>JAGIQG010000015.1:35197904-44800707 GCA_024679065.1 Sphyrna mokarran
GAAGAGAGGGGGAAAGAGAGAGAGAGGGAGGGGAAAAAGAGAGAGAGGAAGAGAGAAAAGAGAAGAGAGAGGAGAGGGAGAGAGAGAGGGAGGAAAGAGAGAGAGAGAGAGGGAGGAAAAAAGAGAGAGAGAGAGGGAAAAAGGAGAGAGAGAGAGGGGAAAAGGAGAGAGGAGGAGGGAAAAAAGAGAGAGAGAGGAAGAGAGAGAGAGAGAGGGAAGAAGAGAGAGAGAGGGGAAGAGGAGAGAGGGGGGGAAAGGAGGAGGGAAAGAGAGAGAGAGAGAGGGGAAAGAGAGAGAGAGAGAGGGGAAAGAGAGAGAGAGGGAGGATAGAAAGAGAGAAAAAAGAGAGAGAGAGAGAGAGGGAAAAAAAGAGAGAGAGAGAGGGGAAAAAAGAGAGAGAGAGAGGGGAAAAAAGAGAGAGAGAGGGGGGAAAAAAGAGAGAGAGAGAGGGGAAAAAAGAGAGAGAGAGAGGGGAAAAAAGAGAGAGAGAGAGGGGAAAAAAGAGAGAGAGAGAGGGGAAAAAAGAGAGAGAGAGAGGGGAAAAAAGAGAGAGAGAGAGGGGAAAAAAGAGAGAGAGAGAGGGGAAAAAAGAGAGAGAGAGAGGGGAAAAAAGAGAGAGAGAGAGGGGAAAAAAGAGAGAGAGAGAGGGGAAAAAAGAGAGAGAGAGGGGAAAAAAAAGAGAGAGAGAGAGAGAGAGAGAGGGGGGAAAAAAGAGAGAGAGAGAGGGAAAAAGAGAGAGAGGAAAAAAGAGAGAGAAAAGAGAGAGAGGGAAAAAAGAGAGAGGAAAAAAGAGAGAGGAAAAAAGAGAGAGGAAAAAAGAGAGAGGAAAAAAGAGAGAGGAAAAAAGAGAGAGGAAAAAAGAGAGAGAGGGAGGGGAAAAAAGAGAGAGAGAGAGGGGAAAAAAGAGAGAGAGAGAGGGGAAAAAAGAGAGAGAGAGAGGGGAAAAAAGAGAGAGAGAGAGGGGAAAAAAGAGAGAGAGAGAGGGGAAAAAAGAGAGAGAGAGAGGGGAAAAAAGAGAGAGAGAGAGGGGAAAAAAGAGAGAGAGAGAGGGGAAAAAAGAGAGAGAGAGAGGGGAAAAAAGAGAGAGAGAGAGGGGAAAAAAGAGAGAGAGAGAGGGGAAAAAAGAGAGAGAGAGAGGGGAAAAAAGAGAGAGAGAGAGGGGAAAAAAGAGAGAGAGAGGGGAAAAAAGAGAGAGAGAGAGGGGGAAAAAAAGAGAGAGAGAGAGGGAAAAAAGAGAGAGAGAGGGGAAAAAAAGAGGAGAGAGAGAGAGAGAGAGGGGAAAAAAAGAGAGAGAGAGAGAGGGAAAAAGAGAGAGGGGAAAAAAGAGAGGGAAAAAAGAGAGAAAAAAGAGAGAGGAAAAGAAAGAGAGAGAGAGAGGGAAAAAGAGGAGAGAGAGGGAAAAAGAGAGAGAGAGAGGAGGGAAAAAGAGAGGAGAGAGAGAGAGAGAGAGGGGGAAAAAGAGAGAGAGAGAGGGGAAAAAGAGAGAGAGAAGAGGGGAAAAAAGAGAGAGAGAGAGGGGAAAAAAGAGAGAGAGAGAGAGAGAGGAAAAAAGAGAGAGAGAGAGAGAGAGAGAGGAAAAAAGAGAGAGAGAGAGAGAGAGGGGAAAAAAGAGAGAGAGGGGAAAAAAGAGAGGGGAAAAAAGAGAGGGGAAAAAAGAGAGAGGAAAAAAGAGAGAGGAAAAAAGAGAGAGGAAAAAAGAGAGAGGAAAAAAGAGAGAGGAAAAAAGAGAGAGGAAAAAAGAGAGAGGAAAAAAGAGAGAGGAAAAAAGAGAGAGGAAAAAAGAGAGAGGAAAAAAGAGAGAGAGGGAGGGGAAAAAAGAGAGAGAGAGAGGGGAAAAAAGAGAGAGAGAGAGGGGAAAAAAGAGAGAGAGAGAGGGGAAAAAGAAGAGAGAGAGAGGGAAAAAAGGAGAGAGGAGAGGGGAAAAAAGAGAGAGAGGAGAGAGAGAGAGGGGAAAAAGAGGGAGAAAAGAGGGGAAAGAGAGGAGAAGGGGAAAAAAGAGAGAGGAAAAAAGAGAGAGAAAAAAGAGAGAGGAAAAAGAGAGGAAAAAAAGAGAGAGGAAAAAGAGAGAGGAAAAGAAGAGGAAAAAAGAGAGAGGAAGAGGAGGAAAAAAGAGAGAGAAAAGAGGAGAAAAAGAGAAGGGAAAAAAGAGAGAGAAGAGAGGGAAAAAAGAGGAGAGAGGGGAAAAAAGGAGAGAGAGGGGAAAAAAGAGAAGAGAGAGGGGGAAAAGAGAGAGAGAGAGGGAAAAAAGAGAGAGAGAGAGAGGGGAAAAAAGAGAGAGAGAGAGGGGAAAAAAGAGAGAGAGAGAGAGAGGAAAAAAAGAGAGAGAGAGAGAGAGAGAGAGGAGAAAAAAAGAAGAGAGAGAAGAGAGAGAGAGGAGGGAAAAAAGAGAGAGAGAGAGAGAGGGGAAAAAAGAGAGAGAGAGAGAGAGAGAGAGGGGAAAAAGAGAGAGAGGAGAGAGGGGAAAAAAGAGAGAGAGGAGAGAGAGAGGGGAAAAAGGAGAGAGAGAGAGGAGGGGAAAAAAGGAGAGAGGAGAGAAGAGAGAGAGGGGAAAAAAGAGAGAGAGAGAGGGGAAAAAAGAGAGAGAGAGAGGGGAAAAAAGAGAGAGAGAGAGGGGAAAAAAGAGAGAGAGAGAGGGGAAAAAAGAGAGAGAGAGAGGGGAAAAAAGAGAGAGAGAGAGGGGAAAAAAGAGAGAGAGAGAGGGGAAAAAAGAGAGAGAGAGGGGAAAAAAAAGAGAGAGAGAGAGGGGAAAAAAGAGAGAGAGAGAGGGGAAAAAAGAGAGAGAAAGAGGGGAAAAAAGGAGAGAGAGAGAGGGGAAAGAGAGAGAGAGAGAAGAGGGGAAAAAGAGAAGAGAGAGAGGGGAAAAAAGAGAGAGAGAGAGGGGAAAAAGAGGAGAGAGGGAAAAAAGAGAAGAGAGAGAGGGGAAAAAAAGAGAGAGAGAGGGGGAAAAAAAGAGAGAGAGAGGGGAAAAAGAGAGAGAGAGAGGGGAAAAAGAGAGAGAGAGAGGGGAAAAGAGAGAGGAGAGAGGGGAAAAAGAGAGAGAGGAGGGAAAAAAGAGAGAGAGAGGGGAAAAAGAGAAGAGAGAGAGGGGAAAAAAGAGAGAGAGAGAGGGGAAAAAGAGAGAGAGAGAGGGGAGAAAGAGAGAGAGAAAGAGGGGAAAAAGAGAGAGAGAGAAAGAGGGGAAAGAGAGAGAGAGAAAGAGGGGAAAGAGAGAGAGAAAGAGGGGAAAGAGAGAGAGAAAGAGGGGAAAAAGAGAGAGAGAAAGAGGGGAAAAAGAGAGAGAGAAAGAGAGAGAGAAAGAGGGGAAAGAGAGAGAGAGAGAAAGAGGGGAGAAAGAGAGAGAAAGAGGGGAAAGAGAGAGAGAGAGAGGGGAAAGAGAGAGAGAGAAAGAGGGGAAAGAGAGAGAGAGAAAGAGGGGAAAAAGAGAGAGAGAAAGAGAGAGAGGAAAAAGAGAGAGAAGAGGGGAAAAAAGAGAGAGAGAGAGAGAGGGGAAAAAAGAGAGAGAGAGAGAGGGAGAGAAGAGAGAAGAGGGGAAAAAAGAGAGAGAGAGAGAGGAGGGGAAAAAGAGAGAGAGAGAGAGGGGAAAAAAGAGAGAGAGAGAGAGGGGAAAAAAGAGAGAGAGAGAGAGAGGGGAAAAAAGAGAGAGAGAGAGAGAGGGGAAAAAAGAGAGAGAGAGAGAGAGAGAGGGGAAAAAAGAGAGAGAGACCAGCAGTTGCAGAGAGAAAAGTCCGTTTTCAGTTAGTCACCAGACAGAATTCTAGGAAATGTTGGTCCAACAATGTTAGGGCTAGTCAGGGATAGTAGTGGGAAGTTGTGCGTGGAGCTTGAAGAGATAGGAGAGGCACTAAATGAATATTTTTCATCAATATTCACTCAGGAAAAAGTCAACGTAATAGAGAAGAATACTGAGATATAGGCTTTTAACTCGATGGGATTGAGATACATAAGGAGGTGGCGTTAGCAATTATAGAAAGTATGAAAATAGATATCCCTTGGGCCAAATGGGATTTATCCTAGGATTCTCTGAGAGGCTAGGGAGGAGATTGCACAGTCTTTGGCTTTGATCTTTATGTCATCATTGTCTACAGGTATGGTGCCGGAAGACTGGAGGATAGCAAATGTTGTCCCCTTGTTCAACAAGGGGAGTAAAGACCATCCTGGAAACTATAGACTGGTGAAGCTTACTACTGTTGTGGGCAAAGTTTTGGAAAGGATTGTAAGAAATAATTTGATTAGTGGTAGTCAACATGGTTTTGTGAAGAGAAGGTCATGTCTCACAAACCTGAGTTCTTTGAGAAGGCAACCAAAAAGGTGGATAACGTTAAAGCAGTTGATGTGGTGTATATATGGATTTCAGTAAAGCATTTGATAAGGTTCCCCATGGTAAGCTACTGCAGAAAATATGGATGCAAGGGATTGAGAGTGATTTAATAGTTTGGATCAGGAATTGGCTAGCTGAAAAACAGAGGGTAGTGGTTGATGGGAAATATTCAACCTGGAGTTCAGTTACTAATGGTGTACCGCAGGGATCTATTTTGGGATCATTGCTGTTTGTCATTTTTATAAATGAGGATATAGAAGAATGGGTTACTAAAATTGTGAATGACACTAAAGTCGGAGGAGTTGTAGATAGTGTGGATGGATGTTAAAGTTTGCAGAGGGACATAGATAAGCTGCAGAACTGGGCTGAGAGGTGGCAAAAGGAGTTTAATGCGGAAAAGTGTGAGGGACTCACTTCGGAAAGAGTAACAGGATTACAGAGTATTAGGCTAATGGAAAGAGTCTTGGTAGTGTGGATGAGCAGAGAGACCTCTGTGTATATGTGCATAGATCCCTGAAAGTTGGTACCCAGGTTGATAGGGTTGTTAAGGTGACGTACAGTGTGTTAGCTTTTATTGGTAGAAGAATTGAGTTTAAGCCCTGAGATCATGTTGCAGCTGTACAAAACTCTGGCGCAGCTGCACATGGAGTATTGCGT
The DNA here is from genome assembly GCA_024679065.1 of Sphyrna mokarran. Classification (NCBI taxonomy): domain Eukaryota; kingdom Metazoa; phylum Chordata; class Chondrichthyes; order Carcharhiniformes; family Carcharhinidae; genus Sphyrna; species Sphyrna mokarran. Next base: position 35,202,880 of record JAGIQG010000015.1, read on the forward strand.
ATAGTTCTGGTCGCCGCATCATAAGAAATATGTGGAAGCATTGGAAAAGGTGCAGAAGAGATTTACCAGGGTGTTGCCTGATATGGTGCGAAGGTTTTATGAGGCAAGGCTGAGGGACTTGACGTTCTTTTCATTTGAGAGAAGGTGGCTAACAGATGCCTTAATTGAGGCATACAAGATGATCAGAGGATCAGATAGGGTGGATAATGAGAGCCTTTTTCCTCAGGTGGTGATGGCTAACACGAGAGGACACAGCTTTAAATTGAGGGGTGATAAATATAAGACCGATGTCAGAAGTAGGTTCTTTACTCAGAGAATAGGAAGGGAGTGGAATGCCCTGCCTGCAGCAGTAGTGGACTCGTCAACTTCAAAGGCATTCAAATGGTCATTGGCTATGGATAATATTGGAATGATTAGAGGGTTATTAGATTGTTGCACCGACCACTGGAATCATCGAGGGCTGAAGGACCTGTACTGCACTGTAATGTTCTACAGCCAAGGAATTTATGACTCAACAAAATGGGGTGAAGTAATCCATTGGAAGCTGGGAGCATTTGTGAATTGTTTCCAATAAAGAATGCAATCCTGTGGAGAGCACGCAGTAAATAGAGGTATAAGACAACAAAATGGTTATTGGTCACATTAAGAAAATCAATAAGATTGATGTTTTATTCTTTAGAAACATAAAATCCCTGCAGTGCGCAAGGAGGCCACTCAGCCCATTCTGTCTGCACTGACAACAACCCGCACAGGCTCTATCCTTGTAACCCCACATAATTTCCCCTGACATTATGGGGCAATTTCACCCGTAACCCCAAGTATTTAATCTGATAATACTAACCTACACATGTTGGACACTAAGGGACAATTTAGTGTGGACAATCCACTCAATCTGCAATCTTTGGGACGTGAGAGGAAAGTGCATCATCCGGAGGAAGCCCACATAGAATGTGCAAACTCCACACAGACAGTCACTCAGGGCTGGAACTGAACCCAGGTCCCTGGTGCTGTGAAGCAGTGGTGCTAACCACTGTGCCATCAATTAGTTGGCAAAATAATATTTAGGCAATGTTCCTTTTAGTTTCAGTAAGGATGATAAAACTTAAAAACTTGTGAAATTCCATTAACTCAGTCACTGGGAATTCAAATATCTTTTTAAAAGTTGATCAATCTCTATAAGAATCAAGAGTCAAGAAACATGCTCAGGAAACAAATTCTTAAATTTATAAAAACAGACAAATATGAACACAATTATAAAAGGCACTTTAGTGGTCAAGATATTTTAAAACACTGCAGCTATGTTCAAACCAATAAAAGACACTGTTCAAGCTGGCGCAGCTTGCATAATGCTGACCTGCTAGTAAATAAAGAGAACACTATTCATGCTGGAATTGGATAAAAATGGGATAGGCTACTGTATTCATTCTAAAACAAAGCTACAAATCAAAAAATGTTCAGATACAGATCTTTTTAGAAAAAAAGCAATTCTTATAAGCCAGACAGACAATGGGATCACACTACATTGGAGGGGCAAGGAAAGCTTTTCTTTCCCCACTTCTTAGAGAAACAGATAACATCTTCGCCTGAAATTTCTTTGAATGTTTTAAAGTTAATCTTTATTGTTACGACAATCCTCCACCATGCTCAATTCTTTTAGGGGCCTCTATTCCTGAGTCCTGTGAAGACTCACAGGACAGTGAACAATGCAGTTTCAAACAGCAACAGAGTACAGCTTGGGTCAGTTTATTCCCATAATTAAGAGTTGTCCCTATAATTGAGGTTTATAGGATTGTGTTGTTTCAGGTCTCCATTTAAAATGGAATTACACAGCTTTGACACCTGCCTAATAGCAAGTATGTGGATGGTTTGATTATGAGAGATCAAGATTGTTTACTGGCAAGAAAATATAAGATATTTACACTCAGACGATGGCAGCAACCTGTGTATTAACAAACTGAGCGCCTTCAAATTATCCATTCCCTACTAAGGTCCAAACTCAAGGATAATTGAAAAAGCATTTCTATCTAGGTAGAAGTACTAGTGATTCATACTGCCACAGAGATGGGCCTTGACAGGGAAAAAAAATTGAGAGATACCTCAAAAACTTGCAGACAAGGTGAATTTTGTCAGATCTAGGAGTGTGCAGGTGGATGTCAAAAGTTTACAATTGGACTGCAAAAATAATTTGTGAGGAGCTGAAACGAGGCTGGAAGATTTGCCTACCTTTAGCAGGCAATAGAAGTTTCCAGAATAGCTCACTGTGAAAGGCAAGTTTCCAGGGTGGGACAGGAATAAAATCAGAAGTAAGCTCTCAGGAGCTAAGAATGATTTTGGATTGGTTGCAGTTTTGCTCTGTTTTCTGGTTTAAAGCATAAACTGCCTACCAAAAGGTGTTCAGTCAATATTGCTGTCAAATTGAAGTTTGAATTTCTTTAAAAGTAATCAGTCTTTATGATTATCACAATGTTAATTTGACCATTTTCTATTCAGTAATTGCATATTTTGTACATTAAGATTTAAATCAAGTGGAAATTACTACTTAAATTTAAAAAAGGTATCTCAAGGAATTCAGCAATTTGGGTGTACCTAACTTTTGCACAGCACAAAATAAACCACATTGATTTTCCTTCAGTACAAGGAGCTGACTGATCCACCACAAATGAATGATCACACAAGAAGAATAGCAGCTATGTGCTACTTTTTTTTTGAAATACAACTCAATTACAAAAGGCAAATTTTTAATAATTACTTTTTTTGTTACTATGGCAAAGGAGTCATGAACAATCAAAAATAAACACTACCCTTTTAGTTTAAGCAATAACATACTTCATAGAGATATTTAACAAGCCCTTTAAGTGGACATTAACTTCTTCCCCAACCAGTCCAAGAATTTATTTCTGATCTTTTCCTACCTCAGCCTGGAAACTTTTAACTCCAGGCCAGTCTTTCATTGTGCCAGTTTTCCTGAAGACTTCTATTTCTACCTAAAACTTGGCAAATTTTCCACTCTAACACCTCACAAATTTGGCCTTTCCAACCTGAGCACAAGTTCCTACTTGCATTCTTGTACTGTGAATCACAAATATTCAGCCTCTAATTACTCTCCCTCTGCAAGACCTGGCAGACAAACCTTGTGTTTCAGGGATATCTGAAACTCTCTCCTTCTCGAAGTCAATCCCCTGGCAAAATTAATCATGTGGACATTAATTAGCATGTAGGTAGACATGTTAATTAGCTATCCTTGAGACTTTTATCTTGGTAGTAAATGAACAATTTAAAGCAAAACTACTTTCAATTCAGCACTCTAAATTTTTTGGGAGATTTAAGACTCGAGTCTGTTAGCACACAGGCTGTTGATATCATCTCCAAGTTTAAACACCTTGTACCTTCATCACAGTGAAAATCTCCAGCAATCAAACCACCCAGTCTTGCTGCCAGATCGGTTTCAGATAAAGCACATAACTTCCTTCACTTCATCTTGAGTCTCAAATAACCACATAACGCAAGTAAAACCACTAAGACAGGAGCAGAATTAGGCCATTCAGCCCATCAAGTCTACTCCACCATTCAAGCATAGTTGATATTTTTTTCCCTCCCCATTCGCCTGTCTTTTCCCAGAGTCTCTGACCCTTTATTAATCAAGAACCTATTTATCTCTATAATAGATAGGTTATCCAGTAATTCCTTTGCAATTAATTATTATTGTTTACATGTGTTTGTTCTTCCAGGATAAAGCAATTGTGTGTATATTATCTCAAAATATGCAATGTGTATAGTTATGGCAGAGAACAAGGGTACAATTCAACACAGAATTGAACTACCAAGAAGTATTTTGATAATGTTATATCTAACTGAAAAGTTTCAAAATGTAAACAAAATTCTGGAAATTACTAATAGATTAGATTAGTAATTATTTTGCTAATACCATTTATTATCGACAAAATACTCCAGAGTTTAGCTGCCAACTAACAAAAACTGAGTAGAAGGGCAGTTAGACACTGATCAGTAATTAACTTCTCTGACCCTTGTCTTATCTTAACTAGGCCCTTTGAGAAGGAAGGATAAGGCTTTTACTTTAAATATGGAGATTGGGTACAGTCAAGAATTGATCTGAAATTTTAGTTGAAAGCACAAGCAGGAGAGCAGTGATGTTTTCCCCATCAGGCGTGTGCTGCTGGGAACCTGATTATGGGTCAGAGGCCCAGAAAGGTGAAGTTTTGCCATTAAGATCAGGGTGTCTGCTTGACTAGCCCTCAATTCAATTCTCTCACACCCATCCTGCACCCCACCCCTGCAAAAATCAAGGCCATTGTCTCAATTTCAGCTGCACTAACAGGCAAACACTCCCAAAAGGGGGAGGGGTAGAAATCAGTCAATAATCCATCTGTGTCATTCAGCACATGTGGACAGTATTATTTAATCAAGGAAACTGGGCAATAGTAAAATATAGAAAATAACATGCAAGTTCTTACCATTATCCTCTGCAGAAAACAGAACATTTTGTTCTGTCATGGGGAATGGGCTACTAATGTTCTCAAAATGGCCTTGGAGTTTTTGATGAGCCATTTCCCCAAGTACAATTCAGTCATGAGTTCAACATTACCAGTTACATCCGAGTCCTTGTCCTGACCAGTTGTTTGTGCTTGAATTGTGCTTCAAGAGTCAGTTAAGAATAAGGTGATGTCCAGTTTTATTCAATAAAATTTAGAAAATTACTCTTACAATCTTTTATGGAAAAGAGAGATTTTCTGGCTGTTCACATCAGCAGCACACGCCTACCCAGAAGTTTCCTGGTAGTGTACGGTGACTTCAATGGAAAATCCCATTGACAGTGGTGGGACCAGAGAATCCCCGCCATCCTTGAACGGCATGCTGCCTCTCGCAGCCAAGAAACAAGCAACCGTAAGACTGAAGAATCCTGCCCCACTGCTTTAAATTATCTCCTCTGAGCTTACTGTTAAATCAAGCCAAATTAACCAATCCAACTAAAATTAGAATTTACATTCATTTTCAATATTTCTGCACTTCAAGCAGAAACTACTGCCAATGCTGAAACTGTTGTGTCAAGAGATGTAGCTACAGCATAAAACCCTGTTTTTAAAGAAACACTACAATCGTGTAATGTAGTCAAGGTAACAAAATGAAAATTATGTTGCCAATTCTAGTTAGCTTGCAAAAGGTCATATTTCAGCAGTCAAGCAACCACACATGGTCATAACTAGTCTCATAGCACATTTTTTAATGGGTTATATTTCCTTACTGAAGAATTCAGACTTGAGCAGCATTTCCTCTCAGTAGATACTTTGGATAAGCTCAAAAAAAGTCCAGTATAAATTAATACTTTCATGGCAATTGCATTTGAATCCCTATAATGGTCAAAAAAAAGGGATGATTTTTGCACTTAATTCTTCTTTCCAGAGACACAAGTGTGCAAAATGTCATCGTTTAATTTGTAATACTAGTAAATGCTGAAGCACCAGAACGTAGCTTCCTTAAAAGGAGAAAATAGAAATGATCCACCCGTAAAAATTCAAAAAGCTAATACCAAAGCAGTCATCATGAATATGATCAATAACTTAAAAACAAAGCCAAAATACTATGGATATGCTAGAAATCTGAAAAACTAGAAACTCAATAGGACTGGCAATGACCTTGAGAGAGAGAACAAAAAGTTAATGTTCCAGGTCTGTGACCTTTCATAAGAATGGGTTTCAATTTATAAATAGCAAATTGCACAGTAATTTGAAAAGCACGTACATAGACCTGAAATAATAACTCTTATTCTCTACAGATTTAGAAAATTACTTTTACAATCCTCTATAAAAAAGGTGAGATTTTCTGGCTGTTCACACCAGCCTAGTCTCAGCAGTAGCACACCCCTATCTGCAGGTTTCCTGGTACTGAAGGCTGACTTCTGTGGGAATTCCCATTAACAGCAGTCTTTCCAGTGTTTTCTGTTCTAATTTTAAAATATATTTTATGAAAAATCATATCTTTAGAATGCATAGCATTTACTGCCAATTTTAATGAAATCCTGGTCTCTCTCAGCTAAGTATTAAAAAATGCACTGTAATGAAGTAAACTCTATTAAAGTAAAAGCATTCAAATACAAGTAGAAACTTTGTATTTGGAGTCATTCTTTGAATACTATTGCAATTAAAGTTTCTTTTAAATATAAAAAAAATTAAATATAGTTTAAATAAGATGGCCAGGAAGGACATTCACAGAATTGAAATCTGCCTTTAATATTTGCCACCAGTCAGTCAACATTCTGTAGCACAGCAGAAGGACAGGAGAGTCAATATCAGATGCACTAATTCTAAACTGAAGCAAGAAATAGTGGACCAGGGCATGGAAGTGATACCCTGCCTCTTGCAGAGCTATATATGCTGATTTTTTTTAATGCATTAATTGAATTTTAATTTATAGGTAGCTAAATTCACAGTAATTTGAAAAACAAAAGTAGTAGATTGATTGGAGCATCAGCCTTTCTTTCAGTATAAGCTAAAGAGATGAAAGAGAAATCAATTGCAACAGCAGCACCACTGTGTAGAGTGTATAATGTAAGTATGGCAAGTTTATAAAGGCAATTTTCATAAATGTGGACACGAGAAAATTTGAGTCTACAAACATACAAGATACATTACAGATGCTTAGATATTGCGAACCTGATAAACGTTCCCTCTAATTTTGTTTCAGTGTGAGTTAAGTGCGTGGCCCTTTAAATTACTTTTCACAAGCGCAAACGCAAGTTAATTTAAGGGAACCAAAGTATGCATGACTTGTGTGGTCATGTATACTTGACACCTCAGTTCACATATTCCAACGAATTGGAATGAGTGTGTGGAAGAAAAGCCACCTGGGATAGTAGACTGTAGGATGAATGATAAACCCTTTTAGTGATGAGGAGCATAACGAAAATAGTATGGGTTATCATGACAAACTTTTGACCTTTGCAAATACCAATAAATCTCTCTCTGGCAGATCACTTGGCTATCTTGCTACAACTGAAAACCAATTTTATGTTGTAGAATTTAATAGAATTAAGTGCACATAAAACATCCTCCAGATAATGTGCCTGATTTTGCAGAGGAAAATAAACAAATATCGCCATGTGGAGATATAAAACAACAAATATTTTTCTAGCATGAATTAAAGCAGTGATAATATAAAAGTTATAAATTGCCATCAACATTAAAATGAAGCTGAATTAAATGACAGGAAATATTCGCATTTCAACGTGCGGCAATAAGGACTAGCACAGCATCCTCTGGAAGGGATCTAGGACCTGTGAAAATAGGAAAAGAAATTGCCTCTTCCTTTAACCAAACTGAGGAAACTTTAATGAGACATGTAGAGTCTGAAACAGGAATATAAATTTGCATAATTAATAAAAATGTGAATGAGAAAAAAGATGCAATTAAATGCAGACACAAAATTTTAGAAATCCTTTAATTATTAAATTTGAAAAATTAAGTTCAAAGAAATAAGAAATTTTCAATGCAATACTAGTTGACTGGTGATATTTAAGAATCATCAGTCCATTTATCATTTACTTACATTTGAAATGATGAGCCCTAACCTTTCATAGCATTTGTAGTTACCAAGTACCCAACCACACCACTGATTATCTTTCAAAGTGGAGGCCCTTGGCAAGATATGATTGTCATTCTAAGGCATTCTTAAGGAGGAGAGTGAGCAGCCAGAGGTTGTTGTACATATTGGTACAATCACATAGGTAGGAAAAGAGATGAGGTCCTGAATGTGAATATAGCGAGTTAGGCAGAAGCCTAAAGTGCAGGACCTTTAAGGTAGTAATTTCTGGACTACTCTTGGTGCCATGTGCTTGAGAGAGTAGAAATAGGAGGATTAGGTAGTTGAATGTGTGGCTTGAGAGCTGGTGCAGGAGGCAGAGATTTATATTTTTGGATCATTGGGATCTCTTTTGGGGAAGGGATGACCTGTTCAAGATGGACAGGTTATACCTGAACTGGAGGGAACTAATATCCTGGTGGGGAGATTTGCTACAGCCACTTGAGAAGGTTTAAACTAGTTTGTCAGAGATGGGACCCAAAGCAGTAGGGAGACAGAAGAGAAGAATGAAGACAGCACAGGAGTTAAAGGGAGCACATTTAGTAAAAGCAGTGTCAGTAATCCTAGTACCAGACAGATCAGCAAAAGCAAAGCAGAGAGCAAGAAAAGTTCAGATTAAACTGCATTTATTGCAGGATGCAACGCAAGAGACCTGACGGACAAAGTAGATGAACTCAGGGCATGGATGGGTAAACATGACAAAGGGAGGAATAGGGCTACTAGCTCAATGTTCCAGGGTACAGGTGCTATAGGAAAGATAGAACAGAAGGTAGGAAGAGGAGTTGCACTTTTGACTAGGGAAAACATCACGGTAGTACTGAAAGAGGATATATCCAAGGGTTCAGCTGCTGAGACATGAGGGGGAAATCATTGATCGGGTTGGTCTATTGGCCCCTAAATAGACAGCGGGAAACTGAGCAGCAAATATGTACGGAGATTACATATAGCTCCAAAAAAAAAATACAGTGGAAATAGTAGGGGATTTTAACTTTCCCCACATTGACTGGGACAGTCATAGCATTACAGAAATTTGTTCAGTATACTCAGGAAGAATTTCTCATTCAGTACGTGGATGGCGTGACTAGAGAGGAGGCAAAACTTGATCTCCTTTGGGAAATAAGGATAAATAGATGACAGAAATTTTAGTGAGGGATCACTTTGGTATCAGTGACCGTAATTCTATTACTTCTAAGATAGCTATGGAAAATGATGAGTCTGACCGAAAAATTAAAATTCTAAATTGGGACAAGGTCAATTTTGATAGTAGCAAGCAAAAGCTAACTGGGGGAATCTGTGGGAAGGCAAAGGGATGTCTGGTAAGTGGGAAGTTTTCAAAAGTGTGTTAACCAGGACTTAGGGTAAGCACATTCCTCTTAGAATGAAGACCAAGGCTGGTAGAAGTAGGAAACCCTGGATGACTCGGGATATTGAGGCCCTGATCAATAATGAAAAGGAGGCATGTCAAACACACAGGCAGTTGGGATCAAGTGAATTCCTTGAAGAGTATAGGGGTGCAGGAATAGAGTTGAGAGAGAAACAAGGAGGGCAAAAAGTGGACAAGAGAGATTGCTCTGGTAGATAAGGCAAAGGAGAATCCAAAGAGTTTCTACAAATACTTAGAGGGCAAAAGAGTAACAAGGGAGACAGTAGGGCCTCTTGAGGATCAACAAGATCATCTACGTACATGTCCACAAGAGATAGGCGAGATCCTAAATGAATATTTCTCATCAGTATTTACTGCTGAGAAAAGTATGGACGTTAGGGAACTTGGGGAAATAAATAGATATCTTGAGAAGTGTAAATATTAGAGGCGATGATGCTGAAAGTCTTAAAGCACACCAAGGTAGATAAATCCCTGGGATCTGATGAAGTGTATCCCAGGACATTATGGGAGGCTAGGGAGGAAATTGTGGGTCCCCTAGTAGAGATATTTGAATCATTGATAGTTACAGGTGAGGTGTCTCAAGATTGGAGGATGGCAAATGTTGTGCCTTTGTTTAAAAAGGGCTGCAGGGAAAAGCACTACAGGCAAGTGAGCCTTACATCTGTGGTGGGTAAATTATTGGAAGATATTCTGAGAGACAGGATCTACAGGCATTTAGAGATGCAAGTACTGATTAGAGACAGTCAGCATGACTTTGTGAGTGGAAAATCATGTCTCACAAATTTCATTGGGTTTTTTGAAGAAATAACCAAGTTAGATGAAGGCAGTGCAGCTGATGTTGTCTACACGGACTCTGGCGACGCCTTTGCCAAGATACTGCATGGTAGGTTGTTGCATATGGTTAAATCTCACGGGATCCAGGGTGAGGTAGCTAAACGGATAAAAAAAACTGGCTTGATGACAGAAGACAGAGTGTGGTTGTATAAGGTTGCTTAAAACTAGAAATCTGTGACCAGCAGTGTGTCTCAGGGATTGGTGCTGGGTTCATTGTTATTTGTCATTTATATTGATGATTTGGACGAGAATAGAGGAGACATGGTTAGTAAGTTCACAGATGACACTAAGATTGGTGGCATAGTGGATGGTGAAGAAGGTTACCTCAGACTGCAACAGGATCTTGATCAATTGAGTCAGTGGGCTGACGAATGGCAGATGGATTTTAATTTACACAAATGCGAGGTGATGCATTTCGGTAGCTTGAACAGAGCAGGACTTACTCAGTTAATGGTAGGACATTGGGGAGAGTTACACAACAAAGAGATCTGGTGATACAAGTTGATAGCTCCTCGATATGACAATCATTTTAAAGAAATGAAAGGTGGACAGAGTGCTGAAAAAGGCATTTGGCATGCTTGGTTTCATTGATCAGAGCACTGAATGCAGGAGGTGGGTCATTGGTACAGCCACATTTGGAATACTGTATACAGTTCTAATCACCCTATTATAGAAAGGATATTTTTAAACTAGAAAGGGCACAGAACGTATTTACTGGGATGCTACCGTGGCTTGATGTCTTGAGTTACGAAGAGAGGCTGGATAGACTGGTACTTTTTCCAATAGAGCATAGAAGGCTGAGCGGCAATCTTATGGAGGCCTATAAACTAAAAGAGAGACTTAGATCAGTTAGAAAGTCAATACCTTTCCCAAAAGTATGGGACCAGAGGGCATATATTTAAGATGAGAGGGAAGAGAAAGAAAAAGGGTCCAGAGGGGCAATTTTTTCCACAGTGGGTGGTGAACGTCTGGAACAAGCTGTCAGAGGTGGTGGTAGTAGAGACAGGTACAATTTTGTCTTTCAAAAAAAGTTACATGGATAAGATGGGGATACGATTCAAACGCGGGCAATTGGGACTAGCTTAGAAGTTTAAAAAAAAAGTTGGGCCAAAAGGGCCTGTTTATATGCTGTAAACCTCTATGATTCTGCTTCTGGAAAAGCAGAGCAACTTCCTGATTTTCACTTATCTGTACATGTCGGCACCAGAGGCTTTTGTCCAATTTACTATTTAGTAACTACGTGAATTTATAGTCTCACCTTTATTTTAACCAATCTAAGCCAGCAAGTGTTTAGCAGATTGCAGAAATAAAACTTTGGTTCATCCAAGCATTCCTGACTGAGAAATTTTACACAAGGATAGGATGTTCATGCATGTTGGAAATCTGAACTAGACAAAATGCTGGAAATATATGGATGGGCTGGAAATACGTGGAACAATCATGGCTCCAATTCACTGTTTGCCTGTCAGAGCGATACAGCTCGGGATCATTTGCTACCAGGCAATATAACATTTCCTGTCAGTCAAAAATTAAGTTAAAAATTCTCTTTCATAGATAAACACAGATTATCAAACCAATCAATGCCAAGCAATCTACACCACTTCAGTTCACAGAAAATCTGAAAAGGTTTTGCTATCAGAACTTGCTGAAGGTATCATTGCATTAGTTATGAATAGATGTGGAAAGACTAGCAGCTGATGATAGGAATATCAATTGTTTACATTACTGAAAAAACTTGTCAACTGGTAACTTAGATTTGGTAGCCAACTATAATGTATGGAAAGTTTTGAACTCAACTTAGAGGTATTTATTTACCTATCCCATGCAAATGTCCAAGTATATTTTTTGTTTAGATATTTTCCTAGCATGAAGCTGTTGCATTCAAGAGGCTATAAGACAAGGAAATTTAAATTCCTGTATTAAAATTAAGCCCGATTTATTGTCGGGATAAATTTCCATGCGTCATAAATCAGTCTGAGAAAAGGGATCAACCCAAAAGTTAATGCTTTCTGTTTAGAAATCTGATTTTTGTAATTATTGCATTGCAGCAATGCTTTAAAATCAGAGCTATCACTTTATTGTATAGTCATAAATAAACCTTTTAAGACAACCTTTGTAACTTTCCAGAGCCTGCAAAGGCTTCATCACAACTAAATTAATCAGAATAAACATTTATTGAATGAAACCTCTAAACTGGATAATCGATTCTGAAGGATCCCATTAGATGGGCAAATTTCATGTACCATGGGTAAATTTGGAAAGTGAAATAATAAGTGGCAAGTATTTTGTACATTAATGAGCAACATCAGTAAGATAGACTATTGCATGTTAATTTTAACTGTGTTTGATATGTTGGTGCAGACATCTGTAAATTTATTTACTTAGAATTATCCAAATTCTAAAAGGGATAACTGAGTTCAAAAATTTTCAGAATCATTTTAAAGAAATGACAACTTGTAGATGGGGAAATGGAATGAATGCTGTGCACATACATTTCAGAAAAGCCGTCGGCAAACAACCATGTGAGAAATTCTCCAAAATCAAAAGATATGGAATTGTGCAGGATTGGAAGGGAGTGTGGTGGTGATGGTGCTGGGGAAAAGAAAATTGGTGAGATTATAAGGCTAGCAAACCAAGTTAGCAACTTGGTTACACTGTGGTCAAGATTAATGCTGCTTTGAATGGCTGTGATGCACCTGGTGGGAGCTACATATGAATGCAGCTGAAAAACTGCCGAGAAAAAAGGAGCTCTCTTTCACTATCCTCAGATGTTGTCCGAACTGGAGTATTTCCAGAACTTGTCTTTATTTCAGATTTCCAGCATCTACAATATTCTGTGTTTGGATTCGGAATTAGCTAGAAAGGAGAAAACAGTGAAGTTGAGGAAACATTTTAGAGCAGCTGGATGCAAGTGATGGATGTGAATTTGGATTTAAGCCTAAAGGAAATGCTGTTAAAATTTTCAAATGATACCAAAAAAGGCATAATTTTCTTGGAGGATCAAAGGAAGCAGTAAAAGGGAGGTTAATGAAATAGAGGACATTACTTAAAATGTCTCAAATAAACTTCAATGACCTGACATCTAGTTCTACCTTGCCATCACCTCTCTTGACCTTTTCAATGCATTTGGTACTGGTCTGCCAGAGAATCAGAATCATTAAGACACAGAAAATGACCATTTGGCCCAAAGTCCATGCCCGTTTTCAGTCATGCTGCTAATCTGAGAGTCCTAGATAAGGAGACAAATTCCTCCAACAAAACTTTGGGCTGACTATAGACAATGTCTTCAGTTCCTGCCACCTACTGTATGATCATTATTAAGACTTAATCAAACCACTCAATCTTATCCCATTTGGCATGGAGATAAGTTCCAGACTATACATCAGTGGCATCACTAAGAATGCATTTTTGCACGTCTGTTTGTTGTTCGTCCATTATCATCGATGAGGACCTCGACACTATTAGTCATTTTGGGACTGATTGCAGTGTGTCCAAAGATGACTGATCAGGCCAATTCAGGCACAGAATGTCCCGGTACATACTGGGCAGACTTGTGTAGACATTGTAGTTGTTGCACTGGTGGCTCTGGACTTGCACAGCTCCCGCTTAAGTTGTGCTTCAGCAATACACCTTGCTTTGTGAGCTTGACAGCCTTTGTGGATGTGGCAGTGCCAGGTAGGGCGGTTTTCTGCCAGCATGTTCCAGACAGTCCTGTCAATGTCAAGTGACTTCAGGGAGGCCTTGAGTGTGTCTTTGAAACGTTTCTTCTGCTCTCCAAGCCAGAGTCTTCCAGCAAAGAGTTCTCCAAAAAGCAGCTGCTTAGGTATGTGCTTGTCTGACATACAGATGATATGACCTGACCACCGGGTCTGCACTCTCATCAGCAGTGTGTGAATTGATGGCAGACTTGCTCTAGAGAGAATTTCTGTGTGTGGTACTTTGCCTTGCATAGTATTCGGATGCATAATATTCTGCAAAGACAAGTCATGTGGAAATGGTTGAGCTGTCTTGCATGCCTTCGATACACAGTCCACGTTTCACAGGCATACAGGAGGGTAGTGAGTACCACGGAGCTATAGACCTTCAGTTTTGTTTCTGGGCTGATCGCTTGACATTCCCATACAGTGGAGCACAGCCTACTGAAAGCAGAACCTGCCTTTGCTATTCTACAGTTAACTTCTGTATCAATAGTCACTGCTTGGGAGAGGGTGCTGCCAAGATAAGTGAACTGGTCCATTACCTGTAGTTTCTGCCCTTTGATTGTGATTATAGATTGTGTATGGTGCATGACTTCAGTCTTTTTAATGTTGATGCTGAGTCCAAAGTTGTCAGAAGCCATAGAAAACGTGTCCACACTGACTTGCATCTCTGGGTCTGAACCAGCATACAGGGCAGAGTCATCAGCAAAGAGGAAGTCTCTCAGAACAGTCTCTTTCACTTTGGTAATAACTTGAAGTCTCCTCATCCAGTCTGTATTTGAGGCTGATTCCAACTACACTGTCCTGAAATCATCATTCAGCATTGCTAACATCATGCTGAACAGTGTGAGTGCGAGCACACAGACTTGTTTGATGCCATTGGTGACTGGGAATGCCTCAGAGGATTCTCTGCCATCCAGTACTCAGGCATCATGGAACTGGCATACCATCTGAATGAATTTGGGATTGCAGCTGAACTTTGACATGATCCTCCACAGGCCTTGTCAGCTTAGTGTTGAAGGCTTTCGCGAGGTCAACAAAGATTACAAAGAGCTTGTGATTCTGCTTCTGACACTTCTCTTGAAGTTGGCACACAGCATAAATCATGTCAGTAGTCCCATTACCTTTGCGGAAGCCATACTGTGATTCTTGAAGCAGGCCCAGTTCCAGATGAGTGAGCAGATCATTTAGCATGACTCTTGCGTGGGTTCTGCCTGTGATGGAGCGCAGCGAGATTCCTCAGTGGTTGTCGCATACTTGCTGATTGCCCTTCCTCTTGTAGAGGCGTACGATGGAAGCATCTTTAAGTTCCTGAGGAATGGATCCTTGCTTCCAAAAGGCCTGGAACAACTCGGTGAGCTACTTGATTAGTGCAGGACCAGCAGCTTTATAGATCTGTGGGTATGGCATCTGCCCCTGGAGCTTTGCCACCAGATAGCTGTCTGACAGCTTTTTTAACTTCAGCTACTACCAGCGGGTCATCCACGGCGCTGTTGATATCAACCTGGGGAAACCTGTCTATTGCTTCATCGTTAATAGATAACAATTGGTTGAGCATCACTTCAAAGTGTTCAGTCCATCTCTGAGGATCTGAGCCTTCTCTGTAATGAGATTTGTAACATCTATACTCAGGAAGGGGAACTCCCGAGAGATTGAGGTCTGTAAAAAGAGTGTCGAGGGCTTCACAGAACATTTCAAGTCGTTTCGGTCAGCGTATCCCTGTAGTTCATCTGCCTCGGTGCTCAGCCGGACATCTTGCATTTTACGCAGTTTATTCTGAACTGCCCTGCAAGCATTAGCGAAAGCATTTTTCTTAGCAGCTGAAGATGGGTCGTTCTGACAGGGCCGATGAAGACGGTGCTTTTCAACAAGTACAGCCTGTATTTCATCATTCTCATCGGACCAATCATGCTGCTTGTGGGTAGAAGGCCAGAGAATCTTCAGCACAGATGTATGAATAGCATCCCTGAAGCATTCCCAGTCATCCTCAGCACTGCCTGCAAGGTGTAGGTCAGCAAGCTTGATTTCTAAGTCTTCAGCCAGTACTGAAGCTATGTTGGGGTTCTTTAGCTTGGCCGCACTGATATTTTTCATAACCTTGCTTCCTTGTGGTCGCCTCTTGGATCTGATGCGGAGGCTCATTTTGGAGACAATGAGCCTGTGATCTGAGCAGCATGGCCTTGATTATTCTGACATCCTGCCTGTCTTTTCTTCTGACAATGACATAGTTGCTAAGATGCTGATGCTTAGAGCGGGGATGCATCCAGGAGGTCTTGTTACGGGTAGGCAGATGGAAGGTTGTGTTGGTGATGAGGAGGTCGCGTGCTGCAAGGTCTTCAGTAAGAGTAGGCCATTACTGTTACATTTGCCCATTCCATACCTCCCAACGACTCCCTGGCATATTGTAGTCACATCCTACTCTTGCATTGAGATTGCCAAGCAAGATCAGCTTGTCAGTACTGCTCACTGCTGACAGTACGGCATCTAGTTCTTTGTAGAACTTGTCTTTCATCTCGTCCGGGTTGTTCTTTGTGAGGGCATAGCGCTGATCAGGGTGACTGGATTTCTGTTCTGTAGTAGAAGCTGTAATATCATAAGCGAGCGTTTCTAAACAAGGTGACTCCTGACGGCAAATCCAACTCCAGTATCACAACGCTCTTGTTGCCACGACCAGTCCAGAAAAAAGCGTACCTCCCAGTTTCAGTCAACTGACCTACGTTGGCAAGATGAATTTCACTCGGGGCTGAAATGTCAATGTTGTATCTTGCAAGCTCTCTGGCAACTAATGCTGTTCTTCTCTCTGGTCTGCCTGCTGTAGAGTTGTTCAAAAGCTTGTGCATGTTCCAAGAGAGTGATGTCACCTTGTTTTTTTATTTTGTTTGTTAGGCATGTATGGGATGTCTAGGAAGGGTAGTACCTTTGATAGGGAAACATATTGCATCCTTTCAGGGTAGTTTGTCTGTCTTTTGTCCCCACCTGGCACTCAGCTCCGACCTGTGGCTCCCCTTAGCTGTTTGCATGTGATATCTGTTTATCTGTTGCTTGAAACCTTCATGAAAATAAGTTCATGACTTTATTACCTCTAAACTTGACCATTCCAATCTTTTGGTGTCCCCTCCTTAGACTTGAACTTAGCCAAAGCACAACTGTCTGTATTCTCACTCTCACTAATTCCCATTCACCCATCTACCCAAACATAAAACACACAATATTATGAGATGTTGAAGAGGATAGTTTAGGACTTCAAGAGGACGGTGAGGGGCAGATAAAATTTAATGTAGTGAAGTGTCAAGTGATTCATTTTGGTAGAAAGAATGATAGAGGCAATAAAATACAATTTCAAATAATAACTATTACATCATTTGTCCCAATACAAAAATCTTTCATTAGCTTATAGTTAGAACAGTTTCTTTAGAAATGATGCGGTCCTATAATAGACGTTGCAGTGAAAAGGGCAGAGTACATACCTCCGGCATGCTTCTTTAATTCAAATATTGTTACATATACAGTTTTCTTGAAGCTTTTCCCTGTCTGGCTAAGCTTTGTAATTACATAGCTGAGAAAATTTTTCATTAAGCACTTCCATCTCACTGAGGAGGCATCAGGCCAATTCACATCCAACTTGCTCTGAAAGCTCTGCTCACATTTTCACAGCTGTATTATGATCCCAGTGGAGAACCAAAAACCAAATTTATCAAATGCCCCCAAAAAGAAATTTCCAACAAGATGCTATTTTTTACAATTTTTACTTTAGCATAAATCTGAATTAATATAAATTAAGCACAAATTAAAAGATAATCGATACTTCAAATAAAAAAGGCAAGTTCACTTTAAACAATCAATACAACAAAGATACATCTTATGCAAATCCAAGCATTCACATCACTCCCTGCACAAATATGTCACTATGTATCTACACGATTTCACTATATGCTGCTCTTTATTCATGCACAATAGGTCAGAATCCTACTGGACAATCATCTTTGTTTTTTTTTAAGTACAAAGATAATCAGCAAGGCGCACTTCTATGAACCCTCTCTCCTTTAGATCATGATAGCTGGGAGGTTAGCTGGAGTGTTTCAGAAATGTTTAAACTAATAGGGAGGGAGGGTGGGGAGACAGCAGGAACTGGGAGTGGGATAGAGAGGGATGATAGGGAAACACCAGTAGGTAGAAAGGTATTTCCGAGAGCTGAGGGTCTTCAGTGCATGTGTTTTAATGCGAGGAGTGTGACTGGCAAAACAGATGAACTGAAGGCAATAATGTTCACGAGGAGTTTAGACGTGGTGGCGGTGACCGAGACGTGGTTGAAGGAGGGGCAAGACTGGCAATTGAATATTCCAGGGTATAAGTGTTTTAGGTGTGACAGAGTTGGTGTGAAGAGAGGCGGGGGAGTGGCTTTATTAGTTAAGGACAACGTCATAGCAGTGCAGAGGGAGAGAGGTATGAATGATTTAGGAACTGAGTCTCTATGGGTGGAGTTGAGGAATAGGAAGGGAGTGGTTACTCTGTTGGGTGTTTACTACAGACCGCCCAACAGCCCGCAGGCTGTGGAAGAAGGGATATGCAGGGACATTTTAGATAAGTGTAGGAAAAATAGGGTGGTAGTGGTGGGAGATTTCAATTTTCCTGGAGTAGATTGGAGTGTGCCCAGGGCTGTAGGAGTGGATGGGGAGGAATTTGTACAGTGTGTTTTGGAAGGGTCCTTGGAGCAGTATGTGGATGGCCCGACTAGAGAGGGGGCTATACTGGATTTGGTTCTGGGGAATGAGCCAGGCCAGGTGGTTGACGTCGAGGTAGGAGAGCAGGTGTCAAATAGTGATCACAACTCTGTCTGCTTTAGGATATTAATGGAAAAGGATGAGACTGGCCCAAAAGGGAGGGTATTTAACTGGGGGAGGGCTAGATACGGCCAGATTAGGCAAGAACTTAAAGATACGGATTGGGATAAGCTTTTTGAGGGCAGGTCGACGAGGTACATGTGGGAGTCTTTCAAGGGAAAACTAAACTCTCTGCAGGAAAGATATGTGCCGGCAAGGAGGAAGGATGGGAAAGGTAGGATTAGAGAACCTTGGCTTACCAGGGAGATTGAGGACTTGATCAAGAAAAAGAGAGAGGCTTACATTAGATCTAGGCAACTAGGGACTGAGATAGCGCTGGAAGCTTATAGAGAGTGTAGACGGGATCTTAAAAGGGGTATTAGAAAGGCAAAAAGGGGCCATGAGGTGGCTCTGGCAGGTAGGATTAAAGAAAATCCAAAGGCATTTTACACCTATGTAAGGAGCAAAAGGATGGTTAGAGGCAAGATTGGACCTCTTAGGGACAGTGGAGGGGATCTATGCTTAGAGCCTGAGGGAATGGGGGAGATCCTGAATGAATACTTTGCGTCGGTATTCACGCAGGAGACTGGACAGATGTCTGTGCCTGATGTTGACAAAGTTGAAGATTGGTTGAGGGAAATAAGGATTACGAGGAAAGAGGTGTTGGGGCTGTTAGGCAGCTTAAAGACATATAAAGCTCCGGGGCCTGATGGCATTTACCCCAGGCTGCTAAGGGAGTTGAGGGAAGACTTGGCTGGGCCTCTGACGCAAATCTTTGTCTCTTCCTTGGACACAGGTGAGGTCCCAGAGGACTGGAGGATAGCAAACGTAGTACCGTTGTTTAAAAAAAGGTCAGAGGGATCACCCAGGGAACTATAGGCCGGTGAGCTTGACTTCAGTTATAGGTAAGCTAATGGAGAGGATCCTAGGGACAGGATGTATGAGCATCTGGAGCGCTGCGATCTGATCAGGGATACGCAGCATGGCTTCGTCAAGGGGAAGTCTTGTCTTACGAATCTGGTGGAATTTTTTGAAGAAGTGACAAAAACAGTTGATGAAGGACAGGCTGTTGATGTCGTCTACATGGATTTCAGTAAGGCGTTTGACAAGTTTCCTCATGGTAGACTGATAGAGAAGGTGAAGGCGCATGGGATACAGGGTCGGGTATGTAGATGGGTCGAAAACTGGCTCGGAAGGAGGAGACAGAGGGTAGTAGTGGAAGGCTCTTTTTCCAGCTGGAAGCCTGTCACTAGTGGAGTGCCACAAGGCTCAGTACTAGGTCCTCTTCTATTTGTGGTCTACATAAACGACTTGGAAGTAGGGGTAGGTGGTGAGATCAGCAAATTTGCTGATGACACCAAGATGCTTGGATTGGCGGGTACAGAAGAGCAGTGTCAGGCAATACAACAGGACATAGACAGGTTGGTAGATTGGGCAGATAGATGGCAAATGGAATTTAATCCGGAAAAATGCGAGGTGATGCATTTTGGCCGGAAAAATGTAGAAGAGAATTATAGGATAAAAGGTAAAACTATAAGGAGCATAGAGACGCAGAGAGACTTGGGGGTGCAGGTTCACAAGTCTCTGAAGGTGTCCTCACAGGTGGAGAAGGTGACAAAGAAGGCGTATAGTATGTTAGCTTTCATAGAAAAGGGTATAGAATATAAGAGTAGGAGTTTGATGTTGCAGTTGTATACAACTTTGGTTAGGCCTCACTTGGAATACTGCGCCCAGTTCTGGTCTCCGTACTATCGGAAGGATGTGGAGTCCTTGGAGAGAGTGCAGAGGAGGTTTACCAGGATGCTGCCTGGTATGGAAGGACTGTCCTATGAGGAACGATTAGATAGACTGGGGTTGTTTTCCCTTGAAAGACGTCGGCTTAGAGGGGATCTCATAGAGGTGTATAAGATTATAAGGGGTATAGATAGAGTAAATGGAGGTAAACTTTTTCCACCTTTAGAAATGGATAGGACGAGAGGTCATGGCCATAGGGTGAGGGGGGCTATGTATAGGACGAATATTAGAGGGCAGTTTTTCACACAAAGGGTAGTGGGGGTGTGGAATGCACTGCCGAGTAAGGTGGTGGGAGCAGGCACGCTGGGGCTGTTTAAGGGTCTCTTGGACAGCCACATGAGCGGTATGCAGATAGAGGGATATATTAGGACTGTTTAACTACGGCTTTTTTCCACAGGTAATTCGGTCCATAATTTGAGCACGCATTCGGCAGGTGGTGCGGGTACAGCTCTTGGATGTTGATTCATGGGTTGCCTGGTACCTCATGTCGTATATGAGTGCTTTATGTGGACCACCTGAAGGGCACCATGACAGCTCAGAGACTATCGATGTGGCTGTGCAGACACTTGGAATTGGGCCGGTGTCTGCGGGAGTTTGCGCGTTCTCCCCGTGGTTGCGTGGGTTTTCTCCGGGCACTCCGGTTTCCTCCCACAACCCAAAAATTCGCTCTTAGGCTGATTGGGTAACAAATTGTCCCTATGGTGAAATTTTTCCAAATTAGGATTAATATATATATTATTATATAGGACTATTAAAATAGGATAATGATTTGGTATTACGGTGGCGCGGGCTCGTTGGGCCGAAGGGCCTGTTTCCCGTGCTGTGTTGCTTAAAAAATAAAAAAAAAATGATAGTTGTGGTGGTGCAGCTTTCGAGAGATCATTTTCAACTAACCAAGCAGTAATAATCCAGTTGATGGGCTGGCCACTTCTGGAAAACACCCAGACCTTTAAAATTTCCAAGCTAATCACACAGCTGGATCTTATAAAGCCAATTTGCACGATATCTGCAAGAGTTCCAAACAGAGAAATGAACCTCTGATTTCCTTTTTCTCGTCACAACAATTCCCTGTCTGCTTTCATTTTGTCTCTTAACCGTATGCTGATTGCCTTCACCATCCAACTCTTCAGCTTGTAGTTCAGCCTTGCTTCTTTCCTGTTGGCACCAATTCCAGGTCAAAGGTCCTCATCACATGGATCCATATTTCTTATTATGCAAGAAAATTACAATTGATGCAAGCTCTTGAGTCCTCTCAAACATGGGTAAAAAAAGAGATTCCACAGACTTAAAAAAAAAAATCACAAATTTCAATGACACAGTGGTTAGCAATGCACCTCAGTACTAGAGACCTAGATTTGATTTCAGTAGTGGGTGACTGTGTGGTGTTTTCACGTTCTCCCAGTGTCTGCTTGGGTTTCCTCTGGGTGCTCCAATTTCCTCCCAAAGATGTGGTTAGGTGGATTGGCTATGCTAAATTGTTGCTTAGTGTTCAAAGATGTGAAAGTTCAGGGGATTAACCAGGTTAATATATGGGATCATATGAAGGTGGGGGATGGGCCTCAGACGTTCTGCCTGAGAGATGGTGCAAATTTGATGGGCCAAATGGCCTCCTTCTGCTCATAGGGATTCTATGATTCCATATTGCTACCAGATCAAAAAGGTACACAGCTGTTACAAATTCCAACACAGAAGCAGATAATTCACAACATTCTAAAACAAAACATTGTAAATGAAACAACCCAAACCATCTTGGAAGTCAATTTGCCCCAT
This sequence comes from Sphyrna mokarran, assembly GCA_024679065.1. Lineage (NCBI taxonomy): Eukaryota > Metazoa > Chordata > Chondrichthyes > Carcharhiniformes > Carcharhinidae > Sphyrna > Sphyrna mokarran. The sequence goes on from JAGIQG010000015.1 coordinate 35,224,773, forward strand.
CTACCAATATTAACAGATCCTTTTAAAAATCCCAATATCTGGGTCCACATCTTCATTAAAATCTAGTCAGTTCTTCCTTGGGCTAAATCCTGTGTGCTTGTTCTGTTGAGTCCATCCATTAGTTTTTGAGAAATATTGTTTACAGATAAACAAACTAAAAGGCAAAAAACAATATTTCCACATACCTTCAGTGTGGGAGGGAAGCAAGCAAAAACATTTGAACAAAATCATAAAAAGGATCAATTTGAATATTTATGTTCCTAGCTCATATAAATTTGCTTTAAACAGTTTGTTAAATACTTGGAAACCAAATCAAAATTTAGTACAACAGAAGTACTTTATCCCTGCAAGTTTTCCTGGAAAGTTAATAAATCATATTAGCAAATGACTCTGAAGCAGCTTAAGAAAAATGTGTGAAAAAAACATTAGCTTTTAATCTGTGCATATTTAAAAATCGACTCTCAGCCGGTCTATAAAAGAATATATTTTATTGATATCTTTTATTGATATTATTGCTAAATTTAGTTTACCTGGTTCCAATTTGATAATTTTAATTGCAGCCAGCTCACCAGTCTGTAGATTTCTTGCCTGTAATGAAAGCAAGAGAATATTTTAAGTAAAACAGATCCAAATAGTATTACTTGTTATATTTTTTGAAACGCAGGAGTTACAAAGATAGAAATATTCCATGCATTACACTAATTATATCCTATTGTATAATTTATTTTAATTTTAAATGGCCAATCTAGGAATTAATGTATAGGGATATAACCACAAAAATGCACAAGAAAGTTTGCTCTGCATAACTTAAATACCAAGCATAGCACTGAAGCTCCACTGAGACATGCCATTACTTGAGATGAAAAATTAAACAGGAATCATCTTTCTCAAGTAAATGCACTATTTGAAGAATAGTGGGGGAAATATTGGTATCTCCACTAGCATTTGATAAATCAATATATTTAGCAAGGGTCCTCACATAGGATTAGCAAAAATTAAAAATGCACAGAATTGGAGATGACTTCGCTGATAATTGATTGAATAGCAGAAGCAGTAGAAGTCAAAGTAAAGAAAGACTTGCAATTATAAAACACCGTTCACTAGAGATCTCAAGCAACATCAGTCAGTTACCTACTTTTGAAATACAAATATTGCTGTAATGTTGGAACATAGCAGCGCATTTGCATATAGCAAGTTCCCACAAACAGTAAAGTGATGGCCAAAGTAGTTCTATGGGACCTTAGGCATCCATCTAAATGTGTAGATGGGACCTCGGATTAACGTCTCAGCCAAAAGATGGCAACAGTGGAGCATTTCGTCAGTACTGCATTAGAGTTTCAGCAGGGATTTTTATGCTCATTTTAAAATGGGACTTCAACCTACAAACTTCTGACACAAGTGACAGCACTACCAACAACAATGGTGGGTTCTCTAGGTTGCATTTACCCAGGAATTATTCAATCTAGTAAGTCAATATATTTATTTGAACACAACACAAGAACACAATAATTAGAAGTAGGCCATTCAGCCCCTTGTGCATGTTTTGTCATTTGTTAAGTTTGGCCTGTTCACAGACGCCATATGGAGTGCACTGCAGAATTTGAACAGAGAATTTGCCATGCAAAATTCAAGAGAAAAATATGTAGGACTAGACACCATAGGCTTTCCATTCAGAGGAAAATCAAGTTCAATAGTTAATAAGAAACAGATTTGGGTTTTAAAATAAAAAATTTGAGAAGCAGAAAGGATAGACCAATATTTTCAGTGAATCTATTTCATTTGTTTTTATATCTTCTGATATTTTGGTGTTCAGGCCTGCAAGCAGTACTTGAACTCCAAAATGGAAATCTATTTCAGACACAAGTGTGATTATTTGCCAGTGTCCTTTCCATCAGATTTCAAAACAAAAGGCCATTATCCTGTTTAAAAAAAACAACCATGAACACATTGCTCACTAAATCAGCTGCTTCTGTCTCAAGATGAATACAGAACAGTCTTCCAAGTTGTCGTCTTATAATTTCGAACCAGCGAAAAACCGCAAGTAATGCTGTATAAAATCCACTAACATCAACTTCAAAACTAAATAGATACGTTGGACTTCAGTGTCAGAGTAGCCATTTCAAAAATATGCCCTTGAATAATTTTGACTATTTTTTCCAAAGTGCTGTTAATTCATTATATCTGTTTCAACTTATTTCACTCAAACATGTGTTCTTCTATAGTTTTATGCATTTGAAGGAAAATATTTGCATTACCTCACTATCCAACGTCCTGTTCCTCAGCATACAAAGAACCACAACAGATTTTTCTTAGCTTTCTTTGACATGAAATAACGAAAAATACATACATAAACCCAATTAATTGCTTCCATGCCAACATATAATTGAAACATGTTTCACATGTTGCTTATAAGGATTTCTAAATATTTCAGTTCAAGCTCTGTGAATCTACCAAAAGTATTGGTGGATTAATAAACTCTTCAACAGAGCTGATAGCTGTGTTCCTGTTATTTTTAACATTTATGGGTAATGTGTATATATACTGGAGAACAATTTACTCTCCTCACCTCAATTGTAAGTAATGTTATGCTGATCTGTGAACACTGTCAGGAAAGAGAGGCAATTTTAAATTATCCATATTTGGGTTTCTGGGTATTAGAAAAATGATATAGATTTAGGGGAGTTTAACCTGCATGGTTCTATAAAAGAATGGGTTAAAATTTTAGTTAGATTCATGACAAACAAACGTGCTTGCATATATGGAAGTTTTGGTTTCATTTAAAACTGTGCCTGTATTGTGATTAGAGAGTTTACCACTCTGCAAAAACAAACAAGTGTAAAGAAAGACTTCTTTATTATTTAGGAACCAGAGGCTACTTTAAATTAGAAAGACCTTTTCAGTTTAGTTTCAGCTGAACCCAGTAACAGTTGGAACTGGGTAGCTGAAGAGGAAACATCCCTCATAGAAACCGCCAAAATGAGATGATGAACAATGGAGTAATGGGAAGAAAGCAAGCCCTAGAAGTTAAAGTACAGACAGTTCTAGAAACTAGGGAATGAAATAGAAGTCCCTGGAAGACTGAGGTCAAAAGGACAAAGGGAACTGGAAATTGAACAAGTTGTTGTTCTCATAAGTTAAAAAGGGCAGAGAAAGGCTCCCAGTTAAAGACAGATCTGTAAGGTGCAGACCTATTGAAGTTGACTAGCAAGAAGCTAGATATCTGAAGTAATCCACAACCTATGACGCAACGATGCTCTGCTGATGTGGTTGGGTACCTGAGAGATTGTGTGGAACCTTGAAAGCACATGAGAGTTCAAGGCAGAGGAGTACTCAAAGTAAAGATTGAAACTCTAGAAATGGATCCATGGTGAAGTATCCGAGAGGAAAGCATTGTTTGGGAAAAGATTCTAAAATGTATCTTTGGGTGTGGAGTTTAGAAACCTTCATGTGAAAATTGGAGTTGCGGCAAAGTCACCTGGCTTAGTGATAAGTCTCTTTGAGGCTTGGATGAGAAATCCACACAAGTTGTATTGGATGCCATCTGCCAGGTTTAGTTTCAGATTCAGGTATGTCTGACCACAGTTGGCTTATTGATTTATAGAGACTGTGAACTTGCTGAGAACTGTACTGTACAACATACACTGTAACTTGTGCTACACTTTAAAATTTGAAAAGATATCAGCGAGGGAATATTGTGTTCGAGGCAATCTTAAAACATAGAACATTACAGCGCAGTACAGGCCCTTCAATGTTGTGTCGACCAGTGGAACAAATCTAATGACCCTGTAACCTAAACTAATCCAACGTTATCCATGTGCCTATCCATTAACCATTTGAACACCTTTAAAGTTGGCAAATCCACAACTGCTGCAGGCAGTTACTACCCTCTGAGTAAAGAGCCTACCTCTGACATTCATCCTATAATTACCACCCCTCAATTTAAAACTACGTCCCCTCGTGTTAGTTATCATCATTTGAGAAAAAGGCTCTCACTGTCCACCCTATCTAACCCTCTGATCATCTTATATGCCTCAATTAGGTCACCTCTTAACTTTCTTCTCTCTAACGAAGGTAACCTCAAGTCCCTCAGCCTTGCCTCATAAGACGTTCTCACTATACTAGGCAACATCCTGGTAAACCTCCTCTGCACCCTTTCCAATGCTTCCATATCTTTCTTGTAATGGAGCAACCAGAGCTGTATGCAATACTCCAAGTGTGGCCGCACCAGAGTTTTGTACAGTTGCAACATGATCTCACGGCTCTGAAACGCAATCCGTCTACCGATAAAAGCTAACATACCTTATCAACCTGGGTGCCAACTTTCAGGGATCTATGCACATGCACACTGAGATCGCTCTGCTCGTCAACACTACCAAGAGTCCTTCCATTAGCCCTATATTCTGTACTCCTGTTACTCTTACCAAAGTGAATCACCTCACACCTTTCTGCATTAAACTCCACGTGCCACCTCTCAGCCTAGTTCTGCAGCTTATTTATGTCCCTCTGCAAACTGTAACATCCATCCTCACAGTCTACAACTCTTCCAACTTTGGTGTCATCAGCAAGTTTACAAACCCATCCTTCTACACCCTCATCTAGGTCGTTTATAAAAATGACAAACAGCAGTGGCCCCAAAACAGATCCCTGAGACACACCATTTGTAACTGAACTCCAGGGTGAATATTTCCCATCAACCACCACCCTCTGTCTTCTATCAGCTAGCCAATTCCTGATCCAAACTGCTAATCACCCTCAATTCCACACATCTGCATTTTCTGCATTAGCCAACCACGGGGAACCTTATCAAATGCTTTTCTAAAATCCATATACACCACGTCAACTGCTTTACTCTTATCCACCTCTTTGGTCACTTTTTCAAAGAACTTGATAAGGTTTGTGAGGCATGACCTACCCTTCACAAAACCGCTTCCGTGTTTAATTAATGTTTTATTCTTTACTAAAAAGCCAATTGGAAGACCTGTGATTCTTTTTATCCACACTTCCAAATAAATAAAAGTTACAGTCTATTGAGCTAGGGTTCCATTCTGGGACCTTCATGTCGAGTAATATCAGTTGGGATCCTAACATTGACTTTTTTTGACAATATTTAACCATTTCGAAGAAATTAATGGCAGCATCAACTGGCTGCTTACATTCATAGTCCTGGCTATTTATTTTGCTCTATCTGTACTACAGCTGATAGTTTATGCTTACACTTAGAAGAACCTTCCAGGCCTCTTTCCTCCCTCTGTATCAATGACATCCAACCTTCATCCATTTATCTATTTGGCCAGATTCAACTCTCTTCACATCATCCACACTCATGGTATATCTCTCTCATTTCTGTAATGAAACTCACCATCGATATATTTCAGTTTCTCTGATTTATATCCATGGGCACTGGAAAAAAAAGTAGTCCCTAATTCACTAAGTTGCAACTCTCTCTTGATCCAGGCATAATGTAATCTCCTCTTAACTAAGCCCAAGTCAAATATACGCAAAACACAAACAGAAGGCAATAATGCAACTTTATATCTAGGATTCTGGAAAAACATTCATGATGAAACTCTTACAGCAGGTGTCCTTGGTTGTCTTTCTCCTTCCTCTTCTTCTAAATCAACTATAATTTCCTACTGTACAAGTAGTTGAATAAATGTATAAAATTTACATTTTTGTAAAATTCCCATGTAAATCACAATTAAATTTTACACTGTTACAATGGCAATTGACAAAGAACATTGTTTAAGTTTGCAATTACTTTTTTTTTTAAGTATGTAATTAGTCCCAGTGTCATTCTGGCTCACTACATCAATGTCATATATTTGTGTATTCAACTGGCATTCCAAGATTTAAGCACAAACTGAAGAACCACCCGATTATTGAAAGACTTGCATTGTCATAGGTGCCATTTTTTGGCTCAGATTAAGAAGGGAAGGAAGCAGCTGACGGGAAATTAGAGGCCAGTTAGCCTGACTTCTGTCATTGGCAAGATTTGAGAGTCCATTATTAAACTACTTAGAAGTGCATAATGTCGGACTGACTCAACATGACTTTGTCAAGGGGTGATCATGTCTGACAAATCTGTTAGAGTTCTTTGAGGACTTAACAACGAAATTAGATAAAGGAGAACCAGTGGAGGTGATTTATTTAGATTTCCAAAAGGCCTTTGACGAGGTGCTACATAGAGATTGTTAAATAAGTTAAGGCCTATGGGTGTTATGGGTAAGATCCTGGCATGGATAGAGTATTGGCTGACTGGCAGTGGGGAATAAGGGGTCTTTCTAAGGATGGCAGCTGGTGACTAGTGCTGTGCCTCAGGGGTTAGTGCCAGGACTTTTCACAATATACAGCAACAATTTGGAGGAAGGAATTGAAGGCATTGTTGCTAAGTTTGCAGATGATACAAAGATATGTAGAGGGACAGGCAGTATTGAAAAAATGGGGACGCTGCAGAACGACTTGGACAGGCCAAATGAATGGGTGGAATACAGTGTGGAAGTGAAAGGTTATGTACTTTGGAGGGAGGAATGGAGGCATAGACTATTTACTTATGGGAAATGCTTAGGAAAATCAGAAGGACTTAAGTTCTTGTTTTAGATTCTCTTAAGATTAACGTGCAGGTTCAGTCGGCAGTTAGGAAGGCAAATACAATGTTAGCATTCATATTGAGGGGGCTATAATACAAGAGCAGGGATTTACTTTTGAGGCTGTATAAGGCTCAGGTCATCTCTCATTTGGAGCATTGAGAGCAATTTTGGGCTACTTTTTTGAATGTAAAATTGCAGCCAAAGAAAAACTTGCACGTATAAAAGACGGAGGCTGTTTGGAGGGCAGGCAGTGGCGCAGCAATAACATCACTGGACTAGCAATCCCGAGGCCCAGGTTAATGCTCTGGGGATACTGGTTCAAACTACACCATGATAGCTACAGAATGAGTACAATTAATAAATATGGAATTAAAAGGCAGTCTCAGTAGCGGTGATTATGAAACTATTGTTGAATGTTGTAAAAACCCATCTAGTTCATTCATCTTTAAGGAAGGAAATCTATTGCCCTTATCTGGTGTGACCTAGAAGTGACTCCAGAATGACAGCAATATGTTAGAGTCTTAAAAGCCCTTTGAAATAGCCTAGCAAGTCACTCAGTCTGAAAAGGAATGAGATCAGATTGACCACCCAACGTCAATCTAGGCACTGGAAATGACAACAGCAAAACTAGGTCCATCAACCTTGTGAAGTCCTCCTTATTAACATCTGAGGGCTTAACACCAAATTTGGCTAATAATCCAAGCCAAATTCATAGTGGGTGTAAAGAATACATACCATTATGGAGTGCTGCCCTCCAGATCGAACACCACTTAGGAGGTGCCACTGAGGGTGGCAAGGGCTTAGGAAATACTCTGGACAGGAGACGTCAATATTTATCACCACGACAGGTTTTGTAGCACCACTACTAATAATCCAGAGAATTTAAGAGCGTGTGAAGGATGAATATTATCACGGAGTGTTGCAGTTTAAGCAAAAATTGAAGCTGTACTCAAGTTCGTTCACGTTTTAGTACTATTTATAGAATCTGCCACAGAAATTTTAATCCATTATTTTACATCAAAATAACCCAAAGGGACTATTAAAAACAGGCAAGGAACTGCCTAGAGTAAAATGTAGCATTCCAGTCTCAATCAATACTAAAAATGGTCAGTTTAATCTGGCAAACAACTATTTGTGGGACAAAAACAGAAAATGCTGAGCTAGTTTGGTAACATGTATGTCAAGACTAAAGCAGAATTAATGTTTCAGGCCAATAACTTTGTCAGAACACTAGGTCATTGATCTGACATTTTACCTGTTTGTCTCTTTATGGATGCTTTCAGTGGCTGAGCATTTTGTTTTTATTCCAGTTATCAGTATTTCACTTTAATACTATTTATAGGATCTCTCTTGTAAAATTTTAATGTTATTTTAGGACTATGACTCAAAATATCAAAATTTAAATTATTGCAGTTATGCACCAAGTTTATCCATTTACACAGGAAATACAACAGCTTACTACAAACATAGTATAGCATATAGCTTTTTGATATAAGGAAGCAAGTTTATTTTACAAGTGCAGACTGGCTCTCACCAACACCAGGAAAAGTATGGAAATCCTCCATTCAAATGGAATTACAGTAGATGTCAAGTTATTAAAGCTAATATTTTATTGGCAAGTAACTCCCAAAGTAGTTTTTGAAGTCCAAAATAGCATATACAATTGCTAACCCAACATTATCATTAGTTTTGCTTGATGATCATAGAGTTATACATGTCAGGAGCCAGATGAGAAACTCCAAAGAATATTCTGACGTTAACCTAGATCACAACTTATTTTAAATTTTAGCATTCATGTGAGCACAAGGTGATCAGTCCAGGTGCGATTCCACTGACCTCCTGAGGAACTTTTATTAAAACAAAATTTTAAAAAAGTTTAAATATAACAAAGAATTAGCATAACACTTACCAATTGAAATACTTAAACATGACAAGGTATCATTCTTAGTAGCTATCCATCGTTCCAATTTAAGCAAAATCCAGATGGACATAAATCCCTCTTCAGAATCAATTAGCACAAAATGTACAGATTTATGTGGATGCCAGATTACTAGCCTTTCAACCCCTCTGGACAGAGATACAGTAAAACACATTTTGTGCCTCTTACATGGCAGCCTCCAGCGAGAGACATATTTTGGTAGATCCTAGTCTCAAAATCAAGAGACACACAGAACTACTTCTCTCCAGCAACTCATAGCAGCATCTGTCCTGTTTCTCTGTGTAACCCAAATCTCACCCAGTCAGATGATTATTCAAGTTCCACTTTGATTATAGCAAGAAAGTATTTATTTTTGCTCGTAATGCAAAGGGGTGTTGATTTTTATTTCTCATCTCTAATTGCTCCAAGGATTTAGATAACCACAATGGAGGCTGGATTCTTGTGCAGGCTAGATAGACCAGGTAGGAAAAGAAGTTTGGGTTTGCAATGAAAATCCAGCATACTTCTATAGTGTTTTTTAAATGCCAGCTAAAAATGAGCACATTTATTAAATTTAATTTCACAAAATTGGAACTTAAACTTAGTTGCTGAATTGTTAATACTATATCAAAGCCAATAGGCATTACGGTGAAAAATAGAAGGCTCAAGTTAGGATTTTTTTTCATTATTTCAAAAAGGAAGTACTATTTTGTCTTGCTTTTAATATGGAGCAGAACTAGTAGATAATTTACAAGTAAAGCAGCAGCCACATTATAATTGGATTCCGTATAAGAATAAAAAAAAGTTGAGAATAGGAAGATGACACCAAATCTGAAACCTTCAGACATTTTTAAAAAAGATATATAGGAAAGCTACAAAAGGAAAATTTATATATCTTCTGTAGGTTCATAACCTTTTTATTGCAAAGTCAGTTGGAGTACTGAAAGGGTTGTGGTGTGTGTGCGCGAAAGGTGGGAGAACCAAGTTAGTTTTCTTTATCCCGAGCCTGGGAATCTGTCATTGCATCAATACATCCAGTGAAGCAACTACAAGTGGTGACTGAATTGGTGGTCCAAGCCTGCTTAATTGCCTATACCTCTGAAAAATTTAAAAGTTTTAACATTCTTTGGTCATTTGCAAGGAATTAGCAAAAATATTGAAAATTGTCATTGGCGGCACAAGACTTGGCATTGCTGAAAAAAGACTACATCAAAGCTATACATCTTGCAACTCAAGTCATTTTGCAAGAATACCAATATAAGGGGAAAATAACATTGTATGAGCGGACAATGCAGATTGGTTGATAAGTGGATTCTATTGGTAGACATGTTACCATGCAAAATGCACCAGTTAATGGTGACAATTAACTGTCAAGCATTGTTTGAACATTTAAACCAGGCAGCATGATTCTGGTCAAGCATTGCCCTGAAGAGTGAATGAGTCAGCAAATGGCTATCACTTAATTGATTTAGTTTAACTAATTGCAATGTGTGTACATACTCTGTCTGCAAAGAACAAGGTCCTGTGCATTAATATGTAGCTTCCAATATAGCCAAGAGTGATCCTGACTGAAAATCTGTTGTTTGTCAGTATAATTCTTAGCATAAGAGCATTAGTTAGCATTTGTCCAATTGCAGAATCACATTTAATGTTGGACATTTTGTCTTGAGTTTTGCAAGCACAGACTTGTACTTTGCCTGTTGCGGACAGCAGCTAGGATATGTTCGAAATAGTCTTTTCTATGTATGACCTACAGCCTAGCATCACGCTGGACACAAATTCGTATACCACATTACTCATTTGAGAGATAGGTAGAACATCTTTTTGGCTTGAACATCCAGTTCATGATGAATATTACTCCTGCTGATACTGCATAATAGCAATGTGAAATAGCTAGTTTCACCTGTTGTTTTAAGATACGTTGTATTTCCAAGGTAATCTGAAGCTGATTGGATCCCAAAAAGTACCCAAAGTGATGGTCTTTGGCCTGTTCACAAATTTGCATGACATACAACATGGAATGATCAGGATAGTCAGTAACCTGCAGAACATCTTTGAGTCCTTGGTGACCATGCCTTCAACTGCCAAGACCCCAAGCTTTGGTGCTCTGTCCTTGAACTTCGCCCATCTTTCCTACTCTTTGATTCTTAAAAATATACTTCTTTGACAAGGTTTTTGATAGCTTTTCCTAATATCGTCTGTGAAGCAATTCAGGATATTTTGTGTGGCAAAAGATGCCAGATAAATGCAAACAATTGTAGGCATTAATATTTGTCTCTTTTTCCAAAATTTGGAAGGAACTGTAATGCCATAGTTAATACAGAATTTGAAAAACATCTATGTACAAAACGCACATACAAACAGGTCTAAGACAAAGTGCTATTAAGGAGAACATGTTGACAGGGAGAGGAATGTATGATTGGAGGATAGATATCAAATAATTGGGATGAAACTTTCCTGGAATATAAAGGTGTGACAAGTGGTATCCCAAGGGAAACCATTTTGAAATGGTTTAGGAATGAAAGAAACAATACTAAAATGTGATTATACTAAATTGGTAGGTATAGCAAGTATGATTTCTATTGTGAACAAGTGCAAGGGGACAAAAATAGGCTAGCAGGAGGAACAGATGAACAGCTGTTAAAGTTTCTGTAGAAGCATAATGAAATACTGCGTAAATATAAGCAAGGAAAACAAATATAGTGGAACATATGGACTTTAGTAAGCATACATGCAGACAATAAAAGTAAGAACTGTCTTTGTATTTATACATTTAGATACAAAAAAAAAATGACAAGGCTGTTAAACACATAGAAACCTTAGTTGGTTACAGCTGAAATATTGCTTACATTTCCCAATACCCTACCACAGAAAAATTGTAAAAACATGGTAATAAAGTACAACATTCTTTAGATCAGTGGCTCCCAAAAGTGTACTTCTTAATCCCAAATGTGCCACAAAAAAAGAGAGATTCAAATTAATTTAAAATTCACATAGTTAAAACTAATCTTAACATCTCCACAACTCGATGAATCTTGGGTGCCCACGCATGCACTGGTTTAGATTTTTTTTTAATGTTGATAAGGCCACGTGCATCACCAATGGAACTTGAGCTAAAGGCAAAGTTCCCATGCAGTTACACAAAAAGCAAAAACTCAAACGGCTCAAAAACCCTGGCAGTAGAGGAAGACACGGAGAGACTTTAAAAACAGAGGAGAAAACAGGGAAAAGTTAAAAGTGAACTTCCTAGTAAGGGAAGAAGACAAAAAAAGTTTGAGGCAGAACTTCCATTTTCTGTAGTATAGAAGTGTGCCATGACACATAAAAGGTTGGGATCCACTGCTCGAGATGTTACATGGGATGATGTGCTAGAATTACAAAGAGACTTGCTTTTCTCTCACTCGGACGGTAAATCTTAAATCCAAAATTACAAAGATAAATATGGACGTATGCTTTAGAGACAGACAATAAAATAAGGTGGCACAAATATAAGACTTCACAAAAATTCAAGGGATGATCAGAAAAAACATTTCTTAACACAGTATTCTGTGTAATTCTCAATTGCAAACTATTCAGGTAATAGATTCCAGGAATTCTTTGTAAGGAAACTAAATAGTTGCTCAACAGAAATATTAAACAGCTGTTCCCAAACTATAGTTCACAACCCCAACTGGAGTTATAGAAATGTGAATGGGGTAGATAATAATTCTGGTAATTGACCATATTAATTTGCAAAATGATAGCAAACTGTTGAAATTATTGCTTCTTGCACTGAAATTGGTAGGCCTTTTTTTGAAATTGACAAATAATTAAAAATTGGCTAATGCCAGTAGCTCCAAGTATTTCATTTAACCAGAGTCTCAATGTGCCTTGGTTCAAACCAATTACTGTTCAGGTTAGTCCAGAAGAGCATGCCAGCCACAGATGGTACAAGAGCACCGCACTGTTTATGATCTGGTACTGTGGCTCTCAAGGGGGAGAGATGGTCTTCCACAACCACATATTATCTGCACACTATCCTTCCACCACCTGCACCTGATGATGGTACGCTCAAGACTTCAAGATCAACCTGCGCTTCCATAGACTTGACTGCACGAGATCAGAAGCTCTTTGAGGACACCATCCAAGTCAAGTGAATCATCATGCTTGAAGACATCTAACTGTTCTGCTGCATCTACAAAGAGCAAGCCTAAAATCCAGTTTCAATACTATGTTGAATGTTGGCTTTTTTTTAAAAAGACACCAAACAAAAAAGGAAGAAATTGCAATCTTTTGTTGTCTAATCCCTTTAGTATCGGAGAACATTACTAAAGGATGTAAAAGCTGAAATCATATCAAGACTTCATAAAAGAGCATATTTAGTATCCGGCTTCACATGCTTTCTGACATAGTGCTGTTAATTTATAAAGAATAAATAGTTGCAAGATAGAAAGGAACTTGTGCCCCATTGAAGAGGTAGATGAAAGCTTTGAGAGCATAGTCTTGCACTCATCAGGACAGAAGCCAAAATACCGAATTTCAAAGGGAATAACTTATACTGCATGAGAAAAAGGATGCTGAATGGTTGGCAAGTAGATTGATTGGTTGAGACCAGGCCATGGAGATAATACCAGGGAACAGTTATCCCAAGTTTTTGCTTAAATTCAAAAAAAGACAAGTCAATTTCGATTCGTCAAGGAGCATCATGGAAATGCACCAGAATTGTTCCCCAAATTCTTGTTTTAATTGAAAAAGGCACAATGCCTAGATAATGTTCCGTTTGCAAATGACAGAGCCCTACCTTGCCTGTTGCAAACAGCTGAAATGAAATGCTGCTTGATTCTATCCACCAGTCTTTGGAACATATAGTATCATACTGGCACTGAAATATAGACCATATGCATGCAGTCTTGCTTGCAAAACTCAGATCATTGGTCTAACATTAGATGTTATTCACAATTCGACTGCACTTGATGAACAATTCCAAATATGCTAAGAATTACATTAGTGACCAATTTAAGACCAGTCAGACTTACAATGTTGCTCTATATTTGCTAGAAGCTGCATATATTCATATGTCAGGCCCTCTCTTTTACAAACAAAATGTCCAGGCATTGCTCCTTTTTCAATTTAACAAAAGCTTGAGACACAACTGCTCCCTGGTGCATTCCCCATGATAAATGCCTGGATAACAGTTGACCTGTCTATTTTGAATTTAAAAAGTATAGAGAATAACTATTCCCTGATGCTTTCTCCATCACAATACTTTGACCAGAATCCACTTGCCAACCCTTTTTCTCATGCAGCATGAATTGTTCTTTTTGAAATTTGGTGTTCTTTTGCTTGATCTGATGAGTGCAAGAAAAAACAGTTTCAACAGCAATTGATTCTAGACACACTGTATTCACTACTAACTAGAAGGGGATGTGCGTGAGCAGGAAGGAAACAAATTTTGGCAAATAAAATTAAGGGATGGTAAATTGATTGAAGATTGCTTTTGGATTGATTGGTTAGGGCCATGGCAGGGATTCAGGCTGAATTGGTTGAGGGTGTTTCAAAATTTGCAGATTTAGTACCTAATTACTGGCCTCTCACTTGTTCCAGTGACCGCAAGCTCGTAAGTAGATTCTCTTCATCCACACCACAATTCTGCCTCATCAGCCCTCTGCTCTCAACTTCCGCCATTGCGGTCCTTCAAGAACTCTCCATCTGTACTGGCTTTCTCAACTTTTTCCTCGCCAAACCTCTTCCTCCTGAAGATCTTCAGCCTTAACTTGCCTGTTAAGATGGCACCGCTGCCTGATTCAATTCTGGCCTCAGGTGACTGTGCAAACTCCATATGGACGTTCTTCCCACGTTTGCGTGGGTTTCCTCCAGGTGTTCCAGTTCCAATCACAGTCCAAAGATGTGCAGGTTAGGTTGATTGGCCATTGTAAATTGCCCTTTGGTGTCAGGGGGATTAGCAGGACAAGTGCAAATTATGAGGATAAGGCCTGGGTGGTACTGTCGTCAGCGCAGACTTGATTGATCAAATGGCCTTCTTAACTGTAAGGATTCTATGATGTTTCCTTTGGATTGACTGTGTGATGTTTGTTTTCCTGTTGGGCTTTCTGTAGCAGTGGAGTATGGCACAGCATGTGGGATGGTGCAGCCGTTCGCAAAATTACCCATCTGGTCAACTTGCTGGATTGTTTGGAAGAGTTTACAACCTGGTCACCAAGGGCCTGAGTCTTGTCACAAATTACATTTATATGATGTATAATATGTTATTCTATCATATACAAACTTTGATATCAAACAGCACTGTAATATTCAGCTTTGTTTTTAAACTACTGCCTTTGAGAATTGGACAATTCTCTATATAACCATTTGACATTTTCAATTATGAAGTTGCCATTTATAAATTATTTAGCACACTGATCTTTTCAGACGGAAACAACATTCGGTATGTAGTTAATACTTTGTTATTTCATAGAATCCCTAGAATGCAAAAGGTTGCATTCGACCCATCAGGTTCACACCAACTCTGCAACACAGCATCTTAACTAGGCCTTATCCCCATAATCTCACATATTTACCCCACTAATTCCTCTTATATACATCTTAGGGCATTTAACGGAATAATTTAGCATGGCCAATCAACCTAACCTGCACATCTTTAGCTTGTGGGAGGAACCAGAGCATCCAGAGGAAACCCACGCAGACATAGGGAGAATATGCAAACTCCACACTAACACTGACCCAAAGTCAGAATTGAACTTGGGCCCTTGGTTATATATCCCACTTAATTACCATTAAATAATGTTTACACAAGGTTCATCATTGTTTCATCTTTTCTCATTCAATAGCACTCATTTGTATCAAATTCTGAAGTGGTTATTTGATCATTTTACTTTGTACCTGAGACTCTGGACAAACCTGATCTGGTTTGATACAAGTAAATCTAGAGAAAACTCGCACATTGACTAGTTAAAATTTTACATGACTCCCAATCCTGATATTCAAACTCAAATGTTTTTATTATCGCTGCAGGGTGGCAAATGAACAGTTTTTAGAACAACTTGTTCCCTCCCTCTACAATGGAGAAACTTTGCATTCTACACAATAGATGACTCACCTACAGCCCAAATAATCCTCATTATACTTCCTACATACCCGTTTCCTCATCTAGGCTTCTACAAATCTTGAGGGCTCAGGATAAAAGGGGCTTTCATGGTTACCAATTTAAATCACATTAGACAGGCGTGTTGTACTGCACCTCACAACCAAAGCAAGGCAAAATAAATTAACTATTTCTAGAAAACTGATTAGAATCATGAATCTTTGTGTTTAATGTCTTGCATCTTAAGTGTTTGAAAAATATTTATATGTGGCATTACAGCATTCACAAAACATCCA
Source organism: Sphyrna mokarran (assembly GCA_024679065.1). Classification (NCBI taxonomy): domain Eukaryota; kingdom Metazoa; phylum Chordata; class Chondrichthyes; order Carcharhiniformes; family Carcharhinidae; genus Sphyrna; species Sphyrna mokarran. The sequence goes on from JAGIQG010000015.1 coordinate 35,240,655, forward strand.
TAGTTTTGTTTCTGACAACAAATCTCTAGGATTTATAAAATGCACAGGATGGGGTTAAGGTAGAATTCTCAAATTCAGAACAGCAACAATTGTCACTCAAATATTTGAAACATTTGTTTGGGCCATAATAACATAAGCTCCATGTTCTAACTGCATGCTTTTGATTTGCTAAGGGAGAAGAAAAAGGAAAAAGTAGTAATGACAATTTATTTGTCATAGTTTTAGAAAGCATGGTGCTACTAACAATAATTATGGAGAAACGTACAACCAAGAGAAGCTCATCTCATCCCATCCCAGCAAAAATTATCGGATCAAAATTAAAGTATGAACTGAGCAACAGTACACTCGTGTAGTTTACAAATAAACTTGGTTACAATAGCTTTTGCATTTAGAATTAAATTATGGATTATTTGTATAATTTAATTATTTCTAAATCATCTGTAGGACACCCAAGACATGGACCAATTTATCATATTAGTTAGTTAACAAATTCATTATCCTGCGTTACATTTTACAAAGGAAAACTTTATTTCTATACAATGATTCATACAGTATTATAATTCTAATACATCTCTACAACAAGACCTTTGAAAAACATTGCATGAACAGAACCTCTTTGTCTAGTCTTGTGGTACCATTCCATTGTACCACTCTCCACATCACACTAACAACTTGGAAGTTATAAATACTGAAGAAAGATAAATTTTGTTTTGTACTACTAACATTTCACATCTATACAGCGCTTTTCGCAGCAAAATGTCTCAGGAACATTAGCCAAACAAAATTTGACATGAACATATTACAAGATATTAAGACAGGTAATCAAATGCTCAGTAAAGAGAAAGGTTTTATCTTAAAAGGAGAAGAGATAAAGTTGTTCAGTGACGGAATTCCAAAGTTTATGACCTGGGCAGCTAAGGGCACTATGCCAATAGTAGAACAAAAAAAAAGGAATGCACAAAAGGACAAATTAAAGGAGCACATTGATTTCAGAGGGGCTGGAGGAGGTTACTGAAATAAGGAATAGCAAAGATATTGGGGGAAACTGAAAAGAAGAATTTTGAAAACGATGCCAGAGCAGGGCAAATTTAGTTCACCTAAGCAATTTATTGCAAATTTAGCTCACATAAGCAATGCATTGCAAATTTAGTGCAGTGAGCACAGGAGCAGGAATTGTGACAAGTTATGATGGATGCAAAATTTTTGGCTTTAACTGCTGTGGACTGGAGAGAGTTGGGCAGTGTTGTGCTAGGTTGCTGCTTGGGACAACACTGGAAAGTATGGATGTCAGATGCGAATAGAATCTTGACTGCTGTAATGCTCTTTATAATCACACAATCCAATGTATTATATAATCTCACACACAGTATAGGGATAATATTAAAGAAAATGGCACCAAGCACGAGCCTGGATTTTCAGACACAAAAACTTCAGCTCTAACAAGAGTGAATCTAACCATCCCTCTCATGACACTCCATGGCATTACCATTAGTGAAACCCCACTATCAGCATCCTGGGTTGACTGACCAGAAAGAGAACTGGACTAGACATATATAAAAATAAAGTTAAAGCTTATTTATTAGTCACAATAAGGCTTACATTAACACTGTAATGAAGTTACTGTGAAATTCCCCTAGTTGCCATAGTCCGGTACCTGTTCGAGTCAATGCATCTAACTAGCACATCTTTCAGACCGTGGGAAGAAACTGGAGCATCCGAAGGAAACCCACACAGATACAGAAAATGTGCAAACTCCACACAAACAGTGACCCAAGCCAGGAATCGAATCCAGGTCCCTGGCGCTATGAGGCAGCAGTGCCATTGTGCTGCGATTACAATCTCCGGTCAGAAACTGGGAATTCTATATCATGTAACTTTTCTCCTTACTTTACTTGCCAAAGCACAAGCTAGAAGCATGATAATGTTTTCTTCATTTGTCTAGACAAGTGTGCTTCCGACAACAGTCAAACAGCTCAGCACCATGCAAGGCAAAGTAGACAACGTGATTGGTACCCCATAGACTAGTCTGAACAGTCCATTCACCAATAGTGCTAGTGGCAGCAGCATAAATAATTTACAAGATGCATTGCAGCAACCCAGCCAAGGATCTATCAACAACATTTCCAAACCTATGATCTCTACAAGGACAGCAGGTCAGGGAACACCACTACCTGCAACTATCCTTCCAGTCATAAGCCAAAAACAGATTTATTTCACCATTCTTTCACTGTTTTAGTCTGACAATTTTATTTCAAACAGCACTGTGGGTATGCCAAATGAACTACAATTCACATTTCATAGAATTCCTATAGTGCAGAAGGATATCATTCGGCCATCCTGGCCTTATTACCCCACCTATTTACCCTGCTAATTCCTCTAATACCAAGGGGCAATTTAGCACGACCAATCCATCTAACCTGCACATCACTGAACTGTGAGAAGAAACTGGAGCGTTCTGAGGAAACCCACGCATCACAAGGAGAATGTGCAAACTCTACACAGTCACCCAAGGTTGGAATTGAACTTGGGTCCCTGGTGCTGCAAGGCAGCACTGCTAACCACTGCACTACCGTGCCGCTCTTCACCAACATGTGTTCAATACTGATGGACAATAAATACTGGTCTTGCCAGAAACACTCTTGCCCTAAGGAAATAAAACTTTAGGAATATAGAAACATTTATAGGGACTAGTTAGCTTCGGCTGATTCAGAATATTAGCGCAGATTTCATTCCTGTTTCAGCTGAAATAGACTTGGAATCTGCCTCTTTGTCCTAGTATACAACTTATTAAAACAAAATCAAATAGCTCACGGTGAAGTATCAGCAGACAATAAGCCAAGGGCCTGTTTTTGGGCAGAGCAGATGATGACAACATGAAGTTATTAAAAAAAATTGATTAGTAAATACTGGGAAAATTAAGTCATTGTTTTCAGTCCCCAGTCCAAGCTCCATCCTTTCCTTTAGCAACCGTCTGAGATCAAGCCAGTTTGTTCACAACCTCGGTATCACATTTTATCCCGAGATAAGATTCCAACCTCATAGATGGGCTTAGTGATGATGCAACTATTTCCACTTCTGTAATATTGCCCAACTTAACCCATCTCAACTCATCTGCTGCTGAGACCCTCATTCATCTCTTTGTTACCTCCAGATTCAACTACTGGAATGCACCCCAATTGTTCTCCCATATTCTACCCTCTATAAACTTAAGTTCATCCAAAACTGTGCTGACTGGGTTTTGATTCACAGCTAAGTCCCATTTCCCCATCATACATGCTTGCTAACCTACATTAGTACTCAGTCAAGCAACATTGATTTTAAAATTCTCATCCTTGTTTTCAAAACCTTCCACGATCTTGCTCCTCATCTCTGTAATCTCCTCCAGCTTCACAACCTTCACAATACTATTCTTCTTGAGCATGTCAAATTTTAATCATTTGGGTACATTACTTGGGCCAAGTCTGGAATAACCTCCCTAAACCTCAGTTTCCTCTTAGGATACTTGTTGACCTCTTTCAATAAGTTTCTGATAATCAAAGTAATATTGTACTCTGCCACAAATGGAGATATTTTATCTTATAATGCTCCTCTGAAGCACATTGCAACATTTTAAGAACAAAGAACAATACAGCACAAGAACATGCCCTTCAACCCTCCAAAACTGTGCTGTTCATAAGCCCAACTGGACCATTTGTTTGTATCCCTCTATTTCCAGTCTGTTCATGGGCTATTTATATAAGTTTTAAATGATCTCAGCGTGTTTGCCTCAACCACTTGGCTTGGCAGTGTATTCCAGGTCACCACCACCCTCTGTAAAATATATTCCCCTGACATCTTTATAAGACCCTGTCAGACCCCACTTGAAGAAGTGTGTGCAGTTCTGGTCGTCTTACTACAAGAAGGATGTGGAGGCTATTCAGAGGGTGCAGAGGAGATTTACAACGATGTTGCCTGGATTGGGAGGCATGCCTTATGAAGACAGGTTGAGGAAGTTAGGCCTCTTTTCCACAGAGAGACAAAGGTTGAGAGGCGACCTGATAGGGGTTTATAAAATGTTGAGTGGAATAGATAGCCTTCGAGAATCCACCCTATTTCCCAGGGCTGAAATGGTCGCTACAAGAGGACACAGGTTTAAGGTGCTGAGCAGCAAGTACAGAGGAGATGTTGGGGTAAGTTTTCCCACTCAGAGGGTGGTGAGTGAGTGGAATCAGCTGCTATCGGTGGTGGTAGAGGCGAACTCGCTGGGATCTTTTAAAAGACTTCTGGATGAGTATGTGAGATTTAATGGGATTGGGAGTTACAGATAGTTCTATGGCCTGGTAGGTATGGATATGATTGGCGCAACATTGAGTTGTAGTGTTCTATGAACCTTGCCCCCCTTCACCTTGAACTTGTGACCCCTTGTGTTCATCACCTTTGATCTGGGAAAAAAAGTTTACCACTGTTCGCCCTATCTGTGCCCTTCATGATTTTATACACCTCTATTATTAGGTTGCCTCTCATCCTCCTTTTTTTCCCCAGGGAGAACAACCTCAGTTTACCCAATCTCTTCTCATAGCTAAGAGCCTCCATACCAGGCAACATTCTGGTAAACTTTTTCTGTACTCTCTCCAAAGCCACCATGTCCTTCTGATAGTGTGGCGACCAGAACTGGACACAGTATTCCAAATGTGGCCTAACCAACATTCTATGTAACTGCAACATCATATGCCAACTTTTATACTCTATGCCCTGTCCAATAGAGACATGTATGCCATATGCCTTCTTTACACCCTATCCACCTGTGCTGCCATCTTCAAGAATCTCTGGACTTGTATACCCAGGTCCCTGTAATTTTATTATATTAAAGGCATTATATAAGTTGTTGTTGAAGACTGTCTCTGTAGAATATCACGATTAGCATTCTGGGCAATTAGCGTAAACTAATAGAGCATGATTACTTAGACTGACGCTTCAGGCATTAAAACTACTTGTGGTTGGGATTAAGAAACGTTCAAACAGTTACCTTTACACGTACACTAAAATTACTATACTTTGGTTTGTGCTATAGTTTATTAAAACCTCAAAGATATTGAAAATATTCATTATACAATAAAAGTATAATAAAATGATCACAAGCCAATGAAACTGGAAATCATGGTCACTGATTTATTTATGGTAACACATTGCATAAAATCTTCCTGTGTACTTTATGCTAGGAAAATAATTAAATGATGCTGCCAAGACGCCCATCTCAGTACAGCATATGCTAGAACATTCCTTACAAAATTCACAATTAGAACATACTATTTAAATTTATAATAAAATTACTTTTGTAATAACAGTAGGTACAAGATAAAAGCAAACAATAACCAACTGTATGACAGTTTCAAAATGAAAATACTGCCCATTCTACCCTTACAGATTATAGGCCTATTTCCAAAGTCCATGAATGTGTAGAGACCTCCCAAATCTGTATCCATCTCTCTCGTAGAACTTCTCACTTCAAATTTCCCAGCCAAGTTTCTACTCTGACCACAGCAAGAAAATAACTTTAACACAAGTCACAACCTTCCTACACGACCAAAGGTGCATTATTCCCTCTTCATTTCCTGTGTTGACAAACTGCTAGATAGACTGCCAACCCTGCATAAACCACAATTTTCTCCAGCTAAATTAAAGCCATCATTTCCAACAAATTCCAAACAGGGAACTTGACAGGGCAGATGCCAAAAATATATTTCCCCTTGCAGAAGAGACCAGTACTAGGGAGCACAATTTAAAAATAAAGATAAAAATAAAGAGGTCTCCCTTTTAAAACAGATGAGGAAAATCTTTCTTCTCAGCTGCGGGACTGTCTTCCCCAGAGAGAGTAATGAACGAAGATTAAATAATTTTGAAGGCTGAATAAAATAGCTTCTCGACTGATAAGGAATCAACAGATACAGATAGTAGACAATCATACCAAAAAGTTAGTTCAGAATAAGCTCGAAATGCTGAAAAGCCCACTTCTGCTCCTAATTTAAATGTACATATATTCATACTATTGCCACCATTTCTAGTTAGACAAAATTCAAAAATCCATTTAAGCATCATGAAGTAATTTAACCTGTAAGTACAAAGCAGTTATTTAATCCCCTAACCTGTATTGATATTCAATTATTTAACATATTTTCAACATGAAAAGCTACACTTTATTCTGATACAGAAATAGATACCATTCTCCACTTGCCAAGTTCTCTCTAAATGAAGTATAAGATAAATTAAGAGCCCATGGCTTTAAGGGTAAGATCCTGGCATAGATAGAGAATTGGCTGACTAGCAGAAGGCAGAGAGTGGGAATAAAGGAGATAAAGGGTCTTTTTCAGGACAGCAGCCAGTGACTAATGGTGTGCAATAGGGTCGGTGCTGGGACCGCAACTTTTCACAATATACGTTAACGATTTGAAGGAACTGTAGGCACTTTTGTAAGTTTGCAGATGATACAAAGATTTGTAGAGGAACAGGTAGTACTGAGGAAGCAGGAGGGCTGCAGAAGGACTTGGACAGGCTAGGTGAGTGGCTAAAGGAGTGGCAGATGGAATACAATATGAAAAAGTGAGAGGCTATGCACTTTGGAAGGAGGAATGGAGGAATAGACTATTTACTAAATGGGGAAATGCTTAGGCAATCAGAAGCACCAAGAAACTGGGCAGTCCTTGTTCAAGATTCCCTTAAGATTAATGTGCAGGTTCAGTCAGTAGTTAGGAAAATATAGAAAGGCAAATGCAATGTGAGCATTCATGTTGAGAGGACTAGAATACAAGAGCAGAGATGTACTTCTGATGTTGTATAAGGCTCTGGTCAGATCCCATTTGGACTACTGTGAGCAGTTTTGGGCCCCATATCTAAGCAAGGACGTGCTGTCCTTGGAAAGGATCCAGAGGAGATTCACAACGATCCCTGGGACGAAGAGCTTGTCATATAAGAAATAGTTGACAACTCTGGGTCAACTGTATTCAGAATTTAGAATGATAAGCAGGGGAATCTTACAGGGTACTGGACAGGATGTTTCCACTAGTAGGAAAATCTAGAACCAGAGGGCGCAACCTCAGGCTAAAGGGACAATCCTTTAAAACAGAGACGAGGAAGGATTTCTTCAGCCGGAGAAACTCTTGAAATGGAACTCTTTGTCTCAGAGGCCAGATCATTGAGTGTTTTTAAGACAAAGTCATATAGGTTCTTGATTAATAAGTGGATCGGGGGTTATGGGAAAAGGCAGGAGAATCGGGTGGAGAAAAAAAAACAGCCATGATTGTATGTGGGAGCAGACTCGATGGGCCGAGCGGCCTAATTCTGCTCACGTCTTATGGTCGAAACCAGACTTCAAGGAGATCCGTTTTTCTCAACAGAACACAATTACAATACCTCTTGTTTTCGTGAAAAGGGCAAATTTCGAAAACTTCTGCGAAAATGTACCTATTCCATTCAACTGTTGCAATTCAACCACAAGACATGCGACAATATATTTTCGGAACAGCTCGAAATAAACATATAGAGCGACGTCACAAAAAAAAATGCTGTTCAGAAATACCTGCTGCGGTTAGAACAGGCGATAAGATATTTTGTTTGGTGGTAGGGTAGATAGAGGAAGAACCAGTTAGTTTGGATCCCGAGGCTACCTACTGACTGCCAGCACTCCAATTTCTTTTCCTGTAAATTTCACATCCTCCTATGATCCAGCAGGTGACCAACTATTAACAAAAATAAATCAATTTACACTCGAAATGAGCGTTACTTTCGCCGTGTAACTAACTTAAAGTGGGCTGACATTATCCAAACAACGTGTATAAAATTCGGCAATTGAAAGACTAGCGTTTTGAAGAGGAAAAGCACTGCTTGCCAAATCGTTGTTGTTATAACCTGAACCTTGCCTCTACATTCACCAACTGTTTTAAGTGAGCTGGTCTCAAAACGGTGAAGTTTGTGACAAAAGCAGACAGAGAAAAAGGAAGCAGAAAGGGAGGGAGGGAGAGAGATGTAGAGAGAAAAAGACGAGAGCCCAAAGAAAGAAAGAGAAACAGAAACGAGAGAGAGAGAAATAAAAAGAGAGACCCTCTTATCCGCTTCAGGCTGAGAGACACGTCTGCTGGCGTGAAGGCCGCTCGCCTCAGGCTTCGGATCCGCCGCCAACAACCGTTGGTCCAGTTGGCGGCAGAGTAGGAGTCGCGAAGGGGGGGCGGGGGAAGGTGGAATTAAAACGGTTCAAACACAAACCTTATAGACATCGCCGTACGTGCCGCTGCCGACCCGCTGGATCAGCTCGAAATCCAGCTGCGGGTTTTTCCTCAGGATGTCCCCGCTGGCGCTCGCACGGCTCTGCGAGTTCATTGCTCTCTACCTCGCACACAAACTCTCTCTGATGGGGTTAGCTGCTATCCCCAGGTCGGACTGACTGAACGGAAGGGAAGGAGGGGGAGGGGGTGTTTGGCAGCAGCCGCCGCCTCCTGTGTCTTCAATCGGCCGCCTCCAAATATGGCTCCCCTTCCATTTCCTGCGCGCGGCGGTGGCGGCGCGAGCTGCCCCCGGGGCCAGTGCTCTGCACACAGTCTGTGAGACAACCTCACACCATCCCTGCTGCTGGTTCACTCACTCCCATTTCTTTCTCTCTCTCTCTCTCCCCCTCCCTCCTTCCCCCTCACTCTTACTGTCCCTTCGTCTTTTTCTTTTCTTTTTGGATTTAATTTTACATTTGCAAATTATATTACCCTTCCCCCCGCGCACAGGCTGTCAATTAACACATTAGTTTTGATTGTTACGTTTCGCCCCCTCTCTGCAAGTCACTTCCTTCTGTTGACCTCAGAAATCAGCAACCAGTAACTCTCAACTCTATGACTTATTCATTTCTTTCATCCGAATTGATGTCGCGTCCCATCGCGTTTTGTACCCCCCCCCCTCAACTGGGTGTACTCATTGCTTGATTTTACCCACCACTTTGATCGTTTAAAAAGATTCTGCGAGAAATGGTGGTCAAGTCTCTTTTATATTTATTCTTTTTCACTTAAATCGTTCTCACCCTGAAAGGGTTATTCATTTGTATTTATTTTGTTGGTGCGTGGCTCTCCAGTCAAACGTTTGCCATCCCGTGACTTTTCTGGGAATTATAAAGTCGTGTCAGTTTATGATTGTAAACAGCATATGGGGAACGATGATGCATACTCTATTTCCCGTGGTAGTGTCTAGTTTAGTTTACTTATTTATTGTCACAAGTAGGCTTACATTAACACTGCAATGAAGTTACTATGAAAATCCCCCAGTCGCCACATTCCAGCACCTGTTGGGTACACTGAGTCAAAATCTAGTATAGCCAATGAGCCTAACTAACGCGTCTTTCAGATTGTGAGAGGAAACCAGAGCACCTGGAGGAAACCCACAGAGCAGGGAGAACATGCAGATTCCACATAGACAGTGACCCAAGCTGGGAATCGAAACTGAGTCCACTGGCGCTGTAAAGCAGCAGTGTTAACTACCATGTCATCCCTGTCCAGTCTGAACTTGGTGTAATTTTCAAAGGAAACACAACATTTGGACAGAAGTAAATCACTTAGTCCCTGAAACCTGTACTGCTGCCTTTCAGTGAGATCATCATTGTTCTGTGACTGAACTAAATACCTACCTTCATTCCATATTCTTTAATACCTTTGCAAAACAGCTGTCATTGGATTTTCAAACTTCAGCCATCCCTTTTCTGGAAAACTATCTTCTAATCTCGTAACTAAAAGGGTCAGCTCTAATTTTCACTATGTTCTCTAGGACAAGACTCCCCCAACCAGCAGAAATAGTTTCCCTCCAGCTGTTCCCTTTAGTAACTCCACACTTTGATCAAAACACCCTTTAACTTTCAGTGTTGACGGACTGGTCATTTAATTGGGCCGTGGTTGGCAGAAGTAAGTCAGTCACCATTTCAAAGTGAAAAGCAAAATACTGCCGATGCTGGAAATCGGAAATAAAGACAGAAAGTGCTGGAATTATTCAGCTTGTATTCTCTACAGAAAGAGAAACATAGTTAATGCTTCAGATTATTTTTAAATAATTCATTTTGTTCTTAATTTTATAAAGCATTGAAAATTTAACTTTGTTTTCTGCCAGCTTCTCCACTATAAATGTTTATTTCCACATTGATAATACAGACTGCCCATACAAGTTTGTCATACTGTAATTACAGGGTGGACACTTTATTGGTATCATGTTCACAATAATAAAACTGACAGATATTGTAACCTCCCAATTACATAAATTCACATCAGCATTTTCTACTTTAATATGATCATCTAATGGAAATATAAGTAAAAGGACTAAATGGATAACTTTAAGGTGGAGCATGAATTATATTTGCATACCTTGGACAATTACTCACCTATTAGTTTCCATTATAAATATCTGATGTAAATAATCCATTACTCCAGGTTTCTTTGGCGAATAACGCATGCAAAATTAACCTTTAGGCGTAATGCCAGTGGTGTAGATCTTGTTGGCCGTAACAGTCAGTTTTTCAGTTCCTAGCTCTCCTGTTGTTTAAGTAATCTCTTCTGTCTTTTCATCCAATCCCATTGCTCTTCCACTGTTCACCTTCTTCAGCACAATTTCCTCATCTTGCAATGTTTCTGGGCCTCTATCTTCATTTTTTTTATTGGTTTGCTTCTCTATCATGTCATAAGGTTCTTCAATATATTCAATACATCTTTTCCTGATTTTGTCTTTTTCCATTCGAATTGAACAATCCTCTCTTTCCAAAATCTATTACAGCTACAAAATGTTCTCTTTCCTAAAATGCCATTAACAAGTTGATGAATGTTCTTAGGATGCATGTTTTTCATTGTCTTATTTGAAATGCATTTCAATGTCATTCAGTCTATTATTTGCAACAAGATCTACAACACAGATATTACCCTGAAGATCTAAATAAGTCTCTTTTTATCGCTTTGCCTAAGAAATCTAGTGCAATTAGAATATGAGGTACATTGACAAATCAGCTTAATGAGCCATTTAGTAATGATCGTCCTCATGACCAGAGTTAGAGAGGAAATTAAATCAGAGATTTCAGGTAAGAACATAAGAAATAGGAGCAGAAGTAGACCACCTAGCCCCTCAAGCCTATCCCACCATTCAATAAGTTCACGGCTGAGCTGAAAGTGGTTCAGTTCCACTTACCTGCCTGCTCCCTATTCTGTTATTGATCATAAATCTATCTATCTGTGATGTAAACACTGGGCCTTTTGGCTCAGATCAAATGTAGTATCGACATGCTGTACTTGGTTGAAGTCATTAGATTACATTTTAGCTTCATTTAAAGCAATTTTTTAAAGCAGCATCTCGGCCTTTTAGCTAAGATGCAGATGAGATCAAGCCTTGGAGGAAGAGTTATACCTATTTCAATCAGCTTGGATCATGTAGATCAAGCCCAAGACAGGAGGTGAGAGCCCTGTTTTGTCAGCTTGGATTGGGAATGTCTCAACCTGTTGGAACTCTGAATTGGATTTCATTTGATTGGATTGAATTGGAATAAAGAATATTCAATGAGGTAGCCTCCACCACTTCAATGAGTAGATAATTCCAGAGATTCACTACCCTCTGAGAGAAGTTTCTCCTCAACTCTGTTCTAAATTGACCCCCCTTATTTTAAGGCTCTGTCCTCCAGTTCTTGTTTCCTTTCTAAGTGGAAATAATCTCTCTACCTCTACCTTATCTAGCCCCTTCATTATCTTATATGTCTCTATAAGATCATTCCTCAGTCTTCTAAGCTGCAACGAGTACAGGCCCAATCTACTCAATCTGTCCTCATAAGCTAACCCCCTCATCTCCTGTATCAACCTGGTGAACCTTCTCTGTACTCCCTGCAAGGCCAATATATCCTTTCACAAATAAGGGACCAAAACTGCACACAGTACTCTAGGTGTGGCCTCACCAGTACCTTGTACAATTGCAGCAGGACCTCCCTGCTTTTATATTCCATCCCCCTCTTGATAAAGGCCAACATTCCATTTGCCTTCTTGATCACCGGCTGCACGGGCAGACTGAGTTTTTGCGATTCATGCATAAGAGCCATCAGGTCCCTGTGCACAGTAACATTTTGTAAATTTAAATAATAGTCCATTTCAATATTATTCCTTCCAAAGTGGATAACCTCACACTTACCAATGTTATACTCCATCAGCTAGATCCTCGCCCACTCACTCAGCCTATCCAAATCACTCTGCACACTTTCCACATCCTCCACACAATTCGCTTTCCCAGTCATCTTTGTGTCATCAGCAAACTTTGTTACCCTACACTCAGTCCCCTCCTCCAGGTTGTCTATGTATATGGTAAACAGTTGAGGCTCCAGCACCGATCCCTGCGGTATGTCAATAATCACCAACTGTCAAGCAGAAAAACACCCATTTATTCCAACTCTGTTCTTCCTGTTAGACAACCAATCCTCAATCCACACTAACACTTTACTCCCAACTCTGTGTACCTTAATCTTCTGCAGCAACCTTTTCTGAGGCACCTTCTGGAAATTAAAAGCACCGCAAGCACCGGTTCCCCTCTGTCAACCGCATTCATGACATCTTGATAAAAATCCAGTAAATTCATCAAACATGACTTTCCCTTCATGAATCCATGCTGCCTCTGCTTGATTGAACCATTCTTTTCCAGGTATCCTGCTATTTCTTCTTTAATGATGAATTCCAGCATTTTCCCAACTACGGACATTAAGCTAACAGGTCTGTTGTTATCCGCCTTTTGTCTACTTCCTTTTTCAAACAGCGGCAGATACAGGTACTCAGTATGGTGTTGTAGAAGATAAATGAGCATAAAATTCAATCTTTTAAAAAGCTTAGCAGTAAGAGTTATTGAAATACCAACAACTTTATATTGAATCATTTCATAAAATACCACACAATTGTCTCATGAAAATACTGGGAGACAGCTATGTTGATAGGAAAGATCTTTGATTCATTATGCAGAAATATTTACTGGAATCAAGCAACAACAATTAAATTGGAGATCATACTTGATGATTGGAGATTAGACAAGGCTGCATTCTCTCGTTGGATTGTTTCTTCGTATGCACTGAATGCACTCTCTGGGGAATTGAAGGGAAGAACAGAATGAAGATAGACGGGAGATTCCTCAATAACATCCATTATACTGATGGTACTGTACTTATGGCAACAAATGAAAAAGACATGGAAAATTGAATTGATATAGTCGTAAAGGCAAGTGGTAGATATGGGCTATAGTCAACTGCAAGAAAGTAAATAGTGTGGTAATGAGAAAAAAGGACATTCCAGTGTGCTACATCACAGTGAATGGAAGCAAGTTAGGACATGTCAGTTCGTTGAATTGTTTAGGAAACACAGTAACATCCAATGTCAAAGTAGTACTGAAATCCAAAGAATGATTGGACAAGCTGAAAGGGTTTTCAAAAGATTAAACAACGTTCTAAGAAATGCCCAGCAGAAAGAAACTGCAGGTGAATAAAGGCAAAAACAACCTCAGATGAGTAAAAGATTGAAGATGAGGAAGAGCAGGAAGAATATGAAGATGCAGCACACATCATCAGAGGAGTTATTTAATTGACTGCTGGGATCTCAGCGATACCCTAATTGCATGAAAGCTCTGACAGAAAGCACAGGAAAAAATAAAATACAAAATTCTCCCACCCACTCCCACAACTGGCACTTATCATTCCCCACGCTAAGACCACTAAACAGTCCTTCAAACATGCATCCATCTATTGCAATTCTATTAAATGGGTCCTGTCTTACATTCATCATGAACTCAATTAAAGGGCAAGATTAGAAATGTTAGCTAATCAATAAATGTTACATGATATTGATGAGGAAAGGAGACTTAACAGCAGCATGATATATTTTCAAATACACTGTGAATTATAGCAATTTTCTCTTATGCTTTCTACTGTTTCTATATGTTGCATCCTATGCAGCTTCTGAAGAGGTAGAAGCAAACTGCTTGCATTTCTGCCTGATCGCTGAGACGTTTTTGGCCTATCCCCTCTACATTTCAGCAAATGCACTCGCTCGTTCTGACCTAGTTAGCTCATTAAATTATTTCCTGCTCTGCATCCAAGATTGGGACACAATGCTGCTGAGGCTCAACCCCTTTGCTACATCTAACCATATATTTTGGATTGATTGCCCAGGTTTCTTTTCCCATTGCTGGTGAAAACGTCACCCCTCTTGTTCCTTACTGAACTCAATAGTATTTCTGGTGATACATTATTAAATCTGGCTACTGCCCTTGCTCTGAGCTTTTTGTCAAAGATTGCTACAGTTGTAGCTTTATTGGGGCATTCTCAGACATTGTAAAATGAGACAGCATGTTGGGTATTTACTGAGAGAGGAACCAAGTGGTGGTGGTTGGAGGTCAGGCAGGGAGAGTAGGTAGCAAGTGGGAAGTGTATGCACTATGACTGGAGTTCCCACTTCTACTTCCCTTTCATATTCATCCCTCTTCTGGGCTAGTGCTACATCATTGCTGCAGAATAGCTTGGGAAGATTAGTAATGCATTGTAAGGCCAAAAGTATCTGTCAGTCTTTTTAAAAGTATAGAAATGTTGGTAATCAAAATCTACATCATGGCTATAACCTGCACAGACTTCATTGCGATCTGTGCTTAATGTTCTATGAAAACAGTCATACTCTCCCTGGTAGGCATTCTCTCAATTGCCTGCATCAACAGTCCACTTCTGATCAAGTTGAATTCCTGTAACATATCTGTAATCATAGAGTATTCATAGCATATTTGTCAGTACCTAGTTAAATTGTTAACATACCTCCACAATTTTCCTTCTAAATACTAGGACCCAGGGTTTAGAATTTATGGACAACTGTTCCTGCCACCATTGTCTTCTTTAGCTCATTTATAAATTATGAACCAGCAGGTGAAAACCAAAATAACAGTCGAAGTGGATCCATCATAAAATTTGACTGCTGCCCTTGCTCTGTACACATTTATCCTGACACTTCTCAGATCTTCTAAATTCCATTTCACATTATCCCTTCAAAAAGAAATGAGGTTATGTCTTGCAGATGTGCAAATGCTATAATCCCAGAAAGTCAATACTTATTGTCTCAATCAAGGTGACATTGGGAAATCCCATCTTTACTTCAGGTCCCCGGAAGGATGGGGGGTTTTAGTTCAGTCTGGCAACATGGTCAGTGCAGGCTTGGAGGGCCAAAGAGCCTATTCCTGTCTGTAATTTTGTTTGTTCTTTGTTTTGTACAGGTAATTCCACCACCAACCATATCCTGTCCTCCTACAACAAGACTCAGATGCCAGCTTCATATCGATATCAAAACTGGAGATTGAATTACATCTGCACAGCTTAATTGGCTCGGTGACCAACTTGTGGTTTAGAGTAACACCAACAGTGTGGGTTTGATTCCTGTTCCAGCTAAGGCAATCTTGAGATCTGCCTTCTCACCCTGCCTCATCAAAAGTAGAAAGCAATGGCAACCACAAAAATGTGAAAAAAAATCAGCCAAGAAGTCAGCTCACAGTGAAAAATCAGTAAACAATGAGCCAAGGACCTGCCTTTGAGCAGAGTATATATCACTCACTCAACTCACGCCCATTAACCATCCCTTCACCTGCAGCAATACAGGAAGTTATCTAGTTTTCATATAATCCTTCAATTGAACAGCAAAATATGCAAGTAAAGAAGCAGAGAAGTCAAGTTAGAAAATGGGAGTCTTCTCTATAGGAATTGGGAGGTATAAAATGGAGGTAGTATAGAACCACC
Source organism: Sphyrna mokarran (assembly GCA_024679065.1). Classification (NCBI taxonomy): domain Eukaryota; kingdom Metazoa; phylum Chordata; class Chondrichthyes; order Carcharhiniformes; family Carcharhinidae; genus Sphyrna; species Sphyrna mokarran. The sequence goes on from JAGIQG010000015.1 coordinate 35,256,424, forward strand.
ATGTGTAGGAGGATATATTTACAGCACATATGAGTTTATACAGGCAGGTTTCTGTATGAGTGTAGAAATTTGTAATGGAAAAGTCATCAGGTAGTTTGTGCAGATGTAAGAATTTTAAAATGATTGTATTTATGCTTATATAATACCTCACAAGTATGAAACCTCTCAAAAAGCTCCACACAACAAAGCTGTTGTTATGCTAGGAGATCTCCTCAAAAGGCACTTTAGTGGCATGTTGGAAGTTTAATGGTTTAATAACTATTTCTTCGTTTAGATTCTGTGGATTTCATTTTCCTATCGGCTTTGGGACCTCAAGATGCGGGACCAAATGGAGATCCCAGGAGACCGATGAACATATTTTCACAGCCAGGGCTTCTAATTATTAACCTCCAAGTTTACTGTCCAATTAAGGATGGCAGGCTAACCCAAGACGCTGCCAGTTCAAACAGAGCATTATCAACTCTGGAGCTTGGCAGCCCCATTCAGAGGGATGACACTGCTGATGCAGCTCAGTAAATGAAAAAACATCTCGTAGGCTAAATATTAGGAGCAGAGGGTGACAGGAAAGTCCCTCTAGTAACAGCATGTGGGCTGCAAGTTTTGTCTTTGTTGTCAGCAACCTCTTATTTGGGGAATCGATCTTCCGGCTTCAATGGCCCCTGTAATGCTGCTCTCTAATCACCAAATTAAACGTTCACTTTCTCCATCGTCAACATTGAGTAGCAACAGTGTGTACCATCTATAAGGTGCACTGCAACAATTCACCAAGACTCCTTTGACAGCATCTTCGAAACCCACAACCTCCACCACTTAGAAAGACAAGGACAGCAGATCCATTGGAACACTACCACCTGTAATTTCTACTCTGGGTCACGTAGCATCCTGACTTGGAAATATATTGCCATTCATTCTTTGTCACTGGGTCAAAATGCTGGAATTTCCTCTCAAACAGCACTCTATGTGTATGCCACACGTAGACTGCAGCAGTTCAAGAAGCCACAAAATGAAGCTCAATAACACCTTCTCAAGGACAAGATGAACAATAAATGCCAGCCTAACCAGTGACACCCACATCCTATAACAACTTAATCTGGTCCCTCCATGCCAACGTTATAGTTGAGAAAACCCACTAACGCCTCTACTTTTTCAGAAGCCTAAGGAAATTTGGCACTTCTGCTACAACTTTCAACAACTTTCACAGATGCACCTTTGAAAACATTCTTTCTGATTATTCTTTCTGACATAGCTTGGTCTGGCTCTTGCTCTGTCCAAGACCATAAGAAACAATAAAGGGTCATGGACAAAGTCCAGTCAATCGCACAGACCAGCCTCCTATACATACATTGACTCTGTCTATATTTCCTGTTCCCTGGGAAATGCAGCTAGCATAATCAAGAACCCCATGCACCCTCTCCTTTCCTTCTCTATGTACAGTATGCTTTGTCTGCATAAGGCACAAAAAACAATACTTTTCATGTATATGACTACATGTGACTATAATAAATTCAATCAAATCAATATGAAAAAAAGGGTAAGGACAGGAAAGACACAACCTGCAAGTTCCCCTCCAAAGAACACCATCCAGACTGGAATTATATCAACATTGCTTGACTGTCATGAGATCAAAATCCTTGAATTCCCTTCCTAACAGCAATGTGGGTCTACCCTGCACCAGATGAATTGCAGCAGTTCATGAAGGCAACTCACCACTGTCCACTCAAGGACAAAAAAGGATGGGCAGCAAATGCCAGTGACATCCACAACATAGGAAAGAATTCAAAAAAGTGAATGTTGTTAGGCCTTATTGGCTGAGACGTTTTTACAGGAAGTGCTAGCTCAGTAAGTTACAAGGTTTACCATATAATGATGCTTTGGCTCCTTACTGGCCTCTATATAATTCTTCTGTCAAAAGATAAATCTCCCTGAATTTTTCATTTATGAAAACTGATTTAGTTATTATTATTCTGCATTTGTTAATGTTACAGTTTGTTACGATCGAACACAAAATAGATTAAGATAATGTGTATTGCCAATTTCTACTAACAGAATTTAGTTTTCTTTTGTCTTTTTGAAATGTGTTGCTGTAGCAATGATCAATTGTACAGAGCAACAGGTTTGTATTCTATGTATGATTTTATTAATCATAGCTATTTTGTGCTGAGAATCCAATGTGTGACTGCGCTTACTCGTTATGAAAAATCAAAATTGTGTGGAGGGTGTGGAACATCTGCAGAGAGATCTGGATAGGTTGAGTGAGTGGGCAAGGACCTGGCAGATGGAGTATCATGTTAGCAAGTGTGAGGTTATCCACTTTGGTAGAAATAATAGTAGGAGGGATTATTATTTAAAAGGCGAAAAGCTGCAGCATGCTACGATGCAGAGGGACCTAGGGGTCCTTGTGCACGAATTGCAAAAATCCAATCTGCAGATGTAGCAGGTGATCAAGAAGGCGAATGGGATATTGGCCTTTATAGCGAAAGGGATAGAATATAAAAGTAGGGAGGTCTTGTTGCAACTGTACAGGGTGCTGGTGAAGCTGCAGCTGGAGTACTGTGTGCAGTTTTGGTCACCCCGCATTTGTGGAAGGATATATTGGCCTTGGAGGGAGTGCAGAGAAAGTTCACTAGGCTGAAACCGGAGATGAGGGGGTTAGCCTATGAGGAGAGATTGAGTAGACTAGGTCTGTACTCATTTGAGTTTAGAAGGTTGAGGCAGGATCTTATAGAAACATATAAGATAATGAAGGGGATGGATGGAGTAGAGGTAGAGAGATTCTTCCCACTTAGAAAGAATAGCAGTATTGGGGGCAGAGCCTCAAAATAAGCGGGGGGAGAGGGGGGCGTGGTTTAGATCAGAGTTGATGAGGAACTTCTTCACTCAAAGGATGGTGAATCTTTGGAATTCTCTGCCAATTGAAGTGGTGAAGGCTACCTCACTGAATATATTTAAGTCACTGGTAGATAGGTTTCTGATAGACAAGGGAATTAAGAGTTATGGGGATAAAGTGGGGAAGTGGAACTGATCCACTTCTGATCAGCCATGATCTTATTGAATGGCAGGACAGGCTCAAGGGGCTAGATGGCCTACTCCTGCTCCTATTTCTTATGTTTCTTATACTAAAATGAAAATGATCATGAACCACTTTCAACCATTTCAAAGCAGCATTGATAAAACCTTAGAGAATGGTTTATTATCTATGTTCAGTCAAGTTGTATAATGTGTATGTTTTTCACATTATTAATTATTGCAAATATATTGACAATGTTTTATGAAAACAAATGCTTTTATAATCTTGCATCTATTTTCCTATCTGAGCCAGAGTTAGATATTAAGTAATTTCTTTAAAATATTTATTAACATATTTGAGTTGCTTCTCTAGTTGCATTAATTTCCATTTTTTTATTTGTTTTGGGGCTAATTTATTGATTATTAAATTTATATACTTTACTATATTTATTGCCTAATTCTATTTATGGAGCTATTAAATATCATAGGCCTTGTTATTTGCAATTACCTCTGTATTGTTTATTATTCATTGTACTAACCCATCTAAATAAGTAAATACTCTACTGTGCAGTTTTCTTGAAGAAGACAAATAAGTTCTCCTTTTGGAGTTCTCCAATATTTATCCCTCATCCAATGGCTAATCAGATGATCTAGTCGTTTGTTTCATTGCTGCTTGTGAAAGATTGCTGTGTGCAATGTAGCTGCCAATTTTCCTACATTACACCAGTGACTACACTTCAAGTAGTATTTAATTGACTGTAAAGTATTTTGGGATGTCATGAGATCATGGTAGCAAGCCTTATTTTGTTTTCAAAAAATGATTTTTCAAAACAAGTGCTGAAAACATTATATGCTTAAATAATCTAAAATAAAACTGATATCACAGCGTACACATTGATCCTGCAATCTTAAACAACCTGGAGAAAACTGAGGAAAGCTTGGGAATATAATGGCATGAATTTAAGGTTAAAGTTATCTGATTTGGGAGCCGCAATGAATTTTAGTAGAAAGAAAAACAAGCAATGCATATTTTCCCCAAGCTATAATTACAGCTGATTTTATTGCTATACAGTAACTTTTAACATTAAGCTGCCATCTAATGGTAAATTAGATGAAATACACTAATTTACCACTTTAAATATTAAAGACCTCCTTGACCTGTGTTGTCACATACAAACAGAGGAATGCATGAAAAAAAAGATGCTGAAACAAGATTATATAGGATTACAAAGGATATATGGCACAGAAACTGGCCATTTGGCTCAACCAGCCCATGCGGTGTTTATGCTCCAATTCAGCCTCCTCTTATCTTACCTCATCTAATCTATGAGCAATGAGATTAATGCATTTAGAATTTAAAAAGTGATATATTACCATTTATAAAAAAAATTTTGAGAAGCGTGAAGACCATGGGACTGATTTTCATTCTGTGTACCACTCCTCCCTATTCCCCCTCCCCCAATTCAGCACAAGTAGAAATGAATTGTTAGCTCAAACCAAATGGCAATGCAGCAGTCACTATCCCATTCCTAGCCATTTCTGGATCTCTGCTTTTCTTGGTGCAAGGCCTTGAACTCCGGTATCCAGATGCCCATTGGAATTAGATGGGGGAGCCAATGTGATCTATTCATGTTAACTGTGGATTTTGGAGGATACAAAGAGTATTTTAGAGATGGTTTCCTAAAAGTAGGGCAGTGTCAACATGGTTGAGGCTGGCATTTTGAAAGGGTATGTTAAGACAACCTATGTGTTCTCAGGATCTGGTATGTACCAAACCGGCCACAAATCAGAAGAGAGACAATGAGCTGAGTTGAGGTGAGGATTGAAATTACTAAGGACAAGGAGTGCAAAGGTTTGGGGAGGAAAACTTTCTTGAGGAGAAAGTGGGTCGGAAGAGACTGATAATAAACAAACATTTTAAAAGAATATTGAGAAGGATGGTACGTGATGAAGGGCCAAAAGACTAAGAAGAAAGTATGATTTAGCAATAAAAGTCACATTTCTCCATTCACTGATAAGATTGTACACAAAGCTGTGGTGCTGCCAGTGTTGGGGTTGGAATGAACTGGGATATCTCGTTGAACAAGATTGCCAACCAAGCTTTCCAATTTTTGTCAAAGTTGAGTACTTTTGAAACCCTCTATGAATACTGATCTCTAATGCTCTTTTATTCATGCCTAACGCACATCAGCTATTCAATCTGTGTGAACAAAGGCCTCGACTGACTATAAGTCACAATTTCTCGTTTAATCTGTCATTAAGTGGAATTCACATTTACAATCTACTATGGGCTCGGTACCTGACAGTATTTTTCAGAATTTTGAGGGTCCATAAAATGACAATTATTGAATAATCATCACATTATCTGTTTAATATTCTTACATTTCTCATTGTGCTTCGCATGTAACCATAAAATATATTCACATTTCGTATTATTTGTTTTGTTGTGATTTGTGATTTACATAAATGGAAAAAAAACCCACAGCAGATTATGCCTTCCTTCGAAAGATACATTAACATATCCCTCTGAGAAATAACACAATCATGACCCCACCCTGTGGTATTTACATATACAAATTAAAAAAATATAAAAATTTTCTCTTTTATAGAATTAATCAGATGTATTCGACATCCTATTCCCTGCGTGAACTCGTAATGTGGTGCACACTGCAACCCCCTGGTGTTTCCAGCACATTGTTTAATTCTGAGCTGCGGAACGCTCCATTCTCACAGCTCGTCATCCTCGCACAGAGAGGGAGAGGGAGAGAGACGCCCTTTTCTAAAGGGATCCTCCTCCGGACGCGGTGCAGACGCCGACACATACACAAAAAATGGCACAGAAAAACACGGCGAGGAATCGGAAAGAAAGAAATAGCTGGGGTAAGTCAGACAGTCCGTGTAGCCCGTCGGAATTCCTCGGCTGAAGCTGGCGGAGAAAGCAAGAAACACACTGGCACCTTCTCTGGAGAAGGCCAGGAGGGGAGGCAGGGGAAGGAATCAGTGCAGGAGGCATGATGCTGTGGTAGCTGAAGGGGAGGAAGGGGGGGCGGGGGAGATGGCATGTAGCTCCAATTGAACAGGGGCGGGTTAAAGGACAAGTTTGCTGCCAAATGTAGCACAAAATATGATTAACTCGTCACCCCTTTTCTTTTGAGTATTCCCATTTGAGTCCTGTGCAATTTTTTTTTGCAGAAGGCGGCCCAGGTAGCTGGCTGAGCTTATTCAGACAGGCCTTCAACTTGTTAAGTTAAATAAATACAAGGAGGGAAAGGGAAGGAGAGCGTGTGTGCACCGCCCGGGGCTGGAGCTCATAAGCAAGGGAAGGGGGTTGGGGGGGGAGACATGGCAGCGAAGGAATTTACTGCCGTGGACGTCCTTAATTCTGCAGCGAAGCCGCCCTGGGAGAAAGAGGCTCAAGCACCTCAGCTTTTAAAAGGGTCGCTGAGAAGTATGTTCATCTCTCCTTCGTCCCCTGTGCCCCCTCCCGCCATTCTCATGCACAGCACTCAAAAGTGCAGACAGATGTTGTCCGTCGCATTCTTCTTCATCCAAAAGAGTCCTCTTGAAGTACAAAAAAAAACCTTCTCCCAACAAACACTTCCACACCACCGCCCAGAATGACGTTTGTTTTTTTTTCCATATCCGGACAGGTAACATGTCGAAGTCATTTTATTTCTCATGTTTTTCGTTTCATAATTGGGAATGCTAAATTGTAATGACTGGGGGCGAGGGGGGGAGTCCATTGGATACCAATGCCAAATGTTGCCTACTTAATTTGGTGCCGAATCCACACACCGATCTTGTATAGAAAGGCACATTTCCACTAGGAATGTGAAACAGTTGTCAAAATGATCAGGGACCTATTATTACTGTGGTATAGGTGACCTTTACAGGATCCACTCTCAATCAGGACTGGCTCAGGAACCCAAGCAATTATAAGGATGCAAGGCCTGAATGCCTTCCTTGATGGCCCAGTGAAACAGATCAATTAAAGTATTTTCCCTTTATTACACATTTTTTTCCATGTGATGACTTCTATTTTCTCTGTTTGTGCTACTTTTCTACCCTCATCTCATTACCACAGAACCTCAGTTTTTTTTCAAAACCTGCTGACCACTCAGTTTATCTTCCTGGCTTCCGTGTTAGTTGGCATTGTTATTTGTTGATATTGGTCTCCCTTCCCAGGTACATCTCCCCTCACCTTGACATCTACTGTCATAAATCCGCTTTTGAAAAGATATGACCCACCATCCTCATCAATTTTTCTTTCCTTTCCAGAGTTCTTCAGTGCGTCCTTGCCTTCCAAATTCATGCCACGTTTCCTAAAACTCCATGGTCAAGACAAAACAAAGCTCTCCAATGCACACGTACCTCAATTACAAAATACAGGGGCAGTTGATAAATGCAAATTCTCATGAATGGGTCACAACTCTGATCTCTAACAGATTACTCTGCAGAATACCTTTATACCATCTTTCTCCTTCCCTGCACCATATGGTGAAAATGGCTGGTTTGAGATATGCTGCTCCTGTCATAGTACAAATCAATTCTTACCAAAGTCACAATGACTTCCGATGTGACTGTGACAAAGCTGAACTATTTCTCCTCATCCTCCCAACTTTTGACATGTTTGATCTCACCATCCCCCTCCACTCCTTTGCACCTCACCATCGTCTTCCATTCCTTGCACCATTGTCCAACTGGGTTGTACTGCATTTGCTTAGTGTCATCCTTATCTATCTAATCATGGCCAGAAAATCATCAGCGAAGACGTCTGATCTTTCTCCCATGCCAAACCCTTGGATACCCTCCCCCATGGATTCATTGTTAGGTCCCTCCATCCCAGGTCATTTCCTAATGTGACTCAGTGTCCAATTTTGTTTGTTAGTGCACCTGTAAAGCATTTTGAAACATTTTATTACATTAATGAAGCTGGTTAAATACAAATGATTGTTGTAGTTGTCTATTATTAGTGCTGTTATTAAAGTCTGTGATAAGCTCATGAAGAGCAAGAAGTCTATTTTGGAGAAAGGAAGGAAACAGAAGGGTGGTTAAAATTTCCAATGCCTTAAAGCTAGTGCAATTCTCATGAAGACTGTGAAATAATCTTGCAAAGCTGAAACAGATAGCATAGTAGAGGTATGGGTAAGTGAGGTAATAAGTAACTTAGGAATTGTAGAGCATCAGAGACTAGTGGGCATGGTCATGCAAGAGGAATAATGAAATTAGTAAGGTCAGTGACGAATTGAGGTTTACTTTTGGAGATGTGAAAGTTATGAGAAATGCAACATGTTCAAAATAGGTAAATGAATCAAAAGGAGAGAAGTGCTGAGAATTGGAACACAATTACTCAATTTTTTCCTTTTAGTGTGTGACTGAAACATCTATAAAATTATAGAATCCCTACAGTGCCGAAGGAGACCATTTGGCCCACCAAGACTGCACTGATTGGAGCAATTTAGCACGGCCTAGCCACCTAACCCACACATCTTTGGAGTGTCTCCACTCTCCTCATCATCAGAACCAAATAAATCTTGAGCCCTTATTTTAAAATAATGCATAAATTTAAGCTTAATCTACTGTATCTGTGTTTGGGGACACACACAACATATTACTAAATAACAAATGGGCCACTAATCTAAGTTAAAGGATAAGATGTCTCTAGTAGATGATGTGATAGAATTGTGATGACTCTATCCCTTGATTTCTTAATCAGTGGGTCCAGTCATTGCTCAGTGGACATCAGGAGGAGGATGGTTTCAGAGTTCACATGTAACCACTCCTGGTTCAGACTTTGCATTTCAATTGTCTCTTTGGTTCATCCAAGACTGGTAAATTCTTGGAGACTGATTCATTTGATTGAGAATTGAATGTGGTTTTATGCTAGAAATAGAATTAGTCTGAAGAATATATAGCAGGGTGGGGGAAGGTGAAGATAAATATGTCAGTAAATCAATAACGTATCAGTTTGGGTCAGTGGCAACATTTTTTCTTATAGGTCAGGATTACATTTGAACTGGAAGATTAATCATATCATCTGGGTTAACACTCTAGTGCAGTCCTGAGGAAATGCTACATTGTGTGAAGTGCTACCTTTCAGATGAGATGTTAATATGAGGTTCTTCACATCATCTATTCAGGTGGTCTTAAAGACTTAATGGCATTATTTGAAGAAGAGCAGAAGTTTTTCCATCTAACCAGGCCTTCAGTGAAACCCAAACGACATATATTGATTAAGTTTATGGGATTATACTAGTACAGAATAGCTGCCATATGTGTTGTTGTAATAATTACTGGACAATGATGTGGTAACATGCTGCAATAAGTGTAGATATTTCTTAAATTTTCGTATTGGTTTGTCTTATGTTCCTGGTTAAATGAGGTTAAATCAGGAATTCTATAACACAACAGCACATATTTCTCTACTGAGCAGTGAGTTTGATGCAGTAAAATAGAAGTTATTGCAGTAAAATGAAAGTTAACTTGGACATTCGGTTGCCCTTTAAAAACAGCGGATTCTTGGCCTTGCTACATTTTTAGGCCCCGCTCCTCCAGCTGACTGATTTTTGCTTTCCTTTTTAAGATGCGCAGTGTTGTTTGACACATTGAGGAAAGATGGTTGTGAGGCCTGTGAGCTTCACACTGGTTTTTTTGGTTAGCACTCATTGCATTTTTGGGAAGATTTGTATTGACATTTAAGATACTCTGTTGCCTGTGGGTTTTTAATGTTGATTAACTTTTGATATGAAAAGGGAGTCAATTCCATGGGAAAGAATCTCTCCCAGATCAAATGGCTGCTGTCCTATAAAGAGTTTTAGGGAAACTGTCATTTCCAGCTACTTTCCATCAAATGCAAGCAACTTGATGATAAAGCAAAGGGTAGAGGATTCCATGGTGGCTGAATTTTGAGATTCTTTTGATTGATTGATTTATTATTGTCGTATGTATTAGTGTACAGTGAAAAGTATTGTTTTTTGCATGCAACACAGACAAAACATACTGTTCATAAAGAAGGAAAGGAGACAGTGCAGAATGTAGTGCTACAGTCATAGCTAGGGTGTAGAGAAAGATCAACTTAATGCGAGGGAGGTCCATTCAAAGGTCTGATGGCAGCAGGGAAGAAACTGCTCTAGAGTCAGTTGGTAGGTGACCTTAGAATTTTGTATTTTTTTCCCAATGGAAGAAGGTGGAAGAGAGAATGTCCTAGGGCATGGGGTCCTTAATTATGCTTTGCCAAGGCCACAGCGGGTGTAGACAGAGTCAGTGAATGGGAGACAGGCTTGCGCGATGGATTGGGCTACATTCACGACTTTTTGTAGTTTCTTGCAGTGTTGGGCAGAGCAGGAGCCATACCAAGCTGTGATACAACCAGAAAGAATGCTGGTGCATCTGTAAAGATTGGTGAGAGTTGTAGCTGATGTGCCAAATTTCCTTAGTCTTCTGAGAAATTAGAGGCATTGGTGAGCTTTCTTGACTATACTATCGGCATGGGAGGATCAGGATAGATGGTTGGTGATCTGGACATCTAAAAACCTGAAGCTCTTGACCCTTTCCAGTTTGTCCCCATTGATGTAGATAGGGGCATGTTCTCCTCTACGCTTCCTGAAGTCAAATACAATCTCCTTTATTTTGTTGACATTGCCGGAGAGATTATTGTCGCCACACTGGTTCAACAGATTCTCTATCTCTTTCTGTACACTGTCTTGACGTTGTTTGAGATCCGACCCATTACGGTGGTGCCATCAGCAAACTTGAAAATCGAATTGGAGGGGAATTTGACCGCTCAGTCATAGGTGTATAAGGAGTATTGTAAGGGGCTGAGAACACAGCTTTGAGGGGCATTGGTGTTGAGGATGGTTATGAAGGAGATGTTGTTGCCTACCCTTACTGATTGTAGTCTGTGAGTTAGGAATTTCAGGATCTGTGAGCAGAGGGAGGAGCCGAGACACAGGCCATGGAGTTTGGAGATGGGTTTTGTGGGAATGATGATGTTGAATGCTGAGCTGCAGTCAATAAATAGGAGTTTGACATAAGTGTCTTTGTTATTTAGGTGTTCCAGAGTTGAGTGATGACGTCTGCTGTGGACCTGTTGCAGTGGTAGGCAAACTGTAGTGGACCTAGATAGTCCAGGAGTCTGGAATTGATTCATTCCATAACTAGCCTTTCAAAGCACTCCATAATGATGGATGTCAGAGCCACCGGACAGTAATCATAAAGGCACGCTGCTCGGCTGTTTTTAGGATGGTGGATTGACAAAATATTGAATGCAGGTTCCAGTACAAAGACTGGAGGGCACTGATAGGCCATCTGAAGATGGTTGTACTTTTAGCCAATTTGAGAGTCGAGATAAAAAGCAGGGATGGTTCCTTTTTGTTTGAACCTGAAAAATGCATGGAGATGGTTAACGTTATGATTCTAATTTTCATTACACAATGAATTGTCTGCAGTGAAAGAATTGTGTTTGTGAAAAAATTCATAAGAAACATAATTCCAAGGCTGAAAATGATGAAGGTGACTACCATTCATCATTGAGAGTCACTGGGAGTTTGAATCTAGTGATGAGTATTTTGATGACTCATTCATTCAACTAGATATAGATTGTACTTTCACAGCGTAGGGTGGACTGATTTAACTGACACCTGGAATCTCTTGCAGATCGGTGGAGGTTAAGACTATGGAAGTATATTTGCTTCAGATTTGTGGATGCTGACAATCTAACGTCTTCTAAGAGAAGAGTTCTCCCTTTAGGAAAGCTGGGATCAGTGTCTTCACATCTACTGGTGTGATCTCTAGTGAGATTCCTCTAATGTTAAACAGATCTTCAATAGAATGGTGAATGACAGAGCGATTGTGTTTGGGAAAACCATGGATCAACATTTTACTCATTCAGGCCATGACTGCTTGCCGTTAAAGAAGCCAGATATTTCTCGTCAAAGAGAATTCAGACTGTCTTGTTAATTTCTGGAGATAAAAGTTTGGTGGACAGAAAGATAATTTGAAAGTTGCATACGTGATTTGTATCTCCAGTAGCACAAAAACAGAAAGCTCCACCCCTGGGATGCTAGAGTGATTGATAACCTTGTTGAGAAAGTCATAATTCATTGTGCCGTTTGTGTTAAATATCAAAGGACACCACCATGTCCTGTTGTCACTCTGCTACCATGTCATTAAATTCACTTACCAGTGGCAATGAACTTTAAAAGCATGAGACAAAAATTGGAATTTTTTTCCCCTACACTTTGTGAATATGTAGTTTATTTGTGTTAATACATGGCAAGGGAAACAGACCATTGTCAGTAAGGTGATGGACGAATGGATGGGTACTGGGTTAGGAACACTAACAGACTTCTTAATGCATAACAGAGTGGAATTTGAAAATCAGAAATTTTGGGATGTGGGTGAAAATTTGAATATTATAGTTCTTCCTATAGTAGCTGAGAGCCCGTTCAGCAGTGATTTGTGCAAAAGAACAAAGAACAAAACAGCACGGGAAACAGGCCCTTCGGCCCAACGAGCCTGTGCCGCCACCCTGATGTTCCCACCTCTACCCATGATCCCTGTCTATGTTTATAGATCTATGGATTAAAAAACCAAATTTGAGACAATTTAGGGAGAATTTGTTTTGCCAGTTAGCCTAACTGGGATGTGGGAGGAAACCAGAGCGCCCGGAGAAAACCTATGCAAGCATGGGGAGAATTTAGGGAGAATTTGTTTTACCAATTAGCCTAAGAGCACATCTTTGGGATGTGGGAGGAAACCAGAGTGCCCGGAGATAACCCATGCAAGCATGGGGAGAATGCGCAAACTCCCACAGACACAGGCCCAAATCCATGTATCTGCACAGCACAGCGATAGTCACTGAGCTGTCGTGTTGCCCATCAAATGGTCCAGGTCCAGGTCAAGCGTACACTAACGACGTGAAGCACTAGGATACTCTCAGAAAAAAAATCCTTTCACGACCTATCACGTGTATGCCCCTTGTTAGACAACAAGGTGGACCAAAGCACCTGTAGGATAAAAACAAGTACATCAATATCATCATCTATTTACACACTTCCCAGGGACTCCTAAGGCTCATGATCCCTATTTTAAATCAGTTTTCTATACCCCTCCGTTCCCATTCTGTTCATGTACCCATCTAAGTATTTAAATAACTCCAGGGTGCCTGCCTCCACCACTTGGCAGCGCATTCCATACCCCCACCACCCTCTGTGTGAAAAAACTCCCTCTAGCATCCAAATTATATCTTACCCCCCCTCACCCTAAGCCCGTGACCCCTTGAGCTATTCGAGTCCATCCTAGGAAAAAGCTTAACCCTGTTTACTCTATCTATACCCTTCATAATCTTGTACACCTCTATTTAGATCTCCTCTAAATCTACGTCTTTCTAAGGAAAACAGTCCCAATTTGCCTAATCTCTCCTCGTAACTCAGACCTTCCATACCAGGCAATATCCTGGTAAACCTCCTTTGCACTCTCCCCAGACTCTCCACGTCCTTCCGGTAGTAAGGCGACCAGAACTGGATGCAGTATTCCAAATGAGGTCTAACCAACGTTTTATACAACTGCAACATTAAAGGCCAGCTCTTGTACTCCATACCCCTTTTTATAAAGGCTAGCATACTATATGCTTTCTTCACAACCTTCTTCACTTGCATTGCCACCTTCAGAGACTTGTATACCTGCATCCCCAGGTCCTTCTGCGTTTCTATACTCCTAATAGGTCTACCCTTTATCATATACCTCCCCCCTACATTCTTTCTTCCGAACCACACGTACCACCTCACTCAAGAACAGCTTCTTCCCTGCTGCCATCAGACTTTTGAATGGACCTACCTCACACTGTTTATTTTTCTCTACATTCTGTCCTTTCCATCTATGTACTGTATGCTTTGCCTGTACAGCATGCAAGAAATAATACTTTTCACTGTATACTAATACGTGTCAATAATAAATCAAATAAAAATGGAGGGAGGTCCAATCAAGGTATTCAAGAAGGAATTAGATAATCATTCAAAAATAAAATCTGCAAGAGTATGTAGATATGATGGGCTGAATGGCCTCCTTCTGTGCTGTAACGATTCTGTAGCTCTGTGATTAAGACAGGTTGGGCAATCTTAAACATTTTTACATCCCGTCCGACCCAAACCCAGCCACTTTTGGGAGTCAAAAATTTGCAGCAGCAAATGCTGACACACCGATGAAATCTCTGCAACAGTAGGCATGCACTTACGTAGCACTCTTCACAATATCAGGACATCGCAAAGCATTCATCAACCAATTGAGCGTTCTTGAAGTGTAATGACTAATGTAGCTGAGACATGAGGGATTGCAACTGGCGAGGACTCATGTAGCATAGATGACATGTTGCAAGAAATATTGGCAGTTCAAATGAATTGCAAATACCAATGTCAAAGACGCTGCAAATGGTTGGGAGTTATAGCACATACCAGTTGGTGTACAGGAGGTTGCTAACAGATCAGCCATGACCTTATTAAATTGCAAAGCAGGCTCGAGGGGCTTAATGGCCTACTTGTGCTTCTTTTTTATATGATTGTGTGTTCGGATGGAATCCAAAGTTTCCTCCAGTGCTTTTAGGTGTTCCGCCTGCTTTTGAAGGAACCAATACTTTTTTTTTGCTTCCTTCTTGTAAGCAGGAAAGCTTTCGTCAAGATTGAGGTTTTGGAATGAATAGGGAGAGCTTTGCAACACCGCATATGATCGCCTGAGGTAGAATTTAATTCAGATGATAGTTTATTGCAAGAGAGTGGCAAAGGGAATGGACAAGTCTAAGGAAAGTAATTGGGTGTGAAGAGGAGTCAGATAGTTAAAAACCCATTCTCACAGGTCACCAGGATGAATTATGAATTTGTAAATACTGACACTGTGATAGAATAGGACTAAGCACCATGTGCATAATATATATTTTGTGGGGTAGAGCCTGAGGGATAGGATATGATGGATCTGGAGTTGCTTACCAGAAAATATAACAATACTGAATATTCAGGATGGTGCGCAAGCAGTGTAGGCTATTGACTGGGAAAACAGGATATGAGAATGGAAAAGAAGTAAGTCTAGCTCAATTTGCAGTGATGGGTCGGGTGATGAATCCCGGATGAGGAAATGTTCATGCACAGTGGATAGGATCTCTGAGGTAAACGGGGGATATAAAGATGGAGACTTGAAAAGTCTTAAACAGGAAAGTAGAAGGTCATAACTTTACTAGAGTGGAGAATGCTGTATCATTATGACAAAATAGAAGAAACTCTGAAAGTGTAGTAGAGGCAAGAACTTTCACAACATTTTAGAAGCATTTTGGAAAAGCCAAAGCATACAAGGCAATGTTCAAGTACTGGAAAATGGCATTAGAATAGATAGTTGCTTAATGGTGGCAACAGACATGATGGACCAAAAGGCCTCTCTATACTATGAAGCCCTATGACTCCATAACCAAGAGTTTCCTGTAATGACTGACAAGTCATGGGGCAAAAGCTATACCAGAGGCTACACAAGGGGAGTTGGAGGGAATGGTGTGTATTCAGAAGCCCCAAATGGGTCAGCCAGCTTTATCACATCAGCTGGATTTGCACAGGAAAGATGGCCACTTAAAAGGCCAAAGTTAGATTAGTGGCCTATGAATTTTAAGAATGCTCGGCAAGTAAAGAAATCAGAGTGGACTCCCCCACAGCAGAGAAAATCATTTTGAAATTTCTTTTGGTGATGTTGATAAATTAAAAAAAGCTGTGATTCTGCAGGGACAGTGACCTCTAGACGGAAGTGTTTCTTAAATCTCCTAAGCTAGGGAGGCACCAGAGTTGGAGGGAAAACTTTGGAAACTGAATAAATGCGTATGTGTTTGAAACAATGTCTCTAGTATGTGGTACTTTTCAGTTTGATCAGTTTTGTTAAAGTTGGGTTGTCTCCAAGTGAAGGCATTTCCTGCCATGTTTTACTGGCAGTATGATGGGAAATATAGAAGCACCTTGTTGATGTGTGTTGACAAATTCCTATGGGATAGCCCAAGTGAATTTCAAAACAGTTATTGACAAGATTAGGACAGATTTTAAGGTTAGGAATCAGTGTGACATGGCCTTTAAATGTATTGGATTAGAAATAAAAGTGTATAATTCTGAGATTACTTTACATCAGCAATTGTATTTTAGCAAGTATTAGCCCAATTGCAGTCAGCTGGATTAGAGTCATTGCAAAAGTATACTGCCGCTTCCAGGGATGAGATGGAGAAACTACAAAGTCTGGCTGGGCACTCAGGCAAGACCAAATGTAAATTTTTTGATGTTCTTGAACCAAGTATTATAATGAAACATTCCAAGGTCCAGGATTTCTTATGGGCAAACAATACATCAAAAAAGAAAAGGATGGAGAAATGTACACTCAAATTTCAGCTTTTGGGTGATCCTAACAACATAAAGGGGTGAGGGGTGTTCAGTAACACCCCTCATGAAAATCTTGTTAATGGGCTTTCAAGTGCACCAGGTTTTATTGTATTTCTTGTGGGTGAAAATGGGAAATGTTGTTCCTTGGCTCGGGAAGCCACGAAAATAAGTCAAATAGTAAAAAAAATCTTGGCTGGAGAGACTGTCTCATTAATAGAAGTAGTTAACACGATAGTCATTTTATCTAAAGCATTAAGGGAAACACTAAACGTGGGAAATAACGAAGGAAATCTCCTGGTAGAATGCGGTATTGACAATCAAACTGTCCATGTACACTTCACAAAGAGAGGGTCTAAAACTAAAGGCGGGGGAAAGGAAGATCTCCAAGGACCAGTGGGTTGATGCAAATCAGCTGTCATCAGACTGTTTTGTCAAAAGGAATGTTTATCGTGAAAAATTGTTGGCGGTATTAGAAAAGGACAACTTGGGAAGTGACTGTTGTCCTGGAAATGGGTGAATTATTTCTCTATCTTCAGTGTTTTATTTCTCTGAAAAGAAAGTGCACTTTTTCCTTGTTTTAAAAAAGAGAAGGATATTTGTTAATATTGAATTTGTGTTGCAATGAAGTGTATGCTTTAAATTGTTAATTAATATAGCTTCCCCATTTGTGGGAAGATCAGGAATTATTACAAGAGCATATAAATCAATTCGTTCTGAATATTTGGGAAGAATTGGGAGTGTCTGTAATTTTGCTTAGCTGGCTTGGAAATAAGGTACAGATTAACTTCATACTCATTTTCTCTTAACATTCAATTATTGGAATTAATAGCAGACTATTCAACACAACTGGATATACAAAGAAAATCACTTGTAAAATAATTACATAGTTGAATTGCAGTCAGGAGTCCATAAAATGGCACAGGTAAACAAACAGACTGTGGAACTGCTATCTCAACAGCTATCTAGACCGAATACACAAAAGCAGGGGGAAAAAATAAACATTTATGTGTGGTAATCATTACCAGCTACTCTTTCAATAGTGTGAAGTGCACTCTATCTTTTGATCCATTCGATGAACTTCTTAAACTCCTCCGAAGACTTTTCCACTTTACAATGTTGTCTTTTTCTTAACAGCTTGTCAGTTGGCAGAAGTGACAATCTGACATACACAAAGAGTAATTACACCTCCTGATTACAGCACTGCCGTGACTCACCTTATTGAACATAGATACAATTCAGGCTACACCTTCTATTTGATGAAAAAGGAGGAAAAAACCATTCACTTATGTTTTAAACTCTTAGCACTAATCCTTGCAGCCATACAACTGACGTAAGCTGAAGGACATTAACTGGGGCATGCACTTGATGAGCCCACAATGCTGTCAGTTTCATTCTTCATAGTAGTGGGCATATTCTAGGACCTGTTTCCTCCCTTGCCCTCATGAAAATGACCAAAGTCAGGAACAGAGGGGGAGAACTCCAGCTGCTCTATTTGGCAGCCATTTTTATGGTCCCAGTTGGGACAGTAACAAAATGACCTTTAATGTTAGCTTGGTTCAGAATTAGAAGAGTGCAGATTCATGCCACTTGAACACAATACAGTATTGGTAGCTATTGATTTTTTTTCAGCAGTTCATTAACAAAAATCTAACAATAGTTATAAAGTGTCAAAATTGTAAAAATGGTGTTATTTCTGAGAATCAATCATTGTTTTACCATGGAATATACTTTAAATTAATATGCTTGTTTATTACATGTTACATTTGTCTTCAAAAGGCCAATACACTTATGATAAATATTCTGATATGACTTTCCAATCAAAGGGAGTAATACATTGACTTTTAACTCACAACTAAATTAGATTCTTGTCTTGTTGAAATTACTAATGAAATTCTTTTTCACTTGCTCTGTACAATGAACTAGAGTCATTGTACAGATACTTGCATGTTTAACCCAGATACTTCATGGCATACTTTAGAACTGGTTTTACAATGATATGATAAAATGATTCTTGTACTATGCTGGTATTCACACAATTATTGAATCATCCATGTACTAATAAACTTGCACACAGTTTAGCTTCAAAAATACTCTGAGCATGAAGATACTACTGCATTTGTTTTGCTCTATTATGGTTCAAGAGATCAAAATCAGAATTCAGTTAATAGCTGCTGATAAATGCTTAAAAAAAGCATAGCATTTAGGCCAATCAATCTCCCTTCCCTAGTGTGCCCATGAAGATTTTAGTTTAGAATAAGCTTAGATTATATCATAAATTATTATCCCTAAAAGGTAAGCTGTTGCTACATGAACAAACAAAAACCCAGCATAACAGTATTTGTTTTTGGGCAGTTAAGTTACTTGCAACTGAAAATCCTCATCTTTTGTGCACCAAATGTTTGGAAGTTTCAGATATAATTTTGAGTTGCAGTAGTAATGTTGACATCAAAGACAAATTTCTCTGCCGTACCAAAATTGATGGGATGCATATCATGGACTGCTGCCATTCATACTAAAAACAAAAATGGGTGATCTAGTGCTGAATATAATCTCACAGAGAAGAGAAAAAATGGAGGGCAACTTGGGCGGAATTCTCCAATTTTTGACGCCTCGCCACTGTTACCGGCAAGAACGGAAAATCTGATGCACAACCAAATCTCCATTCATTGCGGTGGGACTGGAAAATTCCAGTCACAGACAAGGTTGGAGAATTCCATTTGTGGTTTCATATTTCTCTACTTTATCCTTGCTCTAATAAAGCAGGATTAATCAGTTAATCTTCTCCAGACGAGTGATGTACTTGTGATTTGTTAGCTGCACTCTATTTCTGCTCTGTGTTTGAATTAAGTGCTATTTTGACTCAGAAGCAGAGAAGTGTTCTTGTGAAACCCCAAGCTGAAGGAATATATGAATGGTGACACAGAAGTGCCCAGTCTGAAGGCCAAAATAAATGTCATGATGTGATAGTGATCATTTTTCAATCTGCTAAATGTACTGCTTTAGAATAGCAGAAATAGGAACAAGAGCAAGCATTTTGGTCCCTTGAACTTGCTCTGTCATTCAATAAAATCGTGACTGATCTTTAGTTTATTTATTAGTACCGCAAGTAGACTAACGTTAACACTGCAATGAAGTGACTGTGAAAATTCTCCAGTTGTCACACTCTGGTGCTTGTTTGGGAGGAGAATTGAGGGAGAATTCAGTCTGGCCAGTGCACCTAATCAGCACATTTTTGGGACTGAGAGGAAACCAGAGCACCCGATACAGACACAGAAGAATGTACGGACTCCACGCGGTGATTCAAGCCAGGAATCGAATCTGGGTTCCTGATGCTGTGAGGCAGTAGTGCTAACCACTGTGCCACTGTGGCCTCAACCTCACTTTTCTACCTGCCCTCATAACACTTTACTCTCTAGTAGATCAAAAATCTTTCTAACTCAGCTTTGAACATATTCAGTGATGTAGCCTCCACTGCTTTCTGGGGTAGAGAATTCCACAGATTTATGATCTTCTGAGAGAAAAAAATTCCTTCTCCCTCCAATTTATTTTGAAACTGAGCCCTCTGGTTATAGTATTTCCCACGGAGGGAAACATCCCTCTGAACATCTAGTCTGTCAAGCCCCTTCAAAACTTTACATGTTTTAATAAGCTCACCTCTCATACTTCTAAATTTCAATGAATATAGGCTCAACCTGCTCAACTTTTCCTCATGAGACAACCCTTTCATTCCAGAAATCAACCAAATGAACCTTCTCTGAACTGCAATGCAAGTATGTCCCTTGTTAAATAACACAACCAAATCTGTACATAATACTTCCACCATAATACTCTAGATATACTTCCACCAATGTCCTGTAAAATTGTAGCAAGACTTCCTTAGTTTTATACTCCATCTCCCTTACAAAAAAAAACTAATTCCATTTGTCTCCCTAATTATATCTTTCACCTCCATGTTACCTGTGATTCATGTAGGAGAATTTCTCAACCTTTTGTACTGCAGGATTTTGCCGTTTCTCTCCACTTAAATAAAATTGCTTTTCTATTCTTCCTACTGAAGCTGACAACTTCACATTATATTCAATCTGCCAAATTTTAGCCCACACACTTAACAATTTATATCCTGGTGCATATCTTTTGTGTCCTCCTCACAACTCATTTTCCCATCTACCTTTGTACCATCAACAAACCTGTCTCCATGACCCCATTCTGCCCATACTCTCCTCTCCTCAGGGATACATCATTGATGACTGGTGAAGGCTTATGTTGACATTGCTGGCCACTGATTAGCCTGCACTCTCAGGGGTGGGTTTTCTGCCCTGTTGGGGGCTTGATCAGACAGAGACCCAATCTTGCCCAGCTAAATGTCTAATTGGGCAGAGAAAGGTGACATGGGGCTTCCACTGGATCTTCAAACAGTGGAGAAGACCCCTGCCAACCACGTTAAATCCCAGCCATTGTGTCTATCTGAAGGTGTACTGAACAAACAAAATACAGACCTTAATTGAAAAATGTGCAAAGGTTTGTTTCTCGGAATTGTAATTACAGATTTCCTAAATATTTTTACACAAAGTATACATGTATACAAAGATTTTTAACAATCATCATGAGAAGGATTTTATGATCTTGTGTGGGCAAGTTTGCGGGTAGGTGGGGCCCATAAAATTCCTTGGATACCTTTCCTGCTGCCAGCCTGCTGGCTCTGACCTGATTGCAATTTAATGAGTGGCGGGCAAGGCCCTTGTGCCCGTTGAGGTTTTTAAGTGGTCTCTTAAGGTGAAACTGATCTGGTTTCAGATGGGAAAAGTGGAGTGCTGTCTTCTTTTCAGCTCCTCTTTTCCAATTGGAGGACACTCCCAAATTCCAGCCCCGAGGTGCCCCTTTCCGCCCACCCTACGTACTCCAACTTCCATTCCCCAGAGCCTGCTATCCTGGCCGTGCTGATCCCAGCAGTGACCTCAGCTTCCAGTGGTGATTCTGGCACTGAGCTGCCAGCCAATCTGAGGAAGGACTTCTTCCCCAGATGGCGGGGCTATGGGATGGCGGAAGGATAGTCTCAAATCATTAAACACTCCTCCAAGTGATATGGCTGTGGGACCTTTTTTCAAAGGAAATGCTGCCACCTGTAAAATCCTGCAAGTTCCTATCAGTAACATACATTTCCATAGATGCAGAGAAACATTTCCATAGTAACAGTGAAAAATTAGTGTGCTTATTAAATAAATAAACGCTAAACTGACTCCTTTGAGCAACCATTTGTTCACAGTGGTTAGCATTGCTGCCTCACAGTGCCAGGGACCCAGGTCCCATTCCAACCTTGGGCGACTGTGTGGAGTTTGCATGTTCTCCTTCTGTCCGTGCGGGTTTCTTTCAGGTACTCCGGTTTCCTCCCACAGTCTAAAAGGCATGCTGGTTAGATGCATTGGCCATGCTAAATTCTCCCTTAGTTTACCTGAACAGGTGCCGGAATGTGGCAACAGAGGATTTTCACAATAACTTCATTGCAGTGTTAATGTAAGCTTACTTGTGACATTAATAAATAAACTTGAAACTTTAATTTATATAAGATGATCATTTGGGATAAAACGTGAATGTTTTGAAATGTACACATGGCATAAATACTTTTTCTATTTTAATTGTGACTATTTTGAGGTACAGGACTTATATTTTACATTAGTATTAAATAGAGTGAATTGATTTGTTAATTTTTCAAACTTTTGATTATAGGAGGATTTTCAGAGAGTAGTTTCTCTTGGACATCAGAAGATGAAACTGAGCAGCAGGCCAGACCAGTTCAGATCCTTGTTGTTAATGATGACCATACTTTTGAATTGGATGAAGCGGCATTGAACAAAATCCTCCTTTCAGAAGAAGTTAGAGATCGGGAAGTGGTAGCCTTATCAGTTGCTGGTGCCTTCAGAAAAGGAAAATCATTCCTAATGGACTTCATGCTGCGATACATGTACAGTCAGGTAAAGTAAAGATAATATATCCACATATTAACAGTTTTTAATATGCAAAACATTTTTTTCAAAGATGATTATTAAGCCTTCCAGAAGTTCTCTGGTTGGTTATAGATTCTCTATATGAGAAAATTTTTAACTCCTCTGGGGAACCAGGTCTGGCTCCTTCTAAAGGAGGTGCAGAAAAATTCGGTATGTATGCAGTTTGGAAAGGAATGTTAACGTCTAAAGAGAAATCTGAACACCTCATTTAACCAATCCTATGCCACAAATTTTCAAATCTTTTAACAAGACATAAATGTCACTCTATAAAGAACAAATTAAATCAAAGCAAATAGGATTATAGTTTATATTCACATATTACAGATCTTGAGGTTTACTTCTTACTCATCCCAAGCCTTTTCCTTATAAGACATATGAATTTTAAAGTTATTTGCCTTTTAGGAATCAATCACAAGTATAAATTTCATCTATTCTCTGAGGTGAAACTTTCATTTCCCATTTCTTGATTGTGGATATCTCAGTCCATTGTTCCAGTTATTTTTCTAATAGTGCATAACTCAATTTATTATCTTTTTCATAAGACTCTGTAAAAATCACTTGTAGGTTCTTCCATTAGTTTTCAAACTAGGCAATCCAGCTTCTGATTTCAGACAAAATTCAAACTGAGATTAAGCATCATCTGCATTCCACATAGTCAAGTGGTGAAATTAGATTTTTAACTCTGCTTACAACATAGGGCTATCCAGCTGTTACTCACTTTGACTGTCTTCTCTCAGTGAGCTGCAACCACATAAGGTTCAAACAGCAACAAACTCTCTCAGCAAACACACATAACTTAAAACCAGAGAACTTCCCTCTGCTCCATGCATCCCCATTGCATCATAGTTTGTTCTGGGATTACTCATTGATCTTTATATTAATTATCCCTCATTTATATTTTCTTCTTTGTTCTGCTGACATAAATAGGTTTACAACCTTCCAGAGTTCACTTAATGCTTTTAAACCAGTTTAATTCTAAATCACAAAACAAAAACATGTCTCTGCAAGGAAAGCAGACATTGGGCGGGATTTTATGGTCTCACTTGAGTGAGACCGGAAATTTCCACCTGAGAATAGTGATTTCCATTGTTGGATCCTCAGGCGGGCAAGGTGGTAGACTTTCAGTTATAATAACTGCTGTCTCCAGTTATTTAGCTAGGTGAGCCCGCAGCCTGTTTTATAGTTCTGTCTCTTCTACTCTGACTTTATTAAACAAACATGGGTCGCCTTCTGAACTGCCATTTCCTTAAGTGTTTTGACAATCTCTCAAACATTTACCTTTTTTAGGAGAGGATGGTGGCACAGTGGTTAGCATTGTTGCAACACAGTGCCAGAGTTCAATTCTGGCCGTGGTCAACTGTCTGTGTGGAGTCTGTCAATGTCTCTGGATGCTCCAGTTTCTTTCCACGGTCCAGAGATGTGTGGGTTATGTTGATTGGCCATACTAAATTGCCTGTTAGTATCAGGGTGATTAGCAGGATAACTATGTGGCATTAAGGGGAAAGGGCCTGGATGAGATTGTTGTCAGTGCAGGCTCGATGGACTGAATGGTCTCCTTCTGCACTGTAGGCTTTTAGGTTCTTGTTAGCTGTTAACCTTTTACGTCAAGATGGCCCCAAACCTTTAAGGGTAATAGACTCCAAGCTTCCTGTCATTACATTTATCCTATTTTTACAGGTAAACATTAATGCACAAACCTGAAAGTTACATTCTAAAATACATAATCCATGAACTAGATATGTACAACAAGTCAAGTGTGGAAACAACACAAATTCAGACAGAGGAATAATGGCCATTGCAAAAAATTTAATCCTAGGAAAAATAAACTCAAAAGATAGCAAGAGAAAAATGCTGGTATTTGGAAAACAGTACAATTAATAATGTCCAATAATTAAATGCTTCCGTACAATGAAAGAACTAAAAAAATGAAAATATGCAGTCCATTTTTCCAGTTAAAATATAGATCAGAATTTGCATGGTTTTATACATTCAACACTGAAATCTACTCTCCTTCTTAGAGGTAATACCTACCTATCACAACATTTTTCAGGAGTTGGAATTATTATAAAACGCAATTCAATCAGTGTCATTTCCAGTCGTGACAAACGTACACCTGGCACATATCACAGTAAATGTAATTGATTAAATGCAATTCAAAGCACTGACTCTTGCTGCGATGCAAATAAAATATAAGGAATAAAAGTAATCTCTTATATATTCTTAGAATTTTTTTTAAATAAAGCTAAGTAAAATTGGCATCTTTGAATTAAGGACTGCAAGTTCCTAGGTTCGGTGTATGAATGAATCATTGGACCATCATCACATAGGGATCAATGCAAACTATCTGATATTTTTTTAAAATAAATTTCTTTCCCTCCATGTATTAGTTCCTTTACACAGTAATGTTAAAATTTATACATAGAAAACTGTGGTCTCTCTGAGCTACAGGAGTAATAATTTCTGGTTTGAATTAATTCAACAAGTCCAATACCCCTTTATCCAACTGAAATCATTGACTTTTGTTGTAATATAGGGCAGAATTTTACACTCCCCCATTTAGGTTCTGAGGCTGCTTCAAGGCAACTTCAGGGTCTTTTTTTGGCTGGCTTCAATTTTTAGACTGATGGATGTGGGCGAGAGCAGGGTGGGCAACTGAAAAATAACGAATCTCCATCTCGAATGGGACAGAGGAGTAAGGGTGGTTACTACCATCAGAAGACCCTTTAGATCTGGGGAGCCCTCCCCTCTGGATATGTGAATTCTGGCCCTTATCCCTACCTGGCCAACCCCAGAAACTATCACCCGCCCACCTCTGGGACGTAGGCTAGACAGAGTGTTGCGGTATTTTTTCTGGCCACTGTAGTGCTATGCCTGGACGGGCCAGAGTGGTGTTGCCAATCTGGTTTTCCAAACAGTTCTCCGAGGCAGAAGTTACTTCCAAGGGCTGATGGAGGTCCTGCCTGCTGCCAATCAGCACTCAATTGAATATGAAGTGACAGTGGGCCTATCAGAGTAAGCGGGAACATCCGCTGTCCTGAAGATTCAGGCCATAATGTTAGGGCCAGTGTCAGCCCTATAGAATTTTGCCCAGGTACTCATTGCTAATGTCCAAATTTACATACACTGTCAATACGCTATTCAGTTATAGGAGCACCACAGACAAGACTGATGCTTTCATATGGAGTCTCTGAATAGCAGTTAGCTGAAAATATGAATGAATCATACTGCGCAGTTTAGGGTCACTGAGGTCAATTACAGCAATCTGTAACCAAGTACAGATCAAAAATTGATAAGAGAATCTTCTAGTTTGCTGCCACACTTTAAGAATTTTGTTTCATGAGGATGGAATTACAAGCATTTTCATTTCCTTTGAAGCAATTAGAATGTGGGAGGATGCACAGCAACTATGCTAGTATGTAAAAATCAGAGGAACTAAATGGGAAAGCGCACATTTATCTATTTTCAGTATTTCATTCTTTAAATTCAGTTTATTCACTTTATACCATTAGGATAGCCCCAAAAACCTAAAAAATAAATTTCTGAACAAGCAAAATGTGAATATAATACTGTGAAAAAATTCGAGTCATGTGATCTTTCTCCGGTCCACAATAGACTACAGTCGTAGTGGAGCCTGTGATTACACAGGACAAGAAATATGTTATTCAAATTCAATATCTTTCATTCACTTGGAATTAGAAGCAGACATAATTGAGTAGAATAAGCTACTAATGCTTGGTAACATGAATTTCTAAAGTTGCAGTGTTAGTGAACTGCTTAGATTTTTAGGAATGATTAGTCATACCAGACCTCTGAAGGCACATAAACACGGATAAAGTTAGGATTAAGAAAGGAAAATCAAAGTTTTTTTCTTTAATATGTTAGCTGTTCCACCAAAGCTTCAACTCTGTTAACAATCTCAGTGAGATGAATATTACAGCCTACTAGTTGCATATTTGAAAGCGGGGAGGGGGGCGTGGGCATGTAAAGTAAATGGGGTGGCCACCTATTACTCTCCCGCTCACCCCTGAACTGTATCCCATATATTACAAGGGTCAGGTATAGTATCAGACAACCCATCCATCCTTAGATCAACAGGGCCCTGAAACTGACAATTAACTTCCAGTTAAAGGCTTTACTCTGCATTCACATGTATCTGGCAAGTTCCAGCAGTGGCCATTCTCTTCTGGCTGTGCTCAGACTACAGCTACAGAACTGTTGCCAATCAGATTGGTCAGGAGCTCTCTATGGAAGGTCTTCCTGTCCCACAGAGGCAGATGCCACCCTCTGTACTGTTTAAAACTGTTCCCATATATTATTGCTGTGGGGCAGTCAGATGTTTACATTGGTTAAGCGCTGACTGACTTTTACATTAAAGATTGGACTGGGTAATTCATCCTGTTGTAAAATCTACTCTGTTGTTTGGCCTTTGTTATCCAACCAGCAAATTACTTGAAACACTTAGCTGTCTTAAGAGTTTTTTTTAAATTAATTTATTTTTATGTTCTCCCTTTTTTGACTTCATAGAATCATAGAAATCCTGTAGTGCAGGAGGAGACCATTGAGTCTGCACTGACCACAGTCTCACCCAGGTGCTACCCCAAATATTTACCCACTAATCTAACCTATGCATCTCAGAACTTTATGGGGCAATTTTTAGCCAATTAATCTAACCTGCACATATTTGGACTGTGGAAGTAAATTGGAGTACCTGGAGGGGAAACCCTTGCAGACATGAAGAGAATGTGCAAACTCCACACAGACAGTGACCCAAGCTGGGAATCAAACCCAGGTCATTGGAGCTGTGAAGCAGCAGTGCTAACCACTGTGCTACTGTGCTGTCCATATTTGCACTGGAGTAAAAGTCTGGGTCATATCCATATCATTTAATTATTTTGTAACCATTACCCGTAGGTAATTTCTGAAGCTCAAGCTTCTTTAGTTTTTCTTCATAAGTCATCCTACTACAATTAGGCAGATGTCTTCATACCTAGGGAAGGTGATGGCCAATCGGTATTATTGCCAGACTTTATTATCCAGAAATTCAGCTAATATTCTGGGGGCTCAGGTTCAAATCCCACCATGGCAAATAGTGGAATTTGGATTCAGTAAAAAAATCTAAAATCTGTTGATGATGATTACACCATTGTTAATTGTCAGAAAAACCCATCTGGTTCACTTTTTAGGGAAGGAAATCTGCTGTCTTTACCAGGGCTCGCCTATATATGACTCCAAAGCCACGGCAATGTGATTGACTCTCAACTACCCTCGGGCAGCTAATGCCCATGTCCCACGAATGAGTTTTAAAAAAATCTTATTTTTTTGTATTGGGATAAACAAGAGCAACAAATATGCAATGCTTAACTGTGGCCTGACCAATGGATTCCATCCAGAAGCTTTGTAGAGCCAATGCAAGTTTCCATTTTAACAGGCTGATTGTATATCAGGTTTTCTACTTATGAGAAGAGATTGATGTGGGAAACTGATGAATCATTTCTATTGATCAGTGACTTGATAAGCAGGAAGCCTTAATTAAGATTATCACCAAAAATAATGGAAGTAAGTTTCATCAAATTACCTTATCAATGCAATATAGTTATGAACACCAGATTCTCCAATCCCTTCCCATAATGAAAACCTCTCTTTCCTGGTATCATCCTTGTGAATTTCCCCCGTACCTTCTTCATGTGTTTGAGTTTGCATAAATTAAGCTGCTTAAAATTAGGCACAAAGGAGCAGTTTCCCTGTTCAACACTTTGCCACACACAGGTTTTCTATCATACCAAACAGAAGAAAAAAGTGAGGACTGCATAGTGACAAGGGAACCTTTCTGATTCATTATAGATGTGCAGTCCTCCCTGCTTACTCTTCCATTCTCTATTCTGCTTTGGTAATTTACATCCAGGTGATACAGACAAACATCTAAGCCAAATACAATGTTAATGCGACTTATTTCTGCGCCCTTAAATGTCACAATGGACAGATAATCTTAATTATTGTGCCACTGATTGCACTACCAGATCACAGATGTGATCCTGATCACTTGTAGGCCTAGATGGCAGCAAAAAAGTAACCTTGTTCACTGGTTCTGATTCTCTTGTGTCACTTGCATTAAAGAATTCCCAGCTTATTATGGATCTGTTGCATCCACTGTTTACTGCGATGTTGGGGGTATTTTTCATTTTAAGCACTGAGGCAGTAAATTAAATTGTGAGACTTGTATTTGGTACTTTTTCTGCTAAACTGGTTCATATTTTCATTTAAAAATGGAAGTTCATTTTGGACTCTGGTGATGATGCTTTGCTAAGTTGTCTTATGCTGTATCATTGTTGGACAGGACCAATGGATTGTTGCTATTTTTGTCCACCATTCTAGTTATAAAATTCAGGTATCCAGGAAAGGCCATTTAGCAGTTCGGCTGATATCCAAACACATAAGTAGATTGGAATGATGGGTATTGAAGAGTTTCAACACACAGCCTATGGTTCAGCTTTCGTGACTGATTGACAAATCATTCCATATGGTTCAATCCACAATGTAAACACAGGCTAGTTAAATTGTATGGGCAGGGTTCTCTGACCTCTCAGCTACATGGTTCTCACCAATGGGAGATGGCGCTTCACTTGCTGGCAAAAGGATCTTCTGGTCCCACTGTTATAAATGAGATATTCCATTACTTCCACACCCTGCTGCCAAGAATTCTAGGATGGTGGTGTGCCATCAGTGGCACTGGAAGATCCCACCGATGTGAATGGCTGGAGAATTCCAGCTTATATCTTTTGTAGCTATTTTGCCTGAACCATTCAATGCCCCCTTTGTTTCATCTGTTGAAGTTCTCCAGCCATTCACACCAATGGGATTCTCTAATTCCTTGTCACGGGTTTCCTGGTGGTATGTGGTGATTTCAATGGGAATTCCCATTGATGGTGATGGGACCAGGGCATCCTGCTGCCAGCAAACGCATGCTTTCTCTTGCCACTAAGAAAAGTACTAAGGGGAGGCCAGAGAACCTTGCCGATTGGCTTTATGGTTGTTTGTGGTGGGTGGTGGTATTGGCGTGGAAAGACAGAAGAACATTTCCTGAAGTCCTCCTAATGTGGTCCATCACAGGTTGTATTGTGAGTGGAATCTCGGTTGGGAATCAACCGATTTTAACTTCAATTTTTTACTTTTAGGTCATAGTCACAATGATTGACTTAATATTCATTATCCTGTTTCTTAAAGTATCAAACACTGTGGGGAAATAAGTCACAATTAACCTTGCTGGTTACTATATAAAGAAAATCTGCATCTGGTTGCAACAGGAGCCTAGAGCTATGCAGTACATAGGAACAGGAGTAGGCCATTCATCCCACTGGTCTTGCTCCATCATTCATTTAAATCATGGCTTATCATCTACCTTAATACCATTTTCCTGCACTATCGCTATCTCCATTTTCCTTGATGTCATCTGTCTCCAGAAAGCTATGATTTCTGATTGGAACATGTTCCATAACTGAGCTTCCTTAGATGATTGGCGTAGAAAATGTCAAAGATTTGCCTTCCTCTGAGTGATAAAAGTTCATTCTCATCTCAGTCTTGAATAGTTAATCCTATCCTGAGATTATGTCCCCTGGTTTTAGACTGTCCAGCCAGGAAAATATATTGACATCCACCCTGTCATACCCTGTCAGAATTTTGTAAATTACAATGAAATCACCCCTCATTCTTTGAACTCTAAGGATTACAGACCCAGTCTCCCCAGTTTCTTCTCGTAAACAATCTCACTAATCCAGGGATTAATCAGATGAACTTCCACTGCACTCTTTCTATGATTAGTATACCCTTCTTTAGATAAGAGGAGCAAAACTATTCACACATACTCCAGGTGAGGTCTCTCCAAAAACTCTATACAACTGCAGCAAGACATCTTTATTCTTGCTCTATTATTCCCCACTCTACTTTGAATTAGAATTATTCAATTCCATTTTACTCTATTAATTTTTACTCTATTAGTTTTAAAGTTTCTTTATTAGTCACAAGTAAGGCTTACGTTAACACTGCAGCGAAGTTACTGTGATATTAACTTGTGTTGCAATAATAAAAGATTATTTTATTATTAGGTATACTGCTGATGCCCACTGCTAGTGCTCCACAGCTTCCGTGCTGTCAGATTGCTAGTCTGAAATCTAAAAGTGCTGGAAATACTCAGCAGGTCTGGCAGCATCAATGAAGAGCATTTCAGCTGATGACCTTTCATCACAACTGCCTGCCAGTCTGAGATCCTATATCGGTTAAGTAACAGTTTGGATCATCTACATGCCACTTATCCCCGCATTCCCCAGCCATTGGGTGGGATTTTCTGGCCACACCCACTGCTGGGATTGTCCAGTCCTGCTGAAAATCAATGGACTTTTAGCTAAACTGTTGAATTTCTAGATTCTATCTTGACAGGGCTGGAAAATCCCCCAGCCACTGTTTCAGAGTGAACTAGTCTGTTTACAACCTTGTTGGTCCTGTGCAACGCTAGCTAAGTTTTTGATCTCGTATCTCTGCCACCACAAAGATCACTTCACTTCTACCAGGTTGTCCACCTCTGCCTCAAGCTATGCCATTACCAACTTCCTGGTCAGTGATCCCATGACCAGTCTTAGCACTCCCAATCTCTGTGAGCTTTAGTCCATCTAAAACTTTGCTGCCCATGTATACTGTGCAGCAAACACTGTTCACCACCATTCCCCACTGACCTTTATTGTCCTGTCTCCCAATTCTTCAACAATTCTATTTAATATTCTCTTTATTGTGTTTGAGTAATTTTGTGGACTTTGACCCTCCCCATTCCCCCCAATAACTATAACCTGCTCCAACACTATAACATTTTGTCTTTCCCAAGTTCTACATTCCTCTGAGTCTACCTTCTTGTGAGTTTCTCCCCTCCCCCTTCTATCAGTGGCTGTGCTTTCAGTCATATAGTAATAGTGCTATTTTCTCTTTAAGCTCCTTTAGTTCTCCTTCTAAGCTCCTTCATCTCTTCTAGGAATTGTAGTAAACGCCATCACTTTGACTGAACTTTCCATCAGCCTTACTAATACAGTATAATTTTCTATTAAACCTTTGCAGTTCTTGGAATAATTTTTAGTTACAATGCTCTTTTGAAAATTTATCTACAACATTGATTCTCCCTTATCCTCTTTGGGTATTGCAATACTTTTGCATTTGTTTGTAAAAACCAACGTTAACTATTTGGTCAACAGCTCTGCCATTCTTTGATTCTTCAATACAAGATGGTTCTTTTCACGTCTATGTCTTTTTAAATGACCTTTTTCTTATAAAAGCTACTTCCCTTCATGTTGACCACCGTTGGCCAGAACTTTCTGGCTGTTCACACCAGTGGGATCTTCACCAATGGCATACTTCTGCAGTGTGTTTACTGGTAGTGTTTGAAGTTTGTTTTATTAGTGTCATAAGTAGGCTTACCATAAAGTTACTGTGAAATTTTCCTAGATGCCACACTCCAGCATTTTAATTGAACTGAGAGAGGAAACTGGAACACCTGGAGGAAACCCACGCAGACATGGGGAGAATGTGCAAACTCCACACAGTGATTCAAGTCGGGAATCAAGCCTGCATCACTGGCACTGTGAGACAGCAGTGCTAACCACTGTGCCACCATCCTGCCCTATATGGGGTGGATTCAATGAGAAATCCCATTAACTGCAGTGGGATCAAAAGATCACACTGCTGGCCAATGGTGCTGCCTCCCACCACCAAGAAACACATTATATAGAGGCCAGAATATCTTGCCCGTTTTTTTTTGTGTTGCTTCTTGGTTTGCATTTTTTTCTATGCTTTCCTTCTATATTTTTAATATTTCTTATGTGTTTAAATCCCTCTCTTTTTTTCATATGCTTTTCTTAAGCCTCTATTCTCTCTATGTATCTATGGAACTCTTGATGCATCCCATGTATTGTAGTTAGAATGCATTTAGCCCAACCTTATCTACCATGTATTTAAATATTGCTCTCTGATTTGTGACATTTAAAAAGATAGTTGCCTTAAAAAAAAGTGAATCTGGGCTACGTCCCCTTTTGTTGAAGTGTAATTAGCTAATCTCCACTCTTGACATCTTTATTTTTGATTCTTTATCAATTTTCTATCTAATTAGGTTATGTTCACTATTTCCCAAGTGTTGTTCTACCTTTAGGTTATTTATCCATCCTTTGCCACCTACAGTCAAATCCAGTGTTCCTTCTTCTGGATATACAAATTAGCATCAAATTGTCATGGATGAATTCTGGGAATATTGGAATCGGGCAAAAGGGGAGATGAACAAAAATTTTAAAAAGCAGGTTATGTTCATTGAGCATATGACCTAATTTTTCAGCAGAACTCGAAGCTGGATGGCGCTTCCTCCTGGGACAAATAGGGTTCTTATTTTCAGTACTTAAGTTAGGATAAGAATTTGGATGCAAAAGAGATTGCAGGGTTGTGTGAGAGAATAAGTAAGTTTATTTATTAATGTCATAAGTAGCACTGTGAAAATCCCCTTGTTGCACCTGTTTGGATACACTGAGAGAGAATTTAGCATGGCCAATTCACCTAACGAGCATATCTTTGGACTGTGGGAGCAACCAGAGCACTTGGAGGAAACCCACACGTACATGGGGAAAATGTCCAAACTCCATACACACAATAACCCAAGCCAGGAGTCGAACCCGGGTCCATGGCGCTAACCACTGTGCCACCATGCTGCCCAGTGTTATGGATTATGAATAACTTAAAGGCACGAAGGCTTAAGTTATGTCCCTCTGTGCTGTGAACTGTTGTGTTTCAATGGAGATGAGAAGCATTATAGATTCCAGTTTTCACCTATGGACATTTCTATCCATTTATTGAATCTCCCCATTGCTAACAAATGTCTACTTCAGTGAACCCCTATGTGGCATTATTCTACATAGCATTTTCTGTTTTATTTGATAGATACAATGTTATTCACTATACTGAGAAAACTCAGCAGCTCTGGCAACAGCTGTGGAGGGAAAAATAGGGTTAATGTTTCGAGTCCAGATGAATCTTCTGCCTTTGGTTTCCATTGGGAACAATTTCTGATACTGGAATTTTTACCCACTTATCACCTGAAAGAAGTAGTTAACTTGCTTCAGCTCCTGACCATGCAGACTTCCAGTATATTCAAAGCAACGTAGCTGCTCTTTAAAATATTAATATATACTAGTTAATATTCACTTTATTTAGTGTCAGTGAGTAATATTTTACTCCAAGACTTTATTCATTGCAGCGCTGTTTTCTAATTAATGTCAAGTTTATTATGGCAGTGATGAAATACTTTTACATTTACATACACTATGTATTTAACTCAGCATTATCTTGTCACAAAGTCAGATAAAGTGTCCTTTTTAAATAGATTACAGAGTACTCATGGAAGTAAAGCTGCAGTCATTGCTGAAAATGCCTCTTGCAATTTACTACCATAAATGTTCCATTGGAAGAAGGTGCTATATTAAAAAGGAAATCTTACTTTGCTTTTTTGAAGTTACTTAATTAAGATTTGGCTCATAATCTAAAAGTGACTGATGCAGATTCAGGGTATTTGCATATTTTGATTTCTATATATAGAATACGTTTTTTTCTGGAAAGCTGACCCATAAAATCAGAATTCGGTTATCATATTTATTGCTTTAATTGCTAAATTATTCAATAAAGCATCAAATCACCTGAATTTTTAATCAGGTTTGTACCTATTCCTCTCTGTTAATACCTTTTGGACAGCTTTTGTACTGCAGGAAAGATCACTTTGCATACCCTTTGAAACAAAATTAGGCAAAGCATACAAATGGTAACAGTTCCAATCTGCATTAACAGGTCTGCATTGCTTGCCTAAATTCCTCAATTTAAAAAAGAGCAGAAAAATTTCCATCGGACAACAAAAGAGCATTCAGCATGCAAATGGCCTTACTCATTTTTTTGCCACCAATTTTTTGTGTTCCCTGAAGGCATTCTAAAGTTTTCAGCCCAACTTGCGTGCCACGTGGTTCTTTCTTGTGCAATTTGACAGTGAGCATCACTAATATATTCAGCTGATATGCAACTAAGATCAATTGTATGTTTCTGCTCCCAACCTAGTGCTTAGCAGTGTTTGAATCCTGGACCTTTCTGGTCTATATTCTCAACTTTGTAAGAATACCATCACTGTTAGAATTTTACCCGAAATGCCTCTGGAAATGATCATGGAGGCTCTCTGCTCATATTACACAGTATTTCCTTCTGACATGCATGATGGATGTCAGTTTTAACACAAATGACCTTCAGATGACGCAATAACATTCTTCTGAGTTTCTCTACATTCCTATTGAGTTATCAGTAGTTCGCCCATATAAAATGAGAATCCTGGAGATGCCAGGGGCTGATACTTGACAGAGATGCTTCTAAAAAGCCCTACCTGAGGATTAGAAAGACATTTTCCACTTTGCATACTTCTATTTAGTTTAGTTTGATCAAAAATAGTCAACACAGCTTTGTCAAAGGCAGGTTGTGCCTTATGAGCCTAGTGGAGTTCTTTGAAAATGCAACTCAACATATTGATGAAGGAAAAGCGATGGATTTGGTTTACATGGATTTCAATAAGGCATTTGATAAGGTCCCCTGTGCAAGACTTCTTGAGAAGGTGAGAGGGCATGGGATCCAAGGGACTTCGACCTTGTGGATCCAGAACTGGTTTGCTTGAAGAAGGCAGAGAGTGGTTGTGGATGGATCTTTTTCTGCATGGAGGTCGGTCACCAGTGGAGTGCCCCAGGGATCTGTTCTAGAACCCTTGCTGTTTGTCATTTCCATAAATGACCTAGATGAGGAAGTCGAAGGATGGGTTAGTAAGTTCGCTGACGAAGGTTGGTGGTGTTGTGGATAGTCTGGAGGGATGTCAGAAGTTGCAGCAAGACATAGATAGGATGCAAGACTGGGCGGAGAAGTGGCAGATGGACTTCAACCTGGATAAATGTGTAATGGTCCATTTTGGCAGGACCAATGGGATGAAGGAACACAATATCAAGGGTAGGAGTCTTAGCACTGTTGAGGAGCAGAAGGATCTTGGGGTCTGGGTCCATAGGATTCTTAAATTGGCCTCGCAGGTGGAAGATGTGGTCGAGAAGATGTATGGTTTACTGGCCTTCATTAATCGAGGGATTGAGTTTAGGAGTCGGGAGGTAATGCTACAACTTTATAAGACCCTTATCAGATCCCCCTTGGAGTACTGTGTGCAGTTCTGGTTGCCTCACTACAGGAAGGATGTGGAAGCTGTTGAGAGGGTACAGAGGAGATTTACAAGGATGTTGCCTGGATTGGGAGGCATGCCTTATGAAGATAGGTTGAGGGAGCTAGGTTTCTTCTCCCTAGAGGGACGAAGTTGAGAGGTGACCTGATAGAGGTTTTTAAATGTTGAGAGGAATAGATAGGGTAGATTCTCGGAGGCTATTTCCCTGGCTGAAATGGTCGCTATGAGAGGACACAAGTTTAAGGTGCTGGGCAGCAAGTACAGAGGAGATGTTAGGGGTAAGTTTTTCACTCAGAGGATGGTGAGTGAATGGAATTGGCTGCTGTCAGTGGTGGTGGAGGTGAACTCGCTGCGGTCTTTTAAAAGACTTCTGGATGAGTACATGGGATTTAATGGGATTGAAAATTACAGCTAGTTTTGTGGCCTGGTAAGTATGGGTATGATAGGTGCAACTTGTGGGCCGAAGGGCCTGTTTGTGCTGTAGTGTTCTATGTTCTAATTCACTTAGCTGTGGACACTGTTTCCAGAAGTTTTGTGACTGTATGTTTAAGAGCAATACAGTTCACCTGGTTATCTAATCCTTCCCAGCTACAATAATGTTATTTCCTGCATGTTTGGGTAATAAAACTCTATCTGTGAAGATGTGATTTGTTCTCGGATTCTTTGACTCTGGGTACAGTTATCGTGCCTGTATATAGACTAACTGGCTTAAATCTCAACTCCCTTTATCGTTAGGACATTTATACGTTGAAGTGACAAACGTACCTGCTGGATCTGTTTAGTACAATCTTCTCTAACTCATATAGTTGGAGGTGTACTCATTGTAAAGTGATTTCCCTGTTATTAACATTCACCAAAGACTTAAAAAAAAATAAAAACTAATGAAAGGAAGAGAAACTCCAAATCTACATCATTATGTGCAGCTTCTGATTTTCCTTTCAATGACCATTCCATTTTTGACTAATCTTAGTGGCACAAGTTTCCAATGAGTTCATCACATTTTGGTCCCAATCTTAAACAGTCATGTTATAAACCTTGATTACCTCATTGTGAGAGCTGTAAAATACAGGTGTGTCAGGTAGGAAATTCATTTCCCTGAACCCTCTGTCTCTTTGCATTTTAGGCAGTTACATCTTTATATTCCTACTGAAATACCTATGAGCCTCCAGATTTAATACCTATGCCAGTGGTTCCCAATCTTTTCATTAACAAGGCGCACTTCAATGAGACAAACAATTCCATGCCACACCTGATTTATTTTCAGCTGAATCGATTGCTCTTAAATGTCACATTTACCTCCATTTGCTATGGTTACGTTCATTTAGTAGAAAGGTGCGCAGTATATAGTTGAAATTCAAGGATCCGAGTAGAACGCAAACTTGAGTAAATTGCAACTTCCCAGGTTACTGAGAAACCTGAGACTGCTGGCCTTTTGATCTGTGGAATTCCTTATACAGTGAAGCAGTTAAGGCTACCTGATTGAATGTTTTTAAGGCAAAGATAGATTTTTGAACAACAAAGGAATCGAGAGTTATGGACAGGTAAGTGGAACTGAGTCCACAAAAAGATCAGCCATGATCTTATTGAATGGCAGAGCAGACTTGAGGGGCCAAATTGCCTGCTCCTGCTCCTAGTTCTTATGTTCCTATGATCTGGGGAGGAATTGATGAGATGGCCACCCGCAAATCCAGCTCCACTGACGAGCGCTCTCTCCAGTTTTTTTTTGTGTGCCAGAGTTCAAAGTGTTAGCTTGCAGGGATATTTTGCTGGAAATGACAAGAGTATAGCAATAACATGGTCAGAGATTGTCAGATATTTATATGCTGTAGTCAGCCAAAACACTTCGAAAGACACCTCTTCAAACTTCACTGTGACATTGGAGATGGCTGGCAGTTGGATCTGGATCTGTCCTGAGCGATAGCAACATTACATGTACTAGTTGCACCTATGCTCTTGCTGTTGGGCATTTCCTTGGCATGTAGAATTGGACTGAGATGAAGGGAAATTTAGATTCGGAAAGGATTGCAAGTCTTTGGAATTTTCTGCCCCAGAGTGTTATGGATGTTCCATCATTGAATGTCTTTCAGGCTCAGACAGATTTTTGGGGTCCCAGAGAACCAAGGGACACATGGGCTGAATTTTCCCAACTGGTCCTTGGCGTGTTTGGTAGCAGGCAGGAACGGAGAATCTAGCGGGAGCCAATCATGTTGCGATTTTCCAAATGATGAGTTAATTGAAGGTCAGTCTTCCTAGTGGCTGGTGGCGTGAATGCTCATTAAAACAGCTGCCTTTTGGTGTCCCATCAAGCCTTTCAACCTTGTCTCAGGCCAATGGGAAATCACATTGGCCAGAAACCTGATTGTTAAAGAGTGGTGTGCACAAGATGGTCCTCCATTCACTAGAGACTGAAGTGAGTGCAACAACCTTTCTGCCATAGTATTGCACTGTTCCTGATTCACTGTTCATCACTCTGCTGCGGTAGAACAGTTCCTGCCTCCATCTTCATGCTGAGCTGGTCTTCATGATCAGTATCATACTGGTAAACTCATGGACCCTTCTATGTCAGTGTCTCTGTTGGAGAGAACAGGGTCTTCTTGGTACCATACATTAATGTCTACCTGGACATCATTGTGCTAGGGTTTCATGCAGCCACTGCAATAAAGGTCCAGAGTTTGACCAGGAATGGGCTGTGAAGCAAAGGCAGGGGTAGTTGACGAACATGAGGAAGACACTTTAGAAGGAAGGGTGAGGCTCATGATGGCTGTGGGAGGGGCATGATGGATGAAGAAAACAAACAATGGAAGACAGAGGGAAGCTGGACCACAACAAGCCTTCATGAAAAGCTCTCAAACAAGGGAATGAAAGGTATAACACATTGTACCTACTCTTCATCCATCCCCTTCTATTAAACAATGTGGGAGAATTTGGCAGGGCCAATGCACCTAACCAGCACGTCTTTCAGACTGTGGGAGGAAACCCATGCTGTTATGGGGAGAACATGCAGACTCTGCACAGACAGTGACCCAAGCCAGGAATCAAGCCCAGCTGTCTGGTGTTGTGAGGCAGCAGTATTAATGCACTGTGCCACCTTCTGTCCAGCAGATTAGCTGTTGGCTTTAAGCCACTCTGTTCCAACTGGAGATCTCCATATGTCTCATTCCCTGTAGCAGAATTTATTTCAATGCATCTGGTAAAAAACAGAATAATTCTGCATTCCTGATCTTCTTTCAGATTTGTGAACGAAGAAAAGATTTGTTGTTTTGTCATTCCAACTTTAAACTGCTGTAGGACTTTGTCTTACAGCAACGCCTGATTTCACATCTTGCACTGGGGATATGGGGAACTTGTCCGGCGTGTTCATGATGTTGGTCCAAAGATAATGATTGAAACAATGTGTTTCACGTTGGGGTGAGAACTTGAGGAGCAACATGGCCTGCTACTGTTCTGGTGTTCTTTCCAAAGTGACTGACTTCTGTTGAATGTGTATACAGTATACAGACAGAAAATCTGGCTTTTTGTTCTTGCAGTCACCTTCAGAATGTGTGATGCTTTTTATGGCTCAGTTTCAATAAGGCTGATTGATCACAGAATGCATTAGTACAAACAAAAGGAATTGTATAGTTGCCCACAGAAACAGTATATCACTATTATTGCAACCCAAACTTTAATGTCGGTTCTGTGCATCCTATAAGAACATAAGAACGAGTGGCCATTTGGCTGCTTAAGCCTGCTCCATTAAGTAAGGTCATGGCTGATCTTTTCATGGACTCACTTCCACTTATCCGCCCATTTAATTCCTTTACTGTTCAAAAATGTATCTATCCTTGTCTTAAAAACATTCAATGAGGTAGCCTCAACTGCTTCACTGGGCAGGGAATTCCATAGATTCACAACCTGTTGGCTGAAGAAGTTCCTCCTCAACTCAGTCCTAAATCTGCTCCCCCTTATTCTAAGACCATGCCAGCTAGTTTTAGTTTCACCTGCTAATGGAAACAACCTCCCTGCTTTTATCTTACCTATTTCCTTCATAATTTTATATGTCTCTATAAGATGTCCTCTAATTCTTCTGAATTCCAATGCATAAAGTCCCAGTCTACTCAGTCTCCCCCCATAAGCCAACCCTCTCAACTCCAGAATCAATCTAGTGAATCTTTTCTTACCTCCATCCAGTGTCAGTGCATCCTGTAGCATTCAGCGTACCATCCATATTCATGTTTGGTGATTTCTAACTTGTTGTTTGATGAATATGAAATAGATGAAATGAAAGCTGCAGGAGTTGGCCTGAGTACTGGAGGAAAGTGAATTATTCAAAAATTTGAAACATAAATCTGGATTTTTAAAACATTTTCTTTTGTGAGATATGGATGTAACTGGTGAGAGCAGCATTCAACATGTATTGCCCCTCCCTAATTACCTTTGAGAAGATGATGGTGAGCTGCCTTGAACGGCCATGGTCTACCTGGTTTAGGTGGTTCCATTAGTTAGAAACATTGCTCATGTACATTTAAAGAATAGAGTGATCAAGTTTTTGAAATATTCCCAAATCTACCAGAATTCTTCAAAGACAGAATTGAGTGGAGGCATAGAAGTTACTTGGAGGAAATGAATTGAAAATGATCTAATTGTCCTGTGGAGTTCCACTCTTTCTCATAAATGATAAATTGGATACTGCCCGTTTAATTTTTTTTAATCAACACAGAACTATTTTGCTGGCTGAGTTAGAGAAACGCTAAGTTCTAGGATGGGAGGAACTTAAGTAAACATCAGTTGAAAGAAAAATTCAAAAAAAGTTGAGCTGAAAGCAGACGGTAAGGAGCATGTCTCCAGCTCATAATGCCAAAGGAGACATGACTGCTGGAATGATTTGTCACCGTTAACTTCCCTACTTATCCTGTTGATGGATCCACACTGCAGCTGGGAGAATGGGTTCCTACTGCAGCCCCTGTAATAGGTGAGAGTGGGCTTTTAATGCAGTCAGCAGTGTATGTCCCTGCTTCACTGACTTCTGCAAGGGCAGTACAGTGGTTAGCACAGCTGCCTCACAGCGACAGAAACCCAGGTTCAATTTCCAGCTTGGGTCGCTATCTGTGTGGAGTGTGCACATTCTCCTCGTTTATGCCTGGGTTTCCTCTGGGTATTCTGTTTCCTCCCACAGACTGAAAGACGTGCTGGTTAGATGCATTGGCCATGCTAAAATGCTCCCTCAGTGTACCCAGATGGGCACCTGAGTGTGGCGACTAGAGGATTTTCACTGTAACTTTGTTGCAGTGTTGATGTGAGCCTACTTGTGACACTAAGAAACAAACTTAAAATTAAGATCTATATTTCTATATTCCTCCAGCTTCCAGTTTTGTTTTCCGCCTCCTCCTGAAAGCATTGACACATTGGATGGTGCAGCATCATTGCAAATAACCAATTTTAATGTGTCTGTACAGCAATTGCTGAGAGGCTATTTTGCAATAGGGTGTGTCACAGTCAAGTTCGACCTTGCTCCATCCAGTATTCACATGTTCGTTTTCTAGATGGAACTTCTGGATAGCAGTCAAGAAACCCTGACTGATTTTTCCACTTCCCTTTGACTCAATACTTGCAAACAAAGCAACCTTGTTTTTGCAGAAAGCTGCATGAGGAACTCAGCGTGTCTGACAAGCCTTTGGAATGTTGTTTGTCATATTAACTACTACACGTAGGATTCCGGATTAAATGCAAGAAAATGTCTGATGGCAGGGGAACAGGGGATTTTGACTCCGTGCATGGGATTGGTTGAGTGGGATCAGAATCCCGTGAGATTCAAAAAATGCGGTTGACTCCGGCACGAATGTGCTTTCTGATTTTCACCGATGCCGTAATCAGGTTTGTGCCTATAATGGGCAAGAATCTGATTTTTAATAAATTTCCATGTGATTAACTAGTTCCCTCACCAAAGTATCCCTCCCCACTGCCCATCGGTGAGGTTCTTGACAGGTTTTTAAAAATGTAAACATATCAAGGGGTAAATATAGCCCCTGGGGAAGAGAGAGATGGCCAGGCGGTTCTTGGATGGCATCGATGATTGGTGGGGGTGGGCAGTTTGAGGATGTGGATGCTGGGGATGAGGGGGAAGGAGGGGGGATGCTGGGGATGATTGGGGGGAAGTTACGGGATTTCTCGTGATGCTCATCTTGGAGGAGGTGAGGGAGGTGGATGGGTACAGGACGCATCCCAGGTACCTCCGTGGTATTGGGGGGATGGGGGAGTTAATATTCAATGCAATGCAATGCCATGACTAATCATGATTACTAAAAGCAATGGTGAATAAGCAGTGAAATATCAGGTTTTCTAGTTTGTTTATCAGATTGACCCATTTTTTTGAAAGGGAGGAATTATTGAACGCTGTGCTCTATCTAACCACTTTAAAAATAAATCCTGCTTTTCTATGTTTAGACAGTGATTTTTGACTTGAGAAAAGGAAGGAAAATCTTACTCAGACAGCCCTAGAATCCCTGCAGTGCAGAAGGAAGCCACTTGGCCCATCTAGTCTGCACTAAGTCTCTGACAGAGCATCTTAGCCAGGCACATTTCCTCCCACAAACCCAACTCTATAACCCATTTACCCCACTAATCCCCTTAACCTGCATATCTTGGGATCTTAAGGGACAATTCAGCACAGCCAATCCACACTAATCTGCACATCTTTCAGACTGTGGGAGGAAACGGAGTACCCAGAGGAAACCTTCACAGACATGGGAAGAACATGCAAATCCCACATATCCAAGGCTGGAATTGAACCTCGGCTCCTGGCGCTGTAAGGCAGCTGTGCTAACCACTGTGCTGCCCTAAATGTAAATTTTGCCACAGTCCCTGATCACCATAGACTTCTCTCACACTTGAGAGCTGACTGGTGGTGATTTAACCTGAGGATCACCACAACTCAGGTGAGGAGCAAGTTTGAAAAGGTGGTGTCTTCATGAATAACCTTAGCCAGTATGGGAATTGAACTTGCGCTGTTGATGTTGCTCCTCATCACAAACCGGCCATCCAGCTAACTGAGCTAATCAATCACTACATCTCTCAGAAGTATTTCTCTGGGCTGACTTTTCTCTGCTGTACCCATGTCACGTTCTCACAATCTTTGCTCCTATGTGGGTAAACTATACAGGTTTGTTTGTTACTTGAGGGTGGCACTGTGGTTAGTACTGCTGCCTCACAGTGCCAGGGACCCAGGTTCAATTCTGGCCTTGAGTCACTGTTTGTGTGGAGTTTTTATATTTTCCCCACATCCGCGTGGGTTTCCTCCCACAGTCCAAAAATGTGCAGGTTAGGTTGATTGGCCATGCTAAATTGACCCTATTGATGGGGATTAATAGGGTAAATATATGTGGGATAGGATCTGGGTGGGAATGTGGTCAATGCAACCTTGATGGGTTGACTGGCCTCCTACACTATAGGGATTTTATGAAATATCTATGTGATGAGAGTTAGCTTGTATGTGAACATATAATGAAAGCAAACTTTCCTGCGATTGATTCACCACTGTTGTTATATATTACAAGTTAGGACCCTATTGCAGTTGTAGAACTTTGTTTACAACTTTCAGGTGCAAAAACGGGCACAGCAGTACCATTACACACTTTAGAAAGCAGAGACAGCAGGATTAGTGTCATGCCAATTGTGGAGGAAATCTCCATGCTTAGAACATTCTTCAATAGGGCTTGAAATTTCTGGTCAGTCGGATTTTAATAAGGAGCTTGCCAGAGAGAGGGGGCAGGAAGAGAGGATGGCCATTTAGTCTATCAATTCAATTGTGGTTGATATATATTTCAACAACATTTACCTTTCTTGGTTCCATATCCTTTCATGCTCTTCCCTAATGGAAAATCCATTCAGCCAGTTTTGAAATGTTCAACTGACCTCGCCTTAATAATCATTTGGAGGAATTGAATTCCAGATTTCCAGTTCTGTTAAGGTGAAGAATTACTTCCGGACATCACTATTCAAATGGTCAAGCTCCAAACCTAAGGTTGCACAGCATGTTCTGGATTTTCCTTTGAAAGGAAATAGTTTCTCTGTTTTGACCCTAAATCCTTTTAAGTTAATTTATTTTAACTTAAACACCTCAATTAAGTTACCTCTTAATATTCTGTGCTCAGGAGACTACAAGATTAGTCTATGCAACATGTCCTCATAAAATAACTTTGGTCTCATTCTGGTATATTTGCACTGGGCACAGTGGTTAGTACAACTGCTTCTTAACAGCAGGGACCTGGGTTTAGTTCAGGCTTTGGGTGA
This sequence comes from Sphyrna mokarran, assembly GCA_024679065.1. Lineage (NCBI taxonomy): Eukaryota > Metazoa > Chordata > Chondrichthyes > Carcharhiniformes > Carcharhinidae > Sphyrna > Sphyrna mokarran. The sequence goes on from JAGIQG010000015.1 coordinate 35,300,355, forward strand.
CTGTGTGGAGTTTTCATATTCTCCCGGGTCTGCGTGGGTTTCCTCCTGCAGTCCAAAGATGTGCAGGTTAGGTTGATTGACCATAATAAGTTGATACTTAGGGCAGAACGTATGAGCCTCAGGTAGCCATGCCAGTAAAATCAGGGTCTTGGTGTTGGGGGTCTAGCAGGGTAAATACATGGAGTTAAGGGATTAAGGCTTGAGTGGGATTGTTGTCAGTGCAGACTCGATGTGCCAGGTGGCCTCCTTTTGTACTGTAAGGATTCTGTTCTGTAACTTCCACCTCTTTGTGTTCTAACCCCTTTGAAATGAACGTAAGTATTCCATTCAAATTATTTTTGCCCCTTCCACAGGCTTCTGGTATTTGGATCCCTAAATATTTCTACTTCTCACCGTTCATCACTTCTAATCATTTAAAAGATAATAAGTAAATCATGAACTTGAGCATATAGGGCAAAGATATCTCCAATCGTAAAATCCTACAGTGCAGAAGGAGGTCATTCAGCCCATCGAGTCTGTACTGACTGTCCGACAGCATCTTACCCAGGCCCAATCCCCATGCCCTATCCCCGTAACCTCATGTCGTAATCACCCTGCTAATCCTCCTGACCTACTCATCGTAGGATGCAAAGGGGCAATTTAATATGGCCAATTCATCTAACCTGCACACCTTTGGACTCTGAGAGGGAACCAGAGCACCTGGAGCCCTGGGGAGAATGTGCAGACTTCACACAGACAGTTACCCAAGGCTGTAATCAAACTAGGTTCCCTGCACTTTGAGGTAGTAGAGCTAACCATTGTGCCTTATCGCTCCAGTGAAAGCTCCACAGTGTTTAGGATGCCCTAAAATTGTTTTACCGTTAATGAAGTGTTTTTCAGGTGTGGACATCAATGGTACTATATAGATACAGCAGTTAATTTTCACATAACAATGTCATACAAACAACAATGAGACAATAAACAGATGATCTCTTTCTGATGTTAGCTGAGAGATAAACATTTGGCCAGTACTCCTGGGGAATTTCATCTCCCAGCGTCCTCGAGAGATTAACTGCAAACACCTGAAAGGGCAAACAGGGCTTTCGTTTAACATTTCATCCAAAAGACAGTGGGTGAGATTTGCATCTCTGACAATGTCATACTCCCTCAGGGTGGGCCTACATTATGCACTCAAGCCTTTGGAGTGGTGCTTGAACATAAAACGGTCTGACTCAGGCGAGAATGCTACCATTAAACCAAGAATGACACCAGAATTGGTGGTGCCCCTCTCTTTCTGACTTGTCATTTTGAATCCTGTTCTCAGTTCCTGGTAAGTGGAATTTGCAGCAAGGTTTCCACCTACACCTTGCTGATTGTGTAGACTGGGAAATCAGCCACCTCTCATGCAGGTTAGCACTGCTTTGGTGAGATGTAGCAATGGTGGGATGGAGCTGTGCATGGGGGATGATGTGGGAAGGTTTGGGGAGTGGCGGGGGTGGTCAGTCAGCAATAGTGCCCCTAAGCTGCTCCTGGCCCAACCAAATCAAAGTTGAAAACTCTTTCTTGTGGTTTTGTGGGCATCTTCCCCCAGTCCTTTCAAGACAGTTTGCTGGGCTGCTCACTTTCTGGGAAAAATGAATGTGCATGATGCACACTATGTCTGTTTGTATCTTTAAGGTTAGAAACGTGGACCAACAATTGGCATGAGACACTAATTTGCACATTTAAATCTCTTTACCAGTCTGTTTCAGGTTCCCTATATGTTACCTCAGGTGGACTTCAAGTTTATTAATTAGTATCACAAGTAGGTTTATGTTAATAGTGAAGTTACTGTGAAAATTCCCTAGTTGCCACACGCTGGCACCTGTTTGGGTATAATGAGGGAGAATTTAACGTGGCCAATGCACCTAACCACCACATCTTTTAGATGGTGCATGGAAACTGGAGCATCCGGAGGAAACCCACACAGATATGGGGAGAACATGCAAACTCCACATAGAATTGGGAATTGAACCTGAGTTCCTGGCATTGTCAGACTGCAGTGCTAACCATTGTGCCGCCCCTTAGATGATATGGTGGAGATGTGCAACTAAATCTTAATTGACAGTTGCTCATTTTTCAGAAAGCCAGCAGTTAAAATGTCAAAGATGAAAAATTTGGGTACGTCAAACCAACTGCAATATTAAATTTATCTTTGCTTGCTGTCTGCCATGGGACTCTGCATCTGCATCAGTTGCTTTATGACTGAGCTGATATTTTTGGAACTCTTATTTCATGTGCCCTATTTTTTTTTTCCCTGTTTCTTTTCTGCTGAGATTCTTTGTGTAATTCATTGATGGCCTGTTTCTTGGTGATTTGCACATAAAAATGGACTTCCAAATTTACACTCTTAATAAGTAAAGACACTCATTAATAAAAAATTCAAAAATGATGAGTTTACTCTTAAATATAAAATGGTAAACACTGCAATAAAAATATGTAATATCTATTTCTGTTTAAGATTTTTTTTTGATACATAGGATATCAGTATTGCTGTCAAGGCCAGCATTTGTATCTCATCCTTAACTGCCCAAGAGAAGCTGATAGAAAACTGTCTCATTCAATCATGATGTGGAAATGCCAGGTTGGACTTGGGTGGGCACAGTAAGAAGTCTTACAATGCCAGGTTAAAATTCAACAGGTTTACTTGGAAGCACGAGCTTTCAGAGCACTGCTCCTTCATCAGGTGAAAATCCCAGAAGGCATGGGGCCAGAAGAAGTGACCAAGGGATCCTAAAGAAACTGATTGCTTTGTAAATTTGATCAATTGTCCTGCTGAAGACATTGACCAAGAGTGAATTTGGCTGACTGGAGGAAGATTACATCATCACAAGCCATTTTCCATAGAATTGTAGACACAGGAAGGTCGTGATTCCTTTTGAGTATTTCCCTTCCAACATACTTTCAAGTTCAAGAGTCATTTGAATTTTTGACTAGAATTGTATTTCCAGTGGCAGCAATTCAAAAGATTACCATGGTATTCGTGGGCAAATTTTATGTCAGTATTTGTTTTATTTCTCTTATTTAGGATCGCAATGCTTGGCTAGGTCACGATGATGAGCCTTTGACTGGCTTCTCCTGGCGTGGAGGATCAGAGCGAGAAACAACAGGGATACAGATATGGAGTGAAGTGTTTCTGGTGGACAAACCTAATGGAGAGAAGGTGAGAACAGATAAAGAATTGCATAGAATTTACAGCACAGAAGCAGGCCCAGCTTGCCTGCACCGGACTTTATGCTGCACATCAGCCTCCTTCCCGCCTCGCTTCAGGATCAGCCTTCAGATAATGTGGTAATTCTCGAACTACCTTAAGGTGTGCGAACAGTAAGAAGTCTATCAACACCAGGTTAAAGTCCAGTAGATGTATTTGGTATCATGATCTTTTGGAGTACTGCTCCTTCATCAGGTGAATAGAGCCATAGTACAGAACTTTGCATGTGTTTTTCTCCCCTCCTTGATGTGGACATTTCCCTCTCCAGCTGAACATTGCCAGCATTTGCTGATTTTCTTCTAACTTAAGATGTTAACAGCATACAGAAGAATAATTAGAATTCATAATCGCACTGATTGAACAAAGAACAAAACAGCACGGGAAACAGGCCCTTCGGCCCAACGAGCCCGCGCCATCACCCCGATGTTCCCACCTCTACCCGCGATCACTGTCTATGTTTATAGATCTATGGATTAAAAATCAAATTTGAGACAATTTAGGGAGAATTTGTTTTGCCAGTTAGCCTAAGAGCACATCTTTGGGATATGGGAGGAAACCGGAGCACCCGGAGAAAACCCACGCAAGCACGGGGAGAATGCGCAAACTCCCACAGACACAGGCCCAAATCCATGTATCTGCACAGCACAGCGATAGTCACTGAGCTGTCGTGTTGCCCGTCAAATGGTCCAGGTCAAGCATACACTAACGACGTGAAGCACTAGGATACTCTCGAAAAAAAATCCAAGAGCAGCCCTCTCACGACCCATCGTGTGTATGCCCCTTGTTATACAACAAGGTGGACCAAAGCACCTGTAGGATAAAAACAAGTACATCAATATCATCATCTATTTACACACTTCCCAGGGACTCCCAAGGCTCATGATATAATTATTGGGTTGCAGAAATTATTCAATGAATTCTGTATGTAGCAGAGATATAGGCCTGAAGTTTGCTGTCCACTGGGCCTTGGTGGTTCAGGAAATGGGCGAGAATCGCATTCTCGGCTGTGATAGACTGCAACCGCACCCTGGCTGGCCAGTTAACAAGCAGCACGAAACGTGTGCCGGGAAAGGCTCAGTGCAGCTGGAGAGGGTGCAGGCCACTGTTTTCAGTGTGCTTCCTCAGGGGAACAGCCATTGCAGAGGTCTCTTGGGGAGCTGCTGGGATAGGAAAAGTGTGTCTCAGCAGCACATTCAAACACAGATCTCCATCCCCAGACTCTTATAAAGATTTCCTTTCAACATGAACAGTTCATCCTACTCTGGATCGAGTTTGCAGCTAAAACATGAAGGACACCCTGACCAATCAGTCTGCTCAGGCCACATAAAATGAGCCCTTAATCGTATAAATTGCCACCTTGATGGTTGGCGGCTGTGCTTCTGACATTCATGCACACCGGCCAACCGAAATATTGTGCGTGTGTGTAATGACAGTGGGATGCATGCCCAATTCATTTTGCGTGATTTCACATGCTTCAGGGTTAGGTACATGCTCGCCACAGCAATCTAAAATTCTGGCCATAATGAAATGATTAGGATTATATAATGATAATTAACATCATTTCCTTTTCATTTCAGTTTTCCTTTTTCAGTTTTTTTTTCCTAATCAGAGGGACTAGATTATTCAGCTTTGCAATTGTGCTGGAGTCGATCCTTTTGGTTTTCAGTGTTTGCTAGATAATATTGCCATTTACTTGGCTTTCAAAGTTCACGAACAGTTCTGTCTCATTTGCAGGTTGCAGTACTGCTGATGGACACCCAAGGGACATTTGACAGTCAGTCAACTCTCAGAGATTCTGCTACAGTATTTGCACTTAGCACCATGATAAGTTCAATGCAGGTGGGAGATTTTGGTTCTGAGCTTTCCAATTCTGACCTTTTGAATAGCTGAAAATTGGAAAAGTGAAATGGGAAACTATGTAGTGTGTCGGCATGAATGCTGACACAACAATGAGCATCCTGCAACATCATGCTTCCATTTGCTGAACTGTTGTAATAATCTGAAATAATTGTGCATTTCTTTAAATTAACTTGCTACATCTTTTCATGTGATGCACTAGAACTTAAATAAAGAGAATGACTTTAGTTTCCTTCGGAACAGAGGTGGTCACGTCCTTCCAAGCATAAAAACATCAGAATAAAATGAAGAGTAATTGTGTTGATTAGCTAACACTTTGGTGATAGAAAATACATGGCCTTGAAATTATGATGTTTTGAATCCAATGCCGCATGAATTCAGTCCATGTCATTTCTATCTTAGTGGACAGCAAAAGGTGTGTTACAGCAACTGGAGGAGCCAGACTAACAACATTGGGTTGCTCTGAATAAGTGCATTTGCCTTTTGTCAAGGCTTTAGCAATTTCTACCCTTGCTTTCCTCTGTATACTTAGATGCATTTGGTCCAAACAATTTTATGTAAACAAGTGTCTCTAATACTCTGTTAACATTTTGAGTCCATTTGACCTTTTACAAATAGAAATGTGACAAATTATATTGGGGGGATCAAGAGGGCAGTGACAGGTCTGAGTTAAGGAGAGATTGACAAAGATGTCATGGGCATGAGACAAAGGGACTGCTAATGATGCCATTAAGGACTGAACAATGTTAATAGTAGCAAAGGTAGGATAGCAGAATGTGCTGACAGGAGAACAGAGGTCAATGCTCAATGGGAGCAAAACTGAACAACAAGGGACAGTAGCCATGTGGGAGAGGGGTAGAATTGTGTTGGACAAGCCAAGGGAACCAAACAACAAGCAAAAAAGAGGAGCCAAGATGGAGGGGAAAAGTCACAGTTTAAAGTAGCTGAACTCAGTGTTGACTCCAGAAGGCCTAACAGAAAAATGGGATGTTGCTCTTCCAGTTGGGCATCACTGGAACATTGCAGCAGGCCGAGGATGGAGATGTAGGCATGAGAGCAGCATGCTGAGTTGAGATGACAAGCAACCAGAAGGTGGGAGTCATGCTTTCAAATGGGGTGAGGGTGTTCCACGAAGCACTCACCTGGTCTGCATTTAGTCCCACCAATGTAGAGAGGAGATCACGTTGGGAGCAGTGAGTACAGGAAACCAAATTGAAGGAGATGCAAGTGAAACACTTCTTAACCTGAAAGAAGCGTTTGGGCCTGTGGATGGTGAAGAGGGAAGGGATAAAAGGACAGGTATTGCTCCTTCTGTGATTGCATGGGAAAATGCCTCAGAAAGGGAAATGTGCAACATCTGCCCCTTTACTTTGCTTAATTTTCACATTTAGCCTGTTTCTGACTCGTATCATTCACCTGACATCTGTCACCTGCATAATTTTTCTGTTTTGTCTTAATCTCCATCTGTCGTCGTTCAGGGAACTCTGACTTTGCTTGACCTACCATTTCCTAGGTTCAAATTTATCTCGATTACATCAAACTATCTCCTCTTTCGAGACACTCATTGTTCAGTTGCAATTATGCCTTCCAATCTTTGATTCAAATTTAATTGGGCCAGATCCTTTCTTACCCCACTGAGGTTGGCCCACTTCCAACTGCTTGCCCTTTTCATTGTCAACTTAAACCTAAGGATACAATGTTCATTGTCCTCTGTGTTCCCTATTGACACTTGATCCACTTGTCCAACCTCATTACCAAGAATTAAATCTAGCATTGTCTCCTTCTTGTTGCACTGGAAACATCCTCATGTAGAAAATACTCCTAAACATATTTTATAAGCTCTCCCTCCTCTCTAACCTCTTTAACCATTATGATACCAATCAATATTAGGATGATTGAAGCCCACCATTAAAGCTACCCCACAGTTTATGCACTTTCCCTTGCAATTTTTTTTAAACTGTATCTTTTTCACTCATCAGTGGACTGTAGATTACATCCAGTAATAATACCACTACAGTTCCTTAATTGTAATTAAATAGATTCTGTCCTTGACCCCCGAGAACAGCTGTCTCACCAGCACAGTAACATTTTCCATAATCAATACTTCCATCCTTCCTTCTTTCTTTCCTCCCTCAATCATAGAATCCCTACAGTGGAGAAGGAGGCCATTTGGCTTATCGAGTCTGCACCTACTACAATCCCACCCAGGCCTTATTCCTGTAACCCCACGTTTTTAATCCTGCCAGTCCCCCTGACACTAAGGTTAATTTAGCATGGTCAATCCACCTAACCCACACATCTTCTGGATTGTGGAAGGAAACTGGAGCACTCGGAGGAAACTCACACAGACGTGACAAGGATGTGCAAATTCCATGCAGATGGTGATCCAGAGCTGGGAATTGAACCTGGATCCCTGATGCTGTGAGGCAGCAGTGCTAACCATTGTGCCACCATGTAACCCCAACTTTCCTGACACCCAGTGTTCAGGAATATTTCATAGTCAGTTTTTGAATCAGGACTCCCACTATTGCTATGTCATCATGTTCCCACATGGTCATTAGCACCTGCAACTCAATAACTATTTATCACGCTCTGTGCATTCACATACCATGCATTTTAAACCTGACTTGAATCTTATTGCATCCTCTGTTATTCAGATCTTAGCTAATGTCTTATTATTTTTTGCCCTCCTGCTATCTGTCTCTCCCAATCCCTTAATTCAACCCAAAATTATTCCAATTAATCCCCGCTCAAAAATAATGAAAAACTTTAAATCTAATTTGAATGGCCAAACTAAATAAACTTTCATACATCACTGCTGGTTGTATAATGATTATGAAGAACACAAGCAGTTTAAATGTCTTTGAAATGTGTTTGCACATATCAAAGTAGTGCAATTACTATTTATCTGTATAAAATTAGTTATGCAATAAAATATTATTAGTTATGCAATTAAACTAATAACAATACTCTGTTTCATCCAGTTCTTGTGAAGCTTGTTGGCGTGAAACGACGCTGTTGTGATATGAGTTATCTTCAAACACACTTGCACATCATAGTTTGTTTTCACCTTCGCTCATTTCTGTGAATTTTATTGCTGAAAATTCAGTTTCACATCATGAGGCTGCAGAAGGGAATCAACACTTTCACTGTTGGAGAAGAAGCAGGGCTAAATTCATTGGAGTATTCACATCAAAACATTTATACCCCGTCATCCATGGTCTTCACTGTCCCTCTGTCCTTGCCGTCACCTCCCTGCCCTCCACGGGCCCTCATTGCCCCATTTCCCCACCCCCTCCTTAAACCCGGAGCCCTTGCTGTTCTCCACAGAGCTTCATTCCAACATAAGGTCAGAAGTGGGGATGTTCACTGATGATTGCACAATGTTCAGCACCATTCATGACTCCTCAGCTACTGAAGTCGTCTTTGTCCAAATGCAGCCTGGGCAGTATGCAGGTCTAGTCTGATAAGAGGCAATTGCCAGGCAATGACGAAGTGCAATGAGAGAGAATCTAGTGTTATCCCTTAACATTCAATGACATTTCCATCTGAATCTGCCACTATCAACATCCTGGTGGTTGTCATCGACAAAAACTAAATTGGACTAGCCACGTGAATACTGTGGACTGCAAGAGCAGGCCAGAGGCTAAACATCCTACCTGTAGTGAGTAACTCACCTCTTGACTCGCAAAAGCCTGTCCACCATCTGCATAGCACAAGTCAGTAGTGTGATGGAATACTCTTCAGTTGCCTGGACGAGTGCAACTCCAACAGCACTTCAGAAACTCAATACCAGGACCAAGCAGCCTGCTTGATTGCTACCCCTTCCACAAATATTCAATCCCTCCACCACCAACATTTAGTGGCAGCAGTGTGTACCATCTACAAGATGCACTACAGGAACTCACCAAGGCTCCTTAGACAGCAGCTTCAAAGTCCATGACTGCTACCATATAGAAGGGCAAGGGCAGCAGATACATAGGAACACCACCACCTGGAAGTTCCCCTCCTGCCACATCCCAACCCTACATGGAAATATATCACTATTCCTTCACTTTTATTGAGTCAAAATCTTGAAAAGCCCTCCCCAACAGCCTATGGTAATACTTGCACCACATGATTGCAGCAGTTATAGAAGGTAACTCATCATCATCATCTTTTCAAAGGGCAATGAATGCTGGCCTAGCCAGTGACTCCAACATCCCATGAATGAATTTTTAAAAAAAAGCCCTCCGACAGGATGGCCTGAAGTGCCAACTATGGCCTTCTGGCAGCCATAGCTTCGGGTGGATGGGTAACTGGGAAATGAAAAGGGGCCTCCTGCTGCTAGGATGCTGCATCCAGCCACTTGGCCAAACTTCAACCAAGGCAAGTGCCCTGCTTGCTGTTGAGAAAATTCCAAAAGTGTCACCACTTTGCCCTCCAGTGGCCACTTAAATGCTACTTGGCTTTGAACGGGGAACACGCTGGATGGAGTGCACAACGGGGCAGATTTTGGGCAGTATGGTGGCACAGTGGTTAGCACTGCTGCCTCACAGCGCCAGAGACCTGGGTTCAATTCTGGCCTCGGGTGACTGTCTGTGTGGAGTTTGTACATTGTCCCAGTGTCTGCGTGGGTTTTCTCTGGTGCTCCAGTTTACTCCCACAGTCCAAAGACGTATGGGTTAGGTGGATTGGCCGTGCTAAATTAACGCTGGTGTCGGTGATTAGCAGGGTAAATATGAGGATACGGGAATAGGACCTAGATGGGATTATGGTCGGTGCAAACTCGATGGGCCGAACAGCCTCTTTCTGTGCTGTAGGAATTCTATCTTTCTATCTATCAACTTTCAAAAGTTAATACCACCCATTCTACCCTCTAACCTCTATTTCTCTGTGCTGTATTTTTTAAAAAATTTGGTTTTGGGATGAGGCTGTCGCTGGCTAGGCCAGCATCTAATGCCCTTTCCCTTACTGACCTTAAGAAGGTGGTGGTGGCTGCTTTCTTGAACCATTGCAGTCCATGTTGGGTATGTATATACACAATGCTGTTGTGGAGGAAATTTCAGGATTTTGACCGAGTGCCAGCAATGACCTAGTTTCCAGTCAGGATGGTGTTTGACTAGTAGGGGAACTTGGTGTTCCAATGTATTTGCTGCCTTTGTTCTACTAGATCAGCCAATCTCCAAAAAGGGAGAATCTAACTGTATTTCCTTGGCAGTCAATGGTTTTACCTTTGTGAAATTCCTGACCATCAACATCTTGAGGGTTACCATTGAACAGAACTGGACCAGCCATATAAATACTTTGGCTACAAGAATGGGTCAGAGGCTTGGAATTCTGCAGTAACTCACTTTGTGACACCCAAAGTCTATCCATTATCACAAGCCACCAGTCCAATGGCCCGCAAAGTCCCTCCCTTCTATCTGAGCTGCAGAGCTACTGTTTGAAAGCTGATATGACACAGCTCGAAATACTGGTGAGTAAAATTCAGACTTTATGAGGTGCTGCTCTTCTAATTACAGGACAGTCCTTTCCCATGTCCACTGTAGTGAGCCTATCAGCATCAACTAATAGGGAGAAATAGTCTGACTGGATAATGAACATCAGCAGTAGTAAGCCCAAGAGAAGTGATGGTGTGGTGGGGCTGAAGCTGGGAGGTCAAAGCAAGCCAGGGCTGGAGTCCAAAGAGCAAAGGCAACAAGGACCTGGGAAGGGAAGTTTTGGCACACTTAAGGAGGAGACTGTGTGTGCACGTGTGTAGTATATATATATATACATTTCCCAGTCTCTGGTTTTGCACTCTCTCTCACTACCAGAAACCAATACGTGGACACACACACACACACACACACACACACACTTGAGGAGGAGACTGTCTGTGGGTGGGTGGGTACGTGTGTGTATATCCCAGCCTCTGGTTTTGCACTCACTCTCACTACTAGAAACCAATACGTGGAAATACACACACCCCACTCGGTGTGTGAGCCACACGCACTCCAACTGACCCTGTCGCACTCAGGTCATTTTTTTAAAATCAATTATCCTTTTTTTTAAACTTAACAGTTTATTGTTTTGACATTGCTGTACTTTTCCCAGGAATTGTTTGTTTTCTTAATACCTCAAATTTATTTTGAAATTCAGTTTATTGTTCTTCTGAACCTTATCCTTCTGAAATCTGCTCATCAGCCTCTTGAGTGAGAAAAATGTGTAAATGAAAAGGTTGGACAAGCCTGTCCCAGATTGATGAGGTCATGGGTTTAAAGTGCTGCCAAAGGAGATTTGACGATTGGCTGCGGGGGATGTTGTAGATGGTACTCACTGCTGGCGTTCTGAATCACTGCTGGAGAGAATGAATGTTTAAGGTGATAGTTGGGCTACAGATCAAGCATATTGTGTTTTCATGGATGATATTGGTATTAAGCTTCTTGATTGTCACTGGAGATGTATTTACCAGGACAAATGGTGGATATTCCATTGGACTGCTGGCTTGTGTCTTGTAGATAGTGGATAGACTTTGGGAGTCAGGAGGTGAGTTACTGCAGAATTGTAAGCCTCTAATCTATTCTTGTAGCCAAAGTGTTTAGTGGTCCAGTTCTGTTCAATTGTAACCCGCAAGATGTTGATGGTCAGAGATTTCATAAAGGTAAAGCCATTGAATGCCAAGGGAATATTGTTAGATTCTCTCTTTTTGGAGATGGTCATTGACTAGCATTGTGTAGTAAGCATGTTACTTCCCGCTTACCAGCCCAAGCTTGAATTTTATTTAGACAATGCTGCATACATGAACTGTGTTATATCTGAAGATTCACTATCTGTATTGAACACAATGCAATCATCAGTAAGCTTCCCGTGATAGAGGGAAGGTCATTGATTAAGCAGTTGAAGGTGATTGGGCTTAGGGCACCACCTGACAAATTTTAGCAGTGACATCCTGGGGCTGGGATAACTGACCTCCACCAGCCACAGCTAACTTCCTTAGTGCACTGGTAGCTAACCTTGCCTGAACATCAGTGGAAAAGCAATAGTGGCTTTGAAATTAAAGTCAGATGATCAGAATTCACATTGTATGAACATGTTTAAGCTAACAGCCAATTGTTGGTCATTTAATTGAGTCTCAGTGATAATTTAAAACTGACGATATTATGAAATTCTTTGTTATCTCAATAAAGCAATTGCCATGTCTTACTTTTCAGAAAGATAACGGCCCTTATTTCACTTTGTCCAGGTATATAACTTGTCACAAAATATTCAAGAGGATGATCTTCAGCATCTGCAGGTATCTGGACAATAAATAAAATCTAAACAAAGTAGCATTGTCTCTAGAAGCATAATTTGTTCACTTCAGTGTTGCTGTTTAATCTTCTTCAGCTCTTCACTGAATATGGACGACTAGCTATGGAAGAAACATCCCAGAAACCGTTTCAGGTGAGAAATAGTAAATGTTTAAACATTACAAAGATGCCAAAGGGCCAGTTTGCTTTAATATAATCATTTGTTGTTGCTCTCTTTTTTTATAAAAAAAAATTTCTGCACATTAAGTAATATTATTTTTCACTGTATTTTGATTTGATTTACTATTGTCACATATATTAACATACAGTGAAAAGTATTGTTTCTTGCATGCTATAAAAAGCATATCATTCATGGAAGGAAACAAGAGAGTGCAGAAAGTAGTGTTAGTCATAGCTAGGGTGTAGAGAAAGATCAACTTAATGCAAAGTAGGTCCATTCAAAAGTCTGATGGCAGCAGGGAAGAATTGTTTTTGAATCAGTTGGTACATGACCTCAGACTTTTGCATCTTTTTCCCATCGGAAGAAGGTGTAAGAGAGAATGTCTGTCTCAATACATGTGACAATAAGTCAATTCAATTTAACCAATTCAGTTCTCACTACCTCCAGTGCTGAGCAGCTAGCCTGGGAATCTTCTACAGGGATTTTCCTTGCATTAATTTTGAACCAATCCACTAAAATATGTGTGAGAGTGGCAGAATGATTTGCTCTCTCCAGTGTCATATCTTCAGCCTCTGCTTTGGCTTTCCCTTATGGCTGAGTTGAGAATTAGATGCATGAACGCAGATCTTTTACATTCAATATTTTACAGTGAAACCTGTCAGAAATGTATTGGCGATGATTCTCCCAGCCTACTGCGCTGCTTTTGTATTGCGCCAGGCTGGGAGATTTGAGCTGAGACCATTTCGCGGGCTCCCTGTTGGGCACTTCAGTCTCTATGCATCTCTGACAGAGGGTTTCCGACATGGAGCTGCACATATTATTAAAATGAAAATTTAAATCTGATTTAAATTTCATTAGCGGGCCAAGGACTGAAATCACTGGGCCTACTAGCCTCTCCCCCATCCCTCACCAGGAGTGTTTCATTCCAGTGGGATTTGATATAGCTCCCCACTTGTGGGAAGCTGGCAGCCCGGCACGCTGGAGTGAAGGTGAGATCAGTTGAGGCTCCCCAGATGGTCAAGTGTGGTGGTGGTAGGCTGCCCTTTGGCACTGCCACTTTGGTAGTGCCAAGCTGGGTCCCTGGCACTGCCCAAGGGGCAGATGCCAATCCCCAGGGGCATCTTGACACAGTCTATTGGCTATTGGACAGTGTTAATGAAGCACGGACTAATGAGGCTGGGCCTCTGGGAGGGTGGGTGATTGGTATGGATGGAGGGTCCTGCTGCCACTTCGCATTTGAGCTGAGTGATAGAGGGAGGGAGGCCAGCAATCGGGGTTGGCCATTGGGGTGGAAAGGGTCAGGACTGTGGAGGGACGGGAGTTCAAGGCGGGCTGGACAGGTCTGTAGGACCAGCAATTGGGAGGCTGGCAGTGTAAGTTACTGCGCATGCACCGATCTCTGCTATGACAGATTGGTACATGTGCAGTGGCCTCCTCAACGCAATGCTGTCTCTCCAATGGGAATGCCCACTGATTTTCTACATGACTCATGCTGATGCATCGTGTGGTGCCGAGGGTGTGCGAAATTCATTTTGAAACTCCCGCTGAAGAAACCAGTGTGATTTATAGAGTCATGGTCATCGAGGTTTACAGCACCAAAACAGGCCTTTCAGCCCAGCTTGTCCACGCTGTCGAGTTTTTAACCATTAAGCTAGTCCCATATCCCTCTATACCAATCTTACCCATATAACTATCTAAATGCTTTGTAACTATCTCTGCTTCTACCTCTGGCAGCTCATTTCAAACACTCACCATTCTGAGTGAAAAAGTTTCCCCTCTGGACCCTTTTGTGTCTCTCCCCTCTCATTTTCAACTATGCCCTCCAGTTTAGATTCCCCTAACTTTGGGAAAAGATGTTGACTACCTAGCTTATCTGTGCCCCTCATTATTATATAGACATCTAGAAGATCTTACATTCCAGAGAAAAAAGTCCCAGTCTGCTCAACCTCTCCTTATACTCAAAAAGGTGAGAATCCATGGGATCCAAGTAACTTGACAAATTAGATCCAAGATTGGCTTAATGGCAGGATGTAGAGAAGATGATGGTCAAAGGTTATATTTGTGACCAAAAGCTTGTGTATTGTGGGATTTGTGCTGGGTCCCTTGTGTTTGTAGTGTACGTTAGTGATCTAGAATAAAAGTAGGAGGTATGATCAGTAAGTTTGGAAATTATGTCAAAATTGGTGGTAAGGTAAATAACAAGAGGAATATTATTTAATATATTATGGGATGGTAGATCAGCTGGTCAGATGGACAAAATAGTGGCAAATGAAATTTAAACCTGAAAAATGTAGGTGATGCATTTTGTGAGGACTAACAAAGCAAGGAAACAATAGGACACTAGCAAGTATAGGGCACTAGATAGAGTTTGGGCTGCATGTCCAGAGCTCCCTGAAGACAGCAGAACATGTAGATAAAGTGGTTAAGAGGATATATAGGAAGCATATACCTTATTAGTAAGAGCATAGAATATAAAAGCAGGAAGATGGATCTGTATAAAAAGCCCATTAGGCCACAGTTGGAGTAGTGTGTATGCAGTTCTGGTCACCACACTATTGGAAGGATGAGATTACACAAGAAAGGGTGAAGAGGAGATTCACCAGGATGTTCCTTGGACTGGAGCATTTTAGCTATGTCGAGAGGCTGGTTAGGCTGCGTTTCTTTTCCTTAGAGAATGCTGAGGGGGGGCACCTGTTTGAAGGTACAAAATTATGAGGGACATAGGTAGGGTAGATGAGAAACCTTCTCCCTCAGTAGAGGGGTCAATAAACAGGGAGCATAGAATAAGGGAAGGGGTAGGTGATTTGGAGGGGAATTGAGAAAAAAAACTTAGAGGGGGTGGGAATCTGGAACTGCCTGAAAGATTGGTAGAGACAGAACCCTCACAACATTCATAGAACATAGAACAATACAGCACAGAACAGGCCCTTCGGCCTTCGATGTTGTGCCGACCAAAATAAAAAGCAATGCCCCTCCTAACTAAACCATTCCCTTCTCATCCATATACTTATCAACTAACCTCTTAAACGCCACCAAACTTGGCGCATCTACAACAGCTGCAGGCAGGGCATTCCACTCCCTAATCACTCTTTGAGTAAAGAACCTACCTCTGATATCCGTCCTATAACTCATACCCCTTAATTTAAAGTTGTGTCCCCTCGTGCTAGCTTTTTCCATCCTAGGAAAAAGGCTATCACTGTCCACCCTATCCAAACCTCTAATTATCTTATATGTTTCAATAAGATCCCCCCTTAGCCGCCTCCTTTCTAACGAAAACAACCTCAAATCCTTCAACCTCTCTTCATAGGACCTGCCCTCCATACCAGGCAACATCCTAGTAAACCTCCTCTGTACCCTCTCCAATGCCTCCACATCTTTCTTATAATGTGGCGACCAGAACTGCACACAATACTCCAAGTGCGGCCGCACTAGAGTTTTGTACAGCTGCAACATGATGCTGCGGCTCCTAAATTCAATCCCCCTACCAATAAAAGCTAAGACTCCATAAGCCTTCTTAACAACTTTATCCACTTGACTGCCTACTTTCAGGGATCTATTGACACATACACCAAGATCCTTCTGTTCCTCAACACTATTAAGAGCCCTACCATTAGCCCTATACTCTACACATTTATTGTTCCTGCCAAAGTGCATTACCTCACACTTTTCCACATTAAACTCCATTTGCCACCTCTCGGCCCAGCTCTGCAACTTGTCCAAGTCACTCTGTAAACTAAAACACCCCTCTTCACTATCTACCACACCACCAACTTTAGTATCATCTGCAAATTTACTGATCCATCCCTCAATACCCTCATCCAGATCATTTATAAAAATTACAAACAGCAGGGGCCCCAAAACAGACCCCTGAGGCACACCACTCGTCACCGAACTCCACGATGAAAATCTCCCATCAACCACCACCCTCTGTCTTCTATCTGCAAAAGCATTCATGAAGCATTTAGATAAGCACTCGAAACACCATAACCTATATGCTACAGACCAAGTGCTGGAAAATGAGACAAGAATAGATAAATGCTTGTTGGCTGGCACAGATACGATAGGTCAGATGGCATCCTTTGGTGCTGTAAAACTTTATGGCTCTATCACTATGACTGTTCTGGAAGCTGGAATCATCAAATTTTTTCTTCTTGTTCTTGGTGTACCACCAATGATTTCAAACAAAGATTCATATTCCACAACCCTTAATTCCACCTGCATTATTTCACTTTACAGACAATTTCCATATAATTTGTATTTTCTATTTATATTGCTAGTAGCCCATTGAAGATTGTATATGGTTGACAAGCCTCGCTGTTGCCTTTCCTATTCATACAAGCCATATATTGCCTGGAATAAAACAGAAAATGCTGGAAATACGCAGCAGGTTTGGCAACAACTATGGAAAGAAACTGAGTAGATGCTTTGGATCATCAGAATCTTTCTTATTATTATTTCAGACTTGCAGCATCTATAGTATCAGGCACAGGTTCCCTGTGCCCATGCCCTGGGATATGGGTTGGATAAAGACCATCCTGACTTCTGAGGAGGGTCTTTGTGCAACTGCCAGTCCCACTGAGTTCAAAGCAGGACACTGATTCTGTGGCAGCCCCTGCAGTGCGCTACAGGGCAGTGAACGGAGGGGATGGCAACCTCTTTGGATGATTACACTCGCCCAGCCTGCGGCTCCATCACTCATTGACCGCTTTTTTTTTTGGTTTTATTCTCCCGTCCTTATAAGATCTCAACATGTTTGATTTTCTTCACTTCTTGGTGCAGCCGTTTTTCCTTCTTCCCCTCTAGCTCCTTCTCCTGTGCTGCGTGATGCTTGCGTTGGCGGTGCAGGCGTTCATTGCCACTCGCTCGGCTGTGCTCCGCCATGTCACCCTGGCAAGAGAAGCTAGCTGTGGGCGGTGGACAGCATTGCTCCTTCGCCACCAAGGCTGACCTGTGGCCTGAAGATTCCACCTCCCCCCCGGTCCCAACCAAAACATCTTGAATTCCGGTTTTTACACAAATTTGACACTTAGAATTTTTGGGGGAAAATCGCCCCCTTTGATTTTAAAATAGGGCATGTGATTGACTAAATATTGCAAATGAAAAATGACATCATGTTTGCATTAATTTGTTGTCTCTTTGTTCATGATGGGTGTGCGAGTGTTAACAGTGAACTGATTGAAGTTATTGAACATTATAGTTACCTGTTAAACTTCTGAAAATGTTTTAAATTTAAGAGAAACTATATTCTAACATGTCCCTGCATAACAGCTCTCAGACTAAAGATTACTTTCTTTTGTTTTTAATATGCAGTCACTTATATTTCTAGTCCGTGACTGGAGCTTTCCGTATGAATTCAACTACGGTCTAGATGGAGGCATCAAATTTCTGGAGAAACGTCTTAAGGTTTGTGAGATCTAGTCAATTATAAGCTAGTCAATTCTAAATAACTTGGAATGAAATTTTGCTGTATTTTCATTGAGTAAGAATAGGGTTGGACCAGTTCAGTAACATTGGATATCATCGTAGTGATCAGGATTTGTTGCCAGCATGCCACTCTCAGTATTGTAACTGGAACTGTGCACCATTTCTGCAGAATGTTTGCTATTTTCCATATAGTTATAATTAGTATTCAATGCATGTGAATGTATTGCAAGTATGAACTTGCCACAGTCTGTCGTTACAGTCAACCTGCCACAAACAAACTACCGACTTTAAGTGTCTTTCCTTCTTTCTGTCTTTCTTTTTCTCTCTTTTTCTTTTTCTCTCCCTTTGCCGCTCTCTCTTTCTTTCTCGTTCTCTCATGTGTGCTCTCTCCTCTGTGGCAAACTGACCAAATTCACAACCAGAATGCAACAGCATTCATTGCGACAGGTGTCCAAAGTATTTCACTGAGATCTTCAGTACTGGAATCGTCCTGAATGTCAGCCAAAAACTTAATGAGCTGTCTGGAAGCTTGAACATGGAGAATGCTGCACACCCAACCCAAATGCATCTGCAAACTATTGCTTAACAAACTGAATACCAGTTACCTGATTTAAGTAGCACTACGTAAACCAATGCAGTCACAGAAAACCACAGATGGTGTAGACAGCAGAATTCATGATTTAATATTAAAAATCTGTTGATGATTGCCATGAGAATAAAAGTTAGTCTCTCCCTACACAATGGAAGGGTGACCCACTAATAACCGGAGGCTTGGGAGACCATTGGTCTGGCCATAAATGCAGTTTAGATACCCACAGAAGTGGCAAGGATATCAGGAAGAAGGTGTTTAATTTGTAAAAAGTATTATGGTGAAAAATTAACGTGACTGTGAGAATGTCGCTGCTGTATGTGCAGCTAATCATTGATGTTAATCAATCTACATTTGAGTTGTCTACTTGATTTGCCTGAATAATACACAAAACTGATACAGTAACCTTAAAGGGGATGATCCTGAAAATCATTGGTTAGGACAATGTGGGTGGCATAGAAGTTGGGAGAAAATAATCTATTTCTACAATTGGTTTCTGCAATTTTGTTCAGGTTTCTTCAGCTGAATGTGCATACCCTGTCAGGTCTCTGTGGTTTCTGCAGTTATGAAGCAATAAATGCATTCTGCTTTTTCACAACTAAAAACAGGCATCAGCCCAAAGGCAAAACATTCTGGAGGATTTCTGAGATTTGGTGAAAGTAGTATCAGTTATGGAAGGGACAGAGATGGGAGCCAAAGAAAGGCTGGATGCAGCTCAGTTTGGGCCCAAAATGACCAATGTCAGTATTAAGTTACTTTGTAATTCCAGATCTAATTCCAGTTATGAAACAGAACAATTGGAACAGGCTTAATGGGCTGAATAATCTACTCCTGTTCCTATATTTCTGTATGTACCTGTCGCTCACCTCCTTGCAGAACATCATTCTGATATTGGGTACAAAGATTTTCTGCTGGGTAGGCCTCAGGCACAAGGCAATGAGTGCATCCGCAGTCACACGTTCTTTCACTTGCGCTGGAAAATGTGGACAGGAAGAAAAATGAGAACTGTCGTGACTCACAGGGGTAGCTGGAAATTACAATGTACGTTCTCAATTTAAACTCCTGCCGGCTCTCTCTCGTCATTTTGCAGCTCATTACTGGTCATATTAAAATATCAAAACCGATACTATAGATCACAGTGTATAAATTGACACAGCATATAAGATGACATTCATTATTCATTGTCAAACCTGCTACATAAGTTGACCCTCTTTTGCCAAGAAATACATCAGAAGCGGGCTTCAATTTTCCACCTCAGAGATGCTTCTTTATTCATTTTATAAGACAGTGCATGAGATCCAGTTGGGGATATGGGCCATGTTATCAAGAAAACGCAGATTTTGAAACATGCTTAAAGCAGACTGCACACAGCAAGCGACAGATAGAAATGGGTCTTCTAGCAAAATGGGTTAAGTTTGAAACAGTTTTCAAGTTGAAAGCTGTAACTTGCTAAGACAAGGAAAATTTGTGTTAATGAGAAACAGGTGAGAGGTTGGGAGAAGAAGGAGTCTACCCTAACGGAGGTGCCCAAGACCTGATTTGCCATGAGAGCAGGGACCGGCCTTGAACACCATGTATCCAAATGTGTCCTCAAAGTCGTCAGAATAGCTGCATCATCAGTTGAAATGCAATAGAAACTTAACTGGGCCCAATCCAGCAAAGTTTTCATACCAGCAGCTAATTGGTGTGGTCACTTGATGGAACAAAATGTTTTGTGTTGTGGCTGAAGAGTAACATCACTCAGAGACTATCAAAAGACCTTGATGCCAAAATGACTAGTTTCCAGCAATTCTTCATCAGACCTCTGGCAAAAAACACATGTACGCATTATGTCACATTGGCAACATGGGTGAAACAGTTTCTTAAATGTTTTGATTGTGGTTTAGAGGTATTCTTGTAGACTTAATTCATTCATTAAAACATGTCACCTTAAAGTTTATTTATTAATAACAAGTAAGGCTTACATTAACACTGCAATGAAGTTAATGTGAAATTTGCCTAATCGCCACACTCCAGCGCTTGTTCGGGTCACTGCACCTAACCAGCATTTCTTTCAGACAGTGGGAGGAAACGGAAGTACCTGGAGGAAACCCACGCAGACAAGGCCAGAACGTGCAAACTCCCTACAGACAGTGACCCAACCCAAGTCCCTGGTGCTATGAGGCAGCAGTGCTAATCACTGTGCTCCATGATGCCCCCATATTAATTGATTTGACTGGTGTTGTGTCTAGTTTTCACATTTCAAAATGGTGACTACCTACATACTGGCAATTCACATTTTATTTTTGGTCTGTAAGTGGATTCTCTTATTGGAAGTTTTTTTTTTCCCTTGAGGTTTCAAAGATCAACTTATATGCCATGATCAATGGGGTAATTTCAGAATGACACATATCTTCAAGCTCCTAGCTCTTGTTATGCTATATTGTGAATACCTTGCCAAGTGCATAGGTTAGACTTTCATCTGTTCTGTAGCTAATCATTCCTGGAACAGGTCACAAGTCTGGGGCTTATAGCTTGAGGGACATGCCACATCAAGCATAGCCACGCTCACATACATAGACAAACTAAGGAGCAATTTAACGTAACCAATCCACCTAACCTACATGCCTTTAACCAAAGCACCCAGAGGAAACATATGCAGACACTGGGAAGACATGCAAATGTCCACTCACAGTCCCTGGTGCCATGAGACATGTAACAGGGTAATGGATAATATTCCAGTTTGTTAATTTATAGCCAAAAAGAGCCAACCTGTGCAACGTGGTACATTTGAAGTGAACTTCTCTAAGCAAATTTACATAGAGTGAAAATTGTTTACTTTATTCGAAGAATTGCAGGAAATCTGAAACAGAGACAATAGTGCTCAGCAGATCAAACAGTATTTGAGAACAGGCATATTAACATTACAATCAAAAGAAAATACAAAATTTAAAAGGAACAGAACGGGGAGATAAGCAAAATAGGCATGAAGTAGTAGGTATTCTACTTTGCCTTTTGTACGAATTGGTGTGGTTCTATTTTTCCTTTTTGTTGAAACTGCATCTTTCATTTTACTGTTCAGTGAATTAAAAACAAGGACCTTAAAATTTTCTTGAGCTACTTGTGGATACTGGAGCAATTTTTACTTATATTTTTACTTGACCTTTGCTTTTTTCCCCACTGTCCACTTAACTCAGATTTCGGAAAACCAACACGAGGAGCTACAGAATGTCAGGAAACACATCTATTCTTGTTTCACAAATATCGCCTGTTTCCTAATGCCACACCCTGGATTAAAAGTGGCCACGAACCCCAACTTTGATGGACGGCTAAATGGTACAGATTCCACGTTCATTGCTCACTTAAGTTAAACCCAATTCAGATATGCCTTCACTGACGTTTGTGTAATGTCTGAAACCTAAAGGTTTCCATTCTATTTTTATTATACATTTCTGAAAATGTATTTATTATTACATATTTTTAATCAAATCCTAAAGAAGTGTTTATTTCATTTTGCTTAGAAATTGATGACGAGTTTATAAAATATCTGAAAGTACTGGTTTCCTGGCTTCTGAGTCCCGAGAACCTTGAGTTGAAAGAAATCAATGGGAATAAAATAACAGGTCGAGGACTTGTGGAGTATTTTAAGGTAACATCGCAGGCTATTATCTTAGTTGTAGTTTCGTAGTGTTACTAAAAAATGGTGCTTTTTCCTTAGTGATCACATTTTTTTTGGTCTTTCTTTGGATGTGGTGTCCACATAAGGAAGAGTTTTTTCGTTGCTGTGAAGTTTTTTCATATGCAACCTGTACGCGCATGTGAATGTTTTACAGAAATTTACTTAGAAATGCTTCAAATTATGTTTGGAATGTGATTGGAGCAATGTACAACATCCTTGCATTTTCCATTTTGATAGTTTCTGACCTGGGAGTTGGGGAGAGGTAAAGGATTCATCAGGAATGAAGGGAAACAGAATATTGAGGGTGGAATTCTCCCATTTTGAGGCTACATGTGATGTTGGGTGGCTCTGGTGCCCCCTTTCACACCAACCAAAATGGCGGGACCTCGCACCAGATTCTGCACTCAGAACTTCATTAATTATGTGCAGGCACGTTGTCCTCCAAGTCACCTGGTGGGCTGGCAGCTGATTCGTCTGCCTGTCCTCAGCTGGTAATTCAAAGGTCCTGGTGCTATATTTAAACTCCAGACCAGTACACTCGTATCACTTTCTCCAGTCTACCTATCTGCAGACTAGACCGTGCAGGATGTCAGCAACCCAGAGGGAAAAGGCTGGAATCCTCAAGAAAAAATATTTTCTTTTATTCAACTACCCCATCACCCACAAGGTGTCCCTCTCCCACTTGAACCTCTGCTGACTGCATTTGGAATCTTCATCCACTCTCTTACAGTAAACAATGTGGCGTCTCTTTGAGCCCCTTGTTTCTGAGCTTTCCATGGAGCCTTGTCAGAGTTCAGCTTCTCTCCCCTCGGTTTTCCCTCTGTCTTCTATTGTTCATGTTCTTCATCCATCTCTTTATTCCTCTGCCTGCCATTGCGAGGCCTCATCCTTCCTCTTGCCATCCATAGTCTTCCTTCCAAATTGCACCCCCCCCCCCCCCACCATCTTCATCAGGCGATTCCTTCCCTGTCCGCCTGATCTCGCATTCCATCCTTGGTTGCACTTTGAATCTTTGTTGCAGTGGCTGCATGGATCCCACAGCACCACGCTGTCCTGATGGATGCTGGTATGCGGCACCTGGGGGAAGGAGACCCCTGTGCTCCTCAGCCCCTGTACTTTAAAACAATGACACAGGTGAGTTCATGGGCCCAGGAGCACAGTGTTGGTCATGAAGATCAGCTTGGCATTGAGATAGGGGGCAGAAACCAATCTATCCAGTGAGTGATGAACAGTGCATTTGCACTGTAGGAATTCTATTCTATGATAAACTCATAAACTGGTCACCTAAATTTAGGATTTGTTATTATCTTTGATTCCAGTAAATTGAAAATATGACATGTCTGTTTAATTGTGAATAGTTGCCAGTTACCAATGAACCCAGACTTCTCCCTGTTTAAATTGTATTTTAGGCATACATAAAGATCTATCAAGGAGAAGAGCTACCGCATCCCAAGTCCATGTTGCAGGTACTATTGTAGTCTATTATTAATACTTCCATTCTTCTGCAGGTCATTATTTCTTCCTCTGTCTTTACTTTCTAACCTTGTATTTTTTCATTATTTGGCGGAGTGAGGTGGTGGGGAAATTGGGGTGAGCAGCCTCCTCTGCCACATTATGAGATTCTTAGAAAAAGTAAATAGTGAGGAGCAGCAGCTTGGATTTTCAGAAGATCAGGGCACCCATTTAAAAAAAAAAATAAAAATAGGTAAAATAGAAACACTCACAACCCTCTGCATCCTGTCCTCCCAAAGCAGCACTGCCCGCCATGGGACTTCCCCATCTTCAACCACAAAATAATGTATTTAAATAGGGATCCTGACTTTTTAAAGCCAGGATTCACATTGTGTCATTGGTGGGGGCAAGGGCAATCTCCATAGAATCCTTATTGGGCAGAAAGAAGCAATTTGGCCCATCGAGTCTGCCACAATGCTCCGAAAGAGCATCTTATACACATCCCCCTCCTCGCTCCTCCCACACCCCCCTCCCCCATTTCCATTACTCTGCATGTTTACAATGACCAATCCACCCAACATCATGGGGCAATTTAGCATGGCCAGTCCACCAAATGTGCGCATCTTTGGACTATGGGAGAAAACTGGGTCTCCCGGTGGAAACCCACGTAGACTCGTGGATAATGTACAAACTTTGCACCGTTTGTCACCCAAGGCTGGAATTGAACCCGGGTCTCTGGCACTGTGAAGCAGCACGATTAACCGCTGTGCTACCCTAGCTCCCAGTCAATTGGGGAAAATCCTGCTGGTTTTAATGCAATTTTGGGACACCTGTGGGATTTTCCATTCCCTCCATCATTCCTGTGCCCCAAAACAATAGGTTAAAATACTTCGCTAATGTGTGCATTTGTCTACATTGAAATGAAGTGCTCATCCCATCTATTTCACTCAGTTTTGCTGCATGACAGTTATCCGTAAAGCATGATTAAATTAAAATGCAACAATTTTTTTGGTCATTAAATAGAGATCCTTGATGAAACCTTTGTTTTTGCAGATGTAACAAGTTGTGGAAAATCTCAGAATAAGTTCCTGATCTTGTTTGTCTGGCTCTAGAGAAGTCCTTAACAAGAGGCCAAACAGTCTTAGTTGGGAGATGGAAGTCAGGCAAGACTAAAAGAATAGAACAGATAATTAGATGAGAAGTCTCCACCATACTGCTCTGGTCAGGCAGCTAGTAGTGTCACTGACAGAAGCAGATATCACTCCCACACTTTTTTAGCAGAAAACAAGGGAACCAGCAAATTGGGATGGGGATGTATATTGGAGGAATAGGTGTGTATGCAATAGGAGGATTTATGCCCTTACAGATAAAGCAAAATTGAATTAAGTTTAAGCATATGTATTAGAGTCACAAGTAGGCCTCCATTAACGCTGCAATGAAGTTACTGTGAAAATCCCCTAGTCACCACACTCCGGCACCTGCTAGGGTACACTGAGAGAGAATTTAGCATGACCATTGCACCTAACCAGCACATGTTTGGACTGAGGGGAAACCAGAGCATCCAGCAGAAACCCAAGCAGACACAGGGAGAATGTGCAAACTTCACACAGAGACATGACCCAAGCCGGGAATCGAACCTGGATCCCTGAGGCTGTGAGGCAGCAGTGTTAACTACTGTACAGCCTATACAAATTGAATTTGCTTTACGTACTATATGAATGTACCTGAATTCAGTGCAAAACTCACAGCCAAGGTGATGGTAACATAGATTAACTCAATCAGTGAGGCATTTGTTTAGCCTGGTTAGCTGATAAAGGTTATAATTAGAATTATGTCACTGCCTTTCTCAGGAATGTATGAATGCTCCTTTCATTATTTATACCAATATTTCTTTCATGTTGTGAGCCTTCTAACATGCATCAAGATGGTAGCTGTGGCTCTGTCAGAGTGAGCTCCTAAACCTAGGCAGTTAGCATTGGTGTCATGTACAATCTTCTCATGATATGATTGTCTGAATTTCACAGGGTGGGTGAGACAGACCAGGTAGCCAGTAGAATTTTTATAATAATCCAGAAACTTCCATATGTATCTTATCTCCTGCCAGAAATTACTGTACTTATCTGGATAGTTACCCAAGAGATATTAGACAGATCAAAACCTAGTCTTAACACCTGAGTAATTCCACAACTGACACCCCTAAAAATCTCCCTTACTCCCCCACCACTCGACAACCACCCCAATTGGATCTGCCTGCTATCCCTATCCCTCACAACTTGACCAGACCAGATTGCCCCTAGCCTGAACCTGGTTACCACCTGACCACTCCCTGATCCAGATACACTCTCAGTCTGACCCAACTACCCCTATCTCAACTATTTCCTATAACATCATAAGAAATATGAGCAGAATTAGGCTACTTGACCCATCGAGTCTGCTCCGCTATTCAATCATGGCTGATATTTTTCTCATTCCCATACTTCTGCCTTTTCCCCTAATTAATCAAGAACTATCTATTTCTGACTTCAATCAATGATCTGGCCTTGAGGCAAAACGTTCCACAGAATCACCACTCTCTGCCTGAAGAAATTCTTCCTCATCTTTGTTTTAAAGGATTGTCCCTTTAGCCTGAGGTTGTGCCCTCTGGTTCCAGTTTTTCTTCCTGGTGGATACTGTCCTGACCTCACAGTATCCTGTAAGTTTCAAAAAGATCCCCCCTCATCCTTCTAACCTCTAATGAGTACAGACACAGAGTCCTCAACTGTTCCTCACACAACAAGCTCTTCATTCCAGGGATCATTGTTGTGAGCCTCCTCTGGATCCTTTCCAAGGTCAGCACATCCATACCTAGATACAGAGCCCAAAACTGCTCACAGTATTTCAAATGGGATCTGACCAGAGCCTTATACAGTCTCAGAAGTACATCCCTGCTTTTGTATTCTAGTCCTCTTGACATGAATGTTAACATTGTATTTGCCTTCCTAACTGCTGACTGAACCTGCAAGTTAGCCTTAAGAGAATCTTAAACAATGACTCCCAAGTCCCTTTGTATTTCCGATTACCCTGCCTGAACAGGTCTGTCTCACCTCTACAAGCTGACTACCCCTCTGACCTGATTATCCCTTCTGACTACCAACCCCATCAAACTAACACCCCTCTCCCAATTTGACTTGACCTAACTACCCACCTAACCTACATGACTATTCTTCACCCACTCACTCATTGACTCACATTCAGTCTGTTCATTTAAACTTATATAGCAGCATGTGTTATAAAAGAGGGTGTATCCTGTCTTCCCCCACCTTAATTCTATATCACTTCGGTGGAGAACAGACACTTATTTAAGTGGGAGGAAAGAGATCAGTCTTCACCTTTCACTTGCCATCAAGTTTACTGTCACCAATTCCCTTGAGAATTGGAACCTCTGATGTACAGATCCTGACAGAACGAGGTGTATGCACTCCAGTAGTCATGGGATGATGGTATTTAGGCCAAGAATAGCACTGGTACAGCCAAACCTGCCCGGGATCCTTCTGATATAGACCTCTCCACAATAGAATTCTTGTGGTAAAGTACACATTGTATCAATTAGCCAATCATAGAAGAATCATAGAATCCCTAAATTGCAGAAAGAGGCCATTCGGCTATTGAGACAGCACTGACAACTATCCCATCCAGATCCTATCCCTGTATCTCCCTGTATTTACCCTGCTACTCTCCTGACAGTAAAAATCAATTCTGCATGGCCATTCCACCTAGATGCACATCTTTGCAGTGTGGGAGGAAACTGGAGCACCTGGAGGAAACCCATGCAGACATGGGGAGAATATGCAAACTCTGCGCAACCTGTTACCCATGTCCCTGGCACTGTGAGACAGCAGTGCTAATGACTGTGCCACTCACACTAACCTGCACATCTTTGGCCCAACCCAGCGAGCCTATTCTATATCATCATGGTGCACTTTAAATACAATACAGTTGCTAACTGTTCCCAACAAGACACCTACACACCTAGAAAAGCCAGCAAGATGGAAATATCCTGGGTCAGGTTTGTATTGTTGATTGTTCCATGGTATAATTAATGCAGCTGTATATAACTAATATATAATATTTGCAAGAGATTAAAACAGGTCAAATCTGTTATTTGCGATTTTCTAAGAAGTTATCCTAAAGGAAATTAGTAGACGTTTAAACTTTGTTTTCATTTAACTTCTCCTGATTCGTTTCTGTGATTCTGATAATTACCATTTAATCAATGCACACTAACAAAAGTTGGTGCATAATTTGCTCTAATCACTCTTTTTGTCCCTTCACATGATTTAGGCCACAGCAGAAGCTAACAACTTAGCAGCTGTAGCTGCAGCCAAAGACTTATATGGTAAAAAAATGGAGGAGGTAAGGAAGCTGCATGTCTTAAACATGGAAGAGTCTTGTTTTGATGTTCTTCAAAGGCTGAAGCTTTAATCTGAGCTGAGTCAGGGAGAATTGCTTGACAACTATTTAAAAATATGTTTGAATCTAGTTATATTGGTTGGTTTGGCCAGTGGCCCGAGTTCTTATTATAATCGGAGGATTCTGTAGTTGGTTTCACTGTGTTATACTGCCAGGCATTTTAAATTTCTAATTTAATCAGCTGCTTTCTCTCTCCTCTCAGTCAAATTCAGTTAATCCCATTGATTTTGTCTGCAATTGTTGCTCTTGCTCAGCACAGATCAACGATTTAAATGGCTGAAATTGGATTTGGCCACCAGAATTTGTCTACAGGACATCCAGAAACAATTTGCATGTGCTTTAATTGCCACTCACTGACTACTCTCAAGAATGATGTAGAGATGCCGGCGTTGGACTGGGGTAGTAAGAACTCAGTAAGAATTTAGCAACACCAATTTTAAATCCAACCGATTTATTTCATAGTAAATTTGTGAGCTTTCGACACTCTGTGTCTTTGTCAGGCAAAGGCAGTGTTCTGGTCTGCAATAGCATACATACCAACACAGACAGTCACAGATTGCTGATTAGAATGCGAATCCATACATCTAACCTGCTATTCAAGTGTTAAAGTGGCTAACAATGTGTGTGAAGGGAATCCTGAGCATTGGTTAGAGAATTGTGTATTTTCTCCAGACAGCACAGTAAGTGAGGTTTTTTGCTAACCCAGGCAAGTTACGGGGGTTACAGATAGTGTGTCATGAAGCCAAGATCCCTATTAAGACCGTCCTCATGTGTGCGGAACTTGGCTATCAGTCTCTGCTCAGCAACTCTACGCTGTCGTGTGTCACGAAGGCCCCCTTGAAGAACATTTACCCGCAGGTCGGAGGCCGAATGCCCATGACTGCTGAAGTGTTCGCCCACAGGAAGGGAACTGTTTTGCCTGGTGATTGCTGAGCGATGCTCATTCATCCGCTGTCGTAGTGTCTGCATGGTCTCCCCAATATACCATGCTTTGGGACATCCTTTCTTGCAACGTATTAGGTAGACAACGTTGGCCGAGTTGCAAGAGTATGTACCGTGTACCTGGTGAATGGTATCCTCACGTTTGATGATGTCGTCCATGTCTATGATCCGGCATGTCTTGCAGAGGTTGCTGTGGCAGGGTTGTGTGGTATTGTGGTCACTGTTCTCCTGAAGGTTGGGTAGTTTGCTGCGAACAATGATCTGTTTGAGGTTGTGCGGTTGTCTGAAAGCAAGAAGTGGGGGGTGGGGATGGCCCTAGCGAGATGTTCATCATCATCAATGATATGTTGAAGACTCCGGAGAAGATGTCGTAGCTTCTCCGCTCTGGGGAAGTACTGGACAACAAAGGGTACCGTGTCCCATGTTCGTCTTCTGAGGAGGTCAGTGCGGCTTATCGCTGTGGCATGTCAGAACTGTCGATCGATGAGTGGAGCGCCATATGCTGTTCTCACGAGGGCATCCTTCAGAGTCTGGAGGTGTCTGTCACGATCCTCCTCATCTGAGCAAATTCTGTGTATACGGAGGGCTTGTCCATAGGGAATGGCTTCTTTAACGTGTCTAGGGTGGAAGCTGGAGAAGTGGAGCATTGTGAGGTTGTCTGTCGGTTTTCGGTACAGTGAGGTGCTGAGGTGACCGTCCTTGATGGAGATGCGTGTGTCCAAGAATGCAACTGATTCTGGAGAATAGTCCATGGTGAGTCTGATGATGGGATGGAACTTGTTGATATCATCATACAGTTGTTTCAATGATTGTTCACCATGAGTCCAAAGGAAAAAGATGTCATCAATGTATCTAGTATATAACCTTGGTTGAAGATCTCGTGTGGTGAAGAAGCCTTGTTCGAACCTGTGCACGAAGATGTTGGCATACTGAGGTGCAAATTTGGTCCCCATGGCTGTTCCGTGTGTCTGGATGAAAAGCTGATTGTTGAAGGTGAAGACATTGTGGTCCAAGATGAAGCGGATGAGTTGTAAAATTGCATCCGGAAACTGGCAGTTGTTGGCATTGAGTACTGAGGCAGTTGCAGCAATACCATCGTCGTGGGGGATGTTGGTGTAGAGCGCTGAGACATCCATTGTGACAAGGACTGTCCCTGGTTCAACTGCTCCATGTGTGCTGAGTTTCTGTAGGAAGTCCGTAGTGGCAAGACAAAAGCTGGGGGTTCTTTGTACAATGGGTTTCAGGATGCCCTCGATATAGCCGGAGAGGTTCTCACACAGGGTCCCATTGCCTGGTGCGTGAGGAAGTGCGTGAACACCAGATTCGTCAACCGCACTTACAAGACAGTCCCGAACATCACCCAAGCACAAAGCAAGGCCATCCGTGCTCTCAAGACCAACCGCAACATTGTCATCAAACCAGCAGATAAAGGAGGCGCCATCATCATACTGAACGGACTACTGTGAAGAAGTGTACCGACAACTAAACAATGTGAAACACTACAGACAGTTACCAGCAGATCTGACCAAAGAACACACTCGTCAACTCAACACTCTGATCAAAACCTTTGATCCAGACCTTCAGAACACCCTCCGGGCTCTCGTTCCACGTACTCCCCGCATTGGAGATCTCTACTGCCTCCCAAAGATACACAAGGCAAACATACCCGGCCGTCCCATCATATCGAGCAATGGGACCCTGTGTGAGAACCTCTCCGGCTATATCGAGGGCATCCTGAAACCCATTGTACAAAGAACCCCCAGCTTTTGTCTTGCCACTACGGACTTCCTACAGAAACTCAGCACACATGGAGCAGTTGAACCAGGGACAGTCCTTGTCACAATGGATGTCTCGGTGCTCTACACCAACATCCCCCACGACGATGGTATTGCTGCAACTGCCTCAGTACTCAATGCCAACAACTGTCAGTTTCCAGATGCAATTTTACAATCATCTGCTTCATCTTGGACAACAATGTCTTCACCTTCAACAATCAGCTTTTCATCCAGACACACGGAACAGCCATGGGGACCAAATTTGCACCTCAGTATGCCAACATCTTCGTGCACAGGTTCGAACAAGACTTCTTCACCACACGAGATCTCCAACCAAGGTTATATACTAGATACATTGATGATATCTTTTTCCTTTGGACTCATGGTGAACAATCATTGAAACAACTGTATGATGATATCAACAAGTTCCATCCCACCATCAGACTCACCATGGACTATTCTCCAGAATCAGTTGCATTCTTGGACATACGCATCTCCATCAAGGACGGTCACCTCAGCACCTCACTGTACCGCAAACCGACAGACAACCTCACCATGCTCCACTTCTCCAGCTTCCACCCTAGACACGTTAAAGAAGCCATTCCCTATGGACAAGCCCTCCGTACACACAGAATTTGCTCAGATGAGGAGGATCATGACAGACACCTCCAGACACTGAAGGATGCCCTCGTGAGAACAGGATATGGCGCTCGACTCATCGATCGACAGTTCCAACGTGCCACAACGATAAACCGCACTGATCTCCTCAGAAGACGAACACGGGACACAGTGGACAGAGTACCCTTTGTTGTCCAGTACTTCCCCGGAGCGGAGAAGCTACGACATCTTCTCCGTAGTCTTCAACATATCATTGATGACGATGAACATCTCGCTAGGGCCATCCCCACCCCCCCACTTCTTGCTTTCAGACAACCGCACAACCTCAAACAGATCATTGTTCGCAGCAAACTATCCAACCTTCAGGAGAACAGTGACCACAATACCACACAACCCTGCCACAGCAACCTCTGCAAGACATGCCAGATCATAGACATGGACGACATCATCAAACTTGAGGATACCATTCACCAGGTACACGGTACATACTCTTGCAACTCGGCCAACGTTGTCTACCTAATACGTTGCAAGAAAGCATGTCCCGAAGCATGGTATATTGGGGAGACCATGCAGACACTACGACAGCGGATGAATGAGCATCGCTCAACAATCACCAGGCAAAACAGTTCCCTTCCTGTGGGCAAACACTTCAGCAGTCATGGGCATTCGGCCTCCGACCTGCAGGTAAATGTTCTTCAAGGGGACCTTCGTGACACACGACAGCGCAGAGTCGCTGAGCAGAGACTGATAGCCAAGTTCCGCACACACGAGGACGGTCTTAATAGGGATCTTGGCTTCATGACACACTATCTGTAACCCGCGTAACTTGCCTGGGTTAGCAAAAAACCTCACTTACTGTGCTGTCTGAGAAAATACACAATTCTCTAACCAATGCTCAGGATTCCCTTCACACACATTGTTAGCCACTTTAACACTTGAATAGCAGGTTAGATGTAAGGATTCGCATTCTAATCAGCAATCTGTGACTGTCTGTGTTGGTATGAGTGCTATTGCAGACCAGAACACTGCATTTGCCTGACGAAGAGAAGGAGTGTCAAAAGCTCGCAAATTTACTATCAAATAAATCAGTTGGATTTAAAATTGGTGTTGCTAAATTCTTACTGAGTTCTTACTCTCAAGAATGGCAGAAACATGTTGTCTCTGCAAAGAATGGGGGAAATGTTTTGTCATCTGGTTTCAAGATTATGTTTGCCTAAATTAACGTAGAGTAAAGGATCAAGGTAGCCCATGAGGTTAAACTGAGGCTTTAACTGATGTAATTTTTTAAAGCCATCTCGAATCTTTTGGCTAAGGTGAAACTTTAGATTGAGCCCAGGAAGGGGGTGCAACACCTCTTCCTGTCATCTTGGATCTTGTTTGATCGAGCCCAGGAGGGGATACAATTTCTTGTCAGCTTGGATCTGGTTTGTCCCTCACGTGGAGACTGTGATTGGACTTAATTTGAATCGGCTTTTTTTGATGAGAAATAAGGTATCGAAAAATAAAGATAGCAGGTGAGTTTTGTCATCCAGTCTCATACCTCCTCTTGGGCTCCACAGCATATTTAATTTTATTCCAGTACAGCAAGCAGCAGGCCAGGTTTAAAAACATAGTTGAGGATCCATGTGGCTCTCTTTGGCAAACTCCAGAAACCCAGGCAAAGCTAATTTATTTTGAGAGACCAAATGCCTTTGTCAACACCATCAAACAATTCATAGTAGACTTGCTAGATCCGGATCTCTGCACAAGCATGTTCACAGGTAAAGATTAAGAACTGGTTAATGTGCAGCAAGTGATGTTGGTCTTTCTCATCCGGAATGAACAGTTCCTGTGATTGCTGGTGGTAGGCAGAAATGATTTGAGGCAGTCTTTGTTCAGTTTCCAATGAACCAGGGCCTGCAACACAAAACAATCCATAAATTGGAGACTTATTGCCATCATCTGTCAGAAAGGCCCAAAGCTTCAAGGACGATTGTTGTATGAAATAGAAAAAGTAGACATGGGCACAGTAGCCTAGCGGCTATGCTTCTGAACTAGTAATCCAGGATGCTGGGTTAAAGTTTGGGTGACATAAATTCAAATGGTAGTTGGGAAATTTAAATTCACATCATTAAATCAAGTGTAAAATAAAAAGTTAGTCTCAATAATGGTGACCATGAAACCATTGTCGATTGTTGTAAAAATCCATCTGGTTCACTGATGGGAAGGAAATCTACTGTCCTCCTTGTTTTTTAAATACTCCTGCTCACCACTTCCTTCACCTGAACTCTCACTATGAATGAAACTCTGGAAATGAGCAACAAGAGACACGAGAAGGAGCTTTGCAGTTATTTTAAAAAAACTGAATGATAACCACCCCAACTTCTTACTTCTGCATCATTGGGACCGTGGTTTTGCAGTCTCTGGGTTCTGGATTGGATCTAGCAGTTGAATGGGAACACAGGATCAGGAAGTAGAAGCAGTGAAAGGGTGAGTCATGGAGCAGGAGGGTGGGTCAGGCATGGAAGAGGAGGGCCGCAGGATTGACTATGGGTAAAGGCCCCAAGTCATAGAGAGCCAGAGAGGCTTCTCCAAAATGTGCCAATTGAGTCAGGTGGGAATCTTGCTTGCTCAATATAATTAGGGTCCCATTAATTTACCAATGTTAAAGTGGAGCAGTATTAAATGATGACAATGTGGAATGGAAACTTACTGTATAGCAAAGGCTTTGGGCCCAGATGTCCTACTCCTATTGAGGCCTAGTAAGCCCGTTGACCACAGTGCAATCCAAATCAGAAGTTGTCAGCCTCATTAACATCTCTAAATGCAGACCCACTTCTTCACAGTGAGTCAGCTATCTGTCCCTTGTCTTCCCTTCAAAAACTTGGAGGTTGGAGAATTGGAGCCACATTCCCAGCATGCTTAGAGGTTTTTCTAATTTAACCTTTCGTATCCACCTCAAATCTAATGCACTCCTTTATGTTATAATTTCTCCCAATATCTCTAGTGCCCCTCAATTTTTCTGCTGGCTTCCTTGCACCAGTGACATCAAGATTAATCCTTAACCTCTGGACAATCCTGGAGGATTGGCAACCCGATCTCCACCTCTTTGTGTGTTGCCCTACGATTTCCAGGCTTATTTAAATGAGGCAAGAGTCCCCAGCTGTTTGCTGAAGATAATAAAGTAGACTTTCTTTTAAACATAACCTCTAGCATCTGGAAGATCCCAATTTCAGAGTCTCCATTGAATTTATAGACTCCATGGAATCCCTACAGTGTTGAATGAGGCCACTTGGCACATCGAGTCTGCACCTATAATAATCCCACTCAGCCCCTATCCCTGTAGCCGCATGTATTTATCCTGCTGATCTCCCTGACACTAAGTGGCAATTTAGCATGACCACTCCACCTAACCTGCAGTTTTGCTTTCAGCTGTGCTTGGTCACACCAGAGGACAAGCCTGCACTGACAGTGGCCCTGACTGTATAAATGACTCAGAACAGAAAGTCACAGGTCTCTGAAGCTGTGGGGCACTGTGTGCACTGCTCCTGGCCATCATTGGGTGAAGATGGAAATCTGCTGTGTTATCTTTAATCACAATGTTATTCATGTGTTGGCAAATTTGGTGCAGCGCTGATTTTGGTACTTTTTGTAGGATACATTTTTATTCCTTTCTCTCTCAAATATGTTTTATCCTGTAGATTTGTGGAGGAGACAAACCATTCCTTGCACCCAGTGACCTCCAGAACAAACACCTGGGCCTCCGAGATGAAGCAGTCAGGCTATTCCGTGGAGTTAAGAAGATGGGAGGAGAGGATTTCAGTCGCCGTTATTTGCAACAGTTGGAGAGTGAAATTGATGAGTTGTACATAAACTACATAAAACACAACGATAGTAAAAACATCTTCCACGCTGCTCGTACCCCTGCCACTCTATTTGTGGTGATATTTATTATGTATGTAATAGCTGGAGTGACAGGATTTATTGGAGTGGACATTATAGCTAGTCTGTGCAACATGATAATGGGGCTGGCTCTGATCACTCTGTGCACATGGGCATATATTAGATACTCTGGAGAATACAGAGAGCTTGGAGCCGTCATAGACCAAGTAGCAGGAGCCTTATGGGATCAGGTAAGTGTGTTGCTGATTTATTTTCTGTATTCTAATACAGTTAAATATTTCTGTAATGTTTTTCTGTATACATGACACAGAATTACTCCAAACAGCGTTAAAATAGAGATGCATAATGTTCTGAGACAGCCTAACAATATAACATTATTTCCTTTTAGATTTGAATTCTCATTGTAAGAAATTTGGAATAGAATCATAGAATTCTACAGTGCAGAGGAGACCATTTGGCTCATTGAGTCTGCACTGACCACAATTCCACCCAAGTCCTATCTTCATAACCCGATGCATTTACCCTGCTAGTCCCCCTGACATCAAGGGGCAATTTAGCACGGCAAATCCATCTAACTCACACATCTTTGGATTGTGGGAGGGAATTGAAGCACCCGGAGGAAACCCATGCAGACACAGGGAGAATGTACAAGCTCTGCACAGACAGTGATCCAAGCCGGGAATCAAACCCAGGTCCCAAAGTCGAAGTTTATTTATTAGTCACAAGTAGGTTTACATTCACACTACAGTGAAGATATCCCTTAAAAGTCACTATTGTATCTGCTTCCACCACCTTCCCCGACAGCAAGTTCCAGACACCCAATTGAAATCTTACTGCTCAATCGTGTCTGGTGTTGTATGGCAGTACTGTTACCTCAGTGTGCCATCATGCTGCCCCAGAATCTTGGTTTTGAGATTTGAATATTGATCCATGCACGTCATTGGAGCATAGTTCAGCAAATATTATTTCCAAACAGTACAATGTTAGCTCCCCTCATGTGTTAGTTAAATTCAGTTATGTCAGAGGTAGCCAGCCTCATTAACATATTTAAAATGCCAACACACTTCCTGATAGTGGCTCTTCTGCCTGTTCCTTGTCTGCCTGGAGGCTAACTTCCCAACATGTTTTGACATTTTCCCTCTGTAATGTCTCAACCACCATCCAATCCCACATGCTGCTCCAGATGAATATTTCCCATCTGTGAGAGCTGACCTTAAATGGTAGGAGAAGACTGTGTTGACTTCAGTGGCAGTTGGTTTGGAGGGGGTTCCTGGATAACTACCAAGTGACCTCTGTTGGAAGTGGGCACATGGTTCAGGGCAAGCATTAGATAAGAGAGGTTGTGATTGCCCTTCCCTGATGATCACTGCCAAGATTCATTCGTGTAGGAAATGCACATTTGGCCAAAAAGTGGATAGCATCAATGGAATACATCAGATGGGCAACATGACAGCTCAGAGACTATCGCTGTTGCTGTGCAGACACATGGATTTGGGCCTGTGTCTGCAGGAGTTTGCGTGTTCTCCCCGTGGTTGCGTGGGTTTCTCCGGGTGCTCCGGTTTCCTCCCACATCCCAAAAATGTGCTCTTAGGCTGATTGGGTAACAAATTGTCCCTATATTGGTCTCTATATGTCATTAAGACGTTAGGACGGTGGCACGGGCTCGTTGGGCCGAAGGGCCTGTTTCCCGTGCTGTGTTGTTCTTTGTTGGAACTTTATCAGTGCAAGGAATTGAGATCTTCAGGAGAGCAAAGACTGAAGGAAAAGTACCAGAAAAAGTTGAGAAAAAAGGCACTGTGCTTTACTTCATTTATTTTTGTGTTTCGCAATTATGATAAGTTTTCACTTGGTGCTTTGTAGTTGCCAAACAGAGAGAAGCTCCTCTTGTCAAAATTCTTGACCATTTTAAAAGAGGGACTTAGAAGGGACAAATCTAGTTTAAAAAAAAATTTGTAGCCAACAATATGATTATTTATATCTAACAATAGAAAGAGTAACACAGTAAAACAAAATTAATTGAAGTACATAAAAAAACAAAGACAATTACAGCACAGAAACAGACCGTTTGGCCTTCCAAGCCTACCAACCATGCTGACTGTGTGAACTAAAACCTTCTAGCCTTCCAGGGACCACGTCCCTCTATTCCCATCCTATTCATGTATTTGTTTAGATGCCCCTTAAAAGTCACTATTGTATCTGCTTCCACCATCTTCCCCGACAGCAAGTTCCAGACACCCAATTGAAATCTTACTGCTCAATCGTGTCTGATAACAATTACTTAACAAAATACAACAAATATTGACAATTGCCAAATTGATAAATTATACCATTAATTCGGTGCATTTAATGTTGAGGTAAGGTATTGGATTCCCACCCGCTTGAAAGGAGTAGATTTTGCATCTCAATCCAATCTTAGTTGTCCTGGTTTGTATAATTTGACCCGTGGACAGAGATCATTTTATCTTAGGAAGAGAAAACTGATTCAACAAATTTCTTATTTAGGAAGCACATTGCTGCTGACGTGAGTCCCCTAATTGTAAAGCTCAGACGGTGTAATAATTCCCTCATCTGAAGGAGAGAATTTCGAAAGGAGGGGGGAGGGAATAGGCATGAATTTATTTTAGCGATGCAATGTAAAGGACCAAGGCAGGTCACTACCAGGGTGAAAACAGTAGAACACAAGGTAAATCAGGATATAATGTTTAAGTAATACTAAAATTTGGATTTGAAAGCCTGTAAAAGCTTAGGAGGAATAAGAGAGGCAGATTCAGAGAAAAAGTGGGCATGTTAGCAATGATGAAAAAAGTTATTCAATATTGTTATATTGAGACAAATTGGAACAGCAGGGATCGTAAGAGGCAGAACCAAAAGGAAATCGAATAAAGATGCACCCTAAAAGGTTTCAAGTGAACACATTCCATAAATCTACTTATTGTAAATGCAATATATACAAAGTTAAAATCTCCCTTTTGCCTGCTGTTTTTAAAAACTGGTGCTCAGTTTAGCTTTCTCCTTTCAACACTGTCTCTCTCCTTTCTGCAATTCATAGGGAAGTACTAATGAGGTAAGCCTTTATTTTATATACTATCTTGCAACAGGCTGCATCATTAAGGTCAAAAGAATTTCATTGTGCACCAATCTTTTGCCTGCATTTTTCATAGATTGTATTTATTAAAATCATTTTCACCTCATGCTGGTGCCTATCAGAAAAACAGTTTTACTTGTCAAGGTTTTCAGGTTTGTAAATTTTTGCAAAATGGATTTTCTTCTGAATCCTGCATGGTGTCTGAAAATCATAGAATTCCTACAGTGCAGAAGGAAGTCATTTGGCCCATTGGGTCTGCACCAACTCTTACCCAGGCTTACCCCGTAACCCCACAAATTTATCCTGCTTATCTCGCTAACCTATATATCTATAGTGGAACAATAAGGGCAATTTTAGCTTGGCCAATCCATCTACCCACACATGGTTGGACTGTGGGAGGAAACTGGAGCACCCGAAGGAATCCGATGCAGACGTGGGGAGAATGTGTAAACTTCACACAGTCATCCAAGGCTGAAATTGAACCTGAGCACCTGGCGTTATGAGGCAGCAATGCTAACTCCTGTGCCACCATACTGCCATTCTTGTGGGTTGGAGGAGTAGGAATACTGTTCCCTCCTCCTTGATAAATAAATTCACAGAATGTATTAGAAAAGACCGTATTCTTGTAAAACAAAATTATTTTCTATATTAGCAGGAATTTGTGAAAGTGTTGTCGCTTAGTTCCAAAACTATTCATCTCTTAGCCTATTGAGTTAATATCAGATAAGAACATCAGAATTAGAAGAAGATTGTAGTCTTACCTTCAGTTGTCAATCAACAATCTTCTAATTCAGCATGAAAATGTATTCAATGACCCAACCTTTACTGATCCCAGGGAAAGAATTCCGAATTCCAAACACCCATTGAGAGAAGAAATTCTGCCTCATCCGTCTTAAATGGGAGACCCCTTATTTTTGAAGTGAGTTTCATAATTCCAGATTGTCCCATGACTGGAAACGTCCTCTCAACACCTATCCTGGATATCGACCATGTCAAGCTCCCTCAGAATCTTAAATGTTTCAACGAAATCATCTCTCAATCTTCCCAATTTGAATGAGCAAACGTCCTACCCACTCAATTTTTTCTCATAAGATGCATCCCAGGGTTCAGCTTGATGAATCTTCTCTGAATTGCTCCCAATGCAATTTTGTCTCTCCTTTTAATGTATGATTTGTTGTATAAACAACCATTGCATTTTGAAGGGTAATGCACCCTTCATTAAATTAGGCAGTACATTAG
This sequence comes from Sphyrna mokarran, assembly GCA_024679065.1. NCBI lineage: Eukaryota > Metazoa > Chordata > Chondrichthyes > Carcharhiniformes > Carcharhinidae > Sphyrna > Sphyrna mokarran. The sequence continues at coordinate 35,339,988 of JAGIQG010000015.1, forward strand.
ACTAAGAACATAGAATTTAAATTTAACTGATCAAAATGCCAATGTTAAAATTAGAAAGAAAAATACAGCACAGAGACAGGAACTTTGGCCTCTAAACGTATGCTGATCATGATGTTCTAAGTAAACTAAAAGAAAAACCTTCTGCCCTTACTTGTTCCGAATCCCTCTATTCCCTCCTAAATCATGTATCCATCCAGGTGCCACTTAAATGTTGCTAATGTGTCTGCTTCCACTACCATTATGGCCGGAATTCACCTAATTTTTCATCTGACTGCAGTGAATGGAGATTTGGCTTGTTGCCAAATTCTCCATCTTCGCTGCAGCAGGAGCATGGCATAAACGGATAATAAGATCACGCTGTATGTGCGTGTGTTTTTTTTCAAATGTCCCCTTTTAAATGTATTGCTTTCCTACTTCCCTTTCACGATGCCATCATTTCAGTGTGACAATGAAGCAACTGTACATGTTTGTATCTGCTCAGGAGCTGATCACTGAGGTGTACGATTCTGGCTGTGATAATTGACCTATCTATTCACTATTCATCCTGTTCTTTCTTGGCTATTCTCTCAAGTAGTGCAGGCAAAATTTACGTTAACTTTTCAGTGGCAAACTAAAGTGGAGCACCATTACTTTGTCAAGATTAGACTTTTACTGTATGGAAACTTATTTACTCTTTTTTTTGTGCATGTCCTTTAGTTTAAAACTAGTGCAACAGCGGAGGCCATTCAGCTCATCAAGTTTGCACCAGCAAGAGTCAAGTCCAGTTAGTGCCACTCCTCCACTCTTTCAGATATCTCTGCATTGTTGTTTCTTTGAACGTGTAATTCCCTTTTGATGATTCCAATAAATTGCCTCATGTTGGTAAATGTGTTCACTATAAATATAGAAAGAAAATGCAAACACTGGTACTCAAAAAAAATGTTGCATATAGGCAGCAAGTTTAGTGGTGGTTCACTAGCCATATCAATAATATTGTGGCTACATTAGTGGGTTTAGACCAGAGAGATTCTTGCATAACAAAATAACTCAAAGCTAGAAATAATGTTTTAATAGTTATGGTTGCAGTTTACAGAATTAGAACAACTTTTCTCATCACCTTAATCAAACCAATTTAGAGTGTTTGGCAGACTTGGCTGAATTCAAATTTGGGAGAGATTCTGAACATCCAAGACCAAAATGGGCACACTGAAAAGTGTTTCAATATATATTATGTTCTGAATCATAGATAATGTGGGAGGATTTCAAGCTGATAAATTGTATAAAACAAATATAAAAAGGTAATTGCATTATTGTAAAATTAACAAACAGCATCTTAGGTAGAACTCATCTCTTAATATTTGGTCCTTCATGATCGATCATTTATTTATTAAACATAGTTTTCATAAATTTGAGGACATAACTCTTCAACTTAAGTACTTATCTTAAAAAAGGTTTGCTTCATAAGGGCCTCATGGCTCCCATTATCAACCAGTGGGGGGGCTGCTTAGCTCTGTTTGCTAATTCCCAGTCCTGCTGAGGTAGATTTGGATCTGTCTCTGTGCCCTTTCCTAGGGTGAATAGTTCATGGCACTTTTCTGTGGTTTGGCAAATAATAGGGCGTTAGGGAACGTTATGGAACAATGATCTAAGGGTACATTTTCTTAGCTTCTTGAAAGTGGAGTCACAGATGAATAGAGTAGTGAAGAAGGCATTTGGCCTGCTTGTTCATTGGTCAGAACATTTAATATAGGAGTTGGAATGTCTTGAAGTTGTACAACATTGTTAAGGCACATTGTTCACATTTGAAATACTGTATGCAATTCTGGTCACTCTATTATAGAAAGGATATTATTAAACTGGAAAGAGTGCAGAAAAGATTTACTTGAATGCTACCTGGACTTGATGGATTGAATTATAAGGGGAGGCTGGGTAGAATGGTCATGATCTTATAGAGGTCTGTAAGATAACGACGGGCACAGGTCAGCTAGATATCCAATATCTTTTCCCAAAGGTAGGGGCATCTAAAACTAGAGGGCGTAGATTTAAGGTGAGAGAGGAGAGATATGAAAGTGTCCAGAGGCAGTTTTTCTCACACAGAAGGTGGTGAGTGTTTGGAACAAGCTGCCAGAGGTAATAGTAGAAGTGGGTACAATTTTGTCTTTTAAAAAAACATTTAGATAGTTACATGGGTATAAAGGGATAGGGGCAAAATGCAGGCAATTGGGATTAGCTTTGAAGTTTTCAAAAAAAAAAGGCAGCACGGACAAGTTGGGCTGAAGGGCCTGTTTCCATGCTGTAAACCTCTATAGCTCTAACCAAGTCATCGGATAGGGAACTGAAGAAAGATAACCTACTATTACTAAACTCTAATATTGAACCAAATTTCACAAGCTGCATCAAGAATTTAAGTAATAAATTACTTTATCTTTGCTACCTTAAAACAAATGAGAAATCATAAGAATCCTACTGTGCAGAAGGAGACTATTCAGCCCATCTAATCTGTACTGACCCAGTCCCACCCAGGCCCTATCCCCATAACCTAGTCCCCCCCCAACACTAACAGACAATTTAGCATGATCGATCCACTTAGCCGGTATATTTTTCGACTGGAAGGAAACCATCATAGATACAGAGAAAACGTGCAAACTCCACACACGTGGTGACCCAAGGCCAGAATTGAAGCCGGGTCCTTGGCAATACAAGCAGCAGTGCTAACCACTGTGCCTCAGAAATGATTCATTTGTATGGATTAACTGCATATAAAGTTTTGATAGTTCAGTCCCATGTAATCTTTTCGATATGGAATTTTTAGTTAAGCTTTGTGATCCTGGGGTCAGTCGACTACCTATTTGCTGCACTTCAACTAGAGGTTGCTGCTTACTGCTTTGACTGTGTAGACCATTGTTGGCCAGCAGGGGATGCTAATACAATTAATTCAGGACCAGCATGAATATCAAGCCAGCATCATTTGCAACATAGAACATTACAGCGCAGTACAGGCCCTTCGGCCCTTGATGTTGCACCAGCCAGTGGACCCCCTAACCTAAACTATTCCATTATCATCCATATGCTTATCCACCGACCATTTGAATGCCCCCAAAGTAGGCGAGTCTACAACTGCTGCAGGCAGGGCATTCCACGCCATCACCACCCTCTGTGTGAAGAACCTGCCTCTGACATCCGTCCTATAACTAAATTTAAAGTTATGTCCCCTCGTGTTGGTCATCACCATCCGAGGAAAAAGGCTCTCACTATCCACCCTATCCAGTCCTTTGATCATCTTATACGCCTCAATTAGGTCACCGCGTAACCTTCTTCTCTCTAATGAAAATAACCTCAGATCCCTCAGCCTTTCCTCATAAGGCCTTCCCACCATACCAGGCAACATCCTGGTAAACCTCCTCTGCACCCTTTCCAATGCTTCCCCATCTTTCTTATAATGCAGCGACCAGAACTGTACGCAATACTCCAAGTGCGGCCGCACCAGAGTTTTGTACAGTTGTAACATAACCTCATGGCTCCTAAATTCAATCCCTCTACCAATAAAAGCTAACACACCGTACGCCTTCTTAACAACTTTATCAACCTGGGTGCCAACTTTCAAAGAGCTATGTACTTGTACCCCAAGATCCCTCTGCTCGACAACACTATTAAGGGTCCTTCCATTAGCCCTATATTTCATATGCCTGTTATTCCTACCAAAGTGAATCACCTCACATTTATCCGTATTGAATTCCATTTGCCACCTCACAGCCCAGCTCTGCAACCTATCTATGTCCCTCTGCAAACTGTAACATCCATCCTCGTTGTCTACAACTCCCCCCACTTTGGTATCATCAGCAAATTTACTAATCCAACCCTCTACACCCTCATCTAGGTCATTTATAAAAATGACAAACAGCAGTGGCCCCAAAACAGATCCTTGAGGTACACCACTTGTAACTGCACTCCAAGTTGAATATTTCCCATCAACCACCACCCTCTGTCTTCTATCAGCTAGCCAATTCCTAATCCAAACTGCTAAATCACCTTCAATCCCATGCATCTGCACTTTCTGCAGTAGCCTACCATGGGGAACCTTATCAAATGCTTTGCTAAAATCCACATACACTACATCAACTGCCTTACCCTTATCTACCTCTTTGGTCACTCTTTTGAGCTTTCCTCAAAAAACTCAATAAGGTTTGTGGGTCTCGAATATCTTGAATGGTTCTTCAAACAACAATGGCAATGAACTTTGACACAAGTCTGTAAATACATTGGCTATTCTCAGCATAATAGGGCAGTTATTTTCATTTGGAAGTAACAAAAAGCATGAAACTAATTTCTTGAAAGTTTAACTAAACCCCATTGATTAGTGTAATATATTTAACAAAAGCATTTTGTATTAACTTGTTTAAACATTGAATATTGTACACTTGGAAACTTTTACCCATTTATTTTATTCTCCCTTCTATTTGTTAGCAGAAGCATCTGATCAGAACATCTGCAGCACAAGAGGAAGAAAAGGGAACTCCCTCTATGTAGAGTCTTGGCTGCAATGTACCATGTCATTGTATAGCCTATTAAATAGATTCAAATGTTAAGATAGTGTACTGATCTTCTAACAATCATTCAGCTGATTTTATCTGGGATTTTAAGACATTAAGCACCTTTGATTGAAGAAATACTCATCTTTATCCATGACTATTCAAGATGGCTATTTCTCCTAATCAAAATTGTGTTCCCCACTTTTCCATAGACATTAATTTCTCCAAGGAAATCTAGCAAATTAGACCTGTTGTTTTGAGATTACAGTAAGCTAAAGGGTTTCTTGTTTGTGAATTAAGACACCATCCATTCCTACTGTGTGTGTAAATGTAGATAAACAAAAATGGTAAATAGATGGAGGCTTGTAAAATTATAAGCAGCTGTATCAACACATCTGTAAAAGGCCTGTTTCAGTCATAATGAGATTGAATTGTGATTAAATCCAGTTTAGCTACAATATTTTTCAACAGTGACTTAATGGTTAGGAAGTAGTGCTGATTTAACTATGCATTTTATGTGGTTCTACTGGTTTCTTTGAGCATAATAAGTCTTATTTTTGTACCCAAATAGGCTCTTTTCAGGCTGTACGATGCTGCTACAAGCCAGAGACACATTTATCACCACACCTTCCCTGCAGCACAACCAGAAACCAATGCAGACACCAAGAAGAAAAAATGATTTGACTGGATTCCTCTTCTGCACATTCACGAGGGAATTTTTCATTCATTATTATTGTGCATTCCCATGCCACTAATCCAAGAAGTGCTATATAAATGGAAAGCCAATGATAGCTTGTAACTGAATGAAATCACGTATCAACACTGAACACTGTGCTGGCTTTCACTTATAGTTATGTTGCAAATTGTATTGTGAAAATGTGCTAGTTTGCATGATTTTGTTAACTGTTGATATGAGTCAAATGTTCTTCCATCAAGAATGTACAATGAATGTTTTTTAAAATCGCTTTAAAGAACAAGTGATTTTTTTTTCTTCAATGGAACATTTGTCTTCCATAAGAACTTTAATTTTCATTTTAAGCATTGCACATTTAAAACATTTACTATTTATTGAATGTTAAAACATGTTGAAACTCAAATTTTCTTTACTGTCTTAACAGATTGCAATATAGTATATTTTAAAAAAAATCATCACTTTTGCTCATAGCTGCAGTCAAATGTTTCCACATGTGTAAAATAAATTTGTTTTATTACTATATGCTAGCTGTCCTTAACAAATCATTTTGTTTTATGTGTCCTTACAAACTATTCAAGTCAATCTTAAATTGAAGCAAATGTTGCATTTAAGACCAAAACTAGCAGCCAGGAAGAATACCTAAGTTAGTGTTATTTGTAGCAAAAGAGCACAAACACATTATGTATAAAATCCAAGTGATTCAGTGGCTGAATTCTTTAAAAAGGCCCTGTATTAATGGCTCCAACGCACAAATGTAACCTCAAATTTCCAGAGTACAACATTGTTCCTCTTCATGGAAAATAAAAGTTCACATAATCTGCTATAGAGTCAAAAAGCTAATGAAACTTAATGTGGCTGGAGGTTTTTGAAATTCCTACAAATTTTGTCCCACCACCAAGTGCAGTTTTGACTTATTGCAATGGAAGTATACATGTCCACCCATACAGGAAATCAAAATTGAAGAACAAAAAAAAAGTCTGCAGTCTGATACAGTTGTTTTCTGGTCTGAGATGTGACCAAAAAAATCTTTGTAGATTTTACTTTATGAAATTGTATAGACTTTAGTCAAGCACCATGGGAGGCATTTACTGAAATTCACAACTATGAAATTTGATTTCCAGACTTAAATGTAGTTATAGTCTCTAATGTCCAAATCAGATAAAACGCAGAAGACCCCCTTACCCAAGTGCAAATAAAATATTTTTATAAGGTAATCAGCTGTTCACTAAGGTTTTTTTCAATTTTTGTTTGTATTATGTCTTTTACGAGCTGTTAAGTTAAAAATTTGGTTACTTAAACTGGAGAACAATAAGGCATGCAAGGAAAAGATATTAGCATTGTTATTCTGGAAGGCTCCGTCACTAGCTTTTCAACTGTTCATTCGTGCACACTTTTTATACATCTTATTACCACTTTTATCATGCTTTATTTACCATGATTTCTTTAGCTCACAGCCAATTTTTCCTCCAATCAATTTTGTTTTTATTATGATTAGAGGGTCGCTGCACAAATTTTCCATTTCAACTGCTAACAGCAGCAGTTCCTCCAAATGGAAGTGGGTGTGGGGGATCTGATTCATTTAGCTGTCCTTTTTTAATCATGGAACTAGTTAACAACAGCAGATATGTATGTGGTGCAACATGCCATTTTTATAACAAAAACTACAAGCTTTGAATACTTACAAATTAAAAAGGAAGCTTTGTCTCAGTTCAGTAGGTTCAACACTATACTACCATTTGTAAAATTATTGCACAAGGGCTTTCAATATAAAGTAGCAGCACTGACTAAAGTTCTTATTTGATGGTAGAAATAGAATCAAGGTTGGAATAGCTGTAACTCAGTACCAAAGTCATTTTAAGTCAGAAGTTTTGAGAGATTTATACACAAACTGTTTGCATAATTATGACAAAATTAATGAACAAACTGAAAATTCTGCAAAGAGCATAAAAATTGTACAATTATTTTCTCAGATCACATCATTTACTGGATAGCCTCATTGGATCACAGGGTTGCAGAAATTGCAGATGTGCCATAAAGCTTCAAAGCCTTAAGAGCCTAAGAGTGCCAGATTCAGGAATGTTTATATTCTAAATTTCAAAAGATGGTAATTCAACAGAACTATTACTATTGCACTAATGGGTTTATTAGCTTAAGTAAATACAAAAAATAATCCCAGTCTCTTCTGGAAACAATAAGTATTTGAAGTTTTATCTGTATTCTACCCAATTTAATTGGTCCCATTTAAAATGACATTTCAGATTATCTGTTTGTATTGGTGTGGTCTTATTCTTTGCACTTTTTACAATTCAGTTTAAAATATGCAAGCTGAAATGCAGTTAAATTCTAGCAAATATTGTATCCTGCAAAAACTGCAATTTATTCTTGCCTTATTGTATATGTTTAAATAATTTGATAAATAAATACTTAGTGCTATAGTGATCATAACTGGTATGCTATATGATTTAAGTTTATTTATTAGTGTCATATGTAGGTTCACATTGAGATTGCAGTGAAATTAGTGAAAATCCCCTATGCCTGTTTGGATACACTAAGGGAGAATTCAGCATGGCTAATACACCTAACCAGTATTAATTTCCAAATGTGGGAGGAAGCCAGAGCACCTGGAGGAAACCCACACAGATAAGGGTAGAATGTGCAGACTCTACACAGGCAGTGACCTGAGCCAGGAATTTAACCCAGGTCCCTCGCACTGTGCAGCTCTTATTAACTAACTTATAAAACAATCAATACATTTTACAGGCCTAGTTATGTGCATGTTTGTGAAAACATTTTCTGTCCGATTAGTACACCAGCTCAATTGCAGATTTTCTAATTTAATTGATCAAAAATAATTTTATACATCTGTCATGTATAGCCCTACATAAAAAATTCACAAAATTTGAGTCATAGTAGCAGCTGATCTAGTTGTTCACCATTTTGCTCTGTGGACATGGTCTGATTAAGAACTAGATTGAGATTTTCTGAAACTATTTCCATTAGAGCCCTTACTGCTACCAAAGAGGCATTGGTCATCTTAAGGTTGGATTTAAACCAAGGTAAAGAAAATCAGTGCATAACCGTACCGCAATTGTAACACATTTATGCAATTTTAGCAATTTTGTCAATTGCAAACTATTTTTTTGCTGCCAGACAGAAGTTATCCTTAAAAAAAAAGTAACCTTCACACCAAACCTTCTGCTATTAACTTAAGATTAAGGTTGAGGGATAAAAGAGTGTGTTAAAAATAGAGCTGTCGTTGGTTGGCAGAGTAGGAAGAAATAAGGGTGATTATGCTAATAACGCTGAGGTATTTCTATTTCTGAATCCAACAAAGGAGCTTAGGTCTTTAACCCACACTAAGACATAGCTTATCTCAGCAGAGGCATTGATTGGCATGATATAATTGACTGCCAGAACATCCACTTCTATTTTCTTTGCATTAACCTTTCCAGCTATGCATGATAGGATTAAACAATTATAATGCTTTCCTGAGTAAAACATCTGCAGTGTTACTGAGCATCAAAGCATAAACATGACTAACGGGTACTTGAAGTGCAATTGGGCAGTATTCACAAGTAATAGAAAAAGGCCATTCAATTCTAGAATACCATTGTAACCTATAGGAATAATACTGATCTTTCTATTGCCTTAACACCAAATTCTGCACAATATAGTTGTTAACAACTTTGAATATGCTACCCAATTCATATTACCCATACTAACTTCTAGTGGCACCAAAGTCTTCACCCCACTGAGGGAACAGAAACATGGTGGATGGAGGGCTTAACCCAAATTTTACTCATGCCCTCAAAAAACCTAAATAATATTCACTAGCCCTGAGAATTTCAGCTCCGTGCTTTGGCTGAAGTGATGAAAACTACCCACGAAGGAGGTTCATTCATTGAGTTGGTCTGACCTTATGGTTCAGAGTCAAAAATCAAACATATAGATAAAAGGACAAAGTTCATTTGGAGTGTCTATGAATCCATTAGCAATAGCAGATGGAAAGACCCCCTGATCCATTCAGCCAAACTGAAAATTGAGATACCTTGTGGATCAATTATTGAGGAATTGAAAGGAATTCATTGCAGTATACCTTTAACTGATGAAATGTTGGTAATTGTTTTGGTGGTTTAAAACATACAAACCCTTAAAGTAATGGAAACAATCAGCAAGTCAAGGAGCACCGTGTGGAGAGAGAAACAGTTAAAATTGCAGATTGGTGAAGATTGTTGGAACTTCAACTTGAGATTTTGGCTGTTTGACCTGCAGAATATTTTCAATGTTTTATTTCAAATTCCCAACATCCACAGTAATTTACTTTATATGTAGCCATAAGGTTCTGTCGGATAAACCTTAAATCCATGCTCATGAATTTGCACATCTCTTTCAGATAGCCAGTACCTCTAGACTGCTCTGTCATTTAATATAATGGCTGAACTGATAGTGGTCTTACCTCCACTTCCTTGCCCGTCTACACACTCCCATAACCTTCGGCTCCCTGTAGACCAAAAAAGCTTAATTCAGCCATGAAAGTAATCAATGATCCAGCCTTGACTGGAGGTGTTGAATTCCAAAAATGAACAACCCTTAACATAGATTTCTCATTCTTCCTGCCAATACTAAAAGATTGAGATATCTGGAGTCAGGATTTATTATTTAAGAAAACAACTCTTTCCGAGGATCCACAGTATTTAAATTTCACAAATTAGAAAATAAAAATATTAGAACTGTTTGAACTTGGGGTTTGATTACTCAAGCACAAACTGCAGTCGTTCCAATGTATCTTCAAATCAAAGTACTGGCCTTTTTCATAGTCTTCCTGAAATAGCTAAAAAAGATCTTGAGCAGTTTTTTGCTAAATATAGGATTACTCCAAACCACTAATAAACATCCATGAATTTCATTCTTTGAAATAAGTTAATCATTTAGTACAACCATCAGCACATTGCCGATTATGAAATTTAAAGTTTCCATGCACCCTACCTAATTTGAAGTTACCGTTGAGTACAAGTAGGTAATGTACTGGTGTGGCCGCTTCCAGTGTGCATTATTTCTGGGTAGAATGGGAATTGCTGACAAAATACAAATTACTGTGTAGTAGTAAGAATGGACAGACAAAGCTAGTAATAATGCCACTGCATTTAAATGCTTTACTCAGTTGATTGAGATATTGCATTGAAGCACTTGGGACATGGATAAGTTTATGACATACACTGAAGAAAGCTGCCTAAATGCAGAACTCTATTATCACCAACTGTTGGGAAATGCTGTTGGCCATGCTCAGCTATGTGTCATTCTTTAAGCAATCCTAAGTGCCCTTTACCAAACCAGATTCTTCCATGGTTACATTAGTAACCAATCCAATAGTGAAGAATTTCAATGGACCAATCCTGCTGCTGCTTGTCACTACTTCTGCCATTGTGAAATGTCACACTCAAATGACTTGCATCATCTCACATTTACTGTAGCTCATCTGCAACCACTCCGACATCTATCATCCAACTATAATCAGAATCCCTACAGTGCAGGAGGCTGGCATTTGGCGCACTGAGCCTGCACCAGCTCTCTGACAGTATCTTACTTAGGCCCTCTCCCAGTAACCCCACTCTAATCCATCCAAATTTTGCACATCCTTGGATACTAACAGGCAATTTAGCATGACCAATCCACCTAACCTGCACAACTTTGTACTGTGGGAGAAAACCAGACACCTGGGAGGAAACCCATGCAGACACAGGTAGAAAGTACAAACTCCACACAAGGCCAAAATTGAACCCAAGTCCCTGGCACTATGAGGCAGCAGTGCTAACTACTGTGCCACCCATCCCCATCTCTAGACTGATCACTCTTCCTACTGGCCTCCACTTTGTCCTCTGTATTGCTATAGCTTTTCATAGCTAATCAAATTGCATGAATACTAACACTTTGTCAAGATGTCACTTTTTAAAGAAATATTTTTGCTCTTGCAATTTCAAGTACCTCTTTGTCATAGTGATCCAAACATGGAAGTTTTAGCACACATCATAGTATCCAGTTAGTCAAAAATAAAGAAAAAGCTTTGGAATTAGGAATTTCATTGAAACCAAACAATAGAGTTTAAGAATTTACTAGATTATGAAAATTGTATGCTCTAAAAAGAATAGTGCACAGAAACACTTGGGTTTTAAAAAATATGCTACTGCTCTTATTTATTCAATTATGGCAAGTTACTAATGTTAGTGATAGGATCTCTTTGTCCAAAATAGGAGCAATTTCTAATTGATGTTAGAGAATGAATGAAGAGTATAGGAGACACTTAATAGGTTTATTGAAAATTTAAGTTTATACATATTATTGCACTAAATAAAAAATAAATAGCAATCTTGTCTACTACGGAATTGCAGAAACCACATAGTGTGAAATTTCAATCTATTTAAAGCATGGCATCTATGAAAATACACTCCTGCTAATCAGTTTATTTGTACAAAACATTATTACAGTTTGTATAAAATGCTTCAGTTTATAGATAACAAGATTCAAAATATTGTATCCCTGATTTATTTGCAAAATAACTGAAATAACTTGGTGACTGGTCAGTTTAAATAAACTGCTTGCTAAACAAGCCAAAATAAGCCTCATTGCACTCATCCAAAATTGTCCTCAATGAATGCAATATATGCAGCTAAAGTAATTTAAAAAAGACAAAGGGAGCACAGTGGAATGCCAAATTGGTTGTTTTTGATTTTTCATGTCACGACTCTTAAAAAAGCTGGCATTCAACAATGCCATTATAATATCAAACATTGCTTCCAATGTTCACAAGAAAACCTTTGGGAATTTGGCTTCGTATGTAAACACAGACACATTAATGTCTTCTTACCAAGTTAGTGTTGGATGTTTTAGCTTATTTCATGAACCAAAGTTAACAACCCACACAAAGTTTTACAAGCAGATCTTGATATCTGTTGCAAAATTGTTTTTCTGCAGGAATATTTGTACTTTTACGTTGAGGCACAGAGTGCATAAAGACTTGGTAAAATAGATAAACCAGCATATACAGAAACAAATTCTATGCAGCATGTTCAGTGTCATTGGTCATAATGTTGAAATTTAGAGGCAAGATCTTCTCTTTGCTGATCTTTTTTCTTCATTAGAAATGCAGCAAATGTGGTACTTTGCATTTGAAAGAAAATTGTTTTATGAAATAAAACCATTTATAGTGTTCAAATATTTGGGCTGTCAGACATTCGCTGGAAAATTCTTGCCATGATGTTGTGCATACCACTGCTGTCTTTGTTTGCGATTTTCAAGTTCTGTCAAAAGTGCTTGTCTATAAGCCTCATATGACTTTACAATCCTTTCCAATTCCTTCATGAAGAGCAGTTTCAGCAATCCTTGGTAAGTATCCAAGTCTGCTAGTTGGAAGAGCTCCCACTTCAGAATGTGATCATATCTGTAATGACGTCAAAGACCAACAACATCAACATTGTGTTGAAAACAGCACATCTCTAATCTTAATGTAGTTCATTTTCAATTAAAAATATTCAAATACAGGTGAGTGGAACTGTAGAAGAAAGTCAATGACTAATAATACACTAGCCATTAAATGCATCATGCAGTAAATCCTATATTCAAAACAGTTCCAAATATTTTCCTGCATCCCAAAATAAAACTATTTTAAGTGCCATATTCCCCAAAATAAAAATATATCACCCATTCCAAATTTTTAAATGGTGTGTCCTGGTACTTGAACAGTTTGCAATGATCAGATTGTAACACAATATCGTCATTCCTCGCAACATACCCTTTAAAAGTAGTTCCGATTAAAGCAAAATATATTTTGGCTTCAAACTGGATTCCTTGTCAACATCACTGCTAACATTCCAGCATTTCCCAAAGTCCCAGCAAGCAAGGAAGAACATTTTTCACACAGCAAATAAGGATGGCCTGGAACTTGCTGCTTACAAAGGTGGTAACAGCATAGATCGTAAAATGATTTTGAAAAGGAAGTTATATCAGCACTTAAAAACTTGCAGGATTACAGATGGCGGGTGGGGGAAGGTTGGGAATGACTGGATTGTTCAGCAGCAAGCTAACACTGACTTGATGGGCCTATTTTGTATCAGTATGGCCATATATAAATAAAAACATATACACGAAAAATTTAATTGATTCTAGAGTCACTCTAGGGGTAAAGCCCAAGGCAGAATTTCATGTAATCTAGTTCAAATGGAGACTGGTTGACTAGGACAGAAGAGAATTACCACACAGCAGTATACCTGGAATTTAATTTAAATTCAGCATTTTATATCTAGAATAAAAGTTACCTCCACCCATCTGTTATTTGTAAAATCTTTAGAGGTTGGAGATGCAGAGGGATCTGGGTGCCCTAGTGCACGAATTGCAAAGGGTTAGTATGTAGGTATAACAAGGTAATTAAGAAGATTAATAGAATGTTGCTGTATAGTGCGAGGAGAATGAAATAAAAAAGCAGGGAAAATATGCTTCAGTTATACAGGGCATTAGTGAGACCACATCTGGAATACTGCATACAGTGCAGGTCCGCTTATTTAAGGAAGGATGTAACTGTATTGGAAACAGTTCAGAGACGGTTTACTAGACCAACACCTGGTATGGACAAGTTGTCTTATGAGGAAAGATTGGACAGGCTAGGTTTGTATCTGCTGGAATTTAGAACAGCAGAGATTACTTGATTGAAACATGTAAGATCCTGAATGTTTTAAGGCACAGGTAGATTCTTAAAAAGTAAGGGAATGAAAGGTTATGTGGGGTAAAGATTATTTATTACTATCACATGATGGCTCATAATAACACTGCAACGAAGTTACTATAAAAATCCCCTAGTGGCCACAATCAGGCACCTGTTCGGGTACACAGAGAATTTAGCATCGCCATTGAGACAGAGACAAAACCAGAGCATTCGGAGGAAACCCATGCAGACTCAGAGACAACATGCAGACTTTTACAGAAAGACACAAGTTAGGAATCAAACCCTGGCTCCGAGAGTTGTGAGGCAGCAGTACTAACCACTATGGCACCATGCTGCCCTTTAGGGTAGATGGGAATTTGGTGAAATCAGATCAGCCATCATCTTAATGGTGGAGCAAGCTCAAGGGCTTGAGTGTCCTACTTGTAATTTGTAGGTTACTATGTTTAAAAACAAATATTGATCCCCCCCTCACCACGACCCATATTGCAGTTTATGTATGCTATATAAAAAGGCTGACAACTTGGTTGAAATTCTTGTCTCCTCCTACCATTATTTTTCTGAATTTCTCTCATCCCATGTTCTGCTAAAGGTGTGTTTTCTGCACTTAACTTCCAACTACAGCAATACATGTAATAAATCTCTTGGCCTTTTTTTAAGCAGAGAAGCTGCTAGCACATTACTTGGGTTTGTTCTACACAAGTCAATGGCTCAAACAGAACAAGTGAGTCTTTCTGAATATTCTTTGACTGTGATAAATTCAAAATCAAATAATTCATTTTATTTGTACAACAGCTCATTTGAAGGACTGACCAGTTTTGGGGTAAGCAGAAATAAAGAAAATGTAATTTCTACAAAATTCGAAAACCATAGAACAAGAGGAGCTCTATCATGCACTACGTGAATAATGAGATTCTTTCCAAAATACTTAATGGAGTAGAAGTGTTACAAATTAATGAAGAACTTGTGTATTTTTCTCCAAGCATTTGTAATTACATAATGTATTTCAGGAAATCCAAAACTTTTCCAGCCAATTAATACTTTTCAGGTGTAGTAACTTTTGTAAAGTAGGAAACTGTGGTAGCCAAATCTCTCAAATTGTAATAAAATAGATTATCTGGTCACTAGTTGATTATTTGATCATAATACCATTGTTTTGATTTTGAATTAAAAGAATCTTTACCACCATTAACAGTAAAATTAAAGTTTCTGTATTGCCAGCATTGGCAGTATTTTTACGCATATAAAAATGATCTTTTAAAAACGCCCTTGTTAGCAGTGCTGGATTGCACCTGTGAAAAATCCAACAAGGAAAAAATACAGGTCTTATAATATCAAAGATAATCTGGTCTTTTTACAAGATACCCCAATATAACCCAATCTAAAAATGAGGAATTTCTCTCCATATAGAGAGTAGGCTGTTAGTGAATTACCATTTAGGACAATGCACATGCTGGGATAAACTCTGAGGATACAATAGTTAAGAAAATCAAGCAACAAAATCCTGGCTCAGATGATTAACAAAGTCCACCCGCCCACACTGCCTTCAATTTTTTTTGCATCAATGGTATCCATCATTGTGCCTAGCATCAATCATCTGCAAAGGCTGAAAATCAGGCAAATTGCCTTCATCACTTACAGCATTGAGTATAGGAGTTGGAACCTTATGTTACAATTGTACAGAAATTGGTAAAGCCACATTATGAATACCGTGTACAATTCTGGTTGTCCTGTTGTAAAAAAGATGTAATTAGACTGGAAAGATTTTCAAGAGTGTTACCAAGACTGGAAGGTGTGCGTTATAAACAGAGGCAAGGACTTGTTTCAGTAGAGCAGAGGAGGATGAGGGGTGACCTTAGATGTTTATAAAATCATGAGGGGCACAGATAAGGTAACTGGCCACAGTTTTTTTTCCCAGGGTAGTGGACTCCAAAACTAGAGGGCATAGGTTTAAGGTGAGAGGAGAAAATTTAAAAGAAACTTGAAGGGCAGTTTTCTCACAGAGGATGGCTCATCTATGGAATGAGCTGTCAGAGGTGGGTATAATTACAAAACTCAAAATACATTTGAATAGGTACATGGATGGGAAAGTTTCATAGCATATGGACCAAACGCAGGCAGATGGGACTAGTTTAGTTCAGGAAATCTGGTTAGCATAGATCAGTTTGACTGAAAGGCTCGTTTCCGTGCTGTATATCTTTATGACTCTACGAATGGGAGCATTCAAATGAACATTATATAAATCTTCTGTGGTAATGAGTCAGTTACCGAGGAGCATCAGTATCATAACATGTGATAGAACTACCTCTGCTCTCCTGCTGACTGGAAGAGAAGCTTCCAAGAGCAAGGGAAAGGAATTATGTATATTTTCTGTTTCTGGTCCCAAAAACTAATTGTGTCGCACATTACTAGCAGCTGTTGAAGAATTAAGATATAGCCCTCACTGTAACTTAAGAACATGGTGCAGAAAAACGCACAAAAAAGTACTTCAGCCAAACTACCGAGTACAGGATGCATCATCTACTCTTCAATTCATTCCATTTTGTGAAAAATTAAATTTCAGATTGGTAAAAACCAGAAATCTTTGCATTGATTTTATTGATTCTTGGATAAATATGCTACTACAGGAATGACACTAAAGTACTATTCCTACTTCAATATTTCTAGAGAATGCTTACTTCACTGGAGCCCTGGCATAGACTTTCAGCCAATCTGGAATTTCTGCTGTGTGGTATGGGTTTGCAGGAACCAGCTGATTTCGTTCAGTTTGTCGTGGTTGATACGTGACAGGAGGAACAAGAGGTGGAGGCTGGTCATACCGAGGAACACTGCAAAAAAAAAATACATCAAACATCAAATGGACACATACCCAGCCTTACTTTACCTAAATAAATACTTTCCAGAAAGTGAAGAGATATATTCAATTTCATCAGGTTTTGAAATATTAAATAAAATTCAGAAGTGACATTCGCCATGCAAAAAATAAATCTATTTGGGTCCTGACACACAAAATTTGGTTTTATTAACGTAACATTGGCACTTTCGTTATCTACATGGAATCAGGTCTATTCCTCCAATCTACCAAGTTACCAACGGCAGCTACGCTGCTTTGGCAAAGTGTCTCTTATTGTGAGGATGGGGAGAGAGAGTTCTTAGTCCCTACAATAACTGCTTAGCACAGCCACTGCTCAATTCAAGAAAAAATTACACTAGCAATCAGTATCAGGCTGAAATCTGTTGGATACATAAAACGTTGGTTGTACTACTGTCAAATCAAAATTATAGCAGAACCTCAAAAGTGAACTCAGTTTAAAAAAAAAGGCCAGCAGGAAAGATGGGCCACTTGGAGAAATAACTATTTGTACACTTTAGGAAAGTTTATGTAAAATATCCGAGGGGAATACAAAATGAAAGCTCAGATATCATTGTGCCTGCATGAAAGAAACTATATTTACAAGTAAATTGATAGCAACTGTAAGACACAAAATATGTCTACATATTGAAAATCAAAATTTTTTTCATGTGCAGAAATGTCTTAACAAAATGGATTGATGACAATCTGTTACAAGATTAACATCCTGTTGCAGTGTGAACAAATTTACACACAGGGAATTAAAACAAGGTTGTCAAATTACTACAGAATGAGGGCTTTTGGCATCCAAGTGAAAATTCTTGCAGGGTATTCAAAGAAATGAACAGTCTGGTATTGACATTTGAGATAAATGAGACTAGATCCCCTAAAATGTAACATCTTGTAATTATGTTGAGTGGATACTGGTTTTGAATGCTGGTAGTGTCTCCCAAAATAAAAAGAATTTCACATAAAACACATCATACCTATTATCCCATAGGAGAATGGAGGTTTTTAAAAAAACTTACAAGACAAGCTCCATTAGCAAGATACAAATGTAATGTTGAAAACATATGTTGCTTTTGCACCCAACTGATAATTGAACAGTAAGATGAAGATTGTAGAAGGTACATTTGCATATTGGATCAGTACTTCATTATATTCTGCAATATTTAACATGATTTACAATCAATCTTAATTGAATATTCTTATGGTCTACATTTTAAGCATTGTATTTATTTTGTAGAAATTACTGAATAATTCTTAAATGTAAAAGAACAAGAGTAGGCTGTAAGGCTACACACAGCAATGTTAAAATGATCCATTAACTTTTAGTGTATTTAAGTATAATATTATTTGTTATAAAAACTTGCTCTCAAATTTTAATAAAATAAATCCTTTACTGCACCTGGGAGCACAAGGATGCCTATACTGAGCTCGTTTATTAACGTGATCCACATAATAAACACCAAATTCAGGCGATTCCACTCGCTCCCAGCCAGGCGGCAATCCTTCTCTTTCAAGTGGATGACTCCAATGAGTTGTGTTAGTATTGTGGTCTATATAGTACTTCCTTCCACGAATAGTCCAGTCTGCCGACCAACCAAGAGGAAGAGGCAATTCGTCAGAGCCATGATTTGTTAGGTTTCCCACCGATGTTGAAGGTACTCGTCCTATTCCTAAAAATAGGTAGAAAATAAACTAAATATTCTTCCCTTGAAGATCCGCATGTGATTTGCTCGCTATGTCGAAAAACATCAATTCTGGGGTTGTCAATAGAAAATTTGATAATACATTCAAAATGTAAAATTTAAAACCTTACTCAAATAAAAAAAAAATTGGATAGATGTTTGAGGAAAATAAACATGCAGGCTACCACATTGGAGGTAGGTTGCTCTAAATAGCTGGCATGAAGTCGGAGGGCCAAATGGCCTTCTTCCATAATTCTAAATGAACATGCTTTTAAGAAGTACCTCTAATATGACTGAAATTCCAATGCCACAAAAGGACCGAATCTGGACTGTTATCACAGAATTACACAAATACCCATTGGTTTTCATAGATTTATTTGACGATTGCAATATTGTTGAAGTTAATTTCAGAATTGATCTTGAAACTTTATGGCCCAAAGTATTAATGCAAGTACAATTAAATTTCTCGCTGAAAACTAAATTGCAGTACATTAAATTGGTCCACTTGTGCTTATCATACATCAAAGTGATCTTTCTTTTGTATGAGCCCACAATACAAGGCAGATAAATGGTAAACACCAAAACTAGATTCATCTAATTGTACGTGACATTCATACGAAATCATGGAGTGTTTTACTTTATGCAAATTATAACACCAGCTTAATAAAAATAAAGATACAACGCAAATATCATACAAATCACTTGACAAGTGTTTAAATGGATAGGTCAGATATGGGCAAATCAAAACAGGGCTGAAATCTCAGGACATTGGCAATACATAACAGTACTGTCAATATCACTGTTTAATTAAAAGTTTGAAACTACTTATTCCTGCTACGAACAAGACCTGGATTACTATTTTACAACACCATACAGACAGCAAGAGCGTTCAAGTAAACCAATTTCCACAATTTGGATTAAAAAAACACAAACATAGCACATTTGTGATGGGAAAAGAACAAACCAGATGACTGTTTTGCTTTATACCTTTGATCTGTCTGTAGAGGATCTTGGTCTTTCACAATGCAAACGTTAGGAATCCTGTTCACCTTTAGCCAGACATTCTTCATTCTGCCGTTCAGAATACTGAGTTCAGCAACCTTATATCTCAACTAAAACCCATTTCAGTACAGGAGACGATGCTGAGATTATAGCATATTGCAGTGTTGGGGAGCAGGTGGAAGAGACAGACTCTTTGGCAGAACATAGTTCCCCTTTTTTTTAAAAACGGACTGGTAGACTGAAGAGGCTTCAATATTTTTTCTTTCCTTTTGGTTCCTGTATCAGCGGATTTTCTTTAATTTTCTACTTCCGTTTCTGCTCTCACTCCACCTGTCCTACATTCTTGTCTTTTTGTTGGGCTCTTCCCATATCATTTTACTATCTTAGTTAGTTGTACATTTTTTTATTGTTGTTCATTGACTCACCAAGATCATTTATATCATTCTATAGTTCCCCATTTATGAAGTAAATCTGAAGACAATCCCACTTGATGTTACAATGGATATTGTGGTCCCAGAATGGAAATCTGGCTCTAAAGACTGTAACTATTACATCTTTTAATTAAATACAGAGGCAGTGTGTCACCAGACAGTTAAAGAGTTTTAAGAAAAATGATTTAACATGAAAAAATGGATTATAATACATATATCCATTATTCTCCCCTTAGAGTAACAAATACATGTAGGTTTTAAAAACACCACAGATGCCAAAGTACACTTAAAACTACAGTGGTCTAATTAACACACAAGTTAGTGTCCATTGGATATCTCCTCAGAAGTCCCCCCAAATAATTGTCTTACGAGAGTTTCCAAATTCCACTACCAAAAACATACTTTAAAACCTCCCATAGCAGTAATTTCACTTAACATTCTGCATCCCAGAATCCAATCCAGAGTTTCCAAATAACACTCAAACAAAGCTACTGCTCCATTTTTAACAGACTCCATTCCAAGATTTTGCACCAACCCTTTAAAGATTTTTTTTACCCTGACAGTTACACAAACTGATTCAGTTAGTACTTTGTTCCCAATTACTTTAAAATTTGTCTCCCAGGCAGTAATAAGACATTACAAAATTTAGGAATATTTTAGAAGTCTCTCTTTATCCTTCTCACCAACCCATTCTTTCTCAGTTCTGTGACTTGAAATGAACAGTACTCTGTTCTACTCTTTGTTTCTTTAAATTCAGACCTTCTGGAAACTCTGCTTCATTTCTGAAGTTTTCTTAAATAGCTGCTCTTTAGATTTCTGGCACTGATTTGTTAAAACATTACTCCACTGTATGGTTTTTCTTCTAACAAATAAGAGCGATGTTATGACTCTAGCTGCCTGTCATCTCCAACTGCCTCTGGCTTCCAGCTAAAACTGGAGCTAAACTATATTTAATTTCATGCCATAGCTCTCTGTAAGCAAAATGGAATTCCAGCTGGAACTGAAGCAAACCCCCATGCATTCAAACACCTTTGTCCACCATGAAATCTAACTATAACCCCCTTTCCAGGCACAGAAATATTAAATTAAGCCCACATAAAACTATGCCTTACTTTTAATGTTTACAAATACAAGTTTGTTAACCTATCTTCATTTCCCTAAATACAGTCATTCCAACTCATCTACTTATGATTTGCACATTCCTCTATTCTCCTTCAAACTCTACGAAAACACTCATTTTTCAATTTTCCAACCTGGGTGAAACTTGCACCCAAAATGTGAACCAGCTGCATATTTTCAACATTTGTTCTGTCTACAAATGATTCAAGCAGGCAGCTTCATGAATATTTTGGTTGTTTAAATGAGGCCAACCAAAAGCCAAGTACGTTGGTTTGCCTTGTTAAGAACTTGTGAAAAATTCTTGTGATGACAGGATCCTGCTAGCTAGACTGATGCCTCCATTACTCTAGCAATGATGGATAGCTACTGAAAATCATTCAAGTTCATGAGATACATTGACCTCAAACGTTTTCTGTTTCAATCTCTAGGCATTCTTTAAAGATCACCTCAGCTGAGAGCAATGAGCTTGCCACAGGCTAGGGACTGAACTTGGCCATCCTGAAAGTTACTGGCTAGATACATTTGTTGATCTATCAGGTGATTCTCCACTATTAATTTCCACTAGCCCTTAACACAAAAAGGCCCAAAAATATTACAATTGTGAACTTTTCTTCAAGCTGCCCTGCTTTTTGGGAATGGAAACAGGGCTGAACCCTTTTTGGCCTTTGCAAAATGATGTGCTTAAGTGCAGAATAAACAATTGAGGCATTATGTGCAGTTTAACTCTGACTGATTTACCCAATTCTATATAAAAAAACAAATACAACCGTTTCCTTAGATACAAGTATGAAACATGTTCATGGCATTTATGAACATCTATGGTAAGATACATCATAAAAATTCGACTGACTTGTGGCATGCCCTACTTTCCTTACAATTTTCACCACTGTAAAGAAATTATCTTTAATTTCTGTCCAGAGCCTTTACCTATTTTACTTTTCTGATCACTTCTGGGCCTTTTGGTTAAGATCAAGCATAGTAACGACATGCTGCACTTGGTTGAAGTCATTAGGTTATATTTTAGCTTCATTTGAAGCAACTTTTTAAAGTGGCATCTCAGCCTTTTGGCTAAGATGCAAATGAGATCAAGCCTTGGAGGAGGACCTATTCAAATCAGCTTGAATTACGTAGATCAAGCCCAAGACAGAAGCTGAGAGCCCTGCCTTGGAGCAGGAATAGAACAAAGAACAAAACAGCACAGGAAACAGATACTTCGGCCCAACGAGCCCGCGCCGCCACCCCGATGTTCCCACCTCTACCCGTGATTCCTGTCCATGTTTATAGATCTATGGATTAAAAACCAAATTTGAGACAATTTAGGGAGAATTTGTTTTGCCAATTAACCTAAGAGCACATCTTTGGGATTTGGGAGGAAACCGGAGCACCCGGAGAAAACCCACGCAAGCACAGGGAGAATGCGCAAACTCCCACAGACACAGGCCCAAATCCATGCATCTGCACAGCACAGTGATAGTCACTGAGCTGTCGAGTTGCCCATCAAATGGTCCAGGTCGAGCGTACACTAACAACGTGAAGCACTAGAATATTCTCAAAAAATATCCAATAGCAGCCCTCTCACGACCCATCGCATGTATGCCTCTTGTTAGACAACAAGGTGGACCAAAGCACCTGTAGGATAAAAAACAAGTACATCAATATCATCTACTTACACACACTTCCCAGGGACTCGCAAAGCTCACGATCCCTATTTTGAGTCAGTTTTCTATACCCCTCCATTCCCATTCTGTTCATGTGCCCATCTAAGTATTTCTTAAATAACTCCAGAGTACCTGCCTCCACCACTTGGCAGCGTATTCCATACCCCCACCACCCTCTGTGTGAAAAAACTCCCTCTAGCATCCAAATTATACCTTACCCCCCTCACCCTAAGCCCGTGACCCCTCGTGCTATTTGAGTCCATCCTAGGAAAAAGCTTAACCCTGTTTACTCTATCTATACCCCTCATAACCTTGTACACCTCTATTAGATCTCCTCTAAGTCTACGTCTTTCTAAGGAAAACAGTCCCAATTTGCCTAATCTCTCCTCGTAACTCAGACCTTCCATACCAGGCAGCATCCTGGTAAACCTCCTCTGCACTCTCTCCAGAGTCTCCACGTCCTTCCGGTAGTAAGGCGACCAGAACTGGACGCAGTATTCCAAATGAGGTCTAACCAACGTTTTATACAACTGCAACATTAAAGGCCAGCTCTTGTACTCTATACCCCTTCCTATAAAGGCTAGCATACTATATGCTTTCTTCACAACCTTCTCCACTTACTCTGCCACCTTCAGAGACTTGTTCACCTGCACCCCCAGGTCCCTCTGCGTTTCTATACTCCTAATAGGTCTACCCTTTAGGTAGACCTAAATACCTCCCCCCTACATTCTTTCTCCCGAAATGCATCACCTCGCATTTATCAGGATCGAATTCCATCTGCCATCTATCTGCCCATGCTACCAGCCTATGTCCTGCTGTATCAGTTGACAATGCTCCTCACTATCCGCAAGTCCAAAAATTTCAACTGGGAGTAAAACGAATTTACTGTCTCAACTTGTTGGAATTCTGAACTGGACTTGATTGGATTGAATTGGAATAATAACAAAAGAAAGAAAAACTTAGCTAATTGCACAGGTATAAAATGTTCAGCAACTATGTCAAAAAGAATAGTTTGTTACAATTAGGGACAAGCTGAGCTCCTTTATTTCCGTGGCTGTGTGCCTGTAAGCAGAGATGAATATTACTGCCCTTGTGTATCTGCAGGTTCGATGACTCAATAAATCCCTAAGCTGAATCTGTATTATAGGATTTCAGAATTTAGAAAAGGGATTCCAAATACAAATAACATTGATGTTACAGAAGCCTTAATTACAACTGGCATAAGAAATGGATAACATTTGAAACTGTGGCACAGTAGAACATGCACTTAATTCTTATCAAGCCTTCATTTGAGTGATGATCATATTGCCATTTGTTAGCAAAAATGTGGGGGAGGATAGGTGGGAGAAGAAGGAAGAGAGAATATTCCATCACAAGCTGCAACATTTCACTCGTGACCGAAAATACTTAATACAGTTCCAGAAACCTAAAATTTATAGTCGCTCATTTTAATCTTAGAACTTCAAAACTAACACACATCAAGAAAAAAAAAGTTGAAAGATGAACCACCAATCTAAATCAGTAACCCTAAAAGCTAAATTATAAGTTTCATTTCCAGAATTTGTGGCCCTGAACCACTTCAAAAAGAAAAGCTCTCTAATACGTTCTTAAAGATGTAAATACGTCGTGCAAATTACTAGTGATAGTCTGAAACTAAAATGAATACAGCAGAGATGGGTGCAGTTGCTTCCTAAAAAAATGTACTGATGACAGTAATGAGTTCAGATAATTTCACAGCTGAAATTTCTTAGGTTTATGGTGAAATATTTGATTGCATCCAGCATGTTTAAAATTGTATAATTTGAAAGATATTCTAAGTAATGAAGCAAGTGCCATGTAACATGAGAAAGTAGCAAAATAATAAATCAAAAGTCAGATTAAACACTCCATATGCTTTAACCTACACTTGCGCCTAGCCAATAGTCATGAACAAAAAGCTTACCTCCCGGATGCCTGCTTTGTCCCTGTGGTAACTGTGGAAAAGGATCAGGACTGTGATCATAATATCTATAGTCATCCCAGAAACGCTCGGCTACCTGCCGCCGTCTTTGTCCATCTTCATAATATGGTTCATGGTAATAATAACGGGCTGTAGGCTGGCCAGCATCACCATTCTCAGAGTTAATTTCAGCTAGATAGGTTTGTGACGAGACACCATACTCTTGAGGAATTTCATTACGTGTGATGTAGGAAGGTCCTGAAGGCCTGCTGCTTTCACGTCTAATGATTTCACGTGCTGGCCTTTGGACAGGTATGCGCAGGAAACTTTGGTTTCGGGAAACATCAATCGAAGGGTAAACAGAATTTCCTGTCTCTACTAAAACATCAGTTCGCCTTGGAATGGTTGGTCCATGGCGAATAAATGAAGGCATTAAATCTGTAATTAAAAGATAGCAAGTATTACATGCTGTCTTATAGCTTTTAAATAGGAGAATAATGTTTTCAGCGTAATTTTCACCTTATCTCAGCTATTAGGCATACTGAATTCTATCTAGTTATTTCTTCAAAACCAGATATCAAAATCTTCTACAACGTTATGCACAGCAAGACAAAGAACTTCCCTCCAAGTTAATCTCTAGTAACTTCCTTAATAACAAAACTAAACACCCTGGGTTTTAAAGTGCTCAGCTAAATACTTCTTAAATGTTGAGGGTTCCTGCATCTACTTTCAGACAGTGAATTTCAGACTCCCACCATTCTTTGGGTGAAAAAGATTTTCTTTAAGTCTCCCTTAAATCGGCTCTTTACCTTAAATCTACATGACCTAGTTACTGGCCTCTCTACTAAGGGGAAAAATGTCTTCTTATCCGTGTCTCCTCAGTTTTGTAATCAATCAAGCCATTTCTGGTCTAAGGAAACAATTTCAGTCTAATCAGCCTCTTTTCATAGCTGATCTCAACCCAATCTCCTCTGCAGTCTTTCTAATCCAATGACATATTTCCTAAAGTGTGACAACCAAAACTGCACAGTACTCTAGCTCTAATGATCCTTCATAACTTCCCTGCTCTTACATTGTGTCTCAGCTAATAAAAGGCAAATATCCCATGTCTTCTTAACCACCTTATCTACCTGTCCTGTGTCTTCATGGATCTTTGCACATGCATCCCAAGATCCCTCTGCTTCTCTGTACTTAGTGATCTACTGTTCATTGTGTATTCAATTACCTTAACAGTCCTCCCAAAATGCTTCACTTCACACAAGGTTAAATTCCACTGTTCTGACCAGCCCATCTATCTTGTCCTGTAATCTAAGGCTTTCCTCCTCGTCATTTACGACACCACCAGTATCTGTGCCATCTGCAAACTTACAGATCATAGCCCCCACGTTTGGATCTAGATCACGTGCACAGACAGCAAGGGACACAGCACTGACCCCTGCAATATGCCACTAGACACAGGCTATCAGCAACAAAACAACCTTCAACCATCACCCTTTACTTACAGCCACTAAGCCAATTTTGGATCCAATTTGCTGAGCTGCCCTGGATCCCATAGACTCTTCCCCATTGATCAGTCTCCCATGTGAAACCTTGTTAAAAAAAATTAAGGAAGTCCATACAGATTGCCTCATCTGCACACCCAGTCACCACCTCAAAAAATTAAATCAAATGTTAGACATCTGATATCCCTTGACTCAACTATGTTGACTATCTCCACCAAGTGAAGATTAATTGTCTCTCAGAACTCTTTCCAATAATTTCCCGTCACTGATATAAGACTCACTAACCTATGATTATCTGGTTTATCCTACATCCCTTCTTGAATAATGGTACCACATTACCTCTACTGTACTCAGCCACAACTTCATTCCCTCCATGGCCATTGTCTCAGGCTGAGCTGTTTGCAACTCTTAATACCTTTTCAGCTTTGAGATGTCCCCACGACAAAGATAATTTGCTTCCACCTCCTTAATGTTATCCATCTCAAAGTCTGGCTCAAACTCACCATGGTTGAAATCCTCATCATCTATGCTTTTATAGTTTTCAGACTGAGGTACAAAACGCAGCCTAATTTGCAAAGTACGGAATCAGCTACTTGCTGTTAAAGATATCTTGCCCTGTTTCTGCGACTAACATTACTGGACACTAAAAAGTATCAATGAAACAGGATTCGCAACACATCTGCTGTGTTGGATGTCAACAACAAAAGTTAAAATCCACCACAAACCTCGCCCATATCCCTCTCCTCATTGCCGTTCCCGAGCAAATCATAGCTCTCTTTTCCATGTTTATAAACATTTTTGTAATAATAAATGCAAGATGCAGCATAATATTATGTTTAGAGAGAGATGTCAGGATCCCCGTCCAGTGGGCTTCCCTGAGAAACAGTGAGGGAAATTTAAAAGCTGCCCATTCAGCCCGGCCTTTCCCTCCCACCTCGGGCCCTTCCCAGCCGGACCCAACCTTTACCCTCCTGGCCCACCACTCACTCCTCAGAAGCGGAGAGGTCTCCTTCTTGACGTATTTCCCTTGCACTTCGGGCGGTTTGGACGCTTCGTTTTTACTTTTCTTCCTCGATAACATTGCTTTAAAGAAGCGCTCCGCCCCTCTAACATGGCGGCACCCGCATCCTGCCTGGAGCTCGCAGCAGAATCCTGGTCCCTCTGCCCAGCCCGCGGAATGCCGGGAATCAGGAGGCCTGCCCAGCCCGCGGAATGCCGGGAATCCGGAGGCCTGACCAACCCAAGGAACGCCAGCAGGGCGGAGCCCTACCTAGCCCGCAGAATGTCGGCGATCCCTTTCCAGCCGGGGAATGCCGGGAACCAGGAGGCCTGGCCAGTCCGCGGAATGCCGGGAACCAGGAGGAGCGATGCTCGCCAATGTTTACAAACGTCAGCCAGTGAACGGCGCACAGCCCCGCACATGTAGTGTATCCGGGCAACCTCTCGATCCGGCGGGAAATGCGCTTGCGTATTAAAAGTGCGCTGGATTTACTGTGCTGAGGTGCTAACTTGGACTAGATCCCTCAATAGGCAAATCTTTATATTGATTCCTTTAGACGCTTTCATTCTTCGATTAGTTGTAGCAAAGAAAGGCAGCAGAGATTTTGGAATTTTTTTGATGGTTATTTTTTCTAAACATGCTTAAAACATGTATGCAATATGCAGAAAGTAGAAGAAATAGAAACATTAATCTCTTTACAACTTAGTCATACTATTCCATTGTTTTTTTATGTAACAAGGTGAGTAGTGTGAATCATGGTTGTCTGTAATAAGCTTCAGCTAAAGTTATTTTGTAAAATTTGTGTTTACAAAGCATGTGGTGTATTCTACTTTTTAAGCATCTTTAATGTCGGGGATGATTCTCCCGAATTGGCACTAAGTGCCCATGCTAGTGAGGAATGCAGGTGATAGCAGCGTCAAACAGGTGGGATTCTCTCTTTCCTGCTGATTCCCAGTTCTCCAGCCTGTTGTGATTCGCAATCGGTGCCAATGGATCTGGAAAATCCACCTCCCCCCTCCAATGTTGATTTGGAAATCTTTTAAATAGTAAATTTGATATATGGGAAAAGAAATTCCGCATTTACTTTGACAAGAATGTAATTTGGCTATCTCAAAGGCTTTAGAAAAGCATAATGCTTAAAAAGGAATTATGCAAGCTCCCATAAGCTGATGTGAACAATTTTTCTGACAGATTCCAGAATCCAGTGCAGATTGTGAACTTTGATCAGGAGCCATGTTTGACTATCAATACATCACACCACACTGGTGCATCATAGCTTGTCTTCTTAAAATCACTGCACTTCGGTTAAAGATTCGACGTAGGCGCAGGGACCATGAGAGAAGAGTCAAGCAACATGTCCGCGTGCTGAGAAAGCGGATCAATTACCCAAACCTGAGAGTGTACAGGCAAAGGACATCATATGAATTGATGTCAGAGGAGCTGTGTTTAAGGAGACTTGGCTTCAGCAAGGAAGCAATGGGACACCTTTGTGCAATATTCAAGGAAGACCTGAAACCAAATTCGAAATGTCGCACCGCCTTAACAGCAGAGATGAAGATCACAACAGCATTGAATTTCTTTGCATCTGGAAGTTTTCAACATGGCCTTAGTGACATGTATAATTTTTCACAGAATGCCGTGAGGGCTTGCATTCACCAGGTAACTGAGGCCGTTTTTCATCGGGCTTCAGAGTTAATTTTTTTCGACATGTCCCCTGCGAAGATAAAGGAAAGGGCTGTTGCGTTCTACAAGATTGCTGGTTTCCCAAAAGTCATGGGTGTTGTTGATGGGACACACATTCCTTTAAAGGCGCCAATGGATGATGCTCTGTTCTTTTTGAATGAGAAAGGTTTCCATTCTCTAAATGTGATGATAGTGTGCGATACCCAAATGAGAATCCTCAATGTAAATGCTAGCTACCCAGGAAGTGTCCATGACTCATTCGTCTTGGAAAACTCCATGTTGTACCGGACCATGACAACATCACAAAAAATTACAAACTGGATACTGGGTGATAAGGCATTCCAACTGAGACAGTGGCTAATGATACCATTTCGGAGGACCACCAACGAAGCAGAGGAGCGATACAACCATGTGCATGCGGCCACACATCATGTGGTGAAGAGGACAATTAGACTTTTAAAGTCACGTTTTCGATGCCTGGACAGGTCAGGGGGCACATTGCAGTACACTCCTGAGATTGTCTCAAAGATTGTTGTAGTGTGTTGTGCTTTACACAACTTTGCCCTCCAGCAAGGATTGAAGCTTCGCCCTGGCGATTACTTGCCACCAGAAATCGAGGAGGACACTGTAGAGCCAGATGAAGAAATATCTTCTGGAGCAGGTGAGGATGCCCAGGCTGCAGCTGCTGCGAGAGCAGATCGAGATCGCCTGGTCGCTATTAGATTTGGAGATTTGAGCTTTTCAAATTAACAACATGTTCCTTCTTTCCTCTTTCCCTTTTACAAAATGAGATGAGAACTATTATGGTAAAGTTTTAAAAAACAATTTAATTTCTGTAGAATTAGAGCAGTTGTTATTCAAAATATCATAGTGCAGCTGCTTAATTTAAAAGATTATTGAGTTGTCAAGGCTACAAGATTTTGTACATCAAATTCTTTTGTGAATAAATGTTTTTCATAACACATTTGTAGCAGTCTAAAATTTTGTTATGCCATCATTTAAATGGAAAATAACTACAACTGAATAATAAAACACAAACAACAAATCTGAACAAGAAAACTTTCAAATGAAGGCATAGGCGTACTAATAAACAAAACAAGCCAGAAACAAATCCAGTGTAACCAAACACAGTTTATGTTCAAGTCAGTGGCCAGATGTGCAATAGATAGTTTGATAGATGCCCCATAGAAAGCATTCTTTCTGGTTGTATCACAGCTTGGTATGGCTTCTGCTCTGCTCAGGAATGCAAGGAACTACAAAAGTTTGTGAATGTGGCCCAATCTATCACGCAAAGCAGTCTCCCATCCATTAATTCTGTCTACACTTCCCACTGTGACGGCAAAGTAGCCAGCATAATTAAGGATCCCATGCATGCTGGACATTCTCTCTTCCACCTTCCGTCAGGAAAAAGATATAAAAGTTTGAGGTCACATATCAACTGACTTAAGAACAGCTTCTTTCCCATTGCTGTCGGACTTTTGAATGGATTTACCTTGCATTACGTTGACTTTTCTCTACACCATGACTGTAGCACTACATTCTGTACTCTCTCATTTTCTTTTCAATGAATTGTCTGTGTAGCATGCACAAAGTAATACTTTTCGCTATGTTAATATATGTGACAATGATAAATCGAGTCAAAATCAAAAATAAAGCAATGAAATAAAATACTCATCATGCTAAAGGGACAGAGGAGGTAGAATAGGCAGCATGGGAGCAAGAGAGGAGTAATGTTAATTCCTTCCACCTTGCCCCTAGCCCTTTCGCCATGAAATATCCACTCCTATCCCAGGTGATGCCCAGCAGCAAATTTATTTAAACTAGGGGCTAGGGGACAGAAGGTACAGGCTCTGTTGCTTTCCCAGCAGTCTCTGAATTGTGTGGCATAGTGGTTAGCACTACTGTCTCACAATAGCAGAGACCTGGATTTGATTCCAGCATTGGGTGATTATCTGTGTGGAGTTTGCACATTCTCTCTGTCTGCATGGGTTTCCTCCCACACTCCAAAGATTGCAGGTTAAGTGGATTGTACATGCTAAATTGCTCCTTAGTGTCCAAAGATGTGTAGCTAAGGGGGGATCAGCCATGGGAAATGTACAGGGTTGGATGGAGAAGAAGGCCAGGGTGGAACATTCGTTCGAAGGATCAGTACAGATGCAATGGACTGAATGGCCTGTTTCTGTACTGTAAAGATTCTATAAGGTAAGTGGATGTTAGCATTTTAGTGAGAATCTCATGAAGTAACTCATTTTGCTGTCTCATAAGCTCATTCTGATCCTAAGAAATCTACACATGCTGAGTATTGACCTCTGCCTTTACAGCTGTTGGGAAACATGTTAAGGTTTGGAGTTGCAGCTATGAGCTGGCCTCACAACTTTCACCCCGTAACAGATTCTGATACAGACAATCAATGATAAGCTCAGCATCTTCATCATTGCTTGCAAGGTCTGCAGATTGCCTTTGAGATTGGGAAGGTTTGGGAGCTTCTGCTGCCAATGCTGCAGGCTCCACCATGCTTTCCCTCTGACACAGCAGCCCTACGATAGACCTCCCCCATCGTAAACTGCTACTAACTTTAGCATTACTACCAGATCTTTCTCATCACCACCCTCAAAAGTCTCAAATCTCACCCTTCTTTGCTTCAACTACAGTGCTTCACTGCTGCGATGACAATACCTCAGCAAGTTAGCAAAGAAACTATATTACCCTATGAAGACTTGGGGGGAGAACTAGATCACTGCATATCCAAAGCACCTGCATTTTTTGGCACCTTAAATTTAGCAAGGACTGTGTCTCATCTAGTTAGATTTGATACCTCAGAAACAAATTCTGAATTTAATTTATAAATTCAGAGACTGGGAGTTCCAAGTTTCAGAAATTATTTGATAACATATTCAATTTCTCATATGAGGTTTTGACCTTTTTTCACCTCTCTGTTATGAGTTGCCAAATCTGAATGCAAAAATATGAATACCTTTAAGCATGCTGCACACAAATAATTGTATTCAATCAGTAAAAGAGATGTAATAATTACACTTATAATGAATCAATAATAACATCATTAATTGTTTAAAAAATCAATGTTGGGATATATATTTAAAATTGTAGGGAATCCTTTGTCTTTTCAAAAGTTATCTGTCAAAAGCTGACCTCACAGGGCATTCCCTGGTCTGGTTGCATTGTTAGGGGGTTGTACTTCACTGCGTGAAACTCCTCAGTGTTGGCGCCAAGCATGTCCCGAGATTGGAAATGTGGCCATTAATTTGCAGGGCAGGTCGGCATGTATCCTTTGGTTGAATTTATGGTGGCCCTCCTCTTTCCAATGGCCGTTGGAAGTTAAGCCCAAAGTTATATTGTTGTAGTACTATATTTGTAAAGAGGTAGAAATTGATTTTTGTGTGAACATCTGTCCTGGGGAGGTTGGGGCGGGGGGCAGTGGTGTGGGCGAGGTATTTGCTGCTGCACTATAGGAAGGAAGACATTGGCTGGAATTCTCAGAGGTCGCACACCCAAGCCTTGCTGCCAGCGAAAATGGAGAATTTGGTGCTTCGCTAAATCTTCATTCGTAGCCGTGGGACCAGAGGATCCCAGCTGTGGGTGAGGTTGGAGAATTCCAGCCAACATATCTGTCTAATAATCACATAGATAACTTTTAAGAAATACACTTGATGAAACCCCAGAGTGTATTGTGAGGAAAATGCAAAGTTTAATATTTCCTTTTTGAAATATCCTTGAATTTTTGGCCATAAAGTGGGAAACAAGCTTGTGGAAATGTGACTTGTTCAATTAAATACAGATGTAAAGGTAGAACAAATAGAGGAAGTTTGAAGGCAAGTGGTTTGATATTGTGATGATCAATAAAAATTTACATAAATTGATTTAAAGAAGTGGTTTAAAAGTGATATAAATTGGTTGGAAAAAGTTGAAAGATGGCAGATGGAATTTAACCTGGACAGATATGAGGTGTGGATTTGGAAGATCTGCTGCAGAAGGAAAGTATACAATAAATGGTAATGCCTTTAGAAATTTTAGCTTACAGAGGGATCTAGAGGTGCAGATCCACAGTTTCCTCAAGGTGGTAACTGAGGTGGACAAATGGTCAACAAAGTATATGGCATGTTGGCCTTCATTGGTCAGGGCATTGAGTATATGCACTGGAAAATCATGTTACACTATATAAGACTTTGGATAGGCCGCGTTTGGAGTATTGTGTACAATTCTAGTTGCCATATTATCAGAAGGATGTTGATGCATTGGAAAGGGTGCAGAAGGGATTTACGAGAATGGTCCCTGGTTTGGAGGATATGGACTGTGAAGAAAGGTTGGATAAACTTGGATTGTTTTCACTGGAGCATCAGAGGATGAGGGAGGACTTGATAAGAGGTTTACAAGATTATGACAGGCTTGGATAGAGTAGATAATCAGAGTCTTTTTGCCAGGGTCGAAGGGTCAATTACTCAGGGACGTAGGTTGAAAGTGAGGGCAAGTTTAAAAGAGATGTAAGAGGCAGGTTTTTTACACAGAGAGTGGTGAATGTCTGGAACATGCTGTTGTAGGAGGTGGTGGAAGCAGATTCTATAAAAATGTTCAATAGGCATTTAGATAGATACATGAATAGGCAGGCATATAGACCACAGAGGCAAGAAAATATTAGAAAGGCATCTATGTTGGCACAGATGGGCTGTGTTAGCACAGATCAGCCCAGGCCTGATCCTGGGCTGTACCATGTTTTGTTCTTAAAGGTGTCTACTGTATTAGGTGTTGTAAAATAGTGTAAGTTTACTTTTAAAATATTGCAGCAATAAAATGCAAAAGTAGTTTCCAATAACTGTTCAAGGGATGAGAAATTTCAGTTCTGAGGATAGATTGGAGAAGGTGAAACTATTCTCCTTGGAAAGGAGAAGGCTACAAGGAGATTTGATAGAGATGTTCAAAATCATGAGGGAGCTAGACAGAGTAGATAGGGAGAAACTGTTCCCCTGTGTAAAAGGATCAAGAACAACAGGCGACAGGTTTAAAGTGAGTTGCAAAAGAAGCAAATTTGACATGAGAGAAAACTCCATCACAAAGCAAGTGGTTTGGTCTGGAATGCAGTGGTTGGAAGGGCGCCCGAGGCAGGTTCAATTGAGGTATTCAGGAAGGCATAAGATGATTACTTAATTAAAAATGTGTAAAGTTATGGGGAAAGGCAGGAAAAAAAGCATTAAAGTATAATGTTCATTTGGAAAACCAGTGCAGACACATCGACCAGAATTTTACCGCTTTGTCCACCCAATTCTTCATTGGCTTCGAGTTGGGTTGCCTAAGTGAGGTTGTAAAATCCTGCCTGGTGGGGTAACTGGTCTTCTACCCCATTAAAATTCATTACTTGTATGAACTTGCCAATTCCAAGGTAAATTCCATTAGGCTGCAAACACCAACTAAAATCTATAAGAGTGATGACCACTAATAGGCTTAGCCAGTTGGATAATTCTAAATGTCCAAAATACACCTTCTTTGTGTTTTACAGAACGAGGAAACTTCCACAGCAACAATCTTAACATTTTCTTTTGTTTTAAAGGAGAAAGCGAGATGGATGATAATATTGAGGGAATGTTTTCCAAATTATTGACTCTTGGAGATAGAGGTAGGAATGGGCAAGGCTGAATCTAGGCTGTTGGCACGGTTACCAATAGTGGGATGAAGGGTTAATGGAGGAAAGACTAGTATCAGAGAAAAGGTGCTTTATGAAAGTGGATTGGCATAGAATTGTGGGAGGTCAAAAATAAGGAGATGTACAGATGTTTAAGTGTAGGTGAGGCAGCAAATTTGAAGCCTTCAAGGATAGAAGTCCTTTATCTAGAGAGAACCGGGGAAATGGGAATCAGGAATGTTAATGAGGAAGATGAAGGTGTCAGGAAAAGATCTAACAGAGCCTTCCATGGTAACATTGTTGAAATGATGAGGTCACATGACACCAGGTTATAATCAAACAGGTTTATTTGAAACCATGAGCTTGCGGAACTCTGTTTGTTTGTCAGGTGAAGAGGAGAGGGAGCCGCGCAGGTACAGAATAGATGGTGGAGTGATGATAACCCGACATTCACAGGTAATCAAGAGTGTCAATGGCTAAGTACAGACAACATAGTGCAGTATAGGCCAGCTGAATAGCAAATCTTTACAGGTAATCACGAGTGCTAATAGATAAGTGTAAGCAGTTAAGTCAAGTCAGTATATGTAAAGTGTTGACAGACTCCATAACAAGTGAAGGGACCAATAAGACAAGTAAGAACCAATAATTTAAGGCAGAGAAAAATTACCAATGATCAAAGAGTAAGATGGTGCTATACACTATACCCCAATCTCAAATGAAAAAATACCCCCACATTTCCAATTGTTGGTATCTTTCCCCTGCCTCCATCAGGCCTTCCCATTAATCATTGGCATTGCCCTCCTTCCCTTTCCCCATGTGAACTCCACTTTGGTAAGCCCCGCATCTGACACTACTGCCAGGGTACCAGGCGTCACTGCCTTGCTGTGTCCCCTACCTCCTGGAGTCTACAGTGTTGAACTGCTGGTGTGGTCATTACGTCTCATCTCTGTTTTGGAGATCACTAGTGTGGGAACATATGATCTTCCTGGAAGATATGGCATTAACCTAATTTTGAATATCTAAATGTATATACATATATCTCGGTGCACGATAATCAGGTTCTTAGCATCACTGGTCAAAAAGTTGATAACATTTGCCTGGTGTGGAAGATTTCATTCTAAGATATCTGTGACATGAATCTTGTTACAGCCCCCTTGTGCCAGCATCAAAAGACCAGAGAATTGCCCCCAAAATCTAATGTTTTATTCACAAGACAGAATATAATTGATAACCTTGTGAAATATAGTTTGAAACACTAATGGGGGGGGGGGGAATTCTCCCATCCCGACCTGCTAATTTTTTTGACAGGTTGGGCTGGGAGAATCATGTATGTACCAATTTGTGGAATTCGCATATTCATTCCTGGCATGCAGGAAACTCCCAGCAACAGATAGCCAGTGCAGTCATGACCACACTGGAAACTGGTGGGAATGACAAGCATATGATTTTAATCTTATTTGAATGTTATTCAAATGTCATTATCGGGTCCAGGACTGAATTCTCCTTGCCCGATAGCCTTTCCCACCCTACCAGTACAATTTCACTGTTAGGGAGGGGGGAGAATTAGAGTAGTTTTCCACTTTCAGAGAGCCAGCTTAAGACCCCACTGGTGAAGGGGGACAATCGTGGCCCCCAAGGGATTGGGTGGCAGGGAGTGCTACCTCCAGACATAGGCACAGTGCCCATCCTAGAGGGACCTTGGTACTTCCCACTGGGCATTGTCTAGGGCGATTGGTGGGGGGAGGGGGAAGTGTCCCACCCCACCCCCCCCTCCCCAAAACACTGAATGGGGGTTCGGTCAGAATTAGGAGGCGGCCAGCAATTGTGGTAGACTGGATGGGGATGGGGGGGGATGGGGGGAAGGTCTCCTTCCTGTAAGGGGAGGGGTGGAGGTAAAAGGGTGCTCCAAGACAAGTGGTGGGAAGGTTGGGACTGATTTGGGGATGTTTGTGGGGGCTGCAGTGGGGGAAGGAATGATGATGCAGCACTGCAGGGGTTCCGAACTGGCCAGAGATCAAGCTCATGAGGAAACTGCAGGCTGACAGTTTGGGCCATTGCACATGCATAAGAGTTCCTGGACTGCCTGGTCCTGTCAAGCTTTTACTAATCTTCAGGATTGTGATCTCTGCAGAATGTGGGAGACTGGAGTATGAACTCCCACTGAAAAAACAATTGTGATTTACAACAGTTTACTCACAAAAGCAGCACTTAGAAATTTTTTTGGGAGAATCGCCCCCTAAATATTTAATTGCGTTGACAGGAAGCAAGGGGAGTAGTTTTAAAGTTCTGTATTCTAGAGATCCTGCCTCTGTGTTCCTCTGCATTACCAAAGGAAAGACGGTACAGAACAAAAGGGAAAAATAAATAATGTGAAACCTATTTGAAATTACAGCTTCATGTCAACATCAGTGAAAGCCTTGTTGAATGAAGCAATAAAAGATGATTTGGTGTTGTCTTCATTCAGGTTTTACTTATCCCACACTTACCAATGAAATTGAGTAGGATGACTGGTTCATCACTATCATTTTCATTTTTAAGAGTTTAAATAAATGTGTAAGTTTTAAACACTGGCTGTGTACACCCTCCATGTTATTTCTGAAATAAATACAAAATTGATTGAAAAAGAAAACTTCTATCCATCTTCAAGTTTGGTTTTCATGCAATTAAAAAGATTTGATTTTCTATAAATTGTAACAAATATTAATTTTATGGGGATAACCATTGCTTTAAATACCAAGTCCTACATAGTACAGATTTCTTCTTCAGAGGAGCTACATGGATGAAAATGTATACTTTTAGCTTGTAAACTATATACAAGCAATTTGTATTGTTACATTAATTTGAAGTTTTGTTTTCTAATACAAATAATATTTTATTTAGTACAAAATTAAATATTAGGCAGCATAATACTCCTTGAAATTCTGCATATTAATGGATTTTCCAGGAGTTTGAAACACATTGATTTGATTAGATTGTTCTGCGTAGTCTAACCTTAAATAACAGTATTTACATTTATTTCTCAAACACATGACTGATTCACATTTACATTCTGGCAATACAAACTGTACACATTATACACAATACAATCTTTCTTTACATTTAAATTATCAGCATTTATGCTTTGGAAAATACAGAAGCCAAAATTGGTCTTATTTACAAATACACTTAATATGTTTGCAACACCAGCACAACAGTTTCTTTCTAGTGGCTTTTCTCCCAGTTACGGTATTCTTTGGTCTAGGATGTTTAAAAATTAAACAAACCAAATATCTCACTTATAAACAGCAGTTCTTTAAAAAAAATCTCCATGATCTCAAGAAGTTAGCAGTTCATATCTCATTATTGAATGTGTAATTTGGAGCAGTGATGTGCAGGTTCCAGGCAGTATTATGTAATTCATGCACAGCACCACCACCGTTTAGGTTTTCCTTTCTGAAATCCACAAAATGCTGGAAATCCAGGAAAAACTAAGCAGTTACTAAAAGAAATATTCCATCTATAAAGTGCACTAGTGTTTCAAGTGTTTTGCTTCTTTGCACTGCACCTCGCGATTTTATTGATAGAATGCATCAGGGTGAATAATGAGTTGAGGGCCCAGACAATGGTGGTGCTGATAGGTCTTTCAGAATTTTATTAAGGCCTGCAATGTTCTCTTCAAGCAGGTAGTTTTTCTTCTCTGTTGTCTTCTGTCTCTGTTCAGACATTTCAAGAGCCTTGTGGAGTTGAGCATTTTCAACGTACAAGTCCTTGACTTTTTCATCTGCTTTAGCATTCTTTGACAACTGGGAATGAATAGTAAATGAAGTTATAAAAACCATTCTGTTATTTTTGTTGTTTGATCAAAGAGATGTACATTGAAAAGTTGGTGAAGACTTGTAAAGTTTTCTTGTTTCATCTGTGAAATTTTTCTTGATTTGATTAGATCAGTTATATGACTACTTTAGCCTAATTTTATTGTTTCCCCATGCTATGGACCCAATGGGGATCATAGTCCCTGCACTGCCCTCTGCAACCTCCCACCTTCCACACAATCCTGGCTAAAAAATTCATCCACAACACCAATGGTTGCTGAGCAGGAATTAAATGGCCAAGTGGACATTGACTGAGTTGAAATGGGATGGGATGTCCACCATTCAGAAACAGGAGGTCATGCCTTAGAAAGCTGCCAGCACTGAACCTAGGATTTGAGTAAGTGTGCAGTTCTTTCACCAAGCTCAGTGAATGGAGTGAGTAGGATGCAGGGCCAGGATAGGATGTCATGGGGTGGGGGGAAAGAGATATTTGGGAGTTGTACAGCTAGGGAAGGACCCTCTGATTGGTTTCAGACATGAGCATCGCTGGCTGGCTAGCATTTATTGCCCATCCTTA
Organism: Sphyrna mokarran; assembly: GCA_024679065.1. Taxonomy (NCBI): domain Eukaryota; kingdom Metazoa; phylum Chordata; class Chondrichthyes; order Carcharhiniformes; family Carcharhinidae; genus Sphyrna; species Sphyrna mokarran. The sequence goes on from JAGIQG010000015.1 coordinate 35,378,776, forward strand.
GTTGCCCTTGACAAGGTGCTGATGAGCTGCCTTCTTGAATTGCTGCAGTCCACATGCTGTGAGTTGACCCACATTACTGTTAGGGAGGGAATTCTGGGATTTTAACTCAGCAACTGCAAAGGAATGGTGATATATTTCCAAGTCAGGCTGGTGAGTGGCTTGAAGAGGAACTTGCAGATGTTCCAATGTATCCTTGTCCTTCTAGATGGAGATGGTCGTGGGTTTGGAAGGTGCTATTAAAGGATTTTGATGAATTGCTGCAGTGCATCTTGTAGACAGTACACACTGCTGCTACTGATTGTTAGTGATGGAGGGAGTGGATGTTCGTGGATGTGATGCTAATCACATCCACAAACATCCACTGCTTTGTCCTAGATGGTGTCAAGCCTCTTGTGTTGTTGGAGCTGCATCCATCTAGGTAAGTGGGGAGTATTCCATCACACTCCTGACTTGTACCTTGTAGATGGTGGACAGGCTCTGAGGAGTCAGGAGACGAACAGGCGCTGGGGAATTAGAAGGTGAGTTACTTACCGCAGTATTTCTGGACTCTGACTTGGTCTTGTGACCACTATGTTTATGCATCAAGTCCAGTTGAGTTTCTGGTCAATGTTAACCCCAAAGATGTTGACAGTAGGGGATTCAATGATTGCACAGCGATTTTAAAAAAATGACTGGAGATCTATCACATTTCCTCTAAATATTATTAAGATTTGAGATAAGATTAAGATACACCTAAGCACATTCATTACAACAATAAACCTAATAATCATGCACAACTTACTTGTTCTTTCTGTTGCATGACTTTGTCTTGAAGAAGTAGCTTCATATTCCTCAACTTATTTTCAACATCTTGCATCCTTTCTTCCATCTTCTTTAACATTCGTTCATATGTCTCCTAGAAGAAAAATGTTAAATACATTGCACGATGGTCAAAAATGAGGTGAAAACCATAACCATGAATTTATTTCTAAATGCAACATTCTAATCAAGTGAAAAAATCCTCAAAACATAGCTAACATTTGATTGTAAACATTTTTAAAGCTACTCAATAAAATAGTTAATTAAGTGGAATTTCACAGAAAAGACAAACATCTACAACTGGTTTATATAATTTTGGTTTATTTACATAATTTAAATCAACTGAATTTCAATAGACATCTATTTAATACTTTTGTACTTATCTGACAATTATTTAAAAAAATGTTTGAACTTCATAAACAACACAACAAAGAGAAAGCAGTATGCCTTCAGAGACTGTATTTTGTGAAAAGATATTACTGAACGAGTGATATTTGAAGTGAGAGGAAACTTGGTCAATTAACATTACAAATGGCAGGTCAGCCAGTGAGCTTAACAACACTTTAGAATTGCTTGAACAGGCAATCGAAAGCAAGTTCTGAGTTCAAATTAATTAAGCGGCATGGTGGTACAGTAGTTAACACTACTGCCTCACAGCACCAGGGACCTGACTTCAATTCCGGCCTTGGGTCACTGTCTGTATGGAGTTTGCACGTTCTCCCTGTGTCTGCATGTGTTTCTTCCAGGTGCTCCGGTTTTCTCCCATAGTCCAAAGATGTGCAGGTTAGATGGATTGATCATGCTAAGTTACCCCTTAATGTCCAAAGACATGTACGGACATATTCTTTAACCTTCTTCCATTGGGAAAAAAATATAGAAGTTTGAGATCAAGTACCACCTGACTCAAGAATAGCTACTTCTCCGCTGTCATCAGACTTTTGAATGGACCTACCATATATTAAGCTGATCTTTCTCCACACCCTAGCTATGACTGTAACACTTCATTCTGCACTTTCTCCTGTCTTTCTCCTCTAAGTACTCTATAAATGGTATGTTTTGTTTGTATAGTGCGCAAGAATCCAAGCTTTTCACTACACCCCAATACATGTAACAGTGATAATTCAAATCAAAATGTAGTGGGGGAGAGCTTTAGTAAATACATAGGGTTACGGCGATATGGCAAAGGTTGGGCCGGGTAATATGATTTTGTCGGTGAGTTGGTGCAGACTTGATTGGCCAAATGGTCTCCTTTTGCATTGTTGGGGTTTTATGATACTATGAAGGTGTAATTAATATAAAGATTAATGAAATTTAAGAAAAAAAAAAGCTAACTATTCTAATCAACTAAGGCGATAATGATGCCATCACTACAGCAGTAGAAATAAATTTACTGTGATCAAGTGACTACTACAAAAACAATTTTGAATTGGGAAATTTAAACCAATGAAAAACTGCATACAATGTTTTATTTCAAATGATTTGCATTGTCTTATTAATTTAGTAGTTTCCACAAACTATAAAGCAATACTAAGTTTATAAAAAAACAGACAAAAATTAAAATCACAGATTTATTGCAAAAATAAAAAATGTATAACAAAGGGGAGGCATCCGTATCAATCAGAACACTAAATTACTAGAAAGAAAAGTATTTTTAATTTAGACAGAAGATGCAAAGAAGTGTAAGAAACAGATTTATTGATACTAAGCATCAAAGCAACTGAATAGGTACAGAAAGGAAAATATTTGCAAAATGAGAGGCTAACATATATGCATCAATTTTCTCAGAAGAGTTAATAAAAAAATCAGGACTATTAATATTCTCCAAGCTGCAAGAAACTTCTGACATTGTCCATTATAATCCATAGCCTGTAACTTAAGGCTGCAATTAAGAGTAGAAAGATTATATCTTATGAAATAAAACAAATAATAAAACAAATTTGTTTGATGTGGGAGTTTGAAACTTAAGTACATAATTGACAATTGTGATGGATATCTACAACACTAGAAAAATTAAATACTTTAAATAAAATTCAACAAATATGGTACACTTGGCATTTTTGTAATATTAGGTTTTCTTAAAAAAAAAAATCACATTTCTACATCAAATACTTAATAAATAAGAATAATTTATAACACCATATATTTTTATCCAAAACATAAGGAAGTGTAAATATTCTTTTTTTTCTGAGAAGAATTCTACTTATGATAAAAAGCTGTTTACAACGAAAGCCTTCACAAGTGCCCAATCCGCCTGTAGGTATCAGCATGCACTGCTCTCTGATCCGGTGATAGGGCCTACAGAAAGAACGTAAGTGGTACACTTCACCCTGTATTATGTAAGAATTGTCTCAATATCCCACATTACTCATAGTTACGCATCATCATGACAAAAACATTACAGACAAAACAAATTAAAAACAATTTGCTATTTTGGGTAAAGTCAATCTGTATCAAAAGTTGCAATATAACCAGAAAATCATCTTGTTTTATTCTGGTAAGATGATGTTCTTCATGTATGCGAATGAATGTACATATTGCAAGATAATCACATTGTGACCCAGTCTTTTCCACACCCAATATCCACATATTTATCTGTACTTGCAGCAGGGATCACTACACATGGACCAAGAAGGGAGAATCCTAGCCAATTCTCCTTCCTCAAGCCAGGAGCCTGTGAACGGTTAAAAGCAGATAGATCGAAGACCAAAGTGGGATTTTTCTGATCTGTCTGGCTTAGTTATTCACAATCTTAATTGGTTACATCACCCAAGGAGTTCACAAATGTAATTTTAATCATCATATCGTAGCAATCAACGCAAACATTCATTCAGAGTAATCTTTGTTCTCAGGATCCACCAACTCTGTTTGTCCAATGTAAGAGAAATAATTCTCTTCACATATAATGTTCTACGGCTACTGCATTTTATGTTTTTGGGGCTCTTTGAAAGGTTTATATGCTCTTTTTCTGTTTCTTTCCCCCTGCCTCCTGATTTCCTTGGACCATATTCCAACAGTGTGACCCTCTTTGATATCCTTTACAAAAGGCGTTCTCTAGTGGTATGTTCATGAATACAGTTTAGAGATAACTAGTTTGCTCCTACCCAATTAAGAAGCCTATTTCACCCATCACTTCTTTACATCAATGTGATCAAGAAGACAACTTAATATTTGTCAGTAATTCGCAGCATGCTGTATTGAGGACAACCCTTTTCTAAATGGAGACTATCTTGAAGAATAATTAAGAAACTACCCTGCTGATGACTGCTTTGAAGTTTGGTTTTTCCTCTCACAACATAGGCTCTCACAGCAGTGCTACCTCTGCTGACCCTGTTGGCAGATCAACTGGTGCTTTTTTTGGGTTTTTTGAAAGGTTTGTACCAACATACCCTTTTTTACCGTTGTGCCCTGCTGATACGTTTGTATTCAGATCCTTTGAATATTTTGCATGGCTACACACACGTGGTGAATGAACAGAGCCAATTTTTGTGCGTGACCTACATAGGACCTGAGATTGCTGCGCAGCTTAGAGTGAACTTTGGTACAAACATCTTTCCATTATCCCAGCAGTTGATCTATCAGTGAAAAGTGCATTTAAACAGATAGGTTCTATTTGGTTTTGCCATCACGGTCTAGCAGACATAGGTGCTGTAAAAGGCCGCCAATGGTTAAAACGAAAATAAATGAACACTATTTATCACTTATCCCTGTAGAGGAGGAAAAGTCGTAAGTCTGTGGGACTTTAGTGACTGGAGCTTTAGGTGGATGGATGAGAAAGCTGTGAGCTGGCTGATCAGATGCTAATTTCTTGCAACAAACATGAATATTGCTAACAATTAATGATCATGTCCTCTCATGGATTTAATGAAGATTCATAGAATAAATTGCAGAAGCCCTGACAACTGAGACTCCATCATATTCTAAACTGCAAGGAGTGTTTTTTTATATTTTAGATTCAGGTCAAAAATGTTTAAGCATTGAATTAATTATGCCCTGTCAATGAGGCAAACCTTTCCAATAGACCAATAAAGCTACCAAAAGAATTTTCTGCCACAAAATTCTATTTAACAAGGACATAAAGTGCCTACTACGATCTTTGCAATGGAAATGGTATAAAATTGGACCTGTCAATACTTCTTCAGCTGCAAAAGTAATTAAAACCCACACAAGCACACAGCTAAATCAACAGCATTCTTATTGTTGATGTGAAAAGGCTGGAACCAATTGACCTGGGTGAACCACATATTTAGTGTTGCAAGGATTAGAACAAAATTTTAATTACAGTTGAAATAAAATAATGTTTAGTACCACACTGCTAATGCAACCTTGAAAGGCATTAATAAATATATTGCAAACCCATATCACTATGCCAATACAAAAATTAAATCAATTCTTCCAAGAATTCAACACCAGTTTTGAAGAAAATCTAAGATCATCATACAAATTGCTAGATAAAATTAGAATTTTAATACTCTTATTGTTAATTAACAAAAAAATCATTCTCTCTAGAATCTTCTATTTAAGCCAACTACCAGAAAAGAATAATAATGGATGACAATTACTCCACAATTGTGTCTTCCATTTTTGTGATTATCTGGATTATTTTTCAGTGTGTGTGTGAAATGAAAGGAAGCTGTAGTGCAATCTAGGTTAATTGCTTGCTATTTACCTGCTGTGTATTGCTTTCCATGACTTTCTTGTCCAGTTGCTCTTGCAGTTGACGGCACTGAATTTCCTCAAGGCTCAGGCGTTGCTGAAGCTGCACTAATTGTTCTTTAGGTACCATAGTACAGATTTGTTCCCGCAGTTGCTGTAGCTCTCTAAGACCCTGTGCCTGGGTAAACGTCAGGCTTGAATTTGACTGTAGCAACTAAAGTAAAAAAATGCAAGAAAATAATTTGTAATTTGTGTGACACTAATTAAAATACTTCCCAATGTCACTTTGATTCAAATATCATTTCATCATATTATTTGAATCTGTTTATAATTCAGAATTTAAAAGGACAACTGGACTGTAATTTAGAGCATGTCTAGAAATAACAAGAAATCAAAGACTACACATTAAAGATTCTTTGCTGTGGAAGATTATGGCTGGAATTATTGCCCACGGTTGGCATTCTCATACAATGCACAGCGCAGAAACAGGTTCTTCGACCCATCGAGTCTGCACCAAACTTGGGCCCTACCCCCATATCCCTACATGTTATACCGACTAATTCCTCTAACTTACACATCCCTGGACACTGAGTGGCAATTTCTTAGCGTGGCCAACCAACCTAACCCGCACATCTTTGGACTGTGGGAGGAAACTGGAGTATCCGGAGGAAACCCATGCAGACACAAAGGTCTCTGGAAGGAAACCGGAGTACCTGGAAGAAATCCGTTCCACATAGACAGCGACCCAAGCCAGGAATCGAACCCAGGACCCTAGAGCTGTGAAGCAGCAGTGCTAACCACTGTGCTACCGTGTTGCCGTCATTTATTGCAGTGGGATTCTCTGGTCCCACTGCAATAAATGAAGATTTGGCAGAGTGCCAAATTAACTTCATTACATTATTAATATAAGTCCACTTGTGACAATAATAAATAAACTTAAACTATTCTCACTGGCAGCAGTGTCAGGCATATGCAAGACTGGAGAATTCTAGCCTTTGTATTTTTGATAAAGTCCAACTTGTGATTATTCAGAAGATAGATCAGTAAATTCTGCGGTATTTTCTTTCTAGAACGTTTTCAAAATGAAGTTGCTTTTAGTTTTCAGTGTTTTTGTTTGAAGCTTCAACATAACTTTTTTAAATACTCCATTAAGAGATAATTTGGCTTCCATTTACAGATTATTGTACATGCAACAAAATATTATGATCAAAACTAATTGTTTTCCTCTCTGAATATTTTCCCTGTTATGAGGGGACGCAATGGCATGGTAGTATTGTCACTGGTAATCCAGAGACCTAAGTTATTGTTCTGAGGACCCGTATTCGAATTCCACCATGGCATATGGTGAAATTTTAATTCAATAAAAACCTGGAATTACAAGTCTAATGATGACCATGAAACCATTGTTGATTGTCATTAAAACCCATCTGGTTCACTCATGTCTTTTACGGAAGAAAATCTGCAGTCCTTATCTGGTCTGACCTAAATGTGACTCTAGACCCAGAGCATTGTGGTTGACTCTCAAATGCCCCTGTGAAATGGTGGGCAGTTAGGGATGGGCAAGAAATGCTGACCTAGCCAGTGATGCTCACATCCTGTAAACAAATTTTTAAAAATTGCTATATAATTTGTGGCCATACATGCAAATGTGCACAGCTAGCAGCTGATAGCATAACAAAGCATAACTCAAATTTTCACAATGTATTCACTTGTGTCTTCAATTTTAATGATTATCCCACAATAATTCAGTGGATATATATACAAAAGCCTGTGCAATAACTACACAAGCTAAGGAAGTTTCAGGATTAATGCTTGCTCTGAACTGAACAAGTTGATCACTGCCAGTCACAAATTGAAAAGCAAATGGTCTCCGAATGCAGAATTAGAAAAGGTAGAAATTTTAGAATTCCATATACTCATTAACAGCAACCTTAATTGCTATGCCAGGATAATGTACAAAAACATTCAATAGGCTTTATGCAGGGATTTACTCAAATAAGTAGTATGTGTAGTGATAAATGATATATTAACTAGGAGCAAATGCTGAGTTTGTAATTAAGATCTCAATAGTGTAGATCGCAGATTAATTAAGATCTCAGTAGTGTAGTACTTGGCTTCATACAATAGCAATGATATTGAGGCTTTAGAGAGAGTACAGCACAGATTCACTATGTTGCCATTTGGTAAGGAAAAATACAAAAACCTTAGAAAAGGCTTTCTTCATTAGAAGAAAATGATAATGTGGTGGTATGAGAAAAGTGGTTAAAATTATGGAAGTGTGGGATAGAGTAAATTAAAGTAGCTGTTTCAGCTGTTTGGGGAAATCTCGAACAGAGAGCTTTTATAGACTGAGATTTTCCCATTTCGGCCACAAGACCAAGAATTCCTGCTCAAAACCAGACCCCTGGCTGGGTTCCTCAAACTTTGAACTTTGCCAGCGGGTTTGGAAAATCCCAGCCACATATTCAGGGTCAAAGTAAGAAATTTAGGAGAAAGGGCTGGAACAACTTCTTTACAAAGAGTCATGCAGGAATTTACTTGCAGGCATATAGTTGAGGCAAAAACTATGGCAGGAATCTTCCAGCCCTCCCTCCCCCTCCCAGCAGGATCCTCCAGTCCTGTTAAAGTCAATGGTAATGGTAATTTGCATGGCTCATCCATTCCACTGCAGGGGTTAATGTTGGTGAGACCAGAAGATATTGCCAGTGGGAAACGCTGGAAAATCCTGTTCTATGTCAAGATTCAACATTTAGATGAAAAAACAGAATAGGGATGAATTGATAATGGAAAGAAGATAGGAAACTGAGATCAGTACTATTGTGGCATGAAGGGCAAATGCTGGCAGACTGGTTGAAATGAATGCTTTGTTTCCATGTTGTAATGTCTGTGTATTTTTATGTTTGCAATCATAAACCATTCAGGATCACAAATTTTCAGCCAGTTTTATTTAGAACTGGACAGAATTGAGTTAAAGGATAGAAAGTAATTTCAAACTTTGATTTAATACAGCTGGAATTTATGGTCAGAGATAAGCCACATGCTCAGTGCTGATCTTGAAGAAAAGATCGCCTGTACATCTGTGTTTCCAATTGCAGTTCAAACCCCTGGTAAAAGGTCAAGGGGATCACCAGGAATCCAGCAGCAGTGGTGTCAGCAAGCAGTCTAAGCAGCCAATCACATTGAAATAATCTTATTGATTGCAAACCACAAAGCTAAAAGTACTAATCATCTGTCACTTTCAATTTAAATTCTCCAACAGAGAAATAAATGATTGATTGGATCAAGATTGCTGCTAAAATAAAATAAACAATGATTGGCGGGATTTTCAGAGCTCCCTATGGCATATTTCTTGGCGACGGGGATCACAGAATCCCTATAGTGCAGGTAGCCATTCAGCCCATTGAATCTGCACCAACCACAATCCCACCCAGGCCCTATTCCCATAACCCCACATATTCACCCTGCTAATCCCCCGACACCAGGATTAATTTAGCATGGCCAATCAACCTAACCTGCACATCTTTGGGAGATGGCCTGCTTTTAACCAATAGTGAGATCTTCTGGTCCTGCTGCTGGCAATGAGATTTCCCAATTGTGTCTAGCCTTCTGCTGCCAGGAAATCCATGGTGGCTGCATCAGCAGGACTGGAAGATCCTTGTACTGGCCAATGACTAGAAAATCCAGCTGATAATTTGTTTTCCAATTTCAAAATTGTGATTTTTAAAATTATAAATGGAGAAATTTGACATTTACGATTATATAAAATTAGCTTTTCAGTGTTAATCATTGACAGCAACTTCTGGATTCTGTGCATGTATGAACTCCCTGAGTTATCATCAGCCCAATGGCACAAATTTGGCAAATGCTAACAGTTTAATCATCATTGCCATTGCAAAATCTAAGGCATCATTTTTTTTTAGTTTCTTAGTGAATACCTTGTCACTAGTCTCCAATAATTGGCTCTCCAAGCCTGCCTGTTTCTTTCGCAGCTTTTCATTCTCAACATTGAGAATTTTCAGTTCATGTTCAAGCGAGGCCATCAGAGTAATCTGTCAAGAGAAATTAATTCTGTGTCAGCAACATTGAACATGAGAAGAAATTATTTTATCTTTAGGACAACAGTCTGACTTAGCTTCTGACTGTGAATGCATAGTGGTGTCAGGATCTTTAGTTACAACATCTGCTTTACTGAAAATCCATTTTAATCCTTCTTTGGTGTTCATATTATAATAAATATTTTAATAACACTTTATATGGCTGTTCTTTAATTTTGGATTACATGCAGAAACACTTCAAAAGCAGACAAATAAACTTCATCATAGGTTTTCGTTCACCTTCTCAACTTCCTTTATTTAAAATTCTAAAGCATCTTAATTCCAACCCAACAACTGCAACTATATCATGTTTGGACCTACCATCTGATAGGATCAATTATTATATGCCTCTCCACTGCTTCTCTTCTTTGGTCCATTATGAAATTATCCTTTATAGTTGATATTCCTACCTGCCGCATTGAAATTTGTACGTTTCCTGCAATAGTTGCAATGTCAGGACAGCCCTCTTCCTATACACCAACACTCCAACAAAACAACCCCTTATTTCGTAATAATATATGTATCTTTACAATACACCTTTAAAGTTAGCATACCAAAGTGAATGTTAATTTGGCTTCCTGATCCCACCAACAAGAAAACCCACCATGGGGTCAACTTAGATGGGATCAGAAGTTCTTGCTAGTGGGAAAAGCCAGAAAGTTTTATTCACAATCTCAAATAAACAGAACTTCATTGTATTTGGCTTCTAATAGAAGAATTGAACTTCAAATGCTGATTCCATGACTATTTCTGAAGTTTACAACATGTAATTTGAACCAACCCTGAGCTTTATATTAACATTTGACCCACTACTGAGAAGATATTTCCAGTACAGGAATATCACTTGCTCATCCCCTACTTACCCTACTCGCCACCAAAACTCTCTTTAGGGCAATTGATATCCCTGGATCTTTTGCTCAATTGTTTTCTTGGTAGTCTATCCAGATTTACCATTCTGTAAAATCCAATTCATCCAAAACTCTGGCCTCTACCCTCTTTGGAGTCTCAAAATCCCACCTAACTTCTCTATAACTTTTCAGCAATGTGTCCCAGCACCTACTCCACTTATCCAACTCTTATTTAACATGAGCCTTTTCCTCCTTCTAACCCACCATTAATTGCCACTCCGTGTTGAAATCTGTTTCTTTGCTCACTCCTTCGAAAATCCTTTCGAAGTTTGCCTCTTGGATCACACCTTTCTGCAGAGTGTTCATTTAATCCTCAGTAAAGTGATCTGGGATACTATTACACAACTGTTCTAAGCCATTTTTCTCCACTCCTAACCCAACCATAGCGTGATATTGATTTTTTTCATTATTTTTATACTTACCTTTCTGTTGAGCTCTTTCTGAATCTGATCATTTTCCCTCTTCAGACAGGCTTTTTCCTGATCGGCAGCCTTTAGCGCAGCAGATTTGTTGTAGTGTTTCTGGTGTTTGAGAGTTAAAATTGTAGATTCCAGATGTTTGATCTGTGAGAAAGAGAAAATAACTTGCAATCTTGTCATCTGCAAATTTCAAGGTCAATTTGTTACCAATTTATTATTACAGAGAAAGATTTGTTACATGCAAATGATTGCCAGGAACTTGTCCTGGCGATGGATGATAGTTTTATGGTTCCATTACTGAGATTAGCTTTCGATTCCAGATTTTTAATTAGTTAATTAAATTAAAATTCCACCAACTGCTGTAGTGAGATTTGAACCCATGTCCCCAGAGTATAAGACTAAGCCCAGGATTATTATTCCAGTGACTTTCTTTATAGGGGAGATGGCGGTGTGATGGTGAAGTGAAGTGCAGGGAGGGTTTAAGGAGAGAATCCCAGAACATAGGGCCAACATTGCTGAGAATCTTGCCATCAATAATGAAATAAAGAGAGTGGGACTGTATAAAAGGCCAAGGTTAGAGATTCAAAGGGTGCAGATATGACAACAGGGTGAACAAGATTGTAAAGGACAGAAGGCATGAGCTGATGGTGAAATGGGAAGTGACCCTGGATGGGGAATTTTAAATTCACGGCATTAGGAGATGGTGTACATTATATATTGAGTGTTAGCAGGCTGCAAAGCAGAAATGACAAGGTCACATTGTGTGATAGCCAGCTGGGCAAAACATCAAAACGTAACTAGTTCCAATGGAAACAGCTGTGCTTTCAGAAAAGGAAGCAAGTGGTGAAAATTGATAAGGAACAAGTGGATCAAGTAGCTGAAGTACGGAGGAAATGGATTCTACAGTAACATATACATACATGTATAAAACTTTTCTGAGGCAAAACTTTATTAATTCTCCTTATCTGCTGCTCTTTTATTTTTGTGGTGCCTTTCGCCCAACGAAGCAGGAGGAAGTGGACTGCAGATGTTTCCAAAACTCTCTTCAGTATAACAGTACTCTCAAAATGAAGTCCATTTCACAGAGCTCAGATTTTCCAGGCTTTTTCAGGTTGAGGTTGGAGATGGGGAGGCTGGCAAAATGACTCAGAACGATGATGGCGATAATGCCCATTGTCCTCCAAGCTATTTTATCCCCCAAATAGCTAATTGCCTTTTCTGGCATTTTACCAGAGGCAGGGAACCCCTTCACCATGTAAATCCTGGCAATGTTCCAGCAGGCTCCCAAGAGGCTTTCCTGCTTTTTAAGGCACCCTTTGGCAGACAAGGGGCAACAACTGCCTGGGACATTCTGCAGCCTGTCCCCAACAATCTCCCTCCGATCACCTGTTGGGCTGGTATGACTAGATCCTCAATCCCACTCAGCTGGTCATGGGGACATATGTTCATTATGCATCCCCTTACTTCAGGTGCAGTTTCAGCAGTGGCCATCACTTCCAGTGGCGCTGAACTGCCAGTCCTCCAATTGGATGTACAGTTCCTGGGGGCTGGACCGCCATTCTTAAATTGGATTGCAGGTATGGATCCTGGCATTTAATTGGCTCTCTTCCACAACGGGTCCTGCCCACCTGCTGAAGCAGGGTTGTGTCTGCTTAATTCCGATAACAGAATCCTTAGAATCCAGGCCTGGGAGTTCAGGAAATTGTCAGTTTCCCACTTACCTTCTCCCTGGTCTGCTGTAACTCTCCTTTTGTGTGCTCTCCCTCTTTCTGCAGCCTCTCATTTTCCTGCCGTAGAAATTTCTGTTCCTCCTCCACCAGACGGGCCAGGTCATCCTGGTAAAACATTTTCTGCTGTTGGTGGTGAAAATCTGCAGAATGCAAGGTCTGCTCCAGCACCTGATTCTGAAAGGAAACGTGTACTTAGGTAAATCAGCAAACGTGTTTCCTTTTTGAGTGTCTGTCTTCAGAGGCAGGAACAAGTCATTTGTTATTCTCTCCTGCTCCTCTTTTTCATTCATAACCATGACAACCAGATCCAGAAATGTACATAGGACTAGCTCAAAGTGCCTCAGTGTTGGATTATCTGTTGGCTATTTATAAAACAGAAATAGAGAAGAGGCTGGGTTCATGAAGTAACTTTAGTTGGAAGTGAACTCCACTGGAAGAGAACAGCACTGGGCTAATTCTGATGTTCCCACTGGCATTTTTTTTTATTCATATGTAGGGTAAAGGTATCGCTAGCTGGCCAGATTTATCGGCCATTCCTTGTTGCAGTTTAGAGTCAACCATAATGCTATGGCTCAGGAGTCACATGTAGGCCAGCCTGTGCAAGGACAGTATATTTCCTTCCTTAAAGGACATGAGTAAACCAGCTGGGTTTTTCTGACAATTGACAACGACTTCATGGTCATCAATAGATTCTTAATTCCAGGTATTTTTATTTAATTCAAATTCCACCATCTGCCATGGCAGGATTCAAACATGGGTGCCCAGAACATAAGCTGATTAGTAGTCTAGTGATAATACCATTAGGCCATTGCCTTCCCCTTCATTATATAAGTTCAGTGACAAAAAAACTACATTTAGCTGAATATTAAAAGGCACCTGGTATCATGCTCTATTGCAGCAAGTATCAGCATTTGTAAGAAGAAGTAGAGAAGTTAGGGAATAACTAAACAAAGCTCTCAATGCATTTTACACTAACTTTGGATTGGACATCTTTCCAAAAATGTCCAATACAATAAAGCTAACTTCGTCTATACGCATGGGAACACACAAAGTTACATACAGATTTAAAAATCTTATTGGCTGAAAGGATTCAGGCAACATTTACCTTATCTTTGGTGGTCTGTAGCTGTTTGTGCAACGACATCACTTCCTGTTTCAATGCCTCATTTTCCTGTTGAGCTACACGGAAGTCTGATTTCAATTTTGCCATCTGGAGATTGCCACTTTGTAAACTTTCCTCCAGACTCTGTATCTAAAAAAAATCAAATATCTCCTGTGAATTTTATTAAATTCAGCAAATGATTATAACCTCTAAATAGTCAGTCCATTGAAAATACAAGGCAAGCTTCTTATGGTCAATGGTACATTTGCTCCAGACTTGGAGTTTTCACCTTGTTTTTATGAGTGCTCAACAAAATTAATTCCTTTAAGCACAATTTCTTGGAGTGATCCAATAACTCAATGCCACTAACGAGCTTAAAGCTATGCCCTAAACTTTCACCACTGCACTATTACTAAGTGAAAGCAAGATTTTTTTCTGATGGGTTTGGAGGGAAGGATGAGTCAAGACATCTTTCTCTCAGGCATTGAGATTTGTATTGATCAATGGCAAGTAACCTGTGTGCCACACAAATGCCGGACAGTGACCATCATGAACATGTGAGTCTAACCAGCTCCCTTGACATTCAATGGCATTATCTCCCATGTCATCTACATGCTGGGTCGGTCACCATTGACCAGAATCTAAATTACATTAGCCAGCTACAAAAGCGGTTCGGAAACTAGGTATTCTGAACCTAAGACCTTTCCACCAGCTATAATGTACAGGTCAGGAATGTAATAGAATATTCTCTACCTATTTGAATGAATTTGTTCTAACATTTCTCAAGAAATTCAACACTCCCTACCATGTGACTGTGCCTAATTATTCTGCCAGTGCACAGTGGCTGTAGTGTCTGCCATTGACAAGATGCACAGCAGCATTCACCCAGGTGCAGTTTTCAGTATCATCCAAATCTACTGCCTAAGAGAACAGAAGTTACAGGCACATGGAAACATCACCACCTGCAAACTTCCCCCTCCAAGTCACACACTATCCTGACTTCACTGTTGTTGAGTTAAAATCCTGAGGTTTCTGACCTAACAGTAGTGTGGGATAATGACCCCCCTTAAGCTGTGCAGCCTAAATGTATTGCGCAGAGAACAGGCCATGCACAGTCCATATTCGCTTGTTATGTAATTTTAAAGCAGTGCAAGAAACTGACCATGTACAGTAAGGAGGAATGAAATGAAACATTGCTGTGAGTGTAGTTTCACCACATGCTCTGCAACTGTTCAAGAAGGCCACCACCATTTTCTCAAGAACAATTAGGAATGGGCAATAAACACTGACATTGCCAGTGATGCCCCACATCCTATGTGCAAACAAAAATACCCTGTAGCTCTGAAAGATGCCAGGAAAGTTTGCCTCTTGTCTATTACACTGGTTGCAGAGCAACTTGAAGATATAGTGCAACAGAACTAAAACTACATTTTTCTTGTATCCTCTTATAATTCACCTGCAATACCTTTTCTTGTGATGTATTCAGCTGACTAGATAACATTTGGACTTCATGAAGTGATGTCTGCAATTCTTGCTTTAAATTTTCCGTCTGCATCGCCATAATGTTCATTTTGGCAATCTGAATGCAAGTATTTATAGATATAGTTACAAATACATTCCAAAGCAACTGTTCCTCTGGTGAGTGTTACTAACTGGTGCTCTGAATCTGATCTAAAATGTTCCACTTTAAATTTTCATACCTTGCCAATGCACCGATTCACTTCATCACTCAGTGTTTCTTTCTCCCTTATCAAGTTCTCATGTGTGCGCTTTAGAGCAGTGAATTCATCCTCCAGTTTGTTATATTTGGACAACTGTAAATGCAGAAAATGGAATTGAATTTTTCTCACAAAATCCATCCATTCCAAATCATTTTATTCCATTCATGATTTTTAATCAGATGAACATTAATAACTTTGAATGTGTGCTGTATGTGAATGGTAGCACAGTGGTTATGTAACTGGACCGAGTTGTCTGGATTAATAGCAAAGAGACATGACAGTTCCACCATGGCAGCTGGAGAATCTACATTCTATTGATTAAATAAATCTGGAATTAAAAAGTTAGTATTAATAAATGTGACCAGGAAATGACTGGATTGTTGTAAAACATATGTCGTTCACCAATGTGCTCGAAAGAAGGAAATCTGCTCTCCTTACCAGGTCTAGCCCAAGGTGATTCCAGTCACACAACAACCTGATTAACTCTTAACTGCCTTATGAAATGGTCTCGCAAACAACTCTGACCAATTAGGGAGTGGCAATAAATGCAGACCTTAATAGTATTGCCTACGTCTCATGAATGCATAACAAAACTCAGCATTTATGAATCCCATGCTTCAATATGTTAAATAGATTACTGATAATTAAAAGTATCTCACTTATTTCTGCTGATAATTAAACACTTGCTTTAGTCACAGTAAGCAGACCGAGTTCTTTCCTCAATTGCTGAAAGGAAAGAGATGTTGCTGAAGTTTTTTGTCTTGCACTGCCGTGAAGAACACATCAGGGAATTTGGGAAAATAGAATATTAGACCATAGTCAACCAGCTTGCACTTACAAAACCCAAAGTTCCACAATTGGGTATCATTTGTTGAACAATCCTGAGTGAGCTAATAGCTGCACTAACAACCAAGTTAAGATGATCAGTCGAGCTTGTAATGTGACTTATTTCTACTTACTAGAATTCAGAAAGGGCTGATTCTCCCCTAACAAAAGGAACATGTTCAAGCGTTGCACCTTTTTTGAATTACCCCGGAGCCCGCAGTACCTATAGTTTCCCACTGCGTTTTCCATGCCAATCCCTCAGCCATTAGTGTCAACTTGTCAACCAATCAACCACCCTTTTTTGTAGTTTAACATCTGGTGAAAATTTAAAATTTGTCATTCTTGTCCTTATAGGTGCAAGATGAAAAGCTTCAGCAACAAGTATCCCTTCAGCAAAATTCCAAATAAAATAATTAAGCAACTTCAAACCATTAGAACATTAATCAGCCATGAAGATAATGGTATTAGAATTGCTTAGGAATTAGCGAGTGTTAGACAGGAAAACAGCATGATTTAGAACAACAAAAAAAGGGAAAATCACTGATGGAAAATTTGGTAATGAAAATTTTAATATGAGATAGATAGGGTACAATATAAAAATATTTCCATCAGAACTTAAGGCCAGGATTTTCCGGTCCTATCCGTGACAGTAATTTTCGTGGGTAGGAGAGCACATTTGTCAGACCAACCAAAGATTTGTTGACTTCAGGCAGAAATTTGCAAGGCAGGTGGGACTAGAAAATCTCGGTCAAAGGACAGTTCTATCCACAAAAATATCTGTAAAGAAGTCACACTAAAATTAAGACCACTTATAGAGAATAAAGCTAGAAGAGAAGCAAAAAGTGGTAAAATAAGGGCTAAGAATAAAAAAGGAAGGCTTAAGTTTTTATAAGCACAGTAAAAGAAAACAGATAGTAAAAGGAAGTGGTGAGGCCACTAAGAAGGTAATCTTAGAGAGAACAAAAAAAAGAGAGTTAGCCAAGTAGCTTGTATCTATTTACAAAGAAGGATGAAAGAAGGTTCAACATAAAAATGTAAAGGAACAGCTAATACATTAATAAAGCTGTATTGAAAGGATCAACAGGAATGAAAATTGATAAACTTGAAAATTGGTACCATTAGCCTTGTTTGGTATTAACAAATACCAAAGGAGGCTCATGAGGAAATAAGAGGTGTCAATCATAATTTTCCAAACACTTACAGAAACAGGAATTGCATCAAAAGATTAGAGTTTGGCAGAAAAAAGTTAAACCTAGCAAATAACTCAAAGTAAAAACACAAAAACCAACACTTTGCAAAGATTTGTGATTGTCAGAGATTTTTTAAAAATTAATTTATTGCCCATTCCTAACTGCCCTCCATTTCAGACAGCATTTGAGAGTCAACCACATTTTTCCTTGCAAAATGGTTATTAGAATACAATTCACAAGTACCTACTGGAGCTGAATTCATAACAATATTTAAGTAGGAATCAGCTAAACAGACAATAATAATGGCTACAATGACCAAACAGTGAACTAGATGTAGATGGCTGACTAATGGTGGGGGTGGATATTCTAGTCCTGTCTTTGCAGCCCACCGGCTGCGAGTTCCCTGGCAGCAAGGGATGCAAGCAATGGGAAACCCCATTAACAGTGGTAGGACCACCACCACCATGGCAAAACACGCCACAGAGAGCATGGAAAATTCTGCTGGATAGCTCTGATTGGGGAGTGATATGATGCACCAAAGGCCCTACTTAATGTTGAAATTGACATGGTTCTATGAAGCTGAGTAAATTTAATGATTTTAACAAATAGAAGACTGGAGGGACACAGTAGTTAGCACTGCTGCCCCCACAGTGCTAAGGACCCAGGTTCGATCCCAGGCTTGATCACTGTCTGCACATTCTCCTTGTGTCTGCATGGCTTTCCTCCGGGTACTTTAGTTTCTTTCCACAGTCCAAGATGTGCGGGTTAGGTGGCCATGCTAAATCGATGCTCGTGTCGGAGGGATTAGCAGGGTAAATATATGGGCTTATGGGGAAAGGGGCAGGGGTGGGCGGGGGGGTGATGTCGGTGATGACACAATGGGCCGAATGGCCTCCTTCTGCACTGTGGGGATTCTATGATTTTAAACTCCAAAAATATCACTGAACAATTTAACCTTACATGGCTGTTTTCCATTTCTTGCATGATATGAATTTTTTCTTGTTCGCGTTCTTTCTGGAAATTCCCAGCCCTTTTCTCCTTTTGATGAATTATTTCAGCCAGCCGTTGCTTCAATTCCAGTACATCAGCTTGATTCTTTGAGTTCCTGTGGCAAAGATCTTCATTCTCTGCATCTAGCTGTTGGTTCTGGGATCTCAGCTCTGCCATCTGATTCATTTGGAACAAAAAGAAGGTTTTCAGAATGATAGGTAGCAACCAACAATCACCTACACAAATAATTCCTTCATATGCAAATCTTCGATAAAGAAAGCAGCAACATCAAATAAAGGCTTAATTATTTGGAATTAAAATTAACCGTTCATGATTTAAAAAGTTTTAAAATGATCAAGAAGAATGTCACAACCTTCAGAACAAACTTCAACTTGCAGACTAACAAATCCCATATGGATTTGTGACAACAGATTAACAGATTAGCATCTCCTTATACATGCACTTTAATTCGACGATTATAAGCATCATGGTCTAGTTTTTTTCTTTGCTAATTGATGGTTAAACATGGCATGCAGCTGAAAGTCTTTTCCTCTTGACTGAAGTGGTGCCTTATTCAGCTAAAATCTGTATCTTTTGATTACCTCATGGACAGAAAAATGCTTAAATATTTATTAAAATATTTTTATTACATGGCCAATTTATACCTATTTGGTGGTTTTACCTACACCACAACAGTGGCTTAACTTTTAAAAAGACTTAATTAACTTAAATCATGAGGCCCTGAGCTGGTGGATGAAAAGTTCTTTCTTTAGTTGGGAGCAAGGTCCACTGTTTGACTTATCTATATCTTCTGGATGACAAGTTAGTTGAAACAAGTCACAAATAGTGACACATTGACAAAACCAGTAAGAACAGGAGTAGGTAAGCTATTCAACTCTTCCAGTCTGGCCTACCATTCAATTGGGTAAAGGCTGACCAGTGTCTTAACTTCATCTATTTGTTTTGGTTTCTTAACCCTTAAATTTTCAACCAACCTAACCTCAATAGGTTTTTGGGGGAAGAGTTCCAGATTTTCACCGCCCTTTTGTGTGTAGAAGTGCCTTCTCAGATCACCCCGATTTTACTTTTGTGTTCTGAACTCTTCAGTTTTGATTTACTTGATCAAATCCTTTAATCATCCTAAACATCTCAATTAGATCACCCCTTAAAATTATACATTCAAGGAATCAGAAGCCTTGTTGTTACTATCCTTCCCAGAATGGCCAGGAATTTATCAGATTCGCAATCGAGCTCCTGGTGGCTTTTGTAAATAATCTGAGGGATTTTAAATGGCACAGTATTCACTTTTATCCCTACTCACTCCTGTCACTGGGGAAAAAAAAGAATAATTGCTGATGTAAACATAAATTTAAATGACTGGACATTTTCCATGCGCCCCTGAAACATGTTTCTGCACGGGCTGGGGGCTTCCATCCCCCACTATGGAGAAATCCATGACAGGAATGGTGGCGGAGGTGGTTGGGAGGGATGTGTTGGTGGTGGTCACCATAGGTGGGAACTTGGTAGAAAAAGCCAGAAATCACCCCCAACTGGATTGTTTTTCTACATCCCCTTGGGAAAGACATCCATTTCTAAAATTATATAGTTCACCTCATTCCGTTGTAGAAAATCTCACATTGGGTTTGCACAGCTGGCAGGGTCTGTGGGACGGGTTGTTTTGAGGTGGTGATATCCGAAGGAACGGTACTTTAAGTGTGTCACAGATAAATAAAACCCAGGAAATCTTCCATTTTAATTTGGTAAGCTTAGGAGAAATAGGAATGCTCTTTCTGGGAAAATTTCCTGGGCCCTTTTTAAAAAAAAACTTCTAGAATTCTCCGAATGGATTGTTAGACAACTGAACAACTGAACCCCTGATAATAACTACATGAATTGTCCGTGGTGCAATCTCTGCCTGCTTGCTTATGAATTTCACAAGCCGTACTCCACGACTGCTGGATTTATAAAAATAAAACAAAACATTCAATGGCGAACCTGGCACAAATTTATATCTTTGTGAGAAGTAAAAACATACCTGCTTGTTCAGAACTTCTATAATTCTCTGAGCAGTCATTTTGTCACCCTTCAAAATCTCTACTTGTTGCCTGCAAAGATTCAGAGTTCTGCATGTTAATGTTCTACCTTAAATCACAGGCTCACTAACTCACTTGACAGGCAATTAGAACAGAGATACAGTTGAATGCTGCTGTCCATCCACTGGCTGAAAAGTTGGGAGCCTGAATCTGCCTACCCTGGAAGCCATGACTGAATTTTATATGATCCAAGAAGTCGTGGTTTCCACCCCTGTAAAAATAGGATGTTAAGCTTCTGAACCACTGGCCAATCATAGTATTGATTCATAACACTTCATTCCTGCTGTAACATTAGGCCTTGTCTTATATTGTTAGATGTTGTTGGTATTTGTTAAGTATCGCCTTAGGTTGGATACATCTGAATGCCTATCATCAAGTGCAAGATTTATGCGCATTATATTGTGCATTTGCATGTGCTGAACGTAACAAGTGTCAACAATGAGGAGATTTTGAGCCTACTCTCTCCATCTGCGGTACACTCAAAATCCAGAAAGCGCGATTCGCACCGGTGAGTTTCTGAACTCCAATCTTCCACACCCCTTGCCGGTGTAGTGATATGAAACACAGTGTGGAAGCTCATTTTCATATATTAGCAAGTCATTAGTAAGCACTCTCTCCTGAACATCCATGGGCAGATATTCAGTGATGTGTGATATCATGCTGGCGCCATTTACAAATAGTTCACCTAGAACATGAAGCTGTTGTGGCGGCCTCCCCAGGGATGTAAAGATGAGTATAGCCCAAGGGCAGTGGCCTGGCAATGCCCCCTGGCACAGGTTGGCATTGCCAGGTTAGCACCATGCCAACTTGGCAGTACCAATGCTTGTCAAGGGGTAGGCCCCAGTGAGAGCCTCATGGAGAGGGAAATTCATTTAGATATAGTTGTGGGCTGGGACTGGAGCAGGGGACGCCAGCGATGGCCATTTGGGGGATGGGAGTAGTGGATGTTGGCTCTGATTGTGGAGGGGACTGGTAGAGGCTGATGTTCAGGCAGAACAGGGGTGAAGGGGGAGGAGGAAGTGGGGTTGAAGAAACACACCAGTTGGAAACAACACTGCCATTATTTTGGTAAGGTTCCCCCAATTTCTTTCTCAAACAGATAACAGCAAGAAAATGCAACAATTAGAATTAGCGAAAAATGCAAACATCAAGTTTTAAAAACAAATTCTTAAGCAGTCAGATAAGTGCTAGTTAATAGCTTCATTTTTATATTATTCTAATTACACTAAAACAGCCAACCTGAAAGGTTAAAACATCAGAAACATGGTAATTTAGGGATATAGTTGAATGTATTGCGTGTTGTAATAAACTTAAAGGGATCTCCAGGAACTTTTCCAGCAACTTACTTTAATTCCTGTTGCAGGTCATTCAATTCTATGATTTTCTTGTGATTAACTTCTTCTTTCTCCCCCATTGTGGCCTTTGGATCTTTAAAGAGGTCATTTGCATCAACAAGTTTTTCAGATTCACCACTGCAGAATAAAAAGAAAAAGCTGCAAAACTTTGAGCTCAAGTCAGCCGGATGAAGAAAAAGAACAAATAAAGGTAGAAAGGGAAGGAGTGAAAAAAAGAAAAGTGATTTTAAACCTTTGCAAATCACTGATTCAGCTCTAGCTGGAATATTGTGTCCAATCCAATTCCGGGCAACAGAGGAAGTGTTTAAGGCCTTGTGGAAATGTGGAGGACTGGGGGTGAGTGCAGAGCAGCTTTACCAGAATGATATCAGGGATAGTGGACTTCGGTGTTGTGGAAAGACTAAAGGAGTTGGTTAGTTGTCCTTAGCACAGAGAAATTTACAGCAAAATGTCTCTGTATTCTTCAAAATTATTAAGAATTTTGATAGATTAAATGAGGAGAATCTATTTCTACTGACTGGAGGATTTGGTAAACAGAGGGCACAGAATTGAATGATTGACTAAAGACTCAGAAGAGATGAGGAGAAATTTCTTTTATACTACAAGTTGTTATGATCTGAAATGCACGACTTGAAAGGATGATGGATGTCAGTTTAAAATTAACTTATGAAAGGGAATTTGATATATATTTGTAAAAGAAAAAAAATTGCAAGGCTAAAGGAAATAAGGGAAGAATGGAACGAATTGAAAAGCTCCTTCAAAGGACTGGCATAGGCACAATTGCCAAATGGTCTCCTGCGCAGTATGGGTCTGTAAGAGAGGATTGTTTGTGAGTGGCATCGTGGAACAGTGGTTGATGCTGCTGGGTCTCAGTGGGACCCAAGTGACTGTGTGCATTTTACACATTTTCCCAATGTCTGTGTGCATTTCCTCTGGGTGCTCCAGTTTTCTCCCATACTTCAAAGTTGTGCAGATTAGTTTGACTGGCCATGCTAAACTGCGACTTAGTGTAAGGAAGATTGGCAGGATAATTACGTGGGGTTATGGGCATACATAGGAACTGGATGGCATTGTTGTCGGTGTTGACTTGATGGGCTGAATGGCTTTTTTTGCACTGTAGTGATTCTGTGATTTTATGTTCACCTGCGAGAAAAGAGTTATTGCTTTAACACTGCAGCAAAAGACAACTCCTCCAGCAGTGTAGCACTGTCTCACCATTGTATTGCATTGATGTGTCAGCTCAGAATAATGGCTTAAGTCTTTGACTGGGGCTTGAATCTGAAATGGAGGGCAGACTGCTGTTACTGAGCTATGGCTAATAGGTATAGGCTCTAAACTTTCTATTTTGCTATCTAAGAACTAATCACAATCACCTCTGTAAGGTTAGGTTGCACTGCTAGCAGTTTATATAGGGTTGTACTGAATGAATAACTAGTCAATGTCCTGCATCACCACTTTTGGGAAGGCCTGTTGATTTAAATGCAACTTAACTGAAGTGACCCCATCAAGGACCCCAGAGATGGAAGTCTTGCCTGCTAACAGCTGCCTGCTGATCAAGGCTGGCAGTTCTCTTGAGAATGCCAGCACTATTGGGGAAGCAGTGGCTGCTGCTGGTACAACATCTAGCTGCAGCTTGGCATCACTGCTGGAGCCCAGGTCATGAGTGAGTGATGGTGAGAGGGCGGGGGGTATTTTCTGGGTGGTGGTTGGCAGCAAGGAAATGGTTTTCAGCAGGGACGCTGCTCTTTTCCCAAGAGGGGGTCCTTAAAACTGCCTTTAATCAAGGATCCTCACTCTGGTAGCCTGCTGCTGAATCTGCATAGGCTTGATTGATGTGTTCCCCACATGGCAAGGCCCCTGCTCACTATTATTTCCACGGATCAGTGTGGACACATACGTACCAACACAAACACATGAAAAAAATAGAACAGTTGACGTTAAAGCATTGGCATTTTTAAAATGTTTTGTCATTTAGCTATGCAACTATAATGTGGTCATGGCTTTATCTTTAATCTGGGATAAGGTGTAAACATGCAAATGAGCAAAAGGGCAAGAAGGACATTATGCAAGACAGTCTTACATGCATTTCACCTTATGGTACAACAAACTAACACATCAACATTCACCATTCTGTCATGCTTTGTGATTAATAGGCAAGGTGGTGCATTTTATATACCATAGTATACCAAATTCCAAAATTTTCTGAAATAGAGGAAAACTATTTTCCATTCTGAAATATGCTTTGAATGAACATTTGATGTAGTCCATCATTTTGTTTCTGTATTGTAGTTTTTTGTCAATATCTGCTATCTTGGTTATGATAGTTTAGATTCACCCAATAACAATATACCCTCTTCCTGTTACTGCTCAATTTAATTCAGAATATAAACTTGCAAATAATATATTTGGACATCCAATAGTTGGGCAGTTATAAATGCAACAGATTACAAAAGGAATATTTGCTCTTATGATGCTTACAAACTCATCAACAAATGCAACAGGGTGATGACAGTAAACACAGCATTGAATGCTCACAAATTTGAATAAAGTAGCAACAAAGTTCCATTATAAACAAACTTCATTAAAGGAAATACATAGTTGATGATTGCGAAGCAAAATGCATTATTTCTTAATTCCAATTTTTCAAGCAATTCTCTTTTTTATAAACTCGATTTGATTGAAATGCAGCAGTTTTAACAGCTATAATGGGATGGCATGGTAACACAATAATTAGCACCGTTTCCTCACAGTGCCAGAGACCTGGATTAGATTTCTGGCTTGGGTCACTGTCTGTGTGAGTTTGCACATTCTCCCTGCGTTTGCATGGGTTTCCACTGGATGCTCCGGTTTCCTCCCACAGTCCAAAGATGTGCGGAGTAGTGTCAGGGGGACTAGTTAGGGTAAATGCATGGGGTTATAGGGATAGGTCCTGGGTGGGATTGTGGTTGGGGCAGACTTGATGAGCCAAATTGCCTCCTTCTGCAATTCTATGATATATAGCATTCTATGATAATTATAATGGCTTATTTTGTTCATCTTCCCTTAAAATATTCTTGGAATGCAATTAAGAAAAGCACAGGAAGAAAATGTTATCCATGTCTCCTTCCTGCCTCTAATCATTAATTGAAGTTCAGTTCACTTTAAAAATGATATTCTTTTTAACATGATACTTGGGGTGATAGCAGCAACATTTAAAACAACATAACCAAACAACATCAGAAACAACTGCAAGAAACATCATGAACTTGTATCTTAACAAGGACTAAACATCCATGTTCCTTAATGCATGCCAATCCCACTTAAAGTAATCACAGTTGAAACAATGATACACTTAGAATTCTGAGATTCAAAGCACAATTAACTTTCACAATGGTTTCCATAGCAACCTTTAGAATCAACACTACCAAAGGACAAGACATGCCTTTAAAGAAGAATTCCATCTATTTATAAACAAAGCATGGAAAATCTAGCCTTTAGTTCAACTAAAATGCACCACCTTAAATTATTATGGTTTCCAGCTTACCACATTTCAAAGAAGTCAGCTGTCCATGTGTTTGGGAAAAAAAAGCATTAGAAATGAAAGTTTGTTAATTTTTTCATTTTAACCAAAAGTCCTTTATCACAAAGGATTGGGAATTTACTGAAGTTACATAAAGCTGCCACAACCATTACCTGTTCGTTTTGGCTTGCTGCTGATTTATTTGTTCTTGCAATTTGGTGACAACAACTTTTAACTCAGCATTCTCTCTTTCAGTTTGAGTATTTCTCTTGTGAAGTTCTGAAATGGACACTACTTTCTCTTCCAATTGTTTGATCCTTTCTTGCAGGCTCATGTTCTGAGTCCTTAATTTTACCATTTCTTTCTCAGAGATATCATGTGCAGTCTCTAAACTGGAAAGAACCTTTACTTTATCTTGTAATCGTTCAACTTTTTCCTGAAGTTGTTCCCGCTCCTGGATTATTTCTATTTTTTCATTTTGAAACAGCTCAATCGATTTTTGTAGGTTTGACAGCTCCAGAGATTTTTCCTGTAATTCCTTTGTGCAACCTTGCAAGTTTGCATTTTGTAATTTTATTTCTGCTAGTTGCTGCTGAGCCTCGTCACGCATCTTTGTGAGAACTTCGACTTTTTCTTGCAACTGTTCGACTTTTTCTTGACCTTCTAGCTTCTTCATTTTCATCTCTGCCATTTCATTTTTCAACAACTCAGCTGTTTTCTGGAGATATGAGGCATTCAGTGTTGCTTCATCTAGTTCCTTTATCCTCAGTTTCAGATTGGCATTTTCTGATCTTATTTCTTTCTCAGACAGTTTGGACATCTTCTCCAAGTTTGTAAGAGCAGTAACTTTGCCTTGCAGTTGTTCAATTTTTGCTTGAAGTTCAAAATTTACCTTCATTATTTCTGCCCCCTCTCTTTTCAGGAGTTCGTTGGCTTCCTGTAGGTTTGGCGATCTTCCTTTCAATTCTTTAGAACTTTCTTCTAAACAAAATGTTTCCATCTCCACGTTATCTTTTTTCATTTCTTTGTGTAATATTTCTGCTTCTGCAAGTGGCAATGTTTCTTCTTCCAACTCTAGCATCCTCTCCTGTGGCTGTGGAATCTTATTTTTCATTTCTTTATATCTCCCCGCAAACTTATTGTTGGATTTCTGCTTTTCATCAAGGGCTACCATGTTCTCTTCCATATTTTTGACCTTCTCGCGCAGTCTGGAGATTTCAGAGCACAGTTCTGCCTTTTCCTTTGCAAATTTTTCGTGCACTGCCTGGATTTGACCAGAAACCATGGTGTTGTTTTCTTCTAATCTAACTGTTTCCGATTTCAATTTAATTTTTTCCATTTCAGATTCTGCTTTTACCTTTTCAATCAACACTCTGGTTTGTTCCTCAGCCTCAGCCAATTGTTCTTTCTTTTGTAATTGTATCTTCAATTCCTTTCTCAAGTTGATAATTTCATCTGTCAAAACATTCTCTTTCTTTGAGGTAGCAGTTTTCAATTCCTTCAGTTCTTTCTGCAGTTGTTGGTGCTCAGAAGCTAATTTGTTTAATTCATCTTTGCAAGATTTCTCTAAACTGTCTCTCTCTTCAGTGAGTTTCTCGGAAAGTAGAGTTTTCTCTTTTAACATTTCCTTCAGCAGTTCCTTTTCATCTTCATTTTCCTGTAAAAGCTCCTCTTTTTCAAATTCCCACTGCCCTTTCTCCTCCTGAAGTTGTTTTTCAAGTTGTAGAAGTTCTAGTTGATATTTTTCCTCAAGCTCAGATGTTTCTTTTTTGAATTTAAGGATGATTGTTTGATGTTCCTTAGCAAACTGGGATTCCATTTCAGAAATCTTCTGGTTAAATTCATTTTCCATGGTTTTTCTGTGTGACAAATAACAATAAATGTTATACATCAATCTCAGCTGAAGCAATAGTGAGGACACTAAATAGTCTCAGTCTCTTAATAGAGAAAAATTACTCATGGAGCCTATTTCTAATTACCATCCACTGGTACCTACTGGAACTGTACTTGTGAAAACCATGGGTTAAAACATTTTCAGATTAACTTCTGGTGACCATCAGTTAAATAGTAAAGCGACATACACATTCACATGAATATTAGGTAGCAAAGGAAATTGGGGGCCCCATGGAACTGTAACGCATCAAGGATTCAATGGGAGACAAAAATCGATAGATCTCAAAAATTGGCACGGGAATTTTGTTTTGTGATTAACCTGCACCCATTGCTTGATGCAGGCAGCATGCATTTCTGTGCTCCCTGCTGGTTTAAATGATAGCTGCCTGCAGTCATTGCTAAATGTCCTGTTGTGTGAATATACACCCCAGCAGGGTGCTATTGCTTCTGCAAAGCTAGCACCACTAGCTGTTTAAAGGCAGCCTGCACTCTTAATGGGAAGGTGTATTTTAACTGGAGCAGCTGCTGGAACTATCTGCAGAAGAGAATCTATGCAGGAAGAAGGATTACAAACCTTGTTGATTTAACATTGGTGGTGGAAAAAATAATGCAGACCCCATTATTGAGAGAATAGGAAAACATATTTTACAAAAAAAAAATGAATAGTCAGTGTGGATTTCAAAAGGGAAAATCTTGTTTGATCTACATTACTGATTTTTTTAAGGACATAGCAGAGAAATCAAGCAATGGCAATGCTATTGATGTAATTTACCTGGATTTTCAAATGGCCTCCGATAAAGTGCCTTATAACAAATAAATGAAATCTATAAAGTTAGTTAGAGGGCAGAAGGTGAGAAGTAGTGTTCCACAAGGATCAGTGATGAGACCATTGCTGTTCACAATTTACATTAGTGATTTAGAGCTTGTAATCACAACAACAATTCCTAAATTTGAAGGTGACAGCATATTTGTCAGGGTGGGGGAAATAATCAATACTGTGGCGGACTGCAATGAATTATAGGAGGGCATTAATAAACTTGAAGAACAGATAATTCATTGGCAAATGAAGTTCATCACAGCTAAATGTGGGTTGTACATTTTGGTGGGAAGAATAGGGAGGTCAGATTACTTGGAAGGTGGAAGTCTAAATTTTGTAAAGGAGTTCAGAGATCTCACAATACTGATACACTAGTCACTGAAAGCTGTTCCACAGGTTAGCAAGGCCAGAAAAAGCAAGCACGCAAACAAGCACAGGGCTTTATGTCTAGAGGGACAGAAATAAGAAGTAGGGAAATTATGCTAAACCCATATCGAACCTTGATTAGAGTACAATGATGAGCACTCTGTGCATTTAGAAATGCAGGAGAGATTGTAGAGAAGGTTTACTAGGATGATACTAGAAATGTGTGGGTATACATATCAGGAAAGTTGGGTCTCATTACTCTTGATATGACCTAATAGAGGTATTGAAAATTGTGATAGAGTGGATACGGAGAGAATGCTTCCACTCAAGGTTATCAATATGATAGTCTTCAAAAAACCAATATGAAGTCAAAAACTAATGAGAATACCAAACCCTCTATTATAGGGAGTGGATGAAGTGCATTGTATTGATGCATTTAGGGGAAAGATCAAAAAGTATATGCAGGAGAAGGGAATAGATGGTTACAATGGTAGACTTAGAGGAGGAAAGACGAGAGGAGAATTGTGGGGCCTAAACACTGTCATACTTTGGTTGGACGGAATGGCCTGTTTCAGTGGCATCTATACAAGAATGAATTAAAGTACAATTGGCAAGACAGTGCTCTCCAGACAAACCTTTCTAAGATAATCAGCACAAATGGCCATGGCAGTCAATGCCAGATTTCAAACCCCAGGATGCAATGCAGCAAAAGATTCATTGACCTCACATTGGTCAATGCAGTCAAGGTCAGTTAATCTATCTTCAAATGCTACAACCCAACAACTGTACCATAAAACTTCTCACACTGATCATTGCACCACAACCCATCATTAACATACAAACACAATCTATCAATTACAAATCATATCTAGCATTTATTACCTCATTCTTATGGAGGTCTAAGGTTAATGTCTCATTTTCTCTGGCAGCAGAGGCCTCCCAGTGTCTAAGTGCTGCAATGGAAGCTTAGATTACTATAATGCCAGGTTAGTCTGCTGCTAGGCAGGCCTGGATTGCTGCCATCATCCCTGCAGATACCAGTGTTCAAAGGGCTTGCAGACTCTCACAGTAGTCTAGCAATCTGTATTCCAACAGGTTACTACGAGTGCTGAGGTATCATCTTAGGGAACTTGTCCTCTCTCAGGATGATAGCATTCATCTTCCCACCCCTATCTCTCAGCCAGTGCCCTCAGGTTGACTATAAGCCAGTCCAGATAGGTGCTGCCATTACTGAGGTGATGTAGTTCAAAGTCCAGGCCCAAAGTCATCCCCTAAGACCCTCTGCAGTCCCCTTCACTGAAAGTCAGCAACTTTCCAACATCTAAACTGCAGCCACTGGAGCACTATGCCAGACAAGTGCAACCTGGAGGGAACTCACAAAGATCATTATTTAACATTTGAATGCAACATACTACGTTGAATAGTAAGAATGTAGAACTTACTACTACAGGTGGTTGAAGTGAGTAGCATTTAAGGGGAAGCTGGATAAGTATATGAGACAGAAGGGAATACGAGATTGCTGTTTTAGAGATGAAGAAAGATTGAGAGAGATGTAAGGGGCAATTTTTCACAGCAGTAACAGTCAGTAGAAATCAAGCAACAACTAACCCACAAGTAGTTGATGATCCCTCTAAATGTTGCTGATGTTGGAGAGGTAGGGTAGAGGTTCTTTCCTGATGTTGAATGAATCTCCTGCTGTTCACAGTTAAGTGATGGTATTGGCAGGAGCACTGAGTTCCAAACTGACAAACACTGGTGTCAAATGAGTGGTACGCACTGACTGATGTCACAATTTGCCTATATTTCTGGTAGATGCAGCCTGTGTTCATGATAGTGCTCCGATCTAATTATGTCCAGTGCAGCTGCATCATGGATGTGAATTTGTAGTCAAAATGGCTGAATAAGGGCACTAAATTTTTTTTTGAATTTGATTCCAAAAGAGTTATAAATCTACAAAAATAAGGTTACATTTGAGATCAGAAATTGTTGAAAATCTAAAGATGAGAGCTCTAATTTCAGTTTGTTTCAATCCACTACTTGGCATTCCGTTTACAATCCTAGAACAGTCTTTAATGTTTTAAGTTGCCTTCCTATTTTAGATCAAGATATTTTGTAACATTCTTCACTCTAATCCTTACCTTTCCTGTAGGAGTTCATTTTGCTTTTCATGCAAGAGATTCCTCTGCAACTCTTCTTTCTCTTGTTCAATGTTTTGTGTGACTTCAGAAATTTGTGTGCGGTAAATTTGCTCCAGTTCTGTTTTTTCTCTTCGGAACATTTCCTTCAGTTCTTCTCTTTGAGCTTCCAGTAGCACTTCAGTGGAAGTCAGCTTTTCTAACAATTCTTCTTTCTCCTTGTGGAAACATTGGCTTACTTCCTTCATTTTGCTCTGGAGCGTTTCTTCATGTTCCTGTTTCAACTGCATCCCTAGCCGTGTTTTATCTACATTGAATCTATTCTGCAGTTTGTTTATTTCTTCTTTGTGTTTACATTCTGTCATTTGCTGTAATGTTTTAAGTGTCTCTATCTCTTCTTGGAGTTCTGAAATATGGCTTCTGAGTTTATTAACCTCATCATTCATTTTTGCAATCTCATTACTGTGCTCCTGGTTAACATCATCTTTCTCCAATTCATATTTAACTTTTGTTTCTTCCATCTGCTCCTTGTAGTAATTTACCTGAAATGGTATATTGAGAAAAATATCATATAGTATGCTAGCAATTTCGACACAAATGTTACATACACACACCTACACAAACACACACACCCATGCTCCTCCTCATGTTTTTCCAACCCAAGGGATCCAAAATGTCATCAAAGATTCAGAGGTGATAGGATATTAGTACTATGTGGTTATTCGTACTATATAATTACCATTTGAACAACATTCAAGGCTGTCAATAACATTCAGGAAAAAGCAGTCTGCTTGAATGGCATCCTATCCACCACCATAGACATTCACCTCCTTCACCATTAATGCACAGTGCATTACTGGTGCACCATTCACAAGATGCACTGTGCAAAGCACTTTCTAAGCCTCAGACCTCTATCATTTAAAAGGACAAGGGAAGCAGATCCAAGGGAACACCATCATCAGCTAGTTTTTCCTCCAGGTGCTGTCTTATTTGGAATAAATAGTTACGTTAAGCCAAAATCTGAGAACTCCCTCCTGATCAATACTATGGTTGTACCTTCACCATATGAACTATAGTTATTCAAGGTGCCTGCTCACCACCACCAACTCAATGGACTGAATGGTCTTTTCTGCACTGTATGACTGTCTATTTCAAGGGCAGTAAATGCTGGCCTTGTCAGCAATGACCACATCCCACAGATAAATAACACAAGTAAATAGGTAAATTTGGCCATTAAACTCCGGGAAAATGAAGATATAAAATCTTGTAGGTGCACCTAGTGATTTTATTTCGGTCAGCAATTTACTACACTTTGTTAAAAAACTCAGATCTCAAACTTCTCGCTTCAAAACAGAAATGTTTATCAAATATTTAAGTATGTAACACTATAATGCAACTTGCCTTGGAACAGTAAAACGAGATTGAGAGATTCTCGGTTGAAAATTTTATATCAATTTTCAACCAAATATCTTGTTTTTAAACTTACCTTAGTTTCAAGTTCAATTTTCAAACTATCAACCGCTTGATGGTGTTGCTCTTTAATTTGCTCTATGACCATTTCTGCTTCCAAACTCATGTTTAGTGGATTACATTCTTCAGACCCAAAACCTGAAAAAGAATAAGCATTTTGTCAGAAATGAGCCAGAATTTGGCAATGAAAAATTATTTGTGATTTTTTTTTGATACTTCTACCTTTTAAGATAAGAAAAGTTTAGTATAAAATATAGCCACTCATCTGTAAGAAGCTTAGGTGTATAGAAGTGAATACAGAATATATTTGATTCAACATTAGCACTATGCCAAAATGAAGAAGAATTTTTAAATGAATTAAAAACATTTATCTTTCTCTTTAAATATTGCTGAAATGTAATAAAGTCTGCATGAGGATGTCCTTAGATCATAAATCTAATAACGTGTGGCTAAATATTTCAAGAAACCAAACTAATTTCAAAAGCTTGGTCTTTGCTTGTTGCAGTACCTTGATCGCAGTCAACAACATCACTTTTACTCTCCAGTTCCTCTGCCAAGGGACTTCTCATCAACGGTTTAAAACTCTTCCCCTGTGTTTGATAGGCTTGTAACTCAGACTGGAGCTCATCAATTCGGTCCTGAAGCTCCTACACCAGGTAAATAATTAAAACATAAATAGAAATTAATTTGTATAGACTAAAGTGACTAACTTTCTTTTCCAGCCCTGCTAGAAATAAAATGAAAGATTTTGAGTTTTATTCCTCCCTTTATAGTTTCCTCTTCCTTCAATGTTGTTGACATGTGCACAGGATACTTCCCAAATATTTTGTTGATCAAAAGACTATCTCAAGGAAACTCTTTATTATCAAGTAAGGATGTTTTCCTAATGCCAACAGATGATGACTGTCTTCAGAAAATAGCCTCTCCAAATTTCCAGAGTTTCTTCTGGAATAAGTTTTCATTTCTTTCAGCAGCTTCTGCACTTTGAAAATTTCACCTTTCATAAATTAACCTTTGCATCAGACCTCTAAACTCATCAATCCCTTGTGTTCTTTCAAACTCTCTATTTGGAGAAATGATCCATATTTATGGTCATCCTACAGCCTCTGATAGCTCCCGTGATCTCTCTACTCTAGTGAGTCTACTACTGACAAAACTATCTCCAATAATTTCCTTACCTTACTCATTAATACTTCCCAATATCTGCTTTCAGCTGCGCTTCCTTCTGGAAACATAGGATGCCCCATGTATCAGTTGCAAGGCTTTCTGTTCCATTATTGTTTGGCTTGTGTGTAACCATCTGCACGGGACATTGCAGGTCAATACCCCATGGGTAGCACGGTGGTATAGAGGTTAGTACCGCTGTCTCACAGTGCCAGAGACCTGGGTTCGATTCTCAACTTGGGTCACTGTCTGTGTGGAGTTTGCACATTCTTCCTGTGTCCACATAGGTTTCTTCCAGGTGCTCTGGTTTCCTCCACAGTCCAAAGACATGCTAGTTAGGTGCACTGGCTATGCTAAATTCTTCTTTAGTGTACCTGAACAGGTGCCAGAGCGTGGTGACTAGGGGATTTTTGTAGTATCTTTATTACAGTGTTAATGTAAGCCTACTTGTGACTAATAAAAAAAACTTACTTAATAATAACTTCTTCTGTGTCAGCATTAGGAAAAACTCTACCCCAAAGAAGTTTTAATCATATTCAAACATTCAATTGTGTAGTCAGAGCAGACAACCATCAGATAAATAGGATGGCACTACAAATGTTGAGGATTGTGACTAACTTACTCCATAGTATGGGGCAGATACAGGGTGGCATGGAAGAAAGTCTGCCGAATACCTCTTGCTGCCTATGGTGTTTGTGCTCCTGCACGCTCAGAGTTCCTCACATTCTTCTCTGACTGCTCAACAGAAAGTTCTTGTTTCACTGCTCCATGTGGACACCTCTTTAAATCGAGAGGTCATAAGGATATAGCTGTCCAGTGTGATCCTGGACATTCTGACATGGCTGTACTTGGAGCACATTCAAGGGTTGAAACATTGGTATCTCTGCTTTACGAGACCTATCAGATCCTTAATAATTGATCTGACAGAGGTGTGCACAACTTTGTATTAGTGCTCCACAGCTGTCTGTAGATCTGTAGGAGGGTAATTAACTAAAGCAACAGGTTACAGGGTCCAACCTTCAACTTGCTGGTTAGGTACCAGCAAATAACGTGTGTACAGTGAACTACTAAAGCATGAAAGCTTCGTGGATGTTGTCAGGGAAGTGGGGAATTGAACTGCAATGTCTAGTGCAGATGGTCACACACAAGCCAAACAATAATGGAACAGAAACCCTTGTAGCTGATATATGGGGTTTCACAGCTCTAAAGACCTGGATTCGATTCCTGGCTAGGTCACTTTGTGCGGAGTTTGCACATTCTCCTCATGTCTGTGTGGGTTTCCTCCGGGAGATCCAGTATCGTCCCACAATCCAAAGATGTGTGGGTTAGTTTGATTGGCCATGCTAAAAATTGCCCCTTAGTATCCTGAGATGTGTACATTAAAAGGATTAGTGGATAAATATGTAGGAATATGAGAGTAGGGCCTGGGTGGGATTGTGGTTGGTGCAGACTCGATGGGCCAAAAGACCTCTTTCTGCACTGTAGGGTTTCTATGTTTCCAGAAGCACATAAGCATGCCATCAGAAATACCCTGGACCTTTCATAATCTGTCGTTTGGAAATGCCATATTTGGAAATGTACATTGTTTAACAGCATTCACTCTGAAAATTTCTTATTGAGGCTGAAGATCCTATTGATCTGAAATGATTGCTAATGAGTCAATGATATTTCCATGGTCACTGAATATATTTACATTACAATTACGAATCTTAATCTTCAATGCAAGTTCCATTTATTATTAGATAAAAACAGAAAATGCTGGAAATATTCAGGTTTGCAGTGTCTGTGGGGAAAGAGAGGCAGAATTAATGGCCTGAATTCTCACTCCCAAATCCGGTTGCAGATCTGTATAACTCTTGGTTCCGCAAACCCAACTCGAGAAAAAAGTGCCCCGGATGGTGTCATTAGATCTCTGCCAGGATAAATAACTGAAAGCAATTTAGGGCAAAAAGAGTGAGGAAATGAAACTTAAAAGTAACATTTATGAAACAATGGAAACAATGTCAACACCGATGGGGAGATTAGTCTATGGCGCACCATCAGTTAGTCACCCCTCTCTTTAGATACCATTGACTTATCACCTAAGAATGTGGCCAGGTTCTGATTACTATGTTACATTTGATCTGGTTACTTACCCTACACTGCTGCTCATATTCCTTTCTCATCTGTGCAAATTTCTCCTCATGCAAGAAAAATTCAGCACTGGTTGGATCAAGGTCTCCAAACTGTTAATAATAGATAGGAAAAATTATTCCAGTACTTTCAACTCTATTTTGAATTGAACCATTTATAAATGTGTTTACATTGAATCTGGTCAGTGGTTTCCCCTGACTCATGTAACATTATATATTATTTATAAAAAAAATCAAAATGAATGCAAGTTAGAAGTGCAAGAACAAGACCAGCAAACTTCAAAAACTAACCATCTTTTCTATTGATCTGAATGATTACTGTTGTCTTAATAATATTTCCATGTCATTGAATATATTTACATAACTATTACAAATCTTAATCTTCAATGCAAGTTCCATTTAATTAGAGATAAAAACAGAAAATGCTGGAAATTTTCAATACGTCTAGCAGCGTCTGTGTGGAAAAGAAGCAGAGTTAACAGCCTGAGTTTTCACTCCCAAGTCCAGAGTGCAAAGTCTATATAAGATACAGAACTTGGAAAAAAGTGCCCTGGATGGTGTCATTTTCACTCCAGGAGAGGGGGCTCAGGTGCTAATGGGAGTCAGGTTCACCACTCCGGGAAAGAATTCAGAAACAGCCAAAGGGACGGTTGGGGGTGGTGATAAGAGGCCTGCCTGTTGTCTGGATTTCATCCCAGCTGTGTAAAAAAG
Source organism: Sphyrna mokarran (assembly GCA_024679065.1). Lineage (NCBI taxonomy): Eukaryota > Metazoa > Chordata > Chondrichthyes > Carcharhiniformes > Carcharhinidae > Sphyrna > Sphyrna mokarran. The sequence continues at coordinate 35,414,841 of JAGIQG010000015.1, forward strand.
CTCTCGAGCTCTCACCCCACACTCATCCAAGCCAACCCGTGCTACCTCATGATATCCACCCTCCCCCGAAAGGTTGCGCATATCTTCCATGCCAACCTCTGCTCCCTGCCCATTTCATATGCCATTTATAAGCCCTATACCAATTTACTGCCAATTCATGACCCTCATCCACCTCTCTTTGCCCTTACTGCCTCCATGCAAATACATCTAGTATCCACCATGAGCAAACCTCAGAACCCATAATGACATAAAATAAAATTCCAAGCAGATTTATAAACAAATCCATGAAAATGCATTTACTACCTTTACACTTCTTCAACAACATTATCTTTTAGAACAACAAGCATTTCATTTGATTGCATAATCCTTTACAAAACAAGCAATGAAATTCATAATCCCAGTTCAAAAAGTCCATAGCCACTTGGAACTATCAAGCAAACAGAAACGGCAGAGAACCTGCTATGATAATGCATGGTTGTGAAATCAGTCATGCAGCACTAATCCAGTAATGGTTACTATAAGACTTAAGAGTGAAGTAGCAAACTATTATTTTTTTCAACACTCCTGACTGATTCTTTTCATAGAGTTAAAGGACAGGAGTTTTAGATGCCTTGACAGCTTCTCCTATTGGTTCATCTTGACATTTTTGACAATTGTTTTTGACATTTCCAATCAGCTTCACTTTTCCAATGACTTTATACACATTTTACACATATTTATGCCTAATTTAAACAATTCCAAATTGCACATGCCCTCTGCCAAAGGTGTCCCAGAACCATATCCAAAGGGGCAGATCACCTCTCCAAAAGCATATCTGGTTATCTAAACAATCCAGAAAGTTTATACATGCTCCTAGCTGGACTAATATGTACAAATTGAGTTTCAGGCACTTCACATCAAAATCATGAGTTGAGGCAAGTGCTGATTTAGTTGGGCAGCTGCTTTGGGAAATGCATGTATATGAATTCCAACTAATCCTGCCTCTGCAAAAATGGTAGATCATAGAATCCCTACAGAGTAGAAGGTGACTCTGGACCATTGAGTGTGTACTGACTCTCCAACGGAGCGTGTTATCCAGGCTCTATCCTCGTAACCTTGTGTATTTACCCCTCTAATCTCCTGAATCTACACATCTTGGGATATAAGAGGTAACTTAGCAGGCCAATCCACTTGATGCACATCTTTGGGCTCTGGGAGGAAACCTGAGGACCTGGAGGAAACATATGCAGACACAGGAGAATGTGCAAGTTCCACACAGAGAGTCATCCAGGGCTGGAATTGAATCCAGGTCTCTGGTGATGTGAGGCAGCAGTGCTAATCATTGTGCCGTCCGTGGTAGATGTCACTTTCAGGATTGGGACATTTTGATTCAGGCCTCTTCTGCTAATTTCATGACATAGACATTCTACATCTTCATGATAACTCAAGCCAATGTTCTGTTTTATTTCAGATTTTCAACAGGATTTTATTTGTGTTTCATATAATTATGTTGCCCAGTGAAAAGTAAACATTTTATTCACAAAGACTAACTTTTCCCCTTCCGAGAAACATAACTGGAGATTATATAACAAGTCAAACTCCTCATATCATCCAATAGTAAGCATGGTCCAGGTGTTGAAAAATCACATGCATTACCTTCTCTTTCAAAATTGTGTCCAAATTGTTTTGTAACTTCTTTGCTAGGTTCTCAAACTCAAACATCTTCTCAGAATTTTCTAAAAGTTCTTTTTCCAGCCGACTATTTTCCTTTAAGATATGAAAAGACATTTGAATAATCTGACAGGACAGAATTTGCTGAGACGTAAGTGCAGTTTTGGATTGAACAGCTTAACAGAATTGTGAATGATGTTATACAACAGACAGAAATTTTTTTGCTTTTTTAGCAAGCTATTCAGCGCTCCCAATTATACGTTGAAAAGTAGAAACAAGATGGGAAAAGTAATCTATTTTGCCACAGAGTTAATTACTGTATATTTGATATGTGTGCACAGGAAATATCAGGAATTGATTATCATGGAGAAGTGCTACACATTTCCATTCATGTTGCAGTTCAGGTATACGTGGTGCTTTACAATTTTTGCAAATGCCTTTGTTATTGTGCTGTTGGCCTTGTCAGGCAAATGAATTTTTTTTAATATACTGATTTGCCATGGCAAGGAGTAATGGCAGATTTTTCTTTCTTTAAGCAGACATTTAACAGAATCTATAATGAGAGGCTTCACATTCACATTGGTCCCTGTATACAGGGATGAGTTGAGAACAACTGCCTGGAAGTGTGTACGGTGCTAAATTTATTGCCAATACCCCTATACATTGCATTATTTGCTGTACATAAAATTACTTGTAGCTAGGAAGATCACTATAGACTGATAGTGTTCACATAAATTCAATGTTTATTTTTAAAGTTTATTTATTAGGGTCACAAGTAGGCTTACATCAACACTGCAATGTACTTACTGTGAAAATTCCCAAGTCGCCACACTCTGGCAGCACATGTTCAGGTACACCGAGGGAAAATTTAGCATGGCCAATTCATCTAAGCAGTACATCTTTCGGGATTGTGGGAGGAAACCCATGGAGACACGGGGAGAACATGCAGTCTCCACACAGACAGTGATCAAAGTTGGGAATTGAACCCAGGTCCCTGGCGCTGTGAGGTGGCAGTGCTAGCCACTGTGCCACTGTGCCATTTCACAAGCGATGAAGATATGCAGTAGGGATATAGTATATGCAGATGAAAAAAAATAATCCAACTGTTTTAATACTTTATCACAATTTCAGTCTAAACAGTAATATTCAGCTATTTTTGCTGCTAAAGGAAGCTGTTTGGCTTCTTGTGTGTAGCTCTGAAATGTGAATCTAACCACCATAAATTGTTCCTCTCCTTTCATACATAGTATTATAATGGAAAAAGGGAACTTTCACCTTCAATGACAGTGTAAGTCGGTCCCTGAGGTATCCATCCTCCACTTTCATTTTCTCAATCTCTTTCTCAAGTTCTGTTCTCTGCTTACTGGCCTGATGGGAAATCTGGTCTTTTTCTTTGGTTAGGTCTGCCTTCAAAGCAGCAAAACGATTCCTGTATTCTTGCTCCAGCTTGCTAAACAACAAAGAGCATGCCAGTATGAACAATGGCAATCTGCTTTTGTACTGGGTTAGTTTTAATATAGGTACATTAGAACAGCAGCAGAACATTTTCAGACAACTTGTAAGTCAGAGAACTAATATCGAAAGTTAACAAGAGAAATGTGGGATATTGATATTTACCATTAAATTTTCAATTATAGTGAATGAAACTCACCAGAGAATAAGTTTATTTTCATTTTGCACTTTTTCACTGACTTGAAATGAGGATTTGCAGTAAATTGGCACATTATTAAAATAGACTTACTCCATATTTATCATAGAATCATAGAATCCCTAAGTGTAGAAGGAGATCATTCAGCCTTTCAAGCCTGCACCGACAACAATCCCAGGCTCTATCCTCACAGTCCCACATGTTTACCCTGTTAATACCCTTGACATTAAGGGGCAATTTAGCATGGTCATTCAACACAATCTTTGGACTTGGAAGGAAATCGGAGCACCCGGAGGAAACACACTCAGACACAGGGAGAATGTGCAAACACCACGTAGAGACTCGTATTGAACCCGGACATCTAGTGCGGTGAGGCAGCAATGCTATGTTTTACATCTCCACACAATACCATCCTGCCACCCACTGCATTTTCCATTCCAATGATCTGTGCAGTGGTTTCTTCCTCATTCTCAACACTGCTACCATAAAAATGTTTTTTCAGCAATTCTGTTAAGTACTGCTCCAATCAGATTTGTCTTTTCCTTGTTCCCATAGATAGATAAAAAAAAACACAAGGAGTGGTTAATAGCAATGTAAAAAAATCTGGAGACTCAACTGATAAAACTGAATGCCAGCCAATGAAAGCAGGCATTTATAATTTTTTTTTTTTTACAAAGCCACCTCCTCATTCAAAGATCTAACACTGATTTCTCTGAATGAACTTGGCGTCTGTAATCTAGAAATGGGGCTATATAATCTGCACTTGCAGAAACAATATCCTAAGGATTAACAGTCATCTTCTTAGATTAATTTTACTGGATTTTACAGTCTTTTGTGTTAAAAGACTCAAATTTCACTAACTGCCATAACTGATATATTTATTTACAATAGTAATCCATAATTGTTGGAATAGTGGTAATTACTCCAAATCATAGGGTCCAGGTGACACAATAATGTGTTACATTGCAAGTTGAATGATATGCTAGGTTAGAAGTACAGGAGTGTTTTATGTACCATATAATTGTTCAGTATATTATTCACTGTTGTGTTTATGCTGGTCTGTCCTTCTAAAGTTTTAGTTTAACTGCTAACTAAGATGGATGAAATAAAGAATCAGCTAATACTTTATTTAGGTCAGACTCAAAGAGATAAATGACAATAACCTTGAGTGACTCTTCCTGTGGTCTCCCCTTGCCTCTTGAGAGGAAATTAGGTGAATTAGCCATGCTAAATTGCCCCTTAATGTTGGGGGGAGTAGTAGGGTAAATGCATGGGGTTATGGAGAAAGCACCTGGGTGGGATTGTGGTTGATGGTGCTGACTCGATGGGCCAAATGGCCTCCTACTTTACTGTAGGGATTCTATGACTCTATAAAGTGACCTTTCCCTCTAATATAATTGTGATTGATTTGTAACAAATTCAAGTGGAAAAAAAGAAGATCCTGATCTGTGTGTGCCAGAATCACAAAAGATGTCAAGTACCGGAGATTGCATTCATTGAGATGTTCTATAGCAGCATGGCGATCATCCACTTCTGAGGCCATCAGATTTTTCAACTTCTCTGCTTTTTCCAAGTCCATTCGGAGTTTTTCTTTTTCTCTTAAAACTTGATCAACTCGCTCCCTACAAGGCAAAGTGACAGTCAGTTTATCACAACGTACTCAACTCAAACTGAAGGATTTTGGTTAAAGAATAATTTTACTGAAATTAGTAATAATTTTGGGATTTACTGCAATGTCCTGTATACGGTTTATTTCATTTTCTTTAAGTGGAAGTTGATTTTGCTGAGTTCCTCTGTGATTCCTCATTGTTACAAATTGTTACACTTGTTGCACTTTATTGGCATGATGCATTGATTGTTTATAGGGCGTCTGAAAGCACAGCTTGTGTTTCAAACCCACCCTTATGTTGTATGACAGAGTTCTGTTCCAATGGCTTTGTGAATGGAAAGTGCTGCCTTCATCCACTGTTCCCATTCACAATGTCACTGTGGTACAAGGACATTTCTGAACAATTTAATTTTTTGACATTGAAAATGATATCTGAACTTTGAAGTTATCAGATACACGCACACACAGACACACAGTGCCAGCAGGGTTTGCTGGATGTATTTTACCTAATCTTTTCCACTTTATGGGATGATGCTGAGGATTATTTTGGCATCCATGCTTACTATGCTGGTTGAGATTAACCAGCTCACAACGCATCAGGGCCAAATCCAAAATTATCATGGTTTTTATGGTTCAGCACCATAATGCACTGAACACTTTTGGCTGCACCATAAGTGAACTGTATAATCCTTTTCTTATTGTTCTGAGCCACTACAAAATACGTTTTTAAAAATAAGTTGATATCCCTAATTACTGCAGCACTAAACATTTAAGTTGACTATTTTCTTTTCTTGCCACTAATTTAAAAACTGCATTGTAACTAGATATAAAATTTTCTCTTAAATTTAAACTGAAAATATTAAAGTAAGGAAATTAATAAAACAGTATTAAATTCACCAATACTGAGCTTTAGAAGCTGTTTCACAATCACAATCAGTGTCTTTCAATCAGAATATAAACCAGGAAATGTGTGGGCGTATGCAAAAGTAATCTAAAAGAGTTCTTTGGTTTCCTTGTTTCAACTAAAAAAGAAAGTTAACAATTGACTTACTTTAAATGCCTAATCTCATTTTTGAAGCTGGCCAGGACAGCTTGGTGGATTCCATTCTTTGTTATCAGAAGTTCATTCTCCAGAGCCAGGGTAAGTTCTGTCAGATTGACCTTCCCATATAGAGCAAAATCCAAGGTCTGAAAACAACAATAATCAATTAGTTTGGTCATCGTGTAGGATTGTTTCAGCACAGCCACCATTAATCAGGGGTGCATGACAATCACATCTGAGACCTTCAGTCGTAGTAATCAAAATAAAACTCAAGCAAGTGAGCATATTTTCCACCCATGGACTTGAATCTGTTGTCATACCTTGAGGATTTCAAGGCCATTTTCAATTCCTTCATCCTGCCAGGTGTCCAAGATCTGATCTGCTGAGGTGTAACCTGTCCCATCATCCAAACATGAAAAAAGGCGGAGACCAATAGTACTTGTCATAGCAGATGGAGTAGCAGTGCGCCGTCCACTTTCATCAAAAGGCTAACGTGAACAGAGGGAAAAAAATGTAATGATATTGACTACTGAATTGAATTTGTGAATTTAGCACAAGGCGTGTCTCCCAGGCTTTGCTAGTACCTAAGCTAATTCTTCCTCATTAAGTTCTGGTTTTATACCTATTTAACCACATAGATACACTGGCATTGCTTGCTGAAGGGAATTTTTGTTCAGCTTCAGTCCTGATCTGTACTCCAAAGAAATATTGGAGGCTTCAGCATTCCAAAGTGTGCAAGAAACTTCTCCCCTTACCCCTACAACATTAATCTAGGCCCTTATAATGGAGCAAACAAATAGCTGTGCTCACCTGCCCCCCTCACTAAGATCACTGTAGAAGCAAGCGGGAAAGTTAAAGTGTATTCCACAGGAATTTCTTTAAGACCAATTACAAATCCGCAAAGGAGAGTGGGGGGTGGGTGTGGATGGGTGTGTGAACACACATAATGCAGCTCAACCTATCCACTGGTAGAAATTTTTACCTTTTGAAATTTTTAACCATACAGTTTGTGCCATTCTCTCCCACTGACAGGAATTTCAGTCTCTGAGAGAAGAGATTGAACTCACCATATTTAAGATTTCATCAAACTGTCTTACTCATTCGCTGAGTGTAGAAGGTGTTAATGCACCAGTTCATCTATCAGCCCCTTAGTGATTCTTATTAGAGCCTGGAGGAGAGAAAGTTTAACTCATTTGATCTCCTTTCCTCATAAAAAGGGAATTAGGGCCAAGATTTAGTTCATGAAATGAAATTTCCTCAAATGAAATTTTCAATGCTTCTCAATATTTAGATAGTTCCTTTGCCACTCATTTTCCTTCTCCCATTCTCTTCTCTCCCTCTTCCCTCACCAACCTCCACCTTCTTTACTCTTTTACTTCTCTGTTCAATCCCTGGACTGGACTCACTACAAATTAACAAGATGTTTCAACAGATACAGGCACACTCACACACTGAATTACATGTTCTCAAGACTGGTCTGAGCTGCCAAACTTGGTTAAGTGAAAACCCAAGAGCATAACATGGGAAGACAGTGAGAAAAGATTTGTTGACCTCAAAGAGAAAGAAGAAAAAGACAGGATTTTTCAGCCGCAGGGCTGGAAATTCCCATCAGGGGTTAAGAGCCATTTCAATTGTCTGTCAGATTGTCCATCTTGCCCACAATAATTCTTATAGCAAACAGGACAGAAAATTTATCCCCAAGGGGAATATATAACAGCTGGAAAGTCAGTGAAATCACTGCAACACCATTGCCTGAGGCTGCCCCCACTCATTAATTGCTCATTACCTGCTGGGAATGATGCCTCTTTAGTTGCCTGTAAGGAGTGGAAGAAGATGAAGGTGCTGACTTTTTAAAGATGCCATAAAGAAAATCTTCAAAACGCATTAAACCATCTTGGTCTAGTTTTTGAAATATGTCATCCAGTACCTATAAAGCAGAAGCAAGTGTTCAGAAATTCAATGCAACAAAATGCAAACATCAGTGGTAACAAACTTCTGTAATTATATGACTACTGTACAGTTTTCAAAGCATACATCGAATATCTGTTTTCTAAAAATGTAAACAGCATATCCGGGAATCTTGGTTTCAGATATTATATGATTCCACTTAATAGTTTAATGCAATAAAATTCACAATTTGCTCAGATAATCAAAACAAATCTGAATAATTTCAGGAGTTTCAACATTGTGAATTTCTCAGCAGCTACAACTAATTTTTGCCAATCTGATTATTCTGTCGTTCTTTTTTGAAAAGAAAAAGGATTATTAAAACAGGAAGTAAGATGTCTGTGGAAGTTATAACCAATTTAAACAATATTGTAACTTAATTATCTTAAGAGCAAATGATTAAAAAAAAATCTCTTTCTACTTTGATCCTTCACAGTACAATTTATTCCTCAAGCAGAAATCAATGTTCAAATCCGTTAGCACTGTTCTTGAGCCAGCTCCTGGTAGTTTATCAGGCCTTCTAGGAAGAGCCCCCTTACATGACTCCACTTTTGGGGCTATCCCCCTGCTGGTGGAACAGCCTAAATAGCAACCCTGCCTTGGGGGGGTTACTGCAGATAATCCTTCAATTTGCTACATAATACAAATTAGCACAACAAATATAATAAAGCAGTACATTTTTTTCTGTGCCAATACATGCTGATGCATCATTGTATTTTTTGCAAACTGAATACATTTTATCCATTCGTATAAAAGCATCATGTAAGTGACGAAGCATCATTATTGACAAAGTATTGGGATCAAACATAGGCCAATCTCACAGATTGTATTTTAAAAAAAGTGATAAAAATGGAATCTAATGCATAGAAAAGGCAGGTATTCTTAAGAAATAAAATGTTGCAGTAGATGCCTGCTCCAAAGTAACTGCGCAATGACACTTGGAACTGGCAGCAAGGTGAAATGTGAACATTTGTTAATAGAAGCAGATGCGATGCGTAGCACATTTTTGATTAGCTTCCATGTTAGCCACTAGGGGGGGCCAACGTGTTCTACAACGAGAAGAATATTTCACACAGCCATTAAATTAAATCAGTCTTTGGCTGTGTTCCCATAGAGGCTCTGTTGACAGCATTCTTTGTTTAATTATACCCGTCTGGTTACCTCACAGGTGAGTCAAGTTAAACTAAACATTGATAAGAAACCATTCACGACAAATTCACCCACTACATTATGTTTGGGAATCAAGTGACAGTGTGAAAATGCCTGAACAATAATTTGATTTAATTGATTCTGTGGAAATGCAGCAATGTGATTTGCTGATTTGTTACGCCAATTTCAAAACAAGTTGATTTTCAGGAGGCGTGCTCTTCCCAAGGCTTTAATCGAATAATAGGATCCAACTTTTTTATCCTTTAATTCTCTATCACATACTGTGTGAATTGATACCAATGTGCAATCCTATTCCATTATACTGTCCATTTTACAATTTCAAGCATTCAGTGTAATCCCGCTTCACTAACCTGATCCTTTAAATTTGAAATGGGCTTCTTTTTCAATTGCGTGACCAGAGGATTGCCTTATTTGCAGTAAACCGAGTAAATGGAGTTAAAAGTTATCTGAAAAACCACAGCAGACATGCTCTTTCTTGGATGGGCAGTTACTGCACATACTGCCATCTCAGACTTCTCGCAACATGATAGATTTTCTCCTAACTAAAACAGTTAATGAAGTACAAATTGGAATCTGCTGTAAAGGTTAACAATTTGCACAGGCATTGCTCCACTATTATGTTCACTATTACACTGGGTGGAACGGTGCCATAGCGCTTAGCACTGTTGCCTCACAGCGCCAGGGACCCGGGTTCAATTCCAGCCTCATGTCTGGGTGGAGTTTGCACATTCTTCCCATGTCTGCGTGGGTTTCCTCCAGTGCTCCAGTTTCCTTCCACACTCCAAAGATGTGCGGTTTAGGTTGACTGGCCATGCTAAATTGCCCCCTGGTGTCAGGGGATTAGCAGGGTACATATGGGGGTAGGGCCTGGGTAGGATTGTGGTTATTGCAGACGATGTGCTGCACTGTAGGGATTCTATGATTCATGTCACACTTTTTTAAGATGCCCTTGACAGCACTTAGGAGTGTTAGGCTATTTAAATATGTAAATTGGGAGCCTAATGCCTACTGAAGTACCCCATCAAAAAATTAGTAGGTGATGGCTTATACTGTATCATTGACATTATGAAATTGTGTGAAGATAATTCTGAACAAACAGATGGTATGCCAAGATAATAGACTTCAAAAATAAACAAAAAAAGTACAATTTGACTGACTGCATGATAAAGCTTTACAGGTTTTTAGACAATCACATAGATAAACCATTCAGGACACCAGAAACTGTCTCTGACAGGCAGCTTTCAGTGACTCAAAACAGTAACCACCACATCGACTTCATTCTAAATGGTCATATCGTGAGGAACAACCTCAAATGCTCCATCCCGCTCTCTTGCTGAATTGTCTGCCCTACATGTCTACTGGAGATATCTCGCCAATCCCCTTTCTGTTCAATTCAACTCTTCCACTGCTGACCCTGTGAACTATACCAGTATATCTGCTTTCACTATTCAGCTCTACATGTTCATTCATTTATGCACAGAGTTCTTGTCATCCATTAACTTATTTTGGACAATTGCATCGACATGTCTTCAATGGAAATCTGGTTGATACTCCAGGGGACAAAGTCTCCCTGATATCAGACTTCAATTTACTTTTATTTGCATGAACCTATGTACATCTTACACCCTCAGATTAGCTTAAAGTAACTTCCTGGATTTACCATTTCCCTATCATCTACTACCCTTTGTACTTCCATGTCACCTCTCATTCAACGTTTTTCTCTAAGGTGAAGGATCCAGGTGCCGCCAATCTTTTCCACTGTCCCCTGGAGCTAGAAATCAGCCTTGTAAATTGCCCCAAAGAGCTTGAATGTTTTGAAGGTGGATTTGGAGATATGTCCTAACTTGTACTCCATTGTTTTTGCTAAATAATTCAACATTCTATTTGCTTTGTTATCTTTTTGCACTGCATTTGTCAGACCCAGGGTGGGATTTTCCAGGTCTGTCCACTGCCGATCTTGCTGGAAATCGATGGACTTTAGGCTAGCCAACTACATCCCCTGCAACTGCATCCCCTGATATATATGGGTTCCCATCATATCAGGGCAGGAAAATTCCAGCCTCGGTCAAGTCCAGTAAGACCACTAGATTTCTTTGAACTCCTACCTTAGTTATTTCATTATTCAAGCGCTTACTTCACCAGTTGTTTATTTACATGGTTTGTCCATTACATTATTTGTCCATATTAAATTTCATCTTTTATTGTTCTATCCATTACTGTTTTTGTTCAATTTATTGTAGTTCCCAGGTTGTTCCCTCAGAAACAATTGAATTCTATGAGTTTTGTAGTATGTGAAGATTTTACCAGCTTGCGTTAAGTTTTTGAATCTGAGTTGTTAATATGAATTAGAACAAGTAGGAGGGTTAATGCCAATTCCTGCAGCATCTCACTGAATAGTTCCCATTACTCCAACAATCCTCAAACTAGAAATCCTTCTGGAAGGTTTTGCTCCAAATGCACATTTCAAGTTTTGAGCCAAATTAACAGTCTTTAGTATGTATGATATTTTGCTAAATGGATTCTTAGAAGTTTAGGAACGCCAAGTTGTTGAGCTTTATGCAGTGCACTTTACATGTCATTTCCTCAAAGAGGTTGTTCAGGCAAGATATAACCACGCTGCCTGAGGCTATGAAGGCTACCATAAAACTATGGGATGAATTTCTGCTTCCAATTCAGGAGCCTGGAGTTGCACCCACCGTCCCCAAAGGTTGGGTGCAGTGACAAGCTGATTAAAAAGGTACACCTCACTGTTCTTAGTTGTAAATAAAACAATAAAGACAAAAACAACTCTTAAGCTCTCACCTCTCATACATTCCCCTTGCCTCATTTATTCCATGCCCTCCCATGCCAATCTATGTTCATCTACCTATCTCCATGGCTCCTCAGATCTTCTATGTTGACCCATGTTCCTCTACCCACCCCCATGGCCCCTTATGCTAACTTATGAACCCTTATTCATCCCTCAATGACTCTTAGTACACTCTATGATAACCTCTTTGCACAGTGCCAGCTCATGCTGACCCATGCCCCCCACCACCTTTCCTTTTATGCCCTCAATGTCAATCACCCAGAATCCCCTATGGGCAGACCTGGGAGCCAAGCTGAGAATAAAATCTAAATACCTGTTGCAGACTTCACTACATTCATGGATTAAAGCCCATTCAATATATTTAAATCCATTCAAGTATTTAATCCCTCATGAAACAATTGATGTATTCTTAGGCCCACATCCAAGACAGTTAATTTTTCTGTAACTACTTGGAACTGTCAATCAATTATGAACTTCCAGGTCTGCACTGTGATAACGATGGGCTGTGGAACCAGTCATACAGAAGTAATACAATAATGATAGAACTCAAGCCTATGTCAATAAACATTTAGTAAAATTGCAAGCATTCTTTAACTGCAGGAATTTTCAAAATTTAAAGACTAGGTCCATCGGCTACATTTATTTTATGTATTAGTCTCAGTAAGCTTCTCGATCAGAGGAACTCTTTCTGCTAGTCCCAATTTTATCTTTAGCTGATATCTAAGGCTTGGATTTTCAGCATGTCACCTCCACCTCCCCCCCACCCACCCCACCACATTCACCCACAGTGCAGCTGGCTCACCACTGACTGCCAACAGGGGATATTTCAGTTCAGTAGAAGTTAATGCCATTTGTGTTCCTTGCTGCCTGGAAGGGCTGGAAAATCCTGCCCCAAAAGTGCAAACTTGTTGTAGAGCAATAGCTTTATCTCTCTTAGTCCAGGAGAGTTGTAGCCGAAAAAAGTCTTACAACTACCACCAGCCCGCCAATAAAAAATATGGGTGACTGACAAGAAGAAATTCTAAATTCAGCACGGTTTCACATTACCTGGTACATTTACCCATGGATTAACAATGCTTTTTCCATCAATTTTCCAAGCTAATTGTCAAGTATATTGTTCAAAGTATATTAGTATGCTATATTCAATTTAAATTCTCATTTACAATTGTACAGGCAACATACACACAATTAAAAAGACCATAAATGTTTTGAATTTTGAGAGATTGATGGGATCTGTCACCTTCAGATGCTTTCTTAATCAAAAATATTGGTTTGCTTTTTGATCTCAGTGGTCTGGAAGGTAAATTTCAAAGGCTTTAAAAATACTTAAATAAAGCAAGGGAGACCATGTATTACATTTCTCCATAACCCATCCAGAAAGGTGTACACAAAGGACTGAAAAAAATTGACCACATTATATGATGTCGGACTTTTTAAGATTCCTTTTCAAGATTTAACTTCAGATATTTTTAAATGATACACATGCAATTTTAAATGATCGAGTTTGTTATCCTACCTAACAAAGCAAAATGTGTCACCAGTTTTATTTAGAGCTTCCAAAACTATTCTTTAATCTTCTAACCTTTGTATAACTGCAACCGACAAGGCTCCACTGGAAACAATTAGAAGACACACTGAAAAATTTCTCATCTAAACACACAGCAGGAGGCATATTCCAGTAGGCAATGCGTTGCTGCAGCACACAGAGAAAGACCTTGGGCAAATCGCAGAAATATTCTAGCATAATTGGTTACTAAAGCTACAATGTGTCCCAGTTTTCAGCACATTTCACAAAGAAATTCTTTTGTATTGTTACTGTCATTGTGCAATTCATTCGAATCAATAAAAACCCACATTTGATCTAAGCACATGGAAATTCAATGTATCAATACAATGAACTAGAACTCCAAAGTCAAGCATATTCCTCATTATTGCACAGCATTTCTTAGTAAATTAGTTGCACAATTATCAAGCTGAAACTGAATCTGAGTACGTTTATACTTCAGATTTAAAAATGATTGAAAAAAATATAGATTTTATAATCACCCAAAAAACATGAATGAAATATACTAGCTTTTACTATTGCCTGATTTTAATGCGACAATTATAATAATTAAACACTTCAAGCTGCTCAGTATAAAATCATTACAATATAATTTGTTCTTCTAAACAATATTTAAAATATTGTAACAGCTTCCTCTGTGCCAGTGAGGCATTTATACTAGATCCTATAACAGGGTTCTCCAAACTTTTCCAGCTGTGGTACCCCTCGTGACCTCCCAAGCGCATTGCAGAACCCCAAATGTTCTTGTGTCAACAACATGTTTTAGCCCCCTCTAAATAATTCCATCCCAAAGCTCCATTCCCATGAATCCCCTGCCATAGCTCCTCTCACCCCCATCATGAAACCCTGCCAAATCCCCCCTTACATAAACTAAATGCTATGTGCCAGGGTTTACGTTTTTTTTTAATGTGTTCTCAGGACATGGTTGAGACTGCTGGAGTAACAATTTATCTTACTGAGTAAGAATATTTAACTCCGTTACAGTTACCACCCCTTTGTCACATAGGCTGCAGCTCCACTCGCACAGCCGCTTTTCTGCTTAGCAACAGAAAACAAGCAAGAAATCAAATTGGTTAATCAGAGCTCTATCTCTCCGAGCATTGGCCACTGATAGGCTAACTAGTCAATGCTCAGAGAAAGCGGGTTCCGATTGTCAATTGAATATTTTGTTTTTCTTTGATTTGTGACTGTTATTCTTTCTCAAACTTTGGCTTCTTCAGCTGTCTAAGGGGCATTTTCATTTGTGTGCTATTTTTTCAAGTTTAAAATAAATACTGCCTTTTTGTTAGGTGGCTGCTGGAGCTTCCACAGACCCCTTGGAGGCCTCTTACAAACACCAGGGTTCCACAGACCTCAGTTTGGGAATCTTCCTGTTCTATAAGATTTTGTATATGTATCTAGCAAACTAAAGTTAGAACTTTTGCACGACTTCTTAAATCTTAAGACCATGCAGTAACTTATAAATTAAACTCAGTTAGGCAATTTGTTATATTTGAAATGAAGAAATGTATAGTATCAAAATTTCAGTGTTACCTCACACAGCTTTACACATTATCACAGGTGATATCAGAAAATCACACCACATTTACATAAATCCATTCCAGCATATATGATCACTTCTCATTTGACAAATTTATTTTGTGGTTTAAAGGTGCAAATGGGACGAGTGTGAAATTACATGAACAAGATTCCATCTGAAATCCTGCCTGCCCCAGACACAATTTTACAGTAGCATGGACAAGTGCCAAGCAGGAGAAGCATCTTTGAGAGAAAATAAAATGCATGAATGAAAAAAATCAAGTAATTCTTGTACACCTCTGATCAGAGAAGTTAGAAGTGATCTGTGCCTTAACAGTTGATTATCTGCTTATTGAGGAAGGAGCATAGTATAAAGTGGACCTTTGGAGGACGGAAATTAAATTGTTTCCTTTTCCAAAAGAAAAGACTTCATACCCAAGGACAAACAATCCATTATCAGTTTAAAAAGTCTGTTCAACTCACCTCCGCATCTACATTCTGAAGGCCACATTGATCACAAATGGAAATCAGGTCTTTGCTACTCAGGTAACTGTCTTTGGTCACTCCAAGCTCTTCAGAAACTGCTTGAAGTCGTTCTTGAATATCCTTAGGGTCAGCACCGAACACACTCTGGATGGTGTTTAAATCGTCTGGGTTCCAAAATCTCAACTGACCTGGAAAAACATATATCATTTTTCTAACAGCTTATTATGGAGTGGAAAGCTTGATCAATGAGGATAGAGGGATTGATAAGCAACCACAAAAAAATGTTTTTAGAACTGAGATATTCAACATGGACTTTCTTGAGAGCACTCATTGGGCATCTATAATGGATGGAATTTCCCCAAAACATCCCATCGCCCACCAATCCTGTCATGGTGAACTCTGTGGTGGAGGAGACCAGCGCTGGGATCTGCCAGTCCCACTGCCATCAACAGGGTTTCCTATTGTTCATACCTCCGCCGTAGTGGAATCTTGATGGGGCTCACTGTCAGTGGGACTGGATAATCCCACCGGCAGGAACGGATGGAAAATCCCACCACATTTACATAAAGTTGTTTGCATGGTTAAGCTTCCATTCCAGCATATATAGTTACTTCTCATTTGACAAATCTATTTTGTGGATTAAAGGTGCAAATGGGAGGAGTGTGAAATTGCATGAACAAAATTCCATCTGGAATTCTGCCTGCCCTAGACACAGTAGCATGGGCAGGGCCTTCAGCAGGAAGTGCACTTCTGCCCCATATAAGGCCCTTTTCTCACCCAGCCACGATTTTCAGACTGACAGGCTTCAGATAGCTTAGGGTGGGAAATAGAAAGATTCACTATCCTCGATCTCAGGCAGGAAAGTGGTGGCGCGCACCTCCATTGGAAGCCTCCTTCTGACTGGGAGCATCCTTCTTTCAAGCATTACATATCTCTAAACCCCTCCCATCGAGCCCAGTCTATCCCCTGATAATCCAACTGCCCTTCTCACAAACCCTTTTGGGTACTATCTAACCTCCCTAGGATCTTGCTGCTTATGTTTGCACCAACTCCCTGCATTTTGTCTCTGGCCGACACTGCAGTGTCTCACCTGGTCACTGCAATGCTGTGCCTGGATGGGTTGGAGAGCTGCCAGCCAGCTTGATTGATTATCAGCTCTCCAAGGCAGGACTTCCTTCCTAGTGCAGGCAAAGTCCCACCTGCTGTCCGTCAATGCTCAGTGTTAAAAGGAAGCAGGCCTGTCAGAGTCAGTGGAGTGTGACCTCTGATAACTATCCAGGTGTGGAGACTGATCTCCCATCTGAAAAATTCAGGCCAATGGCTGTCACGAAGCAATCAAAATTTCAGAAGGATCAAACATTGAGAAAGTTAGTTTATTTTGTGTGACTCTTTTCTGAATGATTCACACTCTACCTGATAAGGATTCTATGATATTCTACAGTACAAAAGGCCATTTGGCCCATTTGAGATTATGATTAGTCTGTGCCAATCATAATCCCACGCAGGCCCTATTGTCATAACTCTCTTATACCCTGCTAATTCCCCTGACACTAGGGTCAATTTATCTTGGCTAAACAACCTAACACACATTTTTTGACTACGGAGAAAATTCAAAACAATGTCTAAACAACAGTGTTTTGCTGCTATCCACGTTAGCATTCTAGCAGATTGCCACAATCTGTTAATGTTCTCCACTCTATTAAAAGTTATAAAAACTGAGACCTGAATATGGGAGCTGTAAATCTAAATTTGCGTTTTTTTTTGTCAGCTTGTTCTAGCCTGATTGGGATTTATGTCAAGTTATTTCCAAAACTGTTTCTTTCTCAACCAATTGCACTACCTAAGCGAGCTGCGGGTATTGACAATTTACAGTTTACCATCCAGCATACATACCCATGAAATCTGAATCTGTATGAATTGGGTGAAAAAATTAGTTGAGGCATGAGGATTTCTTGTAGTAAATTTTAGCTAGGCAGAAACAACATCAGCAAATTTTAAAACTAAATTTAGGTTTCCAATTTCAGTATTCAGATCTTCATTTCATGATCGGGTTCTCATTTCTTAATGTAACTGCTCGTCTAAGTGAGATATTCTGGCAACATTAGCCATATGAATGCTACCATAATTCTTCAATAGTCAATGAAGCTGTTTTTGACTCCTACAGTAGAAGAGGTTACAGCCACAAACTCCCATCTCTGACAAATTACTGAAATCCGCAAAGGTGGAGAACACAACAGGATAATTAAGGACCCCACACACCCCGGACATTCTCTCTTCCACCTTCTTCCGTCGGGAAGAAGATACAAAAGTCTGAAGACACCTACCAATCAACTCAAGAACAGCTTCTTCCCTGCTGCTGTCAAACTTTTGAATGGACTTACCTTGCACTAAGTTGATTTTTTCTACATCCTAGCTATGACTGTAATGTTTTATTCTGCACTCTCTCACTTACTTCTCTATGAGCAGTGTACTTTGTCTGTATAGCACGCATGAAACAATACTTTTCGCTGTATGTTAATACACGTGACAATAATAAATCAAATCAAAAACAACTGAACTCAGCACCACTAGGTGAGAAACTCAGCTAGAGGTGCATATCTCATTCACTCACTAGTCATTCCTGCTGAGAAATATATATATGGATGTTGGGTGAAGGCAGCCTTGAACTTTGCAGTGACAACCTAATGGTCATAGAGCCACTATGGCTTTATACAGGAGACAGATGGATTGTTGGAAGCATGATTCAGAAAGGAATCAACACCTTCTGGAAAGAAGATTGAAAAAAACTCTTACCCTTGATATTATATTCCTTCATCCCATTTGACCTGCCAAAATGGACCACTACACATTTATCTGGATCGAAGTCCATCTGCCACTTCTTTGTCCAGTTTTGTATCCTATCTACATCATGCTGCAACTTCCACCATCCCCCCAAACTATCCACAACACCACTAACCTTCATGTCATTGGCAAACTTATCAACCCATCCCTCCACTTCCTCAACCAGGTCATTCACGAAAATCACAAACAGCAAGGGAGCCAGAACAGATCCCTGGAGTAGTCCATTGTGATGGCCTCCATGCAGAAAAAGACCCATCTACAACGACTCTCTGACTTCTGTGGGCAAGCCAGTTCTGGATCCACAAGGCAACAACCCCTTGTATCCCAATGCCCTCTCGCTTTCTCAAGAAGTCTTGTATGGGGGACCTTATCGAACGCCTTGCTGAAATCCATGTAAATTACATCTACCACTCTTCCTTCATCAATGTGTTTAGTCACATTTTCAAAGAACTCAACCAGGCTCGTAAGGCATGATCTGCCTTTGACAAAGCTATGCTGATTACTTTTGAGCACACTAAGTTTCTCTAAATATTCATAAATCCTGTCCGTCAGGATCTTCTCCATCAACTTACCAACCACTGAGGTTAGACTCACCAGTTGGTAATTTCCTGGGCTATCCCTATTTCATTTCTTGAAAATAGGAACCACATCCGCAATCCTCCAATCCTCTGGGACCTCTCCCATCTCCACTGATGATGCAAAGATCATCGCCAGACACTCTGCAATCATTTCCCTCGCATCCCACAGTAATCTGGGGTACATCCCATCTGGTCCCGGCAACTTGTCTATCTTGATGCTATTCAAAAATTCCAAAACATCCTCTTTCTTAATGTCCACATACTCAATCTTTTCAGTCTGTCACAAGCCTGCAGTACAACTACCCAGATCTTTTTCCACCGTGAATACTGAGGTAAAGTATTCATTAAATACCTCTGCTATTTCTACCGGTTCTTTACAAACTTTCCCACCTTCACATTTTATAGGTCCTATCCCTTCACATCTCATCCTTTTACTCTTCACATATTTGTAAAATGCCTTAGGGTTCTCCTTAATCTTACCTGCCAAGGTCTTCTCATGACTCCTTCTGGCTCTCCTAGTTTCCTTCTTAAGTTCATTCCTACAAGCCGTGTACTCCTCTAGATCCCTAACATCGCCTAGCTCTCTGAACCTATTGTATGCTTTTCTTTTGTTTTTGACTAGATTCGTTACAACTTTCATGCATCATAACCTCCTGTCTCATCGAATCGTTGTTGTGCAGAACTCCGAACAAACATTCAGATGTCAGGAGGTCATAATTAACATTTGCAGACAATTCATTACCTTTCAAAAACAAAACTTCCCACTTCCCACACAGCTATCTTTGTTTCTCAGATTCAAACCGTTGACTGATTCTGAATGACGTACAGTTCAGAGTTGTGGATTAATTAATTTCCACTAGGAAATAGACTTATCACTGGCCAAACTCAATTAAGCTCACCCACCATTCCAAATAAGGAGGCTTGCCAATTAAGTTCCGAGGCAGCACTGCTGAACATTATTGCAGAAAATTTGAAAGTTGGGTCCCTGGATCCTAAGCTATCTGTTAAAAGGAGCTGAAGGTCGTCAGATTTCTGTATCGTTGATTTACTAGCAGTCTGTTCCTGCTGCTGCCCTTTGAAATGATTGTACTATTTCATCTGGTATCTGATACAATTTTTCACAAGTTAGGACAGTTAGTCCTTGGGAGTGTGTCAGCTGCCCCCTCACACATTGAGAAATGTTTGTATGCATTGTGTGCAATATACCAACCATCATACAATACTTGTATTTTAACATTAAAATTAACCATGTTTTAGAAATAAAAGATGTGCTAACACTTATTTTCCCAAATATCTGAGAAAGTTCTGGGAGACAATGAACCTGATATTTATAGGGAAGAAGGGAAAGAATATCTGAAACACCAAAACAAGGAGTTCTTATCGCTACTAATAGCAGGACCTCATTATTGTTTTCTCCTGCCATTCAGCAATCAACCAGTTCGATCATAGAATTATGAAACAATCACAGCACAAAAGGAAGTCATTCAGCTGGTTGTATTTATGGAGTTTTTTTTTTACAGATTTAAGTTTGTTAGCAAAAGAAGTAATGAAGATACAGGAAAACCATTATCACATAGTGGATGGTTGAAATCCGAGTACATTGTCAGAGATTATGATAGAAGCTTGTTCAATCGAGGCATTCATGAGGAAGTTTGATTGTTACCTGAAAAGGAGGAATGTCCATGGCCCCAGGGAGAAGGCCGGGGAGAAAATTGCTCCTTCATAGAGCCAATACAGATAAGACAAGAATGGCCTCCTTCCCTGTTGTAACTATTTGGTGATTCTCAAGTTACCACTGCTTCCTTTGTCGATGACCTTAAATCTGTGCCTCTGGTTCTCGATCGTTTTACTAACGGCAACAATTGCTCTCATTTGTGCATACCCCTCATGATTTTGAATACCTCTATCAAATCTCCTCTCAATTTTTTCTGCTCCAAGAAAAACAGTCTCAATTTCTCCAAAAGTTAAAGTTTATTTATTAGTGTCACAATTAGGCTTACATTAACACTGCAATGAAGTTACTGTGAAAATTCCCTAGTTGCCACAATTGACGCCTGTTTGGGCACACTGAGGGAGAATTTAACATGGCCAATGCACTTAACCAGCATGTCTTTCAGACTGTGGGAGGAAACCAGAACACCCAGAGGAAAACCACAGGGGGAAGACATGCAGACTCCACAGTGACCCAAGCCGGGAATAGAACCCGGGTCCCTGTTAATCACTGTGCCACCCCATCTATATAACTAAAGTTCCTCATCCTTTGAATCATTTTCTGTACCCTCTGTAATGCCTTCGCTTCCTTCCTGAAGTGTGGTACCCAGAATGTAAGTACTAAGAGCAGCAGTAGCCAATTCTGTCCTTTGAGCCTGCTCCACCATTCAGTACGTTGATTTATCATCTTATTTACCTCATTCAAAACTGTAAGTAATACTTCAGCTGAGTTCCTCTACAACTCTATGGTCCTATTGATAAAGCCTAAGACACCATATGTTTTATTAACTGCTCCCTTAACCTGTCCTGCCAACTTCAATGATTTAAGCACATATACACCCAGGTCCCTCTGCTCCTGCATACTCTTTTACAAATGTACCTTTTATTTTATACTGTCTCTCTGTGTTTTCCCTATCAAAAGAAACACTTAACACTTTTCATTAAATTTCATTTGCCACTTGTCCAACCATTCCACCAACTCTTTATGTCCTTTTAAAGTCTAACATTATCAACCTCACAGTTCAAAATACTTCCAAGTTTTGTATTATCCACAAATTTTGAAATTATGGCCTATAAACCAAGGTCTATATCATTTATATACATCAGGAAAGACAGGGGTTCCACTCCTAACTGCTGTGGAATTCCAATATAAACCTTACTCCAGTCTCCAAAACAATCTTTAACCACTACTCTCTGTTCCCTTTATGCAGTCAATTTTATATCCATGTTGCTGCTGTATCTTTTATTCCATGTGCTCTAACTTTCCTCACAAATCTATTGTGTGGCACTTTATCAAATGTCTTACGGAAGTCCATGTACATTACATCCACAATATTACCCTCGTCAACCTGCTCTGTTACCTCATCAAAATAACTCAAGCAAGTTAGTCAAACTTGATTTGTCCTTTAACAACCCACATTCCCTTAATTAACTCACATTTGCACAAGTGATATGAACTCCTCAGAAATTATTCCCCACTGAAGGGCATAGAACTCTGGGTTGTGGGAGATCTGATACAGAAGATCAAACGAGACAATTTAACTTTTAAGTAAACACACACATTTAATGCTATGAAAAAGAGTGCCATATGGTGATCCTACAAAGAGTATAAATCACAACATTTACAAAATATTCTATTTATAAAATATTCTGAGAAAAAGATACCTATATCTTATTTCTACGAGAAAATCTAAACAATACTTTTACTTAGTACAAATATTAGAATTTAAAAGAGAACTTGATATCCATCAAACATTAAAGTAATATTACCTTGATCCCTGAGAGTGAGAGATTTGTTAGGTTCAGGATGGGTCTCAGGTGATCACTAACGCGTTCTCCCCGACAAAGCTTGATTATTCAAATTAAGTGGAGTTTTTAATCAATTTTTTGTGTTGCACAATTAAAAGATGATATTGATGATGGTCGTTTGCTTAATTACAGGCCACCCCCTAATCATTATTCCATATTGGGTAAGAAGATTCTTCTATGATATTTGCCTATTCAATTTCTGAGAAATATTTTTCTGGATTTATTCTTGAAAAATGAGGGTTGGGTAATGGTCATGTTGGTCAATCTAACTGGCTAATGTAGATTGCCAGTAACATAATAATACTTACTGTCTAATGTTCCTTTATCAGATTGTGGTTTTACTTATCTAAATGAGCATTTAGTGTCAGTGTTAATTGTCGTTGTAAGGACCCTTGGGATAATGGCTTCTAAATGTGTGTAATCTTTATCAGCAATGTCACATTGATGTGAAGGGAGTTGACCGTATATATGCTTCATCAGTGTGGCTCTTAGAAAATGCAGCTCAGGTTTTATTGAAAAGTAATTTGAAATTAATTTCTTGCATCTATACCATATATTGTACCCCTTATTTTTTACACAATGGCATTGTCAGATGGGTATTCACCCTCCAATCTCAATGATTAGCCCTCTTTCTATATTGAAACCTTTGATTTTTTGCTGGATTACGGATAATGGGGTACTGGTTGGTCTCAGGTGGCTCACCTAAAGGAATATCATAACTTGAGCCCAATTCTATCCTCACATGAGGTCACATGATCCCATCACTCAGTGATCAGGAGTAATGTTGCCCAGCACTCCTCAAGCTCTGCAGTATCCTACTTTCATCTCAACTGAGCCCAGTTAAATCAACAAGTACAGATCAAACTCAGGATCTTCCTGGTCTGTAACTTCAGATATTTATAGCAAATTGACTGAACTAATAAGCAATTTATTTTTTAAAATTTCTAAATATATATACAAAAAAAAATTCAGTAGTTGCAAGATATTTTCTTCCATTCTCAACATATATGGGTAAGATGGGTAGAGAGAGATATGGGCCAAATGTGGTTAACTGGAACTAACTTAGTGGTTAAAAAAGGAGCGGCATGGGCAAGTTGGGCCGAAGGGCCTGTTTCCATGCTGTAAACTTAAATGATTATATGACATTCTTACCTTCAGCTTCATATTCTTCACCTTCTGTGGAAGTCTTCCACTTCTATGAAAAGAAACAGAACACAGTCAAATAATTTGAAGTTTCATTTATATTTTGACTTCATCAAAAACACTATTTTAAAATGTGTGAACATCACAAAAGTGACAAGTGACAAGAAATGGAAGATGACAAAAGCCTACTTTAATAGGAATCACTAGAGAAAACTAGAAAGCTCTAGCTTTATATATATTTTTGAAAAACAAACTAAATTTATGCAACGGTTTTCACATCCTCAGTACTTCTCTAAGCACTTTAGAGCCAATGGCTTATGTTTTTTTGATGAAATATGGCAGTCAATTTGTGCAGTTCAAATCCCCACATACAGTAATGAGATAATGATCAGTTAATCTGTTTTAGTGATGTTGGGTGAGGGATAAATGTTGATCAAGATGCTGGCAGAACTCCCTGCTCTTCCATCAATATAACCACCCGAGAGAGAGCTAACAAGGCCATGGTTAATGTCTTATTTGATTAAAGGTACATCTGATGGTGCAGCACTCCTGCAATATAGTGTAGTGTCAGCTTTTGGAGTGGAGCTCGAATCCATGACCCTCTGATATAAAATGCTCCCACTGAGCAACTTAAGTAAAAAGGAAAGCATGAGTTATAACTGTGTATTTCATTTTTTAAAAAATTAATGAGCATTACTATTTGTAGTGCTTTCCCGGAAGTGTTTGGAGTGGCAACCAGGACACCCTTCCATTAGCAATTCTTGCTGAGTTAAGGCCATAAATAATATGTAGGAGAAGGAGGCCATTTGGTCCATCAAGTCTACTTTGCCATTCAACAAGATCATGGCTGATCAGATATAATCCTCAGCTCCACTTTCCTACCTTATCCTCGATTTCCTTACTGATTAAAATTCTGTTTATCGCAGACTTGAAAATACTTAATGACCCAGCCTCAACACTCTCTACAGTAAAGGATTCCAGATTCACTTTCCTCGAAGAAGAAATTCTTCCTCATATCTGTCTTAAATGGGTGACCCCTTATTCTGAGATTATGCCTCTGTTCCTAGACTCTCCCACAAGAGGAAACATCCTCTCACCATCTACCCTCTCAAGCTTTCTGAGAATTTTGTATGTCTCAATAAAGTAGTCTCTCATTCTTATAAACTCCAATGAATACAGACCTAATCTCTTTAACCTCCCCTCATAAGAAAATCCCTCCATATCTGAAATCAAACTAGTGAACCTTCCCTGGACTGCCTCCAATGCCAGTATATCTTTCCTTAGATAAGGAGACCAAAACTGATCACAGTATTCCAGGTGTGGTCTAACTAGTGCCTCATATAGTTTTAGCAAGACTTTTCTATATTTATACTCTATTTCTTTTGCCTTCCCTATTACCTGCTGAAGTTGCATGTTAAATTTTGTGATTTATGCGTGAGAACCCTCAAATCCCTTTGTGCTGCAGTTTTCTACAGTCTTTCTCCATTTAAATAATTTTCAGATTTTTTTCCCCAACCAAAGTACATAACTTCACATTTTCCTACATGGGCCAGAATTCTCCAATGCCGTACACCCTGTCACTGCTGCTAGCAAGAATGGAGAATTTGGTGCTCAGCCAAATCTCCATTCATGACAGTGAGATTGGAGAATTCCAGCCGCAGACAAGGTTGGAGAATTCTGGCCATTATTTTCTAAGGTTTTGCCCCCTCAACTAATCTGTTATATTCATCTGCAGACTCTGTGTCATCCTCATCATTTACCTTCCCACTTATTTTTATGTCATCTGCAAATAGTACATTCACTTCCCTCGTCCAAATCATGACTATATGTTGTAAATAAATGTGGCCCCAGCACAGGTTGTCATCCTAAATATAGATCTTTTATCCCAATTCTGTCTATTATCAATTAGTTAATCCTCTGTCCATGATTCAAATCCTAAATGCACGATAGACACTTTACTACTGGGAGGCAGAAGACAAATCTCGCTCAGTAGCTGATTGTGAATCTCAGTTTAGTAGGAAACTGTGGCTGAATGTGCAAAAAAACCATGGTTAAAAAATAAAAATTTAAAAGGGAGTGGGCAGTTGCCTAAGATTTACTCGCTAAACATAAATAACAATATTATAAAACAGAAAGAGACTCTTAAATAGTTGTGCAATGGCAGAATATTGATGTGATTAACTGCATTTAATTCTCTCTGCAGTCCAGATAACTACCCACCTAATGTCGGCACACATCAGCTCAGGTTTGTTACGATTTGATTTGATTTCGGATTCAAGCTCAATAATAATCCATGTATAATACTGTACAGTTTGCTGTTTTTTCTATCCATTTGCATTATTTCACCTAAAACAGCATATTGGGAAACAGTGTGCAAAAGTGTGATGGGTACTTTTGCATGGACTCCCTCAGAGCCATACTGTAAAAACATTAAACATTTTTTTGACATAGCAAGTGTTAATAGTTATAACCTTTCCTTACTCCTCTGAAAACATTCGTTAAAATGATATGGATTATGAATTGTCCCTTGCAAGGCCAATTATTTGCAAATTGATTCTATTCATAAAACACTGGTATTTTTAAGATTATTTTCATTTTTCGGTGTTTCAAAACAAAAAACCTTTAAATGGATCCAGTTAGGAAGTAAATTACTGAATAAATCAGTGAGATGTAATTATGTGGGGCTTGCACAGACATGATTCAAATGCTGAATTCTATGGACTTATTGGCATTCACTGCATTTCAAAGTCAGAACATCAAAGCCTTTCTTATTGATGATGTTCTAAAGACATATCTAAAGACAAAGCAGGGACTCTGGCTGATTCTGATTGCAAAGAAGTGGCTTCTCGGCCAAGCTACTTCATTATGGTTGCTGCGTGCGTTACAGTGGAGTCACCTGATCAACTGGAATATATTCAGCTTTGATCAGAACATACACAAGTCCTAGAGTTAAATTTAATATGCCCTTCATCTAGGCAGTCTGACAAAAATCAGTATCATCCGCCAAAAGCCAGATAGTAAACTAGATGGATTGCATCCATAACAGCAGCCAGTACAATGTGCAGCGTATGAAAGTGTGGCTATAAATACAGGGTACTGCAGATGGGCACCCATCTAATTGAAAATAGAGGCTACATTCATTCTGCATGGTTTCCATAGAAACAGGATTAAATATAGTGGCTTTAAAAATTGCAGCAGCTGGTGGAATATTTCAATTATCCTGTTACTGAGCATTACTCTGGTCGACGGCATAAAAGTTGTAAAATAATCTGGGTGCTATCAGACCTTCCTTCATTGATATACATAGTGTTTAATGGAACCCAGACTGAGATCATGATCATTTGCTTTAGGAAAATAAAAATCCTATCAAAATCCAATGAAGAAACTCATTTTGTCAACAATGTTTTCTCTATTAGCCAAAAGGTGCACTCTCCATACAGTGGGGCACAATTAAATTAAGAGCAAAATAATGCAGTTGCTGGAAATCTAACTGAAAATGCTGGAAAAGCTCAGCAGGTCTGGCAGCATCTGTGGAGGCAGAAACAGAGTAAACATTCTGAGTTCATATGACATATCTTTAGAGCTTCTAAGAATCCTACAGAATAGCAGTGATAGATACAAATAACAGGGTTCCTTTTCCTTCAATGAATCAATTGGTACTTTATGACAAACTGGCAGCTTTCAAGGGAAAAAATGTTCTGGCACTAAACATAAGTGATCAAATATATTAAACCCAATTCCAGAACTTGCCAATGTTTGGGGTGTGAACTAATGATCTTGTGTTACAAAGCCATCTTAACTACCATATTACTATTGCATTTTTTCATTCATTATATATCCTGTTTCATATTAATACACCATTTGCTTGTATTCAGTTTAATTTGCTGTTTCTCTCACAGAATGTGCAAGTCATTGAGGATTTTTTTGCAAATTGTAACTTCATACCACCCTTCTTGTTTCAGCACCTTTTGTAAATTTAACAACCCTGAATTACTTTTGATGCACAGCTCATTTATATATTTAGAAACAGTAGGGATACAAGGACTGAGATCATACAGCATTCCACACCATACTTGCAATTAATTTGATATCAAACCTCTCAATTAGATACTTATCAGATCCAAGTTCCAAATTTTAATTTAAAAATAAAGGGCAGGATTTTCCAGCTGCACTCACCCCAAGACTGGAAAATCCCACCTGAGGTCAATGGATCTTCGCATGGTCCGTGTCCCACCTGCTACAATTCCCGTGGCGTGGGAAATTCAAATAGTTTATCCGGAATTCTCTGATCTCATATGTCTTACCATTCTGCCAATGAGAACAGAGAATTTGGTGCTCAGCCAAAACTCCCTTCACTGAAGCGGGACTGGAGAATCCCAGCCACGGACAAGGTTGGAGAATTCCAGCTGATATTTGCTTCCTTGGACATAGCTACTTTGCAGATAAGTGCAGAGAGACGATATATAAAGAGTAGCAGATCAGACAGTTTGGAGGCTTAGTCTGGCAGGATCATACTTTTCTGGGGGAAAAAAGAGGGAAAAAGAGGAGGGAGAATGAGGCCAAAAGCAGGATTTGCACTTTTAATTCATATTGCTGCAAGTAGAGTGTATAAAGAAAACAGAATTGGAAAGATTATTGCAAAGGAATCCAGAGCTGTAACTTTGATAGATATGGGAGCAATTTAGTTTGTGGTTAGTTATCCACCAGTGCCCTCCCCACCCCCGCCTACATTTTCCTGTACCAAATGGTAAAAGGAGGAGAAACAATGGAGTTTTCCCACAGGGGAGAAAAAAAGAAATCACACCAACTTTCTACATTTTCTTTGCCAATAAACTTAACAGTAAGTCTTAATGGTGGGACTGTTTTAAGATTAAATTTATTTATTAGTGTCACAAATAGACTTACATTAACACTGCAATTAAGTTACTGAGAAAATCCCCTAGTCTGGTGCCTTTTTGGATACACTGAGGTAGAATTTAGCATGCCAATGTACCTAACCAGCATGTCTTTCAGACTGTCGGAGGAAACCCACACAGACACGGGGAGAACATACATGCTCTGCACAGACAGTGACCCCGGCTGGGAATCAAACCCGGGTCCCCTGATGCTGCGAGGCACAGTGTGACCATGTCGCCCTTGTTTCTCTTAAAAGGCCTGCTGGCAATGTTTTTCCAAAAAACAGTTAAAATTCACAATTTACCTAAATCGTTTTATTATCATCTTTCAAAAATGTCTGTTCAATATACACCATTATTAATAAATACACAATGATTGAATTAGAATCCTGGATTTGCTGAAATTCAAATAACTCATCAGTGCCTTTCAGCATCATCATTGTTCTTGGGTATTTGGCATAGAAGCAGTCAGGCATCTGTACTTTGATTAACACACAGATCAACTCACAACTAATTAATTATACAAAGGTGGATTAAAAATTTCACAAAGCCAGGAACAAAATGGCTCTGGCTTTCGAATGTCAGGAATGAACTTTTACTGGCAGGGGAACTATGTATTTTAATGTCATGCAAGGGCATTTTGTGCATGATCAAGAGGACAGCTTGGTTTGATACAAGTCAGTATTTATTGAAACCCATGTGGAAGGCAGAGCATTGCAAATACATTATTCAGATGGACGCATGCACAGCTGAACCAAAGAACAGATGGTATAGTTTAGTATTCTAGACCATATCTTTTGGACTGAAAAAAGCACATGCTACACTTGCTATTGTTTACTTGTCATAGCCTCTTTCACCCTTTATGCATAAACCAACCAACCTTTTGCACTTCACCATCTGTTTCATAGAAGCAGACCCTTATTCATAAATTAAGGACACCCAAATAACTGTTACAAAAAGTCCAGCCTTTGTCAGCATCTCATTAACATAACACTAAAGACGCAAAGATCAATGCATGCGGTATAATCACATCAATGTTCAGAGATAAGGAAAGAAGCTAAATATTTGGAACCTTTAACATCATATTTACTGTTGTTTGGGAATACCTTGTGAATACAGACCTGCACTTCTTGAATCCACAACGTATTTATAATTGTAGCATGAATACTCTATCTGGATTCCTGTGCAAGGGAATGCACTGCCTGAGTGTGATGGAGGCAGTTCAATTGAAGCATTCAAAAGGGAATTAAACTGTTAACTGAAAAGTAAGAATGTGCAGGGCTACAGGGAAAAGGAGGGGAATGGCACTAAGTGAACTACCCATTCGAAAAGCTGATGCAAACATGATGGGCCAAATAGCATCCCTCTGCCCTTTAATGATTTGTGAATATCATATTGGTTGTACAGTTTTGCAGTTGCTTATTTGGACCAGCACTGAGGTTACTTATAAACTAGCAAGTTGCAACTTCAATCTCAGATCAACCCATCTGCAAACTGTAAATATCCAAGTACTTAGTGAATAAGAAATCATCTTAAAAGATCAAAAAGACTATTGCCAAATGTTTAGCACTCGAGCATTTCTCTATTTAAAGCAAATATAGATATTAAATCACTGTTAGGCACACCAGAAATATATGAATTTAAAGAAATTTATATTAGAGAGAAAACTTGTTGCATTGAAAACAATACGACTTGATAATATTTGAGTTTTGCAGGATGACAGTGTATAGGCCCAGCGTAGAAATTAACTGTTGCTATTTTAAACCATCTTGAAATAAAGAATTGAAGTGGCCACCCGAATAATTTGCTGCACAATTTGTGACATACTCGAAGTACTGTTGGGCTATGGCTTCACAAATAATCTTCAGGAGCAGATTTTCATTCTTGCTATTAAGGATAATATTTAAAATTTTCTTAGTCGTAAGGGACATGATTATTCTTTGGCATATGTTTGAAACAGCTTCCTAATATGCTCTGCATCTTGAAAATGGACGTAGTCTAACCTGTTCATCTCCTCCACTATCCCAGCAAGAACATAGAGAATGGAACTTATATTCAATCACAAAACTTTTTAATGAATTTGGCTGCAATACACTGGCTTGATTTATTTAATCAAAATGAAACCAATTATACCACTGTTGCAATGCCACCCATTCAATAATTTTACAAATACTTTTGGACCCAGTAAAGGCAACACTGTAATCTTTTAATTTGAATTATAAAAGTTAACAATAATCTTTTTCCCATATTATTAATGTTGTTTGGAAAACTGTTTCTGTTGACATATCTGCCAACCTCAGCCAAAGCAGGAAAAACAGCAATAACAATGTTGCTTAGTTGACTGGCATACCCTAGCTGCCAGTTTAACCCCAAATATATTCATAACTAGGAGGTTAACTCTCCCAAAGCAGATTCGCTCCCATCCCCCACTTCTTTAATTTAGAAGCAGAAATGCAGCTTCTGACCATCAATTTAAGATATATCCTTTATTCACCTTTGTGAAAACATTCTCAAACTCACATTCATTTGGATTAATGGAAAAGGGTTCATGTGACAGACAACAACATCTTCACAAGCGTTGGCTTCCACAGAAACGTATTTATACTCTTGGAGCTGGGATGTCATCTTTATGTGAAGGCACTGAAGTAATATATCTTTCCACCAAAAAAAGTTATATTTTGAGGAAAATACCATTCAAGGGAAAGGTATGAGCGCTATATGCTAACTTTCTGGAAAATGGTATTAGTAACATGTTCCTTTTTTAATGTACTTTTACTATCCATGTTAGCAAGTGCAGATATAGTGTAATGATTCTGTTGTGAATCAGATTTGATTTAATTCACTTCTACATTCAATCGAGGGTCCATTTTCATATTAGTCATTTTGGTTAAAAATATCTACTGGAGTACAGAAGTTGTATGTTCTTTTACGATCAGGAGTTCCCTTCCTCCTACATTAAAAGAAAGAAAATGGGACAGATTCAATTACTGTTGCATGATTCTTTGCCTGACATCCCTCTTTGTGATTCTCCTAGGTAAAACACCATATTTGGATGATAAATCCTATTCTTAGGTACATACCTGAGTCTCTTAACAAAAAAATCAAAATAGTTCTAATTAGTACCTTGGGGAACTCTGAGGAGTTCCATTTTGCTTTCCATTATATGATTGGATTACTCTCACTGCAATTTATTGTTCTTTTGTCAAGAATGAGGTTAGATCTATTAAAGTAGCTGTTTTGACCATTCATCTACAATTCTGTTCTGAAAAAGCAGAATAGGTAACTGCACAGGACGTGGGTGTCACTGTCTCAGTCATCATTTATTGCCCATCCCTAACAGCCCTTGAGAAGATGGTGGTGAACACTCTTCTTGAACTGCTGCAATCTCGGTGGTGTAGAAACTCTCTCAGTGTTGTTAGGAAGGGAGATCCAGGATTTTGACCCAGCAACAGTGAAGGAATGACAGTATAATCCCAAGTCAGGATGGAATGTGGCTTGGAGGGGTCATGGAGGTGGTGGCATTTCCATGCATCTGCTATCCTTACCCTTCTAGGTAACATAGAAACTAGAGGTAGGAAAAGGCCATTCAGCCCTTTGAGCCTGCTCCACCATTCATTTTGAAATTGGCTGATCATCAAATTCAATATCCTGACTGTACAATGGTGGTGGAGCGAGTGAATATGGAGGGGTGGATGCCAATCAAGCTGTCTGCTTTGTCCTGCATGATGTTGAGCTTCTTGAATGTTGTTGAAACTGCATTCATCCAGACAAGTGGACAGTATTCCATCACATTTATGACTTGTGCACAGATTTAATAGACTATGTATTTATAGGATGATTAAATCATGCACTGTATAAAAATTTGGAAACCAAAGAGTTAAAACAAGATTATGTATGAAGCCACAAGTTCTTCTAACGTGCAGTTTCACTGATGAGTTTATCATTATGGCAAAAATTCATCCAGTACAATAGTTTTATTCTTAAAGCAAATCATAATTCCAGGCATTGCTGCAGAAAGATCAGGCAATGATATTAACTACTTTCAACAGCAAAACCATTACCTTAGCAATACCATATAAAATGGTGGCAAACTGATTAACATTAGATCCCAAAACTGGACTTGGTGTGCTTAAGCTAATACCTAGATACCTTCTTTGAACTTATTTCATAAACGCTTCCAAAAAAATGCAATCCTACCAAAACTACTCAAGAGTTAGAATAGACTGTGTATGTGTGTGCCACTTGTGGAATGACAGTAATAAAGCACGACTGCTTTCAACAACTTATTTAGTAGATTGTTGTCCAGTGGGAGTCAATCAATTTGATTTGTGGAAATTAGTATTAGGTTGCACATCAGTGTATCATGTTCACACAGATATGGGAATCATTTTATGGAATTGTCAATACACAGGACTGTTCATCTTCTTGTGTCAAAGCATTAGATTCTGAGCAAAACTTGCAGAAAATTCTTAATTTGAATGTTACAGTGTGGACAAAGGGCGGCATGGTGGCACAATGGTTAGCACTGCTGCCTCACAGCGCCAGGGACTGGGGTTCGATTCTGGCTTTGGGTGACTGTCCTTGTGGAATTTGCATGTTTTCTCTATGTCTGCATGGGTTTCGTCTGAGTGCTCCAGTTTTGTCCAAAGATGTACGGGTTAGGTGAGTAGACCATGCTAAATTGCCCCTTAGTGCCAGAGAGACTAGCTAGAGTAAGTACATGGAGTTATGGGGATAGGGCTTGAGTGACAGTGTGGTCTGTGCAGGCTTGATGGGCCGAACGGCCTCCTTCTGCACTACAGGATTCTATGATCCTAAAGGAACTGGTGGAAGTCTGCATTTATAAAGCATTGTATTAGGTCTTTTCTCTGACTGTTTCCCTTATGATTTTCTTCCTCCCTTGAATGCACTTCTGGTTAAAAATATTTCCACATCCCTGTGACACCCTCCTGCACTTCTCTCAAGTTACTATTCTTCATGTGAGTCCTGAAGGTACATGTGGGTTGACAATTCAGTTACAGGACACGTAACTGTTGAGTTGGATTCACCCCCACACTTTATAGGTTGAATTTAGATGCTGGAAGAATGAAATGCCTGAAGTTAACTGTTCACTGTTCTGGAATCCAGGTCTTGGCTGGACTTTGTGGCTCTCTCTGGAGTGGGATGACAGGCATGAGGGTTGTAAAATTGGGTGCATGACAGTGGCACATGCCTGCCACCTAGCTGTTTTGGCAGTGATTTTATTTGTAACAGGGGAGGTGCCCAGCATTCTGATTGCCTGTGTGGAAATTGAGGGCCTTAAAAGGCTAATTAATTGTCACTTAAGGACTCGGGAAGTATGGGGGGCAGCTCAGCTGAGGTAGTCTTGCTGCAACTTTTTATCCTGAAGTGTGGGGACCCCAGGTACAGATCTCACCACCAAAATCTGCAGACCAGAGGACTGGTAGCTCTTTAGACTCAGCAGCGCCACAGGGAATGATGGTCATTGCTGGAACTAATGTGCAGCAGCCACAGCAATAACACAAGTCCCTGAATACCAGTCAGTAGGGGAGTTCAGTCAGGCTGGCTTTGGTGAAAGTGGATTGGGAGTTAGTGTGACAGGAATGAGGTTTTTCATTGGCAAGAATATCTGTGGGGCAGAGTTGCTCAATTAGGAGGGTATCCCCTGAATCTGCAGGCAATTTGTGTGGCCTTTAATTAGCCATTTATGGGCCTTGATCAACTTTGGGGTGGACCTTCCCTCATCCTTGACTTAATCGGAGAGATCTCCACCCTGCAGCTTCTCACCTGATTATATGGCCTCCTGATCTCCCAGGCCACTCCGGGCAGGGGTAAGAGCTTTAAATTCCACCAGGCTTTTGATGATTTAATACATGGTCAGAAACAGGAAATCCAACCAATTTTGAACAGAAATTTGATATTACTGATGACCTACTCAGACCAACTAATCTTACTGTAATCCTTGTGATAACAAATTAAACCACACTGGGCTAATAAATTGCTTGTTGCATTATCAAATCTAGTTCAAATTCTGCGCAAACTACTTCTCCAAAACAGGGTAAAATCAATTAAACTGCATATTGTTTGTTCTATATTAATATGTGGATGCCAAATAAAACCAGCATGAATTTGGATTCCAGAGATGAGGAGTTTGTCTTACAAAGGGCAGTATAGGTCAATACTCCCTGGAGTTTAAAAGAACGAGAGGAAATCTAATTGAGGTATACAAGATGATAAGGGAATTGACAGGCTAGACATAGAGAGGATGTTTTCTCTTGTGGGGCAATCCAGAACAAGAGGTCATAGTTTTAGGATAAGGAGTAGCGGATTTAAAACAGAGATGAGAGAAATTACTTCTCTCAAAGAGTCATGTGTCTGTAGAATTCACTACCCTAGAGTGTGGTGGATGCCGTGACATTGAGTAAATTTAAGAAAGAGGTGGACAGATTTTTAATTACTAAGAGTTTTAAGGGGTTATGGTGAACAGGCAGGAAAGCAGCCGAGATGAAATCAGCCATGTTTTGAATGTTTGAGCAGGCTCCTGGGGCCCATTCCTGCTCCTAGTTCTTATGGTTTTAAGCCCTGAACTCAGAGGACTCCATGGCTATTATTAGTGCAGAAAGTTAGTGTCAAATAAAACTCATGTTTAAAAACCTCGATTAGCAAACATGCTACAATTATGTTGGTGCATTCAAGCAATACCAAAAAAGAAATGGAATTTAGAGGTTTTAAGTCCCATTCAAATTGGAAACATTACCTATGTGGGACTGTAGAAGAAAAAATAAAAACAAGAACAAGAAAAACCATCAGATTAAAAAAAATGATTCCCAAAGATTTGATTCAAAGCTTACAACCAAAATGTGCAGACTCAACACTGCTCAGAATTAAAACTGAGCTACGCCATAGAAGTGGTATAATAGTCTCAGCAAGCTGGTTGATGATGGGAAGTGTTAGAGACAGGTGACACAGACAGACAGCTGTATAGAAGGAAACCAGCAGCATCAGACAGGATGCATATCTGTGAAAAAGCATTCAATGCAAGTTTTCAAGCTCCATACCTTTGAAGTTTAAAACCAAGAAAAAGGAAAACACATAAAGAAAGTACTTTAAATAAAAATGTTCATTTCCAGCAATCTAAACATATTTTATTGATTAATCAAACTAGCTGTATAAAAACATGCTACTGTTACTGACGTATGGGACAGCATGGTAACATAACGGTTAACACTGCTGCCTCATAGCACCAGGGACCCAGGTTTTATTCCTGGGTGGGTTGCTGTCTGTGCAAGGTCTGCACGTACTCTCTGTGTCTGCATGGGTTTCCTCCAGTTGGTCCAGTTTCCTCTCAGTCCAAAAGATGTGCTAGCTAGATGCATTGGCTATGCTAAATTCTCCCTCATGTACCCAAACAGGTGCCAGAGTGTGGTGACTAGGGGATTTTCGCAGTAACTTCATTACAGTGTGAATGTAAGCATACTTGTGACACTAATAAATGAATGGGGGGGGGGGTGGAGTTAAAAATTGATCAGTTTTAAGCTGTGTTCAACATTTATTTCATTTTCATTAAATCACCAAGAACCACATTTCCAACCCTTGTTCAAAAGTGAATCAGATTACAGTAATTCAAAACAGGTATAATTCTATATCATGCAGTCACAAAATAAGCTTTGTTACCATTGAGGAAGCTGGAATTCCAGCTTCAAGCATCTCTGCTCCTTCCAGAGTTGTGATAATTATATACCGTGCAAACACTACAGATTTAAAAAGTTTCCCTCTGAGTTATCTTAAATAATTCTGGACTGTGTGTAACATGATCCCAGTCTGAATGAGCTCATCAGCCAGAAATAATTTTGTGTACACTTGGCAGTTTGTGCTTATACACTATTTATGGCTGAATAATCAGAGATTTGTTTTCATCTTTGTTTTTGCTCAGTTGAATATCTTTGATGAAAAAGAAACTCCAATTAGTTTACAGTTGCTTCCAACTGTTCAATAAAATTAAAAAGCAGGGAGATGGTCAAAAAAAAAATCAAAGCAGCTTTATATCTTCCAAGTCATTGAACAAATATTCAGGACTTTCCCAGCAGTGAATATCAATATTTCATTTAACAAATCTCCAGGGGTTTTCACAAGCTTAGCATTGCAACACACAACTCACGTTGGTGATAGATTCCTCTCTCTGCTCTGCTCTTGCCAGAATATCCTCATTCCCTGTAAGGTTTTAGGGAGCTTTGTGGTAGCTTAACTACTAGTGTCTTCAATATAGTATAGAATACTACAAATCATATAGGGCATTTCTTATATGATCAGCAGTGAGCCTGAACATATATGAACAGAAACAATTATTTTGGTCAGTTTGTGTAAATTGGTAGAGTAAATTATCAATAGTGCTTCCTACATTGCAAAAGTATTTTAATTGGCTGTAAAGAACCTTGGGAAATCCAAAGTTTGTGAACGACATCATTTTTTTCTTCCTTTATGCTTCATGTCAGTCAGAAGCTATGTGAACTCTGCAGCTCTCAAAGTCTTAAAAACGCATTCACATACACACACACAGAATTAATTTGAAGCATTAATGTTACATGGACAAATGTAGCAGTCATTTTGTGCATAACCCTAACCCTAACCCCAAAAACAATAATGCGGTGAATGACAAATTAACCCATATATTTTTCTTGGTGCTTTTTGGCTGAAGGAAGGAAATGGTTACAGCGCAGGAGATGGTTTTTGGTCTGTTTTGCCCATTCTGCAAGTACAAATCAGTGACTTCCATTCTCCCACCCCTTTCCTGTAATTCTGCAAATGTTTACTCTTTTGGTGCTTACCCAATTCCCCTTTGAAAGCTATGATGGAATCTGCCTCCACCACAATCTCAGGCAACACATTCCAGATTCTAACACTCATGAGAAATTCCACTCTGCACTCTGTTGTCATTTTTTGTAAATGAATGCTTTAGGGCAGTAGCCGTTTAACACACCATGTGGAATACAAGGCGGGATTTTACGGCCTCACTTAAGCGAGACCAGAAGTTCCTACCTGAGATCAACAGAGATTTTGCTTGTCGTCCCTCTCCGATTCCATGGTGGGTGAGATGGTGGAGTTCCGGCCATGGTATCAGAAGTGACAATGGCCCTCAGTGCATGAATGAAGAATTTAGAGGGTTTGCAAATGGCTGGGAAATTCAGCACTACACAATATCACCACATCAGTCCCAGTTAAATAGAAAGGCTGAGGCAGCAGTGAAAACTGCCAAAGAGATGACCGCAAAATTGAGCATTTCCAGCACAGGTGTGTACAACGCAATCTCAGATTGAAGAAATACACCCATTGAATACATATTCTTAGTCCAGCGATTACTCTTCCAACAGCTAAAAATCTGCTGAAGTCAGGTATGGTAATAGGAGTGAGTGATAAAAGCAAAGCAAAACAACAGAAAGCCAAACTTCACTTTGATAAAGCTGCCAAATCACTGCCAGGGCTAAGAGTTGGACAGTCAGTCACAGTGCAAACATTCAACAAACTCAACAAAAGTTGGGCCACTTAACAACCTGTAACTTGTACAGAATAGCTGTCACCTCTACCGTACACAGTGACGATATATAACAGACATATTGTCAGAAATACAGACATATACACAATCGGACAAGCTAGTCCTTCATAGCAGACAAACAGCTGATCAGAAAGATTTGATTTTGTCAGCTGAAGGAACTGAACAATCATCAGTCCCAGAGGTCAACTCTTCCCCAGTGGAACAGTGGCAATAATTACTACAGCAGCAACACTTGCCATGGTAATGGCATTCCCTGGACAGGCAACAACACCCCAGGAACCAACAGACACCAGACTGTGGTAACTCTGCAAGATGCATAGCAAGTCACTGATTGATCTCCCTCTGGGTCTCGTTGAGCATGAATTGCCCTGGTAACAGGCAGTGACCTGTCCAGCTGCAAGTCATTAGCTGAGCCTTTTATAAGGCAGACCCAGGACTGGGCCTGCTGAATTACAGTCCTGCTTTTGCGCTACCAAATAAACATGTTGGACTTTATCTTGATGTAGTGAGACTTCTTATTGAACTATAGTCCCAGGCAGGGACTAGTATGTGTACGCCATGGTGATGCATTCTGTAATAAACTATATTCCTTTCCAGTTGGGTTTCCTAAATCATTACACAGATGAACAGCCAATACCTTACATTCATACCACTGGAAGACCTGAATGTTTCAAAAGGCTGTGTATGTAATGAATGCATAAGGGCAGACAAGAACAAACAACAGTTTTCTCCGTATAGACCATGTATGTAGGTAATTTGGAAAATGATAATCCATACATTTTTTTTCCTCAAAGGGATATGTTTGAAGAAATACCTTTGTATGCTATGGCTTGCTATATTCATATGCTCTCTGATGTTATCTTTTTGTAAACCAAGCTTTTAAGGCAGTAGTCATTTTACACACCATATGAAACATTAAATATTGCTGCATAAAGACATAGTTCTTCATATTGCCTTTCATTCTTTTGTCATTCATCTTAAAATGAAGTCCTTGGATCTTGTTTCTTCCACTGACAGGAACTGTTTCTCCCCGTCTATGCTCTCTAGGTCCTCCATGATTTTGAATGCCTGTATTAAATCTCCTCTTAATCTCATCTAAAGGGATAAACTCCATTTTCTCCAACACATCCATAGAGTTCCTTATCCATCATGTAAATCTTTTCTGCAACCTCTCCAAAGTCTTTACGTT
The DNA here is from genome assembly GCA_024679065.1 of Sphyrna mokarran. Classification (NCBI taxonomy): domain Eukaryota; kingdom Metazoa; phylum Chordata; class Chondrichthyes; order Carcharhiniformes; family Carcharhinidae; genus Sphyrna; species Sphyrna mokarran. The sequence goes on from JAGIQG010000015.1 coordinate 35,453,999, forward strand.
CTTCCTAAAGTCCAATGCCCCAAATTGGACACAATACTCCGGTTGAGTATATTAGGGTGGACTCTGGTTTTCTTCAAAATAAATGGCTGCACATGAATTTATTAACAATTATAAAAACTGCTGATATTTTTATAGTTAAAATTCCAGCCTTTGCAATAATTTCGTGTATTACAATCATCCTGACACAATAATCAAAACTATTGAAAATGTAGAAAATCTGTTTATCATAGAATCCCTACAGTGCAGAAAAAGGCCATTTGGCCCATTGAGTCTGCACCGACAACAATCCCACATAGATCCTATCCCCATAACCCCACATATTTACCTTGCTAGTCCTGCTGACACTAAGGGGCAATTTAGCATTGCCAATCAACTTAACCTGCATATCTTTGGACTACCTATACAGTTACAGAATGTTACAGTTTTCAATTCTGAAAAACATTAAGGCAATGGAGCAGCTTTGTAGGATGGAAGAGAAGGTTGGGGTGGGGGGGAGGGGGGAGAGAATAAAGTATAGAAAAGGAAGATACTTTAACCACACAGAGTAAATAAGTTGATTGAATAAATGTAAAACTCTTAACAGAACAACAGTCAGGAGTAATGCATCAACTTAAACTATTATTAAAAATCTCAAGAACATAAGTGTCATTAGCTAAAATGCTTAAAAGCACTGTGAAAGTCACGAAGATAGCCCAGTCCATTACGCAAACCAGCCTCCCATCCATTGACTCTGTCCACACTTCCCAGAAAAGCAGCCAACGTAATCAAGAACCCCACAATCCAGACATACTCTCTTCTACCTTCTTCCATTAGGAAAAGATACAAAAATCTGAGGACACCAATTCAAGAACAACTTCTTCCCTGCTGCCATCAGACTTTTGAATGGACCTATCTTGTATCAGGTTGATCTTTCTCTATGCCTGTGATATTATATTCTTCACTCTCTCCTTTCCTTCTTTATGGAAAGTATGTTTTGTCTATATAGCACACAACAAACAATACTTTTCATGACATACTAATACATGTGATGATAATAAATCAAATCAAATACCTAATTATCATTTTATAAAGAATATTGGAGGATATAGAAATGATGGCGGTGCCTTGTTTAAGGTATCAGACTTTTTGAATGATCCTATCATATGTTAAAATGATCTTTCTCTTCATCCTATCATTAACTGCAACATTGTATTCTGCACCCTATCCTTTCCTTCTCTTCTATATAATTTATGAATGGTATGTTTTGACTGTATAGTGCAAGAAACAATACTTTTCACTGTATTCCAATAGATGTGACAATAACAAATTAATTCAATTCAAAGAAAAAGGCAACAAATACGGAAGTGAGAGAAACAGCACTGAAGATCCAAAATAAATGGATGAAATACACAGCAAGTCCAACAGTCCAAAAAACTGGTAAAATGAAACAGACCAACTTTTGGGGGAAAAGGCCCAATCTTTAAATGTGAAAAGGAGTCTCAAAAATAACAGATTACCTTAAAAGATGTGATTCCATACTCTAAAAATAAAGAATGAGCAATAGATGAAGGAAGAGTTTGGAAAATTGCTCAAGATTAGCATAATTCTAATTTTTAATGCCAAAGAATAAAGATCTCCCATTTACTCACCAGCCTGCATTATTCACAATCCCCATGATAGAAGAATGAGGTAGGATCAGGCATCAGGACTGTTTTCACATTGTGAGAAAGGAAAATTTATAGGTGGCCTGACAGGTCATGATCAAGCCAAAAGAGAAATTGGTAACCTGTCAGGAAAAGAAAACTGCCATAGCCTTGAGGATTAGAATATTGTCAAATTGATTCAATTGGCAGCTCCATCACTTCACAGTCAGGATACTGTTGTTATGAGACCCACACCAGGTCCTGAGATGCTGCTGTTTGGATGAATATTAAACTAACTGTGCGTTCAATCTACAGATATTAATCAATCTGTGCGTTCAGTGGCATTGAGAGTTTTGGCTGATTTATTCTCTGTTCACTGAATACCACCATAACAAACATCTACTTTCAAGGAATGCTGCTGTAATGAACTGACAACCCCTTTTATACCTCACATCATTTTCTTTTCCATAAACTTCACTATCAATTTTCTACCACTATTTTATGTTAATGCCCAAGATGATGTTAGATTCCAGTCAAACTTTATATTATTTAGCTTAACATAGTTACATCTTAAGAATAGCACCCCACCTATTTACTTTGGTCAGGCATACTCTAATTAATTTTCTGGGACTACAGGTTACCTGTGAGGTATCTAGGATGGGATACCACCCCTGCAGAATTCTGACCCTCTCCCCATCTGGGCATGTTTTCCAGTGGCTTGCCAATGAGGGGGAAGAGGGGGGTGGGCTTGGAATGGGGATAGTTGCCTTTAATGGGACTGGAAGACCCCTTGGCGGCAGTGGTCTAAGACAAGGGCACTGAGCATTTTAGAACCAACCTAGGAGAATTGGATGAGGCCAAAACCGATCAGTGTATACTCCTATTGAGCCACCGAGTTCCGACACTGCAGAAAGAAACTGTTTGGCCCATTGAGTCCAAAAGGGCACTCCAGCCAGCCCCAAAACCTCACGTATTCACCATGGATAATTCACCTAACCTGCACGTCTTTGTTCTGTGGGAGAATACCAGAGAACTCAGAGAAAACCGGCACAGACATGGGGAGAGCATGCAAACTCCACACAGACTGCCACAAAAGGCAGGAATTGAACCCGGCTCCCTGGCATTGTGAGGTAACAATGCTTACCATGGTGCTGCATCAATGTAGTGTGTGACAGTCCATTTGGCTACAGAATGCATGTCATATCCAGCATGACTGCGAAAGCAGGTTTCCTGTCAGCTACTCATGCAGCTTATAATACATTGAGAGATACACAGTTCCTGGGAAAGAGTAGGTAAACTAATAGGACCAGTGGTAGAACACAATGAGGCTGCATGACACAAATAACCTTAATGCAAATAGTGTACACAAGTTTCAATACAGTTTGCAGACAGTAATGTCACTGAACATCATAGCAACAAATTGCTCAAATAGCTCCTGTTGCTAATTGTTTAAATAACTTGTTTTGCAACAGTCAAACACTCATCAAATTTCATCCAACTAAGTAGAGCTTCCAGCTGTTATTCATCTTTATTTTAGACAAAATGTGATAGTGCAACCCTATAGGCATCATGGCCCTCCTTAATCTCTGTAAAAACAACAATTAGCTAAAGCACACATTTGGACAAAACAATTTTTGTTTCATGCCCAATTTTCAATGTAAAACATCCCACATATTTATCTATATTTTATCTGAACCTATATGTACTTTTTATATCATATTTTGAAACAGTTTTCCTTTCCCCCATTATATCCCTATGTATGCCTTTATACTGGATTTTGCCTATGTAAACTTGTCACAATTATTGTACACTCAGGCAGCTCCGGTTTCTCAGCTGTCTTCCAGCATTATCAACTGGTAACTTTAGCCCTTTTATTTCTCCCCACACCTCCAACAATCTTTTACCAAAATTAAATCTTACTCTTATTCTGTCCCCAAGGCTCTTACCACCATTCAGCCTCCAAATCTCACCAGTTTACAAATTAAACAGAAAAACTGTGCTTCCTCAGCTCTCTTCATACTATCTTCATCCACTCTTGATCTCTTTGAAATTATATATATATCTCCCCCAACCTCCCCAATTAGCTGTCTCACAATTCAACCAAGATTTCAAGGCCCAACTCATGCAACTGCTTCTAGTGTGTTTTTTATTCATTTATAGAATATGGACACCACTGGCTAGGCCAACATTGATTGCCTATCCCTAACTGCCTATGGGAAAGTGGTGGTGAACCCTTTCTTAAAGTGTGTTTGTAGACAGTGTTGTTAGGTAGGGAATTCCAGGATATTGATCCAACAACAATGAATAAATGAAGATATAGTTCCGGTTAGGATGACATGTGACTTGGATGGGGAAATTGCAAGTCGTGGTGTTGCTATGCATCTGCCACCCTTATCCTTCTAAGTAGTGGAGGTTGTGGAATTGGAAGGTGCTGTTGAAGGAGTCTTGGTGAGTTGATACAGACCATCTTGTAGATGTTATACATCTTGTAGATATTAAACACTGCTGCCACTGTGCATTAGTGGTGGAGGGAGTAAATGTTTAAGATGAGTTCCAATCAAATGGACAATTTTGTTCTGGATGATGTCAAGACTCTTGGGTGTTTTTCAGCTACATTCATCCATAATCATAACTGTTCCCAAAGCAGCCATTACAGAGATTTCTTTAATAAATTAATAAGTTGCTTTAATTCAATCACTTCCGTCAAAATGTATTTAAGTTGCATTGTTCTCCTGCTTTCCTCTAACCTGCTCTGCCCAGCAGTTGTTTGTGGCCTGATTAAAGGTATATTTCTGAATTAGTTCTGTATTAGGTGAAGTCTGCTTGCTTTGGTTTAAAAAAATTCTTAAGTCCTCAAAGAAATTGTTGTGACTTCGTATCAGTACCCTTAAACCATTGCGGGGAGGGTAGAGAGAGGGAGAGAGAGAGAACAAATAAGAAGGAAATTTAAAGTGAATAAAAAATTAAAACTAAGATTTTAAAGTGAGTTTTAAAGTTTGCGTTTGATATTGCCGCACACTGGTTGTCCTCCACAGCTGAGGCACATTTCCAACCTTGCGCAAAATGTTGAGACAGGTTTTGCTTTTGCCTCCTGCCACCATAAATAAGCAACACAATATATGTTTCTGCAGTAAATGAAATGTAAAAGCTTGGTCCAATCATCCCTCTTACTCCACTTTATTTGAAAACCACATTTAGTCTGGACTCCTCAGGGAATTCCTAGGGGACTTTCACAGCAACATCATTACTATAATGTTAGTGTAAGCCTATTTATGACACTAATAAATAAACTCATGTATAATAAACATCATGGACAAAAATCAATGCCTAAAAATTTCTCACTCAAAATCAAATTTTAAATTAATTGGAATTTTCCTCAAAAACACCATAATTAACAAGACAAACCATTTCAGCCCACCTCAATATTACCCCCAGAAGGAGCATCCTCAGGTTGTGTTCCATCAGCTAAAGGTTCTGCGACTTTGACTTCCATCGAATCCTGAAATTCTGGTGCCGTTCTTCGCCCATATCGTTTCCCATCTTTGACATATTTTGGCTGTACTTCCGTAGAATCTGCAGGAATACAATGCCTTTTTGTCAGCCTAATCGTTTCAAATTGCATTAGCATAAGCTTTAGAGGCTTTCAACTAGCTCACCAACTTTATCCATAAATTTCACAAAAGCCCTGCCCAGACTGACGTCATGGCAATCAGCGCTGCAATAAGAATGATACAATTGACCAAGGTTATCATTTCCGATCATTATGGCATGTCCTCTATTGGAAATGCATGAATAGACTTTGGGTAAGAGCAGATTGCAATTTAGAATAAGGAAAGAAGCTATCTATTGTTCTGACATCATTTAATAATTGTAGAATGATGAATATGGAATTATTGCTAATAGAACCATCCATTATTCATGTTTTCTTTCCACATTTAAGAGAGCTACAGCCTCTATTCAAGTGCTCTGCTCACTATACTTAGGTCAACTGCATACAGTGTACTTTTTTTGGTATACCAACAAGAATTTGTGTCTGTATAGTGCCTTCAATGTAGTAAACAATCTTAAGATGCTTCATAAAAGCACTATCAAACAAAATCTGATACCAAGTCACATTAGGAATTAGGAGAGCAAATGACTAAAGGCTTGGTTAAAGTAGTAGGTTTTAAGTAACGTCTTAAAGGAGAGTGAGAGGCTGAAAGGTTTAGGGATTGAATTCCAGTGCTAAGACCTGACAGCTGAACACACGGCTGGTAACGGCAGAGTGATTAAAACCAGAGTTGCTCACAGTTGCCTACAATTGGAGGAGAACATACATCTCGGAGAGGCGTACGGTAGAGATAGGGTAGAGTGGAGAGATTTGAAAACAAGTGTAACAATTTTAAAATTGAGGCACTGCTCAAGTACGAGTCAATATCGGCCAGCGAGCACAGAGGTGACAGGTGGTGGCAAAGGCAAAATATTGTTGATGCTGGAGTCTGAAACAAAAATAGAAATTGCTAGAGAAACTCAGCAGGTTTGACAGCATCTATGGAGGGGGAGTAGAGCCAACATTCTAGTCAGGATGATTCTGACTCACCAGTGTGAGGGGGCATGATGGTGATCCATCCCGTATCAAGGGATTTCAATGTCAGTATTCGAAGGGGTGTTTCAAACACGTGACGTGACTGATTGTGGAATTGGATGCACACCAGTAGAGACTGGCAGAGTGGAATTGAGATGTTCAAAGTCTGTGCCTTGTTTTAGTGATAGCTCTGTGGATGTGCTGCTGGAGGGGCTATAAGGGTCTTCAGGTCTGCAGCTGATCCCTGGAGTGATCCAGATGCATATGTGAGGTGTGTAGGTTGTCAGTTCCCAGCCTCCATCATGAAAATTGCTTCATCTGGAGGTGCCAGAAATGAAGCCTTCCAAGATTGTCACCTTCGATACATGCCTACGCCTTGCATTGACCCCACCAGTGACTGAAAACCCAGCCTCGTATCTTGGCAAGCTACGTGGAAACATGAAGGGAATTCCACTGCACCTCTGCACAATAGGTACAACAATGAACTGTCTCATAACAATACACCATCATCTTCATTATCAGACTCTTGGTCCTTCATGTAGAAGGAAAAACATTGTATGTACCTTCTACTTAATTGGTTCCTATCTGCAGCAAAGAATTGTCACAAAATACAAATACAACTTCCTCAAAAAAAGGGGAAGCCTTGCAAAAGAAACACCCACTTTCTGGCTATAAATATGAAAAAAGTGGCAGAAACAGGCTATTTGTAAATGTAATCCACTTATTTATCACAGTGACTCAATAACTATTGTGCTTTACTCAGTAATTCCTGTGACGCTGTTAACAAATGTGATAAAACAACATTGTCAAACTAAATGACGTATTTCAATTTTATAAATAGTTATGAAATTTAACATGGAAGATATTGATTTGATTTATGAAGCAATTAGTTCAACCAGCATAATTCCCACCTCAGATAATTAAGAATGTTCAGCAAGCAAAGTTATAACCTCAATTCTCTACTGCTTCCTTGTATCTGTGGAATTGGGAAATACACACCCATTAGTGGGGTTTTGCCTGCCCAATTTGGAACACACTTTTATCACCCTAGGATACATGGTTCTTACACAATTCTGAAAGTTTAGGTGCATCCACCATTGTCAAAGAAGTATTATTTGAGCTTAATCAATTAAGACTGGTACAGCTTAGTGGCACAAAACTTTGATAAGCTTCTCCATTGCTTGTCCTAGCCTTTGTGACATTTGTTCACCTGAAGCCCAGAGGGAAGACTCCCATTTCTGAGTGATATCTCATAGTCATTGACCCGATTCTACAATGCGAAACCATGATAAAATCGGGCATGAGGTGATTAGTGCGATCTGCACCCGCATCCGTGTGGATGCCCACTTTACCAAGGCCCGAAAATGGCTGCGTCCAAACTGGCCGAAAATGGGTGCAATGGCGATTTAAATGCACTGAATTAATGAAGTGCCCATCCAACTTTACCTGCATTTCCCCCTTTACCATCACGTTCACATGTTCGGATCCGATGTAAAACAAAATGTTCAGCAAAGGTCTGTTTTGGGCCCTCCAGCTTCTACAGAGGTAAGCTCTCTGACCCAGAGCAGTGCTGGGAGGGGGAGGGAGGTGGGTCAGATCATTCTCTGGCGATGGGGAGAAGGGAGGCCTGACCATTCTCTGGTGTTGGTGGGGAGGGAGGAAGGAGGTGGGTCAGATGTATCTCTGGTGGTGGGGGCATGGCTGTTTGCTCTCTGGTGGGCAGGTGGATCTCTGGTGGGGTGGAGTAGGGGGTGAGGGAGGACCACAGGCACTCTGTGGGCGATTGGTGGGGTGGGGGGGATATGGTGCCAGAGAATCACGATTGGTCTAGGTGGGAGGGTGGAGGGCTGGAGTGGATAAGGGGGACAGTTATGCTGTGGTGGTGAGGCAAAGTCTGTGGGGGCCATCGCTCCCGGGCTGCTTTATCCACTTTTTGCGGCTTAGGAGTGATGTGACAGAGGCGGATTTTTCAGTTTTCTTTCTAACCGCAGGCGCAATTCAAAGCTCCAATCGGAGCTGCAGCATTTCGGGTGCGCTAAGCCCCGCCCACAGTGATTCAAACTCGCAATTTCTTTTCAGGCTGCGTGTACGTGGGCATCTGAGAGCAGTTTTCCAAGTTGGATCTGAACTGCACCCAGATTCAGCACTTAGGATCAAAATGGTAAAATTGGGCCTATAGCAATGGAAGAGGCCTTTTGGCCCATTGTGTCTGTGCTGGCCATCATACACCTGCATATTATAATCCCATTTTCCTGCATTTGGTCCATAGCCTTGTGTGCTAAGGATTTCAAGCACTCACCTAAATGCTTCTCAAATGTTGTGAGGGTTTCTGCCCTCTACTTACTACCCTTTCAGGCAGAGAGTTCCAGATTCAACAACCGAGTCAGGCATTGCTTATAGTTTCCACTCAATAATCCTGAGTCATGCCAAGTTATAATCTGCTACTTTGGGGCACTGACCATCATATCCCATTGTTCAAGACGTTACACCAAACACACTAGATCCTTAGTTGATTTTGTCAGCAGCACATATCACTGAAAAGAAGTATGCTAAATTTTCAGAACTGCACTGAAAACCATCCCAAACAATACAAGCCATGGATGAAGTCTGCAAATAAATATTTTTAACCTCTTCCTTCTAGCAATAATGCTAAATTTATGCCCCTTTGACAGCAAATATAGCCATTATTCTTGAAACTCTCTTTTGAATTTCAAATACTTCTATTTAATGTTCCATTAAATTCTTCTGCTCCAATGATAACACTCATGGTTTCCTATATCTCTACAATCTACACAATACCTTAACCACGACACTAATATCATTTCTATATCGTTCGATGTTCTTTATAAAATGTTAATTAGGTATCTATCAATAGAGTGGATTCTGTATAAACGCTGGATCAAAGAGCTTGCTCCAAGCTGCCATTTTCACTCTCGCCTTTCATATGCATATTCAGATACGATTAATTGAGTGAGACATGTTAGAGGGATTCAGCTTTATCTGTAGTGAAACATCCTCCCTTGGGGCTGATGTTATAGTCTAAAGCAGGTTCAAGCTTAGCTATCAAAGTATTCCTGTGATTGCCCTGGAGGTGCTTCAGAAAGCAACCAAAACACTGGCTATTTGCATCAAAAGACTATTCTGAGACAGTGGGGAAACCCTTCTATACAGCTTGGAGAGAAGCAGACAAAGGTGTGACTTTACAGAGAGGTACGGGTGATAATATACAGTACAGGAATGATGAATGTGAATTTAAGATAATCCATGGCAGCATAACGAAGGGAACAAATTCAAACTGGATAAAGACAAATTTAGGACTAATATGAAGCACCTCCTCACACAAAAAGTGTCAGCAACACATAAAACAGATTCCTGTCTAGGTTAAAGCAGCAATATTATGGAATAATTTAAGAAACAGTTAGGAATTTGTGAATAAATGGATGTGACCTAAAAGGTCTTTCTGGGTTAATAACTTAAGATTAACCAAATGATTTTTCTTATCCATGTGAACATTATCAAGTAAAACAATGCTGTTTAAGACCAATCATTCTAAATTCTGAGATTAAAATACAGATGTATTTGTTGAGCTAATATGGATTTTTACTTTAGTAAAAAATTGTCTTTGTTAAGCAGAATCACATTGTTGTATCCTTGGTATTAGAACTAAGATAAGCGGTGGACAATGGAACATAAGGTAATTGAGCCTGATGTAATGGCTGATTAATATGATCAGGTGTGGTGGGCAGAAGTGGGGGAATCCGTATGCAGAAGCGAGTGACCTTTTGACTTCTGCCTCCGGCATCCAAGAACACTATACAAAACAGCAATAATGCAAATTCGGGCTGGAGGGCAGGTTGACCAGCCCTGAGGCCTAAAGGGAGTGAGCATTCTACACAATCAGTGCAGTTTTGGGTCATCTTGCAAATATGTATATTTTACACAGAGCTGCAGCATTATTTAACAGGATCTAGTATCAGGTTTGGTTTATGGCAAGGGAGAATGTTTTAACGTTTTTTTCAGACATGTCCATAGCTTAAGTTGTTTAGAACATAAAGAATATAGAACACAGAAAAACTATACCACAGACAGGCCCTTCCGTCCACAAGTTGCATTGAACATATCTCTACCTGCTAGGCTTACCTATAACCCTCAATCTTACTAAGTCCCATGTACTTATCCAGAAGTTTCTTAAAAGACCCTATCAAATCCACCTCCACCACCACACACAGCAGCCGATTCTATGCACCCAACACGCTCTGAATGAAAAACTTACCCCTGACGTCTCCTCTGTACCTATTCCCAGCACCCAAAACCTGTGTCCTCTTGTGGCAGCCATTTCAGCTCTGGGAAGAAGCCTCTGAGAATCTAACCGGTCAATACCTCGCAACATCTTATACACCTCTATCAGTCATCTGTCATCCTTTGCCTCTCCAAGGAGAAAAGACTGAGCTTTCTCAACCTATCCTCATAAGGCATGCTACCCAATCCAGGCAACATCCTTGTAAATCTCCTCCGCACCCTTTCACTGGCTTCCACATCCTTCCTGTAATGAGGCGACCAGAACTGAGCACGTTACTCCAGGGTCTGACCAGGGTTTTATACAACTACAGCATTATCTCTTGACTCTTAAACTCAATTCCTCCATTATGAAGGCCAATACATCATATGCCCTCTTAACCACATTCTCTACCTGTGAAGCCGATTTGAGAGTCCTATGAACCCGGATGTGAAGATCCTTCTGATCTTCCACACTGCTAAGATTCTTACCCTTAATATTATATTGACTTGCCAAAATGAACCACCACATACTTATCTGGGTTGAAGTCCATCTGCCAATTTTCCGCCCAGTCTTGCTCTCTATCTATGTCTTGCTGCAACTTCTGACATTCCTCCAAATTATCCACAACACCTTCAACCTTCGTGTCATCAGCAAACTTACCAACCCATCCTCCACTCCCTCATCCAGGTCATTTATAAAATTTACAAACAGCAAGGGTCCCACATTACTGTTCTCCGGAGCAGAGTTATTTGGAGAGTGGCTGGAGAGAATCCTGACTTGCAATTTCTGTCTTGTACTTTATTTTGTAGAGTGTTTATTTCGGCGCTCCGTAGCGGGAGGTAGGCGCGGGGGGCTGCAGGGGAGGAAGCGCGGGAGTATAAATTAGGTGCTCAAGAGTGGGTACACCTTACTGTTCTCCGGAGCAGAGTTATTTGGAGAGTGGCTGGAGAGAATCCTGACTTGCAATTTCTGTCTTGTACTTTATTTTGTAGAGTGTTTATTTCGGCGCTCCGTAGCGGGAGGTAGGCACGGGGGGCTGCAGGGGAGGAAGCGCGGGAGTATAAAAGGAAGGCCAAGGTAAGACAGCGGGCAGCATCGGGAGCGGGCAGTGGAGTGAGACGGGAATTAGAGTGAGAACAACAAGGGCTTAAGCTCACTGGGCTTGGGCGAGCGCAGGCTAGGACGCAGTGAGTAACGTGCTTCTTACCTAATCACCTTTAAAGGGGTATATAAAATGCCACGATACTTGGCCAAACGCGTCCACTGTGTACGCTGCCATATGTGGACCTTCTTGGAGGCATCACGTCTCCCGAAGCCCCACATATGCGCAAAATGTTTAGAACTGCAGCGTTTACGAGCAAAGTTGAGACAGCTGGAGCTGCGCTTGGAGGACGTTTGTCTGGTGAGGGAAAATGAGGATACAATGAATAGGGAAGGCAGACCTGCAGGGACCCCAGGATCTAGTAGTAGGGATGGGCTGGGTACAGTTGCAAGGAACAAGAACAAAAATCAAGGCACAAAGGCCATCTCTAAGGAGGATTCCCAGAAAACCAAGGGGGGGGTAAAAGCTGTGATGGAGAGGGCAGGTGAAGGGGAACAGAATGCCACAGAGACCGGCGGGAAAGCAGGAGGTGAGATAGTGGTGGGGGATGGGATGGTTAAAGGGATCGATAGGAGATTCTGTGGGGAAAAGAGAGACTCCAGGATGGTAGTCTGCCTCCCTGGAGCAGGGGTCCAGGATGTATCAGAGAGGGTAGAGGGAATTTTGAAGGGAAAAGGGTCTAAGGCAAATGTAATAGTTCACATAGGACAAAAAGATGTAGGAAGAAAGCGCAGGGGGGACTTACGTAGACAGTTTAGGGAGTTGGGGGCTCCACTGAAAGGTAGGGCCTCCAGGGTGGCGTTCTCTGGGCTGCTGCCTGTGCCCGGGACCGATTGGGTAATAAATGAGACACTCCAACTAAATGCATGGATGAGGGATTGGTGTAGGGCAGAAGGCTTCATATTTATTGATCATTGGGAAGTCTTCAGGAGGGAGGGTCACCTATTCACGAGGGATAGGGAGCAGTTGACTGGGAGGGGAACACATATTTTAGCTGGGAGGTTAGCTGGAGTGTTTCAGAAATGTTTAAACTAATAGGGAGGGAGGGTGGGGAGACAGCGGGAACTGGGAGTGGGATAGAGAGGGATGATAGGGCAACACCAGTAGGTAGAAAGGAATATCCGAGAGCTGAGGGTCTTCAGTGCATGTGTTTTAATGCGAGGAGTGTGACTGGCAAAACAGATGAACTGAAGGCAATAATGTTCACGAGGAGTTTAGACGTGGTGGCGGTGACCGAGACGTGGTTGAAGGAGGGGCAAGACTGGCAATTGAATATTCCAGGGTATAAGTGTTTTAGGTGTGACAGAGTTGGTGTGAAGAGAGGCGGGGGAGTGGCTTTATTAGTTAAGGACAACGTCATAGCAGTGCAGAGGGAGAGAGGTATGGATGATTTAGGAATTGAGTCTCTATGGGTGGAGTTGAGGAATAGGAAGGGAGTGGTTACTCTGTTGGGTGTTTACTACAGACCGCCCAACAGCCCGCAGGCTGTGGAAGAAGGGATATGCAGGGACATTTTAGATAAGTGTAGGAAAAATAGGGTGGTAGTGGTGGGAGATTTCAATTTTCCTGGAGTAGATTGGAGAGTGCCCAGGGCTGTAGGAGTGGATGGGGAGGAATTTGTACAGTGTGTTTTGGAAGGGTCCTTGGAGCAGTATGTGGATGGCCCGACTAGAGAGGGGGCTATACTGGATTTGGTTCTGGGGAATGAGCCAGGCCAGGTGGTTGACGTCGAGGTAGGAGAGCAGGTGTCAAATAGTGATCACAACTCTGTCTGCTTTAGGATATTAATGGAAAAGGATGAGACTGGCCCAAAAGGGAGGGTATTTAACTGGGGGAGGGCTAGATACGGCCAGATTAGGCAAGATCTTAAAGATACGGATTGGGATAAGCTTTTTGAGGGCAGGTCGACGAGGTACATGTGGGAGTCTTTCAAGGGAAAACTAAACTCTCTGCAGGAAAGATATGTGCCGGCAAGGAGGAAGGATGGGAAAGGTAGGATTAGAGAACCTTGGCTTACCAGGGAGATTGAGGACTTGATCAAGAAAAAGAGAGAGGCTTACATTAGATCTAGGCAACTAGGGACTGAGATAGCGCTGGAAGCTTATAGAGAGTGTAGACGGGATCTTAAAAGGGGTATTAGAAAGGCAAAAAGGGGCCATGAGGTGGCTCTGGCAGGTAGGATTAAAGAAAATCCAAAGGCATTTTACACCTATGTAAGGAGCAAAAGGATGGTTAGAGGCAAGATTGGACCTCTTAGGGACAGTGGAGGGGATCTATGCTTAGAGCCTGAGGGAATGGGGGAGATCCTGAATGAATACTTTGCGTCGGTATTCACGCAGGAGACTGGACAGATGTCTGTGCCTGATGTTGACAAAGTTGAGGATTGGTTGAGGGAAATAAGGATTACGAGGAAAGAGGTGTTGGGGCTGTTAGGCAGCTTAAAGACATATAAAGCTCCGGGGCCTGATGGCATTTACCCCAGGCTGCTAAGGGAGTTGAGGGAAGACTTGGCTGGGCCTCTGACGCAAATCTTTGTCTCTTCCTTGGACACAGGTGAGGTCCCAGAGGACTGGAGGATAGCAAACGTAGTACCGTTGTTTAAAAAAGGTCAGAGGGATCACCCAGGGAACTATAGGCCGGTGAGCTTGACTTCAGTTATAGGTAAGCTAATGGAGAGGATCCTTAGGGACAGGATGTATGAGCATCTGGAGCGCTGCGATCTGATCAGGGATACGCAGCATGGCTTCGTCAAGGGGAAGTCTTGTCTTACGAATCTGGTGGAATTTTTTGAAGAAGTGACAAAAACAGTTGATGAAGGACAGGCTGTTGATGTCGTCTACATGGATTTCAGTAAGGCGTTTGACAAGGTTCCTCATGGTAGACTGATAGAGAAGGTGAAGGCGCATGGGATACAGGGTCGGGTATGTAGATGGGTCGAAAACTGGCTCGGAAGGAGGAGACAGAGGGTAGTAGTGGAAGGCTCTTTTTCCGGCTGGAAGCCTGTCACTAGTGGAGTGCCACAAGGCTCAGTACTAGGTCCTCTTCTATTTGTGGTCTACATAAACGACTTGGAAGTAGGGGTAGGTGGTGAGATCAGCAAATTTGCTGATGACACCAAGATGCTTGGATTGGCGGGTACAGAAGAGCAGTGTCAGGCAATACAACAGGACATAGACAGGTTGGTAGATTGGGCAGATAGATGGCAAATGGAATTTAATCCGGAAAAATGCGAGGTGATGCATTTTGGCCGGAAAAATGTAGAAGAGAATTATAGGATAAAAGGTAAAACTATAAGGAGCATAGAGACGCAGAGAGACTTGGGGGTGCAGGTTCACAAGTCTCTGAAGGTGTCCTCACAGGTGGAGAAGGTGACAAAGAAGGCGTATAGTATGTTAGCTTTCATAGAAAAGGGTATAGAATACAAGAGTAGGAGTTTGATGTTGCAGTTGTATACAACTTTGGTTAGGCCTCACTTGGAATACTGCGCCCAGTTCTGGTCTCCGTACTATCGGAAGGATGTGGAGTCCTTGGAGAGAGTGCAGAGGAGGTTTACCAGGATGCTGCCTGGTATGGAAGGACTGTCTTATGAGGAACGATTAGATAGACTGGGGTTGTTTTCCCTTGAAAGACGTCGGCTTAGAGGGGATCTCATAGAGGTGTATAAGATTATAAGGGGTATAGATAGAGTAAATGGAGGTAAACTTTTTCCACCTTTAGAAATGGATAGGACGAGAGGTCATGGCCATAGGGTGAGGGGGGCTATGTATAGGACGAATATTAGAGGGCAGTTTTTCACACAAAGGGTAGTGGGGGTGTGGAATGCACTGCCGAGTAAGGTGGTGGGAGCAGGCACGCTGGGGCTGTTTAAGGGTCTCTTGGACAGCCACATGAGCGGTATGCAGATAGAGGGATATATTAGGACTGTTTAACTACGGCTTTTTTCCACAGGTAATTTGGTCCATAATTTGAGCACGCATTCGGCAGGTGGTGCGGGTACAGCTCTTGGATGTTGATTCATGGGTTGCCTGGTGCCTCATGTCGTAAATGAGTGCTTTATGTGGACCATCTGAAGGGCACCATGACAGCTCAGAGACTATCGATGTGGCTGTGCAGACACTTGGAATTGGGCCGGTGTCTGCGGGAGTTTGCGCGTTCTCCCCGTGGTTGCGTGGGTTTTCTCCGGGCACTCCGGTTTCCTCCCACAACCCAAAAATTCGCTCTTAGGCTGATTGGGTAACAAATTGTCCCTATGGTGAAAATTTTCCAAATTAGGAATAATATATATATTATTATATAGGAATATTAAAATAGGATAATGTATTTGGTATGACGGCGGCGCGGGCTCGTTGGGCCGAAGGGCCTGTTTCCCGTGCTGTGTTGCTTAATAAAAAAAAAAAAATCAGATTCCTGGGGCACTCCACTGGTGACTGACCTCCATGCAAAAAAAGACCCATCTATAACCAATCTTTGCCTTCTGTAGGCTTCTATGTTTCTTGACATTGACCATAGGTGGCATTCAATTTGAACATGAATACGCTTTCAAGATCTTAACAAAGAGAAGGTGGTTAGCTACAAGATGTTTCTCTCCACAGACGGATGATTGAGGTTAGTGAGTGAGGGGAAAAGGATCAAACAGCCCTGTGATTCAATGACTATTCTCTCTCGGCCCTCCTCTGTGCTGTGTCCACCTGATATAAGAACATATGATCTAGGAGCAGGAGTAGGTCATCTGGCGTCTCAAGCCTTCTCTGCCATTCAATAAGATCATGGCTGATCTTTTCGTGGCCTCAGTCCCACTTTTCTGTCTGCTCACCATAACCCTTAATTCTTTTACTGTTCAAAAATGTATCTATCCTTGCCACAAAAACATGCAATGAGGTAGCCTCAATAGTTTTACTATGCAGGGAATTCTATAGATTCACAACGCTCTCGGTGAGGAAGTTCCTCCTCAACTCAGTGATAAATCTGCTCCCCCTTATTTTTTGGCCTTACCCCCTAGATCTAATTTCACCTAACAGTGGAAACAACCTCTGTGCTCTATTTTATCTATTCCCTTCACAATCTTATATGTTTCTATAAGATCTCCCCTCAGTCTTCTGAATTCTAATGAGTATTATCCCAGTCCAGTCAATCTCTCCTCATAAGCCAATTCTCTCAACACCTAAATCAGCAGCTAAAACCAGATAATGGGAAATGGATCAGATAGATGTGCAGCCTGGGTGGAGTTGGCAACGGAGGTCAGCAGTGTAGGATTAGTTCATAGCACCTGGACACAATGACGTTCTGAGGTCAGCCAGGATGAGTAAGTCCTCAGTACGTATATTCCTGCACCCAGAAGCAGCAGAATAGCTTCAAAACGCTGCAGGCTTCTGAGGTAATTGAAGGTCCAAATGCAGAAATATGCAATTAAGGAGTGTGTACAAATGAGAAAGGTGTTAATGTCTTGGTTACCAGGCATTATCCTGATCATACACAGGGGAGGATGACCTCAATTAACCTAGCAGTGTTTGTCACCTATTTTTACACCTACTTTCAGGGAGAGAGCTCAGGCTGGAGGTGGAATGCCTGATCTTGAGATCCTAATGCTGCACAAGGAAGATATTCTCTTCACCTGGAACCTCTATGGTGATAACACTGAAACGAGGTTGGAGGACAATGTGGGTTTGGTGAGGTAGTAAATTGCAGAAATGGGAGCACAGAGGGAATTGAGCAAATGGGAAGTGGATTCAATGAATGTCAAAATTCTTGCCCTGGTGTTAAAAGCCATGGCAGCTTCCTAGAGGAAAATGTCTGGTGTTGCTGCAAGTGAATAATGTTTGCCTTGAGTCAGATCTCAGAGCAGTTGAAATGTTTTTCCAGGCTAAGGCCCTTTCTCGTCTCTTTTACGTAGGTAAAACCTCCTCCGTGGAGCAACATGTCGATACTAGCTGGTCACTTCCTTCCGAGGATGAAGAAAAAACCTTCAGGGGAAACACTGTCACATCCTCTCTCTGCTCCATGCAGCAGAAAAGGTACTAGCATCACTCTCAGGATTAGTATGTTGGGAGAGGGGCAGGCTCAATCTGGTGAGGGCACTTCATATTCACCATGCAGCTGCCGGAGAATGCGATGGAGCAGGCCACAGGCAGTCAGAGGAGGCGTGTCAGAGGTGAATCCAGAGACTGATTCTGAGTCAGATGATGGGCCTTGTCTGTAAGGCAGCAGGTGTTAAATGAGCAGCACAATGTGTGTGGAGATTTGGCAGACATGCCAAAAAGGGTCATCTGCTCTCTGCAGACGTCCACCTCGATGGTGTGCACTACAATCATTCACTCTTCCAAGTGCCAAGCTTCCTCCATGGACTGACTGGCAACTATCCTGGAGGAACGAACTGAACGTAACGTGGATGTATTCATGGGTATGCATCCTAACCTGTACATCACTGTCCTGACTGTCAGCTCAGGGGCCCAAAGCCAGGGCAACAGGAGCAAGAACACTAAGCCATCAGCTGAGACTTTGCTGGAAGGTAGGGAGGACCGAGTGGGCTGAGAGGCAGAGACTGAGTAGCTGCTGAAGCTATCTAGAAGTATCTCTCAGGCCGATTGTGTAGCCTCTCCTCCGTCCATCCATCATTAACATTCTCCTCATATTGTGCCGTTGTAGCAACAGAAACTCCTGCTGCCAATCAGCAGGAGTCTTGTAATGTGCCAGAGTCCTCAAGGCCTCAACCACACAAAAAACGCTCATCAAAGTCATCCAGGGCAAGTCGTAGCAGCTCCATTGCGGCAGCAAATAAGGCAGAAGCACTGGATTGGAGCACTAGGAAACACTTCAAGAAAACTTCGCAACCATCATCAAGCAGGCCACATGGGTGTGTGAAATCTGCTCATTAATAAGACGTCTCATAAATAAATAAACCTGAACTTCACAGTGTGTCAAGTGGAGATTATTTCAATATGTCATAGCTATTGAACTTCCTCTCAGCCTCCAACAGGAGCTTTATAATTGAGGATGGGCAGGATGCACTTATGTCAAAGTCTGGACATGCTGGGTGTGTTGACAGGATGGTGACATGAATCAAACATTCCATATGGAATGATGCTTGGACACATTTCAGTGCACGCGTTTTTGAGGCAGGGATTTCACAACCCACTGAAACATCTCTCTTATCAAGGCATCACTTGCGTCACAGCCATCTATGTGATCACATCTAGGGTCTTGTACCCGAATGCCGGAATGTTCTCTCACCTCATCTTCACCTTCACCCTAGATGAATGGCTGCCATCTGCCCTTCTTCCCAAGGGAACCTGCTCTCTGACTAACAAGGTAATGGAGGGTGCAGCGTAGTACAGCCACGAGTGACAGACATGATGCAACATGCTGCAATGCATCTCCTAATCTGTCAAGACATCTAAACCTCATTTTTAGCAGCTCAATTGTATGCTCTATGATGGGCCTGGTACTTATACAGCTGTCATTATATTTTTGCTCCACATCGGTTCTCATGGTCCTTATTGGGACCATGAGCCATCAAAGGGTAACCCTCGTCACCCCGAGGCCAACCATCCAGGGCTTTAGGAACTGTGTGCATTCCTGTATTATCTGTTGATTATGGTCAGATAGCAGGACATTCTACCAGTGAAATTCCTGTTAATAAAAGTATAGGTCTGGCCAGCTAGAGACTTTATGGGGACACGCGTGCAGTCAATGAATCTCTGGACCCTGGGGAAACCTGCAATTGCTGTGAATCTTTTGGCTCTTTCGAGTTGACCCTATGAAAGGAATGTAATTTCCTGCCCTTCTGAACATAGCATTAGTGAGGACCTTGATGCCGTGGTGTGCAGCAGGCTGCGTAATGCCACTGAGGTCTCCACATGCAGCCTGAAAGGATTGTGTTGCAAAGAGGTTAAGTGTAACAGTGATCTTTAAAGTTACTGGCATTGGTTGATCACCAATGCAATTGGACAACATCTCCTCTGCCAGCATGACACAAAGAGATATGACTGCATCTCTTGACTGCCTGAGATTCTCTGACATTGTGTCTTGGACAACTGAAGATGTTTATATACTCAAGAAGCTGCTTCCACGTCTGCTGATTCATAATGGGCTTCATCATGTTTTTGGTTTGCCAGGCTCTGTCACTCTCATGCGCCACCACAGCATCTTGGGCCACTCGATGTTTCCTTCTTCCACTCACTCTCTTCCTTTTCACCTCTCTGGAGGATGTGTCTTCCACAGAGACAACTATTCCTATGTATGGCCTAGTTAGAAAGCTACAGGACAATTAAGGCCTCTAAATAAAGGAAGTTTGAAATGGAAACTTTTCTTTCTTGTACAAAACATTATCAGCAATCACAGCAGCCTGAATGGCTAAATTCAAACTCAGGGCTCAGCTCAATAAATTAAATCTGTCCTCACAAGCTGACTGATACAGAAAAACCGAGAAACCCACCTGGCATGGAACACAAGAGATGATATTTTGTTCACACCATGTATTACTGCTGTCAACAGGGAGATTATTCAGCCTAATAACATCATTTAATAAAGTTTGAATAACGGACGACCTCCTGATTTCTAGCCCCACCTATCTAACGAATTATCTGGATCGGAACATAACCTTATGTCATTGTACTTGGTGATACATTGGTGCAGGCATGTAATACTCCCATTTTCACAGAGTTTTATTCAGCCCAGTGTCTGAGCAGCTGAGGGTTGGATGACTGAACCATGCTTAGAGATATATCTTCTGTCAAGTGCGCTAAATCATTACCTTTGTTAGTTACAGCTTGTGTGGAATGGCAGAGCTCAGAATGCTTTTACAAACTCTGCATATAAAAGTGTAAATACTAGTCCTGGTTTATTAATATTAGTAGATTTAGCAAGTGTTGTATTGCTTATTTTGTACCAAAGAGGGAGCATTGAGAATAATCTGTAAAATTAAAAGATTAAAATTAGAAGATTATGAATGGGCTCATATCCAATGAGTTAGGTGCTGTATCGCATATCCAGCGAGCCAGCACTTTATTAAGAGCTTTTGGCCAACTTTTTTGCAATATCATTATATCAGATAATGTGGTGCAAGGTCACACTTCAGCAAAATGGGAAGTGCTCCTTCCTCGACAACAGAAATATCTGATGGAAGTCATAAAATAAAACGTTCCGTTTAATCAACAGTATTATAGCCAGGAACTAAGTGGCTTGTCAACACATTACAAGCATTGTGTTAAGACTCATTGTGACTGATGTTTGGCATAATATAATGAATAAAACATGTTTTGGGTTTGTACTCATTTATATATGGGGCAATTTCTTGTTTCTGTAGCTGTTTCTCAGGAAGTAGAAGCTAGTTTATGAAAGTGCACTAATAGGATCACGTGCGCGACCAGGCGGGGATTTTCTGCTTCTATTTTGGGGAGGGTGAGAGTCTAGCAGAGGAGGGAGGAGAATCAAGCAGGAGTCCCGAAACAACTTGCATGCCAACAAAATTTCCCTTTCCAAAAGGCTTTCAAGGCTCTAGTTCTGTAGGGTAAACCTGCAGATACTTGCGGAATGTAACTTGTGGGAAATGGAAGGAGTGAAAAACAAACTCACCAAAGTCTCCATATTCAGAACAGCAGCTACCAAACAAAGGCACTAGGATACCCCTTTCATTTTTTCTGGCAATGTGTTTAAAAATACAGCAGGAAAACCCAGTCAGTTGGTGGGCTACTGTTCGCCTTTCCTGCTTGAGCTTATACTTTGCTAAATGCCAAAAAAGGGCAACAGTTTGCCTTTTATTTCTCACTATACTGGAGTGCTGTGGTAACTGATCCGAAGATGTGTAGGTTAGGTTGATTGGCCATGCTAAGTTGATCCTTAGTGCCAAGGGAATTAACAGGGTAAATATGTGGAGTTACCAAGATAGAGCCTGGGTGAGATTGTGTCGGTGCAGACTCAATGGGCCAAATGGCCTTTTTTTGCCCTGTAATGAATCTAAAAAGTCAATTCTGATCTATACATCTCAAACTGCATTTAATTGTCAAATAATGACTAAAAAATTATTAAATAAATATGATTTTTGCTGCACTATGTACTGGATTTTCATTTGGATGAAAGGTGAATTTTCATTGAATCATAGAATCCCTGCAGTGCAGAAGGAGGCCATTCGGCCCATCAAGTCTGCACTGACCAGAATTCCACCCAGGCTCTATTCCTGTAATCCTGCAATTTAGCAGGGCCAATCAACCTAACCCACTCATCTTTGGACTGTGGGAGGAAACTGGCGCACCTGGAGGAAACCCACGCAGACACGGGGACAGCATGCAAACTCCACACAAACAGTGCCCCAAGCCCGGAATTGAACTTGGGTTCCTAGTACTGTGACGCAGCAACGCTCATCATTGTGCCATCATGCTGCACAAGTGGCCACATTTGAGGTTTTTTTTGGCTGGAATCCAATTTCCTCCACAATGCACCATGTCCTCCGTCCTTTTTACAGGTTGGGAATGCCAATTGTGCAAAACATGCACTCACCCCCGCGGAAGTCTGGTTTTCCCTTTTAAATAGGGGTTAAAAATCAGATTTCCTCCAGCGTACCATTCTCCTCTGGTGGTGCGAGTTTTGAAAGCCCATTAAAAGCAGGCCAGTATTGAGAATTCATGGAGAAATGGAAAGTGCTGCTGAGCATTCTGGAACATTTTGAAAGATAAGTGTGAAGTGTTTCCATACCTTCGAATGTCACTGTTAGGTACTACATTGTAATGTGAGTGTATTTTTAATACAGAGATTAATTATAGGGATCTGTAAAGGTAAGTTGACCTTTACATTGACTAGCCTTTTGTATTTGCTCACATGCATTACAGTACTGTTTCACAGAATCATTGAATCCTACAGGGCGGAAGGAGGCCACTCAGCGCATCCAGCGTGCACTGACCATAATCTCATCCAGGCCCAATTCCCATAAAGTTTACTTATTAATGTTACAAGTAGGCTTACATTAACACTGCAATAAAGTTACTATGAAAATCCCCTCATCGCCACACTCTAGCGTCTGCTCGAATACAACGAGGGAGAATTTACTGAGGCCAATGCATCTAACCAGCATGTCTTTCAGACTGTAGGAGGAAACTGGAGCACCCGGAGGAAACCCACACAGACACAGGGAGAATGTGCAGACTCTGCACAGACAGTCACCCAAGCTGGGATTCGAACCTGGGTCTCTGGTGCTATAAGGCAGCAGTGCTAAACACTCTGACACTGTGCTACCCAACAATTGTGCACACATTGTGTTTTCACCACTCCCCATCCCCTGAGCCCAAAGCATGATTCAAACCCCCCAACTTTGTGTAGAAAACAGTGTATGGGATTTCAGAGTATGCCATAATGTGAAATATAGCCTCTGTAACATTATTTAGTGTGTCTCAGTTGGACACTATACCAATGGATTTGGTCTAACAATCACATAATTATTGGGAACTAAAGTCAATTATCTGGCTTGAAATATTTCAATGTAGGTTAAATGCATAGGTTAAAGGCAACAAAACCTAGAACTGGTTAGTACAAATACATGACATGTTTTAATGACTATTCCCAATAGCTATTGTTTAGTTACCAGGCAGCACCTAGCAACACACCTGAGTCAAGCTCTTCCTGCACAGAGGGACTGCACTGTCAGGTTTCAGCTAGCAGGTGGTTAAAATTGATGATTTATTTTCGTATAGTGTCATGCTGGCAGAGCAAAATGTTAAAAAAATCAAATGGAGTAATATCATGATGCTTAGTAGAACCAACATGCCATGCCCCAAGATTATCCTGTCATGTTCACAGGAGAAAGTGCTGAGTTGAAGCTGTTGGAGAGATGGGAGGAGAAAAGGCAAGAGAAAGTGAGTCACATGGGGAACACTCATGTATCTTCCATCAGGAACTAAAGGAGCAGAACATTTTCTTCCCTCATTTGGTAAATTGTTCAGAGAGCCTAGAGTAGGAGAAATACAAACATAGCATACAGCCAAACATGTCCATGCATCAGACGCACAGAGCAAAGCAAATTTTGATTTAAAACTTTCCAGCCCCACCCTTACCATCACTTTAAATAGTGTGGAACTTGCGTTCAGAAAGCTTTTGGTGTGTCACATTAGCATTTATTACAAGCCAGAATTTATCTTGCTAACTAATGAATATAATTTCTGAATATGTAAGTCTTCAGACTCTCCCCAAACCCTAACGATTGATCAATGAATGAATCAGCAATACGGGAATATTCAAATAGGAACTCAATATGTTACATTCTGACTAGTGGCAATAATAGCTGTCAAATGCTGAGGTTTTATTCATCAGAAAAAAGGGATTGATGAAAATAAAAAGAAGTTTTTGATAAACATAGTGGGGAAATAAAGGAGAAAAATGTGCACAGTACATATAGTAGATATAAAGCGAAGGCAAAAGATTGGAAGGTTGGGAAGAAGCATAAAAAAGATGATATTAGTTATTAGATCATGAGTCAAACAATAGTCAGGGGGCCAGAAACATTTGAAATAATCTAAGGACATCATGTACTTGAAAGTACAGAATTGATGGAATGGTGCCTGAGTTTTCGTCCTTTGGTTTGGAAGTGGAGATAAAACTAAATATTACAAAAGACACTAGTTGGTTTAACATCTGTTACTGGAAACTGTTGAAATCCATTATTATGGAAGTGGTAACAGGACACTTGGAAAGTCAAAATGCAATCCATCAGAGTCAGCATGGTTTTGTGAAGGGTATATCACGTTTGACTAATTTGCTGGAGTTCTTCGAAAATTAACAAGCAAAATGGATAAGAGGGAGTCTTGTAGATGTGATGCATCTGGACTTCCAGAAGGCATTCAATATTGCCACACAATAGGTTAATACAGAAGGTAAGATCCCATGGGATTAGGATAATTTATTCGCTTGGATAGAGGATTGGCTAATCAACAGAAAGCAGGGAGATGGGGATAAATGGGTCTTTTCTGGTTGGCAAGCTGCAACCAATGTATGCCATGGGGATCTATCCTTGAGTGCTAACTATTTATAATCTATATTAATGATCTGGATGCAGAGATAGAATGCACTACAGCCAAATTTGCAGTCAACACTAAAATAGGTGGGAAAGCAAGTTGCAATAAGGAAATAAGAAATTTACAAATAGATATGGAAAGGTTAGGTGAATAGGGCCTAAATTTGACAGATGGAATTTAAAATGGGTAAGTGTGAAATTATCCATTTTGGTTGCAGGACTAAAAACCTAACTTATTATCTAAACAGAGACGGACTTCAAACTGCTTTAGTGCAGAGGGAGCAGGCGTGTCCTCTTGTTGGACATTGTAGAGCAAGAGCAAGAGACCATAGTTTTCAGCTAGTGGATGGCAAATTTAAAACAGGAATAAGGAGCAATTACTTCACTCAAAGGATGTGAATCTGTGGAATTCTGTACCCCAGAATGCAGTGGATGTCGAAACACTAAACTAATTCAAGGAGAAGATAGATAGATTTTTAAATAGTAGAGGGATGAAAGATTATGGGGAGCTGACAGGAAGTTGAAGAAGAGGCCAAGATGAGATCAGCCATGATTGTATTGAATGGTGGAGTGGGATGAAGCATTGAATTGCCTATTCCTGGTTCTTATGTCCTATGAAACTATTAAAAGTGAATGGGATTGAAAGTAAAAAAGCCCCCAGGCCTATCAATCATACATCTTGAGGCAAGTTAGGAAGGAGATTGCAGAGATATGAAACGCAGGACCCAATTTTATCATTTTCATTCTAGGTGCTGAATCTGAGCGCAATTCAGATCTGACTTGGAAATCTGCTTTCAGGCACCCCCCCCTTGATACGCACTCAGCCTGAAAAAGAATCGCTGGTCTGAATCCTGCTGTGCCCAAAACGCTGCTGGTCTGATCAGAGCTCTGAACTGTGCATACACAGTGAGAAAAGGTTTGAAAAATGCACCCCTGTCACATTGTTCCTGGGCTGCAAAAAGCAGATATAATGGCCTGGAAGTGAAAAGCAGGAGCGATGGCCCTCACAGATATCGCCCCGCCCCCACAACATTACTGTCCCTCTTATCCATCCATCACCACACCTCCCCGCCACCCAGACTGATCGCAGCCCCACGCCCTCTTCCCCTCCCCTCCATTGCCCGCAGAGTGGCAGTGGCACCCCTCCACCAAGAGATTTATCTGGCCTTCCCCCCCCGGCAGAGAATGACTGGGCCTCCCTCCCCTCAGCGAATGACGGGCCCCATCCCCTCTCCCAAAGAATGATCAGCCTCCACTCCCCTTCCCCCAGAAAATGATCAGGCTTCCCCCCCACCACTCACCCCCAGAGAATAATAAGGCCATCCCCCTTCCCCCTCCTAACTGGACAATAATCTGACCTTCCTCAGTCCTCCCCCTGCCATCAGAGATACACGTGCTCCACCTCCTCCTCTCTATCCCCCTCTCCTCACCAGAAAATGACCTGGCCTGCCTCCCTCTTCCCTCCACCACCGATCTGAGTTAGACAGCCATTGGAAGCTCTGAACTTACCTCTTCAGAACTGGAGAGCCCAAAACAGGCTTTTGTTGAGCAAGACTGTTTCGTGCCAAATCTGGACACGCGAAGACAATGGTAAAGGGGGAAATGATGGTAAAGTTGGGCAGCCATCATTTACCATAATCAGTTTAATTCAATTTAAATCCATGTAAAAGCTCTTAAATTGCCATTGCGCCTGTTTTGGGTACAAATTGGATCGTGGCCATTTTCGGGCCTTGGTAAAGTGAGCATTTGTGCAGGCGCAGGCACAGGCGCAGATTGCGTTAATGGCCTACATCCGACTTTACCAAGTTTTCACACCCGTTATGCAATGTAAAATCGAGCTCGTAATCTTCCAAATGGTTTAAAAACATGAATACTGCCAAAGGATTGGAGAGTAGGAAAGATTACACTTATAATAAAGAAAAGGGAAAAGATTTAGCCAAGGAATGGAGGCCAACAGCCTTATTTTGGTTTTGGGTAAACTTCAAGAGTCCATAACAAATGAAGACTGAGGGGCTAAGTGGGACAGTTAAATTTTGAGAGGGTACTGTTTGATGGATTGAACTGAATCTCTTGAAGAACTCGGAGTTTATGGATGAAGAAAACACAGTGGGGGTTGTACACATAGGCTCCAAGAAAGTATGTTATAAACTGTCACATCAAAGACTCATTAAGAAAATTAAGATGCATATCATAGTGAATGCAGTCAAATGGATAGCAACCTAGCTGGGGAACAGAAAGTAACAATTTGGGCCTAAGCACAAGATGAATTATATCACACTGACATGAATTATATCACAGTTTGCTGATGATAACAAATTGTGGGCATTGTAAACGGTAAGGAACAATGTAGAAATATGTAGCCAAGTTAACAAATTGAGCGGCTAGATTGAGTAGGCCATATTTGGAATACTGCATGCAGTTCTGGACACCCCGTTACAAGAAGAATTTATTTTAGAGCTATGGAATGGATACAGACAAGTTTTTTAGTTTGACAGATAAATAGATAAAGAGTTCATAGTTACGAGGAAAGAGTTGAAAAATTGCAGCTGTGCTCCTTGTAACACATTAGTTTAAGGTTGGACATTTTCATAATTTTGAAGAATAAATGAATGGGGTTGTTTCCATTGGTTGCAAAATGGTCAACAACGAATGAAAATAATCATTAGAAGAGAATATGTTTCATACAGAGGAGAATTAGGACATGAAAGTCTTGGCTATTCAAAATGAGGTAATAACAAGTTAAAATAGAATTGGATAAACACTGAAAAGGAAAAAGTAAAAGTGCAAGAACAAAATGAGTTCCCTCTAAGCGGAAAATTTAATGATTCTATTTATATGCAAGCCTGGCAGAACCTACATCTTCAATTACAAGCAGGACTAAACTATAGAGCTGTAGCACTGCTGTCCACTCCTACAGCTTAAGCACACACAAAAGCACCAATTCCCTCGATTACTCTTATGTACAATTGCCTAGTCATTGCGAAGGAATCATCTGTATTAATCAGAGACCCACCTGCTGTTAGAATGTGATTATAAATTATGCAAGTAATGTGGTACAGGCTGAATGTTCCTTCATACAAACACAGTGTAGACCATGTAGCACCTATTTCAGAAAAATTGTCACACTTTGTTAAATTATGTCCTTGGGGTAAAAAGCACTTGCTTGCACAGGATTTAGGAGTCACATTCTGCTGCTGAAGGGTAATGGTTATACTTAGGCAACTGAAATTGTTCTGCTGCTGAGTTTTTCAATATTTTGCACACGCACAGACTTTGAAAATTGCACTTAAATCAATCACATGGAAAATTTTGTTTCATAATTTCGTTGCATTAGAAAGATTGTGTTCATTTTATTAAGATGTATCACACAACTTTAAAATTGCAATCTCTTTCTTTCACTTACCTAGTGCTTGATAACTGTCATCTCCTGAGAAGTTCCCTTCAATGGTGGTTGACAAGATAAAGATTAATGCCTCTTTAAATTGTTCAAAATGTACCTGGAAAAAATTACAAAAATGAAAAAAATGTCAAATTGAGAAATTAAAAGATGAAGCCAATTATAAATACTTAAAGTATAGTGGCACCTTAATATCACTTTCTATGCCTTTTAGCCTTGACAAAGGGTCATCTAGACTTGAAACATCAGCTTTTTTCTCTCCCTACAGATGCTGCCAGTTCTGCTGGGATTTTCCAGCATTTTTTCTTCTAGTTATTACTTAAAGTATAGGTTTGAGAATGCCACAAAGTGGTGGGGTGCAGAACGGACATCTCCATATCTTTCCCCACTCCTCCGACATCTAAAGTTTACCATATGATGTTGTCTTCAAAGTCAAGTGTGTCGTGGGTTACATTCTAGTATTAGGGGTGGCATCAACAGAAAATTGGAGCTACGGTGTTTTCCTGTGGAGAGAAGATTTCAAATGGTTGCATATTTTTAAACAAAAGTTAAAAGGAGGAATAATGATTGCAACATCCACACTTGTTTTGCAAATGTTCTCAAAGTATTTGGTTTCTTCATCTTAGTGCCTTCGGTTATTCACTTTTATGAGTAGATGTCTTAAAAGCCCAGACCAATGTTCATTTAATAAAAAAACTACTTATACATTTCAGCCATTTTATTACTACCACACGTAAAACAACACCATTTCCAGTTTCTTAGGTATTTGCTAGAAACATGTCAAATGCGCAATCAATAGAGTTTCTTTTTAAATCTTGGTAAAGTCTCATAACACTAGGTTAAAGTCCAATATGTTTATTTGGTAGTGTGAGCTTTTGGAGCACTGTTCCTTCATCAGGTGAATGATAACCTGATGAAAGAGCAGCATTCTGAAAGCCTGCGATACCAAATAAACCTGTTGGCCTTTAACCTAGTGCTGAGGCTTTTTACTGTGTGCCCACCCCAGTCCAACACCGGCATCTCCACATCATTTTTAAATCTTAATATGGCTTCTGCTACCATCAAAACTTTGGTTTTGGGAAACAGATTTATCAAAGGTATACTTCACATTATCTCTGTTTATAATAGTTAATGTGTTCTAACATTTTTTGCAGTACAAACTTAACACCTGAAATAACCAATAACATCATGCCGACCTAATAGAAACCTGAACACAAGTGACCAGGAAGGATCAAGATGGCATCTCTTGATCATCTCTTTTTGGACAGATAGTGTTTTAAACAGTCTCAAATCAGGAAATAGTGCTAATTTCTTAAAGCTGCATGCAAAAGAGCTGGTAGAATAATCTAATGAGTTTTTGATTGCAAGAACACTTTACGCTGAAAAACGGCCCATTTATTTATCCAAGTTAATTGATCACCTTAAAAGGTATTTCAGTGATATAAATACTTTCTTTGGCAATTTAATGAAATATGGGACAAATGACTATTTCGTTCCCAGTGAATAAACACGACAATCAGCAGGTATTTGACTTTTTCAATTTCATTTACAACTATATGCAAACAAGCAAAGACACAATAAAAAGTGGTTGTGATTAAAGTGCCACTTGACAATGCACTGCTACACTGCTAAGGAAATTACCGTTGACCCTTCTCAGAGTAGTAACCCTCCATCAGATGATTGGGATGAAACCCTGAAAGAACTATCCCAGAAATTGCTGTTGATTACAGTGCAAAGTTACTGCTCAATAAAATGAAAATGTCATATTGTGTTGAAGGCAAAATAAATGTAACACGTATACACTTGGAATTTGGAGTGACACAGTGGTCTCACACCATTAGGAATCCAGGTTCAATTCCTGCCTTGGGTAGCTGTCTGTGTGGAGTCTGCACACACTCTCAGTGTCTACATGAGTTTTCTCTGGATGCTCTGGTCTCCCCCCAAAGATGTGCAGGTTAGGTTGGCCATGTTAAATTGCCCCTTAATGTCAGTGATTAGCAGGATAAATTTGTAGGGTTACAGGTAATAGGGCCTGGGTGAGACTGCTGTCAGTGCAGGCTTAATGGGCCGATTGACCTCTTTGTGCACGCAGAGATTCTATGACTCTAGTTTTCAAATCTTCTCTCAGAACACTTCATGAAATTGTGTGTTATCCTTGCGCAGGGGCCATGCTAATCTTCTCTGTATTGTTCCAATTTTAGTATATGTGCTGTCGAAATCATTTTTTTTAATGAAATTGTTTGATACTAGATGTATCAAACAGTTACACAAAA
Source organism: Sphyrna mokarran (assembly GCA_024679065.1). Classification (NCBI taxonomy): domain Eukaryota; kingdom Metazoa; phylum Chordata; class Chondrichthyes; order Carcharhiniformes; family Carcharhinidae; genus Sphyrna; species Sphyrna mokarran. Next base: position 35,484,230 of record JAGIQG010000015.1, read on the forward strand.
GAATAGAAATAGATACAAATAATGGAACCTGATGCATTAAATTTGCTAGGTTACCACGTCAAAGACAAGATGATTTTCATTTACCAGCATTTAAGCTCTGTTAAAGTGCAAAATGTGAAGCGCCTTTAGAGAAATAAGAGGAACTTGACAAAATAATAAATAAGATGGGGCATATTTGGAATCATGTCAATTGTGAACTGTGTGAGATACCAGAAAGTTGCATCATTTTATGGTGGTTAAAGGTAGTGTTACAATAATCACCTGAATATTTTGGTCAGTGTATAAGCATCTGGCTTAGCTCCATGAGCAATATCTTGATATTAAGGAATTTCATTGGATCCCCGTCATTAGACAAGGCTTGTATACTTTTAGATCTACAAATTGTCTTTCATTGGAGAGCCAATATTTTACATCTTCTTATTGTGCAATGAATACAACATTTTAGCTCCGGTGTGTTCGATAATAGAGTACAAGGACTTCTTTAAACCATTTTAACAGTTCAGTAAAGCGTAGCCTCCACTTTTAATCTAGGTTACAGACCAGTAACAAGGTCAACCAACAGGACATCAAATCACTGATCCAATCTTCTTCAGAGATGACAACAGATGTTGCATGACGGTGAAAAGAAAATACTTCAGCAGAATGCCCTGCCTTCGAAAAAAGGGGTAAACACTCCTACTGTGTATTTTTGTTATATTGAAAAGGAATACCCATTGTTGGGCAAAATCAGACCATCTCCTGGGCTTTGCAGTGTGTAATTCCGTGCATTCATTGTGTAATGTATTCACTGAGTGGCTATATCACCAAGACATGGGTCTGAAAGTGAGCAGCTGCACAGTAACAGATGGCTCCTTTCTCAACTGGAAACAATTCTACTAGCAACATTTTAAATAAACTCAAATACATTACCGCATGGACCAGAAAAAAACTGCCCAAGGAGAGTCAAATAGAATTTAACAAAATGGGATTTTTCACTCATATTTGAGAACAGCTATAAAACAACTTTCTGCAGAGTAAATTTTGCTCTTAGAGAAATGGCAACGAAACGTGTCACTTTGCAAATTGCTCCACAAGTAAATGTATTACAATCGTAAATCACCGATGAAAGGGCTGCGGGATGTTACCTTGGTCTCAGCACCCAAGATGAGGGAAGGGAAAAACATGACAGGCTCCTGACTGCTAAATAGTGACTCAGATTGCTTAAACGATCCATACAAGTACACGATGTGATACACAATCCCATAGTCAAAATAAATCTAGAAGAACTGACAGTTTATTGAAATTGCCAGAAGACATAGAACTGTATATCAGCATATACATTAACTGTAAGTTATTCTCTTCAGAAGAGAATAATAAGAAATGGAACAAAATTGGGATTTTATATCAAGAAGAGCTTGATGAAACAAAAGAGAAAATGTTTAGTTTAGATTAAGCAAATTTAAGCTGAAGAGTTTTGACTTTATTAACCTCATTCTATAAGGAATTAGAATAGTCAAATGTAAACTTTTAAGAGGAGGTTGTTTAAAGGTAAATTGTAGCACAGTATTCTTATATTTGTTATGCTATCCTGAAGAAGAGTAAAAAGGCACTTTCACTAGGGATATGATTTGATCTGTATGAATAAAAGAACAGACTTAAGGAACAGCAAAGCCGTTTTCAAATAAAACATTTTCCACCTGGCTTCTTATTCCCTTTTTGTCATTCTCCTTTCCAGCGAGCCAGCTGTTAATGGGGGTTGGGATTGTGAGTTTTTTTCATGTCTGTGGGAGCAGCTGTCCCCTATGTTATACAACAATTGTGCCAACGGTAGTGGAGCACCTTGTAATCTGCAAAAAGATTCAAACAGAATCTATCAGACTCCAACTGAAGCAGGTCCTTCAGAAAAATTAAACAGTAATCTGCACTATTTAGCTGACTGGCAAAACTTGTTCTGCATTTATTCTGTGCTTTTGTTTAGAAAAAGAAATAAACTTCTGTGCCGAATTTGTTGGAACAACCATTCAATACTACATCTCCAAATAAAATGAGTGAATTTAGTTCTGGGTAAATTTTAGAAACTTCAGGTTGGCTAACAATTGAGAGCAATCTAACATGCACACAACATTGACAGGGGCAAGAACAATGTCTAAAATAAATAATATTGGGGACAAGGGAGCTCAAAACTATTCCACCCAGTTTGTAAATGGGAAAATTAAATCCACAGAACGTGGTGATTTGCAGGCGTACAAATCCATTTACACCATGGATTTGCTGCAGACTCACTAGGAAATAAGTGACAAATGCAACACAGTCAGATGAGCCAAGTGGATATCAGTGATTTACTACAAAATTTATCTTTTAATTTTGCTATCCTCCCTCCTTCCACGCAGACTATTATACACAGATAGAGAGAGGAGAGAGAAAGAAATGTATGGGGATAGCAATATATGTTTATTTTCTAAGCATTATCTGGGCAAACAGCACTACTATCAACTAAGCAGTCACTGCAATTCTAGTTTATGACTGCCCTTAATTTGTATACAACACTGAAATGTCATTCACATTTATCACAGCTAATATCCAATTCCATTCACACCAACATTCTGCAATTACAGAAGGGACAGCACGATCAATCATGTTCTTCACTTAAAACAAGTGGATTCATACAGTTAACTTTAATAGAAGCATGTTGCATAGCAACGATTAATATATTGGTACAAGATCTCTATGTATCATAATACTATTTTCATATCACTGTACATTAAGTGAGTTTTCCATGAAGCAAGTAACAGAGATAAAGTGGAAGCAAAGCTAGAAGGAAGATGCCATTATACCGAACACAATTCCAACAAAAATAAATTGAACATTTAATTTTTACAATTGGTAGAGTTCTGTAAAGCGAGTTTACTGTTAAACAAATCAGACTCATTATAAAGGGGAAAAGGTTCATTTCAAAATTCAGCTATTTGTATCTCCATTATATTCTAGGTTTGTTACATTTGCCGAGACTTCCTAGCCAAAGTGATGATCACGCTGAGATTAATTATCATGCGGCCTGTTTTTCCTTGTTTCTTTTACACAGTCTCTCTGTGCCGTTCAACTATATGATTCTCAATGCTGCAAGTGAGAAAACCTTATTTCATGCTTTACTTTTCAGTAAGTGCAATTTTCAAACCCCAGTAAAATGTTTACACTCACAGCTGATGGTAGGCAAGCCATATGTTTGCTAACATAGTTACATTTCCATTAACAAAAACCAAAAAACGCATTTAGATGCCAGCATGAAACATGCATGTTGGGTCCGAGTAAATGGCACACATTTGATAGCCAGTCAGGCTCCAGGTGCTGAAGCACATAACAGTCCAACCAATCACCCTCCATCAATTGTACACAAACAGGCCTGGATCCTTTACTGCGGTGCCATTATAAACTGCACAGAATGGGTATCAGACAGCCAGCTGAGACCCAGCAGTAAACTTGCAGTTGCAGAAGAACTGACGACCAAGAGGAACATGGGTCTTCGCAACTAATTTGCTAGGATTTCCTGGTAGTTGAGCAAAATCCACGCAGAGCATCGTGAGGATGTGGAATTCGCTGCCAGAATTGGTGACTAAGGAAGAAACAACAGCTACATTCACAACCAGATTGAATAAGCTGATGAAAGAAAGAGTGTTAAAGGGTTGTGCTCGAATGAGTGGCTGTATATTGAGTAAAAGTGAATAAAATTATTTGCTTGTGTGGATAGTAAAATCCTGCCACAGTTTCTGTTTTGGGTCAAATGATCTATTTTTGTGTTGTTGTTTCTATGTATTTCTACAAGCCAGTGCTACTAATGTAAATCCTAGTGCCGTACAAAAACAGCTGGAGAACTGAGGGGCACGGTTTAATGGACAGGTTTTTAAATTTTGGGATATGTGTCCAAAACCAAAGGCAAAGGTCACAAAGTAAAAGCCTTCTGAACATAATGGCGTTGTACAAAATGTGGTTGGCACAGTAAGAAGTCTCACAATACCAGATTGAAGTCCAACAGGTTTATTTGGTAGCAAACGCCACTAACTTTCAGAGCACTGCTCCTTTGTCAGGTGAGTGGGAGATCTGTTAACAAACAGGGCATATAAAGACACAAACTCAATTTACAGCATAATGATTGGAATGCGAGTCTTGAGAACTAATCAAGTCTTAAAAATACAGATACTGTGAATGGAGAGAACAGTAAGCTCAGGTTAAAGAAATGTGTATTGTCTCCAAACAGGACAGATAGTGAGATTGTGCAAACCCAGGCAAGTCGTAGGGGTTACAGATAGTGTGATATGAACCCAAGATCCCGGTTGAGACCATTCTCATGTGTGCGGAACTTGGGTATCGGTCTCTGCTCAGCAACTCCGTGCTGTCAGGTGCCATGAAGGCCACCTGGGAGAATGCTTACCCGAAGATCAGAGGCCGAATGCCTGTGACAGCAGAAGTGTTCTCCAACAGAAAGAGAACACTCTTGCCTCGTGATTGTCGAGCAGTGTTCATTCATCCATTGTGGTAGCATCTGCACAGTCTCTCAAAGTACCATGGCTCGGGATATTCTTTCCTGCAGCGTATCAGGTAGACAATGTTGGCCGAATTGCAAGTGTATGTACTGTGTACCCGGTGGATGGTGTTCTCACATGAGATGGTGGCAGACGTGTTGATGATCCGGCACATCTTGCAGAGGTTGCTGTGGCAGGGTTGTGTGGTGTTGTGGTCACTGTCCTCCGTATACACAGGATCTGCTCCATATACCCAAAATGAGGACTGGAAAGACATTTCCAGATGCTGAAAGATGCCCTCAGAAGAAAGGATATTGCGCTCGACTCATCGATCGACAGTTCCAACTCGCCACAGCGACAGACCGCCCCAACCTCCTCAGAAGACAAACACGGGACACGACGGACAAAGTTCCTTTCATTGTCCAGTACTTCCCTGGAGTGGGGAAGTTATGACATCTCCTCCGGTGCCACCAACATGTCATTGATGAAGCTGAACATCTCGCCAGAGCCATTGCCACACCCCCACTTCTTGCCTTCAAACAACCGCACAACCTAAAACAGACCATTATCCGCAGCAAACAACCCAGCCTTCAGCAGAACAGTGACCACAACAGGTGGTCAACAGAGGAATGAAGGGATCACAAGAAGGGATTGTGTTCTGGAGGGCAGGCAAAAGGTTATTTTTGCTCTAGCAGAAACGGAAAGATATGCTCAAATTTTCTGGTAGTGTCTGTGCAAGGAGAAATCAAGAACTTGGTTCAGATCATGGGCCTGAAATGTTGATTCTGTTTCTCTCTCCACAGAAAGTGCCTGGCCTGTGGAGTATTTGTATTTCAGATTTCCAAAATCCAGCACTTTGTTCTCCTATAATATGCCACATGCCTGGCATTTGAAAATGTGGCTACCTTCACAGCAGCATGGTGGCACAGTGGTTAGCACGCTGCCTCACAGCACCAGGGACCCAGGTTTGATTCCAGCCTCAGGTCACTGTCTGTGTGGAGTTTATACATTCTCCCTGTGTCTGCATGGGTTTCCTCCGGGTGCTCTGGTTTCCTCCGGGTGCTCTGGTTTCCTCCCTTACTCCAAAGATATGCAGGTTAGGCTAATACTAACATTAGTATCAGGGGATTAGTAGGGTAAATACACAAAGTTAAGGGAATAGGGACTGTGTGAGAGATTGCAGTCAGTGCAGGTTCAATAGGCTGAATGGCCTCTTCCTGCAATGGAGGAATTCTATGATTCTTCCATTTAAAATGAGAAATTATTCATCACTCAATACGAAGAATAAATTTTCTCTTAATAAAACCTACTTATGTGGATAAAAATAGCATATGATTGCAGGTAAATTGGCTGGTGCTGGAATGTTTTGCCATTTTTGAACTTGAAAATGAAGCCAAGAGTCACGCACCAATTGAAAATGCCATTATTTGTTCGAGATATTCTCATTTATACATGGGATTGTTGTATACAGTTCTTGTGAGCTTCAAGCCTTTGTGATATTATTGTCTAGATATTGGAAAAGGCAGGGTTCAGAGAAGCAGCGCTGGTTGCATCACATAATTGACATAGTTTTGTGTTGTTGTCTGACAAAGCCCTGGTTGTAAAGCGAATCATTCTGAAAACTGCACTTTGGACGAGGCTTTATAGAATCATACAGTACAAAGGCTGAACTTAAAAAAAGTAGTTCAACCCCACTGTGACTATGGTTCCAATTATGAACACCTGAAGGATGTGAGGGATTTGTAGAAGGTTCAGGAGAGACTTATGAGTGAGACTCCAGGAACGAGGAATTAAAGAGAAGCCGGAGCTGTTCTTCACATACAGCCAAAAAGCTGAAGGGGATTTGTATAAATTTATAAATAATTAGAAACTCTTTCCAATGGCTGCAGGTTCGATAGATTGCCCCAATTAAACTTTATTTAAAATTGATTGGCCAAAAACATAGGTAACACAAGGAAAAACATCTTACACGAATAGTGTTTAGGATATGCAGTGCATCCTCTTCCTGACATTGTGGAGGATTCAGTTCAAATTAAGGTTCAAAAGGAAACTGGATAAATATATAGAGAAGAAAAGTGTATGGAAATAGCATATGGAAGGGTTTAATAGGACTGACTGGTTTTCTGCTCTGTAGAACTGTCACAGACTCAATGGGCTGAATAATCTCCTTCTGTGCTAAATGCTGTAGTACCTTGTAGGTGTGGTGTGTGTATGTATATACATAAAATAGCAGAAGCTGCTATTTTCACTAGTTCAGTGAAAAACTAATAGTTCATGGGCTCTTCCATGCGGAAATCCATATGGTCCCAGGCTGCACAAGGCAGGAATTTGTGCAGAATCTTACAGGTTCCAATTGGAGGGATTGAATTCAGAATGGTAATCTGATCAATTTTAACTCCAACTAATCAGTTTCTACCAGACAGATAGGGTTAAACTTGATCCCAGAAAGCCATTGGTGAGGTTATATGACATAGCACAATATTCCTGCTGGATGACATCTATAATCCCGTTAGTAACTTTGACTTACGTACATTGCCGCTTTGACTCAATGCCTTTGGGACAATATTAACCCACACTGAGGTTTGCATTGCATTATTGATTCTTTACAACATCAATAAAGAGCTCAGATACAAAGTACATTTATTTAAAGTGTCACCACTGCCACTTTCCTTCAATGTGACTGTAAATGTATCCCACCAGAAGTTAAGTAATCTTACTCGAGCAGTCATTGGAACAACACGTGCTGCCAAGTTGTTACCATGACAAGATAGTAGCACTCTGAGTCAGAAAGTTGTTGGTTCAAGCCCCACTCCAGACTTTGGACACATAACCTAGGCTGAAATATCCAACTTATAATAAGGACATACTATATTGTTTAAAGTGTTGTCTTTCAGATAAAACATTAAACCAAGGTATCTACTTTAATCTAGTTTGCTATTTATTATTCTGGTACTGGAATTACACCAAAATAATGGGATTAGTGACTAATCATGGAAACAATCACAACTGGTTAATTTACAAAAGATCCAGGCATGAAATAAGAAACCCCTCTAAATGGTGGAAGATTTGGAAACAAAAAGGACAGAAGTTACCCATTCCTTCCTAACTCTTTAGGCTGATATATGAAAAACAGCTACTTGGATGAAATACAGGAGAACTGTTGGCATGAATCAATACACAGCTCAGGATTTTCAAGCCCTTCACACCAGGGGTTTCTTTTGATTCCACCTAAGATGAGCCCACCCCTCATCTGTGGCAGGTTTCCTGGTTGCAGGACCGACAAGCCACGTAAAACACCGCAGAAGTCAGTGGGATCAGAAGTTTCCTCTAGGCGCTCTAATTTTCTCCCACAGTCCAAAATTGCATGGGTTTGGTGGATTAGCCATGCTGAATTGCTCCTCACTGTCAGGGTGATTAGCGGGGTAAATACCTGGGAGGCTCTATCCTGTAACCCCATGTTGTTGGTGCAGGCTTGATGGGCCAAATGCTTCCTCCTGTATTACAGGGATCCTATGATCTAGCACCAGCTTCAATCTCTTGTTGTGTATTTAAACTATGCAAACTGTGAAAACAATAAAAAGGGTTTCTGATCCACAAAGTGTTAACTCGACTGAATCCCGGTGTTGGCATTGTTCCAGCATCCGTGGCTGTGCATAAGCACTGAGTCAATACATAATACATAACTTAGCATTAATGTATGATTCCTATCTGTTATCAGTCAGTAAACACAAAGAGGTTCTGTTTTATGAAAACAGTTGAATAATGACAGTCCTTTGCCGCTGTAGGATAAATATTCCTTCACCTAATAACAACACCAACCGCTAAGTGACTAGAGGTGCGGCAAGTGAAAGCAACCTTTATGCCAAAGCTACATTTGGTGAAGGTAACCATTTGTTTACTATGGTATATGAGATCTCCATAGTGACGAGTGGCTTGGTAAAACTGACCCTTATATTGTATTCAAGCCTTTGGAGTCTCAACTGTGTATTGAATGTGGAAGATCAGAACTTTAATCCTGTCATTTCACATTTGCCCAATTTGTGCTTTGATTTTAAGTGCACATTTTGCTGCTAAAACAACTGAACCGTAAAAGACAAAACTGAAAAGTAGTATGATATTAAGTTCTGATGCTTCTGGATGTTGGAATTGTTAACAAGGAGAGCACTGACTTTGGCAGATCATTTAAATATAGTAGCAAATAAATATGTACAAACATGAGGAAAGGGATTAAGCTTTTTTAAAGGTCTCTCAAGAACAGTATCTGGGTGTGGCTCAAGTCATGACAGGAACAATATTGGTTAGAACCTTCTGGTGTTGTTTTTTGGTTCCTATTTTTATTAAGCCAGATTTTCAGGTCTGTGGCAATATTGAGGAATGTCACTATGTAAAACTACCTGTCTGCTCACCAAAAATTTAAAGTTCATGGAGAACCACTGCATACACATTTATCAGGACTTCCTCTGAGTCCCACAGTCCAACAGCCACTAACTGGAAGATTCTTGTGTGCTATTCCTTTAGTTTCTATTAATTAGCTCCATTGCTTCCACACTTTTTCTGCCCCATCTGCAAGTAGTTCCACTGACAAAATCAATGTTGTTTTCACTCAACTTTCCAGGAAACTTAAGTAAATAACTTGAAATTGGATTTCCCTCATCTCTCCCACATTTCACTGTCCTCTGAGAGATCCAAAATACAATCAATAATTGTTCTCCAAAGTGGCAATTATGCCTTCAGTTGTCATTGGTCTCAGCTCTGAATTCTCTTCTCAAACCCCTTCACCACTCTCACTCTGTTCCTTAATGATGCTGCGTAAAATATACCATTTTGACCAAGCCTTTTCTCACCTGTCCTAATGTATCTTCGATTTTTGTTCAATCCTGTTTGTGCATCAGTGAAGCACTTTGGGATGATGACAATATTGAATCAATGAGATTGAGATTTGGTTTCCTTCACTGTGTAACTCTCGGCCCATTCTAGCTTTATTCTAGGGAAACCCACAAGAATTAGTGCCTTCAGAAGGGAGCAGACTAAAGCACGTGACTTGAAAAGACTATATGCCTGATCAAAGAATTCCTTCTACAGACCTAAAGCCACCCGATCAGGAACTCCATATAAAATATTTTATTCTCCCAGGAAAGATTGTGAAGTTTCTGTCTTCATCCCAACACACATGAAGCAAAACTCCAGCACACCTCTCATACCTTGCATTTCTATATTACATATTTTAAGCTCTCATAAAAATGGTATAAAGTATTCAGAAACAGTAACATAAATACAGGTTTTTAACACTATCATATATATAAATTCATATGCTAAATCTGACAATTGGAATATTCCGCTTGTTCAGTACACGACATTAAATATAATTGTTTAGTACACTGAGTTAAGAGCTGTTAAGAGTTTCTTTGAGAAATCTGTTGTGATCCACAAATTAGATAGCTACAAATTCTTCAACTGAAGTGAATCAGCAATTCTAAACATGCATTACAAGAAAACATTCTGCCCCGTCAATTCTGATTTGATTGTTCAAAAATTCTTTACTAGCAACCTGCTGGCTACTGGGTAAAGCCCGCTCAACCACGAGCCATATAGATCAGAAGATTGCAAGCTCAATTTTGGATCTTTCCGAATCCGCTGACCTCAGAATAAGATGACAACCGATGTCTTTTAATTTAACTTCACAGTTCACTGACTGACCCCTTCAAGGAGGGCATGCATGAAGGTCAGTCGAGGACCAGATTGGTTTCATCAATGATGTTAATGGTCAAATATCCAGTTATCGTTACATATAGACTGAGATATTGGAAAACCATAGAATGCTCATCTAACTCTATCCCAACAGGTCTCAATAATCTCATATCAGTAGAGAAAAAGAGGATAAATATAACAAGGGAGGAAAGAAAAGCATCAATAGGTTTGTTATCGAATAAACACAAGTCGTAAAGTTGATTTATTAGTCACAAGTAGGCTACTTTAACATTGCAATTAAGTTACTGTGGAAATCCTTTAGTCGCCACACTCTGGTACCTGTTCAGGTACACTGAGGGAGAATTTAGCATGGCCAATGCATTTCAGACTGTGGGAGACAGAGCACCTGGAGGAAACCCACACAGACATGGGGAGAATATGCTAACTAAACATAGACAGTGACCCAAGCCATGAACTGAACCCTGGCCCCAGCAGTGCTAACCACTGTGCCACCCACAACATTACCACAAACAAATGTTAATAGCAAAACTGCAGTTTTCATTACAAATCAAATTCAAAGAACATTTCTCAAGAGTATTTCTCTCGCCATTTGTTGCATCAAATTTCCTAGAATGTTTATATGCTGTGAAAATAATTGCAGTGCCAAAATTGCAAACCTGCAGCTCAAATCATAAACTAAACTAGGAGCAAAATTTTAAATGAATCACTTTTAAATGGGGTTGGAGCAGGGGAGAATAATCTTGTTCAGAACATTGTGGATTTTGAAAGAAAAGAGCACAACTTCAAATTATGCTCTTCAATTTTGTTGAAATTTTGCACATATGTCATTGTATAGCAATTGCTCACAGCATTTATATTGACAACTATTTTTATCTGTGGCAGCCACATTTTGAAGACCTGCAGAGTTCTTTCTGTCTTCGGCAGATGACATTTTCACCCAGGCAAGTTGCTACAGGTCTGATTCTGATTCTCCACCTCCCAATGATACACTCATTAACCACACAATGGAAAGTCTCAAACGAGCAAACAGGGAATGGAGCCTTACATCAGCTCATGGGAGTATTCCTTGCACTACCTGCTCCAGCAAAGTTTCTTGCATTTACTACCCACCCTTCAACTTCCCCGTATATTTTGAACACCAATAAATTCTATCTAACATCCAGTGAAAAGCACACATTTCTTTCTACAGAATAAGCAGTAAACACAAGAAAACACAACAAACTGCAATTTAGCCAAAGTACCATGCAAGCAACACTACAGATTCTGTGCAATACAAAATGTTCATCAAGCTCTATTAAGGAAACAATTTGCTTGTAAAGAATCCTCAAAAGTGAGTTCAGAATTAGAAATCAGGAATACAAGGACAGATTAAGACAAGAACATTGCTGGAAAGAGGAACACAAAGGTCCTCCTTTAAATAATTTCTGGTAAAATTAACATTTTCTTGAACAATACATATGATCTCTATTCTGATCAAGCCCTTGCTCTATTATTGTTATTATTTATCATAAAATGCAACTAGTTCTACACCATCTTAAACTGTATGTACGTAGAACACAATTTGTTCTAGACATCCTGTCCACATTCAAATGACATTACTGACTTAAGTGATCTCATGCAGCCTGTAACTGGATGAATCAATCATCTTCACTGTATTGGATTACACAGGATTAGATAAACAATGGGCTAATGTATATATTTACACCTGATTTATATTGATAAAATCAATGCCACTGCAAAGCCAACATCTCAAATACCAGAAGAAAACTGCTGCAGAGACTGGAAAACAGAAATAAAAACCCAAAGTACTGGAAGTACTCAGCAAGACAGGCAGCATCTGTATCAAAGTTAGTCGGCAGTTTTTACGGCCTCACTTGTCCCGAAACTGTAAAATCCTGCCTGAGGTTAATGGATCTTGGCATGGGTGCCACATTGGCACAGTGATTAGCACTGCTGCCTCACAATGCCAGGCACCAGGTTCAGTTCCAGCTTCAGGTAACTGTCAGTGTGGAGTCTGCATGTTCTCTCCATGTCTGCATGGGTTTCTTCCAGGTACTCCAGTTTCCTCCCATAGCCCAAAGTTGTGCGGGTTAGGTCTATTGGCCATGGTAAATAGCCATTTAGTGGGTCTAACATGATAAATGGGTGGGGTTATGAAGGTAGGGCCTAGGTTGGATTGTGGTTGGGCGAGACTCGATGGGCCGAACGGCTTCCTTTTGCACTGTAGGGATTCTATGATTTCTATGATTCCTGTAGCAGGCGGGGCTATAAAATTCCAGCCAACATTTCGGGTTGATGACATTTTGGCAGAGCTGGAAAAATGAGAGAGATGGAACAGGTTTAAAGGAATTATAAAATTATGGAAGAGAAGGGAATGGTTTAGTTTGGAGGGTCATTGCTTTTTTTTCATAATTAGTCGGCGCAACATCGAAGGCCGAAGGGCTGCGCTGTAATGTTCTATAAAACCAAGTGAGGGTAATGGAGAGGAAACAACAAAAGGAAAGTTTTGTAATAGTCTGGAAGACAGGGCAGTTTAAATGATAAAAGGGGGTAAGGAAGTGATAATGGGACAAGCAATGAAACAAAAGGATTAAGAGAAGGTGTAAGTGAAATTGCCATAAAAAATGGAAGCCAGGGCTGTGATTTGAAATGTCGGACATAATGATAAACCTGGAAGACCGTAAATGACTAACTGAAAGATGGGGTGCTGTTCCTTGAACTTTGCTTGTGCTACGTTGGAACAGTGTAGGAGTTAAGGACAGAGAGGTTGGAATGAGTGTGTGGTTGAGAATTAAAAAGACAATTGTGCAGAAGTTTAGGGTCATCCCTGCCAACTGAAAGATGTTCCACAAAGTGGAATCTGTGTTTTGCCTCTCCTGTGTAGAGTAGCCCAGTGTATGCTAAATCAAAAGAAGTCCATGTAAATTGTGGTTTCATGTGGAAGGAGTATTTGATCAGTGAGCAATGAGGAGGTGAAAGGGTGGGTGTTGCATTTGCACAGAAAGGTACCACAGATAGAGAAGGAATGTTAAGATTAATAGAGAAGTGGACCAAGGAACAGTTTCTTTGGAATGCTGAAAGGAGAGAGGAGAGGAAGATGCAAGTGGTGGAGGTATCACTTTTGTGGTGGTTGAAAGTCAAAGGATGATTTGTGAGAACAAGGTTTTTGGAAAGGAAAAGAAGAGAGAGACCAGAAGTGCAGGAACTGGAATACATACAACTGAGTGCTCCGTAACCACAGAGGAGGGGAATCCTTCATTAAAAAATAAAGGAGACATATCCAAAGTACTGGTAAAGAAGGTGGCATTGTCAGAATAGGTGATGGAGAAACTGGGAGAATGAACTATCATCCTTACAGGGAGTAAGGTGGAAAGAAATATGACCAAAGGAGCTGTAAGAGTCAGCGGGTTTATAGCTGATATTTGTAAGAACATAAAAACATAAGAAATAGGAGCAGGAGTAGGCCATCTAGCCCTTCAAGCCTGCCCCGCCATTCAACAAGATCATGGCTGATCTGAAGTGGATCAGTTCCACTTTCTCCCAATAACCCTTAATTCCCTTGTCTATCAGAAATCTATCTACCCGTGACTTAAATAAATTCAGCAAGGTAGCCTCAACCACTTCAATGAGCAGAGAATTCCAGAGACCCACCACCTTTTGAGTGAAGAAGTTCCTCCTCAACTCCGTTCTATAGTGCCCCCCCTCATTTTGAGGCTGTGCCTCTAGTTCTGCTATCCTTTCTAAGCTGGAAGAACAACCTATTCAACCTAGAAATGGATAAAAAAAAGTTGAAGAAGGATCGAGAAGAGTCAGAGTCATGTGAAGATGAGGGAAGGGTGGAAATTAATAACAAAGTTTTTGAAATTTTCCAATTTAGGGTGAGAGCAGGAAATGACACATATACAAGAAGGGGAAAAAAAAGGGGTGAAGGAGAGGAACTGAGTAGGATTGGACAATAACATTCTAAATAGCCCATAAAAAGGCAGACATTGCTACAAATGTGGTGACTGTCCTTTTAATGGCAATACAGCAGGACGTTCAACTGGTTTGAGGAACCAATTGAGACTGAGAATGGGTAATTATTCCAGGGGATGGAGTCCTCACTCAAGCTGAAAACATCTAGAAGACATGTAGTAGATATGCTGGGCCTGGGACAGCTATTGTACTTCTCCAGGGCAGCCAGAGCATGTACTGCTGGCCCCTGTACAGTTTCTCCTTATTAATACCTTTGTGTTCCTGATGAAGTCTGTGAGTGAGCATCATTACAATCCTATCAGGGTTTCTATAGTAACATCTTCTACTGAGAGGAAGTGAGAGGGTTAAAGGGAAGTTAGTTCAACGTGAGAATAAATTCAGCCAGATACAGGGAGGTTATGGTGGAGAGGATGATTTGGGCCTCTGGTTGTGTAAGCTGTTGGATTAACCTTGCTGCCTTCTTCATCTAATCTCACCATCATTCTATTCCTTTTTCCCTTGTGCATTACTCTGGTTTTTCCCTTAAATGCTTTGTTGCTAAAGATTTCAACTACTATTTTGTAGTAGGAGTTTACTTAAAGCTTACAAGCTTTAAGTAAAAATGTTTCTCCTGAAGTCCCTGTTGGATTTATTGGTGACTATCTATGCTCTCTAGTTCTGGTCTCAACCACAAGTAGAATTAACTTCTCCACTTCTCCCTAACAAGACCCGTATTGGGTCACCTCTCTGTCTTCTCTAGAGAAAAGTACACCAGGCTGTTCAATCTTTCCTAATAGGTCCATCCTTTGATATCATTCTGGTAAATAATTTATATATCTTCTTCAGTGTCTCTATAAACTTTTTTAATAATGTGGAGTTTGGAACTGTTTACAGTATTTCAATGCAGTTCACACAATTTTAACACAAATTCTCTAGTTTCCAACCCTATTCCTCTTGAAGCAAGCCTCAGTGCTTTTCTAATGGTGAAACTAATTTGCCAATTGTACACCAATTCTGAAAGTTTACTGATTTCTTCCTTTATTCTGTCACAATTCTCCTCCGTGTTAAATGTACTATATCATCTGGTGCACTGAGAATAAACATTTGTCCTTCTTCTGGCCCACAAGCAGTGCTGTAGAGCAAACAGTGCTCTCTTTACTTACTGTGTTTCCTGAGGCACGAGAAATCTGGCTGACCAGGCTTAATGTAGAGATGCCGACATTGGACTGGGGTAAACACATTAAGATGTCTGACAACACCAGATTTAAATCCAACCGATTTATTTGATAGTAAACTTACAAGCTTTAGACCCTATGGTCTTCGTTCATTCACCTCATTCACCTGATGAAGACCATAGGGTCAAAAGCTTGTAAGTTTACTATCAAATAAAGCGGTTGGATTTAAACCTGATGTTGTCAGACTTCTTACTGTGACCAGGCTTAGACCTGGAAAACAGGTTAAATATGAGGCAGGTTTTAACGGTCAGTCCATCTTTGGAAGAAGACTGTCTCCATCCATTCAGCTACTGTTAAAATTAGACTTGGGTGAATTAGGGTTGGGTTTGAAATTTAACATTCCATCCAAACACAACCCACCCATTTTTTGTAGTTAAAATTACACCCATTGTTAGTTTCAATTTACAAAATTTCAAAAAGGTCATTATTAAATAAGATGAGGAGTTAGCTAGCTCAGTTGGCTGGACTGCTGGTTTGGGATGCAGAGTGATGCCAAATGCCCAGGGTCAATTCCCGTACCAGCTGAGGTTATTCATGAAGGCCCATCTTCTCAACCTTGCCCCTTGCTTGAGGTGATTTAACCTGATGGTCACCTATGGTCAGTTGAGACTTTATCTTTTATCAAATAAGAAACGATAATTAAGTAAATGATGACTTTGTATAAATGAATTATCATGCTTTAGTCAACACAATTAAGGTAATTATTTAAATGATTCCCGAAAACAAAGATGTTCTTACCCTGCCAGAGAGGTTTTCCTGAAGAACGGTCTGCAGCAACACCGGAGCCACCTCTTGTAACTGTAGCATATGACAGAGATCTGTCAACTCTTCTCGGCCCAGTGACCCAGTGCCTATGGTGTCAAAGCTGTCAAACACCTCTTTCAGCCGTGCCTCATACTTATCTTGCTCTGCTTCACCCATCCCATAGCACACCACGATGACAACCTGTTGAAAAATGAAATAGAGCCTTCAACAACTTTCTGCCTAACCTCCTCTTCATAAAATGAACATTTTGTTTTCCTCAAAAAGGATTTATAAAGGAATTTTGAAAACACATTGCGTTGATTCAATGAATAAATAGCAGTCAAGTAATAAAGTAAATGGTGAGTTGGTTGTAAAACAAAAAAGAAAATAGTTTTTCAGACTGGCAAAATGTAAGAAGCGGTGTTCCATAAATCTCAAGTGTGGGACCTTTGATGCTCAGCACTTACATCAATCATTTAGACTTTGGAATCAGAAGTATGGCTTCAAAATTTGCAGTCAATACCAAATAGAATGTGCAGTTAATACAGATGAGAACCAGGACAAAATAGAGGAAAACATTAATAAGTTTTCAGAATGGGCATGGAATTGACAAATTAATTTCAGTGTAGATTATGTGCTCCCTCTCTTAGTGGTTATATATTTTGGTAGGTGAGAATAACGAAGCCAAAATTTCTCAGGAAAATAACCATCTAAATGGGGTAGAGGAGAAGAGGGGTCGGGGATACAGAAACACAAATTACTATAAGCAGCAATGTAGCTTAACAAGGTCCTAAGAAAGGCAAACAAAATTAAGGATTCATTTCAAGAAGGATAGAACTGAAAAGCAGAACACTTATGGTAAATCTTATGTAGAACCTTGATTACACCACACTTGTTTGAAGGGTTCTGGTCTCCAGATTATAAAGGCATTTGAGAAGATGCAAACTCATTTCCTAGAACAATATGACAATTGAGGAGTTATAGCCATTGGAAGTACAAAGATGTACTGGAAGTGCAGATTTATTCTCATGTTGAGTTGTCCCTTAGTGTTCCGAGATGGATAGATTAGGGGAATGGGGAATAAGTGGGGTAAACATGTGCGGTTACAGGGATAAAGTCTAGGTAAGATGCTCTGTCAGAGAGTCAGTGTAGACTCGATGGGCCAAATGGAATCTTTCTGCACTGAGAGATTCTATGCTTTTATGAAAGATTGAACAGGCTAGAGCATCTTCCTTGAGAACAGAGAAAAATGAGAGATGGCATGATACGTTTATTAAAATATAGTCACAGATAAGATATTTCCATTTTGGGGACGCTAAAACTAAGGACCATATAAGGTAGTCACTAATAAATTCAATTGAAGAGTAATTTATTCAGCCAGAGAGGGGTTAGAATGCAAAACGTGTTACTGCAAGGCAAATAGTGCAGATGAAGGTGAATCATGATAAAAACATGAGGGAAAAAGAAATTGAATGATATGTTGGTGAGGCTAGGTGGATTAAGCTGGGAGGAAGTTCATCTGGAGCATAAACATTAACATGTACCTATGGGCTGAATGGCCCATTTCTGTGCTCTCAGCATTAATGTAAGAAGTCATATGATTTGCATTCAGCAGTAGTAAGGTTGAAAGACTGTTGCACTCTGTACATGTCCCAAAATACAAATCAGTACAACATCATAATTCCACTGCATCCCTGATTAAAAAAAAAATCAATATTTCAGATCTTTGTATCAGCCAGCTGACAACAAATAGTAGTGATAATGATCTTACAGTGCGTCTAGGATGTAACAAGCGAAGTCAAAACTTTGAGAAAATAAATATATATTTTAGAAAAAGCTGATAGGCTTAGACGAACTGAAGAATGGGAAATAAAAACTTGGAACAGTCACCCTCCTGTCCTGGTTCACACATCAACTCTCCTCAAAATCAGAATCTAAATAAAACACAGCTTCTAAAGCAGCTCATCTCAGCGAGATATCACAATCCCTCAACATAAAAAGGGGTTGGGGGAGAATCATTAGCTGTGACTCTGCAAACTTACTATTGACATATTTAAAGGTCTGCTGTCCAAGTGGCTTAAAATTATGGAACATATAAAAAGAAGCACTGCAACAACCCGGTGACCAAGCTCCAATGGAACATGCCAGGCGCTTTCAATTGAAATTTACAGGATTCTACATTTCAAACAAGAAGTCTACAGATAGAAAGTCACTATTAAGAAATTGCATTTAATAACTGCAGAATTACATACATGTATATGAAAGGTATCTATAATTCTGCAGTTACCAAACTTGCAATTTCTTAAAAGTGACTTTCTATCGGTAGGCTTTTTGTACTGCTGCTGCACAAAAGGCACGGCTTTTCTGGAAATAGTTCTACTTTGAATTCTCACTCAGCATGATACTTGCTCAGTGGCAGGTAACAGTGTCGCTAATCGCAATACAAAAAGCTTGTTGGCATCAGCTGGATGCAAACTCACTCCCCACTTGCTGTGATGATAGGAGAACACACTTAACAGTAATGACTGCATTTATTAATGTCAGTAAGGTTTGTTGAGGTTTCCAAATGACACCAGCTGCAACATAATATGGAGCTGGAGACAACACAAAAGGGTCTGAATACTCTTTGACTATTACTTCAGGAGGCTACGTGACTTAAAGTAAGCTCCTTTGCTTTCAACAGACAAGGATAACAAGCTTTCATGCACAATATCACCCCGTTACTAATTCCCAAGCACAGACGTGTGAAATCTAATCAGCCAATTAAATAGAACATTACCAGATGCTTACAAACATGCACTGTAAAGAGCATTAAAAAGAGCTTTTAGGAAATCATTTGCCACATATTCAAATAGTGGGAAAAAAAATCAAACTGTCAAAAATGGCAGTCATTTATTATTCCACACCAACATGTTTAATTCTTAATTACCACAGAACCATAGAACACTACAGCACAGAAACAGGCCCATTGGTCCTTCTTGGCTGTGCCAAACCATTTTTCTGCCTAGTCTCACTGACCTGCACCTGGATCATATCCCTCATCCATGTGCCTGTCCAAATTTTTTTTTTTAAATATTAAAAGTGACCCCACATTCACCACTTCATCTGGTAGCTCATTCCACACTCCCACCACTCTCTGTGTGAAGAAGCCCCCCTCCTAATATTCCCTTTAAACTTTTCCCCCTTCACCCTTAACCCATATCCTCTAGTTTTTTTCTCTCCTAGTCTTAGTGGAAAAAGCCCGCTTGCATTTACTCTATCTATACCCATCATAACTTTATACACCTTTCTCAAATCTCCCCTCATTCTTCTACACTCCAGGGAATAAAGTCCTAACCTATTCAACATCTCTCTGTAAATCAGTTTCTCAACTCCAGGCAACATCCTCATAAATCTTCTCTATACTACTTCAACCTTATTAATATCCTTACTGTAATTAAGTGATTAAAACTGCATGCAATATTCTAATTCAGCCTCAATGTCTTATACAACCTCACCATAAAATATTCCAACTCTTATACTCAATACTTTGATTTACAAAGGCCAATATTCCAAAAGCACTCTTTACGACCCTATCTACCTGTGATGCCACTTTTAGGGAATTATGGATCTATAATCCCAAGTCCCTTCGTTCTACTACACTCTTCAGTGTCCTATTATTTACCATGTATGTTCTACCTTGGTTTGTCCTTCCAAAGTGCAATACGTCACACCTGTCTGCATTAAACTCTATTGCCATTTTTCAGCCCATTTTCTAGCTGGTCCAAATCCCTCTGCAAGCTTTGAAAACCTTCCTCACTGTCCACTACACCTCCAACCTTTGCATCATCAGCAAATTTGTTGATCCAATTTACCACATTATCACCTAAATCATTGATATAGATGACAAACAACAATGATCTCTATGGCACACCACTTTTCGCAGGTCTCCACTCAGAGAAGCAATCCTCCACTACCACTTTTTGGCTTCTTTCATTGAGCCAATGTTTAATTCAATTTACTACCTCTCCATGTATACCTAGTGACTGAACCTTCCTAACTAACCTCCCACATGGGACCTTATCAAAGGCCTTACTGAAGTCCACGCAGACAACATACACTGTCTTCTCTTCATCCACTTTCCTGGTAACCTCCTTGAAAAACTCTAAATAGATTGGTTAAACATGACCCACCACGCACAAAGCCATGTTGACTCTCCCTAATAAGTCCCTATCTATCCAAGTATTTGTAGATCCTATCTCTTAGTACTCCTTCCAATAATTTACCTATTACTGACGTCAAGCTTACCGGCCCATAATTTCCCAGATTACTTTTTGAGCCTTTAAGCAACGAAACAACATGAGCTATCCTCCAATCATCCGGCATCTCACCTGTGGATACTGACATTTTAAATATATCTGCCAGGGTCCCTGCAATTTCAACACTAGTCTCCTTCAAGGTCCGAGGGAATACCCTGTCCGGTCCTAGGAATTTATCTACTCTGATTTGCCTCAAGACAGCAAGCACCTCCTCCCCTTTAATCTGTACAGGTTCCCTACTTATTTGCCTTATTTCCGTAGACTCCATGCCAGTTTGCTTAGTAAATATGAATGCAAAAACCCCTTTTAATATTTCCCCCATTTCTTTTGGTTCCATACAAAGCCGACCATTCTGATCTTCAAGAGCACCAATTTTATGCCTTACTATTCTTTTGTTCTTAATATACTGCAGAAGCTCTTAGGGTTATCCTTCACCTTGACTGCCAAAGCAACCTCACGTCTTCTGTTAGACCTCCTGATTTCCTTCTTAAGTAGTTTCTTGCACTTTTTATACTCCTCAAGCATTTTATTTATTTCTTGTTGCCTATATATGTCATATATCCCTCTCTTCTTCTTTATCAAATGTGCAATATCACTCAAGAACCAAGGTTCCTTATTCTTATTTACTTTTTCTTTAATCCTGACAGTAACATACAAACTCTGCACTCTCAAAATTTCTCCTTTGAAGGCTTCCCACTTACCAATCACATCCTTGCCAGAGAACAGCCTGTCTCAATCCACGCTTTTTAGATCATTTCTCATTTCTTCAAATTTGGCCTTTTTCCAGTTCAGAACCTCAACCGAGGACCAGATCTATCTTCATCCATGATCAAGTTGAAACTAATGGCGTTATGATCACTGGGACCACTGTGCTATGGATCGGCCTAGTAAGCTACTTGGTTTCCTCAGACTGCTACAACATTGCAAGAACCAGCCCCATCACCAACATCTCAAGGCGACCAGGGATGGGCAGTAAATTCAGTCTTGCCAGAGATACCCATAGCCTGAGAATACAAAATAAAAATTCTTAATTTACTACTTAAAAGATAAAGAGCATGGGTGGGATTTGCCAGCCTCGCTCGCTCCTGAGACCGGAAAATTCCACCCGAGGTCATCAGACCTTTCTATGGTCCACCAGTTGACTGCTCCAATGCCTGAGACAGGCAGAACGGTAAAATTCACCCCACGTGTAAATTAAAAGTGAGAACTTGAACACGCTCTACGAATTTATCCAGAGATAGATCAGCTACAGAATAGAGAAATTACAGTTTTGATCCACATTTTGGTCCCCTTCAGCTGGGATGGCAGTTCTTCTTCATCTTTCAAGGCAAAGATGATCATATTCCTTAGCTGTGGTGTTTGGTAGGATTCCGGTAGGTATGTAGGGAACTGCAAAGGTCGATCTGCACCCAGAAATTTCAAATGCAAATAGGGATAGAATTCTGCAACCAACCGAATGTTGGACTGAATGTTCCTCTCCTTGCATTTTTTGTCTGCCTCTGAAATGCACTTGCTTTCAAAGGAGATGGAGCTACTTTTCAATTGGTTGTGCCAGGTGCAGCAATCCAGAGCCCTCCAGGACTTGAAATCAACATCAAAACTCTTAAGTGAAATTTTCAGAGTGTCCTTGTGGCGTTTCCATTGACTGGCATGAGGGCACACCCCCACCCCCCAGATTTGAGCTTGAAAGAGGATTTGCTTTGGTAATTGAGTGTCAGACATTGTGGCAATATGACCAGCCCAACTCATCATGACTGTCAATACGGTGTAGATGCTTGGCATACCAGCTCGAGTGAATATTTAAGTGTGCGGTATTTTATTCTGTCTTCTGAGCTTCGGAAGCTTCCAAAGGCAGCTTAAATGAAAATTGGTTAAACTTCCTGGTGTGTATACCAGCATCAAGCTAAGTCTCATGCGCAGAGCAGAGCGGTGTTGCCCTATAGACTTTCGGTTTGGTAGGCAGACTTACTCCTCTTCATTCCCAGATTGAAGTTCAAAATAGCCAAAGGCTACAATTGCTTTGGCAATTTTTGCACGTGACTTGTCAGTATAGACAGTTTGAAAGTGAATATGTCTACTGCTGACAGATTCTGTTTATGTATTGAAACCTTGGGCTTGAAACAGGGTTTTCCTGGAGCAGGCTAGTACAGTTTTCTTCCTGCTTTTCAGAAGGCAAAATAACTGCATGCATTGGAGAACAATTCCATGTTGCACTACTTATCTAGCTCTGTGCCAACAGCTAGCACAGAGTCAGTGGCACACAGGAAATCCATGAAGCATGTTCTTGGAGGTTATGGTCTTTGCATGAAATAGGCTGAGATTGAACACCTCCCTGCCCATGCAATATGTGATTTTAATGCCAGGGTCACCATCATGGAAGACATCATAAAGCATGGCAGAGAAAACCATGCTGAAGAGGGCTGGCACTAGCATGCAGCCTCTTTAACTCCATTAGTGATGAGGAATGGGTCAGAAGACTCATCATCATCCAGAACACACACAAGCATGCCGTTATAGATCTACCAACCCATCATGATCAATTTCTCAGAGCAGACAAACTTTCCATTTCAAAATCACAGAATTTTTTCAGCGCAGGAGGAAGTCATTCGGCCCACTGTGTCTGCACTATCCTTCCAAATGAGTAAATCATCCAGTGGCATTCTACCTGTAACCCTGCACATTCTTCCTTTTCACTTAACAGTCTAATTCCCTTTTGAATGCTTTCCAAATTATCTTTCAAAGCTCTTATGGCTAACTGTGTCAAAGACCTTGGTCAGATCACCAAGCATAATATAGAAGTCCATGTTCTGTTCTTAGCATTTCTCCAGGACTGTCTAACTGAAAACACAACATTTGTGGTTCCTCAACCATTTCAGAAAACAGACTAACATTCTGGCAGCAGATCTTGGTTGATATGTTGCATTAAGCAGTTCAGAAAGATTCTGGCAAAGATTTTATTGGCAATGGAAAGGAGCGAGTTCCTTTATAACTGCCACAAGATTGGTGAGTTCCTTTCCACTTGGAAAGATGGACAATTGGAGGCATCTTTGTATTCTTGCAGAAGGATTCCTTGCTCCCACACAGACTAAAAGCATTCAGTGAGCTTCTTGACCAGACATTGACCTTTAGTCATTTCAGCTAGGATAGCATCAGCTCCAAAGCTTTGCCACTTGACATGAGTTTGATTGATACTTGGCATTTCTAATAGCACAGGAAGGTCATTAACACAACAGTTGTTGGCAACCTGTAGTAGTGTACTGATTATTTCTTCCTTGATGGAGAAAGATGATTGCGGATGTAGCTAAAGTGTTTGACACATCTTTCTAGAATTTGGACTTTTTCTGTGAGTAGTGTTAACCCATTGGCAATGAGGATTAGAGGTGAACTAATAGACACTGTGGGCTATAGACAGATTTCAGAGCATAGCCGAATCTCTTCCAGCCTTTATGGGTCAGCAGATGACTAAAGTTTGTCTGCTTCTGATTCAGCCAAGTGTTGCATCACTGTTTTGGACAGTCCTGTGGGTGTATTGGTTGGCACTGCGCTTGGATAGTGGTGACTTGTCATTGAGTTAGTCCCTGAAAAGGTTATGTTTCTCCTCCAATACTTTCTAGATTACCTTAAAGTTTTAATCTGAGAACAAGCATTATAAACTACTGGGGTAACAGTAATGATGCTATAATTGGGTTAATGCACACAGACAAGGAGAGAATCACCTAGGGTTAGCTGTATATTGAGTGTTGCGTGTTACCGGTTTCAAACAATCCCAAATAAGACAAAACTGTGAAGG
Source organism: Sphyrna mokarran (assembly GCA_024679065.1). Taxonomy (NCBI): domain Eukaryota; kingdom Metazoa; phylum Chordata; class Chondrichthyes; order Carcharhiniformes; family Carcharhinidae; genus Sphyrna; species Sphyrna mokarran. The sequence continues at coordinate 35,508,456 of JAGIQG010000015.1, forward strand.
ATCTCAAGTGAAATGAGATGGCCTGGGTAACAATATTCCTAATGAGATGCAAGGCTAGAATCAAAACTCTGTTTAAATTAGCAATGATCAGAAAAACAAAGATATTCCTTTATTTTTGTGGTCTTTCTAAGCAGCATTTCATTGTCCAAAGGTATCATGATTCATGCCTTGACATTACGATGCAGTAAGGTGAGGAGGTAAGGCCCAAGAAACACCTTAGCTGGAATGGGAATTGAACCCACGTTGTTGCCATTATTTGGCATCACACTGTTGCCAATTGAGACAACTGACTCACCCTCTTCTCCAATCACATGGTTAGTAAATGAAATAGAAGTCTTTTTTTTATTCACCTGTGGGACATGAACGTCGCTGGCTGGATAGCATTTATTGCCCATCCCTAGTTACTGACAGCAGTTGAGAGTCAACCACATTGCTGTGGCTCTGGAGTCACATGTAGGCCAGACAAGATAAGAACGACAGATTTCCTTTCCTAAAGAACCTTAGAGAACCAGATGGATTGTTCTAACTATCGACAATGATTAAATGGATTTTTTAATTGAATTCAAATTCCACAATCTACCATGGTGGGATTTAAACTGGTTCCCAAATGTTAGCTGAATTTCTGGATTAATAGCCTAGCGATATCATCACTAGACCATCGCCTTCCTAACAAACATTCTAGAAACATGACAAGAATTCTTCTACAAACTGGAGCATTCTATCCCTGGTTGAACATAATCTAATCCACCCTGTTTAGAAAAGGGCAAAATTAATCTGATTTCCCTTTCTGCGATCACAACCCAAACATACACAGTTGGAAAGGCTACACAAAATTCAAGTATCATTATTCTGAAACAGAACAATGATCCTAAAGTTTCTACTATAGAAAAGTCAAGTTGAAGATTTCCTCCTGGGGATTTAATCAATTAGAATGATAACTAATTGATTATGTTTTCCTTGGGTAAAGTACAAATTTTAGAGCCATATAACAAGTTAAGACATATCAGACTTACCTCCTGCTAGGAATTTATACATCTCCCCCAGCATGTACAAATTATTCATAGAGATTAATATGAAATGGAGCATGTCATCCTCTATTAGACTTCCATGAAAAGTATTCTAATGATAGCGCTGAATCCAAGCGACTGTGGCATGTGATAACCCACTGACAACTTAGACATGAGAATCTCTGAAAGCATTACATTTCAGAGAAATGAGACAGACAATAATTTTTAATTGTTATTTATTAGTATATTAATCGTCTTAGCAAAAGTATAATTGCTTAAAAGAAGCTTAGGCAGAAAGGAGATACCATGCTCAAAAGTATTTGCTTAGAATTTCCATTTTATAATCTATATGTTTTTGTGAACCTATTTTTATTTAAATATTATCTTTTTCCCAACAAATTATCAGCAATAAGGGTCCCAAAGCATCTGTTGGCCATAAATGTAAAGCTCTCTTTAGTCTAGACTAACAACTTGCCCTGAAGACTCTAAAATCACCCAATGTGCATACAATGGTTTCTTAAATGATTCCATTATATTTGCAGCCAGTGCCTGTATAAGAGTCACGTTCATTTTATGGTCACTCTTTGTACCAAGCTTTTAGCCAAAGTCTTCAGTCCTTGTTTGTGCTGGCATATACTGGTTCTGCTGAGAAGTGTTTGAGAGGTGACCTTATTTACTTCTATAAGCTCACCTCTCAAACACTTCTTTTATCATCTCATGAAGCTATTAGTCTCAATGGAACACCCACTACACTGCCAGTGAAACTATCGGGTTTTTCAAAATAGACATCCATTGGTCTCAAAGTAAGATGCAAAATTTAGCACTAACTATGGATAGTTTTGTGTTTTTGACCAGTAACCATAATGAATTCATGGAAGATTGAAAACTGAATTAACCACTATAAAGGACAGACATAAATGGCAGAACCACTTTGCTTGAATGAGCATTAATAAATGCAGAGTCATAGGAAAAGAGCAGGGAAGTGGGATTAATTGGATAGCTCTTCCATAGAGCTGGTACAAGCACAATGAACCAAATGGCCTCTGTGCATTACCATTCTGTGTCTATGAATGGACCTAATCATTAAACTATTATTAAATGTTAAAAGCAATTTGTTCAGAAAAAGTTCCTTTGTCAGGATCCACCACTATCAATAGTGTGATCACAAGATACATTTATAAATTGTCTACACGCATATATAAAAGTACACAGTGAAGATGGTTGATTTACTGTCTTCACAGATTCAAAACTAATCAATTAACAAGCTAGTTATGAAAACAAATTTTTGCATACCATTGCCACAGAGAGTTAGTTTAAACAATACTATAGATAAAATGACCACTAGTATTTCAAAACACTCACTAAGCATTCATTGACGACTATAATTTCCTTGAAATATGCTGACACTTGAAAATTAAGATAACACCTCAAAATCAACTTTCCATGGCTGAAATGTTCTTCACTGGCACTATTTAAAGGGACCGTCAACTACTTACATATTAATTGTTAACTGGTTTCTAGTGGCCACTGTAGAAGTGTTTAGGGCTTTTCAGAGTTGCTTAAAGTTGTAAAAGTTTACAAGGAGTGTTATGGCAAATGGTACGGGACTTAGCCCTGAATCCCAGCGAGCCGCACAAACCATTTAATTCTGATGTGTATGCAATAGTTCGTATTGTGTGTGGATTAGAGCATGGCAGAAAGAATGAGCAAAGGTGACACAGAGCAGGAACAGCTGCTGGAAGAGGGAAAAGGAGGTGGGAGACTCTTAGCAAGGGGCTATATCCGCTCAGGGGCAATTTTCCTTCCTGAGTAAGGAACCTTCAGGTATCTTTGTTCCACTAATAAAGGTTATCACTGAAATTTTACATCTTTATGGTCTCAGAGCAGGGTGAGAATGGCACTGCTTGCGAAAGTAACCATGGCCATGAACTTTAATGCATCTGGGCAAGCACATGGCTTTGGAGACTTCCCAAGATGCACTGTACCAGTGACAATGCAGATATTGTTTTGTGGATGCTACATGCTAACCCTGAGATTTATCCCAACTGAAAGGCATTCCATTCCCAACATCCCGCTGCTATGCTACAATACAGAGCGTAATTTGATGGTCAATACCTAGTATCCTTGGTAGGGCAGGTGCATTGAGTATGTAAAACTAGTGAACAGTTAACAGAACATGGAATTTGTGGATGGATCCAATGACCTTCACACTTCTGTAAGGTCAACGTGATACTGCATCCAGATTTAACATTGGTTGCTTACAGTTATCGGGCAAATTAACTGCAGTGGAAGCAACCGCGCAGGTAAATTATGCATTGCAATATCTGTGCCCACTTTCAGACTCTGTCCAATTTTGCAGTCAACCTTTTTGCACCAGTTCCAATTTATTCAGAGAACAAAAGTAGCACGTTTTACTTTTCGCTTATTCTATCTATTCAAAAACCACAGGCTAACATTACAACAATGACACAAAGTGCATATTTTGCAAATTAATCAAAATTCAGTTATTTGAGAATTAATTCATTTTTTTTTCTAAAACAAACTGCATGGACACGTATTTCCAGTTGATGCCTGAACATACAACAGTCCCAGGTTATCCTTACAGATCAAAGATTTCAGCACAAAACTGTTGCATTTAAAAGAAAGATTTGAAATTTCATAGCACCTTTTACAAACTGAGGACTGAACTGATCCAAGAAGGTGGCTCACCACTACTTTCCCAAGGATAATTTGGGGTGAACAATAAATATTGGCCTTGCCAACGAAACTTCATCCCATGAAAGAATAAAAGGATTATCTGAAAGCAAAGCCAAAGAAGCACTTTGAAATTTAATCACTGTTTTAGAGCAAGAAACGTAGTAGCCAATTTCCAAATAATAAGCTCTCACAAACAGCAATGTAACAACGACCAGATAATCCATCTTTGTGTTGCTGGGTAAGAGATAAATATTGATGAGAAAATAAGGTATAACTCCCCAATTTTCTTTGAAACAGTACCTTGAGATCTTTTACTCCATCTTGGAATTACCAAATTATAGAATTCTTACAGTGCAGAAAGAGGCAATTCAGTCCATCGAGTTTGTACCAATAACAATCTCACCCAGGCCCTATCCCCATAACTCCACATATTTATCCTGCAAGTCCCCTGACACCAAGGGGCAATTTAGCACAGCCAATCCACCTAACTTGCACATCTTTGGACTGTGGGAGGAAACTGAAGCACCAGAGGAAATCCACGCAGACACGGAGGGAAAGTGCAAACTCCACACAAGCAGTCACCTGAGGCCGGAATTGAACCTGGGTCCCTGGCACTGTGAGTCAGCAATGCTAACCACTGTACTACAGTGCTGCCCCTTAAAGTCTTACTTTAAGGTTGCATTTGAAAAGCAGGACCTTTGGCAATGCAGCTTGTTCGCAATACTGTATTGGAGAGTCATCTCAGAACGTTTTGCTCAGGTCTCTGGAGTCAGACTTGAAGCTACAGCCTTTGAACTCCTCAGCAGCAATGAATGCTACCCACTGAGCCACATCTACTTTTAGTCATTTCTAATATAGTAATGGTGATGATGATGGTGATATGAAAAGATATGTAAATCTTCCCCAACAACATGCATAAACTGGGTTATTTAGAGTGAGAGAGTGCAAATTAGAATTTGACCATTTTGAACACAACGTAAGAGACAAGAAAAATTATTAACGGGTTAAAACTCTGAAAGCAGCAACTTGATGCCATTAGCAATGACTAACTGAGGCTGTTTTAAAAGTCTGTTTTGCTTGGGCAGTCACAGCTTTAAAAAAAATGTGATTATCATGACAGTCATTATTGTGCCAAACAATGAAGCTTTGATTTATTGCGCTGGTTCACTCCACCTGCAGCTCCACAATCAAAATGAAAATGGCCTCCTGATCCAGGCAGGTTACCAACAGATGCGTTTAAACAAGAGACTGTGGCAGTTTGGTTTAATTTGTTGCAAAAAAAAACTGGGCTTCGCATAATTTGTGTTTAATGTGTAATACACATCGTTAACTAGCTTCTAGTTAATTTATCAATCAATTTATTTTTATTATTCTGTCTCCACAGGGAAGTGGAGTTTCATCATTGATGTTTTCACCTACCAAACAGCAGGCAGTAACTACACAGGAGAGGTTGTTAGCAACCTTTTGTTGTCAAGTGATGACATGCTGTTTCTGGCTAAAATGGCTAGGATTACTCCCAGGTCTTTTTTCCGTAAAACTTAAATGTGGATAATTTCTTATTTGCAATTAAACGCAAGAGGTATTTTGTTTTAAATTGAAACATCGAAATGTTTTAGGTCCGGGGTTGCCTTTAACCAGCATTACAGAAACATGCTCAATGATGCATAGATCCTTTCTTTATAACACTTTGGACTATCAAACAACTCTTTGAAATTGTAATTTCACTGGGCAACAATTCAAAGTTGTTATGTCTCCCAGATTTTTCAAACAGCAGAAGACCTGACATTATTTGGTGACAAGAGGCTGCAGGGTTGGAATTGGTCAACTGGTTGTTTTTGCAAATCAGAAGTGGAAAAAATGATCAATTTAGCATGATGTGGAGATGCCAATGTTGGACTGGGGTAAACACAGTAAGAAGCCTCGCAACACCAGGTTAAAGTCCAACAGGTTTTGCAGTTCTGGGCTGTGCACCTAAGGATACATAAAAAACGTTCAATGTATTACTGACCTTGGACAGGCTTTCAATGTCTACTGTCATGTATATGCTAAAGAGGTGTCTTACAACAAGGTACCTCTGAGAGTTGGGCCATCCTGGGTGAAGCAGAAAGCAGGCGTAGGTTTTCCTAGCATGGATGTGGCCTGGCAAGGGGCTGCCACTAAACAGATAAGTTTCTGAGAAATTAAAATTGACATGAGCAGGAGCTCTCGTCCCAAATCTACAGCACACCTATCTCTCCCTCTCCCTCCCTCCTCCTACCCTAGAGCTACTGCGTGACAAGCAGTCTGAAATTCATGAACTGGAATGTGAAAGCAACCAGAGAAAGTGCAACATGCATCAGCAGCTCATTCAAATTACTGGAACGAGGTTCAAAACCCAATTTCGGGTTAGCTTTGGTCAGGTCTTTTAGTTAATTGTGATGCATACGGCTTGCATGGCCCAGATTCAAGTAGAAAGCAATTAATTGCTGCATTGAAATAGCTGAAAGCAAAAAATTTACATTTTTGGTGCGGTGTGGGTTGTAAGGGTTTCAAAGACAGTCTGTCTGATCGAGAGACACACACATTCTAGAATGCCAGCACAGATGAATGATAGCAGGAAAGGGGCTGCAGAGATGGGCATTAGGTAGCAACAGCAGGGAGGGGCAGTCTGTCAAATAAATGATTGTTTGAGCCTTCTCCACTTTTATGTTTAAAATTGTTTAAAATTTAAAATTGTGTTTATGATCCTGCAACCAGTATAGGCAAATTGGATTATCTGTGTAACACTGGGAACAAATTAATGATTCTATTCTCCCAGAATCCACCTAAACATCTGCAAGTATAAAAGATAGTTTCATTTTTTTTCTAGCCCACCACCCCTAAAGTGGCAGTATGCCAAAGCTCGTTGTGTGTTGACAACCACGAGACTACTTGTGCAAGCTGAGACATTGAGTGCAGTATTCAAGGTAGGCAATGGGCATCTTATCCTCTGGCTGGACAGTTGGCAAGAACACCTACATCATCTCTTTTTAGGATGCCCAAGTTAGCTGGGCAGTGGCAGGCCATGCCTGGGATCAAGGACCCCATACACAAAGATCGCATCCACTGACAGCTGTCACAAGAGGTTGGCAGTTCTTCATTACTGGCAATGCCACTGGAAAGGTGGTGACTGCTATCAGTACCAGAGTCACCAACACTGTAGGATGTCAGCACAGATAACTGATGGCAGGATGGGGGTTGCCCTAGGCAGCAAGGGCAGAAGGGCAGTCTCCCCACCCCTTCAAAATGGCAGGTCTCTTGATCAGACAGAGTGCCTTTGAAAGTGCGGCTGCCGCTTAAAACCCCACCCCACCAGAAACCTACAAGTTACCCGAGAAAGTTTGCTTTTTGGACTTTCCACCTGGTGTTAACCGCTCACTTGAACACCTCAATTAGCACAAGGGTGAGCAGAGTTTTTCCAACATGGGCTTTTTTTCTTTCATGGGATATGGGTGTCGCCGGAATGACCAGTACTTATCTGTTTCTAAATACCCTTAAACTGAGTGACTTGCCAGGCCATTGTGTTTGGAGTTGCTTGAAACACCATTGCAGAGGACAATTAAGAGCCAAGTACATTGCTATGGATCTAGATTCACATGTAGGCCAGATCAGATGAAGACAGTAGACTCATTAAGGACATTAGTGAATCAGTCATTAATATTTCAGAAAATAATCAATGCAGAAATGGATCGATCTTTTGAGCGGCATTAAGAAAATTGATTAAAAGCTATGCTTTAAACCTCAAGTTCTATTTAAAGTAGAAATATTTGAGTCAATATAAATTAGAGATAGCCTTCCAGTGACATGTTGATGTTCATTTTTACCAAGTTCCAGCGCCTGCCTTCACCATATGAGAGGATTCTCCTTTTAAGATTTCCGAGATAAGGCGCTTAATCAAGTACAGCATCAAACGGCAAAGAAGCAAGAGGTCTCAGGAAAGGAAATATTTAGTGGGTAACATTTGGTCCCTTATAAAGGCAGTTCTTGATGATTGATGTGAAGCAACAGTGATGCAGCCATGAAGAAAGGCATGACTCAACTTGCCTTCTCAGAGAGGAAAGTGATGCAACAGGGAGACAGTACTGAGGTTAGTTTGTAAATAACCAATGATTTCCATTTACTTATCTGAAATTTTACCTTTTTGAACAATTGAATAGCACATAATATACTGTGTAACAGATGCAACCACGTACTACTGCTCCCCATCAATTGCATTACGTTCCCAATGTAAAATAAATAATTAAGAAGTAGCAAACAAGTAACAATGTCCTCAGAAAGAGAGAGATAGTACACAGAGCAGTGAGGAAATCTTTTTAACTCAGACAAACCTTAACAGCATGGACAGGAGGGTTATGAATAAATATACTAAAAAAGCTGTGTAGGCCAAAATATTAAGCTTGGGGATGGATATAGGCAAAAGGGAAATTTTGACCAAAGAAATGGAAGGAAAATGTTACTATGAAGTACTTCTGAGCCAGAATTACTGGTTTGTGTGCAAACTTGCAAAGCATTCTAATTAATAGAAGAATTAATTAGAATGGATACATAAATGCATATTGTTGTTGGCTTTGTCCATGGCAAGACTGAAAACTAAATGTTCTCAGCTATAAATCTTTCATAAAAAGCGAAGAAGCAAAGAATAATATATATATCTGTAATATTTTTATATACCATCTTTGATGATGTTGCAATGCCCCAAAGCACTTCATAGCAAATGAAGTAATTTTGAAAGGAAGTTGCTATTGCAACACTAATGCAATGCGGCAACACATTTGTAAACAATGTATCAAAAAAATTAATGATTAATTTTTAGTGATATTAAGGAATAAATATTGTCCACAATACTGGAACTTAAGCAGAAAAGAGTGACTCTAAATGAGTTTCAAAATTTTGAATGGCTTTGAGGAGGTAAGAGAGATTATTTCCATTGATTACCATAATGGGAGCAATGAGGAATACATTCTAGCGCAAGATGCAATGAGAAGAAAAACTGCTTTTCTATCTGACCCCATTCCATAGAGCACATTGTTACAAAATGTCACTGAAATAAGTGCTATAAAATAATAAGTTGTGTTCATTTAGTACCTTCAATACAGGAAAGCACTAGTGCAATGGGAGAAATGACTTCCTTTTGCAACTTCTATACCATTGTTTAGGGTGAGTTCCAAAGATTAAATTAATCATATTTTTTTCAATTACAATCTCCAATGACATCACCACTGTATCCAATTAAAAGTTTCTCATCACTGAAAGAGGATCCTGCTGCACTTTAATATTGAGCCATTTAAAACAGCCATTTAAAATAGAGCTATAGTGTGGATTAACAATAAACACACCTGTGAACTCCGTGTAAAAGGAGTGTAACTAAAACTTCAATCCCAGTAAAACTTGCCGCAAAAGCATTCAGCCAACGGATCAGTTTCATCTAAGCATAGCAGCGGGCTCTTGACCACTGATGGAAGCATCCAATCCCACCAAAGTCAATAGCAATTTATATGGCTCACCGGTCCTGCTGCTGGGAAGCTACGGGAGTGGGTGGTGATGGTGGTGTTCAACTTTAGCAGCTTGGAAGATCATGCAGACAAGAAAATTCTGGCCAAAATGCTATTGGGACAGGTTAACCAACAGCTTAATTAAATTAATAGGTATTGAAGGGGAAAAGCAAGGGAGATAGTGAAGTTTACAGAGAGAATTCCACAGCTTTAGAGCTGGGCAGCCAAAGGCATGGCCAGCAATGATGCAATGCTCAGAATCAGGAATGTTCTAGAGACCCCAGAATTGGAAGAGTAGACACCCTGCAGGATGCCAGAGCTGGAGGAGGCAATACAGATACAGAGAGATGAAGCCATAAAGGAACTTGAAAACAAGGCTGAGAATTTAAAAATTAAGGCCTTATTTTACTAGAAACCAATGTAGTCAGCAAGCATAGGGTGATAAGAGAATGGCATTTAGTCCAAATAAGGACGTCCAAATGAGGTTTATAAACGATAGAATATGGGAGGGTCAGTAAGAAATGTTTTGCACTGGCCAAGCCTGTTTCTTCATGTATTTTATTACATTGGATTTTAGTGGATTTGGCAGGTATGGCTTTCACTGTTTGGGTGCAGAGGGGCCCTGAATATTCTTGCTGTCCGGCTGCCAAGAATTCTTAATCCGACTTTGACTGTAAGCCACATATTTTTTAAAATAAAGTGGGCGACATGTTATTTAACGTTTATCACCAGGAGAGAATAGAAATTAATTCATTTTGTAAAACAGAGACAAGCAAGGTTAAAATAATGTTGGCACGCTTGGTCAGAGCTTTATTGGAAGATTCTGAAAATAATCTTAGTATGGCCAGCATCAGGATAACGATCGAAGCAACAGTGTGCTCAGCGAATACTTGTAAATCCCGTCAGCCAAGGACGAAGTGATAAACTATTACAAATTAGGAACTAGTTCAAATCTCTTGGCCGTTACTGTATACAATATGGAATTTGAAATTGGTCACAGATCCAGTCGCTCCTTGTTTGTGACCTGTATAGATGTTGCCTGACATATGTGTCTGATTCAAGATGTGAAGGCTTGCTACACAAAGACGCTGGTGAACATCAAACCTTGGAGCAGCCACACACACACACACAGACACATAATGTGATGATTCATTCTGAAAGGGGAGTCTCAACAGCTCGGGGAGCTCAATGCAAGAGTCAGGAAAGTGGCTCATCCTAAAACTCAGCTCCCAATTCCAGCCAGCTTTCTAATTCACCAAGAAATTTACCAAAGTCCTGAACAATTAATCCACACACACTAACACAAACGTAAAAGTAAGTACAATGTTCAATAAAAAGTACATTTATGCAAAAAAAACATGCCAGCAACTTTAAGGCAGCAAAATGTTTTGTAGGTGACAATGTCCTTGAGGGTCACACCCCCCCCAACTACCCAGCCGTTAACTCCACACTTCCTACAGCTTGCTGCTTCCAAGGGAGCAATCGTGTGTCCCACAAGCTTTGAATCTCATTCAGACAATTGAGACAAGGCTTACCGACTGCCGCTGGATCGGAGTCTGCTCCCCGGCCTCCGCGATGCCGCCCCGCAGCTCAGAGAGTGTGGATGCTGCGGGAACTCATTCCCCCCACCACCCCGGGAGCGGCCGAAGGAGAGGAGAACCTGCTCTCACTCCCGCTGCCTGCCTCCCTGCCTGCCTGCCTGCCCGCCCGCCCGCGATCTGCCACTGGCGGCTGCTGGAGTGCCGCTTTTCAAACAGCTCCTGTCACAGAGAGGAGGCGCCTGCCTCAATGCTACATCCTCTGCGCATTAAAACGTAAGGGGTCAGAGCTGAGCACTGAACCATGTGACGCTCCCTCCAGATGGACTCTTTCAGCCGAGTGCTTTCGCTTTTATCGAACATTTCACCTTCTCCCCATCCCAAGCCTCTTCTGCAGACTGTCACCGAGGAACAAGCTCACAGCGGCTGCCCAGCCCTCTTTTGTTTACTGTGGGATGTAGAATAAAAAGGATTGTGACTGAGCAGTAGAAATAAGATTCGTGTCAGGCAGTGACCATCTCCAAAAATTTAAAAAAAAACCCCAAGTTTAGCTGCATTCAGGTCACTGAATGAACCAAACGCTGGGAATTGTGGCAAGTAACTTGCCCCCTGATTCCCCTGAGCTTTCCACCAGGTAAAAAGGTGATGAATGCGATGGAATACCCTTCGCTGCTTGGATTAGTGGAGCTCCAGTAATACACACAAGATCAACTTCATCGAGGACAATTAGTCAGCTTGCTTGTTAAGCATCTTATCAACCAGTTGACCTTTCTCTACACCCTAACTATGACCGTAAAACTACATTTTGCACCCTCTTTCCTTCTTTATGTACAGTATGCTTTGTGTACAAAAAACAATATTTCTCAGTGTATACAATGCATATGACAATAATAAATCAAATCAAAACATTAAAATTCATCCATCCAAGTGTGGTACTGTGGTTAGCACTGCTGCCTCACAGCACCCAGGGACCTAGGTTTGATTCCCAGCCTGGGTCATTGTCTGTGAGGAATTTGCACCTATCCCTGTGTCTGCATGGGTTTCTCTGACAGTCCACAGGTGGATTGGCCATGCTAAATTGCCCCTTGGTGTCAGGTTGAATGCAAGCGGTTATGGGTTTAGGGCCTGGGTAGGATTGTAGTTGGTGCAGACTCGATAGGCTGAATGGCCTCCTTCTGCATTGTAGGTGTCTACGTCTATCTACTAATGCATTACAGAAACTCTCTAAGGCACTTTCAACAGCACCACCAAATCCATGACCTTTAACACCTGGCAGAACAAAAGCAACACGTGCAAAGTGAATGCCACCATTTTCAAGGTCCCCTTTGTCACACACCATCCTGGCTTTGGAATATATTACCATCTTTTACAATCACTGGGCCAAAATCTTGGAATTTCCTCCCTGTCAGTAGTGAGCGTAGGTAAACCACATGCACAGTGAATGGTTTGAGATGACTGCTCAACCCACCTTCTCAAGGGCAACTAAGGATGGGTAATAAATGCTGGCCTTGCCAATAACATGAATGAATAAAAAGTGGGTACAAATGTCTGTGTGCTTCCAGTTCTAAAACATATTCCTGCTGTAACTGTGAATATAACACATTTTAAGAACCAGCTCCTTAGGTGGCTGAGTGACGTGAAGTCATATTCACCAAAAGGTCACAGGTTCAATTGCTGGCCTGTTTGAATTAGCAGATTTTAGCTAAAATGGCAGTAAAATTATTACCATTGTCCTCATTTTCCATTATAGATAGGGGAATGCTGGCCAGTATTCACACTCATGTTTGCAATCCGGTGACCCCTACTGGACATCTGTATGTTTGGACATATGGTATGAGGATAAAATCGGTTGTGAAGATTCATGTGATTGAATAACTTGGTCAAGACAATGGCCCTTTGAATAAAGTCCACAGGCATTGCTGCCAGTGGATTCATATCCCCACTTAAGAGTTAATACTTTAAAAAGAGATCTTGATAAAAATAGACATTGTAATCCATCAGCAAATAGAATTCATTATTTAGGTAATTATCCATCCAGGAACATGACTCAGTGCTAACTAATTTCAGTAGTGTGTAATGTATCTTAGAAGACGGATAAAGATTCTATGGAAGAGAGATAATTGATTTTTTTTTCATTTACAAAATGTGGGCGTTGCTTGCTAGAGCAGCATTTATTGCCATTCCAAGTTGCCCTTCAGAAGCTGGTGATGAGCTGTCATCTTGACCCACTGCAGTCCCCGAGGTGTAGGTATATGCACAGTGCTGTTAGGAAGGAAATTCCATGATTTTGCCTCAATGATATATTTCCAAGTCAGGATGGCATGTGTCTTGGAGGAGAACCTTCAGGTGATGCTGTTCCCAGGTACCGGCTGCTCGTGTCCTTCTGGGCGGTAGTGATTGTGGGTATGGAAGGTGCTGCCTAAGGAACCTTGGTGAGTTCCTACAGTGCATCTTGCAGATGATACACACAGCTGCCACTGTGGTTCATCAGTGATGGAGGGATTGCATGTTTGCAGAAGGTGCAGCAATTAAGTGGACTGTTTTGTTCCGGATGGCTTTGAACTTCTTGTGTGTTGTTGGAGCTGTACACATTCAGACAAGTGCAGAGTATTCCAGTACACTCTTGCCTTGTACCTTGTAGATGGTGGACAGGCTTTGGGGAGTCAGATGGTCAGTCGCTTGTCACAGGATTCCTGGCCTTTCACTTGCTCTGGTAGCTATTGTATTTATAGAGCTAATCCAGTTCAATTTCTGGTCAATGGCAACTCTCAGGATGTTGATAGTGAAGGATTCAGTGATGATAATGTCACTAAATGTCAAGGGCAATGGTTAGATCCTCTCTATTGAAGGTGGTCAATACCTGGCACTTGTCAGCCCAAGCCTTGATATTGTCCAGATTTTACTACCTTTGGACATGGATTGCTTCAGTATCTGAGGAGTTGTGAATGGTACTGAACATTGCACAGTCATCTAGGAACATCCCCACTTCAGATCTTATGATAGAGGGAAGGTCATTGATGAAACAGCTGAAGATGGTTGGGCCTAGGACACTACCCTGAGGAACTCCTACAGTGATGTCCTAGTGCTTGGGTGATTGACCTCCAATCACCAGAGCCATCTTCTTTGATGCTAGGGATGACTCTAACCAATGGAGTGTTTTCCTCCCAATTCCCTTTGACTCAGTTTTGCTAGGGCTCCTTAATGCTACACTTGGTCAAATGCTGCCTTGATGTCAAGGGCAGTCACTCTCTCCTCATCTCTTGCATCCAGTTCTTTTATTCATGTTTGAATCAAGGCTGTAATGAGATCAGGAGCTGTGTGACACTGGCGGAACCCAAACTGAGTCTCTGTGAGCAGATTGTTGCTGAGTAAGTGTTGCTTAATAGCACTATTGATCAATATTTTACCGATGATCGAGAGTAGACTGATAGGATAGTAATTGGCTGGGTTGTTTTGTTTCTTGTGTAGAGGATGTACAATTTTCTACATTGCTGAGTAGAGTTGTGCTGGCAACAGCTTTACTAGGGACGTGGCAAGTTTGGAGCACAGGTATTCAGGACTATTGCTGGAATGCTAACAAGGAACGTAACCATTGCAGTATCCAGTGCCTTCAACTGTTTCTTTGTGTATTTCTTGAGTCCATGGTAGGTAATAGAGAACAGAGAGACCAGGCCTTGGATACTCTTGCTCACCTTATGATGGTAAACTTAAAAAAAATCCTGATATAACTGCAAACATTTCTATTGTTATTTGGAAAAGATTTATTGTAACTTTAGTACCAGATATTATCCCAAATTCTTTCTAGGGAAGAGCATCCATGTTCTTTGTTGCTGGGTATGACAGCCAATGCAAACAGGACATGAATAGGTTTTGTTTTCTGCTCTCAAGTTTTTGTACCGGATTAAAAAAAGATGACTATTCCACCCTGGTGTCTTATTTCTAGACCAAACCCTCAAAATGAAGAATATATTTTAAAATAAAGATTTTGCAAATATACGATAAACATATTAAATGAGCTTTCTGAAATTATAAAGGGATGAACATGAGAAACTGCTTAAATATATTGGCCTCAAATTCTGTTGGGATTTAGTTACTCTCTTAATGGAGCCTTGGCAGAAGACTGGCAGAGTAGTCAAAGAAATTGCACACGCAGCTGAAAATAAGGGATTTCAGGGTTGTCTTATTCAAAACATTAGATCATAGACTGGTTAGTCTAGATTTATCACTTACAGCATCCTTGGGTTCCAGTGGGGAACTAGATCAGAACTCTTGTATTTGCGACAAATCTTTACTGGAGTAATACACTTCTGAATATTTGGACTACATTAAGCTGTGATGTTTCTGCCATCTAGTAATCTATTAAAATTCACCATGAAGACTCAAACAAATAATTTCCAGATAGGTAAATGTTGTCAATGTTGAAATACGCCCAATACTCATAAAAGCAAATTACGGCAGATGCCAGCTTTGACAAAGGGTTCATCTGGACTCAAAACGTCAGTTCTTTTCTCTCCTTACAGATGCTGCCAGACCCGCTGAAATAATCCAGTATTTTCTCTTTTGGTTCTACTGCTCATAAAACTGTGCTCTAGAGGGAAGTTGCTAACTTACGGGAGGGGAAAGAGTGGTAAGAAAAAAAATCAATAATAATTTTAAGAAATCTTTTTTATTTCTGTTCCTGAAACTCTATCAAGAAAATAACAGAATTAAAGACATCAAAAATTAACAGTCCAGCTCTTGAATTCAGAGCCGAGAATTATGATCCTCATTTCATCACATTAAAATGTTACCTGACTTTCTGAAGAATGATTTGAAAATTGTGACTTAAGCACTGCATATAGTCACAAAATTATTATATTTTAGCTCATCAGCACCATCATGTGTCCAACTACAACATTACAAAAGACATTGCACATTCTCCTTTCAACAAGTTTACCACTTATACCCTGATGCAGAGCTTAAAACTTGCAAACTTCAAGCATTCCTGACAAATTGAAAACATTATCACCAAATTAAACCATTTGCAGCTGGTTTAAGGTACCACTTATAGTTCATGTTTCCAGTTTAACCTTCATTTTTAGTGGAATTGGTTCGGAATTCTTCTTCTTAGGGAGTTTCTCAGGATCAAGGGGTTTTTCCTTCCACTCTGGTTTGATGATCTTCAGACTCTGCCACATCTGGTGTTGGCAGATGAAGTGTCTGAAGATTTTTGTGCTCTCTCTGACACCTGCACTTCGTCTCCACGGATTCCCGATGAAGTCTCTCAAAGAAACATCCATTTTCATTGGTCATATGACAGGAACTCCCAGGAGTTGGCAGGATGTTTGATTACTTCAGGGATGTTTAAGGTGTTTCCATTGTCCTCCTGGAATATTTGAAGAGCAGGTATAGAATAGGAACATAGGAACAGGAGTAGGTCTTTTTTTTGTTCATGGGTGAATATCGTTCATATTGCCCATCCATAATTGCCCTTCTTAAGCTGTTACAGTCCGTGTCATGAAGATACACCCACAGTGCTGCTGGGGAAGGCATTTCAAACATAGACATAGAAACATAGAAAATAGGAAGAGGAGTAAGCCATTCAGCCCTTTGAGCCTCTAACATCATTCAATATGATCAAAGTTGATTATGCACTTTCAGTATCCCACTCCCACTTTCTCCCCATACCCCTTAATCCCTTTAGCCACAAGGGCCACATCCAGCTCCCTCTTGAACATACCTGACGAACTGGCCCAGCAGCTTTCTATGGTAGTAATTCTTCCTCATCTCAATCCTAAATGGCTTACTCCTTATTCTTAGAGTGTTATCCCTAGTTCTGCACTTGCACAACATTGAAACATTGCACAATATTCTTCCCGCATCTAGTCTGTCCAGTCCCATCAGGATTTTATATGTTTCTAGGAGATCCCCTGTCAAGATTCTGATCCAATGACAGTGGAGGAAAGTGATAGTCCAAATCTGGCTGGAGGGTGGTTTGGAGGGGAACTTGTAAGTTGAGGTGTTCCTGTACATCTGCTGCCCTGTTTCCTTCTAGGTGATAAAGATCGCGGTTTTGGTAGGTGCCGTCGAAGATGGCTTAGTGAGTTTCTGTCTCACGTTGTTCTGCCATTCAGTGAGATTGTTGCTTATCTGTGACCTAACTCCATAGTCTTAGTCTTACATCCCTTAACATCTTTGGACAGAAATGGTCCAGTTTATTGGACTTGCACTGTATGCAGACAGGCTGAATTTTCTCTATGCTGCCAAATGCATTCAAGGTAGGAATGGATGCTTCTGAACAATTTGTACTCAATTGTGCATGACAAGCAAGTTGTGTGCCAGGCCAAGATTCAGATGGTAATGGAGACCACAAATGATACATTTGCCAGATTTCTAATTCTCGTGTTTCAATAATAGTTTGTGGCAAAGAATTCTACATTCTAACCACCATGTATACTGTCAGCATATATCTGAAAACTATGGTCAATTGTCTTTGGTGTTAACTTTTAATGGTACAGAATTTGATTATATCTGTCCATCTTTGGACAGCATCCTAGTCAGTTTTACTGCAAGATGCTCTCGAAAATTCCTGCTTTCCCAGTGAGATGGATACCACAGTAATACCACAAATGAAGGGGATTGTACATCCCACAACATTTTGTTTGATTCATTCATGGGACATAGGTGTCACTGGCTGGCCAACATTTATTGTCCATCCCTAGTTGCCCTTGAACTGAATGCTTGCTAGGCCATTTCAGAGAGCAATTGTGAGTCAATCACATTACTGTGGCTCTGGAGTTGCATGTGGATCAAACCAGGTAAGGACCAGGTAAAGATTTCCTTCCATAAAGGGCATTAGTGAACCGACAATCGACAATGATTTCATTCTCATTAGTAGATTCTTAATTCCAGATATTTTTATTGAATTCAAATTCTGTTATCTGCCGTGGTGGAATTCGAACCCAGGTCCCCAGAACATTAGCTGAGTTTCTGGATAAATAGTCTAGCAATAATACCACGAGGTCATTACCTCCCCTTGACGTCCCTGATATGAAGATTTAGTGTAATCGATTGGGGGCTGGATATTTTGCATTGTTTTAAATCTGACAACAGTGCAAGTCCTACTGATTTTGGACTAATCTTTGAAAAAACAGGTAGAAGGATCATTTACTTGCACAGCAAACCATGAAAATTTGCAAAGCCTGAGCAATAGTTGTTTTTTTTTAAACTTAATTTATCAACAAAAAAGGTGATAATTGAAACAACTCCTCAAATATATTTGACAACTTTCCATGTGAATGCCTGCAGTGGGTGAAGTTACATCCTAAATGTATAAATATACTATTTCTGTACTGAACTTTGAGGATACAGCACCAGAACTGGATGCAGTATTCCAAATGAGGTCTAACCAATGTTTTATACACATCTGAAATAAAACATTAAAAATCTAATGACTGTGGGACAAATGCAGACAGGCTCTACTTATGGTGGGAGAAGCATGAGCACAGGACAGGTCTGCAGCATCTGTGAGGAAGCAAAAGAAATGACATTTCGAGTCCAGCTGTGTCAAAGCTTTGACAAAGGGTTATCTGGACTCGAAATGGCAGCTCTTTTCTCTCCTTACAAATGCTGCCAGGTCTGCTGAGATTTTCTAGCATTTTCTCTTTTGGTTTCAGATTCCAGCATCCGCAGTAATTTGTTTTTACTCTGAAGGATACATATGTTTTGTTGCTGGATTCTGCAAAATAAACAGCAATGGGCGTATGTTCACTTCAATTAGCGTAATACATTTAGAGTAAGTTACTCTAAATATAATTACATCAAAATTAATGTAAGCGTAATGCTGCAGTACCTCAATGTATTAAACCCGCCAATTTTCACTCTTCCTGCTCATTACAATCTAATCTAAATTCATTCTCACTTTGCGTCACTACAAACTGTAATCTGGGATGGAATTAATTGTCACGTGCACAAATGTGGGTTAATTAAACAGAACCAACATGGGTTTCCTGAGGGCAACTCAAGTTTAGCTAACTTGGAGTCTTCAAAGAGATTACAGAGAAGGTTGATGAGGGCAATGCTGTTAATGTGGTATAGGTAGATTTCTAAAAGGCATTTGATACAATGTTGTACAATAGACTTGTGAACAAGGTTACAGCTCATTGAATAAAAGGCATAGTAGCAACGGTCTCCAAATCTAGGGAGAGGAAGAGACAGACAGAGGGCTACTTCTCTTTATACATTCCAAATAGCAACAGAACTAGATTTCTCTCTGTGAGTCTAGTGCTGCCCAGTCACATAACCTTACTTGTCAATCAATCTAATCAAGCCCCACTCTGAAAAACCTCAAGGGAAAACACTAACATAACAACGCTGCATTAATCCAGATTAAAAGAAACACTCCAGCCATTAAGATCAATTAAGTTGCTGCAGTAACAACGTGGGCTGCTGAGTACTGACAAAACTAACCGCTCACACCAATCCTACATGACAAACATGACACAAATGCATTTCTTAAAGGCACAGCATCATCACAAAGACAAACTGGTGGAATGGACAGATAGATGGCACATGAAGTTCAATATAGAGAAATATGAGGTGATACATTTTGAAGAACATGGGGAGATGGTATAGTATAAAGGGTAAAATTCTAAAGAGGTTCAGGAACAGAGATACATGGGATTATAGGAGAAGACTATTCAGCCCATCAAGCAAACTCTGCCAATAAAGATGACCATAGCTAATCATCCACTTCAATGCCATTTTCCCACACTAATCTCATATCCCTTTACATAATTGGAAATCTGTCAGTCTCTACTTTAAATATACTGATTCTGAGTGCAGACATCACTAAAGGCTGCAGGACACAGAGATTAGTTACTAAAGCATACAGAATCCTTTGCTTTATTGACAGGGGCATAAAGTACAAGAGCAAGGAGGTTACGTTGAGCCATAAGGAGTATACCATAAGAACTAAGAGCAGGAATAGGTAATAGCCCCTTGAGCCTCCTCCGCCGTTTAATATTATCATGGCTGATCTGATTTTGGCCTCAAATCCATTACCTGTTTATTCACCACAGCCCTTGAAACTTTTATTAATTAAAAATCTGTCCGCCTTTTCCTTAAATTTATCCAATGTGCCAGCATCCACCACACTCAGCGATATTGAATTCCACACTCTCACATGCCTTTGAAAGAATCAATTTCTCCTTATCTCTGTTTTAAATCTGCTACCCTTATTCTAAAACTATGACCTCTCATTCTAGATTGCCCCACAAGAGAAAACATCCTCTCTATGTCTAAACTGCCAATCTCCCCTTGTCATCTTGTACACCTCAATTAGATCTCCTCTGATTCTTTTAAACTCCAGGGCTTACAGGGCTGAACTGCCCAATCTGTCTTCATAACACAAACTCCTCAGTTCTGGAATCTATTCAGTGAAACTCCTGTGAACCACCTCCAATGCAAGTACATCCCTCCTCAAGTATGGGGACCAAAACTATACACAATATACTAGGTGCAGTTTCACTAATGATTTGTACAATAGCAGCAAAACTTCATTGTTTTTATGTTCTCTTCCTCTAGCAATAAATGCCAATATTCTATTCTCCTTCCTTATTACCTGCTGTACCTACATGCTCATTTTCTGTGAACTGTGCACAAGGACACCCACATCCTTCTGCACCAAAGCACTCTGAAACTTCTCTTCACTTAGATAATTATTTACCTTTGCGTGTTTGTCTGACCAAAATGGATAACCTCACACTTACCCACTTTAAAATCCAATTGCCAAATTTTGCTCCATTTACTTAACCACTTGTAAATGTAATACCCATTTGTAAATTTCTTCTTTCACTTACTATCCTACCTGTTTTAATGTCATCTGCAAATTTGGTTATGGAACCTACTATCCTTGCATCTAAATCATTAGTATGGAATGTAGATAGTTAGGGTCCAAGGACAGACCCTATGGCACCCCCTTAGTTAAGGTTTGCCAACCCAAAAAGACCCATTTATCCTGACAATCTGCTTTCTGTTGATTAGCCAATCCTCTATCCAAGCTAATGAATTACTCCTAACCCCATGTGAACTAACCTTGTGTATTATCCTTTTGTGTGTTACCTTATCAAATCTTTCTGGAAATCCAGATATACTACATCTACAGGATCACCATTATTCACCTTGCTTGTTCTTCAAAGAGCTCTATCAAATTAGTCAAACATGATTTACCCTACGTTACCGTATACTAGTAAGTTGCAGTTCTGCGCACAGTTCTGGGAGCCACATTTTAGGGAAGGTGGGAAGGCATTGGAAAGATTGCAGAAAAAATTGACGATAATGATTCCAGGGAAGAGAAACCTGAGTTATGAAGATAAATTAGAGAAGTTGGAACTTTTTTCCACAAAGAAGCCTGAGAGGAGATTGGATAGAAGTATTCAAAATCATGAGAACCTGGACGGACTAGACAGTGAGAAACTTTTCCCACTAGCATGAGAATTGAGAACCACAGAATTAAGGTAATTGGTTAAAAAATAGCAAAAGTGATATGAGCTAAAACTTTTTCACACAGTGAAAGATTAAGCTCTAGAACACACTGCCTGTGTGTGTGCTGGAGAAAAGTTCAATCGAGGCATTCAAAAAGGAATTAAATGGTTATTTGAAAAGAAACAATTTGCAGGGTTATAGTGACAAGGCAGGAGAATGGCACTAGGTGAAATAGTCATTCAGAGAGTTAGTGCAGACACAATGGGCTGAATGGTCTCTTTCTGCACTGTAACAATTCTGCAATTCCGTAATTTAAGTAAGATGGCAGTCCTTTCCACTCTGAAAACATCTGCTTTGCACTGTCTTCAAGCCATTATCTCTTGAGTTTCCTGATCTGGAAAAAGATACATTTACCACATAAAGGCCAGTCAATTACCATCTCCAACAAGAAAGAATCGAAGTGTCTCCCCTTCACATTCAATGGCACTTGCATCACTAAATCCGCTGCCTCAACATCCCGGGCATTAACACTGACCAGAAACTGAACTGGACTGATTTTACAATTTCTATAGCTGCAAGAACAGGCCAGAGGATGGGAATTCTGCAGATAGTAACTCACCCTTTGACTCCCCAAATCCTGCCTGCCATGCAGTGGACACAATTCAGAAGTGTGATGAAATGCTTTTCACCTGCTTGCCTGGGTGCAGCTCTACTCAAGAAGCTCAACATCATCAAAGTAGTCTGATTGATCGACACTCCACCAATCACTTTAATTATTCAGTCCTTTCACCAGGTACACATAGTAGAAACAATGTGCACCATATACAGTATGTACCATCTACAGTGTGCACCATCTACGGTGTGCACCATCTACAGTGTGCATTATCTACAGTGTGCACCATCTACAGTGTGCATTATGTTCACAGTGCATTACCTACAGTATGCACCATCTACAGTGTGCACCATTTACAGTGTGCATTATCCACAGTGTGCCCCATCTATGGTGTGCATTATCTACAGTGTGCACCATCTACGGTGTGCGTAATCTACCGTGTGCATTATCTACAGTGTGCATTATCCACAGTATACACCATCTACAATGTACATTATCCACAGTGTGCACCATTTATGTATGCATTATCTAGTGTGCACCATTTACAATGTGCATAATATACAGTATGCATTATCTACGGTGTGCACCATCTACAGTTTGCATAATCTACAGTGTGCACCATCTACAGTGTGCACCATTTACGGTATGCATTATCTACAGTGTACATTATAGTGTGCACCATCTGAAGTGTGCACCATTTGCAGTGTGCATTATCTACAGTGTGCACCATCTACAGTGTGCATTATCTACAGTGTGCACCATCTACAGCTTGCATTATCCACAGTGTGCACCATTTACAATGTGCATTATCTACAGTGTGCATCATTTACGGTGTGCATTATCCACAGTGTACACCATCTACAGTGTGCATCATCTATAGCTTACACTATCTATGGTGTGCTTTATCTACAGTGTGCACCATCATCTATGGTGTGCATTATCTACACCATCTACAGTGTGTATTATCTACAATGTGCACCATCTACTGTGTGCATTATCTACAGTGTGCATTATCTACAGTGTGCATTATCTATAGGGCGCATTATCTACAGTGTACATTATCTGTAGTGTGCATTATCCACAGTGTGCACCATCTACCGTGTGTATTATCTACAGTGTGCATCATCTACAGTGTGCACCATGTACAGTGTGCATTATCTATAGTGTGTACCATCTACAGTGTGCATTATCTACAGTGTGCATTATCTACAGTGTGCATTATCTATAGTGTGCATTATCTACAGTGTGCGCCATCTACTGTGTGCACTTCTACGGTATGTATTATCTACAGTGTGCACTATCTATGGTGTGCATTAGCTACCATGTACCCCATCTATGGTGTGCATTATCTACAGTGTGCACCATCTACGGAATGCATTATCCTCAGTATGCACAATCTACAGTATGCATTATCTACGGTGTGCACCGTCTACGGTGTGCATAATGTAGTGTGCATTATCTACAGTGTGCATCATCTACAGTGTGCATTATCTACAGTGTGCTTTATTTACAGTGTGCATTATCTGTAGTGTGCATTATCTACGGTCTGCATTATCTACAGCGTGCATTATCTGTAGTGTGCATTATCTACAGTGTGCACCATCTACGTTGTGCATTATTTACAGTATGCACCATCTACGGTGTTCACCATTTACTGTGTGCATTATCTACCATGTGCATCATCTACAGTTTGTGCTATCTATGGTGTGCATTATCTGTAGTGTGCATTATCTGTAGTGTGTATTATCTATAGTGTGCATTATCTATAGTGTGCACCATGTACAGTGTGTTATCTGCAGTGTACATTACTAAGGTGTGCATTATCAACGCTGTGCATTATCAACAGTATCCATTATCTACAGTGTGCATTATCTATATTGTGCACCATCTACAGCGTGCGTTATCTACAGTGTGCATTATGTACAATGTGCACTATCTACAGTGTGCATTACTTATAGCGTGCATCATCTGAAGTGTGCGTTATCTACAGTGTACATTACTAAGGTGTGCATTATCGACAGCGAGAAATGCAGCAGTTCAGCGAGGCTCACGCAGCATCTTCCAAACCCAGGGCAGAGGAACACTAGATTTCAAGCTACACATCGTTCCGATTTGAAACGAATTCCTTTACCGTTTTTGATTCAAGATTATGGATCTAACAGCACAGTGTGTGTACCTACAGCACAGACAGTACAAAGGCTGAAAGGGTTTTGATTTCATTTGATTTATTATTGTCACATGTGTTAGTACTCAGTGAAAAGGAAATGAAAATAAATACTGGCCTGGTCAGATATACTCACATCTCAGGAACAAATACAATAAACAGCGGAAGATTCACTGAGAAACATTCTGGAAGTCCCCAAACCAAAGAAGGGATTTGTTATCCACTGTTAACCAGGCCCAATGTGGAGCTACGAAGAAAGTTAGCACAGGAGACGGGCTCTGGGCTCTGGGACAGCGATGTAGTTCCAGGGGCGGGGTTTGGGCTCCGGGGGCGGAGTCTGGGCTCTGGGGGCGGAGTCTGGGTTCCAGGGGGGCGGGGCTGCGGCTCCAGTTGTGGGGCCACCACACGAGCCGGGAAGCTGTACGCGGTGAGCGGTGTCTATGTTCTGGGGCGGGGCTTGAAGCAGATGGGCGGGAACTAATCTCTGTGAGTGGTGTCTGAACGTCAGGGGCGGGGCCTGATCTCTGTGGGTCGGGTCTAAACGTCAGGGGCGGGGCCTGATCTCTGTGGGTCGGGTCTAAACGTCAGGGGCGGGGCCTGATCTCTGTGGGTCGGGTCTAAACGTCAGGGGCGGGGTTTAGCCAGTTGGCGGTGGAGCCGTAGTTGTTGCGGTTTCTGCGTCGTGTTTGAAACTGTGGATTTTTCTGCTACTTTCTCCCTGCGGCTGATTTGATGGATTTGATCTGGTTTGTGACCAATAATGTAGAGATGCCGGCGTTGGACTGGGGTAAACTCATTAAGAGGTCTGGCAACACCAATTTTAAATCCAACCGATTTATTTGATAGTAAATCTGCTAGCTTTCGGCGTTTGTGCCTTCGTCAGGCGAATGAGGCCTGACGAAGGCACAAACGCCGAAAGCTAGCAGGTTTACTATCAAATAAATCGTTTAGATTTAAAATTGGTGTTGCCAGACCTCTTTGTGACCAATAGGTCAGTTTAATAGCGGCCATCTTGGCAGAGTTGGGCCTTGCTCACATCCTGAAGGAGCCTGTGTATCCCTTCATGGAAAACCAGCTTATGTGGTGTGACCAGGCCTCAGTCTGGGTGTGAGAGAGATTGGCGTACCATCATATTGGGTCATTGGCCCTGCCGAGTTTCCATCTGTCATTCCTGAGGTTTTGACCAGGGAATAACAGACCTGTGCCTCTACTTTCTTTGCAACCTGTACAGCTGACCCTTTTTTTTCACACGGGTCAGGTTGGGGAATGGATGTAGAAGGTGGCTGGTTAGAGGCCAACCTTGTTTCACCAATACAGCAGCCAAGCTCCTAACAATTTAAAGATCCTCTAATCTTCAACTCCCATCCATGTCTATGCTAACCCATGCCCCCTGATCAGTGCTGGTTAGGCCAGCATTTATTGCCCTTCTCTCTAATTGTCCTTAAGAAGTAGGTAGTGAGTTGTCTTCTTGAACTGCTGCAGTTTTTAAGGTGTAGGCACACTCACAATGCTGTTAGGAAGGGAGTTCCAAGACTTTGCCCCAGCAACAGTAAAAAAAAGCACCATATTTCTAGGTTAGGATGATGAGTGACTAGGAAGAAAACCTACAGTTGCAGGTGTTCCCAAATATCTGCTTCCCTTGTTTCCCTTAGATGGTAGTGGTCATGGGTTTGGAGTGTGCTGCCTGCCTATTAGATCTTCAATTACCAATGTGTTTGTAATTGCTAATCTATTTTGGTGATAGCTCCTGAAACCATCCGAAGCCTCTGATAATCTGACATATTGTTCACTATCCCGAGTTACTAATCTGTTTGCGTAATGTTCTTAGTCTCCAGGTCTATCATATCAGACAAACTGTCAGTGATTGGTAACCAGGCTATTTATGTTATATTCACAGCAGCCAGTACCTGTTTCCTTAATATTCTTGTTAAGCAGGCCTGTATATATTCTGTGTCACATTTACACTGAGAACATTGAATCTCCCTTTCTTCATCCCTCCACTGTGTTGGCAGACTGTGTCCAATGTATGTCCTGGGTAAGCTGCATTTTCCTCTGATTAAGCAATAAGAAGACTGAAATCAGTGTTTTTGGTCTCCCAACATAAATTCCCCACCTACAGCTTTTTTTAACCACTGTTTTCAAAGAACAAAGAACAAAACAGCATGGGAAACAGGCCCCTCAGCCCAACGAGCCCATGCCGCCACCCCCATGTTCCCACCTCTACCCGTGATCCCTGTCTATGTTTATAGATCTATGGATTAAAAACCAAATTTGAGACAATTAGGGAGAATTTGTTTTGCCAATTAGCCTAAGAGCACATCTTTGGGATGTGGGAGGAAACCGGAGCACCCGGAGAAAACCCACGCAAGCACGGGGAGAATGCGAAAACTCCCACAGACACAGGCCCAAATCCATGTATCTGCACAGCACAGCGATAGTCACTGAGCTGTCGTGTTGCCATCAAATGGTCCAGGTCAAGCGTACACTAACGACGTGAAGCACTAGGATACTCTCGAAAAAAATCCAAGAGCAGCCCTCTCACGACCTATCGCGTGTATGCCCCTCGTTAGACAACAAGGTGGACCAAAGCACCTGTAGGATTAAAAACAAGTACATCAATATCATCATCTATTTACACACTTCCCAGGGACTCCCAAGGCTCATGATCCCTATTTTAAATCAGTTTTCTATACCCCTCCATTCCATTCTGTTCATGTGCCCATCTAAGTATTTCTTAAATAACTCCAGAGTACCTGCCTCCACCACTTTACTTGGCAGCGCATTCCATACCCCCACCACTCTCTGTGTGAAAAAACTCCCTCTAGCATCCAAATTATACCTTAATCCCCTCACTCTAAGCCCGTGACCCCTCGTGCTATTTGACTCCATCCTAGGAAAAAGCTTAACCCTGTTCACTCTATCTGTACCCCTCATAATCTTGTACACCTCTATTAGATCTCCTCTAAGTCTATGTCTTTCTAAGGAAAACAGTCCCAATTTGCCAAACCTGTCCTTGTAACTCAGACCTTCCATACCAGGCAGCATCCTGGTAAACCTCCTCTGCACTCTCTTCAGACTCTCCACGTCCTTCCGGTAGTAAGGCGACCAGAACTGGACACAGTATTCCAAATGAGGTCTAACCAACATTTTATACAACTGCAACATTAAACGCCAGCTCTTGTACTCTGTACCCCTTCCTATAAAGGCTAGCATACTATATGCTTTCTTCACAACCTTCTCCACTTGCTCTGCCACCTTCAGAGACTTGTGCAGCTGCACCCCCAGGTCCCTCTGCGTTTCTATACCCTAATAGGTCTACTCTTTATCATATACCTACCCCCTACATTCTTTGTCCCGAAATGCATCACCTCGCATTTATCAGGATTGAATTCCATCTGCCATCTATCTGCGCAAGCTACCAGCCTATCTGTGTCCTGCTGCATCGCCTGACAATGCTACTCACTATCCGCAAGTCCAGCCATCTTTGTATCGTCTGTAAACTTGCTGATCACTCCACTTACTCCCTCTTCCAAGTCATTTATATATATTACAAATAGAAGAGGTCCTAGTGAGCCCTGCGGCACACCACTAGTGACCGACCTCCAGCTAGAAAAACACCCTTCCACTATTACTCTCTGTCTCCTATTACTAAGCCAGTTACTTATCCATCTAGCTATCTGTCCTTGTATCCCATGAGCCTTACCTCCTCAACTAACCTCCCATGAGGGACTTTGTCAAACGACTTACTAAAATCCATATAGACGACATCAACGGTTTGCACTTCGTCCACCATTTTCGTCACCTCCTCAAAAAATTCTACCAGATTCGTAAGGCACGACCTCCCCTTAACAAATCCATGCTGCGTATCCCTAATCAGATGTCAATGCTCTAAGTGCCTATACATCCTATCTCTAAGAATCCCCTCCAACAGCTTCCCTACCACTGATGTCAAACTCACTGGCCTATAATTCCCAGGGTTATCCCTACTACCCTTTTTAAACAATGGTACAACGTTAGCTATTCTCCAGTCCTCTAGGACCTCACCTGTGTCTAAAGAAGAGACAAAGATTTGCATCAGAGGCCCAGCAATTTCACCTCACCACTTCCTAAACAGCCTGGGATAAATGCCATTAAGCCCTGGAGATTTATCAGTTTAGTACTACTTAGAAGCTCTAACACTTCCTCCCTTGGTAGGGATATTTCCCTCAACTGGTCCACAGCTCCCTCAGAGACAGGAGCTGTCAACAAGTCCCTCTCCTTTGTGAATACTGACGCAAAGTATTCATTTAGGATCTCCGCCATTCCCTCGGGCTCTAAGCACAGTTCCCCTCCTCTGTCCCTAAGAGGTCCAATTTTTCCTCTAACCACCCTTTTATTCCTAAGATAGGAGTAAAAAGCCTTTGGATTTTCCTTAATCCTATCCGCCAAAATCATTTCATGCCCCCTCTTTGCCCTTCTAACTGCCCATTT
The DNA here is from genome assembly GCA_024679065.1 of Sphyrna mokarran. Classification (NCBI taxonomy): domain Eukaryota; kingdom Metazoa; phylum Chordata; class Chondrichthyes; order Carcharhiniformes; family Carcharhinidae; genus Sphyrna; species Sphyrna mokarran. The sequence goes on from JAGIQG010000015.1 coordinate 35,536,919, forward strand.
GAGCTCCCTCCTACTCTCTCTATATTCCTCCAACGCTGTCTCCGTTCCCAGCTGCTTTGACCTATCATACACCTCTCTTTTCTTCCTAACCAAGTCCTCAATAATCCACGGCTCTCTAATCCTACCTTTCCCATCTTTCCACTTAGCTGGCACATATGTGTCTTGCAACATTTTCAGTATTCCCTTGAAAGAGTCCCACATGCCTAGCGTGGACTTCCCCTCGAACAACTGTTCCCAATTAGTTTCCGTAAGTTCCTGCCTAATCCGACCGTCGTTAGCCTTCCCCCAATTCAGCACCCTGCTCCTAGGGCAACAAGCATCCTTTTCCATCTGTACCCTAAAGTAGACAGAATTGTGGTCACTGTTAGCCACATGTTCCCCTACTACAACATCAACCACCTGCCCTGGCTCATTACTCAGAACTAAATCCAATATAGCTTCTTCTCTAGTTAGGCTAGCCACATACTGCTCCAACGATCCTTCCAGTACACATTTTACAAATTCCTGCCTGTCCAAACCCCCAGCTCTAGGTACTTTCCAATCCACCCTAGCGAGATTAAAATCTCCCACTATAATGATTCTGTTCTTTCTGCACCTATCCAAAATGTCTTTACATATGCCTTCTTCAACTACCCGTGGGCTGTTGGGTGGCCTATAATACACCCCTAGCATAGTAACCGCCCCCTTTCTATTCCTCACCTCCACCCACAGTGACTCCACTCCTAACTCCTCTGTATTGTCCTCCCTCTGCACCGCCATGATGCTCTCTTTAACTAACAACGCCACTCCTCCACCTCTTCTGGACCCTCCTCTGTCACGCCTGAAACACTTATACCCAGGATGTCCAGACTATTTACAACCTCAGAACCCTATTAAATCCTGAACTCAGCTTTTAACTCTCTATCCTCTCGTTAAACGACTGTCAACATTGATCACTATAATATTATTCGCCAGTGACAAAATGATGAAATCCTGCTTTTCATGAATGTTAGATTCAAATATTTGAGTTAAGCTATAAAGTTGTACGTTACCTGCAAATACAAGTTTTATCCTGTATCAAAAAATATTATTTGCCTCAAACATAAATTGCAGGTGGTGTCAACAGGTCACGTACGTGCAGTTAGATCTTAGTGAAGCAGTGACATGTGAAATTTTTGTACAATGCACAGTAGGTGGCATAGTAGCAGAATGGTTAGCACTGCTACCTACAGCGTGAGGGACCTGTGTTCAATTACTGTCTTGAGCCACTATCTGTGTGGAGTCTGCACATTCTTCCCATGTCTGCATGAGTTTTCTCCCACAGTCTGAAAGACATGCTGGTTAGGTGCCTTGACAATGCTAAATTCTCCTTCAATGTACCTGAACAGATGCTTGAGTATGGTGACTAGGGGATTTTCACAGTAACTTCACTGCAGTGTTAATATAAGCCTATTTGTGACACTAATAATTAAACTTTAAACATGAATTGTGAAAAAAACCTGGCAGCAGAGCTTTTTCAAATCTGCACCATGACCAGAGAAAACATTTTTAATCGCATAACATGAAGGTAAAGTTCATGGTAAAGTTCAAGGTAGTGTTCCTTAAACCTATCCGCCAAAATCATTTCATGCCCCCTCTTTGCCCTTCTAACTCCCCATTTGAGCTCCCTCCTACTCTCTCTATATTCCTCCAACGCTGTCTCCGTTCCCAGCTGCTTTGACCTATCATACACCTCTCTTTTCTTCCTAACCAAGTCCTCAATAATCCACGGCTTTCTAATCCTACCTTTCCCATCTTTCCACTTAGCTGGCACATATGTGTCTTGCAACATTTTCAGTATTCGCTTGAAAGAGTCCCACGTGCCTAGCATGGACTTCCCCTCGAACAACTGTTCCCAATTAGTTTCTGTAAGTTCCTGCCTAATCCGACCGTCGTTAGCCTTCCCCCAATTCAGCAACTGTAGTATGAGCAACTTAAGTGATTTGTATTAATACATAACAATGCCAATACAATGAATATGTCTACTAATATCATTGCAAAATGTAAATTGTGCAGAAAGATTTTTCCTTTATGCTGAAATGTCATGGAGATGTGCTTTGACATGAAAGCAGTTCTGTTCATTTTTTTGCAAAAGTAGGATGTAGGTATTTACATTTTTAAATTAGGATTACTTGACTTAGCGGGCAGTTTGTTTTAAAATGAATATAGTACAATTCCTAAAAAATAATAGTTTGTACCATCGACAATGCTATCGTTCACACGTTGATTTCTTTTTAAAGCAGGATAATCCGAAATCGTGGCTCTGAACTGAAGGTGATTGTTTTAACGCTGATCATTATTTACGTGACCATACCATTCGTCTTCAAAATGTGCCCTAGTGTAGTGACAAACATTATTTATCTTAATTTTTGTAAGTAGAAAATCTTCTAAGTATGTAATAACTCTTTTACAATATCAATTAAGCACACTATTTAGTTTTTCCAGTCCCTTTCCTGAATGCATTGATACAAAACCTGTATTTACATCCTGCCCAATGATGTGGAAAAATGCCCCGAGGTGAAGAATGGAATGGACTGGAAGGTGTCCTAGTGGCCATAATGGGATTTAGACATGAGGATGAGATTATTTAATACTTGGGGAAGTGGCAGGCAGAGTAGTTCAGCAAAGACAGGAAAATCAGATCATATTTAAGGGCTGAAAATAAATTTATTTTTGATAATGGGTAGTATTTGTTCTGGAGCTGGATAATCATTTTGAGTTGCATTATTATGAGTGAGCTAATTAATATTTGGAAGTGTGGTACATAAAAGTTTCACACAAAAGGTAGTGGAAATTGGGAATTCTCTCCACAGAAGGCAATGGCTGTTATGCCAGACCTCTGAAACTAGGGTCAACAGATTTCTGTTGGTTAAGGGATGTGGATCTAATATTGATAAATGGTATGATGTTAAAGTTTGTTATGATGAATAGTGTATCCAACTCAAAACTGCATAGCTGACTCTTGCATGAATAATATAGAAATAGCTAAAGGTGAAACTGAAAATCTAGGGATTGGCAGTCTCATTGGTTAGAATAATAGAATCTGTACACTGCAGAAGGGGGCTATTTGGCACACTGAGTTTGCACCTATTCTCTTGAGCATCTTACTCAGGTTCAACCCCCGCTCTATCCCACAGCTCCATGCATTTATCCCATCAACCCTCCCAACCTACACACCTTGCGACACTAAGGGGCAATTTAACATGGCCAATCATCTAATCAGCACATCGTTGGATTGTGGGATGAAGCCCATGCAGACTTGAGGAGAATGCACAAACTCCACACAGTTAGTCACTCAAAGCTGAGTCTGTGGCGCTGTGAAGCAGCAGTCCCAACTACTCTGTTACCATGCAGCGAAGTAGTCGGTACAGGCAAAGGCAGATATGGCCAGGGATAGAGCCTGGATCTGTATGTTAGAGATTTTCCTTTGCTCTTTCTCTCTCTCTCTCTCCTCCCCTTCCTTTTTGCTAAGGAACTGGCTGCTGCCTGGTTCACAGGTGTATTTGGCTACAATCAAAGCTACAATCAAAGCAAATAGGATGGTGTATGGCTTAAAAAGGTGGTGGTGTTCCCATGCGTGTGCTCCCCTTACCTTTCTAGGCAAGGTTCGATCTGCATTGATCCAGGCAAATAGAGAATATCCCATCACACTAACTTGTGCTTTGTCCATAACAGACAGGCTTTGGGGAGTCAGGATGTGAATTACCTGCCACAGAATTCCCAGCCACTCCATGTTCTTTTGTAGCCACGGTATTTATATGGCTAAGTCCAGTTCAGTTTCTGATCATTCATAACGCTCAGGATGTTAATGGTAGGGGATTCAGCAATGTAGTGTTAATGTACCTCTAGGGGAATTGGAACAGCTGAAGATGGTTGGGCCTACCGTGAGGAACTTTTGCAGTGATACGGTGGGACTGAATCGATTAATCTCCCAGCTACCACAACTATCATTTTTTGTGCCAGGTATGACTCCAATCAATAGAAAGCTTTTCCCTAATTCCAACTGACTTCAATTTTGCTAGCACTTCTGGATGCAACATCTGGTCAAAGGTATTCATCCTCGCCTCATCTCTTGAATTCAGCTGTTCTGTCCATGTTTGGACAAATGTTGTAATGAGGTTAGGAGCTTAGTGACACTGCAGAACCTCGCCATCTTCAGTTGTTTCATCAGTGATCTTTCCTCCATCATACATTCAGAAATAGGGTTGTTTGTTGATGATTGAGTAATGTTCATCACTATTCACAACTTCTCATACAGAGGCAGGCTGTGTCCTTATGCAGCAAGAACTGGATAAGAGTCGGGCTTGGGTGATTAAGTGACAAATAATTATCAACCATATGCCAAGCAATGACTATCAAGAAAGAATTCGAGTGGGTTGAATCATGAAAATGGGGGAAGGGGCACAGGTTCATATGTAACATCTCACATCAGGGATTCTACAATTCAGGTGCAGAATAACCAACAAAGAAACAAAATACTGGGGATCCTAGATGTCTGGAATAAAATATAATGGACATACTGAGCAGGTCTGGCTGTATCTGTGAAGCGAGAAATCACAGAGTTATCATTTCAGATTGATGAAAGTTCTGAGAAAGATCACTGATCTGAAATTGTATTCTGTCTGGTGGCATCAGTGGAGAGGGAAACAGAATAAAACCACTTGCTTTGCCCAGCAACCTATCCTGAACTCAGTCTCAATGTGAATTTTCCTGTTTGTTCATGTCAGCCCCAAGTGATAAAGAAACAGGGTTGGAATTGCTTTTCATTTTAGAAAGCCTGAAATCATACAGCTTCCTAGAATTGGTTTATTTATGAATCCAGGTCTCAGGAGTAAAAACACCTATCGTACGATTAATCCTGTTCCATGACATTTTAAAAACATTGAATGAAAAAGGTAATTAGATCCATCAAGTAACTTGCTTCCACAGACCATGCACAATCTATTCTGTCACAGATTTTACCTGTTTATACAGCTTTATCCACTTTCAAGATTATAATTCCTGAAGATAATTAAGCAAAAAATTCAGAATATCAATTTAGCCCATCATTGTATGCTAGTGATGAGGAAAATATCAATGTTCCTTGTTTATAAAGTTGGCTATGGAATTATTAAAGAAAGTGGTATATACAAAATTCTATGTTATCATTGAGACTTAAATTTTTTCTATTACAGTGCGACGGCCATTTATTGATTTTAAAGAGCCTGCAAACTATTTACTCAACCACACTCTAAATTTATACCTCACTCCTGAAGAAGGAATTACAGTAGGGGTTTGGTAAGTTTCAAATACTGAAATCTCACAAAAAAATCTAATGGATCTGCATACTTGTCAAACAAAATCAACTTATCTTTAAACCATGTATTTTTTGATCACTATGGAATATTGTTTAAATTGTACAAAAAATTGCATTTGTATAGCACTTAATTCATTGTTCTTAGAAATATGTTTACTTTAAAATGTACGGATAGTTGTTACTTAAGCGAAAAAGCATTGACAAGAATGATCTATTAATTTGATTTTGATGTTGTTGGTTTAGGGAAGAATGTTGCCAAAAATAACTGTTTGATCTTCCTCGCTTTGCAATCTTTTGTGTCCATTGGAAATCTAATCAAACAAAAGCTGTTTTCTTAATGAACGACAACTGAAGTCATATTGCAATTGATTTCATCTTGTAGGATTTATTAAAAAAAACACTTCGCTGTCTCGAGCAGATGATCTGGTATTTATTTCACCATGTTGTGTGTAAATCTGCTGCCACATTTACAATCTTACAACAGTGACTACATTTCAGAAAGATGCTATCTGCTGCAATGTACCTTGGGAAATTCTGAGCTGTAAAAAGTGCAATATAAATACATTCTCCCATTCCTTCTTTCTCTTCTAATCCTAGTGTAGTCCAGGTGTCTGTAATGGCTTTTCTTCATTGTTCCATCCTTGACTCCCTCTTGTTCATCCTTGTTTTTTTTTGGTTGTGTTCTCCATACACATGGAGTAAGGTTCCTTTGGTATACTGATGACTCTGAACTTTATTGTTCAACCAACATCCTGGATTTCATATACTGTAGATTGTGGCATACAAATCAACCTGGCATATAAGACAACCCCATTTGTTTGATCCAAAATGATATATATATATAATATATATTATATATACATATATATAAGCCTATATTTGATGTATAAGTAGGTCATCCCGTATCCTTGCCCCTTATCTTTCAGCAAATAAAGGCATGAGCTATATTCATATTAGGTGTCAGCCTCAATTTTGCAGCCCAGAAGTACACATTTAGACTCACCTTATAAGTTGGCACATGGGATCATAAAGGCAATTGGGCCATGCTATGGAAGTATATGACATATCTACACACAGAGGACTGTGCAAGGCAATCAGTGAGCAGAAATTGGACCTCCTGTGAAATGAACGAAGTATGAACCATTCCCCTTTTGATATCTTCTGGTTTGCTACATTTGATACAGCAAACCTTCAAATGTTTTTTTAAACCATGCATATTTGGCCATGCATTTGATCACTTTCGTCAATTTCTGCCTAGTCTTGAGTTTTTCCAACTTTGTGGAGGTCTTTTGGCTGCTTTGTTGTGTTAAAAGTGCTGTGTTTAATTGAAAGTGCATGATGTAATTATTCTATCTTATATTATCCCTTTAAAAACTTTGTCTAGGAAGAATCACTAATGAGAATGGAGAAAGAAAATAGTCATGTCCAACAGAAAACATTAATTGATGTAATTAATATTTGATTTTTAGCAGAATTAGATGTTTTTCCTTCAGTTTGAATTTGCTCTTTTTCTAGGTTTACTATACCAGACAAGAGGTGGCAGGAAGCCAGCGGGAAGGACCAACAGTGGTATGAAGCTGCATTAGGAGATGATAATCCAGTAATAATTTATCTTCATGGGAATGGAGGCAGTAGGTGATGCAATTTTTAAAGGCAGAAATGATAATTAAAATATCATCTGTATCATGTTTACAAATATTTCATAGACTCTCATATTTGTGTTTTCAGTTATATTTCTTGTGTAGTAATTAAACATTTTGTTGATTAAATTTAGAGCTGTAGGACACAGAGTTGAACTGGTAAAGGTAAAAAATATTTTGCTTTCATCAGTGCATATTTTCCTAGACTTTGTATCAACTCCAGAAAAATAACTATGCCTGTTTTTCTATGTAATGCATTGTTTTAACCTTTACAGTTATCTTGTTAAAAGTTTAATATATATTGCTAAAAATTAGTGTTTTGTAGGTCTGTTCATCTTACATAAAATGTTGAGATATTTATTGAGACTATTTAACAAGAGTTTGTTTAACCTAATAGTTGCAATGCTAGAAAGAGAGACTGTTCATGCTTCACGTAACTTACAACTGCATTTGTCTGAATTGCCTCACCTTTGGCTTTGCATTCAATACAATAACTTGTAGCTATCTGTCTATTCAATTGCTCCCTCACTGCTCCATCTTTTATTCCCTTATCTCCATTAAAACACTGTTCCATTCTATTCCTTTCCCCAATTATGGAACCTTTTTTTGTTGCCTCAAATCCAAGTTGTGCAGGCTGATATCTGATGTATAATTGACTTGGTCATCCATCACCAGATTTAGCTGGTTCACATCAAGCACTATCACACCTCAGTCTCTTCTGTAAAAATTTATCACTATTACAGGATCATCTTGGAGATTAAAAATAACATTGGTTTATGTTATTCACTATAAATCATTTCAAACCCCTTCATCTCTTCTCTATTCATATCTCAAACGAATGCTTGGAGCTCAGCAATGATTTGCAAAGAAGGTTGAGACGATCCATTCAACTGCCCCCACTTATCCAACCAATCAAACTTCCATCCAGCCATAGCTTTCATAATGTTCTTGCAAAAACCTTATTTATTATTTGTTTTTGCAAATTTAATATTTCATATAAATAAGTAAAAGATTATCTGTCCTCTACTGAATCTTGTATTGATACCTCAAATCCCACTCACCTGTCCCCACCGTAATTTTTAATCCTATATCTTCCATTGTCTCTCTTCCCATTTTCATCCTCATGCTTAAACCTTACCATCCTATTCCTTCCACACAATTTCTTTAGTACTCCCCACTATGAGCTCTTAGGCATAATCCCTCCCTTCACTGAGTCATTTGCAGCCAAACCCTCAGCTGCCAAGGCCCATTCTCCTGGAGTTCTTTACAGTCACTCCTCCATCTCCTTCTATTTAATGCCCTCCTTAGTGTTACTTCTTTGACCAAGATTTTTGGTAATCCTTTGTGACATTTGTGACAATCCTTTGTGATGGCTTTGCATCAATTTTTGTCTGTGAAACACTGTAGTACTTTATTTTGACATTAATAGCGCTTCTTAAATGCAAATTGTTGGATGGTTTTGGATTGAATTTTAGTCTACAATTTTTGTGTTTGATGTGTAGAGTAATCCTTGGGCAGAAGAAGTTAAACTGTACCAAGCAATCCTTTCTCTTTCTGTTAGCACGTAACCAGTGATGGATTGATAGAAGAATAACATTAACAGTGTATTTAGAGAGTTCCAATATAGGATCATTTCAAATAAAGTGCATAGAATAATATGGGAACTACCAAATATATAAAATGCAATGTGATAAATGGTTATGAATAGATGTAATTTTTAAATTATTTTGGGCTTATGGTTGAGTGAACATCCACAAGATTTCTTCTTCCGTAGATGCTGAGTGCACATGGGTTCCATGTATTAGCTCTAGACTACAGAGGTAAGAATGAAAATTCTTATTGATTTGTTAGATTTCTCTTTCATTTAAGCATACAGAATTTAACTGCAGTAGTGATCTATCATATGCCATAACAATACCACCCCGAGCAAGCTTAATCTTGTCAAAAGCTTTATGATAAAGGACAGCAGCGTGAAAAAATATTTTTGTATATGTGAAGACAGCATTACACTGTTTAAAGCATTACTAGAAAATAATCTATTGATTTAATCTGCATCAGGGTGGGCAGATTCTACTGGTGAGCCTAGTGAAGGAGGAATTACCACAGATTCTTTGTACCTTTTCGAGTGGGCCAGAGCTCGGAGCAGGAGAAGCCGTGTGTGTTTATGGGGACACTCCCTTGGCAGCGGGCAAGTATTAAATGATTCTTTACATATACAGAAGGATGTCGTAATATTCCTGCACATTATGTAAATACTGAGTATCTATAGTTTTGGGAATTGATTGCAAACAATTTCTTGATAAACTTATAGCAGTGACATAAGCTTAGCTCTTATTATATGAGAGATTCTGATTGTCAGTAAATACAATTGTTGAAGAAAAAGAAAAATCCTGTTAGTTTGGCAACACTTATATGACATTTAAAAACTCTATACCTGCATAATTTTAATGTATGGTGCTATTATATGTTATATATGGGCGGCATGGTGGCATAGTGGTTAGTACTGTTGCCCCATGGCACCTGGGAACTGGGTTCGATTCAGTCTGTGTGGAGTTTGCACATTCCCCTCATGTCTGTGTGGGTTTCTTCTGGGTGCTCTGGTTTCCTCCCAGACTCCAAAGATGTGTGGGTTAGTTTGATTGGCCGTGCTAAATTGCCCCTTAGTATCAGGGGGATTAATAGGGTAAATACATGGAGTTACAGGTGGATGGAGCCTAAGTGGGATTGTTGTTGGTGCAGGTTCGATGGACTGAATGGCCTCCTTCTGCACAATAGGAATTCTATGATTCTATGATTGTATATATTGTACAACCAGACTGGGAAATAGTAAGTTTGATTCCCATCACAGCAAATTGTGAAGCTAAATGCAGTATAATTTGTTTATTGAGGTAGCATCTGTTGGATGGAATCAAAATGTTTCTATTCCAGAAAGCTGAATTTTATTTTACAGAGATGTATTTGTAAACATGTACCATCTAGCCACCATGCTTTAAATATGTCCCTATTTATAAGAACCCAAATGTATCCCAGTTAGTGCCCACTGCCTGCATATTTATAAGATCAAGAGAAACCAGCGCAATTAATAAAAGCTCTCACGTTTTCAAAAAATGCAACAGGTTCACTCAGCGTCCATCACAGAAGAGAATCTGCCAGTTTCACCTGCCTGACATCCATGTGACTCATCAAATATGGTTAACAAATGTTCTTTGAAATGCTAGGAAATCAGAAGGAGTTTTTAAGAGATTTTTATTTGTATAGGTAAATATTAGAAATAAGATATAGTTTTAGATAGGTTTAATTTAATGTTTCTGTGCCTGGAAAGAAGAGTAGTTACATTTCACACTGAACAAAAATGTGCCTGTGTAGGGGTTAGTTTCAGTTCCAGCTGAGACACTATTGTGTTTAGAAAGCTACACTGGGGAGAAATATAGTTGCTTAGCAACTAGGGGCGCTGTAAGATAAAGCAAACAGCTTTCTTTGTTTTTTAGTTTTTTTTAACTGAAAGCCAACAGCAGTTGCAGACAGTTGGAGGCTGGAAGGGAGTGAGAAGGCAGCTCCCAGCTCTGCTCCAAGCTGGATAAACTGCATAATTGATTAAAATGCATGAAAGTCAGCTCCAGAGGGACTTGGGGACAGTCCAGACCCTCAGAGAACTGTGACAGAAAGAAGATTTCAGAAAACATAAGTGAACAGAGATTAAGATATGGTTCAGAACAATTCAAGGAAGAGGAAACCAAGTGCTCTGAATTAAAAGACAGTTACATTTATCTAGATTTAAATTGGGTAGTACATTTTCAGAAGTAATCGTTTTGTTTGAAATAATTCTAATAAGAGTCTGGGACTTGAAAGTTAAAGCAGCTGTGGTCCTATGAAACAATGAAAGCCAGTCAAGGCAGAGAAAAACCAAAGGGGTTAGTCTAACATCCTAGTGCAAAGTAACTGCTAATAATAGAGCAGAAGCTCTGGTCAAGCAGTCCTTTGGAAAAAGTGGACTATATTTTGAAATGTGAGCTGCTAAGTGAATATATTGCCACAAAAGAAGATTTTAAAGCATATATTGGGAATAGAGTTTAGGCACGCTCATGTGGCAATAATCAGGGAGAGAGTGTGAAGAGGAATCTGCAAACATTAATTTTGTGGGCTAATTAGACAATTGTAACTTCAAGTGTATTTTGTCATCTGCATTAATCTTAAAGCCTGTGTTTAATTGTTAAGCCAAAGGATGATTGAAGGAGTATTGTATTATAATTCATATTTCATTTTCATTTATTGTTGTTGTAAACACTAATAAGCAGTCCTGTGATTCTGTTCCTCCATGTTTGCTAAAAGAAAAATAAAAGTTATGGTTTTTTGAACCAGGATTCCATTTTAGGATTTTCTTGTACAATTGTAACATCAACTGAGATCATAACTAAATTGGAGGCTTTTGCAGGATTTCAAAATGTGGAGAAGGGGTTATTGGATGCTGATTGGTAATAATTTGTTGGGAATTTTTAAAAAGTGGAAAGCAAGTCACTGCTGCATAGTAAAATTTGATCTGTGACTTATTAGTAAATGGTAGAATCTGTGAATCCTTGAAGAATAAATGGAGTCTCTGAACAAAAGAATTGCAGTTATTATGAGGTATATTGTGCAGGTTAGGATCCAAAATGGCATTGGAAATTGCTAAGACTTTCCTAAAGCTGGAAGATGTAACTCAAATTAGTTTACAAAAAATAACCAAGTCAATTAACTGATCAGGCAGATAAATTGGAGTTGGGATTATCTGCATGGGTATGGATAACTGAGATTATTGAAAGTATAACAAAACATTTAAAATTGCAAGGCTTGTTAATGGACCAAGTTCTACAAAAAGTGAGGAAATTGATTTAAAATTCAATTGCAATTAGAAATGAAGAAGTCAGAAATGCAGGAGAAGAAAGAAACAAAAGAAGTAGAAATGAAAAAACTGGAACTAGAGCTGCAGGAAAAAGAAAGGGAAAGAGGGTGACCTTTTCAATCAAAATTGGAAATGGAGATAAAAGCAATAGCAGAAAAAAAAGGAAAAGAGATGAATTTCAATTTAAAATGTGGGCAATTAGATCAGGGACATTAGAACAAGTTGACAAGACCTTAGTGGGAAAATATTTAAATATATTAAAGCTCCTTCAAAAGTTGAGGAAAAGTATGTGGATACAGTCTTTATTTCTTTTGAAAAGGTAACTAAACAAGGTATTTGCCTCAAGGTATTTGGACATTATTTTTACAAAGTTCGTTGGAAGGTAAAGCTAGTGAAGTATGTGCATCATTGTTGGAAGAAGTATCTATAGATTACGATGTGGTAAGGAAAGCTTTTATCCTCAGGTGTATGAGTTCCTGAGACATACGGGCAGGAATTTTGAAATGCAAGAAAACAGCTTGTATTGAATTTGAGAGTTTATTTTTATTCATTTGTGGGTGTCACTTGAGGAGTAGATCTTCAAGAGGATCAACCACATTGCTGTTGTTTTAGAGTCATGTATAGGCCAGACCAGATAAGGACCGCAGATTTCCTTCTCTAAGGGACATTAGTGAACCAGATGGGTTTTTTCGATAGTCAACAATGGTTTCATGGTCATCAGTAGATTCTTAATTTTAGATAAGCAAAATAATTTTGACAGTTGGATATGGGTGTCAAAGGTAGACAAAAGATAGGAAACCCTTATAGAGGTGATTATTTTCAAAGAATTTAAAGATTCACTTCCTTTGGTTATTAGGAGGCATGTTGAGGAACAGTGATGCAGGTGAAACTTGTTCTTTCAGAATCAGTGAGAAATGGGTATAGATCTTGAGATGAAAATAAGTGATCTTATCTATTAATTCATCCACTAAATGACTTCAAGAGGTGTAATGCTGCAGAACATTTATTTTTCTGACCATGGGAGCACAGGAAATGGAAATGACCAAATCTAGGATAATATAATGCTTTACAAATATTTTCCTTTTCATTTACAGCGTTGCTACAAACACTGCACGGATCCTACATGAGAAAGGTAAAAGCATAGCATTTTCTAAAGCTCAGTAATATTCACTTATTCAATCGTGTGATAACAAATAATTTCACAAATATTATGAAGCACTTGTTAAACGTCAGAAATTTTTATCCCTGTTAAGCTTCTTCCTTCCTCTCTCTTTCCAAAAATAACAGTGGCTTTATGGGCTACGATTTCATGCCTCAGCTACTTCACCTCAGTGCTTACTGTGGATATCTGATTAATGATCAATGCTAACAGTTTATTTACCTCATAGTGTAATGCTGCCATTATTTAAGATGCACTCATTCTAGCAAGGATCATTAGATCAGGAAGGAAATCTGCTCGACTTTCTCCTCCCTTAAACAGGAATAAACATCTGCTGCAAAAATAAAATGTTGAAGATCTGAAATAACAGAAGAAAATGCTGGAAATATTCAACAGGTCTGGTAGTATTTGTGGAAAGAGAAACAGAGTTAATTGAGTCAGTGAGATTTCCTCAGAATTCTACTGTTACTCTGGTTAAGATCAGCTAACTCAACACAGGCTGGGAATTTAATGGAAATTTTCTGATGTGAATTACTGAGTTACTCATTGAGTTAAGAGCGGAGATGTTTTCTCAATCTAAATGGGTGGAAGACTGAATTTAATATTCAATTAGAAATCTGTGTTTTATTAAGTAGGATGCCCAGCTGATGCTATTATACTGGAAGCTCCATTTACCTCGATGCGAGAAGAAGTGGCCCATCACCCATTTGCTGTGGTATGTAGGAATGTTTATTTGTGCCATACCTCTGCCAAAGTGGAAAAAAGACGTTCAGTTATAAGAAAATGTCCTTTCCATTTTTATTTTGTTACATATGCTTTAAGAAACGTCTTGTGTTTATATTTTAATTATCTAATATTTAAGTGTGGAATATTGTGTTAGTCATAGCTAGGGTGTAGAGAAGGATCAACTTAATGTGAAGTAGATCCATTCAAAAGTCTGATAGCAGCAGGGAAGAAAGTGTTCTTGAGTCAATTGGTACCTGTCCTGAGACTTTTGTATTTTTTTTCCCAATGGAAGGAAGTGGAAGAGAATATGTCTGGGGTACAGGGGTCTTCAATAATGCTGGCTGTTTTCCATGGCAGTGGGCAGTGTCAGTGGATGGAAAGTTTGGTTGAGTGATGGATTAGGCTTTGTTCATGACCCTTTGTAGTTTCTTGTGGTCTTGGACAGAGCAGGAACCATACCTAGCTGTGATACAACCAGAAAGAATACTTTCTGTGGAACATCTGTAAATGTTGGTGAGAATTGTTGTGGATATGCCAAATTTTCTTAGTTTTCTGAGAAAGTATTTAATTTTTTTTACCAGTTTTGACCATTTCTTCTGATTTCAAATTTACTATCTTCGTACTTTCCAGTTGTGAATATCTTTTGCCAAGATTCCATTGCTACATTAACAGTTTCTGAAATATAACATTTTAGAAACAATGTTAAGATTTATATTGTAGCTGAATTCAATGATACTAATGTTTTAATGTCTGCTTTGCAACTTGTGAAAGACTGAGCAAGTCTGTGGGCTAGGTAAGCTTCTGCCAGTTCCAACACTGCTGTACCCATCCATGTCCTTAGTTGACTATTTCTTTGGGTTCAGAAAACCAGAAAGCATTTCAACATTGGAAAATTGCAGTTGTCTCAAAACACAACTGATATTGCATTAGGTTTCACCTTCAATTTAAATCTAGCCCAGTGCAAGGGGATGAGGTTATTTTCTGAGAGCCATGGAGCTTTAAACAAAATTATTTTGGGCAATATTAGGTTAGGTTGATTGGTGATGGCTAAATTGCCCATTTCAAGCAAAACAAATTTTGGAATTTCCTTGCACCTTTGCTAATGGAAGAAGAATTTTCTCAATGTCATACCAGAGCTTCAGCATAATTCAATGTCCAAGTTTTAGTGTGGGCTTTAATTAGCTATACTTAATTCAGCTGTGCAGGACCTACCAAGTGAACTAATATGAGACACAAAATAAAGGCATGTACCCTTTTACTAATCTAACAGTTTATCCTTCTTACAGTTCTACAAGCTTTTCCCTGGATTTGAATGGTTCTTTGTGGATGCAGTAACAGAAAATGATATTTTTTTTGATAATGTTGAAAAGTAAGTAAAATGCAATGTTATTAACTGATTTGATTTGATTTATTATTGTCACGTATTAGTATACAGTGAGGAGTATTGTTTCTTATGTGTTATATAGACAAAGCATATCATTCATAGAGAAGGAAAGGAGAGAGTGAAGAATGTAGTGTTACAATCATAGCTAGGGTGCAGAGAAAGATCAACTTAATGCGAAGTAGGTTCATTCAAAAGTCTGATGGCAGCAGGGAAGAAGCTGTTCTTGAGTCAGGTGGTAGACATTCTGAGACTTTTGTATCTTTCCTGATGGAGGAAGGTAGAAGAGAGTATATCTGGAGTGCAGGGTGGGAGTGGGGGGGGTCTTTAATTATGCTGGCTACTTTTCCAAGGTAGTGGGAAGTCTAGAGAGTGTCAATGGGTAGGAGGCTTGTTTTGAGTGATGGACTGGGCTTTGTTCATGACCCTATGCAGTTTCTTGCAGTCTTGGACAGAGCAGAAGCCATACCTAGTTGTGACACAACCAGAAAGAATGCTTTCTGTGGTACATCCGTAAAAGTTGGTGAGAATGGTAGTGGACATGCCAAATTTCCTTAGTTTTCTAAAAGTGGAAACATTAGTTGACTTTAACTATAGTGTCAACATGAAGGGACCAGGACGGGTTGTTGGTGATCTGGATACCTAAAAACAGTTCTACTTGGTCCCTTTGATGTAGACGGGGGCATGTTCTCCACTACACTTCCTGAAGTTGATGACAGTGATGAAACAACTTTTGATATAGTGTGTAATGAGTAGACAACAAAGTAACCCATAACAGTTACAATGCTTAGTTGCCTATAATGCCCTTTTTCTGCCACTTTTCACTGTTATCTTTGTTACTTTTCTTCATTTTCTGCTTAGGTTCAGACTTGGTTGCCGACTGAACAATCATAAGGATATTTACTTCTAAACCGATTTTTATCCTCTCCATTGCCCTTTCCACCTGATTTGCTGAATGGAAATCAGAAAATGAATTTCCAGCTCCCCAATGAGGAGAGTCTGAAGCCCTGAATAAAGTTACAATTGAACCAGAGCCATTTTGATTTCTCTTGATCAGCTGCTCATTGGGCCAATTCTGCCATCTCTGAAACAGTTTCTGCAGATTGGAGGGTTGCTAATGTTAACCCCACTATTTGAAAAGGGTGTGTCAACCAAGATCCCTGCTCCAGTTAATTGATCAATGCAAAACTTTTCTCTTAAATCAAATTACATGTTTATTAAGAAAATGTACTGCTACAACACTGGCTGTCTTACACTGTATCACAAGTCTTCATCAAAGGGACCAAGTAGAAATGGTCCATCACTCAAAACAAGCCTCCTACCCATTGACACTGTCTTATAAGTCTTATATTTGCAAACATAGATTTTAACTCCTTATACTTATCTATTGGACCTGTAGGGATATCTCTGTCCACTTGTGTTGGACTGGTGTGGGAAAGGGTCAGACTTCATCAAGCTTAGAGCTTGAGGTATACTCTTCTTCTTCTGTTCTTCTAAATCTGTTTTTGAAACTTCAGTATTTATTCTTTGAGCCTAGCAGGGCTGAGTGAAATTCCAGCTGGACCAAAGTCTCCATGCTAAAGTAAAGTAGTTTATTTATTAGTCACAAGTAAGGCTTACGTTAACACTGCAATGAAATTCCCCTAGTCGCCACAGTTAGGCGCCTGTTCGGGTCAATGCACCTAAGCAGCACATCTTTCAGAATATAGAAGGAAACTGGAGCACCTGGATGAAACACATGCAGACACGGGGAGAAAAGGCAAACTCCACGCAGACCCAAGCCGGGAATCGAATCTGGGTCCCTGCCGTTATAAAGCATCAGTGCTAACCACTGTGCCATGGCATGGAGGCCTAGAGGTGCTCACATGTTAAAGCCATGATACTAGACAGAAGATGAATGAATTTCTCCAATGTTTGCTGTAGCCTGTTAAATGACTGTCGAATCTCTGCCTGATGTTGGCCACCTGCATCTTCACCAGTGAGTTGGCAGTACTTCCAATCATAATCTGATTGAGACTGAGCAGGTTTCTGGTCTCCAACTGGCCTGTCTCCAAATTCTGGAGACCTGGGCTGTCCCTGCCTTGGACTGCCTGTGAGGTATTTTCCAAAAATTGACTCTGAGACTAACAGAGCTCCACCCCACCAATGTGTGTGTTTCTGTGCTGGTGAAAGGTGTAGCTGAGTGCCGTGACAATTCTCATCTTCGGTTGTGCTCCAGCGACATGTTCTGCTCAGCTGTGTGGATGGCCTTGATGTACTGGTCCCTGCTAGCAATAAATGACAGTTTTAGTGGAAGAGCTGAAGCTACTTCGGAGCTCATTTGACTCGCTGCGATTCTCAAGGTTTAATGGAAGTGATGGAGCTGAGATTTGTTGGGAGTGGTCAATCTCCGCATCATCACAGGAACAATCCTTGTTCTCTCCAGCAGGCTCAGCTGCAGCAGTGATCGTTGCTGTCCCTCTTCCAGTCCAGGCTCGCTCACGTTTGTTATGTGTCAGCTTGTACTGTATGAAGATAAAAGAAAGGCATGTGATTAGATGGATGGAGCAGAGATTGGGTGAAATGTGTGTCCCCTGTGGGTTGAGCCCTCCCCAGAAGAACCAGAGGATAGAGTATGAGCAGCATAACAAATGGAATGGTGACAATGTGAAAGTGCCTGTAAGAGTATGAGTGTTGATGTGTAACCCCAGTTAATAGATTTGTGATCTATGAACAGAGTTGCTCTTTGAGTACATGAAGCCATGCTTAGAGTTTGATACTGGAGGGAGTTGAGAGAGGAATTAACCTGGCAAACTGGATGAGATCCTTCAATTGCTTCCTGCATGGATAGTTCTGGTGCAGTTGCCAGCCGCGCTGGAGAGGTGAAGAATGTCAAATCAGTGGACTGGGTGAATATTTCCGAAAAAGATAAAGGATGTGGGACTTCAGTAATGTGGAGAACAAGAGGAGCTCGGTTGTTCTTACAGCAGAGGAAATTAAGGGGAAATTTAATTTGAATTCATAAAGGAGTTAGAAAAGTTGAGAGCCAGAGGCCAGAAAGGCAAACTTTTACCAGACAGCAGTTATGATCTAGATACACTGATTGATAGTTAGGGAAGTAGGTTCAATAATAATTTTGAGAAGAGAATTGGATTAATACTTGAAGAGGAAACATTCGTATGGTTATGTTTAAAGTTTATTAGTGTCATAGGCAGGCATATATTAACACTGCAGTGGAGTTACTGTGAAAATCCCATAGTTGCCACTCTCCAGTGCTTGTTCAGGTACGCTGATGAGAATTTTGCATGGCCAATCCGCCTAACCAGCACATCTTTTAGACTGTAGGAGGAAACACATGCAGACATGGGGAGAACATACAGACTCTGCACAGACATTGACCTAAGTTGGAAATTGAACCTGGGTCCCTGGTGCTATGAGGCAGTAGTGCTAACCACTGTGCTGCCCTATTGATATGGTGAAGGGACAGGGGAATGGATCAGATGGATTAGTTCTTTCATAGAAGTGGTATTTGGCCAATGAGCTGAATGGCTTTCAGTATTGTTCAATGATTTAATTGAACTTATTGACTAGGAAGTAAATGGTTGCAAGCTTATTGATCATTTGATTATCATCTGTGGAGTCATAAAATCCCTACAGTGCAGAAGGAGGCCATTTGACCCATCAGGTCTGTACAGACCACATTCCCACCCAGGCCCTATCTCCCCTAACCTCACATTTTTACCCTGCTAATCTCCCTGACACGAAAGGGCAATTTAGCATGGCCAATCAACCTAACCCACACATCTCTAGTAATGTAAAGATTCCATGTGTTCTGTGTGGGTTGATGTATGGATTTTTTTACACATTAATTTTAGGAATATTGGGAACAAAGTAAGCCATTTAGCCTTTTGAGTCTGTTCCACCATTCATTTAGTTCATGACTTATCTATACCTCAGTTCCATTTATCCATCTTTGCTCTGCAGCCCTCTGTTTGAATGATTTTATATATTGCCCATATTACAACATTGAACATTTTGTGTTAATTTGTGCATGAATGTATTTTTTGCTTTATTTCAATTAACTAAATTTATCTCTTCACTTTAGTCTGCAGTCAATTTCTACTCCTGTGTTGATTCTGCATGCTGAAGATGATAATATCATACCATTTGAGTTGGGCAAAAAGGTACATTGGATGTAATAGCTTCTTTCACTATGTTATTCTTAGAATGCAGGCTAGGGTTTATTTTGACACTTGCAATTTACTAACCAGCAGCAACATTCACAAGATTGGTAACAATGAAGGCAATCATTAAATTTCCGCATCATAGGTTTCTTTCCTAAATGATTAAGATTTTTATTTCAGCCACCCCATCCAGAAATTTGTTAGATTTGTGGTTATTTTTGAGTGTCTTTAATTTACCTTTAACTAGTTTCAAATTGAATACTTTTAATCTATGATTTGTGTTATAATTTGAAATAATATTCCAGATTTATCCTTTCTGTAATACTTACTATCTTGTATACCATCCTGTGAGATTCTCTCTGTTTCATTCTTTCAAATAAAAGATAAACTTATATTTTTAAAGCAATTTTATATTCTCACAACTTCTCAAAATTATTGGGAATTTTAATTCCCCTACATGACAACATTGAGAGGGCACAGTCATCATCACAGGGACTGCTGTAGTTCAAGGACAAAATCCACCACAACCTCAGGGCAGCTGGGGTTGGGCAATAAACATGTCTTTGACATCATTGCCTGCATCCCAAATGTTATGTATTGAGACCATAATGGTTGAACATTATTAATTCTAGGATTTTACCAATGCAGTACAAATCAAAAAGAGAAGGATGGATCTGATAAATGATTTATAGATAAATAAATGCTTACTGAAAAAGTATTTTCAAATCACTTAATCTACAAATGTCTCATTCTTTTGTTTTTTTTTCCAAATGTTTGTACAGCTGTATGAGAGTCTACTGAAGTTACAAATATCGGGAAGACAAATAAAGTTTGTTGCATTTCCTGAATTTCTTGGATATAAGCATAACTACATTTATAAGGATCCACAATTGCCAGATATAATAAAGTAAGCTTTTACTTCAGTTATTAATTCAGGAAATAAGGATATGGTGTATCAAATACTGTAAGTTAATATTGAGATATTGGCTGGGATTCTCCCAAAAAAGTTCTAATTTATGGGAAATCTGGAGTAATTCATGCTGGTTTTTTCAATGGGGGTTCACACTGAAATCTCCCCCACTCTGTGCAGTGCAGAGGTCACCAGTATGAAATCATTAGGTTTTGGGGGCGGGGCTGGTTCCCACCCAAGAGGCTGGAATCAACAGCCGTCTACAAATGCGCAGTGTCCCCAAACTGTCAGCCTCCCTCTCTGTTGGCCAGCTCAATCACTGGTCAAGTTGGGACCTCCGCAGTGCTGATTGCAGCCAACACCCCCTCCCCGAGGTCCCAATTGCCCTCCCGTTCTCTCCAGCAATGTCGTTCTACTAGTTCCCCAGAAGTGGGGGAGCTAGACTAACTCTGCTGGAGTGAAATACTCCTGACGGGGTGGGAGATGCTTGCGGGCCTGAAGAACTGGGACTGCTAATTGCATTTAAATAGTATGTTAAATAGCCCCGTTTCCCAGCTGATTTCTGCCAAAAATCCAGACCTGGGAGAATGCTCACAGGAATTCTGCGAATCAGCTGACACATGATTAAAAATTAACACAGCGGGACGGGAGAACTGCCCTCATGATTTCTAAGGAAGTATTTTGATGGCAGTGATTAGTGAAACTGTGTTTGTTTTCCTTGGAGCAGAGTTAGTTAAGGTAGATTTATAAGAACATGTGAAATAGAAGCAGGAGTAGATATCACAACCTATCAAGCACGCTCCACAATCATGGCTGAACTTGGGCTTCAACTCCATTTTTCTGCCTGCTCCCTGTATCCTTTAATTCCCTGAGAGACCAAAAATCTGTCTACCCTGGCCTTAAATGAATTCAGTATTAGGGCATTCACAGTCCTCTGGTTTTCATTTGTTTTCTGGTCTGTGTATGAAATCTTAAGCATGCATCATCTTAGCATCTGTATTTCAAAGGCCTGTTTTCTTCTACGAATCTATATTAATGTCCAGGTTTTCAGATGTACAGGAAAGTGAAAGAATGTAGTATATGAAGAGCCATTTCCTTATTGAATGCTTGAGTTTTCTTAACACATCGTTCATCATAAAAAAATTACTTCTGACCATCTCTATCCGTCTGATTTTGCCATTGCATCTGTTACATTCTGTTATTATTTGTTCTAACAGTGTGGCACAATTAATTTTAATGTTCACTTTTGCTTCTTCTAATGTACTCCTTCCGTCTACCACTGTTTTTCTCTTAGTGTTCATACTCAATCCACATGCCAAGCTTCTCAATTCACTTAGTCTACAATATTTTGTTTTCGAGTGTTATAATCTATATAAACACCCATTGCATCAGCCTTTTCTGTTTGTTCATCAAAGAATTCAATTAGTCAAACATAGTCTATCTTTAGAAATCCATCCTGGTTAGCCTTCATCTCCGGAGGGAGAGCTTGGCTGCCATTTCGCAAGGGTACCCTGATCTTTCAGTACATTAGAAGACCCTCCCATGTTCTATCAATATTGGACTCCCCTTCATCAGGAGCATCCCCCTTTCATTGGCAGCATGCACATACACACACACACACAATGGGGTTGCCCACTTTGGGATATTATGGCCCTCTCAATAGGTTGCATGGCTGAATTCATGCTCCCCCTCCCCAACCTTAACATGCCCCCCTTCCCTCCTGTCATGACCTCCTTTGCGATCCACCCCTGCACGACCTTTCTGCAGAGCCCCCTCCTATCATTGTCTCCCTCCTGGGCAACACGACAGCTCAGTGACTATCGCTGTGCTGTGCAGATACATGGATTTGGGCCTGTGTCTGTGGGAGTTTGCGCATTCTCCCCGTGCTTGCGTGGGTTTTCTCCGGGTGCTCCGGTTTCCTCCCACATCCCAAAGATGTGCTCTTAGGCTAATTGGCAAAACAAATTCTCCCTAAATTGTCTCAAATTTGGTTTTAAATCCACTGATCTATAAACATGGACAGGGATCGCGGGTAGAGATGGGAACATCGGGGTGGCGGCGCGGGCTCGTTGGGCCGAAGGGCCTGTTTCCCGTGCTGTTTTGTTCTTTGATATTCTTTGATATTTTTTGATATCCCCTGACACTGCTCTGGCACACCAGCAATGCCTGATGTCTACTGTCCAGGTGTCTGCTGGGCACTGTCTGATTATGCCCATTTTCCCAGCTTACTGCATTGATCACCAGGCATGGAAAAACCACACCTGATGCTGCTTAATCTTCCAGTAATTAGATTTTTGAACATTGGATTCTTCCTTTCCTGTTTAGATATTTTTTCACTAATATAGCTCATATGTCTTCCAGTTATTTCCACTGTGGATCTTTTTTTGTAATCACCAGCCATCATATTAAACTATCTGCCCTGCAGTAGAATAGATCCTTCAAACAGCTGATGTGTATAAAGTTCAGAAAAGTTAATTATGGGATTATGTTTCAAGTACAGCAAACCATAGTTTTAGATTTGCTGCTAGTAGGATTTATGAATGCTGCCTTTAGTGCATGTTTAAGGAACTGGGTGACTGCTGTTGCCAGAATTGTCTTTGGGTTGAACATCCATCCAAGTATAGCATCAGGTGGAAAACAAATCAATTTGCTATGGCTGCCAATACCATTCATCATCAATTCTGTGCTTACGAGATACCTGAGAGTGATATTGATTAGACTGCCATCGTTATTGATTAGTCCTCAAAACCTAAAATGTAGCTCCAAATAATGAACAGCAAAGCTCATAAAATAGAAAATAAGATTCTACATCCTCTAGATGTGTTTCTTGTGTGATGTGATTGCAATACTAGAAAGTTAAATGAATAGAATTCAACATAAAGTTTGGCTTTCTGTAAAGTTGTGCAGATTATTAACTCCCATGTTATAAAGATTGTGTTTGAATGACTAGATTTTGCCTTTCTCAATTTTAGAGACTTTATCAAGACCACAGATATTGAACTTGGGCACTGCTAATGGCAGTACAGTTCTGTTGTATGTATTACAGTTTTATTTTGTACATTCCGAGACTGCTCGTTTCACTAACTGTAAATAATTATATACTGTAATTTGTTTTCATTAAAATCTGAATAAAACAGCTCTTGAATTGTTTTATGTGGAGAACAATAGTTTATCTTCCAATTGTAAAACAATTCACCTTGAGTTAAGATATTGACTTGATCAAGTGTTTTGGTGAGTGCAACTGCAAGGGCAATATTTAACTTTAGTGAACAGGATTCATTTTCTGGAGATCTACAGCATAATTTCTCTCTCATCTGATAATTTATTGCCATAGTTTACAATGGCTATTGATATGAAATTTAAATCATAATATTTTAAACATGAAGCTGTACAGTCCAAGACTGATTGTTTTTCACTTTTGTTCACTGAGCTAAACATGATCAGACTCAGAATGAAAAGCCTTTTTGGCAAAACTTCTCTATCAATGATTTTCTATAGTAACACTCTTGGTAATAGGCACAGACCTGCAATAAAGTTTGCCATTTGGCAATACCAATTTAGAGAAGCCATTAAGAATCTGTTGACAAAGGTGGCAAATCCACATAGTGAAATAGAGGACTTCCTCTAAGATTGTATTTATGGAACATTATTGGGCACAACAGCTGTGCATTTGAGTATGCTGTACCACATGTGGCAAAAACTGATCAGCTTGATTTCCTAATGTGAAAATGTATTTCATTCCTCATTTTGAACATCATACTAGAAACTCCAAAATAGGAGTGGGACCAAAATTACATAAACCTTTTTAAAATTTCATAATAGAGAGTTTAAGGAGACATGAAAAATTGCTAAACAGTTAACGTAAAACTAGTTTGTATCCAAAATAGTTGCAGTGAAGATTAAATTAATTTTGTATTTCAATTTTACAATCTATTTTGTGGAGTTGCCAGCATTGGACTGGGGTAGGTACAGTAAATAGTCTATATTATTATATAAAATGTGCTTTAGGAAGACCATTATCTATGTTGCCACCTTATTTCCCCTCTTCTGAAGATAACAATTTGTGGAGATGCACAATACTTGTGATTTTTGTCCAATGTCTTGCCAAATTATCATTCTTGCACTGACTCAGACAATCAACATTGGCACATTAGAGGAGAATGACCTAAGTTTAGGAAAGCAGGATGTAGAAGTGGTTTGGATTGAGGTGAGAAGTGAAAAGGGTAGGAAATCACTCATGAGAATGGTATACATGCCCCTTAATTGTAACTACAGAGTAGGATGAAATTTAGAAGAGATAATGGGAGCATGTCAAAAAGATGTAGTGATAATCATGGAGGGTTTTAATCTATATGGTATGGTAATTGTCCCTTTAAGGATCCATGTGCAAAGTATCACATGATCCAGGGTACCAATTGGAGAGCAGGGTGGGGATCACCCAAGTGAGTTGGATTTCTGTTCCAGAACAGAATATGGACAGCACGGTAGCACAGTGGTTAGCACTGCTGTTTCACAGCTCCAGAAATCTGGGTTCAATTCTTCAATTCTGGCTTCAAATAACTGTGAAGTTTGCACGTTCTCCCCATGTCTCTATGGGTTTCCTCTGAGTGTTCTGGTTTCCTCCCACAATCCGAAGATGTGTGGGTTAAGTTGGCCATGGTAAGTTGATCTTAGTGTCAGAGGATTAGCAGGGTAAATGTGGGGTTAAGGGAATGGGCCTAGGTGAGATTGTGGTTGGTTACAGATGTGACGGGCTGAATGGTCTCCTTCTGCACTGTAGGGATTTTATGAACTTTCTCAGGAGCTGACTGGCAGCCATGAGGCTGCAATCCTCTTTTATAATACAAAGAACAAAAAACAAAGAACAAAACACCATGGGAAACAGGCCCTTCGGCCCAACAAGCCCGCGCCGCCACCTCGATGTTCCCACTTCTACACGCGATCCCTGTCCATGTTTATAGATCTATGGATTAAAAACCAAATTTGAGACAATTTAGGGAGAATTTGTTTTGCCAATTAGCCTAAGAGCACATCTTTGGGATGTGGGAGGAAAGCGGAGCTCCCGGAGAAAACCCACGCAAGTGTGGGGAGAATGCGCAAACTCCCACAGACACAGGCCCAAATCCATGTATCTGCACAGCACAGCTTTAGTCACTGCGCTGTCATGTTGCCCATCAGATGGTCCAGGTCAAGCATACACTAACGATGTGAAGCAGTAGGATACTCTTGAAAAAGATCCAAGAGCAGTCCTCTCACAACCCATCACGTGTATGCCCCTCGTTAGACAACAAGGTGGACCAAAGCACCTGTAGGATAAAAACAAGTACATCAATATCATCATCTATTTACACACTTCCCAGGGACTCCCAAGGCTCATGATCCCTATTTTAAATCAGTTTTCTATACCCCTCCATTCCCATTCTGTTCATGTGCCCATCTAAGTATTTCTTAAATATCTCCAGAATACCTGCCTCCACCACTTTACTTGGTAGCGCATTCCATACCCCCACCACCCTCTGTGTGAAGAAACTTCCTCTAGCATCCAAATTATACCTTATCCCCCTCACCATAAGCCCGTGACCCCTCGTGCTATTTGAGTCCATCCTAGGAAAAAGCTTAACCCTGTTTACTCTATCAATCCCCTTCAAAATCTTGTACACCTCTATCAGATCTCCTCTAAGTCTACGTCTTTCTAAGGAAAACAGTCCCAATTTGCCTAATCTCTCCTCGTAACTTAGACCTTCCATACCAGGCAGCATCCTGGTAAACCTCCTCTGCACTCTTCCCAGAGTTTCCATGTCCTTCCAGTAGTAAGGTGACCAGAACTGGACACAATATTCCAAATGAGGTCTAACCAGCGTTTTATACAACTGCAACATTAAAGGCCAGCTCTTGTACTCTATACCCTATACTCTATATAGGATTTATAGTTATTTAGAGAGAAATGAATTGATTGGGGATAGTCAGCATGGTTTTGTGAAGGGTAGGTCATGCCTTACTAACCTCATTAAGTTTTTTGAGAAAGTGACCAGAGAGGTGGATGGGGGTAAGGCGGTTGATGTATATATGGACTTTAGTAAGGCGTTTGATAAGGTGGCCCATGGAAGACTTCTACAGAAAATGCAGATGTGTGGAATAGAGGGTGATTTAGCTAATTGGATGAGGAATTGGCTGGCAGATAGAAGACAGAGGGTGGTGGTTGATGGGAGATATTCATCGTGGAGTTCGGTGACAAGTGGTGTGCCTCAGGGGTCTGTTTTGGGGCCCCTGCTGTTTGTATTTTTTATAAATGATCTGGATGAGGGTATTGAGGGATGGATCAGTAAATTTGCAGATGACACTAAAGTTGGTGGAGTGGTGGATAGTGAAGAGGGGTGTTTTAGTTTACAGAGTGACTTGGACAAGTTGCAGAGCTGGGCCGAGAGGTGGCAAATGGAGTTTAATGTGGAAAAGTGTGATGTAATGCACTTTGGCAGGAACAATAAATGTGTAGAGTATAGGGCTAATGGTAGGGCTCTTAATAGTGTTGAGGAACAGAAGGATCTTGGTGTATGTGTCAATAGATCCCTGAAAGTAGGCAGTCAAGTGGATAAAGTTGTTAAGAAGGCATATGGAGTCTTAGCTTGTATTGGTAGGGGGATTGAATTTAGGAGCTGCAGCATCATGTTGCAACTGTACAAAACTCTAGTGCGGCCGCACTTGGAGTATTGTGTGCAGTTCTGGTCCCCACATTATAAGAAAGATGTGGGGGCATTGGAGAGGGTACAGAGGAGGTTTAGCAGGATGTTGCCTGGTATGGAGGGCAGGTCTTATGAAGAGAGGCTGAGGGATTTTAGTTGTTTTCGTTAGAAAGGAGGCGGCTAAGAGGGGACCTAATCGAAACATATAAGATGATTAGAGGTTTAGATAGGGTGGACAGTGATAGCCTTTTTCCTAGGATGGAAAAAGCTAGCACGAGGGACACAGCTTTAAATTAAGGGGTGATAGTTATAGGACGGATATCAGAGGTAGGTTCTTTACCCAAAGGGTGGTTCGGGAGTGGAATGCCCTGCCTTCAGCAGTTGTAGATGCGCCAAGTTTGGTGGCGTTTAAGAGGTTAGTTGATAAGTATATGGAAGAGAAGGGGATGGTTTAGTTTGGAGGGGCATTGCTTTTTATTTTGGTCGGCACAACATCGAAGGCCGAAGGGCCTGTTCTGTGCTGTATTGTTCTATGTTCTATGTTCTATACCCCTTCCTATAAAGGCTAACATACTCTATGCTTTCTTCACAACCTTCTCCACTTGCTCTGCCACCTTCAGAGACTTGTTCACCTGCACCCCCAGGTCTCTCTGCGTTTCTATACTCTTAATAGGTCTACCCTTTATCATATACCTCCCCCCTACATTTTTTCTCCCGAAATGCATCACCTCACATTTATCAGGATTGAATTCCATCTGCCATCTGTCTGCCCAAGCTACCAGCCTATCTATGTCCTGCTGTATTGCCTGACAATGCTCCTCACTATCTGCAAGTCCAGCCATCTTTGTATCGTCTGCAAACTTGCTGATCCACTTACTCCCTCTTCCAAGTCATTTATATATATTACAAATAGAAGAGTTCCTAGTACCGAGCCCTGCGGCACACCACTAGTGACCGACCTCCAGCTAGAGAAACTCCCTTCCACTAATACTCTCTATCTCCTATTACCAAGCCAGTTGCTTATCCATCTAGCTACCTGTCCTTGTATCCCATTTGCCTTGACCTTCTCGACTAACCTCCCATGAGGGACTTTGTTCAACGCCTTATTAAAATCCAAATAGACGACATCAACGGCTTGCCCTTTGTCCACCGTTTTCGTCACCTCCTCAAAAAATTCTACCAGATTTGTAAGGCACGACCTCCCCTTAACAAATCCATGCTGCGTATCCCTAATCAGATTGCAACTCTCTAAGTGCCTATACATCCTATCTCTAAGATTCCCCTCCAACAGCTTCCCTACCACTGACATCAAACTCACCGGACTATAATTTCCGGGTTATCCCTACCACCCTTTTTAAACAACAGTACAACATTAGCTATTCTCCAGTTCTCTGGGACCTCACCTGTGTCCAAGGAAGAAACAAAGATTTGCGTCAGAGGCCCAGCAATTTCACCTCACACCTCTCTAAGCAGTCTGGGATAAATGCCATCAGGCCCTGGAGATTTATCAGTTTTAATGCTACCTAGAAGCTCTAACACTTCCTCCGTCGGTATGGATATTTCCCTCAACTGGTCCACAGCTCCCTCAGAGGCAGGAGCTGTCAACAAGCCCCTCTCCTTCGTGAATACCGACGCAAAGTATTCATTCAGGATCTCCGACATTCCCTCGGGCTCTAAGCACAGTTCCCCTCCTCTGTGCCTAAGAGGTCCGATTTTTCCTCTAACCACCCTTTTATTCCTAACATAGGAATAAAAAGCCTTTGGGTTTTCCTTAATCCCATCAGCCAAAATCATATCATGCCCCCTTTTTGCCCTTCTAACTCCCCGTTTGAACTCCCTCCTACTCTCTCTCTATATTCCTCCAATGCTGTCTCGGTTCCCAGCTGCTTTGACCTATCATATGCCTCTCTTTTCTTCCTAACCAAGTCCTCAATATCCCTAGTAATCCACGGCTCTCTAATCCTACCTTTCCTATCTTTCCTCTTGGCCAGCATGTACTTATCTTGCAACATTTTCAGTATTCCTTTGAAAGAGTCCCACATGCCTAGCGTGGACTTACCCTCAAACAAACATTCCCAATCAGTTTCCCTAAGTTCCTGCCTAATCCGACCATAGTTAGCCTTCCCCCAATTCAGCACCCTGCCCCTAGGGCAACAAGCATCCTTTTCCATCTGAATCCTAAAGTAGACAGAATTGTGGTCACTGTTAGCCACATGTTCCCCTACTACAACATCAACCACCTGCCCTGGCTCATTACTCAGAACTAAATCCAATATAGCTTCTTCTCTAGTCAGGCTAGCCACGTACTGTTCCAACGATCCTTCCAGTACACATTTTACAAATTCCTGCCTGTCCAAACCCCCAGCTCTAGGTACTTTCCAATCCATCCTAGAGAGATTAAGATCTCCCACTATAGCGACTCTGTTCTTTCTGCACCTATCCAAAATGTCTTTACATATGCCTTCTTCAACTGCCCGTGGGCTGTTGGGTGGCCTATAATACACCCCTAGCATAGTAATTGCCCCCTTTCTATTCCTCAACTCCACCCACAGCGACTCCACTCCTAACTCCTCTGTATTGTCCTCCCTCTGCACTGCTGTGATGCTCTCCTTAACTAACAACGCCACTCCTCCACCTCTTCTGGACACTCCTCTGTCACGCCTGAAACACTTATACCCAGGAATGTTCAGTTGCCACTGCTCCCCTTCCTTTAACCACGTCTCTGTCACTGCAACCACATCCAAGTTACTCACAAACATTAAGGCCCTAAGTTCATCCGTTTTTCCCGTTACGCTCCTCGCATTGAAACAGACACACTGCAGACCTCCAAGACCACTCGGAACCTCCTTCTCCCCGGTGCATCTCTTCTCATCCAAGCTTACTCTATCTCCCATCTTGCTCTCTACCGAGCTATCGGTCTCAGCCCCTCCCCCCCTCCATATTAGTTTAAATCCTGCCGAAACACTCCAGCTAACCTCCCAGCTAAGATATTCACGCCCTTCCCATTTAAGTGTTCCCTGTCCCTTCTTTACAGGTGCCCTTCTTTCACAAAGACTTCCCAGTTATCCACAAATATGAAACCCTCTGCCCTACACCAGTCCTTCAGCCACGCATTCAGCTGTAGGATCTCATTTCTCCTGGCTCTGCTATTACCCGGCCCTGGTAGCAGACCTGAGATCGCCACCTTCGAGGCCCTGCTCTTCAGCCTACCCCCAAACTCCCTGAACTGCCTTCTTATATCCTCCCTGCTCTTCCTTCCTACATTCTTCTCTCCTACATGAATAATCACATCCACCTGGGCCCCCTCACCCTTCAAAATGCCCTCTACCCTGTCAAGCACATCTTGCACCCCTGCGCCAGGGAGGCAAACTACCATCATGGAGTCCCGCCTTGGACCATAGAAGCGCCTATCTATTCCTTTAACCATCCCCTCCCCCACCACTATCTCCCTTTTAGCCCCTTTCCTCCCCTTTGAGGTACTCTGGTCCTCGTGCCTTGCCTTTTTTACCCCTCCACCCTCGATATTTTGGGGGGCTGCCGCAGGGGAAGTTTTTGGACTGTCTCCCCTCTCCTTTTTCCCCTTCCTGACAGTAATCCACCTGGGGGTCAGGTTCCCCCCACCTTAGGCTCCAGGTCTGCCACCCTACTCTGCCTCCCATGATTGCCTCGTTCTCCCTGACTGAAAATGCATCTTCCAATCGTCGCTCTAGTTGCTTGACCCGAGCCCTCAGACGCTGCAGCTCCAAACACTTGACGCAAAAGTGGACTTTCGGGAGAGGTCTCGCCTCCAGGAACTCCCACATGTGACACCGTACACATGTGAGGCGTCTTCCCTTAATCCCTGCCATTGTCTTGGACACCTTTGGAGGTGTGAATTCCAGTGGAAAACCAGTAGCACACTGTGCCTAAGCCTGCTCTCGCCCAAGCCCCACGAGCCAAAGCCCTTATATCTCACTCTGCTGCCCTATTCACTCCGCTGCCCGCTCCCGATGCTGCCCGCTGTCTACTGCCACTTTATTTTTATACTCCCCGGTGCCCTTCCCAGCTAGCCCAGGACTAACTACAGCAGCAAAAAGCACTCAAAAAGAGTAGGCAGGGTAGGGCCTGGATGGGATGCTGTTTTGGAGACTTGTTGTAGACTCGGACTGAATGGTCTGTCTGCACTGGAACAATTCTATGGAATTTCCATAAATATTTAAATAAAAGAATTAACAAAGTTAACGTTGTCCTGTAGAAAGCAAGTCTGGGAAATTAATAATATAAGTAATATGGCAGGTGAAATGAACAAGTATTTTGCATCAGTCTTCACTTTAGACAATACAAGTAACATTCCAGAAATAGCTGTAAATCAGGAAATGTAAGGAAGGGAAGAACTCAGGAAAATTAAATCACTATGGAAATAAGTGATATTGAGCAAACTGTTGTTAATTGTGGACCAAGAAACTCAAATCCTGATGGACTTTCTTGTGGGTCTTAAGGAATGGCTACTGAAATAATTGATGTCCTGGTTTAATTTTTCAAAATTCCTTAGATTCAGAGAAGATTTAAAACTGGATTCTGTGACGTCATCCACAGCTGGGATTCTCCAGTCCTGCTACAGTGAACAGAGATTTGGCTGAGTGCCAAGTGGCAGTGAACAGTCAGAGAATTCTGGCCTCGATTAGATTGAAAAATGAAAATGATAATTCTTTTACTGAAAAAGAGAGGGAGACAGCTGGAAATTACAGGCTAGTTTGCTTCATATATGTCAAATGGAAAATATTGAAAGCTATGAAAGATATTGGGGCGATTCTTCCAAAAAAACACAACAGTTGAGAAAACGAGATTTTCCCAAATTTTTTTAGGTGTACATAGTTTTACAAATCTCCAGCATCTGTGTTCCACAGAATGCCTTGGGGATTCATCCTGGTAAAGGGGCAGGCAAGACTCAATCCCACATAACAGGCCAGCCTTGATCACTCCGTTCTGTGCAGCCTGGGTTGCCTCTGTGCTCTCTCTCCTACTGATCCAACTGCAGAGTGCACAACGGCCCACCTCTCTCCTCCCAACCAGCACCACCAATTTGTCCTGCCTTCTTGGTACTGCCTAGTGCTCAATGGGCAGCACCAGTGTGCTTGGTGGGCACTCTCCAAGGAGTATCCCCCTTGCCTCTAGCCTCAATAGATTCTGTCCCCACTAGCTGGGTGATCACATCTGGTTTCCCCCTTAAATATGACCAACTTTAATCTCTGCTGGTGGGAACCTCTTCCAGCAGGGCAGGGTGGTTTGTGACACTAGCAAAACCAGGGACTACCTGGCCTCACTACATAATGAAATTCAGATTTTTATATTAATAAATCTCACCCCAATTTTTGGGGCACTTAGTGAACAATCATGACAATCAGGAAAGGAAGCAATAGATGTGGTTAGGAACTAAAGATAGTTTTGAGTAAGTTATCTTCGTACTTATGGATATTCAAAATAAGATTTAGGTTTTATTGAATTTATGTTCTTCATTTAGAGTCAGATCTCTACAGAGCAGAAGGCCATTCAGCCCATTGAGTTTGCACCAACTCTCTTTAATATCCTAACCTTGTAACCCCATGTATTTACTTACCTAATCCCCGTAACCTACACATCTTTGGACACTAACAGGCAATTTAGCATAGCCAATCCACCTAACCTGCACTTCTTTGGACTCTTACCGTTCATCTTTATATTACTAATTGGCTTTTCTTATTTATAGATTCAAAAGTCAAAGCTTCAGTCCAGTTTTATTTACAGAGTTTTCTGAGAGGAAGATAGCAAGTCTGAAGTTTTGTTTGTATTCCTGTATTTTAATGACACTTATGATTCTAAAAGTAAAAAAATTATCCTTTTGCCTAGCAACAGGAAACCAACAGAGAGCGAGAGAGAAACAGAAAACTTAGTTCAGTTGGAAGCAGGTGCCAGGAGAAACTGGGCAGAAGGAAATGCAGAAAGTAGATTTTCCAAAGATAGAGAAGAGAGTCCTAAAAAAACAGGGAATGGGGTAAAAGGGTCAGGAAGACACTTACTTTAAGGAATAAGGACAAGAATCTGAATAAGGTCCTGTTCAGTGAAATTAAAGTAAGGAGCAGATGAAAAGGGTCCAAATTAAAAAGAGAAAGCTGCGACGACCAGAATCAAGACAAAAATGGTCTTGCAAGTAGCCAGAAAATTTAGGGAGCATCCAAAGGGTGGTGACTCCTTACAATGGACTTGCATAGAGGTATTGTCTGTCAATGTGGATGAGAATCTGAGAGTATATGTGGAAGGCAAAGCTTGAATGCATATGGGGATCCAGGGAAGAGGAACATCAAAAGTTGGATTTTTGTTGAAGAGAAAGTGAAACTGTTTTGGCAGGAAATTCCAAGACAAATTCTACAAGAATGAAGGTTGAAAACCTTTGTGTGAAAGGTAGTTTCTGTGAGATCAGTTGGCTCATTAAGAGGAAATTGGTGCTTTGCATTAATTGGAGACTCATCGAGCACAAAGTAACATAGTTGTGATCATTGGAGTCCTTTTGTAGCCTAAAATACTGTCCATTTTGTGTGTCTGTTTCGGGTGCAAATTGAAAATTTCTCCTGATGATTTCATGTGTGTGTGCTCTGTCCTTTTGCATTGTGCACTGATAATTACTCCAATGAGAAGAGGACAATTGAGCACTTATGTAGATTTATTTTACATGAAATACATGAATAAACAGTATACAGTTTTCAGTGAGATTCAATCAATTCATTGCCACTTTGCATAAAATAACAAAATACATAACCCTTCCATTATTATAAACCAAACCCATTTAGAAGTTAGCCGTTCCTCTGTTAGAGGCTGTATGTATTTATATGTAAAGCTGTGACTGCCATCTGACTCTGTTTTCAATTCTGGATGCTGAAGATTGGTTGTTGCTGATGCTGGTATAGAATGGGTGGGAAAAATTAAACAAGTACGACTGAAAAAGGCAGAAAATCAAACTCTGGTGAGATGTAGGGTGGGGGAGGTGCCAAGGTATGGTAGAATTTTGTGGATCAGGATGGAATAAACAGCCTTGAATTTTCTGCTGAAGTCTTGGGAATGGGATTTGAACCTTGTGACTCAGAGGTGAGACCGCTACTAACTGAGTCACAAAAGACAGAAAAAAACATGCAGCTGGCACCGGGAATGGGTTAGACTACAGTGTGGAATTTTTGGTGAGAATGAGTAGCATCAATATTCTCAAATTTGACTCATTCCTGATGATGCTGGACAAACATTCAGATGGAATGGTAAATCTGGTTTTGTCAAAACCTACTTGTTACCTCTGAATGGGAACATCGTAGAGCTGAGGCCTTCACAAGAGAAGCATGGACAGTGATTCAGTAAATAGACTACTGAATATATGCTTTTTTGAATGTAAGCAATATATAAGATTGTAAACACTTCTGGAGCAGAAGTCAACACAGAAATCTGTTGTTCATGACAGGAGTTTCAAAAACCAAGGACAGAAAATACAGCAGTATTGAAAATTGTCTTACCAAGGCAAGGATGACAACCTCAGGTTCCATTTATTCATAGAATCCCTACAGTGCAGAAGGAGGCCATTCAGCCAATTCAACCTGCACTAACAACAATACCACCAGGCCCTAACCCCATAACCCAGGTTGATCCGCCTGATACTAAGGGATCATTTATCATGGCCAATTAATCTAACTCGCATAGTTTTGAAGTGTGAGAGGAAACTGGAGCACCTGGAGGAAACCCACAGCAAGAACATGCAAACTCCACACAGTCAGCTGATGTCGGAATTAAACCCATCTCCCTGGAGCTGTGCAGCAGCAGTGCTAATCACTGTGCCACCATGGTGACTGAACAAATAAATAAAATATTTTAGGTATCCATGTTATCTATAGATTGGAAAAAACAACTGGAACTGTAAATAATTGTGCTTTAGTTAACCATCTATTTGTGAAATTATGGCATTGACTTGGAAAGTTAAAACATTGTTCTTTTAAGTAAAAATGTGATTGGACATCAACTCTTATCTACTTTTGAAAGTTAAACTGCATTTAATAAAAATATAGAATATGCTTTTATGAAAAGCACAGGCAAAAACATTTGCTGTGCTTATTTCAGAAATTAAGCCCTGTAATTATCAAAAGCTTAACTGTAAATTGCAAACAATATTAGGCATTGTAAAATGCTAAATTTAAAATTAAGATGCTTTATTTGGTTGAAATTGATAAAGGCCAGCCAAACTGCTGCATACTTCTCGTCCATACATATAATTGTGTAAAGTAATGTATTCAAAACTTCACATTAGTGTTCTAGATATTCTGTGAATCATTAGGAGCAGGAATCTTCAAGGCGTTGGGTTCAATACCCCAGATATCACGCGCATACTCGGTAATAGCACGATCGCTGGAGAACTTCCCAGAAGAAGCAATGTTTTTAATTACTATTTTGGTCCATTCTCTTGGGTTCTGTAGAAATGTACAGATAGACAAAACATAAAAGTCACTTTTTTTCAGTTGAATGTATTATCTGATCAATTACAAAGTTTCACCATTCATATACCTTAACATAGGGCAACCCGATACATGAAAACATCAGTCCTTTGAGTGATACAGTTCAGTTCTCAGGTTTTGTGGAAAAGAAAGAGGACAGAGGATTTTTGCATTGCCATTAAGCCATCCTCCTGATGATGGGATCAACGAGTCATGTACAGTATTGCAAGAGAATTGAGGATAAAAGAGGGTGTCCTGCTTTTTCATCTCAATTTCCTCCTTGTACTTCTATATGCTGTTCAAACATATTGACAATTCAAAAATTGAACAACCAAGCTTATTTCCCTACCTCAGATTGGGGAATCTGGGAATTGGGTTGGAGTGGGAGAAATCCAAAGGGAATGGGGCAGCAGGTAAGTAGTTTTTCCTCTTCTCTCAACAACCTCTCTCGGCTTTAGAAATTCTAAACCCTGAAACTGGCAGTCAAGACCACATTTATGATCTCACAAGGGCAAGCTTACATTTGTGGTGTATTCTATACCAATGACTACAAACTCTAGAAACTGAGTTACTTTCAATGGTCCCAGATCTGAGGAACCACAGAAAGATGTGGCTCCTGGATGTCTGTTTTTTTTGTCTGTACTGAAATAGTGGGTAGGACGTTTCAGTTTTGTAGTAAATGTAAACTGCTTCTTGCCATATTGAAAGCATTGAAACTTGTAGACATGCCTCCATCAAATTTCTACACGTATGTTCCATCTTTCACACTACTGATTACTTCTTATTACTTGCCTTCTACCGACTTGCAACCTATTTTCCTTGTATTTTACTCCATCCAAGGTTTTTTTTGAGTGATCAAAGCATTCAATACATTGATAGTTTTAAATGCCATACACTAGATTATTTGTTATAAAGACTGATATTAAGGATAGGTCTGGAATATTTAGCTGCTTATCCATTTTAAAGTAAAAGTTTGTAACAATTGTGTCGGGAATACAGTATTCTGACCTGGTATAACTGGTTGACTTTCTCTTGAGTATGGACATATGATTCAAAATCAGCAAACACTTTGAACCTGGACATGAATAGTAATTTGAAACACCATTAAAACATAAGAACAAAAGGTTGTTACAAATTAAAGTTGTACTTTACAGGCTTAAAATTGCTTAGCTTTTCTAACAATTATTAGGAAATCTGGGTGTCAAGGAACACCTTTTACATCCCATTTCTGAAACAGTGCAAATACTGGGAGAAAACTTATCTACATATGCTCTCTTCTTCAAAGATACTATTGGATAAAACATTATTGAAGCACAGCTGCTGAGATTATAATAAGGGTTTAAGAGCCTTTACTCCCAAATCAGGAATACAATGAATTGCTGAGCTAAGTATTGGTGGACATGAAGCTCAGCAGCTTAACTTTTGACTTCCTGATCATTAGCAAAGCTGAAAATTTAGGTATCAGGCTGTTCAACCCTTTGCCTGGTGCAGCTACAAAATAAATGCTTCCTCCCGTTGGAATGGGTATAACAGTTTTGCACATTGGTGAACTCCGAAACACATGGGGATGATTCTCCCGTCCCGGCCTGCTGCACTGCTTGCGTAGCACAGCGGGCTGGTGGAAATCAGCGGAGGACTTATAGCGGGACCCGCAAGCAGCATCCGACCAATTGCAAGTTTCCCAGGCAATGTTTCTCGGCATAATTAGCTTGCGGCAGAAGTCCATGCGAAGCTGATTACTACATTGTAATCCCAAATTCAATATGATTAGCAAGCTATGATGGTAATCTCTGGGCCCACTAGTGTAAACTCAGTAAGAGGTCTATCAACACCAATTTTAAATCCAACCGATTTATTTGATAGTAAACTTGCAAGCTTTCGGCCTTTGTAGCCTTCCTCAGGCGAATGAGGTGTTCTGGTCTGCAAACAGCACACATATCAGCACAGACAGTTTACAGACCACACTTACTGAGTTTACCCCAGTCCAACGCCGGCATCTCTACATCACGCCCACTAGTGACTCAGCTGCCCGTTGGGAGAGATTCCCACCAGCGGGGATTACAGTGGTCCCCATCAACTGGAACGAAACATGATCACCCCGCTGGTGGGGATAGAGTCCACTGAAGTCGGGGGGCACTGGCACTGCCCTTGCACCTGGCAGTGCCAGGGAGTGAACTCACAGAGAGTAGGGGTTGATTAGTGGTCATGGGAGATGGGGTCCACCGCACTCTGCAATGGGATTAATGGGAGAACAAGGAAGGAGACGATTGGGAATGTACATGGATTGAATGGGGTGGGGGACGAGCACGACCAGGGGCCTGTGGCTTCTGATTGAGGCTGGTCTGGAGGAACAGTGAAGGAGATCAGGAAGTCGGCGATGGGGACAAGGCCAGTGCGCAATTACCGATTTCCCCATTGACAAATTGGCACATGCACAGTGGCCAACTTAGCGCTGCCATTTGCCTGCCTGTTGGACACAGTTTTTTTTTGGGAGAATTGCCCCTCCAAAATTTTCTGACATTGGGAAATCCAACCAAGTAAGCACTGAGGGCATTCAACAGATGGAAGTTTAGCTCTATCTATGCTGCTGCTGCTACTAGGAATTTCAGGGTTCTTTTGACCAAAAAACAGCATATTGAACCAAGTAGAATCTGAAACAACTGTTTAATTAAAGCTTCAATTATAATTGGTCTTATGTCTTCAACTGTCATTAATTATCAATTATCAGAAGATTGTCAGGTCGTGAATTAAAAATAAACTACCGAAAGAGTAATGCTTTATTCAGTTTCAGACTGTAACACAATCTTGAGTGACATATAATAGGATATAAAATGATACAGCACAGAAGAAGGCCATTCAGGCCATTGAGTATGTGCTGGCTTTTTTGAAGAACTACCTAATTAAACCAACTCTGTTTTCCTTATAGATCTGTAAAGTACTTTTCTTCAAGTATTTATCAAATTCTCTTTTGAATGTAAATATTGAAACTGCTCTACCACTCTTCTAGGGAATCCCAGAGTCAGCAAATTACTCATATTTTGGAGCTTACTGATTTTGCTTCCAGATCACAAGTTACTTCATGTCTCTTCCATCTCTTTTGCCATTCACCTGAAATCTAGGTCCTTTGGTTTACTGACCTTACTGCCATTTCCTTCTTATTTACTTGATCAAAACTCTTCTGAATGTTCTGTGCTCAAGGTGAATAATGATGTGGAGATATCAGCGTTGGACTGGGGTAAGCACAGTAATTAGTCTCACAACACCAGATTAAAGTCCAACAGGTTTATTTGGTAGCACAAGCCACTAGCTTTCAGAGCACTGCTCCTTCATCAGGTGAGTGGGAATTCTGTTCACAAACAGGGCATGTAAAGACACAAATTCAACTTACAAAATAATGGTTGGAATGCAAGTCTTTTACAAGTAATCAAGACTTAAAGGTACAGACAATGTGAGTGGAGAGAGGAATGTGTATTGTTTCCAGCCAGGACAATTAGTGAGATTTTGCAAGTCCAGGCAAGTTGTGGAGGTTACAAATAATAAAAATTTCACTAACTGTCCTGTCTGGAGACACTACACATCTCTTTAATCTGTGCTTAACCCTCTCTCCACTCACATTGTATGTACCTTTAAGACTCGGTTACTTGTAAAAGACTTGCATTCCAACCATTATTTTGTAAATCGAGTTTGTGTCTTTACGTGCCCTGTTTGTGAACAGAATTCCCACTCATCTGATTAAGGAGCAGTGCTCTGAAAGCTTATAGCTTGTGCTACCAAATAAACCTGTTGGACTTCCAAGGTGAACCATCTCAGCTTCCCAAATAATTTAAGCCATTGTTCTTGTGATTTCCAGGAGAGCAGACTTTTTTCTGTCAACCCAGCTCGGTGGCACACCAACCTTGTAGGGGCACATTTCAAATCATAGAAAGGCCCATGGTAATTCTGGTCAGAGTTTTCCACGCATGCACAATATGAAATGCAGAATAAAAGATTGTTCTGTGCATACTCATACAGGAAATGCAATGTATTTAGCCATACACAACTATCATAAAGCCCACTCTACCCAGCAGAGACTTTCATACAGGCCAATTTCTATCTCCAAGATCAGTCCAGTTGGAACTAGTTCCATTGAAAGACAATTGTAGCAGAAGACTTCAACACTGAGTATATATATTTTTATTTTTTTCATGAAAAAGTAAGCAATAGAGAAATGGTGGGACAAAACCATTGAATCACAGAGATGGTGTTGACAATAGGCAAAAGTTATGGGCGTCAGGACATGAACAAACACTACAAGTACAAAATAAATTAGAAATATGGACAAATAAGGTGCCAAACATGAGCAAGTTGCAAAGCCTGGAAGAAAAGAACCTTGTAGCTGAATATAATTTGATCCAAAACATGTTTGGAAAGGAGAAAGAGAAGAGCTGCTAGAATTGGGAATGAGTGACGAGAAGATGGCTACTGCTAAAGCAAGAGCGAGATAGAATTGAGTCTTCATTTTTGGGAGAAACAGACAGGAAAAATATGTCATTAATGATGTTTAAAAGGAATTACCTATCATGGTGAAAAAGCATAGTCAAAATATCGTTGAAAAGTTCCGGTTGGTTTGGAGAAAAATATCCACTTGCGATCTGATTGATTACCTCTTTCAATTCTGGAGAGTTTTCATAATATTGCGAAGCATTGTATCTGAAAAAAACATCAACATCAATTAGCAACAAATAATCTAATGTCCTGTTGCAGAAAACCATTAAACACACTTTGAAGTTGATAAACAGCAAGATATTTAATGGTATTTTTATTATAAATTGTTTCAGGAAGAAAATCACATTTCTTCTATTTCTAGTTAACTTTTGTTCCCAATCTTTGCATATAATCTTGGACGCTCATTTTTAATATTAGCCTTTTCCATTTGCTGCCTTTTCTTAACTGCCCTGCCATGTATCTATAATTCTTCCCATACCATCAGAGTCAATACTACATTAAGTAGTTTCTATTAGAAGGAATCCAAAAACTGCAATTTTGCTAGAGCTTCTTAATGCCACACTCTGGCTGCCTTGATGTCAAGGGCAGTCACTTTCATCTCAGCTGTTAAGTTCAGCTCTTGTGTCTATGTTTGAACCAACACTGTAATGAGGTCAGGAGTTGAGCGGCCCTGGCAGAATCCAAACTGGCCACCAGTGATCAAGGTACTGCTGAGTACGTACCACTTGATGATGTCTTCCAACGTTTTGCTGATGATTGAGAGGTGACTGGCCGAGTTGGATTTATCCTGCTTTTTATGAACAAGATATTCCTGGATAATTTTCACATTGCTGGATAGATACCAATGTTGTAGATGTACTGGAATAGCTTGGTTAGGGGCACAGCTAATTCTGAAGCACACATATTCAGTGCTATTGCTGAAAAGTTGTTAGGACTCATAGCCTTTGCTGTGTCCAGTGCTTTCAGCTATTCCTTGATATCACGTGGAGTGAACTGAATTAACTGAAGGCTAGCATCAATGATGCTGGGGACTTCAGCAGGAGGCAGAGATAGAT
The DNA here is from genome assembly GCA_024679065.1 of Sphyrna mokarran. NCBI lineage: Eukaryota > Metazoa > Chordata > Chondrichthyes > Carcharhiniformes > Carcharhinidae > Sphyrna > Sphyrna mokarran. The sequence goes on from JAGIQG010000015.1 coordinate 35,577,791, forward strand.
CATCAACTCGGCACTTCTGACTGAAGATGGTTGCAAATGCTTCAGCCTTGATTTTTGCACTAATGTGCTGGACACCTTATCATTGATTATGGGATGTTTGTGGAGCTTTTTATATTGGCCACTCCTAACTTATCTAACTAAAATAACCAAAATATGAGGATATTGAACTGTTGGAGGGAAGGAGTGTCTCTTGCATCTTTTAATGACTAGTTGGTTATCACACTTTGTATGTTTTTTGTTATCCCAATATAACCTTCTTTGAAATGATCTTCAACCGCAGAGTCTGCTTACTTTTGGCAATCAACACAGCGTAATCTTAGAATTTACAATTCTTGCTGGATTTTAAGTCTTTACCACTGGATTATCTGAGGAAGTGGGATACAATTTGATCCAGTCAGGTGTTCTCCGACACCTATTAGCTAGCTGAATCGTGGAATTGGGCTCAGGCAAGAGGAGCAATCAATTGACTTTTTTTTGAAAGGAAATGGTGTGTCACATGGGCAACATTAGGAAGTAACTGGACAGAATTATTTTTCATGCACTTAAGGTATCATTGGGAGGACACAACCTGTGCTAGAGCTTTCTGGGCGCTCCACATTAGGGGCCATATATAGACTTATAATAGGTCACACTAAATCTTTTTACCTTTTTTGCTGAGTGTTTATTGTCTGGTGAAGGGCACATACCTATAATATTTCCAGGTCACAGTTATCTGCTGCTAAGGGATCAGGTTGCAGACAAACCATGGAATGTATAACATGATCTGGTGATCAGATCAGCATTATATTTCACTTACCTCCTGTTTCCCTTTACCCACCCACAAAATCAGAATGATGCTGCACATTCCATTCAGTGTTGATGGAGACTTGAGCACAAAATTGGGGTTAACGCTCCAGTGCAGTACTGAGAAAATACTGCATTATTGGGGAGGCTGTATTTTGAATAAGATGTTAATCTGAGGCCCTTTTATTTGATTTATTATTATCACATGTATTAACATAGAATAAAAAGTATTGTTTCTTGCAAGCTGTGCAGACAAAGCATACAATTCATAGGCCCTTCGGCTCTCGATGTTGCGCCGACCTATGAACCCAATCTAAAACCCACCTAACCTGCACTATTCCAATATCATCCATATGCTTATCCAATGACCCTTTCTTTACAGTCATAGCTAGGGTATAGAGAAAAATCAACTTAATACAAGGCTGATGGCAGCAGGGAAGAAGCTATCCTTGAGTTGGTTGGTACATGATCTCAGACTTTTGTATCCTTTTCCCAATGGATGAAGGTGGAAGAGGGTATGTCTAGGGTTTGTGGGGTTTTTGATTATGCTGGCTGCTTTTCTGAGGAGTTGGGAAGTGTAGACAGGTTCAATGGATGGAAAGCTAGTTTGCGTGATGGACTAGGCTTTGTTCATAACCTTTTGTAATTTTAATGTGTCTTGAGCCAGAAGCCATACCAAGCTGTGATATAACCAGGAAGAATGCTTTCTGTGGTATGTATAAAAGTTGGTGAGAATCATAGAGAACGGAGAATGAAACAGCACGGGAGGCAGGCCCTTCAGCCTGGCGAGCCCGCACTGCCACCTTGATGTTCCCACTTCTACCCATCACAGACATGTTGAATTTCCTTAGCCTCCTGAGAAAGCGGGGGCGTTGGAGAGCTTTCTTAAGTATAGTGTCGGTATGGAGGGACTATGACTACAGTTGTTGGTGATTAGGATACCTAGAAACTTGAAGCTCTTGACCATTTCCACTTCCTCCCCATTGAGGTAGATAACAGCATGTCCTACCCTATGCTGCTTGATGTCGATGACTATCTCCTTCATTTTGTTGACATTGAGAGAGAGAGATTACTGTTAAACTGTTTTTTACAGCTGATGTAAAGCAATTTCTCCCTAAATTGTCTCGCTAATTTGGTTCCAACGCAGATTTCTAGAAACATAGACAGGGATCATGGGTGGGAGTGAGAATGTCAAGGTGGTGGCGTGGGCTCATTGGGCTGAGGGGTCTGTTTCCCGTGCTGTGTCGTTTTTTGTTCTTTCTCTTCCAGTTGGTTGTTTAATCATCCACCATCATTCATGACTGAATGTGGCAGGACTGTAGAACTTAGATTTGATCCATTGGATGTGGGATCGCTTAGAAATATTGCTTTGCTGCATCCTTTGTTTGGCTTGCAAGTAGCCATGTGTTATAGCTCCACCAAGCTGACACCTCATTTTTAGGTATGCCTGATGTTGCTTTTGGCATGCCATGTGGGCAGCATTGTGGCACAGTGGTTAGCATTATTGCCTCACAGCATCAGGGACCCGGGTTCAATTCCTACCATAGTTGACAGTCTGTATGGAGTTTGCACATTTTCCCCACGTCTGTGTGTGTCTCCTCTGGATCCCCCCACAGTCCAAAGATGTGCAGGTCAAATGGATTGGCATTCTAAATTGTCCCTTAGCGTTTAAAGATCTGTAGGTTAGGTGGAATAGCAATGGTATATGGATGAGGTTCCAAGGCTGGGTAGTGGAAGGGCTTTGAGCATGGATAAGATGCCCATTCGGAGACACTGCAGACTCGATGGACCAAATGGCTTCCTTTTGCACAGTAGGAATTTTATGATTTTATACTCTATACTCTTTGTTGAACCAAGGTTGATCCCCTCGCTTAATGGTAGAGTGGAGAATATGTTGGGCCATGATGTTGCAGATTGTGGCTGTATACAATTCTGCTGCTTCTCATGGCCCATGGTGCTTCACAGATGCCCAGTTTTGAATTTCCAGAATTGTTTGAAATTTATCCCATTTAACACGTGGTAGTGCCACACAATCGGCAGTATCCTCAAGGTAAAGATTGACTTTGTCTTGACAAGGACTGTGCAATGCTCACTCCTTCCAAAATTGTCCTGGAAATACATTTGCTATGACAGATAGATGGGACGAGTTCAAGTATGTTTTTCCCTCTTGTTGGTGCTCTCACCACCTGACCATGACTCAGGGTAGTAGGTATATCTTCAGGACTCAGCCAACTCAGTCAGTAGTGGTGTTACTGAGCCATTCTTGGTGACGGACATTGAAATCTTCCATCCAGAGCACATCCTCAGTGCTTCCTCTAAATAATGTTCAACATGGAGGAATACGGCACATGATAATCATCTGTGGCTCCATGTTTGATCTGATGCCAAAAGATTTATTGGGGTCCATCAACAATATTGAAAACTCCCAGGTCAATGTTTTCTTGACTATATAGTTTTTTGTCACTACAAGCCAGGTTAGATTCCCGGCTTGAGTCGCTGTCTGTGTGTAGTCTGCACACGCTCCCCATGTCTGTGTGGGTTTCCTCCAGATGCACCAGTTTCCTTCTACAGTCTAAAGGTCACCACCTTTGGTGGTAGAGGACAAACTGGGAACCTGGTGGTGGTGTCAGGGACATTGTCTGTAAAGTATGATTCTGTGAATGTGACAATGTTAGGCTGTTTTGAGTTTGTGGGGACAGCTCTAATGATGTTAGTAAGGAAGACTTTGCAAGTTGAGGGCTGGGTTATTCTCATTTCATAGATCAGTAATGGGTGATCCATCTGGTTTAATTCTTTTTTGTAGTGGCTTTTGGGCCATTTAAGAATAGGCCAGGTCAGGTAAGGATGGCAGATTTTCTTAGTGGGTTTTAATGTATTTTTATAACAATTGACAATCGATTTGTGGTCAACATTTGAGTAGCTTTTAATTCCAGATTAATTAATTGAATTGAAATTCCACCAGCTGCCATGTATTATTCGTCCTGTGACCATACCACCTTGACACAGTCTTCCCCATCTAAATGAACTGATTACAGGCAAGACTATTTCAATCTCTTCTTTGTATCATTCACCAGCCACTTTGGCAACTTGCTACAGTCCCATTTTCTTCTGAACTATCTCTGAAAGTCATCAAAGTGGTAACAGAGAATATTCGAAAATGCAGGTGCACAAAGTCTACCCCACCTCACTGAACTACCAGAATAATTTTGGCTTTAGATCAGTTTAAGTTTATTTATTAGTGTCACAAGTGGGCTTACATTATCACTGCAATGAAGTTACTGTGAAAATCCCCAAGTCATCACACTTCGGAGCCTGCTCGGTTACACTGAGGGAGAATTTAGCGTGGTCAATGCACCTAACCAGTATGTCTTTCGGACTGTGGGAGGAAACAGAGTGGCCAATGGAAACCCACACACACGGGAGAACGTGCAGACTCGACACAAGCTGGGAATCGAAGCTAGGCTCCCGGCTCTATGAGGCAGCAGTGCCAGCAATATAGATAGATGTAATACATAGATAGATTAGACAGAAAATTATGAATTGTTTGAATTTAAAACTGCAGCCCACAAATCATTAGCTTATAAAGACTACCAATTTTAAATAAGCAGTTACTCAAGCTTACCAATTATGTTAATTTATATCAATCAAGTTAATTGATTTCAATTAATAGCATTTAAATATAAATATTTGTATAGAGGATTATCACTTTTCCACAGGTTTGCTCACTTCTGTCATTACATAACACTCTAAAATAATTTCTCAAGGTCATTGCAGATGGTATTTGTTACTTTTATTGGAAACACACCCTTTCTTGTCCAGTTCTGCCACGTCTTGAACCCTCATGCCAAAAATGAACATATTATTTTCACCAGCTTCCTCTGCCATTTCCACATTTGCTCCATCCATCGTGCCAATAGTCAGAGCACCATTCAACATGAACTTCATATTTCCTGTGCCGGAAGCCTCTGTGCCAGCTGTGGAGATTTGCTGTGACAGGTCTGTTGCTGGAATAACTGTAAATAAATTCATTTAACTTGATTTCAAACTGTTCGAGTTAAAAGAGCCTGACCTTTATGAGGATAGTGGAAACAATGGCCTATGAATTTGATGGTACGCACTTGTTTTTCAGGCTCTATGTAAGCACCTAAGCCTCCAACACAATGAGCAGAAATACACCTTTTATGAGCGGGGATATTCATAAGTTCTCTTAGAAGAGGTAGAAGGATAGATTCCCAGGTTTTAAACTTCCGACATCCAGGAGTATCAGCCCAGCCACCTCGAAGAAGATGACTGAACCACTCGATGTCAAAGTCAGCACATCAAGAACTGCGCATAATATCAGAGAAAAGTTCAATGGTTTTACAAAGGCTTTCAATACAAGATCCATTCTCCTGATGGCACAGGGGAAACTCTTGCATAGTTCTGTGAATTAAAAGCCCATATCCTTTAACTACGTGGAGGTACATACTTCTAACACTATAAGAACAGTTTCCATTTTTATATGCCAAAATATATTCTACTTTAAAAGAATTTCATACTTTGAAGTCATCTTGCACTCTCATCATTACTTTAAGCTCATGCCTAATTACGAAACAGGGTAACTCCATAAAGGAGTGACCCTCACCTCTCTTTTATCATTATTTTCATACTGGCACTGAGTTATGTCCTACATATACTTATATATATTTGTATACATAGGATTTCAATAAATATCCTTATTGGGAATAGAAAAGTTAGGCTATGTCTGCAAAGTAATCTTATTGGAAAGATGGGGCTGATTCTTCTATCTCAATGTGATTTTTTTTAGCACAATGGGCCAGGAGATTTTAGTGGGGCCAGATTAGCATGATCCATGTTGGGCACCCAGCCCTGATGTGTCCCCCAGTGTCAGATTTCTGGCGCTATCAGCTCCATGTGTTTGGGAGGGCCAGTGATCAGGCCATGGAGGAGTGAAAGGACTGGTGTTGTGGGGTCATGGTGCTGGGGTGATCGAGCTGGTCAGCAATAAGGAGGCCAACAGATCGGGGCTACTGCACATGTGCCCATTTCGGTGCATTTGCAGTGGTTTGCTCAGCACTATGTTGCCAGCATCTCCAACAGGAATAGGCCTCACCTACAGAATTTCTTACATGATTTACACTGAGTACTAGTGCACTCAGAAGTTCCCAGAGTGTGGGAGATTTTTCTCTGAACTCCCACTGAAAAAGCTAGCATGATTTACTCCAGTTTTTATGTGAATCTGATACTTAGAATTTTTTTGGGAGATATTTTTTGTAATGTTTGCATTAGTGAGGCCATATGTACAATACTGTTACAATATTAGTCATCTTATTTAAGGAATAATCTATAGGGAGGGGAGGTCATTGTTTAAAGTTAGGGGTTCGCCCACTTAAAACTGAGATGAGGTGAATTTTATTCTTTGAGGGTTATGGGTTTTTGGAACTTTCTTTCTGAAAAGATAATGGGGGTCTTTGAATATTTTTAAGGTAGAGGTGGATAGATTCTTGGTAGGCAGGGGTGTGGTAAGTTATTGAGGGTGGGTGGAATGCAGATTTGAAGTGACCAAATTAAGGGACTGAATGCATATGCTGATTGGTCAGTGGGGAGATCGGTGCATGCGCAGTAGCCTTCCCACTGCTTTCTCTCAGCAATCGACGACTTCCTGATTCCACTGCCCCCAGCCCCAATGGTTTGAGGGACCAAATGGCTTACTCCTACTCCTTGTTCATATCGTCAAAAATTTTGTACAAGGCACAAACAGTTCTATCCTCAGGGTTACAAATCTTATATAACGGGGATTTAAAATTTGCTTGATTTGTTTGTGATTTGCTTGCATATACCATTAGTTTTTAAAAAATCAAAAATCATTATATGTAAAAATGTAAGTTTTATAGATATTTGCTTCAGCTCTGAAACAACAGAAATCTAATCAAATATTAACAATCAAAATACAAGCAAATTACTCAAGCTGTTTTCCTGACGTTTTAAAGTGGCCACACTGATTCCTTACTCAACTGACTTTGTGGAGATTTTATGCTTTACCACTCCCAGTTAAACTTCATGTCACCAGCTTGTCTTTCTTTCTTTACTTGAAACTAAAGGACAAATAATCACAAAGGGGGGATACGCAACTGGAAAGTTAACCCTTATATAACAATAACATCGGTGAAATAAATACATTAAAACTTACAAATAATTCACAAAATAACTTTAAATTTATCCATAAAATTGTAAGAAGATGGTTAAAAAAAAGACATGACATCAAAGAAAGAGGAAAATGAAATGAGGAGGTAAGAAAGGAAGCAGGTTTTGAAATTGATCATACTATGTTAATGCTGAAGCCATAGAATTCATCATGATTCATTCTGGGGCCTTTGCTCTCTCCTAACACATCTGCCGCCACTCTGCCATTATTATTATGGTCAATTTATCAGCCGTAAAAAACTTATTAGTGAATCATTTTGATGAAAAATCTTGTCCTTTCTATCGTTTGTTGAAAAGTAAAATATGCTACCAAAGTCCTGTGCTACTGAGCAATACCTTTTTCAGCCAGTGAGACTCTGTAGTTTTCCAAGAAAATGACCTTCAACTTGTTACCAATGTTAGGATCATTGTTCACTTTTTGTGCCACAGATGTGATGAGTTTAATAATCAACTTAGCCATGTGGTAGCCAGGAGCAGCCTAAGAAAGAGAAATATTTAAACTTAGAAAAGAAACATTGGTAAAATTTGAATCATAATGAAGCCCACTGTTTTATCATCAGAAATAGTATTAATTGCTTTAGTCAGACATGGAAAAACTTTACAAAAAATCTTTACCTCAAGTCCACAATACAGAACATTCCAAAAAAGGAACAGATTTATACAATTATAACTTAAATTTAACATTTCGTTTGATATTTTTATGACACAAAGCTAGTTTGTGAATGGAAATGTTCCATAGTTTTGAGTGAAAAAGAATGAAACATTCAAATGTTGGACTCTCAGAAAACTATCTGGAGATGGATACAAACAAGGCCTGGGAGCATTCTGGAACTAAATGAAGTCAAGCAACTGATCTACTAGTTTTTCTGTTATACCAAAGATGGGAGAAAGAAACTTCCGCTTCCTAGGTAGACTTTCTACTTTTTGAGGCCACTAAGAAAGTAGTGGATACAGTAATTATTTCAACGTGAGCTAACAGTAACTGTGAAGAGCATCCTTCACAGTTTTTGAGGCTGTTAATGAATGGTACAGTTCATAAATTAGTGATATAATGAGATCTTGCTTCAATACAGAGTGATGATGCACATATTCTTACCTAGTGCTTGCAGCAGAAAGAATTACTTATCCAATGCCCTGACATCACAGTGGCTCAAAGAGTCATAGACTCATTTTTCTTTGGAATGCCTACTTTAGCATGGATTTGAAGCAGTGAACAGAAAAAATGTACTCTTAAAGGCTATCACTGCAATAAAGATCCACCCGAATCCTCCAAAATAAAGATCCTTCCTTCTTAGGCCTGCCACATTTTGTTACATTTAAATGAAGTAGGGGGTGGGTTCAATTAATCTCTCCACCGAATTTGAAGTCCAAACAATTGAAGAGTTGCTTTATGTAACCCTGAGAAAAATAGATGTGTTGCCACCGAATGTTTGTGTTTCTCTACCTATATATTAATTATTCTGGTGGCCTTTTCAGTAAACTCTGTTCAAAATAGAGTGCTTTGCAATCTCAGTAAGAATTTCTCAACTGGAATAGCTTTATGTTAATGTTAGAAAGAGAAGTAAGAAAACATAGAAGAGGCAAGATTAGAAGTTCTCAGGATCATTGGAACAGGAGTACACCATTCAGCCCCTGAATCCTATTTCACTTGTGAATTAGATCGTGGCTAATCCATCTACCTTCCATTGTTCTTTAATATCTATAACAAAATCTATTAATTTCAGTTAGGTGAGGCTGAATGAGGATTTTCCTGGCACCTAAGAAGGAGTGATGTTCAACTCTGTGATACCAGCACAGCTCTTCCACTTGTCTCAGATACAAAGCAATACTTTGAACAGAATTGGGTAAAAGTAGGAAGTAATTACTATGACTAGAATTACACAGAAGCTAAAGACAAAGAAACATCGACCTTCAGTAGCAGCATACCAAACAATTTCCTCCTTGTAGTAACTGGTTTATGGGTACTTTACAGTGAATAATTGACACAGATTTTAGACTGAAAGGTAATGAAGAGCTTAAGTGTGGCGGGTGGGTTTCTGGCAAATCTTAGTTAAAAAACCAACATTTCTGGGAGGGAATCGAGGTGTGTTTTATTTTGTGGCAGATTTGTCACTCATTTCGTAGATTTTGAATTTGTGTAATAAACTAACCTTCTGCATTAATCCTAGCTCAAGTTTGCTATGCATTCTGTGTGAAAATGGATCACACAAAAATCAAGGGGTTGGGGAAAAATGACACAACTAATTAATTGAAACAAATTAATTCAAAACACCTATGGTAGTAAGAAGGAAACAGTGCTGCTTGAATTGACTCTCGCCTGTCTGTAACAAATGTTATATGCAATGTACTATGTACACTTAAGTCACTGCATGATTTTGGGGTTAGCAAGTAGTTGCAGAAAAATAGGAACAGAAATAAATCTTACCTTGCCACCTATTATAACAGTTCTTGGAACAAAATACTTGTTTGGATCTTTTCTAATTCCTTATACAAAATGTAAACCAGTGTTAATGACAAGTTAAGTTCAAGAACTGTACCTGCATACAGCAGTTAAGTAATATAGTTATGACAGTTAATATACCTGGTACTAAAGGGCTTGAAAAATAACATTATGCATATTATGCCATCGAATATACACCAAAATGGCATTTTGTTTGTACGTGATTTAGGTTAGAAACTAGAATGTTTTGTACCCATTTCAAAGCTGAAAAATAGAGGAAATGAGATTTAATTTCACTCTCAGATTCAACAGAATCAATCACATTTGATTTTCCCATAGTTTGTGGAAAATGCTTAAATGAAGGATAATATTCTCTTCACAATTACATGGAGATCAGAAAAAATATTTTGCCAAATACAGGCAGACCTGCTCATAGGAGCACTGCAATATAAATAATGCAGCTATTATTGAGCTGGAATGGCAACTAATATTGCAACAATAAAAATGCATCATGTTAAAAGCAAATAAGGTTTAATGAATTTTGACTTACGGTTGTACATAACAATGACGTAAAGACAATTCATCAGCTGCCGTTTGTACTCATGGATTCGCTTCACATGTACATCAAATATGGAAGATAAGTTGACCTTGATTCCATACTCCTTTTCTAATAAGGAAGCAAGTTTGGCTTTATTCTCCTGTCGACACAATAAGGAAAAATTAAACTAATTCTGTATACTTAACTAGTAATTGCACAGAATGCTGAGTTTACATCATTTAAAATACTATACCTGTTTCACTGTTGCAACATCATGAATAAATTCATCATTATTCACCAAGGCGTGGAGCTTCTGCAACTGGTTCAGATCTTTAACATAATTCCCTCCTATTTTCTATATGACATTAAAGAGGTTAGTATTTTGTTTCCAAGTTCATTTTATTTCAACACGCTCTTTGCATTTTCAACAAGGCTACAATATAATTTATCCACTGGTATGAGATAGTCTTATGTAAAACGTTTATCTAGTTTATTAATTTAATAAGAGCTGGGAAGTGGTCTTAGGCTGGATAGCTCTTCTTTGCACTGTACAAATATGATGTATAGAATGGGTGTCTTCCGTGCTATAAATTTCTAAGGGCGGAATTTTATGATCCCTCCCATTGGCAGGACCTTCTAACCCTGCCGAAGTCAGTGGAGTTTTGAATGACTCGTAGCATTTTCCTGCTCTGACCCCACAACAGAGCACTAAAACTCCATTAAAAGATTTAATTACTATAGAACACCTTTAATTTAAAGAATGAAGATCTTCTGACAAAGAAGATCAAGATTTCTTTGTTGAATCTTGGCATGGTCCACATTTTGTACATGACTGAACACTAATGATTCGGATGGTGGAAGAACGGTATCCTTTGGGAAATGAAGAGACTGCAAGCTACAATCATTGACCTGTTAAAATCCAGTTTAGTCTAAGCAATAATGTTTGGCAGGGATATGCACATTACTCTAAGAAGTGATGTACTGTATACTTCCAAGGGTATTTGCTACAAAGCTGGCCATAAAGTGTGTTTATATTTGGGAATGGTTCCACAGTGGTTTTGTTACTCTACTGGGAATTCAGAGGACAGAACAGATGATCTAGAAATATGAGTTCAAGTCCCACACAGCAGTTGGGAAAGTAAAATTCAGTTAATTGAATTAGCCTGTAATTTTTAAAAAAAGTTTGATCCAGTAATAATGACCACATAACTACCAAAATGTTGTAAATGTCCAACCAGTTCACAGATGTCCTACATACAAGGAAATCTGCCATTCTTACTCAGTTTTTCCAAGTGCATAAGTGACTCCAGTAGAATGGCTGACTCTTAAGTGACCTCAAAAATAGCCTAGCAAGCTACTCAAAGGCTAAAAAGACCATTTTCTTTTCATTAGGGATGGACAATAAATGCCAATTGTGCCACCAACATACACTCATGAATGAATAAGAAAAAGAACTTGTCTTTACTTAGCCTTATGGTCTCTACCACCAAGATGAATCTATATGATCACCATGCCTTCAGCTGCTTAACTAAAATCTACTTAAATGGCATTTTCCTTGAGCTTTTAGGCTACAGATCAAAAGGTGTTGCTGACCCTGCTGGAAAATTTTAGTCTATTCAACATTCAGAAAAATGATTAGAAATTGGTGTGCCCTGATTTTTAGGTTCAAAAGGTCTTGATTCATTATCTGCCTGCATTGATTCTGAATTAGATGGGTAGCAGTAAAATTGGAGCACCAAAACCATTTCCATGAGCAGATGCTATGCTGCACTCCTTTCGGTAGCACTTTAGATAGCCTTTGAGTACTCTAAGGCCATCTCCCATCTTCTTCTGACTTCCACCAGTAATGCTGCAGCATTGTATAGGAGCACTGAGTCAGGCATTGATAACACAGCTTATGCTTTGCAGGGATAAACAAAAGTTTTGTTTGTTTCTGTATTTCTGATGTGTTGGTTAAGTGCATCTTGGGGGCTGCAAAAATAGTGGGCTTTCATCAAAATAAACTTCTTATTGTGATTGCAAATCAAATGAATGCTCAGCAGGAGCACTCCTTCTGGTTCCTGCGTCACTCCTTGTTGATGTAAGGGCTGTAGAGCCACATGCACGCAGTCAATAGCATCCTTTGCTTTTGGAAAAGTCTGAAGTACTGACAAATTGATGTACTTCTTCATGACACTATGGGAAATCCCTCCATAGTAAAGCCTGTTGTCACATATCCCTGTGGTTTTGGTGGGGTTGCAAGTATAGAAGACTCATGGGACTCTGGTAAACCACATCCAGGTGTGTTTGCTGTGTCCTCAATCTGCCCTCAATTGAGCACTTACATATGCAAATTTGCTACCCTCACCTTACAATTAGGTAGCTCTTGCCTTTTCATCTTGCCTCTGATAATATTGGCTGGAGGTGGGAACTGATTGGCTCACTGACCCCCACCCATCTGTCCTACTTTTTTCCTGATTCTGCTGTCAAATCTGTCTCAATGGGACTGGTAAGGTTCTATCCAGGATGTCTTTCAAAGGTAAAGACTAAACAAATGAGCTATGGTAGGATTTCCAAGGTTCTAGATGTTAAAGAAAATACAATAGGGTATTGGTTGTTTAAATGGATGGAGCCACAATTACAGATTTTTTTTGCCATTGCAAAGATTATGCTATCCCTTTGCTATCCATAAGAAAATTGGAATTCTTTCTCTGTATTAGGATCTCTTGTTCAGACATTTCCATAGTGGTAAATCCAAGCAACTTGACACTGATTAAAGAGTCAATTGAAGAAAGGGATTGTGAATTTTAATCAATGGCCATTTTTTGAGACCTTTGAGCAGGAGACACAGGGTTAGAATTTCCCTTTAATCTTCAGCGCCCCTCTGTCGGGCTCAAATGGAGATCAGAAACTTGATCTTTGGAGAAAAGACTCATTCAACAATGATATTTCACAAATTGGCCAACTAATGGCAAAAGGGTGGACTCTTTGTTCAATATAAGACAGGAGACATCTTCAAGATGGAGGGCCAACAGTCACCTCCAGAAATTGCACTGTCCTCTGCCACTTATTGGTGTCCTGAAACCCTTTTGGAAAATCTTGGTTGCTTCTGATAATTGGTCTTAAATGGCTGTTAATAGACTCAATGTTTGTGGACAAGTAGCCCTGCTGCCTCCCAATCCCTCCTCTGTTAAATTTTGTGATTTGGAATGGAGCAGAGGAACAAAATGCTGATGAGTAATGCTAAACTTCCTTCTCCATCTTCTATTACATGCCTAATGTTGATGAAGTTGAAGGCAAGATTTTGTGGGCCTTCCTGCTGGCTAGTTGTTCCAGTCTCAATGAAAGTGACATCCTGTGGCAGATTCCTGGCAGCAGAATGGGCCAGCCATACAAATCACTATGGACACCAAAGTCCAGTCTTGGCGGGACTGGAAGATTTTGCCACTGGCCAATGGTGAGTTGCCTCCACCACCAAAAAACATGCAATATGCCGATGACTTAATGGGGTTCCTACCATAAAGATGAGGAATTGGGGGCCATATTACCATACATAGTAGGCCTTCATGCTGTATCATCTCTCCCATACAGGGATTTCATACTGGCAGGATTTACGACAGGTTTTGTAAAATGGTAATCTGATGAAAGATCCTCACTGGCTGTACACAGATAAGCACAGCCCATGTGAGGAGTGGGCCATGTTTGGGCAATACCCTGGTAGTGCCAGATTGCCCCAGAGAATAGCACTAGACACTGCTGGGGGATAATGCTGGAGGCAGGGCTGGGGCAGTGCCAGGTTGGGGTTGGGGGGGAGGGCAGGTGCATGATTTCATGAGACCTGCCTCTAGCAATGTTTTAATTGAGTTATGGTGGGAAGAACTGGCAGTGGAGCTCTGGGCATCAGACTGCCTTTCTCACCTGAGTTGATAGTTAAAATGAGAAAACTTTGTTTAAGGAGTTTGCACATGGATATTAGAAATTTTCCCCACTGAAACTATCTGTTAGATAGAGTATAATGGGAAAATGTGAAGTCCTTCACTTTGGCAGGAAAATCAGAAAGGCAAAGTATTACTTAAATGGAGAACGACTTCAAAAATGAAGAAGAGGCATGAGTCATTTGTTTGTATGCAGGTACAGCATGTAGTCAAGAAAGGTGATGAAATACAATCCTGTATTATTACAGAAATTAAACATAAAAGTAAAGACGCTATGCTTCAGTTATACAGGGAATTAGTGAGAACACAGCTCAAGTACTACTGTGTGAAGTTTGGTCTCCTTATTTAAGGAAACATATAAGTGCATTGGAGGCCGTTCAGAGGAGGTTTACTTGATTGATACTGGAATGAGTAGTTGTCTTATGAGGAAAGGTTGTACAAACTAGGCTTGCTTCCTCTGGAGTGAGAAATAATTTGATTGAAGTATATAAGAATTGAATGGTCTGATGAGGTGGACATGGAAAGGATGTTTCCTTTTGTGGGTGAATCAGAACTAGGGGACACAGTTTTAAAATTAGAGGTCACTCTCATAGAACAGAGCTGGGGATAAAGTTTTTCACTAAGGGTTGTGATGTTTCAGAAATTTCTGCCTCTCAAGGCAAGTGGATGTGTGGTCATTGAATATTTTTATAGATAAAGTTTTGTTAGGCAAGAGAATCAAAGGTTATTGGGGTGTAGTTGGGAATATGGAACTTGAAACAAACAAATCAGTAATGATATTATTGAATGGCAGAGCAGACTAGAGGTGTTGAATGGCTTGTTTCGGTTCCTATTCCATATATTCTTATGCTCAGCTCTAATAACATGCTGCTTTTGTCATTAAATCCTGTGTTACTGCATGTTGGTAACCAATTTTTAAGTACACCTGCTGCAAATTCTTTTTTTATACTTCACAAACAGCCAAGAATAGTCATCTGCTCGAAAGTGATAGTGGAATCCCTACTATCAGTGCAGAAGTAGGCCATTTCGTCCATCGAGTTTGCATTAACTCTCTTACAGAGCATCCCACTCAGACCCTATCCCCGTAACTCCAAGTGTTTACCCCCTCTCATATCTATACCTTACACATCTTTGGATACTAAGAGGCAATTTAACATGGCCAATCCACAAACTTGCACATTTTTGATCTGTGGGAGGAAACCGTAGCACCCAGAGGAAACCCATGGAGACACGGGAAAATGTGCAAATCACACAGTCACCCAAGGACAGAATTGAACCTGTGAGGCAGCAATGTTAACCACTGTACCATCCTTATGGAGGAATGAGAGATATGCTGGCCATGAAATTACTGACTGTGGTTATAATCCGTCAATAATCGCTCATAGCCATTTATGGACGCTGAGTTTGTGACTGATAAATGTGTTTTTATTGTATCCACTTAGCATGCTAATAGAACTACATAATACAATTGAGGGTGAAGTGTGACAATGGGACTGGGACTCAGAAGGACCCATCACAGGTGTCACCACTATCAATGCCATCATAGACAGACGCTTTTCTGCTAAGTAGGTTTAATGTGGTCAGGTAGATTATTCCCGTGTGTTTGTTCTCTTACCTTATGCACTTAGCCATATGATAGTTCAGTTCCTCAGAATACAATCCATAATCAGTAATGTCATGCCCAGCTCTGTCAGTGATGGAGCTACTTAACCATTTCATGATGAATATCAAAGTCTCCCATCCAGAGTTTGTTCTGCACTTTTGCTACCTTAGTCTTTCTTCCAAATTGTATTCAACACTGATTCATCAGCTGAAGTAAGGTGGTGAGGGGTAATTAGCAAATTTTCTTGTCCATGAGTCTGAAATCAATGTTGAAAGTCAATCTACTGTGATTTTAAATCACTACGCCCTCTCCAGTGGAGAGGAGATGCCCAGGATTGATGATGGAAGAGTCTAGGATATTAACTGGTAGATAGGGATGAGAATGACCATGTCAAGCTGTTGTTTGATCAGCCTGTGCGATCATTTTCCAGATATGAACAAACAGGATTCGCAGGGTTGACTATTGTTCAGCATGCCTTTATTATGTCATGATTTTTGCTTAGGTTGCAGTCAAGTGGTCCATCCACTTGCTTTCTCAAAGTGATTTGATTCAATTCAGTTGCTTTCTGGATTATTGCTTTCTTGATCATTTCAGAATGCAATTGTCAACCACTGTTCTTGAGTGGAGTCACAGCTGGGTTTGTACAACAATCTGACAACTTTAGGATGACTTTTGCTGGTTCCAGCTTTTCATTCCTGATCTCAAATTGCAATGGCATGATTTGAACTAATATTCCCTACATCATTAGATCCTTGAGTTACATCTTCAGCAACATAACAACAATGTTACTATACCGATCAAGGTGTCATGTTGACTGATTTCTACCAAAGCCGCAGATAAAGTTAACTGTTCTGCAGTTAATAAGCTAATATCAAGTGAAGAAACACATTCAGCAGCTGATCAAAAACAATGCTAAAACTGAAAACTTACAGAGCAAAATTTAATTTTGGCAGCGGTTAAAAATACATATTAGCAGATTGGCTGGCAATTACATATGGCAGCTTCTCTTTTCAATTAACTTCAGTGGAAAGGAAAATTGGACAGGGTACATAACCAATGGCTAATTTTTGTATCCCTGCAAAATTGAGTTTTACATTTCTAGTTATTGGACAATAAACTGCATACCTCAGCTATAAGTGCAGCCAGTCCCGGATTGCAAAGCAAAAGCCATCGTCTGGGAGTGATTCCATTCGTCTTATTCTGAAATTTTGCTGGCTCAACATCACTGAAGTCCCTAAATCTAATTTGTAGAGAAAAAACAGAAAACTAAAAAAAATTACCAACAACAAACCAACTTTGATTTTTAATATTCATATAATTTAAAAAAATACATGGCACTAATAAAGGCGGACAGCAAAGACAAAATCAATTAAAAAGAATCTCTCGGGATAATGTAAAACTATGCTCTTATTCCAAAGCATTCATCAGAAAAATATTATGGCACACTTCTGTATCTTGAAATCAGATTAAATGGATTGATAATTTATAATGTAAGGTAGGGAAAATCATTAGCAAAATTATCTATCAATACAAGGGGCTGAATCTTGTGCTCTCCACCCTTGGTGTGTTTGGTGACAGGAAGGCTATTAATCAGGCAGGAAGTTTTGGAGGGTGAGGACATTGCCACATTTTTACCACCACTCTGATTAAGTCTGCTTCAATTAAGACCTTTCAGTGATCAATCAATGGTCTTATCCGGCCACTGTTGATATTAACTCAGAAGCAGGCTCGGACTCTCTATGTGAGGAGCATGATGACAAGCAAATTCACGTAGGCGTTGATTGTGGGTTCTCAGGGGATGGGGGAGAGGGCCCTGGTCCAAAGGCACAAAGTGCCTAATTGGGGCTCAGGTCCAATGACACAATTTGGGGGGGGGGGGCAGCATTGAAAATGAGGTGGCCCACTGAGCCATCTTCTTGTCTTTACAACCAGCCCCCCCCTCAAACCCCTTTCTCATAACCCTGTGGCTCTGCATTTCACCATTGCTAAGACTTGGGTGTGTGTTGCAGCAGGAGTTCACATCCTCACACTAGTGTTGCCGATCATTGGAGCTGCCATCCCTTGATTAACTCTTGCCCAGAAAGCCTGCCACTGTCCTCCCAAATGCTTAATTGGCACAGGATATGGCAGGCATTCCCAAAAAGTGACATTATCTCTCATTGATTTTGCAGCTGAGACCCTTGCTTCCATAAAGTTCGACCTAAGATTTTGTGTTCCACCAAATTTTCATGTTTTTAATGTGTAATCTATCACATAGTTTGAGGGTTGACTGAAAAGCACCCTAATAATTATTGCTTCAGGACATGGAGAGCAAGACTTAGCTGAGACCTATCAGGAAGAGTCAAATTAAGGATTCATAGTGCACATTATTGCAAGGATTCATTAGGGCTTGGGGCCAAATGTAGATTGGGTATGATTGACTATTTGTCCCTCTCAGGGATGTGTATGAATCTAACTGGAAAGGAGCTACAGCTAAAATACATATTCAAAATGCTCCAAGCAATATTGAACACTGCAGCTGAGCAGTTCAGGTTTGACATGGTTCAATGATTACAGTCCTTAAGGCTGGGCACAAAGATGCCTCTCAAATTTGCAGATGAGTGAGAGACAGTGCTGAAGAAGCCTTCACTTGTCAAATGACATGGTAATTCACATGTGCTACATTCTTCAGGAGAATCTGATGCCACCAGTGATTTTAAAGGTTATTGTTGCACTCCATGTTTTTGAGTTGCTTATTACAAACTTTACTGGTAACTTGTAGAATATCACAATCCTCTGCTTGTAGATGCATACAAGAGGTCACCAACACCCTACAAAGCACACAATTATATTCGGTTCTCATTGGGTGAAGCCAGTGGGGCTACCAGGGCAGTGGGATTTGCAGCAATTTCTCTGGTTTCTCAGAGGTACGATTTTAGAACATAAAACATAGAACGTTATAGCGCAGAACAGGGCCTTCGGCCTTCGATGTTGCGCCGACCAATTAAGAAAAAGCAATGACCCTCTAACCTAAACCATTCCCTTTTCATCCATAAACTTATCTACTAACCTCTTAAACGCCACCAAACTTGGCGCATCTACAACTGCAGCAGGCAGGGCATTCCATACCCTTACCACCCTCTGGGTAAAGAACCTACCTCTGACATCTGTCCTATAACAACCACCCCTTAATTTAAAGCTACGTTCCCTTGTGCTAGCTTTCTCCATCCTAGGAAAAAGGCTATTACTGTCCACCCTATCTAAACCTCTAATCATCTTTATATGTTTCAATAAGGTCTCCTCTTAGCTGCCTTTTTTCTAACGAAAACAACCTCAAATCCCTCAGCCTCTCTTCATAAGACCTGCCCTCCATACCAGGCAACATCCCGGTAAACCTCCTCTGTACCCTCTCCAATGCCTCCACATCTTTCTTATAATGCGGGGATCAGAACTGCACACAATACTCCAAGTGCGGCCGCACTAGAGTTTTGTACAGTTGCAACATGACGTTGCGGCTCCGAAATTCAATCCCCCTACCAATAAAAGCTAAGACTCCGTATGCCTTCTTAACAACCTTATCGACTTGATTGCCAACTTTCAGGGATCTATGCACATATACACCAAGATCCCTCTGTTCATCAACACTATTAAGAGTCCTACCATTAGCCCTATACTCTACACATTTGTTATTCCTGCCAAAGTGAATTACCTCACACTTTTCCACATTAAACTCCATTTGCCACCTCTCGGCTCAGCTCTGCAACTTGTCCAAGTCTCTCTGCAAACTATAACACCCCTCTTCACTATCTACCACTCCACCGACTTTAGTGTCATCTGCAAATTTACTAATCCATCCTTCAATACCCTCATCCAGATCATTTATAAAAATTACAAACAGCAGGGGCCCCAAAACAGATCCCTGAGGTACACCACTTGTAACCGAACTCCATGATGAATAATTTCCATCAACCACCACCCTCTGTCTTCTATCAGCTAGCCAATTCCTAATCCAATTAGCTAAATCACCCTCAATCCCATACATCTGCATTTTCTGCAGAAGCCTTCCATGGGGCACCTTATCGAACGCCTTACTAAAGTCCATATATACCACATCAACTGCCTTACCCCCATCCACCTCTTTGGTCACTTTTTCAAAAAACTCAATAAGGTTAGTAAGGCACGACCTACCCTTCACAAAACCATGCTGACTATCCCCAATCAATTCGTTTCTCTCTAAATAACTATAAATCCTATCCCTAATAATTCTTTCCAATACTTTGCCCACAACAGAAGTAAGACTCACTGGTCTATAATTCCCATGAAAGTCTCTATTCCCCTTCTTGAACAATGGGACCACATTCACTAACCTCCAGTCTTCTGGTACTATACCTGTAACCAACGACAACCTGAAGATCAGAGCCAGAGGCTCTGCAATCGCCTCTCTAGCCTCCCAGAGAATCCTAGGGTAAATCCCGTCCGGCCCAAGGGACTTATCTAACTTCAAACCCTCAAAAATATCTAGCACATCCTCCTTATCTACTTCAATACTTTCCAGTTTACAACCCTGTATCCCAGTGTTCTCCACAACTACATTTACATCTCCCTGCGTGAATACCGAAGAGAAATATTTGTTCAGTGCCTTTCCAATCTCTTCAGGCTCCACGCACAACTTCCCACTGCTGTCTATGACTGGTCCTAATCTTGCCCTAACCAATCTTCTATTCTTAACATATCTAAAGAAAGCTTTAGGATTCTCCTTGATCCTATCAGCCAAAGTCTTCTCGTGTCCTCTTTTAGCTCTTCTCAACTCACTCTTTAGCTCCCTCTTGGCTAATCTATAGCTTTCCAGTGCACTAACTGAGCCTTCAAGCCTCATCCTGACATAAGCCTCCTTTTCCCTTTTAACGAGCAAATTAACTTTTTTAGTACACCACTGCTGTCTTTTCACTGCTGTCTTTAAAGTCAAACATGTTCAGTAAACAATCTTCTTTGGATAACCTCATTTTTGAGACCACAAAGTTGATGATCTCAAAGAGTATCTTCTAATGACTCACCAAATTCAGACTTGTCACACCAATCAATCGCTGTGTGAGCCGCTAAGATCGCAAGAGATGAAAAACAGGGTTTGCATCCGGTATCTTGTCTTTCACAATCTTATCAGCTTTAGTTTGTTGGCGTGATCAGTGTCAAACCCAAGAAGATTGATTTTAATATTTACATTTTAAATATTCAGAGTTATCTTGGGTTGGAATTGTCCAGGTTCATTTTCCATATCAGCCTCACCAGTGGAATCTTCACCGGTGAGGATCCATTTAGTCCCCAGCAACAGGAATCAGACGTGGTGACCTCACCAGTGGAACCAGAAGCCATTAAGGCTCCCCACCAATACCCCCAAGTGATTGGCGGCAGTGCCTCTTGGGCATTGCCAACTTGGCACTGCCAGTGTGGGACCCTGGCAATGCTAGCCTGGCATCACCATCCTGGTACTGCTCGCCATGGACCCTGGCACTGCTGGTGGCTATAATGGAGAAGTATAATTAGTGCTTGGCTGCAGAGACATCTACATTAATTAGCACTCATTGGGTGGGATTTTATGACCTTGTTATGCCCATTTTTGGCACAGAAATGTCATATAATCAGAGGTGAAGCATATAGCAGTAATGGTGCCTGTTCCCACTTTACCACAGTGAGAAAACTGGCACGATCGGGAGCCTGCCCACACTGGGCAGGATGTCAATTTACATGTTATTACATTAATCATAATATTAGTAACAGACCTTCACATCCAATCATTCCAGCTCACCTGCCTTTAGCACTTTGCTCTCTGCAATTGGGTCAGTCTGGAAAATACCTGCTCTGTATGAGTCAGTTTCTGATGCTGCATTAGTCTGGGCGAGCGAGGAGGTATATCTCTGCATTCAAACAGCTCTGTGATGTTCAAAGGGGACTATTTTATGGTGGCCATGTTGCCACCATAGATCTTTTAGATCAGGAGTGTGGCTCACGGGGTACAACCTCATACTTCTAGCATGAACCTGGGTCAGATCGTTGACCTTGGATCATAGAGTTCACTCATGGTACTAGTGCATGCAGCTGGAAGCACTGTTGCAGGTAGGGATTTGCTAAAAATAGTGAAAACAGAATGATGCAGTCTCAGGACTTTTAAAGCAGCATTGTCTATGACCACTAATGCCCATTGTGGTGGGTTCTGGGTCTCTGTGAGTGGAGGGGAGGGGAGGCGAGGAAAGGGGAGGCAAAGCAGAGACCCCAGCAGTACCTCACATGGGTTTCCTTCGAGTAGCTGTTGGATATTGTGTACTGCTGAATGCTCTGGCTCCAAGAAGAGACAGTGCAACACCTGTGCCATACACTGCAGGACGTGGCACATTGGGGCACAAGTGGGGTGGGAGGGGGGTGTACGTTGTGAAACTGTCAGCTGCCTCATGCCACAGGCTCCTTCCAAATCACCAGTAGAAATCTTTTGGCATCTCGCAAGCATCCGTCCACAAGTGTGTGAGGGAGGTCACAGATGTCCTGTATGTCTGGGCTGGCTAGTATATCAAATTTGACTTGGACCAAGCCCAGCAGCAAGCCCATGCTGCAAGATTTGCCAAATATGCAAGGGATTATAGACTGCATCCATGCAAGACCGCAGTCAAGAATCCAGCAAGATTCATGAATAGAAAGGGCTTCCATTCAATAAATGTGCAATTGGTGTGTGATGATCAGCTCAACATTATGCACATCTGTGCCAGACATCTCAGCATGACAGCTTCATCTTGAAGAGCTTGGATGTCCTGGAGGTCTTTGAGAGGTACCCGGATGCAGGGATGATTTGTGAGGGACATGGGGGTACCTGCTTCAGACTTGGCTGAAGAGCCTGAGACTGAGGCAGAGACTTGATATAACGAGGCCCACGTTGCCATAATGCATGGTGCATTCGGCTCCTCAAAATGCAGTTCAGGTGCCTGGACCCCTCTGGAGAGGCCTTCCAATATAGCTCCCTGATATCGTCACACATTGTGGTGTTGCCCTACACCCTACCCAACATTGCACAATAGCAAGGAGGCATTTTAGAAGAGGAGGAGGACATAAAGGATAAATAGCCAGGCATTTGGAGAGGAAGGAGTCCATCGGGGGAGGAAGAGAAGGGCAACAACTAAGAGCAACAGCATCCATGTGCTGGAGGGCTGGCTTCAGCAAGGGTCAGATATGCAAGGGCTGTGAAGGGATCTCGACATGACTCTCTCATGTTGTGGACAACCTTGTCCTTTATAGACTGTGAGAAGATAATAAACATTCATGCCCTCTGTGTGCTGGCTGAGGATATGACTTTTGCAGGCTATCACAAGAGATGATGATGTTAAACTGTGTGTGTGATCCCTGTGAACTGTTATTTTTCCAATGCCTGATATCATTATGAAATTGAGCTGAGAGTGAAGATGAGGTTCACTTATCCTGGTGGACTGGATGAGATCATTGCACTGAAGAGTGGTTTTCTCTGATGACGTCTTCCCAAATCTGTGTCAAAAGATTCATGGAGCTCTGGTTCTATTATAAGATTAGGAGCCCTCGACAGCTGGAGAAGTCTTTCCAGATAGCTGTTACTGCACTTAGGAGCCATCACTTACCACAACAGCCTCTGGGCTGCAGAAAATGGCAGCCCGAACTTCAAGTCACTGAAGTAATGGCGGAGATGATGAATCCCAGCCCACCCCGCATGAGATTTGACAAATTGTTTGTTTGCGAATACCCAATGAGCTGAAAATCAGTTGATCTAGCGCAGCAACCCATTTAGTCATTCAGAAGGAGTTATGGTGACTTTCCTACCTACCGCCACAGTTAATCTCTGAAGGAAAAATTCAGCCCTATGGTTCTATAAGACAATATTACATTAGCTAACTGAACAGTGAGCACAGAGAGGGACTGTATGACTTCCTTTTGTGTTGCAGAGGATAAAGTCAGGTAGCAGCAGTTGCAGTATTTTTGTCAGGCTGCAGACATACTCCTGTATCTCCTAATAATGCCACAAAAGGAAAAACAGATTTAACCTGTGGAATTACCTTTGGCCAGACTGTCAGTTGCTACTGCTCGAGGGTTCAGATCAGCTGCTGCACTCAATACTCTTGAAATAAAAATTTTGCTCTATATGTGTTATAGGATCACAATTTGCCTTTTAAGTATTCCATAACCTGACTCAATGGAGAGGAGGGTGGTGGGGTGGTGCTCCTACTGCCCACCATAGCAAGGGAGGATTATCCTGGTCATAGTGTCAATAGGAATGGACCAGTAAACATTTTCAAGGCACACTGCTCTATTTCCATCCTTGGGAGATCTAGAAATTCAGCCCTTCAATTTCTGTAGTCATGATTTTACATGCATTTTTTCATCAACACTTACCACGCTGGACTGCTATTTCAAACAGTCTTTTGCAAAATCACTGAGATGCGACTAAATATTTAAAAAGCACATCCTTACACCTGATCTTTGATGATCTGGGAATGAATCTTAGCTACTCCATTCACTGTATGAGAACCAACAATGCACAAGTGTGCCATATTTATCTTCTTTTCTCTATCCTCTTCCACAAGAGACATTCGTCTTAAGCGCTGGTCGTCTCCAGGGTATAAACTTCTAATTTTCTTTGGAAAAGAATACAGAATTTTGAAAAACAATCAAGTTAAAGTGAAAGTTTATTTATTAGTCACAAGTAAGGCTTACATTAACACTGCAATGGAATTACTGTGAAATTCCTTGAGTCGCCACAGTCTGGTGCTTGTTCGGTCAATGCACCTAACCAGCAAATCTTTCAGAGCATGGCAGGAAACCTGAGCACCCGGAGGAAACCTATGCAGACACATGGAGAATGTGCAGACACCACACAAACAGTGGCCCAAGCCAGGAAGCAAAACCAGGTCCCTGGTGCTGTGAAGCAGCAGTGCTAAGCATTGTGCTACTCGGGTCAAATTAATCAAAATGATTGGCCAATTCATTCTAAATAGCTGCAGTGATTTCTTTGACAGAAAAGACATTTAATTTAAAAAGAATGAAGGAAATTTGATCTCATTGTACCTGTACTATGGGACTAAAATGGATAGAGACAATATGTTATGATTGATCATGCTAAAGGTATGGGCTTGTTCTGTTGGCATAGGTGGCTATTTAGTGTGTGGCTTGGAGGTGATGGTGTCTATTTCTAGGTGGTAGAGGGCATGGGCTTGGAAGATGCTATCAAAGGAGGAGTGACAAATTGTTGCAGTGCATCATGTATTTGGTACACACTATTGCCACTATGCATTGGAAGTGGAGAGAATGAATGCTGAAGATGGTGGATGGGGTACTATCAAATGGCTTGCTTTTTCTTGGATGGTGTTAATATTCTCGAGAGTTGTTGCAGCTGTAATCATTCAGGTGAATATAAAGTATTCCATCACACTCACACTTCTGGACAGTCTTTGGGGTTTTAGCATGTGAGTTATCCACCTCCAGGGTTTCCAGCATCTGATCTGTTCTTGTGGCCACATTATTAAAACAAGTGGTCAGTTCAGTTTCTGGTCAATGGTAAACCCGAGACTGTTGATAGTGATTCAGTGATGATAATGCCATTAATTTTACTTGGGAAAATGCTTAAGTTCTCTCTTGTTGAAGATGATCACTGCGTGGCACTTATGTGGCATATTAAAAGCTCAAACTTCTTTGTTGTCTAGGTCTTTCAATAATCACAATTAACTGACAACAAGTGGAGAATTACCTCTTATTCCCATTGACTCAGTTTCTTGTTGCCATAATTGGTCAAATAATGCCTTGATGTTAATGGCAGTCATACTCACCTTGAGATCTCACATCTCATTCTTGAGATCAACTCTTTTGCCCATGTTTAGATCAATGAGGTCAGAAGCCAAGTGACCTGGACAACCCAAACTAGGCATCTGTGAACAGGTTATTGCTGTGCAAGTGCCGCTTGATGCCACCATCAACTACATCTTGCATCATGTTGCTGATTATCAAGAATAGGTTGATGGGGATACAATTAGTAAGACCAAATTTGCTTTTTTATTTGAAGACAGGACATGATTTGGCATTTTTCTATATTATTAAGTAAATGGCTGGTTCTGGAGTCTTTAGTATTATAGTTGGGATGTTGTCACAACAGACATTTGCTGTATGTTGTGCCTTCAGCTGTTTAGGTGGAAGCATTAGGAGAGAATGTAAAAATGAACTGGGAAATTAGAGAGTTGAGCTGGGGCAAAAAGAAATCAGGAGATGATTGATTCAGGTAGAAAATTACTCTCATAGAGGTTGATATGAATTCTGGATATTGATCTTGCATCTGAGTTCACGATGTGATCTTTAAATGCAAATTGCCTATTTGGCTCAGAGAGGAACTCAGTCCCTCATTTGTATTGTTGCAGTATTTGCTGAAAATTCTCAGGGTGGGTTGAGGGGAGGACAAAACACTTGCATCTACAGTATTACAAGGAATGGAAATCGCATGCTAAGGAACATAGGAATTTGGAGCAAAAATAGACAATTCAGCTCTTTGAGGCCATTCCACCATTCTGTATGATCATGGCTGATCACCATCTCAACATAACTCTACTTTACTCCTTGCCTTTTTCCCAAAGCCCATTATCCTGCTTTTGATCAAATATTTATCTATCATTTTCTTGAATCCATTGAATGATTGATTCTGCATCCATTCCACTCTAGAGCAATGAGTTCCATAGATTCACAACCCTCTGTGAGAAGTAGTTTCTCTTTATTTATCTTGAATCTTCCCCCCTCTGACTCTACAACTATAATCTCTTGTCCTAGATTATTCTAGAAGGGGGAACGTTTGCTTTATCAATCCCACTGAGTATTTATATATCTCAGTCAAATCCCTCCTCATTTTTCTGTATTCCAGTAAGTGTAAGCCCAAGCTACTCAACCACTCCTCATATGACAGTCCCTTTAAATCTGAAATAAGTCTAGTGAACCTCTTCTGAACAGCCTCCAGTGCTACCACATCCTTCCTCAAAGGTGACTAAAACTGAACATAAAACTCCAACCATGGTCTCGCTAATGCCTTTATACAATTATAACAACACTTCTCTACCTTTTATCCACTAGACCCTTTGCAATAAATGCCAAAATTCCATTTGCCTTCCTAATAACATTCTGCAGCTGCAAATCCATTTTCTGAGACTCATGCACAATGACTCCCAGATCCCTCTGACAGATGCTTTTTGAATCTGTAGGGAAGGGGGAAAAAGGGAAAGTCACAACATAATGTCTTCCATCACATTTTCCTGGATCACCAGATGATCTTCAATTCAGAAGCTGCTAACAGCTAGGAGGTCACAGTTATTGCACTCCAATTTAAACTATAGAATCTGAGAAAGAAATAGTAGCAAAGAAAAATATGCATGTATCTTTACTAGATCTTTGGACTCAAAACTTTATGATGGCCTTTTAGTCTTGCAGTAGCAGATAACTTTATTCCCTCACTTCAAGGAAAGCATACAACATAGAACATTACAGCACAGAACAGGCCCTTCGGCCCTCGATGTTGCGCCGACCAATTAGGAACAAGCAGTGACCCTCTAACCTAAACCATTCCCTTTTCATCCATAAACTTATCTACTAACTCTTAAACGCCACCAAACTTGGCACATCTACAACTGATGCAGGCAAGGCATTCCATACCCTTACCACCCTCTGGGTAAAGAACCTACCTCTGACATCTGTCCTGAAACCACCACCCCTTAATTTAAAGCTATGTCCCCTCGTGCTAGCTTTCTCCATCCTAGGAAAAAGGCTATTACTGTCCACCCTATCTAAACCTCTAATCATCTTATATGTTTCAATAAAGTCTCCTCTTAGCCGCCTTCTTTCTAACGAAAACAACCTCAAATCCTTCAGCCTCTCTTCATAAGACCTGCCCTCCATACCAGGCAACATCCTGGTAAACCTCCTCTGTACCCTCTCCAATGACTCCACATCTTTCTTATAATGCAGGGACCAGAACTGCATACAATACTCCAAGTGCGGCCGCACTAGAGTTTTGTACAGTTGCAACATGATGCTGCGGCTCCTAAATTCAATCCCCCTACCAATAAAGCTAAGACTCCATATGCCTTCTTAACAACTTTATCCACTTGACTGCCTACTTTCAGGGATCTATTGACACATACACCAAGACCCTTCTGTTCCTCAACACTATTAAGAGCCCTACCATTAGCCCTATACTCGACACATTTATTGTTCCTGCCAAAGTGCATTACCTCACACTTTTCCACATTAAACTCCATTTGCCACCTCTCGGCCCAGCTCTGCAACTTTGTCCAAGTCTCTCTGCAAAGTATAACACCCCTCTTCACTATCTACCACTCCACCGACTTTAGTGTCATCTGCAAATTTACTAATCCATCCTTCAATACCCTCATCCAGATCATTTATAAAAATTACAAACAGCAGGGGCCCCCAAAACAGACCCCTGAGGTACACCACTTGTCACCGAACTCCACGATGAATATCTCCCATCAACCACCACCCTCTGTCTTCTATCTGCTAGCCAATTCCTAATCCAATTAGCTAAATCACCTCAATCCCATACATCTGCATTTTCTGCAGAAGCCTTCCATGGGCCACCTTATCGAACGCCTTACTAAAGCCCATATATACCACATCAACTGCCTTACCCCCATCCACCTCTTTGGTCACTTTTTCAAAAAACTCAATAAGGTTAGTAAGGCATGACCTACCCTTCACAAAACCATGCTGACTATCCCCCAATCAATTCATTTCTCTCTAAATAACTATAAATCCTATCCCTAATAATTCTCTCCAATACTTTGGAAGAAAAGCAATACTTTTCTTCCAAAAGTATTAGAAGAATACCAATACTTTGGAAGCAAGAAAAGTTTTGCATTTAGATAGCATCTTTTGTGACCTCAAAGTGCTTTGCCACCAATGAAGTACTTCTTAAGTGTTGTCACTTATCATGTAGGAAACACAGCAGTCAATTTGCA
Organism: Sphyrna mokarran; assembly: GCA_024679065.1. Classification (NCBI taxonomy): domain Eukaryota; kingdom Metazoa; phylum Chordata; class Chondrichthyes; order Carcharhiniformes; family Carcharhinidae; genus Sphyrna; species Sphyrna mokarran. The sequence goes on from JAGIQG010000015.1 coordinate 35,606,265, forward strand.
CACTAACAGCTAGTGATCGGTTTTGGGGTTGTTGATTTAAGGATAAATATTGACCAGGGCTTCAAGAATAACTTCCCTACTGTTCTTCACAATAGTGCGATGGGATCTTTCATGTCCATCTCAAAGCGCAGATGAATCTTCAGTTTACTGTTTCATCCAAAAGACAGCACCTCTAAAACTGCAAGACTCACTCAATATTGCACGGACGTATCAGTCTAGGTTTATATACTCAAGTCTCTAGAGTGGGACTTGAATCCACTTGACTTAGAGTCCTGAGTAACTGCGCCACAGCTGACAGGTGTCCAGATATAAGATGGAATCTTATGAGAATTTGACAGAAGTGCTGGTTCTGGCAAGAAAAATGGAATGCTTCCCGCCAACACCACTGGCATGATTTCGGGCTGAATCTTATGCCCCGTTAGTAAAAGATGTTATGTCCATAGGAATCATGCTGCACTCATGTTCCTCTGATTCATCCGCCCTACCACAACATAATCACTGCAATCAGTGGGGAGCTCCATATCAATGGTTCCCCAGCATTTGTTCATGATCTATTCCTGGGGATGGCAGTTAAGAAGTCTGCACCTCACTTTCCCTGACCAGACTACTGGATGATGTGCAGCAAAAACAAGATGAACTCTATCCCAAGAACAAAGAGCAACACAGCATGGGAAACAGGCCCTTCGGCCCACTCCAGAAGAAGGCTTTCCAGCAAGGTCATCAACCCACCTGAGACACACCAGTGAAAAAGTTCAGTGCGTCTGTGACTTAAAGAGCCACAGGCATTGGGTGTCTTTCATGAAGTGCAGTATATGGCAGGAAAGTTTGACCATGTCCCAGGTCAGATCCAGCCTTTCCGGTGCTGAGGCGTAGACTTCTGAAGATAGGAGCACCAACACTGGAAGATTCTAGGCTAGCACAGTGTCCAAGGTTAATCCTTTGCTCCTGCTCCCTGGACATCCGCAGGCCTCTGGGCTTAGGCATGTATGGCATTGTTGTCTCTGCTGCTGGTCATTTGCAATAATTAGAAATGTCTATTTCATAGGGTCCAGGATACTCCTGAATTATGTACTTAAAAAGTGAGAACATCACAATGAGCTATAAGGAGTGCTAACACAGCCCTAAGCTGCATCCCTCGATACATCTGTAACACCCAAATATGTGTTTCCCATTCACTAAGTGAATATCTGCTCTCTTTCCCAACATCCTTTCTGATACAGCTGTCATATCCCCACATAACTTCCCCTATACACCACCAGGGTGAATAGGGTTGAGCCTCTATTGTCTCAAGAAATTTGACCCAACCCAGAGTAATGATTCCTTATCTGGTAGTACAGTCACAGTGGCACATAATCTAATTTGAACTGGTTAGTTGACCATTTATTAAGGTATCAACATTTCAAAATGAAGAACCACACTTCCTGATGTCCTTCAAGAATGGCTATGCATCTTCTGGGTCTTTGATTTTTGATCTTGTGAATTACCTTGGGAATGTGTGTATTGCTGAGGTTTCAACTTGCACTGTTTACCAAAGCAACCCTATCTGTAGAAGTAAAAATGTTAACCAGAACTTGCTGGACACTGATCTTTCTTGTGAGAGTGCTTCGCACCGCAGCACTAACAAGGTTGTTCTGCTGAGCAGTTCAGGAGTTACTTTCCCTGTCTTGGGTGGTCCCTGTGTTTTTGTGACTTGATATGGTGGACTGAAAATTGGTTTCTGCCCCATAAAGTGTTCCCCTCCCCTTTGGATAGTCCTGTCTTGTTCATGTAGCTCAGATAATCTAGCTAGCTGCAAAGCCTTGTTGAGTATAAAATTATTCTTTAGCTTGTAGGAGGTCAGAGAGTAGTGGACCATACTTTCATATCCAGCATCATCATTTTAATGAATTCTTGTGTAACCAATATGTTTGCTACACTTCTGTATTAGTTATAACTCAAAGTAACTTCGTATTCCCTTCCCATAAGATCTTAAAAATTAATAATAAACATTCCTAAAATATGCTGCTAGATTGAATACTTACATCTAGGTGCCTCTGGTTAATCTCATAGATAATCGCCAGATGTCTGGGTAGGAGTTTCTCAAAGAAGGGTACAGGCCAACGTTCAAGGGCTTCAGGCAAAATTGTGTGATTGGTGTATGCAAATGTATTCTTGGTGATATTCCAGGCCTGGAAAAAAGTCATAAATTATTACAACTCAAGGTATGTTCATTTCCGTTTCTAATTTCTAGTGTGCATATGTTTAACAAGTATTTTCAGATTTCAATGTGCTTTCACCAAAATCTTAATCACCTACTGCAGAGACTTTTTGTGAGTTTTCATCAATCGCTTTGATATTCTGTAGCGAGACAGTTGATGTTTTTATGCTATGGAACCAAATCACTAAGTACTGAGTTGACCTAGCCATTACTCTTTCTCATTAACAAAAGGAAAATGCTGGAAAATCTCAGAAGATCTGGCAGCAACTATAAGGAGAGAAAAGAGCTGACGTTTCCATTAGGTCTTTTCAGTTTGAGGCAATGAAACCAATTGTAGCATCTCTACCGGTTGAGACAGTCAAAATCAAACCTGGTTTTTTGGTCTGCACAATTCAATTACATGCCATCTTAACTAAATGAATTGCTGGGGAGTCTATTTTAACTATGGGGAAATGTTTCCTACTGGAAAATAATTGAACATATTAATATGATTTAAAATCCCACTTATAGTCAGTTTTCTGCACTTCAGAGCTGTTATGCTTAAAAATAAGTTGCTTTTGTATACATGGTCTAACCTGATCCCAACCAAGTTTCTCAATGTCCATTAAAATCCTCATTAACTCAGGGATTGCCAAAGCAGGATGAGTGTCATTGAGTTGAATTGCCACCTACAAAATGGTATAATTGAAATAATTAGCACAAAATAACATATAACTGCTTCTTTCTCTTCACTTCACTCTTGTGAGCAGAAAATTATATTGCCAATGTACAATACAGATCAAATGACTTAGGAAGGACTCAGTTCAGTTTAGGAGCAGCACTATTCCACTAGACACTTCATAATCTTCAGGTTACCTTTTAACAGTAACCATTGCTCATGTTTATTCCTCTCCAGCAGGTATTGGTAATGTGGAAAGGATGGGTTTTTTGGGTGTGGACTCGTGCTGGAGATAGGGCATTGTTATGTGGCCATGAGTGTATTTTGCATTCTTGGTGACCACTTGCCTTTTTTGAGCAACATTTCTGCTGACAGTTTTGTGCTGTGGATCTGTGCACATTAGGAACTGAATTGGAATTACGAAATTAATTTCAGTTAGAGCAATTAAGCTTGTCAGACAGATTAGTTTTTCATCCCATCAATATGAATTGGATCAAATCCAGATTGCAATTGTGAATGGATATTGCATTAATCCATTACATTATTCTTTTTCTCTCCAAAGCAACATAGTTGTAATGTTAGTGTTTCAAGTTGCCAACATATCTACCTTGTCAGGGAAAGAATCAAAACAAGTCTTAGGATCCTTGCAAACAAATTTAGAAGCCTTGTAACGACGGATAATGTCTTGAAGTGAGGCGGCAATAACGAAGTATTCCTGTTTTAGTCTCAATTCTTTGCCCTCAAAAAACTGAAAACAAATATATTTAAGAGATAGCCTAATACAATGTGTGGTCAACAATGACAATGGTAATATTAATTGTGAGGGCAATGATGAATCAAACATGCCAACAACTTTGGTCAAGTTATAATTAAACACAGCTGCAGACTAGAAGGCTGCAGTTATTTGTGACCTGTCCTGAGAGGTGTGACGAGATGCTTCTTGTGCTGACCAAATAGGGGCTATTATGTGGACTATGCTATACTTGCTAGTGCCAAAGTTTCCCATCATTGTCAAATATAGTTGAGGCTACGTAATATACATGTGGTTTGGTATAAACATTATGGAATTGTTTACAAGTAGCTCCATTGGCTACACTCAAACATTATGATCAGTTCCTGATGATATAATTGGCTGAGTGTCAGGGAACTTTCTGGGGGAAGATGAGAATCATAGAATCAACAGTGCAGGAAGCTACTGAGCCCATCAAGCCTGGACTGACAACAGTCCCACCTAGGCCCTATCCTTGTAACCCCATGTATTAACTCTCCTAATCTTCCTGACACTACGGAGCAATTTATCATGGCCGATCAACCTAACCCACACATCTTTGGAGTGAGAGAGAAAATTGGAGCACTCAAAGGAAACCCAAGCAGACACAGGGAGAACTTGCAAACTCCAGACAGTGACCCAAGACTGGAATTGAACCCGGGTTCCTGGTGTCATAAGACAGCAGTGCTAACAACTGTGCCACTGTCCCGCCCCAAAAGGTTTAGGATAAAGAGAAGTATTAGCATCTTTGTCTCCAGTGACAGCCCAAGATCCACCATTGCAAGTTGCCTTGGAGAACATCTTCACAGAAGATAAAGAACCATGAGGGAAGATCTACATCGAAGAGCAGACCTGGCCAGTTCACTCAAACTGGGTATATTTCGTTTCAGTTAAAAGTTTATAGTTAATGTTTGAATTAAGGTGCTGCAACTGTGAGTTTGTGAGAGTATTGGTACCTATAGTGTTAAAAAAGAGAAATATTTTGTTTAAGTGAATTTGAAGCAAGTCCTATCTTTTTGTTTGTCATACTAAGATAATTAACTGGGAAGAGGTTTAAGTTTATAGAACATAGAACATTACAGCGCAGCACAGGCCCTTTGGCCCTCGATGTTGCACCGGCCAGTGGATCCTCTAACCTAAACTATTCCAATATCATCCATATGCCTATCCACCGAACATTTGAATGCCCCCAAAGTAGGCGAGTCCACAACTGCTGCAGGCAGGGCATTCCACGCTCTCACCACCCTCTGTGTAAAGAACCTGCCTCTGACATCCGTCCTATAACTACCACCTCTTAATTTAAAGTTATGTCCCCTCGTGTTGGTCATCACCATCCGAGGAAAAAGGCTCTCACTATCCACCCTATCCAATCCCTTGATCATCTTATACGCCTCAATTAGGTCACCGCGTAACCTTCTTCTCTCTATTATAGTTGGGTAATAAATGGAAAAGATCGGACTCTATAAAATAAAAAAAAGCTGATTTTGTTTCCAAAATCAGCTCTTTTAATAACTGATATTGAAGTACATTTTCGCCAAAATCTTGCTGCCGTTTACTCTGGTGGTGCAACTCCGCTATGGGTCTCCACATGGCAAGCTGTGCATTCAAGTGGAAACCCCATTGTCGACGGCGGGAGCATAAAGTCCTGCTGCCAGCGAGTGGCACATTGCCTCCCGCTACTGTGAAACACACCATAGAGGAAGAGGAATATTCCACCCTATCGCCGATATCATGCTGCTTATTTATGCTGGTGGGATCTTGCAGCTGCACCAATGGCACACCCCTGTCGTGGTTTCCCAGCAGCAAGAGGTGCATTCAACAAGAAACCTCATTGCAACGGTTGGACTATAAAATCCTGCTGCCAGTGAGTTTTAGGTCAGCTTCTGCCACTGAAACATGCTGCAGAGGGGGAGGAAAATCCTGCCTTATGTTTTACTCTTTTAAAATGCAGATTTAATTTGTATGACAATTCATTATAGTTTAAGTCATTGTTGAGATCCTGATGTCCATTTAAAGCTCCTGATGCCTGAAGATGACTTATGATGCCAGGTGATCTCTTTTGAAGCCTTGTGATCATTTCTGACATTAACGAATGCTTATGAGTGCAAATGATTGATTTTGAACTGTAACGATTGCTTCTACAAACTTAAGAAAAACATGATGCTTTTGAATGCTTAAATCACCAGGAATGAGATATGGATCTGGAATTGGTGGAAATGCCTGCACCCCGGAACATTCTGCGAGTGTCTCCAAGTTTGAGTTAGTCACAGACTTGGGACGCTTCCTATGTACTTACCTGGAGATATTAGATGAATTAAAATCCAGTCTAATTCCTGGGTAACTCTGGAATTGATCTCCCAATCACTTGCGCTGATCTCCAACTATTCCGTTGACCCAGCCAGACTACCTGCTGACTACCTACATACACCCAACCTGACTACCCATTCACCTCCAATGAACCCTACTTACTTTCCACATCACGCACCTGCCTCCTCATCCACTTAACCCTCTCCTCACCCATCTGCCACCACACCCATCATTTGCCATCAAAAGTGCTCAATTGTTATCTTTTAATATCCATGATTCATTTTGAATCCTTGAGTGATGAGTGGATAGTCGGATTGGTTGTAGATAGGTGGTCAGCTAAAATTACTACTGCTGTTTAATTACATAAATACGCAGATATGTACAACACTTAGAAAATGCTTAGTGCCTACATTATCATTAGGATAGAGGACTCTGCTAATATTTTCAGCCAGATTTCTGTCCAACAAGGCCTGGATGTAGTCCCCAACATTAACTGTTAAGAAAGAAAAACATTTATGTTTATTATATAGTATAGAGATATAAACAACTTTGCCATTCCAAAGCAAGAATAGGAATAACTAACAGTAATACTGAATTCCAGTTACTGTCAAAATTAAGGTATGTGTTACATATCACACTTCCTTTACATAAAAGGATGCAATTTATGCTTAGGATATAAAGAAATTATGTATTAAAACCAGTATAATAGGAGACAAACAGAAAATGCTCAAATTCCAGCAGGTCTGATAGTATCTATGGAGAGAACTGAGTTAATTTTGGAGACTGGATGACTCTTCAGTTATTCAGACTTGAAACAAAGCTCTATTTTCTCTCCACAAATGCTCGCTAACCTGTTGAGATTTTCCAGCATTTTCTGTTTTAGCTTGAGATTCCAGCATCCACATAATTTGCTTTTATAATAGTAAGGGATTCTTGATTGTAATGTTATGGCATCTGTTTATCTAAACTGACCTGTAATTATAGAAACTTTGGAAAATCTCCAAGATCTGAAAGCCAACCAATCAAATCACTCAAAAGTTAACTTAAAAATCATTTTAACTTCTATTTTTTTCTGAATTGTTGGAAGCTTTGTAAAATATAATTAAGATACACGAAGCATATATTTCAAAACAAACTAGTTAAACATATAAGACAATTTTTGAAGTGAAAGCTTGCAATATTCTATGTGGCACTCAAAGGAAATCAGTGTCCAAATGCTTGTCTTTTGTCAAATTAAAAGTAACGTAGCCAGTGTTACAGCAACAAGGAAGGATTCGGCATAACTTGCTTTGTTGGGGAAAGAGATAATGCAATGAAATTATTAAAAAGACAAGGACAAAGCCACAGAAAAAAGTAAGATCTTGTATTTGGCAGTTACAAAACAACTATTTTGAGAAGATTATTTTGAAGATAGCTTTGTACAAAGCTATGATCTAAAAGTATGGTTACACTGTATGGACCAGCTGTACATAGAACCTTGTTGAAACATTTATTGTAAGCAAATGGTTACGATTTTTCAAATCCAAACATTCCAAGAACATAAATGTTATTGATATCCTGCCAATCAGTTGGGTTTTAATAATTTTAAACAATTTTATTTTATAGAAGAAAGTCTGTTTAAAAGGTGCTTACACATTTAGGTATTTGTATCCCAGAGAATGTTAAAACTACAGTGTAATATTTTTATCTGAGGAAGTTTTAATATGTTCACATCCATATGGTACTTCTTCATTTAAGAGAGATGCAAAGATTTTTTCAGGCATGATTTCATTCATTTTTTTTTTTGCCCTGCCATCTTAAATACTGATAAAATGACAAATTTGACATCACCATAGATCACAGTTTTGCCATCTCTAAAATCCTACTGACTCTTTTATGAAGCAAGTGCTATCCCAATAACATTGTTATGTCCCTACTGCCTTGGCACTTGCTCAAGCATTCAGATAACTAACTCTGTTGTAGATGGTATATATTGCTTTCCATCACAAAATCACAAAATTTTGCTCTTGCAGTATTAAACTAAGTTTAAAAACAGGTACAATGGGCAAGATGCTGATTTTTCACGTCTCGCCCTCTCTTACTGGCTTTGTTCTGCTGGTGATATCAGCCTCGCACCTTGCTCTATAAGGTGTGGGAAGGGGAAGGAGAAGGCAGTTGACCGTTTGGGAGGTTTGTGTGTGTGTGTGTGTGTAACTAGCCAGGGTTGCTATGGAGAGGGCATGATCGGCACAATGGCACACCTAGAATTCAATAGCCAGCCTCACTGATGAGCTGAAACTCCATCTCCCTACTGGCAAGATTCACATTACAGCCTCTGTATTGTAGAGTGCTGTAAATTACCATTATCCTACATTGCTGAAAAAACTGGCAACAAAATCTTCTGTTTTCTGAAAACATTCTGCCCAACAGAATATTAGACAAGATTTTTCCCTCAGATCAAACAAATTGCAATTATGAATACTCAACTGCACCAAACATAGCCTTATCTTCCATGTTTCTCTGTGCATTGGTTCCCAGCTTGCCAAGCAATTTGTAACTGCCAAAAATCATTACCAGTCTAATCCACAGAGACATAAGAAGTACAACTAAAACACCTTGCAATTCAATATAATAAAATGAATCATTTTTACTCAGGAGGGCTTGAAGTTGAATCAAGGCCTTTATTCAATACTTTCAGTTGCGCATTATTTCTTGGAATTGTCTGTTTTCTTCAAGTTGCTTTTGAGTAGCTTAAATAAATCAAGCACATTTGCATGCCGCTCGCTTTCAGCCTCCTGCACCACTTCTATGTCCCCTTCCAATGTTTTAAAAACTCAATATTATCCTCATATACAATAAATGTTCTCATTTGCCATGAGTAACACATTACAAGTAATAGGAGTGAAAAACAAAGGATAGCTAATTGGCTGGTCATTATATACCCTGACAAATTTTCCTTTTCCATTGAAGTTAACAGAAGAGAAATTTGGAAATGGTATGTCATGGGTGACTGACTCACTATAGCTTATTTCCTCTTTTGCGACACTGAAATTCATCCTTGCAATGTCCTGTAATTTTCTATGCACAATGAGTGAAGGATGAACTAATAATAAAATTAATACAATTTTTTTGCACATCCTACTAAGCATACTTACAAAGAAAATTTAGCAAAATCATTGGCAAGTTTCTGTGTCACATTTTAATTTGATTGCTTTTTTTCTTATGTTCATGGGATATAGGTGTTGCTGGCTGGCTCACCATATAGTGACCATCTCTAATTGCCCTTGAACTGACGCCTTTTCAAAGTCAACCATATTGTTATGAGTCTGGATTCATATGTAGGCCAGACAAGATGAGGGCAATAGATTTCCTTCCCTAAAGTGAATCAGTTGGGTTTTTGCGACAATTGTTTCATGGTTATCATTAGACTTTTAATTCCAGATTTTTTTATTGAATTCAAAATGTACCATCTGCTTTGGCGGAATTCAAACTGGGGTCTCCAGAGTGTTACCATGGATCTCTGGATTACTAGTTCTATGACAATGTTACTATGCCAGCGCCTACCCAATGGTTAAAATAATACATTTATAAAACACGTAACATTGACATATAGGCAAAAGGCAGAGAGTGGTTGTGGATGGGTCTTTTTCTGCATGGAGGTCGGTCACCAGTGGAGTGCCTCAGGGATCTCTTCTGGGACCCTTGCTGTTTGTCATTTTCATAAATGACCTGGATGAGGAAGTGGAGGGATGGGTTAGCAAGTTTGCCGACGATACAAAGGTTGGTGGTGTTGTGGATGGTCTGGAGGGATGTCAGAAGTTGCAGCGAGACATAGACAGGATGTAAGACTGGGCGGAGAAGTGGCAGATGGACTTCAATGCGGGTAAATGTGTAGTGGTCCATTTTGGCAAGAATAATGGGATGAAGGAGTACAATATCAAGGGTAGGAGTCTTAGCTGTGTTGGAGAGCAGAAGGATCTTGGGGTCCAGGTCCATAGGACTCTTAAATTGGCCTCACAGGTGGAGGATGTGGTCAAGAAGACGTACAGTGTACTGGGCTTCATTAATCGAGGAATTGAGTTTAGGAATCGGGAGGTAATGATGCAGCTTTATAAGACCCTTGTCAGACCCCACTTGGAGTACTGTGTGCAGTTCTGGTTGCCTCACTAAAGGAAGGATGTAGAAGCTATTGAGAGAGTGCAGAAGAGATTTACAAGGATGCTGCCTGGATTGGGAGGTATGCCTTATGAAGATAGGTTGAGGGAGCTGGGACTCTTCTCCCTGGAGAGACGTAGGTTGAGAGGTGACCTGATAGAGGTTTATAAAATGTTGAGAGGAATAGATTGGGTGGATTCTCAGATGCTATTTCCCCGAGCTGAAATGGTCACTACGAAAGGACGTAGATTTAAGGTGCAGGGAAGCAAATACAGAGGGGATATTAGGGTAAGTTTTTCACTCAGAGGGTGGTGAGTGAATGGAATCGGCTGCCATCGGACGTGGTAGAGGCGAACTTGCTGGGGTCTTTTAAAAGACTTCTGGATGAATATATGGGAACTAATGGGATAGGAGGGTATAGATAGGTCTGTGGCTTGGTAGGTATAGATGTGATCGGCGCAATTCGTGGGCCGAAGGGCCTGTTTGTGCTGTAGTGTGCTACGTTCTATGCACATTTTACCATGTAAAATATATTTCAAAATTTTTATTCGTAATATTTATGAGGTGGCAAAGCAATCAAACCATCCAAAATATATTTTAAAACCCTTTTCACCTGACTTTTTTTCTCAGTAACTAAAATTTCTAATGTTCTAATAAAAAAAAGGCTTGGGTTTAAATAGCACTTTTCACAGCAACTAAATGTCTCAAAGCATTTTACAGCCAACATGTAATAGTTTTTTTTAAGAATAGTCATTGTCGTGGTTCTGAGTACATCTAGGTATTCTGGTTACCTCCCATACTGCAAAGATGGGGGATTGGCCATGCTAAATTGCTCTTTAGCGTCCAAATATTTTCTGGGTTAAGTGAATTAGCCATGGTAAATAGATTATGGGAATAGGACAGAAGGAATGGCCTGGGTGGGGTGCCCTTTCAGAGTCAGTACAGTCTCCATTGGCTAGATGGCCTCTTATTGGGATTCTATTCTAGGTACTATTTATCCACATTGTGTGAAACAACTTTTGATTCTCTGTAAGTTTGCATTTAATTATTGGAAAACAAACCACAAAACGACCTTTTTTAAGTGAAGTTTTGAGTTAGTAACTGTTTGGTGGTTAACTTTAAAAGAACATAAGTTGCAGACATCTAGTTACAGATAAAAGAGAGTGACATCTCATTCTAACAATTCTGGCTTTTCCTTTTTCAAATAAAGCACAACTTAATTGAATTTGGAAAGCTTAAGTAAACACAGAGCACAGGTTGCACAGTAGATTGGAGACAGCACTTACTGCCAATCCCTAATTGCCGTGCATTCCCGCTCACCCTCCACCATCTTCAAGTTGATGGTGAGATAGACACACCATCAATTTGATGGTGGTGGTGGTGGTTTGGAGCTGGGGCAGGGGGGTGGTGGAATGAACCAAAGAGCACAGCTGTGAGAAGCACTCAGCCATTGACACACAATGCCATTGTGTATGAAGAAGTTGCAGGGAGAGCGAGTGGTCTGTAAGCACAAGGTAGAACAGAGAATTGTGACCTGCTGAGCATCTTGGGTTACATGAGGAGAGGACTAGGTTTCCAGAAAATATTGGGAGTCCAGTTGAGTGTGAAGAAGGCCAAAGCTGGTAATGGGAGCACAATTACCTGAACTTGGAGCTAGTGATGATGAGAAACAATGTTTCCAGCACCAAAAGCAGAGTCCTGGGCAGAGAGTAACAGAAGAAATGGATGAGGGTCAGAAGGACAACAGAAGGCCATACCGTCAGCATAGGATCTACTGTCCAAGGGTGGAGTTATGTTGACATTTTAGAGAAGAACTCAGTAAGAATTTAGCAACACCAATTTTTAATCCAACCGATTTATTTGATAGTAAAATTGCAAGCTTTCAACACTCCGTGTCTTCCTCAGGCAAATGCCCATAGGGGTCACCTCCAGAAGAGGATGATAATAATGGTACTCATTCTCCTCTCCTGGTCAGGCTGGTGATACAGATGACTGGAGAAGAACATCTGTTTGGATACAAGTGGTAACCACTCCAAATACTTTCTATGTATTCTGTGAATGTCAGTATGCAGCTCCTCCATGCACACAGTGCTACATATCGTTATTCATGAGGGTGGGAAATACTTCAATAGATGAATTTGTGAATTCAAAGCTCTAAGCTACGGTGCTGCACAAGCTGAACGGACTCCTCCATTCTGAACCCACGACCATGTACTGCTTCAACCATGCTAATTATGAGAAAATGATTCCTTGTTGGAACAACTCGAATTGTTCTCCTCACAGCAAAGAGGTTAAGAGGCAATTTAAGTAGTGTAAACAAAGTAATGAATTTGATCAGAATAAAGAGGGAAGAACTGTTTCCACTAACAGAAAGGGTAGCACAATGATTAGCACTGCGGCTTCACAACTCCAGGGACCTAGGTTTGATTCCTGGCTCGGGTCACTGTCTGTGTGGAGTCTGCACGTTCTTCTCGTGTCTGTGTGGATTTCCTCCGGGTGCTCCAGTTTCCTCCCACAGTCCAAAGATGTGCGGGTTAGGCTAATTGGCCATGCTAAAATTGCACCTTTGGTGTTCTGAGATGCGTAGGTCAGAAGGGTTAGCGGGTAAAATATGTAGGGATAGGGCCTGGGTGGGATTGTGGTTGGTGCAGACTGGATGGGCCGAATGGCCTCTCTCTGTACTGTAGGGTTTCTATGATTCTATGAAAGGTTAGTAAGAATAAGATGCAGATTTGAAGTATTTTGGGGATGGGGATATTCTCACACTCTGCTGCGCTAATTTTCTAATGCAGCGGGATGGGAGGATCTCACAGTCAGGCATGCGTGGGATTCACGCATGCGTTCCTGCCGTGTACTCATCTCCCAGTGCCAGATTTTTAGCACAATCAAATCCACGTCAAAAACTGGCAGGAAAACAGGTAAGCAATTTAAATCTTTATTTACATTTAATTTTAATGTAATTAGCAGGCCTGGGACTGAACTCTGCCCGTGGTGAGACGGACATGAGAGGAAAAATGAAATAATTTTCGAGTTATGATCTAGAATGCATTGCCTAACAGGGTGGGTAGGAGCAGAGTCAGTAACATCATTCAAAAGGGAATTGGATCTCTACTCAAAAAGGAAAAAGTATACAGGACCATGAGGAAAGAGCAAAGTATTGGGCTAACTGGTAGCTCTTTCAGAGAACAGTAGAGCATGATAAGCCAAATAGTTTCTTTCCATTCTATATCATTCTTTGAATTATGTTTTACTCTTGTTTCAAAAAAGGGTGTTAGGATCATCAACAGGGAGTAAGTTTAACTTTGATGGTGGGAAAGCTTTTACAAATAATAATTGAAGACAAAATTAAGTTATAAAGACAAATGTGGACTATTTAAGGAAAAGCAGCAAGGATTTGTTAGAAGTAGATTCTGTTTGATTAACTTGATTGGATTTTTTTAGTGAAGCAAGAAGGAGAGTTGATGTGATAAATAGGTCATGAAAAAAATCAAAATGCTGGAAAAATTGTGCATTTCCCTTGGTGTTAGCACCACTCAGCAGGTGGAATTCAACACTCTGGTTGAAAAAAATCCCCCATGTAAAACATGCAAAGTCCAGCTTCACACAGATCTGTATGCCCGTTTTAAAGCCCTCATCTCAGAGTGCCGTACCAAGATCACCCGCACCCCCTTCCCCGAGACAGACACTGTTATCCCCTGTGGACAATGGGAGCACCCCAAACCCTTCACCAGAGGAGAAACCTAGCCCTCACCACTAAATGTTTAGGTCACTCCCCATCTGCTTCGCACAACATACATGCATGAGAGTGACCTCACCCTATCCCAAGTCAGAGGTTTCACCCCCACAAGAGACATTCTGATGTGGGGACACCCACCTCCCCGGAAGGACTGCACCTTGGGCATCCTCAAGATGAGTGCTGAGAAGGCACTCACCCCCATGTTCTCCCTCAGTGTCCATGGTGCAAATCTCTAAGACTTATACAAATTGGCACCTGCATGACTTCCAGTCAAGGGGGTGGGCAGGCATTTTGCCTGGAATTGCAGGTAATGCTTATTTTAAATTGTTCTCTTGTAAGTTTCTGCTCCTTGGACAGTAAGCCAATAGACAGAAAATATAAGTGTACAATGGTGATATGGTGACATATAGCATTAGTGGTCTTCCCTCTAGTCAGATAATTGTGTACGATCTCAACATGTGAATATGAGAAGATGGTTCTTTGTAATATCTGAAAATATTTGTTCCAAGAATGCAGACAATGCTCAGCAAAACTGCAGGAATCTCCTACTTCTATGCTGAGACATAAGGTTGCACCTTAGACACATGACAACTCACAGGAATGAGTTCTTCAACTCAGCAGATTTGAGGCCAAGCAGTTCACAGATCTAAGACTCTGTGTGCTATAGTTTAACAGGCAGTAATGGGAATTGTTTGCATGTTAAATATGGGATCCTGAGGTTAATAGGAAGGGAGGATGTTCATGGGCCTTTGGCAACATTTAAAGGAATAATCTGCAATTTCATAAAACTGAGATAGTAATCTTTTGGTTTTCTTGAGGAAGTATGACCAGATGATATAGTTGGACCAGGTAAGTGTAAGGAGGATAAAGCAGCCATTTTTGTGGTGGCATAAGGGCACACAGGTTCGAAGTAATGAAATGTGTGCAAGATTTCCTCTCAACAAAACTAAGTACCCGACATGCAGGAAAATGGGAGGTCCGGTAGGCCAGAAATGCTGGTAATAATTGGGTTGGGGAAAGGGAGGCAATGTTGGCAATGATCGACGGGGGGGGGGGAGAAGCATGTCAGGGATGGTCTGCAGGAGCTCCGTAGTGGACGGGGTTGCGAACAGAATGTTTAATTCTTGTTTCAATGATTGGGCACCCTTTTTTAAAGAGTCCTTACCTTACTAGAGTGATGGTACAAGCCACGCCCACTCTTTTCTGATACTTAAAGGGACAAGATCTGGAGAGAAAATTAGCCAGTGGAGCTGGAGAACTCAACGCTAATTTTCTCACCAGAACTGACACACTGCCAAATTCCTGTAAGGTTACAACTTTCTCCTGTGGTTGCTCAATAATTGTATGTTCAACGAGTGAATCCTTTTAGATTAACACATTCAGTTGGCTGATCCCAGGAAGCTTTTATGGTCTGATGAGAGCAGTCGATGACACTTTGCACTTGAGGAAACTCAGCAATGACACTGAATGTGGTTAACCTTGTGATCTGGTTGTCTTCATTAGTGGTGGAGAAAGACATTGTCATGTCTAAATTGGGCATCATTCACTTCCTTCATGCACTTCTGCGTGGCAGCCTGTGAGATGCCACACGTCATCCATCATATCCTGGAAACTGATAAGGAAATTGAGTGTTGCTATAATCTTTATTGGCATGGGGTTTCAAGTGGTTGCACATCTTGATGAACAATCCGATACATCTCAGTAACTATTTCCTGGGACATCCTCTGATATCACTGGCATTGTCTCTCAGACATACGAAAGTAGTTTCTTCTTGTCCTCCTGGATGGTCTGACATGTTAGTACCTGCAATTAATCATGCCTTTCTGGATGGCTGTGTCCAGTCTAGCTTTCCCATGACCACACTACTATTTGTCTTGCAACGTCAGTTGCTAAACAGCCAAAGCTCTAAGTTTTTGCATTCTCTCAATTTCCTTGGGGTTGCAGGGATATCGAGTGATGAGACTCATGGTTAACACAATAATTGCACTGTGTGAAGAGAACAGACACATATGTGACAGCATGATCATCCATGGATCTCATCCAGTTAATGATTATTAGGGAGATCTTTTAATCAGTCCATTGCAACATTCAAAACGATCCTCCTCCCACTTCAATTGAACTTGCATTTTGATAAGCTGTGAGTGAAACAAGACTCTAGAAGTTTGGTGCATGTGACTTTTCAGACCTATTCCTTTTTTTTCACTTTTAGCTTTCCCCCATCACTGATAACCCACCCAATATAACCTTTTCTCGTCTCTCTTTAACCCCCAAATCCCTCAGTTACTTTGAACCCTGTGACCATTTTACTGCACATTCCATCTCTCCCTCTTCTATGCTGACACCCATGATCATCCAAGCCCATTCTGACCATGAACCCACCAGTTATTCTCCTCCATGCTTTTATCCATCCCTGTGATGCACCCCATGAAACCTTCCAATACCTAACACTGTCTACGGACCTGTTCATATACAGAGTTCAATCCCCCCTCCCTTTGACTGTAACTGTCCCCTCTGCCACACAGAAACTTCAATGTGACCATTTATTAATAGCACACTAATCTCATCCTTTACACCCATCATCCATCTTTTAATTGCTGCCTTGAACCACTCGCCCAACTTACAGGCCAACTACACTCTTGCCTCAATCAGCACCTCCTGCCCATTATATCCACCTTCCCTTTCCTCTGCTGCTCCTTCCTCCACCTGAATATAAAAATTTAAACACCAACTGCCATGTGCTGGACTCAACACAGACATCTGCTTAACTTAGACACAAATGCACAAAGCCAACTGGTGCAAGCCACCTTTTAAACAATCATGAACCTGTTGTCACAAGATTCTCGTACACTGTTAACTTCATACATGGGAATGACTTTACTGGAAACTATTCCAAATTAATGTAATGTATTTGGATGCCGTGAATACACAGGTATGAACCTATCACTGGTTGGTGTGAGCTTCATATGCTGCTAACATTATCCCTGAATTCCAAACTGCTATCAGGAAATTGAAATTTTGCATCCCACCCTAGTTAAGTCATGCAGCACATCATGTTACCCACTATTGAAGGTTCCACAAAATTCTCTTATAATACTGGAAAAAAGTCCCAAAACGTACAGCAGCAACATCTCAAAAGTCAGCTTTTATGTGTATGAGTTTTAACTGTGCAACAGGAATATATAATGTACTACCAAAGGGGAAGGTTTAGTACTTGTTCTAAAGTGTGTACTATTCCCAAACCACTGTTGCACACATTAGTTTTACCATGCTAGGGTTTTAAAAACAAGCCTATGGAGTAGATAAAATGTGAATGCCTCAAAACAAGTTCACATTTTGAATTCAAGGTTGTACAATGTTACAGCATAGAAATTGACCACTTAATTCATCAAGTCTCTGCCATTATTTATTTCACAATAAAAAGGCTCACAATGCCAGGTGAAAGTTGTAGATTTATTACTGTGTTTACCCCAGAAAAATGCTGGCATCTCTACATCATTATTTATTTCCACATTGTTGATCACAACTTCCCATATCTTTGAATATATCTATGATTTCTTCTATGCTTAGTTATATTTTCCAATATCAATATATAGAATTAATGTTTATTGCAATAGGATATACTTACAGTGATGCAAATGGAAGTCATTTGGTGCTTTGGCAGTCCACAGTCTCATAGTGTTCACCGTATTGTTTAGATATCCTGGCACTGGTGTATCATATGGTATGGCAAGAACTACCTGCAGGTTTATCAGCAGCACAAAAGGCATTGCATTTTCAATACAGAGAAATAGACTATTGTCCTCTCATAATGAAGGGTACACACATGAAATACCAATAACTTTTTTTTTTGGAAAAGTGAATTTTTAGCATTTACCATTTTTGTTGAAATGACTAGATTTTTAGGTTTTTTCCATTTGTTCAGCTTGTAACAATTACAAGACACAGTATTTGTGATATTCCAAATGTTTATTCTTTCGTACGAAGGTTCAAATATCATGCTTCAGCTGAAATGGCCTTATTTTTACTAAATTATTCTTAAGATGTTTGATAACTGCCACAAAAGTTTGCAGCAAGCAGTGTTGGCTCATCATTAGGTCATTAGATAATTATCTTGGACTGAAAGATTTTACAAGTGCAGTATTTCAAAGTTTTGACATTGCAACTTGCAAGAAATATGACACCTGTAGTAAATTTTTAAAATGTTTTTAAATATAAATTTGTAATCAGAACATGAATAATAGTAATTGGAGCACACTGCATGACGCCTTGAACCTGCTCTGTCATTCAATCCCATCATAGTTGATTTTCTTCCTGAATTCCACTTTCCCGTCTGCTCCTATATTCCCTGAGACCAAACATCTGATAATCCCGGCCAACAATATACTCAATGATGGAGCATCCAGAATTTCAGGGGTACAGAATTCCAAAGATTCATAACCCCCTGAATGAAAAAGATTATTATTGCAATCCTAATTGATTGGGCCCTTTATCTTTAAACTTTGCCCCTCTTGTCCTAAACACCCCAACTAGATGAAACAATCTCTCAGTATTTAACCTGTCAAGGCTCTTGTATGCTTCAATGAAATCATCTCTTATTCTTCTAAACTTCAGGCAGCGTGGTTCCAATTTATTCCGTTTCTCATTCCAGGATACTCTTCCTTTCCCAGGAACTAATCTAGCTGAAGTAACCTTTGAAATACCATCTCCAATGCAAGTATATCTTTCCTTAGACCATATGCATAGTTTTGGTTTTCTTAACTGAATATGGTTTTACCAAAGCCCTAAATAATTGTAGCAAAACTTTGTTGTTATTGTGCTCCAATCCCCTTGCAATAAAACCAAGAGTGATGTTCTCTGACTTGCTGTTGGCGTTTTTCTTGGTGGTGAGACATTCTGGTCCTGTTACTGTTAGTGGGAATTCCCACTGAAACCACTCCATGTCACCAGGAAACCCATGGCAGGGATGAACTACTGAGAGGACCAGAGAATCCTGCCGATGTGAGTGGCTGTAGAATTCTGACCCTAGCGCCATTTGCTTTTCCAGATGCCACTATACTTGCACTTACCTTTGTGTCCCTTGTACAAGTGTGTCAACATACAGAACTTCCACTTCTTTAAAAAAAAACTTTTTTGTTCTTATGACCAAAGTCTTTGCACATCATACTCCATCGATCATCTTGTTGCCCATTCATATCTCTGCCACTTCTTTGTTTGTTCCTCAAAAATAGGCCTCTTCTAATTGAATATGAGACCTAAATATATATAACCAAATTTAATCAGATAAATGTCAAAGTTGAAAAACCATACCTCTGTTTCAATCCATTTGACACCATCTTTGGTATGCAATATGCGGCCATAGAAGTAAACAGGCAGTACATACTCTGGACGAGCCTTTTCCCAAGGGTTACCATGTCGCAGCCAATCATCAGCTTTCTCCACCTTTAATCATGCAGAATATACCTCACATTTATTCATTTGTTCATGTGTAATTAATTAATCATAACCTACACAGAAACCTGTTTATAGGTTTGGAAGCATAATGTTGATAATTTAAGAGTACTTGTTCACCTAAAAGGTGTGATCAGCCAACTTTTTAATGGGTAATCCTTGTCACCAATCAATCACTCTTCCAGATGAACGGGAGCAGTGAACAATCTGAGCATTTGCAAGTCGTGAAGAATGCATGCAATGTGCAAGCTGCCAGCTACCTTGTATACACTGTAGTCTTTGGATCTGTGATCACATAAATTCATCGAGTGAAAACTCCTTTCTGGTCACGAAGGCTCCTGACTGGTCAACCAGCACCTTGGGTATAATCAATGGCAAAGGAAACCTGCAGTGGCTGTTGTGGTTTTTGCAAACCAATAATCCCAGCTCTAGGATACCACTGTGGAAATTTATCAAAGCAATGTCCTGGCTCAACTATTGTCAGCTGCTTCATCATAATCTTTCTTCCATCATAAGGACAGAAGTGGAGAATTACATTTAAAACTCCTCAGACAATGAAGCAGTCCATGCTCAAATACTGCAAGAACTGGATAACATTCAGGCTTGTGGTGATAAGATCAAGTAACATTCATGCCATGTAAGTGTCAGGCAATTGCTAATTTCAACAAAAAAGAACCTCGCCTTCTTCCCTTATCATCCAATATTACCATTGCTAATTCTGCATTCTCAATATCCTGCAGATGGACGTGGTGGGGAATTTACCATTGAGCAGAAAGTTAACTGAACCAGCACAAATAATATCTTAGCAATATACTCTGTGGTGAGTAGCTCACCTTCCAACTCCTTAAAGCCTTTCTATCATTAAAAAGCTACATGTCTGGAGTGTGATGTAACAGTTTCCACTTGAATGGCTGAATGTAACTCCAATGGAGCTCAAGAATAAAACTCTGTGCATTTACATGCACTCCAAACTCAACCTTTCTTCTTTATACTTTGAATGATCCGACCTAATGCTACATTATTTTTAATGCTATTCATATCTCTCAGTCCTCCGTTCTCCTCTTGTATATTCTAATCCAACGTGTTGATGCCCAAACCCCTGTCAAATTCATTTAAAGCTCCCCCTGCCCCTGAACATATCTTCCCTGTCTACAACATTGGTTCCAACTCTTTAGATATAACCCGTCCTCCTTGAACAGTTGTCTCCCATCATAAACCGGTCCAAAGATTCCTGGAAACTGTAATCTCTCCATCCTGCACCATGCCTCAAGTCATGCCACAACTTTCCTATTTTTCCTCTCACTATCAAGTGATACTGTAAGTAATTCACAGATTCACAGAGCTCCTTTTTTAACTTCCTTGCTAACTCTTTATACCGTGACTGGAAAACCTCAGTATGTTTCTGATTCTGATATAGATTAAAACTTCTGGCTCTTTCCTTTCTTCTTGCAGAATGTCCTGTATGCTCTTAGTTATTTCCCTTGGCCGGTGTCACAAACCACACTGATGTTATCTGCGAAGGTGTCCGAATTTGAAACACTTGGTGTTTGTAGTAGTGTATAGTTTATTTTTTTTTGGAATGGTGTGAGGAGTCATGTGAAATTCTAGTGAGAATAACTAGTCTAGCCCTTGTATAACAATGATTAAAAACTATATATTAAATTAAAGACAAATACACACAAACAGGATTACAACACTCTAAGGCAATTGAATATATGAATCACTAAACAGATACACAGTTTATGTAGCATTATCCCTTGTTTCTAAGATCTCTGAACTCTTAAGACTTCCCTCTTCCCAAACAACATCAAAATTATATAAATCAATAAGTCAAAATCAGTTTACAGTTATCTCACAATCAAGATTGAGGATCAAGTCTGGGAAAAGTTTTTTTCCTGATCCAGCAAATATATTTAAACGACCTGTACAAAGATTCCTGCACTGCCTAAGACTCAGATGCAAGACCAGCCTCTTGGCTGTGAATTGTGGACAGGCCCCTCAGTCTGTTAAATGTAAAATGGCTCTTGGCTACTGGCCCACTTGCTCCTGAGGGTGCTGGCAATTATACCATTTTCCTCTTTGATTCTTCATTCTGTGTATTTGACAGTCTGCATCTCTCAGATTCCTGGACTCTTGAAATTAGCATATGTATGCCTTCAGTGATCTCTCAGTCATCTCAGTAACCTGTTTCCTATTAATAAGGCAGTGTATACCTGGTTCTGTCTAGATATCAGCTAATCATGTTACTGGGAAAAAAACATGTTATGAATGCCTTTTGAATGCTGGCTACCGCTGGACAAAGAATACAATGTGGAAATTTATGAGGTTATGCACTTTGGAGGGAGGAATTGAGGCATGGACTATTTTCTAAATGGAAAAGTGCTTAGGAAATCAGAAACACAAAAGGACTTGAGAATCTTGAACAAGGATTCCTTTAAGGTTAACATGCAGGTTCAGTCAGCAGTTAGGAAGGCGAATGAAATGTTAGTGTTCATGTCGAGCAAGCTGGGGGAATATAAGAGCAAGGATATATTCCTGAGGCTGTATAAGGCTCTGGTCTGACCACATTTGGGATCCTGTGAGCAGTTTTGGATCCCCTTATCTAAGAAACGATGTGCTAGCCTTGGAAAGGATCCAGAGGAAGTTCACAAGAATGATCCTTAGAATGAAGAGCTTGTCATCTGAGGAACGATTGAGGACTCTGGGTCTGTAGTCTTTGGAATTTAATAGGATGGGAGGGCATCTTATTAAAACTTACAGAATACTACGAGGCATGAAAAGAGTGGAAGTGCAAGGATGTTTCCACTAGTAGGAAAAACAAGAACCACAGGGCACAACCTTAGGCTAAAGAGGCAATCCTTTAAAACAGAGATGAGGAGGAACTTCTTCAGTCAGACAGTGGTAAATCTGTGGAACTCTTTGCCGCAGAAGGCTATGGAAGCCAGATCGTTGATGTCTTTAAGGCAGAGATAGATAGGTTTTTGATTAATAAGGGGTCAGGGGTTATGGGGAAAAGGTAGGAGAATGTGGATGAGAAAAATATCAGCCATGATTAAATAGTGGAGCAGACTTGATGGGCCTAGTGGCCTAATTCTGCTCTTATGTCTTATGATCTTATAGGATGTTGCTAAGCAGATTTCTAGCTGTTGATAGCCACATTGCATTCCATTGTGCCTTGTTAAATTCTTATTCCTGCTGTTACTGGACAGATTCATGACACCAACTCCTGAAGGTAATATATCAGGTGGATCTCTTGTTGGTGTTAGCAGAACTGTCTGTCCCTCCTCAGATTACTCAATCCATAATTGCTACTAGATTCCTCTATTTTGCCATCTTCCTTTGTGCAGTCATTTGCCTCTTGGTATCTTTTGAAGTGCCATCCTTCTCACCAGCATTCAATGTTGAATATCGGTTTAAAGAATGTCACATTCTTAGAGGATTGCTGCATTGGCGTCGAGTGACCAACCACTTATTATTGTGAAGAAGGGAGATTTCCCAACTTGAGCTGTCCACTTTATAATGAAAATCCAGCCCAATTACTCATATTCAGAATTATAACTCACTTACAATGAACATGTGCAGAAGAGTTTTCACAATTGAGACTTAAAGTTCTCTAAGTTTGCCATCACTAAGTTTGCAATACAGTGCACATGAACAAACCTTAATGTAGCAAAAATCAATTGTTCATCTGTAATTTTGTATTTATTATGCAGATGGATGAAAAATCCTTGGCTATGCGACCATAATTTTTACATGTGGAACTCTGCTGATAGTAAGAAGTCATGAAAATTTCTACCCAGTAATTAGTTAGAAGTGTTGACTGTTTTGTAAAGCAATAGTGAAAAATTAGCACTTAGGAAAAAAGATTGAGAAGAAAAGAAAAATAAAGGAATTCAAAAATATACCTGCCAGCCATCCTGGATCTTCTGATTGAAAATCCCATATTCATATCTTATACCATACCCATAGGCAGCCAGCCCCAGTGTTGCCATGGAATCAAGGAAACAGGCTGTTGGAAAAGTAGAAAAAAACAAAATTAAAAATAAAATAAACAATTCATAAATATAAGCATACGAATGGTAATGAACAGATCAGTAGGCTCTCACAGACAAAGTCCACCACATCCCCCACTAAATTGTGCACTAAATAATTCTTTCTGTCATGCCTCTACGTAACTTCTTAATAAATGGCATCATCACTTTTAAGATGAGACTAACCATTTCAAAGAACAGAAAATATTCTCAGATTGTAAAATAACTTTAATCATATTTTATACAACATATGCTACATAAGAGGAAATAAACTACCATTTTTATAAAATCCTTTGAAAATTTTGGAATATTGCCTTTCTATGAAGATGTGTTATTCTATATTTATCCTCTCCTATTTTAACTTACTCTCTAGCTCAGATGCAATGTTCTTAACCCTGGCAGGCAGTCTTTAGGACACGTGCTGTTGGTCACAGAGAACTGTATTTAGCCTCTTGATTATACTGTTATCCGCTACGACTGTATTTATTTTTACTTCCTCCACTTGAATAACTCCCTGCACTTTGGTACTATAATCAAGTTTGCTCATCTATTCTTAAGTTCCTGCACTCATTCATGCAGGCTGTAAGAACCTCAAACCTGTTCAAAAACTGCAGGGGCTGAAGCTCCTTCATTGTTACCTTCTGTCCCCTTAACAGTCTCACTCACAGTCACCTCAGCAATATCAACAAAATTTTAAATAAAATAAATAATTCATAAATATAAGCTTACAAATAGTAATGAACAAGTCAGTAGGCTCTCACAAAGTCCACCACATCCCCCACTAAATTGTGCACATCGTAATATAATTCTTTCTGTCATGCTTCTATATGACTTATTAATAAATGGCATCATCACTTTTCAGATGAGACTAACCATTTCAAAGAACAGAAAGTACTCTTAGATTGTAAAACAACCCTAATCGTATTTTATACAACATATGTCACCTCAGCAATACCAACTATGCAGAGTAGCATGTACACTCCAAAACAATTATATACTCCAGAATGGTTGCCAGAACGTTGTACTAACCCAAATATTCTTCCGCTGATAAATTACATGCACCAGAATGTTATGTGTTATTTGTGGGTAAGTGACCAAGCTGAAATGAAATCGCGTGAGAAGATGGAGGGTGCACATCATTGTGCATGCACATGATATTTTGGTAGGTGTACGCAGGAGTTGGCAGCACACACACTGACAATTAATCTTCCAGTTAACACAATTAAAAGGACAACTTACTGGAATTTTACATTGCCTATGCAATTTTTAGGTTGGTGCATGTGCAGCATGGGCAAGGGCCATCCTGCTATTTCATTTTTCTCATCATGAATGGGATAAAAGGGAGCTGGGGGTTTAACTGAGAGTTGTTAGGATTTCAAGTGAAAGTTTGTTGTTGCTATAGGCTTAGCATTTCAGGCCTTGATTTCTGTTTACTTTGGAACTATTTGCTTTGTTAGTCTTGATGAGGACTTTTTCATTTTCTTAACTCTGTTGAAGCATTTCTGCATACTGCAGTTTTCAGCGCACGGGCGGTGCCACCTGCATTTCAACAGTTGGAGATTGTGTACTCTGCAGGGGTCACCTCCTCAGAAGAGGAAGCGAGGGGCCAAAAGGATAGGAGGGAAGGCCAGATGTCTGCAAGCAGAGTCAAAGGGACAGACCTGTAGAAGGAGAGGTAATGACCAGCAGGGAGAGTAAAGCAAATGACATCGCAGAAAATGCCAGTATCTCTCAGCCCAAGTGTACAGACACCAATCCAGCTATTCCAACATGTCCAAGTGCTGCAGGATGCTATGCCTCACTAGGGATGATATGACATCATTATGCCACATGATTGGCCTGGAGACTGCCTTCAACTTCCAATGCCTGTTGCTCCAAATCATAGCAGCCCTCAATTCTCATGTATTTGATCATTATAGGAGTGTGTGGAGATCTGTATGGAGAATCCAAATCCGTTGTCCATAGCTGTATCGTGTTTGTAATTCTTTCAGACAGGTCTGCATATTCATTCATTACCAATCACCCAAACTGAATGAGCCATAGGCTTTGCAGCTATTGCTGGGTTATCCTGCATCCATGATGCCATGGACTGCACTCGTGGCCATCAAGGCTCCAGCGGGTCAGCTGGATGCCTTTGTGAATAGGAAGGGTTATTACTCCATGATCATACAGATGGTGTGCAACCACTGGACCAAGATTCTTCAAGTCTTTACAAGTTTCCAAGGCAGTTCCCATATTGAATACATTCTGCGACATTCCCAGGTACTTCATTTCAGCTGGATCATAGGCTGCTGGGGATAAAGGGTATTCATTGAAAAGCAGTTCATGACACCACTCTGGCACCCTAGGACAGGAATGAAAGAGGGGTATAATTGGTGTTATGCTCCCATAAGAGAAGTGTTTGAGAGGACAACTGGTCTACTGAAGATGAGGTTTCACTTTCCATCTCAGTGCAAGAGCACCACGTCTTTCACACACATTTCTGAGAAAACAATGCCATGGCCTCAATGTCATCTCACAACCTCTATAACAGTGCTTGCTGCCCCTGACATCATCAAAAGGCACTGTTACGATCTACATCTGCAGAAAACATGAAGAATTCTCTGAGCATTGAAATAAAAATTTTGATTTATGTTTTCACCAGAGGTGGAAGCAAGGAACAAAACATAAAATGGTTACCACAGTTACTCGAAAACAATAGTGATGAAATGAATGAATGTCATCTGTGATGACAATACTTTAAACATATACTTGCGAGTTCTACATCTTGGACCTCAGTCTTTGCTGACAGTGGCACTGGAGGCAGATTGCTGATTCTGCTGTCATGTTGATCCTGATTACTTTCATGGTCACTTTCTGGAAGGTGATGTCTGAGCAGGATCTGCTTGGGAGAGCGTCATGATTGTGGTACTGGACTCCAATATTAGATATAATATGGTAAACTCTGTACTTGATAGGATCGCCTGACTTGAGGGCCGGAGGGTCAGTTAGCGCATGTAAAAGAAGATTGTAAAAAGGCTGTTGATGCTTTGCAGTTGTATGTTCACGTTCTGAAAATGTGTCAGTTACGCAGGAGGATTGGTTACTTAAAGGGCAGATTCAGCATCAAGACTGAAGAAACTGTGACACCCAAAACACACCTGCTCAAGAAAGTACCAGTAATGCCGAGAAACTAACTGAAAGCAGAGTCAGACAGAATGGAATAACTTCATGTCATCAAGAAAATTGAAATAGTGACAAAATGGGTTATCTATTGTAATTGCAAAAAAAATTAAATGGGCATCTGACAGTCTGTCTATATCCCAGAGACCTAGGAAGTACAAAAACAGCTTTATCAGTTGCTCACAGTAGAAGAGGTCATGTGTAAATCAGTTAATGTTTGAATACTATTCAGTCTTGGATGTGAGTTCAGGTTCCTGGAAGGACAAATTGGATGAATACAACTCCTACCTCGGTATCTTTAACATACTATACGGGCTTTACAGGTTTTTATCCTTATCTTTTAGTATTAATTCAGCTCCTGGGGTGTTCCACAGAACAGAAGTAGCTGTTTGAAGATTTAGATGGTGTGGAAATCTATTTCGACAATGTGTCGGTCTAGGTAATTTTATGAGAAGAACATGCCTACAGACAGAGGAAGGTGGATGGTACGGCGGCACAATGATTAGCACTGCTGCCTCCCCATGTCAGGGACCCGGGTTTGATTTCTGATTTGGGCACTGTCTGTGCAGACTCCACACATTCTTCCCGCGTCTGCGTGAATTTCCTCCAGGTGCTCCAGTTTCCCCTCACAGTCTGAAAGATATGCTGGTTAGATGCATTGGTAAGTTCTCCCTCAGTACACCTGAATAGATACTGGAGTACTGCAACTAGGGGATTTTCACAGTAACTTCTTTGCATTGTTAACATAAGCCTATTTGTGACACTAATAAATAAACTTAAGATGCTGCCAAGCGGAAGAAGTGTAAGTGCAAAATAATCAAATACTTGGGACATGGGCTAACAAGTGAGGGCTGAAGCCAGACCAGAGTAAAATTGAAGCAACTGTGAACATCCCACTGCCAGAATGTAAGTAAGACTTGAAAAAAATTTTGAGCGTGGTGACCTATCTTAGAAAATTAATTCTGCATGTCAGATCTGAAAGCAACTCTCAGGGAATTTCTACAAAATGATATGAAATGGCACTGGGAACCAAGTCACCAAGAAGTTTTGATTTAGACACCTATGTTGAAGTATCATAACATTAGTCACCCTGCCAAGATATCAGTGGACCGGGCCGGAAGCTGTCCTCTTGCAAAATGAGGCACCAGTGATGTACACTTCAAAGTCAGTAACTGAAAAACAGCAGTAATATGCCAAAATAGGGAAAAAAATGCTAGCTATTGTGTTTGAACGCTTCCACCAGTTTGTCTATGGCAAAAATATGGAGATTGAATCCGATAATAAGTATTTGGAAGCTATATTTAAAAAGCCCCTGAACTGTGCACCACCAAGGATCCAAAGAGTTCTGAATAAGATGCTCTGTCAGTGTAGACTCGATCGACCGAGTGGCATCCTTTTGCACTGTAAGAATTCACGATTCTATGTGAGATGAGGCAACCCTACAAGGTTTTCACCTGTCCCACCTCTGTCGACTGGACTCTTACCTTTCTCTTCTGCCTCTCTGCAATATGATGCACACTCGCACTTAAGCTCAAGGGTGTCTATTTAACATCAGGATGAGCAGGTTGGCCTTCCCACCACCAGTTCTTATGCACTTAGTGGCGCTATGGTTTCTCTTCTCCTGTAAGTACCATGTTCCATTTAATGCTCCACTCTCTACCTACAACACTTTTCCAACGCTTGCCTGTTACTCTCCTTTGCCTTAAGTTACATTGAAGTTTCCATATTTTTGCACACCTGACCCAGGGCTCTTAATCTCATCTTCTAGCCCTAACACATAAGTATATGCATCTTCTGTTACTTGGATTCCTACACCCTGAACAACACTAAGGTTGGGCCACTCTTCCAGATTTCTTCATATCAGACCATATCAATATAATCTTACCAAGAACATTTCTTGGCACTGTATCCAGGTGCATTGCACTACATTGTTTTCACTGACCTCAACTACCACCTCTGCTCAGGCTGCCTTATTTGGTGAGGTGGTTTCCTCATGCCATGCCACATCTGTCTGGTACTCACCATCTCCACTAGAGTGTGCAGACATTCATCTGAAAAATCAGAGGCAGAGTGCCAACTAGTACTGACTTCCCAACAGGCGCTGAGACCATGACTGCTGCCAAATTCTAGATTCTTTCCTGGATAGATTCTTGAGGTTCCTCATCAACTCCTGTCAGTTTTCAGGGAGCTGTCTTTACACTACTTAAATCCCCAGTGGATCCCCACTGGACCCAGTGCCAGACAAGCTCCACTGGCATTGCTGAGCCTAAATGCAGCTGTGTTACACACTGATCAAACTTAATTGGCCAGCTAGCGTGAAATCTCAAGTCAGTTGTGATTGTGGCCAGATAGGTAAATAATGGCTGCTTCCAGGTCCACCAATCACATGTGCACAACATGTGCAAGATTCCGACCATGAGATTTTGCACATCTGTTAGTCAGTACTTGCAAAAACAAACCGAAACTTAACCCTTATTGTATATTTAAAACTTTATCCTTACTACTATTTCTATTTTAAACTGGACTCTTCTTCTAAACAAAGATAATTAAAATGGTTGGCCTTTTGTCTGCAAATTATTCCCATTGGTTCCCAGAACAAAATCTTTGTTTTGGATCTGTTACACCTATATTTGCCTAAGGAGCTTCTAACACAATATCTGGAGCAGTACAGATCAATTTCAAAGTGAGCTAGAGGAATGCTATTTACATTTGATAAAGCAACCTTTTTAGCAGAATCTGTGGGTCAGCTGAGATAATGCCTTCCCATACATCAGACCCTCAACAGGAATAATGTCCTTTTCAATCTATGGTGGTTGAAACATAATCAGTCCTCAAAATAAATATGATTGTGGGAAGCAAGCCATGCTCCCTGATTGGATAAAGAATTCACAGTTAGATAGCAAAATTAATAGGAATACACATCTAGGTGCTGAAACCAGGACCCCATACAGAGCAAGATACAACTTGGAGATATTATAACAAAGACTAAAGGTTGGGCTGATTATAATGTAAACAGGTATGGAACAAGGGGAGCAAATAAGCATCTGTGTATTTAAACATGATAAGAAGTCTAAGTACACCAGGTTTAAGTCCAACACAAACCAGGTATTGTCAGACTTCTTACTGCGTTTACCTCAATCCAACGCCAGCATCTCCAATCATATTTGAACATGATCAGAACTTCCTTGAAACTCGAAGTGCTGAAAGGGATTATAGTTATAGGGCAGCAAAGTGTCAGGAAATTGACAATGGGTGTGCATGTTTAGCAAATCTTGTCTCTGTACATTAATAGCTAATTGGGATCTGTTAACATTTGCCCTAGACTTATCAAAACTAGAATTGTCATGTAATATCATTGAATATGCAATGATAAATGATTTCTAAGCATTATATATGACCTCTGGGAAGATATGTTTCAATGAACCAGGGTGTAAAAGCCACACTATAAGAACTTGTTAATGGTCTTTCTCTGCAAAGCTGGCTCTTTCTGAGAGTTCATGTTTCTCATTGCAATGATACTTAATTCTGCATCCAGTTGAGTTCTCACTGTGGTATCTTTGTTTCTCTAGGCCACTCTCAATTTGACAAGCAGTAGTGTTTCTAAATTATAGGCCCTAACAGATATTCCCCACAACAAAGACAAATTCCAGATGCTGAATAGAATTCTTTAATCTCAAAGAATCCTACATTACAGAAGAAGGCTATTCGTCCACTGAGTCCTGACTGACTACAATCCCACTCAGGATCAATACATTTACTCTGGCTGTACCCCTGACACTAAGGAGCCATTTAGCATGGCCAACTCACCTAACCCATATATCTTTGGAGAGCGGGAGGAAACCAGAGCATCTGGAAGTAATCCATACAGACATGGGGAGAATGTCTGTGTGGAGTTTACACGCTCACTCAAGCCAGGAATCAAACCCAGGTTCTTGGTGCTGTGAGGCAGCAGTGCTAACAAATGAGCCACCATGCCGCCCCTAAACATTATTTGTTGAAGTTATTGTGGAGAGGAAAGGCAAATGATTCAAGATGCTGGCCTTCTGCACAGTTTAATGATTAGCTTTCTGAGCTGTATAGCCAGTCTTCTGTGTAATATCCAACTGGCAGACCACACAGAAGCAAGCTCTGTCCAAACTGGACCACTGGCCCATCTAAACTGACTATGCTGGAAGATTATATATCATCGCCTGCAGAGCTGACACAATATCTGCACGATTACTTCATCTTGCAGTATAAATGTTACCTGAAGAAGCAAATCTTGCAGCATCAGTCTTCAGCCAACCAACTATTAAATATTTATGTGAAAGAAATACTCATTAGTCTTTTACATTGGTACTTTCGAATTCTGAACAAATACTCCTTTTTTCTCTGGGACCATTTACTATAAAACCTCCTTTCCTCTATCCCTCCTTTTACTGTGTGAATGCAAAGTAGGATGTTGCTTGCACTCTTTTTTTTGAAAGTTTTGAATATTCCAGTAAATTAACTTGCGGAGCTAATCCTAACCTGAATTTGCTGTGGAATTATTAGTAAAATTGGATCACGTAAAAATCCAAGGATTGAGAAACTATGCCATCTCTTATTCAAAATACTTTCTGTTGACAGGTGTTAAGAGAAAAACAGTGCTGTTTTAGATTTTGATTTGATGTATTATTGTCACATGTATTAACATACAGTGAAAAGTATTGTTTCTTGCACGTTATACAAACTAAAACATAGTGTTCATAGAGAAGGAAACGAGAAAATGCAGAATGTACTGTTACAATCATAGCTAGGGTGTAAAGATCAACTTAATGCAAAGTAAGTCCATTCAAAAGTCTGACAGCAGCAGGCAAGTAGGTGTTCTTGAATCGGTTGATACATGACCTCAGACTTTTGTATCTTTTTCCTGAAGAAAGAAGATGGAAGAGAGAATGGGGTCCTTAATTATGCTGGCTACTTTGCCGAGGCAGCGGGAAGTAGACAGAGTCAATAGATGGACACTGGTTTGCTTGATGGATTGGGGTATGTTCATGACTTTTGTAGTTCCTTGTGGTCTTGGGTACCATATCAAGCTGTGATACAACCAAAAACAATGCTTTCTATGTGCATCTGTAAAAGTTGGTGAGAGTCGTAGCTGACATATAAAATTTCCTTAGTCTTCTAGGAAAGTGGAGGTGTTGGTTTGCTTTCTTAACATAGTGTCAGCATGAGGAAACCAGGACAGATTATTGGTGATCTGGACAACTAAAAACTTGAAGCTCTTGACCATTTCTACTTTGCCCCCATCGATGTAGAGAGGGGCATATTTGAACTGACGCTTCCAATCTGTCTATAGCAGTGTTTTTCTAGAGTTAGGTGACTTCTTAACAGTCTTTAACCAAGTATCAATCCCACAGTTAAATGAATAAACTCAATAAATAATGCATTCACTCCATTTTTATGATTGATAACACTGGACAGGTTAAGGAAATGATATCAAAATAAGTATTCATCACCACTGATAACAGTTATATTTGTAGCAGAGTTCCTTCAATATAGTTTGTTCAATAAACACCTCCATTAGTCTCTTACTGAGGATCTGCTACTCAAATTTGGCATGAAAATAAATGATTGGAATTTCAAACTATCTTTTTATTTCGTATAATGTGGAAGATAGGAAATTTATGATGATACTTGGAAAGCAGAAGACTACAATTACCTGCAAGCCTTCCTAAACCTCCATTGCCAAGACCAGCATCATCTTCAATTTCCTCCAGTTCCTCAATATCTAAGCCCAGCTAAAGTAAAATGAATGTAATTAATTACACATTTAACTAATTGTCTGTATATGTAAAGCAATAGTAATTTCAATTTCATTAAACAGATTTTAAATGATTTAGGCCAAACTGATAAGGCTTGTCAGGTGACATGTGGCAAGGGTAAATATTATAGCAGGGTAAGATTTGAAGCACAAACTTGTGAAAGAGGAATGTAGTTCATCGGTAAAACCAAATAAAAAAATTTGACAAGTGATTGAGGGACCTAACAGAAGAAGGTGAATGGTTTGACATATGAAGTGAGGAGGTATTGGAAGATTTGGTAACCTTAAAAGTGGACAAATCCCTTGGTCGGGATGAGTTGTATCCCAGGATATTGTGGAAGGCAAGGGAGGAAATTAGAGGGGCTCTGATCTAAACTTTTAATTCCAGTCTGACCATAGGAAAGGATTGGAGGACAGTCAGTATGATTCCAGTTTTCGAGAAGCATGATAGAGATGAATTGTTTCACGTCAGTGTCAGAAAAATTACTGGATAAAATTCTGTGGGAGAAAATTAATCTCCATTTGAATAGGTGGGATCAGTAGCATGGCTTTGTCACAGATCATGCCTAACTAATTTAATTGAATGTTTCGAAGCTATGACCCGATACATAAATGAGGATAGTGCAATTAAGATAGTTTGTACAGAATTCATAGAATGAATGGCTTCATAGAAACCCTACAGTGCAGGAAGAGGCCATTTGCTCATCAAGTCTGCACCAACAATCCCACCCAGGCCCTATTCCCACATCCCTCTAATGCACTAATTCCTCTAACTTATGCATCTCAGGACTCTAAGGGGCAATTTTTAGCATTGCCAATCAATCTAACCCGCACATCTTTGGACTGCGAGAGGAAACCAGAGCACCTGGAGAAAACCCACACAGACATGAAAAAACTCCACACAAACTCCACACAAACAGTGACCTAAACGGGGAATCGAACCCAGCTCCCTGGGGCTGTGAAGCAGCAGTGTTAACCACTGTGCTACCATGCCTTTCGGAAGAAACCACTTGGGAAACTGAAAGAAAGTAAAAGCGCATGGGATCTAGGGTAACTTTGCAAATTGGATCCAAAATTGGTTTAGTGGTAGGAGACAAGAGGTGGTGTAATTGGTGGCCATTGTCCACAGTGGTGTACCACAGGAATCAGTGCTAAGTCTCTTATTGTTCATCATATGTACAAGTGACATAGATGAGAATGTGGAGAGGATGATAAATAAGTTTGTGGATGACAGAAAGATTGACAAATTAGTTAATAGTGAGGAAGCAGGTCTTAAGCTGCAGAAAAATATAGATTAGTGGCAGATGGAACTTAATTCTGAAAAATGCGATGTGATGCACTTTGGAAGGAGGAACAAGAGAAGGGAGTTCTCAATGAATGGCAGGACACTAGGAAGCTCAGCTGCCATGGAGGGATTTGAACCCCATTTCCCAAAAGCATTAGCTGGGTTGCTAAATTACTATGATATAGAGATGCCGGCGTTGGACTGGGGTAAACACAGTAAGAAGTCTGACAATGCCAGTTTTAAATCCAACTGATATATTTGATAGTAAACTTGCAAGCTTTCGACTCTATGGCCTTTGTCAGGCGAATGTTCATCATTCGCCTGACGAAGGCCATAAAGTCGAAAGCTTGCGAGTTTACTGTCAAATAAATCAGTTGGATTTAAAACTGGTGTTGTCAGACTTCTTGCTAAATTACTAGCCAGGCAACATTACCACTATACCGTCATTTCCCATCATAATTTGTTATCGCTTTTGATGCTCCTTTATCTTCTTATTGTTTTCAAAACTGTCAATGTATCTATTTCAAATATCTCTTCAAGAAGTTACTCTGTGTAGTATAAGGGCACATAAGAGTTAGTATGGGACTATCACCCACATAGTGATATAAGTCGTTGGGACAAAGGGCCTGTTTCCCGTGCTGTTTTATTCTTTGTTCTTTGTATATATGGAGATTAGAATAGTTGGGACAAAGCATGGAAATAGCTGCAAGTTTGGACGTCTTTTTATACATCTGTATGTAGTATAAATATTTACTGTTGAACTATCTAAAACTACAAATACCGTTCTAAGATATATGGAATTATACTCAACTCTTACAAAACTCTGGGGTACTATTCTTTCAATTGTCACATTTACATTGCCTTGATTGGGCTTCTCTTCTAATGCTATCATTGTTATCTTTCATGTAGGTCAGCGTGTTATCCATAGCTTCCTCTTTAATACCACGTTTAGTCTACCAAAAGGTCAGCCTACACATAATGATATGTTCTGTAACTTGATCTCACTTCTGGTCCAATATCAGGCATCCTGTTTAGCTCCTGTAAACATCTTAGATCATTAGCTACAACTCCATTATCTTATTTTAGCTGCCATCTCAGTGAAGACTACTAGAGCATAATGTTCATACAGGCTTATTGCTTGATACAGAACTCACAGTTTTACCTGTTTTGAATAATTACAAAATAACTTTGTTGCCTCCCCATATTTATACCTGTCCCTGCTCTAACTTCTTCCCTTCTGCTGCTGAAGCATTTGTCAATGGGCAGGACTTTTGACTGTGCTTGCCTAGAAACCGGAAAATCCCACACAAGGTCAATGGACTTTCCACTGTCCTCCCCTCTTTTGCTACAATTCCTGCGGTAGGTGGAACAAGAAAATTCAACTCAATGTCTCCATTTTTCTGTTGAGGCCTCCATCCTGCACAAACTACAATTAAATCCAAAGTACTACAGCTTGCACCTTTCCTACAACTTCAATCCTGTTATACTTTCCTCAATGAGCTTCAACTATTTCTTATCACCCAGAAAGTTGGTTTTAAAATCCTCAACCTTGATTTCAAATCCTTTCATGGATTTATTTCACCAACCTCAGCAATGCCTCCAGCTGTACATCCTTACACAAATCATCTGCTCTTCCTATTATTTCCTTACCCCATCCATTCCATTAATGGTCACATATTCAGTCATATGAGAGTTCTGGAAATTGCACATCAGGAAGGATACATTGGCCTTGGAGGGAGCGCAACATAAATTCATCAGAATAATACCATTGCTAAAATTGCTAAATCATGAAGACAGGTTTCACAGGCTAAGCTTGTATTGCCTGAAATATAGAAGATTATGGAGTGAGCTAATTGAAATGTCTAAGGTGATCAAAGAATGTGATAGGATAGATGAAATTCCAAAATATAGGGAGTTAACTTTAAAATTAGAGCTGGAGTGACCAGGCAAAGCATTTCTTCACACAAATGGAAGTGGAATTCTGGAGCTCACTCCCCCAAAGAACTGTTGACATTTCAAAATATCAAAACTTAGATTGATGATAGAGTTTTGTTATGTTAGAATATTTAGGTGCTAAGATACAGATTAGCCAATACCTAACTGCTGTAACTGCCAGAATTGACTTCCAGTACTGAATGGTTTTTGTTCCTATGTTGTTTTTGCCTCCTGAAACACTGTACATGGGTAACTCCTTATTATGATTCCTTTCCTTACTTAAAACTTCTCTTATCAATCTTGGTTTCCTCTCACCAGGGGGTTCTCTTTATCTTTCCATTCTTCCTCCTGCACTAATCTTTCCCAACTATCATATAGAGCATTTTGAGATACTGGAAAGACACAGAGGTTTAGGAAGAGAATTCAAAAGGGTAGAACCTAAGTTACTAAAAATGCATGCTGGAGGAAAAGGGGCAGGCAATGTACAGAAGCATAGAGTTGAAGGAATTAAAAATTAGAGTTTTAGAATTAGAGAATTTCAGATATAGAGAGGAGCGAAGTTTTGAAAAAATTTCAATACAAGGATTGCAAATAATAATTGACCTGTCATCGTGGCTTTCAGACTTAGGAAAAAAATTGACTGAAATTTGTCATGCCACCAAACCTAAACCTATTTAGATTTAAAATACTTGTATTTAATTCATACTTTAGTTCAGCCTTGTTCAAAAATGAATTCAAGATAGTTCCAAAATACTTTGTTCCAAGGCACTTAAGTAAAATAGAATAGGCAGGATTTTCTTCCTCCCTCATGGCGTGTTTCAGGCGGTGGGAAGTGGTGCAGTGCTCACTAGGATCATATAGTCCCACTATTGTCAATGGGTCCTCCCACTGAATACACCCCTAGCTGCTAGAAAACATATTGAGATGGAGCACTGTTGGCAGGAGTGTAAGACTCTGCCGATGTAAATGGCAACAAGGTTTCAGTATCATCAAAATAATTTATTGAGAATTAAAGAGCAGCATGATGGCACAGTGGTTAGCACTGCTGCTTCACAGCTCCAGGGACCTGGGTTCAGTTCCCAGCTTGGGTCACTGTCTGTGTGGAGTTTGCACATCCTCTTCGTGTCTGCATGGGTTTCCTCTGGGTACTCCAGTTTCCTCCCATAGTCTAAACGTGTGCGGGTTAGGTTGATTGGCCATCCTTAAATTGCTCTTTAGTGTCCGGAGATGTGTAGGTTAGAGAGATTATTGAATAAAATATATAGGAATATGGAGGTAGGGCCTGGCTGGGATTGTGGTCGATACAGACTTGATGGGCCGAATAGCCTCTTTCTATACTGTAGGGATTCTATGATTCTATGAAACCATTAGCCCTAATCCTACTCCTAAGAGTGTTAAATAATGTTGAGAAGTTCATATATCTCTCCAGCATTAAAACAACAGCAAAAATATATTGGATAAAAGCAGCTTTAACAAATATATATTGGACAAGAGCAACTTTGACAAAAGGTCATGCGGACTTGAAATGTCAGTATTTTTTTTTCCTTACAGTTGCTGCCAGACCTTCTGAGATTTTCCAGCATTTTCTCTTTTGATTGCAAATATATACTATTACTTTACTATCATTTCATAATATTATAATGTTACTGCAAGTTGTTTCCTGTCCCCAATTAAAGAAAAAGCATGTGGGATGAAGAATAAATTGAATGCAGAGTTCCATACTAACTTGTTTACAAAAATAAACTTTTTCACTAACCTGGTACATAGCTTCATCACAAGAATTTTCTAGACCCAGATTAATCATTGTATTTTGTAGGGTGCGGCCTATATAGAACTCCAGAGACAGATAGTAAATACGCTGAAAAAAAAATTAGTATCATTAGCAAATGCAAAATTCTGACACAAATTAACAACTACATTTACTGCATTATGCATGTTGCATTTGTAAACCATTTCATAGAATCATGTAATATTTGAAGGCCCTTCAACACTGCCTGTATCGACTCTTTGAAAGAAGTATCCAATTAGTCCCAGTTCTCTGTTCTACAGCCCTGCAATTGTCTTCCCTCTTCAAGTATATATCCAATTAAGTTTTGGCAACTACTACTAAATGTTTCTACAGTTATTTTAGGCGGTGCATTCCAGATCATAACTTGCTGCAGTTATCAACCGTCTCACCGGTGAAAGTTTCTCCATACCCAATCTATCAAAATCCCTCAAAATTTTGAACACCTCCAATAAAGCTCTCCCTAAAATTCCTTGCTCTAAAGACAACAAGTCCAATTTCTCCAGTCTCTTCACGTAACTGAAGCCTGACACCATTCAGTATATCTCCTCCAGGATATTGATATTCTTCCTCTAGTGTGGTGCTCGAGCTGAACACAACACTTTAGCCAAAGCCTAATCAGTGATTTACAAAGATTGATCCATTGTTTGACTACTTCTGCATGCTATGCCTCTATTATAAAGTCCAAGATCCCGTATGCCTTTTTATCGCTTTATCATTTTATTCAACTATCTTCAAAGATGTGTGCAACTGAACCACCAGAAGTCTGTTTCTGCATCCCCTTTATTTCATTTATTTGCTCTCCTCATTTTGAGTTCCAAAAGCACAGTTTTAACTTTCTCTGCATTATATTTCATCTGCCACATAGCTCCCCATTTCACCAGTCTATATCCTCCAGGTCTGAACTATCCATCTCACTGTGTACCATGCTTATAAGCCTTGCATCATGTACAAATTTTGAAATTATTCTACCCCATAACCAAATCAGTAATGTATATCAAAAGAGCAATAGCAGCCATCATTTCCTCCAATCTGATAATACAACAGATTGCTCTCTTCTGTCTTTTAGACAATTTCAGATCCATATTCTTTTAATCCTATAGGTTTCAAATTTGATAACATTTTATGGACAGTTTTGCATTGATTAGGAACTGTGCTGAAGCTGACAAGATATCTGACCCATCAATTCCTTAACTGTTTCATCTATTTGAGCCAAGTTCAAATTGAGGTTACCAAAACAGACATTTCTAAACCTCTGATAAAGAAATTGGAGTCATCAAAGCAAAGTAACACAGAGAAAACAAAACCTGAGAGGGGTGGAGTCTTTATTTAGAAGTGAGGTGGAATAAAATAACAATAATTGGACCAGTGATAGATATTTCTCAACAATCCATCACCACATATGGTAAAGGCATCAGAAATGGACAAAGTAAAGTTGGAGAACGAACGTAAATTTGTTGTTTCTTTTCATAAAAGCTGCTTCATGTTATCTGTTTTCAGTATTTTCTGTTATTTGATTATATTGTAACTCCATTTCACTAAATGTGCAAGGTTTCAAATGCTATTTAGGAAATCATCCAAATGCTTAAAGATTAAGCTCTTCTTTCATCTTAATGTCAATTCAAGGAAACATTATCCCTTTTTAAAATGAACTAGTAAATTTTAGTGTTGTTTGCAAAGATAATATTAAGGAATTAAGCACCCAAAACACAATATTATCTTAGGTAGACTGGTATATATTTCTGACATGAGTTGGCACTAAGTTGACAGAGGCTATAAGGGCCATGGTAGTGGGTGGGGAACTCATGAGTTATGTTACAAGATCCAAACCTACCTTGTTAACCGGAGGTCGGGGTCTCCCAAGTCCCAACAGGCCTCAGGAATTTCTGCATATGTGCAAACCAAGGGCCAGCTGCGCTGCACAACCCAGTGTTTTTCAGGCCAAGGACAAGGGCCCATTGCGCCTACATAAAAAGAAAATGGAATGTAAAACAGGATCATGTGACCAAGGGTGGAGCGCTGTATTGAGAAGAGTCCCAGACAGTGGACATGGGGAAATCCCAATGAGGGAACCCAAAGAAGAGAGAGAGGAGCAAAGAAAGAAACTCCATGTAGTAAAATTGCTGTGATTGGCTTTAAGCAGCGAAGGCTCAGGAGCAGCTCTGAAGATCTGAGAAGGCAGCATAAGGTTGGTGACTCTGTGCTGCCAGCTGCCGGGGCATAGGTAACCTTTTGGAGCAGAAATATTCTGCTCCAGCATGGCTGTGGAGCTGAAGTTGTGCTTGAGCTGGTGCTGGAGTACAGACTTGGGATTCCTGGGAACAGAGTCTCGTGAAGCAAAATTGAAACCCTTTGGGTGAGCTGTAGTTAAGGCAGTCCAAATCAAATGAACCTCTGGAGACAATTCCATGGTGAAAACTGGAATATTTTGTGAGACAGTCAAAAGTTTCAACAAGATCGTTTAACTCATGTTTACTGAGGTCTGGGAGAGCTACTGAGAAATCCATTAGATCTACCTTGGTTGTGTCTGTTATTTAATGTATAGTGTGGGTGTTAGAATAAGTTTGCCTGTTAATTCATATTTACCTCATCTTAATCCTGAATGTTAAGAGTATAAGACAGATATTGTTAATTTGTTTATCTTTCTGAGCTTGTACAGTAAATTTAATGTGTTTGTTCAACAATCATGGAATCTTTATTCTCTTGAGCCAATATCTTGGATCATAACCTTTATCTACTTTAAACAACGAGTTACTAATTCCTATCAACTTTCGGAAGTCTAATTAAGGATCATAAAAGTCAGCATGAATTGGAACTAAGTTGGAATGGAGGTGGATGGGGACATAGTTTGGTATATGTGGACATGTATAGGGAAGAAAGTCAGGCAGATTTGAAACAACAGAGATAAAGCCTTTTAACCAGCCCAACTACGCACTTGGCAGCTGCTGTGTGTACCTCCAATCTGTGACCAGAATGGTGGGAATGATTCCGTTACTATCCAGTCACCTGGAACAAAGCAAATCGGGGGCACATTTTCCCCAAACAAGCCAAATAAAACAAAAACAAAGAACAACACAGCACGGGAAACAGGCCCTTCGGCTCAACGAGCCCATGCCGCAAATATTTTCCAATTCTGCAAAATTTACACCTAAGAGTCCAAGTGGTGAGAGGAGACCCAGAGCTGAGTGACTGGGCTGATACCCTCGAGCCAGAGGTGTGAGGAAGCTGCTGAGACTGGGCATAAGCTCAAATCCGTGTGTTATGAACCAACAATATCATTCTTATAATGAACCACATTATTTTTGTACTATGGGCAGCACAGTGGCAAGCACTGGAGCCTCATAGTCCAGAGACTGGGTTTGATTCTAGCTGTGGGTGACTGTGTAGAGTTTGCATGTTCTCTCCACATCTGCATGGGTTTCCTCCTACAGTCCAAAGATGTGTAGGTTAAGTGGATTAGCAATGGTAAATGTGCAAAGCTACTGGGATAGGGTGAGAGAGAGCCTAGGTGCTATGTTCTTCTGGACAGTCCGTGCAGATTCAATGGGCCGAATGGCCCCTTTCTGCACTGTATTGTTTGCAAATTGATGCTGTTGTACATATCCATTTATTTTTGTCAAGAGCCTGGAGGTTCACCATTTTTTTTTGCATTCTTTCAGTCAAAACAAATCACAACCTCTCTTTTATCTATTGTTTCAAGAAATATACAAAAAAGTAATATAATTAAGTTCGCTTCCCATTTACTTTGGAGTTGTTCATATCATTATTTGCTAGATGCATATGCCCCCAGTTTCATTTTTATTGAATTAATGTTGCGGTAGTACTTCTACCAAACAGAATTTTATGCATAGCAGTTGTTCCACATATATGATTCTGAAGCCATATCAGCCTAAGAAGGGCTAGCCTTCCAACACGTGGTCAGTAACTCTGAAGGCTGCAGCACCTCAATTGCATATCCAAAGTATTTCTGACACATACATCTTTTCAAGCATCGATTTCTAGACCCACCAAAACTTGCTGGATGGAAAGAAATACTCAACTTCCTCAGATCCTTCTAGCAATTTCCTTAAATCTATGCCTCCTGCTTACTGACCTTCTCTGCTAACAGAAGTAGAGTGCTTAGGAATGACTATGCAAGCTCCTCATAAATTTACATATCTCAATTAAAGCTCCTATCAGCCTCAGTTCCAAAGAAAATCCCAACCTATCAAGTCTTTCTTCAGAGCAGAAATTCTCCATACCAACTTTTATTTTTATTCATTCATGGGACATGGGCATCGCTGGCTGGCTAGTATTTATTGCCCATCACCAGTTGTTCTTGAGAAAATGATGTTCTGCTGCCATCTTGAAAAGCTGCAGTCCACATGCTTTGGGTTGACCCACAATGGTGTTCGTGAGGGAATTCTAAGATTCCCTTTCATAAATCAGTTATGTAGATGCCTGAGTGTAATCACATCCTTTCTATAACATGGTGAGCAGAACAGAACACAATATTCCAGCTGCAACCTAACTAGTGTTTTAAACAGTTCCAATACAACTTCCTGCTCTTTAATATAGACTTTAGCCAATAATGGAAAGCATCTGATATATCCTCTTGACCACTTTAATTACTTGACCCGTGATCTTCAGGGATGTGTACACACTCCAAGGTCCTACTACACTGTTGAGAACACAACATTTTTTAATTCGCTCTCTTTGTCGTTCCAAAATGCATTACCTCATACTTCTCCAAATTTAGTTTCATTGGCTATTTTGCTGCCCATATGACAGTTTTTTAGTAGTCTACAGCTTTCTTCTTCATTATCAATGACAAGGTAATTTTTTGTAAAATCTGTAAACTTC
Source organism: Sphyrna mokarran (assembly GCA_024679065.1). Classification (NCBI taxonomy): domain Eukaryota; kingdom Metazoa; phylum Chordata; class Chondrichthyes; order Carcharhiniformes; family Carcharhinidae; genus Sphyrna; species Sphyrna mokarran. Next base: position 35,648,340 of record JAGIQG010000015.1, read on the forward strand.
TTAATAATACTCCTTACATAAATCACTGATATTTGAATTCATTCACTGGATATGGGCACAACCAAAGCACTATTAGGTAGAAAGTTCCAGGATTTTGAGCCAACGACAGTAAAGGAATAGCAATATAGTTCCAAGTTAGGATGAAGTGTAACTCATCCTGCCCCTTGCACTAGATGGTGGTGTTCCTATTGATTAATTGTCCTTGTCCTTCTAGGTGACAGAGATCACTTACAGGTTTGGAAGGTATTGTCAAAACAACGTTGGCCACTTATTGCAGTTCAGTTTGTAGATGGTCCACATTACTGCCCCTGTGCATTAGGGAGTGAATATTTAAGGTGGCGGGATGGAGCATCAATCAAGCACATTGCTTTGGCCTGGATTGTGTTGAGTTTCTTAAATGTTGTAGGAATTGTTCAGCAAGGTAACTGAAGAGTGTTCAATCACGCTCTTGACTTGTACTTCTGAGATGGCTGAATGGCTTTGCGTAATCAGGAAGCTGTAGAACTCCCAGTCTCTAACTACTTTTGTAGCCACATTTGTATGGCTGGTTCAATTAAGATTCTGCTCAATATCAACCCACATGAGATTGATGGTGAGGGATTTAGCATTGATAATGCCATTCAGTACTAAGTGGAGATGTTGAGAGTTTCTCCTGCTGAAGATGGTCATTGTCTGGCACCTGTGTGACATGAATATTACTTGCCATTATCAATCCAAGGCCTGAATATTAGGTTTTGCTGCAAGCAGACATTGACTACAACAGTATCTGGTATTGAACTCTGTCAGCTTTCTGACAAAGGAGAGATTGGTCTGCACCTTTGTGGTCAACTCTGTTAAACATTTTCTGGTGGGCCTGAACAGCCTCATTCTGGTATATTTGCTGCATTTGGAGACAATGGGATGAGAGTGTGCATGATTCACTGGTTTTTGTTTCCTCTGGGCTCTCATCTGAGCCAGTCTAAGTTGTGATTCGCCTCATCTTGTCTAATGCCCTTCAGTCATCATCCAGAGGTCACCGCAGTATGATGGATCAAAAAGGTTTTGAACAACGTGCAATCATTAGCAGACATCTCCACATTAGGCCTAACGCACAGAGTCCTTGATGAAGCAATTAGATGGCTGGGCTTAGGAGCTTCTGAAGTGATGCTCTGAGGCTGAGATCAACTGGCTTCCAATGACAATCATTTTATGCTAGGTATAACACCAACTAGCAGGAACATTTTAACTGATTCCCATGACTTTGATGACACGCTGAATCAAACGCTGCCTGTCATTCATACCTTACTTCTGAATTCAGTTCTTTTCTCAAAATCTGTCCTCTAGAAGAACCCAAACAGAGTATCAGTTACTGCTATGTAAATGCCTCATGATGACATTATTGATGACATCTTTCATCATTGTTACAATCCTAGTTAATGTTATAACTAGTTCAGAAGATTCCAGAATGAAAGCCTGGCTCAAAAGATCATAACATTTACTTTTTAAATAAAATGTGGAAGAACAGAGACACAGGAATGCCAATTAGCTATTAACAGAAAAAAATCATTTATTACACGTGGATTGTTTGACTATAATACAATATTCCTTCATTCCCAGTTATCCTTGAAAGTGGTGTACATTTGTGAAGATAACACTCCACTTTGAAATTAAATGGCATATGCCTACTTGATCGATTGTCTATGATTTTCTCCTCAAATTCCTCCCAATGATTGTCACAAGTGTTTCCAGACTGCATTCTCAAAAGACAAACTTTAAAATCTTTTTTCAAACAATGCTTTCCCACTGCTCTTTTCATTGAGGATCTGCCTCCAGATTTTCCAATTCTCCTTTCAACCAAGATTTCCTCCTCCAGGTTTTCCAACTCTCCTTTCAGGATTTCTTTGTCTTGAATACTCTTAGCTAAACTGAGAGATCCAGTCACTGATTGCTCCACAATTATTTCGTTTAACAGTAGGTGATAAGATATCAGTAACCTTAGAAGCACTTCACTCAGGTATCTTTCTGGTTTTTCACTCACCAACTCCTTCTCAGTTGTCAGTGACTTAATGAACATAATGGAAAATAGTTCCAGTCTTCTTTGTTTCTTTAACTTCAGACTTCCTGGAAATATTTCTTCATTTCTCCAGTTTCCTTAACTAGTTCAATCTGGCTTCAGGCACTTGCTTTCTTTACACCTAACCCCATGGTTTGGCTTTTCTTCTGGCAAAGCTTTGAGAAATATTCCTTTCCTCCCTGCCAAACTTCTATTCTGGCTTCCAGTTAATACTAAACATGAAATGGTCTTCTCCCTATACAGGAGAATACACATCTTTACTGTATACAGTAAATGGAAATATTAGCCCTTGGAAATATTAGCATATAGACGGATCTGCTAGACGGATCTAGCAGACCCACAATTGCTTGAAGGTGGCAACTTGATGGACAAGAAGGCATATGGCATGCTGACCTTCACTGGTCAGGGCACTGAGTATAGGAATTAGAAAATTATGTTGCAGCTGAATAAGACTTTGGTTTGGCTGCATTTGGAGTAATGTGTACAATTCTGTTGATGCATTCAATAGAGTGTAGAAAAGATTTACCAGGAATGTTGCCTAGTTTGGAGGATATAGATTATGAAGTAAGGTTGAACAAACTTGGATTGTTTTCATTGGAACATCAGAGGATGGGAGGTGGGGAACCCGATAGAAATTTACAAGATTATATAGGCTTGCATAGAGTAGATAGTCAGAGTTTAAAAAAGGGGCATGTTTTTCACAGGGAGTGTTGAATGCTTGGAACATGCTGCCAGAGGAGGTGGTGGAAGCAGATTCTATAACAACATTCAAGAGGCATCTGGACAGATAGATGAATAGGCAGAGAATAGAGGGGAAATTAACCATGAGGGTCAACAAAATATTAGAATACTGAGTCACCTGTGTCAGCACAGACTAGTTGGGCTGAAGGGCCTGTTCCTGTGCTGTACTGTTCTCTGTTCTAATGATGCCCCTGGTTCCTAAGCAACATCTCAATCCTTCTCCAACCTCGTGTTTACTTTTTCCGTTGTAAACAATAAAAGCATAATTTGAACTGAAACCAAAACTGCCATACGTGCAAACACTTTTAACTTTATTTTCAAAAGATGTACACTGGCTATTTACCATGAACAGTAACGAACCTGTACTTAGCCCTAGGGAATTCCCCGACAACCCATACTTTCCCCAGTACTGATGCTAATGTCCCAAGAACCAGAATCCACTACTCCCACACCAGTCTCTTGAGCCACATTTATTTTTTCACATTTCACAGGTTTGAAATTTTGCAATGATGGAGAGTCTCTCTTTTCTGCAAATGGCAGAACAGATTGAAATGTGCAAATCCCATCTCAACATGGCACTTACAAGTTTAGCAAGGATAGAAATGAGCCTGGATTGGGATTTGTGCATGCATGTTTTTGGAGATAGCAGATATATAAAACAAAATACTGCACTATGGGGAAGTGCTAGAGGTCAGTGCTGGGTGGAGGGGCAGCGGTCTTACATTGAGGAAGTCCATGGAGTGGACTTTGCCCTGTGCATTGCACATGTCTAAGATAATAATCCAGTGATTGGGAGGTCCTGCTTCTTAATTCAGTGCCAAGGTCCTCATACTGACTGCAGAACCTTGGGCCACAGGACCAGGGTTAGTTAGCTCATCCATCCTCCACTCTCATCCAAACAAGCTGCAAGGACCTCATATTGGACAACTGCAAAGACTGAAGTAATCTTACCTGCTTCACTGGATCCCCATTCATTTTTACCTTGAGGCCCCTAATCCTAACAGCAGAAACATAATGTAGACAGCCCTACTATAGCAAATCCTGCTCAAAACAGGGGCCACTGACACATCTTTACCTCGTGATCCTATTTATAATGATACTGCTGTCCCAGTGGCTGTAACCCAGAAACAAGTGAGGGAATGGAAATCAAAATGAAAGCATGCCAACAGGCATCACTTTGGGCTCTTGTTCATTGGATTGCATTTGAACGGTGTATTCCTGCCTAAGAGCCAGGGACACGGGTTCAATTCCAGTCCTCAGATAGCGATGAGGACCATCAGAGGATACAGCAGGATATAGATCAGTTGGAGACTTGGGCAGAGAGATATTGGATGGAGCTTAATCTGGACAAATGTGAAGTAATGCGTCTTGGAAGATCTAATACAAATAGAGATATACAGTAAATAGCAGAACCCTTAGGAGTATTGATAGGCAAAGGGATCTACGTCTACAGGTCACTGAAAGTGGCAATGCAAGACGAGAAGGCATATGGCATACTTGTCTTCACAGGTCAGAGTGCTGAATTTAAAAATTGGCAAGTCATGTTGCCACTTTATAGAACCTTAATTAGGCCATTTTTTGGAATATAGTGTTCAATTCTGGTTGCCACACTATCAGAAAGATGTGGAGACTTTGAAGACAGTACAGAAAACATTTACTAGGATGTTGCATGGTGTGGAGAACATTAGCTGTGAAGAAAGGTTGAGAAACTTGGTTTGTTCTCATTGGAGTGATGGAGATTGAGGGGAGACCTGATAGAAGTCTACAAGATTATGAGAGGCATGGACAAAGTGGATAGTCAGAAGCTTTTTTCCCAGGGTGGAAGAGTCAATTGTTGGGGGGCATAGGTTTAAGGTGCGAGGGGCAAGTTTTAAAAGAGATGTACGAGGCAGATTTTTTTTTAGAGTGATGGGTGCCTGGAACTCGTTGCTGGGGGAGGTAGTGGAAGCGAATATGGTAGTGAATTTTGAGGGGCATTTTGACAAGTACATGAATGAGATGGGAATAGAGGGATATGATCCTGGGAAGACTAGGGGCTTTTAGTTAAGTCAAGCCGCATGGTCGATGCAGGTTTCAAGCGCCCAAGGGCCTGTTCCTGTGCTGTAATTTTCTTTGTGCTTAATTTGCATGTTCTCCCCATGTCTGCGTGGGTTTTCTCCGGGTGCTTGGTTTCCTCCCACTGTCCAAAGATGTGCCAATTAGCTAGGGTAAATGCGAGAGTTTAGGGGGAGAGGACCTGGGTGGGGTTGTTGTCGGTGCAGACTCGGTGGGTCGAATGCCTCCTCCTGTACCGTGGGAATTCTGGATTACCTCAATCTGCTGGCCGAATGTGTATCCTCTGGTATGAGGCGCTCGATTGAGTGTGAAATATCCTTATTTTATTTTGGAGTAAATAAATGACCCCCCCTCCCCCATTTACCTTAGGGTCCTTCTCGTAGTAATACTGCTGGGTGCGTATCCAGCGGCCCACCAGATGGTCGCGGACGACGTGCGCTAACGCTAAGTAATAATCCTTCATGGTGGCCACATTACGATCCTTCACCAGGGTGAAGTGCAGGTGGCGATTAAATCCTAACTTTAACCCCGCTACATTTTCCATGCCAACCAAGCCTCCCAAACCACGGATAGTGATCTGTTTCTTTCTCTCGTTTGGCAAATTCCGGTCTGCCATCTTGCTGCTCGACTCGAGACCCGGCCACACAACACACCGCCACGAGCTTTTTCCGTTTGTCCGTTTTCTTCAAAAGACCAGCGCCAACTCTCCCAGCCTCAGCCCCGCCCATTCCCCCTGCATCCAATCAGTTTAGCACCCGCTCCCACTCTACCCAGTCAGCTTAGCGTTCGCTCCGGCTCTATCCAATTAACTCATTCTTCGCTTGCGCCCAATCAGCTCAGCGCCCGCTCCCACTACACCCAATCAACATAACCCTCGCTCCCACTACACCCAATCAGCTCAGCCCTCGCTGGACCCAATCAGCTCAGCTCCCGCCTCCGAGTGCGTGCCTTCATCGTGTGAGCCGAAGCGGGGGAAATGTAGCATGGTGGAAGTCTAAGTTGAAAATGGGATTCAGGTTGGTGTCCTCTTGGTTGCTTAGTTAGTGGACAGTGATGTGGAATTAAATAGTTGTTCGTCTGCACAGGAAAATCTCAAAGGAATGGAGGAGGCACTGGTTTGCAGTGAAGCCAAGAAAAGTCCTCTAATTCTGAAGGCCCAATCAGCCTTTAAATATGAACATCTCCCTATGGCCCTGGCATCCATAGGCCCATTTGGATTTATGGCATCCTCCTCATCCTGTCGAATCTTTGTCATCGGAAGAGGGATGATGATCCCCTTGCAACTGTTAGCATTGCAGTGCTATTCTTTTAGGCAAAAACAAATAAAGTAATTTAAACAAAACTGAGCAATAAAGTAAAACAGACAGCTCCTAAGAAAAGGGGGAGGAACACCCACCCCCCTCCCCGCCAAGAACAAGAAGCAAAGCATAAAAGAAACTTATAACAGCATACCAAAATGTGACTAAAAGTGTCAGTAATACAGTCCAGTCCAATGGCAGCAATACAGTGCCCAGGTTCTGCAATGCAAGCAGACCTCTGCTATTCACTGGCACCCTCTGACTGAGTTGCAGAGCCTGTCCAAACCAGCGAAGATACTGGAAGTAAATTTAAAAAGCCCATCTTTCAATTTCTTCAAATGCAACTGAACCTGTCTCGTTTGTAACCACTGCGAGTAAAATGGATTAATACTCTTAGGGTGTATAAATGGGGCTGGTAATATATGCTCCTCAGAATGATCTTCATAGAACTAACAATTGACATGAAGATTGAATGAGGAATGCATTAAAACGTAACACATCTCAGTATCTTATTCTTGGTAAAGAAAGGTGAAAAGTAATAATTTAATACTGCAACTGTGCCCTCTACCTCCATATGTCAATCTCCTTGTAGGAGTCTACTCAATCTCACCCTCCTTTTGGTATTCTTTTATTATTTGTATATCTAGAGAAGCCTTTTGGTTTCCTTTTTATCTTATCCACCAATTTTTTCTCATACTTCTTCTGCATCATTTTTTCAGTTCCTTTCTGAACATTCTATATTCAGATTTATTCTCCATTGTATTATCACCGTATCTGCCATTCAAACTATTTTTTGGTTTTGTTTTATTCTCTATCTCTTTCATCATTTAGCGAGCTTTTGCCTTGTTTGGCCTACCTTTGTCCTTGTAGAAATGTACTTGACTGTACCCAAACTATCTGTTGGATGGCAGCCAAAAGTTCTGTTGCAGTTTTGCCTGTCAGTCTTTGATCCACATTACCTGGACCGGGTGTGTTCTTAACCCACTGATATTGAAGTATTCCTTCCATGAAGTATTTTTATTCTTGATTGCTCTTTGTTCTTTTCCATAGCTAATCTAAATCGTATGATGCTGTTATGACCACTGGACAATTATAAGACAATTATGTTTAAAATTGTCTCTAATTCAGGGTAAAATGGAGTAGTTTATAGAGGGGATGTGACCTCATATCACATCTGCTTATTATGGAAACAAAAACTCAAATCTTATTCAAAGTCTTAGTGCCTGGACACAAAAGAGGAGGCAACTGGTCCTATTGCTGCCCAAGATTCACAGACTCAGGTCTGAAATTTTGCAATGATGGAGAGTCTCTTTATTCTGCAAATGGCATAACAGATTGAAATGTGTAAATCCCATTTCAGAACATGGCACTTACAAGTTTAACAAGGCTAGGAATGAGCCTGGATTGGGATTTGTGCATGCATGTTTTTGGAGATAGCTGATATATAAAACAAAATACTGCACCAGGGGTAAGTGCTAGAGGTCAGTGCTGGGTGGAGGGGCAGGGGTCTTACACTGAGGAAGTCTGTGGAGTGGGCTGGGATTATTCCCTGTGCCCATGGGGAGGGGGTTGCCCTTGTTATTAGAATGAAGTTCACCCCTTGTGCACTGGGGAGGGAAGAATCTCCATGTCCATGGTTGGGGGTGAGGATGGGGATGTGTAGGGGGGTGGAATCTTTGTTTTTACTTTTAGTTCTGTAAATCGCAGTGCCCTTTGAAATTGGTGCCCTGATCTTTCGAAGGCTGACATTGCTGGTTGGCTACCAGCATGACAGTGTGGGACCCATCTCCAGCATTTTTATTTTCAAGTGTTTAAAACTCCAGCAGGAAAAGCTGGCAGCACAGCTGTGGGGCTGCATATTGTTTTCCTGCCTGAGGCAACATTTTGAAAGAAAACTGTAAACAAAGAAAAGTACAGCAACAGAAACAGGCTCTTCAGCCCTCCAAGCCTGCATCATCCATGATTTCTCCCTAATCTTAATCCGTATGCACTGATGGAATTCATTTCCTTCCATTCCCATCCTATTCATGCATCTGTCTAGTTGCCCCTTAAATGCCGCCATTGCACCTGCTTCCACCATCTCCCTGGGCAACACGTTCCAGACATTCACCACCCTTCGTGTAAAAAAAAATTGCCTCACATATCTCCTAAACTTTTCCTTATGTACCTTAAACCTTTGTCCCCTAATATTTGACTTTTCTACCATATGAAAGAGCATCTGACTATCCACTCTGTCCATGCCACTCATAATCTTGTTAATCTCTATTAGGTCATCCCTCAACCTGATCGGGGATAGTCAGTATTGTTCTGTCAGAGGGAGTTCACGCCTAACAAATTTGATGGAATATTTTGCACATGTAACCAAGTGTGTGGATGACAGTAATGCGGTTGATGTAGTTTACATGGATTTCAGCAAAGCCTTTGACAAGGAGTCTTATTAAGAAGGCTTATGTACAGTGGGTGATCTGATAGGGTGGATTCATAATTGGCTTAGCAGTAGGAGACAGAGGGCAGTGATGGAAGGCTGCTTTAGTGACTGGAGGCCATACCACAGGGATCTATGCTGGACCCTCTATTTATCATTTATGTAAATGACATAAATCTATGGAATTCTTTACCATGTGTAGAGACTGGATTCTTAAGTATATTCAAGGCATTTTAATCAGTAAAGAATTCGAGAGTTGTGGGGATAAGGTGAGAAAGTGGAGCTGAAGATTATCATATCAGATCAGGCATGCTCTCATTGAATGGCAGAGCAGACTTCATGAGCCAAATGGCCTACTTCTGCTCTTTTATTTTATGATCTTACCTGGACTGGCTTGCACGTAATTGCAGACTCACAGTAATGTGGTCGATTCATAACTTTGCTCAAAGGCAATTAGGGATGGGCAACAAATGCTTGCTTTGACAGCAATATCCACATAGCCTCAGCAAAATTGAAGCCATTTTCTGATAGTACCTATGTTGCATTGCTGCTGTTCCACTAACTGTGCTGTTACGCTCTCAAAATTGGAACAAATAGTTCATAATACTGATATCTTACTCAAGTATGCAAACCTCAGAACTAGTGAGTTAGTCACTAATCAAAGACTAGTTACCACTTTACCTCTCCCTTGATTACCGAAATAATAATTGATGGGAGGAATGGGCAAAGGAATCAGAATATTGAATTCGATAACCAGCCATGATCAAAATTAATGGTGGAGCGGACTCGAAGGGTCAAATGGCTTAGGTCAAATGTTTCTAGTTTCTACGTTTCTATCTAATTGGCTTTCCGTCAATACATCAAAAACTTCAATTAATCTGGAACTCTGATCATTGTTCTCTCAAGCACCAATTGCTCAATCCCATTATTCCCACTCAGCCAAAATCCATACATCCCATTGATTTCAGTGCTTTTATCTTCATTAATTTCATCTACATCTTTGTAGCTGCCTACCCGAAGAGTTATCTCCTTCAATATCTGTCCCACTTTACACTTGGCTCTGTTTTATTGTTTGTCCATTGCTCTCCTATATATATATATAATCGATCCCCTAATCACAATTCGCCTGCCTGTGCTACTCATTTAAAATAAACTTTGACCATTATTTCAGTTTGCCCTCGGACATAATATGATGGAACCCCTCTGGTCGGTCTTGCAATCTGAGGAATGTGGTGGACATCCCCAAACCTGCTTAATATTCTATATCTTCGATGTTGCAGATCAGTCCTGTTTCTCTCCTTTGCATTCTCTCCATGCCTTCAATCTTTTGCCTTGGTTTTGATAACTAAATCAGTACTCAAGAAATAGCCAGAATAGGCTATGTGCAGTATTATCATGATATTTTCCAAATTATACTTAATGACAATATAATTTAGCTTTATTTCTATTCCAGTTATTTGAAATGAAGTACAGAATATCCTATAACCTGGGAAAATGATTTTTACTTCATTTTGAGAGATTTCTACCATTTAGAGCACACTTTGACTGGTAGACATACAACATTTGAAAGTCACTGTCATTTGGTTTTACTTATTTCCTTATAGAATCATGCATAGCCTTTGCTCAGAGCTTCCTCATTCTTACACGATTGAAATGAAAATCAGTGGAAAATTGGAGGGGAAATGAATGCTTCAGCAATACAAGGTGCAGCACATTGCAGCACCACTATGCTGTGCTACTGCACTGTCTGTGAGAAATATCTCATAGTACTTCTAATATTCTGATGTCATACTGCTTCACTTAATATTTATAATGATCTGATTTCAATACATGAACGCTCAAACATAAACTTTATCTTTTATTTGACTCCCAATGCTTCAAGATTAAATTATTGAGTAAAAGAAAGAGGAAACATTGGGTGCAATCTTACTGCTCGTTCATGCCACACTTCCACTGCAGCAGACATGGAGAATTTGGCAACAAGCCAAATCTCTTTATTGCAGTGGGATGGGAAAATCCCACTGGTGTGAACAGTTCGATCTGAGAAAATATCCAAACATGGACTCTATATAGAATAGACGCCATAGTCTATAGTGACTTTTGCTCAGTTTCATTATTATACTTTTTTCTGAAAACATTCATTGATCCATGAAACCTGATTCAAACCCTGTCAAGAAATTATTACTGTCGTCTTTATCATTTTACTTGTACATTAATACCATATAAAATAAACAAATATTTGTCTGTATATTGTGCTTTCACTATTTCAGCAAAACACTTCACAGCCAATGAAATATTTTGTATATTGTTGTAATGTTAGGAACACAATAGCTAATTTGCACATAAAAAAATCCCAAAAGCAGCAATGTCCTAATAAGCATCATCACTAAAACAGATTGCTAAATGTTAGCTGCAATATCAGAGAGCTCCCCTTTTGTAGTTCTTCAAAATTGTGTAAAATGTTTTTTTAACCATTGCCCAAGAGCTCAGTATGCTGTTGTATCTGAATGAAGGCTCCTTAGAATGTAGAATTCCTTTAATACTACACTGAAGTGTTAAGCTAGATTCTGTGCTCAAGTGTCTGCAGTGGAACTTGAAATTAGCATTCTGACTCAAGCCAAAGTGCTACAGGCTAAGCCATAACTACTTTTAACTAGCCATTTTGTGACAGGGACAAAAATCTTACTTAAACAATTCAAGCACAATTAGCTGATCTCAAGCTCTTTGAGACCCAGGATATTGGGGTGGGGAAGAGAAGCTGGACAGACAACTTCCATGCCACAGCCGAAGGTGAGAAATTTAAAATACTAATGGAAGTGGTATGTTTAAGATTAAACTCTCAAACATTTCTTTCACCTTACACAGGAAGATTTGCAACCCTACCAAAGAGGCACTACTATCAACTGTGATGAAATTGAAAAGAGGAAAGGTGAATATCCCGCATGAAACATTAGAAAGGATAATCCTCTGACTATCTGCTTGTACGAGATTGACCAGAAGGAAAACTCCTGCACTTGCCAATCCTGTTTAGTGCTCAGTACCATGTCTATTCCTCTATCAGAAAGAACCCAGTCTTCTTATGCAACAATCACCCCAGGCAAAGGTTTGAATACCTCTGTAATTACTTTTGAACACACATTTGCATTTCAGCTGGATATAAAAGTTGGCAACAATAGATTGTATTTGACTAATGTTTTCATGTAATAAAATGTTCCAAAGTGCTTCACAATTAATTGGATAGGGACCTTTGGAGCTTGTATTATGATTAATATTTTCTTTGTTAATCAGAATTATCCAAATCAGATCAACTGTACAACTCTTGCTTCTTCTATGCAATTGTGTGCAAACTGCCTGCTGTGCTATTTGTGGTTGTCAAGTGATTTGTGACATGCAGCTCGGTGGGAATTATTAGCAGCCAGGCTTCTGGGTTACTAACCGGTGAGCATCGCACTTCTGATGATTCACAGTAGGTGGAGGCCAGATCATCTCAGGGATCTGGTAATTGGAGGACTATTAGAGGTCAGGACTCAGTTAAGCTCCTGTCAGGTGATATGCCCCTGGACCCAGTCAGCTATTGAATCAAGACAAAGTCAGGAACATTAGAAAGGGCTGTCTGCCATTTTTTTCATATTGCAAAGCTGACTGGAGGAATACCATCATCTTATGTCTGAGCAGATTGTGCCAACACTCTAAAGCAGCCACGCCAACACTGCAACGGTGATGTCTGCTGTGGAAACCTTGGTGCAGGACATTCACTGCATAATGCAGGGCATGACCTCAATGTTTGGGGTATCAACTCCATGGTGCAGGCTGTTATGGGCATCCACCAGTACCAAAGGATGGCAGGGCAACTGAATCTCATTCTGGCCTCCCCTTTATCCCAAAGAGGATCCATTGGGAAGAGGCAATGTTTATGCATTGGCCTTAGGTCATCCAACCTGATAGAAGACAGAGGGTGGTGGTTGATGGGATATATTCAACCTGGATTTCAGTTACAAGTGGTGTACCTCAGGGATCTGTTTTGGGGCCACTGCTATTTGTCATTTTTATAAATGACCTGTTTGAGGGTGTAGAGGAATAGTTTAGTAAATTTGCTGACAACACCAAAGTCGGAAGAGTTGTAGACAGTGAGGATGGATGTTACAGTTTGCAGAGGGACATAGATAAGCTGCAGAGCTGGGCCGAGAGGTGGCCCAAGTGCAGAAAAGTGTGAGGCGATTCACTTTGCTAAGAGTAATATGTATACAGAATATAGGGCTAATGGTAGGACTCTTAGTAGTGTAGATGAGCAGAGAGACCTTGGTGTACATGTGCATAGATCTCTGAAAGTTGGTACTCAAGTTGATAAGGTTGTTAAGAAGGTGTACAGTGTGTTAGCTTTTATTGATAGAGGTATTGAATTTCGGAGCTGAGATGTCATGTTGCAAACATGTACAAAACTCTGATGCGGCCACACTTGGAGTATTGCGTACAGTTTTGGTCGCCACATTATAAGAAAGATGTGGAGGCATTGGAAAGGGCGCAAGAAGGTTTACCAGGATGTTGCCTGGTATGGTGGGTAGGTCTTATGAGGAAAGGCTAAGGGACTTGAGGTTATTCTCATTGGAGAGAAGAAAGCTAAGAGGTGACCTAATTGAGGCATATAAGATGATCAGAGGGTTAGATAGGGAGATAGGGAGAGCCTTTTTCCTTGGATGGAGATGGCTAACACGAGGGGACATAGCTTTAAATTAAGGGGTGGTAGTTATAGGACGGATGTTAGGGGTGGGTTCTTTACTCAGAGGGTAGTAAGGACCTGCAGCTGTTGTGGACTCACCAAGTTTAAGGGTGTTCAAATGGTTAGTGGATAGGCATATGGATAGCATTGGAATAGTTTAGGTCAGAGGATCATAAGATTGGTTCCATTGGTCGGCGCAACATTGAGGGCCGAAGGGCCTGTACTGCGCTGTAATGTTATATGTTCTAACCAGGAAACTCCTATGGTGCCCAGCCCATTTACTCCCTTTTCCTGTGACCTCCACAGCTCCAACCTTGCACACTGAAGAGAGTGGCACCACCACACCTATGCAGCCTGCAAGCAGGTATGGATCCTCTAAATTTTGGCCCTCCAGAGGATGCCTGCCAAGGTCATCTCTGACAACATGGTGTAGCAGACAACAGGCCACCTCAAGTATGGATCCTGAGGATACAGCAAGATATAGCAGTGGGGTTAGAAATGTTAAGAAATTGTAGCTGCACAGCATGGGCATGGCTATTGTTTTTTTTTAAGAGCAACACAGCACGGGAAACAGGCCCTTTGGCCCAACGAGCCTGCGCCGCCGTCATAACTATATAGTAGCAATTCCATTATCCTATTATAGATTTAGGTCATTCCTAATATGGAAGACTCTCACTATAGGACAATTTGTTTCCCAATCAGCCCAAGAGCGAATTTTTGGGTTGTGGGAGGAAACCGGAGTGCCCGGAGAAAACCCACGCAACCACGGGGAGAACACGCAAACTCCCGCAGACACTGGCCCAATTCCAAGTGTCTGCACAGCCACATCGATAGTCTCTGAGCTGTCATGGTGCCCTTCAGATGGTCCACATAAAGCACTCACTACAACATGAGGTACCAGCCAACCCATGAATCAACATCCAAGAGCTGTACTCGCACCACCTGCCGAATGCATGCTCAATGTTGGTCAAGTATGGACCGAATTACCTGTGGAAAAAACGCCATAGTTAAACAGTCCTACTATATCCCTCTATCTGCATACCGCTCATGTGGCTGTCCAAGAGACCCTTAAACAGCCCCAGCGTGCCTGCTCCCACCACCTTACTCGGCAGTGCATTCCACACCCCCACTACCCTTTGTGTGAAAAACTGCCCTCTAATATTCGTCTTATACATAGCCCCCCTCACCCTATGGCCATGACCCCTCGTCCTATCCATTTCTGAAGATGGAAAAAGTTTACCTCCATTTACTCTATCTATACCCCTTATAATCTTATACACCTCTATGAGATCCCCTCTAAGCCGACATCTTTCAAGGGAAAACAACCCCAGTCTATTTAATCGTTCCTCATAAGACAGTCCTTCCATACCAGGCAGCATCCTGGTAAACCTCCTCTGCACTCTCTCCAAGGACTCCACATCCTTCCGATAGTACGGCGACCAGAACTGGACGCAGTATTCCAAGTGAGGCCTAACCAACGTTCTATACAACTGCAACATCAAACTCCTACTCTTGTATTCTATACCCTTTTCTATGAAAGCTAACATACTATACGCCTTCTTTATCACCTTCTCCACCTGTGAGGACACCTTCAGAGACTTGTGAACCTGCACCCCCAAGTCTCTCTGCGTCTCTATGCTCCGTATAGTTTTACCTTTTATCCTATAACTCTCTTCTACATTTTTCCGGCCAAAATGCATCACCTCGCATTTATCCGGATTAAATTCCATTTGCCATCTATCTGCCCAGTCTACCAACCTATCTATGTCCTGTTGTATTGCCTGACACTGCTCCTCTGTACCCGCCAATCCAAGCATCTTGGTGTCATCAGCAAATTTGCTGATCTCACCACCTACCCCAACTTCCAAGTCGTTTATGTAGACCACAAATAGAAGAGGACCTAGTACTGAGCCTTGTGGCACTCCACTAGTGACAGGCTTCCAGCCGGAAAAAGAGCCTTCCACTACTACCCTCTGTCTCCTCCTCCCGAGCCAGTTCTCGACCCATCTACATACCCGACCCTGTATCCCATGCGCCTTCACCTTCTCTATCAGTCTACCATGAGGAACCTTGTCAAACGCCTTACTGAAATCCATGTAGACGACATCAACAGCCTGTCCTTCATCAACTGTTTTTGTCACTTCTTCAAAAAATTCCACTAGATTTGTAAGACAAGACTTCCCCTTGACGAAGCCATGCTGCGTATCCCTGATCAGATCGCAGCGCTCCAGATGCTCATACATCCTGTCCCTAAGGATCCTCTCCATTAGCTTACCTATAACTGAAGTCAAGCTCACCGGCCTATAGTTCCCTGGGTGATCCCTCTGACCTTTTTTAAACAACGGTACTACGTTTGCTATCCTCCAGTCCTCTGGGACCTCACCTGTGTCCAAGGAAGAGACAAAGATTTGCGTCAGAGGCCCAGCCAAGTCTTCCCTCAACTCCCTTAGCAGCCTGGGGTAAATGCCATCAGGCCCCGGAGCTTTATATGTCTTTAAGCTGCCTAACAGCCCCAACACCTCTTTCCTCGTAATCCTTATTTCCCTCAACCGATCCTCAACTTTGTCAACATCAGGCACAGACATCTGTCCAGTCTCCTGCGTGAATACCGACGCAAAGTATTCATTCAGGATCTCCCCCATTCCCTCAGGCTCTAAGCATAGATCCCCTCCTCTGTCCCTAAGAGGTCCAATCTTGCCTCTAACCATCCTTTTGCTCCTTACATAGGTGTAAAATGCCTTTGGATTTTCCTTAATCCTACCTGCCAGAGCCACCTCGTGGCCCCTTTTTGCCTTTCTAATACCCCTTTTAAGATCCCGTCTACACTCTCTATAAGCTTCCAGCGCTGTCTCAGTCCCCAGTTGCCTAGATCTAATGTAAGCCTCTCGCTTCTTCCTGATCAAGTCCTCAATCTCCCTGGTAAGCCACGGTTCTCTAATCCTACCTTTCCCATCCTTCCTCCTTGCCGGCACGTATCTTTCCTGCAGAGAGTTTAGTTTTCCCTTGAAAGACTCCCACATGTACCTCGTCGACCTGCCCTCGAAAAGCTTATCCCAGTCGGTATCTTTAAGATCTTGCCTAATCTGGCTGTATCTAGCCCTCCCCCAGTTAAATACCTTCCCTTTTGGGCCGGTCTCGTCCTTTTCCATTAATATCCTAAAGCAGACAGAGTTGTGATCACTATTTGACACCTGCTCTCCTACCTCGACGTCAACCACCTGGCCTGGCTCATTCCCCAGAACCAAATCCAGTATAGCCCCATCTCTAGTCGGGCCATCCACATACTGCTCCAAGGACCCTTCCAAAACACACTGTACAAATTCCTCCCCGTCCACTCCTACAGCTCTGGGCCCTCTCCAATCTACTCCAGGAAAATTGAAATCTCCCACTACTACTACCCTATTTTTCCTACACTTATCTAAAATGTCCCTGCATATCCCTTCTTCCACGGCTCGCGGGCTGTTGGGCGGTCTGTAGTAAACACCCAACAGAGTAACCACTCCCTTCCTATTCCTCAACTCCACCCATAGAGACTCAATTCCTAAATCATCCATACCTCCCTCCCTCTGCACTGCTATGATGTTGTCCTTAACTAATAAAGCCACTCCCCCGCCTCTCCTCACACCAACTCTGTCACGCCTAAAACACTTATACCCTGGAATATTCAATTGCCAGTCTTGCCCCTCCTTCAACCACGTCTCGGTCACCGCCACCACTTCTAAATTCCTCGTGAACATTATTGCCTTCAGTTCATCTGTTTTGCCAGTCACACTCCTCGCATTAAAACACATGCACTGAAGACCCTCAGCTCTCGGATATTCCTTTCTACCTTCTGGTGTTACCCTATCATCCCTCTCTCTCCCACTCCCAGTTCCCTCTCTCTCCCCACCCTCCCTCCCTATTAGTTTAAACACTTCTGAAACACTCCAGCTAACCTCCCAGCTAAAATATGTGTTCCCCTCCCAGTCAACTGCTCCCTATCCCTCTTGAATAGGTGACCCTCCCTCCTGAAGACCTCCCAATGATCAATGAATATGAAGTCTTCTGCCCTACACCAATCCCTCATCCATGCATTTAGTTGGAGTGTCTCATTTGTTTTTACCCAATCAGTCCCTGGCACAGGCAGCAGGCCAGAGAACGCCACCCTGGAGGCCCTACCTTTCAGTTGAGCCCCCAACTCCCTAAACTGCCTACGTATGTCCCCCCTGTGCTTTGTTCCTACATCTTTCTGTCCTACGTGAACTATTACATTTGCCTTAGACCCTTCTCCCTTCAAAATTCCCTCTACCCTCTCTGAAACATCTTGGACCCTTGCTCCAGGGAGGCAGACTACCATCCTGTTAGCTACTTAAACACAGTATGCACCTCTGTATTGTATTAATTCTCACTTTAGGCTCTCTCCATGTGTCTCCCTGCTGTCATTGAATAGCTCAATAACCTGCCGCATACACAGCAGAATCAACTTGAGGCTGATAAATGGTGCCTCATGCATCACCTGTATGCAAGGATGTCAGCTCACAGTCAGCTCTCCATCCCAAGTTGCCAACAATAGCAGAGCTGCTAATTTTTTTTAAAAATGGTAATCTGATATTGTCAATTCCTTCTTACAGATGATCCAGTGGGCTTTCAGCTGCCCTTCAGGTGTAATGGCACAGTTGCAATTCTCTTCAATACTCATTTTACATTTACTGCATAAAAGATGACTTGTATAAGCATACAAGAGGTAACTAGCAAGCTGTTCCTTTGTTAATGTTGTGGATGAATTAATTTGACAGATTATCAAGGAATCTGCTGTTACTGTGAAGTGATAACCCTAAATTTTGCTGCTTTCTGCTTTGTTGAAATGTACCATTATTTTTGTGATCATTGCTATCATTTCAGGACCACATCATGGCAATATCGAATGCAATATTCCTATCCAGTCTCTAGGCTTTAACAAGCAGCGAGTTCAGCCGTTCATTCTTTGTTCTAAAGAAAAGTGATTGATTCTTTAAGGATCAATCTGCAGAGTAAAGGTTTCATGGCCCTGGTAAGCAGGGTGGAAGATCACCCTGGTAAGCAAGGGTTTCAGTTACAGAACTTCCTCAAGGTTGACAACAGCCATATGTCTGCGAGGCTCTCTATAGCTTTTACCTGTAAATAAACGTTTTGTTGATTTTCCCCAAACTGGTGGACAAGAATTATTACAAGTACTATACCAACTTCAGAGCCTAGACCGAGTTCATCTTACATTATTAATTCTATATATAAGATGACTTGACTTGAAGTGATTCATCAGGAAGCACATTATTACTTTAGTCTCTAATTGGGATTTAGGGTTTTTTTTAGCTTGCTGCAGTTCTGTGAATGATCACAGATTTCTTTTTTTAAAAATACAGTTTATGCCTCAATCATGTTTCAGAAACATAATGGATCAAGCCCGAAACAATTTGGCCCAAATTGAAAATGAAACAGTTAATAAATAGATCCGGCTTTCACTCAACTTCTGTTTGAATTTTCAAGAGGAGTGGGTGCCATTCTTGGATGCTTACTCCATCTTGGTCCATTACAGACAAGGATAACATGGAATAGACCAAAGAAATTGTGTCTTCTCACCAGAAAACTCACATAGTCCATCTGCTCAAATGTGACCCACAGGAGAGACTATGTTTTTCTTTCCTTTTTTACCCAAGCCCTGCCCAAGAAGTCTTATCCCCCATCCACTGAAGTATACGCATAATTATGCAAGTTCCATTATCTAAACGCAAACACTTTGCGTACTATTATACACCATGACCCAAGAAAGGATAAACTTTGCTGTTCAATATAAATGTACATTGTATGTTGACTATTGCACCTGAACATGTTCCAAGTCTGATCGAAGCACAAGTTGCAGGATTTACAGCAGGCTTTTCATATTTATTTTGTAGATGAACTTCATCAGAATTCCATTTTCAATCCTTTTGTTCGTTGCAATTTTCCTAGTCTATCTATTTTCCCCCCCACCGCTCCCCCATAAGCACCTTATAAACTGACTGCTGTCCTTTCTCTCCTCTGATACATAAAGGGTAATCCATTATGGGCAAAGTAGTTTGTAATAGATTTTATTTATTTTTCACACATTGACCATAACGTTAATTGAAATAATTCCATAAGTTTGTTCAATCTCACCCCAACTAACTTTTGGAGAAGAGAACAATTTTGGAGTACAACTGAAAAATAAGATTTCTTCCACATTTGAGTACTTTATATCCCAAAGGCAATTAACCAATATAGATGGAAAGACATCATAATTTATAAAAGTTTATTAGAACAGCAAAGAGTAGCAATTTCATCATTATCCACAACAGTAAGCAACATAATCAGCTTGCTGTATGGTCATGGACTCCATATTACAATATACTACAAATCTAATAAGCTTGATAAGCACCATATTGGCCACCAATATCATCACTGTGAAAAGTGAGAAATTTGTGGTCCAGCCACTTCAAACTGCTGAATTACAGACTGACGTTGCTCAGCAACAGTAATAATGAATTTTACTGATGATCTTAAATGAACCAACAAAAAAGGTACCGGGCAAATAAATTAGGTCAAAATTCTAGAATCTGCCAATGTATCAAAGATGAACAAACATTCAAAATTATAACAAACACTAAAGTTTCACATACTCAATTTCCTTTAATTACCACAGTTTTTAAAAGATGTGATGCTATGACCTCAGTTTATTTTAAATTCCTGCACTCCTACAAATAGCTCAAGATTGGCACGTCAAGGATTTTAGCAACTAAACTCATCACCCCTTTGTCTACAAAGTCTTTAAAGACAGATTAAAAATTAACTATTTAAAATTGTAACATGCAGCATGCATATATCAACATTTTGATACAAGACTGATTATAAACAAAATTAAGGTTCTGAAGGTTAAACACAGTGTTGCGTTGTCCTTTTAAACTGATGCCTGGTTGTTTGAATTACCAATAAGCTTTACTTTCACCTTTTGAAACTTATTAATATTGTACAGGTAAGAATTTGCAATTTCCTGAGCAGATGAATTGATTTTTTTTTTATAAAACAAAACTGCAATGAAAATCAGCCATAATTTTTCATACAAAGCTATAACATATGGAAGTTTAGATAATATAGGAGAATGAACCTGAATGAAGCTTGGTATCATCTGAACCCTGAGATTAGAATATTTGAAAAAGGCATAGTCAAAATATAATGGAGTGCAAGATACTTTTACAGAAGGGTGCAGTAATGGTCAGAAATATCATTATGTTGTCATAAGTCTACTCAGTGACTTTAAGAATTCGATCAAATTAAGCTTAAGGTCTAAAAACTATATTGTAAACTTTACATTAAAGCTGACTGGTTATACTTGCCTTTATATTGCTCTTGATGGCCGACCTTGTAAAGCTGCAGTAGAAATAGCAGAAAAGATCACTTCAGAAACTAGGCCCACTTGAAAGGTTCCTGTAATTTTTATTTTTATAGTCCTTCCCATTACTCCTGCGATCAGCAATAGGCTGCAATTTACAATGAGCCATGGCTCCTAATCATATTTGCAGATTGTTTACATCTGAATGGAGCCTCACAAAAGTTATATTTTAAACTGGAAAGATAATAATCTGTGGCTTATTTTTGCTGTCTTTGAAATATAGTTTCTAGTATTTTAATTCAGGGAAGGCAGTTTTTATTGGGCTCGTCAATAATTTTTTGCTTTCCTATTTTTGATTTTCAAAGACTAAATATAGTCTAAAGTTATGGAAATATAGCTATTTGGTTTATATTATGAATGTAAATCATGTTTTACATGGTACCTTAAATGTATAAATTATCCCAAGGCACTTCACAATTAGACATAGTAAAAATGATGTCTATTCAGGAAAGTTACGATTTGGATTTCGTAGGTGAGTTTTCGGGATGCTTTTTTTTTAGAAAGGTGGATTTAGGAAAGGATTTTGAAAATTAGAAAAGTATGTCTAGTGTTCCTGCTAGTAATGGGGGTTGCACAGATGGCTGGAGTTAGAAGAAATGATTTATGGATGAGGACAGAAATATTGAATGAAACATGCTGCGGGATCTGGAGTCAATGTAATGTTGCACGATTGAGAGTGATAACAAGTTAAGCTAATTGCAGGGAAAGGATACATGTTGTAAAATTTTAAATGCTTTAGTGGACTTTGTTTCTGGATGGTGGGAGGCTGGGAAGAGGTTAATACTCTGGAGGCACATTTTTTCAGAAGTGGGAAAAGGGTAAGTGAATGAGGTAGGGATGTGGATGGGGATGGAGCAGTTTGGTCAGTGTTGCAGATGTGAAAATAAGTGCACTTGACCGGCAGTAGAATGATGTTTAAAGTTCAGTTCAAATCAAACTGAAAGTCAAGAACGCACATGCCCAGGTTCAGTCCAAGTATGGCTAGGAATGATAATGAAATCATGGCTAAATAATGTAGTTTGATGGAGAGCACTAAAATGAAGGCTTTTATTTCCTAAAGTTGAATTCGAGGAAGGCAACTCATTCAGATCTAGTAGCACAGATAGTCAGAGGATTGGTAGTAGGGAAGCAGAGCTCCTGCTCAGTCTGACAAATCTGAAGATTCTAGGTTACCTTACTGAATTTTTACTTTTACGGTCCTTCCCATTACAGCACTTACTCCTCAGATCAGCAATAGGCTATAATTTACAGTAAGTCATGGCTCCTAACCATATTTGTAGATTGTTTACATCTGAATAGAGTTTCACAAAAAGTATAGTTTATACAATGTCCTTGATGAGGACTCCTTTTCAAATATAACATCACCCTAGATTATAGGAGCTTAAACTTTGCTAACCTACTTCACATTTGGAATCATTTGTCAGTACATCGTAACCAGTTCTAAATGTAGTATTCCAAGTGCAGTTTAACTAGTGCTTTATAAAGCCTTGGTATAATTCTCATTTTGGCTGTGTCCAAATATTCAAACTAGGCTCATTAACTTTTTAAGTTGCATTTTCTTTGTCCCCAGTACAATTTGCATGTAAAAATGTTCTTACTAAAATACATCCTTTATAACAGCAAATGCCTCTATTTTTCCATGAACAGAAACTAGCTTTTTAATGTTACTGTTGTTGGCTTATATAAATCAAGCAATTAAGTCAATTAAGATCGTATGCAGAAGCACTCCACAATAAGTATGCCAAACATATTAGTTACAGCAACTTCATTATAAGGGCCTAGGAAGAGATAAGGGGATTTTCCCAGCCTGCACGCTGCTGTAGCCAGTGCAATGGGTTGAGAGACATCAGTGGAGGCCTTTTAGCTGGGCACCAGAGTCTCTGGCTCCAAGATTTTTGGAGTAATCAGCTCTGTACCAGAAATCGATACAGGACTAATTTAAATATTTAAATTTGTATTTGCATTTTATTAGCAGTTCCAGGCTTACTAGCGTTTCCCTCCTACTCCCACCAGGAGTGGTTTCCTTCAGTGATTTTACAACTGCTCCCCAGTAATGGGGGGCAGGTGGCACGATCCCTCTGAAGGGAACAGAATCCATCGATGGCCCATCAAGAGATTGGGGCAAGGGTGTGCCAGACTGGCCTCCTAGCATTGCCCAAGGGGCACCACCAAGGGGGCTGGGCCTCATTGCCACTCTGCCAGAGGATTGCTGGGAGAAAGAGGGCAAGGGGTGATCAGGGCTTGCCTGGAGAGGCCAGCGATTTGAGGAGGGCAGGAAGCGATAGAAAAGCTGGCAGTGCAGTGCCACTTTGACAGATTGGCGCATGCACAGTAGCCCACTCAGTGCGTTGCTGCCAGCCTCTTCAGTGGAAATAGACCCCGCCCCCCGATTTTCAGAGTGAAATCCGCTAGGGCATTCTGCACTGCTCTGAACATAGAAGGTTCATTCTGAAAGTCTCAAAAATATCAACAAGTGTTACTCCAGTTTTCACACAAATTCAACACTTCGAATTTTATTTTGGGAGAATTACACACTCCCCAAATAGAATAGATGAGGTATCTAGAATTTAGATGAATTTATATAAAATGATTGTAAGGGCTCAAAACTTTAGATGCTAGAAAGAGGTTTCCCTGACTGAGTCGTCTAAAACTGGTAGTGTCACCATCTCAGAGTAAGGGGCTTGCCACTTAGACCTGAGAAGACAACAAATTTCACTCAAATGCTTCTGAAACTTTGGAGTTCTCTACCCCATAAGGTTATGGGTGCTCAGAGTATATTCAAGACTGAGACCAACAAATTTGGAGTATAAAGGAAAACGAGAATGGTGTAGGAAAGTACAATTAAGGTCAAAGATCACCTATGATCTTACTGAACGGGGAACAAGTTGAAAAGATCCATTCCTGCTCTAGTTTTTTGTGTCTGCGTTTTGCATCAAAAGAATGTACTGACATCATGGTCTGTCAACAAGAAGGATCTCAGTGGAAATTCTGGTTTTGATACAACAAATCTATATTTATCCACAAAAATAAATCCTAATGTGTCTGACTGAAGGGATTGCCAACTTAGTTTAAAATTTTGATCTTATAAGCTCTCCATTTTTTTCCTCAGGAGTTACTTTCAAAGTTGTGCTGAAAGTGATGCATCATTTAGTGGGCTGTATCGACAAAGTCCTGGCAAATGTTCACAAACTTTCC
Organism: Sphyrna mokarran; assembly: GCA_024679065.1. Taxonomy (NCBI): domain Eukaryota; kingdom Metazoa; phylum Chordata; class Chondrichthyes; order Carcharhiniformes; family Carcharhinidae; genus Sphyrna; species Sphyrna mokarran. The sequence continues at coordinate 35,672,244 of JAGIQG010000015.1, forward strand.
AAATAATTTTTGTTTAACCAAACTTAAACCAGTTTTATTTTTCAACCTGAATGTTTAGTTCTCAATTGCAATGAATTCCCACTAAACTCATTGGTATTTTGTTTGCTGCCATTAGTAGCACTTTACAAGGACTGTTTGTAAATAGATCAAACTATATTTCTTGGTTATTTGTCAGGATTGTTAAACTTGGCTGAGATTGCAGATTTAAGAGAAGAATATTTCAGATGATTATAATGTTTGATTTGAAAGGTTCTAGCATTGTATGTAAAGTACAGAAGGTCCTGCAGACAAATAGCTTGTTTATTAGAGGTATGCAAACTACATGAGAAAGCATTATCTTACAGAAAATTTTAGTTCTAAATCTTAAACACAAATATACTTGAGTATCCATTTACTAGTTTTAAATGGTATTAAATGAGTATTGAACATTGAAAAGAAAAATGGTGATTAAGCTTTTCAAAAGAAGGATTGAAAAATAGGGAGCAACAAAGCAAAGAGAACATGAGACAGAGAAGTGAAATTTTATGTAGAATAAATGTGAAATATTGCATTTTTGGTGACGAAGAAAGGGAAGCATTTTTTTAAAAAGTACAATTTTATAGGGTTAGAGATATCTAGCCATTTACACACACAAATCAAAGTTAATTTACTAGTCAAAAGTAGGCTTAAATTCACACTGCAATGAGGTTACTGTGAAAATCCACTAGTTGGCACACTCTGGCACCTGTTTGGATGTACTGAGGGAGAATTTAACATTGCCAATCCATCGAACCTGCACGTCTTTGGACTGTGGGAGGAAATTGGAGCACTTAGAGGAAACCCACACAAACGTGGGGAGAACATGCAAACTCCACACAGACAGTCACCCAAGCCAGGAATCGAACCTGGGTCCCTGGCGCTGTGAAGCAGCAGTGTTAACCATTGTGCCACCCGAAAGGTAGCAGAACAAGTTGATAAAGCATAAAATAACCTGGGTTTGATAGAGGTAGAGTGTACAAAAACTAGCAAGTTTATGGTAACACTTTATAAATCACTGATTAGGTCTTAGTTGGGTTGTGTTCAATTTTGGGTACAACTTTAGAAAGGCTGTCTTGGAGAGAGGTTAGAGGAAATTTATCAGAATAATAAATGATGAGGGATTTCAGTTATGTGGAGACACTAGAGAAGTTGGCATTATTCTTTTTATAACAGAAAGGGTCAAGAGGGAATTTAATAGGTGTGCAAAATTGAGGGATTTTCATAAAAAGCAAATAGGGAGAGACTGGTTGCACCAATTGTAGTATCTGTAAACAGAGTACAAATGTAGGATAATTGGCAAAAAAGACTAGCGGAGATGAGAATGCATTGTCTGATAAGGAGATGGTAACAGATTAAGAATGGTAACTGAACATTATATTGAAAATATCTTCTAAGTTATGCACGAACACAATGGGCTGGAGAGTCTCCTTCTGTGCTTTATGATTCTATAATCAATCCCATCATTTTCCCTTCCAACAATAAATGTATTGACTTTGTAATAGGCATTTATCTTGTTACACAAGATTAACACCATTCACTGGGTCAATAAAGTGAAAGATAAAAAAAAATTAAAGCTAAAGTCTGAGAAGTTACTGTAGTACAGAAAATACTGCATAACTTCAACTGACTGCTCAAGGAACACAGCTCTATAAAATTCAGAAAGTTCTTTGAAAGAATATTGTGCTTCCAATAATATTTTCTCAAGTCTAAGCTAAAACAATTCTTAAACCCTTTATCACTATTTAAATAATAGCCTATTATCCAAGATCCCATTTACTTTGGGAAACGTGCAAAAATTCTGCTAACTTTTGAGCTGTATACATGTAATACATCAATATAAATCCTTTCAGAAACAATTCTATAACTTAGTAAAGGAATACAAATTCATTGTTGGTTCAATACTGGAATAATGAGCTGCATGTATACAGAAAAATACTGAAACAACGAGCCCATCAGGCTTGATAATGCCTGGAAACTTTCCACATATCTTTACAGCATCAGACTTTTAATCCGAGGGTCCAAGGTTTTGCCACTTGATGGGTCAAATGACCTCCTTCTATACTGTTATGATGTGTTGCACTACATTTATACTATTCTTTGCTTCCAATATTTATGCAATCATACAGCAATCAAATTGAGTAAAAATTTCCTAACTCTTGGGCACCCCAACTATATTACTTATTGCAATCTTTCCTTCCCAAGGTCTGAACAGGAATTTAACAGTTTTGAGTGGAGGTGTGCAGATTATTTCTTGGTAATTCAAACAGCTGGTTTGGAATGGTGTTGAATATTAATTCAAAGGCAACAGGAAAGAATAAATCCTGGAGGTTAATAGCAACTGTGAATACCTTGCAATGTAATTGCTTGCAAATATACCATTTTCTACAATTACACTGCACTGCACGGTTTTTCTTTCTGCGGTAGCTATAACTGTATGCACAGCAATTAGAGTAGCACAAGAAAAAATAAATCAGTAAACATAAAAGACACTAGACATTAAATTACATCTCAGGCTGCATCGATGCTTTTACAATTTTAGTTAGCACAAAGCGTCAAAGCGAACACGATGTTCTGATAATCATTTATGTCTTACAACTGTAGAAACTTCAAATATTTTTGGTTTTCCTCCAGTTATTAAGCACCAACTAGCAAACTTGGATGAAGAGATGTTGAATCTTTTAAGAATCTTAGCAGCAGGCAGGGATTCCTGTCACTTGGATCCCAAAAGACAGCACAGCAGGCTTTTGTAGAATGACCTAGATTAAGATGCTGTTGGGTCTCTTGCAGCAGCAGCAGGAGCTTGAGGAATTTCCAAACCAGTGTGGAGTGTCACCTATAGAGTGATTGAAAATATAATTGATGAAAAATAATTATTTTGCAGACACTTACGCAAAACAGCTAACACTATTACTGCATTTCCCATGATGCTCAAATTTAAAAAAGATACACAAGTAAATAAATCTGTACGTTATCCTATACCTGATAAACCTCAATACTTGGAATTTCTCATGAATTCGGTCTTTGGTTTCAGCAGTCTCAGTACAACGTTTGCTTATAATTGTGATGATTCAATCCTTCAGCCAAATCAAATTCCTAGTTTGTAAAGTGACAACTGGCTAAGCTTCACAACCCCTCACTAAAATTCACAATATATAACCTAAAGATTCTGTGGACAGAATTCTCCCAATCAGCCCATAGTGGATTGGGGCAATGAATATGACTGCAGCCAAACACTCCAGTGTAAAATTACATTGCAGTTCTCCTGCTGACGAGGGACAAATACAATTTGCATCTCATGAATGCTTATTAAAACAGTTGCCTGCCAGTGTTCCACCAGGCATTTCAATCTCACACCAAAGGAAAAGCACATTGTGTGCTGCTCCTGATGCACTGTTCATCACTCTGCCGGGTGAAACCAGTTTCTGCTCTCCATGTCAGTGTCAAGCTGGTCTTCATGGACTGCACTATGCTGCTGGACCCCAAGGATCCTCCTGTGTCACCATCTTTGTTCAGTACCATGCCTGGGATTGGTGAGTACAGCGGTCTCCTTCCCCCGGTGCGACACCAGTGTTTACCTGAACAGCTCTGTATAGTGGGACTCATGCTGTCACCACAACAAAGGTTTGAAGTTTTTGGTCATCCCAACTGGTTTCCATTTTTGAAACATATGATAATCTCAGAAGCAATGGTGTAGAGCTATTTAGGAAAATGTGGATTATTTAAATTGATGGTGATCAGATTCATGTCCTCACTGGGTATGAACCTGATTACGTCACCAGCAATGGTCTCAAACTGAGATTATGGCCCTCTAGCGAGAATTGGCGGTCGTAGTGGAATCTGCGCCTGTAGTGAAAAGGCCCAGAAAATAGCAGGCTGTCTAGAGAGATAGTGACAGCACAAACAGGTCATCCAGCCAAACTGATCTATGCCAGCATTTACACCCTCCCACCTGCTCCTTTTACCCAAGGAGGTGATTCTTTTTATTCGTTGAATGCTATGGAATATAGTTGATCATTTTTGGTACAATGTCACTGGTGATATTGAGTGGAATTGGGTGAGTGGAATCGGCTGCCAGTGGTGACAGAGGCAAATTCAATAGGGTCTTTTAAGAGACTTCTGGATGGGTACATGAGACTTATTAGGATTGAAGGTTATAGGTAAGCCTAGTAGGTAGCAATATGATCGGCACAATTTGTGGGCCAAAGGGCTTGTTTATGCTGTAGTTATTCTATGTTGTAAAACAAACAGAAAATTATCACTATGAAACACATATTAAATAATTCACAAAGCAGAAAGTAAATGGACAGTATTTTGAATAGAGGGATGCAAAGTTATTCCAGTTACCATTTTTGACTGGATGGAGTTCTGTTAGATCAAACCACTATTTAAAGCTATTAGGCAGATTTTCTAAGTTATTGTACGTAATGAGTTACCTTAAATGCAATCTTTCCATATGCTCCAAGATTTTGCAGCATCCAACTATGCACACAGTTCAGAAGGTTTATGTAAATTACTCGAATTCAAAAGCAAAACATTGGCTGGCAAATGTGTTGGGACTCCTGTGCATGGAATACACTGCATATAATGCAGATTCATTTTCTTTCACTTTGATGTCTTTGAGCACTTGTCAATCATTGACATTATTAACTTACAGGAACTTTTGTCATGACTGATTTTAATCAGCAGAAAAATAAGTTTGGGTAATTTTTGTTTATGAGCTCTTGAAGATGGACACACTTGTCTTGCTTATTTTAATGAAACAGCTTCACAACAATCTACCCATGAAATAGATCTTGTTTATTCTAAGGTAGCTACAAGTGAATCTTTTGAAGTAGTTAATGGAGAGTTTAGCTTCGAGAATAAGTTGATTCACATATTGAAATGGCCATGACGTCTGCTATGTGGCCAAAATTATTGATGATAATATCATCAATAAAGAACTTAATAAGTTCACTTTATCAGCAGTCAGACAAATACTGTTCCTCATTTCATGGTCATTGGTGACATGTGCTTTGGTTGATTAGTTGAAGCAGAGGCCATCAGCCATTTTATTTCCATGGTCATTTTTTGTGATGAGGCTTTGTTCTTATTGATCCATGTAACTAGACTGTTCAAAATTTCAAACAATACAACTGGAAACTTAATTCTGCACTATTTTATTCTCTGCTCCATAAATTGTAATTTGTTCCCCTCCAACATACACCCCTCCAAGTTATGCATATGACAGGGATGTGTAAGACAAGCAAACAAAAACAGAACTCTTTCATTTGTGATGACTGGAGTATAAAAATTGAAAAATCAAGAAAAAAGGCAAATTAAATGCATGTGTATAAAAGGAAATATGTTTTCAAAAATTTTTTATAAATGAGTACTGTGTCACAAGACACACCTGCACATTTCTATTCAGGCTTACTGCTGGGAATAGGAGGCCTTCCATATCCTCAAAGGCAATAGGTCCCTGTTGCTCATCATTAATAGAAAAGGTCAGCGTTCGTCTGTTGAAATCCAAGAGCACACCAACTGTGACTCCTTTGGTAATGCCTCCCTCAGTTCTAGGGAAAGAAGTAAAAATGCTCATTTGTTAACTATATGAAGTAGCGATCCTCAACTGTACAATCTTATCTGTTTTATATATTTAATTATTTTGCACAGACTGTACAGAATAAAAATAGCTCACTTGGCCCAAGCTAGGATTTATGTTCCATAAGTGTCCCACTCCTTCCATCTCACCCTGTCAATATAGCTTTGTCTTCCTTTACCCCTCAGACTTGACTAACATCCCTAAATACATTTTTTTGCCAAATTGGTCCAGCAATATTTCCTGAAATATTGCACACATAGCCCAAAACTAGAGCAAATATTGCAGTTGCTGGAAATCTGAAATCAAAACAGAAAATACTGAGCAGGTCAAACAGCATCTGAGGAGGTAAAACAAAGTTAATGTTTCTGGTTGATGATCTTTCATCAGAACTGCACTGAGTCAAGCCTTAACTGTTTCCTACCCAGTTGTTGCCTGATCTGCTAAGTAGTGGGTTACATTTTATATCTCAAGAAAGATCACTATTTATGATTGAAAAGAGAGATGATTAAATAGTTTGGAAAGGGTCCATCAGCTAAACTTATCATCAATTTAAAGACGTGCCACAAGACTGAAGGCATTTTATGGAAGCATTCTAAACCAAGGGACAACATCGAGTCACATCAAGAGATGGTAAAGGGACATAAGTAAAGGAGTGTGGAGTTTTCTTAAAGGAAGAGTAAGAGGTAGAATAATGGAGAGGTACAGAAAAAATATTCCAGAGCTAGGGGCCTGGGCAACTGAAGGCAACACTGCTAACAGTGGAGCAATTAAAACTGGGAATGCAACAAGAGGTCAGAATTAGAGAGAGCACTTATCTTAGAGGGAAGATAAGGGAAGAAGGAAATTACCGAGATAGGAAGCGGTGAGGCGAGGCTTTGGGAAGATTTGAAAACAAGGATGAGAATTTTAAAATCGAGAAGCTACTTAAACCCAGTGTGAGTTAGTGAGTCCAGGAGTGATTAAAAAACAGGACTTGGTGCAAGTTAAGACATGGGCAGCGCAGTTTTGAATTGATCAAGTTTATGGAGGATAGAGTATGGGTGACCAGCCTGGATTGCATTGGAATAGTTCAGCCCAGAGCTATCAAAGGTTTGAATAATGGTTTCAGCAGCAGATGAGCTGATACAGGGTGAAGTCAGGCATTGTTACAGAATCATCTTAGTGATGGCACAAATAGGAGGTCAGGAATTCATCTTGCAGTCAAATAAGATTGCAAGATTGTGAACAGACTGGTATAACCTCAGACTTGCCAGAGAGAAGGAACACCATTTGCACAAGTACTAAAAACAGTGGCTTCATCTTCCCAATATTTAGTTCAGTATTGGATGTCAGAAAAGCAGTTTGATTAATTTAGTAACAGTGGAGAAGCTGACAGAGCAAAAAGTAAAAATCTCGGTATGCTTTTAGGTGAAAATACAGGTTCTGAGCTTTTAATTTTACATTTCAATAATCCAAGATTTTATCTTCTTTCTCATCTACTTTCTCTATTCAAATGGTTTTGCCTCTGGAAATAATTCAAAATCTAATTCCTTAGAATGAGATGTACTTTGCAATGGCCTGAGGAATAATGAGGCTTTATTCAAGTACAGGTTCTTTTATATTAGCAAAATACATATCGCTGAACACACACATGCACAAGTGATGTATATAGTATCAAAGGAATGAATTTCATTAGTCTACATGGCCATTTCTCATCTCCCACTGTTTTATAGATAAACTCAGAACCTGTTAAAATTCTGTATGGAAGTATATGTGCAAGAATAGAAATTCTCAAACCGCCATTTTAATCAGATTAGGGGTTATGCACAAGACATTAAAAAGGAATGGTCATCCTTCACTGGGACTTGTTAAAAATCAGCCAGAAAGAATGAGCATTTTATTTTTGCTTACAAAGTGAAGATTAACCTGTACACTTTGCTGATATAAATAAATTGCACTATCAGGACAGAAGATATGAAATTATGTACCTAGGTTGATTCAGTGATCATTGCATTTCAACTCTAAGTTGATTTGATTTCCCAGCAGTTAGGTTCAATAACTCCTCTAAGCCATTTCCTCAACTGAGTCCAGCAATTACAGGCTTAGCAATAATCATGTTTTACTTTACCTGTTAGTGTGAGAGTTGTTATGCATAAACCAGCTTCGGTTATTATCAACATACATTGCCCAGGCCTTATCATCTTTTCCTAACATGACATCTTTCAAGACATCAATACGGGCCACACCAAACGCAGGGTCAGGATGGTTGTCGTAGCGGTCAATATTCAGCTCCCAATAATGAATACCTCTGGAAAATCCGGTGTTTCCTAGCACTACCCTGTCATCATAGCTGTTGCAGGTAACAGTGAGGTTGTCATTAGAGAACAGAATGTCAGGGTGAGCTGAAACTGAATCAAAACCAAACCAGGCAACTGAAAAAGAACATAGAACATTATGCTTACTATGATTATAACATTATACAGAATATTAGAGCCAAATTAAGAGAAAGACAAAGAATCTTACAAGTTAAAAAGAAAATAAAGATCACCAAGTAATACTGAGACTAAAATTCCACAGGTATAACTTATGTAAAATGAAGGCATTTATTAATACTGGAATAAAAGTGGTAATGAAACTACTCAGGGTATTTCTCAGTACTTAAAAGCAGTATCATGATAGTCTGTGTTCCAATATCAGTTTTCCTACCCAATAATCATAAATGGAGCACATAACTATTTTAATTAGTTTACAAACAGTCCTGATTTGGAACTATAATCACTGTTCCCTCATTATTAGGTCAAAATCCTGCAATTCCATTCCTTATACTGTGGATGTCTCCACACTATATAGGCAGCAGATGTTCAAGGTGGCAGTTTACCACTAACTTCTCAAGAGTAGTTAAGAATGGGTAATAAATGCTGGTCTTGCCAGAATGATAAATTCTTATTATTCACTAAGAATAATAAAGTTGTTGAATCAAAAACAGCATGGAGTTAGGCTGTTCCTGGTGGTTCTGGATTATCCCATTTAGAATTTAGATTCAACTTAAACTGGGTCACATTTGGATCTAATGTCTTCACTTGTATATTTCCCAATGTCATTCAGTTGAATTCCTAAAGTCAGCTATTCCTGTCATAAATTGCATGGGCACCAGCAGCCCCTGGCATCTTATCTTTCATTAAAAATGTAAGGAGTAAACCAATAAGCCAAATAACCAAGAATAAGGACAGCCAAGTCCAGTTTTGCCCTTTGAAATGGATTCTTTCCTGGGATGTGAGTGGTACGGCAAGACCAGCATTTATTGCGCATTCCTAATTGCCCTTGGATTGAATTGCATACTCAGCCATTTAGGCAGTTAAGAGTCAATCACATTGTGGATCTGGACAGCAGATTCCCTTCCCAAAAGGATATTAGTGAGGCAGATGGGGTTTTACAACAATCAAATGTAGTTTCATGGTCACTATTACCGTGACAAGCTTTCAATTCCAGATTTTATTAATTGAATTCAAATTCCACCAGCTGCATTTGCCAAAGGCATCTGGGAGTTCTAAACCAGTGCTATTACCATTTCCTTGGCATGCAAACAGTCACTGGTTCACTTTTCAAGCAGGCAACTCAGGCTAACAATTTTGCCTTTCCAGTCCCAAGACCGTAAAGGCCAACAGTCATAAATCTAGCCAACTCAGAAGATCATGATTTGAACCAAAGCCCTATTGATCTTCAGAACTTGATAATCAGATAGTGTGATGGGTTTAATCATAGAATCCCTACAGTGCAGAAAGCGGCCATTTAGCCCATTAAATCTTCACTGACTTGCTATCAGAGCATCTTTCCAGGGCCATCCCATCTCTAATCCTATAACACCACACATGGCCAATCCACACCTCGCATTGTGGGAGGAAACCAATGCAGACACAGAGAACATGCAAACTCCTGGGTGCCTGGGCTGTGAGGCAGCAGTGTTAACCACTTTGCCACCATGCCCCACACATCAGAGCGCTTTTGGAGCCAACAGGTTACCCCCCACTCCAAAAAATCTTAAACGTTCATTTTATGTAGGGATATTGAAGAATTAATAATTCCTTGTGCATGGGCTGCATTGAAGCATAGTTTTAGTCTCTTTAAATGCCTCTCTCTTGCTCCAATAATCATCATTTCCAGAGAGCTCATGGACCTTTGTTTCTATGATATTATCCCATCAGTTATCTCTGCTCCTTATCCCTTTTCTGCATGCCTATCATGGCAAACCTGTTCCAAACTCCCCATGCTCCAGCTGTGAATTCACATCTTTCTCTTGTTTTTCTCCCATGTCTAATCAGGCATGCTAAGCTCATCTTGTCCATGATGCACATCTCCTGTTCCTTTGATCTTATTCTTTATAAAACATCACCCACTTTCTTTCTTAGCATCTCCCCACACTAATCAACATTGTAAATAGTTGGATCTCCTCAGGTACCAAATCCATTCCTTTCAAAGCCATCACGAACCCTTCAATAACTCACTACAACCCCTGTCTTTATAAACAACCAACTCTTCCTTGGTCCTGTCCTCCTCATCCCTTAAGCCTCATTCTCCGCACTTTGGTTCTCTCTTACATTTCCCTGTCAAACTTTCCAATCCTTCTTGAAACTCCATCTCCCTCATCCTCTACCTGAAATCTTTTAAACCCCATTCTCCTGTCTTTCTCTGTAAAATACTGCGGGTGCTGGATATCTGAAAAACAAAATATTGGAAAAACTCAGCACAGCTGGCAGCATCTGTGGAGAGAAAAACAGAATTAATGTTGCAAGTCAGTATGATTCTTTTTCAGAGCTAGAGAGAGAAATGTGATGGATTTTATTATGTTTAAGAGAAGTGGAGAAAATAGAAGGTCAAGTTGGTATGAAAAGATTTGACAAAGAAGTTAAAGGCACAAGATAAGGACTTTGGAAGGTGTTGACAGTGGCATAAAGGTAAAATAGCAGAATATGTTAATGGGAGAACATACAGGAGAACATAATAGGAGAATATGTTAATATGTTAATGTTCTGTGAAAGCAAAATTAAAGAACAAATGACAGATGACCCAGTGGTGATGTTTGCATTGGGACAAAAATATTTTTAAGGTTACAGATGAGGAGAAAATTTAGCATCTGAAGTTTTAAAATTCAGTATTGAATCCAGAAGACTGTAAGGTGCCTAATTGGAAGATACGATGTTCCATTAGTTTGTGTTAGGCTGTACTGGAACACTGCATCAGACAAGGGCGGGTAAGTGATCATAACACCAAGATTAGAGGATGGTGGTGGGGGTGTGGTTGGGGCGAGGATCTTGGTTAACAAAAGGGACAGACATATCAGAAGTGCTGTTTTCAGAGGTAGTATATTTAGAACAGATGCAATAGAGGCACAGATACTGGGAGGATGGGATGTGCTCCTTACAGAAAGTGGGCCATGAGGCTGTGGGAGTTTGTGGGCTTGTACTGAATATTGGTGGTTAGTCTATCCCAGAAATGGAGTCAGAGAGGAAGATGGGGAACGGAAGTGTTGGAAACACTCCTTTCCTGATTCCATTTACTAGTCTCTCTCTTTAGTCATATCTCCTCTGACTTCCAGTTCACTGTCACTTCCCATTTAACTCTAATTATCCACAATCTTTTTCTCCTTAGCTCCTAGGTAGGTAGATGCTGGGAGAATGTTTCCACTGGCTCAGAAGTGTAGAACTGAGGAGTCACATTCTCAAAATAAGGAATCAGCCATTTAAGAATAAAAGAGGAGAAAATATGTCCACTCAAAAGGTGGAACTCTAGCCCAAAATACTATATAGAAGTTCAATACCCAGATTATATTCTGATTACTAGTTTTTGAGTGCCAAGGGTGTCAAGTATTGTAGAATAGTTGTAGGAAAACAGCCATCTTATTAAATGGCAGAACAGGCTTGAAGGGCCGAATGGCCAACTCATGGGCTTTTGGTTGAGGTTCTGAATTCCAGCCAGTGGATCCCACTATATTGAGGCCAGAAAATCCCAGCCATTATTGCAATCACAACCTTACATACTACACAAAGTGCTATCACTATCATTACCCAAAGGTAAAATTACAAGCTAATTCAGTGGTAATCATCTAAAAAAAAATCACGTCAAAAAGTTTTCCTGCACTCAACCCAAGCATTGAAAGTAAATCAAAGGTGGCCCAAATTAAATGGAAGTTAGTGCATGCTACACATAACTTCAACATCAGTGCAAACCTCTGCACCAAGTTATCTTTAGATTTAAACTCTAAGCCTGATTTGAGAAAGGAGCTCCATACAAAGGGGTCTTCTTCATATCCAAGCATACGAAAGAGGCCCCCTTGGACTGTAGTCAGAGTTCCTGCCAGCAGTGTAAATTCTGCATTAAGAGTGCCCAGGGTGTTTAAGTAATATGCAACTTCTGATGAAAAGCAGTATCAACCAATAAAGGCTTCATGTGATCAAGTATAATGCTACCTCCATTGACTTTAAAAGACAGACATAGCAAACAAAACTGGATCTGCCTCATTGACACAACCACCAAAAAACATGAATACATGGAAGTGAACAATATTCCCATTATGTTCAAAAGGAAATATAATTAACAACCCTCTGTCCTGCATCTGAATAGTAACATTTGATGGGAGCAATCTTTTGCTAAAAGTTGCACGTACATTTAACGTTAAAGCTGAATATTAAAAACAATAAAATTGAATATGTTTGATAATCAAAGTTTGTAAATGGCTACATTCATAATCACTTTAGTTATTGTATACTGTAAGCAATGTAATCATCTGCAGCAATGGCCCCCTTCAAGGTTTTTTTTTCCCCAAAAGTGTGGCTTATCCCAGCAGATTTATGTTTACAACTATGACAAGATGAAGAATCAGAAGACATTGTACTTGAGAAGGCAGATCACATTCCCTTACAGCAACAATTACAATGATTTTGTGATTATTTCCAATCTTTAGAATCAGTAACATTTTGACCTTCCATGGATGATAAAACTGACAAATAACATGGAATAACGTGCACTAACTAACTATTGAGAGAAATTCCAGTATTAACATAAAATTCTGAGGCACACAAACTGAAAATATGAGATCCATCACATTTGGACAAGTGCTAATGGGACTGATTCACGATCTTGAGAGGACACAAAGGTGGTAGTTTAGAGAGAGGTGGCTGACAGGAGAATGAGAAGGGTTATGTCCTTCCTCAGTATTAGCATTTCACCTTAATGAAAAATTGACCTATTTCCATCCATTATATAGTGCACTTAATGTACTAAATATTGTAAGGTGCTTAATAAGAGCGACATCAGTAGAAACATTTTGTATCAAGCCACAGAAAGATTATAGTAAAAGTAATATTATGGAATGTTTTCTCTCCCCATCCACTGGATGATTCATCCAAAATATTTGCAACACTGGTATGGAGACAGATAGTTCTTTGGGTTTAAAGTCACAAGTACAAGAACAAAATATTACAGATTTAATGAGGTGCAAATTTTTAGAATCAGCGGGTTATCTGGACAAGCTTAATAACAGGTTTGAATGATTGCTCTCCTTTATCAGCACTATCCACCCACGAATTAAATTTACAGCAGAACATTACACTTAGCAGCAGTAGGAATCCTGTCTGTAGTTGGCCCAAATAGAAATTTTCTATCAATACATTGATTCAGATAACAGCAAAGATTGTTTTTCAGGAATTGACTCCATAGTTTGTTACTAGACAATGTTAAGAGGATCTTTTTGTTTTTGAAGCTTTAGTCAGATTTTAGGTACAATCTTATGGTAACTGAGGAACTGCAATTTGCAGGTTATAAAAAGATTAAAGAACCTCACAACAGAAGTTTTAAAATGGTCACTTCTGTCACAGGCTAATCCTGCAATATACAAGTGCTATACAGTTTCTGAAAGTATGGTGGTTGATATCTTGCTGTCCAATTTTATAATCGAGTTATTTTGAAATACTGCTTATTTCTTCTTTGCTGGAGTTAAGAATTATTAATCCTAAATATTTGAATACTATTTTCTGCATCCATTGTTAAAATCAACTAATTTTACCTTAAATTTATCCAATTAACGTGTATGACATTACACAGAGTACTCCCATAGGATAGATGGGAAACAACTTGGTTGGACTGAATTATGGCTGGAATGTTTCTGTGCTTCTTGTTACAATCCCCATGGAGAAATCATAAACAAAGTTAAATTTAGTGAGAGTTATTCTCAAATGAATTTTAGAATCTTTCACTCTCCCATGATTGGCCCTGGAGTGATTTTCACTGGCAGCTGTATTCTCAGAGATGTGGGGGGGGGAGTCATGCAAATAGCATACTCTTGCAGGACTGTCTTAACCAGGTTCACAATAGTCTTGGTGGCACACATTCCCTAGAAACTCCTTTATCCTACTTATTAAGAAGCTCCATTAAATTGTCTGATAGGGTTCTGGCAGAACTTAGCAGTAATATTGTTCAATTCACAATCCCTGCTTTAATACTGCCTTTGGCTTTCTGTCCTGCTTAATTACGTTACACACAGCTTTTTGTAAGCATATTTTTTCTGTTCTCTCTGATATAGATCTCACTGATAAAGCCACATTTCCTTTCTGTTGATATTGATTTCAGGAAAAGGATCATTAGGTTACATAGAGCAGGTGTTTCTTATTATCCAACAGAATTAACTCATCACTTTACAACTGATGCAAATTTTCAAATATTCTTAAAATCAATTACAGATTCCACAACTTTTTTAAAAAAATTGTAAATTTTCCTTGCACTACTGCTTTCCAGGTAGAATGTTATCACATTCTATAATTTTGGCCCCTTGCACATCCCCAAATTTCGTTGCATCATTACAGGAAGCTATGTCTTCAACTGCCTAAGCTCTTCAGCATGGGAATTTCTTCTCTAAATTTCTCTTCCTCTTTAAGATGCTCCTCAAACTTTTAGTCACATGTCTGTATCTCATGTAGCTCTGTGTAAAGTTTTGTTTGATAATATTCCTGTGAAGTACCTAGGCAAGTTTTCCAGTGTTAAGGCATCCTACAATGTGTATACGTGGGTGCAAAAATGGAAACTAGTTATCACTGGAATCCCAGTGGTTCGTGTTGGAACTGCCATGGATTAATAATAAGCAAGGGAACAATTTGGGTGTAATGGTCTGTGATACCAACCCAAGTGGAAAATTTTAAAATGAATTTGAACAGATTGCCACAAGATCGAGAAAGTCACAAGCTCGAGAACAGAGAATGGTAACACATGGCAACACAAGCCGAAGAGATCTTGGACTTCTAATGCAGAAATCATTAATGTCACCAATTTAATGTCAGCAGATTGTCAAGAAATAGTATCTGGTCATGCTGAATCTGTTCTTGGAGTATTGTCTCTGTGGTACAGAAATTCCTTAAGAAGCAATCTAGCCGAGAGCCATAACTGATTCATGATCCAAGGAATGGTTTATAAAAAACTGTCCATTACTCTCAAAGGGAAAGATGGCAAAGGATAGAGGTTTATAACATTTTCACAAATCTTGTAAAATTAGATCTATGCAAATTGCATGTATGGCATTTGTAGAATGGAAAGCAAGGTAAATCTGGCAACACTTTTCAAAGTAACAGAATTGTAGGAAGAATAATCAAAATGAATTTTAATTAACATTAGTTTTAAAAAAAATAGAGAAGTGGGTTAGGTGGACCACTTGCCTTTCCCTGTCCAAATCATTTGTTTCTATAGGAAAGGAAGAATGGGTGGACAGATGAAGACCATATTGATGCTTTGAATTGAGAGTACACATCTATCACTGAATTTGCCCTAGATATAGGAAAATAGACAACGTGTAGCCTTCAAGTTCTTTTTACATTTCTTTCTTTGAATTTCCCAAGGAATCCAGCCAGACTTGGAAGAAAGTTATTTTTACAAACCAAGAAATTAGTCAAATGCTGATTATTCATCCAATTCTCTGGGATTTTAAGCCATTTGTCATCAACACTAAAGATCATAGCATATTTTCCATGAAAACTGTGAAGCTACATTAATGTCAAATTATGGTAATAGTCATCAGCATTGCAATGAGTTCACAATTATAAGGTTTTTAGATGAGCATCACATGTTGGCCTGACTCATCCATGATAAATTGTTAGCTTCAAATTCAAATCAAATCACTAACGGTCTTCAGAAATGGCATACTGCAAGAAGCAAATGGTTTCCATGCTGCCAATCAGATGTGATAAATGTTGGGAAAAGGTGACTGTAAAAAGAGCGAACATTTCCTGGAGCAACACTGCCAGATAGTTGATTTTACACTTTAAGAATGAATTTCTCACTTTTGTATGGTTTATAAAAATTGATTTACATATTATAATGGCATACACTGTGACATTGCTGTAAAAGAACATCCATTATTAATGTTTGAAACCAATTTCCTATGATTTATTTTGACCAGTGAACTGCATTCTTAAATATGATACAGATTTACTTATGGGTTGCAAATAAATTTTCAATTTCCTGATGGTTACATGCCAACATATGCACCATAGCACTGCAAACATACAAAAACAGTCAGTCTTGCATTATTCACTTTTAGAAGCAGAAACAGGCAAATCCATACTTGGTTTCTTGGTGCAAGTTTCCTGAGAATTTATTTCCCAATTCTTTATCTGTAAGGAGCTCAAACACATCAAACTTTGTAGTTACAGTCAACTGTGAAGAACAAACCATCATAAAGCAAACATACACCATGAGCACAGCTAATATTGCACATAAACACTGTTCTTGAATAGATAAAGCTAGGTTTCAGAAAAGCAAATGAAATACAGAAAGTGATTGTAAACGGTTATTCAGTAACCAATTTTAGTAGTCACAGTAATAAATTGCATCCACAGTAATAAATGGATGCTCAGAGCAATTGGCTTCAAAATATTTTCATTCTATTCCTTAAAAATTTATCCAAATGCAATGCAATAAAAATATACAATGGTTTATTAAGTGAATAATGCAAAATTGTAGCTTTGCATTATAGTGACTATTCAAAATACAACAGGCGGGGTTCTCCGGCCTCCCATTTGCATGTTTTTAGGGGTGGTGAATGTGCCTGCTCTGCCACCAGCGAAACTCTAGTCCCACTGCTGTCAATAGGATTTTCCATTGACGCCACCTTACATCACTGCAAAACATGCGGACGGGGTGCGCAGTGGGCAGGACCACAGAATTCCACTGGCATGAACAGCTGAAGATTGCAGTCAATACCTTTACAAGAATCAAAGTTTACATTTCTATATCCCCCACATTAATGTTTAGCTTCTGTACCTAATACCAGCATATCTAATACAATGCCGTTGTTTAATTATTTTAGTTAATCACAGATAAATGTTTTACCCAAAGAAGTGACATTAAAATGCAGTTTCATTTTTAAAAGTGAATGTCAAAAAATAAATGACTACTCATTAGGGATATATTTTAGAATGTTTTGTTTAACAGATATTCTTTTAATAGAGTGATATTATAGATGCTATTTTATATTTGGTCACAACTTTGCAAGCACAGTCAAATATATGCAGGCAACCAACCTAAGGTATTTGAAAACTCCTGTGTAAGCCTACAAAACATTGGAAGCTACAAGACATTTTTGCATTCTTAAACTATGGGGAAAATCAGAAATATATATAGTATCTTAGTTACAATTTGTTCTTGGCGTGTGAGTGGCTTGGCAGACAGCACTTGCTTATCTCTAGTTGCCCTGAAAAATATACTGCATGCTGCCCTGAGGGCATTAAATCAACCACAGTATGGTAATACAATAAATCAGGTACAACTGGCAAGTTCTGTTTCCCTTAAGAACACATTTTAGGCAGTTGGATTTACAATCTTGGCTCGTGTTTTCTGGCAATCCATACCATCATTCCATTTGAAAATCCAACTTAATGCAATGCAAAACAAAATTTAGTGTGTGTATTGTAAAATACCATGGGGTTAATTTTACTAAAGCCATTTTTAGTTATAGATCTTAATGTGACTTTTATTTCCAGGTTCTGGTATACTTATATTTTAATCATAAGTTGCAGTAATCTGGATACATGGTGTTTGCTTCACATCAGTATTAAGAATATTTCATGATATTTGGTAACAGAGTTAAAAAAACGCCTTCTGTAGCCCAGCATGCATGGTATCACTACAGTCTACAGCAGAACCATCAGTCTTGGTCAGTTTCCAGATGTTATTAATTTTTCCTTTCATTAATATTTAAGAAAAACTAAGAACTACCGTATTGTACCACAATGCAGGCAAAGACTTCAGAATCTATTTCAAAAAATAATCAGTATAAAGCTTTTTTAAAAAATATATTTATGAAAATGTTAGTATTTAACTGCTTATATCAAATTTGAATGATACCTAAAAATGACAAAGGTTCAGTCCACAAACATTTTGGACTAATAACAAGTGTCTTTTTTAAGAACATAAATACTGAAGAGAGAGTAATGGAAATACTGTAATTGTTAGACAAGCGAAAAGCCAAGATCCATATAGCTTGCTCTCTAACATCTTATAATCATAATGCATAATAATGTGTACCATGCCAATCAAAGTATCTCCTTTGAAACTACAAATCCAAAGTCATCTGTTCCTTCCATGTGCAATACTCAGCACATGCCCGGGTCTCAGATTTAAATTCAGGCAATTGTGCAGCAATTTTAAAAGAGCTATTAGTATACATATAATTTAGATTTCTTCTCTATGACTATTAAGACAGACTTCTCCAGAAAATGTGTAATATTTTGTGAATTCAAATGGTTTTGGAAACAACAATTTTTACATGCGCGTAACACTTGCACACAAAGTGCTTCCCCAGTGGTTTGAGTTTATCCAATGTGCAGAAAGAAGCCATTCAATCCAGCTAAACCAAACTGATCAAGATAACCAGTTGTGATTGCAACCTTGCAGGCAGCTCAGCAGCCAGTAACCAGAAGTCAACAATCCATCGCCCCCAGCCAAACTGCACCCTGCCTTCACTCATCACCAGCCAAAGAAAGTAAAATAACCAGATGTCAGCCAGCTTGTAGCTAGCCATCATTAAATTGCACAATTACCATCCACCTAATCACACCAGAAGCCACCACTAGCCAATCAGCCTCACTGTAGCAGCAGCAAACAAATCTGCAGTCAGATCCTTGCTCTTCTACCCATGGAGAAGAATCATGGTGATACAAATGGCCCATGTCACAGGAGCTAAAGTCTTTTGAGTGCACTGCCCAGTACTTTCTATCCAGGCAATTTGGGAAATTTGTTTCAAAAAATTTCATTTTTGTCTTTTGTAAGCTCGATAAGTCTGAAAATACTTTCTAGTCAATTAACTGCTTTTGAAATCTAGTTGTGGTTTTAATGTGTAAAGACAGTAGTCAATTGCATTCACGAACATCCCACAAATAGCAATGTGATGATGAACAGGTAAACCATTTAACCAATAATATGAGACAAGGATTGGCCGGAGGGAGCACTGGAGAGCTCACTGTCAAAATACTACATTGCAAAGCCCCTGAGAACGCACAAGGGATCCTTTTTAAAAAGTCACACTCCAAAGACAATGTACGGAATTTAAATGTGCACTGCAGTAGGCCCATCCGCCAACTGAAGGCAATTCTGCTAACTGCTGCAGCCGCACCTTCAAAAGAAGCCTTATTTCCTCTTAAAGAGGAGTGTGGCTGCATTCAAACAAAATAAACAGAATTTTTTAATCCCCTCCACAGTGGATCTCCAGCAGCTCACCATTGGTTACAAGTGGAATCTTGAACCATCGAAATCAAAGATCGTTTACATTGATCACTGGGGCGCTCATAGTGGGCAATCATCATCAGCAGGACTGCAAGGTTTCAATGGCAAGAAAGGTTGGAAAATCCCAACGTGAGTTATGATGTTCTGATCCCTTCATTTTGGGGCATAGATTATGGCCAGATTGCACTTAATTCAAGCATTTTTGTACTTTCATTTTTCACCATCTAATGTTGAGAGAAACTCCATTCTTGATTCAAATACCCTATAATAGTAAGATGGACATTTGTTTGCCCTCAGAGATAGACAGCAATTGGTACGTGGTCTGAAGCCACCTATGCAATAAACCAATATATGGCATTAAACCAGCAAGTGCTGGAATTGCATAGTGAATCTGACAGCATGTGTGGAGTAAGAACATTTCTGGTCAATGCTCTATCATCATAACAGAAGGTGCCAGATCTGCTGAGTTTTTTTTTTGAGTGTTTCTGTTTTTAT
This sequence comes from Sphyrna mokarran, assembly GCA_024679065.1. Taxonomy (NCBI): domain Eukaryota; kingdom Metazoa; phylum Chordata; class Chondrichthyes; order Carcharhiniformes; family Carcharhinidae; genus Sphyrna; species Sphyrna mokarran. The sequence goes on from JAGIQG010000015.1 coordinate 35,692,078, forward strand.
TTCAGGTTTCTAGCAACTGCAGTATTTTGCTCTTGCACTATTTATGTTGGTTTGTGTCAGAGAATCATAGAAGAGAATCCCTACAGTAAGGAGGCCACTTGGCTCATTGAGACTGCACCAACAACAATCCCACCAGGCCCCATCCCTATAATCCCTTGTTAGTCCCCCTCACACTGAAAGGCAATTTACCACGGCCAATTAACCTAACCTGCACATCTTTGGATGTCGGTGGAAACCCAAGCTGACATGGAGAATGTGCAAACTCCACAAAGTTTGGAATGTTTTGGAGTGACCCAAGCCAGGGATTGAACCCTGGTCCTTGGCACTGAGGCAGCAGTGCTAACCACTGTGCCACCATACCACCCAGAGTACTTTCGTAGATTATTAAAAAAAATGCTGCTTTCTAGTGCAAGTTTCTGAGTTCTGCAGGTAGTGCGTGTTTGGTTACGATCTGTCGTCAAGAATAGTGGGCCTCTAAGGAAGGTGGCCTAACCTGCAAAATAAACACCTCTTCTCATAACCACCTTACCCAAGGTCAAGATTTTCACTGCAGCATTACTTTGCTTGTCTGTATTGGGATTCCTCAGACTTATTTCTACCCAGTATTTTCTCTTTCTCCCTACTGTGGTAAAGTCAAGATTGATATTTAACAACAGTTTTGAAACAATCACATGGTACAATACTGGTTTAGTAAAATTTAGCATGGCCATCACAATTTGTGTGTGATGAAAACAGCCCAATCTGTTGTTTAAATGGGCATTCCGTCAGTTAACCTCAAACCTTTGTCTGCTGCCAAAAAAAAAGAAAAGAATGATAAAGGTCGGATTTTGGCAACAGGGAAAAACTTTGGTAGACACCCATGGACTCTCCTCCAGGAACATGGTCTAGTCGACCTGCATTCTGAGCAGAATTTTACAATTGTATTATTTATCTGTCACTTGTTCTGGAATTAAATACTTAGTAATATTGATACCAGTTCTTGTGAGTCTCTCCCCCCCCCCCCACTCCAGATTGGAACTGGTAATAAGGTTATTTCCCACAACATTGGACAAGGAAAACAAATAATCAGCTTGCATTATAAAAACTAAAACAGAATTTCTCTCCCTTAGCAGCATCCAAAATTTTAATTTTACCAGCTGGTCAAATTTTCATAATCTGTATTAATTGTCCTCCTGAACAGGAGCAAAAGCTATGGTTTATTAAATCAACTGAACTGCAAAGACAACTCACTCAACAGGCAACATTTGCAGTAACTAGGTGAAAAAAACTAACCAGCTTGCAGCAGAAAACTTTCCTGTAGTTTAGGCTGAAACTGAATGCAAAACCATTTTAACATTGATGAAGCATAGAGCTGTTCCATTAAAAATATCATGCACTAATCAAATGAAAAACAATCTTGGATTTCCAACATTTTGCCATAATCACCTAAACAAGGTGAATTGGCTATTTCCTTGGATCTTGCTGTGCATGTGGGCAAAAGTAGTACCCCAACTGTCATTTTACTTCAAATACATTCAGAGCAAGTTCAAACATTTAAGAAATAATATCCTATATAAGTGCAAACGAAAATAAATCTAAATTACTGAAACATTTGTGAAAAGTTTTTTTGATTAAAAAAGGTTTACACAACATCCTTTTGTCATGTTAACGCTTTATATAATTAACAATTTCCAGGACAGTGAAAAATATTGACCACAATGAACTGAGGTTCTACACAAAAGTAAAATACTGCAGATGCTAGAAATCTTAAAACACAAAATTCTGGAAATACTCAGCAGGTTCGAGAGCCATGTGTGCAGAAAGAAACAAAATTGTTTCAGTTTGAAAGATTATTGACTTGAAACGTCTACTTAGAGGCTCTGTGATGACAGCCAACTCACTTTGGAATTCTTTCAGGATCATCCTGGTGTCTTGCTGCTCAGTGGCCAGAATAATGTTTGCAACTTGATCATATAGAGACTAGCCAATTCAAAGTTCATACAGAACATCAGAGAACATCCTAAAAGCTGCTATGGGTAGTCATTTCCCACCAAAGCTCCCAGGAGTGGTTGGTCATCAGGTTCTGCTACAATTGCTGTAGCAGCAATCCTTTGTTCAAACTCACTGCTGAATGATCTATAAAAACTTCTGTTTGGTTCTCACACAAAGGTATGAGCCTATAAAAGTCAGGATTGAAGTTTTGATTGCAATTTAGTTCCAGAGGTAACATTATCATATTAGTTTTATATTGTGAAGTTTCTAGAAACTGCTATTCATTTTGTCCTGAACAGTAAATTTAATCAATTTTTATTTCTCTAAATTTCAACAGGTGTTAGTATAGTACATGCTTTGTGGAAATAGGAACATTAACAATCTTGACACAAATACAGTAAAGGGATAGGCATAAACTTCTTTCCATTGTATTTCACACTCTGCAAGAAAGGCTTGTGTTTAATATTTTCTTCCCTCCTCTCTTGTGGACATCAAATCAAATAACAAATAGGCACTGTGGGCAGAATTATCCCATTCTGAGACAAAGTGCTATGGTGGGGGCAGGAATGTGGATTGTTTCCAATTATGGAGGCCAGCAGAAAACATGCCAAATCTTCCAGCCCCAACCTCATTAATTATGCACTTAGCTGTTTCACACCATATTCAGTAGTAGGACTGGTGTGGATGACGTATAATCTGCATTGTATTTGGGTGTCATATTGAAAAGGTGGCCAACATCACTGACTCACAATTGAGGGAATAAGGTGGACAGCCTGAAAATGAAGATGAATCTCTGGGAGCTATCCGAGACTGGAAGTTAGATCTCTTGACAAGGAAGATGAATGTCCAGGAACATTCAGCCTGGAAGATGGACCCCTTAGGGCACTGGCATATAGATGCAACCCCTCCCGCCCCGTCCCCCAGCCCTTTGTGGTATTTCACGGTTCCAGTTTGACTCTATCATGAAGGCAGTCTCAGGCATTGTGGTCAGGTGAGTCCCGATATCTACACGCTAAGTTTTCCAAATCTGTTTCATGCTGGTGTGTTTTCCCACCGACATCACAAACAATCTGGTGCTGTAGGACAGGGATGCAAATGCTGGTGAACAGTAGAAGATCCTGCTGAAATTCACACTGGCATGAAACTGATTTCTGAGTCTCCTGCCATGCCCACCATCAAATAAATCAGTGGGGGCTTGTGAGAATTTCAAAAATACTTCATCACATTATAAATACTGGCAATTTCTTAAATATGTTAAGACGCTATGTAAATCCGATTCTTCCTTTGGGATGTATGCTTACGGATATTTATGAACATATTTAAACAGAGCAATTACCCAGCAATTTAATTGCAAGGGTATCATTTGGAAATCCATTCTTTCCTTAATTGATACCCACACGAGCAGTTTCCTATAGTCCAGTAAGCATTGCTGGACTGCAGGAAGGACTGCTGGACTGCAATCAAGAGTAGAATGAATTTTCCGTTCTTTAATCAGAGAATAGTGGAGACACTGAGTGCAATTCACCAGTTCAGCATAGATCAGTCAACTTTGAAGCTCTTCAAGGCAGTAACATCCACTGAACCATCTGGGGATACTCGCACAAATACTTTCAATAAACTGGTTCGTTCAGACTGTAATAACTTGATTCCCACCTTAGTTTTAATTACTAAAACAAAACACAAAAATCAGCTGTTCTTCCAGAATTTAAAAACTTGGCTTATACATTTACCATATAAAATTTGGTACACTTATTCTTAATCTGCCATTGAGATCATTTAGGATATTTCAACCTTCCTGCAGTGTTTGGTCATAAAAAGCCTACTAAGTGCTTAATGTAACCCGACAACTTGGTGATAGAGGAATACAACACACATTAAGATTTCTATGCATTTGTGAGCTCCAAAGAAGTACAATCTTTGAATTCCACAAGTAGTTTATTTTTCTAATCCACCAAATATGTTTGATTAACAATATTCCTATGCCCTTTTCACATTTCATTCCTGCAATATTACAATTCAATAGCAGACAAACAAACAAAGCAGCAGTGATCAGGCCACTGAAGCAAGACATTTAGAATAGTGGCTAACTTACACTGATTGTATGGACAGGTGATATCTGTAAAATATAACAGGGATTTCTTTAGAAAAAACCTTCCAATGCTTGGCAAAATCAAATGCACTGCACTAATACAATTAGTTATTACAGTTGTTTTAAAAGGAAGATGCTGTAGAGTAATGTGCCATAGTACAAAATACAATATACAAAAGGTTTCACCACACAGTTCAGCTTAAAAATATTTAACATTTGCATATATAATCAAAACAAAAAGCTTTTCAGAAATGACTGAAAGGTTAGCTTTCCTCAAACGCAAGGCATTAACTCTCTACAGTATACAATCCATGTTTACTTAAGATACCGAGTATAGCAATTTATCACAACCTATATTTCGCAGAGATGAGTTACTTTACAGAACTGATTTAATACTTGACATTCTTTTTAAAACAAATCTTCTTATTTTAGAATGCATACATCTACGAAAAAAACAGCTTAGACATTCTTAAAGTATCGGTGATGAAACCTCACCCTCTGAAGTTTGTAGGACAAGTGTCTTGCTATAAGGACCCACTCCTGACTTGTTGAAAGCTTTCACTCGGGAACTATAAGTGCTGTTGAAATGTAGCCCATCAACAGTGCACATGGTTTCTTTGCCTACGTATACCTCCTGTTCATGAAAATCAGAAACAGTAAGATAATTCAGAGGTAACTTTTGACTGGTGTACAAAGGAGATTGATTTAGCTATTGTGCAGGTCTTTTTTCCCAGTCCAACAAATATAACTGATATCTCAACTGGTGTTTAATTTTACATATTATTTGTAGTTATGGAATAAAAAGATAAAATTGCAATAATACAATCTGCATTTTAAGTCATGAAATGGCTTGTAAAGCATCCCTATGTTATGCATCAGAAAATGGAAAGATCAAACAAGTACTTCCTTGTTTGAAGCTTGCACTTGATTTAATGAAGTATGTGAAGTGAAAAATATGATTTGAATTCTGCCATTTTGAGTCTAAATACAGCAGTAGGCAGCTCTGGCACCATTTGCCCTACTTGCCAGAATGGCAGGATCCTGCAGGGGATATTGTGCTTTGAACCTTATTGGTTATGCACAGGCATGTTCCCCTCCAACTCTCCTTGTGAGCTGGCAGCTGATTTGTCCATCAGGTTCAAAGGTCCTGTCAACATTTTTAAAAGACGAGTCCAGCACACATATCACTCTCTCCAATCCAGCTATCATCACCAGACTGCACAGGATGTCAACAACTCAGGAAAAAAAGCTAGCAGCCTGAAGATGAAGTCTGTTCCTTGATTCAATCACCTTCACCACAAACCCATCAACTGAAAGGCACTCAGGCCCCACTTGGACCTCTATCCACTACAGCTGGAGTGTGTGTGTGTCCTCTTCTAGTAAAAAACGTGCATCCCTTTAAACTCTTGTTTGTGAGCTTCTCACAGAGGCTTGTTGGCTTCCCTCCCCTCAGTCTTCCCTTTCCATTAAATCATCTTGTTCATCCATCTCTTTGCCTGTCAGTCTGCCATTGCTGCACCCCACCCCACCCCCCCCCACCCCCAGGTCTTTGTCAGGACACTCTGTCCGTGCCTCATGTACTACCCTGTTTGAACTTTGGACTGCTGTTGCAATGGCTGCATTAGTCCCACAGCACAATTCGGCACCAGTGAGGAAAGGAGATGCATTTACTCTGAATTTAGCTCCTGCTAGATTCTCCGTTCCCACCCTTGATGGGTGATATGGAAGAATTCCACCCTTAATCTTGCTTAATTTGAATAATTCAAATTTGTTTTCAGCATTGTAAAGTAGCAAAGTGCAAATTCAGTATTTAACTTTCTGGCCATAAGGCTGATTTTTCTGGCAAAACAGGGCCAGTATGACTGGGGGGCAAGGAACTGGATGTGTTTCTGACTTCTTCTCTCATCCACTTCACGACCTCATCCTGCCTGTTGTGAGGTAAGATTGTGCTCATCACCATCTTTGTAAAAATCAGCTTTCTTAGCAGGTATCCTCAGAATATCTCCCTTTTTTTCCCAGCTGTACATGCTTAATGCTAGTTAAAAAAAGACGCAGCACTGGTTTGATGTTGCTGTTCATCATAAGCAGCTACTCACTACATAAATTACATCCATTGGGTTATTTTCTAGAATTCAGTGATTACCAATCAAAATGCTTTGCTAGGCTTTAGTTCCACATAACCATTAGCAAAAAGCCTCAACCTGCCTGAGTTTATAATGCCAAGGGCATGCAATTGAAAGATGCAACATTAATTGCAAATACAACTTCTCTGCACACAGCAGGTCTGGGAAACACTTTGGTTATCAATTATTTTCATTCATAATTGCATCTCAAATACTTACTCTAAACTGGCCGCCATTGCCATCGTCTAATTCCAGAATGTAACCTTCTGCTTGAACTAATGAGAGAGGTGGCTGTTTCCAGGATAACGTAGCACTGTTATTTCGTGTACAGCATTCCTCCAGTTGCAGTATTGGAGCTGATGGCACTGGGGAGGGAACTAAGCAGAAATGAGTGTGACTGCTGCTTCTGGAAGACTACGAAAAACTATTCACAACTGTGTTTAGCCAGATGACTATTAGGTTATATTTAAGCTCAAGTTAGAATTGCAGGAGTCAGAGAAAATGATCAAGCATTGATGGATACGCTACTTTTTGCAGACTTGGTAATACCTGGTACAATGAATTATAAATGGCAATGTGTCCTTCGAAGGGTCTACAAACAACAATCTAGGCAGAACTACTGTTTTTCTGGCTAAGCTGTCTACACTAGTCATTTGGTCATTTCTTGTACAAACTCAAAGCCACTGCAAAAAGTTAGAACTCATCATAAAACTTCCAATATTTTATTTTTTAAACCTATACTTGGGACTATAAATTAGAGATCGGCCATTGCACTGATTTCATTTCTATGGGCATTATTCCTACTATTCCATATGCCATGCCAGTGAAAATAAAAATATTGCAGCCAGAAAATATTACTCTCTGGAGGCTCTGCATTCAGATTTCATTTAAAACAATGGCTCTTTTTTTCAAATTGCAAGAGATGGCAAGATATTCCAATTACATTTTGCAGCCATCAGCAAGAGAAACATAACTCACTGTTCGGGGAACCAATGAATTGTAGATCTTTTGAAAAAATAACACATGGTTACTATGGAAAGGTCTATAAAAGACCTTTTAATTTGGGAATTGAACTGTTTCTCTGGATTTATTTTGAAAATTTAATCCGAACCTAATTTAGTTTGCCGAAATCTAACTCTTTGAAAGTTAGCTGCTATATAATTTACTTAAAATATTCTTTATATAGAACAGAGCCCTAGCAATGCCATTCATTAACTGCTTCAAATTTCAGATACAGTATTCATTACAGCAAGCATATCCTGTTTATTAATAAAGAACTTTCAATTTTTAATACAGATCTATTTGGCAATTTTAAAATCTAATAGTTCAGAATGAAATTGTGGCAGACACATGTTCTTACTAAGTATCAGCACAGAATTCACAATGACCCCAAATAGAGACAGTGCTATCTCTCATTGCTAGCCCTCTTTTTGATAACTTGTTATGTAATTCCTAATGATCATTTTAACAGTAATTTTAAATTTATATTTGGGAAAGAAGGTACTGAAAATGTGTGCTTGGAGGGGTCAAAATAAATCAGTTTTATGTAACTGTTTTTGTACTTCTGTATGGATTTTATGAATTGTACATAGGATTAAAAAGGCAATTCAAGGAAGAACAAAACTGAATGATTTTCTGCTCCCGTTTTCAGGGAGTGGGAACAGCTCGGTGGGGGGGGGAGTTGTCGAAGAAATGTTGGAGAAGTGACGGGAGTTTCCATTGTTTGTGTGGTTTGTGTTTTTCTATTTTTATCAGGGGATCCTATCTTTCAAAAGCCTAAGTTGATGTCGTGGGACCCACCCTTTTTTGAAAAAGGCCAGGATTCTCCAATCTCATTTGCAGCTGGGATTCTCTGGTCCCACTGCTGTGAATGGAAACTTGGTTGAGTGCCAAATTCTCTGTTTTCCCTGACATTAGTGTGGGGCACATGACAGTGGAAAATTCTGGCCAAAGTGTCAAATAAAGTGGTAGGAAATGTCAACAGTTCAGCCAGCATACAAGCTGATACTTTTGCAAAAGAAAACAAAATTTCATCCATAGTACTGAAGCACAAATGCAATAAGTTTCCAAGATTGAGGGTTGATTTTGTTTTATTCATTCATTCGTGGGATGTTGGCATCACTTTCTAGACCAACAGTTATTGCCCATCCCTAATTACCCTCAAGAAGGTGGTGGTGAACCTCTGCAGCCCATGCGGTGCAGATACGCACACAATGCTATTAGTTCCAGAATTCTGACTCAGCAACAGCAAAGGAATGACAATATAGTTTTAAGTTAGGATAGTGTGTCGCTTGGAGGGAACTTGCACTTGGTGTTGTTTCTACGCTTCTGCTGCCCTTGTCTTCTTCTGAAGGAGGTCAGAGGTTTGGAAGATGCTGTCTGAGGAAGATTGGTGAGTTCCTATAGTACATCTTATAGGATAAACGGTATACATTGCTATCACTATGATGGTGGTAGAAAGAATGCATGTTTAAAGTCATGGATAGGGTGGCACTCAAATAGGCTCCTTTGTTCTTGATGGGGTTGATCTTATTGATCTAAATGAGGTCCTTAAAATGATCAAATGGATTTGATATGCTAGGGAAGCTATTTCATCTAGTTGGGAAATTCAGAACAAAAGACTATCATTTTTAAATTAGACCCTTGCTATTAACATGTGAAAACAGGAAGCATGTTTTTCACACAAAATGTAGTAGAAATATGGAGTAAATATTCTACTTGAAGAGGACTAATGCAGGAACACAAAAGGAACTTAAGTTCATGAGGGTTCAAAATAGAAAAAAAAATTAAAATAGATGCAGTACTTGCTAAAAAACTGAACTAAATTAAAGGAATAAGCAATATGATGACTACTAATAAATATACAATGGCAAACATATTAGCACTTGATTTACAGCTCATGTGGTTAACTTTATGGTTTTACTTATGCAATATCTCTGAACCGGTGGACAATTACAGTTACATTCATTAGCTTTGCCCAGTTAATCTTGAAATATGCTGAATACATTCAACGGAGCTGGTAATGATTTTTGAAATTGTCCTTTATTACTGAATCTACATAATATCTACGCTGAAGAGTCAAATTCATCTCCCTCTTTCCCCTTGGAGGTACACTCATTACACAAGCCTTAAGTACTCTGTTCACGAATAAAGCTAATCTTATGACAACCTCAGAGGGATGCTTTGAGCCACGCTTTCCCAATTGTCAATCTCATGTACCCAGTGCCATCTTCAAACATATATTTGCAAAATTTGCTGAGACATGCCACGAGGAAGAACCAGGGAGAAAAGTCTTCTTGGTTACTGGTCACTGTAAATCTACAAATTGACACTTGGGCCCAGATTTTCACCAAGAAAGGGGCTTTCCTTTGAAGCAAAAATCCCAAAAAATGGCTGAAATTCGTAAGCCCCAAAACACAGCATGTCCCATCATTGCGGGGGCGGGATTGCACGTGGGCCTGAAATGCAGAGGCAGCTGGGCATTCAAATAATCAATAGCCTTGATTGGAGAGATTTTTGAACCCTAAATTGCTTGAATGCCAGAATGCACAAAGCCAACCAGGTAAGAGGAAGTTTGAACTTGCTGGATCCTTTGGAGAATCAGGGTATCCCTGTGGAGGGGTTCGGTAAGCCTTTGGGTAAGATCACAGGACACCTTTGGGAGAGGTACAGCAATCTTGTTAAAACTAAATATGAATATTCAGTTTTTATGCACAAACTCACGAACTCCTGACTCTGTGCACACAACTTGGGGGCGAAAATCTGGGCCTGGTAGTTACCATTGCAATGTAAGAAGTTTAACTTCAATAACTGAATTTCTTACTGCACTCACATCCTAATCCACAGCATATTCTTTTAAAATGCCCATTCAATTCCCAGCTGTTAACGCAGTCCTCAAAATAAGAGAGTCCTTTTTACTTTGATCTTGTAGCTATAATTAGTCCTAAACTAAAAAGAAGCAGGTAATGTCAAATTAGCTTTTGCATCAACCTTCAACATCACCTAAAACCTCAAGTGCTTTTATTACTAGCCCAAAAAAACCTAAGCCTATATGAAACATTTTTGTTCAATTAGGTTTGTTGACCCAAAGTTATTGAAATATTTTTCCTTTAAGCATCTTTAGCATTGTGTAGTCTTAGTCAAAACTAAAGGTGAGATTTTCATCAAGTTTTAATGTTGTTACAAATGGAAAGGATTAAATGACAGTCATACAATTAAAACGATTGTTATGAACAGAGTATTCTAGAAAAACTTATTTTAGCAAAGAAAAATTCTCAAATTAAGTTTATTATCCTGAGGCTAGATATCCCAACTATAAGAGGGCTTGGAAAAGCTAATTACAGTGGTTTCAGTGTCAAACAACAAAAAAAATGTGGCTATGCAATAGGTTAAAGGTTATTTTAGAAATCTTGTAGGGATTTTCTAAGTAATGCATGTGGTTACAATGTTCACACAATTGCACAAACTTAACAATACAGCAACCTGTATCTGCATCATTATTATCTGCATATTTTTGAATAATTATTTTAATAATCATTTCATACTAATTTTCATGAAGAATTACACTGTAGTACAGTAGGGAACCTTTCCTATGACAGCTCATGTCCAGGAGTGAACTTAGACAGGAGTTGTGAGACACCTATTACAAAGCCCAAGTGGCCTAAAGAGATCTCCTAGTTTGGCTTTGATGTGTATGAGAGTCTGCTCGGCACCCAAACCTAACATGTACTATTACCTTTGAAACTGTCTAAAAATCTAAATTAAAATTGCTTCTCGGCCTTTTGGCTAAGATCAAGAGTAGTACTGATATGCTGTGCTTGGTTGAAGTCATTAGGTTACATTTTAGCTTTGTTTGAAGCAATTTTTAAAATGGCATCTCGGCCTTTTGGCTAAGATGCAAATGAGATCAAGCCTTGGAGGGGCTATGCCCCTATGGATCATGTAGATCAAGCCCAAGACGGGATCAAGCCCTGTCCTGTCAACTCGGAGCAGGAATGTCTCAGCTTGTTGAGACTCTGAATTGGATTTGATTTAATTGAATTGGAAATAAAAACAAAAAAAAAAGTTTTTTTTCTGAATATGAGAAATGCTGTCCCTTCCTCCTCCCATACAAACGTTTAATAGTTTGCTGCTGTCCAAGTACAGATTGCCACTATACGTATAATTCACCACTATCACCTGAAGTTGTTACTGATGAAATATAAAATAAGGCATGTAATAAACATGGCCAATGTATTCTTTTCAAAGTATAGAAATTGAGGAAGAAACCATTAAGCTAAAATCATTCAATTTCTTGACCAAGTCATTTGAAAATTGTCTGTTTTAGAAATCAGAGTTGGTTTACCTGTCCAAAAAAACATTTTTAATGCTCAATCTCTAGCTGGATTTTCAATGTGGGGTCATGCTTGGGATATGATTTTTAAATGCAAGTGGCCCAGCTGGCCTGGAGGTGAGCTTGGGACCCCAAATTAGAGTTGTTAAACGCCTCCAGGAAGTGGAGCTGTCTGCCTGACACTAGCGGCAAAGACAGGCAGCTGCCAAGCTGCAGGGTTGCTACTACCTTACCGATTAGAATAATGTAAGAAATGCTGAAACTGTCAGTGGGACAAGGCAGGCAGCAGCCTTGGACAATGAGATAACAATCAGCACTCATGCCAGTGATATTTGGCCACATAGATTTGATTTCAAAATGGTAGCAGAGAAATTTATTTGGGCTTTACGGCAAACTCGACAGGTTTGCTGAAAAACAAATTGAAAATGGTACTCAGGAATAGACAGGGTTCTTAACAAAGGGCCATTTAAATGGCTGCAAACACAATCCCTCCATCCTGTCAGAGACAAGCTTCGGGACCACAATTGTAAAAGCCTGTCTGCACCAAATCGTGACCTTTGTGGCCCTTTGAAATCCTAGCCCACATCTCTCTGGACTGATCCTTACCTTTCATCTGTACGAAGTCCAACTGAAGGATAGTTTGCAGCAGTGATGCATTGTCCAGCGTTAAATCAAAGTCAGTATTCATGCGAGGTTGCAGTATACCTTTCCCCCACTGTTCATCAGTAAAATGTACGCGCCTTATCAAAGCATCTGATATCTGTAAACAAACTTAACCAGTCAGAATTACACTCATATCCAAGTGTTATGCAGGTCATTAGCACTACAATACAAGACTTCAAAAATGACTCACATGCTCTTAAAAGTAGGAGGTGGGTTCAGATAGCCCTGCTGGTTAAATGATTCATGGTTAAGTGGTTAAATTCATGGTTAAATGTTTAAGTGTTTCAGCATATTTCCAACATTATGGGCTCGATTTTGCCATTGTGTTGTACTCAAAAATGGGTGTGAAAACTTGACAGTTAAGCGTGAGGTGATTAGTGTGATCCATGCCCATGTCTATGCAAGTGCCCACTTTACCGGGGCCCAAAAATGATGGCAATCTGAACAGCGCCCAAAGCAGGTGCAACAATGATTTAAATGCATTTGCATGCATTTAAGTGAATTAATGGGCTGCCCGTCAAACTTTACCAGCATTACCCGTTTTACTATTGCGTTCGCCCTCCAGAATTAGCACAAAACAGACATGCTCGGCAAAAGTCTGTTTCCGGCTCTCCACCTTCCGAAGAGGTAAATTCAGAGCTTTTGACGACTCAGTGATTTTGGGACGGGGTGGGGCAACGGGGAGGGAGTCCTGATCATTCTCTGGTGGTGGGTGGGGAGCTGCGGGGAAAGAGAGAAGGAAGGAAGGGCACATGTATTGCTGGTTTGGAGTGGGTGAGGGAGCTGGATCAGGTGTATCTCGAGGGGGTGGGCACAGATAGTTTTCTGGTGAGGGTTGGGAGGGCGGGGGAGGAAGAGCATTGCTCTCTGGTGTGCGGGGTCTGGGGGACAGGGAGGCTAGATGGATCTCTGGCCCATGGGGTGGGGGAGGGGCAGGATGGTGCAGCGGAGTCTGTTGCCACTCTGTGGCAAGGGTTAGGAGGGTGGGTTGGTCACGATCGGCCTAGATGGAGTGGGTGGGTGGATAAGGGAGTTGGGCGATGTCTGTGGGGGTCATCACCCTCCGGCCACTTTATCTGGTTTTTGCAGCCCGGAAGCTTTGTGACAGGGGCGCATTTTTCACATTTTCTTTTCATTGTGCACGCGCAGATCAAAGCTCCGATCAGAGCTCAGCATCTCAGATGCGATAAGCCCCATCGATAGCATGATTCAGACTTGCAAGTTTTTTTTCAGGCTATATGCGGATGGGGCGCCTGACACAGTTTTCCAAGTCAGATCTGAACTATGCCCAGGTTAGAATCAAAATGGTAAGATTGGGCCTTACAGGTCCTGTCCCGATTGACGTAGACTTGAGACTTGTTTCCTCACCTTCCGAGAATGGAGGCAATGGCAAACTATTACTGACAAAAACTGCCAAGCTCAGGATGGGGCATCAACAGACAACAAGCTAAAAGGACCTGCCTTCAGACAGAGCACTGATGGAAGATCTGAAACCAATAGCCTCACCAGCACAAATCCTGTTTTGACCCATTCATGAAATTTAGTGGCCATTTCTGCCCAAGCGAACAGGGCCATTAAATCTCATCCCATAATTAAAAATCTCAAGACTTAGAGTCATAGAGATTTACAGCACGGAAACTTTGCATGAAACATTTTAATTTAAAAACATTAGACTGAAACTGGGCACACAAAAATGTCTTTTAGACTTCTGAGGTAAGAATTTTAGTTATGGATATTTGTTCAATCTTAGTTACTATAGCTAATATTAGTTCTCAACAATAAGGCCAGAATTAAATCAAACAATATGTATTTCTGCAAGGTTAAGAGAGAGTTAAAAAAAGGCATACAATTTGGTAGATAGATGAATAGTTATAAAATGTCATGCGTATTGGTTTGAACAAAAATCAAGTGCAAAAAGACTTCCATGTGAGCCATGAGGCCACATTAATGCATGAATAATTTAGCAATTCTCCAGCACTTGCTACATCTAGTTAAAGCTGACAGGGACAAAAATCAGGGGAACCCATTGCAAATCACTGAATATCATTGAATAGTACAAGCAGTAATTTGAGCACACTGGTGATTACATACTGACCTGTAAAAAGCCACTGGGGTCATTCTCTTTAATTACCTCCAAACAGTATTCCATCAGGCCAGTTGTTTGGCGCAGCTTGACTGTGCAATGGCTGATTTGATCTCTGACCACCTACAAAGACGGGACAACTATCACCAATTCTCAGGATTTTGCAAATAGTTTGGGTACAAGGTTATCAGAATGAATAATCCAATAGAAATAAAAATAGCAAACACAAAGGTTAGAAATTCACCCATAATCTTAGTGAATGGCAGAATGGACTGCATGACTTGTCTCTGGTGCTATTATATCTCATGCCCTATTACGTGACAGTAAACAGAAAGATGCTCAAGTGTGAAAGTGATGATCAATTTTCTGTTTGGACAAAAACATTTCTAAAAATTCTGTGTGGTGGTAATGAAATAATTGGTTGGTTTGAGAGAAAAAGACAAGTTTCCTTTACTCTCTCCAGTGATAAATAAACTGGTGAACATTTTTTTCCTGCAAATTCATTATAAATGGAATAAATTACAAATACTGTAATCATCAGTCTGACTTTCAAACAAGTTCACTGGACAACAGAAATAAATTCAATTAAAAAATTTAAAAATCATTTACAAAATATTTAGTATGCATTTCCTGAATTTGTTTTCCGAAGTTTGAAGTGGGGGAAAAAAACCATTAAAATTTTATTTTGAATTTGCAGCATTAAGAAAATAAAGTGCCCATGCTCATATAACCTCTCTCTCTCTCTCAAGTCTACTTCTCATTTAAACTAATTTACCCATGAAGTTCTAAAGTTCTCAGTTCTAAAGTTTATACATCTGCTTATTTTCAGATCAGATGTAATCAACTGAAAAATGTCGTCAAAGCCTGAGGAACGACATGTTTCCAGATAGTAGGTGGAATTTTGATCTCCCAGCACGGGTGCTGACACTGGATCCTGAAGCAGAAGGTACAACTGGTTGTGATGGAAATGGTTATCTGATCGTAATCAGACAGCAGCTGGCCAATAAAGTATGCTAAGGTCTAGGATCTGGTCAGTTATAGGTGGGGATGGGTAGAAAGCCAATGTTAACTGATAGAAAAGGAGACCAAATGCCATTTTTAAATGGCACCCAAACATGCACTAAGTAGTACCAGTGTAGCATCTGTTGAGTTGAACCCAGGAGCACCACCTCAACCTTCAGCTGGAAAATATCTCAGTAGAAAATACATGGCCAAACATTTCAACAATGCCTCCCTGCAGGTTTTCCTCCTAACTGTCAGAGTTCAGCATGACGTGTGCTTTCCCACCATCAGCAGCCTGGATCCAATGCAGGATAAAGGTCAATGACTTGTCCTACACCACCAGGACGAGTAGAATAGTGGCATTAGATCTATGCGACTCTCATGAGGACAACAAACACAATGTCTTTCAGTATGGAGAGGAACAGGGCAGCCCTTCATGCTCTGATATATCATTCCCTTCATCCTCATCTGAAGAGGACTGTGTTTCCTTTATATCTGTGGCTGGCAAATTATCCACTTCTAATATGCAAGGTAATAAACTGTGCAGCAGACTACAATAATCTCTGAGAAACCCTCTGATTGTATATTGTCATTATCCACCACAGCAGTCCAGGCAGCTAAACCTCATTTTTAGCTGCTCTATGTAATCCTCATGAAGCCATAGCAGTATTGTACTGTTCTGCAGCTGGAGTTTGAGGATTTCTCATGAATGTCACAGTGAGCTTTTAATGGATAGCCCATCACCCAGGCCCAATATTTCAGGTGTACAAGGGTCTCAAACAGTTGTGGCACCTTGAAGTTGCAAAGAATATATGCATTGAGAACACACTGGAAAGTGAGTACATTATCTGGAGAATACATTTCCAGTGGGTACAGACCAACAGAGGAGGACAAAGTACTTTGTGCATCACATACTCATATTTTGCAAGTCAGAGACAGAGGGACAAGATATGTTAGATCAAGGGTTAGATGCCAGCAGAGCAACTGATTGTGAAGAATAGGAAAGTTGGATATCAGGTGTCATACCATCCAGAAGGATCAAATAATAGAACATAAAACATAGAACATTACAGCGCAGAACAGGCCCTTCGGCCTTCGAAGTTGCGCCGACCATTATAAAAAGCAATGACCCTCCAAACTAAACCATTCCCTTCTCTTCCATAAACTTATCAACTAACCTCTTAAACGCCACCAAACTTGGCGCATCTACAACTGCTGCAGGCAGGGCATTCCACTCCCGAACCACCCTCTGGGTAAAGAACCTACCTCTGATATCCGTCCTATAACTATCACCCCTTAATTTAAAGCTGTGTCCCCTCGTGCTAGCTTTCTCCATCCTAGGAAAAAGGCTATCACTGTCCACCCTATCTAAACCTCTAATCATCTTATATGCTTCGATAAGGTAATAATAGGAGGGATGCAACAATTGTGTGAAGGATAGGGAAGTCAACTGGAAAATACAATAATTGGTTGAATATCCAAGATGGTGGACAAGTAATAAAGGTTATGGAATGGGAAAATGGAGTACGAGAATGGAAAATAAAGACATGTGGCTCAGATTACAGAAATGGGTCAGGTAATGAATCTCAATTGAGGCAACATTCACATACAGTGGAAAGGGTCTCAGAAAGGATATACAGGAGATCTAACAGTAGCAGTCCAGAAAGACTTCAACAGGCTTGTAGAGATTGTAATCTGAATAGACAACAGAGTAGAATGGAGAATGCAGAACCATCTTCACAAAATAAAGGAAGTCATCCCCATGACAGATGTTTTTGTAGCTGCCAATAAGTTAGAGGATAGAGCTAATTTCTCTACATATTATTCTTCCCAGTTCAAGTCCTGAGCATCTGCTCTATTCCTCAAAGTCTTTGCATGCAGCATTCTGCTCATTCCCTTCAATGAAAAGCTCCCTGTGCCTGTTTTATAAACTTTCCCTCATGTGAGGCCAAGTTTAATTAGTGGGCAGAAAAAGATTATCTTAATACATTTTAAAAATGAGATTTGGGCGTCAGTGGCATGGCCAGCATTTGTTGTCTATCCTCACCAGCGTTTGAACATTTCAGACAGCAATTAAGAGTCAGTCATATGTAGGCCAGATCAAGTAAGGATGGCATATTTCCTTCCCTAAATGACAGTAGTGAACCAGATGGATTTTTATAACAATTGATAATTCTCGCTGAGACTAGCTTTACATTCCAGATTTATTAACTGAACCCATGTCCCCAGCGGATTAGGCTTGGCCTCTGGATTAAGTCTAGTGATATTACCATTACATCATTCCTCTCTTCTTCCTCCCCTCCCCCATATTTTTAGCATCACAGAATGCCAAGTCCATTTTATCAACCTTTATACTCAATTCCAATAACTTTTCAGCGAGGAATGCAGACCGCCAACTATAATGCATCTGCAACACTAAAGCGGAGACCAGCTGCAACTTTACTTGTATAAAGACATTTTGAGATTACCAGTCCAATTCTTTATTTAAAATATCCAATAAATTACAAAGTGAAAATAGTAAAACATGGTTAACTGGAAAGATCATAGTAAATGGGAAAGAAAAAGTACCTTAACACAGTGCCTAATATAATCACACAAAAATTAATATCTCAGTCATATACCTAATAAATTGGAAATTGCTGCTGCTTTTAAAGAGTCATTGGTGACCAGGATTTAAAAATAAAAATCAAACCATGCAACTGAGCAAATGGAAAAATGAAAAATCTTCCAAAGCATTTTGTTTTTACGCCCAATTACACCATTAAAAAGAATCAGCTACTGTTAAGCTAAAATGTTAGAGATAAAAATTCTGCTCCAGTTCACAAAATAATAGAAAAATGCATTATGCAGAGTATATATATTTTTATGAAATAAATTCTTTGTTCAAGAATTTATTTATCTTGACTAGATAGTGGCAATTATTGCTTGATGGTTACAGCTTCCGGGCTGAAATTCATCATAATATACAACTTCAGTGACTAAATCAGAGGTAAATTCAGATTTAGCATGAGCATTTGTCAGTCACTATTTCAACCATATGAACATGACAAAGTGAGCAAGGGTTTCAATTAGAGTGCTTCTACCCTTTACTAACTGCGTTAATAATTCCGATGCATCAATGCATGTAGGAATACTGCTGCCAGACTTCGATCAGTTATATCATAGGCATGTGAAATTTTAAAATCACATCCACTTGAATGGAACTTGCCCACAATAATTATAGAATCTGACAGTAGAAACAACAGAGGTTACCAGTGCTCGCCATAATGATGGAGTAAAATCAAATAGCAATTTCTGGCAGCTGCACATGTGCATTAAAATGTGGAAATTAGGAAGCTACTGGAAAAATTCCCTACTCCTCCAAAGCTTTTGCTTTAACAACACCATGTTGAAAGGCTCAGCACTGAAACAGGTAGAAGAATAAGGCAGATGCCCACCAAGCATGGCAAACTAAGGTAAGGCTTATTCATTCCATTGCAAGATGTATTTTTAAACAGTGGGAGTGGAAGAAATCTTAATTACTGTCACATAATCTCTCTGGTGCTGAAAATTAACATTTAAAAGATTGTGGAATCTAATATTCATCATCCAAATCCTTTTCTCTTATGTCTCAATCACATTTTTTTTTCATTTCTGATAGCAATTTGGAATTAAAATGATTATAATTTGCACTGCAGGGTAGAAATTCATCTCAGGCAACATGCAATAGACAATACTGGATTGGCAGTTTGTTATACACTGGTAATACAAGTAAATTTCAGGCACTACATACAGCAGACAATTTTGCACACCCATCCAAAATGAATGTCTACAGCTGCATATCTCAGTAAGGGTTCATCAATCTGATTGCTTGAGGGGAGACACCATCACGTGCTTTGCTCCATGGAGAAGATGGCTTGAGGGAGAGACACCATTGCTCGCCAGAGAGGGTGGCACAATATTTTGGCTGCCTTGTTTCCACAAGTTAGAGTAAAAACCCACCTAAATAAAGCAGTTGAACTGCCCAACTGCAGCAAGAAGTTACAAGTCTGTCAGTTCTGACAGCACCACCAAGTGGAGGTCATGAATTAAATGGGTAAAGTGCATTGATGCAACATGATAGTCACACTTTTTTTTGCTATGTTGCCATTTTTAGAACACTGCAGAAAAACCAGAACCAACCTTAAGTTTGTGTTCATGTTCTTTGGTCACCCGGGAAAGCAACTGTCCCTTCCTTCTGTTCAAAGCTTCAATGAGAGCATCACACTGGGCAACAAGACAAGCCTCAAACTCAACACTATTTTCCTGCAAACAACAGAAATAGCTACTGAGAGAGAGCCAGGCAAATGTGAACACAGTACAACAGAGGCCAATTGTATTGTAAATTCATTCAGGACAAGCCAAACCCTTCACTCACTCACAAATGAACATACTGCCATTCTGAATCATATTCTCAGATTTTACAGCAGCAACGACAATGAACTTGTCAGCCCTTGTCATCAAAACTCTTCTGAAACTGACAGTAATTTCTGGAGTCTGCACATTTTAACTTCACAGTTAAAACTGAAATTCAGATGCTGCCAGTGGTGTTACTATAGTTCTCCATAGGATATGCTGTTGAAGACCTTGAATGCCAATCAAATAGAATCACTCAATCAAGGACAACTTGCTGATGGAAAAATCCTTGGAAAAAAAATGGGTGGGATTCTCCCAAAAAACTCTACCTGTCGAATTTGCTTAAAAACTGGAGTAAATCCCACTGGTTTTTGCAGCGGGATTTTCCAAAATGAATCTCCCACACTCCACACTGCAGAGTGCACTGCATGATTCACGCAAAAAGGCTGTGGGCAGGGCCAATTCCCGCTTAAGAGGCTGGCAGCATAGTGCGGAGCAGGCCACTGCGTACGCACCGATCTGTCAGCACCTGCGCAGCAGCCCCGCCAGTTTCCCCAAATATTGGCCAGCCTGCATCACTGCCCCTCTGACACCGCCAACCCCCCCCCCCCCCCCCCTCACAGATGTGTTCGAGCCAGACTTAAAACCCTTCCCCACACTGCAAGTCCCTATCTGTCTCCCCTGGAAGTCTTAATTTCCCTCCTGGTAGCCCCAATTGCTAGCAGCAGAAACCCCTCCCCACTGATCGCACACCCCAGAGGCTTCATCCCTTTGGAACCGACCTGATGCCCAGTGGGCAGTGTCAAGATGCCCCCTAGACATTGCCATTTCTCCTGGCCTTGCCTCAGGGGGCAACCCCCCCCACCTCCAATCTCCCAGGGAACCCCCTTCACTCCAGTGGGGTCAGGCTGCCGGTTCCCCCACTAATAGGGAGCTGTTGTAAACCTGCTGGAGTGAAACAGAGATTTCAGTCCTGGGCCTGTTAATTGGATCTCCATTAGTATAATTTATACAGCTCCGCACAAATCTCTGACACAGAGCTGATGGCACCAGAAATCCAGTGCCCGAAGACTTACACAGGCCATGACACCCAGCAAGAAGCCTGCTATATGGTCTCCATTCAAACCTCCTGGCCTGCTGCACTACCCAGCAGGTCATGTTCAAGTGATCAGGCTGAGCAGTGTCTCAAGCAAAGTCATTGCATAACTTGCTGGGGTCCATATATAAAAAAAGTCCTTTGCAAGGCATTATCTCTATTTGGACAAAGTGTCAATGAGTCATGTGTGACTCTCTACCAAATTACAAGGGCACTTGGCTTCCAATATAGCACAAACACCTGTTCCCCTTGGTTCAGGGGTCAATTACAAGAGGACATAGTTTTAGGGTGAGGGGTAGGAGATCCAGAGAGGATTTGAGAAAAAGAAAACTCAAAGGGTGGTGTGAATCTGCAATTCAGTGCAGCGGGCTGGGAGACTCAAGTGGAGGCTTTGTTGCAGGCTTCCCACTTGGGTTCCACAGCCTTCGCGCATTTCCAGCTGTCAGATTTCCAGCGTCATCAGCTCCACACCAGAAATCAATGCAGAGCTGAATAAATTATTCAAATAATTATTTGCATTTGATTAGCAGGCCAGGGACTGGATGAGAGGGGGAAGGGGGTGGAGAGAACCAGGGGGGCAGGAGTAGAGACCTTGTTCAACCCAACTTCCGGAGAGGTGTGATGGTGAAATTGGGTGAGAGGCAAAAAACAAGAAACACACCTAGTTTTGTGTCTCATTCAATTGTACCGGCCTTGTTTTGCCAGTGTCCCCGACCTTCATATCTGTTCCCAACTATAGTAGCAAGTTGTATATCGTACACTGTTCTGCAGGTGTTGAGGTTAACAAAAAACACAACTTTTGTTCTGACCTCTGATTCATAACAGTTGTGCCTGCAATTTACACCCCATTTCCTTTCACACGATGTTACTATTGGAAATACAGAGGACAAGGGTGGGACTTGCAGATCTGGGTCCTGCCTGCTATTTTAAACCATTCCACAGAGTCACCACAACACCATGAAAATTCAAGCCTACCATAGGAAAACAGTCTGGTTTGGAGCATCTTCAACAGAGTGTTTTTTTTAAGCATTATTGGGAAGATTTTCAAAGTATGGTTAACAATATAAATTATGGTTCAATAGCCAAGGTGGAACAGTTTTTTCAGGAGAAAAACTCAGTCCAAACAGGAAGTCAGTGAGCACATTGAAGAACACATTTTATTCTCGGGGATCAACTAAATTTTGAGCTTCTTCTGTTCATTATCATCTAACCAGGAATAGAGTAGTTTTGACAGATTATAATTCATGCTACACAAACTAATGCAAACTTCCTGTATTTACATCTCATAGCACCTTAGAAAGAGTAATGGAATTTTGATTGAAATATAAAAAATCATGCGGACACTGAATTGATACACGTGTAAACCACATTAGTATATTTAACCACGCTAAAAAGTATTTTTAATTACTATCAAAAATTAATCCAAAGAATGAAACACATACCTGGACTTGCTGCACCATATTCCTCAGCAGTGACAAGAACTCTTTGGCATCTTTTGCCTTCTCTGACAATCCATTCAAGGCTTGAGATAGTTGATTCTAAAAACAAACAAACACCAGCATTAGTAAATGGCTTTTAAAAGAAGCTCAGGTAGCCTGATTAGAGTGTACATTTGCCAACCTTGCTTGATTACAACTGTAGGTGAATCAGAAACATGTTACAATCCACGCTCTGCTGACATTTTATATATGGTGCAAAGCAGCACCTTTCAAAATATAAAGAACAGTAGAACCTTTCAAGTATTTTAGTTTTGTAGCATTTTTGTACTATAAAAGCCAAAATATTAAAGAATTAAAAAGCAACTTATCTTAATCTTTATAAAATGTATTGGTGCATGAAGGAACTCAGTCTATTTCAAGCCTGCAATAACATTTAACTGACCATTAAAAACTTGTGGTTCTTCTAACAATTTAGTTATGTACGAGATCAACAATAGATGAAGAGTGTGAGGGGAAGGAGTAAGAATTGTGTCAAAGCTAAGCCTACTTGACCAGTTACACAAGTCAAAATAGATTTATATAATGAATCCAAAGTTAAGAAAATGGAAAAAGATAATAAATTGCCTGAATGCTATGGTACAGTCCTGGTTTTAATCAAGACGACAACCTCAGAGGGACATTGTACTGGGTTGAATCACTCAGTTCAACTTTAGGGATAAGGTTTTGCACAGCAATCAAAGAGTCTTACAAAATGAAAAAGGATATATTCAAACTCAGCTTATTTCTTTAATGATTTTATAAAATAATGGATGAAAGAACATTGTTGTTGATGAGTGAAACTTCCTTAAATCTATTATTATGCAAGTTTCCTAGAAACACTGCTTACAAATGGACTCACCATTCTCTTAAATTCCTCCCTCCATGTTGTTACCATTTTGCTGAAAGAGCAGTAGTACCTCTGGTGGTGGAACATGTCTGTCTTTTTCAGGGCTGTTTGTCCATTCTTTGTCCCCACC
Organism: Sphyrna mokarran; assembly: GCA_024679065.1. Taxonomy (NCBI): domain Eukaryota; kingdom Metazoa; phylum Chordata; class Chondrichthyes; order Carcharhiniformes; family Carcharhinidae; genus Sphyrna; species Sphyrna mokarran. The sequence continues at coordinate 35,715,266 of JAGIQG010000015.1, forward strand.
TGGCACTCAGCTCTCACCTGTAGCTCCCCGTAGCTGTTTGCGTGCATACCCCAGGCAACAGCTTTGACAATCCGGCTAAACCAGGTAAGGTTAGCCCATGGGTCTTAACCCTCAGTGAGATAGATGTCTATCCCAGCATGTGAAGACAGACTGCAGCAAATTGAGCAGATGAGACCAATGGAAAGTCTAACAGTCAAGAAGGCGGTCTCTGCAAGTGTCGTGGATCATGAAGAACAGAACAAAATAAAGACGACCCTGGTCATCCGCTGCGCCTAATTCCATCTCCAGCCATTATGACTTTTGTCTTGCCACTGGATCCAGATAGGAATTGGGAAGAGAGTGAGGCTGACGCTGTGCAACTCTCCCTCACCTTAACCCAAATCAAGCGCTAGTCTCGATACCGTCATTATCAGTGTCCTATTCAACCTTTGAAGTCCTCTGGTGATGGGCGGGCGATGAAGCAGCAGGTATGCGTATACTGGGACCTGTACACAGGTAGCTCAGGTGTAATGGTAGTTTTCCACTCACTGAAGCAGCAGTGAAACTCGGCGTCTAGCTGGGCAACTGAACAACCCTCTTCAGGAATACACTGTTCACCTCCATAAAATGAGGAAGGGGCCAGAAAAGGTGCCCTAAATATTGCCTGCTTCAGTATACCTTGGCCAATTTACTGCGACTAGCAAGGATCCTATCTTGCAGTTGAACAAAGAAAATAAAATATAAGGTGACACCCGCTCACCATTCGCACTTGGAACATGTGCACGCTTCTAGATAACCCTACAGCAGACAAACTAGAGAGAAGAACAGCCTTAGTTGCCAGAGAACTTGCTAGATACAACATTGACATTGCAGCCCTGAGTGAAACTCTTCTTGCCAAGGTAGGTCAGTTGATTGAAACTGATGGTGGATACACGTTTTTCTGCAGCAGTAGCAGCAGCGATGAGCGTTGTGATGCTGGAGTTGGATACGCTGTCAGGAGTCACTTCATTCGGAAACTTGCTAGTCTCCCCAAGGGTGTGAACGACCGGCTTATGACATTACAGCTTTCGCTACAGAACAGAAGTCAAACCACCCTGATCAGCACCTATGCCCCCACAATGAGCAACCCGGACAAGATGAAAGACAAGTTCTATGAAAAACTGGCCCCTCAATATCGGCAGCGAGCAGTACCGACAAGCAAATCTTGCTTGGCGATTTCAATGCAAGAGTAGGATGTGACTCTGCAATCTGGCAGAGAGTCACTGGGAAGCATGGAGTGGGCAAGTGTAACAGTAATGGCCTACTCTTAATGCAGACATATGCAACACACGACCTCCTCATCATCTGCCTACCCATAACAAGACCTCCTGGATGCAACCCTATTTTAAGCATTGGCATCTTTTTGACTACGTCATTGTCAGAAGACAGCAGGATGTCAGAGTGACCAAGGCCATGTGTGATACTGACTGCCAAACAGATCACAGGCTCTGCATCAGACCCAATAAGTGACCACAAGAAAGCTAGGTTATGAACAGAATCAATGTGGCCAAGCCAAAGAACCTCGATATAGCTTCAGCACAGGTTGAAGACTTAGAAGTCAAGCTTGCTGAGCTACATCTTGCAGACAGCACTGAGGATGACAGAGAACGTTTCAGGGATGCTGTCTATTCATCTGCACTGAAGATGTTCGGCCCTCTACCTGCAAGCAGCATGACTGGTTCAATGAGAATGAAGAGACACAGGCTCTACTTGTTGAGAGGTCTTCATCGGGCCTGTCAGAATGACCCATCATCAGCTGCCAAGAAAAATGCTTTTAATCAGTGCTCGCAGGATAGCCCAAAACAAACTGCATAAAATGTAGGATGCCTGGCTGAGCACCAAGGCAGATGAAACACAGGGATTCGCTGACAGAAACAACTTGGAACAGTTCTATGAAGCCCTCAACACTCTCTATAAACCTCAATCTTGAGATGTCCCCCTCCTGCATACAGACTCATTACAGATAGGGCTCAGATTCTGCAGAAATGGGCTGAATACTTTGAAACTGTTCTCAACTGACTGTCATCTATTAACGATGAGGCAGTGGACAGGATTTCCCAGATCGACATCAGTGCCATGGAAGATCCAGTAGTAGCCGAAGTCATGAAAGTTGTCAGCCAGTTATCCAGTGGCAAAGCCCCAGGGGCAGATGCCATACCCACAGAGATCTACAAAGCTGCTGGTCTTGTATTTATTGAGAAGTTCACAAGATTGTTCCAGAGCTTTTGGAAGCAAGGATCCATTCCTCAGGAACTTAAAGATGCTTCCATCGTACACCTCTACAAGAGGAAGGGCAATCAGCAAGTATGCAACAACCACCAAGAAATCTCACTGCTCGCCATCACAGGAAAAACCCTCGCAAGAGTCCTGCTAAATCATCTGGTCTGATTCAGAGTCATAGTGTGGCTTCTGCAAAGGTTGCGGGATATTGACATGATTTTTGCTGCACACCAACTTCAGGAGAAGTGTCAGGAGTAGAATCGCTAGCTCTACACAATCTTTGTTGACCTCATGAAAGCCTTTGACACTGTCAGCCGCGAAGGCCTGTGGAGGATCACATCAAAGTTCGGCTGGCCCCTCCCAATTCATTCAGATGATATGCCTGTTCTGTGATAGCATGACGGCCAGGGTACTGGATGGCGGAGAATCCTTTGAGGCATTCTCAGTCACCAATGGCGTCAAACAGGGCTGTGTACTCGCATCCATACTGTTCAGCATGATGTTTACTGCCGTGCTGAATGATGCCTTCCAGGATAGTGTTGCTGGAATCAGCCTTAAGTACAGAGCGGATGGAAATCTTTTCAACCTGAGGAGACTTCAAGCTATTACCAAGGTGAAGGAAACTGTCCTGAGAGATTTCCTCTTTGCTGATGACTTTGCCTGTATACTGGCTCATAGCCAGAAATGCAAGTCAATATGGACAAATTTTCTACGGCTTCTGACAACTTCGGACTCACCATCAACGTTAAAAGACCAAAGTCACGCACCAGCCTGCTCCTCATACACTGTGCACAGAACCCATAATTACAATCAAAGGGCAGAAACTACAGGCAGTGGACCAGTTTGCTTATCTTGGCAGCACCCTCTCCCAAGCAGTGACTATTGATATAGAAATTAACTGCAGAATAGCAAAGGCAAGTTCTGCTTTCGGTAAACTGTGCTCCACTATATGGGAACGTCAAGGAATCAGCCCAGCAACAAAAACTGAAGGTCTATAGCGTTGTGGTATTCACTATCCTCCTGTATGCCCGCGAAACGTGGACTGTGTATTGAAGGCATGCAAGACATTTCCAAATTACTTGTCTTCGCAGAATATTATGCATCAAATGGCAAGATAAAGTACCAGAAACTGAAGTTCTCTCTACAGCAAGTCTCCCATTAGTCTACACACTTCTGATGAGAGTACAGACCCTCTTCAGACTAAGATGACAAGAATATCTAACAAAATCAACGTAGCTGATTAAACTAGATACATGCATCTAGGTGAACAGTTATCAATTTAGTTATGTGGCATAGATTAATATAATTAGTCAGATTATTACCATTGCCTCTAGTCATTGTTTTCAGCTTCCAGTGATGTCAGGTCATGTCATCCGTATGCTTGACGAATGCGTACCCAAGCAGCTCCTTTTTGGGGAACTCTCTATTGGAAGATGCTCACATGGAAGGCAGAAGATACATTACAAAGACACACTCAAGGCCTCCCTGAAGTCACTTGACATTGACACGACCACCTGGAAAACGCTGGCCCAAAACCACCCTACCCTGGCGCTGCCTCATCCACAAGGGCTATCAAGCTTATGAAGCAAGGTGCAATGCTGAAGCACAACTTAAGCGCAAGCTGTGCAAGTCCAGAGCCACAGCACAACAACTACAGTGTCTACACATGTCTGTCAAATATGTACCAGGACATCCCCGAATTGGCCTAATCAGTCATCTTCGGACACATTGCATCCAGCCTCAAAATTACTAATGGTGTTGAAGTCCTCATCGATGACGATGGACAAGCAACAATCTTGCTGAGAATGAAATATAGATGTGTTGTTACTCTTATGACTTGACTTTCATTCTAGATAATAGGAGACAACAACCACAGCAGAAGGCTCGGAATCAGTGTCAGAAACTATAGATTCAGTTGGGAAAATTGCCCGTTAGCTTGTTTTAACAACGATCTGAAGCTCCACTATTACTACTAAGAAAAAAATGCCTTCTTGCAAACAATGCTCTTTACACTGCAAATGCCAATTGTATTGGGAATCGTGGCTTAATCTAACGCTGCTGCAAAACACACCACTTTTGGGGTCACTTTGCTGCAAACTCCATACTGGCTTTGGTGTCAATTTAAAAACTATGTGGTATGTCATTCTTAATGGACTCTGTTTTAGAAAGCATAACAGCATTCTAACCATATCAAAATAGCTCCTATAACTACACTGGCATTTATTTTTGTTATGTCCACCTCTTCGGACTAAGATGACAAGAATATCTAACAAAGTCAATTAAACTAGATATGTGCATCTAGGTGAACAGTTATCAATTTAGTTATGTGGCATAAATTAATATAATTAGTCAGATTATTACCATTGCCTCTAGTCATTGTTTTCAGCTTCCAGTGATGGGACAATGGCGAAGTTCTCGAGTGATGTAGATTACTTACTTGTACCAGTCAGGTTGTCCAATAGCTGAAAACTGGGCATCATCGAGACCATCAGCAGCAGAATTCTATTTCACCATAATCTATATATAACATTATTGACCATTACAGTCAAGCCAGCAAATCAAGTCTGGTCCTATTAAAGTCCAAGAAACCATGTCAGGAGCAGCACCAGGTATGCTTAAAAACAAGGTGCCAATTTAATAAAAATATCACATATAAATACATGCATGCTGAACAGTGGATGCAACATGCTAAGTGATGTCAGAGCTAAGTGATGTCAAAACCAGTGGATTAGCTCAAAGCTCTGTAGTCCTGTCATATCAGCAGTGCACAATTAAACAATTAATCAGAGCTAGAAGCACCACCTTCAATGGTGACAGGATCCAACATTAGAGTGATATCTGGTGTTGCATCAGAGCACTCAACACCTTCAGTGGGAGAATGTGAGAAGCCTCAACTTATTTATTTCAACTTATTTCCACAGTCAGCATTTGGGTGCCAAATCTGGAGGTGCCTATTTAACACCTCTCAGGAAATTCAAATTGTGGTAATTCAGTCCTAACCTGTATGCTAAAATCCAGACTTTCAGGCAGGATTGTCTTATGAACACAATATACAATCAGCATCTTTTTTCATTCTTTCACCAAAATAACGCAGAGAATTCAGCAAAGGAAGAATTCCGCCCTGTATCCTCTTGTTTAGCGAGACTCATGGTTAACATTTAGCCTTTACCTTCACTTTCCCCAAAATTCATTCCTCCCCCAACCCCAAAAATGTTGCAACTGTGGACAGCTGAATACAATACCTGGTGGGACATCTCAGGAACCAGATAGTGATGATTAGTTGGACACGAAAAGATCTGATGAAATTATAGATTGGTATTTTGTATAGATACCAAAATTGGTATTTCTTCAATGGTGAATAACTTTCAGATTTTTATTGCAAAATTAACTATTTTATTTAATTGTTTTAGCTGGACAGTTGAAGGAACCAAAATATTAGGAAACAAAATGTTGGATGTGGCTCACAATTGAGATGAAAAAATTTAAATTGTGATCATATTGTTTTTGCAAATGCATCAAGATAGTTTAAAAAGATGAAGAATAGCTAACAGGCAATATCTATTCAGAGATTTATATTGCACCTTACAACAATCACTTATTTAACTACTTTATAGCTTGAAGACTGATGAAAATATACTGAAGATGCCAATTAAATTAAAAAGGATCCTATTTGGCATCCAGAAGACAATTGTTTTGTCCTATTAAACTGGTCAATCGATTGATTCAATGCTAAATTTTCATGAAAGGATCAACCCTCAATTGTTCAGCCTTATATACAAATCTGTGATCACAGTTAAAATATGAAAATACAATAGATAGAAATGGTAATTTATTTTCATTCTTCATAGACTGTTTCTTTTCTAAAACTTTTTAAATTTAGAATGCAGTAAAAGCAACTGAATGCCTCCAAGAAATTCATTTATTCCACTGCAACTGGCCATTAGGAGATACATTACAACAGACTAGGTAAGCGCTTTTCAATTTTCTCTCCTTCCTTGTGGGAGGAATTTTTATACTACAGCTGAATAACAACGATCAATGATATGGGAAAAATTGGCACTCCTCAAATGTAGCAGGCAATCACATTGAAGAACTGTGTTCCAAGTGGTTTTCCATCTGTTAAAATTAAGAGAAGAATTGCAGGCTGATCCCAACATGTATATAGAAAAAAAAATCCTCTTCTATCCACTGTCCATACAAAACAATATTTCATTTTACATTTAAACCTACAGTTCATGTATGCATTTATACTTACAACTGGAGTTGTTCAAAATGCAAACTATTATAACTGATGTGCAAGTTAATCAGGGCCTTCAACCTTCAAACACAGCAATTTGACATGCATTGCATTTTTTGCCAGATCTTTCTCACTATTCTGATCATTCCTCTCAGCCACTTTATATGCAGCAATGTTCAGACATTTCGAAATCTGACATGTTTTTGCACAGCTCATAATATCCTGCAAGTCAAACAATGCATTTCCTAAAAAAAACACAAAATTGCAATGGTTGCATCATAAAACTCCGATAGAAGCAATAGTTAGGTTAAATAGGTTGGAAAATGAAGTTGCTGTTGGAAGTGGTAGGTTGAGAAATAGGCACTGAATTCTTTTCATCATTACAATTTTAAAACCAAATTTAAGTTCACAACAATGGAATTCTTTTTATGATGGTGTTTCTAAAATTGCAAATTAATGAATTGGAAATTTAACAGTAGGAAACAAATTCAAAAATACCAAATTTAAGAAGTACCAATACTAGATTGGCAAAAGCTGTCAAAATAACCATGCTTCACCATGTGTGTATTTCTATATTTTGAAACATTTTATACATGATTTTTTGGTTTTCTACATAACATCCAAAGTAAAATACTGTCAGTTGAATGTGAATTTATCCAGCCACTAATCACTTCAAGAGTTTAAAAAAGGCTGATACACAAATACTTAATGTAATTTAAAGAATAATATGCCAACTTGTCTATGGTTAGATGGTATATAAGAATTATGCAAATATTCAGCTTCTCCAGTTTATTTCAAGGAAACATGCTGGGATTTTACAGCCGCATTCAGGCGAGGCTCAAAATCCCGCCAGAGGCCAATGGAGAATTTTGTTCTACAAGCCTCACCCATCCCGGTATTGGGATGGGCATGGCAGTAAAATAACTAACTAACAGATATGAAGCTGTGATTTTTAAAGTTGAGATGGCAATTTTGAGCACAGTTCAGTTAACATACAAAATATAATCAGTATACTCTTTGACAATAAGAACAGTTGAGTTTCACAGCATATACTGGGTTACACATTTTGTTAGTGTGTAAATCAAATAGCATATATTCTGTGACATATAAACATAGACTTCATATTTTGTGGTCACGGACACTGACCTGAAAAACTGGTATGAATTTCAATTTGATCGAGAAAACAATTTGTAATTCTTCAACCTTGCTGCCGATAATTAAAGACAAAACTACTTGCACCTTGTGTATTCACGATTCAAATTAACAACACAATTTGCATAAATCTCACTGCTACAGCTATTAATCATTTATCCTTTTCATTTTTTGTTAATCTAATGCCATGCTACTCAATTTTGCATCAGAAATCTAGGGCTTTCCCTACACTTGTACAAGTCATGGGAAACCAACTAATTATTTTTTTTTACAATGCTCTCCTGGGAAGATGGTCCTAAACGTGAATCATTTGCATCTGAAGGTCATTTATGCATTGCCTGCAGACAATTTACAAGCACTTCAGATATCTAATTAGATGGATAAGTATATCAAAAAGCTCCGATAGATTGCTTCTGAGGCTTTAATAAATCCCTTGTAAATTAAATAATTCAGTAAATGATTAATCAGGTATGACACTATCAATAGAGCAGAGGGATCCAGATGCAGAAATGGAGGCCTCTTTTACACCACTGGAAGCAAATATGCACCTGCAAATACATTTCAATCATCTATATCCCTGAAAGCAAAATCAATGGAAGTGCCAACTGTTCTTTGCAATATCTATTAATTCCATATTATGCTAGACAACACATGCTAGCCCACTATTTAACATGCCTGAAATAAAGTACTAAAATGTGAACCAGGGAGATATCATTGTACAACTTTTCTACAATATTCAAAATACAGTTGTGCCCAAAAATCAAAAATAACAATGTTATGTCTCCTATTTGAAATGATCACAGTTTTAGACTCAAAATGTTGGAATTTCCTCAAGTGCTTTAGTCCCAAAGCAAGAAAGACAATAAATGTGCTTTTGAGCCGTGCAGGACAGTACAATACTGTGAAAATGCCTAATTTTGCTTTTGTATCCAGTTGTATAGAAAGTAACAATTTACAGTAATGAACTCTCCAATTGAAAGAGAGGATACTAACTAACTGTGAAGAAAAACAACCAGTAAATGAAATAGGTTTAAGATTTGCCCATTCTTGTAGTTTTGTCAGTGGGTCATTATTTGGAGAAAAATAGACTATCCTATCTTCTGTTGAGAGGAATTTTATATAGTGGCTGAAAACTACCACCTACAGAAATATAATGTAGATACAGCAAGACAGCAAATGCATATGCGGCAAAGTTATGAAGTATAGCAATGCCTAATCAAAGTACTGGTTTCAAACTTATACAAAGTCTGATATTCTTTTTTCCATATTCAATTATACATGCCCATGGCTAACTGAAAGCAAGTTACTGATCTATTTGATATCACAGAGGTAGTATTAAGCAGAGACCTAATATTCCCTGCTGTTTTGGGAGATGAGTGTATGCTTGCGTGTGAGCAAGCATGAGATGAGTGAGAATGAGAAATAGAGAGAAGAATAAGAAAAGCAGGGAGACAGTGGCCAGAATTTTCCAGCTTCTCTGCTGTTTCCCACAATGAAGGTGGCTTGTCACTGGGTCCCACCAAAATACATTCTGGCCCTAAAGTTTAGGGGGGCTGGGGACAGGGGGTCACCTTCATTGGAATTGGAAGACTCTGCCAGTTTAAAGGTCTGGAAAATCCCACCTAAACAGTAGTTTCCAGCTGACTTTAAGCTGTGAGACTCAGGGACTGCAGCATCTTGTAAAATCAGTTTTTTTTTCAGAAAACATTTAAAAAATTTGATCTCTTATAAATCTCAAGCGATTTCAGCTCCCACCTTAATTCCATGTGTGTGCCCCAATTTTTATTTCTCTGTAAAATAGTTAAAGTCACTGTTAATCAGTGCCTTGGTCTTTCTGATTTGATATCCAAGAGAATTTCCAATCTGATTGGTTACTCAGTCTGCTCAACAACTTCACTGTTTCTGGAAGCCAGAAACCTCCTACAGCTGGTGCTAAAATGAGACTGACAACACAGCACTTGCTAAATCTTAGAACATAATTTGAACTCATTGGTAAGTAAGCCCTATGATCCTAACTTGAAAGTCCAAACTGTAGTGTATTTAATATAGCAAGCTGCCCTGAGGTGCTTTGCAATATCAAATAAGATGTGTCACCAAACCACAGGAGGAAATTGGTCAGAGGTAAATTTTGAAAGGAGAAGAGGGAGAATGAAGGAGAGAGATTGAGAGATGCAATTTCAGGCCTTAGGGCCTTGGCTGCTAATGGCATGGCTGCCAATGACACAATAAAGCAAATAAGAGATATTCAAGGTCAGAGTCAGGAGCACAAGTGAAGGGTTGCAGGGCCAGCTAAGAAAAAAGGCCAAGACAAGATTTTTTTGTAATTGAATAAATTAAGGCCATCAGAGCTAAGATCAATGTAGGTCAATGTAAATAACAAGATAAAAAGTGAACAGGACATAGTGCAAGTCAGGATATAAGCAGAGTTATTGATGTAGTCAGGTTTACAGATGGTTAGAAGATAGAATTGCAGTTTAGGATCCTAAATGGAACTAAGCTTCAAATTTGAGGCTACTTACTGCCAAAAAGAATTTAGTGACCCTTCCACCCAAAAAAAAACCTGGCCATTGCTAGTCCATCTAAGGCTTTCTTTAGATCATCCTGTCTCCCTTCACAACTTGACTATCAACCAGCTCAGGTAGAGAATCAGCTGATTTCCCAGACTTATGAATTGCATACGCTGCCTGACCAAGAAACTTGAATACAAGTTTTAAACCACAAAGAATAAATTAGATCTTAAATAGAACCCATGACCTCCAAATAACTCCTACCCAGAGTGGGAAGAGTCAGATGAAGCATCAAATACGAAAAAAAAATCCACAAAATCCAGCATCTGACACACTTTATGACAAGATCCAGATTTGGCTTGACTAGTGGCAAGTCATATTCATGCCACACAAGTGGCAGGCAATGACCATCTCCAACAAGTGAGAATTCAAACGTTGCCTCTTGATATTCAATGGTATTACTGTCACTGCATCCCCACTATCACCATTCTGTGAATTACCATTGTACAGAAACTCAACTGGACTCCCACATAAATACCGTGGCTACAAGAGCAGGTCAGAAGCTCGAAATCCTGCAGAAAGTATCTCACCTGCAGTTTCCCTAAAGTCTGTCAACTACAAAGCACAAATCAGGAGCATGATGGAATACTTTCCACATAGCTGGATGAGTGCAGCTCCCATAGCACTCAAGAAGCTCGATACCACGCAGAACAAAGCAGCCCAGCCACAAACATTCATTTCTTCCACCATCAACACACTGTAGCGGCAATGTGTACCACGTACAAGATGCACTGTAGGAACTTACCAAGGCTTCTTAAACAGCATCTTCTGAACTCACGATTACCACTATCAAGTAGGACAAGGGCAGCAGACACATGGGAACACCACCAGTTAGAAGCTCCCATCCAAGCCTGAATAGAACTATATTCCTGTTGCCCAATTATTACTGAGTCAAAATCCTGGAACTCTCTCCTGTGAGTGTACCTACACCATGGTCCCAGACAACATTCTGGCAATAGTACTGAAGACTTGTGCTCCAGCCCTAGCAAAGCTGTTCCAGTACAACGATGGCATCTTTCCAGCAATGTGGAAAATTTCCCAAATATGTCCTGTACACAAAAAACAGAACAAATCCAATCCGACCAATTATCATACATTAGTCTAATTTTGATCATCGGTAAAGTGATGGAAGGGGTCACCAACAGTGCAATCAATCAGGGATCAGGCAATAGCCTGCTCATTGATGCTCAGTTTGGGTTAATTCACAGTCACTCTGCTCCTGACCTCATTCCAGCCTCGGTTCAAACATGGACAAAACAACTGAACTGCAGAGATGAAGTGACAGCTCTTGATATTAAGGCCACATTTGACAGAGTGTGACATCAAGGAAACCTTGTAAAACTGGAGTCAATGGGAATCAGGGGAAGGTCTCTGCTGGTTGGAGTCATACCTTGCTCAAAGAAAAATGGCTAAGTTGTTGGAGGTCAATCATTTTCATTTCAGGATATCATTGTAGGAGTTCCTCAGGGTATATCCTGAGCTCAACCATCTTCAGCTGCATCATTAATGACCTTCCTCCCATCATAAAATCAGATATAGGGATGTTTAATGATGGTTGCACAATGTTCAGCACCATTCATGACTCCTCAGATATTAATGCAGTCCATGTTCAAATGCAACAAGACCTGAGACAATACCTGATCATGGGCTGACAAATGACAAGTAAAACTTGTGCCACACAAGGGAGAATCTAACCATCTGCCCAGGACTATTACCAGCACCGAATCCCCCACTATCAACATCCTGGAAATTACATTGACCAGAAACAGAACCGGATGAGCCATATAAATATTATGGCCAAAGGCTAGGAATTCTGCGGTGAGTAACGCACCTCCTGACTCCCAAAGACTATCCACCATCTACAAGGCACAAGTCAGGAGTGTGATGGAATACTTGTCACTTGCCTGTATTAGTGGAACTCCAATAATACAAGAAACTCAACACCATCCAGCATAAAGCAGCCCACTTGATTGGCATCCCATCCACAAACATTCACTCACTCTAACACTGACACAGCAGCAGTGTGTACCATCTACACAGTGCACTACAGCAACTCAAGGCTCCTTCAGCAGCACATTCCAAACCCAAGACCACCACTATCTGGGAGGACAAGGGCAGCAAATATCTGAGAACATCACCACCTGAAAGTTCCCCTCAAAGCTACACACTATTCTAGCTTGGAAGTATGTCACTGTTACTTCACTGTCATTGGGTCAAAATCCAGTAACTCCTTCTGTAACAGCACTATGGGTGTACTTTAGGAACTGCAGTGGTTCAAGAAGGCAGCTTAGCACCACTTTCTTAAGGGCAATTAGGGATTGACAACAAATGCTGGCCTAGATAGCAACTCACCACCTGCCAAAGACTAGTCTAGCAGCTATGTTGCACCCCCTCCCATCCAGAGTACATTCCACACCCTTAGTATCTCCAAGTGATGTTCAATATGGAGGAGCACTAATTAATCAGCTGAGGGCATTGAGGGTGGGGGTAGTGGTACATGACGATCAGCAGGAGGTTACTTTGCCCATAATTGACTTAATGGTATGAAACTTCATGGAGTCCAGAATCAATGTCGAAGACTCTCAGGACAACTCTTTCTTGATTGATATACTAAAGTGCTACTACCTCTGCAGGATCTGGCGGCAGGACAAGACATATCCAGAGATGATAGTAGTAGTGTCCGGAGCATAATCTGCAAGGTATGATTCTGAGTGTATGAATACATCAGGCTGTTGCTGTCTGTGGGGCAGCTATCCCAACTTGGCACATGCCTCCCAGGATGTGTTAGTAAGGAAGACTTTAACATGGCGAGTTGAATTTGCCATTATTGTTTCTGGTGCCTAAGTCAATGTTGATGGTCCATCCAATTTAATTCCTTATTGACTTACTAGTGAATGTAATACAACAGAGTAGCTTGCTCGGCCATTTCAGGGGTCATTCAGGAGTCAACTGCTTTGTTTTGGGTCTGGACTCTCATAGCATGACCGATTTCCTTCCCCAGAAGAACATTAGTGAACTAAATGAGTTTTTACAGCAATCAAGAATGGTTTCATGATCATCTTTAGACTTTTAATTCCAGATATTTTAAAAATTCTAATTCCACCATCTGCTGTAGTGGGATTTTAATTCGAGTAACCAGAGTATTACCCCAAATCTAGCAACAATAGACTACACCACCCTGCATAGTGGAATTAATCAAATTTTATTTAAAGATCCATATGATTTTTGTTTAAGAAAAAGCAAGAGAATTATATTTGAAGGAATGAGAGAACAATCTTTTAAATGGAGTCCCCCAGAAAACAAAAATAGCCAATCATAGTTCACCGGCCAGTTCTACTTGGAATCAATTGACAAAAAAGTATAGGTAGAGTATTTTTTATTATTTGGTCATCAGGATTTAAATGTATTGATTTTCGGCAACATTCATAAGTACAAGGCTGAGTTAGCTGAGTTAGTACCATAGAAATGAAACCTCAAAGCCCTCATGAAAAGTCACGCCCACCTCCAGTTCTCAAGCAAAAACTGGCCTTCTCAATATTTGAAACACTTCCCATTTTTGAACCTTGAAAATGTATGAAATTAGAAATCATTGTTATTTCAGAACAGTTTAACATCTCTTAAAATGGCAGATAGAAAAGGGTCATGAAGCATTGAACATTCTTTACAGTTACTGACAACATTAATTTCTAGCTTATTTTCCTTTTTGAGTGACAAGGGTTCTCTTGCATTCAATTTCATACCACACTAAATGTTAAAAAGATCCAAGTGTCAAAAAATTTGAATTTCTGGAAATAAGTACATGGACAGACAGGTTTGAATACTTCTAAATTATTATTCCCCTCATCAAAAATATTTCTGCACTGCTTACATGGAAAAAATCTGAAACAAATTGTACAAAAAAGCCACTATACATTAGTTTACTGGAGTACTTGCATCTGAGAATACTTCTGCAAAAGTGAAAATCTCTCATTGCAATCAGTCATTTCAAAATTTTAGTAGTTCTGTGAATTTGATCTACATTCTCAAGCCAGTTAACAGCTTTCATATCTGGAACTCTCACCTTGATTAATTTAAGAAAATAGACCTTCATCAGAGAACCAAGATTTGATTAAAATACTTTAAAAAGCTGCACTTTATCAACTGGCAGAGCAAAGAGGAAAAATAAAACTAAAATTAAATAGTTACATCAGAAAAAATCAGCTCATCCTGAAACTTCGCCGTCTCAAATTCATGGATGGGAGAGAAAGTATCACCGATATTCCAATTACTTCCAGTTCCACCTTAAGCTTGACGTAACGGGGATTAAATTTGTTATTTGATCAGAGTTCTTAATATAAATGTTTATTTTATTACGTTAGCAATGTATTAAGTCATACTTGTTGTATCAAGAAATTATATCAAATTTGAGCCAACATGCATTATCTAAATTGCACATTGCAAAATACTACTGTTATTTAATACCATTACCTTGAACTATTGGATTTGTAACGGAATCAAATCCATAATTTCTAACCTCCTAGATAAAATAATCAGACTCCTTCTAGATGTGCAGTGTAGTATTAGAAATGCTGAACAAACAAAATCTTATGTGGTGCAAAATTATTCTATACAATACCTATTTTGTTGTGTAGACCTTTCCATCATTCACTGCTGTATGCAGTCTTATTTTACAAGATATCTCTGCCCCTGAATCTTTAAGCTACTGCACTCAATACAGCAATTATGTTATTTCACAGCAATCTATGAAGTCCACCTGTGGTAGAGAACCACAAATCAAACAGTACACCAAAAATATTTCTGGGAAGGCAATACAATAACTAAGTGGTTCAATTTATTGTCTATGTGCCTTTTTGTCCATCCCTATGATCATATTAATATTTCTAGAGCCAGTGCAGTCAATAAATTTACAACAAAGGCACAAAGTAAAAGTAACAGATTATTATTTTGTTCATGTTTTTCTTGGGGGTGAAAGGAAAAAAAGTATAAATCAATGAAATTTTAGCTCAACTTCAGCAGAATCTCTAGCCTAAGTCCAATATCTGACAAATACTTTCAAAATGAAACCGAGTACAGAAAATCAGATAGCTGCTGTGTTTTAAAATAATTGCACCAGATCTCTTCAATTTTGCAGAGTGGGATCATGAAGTCAGGATTTTTCTCAGTTGCTTTAGAAATTGTGCAGCACTGATTCCTGTGAAGCTTGGCTTGAGCGTAATGCTGCAATTTTCACGAGATGTGCCCTTGAACAAAGCTACAAATCTTACCCATCAATTGTATTTCAGCATCATAAAGTCAATTATAATTTTCAAGTTCTACATAACAGCTGTGTCATTCAATTTTTCCAAAAGAGGTGGCAAGTGGCTTTGTGGCACAAAATGATTTAAAAATCTGCACCTCTTCACTTCCGATCTTTTCTTAAATTAATGACAACTGTACATAGAGCATCATCACAAGTAAAATCATCACATCCAAAGTATGAACAATGATACAAAGCAATCAGAACATCCAGCTTTTATAATCCATCGTATAGAGAATTTCAAACAACATACTGTTGCAGTAGCAATTAATTATCAAAATCAACTGAAGGGCCAGAATTTTTAGAATGGTGAGGCTCAGAGTCAGTAGGGAACATGAACCTGCTTACTCAGAGCCCTGCTGTCAGTCTACACTCTAATGAGATTGATTAGCAGTAGGTGCGACTTTGTCCCTTCACTCTGGAGAAAATCCCACCTTGGGAGAGTAGCCAGTCACCAGGAACATGTTGCAATGGCTGAAAGAGCTACTGCAAGAAGCTTCATCGGCCTAAGTCCTGAGATCCAAAAAAAAGGTAAACGTCAGGGGTCTAGGTGGAAGGAATAGGGGCACCCTGGAAGAAGTCAATCAGGGTCTTGGATATAGGCAAAGGGTGAAGGGTAGTTCATAACTGTGATTATTTACTATTTATACATCATCATACTCTTGACCTATTAATTACAAGGTCATCATAAGCCGTGGAATTAATTTCAAATTTGTCATTTAAATGGCCCAGGCCACAAATTAGATTCATTGCGTTCAACACCAAAATGCTGATTGCATTCAGGTGAATTATCCTCTCAACAATGTAATTTATTTTCAATGTTGTACAAGACGCCTGAAAATGTTGGTTTAAGTGACTGACTTGAATCATAACTGGACTAAGCGAATCGTTCTTGCAGAGAGCCAGCATGGATATAGTGATCCAAATGGCTTCCTTTTGTGTTGTAACCATTCTATGATTTGTTAAATTTAATTGTGTGGAGATCATGTTGGCTTTTTAGATAAACACAGATGCTGTTTTTAATTTGATTCTAGTGACTGATAAATTGAACTTTCTGGACATTGTGAGAGGATTAAGCAATGGCTAATATCTCAAGTCCAGAGATGGCCAATTGCCTCAAATAGTTTTTTTGCTAGAGCATGTACTTCTCTCTCACGAAGATATCTAGTTCATATTAACACTTTAGAGGCACTTTTTAGTTCTGGGAAGATTAAATCTTAACTGTAGAAAATGGGATAAATACAGCCAAAGAAGCTTGGAGTCTATTAGAATTGGAGCCTTGTTGACTTAAAGGATTAACTGCTAGAAAGATAAGAACCACAAACAGCAGATGGAACTACTTAACCAGAAAAAATATAGGAGGAGGAATAACTAGATTTTTGAAGTCAGTTTGAGGGTAGACCAGACTACTTGGTCATGGAGATGGGTGGAGCCTAAGAAAGTCTCTGGTTTCAATTTATGTGCATTTGCTGGAAAAGTGCAAATTGTGTGTGACAGAGCAAAAGGCTGGATATCAAAAGGGGCTAAATTAACTGGGTCCAAAAATGTCCCTGAAGTGAGTGGAGCTGAGGGTTGAATATCAGCCTCTTTCACAGCTCACAGAGAAGCCCTGGAAGCTATTGGAAGGCTTCAGGCAGTTAGGGGTCAGCAAAGTCGTGAAGGGGGGGCAAGAGGCAGAAGGTTATTGGTTCTGTGCCAGGCAGAACTCATAGAAGCTCTGGGAGCCATTAATAGTTTGGTGCAGCCAGCAGACTGGAGTTCAGAGAAACCCTGAGGGCAGTGTAAGCTTAGTGGATCTGGTGATCTGCAAAGGAGTTGGAAACATATAATTGGTAATTAGAAGCAGAAGTGAAGCTGTGTGAATCCGTAGAACACCATTTTGGAAGAGGAGACTGCACCATTGTGAGCAGTCACTGAGACAGTCTGAGTTGGAGCAGTTTTCAAGGAATTCAGAACGTAAACCTTCAAAAAGTGAGAAGTTAAAATCCTCAAGGGAGGAAAGAGTTTTAACAAGATATTGTGACTCAGTGATCATTGACACTTGGGTGGATTGCTGAAGAATCAGTGTACTCTGTCTTGGTCACACCCACCATTTAATGCACAGTGGGATGTGTTTTCCTATTACGTACGTCTCCCTGAATTTACAAAATTCTTGATAGATAAACATAGAACATTACAGCGCAGTACAGGCCCTTCGGCCCTCGATGTTGCGCCGGCCAGTGGACCCTCTAACCTAAACTATTCCAATATCATCCATATGCCTATCCACCGAACATTTGAATGCCCCCAAAGTAGGCGAGTCCACAACTGCTGCAGGCAGGGCATTCCACACCCTCACCACCCTCTGTGTGAAGAACCTGCCTCTGACATCCGTCCTATAACTACCACCTCTTAATTTAAAGTTATGTCCCCTCGTGTTGGTCATCACCATCCGAGGAAAAAGGCTCTCACTATCCACCCTATCCAATCCCTTGATCATCTTATATGCCTCAATTAGGTCACCGCGTAACCTTCTTCTCTCTAATAAAGAAAAAGGATTTTTCCCCTGGCTGAAAAGGAAGGGCTGGTGAGTTCAAGAACGAGGGTACAATCTCAGAATGAGGGGTTAACCATTTAGGTCCAAGATATGCATTTTTATCAGAGGATGAAAGCTCAGTTTGAGACAAATCTATAGATTTCTAGATAGTATCAATGGATCTGCGGTTAGCACAGGAAAATGGTCTTGAGTTTGGCCATGATCTAATTTAACAACAGAGCCAGCTACAGTGGCCTACAACTCCTATGTTTTCATCTCATGTATAAAACAGATATTATAGGTTGTTTTACTTCTCTGACATAACATAATAATGTTAATTTGTTGGTCAAAACTCTGAAATCTTTTACCTCTCAGCGTGTAACTAAGATTTAAAACTTTGTCGTCTTTTAAACAAAATGTTATTTTTCCCTAACCAGATTATAATATCTGCCTGGTTTGCACTCCTATGAATGAACTGCAAGTGGTATGTTATTAACGGTAAAGTAGATAGTCAAATAAAACCATTATACTCAAGTAGCTCTTATGAATGCTATACTGGCAAAGTACAAAGCTTATACTAACATATAAGAGTAGAATCCTACGGCAAAGACACATTAATCTTCCTTTTTGATTGCAACACTTACTGGTAAAAGCCGGTATCACACTCAATTTCCCCACACAAGGCCATGATCACCATTAGACTGTGGGGAGGTATTGGAGGACTTTAGGCTATGCTCTGTAGAACTGAATAAAACAATTGAGATGCATTAAGCTTAAATGTCTGCTTCAGTTTCCACCTTCAGTTTTGTCAACTAAATGTCACAAAACCAAACAAAAGCTCATAACTATTGATTGCTATCTTCATTTATATCTTATGTTAACCATTTCCATTAGGGTTAATCAATAAAGTATTTCAATAATTATGATTATCCTTTTGACCTTCTGGC
Organism: Sphyrna mokarran; assembly: GCA_024679065.1. NCBI lineage: Eukaryota > Metazoa > Chordata > Chondrichthyes > Carcharhiniformes > Carcharhinidae > Sphyrna > Sphyrna mokarran. Next base: position 35,734,218 of record JAGIQG010000015.1, read on the forward strand.
TACGAAGAGATAATCTAACACTGGAAAGAGAAAGCTTGTATGCAAATGGATATGTGCCAAAATATACCTCCATCATTGCTTAATCCTCCTTTAGGGATAGGGAGCCACGAAGAATTTCATCAACCACTCAAGGCAGATTAAAGGCTGCAAGAGTGTTTTTTTCATGCATAATTACTTTTAAAATATATGATTCAACTTAAAATTTTTTGCAGGGTTTTGCTCTTAATAATAGGTCAATGATTACATATCCAAAAATTATTACATCAAATCTGAGAGCCAACATCCAATACAAATTTTTATTATCCTGCATGCTTGGGAATGGGTGGTGCTGGTTAATCAAAAAATAGAAAATCGTTTCAAAACCAGGTTAAAGTCCAATGGGTTTATTTGATAGCAAAAGCCACTACCTTTTGGAGCACAGGCTGTCCCTTCACTTGACAAAGAGGCAGCCAGCACTCCAAAAGCTAGTGGCTTTTGCTACCAAATAAACCTGTTGGACTTTAACCTGGTGTTGAGAGACGACTTATTATGTTCACCCCAGTTCAATGCTGGCATCTCCACAACAATCAAAAAATGTCAGTTACAGGGAGTTACATTTACTGATGAGATGCAATGCAATACTTGTAGTATAGATTTTCAAAAAATTAAGATATTGTTCTGAGCTCTGATATCATATATCAGATTAACCAACACTATATTTCTTTCAACACAATCTTCTGATTCTTGCCTTTACAAATTGCCTATTCTGTTTTAATGTCAACACAATTCTCTCACCATGACTTGTCTCATAATTCATGATGACGCACAACTCAATATCAAACACACAAATTGTAATAATTATTACCAATAAGGATGTCTGGCCCCTCTATTGGAAGCTTGGCTAGCCTAGAGGTGAATAGACAACATTTGGAAATCTTGGGAACTCTTTTTCACAGAACACTTGGGAGTTCTGAATGGCTCCTTCTTAACAAAGTAGCAACTGGCATTGGGAGATATCAGAAACAGATCAATGCAGCATTCCAATTGGTAAAAACTGTCTGAACCATTGCAGTTCTCAAATAAAATGTGGTGTAATGTTTCTTTTTAAATATAAATCTTGCCACTATAAGCAAAGTCTACAGTGTTCCTAACTGATCATTGCTAAATTTTCCTTGTATTGATCTTTTATGGTGAAATAATTGAACATAAAATATACCTTGTATGCATTTTTATAAGCATCGTTTGATGCTTCAAAACACATTTAAAAAGATGCAAAACTGCATCAGCATCACAAATCATCTATTGGCAGTTTACATCAAAGCTGTCATTTAGTGCATTATACTAACTAGATAAAAGTTAGCAAATGATCTTGATACATTGTGTTGTATTTTTAAAGTAATTCATAACAAAACAACTCAATGGGACACTCAGTAGAGCACATTCTTTATCTACAAATGTTAATGTTATTACAATTATGGAACTCTTCCTCAAGGATTCTTCCTGCATGGCTGATGCTCCACAACTAACTACAAAGCTAAAAGAAGAAATCTTTTTATGAAAAGCTTCAGGCAAATCCATATCCAACAACCTGCTATGAAAACACTGTTCACATAGTGGACAAACTCCCCCATAACAGCTAAGGCAATGCATAGAGCATTCTAAATAAAACAATCCATAATATTCTAAGTGGGCCAGTTCATCCCATCTCCCAATTGAAACAGATCCTTTAAAAAAATCCAGGATTATAATCTGCCTGCTCACTAATAAATAATCATTTCTTCGTTGGGTCATACTCTCTTTATACCATGTTTCATTGAAAATCTGTCCATTAGGTTTTGAGATATATTGTTTACAGGCTAAAGAATAGGAGTGAAAACATTACCTCTACTCAGTGCTGGACCTAATAAGAGCCGCATCAACAAATTGGTAAAAAAATTGAACTAAGGTAGTCAACGTAACTACGAAAGATCCTGATCAGCTGTGCAAGTTAGCAACACTTAAGCTTTTGACAAGATATCATTTGAACTATTACAATTGTACGACAGGCCATAATAATAGTGTGGATCAATAAGCTTATGCAGCAAGGGAGCTGTCAGTGGTCCTGAATTAGTAGTTTGCGGAGTTTGGTCAAAGCAAATTAACCAGTTTTATTAAGATATGGTAGTTGGAATATGAAATTGTGGGTTTCCACAATTTTTTCATTGGGAATTAAATAGCTGCTTGATAAATATTATGTTAATGGGAGCAAAATTAGGAGAAGAAAGCACCAGTTCCGGATGGCCTATTTATATTCTGTAATATACTTCTGTGCTCCATGACAGGGGTAACTAATCAATTTGATCTTTCTTAAAAATGCACACCACCCACTGATGATTTTCCTCCCATTTGAAACATTAACGCAAACAAAAACTTAAAAGAGAAAACTAAAATTTTGTGGTCAGTGGTGAAGCAACATTGAATAAACATATTCCGTGCTGTGGACTTCACCTTTAGAGGCATTAATTTCATGAGCATGTGAACTAGAGGAGACCCCTAGTATTCAATTAACAGCATGTATTCAATTAACCAGGAAGCCAATCACTTTAAAGAATTATCAGAAAGCAAACCAGGAACAAGCAAGCAGAGCTTATCATTGATGTTTCATGATTTTACAGCAAGTTAATCACCTGATGAAGGGGCAGTCTTCCAAAAACTTATGATTCTAAATAAACCTGTTGGATTTTAACCTGGTGTTAAGCGATTTCTTTCAATGCCCACCCCAATCCAACGCCAGCATCACCATATCATTATTGCTGCAATGTTCAAGGTACACTCTGATTATCCTATACAAGCTTTCACCAAAGGTCTAGAGCCATGTGGAAACGACCAGACATAGGGTTCTTTCTAGTTACTCTTTGGTTCAACCCAATGTTTATAATTCTAACATGTACAAACTACAATTTCTTATAAAGCCCTTGAATTATCACAATGGAAATATATTTGAAAACAAACACTTCCAATTCCTTGGTGAATAAAGTAATCTGTTTTAACTCTACTTGTCTCTGCATTATGATATAACTCCATAATTGTGACCGTTAACACTGAAATAGTTCCAAATACTTAACTAGAATCAATACAAATTATAAAGGCTTTAAACTGTAAAAAGTTCATTAGTGTCACAAATAGACTTACATTAACACTGTAATAAAGTTATTCCCCTAAATCGCCACACTCCAGCGCCTGCTCGGGTTCACTGAAGGAACTTCAGCACAGCCAATGCACCTAACCAATTCATTCAGAATGTGGGAGGAAACTGGAGCACAGAGAGGAAAATCACGTGTGCAGATTCTACACAGATGGTGACCCAAGCCGGGAATTAAATCCAACACTGTGAGACACTGTGCTGCCTTGTGTACTCTTAAGAAACAGAATGAACTTGAACAAGACTTTTTGTCATCCTTCTTATACACTTTGCTACAATTTATGTTGTAATATAGTTCCACAGGCTCCTGTTTTTAACAGCTGCCTTGTCAAAGTGGTTATCTTTCCTGCAGGTAACCATTAATGTGCATTTTGGAGCATGACCCAAGTCCTCATCTAGAATTTACACATGCAATCGATATCATTTTATAGTAATCAAGAATTGAGACATAAAAATTAACTAAACTCAGATGCCAAGGCTGAAAGGAACATTAATCAAACTCAACTCATGGAACAATTTTCTTTTTCTGAATTGTATGTTTTAACAAGTCACTACTGGAACTTGGACAATTAGAGCCTTGCTGACTGAAATTTGTCCAAAATTCAAAAGCTGTGTGTCGAATGAGTAACATTTCCTTATATGCTCTGCACTCAACTGAGATATCACTTTAAAAATTAGATAGGCATCATTTGCAAGGCCAGTATTTGTTAGCCATCACTAAATGCCCTCAAGGTGTAGTGATCCAGCTTTTTGAACTGTTGCAATCTATGTGCTGTAGGTACATCAGTGCTGTAAAAGGAGTGCCACGATTTTGACCCAGTGACAGTGAAAGAACGGCAACATATTTCCAACACGGGATAAAATGCGATTTGTGGGGTGGGTGGGGAGGTGGGGAACTTGCAGGTGGTGGTTTTTCCATGCATCTGCTGCCCCTGTTCTTCCAGATGGTAGACATCCTAGGTTTGGAACGTGCTGCCAAAGGACCCTGGCTACAGCAAGAGTCTATATTCTTGTAGCTTGTACAAATAGATTCCACTGAGCACCCATGGGGGAGGAAGTGAATACTAAGGTAGTGGATGGGGTGCCAAACAGGCTACTTTGTCGTGTATCCTGCTGAGCATCATTAGCCACACTAAGTCAAGTGCAGAGTATTTCATCACACTTCTGATTTGTGCCCCCTAGATGGTGAAGTCAGGAGGTAGCTACATTGGTATGATTGTTATTTGTTTAAGACCATTCAAATAGTTAAAGTAACATTACATTGATCATAATGAGTTATACTGTATGAATACTCTCCACTCAACTGTTACAATTATCCCAAAGACAATTTGCCCATCCTTACAATCTTTTGAGCTAATGAAATGCACATTAAAGTGGACAAATTGCAATACAAACGATGCCTAAGTTTGATGTACGAAAGAATAAAAAGTAGTATGAAATGATTCTGGTGTACGTTGGCAGTCCCAAAGTACAACATGAAATCATGTGCACGTAGCTGAAAAAGTAACCATGGTGGGGGCAGATGGTAAAGGAAGCACAATGTTACCCCAATGCAGTCACACCTCTTGAATGCCAAACTCAAATTCAAAACAAACATATTTTCACTTCTCCCAGCTCAAACATCCTAAAATGCTGATTCACAAGATTTCCCCTATATCTAACCCCATTTGGTAGGAAAGGTAAAGAGACACATTTAAATTAAAAATAATGCCGTAATAGTTTATCATCCATTTTGTATTGTACAATAGAATCACTCTTCAGTCAAGTAATAAGTTATCACCACTTGTTCACATGTTGCTATTTATTTTTCAAATTTATATTAATAAATGCTTGTACAAACTATTAACATTTTCCAAAGATACTATCCTACATCCGTGACTATTTTTCTTCTCCGCTGTTGCTGCTGAGTTGGTGAATGGAAACTTGGTAGAAGCACCAACAAAAAAATAAAAGAGCACAGATAATTTCTAACAAGTTAAATTCAAAACAAGAAGTTCAAAAACCTTGAATTCTTAACACCAAAAAAAGAGACAAAATTCCGGTCAAATTCAGAGCTACATGCTTCCTAAACTGCTTACTACAAGATGACAAATCTATCCCCAAGGTGTTACAAGAAAGACACAAAAAGGACAGAACCGCTGGCCCAGAAATTGTACCATTTATACTGGAATTGCACTTGACCTAAATTAATCCTATAGCATGATGAAACGTGATATCTGTACAACAAATCAGTTCAAATCTTGAAGCCTGTACCAAATGCAATTAGACAAGATAGAACCGGACAGTTATATCTTCAAAAAAAAACAGATCTGTTTGGAGTGCGTGTTTACCATCTGCTGTATAAAGATTACAGCTTATGTTATGAGACAGACTATTTGGAATGCTGAGCTGATGCAAAATGTATTGTACAATCAAGAGTGAAGGTCGTGAAGAAGGGGCAGTATAATGGTCTTTTGGCTGACTGTAAAAGAAAAGCAGTAAGCAAATTAGGGAAGACTCAAGAGGACTGATTGCCCTATGACCATACTCAGCAATCAAGCATCTTTTGCATCACATGTTTCTTTCCGACAGCATCATTTCTGCTAATGAAATCAGTAAAACATCGACTCTGCTTTTAAAACCTCAACTCCTGGCACAGAGACAGCAGCCCAAAGCTATTTTATCTTGCAGTATTAATCAACACTGTCCAGCATATCTGCAATATCACAGGCTCTTTGTATACATTATGAACACACCAGTTGTTCGATGATCCTACAATTTATGATTATGGGTCAAAGCCCTAGTTTCAAATTAAACAGAAGTCTTGTTCATTAGCACAGCCATAATTTGGTGTTTACAGTCTAGTTATTAAGGCTAAACTAATTTTTTTAGAGTATAAAACATCAAAAAAACTGGTTGAAAAGCCAAAACATAAGTGTCCAGGAGCTTCAATCACTACAAGCAAACAATTACTGTTGCAGAAATTGACTGCTGAAATGTCAAAAGACATTATTGAAAATATTAATGTTATTCAAAATAATTTTAAATTTACACCAGCTACCAAAATGCAAAGCAGCACTAAAGTTAAATTCAGAATAATTCAAACAGATCAGACTTTAAACTCAAATAAAATGTTCAAATCAGAAGCATGCATGTTTAGAAGATTTTATTCACATGATTGATGGCTGACAGAAATACTGCAGGTAAGTGCTTCCAATTTCTTTTGCACATACAGCTGGTTTCATTGTAATGGGTATCATGGATTGGCAGCATTGTTACTGAATTGCTGGTCCAGAGACCAGACTAATGCTCTGGGGATATGATTTCAAATTCCAATATTGTAGTTGGTAGAATTTAAATATAATTAATAAATGAATCTGAGATTAAAAATTTGTCTCAGTAATGGTGATCATGAAACCATTGCATTGTTGTAAGAATCCATCTCTTCACTAATGTGCTTTAGGGAAGAAAATCTGTTGCTAACATGTGGCCAACATGTGACTCTAGACCCGTACAATATGGTTGACTTTTAACTGTCCTCTGAAGTGGCCCCACAAGCCATTCATTGAAACAATCTGCTACAAAAGGTCAAAAAGGAATAAAACAACAGACCACCCAGCATCCACAAGGACAACAGGACGCCAAGTTGACCCTGCAAAGTCCTCCTTGCTAACTAACATCTGAGGGCTTGTGACAAAATTGGGAGAGTTGTCCCATCCCATTGACTAGTCAAGCTTGACACAAATGACAGCACCCTGCAAACTCCAATCTCTCCCAACTAGAAGAGAAAGGGCAGTAAATGCATGGGAACACCACCACAGGCCAATTCCCCTCCACGCCACACATCATCCTGACTTGGAACATTATCACTGTTCATTCACTGTCACTAAATCAAAATCCAGGAACCCCTTTCTTAACAGTACTAAGTGTACCTACACTAGATGGATTGTGGCAGTTCATCACCCACTACTCCAAAGGCAATTAGGGATGAGTAATAGATGCTTACGGCAAAGTTCACATCTCACAAAATATTAAATAGCATCACTAAAACTATTACAAACTTACAGAAAAAGACATGAATATTTAATAAAATATAATCAAATGGTAGGATTATTTAACAATGCATTAATATTTAAATTCAGTTAGAAAGCAAATGTGAAATAATGGGAATACCTGGTACTGAAATTGGAAGAAATGCTTCGAGATGGAAACATTTATCAAAGCCAGCTCATGCTGAGCTGCCTCGTACTATAGAGTCATTGTCTTCTATCCTATACTGTGTGAAATGAATAGCAACAGGAGGCTGATGGAATGAAACTAACCTCCAGAGCTGCCAAGAATGAATGAAGAAAATTAGATTCTTCTTATTAGCTTACAGCTGATGGCTGTGAACAATACAGGTCAGAAGGTGCAGAGGGGGTTGGAAGAGCAGAACCACACTTGCTTTGCTGTGCTCCAAGCATATGTTGGTAATGGCAACTAATAGAAATGAGACCATCTGCTAAGTTGCGCAAATAGTGTCACTTAGAGATTTCAATAACAAAAAAATTAAACCTTATGGTAAATAGGAAAGTGGTGAACAGAATGCTTTTTTTAAATAGAAAAAGTGTAAAGAAAAGCTCCATTGATAACCAAATAAACCGTACACTATAAACAGTTTTACCAAGCATCTCAAATCTGACAAAAGTTCAAAGCTTCAGTCTGTTGGTGGAACTGTAGGCATGTGATATATTTCTTCCAAAATCATGAATGTCAGGTAATCGTAGAACAAAGTGTAAACTAATGCATTTGTGCATGAATTGCAATTAATGATGGAAAACTCAAAATGGGAAAAAAAGTACACCCAAATCTTCTCTTATGTTTAAAGCAGCTTCCTTAGCTTAAAAATTAGGACAAGAGAAAGAGAGGGGGAGGAATGATTTCATTTGTCTGCACTCTCAACTTGGTTCACCATACTGTTTACATGGTCCATTTTGCAAGTTTGAGAGAGCTTCCTATTATATAATTGAAACAAAATTAACTTAGTCAAAAGCAATGAAAGTAAGAACCAATTTACGTCTATTATTTTTCCTGATGCTCACCGGCCACTGAGATCTATTCCTGCCACTTGCAGCACAATCAACTGCAGCGTTTGTAGATCAAGCTGATAATAAAGCCGTCACTAGGAAACGCAAATAGGTAGAAGTTATAGCTAGATGCGCCAAAAAGCAGCAGCAGTGACAAGTCATTTACAACATAAAGTGGTCAATGCATGCAGCTTTCATGAAAGCAAGTAGATCGATGTCTGTATAATTTATACAGCAAGAGGTTCAGAAATGAGAAGAGGTTGGTTGCTTTGGGAAACAATGGGCAGAAGTCTTTCAAATTGACCAATAGATGCTCGACTGGGTTTCTGTAAAACCAAATGAAAGTGTTTTATTTACATGCTCACCACACAAGCAGGGAGAAAACATTGCTCATTTCAGTTTGTAATGCTGCACAATCTTGAATGTAAGCCATAAATAGAATCAATGGGCTGAATGGCCTCCTTCTGCACTATAGACATTTTATGATACAGGCAAAATATGGTGGATGCTGGAATCTGAAACCGAAAATGCTGGAAAATCTCAATTTTCTGATTGCATCCGTGGAGAGAGAACAGAGCTAATGCTTCGAGTGAAGGGTCAGTTGGCTCTATTCTCCTGCTTTCAAACCTGCTGAGATTTTCCAGCATTTTCTTTTTTTGTTTCAGATTCAGCATCCGCGGTATTTTGCCTTTAGTATTCAAGATGTTGCTAGAAGGTTAGGGACAGGTATCATTCCCAATTGAGGAGGTGTCATCCGGACTGATGGGGCTTTTGAACACCCAGGTTTGGGAATAGTTACTACTATTGAGTGGCTCAGATTGTCATACACAGATTTGGGTACGGAAAATGGTTACTGCCGACTAAGTGCTCATCTTATACCCAGAATAGCTATTGTCAATTGAATAGCTTACCTTATTGTTCCTGGGTTTGGGAATGGAAATGGTTACTGCGAAATGAATGCTCACTTTATACCCAGGTTTGGGAATGGCCAATAAGGGTGGCTCACTTTATCATACCAGGTTTGTATTTGGGAATGATTACTGCCAATTGAGTGCTCACCTTAAACCTGGGTTTGGATATGGGAATGGATACTTCTAAATGAATGATCACCTTATACCTGGGCTCGGGAACGGGTACTGTCAATTGAGTGTTCACCTTATCATATATCTGGGAATGGTTACTGCCAATTGAGGGCTCACCTTATACCTGAGTTTGGGAATGGTTGCTACTGACCTTATGCAGTTTCCACATGGCCCCCAGTGCCTTGACTTCATGGCTGGAGTGCTTGCCCTCCTCCAGGCACTGGTAGCAGACCGGGATCTTGCAGTTGACACAGTACATGCTGTAGTTCTCCAGCTCGTGGTCGGTGCAGGTGGAGATCTTGCGGGGGCTCAGCCTGCGGCAGATACGACCCTGGGCGGGCGGCACCAGGCGGTGCTTGACGAGCGGCCCCCGGGGCGGATGGCACCGCAGGCGGCAAGCCTCGCAGTAGAAGACGTCGCACTGCTCGCACATGACGGTGGCCTCGCGGGGCGCCTTCTCGCACAGCTGGCACTTGAGGGCCACGGCCCGGCCCTGCTGGTAGCGGTCGATGATGCCTTCCAGCACCCGGTTCTTGGGGAAGCCGCGGAGCCCCCGCTCATCCAGGATCAGGCTGCGGTGGCACTGCGGGCAGGTGATGCACGAGTTGCGGGGCGGCGCCGCCGGCGAGGGCGGGAAGACCCGCACGCCGTTGGGGGAGCGCTGGCACGGGGTGGTGGGAGCACTGGCGAAGCCGGCGTACGAGCCATAGCCGCTGTCCGCCTCGCTGTACAGGCTCATCTTGTCCAGGTCCAGGTAGTCGTAGTCGGAGCCCGAAGCGCGGCTCGGCGGGGACTCGGCTTCGGGCGTCTGCACCAGGATGTTGCGGGCGCACGCCATGCATAGGTTGTGAGAGCAGGGCAGGATGATGGGCTCCCGGTAAAAAGCCCCGCACACAGGGCACTTCAGCTCCTCTTCCATCTCCTCCATGGCCGGCAGTCGGCTGCAGGCAGGCGGAGCGCCCACCTTCCCTTGCTCAGGCTGGATGCTGCTGCTGCTTGCTGCTGCTGCTGCCAGTCAGCTTCAGGCTGGATGCACCGCCGCCCCTCACTCTGGATGCTGTGCAACACACAGCGCCCGCTGCCCCGCTCCTGGGTCTGCCTGATGCTGATGCTGCGGGGACCGCTGGATGCTCCAAACGCTCCTGCAGCCGCCGCTCAGTCACAGGCGGCTTCACCGCCCCGCCCAGAATCCGGCACGCGCCGCTTCCCATTGGCCGCTGCATCCGGGCCAGATTCCATCTGAGTGGAACCGGGCTGTCAATCACCGTGGGGGTGGGAGGACAGCAGCCCCCCAACAAGGCTGAGAGCACCGTCCCCATTATATAACCTGCTGCTTGCATTGCAGCATGCAAAGGTTTCGGTGAGTGTTTCGGGGTTGTGTACATCAGATGATCATTAATCGATATGCTTTTCATAGGGTTGAATATTCCACTCCCAACGTTTTCAGCATTCAAGATTGCAATTTTCATCTCCATTTGTGTTGGACTTCAGGAAGAGTGGAGGACGCTGTCCGTTTAATAGCGATTGATGATGATGAACCATATTTGGGCAAAACGTATTTCTTGATTACCAATCATCTAAAAAATAAATCCACATTCATGCCATTATACGAATTAGAAGCAGGTCACTCGGCCCTTCCAACTTGCTCCACCATTCAATAAAATCGTGGCGGATCTGATTTTCATCTCAATACCATGTTTTTGCCTGGCCTACTCCCTTGTTTATCAAGAATCTATCTCTGCCTTACAAATATTCAAAGTCTAGCTGTGAATGTGGGGAGTGGCTATGACTTGAATGGTTATTTCGCAGAGAACATAAAAACTGGTGGTGTAGTAGAGAACGACGTAGAGTGCTGGTCCGCTGGACAGAACAGTGGCATATGAAATTTAACCCTGAAAAGTGTGAGGTGATGCATTTGGGAGGACTAACAAGACAAGGGAACACACAATGAACAGTAAAATACATGTAAGTACAGAGGAGCAAAGAGACTTGTGGTGCATGCCCAATGATCCCTGAAGGCAACAGGATAGGGAGATGCCATGGGGAAGAAGGCATATGGGATAATTGCCTGTATTAGCCCAGACAAAGAATAGAACATTAGGGAGGTTATCATGAGCTGTAAAAAACACTCATTAGGCCACAGCTACAGTACTATGTGCAGTTCTGGTCACCCAATGTAGGAAGAATATAATTGAACTAGAGAGAGTGCAAAGAAGATTCATCAATATGTTGCCTGGGTAGGAGCATTTCAGCTGTGAAGATAGGCCAGTTAGGTTGGGGTTATTTCCTCAGAGCAGAGAAGGCTGAGGGGGTACCAGATTGAGGTGTTACCATGTTATGACAGACATAGATAGGGAAAATAGGAAAAACCATTTTCCCTTAGTAGAGGAATCAATAACCTTAGTAGGGAACCTAGATTTAAGGTCAGGAGCCGGAGATCTAGAGGGGATTTAAGAAAAATACTGTTCACCCAGAGGATGGTTGGAATCTGAAACTCTCTGCCTGAAAAGCTGTTTGTTGGAGGCAGGAAAGCTCACCACATTTAAGAAACACTTAGATGAGCATTTGAAATGCCATAGCATACAAAGTTACAAATCGAAAAAATGGAATTAGAATAGGTAGGTGCATAATGGTCAGCACTATGACCATTAGAAAAATTGGGCTAAAGGATCTCTATGACCCTGCTTGCACTACCTTTTGAGGAAGAAAGTTCCAAAGACATTCTAAGATAAAAAATTCTCCTCATCTCTGTCTTAAACGGACAACCCCTTATTTTTAAACATTGAATCATCCTAGTTTTAGATTGTCCAGCAAGAGGAAACATTCTCTCCACATCCACCCCGTCAAGACCCCTCAGGATCTTAAATGTTTTAATCGAGTCATCTCTTACTCTCCTAAACTTCAGTAGATACAAGCCTAGCTTGTGCAACTTTTCCTCATAAGACAACGTGCCCATCCCAGGTATTAGTCTAGTAAACCTGCTTCCAATGCATTTACATATTTCCTTAAACCAATACCATATACAGTACTCAAGATTTGGTATCACTAATACCCTGTATATCTAAAGGATATCTTCCTCCTTTTGTATTCAATTCCACTTGCAGTAAATGATAATATTCTATTAGCTTTTCTAATTGCTATACCTGCATATTAACCTGTTGTGATTCGTGTACTAGGGTATATCTGCATCTCAGAGCTCTGCAATCTCCCATCCTTTAGATAATATTCTATTTTATTCTTCCTGTCAAAATGGATAATTTCGCATTATACTCCATTTGCCAAATCTTTGCTCACTCACTTCAACAGTTTATCCCTTTGTAGCCTCCTATGTCCTCTTCACAACTTATTTTTCTACCTAAATTTGTGTCATTAGCCAATTTAACCTACCTTCAATCCCTTCATCCAAGTCACATATGAATTGTGAAATGTTGGGACCCTGTGTGGCACATCACTCACCACATCTTGCCAATCAGAAAATAACCCATTTATGCCTCCACTCTATTTCCTGTTAGCCAGCCAATTTTTTTATATAATATGTTACATCTTACATTATGAGCTTTTATTTTCCACAATAACAAAGAACAAAGAAAATTACAGCACAGGAACAGGCTCTTCAGCTCTCCAAACCTGCACCAACCATGCTGCCTGACTTAACTAAAACCCCCTACTCTTCCTGAGAGCATACCCCTCTATTCCTATCCTAATCATATATTTGTCAAGACACTCCTTAAAAGTCAGTATCGTATCCATTTCCACTGTCTTCCTTTGCAATGAGTTCCAGGCATCTATCACACTTTGTGTAAAAAATCTGCCTCATACATCCCTTTTATACCTTGCCCCTTGCATCTTAAACCTATGCCTCCTAGTAATTGACTCTTCCACTCTGGGAAAAACTTCTGACTATCTACTCTGTCCATGCTCCTCATAATCTTGTAGACTTCTATCAGGTTACCTCTCAACCTTCGTCATTCCAGTGAGAACAAACCAAGTTTCTCCAGCCTCTTCTTGTGGCTAATGCCCTCCATACCAGACAACCTCCTGGTAAATCTTTTCTATACCCTCTCCAAAGCCTCCACATCCTTCTGGTAGTGTGACGACCAGAATTGAATACTATATTCTAAATGCGGCCTAACTAAGGCTCTATAATGCTGCAATATGACATGCCAATTTTTAAATTCAATATCGCAGCCTATGAAGGCAAGCATATTGTACGCCTTCTTGACCTGCATTGCCACTTACAGTGTCCTGTGTACCTGTACACCTGTGTATACTCATAAAGGTTTGCCATTTACTGTATATTTCCTATCTTTGTAAGACCTTCCAAAATGCATTACCTCACATTTGTCTGGATTAAACTCCATCTGCCAGCTTTCCACCCAAGCTTCCAACCTATCTATATCCTGCTGTAACCTTATCGCTATCCGCAAATCCATCAACCTTCGTGTTATCTGCAAACTTAATAATCAAACAAGTTACATTTTCCTCCAAATCATTTATATACTTTACAAACAGCAAAAGTCCCAGCACTGATCCCTGAGGAATGCCATTTGTCACAGCCCTCCGTTCAGAAATGCACCCTCCCACAGCTTCCTGTATCTTCTATGGCTTCTATTCACCTGACGAACGGGCAGTGCTCTGAAAGCTAATGGCTTTTGCTGCCAAATAAACCTGTTTGACTTTAACCTGGTGTTGGGAAACTTCTTACTACCCTCTTTGACCGAGCCAATTTTGAATCCACCTTGCCAGCTCACCTCTGATCCCATGTGACTTCACCTTTATCACCAGTCTGCAATGAGGGATCTTGTCAAAGGCCTTACTGAAGTCCATGTAGACAATATCCATTGTTCCACCTTCGTCAGTCATCTTTGTCACTTTCTCAAAAAATTTGATCAAATTCATGAGACATGATTTCCCCTTTACAAAATCATATTGCCTCTCACTAATATGTTTACTTATTTCCAAGTGGGAATAAATCCTGCCTCGATGAATTCTCTCCAATAATTTCCCTACCACTGATGTAAGGGTCACTGGTTGTAATTACCTGGATTATTCTTGCTACCCTCCTTAAACAAAGGAACAACATTGGCTAGTCTCCAATCAAAGAACAAAGAAGAAAAAACAAAGAACAACACAGCACAGGAAACAGGCTCTTCGGCCCTACAAGCCCACACCGCCATCCTTTCAAGGCCCTAGCAATTTCAACCTTTGCCTCTCTCAGTATTCTGGGGTATATCCCATAAGGCCCTGGGGACTTGTCTACTTTAATGTTTCTCAAGAACCCCAATACCTCCTCCTGTTTGATCTCAATATGACCCAAACTATCTACACACCCTTTCACAGACTCATCATCCACTAATCCTCCTCTTTGGTGAATACTGATGCAAAGTACTCATTTAATACCTCACCCATTTCCTCTGGCTCCACACATAGATTCCTGCCCTTGTCCTTGAATGGGCCAATCTTCTCCCTAGCCACCCTCTTGCTCTTTATATATGTATAAAAAGTCTTGGGATTTTCCTTAATCCTGCTGGCGATGATTTTTCGTGACCTCTTTTAGCCCTCCTTACTCCTGCATAAGTTTCTTTTTACTTTTCTTGTATTCTACACTTGCTTCGTGTGCTCCCAGTCTCCTATCTTTGACAAATGCTTCTTTTTCTCTTTGACTAGGCTCACAATATCTCTTGTTAACCAAGATTACCAAAACTTGCCATACTTATCCACTATCCTTACAGGAATATGCTGGTCCTGAATCCCTAGACAGACTAGAAAGCCATTAAATACCATGACATGACTGTTTCTTATTTGTCTAGGTGAATGGATTTTGCTCGTAGGAGTGTGTGCTTTCATTGCTGTGCAGGTGATTACTCACAGGTCTATAGTTTTGGCTGTCATCTCTGTATTGGAGAAGAGTTTCTCACAAGTGTTTTGCCACATCTCCAAGGACCCAGCTGCTGACTCCATCTGGAAATATGAATATCTATGGAAGACTTAATTGTTATGGAATGAAGGCATTGTGAAACACACACTTGCATGATAATTGTTAGGTGGTTTCAGACCAGTTGAATGTTAAATGAATCAAATTCCTTTTGATTGATGAATGCTGCTATCTGATCTGAGTGAGCCTTGATTGCCAAACATGTATGGATCCAGCTGCAGCAGCAAACCTGAGGACCTGACCGGACTCATCAGTAGCAAAATGGATGTAAGTGGAGGCCCTGGAAAGCATGGCATCATCACCTGCAATGTACTTACGTGCAACAGATTGTGAGATTTTACAGATGGTTACCAGCAGATCCCTGGAATGAGCCAATGTCGAAAAAATTCAGGCTTGTGGTATTTTGACCCTTGCTAACTGGCAATGTCCGTTCACTTAGTCCACTTAGCAGAAAGTCTTCAGGAGGCTGAAAATATTAATAGTGGCCTAGTGGGAAACTCTGAGCCTTCCGAGGCACTGCTGTTCATTTGTGCCCAGATAGCTCCCCCTATGCTGGGGGTTATGATCTCCTGCACATCAGCGCTTTGTGTCCACCCACTCTATCCTGAAGAGCAGCACATTGTTGAGGAGAAAGCTGCTGTTGCTGGTAATGCTGTAGCTGCTCTGGTGTTGCTGCTAATGGTCATCTTGCTTCACATCGGAGGTCCAAGGAAGACATCATAAGCTGATTCTTTGCTTCTGAGAAGACTGAGAGTTGGAAAATGTAGATCAAAATCAAAAAGTTCCAAGCTCACAAAAATGATCACCAAAATAATGGAAATCATCTCCATTGCCACATGCAGAAAAGAATAGTCACTGTGCAAACAATTGGATGCTGAAAGCATCTTTCTTTTATATGCACCATCAAGAGTATCCAGAATAAAAGGTGCGTGCTGCTCCATGCATAACATAATGCAACAGAGAATACTGGAACTCTTAAGAGGAGAAAGGTGAAGTCATCTTCACATCTTCAGAGGAGGAGCAACAGGAGGAGTATGTGGAGGAGGGGGAGGAAGAGAGTAATATGGCCATGATAACCACTTACCCATCTTTCAGCAGTGCTCAGAATGGACCCATTTAGTGATAATTGGCTTATCTGAGGCAGTGCTGCCATCGAGCACACCAATACCGAACCCACTGTGACCACTCCATCTCCACAGTTAATAATCCACCCCTCCCACTGACACTTAATGCTTGTCGCCTTATGTATCATGCTATCTTCTAATGGGAACTTCCAGATGACACGTAACAATGACAATAATTGAATAATGAAGCTTTGAATTAAAGGTAATGGTGCATTAAATCCAAAAATGACAATATAACCAACCTTTAAAAGTTCACGATTCCCTTGTAAAGCAACAAAGCTTTTCTCTTCCTTTTTTTATTTGTCCTGCAAGATGCAATTCCTATGGCATCAACAGAGCTAGGGCCAAACTGCCCATTCTCCTGCACTTTCAATCAAGATGTTTGTGGCAAACATTCACTAGGTTTTGGAGCTGGTGAATACCCTGCCAAATACTGCATAACCTGTATATGTGCAGGGCATACTCGGCCACTGGGACAGAGGCAGCACGTGGGGCTTTGACTAAAGGAAGGCAAGGGGTGGAGTGGGTACAGTTTGAGCACAGCCTCTGTTCCCACACTTTGCTGCACTTCAGTGAGATGTTCAGTAGCCCAGGGACTTCCTTCCATTCTATTTAAACTGGCAAACTAAGTATGCAGGCCATTGATCAAGGTCATCTTGCACTTGGTTACCTTTCATACCTGATGCTTCATGCAGGTGGCCATTCTTTCTATGATGGTGAGCATTATTGCAAAAACCTGAGCCACCATGGCACTCATGCTAGAGACAGACTCCTCTAATCTTGCTCCAACTGTCTATAATGTCTCTGGAAATGCTGACAAGACATCAAACATTTTCTGCTGCTGCTCCGAATAGTCTTCTTCATGATCCCTGAGGCTCAGCATCTGCATCTGATGAACCAGAACCTGGATGAAAGAAATCTTCACCTGCATTAAATTCCACTTATCACTTGCCAGTTGTTGAATAGATTCATTTTGTCTTTTGCTGGAGTCCCTTTAAATATGGAAGCTTTGTCAGTCAAGTGTGGGTTATGATCACGCTCATTCCCCTTAAATGGTTAAGAAAGCTGGAAGCAGGATTCTAACCTGTAACTAAAGAGTTATTGAAAAACCTACTCCTCAAATTTGCATGTTTCTGACCTGCTGCCTGTCTTCCCATTGTGAGACTGCTCAAACATTAAAATTCAGCCCTTTGTATCTTTTGAAGTACAATTATCTTTTGTATTCATTAGCGTAAAAGCATTGCTTGAACTCTGTCATAAAGCACTTAATGTACTTTAAATGCAGCGGCAATTTGTATAAAACGCTCACGTACCCATCAATGACACTGGGTGGCACGGTGGCACAGTGGTCAACACTACTGGCTCATAGTGCCGGGGATCCAGGTTCAATCAGCCTTGGGTGATGTGTGTATGGAGGTTGCATATTTTCCCGGTGTCTGTGTGGGTTTCCGCTAGGTGCTCCAGTTTCTTCCCACACTCTAAAGATGTGCATGTTAGGTTAATTGGCCGTGCTAAATTGCCCCTTAATGTCCCAAGATATATATGTTAGGGAAATTCATAAGGTAAATTTATGGGGGTAGGGCCTGGTTAAGATATTCTGTCAGAGAATCGGAGCAGACACAATGGGCCAAATGGCCTGCTTCTGCACTGTGGGGATTTTGTTTTTTCTGGAGGAAGAAGACGTCAGTCCTCTGGGAGTGTAAGTTTTCTATATCACCCACATCACATAAAGCAGGCATTACTTGGACAGATCTGGTGTTCAATGTATTAGTGAGTTTGAGGTGACAATACAAAGTGATTCGTGAAACACAGCACAGAAAGAGACAGACGTGTAGAAACAAGAAGAGAAAACCTGTGTTGAGCGAAGTTCCAGAAATATTATTGGTCCTGCCAAGTTATGTTATTATTTCCACCTCACAAGACGAGTAATAAAATAGAAAACACTGATTAACATGATGCAAGTCAGTTTGATGGTATTGTGAATTCAATCACTCGTTGTGCGCTGTCATTGGGCAGTGGGGGTTTTCCCTGCAGGCAGTGCTCGAAAAACAAGTGGTACAGGTGTCATCGTGGGCGTGCAGATGGTGGGCACAGTTGGAACACCTTCAGGAATATTCTCTGTGATGGTAGTGGGGTCCAAAATCTGATTAAGGCTTATACACATAGATAAAAGCAAATTAAAGATTGAAATCTCTTTTTTATTAATAACAATAACTTGTATTTACATTGCACCTTTAACATAATGAA
Source organism: Sphyrna mokarran (assembly GCA_024679065.1). NCBI lineage: Eukaryota > Metazoa > Chordata > Chondrichthyes > Carcharhiniformes > Carcharhinidae > Sphyrna > Sphyrna mokarran. The sequence continues at coordinate 35,752,811 of JAGIQG010000015.1, forward strand.
ATGTCCCAAGGTATTTGACAGGAACATATAAAACAAGATAGGACACTGAGGGACCGATTTTACCATTTTGATTCTAAGTGCTGAATCTGGACATGATTCAGACCTGACTTGTAAACCCTGTTTTCAGGCACCCCCATACACACTCAGCCTGAAAAAAAAGTTGTGAATCTGAATCACACAATGGGTGGGGCTTATGGCACCTGAAAAGCTGTGCTCCGATCTGCGCATGCGCAGTAAAACAATTTAGAAAAACACTTTCCTGCCATGTGGGGGCTAGCCCAGCCCGCAAAGAACAGATAAAGCGGACAGGGAGTGATGGTGCCCACAGATACTGCCCCAATACCCCAACATAACTGTCCCCCTTTTCCACCCCTCTACCCAGACCAATTGCAACCCCCATCATTTCCACCTCATCAAGCGCCTGCAGAGCCGACCCCCTTTTCCTCCACCGTTTGCCCACGGAATGGCAGCAGATCTTCCTGCCCACTGCCCTCTCTCCCTCCCCCCTCCCACTAGAGATCTACCTGTGCTCCCTCCTCCTCCACACAACCACCCTCCCAACTCTCCCCCCCTCCCCCACAAGAGCAATGTGGCCTGCTCCTTCCCACCTAGCAGAGAACTGTCTGGCCGCCCCCCACCCCCCCCCCCCCACCCCCCCCAACCCCACCCCCCCAATTGGAGAATGATCTGATCTCCTTCCGCCCTCCCAGAGATACATATGGCCCACACTCCACACCCCAGAGAATGATCTGGCCTGCCTCCCCTCCCCCCACACCACTACCACCACCACCACCACCAATCTCTTCAGAAGCTGGAGAGCCCAAAAGAGACCATTGCCAAGTATGTCTGTTTCGTGCCGAATCTGATTGGATGAATGCAGTGGTAAAGGGGGAAGTGCTGGTCAGTTTGGGCATCCAGCTCATTAAGTTAATTTAAATGACTTAGTAAGATAGAGGATTATAGATAAGCCTAGTAGGCAGGGGTATGTTCGGTGCAACTCATGGTCCAAAGGCCTATTTGCACTGTAGATTTTTTTTATGTTCTATGTTCTGTAAATACATGCAAATGCATTTAAATTAACATTGTGCCCGTTTTGGGCATGGTGCTGGTTGCTGCTATTTTTGGGCCCTTGTAAAGGAAGAATTGGTGTGGACATGGGCGTGGATCATGCTATTCGCCTTATTCCCGACTTTACCAAGATTTTGTGCTCGAAAATAGGCAGAATGCAAATAGTAAAATTGGGCCCTGAGTCACATGAAGTAGTATTCGGGCAATGACCAAAATCTTGATTAAAATATAGGGTTTCAAAGAGTTAAATGAGTTAAAGGAAGTTAAAAAGGGAAGAGGGAATTCCAGAACTTAGAGCCCGGGCAGCTAAAGGCACAGGCACTGATGGTGGAGTGATTACAATCAGAGATACTCACAAGGTTAGTATTTTAAAGAGACATAGCTTTTCCCTCCTCAATTCAGAATTTGTATAAAAACTCTTTGGATTGCTGGATCCATTCTCACTTTGTGGCACTTCTCTGAAAAGGGATATTGAAAACCCAGAATAGATAAAGGATGCTGAGTACAAAGTGTGAATGCCAGACCTATGGGAGCAGTTGGGCAGCCAAACTTTGGCACCGTAATTTGCATTGTTCCTCATGCTATCTTACCTCTGGGACTCCAGCACACACACTGAGGTGAGCAGCATTCCATTCCTTCCATTGATGTGACGTTTGGATTGGGGAGAGGGTGCAGAGGGGATGATAACTTATGATTTACATCATTGAACTACTGTGGCTCTGACTTTCCACATTGACTTGGCACAATGATGAGCGCCCGTTTGTTGTGGTGAATGAACGGAATCTGATTGGCCACTGATGAATGCCATGATTGTTAATGCATGACTCCCGTTCACTGATAGGGTGACACAATTAATACAGCCATGCCACCTTCACCATAGCCTTCACTTTCCAAGGTTAATTATTGCTTACACTGTGCTGCTAGTGTGAGTTTATTTATTTGTTACTGGGGTTTGGGCATCAAAGCCAGCATTTATTGCCCATCCCTAATTGCCCTTGAGAAGGTAATGGTGAGTTACAGTCATCTGTACCACATGTCCTGAGAATGCCACATATGCAGCATTGAATCTGTCTCTCCAACACCAAAAAATTTTAACCTTATCAGATTTTCTTTTTCCATTTGTATCAATTTCATCTTTAAATTAATCAGATTTTTAAACTGAGAAAATTAATAAGGCTTAACATTACATATGAATATATGAAATAGAGCAAAAGTAGGCCTTTGGCCCTTTGCTATAGCTCTGACATTCATTAAGATCATGCCTAATCTGTTTGTATTTTGAATTCCACATTCCCACCTACCCCCATAATCTTTGATTCTCTTGTCTAACAAGAATCTATCTATTGCCACCTTAAAAATATCCATGATGTGGTTGGACTGAGGTGGGCTTAGTAAGAAGTCTCACAACACCAGGTTAAAGTTTATTTGGTATCATGAGGTCTCAGAGCACTGCTTCTTCAACAGGTGAATGGAATGTTCAAAATGTTCATTAACCCTGCTTCCAACGTCTTCTGAGGCAGAAAATTCCAAGATCACACAAAAATTTTGAGGGACAAAAATCTCTTCACCTCTGTCCTATAAGGGTGATTCATAATTCTAAAACAGTGCCCTCTAGTTCGGAATTCACTGGGGCAGCATGGTGGCACAGCAGTTAGCTCAGCTGTCTCACAGCGCCGAGGACCAGGGTTTAATTCCCATCTTGGATACTGTCTGTGTGGAGTCTGCATGTTCTCCCTGTGTCTGCATGGGTTTCTTCTGGGTGCTCCAGTTTCCTCCCACAGTCTGAAGGATGTGCTGATTAGGTGCATATGCCATGCCTGAACAAGTGCCAGAGTGTGGTGACTAGATTTTCACACTAACTTCATTGCAGTGTTAATGTAATTCCCTTGTGACATACTAATAAACAAACTTTTTAAAACATCCTTTCCATGCCCTCTTTATGAAGACCATTCAGGACCTTATATACCCCAATCAAGGCACTCCTCATTCTTCTAAACACCAGTGGAAACAAGCCAGCCTATGCAACCTATCATAATAGGACAATCTGCCTGGTGTTGTGAGACTTCTTACTGTGTTTACCCCAATCCAATGCCGGCATCTCCACATCATGCTTCAATTATATAGGGCATCGGTGACACCATGCTCAGGACCTTCCAGCTGCTCGTACCAGTTGCATCTTCTGACAACACATTCCTGCCACTGGTTTCATCTAGTCCTATATGAAACTAGGTACAGGTCTTGAGGTACTTTATGTGGCTGATGACATAAAGCTACTGTGAGGTTAATGTGTAAGCCTGTTAATACTATATGTGGTTAGTATGTTATTGCATCAATGCATCAACTAAAGCATGGATCCTTTCCCCCTATGTGTGCAGACTGACTTGTATGACTATCTGTTTGTTGTTCTCTCGATATTTTCCATCTATTACCGACTACATCTTGCTGGAAAACCTTCATTTCCTTATCTCCCTTTGATATTTGTTACAGAGAACCCATTTTCTTTTACATAGGGAAATAATTGTTTGCAAAGGAGTAGGAGCAGGCCAAAAATAAATCTGCTGGCATCCAGCACCACTCTGAATAGTCAGCTTAGAATCCTGCATACTGCATAATACCAAAAGTAGGAAAGGCTTGCAACTCTCTTAAGCTAAATATGGTGATGATGAAGAAAATGTGGAGGACTTCACATCCTATAGCATCAGGGGATGCACAGAAAGGAGAGAATGTGAGACAGGACAGGCAATAGTAAGGAAGACCAATAAAACCCAATACATCCAAGAAATAAAAGTTTACTCACAGAAATTAAGCTGCATTCTCTCCTTCTACACGCCCTCACAAAGTCCCTTCCTATAACCCAAAGCTTGAAAGAATAACTGAAATCAAGTCAGAAGCTGCCTTTATTTAGAAAATTGGCATTTTCTTCACATTCTCCAAAAGTGCTAAGAATTCCAATATAACTTTATATAACATTTTTAAACATTACAACAATCATTTGTGCCCATTAACATATCCTAGTTTATAATCTGCTAATCCTATAGATGCTCTCTTAGTAAAATAAAGTTGAGAAATGGGTGGTTTAGATGGCTTCATGGAACCATAGAGGCTTGAAGTGCCTCTTGGTTCAGGGAATACCCTATCAGATTCTGATAGCATTTCTTTTGCAGTTGGAGGGAGTTCTAGATCCATGTCTGAAATTCTTCATTTGCACACATTGGAAGAAGCCTAAAGAAAGCAGACTCAATTCTAAGAAAGTAAAGTAGTAATTGACTCCTCGCAGTCTGCTGGTACTGTGCACAGGATTAGAGGAATATTTGTTATCAGTACAAGCTAAAAGACCTCACCAGGTCTTGGAAGCTGTGTAAAAAGATAAATATCAGGCTGGGCCACAGTTTATTAATTGAAGCAATAGTTGGTGCTATTCACACAAGCGTCAATGTTCCTTTTGTGTCTTCATACTGTAGAAATTTCTTGGGATGTCATAGTTTCCAGTAATTCTCACTTTAAGGGAAACTTTCTGCAATGTGTTGAAGATGCAGTTACAGACACTTTCCATTCATCAACACCTGCATTGGAATTTCTTCTAACTACATATAGTATTGATGTTTAGTTAATCGTAACTCTTTTGAAAATTGAAGTCCTGAACCTTAGATCCCAAGTCTCCTTATTTGAGGATATTTGTTTTTCTACCTCTGCAGAGAATGCACTCTTTCTCCTCCACTCCCAGGCCTTTATTCTTCTAGTGTTCAGTTCTTCACTTAATCCAGAGGCCTTTGATCATTTTGTACACAATCTGCAGGCATTGATGCTGACATCCTTAGTCTCTCTTCCAGCCACTCTTGCTTTGTTTGAGAGGTTGGCCTCTTTATCCCTTCCTTTGCCAATATCACCTCGCCCTCAGATCATATGACGGCAGGACCTCCAGATAAGAGTGAGAGACGTGGAAGTCTCTTTTCCTGTGGTTGCTGCAACCTTAAGAATCCACGTCCAGTTCAATTATTCTAACCTGTGTAGAATTCTCTTCAATCAGAAATACTTTACAGGAAAGGAACATGCCACTGTGCCCACTTCTAATTGGTCAGGAAATGTAGAAGCAGGATGCCAATTTCATCGCTCATTCAAGTCTGCTTTTTGGACAGATCCATTCCTAGTGAACCTCTCTGCTGTGTGTGTGTGCAGACCAATTGCATGAAAATTCTGCATGTATCTCTTAAATCGGTGGGTGCAGGAAATGGGTTTACAAGTGGGCAGCTTTAAAAGGGCTGACAAAGAATAGAATCATAGAATGCCTACATGCAGAAGAAGGCCAATCAGCCCCATGAGTCTGCACTGACAACAATCCCACCCAGGCCTATTCCTGTAACTCAATGTATGTATCATTTTAAATCCCCTGACACTAAGGGACAATGTAGCATGGCTAATCAACCTAACCTGCAAATATTTGGACTGTGGGAAGGAATCAGAGCACCTGGAGGAAACCCACACAGACATAGGGAGAATGTGCAAACTCCATACAGACAGTGCACCGAAGCTGGAATTGAATCCGGGTCTCTGGCGCTGTGAAGCAGCATTGCTAAACAGTACCCTCGTTGTTAGTATGTTTAGAAGTCAGCAGCAACCTACTGATTTCTACCTTTAATCTCAGTGTGATCTGGAGCATGGGAGAATCTTCATGTGACTGGCTGGTTGGCAAAAATGTAAAATGCTCATTATCAGCTGCTTTACTAGGATTTCTTAAACTATTCATGCATGGCCCCAAATTCCCTTGGTATTTACACTGAACTCATGCTGTGGCCAAGGCAGGAGAGTGGCAGTCTATTGGAAACCAGTGTGCACTGTTTTTTTTAGGCTTTGTGGACTCACCAAGGGAATCAAGACAAGAAGACAACAGGATTTAAGTAGGCTGAATGTTTTATTACTGAGATCTCACAACCCTAGCCCCCAGGCGAAAGTTTTGTTCACAGGGTCTGTTCTGGAAGGGTGCTTTCACTGCCTTGAATATGGTTCCCAATATCTTGGAGGCCATTTCTGCTAGTCTGGAATTTACATAAATTGACTTGCACTTAACCTTCAGTTCAGTGTGAGAGCTGCTTTTGAAGATTCACCTTGGACCTCAGATGAAAAACACAATGGGCAGCAGCAGGAACACCAGTAGCAGGAGCAGCAGCAGTCTTCCATTCAACCAAGACACCATGATTGAGTTTTATAAGCCATGTGACTGTATGATATTTAATTCTATGGCAGGTAAAGTCACATCTCTCCATTGCTGACACCCTGGCATGCCAACACTCATTTTATTGCCAGTACTTAGTCCTCCACGGTTGTTGGTACAGAGATGGCCGGAAGACCACCTCTAGTCCTCTGCTTCCCCCTGGTATTCTGTGCTGTCTTCTCCTGCAAGGAGGAAAAGAAGAGTCCTATGAATGGGAGAAATGGCATATGTTCAGAGGATGAATAATGGAATTGCACTATGAGGGATAAATGAGACATTGCATAACAGTGCGGGTAAGTGTCAATGGTGGACAATCTAAATGGAGCTGTAGTAGTGCCGAGACAGAGATAGATGCCAGCAACTACTAAGTCCATTGATATTGGGAATGAGGTGGAGGCAGTGGATGGGAAAGACGTAGTGAGTGGAGGTGGGTAACACACATTTAGGGATAAACATGAATGTATCATGCAACTCATCTTTGCTGCCCTTATTAGTTCATTGAACCTTTTCAGACACTGTATTTTGGACTATGGCATCAAATTCCAGCTTTTGAGCTCCGCAGCCCCTTCCAACCAGGCCTTTTTTATTGATTCAGACCTCTTTATCATGTTGGCAGGGGACAGTATCTCATAGTCCTGCAGCTTTATTGCTGTCAAAGAATCCCCGCAGTGCAGAAGGCAGCCATTTGGCTCATCAAGTCTGCACTGACATAACCCCATCCAGGCCCTATTCCCGTAATCCCAATTATTTGCCCTGCTAATCTTCTAATACTAAGCGGCAATTTAACATGACCAATCAATCTAACCCGCGTGTCTTTTGACTGTGGGAGGAAACTGGAGCACCGGGAGGGAAACCCATGCAGACACGGGGAGAATGCGCAAACTCCACGTAGACAGTGACCCGAGGCCTGAATTGGATCCAGAGACATCATTAAAGCGTGGTGCTGCCTTGCTATCTTCTTCATCCATTGCTCCATATCCTGGCTCTGTCTAAACACCTCAACAAGGACGTCAAATCTCATCCTCACAGACTCCTTTAAAATAGTTGAACTGATGTGGGTCGTCACCACAGCCTCTTGCTCTAATTGGTTGAGATACAGGAAATCAGACACAAAAGCATTGGCTGTGTTCAGAAACCACTGAGAAACGTTGCCGGCTCCCCCACTTGCTGTCGGCCTTCCCCACTGTGTGCAGGTTGGAAGAATCCAGCCCATGTCTGGGCTGCAGGTGAAGGTGACAAGACAACACAGCATAACTGGAGATAACAATGGCCTGTTGATCTTACAAATTTAACCCTGCTGGTTGCTAGAATAATAATATTTAGAATGAGACTGAAGCTGCTGAATGTAGAGAATTCAAAATTTTCTAGTTTCTTTATCTTTGCGTTTGAAAACCCAGTTTATTTTGCAGTGAACTCTTTTCACCAGCTGCCATAGGTACTCCCACACAGCAATATCTGAATAATGTCTGAGGAAACATTTTGCTGCTGTGACTCATAGCTGCTATTGTCAAGGACAACCAAAAATTCTGAAAAATCCCAGATGTTCCTGAATGTTAAGTAAGTGCAGCCATGACAACAGTTTCCAAGTGCGTCAGATATTCTTTCTGAATTCTGTTTTTCTCACCATTATACTGCAGAGAAGGTATTTATGAAATAACTTAAGTTACAGGATATAAGGCTTGTGATATTATTTATTAAGTTTTCTTTCCAATAATAAATTAATGGGAAATAAACTATACATGCATGGTCCCAAATTCCCTTGGTATTTACACTGAACTCATGCTGTGGCCAAGGCAGGAGAGTGGCAGTCTATTGGAAAGTAGTAGAAACCTAATTGCCCTGGCACAGCCCTCATTCTCTATTCTCCACCCATTCCCCACCTTCTCTCTGGGAGGCACACTGATGAAAATGAAGCTGAACTTAGTCATGTTTCTGGGTTGAGGCCACTAACAGTTTGTGGAGGTTGACTTGCTGGCAGTTAATGCCTGCATCCATTTATTGCAGAAAAAAAATAACTGGAGCATTCTCAACAGAAATCAATTGTGCAATTGAAAGCTTGTTTGATGTTGGTAATCTCGGGAAAAATAGGTTCAACTGCTTTGATAATGAAGAATTGTGTTGCTCAGATTGCATCATTCTTGGGTGAAATTGGCTTTGGGTATGCAAGATTGGCAGAAGATAGACGATTCCTCCAATGCAAGCATCAGAGAATGAGATTCCATTCTCATAGGAAGTCCAAACACCTCAAAGAAGAGCAAAGTCAGGAGTGGTATGGATAAGAACTAAGATTACCTTATGTTAGTACTATGTTTTAATGTCATGAATTCCTGCTCATGTATTCCTTCATTTTATTTCCTTTTTTTCATGAGTATTTATTATGATACATTGTACACTTTCTAGTATCTTTCTTGTCTGTCAACACTTCCTTCATTAAATGTCTATATTGACAATATACTGTTAATTCCTTTGATGACTAGCATGTGAACACTATGCATTTCTATCTTTGCAGTAGCTATGCAGAGTACTTTGGCACGTGTTTCAGGAAGTTGCATGCTACTAATGCATCAGTCCATCAATAAATATTTCAACTTTTGTGGTAGAAGACAAGAAGAAGAAATGGGTGATAGGTGGAGAAGGCCAAACCAAGATTGCATTTCAAGGAGCAGACAGGGGATAAAGATTCTTCTTCATTTTTGATGCTATTCAATTACACAAGCTCTGATGTGAAAGCTAACACAGACCAACAATTTCTTTCCAGCTATTTGGCAAAGACTACTTGGCAGCAAGTTTTAATAACGTGTTCTGTCTCTCAGGAAATGTTAGAAGAAGCTACCCAGCGCCTGCTGGGCTAGTCACACAGCATTCATTGCACACACTGAGATGGAATGTAAACTCAGGTAGAATACATAATGGGCAGTCAATCCATTACCACCTCTTTTACATCCTTGCCAAAATTGAATTTAACAACCCCTTAATTTAAATCCTGAGCAGACAGTATGTTCTGTGGTATGTCACTTTATTCTGTCTATTTTCACTAGCTTTTCTTCATGAAATGTGACCAATATGATTTTAGCCAGCTTATCCTTAAGATTTAAAAATAAAGATGAGGAAAAGTATAAAATTCCACTTTTTGCTGTATGCAACATTTCTTGCACTCAAGGTTATCACATGCAATTCCCATTTCAAGTTCTGCTCGAAGAATTGTCAATTTTCTGCATGATTAACTTTGCTGATTTGAAACTATTGGTGATTTTTAAGTAACTTTCTCAATGGGGGCACAGCTAGAGTTATGTCCTCAGTGGCACAGACACCATTTATATGCTTCTAAGACACTTAAGGCAAGTCTTCAACAAAAAAAGTGCCTTGCTAGCCTGAATATCTATTCATGCATTGTATGTCAATGATATTTATGATTTCAAGTATTCATACACGAGAGTGATAAGTAGTAGCTTCACTGCTGAAATGGTGAAATAGCTGTGGTGAAAGCTGTCTGTATCTGATAAGTCTTCACCTTCTTCTGGACTGAGCCTGCTTCTCTTTAAAGGGTTTGTCATACCAGGAGCAGTTGAGAGGTCTGTACTCAATGAAGTTTAGAAGGATGCAGGGGGATCTAATTGAACACTAAGAGGCCGAGATAGCATGGATGTGGAGAGGATGTTTCCACTAATGGGAGAGACTGGACTCGAAGGCACAACCTCAGAGTGAAGGGATGCTCCTCAGTCAGAGGATGGGGTATCTGTGGAACTCATTGTCAAAGAGGGCTGTGGAAGCTAATTCATTGAATGTCTTTAAGACTGAGATAGATAGGATCTTGATCAATAAGGGGATCAAGAGTTACAGGGAGAAGGCAGGAGAATGGGAATGAGAACCATATCAGTCGTGATTGAAAGGCGGAGCAGATTTGATGGGCTTAATGGCCTAATTCTGCTCCTGTGTCTCATGGTCTTTATCAGTTCTTGGTGCTTCCATTTCCATTTGCCTTATTCCTTCCACATCTCCTTATTTATTCACATTTCTGCTTCTTGTTTGTCTCTTTAATTTCTTTGAATTCTCTCTTTATTCCTTCTAGTTTTTCAAGCTGCTATCACCTCTGCCATTTATTTTCTTCACTTTAGCACTTATCAGTAATTCTATTTCTTTACCCATGTATGTGTGTTTGTATTTATTTATTTGCCCTCTTTCCTTTGTCTGTTTCATTCTAAATGCTGTTCCGTTATGACTTCTTCCAGTTCTGACAAAAGACCCACACTTTAAATGTTAATTTTTCTGTTCACTTTCCAGGTGCTGATCAAACTGCTGAATGTTTTCAGAATTTTCTGATTTTGTATGACAATTAAAATCATTATTTACATGTAGGATGTTTTTCAGAATACTGATTTAATAGAATGTATATTATACATGTAGCTGGATTTCCTGTTATATAGTGGGGAAGCTGGAGGATGGAATTTCCATCTGTTACTGTGTTTTCTCTCATTTTCCATCATTGTATGTTTGTTACATGCACCAATATCAAAATAACGTGTGGATATACTCCATAATAAAAACAAAAAACTTATATAATATACATTTTTAAAATGTTACATTTGATACTAAGGAAGAAGAATATGAAAACAAAGGATAATTGACAAGCTGCACTGCTTAAGATCTTTATGTAACATGAAATCAAATGTCACTGTGTTGCTGTTTCTTTTCCCACACTTAGTGATGCACAATGCAGATTTTAATCTGTTCTCCTAGCAAGGTTTTTACATGTAACAGGTTACTTGTCTGTCACCAGAGGGTTATAAATTGAGAGGGACCACTCCAAATCAAGTGTGGCTGACTAAGAGTCTCTCTTGCTCTTACCATCAGCTATTGGCTAAAGGATTTTTCAGATTAATACTCAACCTGTTTGACCATGTTATGAACACATTTTTCTTGGTCATCAGGCCCTGGATTAGGACTCAGAACTTCTGGCTCAGAGGCAAGGATGTTGCCCACTATGTCACAAGATCTCATATAAATGTGAGCTGCCTTCTTGAATTGCTGCACCCCATATATTGTAGATAAACCCACTGTGCTGTTAGGGAGGGACTTCCATGATTTTGACCCAGCAACAGTGAAGAAACTGCAAGAAAGTTCAAAGTCAAAAAGGTGAGTGACTTGAGGCTAACTTCCAGATGGTGGTATTCCCATGTACCTGGTGCCCTTATCCTTCTAGATAACAGTGGTCTAATTTATATTTATTGAATTCATTATTTGATTTATCTCTTTTTAGTGAACACATTTGATTCCAGGATTGGATCTGATTACTTTGAGAAACATGCATTTCTGAACCACAGCATCTTTTTGCCTCTTTGAAATTAGATATCTTAATATTTCCACCGTGACCCTGTGACCACCTAGGAAAGACAAAAGTCTCAGGCCAGGAACCTACAACTTGTGAGGTAACATCCTTCGCAGAGCGGACAATTAACCAAAAAATTGTTGCTGATCAGTGTGTGGGGGGTGACTGGCTGCCAGCAATGTCTTAGTGAAGGATACCTAATATCGCCTTCTCCTTTCAACAGCATAAAACCCATCACATTTCTACTTCTGTTCATTTATTATTTAGGGCTGGCTGACTTGCCATCATTGAAGATATGTGTGGCTGTAATAATTAAGTACATGGTGTTTCACAAACTGATATATGGGTGTATAGGCCTCAGCTTCAATAGTGCACGTAATCTCCCTGGGACAGTTTATCCAGAGAATACAGTCTGATGACTCAATTAAATAATATCTAAGAAGGTAGCAACATGGCCAAGGGGTGCTGGTCCTTTTCAAATAGCTCTATATTCACTCCATCTGATGGTCATGCAGGTTTGATGGGCCAATTGGCCTATTCTAGCTCCTGTTTCTGCTCCAATGATCTTATGATTTTAAGTTTCCAAAGTAATCACAATCCTGCAAGTTACATCTGAATACCTATATCTTCTACCTAAACTATTTTCTTTAAGAATAAAAAAATCACCAGCCAAAACCATCACCACTACCATCTGGAAGGACAAAGGCAACAGGTATATGGGAACACCACCACCTGGAAGTTATGCTCCAAGTCACATACTTTTCTGACTAAGAACTTTGTCGTTGTTCCTTCACTGTTGTTGGGTCAAAATTGTGGCACTCCTATGGGTATATCTACACCATATGGATTGTAGCAGTTCAAGAGGGCAATTCACCACCACTTTCTCAAGAACAATTAGGGATGAGCAATGAATACTGGTCTGTCCGGCAAAGTCCGCATCTCACATAGCAAACCAGGAAGGTCTCAATGTAATGCATGGAAGGCAAAGTAACGCCCCTCCATTACATGAAAAGACTTCAGAATGTCTCTTAAGGGCAATAGCATGTACCATTTGGCTTTGAATGGCAAGGTAATTTGATTGAAACTTCTACATCATTTTTCATGAACTACATTTTTAATTTTCTTTCTATTACTTTTAAATATTTAATATTGTTGTTGAATAATTGTATATGTAATTATTTTAAACATTGTCATTGTTATCAATCACTCTAAGTGTAAATAGTTTTTCTTGTTTCTTTTGAATATTTAACATAATTTACTAATTCTACAAAGTACTGATATTTCTGCATGTAAAAGATGGCAGCATCTATTGTGCTAAAGAGAAGTCAAAACTTATCAAATGAAGGGATGAATTGTCTCCTAGCTGATGTGGAAGTTAGGTGTGACTGCATCTTAAGCAATGGAAAGGTGAAACTGAAAAGGAAAATGCAATCCATTGCTTGGAAGGAAATAGCAATTGTGGGGAGTGCAAACAACACTGAGCGAGAGACAGTGGATCAACACCAGGAGAAATCTTATGATTTGGTGTGTGCTGCCAGGGCACGTACATATTTCTGAAACTTTAAATCCCACTTTTGAATTGTAAATGCAGCAAAATCATATGAAATGTTGCTTTTGTTTACCAATTTCATGAAGTGTCATAAAATGGCAATGGCTCTGGATTATTGGCTTTACCTCCAGCTTTTGAGTTGGAATTCAGAAAGGTAGATGTTGATTTTGTTGATTAATTTTATGCAGTGTTATAAAATGCAGTTGCCTTGGAGATGGCTATCATTTTGCAATAAGTGTTAGCTCTGATCCAAGGTACAGGCTTCTAGCCGTTTGCATCATTGTAAACCATGTCATTGGACAGCAGACTATGAATTTTTTACATTTTTATTTCCTTCTTTTAGTAAAGCTGGCCCATAATGCCTGGATATGCCCTTTGACAGGGGGAATGGATATGGATGGTGGGGTGGTGTGCGGTAACAGAGTACTCCACATCAAGGACCCGATAAAGCAGGAGGAGTTTGCAAGGCAGCTGCTTGGCTTTTCCAATCCCAATTCTGGAATTCCTATAAAAGAGATTGCTCACATCAGCCTGCAGGTGATTTGCATATATCATTTATAATGTTCTATAAAACATTCTAAAAAAACCAAATTACATAAGCAGACTTGTAACAGGGATTATAAAATGCTATTGAGCTTATTAACACATGCAGTGGGTCAGATTTACATTTGCAAACCTTCTGAAGATCAATATTGCATTAAAGAGGCTGTTAAAACTTAAGTATACTATACTTGCATATTAAGAAAGTCCTTTTATAAAGCATTGTGAACTCTTGTATCACATTTACTATTGAAAAAGCTTTTAAAAAGATTCTTATAAATACACCACACTGTATATAAAGAAAGCGATTTCAATTATTTTATATGAATGTTGTATTGATTGTTGGATATTGGGTGTTTGAAATGTTTGAGATGTATTATGTGACTAACCAACATTTCCTGATGTCAGCTATATTTCACCGATTTGAATATTTCAATGATATTTGTTGAATATAAAGATCCCAACAGTTTATACTGATGGCGCTCAGTATAATTCCAACTCTTTGGCTATCATTGAAACGTGAACACACAACAGAACTATTAAGGACAAATACACCACTTGTACGTTAAGTGCCTTTTGTTCATATGCACAAGTAGGTATCTGCCACATTCCTCTATTTGTGACCATAGTAACAGATTTTTGAAACTTCAACTTTTATTTCTGACCCATTTGCTTGATAATGGATGAACGTCATTCTCAGGAATATAAACCAGTATTGTATAACTCATTTATATGCAAATGAATATGTATTTCATTTTGTGACAGAGTTTTATAATAGCTAAAGTTATTGTTGATATATTTAAATAAACATAAAACAGAAAAGTGACAAATTTCACACTTTCAGAAATCATTTTGGACATTGGCTCCCTAAATTGGAGAATTTTGCACCCATTGTTGGCCTGGTTGACAGTTTCACATTGAAAAATTACAACTGTCATTTTTGGTTATTGTTGAAGGAGATAACAGCCCTTTTGTTGATTTACTCTACTTGACTTGAGACTTTAGGACAAAAGAGATTGTCTTCTAAGTTGATATTGAAATTTAAATTTTCAATATGCACTTCCTGGCAACAGGAACAGTGAACAGCACAAGCAATGTTAAATATTGGAATATTGTGAATAATTTTGGGCCCTATATCTAAGGAAGGATGTGCCAGCCTTGGAGAGGGTCCAGAGGAGGTTCACGAGAGTGATCCCGGGAATAAAAGGCTTGACACATGAGAAACATTTGAGAACTCTGGGTCTGTACTTGATAGAGATTGGAAGGATGAGGAGGATCACATTGAGACTTACAGAAAGCTGAAAGCCTACATAGACTGAACATGAAGAAAAATGTTTCCATTGGTAGAAGAGACTAGGATTTGAGAGTACAATTTCAGAATAAAAGGATGACCCTTTAGAACTGAGATGAGAAAGAATTTCTTCAGTCAGAGGATGGCGAATCTGTGGAACTCATTACCACAGAAGGTTGTGGAGGCTAGTTTATTGAGTTATTTAAGACAGAGATAGATAGATTCTTGATTGGTAAGGGGATCAAAGGTTATGGGAAAAGCTGGAAAAATGGGTTGAGAAACATATTAGCCATGATCATATGGTGGAGCAGATTCAATAGGCCTAGTGGCTTATTTCTGCTCCTATATCTTATGGTTTTATAAGTGTTGGATTAGAAAAATTGTCAGTGACTCAGCACATTCAACCTACTCATGGGGTGTATGGAAACATACAGATTAATCATTGGAATAGGAGCAATACATGATTCGTTATTGTCTGACAGGTATTGGTAGCTGACAGGGTTCATGCTTGCTGGTAATTTTACTGATGTCTATAAATTATGGAACTATCAATTGAAAGTAATTTAATTAATGAGTGGAAAATCTGCACTGCTGCAAAATTTAAAGGCTTCCAGCAATTAAAAAAACAAGAAGTGTGATTATATGCTTTGAAAAACAGGAATGAAATTTGTTCCAGCATATGAAAATGAAGTAAAGGAAGGAAAAAAATAGTATACTTCTCTGATGAGACTACTGAAATTCTCTGGTAGCAGATCAGGCAAAAGAGGGGGCCATCTTCAGCGCTGTGCTACACAAGATCCCAAGAAGAGCCAGGGAAAAGTGTGAGTTGAGTTAATTTATGGACAGATGGTTTCTCTCACCACCCATCCATAAACAAAAGGTGTTTTGACTTTGAGTTCCCTGTTTATAAGCAGTGACATATTTCCTAACCCCTAGATCCAATTTCTATTAGTAACCCCACTGCAAACTTGTGATAGGATGAATTTAGAGATTAGTTTATTTGCACACTTTAAAACGTGGAGGAAGGATAGCAACATTGCCTCCTTTGCACTCATGCAATAAAAGAGGGGGACAAAGAAAGAAAGAATTATGGGGCAAAAGCAACAGAATAAAGAATTATCATTTCATGTGAGCCCAGAGTCCAGAAACAAAGTCCAATAGTATATTTCTTCACAGAGATCAGCTGGCTAAAAACTAATGCTGGATAATTCCTTTTTTCAGCAGCGTTGACTCCCACTTCAAGAGAGGCACAGGGACGTGAATCAGTCTTGTAGACAATGGAACAGAAGCTCAGGAGTTCCAATAGAAACAATGTGAAAAGAGACAGGGATTCAAACCTAGAAGTTCTTTTCTCTGTGCTGCTGCTTTGTAGATGTAAAGACAGACTGAGCTCGGCAGTTCAACAGTATGACTGGTTCTCCCACTAGGTGTTCACATCACATGACTCCCAACTTTCCACACCACATTTGACAAAGGACATGAAATGCCTGGTCTGAGTCTGAGATTGTTAAATGGCCGAGCCATTAAGAATTGAGGAATGTTGAAGGGCTTTTTATCCTAGCAGACTAACAGACACCAGAAGATCAGCCTGGGTTCTGAAATGTAGATGGCCTTTGTATACTTCCCTTTGAATTTGGTCTCTGTGACCCACAGGGGTTTTATTTAGGTGACTACAGAGGTAATGAGGTATTAATTTCTTTCATGTTGCTAAATATCTCTTGTTGTTTGAGGGTCACAGCCAGACCTAACTTCAACTAGATCATTGTCCTGTTTAAATATTTTAGAAACTAGCCATAACATAAATAGAAAATTTAGAAGGTCAGGTACTGTAATGAATATGTACCTCCCCTTCACACATTTGCCAAAACATTCTCGTCATGCATGCACATTATTCAGCAGAATTATTTTGAAACCCTGGCCTTTATGCACATATGTTGATTTCATTCTATTTAATGTAGATACATAATGTACATTCATGTCATGGCAACCATTATGGAATGCTTGCCAATCGTTGAGCATCTATTATTGTCATTTATTATTAGAATATTGGTCCTCCATTTTCAGGAAGTGGCATCTGATAAATATATTAAGTGTGATCATGAGAACAGTTCTCCTGAATAATATGATCATTAACCTCAGTACAGTAGTGGAACATTGCCCATATATGCCATATTCACAAAATACAGAACAAATTCACCCTGGCCAATACTGCTGCATGAGTTTACTCTCAATCATTAGCATAGGGATAGAAGATATCATCAACGGTATTATTAAACAGTACTTACTCACCAATATAATCTACTTACTGATGCTCAGTTTGTGTTCTACATTGCAGCCGAATATGGACAGAAGAGCTGAATTCAGAGGTAAGAAGACCTCCCTTGAATTAAGGTAATATTTGGCAAAGTGCCAAACAGCTCAAGTAAATCTGAATTTGTTGGAATTAGGGAGAAAGGCTTTCACTGGCTAGATTCATTGCTAGTGCAGCAGAAGATCATAGTAGTTGTTAGAGAGCAATCACCTCAGACCCAGACCTTTATTGGCCTTCATTGAAAGAGGGATGGTATATTGAAGTAAGGAAGTCAGACTACAATTGTGCAGAGTGTTGGTGAGAAAGTACCTAGAATACTGTATACCATTTTGGTCCTTACTTAAGGAAGAATATACTTGCATTTGAGGCAGTTCTGAGAACGTCCACAAGCTTGATTCCTATGATGAAGGTGTTGTCTTATACAAGAAGGTTGAATAGTTTGGGCTTATATGCATTAGAATTTAGAAGAATGAAGTGTGATCTTTTGAAACATATGAGGTCCTGAGGCTTTTGAAAGATTAGATGCTAAAGGATGTTTCCCTTGATTGGGAGAATGGATTAATGGACAACTAATGTTCTTATTTGACATTACAGATTGCTTAAAAACATTGAAAATTAACTCAATTTATTTGTTAATTATTAAATCTCTTTTCTGACCTGTCTGCCATGTGGGACTTTGTCCAATATCTTGCCAAAATCCATGTAAACTACATCAAATGTGCTACTCTCATTAAACCTGCTTGTTACCTCCTCAAAAACTTCAATTAAACTAGTGAGACATAGCCTTTCCTTAATCAGTTCATGCTGGGATTGCCCTTGGTTAATTTGTGCCTTTCCAGATGAAGATTTATGCTATTCCTCAGAACATTTTCCATTAATTTGCTCGCCACTAACAATAGGGTAACTGTCCTATAATTACTCAGAGCATCCCTTCCTTCTTTTATAACATTAACACAATGCCTTTAACACAAAGATAGGATTGCAAAACAATGAGTCTCTGCTATTTGCAATCTTGTTTCTCTTAGTAACCTGTGATATTTGAGACTTATTTATCTCTTTCAAAGATACATATCTTCTATTACAAGGTTTATCCCATCCAATATTTCCAGTTCTTCCTGCTTAACTATTGTGGTGTATCGTCTCCCTCTTTTTTGAAGGTGGGCATCAAGGGCAGAATGTTTGTAATGCTGCAGTGGAGGGAATGGAATTAGGTATCCACCATGACAGATTTCAGACTGGCTCCCATTCTGCTTAGATTTCTGAAAAGCAACTGGGAAGTAGGAAGCAGCAAGCTGCCCGGAAATGATGGGACTGGACAAGTGAACAAGCTGATTGTCACTTTGTTGAAGGGCAGTTTGAATTTTTTGAGAGGAAGCACAGGAAACTTGCAGGGTTGCTGGCCTGTCTAGGAGAGCAAGTGCCACACAGGACATTGTATAAGATGATGAAGGCTCAAGGATCATCTTGTGTGCAGTGGCTATTGTGTCTCTTGCAACTCAACTAACGTTGTCTATCTAATGTGCTGCAGGAAAGGATGTCCTGAAACATGGTACATTGGGGAGACCATGCAGATGCTTACGACTATGGATGAGTGAACATCGCTTGACAATCACCAGGCAAGACTGTTCCCTTCCTGTTGTCGAATACTTCAGCAATCATGGGCATTTGGCGTCTGATCTTAGAACAAAGAACAAAGAACAAAACAGCCTGCACCGCCACCTCAATGTTCCCACCTCTACCCGTGATCCCTGTCTATATTTATAGATCCATACATTGAAACCGAATTTGAGACAATTTAGGGAGAATTTGTTCTGTCAATCAGCCTAAGAGCACATCTTTGAGATCTGGGAGGAAACCGGAATACCTGGAGAAAACCCACACAAGCACGGGGAGACACAGACACAGACACAGGCCCAAATCCATGTATCTGCACAGCACAGCGATAGTCACTGAGCTGTCGTGTTGCCCATCAAATGGTCCAGGTCAAGCGTACACTAACGACGTGAAGCACTAGGATACTTTCGAAAAAAAAATCCAAGAGCAGCCCTCTCATCACCCATTGCATGTATGTCCCTTGTTAGACAACAAGGCGGACTGAAGTACCTGTAGGATAAAACAAATACATCAATATCATCGACAATTCACACACTTCCCAGAAAACTCCCAAGGCTCATGATCCCTATTTTAAATCAGTTTTCTATACCCCTCCATTCCCATTCTGTTCATGTGCCCATCTAAGTATCTCTTAAATAACTCCAGAGTGCCTGCCTCCACCGCTTTACTTAGCAGCGCGTTCCATACCCCCACCAGCCTCAGTGTGAAAAAACTCCCTCTAGCATCCAAATTATACCTTACCCCCCTCACCCTAAGCCCGTGACTTCTCGTGCTATTTGAGTCCATCCTCGGAAAAAGCTTAACCCTGTTTACTCTATCTATACCCCTCATAATCTTGTACACTTCTATTAGATCTCCTCTAAGTCCACGTCTTTCTAAGGAAAACAGCACATCAAATTTACCCTATATCAGGCCCATTAGGAAGCCCAGCTGCAGGGTCCTTGGCCATTGATCATTGCGGGGATGTCTAATGTATGGGCGAGGGGTGGGGCCATTGATTGCACCTGCATCGCCCTCAAGGCCGTGCTGCAGAATCCATGAAGATTCGTCAATAGAAAGGGGCTCCACTTTCTGAATGTGCAAGTGGCGTGTGACCACAATATGAACATTATGCATGGCTGTGTGAGACATCCTGGCAGCATACGTGAAAGATTTATTGCCAGGAGCTCTGACATACCGAAGGCATTTGAGGAGGACCCCAGGCTACAGAGGTAGCTTATGGAGAATACATGTTATGCGCTTTGAATGTGGCTGATGATGCCTGTACAGAGGCCTGTGACTGAGGCAGAGACCCACTATAATGAGGCCCATGTAGCCATGCACTTGATAATAGCGAGGTGCATAGGGTTCCTCAAAATGTGAGTCCACTTTCTGAACCGCTCTGTCAAAGCCCTACAATACAGCCTTCTGATTTCTTCCTGCATTATGGTGGTGTGCTGTGCCCAGAACAACCTGGCACAGCAGAGAGGTGACCTATTGGAGGAAGATGTGGAGGCTAACCAGCCAGATGTCGCTGGGGAGGGGGCTACCAGCAGGAGGAAGAGGAGGAGAGAAAGAAAGGAGGAGCACACTGAGCAACACCATCCAGATGTTGGAAGGTTGGTAGCTCCACTGAGGCATACCGGTGTGGCTACGGAAGCCCTGATCAGCAGGTAGTTCAGTCGCTAGGGGTCTGTGTCTATGCATGTATGTTCCAATTTGTTCTCCAAGGTGGCCTTCACGACACATGATAGAGCAGGGACTGAAAGGCAAGTTCCACACACATGAGGATAGTCTCAATCAGGATCATGGGTTCATATCACAGTATCTGTAACCCCCACGACTTGCCTGGGTTTGCAAAACCTCACTTACTGTACTATCTGGAGACAATACACATCGCTTTAACCTAATGTTCTCTCCACTCATTGTCTGCATCTTTAAAACTTGAATAGCAGATTAGCTGTGAAGACTCGCATTCTAATCTGTATTCTGTAAACTGTCTGTGCTGTTATATGCTTTGGCTGAAGTCAGAACTGTTCATTCACTTGATAAAGGGAGAAACCCCAAAAGCTTGTGAGTTTAATATCAAACAAATTGATTGGAATCTAACGTGGTGTTGTGAGACTTCTTACTGTGTTTACCTCAGTCCAACACCAGCATCTCCACATCATCCCCCACGGACATCAGGCTCACTCGAATTGCCACTGGAATGAGTCTTTTCTATAGCATTGTGAGCAGTTTTTTCCAGCAAGGTCAAGCATGAGAGTCAGAAGCACAGTGGTCTTCTTCACTATCTGTGTTATGAACACACTTGAGATTGTTACCCTCGTTTTGCCTCCCCCACCACTGCTGGAGCCCGTGGCTCTGTAATACCCCTGAGTACATTTTTGTAATGGTCGTACGGGCTACACACCCTTAGGCTGCTCCACTCGTGGGTTTGCTTCAGGCTACAGAATTAGTGGCTTGTCATCTGGATGTGGCATTGCACTCATCTTGCCAATCTTACAGGGTCATTCTTGCAATATACTCATGTCCTCCTGACAATATTGGGGCTACTCACTTCCTGAGCCACTTCCATCTACTCCTGCCACCCTCCAGAAACAGAACGCATTGCTGTGAAGCCTCCATTTCTAAAAGAAGTTCAAGGGAGGTGTCGGTGCAATAGGGGCGTCCTTGTAAGGGGTCCCTGTCCAGCTGCTGGGCCACTCCCATTGCAAAATAAATCTGCAACCACAATAATGATACAATTATTGGGCTCGCCACGTTCGTATTCCACCTTCCTCATTTCCAATGCCTCTAAATGGACAGGGAATTCACCACATAGTCCCTGATTGGCTTGTTCTTTGAAAATCACATTGCACAAGGGGCTATGCGAGATAAGCTCAGGACCTGAAAATGTTCCTGACCATAAACCAAAATCCAACCAAAATCATTCATTAACTACCATGCCTACTTTTTCAATTCCATATACAGATTATCTCTCTCGCTTCTTATCAGGCCTACCTTTCCTTAATTATTCATGCACACAGTGAATGGGTGGGTTTTCCCTGATTTTATCTGCCAGTTTTTTTTATGCTGTCTTAGAGTTATAGAATAGCCTACAGTGCAGAGGGAGGCCATTCAGCTCATTGAGCCTGCACCAACAACAATCCCACTCAGGCCCTATTCCGTAATGCCATATATCTACCCTGCTAGTCTCCCTAACACTAAGGCTCAATTTAGCATGGTAAATTCACCTAACTCACACATCTTTGGAATGTGGGAGGAAATCGGAGCACATGGAAGAAACACATGCAGACTCGGAGAGAACATGCAAACTCCACACAGACAGTGACCCAAGCTGGGAATCGTACCCAGGTCCCTGCTGTTTTGAGGCAACAGTGCTTATCATTGTGTCACCACAATTCTTTATTATTTTCACCCTTGTACTTCCTACACTCTTGCAAAACTTTTGCTGCATTGAGTTCTTGGTATCTTTCGTAAGTTTCCTTTTGAGTCTTAATCTATTCTTTAAGATTTTTCATCTCCAGAGATGTCTAAAATTGAAAGTCTGATTTTATGTATTCATAGAATTGCATTTGTTCTAAACCCTTTCAATCTCCTCTTTGATTGTCACCTAATGCACTAATAGTGGTTTATCTTCAAGAAGCTATCCAGTCCACTTTTACCAAATCACATCTCAATTTAGTAAAATGGTCCTTTCCCCTATTGAGAAGTCTGGAGTCATATGTTGGCCAGACCAGGTAAGAGTGGCAGATTTCTGTCCCAAAGGACACTCAGGAACCAGATGGGTTTTTACAACAATGATTTCATGGTCATGAACTTTTAATTCCAGTTTTTTTATTGAATTCAGATGTCACCATCTTCCATGGTGGAATTCAAACCTAGGCTAATTACCTGGGGTCTCTGGATTATTAGTCTGGTGACAATATAACTGTGCCATTACCTACTCTTAGTTAAAACATCCCTCGCAACTCAAAGCCTTTCTGCAGGAATGGCATTTCTGAGGCTTGTGTGCCCAGTCTATAAATTCACGTGTGAGAGTATTGGTGAGTAGGTATAGTGCACATTTATTAAATAGAGCCTGATCTGACTAAAAATTCTCCATTGGTTCCCCCCTCCTCCAGAAAACACAACTTGAATTTCTAAAAATTGGGTCAAAGATACCTTGCTAGCCTCTATTCATTAAAATAACTGAAATAACACGATGTAATTGCAGACTATAACAGTTTCTTCAGATAAAGAAACATGATAAAACGGAAACGCCATTATTCATTCTTGTTGGCTTGCTTCGCAAAACCATTTATTTGAGCTGCTCAGTCCTTTCTCCCAAAATAGACTTCCAATGTACGAATCCATGTTCTGAGGGACTTATTTTGTGTTACTATAGTTACCGGTGGCTGAAACAAGATTCTGGCATAAAGCATTGTATTCGATCTCCAAATAATTATCTGCATGCATCATCTCAATGCGTTTCTCCCAAATTAAATATTCCACATCTTACACTTCTCTGAGGATCCTTTTAATCCTTTGTAATCTTTTGGGAATTGTAGATATTTTAAAACATTCATCTTAATATGACATGATATATGTTCTCATTGTAATTTAGGGCAATTTAATTTACGCTGAGGATTAAAATGCTACATAAAAGCACATGGAATACATTGTGCCGAATCTGTACTCTTATTACCATATATTACCTCCACATGCAGTACTTTTCTTTATATCAAATATTATTTGGATCATTCTACAAGAATTGATCTAGAAATTTCATAAAACTTTTGGAATTTATGGTGTGAAATTGCTTTTTCCATATGAGCACATAAATATCTTAAAATTTTCATATAAAACCCCTCTACCCCCAAAAGTGGACAAGTTGACATTTCCATTAGAAGAGCAATCAAAGGCATTTCCTAAACAAACATGTTTTTGGATACTGTTAATTTCTGTCTTTTTACATTAAAAGGAAAAAAAAGGGAAAGCCATCCATTTTATGGCTTTGTACTTCAAATAGAGGGTTATTATCTAAAATTCAGACTGGCTTGCGAGGTTTTAACAAATTATTCTGTGATTTTATACCCAAGATGTTCTCCTGATTCTGTCACTTTTCCACACAGTTTCCCGGGATGACATTATATGCCATAGGGAGTCAGTTAGCTCAGTAACAAGGTTTCAATTCCTGTACCAGCTGAAGTTATTCATAAAGGTCCTGCCTTCTCAACCTTTCCTGTCGCTTGAACTGTGATGACTCTCAAGTTAAATCACCACTGGTCAGCTCCATCTCTCAAAAAAGGAGAGAGCAGCCTGTGGTCATTTGGGACTCTGATCACTTTCCTGTGGCATAATATTGGGCAGGTCGATGTTTCACATATCCCTACTGGCTGCTTAAAATAGAATATAGAATCATAGAAGCCTACAGTGTAGAACGACATCATTTGACCTATTGAGTCTGCACCGACTACAATCCCACCAGGCCCTATCCCAATCATCCATGCATTTACCCTAGCTAGACCCCCTGACACTAAGAGGCAAGTTAGCATGACCAATCCACCTAACCAATCCATTAGCCATTAGGCAGAAGCAACATCCACAAAGAGACACTATTGTGTGCATTGGCAGCTCTGTATAATTATTCAGATAATGTATTTTGACTTATTACCTCACAAGTCAGTACTACTGTAGAGTAGTGGCACTCAATGCACTGTTCTTTTTCAATTGTGGATTAAAATTTGAGGCTGACCAAATGCAATGATTAGAATTACTTCATTTGGATTATGAACATATTTGTCTCTCATATCAGTCTTTTGTTAGAACCAGTAGTCCGTCATCCTAAAACTAAGGTTTTTTTAAAATGTTTATGCACTGGTAAACTGCCCCTGCTTTTCTGGAATGTTCTCACTGTTCTCATTTACAAATGGATATTGATTTCCTGAAAGCCCGTCAGGATTGAGCAAACACTCAGTTGTCCGTAATCTTCTTGTTAGTTCAATGTGCCTTCTGCTCTCACTCTCATGGCTTTTGTAAATATTACTTTGTTGACCTACCTTAGTCACAAACTATAACCAGCTGATGGATTACTATGGTAACAGGGAAGGTTAGGCAGATGTCCCCACAAGGAGTTGAACTGAACTTTTTAAACTTTCTCAGCTGAAACCTAATTTGATATAGAATCAAAGAATACATACAATTCAGAAAAAGCTATTTGGTCCATCAAGTCTGCACCAACTCACTGGCAGATTATCTTACCCAGTCCCTATCCCCCATCCTATCCCTGTTCACCCTGAGCATTTCCCGTGGCTAATCCATTTAACCTACACCTTAGGACACTAAAGGACAATTAGATGGCCACCCACCTAACCTGCACATCCTTTGGTCATTTAAATCACCAGCTGAAGTAGCACTTTGGTAAGTTAGGAATATGAAACCTGGAGTGTACAGGTAAGACCAGATAACAGGTGAAACTTGATGGATTCATTTGGATAGCCAGGGTACCCCCTAGGAGGGGTAAAGTATCCCTTTGGCTCTTATCCCAGAGTACCTTTGAACGAGGTAAGGCATCCTTTGGGATTGCTACAAATGAACATGATTATGCACTACTTACACACAAACCCATTGAAAGTGCTAAAGAAATGTCCAGCTGGCAAAGAATTGTTAAAGGACTGCCTAGCTGCTAAATAGTAAAGGAACTGTCACAGCTATAAGGAACTGGCCAAGCATACAAGGTGATTTGGCATGGAGGGGGTAAAGGAAAAGAGTAGTGTGTGGGGTACATGGGCTGGCATGATTTAGCACAAAGTTGGCATGGGCCATGAGGAGGATAAAGGGGCATGAGTTTGCATTGGTTGGAATGGATGAAACAAGAGGAGTGTGTGTGAGATGAGGGTTGAGAGAGGTTGCTTTGTCTTTTTAAAATTTAAACATATTGTTGGAAAACAGATTGGACTTTACCCTAAGCCACCTCTGCACGCAGAAGCCTTCACATTTGTTCTGTGGTTGCCCATCCCGAATCCTATTTCAGCCTATCCTTCCTCCCCCAACTAATAATCTGACCAGTGGGTGGACATTTTTAAAGGATGGGTTCGAAACTCTGGGGCTACTTTCTCCCATTACAGATTCTGCTGGATCTTTGAGCATTTAGGTTTTATTTTGGATTTCCAGCATTTGTCATACTTTAGTTTTGAATTTGTCTGTTATTGCTGTATCAGACAAGCAGCCTGAAGAATTTTACTGTTGACCATTGTATTAAAATGAACCAGCAGCACAATAATTCCAAGCTATTAATATTTTCTCAAGAATTTTAAGCAGTCATCATGACCGGAATTCTCCAGCTATTTGTGTCCCATTGCCACTGCAAGTGAGGACAGAGAATTTGGCACTTAGCCAAATCTCCATTCCCTGCAGCGTGACCAGAGAACCCACTGGTGTGAACAACAAGAAAATTCATGCTTCAATGTCAAAATTAGTGGAATCTTAATGAAGCAGGTTTTGCAGTAGTAATACTGGCAAATCCCTCAGCAATTGCCATCACTGCTCACCTTGGGATGTAGTGGTAATGTCACTCAACTAGTAATCCAAAAAACCAGGATCTGGGGATGTGGGTTCAAATCCCAACACACAACTAGTGGAATTTGAATTTGATTAATAGATCTGGAATATAAAGTTTATCTCAGTAATGATGACCATGAAACTATCATTGATTGTTGTAAAACCCAACTGTTTCACAAACAGCTTTTAGGGAAGGATATCTAGCATACTTTCTCCAGATCCCCAGCAATGCCACATACCTGCACTCTGAAATTACCTGACAAGATCAGTACAAGGGCAAGTTTGGATGGGCAACAAATGTTGGCCTTGCCAATGATACCCACATCCCACAAAAAGACCAAATTCATCTGTACCTCACATATCATTTCCTGTGAACTCCAGCAATTTAAAATAATCACTCCTACAAACTCGGGACAAGACAGTGGAAATTAATCAGCAATTAGTTTGATTGTAGTCGATGATCGCTTTAAAGAGTGCAAGTATGGGGATAATCCTTCTGGCTGTTGATCACGTGTTTAGTTGTGCAAGGCCAAAAAGACTAACCCCGCACCAACATTGGGTGACTGTCTGTGTGGAGCTTGCACATTCTCCTCATGTCTGCATGGCTTTCCTCCAGATGCTCCAGATGCTCTAGTTTCCTCCCACAGTCCAAAGTGTGTAGGTTGATTGGCCATGCTAAATTGTCCCTTAGTATTTGGGGATTAGCAAAGTGGGGAGCCTGGGTGGGATTGCTGTCGGTGCAAACTCGAAGGGCCAAATGGTCTCCTTCTATACTGTTATGATTCTAAGCTTTCATAGTTGTTTTTGCCAGTTCTTTGAATTAGGAACCAGGTTAAAATTTTTGGCTGGGATGGAAACTAATAGCGTAGATTATATTACTTTCTGAGTAGCTTTCCGATACACATTTCATAATAAGCTATTTATATGTCGTGATTAATGTTGTGTGGCTTCATGCTTCTGTATGTACCTGCATTTTGTGCAAAATCTTAATAGTTGAAAAGTTCAGACATTAGAAAAATTAAAATAATTTTAAGATACAGAGTTCAGATAGATTTAAAATATTTTTTTATTCCATTTTCATAAGGATTAAGATTTCATGCACTGTAGTTTGATTAATGTTTTATCCTTTTGATGAAATCATTTCTATCACTATTATCCTAAATATATTCTAACAAGGGATTTGTAATTAGAGATTTAGCTGTAGGATGTCTATTCTGCAGGATAAGTGGTTAAGTGCTTCAAATTGGCATGGATCTTCTTGTATGTTGCAATATTAAACAGAGAAAATAGCTCTGGAGAATTATATAAGTAAGCTTTAGTGGGTGTACTATTATATAAGCAAGCATTAGTGAGTGCAATATGCAATATTTTAATCCTGAAGGTGTTTTTTTTAAATGAGCTTATTTTGAAGCTTTCCGGATAGATGATTCATCTGATTGATGATGCCAGCATGCAACCGCCTGGATAATCTAACTCCGAAAAATACTCTTTATTTTAGAAGATCATTTGAACTAAATTATACCAAGTGTCTCCACTTGCTACTGCAGCCTCACATCTGTACTAGGTCCACACTTGTCATGACCAACACCAAAGCCCCTGCCAGTAGACTTCCCAGTGGGGAGGTGGGTAAATGGTGGGAGGGCTTTGCATCAGGCTTCAAGCCTGCTACTCACATTTAAAATAGGTATTTTGAATAATTATTGGGCCCTACCTGCAGGAACCTGATCAGGGCTACCAGGGCATGCCAGGTGGATGAAAATAGTTGAGAATCTAAAAATACCAAAGATGTATTAGTTGGTGCATTATGATATACACATCACCTGGTGCTGTATAAGCAGGTATTACTAGGAGCAGTATGTAAGCAGCCATCAGGAGATATGATCTATTTTTCTTGCTGTAGTGTATTTTGCCTATAAGTCAAAATATGAAAATACTGAAAAGTTGTTTGATGTTTGTAAATGTTTTTCAAGTTTTAAATAGAATTCCTGGATTTCCATAGTGAGCTTAGTGAAAATGCTAACTTGGGATCTGTGAATATTATATCTGTTGGACACGAATTATTATGTGCATATATATTATTGCATTAGCTCATGCTTCAAGCACTTCTGACACAAAGATGTATTTTTATAAATGTCACCCAGCATTTCTCTCCCTCTGTTTGAAATCTCGCTAACTTAAACTGGCATCAAAACTTACATTCATATTTCAGATTGAAAATTCGAATTAAACAAATTTAAGGAACATAATAAGAGCAAGACTTGCACCTTGCAAATTTGCTCCATCATTCAATTTGCTCATGTCTGATCTACTGCCTCAACCCTATGTTCCCACACACTTCCCTGAGAGATCAAAAGTCTGTTCATCTTATCCTTAATGATAGAGTATCCATAATTCACTGAATTGTTGAGAATTCCTCTGAGCAAAGAAATTTCTCCTCATCTTAGTCCTGAATGCGGAACTGCTTTTCCTGAGATGGTGCCCCTGTGTTGCAGATAACTCTCCTGCGTAAACAATCTCTCAATTTCTACCCTGTCAGCCCTTCAAAATCTTGTGTGTCTCGATGAGATCATGTCTCATTCTCCAGATGGTATATCTCAATTTACTCAGCCTCTCATCAAAGGACAGTAGCTGTGATCTAGAGGCAACGTTAGCCATGGGCATAAATCCCATAATGACTGCTACATCTCATGAGAGGGCCAAGACAGGATGTGCATCTGTGAGGTCTTGATTTGAGGTGTTTCCTGAACCTGCCAGCGATGTCATTAGGTTCACAGCCAAAAAGGGTGAGAATCTGATTTCCAACTATTTTAATAAATCAAAATTAACTTACCGGCCTTGATGTCATGATGTCCATCCATGCCTTATCTTCCCACCCAGTCAGTGTGATGTCATACTGGGCAAATCACTACTGGCAGAGGCCTGGAGGTAAATATAGTTCCAGATGGTGAGACACATGTCTGGGCAATGACCTGGCACTGACCTTGGCCCTTGGCAGTAATAACCTGGAAGTGTCAACTAGATTGGCACTGCCAGGGGTGAGCCCTATGGGAGCCCCATTGGGGATAGGAGAACAATCACCCTTATGCGTGGTGGGGGAGACCCAATGCCTAAGTGGAGAAAAGTGGAAGGTCCCAATGTCTGCGAGGTTGGAGTGGAGAGGATATACCTTGATTCTTGTGAGAGCAGGGGCTGAAGGTGGCCCCCCTGTGTTTGTGAGGCAGCTCCTGATTGTCCGTGGGGATTTTGTTTAAGTTGAAATCGAGCACTTTTAATCATGGGATTCCTGTCCTTGCAGGTATCTTTAGGCCCTGCCCCTCCATCTGATTGTCTGATTCTCACTTCCTCTTTTAAAATTCATGGAGTGTTGTTCAATACATCAAGAAACGCCAACCGTGAGGTCTGGGAGCTTCACATCACTTCTTGTGCTTAAGTCAAACACATTTTTAGGAAGATTCCACTCAACATTCTTATGATTCCAGGAATCAATCTTGTGGACCTTGCTCCAGCTGTGGTCTCACCAAAGTTCAAAATACCGTACAAATGCAACAAAATTTCCCTATTCTTCTTCCTCAATTCCCTTGCAATAAAAGCTAGTATTTTATTAGTCTTCCTAATTGCTTGCTGAACCTGAATACTAACTTTCTATTCCTTTCATGTATTTTCTCTGAATATTTAGAAATCTCATATCTTTTGAAAAATTATTTGTTTTTCTATTCTCATTCCTGTAGTGAATAACCTCACACTTTCTCACATTATCCTTCATCTAACACATTGTTGTCCACTCACAACCTGTCTCTATCACTTGTACAGACAATGGGGGTCTAAGCTGCTGACTAAAGGGCAGGTGAGATGGTCAATATGCTTCTTTTTGGAAAGGCCCAGGCATCATGTGCCAATGAGGCATTTGATAGGCCAATGGCATGCCTTTGTCTAAGTTCAAGGACACTGCTGGGACATCCTTCCTAACAAGAGCTACTGAGCAATCAAAGGCTGGCAGACCCATTAAACCCCAATGTCCCTGGGGAGGCAGTAGCTGCTGCCAGTATGACATCCACCCAAGGCCTAGGATTATCTCTATGTTCCTAAGTCAGAGGTGAGCATTGGCAGGGAGGATTGGCTGCAAAGACAAGGGTCTTTGTCTCTCCATAGTCCCAACCTGCTCTGATGCTGAGTCCCTTCAGCAAACAATGAGTGCCTTTAAAGCAATGACCCTCCTTAGGAACTCACAAGCAAGCATGCCAGAATTTGTTTGTTGTACTTCTTGAATGGTGAGTCTTCTGTCTGTCACTGAGTTAACTCCTGCAGCAGCAGGATGAGGTTCTGTGTGTTGACACTAATTCCATGCTTATAGGCCTCAATTGGTGGCGGGATGGGAAAGCTGTCCATGGCGCTTATTGCCACAAACTTAATCTAGATTAAGGCCATAAGGCTGCAGAGTTCTCATCCACAACCCACTGTCTAAATTAGTGTCTCCCTGTCACCAAACTGCTATGATGGAGGGCACAAGTTTCTAGTCTCTGTGTCCCCCTCACAGTTTACATTCCCACTTTAAAGTATTAAAAAACTTATTGTTTTTTCCTGTTTTTGTCTAAAGCCTGGATTTTCGCAATGACAGAATGAATCTCTGGCTTGATCAAAATGGCACCAAACCACCAGTTCTGGAGTTCCTACCACCTACCCAAACCTGCCATTTTCATGCGGTGGGGGGGGGGGGTGATGGTGGGCATGTGAGAGAGTTACAATGAGAACATCCATAGTCCACAGGGCAGCTGCACATGTAGAAGTGCAGCCCCCTTCAAACAGATCCAATTTTCATTAGTGGGATATCCAAAACACGGCTTGTGCGTTTTGAATCTTTTAAGAGAAGTTCTAAACTTATTGGACTTCTTTGGAGAAATTGGGCTCCCTTTTGGATAGTCCAGGGACATTTTTTGGAGAGGTTGTATCCTTTGGAATTGTTAAGAATAAACATGTTTATGCATAAAAAGTCGATAAGCTTACTGCAACTATCAAGCTATCAAGGTGTTTAAATCCTCTTGGAATTGTCAAGCTGTCAAGGTATTTAATTTTTTAAAAGTCTATAGTTTAAAAAAATCTTGCCTTGTTTTTTACCTGTTCTTGTTCTGAAAGTGGATACCCTAGAAATAATCTTTTCCATTGAGTTTCACTGACTTGCATTTAACAATGAAAAGAAAATCAACAAGCAAAGCACGGTGTCTAAAAACCATTAAGATGTCAATTAAAGAAGAATTAAAATGACTAGACTGAAGCTGAATGGAAACAAGGCTTTTCAAAGGATTTGAAGAAATTTTAAAGGCTTTCAGCTTTCTATGAAGGCTTAGAGACTATAAATAAATGCTGCATTGAAAGAATGGAGCTGAGCAAGCAGCTGTGGAGAAGCAAAATCCTCCCCCTACAATGAAAGTGGCTGACTTCTGTCAGTCAGAGGACTTGAAAGGGAATTTCCAACTCCTGCAGCTTCTGAAGGTAAGAGAAAGTGAATACCTCTACAGAATGGAGTACTGCTGGGATTTCGAATCCTGCTAGGTGTCCAGGGGGCATGGAAATTAAAGTAACCAAACTACTTCAAAGTATTCACAGTCCACTGGCCAGAATGAAGACTTTGATCAGGGAAATGCCTGAAATCACCATTTCAAGAAAGATCTTCAGGTTTCCTTGTGCTGGAAGGGACAGTCCAGCCACCAGACCCCAATCCTAAGGGAGAGTGCCAAGGTCAACCCCTTGCCCCCAGCCTGGCTCATCCAATTCCCAGGACCTTTGGGGGGCCCTCCCTGTGCAATGTGGCACTGGTGGAGGGCACATGAGCTCTGGATTTACCTCCTTGATCCCCTCCCTCCCCTGGAGGTCTAATGTACCAGGTCCACACTTGTCATGACCAACACTAAAGCACTCCCAGTAGACTTCCCAGTGGGGAGGGGGGTAAATGGTGGGAGGGCTTTGCATCAGGCTTCAAGCCTGCTAATCACATTTAAAATGGGTATTTTGAATAATTATTGGGCCCTACCTGCAGGAACCTGATTAGGGCTACCAGGGTGTGCCAGGTGAATGAAAATTGCTTTGACACTCATGCCACACTCATTTTAGCCCTGGCACCCAACTCAGCGGGTTATTGGGATTCCCATTAGTGATGAATGGGGCTGCTGAATATCCCCCATAATCTGAGGGCTATCATTGTACGATTTATGCTGCATTGCTGATTCCACCTATCCTTTTAACAGTAGTGGGCCTGTCAGTTCAGTTTTATTGAGAACTTCAAATGGTTATAAAGTCTTTTATATGGGAAAAATAATATAAATGCCTGTTTTTATAAGGGATTAAATCACTGAGGGAATTTAAATGTCTCAAATGGGGTTAAATGGGAAAGTGCATTTTTAAATGCTGAAAACATCTGTAGAAATTTAGAACTTTATTTTATTTCATCTAACTGGGGTCTGCCTATGATGGATGCTGAGTTAGTTAGAATGGAAGGTGTAAGGGCAAAGGATGGTGGTGGGGTCATGGACTAGCATCAAATTGAAATTGAGGCTGTAATGGGCTGTGGGGTGTAAGGAGTGGGATAGGCTAGCAAGGGGAGGTATGAGGGCCTTGGGAGTCGGTGGAGGAGCATAGATTGGTATGGAGGGTATGATGGGTCATGTGGGATGAGTTGGCATGGGAGTGTGTGGGATAAGGCGGTGTGAGGGGTGAAGGTTAGTGTTTTTTTTGTGTTTTTTTTAACAGCTGGGACAAACTGCTGGGGCACAAGGCTGTCCTTTCACACAACTCGCCTCCACACCCAGTTTCTGGAGTCAGGAATTTTCCAGAATCTGCACTCCTGACTTGGAAGCATAAATTTAGTCCTGACTCATTCATACAAATTCCAAATAGCTGAGGCCCTGCTGAGGCCCTGGTATTAATCATTGAAGCTCACCACTGATTACAGCCTGTCAACTTGAAGATGTCTTGTTTATCTCCACTCTCTGCAGCCTTTCCATTTCACCATATCCTCCTTTCATGCAAATATACTACCCTCAATTCTATGAGTTCTTATTATACTTCTGGCATCTATTTGAGTGCCAGAAATTCCATTCTACTGATTTCCCTATATGCACTCAACCAACTACATTCTCAGAAATATCTAGTAAATTGATCAAACACAATTTCCCTTTTGTAAACTATGTTGACTCTGATTATACCATAACATTACAAATGCATTGTTAGACTTTCTCACCACTAAGTGGGAGCATTTTATTGATAATTGGTGTCAGGCTAACTGGCCTGTAGTCCCATGTTTTTCCTCTGCCTCATTTCTTGAACAGTGGAATTACACTTACTAACTTCCAATTCATGAGAACTGAAGCAGAGTCTAAGGAAATTTCCTACCAAAGAAAACAGTGACTGAAATTCTCCAGCCATTCATTCCACGCTGCATATGGAGAATTTGATTCCGGCAACACCTCTGTAATGGCCATCACCAGCATCCCCTCCCTATCAGGCTATTCCTGGCCCGTAAGCACAGCAACATTAACCTTCATCCCCATCATGAGGCTTCCATTGAGGCATGCCCTTGTCACAGGCACTGTTGGGCTGGCACTATCAGGTTAACAGGTACTAACCTGGCAATGTCAGCCTTGTAGTTCCATCCTGGCAGTGCCAACCTGTGCCAAAGGTCAGTTTCCAGAGGCGTTTCCAAGGACACCACCTGGCCCTGTCCCTCTCCCTGGGGGCTATACTTACCATATGGCCTCGGAAGAGGTGGGATGGGAGGAACAGCCATGACAGGTTCATTTCTGTGTAAACCTGTTATAATTGCCGCCGGTGTGACCTCACTTTGGAACAGGATCAATATCGGAGTGGGGGAGGCAGGTGTCAAGATACGGTGTGGAGGTGTGGGTTAGTAGTATGAAAATGCATGCTAATGCATGCAAAGTGGGTTCACATCTACGCTGAGTGTGAATCTGATATCACCAGTGAGGGGTAGGGAAGATCTCGCTGATGAGAACTATGACTACCAGACCTTGACTGGTATCCTTGCAGAGAGCAAACACAGGCTCAACATTTCACCCTTAGTTTTTTGGGGGAAAAGTCTTCCCATGCTCTCTGCATTTTTCTGACCAGAATAATATAAGCCTCTTACATCCTGGAATGTAAGCGGTTGGGTAAGTATTTTCAAGGCTGAGAGACACAGATTTTTCATCAGTAAGGGATTCGAGGGTTATGTGGATAAGGTGGGAAAGTGGAGTTGAGGATGATATCAGATCAGTTCAGTCACAATCTCATTGAATGGTTGAATAGACTTGATGGGCCAAATGGCCTACTTTTGCTTTTATGTCTTATGTGCTAAACAGGAATAATTAGCTATGATGAGTATTGTTATTTTGTTTCCTTGTAAACAAAGGCATCAAATTTAAGAACTTCCTTAATTTTATCTTTACTAACAAACAGCAGGTTTTACTCAGAATAAATTATTTACCCTTTAATGGACCAGCTGTAAAATGCTGATGTTACCTTTATTACTGATCCTTTGTTGGGGCTTTAAAAGTTCTATTATCCCTTTTAAGAATAATTTTCACACCCATCTTCAGGGATAAGAATATGCAAAAATGTCCGAGCACACACAATTAATCACTGGCACTAATTCTTTGTTCAGGTTCATAGGGAAATGTTTATCACAAGATTATTTATAAATTATTTCATTAAAAGCACAACTTAAGTTCTTCCCATATCCCTGTGCTGCAGCACTTGATTAATTTTTCCTATCACTAATTATTGTTTTCTAAAAATGATTTATTAGGAACATTTACTTCTTGCAAACCAACAAGGGTGCAATAAGTGTTCCAGCTGTATCGGATGACATTGGGGTCATTTTGACTTCTGGTGTTAAAAGGGGATCTGTTAGTAACTGGGTGGGATAATGACTCAGAGGACTGTTCTTTCATGTCACTGACCTGGGCTTGAATCCAGCTCAGATTGGCAGTATGAAAATCTTCCCCGTGCCACCAGTCCATAACCTAAAACTGGTAATAACTTGTCAGAAATACATTAGGGCCAAAAAGATGATTGGTGTGGGAAATGAGAATGCCCCGCACCCCAGAATCTCCACCCGTCAGGCTGAGATTGAAGCACTTTGTTGAAGCAGAATAGAAGAAGCTTTATTTCTGCCTTACCCATGAGTCGTGACCTGAACTCAATACTGAGACTGGTGCAAAAATGTTGCATTCTCCTAGGAGTTACATGTCCGGTTTTGTCGCATTGCGAGAAACATTTTTGAGACAATTAAACATTTCTTTTTCCTTATAATTGCCTCATGAAGAGCAATCCATCTTTAAAAGGCTCCCATTGATTGCTGTATGATTTGGGGTTTACATCAGTACATATTGCTTCATGACTCTTGCAACTGCATCATACTAATAGCCCGTGAATGCGTTTATCTACTATAAATGTCAGTGTTTTTCCTGAACAAAAGTTAAAAACAAGTTTTATCCTGGAGTACTTTAGTTTCTAAGAAACCCCAGAGATAATGGATGACAACTGAACAAAAGCTGAAAAGATAATTGCTAAGCTTTCTTTGATAATTATCAACCTTTGCAAAGCAATGACCGCCCACTTTTATTCCTGTTACAATCAGGGCAAATTATCTCTTGAACATGTTTTTTTCAGTTTCAAAGGTACATTCTGTATTAAGGTCAACACTGTTGGACGGTGGGGATGTGGAGGGTTTGCAAAGGATGTTAAAGCCATTCCTTCTTGTCCTAATCTTTTTTCCAATGGTAATTATAATGATAATCATATTTATATTTACCTAATCCTTAGGGGTCTCCAGAATATAATTTAGATTCTATCGATGATAAGATGATAAATTACACACTATTAGGCACCAACAGTGCAAAAGCTTCTTGTTACTGAAGGACACTTTTTTTATATATGTTCTGTATAGTGAGATTGTCAGAAATCAACTACAAAAATACCATAACTGTAATATAAAAGAAACACTCACTTCTAGTTTCTTTTAAACTTTAGTAACATGCAGCAGCATGTTTTCCAAAAAAGAAATTTAATTTGTTGAGTAATTTTTACAATCACCGAGGTTGCCTAATTGTTGTTGACTTACATTACATTCTAAAGTATTGCATTTGATCTATGAATTATGCAAAAAGTTGAGGAACAGTTACCAAAAGGCATGAAATATATATAATAGGCCGTTCCTTTTTACAAGCACTTAACCATAATAACACATTCTAATATTCTATCTCAATTACATTGATATTCCTTTTGCAATATCCATAAAAATTCAAGATGTTAAATTGAACTTCTAATAAACTCAGGTACTGAAAGACAAGACATTAAATATAAACTAACTAGCAATACAAAGCACTGTAAAAAACATTCCTGTTTCATTGAATTTATTTTCCTATCTTTATCCCCTCCATTCCTCAAGATACAGGAGACAGCAATGCTCTGATGGCCCATCTAACTTGTCTTTCTTTATCTAAGAGCTGAGACACCGAGTAATGGCAGTTTATTCAGCTGTGAAGATGATCATGATTAATCTCTATCTACTCAATTTTCACTCAACTTCTAAACATGAAAGCATTCCAGCAGGAGTCCTCTGTAGTCCATCTCTACTAAAAGCTATTATAACTACCTAGTTGATGATTTAGCTGAGGTCATTGGAGTCAGCACAGGATTAAAAAAGTTTATTTACTTACTAGTCACAAGTAAAGCTTACATTAACACTGCAATGAAGTTGCTGTGAAATTTCCCTAAGCACCACACTCCGGCACCTGTTCAGGTCAATGCACCTAACCAGCACATCTTTCAGACTGTGGTAGGAAACCAGAGCACCTGGAGGAAAGCCACACAGACACGGGGAGAACGTACAAACTTCACACAGCCAGTGACCCAAGTCAGGAACTGAACCCAGGTCCCTGGGGCTGTGAGGTAGCAGTGCTAACCTCTGTGCCACTATACCATTAGAAATTGGGTTGGATTTTTCTAGTTTTTGTGATGTAAAACAACATGAGGGTGATATCTTTTCCCACTACATAACTGAAAAGTTCTCAGCAGTATTTCACAATGGTGCCTGAAAGCAACTATTTGCAAATTGGGAATTCTTTCTTGATTTTTAAAAAATTAGACTTTAGACATGCATAATGTTAGCCACGCATGATACTGGAGAGTCAAATATATTTTGAAGGCAGAATCTTTGAGAAACTGCACAATTTAATACAAATCATCATTCAATAAAAGAATAACGTGCTTCAGATGATTTTGAACAATGTTCTTGACCCTGAAATTCAAGTGCAATTCAATTTTTGAGCCAGTGTCGGCATGGAAACAACATGAGCTTTTCTACTTATAGGTCTAACTTCTCAAAAGTAATGATTGCACTTTTTATTGTTAGTTGTTCCATTACAAGTGGCTATGTTATTTCATCAGCTACATATTAGATAACGAGTAAGTACTAATTTTATGATTATGTGCTGCTGAAGAGAATCATTATCCATAATTTTATGATTTGAGGGTGCTGTCGGTCCCTGCCCCTGACCACTTGGGGGCTTCAATACCCTCCCATATTCCTCCCCACCCTCCCCCTGACCAGTTGTGATTCTGACGAGAATACTGGAATATTGGACTGAATTATGTTTCCCATATAAGGGGGTTGGGGGTCGGGGACATAGGAGAGGGTGCGATGATGGATAGTGAGGGCAACCATCCCACCATCTTCCTACCCACCCCTGAGCTCTCCCTCATAATATGGGCAGTGAGCGGGTGCCTGCCTGCCATATATAAATGGACATTCAAGAGCCAATTAGGCTTATTATCAACAATTGACAATTATTGCCCATGCCATAAAACGTTTGGCATGCGAGGCCATGGTGGGAGAGGGAAGACCAATTTTTAAAATCAAATGCTTAAAGGGGAGTCACCCTTTAGGACCCGCACTTTGCCAATCATCCTCCCCCCCCCCGCCCCTCTTAAGTTAATCCTCTCTTCCTTCCTAACCACTCCCTCCTTTAAATCCATCTCTCCTCACCTTCTGTCCCTCTCTTTAATATACCCAAATGTTCCTGGCCCACGGCTCTGGACTGCTCCAGTATCCATGGGGTTTTTCATTCTTCGCTTCTCCTATATTTCCAATAGCTGTCACTGATGCCTTGCTGGCACTGCCTGGGACTGATAGAGCTCTCAGTCAATTGGATTGGTCAGCAGCTACAGAGGTGGGATCTCCTCCTCAATGAGGGGCAAAGGTTGCCCTTTGCCCTGGTTAGTCACACACTTTGTGTTTCTTTACCCGTATTATTTTTCAGCTTACTGTGTGTGCAGCTTTGGTCTCCACGTTTAAGAAAGGATATACTTGCATTGGAGATAGTCTGGCAAAGCTTAACTAAATTGGTGTTTGGAATAAAAGGGTTTCTCCTATGATGAGAGGCTGTGTAAATTGAGCTTATGTTCTCTTGAGTTTAGAGGAATGAGTGACAATCTCATTGAAACTTACAGGATTCTGATAGCATGGTTGCTGAAAAATTGTTTCCACTGGTTGGGGAATCAGGACAGGAGTCAAGTATTTAGCATTGAGATAAGGAAAAGTTTCTTCACTTGAAGCATTGCCAATATTTGGAAATATCAGCCCTTGAGAGATATGGATGCTCCATTGTTGAATACATTTAAGGCTATGATAGAAAGGCTTTTGGTCTGATAGGGAATTGAGGAGTATAGAGAGTAAACAGGAAAGTGAAGTTGAAACCCAAGATCAGCCACGATCATATTGGACGGTAGAACAGGTTTGATGGGCCAAGTTGTCTACTCTTGCTCCTATTTCTTGTGTTTTGATGTACTTTCCGGCATCACTTCTGCCTGATGTCAGATCAACCACCAATATAGTTACCACCAATATAGATTAGTCATGGTATGAATCAATTCCAGCCTCCTGGACTACCTGTGTCCACTACAGTTTGTTTGCCACTGCAACAGGTCCACAGCAAATGCCATTTCCCTGGTCCTGCACTCAACCCTGGAACATCTAGATAACAAGGACATCTATGTCAGACTCCTATTTATTGACTATAGCTCAGCTTTCAACTCTCTTATTGCCACGAAATTCATCTCCAAACTCCTTGGCTTGGGCCTCAGTACTTCCTAACTTGCAGATCACATCAGTAAGGATAGGCAACAATACCTCCTTCACAATCATCCTCAACACGGTGCCCCATAAGGCTGTGTTCTCAGTCTCCTACTATACTCCTCATACACCTATGACTATGTGGTCAAATTCCCCTCCAATTCTGACGACACCACTGTAGTGGATCAGATCTCAAACAATGAAGAGACAGAGTATAGAAATGAGATACAGAATCTGGTGAACTGGTGCAGCAACAATAATACCTCCCTTAATGTCAACAAAATGAAGGAGAATGTCATTGACTTCAGGGAGTGAAAAGGAGAACATGCCCCTGCCTACATCAATGGGGACAAAGTAGAAAAGGTCAAGAGCTTCAAGTTTTTAGGTGTCCAGATCACCTGTCCTGGTGCCCGCTTTCGCCTCTACTTTTTCAGAAGACTAAGGAAATTTGACACGTCAGCTATGACTCTCATTAATGTTTACAGATGCACTATAGAAAGCATTCTTTCTGTAGTATTACAGCTTGGTATGGCTCCTGCTCTGCCCAAGACTGCAAGGAGGTCATGAATATAGCCCAATCCATCACACCAACCAGCCTCCCATCCATTAACTCTATCAACACTTCTCATTGCCTCAGCAAAGCAGCCAGCATAATTAAGGACCCCATGCATTACAGACATTCTCTCTTCCACCTTCTTCCTTCAAAAAAACAACACAAAAATCTGAAGTCAATTACCAACCAACTCAAGAACAATTCTTCCTTGTTACTGTTAAATGTTTGGATGGATTTATTTGTATTAAGTTGATCTTTCTCTACAATGTAGCTATGACTGTAACATTACATTCTACACTCTCTTGTTTCCTTCTCTATGAACGGTATGTTTTGTCTGTATAGCGTGCAAGAAATAATACTTTTCACTGAATGCTAATACATATGACAATAATAAGTCAAATCAAATCAAATCAAAATATAGAGATTAGTGTATGTTAAAGCTGATTATAATAATAATCTG
Organism: Sphyrna mokarran; assembly: GCA_024679065.1. Taxonomy (NCBI): domain Eukaryota; kingdom Metazoa; phylum Chordata; class Chondrichthyes; order Carcharhiniformes; family Carcharhinidae; genus Sphyrna; species Sphyrna mokarran. The sequence goes on from JAGIQG010000015.1 coordinate 35,793,379, forward strand.
ATATCTTGGATGGGATTTTACAGCTTCATTTGTACCAAACCATAAAAATTCAACGCAAGGTCAAGGGACCTTCCCATTGTCCGCCCCTTGCCCGTTCCGATTTCCATAGCGGGCTGGGTGGTAAAATTCTAGCTATTACGTGTCATTCCTATCTTAGCAACGAACAAATGGAAGCATTAAAGAGTACCTGGCTTTACTTCACTCCCATATTTAAAGAGTTGAACAAAGCCAACCAGTGAAAGCAAATTAGTACTTCAATCCTACATTGGAAGGTTCTGATACTTTGTTACATGAGGAGTTTTTTATTATCAGGCTGCTTGCCTTTGCTGTAGGCATTGGTTGCCTGAAGCAGCTGACATTTCACACACCTGTCATGTTTCTCCCAAGTGTAGGTGGGAATCCCATGGGACTCTGCACAAAATATTTAAGTTACACTCATCCTAGGAAAATAGGATGGAAGATCAGTTGGGCAGTTACAAAGCCTAACTCACCAAATAGTGTCAATATCCTCAAGTAAGGAGAAAATTATGGCCTTAGCTTGTTTTCTGCTTATTTTGTGTTATCTTTACATAGATTCCAACACAAGAAGATATGCATAATTTTAAAAAGTATATTTCTATTCTTGGAATGAGTATTCGGTGAGTATATAAGTTATCTTGTTCTGTATGAATAGATTGGTTATCTGAATGCCAACCTATACAGCATGCCATCAAGTCTCAAAACCAAGATACTGAGAAATCCATGTTGATGGTGCTTCTGTTGCTCTAGATTGAGTGCATAGTCTTATAGTATAGGAAAGTATCCAATCAAAATCCAGAGATCTTAGGTATTTTACATATTTAACAAGGTAAAACCCACAATTTATCAACAGTCAGCTCTAATAAACCATCTTTTCATGTTATGGACATTGTCTTACAGGGTTACATGGATCCAAACAGGAAGAATCCCACCCTTTATTGATCCTTGCACGACTTCAGGTTCCACTAATAGACCAAACTGGGTGGCCACCCATCGACAGAGCCCTGGGCCACATTGGACCATTGACTCAACTATTGAATTAATAAGTCTGCCATGGAGAGCTGTTTCAGTTCCAATTTTCAATTGGCTAGTAAATTATCTCTCTATCAATTGAAAGCCAGAGATTGTGCAAATCTCTTCTTCTTCAAAAAGGGAATGATCATTAGATGGCCATTAGACTATATAATGTTAAAACATACTGCACCTCAGAATCTTAGATTTAAAAAAATTCCTTCACAGATGTGGAGCGCCCAGGCAAAGTCAACATTTCTGCCTATTCCTACCATTGCGAAGATAGTGGTGAGCCAGCTTTTTGACAGCTGATGGGCTTGCTAGGTCATTTCAGAGGGTCATTATGTATCAACCAAATTGCTGTGGGTTTGGATTGACATAGGCAATATTTCAAGCAGATGACAGAGATCACAGCCATGACAACGCTGCATCATCTTTTTCTGGGAAGGCCTGTTTACGTTGTGCCACTTAGGCATTTAAAAGGCCAGTGGTGGGCCTTCCCTCGAGATCAGAAACCTCAGTGACAGAAGTCCCACTCACCAGAAGCTGCTGGCCAGTCAGAGGATGGCAGCTTTTTTGAACTCAGCAGCGCCATCAGAGAGGTGTTGGCTACTACTGGTTCTACACCCACCCAATATCTCAGATTGAGGAGCTACGTGGATACAAGTGAGTGATGGTAGGATAGAGTTGTGAAGTGAGGTTTGGGGAGGAGTGAAGTCCTAGAACAGAGGGCTGACTCTCAAGGGATCCTTCCCAATGTCAGGTCCCTCAATGAGATAGCGTGTACCTTTTAACGAGACACCCCCCACGTGAAACCCAGATGCAAATCCATCAGTGTTTATTTGTCATGTTCTGTGCATGGTGAGGCCTTTGCACATCATTAAATTAGCACTAATAAAGGTGGGATGACGCCCTTATGTGGACATTAATTGATGGTGGGATGGGGAGGCCAACCACAGGCCTTTCTACCACATATTTAATTGGGCTGGAGGTTGGAAGATGACGGAGTCCCCTTTGTCACACTCCCACCTGATTAAAGGTCCCCACCAACAAACTCACCATCAAATTCAGCCCGTAGAGACCAGGCCAGCTACGGTCAACAAGTTCTGTTACCATTCCCAGTATTCCTGATATTTGCAATATAAATGTTGCATTTGTTCTGTAATCATACATGTAATTTTCTGATTAGGAACCACATACAAAAACCTGCCTAGTATTTTCTTTGAGACATGATTCTTCCTTTTATATATTTCCACAGTTGCTGGTTTATTTTGGATCACCACTTCTTGTGGTTTTTCTCAGTTGCTGTGCATTTGCATTACTAGATTGCTCACAATGGCAGATCTAAAGTCCATATAGAAGTTCACTGTAGGAATCACCGGACCATGTAAGTAGGACAGTTTCTACAGCAACAAGAGCTACAGCCAATATGATAGAACCAATTTATATAGCAGTATTTTGATTTAAATGTGACATTAGCTTTGTAACTCCCATCAAGCAGAAATTGTGCGCACTCATCCTAAATGAGCACTGTGATTGATGTTAAAAGGCTAGTCTGGCTGATAAATTTATGGACTCCAAAGTAATGGACCCTTAAGTATAATAACTCAAGGAAAACTAAACTTCTTCTACTATTTTAGTTGTGTCAGTATCACAAGCTAATATTTGTATTCTGCCAACATTTATATGGGTAGAACTAACTAAATAAGGCATGATCTGCTGAAATGAAGCTTGACACCATCCAGGACAAAGCAGCTCAATTGATTGGTACTGCATCCATAAACATTCATACCCTCCACCACTGGTACATAGAGGCAGCTGTGTGTACTATCTGTAAGAAGCACTGCAGCAACTCATCAAAATTCTTTAGACAGCACCTTCCAAGCCCATGACTCCAATCGCCTCATCCCACCTAGAAGATCAAGGGCAGCAGGTCCCTCCAAACCACACAACACCCTGAAACATATTGCTATTCCTTCACTGTTGCTGGATCAAAACCCTGGAAGTCCCTCCCTAATTGCAATGTGGGTGTACCTATACCACATGCTGTGCATCAATTCAAGAAGGGCAGTTAAGGATGGGCAATGAATGCTGCCCAATTAGCGATGCTCACATCCCATGAATGAATTCAAAAAAGGTAGTCCTGACAATAAAAACATTTAAATGGAAATAATTGAAAGATAGATCTTGAAGATTTTAAGTGATATTTCTATGATTATTTCCTTTGGCAGTTGGTCCCATTGTGTAATTGTTTTTGGAACCAAATGATCTTTGTCATTTGTGTGACAGGTTACCACGTGCCTTGTTATTACTGGAGTGTACAAGGTACTTATTTCTATCAATTCCCACCAGTCCATTCCATAATGGATAGAACATTTTTCTTTTTTTGGTGCAATGATTTCCATTTGAAATCTTTGACCAAAGGTGTAAAAGAAGGGTTAAAGAGGATTAACTTCAAGATTTATGCAGTGATAATCAGAGGAAATGCATCTTTCTTTCTTTCATCACTTACGTAATCTGATGAGTGGTAGGTTTGGATTTGTTGGATATGACTCCATGGTATGTGTCATTGGCTGGCTTATTTTTATGCAGTCTGCAATGTTACTTACAAATACATCCAATGCATACATGTAAAATGTGAATGTACACATTTTTATAGATCAGAAGGAATTGTTAAAAGCTTGTAGAAAAAAATTGGCTGAAATTGGGGATAGGATCCCCATATCCATGTCCGGCATTGTTGGAAATAGATTATGAAAGCTGTTCTTTGATATTTTCCCAGCAGTTTCTTGCATCCAAAACCGATGCAAAATTCCAAGTGTTGAAAATAATGCTTCAATGTTTTTCACAGAATCCTGCAGTGCAGAAAAGACCATTTAGCCCATTGTGTCCAAAGATGTGCTGATTAGGTGGATACGTCATGTTAAATTGCCCCTTAGTGTCAAGTAATGGGGATAGGGCCTGTGTGGGATTGTAGTCAGTCCAGACTCGATGGGCCAAAAGGCTTCCTTCTGCACTGTAGGGTTCTATGATTCTATGTGTCTGCACTGATTCACTGACAGAGTAACTTTGCAAGGCCCTCTTCTCCATCCTATCCCTGTTACCCCACACATTCCCTATGGCCAATTCATCTAATCTATATATCTTGAGACACCAAGGGGCAATTTAACATGCCCAATCCACCTCACACACATATTTTTGGACTGTGGGCAGAAACTGGAGCACCCAGAGAAACCCACGCAGACACGGGGAGAACAGGCAAACTCCACACAGACAGTTACCCAAGGCCAGAATTGAATCCAGGTTCCTGGAACTGTGAAGCAGCAGCACCTTGTTGCCCCTTATTCTATGAAGATGTTTTCTTGCCCTTTGAATGTACATGGATTGAATTGTATTTCATTTACAGATACCTATGTGTAAATCCATATGAGGCTGGTAGTGTCACTGTCCATTACTACCAACTATTCCCCACTGTCATTGGACAGTGGAAGTACTTACCCATTTCAGATAATGGATCCCTTTTAATAAGCAAATTGGGCTCCTAAGATCTACATATGATATACATAAGCTTTGCGTATGTTTCCACCCGCTTCTGGCAAGCTAATTCTAGTAAGTTTCTTTGTACCGAGTCCAGTTTACAAGCCCAGCGCTCAGTATTATAGCTGATTTAATAATTTGAATTAAATCCTGAAGACTCTGTAAGAGTGAGATCTGTAATCAGGCATAATGAGATTGATTGTAAAAACTGCAGTGTTTTCTCTCCATTCTTCCTTTCAGAACTGCTATCTGTATTTCTACGAGGATAGTCATGATGTAGAGATGCCGGCATTGGACTGGGGTAAACTCAGTAAAGTTTTGCAACACCAATTTTAAATCCAACCAATTTATTTGATAGTAAATCCACGAGCTTTCGACACTATGTTGTGCCAAATGCAGTGACACTGCATTTGCCTGACGAAGGCACAACGTAGTGTTGAAAGCTCGCGGATTTACAATCAAATAAATTGGTTGGATTTAAAATTGGTGCTGCAAAACTTTACTGAGTTTTCCACGAGGAAGCAGAGGCACTAAATCATCTTGGAACACTTTCAAACTGGAGGACATTTGAAGAGAAGTTTCAACATGCTCCACTGCTGTCTGACAATGTGTTAAATGCTTCCATGATATTGCTATGCAGGACAGTATAATTCCAAAACCAATAATTTTTGTTGGGGTTCTTATCGTTTGCTGCAATTTCAAATGGGTGATTTGTGGAAAAGCAGAGAAACAGTGTAAGTTGCTGATGAACAGGAGAGTCACCAGCCACTGCTAACTCTTCACATCTCACCCCTTCCTCCATTGCTCCCAATAGCAATTGAACCTAATGGTCATACATGCCATTTGCACACTCATCCTGGAAAAGTGACCTTAGTACCTGGAAATAGTCAGTGATATTCCTCTATGATTATTGTCTCTGCCTTGGACCCATGAGATCTGACTTCAATAGCGCAGGCAAGGTTATCACTGTCCATTTCTAACTTATGTACAGGAACCAAGCAAGTATTATTACAAGCAAGGTTTTCCTTCACATTGTAGTTTACAACCTAACATCTAACATTTCATCTTGCAATATATGCTGCCATCATCCTTAATTGCATGCAGCCACTTAAAAACAAGTCATCCGCTTGAATAGGATTCTGGTAGCAGATCTGTAATATTAAAGCATTGAGGCCATCTGGGAGAAGCCTAGATTGCTGGCTTCATCTAATGCATTCAATTTTCTGTGAAGCACCTTGAGGTATAAAGGTGCTATATAAGTATGAGCTGTTACTGTATTTCTCAATATCGATGACCATGCAAATGAGTTGGGCCCAGCAATTAAGAAAAAGTTAGAGCTGGGACTTATTGGTGGCCCCATCTCTGGGGTGTGAGAACAATATAAATGTCCTCATTCATCTTCAAGGCCAAGGTATTTTTGTGCTTAGGTTTTGCATTTTGAGGGGAGGCAATGGCCTAGTGGTATTATAGCTAAAGTACTAATCCAGCAACTCAGCTCATATCCTGGGGACGCAGATTCAAATCCCATCATGGCAAATGATGAAACTTGAATTCAATAAATTAATAATCCACTGATGACCATGAGCTAGGGGAATTTCACAGTAACTTCATTGCAGTGTTAATGTGAGACATACTTGTGACGAGTAAATAAACTTTAACTTTAACCATTGTTGGATGTCAGAAAAACCCATCTCATTCACTAATGTCCTTTAGGGAAGGACATCTGCAGTCCTTACCTGCTCTGGTGACTCCAGAGCTATAGCAATGTGGTTGACTCTCAGCTACCCTCCAAAGGCTACTAGGAGTGGCCAATAAATGCTGGCCAAAAATTCAAAGAGGGCACTAATAAGATTTACATTTTATCGTTGGTACAAATGGATGTATATATGTTTAATTGGTTATATTTGCTGACTTAAGTAACCCAATTTTTCTATGATCTAAATATCCAATGCAATATGTGACAGTTGTGGTTGATTCCTTGGATATGTATTTGGTAGAGTTCATGTGAGAAAGGATGGAGTATTCTTTTTTTTGTCAGATTGCATTGATACTGCAAGACATAACTCACTTAATCTTGCATCAACTGTGGAAGATATAAATAGGACTATACTTACATTCGGAGAGGAAGCAACAGTTTTAATATAGAAACACGAACAATTACACACCCACAGTGCTGATGCACGATCTTTATTTTGTTCTGATTCCACATTGCTTGGGTGAATTAATTGGGCTGTTATAGTCAGCAGGAAATGTAAATATCGCCTATCCTCTTCGATCCAACTCCATATGGATATGAATAATGCAAATGTGACGCAGCCTCTGTGAATAATTTAGATTCACGTAACAAAAAAAATTTACTCTGAAGAATCATACGGATACGAAACATTAATTCTGTTTTCTCTTTCCACAGATGCTGTCAAAGCTGGTGATTTTTTCCAGCATTTTCTGTTTTTGTTTAAATTATAATTACAGTTGTTGCATAATTTCTAAAATTCTCCATGTTGTTAACCCTCTTCATAAACTCTCCACAAACCATCAGGATGCACAGTTCCCGATTTTCGAAAAAGTTGCATTCATCTTCATTGGAATATTGAAAACATGTTTTTTTCTCAAATTTTCAAAGTCATAAGCCTAAAGGTTCCTCTTTGTTTGGCTTGCTGATAGACATGTGACAAGAAAGACCAAGTGGCTTTCATTCTGACCCTAGAAAATTTTTGTGGGGAAGATCAATTAGAATAACAAAAGGAGGGGCAGGTAGGGGAGGGGGGTGGGGGGCATTACCAACAGTATTCCTGCCGTTGACTAGAAGACAGTGGAGTTGCATCGAAGTTGGGGTGCTGTTGCTGTTGTGATAGTCATTCACAAAGAAACACTTTATTTTCAGATGTACAATTGGAAATCTGTACAGTATGCTTGACAGTTTAACTAAACTACGGAACTCCCTCAATCATTTGAATGCTTTGGTTGAAGCCCTGCCAAAATCAGAAAGAGTGGGAAGATCCTGCTTGAGAATGATTAGAGGAAGTTATTCAGACACAGCGGCAGAAGGTGGCCTTGACAATCAGTGCCACTTCCTCAACTCTATTTATGGGCAAATCATTGTTGCAAAAAGTTAAACAACCTCACCAGTTCGGACAATAAAAGATAATGCAGCTATACCCAACAAGAGTTTACGATACTAAACTCTTGTGTTTAGTATCAAGAGTATCAAGATGTGTTACAGCCATCCTTGTTTCATTATGTTAAAATGCAATAAGAATTTGTTATTAATGTTCAGGAGATAACATTGGATCCTTCATTTACTGGCTCACATAAAAGGACCTTACCAAAAGGTAATTATCATCGGTTATAACTTCCTTGACATGATGATTGGTGTTGGATTGCCACTTCTCTGCCCAATTATTTACGTCAATTTTCTTCTCAGCTGGTCTCATCCACCCTTTCAACTCAAGCCAGGTGACATTGAGAGAGCACTGCTCCTTCCCGAGGCCCAGAATCAAAATTCAGCATTGTCAAAATGAATGTGGACACACCACTTTTTGCAACACTATATGCTGTAAAACAAGTAAAATGTTTATTTATTAGTCACAAGTAAGGCTTACATTAACACTATAATGAAGTTATTGTGAAATCCTCTAGTTGCCACACTCTGGCGACTTCGGAGATCGGTGGGGTGGGTGGTGGGGAGGAGGAGGTGTCAGACTTTGGGGACGTTTTGAGATTGGGTGGGCTTGAAGGTTGGAGGACATTGGTAACTGATGGGATTGGACCTTGAGAGAAGTTTGGAGGGGTGGGTGATGGGGGAGATTGTATACCAGAAATTGGTTGCACCTTGTTATGGGAGATTTGTAGGAACATGGAGGGTGAGGGTGGTTGGACATGGGAAGTGTTATGTCAAGTAACGTCAGTTGGGTCCGGGTGAGTCAGACATAAGGGTGAGAAACAGACCCACAGCAAAGTGCATGGAGGATTTCTGTGATAGACAATCCCATGCTGGGATTGGGATGTGGATTATTATGGAGGAGTTAATAGGGAAGAGGGCAGGAGATATCCCTTGGGAGATTGGAGTTATGGGAGGAGTCCATGGGGGAAAATCTGGGTCTTTACAGTAATTAGCCATAGAAGTGGTTTTAAGACTTCTAACTTTTTCCTCACTATTGATGTAACCCTGTCAAAACTATCTGAAGTTAATGATTTAAATCACATTTTCAGATGGTTCCTAGTGCAAGGCAAATGCTGTGCAAATCCTTATTGTGAAGAGATTTCCCAGCATTTTTGGTGTATTCCCCAATCTGACACTGGGAAGCTCTGAAGATATGGCCCGATGTGTAATTTGTTGTTTTATGCACTTTATGTCACACTCATTGATTTTTCTGTTGACACCTCTTTTGACTTCATCTCATGGTAACTAAAGGATTTTCATGCTATTTGTATTCCTCCTATTGTAGTTGGCCTTATTTTCCTTCTCTATCAGCTATCACAAAGCAAGAAGATGCAGAGGACAATGTCAAATATCTGGCAAATCTCTCAGTTTAGCTCTGTCAACATTGCAGCACACATACCACCATTCACCTTCTCAGGTCTTCACTTTGACTCCCAAAGTGGATTCTAGGGGATAAGGGATAACTCATCCCTGGAAGATATGACCTTCTACAGGAACTCCCAGACAGAGACAAAGAATGTTACAACCAAAGTTTCCTACTCATGTGGATCACATTGGGTAGGCCATTGGGCTTCTCAAAATGTGATTCTGATACCTGGGCTAGTCAGGTGGGTGACTAGTCTGGGTATCAGAATCTGAGGGTGAGGGTAGAAGCTACCCAATGTTGCTCATTGCAGAACATGTTGTCAGGTGGGATGGGGCTTCACTGCACCCACTGATTGATTGCCCCACCCTCAGAAATCATCAGGTACCCCTGTTTCACCAGCCTGGCTGCCTCAACAAAATGTTTTGTGAGCTGCATTCAGAGCCTAGATGGGCTGCTTTTGGCCCCCCGGCCACAGATTGCCCACCATTGCTCTCTATGTCACGGGCTCACTCATGTGAAAATCGTGATTTTAATTCCATTTCTAACTCTGAAAACAAACGATGGCAAGAATACCGCCCATTTCTGTTATTTTGAGGGGATGCAGGAGCCAAGAGCCCTGTACAGATTTACAAATCTTTGAAGCTGCCAGGGAGGTTGGTAAGGCTGGAAACCATTTATGTATTTATGCAAAGTGCAGTTAGCTCATTATCCCAGGGAGAAACTCTGAATCAATTTCATTCACAACTTATGAAAAAGGGCAACTTATTAGTAAGTATTTACTTACATTAGAGCTCATTTAAAAACACTTCTCAAAATGGTTTCAATTAAATAAATTAGTACCAATCTATTTTGCAATCAGCTACATTTGAAAAGATTACCAAAATGTGTTTTAGGATTTCTAGGTTGCATGCATCTACTCACTGTTCAAACCAGAGCTGCAATATAAACATACATCTACATCAATGGCAGATGCTGTGCCCAATAAACAACAGTTTGTTAAACTTGTCGCTTTGTTTCTTATGAATTACTAACAGTGAGATTTGCCAATCTAACTATATTGGGATTTAATTTCTATTAAGTCATGCACATTTATAGCTGATGATTGTTGAAATCCATTCAAATGTCTTGAGATTATATTGTTGGATAATTTCTTATGAATGCTGGACATGCTTTTCTGTCTTTCATGCCTCTTTCTATTTTAGTAGAGGCACTAACAGATTTGAAATTGGAGCTCGTCAGCCATATAACTTTAATTTTCTTTTTAAACATAAATACTAAGTGACCTCGTGTGCCATTGTTCACAGATAGTTTAGGCTCTGGACTTTAAACTATGAATCAGCTGGTGACTTTAAGGCCACAACACTAACTGCACAAATCTTTGGTATGCTTATTTCCTACTTCCCTTCAGCCCCCAATACTAACAGAATGATTTTACATAACGAAGAACAAGGAGTTCTTCTGTCTGTATTTACTCCCCACCACAGAGGTTTCCTGACCACAAATTTACAGGGCACCTATTCATATTGCCTAATACAAGTCCTGTCTATGCTTTGCCAAGAATAATGCCTTCTGACTCTCCTGTCTGCCCATCTCAGTTTCCAAACCAGCTGTGTGCTTTGCACACTACCATTACTGCCTCTCAGGTAGAAGACGATGGGTTGGTGCTGGCCAATACCCTCGGTCCATGTCAGACTGTGCCTGCGAATGCTCTGCCAAACTCTGACCAAGACTCTCACCAACTTTCACAGGTGTACCATGAAAAGCATCCTTTCTGGTTGTATCACGCTTGATATGGCTCCTGTTCTGCTCAAGACTGCAAAAAATGACAAAATGTTGTGAATGTAGCCCAATCCATCACATAAACCAGCCTCCCACTCATTGACTCTATCTACATTTCTCACTGCCTTGGCAAAGCAGCCAGTACAATTAAGGACTCCACAAACCCCGGACATTCTCTCTTCCATCTTCTTCCGTCAGGAAAAAATACACAAGTCTGAGGTCACATACCAACTGACTGAAGAACAGCTTCTTCCCTGCTGCCAAAAGACTTTTGAATGGGCCTACTTTACATTAAGTTGATGTTTCTCTACACTCTAACCCTATGAATGTTACACCAGAATGTAACACTCTCTCCTTTCCTTTTCTGTGAACAGTATGAGCAAGAAACAATACTTTTCACTGTATGCTAATACATGTGACAATAATAAATCAAATCAAATTAAATCAAGAGGGCATTAGTGGCTTGCAAGATGCATGGTGTGTTGCCATTAGTGTGATGCCACTAAGATCTGCGGCTGATCCTTGGAAGGGTTCAGAAGCAAAAACATTCAAGGCTACGGGCAGCACAAGGGCATCCCCCTACTAAATGTAGACTCAGCCTGCTGACCTCTTATGAGAATGGGTGATTCTATGCGGCAATCAAGACTGGCTCCTCACTCTGTACCAGCTTCTCTTCGGCTGATCGGTAACAGCGAGTGTGCGAGTGTGTCCCTTCAGAATTCCATTCTGCATATCTAACAAGATTATAGCAAGCTTTTACATTGCTTTCACTGGCCCCAATAAGGGAATAGCATCCTGAAACTAACATGCCAGCCGACATCAGTATGTTCAGGCCTCCCCTGTCCTTCTTCACACCTTGGGGAGGTTCTTAATATTCAGGCCTCTGTGTCCATCCATTTGAATGAAGAAACAGAATAAGAATCATTTGTATTTAAATCTTATTTTTTCTACAAGAGGCAACCTTAAAAACAGATAAAGAATGAACACAACAGAAATACAAAGCAAATTGCTTTTTGCTTGCCTTTTAAAATGAACAGCCAGCGAGTGCAGTAAAAACCAAGGCTGTGGGTTCTTTAAAAGCTGTGACAAATCTATGTCATGTAAAAATGTCTAAATGTGAGGTATGAAGGAGATAATGAAGGTTTAAAGTGAAAGAGATTTGAAGAAAATAGTGGTTGATGGCTTCCTGCAAGATTATGACAAAGAATGACTGGACTTGATGGAACAAAAAAGCTTTCCTTCAACCATAAATTCTTGCACACCTACGTTAGCAGAAGGATGCAGTATTATGTGAATATTAGATCCGGTTATGAGGATATACCATATTCATTTGTTAGTGAATTGATCTAATAAGGCAACTTAAGTTTAATTATTAGTGTCACAATTTGGCTTACATTAACACTGCAGTGAAGTTACTGTGAAAATCCTTGAGTCGTTACATTCCAGCATCTATTCGGGTGCACCAAGGGAGAATTTAGCATGGCCAGTGCATTTAAACCAGCACATCTTTCAGACTGGGAAACTGGAACACCTGGAGGAAACCCACCAGACACAGGGAGAACATGCAAACTCCACAAAGACAGTGACTCAAGCTGGGAATTGAACCTGGGTCTCTGGCACTGTGAGGCAGCAGTGCTAACCACTGTGCCACCCTGCTACCCTAATCTGTATCGACTCTAGCAGAAAGATATGCAAGATGACTGTCTAAAGGATATGCATAAATGAGTTTGGTTGAGAAACCAGAGTCCAGATTTTGGTCGGGATTTTCTGGCCATTCACATTTCACTACCACAGCAGTGATGACAGAGAGTTTGGCGCTTAGCCAAATCTCTGTTCACTGCAGTTAGACCAAAAAATCCTGTGGGCATGAACAGCCAGAAATCTCTGAGTAAAGAAACTGACATTCAGTAAGTCTCATCGCATAAGTCACTGCAAAGTAAGACTCAGTAGAGACATGATGGGGGCAATTCTCCCAAAAGAAATTGTGTCAAATTCATGTGAAAACTGTAGTAACTCCTCCTGATTTTCTTTTTAGCAGGATTTTCAGTATGCATTGCTCACACTGTGAGCACTGCAGAGTGCCCTAGTGAGATTTATTCTGGAAATCTGTGGGCAGGCCTATTCCCACCCGAGAGGATGGCAACATAGCAGTGAGTGGCCCACTGTGCATGCACCAATCTATTAGTACTGAGATCAGCACATGCACAGTAGGCCCACATTGCCAGCCTCCTGATCGCTGGCCAGCCTGATTATGGCCAGCCCCGTGACCCCATATCGCTGTCCCTCCAACATCCCCCCCCCACCCATCACCTTGCATTACTGGACAAACCCTGATTTCCCTGCACCCCCCATTCCCTGGCACTGCCAAACCCCCCACCCCCAGCACTGGCCAGGGCCCACTTCCCCTTACCCCCCACCTCTTGGGGGGCCTTCCATGGCCTCTGATCTCTCTAGCAGGGTTAGGCTGCCAGTTCCCTATTAGTGGGGAGCTGCTGGAGTGAACCACTCCTGGTGGGGTGGTGCAGGAGGTGGGTGCTGGCAGAGGGTGGGAGTTGGGGAAGATACAAACGGGCCTGGAGACTTCAGTTCAGACCCACTAATGATATTCAAATTCAAATTTTAATATTTAAATCAGCTCCATGCCAATTTCCAGCACAGAGCTCATGATGCTACAAATCTTCATCTGGGAGAAGTGCGGAGGTTGTGGTGCCCAGCAGGAAAACCCGCTAAACGGCCAGTGCTGATGTCTCCTGGCTGTTCATGCAGGGAGAATCATTTCCTGTGATTCCCAGGAATTAAAAACAACAGCTATTCTGACCAAAAGGTCTCCAGTGTCGAATCGATAACCTAAAACATTCTCAGCAATGATGCTGATCAAACCCTGCTGTGTTTAGATAATCAAGTACCTGTACAAAGTGTGAACTTTAGGAGCTCATTCATTTTAATGAAAGGAATTAAATGCAGTAATGTTTCATGCATTAAGAGTTATTCTGGTAATATTTTCCTGCCATGAAAACAATGGTAGTGGGAGTGTGCATAGAAAAACAATGTTGCCTGGGGTGGAATGCACTTTATTGTTCATTTGAAGTAACAATGCTAGATAGCAGCACCGAGTGCCAAGATGTGTTGACACTTTTGGCATTTTGCACACAATTAACCTTTTCTACTAAATACATGTGAAAAAGCAGTAAATCCTGAGTTCTGGTTGCCCATGTAATACTACTCTATCTCTCCATCTGACCCGTTAGCTTTTTAAGACTTGTTATCATGTAATGGTGAGAACAGGTCAATAATAATTGATACAAGCTGGCTGCAATTCCATTTTAACTGCATATTTTACCTTTGGGCAATGATAACTGATGGCTGAAGAATGTAGGTCACTTATTTAGCTACCTATAGTGCTGCACACATTGTTTTCTATTCTAAGATTATATCAGTGTAAATGCATAATAAAGGGGGTGGGCTTTGTGCCATACTACTGCTGAAATTCATCTATCAGCTGCAAATTGTCACTCCTCTTCAAATAAAAATTAAATGCAGAATGTTTAGTAGGGATATGTTAAAAGGTTGACACATTTTAAAGGATTAAGGACATGTCAAATATTTGAGCACAGTTGTGTGAACATTGCAATATTAAATTATTAAAATGTACTGATTAAAATATACAGTATTGATTATTCATCAAGTCAGGGTTTGCAAAGATAATGAAGTCCAGTAGAACCTGTAAAATCTTCCTCACTAATAACTAGAGACTCCCAAATTTAAGGGAGCTGTCCCACAAACCTGTCAAGCATTTATCAGCCAGTATACCAGACTCTTCCATTATCCAGTTTAGACAAAAAGTCTTCTGGACTCGAAATGTCAGCTCTTTCCTCTCCTTATAGATGCTGCCAGAGATTTTCTGGCATTTACTCTTTTAGTTTCAGATTCCAGCACCTGGAGTAATCTGCTTTCTTCCACTATTATCGCTGGATAGGCCCTGTCCCAGTGACAGAACCAATGAACAGAGAGGTAGGGCCACTGTGATGTTTTGTTTGTAAGTTTATTTATTATTCTCACAAGTGGACTTACATTAACATTTGCAATGAAGGTAGTGTGAAAATCCCCAAGTCGCCACACTCTTCTGCCTATTCAAAGAATTTAGCATTGCCAATGCATCTAATCAGCACGTCTTTCCGACTGTGGGAGGAAACCAGTGCATCCAGAGGAAATCCATGTAGACATGGAGAGAACATCTAGATTCTGTACAGACAGTGACCTAAGCCAGGAATTGAACCCAGGTCCCTGGCACTGTGAAGCAGTTGTGTTAATTGCTATGCCACTGTCCTCAGCATTATAGCTGAATCCTATGTGGTATTGTGACTCCATATCTGCTACCCTCCCTTACTTGATGAATCAATGTGCCTCTGGCTGGAGGACATCAACATCTATCACTCAGTGGTTCCTCCACTGAGTGAGTTGACCAAACCTTGAAGGACATGGAATCATAGAATAGTTACAACCTGGAAGGGCATAACTAGCAGACTTGTGGCAACTGTTGAGAGAAACAACTTTTCTACTTTTCTCTCAACTGCATGAGTGTTTCTCTAAGTGTGTGACATCTTTAGATTTGTATCACTGTATGCAGTATTTTAAAGGATTGACTTGTGCATGTTCTACACAGGGTTTTTAGGTTTCTGTGTGGCCACACGGCTTAGAGTGATGTAACTAACACAAAAGGGTAACATATTTCATTTTATACTTACCAATCTACTTGCTGCAGTTGTGGCTGTCCATTATAAGAGTGGTTGGGGTAACCATCTTAAAGTCCTGTCGAATCCCAGCCCCGTCTTCACACTGAGGACAATCTTCAGTGTATCATGTAGCACTACTACTAATTGGGATATGTTAAATGGGGTGGATTAAAATGATAGAATCCTAAATTGCAGAAAGAGGCCATTTAGCCTATCAATTCTGCACCAACCACAATCCCATCCAGGCCCTATCTCCATGTCCTTAAATATTTATCCCTTAATCCCTCTAATCTATCATCCCAGGACACCAAGGGACAACATAGAATGGCCAGTCAATCTAGTCCGCACATCTTTGGACTGTGGAAGGAAATCGGAGGAAACCCACAAAGACACAGGGAGAATTACAAACTCCACACAGACAGTGACCTAAGCTGGAATTTGAATCCAGGTCTCTGGAGCTGTGAAGCAGCAGTGCTAACCACTGTGCTACCATGCCGCCCAATCAAATCAAATCAAACAAGTCAGAATAAGATATCCATGAGGTATAGTGGACCATCAGCAATAACAGTGTTGTATTTTACCATAACTTGCAAATTCATCGCCCAGTATATCACTCACTTTTCTATTGTCAAACAGATGATGAACTTTGGTTCAATGAGAAGTGTAGAAGAATATGACAAGTGTAGTTGTCACTGGACTTTAAGATATAACAGACTTATTCAGAAAATAGAAGGAACGTTGGTAACTTGGATTGATGAAGGGACAGGAAACAGAAAGTAATGGGAAATGAATGGTTTTCTGATTGGAAGGAATTACAGAATTGCGTTTTCAGGATGGCTGGTACCAAAAATTGACATGGAACACATATCCACCCCTTTCTCTAAGGAAGAAGTTGTCGGCCAATCAGATTTGCCAGCAACTCTGCAGGAACAGCGATATGGTAACTGGAAGAGGCACTGCAAGGAATAGCCTGGAGTGAAGGCCCAGGAATCGGGGCATAGTTAAGTGGTATGGACGCCAAGACTGGATAGGATCAACACTATAAGAGGTGATGTGTACCTTGAAAGTGATAAATCATAAGACCCAGATGAAAGATATCACAGGTTGCTCAGAGAAGATAATAAAAAATAACGAAGGCTCATATAATTTTCCAATCCTCTCTAGCTGACAACATCGTACCAGTGGACTAAAGGATTTATAATGTTAAAAAGGAAGGAAGGGATTTTCTGAGTAATTAGACACTAACTATCCTAATGTTGGTGGTGGGAATGTTATTGTAAAATGTTCTGAGAAACAATGCAATTCTTCATCTGGAAAGGCAGTCCCAGCATGGGTTTAGTGAGGGAAGGTTATTTTTGACTAATTTAGTTGAATCTTTTGAGGAGGTAACAAGCAGAGTTGATGAGAGTTGCACATTTGATATAGGATATCTTACTGCAACTGTACAGAGCCTTGGTGAGATCATACCTGGAGTACTGTGTACAGTTTTGGTCTCCTTACTAAGAAAGTAGCTCTGATGAAGGGTCATCCTGACTTGAAACATTGGCTCTATTCTTCTTCCACAGATGCTATCAGACCTGTTGAGATTTTCAGCATTTTCTGCTTTTGTTTCAGATTCCAGCATCCGCAATATTTAGTCTTTATCCAATCCCTTCGTCATTGCTAAGTCTAAATCTTGGAACTTCTGATGCACAGAATCATAGAATCCTACAGTGCAAAAGGAGGCTTTCCGGCTCATCAAGTCTGCACTAACCGCAACCCCATTCAGGCTCTACCCCACAACCCCAAGCATTTATTTTAGCTAGTTCCCCTGACATTAAGGGACAATTTAGCATGGTCAATCCATTTAACCCAAACATCTTTGGACTGTGGGAGGAAACCAAAGCACCCGGAGGAAACTTACACAGATACAGGGAGAATATGCAAATTCCACACAGGCAGTGACCCAAGCCAGGAATTGAACCTGAGTCCCTGGTGCTTTGAGGCAGCAGTGCTAACCACTGTGCTACTATGCCACCCATAATGGATAGTATGTTTACTTTCACCATAAAGACTGCAGAGGTTTACATAAAAGGCCAACCACCCCCTTCTCAAGGACGACTAGAGATGGGCATAAATACTGGTTTTTGCCATCATGACCAGAACTCAGGAATTAATGTAAAAGATTGCCTATTATATTTAATTCTCATTAGCACTTTGTTTTGTTAAGAACTTTCTATAGTGTTAGAAAATCTGATTATATTTATACCTTGTGTACTTAATAAAACAAATTAATTCCTAATTGGTCATTCTGGACTGGATAGCAATCAATGATTTGTTGTAAGTGCAGCAAGAACCTCAAACCAGCAGAGTAAACGTGTATCAGATTAATGAATGTGAAAATTTATTAAGTGCAGCTGCTGGTGAGGATTTGGTGCATATACAGTGGAATAAGATTGGGATAAACTGAAGATTTGTTTTTCAAATCTGTTTACACAGAATTGTCACAGCATAGGTGGTCATTTGGCCCATCATGTCTGTGCCAGCTCTCCAAAATAAGTACCGTGACTTATTTTGTGGATTATTAGAACTGACCAGAACATGAAGCTTTTCTTGAAGCAGAATGCTAGTGGATTTTATTTGAGCAATGCGGCAGGTTTTGGGAGTGGGTGACTGGTGGAGGCAGAAAACGATCTTTGTGCGCTGGCATGTAATAATATGTGATTTGCTTGGTGAGAGTGGGAGCTGTGGCGTGGGAAGATTCTAATTAAAGAACAGTGCGTTGGATGTCTGATCGGCTGGCAAGTTGCTACATGGATAACTAGAACAAATTATGCAAATGACGAAGTGGAAAATTTACAGCTATCTATTCCATACTTTTGCACTTACATTGGGATATAAGAATGTGACCTCTCAAATAAGGGAGCGAGAAAAAGAGCAATCATTTAATAGAAAATACCATTGTGACACTGACTGCTGTAGCTTCCAGTCCATTCATTATCTTTAGCGTCATCTGGTGTTTGAAATGTAACAAACACATTTGCAAATTCGCAATATATTTGCATTAGTGTAACAGATGAACTGTTGTCCAAATGGCTACAGTCATTAAAAGATCTTAATGTGCATTTAAATGAAGTGGGACGTATAATGTACAATTGCACAATTCAAATACAATTACAAAATATTAACTTAAACAGGATTGCTAACACCAATTAAAAATAATTGAGTCAAAATAATTCAGTCATTTATATTTGTAAACAGATTAAAAAGAAAGTAATAGCAAAATTTATGTTATATTTTCTGAAGATATAATTTCACCGCTGACGTTTCTGAAAGCGATGATAGAATCACAGATTGCTTTCTGCGCAAGTAACAAGTTGAATCTGGAAATGTTTCCTGATGTGATCGTGGGCTCCTAATCACTTCCTGCGGTTTTATGACAGATGGATTTTTTTCCCCTGGCAGATGCTTCTGCTCAGATCTCACATTGCGTTTGGCTTGCAATATACCTGGGAGGTAGCTGAGTTTTTCCATAAAACTGCTATGTGAAATCTACATATAAGAAAATAATTGCAAAATTCTAGCACTCCATCAGTTGCCCAATGAAAAATAAAATCTGATATATTCATCGCAGTCCACTCAGGAGAGCAATGAAATATAGAAATTCTTTAATAGGGAAAAGTTACCAAAGGGACAATATCACTGAATGATATAAATTGGAAAATGCGAGTTTGTTACTGTGCATATTCTTTAAATTGTGCATGACTTTATTTCAATCCTAGGACCATAATGTTAAACAGGATCAAAAATGTGCCATATCCTGTGATTAGTCAAAGCAATGATTGAAACATTTATACATAGAAAAATCTTGTGTTTCATGGCTGTCACAAATCAAAGTATCATACTTAATAGTCATGCAATGCAAGTAACTGCTCAAATGTGATATTTATAATATTTCAACACATCTAAAAAACATATAAACATTTCTGGCTGGAGAGGTACCAGTATAGAGAACAAATGCAATACAAAGGTCCAGATTTTCACTGAGTAGGGAAGATTTTGCAGATCTTTCAAAAAGGCAGGTAGGCCTGGATCCGACCCACTGTTTCTGATGAATTTAATTTTTGCAGCACAGGAAAGGAAACAGTGCAAATCATACATATTGAAAACTCTAACTCAGCAGGGCCACTGTAACTTACTGCTGAGTTCAGACAAAGCCCATTTAGACTGTTGCAAGAGGCTTAGCCTACAGTGTGTGCGTGTATGTGTGTGTCTATGTGTCAGAGTGATGGTGTAGACATAGACACTCGAGAAAGGTGGATAAGAACTGTTCAAGTTTCATGATCTTAAATTTTTTTAAATCTCCTGATCTTTAAACATGATAAAAGTGGACTGAAGCTGTCAGTGAGAGTTAAAAAAAGATGCTTGACTGTTTTGATTGATAAGCTATTTGCATGTAGGTTAAAAAACCATTACCATCTAGTGCAATTTCAATAGTTTTTTTTGTTACCACTTCCCCAAGGGCTTCTATTATGAATAAATCATGAATATTTGGCTGAGTTTCAAAATCACCCATGATCTTAACAGGGTTTCTGATTTTACAGTTTGATAGTTTAAAAAGCTATAAAAGGATTAATTTCCTTCAGTGTGGGGTCTGAACAGAAGTGATTGTTTTTAGAAGAAATTAATCATTTGAGATTTAAATGCTTTTAATGGATTTCTTCAATGGAGTTTTTTCATTATCAATTGTGTAAAAATGAGAGTTGTATTAGATTGTTAAAAGTTTCTTTTTCATACTGTTCCTGAGGCTTGTCCATGGTGCATACTGGGTCAATGGCTGTGAAATTGGAACAGGGGTATAAGAGGTCATGAGGATGAGTAGCAGCGTGAGCTTGCAGAGAGATGAATAGGGGTATGTGAGTCAAGGGGTGGCTATGGGAATGAGTTGTCATGGAGATACAGGGGCTTAAATGAGTGTGAGGGGTGAGGGTTAAGGGCCTAATATCTTCTAAAACAACTGAACCACAGTCCCAGATAATTAAGATGGACTTTCTAACCAGACTATCTCAGCACTCGCCCAACCCCCATGGCTGCCTAGGATTTTCTTCCTGTGTTTGCAGGCCAACTTGGTCTCCTTTCCCAACAGCAAAAATCAGATCAAATCAGGAAGGTCAAGTCCTTTAGACTGAGGCAAGCCTGCAGAGTTGGAAATGTCCCAACTCAAGCTATCCACCTAGGTACCGAAAATCTGGACCACCACATCAGTGTGCCTCGATTGGTGACCTGTGATCTCTAAGCAAATGCCTCTCTATTGAAATTGTCTTCAGGAAGAATACTTGCTTCTAACTGAGCTCAAGAATTACCTTGTAAGATAGTTTTCCACAGCAGGAGTAACTGGGCTGTGATGCTAAAGCAAGGCAGGTTCAGCAAAACTCCACATCAGTAGATAACATCGCAGATGTGGTCAGTCAGTATTAATAAACAATCACGTATTATTAGCTTGATTCAATTGTTAGAAAATTGGCTCTAAGTTGAAGGCTTTAGAATCAATATTTTAATTATGTTCCAAATGTAGAGCATGTCTCATAAATGGCTGTGACTGAGTAGACAAAGGACTATAGGTATTGTTTAGTTAGTGCAATAATAAATCACATAGACCTGATTTGAAATAAAATTAGAAAGTGCTGGAAATACTCAGTTCTGGCAGCCTCTGTGGAGAGAAAAACAGAATTGTAGGCCACAACTTTTCTAAAAAATGACCAAGTGTCATAAAGGCATGTGAGACAGACAGATGTACTGGAACTGCAATTTTCTCACACTTAGTCTTTTTTTGGGAAAGCAATAAGTTACATGCTGGTTCTGGGAGGGGCAGGGACGAAACACTCCAGTGAACTCGGCTGCAAAACAATTGGGCACCATTTTACACCAGATCTCACAGTGCACTGGAATATCCCTTCGCTCCCCCCATGGACATTGGAACATACATGTCCTCCCCCCATTGGCTTCCCCATCTAATCCCCAAAATGGATTGTTAACATTGGGCATTCACACCCTCCCAATGGACCCCTCTTCATGACCCTTGACGTATCTAATCCTTCATGCCTCCTGTATGCTCCACCTCTTCACAATCCCCTCTCCCCCTTCATAAGTTACCCTTTGTAGCCTCCTCATTATAGCCCCTGCTCAGGCCCCACCCTGATTCAGGAACTACCCTGACTCAGATCCCATCTCCACTCAGACCCTACCCCCTTGGAACTGCCCCATCACACTGGGAATGCCCAATTGGCACTGTCGCTGTGCCAGGTAGGCACTGTCAGGGTGCGAGGTGGGCATTGCCAGGTGGCCACTGCCCGATAGGCAAGGCCAATCCAGATCCCTACCACCCTGTGGCTTCAATAGCCTCTGAGTCCCCCAATGTGAGCATCATGTCTGGTCACTACTAGTGGAGACCAGTAATGTTTCTTGTGGTGTTTTCACTGCACCTAAGTATCATAACATCCCAGAGGCTCGGAGGACTCAGCGTCAAATGGGCTAAGCATATTTAAATGTTACTTTAAATATGCTAATCAACCTTGTATCCTTTCTGGGCATGATCCGGTTTGTAGCAGTATAAAGGGACTGGGACCATTGCAAAGCATTTGGTACCGGGTATGGAGCCTGCTTTTAGACCTGCACGCTATTTTTTGGGATTGAATGGATTGGGACCAGGCATGGCAAGGCCAGAAAATCAAGCCAATATTTCTGGTTAATTATTGTTCAACAGACCAGAATCAGTGCATCTGTATTTAGTTCATTGATATTGTATTAAGCAGAAATTAAGGTTCTACATTTGGTTTCCGCAGCCCAGTACTAGGATGGGAAATATTAACCATGGCTACCACTTTCTGATTCCTACTCAGTTGGAACATGTAAGTGCAAACTTAGATCAGAACAGGGCTCAGCTGTGAGCCGATAGTGGCACTATTGAGTCCCACACACTAATCATGAGTTTTAGGGCAAAATACCTCACATGATCAGTGAACTAAAGTGTCTTCTGGAAATGTGGGGAGGAAATTGGCAACAAAACTACGGGAACAGGCAGAAACCACAGGCACGTTACTGAGAAAACACATTAAATGACAGGGATGTTAATTGTGCAGTGATATTGCTGCCTTTTGTCGGTGCATTTCTGCTTGTAACCTTGATAAGATTAAATTGCTTCTGCTTTGTCATGCCTGCTGCAGATACTCCCTTTTAGCACAAGCTGTGGGAGTGTTTCACCATCAATCTTTGCCAAATGTCCTTTTTGATTAGCTTTTATTCCATCCACAACTGCAGCGCCAGCAAGCAAGTTGTTGCCTCCCTTCCTCATTAACAATGTTATCTGGGGATGTGCGTGTAACATTTAATCTCAAATGCTGTTTGCTTGTCATTGTCCTGCCTTTCTTTTTAAGTTACTCAGCCTCATGTCTAAATAATAGGATGTAATGCCGTGAGCCAATGCCTCTTAACAACAAAAAAAACCCACTGCAATTTAAATGTAAAATTGATCATTTCTCACCCTAACAAGAATTGATTGGTCTATTTGGGATGCACCAGGTTCTAAGAGATTTAATGTTATTTCGTAAATGACGACGTCATTGAACAAGATCAAACACAGGTCTTTCTCACCCACAGTGATACCAGAAATAGCAGCTGCAGAAAGCACAGCAAGCTGCTGAGAATGATAGAATTAAAATAACTCACTCCAGTCCGTGTATTATTTTTATTTTTGGTTTTCGTCTCAGCACTATAATGCCAAAAATTTGCCAAAAATGTTTGGTAACCAATCATTAAAACATTTTAATAAAAGCAAAATACTGCGGATGGTGGAATCTGGAACAAAAATAGAAAATGCTGGAAAATCTCAGCAGATCTGACAGCACCTGTGGGGAGAGAATAGAGTCAACATTTTGAATCTAGATGATCCCTGATCAGAGTTGACGAAGGGTATTCTAGACTCAAAACATTGGCTCTATTCTCTCCACACAGATGCTTTCAGACCTGCTGAGATTTTCCAGCATTTTCTGTTTTTGATTAAGACATTGCCACAAGATGATTAGATATTTTCATTCAGAAACCTAGTTCATCGCTGGTCTCTGTAAAGAAAAGTGAAAACTCTATGTTCTTAAGCTTCATATTTTCTCTCAGCAAAGCCCAAATAATTTTTAGCAGGGATAGGTCTTCCCTTTATTCAACAATAAACAACCCCAATGAAAGCAGTTAAAGATTTCTGCCACTAGTTCGAAACAAACAGAAATGTAATCTAGAGGAAAAGTAATTAAAATGAATGTTTTATGTGTTAAATAAAAAACTCTTTAGAGTCTGGGATTTTATTTTGAGTGTCTGTCTTTTAATTAAAGCAGGTTGCGGTAGAATTAGTGGTCACTAAACTCATTTTTGAAGTGGGAAACAGGGGTAACAAACAAATTTGCAAATGTGCACAAAGAAAGCTTGAAAAAAGTCCAATATTGGCCTAGGATACTCAGCAGTCCTGGATAGTTGTTTAGCAGACATGACAGGCCTCAGCTGCTTGCTACGTAATTAAAATGTGGCTTGTGGCCCAACTTTGGGTGAGCCTTAGGCCTCTGGCATGCACTTGCAGCCATTTACTATTTTAGGCCTGGAAGTGAGCCAAAACCTATTTCCACCTGATTATATTCAATTTGATGAGATTAATCTTAAATCTGTAGTGCAAGCTGACTCACTGACTAGAGTAAATTAGTTATGTTGGGTTGTGTTTTCAGCAAAAATACAATTAAATTGGCAAACTGGATGTGGCTGATATCTTATAGGACTGTCAATGAGATATTTCACAGTAAAGATAATCTATATTATATCATAATTGAACTTTCTCAAAATGATCTTCATTAATTTTTTATCCTTTATCAATTGATGTAAATGATATTAATACTGGGCAATAGAATGTGTTGTCTGCTTTTATTCAATTATTCCAAGGACTTCAGGTTATTTCAGGTTAGATGCAGAAGGAAATTCTTTTTTAATCCTTTCTCAACAACATAGCTAAATGTTAACCTCAAGACGCATACTTCACCAGTACACCATTTCTGGATCTGACACTAAACAACTTTCTGCACTCTTATAATGCCAGCTTAGATAAAATGTGAGGAATTTTGATATTGCTGGCCTACATAAGAACTGACTGGGTGAAGACTCTAAAAATATATTTCATGTAGAATAAAATCCTGGTGAGTTGCATTCCAAGGGATCTGCCCACAGATCTAATTTGTGTTAACATTCACTGCTTGGGCTGCCTTGAACCACCTTCAATGAACTTCTTTATGACAGATATTCTCATCCACATTCTTGCTGGAGAGAATGCCATGTGGTTAAACTCTTTTGAGATGTTTGCTTTGTTTTTCACAATGGTGGATAAACACGATAGTGGAATTGTCTACTCCTTTGTGATCTCTGCTTCCACTCCACTTGCTGTATCAACTCCACCTTCTCACTGATCAATGGCGCTTTTATCATTCTGACATGTTTAGGCCCACTCGTGGGCTTTGCATGTCCTTTCACAGGGAGGTCCTGAGATGAAATGATATTTTGCCCAGCACCCCATTGTTTCTCGCTCTTGTGTGGTCTTCTGATTGGATGGCACAATCATATAAGAAGCTGAGAGAAGTTCAGTTAGTCTGGAAATGAGTGGAATTTCGACTTATCACAAGCATTCTTTAGGATTTGTTATTATGTCAGCTGGAATGGCTGATAATCTTGATGTAACTAGAATTTTATGTCATTCACATTTAACTTACTACACTTTGACTATGGTAGGAATGAGCAGGGGACAGATTCATAAAACATGGAGATTATATATTTAAGCTGCCAGGAATTATATGTATCACCTTAAGTCTTGCATACAGTGTGTACTTTTCTGAACACACTCTTCTCATCACACTCCTCTGCAGGATTTGTTAATACTACATTTCAATCTTCAAAGATGATGATCTTCATGGTTATCTTTGCCGTTGTTCCATCAAGTTTGCTCAGGCATATGAGGGAAATATTCAGAGTACATGGCATAAAGCCTTACAATATTGTCAAAACTACCTGATTGAAAGGGTTAATTAGGTTTGAACATTGACCATTTTTCAATGAACTGGTTATTTAAAGGGAAATAACTAATTTGCATTTATATGTTGCCTTTTCTTTTCATTCAATTCTCAAAGTATTTCACAGCCAATGAGTATTTTTGAACTACTGTAATGTAGGCAATATGATAGCCAATTTACAGACCACAATACCTTCCAAACA
The DNA here is from genome assembly GCA_024679065.1 of Sphyrna mokarran. Classification (NCBI taxonomy): domain Eukaryota; kingdom Metazoa; phylum Chordata; class Chondrichthyes; order Carcharhiniformes; family Carcharhinidae; genus Sphyrna; species Sphyrna mokarran. Next base: position 35,819,258 of record JAGIQG010000015.1, read on the forward strand.
GCATTGAGATAAATAGCTAATTTTTTTTTAGTATTTTAGAGGTGATAGATGGTGGCCAGGAGAATGCTCAGTCCATGGCACAGTGTTAGCACTGCTGCCTCACAGCATCAGAGACCTGAGTTCGATTCCTGGCTTGTGTCACTGTTTGTATGGAATTTGCACATTCTCCCTGTGTCTGTGTGTTTCCTTCAGGTGCACCAGTTTCCTCCCACAGTTCAAAGATGTGCAGGTTAGGGGAACTGGCTGTGCTAAATTGCCCCTTAGTGTCAGGGGCACTAGCTAGGGGTAAATGCATGGGGTTATGGGGATATGGTCTGGGTATTTGCTGAGACTCTGAATTGGATTTTGGATTAGAGTCATGCCCTGCATCTCCTCCAAAACCCATTGTTTCATCCAACGTCTCATCGCAACTATATACCTTGTATATATTGTGTCCATTTAGAGATACTGGTTGCCCTTTGTGTCCTGATTAGGTCTAATAGCCACTGCTCCTTTTGCCATGCACAATACTGATCATATCTGCTCTATAATCTATGTTAATATTTCACTTAATATCTAGAGTTCTATGATTCTCAAAATCTTACCAAGTGCCATTTGGTTCTATCTAATCCTCCCATTTTGCATTACTTGTGACCTAAAGTTTCTGTGTACTATTATGCCTCATTTATGATGCTCCATACTCTGCGATATACCCAATACAGTCTGATTTGGTAACAGTTCAATTCTGATACAGTCTGATTCTGATACAGTCTCAGTCTGATTCTGATGTGGTTGATTGTTCTGTTACAGTCCAATTTTCATAGTCTCAATCTGGTACAATCTCATTCTGATATAGCCTGATTGACTTACAGTCTGACTCTGATACAGTCTCAGTCTGACTTTGATACAGTTACAGTCTGACTGATAGTTAGTCTGACTCTGAAACAGTCTCACTTTGATACAGCCTGATTGAGTTAGTCTGACTCTGATACAGTTATAGTCTGACTCCAATACAGGTACAGTCTGACTCTGATACAGCCTCAGTCTGACTCTGATACAGTTACTGTCTCACTCTAATACAACCTGATTGAGTTACAGTCTGATTCTGATACAGTCTCACTCTGAGACAGCCTAATTGAATTACAGTCTGACTCTGATACAGTCTAACTCTGATACAGTCTGAGTCACAGTCAGACTCTGATACAGTCTCAGTCTGCAGCCTGATACAGTTACAGTCTGACTCTGACATATTTTCACTCTGATGCAGCCTGTTACCGTCTCAGTCTGGCTCTGATAGAGTCTCATTCTGATGCAGCCTGATTGAGTTACAATGTGACTCTGATACAGTCTCACTCTGATGCAGCCTGTTACAGTTACAGTCTGACTCTGACACAGTTATAATCTGACCCTAATACAGTCTCAGTCTGAAGTAGCCTGATACAGTTACACTCTGACTCTGACACAATCTCACTCTGGCTCTGATACAGTCTCAGTCTGACTCTGATACAGCCTGACTCTGATACAGCCTGATTGAATTATAATCTGAGTGATACAGTCTCATTCTGTCTCTGATACATTTCATTCTGTCTCTGATACATCTCATTCTGACTCTGATACAGTCTCATTCTGACTCTGATACAGTCTGACTGATATAGTTACAGTCTGACTCTGATATAGCCTCACTTTGACTCTGATACCGTTACAGTCTTGCTCCAACACAGTCTGACTGACACAGTGTTATGACACTGATGTCTGGAACAGAGCTGAGTGGAATTGCGCATGTCAGTAAGGGAGCCGTGGTGGGCATGCGCAATGCGCGGCGGCGGCAGTCTGGGCAAGATGGCGGCGGCCGGTGGGTGGCGGCGGTTTGGAGCTGGTCCGCTGTTGCTGCTGCTGGGCCTGTTAGTGACATTACCGCCTGCATTCGGCAAGCGCAGCATGGTTAAAATCATCACCGATGACAACTGGAGAGAGATCCTGCAGGGAGAATGGATGGTGGAGTTGTGAGTGGCGGGAATCGGAGAGGAGACACTGGAGGGAGAGGGGAGGAGTAGAGGAGTTACAGGGAGAAGGGGGTGAAAGAACGGGAAGAGTAGAGAGTGTGGGGGAGAGGGGGTGGAGGGTGAGGGGAGTAGTAGAGGAAGTAGGAGTGGGAGTGGGGGAGAGAGAGGGTGAGGGGCGTAGTAGAGGAGTTAGAGGGAGTGGGAGTGAAAGGGGAGGAATAGAGGTGATGGAGGGAGAAGGGAGGAGTAGAAGGGTGGAGGAAGAGGGGTGGAGGGAGAGGGTGGTGATGGGTGAGGGATTGCCTGAGTCGTTTTGAGAGGATGTTACTGGGACTGTTGAGATCAATTGAAATGAAGCTACACGTCAGACTGAAATACAGACACAACATCTGGGCATTGTCATATGTTTTTCAAGTATGAGGAATTTAAAAACAAAATGGGAAGTGGTGGGGCTAGTATGTTTGTGATGATGCTGGAACTTGTGTTAATCCACTTTAATCTCCAGTTATGCCCCCTGGTGTCCTGCCTGCCAACATCTTCAGTCTGAGTGGAATGAGTTTGCAGAGTGGAGTGATGACCTGGGTGTCAATGTTTCCAAAGTGGATGTAACCGAGCAGCCAGGTATTTTCCATCATTAATGGTATAATTCCTTGTAAATATCATTGCTGTGGGGAACAAAGCCTGCCTCCAATGTTGTATAAAAGAATGAGTCTTCAGAAGTGCTAATAAACTGAATAGACTGAGTACTATTTCTGTTTATGAGAAGAACAGCCTCGGTTTTTGCACATGGGGGAACTATTTGTTTCCAGTCAGTATTAAGCCATTGTTTCTGAGGGGTTCTATTATTTCAGTTGCAAGCAATGTTATCACTGCTGAATCTCTATGTAGATTAGCAGGATACTTCAGATGGCTATGGCTGTGTTCATGTAGGTTTTTTCCTAATTTTGTTGTTGATGTGATAATCAATTTGAGGAATGTTCCTGTTTAAAAAATGCTTTACATATTGAAGTAATTGTTAAGTTAAAACACGGAAATGAAGTTTGTATTGTGTTTGTACTGTTGCAAAGTTGAGTTTGTGAAGTTGGAATGTGGTGTTCATAATGACGTAAAAAAAATCTAAAAATTATAGAGGGAAAAGAAACGTTACATGCTCCCTTTAAAAGCTGACTTTGTTTCGATGTTTGGAGGTCTAAAATGCAATGTACATACTGAATCCAAGCTGAAACATTGATATCAAAGGTCAGACAACAAAGTTGCCTTAATAACAGGCTTCAAGCATTTGAATGTTTGAATTTGCCCAATCAATTTAAAGCAGGCACACAACTACAAGAACCTATAACATATAAATTTGATGATGTTGAAAAAAATCAAACTAATCCTATTGTAAGAAAATTGATAGGTCATCACAGGTATAAAAGAGTGTGCAAGAGGTGAAAAACAGGGATAGCAACTGTCACCTCTCAAACCTTGAGAGGGAGAGAGCAAATGCCAATGACCGTGTTAAGGGTTATCATCTCTTAACCCTGCCAACTTCATATATATTAAGAGAACGCACCATCTAACCAGTGAAAGGTACCAAATCAAAAGAACTTGCAGACCAAGAAATGAACCAAAAAACTCGAAGTTCCAAAAGAGACAAAACCTGGTTGTATATTTCTTTAGTGACTAAATTCTGGTTTGTTTGGTTAACGAATGGATTTTAAATAATGCTGTTCAAATAAATATTTATTTGAACAGCATTCCAGTAGAATCCTATTTTATTCAGTATGTTACTTGTTTTGTTAAAGTTCCTGGTTATTTAAATAAATTAAATGTTACAGCGAGTGTCAGATATTTCTGTTAGTTAACCACTAAACATTACTGAAGGACAGTTCACCTTCCCACCTACTTTTAACAGATTATGATGCAAGGTTTTTTCTTTGGGGGATTCATTGTTATAGAACAAAGAACAAAACAGTACGGAAAACAGGCCCTTCAGCCCATCGAGCCTGTGCCGTCACCCCGATGTTCCCACATCTACCCATGATCCCTGTCTATGTTTATAGATCTATGGATTGAAACCAAATTTGAGACAATTTAGGGAGAATTTGTTCTGCCAATTAGCCTAAGTGCCCATTTTTGGAATGTGGGAGGAAACCGGAGCACCTGGAGAAAACCCACACAAGCACAGGGAGAATGCGCAAACTCCCACAGACACAGGCCCAAATCCATGTATCGGCACAGCACAGCGATAGTCAGAGTTGTTGTGTTGCCTATCAGATGGTCTAAGTCAAGCGTACACTAACGACATGAAGCATTAGGATACTCTCAAAATCTAAGAGCAGCCCTCGCACGACCCATCGCGTGTATGCCCCTTAGACATCAAGATGGATCAAAGCACCTGTAGGATAAAAACAAGTACATCAATATCATCGTCTATTTACACACTTCCCAGGGACTCCCAAGACTCATGATCCCTATTTTAAATCAGTTTTCTATACCCCTCCATTCCCATTCTGTTCATGTGCCCATCTAAGTATTGCTTAAATAACTCCAGAGTGCCTGCCTCCACCACTTTACTTGGCAGCAAGTTCCATACCCCCACCACCCTCTGTGTGAAAAAACTCCCTCTAGCATCCAGATTATACCTTACCCGCCTCACCCTAAGCCCGTGACCCCTCGTGCTATTTGAGTCCATCCTAGGAAAAAGCTTAACCCTGTTTATCTATACCCCTCATAATCTTGTATACCTCTATTAGATCTCCTCTAAGTCTACGTCTTTCTAAGGAGAACAGTCCCAATTTGCCTAACCTCTCCTCGTAACTCAGATCTTCCATACCAGGCAGCATCCTGGTAAACCTCTTCTGCACTCTCTCCAGAGTCTCCACGTCCTTCCGGTACGCAGTATTCCAAATGATGTCTAACCAACGTTTTATACAACTGCAACATTAAAGGCCAGCTCTTGTGCTCTGTACCCCTTCCTGTAAAGGCTAGCATACTGTATGCTTTCTTCACAATCTTCTCCACCTGCTCTGCCACCTTCAGAGACTTGTGCATCTGCACCCCCAGGTCCCTCTGCGTTTCTATACTCTTAATAGGTCTACCCTTTATCATATACCTCTCCCCTATGTTCTTTCTCCTGAAATGTATTACCTCGCATTTATCAGGATTGAATTCCATCTGCCATCTATCTGCCCAAGCTACTAGCCTATGCCCTGCTGCATTGCCTGACAATGCTCCTCACTATCTGCAAGTCCAGCCATCTTTGTATCGTCTGCAAACTTGCTGATCACTCTACTTACTCCCTCTTCCAAGTCATTTATATGTATTACAAATAGAAGAAGTCCCAGTACCAAGTCCTGCAGCACACCGCTATTGGCCGACCTCCAGCTAGAAAAACACCCTTCCACTATTACTTTCTGTCTCCTATTACTAAGCCAGTTACTTATCCATCTAGCTACCTGTCCTTGTATCCCATTAGCCTTGACCTTTTCAACTAACCTCCCATGAGCAACTTTATCAAACGCCTTACTGAAATCCATATAGATGACATCAATGGCTTGCCCTTCGTCGACCGTTTTCGTCACCTCAAAAAATTCTACCAGGTTCTTAAGGCATGACCTCCCCTTAACAAAACCATGCTGCGTATCTCTAATCAGATCGCAACACTCTAAGTGCCTATATATCCTAACTCTAAGAATCCCCTCCAACAGCTTCCCTACCACTGATGTCAAACTCACCGGCCCATAATTTTCAAGGTTATTCCTTCTACCCTTTTTAAACAACGGTACAACATTAGCTATTCTCCAGTTCTCTGGGACCTCACCTGTGTCCAAAGAAGAGACAAAGATTTGCGTCAGAGCCCAGCAATTTCACCTCACACCTCCCTAAGCAGCCTGGGATAAATGCCATCAGGCCCCAGAGATTTATCAGTTTTAATGCTACTTAGAAGCTCTAACACTTCCTCCCTCAGTGTGGATATTTCTCTCAACTGGTCCACAGCTCCCTCAGAGACAGGAGTGGTCAACAAGCCCTCTCCTTCATGAATACCGATGCAAAGTATTCAGTCAGGATCTCCGCCCTTCCCTCGGGCTCTAAGCACAGTTCCCCTCCTCTGTCCCTAAGAGGTCCGATTTTTCCTCTAACCACCCTTTTATTCCTAACATTGGAGTAAAAAGTCTTTGGATTTTCCTTAATCCTATCCGCCAAAACCATTTCATGCCCCCTTTTTGCCCTTCTAAGTCCCCGTTTGAGCTCCCTCCTATTCTCTCTATATTCCTCCAATGCTGTCTCCTTTCCCAGCTGCTTTGACCTATCATACGCCTCGGTTTCCTTCCTAACCAAGTCCTCAATATCCCTAGTAATCCATGGCTCTGTAATCCTACTTTTCCCATCTTTCCTTTTAGCCGGCACATATCTTTCTTGCAACATTTTCAGTATTCCTTTGAAAGACTCCCACATGCCTAGCATAGACTTACCCTCGAACAACCGTTCCCAATCAGTTTCCATAAGTTCCTGCCTAATCCGACCGTAGTTAGCCTTCCCTCAGTTCAGCACCTTGCCCCTAGGGCAACAAGCATCCTTTTCCATCTGTATCCTAAAGTAGACAGAATTGTGGTCACTGTTAGCCACATGTTCCCCTACTACAACATCGTCTAAAAAGAGAGAAATTCTGCTCCGAAACAATACATAAAGCTTAAAATTTCACAAGTGCGGTTTTTATTAGATCCTGGTAAGAATCTTACTTTCAGAAGAATTGCTAGTTTGCAGTGTTTGGAATCTGTTACATTTTCTTCACCTTAGAATGATTAGTTTTAATGTTGTTAGTTTGCAAAATTCAACTTGGAACTATTAATGTGAAGCTGTCTTGCTATTCCTTCATTTATATATGTTGTAATAAAACATTTGGCCTCATCTGAAAAATAGGCAAAATACAGTAAGTTCCTTTTAGAGCAAGATTTTTTATGCACTCATAGAATCTCTGTTGTAGAAGAAGGCTATTTGGCCCGTAGAGTCAGTGCAGACTCACTAACAGCGCATCTTATCCAGGCCTTATTCGTGTATTTACCTGTTAATCCCCTTAACTTGCACATCTTGGAACACCAAGCACAATTTAGCATGGCCAGTCCACTTAATCAGCACATCTTTGGCTGTGGGAGGAAGTAAGAACTCAGTAAGAATTTAGCAACACCAATTATTAATCCAACCGATTTATTTGATAGTAAAAAAGCGAGCTTTCAACACTCCCGTGTCTTCATCAGGCAAGTGCAGTGTTCTGGTCACCCAGAGGAAACCCACATGGGGAGAACATGCAAACTCCATATAGATAGTCATCCAAGGTCAGATTGAATCCAAGTCCCTCGTGTTGAGAGGCAACAGTTCTAACCCCTGTACGACCATGCCGTCCTTGGGGAAAATGAATCCTTGATCAAAGTTGGAAGCACTTTCTGCATGTGATGTTAAGTAACCTTTGTCATAAGCAGATGTGTGCTCCATGTATAGACTTGATATAAAAACACTTAATTACTTTTGGATAATAACTATTGATCTTTTGCTTTAAAACAGGTTTGAGTGGCCGCTTCATTATTACTGCCCTTCCTACAATATATCAGTGAGTATATAATTCTTAATTGCAAGTGGGACAGAAGAAAAATACAATGTTTATTTGCATTTGCTTGTGCATTTTTACAATCATTTTTCCATGGCCTATTTAAAGCTTTTTGTATTATGTAACTCCAAATATAAATCTTCAAGCATCGTATAGATGCTGCAGAACATGCCTTTGGAGCTTTTCTTATTCTCAGCTTTGAAAATGACTTTTGTCTGTCTCTTTATGAGACAGATTGTGAATTTTTGTACATGATATCTGATGGTATAACATCGCCCAAAAGTCAAAACAGAAACCATAATTTCTGCAATGGTTTTTCAGCTGGAGGATATCAGGTATATATCCTTGAATATAAACCACAGATCAACTTTATCAAAAATAAAAGTAGATAGTTGAAGGAAACCAGTGCAGAACATTTAATTTGATTGGAGAATGTTTAATTTCATTCTGAGCTACAATGACAAAAAATGTGCGCTGAAAACCTCCGTTCTTGTTCATGGCCTGAATTCTTCGGTGCCACTGAAAGTGAATGGAAATTTTGCTGCAACATCAAATTCTCTGTTCTCATTTGAAAGCATTCAGAGAATCCTACCCATGATATTTTGCTAACTCTGTGTAATGTAGAACATGGACTAGCAACCTATAACATGTTTCATACACAAGCTTTTCTAACTATTGTGAAGTCTTTAGATATCCTTTTTTATTTCAGTGAACCATGAAAAAATTCCAGAAAAAAAGCAAGTACATCTTGCTATCTGGGAAAAGTGCTGTAAATCAACCCCTACACCCAGAGACATGTTGTGAGGTCTATCCTAGTAACCAACTGGATTACCTTGTCAAGGAAACATTCGAGGAATGGCAATCAACTTTTGGCCAGCGGTCATTTTTAACTACTACCTTGCTTGGGAGTTCATCTCTGTTACCCTGACATCATTTCACATCCCACCTGACGTGGGCATGAAGACCCTGCTGGATGAAATATACACCATGTATGGCGTGTATGGGTTGTCAGGGAGGGGTAGTACCTCTAGTGGGGAAACACATTGCGTCCTTTCAGGATGGATTGTCTGCTCTTTGTTCCTACCTGGCGCTCACCTGTGGCTCCCCACAGCTATTTGTATGCGACAGCATACCCCGGACAATGGCTTCGACAAGGTGGCTAAACCAGATGAGAGTAGTTGACAGGTCTCAAGCCTCAGTGAGATAGGGAGATAGCTATCGCAGCATGTCAGCATAGATTCTGGCGGATTGAGCAGATGAGACCAGTGGAAGGTCCAATGGTCAATAAAGTGGTCTCTGCAAGCATTGTGGAATGTGAAGACATTGTGGTCATCCACTGCGCCTAGTCCCATCTCAGCCATCTTGACTCTTGCCACTGGATCTAGATGGGAATTGGGAAGAGAAAGTGAGGCTGACGCTGCGCAACTCTCCCTCACTTTAATCCAAATCAAGCGCTAGTCTTGACACTATCATCATCGGTGACCTGTTCAATCCTTGAAGTCCTGTGGCAATGGGCAAGTGACGTAGCAGCAGATGTGGATGCACTGAGAGCTGTAGTCATGGACCTGCATGCAGGCAACTCAGGTCTAATGATCGTTTTCTGCTGACCAGAGCAGCAGTGAAACTCGGTGACTGAGCAGTCCTCTTCAGGAATCCGCTGCTCACCTCTGTAGAATGAGGAAGGGGCTAGAAAAGGTGCCCTAAACATTCCTTGCTTCACTATATTCTGGCCAGTTTACTGCGGCTGGCGGGGATCCCACTTGCGGTTGAACAAACAAAATAAAACACAAAATGACAGCGCTCACCGTTGGCATTGGAATGTGTGAATGCTTTTGGACAAACCTACAGCAGACAGTCCAGAGAGAAGAATAGCCTTAGTTGCCAGGGAGCTTGCAAGACATGACATTGACATTGCAGCCCTGAGTGAAACTCATCTTGCCAATATAGGTCAGTTGACTGAAATCGGAGGTGAATGCAATTTTTTTTCTGAAGTGGTCATGGCAGCAATGAGCGTCGTGTTGCTGGAGTTGAGTTTATTGTCAGGAGTCACCTTGTTCAGAAACTTGATAGCCTACCCAAGAGTGTGAACGACATTGAGGTTTATGACATTACAGCTTCTGCTACAGAACAGAACTCAAGCCACCCTGATCAGCACCTATGCTTCCACAATGAGATGAAAGACAAGTACTGCATAGAACTAGATGTCCTGCTGTCAGCAGTGAGCAGTACTGACATGCTAATCTTGTTTAGCAATTTCAATGCAATGTGGCAGGGAGGCATGGGGTGGGTAAGTGTAACAGTAATGGCTTATTCTTAATGAAGATTTGTGCAGCACACGGCCTCCTCGTCACCAACACAACGTTCCACCTGCCTACCTGTAACAAGACCTCTTGGATGCGCCTCAGCTGTAAGCATTGGCATCTTATTGACTATGTCATTGTCAGGAGAAAAGATAGGCAGGATGTCAGAGTGCCCAAGACCATTTGTGGTGCTCACTGCTGGACAGATCACAGGCTCATTATCTACAAAATGAGGCTCTGCATCACACCCAAGAGGCGATCACAAGAAAGCAAGGTTATGAAAAAAATCAGTGCGGCCAAGCTAATGAACCCAGCATAGCTTCAGCACTGGCTGAAGACTTAGAAATCAAGTTTGCTGAAGACACCTTGCAGGCAGCACTAAGAACGACTGGGAATGCCTCAGGGATGCTGTCCATTCATCTGCACTGAAGATGCTCGGGCCCTTTACCTGATGAGGAGATACAGGCTCTACTTGTTGAAAAGCACTATCTTTATTGGGCCTGTCAGAATGACCTATCATTAGCTGCCAAGAAAAGTGCTTGCAGAATAAACTGAGTAACATGCAGGATGCCCAGCAGGGCGCCAAGATAGATGAAATACAGGGATGCGCTGACGGAAATGACTTGAAACAGTTCTATGAATCCCTTAACACTCTCTATGGACCTCAATCTTTCGGGAGTTCCCCCCTCCTCAGTGTGGATGGTACAACTCTCACTACAGAGAAGGCCCAGATCCTGCAGAGATGGGCTGACCACTTTGAAGCCATCCTCAACCAACTGTCATCTATTAACGATGAGGCAATAGAGAGGACTCCCCAGGTTGTTATCAACAGCGCCATGGATGACCCACTAGTAGTAACTGACAGCCAGCTATCCAGTGGCAAAGCCCTGAGGGGCAGATGCCATACCTGCAGAGATCTGCAAAGCTGCTGGTCCTGTACTTATTGAGAAACTCATCAAATTGTTCCAGTCATTTTGGAAGCAAAGATCCATTCCTCAGGAACTTAAAGATGCTTACATTGTACACCTCGATAAGACGAAGGGCAATGTGACAACCATAGAGGAGTCTTGTTGCTTTCCATCACAGGAAAAACCCTTGCAAGAGTTCTGCTAAATCATCTGGTCAGTCATTTGGAGAAGGGCCTGTTTCCAGAGTCACAGTGTGGCTTTTGCAAAGGTTGCAGGACTACTGACATGATTTTTGCTGCGCACCAACTTCAGGAGAAGTGTCAGGAGCGGAATCGTGAGCTGTACACAACTTTTATTGACCTCGTGAAAGTCTTCAACACTGTGAGCCAACAAGGCCTGTGGAGGATCGTGTCAAAGTTCGGTTGCCCTTCAAATTCCTTCAGATGGTACGCCAGTTCCATGATGGCCAGAGTACTGGATGGTGGAGAATCCTGAGGTGGTCCCAGTCACCAATGGTGTCAAACAGGGCTGTGTACTCGTACCTGCACTGTTCAGCATGATGTTTACTGCCATGCTGAATGATGCCTTCTGGGACAGTATTGCTGGAATCTGCCTCAAGAACAGAGTGGATGGGAATTTCTTCAACCTGAGGAGACTTCAAGTTATTATCAAAGTGAAGGAAACTGTTCTGAGAGATTTCCTGTTTGCTGCTGACTGCGCCCTGTATACTGGCTCAGACCTAGAGATGCAAGTCAGTATGGACAAATTTTCCATGGTTTCTGACAACTTTGGACTCACCATTAACATGAAAAAGACTGAAGTCATGCACCTGCCTGCTTCTCATGTACTGTACACAGAACCCACAATCACAATCAAAGGGCAGAAACAACAGGCGGTGAACCAATTCACTTATCTTGGCAACACTCTCTCCCAAGCAGTGACTATTGATACAGAAGTTAACTGCAGGATAGCAAAGGCAAGTTCTGCTTTTGGTAGGCTGCGCTCCACTGTATGGGAAATCGAGGAATCAGCCCAGCAACAAAACTGAAGGCCTACAGTGCCGTGGTACTCACTACCCTCCTGTATGCCTGTGAAAGCTGTGTATCGAAGGCATGCAAGACAGCTCAATCATTTCCACATGACTTGTCTTCGCAGAATATTATGCATCAGATGGCAAGATAAAGTGTCACTTACTGAAGTTCTCTCTAGAGCAAGTCTACCATCAGTCCATACAAGTGCAGACCCGGTGGGCAGGTCATGTTATCTGTATGTCAGATGAGCTCATACCCAAGCGGCTCTTTTTTGGGGAACTTCTTGCAGGAAGGTGCTCGACTGGAGGGGAGAAGAATGTTTCAAGGACGCACTCAAGGCCTCCCTGAAGTCACTTGACACAGACACGACTACCTGGGAAACACAAAAAACTGCTCTACGTGGCGCTGTCTCATCCACAAAGGCTGTCAAGCTTACAAAGCAAGGTGCAATGCTGAAGCATAACTTAAGTGCAAATTGTACAAGTCCAGAGCCACCAGTGCAACAACTATAGTGTCTACATAAGTCTGTCCAATATGTGCCAGGACATTCTGTGCCCGAATTGGCCTAATCAGTCATCTTTGGACACACCGCAACCAGCTTCAAAATGACTAATGGTGTCGAGGTCCTCATCGATGATGGACGAACAACAGCAGCATGTTTCATAGACAAGCTTTCTAACTATTGTTAAGTCTTTGGATATCCTTTTTTATTTCAGTGAACCATGTATAACTTGTGAAAAAAAGCAAGTACATCTTGCTGTCTGGGAAAAGTGCTGTAAACCAACTGTTCCCCCCAGAGACATATTGTGAAGTCTGTCCCAGTAACCAACTGGATTACCTTGTCAAGAAAACATTCTGGGAATGGCGATCGACTTTTGGGCAGCTGACTTTTCTACCTACTACCTTCCGTGGGAGTTCACCTCTGTTACCCTGATAGCAGTTTACACCTCACCCCACACGGATGTGAAGACCCTGCTGGATGAAATATACACCACTACAAACAGGGTTGTGATGAAGCATCCTGAGGCCTTGTTCATTGTGGCTGAGGCCAAACTCAAGAACACTGTACCAAGATACCACCTACATATCTGCTATTTCACCAGAGGCCTAAACATCCGAGACCACTGCTATACAAATATCAAAAATGCCTACTGCTCTGTCACCTGCCCATACTTTGGCAAATTAGACCACAAGGTTGTACTCCTACTCCCAACTTACAACTGAAACAGAAGAATCAGTCAAGGGAAGTCGCGCAGTGTTGGTCTGAGCAATTGGATTATCTATGGGATTGTTTAGAATCAGTAGACTGGTCAGTATTTATAAACTCTGAGACTAGCCTGAACAAGTACAGTAATTGATTTCATTCGTAAGGGTGCAGAAGACTGTGTGCCAAAGAAGCAAATCCACATATTTCCCAATTGGAAACTGTGGATGAACAAGGATATCCACTGAAGTCCAGATCTGAGGTGTTCAAGTCAGGTGATCGTGATTGATACAAGAAAGCCAGGTATAATTTACGGCAATGCATCAAAGACAATACAGACTAAGCAAGAGTGTCAGGCTAGCCCCACGGACTCCTGCTGACTTTGGCAAGGTCTGCAAGATATAACAGGCTACAAGATGAAGGCAGGTAAAATCACTGACTCCAAAACACCCCTCACTGATGAGCTCAGTGCATTCTTTTACCCATTTTGAGCAAGAGGATAGTGAGAGTTCGCCCTCCACCCTGGAAGCCTCGGATGAACCTATGTTTGAACTCATCATTGCCGACATCAGAGCAGCCTTCTCAGAAGTCAACCGACAAAGTACCCAAATGGGGCACTCAGGTCTTGCGTGGACCGGCTGGCGGGGGTACTCAGATATCTTCAATTTCTCTTTGCACCAATCTGAGGTCCCTGCTTCAAGAAGACGACCACCATCCTGGTACCAAAGAAAAGTCAGGCAGCACATTTTGATAACTATTGTTCAGTAGCCCTATCATCCATCATTATGAAGTACTTCAAAAGGTTAGTCATGGCACAAATCAATTCCTGCTGCCAGATTGTCTGGATCTACTGCAATTTACCTGTTGCTGCAAAGGTCCACAGCAGACGCTATTTCCCTGGCCCTGCACGCAACCCTGGAACACCTAGATAACAAAGATATGTATGTCAGACTCCTATTCCTAACTACACTTGGCCTTTAACATCATTTATTCATACAAGGCATCACCAAACTTCATAGCCCAGGGCTTGGCTCCTCCCTCGGCATCTGGATCCTGGACTTTCTAACCAACAGACTGTGATCAGTAAGGATAAGCAATAATACCTCCTCCATGATCATCCTCAACACTGGTGCTCCGCAAGGCTATATCCTCAGCCCCTTACTACTTATATACCTCTGACTATGTGGCCAAATTCCCTTCCAACTCGATTTTCAAATTTGCTGATGACATCATCACTATGAATTGCATCTCAAACAATGAAGAGATACAGTTCAGAAAGAGATAGAGGAATCTGATGAACTGGTGTGATGACAATAACCTATCTCTCAATGTCAACAAAATAAAGGAGATAGTTTTCAACTCCATGAAGCATAGTGGGGGCATGTCCCTGTCTACAACAATGGGGATGAAGTAGAAATGGTTGAGAGCTTCAAATTTTTAGGTGTCCAGATTACAAACAGCTTGTTCTGGTCCCTCCATGCAGATGCTATAATTAAGAAAGCCCATTGAAACTTCCACTTTCTCAGAAGACTAAGGAAATTTGGCGCATTTGCTGCAATTCTCACCAACTTCAACAGATGCATCACAGAATTCTTTCTGGTTGTATCACAGCTTGGTATGAGTCCTGCTCTGTTCAAGACCACAAGAAATTACAAAGGATCATGACTGAAGCCCAGTCCATCACATAAACTAGCCTCCCATCCATTGACATTGCCTACACTTTCCACTGCCTTGGAAAAGCAGCCATTGTAATCAAGAACCCAGGCACTTGGACATTCTCTCTTCCACCTTTTTCTGTTGGGATAAAGATACAAAAATCTGAGGTCACATACCAACCGACTCAAAAACCGCTTCTTCCCTGCTGTCATCGGACTTTTGAATGGACCTATCTCATATTGATCTTTCTCTACACCCTAGCTATGAGCGTAACACTACATTCTGCACTCTCTCCTTCTCTTCATATAACACACAAGAAACAATACTTTTCACTATTTATCAATACATGTGACAATAAATCAAATCAAACTTTGATAGCCTAGCCACAAAGAATGTGATAGGCATCTGAAGCAATCAGTCCTGTGACACGCAGCTATAAGCCTGAAGAGGTTCAGCAATCGGAACTGTTGAGATTATTGTTTATAGTCATCTGTTCTGATAAACTACAAAAGGACTTCAAGCCATAGTTCCAACCACTGAATAAATTGGTGGATTCATTCCCAACCAGTTTAGTAAGCAAAATGAGTACTCAAGTAAATTGTTAGACATATATAGATGATATTTACTTTGCAAAAACTACTCATTATAAGATCTTTTAAACGTTTGCTTATCTGATTCATTATCTGTAATTGTTAAATGTTTTATTCATGTCCTGTCCTGTTTGTAGCTATTCCTACTGCATTCTATGATTAATTATGGGGCATATATGATGTGAAGTTCCGGACTCTTCGCAAGACTTTGCCTTGCTAAACAACATGATTGTGCCCTATATGAGTCACACACCTTGCTGATTTCCACCTTCTGAATCATTATGCTATTAACTTATTCTGTCTTATCTGCCATTCCCAGTCTTTGTGCACTTAGAAGGGGTGATGCCTTCATGCCACACCAAGCAATGCTGTTGGGCCCTTCATTTAGTTTTGCAGGATTAAGTTGTGGGTATGGTTACTAGCGTGCACAGCAGCTACTTGGATGTCAAAGTTGTGGGATGCTCGTTTCCTCTACCCACACTTTTTGACATGGATGTGTGGCTTGCAGGGCATCAAGAGTACCAACTCTCACAAACATGTCACATATACCATAAAATGACATTGTTATAAAAAGCACAAGAAATTGTCTTTAGTAATATGTTGATCTTATAGGGACATCTTAAATACATTATTACAAGTGCAGTGTGTCTAATTTAAAAAACAAATCTCGCTATTATGTGTTAGTGTTATAGTTATGATTTGTGTTGATGTAAAATATTGAGAATAATGTTCACAATTGCAGGATAATTAAGTAAATATTTGGGCAATTTAGATTATAGCTATTTAAAATGGTATTTTTAATTTTGTTACGACAACGATTGTAATTTTTGTCCAAGTATGGAATAATGAATGTCTTATCGGCTTGAAGTATTCTAAAATTGTTTCTTTTTTCTTTTTCAGCTGTAAGGATGGTGAGTTTAGAAAGTATCAAGGCCCTAGAATGAAAAATGATTTTATCGACTTTATAGATGGAAAGAAATGGGAAGCCATCGAACCAATATATTCTTGGTTAAGACCTTCCTCTTTTTTGTAAGTTTGAATAACCCAGTACTTAATTAGTATTCTGTAGCGGTGCTTACATTATACTTCTCATTTTTAATGTTATTTAAATCATAATTTCTTAAAATTGCAAGTAAGGTTACAAGATATCACTGCCAATTAAAATTATTGAGATGCACTTTATTATTTCCCAAGCTTGTCAATTATCATTTAGACATGAAGAGAATCACTGACTCTTTTGTGACTCTAATCAACTCCATAAAATTTATTTGATTGGTCTTGGATGCAAATAATTAGCATAATATTAGAATCAGAATTTGAAGATGGATGTAAAATTAAAATTAATTATTTCATAAGTGCTTTGCAGTTACACATGTAAAGAACAGGAAATTGATAAAGGTTAGTTGTTTTGAAAGTCAATTTGCTTCACTCTTTTTGGTTACCTTCAGCGAAGCTAACTGAATTATATAGATCAGTGTGGATTTTAGCTATCAATAAATTTCAGGTCTGTTGAAATTTATTGATGAAGTGTCATTCTTTGTTAGGTTATAGAGTAAGACCTTGAGTGTTAAGCGGCATTAATATCAGATTTTGTCTGCTTTACTTTGGCCAATGACATTGTAAAAGAATCTGGAATGGAGGGATAGGAGATAGTGGTGACATCTCTGGATGAACACCTCACGTGAAAGTATGTGGATATTCCAAAGCACTATGGACACGTAGCTTGCAATTAACGTACAGAGAAGCTTAATTTTTTATCAGCAGTTAGAATATGTCCCAAGTAGTGGGTAAGCTTCTTGGGAACACAAATTGGGATCACATAAGGAGTCATCTTGAAAGATGTGAGTTTTAAATGTACTTACCCAAGCTATCAGAAAGCTTGTCTTTGTTTATGGAAATTTTCCTTTTTAAGGTTTTTTTTTTGGTGCTGTCTATACATCTGTGCATTTGATCTAATGTTTGTTTGCATGGTGTGTGTGTTGAGTATGTGTGATTTGTCTGTATGTTGTGTGCACGTTTGTAGTGTGTTGTATGTGTTGTCTGTATGTTGTGTATTGTGGGTATATACTGTCTGTGTGCGTGCATGGTGTGTGCGTGTCGTATGTGTGTATGTACATGGATCACCTAGTTCTGAAAAATACATGATCCACCTAGTGGCAAGATTGCCACTAATCTTGCACATTCCCAACATTATCTCAATATGATAGGTTGATAAGTTTGCTGATGACACGAAGGATGGAGGTGTTGTGGATAGTTTGGAGGGATGTCAGAAGTTGCAGCAAGACACAAATGGGCGGAGAAGTGGTAGATGGATTTTAACCCAGATAAGTGTGTGGTGTTTCATTTTGGCAGATCAAATGGGATGAATGAATATAACATTAAGGGTAAGATTCTTGGCAGTGTGGAAGATCAGAAGGATCTTAGGGTCTGGGTTCATAGGACTCTCAAATTGGTTTCGCAGGTAGAGGATGTAGTTAAGAAGGCGTATGGTGTACTGGCCTTCATCAGTTGAGGAATTGAGTTTAGGAGTCGGGAGATAATGCTGCAGCTGTATAAGACCTTGGTCATATACAGCTGTTGTACTGTATGCAGTTCTGGTTGCCTCATTACAGGAAGGATGTGGAAGACTTAGGGTGCAGAGCAGATTTACAAGGATGTTACCTGGATTGAGTGGCACGCCTTATGAGGATAGGTTGAGAGAACTCAGTCTTATCTCCTTAGAGAGACGAAGGATGAGAGGTGACCTGATAGCAGTGTATAAGATGTTGAGAGATATTGGCCAGATGGATTCTCAGAGCTTTATCCTAGGGCTGAAATGGCTTCCACAAAAGGACACAGGTTTAGGGTGCTGGGGAGTAGGTATAGAGAAGATGATAGGTGTAAGATTTTCACTCAGAGGGTAGTGGGTGTGTGGAATTGGCTACCATCGGTGGTGGTGGAAGCAGATTCGATAGGGTCTTTTAAGAGATTTCTGGATGAATACATGGGACTTGGTAAGATTGAGGGTCATAGGTAAGCCTAGTAGGTAGAGATATGTTTGGCGCGACTTGTGGGCCGAAGGGCCTGTTTGTGCTCTAGTTTTTCTATGTTCTGTCTGTAATGAGATAAAAATGTTTATTTTGAATTAAATTAGATGTGTTTTTTTAATCTTTTTGGAACGTATTGGAATGGAATTTAGGAGCCTATACAAAAGTTTTGAGTTTTCAATATTTATTAATTGGGAGGATTCCACTTGCGCAATTCAAATTAGTATTGCTTAAAATAGAATCCTGTTAAAAGCTAAGAATGTAGAAGGGCAAAAGGAGCATCCAGCCAGTCTGATTAATTTAGATATCTCAGCATGTTTCAGGATGTGATCTGATCTGTAGTGTGGACCAGCTGTTAGAAAAATATCCCAAACCTGGTTGTGAAGAAAATACTGATGCTTTGGTAGAGACTGCTTTTTTGCAGAACTTACTTCTTCGCTCTAAATATCTCCCTACTCTGTGCTGGTTGACTTTTGATATACAACGTCTGAGTATAATGACCTAATCAATATCCAATGCATGTTAATCTTTTTACCTTAAACAATCAGGTACTTAACAGCCATGATAGAATCTATTGGATACTAACACCAGCTTTTCTTCAATCAGTCTATGCTTCACAAACCATTTATGCTGCTAGAATTTGGAGCAATTCCTTGGAATGTCCTCTCAAATTTATTTTCTTTCCAAATTTGTAAAAGATGTATGTACTAACTTGTAGAGAGGTTCTTTTCTAAAATATTTCAGTCCTAGTTTAATATTACTCATATCCTTGTAATTCCATTGCAGGATGACTAGCATGTCAGCATTATTTCAGCTGTCCATGTGGATTCGTGTAAGTTATTTTAATTTTGACATTAGGGCTATGGATTGTGGTGTGTAATGTTGCTTCTAGTCTCCTGCCCTTTAGAAAATATTCTGATTTGTCATTCGTGGATCTGAAGTGGATGACCCCACATTTCCACACTAAGTTTGATCTGCCAAAATTTAGCTCACTTGATCTGTCCATGTTAACTTGCAACTTCTGCTCACGTTTGTGTCATGGATTGTATCTCTTAATTTGGTGTAATCTGCAGACTTGGATATGTCCAAGCTATTGATATATTTCGTGAAAAGCAGAGCCACAGTATGTTTCTGTAGGGAACAACATTTGTCACATCCTATCAGAGAATATTCCCTTTTACTGTTCCTCTCTATTCTCCCAATCAGTTACAATGCATGTTATCACTTTTGCTTTAAGGAACTATTTGTAGGATTAAAAAAGAGTATTTATATGTATTGGGATATATTTTGGTGAATTCTAGTTGATATTTAGAAGAGATCAGACAGCTTCTTTGCTAACATTCTCATCTACAAGAATATAATTGGAATGATGTATTTTCTTTGAGAAAATGCTTCTTAATAAGAATCAGCAGCACAAATAAGGTCAAACCCCCCCTGTTAGTGTTGGGAACCAGACCCATACATCCTACTGCTCTTGTGAGCCATGTTGGTGTCCTTGTATTGTGCCATGATGCTGCATGTCATATTTTCCTCCTCACACTCCTGGAGTTTATTTTTCTCAAAATGACATGTGTAGATTTGTTTATTGCAGTGACTGACGCAGTTATACTGATGGATTATGGTGGCAATGTTTGCATTTCATTGTTTATTTTTATTTTTCAGCATTGTCATAATTATTTCACTGAAGTTATTGGCATACCAGTTTGGGGATCATATGGCATTTTTGCTTTGATAACACTTTTTTCTGGTCTTGCACTTGGACTGGTAAGATTTATAAGTTTGTTTTTTTTAATATGTTATTTTTAAGTCATTGTTAAGGCTTGCAAAATGTTTTCAAGTTGTTGATGTCAGTTATAGCCATGAACTAAATTGCAAGTGAGAGAATAACGGTTGCATGTTATGGTTTCTATCTTATTCCTACTGTTTCATTTTTGTTGTCGCCTGATGAATGGCTAGTTATTTGTAACACATAAATGGTTGCATCAGAAAGTCATAGCTGTGTGCACCAAGTGAAAGATGCACTGCAGGAACTCAACAAGGTTCCTTGGGCAACATCTTCTAACCCACGACTGCTACCATCCGGAAAGACAAGAGCAGCAGATACCTGGGAACACCACCAACTGGAGGTTCCCCTCTAGGTCATCCACCATCCTGATTTGGAACTATATTGCTGTTGCTGTGTTAAAGTCCTGGAACTCCCACCCTAACATTATTTGAGTGTACCTACACCTCAAGAACAGCAATGCTTCCAGAAGGCAGCTCACTGAGGGCAATAAGGGATGGGCAAAAAATACTGTCTATCCAGTGAAGCTGATGTCCCATAAAAATGAATTAAATAAAAGCGTCTCAGTGTTAAAGAATGCTATTGTCATAGTGTACTGAATCAACCTGTTACATTTATGGGCTATGATGTAGAGATGCTGGCGTTGGACTGGGGTAGTAAGAACTCAGTAAGAATTTAGCAACACCAATTTTAAATCCAACCGATTTATTTCATAGTAAATTTGCGAGCTTTCGACACTGTGTCTTTGTCAGGCAAATGCAGTGTTCTGGTCTGCAATAGCACACATATCAACACACAGTCACAGATTGCTGATTAGAATGTGAATCCTTACACCTAACCTGCTATTCAAGTGTTAAAGTGGCTAACAATGTGTGTGAAGGGAACCCTGAGCATTGGTTAGAGAATTGTGTATTTTCTCCAGACAGCACAGTAAGTGAGGTTTTTTGCTAACCCAGGCAAGTTACGGGGGTTACAGATAGTGTGTCATGAAGCCAAGATCCCTATTAAGACCGTCCTCATGTGTGCGGAACTTGGCTATCAGTCTGCTCAGCGACTCTGCGCTGTCGTGTGTCACGAAGGCCCCCTTGAAGAACGTTTACCCGCAGGTCAGAGGCCGAATGCCCATGACTGCTGAAGTGTTCGCCCACAGGAAGGGAACTGTTTTGCCTGGTGATTGTTGAGCGATGTTCATTCATCTGCTGTCATAGTGTCTGCATGGTTTCCCCAAAGTACCATGCTTCGGGACATCCTTTCTTGCAACGTATTAGGTAGACAATGTTGGCCGAGTTGCAAGAGTATGTACCGTGTACCTGGTGAATGGTATCCTCACGTTTGATGATGTCATCCATGTCTATGATCTGGCATGTCTTGCAGAGGTTGCTGTGGCAGCGTTGTGTGGTATTGTGGTCACTGTTCTCCTGAAGGTTGGGTAGTTTGCTGCGAACAATGATCTGTTTGAGGTTGTGCGGTTGTCTGAAAGCAAGAAGTGGGGGGGTGGGGATGGCCCTAGCGAGATGTTCATTGTCATCAATGATATGTTGAAGACTCCGGAGAAGATGTCGTAGCTTCTCCGCTCCAGGGAAGTACTGGACATTCATTTATGGGCAGCATGGAGGCACAGTGGTTAGGACTATTGCCTCACAGCACCAGGCTTCAAGGTTCGACTCCAACCTTGGTTGAAGTTTGCCTGTTCTCCCCACGTCTCTGAGAGTTTTCTCTGGATTCTCCAGTTTTCTCCCAAACTCCAAAGATGTATGGATTAGATGGATTAGCCATGATAAGTTGCCCCTTAGTGTTCCAAGATGTATATGTTGGGTAGATTAGCAATGTTACAGGGACAGGACTTGGGTAAGATGTTCTATTGGAGAGTTGATGCAGATTTGATGGGCTGAATGGCCTCCTTCTGCATTGTAGGGATTTTGCAATTCTATAATTTCTGATTTTTATAATAGATATTGAGAGGAGAATGGCATTTTCAGCATTTTGCATTATGTCACATAAACAGCTCACCTCTCTGAATCAACTATGAAGCAAGCCTAATTCAAAAAACATTTGCCTATTTCTAGTTAAAGTCATTATTTTTATGATTCCTTGCCCCTCAATTTGAAATGTGAGAGTTAATATAATCAACTAGAGTCCACTGGTGCTCCTTGTCAGTCATTTGGTGAGCACCATTGTGTGTGATAAAGACATTGAGCTCCTGAGATGAGCATTATTACTAAGAAAGCCACAGGTATTTTTTTCAAACTATTAGCAACAGATGAAGAATTATAGAGCTGTAAATATAAAGCTAACTCTTACAAATAGTAGTTTTGAGTATGGGCAGTTGTTAGGATTGAGAGTCAAGTTGTCTTATTTGCTGTAGTGATCTTGTATCTGTAAAAATGCGATTAATGATGACAGCTGAGGTTGGTAATAAAGTGGCACTTAGCTACTCTATGAATAATTTGACTTCTTTGGCTTGACAGCTACATGAGGAGCCGCAGTTTTGTAAGATTAATGATGAACGTTTTTTTCCTCTGCCAGCTTGCAGATTCCTTTGAACTGGCAAATATGTGTCAAAGAACCTGCAAATAGAGGAAGTATATCAGAAAAAGGATTTAAATAATTTTCAATCAATTCCCAACCCTTATTCATATAGTTGTCTTTGATGGCAACTATATAACCTAGACTTGGTGATGTTTCTGTCGTCAGAGGTATTTTGTCTTGCTACTAACACCAATGGCGCTGTGTGTGCCACTTAATTCAGACTTGGCAAGTTGAGTCTAGCTATAAATAATTGAAGTCTTGAACCATAGGCAGGCAAGTATGATGCTACATGTGTCCTTCTTCAACATTGGCCACAGCCCGTCAGATTGTTAGTGACAAGAATGGCTTTGTATTTGTACATGGGCAGTTATATGTTATTGCCAATCCAACTTGCTGTATGAAAGAGGATATTAGGCATCAAACCAGGTAATGTAACAAAAGAACTTGTTTTGAATGGAGAAACTTCAATGTAAATGAAGACTGAGTATCTGTTAAATTATGTCTTTTCATAGTGAACCACTAGCAATTATTTAACAGTGTAATGGTTAAACAAATTCACGCAAGCTTCATGTCATATAATGTTTTCTTACCTGGCAGGTAACTCATGGTTTAAAAAGTGGTTACATTTTGCCATAGTTCACCAAAATAAAAATGTGAAGGTGGTAGAATATTAGATTTCAGTTTAAAAAAGAACATTCTGCATGTTTCAGATTCTGGTCTTTGTGGCAGATTGTGTGTTACCATCGCGACGATATAGGCATCAACCACATTGTTCTCAAAGTGAGTCCTTTTTTTTAAATGCTTGCATAATATTTGTAACATTTGATAGCTGATTGTGCTGTACATCCCTAATTCATAATGTCTGTATATTCACTAGGGGAAGCTAGTTGTATGAACTGATTACATTTCCGATATAATTATCTGATAGCTCCATTGTGTAATGCTCAAGTTTCTCTAATGTTAAAAGATTTAAGCAATTAATATTGCTATATTTTGCCTACTACTGAATATCTGAGCCTATTTTGACCCCTTTTTGTCATCTCCCTTTGCCACTATTCAGTTTCGTTACCCTTCAGTTATTTTCCCTTCCAAAGGGACTTTGGTCCTCAGTTCCTACTCCAGCAGTGGCCTTGTGACTTATTTGGTGGTGCCCCATCCCTGAGCCAGAAGCTCTAGATTAGGTTCCACTCCAGTACTTGTAGACCATGGAAGGAGTGTGTTTATGATGCGTTGATAATGTCCTAGTGCTTTCTTACTATATCCTTAAGGGGAAGAAGTGTGAGAAAAAGTAAAACAAACAATTCCTATCTTGATCCGTTAGTACTCTTTCTGACTCTCGAATCCTCTTTGAAAACATACAGCCGCCTCTGTATCTCTCTCACCATTCTCTAAAAAGCCCATTGAGATCTTACTGATTCCTCCTTATAAGCAATGTGAGCAGCTGAAATCCTCATTGACATGTCTAGTGAGGGTTTGCTTACTTCCCTGCTTCCTGTCCCTTTCACTGCTACAATTTCCTCCTCTGACTCCGTCAAGAACATCAACCACCATCTTCAAAATGTTCATCACTCGTGAACAATGCTCTTAACGTATAGAATCTTATTGTGGATGATTTTATTGATGATATGGCTTTAGTTAACTATCTCAATGGATGCATCTTATCCTTGCCTGGTTGTACTTTCCGCCATGTATCCACCTCAAGTTAGTATTGCGACAATACAACTTGTATCAACAAATCAAATCAGCTGGCATTTTCTCTTCCTTCCAGCATCCACGCTTCTTGACCCATCCTGAATTTCTCAGAGGTATACTTCCTCTTTTCTTCATTTAGTTTCAGCGCTGAATGACTCATCATCCACTGCAATATCCATTTCCATTTCAACTCACTTTGTTTCTTTCTCTGATTTCCCTACCTCTTTCCATTTTTAACTTTCCTCTCTCTATTTCCAGTCACCTATATCATTGTCATTTCACATGGGCTATCTACACCCATGGTCTCAATCATATATGAGGATATCTTCCATCACTTCTTTGACAACAGCAATGCTTTGGAATAAAATCTGCTCACTTCCTTGTACTTTTTAATGCTCTTGTCCAGCGGCAGAATGTTTGTTTTGTGCCACTCTGGCCATCACCTTCACTCCTTTAAGTCCAAGGAGCACAAGCTTAAATATATTTTGCACTAAATGGTTTATCCATCAATCGGCAGATCTGGTTAGTCTATATGATGTAGTATTGGGCTTTAGCATCTAAAACTGCTCATTACTCCATGGTCATTCTAGAGAACAGGAATAATCCTGGCTTCTTTCCTTCACTACCAGCTGTCTCCTCTTTTGTACCTTTCACAAAGGTGACAAAAGTGACTTCTTTACAATTAAGATTAAGGCCATCAAGTAAATTACTTCAGTTGCATTCCCACTCCCATTTGCTCACCAACCCAAAATATGCCTCAAGGCTTCTTACCACCAAATCCCTGATCCTGCATCACTTTCTCTTTCTTATCACCCTGTTCATGCCCACTGCGCACATATCCTTGAGATTCACCTCCTCCATACTTTATCCTAGTCTTTCCTACTGGTGATGATGCCAGTTGATGGTTCCCTATCCTCAGGTCTTCCAAAGGCACAGTACTTGTATTCACTGTAAAAACTTACTTTCGCCTCTCTGCTGAAAAATCTGCAGTTTTTCAAGTATTTACAAGTTTCAGACTGTACAGTGCCAACCAAGCAGGTCTTTGTGTTGGGAAGTTACTGGAGGAGGTGCCTGAGTGCAAATTATTCTTTTTTTTAAAAAAAAGCTTTTGCTGGAGGGAAAGTAGAAAGTTCTGTGCGCTTTGAAAACAATTATTATATCTTTTCTGCCATCTCACACACTTTAAGTTGCAAGTGATTTTGAAGCCAAAATGGTCTATTCTAGGAATAGTGTGTTTTGTTTTATTTCATAAAATGTGGGCATCGCCCCTTGAACTTAGTGGCTTTCTAGGCCATTTCAGAGGGCATTTAAAAGTCAACCACATTGCTGTGGGTCTGGAGTCATGTGGGCCAGACTGGGTAAAGATGGCAGGTTTTCTTCCCTAAAGGTTATTAGTGAAACAGGCTTTTACGACAATTGGCTATGGTTTCTTGAGCATCATTAGACTTTTTTAATTACATATTTTTATTGAATTCAAATTTCACCATTTATCATAATGGGATTTGAACTGAAATCCTCAACGTATTATTCTGGGTCGCTGGATTACTAGTCCAATGACAATACCACTATGCCACCACCTTCTCATATTAGTTCTGGTGAAGAGGGTAAGAGTGCCAGTTTCAGGATGTTTAAACAACTGACTTCTAAACTGTTGTAGTTAAAAATGCAGTGTTTAGGATTGAATTCACACGATCTAGAAAATAATTTTTAAAAAGTTATATTTAGTAAGATCAAGGTGTCACCCCCCCCGCCCCCGCCCCCGGTGCCACCATGAGTGGTGAGCTTTGATAAAGGGGGGAAACCAGTTTGAAATATGACTATTCCTGGATAAGTAACTGTTGTTCTGATCTTGACACAGTTGTCACCTCAACTGTTGAAGCATTAGAGGGTGAACTTTGGACCATTAGTTTTTCCTTTTGACTTTTCCTTATAGAATCCTACGTAGCTATCATACAAGGGTATGGGTGTACAAAAGTGCACAATTTATTTCTGAAAAAGAACAGATTAATTGGCTGCCTTTTATATATTAATTTACCTGCTCACAATATTCCACTTGCATGGTGTGTCCTAGTAACTTGCACAATAATTTTGCATGTTTGGTGATCCCCAATTCAAGTAAAGTTTTGGTGCTTTCTGTATCTTGTTTTGGATTGCATGCTAATGATCATATGCAGGATATTTAAACAGCAGGAAATTTATATGCAAGATTTCAAAAAAATACATTTTTGTAATCATTGCCTTTCAATATGTTTGAGTCGTCTGATGTGAACAATTTTCGCTGTTTATGTTGCAAGGAGATAATTTTCACTGAAGAAAAGTCAGATGATGTTGAGCAATAGATTGCTTGAAATCCATGATTATACCATAATGTAGTCAAGTGCAATCTCCCTTATCCCTTAATACCATAAATTTATTTTTGATTTCTTGAAAATTGAGTGAAAATTCTACGTGTGTTTTCTTTTTAAAGAAAAAATGCCACCAACCAAAGGAATGAAACCAAAGGATGAGCTGTTTCAGGAAGAGGATGATGAAACTGAAGATGATCTCTGCTCACAAGCAAAAGAGAGCAATAGGAATGCATTTGAGAAGGCTGTGCTGAAGGATTGTGGAGATTACTTGCAGGAGGCTGTGAGAAAACGTGCAACAGAGTACACCAATAAAGCTGGTGATTCTTGATTCCAACAATGAGACTAAAATAGAAGGATGACTGAAGCTGCAGTGTTTTTGTAAGGCATCAACAGTGGATTTATGAGCCAAGGCAATATTAAAATGAGAGATTAGCTGTGGTGTGTAGCAGATTTGTACTGAGCTTGCTTTGGTTGATGCAAAACTAAGAGAAACTAGTGAAAATGAATTTTTTATGCTCCTTTAAGCCTTCCAGACTCCTTGGTTATAAGATTGCTGTTTCACTAAGCCTGTCGTGGTGGAATTCTTGAAGTGGAGCAATCATAAAATTACTGTGATGGCAGTATCCTTGACCCAAATATAAAAATTCAAAATTTCCAAACAACTTGCTATTCAAAACATTCGCTTAAAAAAATGATCTGTTGACTTATTGTACCCGCTCATAAAGCAACTAATTTCCATAACTTCTGCAGAAAGCAACTGTTTGATATGCTTCAGAGCAATGCTACAACTTTTCTCGACCAATTTTGTTGCTTTTATTTCCATAGAGAGCTGATTTTGTGAAATTACAAAGTAGCCATTGATGAACTTGTTTAGAAATTGAACTCATTAGCCAAAACTTGGCTTCAGCATCCCAAAATCTTGCACTTAAGTTGGGTCCAAACCTTTGTGTCTTTCCACTTGCTCCTACATTCAGTTAAATTTGTTATCCTTAGACCGTTGTTCTGGATCATTTGTCCTCAACTATCTCAGAAATGAAAGTTCAAGGTTCAGGTCTTTGTCATATAATAAATATTTAGTCTACTTATCAAGCCAGACAATTTATTTCTGAGCACTCAAACTAGAAACATGAGGACAGGGCTAGATCAACTGGTTTATCAAGCCACCCAATTGAAAAAGTATGACTTTTGAGGAATCCAGTAAAAATGATTATTGCTAGCCTGAATTTCAGTGACTTCAAGCATTTTCTCATTTTATACCAGGTTGTGAGGGTTAGGAGTTTTTGTATTTTATTTTTTTAAAAATATGAATAGTTATCCTCTTGGCTTGATGAGCAAATGGTGTCTAATACACAGCATTGAGTTAAATAGGCCACAAGCACCATGGTCTTTGATGAGTGACCTCATCTGTGCGAGGGCTCATGGTTTTGGTTGAGTTGGCTACTACAATTACCTTCAGTATCCTTTTATTAAGGAGGGGAAAAATTCAGCTGGGCTTCCTCTTGTAATTGCTGCCGATGTTTCCTATGTATCAGGAATAGTTTGGGCTTGATTGTAATGGCTTACGCTGTCAAGTAATGCTCTTGACCCAAGTTAAGATTCAGGTCAGATATGAATAATGGCCACAAATAAGATAGTGGAAGAATGTTGGAGTCTCTAGAAATATACTGAGCATGCTGATAAGAGGTGTAATAAGAGAACCTTCTAACCAGGTAAAAGATGCTGCCTTTTAAACTCCTGTTTAATAACAGGAATGGGATGTGTAAAGACCAGCAAGTTTTAGGTATTAACACTTCCATTCCACTGGACAAATAGTACCTCAAAAATGCTTACTTTCTCACTCAGGCACTCAGCAGTGCTTAAAAAAAACCTTACAGTTTGAAGAGGGCATGTGATTTCATCCAAGGACTTGAGGTTTATTTTGTATCGGGGAAAGCACCAACCGGTTTACAGTGTTTGTGTACAAAAATGTTTTCAATGTGCTCTTAAAATGTCCCCTTTTTTTGTAGAATAGATTCAAAAAGTTATGACCACTTATATTTTTGTTTTAGAATTAAAACTGTTAAGAGCGCTGTAAAAATTTGGTGTACTGGCCAGAGCTGCCACTTTGAATGCCAGGCAGTAAATTCTTTTCCCAGGTACACAGACAATAAACATCAGCACGAATGTGATCCATACACTGGATTTATTACACCTTTTGTTTGCTGTGATGTGCGGGTTTTATAGCCGCATTATTTACATTTATCTGACAGAAGCACGTGTGAACCTATTGAACTCGTTATTGGACATGCTGGAAAAATAGAATAATTCTGAAGTCAACTTTATTGACAACACTTTGAGAGCATATGTGCACACAAGTGTGAGGATTCTCAAGTAGACTTCTGTGGCACAGTGGTTAGTTCTGCTGTCTCGCAGCACCAAGGACCCGAGTTCAATTCCAGTCTCGGGTCACCGTCTGTATGGAGTTTGCACAGTATCTGTGTGGGTTTCTTGCGGGTGCTCCAGTTTCCTCCCACAATCTAAATATGTGCAGGTTGGGTTGATTGGCCATGCTAAATTTCCCCTTAGTGTCAAGGGGATTAGCTGAGTAACTACATGTGGGTTACAGGGATGGGGCCTAGGTGGGATTGCTGTTGGTGTATGCTCAATGGACTGTAGGGATTCATGGTGGCACAGTGGTTAGCATTGCTGCCTCACAATACCAGGAATCCAGTTTTGATTCTTGGCTTGGGTCACTATCTGCATGGAGTCTGCATGTCCTGCCTGTGTCTGCATTTTTTTCCGCCGGGTGGTCCAGTTTCCTCCCGCAGTCTGAAGGTTGCGCTGGTTAGGTGCATTGGTCATGCTAAATTCTCCCTTAGTGTATCCGAACAGGCACCAGAGTGTGGCGACTAGCAGATTTTCACAGTAACACCTTTGCAGTGTTAATATAAGCCTATTTGTGATACTAACAAAGTAAATTTTTTTCTTTTTGATGGAGAGTTTCTGTTCAAGAACAAAGGATTTTGATGGATGGAAAATCATTTGTAAATAGTTTTGTTCCAATAATATTGTTGTAAATTTATAGAAGGTGCCTCACACAACAGAGTTTGGATTGATTTATCTTTTTCTTAAGGTATCTGTACGTGAGATTGTAAGGTTTTTTGTCACAAATTCACATAAAGCCATTTCTTCCAATTTTTGTTTGTTTCTCCTTGTTCCTTTAAAAATTTGAAAGTTTTTTGAAAAAAAGTAAAAACTTTGAAATGATTTTGCAAATAATTACTGTGAGCAAGTGACTGTGTAATATTGGGCTGGGGAAATCTACAGTCTCATAGTGGGATCTGTTTGCAATCTAAATGAAATTATAAAATATTAATGGAGTGCAATGGATAGCTAACACCTGAGCTTAGCGATAGGTATAAACATACAATAAACTCTGAGCCAATCTCAGGGACGTCTTGAAATTTGGGTTAAGCTAACCTTTGTGAGAGCTATGGAGGCCCATTGTGCCACACAAATGCATTCTATATAATCCAATATTCTTAGAAACGTGGTCTGTTTGAAATGCTGCTTATTGAGCCAATGTGGCGATATGTTAAACGTTACCTTATTGTGGTTCTGAGCATGTGAAAAGAGTGAAAAAAAATCTATTCCATTTGGGCAGTGTAAGTGTAATTGTCATGTTCCTTGTTTCTTGATGGGATTTAGTTATGCATTGCAGCTTATAAACTTTGTCTTGTCTTGTGTTAGTCCAGCCATCCATCACTGCAGGTGAACTTCACGTGTGCAAGCTTTTTCACCAGGATGTCTCCCGTGACTGTAAGATTAGGCTGGAGATGAGCACGTTCTAACATGCACTGGTTTGAACTATGTTAGAAGAGCTTCTTCAATGTCAGGCAGCCATTCTCATCCTCTTTCTTGCTAAAGAGAATATCTGCTGAGCTGTCCCAAGATGTCTTTTTGGTTTTCAGAATGGTGGACAAATTTGAGGGTGGAATCTTCAATGCCTTTGTGGTATCTGCTTTCTGCCTTATGCCATGATTTTCCCTTTACCCTCTGAACATCAAGTTATTTTGTGGCAGCATTTTTCAACTTTCTCAAGGATTTTTCCCTACTTATGGGTTTTGCACATCACAGAGGAATCTTTTATTGTGAATTGATGGCTTGTCTAATGTTTTATATTGGGGTGCACTTAGATCAAACCACTCTTGCCAATGTGGTCACATTAAACTGGCAGAAGAGACCGGTTTGCTTACGCTATGGAAGCACCTCTTGACAAGATGCAGAATGCTGATGAGAAATAGGAAGACAGAACAGAATAAATCCCTGGGGACACCAGAAGTCATGATGTGGGAAGAAGAGGAGAAGTCATTACAATTGCATTGGAAAGATTGGAAGAGTGCAGTTCAACCCAGCTAGACAACGATGGAGAGGCAATGAAGACGGTGGTGTAATCAACTGGGTCAAAGGCTGCATTTGGATTGAGGACATTGAGGTGATTGAGGACATTGAGGTGGAAAGTTTACCTTTGTCACAGTCACAGAATATCATTTGTGACTTTTCTAAAATTGGTGCAGTGGCAGTCCCTGACTAGAGGGGTTCAAATATAGAGTTCCAGGTAAGATGGGCATGGATTTGGGAGATAGCAGCACATTCACAAGGGCTTTGGAGATGAAAAGGAGTTGTAGGTTGAATGGCAGTTTGCAAGCATAATGCGGGGGGGTGGCGAGGTTGAGTTTTTTTTTTGAAGCAAGGGGTGATAGTGAAAGATTTGAAAGAGGAATAACACCTGAAAAGAGAACCAATTTAGTAGGAATAGAATCACAAGAGATAGGTGGGGGTCTCGTGGACATGATGAACCCAGAGGGAACATAAGGAGAGGTAGAGTGGAAACTAGAGAAAGGTGAGTGTTCAGGAGAGGGCAAAAAGGAGGTTTAGCCTGGTTAGATTGTGGAAGAGAAGAGATGCAGCTAATTGGCTTACAGGTTTAGAATATATTGAGGGAAATGAAAGATATTAATGTTACGTGTGTGAAAACTGAAAATGGAAGCAGTGGGAGAGAGGCAGGTTTGTGGTGCATGTAAGGTAGAAATGACAAGTCAACCTGGACAGGCTCTGCTATTCCAGGAGAATGAGACAAGTTAAAAAGTAAGTTAACATTGCTCACCTAGTTCCTTAAAATCAGAGTTTCAGGTCTAAAGTTATTTGAGTCAATATTAGGAGTACAAAGTTCCTAGT
Source organism: Sphyrna mokarran (assembly GCA_024679065.1). Taxonomy (NCBI): domain Eukaryota; kingdom Metazoa; phylum Chordata; class Chondrichthyes; order Carcharhiniformes; family Carcharhinidae; genus Sphyrna; species Sphyrna mokarran. The sequence continues at coordinate 35,851,111 of JAGIQG010000015.1, forward strand.
AGAAAGATGAACAGCTGTCCCTTCAGTACGTGTTGAGATTGAAGGCAGAGGGCAAGAGAATTTAGATCGTCAGTGCCACATGGAAGTTAAGCAGTGTGATGTTTTCTCTAATTTTGAACAGAACAAAGAAATTAGGAGAGTGCTCCTTAAGTTGCATTTGGTCTTCCGAGATACACAACACTGCGTTATATTTCAAATACAGCGTACAAAATTGGAAGAAGGACATACCAATTGTTATCTTAACTGACTTTTATTGATTGCTTGTAATTGAAAAAAATACTCTCCTGTTTTAAGTCCATGTTTTTCCCTTTGGAAATAACTACTGTTCTGTGTGGAAACAATATGCAGAATTATCCTCCAGAGGGCACTGGTGTGTTACGTTGACCTCAATACTCTTGCATCCCAATTTAAGGAATTCATGTTACACCTATTAGAGCTTGACAATAGTTGGATTGAGGGTCTAAGTAATATCTTATTGCTTACTCAAGAAAAATATATGTTCTTTAAGAAATGTTATTATCTGTTTTCATTGCCAACCAGATTTGTAGTTGAGGCAGAGCTGAACTTTTGAAGTTGTGTATTTAACAGTCCAGTGAACCGTTAAGATGGGGACGTAATTTGAGGTCATCTAGGTATTTGTAATTCCCATAATTAATCATGATTAAAGATCTTCATATTAAACACTATTGCGGGTTTTTCCTGATAGAGAATCACGGTGCAGAAACAGGCCACATGACCCATCGAGCCTGTGCCAACAACAATCACACCTAAGCCCTAACCCATAACCCCACACATTTACCCTGCTAAAACCTCAATACTCAGGGGCAATTTTAATGGCCAATCCACCTAACCTGCGCTTCTTTGGAGTATGGGAGGAAACTGGAGCATCTGGACAAAACTCATTCAAACAGAGCAAATATGCAAACACCACACTGTCACCTGAGGCTAGAATTTGAAATCTGGTGTTGAGAAGCAACAGAGCTAATCACTTTGCCACTGTGCTGCCCTGATGACTGAGAAGTTGCTCATTCAGTAGTTGGAATATGCATCTCTGGAAGGTCTCTGATTAAATCCCCTGGCAGTGGTGGATGAAAGATCTCAAGGTGGTCTGAGAATGCTACAATTCGCCTCTTCACCTCTATTAAGCTGGACATTTGCTCAAGTTCCTGCTTCCAATTGTTACTCCATGATCTTTGCTGGAACTGCTGAAGCGTGCTCGCTGGATGCAGATAGAACTTAACTCTGATCGGGAATAAACAACATTTATTGTAGGCTCTCACCAGAGAATGCTGTATATCAGTCCCTGCCTTCAGGACAGCAAGGCAAAGAACAACTCTCAGAATTTATTCTGCTTGCTTTTGGTCCCTGACAGAAATATTACTCTCTCATCACCAATTCTCATCTGCCTTCGCTAGTCATTGTTGAGTTGAACTAGACTGTTTCTACACTTCTAATCAAGTGTAATCTTGTTATTCTATTTGGGCCTGATCTGAACTTCCAATGCTATCTGGTGTATGATGTTGTTTGTGCCTGCAATCTAATGTAAGATAAAAGAGTTCATCCACAGTATGATGTGTACAGTCACATAGTATTAGACAGAGGCAACATTTTGGAAGCAACTGGTGGTGGTTCGTGATAGTTGGAAGCAGCTATCTGCATGGTCAGCAGCTCCATGATTGGTAACATGGAGTCTTCAGGTAAAGTAACAATTTTTGTTTAAATATACAGATCTCAAGTTCTCATCATTAAGATATTAAAAGAACCCATTGTCCATCATGGTGCTCTGAGCTGGGATCATAACAACATCATACAACACTCTTCATTATAAAGACTGCACATTTTCTACCTTTATATTGTGTTTCACCCCTGTCCATCCACTGAAAGCCCCGTGTTTTTGCTAGTTTCAACTCCATAAATTTGAGCTCATACAAAACTCTGTAGCCTGTTACCTAATTCACACTTATCCTGTTCACCCATCACTCCAGTTTTCATTGACCTAGATTGGTTCCTTCAAAGCCTTGATTTTTTTAAAACTCTCATCCTGTTTCATAATTTCTCACCTCATCACTGTGTCCTTCTCGGCCCACCAGGAACTCTTCATGCCTTAAACTCTTGTGAATTCACTTCACCACACTGGTGATCAAGTCTTCAGCTGTAAAACCCTTAGTTCTGAATTTTCCTCCCCAGATATCTCCGTCTTCCTTTACTCAAGACTTTCCTTAAGATCATTCCCTTTCGCATGGGTTTTTGGTCACCTCTCCTAATATCTCTTTCTTGGCTCGGTGTTGATATGTATCTGCACTCTTCTGTCTTGGTAAAGGCACTGTATAAATGCAAGTTGTTGTGAGCACACTGATGTAGCTTTATATTTTGTTCCAAACAAGTTATAAGCTACAGCAACATGAGTTTGTCTTCAAATGTATTCTATTGTTGTAGCCCAACTATTGCTGCCATGTTCTATTTAATATAAAATGCTTTCTTTTGAGTTCCAGAACTATTTAGATTTCACATGATACTCAAGCCACTCATGATTTCCATTGTTCCCTCTTGCTGCTGGCAAGCTGGAATTATTAAGTTCTCTATAACATCTTGGTTATTTGTTGGCAAGATAACAGCTTAGTCTCCCACTCCTAGAATGAATCACGTTAGCAGTTACACTAAAGAACTAGCAAAGATGTCCATTAATTGATTGGTTTAATTGTGGTTCAAGGGATTGGACTAATCTTTTGGGCAAAAAGGGAAGCTTTATAGCTGGAGATATTTGGTTTGATGCTTGGATATTTGGTTTCAGTTCTGTTTACTCAAACGGATATTATTGCCATAGTCATTATTTCAGTTCAGCAATTTCTAATATTATATTGCTCTCTCTGCCACTAAGCACCATTATGAAACACTGTTCTTGTTTAGATATATTAAAACACTTCAAATGGCAGTACAGTGGTTAGCGCTGCTGCCTCACAGCGCCAGGGACCCAGGTTCGATTTCCGGCTTGGGTCACTGTCTGGGTGGAGTATGCACGTTCTCCCTGTGTCTGCATCGGTTTCCTCTAGGTGCTCTGGTTTTCTCCTACAGTTTGAAAGACATGCTGGTTGGGTGCATTGATGCAAACAGGCGCTGAACTGTGGTGACTAGTGGAATTTCACAACTTCATTGCAATGTTAATGTAAGCCTTACTTGTGACTAATAAATTAACTTTAACTTTTTAACTTCAAATGAGTGACAAGAAAATTTCAGGCCGATCCTATCAAGTCAACAGTGCACCTTCTTACACCATTTGAACTCTCAGCTAGGTTATCTTCCAGGAGAAGTAATAAAAGCAATAATATCCATGATCAATTCAAGAAAGGGTTGGAGATTTCTAACTTCCTAAGGTTGAGGAGACTGCAATTATCTGTAGCTCGTCACAAGTACAACCTGCCCCATATAGCTAGAAAACTCCATTTCTCTCAGGGGTATTTAATAATTGATCATTTTCGCCACATTTCAGGCTGTGTATTCCACAGGTGAGCTAATCATAATGTGCAAGAATGAGAATAATGCTCTTTGATTCGTAGTTATTAGATTTAGCAATGTAATTGAAAAGCACATTTGTTCTTTGTGGGCACAGCACACAACTTATTTACCTTCAATTATTAACCTTGGTTTCTTTCAAGCCCCATGTATATAAATCTATTTAAATGTAAATTAAGATGCAAGAACTACTCAATAAGTATATAAGGATTGCACAACTATAAGTCAGAGTATGAGCCATAATCTGAAATAGATATTGTTGAAGGATTGATTAAAGACTGTTGCTGTGCTTAACACTTTTAGCAATGGCATACAACGCAGCAGTAACAACTTGCTCGAAAATGTCCACCTCTTTGACATAGAGAGGCTGTAATCATAGAATCCCTACAGTGCAAGAGGGGGTAATTTGGCCCATCGAACCTGCGTTGACAAAATCCTATCCAGGCCTACGTGTTTACCCTGTTAATCCCTCTGACACAAAGGGGCAATTTAGCATAGCCAATCCACCTAACCTGCAGATGTTTGGACTAGGGAAGAAACCAGAACACCCGGAGGAAACCCACACAGACATGGGGGAAAATGTGAAAACTGTACACAGACAGTGACTGGAGGCCTGAATCGAGGCCAGGTCCTGGTGCTGTGAAGCAGCAGTGCTAATTACTATGCCACCTTATAATTTGTTATGAAGAATATATTTTAGCCTCTACCAGAAGGTAAGTGAGTTTGAAAGCTAATAAAGTAATTATTTATTTAGGTTAGATGAACTCTAACCATGGATTTGAATTTCTACAGGGCCATTTGTTCTGCTGGTGACTGGGGCATTTTCCCACCAGTGATACTTTGTGTTAACTCTATCATAAAACACAAGTCAGTTCATTTGTATATTTATTGGCATTTCAGTAGCACAACTTCTGTGTAACATTGGAATAGAGGCTTGCAGATTAGGAGTGTAGCCTTTTAAAAGGTCAAGAATGGTTGAGGATTGCAGCTGCAGAGTTGGGAAAGAGCAGTTAAGCCTGTTTTGTTATACTGATTCACTCTCTGGCTGAAGTTAATGGCTTGTCAGCTTTCAAGGTATTTTTGTAAAGAATGCCTTCAAAAAGAGGAATGGGCTGAGGCTCCCAAAGAAGGAAACATTCTGCAACAGAAAGGATTTCAAAATATCAACAAGAGTCACATGCAGACTATCCTGCTGTAAAAACAGCAAAGGGTAAGAGGCTGTTTGATGCCCTCAGGTAGAAGCGGAAGAAATATTTTTCCGTACCATTTGGAGAGTGTGTCATTTCCTTTAGTTCCAGAACTGAGTGATCAGAACTGAAAAGATTTCCACAGTTCAATGAGGGCAGGTGAAACAACAGTCTGATATAGCCCCATTTCCATGGTCACAAATGCGCAGTTCACCTCAAAGTTAGCTACGCAAGTAACCCTTCGTACACTCTGGTGAAAGGAATCATAAACTTGCTGTCTGGCAGTATATCTTGCATTCTCCCCAGCTGGAATAACTTTACTTCTAGTGTGCAAATTTAAACCAGCAGATCTATTGATTAATCCCATCACAGGGACACTTTTAGCTAAATCATTCAATCTTGTTGCAGGAGATACTTAGATGCAATAAAAGACAGGGGACCAGAACAGAACAAAACAATGTAGACATCAGAAAGTTGAACCTTTATAAGGACCAGACAATAGAGCCACAGTGTGAGACTATTAATTTAGTGGTGGAGCCATTGGTTATGTAATGATATATAATAATCACCTTGAGATCCTATGAAGTAACAAATCTTCATACTTGGTCTCCATTCTATGAGGAGGCTATGGTACAGAGGTATTGCTGCTTGATGAATAATCCAGAGATCCAGGGCTATGTCAATAGATGTAAAAACCTATCTGGTTCATTAATGTTCTTTAGGGAAGGAAACATCCACTCCTTATCTGGTTTGGTCTATATGTGACTTCAGGTCCACAGCAATGTGGTTGACTCTTAAGTGTCCTCTGAAATGGCCTAGAAAGCCACTCGGTTGTATTCAACCACTATAAAGAAAACACAGAGGAGTGAAACCAGATGGATGGCCCAGCATTGATCAAGGCAATAGAAAACACAGTGGCAAACTCAGCCCTATTGACTCTGTGAAGTCTTCCTTATGAACGTCTGGGTGCTTGTGCCAAAATTGGGAGAGCTGTCCCATAGACTAGTTAAGCAATAGCCTGATGTGATCGTACTCACAGAATCACGTCTTAAAGATAATGTCTCTGATATCACCATCACTATTCCTGGATACAACCTATCTTACTATCAGGACATACCTAGCAGAGGTGGTGATACAATAATAAACAGTTGGGAGTCCTGAACATAAGTTCTGGACCCCATGAATTCTCATTGGACCTGATCAAATGTGGACAAAGAAACTTCCTGCTGACTACCATGTACCCTCACGCCTCAGCTAATAAATCAGTATTTGTCTGTGTTAAATACCATTTGGAGGAAGTACTGAGGGTGGCAAAGGCACTGAGCGTACTATGGATGGGGGACTTCAATGTCCATTGCTAAGGATGGCTTGGTAGTACCACCATACACCGAGCTGGCTGAGTTCTAAAAGACAAAGCTGCCGGACTGGGGCTGCAGCTGGTGATGAGTGAACTAACAAATGGGAAAAACACGCTTGACCTCATCCTCACTAGTTTGTCTGCCTCAGTTACAGCTGACCATGACAGTATCGATATGAGTGATCACTGCACAATCTTTGTGGAGATGAAATCCCATCTTCACATTGTGGATATCCTCCATTGCGTTGCATAGGATTACCATGCCACAAAATGGGATTGCCTTTGAATAGATCTAGCAGCTCAACAATGGCTATCCATGGGTGTTGTAAGCCATCAGTAGCAGCAGAATTGCTGCTCAAGCAGCTTCAATCACAGTCTGTAACATCATGGCCCACCATCAAGGGAACATTTGACTGAGTGTGGCTTCAAGAAGCTCTGGCAAAACTGGAGTTAATGGGAATTGGGGAATAAATGCCAGTGGCATCCACATTTCATAAATGAATAAGGGAAAGAAGTGGTTTCTATACATCATTCTGAGCTTCTATTCTCCTCCATTGTAGATCCATGGCAATATTACATAGAGGATAACAAAGGGGAGGAAGCAGGATGAAGTAAATGATGGAAGTAGGGCGTGAAACATTTTTAGCGAATAATGATGTCAATGAAGATGGAAGCCATGATGTGGAGATGCCAGTGTTGGACTGGGGTGGGTACATTAAGAATTCTCACAACACCAGGATAATGTGCAATAGATTTATTTGGAATCATGAGCTTTCGGAGCATTGCTCCTTCATCAGGTGAGTTGCACCTCAAGAATGTGTCCTTGTCATGGTTCTGTTTTCCCTCTGTGTGCTGCAACATTATTGACTAGCATTGCATTAGCTTTCAAATGATGACACCCAGGAGACTTCCCCATCCCCTCTTCTGACTTCTCTCATGTTTCTAAATAGTCAGATTGCTAACTCAACAGCCACAACTGGATGAGCAGAAATTCTTTCCGATGAACTATTGGAGAGATTGTACCCATTCTTTTCAGACCTGTTCAGGTCTCGTTCCCTGGCTATTGTCTGAGATTAAACCAGTCTGTTCGTAATCTGTTGATGTCATACTTGACCTGGAATGTGCTTACAACCAGGTATTTTTGCTATTACTAAGACCACCCATTTCTACCCCCTCATAACATTCCCAATTTTGCCCCTATCTCAGCTCATCTGTTACCAGAACCCTCATTAATCCCTTGGTTACTTTTAAACCTGACTCTTCCAATATACTCCTGACTGATCTCTCACATTTCTCCAGAAATTTGAGATTATCCAAAAGCTCTGCTGCTGTATCTTCACTCATACGAAGTCCTGTTCCGCTATCATCCCTGTGCTCGCTGACTGACAGTGACTCCTGGCCAAGCAACAGCTTTTAAAAAAAAATCTCATTCCTGTTTTCAAATCACTGTGCAACCTGGCCCCTCCATGTCTTTGTAATCTCCGCCAGTCCCACAACATCCCAAGATATCTGTGCTCATTTAATTCTGGCTTCACGAATATCCCTGCTATAATAGTTCTACCACTGGTGACCATGCCTTCCATTGCCTCAATCCTAATCTCTTAAATTCTCCCTTTATTTTGCCTTCCTTCTTTGAAGACACTTCTTAAAACCTACCCCTCTGACCAAATGTTGTGTTCAGCTGACCCAGTATTGCCTTAATGTGGTTAGTGTAATTTTTGTTTCATAATGCTCCTGTGAAGAGCTTTGGACCCTTTTCTTGCATTAAAGATACTACATAAATCTAAGTTGTTGTTGTGCTCAGCAAAAATTTAATCTTGAGTATCATTTGGCACCCTCAGCATTGATGTCAAGCGAGTCATATTGCATTTAATTTGAAGTGACAAATGCTCCCTTTAAAGCATCTTGACGTTAAATCAGAATGTCAGGATGTCAGGCTTGCCTCTTAGCAATGTGGCAATGTCTTCCTCAGTCAATATTTACTACTCATGAAGTTGTAAGGAATACGTGACGACCAAAGTCGTAGGGTCAATAATCAGAGTTAGAATGTTAATCAGTCTATATTTTATATAGAAGACTCTTTTTGCTTTCACTGTTGCTACACATCTCCATTTGTTATTTTGCTTTTTCTTGAATAAACCTGAAGTAAAATATTGGTTAAAAAAAATTTCCAGACAAATATAGTTGACTGATGTGGTATGATATTTGAATGCATCAATGGGCAGTATGAAACCCCAGAGTAAGTCGCACCAGTTGGATGTAGGATACCATAAAATTGGTTATCTTTTGAAGAATCAAATAGCAAACTAGCCCAGGCAGCCTGTGTATTAAGCCATTTCTAATGTGTAAAGAATTGCCTTTCCTCCTCCAAGTGCTTTTCTTCTCCGGTGAAAAGCATAGAATAGAGAGTGAGATCTCACCATTGTTTCAATACGTTCAAATGAAAGTCAAATTCTACATATCTACACCTTTTTCTCATTATATACAGTACTCAATATTGCAGCATATGGTGGATTATTAAAACTAGCAAATCTCTCATTGGAATCATAGAATCCCTGCAGAACAGAAAGAGGCCAATCAGCCCATTGAGTCTGCAAAGACCAAAATTGCACCCAGACTCTATTTCCATAAACCCAATAATTATCCTGGTAATCCTCCTACTTCTTTGGACTGAGAGGGGAAACTGCAGCACCTGGAGGAAACTCACACAGACACGGGGAGAAAGAGTAGAGTCCACACAGGCAGTGAAGGAGGATGAATTTGAACCCAGGTCCTTGGCGCTGTGAGGCATGAACCCGGGACCCTGGTGCTGTGAGGCAGCAGTGCTAACCACTGTGCCACCATACTGCTCCAGCTTCCCTTTGTTGCTAATTGTCTTGTGTACACCCAAATGTTTCCATTCATTAAAATTGTTTCCGAGACTCATACAAAGATAAAAACATTTTGCAGCGCATTTTGCCACACAAATGACATTGTTGACTTTTTCATAAATACAAGTGGAAGGGAAGCATAGTCTTACATCAAGTTAAAAATATATTTTTGTGTCAATGCAAATGAAGTGACTCACTGTTTGATGCTAAATGACATTTAAATGCGTCAACAACACATCTGAATCTCCCTGAGTGTTTCTTCTCAGGGTTGATGTAAATCACTTGTTATCAGCTGTTAAGAGTTATCCACGTTACAAGGCTAAGCTCATACATGCACGTTGTCAGGGGCTACAGGGAATAGAAGAGTCACTTTCTCCAGACATCAAGGAGTTGGGATTAGACAGAGTATTTGGCGTTACATGGGGAGTGGAATGCTCTCATCTCTGTAAGTAATAAAATGAGCTTGCTCATTAATGAATTAATCATGTCTTAGCATAGTTGAAAGATCACAGCATTACACAAACCGTTGTAAAATACAAGCTAAAAGAAAGAATCAATTTGGCAATTGAAGGCTGTATAATGATCGTGTTAGTGAACTAATAGTCTAGAGAATGTGTGTTCAAAACCCAGCATAGGAATTTAATAATCTGAATTGCTTAAATACAGAAATTTTTAAAAAATCTAATCAATAAAAATGACAGTGACCATAAGATGCCTACTGGTTCATGACTGAACCTTTGAAAAGTAAATCTGTTGTTTTTTTCCCTGCTTGGCCTCAATGTAACACCGATTCCATATCCATGTGGTTGATTCCAGCTACTCTGCCAGACTGGATCTGCATCAAGCAATGAGTGAAGCAACATAGTGCAGTGACCTACTTGACCTCTTCCCCATTGACCTGCTGCTTGGGGGAAGCCTCTCTATGATTGCAAAAGGAATGACTGCTGCACAGTGATTGTAAAACCAAGGACCTGAAACTCAATGAGAAGTGAATGAAAAAGAGAATTGTGTGGAAGGCGCAGAAAGTCTGTAGAGAGATCTAGATAGACTGAGTGAGTGGGTGAGAACCTGGCAGATGGAGTATAACGTTAGCGAATGTGAGCTTATCTATTTTGGTAGAAATAAGTATTATTTAAAAGACGAGAAGCTACAGCATGCTACATTGCAGAGGGACCTGGGGGTCCTTGTGCACGAATTGCAAAAACCCAGTCTGTAGGTGCAGCAGGTGGCCATAAAGGCGATTGGAATGTTGGCCTTTGTCGCGAAGGGGATAGAATATAAAAGTAGGGAGTCTTGCTGCAACTGTTCAGGGCACTGGTGAGGCCGCAATTGGAGTATTGTGTGCAGTTTTGGTCCCTGCATTTGTGAAAGGATATATTGGTCTTGGAGGGAGTACAGAGAAGGTTCACCAGGCTCATACCAGAGATGGGGAGTATAGCTTATGAAGAGAGATTGAATAGACTGGGCCTGTACTCGTTAGAGTTTAGATGGCTGACAGGGGGATCTTATAGAGACTTACAAGATAATGAAGGGGCAAGATAGGGTAGAGGTAGAGAGATTCTTCCTGCTTAGAAAGGATAGCAGAACTAGAGGGCACAGCCTCAAAATAAGGGGGCGGGGGTGCAGTTTAGAACAGAGTTGAGGAGGAACTTCTTCACTCAAAGAGTGGTGAATTTCTGGAATTCTCTGCCCATTGAAGTGGTGGAGACTACTTTGTTGAATATATTTAAGTCACGGGTAGATAGCTTTCTGATAGACAAGGGAATTAAGGGTTATGAGAAGAAAGCAGGAAAGTGGAACTGATCCACTTCAGATCAGCCATGATATTATTGAATGGCAGAGCAGACTCGAAGGGTAGATGTCTTACTCCTGCTCCTATTTCTTATGTTCTTATCTAATTCCTAATCCCAACCGTCACCAATAGCATTGTCCAGCCCAGCTATTAGAATAATTGTGTTTGATTCCAGGAACAGGTCTGCAACCTGAAGGCTGAATTGCCCTGTGAAAAATTCACATACACACTAAGGGCAGAGCTTTCTCAGAGTTTGGCAGTAAAAACAAAGTGAAAGCTGCTGGTCCTGATAACAGCTCCCTACACCTCTTTGTTAGGCATATAGAATGTAATTTCCAAAGGCAGGCCCCAAGATTTTGTGGGCCCTGTGATGTTATGGGCCCCGTGATATCCCAGGCCTCGACGTTGTGCTGGCAAGGCAGGCTCTAAATAAGCCTTTCTACCAGCAGCTTAGCTTCCAGGAGATTGGGGAGTCCTATTTAACAGGTACCCTGATGATAAAGCTAGAACTTCCCCCTGAATACCAACCCTTGAACATCCTTGGATACCCTACAGAACATCACTGCCATCATCCAAGAACCAAACTCCAGAACTTCCAACCCCCTCCCGACCATTGGCACTGCTGAAGTGTGTGGTCTGAAGGGGGGGGTTGAGTGGAGGATAAAGGGATGAAGGGGCCTAAAGGATGAAGTGGAGTGGTGGAGTTGGTTTGGGTAACTCGCTTGCGTATGTGTGTGTGTGTATGTGTGTGTGTGTGGGGAAGATGGTGGGGGTGGCAGGGGATGTCCCATTGCTGAAGGGTTGGCAGTGCTTCATCAACCATCAGGATCCAACAAGCTTGTGAGGACTTGTACAAAAGCCCATTCACTCCTCATGCATATCCCACTGGGGAGGTGACTGAATAGTGGGAGGCATTAGAATTGGGCTTCAAGCCTGCTAATTTTAGGTTAAATGGCCAATTTCGTTAAGAGAGGTTTTGATACAAGAGGAGAAATATGTTGTTGCAATTATACAGGGTCTTGATGAAGCCACGCCTAGAATATTGTGTGCAGTTTTGGTCTTCTTTTCTGAGGAAGGATGTTCTTGCTCTTGAGGGAGTGCATTAAAGGTTTACCAGGCTGATTCCCAGGATAGTGGGACTGATGTCTGAAGACAGATTGTCTAGGTTAGGATTGTTTTTGCTGGAGTTCATAGAGAGTTATAAAATTCTAACAGGACTGGACAGGATAGATGCAAGGAGAATATTCCCAATGGTGGGGGAGTTCAGAACCAAGGGTCACAGTCTGAGGATTCAGGGTAGACCACTTAGGACGGAGATAAGGAGACACTCCTCCACTTAAAGCGTGGTGAGCCTGTGGAATTCACCACCACAAGAAATAGTTGATGCCAAAACATTGAATGTATTCATGAGGCAGCTGGATATACTACTTGGGGTAAATAGGCTCAATGTTATGGGGAGAAAGTAGGATTAGGCTATTGAGTTGGATGATCAGCCATGATTGTAGTGAATGGTGGAGCAAACCTAAAGGGCCAAATGGCCTCCTTCTGCTCCTATCTTCTATGTTTCTATGTAATTTGAATAGTTGTGTATATATGGGGTGGGATAGAGTCTCCTGCCACTTGGCTGAAACCTCAATGGCCAGAAATTATTACACATTATGCTCTCTATCTGGTCAGAAGCTATTCCACATCCCACTTTCCCTGGGTTAGGAGAAAGTGCCTATCTTATGAATGAGCTTCTTTTGATTTGAAAACTGACAGTGAGTGTAGCTGAATCCACTGTGAAATTTCAGGGCAATAAATATTATTTTGTGTAATTTGAAATTCTTCATAGAAAATTAAAAGTTTATTTGAGTCAGATCAAAACCCGTGATGTCAAGATGGCCTTTCGGTATCCATGGAGTTGTTGCTGTTGGTTAGTATTGATGAATACAAATGAAACAAGAAATGGGAGCAGGAATAGACTACAGGGCTGACTGAGTCTGCTCTACCGTTCAATACGATCATGCCTGATCTTAGGCTTCAACTCCACTTTGCCATCTGTTCTTCTTATCCCCTGATTCCCTGAGGGTCCAAACATCTATCTATCTCAGCATTAAATAATGGGAAATGCACAAAACTCTGTGGTAGAGAATTCCAAAGATTCACAACCCTTTGAGTGAAGTAATTTCTTCTCATCTCAGTCCTAACTGATCAATCCCTTATCCTGGAACTGTGCCCTCATATTTGAGATTTCCCATCGAGCAGAAACCATCTTTTAAATTAACCCTATGAAGCCCTTTCAGAATCTTGAGGTTGTCCCTTAGTCTTCTAAACTCAAAGAACAAATTTACTCAGCCTTTCATCATAGCACAATCTTCTTGTCTCAGGAACGAATTTAGGAAACTTTTGGCGTGCCTTCCAATGCAGATATATCCTTCCTTAAGTATGGAGACCAAAGCTGTGCACATATATGTGACCTAACCAAAACCCTGTACAATGCTAGCAAGACTTCATCGTTACTGTATTCCATCCCCTTATAATAAAGCCAAAAACCATTTCCCTTCTTAATTGTTTGCTACACCTGTATGTTAACTTCCTGTATTCCTTGTACATGCACACCTAAGTCCTATTAAGCATCAATATTTACCTTCCAAAAAATATTCAGCTCTTTCATTCTTATGACTAAAGTGAATAATCTTGCACTTATCCATATTATACTCCAACTTCCATCTTGTTGTGCACTCATTTAACCTATTATTATGATCTGATAGGCGATGTGTTGTGCAAACCAACTGTCAAGTGGAAACCTGGCAAGCTATCACAACTATTTTTATTTATATTTCACCACGAAAAGATACATGTACTGAAGACAGGAACCACAAATTCTAGTAACACATTTGGAAATTTTAAGTATTATATTATAATACTTTTAACATAAGAAAAGAAAACTTAAAAAGACAAGATTACAATTACAGTTAAAACTAGTCTTAAAGAACATTCTCCAAAACAGGTTATTACTTGGTTAGGGCCACAAACATGCATCCCTTTAGGCAACAGTCCTTATAGATACTTGATCTATAACTATTCCAGTAATTTTACTATATGACACAATCCACTGTTGCAGTAAGGAAGGGATATCAGAAGGCCTCTCTCTCTTACTTGTATTCAACTATTGAAATTCTAGACTATAAAGTAAATTGCTGCTCTCTAGATCACTTATTAGGTTTGCTGGAGACTGCTCACATTGCTTCCTTTCACAGCCCTCTCGCAGCACAGAGCAGAAGCCAGGAGATCTTGCACTGCCACCCTTCAACACAGTTCCTAACTTTCAGGTTTAATAACATTTAATAATGTTGCCTTATTTCACAGAAACCCAACACTGCAGAAAGAGGTCATTTGACCCATTGAACCTGCCACTGACAATAATCCTACCCAGTCCCTCTCCCCATTATTCCATGTACTTAGCCTGTCGTCCCCCTGACGCTAAGGAGCAATTTTGCATGGCCATTCAACCTAACCTGCACATCTTTTAAAGATGGGAGGAAACTGGAGTACCTGGAGGAAACCCATGCAGACACGGAGAGAATGTGCAAACTTCTTACAGACAATGACCCAGGTCCCTAGTGCTGTGAGGCAGCAGTACTTACCTCTATGCCACCATCCTTTCCCTATCTGAAAACACTTCTGTAGCTGAAAACACTTTTCTACTTCATTTTGAAGTTTAACATCTGCATACTATAGACCCTCTTTTTCTCCTTAAGCAAATTTCCACGCATGACTTATTTACAATGTTGTCTTTTCTCTAGTCACAGAATTCACAGAATTATAGAGTGGTGACCAAGCACAAGGAGGCCACTTGGCCGATCAGCAACTCTATAAATGAGTGACTCACCTAGTATCACCTTGCCTCCTTCCTCCTCCACCTTCTCCCCATAACCCTGCAATTCTTTCTTTTCAGGTAACAGTTTATTCCCCATCTGAATGCTTCAATTGAACCTGCTTCCACCACACTTTCTGGGCAGTGGATTCCAAACCCAAAACACTTACTGTGTAAAAGCTTTTCTCCTTGTGTCATTTTTTTGCTACTTAAACTAATTACTTTAAATATATGCCCCATCATCTTCATTCTTTCACAAATGGAACAGATTCTCCCTAATGAGTCTGTATAAATCTCTCACATAATGAATACCTGCACTGAACTTCCTCTCAACTTTCTTTTCTCCAAGGTACACAGCCCTAAACTCGCCAATCTATTTTTATAAGTGAAATTCCTCATCCATGTAACCATTATTATCCATCTTTTCTGCACTCTCTCTAATGCCTTCACACCCTTAGAACTGGATGCAGTATTCCAGCTGAGACTGAACCAATGACCTAAGACAAATGTTTCACTACTTTCTTGCATTCCAACACCTTTTCTCTGGTCTTATTATCTACTTTAATCTCAATTATTTAATCCCCTGTTTTACCCTCTATTTCTGGTATGCAACTTGCAGCATCATGGAATAGAATCATAGAATCCCTACAGTACAGAAGGAAGCCATTTGACCCATCAAGTCTCTGTGACCACAATTCTGTAAGAAGTCTGACAACACCAGTTTTAAATCCAACTGATTCGGTTGGATTTAAAACTGGTGTTGTCAGACTTCTTACTGTGTTTACTCCAGACTAACGCCGGCATCTCTACATCATGACCACAATTCCACCCAGGCCCTGTTCCTGTAATCCCACAAATTTACCTTGCTGTTCCCCCAGACAGTAGGATCAATTTACCATGGCCAATCCATCTAATCTGTACATCTTTGGAGTGTGGGAGGAAACCAGAGCATATGGAGGAAACCCACGCAGACATGGGGAGAATGTGCAAACTCCACACAGAGGTGCTGTGAGGTGACAGTGCCATCATGCCGTGTTTTTCAATGTGAAGCCAGCACAAAGTATTTGTTCAATGCCAATGTTATTTCCTCATTACCAATGATAATTTCTTCTGTCTCTGCTCCTAAAGACTAATATTTATTTCAGCTACTCTTATCTTTTTAATGTACAATCTTACAGTCTGGATATGAGTTCTGACACATATTATAGCACCAGCTCCCTGTCAAAATGGACTGAAGTTCCAACGCTTCCCCTGGGTGAAATTTGTATTGTTTAGCAATAAGGAAAGGAGAATTTGTATTTACCTCTACTTGGTGGAGTTTGAATGTTTGTAACATGTTTTGGCTTTAGGAGCAGTGCTGGAAAGGGCCTCAACTTTGGCAGCAGCTCTATAGTAATATGGTACCAACCACACTGGATAGGGGGAGGAGACTCCAGTACCTGACAGTATTGGCAGAGGACAGGGTCCCAGTGTTTGACAACACTGGCTGATATGACCCCAGTGTGTGACAGCACTGGCTGAGATGACCCCAGTGTGTGACAGCATTGGCTGAGATGACCCCAGCATGTGACAGCACTGGCTGAGATGACCCCAGTGTGTGACAGCACTGGCTGAGATGACCCCAGTGTGTGACGGCACTGGCTGAGATGACCCCAGTGTGTGACAGCACTGGCTGAGATGACCCCAATGTATGACAACAGTGGCAGAGGAGGAGACCCCAGTGTGTGACAGCACTGGCTGAGATGACCCCAGTGTGTGACAGCACTGGCTGAAGAGGGGTTCCAGTGTCTGAAACACTGAAGAAGTTTCTAAAGGAAGTTTTGGGTGATCCTGTTAGCTCATCACACCAGTTGATGGGAAGGGCATGAGCTGACTATAATATTTCAATCAATTTAAATCATAATATAAATATTAGTGAGCTCAGGGTGCTATCATCTGGGCTCACTTGCCTTAATGGTCTTGCTGGTGAATGTCCATACTGGCAATGATCACTGATCCTAGTGAAAGCCAGTAGTCACTGGGAACCCTGGCACTGCCCACTGAGCACTGCCTGGTGTGTTGTGTCAGCCGCACAGTCTGTTTTGACCCTTATACGGTGGCCAAAGAATTGCGAGTAGACTTTTTATTAGTATAACAATATTTATTTAAATACACAACCAATAATCACAACCAACAGTAAGTTATCTTACAGAAATACTAAAGTTCAAGTCCAATGCTAGATCTTGACTTAACTTTGCGTGACTGGCAAGTACCCGGCAGATATCGGCTTTTATCTGTGTGCTATCCCTGTATCCTCTGGTCCTTTGGTCTGGCACTCGGTTCTGGTCTTTCATCCTTCTCACATGTGGTGGCTCTCCTTGTGCTGATTGTTTCTGGTGATGGTCACTGTTGTTGTAGCTCATTTTTGGGGTCATAGACAGAGAGAGTGAGCTTCTTCTGTTGTGCAGTACCTTTTATCCCTCCTTGGTTTTATGTCCCTTTTGGGCAGTCTCCTCATTTTTGTTAATCGATGGATCAAGGCTTGATCACCCTGATCGATAAGAGTCCGAAGAGTTGCTGCCACTCCAGTCTCTGGGTGTGTACCCAATGATGTAGAGATGCTGGCCTTGGACTGGGGTAAACACAGTAAGAAGTCAGACAATGCCAGTTTAAATCCAACCAATTTATTTGATAGTAAACTCACAAGCTTTCGACTCTATGGCCTTCGTCAGGCGAAAGCTTGCGAGTTTACTATCAAATAAATTGGTTGGATTTAAACTGGTGTTGTCAGACTTCTTACTGTGTATACCCAATGGCCATGTCTGTAGGTGCTGGAGACGTGGGCCACATATCTTCCTCCCAAATAAGGGGTTAAGGCACCCTTTGTTTGGTAAGCAAGTATGTTTGACCAGAGCATGTCCATTGTCTTTGGGAAGGCCTATTTCCTGTGTATCCAGTCATCTGAGCTGCAGCCTGGTTATATCTGTCTTTTAAGCTGCAGCCTGCTGTTTCAGTGCTTGTCCAATTATCCCAGTGTGCTCTGTAAATCGTCATTTTAGATGGCCTGTTTGGTCACAATCTCTCCTGTTGATCCTGAACGTGAAGTGTGATGGATCACAGACTAAGGACCAATAAGTATAAGAAATTCCCCAGTCACTCGACAATCAAGGGAAGGCAGGTAGGGGGGAGCAGTGCACTCTGCAATGGAAGATGGGCTTAGGGGGTGCTTTGCATGCTACAGTCAATCATCAAGTGGGTGGAGGCTGCATACTCTGCAATTGGGGAAGGGGAGTTCATGTGGTAATCGACTGAGCTGGAGTTGGGGGTCCATCAATGGAGGAGATCAGCAATCAGAGGGTTGTGTGACATCTGGGGATGGGTGGGATATAGTAGTGCCTGACAGATCTCTCTCTGTTCTATGCAACAGAATAGAGAGAGATGTGTGCATGTGCAGTTGTGCCCTCTGGTGTAAGCAGCAGGCTTTCTGGTGAACTTAGGCCTCACCTCTCCCCTATTGACAGGAATCATATTGCACATCATTTTTTGCACTAAGTGCCATATGATTGCATTTCCAAACTTGCCCAAAACAAAACCTGAAACTCTCCCATTTTCACACTTGTCCAGCATTTAGAATTTTTTGATAAAATCACTCTTTGTGTTTCTGATTAATTTTCTGAATATCTATTTGAATCTGTCTTTTCAGGTCTGAGTTTTCTCTTTCTCTTTGTATTGTGGCCATAAGAATGCTGACCTTTTAAATTACATTGTATCAACAAAAGGCTGGCAATAATTAGAACTCTCAGAATTCAATTTGTTTTATGTGTAAGTTGAGAAAATAACTTAGCTGACTATAAGAAAAATATTGTATGAGTATCTCCCTTGGTCTCACACTTTGCATGTCAACAGTTAATAAGTTGAATTTTTATGTTTTCTATTTAAAAAATCCTGTTAATAGTTAGAGGTTGTACAAATGTAACACTTGTAGAGATATGAAAAAAAAGGGACCTGTTTGGAGTGTGATAGGATTACATCGGACAGCTTTCAAACAGCACAGCTCCTGAACTATTTGTGCTGTTCACTTCTTCATCCAGAATAATGAAATAAAGGTATGCTGCTTTCCCCTTTGAGCGGGGAGAGAACTGGCTGGTAATGATTTCACTTGAGGATCTCCACACCTCAGGTGAGGGGCAAGGTGAGAAGGAGGGGAATAATAACCTCAGCCGGTACAGGAATGGAACCCATGTTTATTGGCATCACTAACCAGCTGTCAGACAACTGAGCTAAACCACAACAGTGGAATGATCAGGTGTGGAATGCTACATGGAGTAGGAAGTTGAAGAGTCAGATGAAGCAGAGATGTAAAATGCTGTGATGCCTGAAGTTATACAAAAATGGAGTAGGGCACATTTCAAACTACTCGTGAACAGCAAGTGGCAATATCTGGAGCTTGATGACTAAAGACTATAAGCAAGAACAAAGGTGTTCCTGGAGTTGAGGATCAACATATAGACCATTCTAGGATTTTCAACTTTCTTCCTCATGTTCAGTATTCTTTTTGAGGTATTTTTCCTCTCCTCTATTACTTTCACTTTTCTGCTTTTAGCTGTTTCTTCTTCACCCTATGTAATTTTTCATAGAATCATAAAATTCCCTACAATGCAGAAGGAGGCCATTCAGCCCACTGAGTCTGCACCAACCACAATCCCATCCAGGCCCTATTCCTGTAACCCTACATATTTACCTGCTAATCCCCTGACACTAGGGTCAATTTAGCATTGCCAATCCACCTACCCTACGTATCTTTGGAGTGTGGGAGGAGATTGAGCATCGGAGGAAACCCACACAGACACGAGGAGCATGTGCAAACTCCACACAGACCTGAGGCTGAAATTGACCCTGGCACTGTGAGGCAGCAGTGCTAACCACAGTGCCACCATGCCACTCATTTCTATTCCTTTATACTGAACTCCTGTAAATATTGAGGAGTTGGGGGGGGATGGGATGGATGAGGGGGGAGGAAATGTTTAAAAGGAAACAATGTGGGATGCAGGTCAATGAAACACTCAGGTCAGTGGAGCGATTCAGACAGAAAGGCCTGAAAGAATTGGAGCAGGCAGCCAGTGAGTCTATTGGGTTGGGCTTCAGCAAAGCGAGCAGAGGCTGATTGAGAGCCAACTGTGGTGTGGAACAGCAAAAGACTCAACCAAGCAGCTGGTGAGAGGCTGGAACAATTGACCAAATATTTGAGTGGGTGTTGGCCACCACAAGTTGCAGGTGGGTGGTGGGTGAAACATGAGCAGACAGGCCAGGAGGCATTTAATATCCCCTTGTTTGCCAGGCATTCAGAATGTGCTCCCCAGGACGTGAGAAAAATATTTGTTTTTTAAAAGACAGCTAAAGAAATCTCGCACAGCACTGATCAGGGCTTCACCAGGACATTAGGAAACAGCGACAGACTAACTTAAACCTCAAGTAAAAATGCACTTATCAGAGGACATTTTATAGCTAAGTTTAGATTTCTCCATGTTTATTCTATTATAAATTTTAATTACTGCTTATGTGTGCAGTCGTCTGACCCAGAAACCAAGATGGCAGCAACAACCTTTTTATAAAGGACCTGTAACCTGTTTTTTGTTACTGGTAGTCTAGAAATATAGTTAGAAGTGTTTTTCTGGCTTCCTATGTGATGATCACTCCATGATGTGGAGATACCAGTGTTGGACTGGGGTAAAGACAGTAAGAAGTCTGACAATGCCAGGTTTAAATCCAACCAATTTATTTGAAAGCTTGT
The DNA here is from genome assembly GCA_024679065.1 of Sphyrna mokarran. Taxonomy (NCBI): domain Eukaryota; kingdom Metazoa; phylum Chordata; class Chondrichthyes; order Carcharhiniformes; family Carcharhinidae; genus Sphyrna; species Sphyrna mokarran. The sequence continues at coordinate 35,871,456 of JAGIQG010000015.1, forward strand.
GAGTTTACTATCAAATAAATTGGCTGGACTTAAACCTGGTGTTGTCAGACTTCTTACTGTGATCACTCCATTCCATACAAATGATGGTGGAACTCTGTCCCTCCTTTATATAAAGTGCAAAGTGTTACACAGATGTTCATGCAGAGTACAAAGGAAGTGTGATAGTCAAAATGCAAAGTGGGTGCCATTTCTGTGGTATTAGTCACACTGAATCAGACGATGTAATGCTTCTTATTAACATGAGTCCAATATGATGTAACCTACAACTAAGAACTGCTGCAAGTTTAAAAACTGAGGTGATGATGCTTGGATTTTACTTTTAACATCATTAGAGCAACACAGCACGGGAAACAGGCCCTTTGGCCCAATGAGCCCGCACCGCCGTCATAACTATATAGTAACAATTCCATTATCCTATTATAGATTTAGGTTATTCCTAATATGGAAGACTCTCACTATAGGGACAATTTGTTTCCCAATCAGCCTAAGAGCGAATTTTTGGGTTGTGGGAGGAAACCGGAGTGCCCGGAGAAAACCCACGCAACCACGGGGAGAACGCGCAAACTCCCGCAGACACCGGCCCAATTCCAAGTGTCTGCACAGCCACATCGATAGTCTCTGAGCTGTCATGGTGCCCTTCAGATGGTCCACATAAAGCACTCATTTACGACATGAAGTACCAGGCAACCCATGAATCAACATCCAAGAGCTGTACTCGCACCACCTGCCGAATGCATGCTCAATGTTGGTCAAGTATGGACCGAATTACCTGTGGAAAAAAGCCATAGTTAAACAGTCCTACTATATCCCTCTATCTGCATACCGCTCATGTGGCTGTCCAAGAGACCCTTAAACAGCCCCAGCGTGCCTGCTCCCACCACCTTACTCGGCAGTGCATTCCACACCCCCACTACCCTTTGTGTGAAAAACTGCCCTCTAATATTCGTCTTATACATAGCCCCCCTCACCCTATGGCCATGACCCCTCGTCCTATCCATTTCTGAAGGTGGAAAAAGTTTACCTCCATTTACTCTATCTATACCCCTTATAATCTTATACACCTCTATGAGATCCCCTCTAAGCCGACGTCTTTCAAGGGAAAACAACCCCAGTCTATTTAATCGTTCCTCATAAGACAGTCCTTCCATACCAGGCAGCATCCTGGTAAACCTCCTCTGCACTCTCTCCAAGGACTCCACATCCTTCCGATAGTACGGCGACCAGAACTGGACGCAGTATTCCAAGTGAGGCCTAACCAACGTTCTATACAACTGCAACATCAAACTCCTACTCTTGTATTCTATACCCTTTTCTATGAAAGCTAACATACTATACGCCTTCTTTATCACCTTCTCCACCTGTGAGGACACCTTCAGAGACTTGTGAACCTGCACCCCCAAGTCTCTCTGCGTCTCTATGCTCCGTATAGTTTTACCTTTTATCCTATAACTCTCTTCTACATTTTTCCGGCCAAAATGCATCACCTCGCATTTATCTTGATTAAATTCCATTTGCCATCTATCTGCCCAGTCTACCAACCTTGGTAGATAAGTTGGGAGATAATAAAGCAGAGGAAACCCAGAGCCCAAATGATCGGGGTAATTTCAAATAGCATCTCTAAACCTAAAAAAAAGGCCAAGAACTAACATTGCATAATTAAGGTAGATAACATCCCATAACCATTTTACGCTGTGTGCCTCATTTCCTATTGCAGGATCTAACTTTTTCTTAAATGATTCGATGTGAAAACACGATAAAAACTGGGAAGTAAGAATACTGGCCCGAACTGTTTTCTTTCCAATCTATCGGGATAATATTAATCATAGACTTGGGACTCAAATTCTGCCTTGGTCTCAAAATTGGGTATCTGGATCTTGTTTGCTGGAGTTGATGGTGGAGGAGGTGAGAGGGAGAATAACTGTTTACACCTCTGTGTGTGTGCTTGGGTGTGTCTGTGTGTGATGAGTACAATTGGTGCTCCAATACCTACCAATTAAACAGGAATAAACCGGGGAAGGGGAAGAATGCCAGCTTACCAGGTGGCAGCTATAACATGGAGTCACTGCAAGCTTTCTTCCCACCTATTTAAGTTGCTAATGTCAGCCATGTTGCTGTGAGGAAGTGATTAATGGGGGACAGTGACATTACATCAATCAAAAAAATACAAGTATACAAAATAGGAGAATGCACTATCACATCACAAAACAGAAATTGTAGTTATCCCACCAATATCGAACTCACACAAGTGTGTCCTTTCGTTTTTGTTCTTCCTCACCAAAATATTCTTACCCAATTAAAATAATTTTACATCAAATCATTTGTTGCAGCAATTAATTTCAGCAGTATAAATATGTAAAGAATTCTAAAATAAGCAATATCCTTTGTACAACTTACAACCCAGTTTGCACTCTTGTAGATTGCTCATTTGCTTTTCCATCCAAACATCAGGAAACAGGTGAAATACTGAAAATCTTGGAAAATTTAGAACATTTACAAGTAGAAGATTAAAAAAAGAACTAAAAAAGATAAAAGCTTAACACGTGGTCCGGATCAAATGACTTGATAAACCATTTTTTATTTGCTTTATTCTTGTGATTTATGTTGCTATGGTCTCATGACTGTTACATGGATGCCTTTGTGTGCTGGTTAAAGGGGATAACATCTGTAACACCATACATATAGATTGTATCAAAAGGTCAAACATCAAGAATAGGCGTTTCAACGGCTCTGAGATAAAAGTCACATCATGTCGAGGCATCCGACCAGCATGACATGAAACAGGTCCTTTGTATTTATCTGTTACAAATCAGCTTTGATTGAATCCATGCCACTGTCATCCCAGCACTGCAAGCAACAGAAACTGGACACCTACTGAGATTTTGATTCCTCAGACCGGGCATGCTTCAACACATGTTGCAGTGAATGAGAAATCTATCCTCAATCCATCTTATTTATAATAGATTCTGCAGTTATTGCCATAGACTTTCTTTTCTTACCTTGTTCAACTTGTTTAATTCTTACCTTTACGGAATCTGCTGATGTGATGAAACATTGAACATAAATGGTAGGGAATCTTCCATTCAGTGCTGGAACTCCTATTTCTTACCTTGGTCAAACTGAAAAAATATACACTTACACACCCTGATTGTTCAAAAGCAGTCTTCCGATGAAAGATGCCACAGAACTCTGCAGGAAATGTCGGGGAGAGTGACTGAGAGAATCTGTGCAGAAGCCAGGCACTGCTTAATGCCACTGTCTTTTGTATTTTGTAAGAGTTTAAATATCCAAAAGCTTCTTTGCAAAGCTATGGAGAGAAGGTAAGGTGGGTAAGAGGGTATGGTGAGTAAGGAGATAGAGTGGGTAAGTAAGCGGGTAAGGGGTAAAGTGGATAAGATATGTGGGTAAAGGGGTCGGACAGCAGGTGATAGAGTGGCATGTGGGTAATGGCATAGGTGGGTAGGTGGTAGAATGGCAGAGTGGCAGGATGTTCAGATGAGGACAGTGGCAGATAGATGATTGATAGGAGCATTGAGATTAGTTGGATCAGGTTGATAGGCATCATCAAGTGAGGGGTTGGTTAGGTTTAGTTGATGGGGAGTTGTGTGGTGGGGGATAGCCAGCACAGGTTATGGGGATAATCATATGGCCAGGGCTAGTCAGATTAGGTTGGGGGAACAAATTTAAGGATGGAAATACAGGGTTTTTTGTGAGTGGTTGGGGAATGTTAGTTATGTAGTTACGCAGGAATTATATATTTTTTTCGATTTAACATTTCCTGGGTAACTATCCAATTTATTAATTTGAAAATGAGTGAAGTTTCCATTTCCAAAAGAGATTTGGGGCTTTTTGGGGCTTGGGTCTTGGGGAGCAGAGGAATTGTACATTGAAAATTCAAACTCCTTGGGCAATTTCCATAGAGTCATTGTGTTGGGTCTTCCAAGAGATTTCATAACATGTTTTCTAGGATATGCCTGGTCTCTGACCATCTGGACATTGGAAGATCTGGGCTAATGTGTGATGTCTTCTGATTCCTGAGAGTGGCAATCAGCACGGATGTCACTCTGTACTGATTTATCTGTGCTTAAATTCTAAAATGTCTGTCCTGCTGAACCTTCCTGACTCAGGCTGGGCGAAACTCAGGAAATGAAACATGCTCCTAACTCCAGCAGCTAAGTGTAGAAAGAGTGGAGCGAAGAAGGACATGGCCCTTTTTACAGTACTAGCTGCCATAAAGCAGAAGAAGTTTAAGTCCCATTGAGGGAATAGATAAGTTTCTAAGGTGAGTAAATGGGATGTGGGGCTGGGGGTTTGGACATCGGCAGGGGGAGTTGGACATCGGGGGATAGAGTCGATCATTGTGGGTAATAATCAGACATCAGGGAGGTTGTGCAGGCTGGGGGTCTGGTGCCAGTAAGGGGCGTTTGATTTGTAGAAGTGTTGGGTTGGGGATGGGGGGCAGAAGGTTTGAAGTCATGCCCATTCAGGTAAAACCAATGAAGGAGGGGTGCTGGAGATTCATGTGTGGCTGGTGGGGGGGTTAGGTAAATATCGTAGGGAAGTTGGGTGCTGAGTTGGGGACAGATTGGGGATCCTGTGTGGGGTCGGTCAGGTTTAATTAGTCACTAGCTCTTTATGAATAATATAACAATACAACATCCCTCTTTTAAAAACAAAGAATAATGCTACTATTTTAATGTAACTCAATCACTGAGATATTTTTTCTAAAGTAAAGAATATTGACCATTAACTTTTTATAAATAAACTGGGCACCTTAAGTGTCTCTTTTTGCCTTGTATTCTTTTCTCAAAAAGTTACTCATGGTATCACTTAGCTGGTAGGATATTATGCCTTCATGTTGTAGATTAGTCATTCATTGCTGTTAGTTGGCACGTTGTTGTTCCAGGTTTTCATGTTTGGATACTGTATGTACAGTTTGTCCTTTCAACAACTCAGGCAAGGATTTAGTCTACTTGTTGAAGCATTGACTTCTTCTATCTGTGCCTGAGTAAGTTGTCTTACTTCCTCCTGGTCACCTGGAGGCAGTATCTTACTTGGCTGAATTGTCATGTACTTTCATCCATTCAACAGCTCTGTGGATGATTTCATGTCCGTCTTGAGACGTGTAGATTGGAGTTACAGTAAGGTCAGATTTGGGTCTTCTTATGTATCTCTGTATTTCATAAAGATTGTTTTCATTGTCTGGAAGTGTCTTCCTATAAACCCTTAGGAAGTTCAGCAAATCCCTTACATTCTCTGGAAATGGATTGTATTCCATGGTCACTTATTAGCCTTTCAGGAATCCCTTGCTCAGCAAATAGTACTTCTGGGGTGATTGTTATAGCTGTCAAATCTTTTACCTCTGAGATAAAAGGGATCTTTGTGTGGTAATCTGCAACTATGAGTCTAAATAAGTTGGCTGCCACAGTGCATCATGATCTGGGTGGTATTTCCATGGCTAAGATCTCCTCTTTCTGTTGCATATTTCTGTACTTCTGGTGTGTATTGAATGTTGACAGCATTCTTTGGGTATCTTTGTAGCTGCCTATCCAGTACACAGCTAATCAGGCTCTGTGCTTACATCACTCCATTCCTGTGAGGCTTTCATGTATCTTCTGAAGAAATTCTTTTTGTATCATTTTGGGTATCATTTTTCTAGATCTGGCAAGCAGACTGCCATTAATCAGTACTGCTGTATTCCTCACTGTGTTTGCTGTATCCTATCAGGCCATCCCTCGATCACTCGCTGAGAGAACGTTAGTAACTCTTTTGTTTTTTCCAATTTTTTAATGTGACAGTTATGTTCACTAGTTGTTAGATCTTCATATGTAGTTGGGGATGGCAATGGTGGCACAGTGGTTAGCACTGCTGCCTCACAGCGCCAGGGACCCAGGATCCATTCCAGCCTTGGGTCACTGTCTATGTGGAGTTTGCACATTTTCCCCATGCCTGCATGTGTTTCCTTCGGGTACTCCAGTTTCCTCCTACTGTCCAATGATGTGCAGGTTAGATGGATTGGCCATATAAATTGCTCCTTATTGTCTGGGGGATTAGCTAGGGTAAATGGATAGGATGGGATTGTGGTCCACGCAGATCCGATGGGCTGAATGGCCTCCTTCTACTCTGTAGAATTCTATGTTTTTATATCTAGATTTGTTACCTCATGTTTCTCCTATGGCAACAACTGTGATAGCTTATCTACTAGCACTGTTTCTCATTCTGGACAATAGTCTAGAGTGATTCAAATGGGAAAGTGAGTGCATAAATCTCACATCAGCTTTTGAATTGCCACTTGTCCATTTTATAAGGACAAAAAGGATGGCTTTCAAGTGAAACTCACTGCAAGTGTTGCAGGAAAATGTAACTGCCAATTCCTCAGATAAAGCAGGCCTGTGCATCAACAGGAAGTCCTGGAAAACAGTCAGGCTTGGGCTGACATGGGGCATGTAATATTCACACCACACAAATGCCAGGGACAGACCATCTCCAACAAAAAAGAATCTATCCAGCAGCAGCAGCACTCCCCCCCTCCCACCCCTGCCGATAATCAGTGGCATTATCATCACTGAATTCCCCCATTACCAACATCCTGGCAGATTTCATTAACCAGAAACAGAGCAACATAAATACTGTGTCTACAAGAGCAGGTCAAAGGATAGGAATCCTGTGAGGAGTAGCTCACCTCCTGACTCCCCAACTCCTCCCACAAGGCACACATAAAGAGTGTGATGGAATACTCCCCACTTGCCTGGATGAACGCATCTCCAACAACACTCAAGCAGCTTGATGGCTTTTACGACGAAGCAATCCACTTGACTGGCATCCCATCCATTATCTTAAACTTTGTCCTCAGTGATGCACCATTGCTGCAGTGTGTTAATATCTACAAGGTGCACTGCAACAACTCACCATGACTTCTTCAACGGCACCTTCCAAACCTATGATTTCTATTGCCTAGGAAGGCAAGGGCAACTGATGCATGGAGTCACCACCACCTGGAAACTCTCCTCTAAGTCACACACCATCCCAACTTGGAAATATAAAGCCTTCCTTCACTGTCACTAGGTAGAACACCCTTCCTAATAGTGTTGTGGATCTGCTAACTGCAGCCATTCAAGAAAGTAGTTCACTGCTAACTTCTCATGGACAATTATGGATGGGCAATAAATGTGTCCTCGGTGATGCCCACATCCAATGAACGAATAAAGTGAAGACATTTTTGTTACTATAATACTATTATCTTAAAATCAACTTTTCTTTACATGGGCCTGAGCCAAGGGAGAATGCAGCTTCCCAGTTATTTGTTTGAGGGTTAAAAAAAAAGTGTGAGAATTCCTCATTTTCCCAAGAATACGTACTGCCAAACTAAACTTAATGAACTGGAATGGAAACTTTCCCACTGGGAAATGAGGTGGGTGAGAACAACAGTTTTAGGATAAATGGTCTGTGATAGGGCAATTTGTTCATGTCACTTCGATCAGTGTGTGTAACCTTATGATAAATAATCTAATAAATCAAGATAAGAGTGACTGTATTTTCAACAACAAGAGCAGATCAGTTGCTCTCTGAACGCAGGTAACTTCTTTTTAGCTCAGAACAAGAATACTATGTATGAATTTAGTGACATATATATTCAGAAAACTCTCTTAATTAAATTCTGCTGCTTTCTGATGTTTTGAATTCTGATACGAACTGTCTTATGAATCTAGAATGTAGTTTTTAAAAAAAACATGTACTAAGTACTGCTTTTGTGGCCAAAACATGAAATAATCTAACATTGAATGATTCAATATAAAAGGTATGAAAAATGCTCCCATTTTTCCAATGTGAAATATGTTTCCATTTATGGATATCACATCATGACTCAGTATTATCCAAACATTACCAGCCTCCCATCCATTGACTCTGCCTACACTTCCCGCTGCTTCGGCAAAGCAACCCACATAATTACGGACCCCACGCAACCCGGATATTCTCTCTTTCACTTTCTTCCATTGGGAAAAAATACAAAAGTTTGAGGTCACTTATTAACCGACTGTGCCCAGCTGTCACAGACCAGGCCTTGCTCTGTGACCTGGTCTAGATTAAAGACCCAATCTGTAACTCACGAGGATCAACCTCTGTCCCAAAACACAATGCATGCCATAGATGCCAATGTGTCCATCTTGATGACAAAGCCAACTCATCTCAATCCCTCAACAATGGACTGGCACCAACACTTTTCAATGCATACATGAATGACAACTGCCAATAAATGCACAAAAATTGCATATGTGGGCAATCTTGCCCTGGCAACGCAAGTAGCCATCTTTGATAATATCAAGTTCACTTTGAACAGGGACTTGAACATCTTGGCTGAATACTTCCAGAAATGGAGACTCAAACCAAACCAGTGATCACCACATTACCTCTTGATAATGAGGATGTTAAATGCACTGTGAATGTGAACTGCAGCTATCTTGAATGACATGATCCTAGTCTGACTTACCTTAGAGTGAAGCTTGACCACATGCTAGCCTCCCAAGACCATCTAAGGAAGTTAGCCACCAAAACAAAATCAAGAGTCAACTTGATCCAGGAACTGGCAAACACCAGTTGGGAAGCCTCAGCACCAGTACAATGGTCTTCAGTGATGGCTTTCATATACCCTGTAGCTGAGTACTGTGCAACATTATGGACCACAAGTAGCCACATTCAACTGGGTGATGGTCAACTAAAAATGGCAATGAGATGCATCATGGGAACCCTCCTGTGAACCCCACATCCAAGCTAGCCATGCAGACACACTGAGCACAGACCTGTGATGGAGCAACATTCCATGAAGCTGAATGAATTGAAGAAAAATAAATACCTCCCAATCCACCAGGAACCTCACCAACATCTCTCACCTCTGTGTGAAGTCACATAAATCTTTTTGGACCAATACAACCTCAGGTAACACAATTGGAACCGTAAAGAACATTGGAAAAATGAAGTCTTCTCACAAGAGTTCATGAACAAAAACCTTGTGAAAATTCCCACACAGAAGGTCATGCTATGAAATCATGGGCCAGAATTTTACCACCCTACCTGCCATAGAAATTGGAGCGGGTGAGGTGTGCACAATGGGAAGGCCCATTGACATTGAGCAGGAGTTTACAGTTTTGGGATGAGCAAGGCTATAAAATTACATCTATATGAATAGTGGTAGATGCAGATGCCTGATGGAAAGTTAAAGACTCTCCTGTGTGTGACATGGTTACCCAGACAGACCATGAAATACGTAAGACAGAATTTTCTGGCAATGCTCACTCCGGAATGCCGCAAGTTCCCACCCAAGGTCAACAGACCTTTGCACCACCAGTATGATTCTAGTGGTGGGCAAGATGAGAAAATTCTATCCATAATGGCTCAATGTCCAATACATAAATGTGAAGAAAGTACTACAGCGATACATGCAGTTGCTCCTGATGTAATATTGTGGTTTGACCATTTTGATGTAAAATTATAGTTGTTACATCTGAATAAGGAACAAAAGAAGGCCACTCAGCCTCTTAACCCTGTCTGTTGTTTAATAAGGCCATGGTTGATCTGATAGTAACCACAAATCTGCAATCTGCCTTCCTCCGATAACCTACTACCCCTTGCTTGCCAAGCATCTATCCACCTCTATCTTAAAAATATTCAAAGTCTCTGCTTCCACTATTTTTTTCAGCAAGACAGTTCCAAAGATGTACAACCCTTTGAGTGAAAGAGTTTTACCTCAGCTCTACTTTAAATGGTGACCCCTTATTTGTAAACAGTAATCTATTGTCCTAGATTCCCTGTTGCTCTACACCAGCCAAATAACGGAAGAAGAAGCAGCTGAGAGATGGGGAAATTGTGAAACACACTGGTCTAAATGTGAGGCTTGGGACATTTGAAGTTCTGTGCCTCAGCCACATCTGTTTGGCTACTCACTTGAAACAGGAAACTCTCACTTGAGACAGCTGGTCAACAAGTAGCTGGAGAGAAAGTTGGTGGAACAGGCAATGCCTTACCTGAAGGGGCAGGATCACTGGTAACTAGCTAAATGGCAGGGAAGAGGAATTTAAGTGGATCTCACTGGTCCCTATTTCTACTGGGCTGCCAGGTCTCTTGGACCCCTTCTTTCTGCTGGATCTGCTTTAGTGGCTGTCAATTGCCTGGTCAAGTCCCAGTTAGTCGAGATCCTTTTGAAGAATGCTGTTTAGAATACATTCATGAGGTCCCTGCATTCATATGTTTGTATGGTTGGCACGATGGCACTACTGCCTCACAGCGCTAGGGACGTAGGTTCAATTCTGGCCTTGGGTCACTGTCTGTGTGGAGTTTGCATTTTCTCCCTGAGCCTGCATGTGTTTCCTCTGGATGCTCCAATTTCCTCCCACGGTCACAAAGGTGTGCAGGTTAGGTTGACTGGCCATGCTAAATTGACCCTTGATATCAGGGAGATTAGCAGGGTAAATGTATTGGTTTATGGGAATAGGCCTGGGTGGGATCGTGGTCATTATAAGTTCAATGGGCTAAATGGCCTCATTCTGTACTGTAGGGATTCTATGAATTTCATGAATCATTCATCTGCAAAACCCAACAAGTTAAAATTAGCAATATCAGGAAAGAGTCACATTGTGAGTGGGTTAGTGGCCTTTTCAATATTAACTGCCTATCATGATGTCTGCAGATGGATAGTGTGAAAACTGACCCCTCTGTTTCAGTAATGTTAATTTCACACAGCAGCAAGATCTTTCATTTGTGAGCCATTTTATAATACAAAGCTTAACAAAATGACCGAAGTGTCAAATTATACGAGAGCCAATATTCATGCTGTGTTCCTTTAATGTACTATACTCGAATGACAAAAAGACAGTAGATTGAAACTTACAATTAGGCTGTGTGATAAATGAGGAAACCAGTTCAGAAATTTCAGTACATTGGTTAATCTTCAATTCTTTTTAACAGTATACATACCCTGCAGTTACTGTTGATTGCACATTATCCTCAATGTAATAAATCATATCTTTATGTGCAGCAACCCTTCCAATTTTCCATTTATCCACGATGTCATTGCTAGGCATGACATTTTCTTTGGTGTAAGATGTCAGCTGTAGACTTGTGGTCTTGTGTGTAAGGTCGCTATTAATTATTTTAACTCAATTCCTTTTGAAAATAAGTTCCCAAGTCTTATGAATATTGGGCTATATGTATTTTAGAATTAAATTCATCACAAAAGGCTAACATTGGCTTTACACAGACTGAAGCAGGTTGGGAAGGAGACAGCACAGGTACTAATCATATTTTCACAAGTACGTTTGAAGCCAGGGGCTGGAGAGTAATGAAAGTAACACTCCTGTTCAAGAAAGAAGAAATGAATAATTCAGGATGTTACCACTAGTGAGCCATGCCTTGGTTGTGAATAAAACTTGAGTCTGTAAAACAAGAAGAAAGCAGTTAACATTAAGAAAGAAATAGACTAATCGAGTCGGATTTGTCAAGAACAGGGCATACTCGACCAAGTATTTGATTGAGTACACAAAATCATAACAGTGTACAGATATGGGAATGTGCTGCTCTGGGAAAGGAAGAGGGGAAGTTGGATGCACATTGTGTAACTTCCTGTGGCATGACCTGAAATCTGGAGATGGAATTGGAACAGTAGTTTGTATTTATCTTGCAATAAATTCACTAAATCAACACAAGAGTCCTGCAGTGCACTTGCTGTCACAGGCATGTGGAACTTTTGTGCAAGTAAGTCTATTTGTGGTATTTGCCTCATGATATATTACAGAAGCTTTTCAGCATATACTGTTAATAAGCTGATGAGTTTCCCTCTCCCCGGAAGGAGTTCCTTTCAATGCTTTTATTTCCATGCTTTCTGCAATGAGATTTTAATTGCATTACCTTTTGTTCCAGGCCTCCATTGACCTGAACCCTTTCTCTTTTCCCATGGAGTTGATTTAATAATCCCTATTGCACCTGTCTTGGTGCCATTCCCCTTTGTAATAAGGGGAAAGTGTGAGATTACTGGATTTCAGTCATACAGCAAGTTCATTGAATCCAAAAATAGGATTGGAGCTATGTAAGAAATAGGAAGACAAAATTAAGGCACTGCTGTATAATTAAAGTGGGTGATTATCTGATTACAATGTGATAATTGGAATAGGTGGGATTAATTCTCGAATCGTAAACTATTCTGGATAGTGCCAGGAATCTCCCAAAAAAATTCTAAATGCCCACTTCGTGTGAAAACAAGAGTAATTCTCACTGTTTTTTTAAGCATGATTTTCTGATTAAAGGCAGGATTTTACGGTCTCTCTTATCCTGAAACCTAAAGTCCTGAACCTTTCCATGATCTGCCCCTCGCCCGTTCTGATTGCCATGGATGGTGGGCCAGTGTTTAGGGGCATTGTAGGACTGACCAGCAATCGGGATGCCAGTAATACAGGGCCACTGAGCATGCGCTGATCTCCACTCTGACAAATAGACACATGCACAGTGACCCAGTGAGCGCTATGCTGCTGGCCTCTCAGATGCCCCAGATTTTCAGAGGGAATCCCAGTAGGGCATTCTGTGATTCAGGCCGGAATTTATCGCCTTGCCCACCATAGAACATAGAACATAGAACATTCCGGCCTGAATCACAGAATGCCCTACTGGGATTCCCTCTGAAAATCTGGGGCATCTGAGAGGCCAGCAGCATAGCGCTCACTGGGTCACTGTGCATGTGTCTATTTGTCAGAGTGGAGATCAGCGCATGCTCAGTGGCCCTGTATTACTGGCATCCCGATTGCTGGTCAGTCCTACAATGCCCCTAAACACTGGCCCACCATCCATCCCTTGATCGCTGCTGACCTCCTGGAGTTTCTGAGGTCTATTTCTGCTTCTATTTTCGATGTTTCTATGTTCACACATTCCTACTGTTCACAGTCTTCCAAAAATGATGATATTCTTGGCTGCAGGGCTCTTGAAGGACATTTTATTAGGGTAGCAATAAATTCACATTGGTGGGAGAGATTCTGAAGGTCTGCAGAATCTCCCCCATGGTAGCATCCCTCATGGGCCAGAAGTCCAACTTCACATGTTGACGGCTGCAGAATGTGTGTTCAGAACGTGTTCTAACAGTTTGATAATCAACCTGTAAAGCCTTCCAACATGCCTGATGTCAGGCGATAGGCATGGGACAGTTTCTGTGCCAGCCATACTGCAAAAGACAATTGCAATGAATTGCAAAACCTTGCCAAGCATAATCACAGACCAATCCGTTGGAAGTCCATGGTTGCCATGATGAGACCAAGAATGTTACAGCTCCAAACTTTTGCAATTGACACAGGAGTTCAGCTTGAGGAGAAGTGTGAACATAAGAACATAAGAACTAGGAACAGGAGTAGGCCATCAGCATCTTGAGCCTGCTCTACCATTCAATAAGATCATGGCTGATCTTTTTGTGGACTCAGTTCCCTTACCCACCTGTTCACCGTAACCCTTAATTCCTTTACTGTTCAAAAATTTATCTATCCTTGCCTTAAAGACATTCAATGAGGTAGCTTTAACTGCTTCATTGGGTAGGGAATTCCACAGATTCGCAGCTCTTTGTGTGAAGTTCCTCTTCAACTCAGTTCTAAATCTGCTTCCTCTTATTTTGAGGCTATGCCCCCGGTTCTCCTTTCACCTCCCAGGGGATACAACTTCTCTGCTTCTATTTTATCGATTCCCTTCATAATCTTGTATGTTTTTATAAGATCTCCCCTCAATCTTCTGAATTCCAATGATACAGTCCCAGTCTACTCAAGCCTCTCTTTACAAGCCAACCCTATCTTTGGAATCAACATAGTGAATCTCCTCTGTACCTCCCCCAATGCCAGTATATTCTTTTCAAGTAAGGAGACCAAACTGGCAAGGCAGAAGAACAATATCCAAGAAGAGCTGCAGATTTTCACAGCTGACTGCATTTTGCCTTTCCGCATTTGTAATTTTAGCCCATAATCCATGCTAACATTTTTAGTACAGTAAGAAGTCTCACAACATTAGGTTAAAGTCCAACAAAGTTTATTTGATAGTAAACCCACTAGCCTTTGGGGTTTGCCCCTTTGTCAAGTAAGTGGAGAGTTCTGGTCACAAATATGCTCTGTTTGTGACCAGAATTCCCCACTCATCTGACGAAGGGGCGAAAGCTAGTGGGTTTACTATCAAATAAACTTGTTGGACTTTAACCTTGTGTTGTGAGACTTCTTACTGTGTTTACCCCAGTCCAATGCCAGCATCTCCACATTGTAACATTTTAGTAAGCAGAGAGTGCTACACTCTCAGGTGCTATACAAATGCAGATTCCATGAAGAAGTAATTTTTTTATTTACTTATCTTTCAACACCATACCAATGGGTAAAGGAAGTCATAAAAATATTTTATAAAAATCATTACGGGGACAGTAAAACTCTTAAATTGTTTCTGTTTTCCTGTTCTTGGTGTTGTCATTGACCTCAGTAGGTCATTCGAAATCAGTACTGACATACCAATCTTTTGTTTAGGTACTAATTTTCATGAAAGATTCCAACTTGCTGAGTGAAACCAGAACTTGGCTCAATGTTTATTCAGCAGCTATCATTCAGCAGAGAGTAGAGATAGCTGATAGGTCACTTCACAGTGAGCTGACAGGATAAATGTGTAAGTAATGGCATACAGATGATTTTCCTCTGTTGCTTAAACACCCTTAACTAACAGGTGCCATATTGAAAATATTGGAGCTTTGTATAACAATGACAGGAGTGTACTTTACATTCAATTATGCACAATGATACAAATGAATTCTGAATGGCTGTGAATGATAAACCCTTATAATAACATCCATTCACTCATTTTTACAGCACGGTAGTTATTGCCATGAACCAGCTGAAATCAAAAAAGCAACTGACTAACAATTTAAGATCTGCATTGAAAATGATAGAAATCATCTGCAGAAATGCATGTTTGGCTGGATCTCCATATTAAACTGGACCAAAATCTTCAACGAAACTAAAAATGCATTTCTTTTTAGATAATCTTTGGGCTTAATCCAGGCTCCTATTCTTGCAGTGAGCAGCAAAATAAATATTCGGTAATAATATCTCCTCCTATGTTACATGCTGAAAATCTGGTAATAGGAGAGGCAGTGGCATAGTGATATGTCACTGGACTAGTAATCCAGAGGTCCAGGGTAATGCTTCAGGAATCTAAGTTTGAATCCCACCACGTCAGATGGTGAAATTTGAATTCAATGAAAAATCTGGAATTAAAAGTTTTATGATGACTATGAAACCATTGTCGATTGTCATTAAAACCCATCTGGTTCACTCATCTCCTTTAGGGAAGGAAATCTATTGTTCTTGCCTATTCTGGCCTACATGTAACTCCAGACCCACAGCAATGTTGTCGACTTTTAAATGCTCTCCAGAATGGGCAATAAATCCTGGCCCATGAATGAATAATAACAAAATCATAAGGTATAATTGAAACTATGTTATCACTCTGTTAGACTATGGAATATAGAAACATCTGGAAACTTTAATTAATAGCTTTTAATTTAGTGTTTGGGGGCTGTTTAAATTTGCTGAAAATGGAAGTGTAATTGGGAGCTGGGTTCAAGGCACCCAATTTCTTTATTTTTGACTTGGATGCATATGGTATGGATGTGTGTGTGTGTGTGTGTGTTTGTGTGTGTGTGTGTGTGTGTGTGTGTGTGTGTGTGTGTGTGTGTGTGTGTGTGTGTGTGTGTGTGTGTGTGTGTGTGTCTGTGTGTGTGTGTGTGTGTGTGTCACCCTCTCCAGAGAGGTAGGTTACCATACCGTTTACAATATTTAAATTGGATTTGCAACAATATTTAAGTTTGACGTCACATGCAATGGAGGTTCCAGCTCCCTGAAAGTCACCATTAAGAAGGAAGCTGAGAAGATTCATGGAACTAATATGGGCATCAATAAAATTTCAAGTGGACACTTCCTATTGAGAAAGGGTTTGTTGAAATGACTTGTCATGAGAGGCTAATTTATGTACTTTAGAGTTATTGTCACTGAGTTGATCAGGATTGCTGGTGCTATGGCTGCCTTAGATTGGATTTGGATAAAGACCAAAATGATCATTGGTAGCAGCAATGAATGGCTGTGGAAAAAGAAGTGGCTCTCAGAGAAGGGAGCAGCAGAAACACTACCCACATAACAGGCTGAATAGACTGAGATTCCGCTTCTTTGTTCTCAGAGAGATCAGATTGATCAGAGATTTGATGGAGGCCTACATTATTATGGTAGATTTATAAGGTTGACAAGAAAAGACTGTTCCTATTAACTGATGGCTCAAGGACTAAGAAATGGAGATTAGAGGTTTTAAGGCAGGAGATGAGAGGAAATGTAAGGAAACCAATGTGAATGGTAATAACCTGAAAGTCACTGCTCTAAGAGTGGTGGAAGCAGAGACAATTAATCATTTCAAAAGGAAACTGGATAAGTAATAGAAGAAAATGAACTTGTAGGTCTACAAGAATAGGACAGGGCATTGGGGATAGGACTAATTAGATTGCTTAACAGAGAGCTAGCATAGATTCGAAGGCCCAATGGCCATGTATGACTCTATGGGCAAGACCTTTCAATTGGTGAGGTTTCCCACCCCACTAAATGAAGTGACAGCGGAGAATGTGCCTCTCTGGCCACCTCCAAACTGCCTACAGAGGTAGCAGATCCTTTTGGATCATATCCCTGACCTGCCTCCCTGGAGTAATAATTTTTCTATCCAGGGACATTTCCTTGGGATGGATCTGCCTTTTCAGGAAATTTCCTGATCCAAATTTCCTGCCCCCAAAATCTGGCTCATATCTAGCCTGTAATAGTGAAAATATTGGATTGTTGTCAAAATCCATCTGCTCCATAAATGTTTTTAGGGAAGGAAATCTTCCATGCTCATTCAGAATGGCCTCCATGTGATTCCAGAACCATAGCAACGTGATTGATTCTTGCTGCTATCTGAAATGGAATAACTAGCTCGCTACTTAGCTGTCCCAAACTGCAAAGATATGCGCATTATTCTAACTTCAATGCAGCAAACCCAAGTAGCCAATTTGCAGCCAACGCTGGGGATTGAGAGGTTTGCTAATATTTACAATGGTTTTTCTCTTCTGTGATATTAGGATTTGTTAGTGGGACTGTGTAAATTGCTGTGTAAATGACTAGGAGAGCGGAGGAAGAATGCTCATGACTTCAGCAGTGGAACACTCAGTTATGGACATTGAATTATAGATAGAATAATAAAAACCCTGCAGTGCAGAAGGAGGCCATTCGGCCCATCGAGTCTGCACTGACTACAATCCCACTCAGGCCTTATTCCCGAAACCCCACATATTTACCCTGCTAATCCCCCTGACATTATGTCAATTTTAGTGTGGCCAATCAACCTAACCCGCACATCTTTGGCCTATAGGAGGAAACCAAAGCACCCAGAGGAAATCCAGGCAGACACAGGGAGAATGTGCAAACTCTGCACAGAAGTTGGGGGGGAGGGGTGCTGTGTCCCTGAGTGGGGAGGGGTGGGAGTATGATTTTATATTAGAAGCCACTCTAATCACTATGGAACCAATGTTCTTGGTTCTATCAGACCCCACATTGCTAATGTGACTGCAAAAAACCACATCCCTGCCAGGTTTTCTGTGCACAGAATGCCATAGAATTGGAAAGAAAACTCAGCTGGAGAGCTATTGGCCTGTTTTCTTGCATCAGCCAGAACTCTGTGCACAGAATGTAAAATTCCACCCACAGTGTGAAAGTGGACACATCTGTCTACTCGTGGGGGAGTGGAGATGAACGAATACATGTGTAGCGAGCAGAGCTCAATACTGGTCTGTGGAGTATAATTCATACCAGCTGCAGCTTACGCTGTGACATGGATCTTATGAATCTGCTCCACAATCTACAGCTACAAATCTCTGACATTTATGTCTGAATCTTTAATTGGTTTTAATCCTATCATGTGAAACATGGACAATATATGTAAATAGGTTAGAAAAATATGGTGGAGGCAAAGAACCATTTTTAAATTACGCTTTTTTAAAAATTTGTGAAAATCTGCATTTCACTGACAGATCAAAGTTCACCCTGAATGCTGCTGCATTGTAATACTGTATATTGAACCTGATATCTTTCTGCATTCAATGTATTGTAGAATATTACTTCGGGAAGGATTTTCAACCCCCTATTTTTGGCAGGCAGGAATGGCAGAGTGGATGGAAAATCGAGTGGGAGACCCAGAACAGCTTTATTGGCAGTTGGATTTCCCCGCTCCATCATCACTACCCCCACCAATGATGTAATGGGCAGTCCTGAACATCGGGATCCCCATTTACATCTGTTTGAATATGCCGATCAGATGCTTATGCCTGATAGTGCCCCCAGTTTGGGCTGTCCATTCAAATTGGTTTGTCCTCCTCACTGACATAATTAACCATGGGATCCCCGACAACATGCACTTGGAAAACAGGACCCGCTGGAGACCCCCAAGGGAGAGAAGGTTATGCCTGGCACTTTAAAAACGGCATCTTGATCTTTCAGGAATCGCAATTCCTGGTGGTGCATTCATTCATGGAAACATAGAAGGAGGAATATGGCACCTGTTTGGCCGTACGGCTGTTTGTACGGCTGTTTGGCCGTCCCAGCCTACTCCACCATTCATTTTGATAATCAACTTCAATATCCTGATCCAACCTTTTCTCCCCAAAACATAAAGCCAATCATAGTCCCAGATGACCATAGGCTGACTAGTGGTGATTTTAACTTGAGGTTCACCACATCTCAGGTGAATTTGAGAAGGCAACACCTTTATGAATTCACGAATAACCTCAGCCATTGCAAGAACTGAATCCGTGCTGTTGGCATTGCACCGCATCATGAAACTATGGTGGGAAAAGGCATTGGTGTGGTTGGCGAGTTACACTCTGCATTTCCTGTCTGAGTTGACCCTGAGTCAAAAAAAGGCAAAATTCCAACAGTGAAATCCATTTTCCTTTATGTTATTCTAAACAACTTATTTTGCATCACGAAAGATATCCTTTCAAAAAAATAGGCTGGATTTTACACTGGTTCCCCCAATCCTGGCATAAAGGTCAGAGGTCAGCCTGCCTCTGGCATTTCTGTCCCATCCCACATCCACTGAACAACCATCAGGGAAGAGCTGTGCCTTCTTCCCTCACTGCAGAGGAAGTCCTGTTTCTGAGACTATGGATCAATCAAATGGCTGGTAGCTGTCTATCCCAGCAATGCCACAGAGAGCAGTGCCTATTGCTAGGGCTATAGTGAGTCTCAGAGAAAAAAGGGCTGTGACTGAACCAGGCTTTGAGCTAAGGCTGGGATCTTCCAGCCCTCCATTGTTAGGAGTGGGGTGGTGCGGTGGCAGGTGGCGTTTCCTCTCAGCAGATGTGGTGAACCATTGGCCGCGGCAATTCCCCCCACATTTCCCAGCCACCATCCCACAGCCACTCACTGGATGGTCTGAGCACTTGATGCTGGTTTCCCTCAGCTGTGGGTCAAATGCCAGTGGCAACAGCAGGATGCCCTTAAGTGGCTATTAATTGGCCTTCCCAGCGCCTCCCTCACCATTGGTAAAATTACAGCAGGCCAAGCACTCTGCTGAGGATGGAATTATTGGCATGTTGCCCAATTTGATGGACCCACCACACCCCCACCCTTTCCAACTTTCCAACATGCCCCAGGCGGCGATACAATTCAGCACAATAATACAGCATTGTTAGAATGTGAATTTTTCTCTTCAGAATTTGCCTTACTGTAATCAGTCTGCACATAATACCTCTTATATTCTATGAAATGATCTTGGCTCAAAAATGTGACCAATTAAAACAATTTTGAGTTTCCCAGTGAAGCTAATAATTCTGACTGCAATAGTGGCACTATTATACAAAAAAAATTTGCCATAATCCTTGGGGGTGATTTAGAATAAGCAAGACTTTCACATGAGTGCAGAGATGAAATGGGTGGATAGAATGTCAATCAGGGTTCCATGAGTACTTTGCATTTGCAGAATATTTAAATAATTACTTCCCAGAAGAACATTCTTTTCAAAATGGTTGTTCTCTATTGCCCATAAAGAGTAAAAGTTTGGTAATTCCTCAAATAATTTTCACTGTGTGTTTTGATGTTTCCATTTCTTCCTCAAATGATTTTCAAAAACAAGTTAGCAATCATTGATGCACAAGCTGGAGGTATGGGACATGTATGCCTTTGCTAATGCAACATTAGGAATAATGTCTTAATAATGGGGAGGCGATGGCTTGCGTATTATCATTGAATTATTAATCCAGAAACTCAGCTAATGTTCTGGGGACTCAGGTTTGAATCCCACAGATGGTGGAAATTTAATTCAATTTAAAAAATAAATCTGGAATTAGGAATCTATCCATGACCATGGAATCATTGTCGTTGTCAGAAAAACCCATCTTGTTCACTAATGCCCTTTAGTGAAAAAAATCTGTCCTTCTTACCTGATCTGGCCTATATGTGACTCAAGGGCCACAGCAATGAGGCTGACTCTCAACTGTATCTGAAATGACCTAGTAAGCCCCTCAGCTCAAGGGCAACAAAGAATGGGCAATAAGAGCTGGCCTTACAAGTGACATTTGTGAATTAATAGAAAAAAATGAGTATGTACATAATGGAAAACGCATGGAGCTGAAAATCTTGCAATTCTACAAAGGCCCTTTTGTTAGTTGTTTCAGTTTAAAAGAGCAGTTGCTGAAATGAGTTGGTAATAAAGAACAGATTTAGATAACAATCTGAATAAAAAGGAACTTAACTGCTATGGGCTCATTTTGGGAGAAGTACATTAACTGGATGAAACCTCGTTTTCCAAAGGTCATGAATGCTTCAGTACTGCTATGAATAATAGCTTTTCTACTACAGCTCATTGGGTCATTGATTCTGAGAATCTAGGGATACATTAAATGTGTCTTGTGGTAATAGGTGTTTGTCAGTAACACAAACAGACAAATAGGATGAATCTTCCTGACCGCAGATCGCTCAGTGGAAATAAGCACAAGTATATTGGATTGCTATTTGAATGCACCATTAACTTTCTTTTTGTTATTGTTTGGAGAAGCCTTTCTCCTACTGATGGGAGCCATTGACATTAAAGAGTATTAATTTTAACCCTGTCCACTTTTAAAAGCTGGGCATGCTTGTAGTTTAAATGGCTCCAGTGACTTTAGTCTCTCTGAACACCCTGCCGTCATGCAACTTTGTCTAGGTGAACATGCTTCTGGTCAGAAGGGAGTGTTTTCTCCATGATGATGTGCCTCATATTGCAAGTTTGGTATTAAGTCAAATGCTTGTCAAACATTTTAATCATAGAATCCCTATAGTACAGAAGGAGGTCATTCGACACTTCAAGTCTGCACTGGCCACAATCCTTCAGGCCCCATTCCTGTTACCCCTTATATTTACCCTGCTAATCCCCTGCCACTAGGGTCAATTTAGCATGGCCAATCAATCTAACCCACACATCTTTGGACTGTGGGATTAAACAGGAGTACCTGGAGGAAACCCACGCAGACATGGGAGGAATGCACAATCTCCACACAGACAGTGATTTGAGGATGGAATTGAACTTGGGTTCCTGTGCTGCGAGGCAGCAGTGCTAACCACTGTGCCACCGTGCTGCCCTTTTCTTTTTACGTTATGTGAACCAGGCAAATTCTAGGAAGGTGCCCTTGAGGATTAACTAGCAAGTCTGGCAGAGACAATGGTAAACCTGTGGTAAAGCATGGCTCATTCTATTTCAGATAATATTGTAAACCAAGGCCTTAAAGATTAGGCTGACCATCGTGGTGGAAACCTGTTCTGGAATACTACATCATTTCAGCTTGGTAAACTTCAGTAATACATCCATAGAGTCCTTTGAACTTAGAGGTTCTAATCTCCCTGAATTTACATAGGCTATACTGCTATGGGGGAGAACATGTGCAATAATATTGAGCAAATAGACACTAACCTGTTTTCTGCTGTAGGTTGTTAATGGTAGGTTAATTGTATTATTAAGGTTAAGAGTACACGCTGAAGCACATTGATTGATTAAGGATCTCAAGCACATATAAAGAGAATTCTGGGACACTGAGATCCCACCTCTGGTCTTCCCAAATTACCTCCTGACATGACCGATCTCTTTCTGTGGGGGCAAAATAGGGGATTGAAAACTTGTTGATTGGAAGGCCACAGGATGTTGGGGATGGAGGCACTTGGGATGGTGTATGTTGGCACTGTAGCTCAGCAGGCAGGAATTGTAATGCAGAGGTGTTGGAGGAAGGTGCTGGGGGTTGAGTGTTGGAAGGCTGTGGAGTGTCAGGTTGTGGACATCGATGTGGACATTCCAGACACAACAGATGGGACTGATGGCAGGATGGAATGGACGTTCACCCTCGCTGTCATAACGGGGTTATTTATTTTCTTTCTGCACTGGGTGCTGGTCCTTCATGTCAGTGCATGGTGCTGACAGCTGCTACCACACCCCACCAGGCCGCATTGCTGACCTGACCCTTAGATGTCCGACCACCATTGAGGAAGAAGATAACCCTCCTCTCCTCCATGCAACCCAGCAGCTATCCTGGCTTCCCTTAGATGATGCATGGAGCTGCTCTATGAAGTGCCATCTTCCTGGCAAGACTTAACTGTGTGCACATCATTAGTCTTTAAGTGCAGCTCCCCGTTGTTAAAGGTGCACAGCTGCAGCCACTTTGAGTGAGGCAATTGTTAGTGTGTCCATGCCAATGTGATTTGTGTGGAGGCTCTTTCATTGCGTTGAAATATTACAAAGCAGTGCGCGCCCAAGGAACCTACATGGAACAACTCTGTTTCCTCGCTGTTAAGACAGATAGAAATTTTGGGGGAAAATCCTACCATTATTTTTCACTTACTATCCTATGAAGCTTTTACTTAAAACTGAACAAAAAATGTTTTGTATCTGAGTGAAGTTAAAGCTTTGATATGGGCTAAATTGTTACATGTATGATTCACTGAAAAATTGCCTCTTGTAGAGTTGCAGAAAAGCAAGCAAGGATTCATTTAGTAAGCAAGGGATCAAAATAATCTTTTAAAAGTGTTAAACAATTGCCACAGATGAAAACAATACATTATTATGTTTCCTTTGCTGAATGCCAATGGCATGATTTTTTTTTAGAGCAACACAGCACGGGAAACAGGCCCTTCGGCCCAACGAGCCCGCGCCGCCTTCATAACTATATAGTAACAATTCCATTATCCTATTCTAATTTTAGGTTATTCCTAATATGGAAGAGTCTCAATGTAGGGACAATTTGTTTCCCAATCAGCCTAACAGCGAATTTTTTGGGATGTGGGAGGAAACCGGAGCGCCCGGAGAAAACCCACGCAACCACGGGGAGAACGCGCAAACTCCCGCAGACACCGGCCCAATTCCAAGTGTCTGCACAGCTACAGCGATAGTCACTGAGCTGTCATGGTGCCCTTCAGATGGTCCAGATAAAGCACTCATTTACGACATGAAGCACCAGGCAACCCATGAATCAACATCCAAGAGCTGTCCTCGCACCACCTGCTGAATGCATGCTCCTTGTTGGTCAAGTATGGACCGAATTGCCTGTGGAAAAAAAAGCCATAGTTAAACAGTCCTACTATATCCCTCTACCTGCATACCGCTCATGTGGCTGTCCAAGAGACCCTTAAACAGCCCTAGCGTGCCTGCTCCCACCACCTTACTCGGCAGTGCATTCCACACCCCCACTACCCTTTGTGTGAAAAACTGCCCTCTAATATTCGTCTTATACATAGCCCCCCTCACCCTAAGGCCATGACCCCTCGTCCTATCCATTTCTGAAGGTGGAAAAAGTTTACCTCCATTTACTCTATCTATACCCCTTATAATCTTATACACCTCTATTAGATCCCCTCTAAGCCGACGTCTTTCAAGGGAAAACAACCCCAGTCTATTTAATTGTTCCTCATAAGACAGTCCTTCCATACCAGGCAGCATCCTGGTAAACCTCCTCTGCATTCTCTCCAAGGACTCCACATCCTTCCGATAGTACGGAGACCAGAACTGGACGCAGCATTCCAAGTGAGGCTTAACCAACGTTCTATACAATTGCAACATCAAACTCCTATTGTATTGTAACCAGCATTGCCGAGCAAATTTGATAACAGAAACAATATGCTTAAGATCTTTTTGGAAAATTAAATTGTATCCCAATGCATAATATGTCAGATAGTCATTGAATTTTATTGTCCTTACTCTTTGTCCTTGTTACATTTATTTCCAGAGATTCTTTATTCCTACATCATGTAATGTTAGAAAGCCAGAGCCCTAATGTTATTTATCTATAAAACAAACCCAATACCTGCAGCTTAACTATCCACTAACAGATTTGACTCAATTACCTAAAGGTTTTGTTAAATCATTGCACTGCTCACATATTATCCTGGTGAGTAGACAGCAAACACCTTAGCAACTGCTTTGACTTCCTTATACTTCACCTTCAATTTGTGTTTTGAGTGTATTAAAATGTCCTGTGGCTAAATGAGTAAGTGTTACAGAGAACCAGCATGGACATCCTTGGCCATCTGTTCAGTAAAAAGCTATGATTTTACCTTAATATTGGCTGCCCTAGTGGAGACATTCTCCTCAGCGTTGCCATCACCACTGTACAAGTATTTTCTGACCTTGACTCCACCTGACTCTTGAGCTGTCTTCTAAACCAGTGCGGTTGCCATGTGCAGATGCAGAAACTTGGGCATATAGTGCAGACCTGAAGTGAGTTTTCATCTTCATTTGATCTACTACCAAGATTATCTCACTATGCCTCCAAATGTTGGTTGTGTGAGGCTCTGAGGGTTAAATCCTACCTCACATCCCCTGAACCACACAGGACATCCTATCAAAATTCAGTGCCATTGAATCTGTACTCACTAGCCTTTTAGTCTCCAGACCCCACAAATTGCAACTAACTCAGCGTGCCATCCTCACCTAGAGTCCCATCTCCTTAAAAATCCACAGTACACCTTACTGGATGTACACACCTGATTCTTTAGGAAAAGAATCTGCAGCGTATTTGGGGGATGTTGTAGCTAACCATCCCTATCAGGGAGCCACTGACGTCGAACAAAAACTCAATTCTGTGTTAGTTCAGCTTCTGACTGACCTCTCTCAAACACCATCTTATATTTTAAAAGAAAAGACAAAATTGAAATGTTGGCAGTACAAAATTTAAGAAGTAACTCTTGGAAACACATTGTTGTTCAATCAGGATCTAACAAAGAGAGGACCAGTGTAGATATTTGAGTAGGTACAAAATGTTTCATTTATATGTTTTTTTCTGGCTGCAGTTCTTTGTTGTCACAGTCAAGAAATAGTTCCAAAATACAGGTGTGTGTGTGTGTGTCTCTCACACACACACACTATAAAGGCAGATTTATCATCCTTTCTGCTTTCATATTAAGAGGTTAGATGTCAAAGAGAAAAAATAAAACGTGGCCCTTTGGCATTCTTTCTGGCGGAGGTATTTGTCAAAATTGTGTAGCCTGACTATGGCTCTTTGATGCTTGTCACAAACAAGCAACCTTCAGGATTGCCTTTAACTCATTAGCTTGGTTAATAAAATGGCAGAAAATCAAACTGTCTTACGCTTGACAGCTTTATGGTGGTCATTCCATAGATTGTGCTAAGTGAGTCTGGCAATAAAACTAATCAACCCTTTGTTTCTGCAAATCTTTTTAAACCACAAAACTCTGAAGAATTCATTCAAAATTGTCACTATGCTTCAAGGCCACAGATAGTCAATGATTAACATTATGGGTTTTTCCTAAATAGTGACAGGAATGAATTGTGTTAAAGATACAAACGTGTATGTTACCATTGTTTTAATTTTCGATTCACTTACTTTGGATGCTATAGAGAATGCAATTGACATTAGTATACATCACGTTACGTGGAGGGCGATTCTCCCAGCCCTCCTGGGAGAATGTTTAGTGATTGTTTAGTGATGTCCCCACTGGGTGCCATATTCTCTGTGCTTCTCCGGGCCCTGAATTTCCGGCATCGTCATCGTGGGTATGAAAATTGATAAGTCCCCTGGGCCAGATGGGATTTACCCCAGGATTCTCTGGGAGGCTAGAGAGGAGATTGCAGAGCCTTTGGCTTTGATCTTCATGTCGTCATTAGCTACAGGTATAGTGCCGGAAGACTGGAGGATGGCAAATGTTGTCCCTTTGTTCAAAAAGGGGAGTAGGGACCATCCTGGAAATTATAGACCGGTGAGCCTGACTTCTGTTGTGGGCAAGGTCTTGGAAAGAATTATAAGGGATAGGATTTATAAGCATCTAGAGAGAAATAAATTGATTAGGGATAGTCAGCACGGTTTTGTGAAGGGTAGGTCGTGCCTCACAAACCTTATTGAGTTTTTTGAGGAGGTGACCAAAGAGGTAGATAAGGGTAAGGCAGTTGATGTAGTGTATATGGATTTTAGCAAAGCGTTTGATAAGGTTCCCCATGGTAGGCTACTGCAGAAAGTGCAGATGCATGGGATTGAAGGTGATTTAGCAGTTTGGATTAGGAATTGGCTAGCTGATAGAAGACAGAGGGTGGTGGTTGATGGGAAATATTCAACCTGGAGTGCAGTTACAAGTGGTGTACCTCAAGGATCTGTTTTAGGGCCACTGCTGTTTGTCATTTTTATAAATGACCTAGATGAGGGTGTAGAGGGTTGGATTAGTAAATTTGCTGACGATACCAAAGTGGGGGGAGTTGTAGACAGCGAGGATGGATGTTACAGTTTGCAGAGGGACATAGGTAGGTTGCAGAGCTGGGCCATGAGGTGGCAAATGGAATTCAATACGGATAAGTGTGAGGTGATTCACTTTGGTAGGAATAACAGGCATATGAAATATAGGGCTTATGGAAGGACCCTTAATAGTGTTGTCGAGCAGAGGGATCTTGGGGTACAAATACATAGCTCTTTGAAAGTTGGCACCCAGGTTGATAAAGTTGTTAAGAAGGCGTACGTTGTGTTAGCTTTTATTGGTAGAGGGATTGAATTTAGGAGCCGTGAGGTTATGTTACAACTGTACAAAACTCTGGTGCGGCCGCACTTGGAGTATTGCGTACAGTTCTGGTCACTGCATTATAAGAAAGATGTGGAAGCATTGGAAAGGGTGCAGAGGAGGTTTACCAGGATGTTGCCTGGTATGGTGGGAAGGCCTTATGAGGAAAGGCTGAGGGACCTGAGGTTATTTTCATTAGAGAGAAGAAGGTTACGCGGTGACCTAATTGAGGCGTATAAGATGATCAAGGGATTGGATAGGGTGGATAGTGAGAGCCTTTTTCCTCGGATGGTGATGACCAACACGAGGGGACATAACTTTAAATTAAGAGGTGGTAGTTATAGGACGGATGTCAGAGGCAGGTTCTTTACACAGAGGGTGGTGAGGGCGTGGAATGCCCTGCCTGCAGCAGTTGTGGACTCGCCTACTTTGGGGGCATTCAAATGTTCGGTGGATAGGCATATGGATGATATTGGAATAGTTTAGGTTAGAGGGTCCACTGGCCGGCGCAACATTGAGGGCCGAAGGGCCTGTACTGCGCTGTAATGTTCTATGTTCTATGTCAGATCTGTGCCAGAAAATGTGTGGAGCTGATTTAAGTATTTGAATCTCTAATTTAATATCATTAGCGGAACTGAAGTCTTCGGGCTTACGAGCCTCTCCCACCCTGTCAGGAATGTTTCATTCCAGCGAGATTTACAATAACTTGCCACTAACAGGGACATGGTATCCTGGCCCCACTGAAGTGAAGGGAAGCCATAGAGGCCTCCCAGGATGGTGAGGGCATTACCAGCCTTGCAGTACCAACCAGGCCCACAACACTGCCCCGGGGAAAGTGGCAATACCCCAAGGGGCATCTTAGCACTGCTCACCTGATATTGGGCAGCGTCAAAGGGGGCATGGCCTTATGAGGGGTGGGACCTATGGGGGGAGATCATGGGGTTGGGGGTCTCGTTGCCATTCTGCACTTGGGATCAGTGGCAGAAGGAGGGAGGAAAGGGGCTGATCAGGCCTGGCCATCAAGACGGGGTGGGTCAGGGACATCAGTGATGGTGGTAGGATGGGGAACATCGGGAGAGGGTGGGAAGCCCAGCGACTGAGGGGGGACGGTTGGTGGTGGTGGTGAGGGGGGTCAGCAAGGGCATCGATGAACAATTGAGCTGACCAGCAATCATGTGGATTCAGTGTGCATGCACTGATCTCTACGCTGACAGATCAGCGCATGTGCAATGGCCAACTCAATGCTATGCCGCCGGCCTCTCCAGTGGAAATAAGACCATCCCCCATATTTTCAAATTGAATCTCGCTAGGGCACTCTGTGATGCTCAGAGTGTGGGAGATTCATTCTGAAAATCACACTAAAAAAACCAACAGGATTTAATTCTGTTTTTATGCAAATTTGGCACTTCGAATTTTTTTGAGAGAATCCCGATTATCAAGTCAGGCGTCATGTGATGTCAGTGCGGGAGTGGCTGCATTTTTGTGAGCTTCAACGCTACTTATCTTTTCATTTCTTTTACCCTGATGTACAACTCATTATTATTTGATCCTGATGTGAATGATCTGTACTATGTTCCAGGAAGATCCTGGCTAGATTTTGGTAACAAAGAGCCAAGTTAAGTGAAGAAAGTTCTTATTTGATTGAGGCAATGGGAGTTGGCTGGGGTGGGACCCAGTCTGCAGTGATGGTTTCACCGGTGAGTAGGTTCACACATCGGCAATGCCCTCGGCATCGAGATCATGGTCACCATTATGAGTCAAGTTTTGGATGACAGTCTCGCTCCCCAGCACAGGTTATTGGTGCTCACATTGTGAATGGCGAGATAACCAAAAGGGAATGGGTGAAGTGAAAGAGAGGCCAGTCTTGGAAATATTTTCCTCTATGGGGAAGGCCTGCTGCATGCTATGTTGAACATCCCGGTTGATTTAGGGAGATGGGAATGGAGAAGGAGTATCTCTGCACCGGAGTATTGAAGGGAGCTGAGGACAACTTCCTGGCTGAACAGGAGAACTGGCTGCCATGCTTTCACAATCTCAAATTGAAGCCTGGGTGTTTCAAATTCAACGGAGCATGTTGTACTCTGTCTTATGAAGCCAGGGGTCAGTTGAAGACTCTGAAGACTGGTGTTATGTTGTCTTGTCCTTGTTGAGAAGGGCTGGAGGAGCCGGATATGAAGGGTCTTCGCCACCCACTGAGGCCCAGATTTTTCTTTCCTGGGGCTTTGGGATATTGATTTGTGAGGGGTGCAAAGGCTCTGGTGGAATTTTGATTGGATGATGATCCTCTTGTGGCTTTAGCCTTCACAAGGTTTAAGTAGGACCTTGCAATCCAAGGAAGATGGATCAAGGGGTCTAAACTTTTTGAGGATGGAACAGCACTTCTGCTGCTCCTGGCACCATGAAGAAATCACTAGGTTGGCTTGGCACCAAAACCACAACTTGCCCATTCAGCTTCACAGTTAAAATGGCAGTCAGGCCATGATACAATAGGAGTCTGATCTGAATTTTTAAATTAGAAGCCTCCTAGTTTCTCATGGATCGATCTCGGGTCTACTCAAAATATCAAGTTAAAGTTCGAGATTGGAATGGGGAATAGGTGGGTCATTATAATAATTCTTTGGAGGCAGAAGTCCCTTCATCACAAACCCTTTATTTACAAACTCTAACAGCAGTAAGCAGAGTGCTAAGTATCTCTGGGGGTGTCAGGGGAAGTGATACTATGGGGAAATCAAAGGCAAAAATTTCCTGATTGGCCCATCAATTGGATCCTTAATCAGAGAGTTCATACTTCAATAGGCCAACCTTATTACAGTGACTCCCACTGCTAATTCTAACTGTGTAAGTTGCCTGTTTTGTGTTAAACAGGCAAGATCAAATCACTCTTTATGTTTTAGTATATATTTCATCACAGGATCTTCATGGCTTATACACTTGAATAATCCAATGAAGGTCTGATTATATAATGAGTGGTGAAACAACAGCAATCATCACTGGAAGTGGCCTACAAAGATCTAGTGATCAATGGTGTGGTTCTCCCCTTTCCTGACAGCAGTTTAAGTCTGACGCCAAGTCAGTGGAATGTTTTGACGTGCAGCAGCAATGATTGCAGTTGGCAGACAATCACATTGAAGTATTCACACGGACACCAAATTGTCACTTCGCAAATATAAAATCAGTTCTACATGCCTAGTGAGAATGTTTAGCATTAATTATGAAATTCGTGAACCTTTAAACACTCTAAGTTAAGCTTCATTCAACAATCATAGAATCACAAAATCCCTCAGTGCAGACGGAGGCATTCTGCCCATCAAGTCTGCACCGACGACAATCCCACCAAGGCCCTATACCTGTAACCCCATGCTTTTACTCTAGCTAGTTCCTCTGACACTAAAGGATAATTTAACAAGGCCAATCCACCAAACCTGCATATCTTTGGAGTGAGAGAGGAAATTGGAGCACCCAGAGGAAACCCACGCAGACATGGGGAGAACATGCAAACTTTGCACAGGCAATGATCTGAGGCCGGAATTGAACCCAGGTCCCTAGCTAACCACTGTGCCACTATGCCCATGCATAACTGCTCAAAGTATAATTTTTTCAAGCATTTTTAAAGCGAGACAAGAACTTAAAAATTAAGGTTTTGGTGAATATATTGATTAATAAACAACTGCAGTTTTGTGGGATCATTATAAGTGTACCCTCTGGAAGGGCATAGAGTCACTGGCAGAAACTTCTGGATTTCAAACTATTCTATGCCTGCCTGAACATCTAGAGGTCATGGTCAGTTTCAGTGGTGCTGACAGTTGCACCATTAAAACCACAGCAAAATCTGGGCCAAAGTTGCTTTGAAAACTAGAAGGCTGTGAATTTAAAACACAAAAGCTACCTGTCCAGCTAGTCCTTGGGAATGACTAAGTGGCTCTTGTTCAAATTTTTAGTCACTTTCTTTCATAATGATTCCATTCACTAAACTAAAACTTGATTGTCAACCATTAATATTAGATATTCAATAATACTTGGTTGTCCCAGAGACTTGGTTGTCTCAGGGACAGGACTGGGTACTTCAGGTGCCGGGATTCAGGTGCTTCAGGAGGGACAGGGTTGGGGGCAAAAGAGGAGATGGTGTGGCACTGTTGATCAGGGACAGTGTCATGGCTGTAGAGAAGGTGGAAGACGGGGAGGGATTGTCTACGGAGTCTCTGTGGGTGGAAGTTAGGAACAGCAAAGGCTTGATAACTTTTCTGGGTGTATTCTATAGGCCGCCCAACAGCAGCAGGGAACTTGAGGTGCAGATAGGGAAACAGATCCTAGACAGATGTAGAAATAACAGGGTTGTCGTGATGGGAGATTTCAATTTCCCAAACATCGACTGGAATATCCCAAGGGTAAGGGGGTTGGATGGTGTGGAGTTTGTTAGGTGTGTTCAGGAAGGTTTCCTGACACAGTACGTGGAAAAGCCTATGAGAGGAGAGGCTGTACTTGACCTGGTGCTTGCTAATGAGCCAGGGCAGGTGTCGGATCTCACGGTAGGTGAGCATCTTGGGAATGGAGATCATAATTCTATCTCTTTCACGATAGCGATGGAAAGAGATAGGATCAGGCAGGCTAGGAAGGTGTATGTCGGGAGTAAGGGGAAATATGAAAACATTAGGCAGGTAATTGGACGCATAAACTGGAAGGAGGTGTTCTTGGGGAAGAGTACAGAAGGAAAGTGGCGGTTTTTCAAGGAATGTTTGTCTAGGGCACTGCAAGACAACATTCCGAGGAATCAAGGAGGTTCTAGAAGGACGCGGGAACCGTGGTGCACCAAGGTAGTGGTGAACCTAGTTAGGAAGAAAAAAATGGTATATAAAAGGTTCAGAGAGCTAGGGGATGTTAGGGATCTAGAGGAGTATAAGGTGTGTAGGAGGGAACTTAAAAAGGAAATTAGGAGAGCCAGAAGGGGTCATGAGAAGGCCTTGGCAGGTAAGATTAAGGAGAATCCCAAGGCCTTCTACAAATATGTGAAAAGTAAAAGATTGAGAACAGAAGGGATAGAGCCTATAAAAGGTGAAGGGGGAAAAGTCTGTGTGAATTCGGAAGAAATGGCAGAGGTGCTTAACGAGTACTTTGCCTCGGTATTCACGGTGGAAAGTGAACTGGGAGATTGCACTGCGGGTTTGCGGCATACGAAAAAGATTGAGTATGTGGATGTTAGGAAAGAGGATGTGTTAGACCTGTTAAATTCTATCAAGATAGACAAGTCGCCGGGACCGGATGGGATGTATCCCAGGTTATTGTAGGAGGTGAGGGAAGTGGTTGCAGAGCCCCTGGCGATGATCTTTGCGTCATCCATGGAAACGGAAGAGGTTCCAGAGGATTGGAGGATTGCAGATGTGGTTCCTATCTTTAAGAAAGGGAACAGGGATAGTCCAGGAAATTACCGACGAGTGAGTTTGACTTCAGTGGTTGGTAAGCTGATGGAGAGGCTTCTGAAGG
Organism: Sphyrna mokarran; assembly: GCA_024679065.1. Lineage (NCBI taxonomy): Eukaryota > Metazoa > Chordata > Chondrichthyes > Carcharhiniformes > Carcharhinidae > Sphyrna > Sphyrna mokarran. The sequence goes on from JAGIQG010000015.1 coordinate 35,904,014, forward strand.
ATAAGATATATGAACATTTGGAGAAGTTTGGACAGATTAGAAATAGTCAGCATGGTTTTGTCAAGGGCAGGTCATGCCTTACGAGCCTAGTTGAGTTCTTCGAAAATGTGACTGAACACATTGACGAAGGAAGGGCGGTGGACGTAGTGTACGTGGACTTTAGTAAGGCGTTTGATAAGAACCCACATGCAAAGCTTCTGGAGAAGGTGAGAAGGCATGGGATCCAAGGGGCTTTGGCCTCGTGGATCCAGAAGTGGTTTGCCGGCAGAAGGCAGAGAGTGGTTGTGGATGGGTCTTGTTCTGCATGGAGGTCGGTAACCAGTGGAGTGCCCCAGGGATCTGTTTTGGGACCCCTGCTGTTCGTCATTTCAATAAATGACCTGGATGAGGAAGTGGAGGGATGGGTTAGCAAGTTCGCCGACGATACAAAGATCGGTGGTGTTGTGGATGGTCTGGAGGGATGCCAAAAGTTGCAGCGGGACATAGACAGGATGCAAGACTGGGCGGAGAAGTGGCAGATGGACTTCAACGTAGATAAATGTGTAGTGGTCCATTTTGGCAGAAATAATGGGATGAAGAAGTACAATATAAGGAGTAGGAGTCTTAGCTGTGTTGTAGAGCAGAAGGATCTCGGGGTCTGGGTCCATAAGACTCTTAAATTGGCCTCGCAGGTGGAGGAAGTGGTCAAGAAAGCGTATGGTGTACTGGCCTTCATTAATCGAGGAATAGAGTTTAGGAGTCAGGAGGTAATAATACAGCTCTATAAGACTCTTGTCAGACCCCGGTTGGAATATTGTGCACAGTTCTGGTCGCCTCATTATAGGAAGGATGTAGAGGCTATTGAGAGGGTTCAGAGGAGATTTACAAGGATGCTGCCTGGATTGGGAGGCAGGCCTTATGAAGATAGTTTGAGGGAGCTGGGACTCTTCTCACTGGAGAGACTTAGGTTGAGAGGCGACCTGATAGAGGTTTATAAAATGTTGAGAGGAATAGATAGGGTGGACTCTCAGAGACTACTTCCCCGAGCTGAAATGGTCACTGCGAGAGGATACAGATTTAAGGTGCAGGGAAGCAAATACAAAGGAGATGTCAGGGGTAGGTTTTTCACTCAGAGGGTGGTGAGTGAATGGAACCGACTGCCGTCGGAGGTTGTTGAGGCAAACTCACTGGGGTCTTTAAGAGACTTCTGGATGAGTATATGGAAAAGAATAGGATAGGGGGTTATAGATAGGTCTGTGGATTGGTAGATGTGATCGGTGCAACTCGTGGGCCGAAGGGCCTGTTTGTGCTGTATTGTTCTATGTTCTGTGTTCTAATACGGATAAACCTTTTTTTTCAGATTGGTTCAGTTAATTATTGCTAAAACATATCTGGAGAGGAAGCTGAACAATGCACTTGTCCTTGGTTCTTTTTACTGTCAGATGATCTGTTGGGAACACAAAAGTTCCCTGTGCAGGTCCCCTATTATACTGGTCCAAGTGCAATATCCGTATTATTGAATATCTAATATTAATGGTTGACACATTTCACTTACATGCGGTAGTAAAGCTAACGGCACATCTTGCTCACTTGCTAATAACCTAATTGGAAAGGGTAACTTATTTTGGGAACTGGCTTTTTAATAAGCACATATGACATGCAAAAGCATGCAAATATGCTTCCCAACTTTTGACTTCAGCAAACTTCAAACCTTCAAACATGCCCTCAAACCTTCATTGACTTAATTGCAAAAGCTCATCCCATCACTGGGAAGCTGATATTTGGCCTCCTGTTTGATGAAGTGCCTCCACCTGCCCTGATTCCTGCTCCTAGAAGCAGCATCCATCATATTTTTTAATCGTTTGCGTCATAAGAGATTATAACTAATGACCACTATGTGTAAGATTCAAACTTTTTGGCAAGAATGTTATTAAATGTATTATGGAAGTTATGTATTTTTGCAGGAGCTTTTTTAAAAAACCTGCATGCGATATTATATAGAACGTAAGGAAATAAATAATCATTTGCGATCGTGTTTGGCCTTTCTTTGTCCTATATGTTCTGTGCTAATCAACTTATTTTATGCGCTACTCAAACTCATGTCATTGAAAACATGTCATTTGAAAACATGTCAAATTATTGCTCTATTTTCACAACCTACTGCATTATGCTGACTAATCAAAACACTATTGATGATGTGTGAAATACTGGAATCAGCATTTTAATACCTTTTTAATACCTAAAATTGAATCTTTGGAAATTTTTCTAGCTTTATTGATGTGTAGAGTTTATTATCAATAGGACAGCTTTAGAAAGCATGCTGTTATTAAAGTTCCTTGCATATCCATGGCATGTATTGGTTAAGTTCTCAGTTAACTGGTGAGGGGATCTGGCTGTTCTCCATCCAGATAAAGATTTGATGTATTTAAAAAGAGTAGGTCAAGGATAATGTTCTTGAAAGTATTTTCAAATATAAAATGGAATCGACCTTCACAGGATTCTGTCTTTTAATTTATTGCTGGCAATCATGTTAAGTAAAGTGCAGCCAGCATTAACAGAACTGGGTTAACACAAGTACGTGTAATTCCATTGCTCATAAACATCTGTACAGGAAAAAGCTGCATTAGTAATTTAAACAAGTTGTGTGTGTGAGTGCTGAAAATAATGCTCCATCTTGATCCAAACTATAATATGTTGATTTTATCCCACTGATGTGCAATTTTGACCAATATATTATTAATTTATCTGCTTTGATCTTAAAAAGGTTACTTTGCATTGTATGGGATATGTAAAACGTTACACAAATTGGCCAACAGATAACTATTAATTTTGAGTTTCCTGGATCTACTCAGCAATTAATTGCATCAGAAAGTTTGTCATGTCCTTGAAATGTTACATGAATACTAAACTTACAGGTACTTGCTGAACGCTAAGGTATCTTCTGAAACAAGCTCCTTTATTTCCAAGTCAGGTGTCAAAACGCACAACTAAGAGACACTCAAATGACTACTGTTAATACTCTAACTATATTTGAAGAAATTATTAAGAGTTGCAATTTAAATAAGCCCTCTGCCCTGACTACTTCCCTGTCCCCTTATGGCCAGTCCATGATGGAAAAAGTAGAGATTAAATTGATAAGAAGTGTGGTAACTGGCCCCATCCCACTGTGAACACACCTCTATCGGGATCAGTTGGGAATCGGAGAAACTGAGTACCTTGCTCTTGGAGAGGTGGGTCAATGATTTCACTTGTTAATGAAGTTGGGTTCCTCCAACTTTGGAAGTCATTTGAATTTTACTCTCGCCAGCTTTCCGAGGGCTCAGGAAACCTAGCAGCTAAAGGGAGGCCAAAATGCGGGTTGTTTTTATTCTTTTATTAGCTATTGGGGTTGCTAGTTAGGCTAGCATTTGTTGTCCATCCCTAACAGCCCTTTAGAAGGTGGTGGTGAGCTGCAGGTCCTAGCAGGTTCAGGTTTTTCCAGCAGTGACAGTGGGTTAGGGGAAGCACTTTCTCTCAGTATCTCAACCCAATCTGCAGCCTCTCATCACATCTAATCTCTCCAGCAATCTGATTTCTTATCCCTAATCTCTTTTCTCTCACCCTGATCCCATTTCTCCCACCCCAATCTCTATCTGTCAATCCTCCTGACTCCGTCTGACGCAGAAAGATCCCATCTTTCTCATTCTCCCTCTTTGCAGTGGTTTCAGCTGCAATCCTCCCCATGACTCCCAATCTTGCTGAATGCTAGCGACTGCCCCAGCAATCACTGTTCTGATCACTGACTGCAAGTTTTTACATCCAACAACTGGCTGGCTTTAGAATATAGACAGCTGCCATAGAAACATAGAAACTAAAAGCAGGAGTAGGCCATTCAGCCCTTTGAGCCTACTTTGCCATTCATTTTGATCATGGCTGCTAATCAAATTCAATACCCTGATCCCTCCTTACCCCCATATCCCAGACGCCTTCAATCCCAAGAGCTAAATCTAATTTCTTCTTGAAATAGGACAATGCTTTTGGCACAACTACATTCCGTGGTAGTGAATTTCACATATTCACCACCCTCTGGGTGAGGAAATTTCTCCTCAGCTCAGTTCTAAAAGCTTTACCCCTTATCCTTAAACTAAGACCCCTAATTCTGGACTTCCCCATTATTGGGACTATTCTTTCTGAATCTATCCTGTCTAGCCCTGTTAGAATTTTATAAGTTTCTATGAGATTCCCTCTCACTCTTCTAAACTCTAGTGACTATAATCCTAATCGACTTAGTCTCTCCTCATATGACAGACCTGCCAACTCATGTGACAAAAGCAGCAAAACACTTTGATGAGGAACTGATGTAATATTCAATAGGACATTCACCATCTTGGTAATCCAGGGTTTCTCAGATACTGACAATATCCCTTGCTTCTTCTTTGTAAGTTTTAGAGATAAATTTTAGAGATATGAAGTTTTATCATTAAAAGTCTTGCATGTGAACCAAACCCCAAATCAAGTTCAAGTTCATTAAGGCAGGATGAGGACGGAACACCCAATCCAATTGTAAATTGATTATTTGAATATTTTAAAAAGACTTCAATGCCTTCATTTTAACAATGATTCTATGTTACCAAATGTTGGGTGATTTTTCTAGACCTTGAGAAACCTGAGAGACTAAAGGAAGTGGGAAGATACGAATCCAGAGAACTTTTACTGCACTGCTTGTGGGTCAAGAGTAGCAAGGTTGTTTCTGCCATGCCCAACAGACTACCCTGCAAACCACAGCCCCTAAATTAGTCTGCTGCCCCCCTCACCCACCCACTGCAAATATTCCTACTCCCCTGATCAACATCTGCTAAACCCAACCACCATTTGCCACCCCGAAATATGACTTGCCCATGTTCGTGATTGAACACTTTCTCCCATGATCAGATATCTCCCCTGGTGATCAGACATCACTGCCCTTCCCAATCAGACTACCACCTCAACATTATTTCCACAATCTCTCCTACCCTGAACCCACTAGACCTATTGGCTTTCAGACCAGTTTGGCAATAGCCTCTGTTATAGGATTTCCATCCACTGGGTAGCCAGCATTTTAATTTATCCAGCGATGGGCAGAAAATGGGACCTCAAGCCAACTCCTTTGATCGCTCCAAGAGCTAAAATCCAGTTGAAAGTATGTAATTGCAAGGACTACTTCGGTCGGGGCATCCTTCAAAAAATTGAGCCCCATTTCAAACAATAAGATCGTGCGTACCTTCTATATAGAACCTCTGCAATGCAGAAGGAGGCCATTCAGCCCATCAGGACTGCACTGACTCTCCAAACTGATATCTTACCTAGGCCTTATCCTCGTAACCCCATATATTTACTCAACTAATCCCCCAAATTTATACATCGCAGGACACTAAAGGGCAATTTAATATGTCCAAATCACTCAACCTGCACATCTTTGGACTGTGAGAGGAATGATGTAGAGTTACCGGCGTTGGACTGGGGTAAACACAGTAAGAAGTCTGACAACACCAGGTTTAAGTCCAACCGATTTATTTGATGGTAAACTCACAAGCTTTCGAGGTTCTCCTCTTCAGGTGAATGAGGTGTTCTGGTTTCAGACAGCACATATAACATCAAATATATAACAGTATATATATATATATATATATATACTCTGTTATATGGGCTGTCTGAGACCAGAACACCTCATTCACCTGATGAAGAGGAGAACCTCGAAAGCTTGTGAGTTTACTATCAAATAAATTGGTTGGACTTAAACCTGGTGTTGTCAGACTTCTTACTGTGGGAGGAAACCAGAGTACCCAGTGGAAGCCCAGGCTGATATGAGGAGAATGTGCAAACTCCACACAAACAGTCACCTAAGTCCAAAATCAAACCTGGGTCCCTGGCACTGTGAGGCAGCAGTGCTGAGCACTGTGCCACCGTGCCACTCTATCAAAGGACAACATTGTGACAGCAGTAGTCCCTGGCAGTATTATGTTGTGGCAGTGAGAGAAGCACCATGAAGGTGAATGCCTATGTCATGTTCATTACAGACTCAGTTAAAAGATTCCTGAAAATTTGGATGTGCTATTTTTGTAACCTCGCTTCAGTCAAGTCTTGACTTACTGATCATTTAATGAACTCAAATTCTGGAATGTAAAGATAAAACTTTGCGGCCAGGGAATTTAGAGGAACGGAATTGGAGTGTGTTCTTTCACACAAAGATAAGCTGAAATCTCTTCCTCAGAAGACCATGGTTGCTGGGACAATTAAAGTTTTCGTGACTGAGATGGATATCAAGGGATTATGGAGCCAAGGCAGGAAAATGGAGTTGAAATGCAGATCAATAGTGATGTGATTGAATGATGAAGCCTGCTTGAGAGAGTGAAAGCCTCCTGTTTCCAATGTTCCCGTGTTCTGATGTTATTGTAACTTCCCTAAATAATAAAGGCTTCAGTTTTAGCCTCAATAATATGATTTGACAGTGCAGTGATTTTAATCTCTTGGTGGTGGGCAGTCCATGTAATTTTTAGTGTACAACTATGCCACTGATAGCCATGTGACCCACTGCTCAATATGTTATAAATAAGGTTGCAAATTTCACATGATATGAAATGTAGGATTCACTGCAAACACAAATCAAAACAGTTAACTGACAACACAAATTGAGACAACTTGATTTTTGTTGCAGATTGTGAGTGCATGTCCATTTATACCCTAATTCTCATAAAATGATTACAGTCCTTTAGTGTTGTAAACCCAAAAAATACATAGGTTATTATTTTTGTGGTATCTGGGGTGATCACTAGGTATATCTTCCACAGGGCTAGGGAATGAAATCAGGGTCCTGGCATTTCTCCTGGACCCTTATCAATACCCCTCCAACCCCTCACCATCCCACCACCATTAGGCTATCACCCCCTCCCCTGCCACTCCCCCATAACCTTCAAGTGCCCAGTATTGGGAACCATAGTCACAGTGAACTGTTCCATATACATTCAGGAAAACCTCTTGGTGCCTTGTTTAATAAAGCCAGTCAAAAGCTCAATAGGTGCTCTTTATAGCCACGGTTTTGTCAGACAATTACAGACAACTTGGTCAGCCATCATAGAATCCTACAGGGCAAGAGGAGGCCATTCACCGACTTCACCGACAACAATCCCACCCAAGTACTATCCCCACAACCTCGTGCATTTATTCCGATAATCCACATTATTTACCCTGCTAATCTCTTCGACACTAATGATTAACTCAGCACACCTGGCCTGCCTAACCTGCACATTTTGGACTGTGGGAGGAAACTGAAGCAGCTGGACACGGAGAAAATGTGCAAATTCCACACAGATAGTGACCTGAGGCCGAGGCATAATTATGCAATCAATTCCACTCCATTAAACCTGCTTCTTTACAATATTTCAGCAACACCATCAAAAAGACTTGAACCTCAAGCACTGCAAATAACAATCCTGTGTACAAATGAGAACATTTTGAACACATAGTATTTGGCACATAACTCCTGGTTTCACTTCCACATTGCAACATGACAAAACCACCCAGTAATTTCACACTAACCAATTCATCTGTAATAATGTACTATTTCTATCCACGTAAGTGGGCTTTGTTAACAGAAAAAGTACTCTTTTTATTGAGTGATCAATATTTTCTCATTTTAAATTGAAACTAAACACCCTTACAAATACCCAGCACAGAGCATATAATAGGGGAGCAAAGTGCTGTATCTGAAATCTGGAATATGAACAGGAAATGCTGGAAATACTCAGCAGACCTGGGCAGCATTAGTGGAGAAAGAAACAGAGTCAATGCTTCAGATCCACGATCTGCATTAGTTCTGATGGAAGGACAATGTTCCTCTTTGCACTGTGGCCGCCAGGCATGTTGAATATTTCCAAAACTTTCTGTTTCTATTGGAGCAAGAACAGTGACAAAAATTCAATCAAACTCTTGTGAGCCTCTCATTCCTCTTTAACATCGAGAAACCCGGCAGCAAACTGCCTGAGATCTGGTCTGGCACAACATTGTGAATTACCAAAAACAAATAAGGATAAGCAGGAAACCTGGTGGGATTCTCTTAGCTCGTTGCACTGCTCGAATAGCACATTGGGCTGGGAGATGACTGTTTCGCGGGATTCACGTTGGGTGCTTGGGCCTGTGTGCATCTCCAAGGCTACATTTTTTGGTGCCATTTGCTCCATGTTGGAAATCAATGTGGAGCTGATTATCACATTGAAATCAGCATTTTAATATGATTAGCAGACCTGGAATGGTACTCTGTAGACCCACTAGTGTCTCCTATAGCATACCAAGAGTGGTTCCCTCCAGTGACATTTAAGACTGCTCTCCACTAAAAGGTTACAGGCACCTGGTCTCATTGGAAGGAACAGAAGCCATTGAAGACGCCCACTACCCTCCCGCCCCAGTGCCACACCCTGGCACTGCCCAAGGGACAAACTAGACCAGGCACCTTGGCACTATCCACTGGGCAGTGCTAAGAATGTGGGTCCAGAGCAGAATGGCCCACTGGGACAGGGCCTATTGGTGGTAGTGATCAGTGGGAGGGGGGGGGGGGGGGGGGGGGGGAACTGCCGCTACTGCAAGAGGATTGGTGGGGGTGGGGGGGGAGTGAGGGTTATCAGGGCTGGCCATTAGGTGTGAAGGAGTCAGAGCTGGTTATTGGGCTGGCTGGGTCGGCGGTGGGTGGGGGGTGGGGGGGGTGTGGGGGTGGGGGGGACCTCAGATATTGCCTGGGGAGGTCTGTGATATTGGCCAATCTTAATCTGATGCACCATAATTAGAGAGTTATTGATATGTCTAGATTTAGACAATCCCTCGAATGCTTTTGATTCACTTTTGGTTAAGTGAAAACCAGTTACAAATTCAATCTCAGAGACAATTATTCATTCCTACTTCAATATCTTAGTAACCATGCTCTTATTTACCTTGACTTTCTATCCCATAATTGTAGCATTGTGAATCTTTTGGTACAAGTTCCTATGCCTGAATAAACCAATGATTGAAAATAAATTACTGAAAGACAGTAATTTTTTTCATAAACCTTGAAGGTTGTGAAGGTCATCACATCTGAAGTTCTGGATGAATATATTAAGGTTGAAAGAACACATCTGAAGTTTCTTTGTGTGTGGTCACAAATTCCTGACCAAATGTCTGGCATTCAATCTTTCCTTTGTACTTTGCTACGTTTGTAAATCTGCCTGGGATAACTGCTTTTTCTGTGGGAGTAAGAATGAAAGGTAAAAAGCAATGAGAATTACAGACAAAAGCAATTCAACTCATTGAGCTTCCAGTTTACTTAGAAAAGCAGACAGGAGATATTTTAACAAGCAAAAAGATTTAGGCAATGCAATTTGGCTTCTCAGCACATGTTTTTCAGTGCTCTGAAGGACATGTTGTCTCCAAAATGATGCCCCTGCCACACATGCACACTCCTGGAAATAAGTTCGTTGGACTACATTTGGCATATTTGGGTGTCACGGTGGAACAGTGGTTAACACTGCTACCTCACAGTGACAAGGACTTGGGTTCGATTCCCTGCTTCGGTCACTGTTTGTGCTGAGTCTACAATTCTCCCCATGTCTGTATGGGTTTCTTCCGAGTGCTCTGGTTTTTTTCCCACAGTCTGAAGAACATGCTGATTAGGTGCATTGGCCATGTTAAAGTCTTCCTCAGTGTACTGGAATGGATCCTGGAGTGTGGTGATAAGGAGATTTTCACGGTAACTTCATTGCAATGTTAATGTAAGCCTACACGTGACATAAATAAATGAGCATTCTCTAAGTTTTTAAAATACCTTTCACGGGATGTAGGTGTCATTGACTAGGCTAGCATTTATTTCCCATTCCTACTTGCTCTTGAGAAGATGGTGAACAGCTGCTTTCTTGAACCATGCAGTCCATGTGGTGCAGGTTCACCCACAGTGCTGTGAGACAGAGAGTTCCAGGTTTTTGACCCAACATTGGTGAATGTCCAAACGGAAGTGTTCAGATTAGAAAGATCTTGACATCCATTTGTTTTACCACTGAATTTGGAAATCTCACTATTGCAAACACACAGAAACACATGTTCAGCTGCAGCAAGGCCCTCTCGGCATCATTATTTATAGTGATCAACTACAGAAGAGTTAGTTAGTGATTGATCTCTTCTGGTTCTTGTTCCATTGATGGTGAGCACTGTCCCATTCATGGGGATGTGTAGAGTATTGAAAATTGCATTGTATTTTTTGTCCACGTGAAACTACCATACACAAATGTATCAGCAGAAGTTGTCTAGAAGGAAGAGGAAATTATAAATGATCCTATTTTAATAGCATGTGCAATTCTGATGCTGAATGCTTCTGGGTGCACCTATTTGCTCCCAAGAATTTCACAACAGCTGTGAGGATGGGGAAAAAATAGGAAACCTCTTTTGGAAGGTATTTGTCTACTTTCCTGAGATAGCATTTTAAGTTGGAGATTTTAGGAACACGTTGACACTATGTTAGAGACACACAAGACGCACTCCAGCTCAGGTTTAGCAACAAGAAATCCTACAGTTTACAGTGTACACTGATCTGATCAAAATAAACATCTGACCAAAATAAAATCCTGGATCATTAGAGCAGCTTGATCACTGGGTATGCAAATTGATATGGCATTGCCAATACTCTTTTGATGTGCATTTGGAACCATCATCTGTATCCCCACTTTGGCAAAAGCTACTGTGATGTTTTGAAGATGTAATGGCCAGTTTATTAATCACAGATGACAAAGCATCACATGAAAAGCTTCATTCTTCAAAGCAATGAAAACACTATTGGTAAGCATTGAATCTGATTCAAATATCACAGCAACATGAAGAACATGAGTTAAATGACAGTACACCTGATATCAGATGATCTCCTACTTCCAGAGAAAAGAAGTCCACCATAGTTAAAAGAGTGCTATTATGGAGTGAACAATTATCTTCAGTTGATGAACAAATGTTTCATTTTGTTGTATATGACTGAATGTATTGTTAAGTCAATAAAAAAGTTTGAATATGTAATAATGTTACTGATAAAGTTGAATGTTGAAGTTATGTGCTGGTTTACTTTAAGAAATAAACCATTAAAACGCGTCATGGACAGGAGAGGGATTTAATTTCAAACAATCATGATTTCTCCTCTCACCGTACACAGAAAGATTTTTTTAAAATTTCTCTTCACCCCCTTTATAAATGGTGGGATATTTCCCCCAGGCCTTCAGTTTTGGTATGATCCAACTTTCTATTATTGCCCTATCCCAAGTTTGTTGCAGGGTTAAATCAGAGAGTTAGTTTATTTTATATGCACTCAAAATACGGAAGAGGTTTTACACAGTTCATCACTATCCCCCCCAAACTTTCTGCATTTACACAATAGAAGAGGGATCAGGGAAATAAATAGGTATGGGGCAAGACCACAGATAATTAAGAATTATTGTTTCACATGAGTCCAGAATCAAAATTCTAATTTGCATTCCTGAAGAGAGGTTAGCCGGAAGCTGATTAGGAGTGATCCATTTTCCAGTAGCAGTGATATCTATGAAGGGAGAAACAGTCAGAGATGAATTAGTCATTTAATTTACTAAGAAGGGGAGGGACATAGTGTATTGAAAATTATATTGTGCATTTTGTCCTCGTGAGGCCACCATGTGCACATATACCAGCAGGGGGAGTCTAAGAGGAAGAAACAATAATAATGGGTGTATTTTAATTGCATAAGCAGTTCTAATTTTGAATGTTTCCGGCTGAATCTAATAGTTTCCTCACAAAAGCTTCATAGTGAAAACATATAGTCCTTTGTTGGTTAGATGCTGCTGCTTATAGTTAAATGCCACCTTGCCCTGCAAGAAAGAGGGAAATGTGTGAGTGAATGTGGCCCAAAATGTTTGGTTGATGTTGGTTTAATAATTGAATAATATATGGAAGTTGTGAAATGTGGGTGCGAGATTTGCAGTAATGTTAAATATGTGATGAAGTTGGGAATATTAGATATGATTCAGAATTGATAGAGATCATTGGTGGGTGAGTTTGCTGCACTTAGCTGTGTGTAAGGCTAGTTATGCAGTTAGTGGGATATGTCATTTAAAAACACATTCACTGACCTGGGCCATTCATGTGAGGTCATTGTGCTTCTTTAGACACTGAATTCAGATCCTTGGGGTTTGAATGCTGGTATTGACTAGAATGGTTGTTGGGTCCTATTATTTTCAGGACAGCCGCCTGGTCACCTGTGGATAAAGCACATCTTTCTTCCTTCCTACCTGCTACACAAAGGCCTCCAATGCAGCACAGGTAAATTGCGGAACCTATTCTCTGTCATTTTGTGCTATTTTTGTGTCTATTTCATATCAAATGCACTTTGAGAATGACTTCCAACCTTTACTGTCATCAAAATGCACTTTGAGTTTGCCTGCCGCTGTCATGCAGAACCAGGATGTTTTCACAGTACACAGTGGGAGCAAAATGAAGATTTTGATGAGATAGCTGCCTGAAATCACCTTGTCAAGAATAATGTTCAGTTTTCCCGGGGCTAGAAGAGGCAGCCCAGCCACAAGACCCCCATCCCAGAGTAGATTCTGGAGGCCAACCCCTTGTCCCTCAGCCTGAGTGCCACCCCTCAATCCCCATTTCCGTTGTGGGAGCATTCCCTGCAACCTGGCAATGGCAAAGGGATACCTGGGCACTGCACATACACCCCTGACCCTCCTGGGGGTCCAGCACACCAGGTTCATGCTTGTCAGGGCCATCACCAAAGCCTGCCTAATGCAATTCCCACTGGGGAGGAGGTGCGTTATGGGAGGTCACTAAATCGGGCTTCCAGCCACTAATGAAATATCAGTCAGCAGAGATGCTGAATTGTCAGGTCCTTGCACAGTCGATGGGAGGCTGATTGGGGTTGGTGGGGCGAGTAGGGTGACTGGTGATGAGTTTGCCACCAGTGGACATCCAATTTTGGCCCCGATGTCCCATTCAGTGGATGTCAGGATTTTGGCCAACAGGGCCAGTGAATTCCTCCTTCCCTCCCAGGTGGTTATTACATGGCTACCATTACTAGCCACCTCACCATAACCCCTAACCCTGCCCCACTCACTTCACTTTGGGAAATGTAGAAATGGGGTGAAATTGGGCAGGCATGTTATGACCTTGTTATTTTTCAGTATCCTATTGGCCTGTCTGATAACCTTTGCACTCCATGTTGGCTGATGCTGCAGGTAGTCCTGATGCAAAAACCTAGAGGGAGGTTATATGCAGGGAACTGGAGAATGGGAGTTGAAATTGAAGGCCACTGGAAGCAAACAGAGGAGGTTTGATTTGACAGAGCAGCAGCATAAAGACAAGTGTGACCATCAGATTTTAGTATATTCCGAGCTTCCCCCATCCCGTGCCTCTTCAGCCATGAAGTGCTTGCGCTGATTTAAAACAAGCCTAATTAATTTTAATGGTCTTGGCAACGAGCAGTGAATTCTGCAGCAGGCATTCATGTACCCCGTCACTTCAAGAAAGCTCCAAAATAAAGCTGCAGATAAAAAGAGAATAAATAGATGCTTTCAGAACAACAGAGGCAATAATGAAAGATCCGTAAAGGGTTGTGGAAAAATAAAAATGAAAAGTAATGCTTGCCACATTATGAGTTATATCTTAGTTCCATCTATCATTATCAGCCCATTCAGATGGGAGAACAAAGCACACAGTGTGATTTCACATTATTAAAATTAGTATACATTTAAATTATATTGAAGTAAAGCACTCACAGAACTATTCCCTTCACTTGAAAGCTCCTGTGCAGTCCATGGTTACCAACACTTTTAAAACACCACCTGAGTCTGAAAGACGTGCTGGTTAGGTATATCAGCTATGCTAAATTCTCCCTCAGTGTGCACAAACAGGTACCAGAGTGTGGTGACTAGGGGATTTTCACAGTAACTTCATTGCGGACAGACAATGCAAAAGTCCGTTGATCTTGGGCAGGATTTTCCAGTCTTGGGAGTGAGTGCAGCTGGAAAATCCCACCCTTAAACTTAGAATGTGGCTGCACAGAACAACTTAAAGAAGCCGGACACTTCACAAATTATCCATAGACTCCAAATAAAACTAAAGGGTGTATTTCACACAATCAAAATGACCAGGTGGCAGATTGGCTTTCTGGTAGCCTTTGATGGCCTCTTGTTTTTACTTCTATTAAAATAAAGATTTGCAGTTATATAGCATCTTTCTTGGCAACAGAATGTTTCAAAATGCATTTCAGACAATTAAATTTCTGAATTGCAATTGCTGTTATTAAGTAGGAAACACAGCAATTAATATGCACACACCAATCCCCCCAAGAAACCAACATAATAATGATTAGAAAGTTGTGATGTTGCTTGAAGGATTAATATTGGTTAGGACACTGGAGGTAACACCCCTTCTCCTTTTTAAAGTAGCGTCACGGGAACTTATACATCTACCTGAGAAAGCAGACTGAGCCTTAGATTATTGTCTCATCTGAAAGATGGCACCTCAGACAGTGCAGCATCCCCTTCAGTACTGCACTGGTAGTCAGCCCTGACTTTTGTGCTCAAGTCCTGTAGCTTGATTCGATTAATCAAACCACTCATCATGATTTGATTTGATTAATCAGACAATTTTCTTCACAATCTTAGCTACAATAAATAGGGGGGGAAGGGCGAAGCAGCTCTAGTTCAAATGCTGTCAGATTCAAACCGCCTGTCTAGGTGCCGGTTAAATATGGCAACTGAACCTTCAACTTAAGGTAAGAGCAGCTTCCTGCCTGCCCAGAATGGAGGTCAAATCCCAAAAGAATGACGATAATTCAATTCCTGGGTTGGTTGTTGATTTAGGTCCAATATAGTCCTAGCAACGGTTTTACTGCCTTTTCTCTCTTCTGGGGTCAGTTTGACACAAAAGAATTAATAATTCACTTGTGAAACCTTTTCTCAAAATATTTCACCATTCTGCTGCAGCGGTCACCTGGTGGGTCTGGGACTTCCACTCGGAGCTGAGATGGCTGACCGCATACAATCACGTGGTGGCGGACAGCAATGAGCTATGCAGACATGAGGGCACAGCTAATTTTACAGTGTGGACAGGCAGGAAACTGCTGTTACCTCGAGTTGAAGGTACTTAACAAGCATCAGGACAGTCATTCACGCCTTGAATCCAACAACATTTCACTTAGGCCTGCTGTCACCCCTTCCTCACCTGTTAATCCTGATTACCTGCTGTCACCCCCTCTTCACCTGTTAATCCTGATTACCTGCTGTCACTCTCTCTTCACCTGTTAATCCTGATGACCTGCTGTCACTCTCTCTTCACCTGTTAATCCTGATGACCTGCTGTCGCTCCCTCTTCACCTGTTAATCCTGATGACCTGCTGTCACTCTCTCTTCACCTGTTAATCCTGATGACCTGCTGTCGCTCCCTCTTCACCTGTTAATCCTGATGACCTGCTGTCGCTCCCTCTTCACCTGTTAATCCTGATTACCTGCTGTCACCCCATTCAAAAGTAGACACAGGTCTCACCTCAGGGAAGTAGTAGCCCTTCAGTTCAGTGGTGTTCCCCTACAGGTTCTCTATCAAGCAATCCAGGAATGGCAGGAATCCCTGTTTCCAAGTGATGGCAGCAGGCGACTCTGCCATCTGACCAATGCAGCTTAGACCATAATGCAGAGGAAATTAGCAACTGTGGGCTCCATAAACTAAACTGGGTCCAATGGCCTCCTGAAGGGGTAAGTGGCCAGTGTATTGATTGCAAATTGGCACAAATAATGGCATCAGCAATGTAAATGTATCAGTGGAGAAGTTGGTCAAGCAAAAGTTTGGGTTAAAGGCCTCAGCACCAGAAAGAACATGTGAACGGAAAGTATGGGCGCCTGTTAATACCGTGAAAATTGCATCAGTTTCAGGCAAGTGTGTGTTTGGAGCACTTACTAGGGCGTTGGCTATCTAAATGCTCTTAAAGTGGTTTGATGCTAATTAAAGTGACATTCCACCCCTTCTGTCTGCCTGTAGGTGCTTCACATCTCACAGGGAGTATTCAAAGTCCTTGACTGCATATTAATTCCTGAAGAGCAGGAAGTGGTTGAATTGACCAGGAAGCAGGGCAGACACTGGGTTGTGAACACGAAGGCTTGAATGTCAGCACAACAAACTGAGGATGTCACCAATCTGATGTGAAGAGCTGGGCTTTCAGGAGACGTACATGACACTGCACTGGGAACAGGGAATGTACATAATTGCAGGCTAACTCAATGTGTTCCTCACCACAGGTCCTTGTACTCACGAGACATACACTTGACCTGGACTATTTGATGGGCAACACGACAGCTCAGTGACTATCGCTGTGCTGTGCAGATACATGGATTTGGGCCTGTGTCTGTGGGAGTTTGCGCATTCTCCCCGTGCTTGCGTGGGTTTTCTCCGTGTGCTCCGGTTTCCTCCCACATCCCAAAGATGTGCTCTTAGGCTAATTGGCAAAACAAATTCTCCCTAAATTGTCTCAAATTTGGTTTTTAATCCATAGATCTATAAACATGGACAGGGATCGCAGGTAGAGGTGGGAACATCGGGGTGGTGGCGTGGGCTCGTTGGGCTGAAGGGCCTGTTTCCCGTGCTGTTTTGTGCTTTGTTCTTTGTTCTTTGTTCTTTATATCCCATCCAGGCATAATGGTAGAAGCCCATTAGGCTCAGATGAGGAGGGTAGAATGGCTCCAGTCTTTCACCACTCCTCCTTTGACAGTAACAAGTATTTTTTTAAGACTCCAGTTGCCAATTCAGTCAGTACTTAATTGTTTAAATGCCATGAGTGTAAAAGACCAAACACACCGATTTTAATTGCAAAGAGACAATTTAAACTGATGACCATGAGTTTAAACGAGATGTAGGACATTAAAAATAGGTTCCAAACACATGCTATTGGGACCCACGATCCACGATTAATCCACTTCCATCCAGCAGTCAGGAAGCTGACATCTCACCTCCCACACAATTAAAGTTCTCCTGCTCTCTCACTTCCTTCTTCTGAGAGCAACATTAGATTCTGGTCCTCAAGCTAACTGTAATTCTCCTGTTTATGAGTTAAGAAACTGTGAATTCAAGGCCCACTTCCTAATTCAGATAAATATTTTGTTGCAAGACTGAAGGTGCTGGCGATGCCATTTGGACAAGATGCAAATCCTGGCCCTCTTCTGCTTGGTTAGTTAGCATAAAATTATTTTTTACATTCATTCATAGGACATGGACATTGCTGGCTGGCCAGCATTTATTGCCCATCCTTATTTGCCCTTGGAGGGCAGTTGAGAATCAACCACATTGCTGAGGCTCTGGAGTCACATGTAGGCAGAACAGGTAAGAACAGCAGATTTCCTTCCCTAGAGGACATTAATGAAACGGATGAGTTTTTATGACAATCAGCAATGGGTAAGACAGATTCTTAATTCCAGATATATTTTATTCCATGCCACTATTTGAAGATGAGCAGTGAGGTGTTCATTATCTTTTCCTCAACCATTAGCAGCAAAAACAATTGACTTATCACTGGTCCCATTTCATTAGAAATTGGCTGCTATATTTGCCTGCATAATGACAGCACATCAAAAATAAGCCATTAGTTATGAACTGTTTTGAAATTGCCAGGGAACATTACAAGACACTATCCAAATCAATGTTCTTTCTTTCAAAACAAAAATTGACAAAGGCATGAGACAAGATGATAAGAAATGGAAGTGAACCAGGGAAAAATACAGATGAAGAAACAAGAAAATGCATTACACATCTGATGAAAAAGAAAAGACAGCCTGAGCAAATGAAACAGGACAGAGAAAGGAGCAAGAAATCTGTCCCAAAAATAGGATTGAGAAAGATTTATAAAGAACAGAATGGAGCTGAGGAGTAAAAGCAAGTCAAGGAAAAATAGGCAGGTAAGAAAGGGTCACATAATTAAGGATTATTGGGTACTTTGATTTCACAGGAATCTGGATCCTAACCAAACATTCTGGTCAAATCCAGGTGTTAAAGAGCATTTAACTTAGGCTGGAATTCTCCGCCCTCGCTCATGGCTGGGATTCTCTGGTCCCGTTGCAGTGAATGGAGATTTGACTGAGTGTCAAATTCTCATTGCCAGAGTAACGGGGCAAGCAAGACCAGAGAATTCCTGCATTTGACCTTAAACTTGATGGGAAATAAAACTTTTGTTTCCAAATCACGTCATTTATAATTGAGCAATGTTGAACAACACATAAATATGAAAACATTCCTTTATAATTCTCCAGCAAGTCAGACAAGTCCAACATATTGGCTTTAAATCTAAATGAGATATTGGTCTGATAAACAGGTATGTCATTCTGTTAGTTTATGTGGTAATTTATTTTGTTAAATAGATAGCCATTTTGCCAGCGAGAAAATTTAATTTATGGTCAGGTTACCCAGGCATAATTCTGATTTATACTCAAATCCTTTCTTCATCATCATTAATAATGATAAAAAGTGTCTTCAAATCAGTTCTGAAAAGGTCATACATTCCTGTTATGATGAACTGTTACCCAGTGTTATTACTTTTCCTCTTATACTGACATTTCCTTCTTCCATGAACTTCTGATCAAGAATAAATGTATATAAAATACTTCTGATTTTCTATCGCTTTTGGTAATCACTTTTTTTTTGTCTTATGCCTATTGAGAGAGATGAGATTATGGATTCAGTGGGCAGTATGCAATGCTCTCCCTGTGTTGAGTTTGATGGTGGTGGGAGACAATTAATCTGGTGAGAGGCGGGGATCATCACTTTCCCGGCAGAAGGACTCACCATGCAGGGAACACAACAAGAAAGGTTTGTTTATGTGCTCCTAGGAGACCCCATTTAAAAGCATGCAGCATCTGATCAAGGATGTTGGGAAATGGGTGGCCTTCAGAGAGACATCTTCTGCCCTTGTTGCCAATCCCATCCCCACTTCCTCTAGGTCCCCACTTGCTCCACTCACCTGTGACCTCGGAGCCAGCAATGATCTGAGGCCTTGGATGAATGTTGTACTGGGAAAGGCAGCCATTGCCTGTCCTGTGGCATTGATGTTCAAATGGAACTGTTCTAAGTTGTAGATGAAATGGCTTTGGGTCATGCCTTAAGACATCAGAGGTCAGATGACTATGGCAAGCTCACAGCAGGTCACAATGTACAAAGGAACTTCTTGTTTTCTATGAAATAAAGAAAAACACAACTGGCATAACTATCATTTGCAGTTGAAAGTCAGGCACATTCATGGTCTACGATGGAAATCATCACACTTGTCCAGAAGACTGACTGGTCATTCTAGCCAGTCCACTTTTGACTGTCCCTTCATATGTATTGCACACATAGGCTAGATATTTTCCCTACTGCCTGCTACTGGAATCAAAGCAGGCGGGACAGGATCATGCAAAGGTCTGCTGACATCGGGCTAGATTTTTCGGTCTTGGGATGAGCATGGCAGGAATATCCCACCCTTAATCTTTAAATTGGTCTGGCCTTCTAATAGGATATGTGTGAGTTGTTACTGATGTTTGTCAAATGTTTGCTCATTCCTGGAATGGCATTGCCTCTCTGGGGAATGTTGTTGCAATATTGAGTGTTGCTGTTGATCTATTTTATTTGTTGGGGAATAATTTACCTCTGGGGCTGTTGATCACTTAGTTCCTTGTGCAGTTGGGGAGCTCATATCTTCCTCATCAGCTGTTTGCTCTGAAGAAATAGCTTCTCCAGTTCCAAGTTTGTGCCTGCTGTCATGACAATGTATCATTTTCACTGTGTACAATTGAGGTGACAATTTCTTCACTCAGGTACCAAGTTGCAAAATGGTTGTGTCTTTGTTGAGGGCATTGAATGCTTACGCTCTGGCTGGCTCTCAATTATCAATTCTAGAAATGAGTTGGTAGCTTTATCAAAGTGTAATTGGCTTTCATTTTGCTTTGATATTGTCACTCAATCTCGTTACTACTCCTGGCTTCAGTAACATTTCAGCTATTGGAAGAGTAATTTGGGTGTGGTGTGACATTAGTCATTGGACAGGACTATATTCCATGCCTTCAGTAGGTGTGTTTCTTCAGTTGATGTTTGTCTCGTACACATTAGTGCTGGATCTATTCAATTTTCTGATGATCCCTTTGGTAATTTTCACTGATGCTTCGGCCTTTCCATTTGAACATGGGTTAAGTGCAGAGATGATGAGGGGTGTGGAATTTCTCAATTATCTGCAAGGCATCAGGATTCTTGTGAATTAAGGGCCATTGTCACTCATCAGAATGTTAAAAATGCCAACAATGACTGAAGTGTGCTTTCAACCATTCGATGATCTTATTGGTAGTCATTGATATCAGCTTATCTAACTCCCAATTTTCTGAATAGCAGTCAATGGTGACAAGATAGTAACTTCCTGTGAGAGAGAAGAGGCCTACTCCAAGTCCCATCCATGGTCCGTAGTGTATGTCGGGAGTCATGAGCAGCTCTTTAGTTTGCTCAGCTTGATATTCATTACAAGCACTGTACTGACTGATGGGGTCCTTAAATTCATTGTTCATGTTTGGCCAATAGAGCTCTTATCTTGCTTTCCTCAATTTTATTCAATGGTTTGCATTTCTTTTCTCATTTCCTTAGGGATATTCACTCTATTTCCTATGTACATGCCATCTTGGGCAATCACATCATCTCTGGATACTCAGTTCTGTCTTATGATGTGTCTCTATCAGGAGTGTCCTTTCAGACTACTCATTCATCACTCCTTCCTGCAGCACATGGAGAATTGCATCTTATTGTGTGGTTTGTTTGATCTGAGCAAGACGTTTATCTGTCAGATGTTTCTTTTGTGTTGATGATTTCCAGAGCATGACGTGCTATTGCTTCACATTGAATCAGGAAGATTTCACTTTCTGTACTCTGATCAGCAACTTCCTTCACAGGAAATGGTGTTCCTGACAGCATGACATCTGCTTCCTTTGCCTGTATTTCACTTCCAAATAATATCTCAGCAAATGACATAACATCCTTTGTAGATGCTTTGGAGCAGATAGAATTGGCTTCAGAAAGATGCTTTGAAGTGTCTTGTGGTCAGACTGTATTATGACTTTCTCTCTCCCAAACAGATACTGATTGAAATGTTCACAAGCAAAGACAATAGTTACTGTTTCTCAATCTGGATGTAATATTGTTCAGTTTGCATTAAACCTCTGGATGTAAATGCAACTGGTTATCCTGAAGGTTGCTCCAAAACCTGTCTTGCTGGCATCACACAGCAGGATGACTTTGTTGTTGACAGTGTAGTACCACAGCACTATCATTGTCACCACTAGTTGTTTGATGCAAGTGAATTCCCAATACCGCTGGACATTCTTTGCAATGAGCTTGTGTAAAGGGTCACACTCTGGTAACAAATGAGGAATGAACTTTGATGGATAGTTCACAAATCCAATAAATCCTTGCACTGCCTTCACATCTATTGATTGCTACATTCCCAGCTATTACTCTGACCTTACCAGGATCACACCTTTCTATATGGTGACTGAAGTCAAGTACCTATGTATTCGACTTTAGTCACCTTCCATTGCAGTTTCCTCTTATTCAGCTTCAGGTTCATCTTGCAACCTCTGTCTTGCAGTCTCACTATGTCCTGATCATGATCTATTGATTGCTTCTTCCATCTATCTCCATAGACAAGCAGATCATCCACAGTTGTTTCCACTCCTGGAAGATTATTGGCTATATCACACTGTCTGTTTTTTTGGTTCTCTGCATTATCTTTGTCTGGTGAAAAGAGAACAGTTCCCTCACCCAGGACACCAGTTAAAACTGCAATCAGGCCCTGATTAAATGTACAGAATGATTTTGTTGATGTGAAGAAGGCTGCTTGCCCAGGAGTGCAGGGGAAAATAGATGACGGTGGGAAGAGTGGAGGGCATCAGTAAATTAGTCTCCTGGGTGAATCATAGAATCTCTACAGTGCAGAAGGAGGCTACCAACCCATAGAGTCTGCATCAACCCCACCCAGACCCTATTCCCATTACTCCAGATATTTACCTGACGAATCTCCTTGACACTAAGGTCAATTAGACATAGCCAGTCAACCTACCTGCACGTCTTTGGACTGTGGGAGGAAACCGGAGCACTCAGAGGAAACCCATGCAGACACAGAGAACATGCAAATTCCATACAAACAGTGACCCAAGGCCGGAATCGAACCTGGACCCCTGGCTCTGTGAGGCAGCAGTGCTAATCACTGTACAACTGTACCGCCCCTGAGTTTAACTGTCCACCCAACTAACTTTCACAGATTAAAATCATCCCTTGCTTTGCAGTTTGCAATCTTTTGTGAAAAGTCTTTGGCCTTAGATGTTAATTCCGCTACTCTTTCTGCAGGTGTTGCCTGACATGCTGAACATCTCCAGCATTTTCTATCTTTATGTAGTTGCGACTTTGACTGCCATTAGCTGTAACATCCAAACTACAGATGTGAGTCAGAGGTATTCTTGTAGTAGATAGAACAATTTACCCTTTGTTAACCCATTGCCTTCACTTTGATCTCCTTTTGTCTTCAGGTAGCCTACGTAAAGTGGTAGGGCTGGGCAGTTTGCTATTGATTTTGTGCCATCTGAAACCTCTGCTCTTTTTTGTCTTCCTTAACCAGCTGCAGTGCCAAAGGAGCTCTGTGTGCGATGCTGAGCAATCAATCCTGGCTCTGCTTTACCCAGCTGATTCCATTTCAAAGGAAATTTTCCTCTGACTACATCTGGTTAGTTGTGTTGGCAAGGAAACCGCAATTATGTTTTTGGGTAATAATTTGATTTTTGAAAACATGTTCAAATTATAAATGTTATGATTTCCCCCTATGCTGGCCGTTAGCCTATATTTAAACAGAAATGTTGTGATGATTCTTCATGCAGAATGATGGTTTTATTTTTAGTTTAATGTCTTGTGTAGAATGGACTTCATTGTCGCATCAAATGTGCAACACAAGTAATCCTTGGCATCAATTATTGGAATATATGATTAAAAATTATGATTAGCAACCTAGGGTTCAATCAAATTATGGATAGTCATGGAATATGTCAATCCGGAAAATCTCTGGGAAAAATAGCTTTAAGTACAAGCTTAGAATATTATTGTATTTTACAATTGACCACAGTTAGTGGCAGCTGGAACAGGGAAGTGGATTTTTTCCCAAGCTGGGAGTACACAATTTCATGGTATGTTCTCAGTGGGAGACACTGAATAGAATGTAAACTTATATCTGTCAATTCGCTTTCCAATTTGATTTTCCTTTATGCCCTTGTGACTGTATTCTTATGTTTTATTCCAAGATTTATTTCTGCAAAAAAACCCAGAATTCTGCAGTAAACTAAAATTCAAGTATTTATCCAGGATCAAAGAAGCCTCCATCTTAAACTGCTGAAGCTAAACGGAATGTAACTGATAAGATAAAGTTCGGGAATGTTTTGCAGGTCTGGGGTTTGTTGAATTTACATAACATTCTGGTTAGTTGTTTATTTGGGTTTGTTTTATAGGCACTCATAGAGAACTTCAAAGATAGAGTTTAATCCCTGTATCTGGTAGCCTTGTGAATGTCATTCCACAAGGAAGAGCATCTCCACTACAACTAGATGTGCTTATTTCATATATCAATGTTGATTGAATATGATAATTTACGGTGTCAGAGCAACTTAGGTCTTGCAAACCTGACATCTTCACTATTCCCAAAACTTCCATAAAATGTACTGGGTCTCATCTTCGTGTTGGTTTTAGGTCAGACTTGGTTGCCAACTTTGACGCATTGTACACTAATTAGACATATTAGTATTCACGCTTATAGAACATAGAACATAGAACAATACAGCACAGAACAGGCCCTTCGGCCTTCGATGTTGTGCCGACCAAAATAAAAAGCAATGCCCCTCCTACTAAACCATTCCCTTCTCATCCATATACTTATCAACTAACCTCTTAAACGCCACCAAACTTGTCGCATCTACAACAGCTGCAGGCAGGGCATTCCACTCCCTAATCACTCTTTGAGTAAAGAACCTACCTCTGATATCCGTCCTATAACTCTTACCCCTTAATTTAAAGCTGTGTCCCCTAGTGCTAGCTTTCTCCATCCTAGGAAAAAGGCTATCACTGTCCACCCTATCTAAACCTCTAATCATCTTATATGCTTCAATAAGATCCCCTCTTAGCCGCCTCCTTTCTACCGAAAACAACCTCCAATCCTTCAACCTCTCTTCATAGGACCTGCCCTCCATACCAGGCAACATCCTAGTAAACCTCCTCTGTACCCTCTCCAATGCCCCACATCTTTCTTATAATGTGGCGACCAGAACTGCACACAATACTCCAAGTGCGGCCGCACTAGAGTTTTGTACAGCTGCAACATGACGCTGCGGCTCCTAAATTCAATCCCCCTACCAATAAAAGCTAAGACTCCCTAAGCCTTCTTAACAACTTTATCCACTTGACTGCCTACTTTCAGGGATCTATTGACACATACACCAAGATCCTTCTGTTCCTCAACACTATTAGAGCCCTACCATTAGCCCTATACTCTACACATTTATTGTTCCTGCCAAAGTGCATTACCTCACACTTTTCCACATTAAACTCCATTTGCCACCTCTCGTCCCAGCTCTGCAACTTGTCCAAGTCACTCTGTAAACTATAACACCCCTCTTCACTATCTACCACTCCACCAACTTTAGTGTCATCTGCAAATTACTGATCCATCCCTCAATACCCTCATCCAGATCATTTATAAAAATTACAAACAGCAGGGGCCCCAAAACAGACCCCTGATGCACACCACTCGTCACCGAACTCCACGATGAATATCTCCCATCAACCACCACCCTCTGTCTTCTATCTGCCATCCAATTTCTAATCCAATTAGCTAAATCACCCTCTATTCCACACATCTGCATTTTCTGTAGAAGTCTTCCATGGGCCACCTTATCAAAAGCCTTACTAAAGTCCATATATACTACATCAACCGCCTTACCCCCATCCACCTCTCTGGTCACTTTCTCAAAAAACTCAATGAGGTTAGTAAGGCAAGACCTACCCTTCACGAAACCATGCTGACTATCCCCAATCAATTCATTTCTCTCTAAATAACTATAAATCCTATCCCTAATAATTCTCTCCAATACCTTGCCCACCACAGAAGTAAGACTCACTGGCCTATAATTCCCAGGAAGGTCCCTCTTCCCCTTCTTAACCAATGGGACCACATTCGCCATCCTCCAGTCCTCCGGAACCACACCCGTAACCAACGAGGACCTGAAGATCAGAGCCAGAGGCTCTGCAATCTCCTCTCTTGCCTCCCAGAGAAGCCTAGGGTAAATCCCGTCCGGCCCAGGGGACTTATCCAACTTCAAACCCTCGAGAATTTCTAACACATCCTCCCTATCTACTACAATACTCCCCAATTTGCAACCCTGTACCTCAGTGCTCTCCACAGCTACATTTCCATCACTCTGCGTGAATACCGAAGAGAAATATTTATTCAGTGCCTCGCCAATCTCTTCAGGCTCCACGCACAACTTCCCACTGCTATCTATGACTGATAAGTGAAAAGTGTTTGGCCAGGATTTGCCACTCCCAATCATGTTGGGCAGATCCTAGTAATGGGAGCAGAAAATATAGTGGGAACAGCCAAATCACGTTTTTCATCAACATAAATGTGTGACACAATGTCTCCCCCCGCCCCCCATGGCTCCTGCCCATCAGTGACAGGATATGTTTTCTGATATTCAATATTGGAAACTTCATTTGCATTCATTAACATATCATTACCAGGTTCCTGCACCTAAATTGTCGCTCCTATCAGAAATCCATTCATGTTAGGGGTAACAGCAGAACGTGCCCTCCAGAGGAAACTCAGATAAGTGCATCATGCAGTGAGGAGAGGACCATACCTGGGAACTACCCCTCCCACAGCACAGCCCCATGACATTGCCCCCGCGCCCCTCCCCGTTGCTTCAATGCCACTTTTCCCACTCTCTATCAGCCTTTTACTTATTCCCAGGTAAGTCTCACCCTTTGTCTTTTTCAGAGGCACAGACTGAAAATAATTCCCCATATTTCAAAATTACAATAAAAGACGTCCTGTCCCATTTAAAAATCAATTGTTTTGTGAGTTAGACACTTTCTCCAAAACTTACTGAAATGCTAGAAAACTAATTTTGGGTAATATTGTTTACCCAGACGCTGTGTTCTGCATTATTTCTTTATCATCTACAGGGATCTTTATCATATCCCTACAGAATGGAAGGAGGCCATTTGGCCCATCAGATCTGTACCAACCACAATCCCACACAGGTCCTATTCCCTTAACATCACACATTTACCCTGCTAGTCCCCCTGACACTAAGGAGCAATTTAGCATGGTCAGTCAACCTAACCTGCACATCTTTGGATTGTGGGAGGAGACTGGAGCATCCAAAGAAAATTCGTGCAGACATGATGCTGGCTTGGATGCCAGTTTCTGAAAAGGCTTTCATTTCCTTAGGTCTGGGTCAGAAGGCTGTGGGTTTGTATCCTGCTTCAGTTCCATCTTTCAGAAAAGATATGAAACAGAAGACCAATCTGTCCTTCCAGGGAGATGTAAAAGATCATGTAGCATGATTTCAAAACAGAACAGGGACCATCTCCCTTGTACTCCAGCTGATGTTTAGGTGCTTACCAACATGTAAAAACATATTATTGGGTCACCTTCATGTTGCTGTTTGTGGAAACTTGCTGTGCACAAATTTGTCATTACATTTCCTAGATTGCAGCAATGAACGAACTTCACAAAAATCTTTATTTGTTATAAAGTGCTTATGATTTCATGAAAAGTGCTATGTAAATAAAGGCCATGATTCTCCGGGCCTGCTAAGTCCCAGTGAGAATCACAATGACCTGAAGAATTGGCTGTTAACAGGAAAATGGGTTTTGCATCGGTCGCCGAACCCTTTCTGATGTTCTTGGTCTGCCACTCCAACTCTGATTCGGTTCCTGGCCAGAGAAGGCAGAAATCTGATAAATATTCAAATACAGTATTTTACATCTGATTAGTGGCCTTGTAACCTGATTCAATTCCATCCCTCATAATTCACCAGCAGGATCTGCAGCAGACAGACTTGGTACAGGTCCTGATAATCATGGACTTGGCAAGTTAGACCCCAAGGATCCAGGAAGCATCACCAACCTCTCAACAAAGAGGGACATCTTCCCTCCTCCCGCCACCACTCAAATAATGGGCAGCCACCCCCACCACAGGTATGATGGTAACCTGACTTGACCCTGCCCCCTTACCCCCTCCTCCCACAGACCCTTCTGAAACCCCTCCTCCCTCAGGCCCTCCTCAAACCCCTCCCCCCCCTCCCCCAGACCCCCACTTTAGCTTACCTTCAGACCACACACCTTGGCAATGCCAGCAATGGACACCCTAGTTTGGTACCCTGGGCCCTGAAGGATATCAAGGAGGTAGGTTCTGTGGCCATTTGTCCCTCTGCTGTTGCCAAGGGAGGCTTCCTTAAGAGTCCTGGGTGGGTTCGGAGTGGGACAGGAGGATGACTTCACTACTCTTCCCTGGCATGAGGGTCTTGTGGCTGAATTGCCCCTTCTAGCCTTGGCAGACCTGAAGATTACCCCTGGCATGATGATTTCAGTCAGCTTTGTAATCAATAGCTGCATTCCTGCAGGTCAGTTGTGAAAATTTGAAGTGACTGGACCACTTTAATCTCCATGCAATGCCCCCCCTAACCTCACCCTCCACCCTCCACCCTCCACCGGCTTTTAAATCACTTCATTCTACAGAAAAGATTTTCTTTTCTCTTTGTCAGAAGCTGCAGGTGTGAGCAGACCCCTTTGAAGTCCTCTGACAGAGAGGAGACATCAATTTCTTTGGAGGGGTGGGTTTCCCTCCACAAACCCCAACGTATTCTCACATGGCTTTTATTTGAGGTTTCTACGTCTTCCCAAAAAGCTGAAACCTTTGAAAGCCTATCTATTCCATTTCAAATTGCAGTGTTTTGAAACAGGCTTTGATTTACAACTCAGCCTCCAGTCAGCTGTTTTTATTTACCTTTCCTTTCATGTGTGAATACATCGCAAGTACCTCCAATGTTTCTAATCACAATGTTTCTAAATGATTGACAGCTGCGGTTTCTTCAAAGAGAATAAGTGGTCTGCAAAGGAGGAAGTGAAACCACTTACTTCCCTTTGAAGAAACTACATAATGGCATCACAGCTCACTCATCTTGTTACCTGGCTCTCTGAATCCCAACAGAAACTCAAATTCTCCAGCGCATTGAAATCGCATGTTGGCAACCCCTCCAATATAATGTGTGGTTGCCTGTGAGATGCCATGTGTGTCTCCTTAGAGACCTAGAAGGAGCCTGGAATAGAAGTTCAAGACCGCAGTGCCTTATGACAGCACTGGTATTTGTCTTGCTCCCAATCCTAGGAAGCACAGATCATCCTCCAGGTAAGCCCACAGGTCTGTCACTATGTCCTCAGCTATTTTAGTATTCTCTCTCAGTCATCTGAAGGTAGTTGTGACATCTGCAACAGACTTTAGGACGCAGCATTTCTTGTCATCACATTGGACCCTGATTGCTCCATCCTGATGAGGCTCAATACTTGGTGTACTCCTTGTTGGTCTTCTGTCTTTATTGTATCTGATTCAATGCCATTATTTTTGTCCTCACTCCTCCACCAAAGGCTCCAGAAACACTGAATGGACCGGACCCCTTTTGGCACGCACTAGAAAATGAACAGAGGGCAGAAGCCAGGCAAAGGTGCATTCTTCACTCTTAACAGAACCTTGCAGCCAAGAACAAATAAAGGTAATCCTTGTTGTAATATAGATTCCTTAGCTTCATGTGTGACGAAATCTTGAGACTTGTATGTTTAAACATGAACCGTTTATTGTTAGTCATTATTTGTACATCCTAGATTATTGGCATGCATTGGCACTGCTTCCATGCAGGTCGGTTGCTTTCAGAGTTCTGTCTAAGTCTGTTACCATGCACATCTATACTATAAGTGGTGCTATCCTCCACTCCCACAATAATCCTTGGTCAGCCAAGCACATTTACATTACAATGGCATGCACACAATCTCAACAGTCATGGTCTTCTTCAGCCACAATCCTTGTATTCTTGGATCATATCTCTTATGTTCTTAGACTACACCCTTGTTTTTCTTGACTACAGCCTTATTTTTGTTTAAGCCACACCTGTTCTTGCTGTCAATGTGCCTTGACACATTCCCTTGACTAGTTCCATAATGCTTCTCAGCCTTCTGTTGTTTCTTCCAGCAAGCACTCCAAATACTGAAGGACAATTCCCTCAGCTTCCACTTTGACTGCCTTGCTTGGTCCACACCAGCTTTACCCTGATCATGAAAGTGAAGGCTCGTATTTCCCATGTGCCTCCAAATTAACCACAAAGCTTGCATTTAATTGAAAAACAACTGTTTTAATGGGCAGTCATTACATGCAAATCTATTACAATTACCTTCCCATTGTGTGCTGTTAGCATTGCCATCCATTTTCCAACTTGTACTGAAAAAATAAATGCTTCAACCTGTTACCAACTAGATTCTAACAGTTCCTATCCAGCTTCTCTGTATCCCACAGACACCCTGTTGTGTTTGCCCAAGAGTTGCAGGATTTGCCCCTCATGCCTACTGCAGTTTACCCCCTCTCCTCACTCTGATAATCCAAGAATAATATGGCAATTGGCAGTGAGATCACATGATGATGGGTAAACAATCTGAACACCATTTTCCCTTACATCCTGACATGAGGTATAATCATCAGTCTATAAACAAAGAATTAAATGAGTCCTTTATTTCACAAAATAAAATATGAAAACAACAACAGCAAATAAAGAGCTGTGGAATTGCACCCCCCCCCCCCAACAGTGTTTGGAGGAAGTTTGGAAATTAGGTAAAAAAAGGATTAAAAATACAACCCTCGTGGCATCCACTTTTTATTGACCATTTTGTTAAGGTCCTTCTTTATGACATTCTTGTTTTTAAATCTCAGTTCTAAAAGCCTCCTATTCAATTGAAAATCTTAATTTACAATTCATGTCTGTCACATTTTTGTGCAGATACGCACTATTATTTTATTCTTGTCACTTAAACTAGTGACAACTGCTTGTATCGCCTTGCAATAGTAATTGCGTCAAAGACAGTGGATGTGATCCACAGGGAATTTAGCACATCCTTTTCTGCGTTTCTCTGGTTGGAAACTGCACTGTAACTAAAGCCATTTTACATGTTTCATGACATTTGCAGTTTTAAATTGATGACAGCCCAGCAACTTGACTTGAAATATCTTGAAATAGCTTTGTGGCATGTTTGCCATGTGTATCATCTACAAGATACACAGCAGCAACTCTCCAAGGCTTCATTGATAGCACATCCCAAACTTACAACCTTCACCACCTAGAAGGACAAGGACAGTGGCATGGAAACATCATTGCCTCAAAGTTCATGCCCAAGTCATGCACCAAATTTACTTCAAAATGTATCACCACTCTTTCAATGTTGCTGGATCAGACCGCAGGAACTCCATAAGCAGCAGCACTGCAGAGGTAAGTTCACTGCACTGACTGTGGAGATTCAAGCCAGCACTTTCTCTAGATCAATTAGGATGCTAGCCTTGTCAGTGACACTGACATCCAAGAATGAAGGAAATACGCACTGTAGATGTATCCTGATTAAAAACAGATTGGGGAACATTCTGCTCATGGCCAAGTAGTCAGTAATGATTCAATATTGATTAGAGCAAGTGGTGTACTACCTTTTCTGCTGCCCTTCCTTTGAAAAAGTGTGGTAAAACACAACGGATGAAAACAGCCTTTAGTAAGTGTGGGGAACCGACGTTAACAGATCAGCGATTTGTTCATTCAGAAACAACATGGCTGACACTTGCAGTGACAACACAGCAGCAAAACACAGCAGGAGAGTGGAACATTCAACTGAAGATGGGTGATAGTGGTTGTGAAAACGGAGCAACAAAGCACAAAGCAACAGTGGCAAGAGGGTGGGGCATATATTGCAAAGTGACATCATAGGATAAGGAGTAATGCAAGGTGAATACATTTGAAAATTTTTAATTCTTATTGTAACTTATTTAAATTAAATCAACTCTTATGTAAGACCAGATTAATTAATTGGCATAAAACTGAAGCCAATTTGGTAATTTATCATGTTGTTACAATGTTCAATTAATTGATCAAATCTAGAGATAAAGTTAAATTTAAATGGAAAGGCAGATCAATGCTAAAGTATTCTGATCTGTTCAATAAATTAAAATCTGAGGCATATTCATAATGAATTTACATGAGACATTTAAGTCAGCTCCATAGCAATGTCGACAAAGGAAAGCAGATGATTGGTGAATATTGATGAGTAGGAACATTTAAATCTTAAGTTTATTTCTGTAACTCGGATACTAGTCAAATAAATAGAAGCATGGCAAGACATCTCAATCCCATGTAATACACACCCTGTTACATGTGGGACCTCCAGGACGATGCTTATGTTTTCGAAAACCACATATGCAGAAAGTATCACCTACCAGAGGAGATCAAGCTAAAAGAATCATACAAAGCTTACAGGACAGAAAGAGGCTACTTAGCCCATCACGTGAAGCTGATGTCACTGTGGTGCATCCGCATGGTTAAGAATTTTGAACATAGCACTTTTTTGGAAGTTGTCACCCTTTGATTAAAGGGTTTACAGACAGAAAGGGAATAGGTGACTACCAGATAGTCAAGGGAGACTAGATGTGTCATATAGAATTGCCCATGGTCTGAGTGTCCTCATTATGGTGAGAGTAAAGGTTCTTCTGAGAGAGTAGCCAGAGCTAAGTCCAAACCACCACAGATAGCTAGCATTTGTTGGTGGAAGAGGAATCAAAGAATCCCTAGAGTGTAGAAGGAGGCTATTCAGCCCATCAAGTGTGTAGCTACAACAATCTCACCCAGGCCAAATTCTCATAGTCCTACATATTTACCCTGCTAATCCCTGGGGCAATTTAGCTGGCTAATTAATCTAAGCTGCACATCTTTGGTCTGTGGGAGGAAACCCACATAGACACGAAAAAACATGTAGACTCCACACAGACTGTGACCCTAAACCAGAAAAGTATCCGAGTCCCTGGAGTTGAGGCAGCAATGGTAACCATTGAGCCACTGTGCGCACCGGAGGAATATTGCGAATGTAATAACGAACGGGGATTCTACCATTAGGGCAACAGTCAGGCATTCTGGATGCAGGATCGTAATATTTGTCTCCCAAATGCCAGAATCAGGGATGTCACTGAATAGCTGCACAGTGCTTTGAGGCCAAAGGATGAACAGTCTTTGTCCGTTTTGGTACCAACAACCTCTGTGGAAATAGAGGTGAGATCCTGCTGGGCAGATTCAGGGAGGTAGGAAAGAAACCAGCATGCAGGACCTTAAAGGTAGTGATCTGCATATTATTCCCAGTCCCACACGCTGGTGCATAGAAATAGGAGGATAGTGTCAATGATTGTCTGTCTGGCTTTGGATTCCTGGGACATTCAGACCAGCTCCAGGGAAAATGAAACCTATACATGTCAAATGAGTTGCATCTGGACAGACCGATGTTCCTGCAGAGAAATTTTCTAATGCCCTTGGTGATGGGGGGAGGAGGTTGATGTGGGGGTGGGCATATCTCTGCAGGAGGCAGGGAATTCAAAAGAGAAAATAAGGTGCACCGAAATTGAGAGAGACAGATAACA
Organism: Sphyrna mokarran; assembly: GCA_024679065.1. Taxonomy (NCBI): domain Eukaryota; kingdom Metazoa; phylum Chordata; class Chondrichthyes; order Carcharhiniformes; family Carcharhinidae; genus Sphyrna; species Sphyrna mokarran. The sequence continues at coordinate 35,936,787 of JAGIQG010000015.1, forward strand.
CTAGAGTAAGAAATACTAAGGTTTTAGGTGGGGTCAGACTTCGAGGAAATGTAATAATATCAGAAATAGTTTTACAGTAGACACACACAGCATGTAGTAAATAAGGTTGGTGAGTTGCAAGTGCAGGAAGCCATATTGGAAGACCGTACCTTCTCTCTCGGCAAAACCTTGGGATTGAGGGTGATATACTTCTGCTCTGGTCTGATGGGTTCTGAGATAGTTGATAAATCCAATGCGCAGTGTATATACTGCCACATGCAGACAAATGGTGCCTACAGAGCTGGATAAATAGGTTGCTTGGAGATGTCTGCCATCACTGACACGTTGACTACCCCTCTGCATACTTCTGATGAATGAAGTCTTGATGTGTTTGGTGCCTTCTCAAATTAGTCTTCTTCTTTTTGGCCAGTCACATGCCATGGTCTCCTATGAGTTGGTGGGAATTTTTGAATTCTAAAGCATTTCCACTCTCTGCCTGAGAGATTCCTGCTGAGATAGAATGCTGCATGTCTTGAAAAGGAGCTTGCAAGTAGTAATGAATATACTTGTTGCCCTTATCCTTCTAGGTGGTAAAATCACAGATTTGGAAGTTGGCGAGTTGCTGCAGTGCATCTTGTAGATGCGACACACTGTTCTAACTGTGCTTCTACTGTTGAAGGACTGAATGTTTAAGGTGGTGGATGAATCAATCAGGCTTTTATGTTTTGGACGGTGTTGAGTTTCTTGAACGTTTTTGGAGCTGAACTCATCTAGGTTAGTGGAAAGTATTCCGTCACACTCCTAGTTTATGCCCTGCAAATGATGAACTGGCTTTGAGAGTCAGGAGGTGAGTTATTCCTGAAGGATTCCTAGCCTCTGATGTGCTCTTTTGCCACAGTATTTATATGTTTAGTCCAGTTCAATTTCTGATCAATGGTAATCCTGATAATAATCCTATTGATAATAGACAATCTAGTGATGGTAATGCCAGTGAACCAAGGCGGGATGGTTGGGTTCTCCCTTGTTGGAGATGGTCATTGCATGGCACTTATTTCACAAAAGAACCAAAGGCAACATGAAGAAAATTTTCTTATATAGCAAGTGGTTCGGATTTGGAATGTACTCCGAGAGCATGGTGGTGGTAGATTCAATCATGCCTTTCAATAAGAAATCGGATAATTATCTGAAGAGTAAAAATTAGCAAGGCCCCATGCAGAAAGTGGGAAAATAAGACTAGCTGAGTAGTTCATGCAGAGTGCTGGCACAAACAATGATTCAAAATCATGAGTGATCTGGACAGAATAGATAGTGAGAAACTTCCCGTTGACTGAAAGGTCAAGAACCAGATGACTTCCATTTGAGGAGATTTAAGGAGATTGGCAAAAGAACCAAAGATGACGTAAGGAAGAACTTCTTAATTTAGCAGTGAATGGTTAGGATCTGGAATGTGTTTTTTGAGTGTGCAGTGTGAAGCACATTCAATTGTGGTTTTCAAAAGGAAATTGGATAATTATCCAAAGAGGAAAAAAAAAATTGCAGGGTTCCAGTGAAAAGGAAAGGGAGTATGTCCTGCTGATTGGCTCACTCAAAGCCAGTGTGGACACAATGGGCCAAATGGCCTCCTTCTATGATGCAAATATGCTGTGATTCTATAATGCAAAGAATGCCAGTTTTAAATAGGTGCCAGCATTGCTACAGTAATCAATCAGGATGTCATGGAAAGGATGCAGCATAATGAAGGAGAGTGTTTCCTTTCAGAGTTTATGAACTGTTGCCTATTCACTTTCTGTGTTTCTTTCCTGTTTGCATTCAGGTTCTTGTGTGCATTTCTATTAGTTGATGTAAAACGTATTCTTTGCATCACCTGAGGCATTGTCTGCCCTGTTCATCATCAGCAAGTTCTGAAATGGGGCTTTTTAACTGGAAATAGATCTTCATTTTCATAATTAAAGACCAAGATTATTTTACAAAATGGCCCCCATGCACTTTGTAGTTGAAGTGAGGCCTCTATAATTCCACTGCAGAATTGGTAGGCTTTGTGACTGTTAGATAGCTAAAATTTCAACTCCGTGATTCAAATACATTATTCACTAAAAGTGTAATTACAGATCGATAAAGCCATTAAATGGCCAATATGAAGGCAAGAGTAAGGAAGGATTAATAAATATGTAATCAAAAGAAATTAAGGTCCTGCTTTGGATGCAACCACAGCATGAATAAAAACTGCAATTTAATTGATCCCATATTTATTCTAATATCTTTGATGAAGCTTAATATCACAAATTATCTGGATTATTTATCTACTTTCCACTGTAATAGTCACTATGGATACCTTAAGGAACAGTGTATTGTTTGGCTGCATGCCTCTAGTTTTGTAATTCAATAAGAAACTGAACCATATAACAATAATTAAAGAATGAAACATAAAATACATTGAGTGTGCTACAATTTCTATTAAATTCTAGGATTACAGCCTTCATTAGATTCAAAAGATTGTATGGGGAAATTAATGAGTAGCTAATTCTGGCAATATCTTTGAAAGGCTCTCGAAAAAAATAATGCTGAATGATACTAAATTCTGAAATTTCAGATCCAGGGGCAAAATCTAATAGCTCTCAAACAGGCACAGGAATACCATTGGTTTAATCTACCTTGACACACACCTCATGCTAGTCTTGGCTGCCTGTTAATTCTTGTAATTACAGCAGGAAGGTAATAATAGCTGGCCTGTTGACTGGGTGCAAGTCTTCAGCGCAAAACCCAAGATTGTGAGAGGCTAGCACTAGATAAAGCCAGCTGGTGCCACTTAAAGTGAGGTTCACTGTGGCTGCAGCAGCTGGTAGATTCATTTGTGGGACATGGGCGTCACTGAGGGGCCAATATTTATTGCCCATCCCTACTTGCTTGAAGGCAGTTAAGAGTCAACCACATTGCTGTGGCTCAGGAGTCCATGTAGGGCAGACCAGGTAAAGATGGCAGATTTCTTTCCCTTAAGGATATTAGTGAACCAGATGGGTTTTTCTGACAGTCAACAATGGTTTCATGGCCATCAGTAGACTATTAATTCCAGACTTTTTTTATAGAGTTCAAATTCTACCATTTGCCTTGGTGGGAACCTGTTGTTGCGGAATGCTTGCAGACATGAAAAGAGATGTAAAAAGATGAGAAAGTGTGGGCTCCAAGATGTTCTGCACTACACATGAGACCTCGATGGAGGACTACCATGTATGCTAAACTAAAGAAGAAATGTTATAGACAGAGCTAAATGATCCCACAACCAATAGGCCAGATCAAAGTTCTGCAGTCTTGCCACATAACAGTCACAAATAATGGCAAACAATTAAACAACTAACTGGAGAGGGAGGCTCCACAAATATCCCTATCCTCAATGATGGGATAGCGCAGCACATCAATACAAATGACGAGGCTGAAACATCAGCTGGAAGTGCTGAGTGGATGATTCATCTCAGCTTCCTCCTGAAATCCCCACCATTAGGACTGTGAGACCTCCAGGTATGGATGGAAGTCCCCCGGCAACAGCCTTAGTTTCCCAGGGGCCAACGAGGGCTATCTGGGAGCATTTCATTCCCAGCAACAGAGCTCAGGACCATTCACCAGCCAATCAAAGCCCAGGCTTGGATATCACCTGACATCTCCTACATCAGAGGTCCAACTGCCACCTTGTCATAGTCAGGCTCAGGGACCACCTGATCATCCCTCTGTCTGGGATCTGCTGTCAACCTATCACAGCCTACATTCATGTACCATCTGACCTTTCCTGTGTCTGGAATCTACTATCCCACTGGTAGAAAAGCCGGCGAGGCCACTTAATGGAAATATCTGAATGGCCTATACACCCCATGATTAGTAGTCCAAATAGATGAGGGGATGCCCAAGCAGGCTGCAGACCTAGAGGAAAGGACAGTGATTACAAGCTAAGGTTAGGTTCAGTTGAGACTGGCCGGATGCGGGTGTAGTCATTATTTATTGTTGTTAATATTATTAATTAATGTTGGATTGAATTGGTGGTGACTGGACGGATTGTGGTGTGAGTCAGAGAGCAGCTAGCAGGGGAAGAGATTATCCAAACTCAGGTAGTGGAATTTAGTGGAGACAGGTTCATTCCCTCACACAGTCCTTTACTCTACCTTCACCTGCTCTCACTATATCTCTGGCTTTCTTTTACTCAAGGAATAGGTCCAGCCAGCTCTACCCACTATCTTAGATGCTGGACAATTTAATTCACTCCACGTGAAATCAGCTGAAGGCCCTCTGTGTTGTGAAGGCTCTGACAATATCCCAAATGTAGTTAGATGCCTCGGAGGCACAGTGGTTAGCGCTGCTGCTTCACAGTGCCAGGGACCCAGGTTCGATTGTGGCTTGTGTACAGTTTGCACACTCTCCCAGTGTTCCAATGGGTTTTGTCCAAGTGCTCCGGTTTAAGATGTGCAGGGTTGGGTGGACTGTCCATGATAAATTGCCCCTTAGTGCCAGGGTGATGAACATGCGGTTGTGGGGATGATTGTTGTTGCAGGGTCCGGTTGTTGATGTAGGCAGGCTCGATGAGGCAAATAGACTCCTGCATTATAGGCATTCTATGATTCTATGATTGTAGTGTTGAAGACTTGTGTTCTATAAATTAGCCAAGCTGTTGTGTTACAGCTACAACATAGGCATCTACTCGACAATGTGGAAAATTGTCCTGTCTATGAAAAGCAGAACAAATCCAACCCAGACTAATTAGCGCCCCATCAATCTACACTCAATCATCAGCAAAGTGATGAAGGTGTCATTGACAACCAAACTATCAGTTGGCACTAATATAGCAATAAGCTGCTCCCTGTTGCTCAGTTTGCATTCCATCAGGTCCAACCAGTTCTTAAGGCAGTATTTGACTTCAAGGAACCTGAGCAAAATTGAAGGCAAAGAAAACAAGACAAAATTTACCACCAACTAGACTCACGCCGAGCACAAAGGAAAATGACAGTCTTTGTTGAAAGCTAATCATCTCAACCCCAGGACATGACTGCAGGAGTTGCCCAGGGCAATGTCTTTGGTCCAACCATCTGATACTGACATATTTCACACATTTCTAAGATAACGATAAAAAGCTTCAGATAATCAAAATCGTGGTTTCCTAGAATGTTATATTTAGAATCAGTAGGTGGAATTTACATCCTACCCAGAACATGGACTATGCTAAGGTCCGTTGACATTGGGTGGGAATTTCCGGCCTTGGGATGAGTGCAACTGGAAAATTCTGCCCAGTATGTCACTTGTATTTGCATTTTATATAATTGATTCTATTTTAAAATGTTTCAGATTGAGAGGACTGTTATTTGGGAAAATCAGTGTTGCATCTTTAAGATTAAATATAAAAAAAGACTTGCATTTATGTAAAATCATGACCTCAGGACGTTCCAAAGCATTTGTAATTAGTAAAATACTTTTGAAGTATAATCATTGTTGCAATGTTGGAAACACAGCAGCCAATGAATGTTCAGCAAGTCTCCACAAACAGCAAAGAACGTAAGAACTTCCGAAGTAGGAGCAGGAGTAGATAATGTGGCCTCGAGGGGATCAAGCCTACTTTGTCATTCAGTACAATCTTGGCTGATCTGCTACCCTGATTCCATCTGCTGCTCACTTCCCATTTCTTCCCAATCCAGAATTTATCTATCCATCCCAATGTATCCGACAACAAGGCATCCACAACTGTCACGGATAGGGAATTCCAAAGAATCTGAACACTCTGAAAGAAGCATGTTCTCCTGATCCCAGCACTAACTGAGCAACCCTTTATTCTGACATAATGCTTACATGTTCAAGATTCCTCAGTCTCAGCATCTTCAGAATCTTCAATGTTTCAATGAAATTCCCTCTCATTCTTTTAAATTTCAGAGAGTTTAGGACCAATTTACTCAGCCTCTTGTCATAGGACTACACACTCATCCAGTCTAGTGAACCTTTCCTCTATGGCCTCCAAGAAATAGATCCTTCCATAGATATGGAGACCAAAATTACACATAGTACTCCAGGTGTGTTCTCGCCAAAGCCTTATACAATTGTAGCAAGACTTCCCCGTTGCTCTACTCTAGCTTCCAATAAAAACAACCATGTCATTTGATTTCTTAATTGTTTGTTGGCTGCATCGTAACTTTTTGCAGTCCTTGTTGTACCCCCAAGTCTCAGTAAACATCAATACTTAAAGTTTTAAAGTATCACAAGTAGACTTACATTAATACTGCAATGACGTTACTGTGAAAATCCCTTAGTTGCCGCACTCCGGTGCCTATTTTGGTACATTGAGGGAAAATTTAACATGGCCAAACATGTCTTTTGGACTGTGAGAGGAAACTGGTGCACCAGGAGGAAACCCAAGCAGACATGGGGAGAATGTGCAAACTCCACGCAGACAGTAATGCAAGCTGGGAACCAAATCCAGATTCCTGGTACTGTGAGGCAGCAGTGCTAACCACTGTGCCACTGTGCTGCCCTCTTTTAAAAGTGATAATGATTAGATTTTTTTTATGATGTAGATTGCGGAATTAATATTGGCTTAACACTAGGGATATTCTCATTTGTTTTGCTTAAAAATAGTGGCATTTGATCTTTTATTTTCATCTTTGAGGGATGTGAGTGTCTGTTTTAATCTATTAAATGCATCACAATCCAATTGTACTTCCCCAGTACTACAGTGGAGCGCTAGCCTAGATTTTTGTATTTAAATCCCCAGAGTGAGCCTTAAGCTCAAATTTACTGACTCAGATGTTAGGATACTACAAACTAAGCCACATATGGCTAACATTAACTTGGTGGGGCTGTATTTGGAAGGAAATAAAGCAACACACTTACACATTCTTACAGGCAGGGTTTGAAAACCTCTTGTAAGATATTTCACAAAAACAAATCATAGAATCCTACATTGCAGAAGGAAGCTATTCAACCCATTAAGTCTGCATCGACTCTTTAAAAGATATCTTACCCCACTGCACCCCCATCCTATCCTTCTAACCCCACATTTACCATGGCTAAATATCATATATGGGTAGGAATGGGGATTGTATTCTCCTTTGCTGCATTGTATAATGTCAGAGTCTAGCCAGTAGTTTTTGGACACCTAGACACTGTCATAAATCCTTTATTAGATGATGATGATACTAGCCTAGAAGGTGAACAATTAATCTCCCTACTGAACACTTATCCAAGAAAGCTATGGGAGAATTCTTTCATTCCTATGGTATCTCCACCTTCAGTTTGCCTTCAATTCCAGTTATGGCTTCATTCATGAACCCCTAGCTGCTGCCATAATAGGGTTCTTGCATGTCACAACTGTCAGCCCATATCAGAATTAGCACTGAAGAGATTAGCATACATTAGCCCACAGCAAAGACTCTTGGGAAGCTTTCTTGGCTGGAATGGAAAAACAGCTGGTACAAATCTCAACCATGAAAGGAAATGCTTCAAAAAAAATTAAAAAATGCACAGTAACTTACACTATAAAAATGCCAACAAGCAGTGATCTGAATGAGAAGCGCTTCATCCACGTGTTAGCCTTCTGTACGCTCAGCTCTGACTCTCCCAGCAGATAGTTTCTTAGTTACGTGGAGAGGATCTAACTATTGCTCCTTAACATTTAATGGCACAACTAAGTTTAAGTTTATTAATTAGTGTCACAAGTAGGCTTACATTAATACTGCAATGAAGCTACTGTGAAAGCCTCGTAGTTGCCACACGCCGGCACCAGTTTGGGTACACTGAGGGAGAATTTATTATGGCCAATGTGGGAGGAAACTGGAGCATTCAGAGGAAATGCACGCAGACACAGAGAGAATATACAGGCTCCACACATACAGTGATCTAAGTTGGGAATCAGACCTGGGTCCCTGGAGCTGTGAGGCAGCTGTGCTAACCACTGTACCACCATGCTGCCATATCACTGAATCCCCACATGAATGTAATCCAGTCCATCATGCAAACTAGTCTCCCATCCATTCACCCTATAAATATTTCCCCCTGCCTTGGAAAAACAGCAAACATAATCAAGGATCCCATGCACACTAGACATACTCTCTTCCACCTGCTTCCATTGGGAAAAAGAATATGAAAGGTCTGAGATCATGTATCAACTGACTCAAGAACAGTTTCTTCCCCGCTGCCACTAGACTTTTGAATGGACCTACCATATATTAAGCTAATCTTTCTCGACACCCTAGCTATGACCGTAACACTACATTCTGCACCGTCTCCTTTCCTTCTCCCCCATTACTCTACAAACATTATGTTTTGTCTGCATAACATGTGACAAACAATACTTTTCACTATATCCCAATACACATGGTAATAATAAATCAAATCAAATCAGATAAAAACTTTCAACATCCTGGGGATTACCATTGACTAGAAACTGAACTGGACTAGCCATATAAATACTGTGGCTACAAGTATCGGTCAGGTGCTAGAAATCTGTGGCAAGTAACTCACCTCCTGACTCTCCAGAGCCTGTCTATCATCTACAAGGCATATGTCAGAAGTGTGATGGAATATTCTTCAATTGCCTAATGAGTGCAGCTCCAATAACACTCAAGAAGCTCGACACTGTCCATGACAAAGCAACACGCTTGATTGCTACCCCTTCTACAAATCCCCTTCACCATCAATTAACAATGATAGCATTGTGTACCATCTACAAGATGAATTAGAGGAACTCACCATGACTCCTTTAATAGTATCTTCCAAACCCACTACCATTTGGAAGGACAAGAGTAGAAGACATTTGGGAGCACCACTACCTGGAAGTTCCCTCCAAGTCACTCACCATTCTGAGTTAGAAATACATCGCCACTCCTTCACTGTCACTGGGTCAAAATCCTGGAACTCCCTCCATAATAGCATGGTAGATGTACCTACATCATATGGACTGCAGTGGTTCAAGAAGGCAGCTCACCATCATCTTTTCAAGGTGCAGTAAGTGTGGACAATAAATCCTGGACTAGCCAGCAGCGTCCATATCCCATTACTGAACTTAGAATGGGAAAAATCTATGTGTGAGTTCTTCCAGGCTGGCTGCAACAGGTTTGGTGCTGGACAGGCACAGGAATTCTGGCAGGAACCAAGAAGTCAGAAACCCACCAGCATAAAATTGCATTACAATTCTGACAGGGTAAGTTGTGGTTTACTTCTCCTCGAGGCAGGTGACACAAATGCCAGTTGCATCTCATGAATGCTCATTAAAACAGCTGCCCTCCAGTATTCCATCAGACTTTCAGGCTGATGGAAATCATGTCAGTCTGAAACCCAATTGCTAAAGAGCGGTGTGCATAACATGATCCTCAGTTCACCAGAGACTTTGGAGTGAGTGCAACAACTGTTCTGCCATAGTACTGTGCTGTTCCTGTTGCACTATTCACCATTCTGCCAGGGCAGAGCAGTTCCTGCCTTCATCTTCATGGTCAGCACCATGGTGGTAGATTCATAGATCTTCCTGTGTCACCGTCTGGTTCAGTACTGCCCCTGGGGTTGGGGCGTACAAGAGTTTCCTTCCCCTTGGTGCCACACAACCGTGTCTATCTGGACAGCACAGTACTGTGGGACTCATGTAGCCATTGCAATAAAGGTCCAAAGTTCGACTGAGAGTAGAGTGCAAGATGAGGAGTGGGGCAGGGCCTGACACAGTCAAGGGGGATAATGTGATAGGAGGGCTGTGTATGGTGGGGAGGAAGGACAAGGCCTCGCAATAATAAGGAAAGGGACAAAGAGGTGGAAGAAGAAAACAAACGATAGAGAGCCGAGGGAAGACTGAGGGGAGGGAATCTGGACCCTGACATGGTAGACTAGAAAGCTCACAAAGAAGGGGCTCAGAGCGATACCACATTGTTTATGGAAGAGGATGGATGAAGACTCCAGATGCAGTGGGTAGGGATTCAAGTGGGGCAGGGGTGCCATGAGAGTGATGGAAAAATTTGTGATTGTGTGTACGTTTATTTGCCTGTGTATGTGAACATGTGAGTGTGCATGCATGCACATGTACTCACGTGTATGTATAGATGACGCTGGTCTCTGCCACTGACTGGAGACCCATCAAGCTGTCAAGTCCAAAGATATGCAGGTTGGGTGGATTGGTTATGGTAAGTGCATGGGGTAACAAGGATAGGGCAGTGGAGGGAGGGAGGGGTGGGGGAAATTGGCTTGGATAAAATGCTCTTCTGGAGCATGATTGTTCCATTCAAGCACTGGACAGGAAAGTGGCGGTGGCAGGAAGGCCATCCATGAACCTTCCTGCCCCAGATTTAATTACAGTGGAGCGTGGAAATAGGAAAATAGCAGTATTTAGTTTTATATGCAATGGAAAGTACTCCAGGGGTTAATGAGCCAATGATCACATTGTTGAGAAATGAACTAAGCCGTCATTATAGATGGTCTCTGTTTCCAAGCAATGAGGATTAACTAAATTAGGAAAGATTTTTGGTCTACCCAAAGATCTATGCAAAGGAATTCTGTTAGAAAAAAAAGAGAGACATTCTAGGCTGTAACATACTGCTCATCAGTATGTTTCATGTAAATAAATTGGTTTGTTGGTGTAACAATCATGCCTTCTCCTACAGGCTGCTTTTTGGTTCATTTTCCACAAAAAGTGGAGAACTGGGTTAGGAGTAATGATAGAATTTGGATTGTAATGGATTTAAGATTTGATTGCAGGAGTACCTGGTGACATTGGGTACATGTTCAGAAAGTTTGTAATTGAGACCAAACCAGTAGACTATTTTAGCTGGAGGGAATAATCTAGCTGTGAAGAGATCATGATGGACACAATTGCATTAACCATAAGCAGAAAATTATGACCACCTAAAAGCAAATTCAGTGTAGTGAGCGGATTGAAAAACCAAACAGAAACCTAGCAGAGGTTCTAAAATGGAAATAGATGTTGTGTGAGTCAGAAGACGTGAAGGCACAACAAAAACTGCCTGCTATTTAAATCTAATTAAGTCAAGTCTTGCTGGCTAGTCTTTGTTTGATGAAGTGTTTACATCTGTGAGTTCTTTTTGTCACCACAGGAAGTATTTCAGACAACTTTGATCATTGTGAAGGATACCTTTTATGTTCCATTGTGCCTTCTTGAACATTAAAGAAAAACATGTAATCAAACTGGTGCCCTTTTTGTTCCTGTTTTCCTATTTACTTGTTGCTGCTGTATGGGGTTGAGGACTAGTTGGGCTTTGTGGGGATTAATTTCTTGCACGTATCTATTTCTAATATCTTATTGTAGATAACTGAAAACTCTTAATACTGTGGGATATTTTATTGTTTGGATAAAATCTAATTAAGCATTGATATTTTTATCTGTTCTCAACTTGCTTTTTGAGTATATTTTTGCTTTAATAAACAGTTCATTGGAAATATATATACAGTCAGAATGACGTTTATCACTGTAATTGGAATGGTCAGAGTACCAGCTTCATTATTGACTTTACTGGGACAATGCAAATTGTTCAGTCTGCAACACGCTGTCACATTAACATTACACATAAAGTCAAAACTGAGTACATTGGAGACATGCCTGACTACTGTTACGATCCTAGTTTGTGTTACTACTGGACTAATCAGATCCTCGGGGGGAATTAGGCCTGATAGAATCTCACTTTTATTTTTGATTTAGAAATGTGGAGAGTAGCCACTGAACAGTCACAGATTCTGCTATTGAACTTTGAACAAAATAATATAATATTCTTTAAATAAGAAAAGATATTCTACCACTTTGTCACACACAACTATACCTTTACAGCTATATTCATATTCATGAGGATAACTCAAGTTACACAATCTGTCTTATACTCTTAATATTTGTAGTAAATTCACAGCCCAGTAAGCCAGTAGGGACTTGTGGTCAGGCATGCCACACGCTGAAACCAAATGACAGATACCATTGCAAACAGCTGTTATAGATCTCTCATCAACCACCCCCCCCACCAATCCCCAGACACCTGCCACACTTTGAGGAAACTGGCCTCATAGGAACCCTGATTTTCACACCAAGATTTCCAATCTTAGTGTCAAAGTACTTGCTTTGGAATCTTTGGTCAAACAATATTTTTTATCAGATGCCTTCCACAAAGCTCCAGTTCCAGAATTTCAATCACTCCTTTTGGTATTCCTCTCCCTTGTGTCACCATATGTATTTGAGTTTTGCCTTTCACACATTGTCTCAGATATTCAGCCATACCAATAAAACACCAGTACTTAACAGATCTTAGAAAGGAGTTACAGACCTTTAATCATCGCCTTGGATCTCTGGTTTCTAACAGGTTCATTTGCTTTAAGTCTGCTTCCTGCAGCTTTTTCACTTTAAACTTAAAGCCATCTTCTGCTCCTCCTGACTATTAGTTCTTGAGATCCAGAACTCATTTGATATTCATCGTTACTTTAACTTTCGAGTAGTTCATCTAAAATTATTAGACTTATTTTCCTCAGCAATCTGCTAGTATGTCCAGTTAGAGATTTAAACTGCTCCCTTTGCCTAAGAGCACAATCACCAACTAAACTGAAACACACCATTCTGTCTCTGTGGGCTCCTCTGGACCCCTGTTGCCAGGCAACAGCACAGTCTTTTTTCTGTACTTTGTTTTTTTCACTTCCCTAAACTGCTTCAAGTGTCTTAAAACCACATTAAAATTGCAAGTATATAAACAGTTCCATTCTAAAATGAAACTAGCCTCTGGATTCACCTTTTAAATCCTCAATTAAAGAGCATACATATTCTTATTACCCAGTTATAAATACAACTTACTTAAACATTTCTATTTCCTAACACTATGAAAGTTGATGATCTTCTCTTACTGAATTCATTCATTTACTAAGTAAGACATTGTGTTGCAGTCTATTATATTGACATCCTTGACCAATTTGGCCAATGGGCTGATGAATGGCGTATGGAGTTTAATTTAGACAAATGTGAGGTGATGCATTTTGGTAGATTGAACCAGGGCAGAACTTACTCAGTTAACAGTAGGGCTTTGGGAAGAGTTATAGAACAAAGAGATCTAGGGGTACAAGTTCGTAGCTCCTTGAAAGTGGAGTCACAGGTGGATAGAGTGATGAAGAAGGCATTCGATATGCTTGGCTTTATCGGTCATAATATTGAGTACAGGAGTTGTGACATTGGTAAGGCCACACTTGGAATACTGTGTGCAATTCTGGTCACACTTGGAATGCTAGTCAATTCTAGAAAGGATATTATTAAACTAGAAAGATGCAGAAAAGATATATTAGGATGGTACCGGGACTTGATGCATTGGCTATAAGGAGAGGTTAGATAGACTGGGACATTTTTCTCTGGAGTGTAGGAGGCTGAGAGGTGGTCTTACAGAGGTCTATGAAATAATGAGAGACACAGATCAGCTAGATAGTGAATATCTTTTCCTAAAGATAGGGGAGTTTAAAACTAGAGGGCATAGGTTTAAGGTGAGAGGGGGAGTGTCCAGAGGGGCACCATTTTCACTCAGAGAGTGGTGGGTGTCTGGAATAAGCTGCCAGAGGTAATAGTAGAGACAGGTACAATTTTACCTTTTGAAAAGTGTTTATATATTTACATAATACGATGGGTATAGAGGGATATGGGCCAAATATGGGCAATTAGGATTAGCTTAGGGGTTTTAAAGAAAAAGGGTGGTGTGGACAAATTGCGCCAAAGGGCCCATTTCCATGCTGTAAACCACTATCCTGATTTCAACTGAATCCTAGCTCACAGATGAGCTCCTTCTAATCATACTGTTTGGATGGAATTTTATGATTTTTTTTAAGTGTCTCAGACAGAAAAAATAAGGACAGGCCACCAGCTGCCTTTTCCTGCCAAATCTTCAAGCACTTGGAAAAAGAAAGAAAGAGATGGGGCCAGCTACCCATGCTGGCAAGGCGGGCTCTGAGTGAGTCTGCAGTGTCAGTAACCTCACCCCGTGACAGATCATGGCACCCTTTATCAGAAAATTAAGAAAGAATGGATCCCCTCCTACAGAAATGGGAACCACCCACCCCCACACTATTTCTCCCCAACATAAGCCCCTCCAGGGGCACTGCCCCCCCCCCACCAACCCCCTCGCTTACTCTCAGAGCCCTCTTCCCCAGCAAAACCTCCTCAAAGGAAGCTTCTACTGGGACACAGACATGTATTCCCCACCCCCCAGAAGCCTCTCCCCAAGCTGAACCTCCCCAACCAAAGCACTCCCAATACTGCCTCCTGGCACTGCCCCACAGGGAACATTGTCCAGGCACTGGCAATGGCAAATCCTACTGGATTACCTCCTCTCCAAAAACAGGATTGGAAACTCTTCCCCTTTAATTTCTCCCAAAATTGCTCCATATACTTTCAGCCTCTGCAATGAGCAACCTCTGGCCTTCCACGTTCACAATCTTATTCCAGGGCTCCTTGCCATGACTCCTCTGTACATATTATCCTCCTATCCTTAACAAAACCTCTTGAGTGTATGTGCGTGTTAGTGTGTGTATGTCAGTGTGTGTGTGTCAGTGCGCATGGGTCAGTATGCATGGGTCTGCGTGCTTGGGTCGGTGTGCATGAGTCAGTGTGTGTGAGCCAGTGTGCGTGGTTCAGTGTGCATGGTTCAGTGTGCATGGTTCAATGTGTGCATGGGTCAGTGTGTGCGATTCAGTGTACTGCCATGGGTCAGTATATGCACAGATCTGTGTGTGCAGGGCAGTGTGTGTGCTGGTCAGTGTGTGCGCGAGTCAGTTTGCGCAGGCCTGTGCGCATGGGTCAGTTTGTGCAGGTCAGTGTGTGCTCGGATCATTGTGTGCGTGGATCTGTGTGCTCGGATCACTGTGCGCAGGTCAGTGTGTGCACGGGTCAGTGTGTGCACGGGTCCGTGTGCACAGGTCAGTGTGCACAGATTTGTGTGTGCGTGGTCTGTGTGTGTGCGTGAATCTGTGTGCGTGATCGGTGTGCGCGGGTCAATGTGTGCGGGTCTGTGTGCGCAGGTCTGTGTGCGCGGGTCTGTGTGTTTGGGTCAGTGTTTTGTATGTGTACATGTCTGTGTGTGTAGAATTGTGAATGTGAATAAAATTAACTCTTCCCAAAATTTTAATTTTCAATAATATTAACCGTTTCTTTATTTCTATTTTGTTTTGTTGAGAAATATTCTCCAGCCAATTTCTCATCTACAAAATCTTGACTGACTTACCAAACACAAAGTAACACAACTTTAAAAATGTTTCAGCAAACTGTGAGATGAATCATTTGTGCAACTCTGTTTGTTTGTAGGAACTCTATTTTGATGATCACATACAATGAATGGTTAATTTTATTTTTGTGTTATTTAGTCACCGAATTCATTAGTTACAATTGCTGTAGACAGTAGGGTTACTGTTGTTAATAAATCTAATTGATTTAATTTAAATGTTAATGCTCTTCATTACAATCCACTGAGCCAAATTTTATGTGCTTGGTGTCTCATTAGTACACAAGCCTTCTTTTGTGCCTAATTATCCAGGAAGTATGGAGAAGTTTTCATTTAGAGAACTGTGCCACAATAAGCAATAGTTTTCGAAGTTGTTTCTGTGTTTCAGCTGTGACTTGGTTGGGAGAACTCTTGCCTTGAGTCAGAAGGCTGATGGTTCAAGTTCCACTCCAGAAGTTGAGCACACAAATCCAGGCTGATACCCCAGTACAATACTGAGTAACATATTGTTAGAGATGCCAAGCTTCACATGAGCTTTAAACCAAGGCCTGTTTGCTGTCTTGGGTGGGTACAAAAGATCCCACGACACTATTTTTTTAAAAAAGTGGGGGTTTATCTTAAAGAATAAGGAATAAGAGTGGTATGGAAACACAGTGGTTAGCATTGCTGCTTCACAGCTCCAGGGACCTGGGTTGGATTCCCAGCTTTGGTCACTGTGTGTGTGGAGTTGGCACATTCTCCTTGTGTCTCTGTGGGTTTCCGCTGCGTACTCCGGTTTCTTCCCACAGTTCAAAGATTGCCCATCTTTAGTTGCCCTTGAGAAGGTGGTGGTGAGTTGCCTTCTTCATATGCCAGCTAAGTCCAGGGTTGACCACAATGTCATTAGGGAGGGAATTCCAGGATTTTGACCAAGTGACTGCGAAGGAATAGTGATATATTTCCAAGTCAGGGTGTTGAGTAGCTTGGGGGAGAACTTGCAGGTGGTGGTGTTCTCATGTATCTTCTGCCCTTGTCCTTCTCGATGGAAGATTTTGTAGGTTTGGAAGGTGCTGTCCAAGGATCTTCGGTGAATTTCTTGTAGGCAATATACACGGCTGCTACTGAGTGCCGGTGGTGGAGGGAATGGATTTTGGGATTGTTTTCCTTAGTGAGAGAGGAAATTTGATAGGGATGTTCAAAATCAATGAGTGGCTGGACAGGGTTGATGGAGAGAAACTTCTCATTCAAAAGGATCAAGAATGAGAAGGTACAGATTTAAAGTGGTTTCAAAAACAGCAAATATGATGTGAGATACAGCTTTTGCAAACCACTTTAAAAACCTTTCCTCACATACTTGAAAATGTATGACTGTCATTGAAACTGTGAAGTTCAGATTTAATATCCTTAAGATTACATTGTAAAATTTTTATGCTTCATCTGGACTGTTTAACAAATTACTCAATGAGCTGAAACCATCTGTTGAATGTGTAGCATCATCCAGTATTGAAGCCCCTTTACTCCACAAAGAAGAAGGGAATATGGTTCATTCACATCACCTTCAATCCACCATATTCTTGTCAGCAGTGCATGATCAGACTATGATAATCTCCCACCATGCAACCCTCAAGAGTTCTGGCCCCTTAGCTACACCTAAATATGGCAGTCTCCAAAATATCTCATTGTAGACTATTTTATTTATTTAAGTGTCACAAGTAGACATACATTATCAGTGCAATAGAGTTATGGTGTAAATCCTTTAGTTGCCACAGTCCAGCACCAATTCAGGTACACTGAGGGAGAATTTAGCATGACCAATGCACCTAAGCAGCACGTCTTTTGGACTGTGGGAGGAAACCGGTGCACCCAGAAGAAATCCGTGCAGACATAGGAAGAATATGAGGACTCCGCACAGACAGTGACCAGGCTGGAATTGAACCCATATTGCTGCTGTTGTGAGGCAAGAGTGCTAACCACTGTGCCAACATTTGTAAGAAAAATTGGAAAGTCAGCACGGTAGTTATCATGTCTAGAGCTGCACCTGAGACTCCAAATGCAATTTGGCACTTTCTGTGACTTAATTGTCAAGTCACAAATGCTGCATTATAATCTGTGCTGATGGAGGCTGGCGATGTTGCAATCTGGAATACACAAGGTACCAAAGGCAATTTAGAATTGCAGCTGCTGTAAGGATCAACTGAGACTGATGGCATTGAGGAAGTTCCAGCTCTAAAAATTTAAGTAATGATTACTGCATCCGGGAATATTGTTTGGCAGTGTTTTCTTTTTTTTTATTTTGCCGTCAAAGCTTTGGACTTACTTTTGATTACTTCTAGGACTGTGAAACCCATTGTGCCATAGTGAGTGCTTCTAACTGGAGAGAAGTATTTACTTACTCTGGAGAAGGAGGAGAACCTGGAGGGAATGAAGGAGTGTGAGGTAGATTTAAGGAAAAAGAAATGTATGTGAATTAGACACCGCCCCCCCCCCCCACCCCCCATAGAACACTTTGTAACCACAGATTCGATGAGGACCCTGGGAAAGAGGTGCATATAAGAAAAGTTTGGGTTCACTAAAGAGGCAATATGAGAGATCTGTCATTTACTGTGAAAGGACTAACAACCACGGGAAGCTCCATTGACCCTTCTCTCACTGGCTATGAAGGTGACCATCACCTTCAACATTTATGCCACCAGGTAATTTTGAGTATGACTGTGGATCTCCGCAAAATCAGGAGAGTTGGACTCATCAGTTGATTGAAGCAGTTTATAGCTGGGGAATCTCAAGACTTTGGTATCATAGCAAGGCACTAGTAAGGTTAGCACCATGATGCAGTGTATAATGGCTGAGTATAATAGATGGCACTAAAATAAAAGCAAAAAAACTGCCTCTGCTGGAAAATTGAAATAAAAACAGAAAATGCTGGGGAGAGTTAGGGGTCTGGCAGCATCTGTGGAGAGTAAAATCAATGTTCTGAATCTGCATGACTTTTCTTTAGAGTTGAAGAGGGGTGTGGAGTGATGGTGAGGCTGAATAGAAGGTCAAGAATAGGTTGGATTTCGGGAGAAGTTGACAAAAATGTCATGGGCACAAGGCAAATGGAGTGTTATTGGTATATATGAACATGGGAACAAGGAGCAGGAGTATACCATTTGGCCCCTCAAACCATCTCCACCAATTAATAAGATTGTGGTTGTTCTGATAGTTGCCTCAAAGCTGCACTCTACCTATCCCCAATTACCTTTCACTCCTTGCTTACAAAGAATCTATCCACCTCTGATTTATACACATAATCTCCTTCCATCCCAGGAAGAGACTTGGCACACAGACTAGGTGGTGACTTTGGGGAACACCTTTGCTCAGCATGACCCCAACCTTCCCATCGTTTGCTATTTTAACTCACCACATTACTCACATTTTCAACCTGGAAATACTGCAGTGTTCCAATTGAATGCCAGGCAAACTCGAGGAACAGCACCTCAACAGGGATGGCATGGTGGCACAATGGTTAGCACTGCTGCTTCACAGTGCTAGGGATTAGGGTTTGATTCCAGCCTCAGGTGACTGTGTGGAGTCTGCATATTCTCTCTGTATCTGTGTGGGTTTTCTCCCACAGTCCAATGATATACAACTCAGGTTGATTAGCCATGCAAAATTGCCCCGTAGGGTTAGGTGGAAAAGCAGGGTAAATATTTGGGATTACAGGAATAAAACCTGGGTGGGACTGTTGTCAGTGCATGCTCGATGGGCCGAATGGCCTCCCTCTGCACTGTAGGGATTCTATGCACTTCTGAATGGACAATTTACAGTCTTTTGCAACTTCAGACCATGTACTCTCTCATTTATTTTGATTTTATTCCTCAATTCCCTCCCCCTCAGGGCCACTCACCTTTAAATTGTTTTGTTTTCACAGAGTGCTGATCCTTGTTCTTCTATCTGCTACTTTCCCAATACACCATTATTAGTACTTTTTTAAGCCTTTAGCAGCATTACATTAACACTTCCTTTTGTTTTGTCTTCATGACATCTTTGTCAATACCTTTTGAGCTCTTGCCGATCCTTAACCTTCTATTCTACTCCACTTTCTCCACCCCCTCTCCATTTATTTAATGCATTACCTTTCTGACCTTCTGCAGCTCTGAAGAGTCATATAAACTCGAAATGTTAACTCTGTTTCTCTCTCCACAGATGATGCCAGTCTTGCTGAGTTTTTCACGCACTTTCTGTTTTTAATATAGTAGGTGACATCCATGTCGCTTTGCAAGCTCCTCCAATCAATTGTTTGAACTCTGACAGCTTCCACTGTCTGACTGTACAACATGAGGCTGCTATTGCCAATTGATTTGACACTCTGTCCCAGCTCAGTAGTGGGCATTACTATTTCACTGGGTCATTAGTCTGTGTTACAGTTGCTCAATGAGCTCAATGGGGGTTGACTTCATGTCTACTATTTGATCTTCAAAGCCCCGAGAGATAATAGCCCAGGTCTGGAAGTTGTTACGCAGGATATTTTATATACTATCATCATTACCACTAGGGAATCATTTGCCTACTTTTCCATGGAAGTGTTTCTTCATTGGGAATTTGCTACAGAATCCAATGATGCCACCACACGCTCCACTGAGATCTATAATAAAGAGAAAGTTTCTCTGATACTTTGTCAAATAGAAACATGTTACAGCAGAAAAGAAGACCATTCAATTCATCAGTTTTCTGCCAACGAAAAGAAAGTTATGCAGTTGAATCATAGAATGCCTACAGTGCAGAAAGAGATCACTTGGCTCATGGAGCCTGCGCCAGCAACAATCCCAACCAGGCCCTAAGCCTATAACTCCATGCATTTACTCGGCTAATCCCCCGGAGACTAAGGGGCAATTTAGCATGGCCAATTGATCAACCCGCACGTCTTTGAACTATGGGAGGAGACCAGAGCACCCGGAGGAAACCCACACAGACATGGGGAGAACGTGCAAACTCCACACAGACAGTAGTGACCCAAAGCTGGAATTGAATCTAGGTCCCTGTTGTTGTGAGGGAGCAATGCTAGCCACTGTGTCATCGTTCTGCCTGCAGTTTTCAACTTCTTCTGTCATTCTTCAAGTGCGACCACAAGTATATATCCAAGTGCTTTTCAAACGTGATGCAACCTTTTGCCTCCATTGCTCTTTCAGGCAGTGATATTTCAGACCATTGCCACATCTGAGTGAAAGAAAAGCCTCAACTCTCCTTTCATCTTCTATCAATTATTTTAAATACCCTTGGTTAGCAATATCTCTGCTATGCACTCTATCCATAGCCCTTAGGAATAATTTTGTGCATCTCAATTAAATGTTCTCTCAGCCTTCCTGCTAGCTAGAATTCTTAATTCCTAGCAACATCCAGGTAAATTTCCTCTGTATCCTCCCTATGTCCTTGACATCCTTCCTGTAATGCAATGACCTGAATCCTGTGCAATATTCTAGCTGCATTTCAACTAGTCTTTTATGTAATTCAAGTATAACCTCCTTATTCTTGCACTCTAGGCCTTGAACAAATAAAGAAAAGTAACCCATATGCCTTTTTAATCACATTATCCAATTGTTCTGTATCTTTCAGAATTTGTGGATATTCCACTTCTCTATTCTCCATGTTTCTCAGAACTTTATACTTTCCAGAATCCTGCCATTCATCACATATGCCTCTCTGGGTGAATTCCATTCGTCACTTTGCTGCCCACCTGAACAGCCCATTGCTATCATTCAGTCGGTTACAGCTTTCTCCCTCATTATCAACCACATGGCTAATTTTCATATTATCCACAAACTTCTTAATCATACCCCCACCACCTGAGTCTAAATCATCAATGTACAACACATACCACAAGAAACCTCAGACTGAGCCCTGTGGAGTCCACCAGGGGAACAACTTTCCAATTAACAACAGCTATTGAATATAATTCTTCCTGCCTCGAAGCTAATTTTGGATCCTAATTGCCAACTTCCCTTGTATTCTATATGTTCTTAATCTTTTAAAATACATTTTACCAGACGTGGGTGTCTAGGTCAGCACTTATTGCCCATCCCAAGTTACCTGTCAGAGGGTGATGATGAACTGCCATCTGTAGGGTGTAAATACATCCACAATGCTTTTTGGGAAGGAATTCCAGGATTTTATTTTGATCCAGTGACAATGAAGGAGCAATGATATATTTCCAAGTCAGGATGCTGAGTGACTTGGAGAGGAATCTCCAGGTGCCGGTTTTCCAAGGTATCTGCTGCTCTTGTCCTTTTAGTAGTAGTGGTCGTGGGCTTCGAAGCTTCTGACTCAAGAACCTTGGTGAGTTCCTGCAGTAATCTTGTAGATGGTACACACGGCTGACACTGTTCTTGGTGGTGGAGGAATTGAAATTTTGTGAAAGGGTTAGTCCAGTTTAGGTACTAGTCAATGGTAATCCCCAGGATGTTGATAGTACGAGATTCAGCAATAGTAATGCCATTGAATGTCAAGAGTCACTGGTCAATACATGGGAGTGTGTCAAAAGCCTTGTTAAATTCCATGTACACTTCATTCAGTATGCTGCCCTCATTAACCTTTATTTCCTCTTCAATAAATGCAATCTAGTTAGTCAGGCTTTACTTACCCTTTACAAGTTCACACTTAATGAACCTATAGCTGTCTAAATGATAATTTATATTGAGTTGGAAAAAGGGAATTAAGATTGTGGTGATTGAAAATGGATTGAGCTTGCCAAAGATAAACAGTGAGAACCTATTCTAATGCATTAGTATATCATGCACGCTGATTAAAACATCACATCATCAGATGAAATGGTATCTTTGCAATCAACTCTACAGCAAATGAAAACCATGCCTGATTAAAGCTGGTGTGAAGCAGATGAGGTAGTTTTCATAATGGATGTAGACTGAGTAGGAGCTGCGTTTCTTTCATGGAAAGCTTTGTTGGACCATAGGAGAAGTGACACTGGTGCATTGATACTGGGAAGCAACTATGAAAAGGGATCTGGGAATGGCTAACTGAAGGATCAAGAATGAGTCACGACAGACCAATGAGGACTCATGACTGACAGTGCAAGGAAGCTGGACTACACAGTGAAGGTCATCTGGGGAGGTGAAACATGATAGTGAGGAGATCTAGGACTATAGAGGTGAAGTCAATGTTGAGATCCTGAGAGCTGAGGTAACAGAGGAAATTCAGGAGTGATGTTCAATAATGACAGTTAACATGTCAAAGAGGGGGCAGGTCCAGGGAGGTAGGCTATGGATTAATAGTGATCAGGGTACAGCCCACTGACAAACTAAATTTGAGTAAGTGTGAGCAGCTGAAGGCTCATGAAGGCAGGGTAAAGGCAGTGGAATGAGGGACAGAGGTGACTGAGGGTACAGGGTAATGGCTTCCAGCTCCAAGATCAATGTGGCAATGTCCAGGGATATAATAATAACACACAAAGAGGTCTTTGGAATACAGATCAGTGATGGCCATTTGAGGTGTGTTTGATGAAAGATACAGGGCTCTCTCAGGTCAGAAGGGGAGACTATAAAAGCAATGCTTCTTTTTCTCCTTTATACTCAGGTCAGCTCAGACAGACAAAATGGTGAAGGATACCCAGAGCTTCTGCTAGTTTGGCGCATCTGGAGAAGAACCAGCAGTGAGTTCAGGGCCAGGGGCAACCACAACGAGGAGCAGCAGGGTGGCACAGAGATTAGCACTGCTGCCTCATAGGACCAGGGACCCGGGTTCAATTCTTGGCTTGGGTGACTATGTGGAGTTTGCATATTCTCCTTGTTTCTGTGTGGGGTATCCTCCGGATGCTACAGTTTTCCTCCACAGTCCAAAGGTGTGCAGATTAGGTGAATTGGCCATGCTAAATTGTCCCTTAGTGTCCAATGATGTGTAGATTAGGTGGATTAGTCATGGCAAATGTGTGGGGTTATAAGGATGAGGTGGAGGAGAATGCCTGGATAAGATACTTTTTCAGAAGAGCCCTTTTTCTGCAATGTAGAGATTCTGTGGTTCTGTCATTAGCAAGGGTTATGCAGCTCAGGATGATGGCAGCCAGGAGCCAGTGAGATGCCAAGCATTGGCGTAAGATAGAATATACCGCAGGTGAGTGCACTGAGTTGGTAGCAAGGCATTGCCAGCATTTGGAACCTGTACGATTGTGTATATGATGTGTGACTTCCCTCTAAATCACAAACGTTTGTGGCTTTGACAAAAACTTGCTCATGCCAAAACCAGTAGCCTTTTTCCATCCGGGTGTCAGAGGTCACACAAATGTAGGTTGGTCTGGAAGCAATGTTGTTGTATCTTTCCAGTTCAGATACTTCAACCAGTTTCTCAACCAGAGTTTTACCCAGGTGCCTTTATTTATGAGAAGAACAAAGTACAGATGCAGACATATAAGACCACAAACTTCCTTAAATGTAGTTAATCTGTAAGTTATGCACTATATATACAAGAAACACCCAGAGTTCGACTATACTACCTGTAAAGATGGTTTGGTAGGCTATAGATTCTGTCTGTGAATCTCTCTGGTTTGTATTCGTCAAGATGATTCTCGTTGACCATTTCTTCCTTATTTGCTTCCTTCCTTTTCTGGTCTTGTCCAATCTCAGTCATTTCCCATCTCAAGTCTTTGCTTCTGAAGTGTCCGTAATCCCTATTTTATCCCCATGGCCTCGTCCTTATTCCACTTGTCTTTGAGCTTCTGCCAGTGTGTGTGTGTGTGTGTGTGTGTGTGTGTGTGTGGGGGGGGGGGGGGGGGGGGGGGGGGGGGGGGGGGGGGGGGGGTGATGGTGCTCATCAGGGTGGGGAGTGCTCAGCGCCCAATGCTCTAATTGATGACCTGTTAACAAGACACCTGAACCCTCCCCAGGCGCCTTGGAGTCTGGCCCCATTTAGGCTGCGGACAATGGGCCGGTGCATGTCAAATAGGAGTGATAATCATTTGATGGGTTATCAATAGAACAGATCCAGATAGGTCCCGGCAGCCTGTCTGAGTTCTGTACATTCAAACTTTGGCTGGGTACGATTTTCTGCAGGCTAATTGCTGGAATTGACTGTAGTTTAATTTACCCCAATTCTTTCATTTCAAATGTCCAATTTTGTTTTGAGCTCAGCACCACAATGTGCAGGAAATGCTGACATTAATTGAGGTGGAGATCAAGATATTTCACAGGGAGTATCTCATACCCTCTATCTGGAATTGCGTTACAATGATGGTGTCACAGGCCTGTCTGTTGTACACTGCATTGCCCTGGCATATGTAGCTGTCGCTGCATCAAACATTCCCTCAGGATCATCAGGTTCTTTCCTTTCTTTCTTATCTGTAGATGAATCCAGTTTCTCCATCTCCTCATCTGGCAATTCCTCACCCCTTTGCTGTGTGAAGTTGGGTAGGGCAGTGGAGACCACAATGGTCCTGGAGATTCTCTCTGTTGTGTACCGCTGTGCTCCGCTTTACCAGTCCAGGCAGCAGAACTTCATCCTCTGTTCTATCATTACCTTGGTTGAAGCAGGGAAGGCTATATATCTCTCTCATCTGTGAGCTTTGTGTGTTCTACATGAGCCAGATCTTCACAGGATATATATATATTCTGTCCTTTAAGAGCCATTCTTGCAGTTGGAGACAGGGAGCAAACATTTGTGATATCTGAAAATGAGTGAGGACATAAGAGCCATGAGAACTCCCTGGGAAGTGAGCACACCCCTTCAGGATTCATTTGTGGTTGTCACACAGCAGCTGCACATTGAAAGAGTCAATAATCTTTTGGTTGATGGAAGTGGCTGACGATCATGGTGACCCCGTAGATCAACACATGTGCAATCAATGATGTTTGTACACTTGGCAATTCAATAATGGTGCCAAAGCTCTCAGCTCTGGCTGCCAGGCTCCCAGGCTCGATATGAATCTCATCACTGGCTCCTCTGATCAGAGCATTAGTGATCTCCCTGATGCATTTGTGAATGATAACTTTGAAATACAGAATCACAGAATTGTTATGGTGCAGAAGGAGGCCAGTTGGCCCAGCATTTTGCACTTACTCTCCGAATGAGCAACTCAACTAGTGTCATTCTCGCTGCTTTTTCCCCATAACTCTGTACATTCCTCCTTTTCCATTCTCAGTCTAATCCCTTCTGAATGCTTCAATTGAACCTACCTCCAGCAGGCTCTCAAGCAGTGCATTCCAGACCCGAACCATTCACTGCATGAAAATGATTTTCCTCATTTCACTTTTGTTTCTTTGACCAATTACTTTAAATCTGTTCCCTCTCCTGCTCGACCTCTTTACAAGTGGGAACAATTTCTCCTGATCTACTCTGTCTGGTCCCTTCACGATTTTGAATAACTATCAAATCACTTCTCGGTCTTCTTTTCTCGGAGGAAAACAATCCTAACTTCTCCGATCTATCTTCATAACTGATGTTGCTTATTCTGCACTCTCTCTCTAAGGCATTTACATCTTTCCTAAAGTCTGGTGCCCTGAACTGAATGCAATACTCCAGCTGATGCTAAACTAATAATTTATACAAGCTCATCAACACCGCCTTGCTCTTGTACTCATTGTCCCTATTAATAAATCATAATATTCTGTATGCTTTATTAACTGCTCCCTCGACTTGTCCTGCCACATTCAATAATTTATGTACACTTACATCCTGGTCCCTCTGCTCCTGCACTCCTTTGATGTTGTACTGTTCGGAAAACACAGGTAGTTTTAAGGGCTTTATATTTGTTCCAATAAACATTAGAACAAGGTATAATTTTTAAGTGTTTAATGTTTCTGAACCTTTAAGAATAAAACCTATAGTTAGATTCATATGTATGTGGGTGTTGGTCTTAATTCGAGCTATGATTCTATTGTGCTTGGAGGAGGTTATGACATGAAGAATAAATAACAGTAGCAGGAGTTGCTCAGCAACTGGAGGCCCTCGTAAGACAGGAAAGTTATTACATTTTAGTCTTAGCTGGATATATCACAGTTAGAAACAGGATGCCAAGGAATCATTATCTCTCAACTCTGCCAGGGGAAGCTGGACAGTATAACGGGGTTTCAAAGATGCAAGCTTCCTAAGGAACAAGGTACAGTCCAGAGAACCAAGGAATTGGGACAGAAATAATGTCTTAAGATGACTGAAGTTAAGAGAACAGAGACTGAGGCCGGAATTATCTGGCTGTTCTCGCCAACTGGATTCTTTGGTCCTGCCAGCAGCTCACCCGACCTGTAGGTTTCATGGTGGCACGGGGAGACATCAGTGAGAAATCCCATTGACAGCAGTGGGACCAGAGAATCAAACACCATGCTGCCTTCCACCACCGGGAGACACGCAGCTGGGAAGTGGGAGAATCCTGCCCCAAAGCATTGTTCAGAAGAATCCAAGGAAGAAGAAACAAAGTATTTTGAGTTAAAGAAATAATTCCAGTAACCAGATTTAAAATGGGACATCATACTTCAGAGGTAAATCAAATAGTTGAAGCCAATTTTACTAGAGTCTAGAAATGGAAAGTTAAAGCAATTGTGAATAGTTTTTATAGCAGTCAAGGCAAAGAAATCTTAAAGGTGTTAGTATAAAATCTGGACTGGATTTTCTGTTAAAACTGGATTAGAAGCTTTGTTTAAAAGAGTCATCTGGACTGGATTTTGCAATGTAAACTGCTAACAGAAGGTACTATTGTAAGAGAAGATTTTAAAACGTGTTTTTGGGAATGAAGTTTGTTCACTTTAATGGGACAATGATCTGAGGGACTCTGAAGAGAAATCACTAACACTAATTTGGATTCAGAGCGGAGTGTATGTATTTGACCACAGTCCATCTGTGTGCTTAAAGGGACTTGGTGTTAATAAGGCCAATGTAGTTTAAGATGTACTTTGTAATCTGTATTAATCTTAAAATCTGTATGTAATTTTGAAGGTAAGGGGGGGAATAAAGAAGTATTGTATCATAATTCAGTTTTTTCATGTTTAATGAATTTTTTATTGAAGTAATTAAAGTCCCTGTGACTCTATTCTTCATGTTTTATATAAATAAAAAGTAAATGTTACAGTCTTCTGAGTCACAGATCTATTCTGAGATCTTCTGATCTAATTATAATGTCAAATGGGATATTAAAAGTACCCTTTATTTTATAGTGTCACTTCATGTTCTTCCTACCAAACTTCATATTTAGCTACATTGAACTTCATCTGCCTGAAATTAGAAAGCTCCAGGCATTGTTTAGACAACAGCTTCTGATGGAGGATGAGGGGGTGAGCACCACATGCTGGTTTACCAGCCAGCATCCCAATCATAAACTTACAAAGACTGTCTAAAATAGCAATTTGCACATGTTCAGAGATGCTACTACTGCTAAGACCACACAATAAATGGTGTTTCAAGGCCCACATCACCCATCATTGATCACCTATGAAGTTTCACACCCTTAAATGTATTTGCCAGTTTGTACAATCCCAGTCAACACACATGAATTAAGTGATCCAAATCATAAGTTTACACAAGACTTATAATATCTATAGAATAAAGACACATTGGAAGGTTTTCACTTATGTTTTCTAAAATATACTTTGGTGTAATGCTGACATTTGCAACTGAGGAGGATGCAGTCTGCTGAGTTCTATGCCCTCATGTCCTGAGATAACTTTGGTATCATCCTCTAGTGGTTTGAAGCCTACAGGGCTCAGGCCTGCTAAGGATTTCCTGTACCGTCTTCAGCCTAATCTGTGGAAACACTGTGGTCACTGGCACTGGGAAGGAGCATTGGTACCTCACCTTTGGAGTGCCCTAAGATGATAGCTGTGGAGCACTTTACTGGCACCCCTCTTTACCCCATCAGTGCGTAATGGCACCTCCCTGACTCCAGGAGGAGAAGGAGCACCTGGAGGGAAGTTGTCCCCTCTCACCAGCCAACACTGTATAGAACCTGCAGTCAGTGACAGAATGCAGGTTTGAGCTTAT
Source organism: Sphyrna mokarran (assembly GCA_024679065.1). Taxonomy (NCBI): domain Eukaryota; kingdom Metazoa; phylum Chordata; class Chondrichthyes; order Carcharhiniformes; family Carcharhinidae; genus Sphyrna; species Sphyrna mokarran. Next base: position 35,964,878 of record JAGIQG010000015.1, read on the forward strand.
ATCTGGCAGCAAGTGACTACTCTACTAGACTTAACTCACTATGTGGCTGCCAAACTCTCCATGAAGGAAGCCAATTGTTCACATGCTGGACTATAATGACAGTCAGGACTTAGATGGCTTCCTTCTCCTTTCACTCATTGCTGCATATGTCCTCTGGTATCTCTGCCACATGTTCCTCTGTCTGTCGCTGAATCTCCATCAAATTTCTTTTGACCGTTTCCTTATACAGGTCATCTGCAGGGGGATCAGCATTGTTCTGATGTCCAGCAGTCCACCAACCACCCCCCCACCCCCTCCCCCCATTCTCATGGCCCAAGGTTGCTGCCTTCTCCATCAGTTGTTGGGACACTTGTGTGATGCGCTCATCAGATTGTGACCCTGAGTCTAAGCGAGAAAGCATAACCACTGAGGTGAAAGTGTAACTATCAGTGATGGACAGTGTGGAGGAATGATGTGATGGTGCATTCTGACTGACTTTTTCATCACTTTGTCAAGGTGGAAATCTGATGCAGGCTGCTTTCACCGTCTGTCATGACCGTGTGTACCTGCAGTGGAGAACGCAAAAAATTAGTTGACGATAACTCACATTTCCTTTCCCCATCAATTTCTCCCTCTTTGCCCATTCTCTGGTGTTATGAACTCTTTTGTCCTGCAAGTGGAAAGAAGGATTGAGTGCCATTTCAATGGGCTTCTGACCCATCAGTGAGCATGCAAGTCTCTGATATTAACTGTAGTTAGTGTGCAATATACATATTAGGGGCGATTTTCCCAAAAGCATTGAATTGGTGGGAGAACTGTTCTAAATCCTGACTATTTTGTCAGCTCACTTCAATCTCTGCACTCTGTGCACTGCAGAGGTCCTGGTTGTGAATCTCATTAAAACAGAGGCGGGGTGAGGACCTTTTCACGCTGAAGTTTGACAGATCTGGAATTCTGCGCATGCACAGTGGTCCCAAACTGTCAACCTCCTGTTTGCTGGCCAGCTCGATCACTACCAGCCCGGGACCACTGCAGGACTGCCCCTCCTGAAATTAATTGACTTGAAAGGTCCCAATAATTAACTAATATACATATTTAAAACAGATTAAAAACAGATTTAAATTATTTATCTGTCTTCCCGTCAGTTTCCAGCACTGTGTGACCAGCGATTGTTTGCTGGATCTGGGAGATGTGCGTGCATCCCCTGCACGTGCGCAAATCCCTGTTCAAGGCCGCAGACAGGCGTCTCCCATTGTGACCTGACAGAAAAGTTGCAGGTCACAATGGGAGAATGCGGTCATTATCCTGCAACTGGTACACATTTTACAGCATGAACTGGCTCCACATGTTCTACATGTTCAGTCTGGTACTGAGGCCGACAACTCAAGCTCCTTGCTGGCTACTTGCACATATACATTTCTTGATGCCTTCATACAGTAACCACACTGTGCCACGTACTTTTTTTTGCACTGGACTCAGTTTCACTTGTGGACTCCACAGTTGCTAACCTCTGATGTGACCTCTGTCCAGACTACCTCAGTCAGAACCTCCTGCTGCAATCCCTGAGAAATAGAACCTCCAAGAGGGGGCCTTGAGGAAAACCTGCAGTAAGCCATCACTGAAATGTGGAGCCACTTATTGTCTTCTCTGAAAAATCATTCCAAAATAACAGATTGGCACAGAAGTTAATATTATCCAGCTGTGGAAGGGGAGGAGGTGGGGGGAGGGGTTGTGCTGAGCAAAGATCAGAAAGTTCCAGGAACAGCATCCATTCACACAGTCAGACTGATGCTGCTGAATTGTAGGGAAGTTTGCCTGTCCTTCAACAATTGTTCCATCAATGCACCCAATTCATATTGCACTTCCTCTTTTCCTAAACTGCTACCATTTAGATAACAATCTTCCTTCCTGCTTTTGCCACCAAAGTGGATAACCTTACATTTACCCACGTTTTATTGCATTTGTCAAGTATTTGCCCACGCAGCCAGCCTCTTAGCATCCTCCTCACATCACACACCGTCAACCAGCTTAGTGCCATCAGCAAATTTGGAGATAATGCATTCAATTTTTTCATCCAAATCATTAATGGACATTGTGAATAACTGGGACCCCAGCACTGAACCCCGCGGTACCCCACTAGTCACTACCTACCATTCTGAAAAGGACCTGTTTATTCCCACTCTCTGTCTCCTGTCTGCCAACCATTTCCTTATCCATATCAATACATTATCCCCAATACCAAGAGCTTTAATTTTACTCACTAATCTCTTATGTAGGACTTTGTCAAAAGCCTTAGTCCAAATACATAGCATCCACTGTTCACCCTTATCCACCCTATTGGTCACATTGTCAGAAATTTCCAGAAAATTTGTCAAGCATGATTTCCCTTTAGTGAATCCATGCCGACTTAGACCGATCTTATCACTCCTTTCCAAATGGTCAGTTATTGCATCCTTAATTGACTCCAGCATTTTCCCCACCACCGATGTCAGGCTAATCGGTCAAGAATTCCCAGTTTTCCTCTCCCTTCTTTATTTTTAAAAATGGGGTTACATTAGTTACCTTGAAACATTAACTCTGCTTTCTCTCCTTACAGATGCTGCCGAGGTTTTCCTGCGTCCTCTGTTCCTGTTTCAGATTCCAGCATCTGCAGTATTTTGCTTATTATCACACTAGGACTTGTTTACTTTGTTATGCCAGCAGGTATATAGAGCACTGCCTCCTGGTCTCAGCATGTGCATGTCTGTTTATGGTTACTGTGAACCACAACTTGCTGAGTCCAGCTTATTTAAAATCAGTGTCTCTTAAAGTCGCATTAGTGGTAATAGGATGGTACACTCAGATTGAAACTTGGAGAGTTTGGCCCCTGACGCCTGTGTGATAGACACAGCTTGCTGTCCTGAGCTATGTACTTTAAATACAAACTCACTTATGGGATGTAGGTGTCGCTGACTAGGCCAGTATTTATTGCCCATTCCTAACTGTCCTTGGGAAGATGGTGATGAGTTGCCTTCCTGAACAGTTCACGTGGTTTAAATACTCCCCACAGTGCTGTTGCTATGCCTCGCAAGTGAAAATTCAACACCTAATAGCATTGACAGCTACTTTTGGTTCGGGGAGATGGTGACTGACCCAGGCTCCATGTAACGATCAATCTCGAAATTGACAAGATGTTTGTTGCTTGTAATATTTTTACTCTTTTGTCAACTAACACACAGAGAAATCCATTATTAGCAATCTTATCTAACATATATCAATCATCAGGTCACTTTTATAGAGAGACTGTAGTTTAATGTCTTATTTGTTGCATCATCTGCCACTGAATGTTTGCACAGATGTTTGGAGATCACAATAAAGCATCCAGAACATCCTTTTTTGTATGCGTAGCAGAGGATTTGCAAAACACAAACGTAGATCAGAGAGACATCTAATTTTGATCTTAAACTTGGTAATAATGACAGCATTTTTTGTTTCTTCACTTGAAGTCTTATTAAAAGCTCGAGATTTTTGCATGATTTGAAAAACATAAAGATCCCCATCACACAACAACATGTGCTGACCTGACGCAGTAATGCTGAAAGAACACAGCAGTAAACAAGAAATATGAAAACAAAGCCCCAATAAATACGCCTTCCAAATTCAACTCATGTTGGAATTGGTATGATAGAGGGGACATTCAAATTTCCAAAAGATCAAAGTCATCCTTCCCCAGAGTTTACAGTAACACATATGGAGAACACATATGGATTGAATTTTGGAGCCGAGATGTTATGTTGCAACTGTACAAAACTCTGGTGCGGCCACACTTGGAGTATTGTGAACAGTTTTGGTTGCCACATTATAAGAAAGATGTGGAGGCATTGGAAAGAGTGCAGAGGAGGCTTACCAGGATGTTGCCTGGTATGATGGGTAGGTCGCATGACGAAAGACTAAGGAACTTGAAGTTATTTTCATTAGAAAGAAGAAGGCTAAGAGGTGACTTAATTGAGACATATAAGATGATCAGAGGGTTAGACAGGGTGGATAGTGAGAGCCTTTTTCCTCAGATGGAAATGGATAGCATGAGGGGACATAGCTTTAAATTAAGGGGTGGTAGTTATAGGACAGATGCTAGAGGTGGGTTCTTTACTCAGAAGGTACTAAGGGCGTGGAATGCTCTGCCTGCAGCAATTGTGGACTCGTCAAGTTTAAGGGCATTCAAATGGGCAGTGGATAGACATATGGATAGCATTGGAATAGTTTAGGATAGAGGGTCATAAAATTGGTTACATTGGTTGGCGCAACATCGAGGGCCGAAGGGCCTGTACTGCACTGTAATGTTCTATGTTCTATGTTCTAACATTATTACAGGGGCAATTTTTCCTGCATTTTCTTCATTTTCTTCATTCACCATGCTCCATCCCTTTTGCCAAGCTGAATTAATTGGACAGCAGCAACTACAACGTAATTGCACTCTCCAATACCTGCTACACAATTCTGTAAGTCATTCTGACTTAGCTTAAGGGATTGTATTTAGCTTATTACCGGCTACATGTCACCTTGGAGTGGCTCAGTGCAAGCTTTCCGAATGCCATGCGTTGGGTGACAGGAGAAGGGCTGGTACAAGCGAGATGCTGCACCTCCTTAATGGTTACTGTGGCCTGAAAGGTTAAGTAGGGTGGGGGTTAAAATAGATGCTTTACGTGAAACCTAAACTTCCTGCTGCCCACACATACCTTCAATAACAATCTTCTCATGAGTTCCTCCTCCACCATCAATGGCACAGTGCTGCATTATGCTTCACAGTTAGAAAAATGTACCAATCTAGTGCAAACAATATATTGAATCAACTGAATGCAGTGTGCATAATGTCAGTACACTTCACCAGTGTATTTTTCCTTTGATGACATAGGGTGGGTGTTTCTTTGTGTGATACAAAATAACTGATGTACGAAATCTTTTAAGTGGATCTCTGGAGGCAAGGTTAAATGTGATGGCTGAGTGACAGGATGCTGGAATTCTGCTGGTCCTCACTTTCTCTGGAGATCTTATATATAATATCTATGTTATATACACCAGTCAACTGCATCTGAGATTGTGATTGGTAATTCTTCAATCTAAACTAAGTGACTTCCTAATTATTATTTTTTAATTTGTTCTTGGGATATGGGGGAATTTGTTGCCTTCCCTAATTGCCGAGCAGAAGGTACCTTCCTCAACATTGCAGTCCTGATGCTATGCGTACACTCACAGTACAGTTAGGAAGGAAGTTCCAGGATTTTGATCTAGCAACAGTGAAGGAATGACAGTATGTGGATAAGCTCAGTAAGAATCTGGCAACACCAATTTTAAATCCAACCGATTTATTTGATAGTAAATCTGCTAGCTTTTGACCTTTGTGCCTTCGTCAGGTGAATGAGGTGTTCTGATCTCCAAAAGCACAGATATCAACACAGACAGTTTACAGATTGCTGATTAGAATGCGAATCCTTACACCTAAGCTGCTATTCAAGTCTTAAAGTGGCTAACAATGTGGGTGGAAGGAACATTGAGCACAGGTTAGAGAGATGCGTATTGTCTTCAGACAGCACAGTAAGTGAGGTTTTTTGCTAACCCAGGCAAGTCATGGGGGTTACAGATAGTGTGACATGAAGCCAAGATCCCTGTTAAGACCATTCTCATGTGTGCGGAACTTGGCTATCAGTCTCTGCTCAGCGACTCTGCACTGTCATGTGTCGTGAAGGCCCCCTTGAAGAACATTTACCTGAATGTCGGAGGCCGAATGCCCATGACTGCTGAAGTGTCTGCCAACAGGAAGGGAACAGTTTTGCCTGGTGATTGTTGAGCGATGTTCATTCATCCGCTGTCATAGTGTCTGCATGGTCTCCCCAATGTACCATGTTTTGGGACATCCTTTCTTGCAGCGTATTTGGTAGACAACATTGGCCGAGTTGCAAGAGTATGTACCGTGTACCTGGTGAATGGTATTCTCACGTTTGATGATGTCATCCAAGTCAATGATCCAGCATGTCTTGCAGAGGTTGCTGTGGCAGTGTTGTGTGGTATTGTGGTCATTATTCTCCCGAAGGTTGGGTAGTTTGCTGCGAACAACGATCTGGTTGAGGTTGTGCGGTTGTCTGAAAGCAAGAAGTTGGGGGGGTGGGGATGGCCCTTGCGAGATGTTCATCATCATCAACGATATGTTGAAGACTCCGGAGAAGATGTCGTAGCTTCTCCGCTCTGGGGAAGTACTGGACAACATAGGGTACTCTGTCCACCGTGTCCTGTGTTTGTCTTCTGAGGAGGTCAGTGCGGTTTATCGCTGTGGCACATCGGAACTGTCGATCGATCAGTCGAGTGCCATATCCTGTTCTCACGAGGGCATCTTTCAGCATCTGGAGGTGTCTGTCATGATCCTCCTCATCTGAGCAAATTCTGTGTATACGGAGGGCTTGTCTGTAGGGGATGGCCTCTTTAACGTGTTTAGGGTGGAAGCTGGAGAAGTGGAGCATTGTGAGGTTGTCTGTCAGCTTGCGATACAGTGAGGTATTGAGGTGACTGTCCTTGATGGAGATGCATGTGTCCAAGAATGCAACCGATTCTGGAGAATAGTCCATGGTGAGTCTGATGGTGGGATGGTTTGTGCCTTTGCCTGACGAAGGCACAAATGCCGAAAGCTAGCAGATTTACTGTCAAATAAATCGGTTGGATTTAAAATTGGTGTTGCCAGACTCTTACTGAGTTTACCCCAGTCCAACACCGGCATGTCTACATCAGTACATAAATAAATACATAGGGTTACAGGGATAGGGCCTGGGTGGGATTGTTGTCGATGTAGGCTTGATGGGCTGAATGGCCTTCTTCTGCACTGTAGGGATTCTAGGATTCTATGAATATAATGTAGTATAATGTTAAATATGCAAATGGATTTTCCAGCTCCCCCATGGCATGTTTTCCAGCAGTGGAGATGGCTCACCATTGGCCATCGATGGGATCTTTTGATTCTTCAAATGTCTACTGCATTTTGTGTGACTCACTTGTTCCACCCACAAGGGCCCCCCATCGTGGGAATGGTCTGGAAAATCCCACTGGAGGGAAGAGCTGGAAAATCCCATCCTATGTCATCAATAATGTAAAATTACTGGATCAAATGGAATTATTGCAGTATCAAACATTATGGTCAATGGACATGAAAAAATCTTCAAATTAGACATTGGAGATGTTTCAAATCTTTCAGAAATAGAACAGCAGTTACAGCAAGACTTTCTCCAGGTATTCACCAGGAAACTCAACAGTCCAGACACATTCAACTGATGCACAGCGGGTAGTTCACTGCTACACCTCAATACAAAGGAGGACAAATCACAGAAACTTTGTATGTTATCCAAATACCAGAGTTTTTGCTATTAAGTTGAAAACCTTCTGCAGATTGCAACTTATCTATAATGTAATTGAACTATGGTGTGAAGTGCCAGTGTTGGATTAGGGTAGGCACAGTAAAAAGTCTCACAACACCAGGTTAAAGACCAACAGGTTTATTTGGAATCACGAGCTTTCAGAGTGCTGCTCCTTCATCAGGTGAGTGGAGAGATAGGCATTTGTGAACCTACCACTCACTCATCTGATAAAGGAGCAGAACTCTGAAAGCTCGTGATTCCAAATAAACCTGTTGGATTTTAACCTGGTGTTGTGAGAGATTTTACTATAGTTGAACTAGGAAGCCAAGTAAAACCGACAGAATTCAGGGCAGAATTTCCAAACTTACTCAGAAGTTTGGAGAAGCTGAAAACAGCTCCATTAAGACCAGAGATAAAACCAATGTGCTTGTTCACGCCAAGGAAGATTCCACACCCACTTTTACAGGAGGAGAATCTAGAAATTGAGTCAATGCTACATCAGGAAGTCATCACACCTGCAGCTAAACGTACAAGTTGGTGTTAAGGCCTGGTTGTAATACCGTAACCAAAAAGCTCACTGTGAATCTGGGTTGACCTCACATAGTTATACAAAACATTGGAAATAGAAATCCATCCAATGGTGACTGTGGATTACAAAGTCTGACAAAATTCATCGAAAGCACAACTTTTACAAAATTTGATTCAAACAATTGTTTCTTTGGATGAAAAATTCAAATTACTAACTACGTTTATCAAACTATCTGGGAAATATTGGCTGGAATTTTACACCCCATTCACCATGGGAATGGGGGTGGACCATGGAAAGGTCTATAGACCTTGGGTGAGATTTGATGGTTTTGGGAGAACAAAGATGTAAACTCTTACCCAATGTTTCAATTGACTGCCCTTTGGAATTACATTAACATCAGTGACATCTCAGAGAATGATGACAAACATTTTAGAGGGATTAGAAGGGGTCATCTGCCACAGGGGTGACATCTTGATCCACACGTCCACCTCACTGAAGCATAGTCAAAGAGGGAGAGCAGTATTGCAATGCTTGGAAGGAGTAGAACTGTTGCTCTGCATAAATTATTGTCATGTGACCTTACATCACTGTTGATACAGACTATTTACATATTTAACATCAACCTTTATGCTATATATAATTCCAAGAATGATGTATGGCTTGGAGGAGGTTTGCAGATGATAATGTTCCCAAACACATGTTGTTCTGTTTATTCTAGAGAGTTAAGATTTCAGGTTTGAAAGATCTTGTCAAAGGAACCTTGGCAGATTTCTCCAATGCATCTTATATGGCCCATATTGATGCCACTCTGCACCAGTGGTGAAGTGAGTACATATTTAAGGTGGTTTATTAAGTTCTGATAAATCAGCCAGCTTTGTCCTAGATGGTGTTGAGTTTCTTGAGTGTTATTGGAGCTGCACTCATCCAGACAAATGGAAAGTACTTCATTACACTCCAAACTTATTCCATGGAAATGGTGGACAGGCTTGGAGAGTCAGGAGGTGAGTTGCTCACAACATAATTCCTAGCCTCTGACCGCTTTGTGTAGCCACAGTATTTAAATGGTTGGTCCAATTCAGTTTCTGGTCAATGATAACAGTTTCTGGTTAATGATAATATAGAACATAGAACATTACAGCACAGTACAGGCCCTTCGGCCCTCGATGTTGCGTCGGCCAGTGGACCCTCTAACCTAAACTATTCCAATATCATCCATATGCCTATCCACCGAATATTTGAATGCCCCCAAAGTAGGCGAGTCCACAACTGCTGCAGGCAGGGCATTCCATGCTCTCACCACCCTCTGTGTGAAGAACTTGCCTCTGACATCCATCCTATAACTACCACCTCTTAATTTAAAGTTATGTCCCCTCGTGTTGGTCATCACCATCCGAGGAAAAAGGCTCTCACTATCCACCCTATCCAATCCCTTGATCATCTTATACGCCTCAATTAGGTCACCGCGTAACCTTCTTCTCTCTAATGAAAATAACCTCAGGTCCCTCAGCTTTTCCTCATAAGGCCTTCCCACCATACCAGGCAACATCCTGGTAAACCTCCTCTGCACCCTTTCCAATGCTTCCACATCTTTCTTATAATGCAGCGAACAGAACTGTACGCAATACTCCAAGTGCGGCCGCACCAGAGTTTTGTACAGTTGTAACATAATCTCACGGCTCCTAAGTTCAATCCCTCTACCAATAAAAGCTAACACACTGTACGCCTTCTTAACAACTTTATCAACCTGGGTGCCAACTTTCAAAGAGCTATGTACTTGTACCTCAAGATCCCTCTGCTCGACAACACTATTAAGGGTCTTTCCATTAGCCCTATATTTCATATGCCTGTTATTCCTACCAAAGTGAATCACCTCACACTTATCCGTATTGAATTCCATTTGCCACCTCACGGCTCAGCTCTGCAACCTACCTATGTCCCTCTGCAAACTGTAACATCCATCCTCGCTGTCTACAACTCCCCCCACTTTGGTATCGTCAGCAAATTTACTAATCCAACCCTCTACACCCTCATCTAGGTCATTTATAAAAAATGACAAACAGCAGTGGCCCTAAAACAGATCCTTGAGGTACACCACTTGTAACTGCACTCCAGGTTGAATATTTCCCATCAACAACCACCCCCTGTCTTCTCAGGATATCAATGGTGAGAGATTCAATGATGGTAATGTCATTGAAGATCAAGGGGGGATGATTAGATTCTCTCTTGTTGTAGATGGTCATTTGCCACGTAAGAGCCCTACAACATGAATATTATCCAGGTCTTGCTGCATAAGAACATGGGCTGATTCAGTAGCTGAGGAGTTATGAAAGGTACTAAGCATTTTGCAATTATTAGTGAGTATTCCCACTCTTGATCTTACGATGGAGAGAAGATTGTTGATCATGCGGTCAAATATTACTTTGGTGTCAAGGTCTGTGATTCTCCTTTAGCTCTTGAATTCAGCTCTTTGTCCATGTTTGGTCCAAGGCTGTAATGAGGTCATGAGTTGAGTTGCTCTGGCAGAAGCAAAACTGAGTGTCAGTGAGCAGGTTAGTGCTGAGTAATGCTGCTTGATAACACTGTTGATGACATCTTTCATCATTTTATTGATGATTGAAAGTAGTGGTGGTAGTAATTAGCCAGATTGGATTTGTCTTGCTTTTTTATGGGAAGGATATACCATGGCAATTTTCCACATTGTTGGGTAAATGTCAGCATTGTAGCTGCATGGGAACAGCTCGGCTGGGGGTGTCACTCAGGAGCACGCTACAGCCAGGATGTTGTCAGGGCCCATAGTATTTGCTTCATCTCATGCTTTCCAGTGTTTTCTTTATGCTATATATAGTTCCAAGTCAGAATGGTGTATGATTTGGAGGAGGTTTGCAGATGTTCCTATACGCATGTTACCCTGATTATTCTAGGGAGTTGAAGTTGCGGGTCTGAAACATCTTGTCAAAGGAACCTTGGCAGATTTCTCCAATGCATCTTATATGGTGCATAATGCAGCCACTCTGCACCAATGGTGATATGGGTACATGTTTAAGGCAGTTTATAAGTTCTGTCAAAACATTCCAGTAAGAATTTAGCAACACCAATTTTAAATCCAACCGATTTATTTGATAGTAAATTTGCGAGCTTTCGACACTCTGTGTCTTTGTCAGGCAAATGCAGTGTTCTGGCCAGCAGTAGCACTGCAAACAGCCATGGGGACTAAATTTGCACCTCAGTATGCCAACATCTTCATGCACAGGTTCGAACAAGACTTCTTCACCACACGAGATCTTCAACCAAAGTTATATACTAGATACATTGATGACATCTTTTTCCTTCGTACTCATGGTGAACAATCATTGAAACAACTGTATGATGATATCAACAAGTTCCATCCCACCATCAGACTCACCGTGGACTATTCTCCAGAATCAGTTGCATTCTTGGGCACACGCATCTCCATCAAGGACGGTCACCTCAGCACCTCACTGTACCGCAAACCGACAGACAACCTCACAATGCTCCACTTCTCCAGCTTCCACCTTAGACACGTTAAAGAAGCCATTCCCTATGGACAAGCCCTCCGTATACACAGAATTTGCTCAGATGAGGAGGATCGTGACAGACACCTCCAGATGCTGAAAGATGCCCTTGTGAGAACAGGATATGGAGCTCGACTCATCGATCGACAGTTCCAATGTGCCACAGTGATAAACCGCACTGACCTCCTCAGAAGACGAACACGGGACACGGTGGACAGAGTACCCTTTGTTGTCCAGTACTTCCCCGGAGCGGAGAAGCTACAACATCTTCTCCGGAGTCTTCAACATATTATTGATGACGATGAACATCTTGCTAGGGCCATCCCCACTCCCCCACTTCTTGCTTTCAGACAACCGCACAACCTCAAACAGATCATTGTTCGCAGCAAACTACCCAACCTTCAGAAGAACAGTGACCACAATACCACACAACCCTGCCACAGCAACCTCTGCAAGACATGCCAGATCATAGACATGGACGACATCATCAAACGTGAGGATACCATTCACCAGGTACACGGTACATACTCTTGCAACTCGGCCAACGTTGTCTACCTAATACATCGCAAGAAAGGATGTCCCGAAGCATGGTACATTGGGGAGACCATGCAGACATTACGACAGCGGATGAATGAGCATCGCTCAACAATCACCAGGCAAAACAGTTCCCGTCCTGTGGGCGAACACTTCAGCAGTCATGGGCATTCGGCCTCCGACCTGCGGGTAAATGTTCTTCAAGGGGGCTTTCGTGATACACGACAGCGCAGAGTCGCTGAACAGAGACTGATAGCCAAGCTCCGCACACATGAGGCCGGTCTTAACAGGGATCTTGGCTTCATGACACACTATCTGTAACCACCGTAACTTGCCTGGGTTAGCAAAAAACCTCACTTACTGTGCTGTCTGGAGGAAATACACAATTCTCTAACCAATGCTCAGGGTTCCCTTCACACACATTGTTAGCCACTTTAACACTTGAATAGCAGGTTAGATGTAAGGATTCGCATTCTAATCAGCAATCTGTGACTGTCTGTGTTGATATGTGTGCTATTGCAGACCAGAACACTGCCTTTGTCTGTCAAAGACAGAGTGTTGAAAGCTCGCAAATTTACTATCAAATAAATTGGTTGGATTTAAAATTGGTGTTGCTAAATTCTTACTGAGTTCTTACTACCCCAATCCAACGCCAGCATCTCTACATCAAAACATTCCAGCCAGTGTCTTCTGTCACTGCCTGGAATGAATCAAATTGACTGAAGCATCTATGATCATGGGGACTTCATGAGGAGGCTGAGATGGATGTTTATCTTTGCACTTCCAGTTAAAACAGCTTGCAAATTCTTCAGCTTTGTCTTATATACTGATGTGTTATTCCCCCACCACCTCTCACCCCATATCATTGAGGATGTGAACATTGTTGGTGCCTCCTCCTCCAGTAAGTAGTTTAATTGTCCACCACCCTTCATGATTAGATGTAGCAGGACTACAGAGCTTTGATCTGCTCTGTTGGCTGTGGGATTGCTCAGATCTGTCTATAGCATGCTGCTTTCATTAATCAGCCAAGATGTGGTCCTGTGAGGTAACTTTACCAGATTGACGCTTCATTTTTAGGGGATCTACTGCTTCTGACATGGCTCTCCTGCGTTGCTCCTGGAGCCCTTATTGGTTCCCTGGTGGAGTGAAGTAGCGGATCATGATTGAATACAATTCATGAATACCTCCTTGATCTGTTTTTTTGTAAACATGTTTGCATCTTCTGACCTATGCAATTAGCTTTCCTCATTTGCTAAACAATTTATCCTTCCCTGAGTGATCCAAGTTGCTAAGCTGCCCCTGATTTGCAATTCCCAGCTGTTTTATAGGATTGGTGATGCTCATTATGTACGGACATTTTGCACAAATTACTAAAGGAATCAAACTGTGCTTATCAGCAGGAATAAATTCTCCCAGATATTCTTAGTGTCATAACTAATATCCTGAATAGCAAAAACTAGATTACATGCACATTACAAGTGGTATACTCATTACATTTTGTATTGATAGAGATCTGTGCTAATTAAGTTAGTGCACAATAAAATGGATGTGCTATATAAATGGCATCATATGCCCCATGATGGCACAGAGAATGCACAGCAATTCATTTCAATTGACTCACCCTGTCTCAAGTTGCAAGGCTGTAATGGCTTACTCGTAACTCTTCAATTCAGTCACTTCATTCTGTGGTAATATAAAAATCATAGCTAAAAGAAATGCTAATGTAAAGTCATTTCATACATGGTGAATCTTTCCGTATCAACAGTGGTACTATCTTCCGTTCAAGGTATATGGGTTTTATCACTGGGAATTGGGATATATGATTTTCTTATATATTATGTATACATAGTATGTTGGGGTTTGGGGTGTGGACGCCCCTTAATGAGTATGGGAGTGGTGACCACTGAGCTATTTGCTCTGCCCAGTCTGAGACCTGACTGCGAATGAGTGCACACCTTCATTACAAAGCTCCCAGTATTGAAATATTCAAGCCTACCTAATGATTCTTTATGCCCCTTAGCCTACAGGGGCAGACATAGTAGGATACAAAGGGTGCTGGCGTTGAGAATTGAATCTGGGAAAGTGGGCTGTCATTAAGGGGTCAGTTTAAAAACATTGTGACCCCCCCCCAAATACATGTCACTGATTTCTTTACCAGCAATATCAGCAAGCTGTGTGAATCTGGTCCCCTTTCAAGGGGCTTCCATTCAGAGTGGAAATTCAGGATTCACTTTTTGCTTCAACTTCATTCTATGCAAGACTGTTTGTGTTTCTTAACAGAGCTTTTACAGACTCTGTAATCTAATCAGAGCCTTTAGAGCAGCCCAGTGCTACAGTGATTAGCACTGCTGCGTCTCAGTACCCGGGACCTGGATTCAGTTCCTGGCTTGGGTTGCTGTCTGTGGGGAGCTGTCATGTTCTCCCTGTGCCTGTGTGGGTTTCCTCCAGGTGCTCCAATTTTCTTCCACAATCTGAAAGACGTGCTGGTTAGCTACATTGGCCACGCTAAATTCTCCCTCAGTGTACTCAAACAGGTGCAGGAATATGGCAATAGGGGGAATTTCACAGTAACTTCATCGCAGTGTTAATGTAAGCCTACTTATGACATTAATAAATAAACTTAAAAAACTTACAAGTCCTTAACAAACAGCTTTAACAGGCTGTCTTTAGTTTCTTTTTGTTGCTTCCTAATGCACTAGGCTACAAACAAAATTGAATAACTTGCTGTAATGAAAGAAAAGGTTATGACCCACCACCATACTGACTTGCAGAATCACATTAGTCTTTTGGTGTGATTAGCACTCAGAGTCAAAAGTATCACTTATGAACTTGTTTGGACAACAACTTCCAGCCTACCTTTCCTGTTTAGAGAATGCTAGTTGCAACATGATTCTATCTAAATCAGAGTTTTTCTTTGTTTCCAGCATCGAATGAGTGAACTAGCTGTTAAAATAACACCCAAGTACAAACCCAAGCCCTGGATTTTTCTTCTGGAAGTATGTCCATCCCAAAATACTGTTGTTAGGAAAATGGGTTAAAGAGGTTTACCAACACAGCCAGTCTCCAAAAACAACAAATATTTCCCTGCCTGCACTCCTCCACTTGTGCCAGCTGTGACTTGGTTGGTAACACATTTACTCTGATTCACTCAAGTCCCGTTCCAGGATTTGAACGCAAGCATCTAGGCTGACAGTCCAGTATTGGGCCAAGTGAGTACTGCACTGTCAGAGGTGCCAACCTGCAGACAACACATTACAGAGACCCTGTCTGCCCCTCTCAGGTGAATGTAAAAGTTCCATGGCACTATTTTAAGGAGGAACATGGGAGGTCTCACTTGTGCCTGACCAATATTTATCCTTCAGTCAACATAACAAAAAAAAAACAGACTATGTGGTTGTGCTGTGAGCAAATGGGTTGCTGTGTTTTTAAAAATGATTTCATGGGATGTGGGCACTGCTGGCAAGGTCAGCTACCCATCTGAGACAATAAATATTATCTTGTCTCATTTGACACCCTCAGTAGAAAATTTAAAGTTTTAAAGTTTCATGTTAAAATGAACGTTGTCAAATAGTCTTTTACAAACCTTGGCTTGACGTTGCTATAGATCAGCAATACTAAACACAAATATCAATGCCAATCATATCTACCTTTTCCTCACCAAAATTTATGAGCTGGAATCGCTCAGATGAAGCAAGGAGCTGGTGAGTACATAAAATAATAACATTTTTACAAGTACTTTAAAACATTGACTTTCATACTTGTATGTTGATCAATTCTGTGCAAACCTTAATAATTATATACTACATGTTATTATGAGACTTTGTTGCTGTTTTATTTTGAAAGCACCTGAGGTCATACTAATTTTCACGTGTTAAATTGGGGTCACATTGAAAAATAATTTGGGTAGTGTTATGATAGGGAACGTGAATCCTGAAAGAAATAATAGGATATCAATTTGGCCATCTTCTCATTTCATATCATCCCAAAATTGCCAATTTTGTTAATATTAGCATTCAAAGCAGAAGTAGTCAATCAAAGCTTATTCTTAACCGTGCAGCACATTTATGGGCATCTAATCCTTTTAAATGTGGACCTGCCCAATTCCAGGATTATTGCAAGAATACTGCATTTTCCTCCATAGCAAATCCTCTTCATAGATTCGAAATACAATTGAGGGTCTGCACTGCACATTTAATAAACCCAACCCAATAAAATTGGTCAGATTTGTAGTGAGGTCTGGCCAACATGCAGAAATCCTCTAATGGCTCACATTCATTGCTGATATTAACATGGCACCGAGACTATATATGACTGGATGGATCTCAGTATATTAAAAATCATGAGGAATATTTTATCCTTGCAATTCAAGGATAATGTGATGGGTTGGGCTAAGATGAAGCAATCAAATATTTTGAGACCTTAGTGTCTTTGCCATTACATGTTGTTGACTAAGGACTATAATCAACCGAACACGTTAGAACTAGCATTTTAAGACAGTTGCCTAAAAGCCTTCTCATCTCTGGTACACAGAAGGATTTTGTGCAAATTCAATGTGCATAATTAAGTATTGTCCCTGAAGCAGAAATGATGAAGGTTTGTATTTATACACACTAATTACAAAGTAGTCATGTTAGTTGCAAACCATCAGTTGGCCCTAATCATTTGTGAAATGATTAAAATAGCAAGATATTTTATGACTTACCTACTTCAATGGGTCATGGTTGTAGCCACATGACTATTACTGCAAAAAAAACAAAACTCTTTTTATTGTAAACAGGGACTCAAACTCGATCTGTGCAGTGGTTCAAATAAAACTTTATTGACATTGAAAATAACCCTGCAGCCACCACCTGATTAAAAATTTTTTAGGCACTCCCCACCTGTGGGCATATTGACGCAGACAACTGTAAGTATATCCGAGAATATTTCCTTTCAGCGATACCTGGATACAGAAGTGTTTCTTTGCTACGTATCTGCCTATGTTTGCAGTACATTTTTATCTGATGTGTATAAAAGTCTCAGTTAGGTGGAAGAGAGGGAACATGGAAGGTTTAAAGCCCCAGCATTTACATCACCAATGACATGCCCAATGAGCACTAGAGCAATCGAAGAAGCTGAAATATTAATTGCTGCTGCTAATAACCAGTCATGTTTGTGGAAACTGACTCTTTGAAAATATCATTGCATTTCAGTGCCTGAATTATACTGCTTACATGTGTTAATTTGCCAATTTTGGAAAACCTAACACCAAATAAATTAAGAGAACATAGAATCTCAACAGAACAGAAGAAGGTCATTGGGTCCATCAAGTCTACACCAACAACAATCCACCCAGGCCCTATTCTCTTAACCCCACGTATTTACTTTGTTAGTCCCCTATCACTAAGGGACAATTTAGCCTGGCCAATCCACCTAACCTGTATATCTTTGAAGCGTGGGACAAAATTGGAGCACCCGGATGAAACCTACACAGACATGGGGGAGAACATACAAATGCCATAGAGATAGTCAGCCAAGACCGGGATTGAACCTGGATCCTTGGCGTTATGAGGCACATTGCTAACTGGCATTAACCCAGGAAAGCTGTACACTTGATGTGTCAGTTAGAGAATATATATTTCCACATCTCAGCAACCATGATTGGTAGGTTCTTCACAATGTTATGTTCTATACTTCCCTATGTTTTCTTGCAACATCAGAACATTATTTACCCCTTATTATTTTCATTTTGGGGTTTGGAATAGGAACAAGTGTGAGAAATCAAAACAAAATGTTGGAAATTCTGTCGCCACCTGAAAACGATTAACTTTCTGGATTAGACCTTTCATAACATTTCGCAGCATAGTTTTATTTCTCGTGCCAATGAGGCAGAGAGAGAGAGATTTAACCAAGTGATATTCAAATAATCAATGTTCTCAGAATTGTGAATGAGGTACCCCTGGGGAGTGTATGATGCATAGACATTTTCAAATTATTTTGCTTAATACATGCTGCAAACAAGGAACTAATTAATTCGATTAATTTTATTCACTGGTCCATAGTTTGCGCCTTTCAAGGGCGATTCTCCCAGAAAAGTTCTAAGTGCTGAATTTGTGGGAAAACTCATGTAAACCACACCAGAATTTTCGGTGCAACTTCACACTTGGATCTCCCACACTCTGTGCAATGCAGAGGTCATAATCATGAATATAATTAAAAGCATGGGGGGTGGGGGCGTGGGGTCTATTCACGTATATGCAGTGGCCCTGAATAGTCAGCCTGCAGTTTGTCCATTTCTGGTATGGAGCTGATGTCAGTGAAAATTCGGCGACCGGGTGGTGATGCCTCACAGGAAGCCCATTACACAACCTCCGCTTATGTCTCCTGGCCAGCTGCACTGCTAGAGTATCATGGCATCTGAGAGAATTGCCTCCAAAGATTTTAGATCTTAACCTGAACCCCAAACCACCCAATTCCACTCTCAAGGAGCAGATCGGTCAGCAAAGACTTTTAAAAAGCTTGAATGCTTTCAATTAAACTTAGATTTTAATTTCCTAAACTACGGAGCCAAGCCGGGTTTTTCTGGAACATGCCAGCACGCAGTTGGGTGGGAAATCTGCTGAGGAATTTCAAAGATGTCTCGTGGTTTATTTCAGTACGACATCCAGGAAAGCAGTACTTTCGGCATTCCAGTATGGAAATCTTCCCCCACCTGGCTCTTTAATGGACCTGAATGAACATTGTGGTCATTGTCTCCAAAGAGTTATTCATGCAATTGCAACTGCAATAAGTCAGAATCTTTTTCCCAGAGTTGAAATGCCTAATGCTAGGGGCACGCGCTTAAGGTGAGAGGGAGAAAGTTCAAAAGAGATATGAAGGGTAGGCTTTTTAAACAAAGAGTGGTAGGTATCTAGAATGCGTTGCCAGGAATGGTGGAGGCAGATATAAAGGGCTTTCAGATAAGCAAATGAATATGCTAGGAATAGCAGAATATGGACTAAAGTCAGGCAGAATAGATTAGTTTAATTTGAAGACATGTTTGGCACAACATCATGGGCCAAAGGACTCATTCCTGTGCTGTGCTGTTGTATGTTCTATGATAACTAGAACAACTATCTGTACTTTAGAAGCATTACAGTGAGAGGGGAAGAGAGGAAGGAGGGAGGTGGTGAGGATCCTTGATCTTGAGCTGTGTCGAGTTTGGTTTGCAGTGACTGGCTGCACGTAATGTTGTTTCAGGTGAAGATTGATCATGCCAAGTACATAAAATTCACTCTAAGCTGGAAAGCCTGATTCCCCATTGCTGCGGATTTTGGAAAAAATAGCCCAGAAACGCGCCAGAAATTTTTAACATCTGCCTAACATCCAAAATATTGAATTTGTTTGTCATGATTCCATGTCATTTACATTTCATTCCAGTAAGATAATTGCGCCAGACTAAATAACATCAATACCCAAGGTACAGCAGGGTGATGTTTATCACTCTTGTACAAGAAGCCTATCTTGAGCTGCTCTCTGAAAAGAGCTTACAAAGCAGCAACGTTTTGGGATTGAAAGCAGAAAAGTCACTTGTTTGGAATAGCATATATTTTTCATTACTTTTGACAATTTGATACATGTAGTTACATAAATGAATTAGCAGCTGGAAAAAAGTACTTTTTTTAGCCAAAATTATAACAGTGAAAATCAATTTACAACTTCTGTGTACAACAATATTTTATTCTTTCAGAGCAGAAAAAATGGCAAAATAGAATTATCAGGGATGAAATGCACAAATCCAATTTCACTGCTTTATACTTCAAATTTTGTTTTTTACTTTTCTTGGTACCACCTCCATATTCATGGTAACATAATGAGGGAAAACATTCTCACTCGGAGGGTGGGTGGTGCCTAGAATTCACTGCCTAAGTTCAACTCATTTACTCTGATCTGCATCTGAATTGCTGCATCTTGCAAGACTGAGGATCAAGTGCCTGAAAGTGAGGTTTAAATGAACAACTTCTTTTTCTTCTTTCTTGGCTGGCACAGACATAATGGGCTGAATGACCTCGTTCTGTGCGATACCTTTTCTATGATTCTATTCCTGCCACGATAGCCCTCATTGACCAAGAGAATCGGCAAGGAATCCATAATTAGTCACCTGAAGGTGCTTGCAAGCTGCTCCTTTTCTAAGAGAAATTGTTTATCTCAACTTGAAATATCCTTAAGACTGCTGATTTATATACAGAATTGTAGCACTGCATGTGGGAAACTTCCATCTTCCAAGCAGTTAGTGGAGGCTGGGAAATTTCCTTGGCTTGACAAATCGCCACAGAAGAAAGTGCCTGTAAAGGTGAGATTTTCACTGGAGGGTACGGTGGGGGTTGGGGGGGGAGGGATAGGGGATGAAGGGGTTGCAGTGAAGGCAGGAAGCAATGCTGCACGTGGGTGCTGTCTGGAATCAATCCTGCCATTCCTGGGAAAGAGTTTGGAGGCAGCCTGAGGGGATATTGGTGCAGAGCAGACTGATAAAAGACCAAACTTGGCATTTCAGTTATAAGACAAGCAATAAAACAAAAGAACCATCCTCCAACCCTCATCTATCCAACCCCAAACAAACACATGATTCCCTTACCTCCATGTCAATCAGTGCCTTCTACCCATTCACTTCCCATGGCCCCTCAGGCCATGGCATTTCCATGCCTATTCACCCAGTGAAATTCATGACTTCTGGTTTTCTCAGAATATTGCGTCCCTACCGCAATCTCATACACGGAGAGTGTGGGCTCAAGATCCCACACACAATGGTTATATTTTCTGAGCAAGTTTATGAGTAAATAGTCTTCTTTATTTCAAACCCTGAAAGGATTGCTGCTGGTTCTTTAAATATGCTAAAGAGCTCTTAGAAACACACAAATAACCCTTTACAAAGCAACCACACTGATTGCAGACAGTAAGAGAATTGAGAGTTTTAGTTTAATTCTCCTATTGCATTTGTAACAGTAAGAAAACTGTAGGAAATATATTTTTCTGGGGGCATCTTGGCTATTATTGGAATAACGTGCCTAGATAACTGAAAAATTCCTGCTCCAAAATGTTGATATGCAAGCCCAATGGAATCTTTAAAATGATGCTGTTGAACATGAACAGCAATATGGTCACATAAATACAGCAAATTAATTTTTAAAAAAATATTTACTCTGTTCTCAAAATTAAAAAGCTAATGCTCAGGGTGGACCAGGCGGACCCAAATCCATTCCTTGATTGTTCCAAAAAAACAAATTCAAATTCCAATTGAATCCAATTCAAAGTCCCCTCAAGAGACAAATAAGATCCAAGCTAACAAAGATGAGACTACGCACCCCCATCTTGAACTTGATCTGACTCTTGGCCTTAGCCAAAAAGCTGAGAATTGAACACATCAAATGATTTACATTCGGACTAGTTAAAGAATGTAATATTCCATAGAATGTTCAATCACCATCAGATCACCACTCGTTCTCATTTCCTACTTTAGACTGAAGTTCCTCATTTCACGCTTGAACTTCTAATCCAGGCCTGGTGAGAAATGTAGCATAGCTATTCATGGAGGCCTTCTGAGTAATGTAAGAGTGTCAGGAGAAAGAAAACTGTGCCTCCTTTTCACAACACTAATTGTCGCATACGGTAAGTTTAAATGTCCTAGCCACTTTGACAAGCTAAGTGTATAATGTGAGCAAGTAGGATGGGTTGAGGTGAGGTAGGTGGGACTGGGGGTGTCAGGTGGTCAAGAGGGTTGATTGAGTGGGCAGGGATGTGGGGTGTAATTAGGGAGTTGAGAGGTTGAAAGTTAGTCAGGAGATGGACAATTATTTCAATGGTCAGGGGAATTGGGGACTGGTCGGGAGTAGGAGGTGTAGTTAGAATGTGGGGGATTAGTTGGGAAGTAGGAAGCAACAAAGAAGGTTAGTCAGGAGAGTTGAGGGAATAGTCAGGTGGTCCAGGAAGTTAGATGGGAGATTGGCGGTTGTACTTGGGGAGAAAAGGAGTAGTCAGTGGATGTTTGTTTGGGGAAGTCCAATTGAGGGGGGGGGGGGGGGGGGTGTACCCAGGGACGGGGATCAGTAATATAGTTATCAAAGAGGTAGAATTGGTTTTAATTCTTCTAACCATCCTTGGGTAACGATTCTGCCAATTGAGGCAGAATCATCTGAAGTCTTTAGGCGCGATCTTACCAGACATTCATGCCACACTCCCACTGCCAGCCAGATCTCCATTCAGTGTGGCGGGATGGGAAAATCCAACTGGCATGAACAGTGGTAAGATTCCGGCCTTTGACTTTAAATCAGAGTTTTATAGAGTTCAGAGGCAGGGTAATTGCTCAACTGAAGTTGAAACTTCCAGGCAATTCCTGTGCAGTCCTTACATAGGGATGGACCTCTGAGGAGTCCCCCAACACACCTTCCAGTGTATCTCTGAGTACAACCCTCCGAAGAATGGAGGATCTGAGCCAATATATTAAACAAGATGACTTAAAGAACAAAGTATTGAATAATTGCTGGCAACAAAAGCATGTGACAAAACGTTTTGTACTTTAGCCAAGCTTTAATCTATTTAAACATAAGGAAATCTATTGCTGCATAAGCATCAGAAAGGATTAAAGCACAAAGTGAGGCTATAAATTGTGCCAATTACTTTCGGCAATTTGCGTTTCCATGCTGCTGGAAATCTGGGCTGAGATATTAGTGCTGCACGCACAGCCAATGATGATCCAAACATGCTGTAAAAGCTTGGGAAAATAGGTAGAAAAAATAAACTTCTTTCTTTATTTCCTCACCTTTATCTCCCCTTCGGCTGTGTCTCTTTACAGGTAATTTGGCAGTTCGATGGTGTTCTGCATAACTATTCCTGACAGATGGTGCTTGTGTGCTTATTTGTTTAAATAATATACACTGGCCACTCAAATGGGAAATTTAATCTGGCCTACTTATGACCATTTTATCATTTAAAAAATGACCCAGCTTTAGCCCACAAGCTAACTTGCATTTTAAATGTTAATTCTCTGGATGAGATTTGAGGCAAAGGGGAATAGCCCACTAAACATGGACTCTGACACAAGCTGAGTTGGGAAATAAAGATGAGTTAAATGGTTCCAGAAGCTTGACTGAGAGTGAAATGGGCAGTGATAATTGTTTGATATTTTATGCACAGGATCAATCACCTGGTTAATACAATAGCACCATTCTAATATTCACAAAATCCTGAAATAAAATCTCCCATTTATACTGGTTATTTAACTAGGTTAGAAATTATGCTACGTCAGAGAGAAGTTTGCATTATACAACGCATTGAAGCCAATTGTTTTCTTTCTCTTTACCAATGTTGTTATTCCCTCCACATTTTTGAAGATCTCATTCCATCTATTTTGTTCCTTGTGATTGTTTTTATCTAATAAATCAGTAAGATGCCCATCTTGCAGATCTCTTATCAAAGATACTCCTGAACCACAAAGAACATGGAGATGTGGATACATCATTTACTTTTTGATACACTCAGTGGCAGTAAATTTTAAAAGGGAAGGTAGGTGCAATAATTTAGCACTTTGTCTTTTCCACATATGCTTGCATTTATAGCAGTTATTGATGACAGGAAGGATTGCTTATTGGGGAATTGGAAATTCACACTGAGGCAGGTGAAAGTACTCTCTGAAGTTAACATTAAACCAAACCTCAATTTGCTCTCTCAGGTACTATTTGAAAATGCTGGGGATTTCTCCAGATGTCATTGCCAATATTTATTAACCTTTATCCTTTGATGGAACATGGCTTTCACCAGCAAGGCCAGCTTTTACTGCCCACCCCTTATTGCCCTGGAAGTGAATGGCTCTGTAAGGCATTTCAGCATCAAACATGTTGCTGTGGGTCTGGAGTCACATGTAGGCCAGACCAACTAATGATGGCAGATTTTAAACAAAGAACAAAGATCAGTACTGCACAGGAACAGGTGGCCCTTTAAGCCTGTGCCGATCATGATGCCCGAACTAAACTACAAAAAAAACCTTCTGCTCTTACTTGGTCCGTATCCTTCTATTCCCTCCCTATTCATGTACCCATCTGGATGCCTCCTAAATGTTGCTAATGTGCTTGCTTCCACCACCTCCTCTGCAGCGTGTTCCAGGCACCCACAACTCTCTGTGTGAAAATCTTCCCCCGTACATCTCCCTTAAACTTTCCCCCTCTCACTTTGAACCTATGGACTCTTGTAACTGACATGTTGGCCCTGCAACAAAGCCTCTAACTATCCAGCCTGTCTCTGCCTCTCATAATTTTATCGACCTCTATCAGATCCCATCAGCCTTTGTCTTTCCAGTGAAAACAATCCTATTTTATTCAACCTCTCCTCATAGCCATTGTCCTCAAGACCAGGCAACATCCTGGTGAACGTTCTTTGCCCTCTCTCCAAAACTTCCATGTCCTTCTGGTAGTATGGTGAAAGTTCCCTAAAGGAAGCCATGGTGATCAATGGAATTTTCTTCCATTGGGGAGATTGGAACCTCACAACTTTCTGAGTTGCAATTATATAGCATAGTCAATAATATTGACTTGATTTCAGCAGTGAGTGAAAGATGGTCATCATCTTCATCACACTAAAGAACAAAGAGCAAAGAAAATTATAGCACAGGAACAGGCCATTCAGCCCTCCAATTCTGCACCAACCGTGCTGCCTGACTAAACTAAAACCCCCTACCCTTCCGGGAACTATATCCCTCTATTCCCATCCTATTCACTTAGTTGCAACATTCTTCCCTTGCCAATGCTAATTATTATCTTTTCCTCCCCCAGGATCTTTATGTGTACAACAGTGATTTGTGGACGATGAATCCTCAGAGCTGTTGTTTCCTTCTGAGTGTGCGCCATCATTGGACTCATGCTCATGATACATTAGCAGAGATACTCACAACAACAGACCCAGCTAATCAGTCCACCATCTAACTCACATTTCACAAATAAGCAAGAGTAGGTGGTAATGGCAAAGGTAACCATGGTGAGTCTGGGTTGGAGGCTTCAGCCATTTCCAAACTCTACTCAGCTGCATACAGGTGCTGTACCCCGGGATCCATTATTAAGCAGGATAATCTTGGGAGGGCTGAAGAGTCAACCTCCTGGCCCACAAACTGTAAAGATACTTAACTTTTCAATGAAGATGCTTAACCTCCCTTTAGCTGTCAGGTTTTCTTAAGAAGTGGAAATGCTGGTTGGCCAAGGCAAAACCTAGAAGGTAAGGTAAGTCTGAGGCACACAGCCTCAATATAATATTCAGAGGCCAAACCATGTCTCCTGGAAGCAAGTTATCCCTGAACCCAAAATCAGAAATGTGCCTATTCGTGTTGGGTTGACAATTTTTATATTCCACCTGACCAAAACCCATCAGTTTTGTTTTGTGGGGAGTGGGGGGGGGGTAGAATAAATTTCTCTCCAAGTTTTTTTTCTAGGATTGAAGAGTTCATATCTGAGCTGGATGTGAAAATCACAATCCGGTTTGTCAAGTAACTCAGTTCTAATCCCTGCCATGAGCAAGCAAAGATGCCAGACGTTAACTCACCATACTGACAGCTGATTAAAGAAGGTTTTTACAGATGAATCTAATGACTTGAGGGATTTCTGATCAAAGCTTCTGATCAAATATTTGATATTTGCAGAGCTGAATCTTTCAGTAACAAGCTATAATATTGAATGCTTGAAATCATTGAGATAAGTTTCTTTTATATTGCGGTCTTTCAACTCTGTAACATTCTAATATTGGACATAGCATGCCACGATCATGATGAGTAACATTTCCCTCCCTATGTCACACTTCAGAGATTGTCTACACCCTGTACTGGGTTTAATTTACAATCATCAGATGGTTGGCTGAGCTCTTCATTTATGAGTCAGGAACTTGTATTACACTTGAGTTGTTTTAAGTTTTCCCTAGATTATGTCTCAGTGTTTTTATTTTTGATGATTATTTAGAATAATTTGTCCTTTTTGTATGCCAGTGTAGAAATTTAGATCTAAACCCCCTGATCAGGTTAGTTTTTATTTTTATCTTCCCCAGTTCCCCTCCCTTTCAAGGCCACTCATTACCTCATGTCCTCCTTCAGAGGGTGGGATAGTTTGGGCCACATAACTTTCCATCGCTACTAATAACACTGCTTTATGATCAGCCAGTGGGAACGAAGCTCAAACAGATTGAGTCAGAAGATGATAGATTGCCAAGTCTAAATAATTTGCCCCCACATGCCACTAAACCAAGAAAAACTGAAGCTCATCCAAGTGCTGTTCTGAATCTCAGCTTTTAGCATTGAGACACACCTTCTGCCCCAGGAAATTCCTTTTACTAATTTATCTACTCAAATATATATGCAATGTCATCAACTAAAGTGGATCCTTTTGGTAAAAGTCAGTGCTTGTTGGCTGGTGATGAAGTGTGAGAATGCATGCCACTGCAAAGTAAGATGCAACCATATATCCATTGTTCAAAGAATGGTTGGCATTTCAACTGAACGCTATAAAAGAACAAATTATATCTAATCATACATTTTGAAATAATAATTAATGCAGTGCTAATGTTCCTCTACTAGATGTGATTAGTATATTGAACTTATTTACAAGGCACATAAGTACAATAAGAACTTCTGGTAAATAAGAGACTGAATTGGAGGGTCCAACTATCTCCAAGCTCTACTCAGCCGCATACCCTGGGAGCCATTGTTGAATAGAATAATCATTGGATGACCAAAGAGTCATCCCCTTGACCCACAAGCAATGCTGTAAAGACACTTAACTTTCTGACCAATCAGACCCTGAGCCACATAAGAAAATATCGGGACAGGTGATCAAAATCTTGGTCAAATAGATAGGTTATAAAGAGTGTCTTAAAAAGGGGGGGGGGTGTAGAGATTGAGGGGGCAAAGAGATTTAGAGAGGAAATTGCAGAGCTAAGAACTTAGATGACTGAAGGAACAACAAATGTTTGCCCTTTTTTCCTTTTTTTTTAAACCAGTGTAGAAATTTAAATCTAAACCCCCTGATCATGTTAGTTTTTATTTTTATCTTCCCCAGTTCCCCTTCCTTTCAGGATCACTCATTACTTCATGTCCTTCATCAGGATGTTTAAGGAGTAAGAATTGGAGGGTTGTAAGCCTGAAACAGGTTACAGAGGTAGGGAGAGGTGAGGTCATGGAGAGATTTGAAAATAAAATAATGGAGGCATTGCTAGACTGGGAGCCAACATAGGTCAGTATCAGCATTTCAAGCACATTGGGCTACGGGCAGCCAAGTTTTAGATGAGGTGAAATGTCTTGGGGATGGAAGTTTGCAGGCTGACTAGAAGAGCATTAGAATAGTCAATGATCAGGGTTTGTGTGACAGATGAGGTAAGACAGGAACAGAGATGGGCAATGTCATGGAAATGAAAGCAAGCAGCCTAGGTTATGCAGCAGATAATGTGGTTGGAAGCTGATCTCATCACCAAATAAAATGGCAAGTTTGTGAACAATCTACTTCAGCCCCAAGGACAAAAAATTCTTACATATTAATCTTTCTCATGTTAGGCATTTTTAAACACAATATTAGAAACCTGAAAATTGACATTTCTGTAATAAAATGTGAAGTAAGAGATAATATTGAATTTGGCTGGAGTTCAGATGAATGAGGGGGGGGCTCTCATAGAGACTTATAAAATTCTAACAGGACTAGAAGGGATAGAAATAGGGAGGATGTTCCCAATGGTGGGTGTGTCCAGAACCAGGAGTCACATCCAAAGGTTATGGGGAGAAAGCAGGATTAGTCTATTGAATTGGATGGTCAGTCATGATCGTGGTGAATGATAGAGCAGGCGCAAAGGGTCAAATTGCCTCCTCCTGCTCCCATCTTCTACATTTCTATATAATTTTCATTGTGTTGAGCTCTTCTCAATTGCATTTATTTCTTGCCAATTGCAACTCTGGCACGCCTTTAAAAGTAATTCATTGGTTATGAAGTGCTTGGAATGTCTTGAGGAAAAAAGATGGTCAGTTTTTCCTTTCCCAAAGTGCCTGGCCATGGCGAAGATACAGCCTCAATTCTGAGGAAATGCTGACACTATATCAAGAACATGTGAATGGCATTTTCCTGTTTTCTATTGTTCCATAATGGAACGAGAGCCACATTTTTCTTATCAGAGGCTAAGAAACAATGGTTGTGTCAAAAAAATGGAAATTACAAAGTGTGCATAACAGAATATTTAACAATTAACTTGCTCCCTCTATTCATTTCAGGAGTTCCCAAATGTTTGTGATTAACATAAAACCTGTCATCTGTGACTCATGTGGCTGTACAATTGACCAGCTCTGAGCAGAAATTACAACATGCTCTCGTAATTAGATCACTTTTTTCCAGACCATCAAATTACATAAACCTATTATGTATTAAGTATTATCTTATTCAACAGCAACTTATGATGAAAAAACCATAATGCTCAAGTATACATTAAAAGCTAATTTAATAAGTTACAATATGTCATCATATATGCTTTTCATCAAAATAGGTCCTTAGTTAATAACAAGCTAGATTCTTTTGAATGACCCTCTTGAATTACACCTTTCTGAGTATTCCTTTCCCATTAACATTGCTGAAATATTTCCCTTCCTCTCTGGCTGTCTGTCAGTCTGTGCACTGGCAGATTTTTCTTCAGATGTTTTAAAAACACCTCTGTTGGTATTTGCAATCTTAATTAAACACACTCGATTCAGTAAAACACACGACCCAAGGATGTGCAGTGATGGCAGCACGATGGCACAATGATTAGCACTGCTACCTCGCAGTGCCAGGGACCCGTGTTTGATTCCCAGCTTCGGTCACTGTCTGTGCAGAGTTTGCATTTTTTCCCTGTGCCTGTGTGGGTTTCCTCTGGGTGCTCCGGTTTCCTCCCACAGTCCAAAGGTGTGCGGGTTAGGTGCATTAGCCACGCTAAATTGCCTCTCAGCATTGTGGGGATTAGATAGGGTAAATGCATGGGGTTGTTGGGATGGAGCCTGGGTGGGATAGTGGTCAGTGCAGAATTGATGGGCCAAATGGCCTTCTTCTGCACTGTAGAGATTCTATACTACACAAACCTCACAATTTTTTAATGCATAGGATGATTTTTCTTTACTCACTTCAGCTATTTTTATGCTCTCCTTAGCAAAGTCTGGTGAATTGAGAACAGTTTTGTGCTGTAAACTTGATGGGAACTAGTTAAACATTTTATTTATAATTCTTGCAGCTTTAGAAATCATCCCATCGGGCAAGGCCATATTCAAACTCAGCTTCCAGTGATGAAATCACCATGTTGCAGCCCTGTGGGACACTGTTTCCCTCCCTTCAGATGTTTCCTACTCCTGGCAATGTGTTCAGGATGATCTGATTGCTGATTTATAACTTTGTCAATGGCGCAGAGGGAAGAATTCTTTTTTCAAACCACATTGAATTTTTCAACTCTGAAACACCATCAATCAATCTGCTTAGATAGCCCCAAATAACTTCCAACACCCATCTCTTTTACTGAAGCCATTTAGTCAATTTTTTATGCATAATTGTGTAAATAATTCATAAAAACTTCAGAAATTACTGTACTACTTTCCAGGATCTATTAAATGCAACATTTAACAATATCAGGTTTGTCTTTTGGGATTTTAGGAGGGATTTTACGGCTCGCTCACCCCAATGTTGGAAAATCCCATCTAAAGTCCATGGATCTTTGCATGGTCCATGTCCTGCCTACTATTAATCTCATGATGGACGGGATGGAAAAACTCCACCCTTATCTATAATTTATGCTAAGGTGATGAAGTCATGTGACCTGTTATGAAGTCTGCCTGACAATGGGTTTGACTGGTTTGATTGTTAGAGATTAAAGGGGTTCCAAATTATTTTGCTGGAAAGGAGGTACAAGGTGTTTACACCTGGAGACAGCAAGAAGTCTCTGAACACCAGGTTAAAGTCCAACAGATTTGTTTGGAATCACAAGCTTTTTAAGTGATGTTCCTTAGTCAGGTGAGCGTACATATTTTATGCTGTTCCTTAAGTGGGCGTTCAATTCTCCTAGAAACAGTCCAAGATAATTTTTAGTTCCCGTTACTCACCTGATGAAGGAGCAACATTCCAAAAGCTCATGATACAAATAAACCTGTTACACTATAACCTTGAGAAACGTCTTACTGTCCCTATCCCAGTCCAGTGCTGGCATCTCCACATCATGGCTACATCTGGAGATAATAAGAGCAGTTTGTTGCCAACAGTGGATAGACTAAGTTTCCAAAGTCCTTGAAAGTGTTGAGACTGTTGTGTTGTCCATTTACTTCCAAGATATTAGAGAGGTGCAATCTCAAGGATAGTTCACCAGCATTTCCATCTGCATACAAGGCTTGTGATTCACCTTGCCCTAAAGTTGGGCTTTGAGTGGAGGAGGGTCTATGATCTTCCTGAATATTCACAAGAGAAGGTTAGGCTGCCAGGGTCCAGGTATAGTGAGAGCTGGTGCTCAAATTGGAAAAACTAAATTCATGAGGAGTTAACATGAATCTGGAGGAGCCACCAAACAGGGAAAGAACCTCTTGCTCGGGTGGGGGGGCAGAGTAACTCACTGTGAAAGATAGTTTTGAGATTAAAAGTGCCTATGCTGCACGAGGAAAAATGTAGAAATAAACCCACAGAAACTAAGAATCACCTTAGACTGGTTCCAGAAAAATTGAATGCTCATTTAAGGAACAGCATAAAATATGTTTGTGAAGTGTGTCTTTGATTGTGCTGGAAGAGAAGGAAAATGTTTGGTTTTGTGGTCTGAAGTTTAAGCTGCCTTCAAAGATGTTGTTTAGTCAGTAGTGCTTTCAGTCTTTGTTATAATAAAAATATTAAAACGTGAAATCTTGTCATGTCACTATTAATCAGAAGTTTAATTTTCTTTTTAATAAATTACCGATCTCTATGGGGATTGTGACAAATAATGTCAGGAACAACAGCAACATTCTTAATATCCCTAATGATAGGGATTTACCTCATTAAACAAATTTATTTCTTCAGATTATAAATTTAGCATTAAAGTAAAGCTCTTTGGCTTTGTATGAATGCTGCTGGTTTTATTTAAATGCAGCTTGGGTTCAGCATCAGGATTGGGCCTGACACTGGGGAGAAGCTGAATGAAATTCCTTGTTATAATTTATTGCCTTAGACCTTTATTTACATTGCAAGTTTAGCATCACAGCGCAGTGATTTTGGCTTTCCATTGTACTAAAGTTTTGGATACTGAAATTTCTGGACCTGCGTGTGACAGGGCATACATTGGCTGGATGGGAGGATACAAATTTAAGGTAGAGTCTTTTTCAGTTGGGTCACTGTCCTTTTGTTAAAAATATCACAGTGTGAGAAGTAATGAGTACTTTTTCTGTACGGCTCCCGTGCCACTGTGCTGAGAGCAAATGATAGTGGATGATGCCACTAACCAGAAATGCTACCAATTCCATCTCTTCTGACCCATACAACAAGCATGGCCCCACAGTGTATGTCAGAAAATGATCCAAGCAAAGGCACAGAATGTTGATGTGTTAACCTTAAAGTTAAGTGATTTGAAGCTGACTCTCAAAAACAGTTTAAAGTATCCAGAACAAAATAAATCCAACAGAGAAACACATCTGAAATGGCTGAACCATCATAGTTGAGAGTCTTCTAATGCAGCCAAAATATTGCACTTGTTCCAGCGTCCAAATCCACCTGAGAACCAATCCCCTGGGTATTTGTTTACAAGAAGCTTTGCAGTTTCATGAGAATCCCTTATTTCTAAAGGACTTCCACTCCAACTAAAGCATTGACTCAATTAAAATATCATGCAAGCCTGTATTGACTTAGGGAATGAATTATAACTTCATCTGTGTCTAATCTTTGCGTGTATAATAATAGTGAGTGGAGACGAGTGATTGGGATTTGCATTTCAAATACACTGGCACAAATATCAAATTATAAATAATCTTCTTTATTTTTAAAGTCACCAAAAAGTAATAAAATAATGAATTATATGGACCATTATCTATTCTGTATAGTGTATCTTAAATAACCCTCAAGATATCTCGCAAATGAACTCTGTCCAATGTAAAAGCAAATGGCTGTCATTTTGAATTATTTCTGGTGATTTTGCATCTGATGTGAAAACCTTTAGGGAGGCATTGGAAGAATCATAGAATCCATACAGAAGGGGGCCATTTGGCCCATCAACAACAATCGACAACAATCCCACCTAGGCCCTATCCTATCCCACATATTTACCTCCTAATCCTCCAACACTAAGGGGCAATTTGTCATGGCCAATCAACCTAACCCACACATCTTTGGTGTGTGAGAGGAAACCGGACATCATTTAGTTAAGAATTTAAGTTGAAATAGACTTATGCTTGATTTATTAAATCATCATAGAAGCAAACCTCATAATAAGCTGGTTGAGCTGTTTCGAATGGGTGGAGAGGTGTTGCATTTATGATTCAATATGCCAATGAGGTCCTAGGTTCAACCACTGAAACTGATGAGAGCTCTAGTTCCATCTGAGGACCTTTGTTGAAGTGGCATTCAGAACTCTTGTTTAATAAGGCTGCAAATGATCTAACACCATTTTCATTCCATTATCTCTGTCTATACAAAGTAGAACGATTTATAGTCAGCCATATTCCTTGTGTCATGAAAAGCACATGCAGGAAGCTTGGTTCTAATTTTGGGCCCTGGACCACGTATTCTCTGCCTATCTTGTGTTATTTTATTGACTGAAATTTTATTTAATTGCTCCTGAAACACAAGTAGACATCTTCTGACAGGATATTTGTGGCAGGGATTGAACGATTGTGGAAAATAAACACTGAAGTTTAATTGAACCTTCCCTGGTTTTCAACTCCCCCCAAAATCCTCCACAATCTCCTACTCATCTGACATCTGTTTTCTTACTCAACAGGCAGCTAGCCTGTCTGCCTGACTGCCTGTCAATCAGACTGCCTATCTTCCGACCATCTGTTAATCAGACTGTCTCTCCAGCTGCCTGTCAATCAGACTGTCCGTCTATTTGACCGCCTGACAACCAGACTATCTGTCTGTCCGATCACTATCAACCAGACTTCTGTCTGTCAGATAGCCTGTCAATCAGACCGCCTATCTCTCCGACCATCTGTTAATCAGACCACCTGTCTGTTCGACTGCTTGTCAATCAGACTGCCTATTTAAAAAAATGTATATTTTATACATAAAGTATCTGAAAGCACATTACAAACATTTCAAAATGACCATCACACAAAATGCAATAATATTTAAGTTCTCTACATACATCATGTATATTCAATACAGTCAAAAATACATTACAGATATTTCAAAATGGTTGTTACAAATGGATTTAAAGGTATTTAAGTTGTCTACATAGCAGGGTGCACTCTGAGCTGCTTCAGTACAATTGTGATCTACATAATATTCACTGTATATGTTCAATGTTAATCATACAACCTGAGGAGTTCTATACAATTCCATTGCCTTCAGATCACTATGGCTGAAAGATCTTAGAGAGTGACCTTCCCCATTGTGCTTCTGTGTCGGCTGACGCAAGCTTCAGTGAGTCCCTCAGCACATAGTCCTGGGCTTTGTAATGTGGTAGTCTGCAACTCTCAGTCAGAGACAGCACCTTGTACTGGAAAACCAGCAAGTTTCAGGCAATCCAAGAGTGCCTTTCAGAGAGTTGATGGTCCTCCAGCAGCAGGTAATGTCTGTCTCGGAGTGTGTCCCTGGGAATAGCCCATAGAGTACACAGTCCTGATAAACACAGCTGGATGGATTGAATTGTGAGAAAAACCACCTGTCCGTTCTTTCTTTGCAAAGGCACATCCCATAAGGATGCTGACAAGTCTCTTCCTCACAACAGCCACCCCTCAAGCAATGCGTGGACAGGACGAGGCCCTGGGCTTGTAGGAAGGATCCAGACTTTGCCCATTTCCAGCCAAGTTAGGCTTTGGTGCTGGTGATGAGGCATTCTGCCAATGGACTTTGACAACCTGCACAGAGAACCATCTGACATGATCAAGCATTTCTTCTTCCCATAGAGGCTCTGGAATGTTACAGGCAGACCCATTACCCAATGGATTAGTGGTCAAAAGCAT
Source organism: Sphyrna mokarran (assembly GCA_024679065.1). Taxonomy (NCBI): domain Eukaryota; kingdom Metazoa; phylum Chordata; class Chondrichthyes; order Carcharhiniformes; family Carcharhinidae; genus Sphyrna; species Sphyrna mokarran. Next base: position 35,998,943 of record JAGIQG010000015.1, read on the forward strand.
TTCTCTGCATATATTTTGCCACAAGGGACAGGTTGTACAGCGCGGTCCAATTACTTGGGGCTTTCCCCTGCTAGCATGGCCAGGCCCATCCTCCGCAACACTGGGACGCAGTGGCACTTGCCCAACTGCCTGTCAATCAGATCATCTGTCAGTCCCACCGCCTGTCTGTCAGACAACCTGTCAATCAGGTTGCCTGCCTCTCAATCAGACTGCCTGTCAAGAGGGAAATCTGCTGAAGACATTTATGAAGATATCCTGTGGTTAATCACAGCAGGAAGTCTGGGAATTTTCTACTTCTGGGTTTCCCATCTGGAAATCCACTTCCCTGCGTGCTTCATGGCCCCAGTAATTATTTGAACGCGCAAATATAGTTGGTCCAGAAATGCAGAAAAAAAATTCAGAATCATTTACTTCAAACTATTTGTTCATTTTCTGAAGAAATTCCATCAGAATCCTAAAAAAACAAATATCCAATAGTTGTAAGATAATGTACTGTCCTTTTAAGATATGAAAGTCGTTTAAATAATATAGTAGTGGTGCATGATTGGTTGTATTGTTATCTGTATAGATGTCAGAAAATAAACCAAACTAATCAGTCAGGCCTGAGGATTGTAGCCATTGTCTGAATACACAAGAAGCAAATAGTGACACTGGCTGGATATTAACTGGGAAGTGGGAGGGGGGGAGGCGTTCTCAGGTAAAGCCAGTACAATAGTGACCTGGATTAACATTTCTAGACTCCGTTTCCTGACTGTGGCCAGGAAGACATAGTAAGAAGTCTGACAATGCCAGGTTTAAGTCCAACAGATTTATTTGATAGTAAACTCTGTACTCCAGAACTCTCTACTCATCTGACGGAGGGGCAAATGTCGAAAGTTTGTGAGTTTACTATCAAATAAATTGGTTGGACTTAAACCTGGTATTGCCAGACTTCTTACTGTGTTTACCCCAGTCCAACACCGGCATCCCCACATTGTGGCCAGGAAGCAGAGATACACAGGGAGGGAACGGGATGCCAGCGAGGCATTGATGGGGAGTTATGGGAGAGATCATGGGTCAAGGGGACATCACTTCATACTCTTCATACGTGCCTGAAAATAGTTTCGCTGAAGGTTTATCTGCCTAGATATTTGTCCCTTTATGATTTAAACCTGTTTTGTTTTCAGTGTCTATGGCTGATTCAGTGGGGTCTTGAAATGTTCACTCATTCTTTCAAGCAAAGTGATCTCTCTGACTTCTGGAATTTGACGCAGTCAAGGTTTGTTTCCAATCCACTAATATTTGAAAGGTGCCTGTGCCAAGAGACAATCATAGAATAGAATCCCCACAGTGCATAGGAAGGCCATTCAGCCCAACAAATTTGCACTGACAACAATCCCAAGCAGGCCCTATCCCCTTCACTCCATGACCCCCTGACACTGAGAGGCAATTTATCGTGGCCAATCAACCTAACCTGCACATCTTTGGAATATGGAAGGAAATCAGAGTGCCCAGAGGAAACCCATCATGATGAGAAGAATCACCCTAATAAGCCTAATTGGTCTACAAACCAATTGGTCATCCTAATTGGTCAACAAACATAGTTTATACAGATGCACAGATTCTAACCATTTCAGCAAACCTTTGACAAGGTCCTACAGGAATACAGGGTAATTTGAGGAGGTGGATACAAAGTTAGTTTAGTTGTAGGGGACAGAAAGTGATGCCAAAAGATGATGACAGAAGGTTACTTCAGTGACCGGAAGCCAATGTCTAGTGGTGTACCTCAGGCTTTTGTGCTGGGTCTCCTATTAGTCATCACTTATATAAATGACATTGATGACTATGTGGGGGATAGCATTAATAAGTTTGGCTGGGTGGTTATCTGCAAGTGGAGTGTGTTAGGCTGCAAGAAGGTATAGACAGAGTGGCTAAATGAGCAGATAAGTGGCAGATGGAAGTTAATCCTGAGAAGTGTGCGGTGATACACCTTGGAAAGAGTGTTTGATGAGGAAGTATTCAATGAACGGCATGACACTAGGAAGTTCTGAGGAACAAAAGGACCTTAGCATGTTTATCCACAAATCTCTGAAGGCAGAAGGGCATATTAGTGGAGGGATGAAAAAAACATACAGGACAATTGCCTTTATGAATTGAACATACATTGTAAAAGCAAGGAGGTCATGTTGGAGTTGTGTAGAATTTTGGTGAGGCCACAGCTAGAGCACTGTGTATAGTTCTTGTCCTCATATTATAGGAAGGATGTGATTGCTTTGGAGGGGATGCAGAGGAGATTCACCAGGATTCTGCCTGGGATGAAACATTTAAATTATGAAGAGAGGCTGGATAAACTTGGGTTGTTTCTGACAAAGAAAGTAAAGTGGAGAAGACTGAAAAGCACAGAAGACTGAGGAGTGAGATGTACAAGATTATAAGGGGTGTAGACAGGGTGAATAGGGAGCAGTTGTTCCCCTTAGTTGAGGGGTAGTCACAATGGGACGCAAGTTCATGTTTCAGGGGAATGTGACAGAGCATGGTGACAGTCTAGAATGTGCTGCCTGGGAAGTTGGTGGAAACAGTTACCTCACATCCTTTAAGAAGTGCCTGGATGAGCACTGGTATGTCATAACATTCAAGGCTATGGGCCAAGTGCTGGTAAATAGGATTGGGTATGTAGGTTAGGTGGTTCTCATGTGCTGGCACAGACTTGATGGGCTAAACTGCCTCTCTGGCACTGTATGATTTTGTAATTCCAATATTAACACGCAGGATTCTGAGGATGGATGAGCTACCCTGTTAAAACAGACTTTATAAGCATGCACAGATTTAACTGGGGCCTGAAGAAGGAAATCACACTGACTTTCCCTCTAGGCAGCATAGATTGTGCAGCTGATCTGTCATTCGAAGAGGCCCTTCTGACAAGTCTATAACATTCCTCTTTGTGAGTTAAAATCTTGGTCTTCCCTTTCCTTGTAGTGCCTCCTCCCACTTCCTTTCCAACATCAAAATAGTCTCTCTCGGCTGTCCAAACTTCACTTGTCCTACATCCACTTCATGCCCAGGTTCAGTAAACCAGACAGATAAAAGAAGATGTAAAAATACTTTCACCAATGCTCTTCACAAACCAGGAGAAGCAGAAAGGCTTTATGTTGACTTAAATTTTCTGGAGGTTCTGCCACATGGGAGAAACTACAAAAGGTGCATGTCCCAGAATAAAGAAATCTGGGTTCCACAATTGAAACTAAATTAAGGGAGAACCACCCTTTTTGATAACTTCCATTCCAAAGCATTCTTCTTGAACTTTGGGTAGAAATGCTACAGCCAGATCTTCCACATTTTCCTCCCAATCCCTGGAGTTTTTCTCTAACATCAGCAGTAGATCAGGATACAATTTTGACTAATTTCCCATAATTTGTAATGTTTTGTAGCCAATTTAAAATAATATGGAAGTCATTTTCAAGTGATCTATTTCTGTGCCAGGCTTTTGCTGAAACTAATGGATAACAGAGTGATGACAAAACACCCCTGAACATTTTATTTACTGAAGACAAGGCTTAGGAAATCACCTAATATTGAATAAAAATACATTCCAATAACAACGTCTTCATACAAAGAGATAAAAACTCCTGGACAGTGGGCTTTGTGTGAATTTTTCATGAACAAATTGTTTCACTAAGATTTGATTCTAGATTGAATAAAGCCCGTTGGAATACTCTTCTTGGCTTGGTAATAATCACTGAGTAACAATTCCTATATTCTCTGGCCAGTTTTATTTAACACGGTCATTGAAAACACATGAGCAAGGTAGTCGATGCTGTGCACACTGCATTTCCCTGTTCTCTCGGGACCCTGCAAGTCAGAAGGTGGCATTTAATGAGAATTGTTTTTATAGGAAGACATGAGTTTCCATCACAGGAATTTCAATTTGTTATTGTATGTTTACAGTGGCAGAGAAGATTAAAACTGCACTTGTTTACCGAGTATTGAGATACCAGCCATTTTTAAAACACTCTCTGCTTCTAATGAATCCAGGGACTTCAATCAGCCTTATCTCCCTGTGGTTTCAGCGTTCTCTTATTGAGTTTACATTAACTAGTTTCTGTTGACAAAGCTTTCTGAGATTCCTCCATATGGACGAAGCTGCTTACACTCAACACCGCAACACTTAGCACATAAAAATTCACTCCGCTGCTGAAAGTAAAACTAGGGAAAGTAGCCACCGCAGCCTTTGTCTTCATTGCTTTTCGTTAGCTTACGTTCAATGTCGTTTCTGCAGCTCCTGTTGAGCTTTGAATGGAAACCTTGTAGCCAGTTTAGCTTTTTTTAAGATTTCTGCTTGCGAAGGTTTCCAGAGAACAGCATACACTTGCGCGGGGCGGGTGGGGGTGGTTCTCAGCTTTTCAAACAGTGTTTCATTAACAACAAACAGCACTTAAACTGGTATAGGTGTTTATGACTCATAATCCCATTCAATTGAGGGACCCCATCCGTTACACAAAGCACTAACTGCCCCCATCTGCTTTATTGTTTCTCGATTGATACCTGTGCTAATATGCTGAACAGCAAAAGAGTTATTGTGTAAGCAGTGAGTGGAATGATACACTCGCTGGATAATTCTGTCTTCAGGTTTTACAATGAGATGACACAGTGGTTAGCACTGCTGCCTCACAGTTCTAGAGGCCCGGATTCAATTCCGGCCTCAGGTCACTGCCTGCCTGGAGTTTGTACGTTTTTCCTGTGTCTATGTGGGTTTCCTCTGGGTGCTCCAGTTCCCTCCCACAGTCCAAAGATGCGTGGGTTAGGTTGTTTGACCATGCTAAATTGTTCCTTAGTGTCAGGGGGATTAGCAGGATAGATAAGTGGGGAATGGAGATAGGACCTGGGTGGGATTGTGGTCAGTGTAGGCATGATAGTCTGAATAGCTCCTTCTGCACTGTACAGATTCTATGATTCCTCTTAAGAGCATATTTTCTCTTCTTAACATAAGTTTAAATGACTCACCACTTTAAAATAAACCAAGCGGGGACGTACAAATTCAATGTCACAGCTGACATTTTTTTCTGTCATGTTTTGTGACTGGGGAAGCTTTTCTTTGAACAACACATCTTATCCTTGCAGGTGTTCCAAAGCACTTTATGAAATCACATCATATTTTGAAGTGCAGTCACTATTATTATTTAGCCCACTACAGCAAGTTGTGATCGCAAGGTTCCAAAAAGGCTAAATTTGTGAATGACCAGATTACCAGTGTGTTGTTGGCAGAAGGAATACTATTCAGGACTGTGATGAGTGGAGTGCTCTGCTCTTTTTAAATAATGCAATGGGATGTTTTTTTTCACAGCTGGCATCCCTGACACTGCAGCACTTTCTGTGCACTGCACAGGGGTGTCAGCCCACATCTGAGACCAATCTCCTGCCATGTCCAATACCGAGAGTCATGGGCCTGGAAGTGAGTTTGTGTCAGTGAAAGAACCTGGATGGATAGGCCCAAGGCTCCACCAGCGAGTTGGCCTCAGGCCTTGTTTAAATGAGATCAAGTGGGCTATAGATGCATGCTGGGGATTTCCCGAAGTTTGTTGATAAAAGGGTTTGGAATTTCTGGCTGCCATGTTCCAAACAACACCTTAAAGGGAAAAGGAGACAGAGGTGGAAATCTGGAATAGTAAACCTATGGAAAATGCAAATTCAGCTCAGACAAAGAAAGTAAAGTTCGGACTGCCATGTCTGGATGAACAAACCTTGCCTTAGGCTCCATTATACAGGACATTCAGCAACCTTAGCAGCCACCCTGAAAGCGACCCCACACCCTCCTCATCACCCCCTCAACACCACCCCCCCCCCCCCCCCACCCACCGACCCTCTCTCATTAGAACGACTTCAAAAATGGCCAGAGAAGTTTTTTTGGACGAACCTTGGCACAGTTTGGAGAAGCTGGCGTGTTCCACAATAAAAAAGACAGCAGCCCACTTATAATGTGTTCTTATTCACCAACACATCTGATCTGCTGGCTGATTCTATTCAAAACATGTGAATGGCAGAACATCATCCGGCTGTAGCTCCAGCCTGCTCAGTAAATTTGCCTGAAGTCCAGAACTGAATGCTTGAATCTCCAGAGGATGACTTTTGACGGACACCGGATGCATGTTTCATGCCTGTTTGATAGTGGTGGCCAAATTATAATGGTGGTCAAATTAACCTCATTGCTGTCATTGTACCTCATCCAAAAAAAGTATTGAAGCATGGCAGAAGCTAATCTTACCAAGAAAATTCTAAGTGCCAAATGAATTGCAAATGGGAGACAATTGCGCTCATTTTTTTGGGTGAACTTCCAAATACCATCGTACAGCACTTAGACAAAAAAATGTTGTGATTCTCAGCAGCAGAGGGAGTGGGTGGAACCTATTCACATCAGGAAGTTGGTTGCTGAGCTCTAGGGGCACGATTGCACAGGCACTCTGATCTTATATAAAGTGCACTAGGAGATCTGTTACTTCCATCCACTACCCCAGGCATAACTATGTCTCCCAATTACCAGTCGATCACCCCCTTCCTAGATATTGCCCCCCCACCTCACCCGATCATCACTCTGGCCAATTGCCACCCCTGCTTTCCCCTTCCCAGCCAATCGCTACAGTGACTCCCCCCCCCAGCTGATCACCATCAAAGCCAATCCCTAGGCCCCCCAAGCTCTCCCCTGCCTCTCCATCATGGCCCGCCTTTTCAATACCTACCCCTTCATACTCTGCCCCTTCTGCTTATGCCCTGCCCACTTGGCACTATCTGTGCCAGGGTGCCAAGCTGGCAGTGTTAGGTTAGCACTGCTCAAGAGGCACTGCCCACTCCTATCCCCAACCACCCGGGGGCCTCAATGGCTTCCAGTTCAACCAATGAGGCCATTACATCAGGTCCCCATTATTGGGGACTACATGTGATCCTCATTGATGAGGGCTTTCAATGGCAAGCAGCTAAATTCAAGTGAACCCAGGCAATAGTGTCCAAGTCCACTAGTCACATTTAAAATTGAAACGGGTGGTAACATTGCAAAAGATGAGAAACCAGGCACAAGCTGATTTTTTACCTCTCATCCGATCTTATTGGCTTGCCAAGCTGATCGACTGGCAGGTTGAGCCGGTAAGATCAATCCCTAAGATTTTTTCAAACACATTGTTGTAATAATATATTTTTCAAAACTGGTAATCTCAAACGCGAAATGGAAAAGATAACTTTTTTTTAAAGAGGATGATATCAACTTTTATATTGTTAGAACTTTTGGAGATTAACAAACGTTAAATTGTTTTGTGTCATTGTACATGAATCAAGAATATATACAGTTAATGCAAAATAAGATTTAAAATTTTTGTAGTGCATTCTTACAATTCAAAGTTTTTTTTAAAAATTTATTCCTTTTTGCAAATCTTGGAACTAGAATTGTCACATGAAGTTTGCTTTATTAGAAAGCGTTAGTCAATTTTCCAAATTATAGTGCCACAGGAGAACACATCAGTCACAGCTTAGTCAGAATAATAATCACTGCACACATTCATCGAATGGCTCTCCTTAGTAGAGAAAATTGCAATTACTTTGGTTTGAACTCTTTCCCGTCTAACTCACCTCCTAATTCTTCTGTGACAGTAATATTCAACAAATCCAGGCAGCTACAACCATCATGAGAAAATGAAGCACAGATTGACTGGGACACAAAGCAAAATTGGTGACTGAGGTATTATTTTGTGATTACCCATACAGATCTAACCACTTATTGAAATGGAGGTTGGCCTTTAACCTGCCTACTCTGGACTGTACCTATTGCAGGTCCTGACACCAGGACACTTGGGATTGCATGTCTGGATGATTCCAACTGCCATTGATTTTGAGACAGAAATGGGATTGTGACTGCTGATCATCCTTTCTCCTAATTTCCACCACTCATTGAAATGGTGGCATAGTGGTTAACACTGCTGCCTCACAGTGCCAGGGAACTGGGTTCGATTCCAGCCTTGGGTGACTGTGTGGAGTTTGCATGTTCTCCCCATGTCAGTGTGGGTTTTCTCTAGAGTTCTAGTTTCCTCCAACAATCCAATAATGTGTGGGTTGTGTTGATTGGTCATGCAAATTTCCTTTTAGATTCAAGGGGATTTTCAGGATAAATATATGGGTTACAGGGATAGGGCCTGAATGGGATTGTTGTTGGTGCAGGTTTGATGGCCCGAATGGCCTCTTTCTACAATGTAGGGATTCTATGATTCTCAATATGACACTCATAATGAAATATGCATGCATTTTATAATTTTGATCTTACTTAGGTGACAATAACTAAGAATTATAGAACTAGGATTCAGAGAATCTTTTTCTCTCTTTTGCTGTGATAACTGTGTCTGTGATACCTATTTTAAAAACTGAAAGTGAGAAAACACAAACTCTGAAATGTGTCGTGTTTAAAACAGTCTTTTTTCAATGGATACACGAACCAGCTGGAAAATATTAAGACTTTATTTTTTGGAACTCCCTTGGCCCCATCACCTCCTCCCATTAAATTGGCATGGCAGGAAATTCACAACTGCTTCCCACTCAGGCCCCTGGTCCCAGTCACATCATTGGTCCTTGCACATAAGACCTACCTATTTCTTGCTCATCTTTTCTTGTTAGCTTCAAACAGCAGGTTAAATTGGAAAGCTGCTGGAAGACAGCAGGATTTCAGCAGATGAATCCTATCGAAGATTTTAATACCCAGTGCAACAGAATTGTCCCAATGATGTTGAAATCATGCACTAATAGTCAAATTCAATGTCAACGGTGGAAATTGAGAGAAAGGATAATCTAGCAGTCACAAATCAATATCTGCCTCAAAATCACTGGCAGATGGGATCTTCCAGGGATCCAATCCCAAGTGACCTGAAGGCAGGACATGCAATAGGTACAGTCCCAAATAGGTAGGTTAAAGGCCCATCTCCATTCCCAAAAAATTCAGTCTGGTACTTCTGATGAACATTTCACCTTGAAACAGTTGAATATTCTGAACACTTTACACACATCCCCTCATAATCACCTCTTCTCACTTTGTCACTCTTTGTCCACTTTATGAACAGAACTCACAAGGCCGATTGCAACAGTTGGAAGCAATTAAATAGCCCATAAATCACTCTAATGGAACATGCAGACTCTTCAAAGCAATTGCAAAATAAAATTTAAATTTAAATTTATTTATTTGTGTCACAAATAGCTCTTTCTTGTGATACAAATAAATAAACTTAAACTTTAAATATTTTTTACATTAACACTGCAATGAAGTTATTATGAAAATGCCTGGACAGCATACTCCAGCGCCAGTTCAGGTACAATGAGGGGGAATTTAGCATGACCAATGCACCTGACCAGCACATTTTTCAGACTGTGGGAGAAAACTGGAGCACCAGAAGGAAACCCATGCAAACAAGGGGAGAATGTGCAGACTCCACATAGACAGTGACCCAAGCTGGGAATCGAACCCTGGTGGTGTAATTATAAAACTATTAGGCAGTTGGATTGCAGCCAAAGTCCCACAAAACTCCTTCAGTAAACAAATGGACTCCAAAACTGTTATCTCAACAGATGTCTAAACTGAAAACATAGATATAATGGCAAAGGATTAAATATTTACACTTGGTTAAGATACAAGGCGAATCGTATGAAAAGTACTCTTTCATCAAATGATCTTTTTGAACTAACCTGAAGACTGTTTCATGTTTATGACATTAGTTTATTTGACAACTTGTCAGTTGGCAGAAGTAACTGATACATATAGATACATTTTCTAATCACAATTTTCTAATAAAATAGATACATTTTCTAATCACAGCACTGTCATAACTCAGTTTACTGAACACAGTCACAACTCAAGCCACAGCTTTTATTGATGAACTGTAAAAGGAAGAAAAATAAATTTCACTTACCTTGTAAACCCTTCCTCCACAAAGCTAATGTAGTTGATTAAATCCGGTCACCACCATTCAACGTCAATAACTTAATGGAATGGCTTCTCTCTGAGTCCACAATGCTGCTACTCACCCCCTTCGTAAGAATAGTCAGGTTTCAGACCTCTCCCTCCCCTTCCATCACAAAAAATGCCAACGGTGTGAATGGTGATGGGATCCATTCACCACCTCCCCACCTCCCTCCGCACTCCCCCCCCCCCCCCCCACCCTTCAGCTGTCCCGCTTAGTAGCCCTTATTATTCCAGTTTTACCTCCTTTTGTTCTATAATGACACAAAAAAATGGTTTTTATTCATTTGTGGGACATGGGCGTCACTGGCTAGCCAGCATTTACTGCCCATTCCTAGTTGCCCTTGGAGGGCAGTTGAGAGTCAACCACATTTCTATGGCTCTGAAGTCACAAGTAGGCCAGGCCAGGAAAGGAAGACAGATTTCCTTCCCTAAAGGGCATTAATGAACCAGATGGGGTTTTTTCCCCATCATGGTCGACAATGGTTTCGTGGTTATCAATAGTCTCTTAATTCCAGATATATTTTATTGAATTCAAATTCCACCATCTGCCAGGTCCCCCAGAACATTAGCTGAGCTCCTGGACTAATAGTCTAGCAATAATGCCACTAGGCCATTGCCTCGCCTGAGTCTTGTTATTTGATAGTACTGCTTTGTTCTAAAGATCCCCGAATTCTTTAATAAGATTGTTTTCATGTTACAAAGAGAAATATAAATCTGAATAATTAACCTGGAAGTCACTATGATCAGGACTCACAACATGCCATTGGTATTAAACTGCCAATGCATTGACCTGATACATATTTGCTGCAAACCTCTCTCATCACACCAAAACATGGAATAGAACAGTTTTCTTTCACTAATAAATGACATGTACTTTTGTTGTTGCCTTACCAGAAGGAGCTTTGGCAAAACAATCTTTTGTACGGATGCTGACAATCTTTCAAACATCAGTGTTGCATCATTTGTGTTAGGGGGAAATGTGCCTCTCAAGTTGAACTGGGCCAAATCCAATATTCTGTGAACATGTGAAAAGTGAGGTTGCTCAGTTTAGATCTGATGCACTCCAGCACAAATGTACAAGAATAAGATAATATCAATGTAATTAGTACAGCAATGTACTTGTTTATCAACAGAGCAGTTTAATTTGTCTATCCTTCTGGAATACTTCATTGCATTAAAGTGGGATAAAGGATGAAAATAATGGACTTTAAAGTATAATGAAATTGTGAAAAATGGTAAAGGAAGCTCACTACTCAATTTACATTAGCGAATCAAACATAAACATGATGCATATCAATAACAGTGGATATGCAGATGCTAGGACTTTGAGACTGGATAAAATATTTAATACTTGAATGAGGAGAAATGTCAATAGCTGTACAATTTGTTTATTCAGTAGATTAGAACCAGATAAACTAAAACAACTAGAATGTAGAATTTTTAGGTGCAGAAAGAAGACATTCAGCCCATTGAGTCTGCAGAACCCCGCCTAGATCCTGTCCCCATAACCCCATGCATTTATCCTATCTAATCTCCCTGACACTAAGGGTCAATTTAGCATGGCCAATTCACCTAATCTGCATATCTTTGGATTGTGGGAGGAAACCAGAACACCCAGAGGAAACCCATGTAGAGATAGGGAAAATGTACAAACTTTAGAGGAATATAAGAAATAGAGCAGGAGTAATCCATTTACCCGCCTCAAGTCTGCTCTGCCATTCAATAAGTTTTTTTAAATTCATTTTTGGGACATGGATGTCACTGGCTGGCCAGCATTTATTGTCCATCCCTAGTTATTCTTGGAGGGTCAATGAGAGTCAACCATGTTGCTGTGGCTCTGGAGTGACATTAGGCCAGACCAGGTAAGGGCAGCAGCTTTCCTTTCATAAAGGACATTAGTGAACCAGATGGGTTTTTTTCCTAACGATTGACAATGGTTTCATGGTCATCAGTAGATTCTTAATTCCAGATTTTTTTATTTCATTGAATTCAAATTTCACCATCTGCCGTGGTAGGATTTGAACCTGGGTCCCCAGAACATTAGTTGAGTTCCTGGGATTAATAGTCTTGCGATAATACCATTTGGCCTTCAGCTCCCCTTTATGTGGCTGATGTGTGAATCAAAAATCTGTGAAACTCAACCTTGAATGAATTCAAAGACCAAGCCTTCAGCTGCTCATTGGGGAACATAATTCCAAACTGTAAATGTACTCAAATTTGTGCTCCCATTCTGAGTAGTTAATGCAGTTAAGAGCTTTTAAGGCACTAAAGTTAGGTGACAATTTTGAAAACCTTCTCTAAAAACTAGTGTATTTTCCCTGAATTAGTTTGCACACTGTTTGGTTCTTTTGTCCTCTCCTGCCAAGTCAAAAGTTCAAAGAATCATTTTACTCTTGTTTTTTTGTACAATCATAGAAATCATATTTAAAGACAATCTTTTCTTACCCTCTAAAGTGGGATAAAGGATGAAAATAATGGACTTTAAAGTATAATGAAATTGTGAAAAATGATGAAGGAAGCTCGCTACTCAATTTACATTAGCGAATCAAACATAAACATGATGTATATCAATAACAGTGGATATGCAGATGCTAGGACTTTGATTAGCTTGAAAGAAGCACTTGAATTTATATGAAATAAAAGCAAAAATTACTGGAAATACTCAGCAGGTGAGGCAGCATCTGTGGACAGTGAAGTACAGTTAACGTTTCAGGTCAATAATCTTTTATCAAAATGGAAGAAAGGAGAACAGCAGAACAAAAAGGAAGGTCTATGATAGGATGGGGGAAATTAAATAACAAAGATTTATTGATGCAGAAGCCAAAGAGAGGGGCAATGGGTATCATAAAAGAACAAAGGTCCAGATGAGATGTGAATGGTTATATAGCAACCATCTGAATACAACATGAAGGGAAAAAGAAATAAGCCAGCAAAATTAAAAACAATCAAAATGGAGGAAGGAGTTATGATCTAAACTTGTTGAACTAAATATTGAATATGGAAGGCTGTGTTGAGGTGAAAGATGAAATGTTGTTGACTGAACTTGTGTTGAACTCTTACATTTCAATCTTGTTCAATTCTGGTGAGAGGCCATTGACCTGAAATATTAACTCTTTCTCTCTATCAGCTGCCTGAGCTACTGAGTAGCTCTAGCATTCAGTTTTTATTTCAAATTCCCAGCATCTGCAGCATTTTACTTTGTATGTGAATATATCCCTTTTCATGGCCTCAGTATCTTCCAAACCTTATAGCCAATAACAGTGTGGGAAACAAAGCAATCAATTTTCACCCAGCAAACTCCACAAACAACAAAAGTGATGATTGGGTAATCTGTTTTATTGATGTTGGCTGAGGAATAAATATTGGGCAGGCCACCAGAAGTGATTCCCTGCTCATCTTCAAAAGAGTCCTAAGGGATCATTAATATGCCCTGAGAGGGTGCAGGGGGCTTCAGTTTAATGTTGCAGCTGAAAGGCAGCATCTCTAACAAAATTCCTATTGTCTTGTATTCTATTTGCTGATGTTACCTGAAGATTGGTTTAACTCATCGGGTTTGTTCTTTTGATTTTGTGATATAACTGGAAGGAAAGTCAAAATTCCTCGTGCCTCTGTAGTATCTGGTTCTTACGTCTTAAGAGTGAAGGTTTTGGTTTTGCTTAAAGGGAAGATTATTGATTGCAGCTTTACTTCTGAGATGGAGTCAAACCTCCCACATATGAGTGAGGCCGTTCCTTTGCAGACTGCTTCATCCAATGGTATGGGATTCCTGTGTTTCTGAGATTGTCCTGCACAACGTCCAGGAAGAACAGCACAACAGTACTATGAGAAAATTACAAAAGGGACAATAAAACATTCCTCTATACATCATTATCTGTTCATTTGTAGCCAAAATATAAATATTTATTCACAATACAATAATACAGTGGTAGGAAATATTTGTGATATTGTTTCATTCATGAGCAAAGTTTGCACTGAATGTTCTCAGATGCTGTGAAATCCTCCACCTGGGATAGAAAGTGGGGGCCAACCCAATGTAGGTGGAACCCAGAGGTGGCATTTTGCTGGTAGTTGTCAACTGACAGGACCTGTGTCCGACAGAAACGGCAATCCACCTCCCTGAGCTGCCAGCTCAGTTAAGGGCTGGCTGCATGGCAGTGCCACCTTGAGGGGTAGCCATTGCTAATGGCTGAAGCATGAAGGAAAGGCTGCCTCAATGCTGAGGCAACTCCGAGGATGAGATAAGCCTTGTTGAACAAACCAAAGCCTTGGCAAATTGGCGCAGGCAGTACATGTTGCACAGTGGTCCCTAAGCTTTGGGGGTGTTATTATTAGTTTTTATGTTCTTATGTTCTTATGGCTGCCCCTCGCCTCCCCCAGGCCACGAAGCAGCCATAAAAGACAGCGTCCCAGAGCTCGCTGGGAGACTGCCATGGCTTAACTGGCACTCACCCAATCTGGCAGTAGATCCTCCCAATGCCAGCAGGCATTGGAAAATGCCAGCAGAATTGGGAAGTGGCCTTTCATTAGACATTTGAGTGGATCAGCTGGGTGTCTAGTCCTTTCACTGAGGTAATATACATGATGACAAGATGTTGGATTCCCTGCCGTATTACCAGATCTCTGTGAAAGTGTATGCTAGATGATATAAAAGAAGAAGCTTAGTAACAAAGGACATTCTTTGTGAGTGTAATCACGATTCATTTTCATTCTTTAACTTTTAACACTATCCACCTGCATTTCACTTTCATTAGCCAGCTCTGTGGGACAACCTTAGGGTCCAAATCTCACTTAGCCAAGCACAGCAAGAGAATTTCTAACAGTGTTTCCACCTAAACCCAAGTCATGCATGGGATTCTGGAATTCCACGCACTGATTCTTTGACCTCTCCTTTCCCTCACTGGGGTCAGTATAGAGGCCAGTTCTGTAAAGGTAAGTTGTTGTTTACATCAGGAGAAACTGTAAGGGGGGATGGGAAGGGGGAGGGGGCAGAAGGTGATCATTCTGAGCCACCAGTGCAGCAGAGTTGAGTTAATGATTATTCATGGAGCAATGTGTTTATGACCGTTCACTCACTGCTGGGTGGCCAGCATGTGGCTAACTGATGAGAAATGACAAATGCTGCATCAGGGCATAACATCAAGGGCTGAGAACTGTTGTGTTGAAAGCTGCCATTCAACTTACACAAACAGCCCTATTTTCCTTGCTGGCTGTGTTTGTATAAGGGACACTGACAGAATTCCAAGGCAGAAGCCAGCTGCAGACTCTCTCGAAAGTGACTTCTTATATCTGAGCAGGGATGTTCATTTTTTTAACCACTCTGAGTGAGAGGGAGAAAGAAGCCGAGTTAACTATCTGATTTGAAGATCATAAACAATCCATAGGTACTGAGCAAATGTTACGTTCCAACTGTCTCACATGTCAATGTCTTTTGAGACTCTATTGTTGCTATGACTACTACAACAGATAAGAAGGTTTCCTCCCACAGGCCCAACACAATAGATTATGTTGTTTTCAGAGTCTACTTTCCCCGTTTTGAGGAAATAGCATCAGGGTTGGTATCCTTAGCTAGGCTTTACTAATGATCTATAAAAATAACCACATAGCTCCTTCAGCATACTCTGGTGAGACTCAGCTTTTAACCACTTCATGGGTATAAACCTACCAAGGCAAATGTAAATGAAAACTTACCTTTATGTTTTTTTTAAGAAGGATCCCTTTTTCCATTCATCTGAGTGCTGAATTTCTAATCTGAAATGATTGGTTTAAAAATGCAGTAGATATCTGAGACACAACTTACAGCTGTGGAATGCTATTTGATCCAATGTAACTGACTCATCCGGATGAAATCGCATTCCTCCGTTACAGCTTCTAGCTGCTTCTTGAACTAAACAATCTTGGACATAACGCCAGCAGTGTGGCCTGACATGCCAATTCTCCCACCTGATGTGGAACTCCTTCCCAGACCGGCTGGTTCTCCCCTTTTTACAGAAGCTGTCAAACACAAGAGTCAATCATTGTAAGATGAAGCATTTCTTGCTCCAGCATACATTTGGATTACAGCAAATCATTAGACTTGATGGGCAAGGATTTTTCGGCTCCGCTCACACCAAGACTGGGGAAATCCCTCCCAAGGTAAACAGATCTTTGCATAGTCCAGGTCTGGCCCGCTACGATTCCCATAGTGGGCAGGTGGGAAGGGAAAATTCACCTAATGACTGTAGCCCACCATATAAATTCTCCAACTCTTTCTGCACTTAATAACCAGCATATTTGAATTCATAAAACATCTGTGCTTGTTATAGTTATCTTTCTGCTGTGAGCTGTACAACATATACTGAGTGGCAGCAGTCTGTCTTAAAAAATTAATCAGTTCTGTGCAAGTGACATTTTTGCATCAGTGCCTTCTACTATTTTTGCTTGCATGCAATTACTGAATGAATGGATGGGATGAAGTATAATAATTTCATTGTTCTGGGAGGAACAATGCAGTGAGGATTCAATGGAAATTATTGCACCTTTATTTCCATAATCTGTAAAAAGCATTTAAAATTATTCTTCCTCAGTACAAGGCTCTCAAGAAATCATGTTCACATATAGTTGTTACTTTTATAATATATATTGTTTATGAAGCCATTTTACCTGGAAGTGTCCACTCATATGTATATTTTATGAAGCTAAGCATAATTAGGTATACATTCATATACAATGTTATGAAAATGTATATATATATTTCATGAATCACTCATATGTTTTCATTACACCATGCTCATGGAGACTGATTCATAAGTCTGTTATATGTTAAAGAAATATTAAAAAACTCTGTGGGAAGAATTTTATTAGTATTTTCAGTTCTTAAATGTAGCAAAATATATTTGAATCATGCTTTCCTCATAAGTAAATGCCATTAAGCATGAATCAGAGGAATATCGTATCCTGAACTAATGCATCATTTTCTGAACTTCAAACTAATTCTGAAAACCGGGCACAACAAAGGCTGGAAAAATATGGTTGCCCAAGGTCACATGATTTCTTTTGTAGAGGAGAATGGCTCCCCTTTTTCAAATGGAAACGAACAGAACATTTCAGACTGATGTGAGCTGATGCATTTCCCTGAAACCAGTCAGAAGGGTGTTATCTAATTTGAATGGGTCATTCGAAAACAAAGGGTGAAATCTTACAGTAAAATGGTAGTGTTGATTCCAGTAAGGAAAACAGCATGTTTCTCTCCAGAGAGGGGCGATTTCATCTGCTGATGATGAGCTTGGATCAACATTGCCCCCATAGCTACTAATTCTAAGTGCTGAATGAGCATGAAAACAGAAAAATTTCAGATCTGTTTTTGGGCGAGTTTGAAAATGCAATCTTATGCCACTTTGTGCAAAAACTGATGCACAACCTGATTCCCGCCAGTAGGGGGAGGAAGTAAAGCCTAAGCTCACCAGAAAGCCAGTTGCTCACAATAGAGGGTGCAATTGTGCTGGCTCAGATGTTCAGGCATCTCTTCTTGGATATTGCATGCCCCTTGCCTCGCTCCCTTGCCTCTCAAACTGGCCGATTGCTCTCTGTCCAGTTGATCATCCCTCCTCAGGCTGCCAATTGCCAATTGCAGAGTGCACAACTCTCCTTCCCACCTCTCCTTAAACCTGGCTCCGTCAAGTTCATTCCTTGGAACTGTCTGGTGCCTGGTGGGCAGTGCCAGGCTGGCAATGTCAGAGTGCAGCCTGGCACTGCTCTTGACCTCCAAGCGGCTTTCAATGGCTTCCAGTACTATCAGCGAGACCACCACCTCAAGTCACCGTTGATGGGTACCGCATGTGATCTTTGCAGGTGAGAACCTTCATCAGCAAGGTCTCAAAGGCCAAGTGAGTCTGAACAATAGCGTCTCCAGCTCACTAATAGTATTTAAATTAGATTTAAATATTTAAATCAGCCTCATGCCCTTCCCAGTCATAAGACTGATCATGCCAGATATCCGGGGCCAGTAACTTCGCAAGAAGTGAGAAGTCTGGTGCAAATTTGTTATTTCGCACAATCACACGATCTTACCAGCTCGCCCTGCCCATCAATCAATGGGACAAGAAGGTAAGATTGCCCCCCCCACTGACTGTGTCAAAACTCAGAGCTATTAATCCACGCAATCTCTGATCTTTGGCTAAGCGTTCTCCAACACGGCCTTCATGACACACGACAGTGCAGAGTCACTGAGCAGAGAATGATAGACAACTTCCGCACGCATGAGGACGGCCTCAACTGGAATTTTGGGTTCATGTCACTCTGTGTAGCCCCCAAAACTTCCCTGGATTGCAAAATCTCATTAACTGTCCTGTCTGGAGACAATACATACCTCTTTAACCTGTGCTTAATGCACTCTCCACTCACATTGTCTGTACCTTTAAGACTTGATTAGTTGTAAAGAATCAAATTCCAATCATTATTCTGTAATTGAGTTTGTGTCTTTATACGCCCTGCTTGTGATCAGAACTCCCACTCACCTGACGAAGGGACAGCCAGCACTCCGAAAGCTAGTGCCTTTCACTACCAAGTAAAGCAGTTGGACTTTCACCTGGTGTTGTGAGACTTTTTACTGAATAACCCACACAACACCAGATGTGTAATCAGCATAAAAAAACTCTCTTTATTTGGAAAAGGAATTTGCTTGGAATTGGTGGAAAGTCATATGGTAAGACAGCCATGTTTCTGTCTGTTTTTAAAAATCAGCTGAGAGATGCAGTTCCACAACAGCTATCAAACCATCAGTTCAGCCAATCTGTGAACCAGCTGTGGAAATAAGCTGGAAGAGACCAAACAGCCAGACTACATAATCTGTTCCAGTCAACATTCACCTGAGAAACTGCCTTCGAGAAATTCCACTACAAGAAAACTCACAACCTGCTGTGAACCCCTCCTTTCATAAGACCCTCCCTTTAACTTTAATGCTTCAAAACCATCCAAAAAACGGGAGACCAGAGATTGTAAACCAGAGACTGAGATAACTAAAATCTATAAGCGTTTAATTCAGGGTGTGTGCATGTGAATAAATAACCTTTTTTTATTGGAATAAACACTTAAACGAGGGAAGGAAAAACACTTCTCTTTCCATACAGAACATACCGATCATGGGAAGTAAAAGTCACATGCATTCTGGCAGGAACAGATGCATTCTGTAGACAGCTCTGGGAATTAATCCAGTAAATTGATTAACAATCCACTCTTGAATTGATTGACTTAACCTAATTGACCAAACAGATGATTATCCAATAGGAAAACAATCTATACATTTTTTTAAAATGTACTGATTTGGCCTCAATAACCTTCTGTAGTAGAGAAATCCATAGATTCACCACAATGAGTGAAGAAGTTTCTTCTCATCTCAGTCCTAAAAGGCCTATCCATATCCTGCGACTGTGAGCCCTTGTTGTAGACCGTCCACAACCAGAGGAAGCAACATCCCTGCACCCAGTTTGCCCAGCCCTGTCAGAATTTTATATCTTTCAATGAGAACCCCTCTCATTCTTCCAAACTCCAGTGAATACAGGTCCAGTCAACCCAATCTCTCTTCATGTAACAATCCTGCCATCTCAGGAATCAGTCTGGTGAACATTTGTTGCAATCTCCCTGTGGCACATATATCTTTTCTTAGATGTTAAGGGGACCAAAACTGCATCTACACACAATACTCCAGGTGTGATCTCTCCGCATGTTGGCAGCTCTCTCCCCAAGAAGGCAAATTCCATGAATGCTAATACAGCTCATTGTCCATAGGGAAAATCTCCTGAGCTGGCAGTTTGCCTGTGTTACCCAGCCAGAGTTCAAATTCCAGACTTATCCAGGAGTAAGTTTATAAAATGGTGGGTAAACAGGATAGTTGTAGATGAAAAGGGTGTGCCACCGGAAACGCCCACAGAAAGACTCATGCTTCACTGCACAAAGGCCAGAAAAGGTGCAACTGGAGAAACACTGAGGTTCATGTTTCAACAGGTGCTGCAGATTTTAATATTATTCAGGAGATTGAGTAACAATAAGGATCTTGGATCAGTAACACTGCAGTTATTAGTCACCAAATGACTAACTACTGTGGAAATATTTACAACAGCATTGGGATTGAGAATACAATTAAACTGGCCCTTTAAAACTGCTGAAATGTATCAGGTCTTTGCTGAATTAGCAATTGTGGGAGAGGAGTGGAGTGGAGATATAATTAACCTCAGCATTACCTGAATTGGGGGATGGGGGCAGGAGCGGGGGCAGGAGCGGGGGCAAGGGTGGGAGGCAGGAGATGTTGGAGAGAATGGGCAATTGTATCCAGCAAGTATAGATGTTGGACAAAGGCAGTATTAATTTCAATCCTTCTCCTCACATGTTTAAATAGTTCAGTGGTTTGTATGATCTGATTTTATATTTAAGGAATTGTCTTTTGGATATTTTACTGAGATGTTTCCAATGTCTATTGGACATGTAACCTAACAAGTAGATCAGAGATAAGGGTTAAAATGGGTGACAGGAGAAGACAGGGGAAATGGAGAAAATGGCATTGTGTAGTAGACTGTATCTCATTCCCAAATAAATCCAGCAGTATTAAAGGGAACATATCTTGATGAGTGAGGTCTCAAACCTCATGTTTCATTGTCTTCCAATTTGGCAGAATAAGGTGGCATTGTATTCCAAGTGAGATCAGGTGTACGATCCTCGGGACCCAAATACTAACATCATCAACCCCAACCTTTACCCATATATCCATGAAGCTCACTGCCCAGAGAGCTCATTCCCCAGTCTACCTCAGGGTAAACACACAGCAGTTGGGTACTGACAATCAAAATAAGCAGAGGGCAGAGGGCAGAGCCATGGTTAGAAGGGGAAGTCTTGCTCTGGTGGGGTGCAAGTTCTAGTGTCATGGATGGCTGCTTGGGGAAATTGCAGAATATCAAATGGACACATGACCTTGAGAATGGGAGAGGTCAAGAGCAAGAGGGGCATGCGTGGGCATGTCGACGGGTATGGTGTTAGGGAGGAGAGCAGGAATGTCTTCACAGAACAATAGGTCAGGATAATGCGGTGGAAGGTTCAAGGGCTATAGAAGGGAGAGGAGTAATGAGGCTGTAATGGTAAAGGACAATGGGGGCAACTTGGTGGGTGACGGGAGAGAATAGAAAGTGCTTGAACCTTACACAAAGTTACGCACGCAATTTTAAATGCTGCAAGATTGTTACAAAGTTCATAAAATTTAGCAAGCATTCAATATTGGAGGAGTGCCTTTTTGAGTGAGAGGAGTTAATGCTTCACTTTTGTAGGCTTAGTAAAGGGATAACCTATTAATTATGAGTCAACTGGATAGACGCTGAGTTGACCACAATCTCTTCATGGTCCAACATCCAAGAAATCAACATTGCTCCATGACTTATGGCTCACAT
This sequence comes from Sphyrna mokarran, assembly GCA_024679065.1. NCBI lineage: Eukaryota > Metazoa > Chordata > Chondrichthyes > Carcharhiniformes > Carcharhinidae > Sphyrna > Sphyrna mokarran. The sequence goes on from JAGIQG010000015.1 coordinate 36,020,312, forward strand.
GATAGCAAGGCAAAGGTCTCTCAATTGTCTTTTGAGGGTGATAGTATCTGATGGAAGGTTTGCAGACATAGCTGTTAATACCCCAATCAATGTGCAATGTCTCATACACACGGAGGTATGAATGTTCCATTCATCCTGGGTTGGTCTCCTGGATGTTCTTCACCATGATGGAGTAGACCCATGCCAGGTACATAGCTGAGCATGGGCTTAAAGGATCAGGGATGAAGAGGAAGCTTCAAAGAATATGCTGATTAGATGGCGCTTTGCAATTCATTCACACTGGCTCCAGGCAACCTGTCCTACTCTTGGCTGTGGTCCAGCTGAGAATGAATTTGCACAGATTGGCCCAGGGCCAGGAGGAGCAGCATTGGCCAGGTCAACATGAGGTTGCAGAAGCAATATCTGAAAAAAGTGTAGGATCCTGGGAACTGGAGGCCAGAGCAACAGCGAGCATAGGCCTGAACACAGATATATTCCATATGCTGCAACTATCTGCAGATGAATGAGAGACAATGTCGGAAACACCTTAGGATATCCTGGAATATAGTCAACCACAAAGGCCAGCTGTTCCTTGAGGATCTACAAGGATTGGGAGGCAATCCTATGCCAATAGCATTAAACATCACCACCATGCTGTCCTCATGTTTTTGTCCGTGACTCGTTCAGGGATCCACAGGAAATTTGTGCAGCATTTCCTGTTTAGAGATACATAAGGGTATCCGAGAGGTGACAGATGCTTTCTTCAGGAATGTACACCAATATGTCAAATTCTGTTTAGATCCCAAGAGCCAGCCAGAGCATTGGGTATAATAGCAACCACAGGATTCCTGCAAATGCAGGGGGCTATTAACTGCTCACATGTGGCCTTAAGAATAGTCAGACATCAACAGGAAAGGATTCCTCTCCTTCAATAGGCAGCTGATCACACAAGACAAATCCTGCATGTTTTTGTGTTGTTCCCAGGGACTTCTGAGGGAATCACTCCCAGGCGTCACCGATGTTTGAAGTACCTCATAGGTCACAAGGTTCGCTGGAGACAAGGGATATTCCCAGAAGACTTGGTTGATGATGCCAGTTTGGCATCCACCAACTGCTGTTGAGGAAGAGATACAATGGCTGGTAGTTTATGATCTCACTTGAGTGAGTCTCGTAAAATCCCGCCTGAGGCTAAAGGAGAATTCTGCTCTGTGGTAAAATTCCAGCCAATGCCTCCACAAGAGTCATAGCTGAGGAGACAATAGCCCTAAAGATCAGGTATGGGCCAGAGCATTCTGATATCCCCCTTAGAAATTGAACTAGATCATTATTGCTGCTCCCTGCACAACCTCATTGAACAATTGGGGATGTCTTTGCAGAGGAACAAATGAAGGACAGAGATATCTCCTTCGACAATGAGGATGGTAATGATGAAGGCCAGGATGCTGTGAAGACACAGGCCGAGGCCATGTGCAACTTGGTAGACAGGCCTGTGATAATCTAATAACTAACAGATTCCAGGTTGAGGGAGCTGTTATGCTGCTCTTTTTAATCCTCAGCTGGTTAGCGGGCAGGCTGTGGCTTTGGATTTGGGCTACATGTTAGTGTCTACTTTAATTGCTCTTGTTTTTTGGTGGCTGAAATAAATTGCCCTTCTTCGCCGTAACTCTGCTGAGAATGTGATCCCCTATCAGAGCCAATCTGTGTTGATAGACACAACCCATGTTCCAAATGCATACATCAGAACCTGCTCAACACTGCGCGCTTCCATGATTTCAAGCAGCCATGAGGAAAATAGATCTTTCTCTTGGCTCCACAAAGCCATGACACATTGAAAACCACATTCAGTTTTATTTTGGTAATGATATTCTCATGTCATCTTGATATCTGCTTGATAGCTTGATGCTTCTCAAAGAGCTCTTTCAGGTAGACTCAGAGACACAGGAGCATAGGAAAGAAAAGCATAGGTAGACATTTGGCTTCTCAAGATTGTTTTGCCATGCACCTTGATCAGGATGGTTCTTGCAACTGGTCATAGAATCTAGAATTCCAACAATGCAGAAGGAGGCTATTCAGTCCATTAAGTCTGCACTGACTCTCCGACAGATATCTTATTCAGGCCCTCTTCTCCGCTCTATCCCTGCAATCCCATACATTTCTCATAGCTAACCTACCTAATCTGCACAATTTGGGACACTAAGGGCCACTTTAGCATGATCACTCCACTTAACTCGCACATCTTTGGCCTTGGGAGAAAACGGAGCAAACAGAGGGAACCCACACAGACACGGGAGAATGTGCTGACTCCATACAGACAGTGACCCAAGGCTGGAATTCAACCCGGGTCCCTGGTGCTGTGAGGCTGCAGTGCTAACCATTATATATCACCCTGCCACCTCAATTTCCCTCAATAACCCCAAATTCACTTGACATCTTTGTCAGTTAGAAATCTATCAATCTAATAGGTGAACTTATGCAATGATAGTGCCCCCAGTGCTCTACGGGATACAGACTTGAAACTACCCACCATCCTTCTATTGAAGAAAATCCTGCACTTTTTATCCCTAGATGACTTGCCTAATATTGTGAGCACCCTGATTCTGGACACCTCAACCAGGTTAAACATCTTTCCTGTATCTTGACTGTGTAGCCCTGTAGATGACCTCTGAATCCTGGGCACTGTCGAGCCAACTGACTCATTTTCTTCACTGTCGCCTCATGCAACAATCCCTGTGTCCCTGAAATAACTGCAAACCTGGTTAGAGTACCTTTATGTGAGGTCTGCGCTTTCCCTAGGTAAGGAGATGATCAGGACACACTATAACCCAAGTGAGGTCTCACCAAGGATATAATCAACTCTTTCTTGCTATACTTGCATATTAGGTTAAAATAACTTTTGGACAAGGCCAGCCTAATCTATTTCCATGTCCAGCCTTCTCAATTTTTTCAACTTCGAGGAAAACGTTTGGTTTTCCACTCTTCAGATCACGGTGGAGAGCCTCCTATTTTTTACCTCACATTCCATTTACAGTGTCCCTTGCCGCTGACTGAACTTATTTAACTCCCCTTAAGGACACTTTGCACGCTCCTCATATCTTACTTTACGGTAACTTTGCCGTAGATTCTGCACTGACAACATTCTCATAGAGTTCAGAACCTGGTGAGCTGAAACTGATGGATTACATGAAGTGTGCCAAGGCCGCACATCCATTAATGGTGGCCAATGCTTGAACATCCTTATGTCATATAATCAGCGATTACAGTGTTAATGACGTAAAACAAGTGTCTCTATTGTACAACATAATCCGAATCTAATGGAGGACTGAGTTTCAGTGTCTTAAATAGCTGTGGCCATCAAAGCAACTAGCAGCCAAATGAGAATGCCAGGAACTTCCAATCAGTGCAAGTCGACCATACGTACAAGTGTGAAAAATCTATACAATGGTTGGATACCATATCACCTATATGCCTTTAAAACTTCCTTATCTTTCCTTATTTACATCTTCTTCACCTTGGGCCTGCATGCTGTGGAATGAAGAAAAGAATGATTGAACTGGTACTTAAGCTCACTTCCTCATCTAAGCTTGTGGCGGCATGGTGGAACAGCGGTTAGCACTGCCGCCTCACAGCACCAAGGACGTGGGTTCAATTCCTGGCTTGGGTCACTGTCTCTGTGGAGTCTGCACCTTCTCTCCACGTGTGTGTGAGTTTCCTCTGGATGCTTCAGTTTCCTCCCACGGTCCAAAGGTGTGAGGATCAGGTGGATTGACCATGCTAAATTAACTCTAGTGTCAAAGGGACCAGCTAAAATAAATGCATGAGATTATGGGGATAGGGCTTGGATGGGATTGTGGTGATGCAGACTCAATGGGCCGAATGACTTCCTTCTGTTCTGTAAGAATTCTATAAACACTGTCTCATTCTGACAGCACATTTAGCAACTCTGGATAGGAGCCATCCTCCATGGCTTCTTCTGCCAATCTTGCCTCCCCATTAGTGCAGGCATGTTCCAGACCCGGGTTCTCCCCAACTATCCTGCACCCTCTTCTTGAATAAGTGAGGATCCAGATATCTGGCATATTGTTGACAGTCGGGGACATCTCCTCGTGTGTAGCCTTGTCCTGTAGGCCGACACAAGGATTGAGTGTCTTCCCAAGGTAGGTTGCGCAGTTTAGGAACTTGCATTCCTATACCAGGAGTGGTATTCCAATATCCTGAGCCCTCCCCATTCACTGATTAACATACACCAAGTCCTGCAACTGATAGAATATTGACAATTTACACTGACTGCCACAAATTCACTCCACACGTTCCATCTACTGCTGAACCCGACACACGATCCTCTATCTGGCAGTCCTCTGAGCTCACATAGTTACACCGCCTGACCCCTCTATAAGTGTTACTTTGAAGCGTAGACAGTTCCACTTACCTTTGTGGAGCCAGGCAATTGTTTGCCCTGTCGGGGCATCAGAGCCAGATTTTCTTTTGAATTCCACAGGTACTAAACTCAGCAGCGACTTTTGACCGGACCCCCTTGGTCAGACAGGAGGGTCTCCCATTGCCTTCTCTGGGAAATAGCAGCTCCTGCCTTTCCTGGAGGGCATGAAGGAGAACCTGTGAGGAGGTAGAGCTGAACCATGGGGGCCACAAGTTATCTGCTCTGCGACATCACTGGTATTGACAGAGTGTGAGAATAAGAGCAACAGTGATTCTGATAGTCTGGACTGATTGAATGGCTGTCGAATATGCTGCACAGGCCCTCATGCAAGCAAAGACAGGAGGTGCTGATTTCCTGCCCGCTGTGTCACCATGATCCTCATGTTTGCATAGCTAATGAACTGACCAATTCGAGATTGTGCATGGCCAGCCATCCTATCCCTGTGTGGAAATTGCACACATTTCAGTTGCTGCCTCCCAACCAATACTCTAGACAGGATGGTTCTGCCTTTCAGATCTAAGCATATTTGGACTCAATAGGAGAGGAAGTTTTTCACCCAGCATTGTTTCAAGTGACTTCTGCCAATTTCCCAGGGGGAAAGGTGGCACCATAGTCACACATGCATGTGCCGCCCAATCGTAAATCAGAGCTTTGGTGGTTCCTGGCAATTGGGCATAAATTTGAGTAGCAAGTACCACGTAAATGAATTTCTTCCCTGATTACGTTTAAAATTAATTAATAAAAGACCAAGAGCCCAGGTCATAACTTAGTCTGTGCTGAACTGGCTGATTCAGCGGAGGTAGTAATTAAAGTGCGTCAGTTGTCACATTGTCCTTAGCCTTGAGAGTGATGAAAAATCAGGCAGATTTTCTTCTATTTTGTATTAAGTACTCATTGGCTCTTGCTGCAAGATGGGCCATATGAAGGAAAAATTCAGCCTGGTTTTAAGGCCCTCAATGACTAAATACCCCACGAATGTTAGATTCATATGTCAAGACCAACCATTTGGGTGAAAGTTTCGAGGGTTCCTGAGCAGTTTCACTAAAGGCAGAGTACAGAAAAGCAGGGGAAAAGAATTGAAACACACTAAAGCAGGTTCTTTGTAATACTCAAGTTCTGTTCCCTGTTTTCTCTAAGTGACTGGAACAGGACAGGGCTACAAAGGGAAAAAAACGAGGTCTGTGTATCTGTAATTTAACCCTTTTACTCTGCTGCTTGACTGGGGATTTCAAGTGACTTTAATCTTTATTTCTATTTGGATTCTTTGATACTTTTGGGTCAAAATTAACATTTTGCACAGTTTGACTTTGTATGAAGAAAATGCAGACAATTCAACTGGATGGTTATCTAGAAACAAAAAAAAGACATTGAGAGATAACTTTACGCTAACTGGAACTCAGTGTTCTGACGCTATCTGCATTAACAGTGCCAAGCAGTGAAGGTCCCACCCCAAAGTATATATTTAAACTTCTGATAGTGATGCATCCCTTTTAAAATCTAGTTCATTGTAAGTTCATAAAACTGAATCAGCACTTTCCCTAATAGGTTGGGCTCCCTTTCAATTATGAACCAAGATGCTAAATAACCTGAACTAATAATAACAGGAGAATTATGGCTGAGATTCATCTGGTGGAATCAGAGATTGTGCAATGTATTTGAAAACAAATTTAAAAGTTATACGTTCAGGATTGAAAATCATAATATTGGTAATTAATCCATTACCTTTTAAACCTTCCACCTTCTCCTGAAAATATTGTCTCTTTGCTGATGTATATATAGTCAATTATCTTGTAGTAGTCATTATTTACACATGGATCTTAGCAGATATTCAGCTGCTGGGGCCATTGTGGCTAGGCTTTGTTCTGCTTTAAGCATGTGTCCACATGTTTACCTACAGAACAGGAATCGTGACCAGTTTTCTAGTTCTTAACTAAAAATCATTCAGGTCAATTATACCATAGTTATTGTTATCTTGGCCACCAGCCAGTTAAATTTGCAAACAGATATGATGGAGCCTTTTTTATTTCTATAGGTTAGTTATTCAATGATACCACTGGGAGAATAAAAACTAAGATTAATGAAAACAATGATATGCTTGGGAGAGCAGCTGTCACTTTTTTTAATGAATAATTTACCTGTACCCAAGAAGAGAAATTCTAACTTCTCCTCATGAGACAACACTCAGTTGCAACGTGTTGAAATTGAATATTTTAGTTCCTATTACTGATTGCCAGGATGAGGATGGCTGCAAATCTTCCTCCACATTATGAAAGTTGGCAGAAATTGGACTGATCAGATGTATTATCAGGGTAGAATATTTCTGGCCAGGAACTTCCATGTTGGATTTCTGTCAGTTGGGATCTCTTCAGTCAGATCGAGAAAATGGAAAATGAATTCATAATATTCGTTGAAAAGCTGGACAGTGGGGGTGGAGGGGGGGATCAACTTCTAACTTTTTTTTGTTCTGGGGAACTTTGTGATACGAGACTTCAAAGGGACAGAGTCACATTTTAATTTTCCTGCTGATCCTAGGTGTTTGAGGTTAAAGATGGTAGAGTCGGACACTCATGGGAAAGCCATGCCAGTGAAGTGGAGACGTCTGGTACCATCCTGCTGAATACTCTAGTGATGAGGGAGGCTAGCATTAGTGGAATTGCTTTTTGCGTGGAATTACCCTGTTTGTTCATGCAGGTGAGGCTCAATCCCCTTGATCTTTTCTGTTATAAAGAGTGTAATGCCAATCATCTCTACATAACTGAAATCACTCATCTTATCATTCTGTTAAATCGCCCCTGTCTTCTCTCTATGAATTTAATGGCAGTGCTGAAAAATTGCTGGTTTGCATTTTTTTTTACCATGGGGTATAGGAATTGTTTTGAATTCTCTGAGATTATCTTACTGAATTAACACACTAAATTCTGAGAGCTCTAATTCTTTTTAGCCAGATCTTTCTCAGCATAGTCATTATCTGCATGCGCAGCCCACATGGTGTTATTTCATAATATCCATGAAGGATGCCGTGCAGATTAGGAACATAATGGCTCAATGCATTAGAGCATAGGTTTACATTGATATGTCATTGTCAAAGATACACAAGCTTCTTTCCCAATGTAAAGAAACTGCATTTATTTTATTTACAAAAGATTAACACCATTCACTGGTTCAATAAAATGAAAGATAAAAAAGAAAAAAATTAAATAAGTTCAACAAGTCACTGTAGTACAGAAAATACTGAACAACTTTTGTTCAGTTGTTCAACTGAATCAAAGAATATTCAAAGAATATGGGTCTATAAAAATTCAGAATGTTCTTTAAAAGAATATTGTGCTTCCAATAACATTTTCTTATGCTTAAGCTAAAACAGTTCTTAAATCCTTTATCACTATTTAAAAAAATACTCTATTATCCATTTACTTCCATGACAAAAAGTCAGCACGGTAGTGCAATGGTTAGCAATGCTGTCTCACAGCTCCGGAGACCCAGGTTTGGTTGCCAGCTTGGGTCACCATCTATGTGGAATTTGCATGTTTTCCTCTTGTCTGCATGGGTTTCCTCCAGGTGCTCTGGTTTCCTCCCACAATGCAGCTTAGATGAATCAGCTATGCTAAATTCTCCTTCAGTGTACCCAATCAGGCGCCCAAGTGTGGCAACTAGGGGATTTTCACAGTAAATTTATTGCAGTGTGAATGTAAGCCTACTTGTAACTAATAAATAAACTTCAGTTTGGGAAACATGCAAAAACGTTTCTAAATTTTGAGCTGTATACATGTAAAACATCAATGTAAATCCTTCCAGAAACAATTCTATTATACGGCGCTTAGGACCTTGGCATCCAAAGGCCTGACAACCAATGGTGGAGCAATTGAAATCAAAGATGATCAAAAGGCCAGAGTTGAAGGAACAAGGCATCTTAGATGGTTGCGGGGCTGCAGGAGATTTATAGAAGGAGAGGGGGCAAGGATCATGAAGAGATATGAAAACAGGATGAGAATTTTAAAATAGAGGAATTGCTTTACTGACATCCATTATAGGTCAGTAAGCATTAGGATTGATGGATGAACAGGATTTAATGTGCAGCTGAATTTTGGATGACCTCAGGTTTACAGAAGATAGGCATGGAAGGCCAGCTGGAGTGTACTGCTATAGTCATGTCTGCAGACAACAAAGTATGATGGACTAAGCCTCCACAGTGCAAATTTTTATTATATATGTGTATAATGCATTGCTTTTCCTAAACTTTAATACTGGATCTTGGCTGAACAAGATCCGTAAAATGGTTAAATCTATTTCTACATGTGACCCCAGAACAGAAAAAGCCACATTACAATTTTGGGGAAACTCAGCTGTTGGTAACTCTGAGGAGCCACTCACAATCATCTAGGGAGTGCATAGACCAGCTTTAAAAAAGCTATACAATGGTCAGTTAACCAACCCAGCTTGCCAGCAGGAGACATTGATCTGTTAAGACAAAGGCTGCTCAAGCATTCCTTTCAACCCATGATGGCTGGAACATATAGCAATCCTTGAGACCCAGCTGAATTCTAATGATGGATACGTATCCTTTGACGAAGACCTGATGGAGAGGTAGAGGTCATTTGATCTATGTGCCTCTGGCTTGTAGAACAAATTAATGTTGCTTTACTGAGCCGGCTAGCTCAGTCTGCTGTTTAACATCTGACTACCAGCCACATATCAAAGAGCTCTATCCAGACTGAACACCTGGCCCAACTAGACAGCTTCTGTTGGAGGTTCTACACCGTCGCCTACAAGACTGATTCATCTCTGCATGCCTATCTCATCTTGTGAAGTCAGCACCAGTGGAAAAGTGGAATTATTGAGCTTTCAGCCTGCCAACCTTCATGAAAAAATATCTCATTGGACTTTTACTCTGGAACTCACATAAATCAATATTTATTTTATCTGTGGTATTTTATTTTTTTTTTACTCACTTGATGGGCACGGGCCTCACTGGCTGGCCAGCATTTATTGCCCATCCCTACTTATCCTTGAAACGGTGGTGGTGAGCTGCCATCTTGAATCGCTGCAGTCCACGTGCTATGGGTTGACTCTTGATGCCATTAGGGAGGAAATTCCAGGATTATGACCCAGTGACTGCAAAGGAACAGCAATATGTTTGTATGTGTACTGTAAAATCTTTTCTCTATCCCTCCCCTCACTCTCTGTGCGTGCTAAGTGATATTGCAAACTTTTCTTTCCACATTTTGAATTTGTATTAGTAAACTCTTTAGATTCATCTTATCTTGAATTTGTAGTAGGGTTATTAATTGATCATGCAAAAAACGGAGGGGTGAGGAAACATGCCACTGCTTATAAAGGAGGAAACAAGTCAAAAATATCTTTCTGTACACAGATGCGCACTTAAAGGAGAAATTGTTTGAATGAAACTCAATCTTGTTTGTAATAAAAGACATGGATAAGGCTTTTAGCCTCACAACACCAGATTAAAGTCCAACAAGTTTATTTGGTAGCAAAAGCCACATGCTTTTTTAAGCACTTTGATAGCAAAAGCTAATGGCTTTTGCTACCAAATAAATCTGTTGGAATTTAACCTGGTATTGTGAGTCTGCTTACTGTCTTTAGCCCAGTCCAATGCTGGCATCTCCACATTAAAACTTTTAACAGCAGGTAATCTGAGACATGGACAGATATGAGCAATGTTACAGAGGTGACATTTGGCAGTTTTAGTGACGGTTTGGATATAATAGTGAGAATAACCTCCACTTTCACCACAAAACAATCTTCGGTATGTTATTGTAATGTGGAATAAATTACACAGCACCAGGGATCTGGGTTCCATTTCACCCTCGGGTGACTATATTGCAAGGTTTCCTCCGGGTGCTCTGGTTTCCCCTCATAGTCCAAAGACGTGCAGATTATGTTGATTGGCCATGCTAAATTGCCACTGGTGTCAGAGGGATTAGCAGGGTAAATAGGGCTTGGGTGGGATTGTGGTCAGTGCAGACGCGATGGGCTGAGTGGCATCTTACCGCACTGCAGGGATTTAATAATTCTAGGAATGACACATTAGGCAGTTTTCCATATTTCCTGTTGCATAAGGTAGGAAAGTGACTAGCTGAGAAAAATGAAATAACACTTGCATTTATTGGTGTCAAAAAGAGGTTGCCCTTCATAGGCAGAAACAATTGAATGTAAGTTATATTAACGCACCATCGCTCTACTGAATGTTTCTCCTTAATTCATAGTAAAGACTTGTCTTCCAGGACAATGATTCAAATCACCATTTAGGCATACACACCATTTAAGTAGATTAAAGATGCCTTGTATCAGAATTGTATGCGTAGTTTAAATTTTGTAGCATAATTTGAATCACAAGAAAACAATAAATCTACTTAATGTGCTGTAAATGAAACGACTATTACACAACGAGAACTTGCTACAGAACCAAAGCTCAGGATGAAGCCATTCTTCAGAGTATGTTGCACTGGTGCCTTGTGAGAGCATTCTAAAACTAATCTGCATCTACCTTGAGTCATGGGATTTCCTCTGCTGCAAAAGGGTTAGCCATTTTTTGTTAAAACTGATAATAGCCTCTGCTCAAGTCAAAAACTTCGATGCTCCAGTAACCTTCCATGGAAAGAAATGTCTCAATCTCTCTCTCCTAACTCTTATGAACATACAAACAAATGGATTAGGAGCAGGAGTAGGCCACTTAGCCCCTTCAGTCCACTCCGTCACTCAACAAGATCATTCCTAATAACATATTCCTAATAACCTTTCACTCCTTTGCTTATCAAGAATCTATCTACTTCTGCCTTAACGATATTCAAAGACTCTGCCTCAACCATCTTTCGAGCAAGCATTGCAAATCTCACAACTCTCTGAGAGTTTTTTTTTCCTTCAGTTTTGTCTTAAATGGGTTACTTCTAGGTTCCGCCTTAGAAGGAGACATCTTCTCCACCTTTCAAATCCCTTCAAGATCTTATCTGTTTCAATCAATTCACCTCATGTTCTTTTAAACTTCAGCAGATACAAGCCTGGCTTGTCTAACCTTTCCTCACAAGACAACTTGCCCTTTCCCAGTATTAATCTAGTAAATCTTCTCTGAACTGCTTCCAATGCATGTACATCTTTGCTTAAATAACATACACAGTACTTCAGGTGTTGTCACACTAATACCCTGTATAACTGAAGCATAACCACTTTACCTTTGTATTTAATTCCCTTTGCATAAATGGTAACATTCTGCTAGTTTTGCTAATAACTTGTAGCACCTGCATACTAAGCTTGTGTGGTTCATACACTTGGGCACCCAGATCTCTCTGCATCTCAGAGCTCTGCAATCTCTTACCATCTAGACGAAATACTTGTTTTTCATTTGTCCTGCTAAGATGTTCAGCCTCACATCTTCCTACTGTAACGACTTTAACAAGGCCTATGAGATGGACCCCTTAGAATACAAACTCGCTGTTTAAGGTAATAATGAATTTGTCTATCAGGAAGCCCTGCCTGTGTATATAACGCAGAGTGTCAGGGTTACTGCCACTTTGGGTTATGAGAAAGTACCTTTCGGAGTGTTGCTGGCTGTATAAAATAAATCTAAGTTTGGTAAAGATACACCAAAGGATGAATCATTTCACCTAAATTATACTCTTTCTTATTAAGTGTATTAAATTGACAGTTCTTTGACATTGGGCTTGAAATTCCAGTTGGGCTCAACCAGCTGAAAAATGTTCAAGTACAAATTCAGCACTAGATTTACATGAATGGCTTTACATGAATGCAAAGTCCCTATCACTGTATAGATAAAAGTGGAAATCTCTGGTGGGCACTTGTAATTAATACTGGCCAGACAAAAATGTGTTTATTGGAGTCCTGCACTGGAATTAGGATCCCTTTGCAAAAGTAGCTTTTGGAAGACTTTCACTCGTACCTACCTACAAGAGTATCGCATGACTTTTGATGAAGTTGGTTGAAGCAATGCTATTTAAAAGGATCCTCCACTTGTTATAAGGTAAAGTGCTCAAAATTCAGTTTTGGCTACTAGAGGTTATTGGAACCTCTTTCTATGGTTTTGACAATAGCTCAGAGTACACAACAGTTGCACTGCTGACCTTCGCTTGCAGCTTCACTGTTTGACTTCATTCACCTCAGGAGTAGCAGAAAAAGTGCAGATATTCTACCCCTTGGATCTTCAGCAGGTATATAGCCTTAGACAGTGAGTAATGCAAATCTATGCCTGGGATCCTGGCAGTTTGATTTCTACAAAATATGCCAGTCCTCCATTTCCTCGGTCTTTGACTCAGCCAGCAGGTTCAGGCTGCCTCCTTGGAGAAAGGAGTATCCCCTCACATCTGGTTCATGAGGAGTCAGGGTACGCATAAGGGGCACTGACACAAAACACAAGAAAACCTCTCATTGACAAAACGATAAGCATCTCCAAATAAAGGTTCTAGTACCTGAAATGATCCAATGGAGTCTTGCAGTTAGTTCTAAGCTGTAGTTTCCTGTGCGATAACTTTCAAAGAGTCAATCCAACTTGTAGTCACCACAGAAGGAAGGAAGGATGATGAAGAATGTGATAAGAAAGATTAAGACCGTAAGATATCGGAGCAGCATTACGGTATTTGGCCCATCAGGTCTGCTCTGCCATTCAATCATGGCAGATATGTTTCTCAATCTCAATCTCCTACCTTTTCCCCATAACCTTTGTTCACCTCACTAATGAAGAGCCTATCTATCTCTGTCTTAATTATATGCAATGACCTGGCCTCCCCAGCTTTCTTTGGCAATGAATTCCACAGATTCACCACTCTCTGGCTGAAGAAATTTCTCCTTATCTCAGTTGTACTTTGAGGTTGTGTCCTTGGATCCTATCTCTCCTTCTAATTAAGTGTGTGGCCAGCTTCCAGAAATGTAAGGCAAGTAATTTCTGAGGTGGGATTCTTGTAGGGAGCTCTCCCCCTTATTCCCTCCCCAATGCTGATCATGCAACATACTTCTTCAAGCTTCTGAATGGCCTCTAACACGGTCACCCCATTTGTCTTTCTTCTATTTAATTATGAACATAGAGACCTACCACAAAGCCAAGCCATTAAAAACTGTTTAAATCACACTGCGTATGAGACAACGTTTCTCTCTTTTTCTTAATGGAATTAAATTACTCTGGTGCAATTCCTTTGAGCCTGCCCTCTGTATTAAATAACATGTTCAAGTGCTCTTACAGGAGCCTTGGAGCTGGGAGGATGCCAGTCATCCACTGAGGGTACTAGAGATGGTGATAGATGAAAATAGTGGGTGACCTTGAGGGCTCTTGCCATGTCTTGGCATTGATCCGTGTTTCTATCCAATATCTTCATCACCAAGGTCTCAGGGCTGTGCAAAGTTTATGCACATCTCTGTTTTGGCTACTGTATCATTTTCTTCCATAGTGATTCATGCTTCAAACTCTCCAATTTTAATGTGAATATTTATGTAATTATGTACGTAATCATTCAATTATATTTCCAATTTAATGGGACGTTGGCCTTCTTTTCCTGGTTGTCTCAATTAATTTTCAAACATGCTTGTCTCTTCTATAACAGTGTTTTTATTTCGGCCAAACTATTTCTTTCCTTTCCAACAGTTTTATTCGATTTGAAATCTCTTGGGTGAAGCCTAGAATTTCACCAATCCCCGACCATGTATGTTTAACCCCTCCTCTACTGCTCTGTTTAAGCTGCACTAGGATACAGGTACTATTTCAGATCAGATGAAGGCTATCCCCTTGCTACATTGTTGCCTTGATGTAGAATTCACTCCAGAGTACCAAAAATATAAATTTTACCACCTGCACACCACTGCAATTAATCTCCTGAATCTGTCTAGAAAATTGCATAAAAAGCAGCCTGCACATTACCACTCTCAAGATCTTCTTTTCAGCTTCTCCTTCTGTATATTCCCAATACTACAGTCCATTCTGCTATCAGGGAAGTATCCTGTTTCAGGCCTTTAGTCAATGTTGTCGCTGAACCATTGTTATTTTCTTGTTTTATGGAAAGGAAGCAAATACATCCACTTAGAGCTTCCCCTCAAGATCCTAATGAGGAAAATTGAGTTCATACTGAATGGGGAAATACTGTCAGTTGTTCATAATTTACCACTTCACTGTGTACTGCAACAATGCACTATACCAATGTCAGAAGCAAGTTAAGAGTTCTTGGAGGCCTGGGCATCAGGAGTATTCAGAGTTCCTTGGCACACCTTGACACAACCTACCATGATCTATTTAAGCTGATCACAATGGAGAAAGCTGAATTAGTTCTCTCTGCATCAAAGATTTATAGAAGTTGATGGTTGACGTTTTGTTTCAATGGAAACATATATTGTATTTCTTGGGATGTAAAGATAAACATCCTGTTGTATAGGGCTCTTCCCGTGATGATGATATTTGGCTGAAGCCCTGGGTGAATGTCCATCTGAGATCAACATGCCTGACTCAATATAGTTAACGTTATGGTAAAATAGTATATACGCTTTCATAAAATTATGGAGTCTCTACAGAACAGAAGGAGACCCTTTGGCCCATCAAGCCTGCAGTAACAACAATCATATCCAGGCCCTATCCCCGCAACCTCATATATTTAACCTGATAATCCCCCTGACATTAAGGGCAATTTAGCATAGTCAATCAATATATAACCCGCATGTCTTTGGACTGTGGGAAGAAACTGGGGCACCCGGAGGAAACCCATGCAGACACGGGAGAATGTGCAAACTCCAAACATACAGGCTGGAATTGAATCCAGGTCCCTGGCACTGTGAGGCAGCAGTGCTAGCCACTGTGCCACCATGCTGCTAAAATGATTACAGCTGGTTTTAAAGTGAAAAGACAAAAGATGTCCATCAAATGTCCGTTAATCCAATTACACTGTCTTCAGCTGAAGTCCACCTGAAATTAATTTTACTAAGTTTTTATTAAATCTTTTAATATTATAACTCTTTCTTATTTGAGGTTACTGGGCTTCAGAATGTTGCTGATTCTGAAATAAAGCATAAATGCGATTATCCAATAACCATAATCTAGTTTTAACACTGTGGGGTTGAGTTTGTATCATGTGTACCCAGTATGCTGAATGTTTCAGCAAACAGATGTCCTGTGTAAAAATGAAATATGTGAATCTGTTTCCCGAGATGCCTTTCAGAGGAAACCTCTGTGCGGCAACACATTTTCTACAAAGCATCTGAACAGAGTTAAGCCGATAGAAAATCTCTCTGGTGCCTGCAACACAGCACCGTGTAATGTTTCACCTCAACAAATGAATAAGAATTCATCTCTTGCAGAGAATAATTGGTCAGTGTGCTGGCTGCTTAGTGCCGTAAGCCTACAGTGTTGTTCATATGTCCTGGAATACATCATTGCTCCTCTTTTCTCACCGTCAAGTATTTTTGTACTCATTGAGATGATATGGGCATGAAATATTTAAGTTGTGCTGTTAACTTTCTGTTACCTTGCAGATGTGAATCAAAACAGATTTAAGGCAATTTAGTTCTAAATTCACTGTTAGGCCTGGTCTCAAGCTTGAGTGTATAATTTTCGATACATTGATGGTAAAAACAACATAGTTTCAGGTTTGTGTAACTTGACATTAAATCTGGTGAGTCACCAAACTCGATAAAAGCAGTTTTGAATGGGAAAACAGGCAAACAATGTGACACATGTTACAATGTTGACAGGCAGGCACATGAAAAGATGCCTATTCCCTTTTCCCTAGTGAGATTTAGAATTAACAGAAGTACACGGTTCAACATGTCTTAAATTTTGGAGCTTGATGGCTTGTTGCCATCCTTCTTGAAGCCGCAGTTGATACAAAGAGCTATCATCACCGGGCTAAGGCTTTGAATACGTCCAAGCAAATAATTTCTATCAGCAAACTTTCAAGTCCACAAAGGCTCAACAAGCTCTTTGCCTGATGCAAACAAGCTAACCTTTCAGTGCTCTCCACCTTAAAAACTTGTTTGATTACAAAAAAGCATATTTGGACTCACTTAATCTTTTGAATGTAGGAACTCCAAATGCGTTCCAAATCCAAACTCCATTGGATAACTATGAATAAATACATCATTAGTCAAATAAACACTTGGAAGCTTCAGACAACTTCTCCACACACTAACAGGAACCATTTGACGCAAGCTGCAAAACCATCTAGAATTTTAAATCTGACTCTTTAAAATTCAATTTAAATCAAGTTAAATAGACATGAAAATATAGAAAAAGCCTGTTGTCAAACTAATAAACAGGCTTTACTTATTCGTAAGGTCATCCTCTGTTATTTTAACAGTGGCATAAATCCATTGGCATAATGCATTTATGATTTGCAATTTTCAGGTGGGGGTTTTTTCTGCTTAATACATAGGAAAACAGCAAGATTTTAGCTGTTCACTGTTTGTTCTGATAACATAAATATCAGCATGAATAAGTAGGCTTATGATCTTGGCAATTCCTGGAAATATTGACTTGGGCTTCTCCACAGCCATCTGTGTCATCGCCCCTCCCTTCCCCCAACCAACTACCAACAGCTTCTGCTTAGCAACAATCCTGTTCAATTTGTATGCCAGTGGGCTATTCCCAAACCAGTCTTGGAATTTATACACATAACATCTGCTATGACATACAGGCTCAGATATTCCCTGTGCTTAAAGACACATTGAACGACAAAATTGCAAAACTAGCCTACTATTTCAAGACCTGATGTCTAAAACTGCGCACTAGTAAAACAGTCTCTAGAAATTTTCATCTTCACAATGCCAACATGGAGAAAGAACTGAATATTACCCTGGCTGCCCAGTTGCTGAAGCTACTATTCATTTGGGGTATAACCCTTAACAAACCCTCATATACCGACAACATCGTATCAAGACTACAGAAAAAAAACCCCTCAATAATTCTTTAATAAACTGGCTGCTATCTCATCAGGATCATAGGCCATGCCCCTTTGGATCTCTGAACTTGCCATTTCATACTGAACTGCAGAATATTGTGTCTCAGTATGATACCAATCTGTCTCCACACCAACTAGTGGCATAACAAGTTCTGGAGCACAATTGGTCCAGTGAACTCAACTTAATAATATTTTAAGAAGGCAATGGGCCTTCTTAACATAGGCATCAACTCACCGCCCTGGACTCGCAGTCCTACGCAACACTATTCCTCCACCCCATCAGGACAGTAATTGTAACAGGCAGGTTACTGAGGAAAGTCTGCTCCAATCCAAGCTTATCCTTTTGTTCAATAACCTCTCTCAATCAACTAGCAAAACTCCTTTCCTCACGCCAGCCCAGGTGTAAAACCAACTATGCTGAGGATTAAAAGCTAAGGGCCTAAAGCAGGAAGACAAAAATTGTACAGAAACCTTCTCACCATAGATCTGACTGCTCCTCCAGTTGGCTTTGACCTCCTGTGGCAATAATGGGTCTCTTTAAACCATTAACAAGGCCACTGTGCAACTAATCAACAGCAGTGGGATCACTGAAACCATCCAGGCAAACAATAATTCACATTGATGAGGAGTGTCCACTTAGCAAACTTGAAGGGAGGAAGGGGGCTTGAGAACTCAACTGTGAATAGTGGTGAACAATTAAACAACTAACAGGAGGAGACTCCTCTGATACCCCATCTTCAATGATAGGAGAACCTAACACATCAGTGCAAAAGACAACGCTGAAACATTTTGCAACCATCTTCACCCAGGAGTACCGAATGGATGATTCATTTCAGTTTTCTCCTGAGGTCCCCAGCATCACAGATGTCAGTCTTCACCCAATTTGATTCACTTTTACACAATACAAGAAATGGTTGAAGGCATTACATACTGCAAAGATCATGGGCCCTGACAACTTTTGGCAATTGTGCTCCAGAACTTGTTGTGCCACTAGCCAAGCTGTTGCAGTACAGCTACAACACTGGCATCTACTCATCAATGTGGAAAATAGCCCAGGTATGTCCTGTACACAAGAAACAGGACAAATCCAAACCAGGCAATTACCACTCCATCATCAGCATTCTCTCAATCAGTAAAGTGATGGGAAAGTGTCATTGATATGCTATTTCAGTGGCACTTACACAGCAATAACATGCTCAGTTTAGGTTCTGCCAGGGACACTCAGCTCCTGGTCTCATTACAATCTTGGTTCAAACATGCAAATGTGCTGCCTGCTATTTGTTGTGTGCTTCTGGGCAGTTTCACCATATTTCTGCCAAATGGTTGTGCTCAGAATGCATCCTTCCCTCCAAGGCTTGGCCGCAATTATTTTCTTTGGCTTCTATACCTGGAGAGGGAGATGAGCTTGCTATCCTCCCCTTGTGTCTCTTCCTGCTCCTGTCCACCTACACTGTGCGATTTGCCACATGTCCTATCATCTTCTCGGTCATCTAGATTTTCTGGAGCAGATTTTTGTGCTGGTAAATAGGTAAAATAAATGCAGTGCCAGGTGTGCTGCTCATCCTCCAAGGATGTCCTGCCCTGGAAGCCTGATGAAATCACGAAGGTGTACAAAGGACACATTTGTTAAAGCTATTAGTTCTGAGATTTTCCCTTTAAGAACTAATCCACAGCATCAGGGAACACAGATCTTTATTCAGTCTACTTGCTCCATTCTCCAAATGTTGACTGATTACTCTGTGCAATTCCCAAACAGCTCACCCCGCACCCCAGGTCACATGACCCATTTTTTAAAGGGGCTATGTCCAACATACATAATAACACTAACTACCTGGATCTCAGAATGGCAATGCCAATTTAATCATGGGCAGTAAAGTTAGTTCTGTGATTTCAGGGTTTTCTAA
The DNA here is from genome assembly GCA_024679065.1 of Sphyrna mokarran. Taxonomy (NCBI): domain Eukaryota; kingdom Metazoa; phylum Chordata; class Chondrichthyes; order Carcharhiniformes; family Carcharhinidae; genus Sphyrna; species Sphyrna mokarran. The sequence continues at coordinate 36,039,529 of JAGIQG010000015.1, forward strand.
AATCTTGTCAAATGTTTACCATTATTTGGTACATTCAGTCTCTATCTGATGCAGTAAATAAACATTTTGGCAGAATTTTCCCGTCCCACCCACCACAGGAATTGAAGCGGGCGGGGGTGGATCATGCTAAAGTTTGTTGACCCTCGGGCGGGAATTTCTGGCCTTGGGGCAAGTACGGTGGGAAAATTCCACCCTTCGTTAGAACATATTTTGCTAGGGATTATTAATGTGCCTGTAACTTTGCATGTACAGGGATATGTTACCAGAATATAATCAATACTATAATACGTTGTTTTGATATTTTTTGTGACAACTAACCATGAACAGACATTTCGCATGAGTTCAGATGCCACAGCTGACCAAATGATGGGTGTGTAGGGCTTTGTTAGTGTATGATGCAAAGGCACCTCCCTCAAATATATGGCAAAAGCTATAATACTCTGAAAGAAATTAGAAGTGGGAAAGCTTTACAAAACCACTTTAAAAATTGCATGGTTCAGTATATTAAAAAATTGTTTTAATGGAACTGAAGGAACATTTATGAAAAATACACTTTGTTGCTTGCAGATAATAAGATTATCCTCAGTTGAATGAAATCTGAAAATACTGCCACAGTCTTGTATCCTCTGTGCAAAAGGATGGCTTTTACTCACATAAATTCACGTGGGAGGATACTTGTCCACTAAATGCTAACAGAGCTCCTTAAGCTGTTAGTTATTTGCTTCATGATAAACATCTTAATGCCTTTGCCGTAACTCACTTTAAGATGATTATTGGCCATCCTTTTTCTCTACCTGCCCCAAATGAATTGTTCAACTCCTTCCTGCATTGCTGTGGCTCTTTTTCAGGATTGCTAAGAGGCTTTCGGCAATTTATTTTTAGGAAATATTGAATGCTTATCAAAAGAAAATATTGTTACAGTTGTTACATTGAAAGTGTACATTTTAAAGCTAAAAATACCTTTTATAGAAAGAAAAATGGCTGATCTCAGTTGAAGGTTTTAAAAGAATAAGTATATTCATCAAAACAGATGCTGTTCTTGAAGGAGAATATCATTATTGCTCTCGAATCTTCACTTTTTCTAGTGTTTATGTTCGAAAGCTGGTGGTTAGAAGACGCTCGGTATCCATTTTGTATACATTTCCCCTTCAATAAGATTGTGTACATCACAGTAGCTGCAGAAACACTCCAAATTCCTAATGTTATAGCTATAGAATTTTCTAACATATTTACATACCTTAAATACATTTTTATTGAATTGTAATCTCAAAGAAACAGCTTTGACAAAATTAAAATTGAAATCCTTTTTTTAACTTGTAATGATGAAGTTTTGATGGATTAAAATACACGTGATACATGTGGTCCAATGCATGTGATAAAATTGCAGGTTTAATGCCATTCTGGATGATTAATTACAACTGTGTGCAGTGACTTAGAGATCAGAGTCCGTATTAGAGTAGAAGTCACAAATACCACATTGCTTTCTCGATCTTTAAGGAACAGAGTACTGTCGGTAACCCCCTGTATGGTCGGTAACGCCCAGTACAGTTAGTAACCCCCAGTACAGTCAGTAACCCTCAGTACAGTCGGTAAGCCCCCAATATAGTTGGTAACCTGCCAGTACAGCAAGTAATCTCCAGTAAAGTCGATAACCGCCAGTACACTCGGTAACCCTCAGAACTGTCGGTAACCTCCAGGATGTTGATAGTAGGTGTTGTATTTTTATAATGATAGAATAACACCAACCACTCATAAGGGATTGGGTAAACATATTGTGGGGACATTTATTTAGATTAGGCACCAAAGAACATTTATAAAGAAGGAAGACATCAGCAGCAGAAGTGTTTGTACTGTGTTCTACTGCTCACAGGCGAAAGTGGAACTGACAGGGGTCACGTGACACATTCCCTTTCAATGATGGCATGTTGCATTACCCTTAAAGAGAGATTACAAAAATGGGAGATTCAGTAATGGTAATGTCAGCAAATATCAAAGGGAGATGGTCAGATTTTCTCTTGTTAGAGATGGTCTTTGCCAGGCATTTGCACAGTTACCAGCCCAACCTTGACTGTTGTACATGGAATAGAGATGCCGGCGTTGGACTGGGGTAAACTCAGTAAAGTTTTGCAACACCAATTTAAAATCCAACCAATTTATTTGATAGTAAATCCATGAGCTTTCGACACTATGTTGTGCCTTCGTCAGGAAGACACAACATAGTGTCGAAAGCTCGTGGATTTACTATCAAATAAATTGGTTGGATTTTAAATTGGTGTTGCAAAACTTTACTGTTGTACATGGACACAGACTGCTTCAGTATCCAGTAATGGTAACAGGAGCCTGATGGGACAGTAATTGGCTTGATTTGTCCTGCTTTTTAATTGTCCACATTGCTGGGTAAGATGTTAATTTTGTAGCTGTACTGGAACAGTCAGGATATGGGTGCAGCTGGGTCTGGAACATAAGTTTTCAATACTGTTGTTGGTAAGTTGTCAATATCAGTGCTTTTAGCTGTTTCTTCATAACATGCAGATCAAATTAGAAGATTGACATCTCTGACACTGGGGACCTCAAAAGGAGGCCGCGGTGCATCATCCACTTGGCACTACTGGCTAAATTGATTGCAAATATTTCATTCTTGTCTTCGGCACCAACGTGCTGGCTCCCCCAAAATGAGGAAGGGGATGTTGGCACTGCCTCCTCACTGTTTAGTTGTTTAATTGTCTAAACTAAAATTCTAATATACTGTTTTACCTTTTGCTTCATTCTAACTTCACATTCTTAAAGTGAAGATTTGTTGTAATAAGAAGGGGCAGAATGTTGTGCAGAATAATGCTGATGTACTTGGTTAAAACATGAGTTTTGGACATTAAATCTGGTGTTTTATGTGCTCTTCCCATTTTGCTGGTATTGCCACTTTCAATTATTGCTACCTTCCTCATTCCTAAGAAGTGTCTGTTCCTGAGAGTCCGCTTGTCTCAAGTAATGCTATTTACTCCAGTCCTGTATTTTCCATCTGTCTTATTGTTGACTTTACATCATTAATTCCTACAATTCTCAGAAGCAAAAGTTAAAGATCTCACCGCAGACTCAATCCAATTCCTTCAACTGTCTTGCTTTCTCCAAATGCAACTTTATTGAGCATCAAAGGGACTCCAGGATAAAGTGCTTAAGTCAGATGTACTTTCTCTGTTTACCAAGTAATCTGGTCTTAACTCTGCTGGAAATTCTGTGAAGAGCTGCCTTCCGCTGAGCAATGTGACAAGGCAATTAGTGTAAAGATACAACAGAGACAATATCTATTCGTGATGTAGAATTGGACAGTAGGCAGATGAAATTTTCTAAAATAAATCTGCTGCCTCCTGGGCCCTGCCCAATTTTATGTGTTGTGCAGGCCATGTATTGGGCCAATGTCCAAAATATGTGGGAGTCTTGTTAAAATACTTAATTTGAGGCATTGCATTTGGCATGGCACAGCCTAATGAAATCTTTCAGGAGATTATTGGAGAATTCTCAAGAAACAATGCAAAATAGTGCTCCTAATCCTATAAAATCCTCTCCACCCTCTGCCAACAAAGCAATGCCCTCCACCCAGTTCTAGGAAGAAGGGGCCAGCAACCTTACAGATTGTCCAGATAGATTAAGACTCCCACAAATACCATCATGACATTGTACCGTGGTACATATTAGAATCAAGCCTGTTGCCTTCTTACTAGCTCTCTGGAAGAGCCACTCAGATAGCCCCTGCCTTTTCTTCCTCTCCCTGAAAGCATTTTCTCTCCAGATAATTATCCAACTTTCCTTTAAAAGCCACACAGAATCTGCCTCCACACCACTCTAGATGGTTCCCACACACTGACTATATTAAAAACATTTTTCCTTATGTTGCATTGGTTCTTAAGCTAATCATCTTAAATTGGTGTCTTTTAGCTCTTGGTCCTTTTGCCAATGGAACAGTTTTTCTCCGTCTATTCTGTCCAGAATTCTCATAAATGTGTATACCTCCATCAAATTTCCTCTCAATCTTCTCTTTTGTAAGGAGAACAGCCCCAGCTCTGCTAATCTGTTATTGAAACCCCTCAACCCTGAAAACATCCTTGCAAATGTTTTCTCTGCCCTCTCTAATACTTTCACAATGTTCCTAAAGTGTAATGCTCAGAATTGGACACAATACACCAGTTGAACCAATGTTTAATAAAGGTTCAAAATAGTTTCCTTCTTTTTGCAATTTATGCCTCGATTTTTAAAGCTCAGGCTCCCATATGTATTATTAATCATTTTCTCAGCCTCGCCTGTTACCTTGAATGATTGGCGCATATTTACCCTCGAGTCTCCCCACTCCTGCATCTTTTATAGTATTGTATCCTTTATTTCCTATGGCATTTTCTCATTCCTGAAGTGTATCACTTCACACTTTCTGCAGTAAATTTCATTTGCCATGTGTCCGCCCATTCCCCCAGCATTATCTGTGTGATCTTAGAGTCTAAAACTAGCCTCTTCACACTTCCCAGTTGTCTGTCATTACAAATTTTGAAATTGTGCTCTGCACACCGAAGTCTAGGTGATTAATATAGATAAAGAAAAGCAGGGTTCCTAATATTTGTGCAACCCCATTATATAACTTCCTCACCTCTACTCTCCGTTTGCTGTCACTCAACCAACGTTTTATCCAAGCTATCACTGTCCCTTTTATTCCATGGGCTTTGAGTTGCCGACAAACCTGTTATGTGACACTTTATTAAATGTCTTTGGAAGTCCAAGTACATCTCATCAACTCTGTCACTTCATCAAAAAACTTAATCAAATTAGTTAAACATTATTTTCCCTTAAGAAACTGTGCTGGCTTTCTTTAATTAATCCCTGAGTGACTAGCAATTTTGTTCAGAGAATCGTTTCTAAAAGTTTTCCCAGCGCTATGGTTAAACTGACTGTTCTGTAGCTGTTGGGATTCTTCTTACACTCTTTTTTTGAACAAAGGTGTAACATCTGTATTCCAGCATCACCCCTGTATCGGAAGAGAATTGGAGGTTTATGACCAGTGCTTCTGTAATTTCCACTGCTATTCCTTCCGTATTCTCCAATGTATCTGATTTGCCCCTGGTAACTTATCAAAAGTTAGCTATTATAATATCACCTCTTTGGCACTATTTAACATATTCAATGTCTCAAATATATCTTCTTCATTATGACTTTGGCAACATCTTCTTCCTTAGAAAAGGTACGTGCAAACTACTCACTTGGTACCTTAGTTATGTCATCTTCCTTCATGCATAAATCACCTGTTTGGACCCTAATTATGCCCGCACCTCCTTTTACCATCCTTTCACAACTTATATGCTCAAGGAGACTTTTTGAATTCCTTTTTATATTATGTCACAGAATCGTAGAATCTCTACAGTGCAGAAGGAGGCCATCGGATCCTTTGAACCTGCACCAACAACAATCCTATCCAGGCCCTATTCCCCTAACCCTATTTATCCTGCTAATCCCAATTGCCATGGCCAGGAAGGGAGGAAACCAGAGCACCCAGAGGAAACACATGCAGACAGGGGAGAATGTACAGAGACAGTAATCCGAGACTAGAATTGAACACAGGTCGCTGGTGTTTTTAGGCAGCAGTGCTAACCACTGTGCCACCATGCCGTTCAGTCTCTTCTCATACACTCTCCTTGCTGCTTTTACTTCTTTCCTCACCTCCTCTCTGAAGCTTCTCTCTTCAGCCTGGTTCTCACTTATATTTTCAACCCGACACCTGTCCTATGCACATTTTTATGGCTTCACCTTACTCATCATTTCTTTCTTTAGTATAATGATCACAGCTTGAGGAACTTTAGACAATCAGGGGTTTGCACTGGGTGAGAATGAGGACTTGTGAATATGATGGAAGAGATGATCATTCCTCCAATGGAGTTAATAGAAAAACCACCCTTGTCTGAAGGGCCAAAGAATCCAGATATCTGGACCCAAAGGACAATCATTTGGAGGAATAAAAGCAAAATATTGCAGATGCTGGAAATCTGAAATAAAAACAGAAAATGCTGGAAAATTTCAGGATGTCTGCCAGCACCTGCAGAGAGAAAAACAGAGTTAATGTGCCGAGTCCATATAACCCTTCCACAGAATTTGGAAGGATTGCTCTTACGAGGAGGCATTGGAATTGAATTGCACCTATCCAATTGAGATGATGGATAAATTGGAGAACTTCACCAGCCACTTCTGCAATAAATTGCTGGAAGTTTCTAACAATATGCAGAGCACCTTAGGGATGAAAACATTCTGAAAGATTCATACAACATCAACAAGGGCTTCTAAGGACAGTGCTGGCTTCAGTAACAGTTAAGAGTGCTGCAGTAGATTCTTTGAACAAAATATTTTCACTGGGCTTTTAAGATTGAAACTACTCATCTGTGATGAGAATACCAGTTGCTTCTCTGAAGATGTGCTCAATTCGAGTGTGCTATTAGAGATGGGCACAATTGTAACTGCTTTGCTGGAAAGCAGCCTGTTACATTAAGGCTTTCACTATTGCCATCAGAGGACGAAACAAATGAAGTGGCTGGTTAGCTGTCCATTCAAACCTCTTGTGTTTGAGGTGGAAGTTGTCTCCCCTGCCTCCTGTTTATGGGTCAAGATAGCCGAACTGCTGCTTCCACCATGCCCTCCTAGAGAGGGAGGCAGGTTACTGAATGTGGCATTGATCTAAGAGAGAGCAGTACCATCCATAGCTGCACTAATGATCCAATGAGTTCCCTTTGTTGAGCACTGCCATAGGTTGTCTAGTTATCTGCATGGGTGCACTGTCATGCAGACTGTAAAGTCCATTGACATTGGACAAGATAGTCGCATGGAAAACAAAACCCAGGGTCTCGATAGTAGCAAATTGATCTTTCAAGTGAGATACTCCAAGTGAACAACATTGTCAATAGCCCTGCTGTGTGCCGCATCTGGATCATCATCTTATGATGTGATTACAATATGCATGACCTCTCCAATGCAAAAGAGATGAGTTTTCCCAGTATCTTGGTCAACAGTTATCCCTCAACCAGGATCTAAAACAGATCATCTGGCTACTTATGTCATTGTTGTCTGTGGGAGCTTGCTGTATGCAAATTGGATGTTGCATTTTTTACATTATAACAGTGCTTATACTTCAAAAGTATTTAATTGGTTGCAAAGTGCTTTGGATCATCCTGGGATTGTGCAAGATGCAAAATAAATGCAAATCTTTCCTTGTTTGCTCAGCATGACTCGTATGATTAGGTATTATCCTTTGAATAGTACAGAGGAAGGTAGTAGTCCTGAGTTGCAGCAAGGTTTCCAGTTTATTATGGCTCACTCTATTTATCATCTCAGATCTTTCAGATTAAAGGAATCTATTCCAGGATGTAATCTCTGGTTTTGATCTGCACCCACTCTTATGCTCTGTGCCACTTTAGAATTTTCTCCCTAAGTCTCTCTCCTTCTTCATGTTCTTCTTAAACCTCATCTCTTATTAATCACTCATGCCAAATATCTCCTTAATTGGCTTGATGTCCATGTTCTTACAATTACATTACCTTTGAGATGCCTTGGGACTTTTTTATACATTAAAGGTGTTATATACATGCAAGTTGTTATTGTTTTGTTCTCTTATAAATAGTGAGTCAAGCTGAGATGTTGGAAGTTCGAAGAGGATATAAATGAGTCACAGTCAAGTGGTCACCCTACATCCCAGCTTATCTGTAGGTCAACTAATAGTTATGCAAGTATGGAGTTTAGAAGGGTGAGAAGGGATCTCATCGATACTTATAAAATTCTAAAAGAATTTGACAGGATAAATCCAGAAAGAATGTTCCAGATGGTGGGGGAGTCCAGAACTAGGAGTTGTAGTTTGAAGATAAGGGGTCAATCTTTTAGAACTGAAGTTAGGGGACATCTCTTGACCCAGAGAGTGGTGAATGTGTGGAATTCACTGCAAGTAGTTGAGGCCAAAACATTGTGTGATTTCAAGAAGAAATTAGATATAGCTCTTGGTACTAAAACGATTGAGGGATATGGGGGGAGGGCAAGATCAGGATACTGATTTTCATGATCAAAATGAATGGCAGAGCAGGTTCAAAGGGCTGAATGGCCTACACCTGCTACTATTTTCTATGTTTCTATTTAGAATGGACTACTGCTGCTTCTACTTTTCTTGGCATGTTTCACGATGCCATGAACACTTTCCTTTCATGTTCTCGGGATGTTTGTTATTATATTCATTTTGATGACCATTTTCTGGCTAAGCCGGCTGGACATTTTTGCTGTCCAGGAAGTGCCTGAAAAAATGAAGACTATTAAGTCTGAAAAAGCAAAGACTAGTACTACAGAGACTACTCCCTCTTTGTTCTCGCTACCTTCCTTTTGTTGCTTTTCTTCCATTAGCACCTCCAAAACTCCATCAGCAAATCTGAGTGTCTTCTTCTATATCCAGGAATGATTCCTATGTAGAATCCCTACAGATATAGAAGGAAGCCGTTCAGCCCTGCACTGACAACAATCCCACCAAGCCCTATTCCCTAGCCCCATATATTTATCCTGCTATTCCCCCTGACATTAAGGGCATTTTAGCATGATCAATCAATCTAACCTGCACATATTTGGACAGTAGGAGGAAACGCATGTAGACATGGGGAGTATGTGCAAACGCCACACAGTCACCGGAGGCTGGAATTGAACCAGGGCAATGTGAGGCAGCTGTGCTAACCATGTGCTGCCATGCTGCTCCACATAGAATCAACCAGTCAGACCCTTTAAAGAGGAAAAAATGTACGAGCGCACTGGAACAAGGCTCAGATTGTTTTACGTCTAGACCCGGCCCTTCACCCCTCAATTGGTAAAATTGGGCCCTTTGGCGTGATGTCACTTTGGCGTGAATCAGACTAGGGAAAAGAAGTCTCAACCTGGCGTGGCAGCCTTGAACTGGTGTGAGGAGGTACTAGCGGAGCATAAGGGATGTTGCAGGCAGGTCTGGAGATGCCTGGTGGGCTTCTTCCTGCTGTCTTCAGGTGTTGGCCCATGGACTAGTGATATCTTTTGTGGGAGGGTGGAGGGTGGGCTTTTTGCTCAGTGCTGTCCGGGTGAGGTTCCGTGAAGGAGTCCTGCTTAGCTCTCCTCTCCATGGCAGTGCTGTAGCTCAGTGTGGGAGGCACCGTCAAGGCATCCTGCTCAGCCTTTCCCTCCAGGACACTTTGCAGTGGGATTTGTCTTGCCGCGAGATGTGAGGTGAGGTGCTCGCACACTTGGCATCTCAGGGGAGGGGCAGCCACCCACTCCCTAAGGACGTGAAGGTTACAGTTGCCCTGAATTTTTATGCCTCTGGCTCATTCCAATCTGCCAGTGGTGATTTAGCTGGGATGTGTGTGGCAGATCACAGATGCCCTGTATGCCCGGACAGAGCAGTACGTAAATTTTGATATGGTCTAATGTGGGCCCGTGCTCTTGGCTTCGCTTCCAATGCTGGGATTCCCAGTGTCCAGGGAGCAATGGATGGGACACACATTGCCTTGCGGGCCCCCCCATGCAGGGCCATAGCAACTTGTGAACAGGAAAGGGTTCTACTTCCTGAAGATCAAAATTGTCTGCAACAATCAAATGAGGATCATGCAGGTTGATACATGCCATCAGGGAGTGTCCATGACAACTTTGAAGACCAACCCAGGCTCCTGGGATGGCTACTGGGTAACAAAGGATAAGAGCATGATGTCTGTGCAGAGGCCTGAAACCGAGGCGGAGGCATGCTATAATGAGGCCCATGCACCCACCCGGTCCATTGTAGAGCGATGTATTGGCAGTTCTGCTGCTTGGACCGCGCTGTGGGGGCCTCTAGTATGATCCTGTGTGTGTTTCACACGTCATCATCATTTGCTGCGCTCTGCACAACATTACCCAGCAGCGGGGAGACTGGCTGGAGTAGAAGGAGGAAGAGGCAGAAGAAGAGCAGCAGCAAGGGGATAAGGTGGGCGTCCCGCCACATGAAGAGCTGGGGGAAAGACGGCTGATGGCAATGGCAGGTGTCCAGCAAGGAAGGGCAGTGAGGGATGCATTCATTGCAGCTCGCTTCACCCAGCCGGTGCTGTGCAATGAGGAGTCTGCAGCCACCACACCCCAGGAACAAATGCAACCACTATTCCCCCTCCAAACCGACCTGGACCCTCAAATCATCCAATCACCCTTCCCCAGCTTCTGTCAGCCCACCACCCTATTCCCCAGAAACATCCAAACCTGTTAATGTGCCTGGGCCGGCAATGGGGCATGCATCATAGCTGGACACCTCCACTTCCAATGTGCTGGGCTCACAATGGTTGCGAATCTTGGTTGAAGGCTGGAAGATGATGAGGACTTGCTGTTGTGCACACTGCGATCCTGCCCCTGGTGCCACTCAAGTCTGACTCCTACTTGTACTCCGAATGCACACTGCCACCCTGGCTCACGGAGCTGTAAGGGTTGGGGACACATGTTTTCTGGCCAGTGGGGGGAGAGACTTGCACCAAGGGTCTGGTGAATGTTGGGGAAGATAGAGCAGGCACTCTGTAACATGCGTCTTGCAAGACACAATAGACAGTATCTCTGTGCATGGGAATGGGGACCATTTGGCCCTATAGAGGTGGGGGGGGGATAGAGAATCAGGGACATATTAGTCACAGCTGTGAGGTGTAATTAAAAGTTTATTGTGTTCTTAACATTAATGATTAATAACCCTGACTGCTAGTGACCTTCACCCGTGCCCTCTAGTGAACTACAACTTTCTAACTTTGTGCAGTTTACTGCTTCTTTTAGATGCTACTCCAGGTGCACATTGGAGATGGAGGTGTCTGGCTGTGATGCACACCCCATTTCCTGTGATGTCCTTGGCGGACCTCTCTTGGGTTGCCAGACTTGGAGGACTCTGGCTGACTTGTGGATGGCACTGTTTTGGATTCACCCTGTTCACCTCGCTGGTCCTGAGATGCCCTGATGTGTAGAAGAGGGAAATCAGAAGGTCTCGGGACATCCGGGACCTCCTGGGTAGAAGGCTTTGGAATAGATTCAAGTCCTTCCTCCTCCTGTGATGTGCCCAGCAGACCCAGGGACACCCCATGGAATGCCAGAATAGCTGGACTGAACTCCAGAAGCTCCGGCAGCACTTGGCTCTGCCAGTCCTGGAGGTCTAGATGCGCTGCCGCTTGGTCTATGATCCCTCAGCTCTGGTCCCCTGAGTCTTGGCCAAGCTCTGGAACTCCTCCATGACAGCATTCTGTGAGCAAGCCAGGTTCTGGGGCATCTCAGCAGTAGCCCTCTGAGCCTGGGCTAAGTTATCAAGGCTCACAGCCATGACCTGCTGTATCTGCAGAATGCCAGCTATGGCCAGCAGTATCTCCCACATACTCCCGACACTCATGGCCATTGCTCACTGTGCCTCCCAGATGCCAGAAACACATTCACCTTCGGCTCATTGTGTCTCCAGGATGGCCTGGACCCTGTCACCCATGAGGATAGACTCCTGAGCTAGACTTCCCACTGCGATTGCTACTCTTGCAGTGTTGGTCTAGTCCTCACGCTGTGTGGGCAACACCTCTTGCAACAGCAGTCTGTTGAATTCCCGTTAACGGCCTTGCAGTTGCAGCATGGTTGCTGACAGTCCTTCCAAAACTCTCTGGGTTTCCTGATGCATCTCCACCAACCTCGGGAGGAACAAACCCAGAGGCCCAGCAGCTGGCTTGGTGATAGCGGAATCGTGGCCTCTGGCAAACTTCCATTTGCTCTGGACTTTGGGTGTGCCCACCTCCACCTGATGTGCGTCGGTGCCTGTGACGTGCTCACCAGATCTTGACCCAGAAGCCTCCACACTAAAGGTGCCCACCGTGGTGATAGTCTCTGTGTTGGTGGGTTGTGTGTTACATGCCGGTGCCGCTTCAGTGCCTCCTTCCGAGGTGTCATCCAGGGAGTCACGGCCAGTTTCCTCTAGAGCAGCAGGGGCAGTGGCAACGGCAACAACCAAAGGGCCGCATTCCTCTGGGTCCAGAGCTGCAAAAAACATTAGGGGAAGGGAGACAAAACATTCTATGCAGCATTGCACTTACTTCAAGGAGGATCTAAACTGAGGGTGCGCTTCTGCTCATTTGCATGCTGGACGCCAACCTGCCTATCAGTGACCATTCAGAATGGCTCATCACCCCAGCCCCCCGCCAGCTCTTTGGCACGTGCTTCGATGCTGGTCAGCTGCCGCAGGTCAGGCACACCACCACAACTCTGTGTCATCTCACATATGTTGTGAATACTCTTCTCCTGTGGGAATATTCGGTGGGCTGCAAATATTAATATATTGCAGTGCATGGTGCGCAATGCGTGCCTGTGTCTCAGACATTGTGCTGGCAGTTTTAGGGAAAGCAGTCATCACTGAAGGGTGCTCATTGAGGGTGAAGGGAAGGGGTTAGATTCTGTTCCTGGGAGAAGGGTCCCATGTTGCATGCCCTTCAGGTGTCTAAGCAGGGTTTGAGATCCATGCCAATGTTGAAAAAGGTTGTATATTTTTTCCTAACATTCCGGCTGGAGCGTGGAGTCAGGCTCCTGGCGTTCATCACTCCTGCCATCTCCTCCCACAATACCATGGCAGATGCACCCCTGGGTGAGGACCGTGGCCAGGGAAGATTCCCTTATGCCTCTTCTCCACGGCATCTAGCAGGTACACCTGGTCAGCCTCTGTGAATCTGGGTGCAGGTTTAGTTGCAGACATCTTTGTGGTGTGACTGGCCGTGTTTCCATCTCTGCAGCTTATATGCAGCTGTCTTTATTAGGGGAGTGTGAGTGCAGCCAGTCAGGCGCCATTGGCAACAATCCTTGTGAGAAATTTTGAAGGCTGCTTTCAGTTGAGTGTCATTCATCCCTCAGGGTGCTGATTGGCTGCTGTTCAATAGGCTGCTGTATCTGGGGATGGGAATGGGGTGCGAAGTGTGCAATATCCGGGCTCCCACTCAAGAAAGGGAAATGATCACAAGCTGGGATCGTGCATGTCAGCAAAATGCAAGTTCTCTGTACGGCAACAGTGAGGATAGTAAATTCAAGGGTACCCACATTATCAGGATCCATGGGGACATGGGGTGTGTGGGCAACCATATCTGTGTGATGGGACAGGGGGGCCAGTGATGTCTGTGGGGGAGAGGGAAGGATCAGCCATGTTTGTGGGGTTCAGCAATGAGGCCAGTGATGTGTGTATGGGGGGAGCGCAGTTGTGGGGGCCAGCAATGTGTGTGCGTCGGGGGGGAGTAGTTATGGGGACCAGCGATGAGGCCAGCGATATCTGTGGAGTTGGATGGCAGTGATCTGGATGCTGGGAGGTCTTTTCCACAATCTCCCAGTGATGTGCGCATGCACGGGTTCCCGCTCATCCCATTGATTTCAGGCTCTTTGGCATGAATAGGCCCCCTGAGCTTTTAATGATATTCATGACTGGGCCCTCTGCAGTGCTCAGAGTGGGGAGATTCAGATCTGAAGCTGCACTGAAAAAAAACAGTTGTGACCTAGATCAGTTTTCTCACCAGTTCAGCACTTTTGGGAGAATCATCCCCATGATTGCTCTAAAACACTCGTCTGATTCTCCGTCCACTTCTAAATTCTACGTTAGGTGACCACAGAAGTTATGTTGCTACACAGGAGAATCCATGCAGTAAATCGAGGGGGAAAAGAAACTAAAACTATAAGCTACTTTGAAATTTTGCAAATACACAAATAAATTAATGACGGGGGGGATGGGTGATGAGAGGTCATTTCACAACTTATTGCCACATTCGAAAAGAAGCAAAGTCGGTTTTCCCACTTCTGGTGCCAAAATCAAACCTTGGTATTTGTTGCAATAAAAAGTAAGTTGGCTGTGTCTCTTCCCCATCTTATATACATTCTGAACAATCTGCCCACACCAGCCCGCCCTTCAGACCGTGTGATCATCCATTTGAAGAGTGTTCATATTTCAGCCTCAGGGTGTAACATATACAACAACTCTTTGGAACATGCTAGCAGATGGAGCTATTAAAGTACAGCATACAGTGATTTTCGACGGAAATTGCCATCAGCTCATTAAGTCAGGACCAAAAAACAACTTACTTGAAATAAGTTTTAGGAAAAAAGAAAACAAAGTAGAACGTTTCTAATTCAGTGCGAGAAGAAACAAAAGGGAGTAAAGCAGGAGTCTCTCTTCCCCAGCTAGGTTGTGGAAAAGCTTCCAGATTGGTGTGTGCGAGTGTTGGAGAGGTTTGTTACTGACTCCCATCCCTAAAGGGTGCAGTGATGGCCGGCTTGGAGTGAAATCCTTTCTCATGTACACATGAAAGGTCTGGCACACGAAGGCAGACAGGAGATGGCATGTTAGGGAGTGGAACATACCATCAGTAGACGCACTGGAGGGGAATACCTCCGCGGGAGCTGGGAGAACGCACCAGTGAGTTGAGCCCGCACCGATGTGTGTGGGACTGGGAGCAGAGCTGAGAGAGGATAGAGCAGGCGATCCACCTAATCCCGGCACCTCTCCCTGAAAGTCTTCAGCAACACACGTGAGACCGTTCTCTCCCACCGTATGTCTAAACTCACCCGGACACGCCGTGTGTTCCCTCCCTGCTGGGCTCGCAAAGATGTGGCAGTGAAGTTTGCGGCAGCTCCACGAACTGTTTCTCACTTGAATGAAACCTTGAGCGGGCAAGAATAGCGAGAGTGCCCGGGATTAGTGGCTGGAGGTGAGGGAACAGTCAGCATTTTGTGACATTCCAGTGGATTACTTTGACTGATTTGAGAGTAAGTGCTTGCTTTTTTTTTGGATTCTCATATTTTCAACCCCCCCCCCCCTCCTTTTTGCCGATGGAGCTAGTTTATTGTTCAGTGTGATTTAAAAAGATCTTCGGGGAATTGCTTGTACAGTTGCAAAAATAAGACATGGGTTTGGGAGGGAAGAAGTTACTTAATGGACATTTTTTTAAAAATGCGCTCTTGTTTGTGAAACTTTCGTCTTTTTTGGCAATCACTATTTATTGAACTATATTCTTCATTAAGGCGTTTAGTGTGTTTCACAAATTGTACAATCTCAAAAGAATATTTGCAACATATTTTCCTTGTAGTTTCTTGTCGGAAATGTCATTCCTGTGGGTTTGATTGAACCTCGTCAGGTCCAGCAAGATCCTACGGGGTACAGTTGTATCATCCGATAGGATCTTTACTCTAAATATATCTGATGACTGAGAGTCTGTAATATTCCTTTTCCACAACATTACTTTGCAGTTTGACTCCTGTCTCTCTTCTAACAACGTTTTAAGAGTCTATACTTCATTAGCTCCCTTCAATGCCGCAGGATACAGTTTATGCGATTAGTCACTTGTGTTAAGGGACTCTGCATGTGGCTTAATTTTGAAAGAATGCTAGTCATTTCCTTTCTGAGATTTCTGGGAGTTGATTTTTTTTCCCCCAGATCAAAACAGTAATTGCTGCTTGGAACTGTTTTTTTCTCTCTCTACGCTGCAAACCCTTTGTATCCCAAATATCTATATAATAACCTGTTTGAAATATCCCCCCACCTCCCCTAAGCTTTCAGCCCAAGATGAGAAATATTTTCTTGGGGTCTGGGGACGGAAGAGGATGCACTGGACCCGAGTTAAAGATTACAAAAAAAACCAACCTACCTTTCATGGTATTTCAATGCGATATTTAAACTGCCATGCTTGATCCTATAAAAAAAAGTCAAATCCCATTAGATTTGTTGTGAAACCTTCAAGTATCCAATAGAGTGATGCCAGAGTTTAGAATAGTCTGTTCCACTGATTATTTTGATAAGAGTTATGTCTGTGTATAGGCATGTTGCAGTCACTCTAATGAATTTAATGTAACTTCTGCTGGATTCTTACAGCAGAAAAAATACTCAAAGGCCTTTGCTTTCTGAAGACCCCCTTTGATTTATCCATTGAGAAACTACAGAAATCAAACATTTTCCCTGTTGTTCGTGGACATACACAGAAGGGGCACAGGAAATCTCTCTTTTTGCTCTGTCTGCTGCATTGAAGCAGTCAATTAAAGCTGACTTTAATTCCGCCCAGCAGTGCTCTAGGGAGGTACAGCTGCTTTTAGAAAACAGAATAAATAGAAAAAGAAAGGTTAAGCCAGCTCTTTTTTTTAAAAAAAATGTCATTCTATTGAGATGCCTTGGCTGCTTGGCAGTGGGAGTTTATTTTGATCATGTGTGACGCATCTGTAAAGAAGGGATTCAGACCAGACTATCTTTGAAATGCACTATTTTAAAGAATGGAGACTCTCTGTTACTGACAGGCACAGCATAAGCCCTAAAGCTGGCATTTCTTACACTATATGGTAAAAATAAAAGGCACTGAATGAAAACACATTGATCAAGTATGTGGATGGACTGAAAATAGGGGCCTCAAGTGCTGCCTGCTTTCCATGTGGTACTGCCTTGCTATGGTCATATGCTTCAGGCTTCTGTTGATAAATCAGTTTGTTATTGTTCATTTTTTTTTAAAACAACATCCCATTAGTCTGAGAAGGCTGGTGTTTCCCTCATGATCATGTATTTAGGAACTGGAACTATAACAGTCAGACTAATATTGTGCACAGCTGTTATCCTGGTACTTGCATTTCGTATTCTGAACACTGGTGGACATAGTTGTACATTTTTAGTTGGCTTGACCATACTACATGGAACTTTTTCAGAACAAATTAAGAATGCCTGGAGCATTGCAATCATTTTTCAGCCTCTTAACATTTTCTAATTGGTTCAAACCTTTTAGTTTATTTTTTAATTATGTAAATGAAAGATGCCATTAGAACTCTGCTTCACTGTGAATGAATGCTGTCACTTCCGGAGGGGGAAAAAATGCCTTCAAGTCCTAAAAGAAATTTAGAAGAAGCATGTAGAATGTTTAAAAGTAAATAGTTACCAGAGACCTTGATTTTTTTTTAATGATTGAGTTTTGGAACTGTGAACAGCCATTGTGTCCAGCGTCCATGCACCAGCCTTTCTGATGCATTGTTGATTCCTTTGGCAAATATTAGCTTAGCATTTCTTTAGTGCAGAATCATTTTCACGTGCTTCTAGGTTCACGTGTGACTATTTGCTGTATAATCGCATTGGGAACCTGGTGTATTGATTTAGTGCTGGCTGAATCTCACAACACTGGAATCTACTGTGGACCAATCAGTCAATGCTATGTTTTGTTTGAGCTGAATTATTCCTGCTTCCAGATAGCAAAAGATAATCATTTTGCTTTTACGTATTCTTCACTGAAGTATAATGTCCATATGTCAAGCAGTTGTTTGTAAGGCTTTGGGAAATTTCTGGGGAGTTGTCTAAAGGTCAAAGATCATTTTTATTCATTAAATCTATCATTCCTTACAACAACAGCACCATGTGTTTGTAAAGTGCCTGCAACATAGTAAAACATCTTGAGAAACTTCAGTGGAATGTTTCCAAACAGAATTAGACATTGAGCCACATAAGGAGATATGTGTATAGATGATCATCAGCTTGGTCAAAGGGAGCAGAATTAAGGAGGATTGTACAGGAGGAAAGAGAATCAGAGAGGGTAAGAGAGCAGTTTCGGAATTCAGTCTCTTGGCAACTAAAGATGCTGCCACCAGTAGTGGAGTAAAATCAGCAATGTGCAAGAGTGTAGAATTGGAGGAGTGTGTATCTTACATGAGTCTGGAAGAGATTACAGAGGTAGGGAAAAGCAAAGTTAAGGAGGGGTTTAAAGTCTAGGAATGCAAATTTTAAAATTGAGGTATTGCTTAACCGTAGGTCCATGATCACGGCTGCGTGAACAAAATCATACTATGTGATAAACCGTTTTCTTGTTAAAGTGGATTTTTAATCCTGGCATTGTAAGTACATTGCTCAAAGCAAACTGCTCATGCAAGACCATGATCATCAGCAGTTAATGTTTCCAGGGATGAAGGACTCTAATTGTACTGATAGGTTAAAGAGGTTGGGGTTATTTTCCCTGGAGCAAATGAGATTGAGAGGAGATTTGATAACATTTACAAGATTTTGACAGCTATAGATAAGGTAGATAAAGAAAAGCTGTTCCTATTGACTAATAGTTAATAGACTTGTGGACACAAATTTAAGGCTTTGAATGCAGGAGGAGTACGAGGAATTATATTTTTACACAATGGGAGCGAATGATCTGGTAATCACAGCCTATGAGGGTAGTGGAAGCAGAGGTGAACAGTGATTTTGAAAGGAAATTGGATGCACACTTGAGGAAAATAAACTTGCAGGGCTACAGAGAAGAGCAGAGAGATTGAGACTGACTGGATTGCTCTACAGGAAGCCAGCAGGGACGAAGTGGGATGAATAGCCTAGTTCTGTGACATAATGGCTCTGTGAAAAGCTGCTTCCAATTATTATACTGTCAGCACAGTTCTAAAGACACGGAGGAACAAAGTACCATAAGAATTGACCCTCAGATGTCCCTAAGGTCCCTTAGAGTGGGGGGTTGTTATAAAAAAGCTAAAAGTTGATATTATTATTGGACACGAAGGATCTGTTTAAACATGCTGAATTTTAAACTTGGTGGCCCTCCTCATATTTTAAGGTCAACTTTTATGGAAGTGTTAAAGTTTCAAGCGGCCAGTGTTAGCAGGCATCTGAAGTCCACAGCACTCCTCAGCTACTCCTGTCATATATTCTGGGTTTTGTGCATAACTAACGCACACGCTTTAAATAGTAGTGGCCCTGTAATGTACACAGAGGCTTCAGATCTACTCTTGCATCTGATGCGTTCAGTGGATGGAAATGCAACTGGAAGCATCAGATTCATAGCAGAAGCCAGACCTGCTGGCCCATCAGAATGGGACCATGGTCTCTGTGTATTGTTGAATAGGAAAAGTAATCAATCCAAGCAAACTTTGCCTTTTGTTTGGCTGTTTTCAATGTCTGGACTGGTTTCCTTGCTCTCCTTATATGCCTTGAAAAGTCACATCTACAATATACCGAGGGAAAAGAATTCGGAAAACATCAGTAAACTTATCTATTCCATCTTAACATGTTTGAAACAATGTTCCTCATACTCTGGGAGCTTTTGTAATTAAGGGAAATGTGGTAGAGATTTTCAAAAGTATGACAAGTTTGAGAGATTAAGTTGTTGTACACAACTGTTTCTCCCACTTGGTGAATTAGTTGGAGTGGAAATAGTATAGGCTAAAGATTAACAACTGAGTGAATGGGGAAGTTAGAATTTTTTCTGAAAGTGGATGGCTAGAGTGAGAATATTGCTATTGATGTAGATACCCAATATAGTATAACAGAGAATTGGATAAGTTGAAGAAAATTAATAATATTAGAAGTTATGAGAAATGAATTGGAATTAGAAGGAGATTGCCACTGATTACGTATTAACATGGCACAGTGAGCTGAATGGTGTTATATATTCTGTGAATTTCAGTGGTGGCTGCAGTCTCACCTGAGCCTGAATGTCTCGGATTCGAGCACTACTTCAGAGCCTCAAGACCATAATTAAGGCTGACGTGTCAGCGTAGAACTGAGGGAGTGTTGCAGTGTCAGTGGCGTCATCTTCTGGATGAAAAATTAAACTGAGACTCTGTCCCCACTCTCGGGTAGAAGGAAAGATCTAATGGCACTGCTCAAAACAGAGTCCTGGCCAAGATCTTTCCCTCAACCAAGACTCAACAGACAGGAACATAGGAATTTCTAGAAGGGAAAAGAGCCAAGGTCCATCTAATTCACCATCTAACATCATGATTGTGGAAATTCGAGTTAGTTAGATGATATCATTTTAGCTGCTGTATTTCTGAAATTGCAACAGTGACTGTGCTTCACAAGTACACTTTCTTGGCTGTAAAGTGCTTTGGGATGTCTTGAAGTAAAGAAATGCACAGGATGAATGCATGTTCTTTTTCCCTCTTGCAATTCCTTCCAAAGTTTCTAAAGGTTAAATCCTACCTGACAAATATTTGTTGATATTTCTACCTCCAGTCTTTTTCTCACTGTAATTTGGTATTTGATTCCTTTTCAATGCTCTAGAATATTTTATTCACTGAATGTGTTCTGCAAGCACTTTTTCTATTGTTATTGTTATAACTTGGGTGTTAAGAAAGATAGAAACCTGACTACGTGAGAAAAGAAAGTGTGTATGCGCATGTAGAGAAAGCTCATCAAAGAGATCAGGGCAGACATATATGCATGAGAGGGAATAGAGCGAAGGAGAGACACCAACAGACTGAGAAAGAAACAATGACAAATCGGAAGTGGAGATACAGTCATCACAAAGGAGAGTGTGGACATATAGTGAGAGTGAAAGGGAAGACAAACAAATGGATTAAAAAGCGGAGAAGAAAACAAGCATTATAGGAAGATCAACAGAATTGGTTTCTCTTGAGTTCCGTCATGCCAGTTAATAAGCAGACAATGTGTCTTTTACTAATTTGATGCAGCAGTTTGCTACAAATAAAGGGGAACATGCATATCCTGAAGAGAGTAATTGTCCATTAAAATCAGGCTCTATATGTTCAACTAAACTAATCTTATCAAGGTCTTATTATTATTAATCAAGATCTTGCTGTGCTGATAAATCCGCCATTTGATAGATCAAAAGCACAGTTAGCATTTTTAATGTTGATTTTAACAGTCAAGTGATGTAATTAAAGCATAGATTAAAATCCATTCCAAAACTCCCAGAAGGCTGTCAACGTTTGTATAGTACATTGTTATAACTTATTAATATGTGAAATAAAGTCAAACACTATAATATATGTAATTGAATTTGTTCCTTTACACATAAAAGAACAATATTTTAATACTACAATAGCCAACGGCAGCTTAATATTGCAGTGAAGATATTTTTGTCGATTTAAATGTCTATCCAATCAGCTGATTGAGCATAGGGCTATGTAAATCTAAAATATCAAATAGTTTCCATTTAGATCATTAAAAGATATAACTGCAAAATTCCATTCCAATTACCAAAATCAATGTTTTTCTTATTCTGAATCCATTTCCAGGACTTAGGTGTTGCTGGCAAAGTCACTATTTATTGCCTAGTGCTGTTTGCCTTCAGTAGATGGTGTTGAGCCCTTTTACTGTTGAGCTGTAGTCCATATGGTGAGACTGGTCCATAGTTGTGTAGCAGTTTACTACATTTGAGTTGTTTGCTCAGCCGCTTGAGAAACAGTGAAGAGTGAACAACATGAACGTGAAATTGGGGTCACACAGAGGCAAGAGTAGCCAAGGAAGGCAGGTTATTATCTAAACGGCATTAGTGAGGCAGCTGCATTTTTATGTCTTTCTGACAGTTTTTCGGGTCACTCTTATTGATAGTACATTATTATTTCTAGATTTAACTCTAATCTAAATTCTAAAGCTAATTCTCAAGCTACTATGTTGGGAGTTGAGCTCAGATACTTTGGGTTATTCATCTGGACCTCCTTGATTGATCTGGTGGCATCTTTGATATAATTAGTGAAGATCTCAAAGATTGTGGTGAATTGGTCCATTTTGCACAGCCTAATCTTCTAAAACCAAAACTCCTTTTTGGTTACCACAAAAAACAGTGAGGTGCAGGTATCAGCATGCAGCCTGCAAGAGGGATGATTATCTAAGGGAGAATTTTTGCAGTGTTAGCATTCAATTTAACTTTGAGCGGAATTCCTGACTCAAGCACTCTCCATCACTAGAGTTGCCTCTTTCAGGCCTCTGCTACCCATACCCTTGACTCTGCCTTTGACATCTCTAGGTTACTCCAATACTTTTCCAGCCAGTTTACCATTCTGCATCTTCCATAAATTTCAGCTCATCCAAAAGGATATTGCTTGTACCAAACTCCACATTATATCATATCTATCGATGCTGATCTATGTTGGTTTTCACCAACTCTTTTGTGTACTTTGGGACTCCCTTTAAAATCTACCTTCTTTAACCACAATTTTGAAACCCTCTTTTAATATCTCCTTTTGATTCAATGACTAATTTT
The DNA here is from genome assembly GCA_024679065.1 of Sphyrna mokarran. NCBI lineage: Eukaryota > Metazoa > Chordata > Chondrichthyes > Carcharhiniformes > Carcharhinidae > Sphyrna > Sphyrna mokarran. Next base: position 36,061,506 of record JAGIQG010000015.1, read on the forward strand.
GTCTGATTATTTCTTCATGAAGCACCCTGAGGACTTTTTTCTCTACATTTGCTCTTCTTGTCCGTACATAGGAAAAAAAAAGTATTTTATTTTCGCTTTTTGCTGGGACTGGTATTCTTCCATCTTGCATTAGCCTGTGGGGAAAGCCTCAGTGCTATTTTCCTTCATGTTGAAATTAAAATTGGAGGTGGGATCCAATGATGTCATGCACACGTATTGACTTTGGGTAACTGTCTATTGTACTTGCTCAAGAGAGTAAGGTTAAGCAGTCAGCTGGTTTCAGGGCAGGTAACTAATCATCTATTTATTACCTTACCTGGATTTCCAAAAGACATTTCATAAGGCTCCACATCAAAGGTTATGACACAAAATAAGAGCTCATGATTTTGGATGTAACATATTAGCATGGATAGAGGATTGATTAAATAACAACAAATGGAGAGTAGAGAATAAATGAGTCACTTTTGGATTGGCGTGCTATAATTAGTGAAGTGCACCAAGGACCAATGTTGGATGCTTAACTATTTACAATCTATATCAACGACTTGAGTGAAAGAGCTAAATGTTTGGTTGTTAAATTTGCTAATGATACAAAGATAGGTACTAAAGTAAATTGTGATGAGAACGTATGAGTCTGCAAAGAGATTTAGATAGGTTAAATAAATGGGCCAAATGTTTAGCAGATGGAGTATAATGCGAGAAAATGTGAGGTTGTCCACTTTGGCAGCAAGAATAGAAAAGCAGCATATTATTTAAATGGAGAGAAATTGCAGAACTCTGATACGAAGGGATCTGGGTGACCTGGTACATGAATCACAAAATGTTACTATGTAGATATAGTGACTGATTAGGAAAATAAATGGAATGGTGGTGTTTATTGAGAGGGGAATCGAGCATAAAAATAGGGAAGTGTTACTACAGGCCTTATTGACACCTCACTTGGAGTACTGTGTACAGCTTTGGCCTCCTTAAGAAAATATATAATTGTGTTGGAAATAGTTCAGAGGTATTTCACGCAACTGATTCCTGTGATGAAAAGGTTATCCTAGGAGGAAAGGTTGAGCATTTTGGAACTTTAGCTATTGGAATCTAGAAAATTGAGAGGTGATCTTATTAAAATATGAAAGATACTGAGAGGACTTGCAGAGTGGACGCTCAGGATATGTTTCCCCTTGTTGGGGAGAGTACTCTTGATGACACAACTTAAAAATTAGGGGTCTCCCATTTAAGACTGAGAAAGAACCTTTTCTCTCAAAGGGTGGTTAATAGGTGAAATTCTCTCCCCCAGAGAACAGTGGAGGGTTGCATCATTGAATATATTCAAGGTTGAGTTCGAATTTTGGTCGACAAGGAAATCCACGGTTATGGAGGGCAGACAGGAAAGTGGAGTTGAAGCCAGAATCAAATCAGCCATGATGTTATTGAACAGTGGAGCAATGGCCTACTCCTTCCAACTCTTAAGTTTATGCAGGATGAGTTGGATTAGAACAAGCACCAAGGTGATTCAAATGCTGAGCGCAGTGTCTTTTTGGAAGATGTGGCTGACTCTTTTTATTTTGCCCACCATGGTCAAACTCACACAGTACTGAGTTATTGTGCATATGTTGGGCATCATGACATTGACTGGTCTGACCATCTCCTCCCACTGCTACGGATTGTGTGTTACTCCTTAACAAATATTGTTCCCCATTTCTGCATGACTTTGTGTAACCGCTTGCTTCAGTTGTGGGGCTGCCTGCCATCCTGCGGGCCGCAGAGATATCCTTAGATGGCAGAGCTTTTCGACGGCTGCCAAAACAGCATTAGGCCTGGCGTCTCCTTTAAGTTGCTGCAGGCTTTTAAAACCTGCAGCAGCGTGCAGGTTCCCAACCTAAATGGCAAGCTCCCAGTAACCAATCTTCCCGATGTTGTGAACCCACAAAGAATGTTAAAATTAGGTTCAGCCCTGCAAGTTACTTCAGGGTCAGCCCACTTCTTGTTAGACAGGTGTGACCAGCACCCTACCATCATTCTGTTCAGGATTTTGCCTAAGCAGAAAATTCAGGTTGTGGATTGCTTACAAAGTCTGTATTAGGAATATAATTCAGCTGAGGGGGAGTTTAAATTGAATTAGCAACCACAAAGTTCAAGGTTGAAAAGTTTGTGGATGAGTCCTGGATTAAGTTGCAATCCTGTTCCAATTCTCTACTATCTATTCTGACACGTATCATAAAGCTTGACTTTCCTTCCAGGCAGATTTCAGCATGCTGTCCCTTTTTGTTATGGTCATCTATCTTCAGGCATAAAATGACAGACCTGGGGCAGCCTGCTAGCCCTGGGGTTGCTGTAATATATAACTTAAGAATGGGCCTCACTTGGTCCTCACAAAAGCCTGCAAGTATTTACTGTTTTGGCTCCTTTTTTGACTACCACCAATTGATACAAGGCAGAGCATGCATGGACTCGAGTTGTTATTGACTGTGTAGTACCCCAATTTAATGAAGTAAATTTAATGAGATCATTTTCTGGCTCTGAAAGAACATTACAGGAAAGCTCAGATAAAAGCAGATGCTGGATGTCCAAAATAAAAGTAGAAAATGCTGGATATACTCAGTGGGTTTAGCAGTACCCGTGGAGAGTGAAACAGAGAGCTGAATTTGATTCTTTAAGAGCCAACGTTCTGAAAAAGAATCAGATTTGATTTGAAATGCTAACTCTGTTTGTCTCCCCAAGGTAATTCATTCTACTTTGAGTGTTAGTGATACCAGGAACTGAAAAGAAAATAATGTGCAATTGATATAGTCACCACTGATGACATGTGTCACCTTAGTGTGAATCAGATACATTGAAAAAGTCACATACAACATATAGGGCTGCTTTACGTGGTGCTAATGACATAAAACTGTCAGTGTTCGCCATTGTTACTTCACTGAAACTTCAGGAGTCTACACATGTGCAGAATAACACAAAATTCAGATGGTGCTTTCAGTATTTTTGTTCTTCTCCAGAGGGAAAGTTGCTGAAGCACTCACTGAAAGCAATCAATGAGTTGATGAAAACTTCCACTATTCTGCAGTTAGTCTCACTGTAAATACTCTTGGACAATTGTAGCTTGTTGGATGAGGTGTAACTGGCTTAGTAACAGTGTTCTTACTTCATAATTAGCATCAAACATATTCACTGGCCTTGAAATGCTGCTTTATGTATTTGTGGAAAGTCAAATTACTCCATTATGTTAAATTTCACATTCTAATTTTGCTTTAATATAAAGATATATTAGCTTCTACCATTTTCCAAATCATAATCATTTATTTTGCCATCTGAGTATTTAATTTGAAGAATTAACTGTGCTCTTAACTTCCTGGTGTGCTGTATATGAGAATACTCAGCGTGACTAGTCGCTAACCCCTCCTCTTGTTGACATTCCTACTACCACGTTCCTGGAGATTTCCTTGACGTGGCACTGAGTTTAGGCTGCCTTTGGGAAATTGGAAAAAACACAACTGAGATGGCTAGATCTTTGTGGCAGCTACATTAATGATCTAGATGTGAATGTGGGGATATAAGCAGTAAATTTGCTGATGACACAATTGGTGGTACAGTAAATAGCAAAGAAGAAAACAATAGAAACAGAATAACAGAGATGGGCTGGTCAGATGGTTAGAACAGTGCAAATAGAATTTAACCTTGAAAAGTGTGAGGTTCTGCATTTTGGGAGGACTATCAAGGCAAGGGAATACACAATGCTAGGAATGCTTGGAAGTACAGAGGACCAAAGGGAGCTTGGGGTTCCTGTGCAAAGATCCCCAAAGACAGCAGGACAGGTTGACGAAGTAGCTAAGAAGACATATGGGATACTTGTCTTTATTAACTGAGGCATAGAATATAGGAGTAGGGAGACTATGATGAAATAGCTGTATAAAACTGCTGGTCAGGCCACTGCTTGAGTACTGTATGCTGTACTGGTCACCACATTGTAGAAAAGATTTGATTGCACTAGAAAGGGTGCGGAGAAGATGTTGCCTGGGCTGGAAAACCCCAGCTATGAAGACAATTGGTTAGGCTGGGCTGTTAGGCTGAGTTGAAGAACACTTTCTGTGCTGTATGACTCTTGAGGTAGGTGATGCATTTCATTGCTTCACCGCTGATAGCTAAATCCAGCCTTTTCACAGCTCACTGCTCATAGGGGTCTGTCTCCTTACTTGCCCCATGTTGATGTAGAATGGTGCACCTCAAAGTGTATAACCAATTGTCTCTCTCTAATGGGAGAGTTGCCCATGATCCTTTATAGACTGTGGCTAAATTGCTTGCATTACCAACAGTCACAAGGAAAGACAGCAGAATTTCCAACTTACCAAAGAAAGGAAGTATTAGATGGATTATTTTATGATTTCTCATTTTGTGGAGGCAGGGAGGATTTGCCTGTTGATGGCACATATTGGAAATTCAAGTGCACATTATGCACAATTTTAATATAATTTTCCAAAAAAACTTAACAAATTATCTGTTGGGTATGTGGATAACAAGGCGGTAGAAGTATCAAATGTGATCAACAAGGTCAGATAGTAGGATGGCACAGTGACAAAGTGGTTAGCACTGCTGTCTCACAGTGCTGGGACCTGAGTACAATTCCAGGCTGACTATGTGGAATCTGCACATTCTCCCTGCTTCTGCGTGGGGTTTCTCTGGGTTGTCCAGTTTCCTTCCACTATCCAAAGATGTGCAGGTTATTTGGATTAGCCAAGCTAAATTGCCTCTTAGTGTGGGTTAGGGGGATTAGCAGAGTAAATATGTGGGGTTACGAGGATAGGGCCTAGGTGGGACACTTTGTCAGAGGGTCAATGCAGACTTGATGGGCTGAATGGCCTCTTTCTGCATTGAAGAGTCTCTACGATGAGGCAGGATATGGAAAGGCAAAAAAGTAATGATTTTTCAAAATCCTGCAAATTGAAACCAAAATGAATGCATGCTAATGCACAGAATATTATCTTTTTAAAAACGGAGACTCAAATTTTGACAATGCAGTAAACTATATATTTTAAATAAATTATGGCTGTCATGGGATAAGATTTCCAATTAAACATATTCAGTTATATAATGTTTAGAAATTTGGGAAAGAAAGGAAGACTAGCTGTGTTAATTAGAGACACTATCATGATAGAGAATTTAAATGGAAAAGTCATCTAAAAAGATTCCTTTGGACGCAGCTGAGGCACAGCAAGGGATTTGTTAAAATCAAGGGACATCTTATTGGCCTCAAACAGCAGAAAGGAACTGAGGATGGAATTTTTAAACAAATTAAAGAAGCAGGCATTGGCAAAATTACAACTTTAGGAAATTTTAATTAACCAGCAAGAATCTGGTAGAGGAAAAATGAAAGCTGAGATTTTTTACAGGGTCTTCAAAGGATTGCTTTCCCCGTTAAATGTATTGCCGCTCCGGCAAGAATAGAAATGTTACTCACCTGGTTCTGAATAATGAGACAGGGAAAGCGTGGAACATTTTGGAAGCAGTGGAAAAACTATAATTGGTGTAATTCTAGGAACATAAAATAAAAACTTCGAAGCCAAGGGTGCTTGATTGGCAAAAAAAAGGGTAATATAAATTGAGGGGAAAAAATTTGATTGTAAATCAGCATTGAAAAAGAATTAGTCTGGAAGTGGAAAGGATAAAAGAACAAAGAAGAAAACAACAAAGAAAATTACAGCACAGGAACAGGCCCTTCAGCCCTCCAAGCCTACCCTGACCATGCTGCTTGACTTAACTAAAATCCCCTGCTTTTCCGGGGATCATATCCCACATTCCATCTCATTCATGTACTTGTCAAGACACCCCTTAAAAGTCACTACACTTCTATTACCTCCTCCAGCGAGTTCCAGGCACCCACCACTCTTGTATGTCTCGTATACCTCTTTTTAAATTTGCCCCTCACACCTTAAACCTATGCTCCCTAGTAATTGACTTTTCCATCCTGGGAAAAAGCTTCTGACAATCCACTCTGTCCACACCTCTCATAATCTTGCAGGCTTCTGTCAGGTCTCCCCTCAACTTGGTGAGAACAAAGCAAGTTTCTCCAGCCTCTCCTCATAGCTAATGCCCCCTATACCAGGCGACATCCTGGTAAATTTTCTGTACCCTCTCCAAAGCCTCCACATCTTTCTGGTAGTGTGGCAACCAGAATTGAACACTGTATTCCAGGTCCGGCCTCACTGAGGCTCTAAAAAGCGTCAACATGACTTGCCAATTTTTAAACTCAGTATTCTGGACGATGGAGGCAAGCATGCCATATGCCTTCTTGATTACCTTCTCTACCTGCATTGCCACCTTCAGTGACCTGAGTATCTGTACACCCAGATCCCTTTGCCTATCAATACTCCTAAGGGTTCTACCATTTACTATATATTTCCTATCTGTATTAGATCTTCCAAAATGCATTACCTCACATTTGTCCAGATTAAACTCCATCTGCCATCTCTCCCCCCAAGTCTCCAACTGACCTATGTCCTACTGTGTACTCTGATGGTCCTCATCACTATCCGCAAATCCACCAACTTTATGTCGTTCACAAATTTACTAATCAATCCAGTTACATTTTCCTCCAAATCATTATATACATTACAAACAGCAAAGGTCCCAGCACTGATCCCTGAGGACTGCTACTTGTCACAGCCCTCCATTTAGAAATGCACCTTTCCACTGTACCCTCTGCCTTCTTTGACTGAGCTAGTTTTGTGTCCAAGCCAATTATATCCCAGTAAAGGAAAAAGAGAATGAATTGAAAGTTGAGGCTCTGTGGATAAATGGGGAAGTTGGATCAAGTGGGAAATTTAAATAGAAATTTTACTTCAACAACAGACAACAAGGTAGGAAAAATAATTTAAGGAAGCCAAGTAAATAATAACAAACTAGGATGGAGTAGAATCCCTACAGTGTAGAAGGACGTCATTCAACTCAACGAATCTGCACTGACAATAATCTGACTCAGGCCAAATTCCTGTAACCCCATGTATTTACCCTGCCAATCCCCCTCATATTAATGGGCAATTTAGCTTGACCAATCAATCAACCTAACTTGCACATTTTTGGACTGTGGGAGGAAACCGGAGCACTGGAGGAAATCCAGGAAGATACAGGGTGAACGTGCAAATGCTACACAGTCAGTGGAATCAAAGCTGGGTCTCTGGTGCTGTGAGGTAGCAGTGCCAACCTCTGTACCACCATGTTCCCAACAAAAGAGAACAATAATGAAGTAGTCTTCAGTAAAAGGAGAAGGGTCACTGAGGAAAGAAGCTTGGAGGTGAAGGATTGGCAAAAAATTGGCTGGGAATTTCTGGATGTTCACACCAGTGGGATCTTCTGATCCCATCAATGGTGCACCCTGCCACAGGTTTCCTGACGACGAAGGGTGCATTCAACGGGAAACCACGTTGACAATAGCGGGACTGGACGATCTCGCTGCCAGCCAATGGAGGGCCATTTTGTGGCAGATTGAATGGAAAATCTCATCCATTGTGAGGATGTGATACTAAAATTTTACAGCAATCAGAGGAATTATTCAAAGAAAAATAATACCAAAATAGTTATTAAAATTAAAGGGACAGATCACTTGGACTTCATGACTTATATCCACTCATGCTGAGGAGATCAAAGAAGAAGTAATTGCTTATTATTTTTGTAACGGTCTATAGAAAGCAAATATGGAGGATGGCACATTTGATTGGCCTCTTTCAAAAACAAATGACTGGATAAACTGGGAAATTAAACACCAGTCTTAATTTTTTGGGAATCTACTAGAACCTAAGTTAGATGATTAAGCACTTGAAGAAACATTTGAGATCTCTAAAAAGCAGGCTGAGATTGACTAAGTTTATATAATTCTTTGAAGTATCAAGAGAGTAATGGTAAAGAAGATTCATTCAACATGACGCATATGGATTTTGAAAAAGTATTTGATAGAATACCACATCTGAGACTTAAGGGAAAGATAATGGGAACTGAAATGAAGTGGATTGGGGCCATATAGATATTTGGGTGGGATTGAAGGAAAAAAGCACAGATCAGTAGTAAAAATAAGTTTCCTGGATAGGGAAAGTGTGTTTAGTGGTCTAATGTAAAGGTCACATGAAGGTTATTATTGACTATTTCTAAAATAGTCCAAATCCTGCACCTGTTTGTGGCTTGAGTCTGGGCCATTTGCCTTTCTGTTGTTTCATTTTCATCACACAATGTGTGATAAAATGTATTAACATTTTTCCATTATAATGTCCTGATTCACATTTGATAATCCACCAATGCAAATTTGTTGCACTAATTGCCCAATCATAGGTAACTACACTGTTGACTATTTTTAAGGTCTTTATTTTCCTAAGTTATATGGTTATTGAACCTAAACTTCTAAATTTTACAGTTTGGAATATATATAGTAATTCAGCCAAGCATTCATAATGAGGTCACCTGTTTCTGATGATAGCCCCATTATGAAAGCTTGGCTGAGCACTAAGTCTCACTAATAGATCTGTTGAGCAGGTGTCTGTTTACAACTGCTGAGTGGAATGTTAGCCTTGACTGATTAACATTTTTATGAGATTATAATAAGTCCTTTTTTTCAATTGTAGAATCATAGAATGCTACAGTGTAGAAGGAGGCCATTTGGCCCATTGAGTGTGCATTGATCAAGATCCCACCTGGGCCTTATCCCATGCATTTACCCTAGTCAGACTCCCTGACACTAAGGGGCAGTATAGCATGGCCAATCCATGTGAACTACACATCTTTGGAGTGTGGGAGGAAACTGGAGGACCCGGAGGAAACCCACACAGACACAAGGAAAAGATGCACACTCCACACAAATAATGACCCAAGCCAGGTTCCTGGCACTGTGAAGCAGTAGCGCTAACCACTGTGTCCTAACCCCACCCCAAGATTCTTTTTCTTGTGTGTATATTTATAGGACAAAACGAAGAAGTGTGAAGTTATAAAGAATGATAGTGACTGATATTTATAAAGTTGGAAGAACAACAGTTTGTTCAAAACCAATTTCTGAATAGGTGTTTTTATCATAATTATTTCAAGACTTGCCGTTATTATTATGTGGCTTATTGGCTCTGTACATAACACATACTTGGATATTTAGTGAGTGAGCATGGGGGATACAGGAGACATAAAAGAGGGCATGGAAGGTGTAAGGGGGATATGGATGATGCAGAGTGATGTGAAGAAAGCACATGGGCTGGTGGGCAGTGAGGGGTGAAGGCTAGAGAGCCTAACCGTCTTTAGTATAACTTGGCTGAAGAAACTGAGGTGGGCTTTCTAAACATCCCATATTTGCATTTGCACTCCTCTTCGACTGCCTCTGAATTGGAGCCTGGACTCAACGGGTCTGACTAGATCATGTTCCCCACCTCCCTAGAGTGAAAAAAATATTTGGAGAGAGGTATGCTGAATGAATAAATTAGTGAAAATCTGTCACTAAAAGGCTGCCACGCGATGGGCACATTGTATCACTTACTTTAATATGTAACTAAAAGGAGTAGGAGTGCTCTCCTTGATTCCTCTATAAATTCCTGGTCTGTGCTACTTCACCTCCATTTGTGAAGCCCCATTAGCAGGCCAGCTTCATTTTAAGAAGACGCCATTGTGGCGTATACATCTCATCACTATGTGGAAACAAGGCCTGAGGCTCAATGAAGGGCATGAGCCTTAGGTCCCCATCTCTGGGCAGTGTTCCAAACACACACCCACTTGTGCCAGGAAACAGCACAAAACCAGTTTTGTCCCCTGTTTGACAAACATTACACAAAGTGGAAGAGGAGAGCGGTCGTAATAAGTAGATGCACAAGTTATTAATGGTGATACTGAAAATAGATTCACCTGTTAAAAAGAAAACCACCTCTTGGTTGTCTAAGTAGCGAGCATGTTGGACTAATGTTGGACTTGGACAAGACCATCATCAGAGGCTGCAGTTGTGCACACTCCATTATAAGAAATATGTCGAAGGAAAACAAAATGGAAATGGTCGAGTATAAGCTTGTTTTGATGACCAGTTATTGACAGTCTGGAATAATTTGCATTTCATGCTCTGGAGCAAAGCAAAAGGGCGACCCAGTAGATTTTTTTCCAAGATATTGGAAAGGAAAGGAAAGGAAATTCATGGTAGAATTTAGAACCAGGAGTTGCTGTTCATGGGATCACCCATTTAAGGCAGACATGAGAGAATTCCTTTCTCTCAGAGAATTGTGCATCTTTGGAAATCTCTCCCTCAAAGGGTGATAGAAGCAGAGTCCTTGAATATTTTTAAGGTAGGGCTGGTTAGATTCTTGATAAACAAGGGAGTAAAAAGTTAGAAAAGCTACCAGTAGGCGGGAATGTGGAATTGAAAGCTTACAATCAGATTAGCTATGGTCTTATTAAATGGTGGAGCAAGCTTGAGGGGCCGAGGCTTAATACTGCTCCTAATTCATGTGTTTGTATGATATAGTAAATAATTAGTTCATAAGCCAATAATGAGAAGGTATAAGTTTGGAATGTTCAGCAGAATTAAATGGTGGCTAAAAGAAAATCATTACTCAAAGGGTACTGGGAATGTGGCATCCTCTGCCAAAACTATCTTGAAGCAGGAGCAGTAAGAAAGAATTTTGAAAAGGGAGTTGGGTAGTTGCTGGAAGCAGTATCAAACGAGTCAGGAAGCTTCAGAAGTCAGAAAAATGAACCCAGTTTGTGAGTTGATGGTTGGAAGTATTGACCTTAAACTGACCTTATTCTGAGATATTTAATCAATGCCAATTACTCAGAATATTCCTGAGACCAATAGTAGTGAGAACAGAACTTGGTTTGCCGATGTTATTTATTAAAATAGTAATTTGATAAGTGAAGATTTTTATAAGTGCTTGTGTGAGGATGAAGAATTCTGTTCACAATTAACAGATGCAGAAGAGAAATGAAAAATGAAAATGTATTCAATAATTGATCTCCTGTTAGACACTGCTGCTGAAATTCATCGCACAGATGGATAATGGTAGAAAACTCAAACTGGCAAAGACGTTTGTGCTTTTAACTTAATGCGAATTCCCATTATTGGGAATCTTGAAACTACATTTAATATATGTCATGTTACACTTGGGAACTGTGCATGCGATAAGGCCACAGTATACAAAGAAAATAAAAGACATTGGGTGGGATTCTCTGGCCTCCCCTCAGGGATTTTCTCCACAGCGTGCCCAAGCTGTTGGTGGGATCCTCTGCTCCCCACCACAGTCAGTGGAAATTCTCATTGAAATCGCTTCATGCTGTCGGGAAACCGCTGGCAGGGTGTGCACCACTGGCAGACCCAGAGAATCTGGCCAGCGTGAACGGGCAGAGAATTAGAAATTATAGAATTCCTGCTATGCAGAAGGAGGCCATACAGCCCATCAAGTCTATACCAACAATCCCACCCAGGTAGTATCCTCGTCACCCTGCATATTTACCCCGCTAATCCCTCTAATCTACACATCCTGGTATACTAAGGGGCAATTTAGCATATTCAATCAACCTCACATACACGTCATTGGAGTGTAAGAGGAAACTGGACCGTCCGGAGCAAAATCATGCAGACACTGAGAGGAAGTGCAAAGTCCGCACAGACAGTGACTCAAGCTGGGATTCGAACCCAGCTCCCTGGGGCTGTGAGGCAGCAGTGCTAACCACTGTGTCACCATGCCGTCCTGTATTTTCCAGTCTCTCATCCATCATGAGGATAACGTACCATTCAGACCTGCTATTCAAGGACCACATTTGATTCAGTTATTGTTGTTGAAACACCTGATATGAGCAAGGCTGAAGCTGCAAAAACTCAACTTTTGTTGAAGCTCTGGGAGACTGATAGGAAGATGTACAATCTCTTTGCCGAATTGAAGTTCAGTGAATTGAAACCTTATTTTAAATCAGCAGTTCAGCAAGAACTTCTGCATAACACGGAGAATGGGAGTGTAATTGCAATAGCACACACATTGCATTTTATGTTGCAAATTTACAACCAATGGTGTTAATACAGCCAGAGTCGTACTTCACCACTGACCACTTCCAGCTTTGTGTCAGGAATAGTTTATCTCATTTAAAGATGAGGGTAAAACTGGATCCTCAGACATTTTTATTTTTAAGTAAATTACTTGAATTATTTCAGATGCTTCAGAGCTCTAACATAAATGGTTCTGTGCCTTAGCACCTGCCAGGGATGAATGCTGGATTTCTGCTGTATCTGAGCAAGGCCAATCCAACAACCTCGGTTCTGGTTTCTCAGCTCAAGTGTTATATGTCATTCTCTGAGATTCAAACAGGAAAATTATTTACTGAACTGTTCTAAATGTCACAATCAGCTCTACATCACTGGGTTTCACCCCGTCTGTGCACAGCTGTTCCAAAATGCTTTCTTGTATACTTTTCCTTTCTTCCATGCAGCAATAATAGCTTCCACATGACCAAACCTCTCATCTACAAAGTCCAGATATGTCAGTTTGAAGCTTAGGGTGGGAAGAATTTGGTGCTGAGTTTGGTAACAAGCCTTATTTAAATGGTGCGGCAGTGGGCGGGGGTCGCCGGGGGAAGCTCATTAGTTTGCAGGGTCGATTGAGATGAAAGGGTGGATCCCATGTGATTCATTCTTTTGTCTTTGTTGCTCTCACCACTAGGCACATGCTGTTAACTGATCAAAGACGCCTTTGTGCACTCCTTTGTGAGATTTTTGAGTGCTATTTTGTAGATGGGATCCTGTGTTTTTGGGAGCTGCTTCATGTGGCATTAGTTACCTGGTGTGACTTGTGCATTTGAGTACCACAAATGCTTGGACCCGAGACTTTGTGCACATATCCAGTGAATTTCCTGAAACAGTACGAAACACGATTTTGCCTTCATCTGACAGCTGGTTTGGGGAAGGTTCATTGACTATGTAGATAAACCTTTTTAGAGCTGACATCAAAAGTATTTTAAATTACTACTTTAGATTTTTCCATATAAATCTAAGAACCTTACCTTGCGAATCTCCTGCTGGTGAAATTACTGAGATGTTATTTATTAATTACCACTCACTTAGAATCACTCCTAATATTCCATGCTGCTTTGACATGGAAGTCAATTTAGGTTTATTTTCTAATTTTTGAGGAGTGGCTTTGTTCCTTCCAACCTTTATAACTTTAGCAATAATTTCAATTGTGTGGGTTAACCAATTTCTTTCTTTATTTTTTCATGGTTTGGGACTGTGCTGGCATTGTTGCCTATCTCTTAACTCCCATCAGTCGAACATTTCAGAGGGCCATTAAGAGTCAGTTACATTGCTGTGGCTCTGGAGTAACATGTAGACCAGACCAGGTAAGGACAGCAGGTTTCCTTCCCTAAAGGACATTAGTGAACTAGCTGGGTTTTACAACAATCGGTGATAGCTTCATAATCACCATTACTAAGGAGATTATCTGTGGAATTTTACCACCCTGCCCTCCACAGGAAAGCCAGACAATGGGAAGGGATTTTACAGTTTCGGAACGAGCAAATCCCTACTCATCTTTTAATTCCAGATTTTAGTTATTGAATTTAAGTTCCACTAGATTTGAGCTCGCTTCCCTAGAGCATTAATCTGGCCCTCTGGATAACAATAGTCTAGTAATACCATTATGCAACCATCTCCCCTAGGTTTGCAAGAATTGAGATGATCTTCGTAATTAAGGATTTATTTGGTTATTTTTCACAGGAATATTTGTCATATCATTATTCTAATCATGTACAAATTACACATATAGTATTCTCCACAATTCTTACAGCTGCTAGATATTTCTGTGTTAAACAATTCATTGTAGGACTCGATGGATTGATTTTCACATTAAGTGATGGTGTAAACCAAGTCCAAGCAAATCCTCAACATTTTTCATCTCTCATTATTTTTATTTCCATTGACTTTTAAATCTATCCTGAAGTGCCTTTCCAAAATGCGAATGGGATATCACAAATATCGAGAAGAGAACTCACTGAAACAAGAATCCACATTTATAGTGATCAGGTGGGAGCTCATGGGAATGTTGGAGGTTTGTAATTCTTGAGCAAATCCATTTCTGTCCTTAAATAAAAACAGGAAAATACTCAGTGGGCCAGACAGTATCTGTGGAGAGAGAAACTGAGTTAACATTTCAGGTTGATTTTTTTTTACCAGAACTGTTCTTGTTGTTGTGGTTAACACTGCTGCCTCACAGTGAAAGGAACACAAGTTCAATTCCAGCTTCAGGTGACTGTGTGAAGTTTACACATTCTCCCTGTGTCTCATTGGATTTCCTCCGGGTGCTCTGGTTTCCTCTCTCAGTGCGAAGTTGTGCAGGTTAGGTGGATTGCTCATGCTAAATTGCCCCTTATGTTCAAAGATGTGTAGATTAGAGGAATTACTGTTGTAAATGTGTGGGGTTACGGGGAAAGGGCAGGGAGAGAGGGCATGGGTAAGATACTTTGTCAGATAGTCAGTGTAGACTTGATGGGCTGAATGGCGTCCTTTTGCACTGTAGGAATTCTGTGAAATATATTATCCTTCTGGCAGACCCTGCAACCAAGCTGATGCTGAACGTAGTGCTTTGCGGTCCTTTTGACCTAACTGTGGAGATGAGAGGCAGACATTAGGGCAATTCAGAGTCTCCATAAATAATGCCCAGGCTTATACACTGGAGAGGACAATCCAGCACGGGAATGGTTATGAGTGATAAATCCAACTCAGTTGATGTTGAGAATGGGTGCTGCAGTTATCTCTGACCATGGCAGGAGGATCGTGTCCTGCTGGATAGCTACTGATCATCTCAATTTGGACAGCCCCTGAATAGAAAAATGTGGTCTAATGACAGTCCATCTACTTTAGTAGGTGCTTGGAGCTTGCCATCCCTGCTTAACAAATAGATAGAATCTGCTGCATCCGAAAAACCAACAAAAAGAAAGAAGAGGCCAATGCCTTGATTGGCAAGCTGGAATGTCAAGAGCATGTGCATGGAGTTGATAATGCCTGAAAAACAACTGTGGTGAACGTGGTCCTTGAAAGGCTGAACATTGACAGCATTCTTTACAAGAAACCGAGCTTCCTGAGAACGGATCACTGAATGAGAAGCAGCATCAGTCTATCTGGCAGGATAAGAAGTGTGGTGTAGGCTTTGCTGTAAGAAACTCAGTAACAGAACCTCCGACACGGGGTTCAGAATGTGTTCTCTTCATCCACACCTCACTCAAACTGGACTAATTAGCCTTGTGAGTATCTATACTGCAAAATGTTGTGCTGCCCTACAAAGGCAGAAAGCAACTCTAAGAGGAGATTGACATTGCTACCAGCAGAATACCTAAGTCAGAATGTCTTTACCAATTAGGGGATTTCAATGCAGAGATGCTTGCAGCATGGCCCTCCTGCCTCAGGCATCATAGAATCATGAATCCTACAGTGCAGCAGGGGGCCATTTGCCCCATGGAGTGTATACCAACCACGATCCCACCCAAGCTCTATCCCCATAACCTCATGCATTTAACCTAGCTCGTCCCCCTGACAATAAGGGACAATTTAGCATTGCCAATCCATCTAACCTGCACATCTTTGGACTGTGACAGGAAACCAGAGCACCTGGAGGAAACCCACAGGGAGAATGTGCAAACTCAATGCAGAGAGTGACCCAAGCTGGGAATGGAACCCAGGTCCCTGGCGCTATGAGGCAGCAGTGCTAACCACTGTGCCACCTGGGGAAGGACAAATGAGAATGGACAGAGAGTACTTGAGCTTTGTGTAACTAACACTTTCTTTCCAAACAAACTATTCTATAAGGTGTCCTGGAGACATCCAAGATTGGATATTGATTGACTGAATCTGATTATCACCAGATATGACTCTCTCAGCAGCATTCTCAATCACGCACCCACCACAGCGCTGGCTGTGATACAGATTACTCTCTGCTGTATATTAGGGCGAAGATTCAATCTTTGAAATGTTTCTCACTCAAGAATGCCATCCTCATGTCAATGTCGGCCATATTGCCCATTCAGATAAAAAAGAACAATTCCTTGACTGGATTTAAAAGGCATTCTCACACAGAGTGCAGAACAAAATGGAACATTTTAGAGATGCCAGATATATGAAACTCTCAACGTATGGGAAACAAGAACGGAAAACTGCTGACTAGTTTGAGGCTAACATCACTGTGATGGAACCTGTCACTGAAGCCAAGCCATCCGCTCTCATTAATTGCACGAGAGATCCGTGCCTGGAAATGCTGAATGTATTAAGAGCCGCTGGAAGCTTCCAGACAATGCACCATTGACTACTGGCTACAACCTTATCAGAGTAATCAGATTCCTTCGACATAGAACATGAGTGAAGAGATCAAAAAAGCCACAGGTCCATCAGCAAGAAAACAGCTCCTTCTGGAGCAAAGTCAGGGAGGTCACCATCGGTTAAAATAAATAGCTGGTGAGGTGGGTGGAACATTCCCTTGAATTGTGCTGCAGGCACAGCACTGTTGTCCAGGAAACACCAGGCATTATAGAAAACCTACCTGTCATGGCAAAGCTGGATATTGAAGTGGAGGAACTTAGCAAAGCTGTTGACTTACTTATCAAAGGCAAAACTCCAGACGCTGATGCTAAACTACCTAAACTTAACAAGCACAGAAAAGTGGCACTCCTGCAGCAACTGCACAAACTTCTCTGCTAAAGGGATGCGGCAGTACCCCCAGGGGGTGCATGATGTAAAGATTGTGACCCTGTGCCACCACATGGGTGACTGCATCGATTACGACAACTATCGAGACCATTCCCTGCTGAGTATCAGGGGAGACACGTTTGCCTGTGTTGCCCTTAATCAGACTGCAGATGTTGGCTTAAAGCATTTACCCTGAATCTGAGTCTGGTTCCAGAACCGGAAAATCTAGAGTCGGCATGATCTTCTCAGTCCGGCAGCTGCAAGAGAAAAACCGTGGACGAAGGAGACCGCTAAATATCACCTGCATCAATCTCACCAAGGCACTCAGCCATTCTAACAGACATTGTCTGTTCAGGCTGCTGGAGAAAATTGGTGCTGGCAGAAGTTAGAATGTAGAACAGTACAGGCCTTTTGGTCCTCAATGTTGTGCCAAGCTACGTCCAAGTCCAAGTTGCTCAACATGATCTCCTGTTTCCGTGACAATAGGATGGATAAAGTAAGCTAACTATGATGAGCAATATCAGAATCCTTTGAGATCCACAGTGGGGTCAGACAGAATTGCATTCTGCACTGTCATTCTTTGGTATATTCTTCTGTTTGCTGCTATCATTCTTCAGGTCAGCCACAGAGGGAATTGATGGAAAACTCTTCAGCCTTGCTCACCAGAGAAAAAGGTGCACTAATCCTCATTAGAGAGTTGCTTATACTGGTAATATCATGTTAGCATTCTATACTGGGGGACACCTTCAGTGGCAAATTGACACACACTCGCAACTGTGAAGGGGTTTTGTTTGGCCGTCAGCATCAGGAAGATAAATGTCATGGTCTGGGACGTTGCCATGTTGCCATCTATTAACATTGACAACATTCATGTGCAAACAAGCAGCAAAACATTGCTTGAAGTTTTACATATCTAGACTCCACAATTATCAGCAATGTATCACTTGATGCTAAAATCCACACAGGTAACTCAAAGGTTGCAGCTGTTATGTCCAAACTGATTAAGCGGTAGGGGGCTACGAGGTGGGAAAACAGCAACCTGGTTAAGAGCACCAAACTATAAGTTAACCATACCTGCATTACTTGGTGCACTTTGCAGTGGTGAAACCTGGGCAACAGATGCTCAGCAGGAGAAAAGACTGAACAGTAGTTTCCACCTTCACTGTCCCAGACATTTCAACATTTCTGAGCAAGACAAGGTCATCAATTCAGAGATCCTGGAACAAGTTAATTCCACCAGCGTGTACACATTGCGAAGCCAATGATCCCTGCATTGGCTCAGCCATGTTCATTGCTTGAATAACAGACATATAGCCAAAGACCTTCTATACAATGGAATGGCCACTTGGTCATGACCTTCACTTCAAAGACATCAGCAAGTAAGTTATGTAAATATTAAACATTGACACTGACAACTGGTAACAGATGGCCATGATCTGTTGGCTGTTTGGAAAGGCATTGGAATAGGGTAACAGAAATGGAGAGCTAAGCTTCATGAGAAGAAAGTCTAGAGAAAAGGGAGGCAAATGTGCTCTCTCAACCACTGGTTTCCCCTACAGCAAACACAGCAGAAACTGCCAAGCCAGAATGGGGCTCCTGAGCCACATCAGGTGAAGTTGAGCACCATAGCACAAACCGTCATTGTGTGAGGCAACAAGTATCTTCCAGTATCTCAAAGTTTCTGATCCAGTTGTAAAGTGACACTTACTTCACCTTCCCTCTCACCAGTGAGCCATGCAAATAATTTGGATCGTTTAAGGAGTTAGTTTTTAACTTGCACAATCTCATTGGATTTCCATTCCATTTGGATAAATTGCATGTAGACAAATATGGTGCAGTCTTCCTTGGAGCTGATCCCAATGTTGGAAGTGAAGAGATTTAATGTGAATAATCTTGTTCATGCCTTACATTTACCCAAATTCATTAAACATTTCCTTCATGTTGTGAGGGACAATGAACTGTATAATAATTCGCCAAAGCAAGAGTCTCCCTGGTCACCAGGTCATTTTTGATCGTCATCTTCAGTGAGCTATAGTGTGGAGAAAGTAGGTTTCTCACTGTCAGTTATTTTTGTTATCATATTAGAAAGGAAGAATAATTCAATAGTTGAGGCAACCTGTTGTTATTTTGCCCAATGGATAAAGAGGTCCCACAGCTTGTATGAGGGACTGGGGTGAGGGGAGCTTCTCTATTGGTGACTTCGCTGCACTAAAGAAGCTATCTTACTTGATTATCTCCCATTGCTCATCCTTCATGAGGGTTGAATGATGAAGTTTAAATAACAAGTGCTTTTCTCTGGGAAGTGTAATTATTTTAAATCTGCATTGTAAACCTTCCAGCGCAAGAGAGCCTGTTAGGATCCCACTCAAAATAGAAAAGAGGCTCACACGATGTGAACTGAATTCCTAAATGTTTGTGTGATCTCCTACTCAAATACTTAATTGAATGCTTTTGTTGTTCATTCACTTGTAAGAAAATGAAATCATTCATTCCCTACATTGCTACTCAAGTAATAGGAATGAATAAAATGAGCTGATAACTGGGGGAGAGGAATACTCTATGCTTATGTTCTGAGTTTACAGACCAAGTTCCACTGAGTTATGTCCAGAATTGGAGCCGATACAGCTGATGTTCTTTTGTGTTGACTTGCTTTTGATGCCCATATGCCACACAGACTGTAGCATGCAAATTCACTTCATGTCCAAAAAGCAGAATGCAGTGAATTAAAGTTCTGAGAAATATGTTGTCTATACAATAGAATTATGGCTATCTAATGAGTTTTTCAGATGTGCTTCAGAGAGTTTATAGTTTGCCCATACAGTATTTTCAAGAAATGTTGTTCTCCAGGAGAAGCCTAGAGTAAAGGGATGATCCTTTAGAACAGGGCTGAGGAGGAATTTCTTCAGCCAGAGGCTGGTGAATTTGTGGAATTCGTTGCCACCGAGGGCTGTGGAGGCCTGGTCATTGAGTGTACTTAAGACAGAGATAAATAGGTTTTTGATCGGTAAGGGGATCAAAGGCTGGAGAATGGGGTTGAGAAACGTATCAGCCATGATTGAATGGCGGAGCAGATTTGATGGACTGAATGGTCTAATTCTGTTCTAAATTTATGGTCTTATACATGGGTAGGACAAGATTTCAAAGTATCTCATTGTCTAGTGATAATGCATGAGATTTAACAATGGGTTCAGTACACCAAATGTGAAAGAATTTGTTCTTGTCTTGAAGCCAATTAGTCACAACATGGCTGCATTGGCTTAGATACTGTAGGGCAGGGTACCTGACAACATTGGGGTGTCAAATGGGTGCCTGACTTGAAGCAGCCATATTCCGGTCAGGTGGGTAGGTTTAAATTGACCCCCAATAACCTGAAGCTTTGCATGGTTTAACTCACATCCCTATTATTTTGTTATACCATTCCAGCAATCTGGAAATCGTACCATTGACCAGTTCATTCAGGGGTCAGGAGGCACAATCAACAGAAAATCTAACAGATGACCCAAACCTGCTGGCGCTGTCTCCTTTTAAAACTATCAGATTCTTTAGTCACATCCACCAATGGTGATACAAATGGCTAATACAATTAGATGCTCCCCATGGGATTTGCTAACGTAATGATAAAATGTCAGCCTGTAGTGTTCCAACACTCTTATTATAATTGAGAAGTAGCTCTGCTATCTAAACAGAATATTGTGCATTCTCAGTTCCAATTTAAGTTGAAAGTATATTTTTGAATAATCTGCAAATTCCATCATTTGTATGATTAAATGAATAGAATATATAAAATTGACACTGAAATTGTTACTGTTAATTTTTTTTTAAATAAATGCTAGGTTTACATCAATGCAGGGTGAATATAATTATTTTCAGAAAGGTCTGCTTTACATTATGTACTCGTAATATCCTTTACCTTGAGGCATATACATCACTGGCAGATTGCAAGTGTCAAATTGAGTTGCAGATTGGGTATAGTCCAATCATATATACCTTGTTGTGCTACAGTATTTCTTAGTGTTTCTGTCATATGATGGTGACAGCAATGAATTCATTACACATGACCAAGTCACAAGAGCACAAAGATTAGAAGCCCACCACCCCACTCCCCCCAAACCTGCTGTGTGCTTATTTGCTGTAAGATCTCTCACAGCACTAGGTTAAAGTCCAACAACACCTGTTGAAAGGGCAGTGCTCTGAAAACTTGTGATTCCAAATAAACCTGTTGAACTTTAATCTGGTGTTGTGAGACTTCTTACTGTGCCCACTCCAGATCAATACCAGCATTTCCACCCCATCATTTGCTATGGTCATCTACCTGGAACTCTTGAGGTTCCTTGCTGTCCAGTACGTTCAATTCAACCTCCATTAATACATGTCACCAATCATCTCTGCCTGGAACACCTCCCCAATCATTTAAAGGATACCCATACCTAACATGCAAGGTCCTTCCCTGATATATCCCTGTACCCTTGCCTTCCCTCCCTATCTCCATCAGTGCCTCAGACTCTCTCTGTTCCTCAGCTAGCCTCCTTGCCCTCTCTACCTTAGACTGCCACCATTTGATCATCAGTGCTCTACAAAGAAGGGAAAGGCAGTAGCTGTTTACTCATCTCCAGCAAACTGACTTTTATGCAGTCAGAAATCTGAAGGCATGTATTGCTCACTTGCCAATTAACTTGATTGGGAAGGAAATGTAATTCTGGCGAGCTGGCCTTTTAGTGAGCACATACAACACATAGATGAATGCATTTATGCTTCCCTGCACTTGCTTTAAGCTTCCCTGAACTTAATCGGAAATGTCCAACCCACCATCAGCTGATGTTTGGCCTCCCGCTCAATGAAATTCCCCCACCCACCACGCGTCCAGTTTCTGGAAGCAGCACAGGTTCACTAACCGCATTCCTAACCTCCTCACAGTATTTTTTGACAAGACTGACTCTCCAGCTTTTTGTTGTAATAAACTTAAATGATTTTGCAGTCTCCACTGGATCAGGCTTCCTCTCCTTGACATATCTTTTGTCACCTTTGATGACAAGCAGAAGTAATGACGTATATCTGGCATCCCAGTGGCAAACTAGCGACCTCCCAACATAGTGGGGCTGTGGAGTTTAGTGGCTGCAGATCCAGGACTGCAGATTGCTGATTATGATTCTTAACCCACGGGGAAGCAACTTTAAAGTTCATCTCATTAGTATTTTAACCACTTCTCGTCACCATATCTTTTCCGGAAATGTTTGTGAGTACACTTGCTCTACAACATAATTCTTAGACGTAACTGTTTTTCCAAATCCTTTTGGGAGGAAAAATATTAAAAGAATCCCAGAGTATGTCGGTGGGACTCCTACTCTCATTCCAGTGACCTCTGCTGGAGTCCACACACGTGCCTATCAGTTGAAAATGGTTTTGTTTGGCTGTGATGCCATTCATGATAGAGTAGGCAGCAAATGTATACACTGGGTGAGATAGCAGAAGGTTGGCATGACTGGGGAAATACACTGCCACATAAATCCAGGAGAGGATGGGGAGAAAATAAAAATTGGGAGGAAAAAGAGAATAACAAATATTTGTGGTGACTCATATGCTTTCGGAAGCACACATTTTCTTTTTGCAAAATGTTGCAATAACTCCCATGATCAGCATGGGAAATCACTAATTGATTTCATAATTGGGCTCGTTGAATACGAGTTCCCTGGGAATTGGCAATTAGCCAACTAGGTGGAGCTCTGTATAAAGCAACACCCTGAGAGGGTCCATTAACCTTTTAGTCTTGGTTGAGACATGTTGTCTTCACCACTGGCTTCTGGTTATTGTTTATTTTCATTTTGTGCAATAAATGCACGGTTCCTTCACAACTAACTTCTGAAGTTATTATAAATGTGAACTGGGGAGTATCCTGAAAGAGGGTTAGTTGCTTTCCTGATTATGACATCGTTGGGTTCCAGAAAATATCCATGTGGCCTGTGGTTGTTATGGGGATGAACAGCATAGAAGTAAATGGTAAATAGAAAGCCAGCTGCAGGGTGTTAGCAGTTCAGAATGCACTGAGAATTTGTGTAACGTTCTAGAACAGTTCCTAGTGTTGAAGCAAAGTTCTAAGAATAGAACAGAGATTGTGATAGTGTGGATGATATAGAGTTGAACAAATCAGGACATTGATGGATTGGGCAAGACCCATTGCAGTTGCTCTTGTCATTCCAGAGCCTATCTCACCTTTTAAAAGGGTTGTAGAATGGAATATCTGGAATTCTATGTTATCAGGACTGATGTGTCTCAAGAAAGTACAGGCTCATAGGCATGCGTCTTGGTGATGGTAACTGCGTTCAGGGACTATGGATGGATTAAGGCTACTGGCAAATGTGGCTCTAAGGCTGTAATGATTGGATGGGAGGTGAGTGACCCTGCAAAATGGAGGCAGAGTTGAAAAGATACTGAGATTGTGTGGGATGTATTGCAAGTGTTTGTAATTATGTGAGGCACTTCTTTGTATCAACACACCATCCCAACTTGGAATTAAATTTCCATTTCTTTATTGTTGCTGGGTCAAAATCCTGGAACTCCTTCCCTGACAACACTGTGGGTGTAGCTATACCAAATGGATTGAGCAGTTCAAGAAGACAGCTCACCACCAGCTACTCAAGGGGAATAAGGGATGGGCAACAACTGCTGGCCTAGCCAATGCACCCGCATGTTAGGAATGTGTTAATAGTCACCTTCCACTTAAAACCTAAATTGGGAGTGAATAATTTAATTGAAGTCACTGGAATATATAATGAGGTTATAGGTAGCACTGGGTGTTGGATATATATGCGGAGTTGAATCAGAAAACAAAGTGAGTTTCTGAAGAAGCAGGACTCGCGTTTCATTTACTGGACTGCAATTGAAAGGCTTAACACAGCATCCTGTGAAAGAATAAAAAAAATGGCTATTAGAATTTTTTTATTGAAATGTCCTTCACCTGTTAATGTTTGAATGATGTTAATTTGTTGCAGTAAAAGTTTTTAAAAGTGAAATATTGTCCTTTGATTTTTCTTATTATTGGCTTCATGGGGATTCCTTCCTTTTCAAAATTATTGGCCTCTATGAGATTTCTAACAGATACTTTAATTTATCTATTAACAATGCAATTAAATTTTCACATTTAGAACTGAATAGTTGTTTAACAATGTGAATTTTCAAACGTTTGGAAAGCTGTGCCAATTCTCTGATGGTAACGTTGGGTGGAATCTTCTGACCTGCTGTTCATGTGAGTGGGATTTTCTGGTCCCACTGCAGTCAGCAGAAACTGAACTGAGTGTCAAATTCTCCATCCTCTCTTGCAATGGCGACAGGGCATGAATAGCTGAAAAATCCTCTGTTATCTTTTTAAAAAAGCAATCCTTCATCTTACATTTATTTTCCAGGAATGTTTTTATTCATGAGTTAACGCAATCTATTATTGTGTGCAACATTTTGACAAGTAACCTCTCTGTTAACTATTACCATTTTATTAGTATTGTCCAGTCTTCAAACAAAGCACTTCTTTAACAACAATTTTCAATTCAGTGCCTGAACAGTTAGTAATTTAGGAATTTAAGCACATACAATGCAACGAATAATCTTTCCATTCAACATGATGGACATTTACGAAATTTATTGTGGAGTTTCCCTGTAGTTATAGAGTATGCATGCAGAAACATCGGGGTTTAGAAGGATGAGTGATGATTGTAAGATCTGAGTAGACTTGATAGGGTAGATACTGGGAGGATGTTTCCTCTTGCGTGGGAGTCTAAATATTATGTAGGAATAAGAGATCTCCCTTTAAAGGCGCGTGGGATATTGTGACACAGTGGTAGCATCCCTACTCTGGGTTCGCGTCCTACCCCAGGACTTGATTGAGTGTGTCAATCTGCAGATCCTTCCAATGTGCCAATGGCTGGTGTTAAGAACAGGATAGACTCCTGGTCAGCCATGCCTGATGGCGTCCCTCAAGATATATGTCTCTTGCTTTAGCCTAGCGACCTGTTCCAAGAATTACTCACTATGGAAATGGGCGAATGCTTTAGAACGTTACTAGGTCAGAAAGATTTTAAGGAAGAGTTACAAACTTCTTTCTCTCGAGCATTGTTAATCTGTGGAATTCTTTGCCTCAGAGAGCATTTGAGGCTGGATTGTTGAATTTATTCGAGGAAGAATTAGATTAATTTTTGATAGACAAGGGAATCGAGGGTTTGGAGGACAGACTGGAAAGTGGAGTTAAGATGTCATGAACTTATTAAATGCTGGAACAGGCTCGAAGGCTTGAATGGCCTACTCCTGCTCCCAAGTCTTGTGTTCCTTTGCATATCAACAGATAACTGCTGCAGTGATACATATCTGACAGTAACAGCGATACATAACTGACTGTAGATATGATAAATATCCAGGAGTGCCTCTTTAAATAGATTGTGGATATCCAAATCACCCTTTCACCATATAGAATGAATCATCCTAGGTGCTGGCATAAAGTGATCTATGGCAATGGAAGGAGTATTTATTTCATGGCCTGTAAAACCTATTTAACCTGTTATTCCTTCCCCTATTTCACACTAGTCTTCCCATGGAAGAATTTGAAGATACAACAGTATTATTTGACAAGTTTTCAATTCTTGGTTTCACTTGTGTCTTCCATATGTTCAAACTATTTTAATGGATTAGATATTGGACCTTCCTTAGTTTGAGTAGAAGTATTGCACCCCTTATACCAAACAACTGCAGTGAAATTTAATCCAGTTTACTTTTATGGAAGATACAAACAAAATCTCTGACATTTTTGTCTTAAAACGTGTTTCAAATAGTTAAAAGTCCTTGCTTTCAGAAGCATCTTTGGTATATAAAACTGAATTGCTGTACAGATCACATCTCCAAATAAGTAATTTTTGTATTTTAACAAAAGCTTTTAAGTCTCCATATGTATACTTGGGTGTAATATTTACATAAGCATGATGCATCTTCACTGTATAAGCATATAGAATTCACCTGTCATGTTGCCCAGGGCTTTTGAGTTCACTTTGGCAGTAATTTGAGCAAAGTTTGCTAAATGAACAGTGAAGGGTTCTTGATTAAAAAGCACTTAGTTCTAAACCAAGCTAGCTGCAAAGTTCCACGTTGGTTGCATGAAATCAGGCAATATTTTTTCAGAAATATTTGTCAAATGGGAAGCTTATGCTTCCCAACAATTATTATTTGTGGAAAAACATTATTTCATAATTTCATGAAAACAACAACTAAATATATGTTCAAAATTAAACAATTTTGGCATGTTTATGTTGAGTGATTTCTTTTCTCATAAATTTTTAAATGATTTCAATTGTGTAATGTAAGTTTCTTGGGTATCCTTCCACTCTCTAAGCTCTAGAATTCCTTTACCATGTCTCCAAATCTCTCCACCTCTATCCCTTTAATACTTAACTCTAACCAATCCTATTTATTGACTACAGCTCAGCCTTCAACACCATTATCCCTATAAAACTCATCTCCGAGCTCTGTAGCCTGGGCCTCGGTATCTCCCTCTGTGACTGGATCCTAGCCTTCCTAACCCATAGACCTCAATCTGTAAGGACAACACGTCCTCTGCAGTCATTCTCAACACTGCCCCACAAGGCTGTGTCCTCAGCCCCTTACTATACTCCTTATTCACCTATGAATGTGTAGCTAAATCCTCTCCAACTCAATTTTCAAGTACGCTAATGATGCTAGCGTTGTGGGTCGGATCTCAACCAATGATGCGATAGAGTACAGGAAAGAGATAGAGAATCTGGTGAAATGGTGCGACAACACTAATCTCTTCACCAATGTTAGTGAAACAAAGGAGCTAGTCATCAACTTCAGGAAGTGTAATGGAGGACATGCCTCTGTCAACATCAATGGGGATGAAATGAAAATGGTTGAGATCTTCACGTTCTTAGGTATCCAGATCACCAACAACCTACCCTGGTCCCTCCATGTCTACGCTACAGTTAAGAAAGCTCACCGATGCCTTAGCTTTCTCAGGAGGCTAATAAATTTGGCATGCTCACTATGATTCTCACCAATTTTGACAGATGCACCACAGAAAGCATTCTTCCCCTGTGCATCACAGCTTGGTATAACTCCTGCTCTGACTAAGACCACAAGAAATTACAAAGGATCGTGAATGAAGCCCAGTCCGTTATACAAACCAGTCTCCCATCCATTAACCTTGTCTGCACTTCCTGCTGCCTTGGAAAAGCAGCCAGCATAATTTAGATAATTTAGCAATGAGAGAAAGATGCTGGTGAAATGGGGCTCAGTGCTGTCAATATACATGTGAAAACTAACGTTGTACTTTAGGATGATTTTGTCAAGAGGCAGCCTGCAGATGAGAAATAAGAGGGACCAAATGATAGATCTTTGGGGAAGAAAATAAGGAGGGAGTGGCAGGAAAAGAAGCTATTGCAAGTGATTCTCTGGAAATGATTGGATAATTAAGAATGGAAGCAGGTGAGAGCAGTTTCACCAGCTGAGGAGAAGCATTGGGGAATATAAGTGAAGTCAATCGTTTCAAACGCTGCAGACACATTGAGATGAATGAGAAAGGATAGCTTATTTTTGTCACAGTCACATTTTCCATTTGTGACTTTGATTGGTGCCACTTTGCTAGAATGGCAGGGGGGAGAAAATCTGATTTGAAGAGATTCAAAAGTGGAGTTCCGAGAAGAGTGATTTTGGGAGGTGACAACATATTCAACATATTCGGAGAAGAAAGGGAGACTGAAGGTGGGATCGATTCTAGTGAAGCTTTGAATGATTGCCGCTAGATAGATTTGGAAACAAGTTAAATGGCAGCACTGTCAGAGGCTTCCAATAATGACTGTATTTGCTGTGCTGGCCATGAATAATGCTTGTATACAACAAAAATGGTTAAATTACTGGGGCTACTGTAGGCCACTAATCAGGTACCTACAAGACTAACACCAAAGCTGGAGTAAATTTTAAAACTTAATGCTGGTTAAAAATTGCAAAGGTTGGAAATTAAAATAGAAACAAAAACTGGGAACTACACAGCAGGCATGAGAGCTTTCCTGAAAAGAGGAAAACAAGATTAACATTACAAAAGCATTTTGATGAAGAATGTTTTTGAAATATTTGTGTGGGAAGGTGCATGTTGCTTTCTTATTTTGGTTTAAAAGGCTTCAGCCTTTAAGGATTACAATCAAGTAACATATTGACTGCGTGCTTCTGTGTCTATTACAATGCAAAGCCCCAAAAGTTAAACAGGTTCACAGCTGGTGAGAGTCCTGGACCTTTTGCTGTACAACTAATAAACTTGATGAAAGGTAGCATGCTTTCTTTATTCTAAATTGTGACTGTGATTCATGTATACACTTGTCTCCAGAAGTAAATCCCTATTTGGAAGTGGATTGACGTAATAAGTTCATTACACAGAGGTGCCTGCATTATCGAGCATGGAAATAGATATCCAAAGTGCTGACTTTGCCTGCGAGTCTAATAGAAGCCTATGGCTAAACTCTGCAGTATTCCCTTTAGCCCTTGACATTAGGCAGCTGTCCTGTGATGAAACTCCAGGGTTCCAGC
This sequence comes from Sphyrna mokarran, assembly GCA_024679065.1. Lineage (NCBI taxonomy): Eukaryota > Metazoa > Chordata > Chondrichthyes > Carcharhiniformes > Carcharhinidae > Sphyrna > Sphyrna mokarran. Next base: position 36,089,728 of record JAGIQG010000015.1, read on the forward strand.
CTCACCGCACCTGTTTAGAAAGGGCAGAGAAGGGAAGAATGCTCTTTAACAACAGAAAAAAATCCAGGCACTCCTTGGCATTCTTGCCAGCTGTCCCACATTTCATGTTGAACACTTCTTTGGTGCATATCAGACAGCATTCTTCCATGGCTGCTGCTTCCGATATTTCGGCACGAGGATTTTCGATATGACATTTGCAGCACAGTGGGGAAAAAAGGGTGGCACAGTGGCTAGCATTGCTGCCTCACAGCACCAGGGACCTAGGTTTAATTCTAGCCTTGGGCTACTGTCTGTGGAATTTGTACATGCCTTCTGTGTTTGTATGGGTTTCCTCCCACAGTCCAAAGATGTCTACATTGCTGAGAGGTGGATTGGTCATGCTGAGTTGTCAGGGGGCTTAGGAAGGTAAATATGTAGAGTTACAAGGATACAGCCTGGGTGGGATTATTATCAGTACTGGCTCGATGGGCCGAATGGCCTCCTTCTGCACTGTAGGATTCTAGGACATCTGATTCAATTCATTTGGAGCACCAGGAATTGTTGCCTGTACACTATCCAACCAGGATGATTCATTTACTCACACGCTGTAACCAGAAAGCATATTGTCAGCCCCATGAGTTCTTCTCAGTTTTGTCATTGAAATGATCTGCTAGGTGCATTATTTCTGGCTGCATCTCGTGTCAATTGTTTTCCCTCATTGGACATGGGGCAGCATGGTGACACAGTGGTTAACACTGTTACCTTACAGTGCCAGGGATCTGGGTTCAATTCCTGGCTTGGATCATTGTCTGTGTGGAGTTTGCACATTCTCCCTGTGTCTGCGTGGGTTTCCTCCAGGTGCTTCTGTTTCCTCCCACAGTCTAAAATTGTGCAGATTAGATTGATTTGGCCGAGCTAGATTGACCGTTAGCGTCAGGGGGAATGGCTGGGCAAATATGTGGGGTTAGGGCCTGGGTAGGATTGTTGTCGGTGCAGGCCTGATGGGCAGAACTGCCTCCTTCTATACTGTAGGGATTCTGTGATTCTATCCTATGGTGTTATAACCCAAAGAATTCTGGTGGCTACTCTCAACCTGAGCAGTTTTCAGCGCAACCAAGGATTTTAAATAATTACAAGCTTTATAGGGGGGGTCTCCTATGTCTTTCCCCATGTGAAATCCTTTGGTAATTCCTTTTTTTTTTGAATATACTGCCTTGTCAGTTGGTTTTGGAGAGCTGTTGCTGTCCTATATCTGTAAATAGAAAGACTTACCATGAGGAATCTCAAAATGTTTTACAGTCAATGAAGTACTTATTGGAGTGTAGTTACTGTTATTACATGAGAAACATGGCAGCCAGTTGGGCACAATTGATTCCCGCAAGCAGCAATCTGATAATGTCTTTGGGGATGTTGGCCAGAATTCCCCAACTTCGCCTGCAGTTGGGAATTCTCCAGTCTCGCTGCTGTGAATGGAGATTTGGCTGAATGTTAGTACGAGGCCACAGAATTCCAGCCGTTGATTGGGGGGGGGGGAATTTGGCCAGGCCACTGGAGATAATCCCTCTGGTTTTCTTTCGAATTGTGCACTGACCTCCTAAACAGGCAGAAAGGAACTCAGCTTAACGTCTCATTTGAGAAACAGCATCTTCAACAATGCAGTGCTCCTTCAGTACTGCGCTGGAGTATCAGTCGGGACTTAAGCCTGGACACAATCTTGTGGTGAACATGTTACCCATGGCTAAGAATCAAATTTACCAATGTATTGGATGGAATTAGATGAGAGTGTTCAATTAGCAGTGAAGTTAAGAGGCCTGAACAAGAGATATGCATTTGGAGCTGTTTATAACAAAAAGTCTCAGTGCAAAAGGCCAGTGGACAGTATTAAAAAATGCAGAGAATGTGGGAGTTCAGCCTTGGAGTTATTGGGACACAGTATTGAAATATTCATTTCTATATTTTGTGCGTTGAGTTGAATTTTCTTTAAATTACTTCATTTGAGTTCGTTTAACTGCTTTAGGATTAATGTTCTTATGCTGAGAGGCTAGGAGCTGTGGAGGAGCAAAGGGATTTTAGCGTTCGCGTGCACAAATCACTCAAAACCACTGCACTGGAAAAACAATCAAAAAGACTTAATGAAATGTTGGCCTTTATCTCGAGGAGAGCTGAAATACCAAAGGAAAGAAATTACAGCTGTTTAAAGCCATGATCGCAAGCTATCTGGACCCTGCAGCTGAGGAGAAATATATTGGCTATGGAGTGGGGTTGGTGCAGATTCACAGAAATGGTAGCATGGGCTGAAAGGGTTAAATTTAGGTAGAGGTTAAATAAAATTAGATTCTATTCCCTTGAGTTCATATTGAGTGGTGGTCTAGCCAATTAACTAAAATGATGGAGGGTTTCAATGAGAGGCACAATTTCCTCTGGATGGGAATCCAGAACAAGAGGACATATAGGAGCGTGATTAATTAGCTACACAAAGTAGTTGAAGCCAAAACATTGTGTAATTTCAAGAAGAAATTAGATGTACTCTTGGGGCTAAAGAGATATGGGGGAAAAAGGGGGATCAGGATATTGAATTTGATGATCATCCAGGATCAAAATGAATGGTAGAGCAGACTAGAAGGGCTGAATAGCCTCCTCCTCCTTTCCTCTGTTTCTATGTTTAATTAGGACTGAAATCAGGAAAAAGTTTTCCACACCAAAGGAACTCTGGAAATCTTTACTCCAACCACCTGTGGTCAATTAAAATTTTCATGGATCTGCGATATATTTAAGGGCAACGCGATTAAGCAAAGTATCAGTGTCGTGCCCAGTACAGACATATCGGCTGGGAGATTCCGGACATTCATGCCAACGGGATTCTCTGGTTCTGCTGCAGTGAATGGAGATTTGGCTGAGTGCCAAATTCTCCGTCCTCACTTGCAGCGATGAACGAGCAGAAAATTTCAACTATCATTTCATGAATTTCAGTCAAAACATTTGATTATTGCTGCAAATTCGGTGTGTTTTGGCATTTGAACCATCGACAGTTTCAATTCTCCACTGAATACTTAAATAAATGAATGTAGGTGAGGATACCTCACAACCTTCTGTGGAATTCATACATCTCATTGTTTAAGAACGGGCCAACACTGAAAGACTAGTTTACAGACTGCCTGTTTCCATGCTCCATACTAGACAAAAGGAAAGACTGAAACTCAGTGGTCACTGTCAACTGCCCATTGTATTATGATGGCCATTCCCATTCAAACATACTCAGAAATGTTAACCCAGTACTCATGCGATTGAAGCTAGCTTCATAGACCAGATCCTTGTTAACCTAGGATTCAGCTGATCCCTCAAAACCATCAGTCAGCCAATCTGAGAATCAGACTATGAAACTAGCTGCAAGTCATCAAGCAGCTAAAGAACTCAACCTGACCCAGCTTCAAAGTTCATCTGAGAAATAACCTCCATTGGAGAAACTATAAGACCATATGATATATGAGCAGGACTAGGCCATTTGGCCCATCGGGTTTGCTCAACCATTCAGTCATGACTGCTAAGTTTCTCAACCCCATTCTCCAACCTTTTCCCTATAACTTTTGATCTCCTTACCAATCAAGAATCTATCTCTGTCTTAAATGACCTGGCCTCCACAGCCTTCTATGGCAATGAATTCCATAGATTCACCACCCTTAGGCTGGAGAAATTCTTCCTCATCCTGGTTCTTTACTCTAAGCCTGTGTCCCTGGATCCTAGTTTCCACAAGCCTGTCATGTGGGAGACAGGATACTGTAAATCAGAGACTGAATTAACTTTAATCTGTAAAAGTGCACTATCTTTATCTGTATATAACTTTGTGTGTATATGTGTTTGTAGTTTTGTGCATGTATATGTAAATGTGACACTGAGTGCATTATATTGTATTAATTTGGGGTAAGTCTGTGAGAATACATAACCTTTGGACAATAGAGTCCAGAAACCCTTGGTGATTTGTCATTTGCTCCAGAGACTCAATTTGCTGACTGCCACAGACAAAATGCATCTGCTTCTATACAGCCTATAATCAGTAAGGAAAGAAGTGTGTCTTTTCTTTGGAGTGTGTGTTCCAATTCAATAATTCAGCAGCAAATCTGTGAGTTTAAAGTTGCTATAGAGTGTTATGGTAAACATCTTCCTATTTGTATGAATATACTGATGTCTTTAGTGGTACGTGCATGCACAAGTGATGTCATGGCACATAGGCTTTCGGGGGTTTAGTCTTACCATGAGGGGCTTGTGTAATTAGCTGCCTCCAGTTCTTGAGTCTGTGCTGTACTATATTTCAATACTCTTATAATAAAGGAAATTGAATATCACAATGTGCTTGACAATCCCTTTTGTGACCAAGTTATCTCAAAAATAAAGTATTCAAATGCAAGGAAAAGGAGCTGGAGTAGAATATGTGGTCCATTGAATCACCATGATTGTATTACATGGTGGAGCAGGGTTGAAGGGCTGACTCCTATTCCTATTTTTTGAGTTCTTTGTTTTAAATTCACATAAGCTTGCTGCTGAATTTTAGAATTGGAATGCACACTCCAAAGGGCAGAAAAGTCACACTTCTTTCCATAGAAAACATACTGATTATGGGCAGGTATAATAGCAGATAAATTCTGTCTGTGATTCTCTGGAATGAAAGATCCTGAGCAGAAAATGGTAAACCACTAGATCATCTGAGAAACTAAATACTTTCTGGACCATGCTGTCCAGGATTTGGCCAATCGATAGATTGTTCACAACAGTGTGGAAGAGGCAATGGGCTATTTCCACTGAGCAATGAGGGATGCACTATATATACTAGCCTTGTCTCTGATGCTGGCATTCTATGAAAGAGTTAAAAAGCCACAATAAGCTTGAATATGTTTGAACATTATGAAAATTTGCTAGAATGGGACAGGGAAGACTGTTTCCTCATGGAGTGTGTGATGAAGGGTCAATTTACAATTGTGATAGAGCCAATGAGAAGAAGCTTGAAAGAAATATTTTTAAGCAGCGGATTTTAGAATAGTTTCCACAACGAATGGTTGAGGCAGGGATTATTGCATCTTTTAAGGAAAGACTGATTAGTTATTTCAAGCAGAAGAAAATGCAAGGTTCTGTTTCGAGAGTGCTTTTGGGATTCATTTCCAAAGAACCAACTAGATAGGCCAAATGACTTAATTCTGTCCATCATTCCATATTCCAATCCACTTACACTCCTGTAAATAAATCAGTTGCTGCAAAACATAATCATTGAAGCTGATATATTTTTGGGGCAGTATTTTAAAAGCTTTTCTTCAGCTTTGTGGTAAGTATTTCTGTTCGGCCAAGATTGCTCCTGTGGACAAAATGAAGATGTATGTTATTGTCACCAGTTTTCACACCATTGTAAAATTTACATTGGGCAGGATTTTCCACATACCCACAACCCCCCCCCCCCCCGCCTCCACACGTGAGTGTTCAATGGCTGAGAAGGTGGCCCACTATTGGCCAGCAATGGGAGTTTTTCATCGTTCACACCCTCTGCCTCTAGGGAACCCATGGCGGTGGGTGGTGTGGCAGGGCGGGGCGGGTTGCTTGTCAGCAGGACAAGATTCCACCGGCAGGAATGGCTGGAAAATCCTGCCCAATATGTGGGACTTTTTTAAAAACAAAGTACTTAACAGCCCCAGTAAGTTGGAAAGAACTAATTGAAACTACGCAGGCATCCATGTTTTGTATTCATCAAAGGCTTTCTTCTGGATTCCAGTGGTATAAAGCAGTGTCTCTTTGAGTCCCCTCCACAGTGAAGCAAGCTAACAGCTAAAGTGGGTTACTATTCTTTATATGTTTCACAGCCCATTTATTTTTTTGTGCATGGCAGCATGCCCCTCGTCAAAGTAAACAAAAATGTTGAAACGTATTTTGGACAGATTATAAAAAGACTTTTTGTTGTCTCTGGCTGCACTCAGTTCAATGCTGAACAATGAAATAGTCTTTGCAGTTGAATACAATGTGCCATTAGTGATGGATCTGAAAGCAAACGGGTCAAACCATTTGTATAGCGAGACAATCCAGGAATTTTGGTTGTGCTTATTTGGAATTTAAAACTATTTTGGGCCACTTAGATGGAAATGTGTAACATTGAGAAGCAATGAAGGATATTTTAATGTGGCCACACCTTGCTTGAAGCCCAGTTTGAAAGAACATGCCACTCAGAATTAGATTGTTATTGAATCTGGGATCGGAAGTCATACAAATTGCACAGTCCTTGATTTAAAAATAGCTGATTCCGTTCAGAATCCCACAAAATCATTCTCGTGCCATCATTTTCTCCCATTATGTGTAGGTTGTTTAAAAATAGCTGTCTTTCCTCTGATTATCACGTGATGTTTCTCCCTTGGCAGCAGACCTTGATAGCAAGGCACAGCAGTGGCAGGCAGCATACGATAAAAACCTCTATGCTAAGTATCAATAGCTGCTTGAGATTCCCGGCACAGCATTGCTTCTGCTGCTGGTTATGTTGTGTTGACGTTGTGGAGGGAGGAGGAGGAGGAGGGGGGGGGGGGGGGGGGGGGGGTAGAATAGAACAGGTTTACTTTAATCAGTGTCGTATCAGGTCTTGATTTTATTGGTAAATTTATACTTAGTCACACTATTTAAATATTAGGTCTTGTAGCCACTTCCATGTTAGTGTTAATTGTAGCAGGTCGGAGTAATGATCTCATTGTTTTATCGAAGAAAATAAATTTGTTGCCATAAATATAAACAGAAAAAGCTGGAAAATCGCGACTGCTCAGGCAGCAGCTGCGAAGAGAAAAACTCAGTTAATGGGAGAGATTTTCTGGGGTGATTTCTGGCACAGGAGGTGACCCCTTTCCTCCCCCCACATTGGCCACTGGTGGGATCTTCTTCTTCTGCTGAAGCCTACAATGTTTCGTGGGCTCACCCATCCACAGGGGGAGGGGCATTGTCATCGGCAGGACTGGAAGATCTTGCTCAATGGGAGAGGCCAGAAAATCCCGGCCAACGTTTTGGGTCCGTGACCATTGAAATTCACATTTAGGTTGCCTGTATCCTATAGTACCTGCAGAGCCCAAGAAGCACGGAAATTGAATGCATTAATGTGAATCAGGGATAGTTCTGCATTGACAGAATCTTCAGCAAGATTATTGATTTGATTTTGGTTTGTGATTTTGATCCAGGCACACCTCTTCTTGGTCATGTATTAATTAACTAAATATATATATTGCTGGAATTTTACCGCCACACCTGCCCAGAAGCGGCTTGCAGAACAGAATTCGCCATTGGCCTTGGGTGGGATTTTATGAGCCTTGCTGCCTGAGCAAGATTGTGAAATAGCAGTTATATTGTTTCTTTAAGCATGGGATGATTATGAGATAAGCTCCTGACCACACATCCCCACCATCAAGATTACCTAATTCCATTTCCTAACATTGTCCAACTTCTATCCTGCCTGAAACCCTCCTCTGTGCCATTGTTACCTCCAGACATGATTATTGCAATGCTTTTTTGGTCTCTGTGCCATTTACCATTCTACATAAATATATGTTCATCCAAAACACTGATGCCCGTATCTTAATGTGCACCAAGTCACATCAGCTTTCACCTTGCACTCACTCACCCACATTGTCTTCTGCTCCAGCAAAGCCTCAATTCCAAAATGATTGTTACTGCTTTCAGTTATTGCTCTGCCCCTCCATTTTCTTCTCCAGCCTTACAAGACGTTGATCTCTATGCTTTTCTAATTCTAACATCCTGACGATCCCCAATTTTTGTCACTTCCCCATTGACAGCTATGTCTCCTGCTGCCTTGTCCCTGAGCTCTAGAATTCTCTCCCTAAACCCATCTTCTCCTTTAAGATGTCCAAGAAAACATCCTGCTCTGACCAAGCTTCTGCTCATCTCTCCTGATATCTTCTCCTGTGATTTGATGCCACATCTTGACAGATAACGCTCTTCTGAAATGCCTTGGGCATATTGCTGTTCTGAGCAATATATACGTGCAAGTATTTTAAACACATGACAGATTCTATTATTATTTTGTGTGCAATGACACCCTTGTGGATTAGAATACTTCATTTACATTTTACACATAGTGGACGGAATTCTTCAGCCACGCTGCTTTAAAAACCGGAAATTCCCATCTGCTCGTCAATGGAGTTTCACATTGTCCACAACCCACCCGCTAAAACTCTAGCGATGGGTAGGATGGGAGAATTCCAACCTGTGTGTCCACTCAACAAGTTTAAGTCCAACCATTAGGAAGGAAACCCCTACTGCCCATCCCACATTTGCCCTCCGGACCGCCAATCCTCCTGCCCGACTAGGCCATTATCACATTGTCGGTTTCTCCTGCTATCTGTTCAATTTGAATTAAAGAAGTAATGTCATCAATTTGTGGGCAATTTTGTGCTTTGTGAGGAGAAATCATTCAAAATCCAAAGATGTGCAAGTTAGGTGGATTAAATTGTGCCTTAGTGTCCCAAGATGTGTAGGTTTGGGGGGATAAATATGTAGGGTTACAGGGATAGGGCCTGGTTAAGATGCTTTATTAGAGGGTCAGTGCAGCCTCAGTGGGCTGAATGGCCTCCTTTACTGAAGGGATTCTATGATTCTGTGAAATGAATATCTAATAATTCCTTATAATGACAGTCATCGGTCTGGACTGGATTCATACATGGGTGATAGTAAGCTGTATTAATCTGCTGCTGATCAGTATGAGGTCAGTGGCTAAAATTAAGAACTGTGCAATACAAACACCCTGCCACCTCAAGGTAAAACAAACCCAGAAAAAATGCAAAATGTTGTGAGAAAAGAGCATCCATTTTGAAATAATCGTTTTCAGTTCTGAAACTGTCAATTGACAGCTGCATGTTGTATGAAACCTGGAGATGTGATTTGTGTTTGGAGCATCTGGAACAGCAGGAAATTATGGGAGTGTAAAAATCATAGAAGCGTGACATCTCCCAGGAGATAGGAATGAATATTGGTGTGTGAGATGTTCTGAGAGGGAAGGAAAGGGAAAAGAAAGACAAGTACAGGATAACTTGGAACTTACAGTAGGTGGAATTTTATCCCAGGAGAAGGAACAAAGTTAAATAGGTTGAATTTTAATAAGCAGAGGACAATTAACAGTCAATTGCAGATGCAATACACAAAATAAGATTGGTAACTGATCTTGGTGAGTTAAAATACAGACAATAATGTAATAATGAGGAACTTGCAGCAGCGAAATAATAAATGGAAAGAAACAAAATCAACATTAGAGCTTGTGACCTTAGGATGAGATTTCCTTTTCGACCAATGTACAGGCAAGTTGCATCAACATTTGGGACTGGATCTTCCAACCTCTCATTTCTTTTTCAAACAATCTCACATTTTTGCCCAGCTTGTTTGCAAGATAAATGTATTTATACTGTTTCTGTTGATCCTTGGAGGTTTCAGTACTTATTTATATGTTATGGACACTATTTCGGATGCTATTGTGAACACTGATAAAATGAGGGCTGGAATTCTCTGATCTTGCAGTCCCTGCTACCATTGTCAATGAGAGAATGGAGAATTTAGCACTCAACCAAATCTCCATTGATTGATAGGGGGTTCAGAGGTTATGGAGAAAAGGCAGGAGAATGGGGATGACAAAAAAAAATCAGTCGTGATTGAATGGCGGAGCAGACTCGATGGACCGAGTGGCCTAATTCTGCTACTATATCTTATGGTCCAGTCACAGCTCAAGGAAATAAATTGGGAAATATTGTTGGGATCCATCACAGACGGGGAAAGTGAAACCTCTCTGAAGAATGCTGAAGGTTCAAGACATTTCCATGGCTAGAGAAACCAAGTATATTCCACCACGAGCGATCAATGAAAATGTGCGTATAAAATTAAAACTATCCAAAGATCACAAAGGAAAAGCAGAGGCAAAATTCTAAGAGGAGGCACAGGAATTTTTCTTGAGCAAGTTCGTAGGGATTTAGAGAGGATTCTGTTAACCAATGTGGTTACATAACCAGGACAAATTTAGCTCACTGGTAAGTTGGAACTGTAACGGGTAAAAATAGCTATGTAATTAACAAAGATAAAGTTGGTGGAATATGAAATTCAGAGGGCGGGATTTTCAAGCCCTGACAGCCAGTGGGATTCTCCAGTCCTGCCGCAGCCAATGGGCTTTAGGTTGGCTCACCATTGCTGCTGCAAGTACACTGCCCCAAAGGGACCGGAAAATCCTGTCTTATTTTCTAAGATTTGTGGTTAAAATCACATTTTTTACTCAATGCCGTATTCCTGAGGCTGTCGAATGCTGATCATGAACATTGGGATCAATTTAGATCAATGGCTGCTGATCCAGATAGAGTCCAGGGTTTTCTGGCTTTTCCTGTTAGCAGGATACTCCATTCTCGTTGATGGTGACCCCCCCCCCTCCCCACCCGCACCTACAGCCGATCCTTGGGCAGCTGGACAGACAAAAGGCTGTAGACTTTGGACTTTGATAGGACTGGAAGATGCCATTGATTGCCGCTGGAAAACATGCCACAGGAGGGCTAGAAATTCCTGGCCAGAATGTGGGAGTGGGAGCGACTTACCTTCTGTTCACACCACGTTCCAGTATAGTGAAATCAGACAATTCGGCAGCTAATCAAATCTTTATTCACTACAACAGGATGGAAAAATCCTGTTGTGTGAACGGTGACAAGGTTTGTGTGCATGTGTGCGTGTATGTGTGCACGTGTGTGTGTGTTTAAAAATACCAGTTATCTAGACAACTGGTGGCTTATTAGCTTCACATCAGTTCCAGATAAAATAATGGAATTGATGTAAAAGTGGAGGTTGGAGGAACATCTACATAATAATAACTTGCCGAGAGACAGCCAGCGTGGATGCTTGACAGATTTATTTAAATACATTACAAGAAGGAATGTAGTGGGAGTTACTGTGAAATAGTCTATTGAGGATCTTAGAGCTTTTTAAAGTTCCAAGTGACATACCTTTGATTCAGTTGAATTTGCACTAATTTGCTGGGACTACCTTAAGTTGCCAGTGAAAGTAGGAAAGCGGCAGAAACAAATAACGTCAAAAGATTTTCAGAATGATCGAGATAGGTTACACAATTAGACAAATAACGGATGAAAACCTCACTGAAGGTGTTACACATTGGTCAACAAAATATGTTTGATGAATCAAGTTGATGAGTATAATGACATCACAAATAGCAGGACACCTGCAACTTCCAGTATCCAGGTGATCTGGCAAAGTCAGAAAAAGAAATTAAATGATTAACAGTGAAGTATAAGTTGACAGTAGTTAGCATAAGCTTTTACAATGTGTTTGTCAGACACACTTTGAGGATTGTGTTGAGTTAGAACGTTCGCACAAAAAGGAAGCATGTTTAAGATTTATTTACTTGTGTCACAAGTAGGCCTACACTAATACTGCAATGATGTTACTGTGAAAATCCCCTAGTTGCTACACATTTCGGTGCCTGTTTGGGTACACTGAGGGAGAATTTAGCACCTAACCAGCAGATCTTTTGGACTGTGGGAGGAAACCCATGCAGACACTGGGAGAGTGAGCAGACTCTACACAGATGGTGATCCAAGCTGGGAATCGAGCCCGGATTCCTGATGCTGTGAGATAGCAGTGTTAGGCACTGTGTTAGAAAGGGTTGTGGATCTAACAATAGGTAAAAGCCTTTCTGTGTCCCAACCTTCAAAACTGTCAGCTGATGAGTCGGCAGTGCCTGTTACAATTTTAGGCCACGTGATTGATCATGCCTAAAAATAACATTGAAAAATTCATGGTGTAAATAACCAAATGTGAAATTAGTGCAACGGAATGACTGCACTTGATGTTCATAATCACTGCGCAGTTTAATAGAATGAACCCACTTTAAGATATCTTGCAGTGTTTCATTCAGTCATCATGTCTCTGCCGGTTGGAGCTTCTCTCTTATTCCCACTTTATTTTTCTACCTCCCTCACATGTCTTTTTTACATTTTCCCTCAAAAGCTACTTATTAGGTACTCTTTCAGCCATCTGCCTAAGGTCTCCCTTACTTCCTGTCCCCTGTCCACCTCTGATGCTCTTGTAGATGAGCGACATTGCACTGTGGTAAGTCATTGTGCAAGAAATAAAACATGAAGGTTGCAGAGATTTTCTGTGCACACTGTGCAACACAATTGTGTGCCTGTTTTTTCTGAACACATTGCTGGCAGCGCACAAAGGGAAATTCCCTAAGCTTTCCGAACTAAAATAACTGAGGTTTTCTGCCCAGCAGAAGCTGTGGCCTGGAGAGCAATGAAGCTGCAAAGCACAGCTTTTATATCCATCAAAAATATACATCAAAAATAGGAATGCCAAATAATATTTCTGTGACTATGCCCGTTAAATTTGTTGCTTGTAACTCAAGTTGCTGATTCCAGTAAATGTGGGTGTTCTGATTTAAGATATTCAGCAGTGAAGCAACTAGACCAAAAATGTCACCATTGCTCCAGAGGCCCCAAAAAACAAACAGCACAGACAAGGGGAGCAAAATACCAGGCATTCTGAGAAATTTGATTTGCCTTGAACAGATACAAAGGCTGTGGAGTGATGGTCTGTGCAGCCTGAGGCCAAAGCCCTGTTTGGCTTCTGTCTTATTTAATGGTGCTCTTGAGCTCTGAGCAAGTTGAGCTCCTTGTTCCAGCTTGTCAATCGGTGAAGTGGGAAATTGCCTGGTTCTTGGCAGGTCCAGTCTGGGAGGATCCCGAGGTGGTTTGGTGAATGTTAAGTATTTTTGGGAACTCCAGGAGGAGCCCTGTGTACAAGGCTAATTCCATTTTTTTTTCACCAAATGGACTTTGGAGGATCTTGACCTGGACCCCATCACCGATGGAGCCAACTTCCATTTCTTTGCAGGCCAGTACACAATCTCGTTGGGCACACTGTCCCTGGAAGATAGCTTCTACTCTCCTGGATCAGTGTGAAGTGTTCCCACTCCAGCCTTACTCCGCTTGGCTGAATTTTCTAAGTTTGTGAAGGTGGAAGGATGGGCTAAGATTTTTCTTCACACCAGCCTATTAGAAACTCCCAGAAATGAAAGGGACCCGTGGCATTTTAAGCCTATTATGTTTATAGTTCTTCAGAGGAACCAAATTATCACTGAATTCAAGTTTAGCTCTTCCTGGTCCTATGCATGTTTCCTCATTTACTGAAATGTTTCTCCTGTTACTGCAATCTACATTCATAGAATCATAGGATCCCAGAGTGCAGGAGGCCATTTGGCCCATCAAGTCTGCACTGATCACAATCCTACCCACGCCCTTTTCCCATGGCCCAATGTATTTATCCTAGCTGGTTCCCCCCTATTCAATGTCATGACTATCTAGAAATCAATTGATTTCTGTTTTAATCATGCACAATGACTCAACATTCACAGCTCTCTGGGATAGAGAATTCTGATGATTTAGCATCCTTTGAGTGATACAATTTTTCCTCATCTCAGTCCCGAATGAAACAGTGTTAGATATAACTGTGTCTCCATTCACATTCCATTCCAGAGACGTAGGAATATCTAAACTGTCTGAACGAGGCAGCCTACTAATGTCATGCTAATGAAGACGGGTGGTGCTCCACATGCAGAATATATAATTAGTAAATGTTAGAACTGAACTTTTGTCCATTCATAGCTTATTGGTGGAAAACCTATTCATAATATATACTTTGAAGGCACAGCAAGGATACCTTAACGTAACACTCAATGTTGGATTCCTGATTGGGAATAAATCTCCTAGTTTTGGAAACCCTATCGCATGTTTTGTGGTGACAGACACAACCCTCCATTGGCCAGTGGCATCACCTCTGGAATTAATTGTTGCAGGGATCCTTTGTCCTTATGAAATTTAACCAATCAGTTCAATTTTAGATATGGACAATGAATATTTCTGGTGATTCTCCCATTTGGATTTCATAATTTTGGAAGATTGGGAAATGGCCTTGCTGTAAATGGTCTTGGTAATTAAGTGCATGTGAATTAATGATGCTATAATAAGGAAGTGTTAGTCATGCAAGTGCGCAGGAGATAAATGTACACGTTTACAAAACTTGAGTCATTCCCAGCATCAACTTACTTTTAAATTGTGTCCTTTAATGTACTAAAATATCAGAAAGCAATGTCAAATATAACACTGAACCACATAGGAAATTAGTAAGGCAGATGGCTGGTTGGAACATGGTGCTAATAAGGCAAAGGTTGTGGGTTTAATCCCAACACCGGGCAAATGGAATTGCCTATCTCAGTGCCATCCTGGCTGAGATATATGGGGTGGCATGGTAGCAGTGGGTAGGTGTTGAAAGTGGGTCCACCACAATGGTTTGCTGCCTCACAACGCCAGGGACCTAGGTTCGATTCCCGGCTTGGGTCACTTGTCTGTGCACGTTCTTCCTGTGTCTGTGTGAGTCTGCTTTGGTTTCCTCCCACGGTCTAGAAGATGCGCTTCATTGGCCATGCTAAATTCTCTCTCAGTGCACCTGAACAGGCACTGGAGTGTGGCGATTAGGGGATTTTCACAGTAACTTCAATGCAGTCTTAATGTAAGCCTATTTGTGACACTAATAAATAAACTCTTTAAAAAGCTTGCTCAAATAAGAATGTTTTAAGGAGTGCTTCAACAGGAGAAAAACAGGGTGGAGATGTTTAGGGAGGGAGTTAGGCTCTGGAAATGGATCCACTACAATGGCAATATGATTAAAGTCAAAAATGTCAGAAGCAACTTTAAACCTATACCTTATTCACCAGATGTGATACTTGAGAGAACCTGGATTGTACCTTTCTTGCCTTGGAAGGGGAGTTTATTGTGTTACAGAAAAAAAGCTGAACAGTGCTGGTGTTCATAATAAATGATTGCATTCTAATTATCACATTAGGGTGGCACAGTGGCACAGTAGTTCGCACTGCTGCTCCACAGCGCCAAGGACCATCCATCCTCAGGGCACTAGAGTTTGTACATTCTCTGGGTTTTCCGGTTTCCTCCTCCAATCCAAAGATGCGTGATTAGGTTGATTGGCCATGCTTAATTTTCCCTTAGTGTCAGGGAAAGTAGGGTAAGTATGTGGAGTTATGGGAATAGGGCCTCGGTGGAATTGTTGTCAGCATAGACTCGATGGGCTGAGTGGCCTCTTTCTGCACTGTAAGGATTCTATCACATTGTGATTTTCTGTTCCTGCTTCCTAATATAAGCACATTGCGCTTGAGGGCACTGCTGCTCATTCATAACATCATGGCATTAGAAGTTTGTAATGTCCTGTATTTGTTCCCAAGTTAATTCCAACTCATCATTTTAAGAGCAGTTGACAAAGGATGATTGGCAAACACTTGTGAAATTTACAGTTATCTTCGGGACTTGTATCAGTGCAGTGTGTGACAGTTCAGTGAATCACTCTGCTGGAAGTTTCATGATTAAAATTGAAAACACTCCACCATTCTGCTTGGCCTAGCTGATTCTTGTTCCGCTTGCATGATCATGCAACAAAAGTAAGCAGAATTAGGATAATTTGGATATATAAGTGCAGAAACATCACTTATCAGTCATCATCAAACTCACAGGTTTTAAGAAAGCTTATTAATTGAGTGTTTACTTTACAGAAGGTGTGAGTGAAAGAGATTTATCTTCCACTTATTTTAAGATGATGAATTGTTAACCTCTAGAGTCCAAGATGGGGTGCAGAGTTCATCTTGTCAGCATGGATCTTGTTTATCTCTCTTTTAGGGACTATGAATTGGATTCAATTGGATTTTGAATTTGGCTTTTGGAGCAAGCAAGGAATGGATTTGTGTTTGCCCCTTCCATTCTGAGCATTAGCTTTGTAACTTTAAGGATGGAGTAAAAATTAAGATTGCTACTAAAATCTTCCAAATCTAAATATGTATTTTATACACCCGAAGGACCATCGCTTTGGTCAAAAATGCAAATCATTAAACTAGTTGAATGATTTCTAAATAATTGTGAGGTTTAACTCAAATGTTACGGTACAGCAATAATTTTTTTCAAAGTTCCAGTTTCTACCTCAGTCAGGACTGGTAGGACCAGTCCTGTTATCAGTCCTGTTTCCCAGCCTCCAGCGTGAAATAGGATTGCAATGGATGGCGTGTTGCTGCCCTGTGTGAGTCAGTTACAGTGTGTGTGAGTCAGCAGGGATTTGTGTATGCTAAACTGAGTGCGCAGGTGGTCACCTTTGTAAATGAAAATTAGAATTGAAAGGATTATTCTACCCTTGTGTGTCATTGCAAACTGCTGGTTTGTGAACTTTTGTAAAAGAGTCAATGCTTCTTCCAACCTTCTGAAGAGTTCGCAAGTCCGCTGTCTGACAAACCGCATCCAATACCTTAACATGGTAGATGAGAGTACTACATGCTTCAGACTGTGCTGCAACATTGCAGACAGTTTCTGGCACATCTTTCTACTGCATGATTAGGCCTTTGCAGGAAGACATTTTCGTAGGCGTTGCAGGCTGTAACTCGTTGCTCTTAGTTATCTCTCACATGTGATTCATATTGATATAACATGACAAGTTGTTCAAGTCATATTATTGTCATTTTATGATCATATTAACAAGGTAAAAAGATTATTTCATTTCAAGCATTTAAATCATTGCCAAATGAAATAAAATGCCACCAATTGGTTAGCCAGTTTCTTTGCACCAGTGTTTTAGCTGAAGCTGTGATAAAGTTTTGCTTTCTAATTTTTGGATTACTACATATCAGCATTTCAGAAAATTGACATAAACGATTAATAAAGCTACTTTGTTTCGTGCTTGCCTGCAAAGTTCACAAAGACATGTCAGCTTATTGTCACGGTTACAGTGATGTTACAGGATGATTTTTTTTCTCTCTTATCATTTAACACACAACTAGAAGGACGTGGAGGCTTTGGAGAGAGTACGGAAAAGTTTTATCAGGATGTTGCCTGGTACATAGGGTATTAGCTATGAGGAGAGATTGAATAAACTGGGATTGTTCTCTCTGGAAACTTGGGGGCTGAGGGGGGTGACCTGATAGAAGTTTATAAAATTATGAAGGGTGCGGATAGGGTGAACAGTTGGAAGCTTTTTTCCAGAGCAGAAATGACAATTATAAAAGGGCGAAAGATCAAGGTAAGATTCAGTAGAGCTGTGCGGGGGAAATTTCTTACACAGAGGGTGGTGGGGACCTGGAATATACTGCTAAGTGAGGTTGTTGAGGTAGACATGATAACAACATATAAGACTTACCTGGGTAGATACATGAACAGATGGGGAATAGTGCAAAATAAGCGGTTTGTCTAGATAGGGCAATGTAATTGGTGCAAGCTTGGAGGGCCGAAGGGTCTATTCCTGTGCTGTGCTGTCCTTTGTTCTTGTTCTTTGTTCTTAAGTTGTTGGATATTTCTGCATTAATGTAAAATGCATTTGATGATATGGGAAAATGCTGATTTATTTCCTACGGTTCCTGTACTGTGTGAGACATGGTGAAAATAAAACCACTTAAAATTTTTTTAACCAAACATCATTGATTTATCACAAGGAATTCATGCCTTGTTAATGGTGAACCTTTCTGATTGTTTGTTGTAAGGTAATTCAAAAGGAACAGTTTCTCATTCTAGTGCGTTTGGTGCTGTGTTCAGTTTCAGGTCTGCACGCAACCCCTTTTCACACATCATTACTCAGATCTTAAGCCCTGTACCTTTTTAGATGCTGAGATTGCTGACTGGGAAATTCTTCTTAAAAGGATGTTTACTCTTTGAAAACATTTGTCTGAAGGCAGCTGAGATTTTTTTTGATGACTTTTCCCCTCAAGGGAAATCAATTCATTTGATCCAAGTACCTACTGTACATAAGAACCCTTTACCCCCATGTGCTTGGTTTATGTGCATTTTCTAAGAAGATCCAAAACATTTCCTCCTCTGATAGGAAATTTTAGAAATTCAAACATAATTAAATTTTCTGATGATTTTATAAAGCATGTCTGTAGTGTAATGGCTTTTTCTACATGTATAATTATTTTTAAGACGAGTCTTTGAGCATTCAAACCTCAGCTGTCAATAGCAGTTAGTTAACTCACCTTTGCATTTAAGTCAGCTGTTGTGTCTAAGCTTGCCCGAGAAATATTCTAATTACCATCTAGTTTGACTGGCTTCCTTCATCTGATTCTAACGTATCACTTTTCCCTCTCTGTCTAGCTGCAGTGAGTGTTATGACACATCCAGAGCTGTCTTCCCTCTTGAGACCGTGTGATGAAGAGGATTTGCGAGTTACTGTAGCTCACCACGGCTCGATGCTCTGACTTGTGATTTGAACGAGCCCTGGGGTACCTGGGAGGAACTTTCAACAGCCTACCTGGCGTGATGAGCAAGTTCACTTTTCAGAACAACAAAGTGATGCAGGACCGCCGGAGCGTCTGTGTTTTCCTTCCCAATGATGAAGCTCTCAATATTATCGTGAACGTAGGTTTTGCCCATTTATCTCTCCATTGCTTTTGTTTTCTTTAATGATAAAAGTACACTTTTGACGGTTTCTTCAACATTACACACGATGCTTTCACAATATTGTCAGCACATGATATAGTTCTCTGATTTTTATTTAACCTGTTTTATCTATATTCTGAAATGTCATCAAAATTCCAAATTGTGATTTGGTGCACGATTACTTTTAAGTATTTGCAATGTTAAAATAATCGCTACTGAGTTTACTGTGACAGTCATGGGTATAATGTTAAAAGAGAAAATGCTGGAAAATCTCAGCGGGTCAGGCAGCATCTGGCAGGTCTGGAAGTATAGGCTTTGACAAAGGATCGTGTGAACTCGAAACGTCAGCTCTTTTCTCTCCTTGCAGATGCTGTCAGGCTTGCTGAGATTTTCCAGCATTTTCTCTTTTGGTTTCAGATTCCAGCATCCACAGTAATTTGCTTTTATCCATGGGTATAATATGACAGGTGCTAAGGCTAAGGATAGTGATATAGCAAATATTAAATCAAAAAGTTGAAGTTTACTATGAAAATTTATGAGGTGGTCTCACTGGGATTTAACATGCTGTTAAAAAGGCACAGTTCAAAACCTGTTTTAATGTGTTTTGTTTAGTTTCTTTTAATAGTTATGCATTAGTGCCCAGCAAGGAGTGTTGATTGACAATCTCTTTCTATTATCTTCAAATTTGATTTTTCAATAGGTTACTGGGCAGTATGTGACTAAAGGTGAAGTTAGAAATCTTTCACATTATTCCTCTCCCACCTCTAAAATGCAGTTATCCTCCATTGATGTTCCCATTCCTGGAGTCACTTTGTGAAGGCTTCGATGTTCAAGTCAAATGGCACAGTGGTTGGCACTGCTGCCTCATAGCACCAGGGACCCGATTTCAGTTCCTGTTTGGGTCACTGTCTGTGTGGAGTCTGCACATTCCACCCCTGCTCACTCACCTCCCTACTGTGTCTCTGTGAGTTTCCTCCCACAATCCGAAAGGCGACCTGGTTAGGTGCACTGGCTATGCAAAATTCTCCTTTTGTGTACCCAAACAAATGCCAGAGTGCTGTGACTTAAGGGATTTTCACAGTAACTTGATTGCAGTGTCAGTGTAAGCCTACTAAATAAAATTTAATTTTTAATGTTAATTAAGTATGCAATATAATCAGATGTCTGCTGCTATAATCTTAGGTAAACTGTTGCTAACACATTTTCTGTTTGTTTGCTATGTCTAAAGGTATCAAAATCTTTTTGAACTTTTGCTCAGGGATTGAACAGTGTTGGTAATTGTCAATGATCAAAAGATGTCTTGAGGTTTGAAATAAATGAAGGTACAGCAATGTGGCAAGAGACCAGAGGAGTAGGATCAGGTTTGGATTGCTTTAACAAGAAGCTAGAAGAAATGTGATAGGCTGAATGGCTTCCTGTGCAGCAAACATTATGCTAGTAAAAGTTTAGCTTAAATGCTCAGAAGATCTCTGCGACTTTGTTACAGAATGAAGGAAGGACACACGCGCACAATGCATACACACTAATACACGCGCGCAGACACGCATGCACGCACGCACAATTTGAAATCTTACTACAGCATGAATTAGACAGAGCAGATCATTACTTTTTTCCACTACAACATTCAGCATGCGGAACCTCCTTTTCTATTCCTAGAATCTTTTTGAAAGAAATCTTGGGAAAACAGTTTGTTTGTGCATTTAATTTCCTATTCCAGTCAAAACCCACAATTACATTTTTACTCATTCACAATTTCCTTCTTCTTGTACTATGGGGACTAAGAAGCTAATCCGTGGGCTAAGAGGAAAGCCAATTTCACTGAAGTGGTGACAGGCAGTCATTCAGGTTCCCTGGAATTTGCATTTCTTTTTCTTTCTGTAATGGATGGGAGCACCCAGGATCTGGCCATATCTATACACAGTACTGCGCCTCTGCAGATTTTTCTTTGTTTTGTAAATGAGATGCAGTCCACTTGAGAACATTTAATGATGACATTTTCTTCCATTCTTAAAGTTACATTTCAAAAATGTGCAAAGGTGAGCGGATTAGGTTGATTGGCTATGCTAAATTGCCTCTTAATGTCAGGGGAATTAGCAGGTAAATTCGTGGGGTTACAGGAATGTGGCCTGGGCGGGATTGTTGTTGTGCAGGCTTGATGGGCCGAATGGCTTCTTTCTGCACTGTAGTGATTCTATGATTCAACGAAAAACTGTGAGAATAGTACCTTTCTATTCATATACTGCATCTGTCCATTGCTCCGACATGCAGGGAAGAAACTGCCAGATCAGGTTATGTGTATGAGCATTACTAACCATTTCAATAGTCTTCGCATGATCAGTTTTTCCTTATTTGCATGTTCAGTCTTTGACCCAAACTCTGAATGGGAGGATAATTCCTGCCATGAGCAAAGATGTAAAAACAAGTCCATTTGCGATTAACCACACATCCGTTGTTTTCATACATCCCTACCAGTTGGAAGCATCCTTGTACTTAAGACAAGCTGACACATTCTTGAACAATAAGGCATTTCTAACTGGTCTTAATATTTTGGCAAACACTGCAAACAGCTAAAGATCTTCTGCATTGTTATCTTGCCATATTTTTGTTCATTGGCTCCATTTAATCTTATATTCTAAATATTAGCATATTTATTGTATATGTCTTTCTATAGTCCGAAATTATTTAAAATACAGGAAAAAAAGCTCAAATCAGTGGCTGAAATTTGGCATAATTTCTACATTGTATCTTCCTTGAAGCAGAGAGTATTATTGTAGCTGTGAAAGTGAGCTCACAACTGCAGTACGTAGTGAGCAAATTGAAGTGTTTTTTTCAGTAGTTAACCTAATAAAAATGGGTAGGATACTGCTTGCTGAGTTGCAGAGTTTCAAATCTTTTGGAAGCATGGAATCTCAATGTTGGAATCTGCCTTTGCAACATATAATCAAAAAAAACCATAATGTTTCTTATTTTGTAGGTAAAAGCCTTGTGCCAAGAATTATTCATTCAAGTCTGTGACCTTCTAAGGCTGAAAGACTGTCATCTTTTTGGGCTCAGTGTGATACAAAGTAAGTGAGACTGGACACTGATTATAATTCCATAACAATAAGTAAAAGCGCCGTCATCTGCAATATACCCATTTTATTGGAATCGCATAGAGTCCCCACAGTGTTTTATTCCTAACCACATCTTTCAATCTTATATTTTAACTGAAATCTATTTGTTATATTTTATCATGCCCAAACTTTTGTCTTGCACTCTGCTACAAGGGGATGCTATCAGGCATCACAGAAATCTTTAGTAATAATATGTAAAAAAAAAAGATATCATGGAAGCAAATCAACCAGGACAGCAAATACACAAAACAAAAGAGAGAAGAAAGAAATTTGGCCATTTCCCTGCCTTGAGATCAGTCTTAAATTTAAGTATTGAAAATTGTGCACGTGTTTGTATTTTCAAACTTTTCAGTTGTTCTATATTTTCTTTCATAATCCAATCATAATCATTTATTTCAACATCTGAATTAATATCAAAGTTGAAGTGATTCAGTGCTCTTAACTTACTGGTTTGTAGTCTGTGAGAATACCTCAACGCAATTGGCTGCTTACTCCGTTTACTGACCACATTGCTGCTGCATATCTGGAATTCCCCTTTACTTGGCAGCAGATTTAAACAGGCGCCAGTAAAGGGGAAAACTACACCACAAAAAGGTTATTGGGGCACCTTTCTTTTTGGGAACAGCATCAAGCAATGTTACTTTTCCACTGACCATGAAATCCAGCCAAAGTCCATGGTGCTACTTCTGCACTGTACATCAGCTTCAATGGCTAATGCACAAACATGTATTTAGATATTGTTACAGAAAGCTGCTTTGGCAATTTTGAATTTTTATATAACTGTGCAGGTAGATCTTAGTCATAGCCCCAGTGCTGAGTTAAGGCAGCAAAAAGAGGTAAATCAAAGGCCTCATGTTCTAACTGAGGCCAATAATTTTCTACTCATTAGTTTGAATGGAAGAAAGTCAGGTGGACTTATGTCAGGACATGGGAGTCCTTCCACCACATTTACCTCCTTGCACACTGCCCAGGCAGGCAGACTTTATGAAATGATGTTTCAACTATGTAGTAGACAGAGATTGCAGAAACAGAAACTGAGTAAATTCTACTGAGGAAAAATGGAACACTGATATCATTTACACAATCTGATTGTTGGGCAATCAGATCTGTAACTACCCAAACATCTTTAACAGTTTCCCAGCAGTCATGGGATCTTATTGAAATGAATCATTTTGAGCTCAGTATTAAAAGTCATGAAGGGGATGTGGGGGAATCACTGACACACACATTCCCATCTCCCCACAGCATGTTTCTTGTGATGGGAGGCGATGCACTGTTTGCCAGCAATGGGATCTCCAGTGATTTCCTTTTAATTACACCCCACATTGCCTGGAAATCAGCGGTGGGGTGTGCTGTTGGTGGGACTGTAAGATCCCACTGACATAAACAGTTGGAGTATTCTGGCCACACTCCAAATTCTCAGCATTTCACTC
Source organism: Sphyrna mokarran (assembly GCA_024679065.1). Taxonomy (NCBI): domain Eukaryota; kingdom Metazoa; phylum Chordata; class Chondrichthyes; order Carcharhiniformes; family Carcharhinidae; genus Sphyrna; species Sphyrna mokarran. The sequence continues at coordinate 36,112,735 of JAGIQG010000015.1, forward strand.
TGAATTATTCCGAAGTGTGGTAGCTATAGACAAATAAAATATTAAATAGATTAAGGAAAGTAGAAAATAATTGCAAATAAAACAAACAATGACATTTTTGAAAAATTAAAGAATATGGTGACTTTGGGGTATTGTCACTGGATTATTAATTCAGAGACCCAAGGTAATGCTTTGGAGACCTGAATTCAAGTCCAAGGAATTTGAATTCAATAAAAAGGAATATGGAATTAGAAGTCTAACAATGATCTTGTAACCATTGTTGGTTGTCATAAAATCCCATCTGGTTCATTAATGTTCTTTAGGCCAGACCAGGATATGATTTTAGATCCATGTGTTAGCTCTTAATTGTCCTCGTTCACAGGGTATTTAGGGATGGGCAATAAATACTGACCTATCCAGTAATTCCATAACCCAACAAATTAATATAAAAATGAGTGGCAACAAGTTGTACGACTGCTGACAGCAAATTGTACATAATAAAATGTTCCTGGGTCATTAATAAATGTATAATTAAAGAAAATTTGAACCACAAAGAAGGACAATCTTAGAAGAAGCAAGGGGGTGAGTGAGGCAGAACTGTTCAATAAGCGAATTCCAGAGTTCAGGCCTTGAAAGCTGAAATGACAGCTTGATTTAAAATGTGGAGTTAGAAAATTGCTGGTAGTTTGGAGAGTTGTGGAAGTGGCAGAGATTAGAATGAAAAGCAAGACCAAGCAAGACTTGAGCATTTTAAAAATGATGTGTTGCTTAAGAAGAACCTGGCTAGGGCAGTGAGAGAGGGATGGTGGATTAATGTGACTTGATGCAAGTTAGGACATGGCAGCAGGTTTTTAGATGGTCTTGGGTTTATGGAGGGTAGAATTTAAGAAACTGGTCAGGAGAGTTGAACCTAGAAGTAACAATGGCATGGATGAAAGTTTCAGTGGCAGCTGAGCTGAGCTGAGGTGATATTATGGAGGTGGAAATTGATTGTCTTATTGATGATGTGGATATCTGGTCAAATCTGAGCTGTGGTTCTTCCAAATTGATTCTAGGTGACCAGTCCAGCAGAAAAACTGGACTGTTTCCCGCTGGTGTTAGCAGTGGCTGAGAGATGGGCTTCTCCCATCTGATCAATACAAATGTATGTACTGTAGGAAACACTCTATCAGCCCCACTGTTCAGGGATTGAAATAAATGCTGTGTTAAAAGAATAGGGCTGAGGGAGCAGCTGTGGAGAAAGGAATTTCCCATCCCCCACCCGCCTGATGAAAGTGACTGACTTCTATTGGTCAGAGGAGTCAACTCACACCTGCAGATGCTTCTTCTTCTTCTTTGAGAGAGAAAGGGGAATTCCTTTTGCAGAGTGGAGTGCTGCTAAGATTTGGAAGCCTGCCAGGTGTTCAGGGTGGAAGGAATTAAAGTGAGCAGTCCACTTCAAAGTTTTCACAGTTCACAGAGCAGAATGATGACTTTGATCAGAGAGATGCCTGAAATCACACGCCAGGAGCGATGGTGAGGTTTCCCTGGGTTAGAAGGGGCAGTCAAGCAACTAGACATCTTTTGCACCAAGTCCATGATGCTCCTGATTAACACCAAAACCCACTCGGTGTCGGTCTGCTGGGGAGGTGGGTGAATAGCAGGACGGCTTTGAATTGGGCTTCATGCTCACTAATTACATTCAAATTGATAGTTTTGCATAATCAAAGGCGGGATCCTGCTCAGAGCTGGCGGGACAAATAAGGTGAATGGTGACAGATTTGACACCCCTTGAGAATCCTGTTCTAGGCTTAATGTCCCATTCAGGACACCAGGATTCTCAACATTGATAAATGGAGCCAGTGAATCCCCCTCCCCCTGTAATCTTTGGATCAAATGTGCCACCAGCTATGGACCATCTTGTTGAATCTCAGACTGTTATCAGTATGAGTGATAATCAAGAGTGGAAAACCACAAAATAAATCTTTTTTTAGAAAAGTTGTAAAATGAAAGCTCTTTTTTCATGTGTTTGTAGTTTAGTGAGGCCATGAGCAGCTGAGCTGCACATAGAGAACAAAGAACAAAACAGCACGGGAAACAGGCCCTCCGGCCCAATGAGCCCGTGCCGCCACCCCAATGTTCCCACCTCTACTCGTGATCCCTGTCTATGTTTATAGATCTATTGATTAAAAACCAAATTTGAGACAATTTAGGAAGAATTTGTTCTGCCAGTTAGCCTAAGAGCACATCTTTGGGATGCGGGCTTCAGGTGCTTCTTTAGCAGGTTACAAAATGTTTCAAGTTGCTTCAATTGATGCCAAACTAAAGAAGGAAATAATAGGAGAGAGACCAAAATGTGGCTAGGAAGTTCACTTTTAATCAGGGTGCAGACACTAAACCTTGGGGCATCCAACTCTGTACTCCTGTCAATCCCCAGCCCTCATTTTAATTCCTTTAACAGGTTGTTTCCTATCTATCAGCTAATTTCTTAGCCTTTCCATGGGCTACTCCAACTGTTCACAGCTTTGAGTTTAATTATTATCCATTTCTTTGGCCCATTTAAATATCAAGGTACACCTAGGTAGAGTTCACTTGATTGGCATCCTAACTACCACCTTCAACTTGCACTCCCTTCACCCTCTGACAAACAGCGGCAGCAGCATGTGCCATCTGCAAGATACACTGCAGCAAAAGGCTCCTTAGACAGCACTGTCCAAACGCATGGCTGCTGCCAGCTAGAAGGACAAGGGCAGCAGGCACATGGGAGCACCATCGTCAAGTTCCCCTCTAAGTCACTCATTATCCTGACTTGGAGCTATATTGGGCTTCCTTCACTGTCACTGGGCCAGACTCCTGGAACTCCCTTCCTAACAGCACTGTTTGTGTTCATGCAGTACATGGACTGCACTGGTTCAAGAAGGCAGCTCACCACCAGTTTCTCCAGGGCAATTCGAGATGAGCCATAAATGCTGGCCTTCTGAATCCTCTGAGCAGTGACAATGCTGTGCAGATTGCCACTGCATGTGAAGGTTCCTCTGACCCAACACCACTGTGCATTCTTTCTGGAATCTTCTGATCCTGGCTATCAAGGAAATGATGTAGAGATGCCGGCGTTGGACTGGGGTAAACACAGTAAGATGTCTGACAACAACAGATTTAAATCCAACAGATTTATTTGATAGTAAACTCGCAAGCTTTCGACTCTATGGTCTTTGTCAGGTGAAACGGTTTCACTTGATGAAGACCATAGAGTCAAAAGCTTGCGAGTTTACTATCAAATAAATTGGTTGGATTTAAATCTGGTGTTGTCAGACTTCTTACTGTGTCAAGGAAATGTGCAGGACTGGGGATGTCAGAGAATCCAGTGGAGCAGAATGGAATGGGGGAAGAGAAGACATGTCCCTTTTTTTACACAGCACCAGTTGGCAGTTAAAAGGTCAAGTCTTTGAGCGTGGGTTAGTGACTGGGTAGGTGGGTGAGCTGATACTTGGATGAGATGAGCGAGTAGGTCATTGAGTGGTGGAGGATAATCAGGTCAAGTTGGAGGTATGGAGTGGTCAGGGAATAGTGTGGTTGGTTTTGGCCATGCCGGTATTTGGTTAGTCTGGGATTAGATCGGGGGGGGTTGTTGAAGTAGTTGGGTTGAGGGTAGTTGAATATCTGGAAGAGTAGTCTGGTCAGGGTGAATAAGTGGATTGGTTTGGGTTGGGTGTGGGGGGTGTATGTGGTCAGTTGTGGAGTTATCCAGGTGATAGATTAGATTTTAAACTGTCTAGCATTTCCTGGATAACTATCCAGGTAAGAAGCGTGAATTTGTTTCAAGGCTCCAACTTTAATGTGAGAAATGATGTTGTGCAGGATCCTGGGCTGAAAATAATCCATCAGAAGTTTAAACTTCCTGGGCAGTTCCCTCGGAGATCAGAGCATAAGCTGTCCACAGGATGCTGATATATGTCCGATCGCCAACGATCTGGAGCTGGAAGATTTGGGCTTTAGTTGAATGTAAATGATTTAGCTTTTTGTTGTGTGGGTGATCTTCATTCATAATCACTCCTGATGATCAGTTCTTTTATTTTACACAGAAAAACTGATGGGTTATAATGGTCTGTGTTTAGTTTATCACTGTGCTGGTATATGGCCCTCAGATTCAACTGTTGACACTTCCCTATTAATATCTATTTATTGATGCCCTCATACTGATTGTTAGTGTGTCACGATCTCTTCCCGAGCCTCTATCAGCATGCTGCGATAAATAAGGCCTGTCTGTTACTTGTTTTGTTAATTTAGCCATCTAGACCATTTACCTCATAGGGTGAAGTCATTGATTTTACTTGTGATAGCTTTGATTAGAGCGGGCAGGTTTCCCAAGTCTCCTCATGTGAATACCTGCAGAAAGTTATTATTCAAAATATTTACTATTTTGTTCTCATCTTTAGTTTCAAGCCCGCTTATCGCTGTAGGGTTTCTGGCTCTTCTCTGAATGCCCTCTTGCTATTATGCACTTGAAAGTTTAATAATGATGTTTAACCTCAACAATTATGCCTTCTTCAGGATTTTTCTCAGGCCATTTTTTTCTATTTTAGACCTTTGATTTCTTTATTTTTCATTCAAATGTTTTCTTTGGAGCTTGCTGTTTTTTGAGAATGCATTTGTTCTAAATACTACCATTATGGCCAGAAATTACCTGTCCCACCAGCTACGGGAATCGTAGCTGTGGGACTGAAAATTCAGCGGACACTTAATTGACACTTCCGTTGACCCGGGAAGGAAATTTCCGGTCTTGGGGAACATGCGGCTGGAAAATCCCACCATATATCTCGGATGGGTCTTCCTTCTTTCTTTCTATTTCTACAATCATGAACAATCTTTCCAAATGAATTTATTACGAGTGTCCTGTTCACTCCTTACATCACACTTAAACCATTTAAATTCCTATCCCAAGCTCCTGATCTTGGGTATTCCTGACTCCTAGATTTTGTTAACATACTCGTTCTGTGGTTGCTGTTTCCCAGTAAGCCTCTGTTTCTAGTGTGTTTGATGTTATCAACAATAGCTAATCAAGGTGAATATTGTCTTTTCTGATCTCCTTGACACACCAGGTCAAGAATCAATCTAACACTAAACTAGTAACTCTAGCTCTAATCCTCACCGGTTATTTGTAGCATTAGAATGATCCTATCAGTGCGATTCACTCTCCCTCCGATGTAATCAATAGGGATGATTCTTCCAAAAACATACTAAGTGTCGAATTTGTCTGAAAACTGGAGTGAATTCCTCTGTTTTTTTTCAGCTGGAGTTTCAAAATTAATCTCACACTCTGTGCACTGCACAGTGCCCTAACATGCTTCACTGCAAAAATCAGTTGTTGAGGCCTATTCTCTTTGGAGAGGCCAGCCAGCACAGTGCTGAGCGGGCCACTGCGCATGCGCCGATCTGTCAGCACCAAGCGCATTGGACCCACACTGCCAGCTCCCGATTGCTGGCCAGCCTCGCAACCCCTGCCTTGGTGTCCATATGGTCCTCCCATAATCTGATTCCTGGCCTCCTGAACATATACGGCCAGCCTTGACCTTCCTCCCACAGCCCCGGAAACCTTGATCTCCCCTCCGCCACTTCCAACAGTCCTGACCTCCTGATTCCCCCTACCCCCCCTCCGATGCCCAGTCTGATTGCTGGCCTGCCTCACTCTGCTCATGATCCTAGTGCAGATTGACAGCAGCACCCTCCACCTCCATTAGGCCATGCCTGCTTGGCACTGCCCAGTGCCCAGTTGGCACTGCTGAGCTGCCCTGGGGCACTGACACTTTGCCTTTTGGCAGTGCCAGGGGGCCAGGCTGGCACTGCTAATCTGGCAATGCCCAGGGGGTGCCTCTTTACCCCGGATCCTCTGGGGGGGGGGGGGGCGCCTCGATGGCCCCCCCCCCCCCCCCCTTCACTTCAGCGGCGTTGGCCAGCTAGCTCCCCGCAAGTGGGGAGAGCTATAGTAAATCCCATTGGAGTGAAGCACTCAGGAGGGAGGATAGTGGGCCCAGGGACTTCAGTCTCAGGCTCGCTAATTAGATATTAAATGCAGTCAAATGCTTGATTAAATGATTTGTACAGCTCTATGTTGATTTTTGGTGCAGATCTGATAGGGCCCGAAATCGGCTACCAGAGATTTGCGGAGGCCACGGTGAGAATCTCCCAGCCTGTTGTGTTACAAAATCATCACAGTGGGCTGGGAGAGTCGCACCCAATGTATTTACCTTCTAGGTGCTCTGGTACATAGGGCCATAGTATTTCTTTACTGGCCACTCTAACTTTTCTTACTGAGCTATTATTAATTTGTGAAAGGGGTACAAATCATTTCTTCCACTGCTGTCTGTTCAAAGTAGGACATTTATTTAATTGAATTTGGATATTAAAGCCAGCAGATTGTGTTTCTCCATTGTTAACATTCACACATACAGATTGTAATCGATTTTTCTTATCTCTGGGCTGTTTTTATAATAAAAGACACTTTGACACTAACAGACTATTAACTTGACTAACGATCTCCTATCAGGGAGAGTGGCAGACTGCTGTTAGTTTTGCTCCTATCCTTTTGTGTTGTCTTATTTGGGTGGTTCTACCAGCAGAGCATTCGGGACCATAGGAACATGCGTGATTTCTCATCACATCAAGCTGCAACCTCCTGGGAATGAATCTCATTAAACACTGAATGTTATGTTCATGCCGTTCCTCAGGATTTATTACTGTAAGGATTTCCTACTGGCCAACAATCCAAGTGGCTAACAATTGGGATGACACAATATGGTTGAAGTGAGACTCGAACCATAACCTTCTGAAAAAGGGGTAGCTATGTAGTCAAGGGTTGTGGCATTAATAGGGAGTGCAGGGAATGGATGGTTGTATATAGGTGTTGTAGGCCTCACAAACCTTATTGAGTTTTTTGAGGAGGTGACCAAAGAGGTAGATAAGGGTAAGGCAGCTGATGTAGTGTATATGGATTTTAGCAAAGCGTTTGATAAGGTTCCCCATGGTAGGCTACTGCAGAAATTGCAGATGCATGGGATTGAAGGTGATTTAGCAGTTTGGATTAGGAATTGGCTAGCTGATAGAAGACAGAGGGTGGTGGTTGATGGGAAATATTCAACCTGGAGTGCAGTTACAAGTGGTGTACCTCAAGGATCTGTTTTGGGGCCACTGCTGTTTGTCATTTTTATAAATGACCTAGATGAGGGTGTAGAGGGTTGGATTAGTAAATTTGCTGACGATACCAAAGTGGGGGGAGTTGTAGACAGCGAGGATGGATGTTACAGTTTGCAGAGGGACATAGATAGGTTGCAGAGCTGGGCCGTGAGGTGGCAAATGGAATTCAATACGGATAAGTGTGAGGTGATTCACTTTGGTAGGAATAACAGTCATATGAAATATAGGGCTAATGGAAGGACCCTTAATAGTGTTGTCGAGCAGAGGGATCTTGGGGTACAAGTACATAGCTCTTTGAAAGTTGGCACCCAGGTTGATAAAGTTGTTAAGAAGGCGTACGGTGTGTTAGCTTTTATTGGTAGAGGGATTGAATTTAGGAGCCGTGAGGTTATGTTACAACTGTACAAAACTCTGGTGCGGCCGCACTTGGAGTATTGCGTACAGTTCTGGTCGCCGCATTATAAGAAAGATGTGGAAGCATTGGAAAGGGTGCAGAGGAGGTTTACCAGGATGTTGCCTGGTATGGTGGGAAGGCCTTATGAGGAAAGGCTGAGGGACCTGAGGTTATTTTCATTAGAGAGAAGAAGGTTACGCGGTGACCTAATTGAGGCGTATAAGATGATCAAGGGATTGGATAGGGTGGATAGTGAGAGCCTTTTTCCTCGGATGGTGATGACCAACACGAGGGGACATAACTTTAAATTAAGAGGTGGTAGTTATAGGACGGATGTCAGAGGCAGGTTCTTCACACAGAGGGTGGTGAGGGCGTGGAATGCCCTGCCTGCAGCAGTTGTGGACTCGCCTACTTTGGGGGCATTCAAATGTTCGGTGGATAGGCATATGGATGATATTGGAATAGTTTAGGTTAGAGAGTCCACTGGCCGGCGCAACATCGAGGGCCGAAGGGCCTGTACTGCGCTGTAATGTTCTATGTTCTATGCTCTATAGTTGAGGGGCTGTGGGTGGAGGAATATCTGGGGGCAGGGCAGTAGCAATGTGGAATGGTAGTTGCAGGGTGGAGGTTAATCATAAGGTGGGGGAATGAGGCATTGTCAGAAGGTGGGTAGGGACCACAGGTTATAATTAGCTGTGTTGTGGGGAAGGGGCTCATGGGGGTAGTGGTAGTCGGAGGAGCAGATGGATAGTGAGGTATTGGGGTAGGGGTGTCATGAGATGGGATTGAGGGATAGTCAAGAGTAGGCAGATATTCACTAGCTAGGTGAAGGTGGTAGTGTGATCAATCAGAGGAATGGGTGATAGTTGGGGGTGATAAGTGGGGGCAGGTATTTCAGAGTTGGGAGAACAATTATGGGTAATCAAGGAGATAATGGGGGGAGTTGGGGGACGTAGATGTTATAAGGATTTAAGATGTGATACATTAATGATGTTGATCGATTTGGGAGGGTAGTCAGGGAGGTGGAAGGGCAATTGTGGTCAGTAATACAGTTAACCAGGAGTTAAAACTAGTTTTGATCTTTCTAGTTTTTCCTGGCACCATCTGAAGTCTTCAACTTTAAATTGGAGTTTCAGAAGGTTCTAGACACAGGGTAATTGCTTAACGGAAGTTGAAACTTCCTGGATAATTTCTATGTCATCGGGGTGTGGAGACTTCTGAAAAGTCTTCCAGTGAATCTCTAGGGTATATCCGGAATACCACTATCCGAAGATTGGGAGAGCTGGGCCTTTGTCTCTGCCCTGGAAAGACTCTCAGTTATTTATGAAGGTATCATTGTTGCTATCACACTACACTGCCAGTCACCCAGTCAACTCCTAAAACTCTTTAGTAAACTCTGCTTCCCAAGTACTGCAAGTATATCAGAAAACATTAATTTGCATCCTCTATCTTTAATATTTGAAACAATCTTCATATATGTGACCTTTAAGGATTCAGTACTATTTTTCCCATGTCACTTGCTGCTTTGCGGACCATTATTAAAACAGGCCAATCTGCCCATATTCTCAACTGTAGAACCTTACAGCACAGAAAGAGGCCCTTTGGCCAATCATGTCTGCATAGTAGGAATTGGATGGTCAGCAGATTGGGAGGCTTGGGAGGCTAGTCAGGATGGAGGAGCATGGGGGAGGAGGGGGCAATTGCAGCGTCTGTACTATAGTCACCCAGTAGTTAGAAGTGGTTTTAATTCTTGCTAAGACAGCCAGGATCATCTGAAGGCTGCAATTTAAATCAGAATTCCGGATGGTTGCCGGTGCAGCACAATTACCCATTGGAAGTTTGAACTTCCTGGACAATTCCTGTGCAATCTCTGCTTGGTGACTTCCAGGAAGATCACTAGCGCACCTCCTAGATTACTTCCTGAGTGTGATCACCCGGAGATTAGAGGCTCTGGGCTATAATTTTATTAGAATGATATTGCCTTCTCAGGCCATATCTTCCTAAGACAGCACCAAGAGGACCGATGCAGAACGAAGAGCGACTTAGTCCTTGATATTCATGTTGGCAATTTATACAGATGTGTTGGCAGTGTTCTGGGATCTAATCACTTGCCTATCTTCTTGACTGGACAGTCTGATATGGCTGGAAAGGAGTTAAAGAGGAGCAATGATATTAAAACAGGCAACATGACTTCAATTAAAATTATATTTTACAAAACCTTAAGATCATTTTGAAATTAAAAGTCATTGAACCTTGTTAGAATGTAAAGGGCTGTAAAAGATGGGTAAAGAACATGGTCAGTTTTGATAATCACACTCACTGAGTATTTTCCTAAAACTGTAACATTGCTTGATAATAAACATAGGCCCAGACTTTGCTGGAAATGTAATGATCAGGTCACAGTGCGTTCTATCATTAATGCATTGAAAAACCAGCAATTTAAGGCTAGGATAAAATACACTGGGACTTGTTTGAATCACACAAAATGCTGGACAATCGTAAGGCACCACTGTGACCTCTCAAAAGCTGCAGCTGGCTATCAACTTTTCCATGAGTGTCGAGCAGTATGCCAATGAAACATTGAAGGTTCTTGCAGAAAGTTATCGCTGCCATTTCACAGCATCATTAAGAGCCATTCATGTTTCAGATAGCCTTTCAATTCTTGAGTTAAACTAATTTAATCAAACTGAGGGACGAACAGCGAGGATCTTAAAGGGGAACTGCTGAAATAAAGACAAATCACAAATGAAACTTAAAACATAAATCAAAATGTGGTTAGGAGGGTCAATAACACACGCTAGTCAAAAGTTGGGCTCCACTGTTTTATATGTCATCATCCATCGAGATTGATGCATGCACATAGGCAAGTCTGTCTATTTGAGAGACATTTGTGGCTACTCATAGCTCATAGCTTGAGGGGAACCATTCCATGAGTGTCAGGCAAAGCATGGAACCAGGGCCTCCGTGAACCACTACAGCTGGAATGGGGATTGAACCCACGCTGTGGTGGTGTTCTGCAGCACACTGTCGCCATCTGACCATCTAAGCTGTCATGATGTCGAGATGCCGGCGTTGGACTGGGGTAAACACAGTAAGAAGTCTCACAACACCAGGTTTAAGTCCAACCAGTTTATTTGATAGTAATCCCACAAGCATTCACAAATGGTGTTCCTTCTTCAGATGTTTGGAAGGTTCTGCCTTTCTCTGACCAGAACCTTCCACACACCTGACGAAGGAACACTGTTTGCGAAAGCTTGTGGGTTTACTATCAAATAAACTGGTTGAACTTAAATCTGGTGTTGTGAGACTTCTACTTGGGCTGTGCCAGATAGAAAGCAGCTTGCAAGCAATGATGATTTGTCTCCAGGTGTGAGATAAAGCTGCAGTCAGGATAGAAGCCAAACTGGGAAGATAGAAAAGGAAATAAGTCTTTTACAGGGGGAAAAGAAAGTCATTAGGGAAATAAAATTAAAAGGTCAAAGTGAAAGGAACCAAAGAAAGCAGATTGGAAAGTGATTTAGTGATACTAACATCACTGAGAATACATGGGCTAACTATTAAAGTGGCTGGCAAAACAAGGAATTTTCCTGACCAGCAGAGAACAATCACATTTGATTTGTTGCGAATTGCTATCAAATATTCCGCATTCAGCTGTGGCCTGCAGTTACATTTATTTCCAGAAATTCATGAAATTCAAAGAATGATCTGAACCTTGGACAAAAAGCTGACTGATTTATATGTTTGTGTCATGTTCATGACTTATAACAAGACCTTTTTCAGCCTGTACATCTGCAATATTTTAATCGACTTAAAAAAAAAAATTAGATGCCCGAAATGCTGCCTTCTTGGTTAAGAGGATGGACTATCAATGGGATGGTGACAGTGGGATCTTCCAGTCCCACCAACGTGATCCTCACTGCAAGTTTCCCAGCATTGAGGGGGTTGGGTTCACTTGGAAATCCCACTGACAGTGGGAGGGACCAGAAGATTTAGTCACTGGCCAACAGCAGGCTGCCTCCTCCTGCCGAGAAACATGCCACGGGGATGGGAGATTGAAAATCCCACCAATCAGGTTCCATTGTTCACTAAGATTGCAGGTGTCCTGTTGATCCTTTATCAGTTCACACTTGTGGCCATTTATGGCACAAAATGAATTGGATCTGATGGGCAAGGAAATAATTCAATTCTGTGGTGAACACCAGGAACTGCAAAAGGTCTACAGCATCTCCCTGTCCCAGCACTCAACCCTGGAACACCTAGATAACAAGGACACCTATGTCAGACACCTACTTGCTGACTGCAACTCAGCCTTCAATGCCACTATTTCACAAAACTCATCTCCAGACTCTGTGGCCTGGGCCTTGGCACTTCCCTCTGTGACTGGATCTTGAACTTCCTAACTCACAGACCACAAGCAGTAAGGATAGGCAACATTACCTCTTTCACGATCATCCTCAATACCAGTGCCCCACAAAGCTGTGTTCTAAGCCCTCTAATGTATTCTTTATACATATATGCTGTGTGGTCAAATTCCCCGCCAACTTGATTTTCAACTTTGCTGATGGTACCACTGTTTTGCCTCAGATCTCAAACAATGATGAGACAGAGTACAGGAATGAGATAGAGAATCTAGTGAACTGGTGTGGCAATAATATTCTCTTCTCCAATGTCAACAAAACAAAGGAGATTGTCATTGACTTCAGGAATGAAAAGGAGAACATGCCCCTGTTTACATCAAAGGGGATGGAATAGAAAGGGTCGAGAGCTTCAAGTTTTTAGATATCCAAGTCACCACCAACTTATCCTGGTCCCCCCAGTCCCAACACTACAGTTAAGAAAGCTCACCAACACCTCTACTTTCTCAGGGGACTAAGGAAATTTGGCATGTCAGCTACGACTCTCCCCAACTCATCCAGATGCACCATAAAAAGTATTCTTTCTGGCTGTATCACAGCTTGGTATGGCTCCCGTTCTGTCCAAGACAGCAAGGAACTACAAAAGATTGTGATTGTAACCCAATCCATCACACAAACCAGCCTCCCATCCATTGACTCTGTATACACTTCCTGCTGCCTTGGAAAACTAGCCAACATAATCAAGAACCCTCTGCCCCCCCAGCCATTCCCTCTTCCATCTTCTTCGGGAAAAAGATGCAAAAGTCTGAAGTCACGTACCAACCGACTCAAGAACAGCTTTCTTCCCTGCTGCTGTCAGACTTTTAAATGGGCCAACTTTGCATTAAGTTGATCTTTCTCTACACCCTAGCTATGACTGTAACACTATATTCTGCGCTCTCTATGAACGGTATGCTTTTTCTATATAGCGTGCAAGAATCAGTACTTTTCATTGTATGTTAATACATGTGACAATAATAAATCAAATCAAGACTATCACTTTCCAGCGAATTCTGCCAAATAATGGCTGGAATTTTCCAGACCCACCCACGGCTGGGATTCTCCAGCCACACTGCAATGAATGGCTTTTTGGCTGAATACCAAATCCTCCGTCTTCACCAGCAGTGGTAGCAGGGTGGTCGAGACTCAAGAATTCCAGTCTATGTCAGACTTGGTAGATAAGGCTAGCTAACATTCTATGTTTTTTCAAATTATACTCAATGCCAATATTGTTTGCAACTGGGCAGTTGGTGTTTTAGAATTAAATGATTGAAACTGCCCAATGTACAAGAGTGTATTAGTTAGTCTGTAAAGCTATAGACTGAGGGGATTAATGTAAATGTTATAACTCGCTATTTGTGAAAATGCTTTATCATTAGGGAAGAGAAATGTAGGTACAAACCTAAGTTTTGAATGAAAGAGGTTTGAATGAGTCCTCAAGAGGTCTGAGACATGTTGGATGGACTCGGTAACCTTTTATCATTCTTATATGTGATGATACTGTGTTATATGTTTAAGATGGAACTCCTTTAAGAGGCGGTACTTTGTTACAAGAGTTGATATCTGGGAAAACATGCAGCTCAAATTCTGAGAATGCATGATAATAACTGATTTTAGCTCAGATTGTGTTACTTTGCAGAGTTAATGGACCTTTTGTTTACTTATGTTCTTCTGGGATTTTAGGTTACATATGCAGAATCATGTGAGTTTTGATTAGGTTGATAGACAGGGATAGAGTCATGTGGTTAATGGGAAGAACTAACTTTGTAGAAAAGAACAGTTTCATTTTCATTTCAGATACAAGCAGTTAGTGCCCACAGCTAATAGAAGAAAGAAATATCTCTCTGTTTCTCTCTCTTCAGAGGCTTTCTGAAAGCTTTAAGACTGTTAACCTAAGTGACAAGCAAGTATGCCTGTGTTTTGCTAACTAATGTTAAAGAGGGGTTTAAGCCTATATAAGGGAACTATTGCTTCTTAAAATGACAATTTACAGTTAAGAATTGTATCTTGCCATGTTTAAGCATTATTCAATTGTTAAAAGTTAAGCTAATTCATTTGTTACAGTTAAACTGGAGTTAAATAAACTTTGTTTTGATAAAATCTCCCTAGTTTGTCAGTAGAATCTTGCCTCGAGTGAAACATGCTATTCTCACATTAATGCTGGGGTGTAGTACACACTGTTAGGGTGTAGTCTGGCTTCATAATTCACATAGGGACTTCTGGCCTGGTACCTTAATACATGGTTTTGTTTCATTCAACCATACTTGTCCCATTTGCACATTGAATTCCCAAGAAAGCACATAGGTGAGATTCTCCAGTCACATTCACCCTGCTACCACTGCCAGCGAGAACGGAGAGTTTGGCGCTTAGCGAAAATTCCACCCACTGCAGCGGGTCTGGAGAATCCCAACTGTGAGTTGGAGAATTCTGGCTATGTAACAGGTTAAACATGCAGAGTGAAATTGTATCTTTTTATTCTTTTATAGGACATGAACATCACCGGCTAGGCCAGCAGTTTTATTGCCCATTCCAAACTGTCAGGTGGTGATAAGCTGCCTCTTTGACCATTGCAATCCGGGTGGTGTTTGGGAAGAAGTTCAGGATTTTTACCCAGCAACAATGATATGATACTTTGATTCTGTTTTATTCATAAATAAGTCGTAAATACCAGGACAATTTAGGAACCAGAACTGATAGGAGCATAGCAGTTGTTTTGCAGTATAGGTTAAAGGGATGTCAAAACTGAGCTGCCATTGCAGTGCCATTGGTGTGAGGGTATGATAGCCTGATATATTTACACAGGTGGTTTTCATTTTACAATGTGGAGGGGGGTAAGAAACAATAATGATTGATACAAAATTGGGCCAGAGCCTTGACCACAGGATTTTGCATTTGGAGCAGTGTGCATATTTTAAAACATTATTAGATGAGTATAAATTGAATAGAACCAGTGATGTATTTTGTTGAAAGTATGCATTTCAAATATTTTCCAAAATAACAGTGTGTCAACATGAACTGAGTGCATTGAATGAACTGCTAGGCTTGAGGCCTGATTGAAATGAGGCTCCGGGCCTCAATCAGTGTTACAGCCACTGAGGAATCATGGGTGGAGGGGGCCTGATACCTGCCCCATAATTCAAGAATGCTGCTGCAAAGGGGGTCTTTGACAGGTATCTGCAGGTTTAACTAAAATGAGTTAACAACTTGAAAAAAACTGACAAAATGAGGAGGGAAGAACTCAGTAAGAATTTAGCAACACCAATTTTTAATCCAACCGATTTATTTGATAGTAAAATTGTGAGCTTTCAACACTCTGTGTCTTCCTCAGGCAAATGCCAAATAAATCGGTTGGATTAAAAATTGGTGTTGCTAAATTCTTACTGAGTTCTTACCACCCCAATCCAACGCTGGCACCTTTACATCAAAATGAGGAGGACCAAAGGAAAATGGGCACAAAGTATGGTCATTTCTAACAAGCTGGTGAAAAGACAATGGTTATTCCATCGTCTGCCTCCCAAAGAACAAAGAAACTTACAGTACAGGAACAGGCCCTTCAGTCCTCCAAGCCTGCACCAAACATGCTGTCTGATTTAATTAAAACCCTCTATCCTTCCAGGGACCATATCGCTCTATTCCCATCTCATTCATGTAGTTGTCAAGACGCCCCTTAGAAGTCACTGCTGTATCCACTTCCATTACCTCCCCCTGGCAGCGAGTTCCAGGCACCCATCACTCCCTATGTAAAAAATCTGCCTCATACATCTCTTTTAAACCTTGCCTCTTGCACCATAAATATATGCCCCCTAGTAATTGACTCTTCCACCCTGGAAAAAAGCTTCTGCCTATCCACTCTGTCCATGCCTTTCATAATCTTGTAGACTTCTTTCAGGTCTCCCCTCAACCTCCATCGCTCCAGTGAGAACAAACCAAGTTTTTCCAATCTTTCCTCATAGCTAATGCCCTCCATGTCAGGCAACATCCTGGTAAGTCTTTTCTATACCCTCTCCAAAGCCTCTACATTCTTCTAGTAGTGTGGAAACCAGAATTAATCACTACATTCCAAGTGCGGCATAACTAAGGTTCTATCAAGCTGCAACATGACTTGCCAATTTTTAAACTCAGTACCCTGGCTGATGAGGGCAAGCATGCCATATGCCTTCTTGACTACGTTTTCCACCTGCATTGCTACTTTCAGTGACCTGTGTACCTGTACACTCAGATCCCTTTGCCTGTCAATACTCCTAAGGGTTCTGCCATTTACTGTAGGTTTGCTATCTGTATTAGACCATCCAAAATGCATTACCTCACATTTGTCTGGAAATTGGTGGCAAGGGGAGACTCTCCCCTTGCTGTCAAGACCCCTCTGGGCCTACCTCAGAGGGCCGGTAAAATTTGTTTTGTGGTTGCTGAGGCTTTTGGCACTAGCATGTTGATAACTATTCAAATCAAAGAGCTTAACTCTTTAAGAGATAGTTTGCTTTGATTAAAAGATAAAGTTAGGGTTTTAAATAGCCATGATCAAGTGTTTAGGAATCTGAGTGTTCTTTGCGCAGTAATTTATTTGCAGCTGCTGTGGGTGGGTGTACATCAGTAACTTCTTTGTCGTGTTCCAAAGTATAATTAGCTAACGTTAAATTTACGAGAGGACATTCCTTATGATTGAAGTGTTGTGGGACATTTTTATAAAAAAAAGTGTGAGAATTTTTCTTCATCTTGTGGCCAAAATAATGCCTGCACCAAAGGATTGACCTCCAGTGGTGAGCCGAGGGCTTTAAACATAGACGGTGCTCCTTCCAAAAGGACAGATGTGAGATTGCTTATTGTTCTGGAATTTTCTCTTAAGACCACCTGCTTAAAGTTTCCATCCAGTGACATAATAATGAAACCACTCAGACTGAAGCAAGCCCAACTGAACTGTATGTTTAATTAACTGGCCGACCACAGTGCCACTGTGAAACAAAGCAATGGAGGGCTATTCTCTGCGAATACCAGATCCTTATCTCAAATTATGACAAATACATTTTGGAATCCTTGTGTTTCTGAACAAAACATTTTGTTTATTTGTAAGATTGCACAGATATATAACTTGATGCTCAGTGCGGTTTTGTACAAAAGGATTACAGTTGCTATGGTGGCACGGTGGTTAGCACTGCTGCCTCATAGTGCCAGGTACTTGGGCTCAATTCTGGCCTCTGATGACCGTATGGAGTTTACACATTCTCGCCGTGTCTGTGTAGGTTTCCTCTGAGTGCACCATTTTCCTCTCACCATCCATAGATGTGTAGATTTGATGGATTAATCATGGTAAATGCTTGGGACTATGAGGTTAGGGTGGGGTTTGGGTCTGGGTAATATGTTCTTTCGGAGAATTGGTGCAGACTCAATAGGCCAAATGGCAGCCTCCTCACTGTAAGAATTCAGTGGATTCTATGCAGTGCAGATGTGAATAATATAACCAAGCATGCACAAAATCTAGACACCATGCATGCTTTGGAAAAAAATACATAATGCAATATTAAAAATGTCACAATGAAATTGCTATATTTGATTGATGGGGCAAACAAAAACTAAATATCTCAATGTTCAGTGAAATAATTTCATTAATACGCTGCCTTGTATTTTTCTTTTGTCCAAAATCATTAATTGTGACAATAATGAAGGTAAGGAGACTGGTGTTAAATATAAAGGATTCCGAGTTAACACAGTTTAAGAGTAGTCATAGAATATTGCTTTTTTTTTTGTGATTTGCAAACTGGAAAATGGCATTATGTCTGTGCTGAAGTTTTATTTGTTGTCTTCATTCTTATGGAAGTCAACAAACTGAAAGAATCAAACTTACCAAAGGATCTTAATGATAAACCAATGGATAAAATTTCACCTTTCGAGATCTTTAACAATCAAACCAAAAATCAACATAAACTAAACATGAATGAACAGACAAATCACAATAAATATAACTAACAAATTGCACATTAAATAACAGGTTCAACAGAACTAGATCTCTCAGATTGATCAGACAATCCATTCAGCCTAAAAGGCATCATTTCAGTCACAAATCTTTAGGTAGAATTCCAGCTCTTTTCCTTCATAAATTTAGCCACCGATTGTCATCAGATTGCATCTCCCACTAAACATGGATTCCACGGGTACAATCTTCAACATAATGATAAACTTCTCCAGGACCTTCTTGGAGTTGCTCCTATTAGTCTTGATTGCATGGATCCACCAGAATCACCTTTATCCAAACCATCAATAGTATTGTGTGCACTGGTTGCACATAGTCTATTCTGATCATTCAAACACTTCAAAGTGTCAGCAGTAGTGATCTTCAATATGCTTATCTCCCACACCTGGATTTGCCCCTTGGGCTCTTCCTCTTAAATTGTAGCTCTTGTCCTGTTAAAATTCAGCTGTTAAAATTCAGCTGTTTTGTGATGTATCTACTTCCCCCACCCTGGGTCATGACGTTGTGGGTTTTCATGCTCATTCTTCAACTGCTGACCTTAAGTTAATAAATTGGACTGACCTTCATGTTCACATTTAAAAAAAAGGCCCTCAGTCCCAGTAGCCTCATCCACTGGCATTGGCTCCAGCTTACTGGACACCATTGCTTCATCATAACCATGTATCCCATAAAAGAAACATTCAGTGTAAAGATACTGTTGTGATTCACTATAAACTAAATCAAGATCAATTTGTGAACAACAACTTCATTTTTAAGCTATTGGATTTGCAACTCCACCCCAAACTCAATTTTCCAACTACTGATTCCAGCGACTGACTCTACCGCTTTCCCTGGCAACATTTTGAAATTAAGCTACTATGTTTTCACCCTCTGTGTTTGTTGCATTTGACCCTAGGATAAGCTTCTGACTACATACGCATGATATCACAAAGACTACCACTTCCATAACATTACCAGACTTTGTCACGACAGCCCATCGGCTACAGCAACCTACATTCATGATTTTGTTACCTCCAGGCTTGATTTCTCCAACACACTCTTGGCCTGTCTTTCACGCTCTACACTTTATACCTTTGAGGTCATTGAAAACTCTGTTGTCTGTGTCCTTATTTTCACCATGTCCCATTCTCCTGTCATGCCGTGCACTTTACAGGAGCATTATAAAACAAAATTTGACACCGAGACACCGAAGGCAAAAAAGACCAGAAGGTTAGTCAATGAGTTTATAAGAAGGAAAGTAAGGTGGAAAAGCAGAGGGGTATTAAGGAAGGGTACTCCAGAGCTTAAAAACTGAAAGTATAGCCACCAATACTGGAGCGCTTAAAATCAGGAATGCTCAAGAGGCCAGAATGAGAGGAACACAGATATCAGGGAGGGTTGTAAGTCTGAAGACGATTACATAGACAGAGAGGTACTAAGCCCTCGACGGACATTGAAAACAAGGATGAAAAAGTTAAGATCGAGACATGGCTTGACTGGGAGCCTGCACCAACAACAATCTCACCCAGGCCCTATGGTATCCCCTCAATTAATGTTTAATGCTAATCTCTCTGACACAAAGGATCAATTTTAGCGTGGCCAATCAACCAAAACTGCACATCTTTGGACTGAAGGAGGAAACTTGAGCACTTGGAGGAAACCCACCCAGGCATGGGGAGAATGTGCAAACTCCGCATAGATGGTGACCGGAGGCCAGAATTGAACCAGCATCCCTGGTGCTGTGAGGCAGCAGTGCAAACCACTGTATCAACTCTTGTCATATTATTTAAAGGGAGCTATGTGGTATTGCCAGTTTAATTATTGGTTACTCATTTCAGGCTACTGGCTAGCTAGAGGTGTTTCTTGGTAAGTTTTGTAACTCTAGAAGGTTTAGCTTGTCTTACCGAGAACAAGCTTAAGTTGATGATATCCCTTCTCCTGTTCACTGCCTGCATCAGGGCCATTAGGGTTAGGGGGCACGATTGACAAGTCTGGCAGCCAATCCTTTAATTCAAAAGTGCTTGTTGCCTTCTGCAGCTAGAGTGCACCTCTCTACCTAGTCCAGATGGTGTCAGAGATACCCGATATCTGATCCTGCAAACATGCTTACGGACTATGGATAGCATGGGATAGGAGTGAGACCGTTGGCTGAGTAATGGTGATAAGCAGCTAGCAGCTTGAATATTATGTGTAAACTGAAACATCACTAATAGGAACAATGGGTGTAATCACATTTCTAACCAATGTCTTTACACAGTAAGCTAGCAAGGACATTTCCAATCATATTTTAACAATGAGACCTTGAAGAGGCACGGAATAGATAATTGCCATCTTTTCCAAGTAAGCTAGAATGATATATTTTACACTGGTTTTGAAAAAAGCCTTGAAGATCATTGTGAGACTTCCAGTAACATGGGAGGTAGAGTAGATGAATGAAGGCCTCGCCCTGGACTAACTCTTTGCTGTGTTGATTTTTGATTGTATTTGTTGTTTAAAAAAGCAGAAAAAACATCCCATCCTGGTGGGTTCTGAAGCAGATTGCATTTAGCGCTGAAATAGAGAGAAACATTAATCACGTGTCGACACTGACAGCAAAGGTTAAATTTGACATATTGATGGTGCATTTTTATTAACTAGCAAGTGCCATATCATCTGCCCGTTAACTGGTATTTCTTTATTTTCCTTCTCTGTCACAGATAATGAACATGTCTATATGGAATTGATGCAGAAACTTTGCAAGTATTGTCCAAAGGAATGGAAGAAGGAAGTAAGCAAAGTGAGTTGCCAGCATACCTGCTGTTTTATAATAGCACAGAGACCCGCTGCTGAGGCAGCCGAATTTGTATTTAGGCAATACTACTGCATTCAGGAGTTTGGTGGATCCTGCTTCCCTGGAATAATAGCTGGGGTTGGCCAGCACTGCCAGAGTAGATAAAGGATATTGAGGACATCCCAAACAGCAAAAGAAAGGAAGTTTGAGTGTGTGTGATTGTCATCTGACCCCTGAATTGTTGCAGCTCTCCTCTCCCATTGAGCTGTAGCTGCTTTTTCAAAGGAGAATGTAGCTATGTTCTTGCAAATAGCAATAATGCAGCGAAGTTGATCTGCTTGAAGACCTCCTCCATAATGACATTTGTCAGAAAATAGCTAGTTCTGTGCCAGATACCAGGCGGGGGAGAGGGCGCAAGAGGAGAGACTCAGTGGTGATGGTAATGTATAAGGTGGCAGAAAAAGTCAAACTTGTTGCAAAATACTGGTAGCATCCACACTGCATTGTTGTGTTCATTGCATGCAATTCATATTGTTTAATGAATTAATGTCACTGGAATTGTTTAACTAGTGAAGGTTTTCTATTTTTATTCTGCTATCACCAACATAAGACGTCACAAAATGTCTGTATTGTCTGCCGAGGTACCCTCGGTATTAGACTGTCCAGTTCAATTGTTAAATTATGGCCAGAACTCTACCATCTCGTACACCGAGATTTGGAGCGGGCGAGGGTCCAACAACAGAAATCTGCATTGATCTCGGGCGGGAGTTTCTGGTTCCGCCCTATATCTTAACAAATATAATTTTTAGTCACAGAAGCATCCAGTGTTAGTGAATATTTTGTAAAAGAATATGATGTATTTTCTAACATTATGGAACTAAAGCAAGTCCAACAAGATATGCTGATAGTGAATTGACTACTGGTTTTATACCACACCTAGTTTCCTTTTGCATTTGGTGCAGTGGTTAGCACTGCTGCCTCACAGTGCCAGAGACCCAGGTTCAATTCCTGTCCATGCGGAGTTTGCACGTTCTCCCTATATATGTGAGGATTTCAACCTGGCGCTCTGGTTTTCTCCCACCGTCCGAAGGATGTTAGGTGCATTGGCCGTGCTAAATTCTCCCTCGGTGTACCCGAGCTGGTGACTTGGGGATTTTCACAGTGACCTCATTGCTGTGTTAAAGTAAGCCTACTAGTAAATAAATTTACAAACTTATAAAACAATTGGATCCCTTTATCTCTTTGACATGTAAAACAAATGATGTTTTGCAATTAAAACAATGAATTCTCTTTGTTTATTTGTTTTGGGTTTTGTGTAAGTAGGCTAGGCATGAAGTGTTTTGAAATTTACGGTTGACTGCTTGTGAAGAGATGTAATTCATTTTTAATGTTTTCTTTTCTGCAGGGCATTGACCAGTTTGGTCCACCTATGATTATTCATTTCAGGGTACAGTACTACGTGGAAAATGGGAGATTAATTGGGTAAGACTAATGTAATTGAAAGAAGATTAGTAACATGAGCTGAGTGGAATGCTTGCTTTGCAGCCTCTAGATGGTATACATCTGTGACAGATTTTTGGTCAATTTTCACAGCCTATTATTGCTCAGGAATGACACATTTCTTCTGCTGCCATGGGTTTGCTGACGGAAATCAACCAGATTTGCCATTTGCTCACAATCTTTCCTCATAAATTTTTGACCCTGTTGCTTTAAAAGGTGCAATTCTCCAAGATATAAAGGCCAGAAAGAAATAGGAAAATTGCATTGTAAATAGTTCTGTTGCCTCAGACACTTTCATCCCCTTCCAAAACCTCTATCACCACCACTCTCAAGATGTCCAGCACTGATTCCACGTTACTGTTGACAACCAAGTCTTTATGTAGAACCTTTAACAGAAAAACATCCCAAAAAACTTCCCAAAAGTATAATGGACAATGAACCAGAGAAACACAGATTAGAAATTGACAAAAAAATCACTAAAGAACTGATTTTTTTAAAGGAGATCTTAAAGAAGGAGAGGCAGTGAGATATGTGGAAGGAAATTCCAGAATGTTGGACTCAGGTACTTGAATGTATGAAGGCTAAATGTGAGGCAAAGGGAAAGTAATACAAAAGTGACTGGGATCAGGGGAAGATTTTGGAAAGGTTTGGGTTAGGCAGCAAGGCCATGAAAAAATGTAAGCATGACAGGCTAAATTTATCACTGCTCTCACTGTGAACTTGACAGGAGGGGATCAAATTAGATCCAGTGTGTGACCTCCCTGTCTCCCACTATCTGAAATTTTAATAACCACTTAAGAGCCTCATGCTGCTGCTGCTGCGATTTAGCCAGCATTAGGGAACGACCCATACCATGCAGGCTGCTGATGGGCGGATGTCTGGCAAGGTGGGGGAACCTGTTGAACCCAACTTCCCCTCCCTCACCTGCTTCACTGAGCTCCCCGACCCTGGAATATCTGGACTCCTCTGTATGATGAGACCTCCCATAGTTCTAGCAATGGCCACTATTCCTAACTGGTGCTGCTGAGACAGAAGGCTGGCAACTCTCTAAAGTGGGACTTCCTCCTGAGAGAGGGGCAAAAGTCTCTCCTTAAAGCAATTAACACCCCTTCCACTGTTACACTGCAGCGGGGCAGCTATTGGGGTTGTGGGTGGAGGGGCAGGAACCACATCAGTCCATAATATCTAGCTGAAGAATGTGTTTTGGGTGGGGGGGGCACATACAGGTCAGCAAGAGAAATAAGAGTGATGGGTGGCATCGAACACAGGCAGCAGGATTTAAAAAGAGCTGATGTTTATGGATTGTGAAGGATTGACGAACGTTGCAGTAATCACATCTGGAGGTGACCAAGGCACGTTTGTGACTTCCGATAGCAAGTGGGCTGCCGTGACTGTCAGGATGTTTAATGTTACAGATGGAGATTAACATTGGCAGTCATGATGGATAGCTCAGAAACTCAGCCCAGGGTTAAACAGTACGTAATCTGGCTCAGCCTGAAACCAGGCCAGATGGAGTTGATGGCGAACCCACAGAGATTACGTCAGACCAAAGATGATGCCTTCAGTCTTCCTGGTGTTTAACTAGAGGAGTTTGCAGATGTTACAAAAACTGATTGTGTGGTTGACAGAGAGGAGAAATGTGGGGCATGAAGGAAGAGAACAATGAGCTGGTCAGATTGGCAGAAAAGTGGTAAATGGAATTCAGTCCAGAGAGGTGTAAGAAGAGTGCATTTTGGAGAACAGACAAAGCAAGGAAATATATAATAAATGGCAGAATTCAGACAAGTAGGGACCAGAGAGAATTTTGAGTGTGAGTCCACAAAATCCTGAATTTAAAAGGGGGGTAAGAATGCATACAGCAAACTTATAGTTGCGCAGCTAAAGTACTAGCTAGGGCATAGCTAGCGTATTGTCTATGGTTCTTTTCTCTGGACTACAGGAAGAATATGATTTTACTCCAAAGGGCACGGAACATCTTTTACAAGGATGCTGCCAGGAACTTAGCTATGAAGAAAGATAGATTTAACTACAGTGTGGTTTTGGAACAGAGGTGGCTGAAGGGAGATTTTAATGAGCTGTATAAAATAATGAGGAGCCTAAATAAGTCCAAACCATCCATCCAATTTCCATCTGCAGAGAAATCGAGAACCAGAGGGCATATATTTAAAGTAATGTGCAGGGTTACAGGGATAACATAAGAGAGTAGGACTAGGTAGAATGTCCTTGCAGAAAACTAGTGCAGTCTCAATGAGCCGAATAGCCTCCTCCTACACTGTAAAATTCAGTAATTGTGCTGTGTATATTTTCATGTTTCTTGATGTCATGAGTTTCCTTGTATACAAAATGCACACCTGCCCCCACTGAGGATAGATTTTCCATTTTAAAGGGGGGGTGAAATCCAATTTCTTCCAGCACACCATTTTCTCCTGGTGGTATAGGGATGTGAAAGCCCATTTAAAATACACTGGCTCTGAGAGCTGGCAAAGAACATGAAAAGCTTCCCGAGCAGAATGACCATTTTAATAGGTAGATATAATGTGTTATTAAACCTTCACACTTTCTAATGTCACAATTGTGATCATGTAAATGAACAAAAAATGTAATCAAAATGTCCCATAAGCTTGTGCTTTTATCATTTCTACTGTGATTTAAATGGTTCCAGCTGATAAAAAAATAAGCTGGTCTTGTCACCTGAAAAATCTGTAGATTGACAGAAACTCTGCTTTGAATTGAGCATCTTCTGTTTTTCCATTCTCAGAGAATAGTTTATTGTTTGTGGTCATTATTAGTGCTCAGCTGAGTTTAAAATTCTAATGGGTTTCAGTTTAGTTAGTGTTCCGTTCATCTATGAATAAATGGTTTCAAGAAATTTAAATAACAGATTATCCCTTTGATATGATTTCTTGTTTACTTATACAAGCTAAAATAATCACTAAATATTACAATTCATTTTTTCACCAGATCGAATGCATTTTCTCTCAGTATCATTGATATATAGGAATAGTTTTTGTTAATAGTGCATGGAATCTGAGGATGGTACATAGTGCATACTGGATGAAGGTTATGGAGGAAGATTCATGGGGAGGTATAGAGATGGCATGGGTGATCTGAAGGGGCATGGGCTGGCATGGGTGGGTGGATAGTGAGGGGGGTGGGGTGAGTTTTAGAAATGGATTAAATACCAGTGGGAGCGAGAATGCTGTGTTAAAGAAGTGGGGGTATGGGGTGGGGGTGGGCGTAGAGGATAGCGGGACTGGGGGGCGGGGTACTGAAAGGGGTGGTGGGGGGTGTTCTTACTGGCCTGCCTCCTCATCCACACACACGGTTGCATTGCAAACCCGATTCTGGCGTGGAAGGCCAAAAATGAACGTAAGTCATACATGGGTTGGTATGCAGTTTGCAAGTCGTGAAAGTGCGCAGGTTGGGTTTCCTTGTGGCTAGAGGATGATTTGGCCCTATGACTCATTCAGAAGTAGAGGCCATGCAGTCAATCAGCAAGAAGGCAGTGAAATTGTTAAAACCCAGCTCTTCTTATCCAGTGCCATTTATCCGCATACATGGAGCTTCACTTCAAAACATAATAGCAGGCGAGCTTTTTCAGATTCTAATCTAATTGTTTGTTTCTTTGCAGTGACAGAGCAGCTAGATACTATTACTACTGGCACTTGCGGAAGCAGGTTCTCCAATCCCAATGCATGCTACATGAAGAAGCCTATTTTCTACTTGCTGCCTATGCTTTACAAGCAGACCTGGGCAACTACAAAAGGCACAAGCATTACGGGAAATACTTTGAACCAGAAGCTTACTTTCCCCCTTGGGTATGACCTTTTAAAATGCTATTTCTTTCACGTGCACAGGTCGAAAAACAAGGGGACCAAAACTGGTTTGATAGGATCTAAACTTGGAAGATCTCTCAGGGCATGAGGTTCAGAAATTGGGTGATGTTCCAATGCATCAGCTGCCCTGATCTTCTGACTGATAGATGACATGGATTTGGAAGATGCTGTCAAAGTGGGCTTGTTCAGTTGCTGCAACGTGTCTTGTAGATACCAGTGCGATAAAGCCCAATGTAAAATTATTAGTCATCCTTTTTCTCCAGACATAATGTTGGAATTCAGGACTGCTGATATTATTCTAATCCAGTCCCATCATTTGTACTGCTGCACTGAGTGACTATAAACATAACTTTCAGTGAAACTTGAGGTTGAAATTTAAAGGTTGCAGAAGGCCATTGGACCAGGGAATTCTGCAGTAAGTCACCTCCTGACTCCCCAAAGCCTGACCACTCTCTATAATTTACATGTCGGAAGTGTCATGGAATACTTCTTGCTTTGCTTTGGTGAGCGCAGCTCCAAAAACACTCATAGAAGCTCGACACCATCCAACACAAAGCAGCCCAATTGATCAGTGCTCATCCACCATCTTAAATATTCACTATTTCACCACTGGTGCACAGTGGCACTAGTGAGTAGCATCTACAAGATGCAATGCAGCAACTCAGCTAGCCAATTACAAGACTATCTTCCAAATCCGCGTCATCTACCACCCAGAAGATTAACAGCCACAGATGCTTGGGAACATCACCACCTGCAAGTCACATTGTATCCTGATTTGGAATTATATTATCACTACTGTCAATATCCCTGAACTCCCTACACAACAGTTCATCATTACCTTCTCAAGGGAAACCATGGATGACCAAGAAATGCTGGCCTTCCCGTAAATAAATAAAAAAAAAAAATAATCTTGGTTTTCCAAGATTATGATGGGTTTAAATAGCAGCCCTTGTAAGCTGTCCACTGGAATTTTAATCAAGCTATGCCAAGTTTAAATGTTTCCTGTATTGAAGTATATATATTCCTAATTTTTCACACTTTATCATTTGAGGTCACAACAAAAATACACTGACTGTTAGTCATCAAGAAAGGAACCTTTGAGAATGATGAAGTATATTAATATAGTGACCCCTAAAGCTGTCTTCTAAAATAATTAAGTTAGCAATTTTCCACTGAATATGTATAACGACCTGAGCACACAGGCTGAAAAAAACACTCAAGCCCCTAAATAACAGAGTACTTGTGTAACCATACATTTCAGCTAAATTGCACAGCATTTAAAGATGATCTATTGCATCTGAATACACTGGATCTAATGTCTTTTGAAAACTTTACAGAATAAATCTAAGACTAACTTTGTTTTGTAAATCAGTTGTGCGTGCAATTTGTGTGAGTGTGTGTAGTGTGTAATCTGTGTATAATTAAAGTGTATACATGTACTCTGTGCACATACTCTGTGTGTGTGTAATCCCTGTGTGCGTGTAATATGAGTGTGTGTGCTGTATGCTAATAGGATACAGAATTTTAGACTGACAAAAGTGAGTTTGCCATTTTGCATGATCATTTTCCTACCTTCACAAACCCTTGAACTTTAGCCTTTCAGAATGGGTTCAAATCCTAAAGTGGCATTTTTTGATCCAAATGAGTTTAATAGTGGACTGCTACTGTGTATTCCAGACTGAAAATAATATGAAGTAGAAATTAAGGGAGCAAAAGTTATGTGTTGTAACAAAGTAATTACTGCGGATTTGGAGACCAACATTCTGTGCTCAAAGTTACTAACACTGGTGTGTTTTGATAAATGTCCAATTATTGTTCTTCTGGTTTCAGCTCCTTATTTTCTTAGCCTCTGGCCTTTGCTTCAGCAAAACTGCAGTGAAGAGATAAATACAAAGTAAAATGTGACTCCTCCATGCCTTTGATTTCCATCCTTCTTGGCAGGACACTGTGCTCATTCGTTTGAAGGGCAGTTGATGTTGAGCAGGGAGTCGGGTCTATTTTGCTTTATGAGATTGGGTGGGTAGTGATTAAACTCTCAAGTTATCAGACATCATATTAGCAGCAGATTACTGTGAAGGCAATCATCAACACCACTGCTCATTTTTCATTTCATCAGTGCTGTGATTCAAATTGCAAGAAAAAACAATGAGCTTGCACTGGGAAAAACATCTGAGAATTTCAATGTGATTTATGCAAGAACTGAAAACATCACTCTATCAACTTTTAAATTGGGGTTTAAATTACTCTGTGTAAAGCCAATATTCAATATTAATGACAGCTTAATAAAATATTTTTATTCATGGTATTATACGTATACTCATATTTGTATATGTCCCGTGGTTACAATAAACTTCAGTGTGAAAGCACAGTGGTTAGCACTGCCACCCAGCAATGCTAGGGACCAGGTTCAGTTCTGGGCTTGGGTGACTGTGTGGGGTTTGCATGTTCTCCCCATACCTGCATTGGTTTCCTCCGGGTGCTCCAGTTTCCTCCCACACTCTAAAGATTAATTGGCCGTGATAAATTGTCCCTTAGTGTCAGAGAGATTAGTAGGGTAAATACAAGGGATTATGCAGTAGGACCTTGGTGGGAATAATGTTGGTGCAAACTTAATGGGCCAAATGGTTTCCTTCTGCACTATAGGGATTCTATTCAAATCTATTCCATTTTAAGAAGCCAGTATGAACAACCATAGACAAATTGCTTGAGTTACCTACTTGTTGCTGAAATATAATTTAAATAGAATATTGAGTTGTGCTACACGAAAAGTATATTGGTTCAATTCCTTGAAGATAACTAGCCAGCAGTGGGCATTTTGAATGGCCAAAGTTGTGAGCTGTTGCCTTTGCCTTACACACCTTGTATCTGATGCCTCATTTATTAAGAGGGCTTGCTTGTCTGAGTGAAGGACTGGTGAAAATACCTGAGACAAATACAATGCATTTGTGCAAGCAGCGTAATAATGTTTTGAGGCTGGGGAGATCTTACTCCATTGTACAATTGTTATGTGATGCCTAAAGAGATACAAAAATATTTGATTTGAGGGTTATATGTACACTTACAGGTGGTTACCAAGCGAGGGAAGGAGTACATTTTGAAACACATTCCAAATATGCACAAGGACCAGTATGCACTTACAGCTTCAGAAGCACATCTCAAATACATTAAGGAGGCTGTTCAGCTGGATGATGTGGCTGTTCATTACTACAGGCTATATAAGGTAAGAAACTGAATGAATACACTGGCCTCGGTTCAGACAGAATGCTCTGAATGTTTATTGAAAGCACTGACTGAAAGAATTTTCTATTTACTGAGATTTCTTTTTGTCTGATTGCTTTCACAACCTGGGAAGGTTTCCTGTGATCAGGTTAGTGGAATGGTTGCCTGCAGCCGTATCTGTGTTGCCAACCATAGCTCGGGGAAAATCACAACCCAGGACAACATACTCAGACATTTTAGAGGCAAAACACTTCAGTAACTCTGGTTAAAAAGTGATTTGTGAACTTGTAGCAACTGAGTGGGGTTAGAGGGTGCAGGGCAAGTGTGGCATTACACTGAAGAGATAAAGACTTAGGGAGTGGGCAACATTTGTGTCTGACAATACCACTTAGCTGTGAAATGCATAGGTACAGCAAATGCCTGCAGCCTGTGGCTTTTGTTTCATTCTTTATCTTCTGTTTTTGTTTAGTAATGTTTGAGGTCACACAAAAGTAAGAGTTTATTATACCATGAAATGATCTGTCCTGGTCTATAACATCCAGCAAAGATATTGCAATGTAAAAATCTATCTTGATTTTTGTTTTGTTTCGGCTCTCAATGTTTCACAATAAGAGACTACATTTCTCCATTATCCTGTTTAACACACAATGTATGCATCCATGCTCAGAGCATTGGCCTTCGATTCAGCTCATTGTTCAAAGGCATAAACTCTTATTCTTGTAACTGTGTGTAAACCGACGCATGCTAAATTACTAAATGCACAGCATGCTTTCTGTACAGGATCTGTACCAACCACAGATTAGATGTTGTTTGGTATCAAAATGAACTGCTACATCCTTCATTTGCCTGCCATCTGCTGTGAACCTTTGCTTTTGTTGCTTATTCTATTAACACAGAAAGAAGTGAGTGAGGAAAAGGTGACTACATTTATTATTCTATAAAAGCAATGGAATTTGGATGTTTGTTCGATAGCTAGTGCTCATTTTCATTTTGATTAACACCCAGGTTGATGTATGTTTTTATTCATAGGTTGCAATATGGCATTCATTGCATTAGATAAAATCATATCACACAGATATGATTGTTACAATACTCCCATCAAATAAAAATTCTGTTACAAACAACAAAAAACAGCATTGAGTGTATCTAGAGTCAAATTATGGGGAGGGGGATTTTCCAGTTCTTCACACTGACAGGACTGGAAGATCCTGCTGAAAACCCTTGCCATGGGAGAGCAAATGAGACATACAGATTGCCATTGACCCTGGTGGGAACAGAAGATCCCACCATTGGCGAACCACCTCAGGAGGCCGGTAGGGGCTGGAAAATTCTGGGTGATGTCTCATCTAATTGAGAAATTGAAATATTAACAAATGTCAATCTCCGCTTTATCTATTGTGCTATGTTTATACTTTAGCTCTGAGATTGGGGTGAATAGATTTCTGCATTAATGCTTATCTTCTCCACACTCCATGTGCATTAGGCCATCTGCAACAGTTTTTATATTGGTTAATATTTCTGCATGTTCACAAAAAACTTAGTCCAGGAATCCCAGTATTTTATCATCATCGTGGACTTTGTTATTTCTCTGCAAATATTAGTTGTTCAAGCAATGAATGTTTAGAATCTCTGCTAGGGTAGTTGGTAGGGCTGGAAGGGGTGGATATTGGTGTACACAGTTAATTGATTGCGGGGATTGAAATCTGAGATAAACCCTGTCTGTAGCATTGTGGGCAGCACAGAAACATGATGCTGCTTGATCATTTGAAAGTGGCAGGCAGTCCATTGCTAAGTGTGCTGCTGAGTGGCTATACCTCAGCATGGAGCCGTGATTTGTGCCAGGCTCCTTCCAAATCCATGACCACTACCATCTAAAACGATCAGAGCAGCAGGTACCCGGGAACACCACCTCCTGGAGGTTCCCCTCCAAGTAACTCACCATCTTAATGTGGAAATATATCGCCATTCCTTCACTGTCGCTGGGTCAGTATCCTGGAAGTCCCACCCTAACAGCACTGTGGGTCAACCCACAGCATGCGGACTGCAGCGTTTCAAGAAAGCAGTTCACCGCCACCTACTGAATAGCAATTAGGGATGGCCGAGAAATGTTGGCCAAGCCAGTGACGCCCACATCCTGTAAGTGAATTAAAAAAACAAGAATCCAACCAATAGTTCAGTGCTGCAGTGGAAGCTCAGACTGAGGTGGTGAGATCTCTGCTTGTTGCCATGTAGGCTTAGACTGCTGCCTTCATTTCTCTGGGACCTAGTGCTTGAAAGTTCTCTCAGCATCCAGCATTCTGTTATGCAGCAGAATACTAACATTGCTGAGGTGCTGCCCTGGAGCACTGGAGATGGCTTTATGGAGCATGAGCCTTGTGCCCACTCTCAGGATGATGGCAGATTTGTGCTCTGACCACTGTCACTCCACCAGTGCCCCGCTGCTGCCCATTGGCCATCCAGCCCAGAATGGCACCCTACATTCCAGCATGGTGCCTTCTGAAGCCTGACCTTCAAGATCCAGAGATACTAGAGAACATCCTAAAGCCAACTGCAGTCTCCCTCAATGAAAACCTTCGACCAAACGTATTGCAGCCACTGGGGTAACTATGCCCAGGAAGGCAAGGACAGGCAAAAGCACTCTCAATACAGACAGGAAGAGAATGCATAAAGCTAAAAGGTTAACTTTTTGCATAGAATAGTTGATAGCTTGTTGGATAAATGTGGAATAAAATGGTTGCTTTGCTGTGACTCTTATTTCGACATTGTGAACAAGGAGAGCTTGTAGTGACTCAGAACAGAATGACACTGTTTTATGATGGAGAATTGAACTCTGATGAGGCAATCACAGATAGCACAGCAAGAACTGGATTTGCCCTCTCCCTTGCTCCCTCCTTCCCTTCCTTGTGGCAAATTCTGTGTCCTCCTTAGGTAGAATATTGCAGACTACTACAAGAACCCATGGTTACTGGGGAGCTGCTCCAGTGTTGTCAAGGTAATGGGGAGTGTTGCCTCAGCAGCCTGATCTATGATCTTTCCTGTACTGCAGCAGCGAGGTTCTCACTCTCTGTCAGTTGGCCTGTGTGGTTGGATTGGGGAGGGGGAATCATGAGCCAAGTGTATAGTGGATCGCCCTGGTCACCCAGCAGCCATCCTCTGGTTTATGAGAAGATTGAGGGACCACAGGTGATGAAGGTTTGATTGCGGTTTTCAATTGGATTGCGACCTGAAAAGAAAGAATGCGCAGGTTTATGGGGGTCTGAAAGGGGACTGGGACTAGGTAGAATGCTCTTTCAGAGAACCACTGCAAACTCAATGGGCTGAATGGCCTCCTTCTGCACTGTATAGATTTTGGGATTGTACTGTGTATGTTTTCTATGTTCCTTGACATCATGGGCTTTCTTGTGTGCTACATGCACACCCAGCCCCGCTGAGGTTTGATTCCCCATTTTAAATGGGGTGGTGAGATGGGTGAAATTTAATTTCCTCTAGCACACCATTTTCACCTGATAATGTGGGGGTTGTGAAAGCCCATTCAAAACACATCAGCTCTGAGAGCTTGCAAAGAAAATGAAAAGCCTCCTGAAGGACGTGGGCCATACAGAAAGGTAAATGTAAAGAGTTATCTAACCTTCACGTTTTCTCATGTCATTGTTATGGTCCCCTTGTTTACAGACAGACAACACCTAACTGAAAGACCTGAGGTCAGGAAGGGATGGGTCCACTGAGAGCCACCTCTCTATCCTTGCTACCAACCACTGTCCCCTTGATCCCCGCCCTCCAAACTCCCTCCCACACCAGTGATCCAGTGAAGATCCAAGGCCATGGTGGGTGCAGTTCTGCTGTTCAGTCAAGCTGCTGTCTCTGAATGGTCAAATTTGGTAGATGGGATTTATGCACCCCCCAGCCCGAGGTCCTGAGGTAACCTTACTGCTGGCCTTTCAAGTGCCTGAGTGGCACAGGAGGCCTTCCTGTAAAGATCCTGGCCTAGGTCCTGGTTACTTCCACAGGTCTTTTGCCCTACAGCTCATAGATGATATGCGTCAGTAATGAAGGAATCACAGACCTCTTACCTGGAAATTGTAGGTGGAAACACTTAAGTTGGTTGTAATTGTTTAACATTGTCAATTATAGCAAAGCTGTTACTGTTGAGGGTGCTTCATTGCTGGCACAGCTTAAAGCTAATGAAAGCAGCATGCACTGTTCACCGATTCGAAAACCTCTGCATTCAATGAATATGATTACTCGCTGCTTGTATTTTATGATACATTTTCTTGCATTTAGGATAAGAGGGAAATCGATGCTTCACTGATGCTGGGCTTGACTCTTCAAGGGCTCCAGATATTTCAGGTAAGATTTGATTTTGTTTTGTGCATGTCCGTCGTCTAGGCTTTCCAGCCAATAACCGCCACCCTCACTCAACAGCTCCCTCACTCCCCCTGCCCCTTCATCCCCCAACCCCTCACCCCCCATGCCCTCATTCCCCTGCCCCCTCACACCCTTGCTCCCTCACCCCCTTGTCCCTCACCAACCTTGCCCCCTTACCCAACTTGCCCCTTTTACCCCCTTGCTCTTTCACCCCCTTGCCCATTCACTCCTTGCCTCCTCATCCCTTTGCCCCCTTACCCCCACCCCCTTAACTCCCGCTCCCTCAGTCCTCACCCCCCCTGCCCCCTCATACCCCTTGTTCCCTCACCCTCTCGCTCCCTCATTATCCCTGTCCCCTCATCCTCCCTGTTCCCTCACCCCCTGATCTCCCTACCCTCTTACCCCTGCCCCACCTTCCCCCCTTGCTTCCTCAACCCTCCTCCTCTGTCACACATGTAGTAACAAATCTCCTTCACTTGCAACTTCCAACTCATCAACTTTTCCTACAAATACTTTAAAAACCATTGCAGGATTTACAGCTAAGTTTCTAATTTATATATTGCAAACGATCTAGAAAATAATGGAAAAACATAAATATTCAACCTGCATAAGCTGGTTTTGAATTTTATAAGTTGGATTCCCATTTCTGAAAGGGATTGGGTGAGAGAATGGCCTTAGTCCTTCTCTCCATCACCGTGATTTCCTGGACGTGGCCCCCTTACACCCAGCTGATCCTTGACCCTTGCACTCTGCTGACCCAGAGCCCAAACCTTTGGTTTCCATTGGTCATCACTTCCTTGAACTGTCAGACCTCGGCCTCCAGTCATAAAACAGCCCTGAACACTTCCATTGAGTGGCAACAGGTCATGGCTTTCCAAGTTCACATTCACACAATTTCTTTCTCCTGATAAACTATTCAAACTTCAAAAGCCATTGTAATCTGAAGACACTTTCATTTCCAAAATGGGATTTTAGTATTTAGCTTAATTTGACAACTTTCAAGTTAAATCACAAAGTATACTCATAAGTAGCAGAAGAAACTTCAAATGTGTTAATTCTTTTTAAAACCAATTTATTTAGCAATATTATTGAGTAGTAGCTGCTTCACTTTTTTATTTTGCTGCATTAAGACTCTTCCCTCTACCTAAATGGCTGCAGGAATAAGGACCATAGTTGTGTGTTAATATTGGTTATTGGTTCATATTATGCACCAATAACCAAGTGCTAAATTTCAGACGTACAATGGCCAATGACTTAACCAGACAACTGAATTATTATTTTTTTAAAAACCTGCGTAAGTTATATCAATGTCCAGTCAGAATAACACTATCACAGTGTCAGTGTGAGAAGTCTTAGTCTGCTCCTCAAAGGCCAAAAGCACCATTTGACCTCAAGGAAGGTAAGAAATTTGGTTCAAATATAACTCAAAGTGAGGATGAAATACAGTGATGGTTTTGCAAGCAGAAACAAGAACGGTTTCCTGTAACTGTATGTTTTATTTCAGTCAGGTTCAGCTTTGTGTATGATGTAGCCAAGTGATTAGACAGGGATTTGATAGAGGAATTCGAAATCATGAGGTGGTTTCTTTTGAGTCATGAGGGGCAAAATATTCCCTGTCGGTGGAAGGAGCAAGAACAAGAAGGCACACTTTTGAGGTGATTTGGAAAAAGAAACAATTGTGACATGAGGAATTTTTTCTTCACACAGCAACTGGGGTTCGGACCTGGGACACACCAAATGAGGCAGGTTCAATCAATGCCTTTATTATCCAAAAAGGAAGGAAGTGCAGGGCCATGGGGAGTAGTTGGGGAAGTGACACTAGGTAAAATGCTCTGTTGGAGAGCTGACACAGATATGACAGGCCAAATGGCATCTTGTTGTGTAGAGCACTTCAGTTTGTGAGCTGAGCCAACCATTGAGGTACCCCAAAGTTACTGGCATTATTTGTCAAGGATATATCATGCTGAAAGTTTAGCTTGCTGTATTGAAAACTTTTTCATTTATGAATTTAACGATGTACTTACTTTGCCTGCACAATTTACAGTTTGGCTGGTGAAAGAGCCACCAAAATAGCCTTGGTGGTTACACAGAAATGTCAAATCCAGCTCTGCATGACGTGGAGCTCCAATTACACTAATCATTGTCATTTTCACTTCACAGCCTTTCTGAACCATATTCAAAAATAGAATCTGATTCAAATGCATCATCTTCCTGACCATTCTGTGGAATTCAAAACATTTTCCAGGGATCTGTGTTTTATTCTCACGATTTTGTACCGATCTGCGGCTGGAATTTTCCAGTCATTAACACCATACTGCCAACCACAACGGACAATTTGGCGCTCTGCCAAATTTCTCCATTCATTGCAGTGGGACTGGAGAATCCCAGCTGTGGGTAAGGTCAGAGAATCCCAGCCGTACAGCTTTTTGGGTGTGATTTAGTAAAATATAGGTTAAGAAAATGGATTCTGTCATTTGCAGTAACTGAACTTAAATGCATCCCTTTTGTCTCAGTGCAAAAGATAATGAATTCAGGACATGGGTAACTGATTATATTTCCCTCATGGTTTAATGTTTTCCAGGTTGTGGGAGAATCTAAACAATTGTTGTATGATTTTCCGTGGACTAATGTTGGCAAGCTCGTGTTTGTGGTAAGATTCAAAATTCGTAACAGAACTTTTTCTTCCCCTGAACTATGAAAGATAAAATCTGTTTTGCCTCAGCTATTGCTGTAGTTGAAATGCAGAGTCAGAAAAGAGCCTGAGGCTATGTCTATAACAAAGGAAGATAGTTGTCTGTTCACCTTGCTTCAACATCATTCACCCTTCCATGTTTCTGATCTGAAATCTGAGTTACAAACAAGAACATTTATTTCAATCTCATCAAAAACAGTTTACACGAATGACAGCTTTCTTTCAAAAGAAGATACCAAACACACTCAGAAGTATCATAGGACACAGAAAGGAAGCAGGAGTAAGTCATCAAGCTTGGTCCACCATTCAACATGATCATGGCTGATCCTATATCTGAGCACCATTCATCTGTGCTCTTCCCATATCTCTTGATGCCTTTGGACTCTAGAAATCTGTCGATTTCCTTCTTAAATATATTCAGTGATTTGGCCTGCACAGCTTTCTCTGGTAGAGATTTCCACAGGTTTGCCACTTTTTGAAAGAAGAAGTTTCTCCTCATCTCTACCGTACCTGAGACTGTGATGCTCTTGGTCGAGACAACACCTGAAGCCCTGCCCTCTTTGGCACTGCCCACTAATAGGCACTGCTCTCTTGGTATTTCTTGATACCTGGTGGGCAATGCCAAGGTCTCTCCTGGGCATTGGCACATTGTCCCTTGGGCTGTGCTGGGGGCCAGGCTGGCACTGCCACCCTGGAAATGCCCAGGGGTCATACCCCTCACTTCCAATCTTGGAACCCTCGATGCCCCCCCCCCATATTTCACTCCAGTGTGGTCGGGCCGCCAGCTCCTAATAAGTGGGGAGCTATTGTAAATCCCATTGGAGTGAAACAGTCCTGACACTGGTGGGGGGAGATGGGGATGGGGATTACATGATAAGTATATGAAATCGTTGCTTGGCATAATTAATACAGCTGATGGCGCAGCAAGTTCAGCTGCCGGAAACTGACGAATGAGCAGCTCGCTAAATAGCATCTGTTCGAGTCTCCTAGCTGCTACACAGCTTTAACAGCACAGCAGCTTATGAGAACTGCCCTTCTTGCCTTTAACAACCTCTGGCCTTGGGTCAGTGTCTGCGTGGAGTTTGCATGTTTTCTTCATGTCTCTGGGGGTTTCCCCCGTGTTCTCCGGTTTCCTCACACAATCCAAAGATGTGTGAATTTGGTGGATTGGCAATGGTGGGTTGCCCCTGAGTGTCTGGGGATGTGTGGATGGATTGTCCATGGTGGATGTGTGGGGTTGCGGGGATGGGATGAGGGAGAGGACTGGGTCGGGTATTCTGTCTGGGAGAGTCAGTGCAAACTCGATGGGTTATGGGCTGCTCCTGCACTACACGAATTCAACGATTCTAATAGTAGTTTAATGATAAACTGATCATTAATTTGCTATTTGCAACAGTGTTCAGTGCATTCTTTTGGCTATTTTCCTTCATTAGAATGCATAGGATTATCTCAACTGATAAGGTGGGCCGTTTAGCTAGTCTGGCTAATTATTATCACACATAAAATTGTTATTGCTCCATCATCATACTAAACTGACTTGTGAAAGTCCTGGGGAGCTTTTTACTTCACTCCCTGCCTGCAGGGAGTGGCACAGTGACACAGTGGTTAGCACTGCTGCCTCACAGCACCAGGGAATCGAATTCAATTCCTGGTTTGGGTCACTGTCTGTGCAGAGTTTGCACATTCTACCTGTGTCTGTGTGGGTTTTCTCCTGGTGCTCCGGTTTCCTCCCACGCTCCAAAGATGTGCAGGTTAGGTGGATTGGTCACACTAAATTGCCCCTGAGTGTCAGGGGGACTTGCTAGGGTAAATGCATGAGATTGTGGGGATAGGGCCAGCATGGGGTTGTGGTCAGTGCAGACTCAATAGGCTGGATGGCCTCCTTCTGCACTGTAGGGCTCTATGATTCTGCAACATCATTGTATTCATAGTCACACTTCATGCTTTCAGATACATTTTATGGTGTTATCTTTTATCAGTCTGTGTCTACGCCCCCTTACCCTGCAGCTTTAATCCTTTTGCTGTACACATATGCAGCTGAAATGTGCCAATATTTTTGATTTACTCAAACAAATTTGGCATGTGGTTCAATTCGCAAAAATTACATGAAATGCTACATTTAAAGTAAACTTATTTCTAAATGTTAGCTCATTAAGTTCAATTCAAGAACAAGCTTAAAACATGAATATTATAACATTTATTAGGGGAGGCAGTGATGTAATAGTATTGTCAGCAATCCAGAAAACTAGAGTTTTGCTCTGGGGGCCCACGTTTGAATCCCACCATGACAGGTGATGAAATTTGAATTCAATAAACAAAATATGCAATTAAAAGTCTAATGATGACCATTGTCAATTATCATAAATACCCATCTGGTCGTTTAGGGAAGGAAATCTGCCATTTTTACCAGTTCTGGCCTACGTGCGACTCTAGATCCATAGTAATGTGATTGACTCTAAATTATCCTATAAATACTGGCCCAACCAGCAATGTCCACATCCCATGAATGAAT
This sequence comes from Sphyrna mokarran, assembly GCA_024679065.1. Lineage (NCBI taxonomy): Eukaryota > Metazoa > Chordata > Chondrichthyes > Carcharhiniformes > Carcharhinidae > Sphyrna > Sphyrna mokarran. The sequence continues at coordinate 36,151,510 of JAGIQG010000015.1, forward strand.
ATTTTTTAAAATGAAGCATTATTTCATGATTTCAACGTTTAGGCTAAAAATATTTTCCCGAATGAACCTGAGTTTAGAAATAATAGTACATAGAACATAGGTTGTAGTAATTACAACCTGTATCTTGCTGTTATGAGGGAAGTGATTGCCGCACACACAAAGGAATGCAGAATTCATATCTTGTAGCTTAACATTAGTGGCAACATTCCGCGGAGTCAAATACCAAACTAAAAACTGTTTAGCTAATTTGACCAGCTGGCAGTTTCTGGTGCAGAAAAAATCATCCTTCACAAAGCTGCCTGTAAAAGCACAACTGTGAAGATTTAAATACCTGCGTGACAGTGTGATTTGAGAAAAGCGTTGTTCATCTCCACACATCTGCTTACAATGCTGCCAAATTTTGATTCCCACAGTCTGTGAGATAATCCAGCCTTCCATACGAGATGTGAAGCATGCATGTTCACCACCGCAGCACAACACATCCCACTCGAAGGAATAGCTTAAGCTGCCATCGAAGAATAGACAAGTTAATAGAGATGGAGGAAACTTTTCCGATCTGTGAAAGCATAGAGGCCCAGTTTTAATTCTGCAAATGAGTGGGTTTTGAATGGGTTAAAGTTAGACCTGCCTGGAGTCAGGCTATGCTACCAGACTCTTATTTGGAATGCCCTTGACCGATTTTATTTTGAAAAAGAGATTAAGAGAACAGCAACTCTAATCAACACTTGTGCATTGATGGTGGGATTTGAGGGGGCAACAGCGAGGTGTGGGGGAGGGTCGTGGAGGATGTTGACCTCAGGCCATAGGGAGATTCAGATTAGATTTGTCAAGTCTAATGTGGAGTTTGCACATTCTCCCTCTGGCTGCGTGGGTTTCCTCTGGGCATTCTGGTTTCTTCCCACACTCCAGAGGTGTGCAGGTTAGGTTGATTGGCCATGCTAAATTCCCTTAGTGTCAGGAGGATTAGCAGGGTAAGTAAGTGGGATCACGGGGTAAGGGCCTGGGTGGGATTATTATTCATCCAGGCTCGATGGGTTGAATGACCTCCTTCTGCACTGTGGGGATTCTATGAAAAATTATGACAGTAGTGTCTTTTAATCCATATACTGCATCTCTCCATGTCTCCTGTGTGCAGGGAAGAAACTTCCATATTAGGTTGCGTGCAAAAGTCTTCCTAACCATCTGAATAATCTTTGCATGGTCAGCCTTTCATTTTGCTATACTTTTTACATGTTATGCACACCAGTAATTATGCATTTTCTGTTGGTTATTTTGTTCCTAATTTGTAATGTTGGCCATCTGATATCAACAAATCTCATTTTCATTCTATTCACAAACACACACTGGAGCCAAATCTCCACCTTCCTGTCAGCTATGGCTGCTGCAATTCCAACAGGAGAAAACAGGTTAAGGCCCATTATACCAGGTCCCTGCCTGCTGGTATCCACTGGGCTTTGAAAAATCCCCACCCATCCGTTAAAAGATAACCCAAGTGCAAAATACTGCAGATGCTGTAAATCTGAAATAAAAACTGGAACTGAAAACTCAGCAGGTCAGGCAGCATCTTTGGAGTGGGAAATAGAATTGATGCTCCAGTTGATGACCTGTCATTTGGTCTAGAACAAGATCATTCATGTCAGCTGGCTGAAAACAGGAAACCCCCCAAGCCAGAAGTTTTGTTAGCCTGGCAACTTGGAGGCCGTACGTTAAAAAAGCAGCTGGTGTGCTCAATGTACCCTTTGTTCTGATTCTCTTGGACTTATTGGCCGGAATTTTACTGCCATGGCCATCTCGGAAATGGGGCAGGCACGGCTCACAGAACGGAATTCTCCATTGGCTTGGGGTGGGATCTTATGAGCCTCACCTGAATAAGGTCGTAAAATACCAGCCATTGTCAAACTAGTTTTCTAACCATTTTTGATCAGGAAATTGCCCCAAACTGTTAGTTCAATATTTCAAAACTTTTGCAAACAATCAGTTGATGAATTAGGTTTAAAAGCAGTCTCTCTTCCACTTCACTGATACTTTGATAGACTACAATGATTGTTTAATTATAATTATTTGGGGGGGGGGATCATTAAAGTGACCTATATAACAGGTGGGACTTTCTAATCCCGATCCTTTTGCTGGCCCGTCCATATTCCAATCCTGCGGCAATTCCTGCAATGGGCAGGACTGGGAAATCTTGCCTGATATTTAACTATTAGCATGTGATTTTCTTCACTATTTAATGTTGCAGTATGACTGTTGTTCCATTTGAGTTTGCTTTCCCTTCCTCTCTTTGCTTCCTTCCCAATGTACCATAGATTTTAATTCAGTCAGTTATTCAGTAAACCTGCTCCCTTGTTTGTTCCTTTTCAAGCTATCTTCAAGGTCAGTAAAGGGCCTTGGATCATTTCTTCTCAGCTTTTTGCGCTCTCTCTCTCTCTCTGGGGAAGCATATGGCCTCTTCTCTGAACCATGCTTGAGAAAGTGACTGAACTCAGATCAGGAATTCTATAAATAAGGAATAAATGTTATGGATTTGTATGATTGTGTACACCCAAGTAAATCATGCAAGTATTCTGAGAATATAACACTAGCACACGCAATTCTCTGGCCGCATTGCCTGAAAACTGGAGATTTCCACCCTACTTTAGTGGACCGTTACACCTGCACCCCAACAATACCCTCCCATCCCACAAGAATTCCAGTGGCAGTTAGATGGGAGAATTCCAACCAGTGTTTTCAAAATTGATAGAAGTGATGAATTTTAAATTGACAGGAGATTGACTAGTGAATTGTCCGCTGAAGATATTGCACCTCTGATCGCCAAAGGCATTTGCAGTCAGATGTTATGGTGCCAATTTACTGAGGCCTAATCTATTCTTTCCAAGAAAGGCTTTTTTGCTGCAAATGAATGTATTTCTGAATGGAGAACTGTGATAAGTAAAGTAATCCCGCATAATCACTTCCTTGCACGGTATTTTACTTTTTATAGGAGCGCATCTCAGTACGGTCTTGTGGCACAGTGGGTAACATCCCTCCTTTTGAGCCAGAAGCTTTGGCTTCAAGTCCCAGGAGTTAGTAGCCAAAGAAAGTGCGTTCATAACGAGGCCAAACAGGTTGAGTGTCAACCTGCAAATCCTTCCAAACAGCCTGAGGCTGCTGTAAGAGAGCGAGAGACCCTTGATTAGCCACGCATGATGTGGAATGACACCCCTTAAGCTGTAAGTCCCTGCAACAGTCTAGAGACCAGTTCCAGGAATTACTAACTCTGAAAATGGTTGAAAGTTTGCTTTACTACATCACTAAGATAGAATTGGAATACTGTGGAAAAATCCGACATGTTTGGCCCCGTAAGGATAATTGAAATAGAAGAATTCTCTTGGGAAATTTTTCTTGGTCACCACACAGTTCCAATATTAAATTGCCATCTAATTCTTCACGATTCCTGCGGGTCCAGGTTTAGAGTCAGATTGCAGGATTTTTTTCATGCTGACAGTACAAATTCTGCCCTTCGTCCACAGGGAAAGAAGTTTGAAATTCTGCCGGATGGCCTGCCTTCAGCGAGAAAGCTCATTTACTACACGGGCTGCCCCATGCGTTCCCGGCACCTGCTGCAGCTTCTCAGTAACAGCCATCGTCTCTACATGAACCTTCAGCCAGTCCTGCGACAGGTCAGGAAACTGGAGGAGAATGAAGGTATTTTTTAAAAATCTGGTGTGTGGTTAGATGTGCAACTTTTTGGATTCTGAGGCTGGGATTTTCTGGCCCATCCTGTCAGAAGTGAGATCTTCAGATCTCACTGAAAGTGAACGCACCTCCCAACAGGCGACAGGTTTCTTGGCAGTGCAGCCAGCAAGCAACTCAAATAGCCGTTGACTTCAGTTGGACTGGAATATCTCACTGTTGGCCAATGGCGAGCTGTCTCTGCCACCGGAAAACCCACCATGGAGGGGCTGGAAAATCCCAGCCAGAGTTTCCTTTGAAATTGAAGTGTTAGATTTGCACTATAGTTGATGAGCAGTTGATATTGTTTCTTCAGTTCTGCCCTGGAAAGTATGATGGATGGCATCTCCAAGCCATGGTGCCATCTTAGAATCATTGAATCCCTACAATGCAGAAAGAGGCCATTTGGCCCATCAAACCCGCACCGACAGTATCCCACCCAGGTCCTATCCCTTAACTCCACGTATTTACCCTGACACTATGGGGCAATTGAGCATGTCCAATCAACCTAACCCATACATCTTTGGACAGTGGGAGGAAACCAGAGCACTCGGAGGAAACCCATGCAGACATGGGATGGACGTGCAAATCCCATGCAGACAGTCACCCAAGGCCTGAATTGAACTCACGTCCCTGGCACTGTGAGGCAGCTATGCTAACCTTTGTGGCCTAATAACAGCCAGGCCGATTTGGGCCACTTAGTCAAAAACATCTCGATGCTAACTTATTTCAAAGAGCACAGTAAAGCTCTTAGTATTATGGGTTGAAAATTTGTTTCAGTAATTAGTTTTATGATACAATCAAGATATTTTGTGAGAAATTCTAATATGTATGTACATATGTAATGGATTTTAATGCTACATCTGCATTAGTCCACATTGGTTTCCCATCATTATGTTTTTCTGTTGTTAATTCTTATTGTTCATAACGGAAATAGTTTAGGTAAATTTATCATTCTGATGCAAAATCTGTCCACTGGATTCCAACCATTCTTCCAAAATGCCTTCCAAAGATGGCTTTCATCCAGTTTTGTCACTCTATAATTAACACTTCTGATGTCCAAAATCTAAAATGTAAATAAATTTGTAATTTGCAAGGGCCAAGATTACATTTGTGCACTGAAGCACCTTTTGCATATTTAGGTGGAAATTTAAATTGCCAATAGTTTGGAATTTGGAGGGCCAATCCAGGGGATTGTGATCCAGGAAGGAATCTGTTTCTGGAGGCCAATGAGACAAGTTTTGGAGGTCTTGAGAAATGAGGTTGAAGGCTTTGATGTGGAGGGGGCTCAGGGGTGGATCAGAGGCCCCCCAGGACTTGAGGTGGGAGGCCTTGGAGGGCAGTGGAGATCAGAGGCCTTGTTGGAGGCCTTGATGGGGGGGGGGGGGGGGGGGGGGGCAGGCATACGGGTGATTGAGTTGAAATTCAGATTCTTTTATACTTTAAACCCCCACTCACCTGACCCAATCCCACTTTGTTGTTGCTAAAGACCCCCGCAACACCCCCTCCCACCCTCTGATATTTTTTCTCAAAGCTCAGTAATGAGCTAAAATTTTGTGCCGTGCAAGTGCATGCACTTACTAAATTTTGCAGGCCCCGTCATCAGCAGCTAAAGAAAGAGTACCTTTAAATTCCTTTTAGCAGATTTTTGGAGAGATTTTCAGAAAAGTTCATTTTAGATTGCGAACTATCTGAACATTTTGATGGGATTGCGGTTGTATACAGCCACAAGTTTATTATTATCTATATGGAGCTGGATTTCCCGACCTCATATGCAGTTGGGATTCTCCAGTCCAGCTGCAGTGAATGGAGATCTGACTGAGTGCCAGATTCTCTGTTTTCGCTGGAAGCTGCGGTGGGGCGCGAACAGTCAGAGAATCCTGGCCATAATCTTGCAATTAAGTAAGTTTAACATGGAAGTTGTATTTGACAACGATGCTTGGCATTTATAAGGAAAATATGCCAGTACTTGTATTTAATGAAATGTTTTCTAATTGAATACTCCAGTATTAAGTAATTAATCTTCTCTTCCCCCTGAAGAAAAAAAGCAGTACAGAGAATCTTATATCAGTGACACCATGGAATTGGATATTGAGCAATTAGACAAGCGATCACGAGCCAGTGGCAGCAGCGCAGGCAGCATGAAGCATAAACGTCTCTCCAGGCACTCCACAGCCAGTCACAGCAGCTCCCACACTTCAGGTATCGAGGCAGACACCAAGCAAAGGGACCTTGGACCAGAGGACAGTTTCACCGGCAACATCCTTCATCGGAAACTGAAATCCTGCAACTCGATGACCAGCCACGGGAGCTCACACACCTCGGGCGTTGAGAGCGGCGGGAAAGACAGGATAGAGGATGACTCACAGGATGATGGTAATCCAAATGGATAGTGCTGCAAGCTACCATTGCATCTGCTTCATTTACTTGTTATTACTGTCATAAAACATAACAAAGTCACTCCAAAAAAAAAATTGATTAACCTGTAGAATAAAACAACAGACATAAAGGCTCCTTTTGCATGCTGAGCATGTTGCCCCGCAAACTGACGCGATAAGAATTTCAAACAGATTTTGCCTTTTGTAAGATCCTTACAGGACAAGAGTAATGTGGCGTACTCAGTTCTGCTCACAGAACACATCTCAAAGGGAGAGTTTTCCAGAAAAGGAAAACTCTTTTGCTTCATTAACCTTTGAACAAACAATGGAACTAGCAACTTTACTGATCGAGGCTGTGTGGCAGAAATTTTCCCTGAAGTGTCTTTATGAGTGGAGGAAGTAGGAGGAGGGTTGAAAGGCCATTGATGGAGTCAGCCATAAACATTTACTCCCATTGGATATCATGGGGATGGTTGAGGGTCTGAGGGACATTATTAGATTGGACCTTGAAGACTGCTTCCCATCAAACACACTTTTTGATTTTTACCTTTTTTTTGCAAACATTTTTTTTAAGAATAAATTTGTAAAGATTTTCTCACATACTTCTGTGTGGTATAAATGATAGCTCTCAAAACACAGTCGGATAGGTGTCCCACTACTGGTACCCACTAACAGATCAAATCTCATACGAAGCAGTGTAGGATGCTGATGACGTGTATTTTTCAATAGTTAGTTCACCACTATCCATTTTCAAAGCACCAGGTCTATGCAGGGAGACAGCTTAATGGTGGGGCCATGAAATGAAACAGAAAAGAATGTGGCCACCTAAAGGAAGTGTCAGGATAAGGGATTGAAAGATTTTTCAAGCTTTTTGGAAAGGCTTCAAATGGTATTTCGCTTTGATGTTTGCCAAGACTGGAGCCAGCAAGTGATTGACCAAAATAACATGAAAGGAAAGCCAATTGGAGAGTTTCCAACTCTTTGCTTGAAGGCTGATGATACAGGGCTGCATGAGGTGCGTGATTTACTCTCAACCAAAGGACACCATCCACATAGATTAGCATTTCAGCACATCTGAGGAAAGGCAGGAGTGAGGAATTAATTAGCTGACTATTGCTGTTATGATAGTGTAGTTCAATCATCCATGTTGGCTAGAGGTATTGCAGCAAATGGCACAGCTCTATATTTGGCTTACTGTTTAGTTTGGGATTATGGAGACACTTCCCATTGTCATTGCCAGGTAAGTATTCCAGCATCTGTAGATTTGATTGGCACCCTTGGCGTGGCCGATTGGATTTTCGTTGGTTATTGATCACCCTAAAATGTATTGCTATCTAAAACCTGAAATACTGCGTGTTTGGTGCTGTCTATAACTAGGACTTCATATATCACATCTGTGTAATTGGGGTGTACTGTCATAGCCTCCCCTGAGAATTGGAACATCTGCCAAAGTGAGGTCTATGTATACACGTGGATGTGACAGGTGGGCACAGAGCACAGCCAGCTGTTATCATCTGTCAGTCTTCTCCCTTTCAAACAATCTCAATGACAGAGGATTATCTTCAGGAAACCTATTGTGACACTGAGGTGTCAGCCTTAGCTCAGTGACGGCATTTTCATCTCTAAGTTAGAACATTGATTTTAAGAGAGATTGGCATCAAAGGAGTCGTGCTGATGTTCTGACCAACATTTGTTTAAATTCATTCGTGGGACATGGGCATCACTGGCTGGCCAGCATTTATTGCCCATCCCTATTGCCCTTGAGTAGGTGATGGTGAGCTGCCTTCTTGAATTGCTGCAGTCCATGTGCTGTGGGTTGACTCACAATGTCGTTAGGGAAGGAATTCCAGGATTTTGACCCAGCGACTGCGAAGGAACATTATATTTCCTTGTCAGGACAGTGAGTGGTTTGGAGACGAACTTGCATGTGATAGTGTTCCAATATATCTGCTGCCCTTGTCCTTCTAGATGGAGATGGCTGTGGGTTCGAAGATGCTGTTTAAGGATCTTTGGTGAATTGCTGCAGTGCATCCTGTAGATAGTACATACTGCTGCTACTGAGCATCGGTGGCAGAAGGATTGGATGTTGTAGATATGTGTGCTTTGTCCTGGATAGTTCAAGCTTCTTGAGTGTTGTTGGAGCTGCAGCTATCCAGGCAAGTGGGGAGTATTCCATCATACTCCTGATTTGTGCCTTGTAGATGGTGGATAGGCTCTGGGGAATCAGCAAGTGAGTTACTTGCCATAGCATTCTTAGCCTCGGACCTGCTCTTACAGCCACTATGTTGTGGTGAGTCCAGTTCAGTTTCTGGTTAATGTTAATCTCAAGGATGTTGACAATGGGGGATTCAGTGATGGCAACGCTGAATATCCTGTATTTATCCATCAGCCATTATGAAATAGTTAATCTGGTCATTTACCTCATTGTGGAACATTGCTGTATGTTCTAGACGTTACAGCAGTAACCGCAATTCCGATGTACTTGGTTGGCTGTGAGGTTTTATGGATGCCCTGAAATCATTAGACAAACTATATAAATGCAAGTGACAAAGGGCAATGAGCAATTGCCAAACAAAATTCTCAAAGTTGTGAATCAGCAAGAGAAAAGAAAATGAAAAGATACGAAATTGGGCTAGAAACCATGATCTGCATTTTCATTTTGTGTTTTGAAATGAGTTGCTGTCTCTAACTTGCATTTATATAGTGCTCTACGTGTGAAGAATATCCACAAATAATTGCAGAGGGAATGGACACCGAATCTGGAACAGAAAGGAGGATTTGCTTCACCTCACTGGCTGGATTTGCTTCACTCTCCATGAAATTAAGTTGATCCAAAGCGCTGCTGAATATGTTTTAATGTACACTGAATCCTGCCCATTCATCATCCCTCTGCTTGAAGACTTACATAGGCTCCTGTTTCCTCAACACCTCCAAATTAAAATTCTCAAGTGTTCAAATCTCTTCATGGTCTTACCCATACCTACCTCCAGCAAAACAAACTCTAATATTCTGAATATGTAGGCTCTGACTCATCTCCCATTCCACTCAGTCCATCAATGGTGGCTGTGCCTTTAGCCATCTAGGCTCTAAGCTTTGGATTTCATTCCCTAAACTGTCCACTTCTCCTTCTTGTATGATTTTCCTTGAAGCTTTATTATTTTGGCCAGTCAACTGGCCTACTATCTCTTCTCTCTGCCCCTGCATTGTATTTTGCCTGATTGTGCTTTGTTTTAAAGTCCATTGCATTGTTTTTCAGCATTCAAGGTGATATACAAGTGCAATTTTTTGCTAAAGAACTGTCTCTGATTTCTCATGTGTGCTTTGCTAACTCTGGCAGAGCAACCGCCATTGAAACATAGGACAGAGTTCAAGCATTGCAGACTGTTCCCCGCCAAAAAAAGCAGTCTGACTAGCTTCATTTTGAGACCATTACTAATTCAGTCATCTGAAAATTAAACTCCACATTATTGCTACCCTCTTCCTCTTGGGGAGAGGGATTGGCTTGATGACAGAAGGTGATTGTAGAGGATTGCTTTTCAAACTGGAGGCTTGAGACCAGCATTATGATTCAGAGATCAATGTTGGGTCCACTGTTATTTGTCATTTGTATTAATAATTTGGATGAGGCATGGTTAGTAAGTTTGCAGATGACATCAAGATTAGTGGCATAGTGGACAGTGAAGTAGGTTCTTTTGGATTGCAATGGGATCTTGATCAATTGGGCTAGCGGGCTGAGGAATGGCAGATGGAGTTTAACTTAGATAAATGCAAGATGATGCATTTTGATAGATTGAACCAGGGCAGAACTTACTCAGTTAATGTTAGGGTGTTGGGGAGAGTTACAGAGCAAAAAAATCTTGAGGTACAGGTTCATAACTGAAAATGGACAGGTGGATGGAGTGGTGAAGAAGGCATTTGGCATGCTTCGTTTCATTGATCAGAACATTGAATACAGGAGTTGGGATGCCTTGTTGAAGCTTTACAAGACATTGGTAAGGCCACACTCAGAATACAATTCTAGTCACCCTATTATAGAAAGGATATTATTAAAATAGAAAGAGCAAGAAGTGATTTACCAGGTTGCTACCAGGACTTTATGGTTTGAGTTACAAGGAGAAGTTGGATAGACTGGGACTTTTTTTCTCTGGAGCGTAGAAGGCTTAGGGGGTGATTTTACAGAGGTCTAAAAAATAATGAGGGTTCTAGATCAGCTAGGTAGTCAATATCTTTTCTCAAAGGTTGAGGACTCTAAAACTAGGTTTAACTTGAGAGGGGAGAGTTACAAAAGTGTCCAGAAGGGCAATTCTTTTACATGGAGGGTGATGAGTGGCTGGAACAAGCTGCCAGAGTTAGTAATAGAGGTGGATACAATTTTGTCTTTTAAAAAGCATTTAGACAATTGCACAGGTCAGATGGGTATAGAGGGATATGGGCCAATGCAAACAATTGATATTAGCTGAGGGGTTTAAAAAAAAATTGGCATGGACAAGTTCGGCTGAAGGGCCTGTTTCCATGCTGTGAATCTCAATGACTTTATGAAACTGAATCTTGTGATTGCCTTATCTGTATCCCTTGATTGACCTTACCTTTTTCTACTTGTTTTTTTAACACAGGAGCAGCATAATGACACAATGGTTAGCACCAAGGACCCAGGTTCAATTCTGGCTTTGGGTGACTGTGTGGAGTTTGCACGTTTTCCCTTTGGGTTTCTTCCAGGTCATCCAGTTTCTTATCACAGTCCAAAGATTTGATTTGATTTGATTCATTGTTGTTAATCAAAACATCTCTCTAACTCAATCTTGAATACATCCAATGACCCAACCTCTACCACTTTTTGGGGAAGGGAATTTCACATACTAACTCAAAGAAAAAAAATTCTCCTCATTTCCATCTCAAATAGTGGACGACTTATTCTTAAGATGTATCCCCTAGTTCTGTTCTCTCATGTGGAAACATTCTCCCAGTAGCCCATCTATCAAATCTCCCCAGGATCTTGTATGTTTCAATAAGATTATCTCTCATTCTTCTAACCTTCACTGGATATAGGCTAAACTTGTTCGATCTTTCTTCATAAGACAAGATCCTTATTCTAGGAACGAATCCCCGTGGCTGCATCCTGCACTAGTCATCTACATTGTTCAATAAAATAATTTCTATTTGGACTGATGTTTGATAGTTAAAGTTTGAAATCTACACAGAATTTCTACAATGCAGAAGAAGGCCATTCGGCCTTCGTAGTCTGCACCAACCCTCCAAAGGGGCACTCCACCGAGGCCAACTTCCTTACTCTAGCCCCATAAGCACACATATGCATTGTTCATGGCCAGTCCACTTAACCTGCATATGTTTGGGGTGTGGAGGAAACTGGAGCACCCGGAGGAAACCCATGCGGAAGAATGTGTAAACTCTATACAGTGACTCAAGGCCAGAATTGAACCGAGATCTTGGGTGCTATGCGGCAGCAGTGCTAACCACGGTGTCATAGTGCCACTCCAAACATCTCTCAAACATTTTTAAAAAGTAAGGGAAAAGCTAATAAAGTCCTGAAACATGCGATAAATTGTTTTCTCAATTAATTGTTTTTTTAAGCTTCTGAAACACACAAAGGAAAAAGTGAACTTTAACCCCTGAAGCCTGTTGGGTTAGGTTTGATAAAAATCTCAAGCCTAACATCACCCTGCCTTCAACCCGCCCATTTCTGGGTCTACAGAGATGGAACATGAGCCTGACAGCTAACCATTGACAGGAGGCAAGTTGGCAATTTAAATATTAATGAGGCTGCCGGTCCCAAATCTAAGTTGTTTTTCCGGTTTAACACCAGCTGTGTTTCACAGGCCTGGAAAAACTTGGCAGGTGGAGGGAGCTTCTCCCTGGTCCCACAAGCCTACACTTGTCTTAAGTCAGCCTTCCTCCCTGCACTGTTGACCCCACACCCTGCCCCTTTCACCCTCTCCCAGAGGTTGGTCTTTTAGCACAAGCCCTCTCAATGGCAGCTGGCAGTCTCCCTACCCAATGATGCGGCCTGCCGTGTGCTCCCCGCCTAACTGGAAGCCAAACTAGACAATCCGGCTGATGTCAGGGCGGGAACCAGTGCACATGTGTCCTTATGTATGGCGTTTTGCATGTGGTGAAACCCAGACTTTCAGGTTTCTCTCCATAACCCAACCCTGTCACAATCAAGACTTTTGTCTGGATTTTACGGACTAGTTCGAGCATGTCTCTATTTAGAGCACCTTTATGTCTACTGGCAGTTCAGTGTATTGATTTTGTAATGAATGTACTGAAAGCATGTGATGATTGTTCTGACACCTAGCAAAGCCATAAAATGCTTAGAAGAATCTGAAACCTGTCTATGTCTTTTCATAATGCTGGGCTGCACCACGGAAATAGGTAGAAAAACATGCCGGAGATTATTTGAATTAATTTACCAAAATGGGTGCAGATCATGACAATTCAGGTGAAGAATCATTTCGGCCTTCAATCATTTTGATCTTATATTTCCAGAATATTAGTGCTCTCAACATTTTCTGTCATTTAGTTGATTTTCTTACTGAGTTTGGATTTAAAGTCACCCTTCGCAAAATCAGAGAATGCTACAGTGCAGAAAAGGCCCTGTAGTCTGAATTACTGCATGAAAGACCCTGACCTGCTCATCTAATCCCACTTGCCAACACTCGGCCCATAGCCTTGAATGTTATGGTGTGCCAATTATTCTTCTTCATTTTAATACATTCTAGCAGTTGATCACCCTCTGTTCAAAACAATACTCCAATTCATTTGTTCTTAACTTGCTCTTCACCTTGCTCCGTTGGCTTGATGATGGCTGGTATTTTCCAGTCTTGCCAGTCCAGCGGTGAGAATCGCTGTGGACTGAAGCAGAAAATTTGGAGAGCAATCAGAAGTCTGTTAACTTTAGGTTGGGATTTCCAATCTTGCCACTGCTTGCTGCACTGGAGAATTCTGCCCGATATAATTGAAAATGCAGCTAGAGGTTAGTGTCATCATATTAAATATATGATTTACCTCTGTGGGATCATCTGAGATGTCTTTAGAAAGCTGAAGACCCCAGCTGAGTGAATGTTTTTAAATTTTCACCATGCAAACTCCAAATCACTCAGGGACAGTACAGGTCCTTTGGAATTAGCCCCAGCAGTTAATTAATGTAATATTTAAAGCTAGTCATTTGGTAGTAAGGAACTTGAGAATAGTTAAAGAAAAGACAAATGTTGTTGAAGCTTTTCATCTTGTACTCGTCAGGCAATTCGCAAGCATTCCAAATGTAAAGGGAATAGCAATTTATACTGCATGAGAAGAGAGTTATGATTGTTTGGCAAGTGGGTAGAGGCATTGCCTCGGAGAATGTACCAGTTGTCCATTTACAATTGCCGCCACTCAACACACTCTTCTCATGCAATATAAATTGTTGTGAATTGTCCTGGTGAATGTAAGACAGAAACTTTGACAGCATGTGTCTTTTTATGCAATATTCAATATTTGAAGAAACAGTTCAATACTATTAGAAAATACTTTAAAAACTGTATTTGTACATACTCTTGTACCAGAGTATGATTGTATGCAAAGGAAAGTTGTAGAGCACTTGTATCCTGATCTATTAAACCAACACCAATAATATGAAAAATCATTGGATAATGTTTCTTCGGCTAAATACAGAGCCTTTATTTTGGCCAAGCTTAGCTGCCCCGATCGGAGAAATACTTATCTTTCTCCAGTTGTGAGATTGCAAAATGAAATCTTTAAAATTTGCTGGAGCTAAGTGTGTTGTTTCTGTCCTAGAAATAGAAATGCTGGTCGATGATCCCAAGGACTTGGAGCAAGGACATGAGCTGGCTCCAGAGGTCAGTCCCGACATGTGTATTCACATCACCGAGGAGATGCTGATGCAACGGCAACTAAACGGACATGCTGGTGAGCAGTGGTGGGAGAATATTTTCGACGGTGTTTTGAGACAATGTATTAAACCCTTTTTATTTTATATATATATATTCAAGGTCAAAGAATTGGATGAGAAGTTTGAAAAATGCACTACGAACAGTGAATGTAAGAATGTTCAATCATTTTATTGTTAATTGAAATACATGGTGGCACAGTGGTTAGCACCTCTGCCTCACAGTTCCATGGACCCGGGTTCAATCCTGGCCTTGGGTCACTGTGCGGAGTTTGCACACTCTCCCCATGTCTGCGTGTGTTTCCTTCAGGTGCTTCGGTTTCTTCCACAGTCTGAAAGACATGCAGGTTAGGTGCATTGGCCATGCTAAATCCTCCGTGAGTGTATCCAAGCAAGCGCCTGAGTGTGGCAATGAGGGGATCTTCACAATAACTTTATTGCAGTGTTAGTGTAAGCTTACTTGTGACACTAATGAATCAGCTTAAACTTAAGATATGTAGGTTAGGTGAATTGACCATGCTGAATTATTGTTTAATGTCTAAAAATGTGTATATTAGGTAGATTAGCCATGGTAATGTGCGCAGTAACAGGGTAGGGGAGAGGGTCTGGATAAGATGCTCTGTCAGAGGGTCAGTGCAGACTTAATGGACCAAATGGCCTCTTCTGGTCTGTAAGAATGCTGCTAAAAGATAATTTCTCTTTGTGAAAAACATCAGGCCTGAAATTCCTTGATAAATAAAGGCAAATATTCTACCAGTGTCAGCTCCTTTCTGGTCCTGATGCAGATTCTATCAGGGCTGGGTTGAAGGTTGTCCTCCCATTCATACATGCCCACTGTCTTAGCATCATTGTAAAACAACAGAATAAGGTTCCCGACTGGAAATCCTGCTATAGTTCCAACTATCATACAGCTAAAATATACTGTGGTACAGGAGGTGTGAGTGGGATCCACATCCTGACATAGAAACAATTCGAGAGCAATTGATTTCTCTTGGGAAAGTTATAACGGAATGGCAAAAATGTTACTGTTTGACCGGAGCGGCCTTCTTTCACCAGGATGAGATGGTGACATTGTGGACTGGATACCGACGAGGGGCAGCTTCTCTTTGTGCAAGTGATCCTGTTGCCAGGTTGTGGGGTGGGATCAGTAAGGCAGACTGGCAGGTTGATGTGCCAGCCACCACACATTCAACAGGAGAAGCTCACCAGGAACTTTTTGACTGTTGCATTTCTGTGGTATCTCAGCTGACTAGCTGTCTCTCAAATTATATATCTGGTGTACTGTGTTCTGGTTATGTAGCGAAGAAAGGCCATCAATCCCTGGAACGTTAAATCAGTATTTTGTTAGTAAGCCAGCCCGGATAATTCAGCTTCCCACGGTAGAGAGCTGATTGTGGTCCAAGAACTGACTGCCCCTTTTTTCAGAGTATTCTTTGTTTATCCACTAGAGTAAAAAGCAGCTGGGAACAGACAAAGGTTTTACTTGAACGTTCCAAAAAAAGAGTAAAATGCCATTTCTCGTAAGATGTTTACTTTCTTGAATTTCGCCTCTCTAGATGATAACAGAACAATTTGTTAAAAATGTTAATGTTTCAAATTGATGACCTTCGGTTAGAATTGATGAAATGTCACCAGGGTAACACAATAATTCTTTTCCAAAATTGCTGCTGGTTTTCTGAACATTTCCAGCGTTCGCTGTTCTTAGTTCAGATTTCCACATTACTTTTGATTTTGTATTGAGATAATTAAAACGTTGCGCGTATTTAAAAATGCATCACTCACACAAGAAGTGTTTTAATGCGCTTGTTGCCACCATTTCTTTTAGAATTTCTGTCTGTGCAAAAGGGCATTTCTATGATAGTGACGGAAGATTAGCCAGAGCTAATATCACTCTTAGATTAAATGTTAAACCGAGGCCCCATCTACCTATTTCTGTGGGTCAAAAGCTTTAGTAAAATTCTATAGCTCTAGTCAAGAACAAGCAGTTTTCCCAGTTTCTCAGCAAGTCAGGATCAGGTGTCGGGTCAGATCAGGATTGGTCTTTGTCAGCTTAGGTTTGTTTATGTCTTTTTTAGGAACTTTGAATTGGATTCAGTTTGAATTTAATTTGGTTTTTGGAGCAAGAAAGGAATGGATTTGGGTTTGTTTGGTCCATTCTGAATATTGGCTTAGTAACTTTAAGGATGGAGTAAAGTTCTTTTAAACAAAGGGCCTTTTGGCTGAGACCAAGCATTGAATCAAGCACAGGATGGGGTGCAAAGCTTTATCTTGTCAGCTTGGGTCTTTTTGTGGGGACCGTGAGTTGAATTCAATTGGAATTTGGTTTTTGGAGGAGGCGGGGAATGGATTTGGGTTTGCCTGGTCTGCTGTGAGGATTGGCTTTGTAACTTTAAGAATGGAGAAAAACATGTTTTTAAATATTCCCCCCTTAACAAATGCTACCATAAAAATGCTACCATAAAATATCTCACTGCCATTTGTAACATCACTACTGGATTTGCCCACCTAGAGTAATTACACTTTAAGCTAATTCATTAAACAATTATTGTCGATATTTCAAAGTAATCTAACGTAGCCAGAATGATGCATCTCACAGTGAGTGACAGACATTGGATTTATTTCCTCAGCTATCCGACTATACTTTATTTACAGTACAAAGAGCTGGAAATGCATTTGGATGCTGGTGCCACAATGCCAATATCACATCTGGGAACCTCATGAATATTGTGCCCAATGAAAGCAACAGGAGAGAAATGAACAGAACGAATGACAGAGAATGAAATAGAGGGAATAAGAATCAAATTACACATGGAAAGAAAGAGTGGATTAAGAGTGAAAGAAAATAAACATCAGGAAGGGAAGGTCAGGGAAAAAAAATGAAAACCATTAGCAGAAGAAGCTGACAGACAAACTCAGTTGTGTTGGGAATTGTTGTATTGGGTCTTGAGGAGCTGTGAGTGAATGACAGGGCAGGTGTGTTATACATAGAAACATTTTTATTCATACTGTATGCAAAAGTGATCTTTTTGAAAGAAATCTATCTAATTTACATTTCTGAATGTCATAACATGTTTGCAACTGAAAATCATCATCTTCCAACACTCACGGCCTCAAAATTATCACACTGACAGATTGTAAGTTTATTTTTGAAACATTCCAGGAATTGCTGACCTGGGGAGCCCTTAGCTCTATTTGTTTCTTTTCTGACCCTCCAAGGTTGCGTTTCATATCAGGGTCATAAATAATATCATCATCACGGTCCTTATGACGTGAATTACTAGCTCCTAACTGGAAGCAGGGGATAAGTCCAGCAATTTCTGAAGATACAATTCAATACAGAGGCTCACTGAGGTTGCAAATATTTGACTCAAATCATCTCGTTGGCGAAGAATCGGAGCTCATGCCATATTTGTTCCTAATCAAAATTGTGTGTTTTTTTTAATGATGTGGAGATGCAGGCATTGGACTGGGGTGGGCACAGTAAGAAGTCTCACAACACTAACAGATTTAAAGTCCAACAGATTTATTTGGAATCATGAGCTTTTGGAGATGCTGCTCCTTCATCAGGTGAGTGATCTGTTGGTCTTTTAACCTGGTGTTGTGAGACTTTTACAGTTTCTGTATACGGACTGATATTAGCAAACAATGTTAATTCACCACTATTTTTTGAGCAAATTCTAATGTTGAGAGCACTGTATTCAGTGGTGGATGAAATGGCAAGTTGTTGGTCACCTCCTCAGCTGTGTTTGTAAAGGATTCTGCAATATTTTAATAGCACCTATTTCATTTGTTGCAGGACTGATAGTGCGGGAGCTGAGTTCTTCCACTTCCAGCTCTTCTGAAACGGTGGTGAGACTTTATGGCCAAAGTATAGATTCATTACCACAGGTGAGTTCACCCCACGTGATTAAAATCAAACCTATCTGGATCTGTTTCACAAGTGCATATTCTCCTTTTCTTTAAATAAATTGCTCTGCTATATGTCAGTGTACAATTGATGACAACAACAAAGCCACAAGGGTGTTTTTTCATTCTGAGAAGCTGATTTGAACTCCCTGCCACCTCACCACAGCACGAGCCCACTGGAAATGGTGTAGGTGGATATGGGGCAGGATTAGGATGGCAGAGGGCATTTTGAGGCCAGTTTTCTTTGCCTCCAGCACGGGTCAGAATTGACATGCAAATGTGGTTCAGGAGCTAATGTGAGGCGCTTGGGGCCTTTGGGCATTATTGATTTCAGATTAATTTTGCCAATCAAGTTAATTAAATAAACTTTTCAAACATACTTTACCACCCAAGACTTATGTTGATCAAATATCTGCATATAGAAACTAACTGAGAACTTGTGTTACAATAATCTTCCTCCCAACAAACAAATAATTGGCTGTCATCTATCCTGCTTTTGTTCAGTTTTAAGCATATTCAAGTTCTGGTTCAAGCAGAGTGAAATGGGATTTGCAGCTGATTTCTTGAGTAATGAATCATTCACATGCCAGAGGGCAGAGGTCAGGCCTGGGGAGGGGAGGCAATTTCCTGCTTATGGCAAAGCCTGTCAGATGTGGAACTTTCCGCAAGGGTGGTATGTAGTGGATCACCCAAAGGCAAGCAAATACTCTTGTCAGGGAGATTAAAGCTGTTACTTGTGCAAATTTATTATTCGATTTTTAAACATAGTCAATAACATAATGATTTCTACCACACTCAAGGCAAAGCAAACTGAAAGATTTTGCTTTAAAAGAACACACTTGTCCGCTAAACAACACAGTTACGGATGAAAATATAATAAGGAAGAGAATTTCTCAGTGACTTCATCACAGATGTGGCCACTTTTGCAGCTAGATTGGTTTTTAAAAACGAAATCCTGAAATATGGCTTGAAGAATCACAGAATCTCTACAGTGCAGTAGGAGGCCATTTAGCCCATTGAGATTGAAACCTACCCAGGTCCTATCCTTGTAACCCCCCATATTTACCTTGTTAGTCTCCCTGACACTGAGGGGCAATTTAATATAGCCAATCAGCCTAACCCACACATCTTTTGGCGTGTGGGAGGAAATTGGAGCACCTGGAGGATACCCACACAGACACGGGGAGAATGTGTAGACTTCACACTGACAGTCACCCAAGCTGGAATCGAACCCTGGCGCTGTGAGGCAGTAGTGCTAACCACTGTCACCATACTGCCCAAAGAACTGCAGGTTGCTTTGCAAAGCCGGCAGAAACTGTTAGAGGCGAGCTCTTTCTTTTATGGCAGTAATATATTTAAAGAGATCAAACAACGAATTCCAAATTAGCATAATTCAAGCAGTTTCTGCAGTAAAACTGAGAGAACATTTCTCAGATTTATCTCTGGCAGCGTTTTAAGGGAATTCAAATTAAATGTTTACACTTTTAATGCCTGCAGCAACCAAATCAGTTACACAGCCCCCACTCTGTGCCGCTGCTAATGTTTCAGCTAAAGTGAAACATCTGCTATATACTACTGACAGTGCTGAAAGTCATTCTGACCCTTCTATGCCACCATGACCTTCCATAAACCAATAGAAGATATCACAGCAGTCAGACACTTTTCTTCGGCAGCTAATATTTTCCTTTTAGCACAACTGTAAAATGCCAATCTACAATATCTCTGGAATAATCAAATCATTTTGTACCAAGGTGCACACTTGTGCAGTGTGTGTTTGTGTACATTTACCTGTTCTGTGTTGAAAACTTCTCCGTGCTGCTTGTAGTTGTGCTCTGTGATTCAGTACTTCCCCAGACAAGGGAATAGCAGAGTGAATGGTTTGGTGCCCATGGCAATGGCCCCAGAAGACACAGTGCCTGTGTCTGTGATTAGTCCTCTTTGACCTGCCAGGGATCTTATTACTCTGGGAAGTAGCACTTACTGTTACTAATGCAAAGCTGCATGATGATTCAGAATGGACTCCAGTCTGAACCAGTTGTTCCTGCAATATTCCAAGCATGCTATTGCTGGAGGGTATCTTTTATTTATGCATGTTTATCTCTTAAAGTTTGTAACTATGATTTTCCAAATTAATTTTTTTGCTGGTTGTCTGTAACTGTTCTTGGGTTGAAGCTTGCACAACAGTAGAGGACTAGGTCAACAGAAATATAAGCTTTTATTTTAACCCAATACACCCAGTAAAGGGGTGGCATGGTGGCACAGTGATTAGCACTGCTGTCTCACAACGCCAGATACCTGAGTTCGATTCCCGGCTTGGATCACTGTCTTGTGGAGTTTGCATATTTTCCCTGTGTCTGCACGGGTTTCATCCAAGTGCTCTGGTTTCCTCCCACTGCCCAAAAATGTGTGGATTAGGTGAATTGGCCATGCTAAATTGATCCTTAATGTAAAGGGGACAGGCTGGGGTAAATGCATGGGACTATGGGGGAAAGACCTGCGTGGGATTGTGGTCTGTGCAGACTCGATGGGTCAAATGGCCTCCTTCTGCAGTAGGATTCTATGAAAACATGGTAAGTGAGCAGTTTTCCACCCTGCCCCTCCATGGAATAGTGCTGACTGCCATCTTAATTCCAGAGTTGAATCAGATCAGAGTGGCACCTGCTAGGCTAGAGGTACATACCCCATGAATAAATTCAAATAGTGGTCTTGGTGACATTTGGACCTCAGTACCATTGTAACTGGATGGTCAAAAACTTCACCAAGCAGCAAGTTTTTTTTTAAATTCATTCGTTCATGGGACATGAGCATCACTTGCATGCCAGCAATTATTGCCTGTCCCTAGTTATCCTTGTGAAGGTGATGGTGAACTGAGTGGCTTGCTATGCCATTTTAGAGTGCAGTTAAGAGTCAGCCATATTATAGGCTAGATTTCCTTCCTTAAAGGACATTAGTGAACCAGATGGGTTTTTCTGACAATCGACAGTGGTTTCACGGTCATCAATAGATTCTTAATTCCAGATATTTTTATTGAATTTAAATTTTACGACCTGCCATGGTGGGATTCAAACCCAGTTCTCCAGAACATTAGCTGAGTTTCTGGATTAATAGTCTAGTGATAATTCCACTAGGCCATTGCCTCCCTTTAAGTGGCCTGAGTAAAATTTGAGGCAACCTTTAGTCCAATCTAACCATAGCATTTTTATAATGCTCTTACCGTAAGAGAAAGGTGAATATGGATATACATGTGCTAACAAGAAATGCTATTAAAAGTCCCACAAAAATCTATACTCCTAAAGAGCAGAACTCGACATGCTGAACTCTGAACAACATAATCATACAGGTTAACTAGAACCTAAAGCTGAGGCACAAATACCATGTGAAGTGGTGGCACGGGTTATGTACGGAATTAAGATCCAAAATTGTAATCTAAAATCTGAACTGGATGATTTTATCCATTCAAATGTCCCATCCTTTTTAGATCAGTTGATTAATTTATGCTTGATTGTGTTCAGAAAGTTTCAGTACTTGCAACAGAGAAAAATCTTGAGTCCTAGCTAAAGGAAGGTTTCCAAAGTTCAGCTGTATTTAATTTTGCTTACTTTTGGTGAGTGGAATTAAATTTTAAGCCCTTCCGTTGAATTTTGACAAACATCTATTCTGGGATACAATAATTAAGAATTTCCTGTCAGCTTTTCGCTTTGTTTATTTTAAGTCTATTTGCAACATTTTCGCAGAGAATAACTTAATAGAGACTTCTGATCAATTGAAGTTTTGAAAAAATTTGAATGAAATGATGACTTGTGCATTGATATTGCTACGTTGCAGCCTGTGTGCAGAAAACCAAAGACCTCCACAGACCGGCACAGCCAAAGCTTGGATGATATTCGTCTTTATCAGAAGGACTTTATGGAGATAGCCACCCTTTGCCAAGATGCTGCTCAGAGCTACACATTTGGCTGTGCTCATAATCTGAACGAGGAAGGTAATTGCTGTAATCGGTGCTTGGCTGAACAGTACAATGCAACAAAGGAAACCTTCATCGTCAAACGAACGAGTAAATATTCATCTCTGGACCTTACAGCTGATGACTCGGTTCCTGAATTTGTGGTTTGAACATTGGATTTGAACTGTACATTTGAGCTGTGTACTGTAAGCCGGGCTGCCCACTGCATTCCCAACGACCTTCCAAAGCCATTGCCTACACTTCACTGTCAAGTTGAAAGACTTTTTGTTTCAGCTGCCCAAGGAACAGTTAGTTTATATTCTGCAGTTCTTCCACGTTTCTGCACAGAGAAACAGCCCACAACGCAATGGATGCCAAGAAGCCAAAGAAATATGTTCAGCAGGAATCTATGAGAAGAAGATGTATATTTTTGAGAGTCAAAGAACCTTCAATTACAGAAAGATAGTGAGAATTCTTTGCACATTGACTCTTCCGTGGAGAATTAAATCCATGGCGTTTGGAGTATTACAAATCAGTATTACACAAACAGAGATCTTTCAAAAAACAGACCTTGTCTTTTTTTTAATCAAGCAAATCAATTCAAATGTTATTATTAAGTATAACCTTAGAGTTCTTAACATTTATGTGACAGTGGTACCATTACTATGTTGTTGATCAACTTCTTTGAAAATATTTCAGTTAAGATGTAGACTTGACCTTGGTACTGTGAACCTTGCAGTGTTGTGCTCGTTCAGTTGTATTCCTGTACCTTTCTAGGTGCCTTTTTGGTTCTTGCTTGTCGGATATGTATGTATGCAGTGACAATCAGAAATGCTTCTCCAGCTGCAGCCTCTCAGTCCTGCCCGTGATATAAGATACCACGTAGAAAAATTACAGATCCCGTGGGAGATTATTCGTCCTCCATATGGATGCATGCAATTATATGGAGGTTGCAACTATAAAGTTGCTTTGGGCAAGGTGTGGGATTGTTGGCCAATTTGAATTTTATTGCGATTAGCTGGTAAATTCCAGTGACCACCCCCCCCCAAGGTGGATGTGGCCATTCTGTAAAAATGAGGAGCTGATTGCACATTGAAAGTGGAGCCAAGTAGTTTGCTGGTGAGCCAACAAAAATATAAGCTGGTGGGTAAGGCCAAATGGCTAAGTTCCAGCGTACCAAGGTACATACTCCATGTCGAGTATTTTTGAACACAAAGGGTTTGTATTCAATGACACGCTACTTTGTTTATATACAATCACTCAATACATAATATGTTTCCAAATTCACATTGATGTTTTATTCAATCTCATCTGGATTGGTTTTAATGCCCTCGGTTTGCATCGCGTTTCAATCTAAATTCCAGTGGTTTGCTCGAGTAACTACGATGCAAGACAGCACAAGTCAGGCGAAGGTGTTTTTTCAAGCATTACAGTCAAGAATGACAACGTCCCACAGAAATGAAGCAGTTCTCAGCTGCAGAACAAAGGTTTTGATAGCAGAAACAGCCTTAGCTTTCCATCACGTTTTACACATAGTACAAGTGTAATGGATGACAAGGGAATTAATGAAATACATTATAGGAAATCTTTTACGTTTCATTAAGACAGAGTGATATTTACATTATGGCTGACACAGAAATTAGCTTTGTGAGATGAACTAGCTTGATTGCTAACTGGCTAATTTTTCAACCTGATACATAGTCTTTTACAATACATTACTGATTGCCATATTTTAACATTTAGCAGCATTTTTGCAACTGGAATAGTTTCTTAAAATATTTTTTGATATGAAACATGTTTTTATTGGTATTTTTGTATAATTGATATTTTTACATGAAATTCTATTAATCCAGTAGTAGTTAAGTGCAGTGCAATTTTTAGCAGTATTACGACAATCATTAGCAGTGATGGAAGCAGTATTATAAACTGATAATTTCAATTGGGGTTAATATTTGTAAGGAAATATTGTGTCTGGGATCAGTAAATGGGTTGGCCCTGTGGAAACTCTGGATTAATCTTCCCCCCTTCCGACTTAGGTACATTTATGTTCTCTGTAGAGTTCGAGGGCAATGATGTTACTCATGAAGGATCATGATACATCGTTCACAGTGATTGAGCAAAGATAAATCAATTCTGCTTCCAGTCACATATCATGCAGACCACTAGCTTCAGTAACAAGTAGGATTTGTTTGGGGCTTTTATCATATTCTAAGGCTGCGAGTTTCCAATCCCGCTTGTGGCCAGGATTTTCTGGTATCATCTAAAGTCAATGGACGTTTGGCTGCCTCTCTGAATTTTCTGTTTTACCCGTGACAGGTCCCAGCCATAGATCTTTTCACTCTATGCAACTACATGTCTTATTTTTAAGGCAAAAGTAGATAGATCCTTGATAAGCAAAGAGGTGAAAGGTTATCAGGGATAAGGTAGGCATGTGGAGTTGAGGTTACTAATAGTTCTGTCATAATTGAATGGTTGAGCAGATTCAGAGGGCTGAGTGGCCTGCTGCTACTAGTTTTTATGTTTGTATACATAACCTTCAGATTCTTTCAATAAGATTATTGAGGTAATGATTGAATTACAGTAAGGTATATTCACAAGAACTAATCAGTAGGCATTATTTTTCAATATATCATATTGGCAAAAATATCCGTTTACCTGTAGCTACAGTCTGAAAATGCATCTTATTATTTAAAAACAAGTGAAACTCTTCAGAATTTCCCTTTTTAATTACTGATGCATTGTGTGGCAACTTGGCAATAATGAGAGAAGACCTTATAAATGAACCATGTCCTTTACAAAAGATACTCTCATTAGGAATATTGTGAAATTAGGTGTATCTCTTGGGGCTAAAGGGATCAAGGGATAGGGGAGGAAGGGAGGATCAGGACATTGAATTCAATGATCAGCCAGGATAAAAATGAATGATGGAGCAGGTTTGAAGGGTTTTTAGTTTCTATGTTTCTATGACTTTGATTAGATTATTGAAATAATAGAATTATATGTAGCATTTGTATGAGAGTTCTTTTAATGAAAGTGATGCAAGAGTTATGTTATTATCTGAAGCTTGTAATTGAAGTCACACTGTTCAGTCTTTGTCCCCACATTATTACAGGTAACACAGGCAGGATTATTGAAATTCCATCTGTTTCAAGATGTTAGGGTGAAAGGGAGAAGAACTGAAATATTGGAGATACTTTTATTTCCATATATATGTATATCGATGGTAATTAATAAAATTCCAGTCTTTCCACAGGTATAGATCCATCCATTAGTCTTCAGCGAAAGTGGATTCACATGTCTAGGGAATCCCATTAATGCTAAATCTCCCTGTGCACAGAATGTATCTGAATCAAACAACTGTTTCAAGAAAAGGACATGAATGCAAAAATCATTAGCTATTACTTGTAGGAGATCCCCAGTGGAAACCAGTGATCCGACCGTATTTAATATGTACATTTTTTAAGGGCATGAATACATTACTCTACAGCCATAGTTCCATTCGGCAGAGTTATGAGAATTGGAAACAAATGGATTGCACAGAGAAAATGGATTATAAATTAACTGTCTTGCGTTTGACATACCACTGATGTGCCACTGGTCATTTGTGCAGAAGTTAAACAAACATCAGTTTTGGCAGTTTATCAAAACTCGACATTAGGTGGAAATTCCCAGTTTCTGACACCTTAACAATGACTGTATACAAGATCTTTTAAAAAAACATTCTACTATAATCTATATTTTCAGGATTATCAGGTTTGTCTCAACTTCACATATTTTGAAAGCAGATAATGGTATGCTCGTATACGTTGTCAACTCCATGATTTTGCATGTGGTTCTTTGGACTTCTGGGAAATACCAGTCAAAATAATCTTCCCATCAGAGACAAAGAACCTCTTTATTAATGTGTGCTATTCAAAAATCATCCACCAACTAAACAGATTTTTAAAAATTGTGATTCTGTATTAATTAATAAGAAAAAGTAAATAAAAAGTAACAAATTCTGTATTAAACAAGGATTCATATGATTCAAAAAGGGTGGTCCTCCCACTATGATTTAAACAATGACCATAGCTAATTTTTTATTAATTCTAATTAAGTTGGAATACTTGTTATCAAGGTTGATAATTGAAACATACTGTATTACAGGGGACCATATTATTGTCACATTTCTTGTGATCTGATTTTGAAATTTAGAACACAGATGGACTTTTTGGCTAAACACAATACTTTATCTTACAAAGAAACAACTCCTTTTCAGTTATTTTTCCAGTCTTGTTTTTGTTCGTACTTTTTATTGGCTTTGCAGAATTTGGGCTTCAGTCTATCCAAATATCCAGCGACATCTGGAACTATACTGAAAAATTGCATTGGTTATTTATTCCAAAACTAGGTTTTATGTGTTAGTTTCAAGAAGGCCAACATTTTACAACATATCCTTTCATATAATAATTGCACAAACCGCAAAGAATCCTTTCTGTGAAAGGAGCTATCAGGATATGTAAAATAAGAGACTATTGTGCAACTTGTAATTGAATTACTTTGGAGAATGAAGTCCGATGTGTATCTTCAAGGTACAAATGCCAAAATATAATAAAAATGCATTTGTTTGAATTTATCACTGCTCTATGTATTAATTTCAGGTCAACCCTGTAACTAAAGTTTCATAATGGGTATTGGTTTCTGATTTGAGAGCTGCAGGATGATGTCCTTATAATCTCCCCACATCAGTTGATCAGTCTTTACAGGAACTTAATTTGGAAGCAAGATGATATTGTTTAAAGTTTTAAAGCTTATTTATTAGTGTCACAAGTAGGCTTACATTAACACTGTGATGAAGTTACTGTGAAAATTCCTTAGCCGTCAAACTCCAGTGTGGGGTACACTAAAGGGGAATTTAGCATGGCCAATCACCTAATCAGCACGTTTTTCAGACTATGGGAAAAAATTGGAGCACCCGGAGGAAAATCATGTAAACAGAGGGAGAATGTGCAAAATCCACACAGATACTGACCCAAGTCTGGAATCGAACCGGGGTCCCTGTGGGGCAGCAATGCTTGCCACCAGGCCACTCCATTTATTTCAGTTACTCACTCTAAGTGACTAGGATGGTTGCCACAAAGAGGCCTGTGGCTCAGACTGCCATACCTGTTATTTGTTGAAATTAGAAGAAAAATAAATTGATAAATAAAACAACTTGCTTTAAATTAAACATTCGTGAAATGGGTCAGAAATATCAGCATTGGAAATCTATAGTGAAACTCTTATCTGCATTCACAACTACTTGATTTTCTTCAATTTCAGTAAGGGAGAATGCAATGATCGTATTGATCTCACCAGCTCACAATAACAATCTGAGACCAATCTACAAAACATTAACAGAATTAATTAGTTCCATGTTCACTGATTAATCAAGCAAAATCAAAATGCAGAAATCTATATAAATTCTCAAAAGATTTTCCCATCGGGAGAGGTTTTGAATGTGAACCCTTGGGGAGGGTGAGGAGAGGATCTGGTGGTTGGGGAGGGTAGGGATGGATTTAGTTGAGTGATCAGGCAGGATTGGGGAGGCCGGGTTTGTACAGTCAAAGAACAAAGAACAAAACAGCACGGGAAACAGGCCTTTTGGCCCAACAAGCCCACACTGCCACCCCGATGTTCCCACCTCTACTCGTGATCCCTGTCTATGTTTATAGATCTATGGATTAAAAACCAAATTTGAGACAATTTAGGGAGAATTTGTTTTGCCAATTAGCCTAAGAGCACATCTTTGGGATGTGGGAGGAAACCGGAGCACCCGGAGAAAACCCACGCAAGCACGGGGAGAATGCGCAAACTCCCACAGACACAGGCTCAAATCCATGTATCTGCACAGCAGAGCAATAGTCACTGAGCTGTCGTGTTGCCCATCAAATAGTCCAGGCCAAGCGTACACTAACGATGTGAAGCACTAGGATACTCTCGAAAAAAAATCCAAGAGCAGCCCTCTCACGACCCATCACGTGTATGCCCCGTGTTAGACAACAAGGTGAACCAAAGCACCTGTAGGATAAAAACAAGTACATCAATATCATCATCTATTTACATACTTCCCAGGGACTCCCAAGGCTCACGATCCCTATTTTAAATCAGTTTTCTAATCCCTCCATTCCCATTCTGTTCATGTGTCCACCTAAGTATTTCTTAAATAACTCCTGAGTGCCTGCCTCCACCACTTGGCAGTGCATTCCATACCCCCACCACCCTCTGTGTGAAAAAACTCCCTCTCGCATCCAAATTATACCTTACCCCCCTCACCCTAAGCCCATGACCCCTCGTGCTATTCGAGTGCATCCTAGGAAAAAGCTTAACCCTGTTTACTCTATCTATACCCTTCATAATCTTGTACACCTCTATTAGTCATAGAACATAGAACATTACAGCGTAGAACAGGCCCCTCGGCCTTCGATGTTGCGCCGACCAATTAGGAAAAAGCAATGACCCTCTAACCTAAACCATTCCCTTTTCGTCCATAAACTTATCTACTAACCTCTTAAATGCCACCAAACTTGGCACATCTACAACTGACGCAGGCAGGGCATTCCATACCCTTACCACCCTCATGGGGATAGTCGGGGAAGAGGTCAGTAATATAGTTATCTAGGAGCTCAATCTGATTTTAATCCTTCTAAACTTTCTTGAATAACAATTTTGCGAAAATGTCAGAAGCAACTAAAGTCTCTGACTTTAAATAGAGTTTTTCAATATGGCTCTGAATGAGGTGACTTCTTGTAAGCCGTGCTCAGCATACTTTCTAATTCTATCTTTCACTCTTGTTTTATGCTTTTAAAAAATTCATTCTAATTCTTTTAAACTCTCTAAAAATACTCTAATTCAATCTCTTACAGATTTGGCACTCGGCACCCTAGCTATGACTGTAACATACATTCTGCACTGCCATTTCCTTCTCTGTGAACAGTATGCTTTCTCAGTGTAGCGCACAAGAAACAATACTTTTCACTGTATACTAATACATGTAACAATACTAAATCGAATCAAATCAAATCAGAGGTTCCACATTCATGATAATTACCCAACAGAAATTGAAACTTCCCCAGTAATCCCCAGGCAGCCCTTCCGTGTAAATGTCTGAGAGGGGCCCCCAGCAAATCTTCCAGGGTACGACCCTCCTGAGAACAGACGATCTGGGCCATTATTTGGAAGAGCGATGGAAACAATTGGGTGTGTACTTGAAGAGGAATATTTTGTAGAGCTACTGGGAAAATTGAGTGTAGGCGGAAGCTGAGCCAAACTTGCAGACAGCTGCATGTAGCACCAGCCTTATGTAATAATAAAAAAAACACAAACCACAAAGCTTCAGTTCATGTCTGGCAACGAAATAACAGCAGCCAAATTGGAAAATATTAACAAAATGTATTTCGAAGAGCTCCACTACTCAAAGTAAAAATTATGTTTTATAAATACTATCAAGCTCTGTCAGTGCGAGACTGTATGCATCTGCAGAGCATTCACTTATCAAGCATTCCATGGCGAGGTGGATCTTTATGTTCCGTCTCTTTTTCTAACTATGTGTATTGATGCTAATTTCAAAGAACTCTGCTGTATTACTATGGAACATTATTGGAGCTTCTTTTGATTGAAATGAGATTGCCAAATAGTTAGAAGTTTGACCCAAAGCTCCTAAGAACTAGATGAAGATTGTCCATTTCATGTAGCATCTTTGTAGAGTGTTATTCTGCAATCCATTGCATTAATAACCCTTTGTTTGTTCCATCAGAATGAATGCTTGGCGCAATGAAAAAAGCAGAGGTTCAAAATTCATCATGGACAGGTTTTGATTGCGTGTTTGATTGCAGACTTTCAGTATTTGACTTAAATTGGTCCTTTAATGATCAAGTCAGACTGTTGGTTCTATCAATTACTTGCAGGTTAGCTACTGGTTGATTCTACTGATGTTGCTGAATTGGAGAAGAGTCTGCTGGTTTCCAGAAATTTTTTTGGAAATGTCGCTGTAGTCGGAAGGGCAGAATGATGTGCTAAAAAATTTTGAAAGACTTAGCGCAAATCACTTGGTCCCAAATATGGGTGTGGTGGTTTGTATTCCTCTTTGGCTACAGCATGACTTGGAGAACGAGTAAAGGAGACACTGAGCAGAATAAGATGCTGGAAGAGGGAGGAAGGAGCAGGGGAGAGAGAATAGCTGTCAGCAACACCAACAATAAATTATATTTTCAAATACACTTTTCACATTTGGCTTTCATGGGGCAAATAATCAAATGCTTGGTCAAAGAGAGAGTTTTCACAGAGTGCCTTCAAGGGAGAAAACAAAATTGAGAGAGGTCAAGAACGAAGAACAGTGCAGCACAAAAAAAACAGGCCCTTTGGCCCAATACGTCTGACCAACAAACAACACCTTCCTAAAATAAAGATCTTTTGCCTCCACGCAATCCGTAAATCCCTCTAATTTCCAGCCTATTCGTGTATCTCAAATGTTGCTATTGTATCTGCTTCAACCACCCGCTCTGGCAGTGCATTCCAGGCACTTACTACCCACTGTGTAAAATAGCTTGCCTCCCAAATCCCATTTAAACTTTCCCCCATGTACCTTAAATCTATGTTCCCTAACATTTCTAACCTGGGAGAGAGACTCCGACTATCCACATCTCTCATTATTTTGTAACCTTCTATCAGGTCATCCCTCAGCCTCCAACATTCAAGGGAGGAATTCCAATGCCTAGGGCACAGATAGCTAAAGGCACACCAAGAAACCAAAACTCAAGTTTCAATATTAACTAAATTTGTTTCATTTTGATTGCAGTCAAACGAAGAGTGCCGTCTTGACGTGGGTGATAGTAGTCTGGGCTGGGTATTAGACCTGTTACTGCAAAGGAATGTAGGGTAAGGGGCTGTGGGGGGATAAATGTCATTTCCTGAGAAATGGCAACAGTTTCATGATCCATAGCCAATCCCCATGGCACCCCCTCCCTGCTATCCCGAGCAAATATTGGTACCATCTAAATTGGTTGAAAAAAGGGATAAGGTCCTGCAAGCAGGAATTAGGGAGCTAGGAACTAGATAAAAAAAACAGCATTTGGAAGGTAATAATCTCTGTATTATTTAAGGTATCATATGCTACCTTAATGCAGAACATTGCATTAATACAGAATGGTATTTATTTTAGCAAGTAATTAATAATGAAATTTATTCTGTTCTGACAAACAAGGCAGGTGAGTTGTGAGCACAAATTAAAACATAGGGGTATGATACAGATTCAAATCGGAGTTTCACAGAGTTAAAACAAATGATCAGTTATGTTTACTTATACATAAATAATACTCAACTTCAATCACAAAATGAAATTAAAAATTATGCTTTGAATGAGCCAATAACAATAGGATTAGCGAAGAAAAAGGGAAAAAAAGAAAGCATTGCTTAATGATAGCAGGGAAATCTTTTTGATATGTCTGTCTTCATTTTGAAATTGATATTTCAAAGCAAGACTTTAATGGGTGTTCCCAGTCTGGCCCCACCATAATAAGTCTGGCTAGTCTCCTCCTGTGTCGCATTGGGGCCTGTGGAGATTGTTCCACTGAAGACCGACAGACATGAGCAATTGCAGCACAATTTTTCAGTGCAGGTAAGGTAGTATTATCGCTAGACTATTAATGCAGAAACTCAATTAACGCTCTGGGGAGCTGGGTTAGAATCCCCTCCACGGCAGACGGTGGAATTTGAGTTCAATTAAAAGTATTTGGAATAAAGAATCCACTGATGACTCTGAAATCATTGTCAATTGTCAAGAAAACCCATTTGGTTGATTAATGTTTTTAGGGAAGGAAATAGAGAATAAAGAACAGCATAGCACAGGAATAAGCCCTTTGGTCCATCAAGCCTGTGCCAATCATATTGTCCTATCTAGAACAATAGCTGGTATTCTTCCATTACCCGTCTATCCAGGTAAGTCTTGGAATGTCACTAATGTGTTTGCCTCAACCATCTCACCTGGTAGTGCATTCCAAGCCACCACCACTCTCTGTGTAAAAAATCTCATTCTTGCCTTGAACTTGTGCCCCCTTGTAATTGTCATTTCTACTGTGGGAACATAGAACGTAGAACATTACAGCGCATTATAGGCCCCTCGGCCTTCGATGTTGCACCGACTAGTGGAACCAATCTAATGACCCTCTAACCTAAACTATTCCAATATTATCCATATGCCTATCCACTGACTATTTAAATGTTCTTAAAGTTGGTGAGTCTACCACTGCTGCAGGCAGGGCATTCCACGCCCTTACTACCCTCTGAGTAAAGAATCTATCTCTGACATCTGTCCTACATTTATCATCACTCAATTTGAAGCTACATCCCCTACATCCAAGGAAAAAGGCTCTCACTGTCTATCCTATCTAATCCTCTGATCATCTTCTATGCCTCAATTAAGCCATCTCTTAACCTTCTTCTCTCTAACGAAAACAACCTCAAATCCCTCAGCTTTTCCTCATAAGACCTTCTCACCATACCAGGCAACACCCTGGTAAACCTCCTCTGCACCCTTTCCAATGCCTCCATATCTTTCCTATAATACGGTGACCAGAACTGTACGCAATACTCCAAGTGCGGCTGCACCAGAGTTTTGGAGAGCTGCAGCATGATCTCACAGCTCCGAAACTTTACCCGCTACTAATAAAAGCTAACATACTGTACGCTTTTTTAACAACCCTATCAACCTGAGTGCCAACTTTCAGAGATCTATGCACATGCACACCCAGATCTCTCTGCTCATCCACACTACCAAGAATCCTTCCTTTAGCCCAGTACTTTGTAATCTTGTTACTCCTTCCAAAGTGAATCACCTCACACTATTCTGCTTTAAACTCCATTTGCACCTCTCAGCCCAACTCTGCAGCTTATCTATGTCCCTCTGCAAACTGTAACATCCATCCACACTGTCTACAACTCCTCTGACTTTAGTGTCATTTACTAACCCATCCTTCTACATCCTCATCTAAGTCATTTATAAAAATGACAAACAGCAGTGGCCCCAAAAAAGATCCTTGAGGTACACCACTAGTAACTGAACTCCTGAAATCCATATACACAACATCAACTGTTTTACCCTCACCCACCTCTTTGGTCACCTTCTCAAAGAACTCTATAGGATTTGTGAGGCACGACCTACCCTTCACAAAACTGTGTTGATTGTCCCTAATCAAATTATTTTTCTCTAGATGATTATAAATCCTATCCCTTATAATCCTTTCCAAATCTTTGCCCACAACAGAAGTAAAGCTCACTGGCCTATAATTTCCAAGATGGTCTCTACTCCCCTTGTTGAACAATGGGACAACATTTGCTATCCTGCAGTCTTCCGGCACTATATCTGTAGATAATGATGACATAAAGTCAAAGCCAAAGGCTCTGCAATTTCTCCCTAACCTCCCAGAGAATTCTAGGATAATTCCCATCCGGCCCAGGGGAAAAAGCTTCCAACTGTTCATCTTATCTATGCCCCTCATAATTTTATAAACTTCTATGAGGTCGACCCTTAGCCTCTATCTTTCCAGGGAGAACAATCCCAGTTTATTCAATCTCTCTTCATAGCTAATATCCTCCATACCAAGCAACATCTGATAATCCTTTTCTGTACTCCTTCCAAAGTCTCTGTGTCCTTCTGGTAGTGTAGTGACCAGAACTGGACTAAATATTCCAAGTGTGGGCTAACCAATATTTTATATAACTATAAATCTACTGACATTACCTGACCTGGCCTATATTTGATTCCAGAGCCACAGCAATGTGGTTGACTCTCAAACTGACCTCGGGCAATAAATGATGGCCAGCCAGCAATACCCATGTGCTATGAATGAATTAAAAAAATGGGCAAAAGAATCTTTCATTTCTAACAGCCCAAGTTTTTTGTCACTAATGAGAAGTTACAAACCGATGACTCTATAAGATGTGAGGAAGTAGACGAGGAAGAGGCTCGTATGGACTATGAACATCAGCATGAAAAGTGAGACTGGATGGTTTGTTGCTGCCCTGGAAATTCGATGCAATTCTATCTAAGTTTCGGAATATAAATTTACCAAAATTTGCTGAGTAAGCAAGGTTTCTCTAAATCTCACTTGTCAAATCAAAAATTGCATCCCCGATATACTATTTTGAGAAAAGTGCTTTGCTTTGCATACTGATGGTTATAATAATACAACACTGGTACTCTCAGAGGTTTGATGTGGGTGAAAGTTGGGGAAATAAAGTGGGGCCAGCTCTGGACAGGTTGTATTGTGTCACGGTTTATGGAGGAGAATTCCACTGCAGCTTTAGGGCAGGAGCAATACAGTCCCATTTTCTAGTTTCAGCACCCCAGTACCACTCAAAGCTGGTAAAATAAAATTAACCTCCAGCAAATGACTTTAAAACAGTGTCCCAGTCGGCTAACTGGCCCATCAGGAGCCAGTAGAACAGTTTTGTAAACCCACTCATTAAGCTATTATTATTATTTTTATAAGTAACAATTTTTACCATAGCCCTGTTCATTGCACTGGAATCTTTGGACTGGTGAAAAGACAAGGAAGTCTAATTTTAAGTCCCTGTATATTTCACATTGTGCTATTGTTGGCATTGTTTGCTGTTGATGAGCTGTGCATATGTAAGTTTAGAACACGGAACAAGAAAAACACACTGTAAATATGGATGAATCATTACTCAAATAAATGTGTGGAATAATTGAACGTATCAGACTTCGCGAGTCTAGCCAATCATTATAATCAGTGTCATAGCGACTCCCAACACCAATATTTCTAGGGTTCATTAGTAAAAGTCAATAGCCACGTAGACATTTTGAGTTCAGTTAGAGTAACCAGACAGAAAATAAGGAAATTCCTACATGTTTAAGACGAGTACAAACAGGAGCCTTAGAGGCGTGGCTCATATTTCTTGCTTGCTGCACCCAGCTGTAATCCAGGTGAAGGTTTTGAAATTGAGTATCAGGTTTCCATTCTGTAAATGTAATATATTGTGTCGTTCTTTTCAGAAAAGTGCATTTTCAGTACATTTGTGTCATGAGCATTTATGTAGCTGGTTCATTTAAAACAATTACACTTCACGTGAAGCAGCTAGTCCCATTTTAAAAGGCTAACCAGACACATTTATTAAAAATGCAGTTTTTGGCATGAGCTTCGTTCATGCTGACTTTTTCCATTGTTGTTTTGAAAGATGCTTAAAATATAAATTCTTACAAGAAAAGGTGACTTCATACTTTTAAACAATCCCAGAAAAGCTTTTCATTAACATACAAAAACATAGAAAACAGGAGCAGGAGTAAGCCATTCGGCCCCTAGAGCTTGTTCTGCCATTCAATATGATCATAGCTGATCCTCTAACTTAACATTATCTGCGCTCTTCTCATAGTCCTTGACATCTTTAGAGTTTATAAGTCTATTTATTCATTCCTTGAACATATTCTATGCCTTGATTTCCACAGCTTTCTGTGGTAGAGAATTCCACAGGTTCATGACTCTTGAGTCAAGAAGTTTCTCTACATCTCAGTCCGAAATGGCTAAACTCATATCTTAAGACTATTACCCTTGTTCTAAATCACACCACCCCACCCTCCACCAGCCAGAGGAACCAATGGTGGGCAGTCCAGAACTAGAGGTCATGGTTTGAGGATAAGGGATAAACCTTGTAGGACTGAGGTGAAGAGAAAATTCTTCATTCAGGGAGTGGTGAATGTGTGGCATTCACTACAACAGAATTTAGCTGAGGCCAAAACATTTGATATCATGTGGTTAAAGGAATCGTGGGATACGGGGAGGGGAGAAGTTGGCCAGGATATTGAATTTGATAATCAGATATAATCAAAATGAATGGCGGAGCAGGCTCAAAGGGCTGAATGTTTCTCCTGTTTCTAGATTCTATATATTCTCTTGGTAGCTGTAATTCTGGTGTGGATTCTTTTGGGAACTCCCATCTGGCAAACACTGGGATCTCAGCTGCTATGAATTCCAATAGGGTCTCTTAAGAGTTAATTTGTCAGAATTCCCAAAAAGACCCAGCAGCTCTCATAATATAATATGATGCTGAGTTGGCGGGAATGGTTGAAAGATGTGGCTGGAATCGGGTATCAGAGTTGACAGAAAATAGAGGCCTGGGTGCATCTTAGCCTGCACCAAACATTCAGATGCAATGGAATGGATTGCATCAAACATTCAGATACAATGGCCAAAACCAGAAAATCCTGCCCGAGGTCAATAGACATTTTCATGGTCCATCTCTTGCCCACTCCGATTCCCGTGGCAGGTGGAAAGGGAAAAGTTGCCCCAATGTCTTATGATGTAACAATGTTTCAAGCAGAATGGCACATATTCGTGGGCAAATATTATTGTGTACTGATTGGATTCTGGTACTTTGCAGATACGATAGCTTGTTTATCTGTAAAGGAAGTGGTTCTCTGATAACACAAGAATCTTTTTACCTATTTACAGCTAAACCTGACCCTGAGTGATGTCTCCAATTACTTAAAAGCTTATCAAAATTTTCACCGTGCGATAGTAGGAAAACAATTAAGTATTCTTTCCGATAAGATTGAAATGAAAAATGTTGCTGCCACTTCATGTGAGGATCACTTATTTATTATTTTATCAGATTGTTAGCACTCTAGAGTGTTACACAATACTGTGACAGGCAAGATGCAATTAGTACACATCTAACCTAATTGGTCTAATCACATGGGAAAGTGATATTTGAAATAAGTGTCTAAAATGGACAATATCACTGTTATGTCCGCATGAGAAGTGCCAGGATGGATTCTCTCTCTTTCTACACCTTGGTTGATTGCAATCGATGTTTTTTTAAAAACAAATTCATTTGCTAGTTCAGTGAGGTTTTAGAACATAGAACGTAGAACATAGAACATAGAACATTACAGCGCAGAACAGGCCCTTCGGCCTTCGATGTTGTGCCGACCAATTAGGAACAAGCAGTGACCCTCTAACCTAGACCATTCCCTTTTCATCCATAAACTTATCTACTAACCTCTTAAACGCCACCAAACTTGGCGCATCTACAACTGACGCAGGCAGGGCATTCCATACCCTTACCACCCTCTGGGTAAAGAACCTACCTCTGACATCTGTCCTATAACTACCACCCCTTAATTTAAAGCTATGTCCCCTCGTGCTAGCTTTCTCCATCCTAGGAAAAAGGCTATCACTGTCCACCCTATCTAAACCTCTAATCATCTTATATGTTTCGATAAGGTCTCCTCTTAGCCGCCTTCTTTCTAACGAAAACAACCTCAAATCCCTCAGCCTCTCTTCATAAGACCTGCCCTCCATACCAGGCAACATCCTGGTAAACCTCCTCTGTACCCTCTCCAATGCCTCCACATCTTTCTTATAATGCAAGGACCAGAACTGCACACAATACTCCAAGTGCGGCCACACTAGAACTAGAGCTAAAACTAGAGTTTTAACCATTTAACCATTTAAATGCCGTGACTGTAAAAGATACACTCAGACAGGCTTTCTTGTAAGTTTTAAAAGCAAAGGAAATAATGTTTATTGTATTTAAAACCCAATCTAAATAAAATAATAAAAATACTCCGGGGCAATGTGGTAGTACAATGGTTAGCACTGCTGCCTCACAGCACCAGAGCCCGGGTTCAATTCCTGGCTTGGGTCAATGTCTGTGTGAAATCTACACTTTCTCCCCTTATCTGCTTGGGTTTCCTCTGGGTGGTCCAGTTTCCTCCCACATTCTGAAAGATGTGCTGGTTGGATGCATTGGATGTGCTAAATTCTCCCTCACTGTAACTGAACAGATGGCAGAGTGCGGCGACTGGGGGATTTTCTCATTACTTCATTGCAGTA
The DNA here is from genome assembly GCA_024679065.1 of Sphyrna mokarran. Lineage (NCBI taxonomy): Eukaryota > Metazoa > Chordata > Chondrichthyes > Carcharhiniformes > Carcharhinidae > Sphyrna > Sphyrna mokarran. Next base: position 36,189,223 of record JAGIQG010000015.1, read on the forward strand.
TTAATGTAAGCCTACTTATGACATTAATTAATAAACTAAATTTTAAACTATCACTCATGTGCATTCAAGAGAACACAGACGTACACACATACAAACACACATGTGAGTGGGAGGGTAGCTTACCTTGTTTGAGTCCAAAGTTGTATATGGACGTTTAGATTGACTATCTGGATGGTTTCAGACTGGGCTCAATGGTCTTTCCAGGTCTCATGTTGAAACAGTTTAAAGATATTGACATCTGATTTCTCTCTTCTTTTTTGGAGTTAGTAGCAGTTGGGTTGATATTTAAGATGCTGCTTGCAGCGTGTGACTGGTCAAAAACAAATGGGGCACAATCTTGAAGGATGGTTGAAGAGAGAGAACAAAGAGAGAGAGAGAGAGGGACAGAGTGAGTGCCAACTCACAGTCTTTACAGTCTTTTTTTCTTTCCCTCGAAGCAGTTTCCTAAAATACAAAAATCATTTGCTTGCTTTAGGCATGACCTCTTACCACAAACTGACCAGTTACATAAATATGGTCATAGCTGGCTTATTCTCTGTTCATTGTTTAAAAATGATTAGATTTTGGCCAATAGAGTTCAATTCTTTTCAAAGTGTTTTGTAAATGGTTTAGGAGATGGATCATCACACCCAGCTAGGTTGATTGTCTTTGATTGGTTACTTCGAGACGGTATGGCTCCTTTCTGATAACTTTATAATGTGTGTAGAGTACAGCAACGTCAATGTTCAGGCATCTTTGGAGATAGTATTTAAGTCACTTATAATCCTGTTTTTTTAAAGGTATCCAGTGGTTCCAGCCCACTCAATAAATTAAGTCATTTTCAGTATGTAGCAACAATTTTATTTGTAAAGTGCTGACAAACATTTTCTCCATTCTGATGCAGTAACATGTTTTGAGATGGTTCATGTCACTGCATTGTCAATATGACGATCTTCATATAGTTTGGACAACTCAAATTGGCAACAATCAATTGGATGATCTAGAAGATGAGCTACAGAATGTTTTTGTTATAGTTTTCTGGTAGGATGCATGGTAGCATAAAGCTATTTTTAGATCTAATTCTATTTGAAGAGGCAGAGTCAAGTAGTAAACTCATAGTACAAGATCCACTGCAGAAAAGCAATCATTATATAATTAAGTTCCATGTTAAGTTTGAAAGCAATGTTCTTAAACTTAAGCAAAGCCAATAACGTAGGTGCGAGGGGAGAACTGGCTAAAGTTGAAGGGGCAAATAGACTGAAAGGTATGGTTATAAATAAAAAGTGGGAAACATTTAAAGAAACAATTCAATGCCTGCAAGCAAAATAGATTTCAATGATAAACAATAACTCCGTAAGAAAAATCCATCCATAGCTTAAATCATAGAATCCTACAATGCAGAAGGAGGCCAGTTGGCCCATCAAGTCTACACTGACCACAATCCCACCCAGGCCCTATCCTCATAACTCCATGAATTTAGTCTAGCTAATCCCCTGACTCTATGGGACAATTTAACATGGTCAGTCCACCTAACTTGCACATCTTTGGATTTAGTCAAGATATTATGGCTAATATTCAGTTAAAAGAAGAGGTTTATAAAAGAGGTTTGCAAAGTACAGTGATAAATCTGAGGACTGAAAGTGTTTTCCAAACCAGAAAAGAGAATCAAAAAGTTGATTTAAAAGAGAATTATTACAATATGAGAGCAAACAGCCATGACTATAAAAACAGATTGAGAAAGCCTTTACAAGTGGATAAAGGAGAGAACTAAAATAAACATTGAAACAAAGATAGAAAAAGTTATCATGGGGAATGAAGACATTGAAGAAATATTTTACATCTGTCTTCATAGTAGAAGACAGGAATTAAGTACCAGACAGAGAAGGGTAACCTAGCTGCTAAAAAGAAAGGAAATTAAATCATTGATAGCAGCAGAGAAAAGTTCCTAGAAAAACATATGGATGTAAAATCCACAGGATTTGATGACCTTTGTCTTAGGACTTAAAGAAGATAGTGCAGAAATAATGAATGTGTGAGAGTGATGTTTAAAAAATCCTGGGGTTCTGGAACACACTCAGCAGATTAGAAATTAACAAATATTACACAATTATTCAAGAAAGGAGGGTGAGAGAAAGTAGGACACTGCAGACCAGTTAGTTTGGCTTCAGTCATAAACTAGAATCTATTTTTAAGGGTTTGAAACAATGCAGACAAAGTCAACCTGGTTTTACAAAAGGGAAATCATGTCTAACAGAGGATATAACTAGCCGATGTAGTGTACCTGGATTTCCAAATGGGACTTGATAAAGTGCCACACAAAAGATTAATAGGCAAGATGATGGTTCATGAAGTTGGAGGTAATGCATCTTAGCAAGATGCACAGGAAGCAAATAGGCATAAATTAGACATTTTCAAGTTAGCAGGCTGTAGTATGGAGTGAATTGGAGTGGAGTCTCTCAAGGATCAGTGCTGGGTCCTCAGCCTTTTACAAAAATATTAAAAATCTTCTTGAAGAGACAAATTGTAACATCTAAATTTGGTGTCAATGCACAGTTATGTGGAAATTTCGGAGGCTGCAAAGAAATAACTGGATGATGGATGGATTATCATCTGGGAGTGTTGATTGCTATTCCTTGTGGTCATTTGGAATAGAAAAGCAGAATTTTTAAAAAGATGTGAAACTTGTAAGTGTTCATGTTCAGAGAGATTTGGGTATGATCGTAAAGAAACTCGGGAAGTTGGCACTCAGATACAGCAAGCAATTAGGAAGGAAAATGGCATATTGTCCTTAGTTACAAGAGAATAAAGGAGTCTTGCTGCATTGTATAGGGCTTCAGTGAGACCTTACTTAAAATCCTGTGTGCAATTTTGTCTTCACTTTTAAGAAAGGATATACTTGCATTGGAGGCAATACACACGTGTTCATTGAATTGTTTCCTGAGATGAAAAATTTGTCTTTTGAAGAAAGGATAAGTAGATTGCATTTTTCTTCTCTGGAGTTTAGAAGAATGACAAGCAATCTTATTGAATGATATAAGATTCTGAATAGGCTTGAGGGGGAGAGTTTGCCTCTTGTTCCAGAATCCAAAACACAACAGCAGGGTATCAGAATAAAGGGCCAATCATTTAGGATAAAGATGAGGAGAGCTTTCCTCATGGTTGCATAGTGATTAGTGCTGCTGCATCACAACGCCAGAGACCCAGGTTCAATTCTGGCCTTGGGTGACTATGTAGAGCTTCCTCTGGGTGCTCTGATTTCCTCCCATACTCCAAGGATGTGCATTGTAGGTTGTGGCCATGTTAAAATTGCCTCTTTGTGTCAGGAGAGTTAGCATGGTAAATATGTAGGAATATGGGGATAAGCCCTGGGTGGGATTGTTGTTGATGCAGGCTCAATGGGCTGAATGGCCTCCTTCTGCACTGCAGGGATTCTATGATTCAAAAGGCTGTGGATCTTTAGAATTCACTACCCCTGAGGACTGTAGATGTTGATTGCATTAAAGGACGGGATAGACAAGTCTTTGGCCTCTCAGGAAATCAAGGAATATCGGGAAAATGCAGGAAAGTGGAATTAAAGGTGAAAGTTAGCTATGTTGAATGATGGGCTGCATAGTCTGCTCCTCTCCCTTGTGTGCTTTGGCGTTGTTGTGTTCAAACTCAAAAATCAAATGCTTTTTCTATGAACTGGATAGCTCCTTAAAGCCTATTCTGTAATTGTATTTGTGATACAGTCATCATGTCAATTTTGACATTTCATAACAACATATTGATTAAATTCATATATATTATTACAATCAATGGCATAATTAATCAATCCAGGCTTCTTTTGAGTGGGGGGTGGGGTGGGAGCACCTTTATATAAAGAAGCATAATACAGTATTGTCTAATCGTCGACCTGTACTATAATTGAGGAAGAGGGAGTTTATTACCAGAATGTGAAGCCACAGAATTTAATTTCATTCTGCTCAGGATAATAATTTGTTTTTTTTACCCCCAACATTCGAATGTCCTGATCCTGTTTTTATTAGAGGACAATGAGTCATTGTCTACACTATATATAGATTGAAGATTTGCAGAAATTACTGTCAGTTCTTGGCTCTGTGCACTTTTGATCGATTATTGCCTGGCAAAACAGTACATAAATTAGTTTTCTTCTGAGCTGTAGCCAGTACATTCTGTCATTATTTCCCATTACCGTTAGAACATCTTGATTTATTCGAATTTATTTCAAATTTTTCAGCAATGCAATTATAACAGAACAAGAATGAAAGTCATATCATTTTTAAGATCCCCAACACAAATGTCAGAAAATCAGCCCTCTGACTCATTTGGTAACTTACTTTTTCCTGAAAATTAGTGCACTACTTTGCTATCAATTTTATAAATAATCAGACCTCATGGTTAGTTCAGATAGTTGGTGTTGAATACGTCTTTTTGAGATTTATGAAGAGAGAAATGATATTAGGTTTGATCATTCATTTCATGTATTATTGACAAAGCATTCTTTTTAAATGTTCTAATTAACAATAGGTTGTTGCCATCTAAGTAGCTGTGGATTAGCTCACAATCAGCAGCCAAGGCTGCAGTGTCCTTTCCTTTTCAAACCTATGGTCTTCTAGGTGAGGCCTGATTGTTGAAGGAAAACTGTTTGAAATTCTTCCAGCAACAACAGCTCTCTAAGTTTTCAAAGTCTACTTTCAATTGCATCATCCCAAACCATTGGTTGAACGTCATGGGCCTGAACTCCTGAGCTCCGCAGCACTGGATTTGGGGAAGCATCTCAAAAAATCCCTCTCAGAAGGTCACAAGTAAGTGTTTGTACAGCTAACTTCCTCTGGGCGATTGCCCTGCAATGGGAATTTTTCAAGAATGTGATTTAAAATCGTGAGTGTTGGCTGTTTCCCGCTGTGTTACACAGATAGTTCTTCAAAAAAGTTAGAAGAATTAAATTCTTTTCTAATTTCTGGGTAGCTATTGTAAACACCCAGATACACTGCCCCATCCTCCCTGTGGCCCCCAACCGCAAAGAGGACTCAGCCATCCTCTGACTACATGGGATATTCCTAAGCTTCAACCGAATAACCCCCCCACCATGGTATTTTCCATCCCAATGAGTTCCCGTGTGATCTCTCTGACCCTATCCCCCAACCTGCAGATGTGATGCAACCTGACTGACTCACTCACCCCCTGCAAACCCAATGGACTGTACCCAAGGTCCCAGCACCCACCCTTCTCTACCACTTCCTTAAGGTCTGATGACCACCTGATGCCTGACACTCCAACCAACGTGTGCCCACCTGCGCCCCTGATGAGGAGCCCTTGTTCGGCACCATACTGGTGTTCAACTCTTCCCCAACATCTGACCTCACCCTGATGTCTGACCCCAACATCTGAAGTCTGATGCTCCCTCGCCCAAGCTCTGACACCATCAACACCTCCACCCTCTGACCTCACCATCACCCTGTACTCTAAATGGCCCCACCCCTTGGCCTCAATTTCTCTCACTCCTCAAATCCTAAGCATTTGTCTAGTTACTTACTTTGTCCCTGGCCAAATTCAATGGACATTTAAACTTATGTGTTTTATGGCAACTGGTGCTGTAAAAATGGGGGCCTGTCTTTCCTCAATCCAAATCTGCTAGATTGCAACAATGGGCTTTGTCAGACCATTAAGGTCGGAGTTTTATCAGTGAATTGAGTAGGCACTGACACAGGTGACCAAAGATAAATGGCTCAATAAACTACATGCCACTCTGCTGCCACCTTTCCCAATCTTGCCAGCTTGCAGATTGGGCACAAAGGTAAATTCACCCACATCATTAACTGGGTACATTTATGTAATTAAGAAGCTCGTTGAGAACTCTCCAACATTTTTCTCAGAGAGTGGTGACCAGTGGGAGATGTACAAAGCTGATCAGCTCCAGCCTGTCTGGAAGGGGATCCACAGCTTTGAAAATGTTATATATGAGTTTTAAAAAGTGGGAGTTTTAATTAGAATCGATTGTATAGCAATTGATTATGGACAATAATAATATTTCCTTATGCTGTCCTGAACTCCAGCTTGCCATCTGCACTGGTTAATCTGAATATACAGATTCTTTCCCCTTTTTAAATCAGTCACAGACGATATCCATTACAATGGCTGCCAAGTCAGGCCAGGATATGACCAGTTTTCCTGATGCCCCATTTCCATTTGCAGATCTGTCTCCTCTCCAATTATGCTTCTGCCTTGATAAAAGTACCCATCAGTTCTCCATTGGAGATGGGATTTCCATCTGGAAATGAACCCACCTCCCAATCCCCATCTCTCAAAATCCAACCCCTTGTTTGACTCTTAGGGCTGTATTCGCTGACCTCATCTACGGCTGGGATTCTCCAGTCCCGTTGCTGTGAATGAAGATTTCGCTAAGCACCAAATTCTCTGTTCTCACCGGTAGTGGGGGCAGGGCATATGAGACCTGAGAATTTGAGCATTAACTTTAGATCCAAAGATAGACTAGAGTTTCCTTTAATTAAACATTGGCAAAGCCAAAGAATTGCCCTCATGGCCCCAAATTGACCGCATCCACTGGACACCATTTTCATCCCCTTCCACTGGCTGAAGGAAGGTAAAGTCACCATCATTCTAGATGACTACAGACAGGTTTGATTTAATCTGAGGGTCACCACACCTCAGATGAGGAGCAGGGTTGAGAAGGTGAGGTTTTCATAAATAATCTTAGCTGGTGCAGGAATTGATCCCACATTGCTGGCATCACTTTGCATCACTAACCAGTTGTCCAGCCAACTAAGCTAGGAACAAAACTATTCACAACCTCTGCATCCTATATGACCCAGTGCCCAGCTTCTAGTGACATATTAGTAGAAAGTAGAGATAGTTTAAAGTAGTTTATATTTTTTATTTGTGGATATTAGAAATAAGGCTTAAATTTAAGCTTTATTTATCTTTTCGTATTTGTATGCTAAGAAAGGGTTAATACTTCAGTTAGCTTCATGTTAAACAAAAGTGCCTGCATGTCAATGCACTAATTTCACTTTAAGCTTTGTCTGCATTGTATTTAAGGTTTACAATGTAAAAACAATTGCAGGCTTTTAAATAGAAAGCTAAGCTGTTGCTCGGCAACCAAAGGCCCACTCTGAAAAGCAGAAGTTTTTGAGTTCAGTCTGGAACGAGTAACTAAAAAACAAGGTTTTTCACAAAATCTGTTAGTACAGGCATGATAATACAGGGGTGGGGTCGGGGGTGGCGGGGGCAGAAAGCAAGCCCCAGAAGTAAAGAACACAAAATCTGCAAATATCTGTAAAGGCGTAGCTGGGGTGAAGGAGTAATGTATTATAGTTAACCTTTTCTTGTTTAATAAAAATTTTATTCTTCCATTAAAAGTTCATTGGCAATCCTGTCACTTGGTTCATCCACCTCTTTGAACAAAATGCTTAAACTATGATCTATGGAGCCAGGTTTGCACTCTGGGATCAGACTGCTCAATCGTGGGGATTGTAACAATATCTTGTCCATCACAAAAAAATGAAGATGCTCATCTCCCTAACATCACTGCTTCTGTCTCATCCCATCTGCTGTTGAAACTCTCCTCCAGGCTCAACTATTCTCCTGGCTGTTCTCTGCTCTTCCAATCTCCATAAACTGGAGCTCATCCAAAGCTCAGATGCTTGTATCCTAGTTGGCTCCAATTTTCAGTCAGCCATCACTCCTCTGCTCACTGACTTACAACTGATTGATTTTAAAATTCTCATGTCTGGGGTGACACGATGGCACAGTAGTTAGCACTGCTGCCTCACAGCAACAGAGATGTGAGTTCAATTCAGCTTTGTGTGACTGTCTATGTGCAGTTTGTGTGCTCTGGTTCCTAATGTTGTGCAGATTAGATGGATTGGCCATTATAAACTTATTGTCCCAAGATGTGTGGATTAGTGAGATAAATACACGAGGCTATGGGTGAAATGCTCTACTGGAGAGTCAGTGCAGACCTGATGGGCCAGATAGCCTCATTCTGCAGTGTAGATCCTACACTGATCTGAACCCTTTCCAACCTCTTTAGCCCCCTGCTAGTCCACATATCTCCTTGAGCTCTGCATTTCTCATCTCTTTTGTATCCCTCATTTCCTTTCGTTCACCTGTGGTAGCTGTGTCTTCAGCTGTTTTGGTTCTAAACTCCGAAGTTTTCTCCAGAAATCTTTTTTGGCCCTCCTCCTCACTCTTCTTAGGACATTGCTTAAAACCTACAAGTGTGTGATCGCCTTAATTTTTGACCTGGTGCCAATTATTGGTAGTCGATGTTCCTGTAAACTACTTAGGAAATCTTGGCATGTTGAAAGTAAGTACTTGTAGAGTGGTTTCTGTTTGCAATGGCACTACACAAATGTAAACTTTATTTAATATTATGTCACAAGACCAGTTAGCCCTCTGCCAGAGCGATTAGGAGAAAAAAACATCATTATTAAGATGTAAATCCGGTAATAAGTTTCATTAACAAGTTCAAATATGAAATATTTATCTGTATTTCGTACAAATTGGAAGAAATACAAGAGCCCTAAAAAGTTGAGAGTAACGCTCTCAAATTACTAGTATAGTGGTAATATGATGATAATGATCCCTGACACAGAAGCAAAATGTATCAGTTTTCAAGGAAATATGTATTGAATGGTAAAGCCTCAGGTCTTTTGAACTCACTTGCTATCTCCTGAGTTAAATGTTTGAGGGACTGCTAAATAAAAAAAAATTTTACTTGTTTACTCTAAATTGTCTCACATCCTGATTTTTCTCTTCAGAGCGGAGGAGGATGAGAGGGTAGAGGTTTATAAGATGATAAGGGGGATCAATAAAGTGGACGTTCAGGGACTATTTCCTTGGGTGGATGTAGCTAGTCCACATATCTCCTTGAGCTCTGCATTTCTCATCTCTTTTGTATCCCTCATTTCCTTTCTTTCGCCTGTGGTAGCTGTGTCTTCAGCTGTTTTGGTTCTAAACTCCCAAGTTTTCTCCAGAAATCTTTTCTGGCCCTCCTCCTCACTCTTCTTAGGACACTGCTCAATGGTGGGGATTGTAACAATATCTTGTCCATCACAAAGAAATGAAGATGCTCATCTCCCTAACATCACTGCTTCTGTCTCATCCCATCTGCTGTTGAAACCCTCCTCCAGGCTCAACAATTCCAGTGTTCTCCTGGCTGGCTTTCCTCTTCCAATCTCCATTAACTACATTTGAACATGGAGGTTGATTGTTATATTGGAAGTCTTAAAAATCATGAAATCTTGTGCAATCTTTCTTGAAAGTCTTCTGAATAAAATTTCAACCATTCATCCAATGTTAGGAAACAGATGTTTTTGTCTCTCTCCAAGTTAAGCTATCCTGCCCATTATGATTTCCACTGCTGGCAAGGACTTGAAGATTCTGCTTCATGATTGTCCATTTTCACTTTTCATGGGTGATCCCCAACTTTCTCTGAGAGACATTCCTAATTGTTGCCCAGTTGAGTCTTTACATTTTGAGATGCTTCTAGACCTTGATGCCCTGTGGGCGTCAAAGAGAATAAGTCTTGATATTTAGCTTTGAAATGGTAAGACCAGTCAATGCAATGGTAGTGTGCACGCAGCTTTCATTATACGCACCTCCTAACCTACCAGTGCCTGATGATGACATAATTGATCTGATGCCAAGGCATAGAACAGAGGCAAATTCTAGTTATTTTCTTTGCGATTAGGGAAGCAGAATTGAGTTGGTGAGTGAAAGCTCATGCTCAGCATGCATCTTCAGCAAGAAGAGACCACTGTGTTACAATCGTCAATCCCATAGTTTCTGAAGGCCCTTCCTGTGCCTGGTGATTGCACCAACTCTGACATTGAAGTCACCAAGAAAGATTAGTTTGACTTTGGTACATGAGTAATCCAGGAGTGGGGGAGGTCACCATGGAATTTTTCCTTGTCTTCATCAGGGTTGGTCATTCTGGGGACATATGGACTGATCAGAGTCACTTGCCTGTTGCCATGTTGGAGAGTTTAAGCATCATCAGCTGATCATTAAAACCCTCGGGAATGCAAGTCAATTTTTGGATGAGATGTATTGTGACAATAAACCTACAGCAGTTTCATGTTGTTCTTCTTTTCCATGACCTCTCCAAAAGAACATGGAGCCTTCACCAAAGTCCTTGAGCTGATGCTGAATCTCAGTGATGGCAGCGATCTGGGCGTTGTATCCAGGTAACTCTTTACCAAAAAGAACAGTTCTTCTTCTCAGTTCTGTGAACTGTGGCATTGTCTAAGAATATAGACATGTTCCAGTTGACCTGTGTCACCTTTATCTTCCCTTTTGAGGTTGCCTAATGGTGACATTGATGAAATCCCAGCCAGCTGTGATCAGGAAGGTGAAGCAGACAAGTTAGGACACATTTTCTACCCCCTTCCTCATATTAGAGAAATATGGTCCTGAAAAGCAGTGGAAAATGGCCTTATAGTCTGAGACACTAGGTCTACAGTTAGACTTCCAGTGAATCCATACTTCCTGCTACTGTATTCACCCATTACCACAGGACTTGTGACAGACAGATGCTGCATGACAGATGATGGAAAAACAGTGATCATGGCTGTGGCACTTTAAGGAGGGGCATTTCTTGAGGGCCACATGATCAGCAAGGACTCTATAGATCATAAAATTGAGTCAATCAACTGGAAGGCTCATATCATAGGTCAAGAGAGGACTCATAGTTGGAGTCAGAGAGCCAAACAGCGTAGTGTAATCTAATCAAACACTCAAGATTGTGAAGGAGCTTGAGTAGGGTTGATACTTTGATGCAATATCCCCAGAATGGACAATCTAGAGCAAAGGGCCCAAGTTTCAGGATGAGAGTTTGATCGTTTAGGACCGAGATTAGGAGAAATCCTCCCACTCAAAGGGCTAGGAATCTTTGGGAATTCTCTGTCCCTGAGGGTTGTGGATGATCCACCATTGAAAACCTAGGCTGAGACACAGAAATATTTGGTGTCTCAAGGAATGCAGGATTACAGGAAGCAGGCAAAAAGTAATGCTATAGCTCAAAATCAACCATGATCATATTGAAATGCAGAGCAGGCTCAATAGACCCCCTCATCTCATACTCCTATCTCTTATATTTTACGTGTTTTTATGATGGCTGAATGATTGAGCTCATAGCAGACTGGTCCAGAATGAATGATTAGCACTGTCAGCTCACAGCATCAGGGACCCGGATTCAATTCCAGCCTTGGGTCACTGTCTGTGTTGAGTTTGCACATCCTCCCCGTGTCTGCGTAGGTTTCCTCCATGTGCTCCTTTTCCCCCCCTTGTGGCTGTTAGGTTGATTGGCCAGGCTAAATTGCCCCTCAATGTTAGGGAATTAGCAGGGTAAATACGTGGAGTTAAAGAGATAGGGCCTGGGTGGGATTGTTTTTGGTGTATGTTCGTTGGGCTGAATGGCCTCTTTCAGCACTTATAGGGATTCTATGAATGCAATAGGACTGCTGCCAGGGTAGCTTGCATTCCACAGCACAACATGGGGAATGTGGTCACTCACCAGCTGCATATTCAGAGAGCTTTGTAGTTGTGAACTTTAAGATGCTGTATCCACAATATGTGCAGTCATTGGCATCCTTACTTACTAACCTGGCGAATCATTCAGACCATAACAATATTGTCCTGTCATTTTACATTCTCATTAGCAATAAAGGCCAGAAATAGCCCGTCACCCCGGCAGGATTCTCCGGTACTGCCTGCAGTGCACCCCAGCCATGGGCTTCCCGCAGGCATGGGGAATCATCAGCAGGAATTCCCATTGACAGTGGCAGGATCAGAGAATCCCACCATGAGCAAACAACACATCACATCCCACCGGCAGGAAACACATGGCTGGGCAGCTGGAGACGTCAGCCCAAAATCATCTTTGAGCAAGTGAATTCCCGTAAGCAGATTGATCTGTATTCCCAAGTCCAGCTTTCTCTGATGTTAAGCATTTCCAGGCAAAATGTAGAATAATTTCTGAAAATGTATTCTCATTCCTATTAACAAAATTCCTAAACACAGTAAATTATTTGCCTGAAATCATAGAATCCCTACAATGCAGAAGGAGGCCCTTCAGTCCATTGACCACAATCCCACCCAGGCCATTACCATATATATTTACCCTACTAATCCTCCTGATACTAAGGGGCTACTTAGTATGGCCAATTGACCTAATCTGCACATCAGTGGGAAGTTGTGCGTGGAGCCTGAAGAGATTGGTGAGGCACTGAATAAATATTTCTCTTCGGTATTCACGCAGAGTGCTGGAAATGTAGCTGTGGAGAGCACTGAGGTACAGGGTTGCAAATTGGGGAGTATTGTAGTAGATAGGGAGGATGTGTTAGAAATTCTCGAGGGTTTGAAGTTGGATAAGTCCCCTGGGCCGGACGGGATTTACCCTAGGATTCTCTGGGAGGCAAGAGAGGAGATTGCAGAGCCTCTGGCTCTGATCTTCAGGTCCTCGTTGGTTACGGGTGTGGTTCCGGAGGACTGGAGGATAGCGAATGTGGTCCCATTGTTTAAGAAGGGGAAGAGAGACCTTCCAGGGAATTATAGGCCAGTGAGTCTTACTTCTGTTGTGGGCAAGGTATTGGAGAGAATTATTAGGGATAGGATTTATAGTTATTTAGAGAGAAATGAATTGATTGGGGATAGTCAGCATGGTTTTGTGAAGGGTAGGTCATGCCTTACTAACCTCATTGAGTTTTTTGAGAAAGTGACCAGAGAGGTGGATGGGGGTAAGGCGGTTGATGTAGTATATATGGACTTTAGTAAGGCTTTTGATAAGGTGGCCCATGGAAGACTTCTACAGAAAATGCAGATGTGTGGAATAGAGGGTGATTTAGCTAATTGGATTAGAAATTGGCTGGCAGATAGAAGACAGAGGGTGGTGGTTGATGGGAGATATTCATCGTGGAGTTCGGTGACGAGTGGTGTGCCTCAGGGGTCTGTTTTGGGGCCCCTGCTGTTTGTAATTTTTATAAATGATCTGGATGAGGGTATTGAGGGATGGATCAGTAAATTTGCAGATGATACTAAAGTTGGTGGTGTGGTAGATAGTGAAGAGGGGTGTTTTAGTTTACAGAGTGACTTGGACAAGTTGCAGAGCTGGGCCGAGAGGTGGCAAATGGAGTTTAATGTGGAAAAGTGTGAGGTAATGCACTTTGGCAGGAACAATAAATGTGTAGAGTATAGGGCTAATGGTAGGGCTCTTAATAGTGTTGAGGAACAGAAGGATCTTGGTGTATGTGTCAATAGATCCCTGAAAGTAGGCAGTCAAGTGGATAAAGTTGTTAAGAAGGCTTATGGAGTCTTAGCTTTTATTGGTAGGGGGATTGAATTTAGGAGCCGCAGCATCATGTTGCAGCTGTACAAAACTCTAGTGCGGCCGCACTTGGAGTATTGTGTGCAGTTCTGGTCGCCACATTATAAGAAAGATGTGGAGGCATTGGAGAGGGTACAGAGGAGGTTTACTAGGATGTTGCCTGGTATGGAGGGCAGGTCCTATGAAGAGAGGTTGAAGGATTTGAGGTTGTTTTCGTTAGAAAGGAGGCGGCTAAGAGGGGATCTTATTGAAGCATATAAGATGATTAGAGGTTTAGATAGGGTGGACAGTGATAGCCTTTTTCCTAGGATGGAGAAAGCTAGCACGAGGGGACACAGCTTTAAATTAAGGGGTATGAGTTATAGGACGGATATCAGAGGTAGGTTCTTTACTCAAAGAGTGATTAGGGAGTGGAATGCCCTGCCTGCAGCTGTTGTAGATGCGCCAAGTTTGGTGGCGTTTAAGAGGTTAGTTGATAAGTATATGGATGAGAAGGGAATGGTTTAGTTAGGAGGGGCATTGCTTTTTATTTTGGTCGGCACAACATCGAAGGCCGAAGGGCCTGTTCTGTGCTGTATTGTTCTATGTTCTATGTTCTATGTTCTATCTTTGGAGTGTGGAAGAAAATCGGGGCAGCCAGAGGAAACCCATACAGACATGGGGGAGAATGTGCAAACTCCACATAGACAGTGATCTGAGGCTGGAATTGAACCCGATTCCTTGGCGATGTGAAGCAGCAGTGCTAAGTATTGTGCCACCATGCCTTATAAAGGAACAGGTAGCAAAATTTGTGTGCCAGAAATATGATAGAAATTTAAATAATAATCAAGACAATAGGAATCAAAATAGACAAGTGATTTGTAAGACTTATAATAGGTACCATAAATCATTGTTGAAAGCTTAATGGAATCGATAGGCAGTGCCTATGGATCCAAACTTCTCACTTAAGATTCACTCATTTCAATTGACAGTGATAACAGAAATCATTTTTATTTGCTGTAGTGGAGATAGCCCTTCATGGTGGTGTCATTCCTAGATTGCTATTTTTATCTGAAAATATATTAAATAATCTCTGGTATAAGAATAAATTATTTTTAAGCCTCCCATTTTTGCTGCACAATAACTTTGCTCGATATGTAAATGTGTAACTGGAAATGATGATAAGATTGAACCCAGTTTCAAATTATTACACTGGGTCATTTATTATGCCACAGTGAATAAAACCACTTTCCAGCTGCAGAATCAGTGAGACATGCTGGTACAATGGTTAACACTACTGCCTGACAGCACCAGGGACCCAACTTGGGTCACTGACTGCATGGAATCTGCATGTTCTCCTCATTGTCTGTGTGGGTTTCTCTCGGGTTTCCTCCCACAGTCTGAAAGACATGCTGGTTAGGTGCATTGGCAATGCTAAATTCTCCCTCGGTGTACCCGAACAGGCACCGGAAAGTGGCCACTAGGGTATTTTCACAGTAGTTTCATTGCAGAGTTAATGTAAGCCTACTTGTAATATAAACAAGCAGTACTGCGCATTCCTGGGTCAATGTAGGTACATAGGTTTGCTAGATATGGGTAATTTCTTGACACAGCAACCCTGTCTCAATTTATTCAGGCTGCTCAAACCCAATTTTCATGTAGAGGTGGTATGGTGCCAAGCCTACTGACCTGGAACCAGATCCAAGGCAGCCGTTGGTGTGGGTGATACCAAGACAAGCTGGTTGTAAGGCCCATCTAGATTCTCTGAAATTCTATCCCAGTTCTTTTCGAGGCTGTCAGGCCCCTCTCACCCTCTCCCCTCACACCCTACAGCCCTCCCACCCTCTCACCCATGGCCACTCCTTGCCAACTCATGAGGCCCATCTGCCCAACGCTCACCCCAACCTCTCACATCTCCATAACCACTGTCTCAGTATCCAGCTTGGGCTGATTTCAGAATCCTTCTGGAGATGATAAAAGGTCCTCAGACAATCTAATATACCTCTCACTCACACACAGAGTTAAAAATAATCCTCCAATTCTTGCAAACCAATCAAAGCTTTCACATCTCCTCAGGTGGTTTTCTTATTAAAAAAATAAACTTCCATTCAGATCCTAGGGGGCAGTGCGAGGGGGTAAGGAAAGTGGGATTCAGGGGCAGTTCGGGGGGTGGGGAGAATCGGGGGCACTGCGAAGGGAGGGATGGTCAGGGGGCAGTGGAGTGTGGGGGGAGTCAGGGTTCAGTGCAGGAGGGAACCAGGAGGCAGTGCAGGGGGTGTTCAGGGGACAGTGCAGGGGGGAACTAGGAGTCAGTAGGGGGGAACCGGGGGCAGTGCAGGAGGGGAAAAGGAGGGGACAGTGAAGGGGTAAAAGCAGGGGACAGTGCAGAGGGAGAAGCGGGGGTAGTGTAGGGGAGAGCTAGGAGGCAGTCTAGAGGGAATCAGGAGACAATGCAGGGTAAAAGCAGGGGGCAGTGCAAGGAGAGCAGGGGCAGTGAAGGGGGGAGCAGGTGGTGGTGGAGGGGAGGCTGGAGGCAGTGCAGGGGTAAAGCGGGGGCAGTGCAGAGGGAGAAGCAGGGGGATGCAGGTGGTGGTGAGGGGAGGCTGGAGGCAGTGCAGGGGTAAAAGCAGGAGGCAGTGCAGAGGAGAAGCAGGGGGATGCAGGTGGTGGTGAGGGGGAGCTGGAGGCAGTGCAGGGGTAAAAGCAGGGGGCAGTGCAGAGGGAGAAGCAGGGGGCAGTGCAGAGGGAGAAGCAGGGGGCAGTGAAGGGGGGAAGCAGGTGGTGGTGAGGGGGAGGCTGGAGGCAGTGCAAACGGGAAGCAGGGGGAGGTACAGACATTGGGGAATGGAAGTTCAGAGGGAGGGATTCGTGATGTCAGTGGTGGATTCCTTGGGGGGAAATCGAGATTACTGGCAATGGGCGGGAAATGTAAATGTTAGTGGGGACAATGAAATATGGTAGGGTGAATATCTGCCTGTAGTGGGTGCAAAGCCAGCATGGGTAGTTGGAAAGGGCATGGAGGTGAACATGGATCTTAGGAACGGGCAGGATTAGGCTCATTGGATAGAGAAGCCAGCTGAACAGTGCAGGTTATAGGGCAATGGGGACTGGGTGGATTTATAATGGTGTTGGATAAGAGGGCAAAGGTAACTCTGGGTGGGGTCAAAGGTAATAAGAGTGTGAAAGTAGGTTAAGGTTACAGATGGAGGGCAGAAGGAGTTGGGTACCATTTCAAAAGTTATGTACAATATTCATCACAGAATCCCTACAATGCAGAAAGAGGCCATTCGGCCCATTGGGTCCGCACCAACCACAATCCCATCCAGGCTCTGTTCCCATAACTGCATATATTTACCCTGTTAATCCCCCTGATACTAAGGGGCAATTTAATATGGCCAATCAATCTAATCTGCACATCTTTGGTCTGTGGGAGGAAGCCAAAGCATCTAGAGCTAACCCACACAGACACATGGAAAATGTGCAAACTCCACACAGACAGTGACCCCAGGCAGGAATTGAACCCAGGTCCCTAACACTGTGAGACAATAGTGGTAACCGCTGTGCCACCATACCACCCATTCTCATGCCAAGGCAGAGCACGGAGTCCGCATACTCTACATCCAACTAGTTGTGAGGTGGGTCATCAGTTGTGCTGAGCTGAAGATCAGTTCAGGTGAACAGCTGAAACAGAACCCCGATAGTCCCGACAAAGGAAGGTCTCACTATACACTCAGAAATGTAGTAGAGGAAAAGGGAACAGTATGCATAGGAGACTTTGTGTACAATACCTGCAAAGGCCTTGGCTTAGAGCGATGCCTCCACGTGCAGCCATGATCCAGGAGGGCATTGACCCAGTTTGGGTCAATGACTTGTAAGTGAGATGGATGCACACAGACAATAACACAAACAGTGACATAGAAAAATCAAAGAGCCCTCTGTCAAATGCAATGATTAATATATTTACAAAGGTGTAACAATTATTTACAAAGCTCAAATACTTGTGCTACAAGAGGGAATTTAATACTTAATTTCCCTTACCTGACTGCTACATCTAGGTGCTTCTCTGACACCTGCAGCATGATGACCACTCTGCCTCCTTGTCTCTGGTCATGCTGTTGGGCGTCCTCTGAAGGGCGGAAGCTTGGCGGGCCTTCTTTGGGTTCCCTGCCCAACAGCAGGTGCAGCCTCAGTGGAGTCAGATGGGGTCACAGGAAGATGAAAATCGGAATGCTTGGAAACTCTGGGAGAGTCCAGAATGAAAGACCCAGGGATATCTGCCTAACACTGCTCTTAGAGGGAAGTGTCCCGTCCCCCTCTTGCCTCGCCACTATAAAACTCACCAATGGATACTACGATGGAGTGCAAGTCTGCACGAACCACCAGCAAGAACTGAGCATCCGGCTGGACCAGATTTTCCATAGTGTCTGCCACCCTCCCCACATGCCAGTATATCAGAGCACATGGAAACATTCCCCTGCTTCAGTAATATTCCAACATCTTCTCTATGACCACTCTGAACTGATTCAGACCTACCAGAGGACCTCTTCTCTGCTTCTTTTAGCTAATATTACTTGTGGGCCTTCACTTTACTCTGTTCAATATATATCTGTACCATTCATTTTCTCACCAGTGTGCGATAGTTTACATCTGCCAGTATTGGATTTTGTCTGTCTTCCCAATTGGATAGCACAGTGATTAGCACTGCTGCTTCACAGCTCCAGGGTTCTGGTTTCTATTCCCAGCTCAGGTCACTGTCTGTGTGGAGTTCGCATATTCTTCTCGTATCTGTGTGGATTTCCTTTGGTTTCTTCCAAAAAGTCCAAAGATGTGCCGGTTGGGTTGATTGGCCATGCTAGAAATTGCCCCTTAGAGTCCAGGGATGTGTAGGTTAGAGGGATTAGTGGGTATAGTATAGAACAAAGAACAAAACAGCATGGGAAACAGGCCCTTTGGCCCAACGAGCCTGCATCACCACCCCGATGTTCCCACTTATACCAGTGATCCCTGTCTATGTTTATAGATCTATGGATTAAAAATCAAATTTGAAACAATTTAGGGAGAATTTGTTCTGCCAATTAGCCTAATTTTTGGGACGTGGGAGGAAACCAGAGCACCTGGAGAAAACCCATGCAAGCATGGGGAGAATGTGCAAACTCCCACAGACACAGGCCCAAATCCACGTATCTGCACGGCACAGCGATAGTCACTGAGCTGTTGTGTTGCCCATCAAATGGTCCAGGTCAAGCATACACTAACAACGTGAAGCACTAGGGTACTCTCGAAAAAACCCAAGAGCAGCCCTCTCACAGCCCATTGCGTGTATGCCCGTTGTGAGACAACAAGGTGGACCAAAGCACCTGTAGGATAAAAACAAGTACATCAATACCATCATCTATTTACACACTTCCCAGGAACTCCGAAGGCTCATGATCCCTATTTTAAATCAATTTTCTATACCCCTCTATTCCCATTCTGTTCATGTGCCCACCTAAGTATTTCTTAATTAACTCCAGAGTGCCTGCCTCCACCACTACTTGGCAGCGCATTCCATACCCTCACCACCCTCTGTGTGAAAAAACTCCCTCTAGCATCCAAATTATACCTTACCCCCCTCACCCTAAGCCCGTGACCCCTCGTGCTATTTGAGTCCATCCTAGGAAAAAGCTTAACCCTGTTTACTCTATCTATACCCCTCATAATCTTGTACACCTCTATTAGATCTCCTCTAAGTCTACGTCTTTCTAAGGAAAACAGTCCCAATTTGCCTAACCTCTCCTCGTAACTCAGACCTTCCATACCAGGCAGCATCCTGGTAAACCTCCTCTGCACTTTCTCCAGATCTCCACGTCCTTCCGGTAGTAAGGCGACCAGAACTGGACGCAGTATTCCAAATGAGGTCTAACCAACGTTTTATACAACTGCAACATTAAAGGTCAGCTCTTGTACTCTATACCCTTTCCTATAAAGGCTAGCATACTATATGCTTTCTTCACAACCTTCTCCACTTGCTCTGCCACCTTCAGAGACTTGTTCACCTGCACCCCCAGGTCCCTCTGCGTTTCTATACTCTTAATAGGTCTACCCTTTACCATATACCTCCCCCCTACATTCTTTCTCCCGAAATGCATCACCTCACATTTATCAGGATTGAATTCCATCTGCCATCTGTCTGCCCAAGCTACCAGCCTATCTATGTCCTGCTGTATCGCCTGACAATGCTCCTCACTATCCGCAAGTCCAGCATCTTTGTATCATCTGGAAACTTGCTGATCACTCCACTTACTCCCTCTCCCAAGTCATTTATATATATATATATAGCACCTTGGGACATTAAAGGTGTTGTGTAAACATTAGCTGTTATTGTTGATGTATAGGCCATTAATCTGGAGTTACTTGGTACTACTCCCTCTTAAAATAGATGATGCTTCCAATCCTGCAGAACTGCACCTACACCAATGATTCTTTCACAATTAAAAACCAGTGTGCAAAATTGTCTTCAAATAAATGAATTTTTATTTAGTTAAAGTTTATTTATTTATTAGTCACAAGTAGGCTTACATTAACACTGCAATGAAGTTATTGTGAAAATCCCCTAATTGCCACATTATGGCGCCAATTCGGGTACACTGAGGGAGAATTTAGTGTGGCCAATGCACCTAACCAGCACATCTTTCAGATGTGGGAGGAAACTGCATAGGAACCCCACACAAATACAGGCAGAGCGTGCAAACTCCATACAGACAGTGACCTAGCCGGGAATCGAACCTGAGTCCCTCTGGCCCAAGGAATTTGCTGATAGTCAGCCATCTCAATCTTGACAGCAAAGCTGAAATAGATGTGACCATTATTAGCCAGAAATGGCAAGTGGGTAATCATTCTCCGCACCTGCTAATGGCCATACATACCAGATTGCAATGAATATCATTCACTCCACATGCTATCCAACTGTCTCAGTTCACTAGATCAGAAAATGCTTTGGGTCCTGGCAAAACCCCAGCTTTAGTGTTGAATGGGCTCAAAAATTAGCTGACAATTCAGTCTGTTTCAAGATGCCAAATGTACCAAATAGAGGTGGCACAGTGGTTAGCTCTGCTGCCTTACAGCGCTGAGGACCCAAGTTTGATTTTGGCCTTGGGTGACTGTCTGGAGTTTGCACATTCTCCCTGTGTCTGCGACGGTTTCCTCTCACAGTTCTAAGGCAGATTAACCATTTAAATTGCCCCATAGCGTCTCAAGATATTTCGGTTTGGGGGATTAACCATGTTAAATATGTGGGGCTATGGAGATAGGGTGGAGGGGAGGGATTGGGTAGGATGCCCTTTCAGAGAGTTGGACTCAATAGGCCGAATGGCATCTTTCTGCACCATAGGAACTCTAAGGGATTTTATATGAATCTCAAAGTCAATTCAAAAAGTTGAGTATTTAAAAAACCAGAACCAATACTGAGCTTTCTCTCACTGCTTCTGAAAACTGGGGTCAACTGAGATGTGAAAAATGTGACTACTCACTTAAGGAGCGAACCTCCAAACAATCAGCAAGTTATGTTCAATAAAGGGAACAGGCAACCAGAAATTAAGAATACCTTTATGATAGATGGCCTCAGTGCTCAGCAATTCCTGAGTTTCATTTTCAGTTTTATAGCCATGTAGCTTTATGAAAATCTCAGTGGTCTAACCAGCTGTGCACCATCAAATGCAAAGACCAGACTGTTGCAGTTTTACAAGCAGATGTTACATATTAAATTCCAGGTGAATGTATTTAAGATTACTGTTCATAATGGAACGCAGGTGAAACAGTAGTGGCTTTGCATTATTTGAAATACAAGCGAGGTGAGTTAATGATGTGTCAGATCACTTCAGCACAACTCTTTTATCTGTTGCCAAATACTTAAAAGTTTCCAAACTGAACATATGAATTACAGCTTCACTCCACTTCTGAAGAAGATTTCAGATCAACTCCAACTCAGTATCTCTAGTAAACCGTTCAGATGGTGTTAATTCTACTCAGTGGCTAGGAATTTACGGGATCACATATCATGATCAGGAACCTAGACCCAAAATGATACTGATTTGTGTTTTGATCTTGCTGATGGCTCATATTTCCTGCAGAGCTCAGAGAACATTCAACGAGTGTAAATTTAGCAACGTTAACTTGCATTCTTAAGTTGTACTAAAATGGCTGGATAGGAAACTTAAATTGAGTCTTTGTCACGTATTAATAAATCATAGAATAC
This sequence comes from Sphyrna mokarran, assembly GCA_024679065.1. Taxonomy (NCBI): domain Eukaryota; kingdom Metazoa; phylum Chordata; class Chondrichthyes; order Carcharhiniformes; family Carcharhinidae; genus Sphyrna; species Sphyrna mokarran. The sequence goes on from JAGIQG010000015.1 coordinate 36,210,765, forward strand.
CTACAGTGCAGAAAGAGGCCATTCGGCCCATCAAGTCTGCACCGACCACAATCCCAGTCAGGCCCAATGCTCATAACCCTACTTATTATTCTACTAACCCTCTGACAATTTAGCATGGCTGATCAACTTAACCTGCACATCATTGGAGTGTGGGAAGAAACTGAAGCATCTGGAGCAGACCCGCATAGACATGGGAAGAATGTGCAAATTCCACACAGACAATGACCTGGGGCCAGAATTGAACCCAGGGCTGTGGTGCTGTGAGACAACAACGCTAACCACTGTGCCAAAGTTAATAAAAGTTATGTTTGCTAACAATTTTACAGCATGGTGCAATTCTTAATATAATCAAACTTGATAATAAGCAAATGTAAATATGTTTGTTCACCAATTATTGGTGCTTGATGTGTACAGCTCATTCAACCTATATCTGTGCTAATGTAATTAATTGAAGAGGCCCAAATGTGAACTTTTAGAAAACCAGATTTGAACAGTAACTACGACTTGATTACATACTTTTGCAAACCACTTTATAATCACAGAATCATAGAATCCCCACAGTGCAGGGGAAGGCCATTCGGCCCATTGAGCCTACACTGATAACAATCTCACCCAGGCATTTTCCCATAACCCCTTGTATTTAGCCTGCTCTTCCCCCTTACATTAAGGTTCCATTTATCATGGCCAATCCACTTGACCTGCACATCTTTCAAATGTGGGCAGAAACTGGAGTGCTCAGATGAAACCTGCACAGACACGGGAGAACATGCAAATCCCTCACAGTCACCCAAGGCCGGAATTGAACTCGTGTCTCTGGCACTGTGACTCAGCAGTGCTAACCATTGTGCCACCATAGTATTGCTGACTTTTACCGTAGTTCATTATTTCAATGTATACTTGCAAAATCTCCCCTGCTCAATGCATCCATCAATCTCAATTTCAGCAAATCAAACAATAATGAAGAACTAAATAATTCTTTAAACTTTGTATTTGTGTTTTCATTTCTTAAGAAGAATAAGTAAGAAATGGTCACAGCTTTTTCAAAGTTACTCACATGCACTAATACAGTTCTTGGACCTTGCAATGCACATAGTCAGATTAACTGTTTATTTAAATAAATTAATGATGCAGTAGGGGAGGAACTTGAACAAATATTTGCATCACTAGGGTGAATGCTGTGGTTTCTCTTTCATAGTTTAAAGATTATTCAAATGGAAGGAATTAAAAATGGTATTTTAAACCAAGGTAGAGTCAATAATTATGTAAGGTTCTCTCTCCAATAAAGATTAAAGCCTTGAATCTGAGAAATGCACTTACTTCTCCAGTTATGCCCATCAGGTCTTGCTATGTCTAGGTTCATCTGTTGTGAATCTACCTGTGACTGTAGGGTGCTCAAAAGTTATGCATGATGTGGAATTATGTCATTGTGCAAAAGATTTTGATGATGTTTCTCAAAAGTGACATAAACGCTTGAAGAAACTTATGCATAGGAATGTTTGAGATTAAAATCAGTACAGATCAGTTGCACAGAAATTTCCTTGAGGGGGAGAAATGTATACCTCTGCCGTTATGCTGTAGTCATCAAGTCAAAAGATTCATTATTCTTATACAGTATAGAATCCCTGCAGTGTAGAAAGGATCATTTGGCCTATAGAGTCTGCACCAACTCTCCTTCAGAGCATTTTACTCAGGCCCTAACTCCTGTTTTATCCACACATTTCTCATGGTTAATTCACATAATCTATACATCTTGGGACACTAAGCGGTATATTATCATGGCCAATCCACCTAACCTGCACATCTTTGGCAGCAACTCATACCTCTAAGTATAAAATCACCAATTCATACAGTTGTTATGGTGCAAAAGAAGGCCATTCAATCCATCAAGTCTGCATCAGGTCAGCCAAATAAAAAAGATATATTAATTTCTTGTGAATTAAACTAAACCCTGCAGGACAATAGAACCTTCAAAACATTATCCATAAAGCTATAGGAATTCTAGATTTTATTTTGCTTTGAACATTTATTTTTCTCTCTTTTAGCTAACTCCCAAGGCCATCCTCATATCCTAGAATAGAATAAACGCAAAATACTGCAGATGTTGGAATTTGAAACAAAAACAAGAATGTGCTGAAAAATCTCAGCAGGTCTGACATCATCTATGGAGGGAGAGTAGAGCCAACATTTCGAATCTAGATGACACTTTTTGAGAGTTTCATCTGCACTCAAAACATTGACTCGATTCTCTCTCCATGGATGCTATCAGACCTCCTGAGATTTTCCAGCATTCTTCTATTTTTGACCTGAGCTTCGATTTTGGGTGTAGGGAGTGCAGATGAGGAGAATGCAAGCAAAAGACTTGTTCCTGGCTCTCTACACAGGCTGCCAGGCGGCCCACTTTCAAACCTCCCCTCTGGCCACTTATCATCAGTCTGATAACAAAATCGTACCATACATAAAACAGAGGATGATTCGAAGTTAATCCAGTTTTTTTCTGATCAAAATGACATTGCCCAACTTGATGTATCTTTGGAATTTTTTGAGGATATAACTATTAGGAAATCTGAACAATGCATTTGGTGTATTTGGAGTTTCAAGAGGTAATTAACAAAATGTCACACATAAGGTTATTAGACAAAACTCTGTAATTCGGGGGATTCTATTAACATCAATTGAGGATTGGTTAATGGACACAAAACCGAGTAGGACTGAGAAGGCATTTTCGCGTTGGCACCAATATTTGGGCCTTAGCTATTTACAATTTATATTAATGACTTAGATAAGGGGACTGAGTTAACATATTCAATTTTGCTGACAATACAAAACTAAGTACAAAAATAAATGGTGAAGAGGATACAAAGAGGTTGCAGAGGAACTCAAGCAGGTTGGGTGAGAAGGCAAGAACATGACAAAGTGCAAAGTTACCAACTCCGTAGGAAAAATAAAAAAAAAGCAGAATACTTTTGAATGTTGAGAAATGTTTGAATTCAAAGAGATTTGGAGATCCTTCTCAACAAATCACAGTAGTTAAGATGGAGGTGCAGCAAGCAATTAAGAAGTCAAAGGTTATGTTAAAGCCAAGAGTTTGGAGTATATGAGCTTTGAAATTTTACCATTCTATGGGGCAATGGTGAAGAATACTGTGTGCAATCTTGATCTCTTCATCTGAAGAAGGAAATCATTTCCTCTGACAATGTATAACAAAGGTTCAATGGACTGGTTCCTGGGAATGAGAAGATTCTCCCATGATAAAAGATTAACCCTATATTTCACGGAGTTTTTAAGAATGAGAGTGATCTAATTGAAACAATTAAAACTCTTCAAGGGACTTGTCAGGTTAGATGTTGAGGAAATGCTTCCTCTGTCTGGGAGATCTAGACCATGGGAGTCACAATCTCAGAGTCAGCCAGAGTGATGTGAAGAAGACTTTCCACACTCATGAGGATCGTGATTGTTTTGAATTGTCTATCCCAGAGAGATGTGCATGCTCAGTTTTTGAGTATATTTAAGATAGAGGCGCATAGATTTTTGGTTATTAAATTAATTGAAAGATATGAAGATTGTGCAGGAGTTGGGATTGAGGTAAAAGATCAGCCATGATCCTATTGAATGATGGAAAAGGCTTGAAGGACCAAATGGCCTAGTTTTGCTCCTATTTTACCTGTTCTTAGCTAAGGAATCTTTTGTAATACTAAAAATTTCAAATATTTGCATGAACCTGCTTTTTATTCAGGAAGATATTGCTGTGGAGGACTGGGTAAGGCAAGACTTAAGCATATGAAAACAATGGCTAACAGAACTTCAATTAAGTTTAAAAATCAGATGAGGCATTACTCACAATACAGAACCTGTTGGCACTCCCATGCCTCCAACATGGCTAGCACAGTGCCCATGCTAAAGTAAAGTTTTAAAGATTATTTATTAGTCACAAATAGGCTTACATTAACATTGCAATGAAATTATTGTGAAATTCTTCTAGTCGCCACACTCTGACACCTGTTCAGGTTGAATGCACCTAACCAGCACGTCTTTTAGAATGTGGGAACAACTGGAGCATCCAGAGGAAACTTACGCAGATAAAGGGAGAACATGAAAATTCCACACAGACAGTGACCAAAGCTGGGAATCGAACCTGGGTCCGTGGTGCTGTAAAGCAACAGCATTAATCACTGTGCTGCCCTGCCTAGGAAAAGTCACCATTGTGTGTGCCAGGACTGTCCCAAGCAGCCAGATCATGACATCAAATGGCTGTTTCAGCCGATTTAACAAACAATTTGCAAACCTGAACCATGCTGGTCCATTCAATGTTTTTGCTCAACAAAGAACATGTGTACAGACCCTTTATTTAAAGAGCGAGGAACCCAGATCACCGGTAAATTGATTCACACTAATTCTTCTATTGCAAAGTCTCTGAAATGACTGTGGAGCGTTTCTGGAAGTATTGTGAAGAGTTGTGGGATTTGGTAAGGAGTGTTGCTGGATCTTAGGCGTGAGTTCTGAGTTTCAGGGAATGGGCACTGGTGGAATGATGAAGGTGTGGTGCATTGAACAGTGTGAAAGCATAAGGATTTGGTGAGTAAGAGGTATAATTACTGATGTTGACAACCCAAGTACAGACATTCAACGTCTTGTGGCACTACTGCGGGGGTTCCTGGGCTACTGGAATTGACCTCTCTGGTTACCTTCTCCCACTTTCTTCAGAGAGAGTACACATGGGACTCCTGGCTGTCCTCGGAAATATGATATCTCTCCTCTATCCTACTCCACCATTACAATCTCTAGCACTGCATCTGTGGTATTAGGAGCCTTTTCTTTCTTGGTACCCCATTTATCGAGTTCCTACTTGTGCTCAATGTCACTACGGGAAGCCTGAGTCAGATCTGTTCTCCTGAGTGCAGCTTCCCTTTAAGAGCCTCAGACTACCTTTAAGAGGAGCAGGTTGCATGTCATCAGTGGACACTATGTAACATCCCTCTGTTGAGTGCTCAGGCTGCTATTTGAGTGGGCTACCCAAGGAGATGGCACAGTAATTGGGTATTGCCTCTCTCAAAAACTACGGACACGGTCAGATCCTGATCAGTGGCCTCTGCTCCCAAAAACGGGTGATGGCCAATTTTTAACCCATAGTTCCTTGAGCGTAGGCAGCTGTGCAATATAGAGCCAGACCGGAAAAAATGATTGAAAATAAATATTCTCTGCTGCTAGATCTTCAATGTTTTTTCTGAGCCAAATTGGATTTTGGAACAAAATGAAAGCATTCCAGTCTCTTGGTGGTATTAATCAATTTCATGCAGAGTGAAATGGAAAAGAAGACAAGCTTTGACATTGTTTCAATTAACAGCAGGTATTATTGACCTCATTCGAAACAATAGCACTTTATTATTAACAGTTGCCTTTCCCTGTATGCCTGGATCAGCATTCTTTTCAATTTACTCTTTGCACAGGAAGTTCATTTCCTGTCAGAAGATGTATGTACCCAAAGAGAAATCTGCATTCTGTCTATAGAATTTAACAGCAACCTCTCAGCCATGCTTCACACAGCAAGATTGTAGTCATGTGTTGGGTTGGGCCATGGTTCTACAATAAAGGGGAAAATTTTAAAGATGGTGCAGGATCAGAGGAACCTGGAGATTGGGATGTGGAGTACAAATCATTGAAGTTGACAAAGCTGGTGGTGAAGGTGCTTATGGAGATATGCAGGGTCCTGTCCTTTATAGATCAAGGCATAGGAGTACAAAAGCAAAGATACCAAGAGGGTGACATGGTGGCACAGTGGTTAGCACTGTGTTAGTATCTGTGTTTGATTCCCAGCTTGGGTCACTGTCTATGAGGAGTATGCATGTCCTTCCCATGTCTGTGTGGGTTTCCTCTGAGTGTTCTGGTTTCCTCCTACAGTCCAAAAGACATGTTGGTTAGGTGCTAAATTCTCCTTTAGTGTGCCCAAACAGATGCCAGAGTGTGGCCACTAGTGGATTTTCACAGTAACTTTCATTATAAGCCCATTTGTGACGCTAATCAATAAACTTTTTTTAAAAAACAAGCCCAACACGAAATAGGCCTCAACGGGAGCATTGTGTCCAGCCCGGGCATCACGGGTTCATAAGGCTTTTGAGAGAGCGCAGAAAAGATTAACAAGAACAATTCCAAGGATGGGGGCTTCAGTTATAGCGATAGTTTGGAAAAGCTGAATCTGCTCTCCTCACAAGAAAGAAGGTCGAGAGAAGGTTTGATCAAGGTGTCGAAAGTGACAGTAAGAAGTCTCACACCAGATTAAAGCCCAGCAGGTTTATTTAGAATCACGTGCTTTTGGAGCATCGCTCCTTCATCATGTGGGTAAAAATCATGGGGGCTGCAGACAAAGTAGATTGAAAGTTTACTTTGCTGGAGCTGTTGAGAACCAAAAGATACGAGAATAATGGTGACTGGGAAAAGAATCAACGGTCACATGAGGAGGCTTTTTTATTTACACAACCAACTGAGAGGCTCTGGAAAGTTTTGCTTAAGAGTGTGGTGGATGAGACAGATTCAATGGTTGCTTTCCAAAGGAAATTGGAAATGAAAAATTCACAGAGTTATGGGAAAAAGACAAGGAACTGAAACTAACTGAACGGCTCACAGACAGCCGACATGAACCTGATGGGCAAATTGCCACCTCCTGTACTGTAACCATTTATGACCCAATAATTCTACAAAGAAATTTCTCCTAGCCTTTTTTTTCTTGTTCTCCTGCAGGCAATATTGAAGACTGAACTCCTTATTGATTCCCAATAACAGAAAATAGTCTTTCTATATTTAAGCTCTTTGCAATTTGAAAGATCTTCACTGAATTTCCTTTTCTACCGAAAATGGACCTCAAGACTCTCCTCACAACTCAAATCTTCCATCTGGCATCATTCAGGGGAATGGATGTAGTATTGATCTGCCCTTTGCTTATTTCTCCACGTCACAGTCTGGCGCTATCTTCAGTTACTGACAACAGATTCCCATTTATGACCAGGGAGAAGAACAAAAAAAGTGGCATTCCATTGTCTTCTCCCATGCACTCAAAGGAAACTCAAGTCCTTTTCCTGAAGTTTCTTCCTTAGATCTGCGAATGATAGAATCCGAAACAAAAACTGAAAATGCTGGCAAATCTCAGCAGGTCCGACTGCATCTATGGAGAGAGAAGAGAGCCAATGTTTGAGACTGGATGATCCTTTTGTTCTCGCTCTGCAGATGCTGTTAGACCTATTGAGATTTTTCAGCATTTTCTGTTTTTGTTCCTTAGATCTATGCTGTGCTCAACTTTATCTATGAGACTCTGACTGTCAATCAAAGCCTTGTACGAATTCATCACTGCTTCTTTAATTTTGTAATTTCTCTCATTTATTGATGGTTTTTACTGCTGAATTTGCAATTTCAGGGAACTGTGAATTCAAGCACCTAGCTCAGCATCTTTCCCTTCACCCACTCTTTATTTTTTTCTCCTCAAATACATTTTTTCATTCTTTTCTCAATCAAATTGCACTCATCACCTCCCAACTCATGCCACTAATCTGTCTATGTTGGCTTTTACTGTTCTTTTTGGTGGTTGTCAACCCCCTACTTTTGTGCCATCAGCGCATTTTGAGATTGTCTTCTCTGTGCTTAAATGTAAATCGTCTACAAATACTGAGGATCAAAGAGAACTCAACATTGACTGGTGGTGCAAACCACCAGGTCAAAGCTTAATCCTTTCTTCTCTGTCTGCCAGCCAACTTTCCATCAATACTTCTGCTCTTTTTTATAACAAACCTTCCTGTGAGACACCTTATTGAACATCATCTGTAAATACATAAATTACATTTCCTAAATTTATCCAATCTATAACTTCATTAATCATGTCAAATGTGACTTGCATTTAACAAGGTCCTGATTTAGTCCTGAAACAGCTGGATGGATTGGGGTGGCATGATGACTTAAGTGGTTAGCACTGCTGCCTCACAACACCAGGGATTCGGGTTCAATTCTAGCCTCGGGTGACTGTCTGTGTGGAATTTGCACATTCTCCCCGTATCTGCATGGATTTTTTCCGGGTGCTCTGGTTTCCTCCCACAGTCCAAAGATACATGTATTAGGTTGATTGGCTATGCTAAATTCACCCTAATGTCAGGGGATTAGCAGGGTAAATATGTGATGCTACGAGAATAGGATCTGGGTGAGATTTTGGTCAGTTCAGACTCAATGGGCTGAATGGCCTCCTTCTGCTTCTGTAGGGATTCAATGATTCTATGACTTTAGGGAGTGACAAGATCACTGAAGAAGTCAAGAGCAATGCCCTCTCCAATAGCTAGCCCTGCAGGCATTCAATGCCCCTACCTGGGCAGCAGGTCCTCCTAGCGTGAACTTCTGGCTAATCAAATGATTGCCACTTCTCTATTTCTGGCAGAGCCATCAGGAGCTGTTGTCACTGCTGGGGGCTACAACAGTTCCCAACTCTGAGCCGGAGTCAAAGTAATACACAAAGAGTATGACATGGGCCTATCTGGAAGACCCCTTTGGGAGTGGGAGGTAGGGGGCGAAAGGGCCGGAGTGGGTTGGGTAGTGAAACAAAGGAGAGGGAATCTGAAGGGATTAGCAAGATCTTCTCTGATGGGACAAAGTACCCTGATCCCCACCCTCACAAACCCATACAATGGGAGTTGCCAGACTGAACACTTGGTCTGGGCCTTGCTTCTCACTGATTAAATCCAGCAGCAGCACAATGAAGCTTTTAACTGAACATCAACTGGCTACTTAAGGACTTTGGTTGGCTCAATGGCAGATTTGCAGTGGATACAGTATCCATGACATTTTATGGACTCCCCCATCTGCAAACCAGCCCCAAGTTACCATAAAACATAACCCATTAACTCTGTTTCTCACTCCACAAATAATGCCAGATCTGAAGCATTTCCTGTCTTTAATTTATATTTCCATGAAATGAAGTTTTTGCTTGAATAATCCATGCATTTGTCAGTGTTGACTCAAATAGATCCAAAGTGCCAAAGACCATAATTGCTTTTTAACTGGAAAATAATTTCTATATATTACAGTAAATCTATGAAGAACATAAAAATAAAGATTTGCAAATAGTCAGCTGGTGGTACAGAACTTGAGTACTGTTGAAAAGGAAGACATGTTGAATCTTCTTGTCCTACACCCTTTAGGACAGATGCAAGAATGCCAACTTTCAAAAACAGCAACAATTTATACTGCATGAGAAAAGGATGTTGATTGTCTGATAAAAATACTGACTATTCTCAACCAACCCATTGTTGCTAAATGTAAAACATAAGGAGGGGAATTTTCCCATCTCACCCACCATGGGAACGGTAGTGAATGGAGGAGGGGGCGGGGGTGCAGACCATGCATAGTCCTGTTGACCTTGGGGGACTTTCCAGTTTTGTGGCGAGCACGGCTGGAAAATCGCACCCAAAATCAAATATTAGATGGGATTCCACAATTGTGTAGCACTTACTGAACAATCCTGAATGTGTTATGAATCACACTAACAACCAATTTAAGATTATCAGTCAGACTGGAAGGTGGCTCGTATTCAATTGCTAAAAGTAATGTATATCCACACACAGGAACTTATCATCTGTAAGCAAAAGGAACGTAATCAGACATTGCATCTTTTTAAAACTGTGTGTGTGTATGTGTGTGTATGTGTGTGTATGCATGTGCGTGTGTACGTGCGGAGTGGGGAGAGTGCAATATTAGCTGGTGTACTTTCTATGGCAATACTTTGGCCAGTCAGAGTTGACTTGCTAACCAATCACTACTCTTCCCTCAACCAGTAGAACTTGTTGCCCCTCCCGCTTAACATTCTTGCTTAGGCTCTGCCAGCCTGACTATTTTTTCAGCAATATAATAATTTGCATTTATAAAGTATCCTCACATGCCTCCCACAAAGTTTGCCAAGTCTTAAACTAATTGTCTCACAGATACTTACTTCTGGATCTCCAGCTCAAATAGTGTTTTGATCATTTGTACCAAACTTGGAGATTTCTTTGGTCATAAGTAGCTGTGGAGCTTGTCCAACCGGGATATTCAAATTTAGAGTTTGACCGATATGGCAGAAAGTGGTCAATGTTTCAGCCAGGAAGCTGAAGCTGGAACTGTACAGACCTGGAAGTCAAACCTGGAAGCTGAAGCTGGGCTCCAGAAGTTCCTGAAAGTAGAAGTATTGGTATTCTTCCAAAACTCTGTTAGCCGGCCCCAAAATAATTCAGGAAGTTATGACTGCCCGACACACATTCCACCCCAACCCACTCATTTGGTGTTATGACGGTCATGGGAGATCGCCTACAGATCTCCCCATGGGCCATGTAGAATAAAAACTCCCCTATTAGTCAAGTAGAGCTCATCAGTTAGAAAAGGAGCAGCGAGTGGGTTTAAAACCAGCTGGTTCCACTCAGACTGGCAGTCTCATAAAGTGGCTTTTCTTGTTATTAAGATTGCTGACTCCTGGTTTATAATGAGAGGTTATTCCAAATAATTAATGATGCCAAAAACTTGGGATGGGTGGATCATTTTATCTGATAGAATTTCTCTACTTGTCCGATGGAAATCTATACAATGATTCTGATTCTGAGTTGACTTCTCTGTAATCAGACAGGGAAGCAGGAAAGAACAATGTTAAATTCTTGTGACTGACACACACAGAAGATTGGTAATAGAGATCCACTAAGCTAAAATATAGTCGAGGAGTAACTGGATTGTCCAATGTTATTGAATCTTAGGGACTGTGGTACTGTCTCCAATACCTGCAACACTTCAGATGTCTGAAAATACATGTTTTTTTCTAAGTGGAGACGATATTTTATTATATAAGCAAAATACTGCAGATGCTGGAATCAGAAACAAAACAGAAAATGCTGGAAAATCTCATGAGGTTTGACAGCGTTTGATTTTGATTTGATTTATTATTGTCACATGTATTAACATACAATGTAAAGTATTGTTTCTTACACGCTATGCAGATAAAGCATACTGCTCATAGAGAAGGAAACAAGAGAGTGCAGTATGTAGTGTTAGTCATAACTAGGGTGTAGAGAAATATCAATTTGATGCAAGGAAATGCATCTGTGGAGAGAGAAAAAAGTCAAAGTTTTGAGCTCCTTTTATGGGTCATAGAATCATAGAATCCTACAGTGCAGAAGGAGGCCATTCATCCATTGAGTCTGCATCCGTCACAATCTCACCAGGCTCTATCCCCATAATCCCATGCTCTTCCCCTAGTTAGTCCCCCTGTTACTAAGGGGAAATTACGCAGAGCCAATCAACCTAACCTACACATTTTTGAACTGTGGGAAGAAACGGGAACACCCAGAAGAAACCCACACAGACATTGGGAGAACATGCAAGCTCCATGCAGACAGTGACCCAAGTCAGAAATCGAACCGTGGTCCCTGGTGCTGTGAGGCAGCAGTGCCAACCACTGTGCCATCACGTCGCCCCCCCCCTCCCCAAAACATTAACTCTATTCTCTCTCCACAGATGCTGTCAGACCTGCTGAGATTGTCCAGCATTTTCTGTGTTTGTGTTGAATATTTTATTGGCTGGGTAAGGTGGATAGGGTAGAGATGACGATTGATGTGCTTCATTATAATTTCAGTTGCTGAAGCAATGATGATGTACAAGTGCAGTAACTATTATTTTGTTCTGAGTGACTTTAATTCATTCTTGCCCTTGATCTTTTAAAAAAATCATGAAAATCATTAAAGTGAAAATGACTCACTGGTTTGACTGGTGCCATTTAAGCAGATTCCATACTCAGGCATTTTTTTTATTAGCACTTTGCCATGACCACTAACTATGACTGAAACTGCTTAATCCTTCAGTGAGAATATTTTCAACAAGTAATCATGTTACTCCTTTAAGCACAATGTCCAGGTGGCCAGAGACTATGGTGAGTTAAAGGCTGGCTGTTTACGGTGACATCTAATAACCATGGTTGGGTGGGACTCCATGGGGATCTGCTAACCAGTTTTTCATTTAATTGGTCAATTAAAGAAACCTCGCTGTCGTTTTAACTCATAAAATATGACCAAATTTTTTGGATGCATATCAATGAACTTAAAATATCAGCTTAGCTCATCTTGTGTCATTCTTGCTTCAGCGTCAAACAGCATTAAGTGAAAACTAATGTTCTCTCTCCAACTTTCTTTCACTGCATGAATCTTGTTTGTTGCATGCCGTGATCCCTTTAAGAATGCCATGAGGCTTTCTCCGGTGTGGCACATTACCACTGCCACCCAGCTATAAATCCACACAGTTTAGAAAGAGTATTGGGAAAACCTCTTGTTATGTTTTGTATACTAAATCGAAGTTCCGAGAGGCAGACCACTGCACGGTCAGAGGTGTTGTCATGTTAGATGAAATTATTAATTTTTTTATACATTTGCAGCTCAGGGGTCTCGCTGGCTAGGCCAGCATTTATTGCCCATCCCTAGTTGCCTGAGAGCAGTTGAAAATCAACCATATTGCTGGGGCCCTGGAGTCATATGTAGGCCATACTGGTAGAGATGGCAGATTTCCTTCCTTAAAGGATACCAGTGAATCAGATCAACAATCAACAATAGTTTCACGGTCATCAATAGATTCTTAATTCTGGATGATTTTCATTGGATTCAAATTCCATCATCTATCATGATGGGATTCGAACTCTGGTCTCCAGAACAGTAGCTGAATTGCTGAATTAATTGTCTAGTGATGATACCACTAGGCATCGCCTCCCCTGATCTCAGAAGGAATTCATCACCATCTTCTCAACGGCACTTAGAGATGGACAATAAATATCAGCCTTGCTCGTGACATCCATGTCACAAAGATTAATTTTAAAATGCTGTCTGGTAATGTTTTTCAATGATAGGAGTTCCATTGGCACCATGTCCTGTTCCGCTCTTGGCCAATACAATCAAAATCAGATTGTTATTGATTGAAATGCTAGTTGTGGAAGCTTTCAGCACATGACAGTAGTCACAGTAACTCATTATATGTGAAGAAAATTTACATGATCAGCTGATAGCCTTAATAAGGCTATCCTTACCTTTTTTATTTACAGCTTTTTTTTAGGTGAAACCGGCCAGTTGGTACTTTATGTCTATCATTTGTGAATGTTGTCTCACAACACCAGGTTAAAGTCAAAGAATAAGGAACAAAGAACAACATAGCATGGGAAACAGGCCCTTTGGCCCAACAAGCCACGCTGCCATTTTAACATTGTGAGTTCCCTCTTCCACCCATGACCCTTGTCTATGCTTATGGTACACCACATTGGAAACCAGATTGAGGGGAGACAATTTAGGTTCAATTTGTTACACCAATCAGCCTAAGAGCACTTCTTTGGGGTGTGGGAGGAAACCAGAGCATCTGAAGAAAACCCACGCAAGCACGGGGAGAATGATCAAACTCCCACAGATACTGGCCCAAATCCACGTAACTGCACAGCAAACGGTGATAATCACTAAGCTGTTGTGTTGCCCGTCAGCTGGTCCAGTTTAAGCGTACACTAACGACGTGAAGCACTAGGCTACTCTCGAAACATCAAAGATAGCCCTCGCACAACCCACCGAGTGTATGCCCCTTGTTGGACAACAAGGCGGACCGAAGCACCTGGGGATTAAAAGAGAAAAACATCAATAACATGCACATCTTATGCAAACATTCAAGGGAATTCCCAGAAGCTCAAAAGTAAAAGCTTTGGAATCACAAGCTTACGGAGCACTGCTCCTTCATCAGATGAGTCCATCTGATGAAGAGGCAATGCTCTGAAAGCTCATGACTTTAAATGAACCTGTTGGACTTTAACCTAGTGTTGTGAAGCTTCTTACTGTTGTTTGCGAATGTTGCCCTTCTATAGATTTTCATTAAGGTCATGGGAACTAGAAAAATCTGGTTCAAGAATGTTCCTTCCCTGCATGAAATGAGCAATGTTCTCAGTTCAATGAATTAACAGCTTAGATATTCAGAGTCTTCTCCTAAGTTTTAAGTGCTTGCAGTTGTTTAATGTTGCAGAGTATTTTTATAATTATTTTCTTGCTATGAGTGAAAGTCATTTGAGATTTCCATGGTGATTGTGGAAACCACTGATCATTTACAAAAAAAAAGTCAAGCAACTTACGCCCTAGATTAAACAAGCAGCAACAGAAATGAGAAACCATCAGACTGTGAAATCGTGATGAATAAATCTCCCTTGAGTAAAAATAGTGATGTTCAAAACTTTTTCAGGTGACAGCCACAAGGCTATAGGGTTGCATTATATCTATTCCACTCTGTCTTTCCACAAGATTGTCCTTTTATGGTGACAATTGATTGTGTGGTAATGGCCAATGCAGATTGTGTATTAAGCCTGTGTACACCAGAGAAAAGGGTTTACAGAGAGGTGGAAGGAAAGGGAAAGATGTTGTGTGGATAGGAAATTCAGCGGTTCTGCTGAATTAATGACCAAACCCCATCATAACCTTGTCTCCATACACCCCCGCCTCCCCATTTCCCACTCAGCAGTGGGCCTGAGATTGTCTGGCTGCTAGACAGGCAATCCAATGGGAGAAGGCCATACCTGGAGATTATTAAAGAAAGTCCTTGGCAGTTAGAAATCAGCTCATGGTGGATGGGAACTGGAAGAGGAAAGGAAAGATCAGAGTATAGTAAATGGCGGGGTAAGAGTGGACACAGAGAAAAATAATCTTAAAGTAGAAGTTGCTGGAAGCATAGAGCTACTTAAGCATGGAATCATAGAACCCTACATTACAGAAAGAGGCCATTCGGCCCATCGAGTCAGCACTGACCACAATCCCACCCAGGCCCTACCTCATATCCCTGCATATTTTGCCTGCTAATCCTTCTAACCTACGCATCTCAGGGTATTAAGGGGCAAGTTTAGCATGGCCAATCAACCTAAAGTGCACATCTTTGGTGCAAACATTTTTACAAATCTCTTGTAATTAAGTCCCTACACACATATAAACTGGTATGTCATTTCTGCATAGCTCCAAGTTTTGACAACAAAAAATAAGGACCAATTTCTTCAGAGTGGGTCACTCAGCCACTCCCTAGTCTGCTATATTGGGTTAGTGTCACATATTTAAACAGTTGCACGATTGCTTTAAGAGCTGGTCACATTATTTGATGGTGATGTCACTAGGGTGTTTAACAGGCTTCTGCTTATTTTTATTTTGTATTTTGTACAGGCAACAGCTCCTTCAATAAATCTATTGTTAGTTTGGATTTGCATGTACAAACCATATCTTATTATTTTTTGGTGTAAAACCACAAACCCCAACATAGTTAGGACATTACAATAGTTAGGATTGGGTTTCACAGTAACTCCATCCATTGTGTTTGAAATTCTTCTACTCTCATCTCTGTTGGACCCCCAAGCTGATAAATATTGCTTGGGTGATCAGCGTACAGATTGGTCACAGATTCAGGGTGAAGTGGACCCAACACAACAGTAGTGAATGTTTGTTTTTCTCACAGTAGTTTCTGATTGTAGCGTGGGAGCATGGGGCTTGCAGTGATAAGTAAATATGAAAAGAAAAAATGTAGATTAAAGGGAGATAAATAGCAACTTTTTATGAATTTGGGATTTTTTGTGAGGAAATTTGGGAGTCAGGAAAGAAAAGTATATAACAAAAGTACTTAAACCGTGAAACTAAAGGTTAAAAAAACTGTTGTGCTCTGAAAAACATGCTATATTTTGACCTTTTCTTAACATTATGTATGTGCTCAAATAGCCTGTGTCGGCCTCCAGTGATTCCATAAATAAATCAGTTTATAGGCTAGGTTAGGAGAATTTATAATAGGGAAAAGAGAAATAACAAAGAAGCTAAATGACTATTTTGTGTTTGTCTTCACTGAGAAGGTCCAGAAAATCTCCAGAATTAGAAATCCGAGGGACTCAGGAGTATGAAGAATTGATGGAAATTAGTATTAATGAAAAGGTTATATTGGAGTAATTAATGGGACTAAAAGTTGCTAAGATTCCGGACCCAATATTCTACATCCTAGAGTGTTAAAGGGATGTTGTAGCTATGGAGCTATTGGATGCTTTGATGATCGTCTTCCAAAAGACATAGTGGTTAGCATTGCTGCCTCACAGCGCCAGGACCCAGGTTTGATTCCCGGCTTGGGTCACTCTGTGGAGTTTGCACGTTCTTCCTGTATCTGCATGCATTTCCTCTGAGTGCTCCGGTTTCCTCCCACAATCCGAAAGACATGCTGGTTAGGTGCATTGGCCATGTGAATTTTCCCTCAGTGTACCCGAACATGCACCACAGTGCGGTGACTAGGGGATTTTCACAATAACTTCGTTGCAATGTTAATGTAAGCCTAGTTAGGACAATAGTAACTAAACTTAAACTTAAAATTCTTTAGATTCTGAAATTGTTCCTGCAGATGTCATCACACTATTTTCGAAAAGAAAGAGAGAGAAAACAGGGAACTCCAGACCTGTTAGCCTTACATTAATAGGAGGAAACATGTTGAAAGAGTGTGATAAATGGACAGTTTATTAGATATGGTTAGCATGGATTTATGAATAGGAAGTCATGAGGTGTGTTTTCCTATTCCGCCTACCAGGGGAATCACAGCGGATGAGAGGCGGAACTTGGAAAGGTCAATTAACCACGGACAGGATTTTCCAGCTTCAGAACAAGTATGGCTGAAAAATCCTGCTCCATGTTTGGAAACGTGTTGGATTTTTTTAAGGATGTTATTAACAGAATCGTTAAAGGGGAGATGATAGATGTAGTGTACTTGTATTTCCAGAAGGCTTTTGATAAAGTCCCCGACAGGAGATTGGTTAGTAAAATACAAGTACATGGTGTTAAGTCTGAGGCTATCAGGGAGATAGTTCCAAAGAAGTCACAGAGAAAGGCAAGCCATAGGAGCAATTGGGTTTCTTGAAGAACTATACTGACACTTCAGCCCTCAAGTGACTGTAAGGGTATTTGCCCAGCCGGGTCACCACCCCTCCACCACTCCCTCGGTCACCTGACCATCCTCTTAAAGCGGCTATGCCCCACATACATAACACATGTTATAGGTGGTAATATCGTGGCATGGATTCAGGATTGGCGAACAGGCAGAAATAACAGTATGAATAACCTGTGCTGTAATTTTTTTGGTTCTTTGTTCTAAATGGCTCATTCTTGCATTGGCAGACTTTTACTTGTAGGGCATTGCAAGGATTAGGACTTGGGCCCAACTGTTCACAATGTATATCAATGATTTGGATGTGGAGACCAATGTAACATTTCCAGGTTCACAGATAACACAAAGGCGGTGGGAATGTGTGTTAAGAGGATGCTACAACATAGTTTCAAAAGGGATTTGGATGGGCTAAATGAGTGGGTATAGCCGATGGAATATAATGTTAAAAGTTACAAGGTTATCCACTTTGGTAGGAGGAATAGGCGTCCAGGGTATTTCTTAAATGGTAAGAAATTGGAAAGTGTGGATGTACAAAGGGAACAGGGTTCATAAGCCACTGAAAACTAATATGATTAACGTGCTGCAAGTAATTAAGAAAACAAACAATATTAGCCTTTGTCACAAGAGATTTGATAAGGAGAAGCAAATTCTTGCTTTAATTGTATAGAACCTTGGTTAGACATGTGGAGTACTGTGTGTAGTTTTACAAAAAACAAAGTACAGCATGGGAACAGATTCTTCAGCCCTCCAAGCCCATGCCAATCATGATGCCCTAACTAAACCAAAAAAAACTTCTGCCTTTACTCAGTCTGTAACCCTCTATTCCCTCCCTATTAATGTACCCAGCAAGATTCCTCTTAAATTTTGCTAATGTGCTTCGTTCCACCACCTCCTCCGGCAGTGTATTCCAGGCACCCACAACTCTCTGCATGAAGAACTCCCCCCATATATCTCTCTTAAACTTTCTCCCTCTCACCTTAAAACTGTGGCCCCTTGTAATTGACACTTCTAGTAAGGAAAAAGGCCTTTGACTATCCACCCTATCTATGACTCTCTTAATTTTGTAAACCTCTATCAAGTCTCCCTTCAGTTTTCATCTTTCCAGTGAAAACAATCTTAGTTTATTCAACCTCTCCTCATAGCCAATGCCCGCAAGACCAGGCAACATCCTGGCGAACCTTCTTTGCACTCTCTTCAAGCTTCTGTGTCCTTCTGAAAGTGTGGCGACCAAAACTGCACGCAGTACTCCAAATGCGACCTAACCAAGGTTTTATATAGCTACGACATGATTTCCCAACTCTTACACTCAATGCCCTGGCCGATGAAGACAAGCAGACCATATGCCTTTTTGATCATCTTGGAACATATTTGCTGATTTCCTGTATGGCTGTCGATCTTTTTCTGGCAATAGATGGATGTAGTCACATTACGGTGTAAAGGGACTGATGTACAGAGAGTGATATTTACAACTTCTGTAATGCCAGGCAATTTTACAGATGAGAAAAGGGCTAACATTCCCATCAGCTATTTTCAACTTGCAGTAAACAAGATGGACAGGCCTAGAAACTGGTGGACACTGCTTGGGACCCAGGGACTGTGGCAGCTTGATGCCAGGCATGGGCATTTGCTTGCACTATTCATTAGCTGTCCAACTGCTTGCGGGATGGAACCAGAGGCAAATTGACTTTTCCTGTCACCACTTCAAAACAGCCAGCCATTCTTAAAAGCAAAGTAAACTGTGGCTTACTTTGAGAGACATAGAAGGGTGTTTTTCAGAACGGAGATCTGTAGCTAGTGGTGTTCTGCAGGGAGCAGTACTGGGACCTCTGTTGTTTGTTGTATTTGAAAGAAATCTATGGGAGAACTTTCGCTCTTTTACTTATTTTAAAAACTTACCTTTTCAGTGACCGTGTCCCGTAGTCCCTTTAAGAACTGCAAGAGATCAGGTTTGGATATTTGCTGAGTTCAGAGTTAAAAAAAAACCAGCAACACTCAGAAAAATCCAATTCCAGAAATGAGGCATTAGATTCCCTATTTGCATGTGATGTAGAGTCTGCTTCAGGCAATCAAGAAAAGAGACTCAGCTTCTCTGCTGCAATATCGAAGGCATCAGTTTGAACATAGAGGACAGGAGGAGGGCTATGCCGTGAGGTGGAATTGAATAGAGTCAGCTTGCTGATGTGAGCTGAATGCGGGAAATAATGTATGTGCTGAAGCTCTTACAGACCCCAGACATTCTTAATGGGCCTGGGGTGCCTCATTTAGATGAGTCTGACAAGCTGCAAACCCCTGTCGAATGTCCCCAGGCAATTTGGCAGGGAAATGGATTCAAATTTTAGATCGCTACCTCTGCAGCAACAATCCTTTGGAAGCATCGAGCCGGGGGTGTGGAGGGACGGTTGGGGCAAGGGTGAAGATAACCAGTAATGGGAAAACTCTTGCTCCTTTATTTATTTTAGTATTGATCTTTGTAAGAACTCTTGCTCCTTTATTTATTTTAAAAACCTATCTTTTTGTGACCAGGGTCTCTTTAAAAGGTCAGATGTGGACATGGGGCGGGATTTTCTAGCTGCATTCACCCCCAAGGCCTGAAAATCCCACCTAAGGTCAAAGACCTTTGCACAGTTCATGTCCCATCTCTACGATTCCTGTGATGGGTGGGATGGGACAATTCCGGCCATTGAGTCCGCTGCTGCCTCAAAAAAGAATACCAGCAATACTCAGGGCGGCCCAATTCCAGAATAAGTCATTAGATTCCCTATTTGCATGTGCTGTAATGTCTTCTTCGGGCACAGGTCATGACTTTATATCTTCAGCTTTGACCTTTATTCAGGGCTTCTTCCAGATGCTCCTATTTTCTTCTGCCTTCTTGACTGCTTCCCTTCATTCATCAGCACAACATAATCACCTGTGATTGCAATAAAACCAGTTTAGGTGCCTGTTTTAAACCTGAAAGACTGGCACGGAGCCAACAGGCCTCTTCAACTGACTAATCTGACAAAAAAAAAGGTTATACATATGTATATCATATTCCTCTGATTTGTTGTGGGCCAGGCATCAGGTTTCTTTATCTGAAATCTTTCCGCAGAAAAGACTGAAGTTGCTGTCATTTTCTGAGCAAGCTGCAACCAGTTGGGAATGTTGAACTGCCAATTCCCTTGTGAACTTCATTCTGCTCTTCCTTTTGAATCTGAGTGCCAAAAAATTCACCTTGAATTCTTATCTACAAGAAAACACTTGCAGTCTGACTAAAAAGGATGAATATGAGAATGAACCTTGCTGCACCTGACACCTTCTGTAAACCTATAAGACAAATGTCAGTCGAATTAATCATTAACATAAATAATTCATGTCTACAAAATATCAAGTAACCCAAGAATGAAGACTTTGAAAAGGGTGCTGAAAAGATTTATGAGATTGGCTCCAGGGATGAAGAACCTCATGGAGAGATTGGAGAAGCTTGGGCTATTCAGCAGAGAGAAGAGAAAGTTGACAGGAGATTTGGTAGAAGCGTTCAAAAGTACAGAGGGGTCTAGATGTGGTGGATGGAGAGAAACTGTTCCTAATCATGGAAAGGTCAAGAACCAGAAGGTATAGATTTTAGGAGATTGGCAAAGGAACCGAAGACAACAGGAGGAAAAACAGTGACAGCCTACTTGCTTCAGGAGGGACCTGTATCTTACAGAGGCATCTCCCAACTGGCAGGTTGCTAACCTATGCACCAGACAAGACAAAATCAACAAAGCAGATACCAGCCTTGTGCATCACACACTGGAATATGGGATCATGCATGCTAGCATTAACACTAACTTTCTGCAGGTTGGCTCATGATTGACAAAGAACTTACAAGGCTCAATGAGAACATTGCTTAGCTGCAAGAAATTAGGTTCACTTAAAATGGATCCATTAAATAAAAATACCTTGTGTTCTTCTAGCAGACAGAAACAGTGCAAGAAATATGTGAGCACTGGTCCAGATGATAAACACCCTGCACCGGAAGCTCAGAGAGATATCTAACATTTTATTAATCAACCAGCACGTGCTGAGTTAGCCTCATGTGTATCTATGTTCCAACACTCATCTCTACCTCACATGTCAAGAATCAATTCTACAAAGCACTTGACATCAGCAGAATTCCCAGCATTGAGGGATTGTACCTTCTGAGGGACGTCAACATAAGGGTGGATACCAACTACACAACTTGGCAAATGTGCATTAGGCATCAGGGATTCTGCAAGATGAATGAAAATGGATAGAGGTTGATGGAACCCTGCTGTTACCATGAACTCTGTGTGACGGGCAGCTACTGCCAAAATAAGCCATACCATAATGTGTCCTGGAGGCATCAGAGATCATGCCACTGACACCTGCTAGATTTCATCATCACCAGACATACCATCCTCGTCATTCATAGCTATCACAGCACTGACTGTAACACTAACTACTCCTCGGTGTGTAGCAAAGAACCAACCAAGGGAACTATGGCACTCCAAGAATAAGGACAGCCTCAACTGGGATCTTGGGTTTGTGTCACACTATCCATAACCCCCATGACTTGCCTGGTTTTTCAAAATCTTACTAACTGTCCTGGCTGGAGACAATTCACCCCTCCTTATCCAGTGCTTAACCTCTCTCCCCACACCTTGCCTGCACTTGTAAAACTCACATTCCAATCATTATCTTGTAATTGAGTTTGTGTCTGTATATGCCCTATTTGTGAACCAAACTCTTCACTCACCTGATGAATGAGCAGTGCTCCAAAAGCTTGTGCTATCAAATAAACCTGTTGGACATTAATCTGGTGTTGTGAGATTACCTACTGTGTGCTCTTCAAGCAGAAAGGTGATCTTTAGGTCAATATTTAGTGTACCACAGGCCCAGAATGGATCTCCTCCATATCCTCAATCAGGCTTTTATAGACACCAAAGCCCATGACCAGAGCGTAATGTCAAAGTGGAATCATCTGCACAACACAATCTATAAACTGTACTTGTTGTGAACAGAAAAAGACATCAGATGAATGTTGATTGATTTGAGGCTCATTGGACTGGAATAGAGCCAACTACTGCGACAAAGAAAAGAGCCCTCATGAACTACAAGAAGTTCCCAGCAATCACAAGCTAGAATCTCTCAGGGTTGTCAGGATTAAATACTTAATCCTGGCTACTCAATACTGCACCAATCAATATAAGCTGAAATTCTGCAACAGCATACAAAGCACTGCTGAATCCAGGGATGTGTAAAGGAATAAAAAAAGAAACAGGCCTAGTAGCAACCAAATCAGCCCCTTTGAAGACAAAGGCAAGGATGATCATTGCTGAACAGGCAGGTGAAAAGTTGGGTGGACTATCCCAAACCCTACCCATTATCACTGAAGAAGAACTGGACACCATTCCAGACTCTCCTATAGTAGAGAATCTGAGATGCGAGGCCAGCATAGTAGACAACAAAGGCCGTTGGCCTTCTCACCAGTGGTAAAGCTTTGGGAAATGATAGCATTCCACCTGAAAACTAGCCCTGCTGCAGCATCTCCATGGACATCTGTGCCTCTTCTTCTGTAAAATAATTTGTGACTCAAGAGGTGTTTGGTGCAAAAATAGTGACCTGTCCAACCAGATAAATACTTTGGCTGCAACAGCACATCAAAGGCTAGGGATTTTACTTTTAGGAACTGACCTCTCGACTGTCCAAAGCCTGTCTACAGTTTACAAGGCACAAGTCAGGAGTGTGATGGAATAGCCTCCACTTGCCTAGTTAAGTGCAGCTACGACAACAAGATGAAGCAGCTTACCTGATTAGCCCATCCACCACCTTAAACAGTTGATCCTTCTACCACCAATGCATAATGGTAGCAGTGTTTATCATCTACAACTCACCAAGGATTCTTCAACAGTAGCTTCAAAATGCACGACATCTACTGCCTAGGAAGACAAGGGCATCAGATGCATGTGAACCCCACCACTTGTAAATTCTCCTGCAAGCTACTCACCATCCTAACTTGTAACTACATTGCCATCCTGTTAATATTTAAGTGAATGCAGGTGGTTTAATATGATTTGTCAGTGATGTCATTAGGGTGTTGCAGAGGCTGCTGTGTTATTTTCAGTTTGTGGTCTGTACAGACCAGAGCTCAGAGAATAAATCTGTTGTTGTTATTTTGAATCTAAGTGCATAAACCACATATTTTCTTTGCGTTAAAACCCACAACCCTTAGCATAGTTAGAACATTAAATATTTCTTTACTGCTGCTGGATCAAAATTCTGAAATTCATTCCCTAAACACATGCTAGTTATCTGTACCACATGGACTACAGCAGTTCAACAGGGTGACTCACTCCCATCTTCTCAAAGGCAATTAGATGAGGGTAATAAATGCTGGCCTGGCCAGCTATGCCCACATTACATGAAAGAATAAACGGAAAAAGTATTCAACCCAGCAGAAGGTGGGAAGTGGTATTCCATAAAGATTGGTGCTGCGATCACTGTGGTTCAAAAATCACAACAATTTGGATTTGGGAATAAGCGATACAATCTGAAAATCTGTAGGCGAATTTCACAAAGAAGTTAATAAACCTGCAGAATGTGCAAGTACTTGGCAAAGGAATTTCAATTTTTGGCAGATGACTATGAGGCAGTGCATTTTGATAGAAAGAATAAGGAGGTCACATACTCTTTGCATAATAAGACTCTAAATGGATTGGAAAAAAAAGAGATCTAGGGGTTTAGCTTTCAATAAATCTCATGATACAAGTTATTAAGTTTCAATAACTTAAAAAAGCAAGCCAAGTACTGGGATTCATTTCTAGAAGGATAGAACTGAAAAGGAGAGATGTTAATGTTCCAGTTATATAGAATTGAGTTAGATCACATTTGGAGTACGGTGCACAGTTCTGGTCTCCATGTAACCACAAAAAGGCACTGGAGGAAGTGTGGGGAAGATCTACAATGATGAAACGAAGGTTTTACCCTTATGCAAGTTATAAGGCTGGACGATTCATCGCTAGAAAAGAGAAGCCTAAGGCATGATCTGAGAGAACTTTTTAAGAAGACAAATTGAACAGTTGTTGCAGAGAAGATGTTTACACTTGTGTATGTGGGGAGTGGAGTGGTGGGGGGAAGGGGGGGCGGGGGGTGGCAGGCCTGAAATACAAAATACAAAAGTAGAAAATGTTGCAAATGTTCAGCAGTGTTTGTTGTGTCAGACATCATTTGTGGAGAGAGAAACCAAATTGACATTTCAGCTCAATGGTCTTTCATCAGCACTGGAAAAAGTTAGAATCATAATAAGTCTTAAGCACACCAAGGAGGGAGGATGGAAAGTGGAAGGTCTGTGATAGGTTGGAAGAAGGAGAGACTGAACAACAAAAGAATTGATGGTTCAGGATTAAAAGGAGGAGTAGTATGTATAAAAAAAACCAAAGATGTGTCCTGACAGAGGAATGAATGGCAGACAGGTGAACATCCTTTAACCAAAAACAAAATCAGGGGAAGGTCAAGACAAAAACAGAAAACTGTAAACAAAAAGGAAACAAAACGGAGGTGAGATTATGGTCAGAAATCACTGAACTCAATTTTCAGTTTAGAAGGTTGCAAAAGGCCTCATCGAAAGATGAGGTGGTGTTGTCAGACATTAGAATGGGGCCAAAAGTCTTGGATCTCACTCGCAGCTCGGATTCTCTGGTCCAGTTGCAGTGAGTAGAGATTTGAGCTGAGTGCCAAGCTTTCTGTTCTTGCTGGCAGTGGCAGTGTGGCGTGTGAGAGTGGAGAACTTAAAATGACAAGTGACCAGATCCATGGGGTCATGCGCACAATGGAACAGCCTTTCATGTGTGCTTCTTTCAACTTAGTATATTATATTCACTGATCACAGTGCAGTCCGCTTGATGTTAGGGAGATTAAAACCAGATTGAGTGACCACTTTGCAGCAAACCCCCTTTCAGTCATATTATATTTGTAAAACTAGCATCATAAATATGTCATAGAATCCCTACAGTACAGAAGGAGGTCATTCAGCCCATCGAGTCTGCACTGACCACCGTCACACCCAGGCCTTATCCCCATAACCCCATGCATTTGACCTAGCTTGTTCCCCTGACACTAAGGGGCAATTTAACATGGCCAGTCCACCTAACCTGCACACATTTGGACTGTGGGAGGAAACCAAACCACCCGGAGGAAATCCACACAGACATGGGGAGAATGTGCAAATTCTACATAGACAGTGACCCAAGCTGGGAATTGAACCCAAGTCCCTGGCACTATGAGGTAGCAGTGCTAAACACTGTGCCACCGTGCTGCCTATGTTGTGCTTTCCAGCTGGCTAACCCACCTAGTAAGTCTACAAAAACATTTGACAACTGCAAATGCCCACAAATTTGATACTGAGCTGTTTATCTGGTGAGAGAGGCTACAGGATCATTGGTAGAGCAAATAGAAACACTCAAAGTTGGGAAAGTATGGGTGAGTTTCTGGTATGGAAGTTAAGGTGTAGTGTTGAAGCTGAGGAAAGCATTTTTCATGTTATGCTTGCTGTAATAGTGCAGCAAATATGGAGAAAGAAATATTAACTTAGACTCCAATGAAATGAGTTGCTCTTTTAGTTGTTTGCGTGTTTTGCTTGATCTAATGATAAAACCTAGCGGGGATGCAGTTTTGAATTATTCAATTGTAAAGCAATAACTTATTTGACAAATGTCAGATTCCACTAGCTCCATAGCCTGTTGTTTTTTTTTGTTAAATAAGCGTGAAAGTATTTTTCCAGCAATCATATATGATCAAGTCTCAGGGTACTGGCTAAATGTCCAAAAAATGGCCATTTTCAACATCTTGTCAGAATATATATACTGTAGGATGAGGGAGAAGTAGGGATTTTTTGAAACGTTGTGTTTGAAAAATAATCACCATTCTGCAATGTGACAGAAATGGGCTATTTATATACTTAGGAAGTATTCCTTCTGAAGTTTCTCTGATCTTTTAGATAAAATCCTGACATTGTCCTCTGTACTAGGACCCCTTCTATTTGTGGTGTATATAAATGACTTGGAAGAGGGGGTAGGTGGTGTGATCTGCAAATTTGCTGATGACACTAAGATGATTGGATTGGCGGGTACTGAGGAGCAGTGCCTGGCAATACAACATGACATAGATAGTCTGGTAGATTGGGCAGATAGATGGCAAATGGAATTTAATCCGGATAAATGCGAGGTGATGCATTTTGGCCAGAATAATGTAGAAGGGAGTTATAGGATAAAAGGTAAAACTATCCGGAGTATAGAGATGCAGAGAGACCTGGGGGTGCAAGTTCACAAGTCTCTGAAGGTGTCAGTACAGGTGGAGAATGTGGTAAAAAAAAGCGTATGGTATGTTAGCCTTCATAGGAAGGGGTATAGAATACAAGAGTAGGATTCTGATGTTGCAGGTGTATAGAACATTGGTTAGGCCTCATCTGGAGTACTGTGTCCAGTTCTGGTCGCCGTACTACAGGAAGGATGTAGAGGCCCTGGAGAGAGTGCAGAGGAGATTTACCAGGATGCTGCCTGGTATGGAAGGGCTGTCTTACGAGGAAAGATTGAAAACACTGGGGTTTTTTTCCCTTGAAAGATGTCGGCTGAGAGGGGATCTTTTAGAGGTATATAAGATTATGAGAGGTATAGATAGAGTAAATGGTGGTAAGCTTTTTCCACCATTAGAAATGGATAGAACGAAGGGTCACGGGCTCAGGGTGAGGGGGGCTATGTATAAGACGAATATTAGAGGCCAGTTTTTCACACAAAGGGTAGTGGGGGTGTGGAATGCACTGCCGAGTAAGGCAGGCACGCTAGGGTTGTTTAAGGGTCTCTTGGACAGCCACATGAGCGGTCTGCAGATAGAGGGATATAGCAGGACTGTTTGAATATCGGGAGGACCAAATAGTATTAGACTATCTTTTAGTTTCGTCTCGGGAATGTCTTAGTTTTTTTAGCATGTTTAATTAAGTCTTATTTGTTTCCGCAGGCAATTTGGTCCACCTTGTTGACCAACAAGGGGCATGCAAGCGGCATGTCGTGCGAGAGCTGCTCTTGGAGGTTGCTTCAGGAGTTGCCTAGTGCTTCACATCGTCAGTGTATGCTTAAACTGGACCATCTGACGGGAAACATGACAGCTCAGAGACTATCGCTGTTGCTGTGCTGACACATGGATTTGGGCCTGTGTCTGCGGGAGTTTGCGCGTTCTCCCTATGGTTGCGTGGGTTTCCTCCAGGTGCTCTGGTTTCCTCCCAAATCCCAAAAATGTGCTCTTAGGCTGATTGGGTAACAAATTGTCCCTATATTGGTCCCTATATGGGAATCTTCAACAATAGGCATAGCCTAAAGTCAAGGATATGTCATTAAGACGTTAGGACAGCGGCGTGGGCTCGTTGGGCCGAAGGGCCTGTTTCCCGTGCTGTGTTGCTCTTTGTTCTTTGTTTGTTCTTTGTATGGAAGACTCAGAAATCTGGTACAACTATGATGCCAGTGAAAAACTTGAATTGTCTATAATCATATCCCAAAAAACAAAAGGAAACTTACTTAGTTAACTAACTGGGTTTTTTATTCATAATTATTTAGCTGATACAGTATACCTGATGGATGAGTGTTGTTGGTGCTGCACTTATCCAGGCAAGTGAAGAGCATTCCATCACACTCCTGACTTGCGTCTTGTAATTTTTACCAATTTTTACAGATGTACCATAGAACGCATCCTTTCCAGATGCATCACAGCTTTGTATGGCTCCAGCTCTGACCAAGACTATAAGAAATTACAAAGAGTTGCGAGCTTGGCCCAGTCCATTACACAAACCAGTCTCCCATCCTTTGACTCCATTATGCTTCCCACTACCTCGGGAAAGCAGCTGGCATAATCAAGTCCCCACGCACCCTGAACACACTCTCTTCCATCTTCTTCCGATAGGAAAAAAATACAAAAGTTTCAAAACATTTACCAACCAGCTGAAGAACAATTTCTTCCCTACTGCCATCAGATTTTTGAACAGTCGTATTACATGTTAAACTGATCTTTCTCCTGCAACACTATATTCTGCACCCTATCCTTTTGTACTCTATGAATGTACTCTATGAATGGTATGTTTTGTCTGTATACTTCACAAGAAATGATACTTTTCACTGTATTCTAATACATGTGACAGTAATAAATCAATTCAATGGAGATGGCTCTGAGGGCGGGGCGATCAGGGGTGAGTAACTCACTGCAGGATTCCTAGTTTTTGACCTTCTCTGGTAGCCACAGTATTTATATGGTTAGTTCGGTTCAGTTTCTTGTGTCACGACTTGGTGCTGTGCAATCAATGATATTGAGGCAAGAAAACAGAAAAGTTGGTCCTCTCATATAAAAAATTGAATCGAGCTGCTGGTGTTGGCCTCATCTCCATCGGCAATTGTCCAACTGGGAATGTCAATTTTGGCTGTCTGCAATGGGGTGCTGGAAACCATTATGGGGCAAATTCTCACACATGTGGTTCCAAAGAAAGTCTTAATTCTGAAGGAAATTTGCAAAACTTTGCCACTGGTTGGCAACCATGTGGCCATAGAAGAATCTTGATCGAGCAACAGCTTATAGCACCAGCTTTAGATGGACAGACAGAGCAGCTAAATATATGGGCTTGACAAATTGGCAACACAGGCTATTGCCCACATGGGCCATCTATTGCTAATAGTTGGCTTTACAAGTATAAAACAGGTGAAACAGACAGTAATTTCTATTTACTTTTCTTTTTTTTTCCTTTTTAATTCTCACATTTTTACTTAACTTTGTTTCGAATTTAAAATAACTGAGTTTCATTAAAATGCTTAATTAAACCAAAACTACAACATACATGGTGATCACATTTCATCTACCCATTTGATTGCTACTGTTTTCCTAACATATTATAAATGAATTAAATTATAATGTGAGCTAACTTAGACAGTTACTTCCCTATTTGGAAAATGGTAAGAACAGTTTGGAACACAAACCTAAAGGCAGCATCATGGCCTGAATTGGCATGTCAAATTAAATTTATATTTCACAAGGTTTCATCCTGACTGAAGGTGACATTTTTCGTTTTAAATTTTGTTGAAGGTTGTTCGTGTTGAAGAATAAAGTACTTTCCAATTCCATGTCCACATCATATATAAAAAGTTGAATGTAGAAATATTTCCCTCTGTTATGGCCCGATCATATAACAGCAACTGTCTTGATTTATTATGGATGAAAGCAAATTACTGCAGATGCCAGAATCTGATTGAAGAGAAAACGCTGGAAAATCTCAGCAGGTCTGCCAGGTCTGGCAGCAATTGTAAGGAGAGAAAAGAGCTGATGTTTCACGTCCAGATGACCCTTTGTCAAAGCTAAAAGGCACAGGGCAGTGGGAGATATTTATACTGTAGGATGAGGGAATGAACGATGAGTCAGAAACCAGGGGAAAAGGCTGCTAATGGCAGTCCATAAAGAGGATAAAAGATGTGAATAGCTAAACAGCAGAGAAACTAAAATCAGAGGGTAAACTGTGACAGATGAAGATGAGGGCGGGAGGGGGGAGATGGGTGGGAGAGAGGTAAAATTGAGAAAAAGGAGGAAAATAGAAGAAAAGGGAGAGAAAAGGTAAAGAAAGGGGGATAAAATGGGGGAAAGAGTGGAAAGAAAAGTAAAGATAATAACAAAATAAAAGGTAGAGAACAGTTAAAAAATAAATACAAATGAGAACAGTGGGTTTGAGATGAGGTAGAGCTGATCATCTGAAATTGTTGAATTCAGTGTTGAGGCAGGCAGGCTGTAATGTGTCTTTGTTATGAGTTCTTTTAGAATGGACTCAGACACAAGAGTTCACCGTAACATAACCTCATTTGTGTTTTCTAAGATCTGTCAAAGTTCCAACTAGTCCAGAGAAACAGTGCACATAACACAGCATTGCAAACCAGATAATATCCATTTACTCTATTGTTGCAGCAATTCAATATTTCTTTTGTTTCATTTATATTCACATACAGAGCAAATGTCTAGAGTCACCGCATAAATTCCAGAAGTGGCTACATTTCCTAAGTGCGACCCCTGAACTGGACATATTCCGTCTTCACAGGGGTGGATCTGGAGTTGGTGTCAGATCTTGCATAAAACACAGTGATAAATTGCCCATAGTGTCAGGGAGATTAGTAGTGTAAATATTGGGCTTAGGGGGATAGAGCTTGGGTGGGCTTGTTGTCAGTGCAGACTCAATGGGCCAAATAGCCTCCTTCTGCAATGCAGAGATTCTAAGATTTTAGGAGAGGTAAGGCTTTATTGGGCTTTTAAAATTTCTAACAATTAAATAGGATTCTGCATTTTTGAAGCATAAGCTCATTAGAACCGTCTAACTCATTGGAACCACCTAACCCCTGATACTAATACTCTGATACTAAGGGGCAATTTAGCATAGCCAATTCACCTAACCTTTGGATTGTGGGAAGAAATCAGAGCACCAGGAGGAAACTCATGCAGACATAGGAAGAATGTGCAAATTGTACAGCTGTCCTGTAACTGTCAAGCTGTCAAGGAAATGTCCATCTGTCATGGAAATGTCATAGCTGTCCAGAAAGTATCCAAGGAAACTAGGTGAATGGCATGGAGAGGATAAGGATGAAAAGGAAGTGTGTATGGTGCATGTTGCAAAAACCTCGGCATGTCAGGCAGTATTTGTGAAGAGAGAAAATAGAATAATGGTTTTGAGTTGTCTGAGTCCTCTTCAGAAAAAGAGACTGAAGAAGTTGTATGGACTCAAAATGTTAACTCTATCTTCTCTCTCTGCAAATGCTGTCAGACTTGCTGACTTTTTCCAACATTTTCTGTTTTTGTTTCAGAATCCATATCATGCAGTATTTTGCTTCTATTAACTTCTCCTAGCTTCCCGCCTTTACAAAATGTAAAATTCCTTTCAGTATCCAAGGTCCCAGCCTTGGTCACCCACTGAAAGCAAAGCCATGCTTTTTCCTCCCCTCTCCTCCTCTTCCCCTCAAACTCTCATCTGTGGCCCTTTCTAGTCACCACTCATCTATGCCTCGGTCCATCCTTGAATCAAAGCCTTGGGTGGGTGTTGTATTGGCATCAGCCACCGCCTCCCTATTGGCGCTGCGAGTACTGATGAGTTGTTGCTGCTCAGGACTTGTGCCCTGGGGTCCTTGGTGAGGGGGAAAGCCTGTCATTAGCCTTTTAAATGTCTGAATGACATAAGATGCAGCAAGCCTAACCAAAAAGGAGGCGGCCCAGTGATCTTGCTGCCTCTCCAGAAAGTGGCCAAGATCCCTGTTGGCTTCTCAAGATTCCATCTATAATTTCAAAAGGACATGAAGTATGTGGTGAGTGGGGGGAAGGGGGGAGGGGAGGAGGGTTCAGCAATGTTTGTATTTATCCCTGAATGTATTCAGAGAATAATATCTCAATAAATGGCTATCCTTACAGAACTTTAGTAGTCCTGACTTCTTGGCAATATAAATATTCATCTAGATCTTAGTCATGTTACCTTCCTATTTTTGAGAATTATCAAGTATTCTGATTCTGAACTTGAGCAGACCTTTGTTTTCATTTCAGTTAACCATGTCCTCCAGAGTTCTAAATTCATATTCTGTGGGTGTGGCTTTTTCTATTGGTTTGGGGAATGATTAATGCAATGTTTGCTTCTTTGTACAGAACAACTTGGTATTTGTATAACATACAATCAGTGGTTTCAGGATTCTTGGCTTCTTTTGAATCTTCATCCAGAATTGGTCATCTTCACCCATGTTTGGTTACTCTAAGGTTTAAGTGTATTTATTAGTGTCACAAGCAGATTTACACTAACACTGCAATAAAATTAATGTGAAAATCCCCTAGTCGCCACACACCACCACCTGTTTAGGTACACTGAGGGAGAATTCAGCATGGCCAATGCATCAAACCAGCATGTCATTCAGACTGTGGGAGGAAACCGGAGCACCTAGAGGAAACCCACACAGACACAAGGAGAATGTGCAAATCCCAAGCTGGGAATTGAACCCAGGTCCCTAGTGCTGTGAGGCAGCATTGCTAACCACTGTGCCATCAGGCCTCCCTAAAAAGAGATTTGAACCCCCAGTCTCCAGAGCATTGACGCTGGGCTGCTGGTCCAAGAACATAACCACTAGGCCACCATTTCTGAAATTATAGTTACCCACATGCAGGATTTATATTGCTCCTTCTTTCCTTGATAGTTGACTAAATTTAACCACTAAGGAGTCAGTCAATACAATGTAATTCTCAACAGTCTTCTGATGGAATCATAGAATCTTACAATGCAGGAGGAGGCCATTTGCCCCATTGAGTTCATACTGACCACAATCCCAGCCAGGCCCTATCCCCATAACCCAGGCATTTATCCTAACTAATCCTTTGATACTAAGGGGCAATTTAGCATAGCCAATTCACCTAACCCGCATACCTTTGGACTGTGGGAAGAAGTCAGATCACCAGGACGAAACACACGCAGACACGGGAAGAATGTGCAAATTTCACACAGACAATGACCCAAATCAGGAAATGAACACAGGTCCTTGGTGCTGTGAGGTAACAGTGTTAACCACTGTACCACCGTGACGTCCATGATTAACAGTACTCCTGGATTTAGCTATTTATCAGCACTGCAGCACATTAACAATGTCAAATGTTGATCACTTGAATTGTTCAACAGGTGCTTTAATGTTTCATGAATTTCTCTACTTTTTTTATTTGTCCATCACTGGCGGGGCAAGCATTTATTGCTTATCACTCTCGGTATTTGAGAGTCAATCATTTTACTGTGATTCTGGAGTCACATGTAGACCAGACCAAGTAAGGATTATTAGTGATGTTAGTGAGCCAGATGGGTTTTAACAGCAATCGACAATGGTTTCATGGTCATCATTAGACTTTTAATTCCAGAATTTTACTGAATTCAAATTTCATCATCAGCCATGGTGGAACTTGAATCCAGCTCCCCAGAGCATTACCCTGGGTTCCTGCAATTACTAGTCCAGTAACAGTACCATCTTTTACTCTGTGGCAGAGAGCTGCTGTAAATTGTATAATCCACTTAAATGCTTCTACAAAAACAGTAGTACACTTTCTGACATCAACAGTTTTGGATTTCCGTGGTGGAAAATGAGAGGTATTTAGTGCACCACCCCTATTTGTTATAGATATTTTAATTACTAATTCTTCAGTTATTTAAAAATTATTCTGAGGTGCAGATGATTTGTCTCAGTGCCTTAACCAATATTTCAACATAACCAACACAACAGAAACAAAAAGTGCTGGAAAATCTCAGCAGGTCTGACAACACCTTTGGAGAGAGAATAGAACCAATGTTTCGAGTCTGGATGGCCCTTCAAGCATCCACAGTATTTTTCGTTTAAGCATCACCACCTTCCCTAGGGCATTTACGGATGGACAATAAATGCTGGTCTAATCAGTGATGCCTGCATCCTATGAATGAATAAATAAATAAACAAATTAACCCATTTATTCCAGGCTGATTTTTGAACTTCCTGTGTGCAAATAGGACACCAAACAGATATACATCACAACAACCTGCTTTTTGGTAGTGCTTCGTTGATTGTGAAGGGTTTTGAAGCCTGCCTGCACACCATCAAAAGGTGTTATTAATATAAGTTTGTACTTGCTTTTCATTCTTTCTAGATGAATCATTTTCTGATCTTTTAACAGGAAAACTTTGGAACAAATGAATCACAGCTTCAACTATTTTCTCCTCTTCTCACTTAGGTCAGTTCTCAGTGATCTATCTGAGAGTGGTGACGCATAGAGTTGCCTTGAGCAGCTCTGGAACTTGGATCTGGTGCATTAGTACATGAATTACCAGCCAAGTATCTTATTAAATAAATCCATCTTGGACTGTCAATTCTTTCGCAATAACCCACTATGGTATGAGTCAGCCATCCAGTTTTAACCTATCACTGCACGGATTGTTCCATGATCAGTTTACCGATCTCCTTCTGAAATATGTTTTTTTTATCTCATTTGCTATGGCTGGAAAGCTTCGTAAAATTCCATTCACGTAGTCCTTTGTCTCTGTCTGGAAGCTTTGATCTTCTCTAGTGCCTCTTGATGCTGGAACCTGTGACACATTAACAACTGATATCAGATTATTGGTTGGCATTTGTGAAATAACGGTTTATACAAAAACACCCATGAAACAAAAAGGAACCAGTGATATTTTCAGAAGTAGTTTATCAATATTTTTGTAGCTGGGAAAATGTATACCACATTTTTCTAAGTTAGTTTTATTGTTGCTGATTAGGCCAGCATTTATAGCCCATGCTGAGTTATCCATGAGGAGGTGGTGGTGAGGTACCTTCTTGAACTGCTGCAGTCCCTATGGTGTAGGTACATCCACAGTGCTTTTGGGGAGGAAGTTCCAGCATTTTGATCTAATGACTGCACCAGTCATTAGATGGTTGGGCCTAGGAACTAGGACACTATCCTAAGAGACTCTGCAGTGATATCCTGGTACGAGATGATCCAACAACCGCAACCATTTTTCTTTGTGCCAGGTATGACTCTAACCAGTGAAGGATTTTACTCTTGATTCCCAGTGACTCCAGCTGTATTAGGGATCCTTGGTGTTATACCCAGTCAAATGTCGCCTTAATGCCAAGTCAGGATGATGATTATCTTGAAGGGGAACTTCAAGTTGGTGGTGTTCCCATGTATGTGCTGCCCTTGTCCTTCTAGATGGTAGTGGTTATGTGTTTGGAAGATGCGTGCATCTTGTAAATGGAACACACACTGCCACTGTTCATCAGTGGTGGAGGGACTGAATGTTTGTGGATGGGGTGCTAATCATTGGGCTGCTTTGTCCTGGATGATGTTGAGCCTCTTCTGTGTCACTGGAACTGTACTCGTCCAGGCAAGTAGAGAGTATTCCATCTCATTCCTGACTTGTGCCTTGTGGATGGTGAATATATTCTGGGGAGTCAGCGGGTGTGCTACTTGCCATGAGATTCCTAGCCTCTGATCTACTCAAGTAGCCATGGTATTTATATGGTTAGTCTAGTTCAGTTTCTTATCAATGGTAACCCCAGGATGTTGATTGTAGGGGATTCAGCAATGGTAATGCCATTGAATGCCAAGGGGATAGTTAGATTTTGTCTTGTTGGAGACGGTCATTGCCTGGCATTTTGTGGTATGAATGTTATTTGCCATTTGTCAGCCCAAGTTAGCCATGACTTGCTGCATTCGGTCATGGACTGCTTCAGTACCTCAACAATCTTGACTGGTACAAAACATTGTATAATCATTGGCAAACATCCCCACTTCTGATTTTAGGGCAGAAAAAAGGTAATTGATGAAGCAGCTGAAGATGGTTGGGCCTGGGAACTAGGACACTATCCTAAGGGGCTCTGCAGTGATATCCTAGTACGAAATGATCTAACAACCGCGACCATTTTCCTTTGTGCCAGGTACAACTCTAACCAGCGAAGGATTTTACTCTTGATTCCCAGTGAGCCCAGCTGTATTAGGGATCCTTGATGTTATACCCAGTCAAATGTTGTCTTAATGCCAAGAACAGTCACTCTCACCTCACCTCTGGCATTCAGCTGTTTTGTCCATGTTTGAACTAAAGCTGTAATGAGGACAGGAGCTGATGGAACCCAAGCTGAGATTCAGTCAGCAAGTTATTGCTAAGCAAGTGCCACTTGATAGCACTGTTGATGACTCCTTCCAGCACTTTACTCATGATCGAGAGAAGACTGAGGGGGTCAGCAATTGGCTGGGTTGGATGTGTCTTATGTTTTGTGTACAGGACATACCTGGACAATTTTCCACATTGCCAGGTAGATGCCAGTGTTGTAGGTTTACTAGAAGAGCTTGGCTAGGAGAGCAGTAAGTTCTGGAATGCAAGTCTTCAGTATTGTGGCTGGAGTATTGTCCAATTCCACAGCCTTTGCAGTATCCAGTGCCTTCAGCTTTTCTTGATATCACATGGAGTGAATAGAATTGGTAGGAGACTAATATCTTAGATGCTGAAGATCTCCAGAGGCGGCCGAGATGTATCATTCAATTGTCACTCCTGGCTGAAGATTGTGGCAAATGCTTCAGCCTTTTCTTTTGCACAGATATGCTGGGCTGCTCCACCATTGAAGATGGGGATATTAGTGGAGCCACGTCTGGCAACCATTCATGATTGGACGTGATAGGGCTGCAATGCTCATGTCAGATCTGTTGGCTCTGGAATCGCTTAGCTCAGTCTACTACTTGTCACTTATGCACGCTAATAGTCTTGTGTTGTAGCTTCACCAGACTGATCCCTCATTTTTAGATACACCTAATTTTGCTCCTAGCATGCTCTCCTGCACTTTTCGTGTTGAACCTTGGCTTGATGGTAATGTAAAGCGGGGCTATGCTGGGTCATGAGGTTACAGATTGTGATTGAGTACAGTTCTGCTGCTGTTGATGGCCCACAACACCTTATGGATGCCCAGTCTTGAGCTGCCAGATCTGTTTGGAGTCTATCCCATTTAGCATTGTGGTTGTGCCACACAATATGATGCAGAGTATCATCAAGATGAAGACAATTGTTCATTTCCACAGGAATTGTGTGTGGTAGTCACTCCTACCAATATTGTCATGGACAGATGCAACTGCAGCAGGCATATTGGTGAAGATGTGGTCAGGTACGTTTTTTTCAATCGAGTTAGTTCCCTCACTACCTGCTGTAGTTTCAGTCTAGCAACTATGTTCTTTAGGATCCAACTAGCTCAGTTTTATGGTATTATTACCAAACCACTCTTGGAGATTAGACATTTGAAGTTACACACTCAGAGTACATTCTGGGCCCTTCTCACTATCAGTGCTTCCTCCAAGTGCTATTCAATATGGAGGATTACTAATTCAGCTGAGCTATTTTGAAACGTTTGAGTTGGATGTTGAGGACGCCAAGGCAACTCCCTCATGACTCTATTCCTCTGTACTGCCCTCTCTTCCAGTGGAACAGGACATATCCAGGGATGGTGATGGTGAGGTCTGGGACATTCCATGAATCATAGAATCATATAATCCCTACAGGGCAGAAGGAGTCTAATGACCCATCAAGTCTGTCTTGTGTGATGATATTGTGCCTTTAAGAAATGTATTTATATGATGGTTCTTGTGAAGGGTAAGTTTCAGAGCCTGCTCTGTTTAATCTGTGACAATCTGTCTGCTCCAGTCAACCTATGTGCTCAGAATGTAGAACCATAATTGATCCCAGATATTGAGGTGTTGGGTTTAATCTGAGCTAATGCAGTTTGGTTTATTTTTGGCCTTTCCCCTGGGGTTTAAGAGTAGGGTTTAATCAGGTTGATTGACAAGGTAAAGAGTCATGTGCTAATGGGAGCAGCTAGGCTTACAGAGACACGCAGACAGATTCTGCTTGGGTGTGTAAGAAGCAAAAAGTGCTTTTCTCTCTCTCTGGAGTTGGCCCTTTGGGACCTGCTAGAAAATAGATCTCTCTCTCCAGAGGTGTTCTGGATACTTGAAGAGAGGCAGCCCATGTAAACTGGTGATTTTGCTAACTGGTTTTGAAGAGGAGTTTAGGACAATAAGGAATATTGCTTAAATTGGAACCAATTAGTAGTTAAGAATTGAACCTTGTCATGTTTAAATATTTCAATTAATAAACACTTAGCTAATTCATTTTGTTATAATTAAAATGTATTGTTAAATAAATATTGTTTTGATAAAAGCTTTCGAGTGGGCCAATAGAATTACACCTGGAGTGAAACACCTTATGTTCACGCTAATGCCAAAATCAAAAATAGTCAGGGTCAGAGTCTAGTCTAACTTCATAATTTAATTTGATATTTTCTAATCCCTACAACTGACTCTCCAAAAGAACATCTCCCGCCCCACCCCTGTAACACCACCTATTTACCATGGTTAATCCACCCAAACTCACAACTTTGGGCTGCGGGAGAAAACCGGAGCACCTGGAGGAAATCCACGCAGGCACAGGGAGAATGGGCAGACTCCACATAGACAGTGACCCAAAACTGGAATCAAACTCAGGTCCCTGACACTGTGAGACAGCAGTGTTAACCACTGTGCCATTGTACCATTTTTTGTGACAGGGCCTCAGGGAGAAGTGGCATTGCTGCATTTGCTATTGCCATTTACGGTACCCAGGTGGATTTTCTTCTTTAATGGGTTTTACCTGGTGAATTATTGGGGTGGTTTTTACAGGTTAAAGATTACCTGTGCTGAACACCCTGACTTAAAGTCAGTCAGCACCTTGGCCACCAGAAATCCAGCTGCTTGCAGTGATATTATAATAGGAGTGACCCTAATCAGGTTAAGTTAAATCAACATGCTATTTCGGGGGGCCAATGAGACACTGCAGCTCATCAGTCCACTGATGGGTTCACTCCTTTTATAGGAAAAAGTAGCATCACAGTAGTCCCAGATGATCGCAGGCTGGTGGTGATTTAACCTGAGGATACCATACCTCAGATGCAGTGCAAGGTTGAGAAAGCGGGGTTTTCATGAATAACCTAGCCAGTAGGGGAATTGAACCCATGTTGTTGGTGTAATTAACCAGTTTTTCAGCCAACTGAACTGAACCAGCTCTTTATATGTTTTTTCAATCCTTAATCAAACAATGCTCGTCACCTATGTATCTTTAACAGCACAATCAACCAACTATTAACACTGGAAGAATGACAGAGGACACAGGAAGGTGGTAAGCATGGCACCATGCACCCATTTACCTACATTTTCACCCCCTGCACCCCAGCCCATTCTCTGATGCCCCACTAAATCCCAGCCTTCGTGTGAATGTTTCCTCCTGCCAAAATTGTAGAAAACTGTAAACTTCATAGTCCTGGCGTCAGCCCAGTTTCTCACCCACAAGTACAACGCTCTTCCATTTTCCACTTAACTATATCCTACTGCCTGACCAGATTGATGCTAATTTTGTGAGTCTATATCCACAGGAAACTGAGTTGAGTGAGACTGTCCAAAGTTATTTCACAAAGATCTGCAACAGCAAAATGACAGGATCATTTCTAAGCTTAAAAGTTTATTTATTAGTATCACCAGCAGGCTTATATTAACTGTGCAATGAAGTTACTGTGAAAATCACCTAGTCGCTACACTCTAGCACCTGTTTGGGTACGCTGAGGGAGAATTTAGCATGGCCAATACATCTAACTAGCATTGTGGGAGGAAACTGGAGCAGCCAGGGGAAATCCACACAGGCACAGAGAAAATGTGCAGACTCCACACAGAAAGTGACCCAAGCTGGGAATTGAACCTGGCTCCCTGGCATTGTGAGAGAGCAGTGCGTACCCACTGTGTCACTGTGACCCCCAACTCGTGGGCTGGATTAAAACTCAGAAATGAAATCCCAATGTCCAACTCATTACACCAGCCAATCCCCACAGCTAGAGTGTGGAATATTACCATAACTTTTAGCAGTTCATTTAATACAGTATTTTTGACTGATTTTTGCTTCCTGGAGTTAGTACATTTGCCAACATTAAATATACTGAAAAGATATTGGAAAAGAAATATATTAGAAAATCTGTCTTTTTGAATAAGGCCAATGGCTCGATTATTTGCAGACGTTGTTACATAATATGCAATTCTAACTTGGCTAGTTCTAATTTGGCCCTCCTCCATCAAGTTTTGAATAGGTTTCGTGGTGTGCATTATCTGAGAATGATGTTGTCTCCCTCTTGTGACAGAAAGAAATCATGACAAAACTTTCAAATTAAATGTAATGTATTAAATACAGCTTCGCAACAACTGGCAGAAATTAGATAAATAAATAATCGTTTTTAACTTCCAAATCTGGGTGACTGCCCCTTTCTGCTTTTTCTGAAGAATACACACACACATCCTTATCTGTAATAAATGTATTATCACTTTTTTTAAATGTAACTTCATCCGTTGAAACTAAACTAAATTAAAGCCCATATTAAATCACCTTGAGAGACGGGCGTCAACATGTTGAGTGGGTCAATGCCCCATTGACGGCTTCTCAATAGCTTCCCTCACCTCCTTCCCACTCAACTGCTGACCCAAACACCCATCCCAATTGCCAGCCCCAACTACCTCCCCTGAAAGCCAATCCCGATTGCCCTCTCTCTTTCCCACCAGTTGCTATGCAAATTGCACATCAGCATCCCCTCTGCCACTCCTCTTCCTCCCCCGCACCCACCACCACAATTTGGCCTACCCCTAGTCTGGCCCCACTACCAGATTGCTTGACTCACAGTGCCAGGATGGCACTACCCAGGGGACATCTCCCCTGCCCCCAACCTTCTGGCAGGGGTGCCTCAATTGCCTCCTTCCCCACAAGCAAGCCCATTGCGTTTGGTCACCATTGGTGGGGACCAGCCGTCCTCCCTGCTGGTGGGAAACTCGCCCTCCGCTGGGGTGGGAAATATGAGCGAGCCCAGGGAATACTGTCGCAGGCTCACTAATGAGATCCAAATGCTGATTTCAATATTGTAAATAGCCTCGTGCTGTTTCCCGGTGCAAGACTGATTACGCCATAGAAAATGGCCTGGGAAAGTTAAGATCAGCTGGATGATGTGATTCATGTTTCAATCCTCCTGCCAGTATTTCCCAGCCCGCTGCGGTACTCGAGCAGCGCAGTGGGCCAGGAAGATCACGCCTATAATGTTGAACAGTACAAGTTTTTCAAATGTTGCTTGTCGGACATTAGAATAATAAAGCATTCAGTAAGAGTGCAATTCATGGCACAATGAAACATGAAGGGTGGCTCAGTACGGATAGGGCTGTTCCAGATGAAATTTGGGAACCCTGCTGGTTTCAGTTTTGATTAGGCAAAAACATTCAGTGATCGGAACTTCAACCAGAGACATAAATTACTCTGTGTGATGATACTGTGCATCTAAGAAATGTATTTTAATCATGTTTCTCTGCAGGGTTTTCAAGCAATTCCTTTGCAAGATTTTATTGGTACAATTTTGTCCACAGCTGGTGTCCTGAAGCAATATAGCAGACATCATGTTTATTTTTAATCTGGCCTAATGCAGTGTCCCTAGGGTTTTATATTCCTTTTGTAATTGTTGGGAGCATGATTGACGGTTTAGGTGATGCTTGAGAATAGTTTAATTCACAGAAAGGTCTAAGGTTTTAGTTGATGTTATAAACTAGTGAACAAAGGCAGTATGTTTCTGTCTGTCTTTCTGCAGAGGCATGCTGAAAAATTTCCAAAATTCAAAGGACCAATTTGCAGCAGGTGTTAAAACTCAGCAGTGCCACGTGAACATACTTGTTTTTTGTGCCATGCCTAGAAAGGGATGTATGTCCGTAGGATGGCAGTTTGACTTGGAACATCATAGTTAACTAACTGTTAAGGTTTATACCATGTCCTGTATAACTCTTGTAAGTGATAAAAGTCATGCTAAATATTATTATTATATTTTAACTATGTTTTTAAATAAACTTTGTTTGATAAAAGCTTCTTTGAAGCTTGAATCAAAGGTGGAGTGGAATACCTTATGCTCACCCATGCCAATTTCAAAGGTAAAAACTTAGGTTCTAGGCTAACTTCATAAAACATTCACTGCAATGAAGTTACTGTGAAATCCCTGATGCTTGTTCGGGTACACTGAGGGAGAATTTAGCATGGCCAATGCACTTAACCAGCACATTTTTTGGACTGTGGAAGGAAACCACAGCACCCAAAGGAAACCCACGCAAACATAGGGAGAATGTGTAGACTCCGCACCAACGGGGATCCAAGCTGGGAATTGAACCCAGTGCTACACAGTGCTGACCATTGTGCCACCGTGTTGTCTCAACATTTTGCATTGGGAGTTTTATTTTAATGTTGTTTTACACCAGGTCACATGACCCTATTGGCACCATTCTGGACTGCTCTGTCCCACTCCTTGGCTCTCCCTGCTCTCTCACTGACACATCCCTCTTGTCACTGCTCCTTTCTATCAACTTTCTGGGTCATGTTCTCTCCCACTCCCTGATGCTCTCTCATTCCAACCCTCCCTCAGTCTGATCCTCCAGCTTAAGACCTCTGCACTTGCTGATCTTCCAGTCACTGGCCTGGATCTTAACATCTGTCATTTATTGGAGTCCTTGGAGAGACACAAATACATTGGCTCGGTATACTTATTTTATCTTTTCCAATTCTGGTGATTGCTTGTAACCAGACTTAAGAACATCAAGATTAACATCTCAGACATCATGTGTGTATTTCAGAGAGGCGGGTGCACTTTTGTACTCTGCCTTTTGCAGTCTGTGATAATTCTGAATACAATAAATCCTCACTTAAGGGCATGGCTACATTTTGAGAAGTATGGCTTTAAGTAAAACAACTTTAAGTGAATCAGATTTTCCCATTGCAATCAATGTAAAAATTGTTGTTAAGTTTTGTGGGACTTTTCTCATCAGAGTAAAGCATTAAAACATTTTATTCTGTAAGTAGAATGAGTTTACATTGCTAAATTCCTATATAGGCTAATTCAACATAAATGAAATAACTTTTAAAATAGACTACATTTTGAAATATAAGGCAAATATGCTAACTCTTTCTATCTGCCCACCGGCAACTTTCCCCCACTGCCTCTTCAAGTCTCTGCTGATCCAGTTCACCTGAGCTCTTGCCCACTGATCCTCTGGCTCATCATGCAACCTGCTTCCTGATCTACCGTCTTTCTCGGCTTCCTGTGCTCCAGCTTTCCCAGACCCTCGATGTGATTGAGAGTTCTGGAAATGAGTGGCAAAAGGCAAAATGGACAGCCTCGACTTGTGGGAAGTTTATTGTAAGTTAGAGAGGCAGTGAGCTGGAGGATCAGCAAGTGGAGAGGTCCTAAGCTGGAGGGTCAGACTGAGGGAGAGTCGGAGTGAGAGAGCATCAGGGAGTGGGAGAGAACATGACCCAGAGGGTTGATAGAAAGGAGCAGTGACAAGAGGAACGGGTCAGTGAGAGAGCAGGGAGAGCCAAGGAGTGGGATAGAGCAGTCCAGAATGGTGCCAATTGGGTCATGTGACCTGGTGTAAAACAACATTAAAATAAAACTCCCAATGCAAAATGTTGAGACAACACGGTGGCACAACAACATTAAAATAAAACTCCCAATGCTAAATGTTGAGACAACACGGTGGCACAGTGGTTAGCACTGTGTAGCACTGGGTTCAATTCCCAGCTTGGATCCCTGTCGGTGCGGAGTCTACACATTCTCCCCATGTCTGCGTGGGTTTCCTTTGAGTGCTGTGGTTTCCTTCCACAGCCCAAAAAATGTGCTTGTTAGGTACATTGGCCATGCTAAATTCTCCCTCAGTGTACCCGAACAAGCATCAGAGAGTGGCGACTAGGGATTTTCACAGTAACTTCATTGAAGTAAATGTAAGTCTTACTTGTGACTAATAAATAAATAAAAATTAAACACAAATATGGTTCCGTTACTGACCAATAGTAGACCAGGACAACTTAAGATAAGGTTATTTTAAATTACTGTACTAAATATAGTCTGAAACTCTTATAGTTGCTGTAATGTATTTCTGATTCATGGATTTTGAGGTGTAGAGATGACGGAGGATCAGAGTGGGGGGGTGGTGTCAAAATTTGGTGTATGAGAAAGGATCTGCTGGTTTATATCATTTTTAGGTTCTGAGCCAAATGTAACTGGGAATGAGGGAGGGTGTAATGTGCACCTGCTGTAACTAAAGTGTGACCAAGTATATGATGGGATTAGACCAGGATGACATTCTCAATGTTCCAACATTTCTATCTTAGTATCCATCCATTGATCTTACACCATTGCATTAACTTTGAGCAGCAGCTAAGGAAAGGTGGAGAGAATAATGATCAGTAGTAGGAACGTCGGCCAAGTTTCTTTTCCCTAACCCCAGGCTCTGGTGCTAACAATAATAGCCCCATCCATCTTTGACTGTGATGAGCTCACTTAATATTGAAAGAGGATTAAACTTGTCCCCTTTCTACCCTGTATGGCTCAGCTCCTGAATGTTTTAATTAGCTGAGTAAATGAAGAAGTTGTCTCACCTCACTTCTGACGCAAAGTGCTTCAAAGGAGAAGCACAGACCCAGCTGATTATTGGAAAATTAGTTGTGGCAAAATTTGTTCAGTTTGTGGAAAGCTTGTGAGAGTTTCATGCCCTGATATATTAACTTCACAATTATGCCAATATCGTTTCAGTCAAGTGAATTGGATTTAATTTGCTGTGAAGCTATAATTTGAAAAGTTCTTGTAAAGAGATGAACTAATTCCAATTCCTTTTTGCCATCATTGCACAGGATATTGACAGCAATGCCCACTTAAATATTATCCAGTTGTTTGAAAGAAAATCGCACAGCCTAGTGAGCGATGCACCCTCAGCATGTTTTGAGGCAACATCCCAGATTTACACAAAGTTTCATTTCCTTTAATCTAATTAATCAATCCAGGATGACAAGTATGAACCAACTTGTAGGAGCCCAATTTGATTTGACAAGTGATTCATGTTTGAACACTGATCCCATAGCAATTTCCTCTTGATCATCGATGCAATCAGCAACAGCTGTTCAGCACAGTTGCAGAACTAACCGTCTTGGAGCTGAGGGGTGGCACAGGGAAGCCAGCCTATCAGAGTGAGCGATCAAACCACCGATGATGTCACAATGGGCTTCAGTTATGAGAGGAAGGGAGAGCAACAGGACCTGGGCCTTGGACTGAGGTGAGTGATCAGTAAGATAAAAGCACCGCAATGGTTACAGCATGGAAGGAAGTCATTCCATCCATGAAATCTTTGTGTCTTTCTGCAAGAGTATTTTAGTTATTGCTATTCCCTTGCCCATTCTATTTGGCACTTTTGTTCCCTTTTGGTTCTCATCCAATTCACATTTGAAAGTCATTGCTTCTATCTGT
The DNA here is from genome assembly GCA_024679065.1 of Sphyrna mokarran. Taxonomy (NCBI): domain Eukaryota; kingdom Metazoa; phylum Chordata; class Chondrichthyes; order Carcharhiniformes; family Carcharhinidae; genus Sphyrna; species Sphyrna mokarran. The sequence goes on from JAGIQG010000015.1 coordinate 36,255,599, forward strand.
CACCACCATGGTCTCAGGCATTCCAGACCCTAACCATTCACTGTGTAAAGAAAACTTTTCTTCATATCACCTTTGGTTCTTTTGCCAACTATCTTACATGTGTTCTCTGCTTCTTGACCCTTCTGCAAATGTGAATATTCTTTCTCTTTCCTGTCTCCAGATCACTTCATCAAAATCTTCTCTCCACCTGCCCTGCTCTAAGGAGAACAACCCCAGCTTCTCTAATCTATTCATCGGAATCCTCATCTGAAATCTGAAATCCCTCATCCTGGAACCAGTCTTGTGAATCTTCTCTGCATTTTCTTGAAAGTTTTCACATCTTTCTTCAAATGTGGTGCTCAGAATTATAAATAATACTGCATTTGAGGCTGAACAAATGTTTTATAAATGTTGACAGCATTGTTTTAACAGATTGTCATTGCATTAGTGAGTTTCCTGCCCCATGTTTCCTCACATTAGTAAAGTTTACCACAGGTTTTTAAAAACAACAACCAGTCATGGGACTCTACTGGGGGTGCATGTGCAAGTATAGCTGCTGGGGACAGAAGGACATGCTTAGGCACTACCCCCAGCATCCTGACACAGCCCATGTGCCCTGCCCTGGCACCCTGTCATGTATTGAGGGCAGCATTAATTGCTTTAAGGTGAGACTTCCACTCCTCTCTTGGTTCCACTATTGTCAAGGCAAGCCCAGGGTCAAGGATCGGAACAATTCTCAGACAGAGAATGGGAGAACATTTTATGCTCAAGCAGCACAGGAGGCCGGGAGCCAGGAAGCCTTTAGCAAGGTTTCCGACGCACATTTTTGTAAGCAATCAGTTCTGTGCCACAAATCAGCGCGGAATTGATTATCATATGGAGATTACAATTTCCAGGAGTGGTTCCCATCAGTAGAGTTTATAACTGTTCCCACTAACAAGAAACTGGCATCCTCACCCTGCTGGTGGGAACAAAGGTCATTGAGGATTCACTGGAAGGTCAGGGAGCAAGGGGGGTGCCCGTTGGACAGTGCCAGCTGGTTAACAAATGGAGCATGTGGCAAAATCTCCCACTCCACATTTACAGGGCCATTGTCTACAGCCATCCTTTGCTATCTCCAGATTCTCTGGTATAATTTTTAAAGAGGACACTCTGATCTTATATTCAAGTTTCAAAGGGTCAACGTTGATTTCTGCATTTTATTGATGCTGTGATAACAATGGTAATTATACCATCATCACTTATATCAATTCATATATGCAACTCTGGCTAATCCCCTTCCGCTCTCTCCTTCCTGCACTCTTACTGCCCGCCCAACCCCCATCCCCACCCCCACCTCCACCATCCCCTCACTGTCTCCCGCACTCACAATCTCTCCCATTGTCACAGTCTCACTAATCTAATGTCATCTCCTCATGGCTGAGGCTTGATTTGGTGTGTCACAGCTCACTATTGCTGGCCTGCTCATCTTGCCTGCTTGGCAGGTGACTGACCTGGTGGCAGCTTGATTTTGGTGCCTTGCTGACCTCTGCCCTGGGTCAAGTCGCCTGCTCGCCTCACCTGCTACTCTCCTGGGGAGCAAACTGTTGCCAGCCTGCCTTGGGTGGAGTCACAAAACCACTGACCTTTTACAAAAATGGTAGAACCTCAACAGCCCCTGCCTTTCCCTCCTTGCCTTGTCACTTCTCTTCATTTCTCCTTCACCTCAAATTAACCGTTCATATGGTTCAGACTAATATTTTCCTGCTTTTTCAGAATCACCAATCAGAGTCTGATTTCTCTCTGCACTGCATGCTGAATCAGCCTATCAGTAAATGCAGAGTACTCAGGGTCTGATTGGATGCTCAGTGCACCGGCAATCATAGAGACCCTCCATTGGTTGGGGTCCTGTATCTAGGCTCAGATGCACAAAGATTGTGTTTCATTGTAACTGCCTCTGTTTCCTGGTGACCAACTCTCTGCTCCCAAAACAATAGAAAAGGCATCAAGTAAACATAACATTTGCACAAACTAAACAGCTTACTGTGACCAGGTTGCTGAACCATATATAGAATATGTAAGAACAGTTTCTAAAAGCATTGCTCAGGGTAGTATACTGTTGCATTGTTTCATTAAGTGCAATTATTTGAAGTTTTCTGACAAGCAAGTGATTCTTACGATAAAGTTCCTTTCTGTGTACCCATGATGTACATGTACAGTGAAATTATGCCACCTGGAGGAATGATGAAGAATGTACATACAGAAGCCTATCAAAGTTGTACAAGAAATACTATTTAATTCTATTTTAATGAGGGAGGGAGACAGTGGTTCCCAAACCATGGGCCGTGAGCCCCAACTTGGGTCAAAGCAGGCTAGAAACATTTCCAGGAGCAGCACAGTGGTTAGTACTGCTGCCTCACAGCACCAAGGACTTGGGTTTGATTCCCGGCTTGGGTCACTGTCTGTGTGGAGTTTGCACATTCTCTCTGTATCTGCATGTGTTTCCTCAGGGTACTTTGGATTCCTCCCACAGTCCAAAGATTTGCAGGTTAGGTAGATTGGTCATGTTAAATTGCTCCTTAGTGTCAGAGGGACTAGCTAGGGTAAATGCATGGGGTCATGAGGATAGGGCCTGGATGGGATTGTGGTTGGTGCAAACTCAATAGGCTGAATGGCCTCCTTCTGCACTGAAGGATTCTATAATCTATAGAACCAGCCATTGGAGTCCTAAGGATCTCCTACTATGAGATTGTGCCCCTCACTGAAACCCAGGCAGCTCTCAGTCCTGCTATCGTTCTGTTTGTCACTCACTCTTGGGATTTCATTTTTCTTCTTTCCAGGGTCTTTTAAAAATCTCACCTGGAGGCCTATAGCGGCGCATCAGCTGGGCGATGGATAATCAGAATTGTCATATCTCCATGCTGGTTGTCATTGTCTGGTTGACTTGAGCATGTACAGGGAAGAGGAGCTGATTACAGTGTGTGGGTGTGTGTGTAGGATGAACTTGCGTGGACTGGGTGGGTAAAGAAGCTTCATCAAGTCTCCTAACCAGGGAATATCGAGAGCTTGGGTGAAGCCCCTGTGACCAGTAACTGTTGCACCTTTCTTCAGAAAACATTCCACTTCCCACATTCCCAGCATAGTTCCACATTCAAAATAATCACTAATCTGATGAATTAAATCCATTTTATTTTGAAGCTACATTGTTTGTAGCAGAATCCACAGTGAAACACAGCCTCTGGAACAGTAAATATTGTTTTACGTTATTTGAAGCTCTCAGTAGAAAATTAAATGTTTATTTGACTCATCTCAGATTAAAATCAATAATGTTGATGGCCTTTAAGGAAAGTTGGTGTGATATTGCTATAGATCAGTAATGCCAAATGCAAACATGAACATCAATAGTATCCACTGCTTCCTGGACAAGATCTATGAGGTGGACTGGCTCAGATGAAGTAATGGACTGGTGAGTAGATAAAATAGTAACAGTTCTGCAAAGTACGTCAAAACAAATTTTTGTATTTATATGAAGTATTTTATGTTGCACTATGATATGTGAATTGTAATAATGCTGTGTTATTTCTGTTTTGTTTTTGTTGACAACTGTTGGTTTTCACAGGTTAAAATGGGGTCACACTGAAAGATAATTTGGGAAGCATGGATGTGAGAAATCAGTAAAAAATATTAACAGAGTGCATGTCACAGTTTTGACTATTGCACTTATATAAATACAGAAAAGTAAAGCTGATTAGTGAATGTATTTTATCATTGAACTCTTGTAAGGTATCTATTTCTGATGCTTTCTGAGAAAAAATTCAAAATGCAGAACTATAAAATTTCTATGGCCGTGATTCTCCCCATAAAGAAGGGGAGAACAGGCAGGGAAACAGGAAAATTTCCTGCCCGGTTTTTTGGGCATACTTAGTGGAACAAATCTCTGCCTATCTGCGCCTCAGGGACATTCATGCTGGAAAGCTGGGGGGCAGGGGGCAGAGCCTCACCCTGCTCGAGAGGCTGGCAGCATAGAGCTGAGCAGGCCACTCTCAGGCGCATAGGCCTATCGCTCATCACCGACTTTCCAATCGCTGGCCTCCTTCTCCTGATTGCCAGCTTCCCAAACCACCACTCACCCACCCACATTCAATCACTGACTTACCCGACCGCCTCTCCTCCCCTACAGCTTGATCACCAGCCAGGGTACCAAACTAGCACTGTCCAAGGGACATGCTCTGCCTAGCCCAACCTCCTGGGGGGACCTCTCTGGACTTGGTTCCCCACTAGCAGGGTGATCAGGTGTAATCCTTGTTAGTGGGAACACCTCCCAGCAAGATGGTTAGCCACTAGCAAACACAGATGATACCATCCTGTCAATTTTCACATGGTAATCAGCCTCACACCAATTTCTGGGATGGAGGACCCAGAATGGAAGTTCTGCTTGCTGGGAGCTGCCAGCCAGTTAATGGTTGGCATTTCAATTGCCATAGTGATGATGGGAGGGCGTTTGTGAGGGATGGGGCTTGGGAATTAGCAGAAATGGTGTCATCAATCCCTCCCTTGCCAACACTAGTTTCCTTGATTAGGCACTGAGCATCTTTGAACATGGGATGCCTCGGGAGCATACAAGCAACCCTGCATGGATTTACGTCTTGCACTCCCTGCATGATGTCCATTGCATTAAATTTGGCCACTTGAATGATTTCACTTCCAGAAGAGTTTTTACTCAGAAGATGCACTTTTAGTTTTAAAACTTTAAAATCAGTCTCACTGGTTTATTTGTAACTGTCTGCATTCTGTTTGGGTTTAGTTTTAGTAACCATTCAAAGCAGCGAGATCTTGTTCCTCCCTGCAATGTAAGATGGTTTGAAAAGATGGCCAGCAGCAGACCACTTTGTGTCAGTTAGGTTAATAATGAAGAAGTATATATTTGTCATGTATTTCAGTGAATAATAACACCATTTGTCCTAAGAGAAATTTAAGTGCTTCAGTTGACCCTCATGTGCTGCATTTTTAATTAATGTACATTTTTTAATTAAGGTTTTATTAGACTTTTTAGAAAGTGGAAGGGAAATCCCAGGTTGCGCTCAGAATGCAGCAATATTCTGTAGATAGAGCAGAGGTGAAGGCAATCTGTTACAAGCCAATTAACAAATCCAGATTTTAGCAGTTTAACATGAGAAACATTGAAAATTGGAATAGGAGGTTATTTGGTCCATTGAGCCTGCTCCACCATTCAATACGATCATGGCTGATCATCCAATTTAGTAGCCTAATCCTGCTTTCTCCCTATAATTTTGATCCCACTCACCCCATATCTAGCGGCCTCTTGGATATATTGAATGTTTTGGTATCAACTATTCCTGCGGTAACAAATTCTACAGGCTCACTGCCCTTTGGGTAAAGAAATGTCTTCTCACCTTGTTCTAAATAGTCTATCTTGAATCTATAAACTGTGATCCCTGGTTCTGAACTCTCTCATTGTTGGGAATACCCCTCCCTACACCCTTTATAGTACTGTTAGAATTTTATAAGTCTCTATGATTTCCCCCCTCATTCATCTGAACTCCAGCGAAAACAATCCTAACCTAATATCTCCTCATTCATCAGTCCTGCCATCCCCAATATCGGCCTGGTAAACCTTTGCTGCACTCCCTCGAGCAAAAACATCCTTCCTCAGAAAAGGAGACTAAACCTGCACACAATATTCTAGGTGTGGCCTCAACAAGGCCCTGTATAATTGCAACAACATATTCCTGTTCCTGTACTCAAAACTTCTTGCAATGAAGGCCAACATACCATTTGCCTTCTTTACTGCATGCTGCAGCTGCATGGGGAGAGGAATGTGCTATGACATAACTTAACACATCTTCACTCAGCCTTGGAGAAAGACTGTACATTCCTTGTCTGGGTTCTTGAAATGCTTCAAGTTTCAACCATGAATAAGTTTCCCAGAGGTTCCAGGATCCTTTTCCCAGCAGATGGATCACTTCCATTGGCCAGGGTTTTATCTCAGAAATGTAAAAGGGGCCTTTGTGCACTTTTCTGGAATTTGTTTTCTGCTTTCACAGGGGGAAAAAGCATGTCTTGAGGTTTATTGAGGTTGCTGTGGTTTTCTGAAGGCTAGTCATTTGCTTTGTGTGAGTGGTAGCCAATCATGTCTTCAGTCAATGTAAAAGCTTTGTCCACTATATTCAAAATAAACACTTCTATAAAATAGCCAGGATGATATAGACAGAGACTTTTTATTTTGTGTCTTCTTGGCATGGCATGTATTTAAGCTACTTACTTCAAATAATTTTTATATAGTGAGTTCAAATTTTAACTGTATCCTGAGTATGGTTATATCTCTCCACATTTTCTTACTGGATTTATTAGTTTCTTGTATTTATGGTTCTGATTTTGGATTCTTCCACTGTTGGGAAAATTCTCTACATACCTACCCCTGTCCAACCCATTCATCATTTTAAAACATTCCACTATGTCTTCTCTGAAACCTGTCTCTTTGAAATGAAAATGCCCCAATCTCCCCCATTAGCTGCAATCTCTGTGTTTTGGTATCATCCTAGTAAAGTCTTTTTTGCATGTTCTCCAGTGCTACTGTGTCCTATTTCTGTATAGAGAATAGAATTGTGCATGCACTGATAATATCTTAACTATTCTTTCTGTTTTCTCTGGAGAATTGTACTAGACTAACTAAGCATGACATGGCCTTTCACTAAGTATAATTTGTTTCATGTTGCCTATCTTTAGATTCACATGTCTTTCCTAGAACTAAGGTGACAGGATTATACTTCCCAAGCTTTTCATCATCCTTTATTTATACCCAAACAATATCTGTTGTCCACCCATCCTCTGGCAGTATCATTATTCATGATATGGAGCTGCTGGCATTGGACTGGGGTGGGCACAATAAGAAGTCTCACAACATCAGGTTCAAGTCCAACAGGTTTATTGGAATCACAAGCTTTCGGAGCACTGATCCTTCAGCAGGTGAGTCACCTGATGAAGGAGCAGTGCTCTGAAAGCTCATAATTCCAAATAAACCCGCTGGACTTTAACCTAGTGTTGTGACACTTCTTACAGTACCATTATTGTATCAAACTCTTTATGTCAATCAGCCCAGTTTCCTTCAGTATTGGCATTACATTCTTTTTTGACTTTGCCAATTCATCAGTTTCCTTTAAAATCATTTCTATAAGCTTAGGCTCTAATGAAATGCATATTATCTTTAATAAAAATTGAGGCAAAATAGTAAATTATTCAGTATGTTGCATGTCCTGTCATTACCTGTGAATGTGGGCAAGCTTCTATGGCCATTCTCTGGTCCTGCTGCAGTGAATGAAAACTTGGCTGAATGCCAAATCCTCCATACTCGCTGGTGATGGCGACAGAGAGTGGATGGCCAGAGAATTCTAGCCTATATCTTGTTCAACCTTCAATGGGCCTAGTCCTACTTTAATTTCTCTTTTGTTTCTAAACGTCTACATGGTTATTTCTTCTTATATTCCTTAATAAATTGACTTTGAAATTTCTTTTTGTCATCTTTAGAGTTTTTTTATATTAATTGTACTTTTGTTGTGTCTTTCTTTTCAGATTAATGTTCCATTTCATTCTTTATTCAACCATGGTGCTCAACAATTAACTTGTTGATTTGGGCTTTTAATGGAATACATCTCTCTTAATGTCTATTGATTAGCCTTTTAAGGTTTCTCAGAGTTTCAGTCCGCTCTTTTACATTTTCTCCTAGTTTGCCTTGTCTAATACCATTCTCATTTTCATCTAATGTGTTGCTTTCCAATCTGTTAATCTAACTTTTGCTCTATTTACGTAACTCACGATCCTAAATTTGAAACTTATCAATGTTGTGATCATGACTGTTAAGACACTTTCCCACTTCTACTTCTCCTAATGGCTCTGATTAATTATCCATTAAAAGATTCAGCAGTAATTCTTGTTTGACTTTTTGGCCGGAATCTTATCACTGTTCATACCGGTGGGGGGGATTTTCCCATTTTGCTGCAGTGAATGGAGATTTGGCTGACTGCCAAATTCACTGCCTTTGCTGCAGGAGGAGTGTGTGTGAATGGCCAGTAAAATCATTCCCTTTATGTTTTGTGTGGGAAGACAATCCTCTGTAAGCCACAAAAACCATTTTTTCCCCTTTTGGTACTTATTTCTAGTACATTATTAGAAAGTAGTTGAACAACAACTACTGTGTTTATAGAGTAAGGTAAGGTCGTCATAATCCCAGATGATCATTGGATATTCTCCCCTTTGAGAGGGAGAGCTGTATGGTGGTGATTTAATCTGAGGATCACCACACCTCAGGCTAGGGGCAAGGTTTCTTAACCTTCATGAATAACCTCAGGGTCGGGAATTGAACCCGTGCTGAGCGCATGACTCAGCATTGTTAACCAGCCGTCCAGCCGACTGAGCTAACTAACTCCCTACATTTATAAAATAGCTTTAATGTAATAAATTGTTCAAAGGCACTTCAATAGACTGTTATAAAGCAGAATCTGACAGCCAGCACATTAGGTGGAATTAGGGAAGTTAGCAAAAAGGATGATGAAAAAGGTAAACAGCATCTGAAAGGAGAAAAGAGAGATAGAAAAAGAATTCCAGAGATTAAGACCTAGACAGTTTAAGATGCGACCACCAATTGTGATGCAATTAAAGTTGGGCATGGGATTAGATGATGCAGGTATCTTGGAGGATTGGGAGAGTGGGGGCAAGACAAGATTACAGAGATGGGGATAGGCTCTGGAGGCATTGAAAATAAGAGTGAGAATGTAGGACTCTAATGGTAGGACTCTTAATAGTGTTGACGAACAGAGGGATCTACGTGTATATGTGCATAGATCCCTGAAAGTTGGCAATCAAGTCGATAAGGTTGTTAAGAAGGCATACGGAGTCTTGGCTTTTATTGGTAGGGGGATTGAATTTCGGAGCTGCAACGTCATGTTGCAACTGTACAAAACTCTGGTGCGCTTGGAATATTGTGTACAGTTCTGGTCCCCACATTATAAGAAAGATGTGGAGGCATTGGAGAGGGTGCAGAGGAGGTTTACCAAGATGTTACCTAGTATGGAGGGCAGGTCTTATGAGGAGAGGCTGAGGGATTTGAGGTTGTTTTCGTTAGAAAGAAGGCGGCTAAGAGGAGACCTTATTGAAACATATAAGATGATTAGAGGTTTAGATAGGTGGACAGTGATAGCCTTTTTCCTAGGATGGAGAAAGCTAGCACGAGGGGACATAGCTTTAAATTAAGGGGTGGTAGTTATAGGACGGATATCAGAGGTAGGTTCTTTACCCAGAGGGTGGTAAGGTTGTGGAATGCCCTGCCTGCTGCAGTTGTAGATGCGCCAAGTTTGGGGGCGTTTAAGAGGTCTGTGGATAGGTTTATGGATGAAAAGGGAATGGTTTAGGTTAGAGGGTCATTGCTTTTTCTTCATTGGTCGGCGCAACATCGAGGGCCGAAGGGCCTGTTCTGCGCTGTAATGTTCTATGTACTATGTTAAAATCGAAGCACTAGGGGCCAGTATAAGTCAGGGAGCATAGAGTGAAGGGAACTTTGTGCAAATAAGGACATGGACAGCAGAGCTATGGATAACTTAATGTTTGCAGACAGTCAAATGTGGGAGGCTAGCCAGGAGTGCTCGAAACTGCCAAGTCCAAAAGTAACAAAGGCTCCCTTGATGAAATCTTCTACGATTATTTTAAACTCACCCCTCACCTTGTACATTTGCCTTCAAATTTCCTCCTGTAAATTCCCTTAGACCATTTAGTAATTTATATTAAAAGTAAAGTTGTTATAGTCCCGGATGGCCATAGGCTGTTCTCTCCTTTGAGGGACAGAGCTGACCAGTGGTGCTTTAACCTGAGGACCACAATACCTCAGGTGAGAGGCAAGATTAAGAAGGTGAGTTTTCATGAATAATCTCAATCAGTACAGGAATTGAACCCACGCTTCTGGCTGCACTAACCAGCTGTCCAGCCATGGTTTTCCTTGGAACAAAAAAGGCTAAGAGGGTTTGAAATTATGAGGAACATAAATAAGGTAGATAGGAAAGAATTTTCCCCTTAATAGAGGATTCAGTTACAAGAGGGCATAGATTTCAGGTAAAGGGTAAGAGATTTAGAGGCAACTGAGGAAAAACTTTTTCATCCAGAGGATGATGCGACTCACTGCCTGAAAGAGTGACAGAGGCAGGAACCCTTACAACATTTAAGAAACATTTAGATGAACACTTGAAATGCCATAGCATACAAAACTACGGGCCAAGTGCTAGAAAATGGGAATAGAAAGATAGGTGCTTGATGGTTGGTACAGCCGTAATGAGCCAAAGGACCACTTGCTATGCTGTAATATACTATGACTCTCAATCTATACTATACAACCTGTAAAGGTGGTGGATCTTTTCTTAGATTTGACTCAATCCATGTGGATTCTGGATCCATATGGATCTTACTGCTATTCGCATATTTTTCTCTACAAACATTGTGTTTTCTGTAAATTATACAGCTAATCTGCTTCCTTTCCTTCTATCCCTATGTTTCCTAAGTGTCTGATATCTGGCAATATTTAGTTGCCAATCTATGTAACTATATTTTAGTTATCCCAACTATCTGGAACCGCTCTGCAAATGATTGCTTCTAGTCATCGTACTCTGCACATTGCTGTACATGAATTTAAATTGATTTTGTTTTTATTATTCCTCTCATTTTATTTTTAGTAGTCATTTTTGCTCCATGCTCTAATCTCTATTTGTGATACCTGTACTCTGCCCTTCATTTTGTGTCTTGTTTCCCCTGTTGTCTTATAGGTTTTTGCAGTTTCTAACATATCACTCCATGACATGCTATTAACTGAACATCATGGAACAAAATCCCTACAATGCAGAAGGAGGCCATTTGGTCCATCGAGTCTGCACTGATAATAATCTTTGGAGTGTGGGAGGAGACCAGAGCACCCAGAAGAAACCCACGTAGACACGAGGAGGAAGTGCAAACTTCATGCAGTCACCCAAAGCCAGAATCGAACCTGGGTCCCTCGTGTTGAGAGGCAGCAGTGCCAACCACTTTGCCACCATGCCATCGTGCCATCTTCATTATCCTTTCTACTAGGACCTTAATTCCAGACCAATTTCGGTGCAGACTGTCCCATACCACCCCTTTATCCAAATTTTGACTTACCTAAACTGTTTCCTGGATCTGGATGGACTTGAAAGAAGTGGCTAATGAGACAATTGGTGGATTGGTTTTAATTTTCCAAAATTCCCTAGATTTAGGGAAGAGAGTCATAGAATCTTGCACTGCAGAAGGAGGCCTTTTGGCCCATTGAGTCTGCACTGACCACAATCTGACTTAGGCCCTATCCCCATAACCTCATGCATTTACCCTAGCTAATCCCCCTGACACTGAGGGGCCATTTAGCATGGCTAATCAACCTAATCTGTACATCTTTGGACTGTAGGAGGAAACCAGAGCTCCCAGAGAAAACACGCACAGACATAGGGAGAATGCACAAACTCCACACAGACAGTAACCCAAGCCAGGAATTGAACCCGGGTCTCTGGAACTGTGAGGCAGCAATGCTAATCACTATGCTACCATACTGCCCATTAGATTTGAAGAAGACAAATGTAACTCCTTTATTCAAAAAGGGAGAGAGACAGAAAACAGGAAACTTACAGGCCAGTTAGTTTAGTATCTGTCATAAGGAAAATGTTAGGAGTTTTTATTAAAGATGTTATAACAGTTGGAAAAATTCACAGCAATCAGGCAGAGTTAACATGGGTTTGTGAAAGGGAAATCACTAATTTATTGGAGGTCTTTGAAGAAGTCACATGTGCTGTGGATAGTGGAGGACAGGTGGATGCACTGTACTTAAATGTCCAAAAGGCATTTGATAAGGTGCCACATCAAAGGTCATTGCCAAAAATAAAAGCTGATGGTATGGGATAACATGTTGGCATGGATTGAAGATCAGCTAGCTAACAGGAAATAGAGAGTTGGCGTAAATGAGTCTTTTTCAGTTGGTAAGATACGACGAGTGATATGCTATAAGAATCAGTGCCGGAACATCAGCTTTTTACAATTTATATTGGATAAAGGGACTGAAGCTATGGTTGTTAAATTTGATGATGGCACAAAAGAAAATAATAGGAATGTAAATTGTGAAATGTAAATTGTGAAGAACATCTATCTACCTACTTACCTATCATTCTATAAGGGACATAGATAGGTTAAGTGAGTGAGCAAATATCTGACAAATGGAGCATAACATGAGCAAATGGGAAATTGTCCTTTTGACAAAAAGAATAAAAAATAATTTTTTTATCTAAATAGTGAGACATTGCAAAGCTCTGAGGTGAAGAGGGATCTGGATGCCTTATGCATGAATCACGAAAGGCTTATATATGGGTGCAGTAATTAGGAAAGCTAGTAGAATGTTATCGCGTGTTGTGAGACAAATTGATTACAAATGTTGTTCAATTGTACAGAGTGCTAGTGAGAGCATCTGGAGTATTGGGTACAGCACTGGTGTCTCTATCTAAGGAAAGATGTAAATGCATCAGAAACAGTTCAGAAAGAATCAATTTGACTAATAATAGGAATGGGCAGGTTGCGTTCTGAGAAAAGTTGGCAAAGTTAGTTTTGTATCCACCAGAATTTTGAAGTGCAAGAGACAACTTGATCAAAATCTTTAAAATCCTGAGAGGGTTGACAGGATGGATTATGGAGAAGATATTTCCTCTTGTCAGAGAATCTAGAACTAGGGGTCAATGTTTAAAAATAAGGGGGTCATTAATTTAAGATGGAGATCAGGAGAGTTTTTTTCTCTCTAAAGATCATGACTGTCTGGAACTCTCTTCCTCAATAGTCAATGGAAGCAGAGTACTTAAATATTTTAAGGCAGAAATAGATAGATTCTTGTTTAACAAGGGGGTGAAAAGTTATTGGGGGTAGGCAAAAATGTGGGTCTGAGGTGACTATCAAATCAACCATGATCTTACTGAATGGTGGAGCAGACTCAAAGAACTTCCTGATCCTAATTCACTTGTTCAGATCCTCCTCTACTAATATGCACAAATTCCATTAGGAACAGACAATAAATGGTAGCCTTGCCAATGGGATACAAATTCCACAACTGAATAAAGAAAGAAAGGATTGCATCAGGAAATAATCCCAGCACTTCCTGGAAGTTCTGCTTCTTGATTTAGCTCCCAATTCTTGATACTCCTTTAACACGATCTCTTCCCTAATCTATTCAATGTCATTTACTTTGATATGTGTCATAATTCACTATTGTGAAAATATTTAATCCTTAAAACAAGCCAAATAATAACCAAGGAATGATTAATGTGCTTTGACATTATTTCTTTTTCCTAAGTTTTACGAATACAAATTGATCATTCTGCTGTTTGGTTTGATAAAGGAATTTATATTGTATCAGTTTTGCATTGGCATCCCATGCAATCCACAGTTTTAGTCCTGCATCTCTTGAAATTAATAATCCTCATCCTTGCATTCAAGTCCACCATTGGCCTCATTCCTCCTGTCTTTGAAACCTCCACCAGCCCATAAACTTTTCCTCCAATGAACTCTCTGCTTCTCTGCTTTCAACCTTTGTGCATCTTCTCACCTTTCATCTTTGATAATTGTATTTTTAGACATTTCAGCTCAATTCCCTCCAATTTATATTTGATCTTTCCAACCACCTTTCCTTTCTATAAACACCTCTTTAAACCCATCTTCTAATCCTCTTTGGCCTCTCTTTTGGGCACATTGTAATTATCCTACATCGCTGTCAGACACTTTAGTACATGTTTCTATATTAAAGTGCTATATAAATATGAGTTGTTGTTTCTTCTGTCTAACTATAAACCTGACAGATCAATTGAGTAATTAGTTTCATTCTGAGTGGCACGGTCCAAAGGGCTTCTCTGTCTCTTGGAATAACTAATTGTGAATTATGGAACTTTGCACAGTGGAAAAAGCTGCAAACACTCAGGCAGCATCTGTGAGGAGAAGAATAGAGTTAGAGGATGAAATTTTCCTAAGCCATTGGAGTCGTGGCAGAGGTGAGGGTAGGGGGATGAGGTGGCAAGCTCCTAGATTCATTGAGGTTGTTAAGAAGCCTATTATGAGCTGCATCAGCCCTGAATCCTGGATTTCCCAGCCATTTGGCCTGTTTCCCGAACAGTCGGCAATTTGCCAGGGTCTCCTAGTGAGTACACAGTGGGTAGAATGTTTGCAGTGTAACTGAAAGAGTGCGGTAGTTGTTATCATTACACTGAAGAGCTCCAGTCATGTCCAGGTGAAAGATTGCTGTTCAAAGCTTTTCTTCTCTCAGAGAATGCTAGCACTGCTTGTCGAGTGATTTCCAAATTCCTAAACAATGACTCTCACCTGTTGAACACTTCATTCATCTCCAGCAGCACTCTCCTGCTCTCAGCTTTCACTATGGTTTACGCAGCTTCACTTCCACCTCTGCTGTGAGTCAGGAGCAGCAGCTGGAGAAACACCAGTGGCAACATCAGCTACCTTCTCCTCAACCACATGCTTCCTCTTAGAGTAAAGGAGATCCAGCTGAAAGCAAATGAGACAGCTACAGTGGCACATTGCTACCTCACAGCGCCAAGGACCCGGGTTCAATTCCAGCCTTGGATCACTGTCCAAGTGGAGTTGCACATTCTCCCTGTGTTTGCGTGGGTTTTGCCTGGGTGTTTCAGTTTCCTCCCATACGCCAAAGATGTGTGGGTTAGCTTGATTGGCCATGCTAACGTACCCCGCAATGTCAGGGTAAATAGGCAGGGTTACTGGGATAGGGTCTAGGTGGGATTGTAGTTGGTGCGCACTCAATGGGCCAAATAACTTCCTTGTGCACTGTCAGGATTCTAAAAAAAAATCCTTTCTTAGTGACAACCATAAACAGAGGATCGACTTTCTTGACACGTCTGAGCACCAGTTCCTTATGACGCTCAGCTCTTCACAGCAGATAGTTGCTGATTGCCTTCCCTGTGGAGCACATAATGCCAATTGCCAAGAGGGTGCCAGTCATCCAAGATCCAACCCGTCCATGCCTAGTTCTTTACCTCTTGTTGGGTTGTGAGCACACCATACCTAAGAGGAGAGAAAACAGAGAAGGTTGAATTGTCTTGATGACTTGTATATGGACAGGCTGACTGCAGAGCAAGGGTGTGGGTGGGGAGTTGGATGAGGGTGAGTGGGAGGGTTGCTCAGATGAGGAAAGAGTGGAGCTACAAGCTGTGTCAGTCTGAGTAGTGTTGAGTAGGAGAATGCTTGAAAAGTGAGAATGTGTGTCTTGATATTATACAATTCACAGCCACGGCCTCCTGGTATGCTTTTGATGCACCGTCTCCAGGTTGGAGGGACCACACTCCTGCTACTGACTTCCTCAGCCATCATTTTCCTTGCTTGTTTGGTTGGAGAGGTTGTCACTTCTTCATGTCCTTGAAAGGCCAGCAATCCAGAAATTCAGCTAGAAGACCTGGTTTCAAATCCCACCACGGCAGACGGTAGAATTTGAATTCAATAAAAATATCTGGAATTAAGAATCTATTGATGGCCATGAAACCATTGTTGATTGTCAAAAAAACCCATCTCGCTCACTAATGTTCTTTAGGAAGAAAATCTGCTGTCCTTACCTGGCCTACATGTGATTCCAGAGCCAAAGCAATGTGGTTGACTCTGAATTGGCCTAGCAAACCACTTAGTTCAAGGGCAACTAAGGTTGGGCAATAAGTGCTGGCCAGGCAGCGACATCCAAGTCCCACCAATGAATTTAAAAAAGGGGCTGTTCTCACTGCAAGAGCTCAGATTTCACTGCGTCAGCCTAGATTTCCCTACTCAAGTCTCTTGAGTGGGGCTTGAATATGTTATTTTCTGACTCAGCCTTCTGTGTTGTAAGATTCTACAATTTGCTCTGATGTGATAAGATGCAGCTGAACTAAATGTTAAAGCAGCTATGTGTCAAGTCTTGTGCATATCACTGAGTCCTGGAGGAAGCTGCACGCTGTAAGTGTCAGATGAGACAAGGCCAGAGTCTGGCACAGACAGAATGTGCAGTTGGGAATTTGGTTCCAGTGGAAATTTGGTGTAGAGAGACAAAGAGGTGCTCATTCTCTTACTTTTTTCTCAGCCTCTGGTAGGTGGTGAGTTTCTTTCTTGTCTCCAAGTTAGGAGACTTTTTATTTATTTTTGTGTAAATTATCAATTAATTGACTAATTAAATAAATCAGTTAGACAGAAATGGCAGGGCCAGTGATATGCATCACTACAGCATGTGGGAATCTGTGGAATTCACTACAATCCCAGATAACTATATATGCATTAAGTGACTGCAACTCAGACAACTTGCTGAGCTGGAGTTCAAGTTGCAGACACTACAGGGCACCAGGAAGGGGGAGAGTACATAAACCTAGTCTCAAGAGGCAGTCACATCTCTTAGTTTAGGCAGAATTGATTGTTGATTAATGGTCAGGGATAGGAGTCTGTGACTGAGAGTCAGGCGGAAACAGCATGTAGTGACCGACACTAACTTTGTCCAAAAGATATGAAGTGCTTGCTACCTGTGGATACGGAAAAGGATTGCAAGGTGGTGAGCAGACTAGATATGACACAATGGTAGGGAGAATGAAGAGGAATAGGGTAATGATAGGAGAGAGCTAGCAAAGGGGAGATCGATACTGTTCTCTGCTGCTTTAACAGAAGCTCCAAGGGTGGTGTTGCCTATCTGGTGCCAGGATAAAGGACAGTGTTAACACTTCAAGCCACAGAGCCATATATTTGCAGCAAGAAAGAGGCCATTGAGCCCATCTGATCTATGGCAATGTTTACACTCCAAGCAAGTCTCCTCATTCTGCTTCATCTACCCTCATTAGCAAATGATGGTTTAGGGACAGGATTAATCAATTTTAGTCTATTTGTGCTGGAATTAGAGGAGCTCTAATTGATTTCTTGCTTCTCTTGATAGTGGATTTTGAGTTGGTGGGAGTAGGACCTGACTCCCAGTTATTATCTACTGAGATTTACTGAAAAGTTGTGATAGTGGAGAGATAATAATCAGGCTGGCTGTGAAATCCTCTACTGGTCAAATAGTAGAGCACCATAATAATGGTCACATCAACAAGCAGCCTGGGCACTGGTTCATAATTCAAAGACATATACTCTGAAGTGTAATGCTGGGGCTCATCACTGGAATAGGGGCAATAACCTTGTATATGGCACTTTCACTGTCAAAGTTTATTGTCATAAGGTAGACCCACAGTAACACTGTAGAGAAGTTACTGTGAAAATTCACCAGTTGCCCCACTCCGGCACCTGTTCGAGTACACTGAAAGAGAATTTAGCATCGCCAATACACCTAACCAGCAGATCACACCGAAACCAGAGCACACCGAAGGAAACTCACATGGGGAGAATGTGCAGACACCGCATAGACAGTGACCCAAGCCAAGAATCGAACCTGGGTCCCTAACACTGTGAGGTGGCTGTGCTAACCACTGTGCTACCATGCCTGCTGGATGTTCTCACATGAAGTATGACTGTTGGTTCATGAAGACTCATGGATGCAATGGGAATGACAACCCGCAGGACCACAGGACCGTCCCTTATTCCAAGGAGGCCTCCAAGGCATTGAATGTTTTCCGACTGTTGGAAACTTAAATATAAAAAACTGAATGAAAAATGGAGAGGTTAAAATCTGTTTCACACACAATTGCTCAAGCATAGAATATTTTGTCACAGAAATAGTTTGGGCAGAAAGCATGGTAGCCTTGATAGGGGAAGGGAATAAATATTTAAAGCAGAGAAAGATACAAGGTTCATAAAGGAAGAACAATGACTTTAGATTAATTTAGCAGAGAGTTAGCACAGTCATGGTATTGGGATGGGAATACAGGGATCTCCTCAGGAACTTGCAGATATGTTTGGAGGCAGGAACAGCTGGAAAAATCATGGACCAAGGGCAGCATAGTGGCACAGTGGTTAGCACTGCTGCCTCACAGCACGAGGGACCCGGGTTCAATTCCTGGCTTGCTTGACTGTGTGGAGTTTGCACATTCTCCCTGTTTCTGCGTGGGTTTCCTCAGGGTGCTCCAGTTTCCTCCTACATTCTGAAAGATGTGTTGGTTCAGGATATTGGCCATGCTAAATTCTCCCTCAGTGTACCCAAACAGGTGCCTGAGTGTGGCAATTAGGGGAATTTCACAGTAACTTCATTGCAATGTTAATGTGCGCCTTACTTAGTTAATTTATTTTTTAATCACAAGTAGGCTTACATTGTGATGTAAAAACTGTGAAAATCCCCAAGTAGCCACACTCCTGCACCTGTTCGGGAACATTGAGGGAGAATTTAACATGGCCAATGCACCTAACCAGCACATCTTTCAAACTGTGGGAGGAAACTGGAGCACCTGGAGGAAACCCACGCAGATGCCGGGAGAATGTGCAGACTCCACAGAGATAGTGACCCAAGGCAGGAATTGAACCTGGGTCCCTGGCATTGTGAGGCAGCAGCGCTAACCACTGTGTCACCATGCTGCCTTACTTGTGACTAATAAATAAACATTCTTAGATGTCATGCCTGGTCCCTCCTTCTGCTCCTCCTGCTCCAGTGCAGTGATGGTCACTTTCTCAGTGGCAGAAAGGAGTTGATTAAGGCTCATCAGCAACAAATTAGCAGCGATTTTTCCGGTGCTGAGACATCATACAGAAATTCCACTGTGCCTGCAGCTCGCCAAGTGACACAACAAGGGAAATTAATTCAACCATCTTAAATTGTAAATCAGCAGGCCCAAAACCCTTTGCAAGCAGAAATTAACAATTTCCTTCCAGCCTCTAGGAGACTGGTATGAGGTAAAGCGCTGGTGCTGAGGAAATAGTGACCTTTACCTCAGCCACTTCACTTTTCCATTTAGTTCCCATTGTCCCTCTTGTGTCCTACACACAGCAGCATCACTGTCCCTACGCAGATGGTGAAGACAGCTGGTGTGAGAGAATAAATTCTTACAAAGTTTGTAATTACGCATACTCTTAGAAGAACTTGTAACTAAGGTCCGTATGATAAAGTATGACGAGATCAGCACGTTAATCAACTCTGGCTAATGTGATCAAAGTATGCTGACTAATGTGGTATGATTAGTGTGGTAGTTTTTTAGAATGGATGAACATAAGGGAAACAATCGTTGTTGATCAGTTATTCAACTTAAATATGATCATGAAGGGCAGAATGAAGTGAATATGTTACCTTTTCTATTTGACTTAAGTTGATTGAGTTAAGCCACAATTGTTGCAGAAGCAGGAACATTTGAACAAGGGCAGAGACTGTAACCACAATGGTTTCATGAAGTGGGTAATGCAGCAACTAGGGGCAAATCCAAAGCAAGATAGATAACTAGTGGGCTTGACAACAATGGTGGTTGAGGAGAATGACCTTGAGGAAGAGATAGGGAATGTCAGAGTAAATCATTGTGGCAGGCATAAAAAGACCGTGAGTGAATGGCTCATTGGATTGTTCTGGACATCCCAGCTCTATTCTCTTGCACTGGAGAATAAAGTCTTATTACCTGGAAGATCAAGGCTCAGACTCTCAGTTAATCAGCTAAAAGTTCGTTGTCATCTTGGGGAACCACGACACCAGCTGGCCTTGCGACCTCGTGTGCTCACACACAAGCCTGACTCCATAACCTGCACGTTATTCCTCATTGGGATGGTGATCCAGAGATGGCCTCTTCATTTGATGCCTCACATAAAATGACCACATGAGGAATGCTGCTCCTAAAATTGACTCAGCTGTTGCAAATTTTCACAGCCTGATCGCGGTCCCCCTGACCATTCCTGGGCCAGCCTCAACCCTCCCCCTATCGCTCCACCCTGATCTGCAGCCCCCTCTGCCACACCACAGTGCCAATCCCCAGATAGTCTCCCCCAGCCCCCAAGTCCGCTGCAATTGCTGACCTCCATCTCGCCCCCATCAATGCCAATGGTAGAGTGGCAGCAGGATCTTCTACCCTCACTGATCACCCCCAAGCCATAGAACATAGAACATAGAACATAGAACATAGAACATTACAGTGCAGAACAGGCCCTTCAGCCATCGATATTGCGCCGACCAATTAGGAACAAGCAGTGACCATCTAACCTAAACCATTCCCCTTTCATCCATAAACTTATCTACTAACCTCTTAAACGCCACCAAACTTGGCGCATCTACAACTGACGCAGGCAAGGCATTCCATACCCTTACCACCCTCTGGGTAAAGAACCTACCTCTGACATCTGTCCTAAAAACACCACCCCTTAATTTAAAGCTATGTCCCCTCGTGCTAGCTTTCTCCATCCTAGGAAAAAGGCTATCACTGTCCACCCTATCTAAACCTCTAAACATCTTATATGTTTCAATAAGGTCTCCTCTTAGCCGCCTTCTTTCTAACGAAAACAACCTCAAATCTCTCAGCCTCTCTTCATAAGACCTGCCTTCCATACCAGGCAACATCCTGGTAAGCCTCCTCTGTACCCTCTCCAATGCCTCCACATCTTTCTTATAATGCGAGGACCAGAACTGCACACAATACTCCAAGTGTGGCCGCACTAGAGTTTTGTACAGTTGCAACATGACATTGCGGCTCCGAAATTCAATCCCCTTATCAATATAAACTAAGACTCCATATGCCTTCTTAACAACTTTATCGACATAATTGCCAACTTTCAGGGATCTATGCACACATATACCAAGATCTCTCTGTTCATCAACACTATTAAGAGTCCAACCATATGCCCACCATATGCTTCACCCTCATATGCCCCACCCTAATAGGCCCCTCCCCCAGGCACTACCTATTGGGCAGTGTCACATTCTAAGGTGTGCCCCCTTAGAATGGGCACACCCCCAAGCCATGCCCACTGAGCATGGACACTTTGCCCCTTGGGCAGTGCCAGGCATCACAGGCTGACACTGGAAAAGTGCCCATATGCAGGGGGCACCACCCCCCACTGCCCTATTGCTCGGAGGGCATGGTTGCCTCTCTTCACTTCAAGGGGTTGTCCTGTTAGTTCCCTGAAAGTGGGAGCTAGTCTGAACCTCGTCAGAGTGAAATTGTACTGACGGAGTGAGAGAGGATAGCAGGCCTGAAGACTGAGCCCACTAATAGACCAGCCTCCCTACTGATTTCTAATGCTGGGAGATGCTAGCAGAGTGCAAATTTTTGTGCAAATCATCTGAAATATTGAATTCAATGTTAGCTTTGAAAAGGAAAAATGTTACACAGCCACTGAGACTAATCTTAGCAAGGATTACACAGAGAACTGATCCAAACTGTTATTGGATAAGTACAGATGACAGCTCCACGGTCAATATTCTTTAGCTTCTCGGTGTTTTGGCTAAGATCAAGTGTTGTATTGGCACTCCTGCACTTGATTGAAGTCAATGAGGATTGATTTGCCCCTGTTTGTGAGAATGGGGATTGCGATTTGCAAACAATATAGCACTTTTTTGTTGAGGTAAGCATATGCAAATTTGTTGCTACTTCCTCATTTGAAAATTGTAACATTCAACTGAGTACATCCTTCTCTACTGGTTGATTGAACTCAATGGGAGTCCAGCAGTGTGTGTATGGCTAGAATGTGTTTGAGTTGGCCTGAAGTTTTGGAAATGAAAAGGCACTCATTAGAAGGGATGCACTCCAAGTGGAGCACCAGGGAGGAGACAGGCCCCCAGGTTCTTGGATATGGCACTGGAGGCCTTAGACCAGAAAAAGATGCTGTGTTTCTGTTAGGAGTTGGAAAGCTGTCAAGGAATGAGAGCAGGTGGCCAGGTAAGTCACTTCCCAGAATCTAATGTTATGAGTGGCAATAGTGCCACAAGAAGTTCAATAACCTTACATGGGTAGTTAAGATTAGTATCTGTACCTGTACATACATCTTCCACCAACATCCCACAATCTCAATGCACCATCACTCACCCATCAGCAGTCCCTAGAAGTCAGGATTCAGACTTAACACTCAGATACTCCATCTCATCTTCGTACGCCTGCCAATGCCAGCCTCACATCAACATCTGGCTGCTTCCTGATGCCTCCAGCTGTTCAACTGTGGCAGGGACATCACCTAGTATAAGATGGACATTCCTTCCTCTGTCTTGCAGGAAAGATAATCCATAACCACAATATTATGCCCAGTGAGGACATGTCCTGTTCATACCTTTAAATATGGACTGCATTCAATGTATAATTTTCTGGAACCGTCTTTTATTTCAAAATGGACAAAACAAGATGGCTGAAAAGGTTTCCAAGGGTCAGGTAACATTTTCAATTTCTGTATGTAGAATCATGGAATCCCTATGGTGTAGAAGGAGGCCATTCGGCCCATTGCATCTGCACTGACCACAATCCTACTCAGGCCCTAATCCCCATAACCCTATGCATTTACTTTCGCTAGTCCTCCCGACAGTAAGGGGCAATTTTAGCATAGCCAATCCCATGTATCTTTGGACTATGGGAGGAAACTGGAGCACTCGGTGGAACCCCATGCAGACATAGGGAGAACATACAAACTTCACATAGTAAGTGACCCAAGCTGGGAATCGAAATCAGATCCCTGGCACTGTGAAGCAGTAGCGCTAACCACTGTGTCACTGTCATAAGCTCATAAGTACCTCAAGCCTCTGGAAAGTTCCTAACTGAATAATCTTGGACTCCCCCTTAGAATGGGCACGGCTGGATAGGAACTATCTGTGGAATTTACACCTATTGTTGTTTGTGGTTTACCCAAACCTCAAAATAAATTAACTTTCAAACTACATGTTTGGAATTCTACTGCCCCGCTTGCTGTGAGAATTGGAGTGGTGAGGGATGGACAATGGGAAGGTCCATTGATCTTGGGCAGGATTTTCCTGTCTCGGGTGGAGTGAGGCCGTAAAATCCTGCCCAATGTCTCTAAGCTTGAAAGTTAACAAAAGAGAGAAGGAACAAGTTAGACACAAGTGAATGTAAATGGCTACCTTTCATTGTGTAACAAAGGCTTCAGATTTCTATACAATTCCCGATGGGACCACAGCAGTTGATCTCATGACCCAAAACCATCACATATCTATTGTTCCAAGGAGCAGCGACAATCTAGGCAGTCTACACAAGAACACCATCCACAGAGAACATCAACAACACCCCAAGGCAGTAAGATCCATGCCTTTGTAAGATACTGCCAATTGTTACATCTTAAAGATCTCTCCAGCCTTTTCCTTTGTACAATGTCCACCAAAACAGAAGGCTATAAATGACTCATGTAATAACCTGCAGCTTCCTGAGGAAGTTCCTGTGCCACTGGTCTAATTATGGTTGGATTTAACAAGGCCCCTGCAGAAGTGTGTAAAATCCAGGCCTATGTTTCTGTCTGCCTGATATGAAGAGGACGTATCTTCCCTATCGAAGCAAATGTCACTAACCTCATGCCAGAGAACTTGGATGGAGATTGGCAACACCAAGGGCTTAGTATTTTCCCAGTGTGTGTAAGAGTTTAATCAGTTAAACCCGGTGTACAACCAATCAATTTTGTATCCAGCTATGGCAATCCCACTGTTAGAGCACTGAGATATAGAGTTAACTGGAGCTATGTGAGAACAATCTCAGTTGTTGGTAACACGTCTGTCATCCATCTCCCATTAATGAGACCGAGTGAATGATCAAGTGTTTACATTACCCCAGAATAATCTTCTGAATATTTTTGCTTCGGAGGCCTTCTTTCTATGTAAAACATTTCCTCAAACCTCATTTAACACAGTTTTGTTTCCTGTAAAAAAAATACCTACACAATCAGTTTTTTTTTTAATTTGTTCATGGGATGTGTGCGTCACTGGCTGGACAGCATTTATTACCCATCCCTGAGGGCATTAAATTGTCAATCACATTGCTGTGGCTCTGGAGTCACACGTAGGCCAGACCAAGTCAGAGGATGGTGAATCTATAGAATTCATTACCAAAAATGGCCTGTAGAGGCCAGGTCATTGAGCATACTTAAGACAGAGATAGATGGGCTCTTGATTGGTAAGACGATCAAAGGTTATGGGGAAAAAGCAGGAGAAAGAGATTAAGAAAATTATCAGCCATCATTGAATAGCAGAGCAGACTCGACAAGCCAAATGGCCTAATTCTGCTCCTTTATCTGATGGTCTTGCAGTAAAGGTGACAGATTTTCTTCCCTCAAGGAAGCATTACTAATACACTTATTATTTTCCTTCCAATATGTAATTGCTGCAGGTGCTGGGCCCAGATGGAGGCTCAAGTGAAGGGAGTGGCACTTGAGTGCAGCCCAGAAGAGAAGAATAGGTACTAGATCAAAATTCTTTTTTCAGAATGCACACAGGCAGCCTGTTATAGACTAAAGAAGATACTAAATCATTTCTTCCCTTTTCCCATCTCATGACTGACTGCAACAAGATGTATTTTTGAGAAGATGTGACTTTCCCCCTTTTTAGTGCTGTGACCTTAACAGATAGACAAAAAAATGCTCTCTTGTATCTTTGAATCAAAAGAAAAGATAAACATTTAATTCTTGACTGAGTTTGCTGCCAATGTGGTATGTGTGCAGTTGTACCATCATGACATCATTGCAAGCAATGGAGATAATGTTCTACTCATTCCACCAGCCTCAGCATGATACCTATTCTCGCCATCCTGTTTCTCTTTTTTTTAAAAGCAAAAGTCAAACTCGCAGCAATCCTGATGAGAACTGAACCCAACTGTTGCAACATTATGGTTAGCGCTGCTGCCTTACAATGCCAGAAAACTGGATTCGACTCCCAGTTTGGGCCACTGTCTGTGTGGACTCTGCACGTTCTCCCCATGTCTGTGTGGGTTTCCTCTGGATGCTCCAGTTTCCTCCCAGAGTCTGAAAGATGTGTCGGTTAAGTGCATTGGCCATGCTAAATTCTCCCTCAATGTACCCGAACAGGGGCTAGAGAGTGGCAACAAGAGGATTTTCATAGTCACTTCATTGCAGTGTTAATGTAAGCTTACTTGTGACACTAATGAATAAACTTTAAACAAACTATCTCTGTTTCTTTTTAACATGAAATTTGATAAATGGCAGCAGCTTCAGGGAAGGAAGGAAAAGGGGAGAGATTTGAATAATAAGTACTGATGGTGGAGAGAAAATAATTCATAGCTTTACCTTATGGGCTGCCCTTACGGATGGCTAAGGTATTAAGACCATAAGATATAGGAGCAGAATTAGGCCATATGGTACATCAAATCTGCTCTGATATTGAAACATGGCTGATATGATTTTCATCTCCATTCCCCTTTCCTCCTTAATCTTGATCCCATTATTAATCAAGAACTTATCTATTCCTGTCTTAAAGATATTCAGTGACCTGGTCTCCACAGCCTTCTGTGGCAATACGTTCCACAGATTCACCAACCTCTGGCTGAAGAAATTCTTCCTCATCTTATTTTTAAAGGAGCGACCCTTCACTCTGAGGTTGTGCGCTTGGGTTCTAGTCTTTCTCACTAGTGGAAACATCCTCTCCACATCCACTCTATGCTGGCTGCTCAGTATTTTGTAAGTTTCAATTAGATCCCCTGTTATCCTTCTCAACTCTATTGAGTACAGACCCAGGTTCCTCAACCATTCCTCATATGACAAACCCTTCATTCCGGGATCATTCTTGTGATTCTCCTCTGGACTCTCTGCAAGACCAGTACATCCTTCCTTAGATATGGGGCCAAAAACTGCTCACAATATTCCAAATGGGGTCTGACCAGAGGCTTAGACTGCCTCACTAGTACGTCCCTGCTCTTGTGTTTCAGCCCTCTAGAAATGAATGCTAACATTGCATTTGCCTTCCTAACTGCCAACTAAACCTGCATGTTAACACTAAGGGAGTCCTGAATCAGCTCTTTCTCCAGTCAGCTTCAGTCAATGGATTGCTGGTAGATGATCTTGTTGAGACATGTAGGATTCTCAGGGGAATTGACAAAAATAGATGCTGAGGGGTTATTCCCCTTGTGGGAGAGTCTAGGATGAGAAGGCATAATCTCAGAGTACAGGATCACTCATTTAAGACAGAGGTGGGGAGGGATTTCTTCTGTCAGAGGGTAATGAATCTGTGGAATTCTTTGCTGTGGAGGCTGGGTCATTAGGTTTGTTTAAGACTGAGAGAGATAGATTTTTAACTAGTAAAAGAATGAAAGTTTATTGGGATAAGGTGGGAAAGTGAAGTTGAGGATTATCATTTCAAATCAGCCCTGACCTATTTGTATAGTGGGACAGACCCGATGGGTTGAATGGCCTACTTCTGCTCCTCTGTTTTATAGTAATTGACAAACAATCAGGAATTAATGATGTCCAAACAAAATTCCAGCTATAATTAGCTTCCTGAAATGTCTTTTTTTGAAATTCCATCTTCTTGGGACCAGCCAGTCTAACAGTCATTATCATCTTAAATCTCTCTCATAGGAATGATGAGGGGTATCATCAGGAAGTCTATCTGCATTTTACGTAACTTCCCAGCAATGCATTTAGATATATCCGTCTGTCTGTATAGAAACCACAAATTCAAGACAACCAAGTCTGTCACAGTGTTTATGGTCCATGATACCTTTTAAGTCTCCATGTCTCAACAACCCCAATGGGTATATGATGTGTCCATAACAAGCCCAACTAGTCTGTGCTGACATTTCTACTCCCGCAGATCTCCTCCCATTCAATACCTTGGCTCAGTCTTTCAGCATCACTTTTTATTCTTTTTTCCTCTCTCTTTCTTTAGAAGGCATCTAAGCTATTAACCTGAACCACTTACAGTCGTAGTGGGTTCCAGTTTCTAAACACTTTCCAGAGGACTTACTGGTTATTATTTTCTATTTATAAGTTCACAATTTCATTATGTTTAGGCACAGAATTAGGTCCGCTCCGCTATTCAATCAAGGTTGAAATGCTCCTCATCCCCATTTTCTGCCCACTCCCCATAACCTTTCAACCCATTATAATTAAAAATCTATCCAGCTCCTTCTTAAATTTATTCACTGTCCCAGCATCCACTGCACTTTTGGGGTAGCGATTTCCACACATTTACAACACTTTGGGAGAAATAGTTTCTCCTCAGCTCTGTTTTAAATTTGTTATTCCTTATCCTTAACTCTCATCCTGAAATGCTCTACCAGTGGACGCATCCGCTCCACACTTTGGATTCTCTCACTAATGGAAACATTGGGCTGAATCTTGTTGGCCCCGAACAAGTTCCACTGTGCAGGAGTTGAAGCGGGAACTAGTCCTGCTCGGGTAGGAAGCAGATGATGCTGAAACCAGTCTTGCTCTGGTGGGGAGTGGGTGATGCTGAAAGCAATCCTGCTCTGGTGGGGAGCACTTGATGTTGTCTCCTTCCACACTGCCAACCCTCCTGTTTCCAAGCTTGTCTCCAATAGCCCTGGATATTTCAGTTATTTTCTCCACATTGACTTCTATCAGGTCGTCACCAAGTCTTTTTTTTTAAAGAAAATAGATCTGACTTGTTCGTCTCTTCCTGAAAGCTGTAAATGCTCATTATTGCAGCAAACCTTCTTTTTATACTTTCTCCAGTTCTCCTATATCATTTTTATAACATGTGAACCTGAACAGTGCACGATTAAGTGTAAACTGGCCAAAGCTGTACGCAGGTTTAATACAGCTTTGAATTCTATACCTCTACAATAGAGACCAGTAATATTCTTTAACCTGGAGAGCCTTTAATAATAAAAAAAATGCCTAAAATAAGAGCTGCTAGGACTCACGAGACAAAACCACAAGATTTTGAAACCAAGTGCATGGCAAGTTGCCAAATGTCACTGGTAGAATGTGTAATTTGCATTTACAATAAAGAAGAAGCTTGCATTGAATTTATGTATCAATATTCAAAAAATTGAAATTAGAATGAATCTAAATTAATTGTTGCATTTAAATTTTGTCAGGGAAACCATTGTTAAAAGAAATGGTAACTTAAGATTGTAGAATTAAGACAAATTTTTCAGCTGTTCATTCTCATTATTAGAGACACTTTTAATAGTTGATTATCTGAGATATATTAGAAACAATAATGGTTGCAGCTCCAAAACCCATTCCTTGAATCAAAGGTTATCTTTAACCATGTTGTAGCTAAACAGGCTTATTTAGAGTACAGTTACGTTTTTCTGTTAAAATAATAACTTGGAAACGTAAGGTGCAACAATGATTACTTTATTATCCTCACTATAAAATCATAGTTCTCTTTTCTTGATTTGGAGGTGGCACAATGGCACAGTGGTTAGCACTGCTGCCTCATAGCGCGAGCGACCCAGGTTTGATTCCCCTTAGGTGATTGTCTGTGCAGACTCTGCCCATTCTCCCCGTGTTTGCATGGGTTTCCTCCACAGTTGGAAAGTCATGTTGGTTAGGTGCATTAGCCATGCTAAATTCTCCCGCAGTGTACCAGAACAGGCATCGGAGTGTGGCGACTAGGGGGTTTTCACAGTAACTTCAGTCAGTGTTAATGTAAGCCTAATTGCCACACAAATGAATAACATTTTAAAATGTTTTTGCAATGGATTTCTTTTCATGTTAATTTGATATTGATAGAAGCCACAACATCCAGTCAGAGAGTTGATAGTTCTGGAGTCTTGGTAGCCTTACCGAAAGTTAAGTGTTACTAATGTAGCTTGGTGCATGAGGGCACTTCACTATGAAGGCGCCTTTGGAAATGTGGATGCAGCTGCATAGTGACTCCCAAAGGTTCCCTTCCACACTCCACTCTAGTCAGTTACCACACATGCACAGACGTAGAAAAAAAATTAAAGGTCATGGTTACTTAAACAAATAGTCCACACACCCAGGATATATTTCAGCAAAGAGCGGGCACTTGACCAATGCTTCAGTGAGGAGTGCAATGATGTATAGCTATACAACTCTTTTTGTGCCTGTGGGAGTGGTGAAACTAGCTCCACTGATCATTGGAAGTGGATGTTTAAACAGTGATTGGAAAGAGAGGTAGGAGCAGGTTGTGCAAAATTCACATTCTACACATGTTCCACTGCAGCCTCTGAGGTATAGGTACACCCACAGTGCAGTTAGGGAGAAAGTTCCAGGATTTTGTTCCAGTGAACGAACAGTAATATATTTCCAAGTCGAGGTATATTTCCAGGGCAAACCGTAGTGCAGTGCTGCTGCCTCATATCACCAGAGTACCAGGTTCGATTCCCAGCTTAGGTCAATGTCTGTGTTGAGTTTGCATGTCCTCCCTGCGTCTGAGTGTATTTCCACTGGGTGCTTCAGTTTCTGCCCACAGTCTGAAAATGTGTGAATTAGGTAGATTGGCCATGCTATATGGCCCCTTAGTGATAGGAGGACTGGCTAGGATAAATGCATGAGGTTATGGAAAAGGACATGGTTGGGATTGTGGTCAGTGCAGACTTGATGGGCTGAATGGCCTCCTTCTACACTGTAGGATTCTAAATCAGGATGGTGAGTGACTTGGCGAGGAACCTGCGAGTGGTGTTGTTCCCATGTATCTGCTGTCCTTGTCCTTGTAAACAGTTATGGGTTTGGAAGTTGTGTAATAATTTAATATAATAATTTAAACATGAGAATGAGAATTTTAAGTGGTGAGTCAGAAGATTGGGCAGGGTCTAAAGAATCATTGGGGACAGAGGTAAGGATGAGTGGATCATGGTATGGGTGAAGATAGACGCAGCAGTGGTTTGGACAAGCTGTTGTATTGAATGGAGATGAGTGAACAAAGAGCTTTTTGAACATTAAATGAAACAAGATTCCTCCCATTCTGAGGAAGCTGGAAAGTAACCTGGTGGGTACTAGGACCGAGCAAATAGCAGCTTTCCAGTTTCATCTTAAATAACACCGCAATGCCCCACCTACACATCCCCAAGTTGAATCACGAATTTGTTTTGGGCAAATCGAAAGGATCCTTATTGTTTATAGTCAGTGAATGGACGGAGAGGAAAATCACAATTCAGAACATAAGACAAAGTGGGTAGCCATGAGTGACGAGGGATAAGATTTACTTTGTTGACATTGTATGTAAGGCTCAAATGAGGTCAGAAGGCCACATCATATGTGAAACAGTTATTCAATAAGATTATTCCTAGAGAGGTCAATTAATGGTCAGAGGGTAGGCTTACCACGGGGGGCACGGTAGCACAGTGGTTAGCACTACTGCTTCACAGCTCCAATGTCCTGGGTTCACTGCCTGCATGGAGTTTGCACATTCTCCTCATGTCTGTGTGGGTTTCCTCTGGGTTCTCCAATTTCCTCTCACAGTCCAAAGATGTGCAGGTTAGGTTGATTGGTCATGCTAAGAAATTGTCCCTTAGTGTCCAGGGATGCATACGTTAGAGGGATTAGTGGGTATAATATGTATGGATATGGGGGTAGGGCATGGGTGGGATAGTGTCGGTGCAGACTTGATGGGCCGAAGGGCCCCTTTCTGCACTGTAGGGATCTATAATTCTAAAGAAAATGGGTGGTCTTTCAAAGGGCCAATTAAATGCCTTCCAACTGGAAAGAAGCCACAGGCTGCGATGACAGGAAAGTGAGGAAGAGAAAAGTGAAAAACTCAAGTGCCCTCTTCCCATATTTTAAAAATAAAACTGCAAAATGGTGTTTGAAGCCTGATGAAGCAAAAGTGACTGCACTTGACATCAAGGCAGGGTTATACTGAATGTGGCATCAAGGAGTCTCAGCAATACTGAAGTCAATGAGAATCAGGAGAAAATTTCTCCACTAGTTGGCGCAAAGGAAGGTGGTTGTTTTGGTTGGAAGCCAATCACCTTAGTTCCAGGACATCACTGCAGGAGTCTGTCAGGGTACTGTTTTAGGACCAACTATCTTCAGCTGCTTCATCAATGACCTTCCTTCCATCATAACGTTAGAAATAGGGATATACATTGATTGCACAATGTTCAGCACCCTTCATGAGTCATCAGATATTAAAGCAGTCTGTGACCATATGCAGCAAGACCTGGGCAAAATTCAACTCTTTTGTCCATGTTTGAAAGGCTATAATGAGGTTAGGAATTGAGTAACCCTGGCAGAACCCAAACTGGGCATCACTGAGCAGGTTATTGCTGAGCAGATGCTCTTGATAGCACTATTGATGATCCCTCCCATCACTTTACTGATGATCGAGAGTAGACTGGGTGGTAATTGGCCAGGTTGGATTTGTCCTCCTTTTTGTATACAGAATATAGCTGGGCAATTTTCCAAATTGTTGGTTGATGTCGGTGTTGTAACTGTTCTGGAAGAGTTTGTGCTAGGGGAGTGGCAAGGAGGACAAATCCAATTCTGTGCTGAGTAACTCATCTTCTGACTCCCCACAACCGAGCCACAAGGCACAAGTCAGGAGCATGACGTAACATTCTCCATTTGCCTGGATGAGTGCACCATCCAAGACAAAGCAGCCCATTTGATCGGCACACATACACTCACTTAAATGTTCATTCCCTCCACTACTGGTGAACAGTGGCAGCAGTGTGTACTGTCTACAAGTTGTACAGTAGCGATTCACCAAGTTTCCTTTGATACCACCTTCCAAACCTGCAACTTCATACAGTTGGAAGGACAAATGCAGCAGATGCATGGAAATACTACCAACTGGAAGTACCCCTTCAAGCCACATATCATCTCGAGTTGAAACTATATTCATTCACTGTCATTGGATCAAAATGTTGGAGTTCCCTTCTAAAGCACGGTGGATCTACCAGTACCAATACTATTATGGTTCAGGGAGGGGGCTCACCATCACCTTAGACAATAAACAATAGCCTAGCCAGTGACACCCACATCTCCTGACATTATTTACAAAGGCAACCACTGCTGGGGAAAGGTTATAAAACAAGCCACTCTACACGGTGGTCTGTGGTTGCTGCTGTACCCAGGCAAGCAATGACTTGTGGGCCTACCTAGAACATGGCACCCTCCATATTGCTGACACCCAACCAGCTAATCTGATACTGTCAGTTACCGAGAATGAAGGCTGAAGGGAAAATCCCAGTTGACCTTCTTTAACTGACTTTAACAAGCACCTAAAGAGCTCTATCCCCTCCCTATCCTGGCAGATGCTAAAAATCAAGCCCCAAAAGTATTTCAACAATCAAATGTCAGAGAATATACTTTTGAAAATATGGTTTTTATTACAAGAGAGAAAAACACAAGGCACATTGATTATTTTTGTCAGATCTCCTGGAACCTGTTCATAAACCCCCTGAATGAGAACATAAGAACATAAGAAATAGGAGCAGGAAAAGGCCATGTTTCCCTTCGAGCCTGCCTTGCCATTCAATAAGATCATGGCTGATCCGAAGTGGTTAAGTTCCACTTTCCCACTTTCTCCCCTTAACTCTTAATTCCCTTGTCTATCAGAAATCTATCTACCTGTGACTTAAATATATTCAACGAGGTAGCCTCCACCACTTCAATGGGCAGTGAATTCCAGACATTCACCATCCTTTGAGTGAAGAAGTTCCTCCTCAACTCTGTTCTAAACTGCCCCCTCCATATTTTGAGGCTATGCCCTCTAGTTCAGTTTTCCTTTCTAAGTGGAAAGAATCTCTCTATCTCTATCCTATCTCGCCCCTTCATTAGCTTATAAGTCTCTATAAGATTCCCCCTCAGCCTTCTAAACTCTAACGAGTACAGGCCCAGTCTATTCAGCCTGGTGAACTTTCTCTGTACTCCCTCCAAGGCCAATATATCCTTTAGCAAATAAGGGGACCAAAACTGCACACAGTACTCCAGCTGCAGCTTCACCAGTGCTCTGTACAGTTGCAGCAAGATCTCCCTGCTTTTATATTCTCGCAATAAAGGCCAACATTCCATTCGCCTTCTTGATCACCTGCTGCACCTGCAGACTGGGTTTTTGCGATTCATGCACAAGGACCCCAAGTCCCTCTGCACAGTAGCATGCAGCAGTTTTTCACCCTTTAAGTAATAATCCCTCCTCCTATTATTCTACCAAAGTGCATAACGTCACATTTGCTAACATTATACTCCATCTGCCAGGTCCTCGCTCACTCATTCAGCTTATCCAGATCTCTCTGCAGACTTTCTGAGCCCTTCACGCAATTCGCTTTTCCACTCATCTTCATGTCATCAGCAAATTTCGTTACCCTGCACTCAGCCCCCTCCTGCAGATTGTAAACAGTTGAAGCTCCAGTGCCAATCCCTGTGGCACTCCACTAGTCATCAACTGCCAACCATAAAAGTATCCATTGATTCCGACACTCTTCTTCCCATTAGATAACCAATCCTCAATCCACGCTAACACCTTACCCTCAACTCCGTGTACCCTAACCTTCTGCAGCAATCTTTTATGAGGCACCTTATAGAGCTCTTTGCTTTGACTATCAGATTTGTAATCTTGCCAACTTAGTTCTGTCTAATGTGTTTGCCAGTATAGATGTGCCAAGTGGATGATCCAAATCCTGACATCCCCAACATCACAGCAGCTAATTTTCAGCCAATTTGTTTCACTCCAAGTGATATCAAGCATAGGATAGAGCAAAAGCACAACATCCCAGCTGTGGTACTGAAGACTTTAGCTCCAAACTAGCCAAGCTGTTCCAGCAGAGCTACAATAAAGACATCTCCCTGACATTGTGGAAAATTGTCTAGGTGTGACTGTTCACAAGATGCAGGGCATCTAAACCAAACACCATTCCCCACCACTGACCCCCATCCACCCAACACCCCACCACTACCAGGGCCAGTCAGCTCCAGATCTCATTAGTTGGTTAAAGCATAATCCAAGAATTGAGTTCCAAGGATGAGGTGAGATTGGCTGTCTTTGACATTGAGACAGCAGCTGACTAAGTGTGACATCAAAGAATCCAAACAAATTAAAGCCAGTGGGAGTCAAGGAGTGTACTCCCAGCTAGTTTAATCAAATCTAGCACAAAGGAAAATGGTTCTGGTTGTTGGATACTAATTATTTCAGTTCAAAAACATCACAGCAGGAGCTTATTAGGTCATAGAATCCTTACAGTACAGAAAAGGCCAATCAGCCCATTGAACATGCACCGGCATGTTCCCTATTAATCTCCCCAAACAACACATCTTGGGACACGAAGGAGCAATTTAGCATGGCCAATTAATCTAACCCACACATCTTTGGACTGTGGGAGGAAACCCATGCAGACACAGGGAAAATGTGCAAGCTCCAAACGGGCAGTGACTCGAGGCCAGAATTGAACCTGGGTCCCTGGCACTATGAGGCAGCAGTACTAACCATTGTGCAACTGTGCCACCTCAGTGTTCTAGTCATATTCTAGCCTTAACCATCTTCAACTTCTTCATCAATCAATTCCTTACATACTGAAGTTTTCCATAATAGCAAAACCTGGACAACATTTCGCCTTGGGCTGACAAATGGCAAACCACATTGCTCCAACATGAGAGAGTCAAGTTGACCTTCACTGGCATTACCACCTCTGTATGTCACACCATCAAAATCCTGGCAGCTCACAGGGATCATAAACCTAACTGCACCAGCAACATGAGAAACTGGGAATTATGTCTTTAGTAACTCAGCCTGTGACTCCCCAGAGTCTGTCCAAGATCTACAAGGCACAAGTCAGGAGTGTGATGGAATACTCTGCACTTACTTGGATGAGTGCAGCTCCAACAACACTTAAAAGCCTCAGTATCATCCAGAGCAAAGCAGCTCATTTGATTGACATACATCCACCACCTTAACCATTCTCTCCCTCAATTCTAATTGCTTGCATGTGTCTTTGACTGTTCTGCTTTTAGGTTGATATTTATTCTTATTGACTTTCCCGAAGTGATTTGATACATTGGTTGGAATTTTCCTTTCCCGCCTGCTACAGGAATCGTAGCTGATGCGACGCGGACCATGCAAACGTCCATTGACCTTGAATGGGATTTACCGAACTTGGGGTGAATGTGGCTGGAAAATTCCGTCCACTGGATGTTTCACCGGCCGTTTCAGAAGGCAATTTATCACATTGATATGGGTTTGGAGTCACATGTAGGCCTGACCTTGTAAGCACAGCAGACTTATTTCCCTAAAGGGATGTTAGATGGATTTTTTTCTGAGAATCTGATAGTTTCATGATCATCATTACTGAAACTAGTTTTCCGTTCCAGATTCATTTAATTGAATTTCAGTTCTCCTGATGTCATGCCAGGATTTTAACTCATGTCTCTGATGTACTAACCTAGAGCTCTGCGTTACTAATCCAATAACATAGCTATAATGTCCCCATTCTCTTTGCAAAGTTTCTTCATGCTGCAGGTTCTGATAGTGTTGTCTGATTTGGACCTCACGTACTTGTCTTAACATTTGCTCTGTTCCCCAAGATGCAGAAGAACTGCCAGTCATAGGATGGTGGGGGTTCCAACACCCATTGTATTATTTTAATATATGTTAATGTATTCCCAATAGCATCTGTAAACGTACATATGGAAGACTGCAGATTGTAGCCACTATGGGATGCAAATCCGGCTGAAATATATTTTGGCCCTAGAATCTTCTCACAAAATTGATAGCATGCTGATGTCACCAAGGAAATTAAATACAAATGATGTAAAGAAAACAAGAACATAGAATTTTTTTTTGGTATCAATATTGTCTTATTTCTTACGTACTGGAAGATAAGCTGTTGTAATTGGAGTAAAAGACAGCAACTGTAAGAATCTAAGCTAGCAGTTAGAAGTGGTTTTGCTATGTTAATGAACCAAGAGGAATATCAATCAGAATTTTGCACATGGAAATGACAGGGATTGTTTTGAATGTGTTGTTTTACTCTGAAGGAAGATACGTGCAGGTTGTAGAATAGATGTTAATAAACAAAAATAGGCTAAATTTAGATTTTTTTTGAGACGAAAATATTTCTAAAAGGACTGAGTGCGACTATGGAGAGATCAAAGGATTTAAGGAAACATTGCAGCCAATGTGAGGAGGTAGCTGGTTGGATCTCCTAGAAGACAACTGATCAAATTCCCAATGCAATCAAAACTGATTCTTAATAAACATTTACTTTACTATAAAATCATCATATGAGTTGGGGATATTGGCTGGAATTTTGCGGCTGTTCACGCCAACAGGATTTCTGGCCTCGCTAAAGGCACATCCCAACTGTGGATTTCCCAGCAGCGTAAGATGGAGTAAACAGAAACCTCTCCTTATACTATACAAGTTGCAAAAATCATTTTGGCAGCTGTTTCAGCATTCCTTTAGGGTTTGGGCAGCTCAGGATTTACGATGATCTGACATAATAATAAGAACTGCATCTAAAGTAATGATCTAGTTCAGAGCAGCACAGAGTGAGTGCTTCAATGCTGAGAGTGCCATCTCTCAAATGAGACATGAAATTGAGACTCTGTCAGCTTGTACATGGGTCAATGATCCCATAACATTACCCTGAGAATAGGGAGTTCTGATGTTATTTGTTAGTGTCACAAGTAAGCTTACATTACAATGAAGTTACTGTGAAAATCCCCTAGTCGCCACAGTCTAGCACCAGTTCAGGTACACTGAGGGAGAATTTAACGTGGCCAATGTACCTAATCAGCACAACTTTCAGACTATGGGAGGAAACTGGAGCACTCAGGGCAAACCCACACAGATACGGGGAGAACATGCAGACTCCACACAGGCAGTTACTCAAGCTGGGAATCGAACCCGAGTCCTGCTGTTGTAAGGCAGCAGTGCTAACCACTGTGTCACTGCGCTGCCCCTTCAATGTTCTGGTCATTAATCCCATTTGAATCTTGCTGTTCTTGTCTGTGCAATAACTATGATAACACTTCAAAAGTAATCCATTTTTTGTGAACCTCTTTGGAGCATCCCAAAGCTGTGATAAGACACTAAATAAATGCAGAAGGGTAATTGGCACATGTGGAGACAATGTGTAAAGGAAGATTTATTGTTAATACAAAACAATGTGATGCACATTAGGAAGGTGGAAACGCAACCTTGGTGTTAACTCATTGTGCTAGATCTGTAAATGGGGATCAGAATCATTCCAGATGGAAATCATTATGATGGCCACTAGAAAATGAACATGAGTAATAATTTCTATCTGGTTATTTGTGTTCAGGTTGAAATATTGGTGAATGCTCAATGTATGTGAATGCTCTAGAGATCACTGGGGCATAGAGGTCAATAAAATCCTTAATTATCACGCATGAGAAATCGTTACTGGGCGAGGTAACGAATGAATAGGGCACCTAAAGGAAAGAACATATGTACAGAGTCTAAAGTAATCGTACTCCAATCAGGACCTGGCATAAATGGAGCTTTACTTCTGAACAAATCGCATCCTTCTTCATAGCATAAACGTATGCCTGGAGCACACGAAGAACGAAAATGATTCCTGTTTCTAACCACTGAGGATTGGATTCTGATTACGGTTCTCTGTCTGCTGTGCAAAGACAGCCACATTTACATAAACAACACAGGAAATCAGTCATTCACTGTTGCCATAGTAGCACTGGGGAAATCCATTTTATTAAAGTCCACTGTGCTCCTCACAGGAACATTGCAAACAAAAAAACTGGGATAATAGAACTAGATTGGGTACAAAAGACTGGTCGTTGTATGATAACTGAGTTTTAACACGGGCAGCGATTGTTGCTGATCATGTCTGGTAGCCTTGAACAGGGAACACCCCATTCATGCCAGCAGCTGGGAAGAATATAAAAGTCAGATAGAGGTCCCTGTTGATAGGGGGGAAGGAAAGCAAGCCCTCAGAATATGTTCATTTTCTGTTTAGTATTTCAGCATGAGATTAAATCCCCAGATCACTTCAACTAGTGCTTTGGGAGAGGTTGGGAGAGCAGCCCAGGGCAATGCTAGTAGTGGAATCTCTGCAGAAGAGCAAGCATTCAGCTTCTGGGAGTAATAGTTGCAAGGAAGGGATCAACAAGGAACAGAGAAGGACCAAATGAAAGAGCGAGAGAGAGAGAGGAGGGGAAGTTACAGCAGCTAGTAAGGGGAGGAAGTGGGAGATCTGCTGCTTCCTGTAGACAGAATGATGATTGAAGACAAAGCTGGGTGTGGACTCGTCTCTCAGGGCTGCTGCTTACACAGCTGGTAAGCTTGGATTCTCCTGCATATTTAATCTATTTTAAGAAGAGAAGAGTGAATATCTGCTTTCAGTTTGCTGGACAAGGTAAATTTGCCTTTTTCCTTCCTTGGCTTTTAATCTTACACTGAAGAATTGTCTTGATTAATGTATTTTTCTTTGCCCAAACAGACTTGGCTTGCCCACAGTGCTGTTACACGAGTCTGTAAATATTGTGAAAGATTTGTGACTATGATTCCACAAACCGACATTATCAACAACTGTGGGATGACTGTTATTGGTTATGTTAGTGATTTGGTGTTAGGAAAAGGCTGTGCTTTTAATCTGAAAGCTTGGAGAAAACAAATGTGTAGCTGTTAATAAGGAGAAGGCTAGCTCTTCACTGCGAAGGAGGAAAGAATGATTTAATTGTAACTGAGGTTTTGCACTTTATCACTAAATACAGCTTGCAAATATTATGCAAAAGAACACACAGCAACAGCCAGTGATCAACCCTTGTTCTGAAAACCATATAAACCACAAAAGGACCCTATGTGGATTTTGCTGTATAAATGTATTTTCATATTCAAATTTTAATTGTAGTTAAACGTCTGTATTTATTAAATCATTCTCTGAACCAATAAAGACAAAATACCAAAACAGCAGAATGCTACATATCATAGAAACACATTTTTAATATTGAAATTACTTCTCAAAGCTGTTGAGATGACTCCACAGGGCAGTACAAAAACAACACTCAAACCAATCTTTTTTAAACAATATCATTCTGTCTGTATGGAGAAGTCCATCAGATAGAAAAAGGTGTTGATTTGGTTGCCAGTAATAGCATTTAATTAGTATCTATGAATGCTATTTTTGAATACTCTGATGTCACGTGACTTATATATACTGCACCTCCTCCATTTTATTGAAGAAAATGTAGACACTTCAAAATTCAGATGAACTCACTCAGACTGACTCATAGCCGCATGCTACAGTAATGCCTTTGAATTCCACAGGACTAAGACCTGTAACAGGTTAACTTGACATTAAGGAATGGATACTTTGGGGGTGAAATATCAGTCAAATGACGTGAATTGAAAACCCCAGCAGGTCAGGCCATGTTCATGGGGAGGGAAAGAGAGCCTCTTATCTTTCATCACAACTTCTGTTGGAAGGTTACTATACTGAAACGCATAATTTGGATGAGATTCTGTGGCCTCTCCCTAGTGTTTTTCTCGGGGGGTGAAGGGTGGTAAACTATTT
This sequence comes from Sphyrna mokarran, assembly GCA_024679065.1. Classification (NCBI taxonomy): domain Eukaryota; kingdom Metazoa; phylum Chordata; class Chondrichthyes; order Carcharhiniformes; family Carcharhinidae; genus Sphyrna; species Sphyrna mokarran. The sequence continues at coordinate 36,294,889 of JAGIQG010000015.1, forward strand.
GCTGGCAGAGGGAATTCCCACTGAAGCCACTCAAACTGCCAGGAAACCCATGCCAGAGAATTCTGGCCAATGTTTCTCTCTCCACAGATGCTGCCTGATCCTCTGACTATTTCTAGCATTGTTTTGTTTTCATTTCAGGTTTCCAGCATCTGCAATATTTTGCTTTAGCTTCCTGATTACGTGACTGAATAGCCAGACACAGTGAGATTTTCACATACTTTCTGGTGAGCTCTATTGTTGGTTATAGATTGTGTCTAAACTACTGAAAAAGCAAATATGGTGGACGAACTTGTCTCAAAATAACCTCTGCTTTATATATTCACTAATTGGCTTTTATTGTTGTGTAATTTGAGACTCATTTAACCAATTGGTCCTGTATTCAGGCTTGATGAGCACAGGGGAATGTAACAGTTACACAAATGAGAATCATTTGGGAAATCATGCGCACAACATTGTCTGAAAGATTTATTGTCCATTGGGGTTTCCACAGCACCTCCCAATCTGAGAGAGAGATTTTCTCCTGCCTATTGCAACAGTGAATACTTCAGAGTTACATTACTCTTTTAGACAGTACATTCTTTTTTATCCATTTGTGGGACATGGGCATCACTGGCTGGCCAGCTTTTATTGCCCACCCCTACGTGCCCAAGGATCAACCACATTGCTGTGGCAAATTCCCTTCCCTAAAGGACATTAATGAATCAGATCAGTTTTTCCCAATAATCGACAATGGTTTATGGTCATCAGTAGATTCTTAATTCCAGATTTTTTTTTATTGAATTCAAATTCTACCATCTGCCAACGGCATGATTTGAACCCGGGTCCCCAGAACATTAGATAAGTTTCTAAATTAATAGTCTAATGATAATACCATTAAACCATTGCATACCCTCCTATCAGCCTGTTCTTGCATGGAAAGATTAGTGGAATCCAATAGGTATTTGATTTTTAATATTTAAATCAATCTTTGCCGACTGTCATTTTCTTTTACTGATATTTAGAAATGTTAACTGGACTAAATTATTGCCAGCACCTGGTATTGATGTAATCTTTTATTAACTGAATTGTTAATCCCTTAATTAAATTGAAGAGCTTCTGTCATTGTCATAAGGATGTTCAATCTGATATAGATACCAATAGAAGAAGTCCACAGCAATGGCTTCCCATTGTCTAACAATAGGTCATTTTGTATTGATAAATAAGTCAACAACAGATGTTTGAATTGAATTAGAAATGATCACAATGGTTCACTTATAAACGTATAAATGTTGCCTTTGGATTGGATGGTTTGAAGAAATTAGCACAGTGTTCTACTGAAATGTGGGAACTGGTACCACTGTCACTCATTCTTTTATTGCCATTCTCAATAACAATACATGATTCAATCAGAATCAGTTATAGACATTGAATAGTAAGCTGAATGTTAGAGTATGGTGCCATGTTGTAACAGATCACTATGTAGTATGACACATTAATGTATTTTCTTTGGATTATAAAACAAAAGAGTTTGGATCCCCCAAGTAGGTCCTTCTACCTGAGTGCAGAAATTATTGTGGCACAAATTTTTGTTATGGGAATAAGGGACACTGCAACAGATGGGATGACACAAGAATACATAGGATATAGATCACAGAAGTGGACCATTTGATCCAAGCAGTCCATTCGAATGTTTATGGGCCATTTGAATCTCTTCCCATATTTCCACATTTAAATTTACCACTTTCTTGGCTATCTTCTCTTTGAATGCATCTATACTGTTTGCTTCAACCACTCCTTGCGGTAGAAAGTTCCACCATTCTCACCACTCTATAGGTAAAGAAGTTTCTTTTGAATTCCCAATTGGGAATTGACTATTGTCCATTGATGGCCTATCATAGAATCATATTGCACAGAAGAGGCCCTTGAGTCCACACCAGCACATTAGAAATACCTGAACTCCCACCTAATCCCATCTATCAGCATATGGTCCATAGCCCTGAATGACATGATGTGCCAAGTACTTACTCAGATACTTTTTAAAGGATGTGAAGCAACCTGCTTCTACCACACTTCCAGACAGCGCATTCCAGAATGTTACCACCTTTTGGGTAAAAAAGGGTTTCCTCACATCCCCCCTAAACCTCCTGCCCCTCACATTGAATCTATGTCTTCTCATGACTGACTTCAACTAAGGGGAACATCTGCTCCTTATCCACTCTTGCCATGTCTCTCATAATCTTGTACACCTCAAACAGTTCGTACCTCAGCCTTTTCTGCTCTAACAAGCCTATCCAGTCTCTCATCATAACTTAACTGTTCCATCCCAGGCAGCATCCCAGTGAATCTCCTCTGCACTCCCTCCAGTGTAATCACATACTTCTGATAATGTGGCGACCAGAACTGCACACAGTATTCTAGCTGTGGCCTCACCAAAGTTCTATACAACTCCGCGTGACTTCTTGCTTTTGAAACCTATGCCTCGATTGATAAAGGCATAATGTCCCACATACCTTTTTCACCAACCTACTGAAATGCTCTTCTGCTTTTAGAGATCTGTGGACAAACACAATGGTCCCTTTGTTCCACAGAGCTTCATAGTGTCCTACCATTCATTAAATACTTGTTTGTCAAATTATTCCCTACAAAGTATTTCACCTCTCGCTTTTCAGGGTTAAATTCTATGTACCACTTATCTGCCCATTTGATCATTCTGTCTTTATCTTCTTGCACCTAAGGCACTCCACCTTACTGTTAACCACCTGGCCAATCTTGTGTCTCCCACAAACTTATTAAACCTACCCTCATCAATGTCATTTATATAAATGAAAAATAATAGGGAACCCAACACAGATCCTAATGGTATGCTACTGGACAGTAAAGCAGCCTTCTATCATCACTCTTTGTCTCCTACAACTGAGCCAATTTTGGATCCATTTTATCAAATTATTCTGTATCCCATATGAATTTACCTTTTGTATTATGCTGTTCCCTACAAGAGGAAACATTCTCTCTCTTGCATCCAATCTATCAAAACTTTGCTTAATTTTAGGCCTCTATTAGGCTATTCCTGACCCTTTTTTTAAAATAGAGAAGATGGTCTATTCATCCTTTCCTGATACATATATTTATGTATTTCTGGTATTATCCTTGTAAATCTTTGCTGCACCCTGTCCAGTGCCTCTATCTTTTTTTATAATATAGTGACTGGAATTCATTGTACATTAAAAATACTAGCTGGCCAATGTTTGTTGCCCTAAGTCAACCACATTGCTGTGGAGTCATGTGTAGGCCAGACCAGGTAAGGATGGCAGATTTCCTTCCATAAAGGACATTAGTGAGTGAGGTGGGTTTTTCCTGACAAAACCATCTGCAATGGCGGGAATCAAAGGCAGGCTCCCCGAACATTAGCTGAGTTTCAGGATTAATAATGTAGTGATAATACCACAAGACCATCATCTCTCCTTATGTGGGTCTAAGTTTTAAGTGATTGATGTATTTGTAATCCAAACCCACTTCATTCCTCTGTCCTAGCTAGACTTTCACTTTCCAAGTAATAAGTGATCTCTCTATTCTTCCCACCTAAATTGCCATCTCAAATTTATGTATCGAACTTCATTTGTTAAGTAATTGCACATTCTGCAAGTTTATTAAGATCCTCCTTCAATTTGTTGCAGCCCCCCCCCGCCTCAGTATTGACTATTCCCCTCCCCCACCATCCAACTTAGTGTCACCTGCAAATTTAGAAATTGCATTTTTGACTCCAGAATCCAAATCTTTAAATGTAAATTGTGAACAGCACTGATCCTTGTGGGACATCACTTACCATCTTCTGCACTCTCTGCTTTCTGTCCTGAAGCCAGCTGGCAACCCATTCTGTCACATGTTCCTTAATTCCACATTCTGTGACCTTATTCACTAGATTATTATGAATCACTTTTATCAAAAGTCTTTTGAAAATCCAGATAAGTTATATGTACTACATTATCATTATCTATTTTCTCCGTTACCTACTCAAAAAATTCAGTCAGGTTGATGAAATACAATTTTCTGTTTTAAATTCCATGCTGATTTATTCATTATTACAGTTTTCTTCTCTAGATTTTCCTCTATTCTCTCCTTTGGGATTCCATTACTTTTCTATAGTTCCTGGGTAACCAGGGACAATAATGTAATTGACCAGAAGGCTGAAAATGAGTAATTCAAAGTGAGATGGTCCTCACTCTTAGCAATAATCTAAACTTTAAATGGTCTGATGTCATGGTTAATGTGGTATTTTAATGATTCTCAGCATTAGTTGTGTATCAAAATACAGAATAATGATTACGGTATCAGAAAAAAGTGACAATGTTTGTCTGATTCTATTTCCTTTGCTTCATTTGAAAGTTGATAAGATATATAGAGACTCTGAGATATGTCAGTATCATCTTGTGTACATATGTTTCAAATTTAACTTGACATAAATCACTATTATGGAGGCTGAAAATATTTGGTGCTTTGGGGTTGTGATGAATATCACAGGAGGGTTGGACACCATGAAAATTTGGGCTTCTGGGCTTGCTGGATAAAGTGGACGTAATGAGAGGAAAATTGGACACCGCTGGGGGAAGTGAATTGGACATAATGGGGATTAAACGGTTGCCAAGGATCTGACCATGTGAAGGTAAAGTTGTAGGGCCTGAGGGAAATATTCCTGCCCCTCCTGGTTCACGGGTGGTGCAGTAAAGGCATTTCCTCATCAATTGAATTTTTTCATCTCCTTCTACTTGCCAGGATTGGTGGGAATTCCAGCCTCACATGTATTAAAAATTCAGCTGAAATAGCTTTGTCTCTCAGTGCTCCCTGGCATGTTTCCAGATGATGACTTCGAGCCCTTAGTGGCAGATATTGTGGAACCAAAAAACCTTCGCTTTTGGATTCTAGATCCTTTTTGTCATGGTAAAAACAAATATAGGCAATTATTGTGATTGGATATTATATGCATAGACGTTATGTAATATATTGCTCAAATGTTCTTGGAATGATCTTGTTTTTTCAAACCTTTCAGAGAATCTCAACATGAACTCAATTCCAGTAACAAACCAAAATAGACCACGTGGAAAATTCCATTTTTCAGTTATTACTGAATCAGTAGTAGGTTAGATAAGCTTATCAGAGAGCTAGTTTTTGAGATGCGTGGTTTAGTGCTCTATATGGCAAAGCATCTTCTTAAACCCCACTCCCCCGTTTCCTTCACCCACACCTTCAGCAGGCGTCAGAATTTTAATGCCCCACCCATCACGGAATTGGGGCGGACAGTGGAAATGTTCATTGACCTCAGGCGGGATTTTACAGTTTCAGGACAAGACAGACCATAAATTCCTACTCAACAAGTGAGAGGAACTCCTCGACTACTTTGTCACTAAGATCAGGATCACCTGATCCAGTGCCTCTGCTGCTTCCATCCCTTCCACTAGCCCACTACCTCCAATGTTCTCCACTGTCCTCACCCTAAACTTGCATCTTTTTCTGTGTTCTCTCCTGTCTCCCCTCATGCCCTCTTGGAACTCAGATGTTCCTGAGATCCACCTCCTGCTTTCCTGACCCTATTCTCACTAAACTGCTGATCATCCAACTTCTCCTTCTGGTCTCCATGTTAGCCAGTATTGTTAATGGCTCTCTCACTTCTGAAATTGTCCTTTTTCTCCTTTAAATCTGCCATCTTTCCTCTATCCTCAAAAAAAACCTCTTGACTTCACCATCTTTCCAAACTGCTATAATATCCCATCTCCAACCTCCGTCTTGTCCTTAACACTCTTGAACCTGCTGTTGCCTCCAGAATCCCTTTCCAACTGTCCCAGGCCTCCATGGTTGAATCCCTCCAGTAAGGTTTCCACTCTTGCCATTATACCTAAATGAATCTTATCAAAGCCACAAGTGACTGTGACAAAGATAAACTCTTCCTCCTCATCTTTCTCAATCTTTGATACATTTGTCTACACCATCCATGTTCAAAATTTTTCCGCTGTTGTCCAGCTGGATGAGATTTCTCTTACCTGGCTCCCTTATTTATGTAATCATAGCCCGCAGTATTGTCTCCAATGTCCCCCGTGGATTAATCATTGACCCCCTCTTATTTCTTATGTATGTGCTTCCCTTCAATGACATTATCCTAAAGTAAGGTGTCACTACACTCATGCTGATGACAACTACTTCTCACCACCTCTCTTCACTCCTCCACCGTTGCTAAATTTTCTGGCCTAACTGACATCCAGTACTGGATGAGCAGAAATATCTTCCATTTAATTACACACTGGGGTGATTGCGGACTGGGAAGGTCGCACAGTTGGAAGCTGGAGATTAGGAAGTGAGCCAGGAAAGGCTGCAGCGTTAGAGAAGGGGCTAGGTTGGTAGGCCAACAATATGTGGTGTGTGTGTGTGTGTGTGTTTGTGTGTGTGTGAGGTGGGGGGAGAGTTGATTTGAAGGGGTAGAGAATCGGCCCAGAATTATGTGCCAATCCCTGGTGGACAATGATCAATAAGAAGATTGGAACTGCTACTACTACCATTTGGCCCCATGAAGCAAGCCCATATCATTTACTTAGCACTTAATGAACATGAAATCTCTCATGCTCTACTTAACATCCAAGACTATGTATATTTCTTAATCTTTGTATTCTTGGTATTTCAAGAAACTGCAATTCAATATGGTGCACAATGCAATTGGAGCAAAACTATTAATAGCTATCTTGTTTCAAGCTGTTTGTTCTCCCTTTGTCATATATTATAACAGTTTTATTTATTTCTCCAATTATATGTATAGATTCTGCCCATGTACTGCACTCAACCGGGGGCTAGGAATGCCCTCAGTATCCAAGTAGTCCAGCAAAATTCAACCCCAATTGGAACAAAAAATATGAAGATACAAGAACTTCCAATTGGTTATGGGTAACATAAACCTAAAAAATGGGTAACTTTGTTGTTAGTCTGAGTCCAGCCAACTTGTTTTTTTTTAATGCAAGTAGCTGACACTCTTGACTCTGCATAAACATTAGCCTGGATTTTTGTTCCTGAGAACTGTAGAATTAGGAAATTTTCTGAATCACCAAATGGGATTGGATTAGATTGGCTGACAGATTCACCAGTCCTGGCAGCGCTAGTCGCAACAACCAGGACAGCAAAAATCAGGCTCATGGATCCTGGAAATGTCTTGGGCAGGGAGGGTTTGTTTGTACAGCTCAGCAAAAGGGTTGCTGGGGAAGGTAGCGCAGGGATGGGCATTAGGCTGCAGGCAGATAGAAAGAAAGAGAGTGTTTGATTTTGGGTGGCCATCTCTCCCCCCCCCTCCAAATCAACAAAGGGCAGCCCCCAAAAGTAGTACTTTCCACCACCCCTGCCTCCTTCTCACCCTTTGAGAAGAGATTATTTTCAAAATTGGGCTGTCCACTCCCACACAACTGTCTGCACCAAATGTTTTATGGTTTGGGCAGCATTTTATTGGGGTCAGTTGGCCTGTCAATCAGCCCAATTGACCCTTGTTTATCTATTTAAATATGGTGGGCGAGCTGACATGATCTATTTACTGAGGTTGAGGAAAATGTGCAAGCATGACTGATTTAATAATTTTTTTCTTATTTTCTTCTTGCCATGTGCTATACTTTACAGGAAGCAATTTTGCTCTGATTGAAGTGAAAGTGTCTGAAACGTATAGCGGAACTAGTTAATTTACTTGTTTTTGGCAAGTCCATGATTGCGTGAGACTTTTGAACAGCTTTCAAAACTGGATTTTGAAACCCAACTAGGGGCTGGGTTGGTCTGTAAATGCTGTAGGAAGAAATAACTAAAATTCAAACATTAAATATTACTTTTGGCATACTGTCTCTCTGCTACCAGTCCACTGTTCTTTGTTACACTGCGAGACATCTCAGGCACACATCAACTTGACTTGTGTTAGGAAGGTGCTTAGTTTAAAGTTTATTTATTAGTGTCATAAATAGGCTTACATTAACACTGCAATGAAGTTACTGTAAAAATCCGCTAGAACTTAGCATGGCCAATGCCATAGGAGAACATGCAAATCTGCACAGTAACCCAAGCCGGGAATCAAATCTAGGTCCCTGGTGCTATGAGACAGCAGTGCTAAGCACTGTGCCATCCCTGATGCATTGTTCTGTAGGGTACAGGACTGTGACAGCTTTGTGTTCAGCTTTATGATCCCTATAACGGAAAATAGTAATGTGTATTTAATGTAACCAGAGGCATATTATAATATGAATACATTGCTATAATATTGCATTAAGAGTCTTTAATGGTTTAACATCAGAAACCCACTGCCTAGCAATCAAAAGAAATGAAGCACCGTAGTAATTAGTGTCAAAGCTAAGAGTTCGTGTGTGTTCGCCTGAACAGATAATATCATGATTAATTAGCATGTCAACAACAGAAATTCTGCATTTTTTTATTTTTTTGGGAAGATTCTAGATTAGTCTTATCCTTCCATACAAAATTGTTAAGCTTTTTTCTAGCAATCTCTCAGTGAGAACCTGCAATGTTTTATCTTCAGAAGGACTGCAAATCTAAAATTCAGTACAGGTTCTTCCTAAATATGTACTTTCTGGGTCCAAATACACGTACGAATGAAGAAATTATCTTGCTTCTGTCTGATAAATATGCTGGTTAGTAAAGTGCCATTGTAGGCTGGTCAAGAAGATTAGTTTATATAATTCACGTATTACCACAACCCTCCTGCAATAAATTATAGTCAAAACAGAATGCTTACAGTTGTTAAATTGAGCCAGATCATCATTTAATTGGTACTTAATTAGCCAATCATAACACTTACTGGGGAAATCTCCCTGCCAAACCCCTTTATAATTTTAAATGTCTCAATAAAATCACACTTCATTCTTCTAAGCTCCAGAAAATATGAATGCAATTTACTCAGTGTCTCATTCCAAGGACCAGTCTAGTGAACCTTCACTGTACTGCCCACGATGCAAGTATATCCTTCCTTAAATATGGAGACCAGAAGTGTGTGCCATGGCTGGAACTTTCTGGCTGTTCACACCAGAGGGATTTTCCGGTCTTGCTGACGGTACACTGGGTTTCATAGTGGTGAGATTCAATGGGAATTCCATTAACAACAGCAGGACCAGAACATTCCACTGCTGGCCAGTGTCAGGTCTCCTTGCTTCACGGCAGTTTGTTTGGTATATCCTGCCCATTGTATTCTAGCATGATCTCAGCAGAACCCAGTTAGTGGTAGTAAGACTTTATTCTTTATTCTTGTACTGTGATCCCTATGCAACTTTCTGTTTACTTCATTGCTACCTGTACTTGCTGGTTATGTTTCTTGTACAAATCTCTCTGAACATCAACATTTGCAAGTATCATGCCTTTTGGAAAAAATATTCTGGTTTCCTATTCTTATGACCAAAGCAAATAACATGACAATTCCCCACATTATGCTGCATCTGTCATCTTGTTGCCCTCTGTCTATTTCTCTTCGCAGACTCAGTGTCCTCAGCTAGAATTCCTATTTAGCTTTGTATTGTCAGCAAACTTGGATGCATTCATTAATATGGATTACGAATAGCTCAGGTCCCAGCACTGATCTGCGTGGCGCTCCACGAGTCAGTGTTTATCAGCTTGAAAATACCCTATTTATCCCCATCTGCTTCCTGTCTGAACCAATCCTGTATTCATGCTGCTATGTCACCCACAACTCTATGAACTCTTATCCTGTGTCGTAACCTTTTGTGTGGCACCTAATCAAATGCCTTTTCAAAATCCAAGTATTAGCACATCTCATGGTTCCCCATTAGTACCCAACGAGTTACATTCTCAATAAAACGCCAATAAATTTGTCCCAACAGGATTTCCCTTTTGTAAAACATGTTTACTTGTTCAAATCATACTTTGCTTTTCCAACTGCATTGTTAAGTCTTCCTTAGTAACATAACTTTCCCACTGACAAATGTCAGGCTAACTGACCTGTGCGTCCCTCTTTTCTCTCTCCCTCTTTTCATAGATTCATAGAAACCCTACAGAGCAGAAGAAGGCCATTTGGCCTATCGAGTCTGCACCAACAACAATCCCATGCAGGCTCTATCTCTACAACCCCTCGTATTTACTTTACTAATCTCCCTGACATCCCCCAAACATAAGGAGCAATTTAGCATAGCCAATCAAACTGACCCACACATTTTTTGACTGTGGGAGGAAGCCTGAGTACCTGGAGGAGACCCAGGCATCTTGAAATTAGCACATTTGCTTATTTCTAATTTGCTGTGACCCTTCCGGAATCTGGACAACTTTGGAAAATCTTCGCCATCACATCTGCCATCTCGGCAACAATCTCTTTTAAGACGCTAGGATGTGTTTGTGGACCATCAGGTCTGAGAGATTTGGAAGATTTCAGTCTCTTGAGTTCCCCTAGTACGGTACATTTTCTCTGCTGATATTAATTACCTTAATTTCCTCAATCTTATTAGTCCCCAGGTTGCCCTTTATTTCTGGCATGTGGAGGATATTATAATAATCTGTACCCTGGGGAATATTCTTCACAGGTACTTGCTTATCCCGACTTCAATAGCTAAAAGCAATCATCACATAATTCTCCAAAGTTGCTCCAAACGGTACTCAGGAGCTGGAAAAGGTTGGTTTGCGTAATAAATTCCAAACTGGTTTCGGACAAACCATTATGGCAAAGAACAGTTAGTAAAGCACAAGGGTTTGGGAACTTTTTCTTTAATGAATCTCATGCCATTTCATGCGTGACAAAAACCACTTGATTTCATTGCAAAACTTCCTTTTCCTGTCACGTCACCTGTTTAAAAAAAGAATTTGTACAGCCCAAACTCAAAGGGCGGAATGTTGGTGGCACTGAGGAGAGATGACAAACGTGCAAGGAATTACATTAGACACTTTTTTGTACAAGTGGCTGAAAGTGATTTGGGACAGTGAATGACTGGAGTTTCACCAATGCAGTTTGTGAAGTGAGAGCCTCTGAATTGTACTACGGGCTTGTAACACAGTCCCTCTTTAAACCAGGAAAGAAACAGTAATTCTCCTCAACGTATTGGTTGTGGGCAGAAACTTCCTCCCCAGTGCAAAGCCTTTGGGTTAGGTTGTGAAATTATCTGATAGTTTTGAACACATTAGTGACATTTTATCACAGTCTCATGATGGGTATGTTTTATTTGCCCGTTATAGTGAAGGAGATTAGATGCTACAGTGAATCAGATACTTAGCTTTGAGCAACATCAAATAATGAACAATAAAGTAAATATAATGTGCATGAGATTTATTTATGTGAAATTAACATATTCATTACTCATCCTTTTCATAATGTTACTACAGACTGTGGGTGGATTCATTTCTGTTGCAATACAGTGATTTTCTGTGAATGATCATATGGCTGATCAACCAGCACAATGATTTTTTCCAGATCCCAAGAGGAATCCTTTACACTGGGGTTTTTACAGAGGAAACCATAAACTCCTTATAGTGCAGAAGAGGCCATTTAGCCCACCATGTCTGCACCAACTCTGTGACAGAGTATCTGTCACAGATAACCCAGGCGTTATCCCCACAACCCCACATATTTACCTGTCTGTTTAATCCCTTTCCCATGTCTAAGAACTTGCAGAATTGCATTCAACAAGCCAGCCAAAAATATAAATGTGCAAACATATTTTATTTAAGTACATCATTTCTAATAAACTAAATACAGGAAAAGGTTTTGCAATGCAAAGATTAACAGAAGTAAAGAGTATCATCAAACAAGTGTTTTTCCCAGGGTGGAAGAGTCAATTACGAGGGAGCACAGGTTTAAGGTGTGAGGGGCAAGGTTTAAAGGAGATGTCCAAGGCAGGTTTTATTTGCCTGTTGTTAGTCTAATCAAACCAAGTCTTCCTGGTTTAAGATTGACTTGTTCCCTGCTATTTGGGGTCCTTCTCAAATATTATGTTGCAGCCTTCTGGCCTCTATACGTAAATGATTTGGAACTAGAGACAGCAATATGATCCAACATTGACCTGTGGAACACCCTACTAATCACCTTCTCACTGGCTAGTGCTGCTTCATCATGAAGCTAATAATCTTTATTTTTCATTTTGTTCTTCCGTTTGGAAGATATCAGTGTTAAGAGTTGTGCTTTATAAGGTGAGAGATGTCTGCATTGTGGGATGAAATCGTTTTCCGATCTTCTGCCCACCAGAATCAACATTAAGCACACAAGGTTAAACATAACATGAAATCTTAAGTTGGGTGTAGACATGACAATGTGCCATAACTACAAGACCAGGTGGACAGATACAACACACATTCACACACAGGCTCTCATTCAGATGAAATGTCTGTCATTTATATAGAAAATACAACATTACAGTGCAGTGCAGGCCCTTTGGCCCTCAATGTTACACTGACCTGTGAAATCAAGCTAAAACCCATCTAACCTACAGTATTCTAATATCATCTATATGTTTATCCAATGATCGTTTAAACGCCCTAAATGTTGGCAAATCCACTACTGTTGCAGTCAGGGCATTTCACACCCTTACTACTCTGAGTAAAGAACCTGTCTCTGAAATCTGTCCTATATCTATCACCTCTCAATTTGAAGCTATGTCCTCTCATGTTAGCCATCTCCATCAGAGGAAAAAGGTTCACACTATCCACCATATCTAATCGTCTGATCAAATTATATCCCTCTCTTAATCATCTTCTCTCTATCGAAAACAGCCTCAAGTCTCTCAGCCTTTCCTCATAAGATTTTCCCACTATACCAGGCAACATCCTAGTAAATCTCCTCTGCACCCTTTCCAATACTTCCACATGCTTCCTATAATGTGACGACCAGAATTGTACGTAATACTCCAAGTGAGGCCGTATCAGAGTTTTGTACAGCTGCAATATGACCTCATAGCTCCAGAACTCAATCCCTCTACCAATAAAAGCTAACACATTATACGCCTTCTTAACAACCCTATCAACCTGGGTACCAACTTTCAGGGATCTATGCAGATGGACGCTGAGATCTCTCTACTCATCCACACTTCTAAGTAAATTACCTTTAGCCCAGTACTCTGTATTCCTGTCACTCCTTCCAAAATGAATCATTTCACACTCTTCCACATTAAACTCCATTTGTCACCTCTCAACCCAGCTCTGCAGCTTATCTATGTCCCTCTGTAACCTGCAACATCCTTCTGCACTGTCCGCAATTCTACCGACATTAGAGTCATCTGCAAATTTACTAACCCATCCTTCTACAACCTCATCCAGGTCATTTATAAAAATGACAAACACAGTGGCCCCAAAACAGAACCTTGTGGTACACCACTAGTAACCCAACTCCAGGGTGAACATTTCCCATATTAATATTTCCCATATTAAGTAGAGATTCCAAGTTCTTTGGGCTAGGCCATCAGCGTAAATGAATCACGGCTGTTTTGTATTCAAGCTCCACGAATAGAAAGGCAATGCTGTAATCCATCCCTGGCTATTTGTCCATTTTAGTAACACTGTTTTTATTCTCTATCAGTCATTAATATCAATTGCATATAGTTGTCACGTGACCATGTTGCAACACCATCGGCTCCATAAATGTCTGCCCATTGTCATTCTCCTGTTCAGGTCTTGTACTCAGTGACCACCCACATTTTGCCATATCATGTGATCTTTCCACAGCTGGAACCCATTCTATATCGCTTGAAGATACCCATATTGTTAGTATGTGTGTGTTATCAATTATAATTTTCATGCAAAAAACAGACTCTAATTACATGCAAGCCACTTCTTCTCCTCCAATTTGGTCATACAATCCTCCCATCTTAAGAAGGTGATAATAAATTTTCTTGAATCGCTACAGTTCATGTGGTGTAGGAGCACAGTGCCCACTCTGCTTCTCAGAAAAGAGTTTCAGGATTTTGACTGGCAGTGAAGGAATGGTGAAGTAGTTCAAAGTCGGGATGGTGTGTGCCTTGGGAGGTAACTTGGTGATGTTCCCATGTATCCAGTACTGTTGTCCTTCTAGCTGCTGGACTATTGGGTCAGAAGGTGCTGTTGAAGAAACCTTGGTGATTTGCTGCAGCGCATCTTGCAGTTCACACTGCTGCTATATGTTGGTGGTGGAGGAAGTGAACATTTTTTGATGGGGTGCCAATCAAGTGGGCTGCTTTGTCCTGGATGGTGTTGAGCTTCACTCATCCAGGCAACATCTGAGTATGTAGATGATGGACAGACTTTGGGGAGTTGGGAGATGAGTTACTCTTTGCAAACTTCTCAGCCATTGACCCTCGTTTCTAACCAAAATACTTGTACGGCTGGTTCAGTTCAGTTTTTGGTCAATGTTGACTACCAAGGTGTTGATGGTGGGGGATTCAATGATGGTAATGTCACTGAATGTCAAGGGGAGATGGTTGTTGCCTGGCACTTGTGTGGTGTGATTATCAGCCCAAGTCTGAATATTGCTCAAGTCTTGCTGTGTTGGAAATGGAATGCTTCAGTATTTGAAGAGTCACGTATGGTGCTGAACATTGTGCAAACATCCTCACCACTGACCTGCCATGATCTGAACTCTGCAATTCTCCAGTGGTTTCTACATTATGTCAAAAGAGTTCTTGTCAATTGGTATCCCAATGATTTTTATCTTAGTCACATTAAACATAATCACTTTCTGTATAGTTAAATCTGAACACTCAAGCACAGCAAATCGTTGGAATCCATCCATGATGCAGAAGTGTAGAACTAAAGAGGCAAATCCTGTACAGACTAACAGAGTCTGGTTGTGGTTTTTCTCTCCTAATGAAATGGTTTTGTTGAAATTTCACCAGCTTGCATGAATCACATTCCTGAATCATAGAAAACCTGTATTGAGGAAGGAGGCCATTTGGCCCATCAAGTCTGCAATGGCAACAATCCCATTTAGGCCTTACCTCCACTATCCCACACATTTACCCTACTAATCCCTCCAACCTACACAGGACACAAAGAGGCAATTTTGCATGGCCAATCAACCCAATCTGCACATCCTTGGATTGTGGGAGGAAACCCACCAAGGCACAGAGAGAGTGTGCAAACTCCACAAGACAGTGACCTGAGCTGGAATATGAACCCAGGTCCCTGGAGCTATGAGGCAGCAATGCTAACCACTGTGCCACCATGCCACACACAAATGATGTGGTGTCTTTGGTTCAGCATGTCAACTTTGTCCACGTGCTTGCAACTGTATGTGTCACTGAAGTAATTCTTACCCAATAAGGGCAGGTTAAACCCAAAATTTCGCAACTGTGAAGAGCTTTTGCTATTGTCTCTTGGCTGGCTGCTGTCGCTAGCAATTTGCTAAAATGTAATGATGGGCGTGAATTTCCCCCATCCCCCCACCGTTGCTGTGCCAAATGAAACCACATTCAGCAGTACAGAGTTACGCCTATCTGCAGACAGCATGTTAAACTATACAACACAGGATAAAGTACAGTCAATTATGCTTGATGTGGTTACTCTGAGACCAATTTGAAGTGATCAGTTAACGGTATAGCATAAAGTGTGTATTGACATGTTTTGGAATACTGTGTAAAGTACAATTTTCTTTCTCTCTCCAGACAAAGCTAACAGAAACACTAAATTCAATAATTAGCACCCACTATAGACACGTGTAGGAATCCCTGTCATGGAAAGTTTGTGATGATCCACATATACAGCATCTGGCTCCAGTTTAGGGGACACCAGAATTACAATGGATTTTCAACTCCGTTACATGAATTGGTGGTTGTCTAATCCTAGGATCAGAAACTCACAAGTATTTTTTTACATCCACTAGCAGTCTCCAGTTGGGATATTGTTTTTTTTGTGTGATACTGGAGAGTGAGCGCTGTTAGATATTTAGCCATCTGGACTGTCAAGGAAAAGCATAAATCAGAATGAGCCACTGGATAGGAAATAAGAGCTGCACTCCAGAACATATTCCCCTCCTTAGCTCAGGGGTACAGATCCAGTCCAGTAACTTAAATTAACATTCTTATCTTTTTATTGTTTTATTGATTCATTCTGATTGTACACAAGTCTACAAGTAGAGGGAAAGTGATGAGATGTATTGAAAGGAAAGGTAATAAGGAATATGTATTCAGCACATTCACACTAGGGATCAAAGGGGTTAAGTTTTGCGAAGAGTCACTAAAGCCATTAGCCTGGTGTTTGGATGAGTAAAAACAATTTTTTTTTGTTTTTTTTACGCCAATTCAATCCAATCAAGTCCAATTTAGAGTGTTAACAAGTTGAGACATTCCTGCTTCGTGCTGACAAGACAGGACTCTCACCACCTGTCTTGGGTTTGATCTACATGATCCAAGCTGATTGGAGTAGGTATAGCTCCACCTCCAAGGCTTGATCTCATTTGCATCTTAGCCAAAAGGCTGAGATGCCGCTTTTAAAATTTACTTCAAGTGAAGCTGAAGTGTAACCTAATGATTTCAACCAAGCACACCATGTCAATACTACACTCGATCTGAGCCAAAAGGCCGAGAAGCGATTTGCACAGCAGCAACATCATCATCTTAAATTTAATATGGATTATTGTTTCGAAACATTTAGAAACGTAATAAAAATGGAAGCCAAGCCAATGAATTGTAAGTGGTCATGGTGGGCTTTGCGGACAGTGGGAGAGGTTGTAGGGTTTACGCAGAGAATTCCTTTCTGCAATGCCCAGGTAGCTACAAGGAATGGCTGCCTAATGTGGAACAACAGAAGGCAAGATACAGAAGAGGCATGGGTCAGAGGAACGGATAGATTAATGAGAGCTTTAGGTTGGAGGTTACAGAGAAGGAGCAGACAAGGTTGTGAAGAGTTTTGAAGAAGAATCATAATTAGATTTGAAGCGTTAACTCTTGCCAAAAACCTCTGACCTCGCCCGCGTCTGAGGCTCTCCTATTGAGCTGTGGTGAATGGAGTTATGACTGAGCACCAAATTCTCCATTCTCACTGGCAAACGAGATTGGATAATCCCATCCTCTCTTTCTGTCTTTACAAATGCTGCCAGAACTGTTGAGTTTGTCCAGCATTTCTGTTTTTATTTAACATTAGTTCTGTCCACATGGAGTCTCCAGATCTTGGTGACCTGCTGAATGCTACATAACCTAGTGCAGCAAAGGGATGAAGAATTTGCATGTGGGAGCTGGATTCCACCCCCAACAGGAAGAACGTAGAAACTAGTGTTCATAAGGAAATGGATGGTGGGGTTCCAGCTCCAGCTGCCAAGGCAAATGGGTCAAATATCCTCATTGCATCCAGATTCACACAGATAGTTGCATTGGATGACAAGGAATGGATGCTTGAGTGGGTGCCATTTAAATATGGCACCGGGATTTTCAACCCTATTGGGTAATGTCGATGCTGGCATTGATTGGCCAGGGTTGTTGCTTCTGCATATCTAATAGGCTGGCTGCTTCATCATTGCACAGGGCCAGCTGTGCCAGGTCCGAGGTGTAAGTGCCGTGCATTTCCAGTTTTGCCATTGGGTCCCTTGCCGTGGGAAGAATATTCCCTCAATAAGATAGTCAGAGACTCAGCTTGGGGGTCAAAGAGTACGAAGATGGTGGATCATCTGGTTCAGTTTGCGAGAGTGGCTGGAGGAGAAAATGAAATCTGTTAGTGAGGATATAAGAGTTTAGGGCCAAAAATAATGGTTTCAGTCTTTATGTTTAAGGTGCAGTTCATGCACCCAAGGGTGGATGTTGGTCTTGCAGTTCCACCAACAGAATGTGAAAGGGTCAAAAGAAGTGATGAAAAGCTATGTATCACCGCTATACCTCTGGAAGTCGACTCTTTGTCTCTATTTCACCGAGATGCAGCTTGTAGATAAGGAAGAGGAAGTGTCCAAAGATAGATCCTTGTCTGAAAGGATATCATATGAAATTCAAACATGAGTTGTGGCTTTGCGATCAAAGGGGATTTTTGGCAGATTTTGCGACCTCTACATCAAAGGAGGTATAATTTTATTGGCAGATGCTCAATCATAGGACTAACGATTAATGAGGAGCGAGAAGTGTGCACCCTTTCTTCCTCGAGAAAAGATAACCACAGAGGAATAATGATAGAAGTTTATAAAACTTTCTAGGGTGAATGACTTTGCAACTGGCATATTTTTCTAGTGGTATGATGGCACAGTGGTAGCACTGCTGCCTCACAGCACCAGGGATCTGGGTTCAGTTCCGGCCTTGGATCGCTGTCTGTGTGGAGTTTGCAAATTCTCCCCATGTCTATCTGTGTTTCCTCTGAATGCTCCAGTTTCTCTCTCAGTCCAAAGATGTGTGGGTTAAGTTGACTGGCCATGCTAAATTGACCTTTAATGTCAGGGAATTAACAGGGTAAATATATGGGGTTACAAGAATAGGATCTGAATGGGATAGTGATTGGAGCAGACTCGATAGGCTGAATGGCCTCCTTTTTGCATGTTCCTATTACAACTTGAGAGTGAGATACACATTTTAAAAATGTGGCAAATTTAAAAAACAATATGTACTTCCTTTATTAGAAGTGAATTGAGATATGAAACAAAACTTTAGGAACAAAGTGTAGGCAATAAACAGGAAATTTTAATTTATTTCAGAAAAAGGAAATTGACAAGCTAAAAGGTTTTGAGGCTGTTAAGTTTTATAAATTGGAAATTGAGATATTCCACTGAATGAAAATGTGATTAATTGTATGGGCTAGCAATGTGTAGTGAGGATATTTTCCCTTATTGAAATGTTGCTATGTTATGTCTCCATGTGGTACATGGCAAGAAGGCTTCAATAAATGCAACAGGACTCACTATAAATGGGCATCTTCTAGATCCCATTTACACTTTCAGGGATTCCTTTTACATTAGTTTGAATTGGGTGTTTTTAGATTCATTGAATGGTCTGGGGCAATCCAGAATCTAATGTCCCTTTCTGACTAGAGTAATGACTTCAGGTTCAACAACAAAGGGCTCGGTACTGGGGCCTCTTCTATTTGTAATATATATAAATGACTTGGAAGAGAGAGTAAGTGGAGTGATCAGCAAGTTTGCAAACGATACAAAGATGGTTGGACTTGCGGATAGTGAGGAGCATTGTCAGGCAATGCAGCAGGACATAGATAGGCTAGTAGCTTGGACAGATACATGGCAGATGGAATTCAATCCTGATAAATGCGAGGTGATGCATTTCGGGAGAAAGAATGGAGGGGGGAGGTATATGATACAGGGTAGACATATTAAGAGTATAGAAATGCAGAGGGATCTGGGGGTGCAGGTGCACAAGTCTCTGAAGGTGGCAGAGCAGGTGGAGAAGGTTGTGAAGAAAGCATATGGTATGCTAGCCTTTATAGAAAGGGGTATAGAGTACAAGGGCTGGCCTTTAATGTTGCAGTCGTATAAAACGTTGGTTAGATCTCATTTGGAATACTGAGTCCAGTTCTGGTCACCTTACTACTGGAAGGACGTGGAGACTCTGGAGAGAGTGCAGAGGAGGTTTACCAGGATGCTGCCTGGTATGGAAGGTCTGAGTTATGAGGAGAGGTTAGGCAAATTGGGGCTGTTTTCCTTAGAAAGACGTAGACTTAGAGGAGATCTAACAGAGGTGTACAAGATTATAAGGGGTATACATAGAGTAAACAGGGTTAAGCTTTTTCCAAGGATGGATTCAAATAACACGAGGGGCTTAGGGTGAAGGGGGCAAGGTATAATTTGGATGCTAGAGGGAATTTTTTCACACAGAGGGTGGTGGGGGTATGGAATGCAGTGCCAAGTAAAGTGTGGAGGCAGGCACTCTGGAGTTATTTAAGAAATACTTAGATGGGCACATGAACAGAATAGAAATGGAGGGGTATAGAAAACTGATTTAAAATAGGGATCATGAGCCTTGGGAGTCCCTGGGAAGTGTGTAAATAGATGATGATATTGATGTACTTGTTTTTATCCTACAGGTGCTTTGGTCCACCTTGCTGTCTAACAAGGGGCATACACGTGATGGGTCGTGAGAGGGCTGCTCTTGGATTTTTCGAGAGTATCCTGATGCTTCACGTCTTTAGCGTACGCTTGACCTGGACCTTTGATGGGCAACATGACAGCTCATTGCTATTGTTGTGCTGTGCAGATACATGGATTTGGGCCTATGTCTATGAGAGTTTGCGCATTCTCCCCGCGCTTGCGTGGGTTTTCTCCGGGTGCTCCGGTTTCCTCCCACATCCCAAGAATGTGCTCTTAGGCTAATTGGCAAAACAAATTCTCCCTAAATTGTCTCAAATTTGGTTTTTAATCCATAGATCTATAAACATAGACAGGGATCACGGGTCAGGGTGGGAACATCGGGGTGGCAGCGCGGGCTCGTTGGGCCGAAGGGTCTGTTTCCCGTGTTGTTTTGTTCTTTGTTCTTTAACAACACCAATGCATTTGATCTGTTTGGCATGACCAACTCTCAGAACCGCGTAATTGGACAATATGAAACAATAAATGAAACAAATCAAATCAGCCGTTCAATAAAGATGTGCATTGAAATTAGTAAATAAACACAAAATGATAACGGAAGATGTTTAGAATTAAAATTCCATGTAACTGATTATAGAATAGTTACAAGATGGAGGGAACACACTTCAGAACACAGGAATAGGCTATTCAGTTCTTCCAGCTTCTACAGCCATCCAGTAAGATCATGGCTGATTTGTATTTTGACATCATTCACCTGCTTTGACTCTTTTATACTCTTCTATATTTTATACCTTCTTCCTGGTAAATAAATTCTATCAATCCCAAATTAAAATTATGAATTGAACTATCATTTACATTGTTTGTGGAATGGAATTCCACATTTTTGTAACTTTCTTTTTATATGAACTGTTTCCTAACTGCTCTCCTGAATGGCCTGGATCTGATAAGATTGTGTCCCCATCTCCTAGTCTCACTTATGGACAAAGCGTCTCTTCAAAACCCTTACCTGTTAACCCTCCATATTTCCAATAATACCCATCTCATTTACGTAATCTCTCTTTATGATCTAACCTTTGGAGCACTGGTAACCATTCAATGAATCTGTGCTGCACTTCTTCCAAACGCCAATCCTTTCTAAGGTGTGGTTCCAGGAAATGTACACAGTCCAAATGTGGTCTCACCAGAGCTTTGTAAACTGGAGCAAAACCTGCACCCCTTTAATATAATAGACGTCTTGTATCTTTAAAATATTTTGTTGTATTATTAAAAAATGTAGATATGTAGCATATTCAATAACGTACTGATTTACAATGAGAATTTAATAACATAAATTTACTTCATCTGGTGGGGTAAAAATATGAACCATGAGTTATGTCAGTGAGAGCTAAGTATGAATCTTGTAATAAGGCGTTGCTTAGTAACAGTTCCAAATATTCTATTCACACATCTTCCATCCCCCATTCCCAAACTGCAGACAGTTTCAGAATACGTGTTGAAACTCGGGTTGTGATATCAGGGCTGTGGGGGTGGCACCTTAGAAAAGTTGTTCCAGCAGATACAATAAGGGCAGTAAAGGTAAAATTAAAATTGGGAAGCACTGAAATCCATTAAGATGCAGATTGTAGTGTTCACATTGCTTCTGTGCAGTATACAAAGCTCTTGTTTCTTTGATCCTCCATCCATTCTAACATGGCTCTAAGGGTCAGATGTCAATTAAGTACATGTGCACATAGCACCAAACCTAATGGATTCCCACCTGAATGTGCACCATTTGGAAAGGAATTAAACTCCTTCGTTGTGCATTAGACCTTCGTCCAGCACGTAGCTGAGCTGTCCTCTCCATAGCTTGACATTCAAAGGATGCCTCTTTAATTGGCTGCAAATTGTCGTGCTGAATTCCTCCCATATGCCCAAGACCCCTCCCTGATTTGTTTTCCTAGCTTGTTTTTCAAACTGCGTCATTCTGGAGTAAGTTTGAAAAGATACTGCTGACTTTTATCTGGAGATGAATTTCCAAATGTCCACCTTCTGCTTCCTCCATACTCACCATTTCCCAATTCTTCTTCTCCTAGACATTATTCATTACTCTTGACCCAGCATTGTCCATACAGATGTCAATGTTCTCCCTCAACCCTTTAATGTTGATTTCTCAAACTGGTCCCTACCCAGTTTGGTGGCACATTTCTGACAATGTGGCCTCAGACCCCCAGATGGTCTCTGCAATGTACCCCAAGACTTTCTTTCACTAATTCATGGGATGTGGATGTCACTGGGTCAGCATTTATTGCCCATCTCCAATTGCTCTTAGAGTGACAGTGGGTCTACAGTCACAGAGAGGCCAGGCCAGGTAAGGATGATAGATTTCCTTCCTTAAAGGACATTAGTGACAGAGATGGGTTTTTAACAACAATTGACAATGGTTTTATAGTCATCAGCAGACTTTGAATTCAAATTTCACCACCTTCTATGGTGGGATAAAAATCTGGATGCCAGAGCATTACCTTGGGTTTCTGGATCACTAGACCAATGACTAAGTCAGTTTGCCAAGTCTTCCCATTGTCTGCCCCTTTGGTCTTGTATTCTGCACCTCCCATGAGTTGTGCCTCTGTCTCACCCCTCCTTTCTCATATTCCCCTTTACCTTAGCCCATCCTCAGTCTCACTCCCATCCCCTGATGTTGCTTTCATGCTCAGCTTGGCACAGTATGTAATAGAGGCACCCAATACCTCATAGTAATGCTGGTCAAGGTAGGCAAAAGCATCTTCTACTGACCTGCAAGTCACTCATGAAAATGTCTCTGTGCAAGGCCCTTACATATAGTTGAAAAACAGACCGCTATAATTACCCACTAGCAGGCCATTTAATTTGGAGGGGGAGTGTAATTCTGGTGAGTTGGCGTTTCATGATATACAATATAGATCAGCAGAAAACTCAACCCTCTATAAACCCATCTCAAAGCCAGGAGAACAACATACCAAACAACTGTCCTGCCGGCAGGAAACTGACTTTTTCTATTGCACCAGCTTTAGTGGCCCCGTCTGTTATGATTCCTGCCACTGGTGGAAGTGGAGAATTCAGCCACCACAGTACAATCAATCTTCCACTTCAGTAAGCAATGCTGTTAAACAGGATGTAGGATAAGATTGCTCTATTGTCACTTGAGTCCTCACCGACATATGGTTTCCTTTAGCAGGGACAGCAGGGTGAACAAAAAGTCACTTCTTCCTGCTCCATAAAATGCTAAAAATAAATCAAAATTTGAGGTTGGTGTTTGAGAAATGTCCAGTGTCTCCTTAAAGGAATGCTGGTGAGGCTATTGAAGATGTGGAATGCCATTGCAACATCTGGGGTAAGGCAACAGCTTTAGGACACGGGTCTGAAACGAGATTTTGACCAAACCTGCTCCAAAACAGGCTCTGACAAACTTCACAGTAGCTGAGATCCCATATCGGCCTTTGCAGCACTCAATTGGTCATTAATGTGCTTGTTTCAAACATATACATTGAGCACAATAAGGTTATATTTAGACCCATTAAATACTGCTGTTGATGTGTGATAATTATCTGGAGAATTACTATGACGATTGGATTAGAAGGCAGACTAGAGTGAAAACACTTAACAGCCAAATCTGATTTCTTTTAGAATCTGAGATAAATGGTGGTAATCTCTGACTGGGCAAAATTGTATTGAGTTCTTGAATGTAACCAATATTTATTGTATTATTGAAATCATATTGAAGGAAACTCATTGCTATTTCAGAGAGGGAATAGGAATCACACAATTCTGTGAGGGTTCAATGTAATTGCAAGTCATGTTGCTGCCACTTACACATAAAAGAGGCACAATTGCAAGAAATACTTCCTCTTAAACGCCAATCAATTTTTGCAGAGCTCTAGACAGGATTTCTATTTCTGTTTGCGCTGGATAGGTTTGATGATGAGAGCAGAAAATATCGCATGATGGCCAAAGTTACATTTCACGTTGATGTGAAATAGAAAGCGATCATTTTCCCCTGCCCCACCACTCCCCTCAGTGGCGGGCTGCATTCAAAGTTGGGAACTTCATTGTTATATATTATCATATTACTGGGCCCATATGCCAGAATGATACCTCCATGTCAACAGATGTTTGATCTAATTTATTATTAATATATATTGATATATGGTGAAAAGTATTATTTCTTGCGCACTATACAGACAAAACATACCATTTCCTACATAAGGAGAGAGTTTAGAATGTAATATTACCATCATAAATAGGGTGTAGAGAAAGTTAACTTAATGCAAGATAGGTTTATTCAAAAATCTGATGGCAACAGGAAAGAAGCTGTTCTTGATTTGGTTGGTATATGTCCTCAGACTTTTGTATCTTTTTACTAACGAAAGAAGATGGAAGAGAGCATGTCCAGAGTGCTTTGGGTCCTTAATTATACTGGCTTCTTTTCCAATGCTGTGGAAAGTATAGACAGAGTCAATGGATGGGAGACTGGTTTGAGTGATGAACTGGGCTTTAATTCATGATCCTTTATAGTTTCTTGTGGTCTTGGGCAGAACAAGAGCCATACCAAGCTGTGATACAACCAGAAAGAATGCTTTCTGTGGTGCATCTGTAAAAGTTAGTAAGAGTCGTAGCTGACATGCCAAATTTCCTGAAGCTCCTGAGAAAGTAGAGGTGTTGATGGGCCTTCTTAACTATAGCTTTGGCATGGAGGGACTAGGGGAGGTTTTTGGTGAGCTAGACATCTAAAAACTTGAAGCTCTCAACCATTTTTACTTTACCTCCATTGATAAAGATGGGAGCATGTCCTCTACTACGCTTCTTCAAATCGATGACAAACTCCTTTATTTTGTTGATCTTTAGGAAGAGATTATTGTCGTCACACCAGATTCCTATTTCTTTCCTGTACTCCATCTCATCATTTAAGATTGAGTCAGAGGGGAATTTGGCCGCACAGTCCTAGGTAAATAAGTATATTAAGGACTGGGGACACAGCCTTGTGGAACACTTGTGTTGAGGATGATTGTGGAGGAGGTGTTGTTGCCTATCCTCACTAATTGTGGTCTGTGGGTTAGGAAGTCGAGGATCCGGTTGCACAGGGGGGAGCCATGGCCCAGGCCACAGAATTTGGAGGTGAGTCTCATAAGAATAATGGTGTTAAAGGCTGAGCTGTAGCCTATAGATAGGAGTCTGACATAGGTATCTTTGTTATCTAAGTGTTCCAGGATTGAGTATAGATGCAAAGGAAATGGGTCTGCTATGGACTTGTTGCAGCAGTAGGCAAAATGTAACAGATCCAGATAGTCCAGAAAGTTGGAATTGACTCGTGCCATGACTAGCCTTTCAAAGCACTTCATAATGATGGATGTCGGAGCCATCAAACGATAGTCATTAAGGTACACTGCCTGGCTTTTCTTTCGTACCAGGATAATGATCATCTTCGTGAAGCAGATAGGGACTTCAGATTCGTGTAAAGAGAGGTTGAAGATGTCTGAGGCTACCCCTCCAACTGGTCCATGCAGCGCCTGAGAGTCCACAGTGATCTAACATGTCCATGTTGGCGTAATGTCAGAATGATGCAGAGCATAACACCGGTCTTAGAGGACTTGCACCTGCCAAACTGTACTCAGAGAGGAGTTCAGACTTGATGCAGTGCTGGGGTGTGAGGGTCATGCCAGGGGGTGCACCTGGATGACAATTGTTTTCTTATATGTTGGCTGTCCGGTGGAGAGGCCTTTAAAAATGGTACCGGGATCGCTAATTCGCTGAGTAGGTGGGGCAGACAAATCGGTGGCCCATGTCTGCCTGCTTTTTTCCCAAAGTCCTACACACGGTAGCAAAAAAAAGCACCCTTGTGAAAACCGGAGAAAAATCTCATCCTCTGTCTCACAACATCACAGAGAGGTCAAGTAAAATATTTCTGCTGGACTTGAATTTGTGTGTGGACAACAGAGTCATTTGCTTATTAATATAAGCTTGGCAGGTGTCACAAGGAGAGCTAATGTGGAGTTGATGTCTCTATACTCCATCTGCTTTGCTAAACCCAAATGTTCTAACCTTACTGAAAGGCAAGTCTAAAGCAGAGCAGGATAGGAAGATAGATTCTCTTTGCTGATGTTGGATTCTTGTGGATGTCAAGAATTTTGAAGTTGTTGGGGCTACACAGTGGTATTCCCAATTTCCTGATGTAACCCTGGCAGAGAATCAGTACTAATCAATATAGAAATGGCAAACAATGGAGAGCAGTGAAAGATATTTAAGATCCAGAAGATATGTCAATACTGCATGGTGTGTATATATCTGTAATATAATCGCATTTTATATTTCACCTAATTACATCCTAAACTTATTTGTTGTTCTGTACATGGCCATTTTTCTTACTGTGTACCATTTTCCCTAGCTTTGCTTCTTCTTCAGAACAGAAGGAATTGGGGCAGGTTATTCAGCCCATCAAGTGCCTGCTGTGCCTTTCAGTAAGATCATGGCTAAACAGTTATATCAACTCCACATTCCTTTCAGGGTTAAATTTTATTATGTAAAAATGATGGGATAATCTTCCCTTTAAGTGGGTAATTTCCCCTGGCTTTAGACATTGCTGGTACCTAAGTTTAAGTTAATTTTATTTATTAGTGTCACAAGTAGGCTTCCACTAACACTGCAATGACGTTACTGTGAAAACCCCCTAGTTGCCACACTCCGGTGCCTGTTTGGGTACACTGAGGGAAAATGGCTAATGTATCTAACTAGCCTGACTTTCTGAGGAAACCGGAGCACCTCCACACTGACATGGGGAGAATGTGCAAACTCCACACAGACAGTCACCCAAGCTGGGAATTGAACCCAAGTCCCTGGTGCTGTGAGGCAACAGTGCTAACCACAGTGCCACCGTGCTGCACATAAGTGATGCAGATAATTTCAAGTGTAGAATTCTGTACGGAGTTTGCAGTGTTGCTAATTCCGACAAGCGACCAAATAGAACAATTTTGCCATTGCGTTTTCCTGTGTGGTTCAAAAAGAATAATCATGCGGGATTTTCCAGCTGCACTCGCCACGAAGCCAGAAAATCCCACCCGAGGTTAACGGACCTTTTGCATGATCCATATTCGATCCGCTATTGTTTCCGTGGTCTGTGGGATGGGAAAGTTCTGCCCATGTGGGACAGCAGATTGATCACAAATACAAACATGCCATTTTCAAAATGTGTATGTGGTTTCAATGCACAAAACTTACAGAATGTGTGAAGTACTTCTTGAATCTTGGCACCAATATGATAAAATGGCAGCTGAGTATGGTCTGGCTGAGATTACTGTAAAAATAAATTGTTGGACTCAAAATTTGTAAGAAGCTGCATGACAGCCCAGGGCAGATAATAGCTGATCTCTACTGAGTTAAGTCGTTTATTCTGTTACAATCCTGTGATAAATTAGACTTTTATTATTTTCTACTGACCAACAAATCTCTTGTGATGTTATTCCACATACGTATTATCATTGTTGTAATGCTCACTGCCACCATGCAACCCCTAACTTTAATTCTGGATTGCCTCCTGTTATCTCCTGTCTATTTACTATTATCGTCAAATGTTCCTGTCAATCTCTATCCCTTCCAACTCACCCCAACTCCTGACCTTGTGTATGCAGGTCAGGTCTTGTACTCCACTCCAAATCTCCCTTTTCAAATGTCTGTTCATTTATGAAAAGGCCCCAATCATCCACTAACTGATTGCAGGTGATTGGCCTAATATCTTGGCCCTGATGCAAAACTCACTGACAGGTGTTGACACCTTTTCCTCCAACAGAAGCCTTGCTGCACAGTTCTAGCTTCTCCCACTTGCTTTATCCAGACAGTTCCAGTGGTGGTGTGGTTCTTATTATCAAATCACACTTTGCCCTATCTCCCTACTCCACCCGCACTTCCCCTCTTTTCAGTATCTCACCATGTTCCAGTCTTCTTAAGTTGAATCCTCATTCTCCACAGCCCGCATTAGCACTATAAAAAATGTTTCCACCCAGATATCTTCACTGCTTTCCCCCCTCAGCCTGTGCTGATTTCTCATCAGAACTGATTTCAATCTCCAGCTCAGCTCATCATGACCCTCTCTACATTCACTGCCCCCTAATCTCTCTCTCCATGTAAATCCCCCCAATCCATATTCACAGGTTTCCTCTTGACTTTTCCATTCCAGGTGGCCTCACAATTCACATTGCAGTAGCCACCCAAGTACATCTTTGATCACTTCTTCAAATTGCTTTCTGTCCACATATCTCTGCTGCATTTTAACCCTATTCCCTTCCATATTGAACTTAGAAAAACTATTTCCCAATCCACTTACAAAGGCAATTACAAAATCCCATCTGTCTAGCCTTTGGCCCTCCATTTTGCCGTAACGTCCAGCAGCTACTGATTTGCTCAACCGCACCCTTAACTCTACTTTTCATGCCCTGGCATCAAATAGTAAATACCATTACTCCCTCTCTCACTCTGGCCATTCATCCTGTTGTGGCCCACTTCACCATTCCCTTAAATCCGACAGATGCAGTCTTGAAAGGATGCTGGACATTCATTGTCAGGTATGGTTGCACCACAAACATTTATCGGATCCTGCTCTCATCTACTAAGGCTGCTCACTAATTCAAACTCATCCTGGAATGCAAAGATAAATCCAGCTTTGTTTTTCTACTGCAAAATGTCTTCTTAAACAGCTCATCTCCGTCTGTACACCAACAAGTGCAAGGAGCTCATGAGCTATCTTACCACAAAGATTATGGTCATCTGATCAGCTATTTCCCTATTTCCACTAGCTCACAGGCCAAACTTCCTGTAAAGATCTCTTCTCCTCTAATTAGCTCTGAGTTTGCATTGTTCGCTAATTTCTGTCCTATCAACCATCTCTGAATTCCTCCTGTCCATGAGACCCATCTCATGTTACCTTGACCCTATTCTCTTAAATACTGATCACTCAACCTCCAGATCGATTTTGTTAATGGTTTTCTTTCCAAATGTTGTCTCTCTTGAATCTGCCATTATCAGCACAATTCTCAAAGGACCAACTCTTTCTGACCCCACCATCTTTGTAAATTTCCACTTACCATCCACAGCCTCACTTTTCTCTTCTGTTTTTGATCCTTGGCCAAACCCTCACATTATTGGTGAAATCCAGTTAGTTAAACTCATTCTTAGTTTGAAATTCAAGACAGTTACTCGGTGAATAAAGCCACAAGGTTCCATGGGCTTTGAACAAACAAAGATAAATTTTATTACTCAAGGTCAGAAAGATAAAATTTTTCATAATGTCTGTCTAATACACTAATGTTGTGGGAAAATGAATCATAGAATGCCTACGGTGCAGAAGGAGACAATTTAGCCTATTGAGTCTGCACTGACCACAATCCCACCCAGGCCCTATTCCAGTAACTCCACACAAGGGGTGCATATGAATTAATAGGCTAACCTGTGGTCAGATAAACCACACTGTACAATAGATGATGTCTATGACCATAGATTCCTCAATAACACACCCAGACATCAGTCACACTGATGGGTCTTACTGAAACTCCATTTTTTTCATGAGGCTTTCTGATTTTTATCTTCGAAGACCTCGCCTTGGAAATCTCTCCAACATTTCACTCCAACTTGGACAGTTTCAAGGGCAACCCATCTCAATCTCTCCTCCCAGGATATTCTGTTCCACTGAATTCATGAATACACCAATTTGCAAGCCCAATTTCAGCACTCTGACCATGTCAAGCACTGGCCACTGCTCCAAAGGGTTGCCTTTGCCCCAGTAATCTGCAGCATGGGGTCACCACCCTTCCACTCCTTCTTGGATCTTCAGGGCGTCTTTTGAGTCCTCTTCAAACTCAGATGGCATCAACAAGACCTCACCTGGCAAGGTGAAAGTCCTATCTCCCAAGATTCCATTCCCCTTGTTT
Source organism: Sphyrna mokarran (assembly GCA_024679065.1). Classification (NCBI taxonomy): domain Eukaryota; kingdom Metazoa; phylum Chordata; class Chondrichthyes; order Carcharhiniformes; family Carcharhinidae; genus Sphyrna; species Sphyrna mokarran. Next base: position 36,324,721 of record JAGIQG010000015.1, read on the forward strand.
CCTATAGGCATTGTGTAGACACACGGGGATTAAATTATAGGCATACTTTCCAATCTTTGGCCACACTGAGTAAGTGGAATGCTGTAACTGCGAAGAGAAACCTAGCGCTTCCCACAGCCTATTTCCCTGCTCCTCTCTGAACTGAACAGGGACCTGTTTCTGGCCCTCTCTTTGCTCCTTCCTTGGGATTTCCTTTTGAAAATCCTTTCTGTCTCTTTTCATTTTTCCTTGTCAGGGACACTTGCTGAGAACTTTCCCTGTCCACTTCCCTTGTCCCCCAAATGGGGCACTAACTGTCCTTGGTACCGTACACCCTAGTCACCTGACGCAGGTTTTTGTTCCCTTTTTTTTGTGCAAATGCACTGGGCCAGTCCTCAGCTCAAAGAACATGATGGATGTAGAATTGGACTAGTGTAACCCACTCCCTTGCCTGTGCATGTGTAGGAGGTCCAAGATTTGTTATGACTTGGAGATTCCAATCTCAGTGCTCACGATTACCATAAGTTGGGTTTCATAACACTCAAAAGTCCCTGAATATATTGCAAACTTCCAAATCCGTGACCATTTCTCCTGGAATTTATCTTCAATTAGATTTCTGCCCCTGCCATAGTATCAAAACAGCTCATATTAAAATTACAATGGACATCCTAGGCAAACATTGCCTCCTCATCCTTCTTGACCTTCCTGCAGCTTTTGACACAATTTCCTACACAATTCTTCTCTAACATTGTTTCATTTCATTTAGCCGTGAGACTCCACTTTCATTAGGCTAAATTCACATCCATCTGTTCATGGTCAGAGTTACAATGGCTTCTCTTCCTGTTCCCACCCCATTTCCTCAGGTGTACCTTTGGTTCCCTCCTTTTTCCCATCTACAGGCTGCTGTTCGGTGACATCATCCAAAAGCATTTGTTTTAACATAGATCCTTGACACCAAGTTCTGGCTCTTCCGACTTCTCCTTTGTTATGGAATTATCAGACTGCTCCTTCAACATCCCGTACAGGAAGAGCAAAGGTTTCCTTCCATTAAATATTGGGGAAACTATTGTCCCTGCTCCATTTCCCAGCTGCTGTATCCATCCCTCTCCCTGGCAACCTGAGGTTGAATCGGACTGTTTGGAACAGACCTGGAGATGAGCTTCCAATCACATGTACTTGGCTTCACTAGGACCACATTTTTCTGACTCCATAGTATCACCCAGCTGTACCCCTGCTCTATCTCATGTTGAGACCCTCACCCATGTCCTTGTTACCTCTAGACTTGAGAATTCCAGTGCTCCCAGGGTTGGCCTCCCACATTTTGTTCTCCATAAACTTCAGGTTATCCAAACTTCTGCTGCCAGTGTCCTTACTTGCAACGAAGTCCCATTCCATCTCTGGGCTTGCTGGACTACATCGGTAAAGCAGCACCTCGAGTGAAAAATTCTCCTCTTTGTTTTCAACTTCCTCCATGGTCTCACGCCTCACTACCTCTGAAATCTCTTCCAGTTCCACAACCTCCAGAGATATCTGCACTCCTCTAATTCTGGCCTCCTAAGCCTAACTAATTTTAATTGCAGCACCATTGACAGTGATTCCTTCAGCTGTCGATGTGCTAAGATTTGTCTGAAATTTTCTCCCTAAACCTCTCCATCTCTTTACCTTTCATGCGTCCTTTAAGACATTCCTTAAAATCTACCTTTTTGACACAGTTTTTTGGCCACCTGGTCTCATATCTCCTGATGTGACTTTGACATCAGATTTTGCTTTAAGACATTTTTATAGAAGTGCTTTATTAGAATATAGAACATTACAGCGCAGTACAGGCCCTTTGGCCCTCGATGTTGCGCCGACCAATGGAACCAATCTAATAGCCCTCTAACCTAAACTATTCCAATGCTATCCATATGCCTATCCACTGACCATTTGAATGCCCCTAAACTTGCCGAGTCCACAACTGCTGCAGGCAGGGCATTCCACACCCTTACTACCCTCTGAGTAAAGAACCCACCTCTGACATCTGTCCTATAACTACCATCTCTTAATTTAAAACTATGTCCTCTCGTGTTAGCCATCTCCATGAGGAAAAAGGGTCTCACTTCCACCCTCTCTAACCCTCTGATCATCTTGTATGCCTCAGTTAGGTCATCTCTTAGCCTTCTTACCTCTAATGAAAATAACCTCAACCTTTCCTTATAAGATCTTCCCACCATACCAGGCAACATCCTGGTAAACCTCCTCTGCACAGTTTCCAATGCCTCCACATCTTTCTTATACTGTGGCAGCCAGAACTGTACGCAATACTCCAAGTGCAGCTGCACCAGAGATGTTTTATCACAATGGAGGCACTAAACAAAAACAGGTTGATCTTGAGTTGTCTCTGTTAATTTGTGCTGTCCCTTTAAAACGGTTGTTCATGTTTACTCCTGTGGGAATGCAGATAATTGAAGCTGACTGGATGTAGTCAATTAGAGCCAATCAATTGTGCACAAACTTCAGAGTCCAGGACAATCAAAAAAACAGAATGTGCTGGGTAAACTCAGCAGGTCTGGCAGCATCTTGTGCTTTTGTCTCCCAAGTTAATGTCCTGAGTCCACTGGCTCTTCAATGACCTAAAGATTGTTTTGCATGTTTTAAAAATGTGATTATGGCTCACATTATGGGTGGCACAGTGGTTAGCACTGCTGCCTGACAGCAGCAGGGACCCGAGTTCAATTTCAGCCTCTGGTACCTATCTGCGATTTGCATTTCCTTCCCGTGTCTGCATGGGTTTCCTCTGGGTACTCTGGTTTCCTTTCACGCTCCAAAGATGTGCGGGTTAGGTTGATTGGCCAGGATAAATTGCTCCTTAACATTAGGGGGATTCGCAGGGTAAATGGATGCGTTTACAGGGATAGGGCCTGGGTGGAATTTTTGTTGGTGCAGGCTCAATGGGCCAATGGCCTCTTTCTGCACTATAGAGATTCCATAACATTAGAAGCAAGAATGTATATGATGAGATCACAGTGCCAGTGTTGTACACTGAATTCTGACAGTTCTTTGAGCTACATTCTCAGTTGTAAATCAATAAATTTCATTTATTGAATGGAAGTAATCCTCCCAGTTGATACATCAGCCATGCCCAGGTAATTTGGTATATGCCTTGGCAATTACTGAAGATTATGCACTGTTCCAAAATGAATATCAGAGCTAAGAATAGCTGGTATCAGACAATAATTTGAGATATGAAAATTATTGCAAGGTCATTTTAAACACGATAAGACATGAGATTGAGATTAATTTCTTGTCACTTGGGCTCAGTAACATACAGTGCATTAATTAGTGTTGAGGAGTTGTAAGTCATCGAGTCATTTATGGTACAGAAGATCATTTGCCCCATGAGTTCATGTCAGCTCAATTTCTATTAGTGGTAGTCATGAAGAAACTAATGGTGCAAGATTTTAATGAGTTGCAGAAATCTGTACAGTGTAGCTGATCGTTCTATTGGTCTTTATTTTTATTTAAGTGACTGTCAAATGGAATGTTTTCCACGTTTTGTAACCATTCAACATCAAATGTATAACATGAAGGGTATCACAGTTCAGAAGCTAAGGAATATCCATTTACTCCATTCAGCAGCACGTGTATTGCCAGTAGTGGAATATCATCTGCTATAGTCAATGCTTCCATTTCCCCCAATAACAAGGACCTTATTGTAATTTCCACCAAAGTTTAGGCTATGAACTCGCATTCACGCAAAATGGCACAACTACAATTTATTTCTCGTAATATCTTCACAATCATCAGAATTTTTTATTCCAGTCAGGGCCAGATAAAAATCTGGCCACCAATACACCTACCAAAGATCCATAGTAATCAGGACTCATTCCTAATGTACGTATGCATTGGGCAGTGTAGGAGACTGGCAGTACAGTTGGTGGGATGTGGCATTTGAAGACACATTGATTGACCTTGACAGCTTATTTGAAGTCTTGATGTCCAATTCCTTGGGGCTTAAGTCCTGGCTTTGACCATCATAGCTATCAGTCCCCATTGCCTTTTTCTATTGTGCATTTGGAAGATCTTTTCTTCCCCCTTTCTTTTCATATCCTTCACAAAGATCTGCAGTGTAACCTTGAAGCCTACTCTCCCCCCATCTTGTGCTATGCTTTATTCTCTTGGCCAATCAGAGTCTCTTCAATCACAATCCTGAGCCACACAGCTCCAGCCACATTGCTCTTCTCCATTAAAAGTGCAAGCTTGTTTGAAGTAGTGCGAGGTTACTTTTTTGAAAGCGGTACTATCCACCCCTCAATGAAACAGCATAGTCATGCTGGCTGGATGTAAAGATCTTGAATAGGCAACACAAAGCTGGTGTGTTTGCCTGCATTGCAATCGACAGGCACAGGATAATCATGCATTGTGACAGCTATGCATAAGACCATAACATATAGGAGCAGAATTAGGCCATTTAGCCTATTGCGTCTGATCTGCCCTTCACTCATGGCTGATATGTTTCTCAACCTCATTATCCCACTTTTCCCTATGACATTTGATCCCTTTACCAATCAAAAACTGATCTATGTCTGTATTAAACACATTCAATGACATGGCTTCCACAGCCCTCTTGGCAATGAATTCCACAGATTCACCAATCTCTGGCTGAAGAAATTTCTCCTCATCTCAGTTCTGGAGGGCCATTCTTTTATGCTGAGGCTGTACCCTTAGATTCCACTCTCTTTTAGTAATGGAAATATCTTCCCCACATCCACTCAATCCAGGCCTTTCATTTTCAGGGAGATCTACCTCATCCTTCTAAGCAAACCCAGTGAGCCCAATTTTACCATTTTGATTCTAAGTGCTGGATGGACTTGAAACTGGCAGTGTTTCAGATCTGACTTTTAGACCTGTTCTCAGGTGCCCCCATGACCACTCTGCCTGAAAAAATATTAGCAATTCCAAATCGCACTGCACAAGCCTGCAGGTCTGATTAGTGCCTCCAACTGCGCGTGCGCAGAAAAAAAATTATAGAATGCGGCTCCCCTGCCACATTGCTCAGGGGCCAGATAATGTCTGCCCCTGACCCCCACAGACATTGCCCCATCCTCACAACATTACTGATCCTCTTATCCACTCATCACTAATTCCAGGCCCTTTTCCCAGTTCCCGCTCACTGATCACAGGCAGAATCACAGATGACACTCCCCCCCCCCCCCCCCCCCCCCCCCACTACCACCACAGATCTCAAGCAGAGAGCTGTCGGATGCTCAGCACTTACATCCTCACCAACTGGAGCGCCCAAATCGGACTTTTGTAGAGCATGTCTGTTTCGTGGCTATCCTAGATGAGCGAATATAGGCATAAAGGGGGAAGTGCTGGTAAGGTTGGCCAAGCAGCCCATTAAGTCAATTTAAATGCATGCAAATCTCTTTAAATGGCCGTTGCACCCATTTCAGGCGCAGCCCCCATCACGACCATTTTCAGGGCCTTGGTAAAGGAGGAGGTGGCATGGAGGCGGGCACAAATCACGACACCCAACTTTATCAAGTTTGGACGTGACTTGATGGTATAATCAGGGCTAGAGTGATCAGGTGCTCCTTTATACTTCAATTTTTTCATTCCAAGTTAGTTCCTACTATAATTCTCATGCTATTTACAATTAAAGTCATTGTTCAATCAAGGTATCTCTTTGTATTTTTCTAAAGTAGTTTCAGATGTGCATCAGCTTGAGAAGTGACTGTATAATTCAGATGTCAGATCCCCTAACATGATCCCGGTATGCACGAAAGCCAAGTTGTGGGAGAAACTCTTCAAAAAGATTGTCTTGCCCTGCTTAATAGTTTTCACTGGCTTTTAAAATTAGTTAGTCAATTCCATGAATGTTTCAAAGTCTTGTGATAAACCAGGCTACATACTTAAACCAGCATTCCCTCTCCATTTAAAAGGAGCTGCAAGTATAGGGGAGGTAATGGCCTAGTGGTATTATCGCTCAACTATTAATCCAAGGATTCGGCTAATGTCCCGGGGACCCGGGTTTGAATTCTGTCATGGCAGATGATGGAATTTGAGTTCAATAAAAATATCTGGAAATAAGAATCTACTGATGACTGTGAAGCCACGGGAGTATAAATCAGGTACTCACGAGTGGGTACACCTTACTGTTCTCCGGAGCAGAGTTTTTTGGAGAGTGGCTGGTGAGACTCCTGATTTGCAATTTCTGTCTTTCACTTTAGTTGTTAGAGTGTTTATTTCGGCGCTCCGTAGCGGGAGATAGGCGCGGGGGGCTGCAGGGAAGGAAGCGCGGGAGTATATAAGGAAGGCCAAGGTAGACAGCGGACAGCGTCGGGAGCAGGCAGTGGAGTGAGACGGGAATTAGAGTGACAGCAATAAGGGCTTAAGCTCACTGTGCTTGGGAGAGCGCAGGCTTAGACGCGGTGAGTACCTTGATTCCTACCTAATCAACACTCTTTTCCCAACACCTTTAAAGGGGGGTATACAAAATGCCACGACACTTGACCAAATGCGTCCACTGTGTACGCTGCCATATGTGGACCTTCTTGGAGGCATCACGTCTCCCGAAGGCCCACATATACGCAAAATGTTTAGAATTGCAACGTTTAAGAGCTAGGGTGAGGCAGCTGGAGCTGCGCTTGGAGGACATGTGTCTAGTGAGGGAAAATGAGGTTACAAAGAATAGGGAAGGTAGTCCTGCGGGGACCCCAGGATCTAGTAGTAGGGACGGGCTGGTTATAGATACGAGGAACAAGAATAAAAATCAAGGCGCAAAGGCCATCTCAAAGGAGGATTCCCAGAAAACCAAGGGAGGGGTAAAAGCTGTGGTGGAGAGGGCAAGCGAGGGGGAACAGAATGCCACAGAGACCAGCAGGAAAGCAGGAAGTGAGATATTGGTGGGGGATGGGATGGTTAAAGGGATCGATAGGCGTTTCTGTGGGCAAAAGAGAGACTCCAGGATGGTAGTCTGCCTCCCTGGAGCAGGGGTTCAGGATGTTTCAGAGAGGGTAGAGGGAATTTTGAAGGGAGAAGGGTCTAAGGCAAATGTAATAGTTCACGTAGGACAGAAAGATGTAGGAAGAAAGCGTAGGGGGGGACATACGTAGGCAGTTTAGGGAGTTGGGGGCTCAACTGAAAGGTAGGGCCTCCAGGGTGGCGTTCTCTGGCCTGCTGCCTGTGCCCGGGACCGATTGGGTAAAAACAAATGAGACACTACAACTAAATGCATGGATGAGGGATTGGTGTAGGTCAGAAGGCTTCATATTCATTGATCATTGGGAAGTCTTCAGGAGGGAGGGTCATCTATTCAAGAGGGATAGGGAGCAGTTGACTGGGAGGGGAACACATATTTTAGCTGGGAGGTTAGCTGGAGTGTTTCAGAAGTGTTTAAATTAATAGGGAGGGAGGGTGGGGAGAGAGAGGGAACTGGGAGTGGGAGAGAGAGGGATGATAGGGTAACACCAGAAGGTAGAAAGGAATATCCGAGAGCTGAGGGTCTTCAGTGCATGTGGTTTAATGCGAGGAGTGTGACTGGCAAAACAGATGAACTGAAGGCAATAATGTTCACGAGGAGTTTAGAAGTGGTGGCGGTGATCGAGATGTGGTTGAAGGAGGGGCAAGACTGGCAATTGAATATTCCAGGATATAAGTGTTTTAGGCATGACAGAGTTGGTGTGAGGAGAGGCGGGGAGTGGCTTTATTAGTTAAGGACAACATCATAGCAGTGCAGAGGGAGGTAGGTATGGATGATTTAGGAATTGAGTCTCTATGGGTGGAGTTGAGGAATAGGAAGGGAGTGGTTACTCTGTTGGGTGTTTACTACAGACCGCCCAACAGCCCGCGGGGCGTGGAAGAAGGGATATGCAGGGACATTTTAGATAAGTGTAGGAAAAATAGGGTAGTAGTAGTGGGAGATTTCAATTTTCCTGGAGTAGATTGGAGAGAGCCCAGAGCTGTAGGAGTGGAGAGGAATTTGTACAGTGTGTTTTGGAAGGGTCCTTGGAGCAGTATGTGGATGGCCCGACTAGAGAGGGGGCTATACTGGATTTGGTTCTGGGGAATGAGCCAGGGCAGGTGGTTGACGTCGAGGTAGGAGAGCATGTGTCAAATAGTGACCACAACTCTGTCTGCTTTAGGATATTAATGGAAAAGGACGAGACTTGCCCAAAAAGGAAGGTATTTAACTGGGGGAGGGCTAGATACAGCCAGATTAGGCAAGATCTTAAAGATACCGACTGGGATAAGCTTTTCGAGGGCAGGTCGACAAGATACATGTGGGAGTCTTTCAAGAGAAAACTAAACTCTCTGCAGGAAAGATACGTGCCGGCAAGGAGGAAGGATGGGAAAGGTAGGATTATAGAACCGTGGCTTACCAGGGATATTGAGGACTTGATCAGGAAGAAGCGAGAGGCTTACATTAGATCAAGGCAACTGGGGACTGAGACAGTGCTGGAAGCTTATAGAGAATGTTGATGGGATCTTAAAAGGGGTGTTAGAAAGGCAAAAAGGGGCCACGAAGTGGCTCTGGCAGGTAGGATTAAGGAAAATCCTAAGGCATTTTACTCCTTTGTAAGGAGCAAAAGGATGGTTAGAGGCAAGATTGGACCTCTCAGGGACAGAGGAGGGGATCTATGCTTAGAGCCTGAGGGAATGGGGAGATCCTGAATGAATACTTTGCGTCGGTATTCACGCAGGAGACTGGCCAGATGTCTGTTGCTGATGTTGACAAAGTTGAGGATCGGTTGAGGGAAATAAAGATTACGAGGAAAGAGGTGTTGGGGCTGTTAGGCAGCTTAAATACATATAAAGCTCCGGGGCCTGATGGCATTTACCCCAGGCTGCTAAGGGAGTTGAGGGAAGACTTGGCTGGGCCTCTGACGCAAATCTTTGTCTCTTCCTTGGACACAGGTGAGGTCCCAGAGGACTGGAGGATAGCAAACGTAGTACCGTTGTTTAAAAAAAGGTCAGAGGGATAACCCAGGGAACTATAGGCCGGTGAGCTTGACTTCAGTTATAGGTAAGCTAATGGAGAGGATCCTTAGGGACAGGATGTATGAGCATCTGGAGCGCTGCGATCTGATCAGGGATACGCAGCATGGCTTCGTCAAGGGAAAGTCTTGTCTTACAAATCTAGTGGAATTTTTTGAAGAAGTGACAAAAACAGTTGATGAAGGACATGCTGTTGATGTCGTCTACATGGATTTCAGTAAGGTGTTTGACAAGGTTCCTCACGGTAGACTGTAGAGAAGGTGAAGGCGCATGGGATACAGGGCCGGGCATGTAGATGGGTCTAGAACTGGCTCGGGAGGAGGAGACAGAGGGTAGTAGTGGAAGGCTCTTTTTCCGACTGGGAGCCTGTCACTAGTGGAGTGCCACAAGGCTCAGTACTAGGTCCTCTTCTATTTGTGGTCTACATAAACGACTTGGAAGTTGGGGTAGGTGGTGAGATCAGCAAATTTGCTGATGACACTAAGATGCTTGGATTGGCGGGTACAGAGGGGCAGTGCCAGGCAATACAACAGGACATAGACAGGTTGGTAGACTGGGCAGATAGATGGCAAATGGAATTTAATCCGGATAAATGCGAGGTGATGCATTTTGGCCAGAAAAATGTAGAAGAGAGTTATAGGATAAAAAGGTAAAACTATACGGAGCATAGAGACGCAGAGAGACTTGGGGGTGCAGGTTCACAAGTCTCTGAAGGTGTCCTCACAGGTGGAGAAGGTGATAAAGAAGGCGTATAGTATGTTAGCTTTCATAGAAAAAGGTATAGAATACAAGAGTAGGAGTTTGATGTTGCAATTGTATAGAACGTTGGTTAGGCCTCACTTGGAATACTGCGTCCAGTTCTGGTCGCCGTACTATCGGAAGGATGTGGAGTCCTTGGAGAGAGTGCAGAGGAGGTTTACCAGGATGCTGCATGGTATGGAAGGACTGTCTTATGAGGAACAATTAAATAGACTGGGGTTGTTTTCCCTTGAAAGACGTCGGCTTAGAGGGGATCTCATAGAGGTGTATAAGATTATAAGGGGTATAGCTAGAGTAAATGGAGGTAAACTTTTTCCACCTTCAGAAATGGATAGGACGAGGGGTCATGGCCTTAGGGTGAGGGGGCTATGTATAAGACGAATATTAGAGGGCAGTTTTTCACACAAAGGGTAGTGGGGGTGTGGAATGCACTGCCGAGTAAGGTGGTGGGAGCAGGCACGCTAGGGCTGTGTAAGGGTCTCTTGGACAGCCACATGAGCGTTATGCAGATAGAGGGATATAGTAGGACTGTTTAACTATGGCTTTTTTTCCACAGGTAATTCAGTCCATACTTGACCAACATTGAGCATGCATTCGGCAGGTGGTGCGAGTACAGCTCTTGGATGTTGATTCATGGGTTGCCTGGTACCTCATGTCGTAAATGAGTGCTTTATGTGGACCATCTGAAGGGCACCATGACAGCTCAGAGACTATCGATGTGGCTGTGCAGACACTTGGAATGGGGCCGGTGTCTGCGGGAGTTTGCGCGTTCTCCCCGTGGTTGCGTGGGTTTTCTCCGGGCACTCCGGTTTCCTCCCACATCCCAAAAAATTCGCTCTTAGGCTGATTGGGAAACAAATTGTCCCTACATTGAGACTCTTCCATATCAGGAATAACCTAAAATTAGAATAGGATAATGGAATTGGTACTATATAGTTATGACGGCGGCATGGGCTCGTTGGGCCGAAGGGCCTGTTTCCCGTGCTGTGTTGCTCTAATCTAATCTAAAAAATTGTCCAAAAACACCATCTGGTTCACTAGTATCCTTTAGGGAAGGAAATCTGCCATCCTTACCTGGTTTGGCCTACATGTGACTCCAGAGCCACAGCAATGTGGTTGACTCCCAACTGCTCTCAGGCAACTCAGGATAAGCAATAAATGCTGGCCAGCCAGCAATGTCCATATGCCATGAATAAATTTAAAACATTAAATGAGAATTTGTGTGGGGATTAAAGCTGCACTTTAATAGTCAGACCGAGATCTGATGATAAGTAGTTTACTGATGGTGTGTTGCAGATGGTGGTCTCTTTCTAGCCATTTCCCAAAACTACTTCTTTGATATCTTTGAAAGAATGGGTCCCAGATTGTGAACAATTGCTTACTCTGGAGGGAGCCACCCTCATTACACATTCAAAAGCAAAATACAGATGCTGGATATCTGAAGTAACAACAAAAAATGCTGGAAATATTCAACAGGTCTGTGACAAGAGAAACGGTTAACATCTTGGGTCAATGATGGTTCTGATGAAAGGTCGTTGACAAGAAACGGTTCTGCTTCTTTCAGCGCAGTTGCTTCTGCATTTGAAAATTGGCTAAAAACAATGCAATCTGCAGGAATTAAGCCTCTCGGGAAGGCAGAGTGAGGAGTGTACATTGGGTTCAAAGTGAGGTGACAGGACAGCATGTTAATCAACTGTGGTGTAAATTTTCCACAACGCTGAAATGTATCATAATTCCATTTTATTTGAAGCAAGTTTGGAATTTTAACTTAAAATGTGATCTGGACTGACAGGCCACTTGCATATATTTATGTTACCTTGTTTTAATGCACCTTGGAAATTTCTCCAGCAACAGTTTGGCATACATATCGAGGGATGACTCACTTTGCCAGACAATGCTTACCAGCAATCAGACCCTTTTTTGATCTGACTTTGTGAGCCCAAAATAAGACACTGATTTTGAAATAATACAATATCCTCCATAAATCAAGTTTGGGAATCTGCTGCATCGTTGTCTTTATGACTTTAACAGAGTTCTGTTTTTGAATCTTGGGATTTACAATGTTACGACAGCGATAGAAGGAGTGCCCTGTTTGACTAATTCCACTACTCCAAGGTCACATATATTTAAATGATTGGTCCAGCTAGATACATGGCAAAATATGTGCTTTAACTATTAATTTCCAAATGACCATTCAATGTCCAGGTTTCTTCAATAAACAACAAAATGATTATTATTAAAGCAGTGAAGGCAAAGGATATTAACATTGTATAAAATATGGAAATATAATGATTATTTTTTCCATTTTCTTTCTCTGATGCACATACACACATTATTTAAAAACAAATGGTTCAAGGTAGACAGCACAGTGGCACAGTGGTTAACACTGTTGCCTCACAATGCCAGGGACATGGGTTCAATGGCTTGATTCATTGTGCGGAATCTGCACATTCTCCCTGTGTCTGTGTGAGTTTCCTCGGCGTGCTCTGGTTTCCTCCCACAGTCTGAAAGACTTGCTGATTAGCTGCATTGCCATACTAAATTCTCCCTCAGTGTACCCGAACAGGCGACTAGGGGATTTTCATTGTAATTTCATTGCAATGTTAATGTAAGCCTATTTGTAACATTATATAAACTTTATGATGGCGGATTCTTTGAAATAGCATCTGGGTTATATGTTTGGTTTCTCAGCAATGCTGCAGGAAACAAATGATGACACTTGCACTACTTTTCAGGCAGAGTTTGAGGAAAGTTTGCAGTCAGTTGGTTTCAGAACACAAGAGTTACTTTGGAGCAACTTTCATTTGCTTTTTGCTTTAGACTGGATCAGGAGCTTCAGGAGCTGTTATCTCCTTTACCCAAGCACTTGATCCTATTTGTTTCAAACTAAGGAGTCTATCAGCTTTTAAATGCAATTTTTCAAAGCTTGAAATTTTTTTCAAAGCCTTGGTAAGCATTCCATCAGGGTCAAGAAGTTTACAGCTTCTTTAAAACTGCTTAGTTGCCTTATCTCAAAGTGTCGTGTTTTCCAAGAACCACAACAACCAGTCTCCTTGTCTTAACCCTTCAAGGATCAGCATCTTCCAAAAACACGGACTTAACCAGAATGTTCTCAGCCCTTGAAGATGAACCATCTCCTGTGATTAAAGCATTTATGACGACAGATTAGTGTTAAGGAATTTAAGGAAGGACCTTGTCATTTTACATGGTACACAATGATTCAAAGTTTACTCCATATTCATTTGCTTTTGCTGTATGGTATTACTGAAAGATGATTCCATTAGCATTGGTAAAGCAGTGCTGCCATTTTGAATTGCATCTAAAACTTAAACTTTCGGACATTCGTGCAGCTTGGCCTTTGATGTCTAATGAAATCATATTTTTAGTCCAATAAGTAGGGAAGGCAGCTTGAGTGTTGGAGGAACCAATCTGCCAGTGTGAGAAAACTGACCACACTGCCTTCTGACAAGGCTCTGAAGCTCATGCAGATAATTATTTCTGAACAATCTGTAAATTCCACTGGCTGCTAATGCTAATACTCTCATCTTACAGAAGCTTGGAAGAAATGTTTTACCATCAATATAGCAACAATATTTTAGTCAGCATTTTTTTGTTTAAAGTGTAAGCTCGTGGCACACTCACCTCTTGAGTTCAAAGTCTTAGGCCGAAAATCTACTACCTCACCCACTCCAAAATTGGGGAGATGGTGTGGTTTCCAGAATGGAAATCTCTATTGGCCTGGGGCGGGGAATCTAGGATCTTGCCTGAGCAAGACCATAAAATTCTGCCTATTGAGTTCAAGTCCCCTTCCTGTGACTTGAGCACAAAGGTGCAAGCTGACACTGCACTGCAGCACTGTCAAAGGTGCCATCTTTTGGATGAGATGCTAAACTGAGCCCTCTCTGCACTCCAAAAGATCTGATGCACTATTTTGAAGAAGAGCAGGAGAGACAACACATATGTTGTCCTGGTGCATATTTACCCATTAGACAACATCATAAAAAATAGATGATCTATTTATTGTTACCTTGCTATTCATGGGCATTTGCTCTCAGCAAATTGGCTGCCATGTTTCCACATTACGTCTGTACACTTCCAAAGTGCTCAACTGATTACAAATTACTTTGGGACTTTGTCATGTGTCTGACAGTCACATAAGGCACTATATAAACGCAAGTCATTCTTTCAGCAGTTTCTGGTTTTGCCCATTATAAAAGCAAGTTCTATAATGGATTGGAAAACAGATCCTAAACACTGCACTACTGCCTTTTAAATGTTAGAGTGGATGCTGATGATCAAATAGGGTGACAGCTTTTTATTTCATCTCAAATGATGTTGGACTAAAAATGCTTTGTTTTTCATTCATTCAATCACAGCTGGATTGGAAATTCCTTCTTGCTCTTAAATGAAATATTTCAATAAATAGGGTGGAATATCGCTAATGAAAAGCTCCGTTATTATAATAATGAGCTTACCTGTGTTTGCACACAGGGGAATCTTAAACTGATGTGGGTTGTCAGGAAAAACATTCTATACTCATTGCATTAATTGTAGACAAACAATTCATTAATTTAGATGATTGAACCCATTTTGGTAATAGTTAACGCTGCCATATGAGAAAAAGTATTGTTTACTTGTAGCAGAAAATAATCTTCATTAATAATGATAAATAATATTTAGATATAAAGGACCTGAATGTTTACTTGTAACGTTTGCCATTTTAAATAGTTCTGAAACTCAAAGTTGAAGTTGAGTAATTCATACAATGTTTGTTTTTGTTTCTGATTCCAGCAACTGCAGTATTTTGCCTTTTATTCTATTACTGGCCTTTCCCCCCTGAGTTGTCATGTATCTGCCAGTCTAAAGATTGAGGTGGAGGTGGGGACAAGGCCCAGGAATGAAATGTAAGGGATGCAGTAACCTGAATACCGCTTTTTAGTTAAGTGGAAGAGTGGAATGCCAATAACTGTAGTTCCAATTCTCCATTCACTGACATTCCTTATCTTCCCTCTGGCGCTGACAGTTACAAAGTTATCTTGGCTGCAATTCAAACATTCAAGTTACCATAAATTATCCATTCCAAACTAAATTTCTAAATGAAATTCCATATTGCATTCAAACAAAACCTAATCATCCTTATACATTTCTTCAGTGCCTGCCTGTTATGTGCCTTTGCATGTCCTGGCAGCTCCTACGCAGTGTCCACAGCCTGGCTGGTATATGGCTGATGAAGATGAGTGGTGGAGGACAGATGGCTGGACTACTGTTTTCCATAAGCCGCCCCTGCGTGACTTCAGTCTGTGCTTCTGCTGCCGTGGAAGTTGAGACATTAGCCATCAGTTGCTGCATTGTGGCAGGATCCATGAGTGTCTTGATCACCACCACCACACTAGAAAGTGTGGGTTCCAAGGTCTTTGCAAAACCCTGTGCCTAGTATACCAGACCTTTCTATACTGCTTGAATATTGATTGCAAACTCTGTGGTAGGCTTCCCAATCCCCCAACAATTTCACTGTGCAAACTTCTTCTGTAGTCTTTCCCACCAAAAGTTTCATTTCAGGTCCCTGCAGCAGAACCCAAATGGCAATCTGCCCCTCTGGCAAACTGACACATGCAGCACCCATGTTCCCCACCCTAGTTAAATGTTAAACATGCACTGAGTCTCACCAACTGACGCTATTGTTTAAATAGTGTGCAGTATCAGTGTCTGAACTGGTGGCTGCAAATGATGCTGTGTCTTCACTATTACTGTCTTCCTTCTCTTCCTCCCATGACCTGGCCAGGCTGCATTTCTTAGCTAGCTGGAAGTAAAAAGACACAAAGGTACAGTTGTGGTGAAAGGGAGGGAAATGAATGCCTCCAGTTTGGTAAATCAGAAGAGATTGTGGGGTGAGGAGCATGTGAGGTGGGAGAAAATGGATCAAATATGAGATATTCTCATCTTCAATTGATTCAATCCCATCGCTGACCATGGGATCAGCAATTGCTGCTCCAGTAATAACTGGCATTGTCTCCTCCGTGGGATTTGGAGAATGTAATGGAACCTCTTCCCCCCTCAGTTAATTCCTGCTGCCTGTGGTTCAGAGAAGGTAACATTGTCAGTGAGAGTGGTGCTATCTGTTTAGCTAATGTGGTTACCATTATTAAATAGACAGTGCTTGCAAGCTGAGAGATATAGGTGCAACTGTGCCAAGTGGGTGCGGGTGTGGTGAAGTATAGGAATGTAAGGCAAGAATTCTAATTAATAGGTGAGCGATGGCTTTGTGATGAATGGTGCAGTGTCTGACATTAGTGACGCAATTGAAAGAATATAGCATTTGAAGACCTAATCACTTGTGCAAAGTCATTGTACTTCTTGTAATGTTGCTTTAAGTTTCTCGAAACTGGATCCTGGCATTGATCTCTCTGGCTCTCTGCTCCCCTTGCCAATCAGTACGGTTCCTCATGGCTCCTGCGGAATCAGGATATTACTCCTACTTTTCACCTCCAACTAAGAATGCACCCCTTCCTTCCGGCCCGTAAAAGCAACCTACCCACTCCAGCCCGCTTGTTCATGCCAGCTGTATTATGGTGTGGACATAGCAATAATATAGCAAGCTAATTGCCTGGCAATTACCTGTTTATATATGGTAGGGTGGACTGCCAATTTCAATGTCTGCCCATGTACCATGTTATAGGGACCGGGTGGAAGGCGGGTAGAAAGATGGTAGATAAGCCACCCGTTGTATTTTATAAGCTCCCTCGATGAAGATATGCCCAAAGGAAGCCATAAAATCCAGCCCAAAAGTTAATGTTTAAATCCTCAACTCTAACTTCTGAAAGAATGAGACTCCACATGCACAAAATTGAGTTTTCTGGGTCAGAGTATTTGTCACTAATCATTTGCTTCTGAATGCTTTAGGCCTAATCGTTCCTGTTTAATGGACAAGTGCTTGGGTGGCATAGTAGCGGCATTGGCTATGGCTATAGGCCATAATGACTATGGGTAGCACAGTGGTTAGCGCTACTGCTTCATAGCTCCAAGGACCTGGGTTCAATTCCTGGCTTGGGTCACTGTCTGTGTGGAGTTTGCTTATTCTCCTCGTGTCTGCATGGGTTTCCTCTGGGTGCTCTGGTTTTCTCCCACAGTCCAAAGATGTGCGGGTTAGGTTGATTGGCCATGCTTAAAAACAATGCCCTCAGTGTCTTGAGATGTGTAGGTTAGAGGGGTAGTGGGTGAATATGTAGGGTTATAGGGTGGGTGGGATTGTGGTTGGTGCAGACTCAATGGGCTGAATGGCCTCTTTCTGTACTGTAGGGTTTCTATGATTTCTATGCTTAAAATTCACATCATTACAATGATTTCAGTACCAAACCTATAGATGATAACAGTTAGTTACTTTTTTGAGGGTATAGTATCTCTCTGATGGCAACTTTTGGATTTCCATGTTTAACATCACAGGTGGGATTTTCTGGCCGCGTTTGCCCCGAAACCGGAAAATCTCACCCGACATTAATAGGTCTTTCCATGGTCCGCCCCTCCCCCATTCCCACGGTGGGCGGAATGGGAAAATTTGCCCCCACACGTGTGGACACTGGAAGCTGCCATCAGATTTCTTCCAGTGTAGTGATGATCATTGTTAGCCTCATTATCACTGTCACTGTATTACTTAGGCTGTAACCCGTTGCTTTTGTGAATTGCTTTCTGTGCTTTGACCTACTCCTGAATCGTTCTTTCTATAATATTCCTGCTCACACTTTTAATGCTGATATCAATCAATTCTGTTGTTTTTCACTAAACAGGTTAGGCAAGAAAGGACGCAGTTTGTATCATGTGGCTGCAAAAAACTTCTTATCAGCCTATTAAAAACTTGTCCAATAAAAACATTAAAATAACTTCACTTTCTGCAAAGCTCATAAAGTTGTGCGCTGGAACTCTGCACAAAAACAACTTAAATAGAGTCGATCCCACTTTAAGTGGAGAAATATTTAAATAAATTGCAAAAGTCTTGATTTATTTTGTTGTACTTGCTTGTTGAAGCCGATCTGTTCAGTCCTTTTTGCCAATCAATGTGTTAAATCTTTTCATCAACGTTTTTGTCTAGGTGTGAAAATTAAGACATCAACGTTTCAGAGTCTTTTATGCCTCATTAGGTATAAGGACACAAACACTTTCTGGCAATCAATGTGAAGAGCACTTTTTGTGTATCCTAGGTGTGGAAATGCCTTACTGGTACTAATATTCAAGCCATGATTAACTTGTTTGATGTAACTCATTTGTTTTAAAGACCTGTCTGCTTTTTCATAAATGTGTTTCTAAAATTTTTTTTAAAGAAATGATATCGTGTTCTTTTTGTAATATGTATTTTGTAATGAAATGAATTTAATCGATACACTGTTATCAATGCAGTTGTGCAACATTGTAGTTGCATTTCGGTTTGCGTTCAATTGCTACATTGTCAAATGCGTTGCATCAGTTAAAGGTCCACAAGGATAAAATGATAAAACTCAAAAAATGATCTGTCAAAATCATTGCCCTTTTAATCCACTTGGCACTGTATGATCTTACCAAAAGAATTCCAAGTGCCAAATGAGCATAAAAAAGGGAGAGAATCGCACCAGTTTTTTGGGCAAGTTATAAATCCAATCTTACCATACTTTAGAAGCAAGATCTGTTTCCCGTCAGTGATTTCCAGCAGAGGATGCCATTGTGCATGCGTCACGCATGGCTAGCTTTGCTGTCCAATTATTTCAACCCACACCATCCACCCCCACCCCACCCTGCCCCCAATACGGACCAGCCAGCCACCGGTCACAGAGAGTATAGCATTCTCACTCCACCTTCCCCCAGCTCCCAACCATCTGATCCCCATGCCCCCTTCAGGCTATGCCTCTTCCCAATAGGCTCTGGCACTCTCATGGCACTCTCCAGTGCTCGGTAATCATTGCCACGGTGCTCAATGGGTATTCCCAGGTTGGCAATGCTTTGAAGTTGCATATTTTTTTGGAAATTTTCAAAAAGATTTTTTTTACCATTGTATCCTTAAGTTCTTAGCACATTTTAGGTGCTACAGCAAAAATCAAATTTATTGGTGTAGACATTTTGGAGAAATGACTATTTATGCCATTTCTCCAGATTTCTGCCAAAGTAAAGTAGGCAATGAGTAGAACCACTTCAAATTGCAAGTGATTGTAAACAAAATGCTGCACATGCTATGTGATCCCCAGTTTCCAGCTTTGAATAGATGAATTGTAATCATAGAATCTTACAACATAGTGTGCAGAATGGTCTCATTCTATGTATGCGCTGGCATCTTAAAAGACTTACGCAATTAGATGACACATTCCACCCTTTTCTTATAGGCTTACAATCTTTTTCAGCTATACATTTATGGTGGTTGTCCTTTTTAGGGCAACACAGTGGAATAAAGGTTGCCTGGCCTGGGTGACCAATCAGAGCTCAGAATGAAGTATCATCTCTGGAGGAGGATTTCTCCTTCGCAAAGGTATTTTATAATTAGCTGCATGCGTGACCCTGTGCTGCCCTCAAAAGAGACAATCATCGCAATCTCCTATTTCTTTTTACATGGTTATTATTGAACCTACGAAATGCCCTTTCAGGCTATGCATTCCAGATTGCAACAATTGGGGGGGAATATCTCCTCATCTATCCATTGATTCTTCTGCCAATTTTCTTAGTGTTTTCTGTCCTATTTTCACCATCCTTCTCGCTTTTAGGCAATTGTTAGAATATTAGTTTGATAAAATCTGTTAGAAAATCCGGCCAACAAATGCTCATTACTAACTGGAAAATAATTTAATAGCAAGGCAAGAACCAAAAAGGTTTGTTCGCTCAAATTTGAAATTTGCAATTGTAAAATGTCTTGCTCTCCCCTATGTTTAATATATAAATGTTGTTGTTGTTGTTTTGGGGAAGAGATAAATCTTCCTGCTTTTATTTTCACTGCCATTGTCAGGCATCCCCAGATCTAAACATAAAAACTAGAAGCAGGAGTAGGCCACTCGGCCCTTTTGAGATGCTCTGTCGTTCATTTTGATCATAACTGATCATTGAATTCAATATCCTGATCCCACTCACTCAATCTACCCCCCCACCCCCACCCCGTCCCCTCCCCTGATCTCTTTAGCCCCAGGAGCTATATCTTATTTCTTCTTGAAATCAGACAATGTTTTGGTCTCAACTACATTCTGTGGTAGTGAATTTCACACATTCAGCACTCTCTGGGTGAAGAAATTTCTCCTCACTTCAGTTGTAAAAGGTTTACCCTTTATCCTCAAATTATAACCCCTAGTTCTGGACTCCCCCCACCTTTGGGAACATTCTTTCTGAATCTATCCTGTCTAATCCTGTTAGAATTTTATAAGTTTCTATGAGATTCCCCTCTCTCTCTCTTCTAAACCCCAATGAATGCAATTCCAACCGACTTAGTCTTTCCTCATATGGCAGACCTGCCATCCCAGGAATCAGTCTGGTAAACCTTTGCTGCACTCCCTCCACAGCAAGGAATCTATTTGGAAACAGATGCTTTCTGAGGTGAATTAGATCATTGTACTATCAATGACATCTACATGTTTGCCAACAGCGGAAGGTTTGCAAACACCAGTCACTGATGATAATACTCTTTTGAGTATTCACTGTATAGTGGATTGATTGTGTAAATTTTATCTTATGGAAACTGTGTAGCAGTTTTGAGACTTGCTAGAGGAATAGAAAATCTTAACATACATGCTTTGTGAACTGCAGTCAGCTCTTCGATTGTTTGTGCCTTTATTCGCAAAAGCAACACACAGGTTTAGTCCAAAGCTTTCAGAAAGTTGCAGAGAAAATTGTTTCAGGCCCATGTTTCTCTGCTTTATATATTGTGTAAACAATGTCCTTTAGTCGATGCACAAATAGTCAGATGGCTTTCTATGTTATTCAGCTTTCGTGCTTAATTTAATGTGTTGTTTTATGATGCCTGCCCCTTTTTTTCAGCTTAGAAAGAACTGGTTGTATCTTGCAAATCATTCTGGTGGACAATTAGCCACTTCTACAGCTTTTTGCTGTATAATCTTTGTTAGAAATCTTTGGAATGCTCTTTCCCACTACCTCTGACTTCGGCCTTACATGCTGCCTCAGATCCAAAATAACCCAGTTCTTTAACATAAAGAACAGGCTGTCCTGTAGCTATGATTCTGAATATAAAGTAGGGAGTTTAATATACCTAATAACACTTGCTTTCTTGAACTTGTGTGGATTTTATTCATTGAGTAACACAATGAAATGAATTTATGAATCTTTTATCCACCCACCGCTTCCCAAAGAAATCGAAGAAATGCATGTGGATTTAATTGTATAGCCGTTGTATTTGATAAGCCTTGAGCCTGGAGCTGCTGGATGGATTCCAAAGGCCCCAATTTCCCCTAGTTTTGAAGCACCTTCGGTCTGCCACTGTACTGGGGAAGTAGTGGTATTAAAGTTTATTTACTACTGTCAAAAGTAGGCTTACATCAACACCAATAATATTACTGTGAAAATACCCTAGTCGCCACACTCCGGTGTCTGTTTGGGTACACAGAGAATTTAGCATGGCTGATGCATCTAACCAGCACATGTTTCGGACTGTAGTGGGAAACTGGAGCACCCAGAGGAAACCCAAGGGGAGAATGTGCAGACTCCACACAGACAGTCACCCAAGGACAGAATCGAACCTGGGTCCCTGGCGCTGAGATAACAGTGCTAACCACTGTGTGACCCGTCTGGACCAGTAATCCATAGTAGTGCTCTGGGGATCTGGGTGCAAATCCCACCACAGCAGATGGTCAAATTTGAATTCTATAAAAATTAATCTGCATTGAAAAGTCTTATGACGACCATTGTTGTAAAGAATCTATCTGGTTCTCTAATGCCCTTTTTGGAGAAGGGATTCTGCTGTCCTTACCTGGCCTGGCCTACATGTGACTGCAGATGTACAGCAATGTCATTGACTCATAACTGCCCTCTGAAATATACTCAGTTTAATGGCAATTAGAAATGGGCAATAAATGCTGGCCCAGCCGGCAACGCTCACTGAAAGAATTGGAAACAAAAACACGATTGCAACATACACTTGGGTTGGTGTGTTGGAATAATTCTCATTTTGTATTTATCTCGTGTCTCTGATGGTTGCTAAGAGACTCATTGAATTCAGCAACTCCTGCAGGTCTGATGATGGTTAATGTAGGATATGTCTTGATTATGTGTAACAGCAAGTGGGTTGCTACCCTGTGATATGGCCAAGGCGACACTAACTAATTACAGTTATAATGTGCCAACCAGATGCTCATGGGTGCCATTTTGAAACATCTGCGTAAATATTTACTAGAATGCCTCAAGTCACCCCACTGAATACTTGCCAAAGTGTTAGTCTCATTTTAAGTTACTGGTAAATAAAACTCTTCTTTAAAACAAATATTCCAAAAGCGTGCCTGTATTTAAAGGATGTGGCTGGTCTTGTTAAAATGCCCTTCTTGATAGAAATTACAAGCACAGCTTACACGCTTGCCTTTGCTTTGGTAAGTAATATTCATTTTGCAGAGGAGAAGGTTGAATCATTCTACCACGTGTACAGGGAGTAGATCAATAGTTGAGCAACTTTTGAGACTCTAATCCTAGTCAGAAGTTCAGAGTCACCATATTTGGGAATTTTGGAGAAGGTGTACTTCCTGGAAACAAGTTCACTCTGAAAACATTGCTGCAAAGTTACCATTTCTATAGAAGGGTCATTTAGATCTGAAAGATTGACTCTTGTTTTGTTGAATCATAGAACACTGCAGTGTAGATGGAGGCCATTCGGCCCATCGAGCCTGTACCGAGAACAACCCCACCCAGGCCCTATCCTTGTAACCCAACAAATGTACCTTGTTGATCACCCTGCTACTAAAGGGCAATTAAGCAAGGCCAATCAATGTAAGCTGCATATCTTTGGACTGTAGGAGGAAACCTGTGCAGACACTGGGAGAATGTGCAAACTCCACACAGTCACCCAAGGCCAAAATTGAACTTTTGTTTCCTGTTTGCAACTGAGCAGTGCTAACCACTGTGCCACTCTATCTTGACACAGAGGCTGCCAGGTTTACTGAGTTTATCCAGCATTTTCTGTTTTTACTTTAGTCAAATTACCTTGTTTATTGCCCTGAGCATTACAGTATCTGCTGCATCATTGGTTTGCAAAATGTAAAATTGCTACATTATTGGTGCTAAAAAAAAGTAAGTGCAAAAGTTCCAGACATGATGTAACGTTATGCCAATGTTCATGTACTTGTCACATCCAAAACTGATGATACTGCACACTAACCGTCTGCCAATTAGAGATTCTGGTTCAAATAAAAAGTGTTTTCCAAAGGTAGTTTTTATGGTTGATGATGGAGAGGAACTCTAATTAAAATATCTTATGGTGCACACATCACACAAGTACAAAAGTGATACAATACTGCATTCTTTGTTGCCAATCACCTTTTTCTGAAAGAAAGAAACATTTAAAAATAGAATTTACAAAGCACTACAAATCCAATTTTAAGTTTATTTTATTAGTGTTACAAGTAGGATACATTTAGGTTGCAGTGAAGTTACTGTGAAAATCCCCTGATCACCACACTCTGGCACCTGTTCGGGTACACTGAGGGAGAATTTAGCATGGCCAGTGCACCTAACCAGCATGTCTTTCAAACTGTGGGAAGAAACCAGAGCACCCAGAGGAAACCCACGCAGACACAGGGAGAACATGTAGATTCCGCACACTCAGTCACCCAAGCTGGAATTGAACCCAAGTCCCTGGCGCGGTGAAGCAGCAGTACTAGCTACTGTGCCACAGTGTCGCCCTTGTGATGGATTTGGGAATCTTACAGACTTTGGGGCCTGGCCCAGCCTGTATTTATAACATATAAAATGAAAAATAAAAGGCCCATTTACTTAAAATGGCAGCCAGGGCACCCAAATCAAATGTAATCAGTTTTCGGGTCCTTCCAGACTTTGGTACGCCGGACAAGAGGTGCCGGTACCTGTATTTTTTAGATGTGACATGTTTACCATCTAATCTGATCTGAAGGGAGATGGCATCAGCTATTTATTGATGCACTGCCAATACAATTTCAAACCTACATGTTTCAAATTAATAAATATGTTTTGACCAAAAAAAAGGCCTGTTTTCTGAAATGGTGCAAAGGTTACTCTGGCTAGTTCTATGTAACTTCTAATTAAATTTTAAAATGATACTGCATGAATGGTGGGTGCAGCAAGGGAGGGGAAATGGAACTGTAAGAGAATATGGGCATATTTGAAACAGACTAAAAGAGTTTGAAAATGATTGCCATTGCCAAATTTAGTTCAGTACTTCTTTTTGTTTCCTGTTTGCAACTGAGCATTATTTTCATACTGCTTAAATTCCATGCAACAATTGGCCTCTTGTTTATTTGCTTTAGGTTTATTGAACTAGCTGCTGGAAGAAGAGGAAACTAACAAAGGACCGTAAAGAAACTGAAGCTCTGCAACAGGACATAAGACCAATACTGCACATTTAGGTACAACTTTTTTCTTTTGAATTATGGAAAGTGCTACAGATATTTAGTTCATGGCAAGAATAAGCTGTGGTTTGGGGGGTTGTAAGCAGGAGGCTTGAAATGACCCTCCATCTTTAGAACTGATTGCGCTGTGACAGTAGGGTGTACTTTCTGAGCTGTGACATTTGTACAAGGCCTGCATAACAGAATTAGGTATTTATCAGAAATCAACCGATTTTGCAGAAGCGAAAGTTTCCCAAATTTTGCATGGAATCTTCTGTGTCGAGCACTATTCGCTGCCTAGTTTTAGAGTGAACGTGTGAGCTACAGGTTTTTTTTAAAAAAGGTAGACCGCTGGTGAAAAAAATGTTAGTCGTGAATGAAGCAGTGCTGTGAACTTTCAATTCACTTCAGATTCAGTCAAGCATGTCGCAAATCAGTCTCACCAGTCTGGATTTGGCTGACTAAATTTATACTTCAGATTGACTTCACTTGACTGCGCTCATCTTGAGTTTCATTTCAAATTGAGTTGAATTTGTTTTGATGTGAATTTGATTAGCATTGATTGCTGAAAATATTGAATTTAACTTGAGAAAAGTTTTACTATGCATACTTCATTTAGTGGCAGAATTTGTTTGCGATGCAGCATTTTTACATGTAGCTGAGCTCAGGGGATCATGAAGGGCTTTTGACTCATAGTAACGAGTTGAATATGAAACAAGCAAAACAGTACTGGGAGGAGGCTGACATAGAGCTTTCACAATTACACGAGTCAGCAGGAAATCCCTTTGCTTTAAATTTTTGAAAACACTGCAGAGTAGTTACAAAACAGATGAAGAGGTCAAAAAGAAAAGATGACAACTTTTCAGTCAAATAAATATGTCATTGTGAAGATTTACCAAGATAATGAGTATAGTCAGGATCTGCTAGCACTGTTGGAAGCATGGTGCAGCATGGAGAAACACTCGTGAGATTGCTGGAGTTGCATCTGAATCCCTTTTATGTGCTTGGTGCTCAGACACAGCTGGACTGGCCTCTGACAGCCTGGTGTCTTTTGGGACAATAAATAGTTGGTGTTTCCCTTTTGTTTAAAGTTTAAAGTTAGACAAGGATATCAAGAAGAGCAGAGAGTGCTTTGCTAGTATTTTGTCTCCACCTTGTCTCATGCTAGTCTCAAGTAGTATCAGATACCAAGTTAAATTGGTGTCACAGTGCGCCGAAGTTAGGTCTAACGATAGAAATAGTTTTAAGTGTCAGCCATAGAATTCAGCCTGCAGCATTGCAAGTGCTGGCATAAGATCTAAACCAGTCTTCACTTTCCTGGATCACTGAGTTGTGAGCAGCTATTATTTATGGAGGCCTCACGCTTTAATGATTATGTGGATCCAATGAATGAATAGCTCCAGATCCAAATGTTTGGGAATCATTTCCTTAAATAGAGCCCGAAGGCTTGGGCTATGATTTTCCTACATACACTTCAGGATAATTGATAGGAGGGGGTCCCTACCTCATTTTTTTCTCAGTCTTCCATCCCAGAACTAGTTGCAGAAAGTGTTATAAAGGCAATCCCTAATATGCAAAATGTGCCCAAGTGACATTTAGCAAACTTAGATATTTAACATATACTCACAAGAATGAAATATCCTCAATGAGGTTTTTCTGGCTCCAAAATGATCAATTCCTGCTGTTGAGTTCCCATTTGCTCCTTGACAGCGCCTTGCTTAGTCAGTGGGTGAATTTTCTTGCAACCATGCAAAGGCCTCCGGTGGGATTTGGGGACGAGTGTGGCTGGAAAATCCCGCTAGGTGTTTCTGTTAGGGGTCCACCTCTAGGGCCTGAACTTTGCAGCAGGTTGAGTGTACACACTCGATGGGCCTGGAACCTGGTGTGAAGCCCGATTCTGGAGATGATTGGTCCCGGAACACGATTTCACACTTTCCGGCCAAGTACCAGGTAGCTAACATGAGTCACTTGCTGGGAAAGACTCAGCGCTGCCGGGGAGGACAGGAAAGGGACTGGTGCTGAGAAAAGGGAGGGTGTGTACGGGCACAGAGTTCCTTTAGGAAGATAGTTGCTGCAGAGCTGTCTCAGGAAACTGCAGACCTGTTTGAAAGCAAAATTTCTGAGGGAGAAATGCTGCTGAAAGCATCTAGGCAGCACATCTAACACAATCCTCAGTCATCAGAAACCGTTTTAAATTTTATTTTAGCCCTAACATTTCATCCTATCCCGAACCAAGACTATAGATAAAACATGAAGGCCGCCTGGCCGATGAATTCCCCACCTCTACCTATAACCGTAAAAGTAGACATGTCACGTTAAATTGCTTTCAATTGCCATTTAATGGGCTAGATTGCCTGTTTGGTTATTGACTCTTGTGTGCGCTGTTGACTGAATTATTTCACAGCAACGCAGTGATGTCAAGCCGCGTTCTCAATGTCTCTTTTCACGTTTTCCTGTGTGATAATTTAGTCAACTCTAGTACCCACCCGCCCGAGCAACACAAAATTCTGGCCAGGAACCTGAGTTCTTCCCGCAGGGTTCCACTTCATCTCAGCCTCCCAATGCCTTCCATCTCACTCTCCCCATCCCAAGTCCAAAGCACTGCAATAACCCTTCCTGGTTTTCTCAAGATGTGATTAGTTACTATAATTAGACTCTTCATATTACGCAGACCTCTCACTTAGCAACAGAGCAACGCATTGTGCGCGATGTGCAATACACTTCCCATCCTTTGAAAAATAACATGACAATTAAGGATTTGCAACAGAATGGGTGGTCTGCTGACAATTACTCTCTGAAGAGGAAGGGAATGAAGCTTTGGGCGTGAGGAGAAATGAGAGGCTCTTTGCAGAGGAGTAGAAAAGGCCAGAGAACACTTGATGGGGATTTTAAAATAATGAGGATCTTCAGCATAAATAGGGAAATGCTATTTCCTCTGACCAGGGAGACAGCACCTGCATGATCCAAAAGTAACACAATCACCACAAAAAAAGAGGAAGGATTTGGAGAAATGTTTTTGAGCAGGATGTGTTGGTGCTTGGAATAGAGTGGTGGGGAACAGAATACTTAATACCCTTTAAAAAAAGGAAGAAAATAACCACTTGCAAAAGGAAAAAACATGAAAGTACGTGAGGAAGGAGAAGAGAAATGAGAAATAACAGATAATAGATTCAATGATAAAAGAACTGAAAAATCTGTACTATACAATTCCATCTAACAGTTTCTCCTGTTTGCAGGTTAGGTTGATTGGCCATGCTAAATTGATCCTTAAGGGATTAGCAAGGCAGAGATGTGGGATTAGCGGGATGGGGTCTGGATGGGTCAGTGTAGACTGGGTGGGCTGAATGGACTGGAGGGATTCTAAGATTTGTGTAACGTTTTCTTTAGAGGCCTATAGTTACTGGCTGGATCATGATTTTTTTTAATCTACTTGCTGAAAGTCTTGAACGTTTCACTGAGAAATGATCAGGTTTTCTTCAGCACCTGCACAATAAACAGGAAAACCTCAACATCCTGTTCTGTGTAGTTTGTCAGTACCAGCAGTTTTATAGCGATGCTGTCAGTTTCCATTTAGAGTTTAAATTAGTGTTTAATCTCTGCACTTAAGTTTTTTTTTGAAACAATTTACGTTTGCCCCTCAGTTTCGAAAGGCACAGTGGTTAGCACTGCTGTCTCTGTGCCAGGGACCCAGGTTCAATTCTGGCCTCGAGTCTGTGTGGAATTTGCACATTCTCCCCGTGTCTGTGTGGGTTTCGTCCGGGTGCTCTCACACTCCAAAGATGTGAAGATTAGATTGATTGGCCATATAAAATTGTCCCTTATTGTCAGGGACACTAGCAAGGTAAATACACAGTGTTACGGGATAGGGCCTGAGTGGGATTGTTGTCAGTGCAAACTCGATGGACCAAATGGCCTACTTCTGCACTGTAGGGATTCTATGAACTGTCTGCACTTCTTTCTTTCGGTAAGTTTGATCAAATGTTTAATTGTGGAAGAAGCTATTCTGATCATGCCATGGTATTTCTAAATGGAGCAGTAATTATCTACAGCGAATGCAGTACTTTTCATTGTGGGGACAGAATCTTTCATGCATTTTAAGTGCGGAAGCTTAGGAATGAAATATTTCTCCTTTTTGCTCACACTCAGATAATCTTTAGCAGTGGATTGGAGAGTGGAAATAATGATGAGTGCAATTCTCTTACTGATCGATCTGCTTTGAGTGTGATAATCCTCACCAAATGGTTATCCTGTTGGAGAGGATTGTGCAAACAACAACTTGCATTTATATAGCATCATTAATATAGTAACACATTTGAAAATGGCTCACAGGAGCGTTATCAGATAAAATTGTCACTGAGCCGCAAAAGAAGATATGAGGACAGATGACCAAAAGTTAGGAAATTTACTAAAGGAAAGACAGCAAGGTCAGAAAGGCCAAGAGGTTTGGGAAGGGAATTCTAGAACTTAGATCCTTGGCACAGTCCCCAGTGGGGACACCCATCACCTGGATGTTCCTGTCCAAGCCATTCACCACCTTGACTTGGAACTACATTGCCATTCCTTCTTCATCGCTGGGTCAAAAATCCTGATACTCCCTCCCTCACAGCATTTTAGGTGTACCTGCAACACAAGGACTATAGTGGTTCAACAGAGTGGCTCACCACCATCTTCTCATGGTGGAATTAGCAATGAATGTTGGCCTTGCCAGCAACGTCCACATCCCATAAATGAATCAAAAAAAAAATGCTCAGGAGGCCAGAATTAAAGGAGCGCAGAGATCTCAAAGGTCATGGAGGATTTGAAAATCAGGAGGAGAATTTTAAAATTGTGGTGTTGCTGAACCAGGAGCCAGGCTGTTGTAGGAATGGGATTTTGGCAGCAGGATTTTGATGGCCTCATGTTTACAGAGGGTAGAATGTGGAAGTCTGACATTTGGTTGCTTTGGAATAGTCAAATCTAGAAGTGACAAAAGCACAGATGAATGTTCCAGCAACAGATGAACAGAGGCAGCTGCAGAATCAGGCGATGTTACGTAGGGTGGAAAAAGGCAGTCTTTGTGATGGCATCGATATGTGGTCAAACATTAACACAACATCAAATTTGTGAACATTGTGGTTCAGCCTCAAAGTGGCCAGAGAGAGAGGGTTGGTGTCGATGGCTAGGGAACAAAGTTTAGAGTGGGGACTGAACAAAGCGGGCTGAATTTTCTCCAGTGGGCATGATTCCTGTAGGGGTGGGTGGGAGAGAGGGCAGCACGTAAAATAGGATGTCTGCCCATCCCACCACCTGCCCACCGGGCTGGAATAAAATTTAAAAAAATGAATTCACGTGAAAACTGGAGTAATTCACACTTTTTTTTTCAGTGAGAGTTCAGAGAAGAATCTCCCACATTATATAAATATCATTAAGAACCAAGGGATGGGGCCTATCATCACTGGAGTGGCTGAAATCAGCATGCTGAGTGGGCCACTGTGCATGTGCCAATCTATTAATGTCGAGATATGCACATTTGTAGTGGCCCTGCTCTAACAACCTACTGATTGCTGGCCAGTCCCCTCCTGGCCCATCCTGATTTCCAGCCTCCTCCCACCTCCACCCCACCCCGATATACTCCCGCCCACCCAGCACATCACGATCACTGGCTTCTCTCCTTCCTCCACCAATCCTGACTGCAAAGTGGCTGTAGGACCCTTTCAACCCCGCTGATCACCCTCTTGGCACTGCTGCATGTCAGGGGCACAGGCTGACACTGCCAGGGTTCCATTGCCAAGGGGCACCCTCTGCTGCCTGAACCTCTGGGGGGCCCTGATTGCCCCTCCTGCCCCCTTCCTTTCACTCCAGTGGGGGGTTGGAAGATGCTAGTGGCCTTGGAGACTTTAGTCCTGGACCCGCTAATTATATTGAAATTATATTCAAATGACCATTTAAATAGTCTTTGCAGATTTCCGGCACAGACCTGACGCTGACGGAAATCCAGCACTCGGAAATGCTAGTGGGGCGCAAATGCGCATGCAAGTCCTGTGAATCAGCTGTGCAAGAATCCCTGAACTCTCGATGCTAAAATATTAGTAAGAAGTCTCACAACACCAGGTTCGAGTCCAACCAGTTTATTTGATAGAAATCTTACAAGCTTTCGGAAACACTATTCCTTTGTCAGGTGTATGGAAGGTTCTGATCAGAGATGGGCATATAAAGGATTGGGAGAAATGAGAGAGGAATAAGGGATGAGAAGGAGGCTCGAAATGCTGAGAGTCCTCAGGAAAAGGAAAGAGAGGTGCCGAATCCCAGTGGTCAGGAGAAGCCTGGAAACTGTTCTAGATGGAGATGACATGATGCAGCACCAAGGGTATACAGGCAGAGATTCAACTACATGCCACTGAGTGAGACTCAGTAAAAAGGATAACTGATACTTCTTTTTGAGGGATGGGCGATTTCATCATTGGGAGGCCATCCGATGCTTGTCATCATATAGGAGGCACTGGTATGGAACCTTTCCACCACAGCTGATAAAGACCTGCCTAGGATTAACACAGCTTGCTGCATCCTGTTACATCAAGGTGTTCATTGACGCAATGTTTCAGAAGGCTGGCAATTATATCACTTCCACGCAGTCATCTCAGGTCACCGTTTGTGTAGGAGTCTGTACGTTCTCCCTGTATTTGCGTGGGTTTCCGCTGGGTGCTCCGGTTTCCTCCCACAGTCCAAAGATGTGTAGGTTAGGTTGATTAGCCATACTAAATTGCACCTCAGTGTCAAGAAGATTAGCAGGGTAAATATGTGGGGTTATGGGGATACAGCCTGCATGGGATTGTTGAGAATGCAGGCCCAATAGACCGAATGACCTCCTTCTGCACTGTAGGGATTCTATGATTCTATCTCAATAAGATTTAAGAGGAGTCTTTCACCATAGCTACATCAGGTTATGTAAAATATTGTCACTCCATCTCACAGTTGCAAATACTGAAGCTCTTACCTCCACATTTTCTCTATCTAGCCATATGTTTACATGATCCTCCCAGTCCTCCCTCTGTCTTTCATTTCCTACCTCAAACTTCAAACACAAGTCACGCATCCACAGCTATCAATGAGAACATAAGTACGAGGGAACGTGAGCTTTATGTTGATTCACAAGTCTTCAAGACATACCAGGAAAGGAAAATGTCACCCATATGTCTCAATTGTGACATGTAGATATTTACTAAAATGTTTATGAGGGCTCCAGCAGTGCCCTGCCCTCCACTCTCAGCCCCACTCTTGCTCACAAGTGCACTGGCGAGGAGTGGCTGATCTGCAACTTCCCTTATCCTGATATCTGGTGACGTGGCTATCCATGCATGAAAATATTTAGTTAATATATAAGTTATCAATGTCTGAAGCTGGTAGACTTGCTGATTTGCAATTTTACCACCTCGGAAGTTTCCGATAGTTGGCAGATATAAGCTCAAATTGAAATAGTCTAATTTGGATAGACTGCAGAAATTACATTTCTTCAAGGTGCACAGTTTCTGCTCTTCAAGGAATCATCTGATTGGTCACCTGACACTGACCTGTGCTAGGATACCTTTTAAAGAGCTGGCTGTGTCACTGCCTGATGTCTCCGAGACCAGGCATCCCGCCCTGCAGCATACATTGGGCAGAATGAAGGTCTATGACCCACCCTGACTGGTAATTGGCAGCAATCAGCATTTTGTCAGGCGGGTTTTACTAGTGAGCCCAGAGCTTGGAAGGCATCCAAGCACGGAACCCACCTTTGGCACAGGCCCATGTTATTCAGCCCATGTTGTCAAGCCAGTTGACTCTTGTTAATATGCTGCCCAATCTATGAAATATTTGGTGTGGCAGCAAGGGAGGAACAGGAAGCTCATTTTTTAAACTTCAATGATTAATGGGTGGGAAGAGACAGTGTTACTTTTCAGGGGTCGTCTTTTGCATCCTATCTAATCTGCCCAAACCTTCCCAGTTTGCACTTACCTTTCTCAGAGATCTGTGGGCTTTGATGTTTCTCTTTTCCTGTAGTCCCAGCAGTTGCCACTGGTGCCTTCCTGGCCTTGTTGGGACTGATGGCCGGCAACCTCAGGGGCTGGTCTCCTCCGCCCCAAAGAGGGACAGAAGTTGCATTCAATCTTGGTCGCAGGGCAGAGTGGAGTCAATTCCACCCAATGGTTCCAATCTTCCTAATATTCAGTCAAGGGAAAATTCTGCAATCCAGTTACTGGTGACAGATGAGCACTGACAAATTTGGACACAATAAAAGAGTCGGAAGAGATTTTGGTGAGGTAGTACTTGGTGTCATCAACATTCATATGGAAACTAATGCTGTGCATTTGAATAACGTCATCAAAGATAGAATACAAATGAGGAACAGGAGGGGGTCAAGGATAAATCCTTAGAGTACACCAGAGGTCACAGT
Source organism: Sphyrna mokarran (assembly GCA_024679065.1). Classification (NCBI taxonomy): domain Eukaryota; kingdom Metazoa; phylum Chordata; class Chondrichthyes; order Carcharhiniformes; family Carcharhinidae; genus Sphyrna; species Sphyrna mokarran. Next base: position 36,357,367 of record JAGIQG010000015.1, read on the forward strand.
GTGGGACTGAGAAGAGAAACCACTGCAGGTGATTCTCTGACTTTGATTCCAAAGTAAGAATGGAATAAAGTCATGGTAGTTTTATCCAACTGTGTGAAGGAGGAGGAGAGATGTGTGGAAGAAGCTGGTGTATCTACTATGTGACGACCGTAGACAGGTCAGGAAGAAGGGAGAGAGATAGTTTATCACAGCCACAAAACACACATTAGTCAATGAGCTTCCTGGCCTTTTCACAGAATCCCTACAGTGGAGAAGGAGGTCACTGGGTCCATTGAGTCTGCACCAATCTCAATGCCACCCAGGCCCTATTCCTGTAACCCCACACATTCACCCTGCTAATCCCCCTGACACTAGGTCAATTTAGCATGGCCAATCTACCCAACCTGCAATTCTTTGGACTGTGGGAGGAAACCGGAGCACCTGGAGGAAACCCACACAGACATGGGGAGAATGTGCAAACTCCACATAGACAGTGACCAGAGGCTGGAATTAAACCTGGGTCCCTGGCCCTGTGAGGCAGCAGGGCTAATCACTGTGCCACCGTGCCACCCACTAGCGAGATCTTTTGGTTAAGATCAAACAGATCAAGCCCAAGATGGGGTGCAATGCCTCATTTTGTCTACAACGATCTTGGATGCGATTTGAATTTGGTTTTTTGAGCAAGCAAGGAGATGGATTTGGGTCTGCCCAGTCCACTCTGAACATTGGCTTTGTGACTTTAAGAATGGAGTAAAAATTACAAAAAATAAATAAGTACAACTTCATTTGCATGAATTTTCTGCATAGTGATGTGCCAGCAGCTCATAAGAGGACAAGGGAGGAAACAGCTGCACCTGGTACAATTAGAATAACAGGACAATTGATTTTCAAAAAAAAACACAACATCCACAGCACAGCTTTGTTCCTGAGAAAAATAGAAGCTAAAATTTTTTGGCTGCAAATATCTGAATGATAACTTCTTTGCATCACTCTCCACCCACATCGCCCTTCCACGCCCCAATACCATCTTCTTCTGTATTTATTACTGGAAAAAACAACCCCACCCACACCCCCAGTTCAGTTTCAAACTGTCAACTGGCTAAACCTTGTCACAATATTTCTGCAGCTAGCGATTTACTCCGTCGCATCTTTGGACATCTTTGTGGGTTTTGACAGGCTTTTCAAAACAAATCAGAAGCACAAAGCTGGCTGAGAACAGTGCAGCAACTGGTGAAACTGACAGACCAGACTTTTAAAAATCAAAACCTTCACCCTGCCGATGCATTTTTTTTTAAAGCCAGTCTGTCTGGCCTGTAACCTAGGCTACTCAGTTTGGATGACAAGAAACTCCCATTTACAATAAGAAACCCAAGCGTCCCCATCTAATCCTGGGCCCTGGTGTTTCACATCACTTGCAATTCCCTTCTCCTGGATCCTGCCAGGATCATCATGAAATGAAAAGTTTATTTTCTCTACTGGATACTGCTTATTTAACCCCCACTCCCTCCCTGCCTCTGTTCCCTCCATTCTCACCTCAAACAAGTGTGAAGATCTCATGGAGTTTTGTGTCACTAAGATTGAGATCATCATTCTCCTCTGTACATTCCTCCCTTTTAGTGTTCACTTGACCAAACATGCTTTCAGGTTCCTTCCTGCTCTAACCCTGAACTTCAAGTTTCTCTAATTGCTTGGTCCTTTTTCTCTCAAGTTCCTTCTTCAAGTGCATTAAATCCATGAGACCTACTTCATGTTCCCTTGACTTAATTCCCACTAAATTTCTGACCTCCAACTGCCCCTCCTGACCTCATGTAGGCCAACATTGTTAAAACTTCTCTCTCTTCAGATGTTGCCCCCCCGCCTTCTATTTAACCCACTGTCTTTACCCCCTCATTAAAAACACCAAACCTTGACTCTCCCATCCTTGCAAATTATCGTCCCATCTCAATCTCACTGTAACTTTAAAAGTTCTTGGATGTGTTGTTGCCTCTCAAATCTGTGCCCAGCTCTCTCAGAACCAGAATGTGGGCGGTATGATGGCACAATGGTTAGCACTGCTGCCTCAGTGCCAGGAACCCAGGTCCAATACCGGCTGCCAGTCACAGTCTGCACGGAGTTTGCACTTTCTCTCTGTCTCTGCATTGGTTTCCTCTGGGTGCTCCAGTTTCCTCTCACAGTCCAAAGATATGCAGGTTAGGTGACTGGCCATGCTAAATTTCCCATCAGGGGGATTAGCAGGGTAAATGTGTGGGTTTACAGGAATAAGGCCTGAGTGGGATTGCGGTCGGTGCAGACTCGATGGCCTCCTTCTGTGCTATAGGGATTATCTGATAACTCCATGTTTGGCTCTCTCAAATGAAAGCAAATTACTGTGGATGCTGGAAATCTGAAATGAAAACAGGAAATGCTGGAAAAACTCGGCAGATCTGGCAGCATCTGTGGAAAGGGAAACACTAATATGCCTCATCTTCAGAAATATTCCGAAGTTACAAATTTCAGCATTTTCTGTTTTCATTTTCAATCTCTTGTTTTGGGTTTCGACCTGGGCCACAGCAAACAAAATTACAAATGGCATTTCATGTGACTATGACAAAGGTAAAGTATTCTCCCTCACTTTCATGACCTGGCTGCAGCTTTTTGAGCATTGCCTGACCACACCATCCTCCTCCAGGGTCTCTACACATTACTGTATGGAGCTGTTCTCACCTTGGTTCATTTTTACCGATCTAATCAGCATCAGGGAATTGCTGGTAATTGCATCTCTTTCTACAGTGTTAGCTTTCAAACTCCCTCCTAATTCCTGCCTACAAGCTGCTCCTTGGTGACATCCATTGCAGCTGTTTTCACATGTATGCTCTTGACACCCAGTTCCACCTCATCAGCACCTCCTCTTCACTTCTCCACTGTTGCTAAGTTATCAGACTACTTGCCCAACATGGAGTGCGGGATGTGTAGAAATTTCCTCCTGTTAACTGCTGGGAAGACTGAAGCCATTGTTTTTAGTCCCTGTTTCAAGCTCTGTTCCCTAGCTACCAACTCAGTCCCTCTCTCTGGCAACCACCTGAACTTATTCCAGTCAATCATATTTGACCCCAGAATTAACTTCTGACCATATATTGGTACCATCACTAAGTCCACCTATTTCTATCTTTGTAACATGGCCAGCCTTCTTCCCATTTCAGCTTATCTGTAATAGAGACCCTCATTCATGCCTTTGTTACCTCCTAGACTTAACTAACACGCTTCAAGCTGGCCTCCCACATTCTGCCCACTTAAACATGGGGTTGTCCAAAACTCTGTCGTCCATGCCTTAATATGCAGCAAATCCCATTCTCCTATCACCCCTGTACTCACTGACCTGCACTGGCTCCTGTCATTCTTGTTTTCAAATCTTTATCCCTCCCTAACTCTATCCATGGAATAGAAATCCATAGAAATCCTACAGTACAGAAGGAAGTAATTCAGCCTATCGAGTCTGTACTGACTCTCCAAAAGAGTATTATACCCAGGCCCACTCCCCTGCCCTATTTCCACAATCCTACGCTTTTACTATGGCTAATACACTTTAATCTACACGCGTGGACACTAAGGGGCAGTTTATCATGAATTAACCACTGAACCTGCACATTTTTGGGCTATGGGAGAAAACTGGAGCATCTGGAGAAAACTCATGGAGACATAGGGCGAAGGTGCAAACTCCACGGAGACAGTTTGATCACCCTCCTCCAACCCTTTGAGATATGTGAACTGATTAAATCTAGCCTCTTGAGCATTCCTGATTTTAATTGCTGCAGCTTTGCCTGAGCCCTGAGCTCTGGGATCCTTCCCTGCATCTCTCTGCCTTTCTAGCTCGGTATCTGTCTTTAAAACAATCTTTAAAAACTGCCCCTTTGATTAAGCTTGTGATAGTCTGTCCTTTTATCTCCCTGTGTGACTCAGGGCATTTTTCAGATAAAAGTGCTATGAAGGGTCTTTGGCATGTTTTATTATGTTAATGGTGCTATATAAATTGACAGTTATTGTGAAGTTACTCCGTCCACTGATTATACTCCTGTCATCACCAAAGGAGCTTACACCAGCCAAAGTGAAAGCATTTGGCGTGAATGTTTTTGCCACATTTGCTAATGGCCTTGTAGAAAAGAGGAAGAAGTAAATCTTGTTTTTTTTAACCATGGAGAGTAACTTTTGTAACATCGAGTGGAAACTAAGCTGCATTTTTGCAGCCTATGCACAATAGAACTAAATGCTTATAAAGCACCAATCTTTAAAATCACTTGAATGTTGGTTCCTTGCAGAGCTTCCCTATCAGTAAGCATTACCTTCTGAATTCCGGGAAAACATACGGCCACCTAATTTTTTTCGGCGCCAGATAATTAATGTTTTTCACACCAAATAATACCATCTCCAGAGGTGAGTTCAGAGCTGGTCTGTGATTCAGCAGGAGGGTGCTGTGTTCCGGCATGGCTGGGACGATCAAGGGCTGGACTTTCCCTCTTAGAAGGGCGCAAGTCCCACACTTGTTAAGTCTGTCCCCAGCTACTATTGTTGCAGGGCATAAAGATGGCAGGCTGAAAACTGACTTTCCCACCAGGGAGCAGTCCACACAGTCTCCACCCTCCCCTGTTTTGTTCCTCCATGGAAAATCCATCTCCAACTCACTACTTTTGGTTCCTAATATCAGTCTTTATGTTGGACTTTTTCAGTAGTTACTGAGTTTTGATCTGCATTAATAAATATTGAACACTGCAGAATTTTTTTTTTCCATTTTATATTAGTTTAGTGGCTTAGTAACTACTCAGGACATATTAACGGATTGTTATTATTGTATCTCATGGTAATTTCCATTCCAACTGAAAAAAAAGGAATTATAAACCAAACCTTTTCAAGATTTCATTAGAAAGCTGCATATTACAGAGAAAATGACCTTCCGTCTTTCAAAAAAAAATCAAAATATTTGCTTAAAAGGCTTTCCATGGAAATGCATTATTACTCTTTTTTGTGTAATAGAGTTATATAAGTTCCCCATTTATTCTCAACTTTTTCAAAACTCATTTGACACTAAATCTGTCTGTGTGGAGTTTGCACATTCTGCATGGGTTTCCTCCAGGTGCTCCAGTTTCCTCCCACAGTCTAAAGGTGTGCAGGTTAGGTTGATTGGCTATGCTAAATTGAACCAAGTTCTGAGGATTAGCAGGTTAAGTAGGTGAGATTATGGGAATAGGGTCCGGGTGGGATTGTGGTTGGTGCAGACTTGATGAGCTGAATTGCCTCTTTCTGCACTGTAGGGATTCTATGATAAATGTGTGATTCCAGTGGGAAATGCATCACAGAGCTCTGTGCAGCCAGTATTTGTTTGAGCTTAGCATCACATGGTTTAATTTGTTTGTTTGACTTGTTCTTTGGCCCCTTCAGCACAGTGATGATTTTTCTGCTTAATTTACACATTGCTGTCCCCTTTGCATTGAGAACTGAGTGTTTTGTTCAGATAACATTATTTTCTTAGCAAAATTTCTTATGGGTGGCACAGTGGTTTAGCATCAGAGATCTAGGTTCAATTCCAGCCTTGGGTGACTGTATGGAGTTTACACCTTCTCACTGTGCCTGCTTGGGTTTCCTCCAGATGCTCCTGTTTTCTCCAACAGTCCAAAGATTTGCAGGCTAGGTGGATTGTCCATGCTAAATTGTCCCTTAGGGTCCTAAGATGTGTAGGTTAGGGGAATTAGCAGACTACATGCATGGCGTTACGTACCGGACGGACCAAGGTGAGATGCCCTGTTGCAAGCCGGTGCAGACTCGATGGACCAAATGGTCTGCACTGTAGTGATTCAGCACAACCCAATACTAGTAAAGTTTGTTTATTAGTCACAAGTAGGGCTCACAGTAACATTGCAATAATGTTACTGTGAAATTGCACTACTGCCCATTTTTGGTGAGCACTGCTGCCTCACAGTGCCAATGACTTGGTTTTGATGCCCAGCTCGAGTCACTGTCTGTGTAGAATTTGCACATTCTCCCCATGTCTGTGTGGGTTTTCTCCAGATGCTCCAGTTTTGTCCCACAGCCTGAAAGATGTGCTGCTTAGGTGCATTGGCCTTGCTAAAAAAATTCTCCCTCAGTGCACCCGAACAGGCCCCATAGTGTGCCATTAGGGAATTTTCACAGTGACGTCATTCCTACTTATGAAACTAATAGATAAACTTTACTGCAACAAAATGCTTAACAGCTTTTTTTTTTGCAACAAGCATGGAATCCTTTAGTGATCCATATGTTGAATGGTTGTCCTATCGACTAATGATCATAACGAGGACAGCCAAGAAGGTAGAACTTATGTACTGAATGAAACAATATTAATATGGTGGTTGCGGGGGGGGGGGGGGGGGGGGGGGGGGAACTACTTGCATTGTAAAGAGGCCCAAAAACTAACATTTAGGATAATTCATTTATAAGCCTTTCCAGTTTAAAAATCTCCACTTGAGATTATTGCATGAACTTAAGCTATATTATATTCAACAGTCGTCTTTATTTTATAATTGGTTTTGGTATAAATTCTGTTTTCCCTTACTAGATATCAAATGGCTAGCAACAACACAGCAGGCATAGCACACGCCAGAAAGATGGTGGAACAGCTGAAAATGGAAACCAACATTGACAGAATAAAGGTGAGAAGCTTATTATTTCCACTTGCCATTTATTAGGTAAAATAACAGGAGTTTATTCAGTGGTTTGATGCATCTTTCTTTGGTTTTATGTTCACTTCTTTCTCTGTGCCACAATGAAGAAGCATGGGTTGTTCCTCTATTTTAAATGTGCTGTTTTAAAAGTTGGTTGTTGGTGAACAAACTTAGGGTGGCACAGTGGTTAGCACTGCTGCCTCACAGCACCAGGGACCTGGGTTTGATTCCAGAATCTGTGCAGAGTCTGCACATTCTCCCTGTATCTGCGTGGGTTTTCTCCGGGTGCTCCGATTTCCTCCACAATCCAAAAGATGTGCTGCTTAGGTGCCCTGACCATGCTAAATTCTCCCTCAGTGTACCTGAACAAGTGTGGCAACTAGGGATTTTCACAGTAACTTCATTGCACTGTTAATGTAAGCCTACGTGTGACACTAATAAAATAAACTTTAGTTCTTATCCCTTCTCATTTCAAAAAATGAAATTTATAGGATCCAACCAGCTAAGATCAAAAGAATAAAGTATTATTAAACATAGATAACATATTTGACTCTATAATAGTCAGTTTAGGAGAGGTATGTTTATAGTCTTGGAATGATTTTTCCAGGAACCAAAAATCATTGAGCCTGTGACTTAAATACAAGCTCTCCAATAAGCAGATAACTGCAGCAAAACTATGTTTTAACGTATTAATAGATGCCCTTTTTATCAGTGGAGTTAACAGGTTAGATGATGCTCATACATGGTGACAGATACTTGTCAAAGATCATTAAATTGTTTTTCAGCATGAAATCTCATGCATTTTTATGTACAAACTGCTTGGATTATGTTTGTAATTCAGTGCCTGCAGGTGTAGTACAAGAATGGTAAAACAACCACGGGGCACAAAAACTTCATTTACACAATTACATGTCGGCAGCATTTGAAGAGAAAAATGTGAATCTTGGAGCGAGTGAAACTGCTGCCAGTGGCAAAACATCTGATACATTGCAATCACCAGAAAGAAGAAGCTGGACCTTATGTTTACTTAGAACACTTCCATCTCAGTTCTTTTTTTTTCCATTAACATATTTCAAAGAATAATTCTGCTGTATTGATTGTATTACTAGTGACCCTACGACTAAATCAGAGTGGCACAAAACACAATTCTTAAAACTACTAAGATATACCAAGGCCAAAGTTTCTTGCCATTCTGGCCAGGAGTGTACTGGCAAGGCTAATTGGAAACATCTAGCACTTGTTTAGCCCAGGAGTTTTCTTCAGCACTTGAGCTTCGTATCATCATATATGAAGCCATTGCTGTTAGGGGGTGAGCAAGGGCACTAGTTAAAGGATTGTTGGTATGCCCAAAGGCAACCATAGAGTCAGAATTGACATTTGTAGGAGTCTGACAAAGGGTAGTCTAGACTTGAAACGGCTCTATTCTAAATCCACGGATGCTGTCAGATCTGCTGAGATTTTCCAGCATTTTCTGTTTTTGTTTCAGATTCCAGCGTCCGCAGTATTTTGCTTTTATGTTTGTAGGACTCATATTGGGGGTTTAGGTCTGGGCTGATGAAGAAGTCAAATATTTATTTTTAAGTAATCCACTTACCAAAGAAGCCATTACAGACAAAGACTGTGATGGCTTTCTCCACTTCGGTCAGATTGCTAAAGCCACCTTTTGCTTTTATCAGTATTTATCAGCTCATGCACAAGGACACTGACAGATCACCGCATATTTCAACAGCAACTGCAAGGGCTGAGACCATCAGTAGTCACAATATTGACCTAATTACTGGATTGCACACCCAATGATTTTCAAGACCGTTGTAATTGACTGTCATTATAGGCTCTGAACAATGTTAGTAAAAAGCATAGGAAGGATCCATCATAAAACATAGATAGGATACATTCCAATATGTGTACTGAATCACTAGATCTAACATCCGTGTTCCCTGGAATGTCACAAGATAAATGTGGATTAGATAGGCAAATAGTTTGAAACAACATAGAGGAGCATAACTAAAAATGTAAAAGCAAACAAAGTTTTTTCCAATCAAAAAATAGAATAACATAGGCAGGGTGACTTGCATTCAGTGAATCAGAGTTCCACTTAAAAATATAGTTAAGGACAGAAACCACAAGACTAAAGAGCTGGCGAAAGAGGAACTCCAGCACTTCAACATATTCTGTTTCAAGTCACTTCCAATCATGTGTGAAAGTAAAACTTCTTTCAATTATTGCATGTGTAAGGATCATATGATGGATACCATAAAACAGTGTGGAATGTCTGCGATAAATTAGTTCAAAGAATCTTAAAATCATTTTTCTTGGTTTTAACTTTGTCAATTACAAAAACAGCCTTCCCTAAGAGAGTGAGCAGATGTACACGAGTACTTCAATGCAAACTGCCTCTGGGAGTTGGGCAAGTAAACACACGAATGGCTTGTAAGTGGCTCCTTATGAGGAAGTTGTTTGCCTCCACTTTGCTGCCACCTTGCCAACACAATCAGAACCGTTATTGCTATTGTACGAAATTACAAATGTAAACCTCCATCCTATCAATCTGTAGCACAAACCAATTGACCTGACCAAGCCTTTTATTGAATCAACAGCATGTTTCAAAAACAAAACAAAGTTGATGGAATGGATGAGAGCAGTGTCTAAATCAGAAACAAATTACTGTGGATGCTGGAAATCTGATGTAAAAGTGGAAAGTGCTGAAAATTTAGATCAGGTAGCATTTGTGGAGCAAGTAATAGCTTTAACAGGCAGAAAACTAGCCTGACAGAGGAGCTTAATTTGGGAAACTGAATTTTGATGTCCCACCAACAGCAGGATTAACTTCAGCATTTAAGTTCTCAGAACTTTAAATGTGGTCATGCTTCCTGGCAAACTCATGTCAAGGGACTATTAGCATATCGTGCATATTCATTGAAAAGCCACTTGCCCAGGTTTGCCCTCCAGATGAAAGATGGAGCTTGCCACTCCTGCCAGCAGTGGGCATTGTGGTGTGCTGGTGCACAGGAAGTTAAAGTTTATTTATTTATTAGTCACATGTAAGGCTTACTTTAACACTGCAGCGAAATTACTGTGAAAATCCCCTAGTCGCCACAGTCCAGTGCCTTTTGGGTTAATGCACCTAACCTTTCAGAATGTGGGAGGAAACCGGAGCACCAGAAACCGATGCAGACATGGAGAACGTGCAAACTCCACATTGACAGTGACCCAGGCTGGGAATCAGTGACTAACCACAGTGCCGCCCAAACAGGGATAGCGGCAAAAAATCTGTTTCCCGACAGCAGGATGAATTTTTGGAATTCTGTTCTCCTGACTACCAAGATGGGTCAAGCTTCCTGACAAACGATGTCAGGAATTTCATTTGCATGAAATAACATCTCATGCATACTCACTAAATGTCCTCTGGACTGGAATTAAGCTTGCCCTCCAAATTAGATTTCCTGCTGAATTTTGAATGTCCAATTTTTCGACTATGTTGGCAGCATGCCTTTGGCAAGCTTCACTTCCATGAGTTTAAGGACCATAGATGTTGCACTCGGGGACATTGCATAACTTCACTCATATTGAGTGCAATTAGCAAGAACTGTGCCAAAGCTGGAGACAAGCAAGTGGAAAGATGGAGTGAAGGCTGGACAGGAGAGGCAGGCTTATAGGACAGTGGTGGGGTTTAATGCCCAGAAAAGTGTGGGGTGGGAATGTGTTTTAGAGGGCGGTGTTAGTGATTTCGATGGTTTCTCTCTGGAGAGAGAACTAAGGGTACTGTTGATGGGAAGGAATGGTTATAGTCAGCAGGGGGCAGGTGTGGGGTGTGGGAGTTGCAGTAGGGTGGGAAGAGAAGGGTGGGCCAAGTCTGGTGAGAGTCTGGCAGGCGAGTTTTCATCATGAGGAGGACAAGACAGGTGGCTTGGATAAAGGGAGAAGCACAGTCAGAGTGCACATGGAAACAGGTGCCAGCTCTGCAGAGAGGGAAGGCAAGTTCAGGTAAATCGTGATAGGGTCCAAGTTATGGGGGCAGCTTCATGGGTCACTGGGGGGAGAGGAATGGTGATGTTTGGATAGGTCTTTGGTGATGGGGGAGGGGGATGTGCAAGGGGTGACAAATAGGGCAGCAGTGGAGTGAGTTTAAATGATGAGCAGCATTTTTCCCAAATTGACCATGACCCCACTGTTAGTCAGAGAGGTCCCTCAAGGCTGGAGAAGGGGCTTCTTGGGTGAATGGAGTTGAAGGTCAGCACATGTGACCAAATGGGGCACCCTAATGATTGAGACAACTGAATGTGAAAGATGCTCAGTTAGAATATCATGGCATCAGGTCAAACCTGCCATGCACCATTTCCGCACCCTCCAGTACTCTTCTTTGTTGAACACATTTGGAGAAAGCACTGAGGGTGGCAAGGTGCGCAGACCACTAAGGCATCCAGCTCTGAAAGCAATAATCTGCTCACTGGACACTCAGAATGCACTCTGCCCGGGTCACTCAGTTCTTGATCTCATTAGAAATCCTTTTGTACTCTCCTTGTGTCCTTTTCAAAACTTACTTTCCTTCCTATCTTTGTGAAATAGGTTTTAAGCAAGTGCAAGTGGGGAGGGCGGGAAACAAAATGAAAGGGAAGATCTGTGGAAGAGAGGAGAGAGTTCCATGAGAAATGGTTTTATGGTGCAAGGCCAAAGAGAGTAATAACAAAGAAAATAAAGAAGAAACAAAAGATTTGTCTAATGAAGGTCTGAATGGTTGCTTTCTGAAAGAAAATAAGATAAGAAAGAAACACAACTGGAGAATAAACCAACCAAGAGAAAGAAAACAAAATGGGGGCAGAGATTATGATTTAAAATTCTGGAACTCAGTGTTGAGTCAAAGAACAAAACAGCACGGGAAACAGGCCCTTCGGCCCAACGAGCCCGCGCCGCCACCTCGATGTTCCCACTTCTACCCGTGATCCCTGTCTATGTTTATAGATATATGCATTAGAACCAAACTTAAGGCAATTTAGGGAGAATTTGTTCTGCCAATCAGCCTAAGAGCACATCTTTGGGATGTGGGAGGAAACCAGAGCACTCGGAGAAAAGCCACGCAAACACGGGGAGAATGCGCAAACTTCCAGAGATACCGGCCCAAATCCATGTATCTGCACAGCACAGCAATAGTCACTGAGCTGTCGTGTTGCCCATCAACTGGTCCAGGTCAAGCATACACTAACGACGTGAAAAATCCAAGAGCAGCCCTCTCACGACAAGGTGGACCGAAGTACCTGTTGGATAAAACAAATACATCAATATCATCGACAATTTACACACTTCCCAGGGAGCTCCCAAGGCTCGTGATGCCTATCTTAAATCAGTTTTCTATACCCTCTATTCCCATTCTGTTCACATGCCCATCTAAGTATCCCTTAAATAACTCCAGAGTTCCTGCCTCCACCACTTTACTTGGCAGCGCATTCCATACCCCTACCACCCTCTGAAAAAACTCCCTCTAGCATTCAAATTATACCTTAACCCCCTCACCCTAAGCCGGTGACCCCTTGTGCTATTTGAGTCCATCCTAGGAAAAAGCTTAACCCTGTTTACTATATATATACACCCCTCAATCTTGTACACCTCTATTAGATCTCCTCTAAGTCTACGTCTTTTTAAGGAAAGCAACCTCAATTTGCCTAACCTCTCCTCGTAACTCAGACCTTCCATACCAGGCAACGTCCTGGTAAACCTCCTCTGCACTCTCTCCAGAGTCTCCACATCCTTCCGGTAGTAAGGCGACCAGAATTGGACACAGTATTCCAAATGAGGTCTAACCAACATTCTATACAACTGCAACATTAAAGGCCAGCTCTTGTACTCTATACCCCTTCTTCCTAGGCTAGCATACCATATGCTTTCTTCACAACCTTCTCCACCTGCTCTGCCACCTTCAGAAACTTGTGCATCTGCACCCCCAGGTCGCTCTGCATTTCTATACTCTTAATAGGTCTACCCTTTATCATATACCTCCCCCTTACATTCTTTCTCCTGAAATGCATCACCTCGCATTTATCAGGATTGAATTCCATCTGCCATCTATCTGCCCAAGCTATCAGCCTGTGTCCTGCTGCATCGCCTGACAATGCTCCTCACTATCCACCAGCCATCTTTGTATCGTCTGCAAACTTGCTGATCATTCCACTTACTCCCTCTTCCAAGTCATTTATACATATTACAAATAGAAGAGGTCCCAGTACCAAGCCCTGTGGCACACCACTAGTGACCAACCTCCAGCTAGAAAAACACCCTTCCACTATTACTCTCTGTCTCCTATTACCAAGCCAGTTACTTATCCATCTAGCTACCTGTCCTTGTATCCCATTAGCCTTGACCTTTTCAACTAACCTTCCATGAGGGACTTTGTCAAACGCCTTACTGAAATCCATATAGACGACATCAACGGCTCGCCCTTCGTCCACCGTTTTCGTCACCTCCTCAAAAAATTCTACCAGATTCATAAGGCATGACCTCCCCTTAACAAAGCCATGCTGCGTATCCCTAATCAGATCGCAACGCTCTAAGTGCCTATACATCCTATCTCTAAGAATCCCCTCCAATAGCTTCCCTACCACTGACGTCAAACTCACCAGCCTATAATTTCCAGGGTTATCCCTACTACCCTTTTTAAACAACGGTACAACATTAGCTATTCTCCAGTCCTCTGGGACCTCACCTGTGTCCAAAGAAGAGACAAAGATTTACGTCAGAGGCCCAGCAATTTCACCTCGCACCTCCCTAAGCAGCCTGGGATAAATGCCATCAGGCCCTGGAGATTTATCAGTTTTAATGCTACCTAGAAGCTCTAACACTTCCTCCCTCGGTATGGATATTTCCCTCAACTGGTCCACAGCTCCCTCAGAGACAGGAGCTGTCAACAAGCCCCTCTCCTTCGTGAATACTGACGCAAAGTATTCATTCAGAATCTCCGCCATTCCCTCGGGCTCTAAGCACAGTTCCCCTCCTCTGTCCCTAAGAGGTCCGATTTTTCCTCTAACCACCCTTTTATTCCTAACATAGGAGTAAAAAGCCTTTGGATTTTCCTTAATCCTATCTGCCAAAATCATTTCATGTCCCCTTTTTGCCCTTCTAACTCCCTGTTTGAGCTCCCTCCTACTCTCTCTATATTCCTCCAACGCTGTCTCCGTTCCCAGCTGCTTTGACCGATCATACGCCTCTCTCTTCTTCCTAACCAAATCCTCAATATTCCTAGTAATCCACGGCTCTCAAATCCTACCTTTCCCATCTTTCCTCTTAGCCAGCATATATCTTTCTTGCAACATTTTCAGTATTCCCTTGAAAAAATCCCACATGCCTAGCGTGGACTTACCCTCGAGCAATGGTTCCCAATCAGTTTCCATAAGTTCCTGCCTAATCCAACGGTAGTTAGCCTTCTCCCAATTCAGCACCCTGCCCCTAGGGCAACAAGCATTCTTTTCCATCTGTATCCTAAAGTAGACAGCATTGTGGTCACTGTTAGCCACATGTTCCCCTACTACAACATCAATCACCTGCCCTGGCTCATTACTCAGAGCTAAATCCAATATAGCCCCTCGTCTAGTCGGACTAGCTAAATACTGCTCCAATGATCCTTCCAGTACACATTTTACAAATTCCTCCCTGTCCGAATCCCCAGCTCTAGGTACCTTCCAATCCACCCTAGGGAGATTAAAATCTCCCACTATAATGATTCTGTTCTTTCTGCACCTATCCAAAATGTCTTTGCATATGTCTTCTTCAACTATTCACGGGCTGTTGGGTGGCCTATAATACACCCCTAGCATAGTAATTGCCCCCTTTCTATTCCTCAACTCCACCCACAGCGACTCCACTCCTAACTCCTCTGTAATTTCCTCCCTCTGCACCGCCGTGATGCTCTCCTTAACTAACAATGCCATTCCCCCACCTCTTCTGGACCCTCCTCGGTCACACCTGAAACACTTATACCCAGGAATATTCATCTGCCACTGCTCTCCTTCCTTTAACCACATCTGTCGCTGCAACCACATCCAAGTTCCTTGCAAACATTAAGGCCCTAAGTTCATCTGTTTTTCCTGTTATGCTCTTTGCATTGAAACAGATGCACTCCAGACCTCCAAGCCACTCGGAACCTCCTTCTCCCTGGTGTATTTCGTCTCATCCAAGCTTACTGTATCTTCCATCTCACTCCCTACCAAGCTATCGTTTTCATCCCCTCCCCCCTTCCATATTAGTTTAAACCCTACCGAAACACTTCAGCTAACCTCCCAGTTAAGATATTCATGCCCTTCCCATTTAAGTGTCCCTGTCTCTTCTATACTAGTGCCCTTCTTTCACAAATACTTCAGTTATCCACAAATATAAAACCCTCTGCCCTACACCAATCCTTCAGCCATAGGAACTCATTTCTCCTGGCTCTGCTATTTCCTGGCCCTGGAAGCAGCCCCGAGATCGCCACCCTGGAGGCCCTACTCTTCAGCCTACCCCCAACTTCCTGAACTGCCTTCGTATATCCTCCCTGCTCCCTTCTCTCCTATGTGAATAATCACAACCGCCTGGGTCCCCTCACCCTTCAAAATGCCCTCTACCCTGTCAGAGGCATTTTGCACCCCTGCTCCAGGGAGGCAAACTACCATCTGGAGTCCTGCCTTTGACCACAGAACCGCCTATCTATTCCTTTAACCCTCCCATCCCCCACTACTACCTCCCTTTCTCCCCTCTGAGGTACTCTGGTCCTCCTGCCTTACCTTTTTTACCCCTCCGCCTATTATATTTTGGAGGACTGCCACTGGGGAAGTCTTTGGACTGTTGTCCCTCTCCTTTTTCCCATTCCTTACAGTAACCCACCTATAAGGGTCACATTCCCCCTCCTTAGGCTCTGGGTTCACCACCTTACTATGCCTCCCTTCCATTATTGCCTCGTTCTCCCTGACTAAAAATACATCTTCCAATTGCCACGCTAGTTGCTTGACCCGAGCCCTCAGACGCTGCAGCTCCGAACACTTGACACATATGTGGACTTTCGGGAGACGTCTTGCCTCCTGGAACTCCCACATATGACACTGTATGCAGGTGACACGTCTTCCCGTAATTCCTGCCATTGTCCTGAACACCTTTAGAGGTGTAAACGCGTTTGGAAAACCAGTAACACACTCTGCCTAAACCTGCTCTCACCTAAGCCCAGCAAGCCAAAGCCCTCAAATCTTACACTCTGTTCACTCCACTGCCTGCTCCCAACACTGTCCACTATCTACTGCCGCTTTCTTTTTATACTCTCAGTTCCCTTCCCAGCTACCCCCACACCTAACTACGGCAGCAAAAAGCAGTCAAAAATAGAGAAAAAAAAGCAAATTGAAAATTTTTCACACTCAGCCATCAGCACTTCCAAGCATTCTGTTCCAGAGAACAAAGTCCAGAAGGCTGGAAAGTGTTCTGCTGGAAGATGAGGTACTGTTCCTCAAGCTTGCCTTGAACTTCACTGTAACACTGCAGAATTTCTGAGGACAGAGAGGTCAGCATAGGGACAACACAGCACGGGAACCGGACTTCAGCCTTCCAAGCCTGCACTGACCATGCTGCCTGACTTAACTAAAACTCCCACCTTCCCCGAGGCCATAATTCCTCTATTTCTATCATATTCATGTATTTGTCAAGATGCCCCTTAAAAATCACTATCGTATCCACTTCCACTAGCTCCCCCAACAACGAGTTCCAGGCACCCAATGCTCTATAAAAAATCTGCCTCATACATCTCCTGTAAACCTTGCCCCTTGCACCTTAAACCTATGCCTCCTAGTAATTGACTCTTCCACCCTGGGAAAAAGCTTCTAACTATCTACTCTGTCCATGCCTCTCATAATGTTGTAGACTTCTATCAGGTCTCCCCTCAACTTCCATCGCTCCAGTGAGAACAAACCAAGTTTCTCCAATCTCTTCTCATAGCTAATGCTTTCCGTACCAGGCAACATCCTAGTAAATCTTTTCTCCTCTCCAATGTCTCCATGTCCTTGTGATAGTGTGGACGTTCTATAAAGCTGCAACATTACTTACCAATTTTTAAATTCAGTACCCCGGCCAATGAAGGCAAGCATGCTGTATGCCTTCTTGACTATCTTCTCCACTTGCATTGCCATTTTCAGTGACCTGTGTACTTGTACACCTAGATCCTTTTGCCTGTCAATTCTCTTAAGGGTTTTGCCATTTACTGTCTACTTCTTGTCTATATTAGATCTTCCAAAATGCATTACCTTTGTCCAGATTAAACTCTGTCTGCCATTTCTCTGCCCAAGTCACCAACTGATCTATATCTTGCTGTAACCTCTGTTGGTCCTCATCACTTTCTGCAAATCCACCAAGCTTTGTGTCATCTACAAACTTACCAATCAATCCAGTTACATTTTCCTCCAAATCATTTATACACATACAGCAAAAGTCCCAGCTCTGATCCCTGAGGACACCACTTGTCACAGCTCTCCATTCAGAAATGTACCCTTCCACTGCTACTCTTTGTCTTCTTTGACCGTTCCAGTTTTGTATCCACCTTGCCATCTCACCTCTGATCCCACACGACTTCAACTTCTGCACCAGTCTGCTGTGAGGGACCTTGTCAAAGGCCTTACTGAAATCCATGTAGACAACATCCACTGTCTTACCCTCAAGAATCATCTTTGTCACTTCTTCGAAAAACTCAATCAAGTTACTGAGACATGACTTCCCCTTCACAAAACCATGTCAATATGTCCACTTACTTCCAAGTGGGAATAAATCCTGTCTTGAAGAATCCTCTCCAATTATTTCCCTACCACTGATGTAAGACTCACTGGCCTGTAATTACGTGGATTATTCTTGCTACCCTTCTTGAACAAAGGAACAAATTGGCTATTCTCCAGTGTGGAAAATTAAAGTAACAGGGAGTCACATCAGTAGCAAAACAAAGCTGATGTGCAAAGCAGTCACTTAGTCTACACTGTGATCTCTCTGTGCTAGAAGAGAGCACATCATTTTGACGTTTGGGTCTGACCTTACATAGCCAGAGAAATGATGGGGGTTAATTTCCATAGGCTATCTCCCGCTCAGCCATCACAACTTTGGCAGCAGAGCCATGGAAATCACTGGGATCAGTGCCATTCTTCCATTAATCCCATGACAGATTAATAGGAACACATCCACAGGCCTTCAGCTTCATTGGTTTTAGTGAGCATAGATCTCTCCGGTTTGAAGTTAGTATACAATCTGGTGACTTGCACAAAAGCAAAAAAACTGAATTTACTTGAAATGTAATTATTTGTTCAGTTTAAGTGTGTTTGCCTAGTTTCTTTATGGTCGCAGAGTCCGAGTAATTTCAACCTAGAATCTTTCAAAGAACTGGCATTTATATTCTGTTTCACAGCCAGACATCCCAAGCTGCTTCACAGCCAATGAAGTATTTGTACTTGAAATAATTGGTATTTTCAAAATACTTCACTGGCTGTGAAAATCAAAGTTAGGAAATTGCAGAGGGTAGATTATAGAAAGCAATTAGAAAAACGGACGAATAATGTGCTTCTATGGTGTTGGTTGAGGGATAAACTTTTGATAGGATAACTGGCCTGCAGTTCTTCAAATAGCACCAGACTCTCTCTGATTCCACCAAAGAAAGTATACAACTCGATTTGATAGTTTATCTGGTAAGTGTCACCCAGCTAGTGCAGCACTCTCATTACTGCTCTGATGCGTCAGCCTGGACTTATGGTACGAAAACCTTTGAGCAGCACTTCTGACTCAAATGCAGAAGTGATTCTTCCTAGCCATGGTGTATTTCACAAATATCATTGAGTTCCCATTATTGCCACATTTTTCAAAAGATATGGCTATGGTGTTCTCTGGTGGAAAACTTAGCGGCTTGACTTTTTGTTGATTGTATGCAATCACTTGAACTTAGTACTCATAGACAAATGTGGAAAAGTCTAACTCTCTTACTTGCATGTTTTAGGTGTCCAAAGCAGCAGCAGATTTGATGGCCTACTGTGAAGCTCATTCTAAAGAAGATCCTTTACTGACACCGGTTCCTGCGTCAGAAAATCCCTTCAGAGAGAAGAAGTTCTTCTGCACCATCCTGTAAAGCCCCAGCTCGCCTGAGAACCAGGCGGCTCTGAACAATGGTGTTGAATTTTACCAATGTGGACACATTCCTGTCTGCAGAATTTTTAGCAAAGCCAGGAAGCAACAGGGATGTGCATGTTTAAAGAATCTTGTCCGCTTATTGGGAATGGAAGCAGAAGAACCACCTTGTGAAAATAGAGATTCTAAAAACCGCTTAGAATGAAACCGTGTAGAGACGTGTTAACATTTTTTTTTGCTCTTGCAAGGACCGTAAATTATGTTCGATAGTTTGATGTCTAAAGTATGACAGTTGTTCTAAGAAAGGTAAATACTGAAGAAAATGTATAATTTTATTGGAATGATAATTGTTGTTCTTCAATATGATTTTTATTTAAGTTAAACAGACAAGTATACAATTAAGATAGATTTACTGTGGTGTTGTACCTTAACATTTGGTTATGTGCTTTTTGCATTAGAGTAGCACAATGATATGCTGGACGTTCCTTTGAGAGATGATTTCTAAGGAAGAGAAATGTTACTAACAAGCATTTGGCAAATGGAATGCCATTTGCAAAACATAAAAGCTGGCAGCTTGCGTATTTTCTTAAACTCTTTAGTGTTTCTCTGACAATTGTGTATAGTTGCTTACAGTTTTTGCTAGTATAAGTAATATGTGCTATTTAGTGATCCTAATATTTGTGATAGCAGCAAAAGAGTTGCATGGAAATGTCCCTGCCATTCCCCTTTTTAATTGATTTTAGTTTAGATGATCTGAAATGATGCAATGTAAATATACAGAACAGCCAAGATTTTAATTTCAAACTCTGATTGCTAAAGAAGCACACTGCCTATTTCTTAACAGCCCTGTTCTCTCACTAATGCTTGTGAACACTATAAGAAATATCTGTCATTAAAATCATTTATATAAACAATTTATACCAAATTAAATATTGTAAAATAACACACGTTTTACTGGAAGTAAAACTTGCATGCAAACAATAGTACATAGACATACATGGCAATGTTTGAAACGCAAGACTAATTGTCAAAAAGTAGCTTTGTATACAAAGAAGTGAACAAACAGGCAAATGGTTTACAAAATATCTTCTTAGTCCATCAATTTAACAAAATCAAACAATTTTGGAAGACAGAATCTGTCCCTCGATGCAATCTTTCTGTGCATCTTTTTTACCCAAGAAAACAAGGTTATCGTACAGTGTAATATGCAGATGCACAAACAGGTCTCAGCTTTTGTGAATAATCGGATAATTTTACCTTGGACTGTTTCACCACCTTTTAACAAACCTTTTTGATATTTTCAGATAATGTATTTTTACTCGATTGCTAATTTTCTTAGATCTGTCGGCACCAACATCTGCCATTACACTGCCAAACTAGCCCTTCTCTTCCATTTTCAATTCCGTACAAAGGAGTGATCTACCATAGTATTAGCCCACAAAAGTAGGAGTTATCATCAAACAAACAGATACATTAACCAAAGTAGCTACATTGAAAACATTACAAAACGAGAAAGACTGACATGTATGACTATGGCTTGTTGAGTCTAATTTTTCCGTAAACTTGTGTTCATGGCAGCAGTGAGTTGTAGTGCCTATATGAGTCACCAGGAATGCTATATATGACAGTAAGAATAAAAGGGATGTGTGAATTTTCTTAAACTGAGTACATTGTAAAAACAAATGTGTATTGTATTTCTGGTTGTATACCCTCGTTAGCTTTGTATAGGGAAACTTGAACAAAGTCTGATGTATTGCACATTTTCATGCCAGCCATGTGAACAATGTATCAGTTTTAAATAAAAATCTTCAGAACATTTCACTTACGGGCATTTTAAACAGCATTGGGTTATAAATAATATACATCTGTCTAATAAACACATCAATCATTACTGTTGGAATATTAAATATGGTGCTGTTCTTAAAAAGTTCCTGCTACCATGCCTGCCCAGAAAACAGTATTGAATTTTGTCTGCGAGCACAGCTGTTGCTTGGTGGGAGTCATATTCAGACCTAAGTTGTCAATTTTTTCATTATATGGAGATGCCAGTGTCTGATTTGGGGTGGGCACAGCAAGAAGTCTCTCAACACCAGGTTAAAGTCCAACAGGTTTATTTGGAATCATGAGCTGCTCCTTCATCGGGTGCCTCTTTAACCTGTGATTATCCCTGTCTTCCTTTGCACTGTCTGTATTGGGAAAGACTTGCTTGTCTGTAAAACTCACATTCCAACTATTATCTTGAAAATATGTCTTTGCCTATATATGCCGTGTTTGTGGAACCCACCTCTTCATTCACCTATGAAGGAGCAGTGCTCCAAAAACTCGTGATTCCAAATAAACCTGTTGGACTTTTAACCTGGTGTTGTGAGACTTCTTATAGCTTTTTCATTAACAAATTGTGTGACCAATTGTTCTGTATGAGGATCATCCCGTAATTTTATTTTACATTTTGTCCTGAGATCTATTTATTGGTTCCCTGGTAGATATGCTACTTGTCCTGTATTTTCCAGGGCAGGGACTGGGAGACCACAGAGCAATCTCCCCTTTTCTGCTGCCCTTGTGTCTAATGGTGCTTGTGCAAGCTTACTGTATTCCTGTCATTGTGGTGCTGATTGGCCAGGGCTCAGGAGAAAGTCTGGAGAAGGACTCACTCAAGGCCAGCACTCTGGGCGGAAAATAAAAGTTGCCAAAACTTGGTGAAGCCGTCGAGATTCTTGACAGGCCCAGGGTTGTAGCAGCACAGCCTTAGTCTTGGACAGTACGGGCCCAGACCTGAATTGTGTTTAGGGATGGAAAGAAGGTTCGCTGAATGAGCAAAGAGGGATTGAGAAGAGGGGCTGCTGTTTGTGGGGGGTGTTTGTGCAGACAGGCTGCAGAGTGTATTTTGGTTGTTGAGGGAGAGAGTGAGGAGAGACTTTGGGAAGAAGGGAGTTTGTGCAGTGGGAAGAAGTATGGAACTTCAGAGCAGTGCATGGGACACCGGGGGGAATCAAGGAAGTATACTTATATAAATCATATCAAGCTGGGTAGAAAGGTAAGCTGTAGAGAGAACACAGTGGTTGAGAAGAGATATAGCTGCAATTCTCCCATCCTGCTGCGCTAATTTTTTAACGCAGCAAACTGGGAGAACCAAGCATCAGCCAATTTGCAGGGTTCCCGTGAGTATTCACGCTGTGCTTGCAACTCCTCGGGATTTCTGGTGGTGGTACTGCACTGGAAATTGGCTGGGAGGCAAGATCAGCATCTGAATACGATAAAGCATATCACTTAAATGCTAATAGTGGGTCCGGACTGAATTCTCTGGGCAAGAATCTGCCCAACCTGCCAGAGTATTTCACTCCAGTGGGGATTACACTAGAACCTCACTTTTGGGGAACTAGCGACCCAAACCTGCTGGTGTAAAGTGGTGGCTCCACAGCAGGTCAGGCAGCAGAGGGATGGTGCCCCCTGAGCATAGGCACCCTGGCAGTGTCAGCCTGTATCCCCTGACACTACACAAAGTGCATAATGCTAATGCCCAAGAAACATCTTGGCACTGTCCATTGGGGCAATGCCAAGGGGATGGAGCCTGATTGGGGGGTGATTGGTGTGGAGGGAAGTTCCGCTGTCACTCTAAGATCAGTTGAGGAAGAAGAGAGTGCAACGGCGGTGGAGGGGCGGTGGTTAATTGTCAGGAGGTAGGGGGCTGTCAGGGCTGGGCCCAAGAATGGTCAGTGGGTCAGTGATCAACCTGTGACGGTGCAGGGGGAGGAGGACAGGTGTTGCAGGGATCACAGAGCTGACCAGCCATCAAGCTGGCCAACAAAGAGAGAGGCTGCCAGCGTGGGGCTACTTGGCATGTGCCAGTCTCAGCACTGTGGGAGAATTTGGCCATTGTTAGATTAACTGAATCGGCAACAAGATGGAGTATTATGTAGGGAATTGTTAAATTATTCATTTTGGTTATAAAAATAGAAAAGCACCGTCTGTGGGAGTTTGCGCATTCTCCCCGTGCTTGCATGGGTTTTCTCTGGATGCTCCTGTTTCCTCCCACATCCCAACAATGTGCTCTTAGGCAGATTGGCAAAACAAATTCTCCCTAAATTGTCTCAAATTTGGTTTTTAATCCATAGATCTATAAACATAGACAGGGATCATGGGTAGAGGTGGGAACATCGGGGTGGTGGCGCGGGCTTGTTGGGCCGAAGGGCCTGTTTCCTGTGCTGTTTTGTTCTTTGTTCTTTGTTTGAAACTAATAAATGCTGATGCTCAGAAACTTGTATGTGCACGTACAAGACCACAAGAGTAAGCGTGCAGTTGTAGCAAGCAGTTAGTAGGGTAAACAGCATCTTGGCTTTTATTGCAAGGGGTTTGGAATACAGAAATAAAGAAGTCTTGCTATAATTGTAAGCGCTTTGGTGAGACCACATCTGGAATATTGTGTGCAGTTTTGATCTCCACGTTTAAGAAAGGATATACTTGCATTGGGGTTTGGCAAAAGTTCACTAAATTGGTCCCTGGGATAAGTGGGTTGTCCTTGATAAGAGGTTGAATAAGTTGGTCTTATACTCTCTGGAATTTAGAAGAACAACAGGTAATTTCATTGAAATGCATAAAGCTCTGAAGGGGCTTGATGCTGAGAGATTGCTTCCACCGGTCAATCTAAAACAAAAGCACAGTCTTGAGATGAGTTACCAATCGTTCAGGACTGAAATGAGGACAGAGAATTTACTTCATTCAAAACATTGTGAATCTTTGGAATTCCCAACTACAGAGAGTTGTGGATGCTCCATCGTTGAATACATATAAAGCTGAGAATGACAGAATATTGGTCTGTCTGGGAAACCAGGGATATGAGGAATGGACAGGAGAGTGGAGTTGAAGCCCAAGATCAGCCATGATCATGTTGAATGATGAAGCTGGTTCAATGGTTGTATGGTCTATTCCTGCTCTTAGTTTTTGTGTTCTTATGTGGAGCTTTGCCTGATGTCTAGTTTTGTAATTAAACCATTTCCTAAGAAACTTTTTGCTTAAAGTGCAGCATCTCTGTTGCCTTGACCTCACTGCATGGAAATTACGTTCATTTTTATCTATGATGCAGCCTCCATGACTGCACAGCTGCTGTGAAATGACTATAAATCTTCCTCAGAATGCCATCATCAGTTGAATGACTGCATATGCAAAGGGCTTTTTATTGAGTTTTATTTAATGGATGATTATTGAAAATACATCTGCTTCCCAACCCAATCTCTGGTCTTGCCACAACCCTATTTCCTACCCCCTTTATCAAAGTGTACTTTATTTCCTCAGAATTTGTCACCTTGTTGACAAAGGGTCTAAACTTGACCAATATAAGAGGAAAGAATTAACCATCAGACTCCAGATATAACTGGTTGAAAGTTGGTGGATTACTCTCAACTTGCATGGATCTGATTAGCTAAAAGAGCAATTATTCAAATTATATATTACTGTTCACATTATATAATAATGATTTGGAAAAGGGAACTGAATGTATTACCTCCACATTTGCAGATGATACAAAGTTGGGTGGGAGGGTGAGCTGTGGGGAGGGTGCAAAGATGTTTCAGTGTGATTTGGATAGTGGATCTGGCTATGCGGCTATTTACATGTGGATAAATATGAGGTTATCCACTTTGGTGGCAATAATAGGAACACAGATTATTACTTGCATGGATGTAAATTAAGAGAAGTGGATACTTATCGTGACCTTGGAGTCCTCGTGTATTAGTCGCTGAAACTAAGAGTGGAGGGACAGTAGGCAGTAAAGAAGGCAAAGGTATGTTAGCTTTCATAGTGAGAGAAATTGAATATAACGATAAGGATGTTTTGCTGCAATTATATAATGGGTTGGGTTACACCTAGAGTTTGTGTGCAGTTTTGGTGTCCTTATCTAAGGAAGGATGTCCTTGCTATAGAAGGAGTGCAACAAAAGTTTACCAGGCTAATTCTGGAATGGCAGGTCCATTATATGAGGAGAGACTAAATCGGTCAGGATCATATTCACTGGAGTTTAGAAAAGTGAGAAGGGTTCTCATAGAAATTCATAAAATTCGAACAGACTTAGACAAGGTAGATTCAGAAAGAATTATCCAAATGGTGGGGGAGTCCAGAACAGGAGTCATAGTTTGAGGATAAAGGGTAAAACTTTTACAACTGAGGAGAAATTTCTTCATCCAAAAGATGGTGAATGTGTGCAATTTACTACCATAAAATGTAATTGTGGCCAAAATTATCTGATTTCAAGAAGAAATTAGATATAGCTCTTGGGGCTAAAAGGATATGGGAGGAAGGAATGATCAGGATATTGAATTCGATGATCAAAATGAATGGTGAGCAGATTCAAAGGACTGAAGTCCCTTCTTCAGCTTCTAGTTTCTGTATTAAAAATCTTGATACCATCCAGGATAAAACAGTTTACTTGACCATCACTCCATCCACCACCTTAAACCTTCACTGGTATATTGTGGTTGAGTGCAACTAGCACGTAACAATTCAGGGGTTTGGGCAGAAGCTTTGTTGATCTCCATCATATATGAAAACAAGGACTGGTTACAGGTGTATATGAACATTATTGCTTCCAATGCTCTTCCAGGAAGAGTATCCCACTCCCACAGGAAGTGGTGGGATAATGGTCTTCCTCTTCAAGTATTTATCTAATTTTGGAATCAACCAGCCTTTAATAGCAGTAACTACAAGCATTTGACACCTTCTTATCTTGTGTAAATAAACATTGAGCAATTGAGAAATAAATCAAGGAGGAATCAGTGGCAGGTCTGTTTATGAGACCTAAAATAAAAATACAACTGACTGCATGTGCGTCAGAGGTGATAGGTTTTCACTAGCTGTACTATACAACAACAGCAAAAAAAACTTGCATTTCTGTAGCACCTTTAAAGTAGTAAAACATCTCAGGGCACTTCACAAGAATATTATCAAATAAGATTTAACAACAAGTGCCATAAGGACCTGTTCAGTCAAATGACCAATAGCTTGGTCAAAGAGGTTGGTTTTTCGGATTGATTTAAACCAGGGATACTGGCATTAACACGGACCAGAACACCTCATTCACCTAACGAAGGCACAAAGGCCGAAAGCTAGCAAGTTTACTATCAAATAAATCGGTTGGATTTAAAATTGGTGTTGACAGACCTCTTACTGAGTTTACCCCAGTCCAACGCCGGCATCTCTACATCATTAACACGGGCCAGGTAATACAGAGACCCAGGTTCAAATCTCACCACGGCACATGGTGAAGTTTGAATTCAATATCATAGAATCATAGAAACCTTACAGTGCAGAAAGAGGCCATTTGGCCCATTGAGTCTGCACTGACCACAATCTCAACAGGCCCTACCCCCATATCCCTACATATTTACCCACTAATCCCTCTAACCTATGCATCTCAGGACATTAAGGGCAATTTTAGCATGGCCAATCAACCTAACCCACACATCTTTGGACTGTGGGAGGAAACTGGAACACCCAGTTGAATAAATCTGAAATTAAAAATCTAATGGTGGCCTTGAAACTATTTGATTCACTAACATCCTTTAGGGAAGGAACTCTGGTCTGATCCACACCAATGTGATCTACTCCTGAGCCATTCAGTTCAAGGGCAATTAAGGATGGGCAATAAATGCTGGCCTCACCAATGATGCCCACATCCCATGAATGAATAAAAAATGTAACTGCTCTAAAAACAAGAGGAAAGGAATCCTCAGATGAATTGGCTCAAGCCATTTTAGTTGCTGAAACTAATGTCCAAAAAAACCCAGAAATTATTCGCACCAAATAAAATACTAAATCTCCAAAGAATTAATGCAGAAAAATGAGTCCCAAAACCAAAGCTCCACTAATCTAAATTTCAACTGCAAAAGGCAGCAATCATTTTTCAGAGTACAAAAATAGTGTGATAATTCCAAACTATGTCTTCTCAGTGGTACTCTTCAGAACCATTAGTTCCCCTCACGCGCAGCCTGGGAGCAACAGAGCATAGCAGTAATACATGTGTGGGTTCAGTTCTGTCAATTAGGCCAAATAATCCTACAGAATTACAATAAGAATCATTTTTAAATTAATTATAGTTATAAGAATTTAAATGTACAGTTGAATGCAAATGCAATAATGATTAGTTTGTTTCCCCTCTTGCTGTCTTTGTTGTTAAGCCTGTCTGACATCTGTCTAAAACCTCATTGTCCTACAGGACTCTTCTTGCAGTGTATGTAATCTCATTATTAATTCATGGTGTATCTGTGTACTCTGCTAATATCGCTGTATCGCTGCAGTCAACCAGTGTGGCAGCTGCTTCAGAGAACTCCCACAAAGTTTCAAAAGCCATTGGACACTTCAGACACCAAAGAGCTTAATTATCAGCAGAGATATCTCTCAGAGACTGCAGAATCCTACTGGGAGTAACTAAATTGGTGAGCAAAGTAAACTGTTATAGGGAAATACTTTGAAGCTGGAAGAAGAGCTTGGTGTTCCAAAGCTTCAGTTTCGCAAAACAAGTTAAATGACAAGACGGCAGGAAAGATTATTGGTAACTAAATATTTTCTTCCAGAGAAGCATATAAGAAATCTATTTCAAAGGAAAGTAACTGGGAAGTTAAGGGGTGCGCCATGGTGGCACAATGATTAGCACAGCTGCCTCACAGCACCAGATTTGATTCCTGGCCTTGGGTCACTGTCTGTGCGGAGCCTATATGTTCTCCCTGTGTCTGTGTGGGTTTGCTCTAGGTATTCCAGTTTTCTCCCACAGTCTGAAAGACATGCTGGTCAGGTATGTTGGTCAAGCTAAATTCTCCCTCAGTGAACCCGAATAGGTTCCAGATTGGTCACTAGGGGATTTTCACAGTAATTTCATTGCAGTGTTAATGTAAACCCCCCTACTTATAGCAAATAAATTTTAAACATTTTTAGAAACCACTGGTAAGGCAAAAGCAAACACCTGAATGAAATAGATGATAAAAGGGGGCCACCCAAATTATATTCAGAAAAACAAAAAGTAAGTTACCAAATTAGATAGAAATAAAATAGTGTCCAAGATTTTAAAAAAGTTCAACCAGAAGAGGTCAACAGTGAGAAATATAACAAGGGAAACAGCTGAGGCAATGAAAACTAAGATGGAACTAATAAGTTGTATTTCATAGAATCATAGAATTCTACAGTGTAGAAGAAGCCATTTGACCCATCGAGTCTGCACCGGCCACAATTCCACCCAGGCCCTATCACACAACGCTATGCATTTACCTTAGCTAGTATCCCTCACACTAAGGAACAATTTAGCATGGCCAATCCACCTAATCCGCAAATCTTTGGACGGTAGGAAGAAACCAGAGCACCCAGAGGAAACCTTTTGCTGGGCACCATTCACAAATGAGAACTACTCAGAGGATTAATGAACATATACCAGGCATTGAGCAACATAGCAAAATAATACAAGATCCCAGGGGCAAAGGAAGAAAACCAGAAAATGTGGCCTGGAAAAAAGCTGTAATTTGCAGGTCATAGATAGACGGTAACCATAGCCACCCGTTTCATCAGGAGAGTTGATAATCATGTGTGCTACAAGGAATACACATTCAGAATGCTGAACTGTTTACATGGATGTACAGACAAAAAGAATGAGATATTGAAATAGTAAATCCAATGGTGATATTCCATATTAGGATGAATGCCAAAGGGAGAAATACCTTGGTTCTGAGAAGTAAAATTTTAAAAAATATATTTATTTGGTCACAAGTAGGCTTACATTCACAGAGACACATATATAAGGATTGGCTTAAGTTCAAACAGAGAGGATTACATGTATTTTCATTATTTATAAGGATGGAGTTTTCCAAAAAAACTGAGCAGAATTATTGGTGTCTGGTACAATAAGTGATGGGGGTGGGGGGTAGTTGAGAGGGTCTAATGTCACATGAGAAATTCATAAGGAGTTCCAGGAGTTTGTCAGAGGCAATTTAACTCAAAGTCTTATTTTATTTGGACTTGGCATCACATGCATAGCGATAGGTATAGTACTATCCACATGACACCATTTCAACATGAGTAACTAAAAGTCCAATCAAAAGATGGAATTTGGAGGAACTGGGAGGTTTTGTACAGAGACAACCATCACACAAGATGGCTGCTGGATATTCGAAGGCTGTGATACATTTCAGCACTCCCACCCTTGGTCCAATGTTGGTTCCATGAGAAGTCAGGGAGAAATATTCTTCCACAGTGAAGGGGGGATGAAGCCTGCTCACAAGGGAAGCAGAGGTGGCAGAGCAGGTCAGCAGCAGGAATATTGTGCCTCAATTCATGGAGAAAATGCTTTAATGGCATAACCAGATGACGAAAGAATTGCAGTTCATGTCCAAATGCAGCAAGACCTGCATAATATCCAGGTTTGGGATGATAAATGACAAATAATATTCACGCAACATAAGTGGTAGGTGATAGCCATCTCCAAAAAAAGAGAATCTAACCATCGCTCCTTGACATCCAATGATATTACCATTGAATTCCTCCACTATAAATATCCTGGGGCTACCATTGACTAGAAATTGAATTGAGCTAGTCTTACAAATACTGTGGCCACAAGAGCAAGTCAGAGGAATCCTGCTGTGAGTAACTCACCTCCTGACTCCCCAGAGCCTGTCCACAATCTACAAGATATAGGTCAGGAGTATTATGGAATACTCTCCACATGCCTGAATGAGTGCAGCTCCAACAACACTTAAGAAGCTTGGAAACACTCAGGACAGAGCAGTCCACTTGGTTGTCTCCCACATTTATACATTCACTCTCTCCACCTGGGTTTGAATTCTGGCTCGGGTCACTGTGTGCGTGGAGTTTGCACATTATCCCTGTGTCTGTGTGGGTTTCCTCTGGGTGCTCCGGTTTCCTCCCCCAGTCTAAAGATGTGCGGGCTAGGTTGATTAGCCATTCTAAATTGTCCCTTAGTGTCCCGGGATGCATAGGTTAGAGAGGTTAGTAGGTAATACGTAGGGATATGGGGATAGGGCCTGGATGGGATTGTGGTTGGTGCAGACTTGATGGGTCGAATGGCCTCTTCCTGCATTTCTATTTT
This sequence comes from Sphyrna mokarran, assembly GCA_024679065.1. Classification (NCBI taxonomy): domain Eukaryota; kingdom Metazoa; phylum Chordata; class Chondrichthyes; order Carcharhiniformes; family Carcharhinidae; genus Sphyrna; species Sphyrna mokarran. Next base: position 36,387,187 of record JAGIQG010000015.1, read on the forward strand.
AGTCCCATTAATGTAGACAAGAGCATGTCCTTCACTACGCTTCCTGAAGTTGATGAGATCTCTTTCACTGAGGGACAGATTATCGTTGTTGCACCAGATCACACAATTCTCTATCCATTTCCTGTAGTCTGTCTCATTCAACATTTGGAAAAGTATGAAGTTCCAAATAAACTACACAAATATGAATTGTTCCAAACTTCTGCAGAGTACTTGGGTCACAGGACGGACAAAAATATATTACATCCTACCAAGAGTAAGATTCAAGCAATAAGAAATGGACTAAAACCTCAGAACATCTCTGAGTTCAGGTCTATTTTGGGCCTAATGAATTACTATGGCAAATTCATACTAAATTTGATAAACTTATTGCATTCATTGAATGAGCTCTTGAGGTTGGGTATTCCATGGAATTGGACTAGTGAGCATGACAAAACATTCCAGTTTTAGTAAATGGCAAAATGTTTGTGTGATATGGTGTGTCCAAAAAAATTAAGCTGGCATGTGATGCATGTCCATATGGGATAGGTGCTATGATCTCTCAGGTGTTGGATAATGTAAGGTGAAGATGACCTCATGAGATGTCATTGACTTAAGAGACATGCTGCTGTTTACATCAATGAGGACAAAGTAAAAAAGGTAGAGACCTTCACGTTTTTAGGTGTCTAGATCACCAACAATCTGTCTTGGTGTCCCCATGTCGACTTAACTAATAGGTTAAGAAAGCCTATTAGTGCCTCTACTTTCTCAGAAGGCTAAAGACATTTAGCACATTGGTTACGACTCTCACCAAGTTTTACAGATACACCATAGAAAGCATTTTTTCTAGTTGTGTCACAGCTTAGTATGGCTCCTACTCTGCCCAAGATCATAAGAAACTACAAAAGTTCATGAATGTAGCCCAATCCATCATGCAAACTAGCCTCCCATCCACTTCCTGCTGCCTTGGAAAAGCAGCCAGCATAATTAAGGATCCCACACACCCCTGACATTCTCTCTTCTACCTTCTTCCTTCGGGAAAAAGTCTGAGGTCACATACCAATTGCTCAAGAACAGCTTCTTCCCTGCTGCTGTCAGACTTTTAAATGGACTTAGTTTGCATTAAGTTGATCTTTCTCTACAGCCCATCTATAACTGTAACGTTACATTCTGCACTGTCTCATTTCCTTCTCTATGAACGGTATGTTTTGTCTGTATAGTGCACAAGAAATGATACTTTTTACTGTATGTTAATACTAGTGACAATAATAAATCAGACCAAATCAAATCAAAACCTCATTTGCCTGATGCACTCTCAGTGCCAATGAGCAAAACTATGCTCCGATAGAATGGGAAGAATTGTCTGTGATTTTTGGAGTAAGATTTATTTCATTTATTTGTTTATACATAAATTTTTACTCCATTCTTAAAGTTACAAATATGGATTAAGGCAGACCATAATCCATCTTCTTGCTTGCTCCAAAAGCCAAATTCAAATTGAATCTAATTCATGGTGCCTAGAAAAGAGACAAGCAAGATCCAAACTGACAAGAAAAGACATTGTACCCCATCTTGGGCTTGATCTGATACTTGATCCTCCAACTGATCATAAGCCATTGATGGCTTTATTGAAACCAAAGTCTCCAGTATCCTCTTTAGCTGCAACCTGGAAGTAATCAGGATTGACAGCTTATAAACAAGACATTAAGTACAGACAGCTGAAAGACAATTGTGATGCCAATGTGATATCTAGATTATCACCTGCATCAAAGGTAGAACGGAGATGTCATTTCATTTGCACATAAATGGGCTGCCAGTCACAGCAGATGACATTGGTAGAACAACTTATAGGGACCCTGTGTTGACAAGGATATCGAACTATATTGTAAATGGGTGGCCAACATAGATGCTGGATTTAGAAACCAGGCCACATTCTATGCCTACAAATGAATTATCTGTTGGTAAAGATTGTGTTATGAGGGGAGCCATAGTTTTCTGAGTGTAACATATCACAGTTGTTGTGTGATCTTCATGATCAATACTTCAGGATGGACTTAACAAGAATCTAGCAAGAAGCTATCTTTGGGGGGCAGGGTTAGATTAGAATGTGAAATAGTGTAGAATACTTCAAGCAGAAGAAGCCACCATCTGCACTTTGCAGCTTTGGAAATAGCCATTGGCTGAGGAGACTTTGCAGAATTAGAAAGGTATCTAATCTTCATGGTGATAAATTTCTTGCCATGGGTTTAAGAGTTCCCGATGAATCAAACTACAAGCAGAGAAACTTCAGGTATTTGACATACAATGGATGTCAGTTTTATTCAAGAGTTTTCAAATTGCATAGGAATTATTTTTATTCATTTATAGGATGTGGGCACTGCTGACGAGGCCTAGCATTTACTGCCCATCCCTAATTGTCCTTGAGAAGATGGTGCTTATCTGTCTTGTTGAACCACTGTAGTCCATATGGTGCAGGTACACCCACGGTGCCGTTCCAGGATTTGACCCAGTGAAAGTGAAGGATCAGTGAAATAATTCCACGTCAGGATGGTGAATGGCTTGGAGGGGAACTTTCAGCTGGTGGTGCTCCCATGTGTCTGATGCCCTTATCTTATAATGTGGTAGCAGTCATGAGTTTGGAAGGTCTAAGGAGCTTGATGAGTTCCTGAATGAATGAAGCAAAACACACTAGAGTCCGATCGTATCATCCTGCTTGAGAAACAGAGCACATGATACAAATTGTTAACTGTGCTCTTGTTACACAACACTAGATACAAATTGGAAGACATGTCATTAACTCTGAAACTGGCAATATTTTTGTTTATTTATCGTAATGTACTGCAAATTACTGCAAGTAGAAGGACAGCTCAATTGTTTCTTAGAAGGCAGCCTAGAACGAGGTTTTCATTTCTGTAGCCACAGCTAATGGTCAATAGAAAACAAACTATCCAGGTTGAAAGAGAATTATGAAAGAGGTGAGGTGAGAGAACAAAGTTTGATGTTGAACCAGAAGGTTAAGATGAAAGAACCTCATCAAAACTGGTTGAAATGGCTACCAGGAAGAGTTGTGAAAATGTGTAGTCATCTTAGATATATGGTCAGGTTATTCGATAGTGGAAAAATGAGGTTTGTACATATAGATCATTTTTTACCTTCAGGGGTTCATGATAAAGGAGGAAGGTGAGAAGAATCAGCTAAGTCTGATCAACTGGATGATTGACAAATGAATTCCAAATGTTACTCCAATACAAGTTGTGTCTGAAACCAGTTCAAGTTAGACCAATCTGGTGAAATGCATATGTCTATTCAAGTCAAGGGCAAAACAAGTATTGGTTGGAAAAAACCTCTCTCCTCAGACTCAGGCCTAAAATGGCAAAGCCCCTTACCCAAGTTTTGGATGTTTGGGTCAAGGAAGGAGATGTCTTTTTAGGTTTGGGAAACCAGTGGTTGTTCTATCTGTAAATAAAAGAAAAACAAGAAATACAGATAAGTTGTATGGCAGGGCAGCATGGTGGCACAGTGGTTAGCACTGTTGCCTCACAGTGCCAGGGATCTAGGTTCAATTCCAGCTTCGGGACACTGTCTGTTGGAGTTTGCCTGCTCTCACAGTATCCGCATGGGTTTCCTCTGGGTGCTCCAATTTCCTCTCACAATCCAAAGTTGTGCAGATTAGGTTGATTGGCCTGCTCCTTAGCTTCAGGGAAATAGCAAGGTAAATATGTGGGTTATAGAAGTAGGGTCTGCGTGGGATTGTGGTCAGTGCAGACTTGAAGGATTGAATAGCTTCCTCCTGCAGTGTAGAGATTCTATGATTTGCACATTTACATATTTTCTCATTGAGGAGCGAAGAGTGTAATAGCGCCCTCTCGTGGCTATGAGTGTATGTGTATATGTTACATTCAATTTATGAAACTGAGCAATTCATGAAATGGGCACTGATAGAACCCATTTCAGGAACTGGGCAAAGTCATTACATGGCTTGTGAAATACATAGTTTGACTGCTCTTTTCTTGGAATAGTCAGGGCTATGTACAAGTTTTAAAATTTTATTTGTGGAATTATTGCACAAGCCTGGTGCAGCATACAAATTTAACACCATGCACTAAGTTGCTCAATGCGTGAACTTTGTAAATTTGGGAAGAGAAACATTGTCTACATTGGGACAAATGGTGGAATTTCATGCTGGAAGAGTAAATAACACAGTGTTGATTTCAAAGATTCATATGGCAAGTAACAACTTGACAGTTCATTGTTGACATGTTCATCTCTCCTTTGTTGTGCCCAAGTAAAAATGTATGGCAGTCACACCGTTTGTAGAACCAGAATGCAAGCACAGAAATCTATATGAACCAGTAACCCCTGAAAATCCTACAAATATTTGTGAGTAGATCTCCAGGTGGTGTGGACAAGGTAACTAGAGGAATGATAAGTACATGGCCCAAGTAAGCAAATCTAGGCATCATGCAATAAGCCCACAGTGAAACTGGCAATGGTGGTGAAGATTCACAAGAAACTTCCTGAAAAGTACGCAAACACCTCACTGGAATCTGGAGTTCACTGCCTGAAAGGGCGGGAGAGATGGGAACTCCACAATATTTAAGAAGCATTTAGATAGAACATAGAACATAGAACATAGAACAATACAGCACAGAACAGGCCCTTCGGCCTTCGATGTTGTGCCGACCAAAATAAAAAGCAATGCCCCTCCTAACTAAACCATTCCCTTCTCATCCATATACTTATCAACTAACCTCTTAAACGCCACCAAACTTGGCGCATCTACAACAGCTGCAGGCAGGGCATTCCACTCCCTAATCACTCTTTGAGTAAAGAACCTACCTCTGATATCCGTCCTATAACTCATACCCCTTAATTTAAAGCTGTGTCCCCTCGTGCTAGCTTTCTCCATCCTAGGAAAAAGGCTATCACTGTCCACCCTATCTAAACCTCTAATCATCTTATATGCTTCAATAAGATCCCCTCTTAGCCGCCTCCTTTCTAACGAAAACAACCTCAAATCCTTCAACCTCTCTTCATAGGACCTGCCCTCCATACCAGGCAACATCCTGGTAAACCTCCTCTGTACCCTCTCCAATGCCTCCACATCTTTCTTATAATGTGGGGACCAGAACTGCACACAATACTCCAAGTGCGGCCGCACTAGAGTTCTGTACAGTTGCAACATGATGTTGCGGCTCCTAAATTCAATCCCCCTACCAATAAAAGCTAAGACTCCATATGCCTTCTTAACAACTTTATCCACTTGACTGCCTACTTTCAGGGATCTATTGGCACATACACCAAGATCCTTCTGTTCCTCAACACTATTAAGAGCCCTACCATTAGCCCTATACTCTACACATTTATTGTTCCTGCCAAAGTGCATTACCTCACACTTTTCCACATTAAACTCCATTTGCCACCTCTCGGCCCAGCTCTGCAACTTGTCCAAGTCACTCTGTAAACTATAACACCCCTCTTCACTATCTACCACTCCACCGACTTTAGTGTCATCTGCAAATTTACTAATCCATCCTTCAATACCCTCATCCAGATCATTTATAAAAATTACAAACAGCAGGGGCCCCAAAACAGACCCCTGAGGCACACCACTCGTCACCGAACTCCACGATGAATATCTCCCATCAACCACCACCCTCTGTCTTCTATCTGCCAGCCAATTCCTAATCCAATTAGCTAAATCACCCTCTATTCCACACATCTGCATTTTCTGTAGAAGTCTTCCATGGGCCACCTTATCAAAAGCCTTACTAAAGTCCATATATACTACATCAACCGCCTTACCCCCATCCACCTCTCTGGTCACTTTCTCAAAAAACTCAATGAGGTTAGTAAGGCATGACCTACCCTTCACGAAACCATGCTGACTATCCCCAATCAATTCATTTCTCTCTAAATAACTATAAATCCTATCCCTAATAATTCTCTCAAATACCTTGCCCACAACAGAAGTAAGACTCACTGGCCTATAATTCCCAGGAAGGTCCCTCTTCCCCTTCTTAAACAATGGGACCACATTCGCTATCCTCCAGTCCTCCGGAACCACACCCGTAACCAACGACGACCTGAAGATCAGAGCCAGAGCTCTGCAATCTCCTCTCTTGCCTCCCAGAGAATCCTAGGGTAAATCCCGTCCGGCCCAGGGGACTTATCCAACTTCAAACCCTCAAGAATTTCTAACACATCCTCCCTATCTACTACAATACTCCCCAATTTGCAACCCTGTACCTCAGTGCTCTCCACAGCTACATTTCCAGCACTCTGCGTGAATACCGAAGAGAAATATTTATTCAGTGCCTCACCAATCTCTTCAGGCTCCACGCACAACTTCCCACTGCTGTCTATGACTGGCCCTAATCTTGCCCTAACCAATCTTCTATTCTTAACATATCGAAAGAAAGCTTTAGGATTCTCCTTAATCCTATCAGCCAACATCTTCTCGTGTCCCCTCTTAGCTCTCCTCAATTCACTTTTTACCTCCTTCCTAGCTAATCTATAGCTATCCATTGCACTACCTGAGCCTTCAAGCCTCATCCTGACATAAGCCTCCTTTTTCTTCTTAACCAGCAAATCAACTCTTTTCGTACACCAAGGCTCTCTTACTCGTCCATTTCCTCCCTGCCTGACAGGGACATACTTATCAAGGACTCGCAGCAGCTGCTCCTTGAATAAGCACCACATTCCAGATGTTCCCAGTCCCTGTAGTTTCCTAGTCCAATCTATGCACCCTAATTCTCTCCTGATGGCCTCATAATTACCCTTCCCCCAGCTATAACTACTGCCCCCAGCTTCATGCCTATCCCTGTCCATCACTAAGGTGAACGTAACCGAATTGTGGTCACTATCACCAAAATGTTCACTAACTTCCAAGTTAGTGAACACTTAAGATGTACACTTAAAACAAAGCTATGGACCAAGTACTGGAAAATGGAATTATAATAGATTGGTATTTGATGGTTGGCACAGATATGATTGGACTAAGAGCCTTTTTCAGTTCTGCAAACCTCTCTGACTCTGTGAGAATCAGCCATCGTAATTGACCCTGGATTAGCCCTGGATCATCCAACATGTTCAAACTTCTGCCAGCTCTCTGATCATTCAACATGAATGATCCTGAGACATCCTTGGGACTATCCTTCATGAACGACCCTGAGCAGACCTCCGGATCATCCACTACAGATGACTCTAAATCTGATGAAGAACCTCATCCTGTCAATGTGCAAGGTGACACACCAGAGCATTACTCAGCAAGCCATGCAGATGGTGACACACAGCATAAGGTTATTTCAGGCTGGTGGTGTTGGAGACAATGTGATAGTCCCAGTGTCAGCATTCGACCATAACCATGGAACCCACCAAATGTTAAGGGTTTTGTACTAATAGCAAATGGGACTGGCTACATTGGAACAGCTCAGAGAATTGTGAATGGCAAACTTGCCAGGAATCCATTTGAATTTGTGCAGTACATTGATCTGAGTGCAGAAGACATTCCACTAGAACAACTCAGCCTTTAGAATCCTTTTGGTGCAGAAGGAAGCCATTTGGCCAACTGCAATCCCACCCAGGCCCTCTCTCCATGACCCCATGTATTTATCCCAGCTAGTCCCCCCAATACTACGGAACAATATAGCATGGCCAATCCACTAACCCGCACATCTTTGGACTGTGGGAGGAAACCGGAGCACCTGGAGGAAACCCAGGCAGACACGGGGAGAACAAGCAAACTCCACACAGACAATGACCTGAGGCTGGAATTGGGATCCTGGCACTGTGAGGCAGCAGTGCTAACTATGTCACAGTGCTAACTGTGCCACTATGCTGTCCTTAGTGAAATTATACATGCTCAGAACATTTGTGAGAGCAAGGTTATAGAGATGTCACTGGAGGAGTAACTGCTTAGCTTGTCACAACTGCAAACACTGTGAAAATCTTGACCAATACTGGTATATTAAATTTGTATGAATTGTGTTTTCACTGCTATTGTAAATATTGATGTATAAGTTATCCGAATGGTTTTTGGGTGATCCTGAATGACCTATAACATAATATAAACCAATGAATTTGAAATCTTTGGATGGGTCGCAATGAATCTGGAATGTACATTAAATAAAGGTAGTAATGGGGTGCATGATAGCACAGTGGTTAGCACTGCTGCTTCACAGCTCCAGGGACCTGGGTTTGATTCCTGGTTTGGGTCACTGTCTGTGTGGAGTTTGCATATTCTCCTTGTGTCTGCATAGATTTCCTCCAGGTAGTCTGGTTTCCTCTCACAGTCCAAAGCTAAAATTGCCCCTTAGTGTCCTGAGATGTGTAAATTAGGGGGATTAGGAGGTAAGTGTGTAGGGATAAGAGGCAGGGTCTGGGTGGGATCGTGGTTGATGCAGACTCGATGGGCTGAATGACTTCTTTCTGTATTATAGAAATTCTAAGTCAATTCTAAGCAAACACAGTTAAGCAGATTATGCATTTGGGAATGAAATTTTATTTTCCATTCATAGAAGTTGCCGTTTCATGAACTGGGCAACTTTTTGGAATGCTCATTTCATAAACTGGGCAATCAAACTGCTTTTCCATGAATTCTGTGGCCAGGCTGGCCCTTTCAAGAAATGGATAATTTGAATGGCCATTTCATGAAACAAACCGATTCACTAAAATGTGTGCGGCATATATGAAATCAAACAGGATTAAATTAGTTTAGGTGGGTATGTGACTTCCACGTGGTCTTTGTCCTGCAAAGATACCACATAACCCTTTGCTTAGTTTCTCATTTGTTGTATCTGTGCTGTTCACCTTAATATTTATTCCGTGTGAGGGTCAGATCCACAGTCTCACCGCTCTTCTGTTAATGACATTTCTTCTGGTGGCATTACTCAGCAAGTTGTGCAGATGGTGCCACACAGCATAAGGTTATTTCAGGCTGTTGGTGTTGGAGACAATGTGACTGTCCCAGTGTCAGCATTCGACCATAACCATGGTAGCCTTTCCAAATGTTATCGGTTTTGTGCTAATAGCAAATGGGACTGGCTACATTGGAACAGCTCAGAGAATTGTGAATGGCAAACTTGCCAGGAATCCATTCGAATTTGTGCAGTGCAGAAGACATTCCACTAGAACAACTCAGCCTTTAGAATCCTTCAGTGCAGAAGGAGACCATTTGGCCAACTGCAATCCCACCCAGGCCCTCTCTCTATGACCCCACGTATTTACCCTAGCTAGTTCCCCCGACACTAAGGAACAATATAGCATGGTATCACCGCTCTTCTGGTAATGATACGGGGGCGGGAGAGGAGGACAGGGACTGGTTTAAGATAGCGGAGAGTTAGTTGGTGCTGCTGACATCATGTTGATCCGAATCGCACGGAAATAATCCCAAAGCCTCGTTGCTAAGGGAGACACACCTTTCAGCGCAGCCGCAGTTAAACACAGAAAACGTCATCGGCGTGAGGGCAGGACGTTCCGTTGATGACGTCAGACAGTCGCAGAGCGCGTGGGGCGATACGCATGTCGGATGACGCGCTGACGTCACACCGAGGCAGCGTGCGGCGGGACGCACGAAGGATAACGCGCTGTCGTCGCCCGTACGCGGTGTCGTGTCGGCTCGGGTCATTGTTGGCGAGTTACCGTGGCGGCTGACGAGATGTTTCGCAGGAAACTCTTGGCTCTCGAGTATCACAACAGCGGCGTGTTTGACTGCAAAGGTACGGAGCAGCACTGGCCCGCTGGTACACAGGGCGCGCCCGCCCCGTCTGGGCCACTTGCACCGTCCAGCCCATAGCCGGTGGAGAGTGTGCAGATGGACAGAGGGGTCCAGGCCGGGCCCAGTGAGCCATCCCTACCACCCTCCCGCAGCAGCAGCAGCCTGCAACCTTACACCAAGCTCTAACACCATTAAAGGCATCCCAGTATTTCATCATCTCAACGCTGTTTCTGAGTAATGGGGAAAAGTGAATTGTATAAATCACTGTCTAGTAGTCTTGTCGACAAATGAAGCAGCCATTTTTATGCACAGCAAGCTCCCACAGGCACTGCTGAAGCCAATCGGCAACTTCATTCATTTGTTTGTGGCAGTTTTCGTAGGAAAATGGTACAGGATAGCTTCCCCCTCCGTTCTAAAACTGTGCCCAAGTCCCCAATATCTCTATAAGGAAACAACATTGAACTAAAAATTTTTCTATGGTTGTCAGATTTTATTTATACTGAGATGCAAAGTGGAAATCTTCAGAGAGGTAAAAGTGCACAACTTAAACAGAAAATGCCCCCTCCCCCTCGTAAATAAGGTTTCAGTGCATTTGTGATGATGCAGTTTAGTCTGGTGTGGAAGTACTTGTGTTCTTAAATTAGATATTGAGAACTGTATTGATGTGTTAGGAATGGAAGTTGATTAACACTAATTTGATATGCATTAGGGCTTTGTTGAAGATTCAGTAGAAGTAACTATTGAGGAAAGGTATGGAATGAAATGTGGAGAGAAACATGAAATATGACCCTGGTGTCCTATTAAAAGTGAATATCCTGAATGTTTTAACCCTTATTTCACATCTCAGTTATAAGATCTTGAAGTGTTTGAGGATTATATTTGTTTTTACAAAATTGAAAATCTAATTGCATAATTTTACACTTGCCAAGCGATCTGAAAACTATTGAGGTGTAGAAGCTTAGTACTGACTCTTACTGCTTTTGCTTCAGTTGAATCAGCAGTTTTAGCCTGTTTTAAATTTTTTCCTTAATTAATCTACCTGAGAATTACTGGTCTTATGACAGAATGTAATTCTGGATGCTGATTTGACAGTTGAAAGGTTGTTTATTGAATCCCTACCATGCAAAAGAAGGCCTTTTGGCCCATCAAGTCTGCAGCAACCCTCCAAAAAAGCATTCTACGTAGTCTCGCCTATCCCATCCTATACCCAGACCGTGTGCATTGATCATGGCCAGTTCACCTAATCTACATATCTTTGGACATGAACATACCTTTATAATATTGCACTGGACAAACAAAATCAATTGATTGATTTGGAAGTGTTCTGTAGGTGCCAATGGAAATCAACTCCACTACAAAATCCTACAGCCAGTTAATGAGATCAATGATTAATTCACTTTTATAGGTGTTGATTGAAGGAGGAACGTGGTCAGGGTACTGGGAGAACTCACCATTCTCTGTTGTATAAGATCATGAGAGCTATCAGACCTGCTTGATGTAGGTGGATAAAGCCTCTGTTTAAATTATTCTTTTGAAAGATAGCCTATATAGAACTCTATAAAGGTTCAGTATATCCTCCCTGCCTCTATAATCGATATATCTATTTGTGAAGCGCAGCATCACCTCCCATCTTTTAAAGAAGAGAGACGTATCCTGATATGACTTTTTGGGGATAGGGCAGGAAGATGGGGTTGAAGTTACAATCATATCAAACTTAAGAGCCCGAGTGGCCTATATCTCATAATTTGTGTGTACATATTAGCAAAAACTGCTCTCCAGGATCAGTGATCTCAAACCAGATGAATGAAAATGTTAAGGAGGGAAAACTGTGAATTAAAAAGATATTTGTGAACATAAGTCTATTAAATAAGCTCTAGTTCCCTGTTTTAGAGGTAGAATCAAATTGTCGTTTTCCAAAAAATACAACCCTTTGTTTTGAAAGAATAGGAATGTGGGGGGAAAGTGCAGTGAACTCTTTCTGATACAAAGTTCAACAAAGGCAATTATCAGCTTATGTTTTGGGAATGGGGGATACGGTAACACATGAATCAATCTTAAAATTGATGATGACGATTAGAGACTTTCTAATGGAGACTTTAATATTTACAGTCCTATTTTGGAAGTACTGTATAAAATTAGTATAAACCTTAAATTTTAATATAAATTATATAATGAATCACATAAATTTAACATGAGTGGTTACTCATAGTTTAACTGGATTTTACCTGTGATTCTTGATTGCAAAATTAGGTCAGTTTTCAGGTCTGTTTGAATGAGTAAATCAGCTATAAATGATAAATTCTGGAAATAAATTTCTAGAGCCAATTTTTTTTAACTCATTCAGTTGACTTTAAGCTTGAAGTTTGTTTTGTCAAAGTATTTTTTTGAACTAATCTGAATTGGTTGCTTTTTATATTCTAGATGAGATGGAATTTAGAAATTTAATTGTGTGGCTTGAAGATCAGAAGATAAGACATTATAAGATTGAAGAGAGAGGCAACCTTAGAAATGTGCACAGTAACGAATGGCCAAAACATTTTGAAAAGGTGAGCATCATATTGAATTAGATACCTTGTGTGCATGTTAAATTTGCATGCTTTAGTCTGATATATTTGTAAATTGTTTTGCCAGTGAATTATCATATTCTCCAATTTTTAAATTGAAAGCATTTTTTTCAAAGCAGAGGAGTGGGTAGAATGGATGGTACAGTGGTTAGCACTGCTGCCTCACCACCAAGAACCTGGGTTCAATTCAGGCCTCAGGTCACTGCTTGTATAGAGTTTGCATGTTCTCCCTGTGTCTCTATGGGTTTCCTTCGCGTACTCTGTTTTATTCCCTCAACCAAAGATGTGCAGGTTAGATCAATTAGTCATGCTAAATTGCTACTTAGTGTCAGGGCAATTAGCAGAGTTAAGGGAATGAGGCCTGGGTGGGACAGTTGTTGGTGCAGGCTTGATGGGCCAAATGGCCACCTTTTGCAATGCTGTTTCAGAGAGCCAGTGCAAACCCAATGTGTTGAATGGCCTTTGTCCATACTGTAAAGTTTCTGAAAAAGGTGATGTAGAAATAACAGTACAGAAGTGATACAACTGGTTTGAATAAGGAGGAGGACCAGAATGCATTGACAGTCAGAGCAATAAGGCTAATCTGTCGACTGATAAGTGTCTTCTATCAGCTCTGCAGGCAGTTGCCAATTGACATGTTTGACTTGCATTTTGATAGAAATAGCAACTGATGCATGAAGAGATGAATTTGCATAATCATATCTTATGATGCTACTGAGTATTTTAATAAATATTTGCCATGGATATTTCAAACTTCAGTAGAAGGGGAAGGAGTTACATTTCTTGAAGATTGTCATAGGAATCAGAGCAAGGAAGGAGATAATTTATGCATAATTATAATAGTGATGCCTGATTTTCCATTATCAATCCAAACCTATTATTTTTGCCCTTTTTCCCACATGTTTTACACATCTCAAATTCCCTCTTTTCGCACTGTAGCTTCTGTTCAACACCCACTTTGTGGCAGAATATTGCTCATTCTAATAAAACTATGGGAAAAATAATTATTCTGCTTTGGTTGTTTTAGTAACCTTGATTCTTTGTCCCCATACCTACAAAGAACAAAAGCAATCTCACCACATTCTCACTTTCTCAGCAGTAGAACTATCCGCAAGTCCTCTGCTTGCGTTCTATTCCAGAAACTTTCAGCGCATTACCTAGGCAGATGTTTCAATATAGTTTTGGTGGGGTTGGTGGGGTGGGAGGTGTTCTGCACATTAGTGGTATCATTTTTAGGATGAGTTGATAAACTAATGCATTGTCTGCCATCTCAGGTAAACATCAAAGTTTCCTTGGTGCTATTCAGAAGAAAGAGATTTCTGGCGTCCTGGTCAATTTTTATTCCTCATTCAAAATCGGTTAAAACTGATTAGCTCATTCCTGCCTGGGGGACCTTGCTCTGTGCAAATTGACTGCCGCAGTTCCTTGTATTAAAGCAATCACTCACTTTAGTCGTGCTGAACACATACAGGCTCAGTCCTGGCATAATTATAGTGAAGTGCTAACTGCTCCTGACTATATGTAGAACTTGAAGATTTGCTTAATATTAGACTTTGAAAAATCCCTGGCAAAAATGTGCAAACACAAAGTCCAGCTGACTTTTATGTTCTTAATTGTAACCTCTAGTTTCACAAAAATTTCATTAAAAGCTTTTCATGTATGTAAAAAGCTATGATAGCATATTTGTTGTTACAAAGAAGCTGTTTGTAATTCTCCACATTTCAAGCTACCAACTTGATCCCTCTCCCTGGCTACTGTCTGAGGCTGAACTAAATTGTTTGCAGCTTCAGAATTTCTATTTGATCCTTAGATGAGCTTTTGATCGTGTATTTGCTCCATCACAAAGACAGTCCAATTTCGTCTTTGCCACATTGCCAAACTCTTCCCGCCTCAGCTCATCCATGCCTTTCTTCTCCCTAGTAAGAAGTCTGACAACACCAGGTTTAAGTCCAACTGGTTTATTTGATAGTAAACTCACAGAAGCTTTCAAGGCTCTGCTCTTCGTCAGGTGAATGAGGTGTTCTCTGAAGAAGAGCAGAGCCTCGAAAGCTTGTGTGAGTTTACTATCAAATAAACTAGTTGGACTTAAACCTGGTGTTGTTAGACTTCTTACTGTGTTCATCCCAGTCCAACGCCGGCATCTTTACATCCATTCTTTCCCCTAGACATGTCTCCTCCATCTTCAACCCTCCATAAGCTTAAAGTCATCCAAAGCTTTACTGCTTATGTCCTAAGTCACACCAAGCCCAGTTCCCCCATTGTTGCTGTGCTCACTGACCTACCTTGGCTTCCAATCTAGCAATGTCTTGATTTTAAAATTTTTATCCTTGTTTTCAAATCCTTTTGTGTCCACCCTGCTTCCCTATTTCTGCAGCTATCACCAGCTTCACAATCCTCTGAGTTATCTGTGCTTTTCCAGTTCTGATGTCTTGTGCACTGATTGTGTTGTCAGTGCCTAGGCTCTGGAATTTCGTCCCTAAACCTCTTTACACTTTTTAGACAATTCTTAAAACTCATCTCTCTAACCAAGCTTTAGATCACTTTCTGAACATTTCCGTATGGAACTCAGTGTCACAGTTAATCTGTGAAGTGTCTGAGGACGTTTAATTACTTTGAAATATTGTATAAATGGAAGTTGTTGTAGTCATTTCTCAGGGAATCTGAATCTAAAATAAATCTTCACCTGATGGAGTAGCTCTCTGAAAGCTTGAGATTTCAAATAAACCTGTTGGACTTTAACCTGGTGTTATGAGATTTCTTATTGTTCCCTCACCAGTCCAAAGCCAGCATCTCCACATCTTAAAATAAATCTGGCACAGATCTATAATGTTATTTTGCTTCTAACAACTCCCTAGTATTTTAAAATGGATGAAAATACAAGAGGCCAAGGCTTAGTATGAGTGCTCTGACATACTTTTGAATTGGAATTGCAGGCATAGAAATTGACATGAATTTCTCTGAAAATGGCCATTAGATTCTATATGTTCACTTATGAAGTCTTAATATTATAAGAAACATTTAACAATGACTTGAAATGTTTATGAATTTTTATTTACCCATAACCATTCCTACCACTAATGTGTTTGCAGTCCAATGTATTTAATGATCCACTGACTATTCAACATTCTTGTGAACCATTAATTTAACAATTTTGTGAATTCTTGGTATTATTAATTTTGTAAGTTTAAAATCTTGCTGTACCTGATTCATTTACTTTCAGTATCTGGCGGATGTAAACTGCCCATTCAAGGCTCAGGAAAGACAGGAAAGTGTTGACTGGCTTCTGGGCTTGGCTGTGAGACTTGAATACTCAGATAATGGTATGCTTCTTTAAATTGCATATTTTATAATTGGCATTGTGAAACTTCCTAGCCTTGTGAAACTCTCTTTTAAAAATTGATCTTTTATTTTTATATCATAATTTTCCTTTTGAATTTTACAATGTCCATCTGTAAATTGGTAGTCCAGCTTTCGTTCAAAACAAACCTCAAACACATTGGGGCAGGAGAAAGTAGTAGTGCATGTGGATGTTTACTTCTGTTAAAATCCATTGATTATTTGTACTCTGAAACATTCAACTGATCTTCAACCTCCATGCAATCATTATTTTCGATATATATGAATACTGGTTATGGTAAGTTTTCTGTTGTCTGCTTTAAAAATTGAAAATCCTAGTTTTCAAATATTGAAATTGGACTTTTAAAGGACAGCAATACTGTCAAATAGAACATTACAGTGCGGTACAGGCCATTCGGCCCTCATTGTTGCATTGACTGATCTAAAGCCCATCTAACCCACACTATTCCAATATCATCCATATGTTTATCCAGTGACCATTTAAATGCCCTTAATGTTGGCAAGTCCAACTGTTGCAGAAGGGTATTCCACGCCCTTACCATTCTCTGCGTAAAGAACCTACCTCTGACATCTGTCCTACATCTATCACCTCTCAATTTAAAGCTAAGTCCCCTTGTGCTGGCCATCTCCATCTGAGGAAAAAGGCTCTCATTATTCACCCTGTCTAATCCTCTGATCATCTTATATGCCTCTATTAAGTCACCTCTTAACCTTTCTCTCTGTAACGAAAACAGCCTTAAATCCCTCAGCCTTTCCTCATAAGACCTTCCCATCATACCAGGCAACATCCTGATAAATCTCCTCTGCGCTCTTTGCAATGCTTCCACATCCTATAATGCGGCGATCAGAACTGTACGCAATACTCCAAGTGCGGCTGCACTAGAGTTTTGTACGGCTGCAGTATGATCTCGTGGCTCCAAAACTCAGTCCCTCTATCAATAAGAGCTACCACACTGTGTGCCTTCTTGACAACCCTATCAACCTGGGTGCCAACTTTTCAGAGATCTATGCACATGGATACACAGATCTCTCTGCTCATCCACACTATCACATAACTTATCATTAGCCCAGTACTCTATATTCTTGTTACTCCTTCCAATGTGAATTAATTCACACTTTTCCACATTAAACTCCATTGCCACCTTTCAGCCCACCTCTGCAGCTTATTTATGCCTGTAACCTGCAACGTCCTTCGGAACTGTCCACAACTCCATCGAATTTACTAACCCATCCTACTACAGCCTCATCCAGTTCATTTATAAAAATGACAAACAGCAGTGGCCCCAAAACAGATCCTTGCAGTACACCACTAGTAACTGAACTCCAGGATGAACATTTCCCATCAACCATCACCCTCTGTCTTATAGCTAGCCAATTTCTGATCCAAATCACTAAATCACCCTCAATCCCATTTCTCTGTATCTTCTGCAATAGCTTATCTTGGGGAACCTTATCAACGCTTTACTGAAATTCATATACACCACATCAACTGCTTTACCCTCATCCATCTTTTTGGTCATCTCAAAAACTCAAAGTTTTTGAGGCATGACCTACCCTTCACAAAACTGTGTTGACTATCCCTAATCAATTATTCCTTTCTAGATAATTATAAACTCTATCTCTTATCATTCCCAAAACTTTGCCCACAACAGAAGTTAAGGCTCACTGGTCTATAATTACCAGCATTGTTGCTACTCCCCTTCTTGAACAAGGGGACAACATTTGCTATCTTCCAGTCTTCTGGCACTATTCCAATAGACAATGATGACTTAAAGATCAAAGCCAAAGGCTCTGTAATCTCCTCTCTAGCTTCCCAGAGATAAATCCCATTTGCCTAAGAGTCAATAGTGTGGGTTCAATTCCAGTACTAGGCTGAGGTT
Source organism: Sphyrna mokarran (assembly GCA_024679065.1). NCBI lineage: Eukaryota > Metazoa > Chordata > Chondrichthyes > Carcharhiniformes > Carcharhinidae > Sphyrna > Sphyrna mokarran. The sequence continues at coordinate 36,404,682 of JAGIQG010000015.1, forward strand.
ATTCACAAAGGCCTCAACTTCGCCATCACCAGAGGTGTGGGGATCCTCAGGTTAAAATCACCAACAATCACCTGTCCCCCACAAAGAGGAGAATAGCCTATGGGACCATTGTGACTTTACCTTTACCTGGATTAATGTGGAAAAATGTGTTTTTAATAGGCAATGAACAATTACTTTATTATTCTACCGTGGTCCTACGGCCTCACCAAATGACAAATGCTGCCTGACTTGACGTAGTAAAAAAGATTAAAGGGGAGAGTGTTAGCGAGATTGTGAGTTACCAGGAATGATATAAAGAGAGGAGGAAGAAATGGGACAGGAAGTAACAGAATTCAAGACATATCTATTTTATCTATTTTCACACTTTCCAGAGTTGCTAACATTTGCTAACACCTCCTGCTTATGAACCTCAATCCCGTCTAGCCTAATAGCCTGTATCTCAGTATTCTCCTTGACAACGTTGTCTTTTTCCAGTGTGAATACTGACGAAAAATATTCATTTAGCGACTCCTATCTCTTTAGATTCCACGCACAACTTCCCACTACAGTCCTTGACTGACCCTAATCTTACCCTAGTCATTCTTTTATTCCTGACATAAGTATAGAAAGTTTTAGGGTTTTCCTTGATCCAACCTGCCAAAGACTTCTCGTGTCCCCTCTTGGCTCTTAGTTCTCTCTTTAAGTCCTCTCAAGTGCCCTAACTGAGCCTTCACCTCTCATCTTGACGTAAGTCTCCTTCTTCCTCTTCACGAGTGATTCAACTTTTTTAGTAAACCATAGTTCCCTTGCCCAACCACTTCCTCTCTGCCTGACAGGTACATACTTATTAAGGATACGCAATAGCTGTTACTTGAACAAGCTCCATATTTCAATTGTGCCCATCCCCTGCAGTTTCCTTCCAAATCCTACGCACCCTAAATCTCACCTAATCACATCATAATTTCCTTTCCACTAGCTATAACTCTTGCCCTGTGATATGTACCTATCCCTTTCATTGCTAGTGTAAACATAACGGAATTGTGGTCGCTATCGCCAAAATGTTCACCTGCCTCCAAATCTAACACCTGGCCTGGTTCATTATCCAGTACCAAATCCAATGTGGCCTCGCCTTTTGTTGACCTATCTGCATACTATGTCAGGAAACCCCCCTGCACACAAAAACTGACCCATCTAAAGAAGAACTGTAGCTTTTCCAGTCAATATTTGTAAAGTTAAATTCCCCCATAACAACTACCCTGTTATTTTCACTCCTATCCAGAATCATCTTTGCAATCCTTTCCTTTACATCTCTGGAACTTTTTGGAGGCCTATAGAAAACTCCCAACTGGGTGACCTCTCTCTTGTTTCTAACCTCAGCCCACACTACCTCAGTAGACAAGTCCTCATCAAACATCCTTTCTGCCACCACATTAATGTCCCTGCCTAACAAAGCCACACCTCCCCCTCTTTTACCATTTTCTCTGATCTTACTGAAACATCTAAACACTGGAACCTGCGACAACCGTTCCTATCGCTGCTCTATCCATATCTCCAAAATGGCCACAACATCGAAGTCCCATGCTGCAAGTTCACCCACCTTATTCTGGATACTTCTGGCGTTGAAGTAAACACACATCAAACCACCTTCCTACAAACTTTATTCATGACCTCACTACTCTCAACCTCCTGTACACTGGAGCTACAATTCAGGTTCCCAACCTCCTGCTCAATTAGTTTAAAGCTTCCTGAAGAGCATTAGTAAATTTCTCTCTCTTCTCCCACCGCCATTACTGCCACCACTAAGAAGAGATTGGTACCCTTTTGGTGCAAGTATAGATCATTCCATTTGTAGAGGTCACACCTATCGCAGAATGACCCCCGATTATCCAGGTATCTGAATCCGTCCCTTCTTGCACCGTTCCTGTAGCCACGTCTTCAGCTGTTCTCTCCCTATTCCCTGCCTTGCTAGCACGTGGCACGAGTAACATTATCAGAGATAACAACTTTGTTTTAGCTCTAAGCTTTCACCCTAACTCCCTAAATTTCTGCTTTACATCACCATCCTTTTTCCTACCTATGTCTTTGGTGCCTAAGTGGACCACGACTCGGGGCTGGTCCCTCTTCCCCTTAAGGATCCCGAAAGCATGATCTGAGACGTTATGGATCTCACCTGGGAGGCAACACACCAGCCGCACGTCTCTCTCGTTTCCAAAGAATCTCCTATCTGTCTCCGTTGACTAATGTTCTACTTCTCTCCACTCTTCCCTCCTGAGCAACAGGAGCAGACTCTGTGCCAAAGACCTGTACTCCATGGCTAACCCCTGGTAGGTTATCCCCCCAACAGTATTCAAAATGGTATACTTGTTATACAGAGAAATGTCCACAGGGATTTGCTGCACCGACTGCTTCTTACCCCCTTCTAACAGTCACCCAATATCCTCATTTCTAGGAGTAACTACCTTCCTGAAGCTTTTTTCTATAACTGTCTCTGCCTCCCAAATGATTCTGAGTTCATCCACGTGCAGCTTCAGTTCCCTAACACAGACTTCAAGGAGCTGGAATTGGGTGTGCTTCCTGCAGGTGTACTCACCTGGGACACTAATAGTGCCCCTCACCTCAAATATCCCACAGAAGAAACATTGCACTACCTGCACTGCTATCCCTGCTAACTTCCCTTTCTAAGAAGTGAAAGAGAAAAGGGAAAAAGGAGATGAATATCCAAAGTACCCAACCACCACCCTCCTTTCAGTCTACGGTCTTATTTCTTTATGTTCCTCAGGAGACGTTGCAAATTTCAGCTATAACTGTATTGATTATCTGATTCAGCTCTGCTGCTATGTAGAGCAGGTCTTTTGCACCAATTGTGGGTGTACCGAAAGGTGAGTAACTGCTGCTTTTCTCTGCCTATACAATATGGGACTAAAATTAGGAGCAAGTTCTTAATGCAAGAAGTGTTAATAATTTGGAATAGTTTTCCGAATAGATGGTTAGAGGCAAAAATCTTAAAACTCTTTCAAGCTGAAACAACAGGGAACTTTTACCTTGGAATTGGGGCTTTGCATTTAAGTGATAGTTACATCCAATATGGGAAAGACTTAGTTTTCAGGATATTATAGTTCTGTTGTGGAGTTAAGCATGTAGAATGAAACGGATTAAGAGTAAAGAAAGGAAGTTAATGTTAACGAAATGTGACTGCTTGTCTTTTGCCATATGTCAACCCTCCATTCTAATGGTATGTATTTAAGAGTGGCAATTGTTTTTTTAAATATTTAGAGCCATCAACCTCTGTTTCAAACATTAAAGCCATTTGGAAACATGAGGGAATGGATTATGTTGTAGTGGCAATACAGAATTAAGACTATGAAATTCACTTCCACTATTAATGGTTGAGGTAGAAACTACATCAAAATTTAAGGTTCAGTAGGGTAAGTGGATGAAGCAAGAGAAGATAATGGCATGGAGAGCTGGATAGGCAAAGATATCGTAAGATATTTGCTTGCAAGCAGGGAGAGAAGGGGGTACTTGGTTTGGCTTGCGTGTGACTATAGTCCTACACGACATAGTTGATTGTAAGTGGCCCCCGAAGTGGTTTAGGAAACATTCAAATGTAAATGCAGCCCCTACCAGAGCAGCTAGAGGTCTGCAATGTGCACACCCTAACAATATTTAAAAGTGCTGTCTTCTGTCAATATATTTGTTTTTGAACCATAATTGTTGGCATTCCCCTTACAGTGGATAAATACAAGAATTGCACAGCAGAAAGTGTAAAAAAGGATACTACTAAAGGCACCGATCCACTTATTAATCTGGATGGTAAGTAATAACCTTGCGGAGCCATAGTTTATTACAAGATGAAAATGTATAATTGAAGGAGTTGGATTGCCCAGATTGACCAATAAGTTGCAGAGAAGCAATATGTTTCTGTTGATTGGCCTGAGGTGCTCTTCAAACACTGCAGTAGCCTGTTAACATCTGGAGGCCATAATCAATTTGTGTTTCCATCATTAACACATATTTGTTCTCAGATGTACTATGGAAAATACCAGGAATGTGCCAGACAAAGAATCATAGAGATAAATTTGATTACTTTCTTAGAGTGATAGTCATAGAGTGATTGAGACACAAAATGAGACCATTGCGCCCATTAAATCCATGCTGGCAAAAATGCAAGTAGCAAGCGAATGGATCTGGCAAGCTTTCCCGACGCCATGCTGCTACAAAAGATTGGAGAAAGCAGACACTGATCTCACCACCTCTCTGATGCTAAATGATACTGTACCATTTAAGCTAATTCCCTGTCTCTTACAGTGTATGTCTTTCTAGCTTGCTAGTGCATGTCCCTTTATTCATTTCTTTTGCAGTGATTAGAAATTCTAATCTTGAGTGTTTATGTTTGCCAGAAAGTGGTTTTATCCAACGCGGCAATCAGTTACATTTTTTTGACTTGCTAACAGAGCTCAATCTTAAAGTTATACTGCCATCCTTTCATTAATGCGAAATAGTTTTAGGTGACTACTTATAGAAAAGTGGTCGTTTAACTCTGGAATTAGGACCCAGTGGAACATCTGAGCATATTTAAATCAGGCCCTTACCACTTCACATCCTTCAGAGATCCCTGTATAACTCTCTTTGATGTACTGTTATATTATATCAAGTCTTTTGACAGTCAGTTATCTTTCTGAAAACTCTGTATGGAATCTTCAACACCGAGCAGGTGCTTCCTGTTTTCTATTACCTGTGTGTATTGCCAAGCATATTATGGGCCTTGATGCGAAAGTTGATGCAACATGAGGCAAATTGCATTTGACATAAAAACAGAAAATGCTGGAAAATCACAGCAGGTCTTATGGCATCTGTGGAGAGAGAACGGAGCTAACATTTCGAGCCTGGTTGACTCTTCGTTAGAGCTCTGACGAAGCTCAGACTTTTCACTCTAACAGAGTCATTCAAACCTGAAACATTGACTCTATTCTTTCTCCACAGATGCTGCCAGTCCTGCTGAGATTTTCCAACATTTTCTGTTTCTTTTTCAGATTCTAGCATTCGCAATAATTTGTATTTATGGAATTGACATAACTTTGATCTGTCAGCCACATTGCAATCTGAGACTGATAGCTTTAGCATAACCGCATCCTAATCCTCACTCATGTCCTGGTCTGTTCTAGATTTCTGATTACCCAATAGTTTGGTCCAATTGAGTTTTTAATCATTTTTATGTTATAGCTCTTGATCTTTCTCTGCACCCTATACTACATTCTGCACCCTCTCCTTTCCTTCTCTGTGTACAGTATGTTTTGTCTGTGTAGTGCACAAGAAGTAATACTTTTCAGTATATACTATTACAAGTGACAACAATAAATCTAATTAACTCAATTCTGCAAAAGTTCCAGAAATAGAATAAAATTATGCAGTTTCTCATTTTGCAGTCCTTTGTTCTTGATAACTTAATTTGCATATTACACAAATAAAAGTGTAAAACTTTAAATGAATAGAGGTAGTGGAGAAAATTCAGAATTTCAAAAATTAAAAGTTTTGATTTTATTAAATTTGAAGGCCAGATTTGACTTGAGCTGAGTTTTGTGAAAACCTTCAAATAGTAATTATTACAATGCAGAGACCTCGGGAATCTAGAATACTGTGTATAGTCCTGATTGCCACACTATTGGAAGGATGTGATTGCACTAGAAAGGGTGTAGAGGTGGCATGATGGCACAGTGGTTATCACTACTGCCTCACAGCATTGGGGTCCCCGGTTCAATTCCGGTCCTTGGGTGACTGTGTGTGGAGTTTGCGTGTTCTCCCTATGTCTGCAAGAGTTTCCTCTGGGTGCTCCAGCTTCTTCCCACAAAAGATGTGTGGGTTAGGTTGATTGGCCATGCTAAATTGCACGTTAGTGTCAGGAAGATCAGGGTAAATACGTGGATTTCCGGGTCATATTATGGTTGGTGCAGACCTGATAGGCTGAATGGCCTCTTTCTGTACTGTAGGGATTCTGTGAAAAGAGATTTACCAGAATGTTGCCTGAGTGGGAACCGTTCAGATGTGAAGGCAGGTCTGTTAGGCTGAGTTTGTTTTCCTTAGAGCTGAGAAGGATGAGGGGGGACTTGATTGAGGTGTACAAAACTGAATGATATAGGGAGAATAATTTCCCCTTTGTACAGGAGCATAGATTTAGAGAGAATTTCAGAAAAACTTTTTCATCCAGAGGATGGTGGGAATCTGGATCTCACTGCCTTAAGAGGTGTTAGAGGCAGAAACCTCAACATTTAAGAAGAATTTAGATGAGAACTTGAAACAACATAGCATGCAAGGCAATGGACCAAGTGCTGGAAAATGTGATTAGAAGTAGATGTGTTTGATGGCCAGCACAGATATGATGGGCCAAAGGGCCTCTTTATACTGTAAAATCCATGACTCTAAATATTAGGAAGTGATGATGTCAGTGGTGTGCTATTGGGCACACCATACTAATCTGCTTGGTTTTTTGCTAAGAGTTGAACAGCCAATTACCGTAACTCCACCTCCTGTGAAATCTCAAACTAACCATCGCAGAATGGCTTCGGTGAGCCTAGAGCCAAGAAAGTGTTTAATAGTTCAGCAAGATGTATGAGGCTAACATCATTATTGGCTTATCCTGGAAATATCAAAACCTCAAGTAATAACGTAATTCTTTTATGATAGTCATGCCTGCACTAATTTTCCTTCTTACTGATATATAATTTATTGAGCTACATATATATTTGATACTTACTGTTTCAGTGCAGACTCCTAAATTGAAATACGCCCAGCCTGGTCACCCTGCCTCTACATGCTGCAACCCATCTCCGGTTTATCACATTGGATGTGTTTCTAATGAATGACCTGTTGTTCCATTTTTATAGACCCTAATACCTCAGAAACGTAGCAGCTATGTACTATCGTGCCACTTATTCTAATCCTTTTTCCATTTGTTGTATGTATTTGCCACAGGATCAGGGAGTATTTGTGGTGTTTGCCAGTATCACCACTGCCTCGAATTCCTGGCCACTGTATTTCTTGAGAAATATACATCCCGTAGAGGGTGCTGTTTACAGACATTGCTGTGGTATTGCATTTATTAGGTGCTGTAGCCATAATTCTTTTGTGTTGAGAAAGTAACTTGTTTTTCAGAGATTTTGAATTTAAGAGACTTAGTCTATGAGTAGTTTTTAATAAATGAGATGCTACTGTTTTTATATTTTTTCAGTTCATAATTTTTTTTGTTCTAGTTAACAACGCTGACTTTAAGGCTGGTGTGATGGCATTGGCTAATCTTTTGCAAATCCAACGCCATGATGATTATCTGGTAATGTTGAAGGTAAGCATAATCAGCTTCATTAGTGTCCTTTAACCATATCTCAGTAATTATGCAAAGCAGTTCTTTCTATTGCACCTGGTGACAAAATATTTTAGTGATCGATGACTTGATGATCTTCCTAGAATACATATTTCCTAAAGTAAATAAGCATGCATCTCACTGTATAAATAAAAATAAAAAAAAACTGCAAATGATGAAACTGAAACTAGAACAAAGTGCTAGCAATATGAAGCAGGTCAGTCAAGGTTGTAAAGAGAATACAGGTTAATCTTTGGAACAAAGCCTTTCTCAAAGATGAGTAAGGGAAGAATTAATAGATATTTTAACCAGTCATAGAAAATTAATTGATTGCGTGACCTGCAAACTGCTTCATAGAAAACCATGTCATTAATGTTTATCTCTGAGGCAATGTCAGCATATTAAAGCAAATAATAGCACTGTGGCACCGTTAGCACTGCTGCCTCTCAGCACCAGATACCTAGGTTTAATTCCTTCTGTAGGTGACTGTCTGTGTGGAGCTTGCATGTTCTCCCACTGTCTGTATGAGTTTCCTCTGGGTGCTCTGGTTTCCCCCCACGCTCCAAAAATGTGCAGGTTAGGTTGAATGGCTATGCTAAATTATCCCTTAGAGTCAGGGGATCAGCAGAATAAATATATGGGGTCATGAGGATAGGGCCTGGGTGGGATTCTCAATGCAGGTTCAATGGGTCGGATGGGCTGCACTGTAGGGATTCTAAGAGATGCAAATAGCCAAGAGTGTATTGAAGACATAGAGTCACTAAAAAAATGGAAGTGCAGAAATTCTGAAGTATTAATAGAAAAGCTCAGAACACAGGTGGCTGCTGGTCCCATAAAAACAAAAAATATTCTAATGTGACATGTGTGTTACTGCTATTGGAACTGTGTTCTGAGGAATGATATACACCCAGAATGTCAACCTCAACCCACTTCTCCCCCTCACCCATCGCCTGTAGATCCAACTCACATCACAAGAGCTTCCTGCTGTAGCAAAAAAGAGATAGTGACTAATGTCTAAAATCAATGTTCAACCAAAGATCACTTAATTTTATGTGGATAGTGTTTCATCTTTTGTATTGGTGCCAATAATCAGGATGATACAGTCCCACATTATTTTCTTTACACCTACTTAGTGTAGCCAGTTCTTTGAAATTACTGTAGTATGACAAAACACTGCAGGAGGATAGGAATAGTTTATAGAGGAAGTATATTAGTGTGAAGGCTCCAATTGAATGTAAAATTAATATTAGTTTAGTTGGGATTTCACTAGATATTAATTTGTGACTTGCAATGGAATGGTAGCTTGCAAAAAACATTCTGCCTTCGTGAAGCACTCAAGAAAAGTGTGTAGCAAAAGCAATTTTAAAAAAATTCCTTGAATTGCAATCTCTCTCGGAAGTGTTCAATCCTAGCTGGATACATTTAATGCCCTGACAGTAAATGGTGACATGCTGCCCTGTGTATACTAGTGCAGAATGGATCTGAGATGTCAGTATGAACTGGTCTTGCTGATTGTCCGGCATTGATACTTCCTCCAGAGGTCACTGGATTGCTATCAGGTGGAGAAGTCTGGCTGATTTTATCTATCCTGTCATATTGCAGCAATTGTGAAATCTTTACCACCGGTATTGATTAAGAATAGTTTGCAAGTCCAAATTGGAAATTAGAGCTGTGATTTTCATAGCTTGTATGGCACAATTTAGCTGGATAAGTTTGCTGTGCTATTGAAATGCAAGAAGGGAAGTAGAGGCATGCTGTCCTGGTCATGTGACCTCATTCCATTGTTTTCTAAGATTGTCACCATCAACTGAATTCACTTTCGCATTTCTTCACTTTGAATTTGTCAGACTCCGGTCTGACCACAGTACGAGACTGCTGGGCTCAAAGCACCAATGGTTCCTCTGACTGTAGCAGTGTTCTCTTTACACTTGACCTTTCTGTTGTATAGCTGGCTGCTTCATCCTTCTCCACTCTTGTTTTATATTTTCAAGAATATTAAAGTTGCAGGCTAAACAAGGATTTGTTGTTGATTCCTAATTTCCTTCAGGAAGATGATGCTGAGTCTCCTCGTTGGACCCAATGATAATGAAAGAGGATGATATGTTCCATGTCAGAATAGTGTGTGACTTGAAGGGAAATTTGTAGGTGGTGGTGTTCCCATGCATCTGCTACTTTTGTTTTCTAGGTGATCACGGCTGTGGGTTTGGAAGGTGCTGTCAAAGGACGAATGGTGGTGATTTGCTGCAGTGCATTTTGTTGATGCATCAGTGATGCAAGGTGCGAATCTTTAAGGTGGTGGATGAGGTGGTGAGCAATCAGCTGCCTTCTTGAGTATGGTTGGAGCTGCACTCATCCAAACAAGTGGGGAATGTTCCATTGCACTCCTGACTTGTGTCTTGTAGTTTGTGGACAAACTTTGGGAATCACAAGCTGAATTATTTGCATCAGAATCCCCAACTTCTGACCCGCACTTGCCACCATAGTATTTGTATGACTGGTTCAGTTAAGTTTCTAGTCAATGGTAACCCCCCAGGATGGTGAAGTTAGGGGATTCAGCAATGGTCACGCTATTGATCTTCTCTTGTTGTAGATAAATGGTCATTGCTTGGCATAAATTTTATTTACTATTTATCATTCCAAGCCTGAAGCTGGCCAGGACTTGCTGCACATGCATATGGACTGCTTCGGTTTCTGAGAGGTTGTGAATGCTTCTAAACAGTATACGAGCATCAGCAAACAACCCTTCTTCTGATCTTAAGATAGCGGGAAATTCACTGATGAGCCAGTTGAAGATGGCTAAGCTTAGGACACCACCTGAAGAACTCCTACAATAGTTTCCTGGACTGAGATGATTGACTCCAACAAGCACAGCCATCTTTCTCTGTGCGAGATTCCAAGCAGCACAGTTTCCTCTGTAATTTCCATTGACCTTAATCATACCAGGGCTGCTTGAAGCCACACTATCAAATCCCTTGATGTCAATGCCAGTCTCCCTCTTGAGTTCAGCTGCTTTGTCATGTTTCAACCAAGGTTGTAATGAGGTCAGGAGCTGAGTGTAATTGAACAGGTTATTGCTGTGTAAGTGCTACTTGATGGCATCACTTTGCTGATGATCAAGAGGTAGAGTGATGGCTGGATTAAATTTGTGGGTGTCCTTGTCCATGAAAAAGCCCCTCATGTAATCTTACTTTTAGTTGGAACTAGATAGAAGGAACACTGGTTTTCTTCGATCTGCTATCCTCCTATGTCCTTTGATTCACACCTTCCTCCACTGACACATCAGCAAAATGCATTGCAGCAAATCACTACCATTCAAGCTTCAACAACATCTTCCAAACCCACAGCTGTGACCACCTAGAAAACAAAAGCAGCAAATGCATGGGAACACTACCATCCTACCACAGCTATCATTCCAGAAATGACTTCTGATCACATCCTTAATTATTTCCTGAATGCTCTCTTTCTCTCCTTCAGATAATTTATCTAGGTACTAATGAGTACTTTCATTTGTAGACTGCTCACTCAATACTTCCATTATCTCTCAATTCTGCCTTTGTCTTGTCCCTTTTGGTGCTGCAACTTTGCTTCAATTGCAACAGCATTTGTGCTTCTTATGTTTAATTACCCTTGGGGAATTATGTGGCCTTGTCAATAACTCCCTTGTCCCATCAATGATATAGTACGTGATGGTATATTGTCTTTAAGGTAGTAGAATGTCTCAAGATACTTCATAGGAGCATTATCAAGAAAAATCTGACACCAACATATAAGATATTGGGGCAGAAGACCTAAAATTTAATCAAAAATATAGGTTTTTAACAAGCCTTTTAAAGGAGAAAAAGAGAGGCAGACATATTCAGAAGAAATTCCAGAGTTTTGGGAAGGGCCTTGATGGCTGAGGATGCAGCTCTCCTACTGATGAATAGATTAAAATCAGAATACTCAGTATCAGAATTGGAAGAGCACAGAGATTTCAGGGGGTTAAAGAGCTGGGGAAGGTTACAGACACAATGAGGACACAGGCCATTGAAGGATTTGAAAATGGGGTAGACATTTTAAAATTGGTGTGATGCATAACTGGGAGGCAGAATAGGTCAGCAAGCTCAGGGATAATGGGTGAGGAGACTTGAACAAGTTAACTGATCAGAAATAGAGTTTTGAATGACCTTAAATTTTTACAATGTGAAGTACTGGAGTCTGGCCTGGAATGTGTTGGATCAAAGAGTTTTAACAGCAGATTGGCTGAATTGGAAATAGGCTGACTTAATAATGGTGCAGATATGTATTTGCTAAGTCATCTCAGGGTCAAAATGCTAAGGTTGTGAACAATCTGGTTCAGCCTCAGACAGTTGAGAGGGATGGATTCTATGGGAGGGAACAGAGTTGAATGGATGTGGCTCAAAGGCAATAGCTTAGCTTTTCCCAATATTTCATTGAAGGAAGTTTTTGCTCATCAAGTAATGGATGATGGGAAAAATAGGACTAATTTAGTGATATTTTTAAAATGTAGAATGTGCGATTAAGAAGAAAAAACTGGAAAAAAAATATTCTTTGTATTTTGTCTGTTTTATTTCATCCTTTGCAACACGCACGCATGCGCTCAGACACACACACCCGCCTTTTTGGCAGGTGGTTGGTTTTTGAAAACAAAATTCCCAGCTGGCAGCTTGAGCAGAGAATTATTTGCTCAGCAGTTTGTGTCTGTGATTTAAAGTGGATTGCTGTGGGTTTACTTCATTGGCTGCTGGTTGAAGCTCAGTGTTAACAGTAGCCAAGTGACCAGAGCGGCATCACTGATCAGGGGCACAGGAGAAACCTGGGCTGACCGGTGACAACCCCATTCAACAAGACTGGACCAAGAATCAAGCCCGGTCTGTATGGAGTGGAGATGTCATGTTGTGGACAAGGCAGCAAGACATGGGAAAATATTGTTGTGAAAAGAGCACAAGAAGGGGAAGGCCTCTGTTTGGGCTGTGTCTTGTCCCGCCACTGATGGAATTTCTCAGTTAGGAGCTGGAAGAAGCCAAGACAGAACTACTCCATCTGGACCCGAATATGGGTCTAGGAGGGAGCGGCTATGCCCAGGAATTGATGGCTGAACTTGGCCAGTGTTTGTTTTCAGTTGGAAGCACCTGAAGCCAGCTCAGGGAGCCTTAACTCCAACTTGTCTTGTTGGGCTGTGCTGATCCCGTTGTCTTAGGTAAGAGGCTGCCAGCTTTCACAGTAAAGTTATTTGATGTCAGGATTATTGTCCATCTGTTTGTGCATGTTCGGAATGTTCAAATCCTCATACACTTCATGTCCCTCCCCGTGCCAACAATTTACATTATTTGCCTTATGTTGAACTTGTCTTTATTGCTGTTATTCTTGTGAATTTTTCATTGAGTACATTGTAATTTATATCCGCCGATTATTTCATATATTTGCGCAAATGCTTTCAATTAGTCCATCAATGTCATGTATAAAATTACTTTTAGCTCCTTAACGATGCATGTTTGAGGGATATAACTGCAAGGCCACTGGCAGCCAGGTGTGTAAACGCTGATTGTAAGGATATCTCTTCTGGCCCACTGATTCTGAGCAAATGAGAGAGGAAAAAAACGTGTGATGCACAGGATTGGAGACATTTGTGTTTATTTTTAGATTTGACTCTTTTGCTATTGCATCTGCCCTGCAGTTTAGCTTAGTTGTCACTTTGATTCCCTAGGTCTAGCTTGTCTTTGTAAAGGTGTATGTTGAGGATAGTAATGCTCTGGGGAGAGTCTGCAGCCAATTTGGAACAGTGTTGTCAATGACAGTGTCTCAGTGATCTAAATTGGAAAGGAGTGTCTGCCCGATGTCTGCGCACATTGTCTGAGAGCCAAGCCTCTGTCAGCTTGTGCTTCTGGATGAATTTCCCATGTTTCTTTTAAATTTGCTGAATGCTTTTTATGTTTTTTCCCCACCCTTCAATCTTCAAGCAGAAAAAGATGCAAACATTTAATATACCTCCTCGTTGAGGTTTGTTTTTGTTATAGAATCATTGAATCCCTATATTGCAGAAGGAGGTCCCATTAAGTCTGTATCGACTCTCTGACAGTGTCTCTTACCCAGGCCCTATCTCCCTAACCCTGTGTATATGTACTCTGCTAATCCCCCAACCTACACATTTTGGGACATTAAGGACTATTTACCATGGCCAATTCACCTGATCTACACATCTTTGCAGTGTGGGAGGAAACCGAAGCACCCTAAGAAAACTTACATAGACACTAGGAGAACTCGCAAACTCTCACAGACAGTCAGTTCCTGCTGCTGTGAAGCAGCAATACTAACCACTGTTCTGTCGTGCCACTCATGGTAGATGTCACTTTCAGAATTGGGACTTCTGGATTCAGGTCTCTCCTACTTTCACAACAGAGACGTTCCCCGTCTTCATGATAATTCAGACCAGTGTTTTTATTTCAGATTTTTGGCATTTGCAGGATCTCGTGTTCCATTTAATTATGTTGTCCAGTGAAAAATAAACTTTTTTTTTAAACAAAGGAGTAATTCTTCCACTTCCAAAAAATGTGACTGAATATTATAATGCATGTCGAATCTTCTCATAGCAGTTTACATGTGTGTTGTTGTTAATGTTACTTCTGCAATGATGGCTTCATCTGGTCAGGGTCTGAGTTTTTAATGCTTTTTCATGCTTTTAAATGAAGAAACAGCCTCAGCTTTAAACTTTGTTTTAATACCTTGGCTGATTGGATTCTCTCATGTTTCTGGTCTGATTAGTTAATGAGATTTCCCAACAGGCAAAAATTGTGCGGGAAGGAGTAAATGACGCTTAGGAGAACTGGAGTTTCCATCTCCTTTCCCTTTTTTTGAAAAGGAAAAATTCAATGTAAATTATTATGTCTGGGAGCGTCCTTTCCCTTTTTTTGAAAAGGAAAAATTCAATGTAAATTATTATGTCTGGGAGCGTCCTTTCCCTTTTTTTGAAAAGGAAAAATTCAATGTAAATTATTATGTCTGGGAGCATGAGTTGCAATTTGCCTAAGGCACGGATGGTTGTCTCTGTGATTAAAGCCACGCCGTGTCCATTCAAAAATGATGATGAGGAGTTAAATCTGGGGGATTACTCAATGGTTTTTCCCTGCAAATGGCTGGAGAATGACAACAGTACAAGCCTGAGCTCAACTCCCAACATCGATCATCAGGGTCAGCTTCTTGCAGGTGGTAGTCCCAACATCCCTGCATCTGACGTAAAGACGGCTGTGATCCCTATTATGGATCTTGGCGCAGGTATGCTGCACAGAGAAGGGGCTGTCAAGTTATTTCTTAAAAGCTATTGCAATGAATGGTGCCAGAAAGAGAAAACAAGATTGTATTTTTTGTAAACAGGGGTGACTCTCAAATTTGGCTATTCTTTGTAACTGATAATGAAATTGTAATCTTGTAAGGTTTCAGCTGTAAGGCATAGTGTTCCTCCAGATTTTAATGACATATTTAGTGTGTGATGAGCAGGTTTGCTGGAAATCACTTGCTTTTGCTTCCACCTCCAAGACCAGTGTGGATTTCAACAGTTTTTTAAAAAAAGAAATTAACAAATGTAGCTGAATAGTTCAGGTTAATTTCTGGTTCTTTCAGCATCTTTCTTTTTCTCTCATTTTTGAATGCAACAAGTTTTGTTGATTTAATTTGTGAGTAATATTTCTTATTTCTTCGCAAACTGTGAATTGTTTAATTCAGTTATTCTTAATTTAAGATAGGCATTTCAAAAGATATATCTCAAATTATATTTACATATTTGTTGCTGATTGTGATACCGTCTTTTCAAATGTTTCTTTTTGAAAGGCCTGAAATGGCAAATACTGTAGCAGGCGCCAACATTCCACCTCCAAGGAACATCGGGTAGCCCTGTCCCTTGTATGTGATTGGCCACTGTTGGTTCAATGCTTATTGTACATCTTTACAAATTTGTATGTACTGTAAAAGGATAGTTGGGGTGATTGTGTAATTTGATAATTTATTGGTATTTGTGTTGAAAATTTTCCAACCTTTTTGTCTGGTGTAATAATTTTTCTTGTTCAATAAATGTGTTACTGTTTGTGTTAAAATTATACTCAAAAGAAACTACTCGAATTAAGATTCAGCAATCCTGTCTGGGATCTGATTTGTCCAGTATTAATGCCAATCTGGGATCATAACAATGGCACCACGGAGTAGAAAGGATGGAGGGCGTCATGGGTGGAGAATGACACAAGGAAGTGATCAAGTATCACTTTATCTGATTAAATGATGGGAGTAGTGTGAGATGGCAAAGTCAAGGAAGTAGTTGTGAACATGGGTAAGAAGGTTTAAATGGAGGGAGAGATTTAGGGGCATTAGGAGATAGAGCCTGGTGAATTGAGATGGAAGGTGAAATCACATAGAAATCACTTGGTGAGAGAAGAAAGCAATGAAAATTTGAGTATTTTACAGTAGTTTGACCGTTTATTTTATTCTGTGATGCATTAACTGATTTTGGTTTTCTGGATCAACTTCAAAATTGCAACGTGATTTGGCTATAATCAATTGCATAGGATGACCCTTTCAATTGTGTCTTCCATTCTTCCTTGCTGTTCTGCCTCTCATTGCAACTGGTAGTGCTGTCTGTCTTTTATCAACTTTGGAGACTTGGGGCATTGCTCACTCTTCCTATTGCTACTCAACTGCTCTATTAGTGAACTGATAGAACAGTGAATTAGTTGAAATATTGAAGATGAATGTAGTATGATTTTACTCCCATCAAGAGGTACTACTGCTGGGATAATAAATTGGAAGTTCTGGTACATTGCAGTTTTCCCAACAATCAATTGTCATACTTCATATATCAAATGTCCATGTAGTCATATTTTGAAGAAAGCACATTTCTGCAGAACATTTTCTAGTGAAAAAGAAAAGTATTTTCTTTAATAGCAACTAATGGACCAATATGATGTGGGCACAATGGTTAGCTTTGCTGCCTCACAGTCAGGGACCCGGATTCAGTTCCCAGCTTGGGTTATTGTCTGTGTGGACTCTGCACTCTGCGTGTGTTTCCTCCAGAAGCTCCCATTTCCTCCCATGGTCTGAAGGATGTGCTGTTTAGGTGCATTGGCTACGTCAAACTCTCCCTCAGTGTACTGAGTGTGGAGATTAGGAGATTTTCATAGTAACTTCATTGTAGTGTTAATGTAAGCCTTCTTGTGACACTAATAAACTTTAAAACTGATTTAATCTTATGTAGAGCGTCTCCACTTTATTTTAGCCAGCTGTTGTATCTATATTTTTTATCAATAATGTCTCAAGTCATTGTATACTCTTTTTAAAAAAAAGAAGCACTGAAATGCACAACTGTTTTTTAAAACTGTAAACAATGGGGCTAACTGTTTTGCTCCTAGCAGAGTTGTAAGTAAACCATTTTGTTGAATTGATTCCATATGTTAGCCATGAAATTTGCAAATTCTTCAACTGTGAATTGTCTTACAATATCAATAGGTTTTATATTATTAAATATATATCTAAGCTATATTAAAATGCTTCTCTCTGTTGATAAACTGTATTTTTTGATACCTGTAATTGAACTATGGCCAGTGAAGTCTGCATTCTTGGTTTGGTTTTTTTAATCACTGTCTCTTACCTGTAAAATTTTGATTTTAGGCTATTCGCATTTTGGTGCAAGAGCGACTAAGTCCAGAGGCCATTGCAAAAGCAAACCGATTGAAAGAGGTAAACACAGATTTAAAAGACGGTTCAGAATGACAATTTTTTTGTTTTAAGCTTTGATTTGTATGATTAATAGATAAAGTCGCTGTGACTGGTAGTGACTTAACCTGAGAATCACCGTACCTCAGGTAAGGAGCAAGTTTGAGAAGCTGGGCCTTCATGAGTAATCTTAGGCAGTGTGAGAATTGAACCCACGCTGTTGGCATCGTTTTGCATCACTAACTAGCTGACCAATCAACTCAGCTAAACTGGCATAGTTGAATCAGATGTATGACTCTGTGGACCATTTGTTACTCAGTTTTGATTGGTTTTAAGTGAAAAACAGGTTTGAGAATTTTAAAATAAGACCACAGAGAAGGAAAATTACTTAGTGCAGAAAGATTGAACCAGAAAAGGAATGCGTTGATTTAACCAGTTTTGGAATAACTTAAAAATATTACATCACAATGACTAGACTACCCTGTTGAAACAATTAATCATATTGTTTTGTGTCAGAAGCATGGTTAACCTTCAGTGATTTGACAGAAGGATATTAACAGTGGGCTAACAGTTTTGAAGAAAGATACACCACACAAGGAAGGAAGTAGGATGTGTGTTTGCCTGGAATACCCAAATATAAAGGAAATAAAATCTTTGACACGGAATAAACTTCCTTCAAAGTTTGTCTGCCTTTGAAGTGTGCAGTACAAAAGGAGCAAAGTGATTAGGTTTTCTATAGACCACCTGGTCAAAACGAAATGGTCAGAATGAGAAAAGAAAGAAATTGTGTGCAGAAAATAAGCTGTATAATGGGGCCTTTGATAAAGTGGAAAATGTCTTGCTGGTAGCAGATGTGATTAGATAAGGTTTCTGTGAATGGCTCATCTGTAGAATCATAAAATCCTTAGTGCAGAAGGAGGCTATTCAGTCAATTGAATCTGAACTGACTCTATCTGACAGAGTACTTTACCCAGGCTCTTACCCCAAATGGGCAGCATGATATCACAGTGGTTAGCACAGCTGCCTCACTGCGCCAGGGACCCATGATTAATTCCAGACCTGGGTCACTGTCTCTGTAGAGTCTACGTGTTCTCTCTGTATCTGCATGAGCTCTCTCTGAGTGCTCCTGTTTCCTCCCACAGTCTGAAAGACATGCTGGTTAGATGCATTGGCCATGCTAAATCTCCCCTCAGTATACCCGAATGTGCAGTGGAGTGTGGCGACTAGGTATTTTCACAATAACTTCATTGCAGTGTTAATGTAAGCCTACTTGTGACATTAACACACAACTTTTAAAACTATCCCTGTAACCCCACGTATTTGCCATGGCTAATCCATTGAACTTGCACAAGGGGCAACTTAGCAGTGCCAATCCACCTAACCTGTACATCTTTTGACTACGAGAGGAAACTGGAGCATCTGGAGAAAACCCACGCAGGTATGGCAAGAACGTACAAACTCCATACAGACAGTAATCCAAGACCAGAACTGAACTAATCTCCGTGGCGCTTTCTGATAGAAGTACTTGGGCAGTGCATCCCATTATGTTTTAACAGAAAGTAATTTCCCAATGTCCGTTTAAGGTGAAGGAAGAACACAACAAAGCCACCTCTGCTCTAGCACAATTTCACAATGGATCTATCTCTCTCTTGATATAGAAAGTTATTTTTCATCTCAGCACTAATATTTCCAGATTGCTCAGCCTTGCAATTGCATATTGACCTATTGTGCTGTATTGGCTTTGATGCTTATCTGTCAAACAAAGCATCTATCAAATGGAATGATTGTAACTTGGCTGTGTGAAACTGTTTGAAAAGTAATAATAGTTATCATGCAGCCTGTCTTCCTAAATGGCCGTAACATTGTATTAGTGTATGTGATAACTATTGACACTTTAAAACATACATGTTTTAACTCAAGATAGTTGAAGGTATGTGCCCAGACAAGCTCTGGTTGAATCCCATTTTGAATACTGGGCACCAAATCACAGGCCTTCAATACCATTCATTAAAATTGAAAATTTCAAAACTGAGATTAATTAAATTTTATCCAGCAAGCATATTACCAGCTTTGGACTCAAGGCAGGTAGATGGAGTTACAATACGGATTAGCCAGGATCTAACTGAATAGCAGAACAAGCTCAGGGGACTTGACACCTTCTGTTCCAAAATCAACACTTCCCTATAAATGACACCAGTTGTTTGCTCTTACTTTTGTCTCATTGCTTGGTGAATAAAAGTGTTTAACTCCTTCAGATCCATTTCTGAGACAGGTATACTATACAAATTCCTCTGCAACCTTTTGCAGAGACATTTCTCATGGCGGCTAAAGAGGGCACACTTCCTTACGTAGGCTGGTAAGGAATCCTTATCCTGCTATTTAATGGCATATTCGGTGCAGTTTTTGCACGCAATGGATAAATCACTAATAATGATCAAACCGAACAACTGATTACTGTTTGATTATCTCAATTTCTTTCCACTCAGGGCTGATCAAAAACTTTGATATTTGTACTGAAAAGAGAAAGGGAAAGAACTAAGATTCAGCAGAGACAAACCATTGGTAGTAGTATGGTTTTGGTCCTACCAAACTGACTACCCCCTACAAGATATCTCATGGAAAAAGCAAAGCACTTTAACCACCACCCCCTCTCCCTCAGCACTAATACCATATATCCAACTAATGGCGAAAACTGTACAAAGCATCAAAAACACCTTCAAAGTAGTCTCAGCAAATAAAGTATCCTCTCAAACTCTTCCAGTTCATACTGTTCTTCCTTCAACCCAGTTATATTACTCATCTTGCACTCCTCTAATTCATGTATTCTTTCATGCTGACACTTGTCTTCTTCTTTCACCCAAAAGCATACTTCCAATTTCATCCACCTCTTCTCCAAAGCACCACTTCAGGCTTCTCTCACATGCCCCTCTCCAAAGCCTTAATGTTCTCTTGCTGAGGTTTTTACCATCAGTTCCCATTTTAGTCATTTGTTCTTCTTTGATCCAATCTGAGGTCAGTGCCTAACACAGTTCCCATATATTTTCTGTACCATTCCCATTGTTCTCACGTTCTTACACACACAAGCCACATCCTAGTCATTAGCCCTGCGAGCTGTACGGGGATTAGGCAGAGAGACTGATAGAGTAGCTACATGACACAAGAAGAGCAGGTGAGGAACAAAGCAGTTCAGACTGTGCTGACTTTTATCGACAAACCCATGCCAGATTCTCTAAAAATCCATCATCAGCACGAAGCACTGCCAATTGGCATGTTTCCATGTATTTTTCTGCCCTGTAGATTAATCTGGACTCTCACATTGATTATTCTCAAGTTACAACTTCCATGTTCATGAACCAGCTCTGCAGTGAGCATTAACTTGCTTCTGCGAGTTAAAATTACTGCCTTATGTTAGTATTTAAATAATTTTTATTGTTTTACTGTTTATAGTAAACTAGCTGATGCTGTGGTGAAAATTTATTTCTAGGAAAAGGTTGTAAAAGTGTGGAGCTCTGGGTCTGTGCAGCCAATCACTAGAAACAACTTCTCATTGAATGAAAGTGAAATAAGGATTTTGCTAATATAGGCTTGCATTTTATTTTTCAGGGTTTAACTGTATCTCTGGAAAAGCATTTACTTGGCTTCGATACTGGAGGTAAGCAGAATAACATTGGATTGCAAATTTTGGACGCACTGGTTTGAGAGTATTCTGTAACTTGTCTACATAAAGTCATAATTATAAAGGCACTGACAAGTGCAGCTCATCATATTCATGCCAGCCAGCTCTTTCTAGAAAAATTAACTACCTTATCTAAACGTGCCAATTTTGTACAGCTCAATTAAATTTCAAGAAAAACAATATTCCAGTTTCTCCACCTAACCTTCTCACCTCTGGAACCATTCTGATTAGTCAGGGCCCTCTCAGGGACCTTCACGTCTTTCTGAAAGTGTGGTGATCAGAACTGGATGGAATACTCTAATTGTGGCCTAATTAGAGCTTTACAAAGATTCGGAATAGTTTCTCTGCTTTTATAACCAGTGCTCCTATTTATAAAGCCCAAAATCTCATATCTTTGCTTACAACTCTCTCAGTATGTCTGTCACTTTCAAAGAACTATGCATATGAATCCCTACAACTTTCTAACAATGCACACTCTTTAGAACTGTGCCATTAAGTTTGTATTGCTTTTCCCTAACCTTTTTTTGCCAAAATCACTCCACGGTTTTCTGTACTAAATTCCATCTGCCACATATATGTTCATTCTGCTAACTCAGCTGTGTCCTGTTATAGTCAATTGGTATAATCTTTATTGAAGCACCTCCAAATTTGCTGTTGTTGTCAAATTTGGGCATTTTTACTCTGCATTCCAATATCCAAGTCACTTATGCATATCAAAAAAGCAGTGATTCTGTCTCTGGCCCTTGGGGAAACACCACTGTCTACCATCCTCCATTTTGAAAAACTACCATTTTCCACAATTCTTTCCTATCCCCAAGTCAAAGTTTTTTTTTTTTACTGAAGCTTGCACTGACCTGTCTATTCCAGAAACCTCAATTTTATTAATCAGCCTGTTATGTGATACTTTGTCAGATGTTTTCACAAAATCCATGTAGACAACATCCACCACATTACAATCACCAACCTCTGGTACTTAAAGTTGTGGAAGAAGGACAGGAAAAGACCAGTTATTTAATCAAGCCTGTCCCATCCTGATATGGTACAAGCTCCACTTTATTAAATATTGCCAGTCATTAATACCCTGGACAAACAAGAATCCAGAGGAGTTAAAAGTCAGTTTAAGAAAGGAACTCTCGCAAATTTCAGTTTGATTCCAGTCCCTAGTAAACAAATTCCTGGAGACTGCAGTGACTGGTATCGTTGTTCATTTATCCACCTATCTTCTGCTATTTAATGCTTTGCACTCATGCAAACTGGTCCATATCTTTCTCGAACACTTGCAGTGAATCAGCAGTCACTGTGCACACTACAACTAATTCTGAAAGTTGACAGCTCTCTATAAAAAGAATTGCACTCTAGCATCCATCCCAACTCTCTTGTTTTCACATCTTGAACTCATTGCCCCCTGTCCTCCTTAGACTATCTAGCTTTATTGTTTTAAGGACATCAGCCATATCAAAGGCCTCAATGTCTATGCTTTTTCAAAGTTAGAAGCCCCAACTGCAGAAGCATATCCTAATAACTGATTGCGCTTTGCTAAGGTATCAGTTGAGTAGTTCTTCAAATCTTTTCAGAGCTTTGATATTTGGGCAGCATGGTGGCACAGTGGTTAGCACCGCACCCTCGGTGCTGGGGACCTGGATTCAATTTCATTCCTGGAAGACTGTCTGTGTGGAGTTTGCGCATTCTCTCCATGTCTGCATGGGTTTCCTCTGGGTGCTCCGATTTCCTTCCTCTATCCAAAGGTGTGCAGGCTAGGTGGATTGATCGTGCCAAATTATCTTTAGTGCCCGAAAATGTGTAGGTTAGGGGATTAGCAGTGAAAATGCATGAGATGACATAAGTAAGGCCTAAGTAAGGCTCTTTGAGGGAGAGTCATGCAGACTTGATGAGCCAAAAGGCACCCTCCTGCACTGCAGGTATTCTATTCTACAGTATATCTGCCGTGATGTGAAAACACTAAAGCTGAGCACAGTATTCCAGATACAGTCAAACCAAGGTCTTGTATGAGGAAAGGTCCTCTAGTTTTATTTTGGATTGTTCTAACTAGATACTGGTGTCCTATTTATTTCTGTATGAGATTTTATGGCAATGATAGGGACCTACGATGACTCATAAACTGAAACCCCCGGGTGGTTCTGCTCAGCAGCTTGGAGAGTATAACGTTGAATAATGTTCAATGTGATGCACTTGATCCTTGCTCAAATTCATCACACTGAATTTCCCTATTAAAAGACACGTGATACACAGACCCAATTCCCATCGCATCACAATCTAATTGTTTTTCATCCCAACTCCTTTGCTCATATCTTTGTTATCAGTAAACTGGTAAGGGTGTGAATTTCTGTGTTGAACTGGAAGAACCAATTCAATAATTATTATATTCTCACATTACACATTCCAAACTTCTTTCATAATTAGTTCAGTATGATTAAATCAGTTGTTCTCCACTACCAAGTTTAGTTGTTCACAGTTGAATTCAGTGACAAAGAAAGCAGTACTAAATAATCAATTGTTGAGGGATATTCATGCAGCTGCATTTTCAAGGTGGCATAAAGCTTTTTGGTTTTTGGAAATGTACACTGGAAGTTTTTCAACTCCATTTATCTGAACAAGTTATTTGAAATTTCCTAACCTTCTGGTATAATCGTGTATATAATACACTATATCCTTTTATCTTATTTATTGTAATGATGATTATTTACTTTCCAAATCAAACACATGTTGAACAATTTAAATGTGTCTTCATCAACATTTTAAAAACTGTATTTAACTTGCCTTTCTTTCCATTTCATCAAATTGAGATCTTATGTTATGGGATTTCTTCAGTATTGTTTGTGATCTTTGGTTTCTACTATTAATATACTAATCCTTCACATGATTAAATCATATAAAGTTGCATATCTATTCAGTTTATTCCATCTACATTGGTGTTTAATTTTTGGAGAGTAATAAATCTGATCTTAGATGTGTCATTTCTTTTGTTTTCCATTAGTTCAATCACCAATCTAAACCGTTTGAAACCATGTCAAATTCTATCATCTAACTATATTGGTGCATTTAGCCACACAATCTGCTGTACTTTTAAAAAAATTTCTTGTCTTTGTATTTTTAAAATAATGTTTACTGGAATGATAGCCTAGATTTCTTCAATGATCTTGCTTGTCTATTGCACGAAAAATGTAGATTCAATTCATAGAAACAAAATAAGATGAGGCCATTCGGCCCTTCGAGCCCGCTCTGCTATTTATCATGACTATGGCTGGTCCAACTCAATCTAATCCTGTCTTTTCCCCATAACCTTTGATCCCATTTGCACCAAGTGTTATATCTAGCTGCTCTTGAATATATTCAGTGTTTTGCTGTCAAGTACTTCAAGTAATGAACTCCTCAGGCTCACCACTCTTTGGGTGAAGAAAGTTTTCACCTTCCTAAATAGCCTATCAAAACATTATAGGACATGAGGATCAGGAGTAGGTCATTCAGCTCTTTGAACATGTGTACATGTGGATGTGTTCAAGAGGTTGAATAGCCTATTTCAATTCAGTAGTTTTCATATCATAGAAGTTTTGACTATTTCACTGTTAATGCCTATTTGGTATCTGCTGATCACAAGCTTACAATTTAGCACTGATTTGCGTTGTATGTGATGAGTTCCTGTAAAGGTACCAATTCCAATAGGTTTATTTTTGTGCTCTGAGAAATTTACACTCCAGAATTAGTCAGTTGGTCTTACTATGCCATTATTAAATAATCCTATTGCATACCAGTCACATCTGTTTCAATCACGTTCAAATTAGCTTTCTAACTTGCTTGATTCCATTGCTAGCTGTTGGTATGAATTTTGCCAGAAATACCATTACTTACACATCTGTTGACCTTAACAGATGCCACCTTGAATGAAGCTGCAAGAGTCCTCCGATTGCTGCATATAGAGGAGCTACGAGACCTTCAGACCAAGATTAATGAAGCTATCGTAGCTGTTCAGTCAATAATAGCTGATCCCAAAACTGATCACAGGCTTGGGAAGGTTGGGAGATGATTAAAAGGTGGAAATAGTTGGCAATTTGCACTGTGTCTCATTTTTATTTTGAAGCTAGACTTGAAAAGGAAACTAACTTTTGAGCCGAGGTGATTAAGTAAACTGACGGTGGTAAACAATTCACTAAAATGGAATAAATGCTAAAAGAGCTTGAAAAATTACAAAGTGTTTTTTGAATTTATTAAATTGGAACAAAGTTACAACAGTGTGATTACAAGAATATTGTCTAGTTACATTCCAAGTGATGTATATGCTTTACATAAAAGACATAGCAAAAAGTACAAAGTTTAAACTGTTCAGATTGTGTTAAAATTATGGTTTATGCCTTGCAAGAAAGAAAACAGCTTGCAGGGAATAACACTACAACGTGCGCTGTAAAATGAAACCAATACAAAACAAATGTTTGAGAGCACGTTCTTTTATTAATACATTAAACAATAAGAACTTGTGCTGATCAACATATTGCTTAACTTTTTCAGTGAATAGCAAAACTAGAAAAGCTGAATAATTTATTTATGATAACCAGCAGAGTATCCACATTGAGCCAGTTGGAAGTGGCTTAAGCTATTGCTTGTGCCCACTTGGAGCAGTTTAGGAACAAAACAGGATTATTTTTAATGTTGGAAAGCATGCTAGAAAAGCAAAATGTGCACTGTGAATGAATTAATGAAATCATTCAAGAGTTCAAATTATTTTTCACTCAACCTGTCAGTTTCTGTGCACATTAAAGTAACATATTACCCTGGTGAGATGGTTGCGTGTCTTCTCATATTTATGATGATGTTTTGATACTTTGAGAATATTAATTAGACTGGAAGTAAACATTGTGTAACTAATATGAATCAATAGTGCACATCACCCTCAGATTTTACACATACAATGTCTACTGCCAAGCTATTTTAGCAATTTTAAAACATAACTAAGGTATTTAAGAGCTTTTGAGGCAAAGGAAACATTTATTAACATTTACCACAAAATTTTGTCTCAATGTAACATTGAGTCTATCAACACTCACTGATATTTAGTAAATAAGGGAGCAGCTACTGCCATATGCACATCCAAGCTTTGCAACACAAGTATCTCATTGAGAGACTAATAAAACACACGAAAGGTGTGAAGTTTTGATGCTTAGCCAATAGATATCCAAAAAAAAAATTACATGAATTTGCACTTCCTGGTTTAGACATTGCATACCTCAGTAAGAGACTTGGTGCCTGCTCTGCTCACACAGGTCTTGGATCCCCTGGAGATTTCACTGTCTACAACTGCAAATTGCCACTCAGCCCCTGAAACTCTGGGCATCTTAAGCAAAATGAACAATGAGCACAATTTTCATCATTGACCACATAATCCAGGCCAATCAATAGAATACCTTTGAGATTAGACCAAATCTAAAATTGAGTTGCATTTAATAAGAACTTTATGAAATCTGAAAATGCCTGTATTAATATGAACACTTTGCAACCTTAAGTTTTTTTGAATGATTTGTGGTTAGTAATTCATATTTTGAAATTGACAATGTTAAGTATTAAATTGGTATGTTATTTCCTACCCACCCTATTCTTAGTGTGTAACAAAGGTTAGATGCCTGTTGCAAAATATTTTGGTAATTTCCCAACTCAATTTTGAACCTTCTGCACCTTAATAGGGAAAAAAAATTTAGATTATCTGGATGCTTTTCTTTCTGCCTGTCTTTTGTCTGCTTTGGTTGTCCTTCTGAGGAGCACAGGTCGAAAATGCTGCATGTCTGAAGTCTCGTTTGTAGATTATGTTCTCTAGGATTAAGGACAACTGCAGGGAAGGGTCACCTACAATAACACTATATCTAACTCAGCTCCAGAGTTGCTGGATATCTTTTATGTAAATTATTTTCTAGTTGGAGGGATACTGCGTCAAAACTATACTGGATAGAATCTATATGTTGTAAAAAAAAAACCACTAAAATTTGTGACAACCTCACCACTGGATCAGTAAACTTTGCTGAGATCCATGGCTTCATTTATTAAATAGGCCAATTAAAAACTACAGTCTACGCTTCAGAAATATATAATAGTTTTAGAATGACTCGACGTGTGATTGCTTTTCTGTGCCAGAGTCAACCAGAAAAAGCTGCAGAATCAATTAGATTGATGCAGGAGCAGGAGTAGGCTAACTGGCCCCTCAAGCCTGCTCTGCCATTCAATAAGATCATGGCTGATCTTTGAAAATGGAAGTCAACTTTAAAGGAAAATGATGCCTAACTTTACTAAAATATTCATGATGTAAAGTGATTTCTTAAATTCAAATCAATTTTTGAACTGGTTTGGCAATTTTTATGCTTCAAAAATAAATAGCCCAAATATGATTTACTGTAAGTATTATTTCATTGGTATCATAGTCAAACATGACCACCTGACATTTTGGATTTTGTCTGTCGTATTTGTCTGACATGACCAGAATATGTCAGGCTAGTCATAAATGACACTCAAATGGCTGCTTTACTGATACGATATGCAGGCATTTCACAAAATAAAACCAGTATTACTATAGTTTGTGCCAGATTAAATCTGTTGCTGTACTAAGCTTTGGCTCAATTTGTAACATTGCTTTAACTACAAAGCAATCTTGGTTAAAAAGAAGTTTTCACTCTAAACAGAAGCTATTTATATGTTTCATCAAACCACAGTACATTCATGTATCTGATTCATTTCTATATTGTATGCACCTTGACAAAGTCATAACCATTGGCTGAATTTCAAGATGTCAAACTTTTAAAAATCATGAGCAATTGCAGTTTGAAGCTGATTGAAGAATGACAGTCCAGTAAATTCCAGGTGATGGGAAAGGAAATTGAATCTTCATTTGACAAACTTTAGGGAAAAAAAAATTACCATCTTCTTTTTAAACCATTGTTTTAGTGTTTGTAGTTTTTCTTATGCTTCACTGCATTGCATACTTCTGTTATGCATCCAGCACAGTATTACTGTTTAAGCTTATATTTCTAAATTTCCGATCAGGTAGGCTTGTATTTGTACCAGTCTGTCATTGTTTCCAATATATCAGTCAAAAGGCAGCACAGTAGTGTTTTCTTTTAAGTCATGAGGTATGGAAGCTATGTAACACATTTTCAGTTTGGTTCCCTACTAACCATGGGGGGAAAAGTATACACCAATCTGTGCAGCATTCTGCTCCAAATAGAGATCTCCTTTTCCTCCATTTGTATTATGTTGAAACATAGTCGTCATTACCAGCGGAGTCATTATTTTCTTCCTGCCAGAAAGGAAAGAAAAAGTTGGACGTAAGTAATGGATTTCTAATAGAAATGCATCCACACAATGTTAACAAAGTTATTTCAGAGAGTCTTGGCAATTGTATTGGTTTTGATGCTACGTTTTCTTAAAAATAATACATTGTTCAGACCCCACCTTGTTAATTAACAGTAGATAGGGAGAAATTGTTCCCATTGTGTTGAGGGCACTGATATAGGGTCAAAGAAGCAATGGTGGTGACGAGCAAAAATCTTTAAACATAAGTTTTTTTTTGGGGGGGGGGGGGGAGGTGGCAGCACAGTGTTTAGCACTGCTACCTTCTTGTGCCAGGGACTCGGGTTCAATTCCGGCCTTGGGTCACTGTGTGGAGTTTGCATGAGCTCTCCATGTCTGCTTAGGCTTCCTATCGCATGCCAAAGATGTGTAGGTTAAGTTACTTGGCCATGTAAATTGCCCTTTAGTGTCAGGGGGACTAGCAGTGTAAATATAGGGGTAGGGGCTGGGTGGAATTGATGGTGGTGCAGACTCAATGGGACAAATGGCCTCCTTCTACATTGTAAGGATTCTATGATCTTGAACTCATATCCTACTCTGAACAAAAATTGAGTTTTTCCCCATAATTTTTTGACTTGAGTTCTACCATAGAACCATACAGTGCAGGAGAGGTCCTTTGGCCCATCAAGTACACACTAACACATTAGAAAATCTGAACTCCTTCCCATCTAATCCCATTTGCCAGCACTTGGCCCATAGCCCTGAATATTATGATGTGCCAAGCATTCATTCAGATACTTTTTAAAGGAAATGAGGCAAACCTGCTTCTGCCATCCTCCTATTTCCCCAAATCTCCTGCCTCTCACCTTCAGTCTATATCCCCTCCTGACTGACCTCTCAATAAAGGGGAATAGTTGCTCCTTATCCACTCTGTCCACGTCTCAATCTTGTACGCCTTGATCTGCTCCAACAACCCAAGCATATCGAACCTCTCTTCCTAACTTAAATGTTCCATCCCAGGCAGCATTCTGGTAAATCTCCTTTGCATTCATTTAGTGTAATCATATCCTTCTGATAATGTGACAACCAGAACTGCATACAATACTCTAGCTGTGGTCTTACCATGGTTCTATACAACTCCAACATGATTTCCTACTTTGATTGATAAAGGCAATTGTCCCATATGCCTTTTTCATCACTATAATAACACGCCCTTCAGCTTTCAGATTCTATAGACAACCACATCAAGGTCCCTTTATTCCACAGAACTTAGTGTCCTACCGTTCATTGAATACTTTCTTGTCAAATTACTCCTTCCAATGTGCATCACCTCACATTTTTCAAGGTTAAATTCCATCTGCCACTTATCTATCCATTTGAGCATTCTGTCCATATCTACTTGCAGCCCAGGACACTCGGTCTCTCTATTAATCTTTGTGTCATCCACAAATTTACTAATCCTTCTCCCCACACTCATTTATACAAATGACGAATGTCACTAAAGCAGCCAACTGTCATCACCCTCTGTCTCCTGCAACTGAATCAATTTTGAATGTACTTTATCAAATTACCCTGTATCCCATGTGAATTTACCTTCTTTACAAGTCTCTTTCAGCTTTGCTGAAATCCATACAAACTACATTGATTGCACTACATCCATCTACACACATGGTCACCTCCTCAAAAAATTCAATCAAAATAGTTACACAATAGGGAAATTAGACTTGGACTGGAATTTTGCTGTCCCACCCACCAGAGTTGGTGAGAGGATAGACATTGGAAATGTCTTGAACTGCGGTGGGATTTTACAGTTTTGGGAGAAGCGAGCGGTAAAATCCCACCCTAGGTTGTGAGTTAAGGCATGGGCAGCAGAGCTTTAGATAACTTAAATTTACAGAGAGTAGAATGTGGGAGGCCAGGCCAGGAATGCATGGCAGTAGTCAAGTTTAGAGGTAACAATGGTGTAAATGTTGCTTTGGAAATGGGCTGCAAGAGGGGCAAAGTTGAATGATGCTAAGCAGAGGAAATAGGCAGTCTTAAGGCCCGATTTTACTATTTGGAGTCTAAGGGCCAGATCCGAGTGTAATAGAGATCTGAGTGTGGAATCCTCTTTGCAGCGCGCGCATATGCCTTTTGCCGGCTCTAGTCCAATCCGCGCTGGAGGTGCTTCTTAGCGCTGTTGGAACGATCAGAGCTCTGAATTGCGCATGTGCAGTTAGAAAATAATTGGAAAAAGCGCATCCAGGTCAGATCACTGCCAAGCCAGATCAAGAGCAACAAGCGGGTATATCTCAGGGTGGGGTGGGGTGGGGCGGGGGACGTGGGCAGATAGATCTCTGGTATGGGGGGCAGAGGGATCCGCTGCCACTCTGCGGGTGATCGTTCAGGGGAAGAGGAAGGGGGCAGGGGTG
This sequence comes from Sphyrna mokarran, assembly GCA_024679065.1. NCBI lineage: Eukaryota > Metazoa > Chordata > Chondrichthyes > Carcharhiniformes > Carcharhinidae > Sphyrna > Sphyrna mokarran. Next base: position 36,435,082 of record JAGIQG010000015.1, read on the forward strand.
GCAGTCAGTCTGCTTAGTTGGGGGGATGATTTTTAGCTCTCAAGGATTTACTTCCATTCTTTTTTAGCCCACAACTGTATTTCATGGTGAGGGTGTTTTCTGGAAATCTGCCCTCAAGTACAAACTAGGCGAATCTTTCAAATCTGCACCATTTGGTCCTTTCAATGCAAATGCAAGCTCCTACACACATTCCTTTCCCGTGGTTGGTCCCCTGTTGCTCTCCCTCCCACTGACAAGTCCACACACCCCTTACTACTCAGACTGACTGCCACCCCTGCCCCCTCCTCCCCCAACTGATTGCCCACAGAGTGGCAGCCGACCCTCCTTCCCCCTCCAACAAGAGATCCATTCTGTCATCTCCTCCCCGGAGATGTATCTTACCCGTTTTCAACTCCCCCTCACCAGGTGACAATCTGGCTCACTCCATCCCACACCGCCAGAGAATGTTCTGGTCTTATCCCCTCCCCACCACCCCCACAATGATCTGGCCTCCCTCCGTCCCAGAGAATGGTCTGGCCTCACTTCCCCCTTCCCCTCCAGAGAAGCATCTGACCCACCTCCTCTTCCCCCACCCCATCACCAAACAACAATCAGCTCTCCCCTCTCTGCTAGAGATACATCTGATCTGCCTCCTCCTCCCAACCAGACAACGCTATGACCTCACTCTCTCCTCCCCCTCCAATCAAATTTTGATTCACCCTCTCTCCTCTTTCCCTCCCACCCCACCAACCAGGAGGATGATCTGGGTCAGACAGCCATTGCAGGCTCTGAACCCACTTCAGAGGTTCCCCTGCAAAGTAAAAATTGACTTCCGATTTTTATTTAGCAGGTTCCTTACAGAGCAGATCCAGAACGGACCAGAAGGAGGATTTGGGGGAGAGTTGGGCGCACGGTTCATTAGAACAAAGAACAAAACAGTACGGGAAACAGGCCCTTCAGCCCAACGAGCCCATGCCGCCACCGCGATGCTCCCACTCTACCCGTGATCCCTGTCCATGTTTATAGATCTATGGATTAAAAACCAAATTAAGTCAATTTAAATGCATGCTATTGGATCTGTGCCCAAATCCGGTACCGGTAAAGCTGCGATCTGCTCAGATTTGAGTGCAGATTGCATTAAAGGCCCAATGCCCGAACTTATCGCGTGATAAAATCGGGCCTTTTAGAGATGGTACCAGTATGAGGCTGGAAACACATGGGAAGGTCAGATGCAGCACAAAGTTGTGAACAGACTGATTTTACAAGATTTTAAAAACGTTACTGCATCAAGTTTCTTCGAAGAAACATATTGGCCTTTTTAATAATGGTATAGCTCAAGCCAAAACTTCAAGCAAATCCTTCCTAAATGTCCATACCCTTTAATCTCATTGCACAGATGGATATCAAAGTTGGACTTTTCTTTCATTGATATTTTAAGTTAAAGGAGAATTCTCATCACCACTTCTATTATACCAATTCTTAAAATATTTGCCAATGTGATTGATGCAATGCAAATGAGATCACGGTTAGTTCAATGTGACTTGTGTGATATAAAAAACAAATTTATATAAATATTAATATTGCCTCAAAATTACTTAGCAAAAATAGGAGGAAAAATATTGAGCAGGACACTAGAACATCCTTTGAATTAAATCTACAAAATATTTCAGGCCCACTTGAGCAAACAGTGGCATAGTGGATAGCACTTGTACCTCAGTACCAAAGACCTGGGTTCAACTCCCATCTTGGGTCACTGCCTGTGTGGAATCTGCACATTTTTCCTGTGTCTGCGTGGGTTTTCTCCAGGTTCTCTGGTTCTCCCCCAGAGTCCGAAAGACATACTGGTTAGTGGCATTGGCCATGCTAAATTCTTCCTCAGTGTACCCAAAACAGGTGCCAGAGTGTGGCGACTAGGGGATTTTCACAGTAACTTCATTGTGGTGCTAACGTAAGCCTACTTATGATATTAATAAATAAACTTCAAACAGATAGAGAACCTTGCTTTAACAACTTTGTTTTATTTTTAACAAAGGACAAAAAGAAGAACAGCATGGAAACAGGCTGTTCAGCCCTCCAAGCTGCGCCAATCACGATGCCCTAACTAAACTAAAAAAAATCTTCTGTCCTTACTCGGTCCATATCCTTCTATTGCCTCCCTATTCATGTACAACATCTTTACTCCTTCTGTACTGCACTGAAATGTCAGCTGACAGTGTGAACATGCGGTTTGAACTCCATTCATGACCTTCTGATTCATGAGTTCCATTGACTGATTAGATTATCATGACTTAGCTATGCAAACTCTGCTTTGAAAACTCCTTGCACAAACCTCAGTCTTGAAACTAAAGTTCAAAATCAAATTCTGGCAGCAAAAATAAGGGTAGCCCTGTAATACATTTTTTAACTTTAAGTTTTAATTATTCTTGTTTTTCAAATTCTGGGGTCTAAAGTAATGAGAGGCTGTTGTAAGTATTATGTTAGTATTAGAAATAGAATGCGGCTGCAACTTCATATTAGGCTTTTTAGAATCCTTAGTGCAGAAGCAGGCCATTTGGCCCATCAAGTCTGCACCAATCAAATCCCATCCAGGCCCTACCCCCATTACCCATGCATTTATCCTATCTAGTCCCCCCGACTCAAAAGGGCCTTTTAGCATGGTCAATCCACCTAACCCACACATCTTTGGACTGCAAGTAAAACTGGAGCACCTACAGGCACAGGAAGACACAGGGAGAACATGCAAACTCCACACAGACAGTGACCCAAGTCGGGAATTGAACCCAGTTCCTGAGCGCTGTGAGGTAGCAGTGCTAACTACTGTGGCATCATGCTGCCTTTTGGAACCACAGGAATTGCTTTCAGAACATAATGCTTTAAGAATGGAAGGATGGGTGGCGGCGGTAATATTGCAAAGCCTAAGAATTTTAAATTGAGGAAGAATTATTTCTTGGTAAGGAACTTTCAATCTTTTATTCTCTTACCATGTGGACAACGAGGGTAAGCCACAGTTATTCCATACAGATGTGACCGCTGATCAGGCAAGTACTCATCAGTAATCTGGTTGCTATCTTTGGTTACAACGATAATTCCATCTCTGAAAAGCAAGAAATTGAACACAGAATTTAAGTTTGGAACTTTGAAAAGGAGAATTATACAACACTAGTGAGGTCGCCAGACACTGGTCTAATCAAAAGGTTTAAATAAGTTGTAAACATGTCATGTGAAACCCTCATTTATATAGCTGCCTTGAAGTTCCTCTGACATTTGTTATGTATAACATTTTCTGTTTTATGTTAGTTTTATTTTGATCTTGAAAATGACCACTAAAGAAATTCTAAGTAAAAAGATAACATTTCATATACAGGCTGCTACTTGCAGTGCTTTACACTCTGCACAATATTAAAGCTGCCCATTCGACACTTAGAATTATTTTGGGAAAATTGCCCCCTGTATGTTTTCAAGAAGCTCTTGGGGCTAAAGGGATCAAAGGAAATTAGGGAAGGTGGGATCAGCCATGATCAGAATGAATGGTGGAGCAGGCAATCCTGTTGACTGCTCTTACCATTTCATATTCTGCAGGTATTAATTACATCCTTGTTAAAGTAACCTATGGGCATTGCTTTCACAATGGTTTGTGGCAAAAAAATTGCAGTTGTAATCCCACTTGTGTAAAGATTTTTCCTCCAAAATTAGTAACTGACTTGCTGCAGTTCTGCTGGGAAAGTAACAGTTGACTACAGATTAGCAGGATTGGTTCCTCAATTATTGGGTTTGACAAAATGCCGTGGTTACACTTAACAGTATGTTTTTGGTCCCTACCTTCTCCAGTCTGTGTAGTAGAAGTGATCTGCATAGGCAACGACACTGAAAGGATAGCTTAGATCTCGCTGCACCACATGTCTTCCTGTACCATCTGGAAAGATGCACTCCAGGTCTTTGGTTCCTTTTCATCCCAATCGATACAAGTAAGAGCAAGGAAAAAGCTAGTTAGTATTCAATAGTAAATTTCCCAAAGCGGGAATTCTCAGTTATGTTCAATATTCTTCATGCCCTGCAATTGTTTTTTTAAATATTTATCAACTAACTCAATCCTTTTAAAATGATTTCCTTTAAAAGTTAAATCAAAAGGCATACCTGCATCAGCCCAACATAGTTGGGAAGAAAATGGGTCAAATGTCAATCCATTGGGCAAACCAATGTCATTTTTAACCAGCACCCTTCTGTTCGTTCCATCCACACGAGAAGTCTCAATTTTGGGAGCTTCACGATTCCAGTCTGTCCAGTAAAGGTTGCTGAAGGGAACGGATAAGAGGACAAGCATTAATGCAAGCAAGTCAGTGAATCTAATCTAAAAGCAATGGGAGCCTGTCATTTAGCTTTCACAAAACAGCCCATGATCTTTTTTGAGGCTATCTTAAAAGGAAACAGTTACTGGCCGCAGCCTTTGATTTAATTCTGTTCCAACTTTGCCACTGATCAGTGAGATATTCTACACATTTCAATTTGCTGCAACATAAATTTTCTCCATCCTAAAAAGAGAAATATTCCAGACCTACAATAAAGATGTGGTATCAACATCTGTGCAACATGATGCCATATTGTTTAATTTAAATGGTTGTCATATGTTAACATTTTGGGAAGAAAACCTGACTGTTGGCTTGATGTCCTGTAAACACTATAATCTTGTTGTCTACACAAGCTGTGTATGTTTGTTTAAATGTAAAGAACACAGGTCAAATATTTTAAAATTAGTTTATTCTGGAAAACTCTACAGTTGTAAAAACTTGATAGCATCATGTGAAACCTACCCATTAAGTGAATCCACTGCTATTCCTCTGGGATTTACCAGCTCTGTGTCAACAAGAACTCGCCGGCCAGATCCATCCATTTTGGCCATTTCTATTTTATCCAATCCGCTGTCAGTCCAAAACATGTTTCTATGGAGGTAGTCAATGCTCAGTCCTTCAGGACTCATCAGGTCTAAAGTAGAACAGAAGTGCAAAATAGTAGAGACAATTATCCAATATCCATCTGACCATTTGCCAGTGAAATTGGGCAGAATGACTGCAACAGTGGGGCTTCTGCCCACCACCCCCCACATTGGCATAAATCCAGGTGGCAAGGCTGACCTGCTGTAGTGGGTTGCATGGCAGCCAATTAATACTCAGTGAGGTATTGATTCAATTGGGGCAAAATGTACTTGTCACCTGGGAGGAAATCCTAATTCCAAGTTGGCAGCTCTTTGGAGTGGGTTGGGGTGATTTTGGCAAATCCAGGTAGGCCCTGGTGAAGTGTTGAGGACGGGATGGGATGCTAGAGTGGACAGGTCATGCAAGGAGGGGAAAATGAGAAGGCTGGGGAAAGCATGTCCTGATGGACCTTAGGGTACCGCATAAGATATAACAATCCCCCAATCTCTTTGCCCACCATTAGCTCGAGCATTGAAAGCCAATCAACACTGGCCTCTGCCACAGCAGAAATTGTAGCAGGGGTGAGAAGAAGCCATTAAGTGGGTGTTAATAATTCCCTTTTAATGTCCATGCCAACCCCCACCCCAGAAAGTGTACAATTCGGCGCTATGAGTTAATAATTTCCATTGTAAGTTCTGAGATGTTGCCAATCTAATGCAGTGTGTCACAAGGTATAAAACTGCTAATGCTCTGGATTTTCTATATGTATTTATCTACTCAATGAGTACAACAATGAACCTGAATTATAAAATAAAATTCTGAAGCTAAGGAAAAATGGGAGAGATAAATGAAAGAAAGGGTAACTGCTATTTGATCTCCTATTCTCCTGAAGTAGCAAGTCATTTTGGGTAAAATTCCACAGATTCAGAAAGACAGTAGTACCTCTTCCAATTGCTCATTCTTCTCATAAGCTTAGGCTGAGTGTCAGTAGGCTGCTCAACTGAGACCTAACTCTATCCTCATTTATAATCATCATGCACTTACGATAAGGATCACTAGGAAATGTTAGCAGTGGAATCATCTGCCAATTACTTAATCATTGATGCATTTTCCCTCCCGCCATTGCCTGAGGACATTGAAGTCAATTGTAATGCCCCAACAATGCTCCAGCTCTCTTGACTAATTCAACATAGGTAGAAGATCGTGGCCATATTTTTAACATTGGTTTGGAGGCGAATGCATTAATGTAAGCCATTATTGAGTATTTTAACATGAATTGTAAGAAACACCACCATAAACTTTAGAAGTTTGATGAGGACTTGTCTGTTGAGGTAGTATGGGCTGAGATTAGAAACAGGAGAGGAGAGGTCACCCTGTTGGGAGTCTTTTATAGACCTCCTAAAAGCTCTAGAGAGGTAGAGGAAAGGATTGCAAAGTCGATCCTGGACAGGAGTGAAAGTAATAGGGTAATTGTTATGGGGGACTTTAACTTTACTAATATTGATTGGAATAGCTATAGCTCTAGTACATTAGAGGGGTCAGTTTTTGTACAAAGTGTGCAGGAAGGTTTTTTGACTCAGTATGTAGATAGGCCAACTAGAGGTGAGGCTACATTGGATTTGGTGCTGGGCAATGAGCCAGACCAGGTGTTAGGCTTGGAAGTTGGTGAACATTTTGGTGATAGTGACCACAATTCGGTTACGTTCACCTTAGTGATGGATAGGGATAGGCATGAAGCTGGGGGCGGTAGTTATAGCTGGGGGAATGGTAATTATGAGGCCATAAGGAGAGAATTAGGGTGCATAGGTTGGAGGAGTAAACTACAGGGACTGGGAACATCTGAAATGTGGAGCTTATTCAAGGAGCAGCTGCTGCGAGTCCTTGATAAGTATGTCCCTGTCAGGCAAGGAGGAAATGGTCGAGTAAGGGAGCCATGGTGTACGAAAAAAGTTAATTCGCTGGTTAAAAGGAAAAAGGAGGCTTATGTCAGGATGAGGCTTGAAGGCTCAGTTAGTGCAATGGATAGCTATAGATTAGCCAGGAGGGAGCTAAAGAGTGAGTTGAGGAGAGCTAAGAGGGGACACGAGAAGACTTTGGCTGATAGGATTAAGGAGAATCGTAAAGCTTTCTTTAGATATGTTAAGAATAGAAGATTGGTTAGGGCAAGATTAGGGCCAGTCATAGACAGCAGTGGGAAGTTGTGCGTGGAGCCTGAAGAGATTGGAGAGGCACTGAACAAATATTTCTCTTCGGTATTCACGCAGGGAGATGTAAATGTAGTTGTGGAGAACACTGAGGTACAGGGTTGCAAACTGGAAAGTATTGAAGTAGATAGGGAGGATGTGCTAGATATTCTTGAGGGTTTGAAGTTAGATAAGTCCCCTGGGCTGGACAGGATTTACCCTAGGATTCTCTGGGAGGCAAGAGAGGCGATTGCAGAGCCTCTGGCTCTGATCTTCAGGTCGTCGTTGGTTACGGGTATAGTTCCGGAAGACTGGAGGATAGCGAATGTGGTCCCATTGTTCAAGAAGGGGAAGAGAGACCTTCCAGGGAATTATAGGCCAGTGAGTCTTACTTCTGTTGTGGGCAAAGTATTGGAGAGAATTATTAGGGATAGGATTTATAGTTATTTAGAGAGAAATGAATTGATTGGGGATAGTCAGCATGGTTTTGTGAAGGGTAGGTCGTGCCTTACTAACCTCATTGAGTTTTTTGAAAAAGTGACCAAAGAGGTGGATGGGGGTAAGGCGGTTGATGTGGTATATATGGACTTTAGTAAGGCGTTTGATAAGGTGGCCCATGGAAGACTTCTGCAGAAAATGCAGATGTATGGGATAGAGGGTGATTTAGCTAATTGGATTAGGAATTGGCTAGCAGATAGAAGACAGAGGGTGGTGGTTGATGGGAGATATTCATCGTGGAGTTCGGTTACAAGTGGTGTACCTCAGGGGTCTGTTTTGGGGCCCCTGCTGTTTGTAATTTTTATAAATGATCTGGATGAGGGTATTGAAGGACGGATTAGTAAATTTGCAGATGACACTAAAGTCGGTGGAGTGATAGATAGTGAAGAGGGGTGTTATAGTTTGCAGAGAGACTTGGACAAGTTGCAGAGCTGGGCCGAGAGGTGGCAAATGGAGTTTAATGTGGAAAAGTGTGAGGTAATGCACTTTGGCAGGAATAATAAATGTGTAGAGTATAGGGCTAATGGTAGGATTCTTAATAGTGTTGATGAACAGAGGGATCTTGGTGTATTTGTGCATAGATCCCTGAAAGTAGGCAGTCAAGTCGATAAGGTTGTCAAGAAGGCATATGGAGTCTTAGCTTTTATTGGTAGGGGGATTGAATTTCGGAGCCGCAACGTCATGTTGCAACTGTACAAAACTCTAGTGCGGCCGCACTTGGAGTATTGTGTGCAGTTCTGGTCCCCACAGTATAAGAAAGATGTGGAGGCATTGGAGAGGGTACAGAGGAGGTTTACCAGGATGTTGCCTGGTATGGAGGGCAGGTCTTATGAGGAGAGGCTGAGGGATTTGATGTTGTTTTCGTTAGAAAGGAGGAGGCTAAGAGGGGACCTTATCGAAACATATAAGATGATTAGAGGTTTAGATAGGGTGGACAGTGATAGCCTTTTTCCTAGGATGGAGAAAGCTAGCACGAGGGGACACAGCTTTAAATTAAGGGGTGATAGTTATAGGACGGATATCAGAGGTAGGTTCTTTACCCAGAGGGTGGTTAGGGAATGGAATGCCCTGCCTGCGGCAGTTGTAGATGCACCAAGTTTGGTGGCGTTTAAGAGGTTAGTTGATAAGTTTATGGAAGAGAAGGGAATGGTTTAGTTTAGTTTGGAGGGTCATTGCTTTTTTTTCATAATTGGTCGGCGTAACATCGAAGGCCGAAGGGCCTGTTCTGCGCTGTAATGTTCTATGTTCTATAAATAGACAGTATAAGTAACATTTGGGCAAGACAGGCGCAATCAGAAAGTTCAGAGCATTCCACTCCCACCCACTCATGACCATCGTTTAAGAAGAATGCAGAGAAGACTGCTAATATTGGTCTAATAAAAAATAAATCATAACTATATAAAAGTTTAACTTTATACTGTGTAATGTTCTTATATTCATGATCTTTGTTCTGGTCTATTGTAAAAGTGGGCTTGTTAACTCCATTATTTCGATGGTCTGTATCTGATTCAGAATAATACTAATCAGTGCAGGCTCGATTTTCCTTCTGCCTGACATAGACTTGGCATGTGCTTCCTCGCCTTGCCCCTGAAAGCAGAAGATAGTGGCAAACCTTCGCTATCCAAGTAAAATGGCTCAGGATGAAACACCAGTAGCCATAAAGGGCCAAGGACCTGTCTTCAGGCACAGCACATGCAGCAATGATGATCGTAAAAGCACAATAGATTTTAGAACCTGAATTAATGACAACTCACCTGAATTAATAATAATTTCTGGCTCAGCACCTGGTTCCAAACTAACTCGATTAATAGTTCGGCCAGAAACATCAGTCCAATAAACCATCTTGTCCCTGCAGTCATAGTCAATGCCAATAACAATTGAACCCTTGGAAGGGAAAAGTAAAATAGAAGAAAACAGTTAATCATCTCACAGATCACTGGTTGGAAATTCAAAAAGCAGCTAACTTAATCTGGATAAGTTTACAAATCAGAATAACAGCTGGAGACACTCAAATATACACTCAAATTTGCACACATTATCCAATTAGAAAGAGATCACAATGTACACAGCTTTGTTTAACTAGCAACATTTTTGACATTAATGTTGACTTCATCCAAGGTTAAAGCCAATTTCTTCTGTTAAACATCAATTCGTGTAAAATACAGATGCATAAACACCATTAGACCTTGTAGAAAGACGAACAGTGAAAGTGGCAGTACAGGAGACATTTAAAGCTACCTATGAAACAAAATAGTATGTAAATGGCAGCAGAACTCGAATTACTTTAAGTGAATGTTTTCTCTAGAGAGGAACAGAAACTGATTCACAGAATGTGACATTACTACCAATTATCTACTCCAAATTGGTAATGATTTACTGACTATCTCCCAAAAATATAAACCTTCTGCGGATGGTGTTTCATTACATAGAGAGGAGTTGGCAGCAAGTACAGAACATACATTTGCACGTGTGAATGATGGTGCTCAGTATTCTGCTTCTCGCTTGCCTACACACTTGGACAATAAGCAGTAAGGCCCTGACCATTCCCTTTATCCCTTTTCATAGCTTTCACCTCCAGACTCAGCAAAGAGAAGACCTGAGTGAAACCAGGTTAGGCATACAGTACAAATTTTTTCAACAAACTAGTTAAAAACCATGACCCCAGAATCCCTGGGTTGGGAGAGGGCACGAGTCAGATGTCTCTCTGAGGGCCATCTGGAATACGAGACCATATTGGTTTCATTGGAATTCTACATTGTTTAGATTCAACCTTTAAACGCTGGTCAGTGGTGGGGCAGTGTTGGGGGAGGGGGGGCAGATGGAGTGGGGGAGGGGGGGAATCATGGGTTGGTTTAGGATCCCTTATCCCTGCCCCATAACAAAGTGTGTTGGGGTGAGGAATTCCTGGGTTTCCCTGCTAATTCCTACATCTAAGGATTCGGTCCATTTCATCGCAGTTGAGACCAGGTACGAGTTATTTTGAAGGCTCCGTACTTTTACTGGATTGAGGTAATTAATTGCAAAACAATGGTTTAGCCTCTGTAGTGGTAGAATAGCTCCAGTGGAAAACATTTCTCTTTGGCTCATTTAGCGTCCAGGGGCCCCGAGGCAGAGCAGCAAAGTGCTGTTTCACCCCACAAATGGCAGGAAGAGCCCAACGTGCACCAGATTTCCCTGAACTGTCGCTACAGGAACCAATGGTCTACCTTGACTCTGCTTGTGACACTGTCTCCAAGGCTTGGAAGAAGGGCTGGGACTTGGGCTATGCTCAGTTGGGGCTTCACTCAGCTTGTGGGCAGCCTGCAGGAATGTCAGGATCCATTGCTCAACGCAGGCTCATAAGCCTGAAACATCTTCAAGAATTAAAGGATAAAAATGCCCTCAACAAATCATAACACAAGAGAAGCAACTTCTGCTTTGTAATAGTGACAACTTATCAAACATAATTAACTGATAAAACCCTTTAGGATGGCTGGTGATCATGTAAGCCGTTACATAAATACAAGTTTTTCTTTCAACTTAACAGTTAACATCTCTATGTTCATTCATCTCACTTGCACTATTATACTCTACAAATGAGATGAATTGAAGCATAGTATCATTAACTTTCCCAGTGCTTGTTCTGATTTTTTTTCTCTATACGTGGGTGCAGTTTAATAGTTTTAACCCATTTACATTAGCTGACAAATGAAAATAACCTGCCGTTTCCCCTTCCCATGTGCTAAATTTATTTGGGGCTATTCCAATGGAGAAACTTATAAAAATAGATACTTTACATGAAGAGCTAACAGGCTCTTGGCTCCCGCTTTGTTTAGTTGAGTACCATTCAGGGGCAGGTACCCAATGTGCTGTCCCTGAGCATATAAAAGGAAGGTACCCGTGCGTGGTGGAGTCACGACAGGCGCTGGAGAAGGCTGTATGACGGGTGGTGCAACAGTTGGTATACCTGGCAAATTCAACAGAAAGAAACATTCATAAATCACTAGGATGAATTGGATATCTTTAGCAAGCTACAATAGTTACGCTGCAGTGTGTCATCAAAAGACAATGAGCTAGAACAATTCTGATTAACCAACACAAACTGTGACTTTGTGCTGTTGCTATCTATAATCCTGAACAGTTCAACCTTGACTTAATTTGTAGTAATCTTGGCTGCGATCTAGCCATTCCATTAGTCAGGGTGTAAATCTGTAATGGTGAGCGGATAGAAACAGAATTTGTGCTGGTGAGATCATTAGCTCGAGAGCCCTCTTCCCCCGGGCCAAGCCCTGCCACTGATGACATAATCAGGGTTCACACCAGAAAGGACATGGACCCAATTTCCAAATATCTAAATACATTTAAATGTGATCACTGGGCTTGATGTCCATGTCACACACCTGCCTCCCATGATGTGATGCCAACATGCTGGCACAAATCACTGCTGAAAGCAAAAACCAATTGTGATGATCACGCCAGGGATCAAAAGGTACCAGTAAGCCCCGGGGGGCAGAGCAAAAAGATTGGTCATTGTCCATTAGTATTGCCCACTGGCAATGCCTCCAGCAGTCCCAAGGGAGCACATGAAGGAGGCAGCATCAATGGATCTCTGGCAGGGGTGGTAATTTTCTTCCCTTATCCCCTTATCTGTGCTGATTGAGGAGGGCAGATGACACATTGTTGGTGTTGCAGTGGGAGACTTGCCCCATGCTTATGGGGGTCCCCAATTTCCCCAAGCGAGGGCCTAATCTCCACATCTCTAAGACAGTTAGGGTGATGGTACTCTCGATATCCGTTCAGGAGGGGGAGGGGGTGGGCCTTATAAGTAAGTTTGGGATCAGTGTTTTTTTTAAAAACTATGTTCCAAACTCAGAATCCCGCTGTGTTTGGGTCCCAGTTCTCCAACTGGCTGTGAAATCCTTGCCAGTACTCTGAAATTGTACAAAGTGTTGTTCAGTCAGGTGAGAAAAGGCGTCTGTGAAGTCAGTGAGTTTCATACAGCATTTCTCACCTGATCCAACACACTGCACAATTTTGGGAAAAGCCCACTCGTGTCAAACCTACTCCAGAGCATAATATATAGGCTGATGTTCCAGTTTGGTATTGAGGGAGTGCTGCACTAGCTCTAGGATGAGATGTTAAACCAACACCCAATCTGTCCATTCAAATGGGATATAAAAGGTTTCTTGACTCTATTTGAAAAAGAATAGGGAGTCATCCCTGGTGTCCTCAGGCTGATCATAGAATTCAATATCCTGATCCCCCCTAGCCCCTAGAGCTATAACTAGTTTATTCTTGAAATCAAAGTTTTGGCCTTAACTATTTTCTAGTTCCAAAAGGTTTACCCCTTGTCTTTATCGCCCTCAGTTCTGGACTTGCCCACCATCAGGAACATTCTTTCTGAATCTACCCTGTCTAACTCTGTTAGAATTTTATAAGTTTCTGGGACACTTATTATTACTCTTCTAAACTCCAATAAATATAATCCTAACTGATTTAGTTTGTCCCATCCCAGGAATCAGTCTGGTAAGCCTTCGCTTTACTCCTTCTATAGCAAGGACATCTTTCCTCAGATAAGGACACCAATACTACACACAATACTCCAAGTGTCACCAACGCTCTACACAATTGCAGCAAAGCATCCTTATCCCTATACTCAACTCCTATTGCCATGAAGGTCAACATTCAATCTGCCTTCTTTACTGCCTTCTGTCCCTGCACACTTACTTTCAGTAACTCCAAGGTCTTGTTGAGTATCTCTCAATTTACATCTAATCAAGTAATAATTTGTCTTCCTATTATTGCTACCAAAGTGGATAACCTCATATTTATCCGCATTATACCTCATCTGCTATGCAGATGCCCACACACACAGCCTGTACAAATCACACTGAAGCATTTCTGCATCCTCCTTACAGCTCACCTGGCACCCAGCTTTGTATTATCTGCAAATGTGGAAATCATATTCTCAGTTCCTTCTTCCAAACCACTAGTCACTGACTGCCAATCAGAAAAAGATCCATTTATGCCAATTCTTTGCTTCCTATCTGCCAAACAGCTTTCTATCCATCTCAAGACATTACCTGCAATCCCACGTGCTTTAACTTTACATAGTAGTTTGTTATGTGAGACCTTGTCAAAAACTTTCTGAAAGTCTAAATAAACCACATCTATTGGTTCTCCTCAGTCAACTCTACTCTTAACATTCTCAAAGAATTCCAATAGATTCGTCAAGCACGATTTCCCTTCTGAAAATCCATGCTGACTCTGTCTGATTATATCACTGCCTTCCAAATGCTGACTTATCAAATCCTTGATAATGAACTCTAGAAACTTCCCCAATATCGACAATAGGCTGACTGGTCTATAGGTCCCCATTTTCTGTTTACCTCCTTATTTGAATAGACTCTTTCCACCAACAGGAACAGTTCCTTCCTATCCCTTCCATCCACATATTCCTTTGGTTTTTGAATATTCCAATCAAATCTCCTCCCAACCTCCTCGTCTGCTGGGTGTATATCCGCAGGCCCAAACCAGGGCACGGATAACCCTTCTTCTGATTGCCAAGGAGAGGAAAGATCGAGTCGGCTGAGTGAGGTCTAGTGGTGCTGGCTGGGCAGAGACCACCAGGGGGGAAAAGATGGAGGCCACACCAAGCCATTATTCCCAACAGCAACTACAATCCAAAAAAATACTTTCATTTACTTTGATCTGAAAAGATGTTATATAAATGCAACAAAATAAACAACACTTCTTTCTAAAAGTACACTGCTAATTTAAAATCAGTTTGAACATTTTACCAGCTTTTGTTCAGCCACTTTCATTATTCTTTCCCTCTAATCTTTTAAAATTAAGAGAGTGTTCATTTTCACTTTACAATCAAAAGGTGGAAGTTCTTACATGCTGGTGGACTGCCAGGTTCACTTCTAGTTCCTTGAATCTCTCGACCGTCTTTATCCACACACCAACAGTAACCGCTGTTCCCATAGCATTGCAAGGCATGAAAATTTCCAAACTCATCACAGTCAGGGATATACTGATCATCAGCTGGTCTGCCATTATAATGTTCCAGAAGGCTCAGTCTCCAACGTTCACACACACTCGGTTGTCGCTGGGTGGATTCTACATTTCTTGAATCTCCACCTGTTGGGGTGAAAGAATTGCTTAGAATGCTTTCTTGTAATCAGGCAATTCTCTGAATAGAGTGAAGACAGGCCCAAAATAATACATTAGTGACATAAATAACAGACCACCAGTGTGTGTGTGTGTGTGTGTGTGTGTGTGTGTGTGTGTGTGTGGAGGGGGGGGGGGGGGATGTATTTAGATGAGATTTACATTTAATTAAATTCAGAATAAGAGTAAAAGCAGCACATCGATAGTTGGATTCTAGGGATAAGCATATTGGAGTGAAAAATAAGTTTAAAAGCACAGACATTAACTACAGTGGGGGAATAATAAGTAACAAGCTGAGAAACATTAAAAAAAGTGTAGAAGGAATACAAAAAATTGAAATTAATAAGGCAACGACAAGGGCTTTCATAAGCAAAGGGCTAGTTAAAGATGCTAGTTAGTGATGGAAGAGGCCATTTTGTACTTGAATGTGAAGTAATGACAGAGCAGATAAGTAAGTATTTTGTCTCAGTTTTACAGAGGAATGTGAAGGAGACTTTGTCAAAGTTATTGAGGAGGATGTGGAAGAATCACCACTAGACATTAATATTCAAAGAGAAACCACACTAAAAAAAGTTAATTAGTCTAAAAATAAAAAAAGCAATCAAGGCCAAATGATATGCGGCCCAAAATACATCAGTGACAGCAAGGCAGGACAGTTGGTGCCACTGTGACCAACACTGCCCTGTAGCAAGAAAACAGAGCCAGCAGCATAAACAGGGATAAGAGTGGGACATCTACACCCTCAGTGGCTGGTAGCTCTAACAGTCCCAGCAGTGCCAGAACTCAGTAGTGGGGCACTGCTGCAACTGCATGGAGAAGCAAGAAGAGGACAACATGAATCCTGGAATGAGATAAGTCAGGAGCATTAGACAGGGAGGGAATATAGAGGGGAGAGAGAAGACAGGGAATGGTGGGTGCAGGCTTTGGACGACAGGCGGGAAGGAACAGAGTGGAGAGAATGGTTCTGACAGGCACAGGGCAACCATCGAAGGGCATACCCCCATTTACCCTGTACTGTAATGGGTTAATAGAATAATTACGGGGATGAGTGATGTACTAGGCAACAGGGGCTTGAGAGGCAACAGGGGCGTGAGAGGCAACTTAGTGCTGGAGACTCCATATAGCAGATAGAGCAGCCATAATTCAGGATAGAAATGCCTACTTCAGAGCTCATCACCATAAACAACGTATATCAGTGGTGGGCAAACTACAGCCCAGGGGCCACATGCAGTCTACCTGGGTTCTAAGTGCAACCCACAAGACATTTTGCTCACTATAGCCCACACGCAGTGTTGCCTCATTCCACTGATTTAGTTTTTTTTCCCAATTGGTATGGCTGAAGTGATATGCATGTGAAGCAAGGGCAAGTGAAACAAATTGCATGCTAATTGCACATACCGCCGATTGGGGGAAATCCTGCATTCTCTTTGTGTCCAAAGTGTAACTATTCCTTACTTTTTTACCATTTTAAGTTGATAATTCTACTAATATATAAATGATATAGCTTTTTCTACAATTGGTTATGAAATATTCAGCATGTATTAAATGTATTTATCTTAGTCATGGTTAGTGAATAAGTCTGATTTCCTATCTTGAACAGAAGATTGTAGTCATGATACATGTGGTCCAAACACCAGCCTCAATTGCTCATCACTGGTGTACAGAATGCTAATAAACCTGTTTGAAGTCACTTCTAGAGCAGAACTCCAGTCTCTTTGGATGAAACACAGCACCAGTTTCTGAAACAACACAAGCTGTTTTACGTTGTGGGCAGAGCAGACAGAATTCAGGTTAAATTGCTTGTCTCGCAAGCTACCTGGACTTTTATAACTTGGATAAAAATGGGGACTGGGTTGTGGGGGGGGGGTGCAGGGGTGGAAAGGCAGTGGGCTAACCATCATATTTTACACATCCCTACATAAACACACCTCTCCTCTGTGATTTTGAAGGTTCTGTATTGTACACTGGATTAATTAGATGATGGCCATTTGTCTTGGGAATAGCAATACCATCACCGGAATAAAATAGATTTTGTCTTTTATGAAGGAACAACATTTGATTTGATTTATTTTTTAAAAGCGTCTTCGAATTGAGAGGATATGTGGTCAATCAACATGTACAAGGAAGTTTAAAGATACAGCGTCTTAGGCTGATTGGGAAACAAATTGTCCCTATGGTGAAAATTTTCCATATTAGAAATAATATATATGTTATTATATAGGAATATTAAAATAGGATAATGTATTTGCTACTATATAGTATGACGGCGGCGCGGGCTCGTTGGGCCGAAGGGCCTGTTTCCCGTGCTGTGTTGCTTAAAAAAAAATATGATTTAGGTGCTTGCCCCACCTAACTCATTTTTCAATTGAAACCTGAAGTGATCACATCACAGCATCTAGCTGCCGACTGAAGTATCCCAGTATTTTAGCCCCATTACTCAACTCAGAAGACAGTCCCAGATATTAGTCACAGCAGCTGGTTGTAAAACAGCTTGGTATGGATCCTGCTCTGACCAAGACCACAAGAAACTGCAAAGGGTTATGAATGTAATACCCAATCCATCACGCAAACCAGCCTCCCATCCATTGACTCTGTCTAGACTGCCGGTGTCTTGGAAAAGCAGCCGGCATAATCAAGGTTCCCACGTACCCCAGCATCCACTCTTCCATCTGCTTCCATTGGGAAAAAGATGGAAAATTCTGAGGTCAAGTACCAACCAACTCAAGGACAGTTTCTCCTCTGCTGCCATCATACTTTTGCATAGACCTATCCTATATTAAGCTGATCTTTCTCTACACGCTATTTGTAACTGCACCCAATCCTTTTCCCTTAGGTACTTCATGAACGGTACATTTTTGTCTGCATAACACAGAAGAAACAATACTTTTCATTGTATCCCAGTGCATGTGACAAAATAAATCAATGTTTCCTGAACTGGTTTTCTTTTAACAACAATTATGTACACATGACTGTTTCTTTCGAGATCATAGTTTATCTTATAACAGTTCTCTGAAATAATTATTTCTATTACACTTAGCATTTCATGTGCTTTTTTCCTTTGACCCCTACTTTTCCCCAAGGTTGCTTCAGTCCAGCTTATCATGCAAGATAAACAAGTTTGTGATTTACAATTGGCCTTATCTCATTGTACAATGTTTATCCATCTGCTTTGAGAAACTAGAAGAGAGACCACGGAACATGAGAGATCACAATACCCAGTATACGCAATGAGACGGTTGTATTGTTATAATCTCCAAAGTCACATGATCACATAACTAGATATGAAACATGAATGGTATTCCCAAGATTGTAATGTCATTAGGCTGGTTTTATAACAGAATGCTGGAGTTTAGCTCCAATCTTCTGTGGTGGGAACATCTCTGTCAGATTCCCACCCGGTCCTTTTCACTTACATTAAGCTGGAGTTGCATCTTTCTTGGGTGGACCTCTATTCCAGGCCTATTGAGGAATGTGTAGTGTAACTGCGCCTAAAGGTCCTCAGACTGCAGGTACATAGAGGGAAACAAAGGCACGCCTCCTTTTTACAGCTCTAGCTGACCATAACTGAGTATGTTTAAATGTTCCAATCATTTTGGGCCCATTTCCTGCCCATGGGAGGTGGCACGTTGTTTGCTAGCAGTGAGATTCTCTGGTCCCACCACAGCCAATAAGAATTCCCATTGAAGCCACCCCACAGCAGTGAGAAACCCACAGACAGGGGTGCGCTGCTGGAGGGACTGGAGAATCTTGCTGGCATGAGCAGCCAAAGAATTCTGACTGTTGATTGCAAAGAAGTATGTGAAGCGTTAGGGTGGGGAGTGGGGGAAAGAATGTGGGAGGGTGGTTGGGGAATCACACTGAGGATGGTTCTATCACCATGTTAAATGGGATAGACTTCAAACAGATCTAATAACTTAAGACTGGGCATCCGTGAAGTGCTGTGAGCCACCAGCAAAAACAGAATTGTCCCCAACCACAGTCTGTAATCTCATGGTCCAGCATACCCCCACTCTACCATTACCACTAAACCAGGAGATAAACACTAGTTCAATGAAGCGAGGGGAGGGCATGCCAGGAGCAACACTAAGTATACCTAAAAATGAGATGCCAACATGGTAAAGCCACAACACAGGAGTACTTGTGTGCCAAACAGAATAAGCAGCAAGTAATAGAGCTAAGTGATCCCACAACCAATAGATCAGATCTAAGTCCTGTCACATCACCATTTCACAGCTTGGACAACTAAATGACTCTTCGGAGGAGGAGGCTACACAAATATCCCAATCCTCAATGATGGAGAAGCTCAGCATATCAGTGTAAAAGATAAGGCTGAAGCATTCACAACAATCTTCAACCACAAAGTATCAAGTGGACAATCCATCCTGGCCTCCCCCAGTGGTCCTCGAAATCATAGATATCATCATCAGCTAATTCAGTTTACAACACGCATCATCAATAAATGGCTGAAGGTACTGGATATCGCAAAGGCTATGAGCTCAGACAAAAGTCCGGCAATAGTACTGAAGGCTTTGCTCCAGAATTTGTCATGCTCCTAGCCAAGCTGCTTTAGTACAGTTACAACATTGGCATCTACCAGTGATGTGGAAAATTGCCCAAGTCATCCTGTGCGTAGGAAACAGGACAGATGCAACACAGCCAATTACCACTCTATTAGTCTATTCTCAAATCAGTAGAGTGATGGAAGGAGTCATCAACAGTGCTATCAAGTGACACTGCTCATTAACACTCCTGACCTCATTACAGCCTTGGTTCAAATATGGACAAAACAGCTGAATTAGAGGTGAGCTGAGAATGATTACTCTTGATAGCAAGGCCACTGTTGATCGAATATGATATCAAGGAACTCTAGCAAAAGTGGAGTCAAAGAGATTCAGGGGAAAACCCTCTGCTGATTGGAATCATACCTGAACACAAAGGAAGATAGTTGTGGTTGTTAGTGGTCAACCAATCGCCTCAGTTTCAGGACATTGTCACAGGTGATCCCAGGGGAAGCCCAACTATCTTCCGCTGCTTCAGTCCAACATAAAGTCAGAAGAAAGGATGGCTGCAAATGTTCAGCACTATTGCGACTCCTCAGATACTTACCCTCATGGATTTGCAGTCCATGTGCAAATGCAGTAAGACCTGGACAATATCCAGACTTGGATTGACCAATAGCAAGTAACATTCACATCTCATAAGTGCCAGGCAATGACCATCTCCAACAAAAGAGAATCTAACCATCTCCTCTGGGCATTCAATGATATTACTATACCAGAATCCCCCACTATCAACCACTATGACCAAAAACTGAACTAGATTAGACAAATACTGTGGCTACAAAAGCAGGTTAGGGCTAGGAATCCTGTGGCAAGTTACTTACCTCCTTAAGGCCTGTCCACCATCTACAAGGCACAAGTCAGAGTGTGATGGAATACCCTCATTTGCCTGGATGAATACAGCTACAAAAAACACTCAAAAAGCTCAACACCATCCATGGCAAAGCAGCCCAATTGATTGGCATTCTTTCCACAAACATTCACTTCCTCCACCACTGATGCATGATGGCAGCAGACGCACTGCAGGAACTCACGATGGCTCCTTAAGCAGCATCTTCTAAATCCACCAGCACTATCATCTAGAAAGTCAAGGGCAGTAGATACATGGGAACATCACCACCATCTCTTCCAAGCTGCTTACCATCCTGACTTGGAAATATATTGCTGTTCCTTCACTGCCACTGGGTCAAAGTCCTGAAACTTCCTCCCTAACAGCTTTGTGGGTGCACACATATCACATGGACTGCAGCTGCTCAAGATGGTAACTCACCACCACCTCCTCAAGGACGATTAGGATTGGGCCACAAATGCTGGCCTAGCCAGTGACACCACATCGCTTGAAACAGTATTATATAAAGAAATCCTCTACCTGAACCTAGTTGCAGCACTCCTGCCCAAGAAATCTGAGAAATTGATTCACAGAAGAAGGCCATTCAGCCCACTGTGTGTGTGTGTGTGTGTGGGCTTGTGTGTGTGGGTCAGCTGAAACAGAGCTTTTCAGTCTAATTTTACTTGCCAGTTCTTTGCCTGTAGCCTTTCAGGTCACAGCTCTTCAATTGCAGACTCAAGTTCTTTATAAATGTTGTGAAAGTTTCTGCCTTTACCACCTTTCCAGACCATAAATTCCAGACCCTCATCATCCTCTGGATGAAATATTTCTAGTCGGTTGGTAGTATTGTTGAGAAAAGACACCTTGTCAAAACTTTTCATCTTGCACTCATCAGGACAATTACAAGAATAACAAAGTTTTTTTTAAACAGTGCTTTGCAGTGAATTGTCAGTCACCATTAATTGCTGCATTGTCAATGGCAATGCCTCTACCAGAGTCCACTTGCTATCCAATCAACATTCTCCTTATGCAGTATAAAGTTCCCCCTAACATTGGTATTCTTGTGATTGTCCTGATACATACAAAGCTTCCACAAAATGTCTTTTTTCAGAAACATTCAAAAATATTCTCAACTTGTCCAAATCCTTCTGTTAATTATTTTAAATCCACGTCTCTGGTTTTTGACCTCTGGCTAAAGGGAATAAGTAAAAAAGTTAAAGTTTATTTATGAGTCACAAGTAAGCTTACATACACAAAGCAATGAAATTACTGTAAAAATCTCCTAGTTGCCACACTCCAGTGCCTATTCGGGCATACTGAGGGAGAATTTAGCATGGCCAATGCACCTAACCTGCACATCTATGTTTTAGGGGAGAAAACTGGAGCACCCAGAGGAAATCTCACAGACACAGGGAGAACACGCAAACTTCACACAGACAATGACTCAGGCCAGGAATTGAACCCGGGTCCCTGATGCTGAGAGGCAGCATTGTACCACCATGTCGCCCCAGTAAGTGATTCTGATCTACTCTATTTAGGCTCCTCATAATTTTGAATGCCTCAATTAAATCTCCCTTCAGTCTCCTCTTCTCAAGAAAGAAGCTCAGTAAAGTTTGACAACACCAATTTTAAATCCAACTGATTTATTTGATAGTAAATCTGCTAGCTTTCGGCCTTTGTAGCCTTCGTCAGGCGAATGAGGTGTTCTGGTCTCCAAAAGCATACGTATCAGCACAGAGAGTTTACAGATTGCTGATTAGAATGCGAATCTTTACACCTAACCTGCTATTCAAGTCTTAAAGTGGCTAACAGCAGAGGTTAGAGAGATGTGTATTGTCTCAGTCATGGGCATTCAGCCTCCGACCTTCGGGTAAATGTTCTTCAAGGGGGCCTTCACGACACACGACAGCGCGGAGCCGCTGAGCAGAGACTGATAGCCAAGTTCCGCACACATGAGGACGGTCTTAACAGGGATCTTGTCTTCATGTCACACTATCTGTAACCCCCATGACTTGCCTGGGTTAGCAAAAAACTTCACTTACTGTGCTGTCTGGAGACAATACACATCTCTCTAACCTCTGCTGTTAGCCACTTTAAGACTTAATAGCAGGTTAGGTGTAAAGATTCGCATTCTAATCAGCAATCTGTAAACTCTCTGTGCTGATATGTGTGCTTTTGGAGACCAGAACACCTCATTCGCCTGACGAAGGCCACAAAGGCTGAAAGCTAGCAGATTTACTATCAAATAAATCAGTTGGATTTAAAATTGGTGTTGTCAAACTTTACTGAGCTTCTTTCTTGAGAAGAGGAGACTGAAGGGAGATTTAATTGAGGCATTCAAAATTATGAGGAGCCTAAATAGAGTAGATCAGAATCACTTACTGGGGCGACATGGTGGTACAATGCTGCCTCTCAGCATCAGGGACCCGGGTTCAATTCCTGGCCTGAGTCATTGTCTGTGTGAAGTTTGCGTGTTCTCCCTGTGTCTGTGTGATTTCCTCTGGGTGCTCCAGTTTTCTCCCCTAAAACATAGATGTGCAGGTTAGGTGCATTGGCCATGCTAAATTCTCCCTCAGTATGCCCGAATAGGCACTGGAGTGTGGCAACTAGGAGATTTTTACAGTAATTTCATTGCTTTGTGTATGTAAGCTTACTTGTGACTCATAAATAAACTTTAACTTTTTTACTTATTCCCTTTAGCCAGAGGTCAAAAACCAGAGACGTGGATTTAAAATAATTAACAGAAGGATTTGGACAAGTTGAGAATATTTTTGAATGTTTCTGAAAAAAGACATTTTG
The DNA here is from genome assembly GCA_024679065.1 of Sphyrna mokarran. Classification (NCBI taxonomy): domain Eukaryota; kingdom Metazoa; phylum Chordata; class Chondrichthyes; order Carcharhiniformes; family Carcharhinidae; genus Sphyrna; species Sphyrna mokarran. Next base: position 36,457,991 of record JAGIQG010000015.1, read on the forward strand.
TGGAAGCTTTGTATGTATCAGGACAATCACAAGAATACCAATGTTAGGGGGAACTTTATACTGCATAAGGAGAATGTTGATTGGATAGCAAGTGGACTCTGGTAGAGGCATTGCCATTGACAATGCAGCAATTAATGGTGACTGACAATTCACTGCAAATAAATCAAATAAGTTGGTTGGATTTAAAATTGGTGTTGTCAAACTTTACTGAGTTTACTCCAGTCCAACACCGGCATCTCTACATCAAGAAAGCAACACCAGCCTATCCAATCTTTCTTCAGAGCTAAAATTCTCCATTCCAGGCAACATCCTTGTTAATCACTTCTGTACTCTTCAGTGTGATCACATCCTTTTTGTATTGGGATAATCAGTACTGTACAAAATATTCTAGTTACTGCCTAACCAACACTTTATACAGTTCTGCTCAACTTCCCTATTCTTATATTTTGTACTTCAGCTAATTATATCCATTATACCTTCTAAAAACTTCATTTACTAGTCCTGTTACCTTCAGCATTATGTGAACAAACACTCCAATGTCCTTCTGTTCCCCTAACTTCTCAGTATCCTGCTATTTATTGTATATTTCCATGTCTTTGATTGTCCTCTTCAAATGCATTATTCCATAACTCTCCAGATTACATTCCAATTGCCACTTTTCTGTCCATTAGATTCCTTCCTGCAGTCTTCTTTCTCATTATTAACCACGTAACCAACTTTTGTATCACTTGCAAAGTTCTTAATCATAGTTATAGATCACTTAGATCAGGGTGACACAGTGGCTAGCACTGCTACTTCACAGCACCAAGGGCCTGGGTTCAATTCTAGCCTCGGGGTACTGTCTGTCTGGAGTTTGCATGTCCTCCCCATGTCTGTTTGGGTTTCTTCTGGGTGCTCCGGTTTCTTCCTATAGTCCAAATATGCCAGGTTAGATAGGTTAGCCATGTTAAATTGCCCCTTATTGCCCAAAGATTTACAGGTTAGGTGGATTAGCTATGCTAAATTGCCCCTTAGTGCCCAAAGATGTGTAGGTTAGGTGGATTAGCCATGGTAAATGTGCAAAGTACAAGGATAGGGTGGAAGGGAATTCGCAAAGTTGGTGCTGGCTCGATGGACTGAATGGCCCCTTTCTGCACTGTAGGAATTCTATGGGTTCTATCATTCAATGGGCCACATGGGTGGTTCTCCTTCATCTCAGTGCGCCGTAAGATTGTTCACTAACCGTGACCCCAAGAATAAAATTAAATACAATTAATACACACAAAATATTTCATCATAAGTTATAGAAAATGCTTAATCATTTATATATCAATAGAACATTCATCAACTTCAAACGGTAAAAGCAAAAGAAACATTTACACTTTGGACACAGAGGAAGCACTCGGCTTGGACAATGAAGGTTAAGTGCAATCAGCATGCACCTCACTTCACTTGCCCTTGTGCATCGCTTCAGTCATATTGGTAGGAAAAAAAATCATGCAAACTGATATTAACCCTGTGGTGGGCAACCATCAGCAAAATGTCTCATTGGTGGCACTTGGGTGACATGGGGGCCCAGGTTGGCCACCATTGATTTAGATTGTATTTGAAAAATGGTCATGTTCAAAGTGGTTTAAACATCAAACACATTGTTGATGTTCTGTGAACTTAATATGGACTCAAAATTGTTGAATTTAAATATATCGAATTAATTTTCAGCACTTAATTCCCACTTTGCTGCGCTTTTTACATTGTTAATTTAAGTTAGTGGACAAGCTTTTATCACAAAAATATTCAAATTTTCAGGAGTAAACTGTACAACCATTTGTTAAAATGTGAATGCTCACTACCAGTTATTCCAAGGCCTATGGGAACCATATACACTTTAAAAATGCTACAGAATTATATACTGGAAAATCCAGCTAACTCCAAAAGCAGCTTTATTCAGTCATACAAGTTTGCAATGCTGCTTGTGCCAGCAGTACTAGGAGCCAGCCCGCTTGCTATTCAACAGGCTGTTGTTTTTATGGAACTTACATGTTTAAAGCTCACTTTGTTCCAAACCATTGGATTCCCTTTGATGCCAAATGACATGAGGCAGTGGTGGAGTTGGGATGAAACCAATTATACACCCAGACAGACATCATTACAGTACTTTCAAAAATAAAACTGTATATTGACTGACCTCGCAGCCCACACTGTGGCTGATCATTTCCAGGGAGTGTCCTGGTCCCAGGAATTTCCCGGCCTAATTCATCCACACACCAGCAGTGGCCCGTACTGCTGTGGCACTGCAGGGGCCTGAAGTTTCCTTCTGCATCACACTGAGGGACATGTATACCTAGAGCAGGTCGAGCACTGTGCACATTGAGTTCTGCTTGTATTTGATCGCGCTGCTCCTCACAAGCAGTTTTCGGACGTTCAGTTGGCACTAAAATCAAAAGAAGTCAGGTCTTAAAATATCACACAGGTAAAAATATGAAAAGCAAAATTCAGGGATTTAATATTACATTCGGGTATCTTCGCATTCCACAAACTACTTCACCAAAACTGAACACCCAGTCCATGATAAAACTTGCATGACCATAAGACAATAAGAACAGAATTAGGCCATTTGGCCCATCCAGTCTGCTCCACCATTCAATCATGGCTGACAAGTTTCTTGGCCCCATTTTCCTGTTCTTTCTCCGTAATCTTTGATCCTCTTACCAACCAAGAACCTATTTATCTCTGTCTTAAATATACTCATTGACCAGGCCTCCACAGTCTTCTGCGGCAATGAATTCCATAGATTCACCATCCTCATCTCGCTTCTGAAGAATTGTCCCCTTACTCTGAGGCTGTGCGCTAGGATTCTAGTCTCTCCCACTAACGGAAACACTAGTAATGGAACTCAACAGGCACAGAGAAAATCAACATTTAACTTGTTTAGCTTCCCTGAAAAAGTTCCCAGCGACTCTTCAGTTACATTTTAATTAAGTGTGAAGCATGCTTCAGCGATAGCACCCTTATCTCAGTCAGACGACTGTGCTTCCAGCCACACTGCAGAAACTTAGGAACAAAATCAAGGCCAGCATTTCATCGCAGTTCTAACTCAGTTGCTATGTTCCAGATAAGATGTTACACTGAAGTCCCATCTTTCTGTTGTGTTGATGCAAAAGATCCCATAGAACGGTACGGGAGTTCTAGCCAAAACGAATCCCTCACCCATGGCTTCATAGTGAGCAGCAAGATGTTGCTTTGTTGAACCTTGTTGTGCGCAAATTTGCTACTATGTTTCCCACATATAACAGTGTGTGCACTTCAAATATACTCAATTATATTGTATTTTGCTTAATTAAAACGCCGACTGACCTGGCACTCCACACTGTGGTTGCCTAGTTCCAGGTGGTGTCCGTGTCCCAGGAATTTCTTGTCCATTTTCATTCACACACCAGCAGTACCCTGTGCTACTGTGACACTGCAAAGGTCTGAAGTTCCCTTCTTCATCACACTGAGGGATATAAGCTCCAACAAGAGGCTCACGCACATTCAACTCTGCTCGCAGTCTGTCTCGATGCTGTTCGCAAGCTGTTTTTGGGTGTTGACTGGCTGCTAATTAAAAAGAAAAGAGTTGTTGGGAATTATTACATAATAAAAGCATAAAGTTTTGAGATTGTCCACTGTAACTTCCTTTTTTGTACACTGCTTATTGTTACCAGTCTATGAAAGAGACCAAAGGCAATATATATTTCAAAGAGAGAGAGAGGAGAGCGAGCGTGGACGTGCGAGGGAGAGAGAGGAGAGCAAGCATAGACGTGCGAGGGAGAGAGAGAGAGAGAGAGCGGGGACGTGCGAGGGAGAGAGAGAGAGAGAGAGGAGAGCGAGCGTGGACATGCGAGGGAGAGAGAGAGAGAGAGAGCGAGAGGCGTGGACATGCGAGGGAGAGAGAGAGAGAGGAGAGCGAGCGTGGACATGCGAGGGAGAGAGAGAGAGGATAGCGAGCGTGGACATGCGAGGGAGAGAGAGAGAGGAGAGCGAGCGTGGACGTGCGAGGGAGAGAGAGAGAGAGAGGAGAGCGAGCGTGGACATGCGAGAGAGAGAGAGAGAGAGGAGAGCGAGCGTGGACGTGCGAGAGAGAGAGAGAGAGGAGAGCGAGCGTGGACATGCGAGGGAGAGAGAGAGAGGGGAGAGCGAGTGTGGACGTGCGAGGGAGAGAGAGAGAGAGAGGAGAGCGAGTGTGCAGGTGAGTGTGCACGTGCGAGAGAGAGAGGAGCAAGTGTGCACGTGCAAGAGAGAAGAGCGAGTGCGCACACTTGTGATAGAAGGATGAGTGTGTACGTGTGAGAGAGAGGAGTGAGTGTGCACATTCAAGAGAGAAGCGAACGTGCACACGCGTGAGAGAAGGTTGAGTGTGTATATGTGTGAGAATGGGGGTGAATGTATACGTGTGTGAGAGTGGGGGTGAATATGTATGTGTGTGAGAGAGAGGGGTGAGTGCGTGTGTGTGGGAGAGGGGTGAGTGCATGTGAGAGAGGGGTGAGTGCATATGTGTGTATGAGAAAGAAAGAGGTGATTGTGTCTGTGAGTGTGTCAGAGAGGATTGACTATGTGACTGAGAAGGGTGTGTGTTTGTGTGTGTCTGTGTGAGAGAGAGAGAGAGAGAGAGAGAGGAGGAAAGGATGAGAGTGTGCAAAGTGAGTGGGGTATGTGCGTGTGAGGGGTGAGTGCGTGAGAGGGTGTGGGGTGAGTGTGTGTGAGGTGAATGGGAGAGAGGATTACACTCTTCATAGGAAGCTGTCCACAGATACTCCCAGCTTCTAATAGGTTCTTGTCTCTCATATTTCAGAGCATCCTGTCACTGTCTTCTCTGCTGACCACACTCGCTGCAGCTAAGTCTCTGAGACCACTCTCTGCTTCCCCCCACCTCATAACTCACTACCTGCCCTCTCACTTTCTGTACAAATTGGATCTGCCCTGTCAGTCTAGCCACCTTTATTTCAGGTGCAAAATACATTTCCACAGCCTCTGACTTGAGGCCCTTTGCACCATGGTAAACAAGACATGCAGGCCTGTTTTCAAACAGATATCTTACCAGAAATCTTTACTGCTCCATTTTTCTGTGAATTACAGAACAGTCCAAATGTTTAAAAAACTTTTCATTCATAATCCATTAAAACACTGACTGACCTGGTGCTTCACACTGTCGTTGACCAGTTCCAGGAGCTGTCCGAGTCCCAGGAACTTCTTGTCCATTTTCATACACACACCAGCAGTAGCCTGTGCTGCCGTGGCATTGCAGAGGCCTGAAGTTCCCTTCTTCATCACACTGAGGGATATAGGCTCCGACAAGAGGTTCTGCTTGCAGTCTATCTCGATGCTGTTCACAAGCTGTCTTTGGGCGTTCAGTATGTTCTAATCAGTAAAAAGAAAGTTTTACAAAACAGAAGAGCAAATCACTCCATTTGGATGGTGCAACATTGATTTCTTACACAACGCCTGCAGTCACCAGTCTCAGTATAGAAAAGAAAGCAGTACTAGGCCAATACATTTAATATGTGATATAGTTTGCATGTGATAGCCTTAATTTATCATTGCAAATGGGTTCCATGATTTGGGGGCTGGGGGTTGAGGTGAGGGGGTTGGAGGGGCTGCCATCCTTGATGATATAACCAGAGTGAGAGCCACTTCCATTCTCTTGCATTTTTCCCCCGTTACCTGTGTAAATACAATGGAAATTTCAAGTGGTGACAGCAGGTACAGTGGACACACATGATTGATTGTGTGGCAGCACAAGCTTTCCTGTGGTGAAATCCGCTATCAGCTGAAAATACTCAATGATGGGGCAGCTCAGCTCATTGGTGCAAAAGATGAGGCTGAAGCATTTGTTACAATCTTCAGCTGAAAGTGCCTTGACATGCAATGGCATTACCATTACTGAATCCTCCACTATCAACAGCCTGGGGATTATCACTGACAACAAACATAACTGGACGAGCCACATAAACACTGTGCCTACAACAGCAGGTCCTGATTCCCCGAAGCCTAATACGAATCCCATTGACTTATTTCTCCGATACTCAAGACTCACCAAAAAGAACTCTCTGAGCTTCTCAGTTTCTCTACAATAAGGGATAATTTTCCTTAATTAAAATACCGACTGACCTGGTACTCCACACTGTGGTTGACCAGTTCCAGGTGGTGTCCGAGTCCCTGAAATTTCCTCCCCTCTTTCATTCACACACCAGCAGTAGCCTGTGCTGCCATGACATTGCAGAGGCCTGAAGTTCCCTTCTTCATCACACTCAGGGATGTAAGACCCATGAAGATTCATCTCTGCTTGTAGTCTCTCTCGATGCCTTTCACAAACAGTCTTAGGTCGTTCAATGGGTTCTAAACAAACAAAAAATAAACAGAAAGGTGGTTAAGCCAAAGTACCATAGAGTATAACATAACTCATTCATTTCTCAACTGGTTTCCGCTATTGTTACCACTAGAGTTATAACATACCCAATGCAGATCAGATTTCCAATGACTAATGCAAAGTTTAATTTGGACACAACTCTGGATTTTGTTTTCATTTGTAATTGGATAAATGTTCTTTTATTTGCATTTTTATGCATTTTTGTAGCAATCAGAAAACTTTCCTTCATGGAGTACAGTTGGAAATAGCTTCTTTTGATAGAATGTAATTGTGTATGATTAATTTACAGGAATGCAATCAGAGAAAAAAATGACAGAATATTCACCTTTACTGTAAGGAGACTGAAGTATTAGCTTAAGGAAATCTTGTTTTGAGCATTGGTGAGACTATAGCTGAAAATGGAGGAGTTTTTTTTTGAGAGTCTAACCTAAAACTTGGAGAAATACATGTGTGGAATTCATAGAAGCTGGTTACCATGGTAGTCACCTGTATTTACAGCATGCCTATCAGTCCAATTGAAGTACTGTCAAGACTTTTACTCTCCTTATCCTGAAAGGATATACTTGCTTTGGAGGTGTTGTAATTAAATTTCTTCCTGGAGTGAGAGGGCTGCTTTTGGAGAGATTGAGTAGGATAGTCTTCATTGCTTTAAAATTTAGAGCAACAAGGAGTAATCTCATTGAGCCATACAAAATTCTTACCAGCTTCACCAGTAGATTATAGATACTGTTTCCTGTGACCAGTGAGTCTAGAACCTGGAATTATAGTCACAGGATAAGGGATCAGCCATTTAGGGCAGAGACTACGTGAATCCTTTACACTCAGACTTGTTAACTTTTGGAAGTCACCTCCCCCAAGGTTTGTGGATACACATTCAATGGGTATATTTAAGATCGAGGTCTCCAGTGCTTCAGGCATTAATGGAACCAAGAGATATGGGATAAGAACTTCTAGAAGTTAATGTAGAAGTTCAGCCCTGATCTTATTGAATGGTGAACAGGCTCAAAGGGCCATGTTGCCTAATCCTGTGCCTTTTTTTTAATGTTCTTGTAGTGATTGTAGTAAACAGTTAAATTTTTATTTCAAACATATTTGATTCTCTTTTGCATCTGTTATTTTGCTGATTATTGCATTTAATACTTCATTCATACATTCGTGCACTGCACCTACTTCTCAATCTTAGGGTGGAATTCTCCCATTTTGAGGCTAAGTGTTGTCATGGACAGTTCTGCTGGCTGGATGGGCGGAATCCCACAACAGATTCTGTGCTTGGAACTTCCAAGAACCTGGAAACTCAGGTGAGTTTCCCTCCGACTCTCCTGGCAGGCCGTCCTCAGCTGGCGAGTTCAAAGGTTCTATTTAAATATGGCATACGCTTCTGCGCACTCATATCACTCTCTGCAGCCAGCCTGTCTTCACCAGGTTGTGCAGAATGCCAGCAACCCAGAGGGAAAAGAATAGCAGCCTCAAGAGAAAGTATTTTCCTCAGTTCAACCACCCCTTCCCAGGATCATCACCCACGAGGTATCCCTGCCCCATTGAACTTCTACCCATTGCATCTGGAGTCTTCATCCATCCCCTTCCAGTAAGCAATGCAGTATTGCTTTGACTCCCTTGTTTGTGAGCTTTTCGTGCAGCTTTGATAGGGTCCAGCTTCCCTCCTCTGTCTTCCCTCTGCCTTCCATTATTCATCTTCTTCATCCATCTCTTTGCCCCTCTGCCTGCTCTTGTGAGCTCTCACATTCCCCCAACTCCTTGCACAGCCTCTCTTTCACATTGCCCATCTGTCTCCATGCCCCAGCCTTACCTCGCACTCCATCTCAGCCTTGCAGATGTTTGTTGTAGTGGCTGCATGACTCCCACGGCACCGTGCTGTCCAGATAGACACTGGTGTGTGGCACCAAGGGGAAGGAGACCCTGTGCTCCCCAATCCCAGGTACAGGAGGTTCCATAGATCCAGCAACAGGATGCTGTCCATGAAGACCAGCTCAGCATGGAGATGAAGGCAGAACATGGTCTGCCCGGCAGAGTGATGAACAGTGCATTAGGGGTAGCACAGCACGATGGCAGGAAGACTTGGTTGCATTCATTCCAAAGTCTCTGCCTTGTACACACAATTCTTTAGCAATTGGGGTTAAGGCCAATATAATTTTGCACTTCTGGGACACAAGATTGAAGCTCTGATGGGAGGTCAGTGGGCAGCTGTTTTAATGAGTATTCATGAGATGCAAATGAATGCAAACAGCAATCATGCCACCAGCCAGCAGGAAGACTAATCCATTATTAACCTGCCTGTAATATTTCTGCCAAGACCAATGTTCTATCACCATAATCTTTATTCACAACATGGAAAAGAATCACTTCTGCGGCTAACAGCTCACATGCTCCAGCCGCAGGATCTACAGAATAACTGTCCGGGTTCAGGCAATGGGGTTTAAGCCTTGCTGCTTACTTCCCTTTTGCTCAATAGGAGAATTAATACTCTGCAAAAGCCAAGGGGAGAACTATTGATGATTCCCCCGTATCCTTTGTGGGCACCATGACATCATTATTGATAGAATTACAATGTCATTTTCCGTCAGTGGATTCTGACTTTTTTGCTCCCACTAGTTCTCTGCACCTGCCCACAGTGGGTAGAGTGAAGAATTCTGTCCTTATGAGTGGGGATGTGTTGCGTGCTGGATGATAACAGGAGAGGATAATGGAAGAGCTGGTGGGGGAATAATCAGGAAGGATAATTAGATCTTTTGCATGGAAATGAATGGGGTCAGACTTCTGTTGCCGTCATATATACAGCACAATGCCAAACAGTAATGACAGGCACTACATGTACAGGAAATGGAAAATGACCACATCAGCAGTTTCTGTGAATTACAGGCTGGTGTTTCTCCAAGCTCCTAATTAGAATCATTCACAGTTATAGCGTTATTATTGGCACAGGAGGCCATTCAATCTATTGGGTTCATGCAGTCTCACACCTCAGCTTGACCCCACAGCACTACATGTTAATTTATTTCAAGTGACCATTCAACTTCTTTTTGAAATTGTTGGTTGTTTCCACTTGCACTAGCTTCATGAGTAGCAGATTCCCGATCATTAGCATTCACTATGTAAAACGTTCTTCCTTATATTTACACTGCATTTCTTACCCAAAACCTTATATCTGAATTTTCTAACCCTTCTACTATCAGCTAATGGAAACAGTTTTCCCTTCTCTATACATTCAAACCTGCCATGATCTTGTACACCTTCTTTGCTCCAAGGAAAACAACCTCAATTTCTCCAGCTTAACCTTGTAATGAAAAGCCCCCATCCCATGAAACATTCTGAGGCTCTACACTCTTGGAAGGATCGTCACATACTTCCTAAAGTGTGGAAGGCAGAACTAGATGTAATACTCTAGTTGGGGCCTAACCAGAACTTTATACAGATACAGTAGCGCTTTCCTGCTTTTGTAATCAATACCTTAATTTCTGAAATCCAAGAACCAATAGGCTTTGACAACTGCGCTCTCAATATGTCTTGGCACCCTCAAAGGTCAACTTGTAGACACACCAAGATCTCGCTGTCCCTGCAGACTATTTAGCACTGTGTCATTGGGCAGAACTTAATGGAGCCTGATGGAATGAATATAATGAGGAAGCCCAGGTAAACTGGGTGGGAATCCCTGCATCCAATTCCTGGAGTTAGGAAAACTGGTCTGTATTTTATGGACGGCTGTGGAAGGACCCAGTGCAGGAATCCCTTCCAGCGGGGCATCAGTTTGGCTCCATAACAATTTGAGAGCACCTAAAGTGTACCAATATGAAGTGTCAGACTAAATTCCACTCACTAAGTGTCCTCCATCTCTCCTGCCAAAATATATTGTCTCTCATTTCTCCATATTCAATTCCATCTGCCACTTGTCCACCCAACCTACTGGCCTATTGCTAGTCCTGTTCTGGAATTTGTATCATCCTCACTTTATCTCCTTTCCAAATTTGGTATATTGGGCAAATTGTGAAATTCCATTCTCTATTCCAAGAACCAATCTGGTGAAACGCAGCAAAAGCAGCAGTGTTCCTAGCACCAATCATTCTCCAGTCTGAAAAATAACCATTTACGGTGACTCTTTTTTTTGTGCTTCAGCCAATTTTTAAAAGTCCAATTTGACACCGATCCAGCTATGTAATAGGATTCAATTTGTTAACCAGCCTTTATGTGGCACGTTGTCAAATGCCTTCCTAAAACAATCCACATGGACGACATTCACCACATTCCCTTCAGCAACCTTCTCTGGTACCTCATCAAAAAATTCAATTAGATTGTCAAACATGATTTTCATGTTACAAAGTTGTGCTGGCTATATTTAACCAATTCCAACCTCACCAACTGCCTGCCGATTTTTTTCCCCAGATTCTGGGGAGCGATTCCGGGAGACATAAATCTCTGTACATCTCCGGCCACCCGATTTCCACTGTCATCAGCTCCACACCAGAAATTGGCACGGAGCTGAATAAATTATTCAAATAACCACGTTAGTCTCATGGGGCATTTCAATCCAGTGGAGATTATAACTGCTCCCCACTAACGGGAGCTGGCTGCCTGACTTCACTGGAGTGAAGGGAGGCCATGGAGGACCATATCCCCACCCCACCCACTCACAGGATCAGGAGGTAAGGAGGGTATCCCTGGGCATTGCCAAATTGGCAGTGCAAGCCAGGGGGCAGGGCCTCTGAGAGAGGGGGGCAGGGTGTGGTTGGGGGAGATCCTGCTGCCACTCTACATGTTGGGATCAGTGACAGAGGGAGAGAATGACTGCGATCGGGGCTGGCCCAGACATGTCCTGGAGGCTAACGATCAGAGGGTGGGAAGATCAGAAGGACAGCATTGTGGATTTGTCAAGCTACTGCATAAGCTCCAATCCTGGCACAGTTCCAGCTCAGTAATATGCTGCCGATCTCTCCAATAGGAGTCAGCCCCATTCACTGATTTTTAGTGTGATTTACACTAGGGCACTCTGTGATGCATAGAGCGTGGGAGATTCACTGTGAAAATCCCACTGATGAAGCCAGCGAGATTTACTCCAGTTTTTAAATGTGAATTCTACACCTAGAATGTTTTGAGAGAATCCACTCATGGTTTCTAAAACTTTGGCCATTATTAATGTTAAACTAACTGGCCTATATTTGTCTGCACTATCCCTACATTCTTGAAGAAGAGTGTCACTCCCTACTGAATCTTTCATGGGCTTTCAATGGCAAGGCCTGCATTTGTTGCCCATCCCTTATTGGCCCTTGAACTGAGAATTGCAAGAATTGGTGGACAGGGCAATTGAGAGTCAACCACATTGCTGTGGGCCTGGAGTCATACGTAGACCAGACAGGGTAAGAATAGCAGATTTCCTTCTCTGAACCAGAGGGGTTTTTGCAGCAATGGAGACCTCCCTACTCTCCCACAACGTCCCAGAGATTTATCTATCTTGATGCACTTTAAGACTTCCAGCACCTCCTTCGCTATATTATTTACATTCTAACCTTATTCACCACACTCCATGTATTCACATTCATGCAGATCAACCTTGTCTTTGAATTCTTTAGTCCTCCTTTGCCTGTTCCTATCTTATATGGAGCAACTGCATTCTCTTCACTGCAACTGCATTCTCTCAACACTCTCATTTCACACACCTTTTCCATTTCTATATGCTCGTGCCTAACAACCTGCCAACTTGGTTTAAGCTCTCCCCAACTATGCTGATGAGACTTACTGTGAACACACTAGTCCCAGTCCAGTTGAGGTGCAACCCATCCCATTTAACGAGGTACCACCTCTCCTCGAATTGGTCTCACTGCTCTGAAGCCCTGTCTCCTACAAAGCTATGCATTGATCCTCTCTAATCTGTTACTTATCCTCTGGTTAGCACATGATACTGGGAGTAATCCAGGTGTAACTAACTTTGAGCTCCTGAAAATCTGACGCTGGTCTTCAATACCTGCTTTCCTCCTCCTCCTTTCCCCTCCAAAAGTGTTCTTGGAACCAATGTTTACCACAACTTCTGGCTCCCTTCCTACCGAGAGAATATTTTGCACTCAGATAACACACCACATGGGACTCTCAGTTATCCCGAAGTGTCTGTCTGTCAGCCTGATTATGAAAGCAGCAAAATGGAGTACCTGTTTGAGAATGGCACACACCCCAATGACTCCTGTACATACTGTCCCTCCCTATTCTCCTAGAATACTATCTACTAATTCTTTTGAACTGAGCTTGGGTGAATGTGTAGCCATTTCCCATATCTTCTAATCGAGAAAACTCTCTTCCTCCCTGTTACTCTGCAATGATTCCAAGTGACCTACATGCTGGGAATTCCAGAGCTCGAGTTGAAGCAGCTGGAGACATTTCAACACTTGAAAACAAAATAAAGATCCTTTGAGCTTCTCATCCTTCGCTACACAATTGGATTTTTGCTTAATTAAAACACTGACTGACCTGGCGCTCCACACAGTGGTCGACCAGTTCCAGGTGCTGTCCGAGTCCCAGAAATTTCTTGTCCGTTTTCACTCACACACCAGCAGTAGCCTGTGCTGCTGTGACATTGCAGAGGCCTGAAGTTCCCTTCTTCATCACACTCGGGAATATGGACTCCAACAAAGGCTTGAGGTCCACGCATACTCAGTTCTGTTTGCAGTCTCTCTCGCTGCTGTTCACAAGCTGTCTTTGGACGTCCAATGGGTTCTAAACAAACATGGGGAGATGCTGGCATTGGACTGGGCTAAACACAGTAAGAAGTCCTACAACACCAGGTTAAAATCCAACAGGTTCATTTGGTAGCAAAAGCCACCAGCTTTCGGAGCGTTTGTTGCTCCTTTCACTCACCTGATGGAGCAGCAGCAAGTGCTCCGAAAGCTAGTGGCTTTTGCTACCAAATTAGCCTGTTGGACTTTAACTTGGTACTGTTCTAAACATACAGATAGAAACTGATTTGAAACAATTTCAAAATAATGCACCAATGTCTCAAATTGTCATGTAATCTCATTTCTTCTGCACTCCTGGTGTCACCCATCTATTTATAGGAATAATATCCAAGCCAATACATTTTAACATAATTCACATGTGATTGTCTTAATCACCACCTCAAATAGTTTCCAACTCAGACACCACCAAGGATCCATCTGTACACAGCAGAATTCAAATTTGTAATGAGTGTTATAAAGCTTATTTTAGATACAACCTAGATATGTAATGTATATGTAATTCCGTATGTATCATTTTATGAGTATTACTTTGAGGAAATGTTATATCAGCAATTTTCTCAGAAATATTCTTCCTGGAATGTAATTGGAAAGAATTTTCTTTGGTAGAATATAATTGTGAATGATTAATTGACTGGGATACAAGAGGGAAAAAATGACGTCAGATGATTTTATGCAGAGATTTGCAAGTCCTTGTATATGAAGCACAGGATGTTACGCTTGGCAATATCAGCAAAATTTGAAATCCTACTCTTCATATGTAGCAAAAACCACAATGAGTCCTAGCGCTGACCCAAGGGGTCATCTTCCAGTCTGAAAAATAGTAAATTACCATGACTCATTTTTTCCTATGCTTAAGCCAATTTCTGAAATTCAATTAATACTGATCCTCCTATGCAATGTGATTCAATTTTGCTAACCAATTTTTTTATGAGGCACTCTCGCCAAACACCTTAAAATTTATACCAACAAAACTGACCCCATTTCCCTTCATCCAAACTTCTGTTTTTCACCAAAAAATACAGTAGATTAGTGAAGCATGAAATGCATTTTACAAAGCCGTGTCAGCTACGCTGTCCAAGCATCTGACGATTTTTTCAATTTACTGTTGATTATTGTCTCCAAAACTTCTAATAATAAATTAATTTGTCTGTTGTTGCTAGGATTGATCTAACATTCTTTCTGCAATAAGAGTGGCACCTTTTTTTTGATTTTTCCATGGGATGTAGAAATTGCTGGCAAGGGCAGTAATTGTTGTCCATCCTGGCTTGCCCTTCATCTGAGTGGCTTGCTAGGCTATTGCACAGCGCAGTTATGAGTCACCCACATTGCTGTGAGTCTGGGGTCACATTTAGGTTAGTCAAGGTTTAAAAAAAAGACAGATCTCTTTTTGTAAAGAGCATTAGTGAACAAGATTTTCTTTTAAATTGCAATTGATGATGGCTGGTCTCTATTTTTGAGACTAGCTTTATATTTCATTTTATTATTAACAGCATTTAAACTCCATCAGTGGCCTTGGTGGGATTCTTACAGCACAAAGCTGATTTTGTGGGTCACGAGTTTAGCGATCTTATCACTGAGCCACTGTCTCTAGCGCTTTGCTCTCTTGATTTCTACACTTTGCTGCTGTCTCATTTGCCGTCACTTGCCCACTGGTGCCAGGATCAGGACTGAGCATCTTCAGGGTAAGGTCAGTCACAGCAGCCTCTATACTGATTTCCTGTTTGAGAGTAGCACAAACTCCAAAGACTCTTGTACTTCCTGCTTCTTCCTACTGTTTGGGATGGCCATCCACTAAACAGCCTGAACTGAGCTTGACTGAGTAGGTGGCTACCTCCATAATCCTACAATTCAGGAAACTCTCATTCTCCCTGGTGTCCATAATGACCCCAGCTGCCCCTCAAGCCCACTCAGAAATCTGGAGCTTAAGCTGACACAGCTAGAGACAAATGGAAGACTCTTTAAAATCCTACGTCTTTGCTACAACTTTGGGTATTACGATGCTTAATTAAAACATTGACTGACCTGGTGTTCCACACTGTGGTTGCCTGGTTCCAGGTGGTGTCCGAGTCCCAGGAATTTCTTGTCCATTTTCATACACACACCAGCAGTAGCCTGTGCTGCCGTGACATTGCAGAGGCTTGAAGTTCCCTTCTTCATCACAGTCAGGGACATGGACTCCAATAAGAGGTTGAGATCCAAGCACTCTCTCTCGGTGCTGTTCACAAGCTGTCTTTGGACGTTCATTGCCTTCTAACCAGACAGACAGAAACTGATTTAAAACTACTATACAAAATGTAGAAATGTCTCAAATTGGCATGTAACATCATTCCTTCTTCATTCCTAGTGTCACCAGTCCATTTACAGGAAATAAATTATATCTACTCCAAAATGTTGTAACATAATTCACACACAATTGTCACCAACTCTAACACTGTCAGAGATCCATCTGTACACAGTAGAATTCTGATCTGCAATGAATGCCATTTAGTTAATTGTAGACACAACCCTAGACTTCTGTATCTGTAATTGGATAAACACCCTTTCATGAGCATTGCTGTGAGGAATTGTTACATTAGACATTGTCTTGCAGAAATATTCTTTCTAAAGCGTAATTGGAGGGAATTTTCTTTGGTAGAATGTAATTGTGGATGATTCATTGACTGGAATGTAATGAGGAAAAATGATGTCAGATGATTTTGCACAAAGAGATTTGGAAGTCCTTGAATATGAAATACAGGATGTTAATGTACAGCTAAAGCACATAACTGGAAAGGCCAATCAAATGTTCACTTTTATTGCAAAGAAGTTCACATATCACAAAGAATCCTCACATAGCAGAAGGTGGTCATTTGGTCCATTGAGTCTGTGAGTCAATCCCACTGAGGTCCTATTCCTGTAATACTCATTTGTCCTCTAATCCCCCTGACATTAGGGTTAAGTTAGGATGACCAACCTAACCCACACATCTTTGGATTGTGGAAGGAAACTGGTGCACCTGGAGAAAGCACATGCACACACGGGGATAAAGTGCAAACTCCATAAAGACAGTGACCTGAGGCTCAAATTGAACCCAAGTCCATGGCACTGTGAGGCAGCAGTGTGAACCACTGCGCCACCGTGCCATTGAAGTATGAGAGTTAGGAAATCTTGCTTATGTAGGATAATGATGAGAACACAGGTGAAGTACTGTCTTGAATTTTCTCCTCATGAAGGACCCATGAACGATACAGTAGCCTTGAATTTAATGTAATGAAAATTCATTACATTGATTCTTAAGATGAGAGGGTTGTGCTTTGAGAAGAGATTGATTAGAATGGGTACAATTGCTTTGGAGTTAAAACAATAAGAAGTGACCTGAATGAACTAGAAGAAATTATAAGAGATTCACAGGTAAATGTGAGAGGTTATTCCCCGAGACTGGTCTGTCTACAAATTGACATTATGCCACAAGATGCACAACTGGTCATTTAGCACTGAGATAGGAAGAACTCTCTTTATTCAAAGAGTTGCTAATATTTAAAATTCCCTTCTGTGAACATACAATTGATTAATATATTCAGGACTGAGACGTATAGATTTTTAGACAAAAAGGGAATGATTAAAAATGGAGGAAATGGAATTAATGTAGAAGTTGAGGCATGATCTTATTGAATGGTGAAGCAGGATCAAGGAGCCATATGACCTATGGCTGTTCTTATTACTTATCCTCTTAAAATTGTTATAACATAAATATAGAAATTCATTCAAATATTGTTTTTTTTAAAAAATTGATTGAACTTTCATGCATATTTCAGAATATTTTTCTGAATATTGCTGAGACATGTTGCAGAAACATTCTGATTTACACCCCTCAGGACAAAAGCAAGGATGCAAAATTTCTAATAATCACAATAATTTGCTCCAAAGAATGGAAAGTCGAATCTGATTATTCATGGTGTTACCATGGAGATAGCAATGGTGAACTATAGGGCCCATGAGTTCCCAGTAATTCAAACATGGCTCGAGGTTTGGACATATTCTTTTGTTTGCAAAGCACAGTCCCCTGTGTACGAATGTATGGTGCTTCTGGCAAGCTTAAATTAACCATGTTACACCCTGACTGATTACCTTAAACCGGTCGCTTATGTACATATTAACACACTCAGGATTGTTCAATGAATGTGCCCAATCATGGAATCACATTTAACAATGGATGTTTTATTTCTGATTTTGTAAGTGTCTGCTAGCTGCACGCCATCTGTACTCGGCCGACTTTGAACAATAAAGGAATATGCTATTTGATTCAGTCAGCCAATTGTTGAGGTGCACGCTGTCATATTTGGCATTTCACAAGCACTGAAATTCATGTAGGGTTTTGCTCAATCATATGAGATGCGGAACATCTCTTTGACAACATCTATAAGCTTATAATGATTAGTATAGTGTGGCCCTCACACCTAAAACATTCCAGTGCTTTTACTTTTCTGTTTGCAGCTTCTTTCTGTCCTTGGTACAATACCCTACCATTAGCCTGCTGAACATGTCTAGTATTCGTGGCAGCCATTTTCATGCTCTGAGAAATTTCTACAACCTTCTTAAAACTCAGTCTGACTTCCCCCAATAATTGATGCTGAATGCTGTTCTTGTTAATGCTGCATTTCAATCTCTGAGCATTTCATCTAAAACTGCCTAGAAAATCAGTGTTCTGAAAGCTGATGTAATTCTGCCACAAAATTATCTACATTTTATTGCCTGCTTTTTGGAAATGTCTATGAAATTTGAACATTTGGACAATCACGAGGGCTTTGGATTACGGTGATTCTGGACCACAGCAACTAAATCTGCAAATCAAAGCTTCCTTGGCGTGACCAGATTCCTCATCAATTGTTAAGTCTTGGACAAGCACACGAGAACTAAGCATTGCTACGCCCCATCCTCTTTTCCATTTGCTAAAAAGAAATGTTGCATCCTCTTCACATATTCACCGGAGGTGAATATGTGAATTCTTCTAATTACTCATTAGAAGAATAATGAGCTTCTCTTATTAAACTCTGACTGTCCTGAACATAGCCACAATGCTGCAAATTTAAAATTCAATTGAATCAATCGACTCACAATGGAAACTTTAGCTCTTCGCTGTACGCAACCTTGCATTGACACACTGAAAATTGAAAATCTTTGGCTAGAATTTTCCGGCCATTTACATCGTCAGGATTCTCCAGTCCTGCCGGGAGCGCTCCCCACCTACCTCGTGGGTTCTGCGGCAGTATGGGGGTGACATCAGTGAGAGATCCTATTGATAACGATAGGACCAGAGAATCTGGTTGTGAGCAAACAGCACATTGCCTTCCAGTGCCAGAATCACGTGGCTGGAGGTCAGAGAATATCACCCAATGTTTTCGCTTCTTGCATTTCTTCCTCATCACCAAAAAAAAATGTAGTGACTTCAGACATTGCATTGTTTAAAAAATGATATTTACTTGATTAAATATCAAAGTTTCACAATGCCAATAACTCAACAGAGCAGTAATAACAATGAACAGGGAGAACAAGTAAGACAGGTCTCGCCTGGAGAACTTGCAGCCTGAAAAGCCCTCCAAAATCCACTTATGCTCAGAATCCCTCACAGAGACGAGGAAAACAAATTCAAAGATCTATGAGAACATTCTGTAACCGTCTTTAAACTCCCTTCCGAGCTCCTGAAAATCTGATCAGACAACCTCAGTACTGGCTGTCTGTAGATCGGGGCAGCGCTCTGAAAGCTAGTGGCTTTTGCTACCAAAAAAGACCTGTTGGACTTTAACCTGGTATTATGAGATTTCTTACTTTGTTTAATCCAATCCAACACCGGCATCTTCACATCATGACTACCATTGACACCACAAACTGCCGGCTCCAAGAAGATTGTGTGTATCGACACAGGCATCAAGTTTCTACAAAGACGCAAGAAAGCAGACAAGATACCGAAAGGACTACAGATCACAAACCCACTCAGGTCAACGTATAACACAGACTATGCTGAGAAACTTTGCCATTGCACCTCTCTCACACTCCTCAACCACCTCATACACCAGCTCTACAGCAAACCAAGATACAGTCCATATTCTCAACTTGCACTCAGGATGCAGACCAGCTACAAAACTCTGCCAAGCAGATGAGACAAATGAACTACACCACCTACATGCGCAACAAGAACAGGAAACTTGAGAAACTCCGCATCATCATCAGCAACAATCAAGTCTCCCCCAGCACCACAGTAGAAAACAGCACCACTGCAGGGAAGTCCATCATCAACTTGTCAGACTACACATTTCAACCAGATGATGAAATCGAAATTCTCAGCCAAGGGCTCAATTTCTGGCCCTCCACCAGAACAGACTCCATCAGTCTCTCAGCGGACACAGAGGAATTCATCAGGTGAATGAGCCTGCAGGAGTTCTTCCACAAACCCCAAGAGGCCAACAGCAAATACAACGAGACAGCCAATGAACTGGAACAGCCGACAGGGAGATCCGTGGTGCAGCAACCGAAAGAGTTAAATTGGACTCCTCCAGAAGGCCCCTGCCCTCGACTTGACATGTATTCCCAAACCATCAGGAAGTGTGTCAACACCAGATTCATAGCTGCACTTACAAGACAGTCCCAAACATCACCCAAGCACAATGTAATGCCATCCACGCTTTTAAGACCAACTGTGACATTGTCATCAAATCAGCAAAGGAGGGGCCATCATCATACTGAACAAAACATAACAAATTACTGCATAGAAGTGTATCGACAACTGAACGATGAGGAACACTACAGACTGCAACCTGCAGATCCGCCCAAAGAACACACCCATCAACTCAACAGACTGATCAAGACCTTTGATTGGAATTTCAGAGCACCCTCTATGCTCTCATTTCACGTACTCCCCTCGTTGGGGATCTCTACTGCCTCCCGAAGATACACAAGGCAAACACACCCATCGTATCGGGCAATGAGACCCTGTGTGAGAACCTCTCCGGCTACATTAAGGGCTTCCTGAAATCCACTGTGTAAAGAACCCCCAGCTTTTGTCGCATCACTACAGACTTCCTACAGAAACTCAGCACACAGAGCAGTTGAACCAGGTGCACTCCTCATCACAATGGATGTCTCGGCACTGTACACCAACATCCCCCACAATGACAGCATTGCTGCAACTGCCTCAGTACTCAACGCCGACAACTTCCAATTTCCAGATGTAATTTTACAACTCATCTGCTTCATCCTGGACCACAATGTCTTCACCTTCAACAACAATTTCTTCATCCAGATAGACAGAACAACCATGGGGACCAAATTCGCACCTCAATATGCCAACATCTTCATGCACAGGTTCGAACAAGACCTCTTCATTTCATAGGACCTTCAACCGAAGCTATACACTAGATACATCTATGGACTCATGGTGAACAATCACTGAAACAACTATATGATGACATTAACAAGTTCCATTCCACCATCAGATTCACCATGGACTATTCTCCAGAATTAGTTACATTCTTGGACACACGCATCTTCATCAAGGATGGTCACCTCAGCACCTCACTGTACCACAAGCCATAGATAACCTCACAACGCTCCACTTCTCCAGCTTCCCCCCTAAAAGCCATCCCCTATAGACAAGCCCTCCGTATACACAGGATCTGCTGAGATGAGGAGGATCACAACAGACACCTCCAGACGCTAAAAGATGCCCTCATAAGAACAGGATATGGCACTCAACTCATCGATTGACAGTTCTGATGCACCACAGCGAAAAACCCGTACCGACCTCCTTAGAAGACAAAGACGGTACACGGTGGACAGAATACCATTTGTCATCCAGTACTTCTCCGGTGCAGAGAAACTACGACACCTGCTCCAGAGTCTTCAGCTTGTTGTTGATGAAGATGAACATCTCACCAAGGACATCCCCACACCCCCACTTCTTGCCTTCAAACAACTGCACAATCTCAAACAGACCATTGTCCTCAGCAAACAATCCAGCCTTCAGGAGAACAGTGACCACAACACCACACAACCCTGCCACAGTAACATCCGCAAAATATGCCAGATCATCGACACGGATGCCATCACGTCATGGGAGAACACCATCCACTAGGTACATGGTATATACTCTTGCAACTCAGCTAACGTGTCTACCTGATACGCTGCAGGAAAGGATGCTTAGGTGGCATGGTGCACTGTTGAGACCACGCAGATGCTACGACAACGGATGAATGAGCACCACTCAACAATGACCAGGCAAGACAGTGTTCTCTTTCTGTTGGGAAATACTTCAGCAGTCATGGGCATTGGGCCCCTGATCTTCGGATAAGCGTTCTCTAAGGCAGCCTTCATGACACACGACAGCGCAGAGTCGCTGAGCAGAGATTGATGGCCAAGTTCTGCACATATGAGGATGGTCTCAACACGGATCTTGGGTTCAGGTCACATTATCTGTAACCCCCATGACTTGCCTGGATTTGCAAAATCTCATTAACTGTCCTGTCTGGAGACAATACACATCTCTTCAACCTGTGTTTAATCCTCTCTCCACACACATTGTCTGTACCTTTAAGACTTGATTACCTGCATTCCTTGAATGCTCGCATTCCAATCACTATTCTGTAAATTGAGTTTGTGTCTTATATGCCCTGTCTGTGAATAGAACTCCCACTCACCTGACGAGGGACAGCACTCCGAAAGCTGGTGGCTTTTGCTACCTAATAAACCCCTTGGACTTTGACCTAGTGTTGTGAGACTTCTTACTGTGTTTACCCCAGACCAATGCCGGCATCTCCACACCACGGTCACTGATAACGCAATGCACTCCCCACCCTGCACAATATTCTGCACCCTCTCCATGATGTGTTTTACTCTGATGCTAAGGAGGCAATGCACCATGTGAGATTCTCAATCAGTTACGGAAATGCCTGCCTATTCTTTGCTGCTCTCTCCAATGCTGTTTTTTTACCCCATTGGTGCCAAAAACTGCACTTTTTAAAGCCAACACTACTCTCAGCAGGCTGCAACAGTGAGTTGTTTGTGAGTGGCACACTCCATTAATAATCCTGTCTAATCCAATTCTTCTCCACGTTCATTCATTCACTATCCTGAACTGAGCTTGGGTGGATGGATAGCCACTCCCAGAACTTCCAATCCAGGAAAGTGTGATCCTCCCTAGTGACTCCCGATTACTCTTCCAGCACACTCAGATCTGAAGCTCGAACTGACGCAGTTGGAGACAATTCCTACTCTTTGAAGCAAAGGCCCTTTGACCTCCTCACCCTTTGCTACACAATTGGTTGTGTTGTTTATTTAAAACACTGACTGACCTGGCACTCCACATTGTGGTTGGCCAATTCCAGGTGCTGTCCGAGTCCCAGGAATTTCTTGTCCATTTTCATACACACACCAGCAGTAGCCTGTGCTGCCGTGACATTGCAGAGGCCTGAAGTTCCCTTCTTCATCACACTGAGGGATATAGGCTCCGACAAGAGATTCTGCTTGTAGTCTATCTCGATGCTGTTCACAAGCTGTCTTTGAATCCTGATCGACTGCTAATCAAACAAGAAAACAATTGTTGGGACCTATTACATAATAAAAATACAAATCTTTTACGTTGTCCACTGTAATTTCCTTTTTTGTACATGGCTTATTGTTCCCAGTCTATCTAAATGAAAAAAGAGAGACCGAAGGCAATATACATTTCAGAAATGTTACACTTCACTAAAATGTTTAACTTACCACCTTGAATTGATTTTAATGAGACAGAGACGTGTGTGTGGGGTGAGTGAGTGAGTGAGTGTGTGGAGTGAGTGAGTGAGTGAGTGGAGTGAGTGAGTGAGTGTGTGTGGAGTGAGTGAGTGAGTGTGTTTGTGAGAGAGAGAGAGAGAGAGAGAGAGACAGGGATGAGTGTGTGTGTGAGTGTGAGAGAGACAGAGAGAGAGGTGTGAGTGTGAGTGCGTGAGAGAGGAATGTGTGTGTACATGTGTAGGAGAGAGAGATGAGTGTGTGAGAGAGGGATGAGTGTACACATGTGAGAGAAGGTGAATGTGAGAGAGAGAGAGAGTGTGGGTTTTAATATTTGGGGATATGAACTCCGATAACAGGTTAAGATCCACACAATTTCTCTTGGTGCTGTTCACAAGCTGTCTTTGGACATTCAATATAGAACATAGAACATAGAACAATACAGCACAGAACAGGCCCTTCGGCCTTCGATGTTGTGCCGACCAAAATAAAAAGCAATGCCCCTCCTAACTAAACCATTCCCTTCTCTTCCATATACTTATCAACTAACCTCTTAAACGCCACCAAACTTGGCGCATCTACAACAGCTGCAGGCAGGGCATTCCACTCCCTAATCACTCTTTGAGTAAAGAACCTACCTCTGATATCCGTCCTATAACTCATACCCCTTAATTTAAAGCTGTGTCCCCTCATGCTAGCTTTCTCCATCCTAGGAAAAAGGCTATCACTGTCCAAAATATGATCTTAAAAACAGATAGAAACTGATGTAAACAATCATTAAATCATGTGTCAATGTTCCAGATTCCTCCTAATTTGTCCCTTTTCTATAGCTGCCATGGTATAAACAGCAATCCTTCAATACAATGGCATTCTGAGCAGCCTGCAATAGTAAATGTCTGTGCGTAGTATTGTTAATTCCTGGTCAATCCCATTCTTCTCAATGGTCAGCCATTAACAATTATGAACTGAGCTTGGCTGGATAAGAATCTATCTTCCAGAATTTCCAATTGAGGAAAGTGTCATCCTCCCTACTGCTTTGCACTGACCTCGGTTATTCCTCAAACACACTTGGAATTCCGGAACTCAAGCTGAAGAGGTTGGAAACACTTCCTACTCTCCAAAGCAAATTAAACATGGTCATTCTCCATATTTGAAACACTGACTGACCTGGCGCTTCACACTGTGGTTCATCAGTTCCAGGTGGTGTCCGAGTCCCAGGAATTTCTTGTCCGTTTTCATTCACACACCAACAGTAACCTGTACTGCTGTAACATTGCAGAGGTCTGAAGTTCCCTTCCTCATCACACTGAGGAATATAGGCTCCAAAAATAGGTTGAGACCCACGCACTCTGTCTCGATGCTGTTCGCAAGCTGTCTTCGGACGTTCAATATGGTCTAAACAAACAAAAAGAAACTGATCTAAACAATCAATAAATAATGCACAAATGTTGCAGATTTTCATGTAACGTCATGGCAACAGGAAGGTACAATGGTTGACACTGCTGCCTCACAGCACTAGGACCTGAGTTCGATGCCCAGCTTGGGTCACTATCTGTGCGGAGTCTGCATGTTCTCTCCATGCCTGTGTGGGTTTCCTCTGGGTGTTCCAGTTTTCACCCACGGTCTGAAAGGGCATAGAATCGTAGAAATCCTACAGTACAGAAAGAGGCCACTTGGCCCATCGAGTCTGCACCGACCACAATCCCACCCGGGCCCTACCCCAGTATCCCTACATATTTACCCACTAATCCCTCTAACCTCTCATCTCAGGACTCACGGGCAATTTTTAGTATGGTCAACCAACCTAACCTGCACATCTTTGGACTGTGAGAGGAAATCAGAGCACCCAAAGGAAACCCACATGCACATTCTCCTTGTGTCTAAACTCCACACAGATAATGACCCAAGCTGGGAATTAAGCCCAGGTCCCTGGAACAGTGAAGCAGCAGTACTAACCATTACACTATCGTGCTGCCTGACATGCTGGTCAGGTGCACTGGCCATGCTAAAAATTCTTGTTCAGTCTACCCGAACAGGTGCCAGAGTGTGACCACTAGGGGATTTTCACAGTAACTTCATGACAGTGTTAATGTAAGACTACTTGTGACAATAATGAATAAATTTTAAATTTCTTCTACTCCAGGTGTCACCAGTCTATTTATAGGAAAGAAATGATACCTACACCAACACATTTTAACATTATTCAATGATTATTTTAATTTTCATCTCAGTGGTGTCCAACTCTGACACCCACCAGGGATCCATCTGTATAGTCTACAATAACTTTTTAAAAGTTTATTGTAGATATCTGAAGCAGGATCGATAGTCGTATGACTTACTGTTGCTCTTTTTATCTTAAAATGGTTATGGAAATCAATTCAAATATTATTCTGATTGGTTATGGCATTGACATGGAGAAAGCAATGGGAACTATAGACATCCCAAGCTCCCAGACAATTTAAAAAATAGTGTAATGCTTGAACATATTCTTGTTGTTTGCAGAGATACAGCCACTCTGTATGCGTTAATGCTTCTTCCAGCAAGCATAAGTGAATCATGCTGTAGCTAGACTGATTATCTGAAATTGGTTGTTACAGTGGCTGTTAGAGCACTCAGGATTGTTCAAAAGTGCTGCCCAATCATGAAATCACATCTAAGAATAGACGTTTGTAAGTGAGGGCCATTTGCACATGGTCTGTAGTCTGCTTATTTTAAGCAACCAAAGGAACATGTGGTTTGGTCCAAGCATCCAAATTCCAGGATCTATGGCCTACATATCTCGCATCACATAAGCACTGAAATTTGTCCATGACATTGCTTAATTGTGTGAGAACATCTTTTTGAACTGACAGCTGCATCCTGTTAGTGGCAAATACCACTTGCGTAGCCATTATATAGCAACAGCATGAAACAGCTTGCTTAACCTATCTTCAAACTGATGGGCGATTCTGCCTTTCCAGGGTAATCCGAGGTACACCGGGCACATTTCGCTCCGAGTGTGGCAGCCATTGACCTGGTTGCAAGTTTGTGATCCACATACCGTAAGCCATTCGCCGACCCATACTATCTTCCCGATTCTATTGCAGTCAGCACGTGTATTTGGAGAATTCTAGATATCCATCTTCAAGCTCCTAATATTTCATTTTGTTCCTAGCTCTTAAAAATCTGATCATGTCTTTAAAACATGTCCCCTTTATATAAAATGGTGCCAACATGTACCAGAACTTCTTGCACCCTCCCTACCCTGCAGAATGTTCTTCACCCTCCCCATGATGTCCTATATGCTTGCACCATGGAGACAACAAACCACTTGGAACTCACAAGAATATTTTAATATTTACAGAAATGCCAATCTGTCCTCCTGACTATGGAACCCTACATAAGAATTTAGTTCCATCACTTTGCTGGTTCCTCCTACACTGCCTTTTACTCATTGATGCTATTATCTAGACTGCACTCCTTCAGGGATGGTGTCACTCCCAACAATCTGCAAAATACAGTGTCTATCTGAGCACAACCCAATGATTCCTATATTTCCAATCTCTTCCTACTCTTCTATAATGCCATCCACTAAATCTTTGGAACTGAGCTGGGGTGGATGGATAGATACCTCATGGAGCATCTGATCCAGAAAATTCTCATTCTTCTTTATTCACTGTAGTGACCACAACTTCCCACTAAGCTCGTTGAAAAATCCAGAGCTCGGGTTGTAGCAGCTGAGACAATTTTTACTCTTGAAAACAAATTAAAACATTCTTTGAACTCCTTGTTCTTTGCTCCACAATTAATTAAAAGACCGACTGACCTGGTGATCTGCACTGTGGTTGAACAGTTCCAGGTGGTGTCCGTGTCCCAGAAATTTCTTGTCCGTTTTCATTCACACACCAGCAGTAACCTGTACTGCTGTGACATTGCAGAGGCCTGAAGTTCCCTTCTTCATCACACTCAGGGATATGGACTCCAACAAAAGCTTGAGGTCCATGCATACTCAGCTGTGTTTGCAGTCTCTCTCGGTGCTGTTCACAGGCTGTTCTTGGACGTCCAATGGGTTCTAAACAAATTGAAAGGAACTGAATTAAATGATCATTAAATAATGCATAAATGCCGCAAATTGTCATGTAATATCAACTCTTCTACACTCCTAGTGTCATCAGTCTATTTGTAGGAAAGAAATATTTAAACTGTAACATAATTCACATACAATTGTCTTAATCATCACGCTAAATGGTTTCAACACCAAGAATCCAGATTTGTAATGAGTGTTATAATATTTATTGCAGACACAACCTGAGACTTCTGTATCTGTAAATGGATAAATATCCTTTCATGAGTATTGCTGTGAGGAACATTAGGAACTGTCACACAGAAACATTCTTCCTTGTATGTAACTGCAAAGAATTTTCTTGACTAGAATGTTATTGTGGATGATTAATTTACTGGAAAGTAATAGGGGAAAAAATATTGTCAGATGATTTCTCATTGATAAATTTGAAACCAAGGAAGGAAAAATAACACAAATTATCCCAGAAGAGGGTGAGACAGACATTAACAGCAGCTACAGGAAATGAAAACACACAAAGACACATGGAATTTCATTTTCAAAGTAATTTTTTTTCATTCTGTTTTCTTGCATTACTTTTGTCATGTGCTTTTTAATCAATTTCAGTCCTTTGCATCTAGTTCTGATTCTTAGAATGAAGATGAACTGCCATTTCTGTAAAATCTGAACAGTGGTGAATTGACCTGGGGCAAACAAGGAGACCAGTGAGGAGAGGTCAGTCGGAATGAAGATTACAAGGAGTGTTATGGGCTGGCTGACATCCAAATAGAATGATGGAGGAAGTGGGGATAACCAGGAATTGTAATCAGACATTTTGGATCAAAATGAAGGTAGTCTGACCTTTTGTTCCCATCATACTTGCAACACAATGGCAAGTAGTGATGGCAGGCACAATACACTCACAGGAAACAATAGATGACCAAATCAGTTGTTTGCACAGCTTCTCTGAATTACACCTTGGTGTTTCTCCAAATTCCTATTTAGATTCACATAAGAACTCCAGTACCTTTGAACTCTTCATTTTTGCTACAACATTAAACATTTTCTTTAATTAAAAGACCAACTGACCTGGTGCTCCACACTGTGGTTGAACAGTTCCAGGTGGTGTCCGTGTCCCGGGAACTTCTTGTCCATTTTCATTCACACACCAGCAGTAGCCTGTGCTGCCGTGACATTGCAGAGGCTTGAAGTTCCCTTCTTCATCACACTCAGGGATATAGGCTCCAACAAGAGGTTCACGCAGGTTCAGCTCTGCTCGCAGTCTCTCTCTTTGCTGTTCACAAATAGTCTTTGGACGTTCAATGGGTTCTAAATAAAAAAGATTCTAATTTTAAAATAACTAGAAAATAACAGTATAAATCACTGGATCAATCACTGCCTCATGTCACTATTACTTCATTTACAGGAAAGGAAACAGCAGAATCTTGTGCCATTATCCTTGGTTAGTTTTGATGCAGAGAGACATTTAAATAGGTCGCAGAGTGGCATGTGGGCACCCTAACACCTCCCCCCCTTTCTATCCTAATTAAACCCATGACATGAATGCCTTTGGACAGCCTTCCCGTTTTATCAATTGAGGCCTTAATTGAGCAATTAATGCTCAATGGTATTAATCCAGCACCAAGTGGTGGGCTTACCATGCAGGGAGCATGGTAAGCAAACCCTTTCAGGCCTGATTAAAGTTTGGGGAAATGGGGACCTGCTGAGAGTCATCCCTCTGTCCTTGTTGCTGAACCCCCTTCCCTGTGATCCCCACCCTGTGACCACCTCCATTGGCCTGGGTCCAGTAACAACACTCGATGTTGGGTAGGTGGGTGCTGGCATCAGCTACTGCCATTCAATAGAGCTGCTGGCATGGAACTGGACTGGGTCCTTGCAGAGAAATGGATAAGGTGTATGAAGAGAAAGTGGGAATGGGATATTGAAAGTACACGATCAGCCATCATCATATTGAATGGTAGTGCAGGCTCAAAGGGATGAATGACCTTTTCCTACACCTATTTTCTATGTTTGACAGTATGTGTGATTTGTGAAGAATATTTTAAAGTGTAATGAGATCAGGCAGAAAACTGGAGACAAAAATTGAAGGCTAGATTTTCAACTGGGACTGGAAACTCTTCCCAGATCCTAACACTGTGCTGTGGCAGTGTAAGTGATGTCATCCTATTTTTAATAAAATACCTAAGTTGCCTGGGAAACAGATTGAACACAGATTGAACACCCAAGGAGATATGGATCTGGAAAATTCTTTGATTAGTGAACGGTAGCCATGACATGGTTTGCTGTTTGCTGAGGACATGTTGTGGGAGGTTATGGAGCAGGCTGAGATGCACAGACAGACACACACCACCCTCTGTGGGGTTGTGTACTGACTGGCACAGAAAGAATGAGAATCTCAGTGGATTTGATCACTCAGTATCACAGATGGAGCACAAATGCTGGGAGTGAATGCCAGCTGCATGACCACATTCTGCATGTCAGTGTGTATATAAGAGCTTAAGCCATCTCCTCAGGGACAACAGCATCATTCTGCGTCTCCTTGCTCCCTTCAATTTACAACCCATCTATGCGCCAAGGCCCTGTGACAGAGGCTTCCCCAGCAATACAGCAGCTTGTGGAATCCTGGTGGGGGCCAATGAGAATCTCCACCATGATGTGGAGATGCCGGTGTTGGATTGGGGTAAATACAGTAAGAAGTCTCACAACACCACGTTAAAGTTCAAAGGTTTATTTGGTAGTAAAGACCACTAGCTTGCAGAATGCTGCTCCTTCGTCAGGTGAGTGGAGAGTTCTGATCACAAACAGGACATATAAAGGCACACATGGTTTACAGAATACAAATTAGAATGTGAGTCTTTATGGCTAATCTGCTATTCAAGTCTTAAAGGTGCAGACAATGTGAATGGAGATAGCATTTATAAGTAAAGAGATGTGTATTGTCTCCAGACAGAACAGTGAGTGAGATCTTACAACTTCAGGCTAATCATGGGGGTTACAGATTGTGTGACATGAACCCAAGATCCTGGTTCCGGCCGTCCTCATGTGTGCGGAAGCTGGCTATCATTCTCTGCTCAGTGACTTTGCGCTGTCGTATGTCATAAAGGCTGCCTTGGAGAATGTTTACCTGAAGATCAGAGACTGAATTCCCATGACCACCACCATGGGCACAGACCAGAAAGCAGTCTCTGTCTTCACCACTTTCTCAGCCACGAGGGGAAAATCTCAAGAACCTGTGAGAGCACAAGGCATCACGCTTTTGCTGCACTTGATAAAGACTTCACCTCGATGATGTTTGTTTTGCGATTACTCTATTTCTGATGATTCTTATCACTCTTTTAAAACTTGTCAAGAAAAGTGAAATGAAAATCATGGGGCTGTGGTGGGCCTGGCTTTGTTGCAGTTGCATGGTCAGTGATGTGGGGCAATCATGGAGTTGGAGACCTGTGTCTTTGAGAGGTGATGGCATTATTCAGATGTGTGCTGGAGAAGTCTCTCTCTGACCAAAGGCGAGTTGCAGAGTGATCTGTCATAGGCTGAAGTGAATTGTTACTGAATTAGCATTGCCCTTGAAGCCAGGCCAGGCTGCCAATCATCATGAGATTGTAGACAACAATGGCAGTTTTCTTTCAATGCCTGGGCAGCAGGCTCCTCTACAGTGTCACTGTCCTCTTGCACTTCCTTCTCCTTAGAGGAAGATGTTGTTCCAGGTCCTTCCCTTTATCCAGCTCCAGATCTCTTTTTGTACGGTCGTGTTGCACAGTGCACAGCAAACAGTGTAAGATGCTCAGATTGACTCATATTGGAGAATACCACTAATGGGTCAAGGCCACAGAAGCACATCTTCAAGATGTCAATGATCTGCTCTATAAGGTCTCGTAATGCGCGATGGCTCTGATTGTAGTGCCCCTCTTCATCCATAACTAGGTAATGCACAATGGATTGGAGCCAACTTCTTAGAAGGTAACCAAATCAGCCAATTTAGCTTCTCAGTAGGGCTATTCACCAATGCCTCCTCTGCCAACCTCTGCTGCCCAAGTGATGCCAGCAGCTTGATAACACCTTCAGAATCATTCTCTATTGACTAATACAGGTCTCTCAGTGTCAGCAATGGAAATTCTGATTGTGCAGCCAAGCTTTACTTTCTCTTAATGAGTTGAGTGGTGTATCCATTAGCTCTCAGGACTCCTTGCTGTATGCATGCCAGCTGCATCCTGATAGAATCACAAAACCCCTACAGTGCAGAAGGAGGCCATTTGGCCCATCAAGTCTGTACCGATAATAATCCCAACCAGATCCCATTCCTGTAACCCCACATATTTACCCCGTTAATCCCTCTAACCTATGCATCTCAGGACATTGAGGCAGTTTTGCATGACTAATGCACCTAATCCACACAACTTTTGGGCTGTGGGAGGAAACCCACGCAGTCACAGGGCAAATGTGCAGACTCCACACAGGCAGTGACCCAAGCCAGGAACTGAACCTGGGTCTCTGAAGCTGTGAGGCAGCAGTGCTAACCACTGTGCCACCCAGATTCTGAGTGTTGCATGCTCCTCTGAGATGTGCGTTATTTATCAATGAGCTCAAAGTGTATGTGATTGGAGGCGTGAGCTTTAGAAACAACCCCCTGCTTTCCATTTGAAAATCAGATTATGTTCCAGAGGTGACGAGATACAGTGCTGCTCCTCCAGGATTGCGATTTTAAAACTCATGCTCCATTCCTGCACCCAATGTCATTTAAAGATCTCAGCCTTGATATCACAGGATTTGTCAATGACAAAAAGAAACATTAAAAAAATGCCCAATAGGAAGTATAAATGTGCAATCTATCCAAGTCTTCACTTCATTTGCAAAAAAAGTTTTCTTATTAAAATAGTCAAATTAAAACAGTCTGACAGCACAATGATTTCTCCGAAGTAAAGGTGGGGAGGGAGAGGGGGTAAATATACAGTAGGTATCAGGAATCTACTCTAAAGATGATCAATGTGCAAAAACAGAACTTCTACAGCATTAAAGAAAAATGTCCTTGAATCAGCTAAAGAAAATGCAGTGCTAAAATAGGGAAGGAATTTACAATTTATTTATTTAAATTTACAATTTATTAAAAGCTAAATTGGCTGATTTGCCTCTTCATCTTTAATGACCATATGAAGCGTAAATAGTGGTGATATCTCACTGAGTACATCGCTGCTTCAGTGATAATATGAATAACACAAGTACCTCAAAAAAGTGCAATTCAGACTCACTTAAAGAATAAAAGTTTCTTTTCAATTTCCTTTTTTCTATTACCATTGAGGTCATTTCGCTTCATTAAAAAACTGACTGACCTGGTGCTTCACACTGTGGTTGATTGGTTCCAGGTGGTGTCCGAGTCCCAGGGACTTCTTGTCCATTTTCATACACACACCAGCAGTAGCCTGTGCTGCTGTGACATTGCAGAGGCCTGAAGTTCCCTTCTTCGTCACACTCAGGGATATAAGCTCCAACAAAAGGTTGAGATTCACGTGAGCTCA
Organism: Sphyrna mokarran; assembly: GCA_024679065.1. Lineage (NCBI taxonomy): Eukaryota > Metazoa > Chordata > Chondrichthyes > Carcharhiniformes > Carcharhinidae > Sphyrna > Sphyrna mokarran. The sequence continues at coordinate 36,490,421 of JAGIQG010000015.1, forward strand.
ATTCTGCTTGTAGTCTCTCTCGGTGCTGTTCACAAATTGTCTTTGGACGTTCGTTGGTTGCTAAACAAACCAAGAAAATAATTAAGAAACAATTAATAAAGATAAATAAATAAAAAATAAAGGATCAGTTACAAATTAAAAGGACAACCCTCATCAATTGGCTGATCTAATGTTTTCTTATACATCTTATTTCACCTGTTTACGGCATGAACGAAAACACATCTAAGCCTATATGCTTTAAGTTCAATACACTTCAGAGTACAATTAATTCATCACTTCAAATTGATCCACATTCCATCACCACACATAATTGTTCTACTTACCAGATATCAGTATTTACTGCATAACTAATTTGTGACAAAGCCTTAGACTGTTGCATGTATAATCTGATAAATGTTACCTGCTGGAGTCTGTGAGAAACTGCCTTACAAATTCTATCTCAGACTATTTGCTTCTATGGACCATAATCAGAAATAAATCTATTTGCTTTTTTGTAACAGTTGAAGGATATTTTTAATTTGTGAGGTGATTGGGAGAAATTTTAAATCAGAAACAAAGATTTCATGTCACAGGATTACTGAATGACAGAAATAGCAAAAATATATACAGGTTAGGCTGATTGGCTATGCTAAATTGAGCTTTTTAATCAGGGGAATTAGCAGGAATTAAATATGCGGTGTTATAGGATTAGGGGCTGGGGTGGGATTGTTATTGGTTATCATGATGGCCCAAATGGCCTTGTTCTGCAGTGTAGGGATTCTATGATTCTATAACAATTGCTCAGATTGAAAAAAAAAGTGAAACATAGAAACTAGAAGCTGTAGAAGGTTATTTGGCCCTTTGAGCTTGTTCTACCATTCATTTTGATCATGGCTGATCGTTAAATTCAATATCCTGGTCCTACCTACCATCTCTTGATCCCACCTTAATTAAAACACTGACTGACCTGGTGCTCCACATTGTGGCTGACCAGTTCCAGGTGCAGTCCTAGTACCAGGAATTTCCTGTCCGTTTTCATACACACACCAGCAGTAGCCTGTGCTGCCGTGACATTGCAGGGGCCTGAAGTTCCCTTCTTCATCACACTCAGGGATATGGATTCCAACAAGAGGTTGAGATCCACGCAGTCTGTCTCGATGCTGTTCACAAGCTGTCTTTGGACGTTCATTGGCTGCTAATCAATTGAAAGAAATTAGTTTTAACACAAATTAAAGGAACAAATCATAGAATCCCGGCCCATCAAGTCTGCACCGACCACAATCCCAGCCATGCTCTATTCCCGTAACCCCACATATTTTCCCTGCTAATCCTCTGACACTAGGGTCAATTCAGCATGGCCAATCCACCTAAACCAGACATCTTTGGACTGTGGGAGGAAACAGGGGCATCTGGAGGAAACCCCTCCAGACACAGGGAGAAGGTGCAAACTCCACACAGACAAAACCAGAATTGAACCTGGGCTCCTGGTGCTCTAAGACAGGAGTGCTAATCACAATGCTACCATGCCACCCATATCTTGCCTCTATTGATCCTTCTTGGACAGTTTGTGCTGTCACTAGTCTACTCATAGGATAGAAAACATGCGCAAACTAGTATGCTTTAAATACAATACACTTTATACGTTACAGTTAACTTAAGACCTTAGAATTTGGATCAATTTATCAGTACCAGGGATACACCTGTACCCATCATTATTTAGTACTTTCAAACAGTGTTGTATAACTTGTGATATGTAACCCAATATATATATCTAACCCTAGATGCATTACCTGTGAGGAACACAGAATTATTTTACTATCATGTAATTGGAAAATCATTGGAATATGATTTGTGCAGAATAGTGTTGCATTGTAATATTATAATATTATTGTAAATAAAATTTAAATGGGAAACTGAAGTTCTGGAGGGACTTTTGGCCTGGACAGGTGAGTAGGTTATGAGCGAGTATGGGTGAAATGTCTATTGGATCGAGGTTCCAACAACCAACCTCAGCATGTCTGCAGCACATGGGAATCCTTAGTGAGACAAACAGGTTGTCAATTTAAATACATTAGGTGTTCACTGTCATCTTCTATAACCCCAAATTCTGATTTTAACATCATGCACGGATATCCCAGGTTTCCTGGAACTCATTGGGAAATCAAAGCAAGAGACGACGTGAATTATCAAGGGTCAGACAAGTGGCAGGCAAGAATAGCTTTAAATACTGAGAATACACACATGTTCCCTCACCTAGGTGAAAAACCATTACTCACAGACCTTATGCTGAGAATGAGCTTTCATTCCTACAATTTGGAGATCATTTCTGCTATACTGGATTTTACATTGATTTATTTATCATAGCCCAGCTTTCAACCTCAATTTATGCAGCTCTATCTTGGACTGATTGAACTGATAATCCACAAACCAGGACAATGCCCTGAGGTTCCAGACTCGAATCCTGCTTTGGTAGATGGTTACATTTGAACTGAATAAAATCCCAGTCTGTCATACAGCTCAATGGGATGTGGGTGCTGTTCACAAGGCCAGAAGTTATAGGCCATCCTTAAGCCATCAGCAAAAAGCTGTTTCATGAACGATCAGTTTTACACATATGCAGTTCATCAAGTTAGAATCACCTTAAAATATATTAAAGCCTCTTTGAACTTCACATTTTTCCTTCGGTGCCAGTTATTTTGCATGTTTAAAACACTGACTAACCTGGCAGTCCACAGCGAGGTTGACCAGCTCCAGGTGCTGTCCTCGTCCCAAAAATTTCCTGTCCGTTTTCATACACACACCAGCAGTAGCCTGTGCTGCTGTGACATTGCAGAGGCCTGAAATTCCCTTCTTCATCACACTCAGGGATATGGATTCCAAGAGTGTGAGATCCACGCAGACGTATCTCTGCCTGCAGCCTCTCTCGATGCTGTTCACAGGCAGTCTTTGGACGTTCGCTGGTTACTAATTGAACAAAAAGAAAGCAGTTTTGAAACAAACACAAATTAAAAATAAAATTCTCACATTGAGAAGCCTACATCTCTTCATACAAGGTTATCACCATCTGTTCGCAGGATAGAAAGCCAAGCCAATGTGCTTTATGTGCAACACTTCTCACATGCTTTAATTAATTTATTACTTCATATCAATCCAAATTCTACCACCACCTGGGATACATCTGTACCCATCAGAATTTAGTATTTTCAACAAGTGTTATGTAGTTCAACCCAAAACCTGCAAATTGATAAATGTTACTTTTTGAGAGTTAAATGTGAGCAACTGCTTTGGTGGCTGTGTATTACGGAGCTATCTAATTGATGGTGTAATTGGAAAGAAAGTGTTGGAAATGTTTATGCTGCAGTGCAATTGGGAAGAAAACTAAACTTGGGAACAAAGATGTTGAGGGAACATTTAACCTGACTGCATTGGGTGAGTTTGCAAGTGGGTAGCTAGTTAAAAGAGCCAAATACACGTGCGTCAGCAACCTGTTGACTTTCACCTCAGTCTAACCTAAAGCACATGGGAAAAGCTGGTAGCACAGATGGATTGACAATTTAAACATGGTGTATGCTTATTACCTGCTTTTTTAAGCCTGAATTCTGACTTTGACGGGGTGCACATGCATTTTCCTGGTTTCCTCACTAGAAAAATCAAGGCGTGGCAACAGCAGAACAGCAGTGTGTCAAGAACTGTCCGAAATCTCACACTGCCTTCCTGCCAAGGTAAAAGACTTTTGCCCAAGGATCTGTACTCCTTGTACAGATTTCATTGCTTTAAAGTTGATTTCTATTGTCTTTTCTGGGCTCTTCACCATCATTTCCAGAGAGGTATCAATGATGGGTGGTGTTGTCTTACTATTCTGCATCTCTATGTCAGATGATCTTAGCAAAACTTCAAGTCTGATCCACAGAGTCTCTTTAGATAGCGGAGCTGAAATGGGTTGATGTGGGTCAGCATCATGCCACTTGCTCTAGTGGGTCAGGAAACAGGATAATCCGGTGCAAAGCAGTGACTGGGTCAAGTTTATTTATTAATGTCACAAGTAGACTTACATTAACACTGTAATTTAGTTTCTGTGAAAATCCCTAGTCGCCAAACTCCAGTGCCTGTTCAAGTACATGGAGGGAGAACTTAGTATAGCCAATGCACCTAACCAGCCCTTCTTTCAGATTGGGAGATGGAACTGGAGCACCTGGAGGAAACCCGTACAGAGACAGAGAGAATGTACAAGCTCTGAACAGGCAGTAATCCTAACTAGGAATTGAACCCAGCTCCCTGGAACTGAGGCATCAGTGCTAACCATTGTGCCAACCATATTAAAAAGTCAGACACAAACGCCCCATTGAAGCTCCTGATTTTCCTCATTCTCCTGACTCCCTCGCTGTTAACTGGTTGGAAAGTTAAAATCCAACTCGTTGCATTTCAGAATTATTGAATGACAAAAATATATGAAATATGGAAAATATCCACTTCGAAAAAGAAAAACACACAGACTGCAATAGCTAAACAAAAGAGGAAACCATAATGATAAAGGAAAAATACTTGGGTGCGGAAAATCAGAAATAAGACAGAAAATTCTGGAAATAGTCAGCTGTTCTGGTACCATATGTGAAAGGAGAAACAGAATCAATGGATGGAATTTTTAATCTAACCCTTAGGGAAATTTCCATGATTCCTACCAGGCAGTGGGATAGCCGTTCTCATGTGATCAGCCAATTAATTATAATCAGTGAGGAGCATGCTGAAGCTTGAGGTGGGCCAGGCAGGAGGCTGGCCACCCCCGTTAGCTCGTGGGGTCAAAAGTCTAGATGCCATATTTAAATGGCATCCAGACAGCTATTCATTCACAGCGGACAGAGAGTTCTACCTTATTCCTCCATGTTGGAGAAATTAACAGATGTGACAGATCACAACCTGGGGCATACAAAGGCCTCTCCAGCATTACCGACCACTCATTTCTAAATAAGAGCACTACCTGCAATACATGGTTAGGCCAATGCTAACTGCTGCAATATAACCTGTTCGCCAATATCTTGAGGCCTGCTTCCTCCTGCTGCTAAGATCTCACTCGTCCTGGCCCTGTGCCAAGCTGTGATTGGCCTTCCTTCTCCTCAACGAGAGCCATCACCAAGGCACAATTATCTGTAGCCAGCAATATCAGCACAGTGATGCTTGAACAAATTGAAGTAATACATTAAGCGACAGTATCCTTTACAGGTTCCCTTTCATCTCAAAACCATCTGACCAGCCAAACCCTTCTGGCCTCCCCCATCCAGGTAAAGAACATCCTGGAGGAGCAGAGATGGGTGTTCCTGTGCTCATAAATGACTGCATATGGAGACATTGCTTCTTGACCAGACTGATGAGTTACGTGCAAGAAGTCTTCCTCTGACACTAAGAACAAAGAACAGTACAGCACAGGCTGTACTGTTCCCTTCGGCCTGAGCTGCTCATTGGTCCAACTAGAAGGGATTCGTTTGTATCCCTTCATTCCCAGTCTGCTCATGTGATTATCCAGGTAAATCTTAAACAATCCCACCATGTCCGCCTCCACCACCCTTCTTGGCAGTGCATTCCTGCCCCCCGCTACTCTGTGTAAAAAACGCCCCTCTGATATCTGAGTAATAGCTTGTCCCTCTCACCTTGAGCCTGTGACCCCTCATAATCGTTACTTCTGACCTGGGAATAAGCTTCCCACTATTCACCCTATCTGTACCCTTCATAATTTTGTACACCTCTATTAGGTCTCCCCTCATTCTCCATCTTTCCAGGGAGAACAACCCCAGTTTACCCAAACTCTCCTCATAGCTAAGATCCTACATACCAGGCAACATTCTGGTAAACTTCCTTTCCAGTGTCTCCAAAGCCTCCACGTCCTTCTGGTAATGTGGTGACCAGAACTGGATGCAATATTCCAAATGTGACCTAACCAACATTTTATACTGCTGCAACATCAGACTCCAGTTTTTATACTCTATACCCTGTCCTATAAAGGCAAGCATGCCATATGCCTTCCTCACCACCTTCTTCAACTGTGCTGCCACCTTCAAGGATTTGCGGACTTGCACACCTAGGTCCTTCTGTGTTTCTGTACTCTTCATGGTTCTGCCATTTATTGTATAACTCCCCCCTACATTAGTTCTTATAAATGCATCACCACATTTATCTGGATTAAATTCCATCTGCCATTTCTCTGCCCAATTTTCCAGCCTATCTAAATCTATACTATTCTGACGCCTCTACTACCTTCGAGATTCTACAAAGAAATCATTGCTCGGCAGCATTGAAATACTAACTGCATGAGCCTTTGTCAGCAATGACCATTTAGCCAGAAGGATGGGGAAGTTTACTGCTGTCCACAGCTGTGTCCCTTGAAGGCATCCAGCTCCTTCCCTTCCTCACTGCCTCTAACAACATCTAATGGCACAGAATGAACAGTAGCTCCACACCATGCGGGATCTTGATGTTACGAGACTCATGAGTCAGGAACAAACCTGCTGCAGTGCAGGTGTAACAACATAGAGAACAATGGAGCGTCTTTGTCATTCAATTGCCTTACAATTACTAGGGTGCCCCTGTAGTTGGTCAATGTGTTGACATTAAACTCCACCCCCCCCAAAAAAGATCATCCACCCACTCTGAGACATCACACTGATTGACTGTGTGGTCAAGGTCAGATTTGACAAATGGTGCACATCACCTTTCAACCTCACACCATCTTCGACCCTCCCCATTACCCGCCACTCTTCCCATCTCCCTTGACCCACTTAATATCACCATTCCTCTCCTTTTTGTCATTCTTGAACCTCCCACCATTATCCTGGACCCTATCACCATCCACCTCCACATGTCTTTCCTCCCTCAGAGCCAACACCAATTATCATCCCCATGCCAACTGGACCTTGCCCCTCCTGTTATCCGAGCCACCTGTTTATTTTTCCTCCATAGCTCTCTTCTCTTGACATCTTTAGCTACGAAACTATCAGCCTGGACAGACCCGCTACCTTTCTGCGTCCCGCTTCTCCCTAGGGCCGTGACTGTTCCCTTTTATCACCAGTACCCTGAGTTAACCACCCAGGATTCCCGTAATCAACACCACCAACCTCGCTCTATAACACTCTGTCCCAACTAATCTACCCCCAGCCCTTTCCCTGTTTGTCTGCCTCCCACATGCAGCCTTGCAGCAACATTTGCTAATGATGCAAGTGAAATTATGCAAGGTGCTGAGAGGGCAAAGCAGCATCGACTGAGTTTAATATCATGGATGAAGTGAAGCTCATGCAGGGCACGTCACTTATATACAATTAAACAGTTGAATGTTCTAAAGTCTCACTGGGAGAGAATTTAATTTGGTGGTCTTTTAATGAGCATGGATGAAGTCCAACATTGTCCGGCAGGAAGCTGAACCTGATTTAACCATCAAGGTCAGGAAAATGAAATTTGAACAGTTTATCCTGATGTTGGGAAAGAGATTTGTTGCTTCCCACCAATCGACGTGCCAACCCCCTCCCCTCCACCCAATGGGACCCTTTTTCTGTTCCGAAAATATAACTGAGGTTTTTTCTTTGCCTTCTTTTTATCATTTTTGAATTTATTTTTCAAATTTAATTCTTTATGCTCACACATTTAAAAACATGGCAGCAGGAGTAAGCCATTCGGCCCATTGAGCCTGCTCCACCAGTAAGTTCATAGATGATTTGATGTGGCCTCAACTCCACTGTCCTGCTTGCCTCCTATAACCCTTGCCTCTCTCGCTGATCAAAAATTCAATGACCCAGCTGCCACTGCTCGCTGGGGGAGAGTGTTCCAAAGATAAACGGCCCTGCGACAAAAGAAATTCCTCCATATCTCCATTTTAAATGGGAAACCTCTTATTTTGAAGTTGTACCCCCTAGTTCTAGATTCCTACCTTACACAGAATCTTCTATGCTTCAATAAGATCACTCTCATCCTTCTAAACACCAATGAGCATAGACCCAACCTGCTCAACCTTTCCTCATAAAATAACCATTCATCCCAGGAATCGGCCCAGTGAATATTCCTGAATCACCTCCAAAGCAAGTATATACCTCAAGAAAGGTGATCAAAAGTGTCCATAATACTCCAGGTGTGATCCAACAATACTCCACCTCCTTGCAGTAAAGGCCAACATTCAATTTGTCTTCTTAATTACTTTCTGTCCCTAAATATGACCTGGTGTAATTCATGAATAAGGGCAGCCATGTTTCTTCTGCATCATGATATTCTGTAATCTCTATCCATTTAAATAAAATTCAGTTTTTCTATTCTTCCCACCAAAGTGGACAAACTTGCCTTTTCTCACATTGTACGTCAGCTGCCAAATGTCTGCCAACTCATCTAGCCCATCAATATCCCTTCGCAAACTCTGCATCCTCATAACTTGATTTCCTGTATATTGTGGTATTGTCAGCAAATTTGGCTGCCATCCAAGTGGTCCCTTTATCCAAATCATTAATTATAGATTTTAAATAACTGAGCTCCTAACATTGATCTCTACAGCACTCCACTAGTGACAATCTGAGAACCTCCTATTTATCCTAACCCTCTGTTTCCTTTTTGTTAGTCAATCCTCTGTTCATGCTAAAACAGCACTCCCAACACTATTTGCTCTTATTTTGTGTAGTAACTTTTATGTGGCATCTTATCAAATGGCTTTTGGAAATCAAAAGGCATACATCTACTGGTTTCCTTTTATTCACTCTGCTTGCTACATCATCAAAAGAAGCGTTTCAATGATGATCAACTTAGCACACATGCACCTCAATAAGTTCCAAGTTAAAATCACTTTAAAATAAGTTAAAATCTCTTAAAACTCCTCATTTTTAGTGCATTATTGGTCATTTTGCCTATTTAACACACTGACTGACCTGGTGCTCCACACTGTGGCTGCCTGGATCCAGGGGGTGTCCAAGTCCCAGGAATTTCTTGTCCGTTTTCATACACACACCAGCAGTACCCTGTGCTGCCGTAACATTGCACAGGCCTGAAGTTTCCTTCTTCATCACACTCAGGGATATAGATTCTAACAGAAGGGTCACGGAGGTTCAGCAATGCTTGCAATCGGTCTCGTTGCTGTTCACAAGCAGTCTTTGGACGTTCATTGGCTGCTAATCAAACAAAAAAAAACTTGTTTGGAAACAAATACAAGTTACAAGTACACATCTCGTACACAGATTATGTAACATCTCTTCCTGTAAAATAACTGCTGTCGCCAGATCTTTATTTGCTTTAAATACATGATGTTATCACCTCAAATTGATTCAAATTCTACCAATTTCAAGATTATACTTCTACAGTTAATATTTTGAGCTAGTGTTAACAACTCATTTTTGACACAAATATTATCTGATAAATCTTCGTTATTGAGTGTTTGTTGTGAAGAACCGCCTTGCCAGAGGTATCAAGCAGAACTTTCTCAGTGGTGCACAACTGGGATGAAATTGGTTTTGTAGAATGTGACTGTGAAGGAAATTTTTTACATTGAAGTAATGTGATTTCAGAGAAAGTTTCAACTTGAGGCCAAGATTTTGGGGAGAATTTTAATCTGACTATCTGGATGGACTTGAGAGAAGGACGTGTTCCTTTGGAGCAGCACGGAGAGGCAGCGATTTGGGAAAGCGTGAAGTTCGTGTGTTAAGTAGTTTTTTAACTTTTCTCTTTGTTTAAAATTGCGAGCAGGGGTAGTTTTTGCCTTTTTTTTTAATTTAAACTAACTAGAAACCGGAAGTCGTCATTAGGAGGCTTGCTGGTAGTTGTAGTTTTCTCTCTCTATAAATTGGTAAGAATTTAGCAACACCAATTATTAATCCAACCGATTTATTTGATAGTAAAAAAGCGAGCTTTCAACACTCCCGTGTCTTCATCAGGCAAGTGCAGTGTTCTGGTCTGCAATAGCACACATCAGCACAGACAGTCAGAGATTGCTGATTAGAATGCGAATCCTTACATCTAACCTGCTATTCAAGTGTTAAAGTGGCTAACAATGTGTGTGAAGGGGATCCTGAGCATTGGAGAAAATACACAATTCTCTAACAATGCTCAGGATCCCCTTCACACACATTGTTAGCCACTTTAACACTTGAATAGCAGGTTAGATGTAAGGATTAGCATTCTAATCAGCAATCTCTGACTGTCTGTGCTGATGTGTGCTATTGCAGACCAGAACACTGCACTTGCCTGATGAAGACACGGGAGTGTTGAAAGCTCGCTTTTTACTATCAAATAAATCGGTTGGATTAATAATTGGTGTTGCTAAATTCTTACTGAGTTCTTACCACTCCAATCCAACGCCGGCATCTTTACATCTATAAATTGGTCCAGAGAGGAAACCCGATACTCTACACAGGTAGAGTATCCCACCCTCCCCCCTCCTCTAACCTAATAATAAAAGTGTGTGGGAAGTTTTTTTTTTCTCTCCTTAAAGTAAATTAAAGTATCAGGGATGGCACTGCAGGCAGTACGTTGCAACTCCTGTAGTATGTACAAGGTGAGGGACACCAGTAGTGTTCCTGCTGATTATACCTGCAGGAAGTGTGCCCATTTGCAGCTCCTTGAGGATTGTGTTAAGGAGCTGGAGCTGGAATTAGAGGAACTCCGGATAATTCGAGAGGTTGAGGAGGATATTGGCAGGAGTAACAAAGAGATAGTCACTCCTAAAAGTGATTCTTGGGTAACTATTAGGAAGAGGGGTAAGAAGCAATTGGGTAGACAATCCCCGGGGCTGTTCCCCTCCAAAACAAATTTTCTGTCCTGGAGGCTACAGTTGAGGAAGAATCAACTGGAGATGGCCAAAGGGAGCAGGTCTCTGGGGGTGAGCCTGCTGAGAATGCTCAGGTGGGTAGGGGGAATAAGAGATTGGGCCTAGTAATTGGAGACTCCATAGTTAGAGGGACAGATAGGAGTGTAAGTAGTAATAAAAGTGACTCAGGGCTGGTGTGTTGCCTCCCAAGGGGCTGGGGTCCAGGATGTCGCAGATCGGGTTTTTAAGATTCTTAAGGGAGAGGGGAGTCAACCCCAAGTCATAGTTCATGTAGGGACACATGATATAGGAAGGACAAGGGAAGGGGATATTAAACAGAAACTTATGGAGTTGGGGTGGAAGCTTAGGGCCAAAACTGGCAGAGTGGTTATCTCTGGACTCTTGCCTGTGCCAAGGGATAGTTTAGAGAAGAACAGAGAGGGAATGTTTGAACTTGTGGCTGCGGGGATGGTGCAGGAGGGAGGGGTTCAGGTTCCTGAACAATTGGGACTCATTCTGGGATAGGTGGGACCTCTACAAGAGAGATGGTCTACACCTGAACCAGAGGGGAACTAATATCTTGGGGGAAAATTTGCTAAGGCTATGCAGGGGGCTTTAAACTGATTCGGGGGGGGTGGGATCCTAAGTAGTTGGGGTGCTAAGAGGGATGAGAGTAAGGGGGTCATAGAGGAAAGCTGTAAAACACAGCAGCATACGGGTGGGGTAGGGCAGGGTTTGAAATGCGTATACTTTAATGCAAGGAGTATTCGCAATAAGGGGGAGGAACTTGCAGCTTGGACCAGTACCTGGAACTTCGATGTTGTGGCCATTTCAGAGACTTGGGTAGAGAAGGGACAAGAATGGATGTTGCAGGTTCCGGGGTTCAAATGCTTTAGTCGGAGTAGAGAAGGAGGTAGAAGGGGGGGAGGAGTGGCACTATTAGTCAAAGACTGTATCACAGTGACAGAAAAGAAGTTTGATGAGGACTTGTCTGTTGAGGTAGTATGGGCTGAGATTAGAAACAGGAAAGGAGAGGTCACCCTGTTGGGAGTCTTTTATAGACCTAATAGTTCTAGAGAGGTTGAGGAAAGGATTGCCAAGTCAATTCTGGTCAGGAGTGAAAGTAATAGGGTAATTGTTATGGGGGACTTTAACTTTACTAATATTGATTGGAATAGCTATAGCTCTAGCTCGTTAGAGGGGTCAGTTTTCGTACAGAGTGTGCAGGAAGGTTTTTTGACTCAGTATGTAGATAGGCCAACTAGAGTTGAGGCTACATTGGATTTGGTGCTGGGCAATGAGCCAGACCAGGTGTTAGGCTTGGAAGTCAGTGAACATTTTGGTGATAGTGACCACAATTCGGTTACGTTCACCTTAGTGATGGATAGGAATAGGCATTAAGCTGGGGGCAGTAGTTATAACTGGAGGAAGGGTAATTATGAGGCCATCAGGAGAGAATTAGGGTGCATAGATTGGACTAGGAAACTACAGGGACTGGGAACATCTGGAATTGCACTTGGAGTATTGTGTGCAGTTCTGGTCCCCACATTATAAGAAAGATGTGGAGGCATTGGAGAGGGTACAGAGGAGGTTTACCAGGGTGTTGCCTGGTATGGAGGGCAGGTCTGATGAAGAGAGGCTGAGGGATTTGAGGTTGTTTTCGTTAGAAAGGAGGCGGCTAAGAGGGGACCTTATCGAAACATATAAGATGATTAGAGGTTTAGATATGGTGGACAGTGATAGCCTTTTTCCTAGGATGGAGAAAGCTAGCACGAGGGGACACAGCTTTAAATTAAGGGGTGATAGTTATAGAACGGATATCAGAGGTAGGTTCTTTACCCAAAGGATGGTTCGGGAGTGGAATGCCCTGCCTGCAGCAGTTGTAGATGCGCCAAGTTTGGTGGCGTTTAAGAGGTTAGTTGATAAGTATATGGAAGAGAAGGGAATGGTTTAGTTTGGAGGGGCATTGCTTTTTATATTGGTCGGCGCAACATCGAAGGCCGAAGGGCCTGTTCTGTGCTGTAATGTTCTATGTTCTATGTGTATAAAAGAGCAGAAAATGCCATTGGGCCAAAGATCTAGCAGCAATGTGCCAAACTTCACCAACCTCACGTGTCTGCAGCACATGGAAATCCTCGGTGGGATAGGAGGATTGGTAAGTTAAATATGTTAAATTTTCATTACCAGCTTTTTAAATGCAGAATTCTGATTTTAACAGCACTTCCATAGATTTCTGAGACTTTCTGGAATATGCCAGGGAAATCAGGCCAGAATTCTCCGATCTCATCCATGACTGGGATTTTCCACTCCTACTGCTCTGAAAAGAGATTTGGCTGAATGCCAAATTCTCCACTCTTGTTGGCAGCAGCAGCAGAGCATGAATAGCTGGAGAATTCTGGCCCATGGTGAGAGCTAATGGGATTGGCGAAGGCTGATCAAGGGACAGGCAAGAAATGTTTTAAACAAAAGATTTCACATTTATTTCTTTCCCTGATTTAAAAGCTTCTGTTCAGAGCATCGTTTGTAAAAATGTACATTTACTGCATTAAACACTATTTCCCAATACTTCATAAGCCAATTTGACTGTTCTGGGGTTTACACAAATTGATCCACATTTATCTTTCAGTAGTCAGTTCAGTGTGAGAGCTACTTTATCTTGCACCACAGATCAGGGACAAGATGGGAAGAAGCAGCAGCAACACAGACAAGGACTCCACAGCTACAAGAGATACCTGATGCCTCTATCACGTGTTTCTAACCTGATCAACTTCTATAAATGACACCAGGACCTGTTCCAGTTCAGATTCACTGCTTAAAAAAATGTCCTTGATCTATCATCTTTGCTACGACACTGGTCATTCTTCATATTTGAAACACTGACTGACCTGGTGCTTCACACTGTGGTTGTCCGGTTCCAGATGCTGTCCGGGTCCCAGGAATTTCTTGTCCATTTTCATACACACACCAGCAGTAGCCTGTGCTGCCGTGACATTGCAGAGGCCTGAAGTTCCCTTCTTCATCACACTGAGGGATATAGGCTCCGACAAGAGGTTCACGCAGGTTCAACTCTGCTCGCAGTCTGTCTCGTTGCTGCTCACAAGCTGTCTTTGGGCGTTCATTAGTTGCTAAATAAATTAAAAAACTGGTTTTGAAATAAATACAAATTAAATGCACTCCTTATACAAGTCATGTCACATGTCTTCCTGTGACTTGACTGCTGTCATCAGTTCATTTATATGCTTTGAAAACAACACATGATATAGTTAATTTATCACCTCAAATTGATTCAAATTCTACTATCACCAAGAATATAAAAATAGTGACTATTTTGAACAATTTTTAAAAGCTCATTTGTGACACCAATGTTATCTGATAAATCTTCCTTATTGAGTGTTTGTTGTGAGGAACTGCTTTGCCAGAGATATCAGGCAGAACTTTGAGTGGTGCGCAACTGGAATGAAATTGGTTCAATAGAATGTGGCTATGGAGAATATTTTTACATTGAAGTAATGTGATTTCAGAGAAAGCTTCAACTGAAGACCAATATTTTGGGGAGAATTTTAATCTGACCACGTGGGGGGAAATTGCGAGAGAATGATGGGTGTAAAAGGGCTGAAACTGCCACTGGGTCAAGGATCCAGAAGCAAACCGCCAAACTCCATCAACCTCAGGGCGGTCTGCAGCACATGGGAATCCTTGGTGGCTCGGGCAGATTGGTAAGTTAATTACCTTAAATTTTCATTACCAGCTTCTTAAATGCAGAATTCTGATTTTAACAGCAGTTACACAGATTTCTGAGACTATGGGATATTGCAGGGAAATCAGGCCAGAATTCTCCGATCTCGTCCACAGCTAGGATTCTCAGGTCCCGCTGCTCTAAACAGAGATTTAGCAGGGTGCTTATTGGCAGCAGCAGCAGGGCGTGAATGGCTGGAGAATTCCAGCCCATGGCGAGAGTTAATAGGATTAGAAAAGGCTGATCAAGGGATAGGCAAGAAATAGTGTTTAAACACTAAGGTCTCACATTTATTTCCTTACATGGTTTAACAGCTTTTGCTCTGAGTATCAATTCTGAAAGTGTGCATTTACTGCATTAAACACTACTTCCCAATACTTTGGAAGCCAATTCTACTGTTTTGTGGTTTACATCAATTCATCCACACTTACCTTTCAGTATTCAGTTCCGTGTGGGAGCTAGTTTATCTTGGACCAGAAATCTGGTTCAAGATGGGAAGAAGCAACAGCAACACAAGAGATAACCAGTGTCTCTATCACCTGTTTCTATGTTGATCAACTTCTATGAATGGAAACAGGACCTGTTCCAATTCAGAACTACTTTTTATAAAAATGTCCTTCTTGACTCATCATCTTTGCTACAACACTGGTCATTCTCCAAATGTAAAACACTGACTGACCTGGTGCTTCACACTGTGGTTGACCAGTTCCAGGTGCTGTCCGAGTCCCAGAAATTTCTTGTCCATTTTCATACACACACCAGCAGTAGCCTGTGCTGCCGTGACATTGTATAGGCCTGAAGTTCCCTTCTTCATCACACTGAGGGATATAGGCTCCGACAAGAGGTTCGCGCAGGTTCAACTCTGCTCGCAGTCTGTCTCGTTGCTGCTCACAAGCAGTCTTTGGGCGTTCATTGGATGCTAATCAAATTAAAAAAAACTGGTTTTGAAACAAATACAAATTACAAGTGTGCATCCCTCATACAAGTTATGTAATATCTCTTCCTATGAACTGACTGTTATACGCTTTAAATCCAATACATGATACAGTTAAATTACCACCTCAAATTAATTCAAATTCTACCACCAGAAATATGCTAATAAACAAACAGGAGTGAATATTTTGAGCTAGTTTTAAATAGTTAATTTGTGATACAAATATTATCTGATAAATCTTCCTTATTGAGTATTTGTTTGTGAGGAACTGCCTTGCTAGCAGTATCAGGCAGAACTTTCTCAGTGGTGAGCAACTGGAACAACATTAGTTAAATAGATTGTGAAGGATGCTTTTTTACATTGAAGTAATGTGATTTCAGAGAAAACTTCATCTGGAGACCAAGATTTTGGGGAGAATTTTAATCTGACCATGTGGGTTGACGTGTGAGAGAATGACAAGTGTGAAAGGGCTGAAACCGCCATTGGGTCGAGGATCCAGCAGAAACCTGCAAACTCCACCAACTGCAGTGTGGTCTGCAGCACATGGGAATCCTTGGTGGGATGGGCAAATTGACAAGTTAAATATGTTAAATTTTCATTACCAGCTTTTTAATTCTGATTTTAACAGTCTGTGGCAAGTCCACCCTCATGGTCAGATTAAAATTCTCCCCAAAATCTTGGTCTCAAGTTGAAGCTTTCTCTGAAATCACATGACTTCAATGTAAAAAATATCCTGCACAGTTGCATTCTACTAAACCAATTTCATTCTGGTTGCGCACCACTGAGAAAATTCTGCCTGATACCTCTGGCAAAGCAGTTCCTCACAACAAACACTCAATAAATGAGCTATTTAACATTAGCTCAAAGTATGACATAGAACATTACAGCGCAGTACAGGCTCTTCAGCCTTCAATGTTGCACCAAAACCAATCTAAAGCCCATTTAACCTACACTATTCCAATTTCATCCACATGTTTATCCAATGACCATTTAAATGCCCTACAGTTGTATTTTTGGTAATGGCAGAATTTGAATCAATTTGAGGTAATAAATTAACTATATCATGGATTGTATTTAAAGCACATAAATGAACTGGTGTCAGCAGTCAGTTCATAGGAAGAGATGTGACATAATTTGTGTAAAGGATGCTTATAATTTGTATTTGTTTCTAAACAAATTACACAGATTTTTGAGAAATTAAGAGATATACCAGAGAAATCAGGCCAGAATTCTCCAACCTTGTCTACAGCTGGGATTTTCCGTTACTGCTGCTCTGAACAGAGATTTGGCTGAGTGCAAAATTCTCCATTCTCGTTGGCAGCAGCAGTGGGGAATGAATGGCTGGAGAATTCTGGCCCATGGCAAGAGTTAATGAGATTAGAAAAGGCTGATCAAGGACCAGAGAAGAAAGCTTTTAACCACTAAGGTCTCACATCTATTTTTTTGCCTGATTTAAAAGCTTTTGCTCAGAGCATTGATTCTGAAAGTGTGCATTTACTGCAATAAACACTATTTGCCAATCCTTTATGAGCCAATTTGACTGTTCTGCGGTTTACACAGATTGAACCACATTTATCTTTCAGTATTCAGCTCAGTGTGGGAGCTACTTTATCTTGCACCGCAGATCAGGGACAAGATGGGAAGGAGCAGCAGCAACACAAACAGACACTCCACAGCTACAAGAAATATCCAATGCCTCTACAACCTGTTTCTATGCTGATCAGCTTCTATGAATGAAACCAGGTCGTACTCCAATTCAGACTTACATTTTTTTTAAAAAAAAGTCCGTCTTGACCTATCATCTTTGCTACAACATGGTTATTCTCCATATGTAAAACACTGACTGACCTGGTGCTTCACACTGTGGTTGACCGGTTCCAGGTGCTGTCCGAGTCCCAGGAATTTCTTGTCCATTTTCATATACACACCAGCAGTAGCCTGTGCTGCCGTGACATTGCATAGGCCTGAAGTTCCCTTCTTCATCACACTGAGGGATATAGGCTCCCACAAGAGGTTCACGCAGATTCAGTTCTCGTTGCTGCTCACAAGCCGTCTTTGGGCGTTCATTGATTGCTAATCAAACAAAAAAACTTGTTTAGAAACAAATACAAATTATAAGCATCCTTTACACAAATTATGTCACATCTCTTCCTGTGAACTGACTGCTGTCACCAGTTCATTTATGTGCTTTAAATACAATCCATGATATAGTTAATTTATTACCTCAAATTGATTCGAATTCTGCCATTACCAAAAATACAACTGTAGGGCATTTAAATGGTCATTGGATAAACATGTGGATGAAATTGGAATAGTGTAGGTTAAATGGGCTTTAGATTGGTTTTGGTGCAACATTGAAGGCTGAAGGGCCTGTACTGCGCTGTAATGTTCTATGTTATACTTTGAGCTAATGTTAAATAGCTCATTTATTGAGTGTTTGTTGTGAGGAACTGCTTTGCCAGAGGTATCAGGCAGAATTTTCTCAGTGGTGCGCAACCAGAATGAAATTGGTTTAGTAGAATGCAACTGTGCAGGATATTTTTTACATTGAAGTCATGTGATTTCAGAGAAAGCTTCAACTTGAGACTAAGATTTTGGGGAGAATTTTAATCTGACCATGAGGGTGGACTTGCCACAGACGAACGGGTGTAAAAGGGCTGAAACTGCCATTAGGTCGAGGATCCAGAAGCAATCCGCCAAACTCCACTAACCTCAGCGTGGTCTGCAGCACATGGGAATCCTCGGAAGGATAGGTAGATTGATAAGTTAAATATGTTAAATTTTCATTACCAGCTTTTTAAATGCAGAATTCTGATTTTAACAGCAGTTACACAGATATCTAAGACTTTATGGGATATGCCAGTGAAATCAGGCCTGAATTTTCTGATCCTGCTGCTCTGAACAGAGATTTGGCTGAGTGTCAAATTCTCCACACTCATTGGCAGCAGCAGCAGGATGTGAATAGCTGGAGAATTCTGGCCCATGGTGAGAGTTAATGGGAATAGAGAAGACTGATCAAGGGACAAGCAAGAACGCTCTTAAACACCACAGTCTCACATTTATTTCCTTACATGGTTTAAAAGCTTTTGCTCAGAGCATCGATTCTGAAAGTATGCATTTACTGCATTAAACACTATTTGCCAATCCTTTATGAGCCAATTTGACTGTTCTGGGGTTTACACAGATTGATCCACATTTATCTTTCAGTATTCAGCTCAGTGTTGGAGCTACTTTATCCTGCACCACAGATCAGGGACAAGATGGGAAGGAACAGCAGCAACACAAACAGACACTCTACAGCTACAAGAGATAACCAATGCCTCTACGACCTGTTTCTATGCTGATCAACTTCTATGAAAGGAACCAGGTCGTATTCCAATTCAGACTTCGCTACAACACGGTAATTCTCCATATGTGAAACACTGACTGACCTGGTGCTTCACACTGTGGTTGACCGGTTCCAGGTGCTGTCCGAGTCCCAGGGATTTCTTGTCCATTTTCATATACACACCAGCAGTAGCCTGTGCTGCCGTGACATTGCATAGGCCTGAAGTTCCCTTCTTCATCACACTGAGGGATATAAGCTCCCACAAGAGGTTCACGCAGGTTCAATTCTCGTTGCTGCTCACAAGTTGTCTTTGGGCGTTCATTGATTGCTAATCAAACAAAAAAAAACTTGCTTAGAAACAAATACAAATTATAAGCATCCTTTACACAAATTATGTCACATCTCTTCCTGTGAGCTGACTGCTGTCACCAGTTCATTTATGTGCTTTAAATACAATCCATGATATAGTTAATTTATTACCTCAAATTGATTCAAATTCTACCATCACCAAAAATACAACTGTAGGGCATTTAAATGGTCATTGGATAAACATATGGATGAAATTGGAATAGTGTAGGTTAAATGGGCTTTAGATTGGTTTCAGAGGTCGGTGCAACAGGCTGAAAGGCCTGTACTGCGCTGTAATGTTCTATGTTCTATGTTATACTTTGAGCTAATGTTAAATAGCTCATTTGTGACACAAATAATATTTGTAAGTCTTCCTTATTGAGTGTTTGTTGTGAGGAACTGCCTTGTCAGAGGTATCAGGCAGAATTTTCTCAGTGGTGTGCACCTGGAATGAAACTGGTTTAGTAGAATGTGACTGTGCAGGATATTTTTTTACATTGAAGTCATGTGATTTCAGAGAAAGCTTCAACTCGAGACCAAGGTTTTGGGGAGAATTTTAATCTGATCACAAGGGTGGACTTGTGAGAGAAGGACAGTGTAAAAGGCTGAAACTGCCATTAGGTCGAGGATCCAGAAGCAATCTGCCAAACTCCGCCAACCTCAGCGTGGTCTGCAGCACATGGGAATACTCGAAAGGATAGGCAGATTGGTAAATTAAATATCTTAAATTTTCAATGCTTTTTAAATGCAGAATTCTGATTTTGACAGCAGTTACACAGATTTCTAAGACTTTATGGGATGTGCCAAAGAAATCAGGCCAGAATTTTCCGATCCTGCTGCTCTGAACAGAGATTTAGCCGAGTGTCAAATTTTCCAGTCTCATTGGCAGCAGCAGCAGAATGTGAATGGCTGGAGAATTCTGGCCCATGACGAGAGTTAATGGAAATAGAGAAGAGTGATCAAGGGACAAGCAAGAAAGCTTTTAAACACCACAGTGTCACATTTATTTCCTTACATGGTTTAAAAGCTTTTGCTCAGAGCATCGATTTTGAAAGCGTGCATTTACTGGATTAAACACTATTTGCCAATACTTTGTGAGCCAATTTGATTGCTCTATGGTCTACACAGATTGATCCACATTTAACTTTCAGTATTCAGTTCAGTGTGGGAGCTACTTTATCTTGGACCACAGATCAGGGACAAGATGGGAAGGAGCAGCAGCAACACAAACAGATACTCCACAGCTACAAGAGATAATCAATGCCTCTATCAACTGTTTCTATGCTGATCAACTTCCATGAATGACACCAGGACCTGTTCCAATTCAGACTTTTTACAAAATGTCCTTCTTGATCTTTGCTACAACACGGGTCATTCTCCATATGTAAAACACTGACTGACCTGGTGCTTCACACTGTGGTTGACTGGTTCCAGGTGCTGTCCGAGTCCCAGGAATTTCTTGTCCATTTTCATACACACACCAGCAGTAGCCTGTGCTGCCGTGACATTGCAGAGGCCTGAAGTTCCCTTCTTCATCACACTCAGGGATATAGGCTCCGACAAGAGGTTCACGCAGGTTCAACTCTGCTCGCAGTCTGTCTCGATGCTGTTCACAAGCTGTCTTTGGGTGTTCGTTGATTGCTAAACAAAATTAAAAAAACTGGTTTTGAAACAAATACAAATTATAAGGTCCCTTACATAAGTCATGTGACATCTCTTCCTGTGAACTGACTGCTGTTGCCATTTCATTTATAGCTTTAAATATAACACATGATATAGTTAATTTATCACCTCAAGTTGATTCAAATTCTACCACCAAGAATATACTGATAACCACCAGGAATTAGTATTTTGGACTATTGTAAAATAGCTCATTTGTGACATAAATATTACAGGTAAATTTTCCTTATTGAAAATTTGTTGCGAGGAACTGCCTTACCAGCGCTATCAGGCAGAACTTTCTCAATGGCACATAACTGGAATGAAATTGGTTTGGTAGAATGTGACTGGGAAGGATTTTTTTACATTGAAATAAAGTGATTTTAGAGAAAGCTTCAATTCGAGACCAAGATTTTGGGGAGAATTTTAATCTGACCACGTGGATGGATTTGCGAGAAAACGACAGGCATGAAAGAGCTGAAACTGCCACTGGGTCGAAGATCCAGAAGCAAAGCACCAAACTCCACCAACCTCAGCATGGTCTACAGCACATGGGAATGCTTGGTAGGATAGGCAGATTGGCAAGTTAAATATGTTAAACTTCCATTACCAACTTTTTAAATGCAGAATTCTGATTTTAACATCAGTTACACAGATTTCTGAGACTTTCTGGAATGTACCAGGGAAATCAGGCCAGAATTCTCCGATCTTGTCCATGGCTGGGATTCTCCAGTCCTGCTGCTCTGAACAGAGATTTGGCTCAGTGCGAAATTCTCCATTCTCATCAGCAGCAGCAGCAGACCGTGAATGGCTGGAGAATTCTGGCCCATGGCGTGAGTTAACAAGATTAGAAAAGGCTGATCAAGGCAAGAAATGTTTTAAACACTAAGGCCTCACATCTATTTTCTTTCCTGGTTTAAAAGCTTTGTGTCAGAACATCGATTCTGAAAGAGTTCATTCTCTGCATTAAACACAATTTCCCAATATTTTGGAAGCCAATTCGACCGTTCTGGGGTTTACACTGATTGACCCACACTTATCTTTCAGATCAATAATGTCACACTCAGATTTCATGCCCTCCTGCCATCTTACTGGTCTTCCTGCAGGTGGTGTTCAACCAGTAATACAGGAGTTAAGTGGCACCTACTTTATCTTGTGCCACAGGTCAGGGACAAGATGGGAAGCAGAAGCAGCAGCACAAATAGACAATCCACAGCTACAAGAATAACCAATGCCCCTATCACCTGCTTCTATGTTGATTAGTTTCTAAGAATGACACCAATTCAGAATCACTTTTTAAAAAATCCTTCTTGACCTATCATCTTTGCTGTAACATTGGTCATTCTCCATATTTGGAGACTGACCTGGTGCTTCACACTGAGGTTGACTGGTCCCCGGTGCTGTCCGCGTTCCAGGAATTTCTTGTCCATTTTCATACACACACCAACAGTAGCCTGTGCTGCTGTGACATTGCATAGGCCTGAAGTTCCCTTCTTCATCACACTGAGGGATATAGGCTCCGACAAGAGGTTCACGCAGGTTCAACTCAGCTCGCAGTCTGTCTCGATGCTGCTCACAAGCAGTCTTTGGATGTTCATTGGTTGCTAATCAAATTTAAAAAAAAACTGGTTTTGAAAGAAATATAAATCACAAGTATTCCTCATACAAGTTATGTGAACTGAGTGCTGTCACCAATTCACTTATATGCTTTAAATACAACACATATGTAGTTAATTTATCATCTCAAATTGGTTCAAATTCTACCACCAAGAATACGCCGATAACCACCAGGAGTGAGTATTTTGGACTATTGTAAAATAGCTCATTTGTGACACAAATATTATCTGATAAATCTTTCTTATTGAGTGTTCGTTGTGAGGAACTGCCTTGCCAGAGGTATCAGGCAGAACTTTCTCAGTGGTGCGCAACTGGAATGAAATTAGTTTGGCAGAATGTGACTGTGAAGGATTTTTTTTTACATTAAGTAACATGATTTCAGAGAAAGCTTCAACTGGAGACCAAGATTTTGGGGAGAATTTTAATCTGATCATTTGCGAGAGAATGACAGGTATAAAAGGGCTGAAATCGCCAGTGGGTCGAGGATCACAGCAATGCGCTAACTCCACCAACCTCAGTGTGGTCTGCAGCACATGGGAATTCTCAGAGGGACAGGCAGATTGATAAGTTAAATACGTTAAACTTTCATTACCAACTTTTTAAATGCAGAATTCTGATTGTAACAGCAGTTACACAGATTTATGGGAGACGCCAGGGAAATCAGGCCAGAATTCTCCGATCTCGTCTGCAGCTGGAATTCTCCGGTTCCACTGCTGATCAGAGATTTGGCCAAATCCTCCATTCTCATTGGCAGCAAGAGCGGGTCATGAAGGGCTGCAGAACATTGGCCAACAGCGAGATTTAAGGGGATTAGAAAAGGCCGATCAAGGAACAGGCAAGAAATGGTTTAAACACGAAGGTCACATCTATTTCCTTCCCTGATTTATAAGGTTTATAGAAGTCTCACAACACCAGGTTAAAGTCCAACAGGTTTATTTGGTAGCAAATGCCACTAGCTTTTGGGATTCTGCTCCTTCGTCAGGTGAGTGGGCAGTTCTGATCACAAACAGGCATATAAAGGCACACAATCAGCTTACAAAATACTGATTAAAATGCAAGTCTTTACAGCTAATCAAGTCTTAAAGTTGCCCTAGGGGCAGGGTGCTGAATTGGGGGAAGGCTAACTACGGTCGGATTAGGCAGGAACTTACGGAAACTGATTGGAAATGGTTGTTCGAGGGTAAGTCCACGCTAGGCATGTGGGACTCTTTCAAGGGAATACTGAAAATGTTGCAAGATAGATATGTGCCAGCTAAGAAGAAAGAGGGGAAAGGTAGGATTAGAGAGCCATGGATTGCTAGGGATATTGAGGAATTGGTTAGGAGGAAAAGAGAGGCGTATGATAGGTCAAAGCAACTGGGAACGGAGACAGCGTTGGAGGAATATAGAGAGAGTAGGAGGGAGCTCAAACAAGGAGTTAGAAGGGCAACAAGGGGGCATGAAATGAATTTGGCAGATAGGATTAAGGAAAATCCAAAGGCTTTTTACTCCTATGTTAGGAATAAAAGGGTGGTTAGAGGAAAAATCGGACCTCTTAGGGACAGAGGAGGGGAACTGTGCTTAGAGCCCGAGGGAATGGCGGAGATCCTGAATGAATACTTTGCGTCAGTATTCACGAAGGAGAGGGGCTTGTTGACAGCCCGTCTGAGGGAGCTGTGGATCATTTGAAGGAAATATCCATATCGAGGGAGGAAGTGTTAGAGCTTCTAGGTAGCATTAAAACTGAAATCTCCGGGGCCTGATGGCATTTATCCCAGGCTGCTTAGGGAGGCGCAAGGTGAAATTGCTGGGCCTCTGACGTAAATCTTTGTCTCTTCTTTGGACACACGTGAGGTCCCAGAGGACTGGAGAATAGCTAATGTTGTACCGTTGTTTAAAAAGGGTAGTAGGGATAACCCTGGAAATTATAGGCCAGTGAGTTTGATGTCAGTGGTAGGGAAGCTGTTGGAGGGGATTCTTAGAGATAGGATGGAGAGGCACTTAGAGCGTTGCAATCTGATTAGGGATACGCAGCATGGATTTGTTAAGGGGAGGTCGTGCCTTACAAATCTGGTAGAATTTTTTGAGGAGGTGACGAAAATGGTGGACGAAGGGCAAGCCGTTGATGTCGTGTACATGGATTTTAGTAAGGCATTTGACAAAGTCCCTTATGGGAGGTTAGTTGAGAAGGTCAAGGCTAATGGGATACAAGGACAGGTAGTTAGATGGATAAGTAACTGGCTTAGTAATAGGAGACAGAGAGTAATAGTGGAAGGGTGTTTTTCTAGCTGGAGGTCAGTCGCTAGTGGTGTGCCGCAGGGCTCGGTACTGGGACCTCTTCTATTTGTAATATATATAAATGACTTGGAAAAGGGAGTAAGTGGAGTGATCTGCAAGTTTGCAGACAATACAAAGATGGCTGGACTTGCAGATAGTGAGCATTGTCAGGCGATGCAGCAGGACATCGAAAGGCTGGTAGCTTGGGCAGATGGAATTCAATCCTGATAAATGTGAGGTGATGCATTTCAGGAGAAAGAATGTAAGGGGGAGGTATATGATAAAGGGTAGGCCTATTAAGAGTATAGAAACACAGAGGGACCTGGGGTGCAGGTGAACAAGTCTCTGAAGGTGGCAGAGCAAGTGGAGAAGGTTGTGAAGAAAGCATATAGTATGCTAGCCTTTATAGGAAGGGGTATAGAGTACAAGAGCTGGCCTTTAATGTTGCAGTTGTATAAAACGCTGGTTAGACCTCATTTGGAATACTGCGTCCAGTTCTGGTCGCCTTACTACCGAAAGGACGTGGAGACTCTGGAGAGAGTGCAGAGGAGGTTTACCAGGATGCTGCCTGGTATGGAAGGTCTGAGTTACGAGGAGAGGTTAGGCAAATTGGGACTGTTTTCCTTAGAAAGACGTAGACTTAGAGGAGATCTAATAGAGGTGTACAAGATTATGAGGGGTATAGATAGAGTAAACAGGGTTAAGCTTTTTCCTAGGATGGACTCGAATAGCACGAGGGGTCACAGGCTTAGGGTGAGGGGGGTAAGGTATAATTTGGATGCTAGAGGGAGTTTTTTCACACAGAGGGTGGTGGGGGTATGGAATGCGCTGCCAAGTAAAGTGGTGGAGGCAGGTACTCTGGAGTTATTTAAGAAATACTTAGATGGGCACATGAACAGAATGGGAATGGAGGGGTATAGAAAACTGATTTAAAATAGGGATCATGAGCCTTGGGAGTCCCTGGGAAGTGTGTAAATAGATGATGATATTGATGTACTTGTTTTTATCCTACAGGTGCTTTGGTCCACCTTGTTGTCTAACGAGGGGCATACACGCGATGGGTCGTGAGAGGGCTGCTCTTGGATTTTTTTCGAGAGTATCCTAGTGCTTCACGTCGTTAGTGTACGCTTGACCTGGACCATTTGATGGGCAACACGACAGCTCAGTGACTATCGCTGTGCTGTGCAGATACATGGATTTGGGCCTGTGTCTGTGGGAGTTTGCGCATTCTCCCCGTGCTTGCGTGGGTTTTCTCCGGGTGCTCCGGTTTCCTCCCACATCCCAAAGATGTGCTCTTAGGCTAATTGGCAAAAGAAATTCTCCCTAAATTGTCTCAAATTTGATTTTTAATCCATAGCTCTATAAACATAGACAAGGATCATGGGTAGAGGTGGGAACATTAGGGTAGCAGCACAGGCTCATTGGGCTGAAGGGCCTGTTTCCCGTGCTGTTTTGTTCTTTGTAGGTGCAGACAATGTGAATGGAGATAGCATTAAGCATAGGTTAAAGAGATGTGTATTGTCTCCAGACAGGACAGTAAGTGAGATGTTGCAAGCCCAGGCAAGTCATGGGAGTTACAAATAATGTGACATAAACCCAAGAACCCTGTTGAAACTGTCTTCATGTGTGCGGAACTCACATGTCCCGAAACATGGTATTTTGGGGAGACCATGCAGACGCTACAACAACGGATGAATGAAAACCACTTCACAATCACTAGGCAAGATTCTTCCTGTTAAGGAACACTTCAGTGGTCACGGGCATTTGGTCTTTGATCTTCGGGTAAGCGTTCTCTAAGGTGGCCATCACGATACATGACAGTATAGAGTCGCTGAGCAGAGACTGATAGCCAAGTTTTGCACATGTAAGGACAAACCTAACTGGGATCTTGGGTTCGTGTCACATTATTTGTAACTCCCGTGACTTGCCTGGGCTTGCAACATCTCACCTACTGTCCTGTCTGGAGACAATACACATCTCTCTAACCTATGCTTAATGCTATCTCCACTCACATTGTCTGCACCTTTAAGACATGATTAGCTGTAAACACTCAATTTTAACCTGTATTCTGTAAACTGAGTGTGAGCCTTTATATGCCCTGTTTGTGATCAGAACTGCCCAATATTTTGGAACCCAATACAACAATTTCCCAATACTTTGGAAGCCAATTTGACTGTTCTGGGGTTTACACAGATTGATCCACACTTATCTTTCAGTATTTGCTTCAGTGTGGGACCAACTTTATCTTGGACCACAGATTAGGGACAAGATGGGAAGAAACAGTTGCAACACAAACAGGGACTCCACAGCTACAAGAGATACCCGATGCTTGTATCACCTGTTTCTATGTTGATCAACTTCTATGAATGACGCCAAGACCTGTTCCAATTTAGACTCACTATGTCCTTCTTGATCTCTCATCTTTGCTACAACACTGGTCCTTCTCCATATTTGAAACACTGACTGACCTGGTGCTTCACACTGTGGTTGACCGGTTCCAGGTGCTGTCCGAGTTCCAGGAATTTCTTGTCCATTTTCATACACACACCAGCAGTAGCCTGTGCTGCCGTGACATTGCATAGGCCTGAAGTTCCCTTCTTCATCACACTCAGGAATATAGGCTCCGACAAGAGGTTCACGCAGGTTCAACTCTGCTCGCAGTCTGTCTCGTTGCTGCTCACAAGCAGTCTTTGTGCGTTCATTAGTTGCTAAACAAATTAAAAAATTGGTTTTTAAACAAACACAAATTACATGCATCCCTTGCACAAGTCATGTGACATCCCTTCCTGTGAGCTGACTGTTATCTCCAGTTCAGTGCTATGCTTTAAATACAACACATGATATAGTTAATTTATCACCTGAAATTGAGTAAATTTAACTTTCACCAAGAATACATCTATACAGTTAATATTTTGAGCTTGTGTTAAATAGCTCACTTCTGACAAATATTGTCTGATAAATCTTCCTTATTGAGAATTTGTTGTAAGGAACTGCCTTGCCAACAGTATCAGGCAGAACTTTCTCAGTGGTGTGCAACTGGAATGAACTTGGTTCAGTAGAATATGACTTGAAGGATATTTTTTACGTTGAAGTAATGTGGTTTCAGAGAAAACTTCAACTGTGTACAAAGGTTTTGGGGAGAATTTTAATCTGACCATGTGGGTGGACGTGTGAGAGAATGACGGGTGTAAAAAGGCTGAAACCGCCATTGGGTCGAGGATCCAGCAGAAACCTGCAAACTCCACCAACCTCAGAGTGGTCTGCAGCACATGGGAATCCTTGGTGCGATAGGCAGATTGGCAAGTTAAATATGTTAAAATCAGAAATAAAAAACTGATAATGAAAGCTTAACAGCAGTTCCACAGATTTCTGAAACTTTATGGGATATACCAGGGAAATCAGGCCAGAAATCTCCAACCTTGTCCACTTATTGGGATTCTCCAATCCTGCTGCTCTGAACAGAGACTTGGCTGAGTGCCAAATTCTCCACTCTCGTTGGCAGCAGCAGCAGGGCGTGAATGGCTGGAGAATTCTGGCCCATGGCGAGAGTTAATGGGATTAGAAAAGACTGTTCAAGGGACAGGCAAGAAAGGTTTTAAACACTAAGGTCTCACATCTAATTACCTCTCTGGTTTAAAAGCTTTTACTCAGGGCATCGATTCTGAAAGCGTGCATTAAATACTACTTCCCAATACTTTGTGAGCCAATTCTGTGGTTGACAGATTGATTTACATTTATCTTTCAGTATTCAGTTCAGTGTTGGAGCTACTTTATCTTGGACCACAGACCAGGGACAAGATGGGAAGCAGCAGCAACACAGACACTCCACACCTGCAAGAAATAATCGATGCCTCTATCATCAGTTTCTATGCGGATCACCTTGTACAAACGACACGAGGACCTACTTCAATTCAGACTCACTTCTTTTTGACTCATCATCTTTGCTACAACACTGGTCATTCTCCATATTTTAAATACTGACTGACCTGGTGCTTCACACTGTGGTTGGCCGGTTCCAGGTGCTGTCCGGGTCCCAGGAATTTCTTGTCCATTTTCATACACACACCAGCAGTAGCCTGTGCTGCCGTGACATTGCATAGGCCTGAAGTTCCCTTCTTCATCACACTCAGGGATATAGGCTCCCACAAGAGGTTCATGCAGGTTCAAATCTGCTCGCAGTCTGTCTCGTTGCTGCTCACAAGCAGCCTTTGGGCGTTCATTGATTGCTAATCAAATTTTAAAAAACTGGTTTTGAAACAAATACAAATTAAATGCATCCCTTACACAAGTCATGTGACATCTCTTCCTGTGAGCTGACTGTTATCTCCAGTTCATTTCTATGCTTTAAATACAACACATGACATAGTTAATTTATCACCTCAAATTGATTAAATTCTACCACCAGGAATATACTGATAACCGCTAGGAGTGAGTATCTTGGACTATTGTAAAATAGCTTATTTGTGACATAAATATTATCAGATAAATTTTCCTTTTTAAGTGTTTGTTATGAGGAACTACCTTGCCAGAGGTATCAAGCAGAACTCTCAGTGGTGTTCAACTGGAATGAAATTGGTTTAGTGACTGTGAAGGATATTTTTTTTACATTAAGTAATGTGATTTCAGAGAAAACTTCAACTGGAGACCAAGATTTTGGGAGAATTTTAATCTGACCATGTGGCCTTGCGAGAGAATAACAGGTATAAAAGGGCTGAAACTGCCATTGGGTTGAGGATGCAGCAGCAACCTGCCTATTTATATTATCTCCTTTAAAGTAATGAAACATTCCAAGATGTTTTACATGAACATTATAAACCAAGGTATGACATTGAGACACATAAGGAGATGTTCGGTGAGATGAGCAAAAGTTTGGTCAGAGGCAGATTTTAAGAAGCATCTTGAGAGAGGAATGCAAGGTAGAAAGGTAGCAGAACGGGCGACAGAGCAATTATAATTGGAAAGGCACAAGACGCCAGATTTATACAAGCAGGGAAAACTTGGGAGGGTTGTGGGATTGGAGAAGATAACAGAGATAAGGAGGGACAAGGCCATGGAAAGATTTGAGAATTTTAAAATCAAGATGTTGCTTGACTGGGAGCCAATGTAGGTGAGCAAGCACAGGGCTGACAGAATGATCACAAGCAATCATCCGTACCCTCCAAAATTTAGTATTTTCAACTCACTTTTATCTCAGCCAGCTGGTTTTAGTATTTTCAACTCAGCTTCACACAGACACAAAAACTAAATGTTCACGTGGATCATTGAAGAATTGTTAATTTATGAGAGTTTATTGTTTGGAATGATTAAAGCTGAAATGTTTCTGAAAAAACCTTCAGTGTAATTGGAAAGAATCTAATTAATAAAATGTTACCGATATTTATTTTTGGTGGATGTGATTGGGGACAAAATTAAAATCGATGGATAGGAAAACAGAAATAAACCATTGAGCTTCACTTTGCCAAGGCACCCAAGAGCATAAGTCAGTCTTTCCCTGACACATTTAGATTTTTATCATGTCAAATAGCAAGTTATTGAAAGTATTAGATGAACATCATATCAAGGGAAACCAGACACCTTGGGACTCGAGTCAAACAACTGTATACCTCCCTAATCAATCAGATTGAAAGGTTGTGAAAAAAAAAAACAGCTTAATGATTGAATAACAGTGCAGGCTGATTCATAGTTCAGTCAGGAGGAGGAAAAGAAATAAATTGAGGTGAGACAGAATTAAGAAAAAATAAAACAAGTAAAAACAAAAAACACTGAAAGGTTTACATTTTTAAATCTCCAACAACAATTAATACTTGAAAGAATGAGATTGCATACTAATGGCACAGATCACAATTTTCAATGTTACCGAGTATGATTCGCACATTTCACCATTAAGTGTCATTACACACAAATGACTCAACTCTCTAACATGTTGGGCAAGATTTTACAACCTCACTTGTCACAAAACCCTAAAATCCCATCCAAAATCAACTGAGCTTCCCACTGTCAGCAACCTGCCCACTACGATTGCCATGGTAAAATTCTGGCCATATAGTTGTCTTTAATCCAATTATGGAATGTGGGTGTTGTAGGTTACATAGAACATAGAACACTACAGCACAAACAGGCCCTTCGGCCCTCAAGTTGTGCCGAACACATCAAAACCTACCCAGCCATAGACCTATCTATAACCCCCAATCCCATTGGATCCCATATACTCATCCAGAAGTCTTTTAAAAGACCCCAGCGAGTTCGCCTCGACCACCACCGACGGCAGCCGATTCCATTCACTCACCACCCTCTGAGTGAAAAACTTTCCCCTAGCATCCCCTCTGTACTTGCTTCCCTGCACCTTAAATCTGTGCCCTCTCGTCGCGACCATTTCAGCCCTGGGAAATAGTCTCTGAGAGTCCACCCTATCTATTCCTCTCAACATCTTGTAAACCTCTATCAGGTCGCCTCTCAACCTTCGTCTCTGCAGGGAGAACAGTCCCAGCTCCCTCAACCTGTCTTCATAAGGCATGCCTCCCAATCCAGGCAACATCCTTGTAAATCTCCTCTGCACCCTTTCAATAGCTTCCACGTCCTTCCTATAGTGAGGCGACCAGAACTGCGCACAGTACTCCAAGTGTGGTCTGACAAGTGTCCTATAAAGCTGCAGCATTACCTCCTGACTCCTGAACTCAATCCCTCGATGAATGAAGGCCAGTACACCGTAAGCTTTCTTAACCACATCCTCCACCTGGGAGGCCGATTTGAGAGTCTTATGGACCCGGACCCCAAGATCCCTCTGCTCTTCCACACAGCTAAGACTCCTACCTTTGATAGTGTACTCATTCATCCCGTTGGATCTGCCAAAATGGACCACAACACATTTATCCGCGTTGAAGTCCATCTGCCACTTCTCCGCCCAGTCTTGCATCCTGTCGATGTCATGCTGCAACTTCTGACATCCCTCCAGACCATCCACAACACCACCGACCTTCGTGTCATCGGCGAACTTACTCACCCATCCCTCCACTTCCTCATCCAGGTCATTTATGAAAATGACAAACAGCAAGGGTCCTAGAACAGATCCCTGGGGCACTCCACTGGTGACCGACCTCCATGCAGAAAAAGAGCCATCCACAACCACCCTCTGCCTTCTGCAGGCAAGCCAGTTCTGGATCCACAAGGCCAAAGCCCCTTGGATCCCATGGCCTCTCACCTTCTCAAGAAGTCTTGCATGTGGGACCTTGTCAAATGCCTTGCTGAAGTCCATGTACACCACGTCCACTGCTCTTCCTTCGTCAACGTGTTCAGTCACATTTTCGAAGAACTCAATTAAGCTTGTAAGGCATGACCTGCCTTACATAACGTTTACTATCTTAATTGCGCTTCAACTGCTTGCTTGGCTATCATAAGAGGCAATGACATTGCTGTGGGCTAGACCAGGTAAGGATGGCAGATTTCTTCCTTCGATGACATTAATGAATGAGATGGGCTTTTATAACAATCAACAATGGTCATCCCAGATTTCACCAACTGCTATGGTGGAATTTGAACCCAGGTCCTCGAAACCTGAGTCTCTGGATTACTACTGTACCACCATCTCCCTATCAAATACAACAACTTATTGCATTCCAGTGGTGAGGTAGACAATGAAATATTGCTTTCTGCATATTACTGAATTAAGATCTAACATTAAAAATTTCCATCCAAACATCTGGTTAGTTGTACCCCAAATGAAAAGTAAACAAACAGCAGGAAATAAATATTTGATAAACTGACAGAATGATGATTCTAAAGGACAGTGGAAATGTGGATTTTTTTTCCTATTTAGGGTATCAGTGATTCAGCAGTTTAGTGAGATAACAACTTTGGTTGATTTAAAAGAGACTGGCTGACTTGGAAGGCCACACTGTGGTGGATTATTTCCAGGGAGTGTTCTACTTTCAGGAATTTCCCTTCCCTGTGCATTCACACACCAGCATTAGCCTGTACTGCTGTGGCACTGTCAGGGCCTGAAGTTGCCCTCCTCATCACACGGAGGAACATGCATTCCAAAGTGTGGCCAACTCCCTCAGGGGCTGAACTCTGCTTCCACTTCATCTCGCTGCTCCTCACAAGCAGTCTTTGGGTGCTTTGTAAGTTCTAAAGGAGAACATTTCTGTTGATGCTGCACATCAATACAGCACTTCAGACTACAATAAGGTCAAAGAAGTAGCGTTGCAATGCCATCCCACACCCATTCCCAATGTTATATAGAATACAACTGTCCCAGATTCCCAATCTGTACTTAGCCTTCTCAGAATGGGGAAACATTACCACACCTCAACATTAGACAGAGGAAAATTGGCCACAATTCACAATCCCTGGGCAGAGACTTTAGGGAACAGCATGTGTCTCAATGGTGGGACTGGAAGATTTGGGACTTCGGGGGGTGGGGTAGTGCAGCTAGCCATGCAATCATGCAGTGGCCAGCCAATAAGCCATTCAGAGTCCTGGGACAATTGTGCAATGGGTAGCAGACAGCATGTCACCAACTCTGCCATTACGTCGCTGTAATAATCTTACCAAGGTTAGTCTTCCATCAGCAATCATTCTTTATTTACTGTGTGTTCAAAGTTCAGTGGCTACAGAGTATATGTGGGTCAGCCCTAAATCAGCCTTCCAGAGTGCAGCCAGTTGATTTTAACCTCCTTGCTGTTCCTTCCTTATTGGGTGAGCCTCCACATGCCTAATAGAGGCATTCACACAAAGAGAACTACTAACAATCCCCCATTGACATTATAATAGGCACATGGTTAGCACTGCTGCCTCATAGTGCCAGAGACCCAGGTTTGATTCCCGGCATGGGTCACTGTCTGTGCGAGGAGTTTGCATATTCTCCCCATGTCTGTGTGCGTTCCCTCTGGTGCTCCGGTTTCCTCCCATAGTCTGAAAGACATGCTGGTTAGGTGCCTTGACCTGAACAGGTGCCAAAGTGTAGCAACTAGGGGAATTTCACTGTAAGTTAATTGCAGTGTTAATATAAGCTTTACTTGTGACATTAATAAATAAACTTTAACATCCCTCTCCTATTTCTTCCCTGCACCACACCTCATGGGGATTGGAGGGTACAGGGGGGAAATTTTCTACCATTTAATGATTGGCCTGGGGATCAGTTGGAGGCAGGACCGGATCAGGGAGTGTGAAGCGGATGGGAAACCTTTGCTTTCAAAGTGAATGTCAAAGCCACCGACACTGGTTCTTCCTGACATCTTGCTTCAGTTGGGGGTGCCAGTCTCTCCAAATTCATGTCCTCATGACCAGAGGAACAGGCATGGAGTTTAAGTCCAGGACAGGGGTTAAAATTTATATAGTTGGCTTAAGGAAAGTGCCAAATTAAAATACAATTGAACTTTTGACATTGTCATTTGGGACTATTGGCAGAGAGACATTGGCCAATTTTAACAACGGGCCTTGTCAGCACATTGCTGATCAAATTCCAAGGCCACTACTATTTAAAGCAAGAGTATAATTCAAACTCACTTCTAGGCTCATTTGTAATAGTCAGAGCCAGAAAAATACTCCTTCTGTAGGGTAGCATTATAGATTCATAGAATTTCTACAGTGCAGAAAGAGGCCATGCAGCCCATCAAGTCTGCACCGACCCTCCGAAAGATTATCTCACCCAGTCTCTCTTTTTTGCTCTAACCCCATAGCCCATGCATTTACCGTGGGTAATCCATCTAACTTGCCCATCTTTTGACACAAAGAGACAAATTAATGTAGCCAATCCATCTAACCTGCACATATCTGAACTCTATACTCTACAGAAAATAATTCCCTTGCTTTTCCCAATCCTTCAAATCAAATCCTGCCATAACACACAATGCTACTGTAAGATGTGATGACTTTGGATTCTTACCAGGCTTTATCAATGTACAATGGACACCATCTCTTTTATAACCAAAGTTACACTGACAGGCAAATGAACCAGGAACATTGTAACAAGTCGCGTCTGGATGACATAAACCCTCAGTACATTTATCAACACCCGAAAAAAAAGACACAGGAATATGTTAGTCATGATTTCCTCCCTCATATTTCCTTTGTGTTTCCATTACTATCCCACCTTTGGAGAATTACAGTTCCAACATCAGAAACAGTCTTTTCACCAAATGGTCATTCCTCATATTGAAGCCTGGTACACAAATGCACATAAACTAGTCAGCCATGAGCTTGATCCTGTCCTTATCCAAACACGGATCTATCCGTCAGCAGTTAATGGATATCGCAGTGTGAGCATTCACTAATTCTGCTTCACTAGCTCAGAGACAACTGCAGAACTCCTACTGCTGCCTAATTTGATATCAACTAGTTCCAACATAGATAAGGGAAACAAGTCTTAGTGTAGATCACAAGTCCACACTAAGTGGTGCACTTATCCACAGAGAGAAACAGTCAAATATAAACAGCCAGTATCAGATATAATACTGTGTAAGGACAAAAAATCTGTGAGCATTCCTCTCACCACCAGAACTGTGTAAACAGTTGTCTTATCTGAGATGAAGCATGCTTTATTAAAAAAATATAAAATATTAAAATATTATGAATATCATATCGTACATAATATTATGTAGTGTGTAGTATTAAGAACAGCATGGTGGCACA
This sequence comes from Sphyrna mokarran, assembly GCA_024679065.1. Lineage (NCBI taxonomy): Eukaryota > Metazoa > Chordata > Chondrichthyes > Carcharhiniformes > Carcharhinidae > Sphyrna > Sphyrna mokarran. Next base: position 36,525,666 of record JAGIQG010000015.1, read on the forward strand.
GGACCTGGGTTTGATTCTCAGCTTGAGTCATTGTCTGCGCGGAGGTGGCACATTCTCCCGGTGTCTGTTTTATTTATAAAGTTTATTTATTTATGAGTCACTAGTAGGCTTACATTCACATTGCAGTGAAGTTACTGTGAAAATCCCCTAGTCTCCAGCTCCTGTTTGGACACTGAGGGAGAATTTAGCACGGCCAATGCACCTAACCTGCACGTTTTTGAACTGTAGGAGGAAACCAGAGCATCCAGAGGAAATCCATGCAGACACAGGGACAAAGTACAATCTCCACACATCTCCAAGTTGAGAATCGAACCCAGCTCCCTGGCACTGTGAGGCAGCACTGCTAATCACTGGGCCACCATGGGTTTCCTCCTACAGTCCAAAGATAGGCAAGTTAGGTAGATTGGCCATCTAAATTGCCTCTTAATGTCAGGGGGATAAATGCATAGATCATGGGGATAAGGCCTGAGTGGGATTGTGGTTTGTGCAGACTCGATGGGCTGAATGGCCTCCTTCTGCACTGTAGGATTCTATGAATCTATTATATATGATATCCCTAGCTTAAAAACTCCATCCTTCCCCCTAACAACTATTGACACTGAAACAAACTGTTCACAATCTTAATGTTTGGCCTAAAGATGAGTTTCTAACCACATATCCACATCATCTGCAACCATTTACCAGTTGTCAACTTCAATATCCACCATTTTCATATCTTGCTTGCAGACGTCCATGGTAAAGTATGGATGGTAAGTAGGTTATAACCCAGTTTATATAACAGCAGCTCAGCAAGATAACCATTGTTGGCTTAGCAAAGAGTGTATGCTGATGAACGTAGCACATTCCAGGACATAAGAGTTGGCGGCCATACCCTCCTCCACAGATATCACCTTATGCATTGTGTCAAATTTTGCTTCAAGTGCTGCTGCTGCTGTGAAGAGCATCAAGACATTTACTTATGTTAAACATGTTACCAGAATGCAAATTGTTTCTGTTGTTATTTCCAGCATAAATTCTCCAAACTCACCAATCCAATTATCCTATACGACTTTTTCCAAGATAGATACAGTGATTGTAAATCCTTATTAGATGCAGGAGATTGTCCAGTTCTATTTGCAGATGTTACTTTGCTAAAAGCCTTTGGGCTAATTTTGTGACCTGCTGCTCAAAGAATCAGGGCTGCGTTGTAGCTATCTCTGACCTGTGCTCCCTCTGAACGTGTTCTCCCAGGAGGAACGTGGAATTAATCCTACTATTTTTGTTTATATTACCTATTTGGTGATCTAATGGCAATTTATTGCATTCAAATTCTAAAAATGTAAAAGGGTACATACTCTTCAGAATGCCTTCAGCAATCTTTATTTATTGTAAGCCTAACACTGTTCTGGAGTGTACAAGCATACTGGTAGCTTTGACTGTGAATGTCACAGGCCTATTACAATGCTGTGTTAGTTACTCATGTCAACATAGTATTTTTTTGTTCATATGCTTCAATCAGAAACTCCAAAATTTTACAAAATGTTTTACTTTCAAAGATGATACTTTCACTGGCTGACAATTTTAGAAATCACAGAATTCCCTCAGAAGAGGCTATTCTGCCCATCAAATCTACACTGACTCTCTGAAAGAACACTTACCTAGACCTAATCCCCCACCCCAACTCCGTAACCTCACACATTCAGCATTAGCAATCCACCTACCTTGCACATTTTAGATATCAAGGGATAAATTTAGCATGTTGGACTGTGGGAGAAAACTGGAGCGCCCGGATGAAATCCACACAGACAGGGAAAACATGCAAACTCCACGTGCAAACAGGCACCTGAGATTGGAGTTAACCACAGGTCTCTGGCACTATGAGGCAGCAACACTAACTATTGTGCCACTATGCCATCATAAAACAATAACTTTGCTCATTCCAGTTTTGGGAGTTGAGCTAAAGTTCTTTCCACAATTACTGAATTTTCTACGTTATAACAAAACATGAATGTTTTTCTGCTTAATTGTAAGTGATGATGTGGAGATGCCTGCGTTGGACTGGGGTAACTCCCAGCTACCTGATGAGGGGACAGCCTGTTTGGACTTTAGACTGGTGTTGTGGGATTTCTTTCTATGTCAGGAAGATGCTACGGTCAGGAAATATCAAAACATCCCAAGACCCTACCCATTGATAAATAGAACAAGTGTTTGTGTGATTAAAAGTATAATTAATTGCTTTAATACACAAGGCACCAGTTTTCTTAAAGTTGCATATCTACAAATGACAGGTCATAAAAGGGATAGTTCTCAGAATTTCACAATAAAAACTAATTTCCTTCTAATGCTAGTGTTAATATATGTTGCAAGTTAATATATTTAGCTTACACTGATTTTCAAAGTTCTTATGTAAAGGGAGGTATACACAGCAAAATAAAAACTGACTACACAGATCTTGTATTCATACATTAACTAGCTGACCTCTCATGGCATCACATAGTGGACCTGGAGTGTAGTTATGAGCTACAATGGGGACCCATTGTGAGCTAGTGATTAGGACACTGTTGGAGCACAGGGGGAAAACAGTGGAGAAATGGGAATCAAGAAATAAAGCATAGTGGAGAGGGCAGCGGGTTACAGTGTTAAAATTGAAAACACAGCCTCAGAGTTGTAGTCTTATTTGTTCAAAAGTACGAGAGTCAGCATAAATTTCTACAGCAGTTGCTTTCTGAACCCAATAGCCAAGCTGACTGTATCTGGGAGGAAACATGCCCTTTTGTACGCATGCCAACTTCCTATTAATTTGGATTCTAAACATAATGGCATTTGCATTTAAAAATTATGCTATTCTTTCTTGGTATTTAAAATCAGCGTGAAATTGGTTTTGGACTGTAGCCTGAGGGCGGTACAGTGCTAACAGTGCTTACACTGCTGCCTCACAGCATCAGGGACCCAGATTCAATTCCTGGCTCCACTGTCTGTGGGTTTCTTCCCACAGTCCAAAATACGTGCTGGTTAAGTGCATTGGCCATGCTAAATTCTCTGTGTATCTAAACAGGTGCTGGAGTGTGGCAACTAGGGGATTTTCACAGTAACTTTATTCCAATGTTAATAATAAGCCTACTTGTGACACGAACAAACTTTTAACTTTAAAGAGAGCAATATGTGCCTAGTTCTGGAGCAACATGTGGAATCTTAACAGCACAAGATTGCAACATTATCACACACAGGAATTGAAAGGATTTGAAGAAGAAACTTGGAATCATTGTGCTTTTCAGAATCTTACCAAATCCCAAAGCGTTTCTTGGCCAATTTACGTACAATTGTAACAATGTTACTGTTGTATTGCAAGAAAGAACAGGCAGAGTGTGGCATTGAGATTTTCACTGCAGTGTTAACGTAAGCTTCTGACAATAATAAACAAACTTAAAACTTTAGTTTAAAATCAAATGCTGGTTTTACTTTCTACCAGATTTTCTTTTCCAAGCAAGCAGGAGTATAAAACAAGTTTCCAATTCACTATTATCCATTTTACTTTCCAACTTTCCAAGATCAAGTTTTACCCAAATGAGTTTGCAGTATTATTGCTGATTCCCGATTTAAAATGATCGTTGATTTGTTGAAAGCAGGAGAAATGGCTGCCGTCAGCACAAAAAGAAGTAAATGCTGAAATCACATCTACAGCGGCACAGACAGCTGAAACTGCTTCTGCCAAACTATACATGTCATCTGTAATCCTTGGAGAGCTAAAGAATGTTTCAAATCCAGAAGGGAAATAAAAACTTCTTCCATCACATTTGTTTTCTACAATTGCATTAAGCACAGGCAGAATACTGATTACAGAGCACATTTTTGGGCAAAGCTCAAAATGCATCCTCAACGGGATATGTAGAAACAACTTGTGTGCAACCTTTTACCCCAGGGTCACAAATAAGATCAAGGTTAGACACAATGCCAACAAATCTCTTCCTGTATCTCTTCCTGCAGCTATCAGACTAATCAAAAGGGAAGGAGCATGTCCTCGAGGGAACTCATGTGTAAAATTTGGTAATAGTCTGAGAGAGTTTTTTCCCCAGATAATTTTTTTTTCCTGGTCATGAAAGCACGGCGAGGCAGACTAACAGATATCTAGCTACACATAACAATCACTCTATCTCCTGAAGGTTGGAAATGGAAGTGACGCCTAGATAGAGACAACTGATTCACCTTAGCAGAGGGGTCAAAAACCAGAAAGCTTAGATTTAAAATAATTAACAGGGAGATGGAGAAACCGGTTTTCACCCAAAGGGTGATAGAAACCTAAATTCAGTTTGAAAGGATGATGGAGGCAGAAACACACGCACACACACATTTAAAAAGTATTTGAATACCTCCTCAAAGAGTTCTGGCCAATTGGGAAGCACAGAGGCACAGTAGTTAGCACTGCTGCCTCAAAGTGCCAGGGATCCAGGTTCAATTCAGGCTTCAGGTCACTATTGGTATGGAGTTTGCACATTCACTACATGTCTGCATGGGTTTCCTCCAAGTGCTCCGATTTCCTCCTCCAGTCCAAAGATGTGTGGGTTAGGTTGATTAGCCATGCTAAATTGACCCTAGTGACAGGGGAATCAACAGGATAATTGTGGGGGGCTAGGGGATAGGGTCCAGGTGGGATTGTGGTCAGTGCAGACTCGATGGGCTGATAGCCTTCTTATGATATGTATGTAAAATGCAGAATGGTGAGATCAGACAGGGTAGCTCTTCATTAACCATCAGGGACAAGATAGGCTGAATAACCTGCAACCGTGTGGCAAATCTCTGTGGAGTAAGATTTTTCAGATGGCAGCAGTGGACACATCCCCACCAATCGTAACAGACGCACAGTCATTTAACACTCCAGAAAGAGTATTATTGGCTGGAGATGGTTCTTCCACCCCCTCATTCAGGAGTGATAGTTCTGAGATGGGGCTATGACCAACCTGATTGACTAGCAGCTGTAGTGCCAGCAGTGCTGCTGACAGTAGTGGTCAAAATTGGGACTACAAGCAGTTCACAAGTTCTAATTCCAGTACTAGGCAAGGACAGGGGATCTAAAAACAGCAGAGGTGGTGAGGCCATTGGGGTTGGGAAGGAAGAGTTTGGGTCTTGATGAAGAGGCCACAATGGGGAAAGGAGGGAGAAAACTTTGTGGGAGGGACATTTGATGTGGAAGGGGAGTCTTTGAAGAAGGTTGCTCTTTTTTCTCAGCTAAGGTCTCAAGTAAATCAAGGATGGACAGGAAACAGGCCTTACTGGAAAATTGGCATCAACTGGGGCAAGGATGACCAAATAAAATTCTGCACATAGCGTCTATGATTATTAGTCCTGAGCTGAAAAGGCATTTGTTTTTAATTAATTTATAGGACATAGGTATCACTGGCTAGGGCAGCATTTATTGCTCATTCCCAATCTCCCTCAAGATAGAGGTGCGTTGCCTGCTTGAACCACTGCAGTCCCTACCTAGGGTGTAAGTATATACATAGTTCCATTAGAGAGAATTCCAAGATTTTGACGTAGCAATAATGGTGAAAGAATAGTGAGATATTTCAAAGTTGATGGTAGTCATGACGTTGGCGTTCGACTAAGGGAAATACAGTAAGAAATCTCAACACCGGGTTAAAGTCCAACAGGTTTGTTTGGTAGCAAAAGCCACTAGCTTTCAGTGGGCTTGCTGTTCCTTTGTCAAGCAAGTGGAAATTCTATTCACAAACTCACTTGTAAAAGTTATAAACTCAATTTACAGAATAATAGTTTGAATGCGAGTCTTTACAGGTAATCAAGTCTTAAAACTACAGACAGTGTGAGTGGAGAGGCAAGTTCTACACACAAGGACAGCCTCAACTGGATCCTGGATTCAGATCACACTATCTGTAACCCCCACAACTTGCTGAATCTCACTAACAATCCTGTCAAGACAATACACATCTCTTTAACTGTGCTTAAAGCTCTCTCCACTCACATTATAAGTAATCAATTCTTAAAAGGTACAGACAGACTCGCATTCCAACCATTATTTTATAAATTGAGTTTGTGTCTTTATATGCCATGTTTGTGAACAGAATTCCCACTCACCTGACGAAGCAGCAGCAAGCACTCTGAAATCTAGTGGCTTTTGCTACCAAGTAAACCTGTTGGACTTGAACTGGTATTTTGAGACTTCTTACCGAGATATTTCCAAACCTGATGGCGAGTGATTTGGAGAAGAACCTCCCAGGTATCTGCTGCTCTTGTCCTTCTAGATGGCCGTGAGTTTGAAAGGTGCAGCCTAATAAACACTTGCAATGCATTTTGTAGATAGTACATACGACTCCATTGTTTGTCAGTAGTGGAAATATTAAATGTTTGTGGAAGAGGCAGCAATTAAGTGAGGCTGCTTTACGCTGTATGGTGTCAAGCTTCTTGAGTATTGCTGGAGCTGCATAGTCCAGCAAGGAGAGTATTCCATCATAGTCCTGATTTGTGCCTTGTAGATGGTGGATCACCTTTGGGAGGGGTTAGGTGGAGTTACTCTCTGCTGGATTCCTAGCTTTTGACTTGCTCTGGTAGTCAGTATTTATTTGGCTAGTCCAGTTCAGTTTCTGATCAATGGCAACTCCCAAGATGTTAATAGTGGGAGATTCAGCAATGGTAATGCCATTGAATGGCAAGGGGTGATGGTTAGATCCCCTCTTGTTGAAGATGGTCATTGTCTGGCATGTGTGGAGTGATGTTGCTTGCCATGTCAGCTCAAGTCTGGATATTATTCAAGTCTTACCGCATTTGGGTATAAAATGCGGTATCATAAGGGTCATGAACAGAGTTCAACATTAGGGATGTTCACAAATGTCTGCACAATTCTGATCTTATGATGGAAGGAAGATCATTGATGAAGCAGCTGATGTTGGGCCTAGGACATTATCCTGGGGAATGTAAATTGAGCAATAATTCTGGCCAAACTGTGACCACCTCACCTGCCACAGAATTGGAGCAGGTGAGGGTCTGACGACAGAAAGCTCCTACGACCACGTATGGGGATTCCTGATATTGGCTGAGTGAGGCTGCACAATCCCACCCTATTCATTTTTCTTATCTACTTGCCAGTTAAAAGTAAAGATCAAAAATAAGTGATGAGGTTCTACATGTCCAATTTATTTATAGCAAAAGAGCTATCAAAGCCCTACTGTTCTTCTGTGGCTCTTCCATCAATAATGTGTCAGGCAATCAGGAGAATGCCTGTAGAAACACCCTTTTCCAAACTTAGTTGGACAATATGATTCTTTTTTCAAAAAATTCAATGCAAGGAAGTGTTGGTTCAAATCTCTGAGAATATGTCTATCATTACAAGAATGTACTGTTCTGTTCCACAGATGATATCAGTGAACAGCAAGATGCATTGATGTGTAGCCATCTTTCAGATGATCTTAGGAAGGAAACATAAGGAAAGGAGCTCAAGGCCATGGGGACTTTAATGGCTACTTGCAGGCCATAGTAACCAGTGCTGCAAAGTCAAGATCTTGACTAACAGATACGAGGTCATCTACCTATATAATCACAATCTCCTATGTCATCTGTAGTTAGCTCTTTCTTCAGTGGCAGATCCCATATTAAGGATGTGACTTTTCTTCCAGCGTTTTCTCTCTCATTCCCATCTAATGCCCAATTGTTTCACCCTTCTGGGAGCATATTGCTCCTCATTGTCAGATTTTTGAGCCCAGTGACAATCATAACCTCAGTGCCAGCTGCAACTTAAGATAAACAGCCATTCTATTGTGACTTTCATCCTTGCTCTGCTGCCAACGGCTGACAGCCCCATTCAATGCCTGAGCGCTCATGTGCTCTGCCATTTGAGGTACATGTATTAGGAAAGGATTGATAGGATAAAGTTGAGGGGTGAAGTAATTGAGGTTTAAAATGAAAGGATAGTAGATGCAGGGAGACTGTTTCTCCTTGCACAGAAAAGGATGACCAAAGGTCATCAGTTTAAAACAAAATCAGCAAGAAATCCAATGGGGAATTCAGAAGAAACATCTTTACCCAAATGATGTTTGGATACTGCTAACACACGGAGGGGTACAATTAGCTTCTAGGTATCTGAACAGCAATTAGTATTGGACAGAGAATTAAGGTAGAAATAAATTACTGCAGCTGCTGGAATCTGAAACAAAAACAGAAAATGCTGGAAAATCTCAACAGGTCTGACAAAAATCTAAAAAGGAAAAGGAATAGAGCCAACGTTTCTCGTTGGATGACCCTTCAGACCTGAAGAGATCTGGATGAGATTTATACTGTTATGGTGGATAGGAGGTCCACAATAGATGGGGCTAGGGAGAAATTGACAAAGATATACTGAAGAAATAATTGGAGTTTATTATAAAGGCCATATAATAAATGTGAGGGAATCTTCATATAGATTGGACCTTTCAAGTTGAAGTATTCTGGATGAATAATTTGTAGAATATTTTTCTGACAATTTCCTGGGAAATGGTTCTATTAATGAGTACTATTTTAAATTAGTGCCATGTAATGATGTAGGGTTAATTAGTATGAAAATAAGCACATCAGATATAGGAGCAGGATTAAGCTATTCAGTCCTTCAAGCCCATTGTCATTCATTGAGATCAAGGCTGATCTTCTACTTCAACACCATTTTCCTGTATTACCATATCCCTTGAGGTATTTTCTTTAAATATATGTAATGATGTATTAAAAGATCCTCTGGAAATCTACATTTAAATTCCTTCATATGTTTGAAAGCGACACATCTTAAAACAAAGCAAATTACTTTGCAATTGCAACTTGCTAAGATTGATTGTGCAAATAAAAATACTAAACAAACAGTGGGAAATACTTGAAGAAAAAAATTGAGGTTTATAATACTGCAAATAACAACAGGAGTCAGTCTGAGGATTGGGAATCTTTTAGAAACCAGCAAAAGAGTGACCAAAACATTAACAAGAGAGAAAAGATAGAATGACAGTAAACTGGGAATAAAAACAGCTGGTAAAAGCTTAAGAATATAAAGGAGAAGAATAGTAAAATAAATGTTGGTCCCTTATAAAGGGAACAGGAAAAATCATGGGGAAATGGGGAAACAGTAGAGACATTGAACAAATATTGTGTCTGCATTCACTTAGCACCCAAATTGCATACTGGAGATACCAGTAACAAATGAGGAACCCACAGTAGTAAATAACACTAAAAGAGGTAGCTGAAGAAACTTGAGGGGCTAAAAATTGACAAATAACCAGGATTATTTGGTCTACATCCCAGGATGTTAAAATAGTTAGAAAGAGATATTGAATGCACTGGTTATAGTTTTTTAAAATTCCCAGAAAATGGTCTCAGCACAGTGAAAATTAACAAATGTAACATCATTCAAGACTGTGTGTGCATGCACATGCATGTGGTGGGACACAATGGCAGATGGAAAGAAAAAAAAAAATCAGGAACTACAGGTCACTTAGCCTAACATCAATTGTCTGGAAAACATTGGCAGGAATCAAAATAATCTTAGTATGATCACACAAAGCCAACATGGTTTTACAAAAAGGGAAATCATATTTGACAAAGTTAAGAATTTTGAAGATGTAACTAGTAACATTGAGAAAGCAGGATCAGTAAGTACAGTTGGATTTCCAAAAGAAAGAAATTCTGTAAGGCGTTTGCCCAAGAATTATAGGCATAGTCTCAATGAATTGGAGGAAATATATGAGCATGATAAGCACTGGTTCATGGATAGGAAAGAGTAGGGATAACTGAGGCATTTAAGCTAATAGCCCTAGCACAGGATCCTTCACTATTTATACCTTATTAATGACCTGGATGGAGAGACTGAAAGTAATGTGTCTAAGTTTGCTGATGATACAGAGCTAGATGGGAAAGTAAGCTGTGGGGGACACAAGAGGGCTATAAAGATACAAACAGATTGGCTTGGACTTCAGTTGTCTGGGGAGCAGGACAAGAGCAGATGTGCTTTGAAAATAGTGTTCCAGATGGTGTTAGTCTCCTGATGCCTCAGATGCACTGGAATTTTGAAAAGTGGGGGGACGTGGCTAGTCATGAACCCACTCAGCTCCTATTAACAGTCTATTAACCTCCTTGAGGAGCTTGCAAATGATCCTGGGAGGATGAAACAGCAATTTTCTAACTGTAAAATTGCCAAATCCAAACAGTTCCACTCATGTTGGTGCACAAACTGCTGAGTTCAATGCAAGCAGAAGTTAATGAACTTAACAGAAAATCTTGGAGCTAGAGGACCTTTGTCTGGATTGTGTACTCATTGGCTGTTTGGCCAATGAGCAGCTACTTGTTTTCTACAAGGCAGTGGCAGACTTCATCATGATTGCTGTATGTCTGCCTTTGCACCTTGTGCTTTACAGGCAGCTCCTGACCCCTTTCTGTTCATGTGTTACAGCAGAATATTGACATTGTGAAGACTTGCTGAATGAGTGTTGCAGGTGTACCATAGGGTTAGGAGCCAGAAATTCTGAGTATTGGGTTCCTGAGCCAAATATTTAAAAAAAATCAAACCAGTTAAGTGAGTGGGTAACAAAGTGGTAGATATTGAGAGATTAAGAACAGAAAAGCAGAATATTTTTGATTTAAAAGATGTAGAACTTGATGTTTGGGGAGACTTGGGTACTTGGGGCAGCATGGTGGCAATGGTTAGCACTACTGCCTCCCAGCACCAGGGACCCAAGATCAATTCCAGCTTCGGGTCAGTCTCTTGCACATTCTCCTTGTGTCTACATGTTTCTTCCATGTTCCTCCCACAGTCCAAAGATGTGCAGGTTAGGTTGATTGGCCATGATTGCCCCATACTGTCAGGGGATTAATGGGGTAAATACATGGGGTTGAAGGGATATAGCCCAGGAGGGATTGTGTGGCATTGTAGGGATTCTATACTTGTACAGGGAACACAGCTAGCACACAGTTCCAACAAGCAATTCAGAAGGTAAAGGGCATGTCAGCTTTTAAAAAAAGGGATGAGAAGACAACAATAAAAAGAAATCTTGCTACAGTTGTGGTCTCAAAGTCCTGTACATCAGGGGCTCTGTGGCATTTCTGCTCTCCATTTTTAAGGAAGGATAGATGTTGGAGGCAAGACAGCTTAGATTCATTACACTGGTCTTGGGATGTAAGGGCCATCCAATGACAACATGCTGAGTAAATTGAGCCTGTATGCCTGAACCTGGAAGAATGAGCTGATTTCATTGAAACATTCAAGATTCTGAAAGGAATAAAAGCAAAATATTGTAGATGCTAGAAGTCTGGAACAAGAGACAGAAAATGCTGGAAAGACTCAGTCTGGCAGCATGTGTGGAGAGAGAAACAGTTAACGTTTCAAGTCTGTATAACTCTTCAGAGATAAAGAGCTTCCATCCATCATTGATATTTTACTTTGTTCCACTCCTTCTCTAATGGTAAAAGATCCATCACATTTCTCCCTCTCTAACTCTGAAGAGTCATAGACTCAAAACATTAACTTTGTTTCTCCCTCCACAGATGCTGCCAGACCTGCAGAGTTTTCCCAGCATTTTCTATATTTATTTCAGATTCTGAAGGGGCCTGACAGGGTAGAGGGCAAGAAATTATTTGTGACAGTTGGAGAATCTATAACATGAGAATAGTATCAGGAAAAGGGGTTGATCAATTAGGACTGACGTGGAAAACTGCTTCACTCAAGACAATTGTTCATCTTTAGAGTTCTCTGCCCGACAGCGTTGTAGATGCTCCATTGTGGACTATATTTAAGGTTAACATAGATTGTTGTTAGTCTCTCAGGGAATTAAGGGATACAGGGAGCAAGCTGTATAGTCCAGTTGAGGCAGAAGATCAGCCATGATCATACTGAATGGTGGAACAGGTTCAAGGACTATTCTTGTTCCTATTCCTTATGTTCATAATGGCCTTTTATATTTAGGTATGCCAGAGGATTGCTGCTTAGGTCACAATAGTTAAGTGAATAGAAACAGGAGCAGGAGGAGGAGGCCATTCAACCTTTTGAACAGGCTCCATCATTCATGATTATGGCTGATCATACAAATCAATAGCCCAATCCCACCATCCCTCCATATCCTTTGAACATCTTTGCCCAAAAGTGCTACATCTAACTGCTTCTTGAAAACGTGTTTCAGCCTCAAATATTCTGTGGTAACAAATTCCATAGGCTGAGCACTCGGTGAAAAAATTTCTCCTTGGTGTCAGAGGTTTACAGCATGGAAACAGGCTCTTTAGCTAACTTGTCCATGACACTTTAAACACTTAAACTAATCTCAATTGCCCGCATTGGCCCATATCCCTCCATACCCATCTTATCCATGTAACTTTCTAAATGCTTTTTAAAAAGGTAAAATTGTACCCTCCTCTACTACTACCACCTCTGACAGCTTGTTCCAGACACTCACCACCCTCAAAAAATTGCCCCTCTGGACACTCTTTCCCCTCAAAACCTACGCCCTCTAGTTTTGGGCTCCCCCACCTTTGGGAAAAGATCGACTATCCAGCGGATCTATGCCCATCATTATCTTATAGACTTTAGAAGATCAGCCTTCAGCCTCCTGCGCTTCAGAGAAAAAAGTCCCAGTCTATTTAGCCTCTCCTTATAACTCAAACCATCAAGGCCTGGTAGCATCCCAGTAAATCTTTCTGCACTCTTTCTAATAATATCCTTTCTAATAGGATGACCAGAATCGCACACAGTATTCCAAGTGTCTTGTACAACTTTAACAAGACATCCCAACTTTTCTATTCAATGTTCTGACCAATGAAACCAAGCATGCCAAATGTCTTCTTCAATGAAGAATGAAACCAAGCATGCCAAATGTCTTCTTCACCACTCTGTCCACCTGTGATTCTACTTTCAAGGAGCTATGAACATGTGCCCCTAAGTCTGTTCTGTAACTCTCCCCAGTGCACTACCATTAACTGAGGTAGTCCTGCCCTGGTTCAATCTACTAAAATGTATCACCTCGCATTTGTTCAAATTAAACTCCATCTGCCATTTGTCAGCCCACTGGCCCAATTGATCAAGAGCCTGTTGCAACTGGAAATAAACTAAACTTTCTTTACTGTCCACTATGCCACCAATCTTGGTGTCATCTGCAAAAACGTGTCTATATTCTCATCCAAATCATTAATATAAAACAAACAGTGGACCCAGTACTAATCAAGGCACATTGCTGATCGCAGTTTGAAAAACAACCCCTGGCTTCTGTCAAGAAGCCAATTTTGCATCCATTTAGATACCTCACCCTGGATCCCAGGATCTGTCCTAAAATGTCTACTGTGTTCTCAGACTATGACACCTGGCTCTGAACACCCCACCAATCAGGAACATCCTTCTTGCATCTACTGGCTAGTCCTGTTAGAATTGTATAGGTTTCCACCTCATTCTTTTAAACTCCAGGGAATGCAATCAAATTACTGTCCTTAAATATCAGTCGTTCCATCCCAGGAATCAGTTTTGTAAACCTTCTCTGCACTCCCTCCAGAGCAAGAACATCATTCCTCAGATGAGGCCAGAATGGCACAATATTTCTGGCATGGCCTCAAGGCCCTGTATAATTGCATTAAGACATGCTTGCTTCTGTATTTGAATCTAATATGAAGGCCAATATTCCATTTACCTTTTTCACCACCTGCATGCTTACCTTCAATTACTGATACATGAGGACACCCAGGTCTCGTTACATGTTCCCCTCTCCTAACTAAGCCCAGATGGTAATCTGCCTTCCTGTTTTTGCTATGAAAGTGGATAACTCACATTTATTGAAATTATACTGCATCTGCCATTCATTTGTCCACTCACTCAACTTGTTGAAAATATTGAAAGATCTCTGCATCCTCCTTAACTCACCCTCCCACCCACTTGTCTTCTGCAAATGAGGAGGCATTACATTTAGTCTGCTCATCTAAGTCATTAATATACATGGTGTCCATGATGCCCAGTTAACTTGGCAAAATATCATTTTCCTCTACAGTTAGGAGTGGTTGGATGCAGTGTTACAAATGTTTTGTGTTACCATCTAATCCTGAAATATTTCCTGCAGCTGTCTGGAAAGGTTTTGTATTTTAAGAAAAAAGAGCATTACTAATTACAACTGGTAATAATATGAAGCAAGGATTCATCTGATACTGTTCTTTTGATCAAGTTTTTCTGCCAAGTACAATTTTGCCATCAAGCTCAGGTAGCTAATTACACTGAAGTACATCCATCACCTTGGATAATGTCTAGTGGAAAAAATGCACCAGCTGTGACTACTACTTCCTTCCTCTTTTTGCTAAAATGGAAGTTGTGGCTGTAATCATGCTCTGGGAATAGGGTGGCCAGCTCTGGTTAGATGTTTCCCTAGAGATGTCACCACAGGAGTTCCAGCCTCTAACCTCCTTATTCAGCCAATGGGTCTTTTTCTCCCCAGCACCAATACATTTATAAATAAAGTGTTCACAGGAAATGAAAAAAGACACCTTTTTAATGCCCCTTATTTTTCGTCTGTGTTGCTCATAACAATGGCCAAGTGATTCATTTTTAACGCTGGAAAATTAGCAACACAGCTGAGAAACAAACTTCTTTCATTTTAGACTCAATGTTGATTTGAAACTAAGATAATGAACTCTATGTCTCTCGGAGTCAAACTCTCCTCTAATTTGGCACAACTTTTTCATGATAGCAGTTTAACAAACTGAATTAGTAATTTGCTGCTTGTTTCTCACTTTTCATAAACCCATTTTTGGATCAGAGTAATCTTTGACTGAATTAGTCCAGGAATGCTTTCTATCAGAAGTGTCCAATACATAAAAATTACCCAACAGGCAGCACAGCAGTTAGCAGTGCTGGGGATAAAAGGTTCAATTCTGGTCAGTGTGGAATTCACAATTCTGTGTCTGCATGGGTTTCCTCCCACAGTCCAAAGGTGTGAGAGTTAAGTTGATTGGCCATGCTAAATTGACCTAGTGTAAGGGGGATTAGCAGGGTATTTATGTGGGGTTACAGGAATAGAACTTTGGATGTGATTGTGGTTGGTGCAGACTCAATGGGCTGAATAGCTCCCTTCTACACCATAAGGCAGGTATGATTCAACAAGAAACTATGATCTAGTTATGCTAGAGGTTCCTTGAGATAAAGGTGATCAAAATTATACTAATATCACCTTTTTGATTACATGGTGTTTATTAGCTACTAACCACTGCTACAAAAAAGTAAACTTATTTAGAATCTAAAAACACTTACGAACACATGTATTTCCATTCTCTGGAATTTCATAGCCATGCTGGCACTCGCACCCATAGGATCCAGGAACATTGAGACAATAGGTATTTTCTCCACATTCATGGGAGCCAACATCGGCACACTCGTCAATATCTGAGGAGAAAGTGAGATCTTGTTGTGTTAATTACAGTTACACAGATATAGAAACCTTCCTGAAAGTAAGTACCTTCCAATTACAAATAAACTGGTTGAAATGGTGAAACCTGCAAGGTGTTTTACATGGAGTTTAAACAGTTTCAAATTACAAGGTGGAAGAAGCAGATCCAGCTGGTGGATGTTTATTTAAACAAAATGAGCAGCTTTCCTTCCCATCTGGACAACAGGAAACCATTTCACCTTCTACTACACAGAGCTTGCAAAGAAAAGTAGGTGGCCTTCCCTTAGCCCTGAATAACTTGGCAAGACGAGGAGTGGAGGTCACCAGGAGTCCTGTGTTTTGGAAATGTGACCACAGCAGCACAGAATGTCAACTCATTTATTACATAGAGGTAAGCAAGTGGCTAATAACAGACTTTGCTGAAAATTATATTCAACTTGTCATTGTCCAGAGCACCATCAATTCCAAGTTTCCTCTCCAATCAGCACCTTCCTGACTTTGATACATCATTCCAATAACATTGGGAAAATATCCTGGAATTTTCTTATACAATCAGGGGAGGATCGTCAACTCCATCAGAAGGCCCATTGCCATTTTCTCAAAGTGCTTAGGAATAGGTAATAAATGCAGCCTTGCAGTGTTGTCCACATTCCAAGGACAAATTAGTGACAGTGGTTAGTATTGCTGCCTCAACCCCAAGGACAAAGATTCAATTCCAGCCTTGGGTCACCGTCTATGAAGTTTGCATGTTCTCCCCATCTGGAGGAAATCTACATGGATTTCCTCCAGAAGCTCGAGTTTCCTCCCAAAGTCCAAAGATTTCCCTTGAAAGACATCGGCTTAGAGGGGATCTAATAGAGGTGTATAAGATTATAAGGGGTATAGATAGAGTAAATGGTGGTAAACTTTTTCCACCTTCAGAAATGGATAGGACGAGGGTTCATGGCCTTCGGGTGAGGGGGGCTATGTATAAGACGAATATTAGAGGGCAGTTTTTCACACAAAGGGTAGTGGGGGTGTGGAATGCACTGCCGAGTAAGGTGGTGGGAGCAGGCACGCTAGGGCTGTTTAAGGGTCTCTTGGACATCCACATGAGCGGTATGCAGATAGAGGGATATAGTAGGACTGTTTAACTATGACTTTTTTTTTCCACAGGTAATTCGGTCCAACTTGACCAACAAGGAGCATGCATTCGGCAGGTGGTGCGAGGACAGCTCTTGGATGTTGATTCATGGGTTGCCTGGTGCTTCATGTCGTAAATGAGTGCTCTATCTGGACCATCTGAAGGGCACCATGACAGCTCAGTGACTATCGCTGTAGCTGTGCAGACACTTGGAATTGGGCCGGTGTCTGCGAGAGTTTGTGCGTTCTCCCCATGGTTGCGTGGGTTTTCTCCGGGCGCTCCGGTTTCCTCCCACATCCCAAAAATTCGCTCTTAGGCTGATTGGGAACAAAATTGTCCCTACATTGAGACCCTTCCATATTAGGAATAACCTAAAATTAGAATAGGATAATGGAATTGTTACTATATAGTTATGACGGCAGCGCGGGCTCGTTGGGCCGAACGGCCTGTTTCCCGTGCTGTGATGCTCTAAACAAAAGTACAAATTAGGTTGATTGGCTATGCTAAATTGCTCCTTTAGTGTCAGGGGGATTAGCAAGGTAAATCCATGGGGTTACAGGGATAGGTCCTGGGTTGGATTGTTGTCAGTGCAGGCTCTGAGCTGAATGGCCTTTTTCTGCATCAAGGATTCTATGATTTAACAAAAAGCCCAGGAAGATCAAGTTTCATTTCCTTTGTGTTGTTCTTAAAGCATTGACTTTGTCATTGAAAGACAATCGATTCTGCTCCTGATTACTTATTCAGCAATTATCATTGGTTGATGATAGCACTGATGCCAGTTGGAGAGGAATTAGTCATTAAAGAACCACACACAAATATTTCGCACAAACTAAAGCATCCTGCACAGTGGAAACATACAGCCCAGGGCCTGGCCAAACTGGCCATCAACATGTCCAGGCAATGAGTGAACAAGGAAGTAATCCAAACTGACTGTCCCTCTATCACAGTTACATAGTGTCCCTGGAGAGGGAGCATGCAGTATTCACTGGCACCATCAAGGACTTCGATGCTCATTGGCACTGCAGGAAGTGGGGTGCTTTACTGACCACTTTAAAATATTTTAGTGTGATCTTAAGTTTCATTTGTGATTTTTGTTGAAGGCAGTACCCCTTGAAGAGGCACTTGCTTTATACAAGGAGTTGAAACCATATAATCAACAAGGAAGTAACATATGCAAGAATTGCAGGAGCAGGCAAAAAATTGGTGGGAAAGATTTGAAAATAGGAACAAAAATTTCACCTTCGAGTTCAAGATTCTCGATTGGGTTTAAACAAGTGAATAATAATTTTCCTGTTCAAAAAATTCTCCAATGTCACTTGTTTCCATTCAGTCATCTGCCTAACAGAAGCACTGGAAATTGGAATTGTACCTCACTGAGCAGCAACTGGACAATGTACTGGCAGATATTTTAAATTTCTCAAGGAATCAATGAAGTGGTTAATCACCACTTGTTGTAAATGGGCTGTAAATACAGCTGTGCAGTGAGCAGTGATTAAGCTGTTCAGGCAATGACTGTCTAGACAGTTTAGCTTGCACTGTAGCAGCTGTTCCAGTGAGACTTAAGGTTTATCTCAAGTCCAGATACATCATAACAGCTTTGCAAATACATTTGGGATGTCAGTACCTCAATGTTGAGGGTTGCCAGACAGAACCTCCCCTGCTAAGATCCTGCCGCTATCATTTACTTCACTATTTTAATAGCTGTAATTGTGTATTTATCCAGAATCATTTTATTGACTTATGAAAATATCCATGTTGTTTTATTTGTAATCCAGAGAGATATCTGCAGATACAATAAGAATTGGAGTTGCTTATTGTGAAATATTAACAGAGAAGACAAAGCCAGTTCAATGCATGAGAATCTGGACAGTGACCAACTGGAGAAGTGGCAGTGGATAAGTTAATAATTTTGGGCAAGTTATCAAATAATAAAAACCAAGCACCTTTCTTTTCTCAATTCAAAACTGGACAATCTGGCAGACTTCAGTTGGAATATAGCAGTCAGCTATATCCTAGCTGATTCCAATTAAATCTTCATGCCTGGAATGCACTCAGTGGCATACAAATTCAGTTGGAGAATCTCCAATATGCTAAACACTTCTCTGCAGCTTCCTATATAGAGTTGTCCACAATAGTATAATGTATATTTATCACCATTTTTATTCTAAGTATATGCAAGAATCAAATGTAAGTAGAGTATCTGTAAAAGCCTTGACAATGCTCTTTGCTGTATCTTACTGTCTTAGAGGAGTAAGAAATTGTCTGTTCCAAAAATAGCAACACTGCCCAAATGAAGGAATGATGATTGAAACTTTGGCAGATCAATGAAACCACAGTTCCTGCTTTGTGCCTCTTCAGTGGAGGTTGGGTGGAGCAAATCCCTTTAATGTGATGCAACTGGAAGTGTAATGGATAGGCTTTTGTTCTTTGCAGGTGGGCTTCTGCACTATGTTGCAATAATGAGGAAGGTTTCCACTCTTTTTTGGGGGGTGCTAAAAGAATGGCAGTGCATATTTCAACAGATCCTGGAAACATGCAGTTAGTGCATCACTTTGCTCCAAGGAGGCACTTCATAATAGAAGAATACAACTGTTACAGCATGAATGGAGGTCATTTGGCCAATAATATTCATGCTGGCTCTCTGCAAAGAAACTCAACCAGTTCCACGCCGCTACCTGTTCCCATTGTCCTGCAAACTTTTTCTCTTCCGTTAATTGTTGAATATCTTTTTGGAAGTCACAAGTGAATCTGCCTCCACCACACTTAAGTGCATTCGAGATCAGATCACTGCTCCATGGAAATAAAATTTTTCTTCATGCTACCCTGGTTCTTTTGTCATTCACTCTAAATTGGTGTCTTTGGCAACAAAGTCAAGAACCCAATGAGAGCAACTCCTCCACTCCATCTACTCTAAGTCTCTCATGGTTTTGAACATCTGTCAAATTTCTTCTCCATCTTCACTTCTGAGTTGAGCTTCTCCAATCTATCCATGTTACTGAAGTTCCTCATCCATAAGCCCATTCTCGAAATTCTTTCCTGAACATTGCTAATAGTGTCACATTCCTCCTAACAGTGTGGCACCAGAATTGGACACAGTGCACCAGTTGAGGACAAACCAGTGAATTATAAAAGGTTCAGCATAACCTCCATGTGTTTGTACTCTATTTATAAAAACTTGGGTCTTGTAAGTCAGGGTCTTATGTAATTTTCAGATACCAATTGAAGCGAGTGCTATGCAAGCACAACACATTGATACTTGGATCTACACCAGCATGATCGGCAATCCTTCATATTAATGTTCGGCCTCACCTCAAGAATCCCATCTGCCGTAAGTCCCTATGCTCCACTCTCCCTTTAGCCTTACTTTGGCTCAACTTCAGAGAAGCTACCAGATTTGTTTCTTGCCATCTCTTACCCCTAATCTGCCCCATCTTGGTAAATTGCCAAGTTAGCAAGCGCTTGTTGTGATTATTCAAATGAGGCATCCATTGCAGAAGCACAAACAGTAAGGGATACATTAAACAGGTTGTCTGATACTTAGAGACAAGATACAGGCCACACTGTCTCAAGGCTTAAGTGATAGTTATTTCAGATCTGCCACTCTGCAGTGAAGACACAAATGTTGGAGCCAGGAGAATAATTGACTTGGCATCTGTATGAGATTTCCATTTACCAAGAGAGACAGTGCAAACCAAACACCTTGTCTAATTCTTGAACTCAACATAAATTGGGAGGAGGGGAACAGGCAAGAGCAGCATAGGTTCAGCTAGCAGTCCCTTCTGAACCAAGATGCCATAACAGGCAGGCCATCTCAGTAATGAGACATTTGTCCTTCTTAGCAACTATTTATCACTCATGCCATTGGTTGCACTTTCAAGAAGCAGCAGACTAGGATGAAGAAAGGCATATTGAAGTAGTAAGGGAACGTATAGTGCATAGAAATCACATTTTAATACAAAAAGGAATATTCAGCTCAAGTGTTTATGGAGGCAGAGTACTTGGAGACACAATGAGATTCTACAATGTGGATGACACAGTTGAACATGTGAAAACAGGGAAAATAGAATAATGGCAAAGCTGACAAAGGAAGATCAAAATGTAAGAGAATATTTAATTGAATAGTTGCTTTAGGATCTTTTTAAGTGGCACTGTCAAATCTAGCGGGTAACAGTACTCATAAGGCTCCATTCCATTCTCCCAACTTGCTGCTGGGGCCACATCTCCACAAATTACTATTAACTGGGCTATTTTGGATGACAAAGATTACAGGGGTGGGCAAACTACAACATGATACACATTGAGGAACATTCCAAAGCTGCTTTTGAGAAATGAAAGCATTTCTTTACTGATATTTCCAGAGGAATGGTGTGGTAATACTCATGGAGAATCATTATCCCAGATAATAATGGGTTCACATAACTCACCAGTAAACAAATTTGTTCACATAATTCTTTTCCTCAAGGCAAAATAGATCGGGGAGGTTCAAATTCATAGAATAGAATCCCTGTAGTGCAAATGAGGCCATTTGGCCCGTTAAATCTGCACTGACTCTGACCAGACCTCCTTTCCTCACCCTATCTCTAACCACACATTTTGCATGACTAAATCCATTTAACCTACACATCTTGGGACACCAAGGGGAATTTAGCTATCTACTTAACATGCACATCTTTGTAGAGTGAGAGGAAACTGGAGCACCTTGAAGAGACCCATATGGACATAGGAAGAATGTGTGGAGTTTGCACAGTCACCCGAGACTGGAATTGAAACTGCGTCATAACAGCTGAGGCAGCAGCATTAATCACTGTGCCACCATGGAAGAAGATTTCATAACTGAAGTTGCCATTTCTATATAGAGAATTACTGGGGCTTGCTACACATGATCTGAACATTCAGCAAATTAGAAGGTTGGATTTAAGGTAAGAACTTGCAATGCCATATAGGTATCATCTCCTGTGTTCTGAACTGGAGGGATTAGTAACCAGAGTCCAGTAACATTCTTGCTATCATGCCAAATTGTATGCATCCTCCAACATTACCAATGCTCTGACAGATCCTTGGTTGATATTATACCGATTCCACTCGGTTGCTTGAAAAGGAACCAACGGCACAGAAATTGAGAGAACTGATAAATTTTACAGTCACAGCTGCTCAGATTATCTCAGCCACAGACTTCACAGCAGAAGCTGTCAGAATGCTCTAAGTGTTTTTTCTTAAAATAAACTTACTTCTACACACAAAGCTCCTCACTGCAAACTTCAAAAAGGTTCACAAGAGCTGTAAGTGTCTTGTGAGGGAGTTAATAATGTGTGGTGCATCCCCTTCATTAGGCTGGCTCAGAATCTTTGACTTTTGCCAGGACAGACAATTCCTTGTCATCTCAGAAGCCCTCAGGCAGTTAGGGAAAGATCAGTTCTGTACAGGTGCATTGCAAAACAGAAAACCACTCCAAGCAATTCTATCACATACACCAAACTCTGTTGGAAACTTCAAGACTACGGGATACAAGTTTCTACCAAATATCAGCACATTGGGGTCCCAGGAACTCCATTCCAATTTATCCTTGGCACATGTGTTTCTGACCCATGTGCAACATTTGTTTGCATGTTAAGTGGGTGCCAGGCAACATTAGCTCTCATGTAACAGGGGCCCCAGGCCCAAATCAAGACAGCCATTATGTAGAACAGAGACCCAATGAAACAGGATCTACCACAATTTCCAGATTCTGCAAAGTAGAAGTTCCATGCCAACATTAAAGAAACGTCAGGAAAAGTATGGAAACAGAAGGCATGTTTTTCCAGCCTCTCCCACCAGTTGAAGTTGTACCCTCATGGCAATTCTCTGGCAGTGAGCGGAGTGATCATGCCAAATCCCATAAATTTTGGCCACACTGGAAGATCCCACCAGCAGTCAATGGATGCAGGTAGCCATTGCAGGGGCAACCCATCATGGGGCCAGAGGAGGACAGAAAATGGGATCAAAATCTTGCCATGTCAGTCCAAACCAGGTGTTAATTTTCATGAGAAATTAATAAAAATACACACATCATACAATAAATGTATCCTTGAATTTAAAGTACATTATATCCAGCTGTCATAGAATACAGATGTACTTTTCTCAAATCAGCATTGGTTAAGAAATGCTAGTTAGAAAGAGAAAGTTAAAGAATATTAAAAGACCAGACAGGACTGCACAGTACTAATAGCACATTTATTCTCATCACATACCTGTGCAAACTTTGCCATCTCCTTCATAGCCAGGTGCACATTTGCAGATGTGTTCATGTTCATTTATTGGGAAACACTCTGCTCTTGCATCACAAGTATGTCTTCCCTCCTGACATGGATTTACAGACTCAAGCTGAGAGTTAACTGCAGAAAGATCAAGAAAAATACCTGAGGAACTGCATTTTAAAGATTGCTGTGTCTGTTGAAGTACCATAGATTCAATAATAGAAGACCAGTTTTATTGTGACCCAAGGACAGGCGAGTAACTTAATTCAATTCACCTGTATTATCAGTATTTTACCACTAGTTTATACACCCGGAAAATAATGGACATCCATAATTAGTCTGAATACAAGCAAAAAACCACGAGACATTTGTTAGTGTTAATAAGTGAACAAAGAAAACAAAGGATGAGTCACTACTTTCATAATATCCTGAAGTAACTACAACCAACAGATGACCTTTAAAATATATTAATTACTGTTGAGTATGCTCACATAATAAGCCAATTTTCAAATAGCAGATGTATGAGTGACTACATAGTGTGATTTTGGTGCCCTTCATTTCAGGGCAAAGGACACTGTTGCCAACCTTCTAGCACTGGCCTGAAGTCTTCAGGAATTGAACTTCAATCCTGTGGCTACAGCTTGGTGTAATTCCTGAGAAATATTGCAGCGACATTAAAAATAGTTTTTTTTGAACATTTCTCTTTACCAGGTTAAAAAAGAAAAAAATTGTTTGCCTGAAAATCAAGCATGGTCAATTGCGTAATGAGTCTTTCCAAATAACATAGGGAGGCCAAAGGTGGATGCATTGGCCAACTAACAGCTGGAGCAAGGAATGAGTCAGGTGTTGAAACCTTTGAAAATATTTAATTGCAGTTGGCAACTATAGCAAGGGATGAATCTGGTTAGTGACTCAGTTACCCACGACAATCAAACTTACTCCCTTCCCTCTGACTATTCAGAGGATAATTTCTATAAACGTCCAAACTCATCTCTCAACTCTTCTATTGTTGAAATTTTCAGATTCAAGGGTTGAGCAAGAATTTCTCCATATACTGGAAAATTTATGGTCCCCATCACAAACACTATTCCCAATTCACCAACTCCATGAGATTCATTGAGTAGTTTGAATCAGAATATTTTAGGGAGGAGTGGCCATAACTGGATTTAACACCCATAAGTTGTCTGTGGTTGTGGTGTCTTCCCCATATATAGGAAAATGTCTCAGCTCACCAGCACCACTGGGAGTGGAGTTCACTGTTGGCATTGCAGCTAGTCCCTTACAATGACCAGACATGGAGACAGATGAGGTTAGTAGGGTGGCCAGAGTAGGTTCAGTTAGGCAGATCCTGGAGAGAGACAGCAATTAGGAGGCCAACAAGGGGAAAAAAAAACAAGTGGTGGCAACCATTTCCATTAGGAGGTTGATTCCACTGGATACCAGGTACCTGAGTGTCCTCTACTAAGCCACCAGAATTAACCTCGCAACCCTGTTCTTTGGCATAGGCACCCCACTGCAGGCAAAATGCCAGCAGGTGATGATCCTTCAATCTCCATTAATAGCCATTTTTAGGGCTTCAATTAGTGTATTGGGTCATATGCTATCAACCTTTCACTGATAAAATACCAGAGGAGGTGGCTAGTAATGGCATTCCCAAAATTCCAATGATTTTACACCTGTCTGCCAGCCCATCTCCAGGGTGAGGGAAGATCAAAATTCCATCCCTGGTGTCATATTTGACCCAGATTTAGTATCTGATCAGGCATCCATAGGATCACTCAGCACCTACTCCCACCTCTTAACATTTGGCTGACTGACCACCTCAGCTCCTTCTGATGAGCCCTCAGTCAGCAGTATCTCTAGTCTTGGCGATTTCAGTGCACTCTTGGTCACACTCCAACCAATCTTAAACTCATTCAAAACTCTGCTACCCATTTCCAAATTTGACACTTTTTATTCAACTCAATATCACATAAGTGCTACTGATCTGAGAGCAAAAAATTACAGAGCGAGTCAGCAAACTGATCACAGTACAGAAAACCACGTCAGGGAAGTGAAAAGGCCATAATAGGGGAGAGTATAGTCAGGGGGATAGTTACAATTCATTGAAGTTACAACTGTTGAGCTTTTTCAAATCTAAAAGAGACAGAAATGGTAAGTCATTTAACCCTGAACAGCATGTAGTATCAGGCATAAAACAGCACCATAAGCAATGGGAAATATTTAAAGTATAATTCATAAATATGTATTCCCTTATGGAATAAAAGCCTCCAAGGAAAGTGGTCCAACCATGGCTAATAAAAGATGGTAGGCATCACTGCTGCCTCAGCTCCAGGGACCTGAGTTCAATTCCAGTCTTGGGTCACTGAGTGGAGATTGCATGTTCTCCCCATGTCTGCATGGGCTTTCTCTGGGTCCTCCAGTTTCCTCCCACAGTCCAAAGATGTGCATTAGCCATGCTCAATTGCCCCTTAATGTCCTGGATGTGCAAGTTAGAGAGGTTACTGGAATAAATATTTGAGACTATGGGGATAGGGCGTGGGTAGGATTGTTGTCAGTGCAGACTTGTTGGGCTAAGCAAGCTTTCTGTGCTGTAGGGTTTCTATGATGGCTATGAAGATGGCACTACTGTAGATTCAAGAATGTTTCCAGGTAGAGTGGCACAGAATATTTTAGAATGCAGCAAAGGATGGCTAAGAAACTGAGTGAAAATAGGAAGAGGACAAACCAGGGTCATGGAAACAGTGATTATTAAAAACTTCTACAGGTCAGTAAAGGGGAAAGAAACAAAAACAAACATGGGCCCTTTACAAAGCAGAGACATTAAAAATTATAATGGGGAATAAGGAAATTGTAGAGATGTTACAAAGACCACTTTTTTTTAAACTCTAACATTGCCAGATTCTGACCTCTCAGCTCATCTACTGCTGAAACCCTTCCACCTTTGTTACCTCTAAATTTGACTATTCCACTACAAGTGTTTCATTTCTACTCTCCATAAACTTGAGTTCATCCACTACTGTCTGATGTGGAGATGCTGGTGTTGGATTGGGGGTAAACGCAGTAAGGAGTCTCAATACCAGGTTAAAGTCTAACAGGTTTATTTGGTAGCACAAGCCATGAGCTTTTGGAGTTCTGCTCCTTTATTAGCATTGTTAGGAAATGCTAGTTAGAATGAAAGAGAGAAAGTTGAATATTAAAAAAGGAAAGACCAGACAACTGCACAGTATAATAGCACATTTATTCTCATCACACGTGTGCAAACTTTGCCATCTCCTTGGTAGCCAGCTAGTGGCTCAAGCTGACAAATAAACCTGTCTACCTGTGTCCATATTCACATCAAAACTCCTGTTTGCCCATCAGTGATCTACATTGCACCCTGGTCAAGCAATGCTCTCTCAATTTTCAAATTTCTCATGATCCTGCCAGTCCTTATCTCAGTAATGTACTCCAACCTGACAACCCTCCAAGATGTCTGTGCTCACCTGCTTCTGGCCTCAAGGCTGAAATTGGAGCCAGTGTTCCTGGTGCGATTTTTAATTGTTCGAGTCTTGCTCCAACATTGTTGGCCATGTCAGAAAAGGTAAGGAAGGAAAGAAAGGGGGAGGGATGGTTCTGTTTTCAAAAAAAAAAGTGATCAATAAAGCAGAAACAAATGACCTTGGCTCAGAAGATTGAAGATGTAAAATCAGTTTGGGGAAGCCATGGTAAGAATAGTTTAGAAACCTCCTGACCTCCTGATAGTAGCAACACTGTAGGACAGTGTACAAATCAAACATGATACTGCAATAATCCGTGGGCAATTTTAATCTTCATATGGATTGAAGAAACCAAATTGGCAAAGGATGCATTAAGGATGAGTTCATAGCCTATTTGGAACAGTTTCTCAGAATAATATTTTTTGGAACTCAGCAGTAAAAACACTATTTTAGGCCTTGTAATGTGGAATGAAATGATTAATGATCTCATAATACAAGGATCCTCTAGGCAAAAATGATCATAGCAATGAGAATTTGACACTCAGTTTCAGAGTCCGAAACTTGGCTCTGGAACTAATGTCTTCAACTCAAATATAGCAATTACAAAGGTGTGAAGGCAGAGTTGGCAACAGTAGACTAGGAAAATAGATTAAAAGATAGTAGAGAAGTAGTGACAGGCATTTGAGGAGATATTTCATAACTTAAAGATATATTGCATTAAAAAACTGAGAATGATGCATTAGAAAAGCAACTGTTGTTAGTTTTTATTGCAACAAGGATTTGAATGCAGGAATAAAAAAATGTCTTGCTAGAATTGTAGAGAGCCTTGGTGAGACCACACCTGAGTGTATTGCACAGTTTTAGTCTCCTTACCCAAGGAAGGATATATTTGCCTTAGAGAATAGCAGGAACTAGGCCAGTGTTCTCTGGAGTTTACAAAATTGGAGTGATTAGATGCAAGAATGATATTTAGAACCTGGGGCCCCAGTTTCAGAATAAATGGTAGGCTATTTAGGACTGAGTTAAAATGCTATTTCTTCACTCAGGTGGTGGAATATTGGGAATTTGCTATTCCAGAGGTCTGTTCATGTTCAAGACAGATTGCTATAGATAATAGATACATCATGGGGTGGACAGTGTGAAAAATGTTGAGGTAGAAGATCAACCATAAGCTAATTGAATGGTGCAGCAGACTGGTGGGAGCAAGTAGCCTACTCCTATTCTCTACGTTATGTTCCATTCATTCTAAGGAATTTAGTGATACAAGATTTCCAAATGACAAAAGTGCTAATTTAAATCTTGCTGCTCATTAAAACTTAATATTAATACAGCAGGAAGTTCTCATTTGTAGCCTGTGTTCAGGGTCAATGCAGCCACCCAGGCTGGTGGGATGGCATGTGGGCACTGGCTCTGCAGCATCATGATATGGAGATGCTGGCATTGGACTGGGGTAAACACAAGAACAACAAGTATTTGGTAGCAAAAACTACTAGCTTTTGGACTTCTGATCCTTCGTCAGGTGAGGGGAGAGTTCTGATTACAAACAGGGAATGTAAAGACAGTTTACAGAACACTGATTACTTGATTAGCTGTAAAAATCCACATTCTAATCAATCAGTATTCTGTAAACTGAGAATACTTTTCTTTACATCCCTTGTTTGTGATCAGGGGTCAGAAGCTCAAAAGCTAGTGGCTTCTGCTACCAAATAAACCTGTTGGACGTTAATCTGGTTTTGCAACTTTACTCGGTAACAAGCAACAGAATTGAAACTATTGAGCTTTAAAGCAGCATCAGCAACTTTATATTGTCGAAAGCTCTTGGGAGAAATTACTCTCATCATTTTGAAACTCCATGGGCGTAAAGTTTTAAATCAAACCCACAGCACTTTTGCTGGAAAAGTTTAAAACCATACTTGGGAGGTGAAAAAGCTTCAACACTTCTTAAACAAGCAGTGGGTCAATCCCAGTTAGAGTCACATACCCAAATCCAGAATATTCATTCCCTCGCTACGCCTGAGATCAGATTCCAGAAATGTTCTCACCCTCCTACTCCGGGAGCAGAGGCTTAGACTGAAAGTGAACTGCTGCTGGTGGTTTGTTTTTCCTCAGATTCTCAGCAGATTATCATACCAATACTTAAACTAAGAGCATCAGATACTTATATTTAACATTAGCCCACTTACAACCACTGTGCAAGTGATGAAAAAGTACAAGACCTCACTGTAAACACACAGCAAATTAATCAGCATCTGAAACAGCCAGAAGGGGCAGAGAGCGGTATCAGAAATCTCAGACACTAGTTGCTGTGCAACTACAGTACTTCAAAAATTGTGCATATATGTCAGTTCCAAAATTCTGTAAGCTTGGTGCAAACTTTTTCCAGCCTTCTTCTGACGTGAACAATTTTTGAATATGAAAGAAAGCAAATGGGGCCATGAGTAGCATGGAGAGACAGACTCTGATGAATGTTGGATCCCAAAAAAACCAGCTATAACTTGTCTTGTTTTAGAGTAAGAAGTCTCAACACCAGGTTAAAAAGACCAACAAGTTTATTTGTTAGCACAAGCTTCGAGTGTCACTCCTTGTTCACCTGCTACCAAATAAACCTGTTGGACTGGTGTTGAGACTTCTTACGGTCCCCATCCTAGTCCAACACTGGCATCTCCAAATCTTGTTTTAGGGAGGCAGAGTTTCTCCCATTTATCATCCTGATATACCCAGATTCCGGTTTGGAGAGATTTCTTTAAAGTTTCACCGTTACTCAGTGGAATCTTTTATTTACGAGTAAAATTGTTTAAGTAAAAAATCTCTGCAAGTTACACATGATATTGAATTGTAGCTACTTTTGCTGATTTCTTAGTTACAAAGTCCATAATCACAATTTTCCTTCCCAGAATCTAATTAGGACCTTGGATATCCTGGATACCAAGTAGTAAAATCAGAAAGATCCCAGCTTTTATAGATCAATATTTCTATAGATATAGCTCGTGGGGCTTAAGGAATCAGTCATGGAATTTGATGACCAGCCATGATCATAATTAGCAGAGAAGGCTTAAAAGGGCCAACTGTCCTCTTCCTGCTTCTAGTTTCTATGTATGCAGGCACAGCAAGATTCTCAACAGGCAATGCTGTCAGTTCAAAAATGCTAGTTTCCTCAGTTCTGCATTTCATCCAAAAAGTAGTGAGATCTCACCAGAGGTATAGAGAACAGTGAGAATCTAGTGAGTGGCATTGAGGGAGTATGCAAAAGCAGAACTGTGGGAGGATGAGTCCCAAATGAAGGCAGAACACAGGTTAACAATTTTCAGCAATTGAGAGAAAGTGTACATTTTACTGTATTTTTTTCAAAAGTTAATTATGGAGAGTCCCACCTTATCTCAATTTCTTTGCACATGTTTTGATACATCCTTAGGACTACTTGGTTTATAGACTACTCCAAGCAATTAATTGCATCTGTTTTGTTTCTTGCTCTAGCTCGATATGTCATTGACCCCTTCTGCACCCTCTTTTCTCCAGCACTGCAATTGTGTCAATACTGACATCCCTCCTCCATCACTTTCTTTCCCAACTTTCCTCAATATCTTATATCCAGAAATTTAACATCCAGTATTGTCCTTCAAGCCAGGTCTTTATTATAGCCAATGTTATATTTCCACATGGCAGTATTTACCTGTATTTCACCAATCTTGTTAACCACACTCCATGTGTTGACATACATGCACAGTAAACATACTGCTACAGGCAAGCAGCAGACAACCCCCTGTCAAAACACCAAGGAACGACAAATCCTGCCCATAGAAAATAGGAATGATGTGGAGATGCTGGCATTGGACTGGGGTAAAACACAGTAAGAAGTCTGACAACACCAGGTTTAAGTCCAACCGATTTATTTGGTAATAAACTCAAGCTTGAGGTTTCCCTCTGTCAGGTGAGTGGAGAGTTCTGGCCTCAGACAGTGCCTATAAGAGCACCAGTGCTGTTATATGTACTGAGGCCAGAACTCTCCATTCACCTGACAAAGAGGAAAACCTCAAGCTTGAGTTTATTACCAAATAAATCGGTTGGACTTAAACCTGGTGTTGTCAGACTTCTTACATAGGAAATATGAGTATGAGTATGAGTAGACTATTTGGCCCTTTGAACCTGCTTCACCATTCCATATGATCATCACTATCCAAATCAGTAGCTTATTCTTGTCCTTCCGCCCCTCCTCCCCCACCCCCACCCCATTTCCTTTCATTCCCTTGCCCCAAAAGCTACATCTAACTCCTTGGAAAGATACAAACCAGGATTCTCCCAAAAGAAATGCTAGGTGCCAAATTTGCATAAAAAGTGCATAAAATCTTGCTGGTTGTTTTAGCAGGATTTTCAGAGTCACTCTCTCACACTGAGCACTGCAGAGTACCACTGCAAGATTCACTCTGCAAAATGAGGAGTTGGGGCCACTTCCCACTGAAGGGGCCAGCAGCATAACGCTGAGCAGGCCACTGTCAGGAGAGAGCCCCACGCTGCTGGCCACCTGATCACTGGCCAGCACAGCAACTCTCCACTGCTGGCTGGATATCACTGGGCCAGCCAAAATCCCCACCCTACCCTGATCTCTCGCCACCCTACCTTCCCACTGGCCAGTCTCAATCTCCTGACCCCACCACTGATCCCAAGTGCAGAGTGGCAGTGGGACTCTCCACATCACCCCCCCCTCCCCCACAGGCCCAGTCTCCAATAGGCTTCACTCCCTGGACATTGTCTCTTTACCCCTTGGACAGTGCCTGGGGGCCAGGGGAGAGGGGCTAGCAGGCCCAGAGACTTTAGCTTATGTTCATTTGAAAAATTCATTTCAGTTTTTAAAATCAGCTCTGCACCGTCAGAAATCCAGTGCCTGGAATCATGCAGAGCCCATGGTGTCCAGTAGCAAGCCCACTAAATGGCTTCTGGCCCCCTGCAGGAGAATTGCCCCCACAAATGTTTTGGCCTCAACTGCTTTGTGGTAGTGAATTCTACAGGCTCTGAGTGAAGATATTCCTCCTCAACTCAGTCCTAAAAAGGTTTATCCTGTAATCCCTGATTCTAGACACCATTGGGGATATCCTTTCTGCATCTATCTTGATTAGTCCCGTTTCAGCAACCCTGATTTAGCTTCTATTATTTTCTCTTACTCCTATCCCATCTATTAATTTACTATTCCCTACTCTAATGCAATTTATTTCAGTATTTCATGCACCTTGAAGTTCCTTTCCAATGCAATTTCCCACATCCTCACCAAGTTAAAGCTAACTTGCGAGAAAGCAAAATATTGCAAATGCTGGAAATAGTCAGGTTAGACAGTTGATAATCTTCATCAGAACTGTAATTAGAACTAGAATTAATATCAGAAACCAGAATTGAGAGAGATCTGTTTGAGGGAGTTATATTAATTATGCACTTTCAAAGTGTGTCGAGACAGTACAATTGCTATTAAAATTAACTGTTCTAGGGAAATGTTTAACAAACAGCTATGGAGCATTAAAATTCAGTGCGTGCCAAGAGAGTGTTCCCATAAAGTTTCAGCAATAGGGTAGTTGCATTATAAATGACAGTGATAATAATACAATCACACCAGAGTGGGTGTCATCTTTCACTGGCAACTAAATCAACGCCGGCATCTCTACATCATAACTAAATAATAAGCAGCAGTTTTAAATATGCCCTGCAGCAATCAGAGAAGGTTCAACGTTCTGATCAGTCCTACCATTAAACCCAGCTCAATAAAGATTTATTGTCTCAAGTTCATTCTTATTTGGAAAGAGATTCTTACCAAAAGCAAGTTCAATTGCTAGGAAAGTAATGTGTTATGAAAGAATGACTATTGGTCAGTAATATGTAAACTGAATTCATAGCATTAAATGCTTTCCCATTCGCAACACAATTTTACTAGAGAATGGTCCTACATATTTTAAAAGTCAGCACACTTGTGATTTACTTTCCCATCTCCTACATATTTTACCTCAAACACGACTTCCTGACATCAGGCCTGTGGCCAATTTATCCACAGTAAAAAGAGCTTTAAGATCGGACATAATTGTCTCACTCTTTCAATGACCTTGATGTTGGGTCATTATTCTTTTCTTGCTCATCTCCTTGATGAATATTTGTTCAATGCTAACAAAGTACATTTTCTACAAGAGCAGGGACAGTCAGAAGGCATCATACAGCTGAAGTGGCATAAAGTACACTGTGAACAATGTTCTCTCTCACCTGGGAAGTATTCTTTAACATGCATTTCTAAGAAAAATTGCTAACTCAAAATTGAAAAATGTGGCCAGAGTATTTTTTGAAATGGTAGCTGAATATTTATTCTTATTTAAATGCAGCCTTACCATCTAAAGCAGCACTAAGAATTCCAACATCTTACTCTTTCTTCACAAAGCTAATCAGATAAAAGGGTGCAAAACGGAGGGAGATGTTAATACAGAAATCATTTACCTCTGGGGGGTCCAATCTGGTTGATCATTGCATATCTAACCACCTGCTCACTTTGATCATATAGCACAAATATACGGTTAGCATCAAGTTGTTGAGTGGATGCAATGGTCTGCGGTGAATGTTCACAATCATAGTAAGTGATGTTCTGTCTCAACTGATATCGAAGAGTCTGTGTCTCACCATTTGGAGATTCAACAGTATACTCCCTGTAGGCTGACGAGGTCATTGCTGCAAAGGGAAAGTTTGAAAATAAGAGTAGCATTTGTACAATTCAGTGTTAAAGAAAACAAAAAGTTAAAGAACAAAAGAACAAGAGTTAAGCATATGGTTTTCACTTCAGTGCACTGTTTGTAAAGTGTTCACACAGACAGCTATATAGCATGAAAAATTGTTCTATACATCCACAAAACTTCAATTAACAATGTTAATCACAATCCCAGTGGACAGCAAACTAATTGCTTGCATTTGTGCAACAATTGCAAGAAACCATGATCTAGATAAAGAAACTGAAATTTTTAACAGTAATGAAAATGGGACAAACAATAAAATCCAAAAGAAATACAACTTAATGATGTTGACATACCAGAACTGGAGCGATGGTAAAGTTCATCATATGGTTGGATCTGGACTGTAGCACCTTGGGCAATGTTAGGCAACTCACCCTCAATCTCTGTAGTAACACTGAGATAATTCTGTGTATCAAGCCCTTGAGCTATTTGCATTATATTTAACTTCTCGTTGCCTGGATAGAAGGTGATATCGACATTGCGAATAAATTTAGCACCTAGAAGACATTTTTTAAAAAGTAGGTTACACAATGAAACCTCCTCTTCCAAAAACAATATTCACATGATAATATTTTAACAAAGTGGCCATTCTCTGTGTAAGTGTGGATTCTTAGCAATTGAACAGCTATTGGAAAAATCATAGCTGAACAAGGTCACAAATTCACATGCACATTTTAGCTGGGGTGAGAGTCATGGGATAAAAATTGGGAGCAAGGAACCATGGGCAACACTTTTTGCCCCTCCCCCACAACTTACTCTGGAGAGGATGAGGTCAACCGTGGCACTACCATTCTATTCGGAAGTGTTGTAGAATGTCTGAAATACTAGCATCATCTAAAATCAGAAAAATTTGATAAGTTGGGCAGATGGCATAGTGGTTAGCACTGTTGCTTCATAGCACCAGGGACCTTGTTCAATTCTGGCCTTGAGGTCACTATCTAGGTGGAGTTTGCACATTCTCCCCATCTCTGAGTGGGTTTCCTTCCACAGTCTAAAGATGTACAGGTTAGGTTGATTGACCATGCTAACTTGCCACTTAGTGTCAAGGGGACTAGCCAGGATAAATATGGGCAGTTACGTTGATAGACTTAGACTGTTGTCTGTGCAACCTTGGTGGACCAAATGGTCTCCTTCTGGGTAGGTGCCTGGAACTCGCTGCCAGGGGTAGGAGTGGAAGCAGATAGGATAGTGACTTTTCAGGAGCATTTTGACAAATACTTGAGTAGGATAGGAATGGAGATATGGTCCCCAGAAAAGTACAGGGTTTTAGTTTAGTTGGGCAGCATGGTTGGTGCAAGCTTGGAGAGCTGAAGGCCTGTTCCTGTGCTGTAATTTTTGTTCTTTATATACTTGATCGCTGTACAGAGAATTATGAAATAAAATGCTTGGAATTGAGCAAGTGAAAAGTTAACCCACAGCAGGTCTGTCAGCCAGCCAGCATCTCTTGAACACAGATTAACAGATTGAATAGAATCACCATTCTGGTAATGGTCAACTAACACAAGAGATTGATTTTAACTATTGTGCAAGTGGATGGGTCAAAATTGGGTGCCAGATATCAAGGCTGAAACAGTTTAGCACTATACCATTGGTGCTTTTATCTGTTGAGTCATAACAAAAGCTTCTGTTAAATTTAAATTGTCAACAGACAGTAATTCAAAATTGTTAAGAGAATGATGGATTATTTTCTTTACTGTTGTTTATGAAAAGGTGGTTTTCAAAACCACCATTAAGTCACACAAAATTCAAGTGCAGGTTGGGTTCATACTGACTGGTATCTACAACATTAGGCATTTGATACACTGAATGAGTACTGAGTGTGCTTTTTGCTCCATTGCAAGAGAGTTTTCAAATTACCCTTTACATCAAAAGGAGTCAGCAGCAAGGCAGCTAACTCTTCCTTTACCAAACTCCTCACTTATTCTGGACATTGGAATTAAGTCAAATTTCAATTAAAACTATACAATGTATACTCACCTGCAATGCTGAATCCATTTTTGGAACCTGGTTGCTCCACAGCAAACAACAATCCAAAAAGATCTCCAATTATAGAAAGTGATTGCATTGCCCAACCTACTACTTCAGGAATTTGACTAATAGCTGTAAAGGCTCTCCCATCATTCACAACTACATAGGCATGCAGGTCAGCATTCCGAAACTCCACAGGTGTTCGATTCACTCCAACTGTTAATTTCCCGTTTACTTTCCCATTCACTCGCTGTGTAACACCTGCAGAGAAGTTAATCAAATAATTATACAAATGTAGAAGTGCAGTTTCCAAGCACAGAAATTAGTTTAAGTTAGGAACTTTTCTCCAAAGTACCTTCTGGTAGACATTCTCTTCCATTGCCGTAGTAACCAGAATGGCAATGACAGCAGAATCCACTTGAGTAATCAGTACAAGATGCATGTTGGGAACATTGTCCCTGGTTTCTCTCACAGGTTTCCTTCGTACCTGTACTGTAAGTGAAAACTGAAAAGACAGGAAATTCTCACATTTATTTCAGATAAATCTGATTTTCTCAGATGAGAAAATATTAGGTCAAATTTTTTCACCACTTCTTAATGATGAGGCATGGATAACATTGGCACAAGTTTTACTGAAAATAGATGTTTGCTTTAAAACACATCAATTAGATCTCAAAACCAAGAGAAGTTACCAAATCTCTATTCACTACAAATACGAACACCATCTTGCAATATTTTTTCAAAACTGCACAAAAATGTCAAAATGTATTGTGATTCATATTTGACATGCAGTACACTGTAGCAAGATTTAGCTAGCACAATGATCTAAATCTTCATGTTTGTTGCAAAGGTATCTTTGAATGGTAAAATCTGCTACAATTGACTATTACAGGTTAGAACAATACAGGCTACAATTTCAAAAGTGAGTCTTAAAATCATAAATGAATGAATCAAGTAGTATGACCATATTTAAAATCATCTTTCCATGCAACTTACCACCTGTACCCAGTTCTTCTTCTTCTTCCACACTGACAACATGTCTATCATGAGTAACTGGTAATGGATTTCTAAGCAAAGGTTCACTCTCCGTGTATTCGGATGAGTACCTTGGATCAGTCCCACCTTCAGGTTGCCTCTTAAGATATGATGGCAAGGCCCTTGACTCAGGGTATGATGATACACTGCCTGCCTCTGGATAACCTTCTGGATAAGATGGTATAATGCCTACATCTGGATATGGTGGGTCATCTGGAATATCAACCTTGTCCTCAGGTTCTATGGATGCAGAAGGTACATACTCCAACTCTTCATCATAATATTGTTTGTAATCTTCAGTCTCAGGTTCCAATGTATCAGGCATAACTGGATTGCTCAAAGTACTGTCTAATGTTACAATAGAATCTCCTCCTGAGGATGCCTCTCCTATGTTTGCTTGTTCAACATTGCTGAATGCAGACTTTCCACCAATATGAAAAACCCAAACTCCTCGGGTTCCTGAATTACCCATCCTACAATGGGTATAAAAATGATGATTAGTCTTAAATTTAATACTCATTTTCTAAATGGCATTTGTAAACCTGGATTATTAATGTTTTAAGCAAACTCCTGGTAAATTTGAGTCAGAGTAATTTCAAACAGTCATATAAAATTTACTAATATTAAACCAACACAAGATCTCAAATCTATAGAATAGAGTCTTTTACTAATTAATAATTTATCCACCTAGAATATTAAATTTAGTGCTTAATATACATAAAAATTTGCAATGTTTTCACAATGTGGCTTGTTAATCACTACAAATTCATTAAATTACACATGGCTTAATATTTACTATTTTAAGTTACTTTAACATAAAAACAATTATATTTATACAATGCCTTAGTAAAAGGTCTGAGTAGAATGGGAAGCCAAAGGAGATATTACGACAAATAACAAAGCTTGGAAAAGAGGAGCATCTTAAAGGAGGAGATAATTGCAAAAGCAAAGAAGTTACAAGGGCAAAATTATGCATACCCTGAAATGATAATTACTCACTGATATAGGTTTTTCACACTTTGCTCATTGCTGGTAACACTGTAATAAGGACCTTCATTTCTCCACAGCAGGAACCCAGTTTCTCCTCTGCTGAAACCCACCCGAGCAGGCAGCTCTATCTGAACATTGTAGGACTCCTTAGGGCGGGTCCCAAAGAACTGCAATCCATCTTCTGGGTACAGAAAAATTGCATAGCTGTTTGACTCATCAAAAGCCAATAGTGCTTGAAACGTGTTGAGCTAAAGAGAAAAAAAATACAGATTCTGTCTGAACAATTTCTTCAATCATGAGGCATTTCAATAGAACAAGACATAATAAGTAGAAAATTAGATGCTTTACATCAATATAACAAGCCCAATGTTAATCCCAAAAGAACTGTTTTGCTGAGGAACAACTGGACAACAAGCAATAAAAGTGTACATCTGGGTCTGACAAATCCAGATCAACTTAAGAACTAAATTATGTTTCAAATATCCTGAAAAGTGCCACCCACACATTTAGATTTAGGGTGGATTCTTTTCCCCACGAAGTGACTATGAAATTGATACCATTTCAGAAAAAATGGTTTGCCATGTAGGTATACAGCAATGCTAGTGAAGTGATAATGTAACTGGACTAGCTATTTCTCCAAAGACATCTTCAAATCCTACCACAGCAGTTGTTTGAATTTAAACTCCATTAATAAATCTAGAATAGGAAGCCAATGTCATGAATGATGACAGTGAAACTACTAATTTGTTGTGAAACCTCATTTTTTTCATTAATATTCTTTAAAGAAAAAGGACAAACCCTAATTCATTCAATGTGAAATGAAGAAGACTACGCCAGGAGTAGTACTAAACAGTACCAGAAACCTTCACCACAGGGGACTACATGCATGTCAAACAAACAGCCACAGCAGCATTTTATAGGCAAAGCTAAGAGACTGCACAACCAAAGAACCAGATCATTCTGGATTGGGCAGCACAGTAGCACAATGGTTAGCACTGCTGCTTCACACCTCCAGGGACCTAGGTTCAATTCCCAGCTTGGGTCACTGTGGAGTTTGCACATCCTCATATCTGCATGAGTTTCCTCTGGGTGTTCTGGTTTCCTCCCACAGTCCAAAGATGAGCAAGTTATTTGATTGGCCATGCTAAACAAATTGCTCTGAGTATTCTGAAATGCATAGGTTAGGGGATTAGTGGGTAAATGTGTAGAGATATTTGGGTAGGACCTGGATGGGATTGTGGTTGGTGCAGATGGGCCAAATGGCTTTTTCCATATTATAGAGATTCTATTATATTTCTTTACTTCTGCTATATTTAGTCATGAATGGCAGTGAGCAATTAAACTTCTAAATAGAAGGGTGGGACTCCACAAATACTTTCAACTTCAACGATGAGGGCGTCCACTATATCAGCGCAAAAAAGGTTGTGTTTACAAATTTCTTCGACCAGAAGTGCTGAATGGATGATCCATCCCAGCCTCCTGAGGTCATCAATATTACTGATGCCCATCTTCTGTCACATTGGTGGACAATCTAGACAAGTGCATGAGCCACGTAAGTGGCCCTCCTTCATGTCAGTGGACCAAAAGATTGTAATGGGCACATTAACTCTGACACAAGAACATAGGAGGAGCAGGAGTAGGCCATCCAGCCCCTTGAGCCTGCCCTGCCATTCAATAAGATCATGGCTGATCTGCAATGGTTCAGTACCACTTTCCTACTTTCTCTGCATAACCCTTAATTCCCTTGTCAATCAAAAACCTATCCACTCTTGACTTAAATATATTCAGTGAGAAAGCCTCTACCACTTCAACAGGCAGAGAATTCCAAAGATTCACCACTACCCTTTGAGTGAAGAAATTCCTCCTCAACTCTGATCTGAACCACCCTCCCCTTATTGAGGCTGTGCCCTCCAGTCTTGCTATCTTTGCTAAGCAGGAAGAATCTCTCAACCTCTACCCTATCCATCCTCTTATCTTATACATCTCTAAAATCCCCTCAGCCTTCTAAACTCCAACGAGTACAAACCTAGCCTATTTAGTCTCTCCTCATAATCCAACACCCTCAACTCCAGTATCAACCTAATGAACCTTCTCTGCACCCCCTCCAAGGCCAATATATCCTTCCTCGAATGTGGTGACCAAAACGGCACACAGTACTCCAACTGCGGCCTCACCAGTACCCTGTACAGCTGCAAAAGTACCTCCCTACTTTTATATTCTATCCCCCTAGCTATTAAAGGCCAACATTGCATTCACCTTCTTGATCACCTGCAGACTGTTTTTGCCATTTGTGTACAAGGACCTCCAGGTCTCTCTGCACTGTCACATGCTGCAGCTTTTTGCTTTTAAAGAATAATCCTTCCTACCGTTATTCCTACCAAAGTGTAGGACCTCACACTTGCTAACATTATACTCCATCTGCTGGATCCTCGCCCACTCACTCAACCTATCCAGGTCCCTCTACAGGCTTTCCACACTCTCCACACAATTTGCTTTTCCACTCATCTTCGTGTCATTTGACCCTTGAATAACAGCGTGTATTTAATGCATGTCAAATATTTCATAAGCTTAAATGCTTAATCATATTAATAGAACTGTCATCAACTTCAAACGGCAAAAACAAAAGAAATATTTACATTTTAGATGCAGAGGGAGCACACGGCTCTCAGTCATTGTTGTGTGCAATCATCTCACTTCCCCTTGCTTTGTGTTTCACTTCGGTTATACTGGTAGGGAAAAAAGCTACATGCCTGGAAATCAGCAGAATGTAGCAAATCTGTGCAACAGCAATAGAGTCAAAATATCACTTGGGCTGCACTCAGAACCCAAGCGGGTTGCATGTAGCCCCCAGGCAGGTTGTCCACTACTGCCCTCGATACAGCATGGCTACCAGTTCTGGCAACATTTCAGCTCTAGAGAGGAAAGGCTGATGGAGTTCTATCTCATCCATGCCAGCTATCATGCACCCACTTTTTGCCATTCAGCACTTTTGATCGAAGAAATTTGTAAACACTACAACCTTTTTTTGCACTGATATACTGGATGGCCTCATTGTTGAGGTAGAGTATTTGTGGAGCCCCCACCCCTCTATTTAGGAGTTTAATTGCTCACAGCCACTAAATATAGCAGGAGTAAAGAAATATGATCTGGTTCTTTGGTTGTACAGTTTCTAATCACATTTACCAGCACTTAGTTTGTAGCTTTGAATGCTATGATGTTTTAAGTGCTAATCTAAATGCCTCTTAAATGTCAAGGGTCCCCACCTATAGCACTCTTGCAGGTAGGGAACTCCAGATTCTCACCATCCTTTGGGTGAAAAGCTTTATCCTTTGATCTCCAACAAACCTCCCACCCCCACCCCACCCAACTTAAATCTGTGCTCCTGTTTATTTACCTCTCTGCTAAGGAAAAAAGTTCCTTCTATTCACCTTATCTATACCTCATTTCATACATCTCAGTCAGGCCTCAGTCTTCTCTGCTGCAAGGAAGGCAACTGCAGCCAATCCAGTCTCTCGATAGTGGAAATGCTCCAGCCAAGGCAACATCCTGGTGAATCTCCTTTGCAGCTTCTCCAGTGCAATAACTTTTTCCTATAGTGTGATGATCTGAACTGCACACAGTACCCCAGCTGTGTCCAAACCAGCATTTTAACCTGCCTGTTCTTGTATTCAATGCCAGGGTTAATAAAGGCAAATATTCCATAAGCCTCCTTAACCATTTTATCTACCAGTCCTGCTGTCTTCAGATTTATGCACATACACCACAAGGTCCCTCTGGTCTTCTTCCTAAAGTCCAACAATTCATTGTGTATTCTTAGTCCTCCCAAAATGCATTACCTTACACTTTTCAGGATTGAATTCCTTTTGCCACCATTCTGCCCATCTAACCAGATTGTCTATATTGTCCTGTAATACAAACTTTGCTCCTCACTATTTAACACCAAGTTTGTGTCACCTGCAAACTTACTGAACATATCTCCTACAATCATATCTAGATCATTAATGTGTACTACAAACACAAGGGACCTAGCAATAATCTGGAATACCACTGGATACAGGCTTCCAGTCACAAAATAACCTGTCACTCTGTCTCCAGTCCTGAAGACATGCTTCTTGGCATCTATCCAACAATGTGGAAAATTGTCTCAATACAAACTGGGCAACTATTGTTCTATCAACCTATTTAGTCATTAGCAAAGTAATAGAAAGTTAACATTAACAGTGCTATCAAGTGGTACTTAATCAGTAACAACCTGGTCATTCAGTTTGATTTCACCAAGGCCTCTCCACTCCAGATCTTATTACAGCTTTGGTTCAAACATGGAGTAAAAGAGATAAATTCCAGAGATGAAGTGAGTATAAATGCCCTTAACATGGAGGCAGCATGTGCCCAAATGCAGTATCAAGGCACCCTAGTAAAATGGGAGTTGATAGGAATTGGAGCAGTGCTTAGAGAGGTACAACATTTCACTATGGGAGGAAGATGATTACTGTTACTGGCAAACAACACAGCCCCCAAACATTGCTTCAGCAGTGCCCTCATCTCAACCAAATTCAATGACCTTCCTACCATCATTAGATCAAAGGTGGGGATGTTTGTATGATGTTCAGTACCATTCCTCAGATAATGAAACATTTTATGCAGCAGGACTTGGACAATGACAAATTGCAAGTAACATTCATGCAACTCAAGTGTCAGGCACTAGCCAACTCCAACCATCTCACCTTGACATTCAATAGCATTACCTTTACAAATCCTGGGAGTTGCCAATGACCAGAAACACATCTGGACCAGCAATATAAATACTGTGGCTACAGGAGCATGGCAAAGGTTGAGAATTCTCCTGCCTCATGCCTCCCCAAAGCCTGTCTTCATGCCACAAGTCAGATTTGTGATGGAATACTTTGCACTTTGGTTGAATGCAGCACCAATAACACTAAAAGAGCTTTACACTCTAGACTTGATGAGCCAAAGGTCCTCTTCTGTACTGTAGCACTTATGGTAATACAGTGTGCCTTTGACCTGGGGCAAAGCAGCCCGCTTGATTAGTGCTGATCCACCACCTTAAATATTCACTTCTTCCATCACTGATGCACAACGGCAACAGTGTATACCATCTACAAGATGCACTAAGTCTCCTCTGCCACCTAGGACAGCAGATACTTTGGGAATATCATTGCCTGCAAATTCTCCTCCAAGTTACACTATTCTGACTTAGAACACTTTTGCAGTTCCTTCATTGTCACTGGTCTAAACCCCAGAACCCACCCCCTCCCCAGACTGTAGTTGTAATTGTACCACATGGCCAGCAGTTCAAGTGCTCACTACCAGCTGGTCATTTAGAGATGGGCAATAATTGTAATGCCAACTTAATCAAAATTGTTTTAAATCCAAAAATCACTTCAAGTTCAAAATGGTTCCCAGTGCTGGCCTGGGGAAAGCATTGATAGGATGTATGCCAAAGCTATAACCAATCCAGGCCCATCCAGCACTGAAGTTTACCCTTGTAATTTACTTACCCTGTCAGAGGAGGCATCCAAGCGCCCCCTTTCCTCATAAGGCGCCACGTTCTCCCAAGTAGCGATGAAAGCACTGGTGGGACTAAATAAAGTTTGGGGAAAGCCTCTCCTGATCTCCTGGGCGGCGCGGTCAAGGACGTCTGGGGAATCGTCTTCTCTGTAATAAATCCGCCCTCGGCCATTGCTGGTATCGATATCTGACAAGTAAGGCGCTATCACCGGGAAATCAGTGGGGAACCCATCATCGACATATTGGGTCTCTCGGGGGAAATCCTGGGTGGAGATGATCCCATTCGTCCCCACCTGAAGGGAAAAAGGATCAGTTTATCAGCAATCGCCTTGTTCAGTTTTTTGGTTTTTAACATGATTACAATAAAATGCACCTTTAACATCCTGATTCTACTCTCGCACTTTTAGCAATGATTGTGCGGAACTGCTTATTTACAGACATGTTGGGGGCTAGACACAGAGCAGCCCATTCTTATTACCAAAGTATTTTTACATCTGACTTCCCTGTCAAGCCTGAGAATAATCAAACAACAAAAAAAACTGGTGGAGAAACTCAGCAACTTTTGCCTTTATCTTAGAGAATGATTAGCAGTTACTGAAACTATTGCCTTTTCTAGATGTTAGACCGAAGGCTCCGTGTTTGTCAAACCCTGACCCTGCTTTACTCTGAAAAGCGATAAGGCAGAAGTTACAGATAATCCCAGCCCCGATAACTTTAAAACAATGAGTGGGGGGCGGGATCTATTCTAATGTTCCATATACAGTTCGAGCTAAAACAAAAATGACAGCAGCCATGAAAATGTAACGGGTGCTTTTCTTAAAATAAAAGATCAACACACAACAGTAAGGTATAGACTTTAAAAAAAAACTTACGTAAAGATTACTGAACTGTGTGTTAAAAAAGACAAATTGCCTTTTGAGTTTTACAACTGGAGAAGTT
Source organism: Sphyrna mokarran (assembly GCA_024679065.1). NCBI lineage: Eukaryota > Metazoa > Chordata > Chondrichthyes > Carcharhiniformes > Carcharhinidae > Sphyrna > Sphyrna mokarran. The sequence goes on from JAGIQG010000015.1 coordinate 36,569,052, forward strand.
TCATCATCGCCTTGTTGCAGGGTAAGATCCTGCGTGTGGGGACCAAACGGGAAGAGTTCCTCTCTCGGGAGTGCAGAAACCAAGCTGAAGATCCAGTGGAGTTTGAACAGGAGAGCAAAGCCCTCTCCCTGCATCCTGGCAGCTGTGAGCTCCAAAGGAGAGGATTGGGGGGGTGGGGGGGGGGGGGGGTGTAGAGAGAAGCGGCTCTGGCTGCTTGATCTGTTGCTTTTATAGCTGCCTTGCTGTTTGAACCCCCGGAGCAGCCAATCGGCCCCGGGAGGGGGGGCAGAGCCGCCCCAGTCGCTGCACTCACATTGGCCAGCGCCTCGGCTGATGGACAGGTTAAGCCGCACTCTATCCCTCTCCTTCACATCTGGTTACCATTAAACTTCTGTCTGTGCTTCACATTCTCATCGCACTTATTCCCTTCAAGTAGTCAGGACCTAAAGAAAATACCGGGGGGCGGGGGGCGGGGGGGGGAAAGGAAGATAGGAGGAAGGAAGAAAAAAAAGAGAAAACACACACTGTTTAGAAATTGCTGGCGAAAACCTATTGGATGAAGCACTAATAAATGTTGTACTCACAGACCTGGAGACTGTGCTATAAACACATTGCCCCTATCCTTTGACATGTGTGGTTCTTGTGTATGGGATGGGGCGGGGTGGGGTGGGGCGGGGGGTGGTATGATTAACAGATTCTCTAAAGCTGATGAACCCAACATCTGAAATGATGGGACGCTCATGGAAAGCAGACACAAGTCACTTGTGACCATCTCATCCACTCAAAACTGCGGGTTATGATACGAACTGTTTTACCAGTATTAGAACCAACCAACAACTAAACACTGACAGCGTTATTCAGAGAGAATAAAAAGATCATCTACGTTCAGACAGTTAGGACCAGGATTTGACATTTCCAACAAAATAACTCGTTTTTCATTAAAGCACCTTGTAAAGGTTTACTGTCTGTTTGGTGAGGGGAAGGGAGGGAAAGGGCAGGGGGTGGGAAGAGTTATAATTCTTTCAAACTCCCTTAACAGCGCGTTGCAAATCGCATCTGTCTTTTTTTCCAAGGCTCCTTGTTGAGTGTTCGGCCTCAGTCAGAGACAGGTTGAGTTCTGGCCAGTATGGCATGCCACGCACTCTTCCCTTCATGTTGCCTCAGATTTCTGTGGCTTTATCCAGCTTTCCTCTCCAGCCACTCCCTGCTGATCCGGATGAAGTGAATAAAACCTCCTCGCCAAGTTCCTGCTGGGAAGATGTCCTTTTGTAAGACAGTTATTTATTATTCCCGTAAGAAATCCAGTGAAACTTGCTGCAACCCTATATGCCTGATGTATATGTTACATTCTCAGATGCTAAACTCTAATGGAGTTAGTTAGAGCGTGTGGCACACCAGATTTTAAATCATTGGTAAAGATTGTGTCAGGGTACATCCCCAGGAAAGAATCAAACTGGAGGGGGAAAGATTACTGTCATTACCTGAAACGACAGACACACCTTTAACCCAGTTAGTCTCTACACTGTTAAAACAACTACCAAAAGCAGTTCACATTGCTGTCTCCGAATTAAAAGTTGCTTTGAATGCAAAAGTTAAACAATTTAGTTAGTGGGTAAAAGTACACCTCATTTCGGTCAACAGTTTGGCTATACTCTATCGCACTTGGCAAAGGATCGAAAATAAATCCCGCGCAGACAATAATCAGCAAATCATCAAATTAAAATCGATATTCCAAGGTTATAGAGCGCAGCATGAGGCCATTCAGCCCAATGAGGACTCTTTTTAAACAGTTGTCTAATTAAACCCGCTGCTTTCCGCTTAGTCCTGGGTCCAGTGTCTCGCCTTTTTATTACCCATTATTTATAATTAAAATGCTCGGCGATTGGCCTCGGAGTTTTACAGTGAAATTGCTGCAATTTAATTTGAAATTCTGCCTGGCCGTCGGACCTAGTGAAGGCGGAACAGCTGGAGATTCAGTTCAGCAGCAACAGGAAGATTTTCAAAGGGGCCCGTGGTGAACCCTTCAGTATTTGCATATCTTGAACAGCTACAGAAGAGTTGATGATGTTTCTGTTCTTTCTTTGCCCAATATCAATTCCCAACTTTGAGTGAGATCTTCAAAAATATCCCGTCACCTCATTGCTTACTCAAAGGGATTTTTTTAAAAAAAAAATCAAACCTTGTACGCAAGGTTTCATTTTTAAAGAGCTGAGTTACTAAAATAACTGAGAAAACGTAACTTTTTTAAGTTAACGATGTATTTCAACTTTACTATGATGAAGAGTTGGATCATGTACGGTTGAAGAAGACAGGACCAAAGATGTGCAGGTTAAGGGGATTGGCCATGCTAAATTGACCCTTAGTGCCCAAAGATGTGTGGATTAGAGGGATTAGTGGGGTAAATATGAGGGAACATGGGGATAGGACGGTGATGGGCCTTAGTGAGATGCTCAGTTGGGTAAGATACTCTGTCAGAGAGTCAGTGCAGACTCAATGTGCCAAATAGCTTCTTCTGTGCTGTCAGGATTCTATGATTCTGATATTGTTTTAGAATATTATAGTCGCATTCTGCATATGTACTACACCATCTATCATTGATACATGTTGTATCTGCGTGGTGAGTTATCTTCATAAATATTTCCTCATAGTTTAAGTCCCATTATTGCAATTATTGAAAAACACAGTAATTATTTCCTCACTGAGACAAGGGCTAAGGGATCGGGGGGAAGCTAAGACCACAAATTAGTCAGCTATGATCTCATCCAATGGTGGAGCAGGCACAAAGGGCTGAGGGTCCTATTTCTGTTCCTAATTCGTTTGTTTCTTTGAGTTACCTCTTTTGCAAGCTATCAGCACATTCTACATTTCCATGACTGTGAAATCCGTGAATTTCACACAGAAAAATCATCCCAATAAATTGGGTTGTATGATAAGTGAATGTTTGCCCTTAATTCGGATTAAAACCCATTCTGATATAAAATTACATGAAAAATGAATCATCTTATTTTCATTCCCAGATATTATTCATGATGGTATGCACATCATTCATATCTTCATTAAAGTTGTTTTTCTCTCCAGTTCCACTCATGTTAATTGGTTATTGTGGAAAAGGACAGTCCGTCTGTTCAAAATGTCACTGGACTCGATGTGACTTTCTGTCTTCTGTCTGCTATGTTCAAAGGAGTCTGTGTGTAATTATAGGATGTTGGGACCAGCATACGTGTGTTATTCTGAAACTAAATCACTGATAAGATCTGGCTGATTAGAAAAGACTTCTGGGACTGTCCCCGCTTTATTCGGGAATATGTTTTAGACAAAACAAACAGTGCCAGAAATGGAACACATCCACATTAGTCCAAAATAAATGTTATTATTAATAAGCAAATAGTTTAAGTGTGCAAGAGCAGCTGGGACAAGGTTTACCACTAACCTGGATTTTCAAGTTTTTTTTACTTTTTTTCCGGAGGTTGTCAAATTTCTAACAAATGCAAAAATAATAAGACAAATAACAGTAGGAAATTTCAACTATCCAATTCTTAACCTTGGTAAATTCAGTGCAAGAGATATAGGAAACCCAATTTTTTTTTAAAAAAAGCATTCAGACTTTTGCTACATACTGGCTTTTTAGGTTTGCTACATACTGGCTTTTTTAGCTAATATGTAGCAAACCTAATTGGACTAATTTTTAGGGAATGAAGTTCAGCAGATTGAAGGGGTATCAGTGGGAGAGCATCGTAATAGCAGTGATTATTATTAAATTAGAATTTTTACAGTTACGGAAAAGGACAAAGACAATCCAGACTCAAATATTTACCATTCGGCAATAGTCTATTTTACTAAGCTGAGGTAGGTCTGGCTAAGATGCTCTTCTAGAGAACTGGTGCAAGCTTGATAGGCTGAAAGGCTTCCTTCTACACTATAGGGATTCTCTGGTTCTAATCAAGGCAAAACCAATGATGTTTTGTAAATACATATTAAAGAAGAGGACAACGAAGGAAAGAGTAGGATCTATTTGAGGCAAGAAAGGTGGAAGACATTGACATGGCTCTTTTAATGTAGTAGTCTCCAAAAAAGAGGGGACACTGCACAAATTGTTAAGGAGGATTTGTTTGAAATATTGATGGGACAAAGATCATGAAAGAAAAAGTACTAAGGAATTGAGCATCTTTGATTGTAAATAAATCACCAAGCCTGAATGAAATGATGAAATGTATTCCAGGTTGTTGCATTAACCAAGAAAAGAAATAGCAATGATTCTAACCATCATTGTCCAATCTTCTCTAGCTACAAGCAAAAGACTGTTAATATTTTACTGTTCTTTAAAAATAGAATGTGTCAGACAATTAAAACCAGTTAACTCACCTCAGCAGTGGGAAAATTATTGAAAAAAATCCTGAAGAGGGGTATTTAGAAAGGTCAAGGATTAATTCAAACAATTAGCATGAATTTTTTAAAAGGGAAGATCATGTCTGATTAATTTGATATTTTTTTGAAGCAGTAACAAGAAAGTAATTGAGAGTAGCATAGTTTACATGGATTTTAATAAGGCTTTTGACAAGGTTTTACATGGTTAACTTGTCAAAGAAATAGAAGTCCATGGAATCCAAGGTAAAGTAGCAAGTTAGATCCAAATTTGGCTCACCACCAGGAAGAAAAGACAATGGTCGACATATGGTTTTATGACTGGAAAGTTATTTCTGGTGAGTTCTGTTCCTCGATTTGCTAACCGTTTTGCTCAGTCCAAATGTATGACTTCAGGCTTCCCATCACTTGTCATTTTAATGTTTCATGTTGTTCTTACACTAACATCTCTGCCCTTGGCCTCCAGATGTATTCTAGTGAAACTCAATGCAAACTTGAGGAATAGCACCTCATCTTTAACTCGGCAATTTATGGCCATCTGGACTCAACACTGAGTTCAACAATTTTAGATCATATCACCACCCCCTTTGTCTCTATTTCTTTGCAGGATTCGATCTTAACCTTATTTTTGTTTTCAATGTCAGATGTTGATCTTTCTGCCGTTCACACCATCTCTGGACCTAGTTCTTGTTCCTTGACTTGGACAATTACCACTCCCTTTGGCTCCGCCCCAACTCTTTCATCATTTGATGTGTCCCATCTTCTACCATCTCTCATGCATTTATACCTTCTCTCAGTTCTGATGAATAATGATGGCCTGAAATGTTAACTTGGTTTCTTTCTCCCCAGATGCTTCCAGACCTGTAGAGTATTTCCAGCATTTTCTGCTTTTATTCCACCCACTTTGGTCTGTAAAAGCCAGCTGGTGTGTGCGTCATTTGGCAATCCTGAATTTAAATTCCACACAAGTTTTTTTGAAATGCCTGATTCAGTGACTGTCCTCAAGAGATTTCCGATGGCCAGCATAAAAAACTACAGTCAAAGTTTTCACTTACCCCCAGAAAACAAGTCTCATTAAAATATAACAAAAGGAAGCAAAGCACTCTGATTGCTTAAAATAATTAAAAGACAATAATTTAAAGTAAAATAAAATCCATGGCCATTCTTGTTGTGTTGTCCTAATTCCTCCCGAAAAGTATCAGTGTCCTGCTGCAGTGTTTGAGAAGGATTTGCTAACCGTTTATATTGACCTCAACAACCTCAAACCTCGAGTTTCCAATTTTCCCTGGAGACAATTCATTTTTCTAAACAGTCACTTGGCTACTTCCTGCAGTATTTTACGTTGCACATACTTCCAGGCCACCAGTGTTCCTCATAGAAATATGTTTGTTATTCCTGTTCCAAAAGAGTAATAAGAAGTTACATTAACATTTCTAAGTGTTGCCACAATGACTATCTACCCGTATAAAATATGCAACAAAGCTGTTGTTTAGTAGAGTTGGGGAAATTATGAAGGGTCATTTTCTTTAAATAAAACTCCTTCTTCATTTTGACCAGTTGTGAATGATCTGGTTCTGAGTCACACAGAAAAGGGAGGCTTCAGGGTTGATCTCTAAATTGTAGTGCATTGGAGTACTGTTTGAGCTGCAGTAGAACAAAGAACAAAATAAAGTACAGCACAGAAACAGGGTCTTTGGCCCTCCAAGCCCATAGCAAACATGATGCCCTAACTAAATTACAAAAAAAACCTTCTGCCCCTTACTTGGTCTGTATCCCTCTATTCCCTCCTTATTCACGTACCCATCCAGATTCCTTTTACATGTAGCTAATGAGCCTACTTCCACCAGCTCCTTTGGCAACCCGTTCCAGGTACCCATCACATTCTGCATGAAAACCTTCCCCCACACATCCTTCTTAAAATAGTGTGTGACAGTTGGAGTTTGGTGATCAAGAGAATTTAAGGGTTAAATTAAGAGTTCATTTCTACCTGCAGTCAGCTCTCTCTTTAATTTAGCAATTAACTAAAACTTGCTCTTTGGTTTGGAAGAAGATGAGTTTTAGTTGTAGTTTTAAAACAAGGCTGATTCGGGCTCTGCTGCAGCTGCAAATAATTAATTAGATAACTGGTTTAAACAGGTTTCCAGAGGCTATTTTCACTTGAGTTTAGAAGTAAACGTTCTTAAAAGTGCAACTTGATCTGCAAATAGCACTGTAGTGCAAAAAACCCTGTGTAAAAATGTTGAAGAGTCAAATTTAAAGGCACTATATCTGAATTATGAATTAACTGTAAAAGTTGATATACACTGGTATGATATGGTAGTGATTATGAAGACCTGGCTGCAGGATGACAAGACTCCGAACTGAATATCCAATATAAAGATCTGATGTTTAGGAAGGACAGAAAAAACGGTGAGGTGGTGTTGTTAGTTAAGGATAAAAGCAGAATAATGCGAGAGGATATTGGTTCAGAATGTAAAATTATATAACTCGAGAAAATCTGGTTGGACTCAAGAGAATCAGTCTAGGTGGAACTAAGAAGCAACGGGGGGGCAAAAAACATGAGTAGGAATTGTCTGTAGACTCCAACCAGTAGTGGCATGGCAGGGATGGCATTTAACAGGAAACTTGAGATGTGTATAACAGGGGTGCTATAGTAATCATGGGTGACTTTAATCAACATATAAGTTGGGCAAATCACATTAGCAATAATAATAGGGTAGATGAGTTCCTGGAATGTATATGAGATGGTTTTTTTTAGACCAATAAATTGAGGAAGTAATTAGGGAACATGCTATCCCAGATTTGGTATTATGCAATGAGAAAGGGTTCATTAATAATCTAGCTGTGCAGAGTCCTTTAGGGAACAGTCGCCATAACATGATAGAATTCTTCATTAGGATGGAATGTGAAGAAATCTGATCTGAAATTATGATCCTAAATTTAAACAAAGGAAACTACAAAGATATGATGCATGATTTGGCTGAAGGATATTGGAAAATGTCATTAGAAGGCATAATGGTGGATCGGCAATAGCTAATATTTAAGGAATGAATGTATGCATTGCAACAGTTCTGGCGCATTTCTTTCTGGTACAAAATCAAAACAAGTAAAACAACCTAATCATGGTTTAAAAAAGAAATTAAGGACAGTGTTAGATTCAAAAAGGTCCAGTGAAATTGTTAGAAAAAATGGCAAGGCTGAGGATTGGGAGAAGTTCAGTATTCAACCTGGAGAGACAGAGATTGATTAAGGGGGGCAAATAGAATGAGAGTAAATTTGCAAGTAACTTAAAAAATAGACTGCGATGGCTTCTAACAGTATAGAAAAAAGATTAGTGAAGACAAATACATGTCCCTAATAGTCCAAAACAGCATAATTTATAACAGAGAACAAAGAAATGGCAGAGCAATTAAACAATTATTTTAGTTTTGTTTTCACAGAGGAAGACAGAAATAACTTGCCAGAAATGCTAAGGAATCAAGGGTCCAGTGAGAAGGAGGAATTGAAGGAAATTAGCATTGCTAGAAAGATAGGCCAGAATTTTACCGGCCCTGCCTGCCACGGGAATTGGAGCAGGCAGGGACCAGACAATGGAAAGGTCTGTTGACCTGGGGCAGAATTTCACAGTTTTGGGGTGAACAAGACCTTAAAATACCGCCCATTATGTTGGAGAAGTTGAAACTGAAAGTTGATAAATCTGCTGGACCTGATAATCTACATCCCAGGATACTAAAGGAGGTGGCCATGAGACACAAGATGTGTTGGTTGTCATCTTCCAAAATTCAATAACTTATAGAACATTACCAGCAGATTGGAGGGTGGTAACTGTAACCCTGCAATTTAAAAAGCAGGGAGAGTGATTACAGGGAATTAATATCAGGGAAAATGCTCTCTTAGAAATGATATGATAACAGAACAGTTAGAAAATATCAATGGCATTAGACAAAGTTGATGTGGGCTTATGAAAGGGAAATCACGTTTGATAAACCTGCTGGAGTTTTTTGAGAACATAATTAGGAGCATAGATAAAGGTGAACTGGTGAATGGGTTTTCAGTAAATCTTTGATAAAGTCCACTTAAGAGGCTAGTATGCAAAATTAAAGCGCATGAGATTGGAGATAACATGTTGGCATGGACTGAAAACTGGTTGACAGATAAGAAGAAGAGAATAGGAATAAGAGGGCTTTTTCTGGAGTGACAGGCAGTGACTAATGGTGTACTGCAGGGATCAGTGTTTGAGTCCAGCTATTTACAATATACATCAATGATTTGGATGAGAGAGCCATAAGTAAAATTTTCAAGTTTGCTGGGTGGGAATGTGAGTGGTGAGGAGGACGTAAAGAAGGTTCAAGGTTATTTAGACAAGTTGATTGAATGGGCACACATTTGTCAGATGCAGCATAGTGTGAATAAAATGTAAAGTTATTCACTTTGGTTGGAGAAACAGAATGGTAGATTATTAGTTAAATGGTGATAGGTTGGGAAATGTTGATGTACAAAGGGACCTAGTTGTCCTTGTACACCAATCACTGAAAGCAAACATGCAGGTACAGCAAGCAATTTAATAAGTCAAATGATATATTGGGCTTCATTGCAAAAGGACTTGTTTACCATAACAGGGATGTCTTGCTGCAGCTGTACAGGGCCTTGGTGATGCCATACTTGGAGTATGCAGTTTTGGTCTCCTCCCTAAGAAAGGAGATTTGCTATGGAGATAGTCCAGTGAAAGTTCACCAGACCAATTTCTGATACAGCAGACTTGTCATATGAAAGGAAAATGGGTCGACTGGGCCTGATTCACTGGAACTTAGAAGAATGAGAGAAGACTTTATTAAATTATATAAAGTTCTGACAGGACTGGACAGACCAGATGCATAGAACATAGCACATAGAACATTACAGCGCAGTACAGATCCTTTGGCCCTCGATGGTTTCACAGGTGGGCTCAACAATCTAAAGCCCATCTAACCTATGCTATTCCAATATCATCCAAGTTAGTATACAGGGATGCTGTTTCTTCTAAGTTAGCTTAGACCGTAGCTTCTTAAGGGTCACCGTATCAGGGTATAGAATAAGCCATTTAGGACAGAGATGAGAAGAAGTCTTTTCACTCAGAGAATAGTGAACCTGTGGGAAGGAGAAGACTGTGGAGACCAAATCACTGTCATATTTAAGAAGGAAATAGATAGGCATCAATCGTGAGATTTTCTGGCTGCATTCACCCTAAGGCCGGCAAATCCTGCCTGAAGTCAAGAGACCTTTGCATGATCCGTGTGCTGCCCTTAGGATATGGGAAAAGGAATATGGTGTTGAGATAGGAGACCAGCCGAATCATGTTGCATGATGAAGCAGATTTGAAAGGCCAAATGGCCTCCTCCTGCTCCCATTTTCTATTTTTCATTGTAATAAGTTAGCTAATCTCAGCCAGCACTCTCAATTAATTTTAGAATCTTTAGCTAAATGATGAAAAACTGCAGCTGCCACACCTAATTTTTTGCTTTCTATCCTTCCATCTTCCAGAGGAGATGTTAAACTAAGACCTTGTTTATTCCTTTTCATGTACACAAAATATTCCATGACACTATTTTGAAGAAGGGCAGGGAAGTTTTCAACCATTAATAAATAAGTCATCCAAATCACACTTCATCATGGCCTGCGCAGGCAATTATTGTAAGTTTGGACACCTCTGATCTGAATGATCCACCCTTGTATTCTCTCTCATTATTTGTTCATCTTCTTTCAGAGGTTTAGCCAAGTACTGCTGCTTGAGAAAAATCATTTGCAAATTCAATTTTAGCGTTGATAACTTCAGCTTTGATCTGGATAAAGAACGGTGTGAAGGACCAGATCAAAAACTCCAAGGTATTTTATGAAATTAGCCTAGATCTTAACTTCACATTTGATTTAGCATTAGGGTGAGCTTAAGGTATTTCACGCCAGGTATGATTCCAGTGACCCACTAGGAAGATTGTATCAAAACAAGTTCAAGAACAAAGTTTGAATATAACAAAAATAATTTTAAAAAACACAAAAAGAATTAGCATAACTTTTACCAATTAAAATACTTAAACATAACAAAGTAAAATTCTTAATGGTTGCTATCTCTCCATTGTTCTAATTTAGCTTAATTCCCCACATAGAAATAAATCCCTCCTATAGAAACTGTTAGCACAGAAATCAAAGATGCTTCCATGGGTCACAAAAACAGGAAGTGTTGGAAAATCTCAGCAGGTCTGATAGCATCTGTGGAAAGAGAATAGAGCCAACGTCTGGATGACCTGTCGTCAGAGCTGAGGGCAAAGAAAATCAGAAAACGTTTATACTGTGACAATGGGGGAGAGGGGCTCTAAAGGGACAAAGGGATGATGAAGTGGGCTGAGAAAGGTGCTAAAAGTGTCATTAAGAGATCAGAATGTGTGAATGGCAGAACAGAGGTACAGATGATTAAGGCAGTTGGCCTGAAGGGAGGGAGGAAGATGGTGCAAGAAGGGGAGTGGGAATTGGGAATGGAGAAGAGAAAAATGGAAGAGAAAAAGAAGGATGATAAAACTGAATGAATGAGATGAAAAGAAGAAACAAAATGAAATAAAATAAATAGAAAGGGGGTGAAGGTGGAAGGCAGAATTCATAGTCTGAAGCTGTTGAACTCAATGTTCAGTCCGGAATGCTGTAAAGTGCCCAATCAGAAGATGAGGTGCTGTTCCTCCAGTTTGCATTGGGGTTTGCTAGAAAATTGCAAAAGGCCAAGGACAGACATGTGGACCCATTCGCAAGCAGGATCCAGACCTTCTTGTCGCTTGTCATTTCAACACACAACCTTGCCCTCCTATCCACATGTGACTGGGGAGGTCTTGTGGTCCTGCAAAGTGTTACATCAATTCTAATCTTTATTTTGATTTTTATTATGATCCAATAGCTTCTGCTGGAAGTGTCTGTTGTTATGTATCGAGAAAGTTTGGGCTGAGCTGTGATGCCCTACCTGGTCAAAAACCTATCAATGTTTAGTGTACAGTTTCATTCAGTTCACTTTGATGAGGTACTAGAGTCCTCAGCCATCTCTACAACTCCAACCTGAATTATTTATTGGGTGCAGAATCTCCTATAAAATCTCAGGAGGTTTGATAGATTGCAGTTCCATTTCCGTCTGCAAATGGGGAACTAGCAAACTTTTGTTGAAATTACAGTAGCAGAGCAGGAGAACTCCTGAAGAACCTCTCCCCATTGACATTTGAAGAGGACATAATTTAAGATGAAAAATTGGTAGAAAAATAGTCAGAGGACAAAACAAAGAACATTCTTGTTAACCATAATCCTGAGTTCTGACAAAGCAACAAACAATAAGGGATTTCAGGAAGAATGATCTGACATTGTTTCTGACAAATGGTCAAATCAGAAATTCCTGAGTTTAATTCTTGTGTCATGGCACAAGTCTTGTGGAAATGCCCTCAGCCCAAAGGATAGAAGGTACAGCGTAGTCAGATTGTTATGAACATTAGGTTGCAGTTCAGCAAAACAGAGGAGGATGTGAAATCTTGAAGTTACCATGTAAACTGGAAGCAATTGTTGTGAATGTCAATGGGGAGAGGTTCTTCAGGTGTTCTCCTGCTCTGCTACTGTAATTTCAACAAAAGCAATTGAATAAAGCCACTTTGTTTTTAAGTGCTACAGGTTCACAAAGTTTTAACTTGTAGTCGTTTGCTATTGTGTTGTCTTACCAGTTGTTTGCAGGAGCCACAGCAGCAATACTGGAATATCTGTGTATGTGCAAGGTTACAATTGTTATAATCTTCCCGTTCTGTCCACAGACCCTCTTGATCTCAAGGGAAGAACCTACGAGTCTGAAAAAGAAAGTGGTCGGACTGGTCTGCATGGTCGAGCCCAGAGCTCCATTCACCTGAAATTAACCATATGGCAAAAGCAAAATACTGCAGATGCTGGAATCTGAAACAAAAACAGAAAATGCTGGAAAATTTCACTAGGTCTGACAGCATCTGTGGAGTGAGAATAGAACCGACATCAGGTTAATCCTGACTTGAAATGTTGGCTCTACTCTCTCTTCACAGATGCTGTTACATCTGCTGAGGTATTCCAGTATTTTGTAGAATAATATGGCATCTGGAGGCTCGGAGGATTTAAAGGGCATCCCTGCATTATAACAATGGTAACAATGTGTTCTCAGAGAAACATGACTTGGGGCCATGAATGATATACTTTCAATATGTTCTATACTATTAGGGGATTGTTTTTTCATATGCAGTCTGGTAGACTCTGTATCTGGAGCTCTGATACAGAAGACTGGTTAATGCAAAATTCCAAAAGAATATTATCGTACATTTAGAAAAGTTTAGTTTGCATTCTGTCTACAGAAAACATCAGAACGTTTTTTATGAAGAAAATAATTTGGGTTTGGAGATCACTTAGGTATTGTACTATAAATAAAAAATAATCCAACAGTTTGTAAAAAGAATCTAGAGAAGCCCACGACAGTCCTGTGTGTGGTATATCATTCTACAAGAAACCTGGAAGATTTCCTAAGTATATTAGTTCACAATAGTAAGTTTCACAAGAAACCATCAACATTGTTGGCAACTATAACAATCGTTCTTTATAAAGTACGGTCCATGCTAAGGATGTATTGATCTGAAGATTTGGAGCATTAAAACATTTTTTTATATGAAGGAAAATTATTTTAACGTGGGGCTTGAAGTGAATTTATAATTTCTGTGCAGTATTTGGATCTAGGATGACAATGTTACAACATTTTTTGGTAAAGGCAATGAGTGATTCATGTTTAATGCTCACTGGATTGTAATGTATACACATTTAACAGATTATATGCACCCATGAGATCACTGTAGCAAATTTAACCAGTTCTGATTTCTCCCAAATGAATTGCACCTGGTATTGTTTAGCCTTGTAGTTTCTGAGTTGCTTACGCAGCTGCAAGGGAAACTGTCTACATGTAAGTTACTGGAATTTGTAATATGTTCATGAAATTGTTTGATGACCTGTGGTACTGATCTCCAGGTCTTCCAGAATGATTCATGCTGAGCTGTCCATACGGGACATGTGAAGAACATTGGAACAGTGAATGCAAGACTTCTGCCATCATGCTTCAGTTCAGTTAGCAACATGTAAATCAAACCACGCACAATCGTCCATAAATAGTTATGCATATTTCTTCCTATGTTCCATCTGCTCTGTGTAATCCTGAAAGAGTTCCCAGAACTTAATTTAGTGTTCGTTGTGGGATTTGCACTTTGGATGATATTGGTGGAGAGATTGGATAAAGTGGAAAAGTGAGCATGGGGATTGTGAAGGGCAATTAACCCACGCCTGACGTGGTGCTGTGCTTTCTTGGTTTTATATGATGGTGGCTTGCAGCCCAGCCAAAAATAAGCTGCTGCTGGGAGGCTGCATTCTCTGCAGGGGGCCCAAACTCTTGCTCACACCACTTCAAGCTAACCAGTACTACTTAAAACCAGATTGTATTTCTTAAAGAGGAAGTGCACTCCAGCTGCAACAGGTGCTGGAAGCAGTCACAATAGAGATTTAGCAGTGGAAGTAGAGGGGACATTGTGCTAAAGTGCTCCAGGTTTCTTTAATGCAGCGCTGTAGCGCTTAGTACAGGAGCTGAAAAGGAGAAGACAATGGATGAAATGACCATCACAGTCTTGTCCTGAGGATGCAGGGGAGAAAGAAGTTTCATGGATTGTATGATTGGTCAAAGTCAGTAAGTACATTTTATATAAATAAGTTTCTAAATACATCATTAATAGAACACAGAACAGTACAGCACAGTACGGGCCCTTCAGCCCTTGACGTTGTGCTGAGCTTTGCCCAAAACCAAAATGTCCTTTATGATATGTTCCTGTTAGGCAGGGAGGAAATGGCCGAGTGAGCGAACCATTGCTCACAAAAGAAGTTGAATGTCTTGTCAAGAGGAAAAAGGAAGTGTATGTAAGGATGAGAAAACAAGGTTCAGTTGAGTCACTTGAAGGTTACAAGGTAGCAAGGAATGAGCTAAAAAAGAAGGGCTTAGGAGAGCTTGGCAGGTCAGATAAAGGAAAACTCCAAGACTTTTTACTCTGATGTGAGAGGCAACTGTACAAAACTCTGGTGCGGCCGCACTTGGAGTATTGCGTACAATTCTGGTCACCGCATTATAAGAAAGATGTGGAGGCATTGGAAAGGGTGCAGAAGAGGTTTACCAGGATGTTGCCTAGTATGGTGGGAAGGTCTTATGAGGAAATGCTGAGGGACTTGAGGTTATTTTCGTTAGAGAGAAGGAGGTTAAGAGGTGACATAATTGAGGCATACAAGATGATCAGAGGGTTAGATAGGGTGGATAGTGAGAACCTTTTCCCTCGGATGGTGATGGCTAATACGAGGGGACATAGCTTTAAATTAAGAGGTGGTAGTTATAGGATGGATGTCAGAGATAGGTTCTCTACTCAGAGGGTAGTAAGGGCGTGGAATGCCCTGCCTGCAGCAGTTGTGGACTCACCAACTTTAAGGGCATTCACATGGTCAGTGGATAGGCATATGGATAATATCGGAATAGGTTAGGTTAAAGGCTCATTAGATTGGTTCCACTGGTCGACGCAACATTGAGGGCTGAAGGGCCTGTACTTAGCTGTAATGTTCTATGTTCAATGTTCTTTGGGTCTTCACTGTGCCAGAGGGCTGGAGAGTGGTGAATGTTGTTCCTCTGTTCAAGAAAGGAAATAGGAATGACCCTAATAAAATTGACCAGTTAGTCTTACTTCAGTGGTCAGTAAGTTAATTCCTAACAGATAGGAATTGTGACCATTTGGAAAGATGCAGGATTAATCTGGGATAGTCAGCACGGATTCGTGAAGGTAAACCTTGCCTCACAAATTTGATTGAATTTTTTGAGGAGGTAACTAAGTCTATAGATGAAGGTAGAGCAGTTGATGTTATATACCTGGATTTTAGTAAGGCGTTTGATAAGGTTCCCCGTAGTAGGCTCATGAAGAAAGTAAGGAGGTATGGAATAGAGGGAAATTTGGCTGATTGGATAAGTAATTGGCTGTCTCATAGACGACAGAGGGTGGTGGTGGATGGAAAAGTTTCAGAGTGGAGGCCAGTTACCAATGGTGTACCATAAGGATCAGTTCTGGGTCCTCTACTATTTATGATTTTTATCAATGACTTGGAGGAGGGAGCTGAAGGATGGCTCAGTAAATTTGCTGATGACACCAAGACTGGTGGAGTAGTGGATGAAGTGGAAGGCTGTTGTAGGCTGCAAAGAGACATTGATAGGATGCAGAGCTGGTTGAAAAGTAGCAGATGGAGTTTAACTCTGATAAGTGCGAGATGATTAATTTTGGTAGGACAAATTTGAATGCGGATTGCAGGGTCAATGGCAGGGTTCTGAGGAATGTGGAGGAACAGAGATCTTGGAGTTCATATCCACAGATCTCTGAAGGTTGCCCCTCAAGTGGACAGAGCTGTGAAAAAGGCCTGTAGTGTGTTAGTGTTTATTAACAGGGGATTTGAATTTAAGAGCTGTGGGTTATGCTGCAACTGTAAAGGACCTTGGTGAGACCACATTTGGAACATTGTGTGCAGTTCTGGTCACTTCACTATAAGAAGAATGTAGAAGCATTGGAAAGAGTGCAGAGGAGGGTAGGTCTTATGAGGAAAGTTTGAGAGAGCTAGGGCTTTTCTCTTTAGAGCAGAGGAGGATGAGAAACAACTTAATAGATGATGAGGGGGATAGACAGAGTGGATGTTTAGAGACTATTTCTTCAGGTAGATGTAATTGTTACTGGGGGCATAACTATAAGGTTCATGGTGAGAGATTTAGGAGGGATGTCTGAGGTAGGTTCTTTACTTAGAGAGTGATTGGGATGTGGAATGGACTGCCTGCTGTGATAATGGAGTCAGACACTTTAGGATTTTTCAATTACTTTTCAAGCAGTTATTGGATAGGCACATGGAGCGCACCAGAATGATAGGAGTGGGATAGCTTGATCTTGCTTTTGAACAAAGCTCAGCATAACATCGAGGGCCGAAGGGCCTGTACTGTGCTGTACTGTTCTATGTTCTATTAATGATGTATTTAGACATTTATTTATTTATTCATATAAAATGTATTTACATGTTTTAACAATCATGCGAGTCCGTGAAACTTCTTCCAGCAAGCTCCACTTTTCATTTGTGCCTTTCCCTGACAGTTTCTGTTCCCATCTTATGCTCCCTAATTCTTAGCTAATCAATCATAATTACCCCTGCCCCAATTATAAACCTTGCCCTGCCATTTAGCCCTATCCCTCTCCATTGCAACAATGAAAGACACTGAATTGTGTCACTATCTCCAAAGTGCTCTCCCACAAACAAATCTAACACTTGGCCCAGTTCATTACCCAGTACCAAGTCCAATGTGGCCCCACTTCTTGTCGGCCTGTCCATGTATTGTGTCAGGAAACCCTCCTGCACACATTGTACAAAAACTGCCCCTTCCAAACTGTTCAACCTATAAAGGTTCCAATCAATATTTGGAAAGTTAAAGTCACCCATGACAACTATCCTGTGACTTCCACACCTATCTATAATCTGCTTTGCAATTTCTTCCTCCATATCTCTATTACTATTTGGGGTCTATAGAAAACTCCTAACAAAGTGACCGATCCTTTCCTATTTCTAACTTTAGCCCAAATTACCTCAGTAGGCAGATACCCCTGGAACTGCCTTTCAACAGCCGTTAAACTGTCCTTGATTGACAATGCTACTCCTCCACCTCTTTTACCACCTTCCCTACTGCTATTGAAACATTATACCCTAGGACTTCCAACAACCATTTATGTCTCTTTTCTAACCATGTCTCCGTAATGGTCACAACGCCGTAGTCCCATGTACCAATCCATTCTCCAAGTTCACCTACTTTATTCCGGATGCTCCTTGCATTAAAGTAGATACACTTCAACGCACTTTGTTATTTGCTGGAACACTCCTGTGAACTTGATACCCTCCTCAGTACCTCACTACACTCAACTTCCAGACTACAGCTCGTTTCCCATCCTCTGACAAATTAGTTTAAACCCCTCTGAAGAGCGTAGCAAATTTTCTCCCCAAGGTATTGGTGTCCCTCGGGGTTCAGGTGCAAACCGTCCTGTTTGTACAAGTCCCACCTTCCCCAGAATGTGCTTCAATTATCCATGTAACTGAAACTCTCCATCCTACACCATCCCTGCAGCTACGTGTTTATTTGCACTCTCTTTCTGTTCCTCAACTCACTAGCACAAATACTATTAAATGCTATATATTACAAATGAGCTACCTTTTTCTATCACTTACGAAGCAGACAAAACTCAAACTTCATATCCATAGCCTGACATCACCCTCACATACTTAATAGTCATGTAAGCTTCAAACCCACATCTATCAGCTTGGACAAACTGCCTGTTAAAGTGTGACAGCCGCATCACCAGATACGTAACAACCCAGGAGTGTGAAGTATAGGACATGATATGGAGATGCCGGTGTTGGACTGGGGTAAACACAGTAAGAAATCGAACAGGTTTATTTGGTAGCAAACGCCACTAGTTTTCGGAGCACTGTTCCTTCATCAGGTGCAGGAGGTTCTGATCACAGACATGGCATATATAAAGGCACACATTCAGTTTACAAAATACTGACTAGAATGCGAGTCTTTACAGCTAATCAAGTCTTAAGGGTGCAGACAATGTGAGGGAGATAGCATTAAGCATAGGTTAAACATATTAACCATATAAAGAATTTACGGAATATTGATTAGAATGCAAGTCTTTACAGCTAATCAAGTCTTAAAGATGCAGACAATGTGAGAGAGATAGCATTAAGCATAGGTTAAAGAGACATGTATTGTCTCCAGACAGTATAGTAAGTGAGATTTTGCAAGCCCTGCAAAGTCATTGGGGCTACAGAGTGTGACATGAAC
Organism: Sphyrna mokarran; assembly: GCA_024679065.1. NCBI lineage: Eukaryota > Metazoa > Chordata > Chondrichthyes > Carcharhiniformes > Carcharhinidae > Sphyrna > Sphyrna mokarran. The sequence goes on from JAGIQG010000015.1 coordinate 36,587,359, forward strand.
CCAAGATCCTGACTGAGGTCGTCCACACGTGTGCAAAAACTGGCTATCAGTTTTTGCACAGTCGTGTGTCGTGAAGGCCGCCTTGGAGAACGCTTACCCGAAGATTAGAGGCCAAATTCCCATGACTGCTGAAGTATTTGCCAACAGGAAGAGAACAGTCTTGCCTGGTGATTGTTGAGCGGTGTTCACTCATCCATTGTGATAGGTCTGCATGGTCTCCCCAATGTACGATGCCTCGGGATATCCTTTCCTACAAGCGTATCAGGTAGACAACGTTGGCCGAGTTGCAATGCTATCTCCACTCAGATTGTCTGCACCTTTAAGACTTGATTAATTGTAAAGACTCGCATTCTAATCTGTATTCTGTAAATTGAGTGTGTGCCTTTATATGCCCTGTCTGTGATCAGAACTCCCCACTCACCTGATGAAAAGCAGCACTCCAAAAGCTACCGGCTTTTGCTACCAAATAAGTATCCGACAAGCAGGCTACTGATGCAAAGAAACACCATCACTTAATCACAAACTTGCAATCACCAGCTCAGATACCATTACTGCATCTACTTCAGAGGTTAGCTTAGAGGCTGGCTTAGTTTTATACTACAATTATTCATAACAGTATTTCTTGTTTCAAGCTTATGTTTCTCATCCGTTTTTAGACAAAGTGCAGAAGAGCTAAATTTCTTTTGGCATTGGGATCTGGTCTTAAGAGGGCTTTAATTCAGGAATATAGTCCATTCTATCTCTTTTCCCTTTTAAAATACCAGTTATGTGTTGTCTGAGGGTTAAGTTTTCATTAATACTTGTAATGCTTTGGGACATGTGACTATTGGTACAAATTGTGTTGGGTTCCTATGATACGGAAAGAAACCCAAGACTGTATACTCAACTTTATTCTTAATGCAAATGTTGTAAACAGGACTTTTCCGTTGATCAGAAAAATGAGGATGGCAGCTACAAGTTGTCTAATCACAGAGTTGACGCTTTGTGTGAGAGCTATTTCTAGGAATTTCAAGGACAAAATAATTATTTTCTCAGTTTCTAGAATTTCACATCTAATTACACCTAGACTCACACTATACCTGTGACATTTCTGATCAATTTCAAAGAGAGCTACAGGGATGCTACCTACGCTTGATAAGCTAGAAGCATCAAAGGGTCTGCCTAGATCACGGGTATCCAAACTACGGCCCATCGACTGCATCCGGATCAGAGTTTGGAGACCACTGGCCTAGACAATTACTTCCCAAATGTCAGAACCTCAACATAAATGGTACCTATTTTAACCACTAATGTCAGGAACATTATCAGTTCTGAAATCAAAGACAATCCAAGCTGTTTGATAAACATCTCTATTTAAGTAAGTGTAGAGAACGAAGGTTACATACCATTAACATTTTGAACAGTTTAATATTACATCATGATATGGAGTTGCTGGCGTTGGACTGGGGTAGGCACAGTTAAAGTCCAAATCTAATGTTGTGAATATTACATCATTAGGCTATTTTAACATCAAACTGGTGAGCCACAAAGCAGGCACCTCCAAGCTCAATAACAACTTGCCCACCTTGCCTAGTTCTGCTGAAAGATTTTTTGTATCACTGCTACAGAACTAATCCAATCTCTATGTTCCTATTACATCTTGAGGGATCAGCACCAATTGAAAAGTGAATACTAAAACTCCCAGCTGAACTCAAATGTGTATATGAAAGAATTCCTCATTCGACTTGTTTGGATTTCATGCGTATGTGTGCGTGTGCACACATGTTCGCAGTGGTATGATGCTAATACTCTTTTTCTGGGTTCTGAATGTGTAAAATAAACTAACCTTCTGAGCTATTTCTAACTCAAGTTTGCTCTGCATTATTTGTAAATCTGGATCAGGAAACACCAAGGGATTAGGAAAACACACCACTGCCTATTCTTTTAAAAACTAATTCAAACTATCTTCTGCTTATGGACAGGTGGTAGGAGGAAACCTGCGCAGTTTGATTGTCTCTGTTCAGATGTAATGCTTGGGATTAAATCAGCATATGAGATGAGAGTTTACAAAAATAATAGAAGGACAAAGTTCAAGACCCTGGCACTCAAAACAAAACAGATCAAACAATTGATAGCACAATTGAAAATAATTAAATACAATCTGATAGCTATTACAGAGTCATGGCCAGTAAATGACTTTAACTAGAGTATTGAATGTTAATGACATTGAAGAAAGACAGGAAACTACGAAAAGCTGGGGCAGCGGCGGGAGTGGCTCTGTTAACTAATGATGGTATTCAGATGTTTAAGGATGTAAAATTCAATGGCTGAGTTTCAGGGGGTGATACTCAGAGAGAGAGAGAGAGAGAGACAATCGAACCACCCTATTTCCAAACAAGAATAATTTGAAAGCATATAGAAACTAATTGCTATCTCGGGTGGAGACAATGGGAGATAATGGGAGATAAGTATCACCTCATCAATAAATATCCTGTGTGTAGCATTCTAGACTATTTGTCAATTTTGCTTTCCTGGAATATGCAAAGTCAGGAAGAAAAGCCAGCTGAAAAGCTGCTCCAAGTGTGTGTGAAGCAGTCTGGGGTGTCCAATTGTGTGTGACACAAACAAAATGCCAGCCAGCAGCAGCAACATCCTGGCAAAAGTTTATATGCAGGCGTCTGTCCATCTGATATTGAAGTATGTCTTGTCAGCAAAGATTGCAACTGCAAAGGAATCTTGGAATCTTGAATCCGACTATTCATCTGCTAGAATCCTATAGAATCCCTATACTGCAGAAAGAGGTCATTCAGCCCATCGAGTTTGTACCAACCACAATCCTACTCAGGCCCTATTCTTGTAACCCCACACATTTACCCTGCTACTCTCCCTAACACATATGGGTTAATTTAGCATGGCCAGTCAACCTAACCCACATATCTTTGGATTGTGGGAGGAAGCTGGAGCACCTGGAGGAAACTCACATAGACGGTGAGGCCAGAATTGAACCCAGGTCCCTGGCACTGTGAAGCAGCAGTGTTAACCACTGAGCTACTGGAATTATGAATTACAATAGCACAATGCCAATCATCTACTCTTCATGAATCAAGGACTGTTTCATATACTTTCATTTCATTTACCTACTCTGGACTTCTTATTTCTTACTTCTTATTTCTAAAATACTTTTATTGAAGATTTTTCCCATTTTCACAAACACAAGAAACCGTCAATGATTGGTACAGTACAGCAAAATCACTTTTCCGTGTAGACACACAGAAAGCGACAAGAGAGCAATAATGCAGTTGGTTCAGATTACTCATTGTAAATGGTACCTCCAAAGATACAAACAATGAAAGAATATTTCAGAAGTTGGGGAAAAACAGGATAAAAAGATAAAGGCATGACTACCTGAATAATGGTGCATGCCCTCTCTTACAGGATACTCGCAGCCAAGCCACATATCTTACATTCCAGGATTTTCAAAGTAGCTACTGCCATTGCATATTCAGCCAAGGAAAATATATATTATTGACACAGATATAGAAAAGACTGATCAGCCAAAAATTCTTGCACGATGCTTAGGCTCAAACCAAATCATACTTCCCCATCTCCAGCCATATCAGCTGCATCATTGTGTTTTTTTTCCCAGGATATGTGCTCTGGCTACACCTTTACAGGGGTCTGTCAGAGATTCTTTGATCCCAAGATAACAAAAATATAGGAACAAACTATGCAAACTAAGAGGGCTTTTCTCACCAGCAATGAGATTACATTGGACCATACCCACAACTTTACACCAAACCACTCACCTTCCTGTAGTGATGCTCCTCATATTAATCATGACAGGAGTAAAGGATATCACATAATATAAACCACAATTATAAATACAAGGAACATGAGAAAAGTATGGATAAGTATTGCACAGCTCTAGTGCTATACATACTACCCAGTGCACTCCCCAATACACAAGCATTGTGAACTCCAATTTTGACGCACGATCAGAAGCAATGCAGGTAGTTCCCCATGCCACCTTGTATGCCTGGCACAACGAATATATAGTAGGATCAAATCTGTGTCTTAAGCTTGAAGTAATTAAAGGAACACACTGAGGGATGTATTCCATTATAAACAAATTGCATGTCCCTGGTTTTCAAGGATAACAGACAAACTTCATCTCAGTGCTCATAATCTAGATCACCCTTGTCAACATGATAAATAACATAACAAATTCAAAAAACGGATGTAATGACAAGGAGTAAAGTCCAGGATTAGCAATGAACCACAGACTATGACTCCAAATTATTGTCATCCATGGAGTTTAGAGAGATTAAAGCTTTAATAGAATTGTTGAACAGCCCTAAGGATCTATCGGATGTCACCCTCAGGGTAGCAGGATAAAGCAAGGCAAATTACATTCAGAAAGCTTTCAGACACCTTACAATTTGATCAAAACCTCTGTGACCAAAGCTTTGAAAACACATGATTACTAGCCAAGAGTCAAGCCTTGTGAACAGGATACACCATCCCCTTAAAGATTCATACACCCAGTTTGCGTGTTGAGATTAAGAAAATGTGGTAGCCACTTCTCAAAAAAATTAACTAGGAATTTGCTCTGAGCTTGTCCTGGACAGCCGGTCACACAAGTACTTCTCCTCCAGCCTGAGCTCTCCACATCGACCAGGATATCTGACATACCATTTAACTGATTTTCTAAGGATTGAAAGCGGGCCTCAACTTTCCTCTGCTTCATCATGTTTCTTACCTGTACTCTGCAGTTTAGCAATATGAACACAAAATTCTGAGCCAAAATGTTGAGTCTGTTATCTTTAACCTTCATCATATAGGGAGTAATCATCTACAATACCTTTGATTTGCTGAGTCAAGAGCTCGCTCACTGACTAAATCGCCATATTGAGAGCTCAGTTTCAGCCTGCCCTCTTCCCATTGCTTCTATCCATCGAGGATTTTCATGATCTTACTCAGCATTTTGTCCCTAAACCTAATCAGAAATTTTCCAGATACACAATATAGATTTTTCACTCGAGGGTTAGGTATTTATGAGCTGTGCATCAGGATAAATGAAAGGATTAAAAGATGAGGAGCATCAAATCTCACAGAAACACAGCCATTCCCATACACACATCATGTTTCTCCCCAAATTCTCATTTCTAAGCTCTGTGAGTGTTTATTCACATGTTTTACCATTTTCTTACGTTTAGTAGTGAATAAACTCACTCTTTCATTAATTCAGAAAAGCCTAGTTAAATTGGCTCCTTTTAAAATACTAATTAAGATTGGGAAAATATACCAGCAATGAAGGGATCCTTTTAGATTAATCATTGTTATGGCCAATGAAGGGTTAGGGGCTGTAATGAAGACGTGGGCCCAGCCAGATGTTCGCAAGTTGGGGCGTTCGTCCAGGATTTTAATAAATTGTGGGTTTGTGCCAAGATAGTTCACACGAAGGGGATGAAGAGTAACAAACTGGGAGATCTTGACCGGGAAACCTCACGTGGGGACCAATTGTAACACTAAGAATATTTAAAAAAAGGTAATAAGAGTTCCTATTGATATTTTAAAAAGAAAAGGTTGACAAAGTGAGCACTGGTCCTATAGAAAGTGAGTTTGGGGAATTAATAATGGAAAATAAGCAGTTGACAGAAGAATTAAATAGGAACTTTGCATCGGTTTTTACTATAGACAAGTAACATCCTAGAAATAGCTGCAAATCAGGTAGTGGAAGGGACAGAGGAACTCCAGAAAATTACATAGAAAGGGTCTTGGACAGACTGCAGGTTGGAAAGTCCCCGAGTCTCATTGGTCTTCATCTTAGGGTCTTAAAAGAGTGGTGCATTAGTTATAATTTTCCAAAATTCCCTAAATTCAGGGAAGGTTCTGTTAGATTGCAAAATTGTGGTCATTACTCCTTTACTCAGAAGGGAGCTAGACTGAAAGCAGAAAACTATAGGCCATTAGTTTAACATCAGTCTTGGGGAAGGCATTAAGAACTATTATTAAGGATGTTATAGCCGGGCATTTAGAAATAATTAAGTGGTCAGGAAGAGCATGGTTTTGTGAAAGGGAAATCATGTTCAACCAATTTATTGGAGTCCTTTGAAGAATCACAAGTGTTGTGGATAGAGACTCCCAGATCTTTTTGCATTTGAACATGGACTGTTTCAGTATCTGAGGAGTTGAGAATGGTACTGAACAATGTGCAATCATTGGCAAACGTCTTCATTTCTGACCTTATGATGGAAGGAATGTCATTGATGAAGCAGCTGAAGATGGTTGGACCCAGGACACTATCCTGAGGGACTCCTGCAAAAATGTCCTGGAGCTGAGATGACTGACCTTCCACAACCACAGTCATCTTCTTATGTACCAGATATCACTCCAAAAGCAGTGAGTTTGCCCCCTGGTACCCATTGAAGTATATAAGGATTCTTGCAGGATTTCCTTGAAGAGATGGATTTTCAGTAGGTCACAGAGTTAGTTACTTATAATTTTCTTACCAGAAAGATCAGTTTTTGTGCACTTGAAAAGGGAAAAGCTAGGAAATCTTATCATATTGCAATGTCCAATTTTGAGACAAAGATGTTTCTGCCTTTTCTACCATGAGGTTTTCAGACTTACCGGTTTGGTTGTCATTCTTGGGGTAATAAAATTTGTTATCTCAAGACAATTTCTATCATGTAATGACATTATCAGTACTCATTTAGTCCATTGAAAACTATTTAAAGTTTGAAGCCTTTGCTATGCAATGGAAAATAGATGTTGGCTTTTCACACCTACTTACGATTTGATTTATTTTGGTACAGATCTCATTGTTAAGTTTTGAGTTCAGACACAGTAAGCCTAGGAACCTGCAGATATTGAGTTTTGGGCAAGTTTGCAAACAATAGGCGGTCTGAATTTCATTAATGGTACTGTCTTGATTATTTTCATTCAAGGGAGGCATTCCAGCCATGAGCATTCATTTCGGAACGTTCCAGAGATTTGAGACAATTTTGTGTCTATGCAGAAATTGCAAAAGTCACCTCACTCTCAGCAGCCATCTTGACAATCTTTTAAATTTAATAAATTTTCTAAATTTAATACCGAATACAGTCCTTGTTTAAAGTTATGAATATGCCATCCTTTTACTAAATTTTCTAAATTTAATACTGAATACAGTCCTTGTTTAAAGTTATGGATATGCCATCCTTTTACTGAGCGCGACATGGAGGAAACCAGCTGTAATGATGATGATCATGGAGCAGAAATTGTGACACATGGAACTGATATCTGTTGTGGAGCTATTGCAGTCTAGTGCACTATTTACACACAGATTACTGGCCATTAATATTGGATGGTCAGATAGTGAAGAATTCAGATGGTGTCATAGGGCAGCAACGTAATAAAGAGAGTCAGCTGCACTTCAAACATCTGCAACATCTGCCTATTTTGACTTATTGAATTTTTTTAAAGTAATTTAATAATGACGATACAGCAAAGATAAGATGCAGGTTTAGTCGTGGATAATAGAAAAGGACTTGCTTTATGAAGGAATGCATAATATGTGAGATGATCTGATCAAAATCCCAGGAGGCTTCTCAGATGGGTCAATGACAAAATAGTTCAGATTGTAGTCACCTGCTCTATTACAGAGCTGTACATATGGCCAATCCTGGATTTGACTGCATCTGTGAGCAAAACACTTTTCAAAGTTTCATGACTGAAACAAAGCTAACAGAACTCCTTAGAGAAGTCCTGGAAAGTGTTCATGGTTTAATAGACCTTGTTGGTTGCAAAATACTGAGATGGCCTGGTTCTCCTCTCATCCTGACAGATGGATCTGCCCTCCCTTACACTTCCTTCCTCTGACCTCCAAGGATAATGTAGAAAGGAGAAGAGGACTGTCAGTGGAAAGTAATCTTGAGTACCGGCAGTGAGTGCCAAGGTATGACTAAGTCTGCACAAGCAAACTCAGTCAAACAATGTTCCATGGACCAAATACTTGGTGAGTGGAAATAGGCAAATTGTTCTTTACCTTGCGGTGTACATCCTCGAGGACGGATAGGAAGGTAGACACAATAGAATTGAGGGTGTGATATGACAATATATTTATCTGTTGTTGAAATTGGCAGAAGATGTGCTTCTTCAGTACATCCTGAAGTTCAGTCCAATTTATACTGAGGTTCTTCTGCAGTAGAATGCCAGTCATCCCAAAATGGATTTACACCCTTCCCATTCCAGGAATTTCGGGACCATAGTTCTTGTCCACCATTTGGAGCATTCAAATATTGCCACAACCCATAAAAAAATTCTCTTGATAACGTTTGGCAACAGTTCTTTTCTATGTGTTTTTGTTAAGTTCACTACATCCCCAAACAAAGCACGGATTTAAAATTCATAAGCCAGGACTGAAAACATTAATGCAGTGATCTTGAAACTTCTTGGAAAAGTTTGGAAGGGATTACAGATAAGTTGTTCCTGCCAGAAGCAATAACATGATGTGTCCAGAAATGTGGAAATAGTCTGCATTATTTTTATGATGGAAGAAAGTTCAAAGATCTTTTGTGCTTTTCCAGTCAGCACTCACACTAATACTTTTATCATTGATAAATTCTCTAAAGTGACCATTGAGTAACAACAGTGCTTGTCAAAGCCTGGTAAGTAGCTCATTTTCCAACTCCTACACTGCTTGTTGAGAAATTGAATAGGGGCTTATCATATAATTTATGGTGATATGGAATGTTCCTAAAGAATTCCTTTTGTCTTTTGTTCACTGATGTATCTCAAATGCCATCAGATATATCTGCATTCAGATCTTCTCCGGCTCCTATTTGTTTCTCAAACAGACCCACGTCCTGACCAGTATCATTTACAACAAAGCATTTCCCTGGACTGAAAGAGCTAGACTTTAAAGATATTCCATGTACCTGGAAAATCTCGATGTTGTGTCTATAGTGGGTGTTTTCCAAACATTTTGATTGAAAGGCCCCTGAAATTTCATAGCATTTCTTTTAAAACCACTTTGACAGGGATAGTCTTTGTCCGGGAGAAACATTTTCCACTATTTACATTGTTTCCCTGATGGTTTTGGTAATCTACCATAAAAGTGCTAAGTCGATGGAATTTGCTGCCACGGAAAGCTGTTGAGGACAATATGTTGTATGTTTTCAAGGAGGAGTTAACTATAGTTCTTAGGGCCAAAAAGAATCAATGGATATGGAGGGAAGGCAAGATCAGGGTATTGAGTTGGATGATCAGCCATAGTCATAACAAATGGCAGGGCAGGCTCAATGGGTTGAATGGCCTATTTCTGCTCCTATTTTCTATGTTTCTATGAGGTGTGAACAACTTCTGGAAAATTGCCAGGCCATAAGATGTACTGCAGGGGCTGAATATAGTGGAAAGCAGTTGTGCTACAGACACAAGGTAGACCAGAGGTTCAGGGTACAGTCACAGGTTTAGACTGTAGTCGAAATACATGTTTAGAAGCCAAATGAACTTAAGATTGTCTGACTAAAGATTTCAGATGCCGTCATAGTCAAGTTTGGTATTAGTAGTACCTGTTTAGTAAGGTTTAATTGATCTAGGTTACACCATTAGCCCCACATTTCTGAATCAAGAGAATGCGATTGATTTGATTTGATTTGATTTATTATTGCCACATGTATTGGTATGCAATGAAAAGTATTGTTTCTTGTGACTATACAGACAAAGCATACCGTTCATAGAGAAGGAAAGGAGGGTGTGCAGAATGCAGTGTTACAGTCATAGGTAGGATTAGAGAAAGATCAATTTAATGCGAGGTAGGTCCATTTAAAAGTCTGACAGCAGCAGGGGAGAAGTTGTTCTTGATACATGTTGGTACGTGTCCTCAGATTTTAGTATCTTTTTCTTGATGGAAGAAGGTGGAAGACAGTGTATCCGAATGCATAGGGACCTTAATTATGCTGGCTGCTTTTCAAGGGCAATGGGAAGTATAGAAGTGTCAATGGATGGGAGGCTGGACTGGAGTAATGGACTGGGCTTTGTTCACCAACCCTTATAGTTTCTTGCAGTCTTGGATAGAGCAGGAGCCATACCAAGCTGTGATACAACCAGAAAGAATGCTTTCTTTAGTACATCTGTAGAGGTTGGTGAGAATCGTGGTGGGCATGCCAATTCTGTTCAGGCTTACAAGAATGCACATACAGCATTGTCTACTGGTATCCAAAGGTCGATTACAGTGTTTGGAAAGGTTCAACGGAAAATTGTGTCTGCTGGTAATAAAAAGATTTAAAATGAGGCTTAAAAAATTCCCACCTGGTCAGTTGGATTGCCGACAAGCTTTGAAATTTTACTGCCCAGTTAGTTACAATTGTACAACAGCTTGTGTTGTGGAACTATAACTGATGTGAAGCAAAGTTTCAAAAGCTCTTTTGTACAGTTAGGATCAATGTAAAACTGAAAAGGTTTGGCAATCATCTCAGCAACAGACTGAATCTGAATATCTACATGAAAATAAGTAGGGATTGAAATATATGGATCATTTCCTATTTCTAGTTCAAGCACTTGGCTAAGCAGATCCAAGGTTTTCTGGCTTAATTTTAATATAGGTAGTTATTTATAAACAAGCATTACGATTTTGGGGAGAATTAGCTGTTCAAAATGTCTCTCGGCTGGTGTAAAATGTTTGATTTCTTATACTCTTCTGATTACAAAGATGTAGGATATGCTTTTCCCATTTGAAGAACTATTATTGTTAAGTCAGAACAATAGTGAAACAGTGTTCATTTTGGAATGCAGAGGGCACAGAATAACAAATGCATAATACAGTAAAACCGGTAAGCAAAATCAACAATCACTTCTTATTTACAAGAATACCTTCAATCCAAGGTTAGAAATATTTGTTTCAGTTTTTTAAAAAATTCATTCATGGAACATGGGTATCACTTGCTAGACCCATCAATTACCCATCTTTAATTGACCTTGAGAAGGTGGTGGTGAACTGCCTTCTTGAACTGCTGTAATCCGTGTGGAGAAAAATAACAAAACTTTTCACTGTATGCTATTATATGTGACAATAATAAATCAAATCAATTCAAAGCTACACCCACACTGTTGTTAGGGAGAGAGTTCCTGGATTTTGACCCAGTGATAGTGAAGGAACAGCAATGTATTTCCAAGTCAGGGTCATGAGAGGCTTGAGGGGATTTTTCATCCGATAATGTTCCCATGCATTTGCTGCTCGTCATTCCAGATGGTATAAGCTGCAAGTTTGGAAAGAGTTTGCTGTCTATGGAGCCTTGTTGAGTTCTTTCAGCGCACCTTGTAGATGGTATACACTGCTGCCACGGTGTCAGTGGTGGGCTGAATGAATGTTTATGAATGGTGTGCCGATCAAGCATTATTCTTATCCTGAATAGTGTTGAGTTCTTAAGTGTTGCTGCGTTTATCCAGGCAAGTGGATAGTATTCCATCACACTCCTGAGCTGTGCCTTGTATCTACAATGTGGACAGACTTTGGGGATTCAGGTGATGTGTTATTTATCGCAGAATTCCCAGCCTAGGACCTGCTCTTGTAGCCATTGTATTTATGTAGCTGTCCAGTTCAATTTCTGGTCAATGATAACACCCAGGATGTTATAGGAGGGATTCAGCAATTGTAATGGGGTTGAATGTCAAGGAGAGATGGTTGGATTCTCCCTGGTTAGAAATGGTTATTTGGTCGTTGCCTGGCACTTGATGGTGGGAATGATACTTATCACTTATTAGCCAAAGTCTGAATAAGGCTGTGATTATAGCTTACTCAAGTACACAAAGTCTCCTATTTACACTTTCACGTTGTGTTTTGATCAGCCTGTTTTGTTCTTACTCATCTCTGTATCTCTGCGTTTTTTTTTAATTCTTCCATTAGATGTTCTGAAAGGTGACAGACATGGTTTTGAAGGACAAGGGGCCATCTCTGGCTCTGTGTCACTCTCACTCCTTAGATAGTTTTCAGGACTCTCAAAGTTTGCTTGGTTATCTATTGCTTCACTGGATTATGGTTGTTGATCCTCAGCCACACTTTCTAGTTCAGAGCAGGGTTGCATTTCATTTGTTTTCTGTAGAAATTTCTGGTTTCTCCAATACTGTTGGCCTTTTAGAGCCCACGCAATGTAAAACCTTGATTTTCCTGTGATCTCTGTGACAACAGTGGGATTCCACATCCCTCGCTGCTGAATCTACCATATTCAGTTCTGACGGAAATTGAGTCCTTGGTCAAAGTACTGCTTCTGCTTCTGTTGTCTCAGTTTGGGCAGCTTCTGCACATTGTAACTCATTGACTGTAGAAATAGTAGGCGGAGCACAGTAGGAAGCTTAGTTCTAAGTCTTATCCCCATTAGGATCCAGTGCTCTCTAATGAAATATTCCTGTCATCCAGCAGAGCCAGGGCAGGAGTTTCTTCCATCTTCGTCTTCCTCAAAAAGTCTTCTTCAACAGGGATCGTGGGGTAGCATAGTGGTTAGACTGCTGCCTCACAGTGCCAGGGACCCAGGTTCAATCTGGCCTTGGGTGATGGCATGCAGTTTGTATGTTCTCTGCGTGTCTATGCAGGTTTCCTCTAAGTGCTCTGATTTCCTTCACACTATGTGTGAAGATGTGCAGGTTAAGTGGTTTGGCAATGCTAAATTGCCCCTTCATGTCCAAAGATGCCTAGGTTAGGTGGATTGACTATGATCAATTTGTGTGTTTACAGGGAGAGGTGGGGAATTCGGCTTACGTAGAGTGCTCTTTCGGAGGGTCAGTGCAGGCTCAATGGGCTGAATGGCCTCCTTCCACACCCTGGGAATTCTATGGATTCTGTTTTAATGTCTGCACATTACATTCCATTATCCTGTTGGATTGTGGATATTCAGGACTTGATGTAGTATTGCAAAACTCCTTGTGCAAACTTGTGAAATTCAGTGGCTGAGAATTGTAGGTTATTGCCTGGTATGAGTACTTCAGGCATGTTATGCCCTGGAGTTTAGGAGTTACAGCTTCATGGGTGCCAGTCCTCAAGACCACTATAAAAACTGATAACAATGGCAGTATAAATCCAGGCTGAACTAGTGCACTTTGTACATGAAAAGTCCTGAACCAAGGTTGGACTCAAAGAGCATGAAATTAAGACAATGTGACACTAAATTATAATTTATGAAGTTCAGTGAACAATTTGACATACGTGACTTTAGCCCAGTGATCACATGCCAATGAGGTGCTCCTTTTCCTTAAAGGCAATGAGTATGCCCATTTAATATTCTGTTTATAAACATGGGTTAAGCTATTTTGTTAAGTGAAATTGGGACTTCTTAAAAACTCGAATAGAATTAGATTTTCCAGGTACAAATGTATAAAGAAAATTTAACTGTTACTGCCCCCTATTGGCAAGAAACTAGTGCTGCAATTCTGAATTTTATACAGATTGAACAATAATAATTCTGCTTAAATGATCGATCTGAATGATTTTGTACAATTCTGATTTCAATATGCATACCTATTTACCTTCCGCCCAATTCAGATTTAAAATGTTATTCTTAACAAGTTAATAAAAACAGTAATCAGGTTAAAACCTTCTGAGCTCCTGTACTCTCTGCAAGGACAATATGAATATAATTGGAATGGTGGCTCAGTGGTTAGCACTGTCGCCTCGTAGCACCGGGAACCCGGGTTCTATTCCCAGCTTGGGTTGCTGTCCGTGCAGAGTGTGCACGTTCTCCCCATATCCGCATAGATTTCCTGCAAATGCTCTGGTTTCCTTCCAAAAGTGTGCAGGTTAGTTGCATTGGCAATGCTAAATTGCCCCTTAGTGTTAGGGGGACTAGCAGCGTAAATACATGGGGATAGGGAAACGGCCTCCATCTGCACTGTAGAGTTCTCTAAATGCATACCTCTGAGAGGTATATTTTGAGAAATGCCAGGGTGCTACCCATGACTTTCAATTTGAAAATCATATGGAGTAGGATTGCAAAGTATGCTTCTGACAAGTGAAGCTGCCTTCTGCAAGTGAATATTCGCAAGGTTGGCTATAAATTGTTAAACAGATTTAGCACGGAATAAATTTCAGCTGAGAGGTGGGTTAAGATGGTTTTCTTAGCCCTGGTCTCCAGGGACAATTCTCAGCTGACAATGAGAGTCAATTAGTTACATTTGGGTGGCATGCTGGCACAGTGGTTAGCACTGCTGCCTCACAGCGCCAGCAACCTGGGTTCCATTCTGGCCTCAGGTCACTGTCTATGTGGAGTTTGCATGTTCCCCCATGTCTGTGTGGATTTCTTCCAGGTCTTCTGGTTTCCTCCTACAGTCCAAAGATGTGCAGGTTACATGGATTGGCCATGCTAAATTGCCCCTTAGTGTCCCAAGACATGTACTTTAACGAATTACCAGGGTAAATATGTGTGGCTATGGGGATAGAGCCTAAGTAAAATACTGTCAGAGTCGGTGCAGAAATTTGCAGTTAACTATGTTACAACTAGGCCCTGAATGCATCATGTTCTATTTCTTAGAACTTCCACTGGTTCAGATACCATCTCTCTTATTATCAGTCAGATGTTCCCTGGAGATCAGGGCTTAACCATGCTCCTATTATTCTATGAATTTTTATTTATTAATTCATGAGATGTCAGTAATTAATATTAGTCCCTCATTAGCCCTTGAGAGAGTGTTGGGAGCTGCCTTATTGAAGCTCTGCAGTCAATATCATCAGCTGTTTTAACAATGATCTCCCTCTATCATAAGATCAGCAGTGGGAATGTTTGCTGATGCTGATGTTCAACACCATTCATGCTTCCTGAGAAACTGAAGCAGTCCACCTGTGCTCATATGCAGCAAGACCTGGACAATATTCAGGTTTGGGCTGATAAGTGGCAGTAACATTTGTGCCACACCAGTGCTAGACGATAGAGAGGTAATGGCCTAATGGTATTCTGATATTAAATCAGAAACTTATCTAATGTTCTGGGAACCCACAAAATGGAGGAATTCAATTATATAATGCTGTTAGGGAGGGAGTTTTAGGATTTTGAGCCAGCAACAGTGATTGAACGGCAATGTAGTTCCAAGTCAGAATGGTGTGTGGCTTGGTGGGTACTTGCTGAAGATGGTGTTACCATGCACCTGCTGCCCTTTTCATTCCAGGTGGAGAGGTTGCAGGTTTAGAAGGTGCTGTCAAAGGAACCTTGGTGGGTTGCTGCAATGCATCTTGTAAATGGTGGACACTTCTCCTGCCTGGATGGTGAAGATGAGAGATGGGGTGCCAATCAAGCTTTGTCCAAATGGGGCTGACTTTCTTGCATGTTGTTGGAGCCGCACTTACCCAAGCAAGTGGAAAGTATTCCACCCCACTTCTGAATTGTGCCTTGCAGATAGTCAACAGAATTGTCAGGAAGACTTCCCAGCCTCTGAAATGCTCTTGTAACCGTAGTGTACATTGGCTGGTTCAGTTCAGTTTTTAGTCAATGGCAACCCCCTGGATGTTGGTAGTTGGGGATTCGGCAATTGTAATGGGATTGAATATCAAGGGGAAATGTTTGGAGTCTCTCTTGTTGGAGATTTTTGTTTCATTCATTCATGGGACAAGGGTGTCATGGCTGGCCAGCATTTATTGCCCATCTCTAGTTGCCCTTGGAGGGCAGTTGGGAGTCAACTGCTGTGGCTCTGGAGTCACATGTAGGCCAGACCGGGTAAGGAAGACAGATTTCCTTCCCTGAATCAGATAGGGCTTTCTGACAATTGACAACCGTTTCATGGTCATCAGTAGATTCTTAATTTCAGATTTTTTTTTACTGAATTCCGCCATCCGCCATTTGGCGGGATTCGAACCCAGGTCTCCAGAACATTAGCTGAATTTCTGGATTAATAATCTAGGAATAATACCACTAGGCTATCACCTCCCCATTATCTGGCACTGTTGTGGCACAAATATCACTGCCACTTATCAGCCCAAACCTGAATGTTGACCAGGTCTTGCTGCATATGAGGACAGACAGATTTCTTCCATTTCTGAGGAAGCATGAATGAAACCTTATCATAGAAACCTTATCATAGAACCCTACAGTGCAGAAAGAGGCCCTTCAGCCCATCAAATCTGCACCAACCACAATCCCACCCAGGCCTGCCTCATATCCCTCTATATTTTATCTGCAAATTCCTCTAACCTACACATCTGAGGACGCTAAGGGGAAATTTTAACATGGTCAATCAACCTAACCCACATATCTTTGGACTGTGGGAGGAAACCAGAGCACCCGGAGGAAACCCATGCAGACACGAGGAGAATGTGCAAACTCCACACAGGCAGTAACCCAAGCTGAGAAATGAATCCAGATCTCTGGAGCTGTGAAGCAGCAGTGCTAGCCACTGTGCTACTGTGCCTCCCAAAAGTAGTTTCTCCTCAACTCTGTTTTTTTCAAATTTGCTTCCCCTTATCCTAAGACTATGATTTTCATCCTAGAATGATCCACAAGAGGAAGCAGCCGCTCCATGTCTAATTTATCCATAACTTTTATCATCTTGTATACCTCAATTTGATCTCCCCTCATTCTTTTAAATTCCAGAGAGTATAGACCTGTGAGGCAACAGTGCTAAGCATTGTGCTACCATGCAATCCATATAATTTTTTCTAAATTTCAGAGTCACTACTATTCAACACAATTACATTTCATTCTATCCATTTATACTAACAATGTTCATTTCCTTAGATTTCACATATAGTTATGCAAGCTTTCTTTAACTGATTTAACTCTGGCAGGATTTGAACCCAGAAAATTGCTCTGTATTTGTGGTTTACTGGCTCAGTGACCTGTACCACTAGGCCATAGGCAGAAGAATGGTGCTGAACATTGTGCAGCCATCAGCAAACATCCCCACTTCTGACCTTATGATAGAGGAAGGTCATTGTTAAAACATCTGAAGATAGTTGGGCCTATGAACCCTGAGGAACCCCCACACTGATGAATTGAAATGGAAATGATTGACTCCTTTATGCTAGGGATGGCTCTAACAGTGAGAGTTTCCCCAAACCCCCCTCAACCATTGACTCCAGTTTTGCTAGGCCTCCTTGATGCCATACTTGGTGAAATGCTGTCTTGATGTCAAGGATGATCATTTTCAGCCAGCCCTACGGACATTTACTTGTAGCAGTTAGCCTCATTTGACAGAAGTGCACACTGGGAAATGATAAACCCTCATCAAACCATTTTTAATTTGAAAGTCATGAGAAACATTCTCAAACGTACTGCCAGAAGTGTGAATTCAGATAGTTCCTAGTCACTGTTGAGAGCAGCAAGAAGTCTCACAACATTAGGTTAAAGTCCAACAGGTTTATTTGGCAGCACTAGCTTTTGGAGACTCAGGCTCAGGACTTTAACTTGGTGTTGTGAGACTTCTTGCTGTGCTTACCCAAGTCCAATGCTGGCATCTCCACGTTACTGTTAAGAGTGCAGGATTTCAGGATGTTTTAACCTGATTGCTGTTTTTATTGACTTTTTCATAATGAAATTAAAAATCTGAGTTAAGTTAAAGGTAAGTAGACACATATACTCAAATCATCATTCAAATTGATTTGTCGTTTAGCAGCATTAGCACTATTCAAACTTGCAAGTTTGAGTTTATTTCTTAATCACCGGTAGGCTTACAGTGACAGTGTAATGAAGTTACTGTGAAAATTGCCTAATCACCTCACTCTGGCACCGATTTGTGTACACTGAGGGAGAATTGAGCATGGCCAATTCACCTAACCTGCACATCTTTGGACTGTGGGAGGAAGCTGAAACACGTAGAGGAAATCCACACAAACATGAGGAGAACGTGCAAACTCCACACGGTGATCCAAGCCAGGAATCGAACCTGGGTCCCTGGCACTGTAAGGCAGTAGTGCTAACAACTGTGCCACCGTGCTGCCCCAAAAATGTAGACTTACAGTACTAATTTTCTTTTTGTTTCTCTACATAATTGGACAGAAGACTTTGCCAAGGATTCTGATAAGTGCCAGATCTTTGGTCCATCCACAATGTTTGACACAACGGAGGTAAATTGACAGGGTGCATTGCCTCACCCATTGTGGAATCAGTCTGATTTTCATCCTATGGCATGTAGCCAGGCTCCATGATACATGTATAAATGCCTGTACAATCTATATGCATCTCTCCTTCTATCAAGTAAAAGATTTATTTAGTGCAGAATCTAACTGACGTCACCGTGCTTTATATAACATAATCTCAGCTGCATAATGAGTCTAATGTTAAAAATATTAACATTTGATACAGAATATTGGATTCATCTACCCTGAGACTGGAAGTGCCCATGTGTTCTTGGAGAGAAAAAAAGCTGTTCATTAATTACTGTTGCTCTTCTCATGCTGACAGAGGGTGTGCTTCATTGGGAGATAAATGCTGCCCTTTTTTATTCATTAATGAGCTGCATGCTGTTGCCACTTTTAATTGTACATGTATTAGTTGCCAGAACACTCCAGGCATCTAAAGTACTACTCAAGCAGAGCAAAAGTCTCTTGATTGGTACATGACCCAGATTTGAGTCTCATTATACCATAACCTAACCTGTTCATAATTCATTATTCCCCATCAAGTAGGAGTGAAATATCATCTCTCCCAGAAAGAGCTTGTTAAGTTGTCTTTGCTCAAGCAGCATGAATCGGAGTGTTCTAAAGAAATTGATATTAATATGAGAAGTAGAGAATTGCAATAAAACAACCAACTGGTGAAGTCAATGCACTCAGGGCGTGGATTTATGACCAGGACCCACACGACTGTTGGTGAGGTGGCAAGATCGGGCGAGAGGTGGAAATCGCGGAACTCATCCGATTCATGCCTTCCCCCATCTTAGCAGCCCTGATTCTAACATCCTTCACCCCCCTCTCCACTTCACCCTCCTTGCTTGGTGGTGAGAATTGTGTCCTGGCACTTTTTTTTGCATTAAATGCCATAAGATTACAACTCACAGCTCACCATAAAACACCATCATTCTCTCCCGCTTTCTCACTTGTTTGACACTTAGAAAATATTTGGTAAGATCACTCTGTAAATTTTTATGTCCCTCCATTCCTCTTGCTCCTTTAAGGGATAAGACTCTTATTTTGCCTCACTGACTAAGAGTACACAGCAGATTTTCCAAATTATTCTCTTGGCACAGGATTAATTCTGTTAGTTGCACAAAGTTGAAATTTCATTGATTTTATTGTCTGTTCAGGATGGCTTTTTGTCAAAATTTGAATTCAGCATATTTGGCCTTGATCGCTTGCCAGTCCCCAACTCACTCAGGGATGTGCTCTGCTGAATCTCCCATCAAATAGAATTATGAAACACATTCTTTAACTTACTTCTTCTTATTGCATTCTTTGAATATAGGACATTGGATGGTTGCCTGTTGAACAAAGACATCCAGCATTCCAAAGTTGACAGAGAAAGCCCAGAATTATTTCCCAGAAGTTAGGTGCTTCAGAGCAATGACATTCTTTGGCTTAATAGTGAAGTTGAGCATTTTTACTTAAATAACTTGCCTGTTTCATTTGCAGCACAGAAGCGAATCTGCATTACCCAGACTTTGACAGGAGTCACTGGCGGACACTGTCAATATTCCAGAAAACCGAGGGCTAGAAGATTAGAGATGCTTGGGTCGCAGCTCTGTGCGAATATAAGTCCTGCTGTACTGGAAATGCAGCATAATCAACAGAAAGTCTAGAAAGTTTGAATTGAGAAGAGTGGATTCTACAGCAACTAAACAGAAATTCACTTGCATTCATTGTTAGTGCCTCATGAGGGCAGTATAGGCACTCTCAGTTAACTGGGAACTGAATGGGTTTTTAAGGACAAATTTTAAAATTGAATCTGTGTGTCCCCTTTCACAGTTTGGGTTACTCTCTCTATATGCTTATGAAAGAAAGAAAAGATCTGAATTTTGTTCAACCCATCAGGACATCTGAAAATGCTTCAGGTCCAATTGAGCACTTGTAAAATAGTAATTTGTTTTTGGCTATATCCAATCAAATCCCAATTCAAAGTCTCAATCAGTGAAATATTATAGATCCAAGCTGACAAGATAGGCTGGCTTCTTCCTATCTTGGACTTGATTTGCATGGTCTAAAGCTTGTAGAACAGTGATTGTTGAATGGGAAAGAGCAGATGTTCTTTATTTGATGTTCTTGTCATTGTGTACCGACAGAGTTTAATCAAGTTCACTGCATAACTCGGTGACCTTATTCTGCCATAAATCAGATTAGCCAAATTTAAGTATCAAATCAACGATAAAATAATTCATCAGATTTCAACAAATTGTTACAATTTTCTCCAGTATATTGACCTTTTAAGTTTTGAACTCAGTGCCTGTTGAAAGATGCAGTGCTGGAAATGCCTTATAAATGAGCATGCACGTTAGGCAGCAGCATTCCTGGATTGTCAGAACAAAGGTCTGTTCTGACTGCCGCCCAGTGCTGGAAGGTTTGCATAGGATCATAGATTAGTACAGCACAGAAGGAGGCTCTTCAGCCCATTGAGTGTCTGCCAGTTCTTCCAAATGCAATCCACTTAGTCCCACTCCCATGCTCTTTCCCATATTCCTGCATTTTATTTCTCCTTTAATTATTTATCCAATTCTCCTTTGAAGGCTTTGACTGAATCTTTGTCCACAACATTGTCATGAAATGCATTTCAAATCCGAACCACTAGGTGTATAAAAAAGATTTTCCTCATGCCACTTTTTTTTTATTTAAACCAGTGCCTTCTTCATTCTTTGGAACCCTTTAGCTATTAGAACAACTTCTCTTCTGCCTAATAGAAGAGAAGCTGTTCCTAGCTGCAGTGAGAACAACTCAACCTTCACCAGTCTATTCATGTAACGGTAATTCCTCATCCCTGGAACCACCTGAGTAAACCATTTTGATACCCCGTTCAAAGACTTCTCATCCTCTCTAAAGTTTGGTGTCCAGAAATGGACACTATGGGCCCGATTTTACCATTGCGTCATGCCCTTTTTGGGCTCGAAAACATGGTAAAGTCAGGCATGAGGCTATTAACATGATCTGCACCTACATCCATGCAGATTGCCACTTTACTGAGTCCCAGGAATGACCATGATCCGATTCACGCCCGAAACTGCGCAACGGTGATTTAAATGCATTTGCATGCATTTCAATTGAATTAATGAACTGCTCACCCAACTTTATCAGCATTTCCACCTTTACCACTGCATCCGCCAATCTGGAATCAGCGCGAAATGGACACCCTCAATAAAAGTCTGATTTGAGTGCTTCATCAGTGAGGATTGGTGAGGAAGTAAGTATGCAGCATCCAGCGGCTCTCTGCTACTCACAGGTGTCTTGTTGTTGCGGCCATTTTCTGTCTTGGGTCGGTGGCGGCTCTGCGAGTGTGTGGGGTAGTGGGGAGCTGTTGCTCTGCAGGGTCTCCGATGTTCGTCTTGCAGCAAGGACCCGGGAACCTCAGATCTAGCGGTGCTGCTGGGTCCTAGCACCTCAGTTCACTTCAGGCTGAAGGATGTGCAAAGAGCCCTTGCAGATAGTACTGCTGCAGCCTCTCAACTTTACCAGAGCTATGATTGTGGGAAGGACGTGGCTGGGGGACTTGGGGAGCATGGTGGGGCTGTGATTGTGGGCAGCATGTAGCTGAGGGAATTGGGGAGGTGTGAGGGGGTTGTGATTGTAGGAAGCATCTGGCTGGGGGAATTAGGAGATGTGGGGGCTGTGATTGTGGGGAGCATGTGGCTGGGGAGATTGGGGTCATTGGGGGGGTTGTGATTGTGGGGAGCATGTGGCTGGGGAATTGGGAAGCATGGGGAGCTGTGATTGTGGGACTATATGGCTGGGGAAATTGCGGGGGTGTGGGGAGAGGCTGTGATTGTGGGAATTGGGGTGCATGGGGGGTTTGTGATTGTGTGGA
Organism: Sphyrna mokarran; assembly: GCA_024679065.1. NCBI lineage: Eukaryota > Metazoa > Chordata > Chondrichthyes > Carcharhiniformes > Carcharhinidae > Sphyrna > Sphyrna mokarran. The sequence continues at coordinate 36,609,240 of JAGIQG010000015.1, forward strand.
GCATGTGGCTCCGGGAATTGCGGGGTGTGTGGGGGTGTGATTATGGGAGCATGTGGCAGTTGTGAACATCCTCGCAGTTGGCCCAGTGTGGCTATCAGTCCATCCTGCATTCCCTGGCTCTGTTACTGCATCTCCAGCAGCTGAGGGAGAAGAGATCTGCAGCGAGGTATCATCCTCTTGGAGAAGGAAGAGGATGTGGAGGATGACCATCAGGAGGAGGAGGAGAAAGCCTTGGAACACCAGCCAGGCAGTGGAGGGCTGACATCTCAGCTCAGGCATGTGGGGGCAGGAAGGGAGGCTCTGATAATCAGGCAGTTTAGTCAGTAGGGGATGGTGATAGTGGGTTCCATTTCCCTCTCCGACCCCCCAAAATGCCTTCCATTTATCCTGCACATTGTCGCATTAGATTGGTGGGCCTGGGTACTTGGTGTTAGTGAGTTTTTTGGCAGGCAGGAGAGTGATGACAACTTGCTAAGCATTGTTCTGATGATACCCTGGTGCAAACTAGTCTGTCTCCTACCTGAGCTCCACATGCACACTGATACCTGGGCCCAATTCTGTCGATTGGAGAAGAGATCCAAAACCCCCATACAGGGCCCTGGGGCGGGTGGAGTGGGGGACAGGAAGTAATCGCTTGTAGGGTATGAGAGACCAATGGCTTCCTTTTCTCAGTAACACTGTATTGAGGGGCCATCCCATCCCAACTTACATCACCATGAGGCATCCATCGGGTGATCATCAATAGGGCAGGAATCACATTTGAAACAACCTATTTGCAGGTGGTTCTTGAGAAAAAACATTTATTTACAATAAAGACATTTAGATAAGCTGTTGTAACATAAAGACTTGTGAAAAGAAGACATTAAGATGCCTGCATTTCTTTCTACCTAGTGCAGCCCTTCATCCGTGCCATCTCAGTGCTACTACAACTTCCTAATCTTACGTGGCCTACCATTATTGTCAGTGACTCCCCCGAATGTACATTGGAGATGGCGAGGGCTAGCTGCCAACCTCACCCATGGCCTGGGATGTGTGTAGAGGGCATTCTCTGAAGGCCCTGGACCATGAGGACCCTGGCCTGCTTCCAGGATATTTCCCTGACACCTTCTTCATCCCGCTGCCCCTGAGATGCCCCGGTGTCAAGAAGGGGGAAGTCAGAAAGTGTTGCCATAGACTCCTGGCTGGAAGGCCCTGTCATGGGCTTGAGCTGTCCCTCTTTTCTTGGGCTCCCTTTTGCCCCCTGGGCCACTCCATGGGACACTGGTGCTCCTGAAGTGAGATCCAAAAGCTCCGGTGTCACCTAGCACTGCCAGTCCTGGAGGACCACCTGCGTCGTAACCATGGTGGTCGACCCCTCCACCATGTCCACTTGAGTCATGGCCCATCTCTCAATGGCCACAGCAAGTGCCCTCTGGGATTGGCCTGTACTCTGCAAGCCTTCAGCCATGGCCCTCTGACTGGCCACCGTCTCAAGGGTTGCTGCATTGCCTGCTGTGTCTTAGTGCTGTCCTACTGGGTCTCCTGCAAGCTCTCGAGCCTCTCAATTATGGGCCACAGAATCTCAAGAAGCCTGCAAGGACCCACAGCTGTGGCCTATTGTGACTTCGTCATTGCCTTGGAGCTTGCCACCCATGGCGAAGATCCTATGTCCTAGGCTTTCCACTGCATACTCCACCCTTGCAGTGTTGGTCTCGGGAGCACACAAGCCAGCAGTAGCTGGTCTGCCTGAAAGGTTTGGGACTCCTTGCAGTTGGTCCGGTGTGGCCATCAGCCCCTCCTGCATTCCCTGGCTCTCTTGCTGCATCTCCAGCAGGTGAGGGGGAAGTGATCTCAGAGGACCAGCATGTAACCTGGGACCAGCTGAGTCCTCGCCTCTGGCGGGTCCCCACATGCCAGAGGGCTCAGACGTTCCCTCCTCCACCTAATGTACATTAATGGATGTATCATGCTCACCAGAGTGACCCAGAAGCTGAACACTGACTGGATGCACCGACTTGTCAGTTTCTGCAATGGAGAGTTGTGAGGTACAAGCTGACAGATAAACAGTGCTACCCTCCATATCCTCTGAGGATTCATCCAAGCTGTTGTAATCAGGTTGGTTGGCAGCTGTAGCTGGGACCTGCAGTCCAGAAGGTCCCTGGATGTCAGGATCTGTCACCAAAACACAGGATAAAAGGTTAAGTGCAAGGGAGGGAGGGGAATCCGGGATGCCAAACACATAAATCACATGTCTGCATTGAACATAGGACAAAAAACCTAGAAAATTACTTTACAGAAACAGGCCCTCCAGCCCTCCAACCCTGTAGCGACCAGGCTGCCTGCCCATCTGGTTTGTATGCCCCTATTCTGCTGGGGCCATAAGCCTTTATTCCCATCCCATTCAGATAGCTGTAGAGTTGACAGGTAAATGTCCTTATTATTTCTGCATCCACAACTTCCCCTGGCAGTGAGCTCCAGGCACCCACTATCCTCTCTACGCAAATAAACATGCCTCATACATCTCCTTCACACTTTGCCCTTGCATCCAAGAAGTTGCTTCAAAGTGATTGTAGGAATGAAGGTAGTCATGTCTAGACAGTAGCTCGACCATGCTGTCACTGATAGTCCACGGCTCCCCTTTTCTGGAGAGCTCCAGCACCCATTTCTCAAAGGGGACCTGGAGAGCTGTTTTATCACCCGCTGTCTTCACCCTCTCATGGGTGTTATTGTTTGGTCTTCTTCTGTGGAGACAGAAGGAGCCATGAAATAAATGGTGGTGTGACTCATGCAGAGAATCAGGTGGTGACATTAGAGGGCAAATACATTGGAGAGAAAGGAAAGAGGTGCTTGGCGGTCAAGAGCTGGATGCATGCTGGATGTTGGGAATGGGAGGATCTGGGGGAGATATGGAGGAACATGATAAATGGAGTTCAGCATTCAGCCTTGCTGCACAGATGAGATCATTGAGTTTTTTCCGGCACTGCTTAGTGGCTCTCTGACTCAAACCAGTAGTGGTGGGGAGAGAGAAGTGGGCCAGATCACTCTCTGGGGAGGGGGATGGAGCAGGAGAAGGGAGGCCCGATCACTTTCTGGTGGGGGGGTGGTGGGGAGAAGGAAGCAGGTTACATGTATCTCTGGTGGGGGAGGGAGCCCCATCGCTTACTGATGACAGGGGGGGTGAGGGGAGAGCAGGGGCAGCGGGGCTCATTGCTACTCTGCGGGCAATCAATGGGGGAAAAGGGGAGCAGAGGTTTGCAATCGGTCTGGGTAGCGGGATGGGGTGGGTGGATAAAGGGGAAAGTTATAATGTAGGGGTGGTGGTGATGTCTGTGCTGGCCATCAGTCCTGGGCCACTTTTTCTGCTTTGTGCAGCCCAGGAGTGATGTGACAGAGATGCGATTTTCAATTTTTTTCTATCTGTTCATGCACAGTTCAGAGCGCCGATTGTTTCGGGCTCACTAAGCCTGATTAGTAATTCAGACCACAGCGTGATTCAGACTCGTGTTTTTTTTTCAGGCTAAGTGTGTATGGAGATGCCTGAAAGCAGATTTTCAAATCAGGTCTGAATTGCGCCCAGATTCAGCATTTAGAATGAAAATGGTAAAATCAGGACCTATGTGTATATTTTGTGGTCTCCCAACAGAGTTTCTCACAGCTTCCCAATGGGATTTCCCATTGACTCCATCAGAAAACTCACATTTAGGGGTGTACCATTGACAGGACCAGAAAATCACACCAGTGTGAAGAGCTGAAAAGTTCTGGCTTGTATTACAGCCAGAGCTGAGTTACTTTTATTGTAACTTCTTGACTTTTATACCCTACAGGCACTATTTTATCATTTTTATTCAAAGTGTTGGGCAGACTTGAAACTGAAACTGTTTTAGATCTGACCTGTAGGCCCATCCTGAGGCACCCCCTAATGCACTCTGCCTGTAAGTGGGGCTTAACGTGCTCAAAATCCCGCAGCTCGTATAAATGTCCATGTGCAAAAAAAAATGATAGAATGCTGCTTCCATGCCACATCCCTTTTGGGCTGAATAATGCCTTCCCATGGCCTCCACGGACATAGCCCCATCTGCCCAACATTACTGACCCTCTTATCCCCCCACCACTCAAACCAATCATGGACCCCTTCCCCTTCTCTCCCCCTCCACATCTCAGATAGAGTGATCCCCCTCCCCCTTTCCCCCACCCTGGATCTTCCTGCACAAGGTTCCCATCTCTTCCTGACTCTGATGGCTGTGTGATACCTGAGTCTCTTTCTCTCCTGTCCCCAGTCTAGAGATACAGATCCACCGTCTCCATCAGTACACTTGCCTTTCCCTCAGTGCTAACAAGCAAACTGCATGTAACTTGCTGGAATGTTCTGTCAAACTTCCTGCAGCTGATCTGCTCTAATGAGGGGCAGCTCCATAAAGCCCCAAGAATGGACAGACAGGCAGATAGTGCAGGAAAATATGACAAACCCCAGATTTACTGAGCCAACCTCTGGATACTGCTGGATGCAGCAGAGGTGAGGCGGGACACCCTCTTCCTCACAAGATGACACAGACCTGGGGGGGGCTGATGGCAATATGGCCTGGGAGGCAGTTGCTGCTTCCATCAGTGCCATGGCGCTGGTCCCCAGAACAGGGAAGCAGTGCCGCAAGAATGTCAATGACCTCATCCAGGTAGCAAGAGCGAGTGCTTAACCCTATCTAGCATCTTCCTCCAAATTGCCTCCAGATCCTCTCACCAGATCCCCCAGCAGCCTGCATTCTTCCAGTCTCTGACCCTCCAGCGATCCCTCCCCCCATCCCCGCTAAGAGTAGCATTGCGCTTGCCCTCTAAGGGCCATCACCTAATACCCTGAAGAAATCACGCTATCATTTTTCATGGCTCCTTCTGTCCCCAAAGGAGAATACTGACCATAGCAGCCAAGAGAGAGCAAAGACAAGGGATGATCAGCCAGACCTCCGAATCCTCACCTTCTTTGAAGAACAGGCTGTCATCGACAGTATGGTCAGGCTGGAGTCAAGAAGTGAGAACCTGTCAATCCTCTATTCAATTTGAGGCAACTTCGAGGGGGCATGAGTTTTGGGTGCAAGGGGCAAAGTTTATAGGAGATGTACGAGACACGTTTATTTTAGCAAAGAGGGTGATGGGTGCCTGGAACTTGCTGCTGGGGAGGCTTTGGAGGCAGATAAGAGAGTGACATTTAAGTGGCGTACTTATAGCTGTGTGAATAGGATGGGAAGAGAGATCTCCCGAAGGGTAGGCGCTTACAATTCAGATGGGCAGCCTGGTCGCTGCTGCTTTGAAGGGCTGATAGGCCTGTTCCTGTGATAAAATCTTCTTTGTGCTTTTTTCTATGTTCAATGGAAAAATGTGAATGAGTTTTTTGCATCCCAGATTCCCCTCCTTCCCTTGTGCTATGTTGCAGGAATAGATCTGGACACTCTGGGGCCTCCTGGCATCGTGGCCCCCATTGCAGCTCCTGCCCATCCTGCTCCTTACAGCTCAGATGAGTCCTCAGAGGAAGCCAATGAAGGGACCTCTGAGGGTGGCACTGTTTTAGCATCAGCTTCCATCTCGCAGTTCACCATCCCAGATACTGACACATCAGAGAATCCAATTAGTGGCGAAATTTCTGTTTACTCTCTGGTGAGCATAACACATCTGATGTACATTGGGAAGGGAATGTCCAAAGGCTTTGGCACATGGAGCCTGCCGGAGAGGAGGACTCAGCTGGTCCCAGACTACATGCTGGTCTTCTGACATCACTTCTCCTTCAGCTGCTGGAGATGCAGCAACAGAGCCAGGAAATGCAGGAGGAGCTGATAGCCACACTGGACCAACTGTGATGCTGCTGGGAGGAGTCCCAAAGCTTTCAGTTGGACTAGCTATTGCCTGTCTTGCATGCTTCCCAGGCCAACTCTGCAAGGGTGGCATCCACAGTGGAAAGTCTGGAGCCTGAATGTTCACCAGGAGTGGCAAGGTCCATGCGATGATTGAGTCACAGCAGGCCACAGCGGAGTCCCAGAGAGCCACAGCCAAGTCACAGTGGGCTGCACTGAGGGACTGAACAGGATTCTCAAAGTTCTGCGGCCCATGGCTGAGAGACTCGAGAACCTGCAGGAGACAAAAAAAGATAATGCTGAGACAGAGTGGGCTATGGCTCAGCCCTTGAGAATGTGACCCAGTCACAGAGGGTCACGGATGTGGGGTTGATGGACCAGCAGGAAATGCAGCGGGACAGCACTGAGACACAGCGGGCTACAAAAGCAGCCCTTGAGAACGTGGCCCAGTCACAGAGGGTCAAGGCTGAGGGGTTGCAGAGCATGGCCCAGTCTCAGAGGGCACTTGTTGCAGTCATTGACAGGTGGCCCCCAATTTGGGTAGCCATCACTGAGAGCCCAACCACCATGCAGGTGGTCTTCCAGAACTGGCAGTGCCAACTGTTTGAGCTCACTGCAGAAGCACTGCCCTCCCATAGACTCCCATGGGTCCACAGGAACCTCAAGGGAGGAGGACGGACTCAAGCCCATGGTGGGGCCTTCGAGCCAGAAGACTGTGACTGTGGCTTCTGACTCCCCCCTTCCTGACACCAGGGCATCTCAGAGGGAGCGGGATGATGAGGGCGTGATAGAAACATCCCAGACACTAGAAACCAGCCAACATCCTCAAGGCCCAGAGCCTCTAGAGAGCACCCGCCAAGCTCATCAAAGGCGACATGGCAAAGTAGGCAACTGGCCCCCTCTACCTCCAGTGTTCATGCTGGGGAGACACTGAGACATGGTGGTAGGCCACTATGTAACATTAGGAAGTTGTAGTTGCACTAAGATGGCACTGATAAAAGACTGCAATAGTTAGATAGATCTTTAGTCACCTTAACATTTTTTGTTTACACATTTTTATAGTAGAACTTATTATTTAAACACCTTTATTGTCATCATTAAATGTTTTTTTCACCATCCACTTGTCTCAGATTTGTCTCGAATAGGAATCTTCTTCCATTGACGATCACTGAAGGAATGCTTCATGTTGATGTCAGTTGAGTTGCCCTCAATGCTGTGTCATTGAGAAAATGAACCCATGAACAATTCCCACCTCTCCCCCACCCCGAGACCTTACATGGGGGTTTTAGCTCCCTTATCTACTGCACAGATATGGGCCCAGGCGCCATCAAGCATGAAGAGTTCAGGTAGGAGTCAGACTAGTTTGCACCAGGGCATCATCATAAAGGTATTTAGTTCATCTCTCACCTGTCTGCCAAAGAAACTCGCTAAAACAGTGTACCCAGGTCTATCACTTTGGTGTGACAATGTTGCAGGAGATAGAAGCACTTTAGGGGGGGAATGGAATGTACATGCACAGACACAAACTCATAGCCTGGTGATCAGGGCTTCCCTAGTCACCCTCGCATGCCTCATTCAATGCCTGTGTGGTGTGCTTGGCGTGCTCCTCCTCTTCATCCTCCTCCTCTTGTGCCTCCTCTTGTGCTGAGCAGCCTCCTCCCCAGCGATTGGCTGGTTGGCCTCCACATCCTCTTCGTCCTCCTCCAAAGGTCACCTCTCTGCTGTGCCAGTTTGTTCAGGGCAAAGCACACCGACACAGTGAGGGAAGAGATCCAAGGGCTGTATTGAAAGGCCCTGCCAAAGCGGACCAGGCACTGGAATCGCATTTTGAGGAGCCCTCTGCATCTCTCCACTGTTGCGCGGGTGGCTACCTGAGCCTCGTTATAGCAGGTTTCTGCCTCCACACAGGCATCATCAACCATGGCCGAAGCGAGTAACCCATATCACCCATGAGCCAACCTCACAGCCTGGGCTCCTCTTCAAATGCCTCCAGTATGTCAGAGCTCCTGAAAATGCAGTTGTTGTGCACACTGCCAGACATGCAAAATGATCATATTGTGGTCATCCACACTTGGACATTCAGAGAGTGGAATCCTTTTCTGTTGACAAATTTTCATGGACTCTGCAGCAGGGCCTTGAGGGCAATGGGGGTGCAGTTGATGGCCGTCGCGGCTCCCCCTGCACCCCCGGAACATTAGGCATCCCCTGCAGCGCAGGCTTCCTGATGAGACTGGTCCAAATTTGATGTACTGCCCAGCCTAGGCATAAGGGCATCTGTGACCAGTTTGACATGTGTGTACACAGCTGACTGGGAAATGCCACATACACCTCCACTAATGGTCTGGAAGGAGCCAGTTGCATAAAAATGGCATTGGAGATGGAGAGGAACACATGTAGAGGTTAAAGAACACTGCTTGCCCCTAGACCAACAACAGTCACTATCTATACTGCCCATTTCTCCACACATATGCTCCCTAGAATCACAGCTCCTTGAAAAGTTCAGAGGCTGCAGCGGTGCAATTTGCAAGGGATTTGTGCATACCCTTCAACAGGAAGGGTAATAAGTGCACGCGGACCCAGCAGCATCCACCAGACCTGGATCAGTGCTGAGACCTGAGTCCGTTCTGCAAATTGGACTTCAGACACCCTGCTGAGCAAGAACCCCCACCCTCTCCCAATCTGAAAAACAAAATAGCCGCAACAAAAGGACCCCGTATGCAGCACAGAGCCGTCGGACACTAGTTACTTACTTTCTCACTAACCCTCACTGATGGAGCACTCAAATCAGATTTTTATGAGGCACTACCCACGTATCCACCCATTCACACAAATCTATCTGTGATTCTCATGAAGTCTATTGTTGTATTCTTTCCATCATTGTTTACTGGACTTACAGGTTGTGTGTCATCTGAAAGTTTTAAAACTATTTTGAAGTCATTAATGTGTATTAAAAGCAGAAGTGATTCAAGTATTGAAGCCTAGGAAACTGTGTATCATCTTCTGGTACAAAAAAGTGCTGAATGTCACAGTTCTCACTTTCCTATCACTTAGCCAATTTTGTATTCACGTATTAGCATCTGCTGAGGCCTGGACTAAGGTTTCTTTCTATCATTAAAGACACACCACTTCACATAAATGAATAACAGTTTAGAAAATATTAAGCAGGGGAAAAAGAATAAAATAGGGCAAGTGAGTTTAAAGCACAGTCAAAGAGAAATATTTAAGATACTGTTTGGAAATAGGAAATCAGATGACATAGTAGGGGTATTTCAATTCTGAGCTCAAAAGGATTAAAGTATGGTAGTTGAAAGAGAGGTCATCAATGGTGAGACAGAACTACAGAATTGTTACAGCAAAGAAGGAGGCCATTCAGCACATATCTGTGCTGACTCTCCATAAAGGCAATTTACCGAATGCCATTCCCTCACCTTCTCCCCAGAGCCCTGCACATTCTTCGTTTTCAGAGAACAACCCAATTAACTCTTAAATGCCTCCATTGGAACTGCGTTCATCACACTCTTCGACAATGTATTCCAGATCTTAACTGCTCATTGTTCTTGTGTCTCCCACCAATGGAACACCTTTTCTCAATCTACTTTGTCCAGATCTCTCATGATTTTGAATACCTCTATCAAATCTCCTTCTCGTGAACTTTTTCTGCACTCTTTCTAATGCCTTTACATCCTTCCTGAAGTGTGATGGCCAGAACTATGCAATATTCTAGCAGAAACTCGATCAGTATTCTATACAAGTTTAACATAAGTCTAAAGTTTAATGACAAGTAACCAACATTAACAATCAATTAACTTACTATGAAAATCCCCTAGTCGTCATACTCCAGCACCTGTTCTGGTACACTGAGAGAGAATTTAACATGGCAAATGCACCTAACCAGCACATTTTTGGGACTGTGAGAGGAAACTGAAGCACCCAGAGAAAACCCATGCAGACACGGGGAGAACATGCAATCTTTGCACAGACAAGGGCCCAAGCCGGGAATCAAACCTGGTTTCCCGGTGTTGTGAGGCAGCAGTGCTAACCACAGTGCCACTGTACTGCCCTGAATTTATTTACTTCAAAACTCCATTAATCCCCTATTAATAAAACCTAAGCTGCCTTATATTAACCATCTCTCAAGCTCTCCTGCCAGAATCAAAGATTTATGCACATATATACCTAGATTCCTCTGTTCCACCTACCTGTTTAGAATTGTACTCTTTATTTTGTATTGTTTCTCCGCATTCTTCCTACAAAGTAAATCATTTCACACTTCTCTCCTAAAATCATTCAGATACAATCTTTGAATTAGAGAGGGCAGGTGGAAGGTAGATATGGAGAGGGCACATGACTTGTCCACCTGACTAAAATGAATGGGCAGAATGCTGACATCACACAAGTTAAGGTGACCGGACTAATTTCTGTCAATGGCTGAAAGTCCTCTTGCCATACTTCTTGTAAGAGAAAAATGGCCATAATGAGAGGGAGAGAATTTTTTTTTAATTCTTTCACTGGCTTCACCATTTATGGTCCATTCCTAATTGTCCTTGAGGGGGCATTAAACGTCAATCCCATTGCTATGGATCTGAGTCACATGTAGGGCAGATGAGGTAAGAGTGGCAGATTTCAATACCTATAGGACGTTAGTGAACCAGATAGGTTTTTTCTTTAATGATAATCGACAATGGCTTCATGGTCATCATTAGATTTTTAATCCCAGATTTTTCTTGAATTCAAATTTCGCCACCTGCTGTGGTGGAATGTGATCCTGTGTCCACAGAGTGTTACCCTGGATTACAAGCCCAGCAACACTACCACTACACTGCCAGTTCACAATTCACAGTGAAGGATGGGCCCTCCATTAAAATGTTCTTACCTCTTTCAGAGAAGAAGCTCAAAAGGTGCAAGGCTAACACAGTATGGGGGGAGGAAGAACTGGGAATAGTTGGTATTCTGGTACTGATTGAGGATGTGTAGCCAACTTCCCTTTATCTATTTTTATTACTGTTTCACTCACTCACTAAAGCCACAAAGAATAAGCATATGCTGGGAAGTTCTTGGAACTGTTTTTGCCCTGCGTTTATAACATTACTGGTTGTTTGGCAAGACTCCACTTAGACATATATCCCCTGCCCATACACTTCCAACACTGGAAAACCACAAGATAAAAACATTAGGTGAAGAAGCAAAACATTATAATCAGAAAATAAACACAAAGGACACAGTTGGTAAATGAATCAAGAAAACAGTGTAGGTAATAAAATGTGATGAGATTTTATCAGCATTGTGTCCAGATGTCCTCTACTGGCATTGTCATCAATGTCCTGCTGTCAGCAGTAGGAGAGACAAATTTCCAGTAAATGGGGAAGATACTTGGAAGTACTGTGACTATATAGGGATAACAAGGCTAGTGGGAAGTGTTAGAGATCAAGATTGTTAAATACTTTTTCTTTCATTGTTCATGTGATGTGGGCATTGCTGGCTAGGCCAGCATTTAGTGCCCACCCCAAATTCCCTTGGGAAGTGATGGTGAGGTGCCTTTTCAAACAGCTGCAGTCCTTGTGGATTTGCTCCACCGCAGTATTATTCAGAAAGGAGTTCCAGGATTTTGAACTACATGCAGTGAAGGAATGGTGATATCATTCCAAGTCAGGATAATGTGTGGTTTGGAGGAGAACTTGAGGTGTTGATGCTCCCATGCATTTATTGCCTATGTCCTTCCAGCTGTTGGAATTCATGGGCTTGAAAGGTGCTGTCAGTGGAGATTTGACAAGCTGCTGCAGCGTATCAGAAATGGAGGAAGTGGGAATTTATGGTTAAAGTGGTGTACTGATCAAGTGAACCATGGCAAATCTTTTAAAAAATGGATGAAAATATGTATTTTCAAAGATGACACATGCAGACTGCTCCTGTTCACACTTGTTTATCAATTTAACTTTATCATTCCAACAATTCTCTTTTTACACTGAGGGAACCCCATCATTGATGCCCAATGTGCAATGTTTGCAGAGAGACTTGGACAAGTTGCAGAGCTGGGCCGAGAGGTGGCAAATGGAGTTTAATGCGGAAAAGTGTGAGGTAATTCACTTTGGCAAGATTAACAAATGTGTAGAGTATAGGGCGAATGGTAGGACTCTTAATAGTGTTGAAGAACAGAGGGATCTTGGTGTATATGTGCATAGATCCCTAAAAGTTGGCAATCAAGTCAATAAGGTTGTTAAGAAGGCATACGGAGTCTTAGCTTTTATTGGTAGGGGGATTGAATTTCGGAGCCACAACGTCATGTTGCAACTGTACAAAACTCTAGTGCGGCCGCATTTGGAGTATTGTGTGCAGTTCTGGTCCCCACATTATAAGAAAGATGTGGAGGCATTGGAGAGGGTACAGAGGAGGTTTACCAGGATGTTGCCTGTATGGAGGGCAGGTCTTATGAGGAGAGGCTGAGGGATTTGAGGTTGTTTTCGTTAGAAAGGAGGAGGCTAAGAGGGGACCTGATCGAAACATATAAGATGATTAGAGGTTTAGATAGGGTGGACAGTGATAGCCTTTTTTCTAGGATGGAGAAAGCTAGCACGAGGGGACATAGCTTTAAATTAAGGGGTGATAGTTATAGGATGGATGTCAGAGGTAGGTTCTTTACCCAGAGGATGGTAAGGGTATGGAATGCCCTGCCTGCTGCAGTTGTGGATGCGCCAAGTTTGGTGGCGTTTAAGAGGTTAGTAGATAAGTTAATGGACGAAAAGGGAATGGTTTAGGTTAGAGGGTCATTGCTTTTTCTTAATTGGTCGGCGCAGCATCGAAGGCCGAAGAGCCTGTTCTGCGCTGCAATGTTCTATGTTCTATGTTCTAGAGAACATAATATTTAGCAGGCCTTTGTGGTATCTTAATAGGAATTGATATTGAAATTGGGTAAAGCATTATAGATTGCAGATATCTGTGGAATAATGGACCTGGGAACATTATAAATGGGGTAAAATTATAACCATAGATTAGAAAACAAAGAAGGGAGGCATTGAATCCAATTGGCTGTAACATGTCATTGGTGTTGACTGCTCAATATAGTCTAGTTCATTTAACTTTTAATAAATGTTCACATGTTTGACTCCATAGCAGGATCTTAATGTGATGCTCAAGAATTGGTGCAGAAAGGAGACTTTCAGATTCTTGGGGTCTCAGTACCATTTTTGGAGTAGGAAGGATCTGCACAGGATGGACTTGTACAGGTTTAGTAAGGCATTTGACAAGGTCCCACATGACAGACTGATACAAAAACTAAAATCACATGGGTTTTGGGGTGGGCTGGCTAGATGGATACAGAAGTGGCTTGGTTATAGAAGACAAAGAGTAACAGTGAAAAGATGTTTTTCAGAATGGAGATCTGTAGCTAGTAGGTTCCGTAGGGATTAGTGCTGTTACCTCTGTTGCTTGTTGTACATATAAATGATTTGGAAAAAAATGGAGATGATCTCAGTAAGCTTGTGGATGATATCAAGATGGGTGGAGTTTCTGATAATGCCACAGATTGTCAGAGGATACAATAGGATAAAGATTAATTGAAGACTTGGGCACAGAAATGGCAGATGAAATTTAATCTGGACAAATGCGAGATAATGCATTTCAGAGGATTAAATTTAGGTGTGAATTATACTGTAAATGGCAGAACCCTTAGGAACATTAACATACAAATGGATCTGGCAGGTCCACAGTTCCCTAAAAGTGGCTATATAAGTGGCCACGGTAATGAAGAACATATATGACATGTTTGCCTTCATAAGCTGGGGCATTGAGTACAAGAGTTGGGAAATCATGTTGCAGCTGTATAAAACCTTGGTTAGGCTGCATATAGAATATTGCAGTTCTAGTCACTCCAACATCAGAAGGATGTGGAAGCTTTGGAGAGTGAGCAAAGGAGATTCGCCAGGATATTGCCTGGTCTTGTGGGCATTGACTGAGGAAAGGTTGAATAAACTGGGATTGTTTCACTGGAAAGACAGAGGCTGAGGAGAGACCTGATAGAAGTCTACCAAATTATGAGAGGCATAATCAGGGTGGATAGTCAGAGAGATTTTCCCTGGATGGAACTGTCGATTACAAGGGGCTACAGGTTCATGCTGAGAAGGGGAAAGTTTAAGGGAGATGTGCAGGGCAAGTTTTTCACGCAGAGTGATGGATATCTGGAATTGGCTGCCAGAGGAGGCAGTGAAAGCAGGTATATTAGCAACATCTAAGAGAAATCTGAATGGCTGCATGAATAAGGAGGAAATAGAGAGATTAGTGTCCAAATAAGGGCAGAAGGTTTCTTTTAGTTTAGTTAGGGTTTCAGGATCAGCATGGGTTTGGAGGTCCAAGGGGCCTGTTCCTGTGCTGTACTTTTTTTTGTTCTACATCCAACAGGACTTACAAGGAGGGTAATTGATGCCATACAGAAAGGTTTAAACCAGTTTTGTTGAGAAGGGAGGCAACAGAGTGTAGCATTACAGAAGAGATACTCAGTACACAGAGGATTAGAAGAAGAAAACAACATTAGAAATAAAAGTAATAATTAGAAGAGATCAAACTAAGGGACAACATCAGACAAACTAACATGGGTTTATAGTGCAACTTTGTAAAGATTCAGAACATTATAAATAAAGGCTACACACACAAGTAGACATATGAAAATATGTTCTAATGGCAATAATGGAGACCTGGCTCAAAGGAAGGAAAGGGCATTCAATATTCCTGGCTACAATGTATTCAGAAAAAATAGGGAGGAGAAAAAAGATAAGGGGAGGAGTTGCTGATAGGGGATACTTGAGGATTCAAAGACAGAGGAGCAAATTTTCCTGTTCCTTCTTCATGAGAATCGAAGCGGGTGAAGGGCAGACCATGAAAAGGTCCATTGACCTCAGGCAAGATTTTCTGGTTTCGGGACAAGCACAGTCAGAAAACCCCCACCAGAATCTATCTGGTTGGACTTAAGAGACAGTAGAGAAGTTATTATATAACTGAGTGTATGCTATAAGCCACACATATTGGGAGGGAGATAGAGGAGCAAATTTGTCAGCAACCTACAGAAAATTACAAGAACTTTGGAGTTGCAACAAAAGTGATATATAATTCTAATTTAGGCTGGATATTAACACCATAAAGAACAAAGATATGGAGCAATTCTTGACAAACTTGAACAAAAGACCTTTATCAACCAGTATATCTGATGCCCCATAAGGAATGAAGCAGTGCTGGGTCTATTTCTGAGGAATAAAGTGGGATACGTGAGTCATATTTCAGTTGAGGTGCATTTCAGAAACAGTGAGCATAACATTATTTAGTTCAGGGTAGTTTTGACTTTTTAATTTCCATATGTGAAAATATTCAACTAGTGGGAGAAGCAAGTTCAGTTATCTAAGCCATTTGTTTCCAACACCAAAATATAGTTGTAACTACTTTGTTTGTAACAACTGACCAACTACAATTGTATACAAAATCCTTCAGCAATAGGTGTACAGAAAAAACATACTCATTTAATTTTTGAGTGGAAACATAACCTTCATTATTCCTTTTCAAACAAACTCTCTTTATACCTTGTTAAGGTGAGTTTAGTACCTTAACAATCTATTCATCATAAGCCCTGTCAGGGATAATTAATTATAGCATGACAAGTGTTACTATGAAAAAGACCATCAGAAAGGAAGAATTACTTTCAAAACAACCAGATGCCAAGTAGTTTCATGCTGTTTTCTATTATTCTCCTTTTTATCTCAAAATTATCTTGGCTAACTCATTCTACAACACAGCTATGAAAAATCAAGAGACACAAATCATATGCATTCTGTTATTACAGCAAATAATTAAACCACAATCTCATCTGACATGTATCCTGATTCATCAAGCCCCAAAACATTGAGAAAATTATCAACTTTTAAACATTTAATTATTCTAACTACAGTATAAATCCACAATCTATCTATGAGCAAAATAACTCATGTGAAATTGGACCAATAATCCTACATTTAAATGTACACACAACTCAGACATTTTCCAGTGAATTGAAAATGGATGTACTCCATGTGTTAAGACAGTTAGCTCAATCTTACGAGGGCAACAGGAGACACCGCTGCCAGCATTTCCTCTTTTCAAAAAGGCTCACTCACACCTTGAACCACTCAGACACTTTAACAGGCCAGTGGTGAGCCCAGGATCAAGGATCCCAATGTCCCTCCCACCAAGAATCAAGGACCCCAACGTTCCTCGCACCGAGAGCTGTTGGCCAATCAGACTGGCAGTGGTTGTTGCCGATATGACATCCACTTGAAACTTCAGACCGAAGAGGGGGCCCAGGCACAGGTGAGCATTGGCGAGAAGGGAATAATGGGAATCTCAGGGGAGGATGCAAGTGGAATTGGCAGCAAGGGACTGTCTTTAGGGTGCCTTGATCAGGCATTGCATTGCCTTTGAATGAGCACCCACTTCCCTCCCTGGAGAATTTGTAACTAAAATGCTCCATATAGAATGAGCGAAACAATGAGTTTATATCCACAGGACTGTATTGAGGCTCTTAATGGGTATTAATTGCCCATCTAAGGACCTCAATTGGCACTGAGTAAGGAAAGTCATCCAGGGACGTTATTCTCATGGACTTAAAGTGGAGGTGATTTACTTTTGACTTTATGATAGAGGGTGATTTATTGATGAAGCAGTTAATGATGTTAGGCCTAGGACACTAACCAGAGGAACTCCTACGATGATGTCCTAGGACTGAGATGATTGACTTATAAAGCACAACCATCTTCCTTTGTGCTAGGCATAACTCCAAACAGTGGAGGGTTTTCCTCTTGATTCCCATTGACTTCAATTTTGCTAGGCTCGTAATTGCCACACTTTGTCAAATGCGGCCTTGATGTCACTCTTACCTCGCCTTTCTGGAGTTCAGTTCTTTTGATCACGTTTGGAGAAAGGTCATAATGAGGTCAGGAGCAGGTTACTTTGTAAGCTTTTAATATTGTAATTTTAAAAGGTTTGTTCCATTACTAGTGCCGGAATGGACACGGCAATGAAGTTCAGATGTGAAACAAACGTCAGAATAAATTTATTAACTTTCATGCACACTACGGCAATAAATCCAGGCAATGATTTACAATTTAATATCGGCTATATTACCCATATTAAAGGACTCACCTCTTCTTACTGCTTTCATCTTCAATCTTCAGTTTTTTTTCTCTCTCTCATCTATTGTCTTTTGCTCTCTGGCTTTTATTCTGTTTTGCAGGCTCAATCAGGAAAGTCTGTGGGTATTTAAAACAGGAATTTAGGGAGCTAAGATGGAAGCTGAGAGCCAGGATGAAGCACATTGTCATCTCTGGTTTGTTGCTGGTGCCATGTGTTAGTGAGAGAGTGCAGATTAACATGTAGCTGCAGGGATGATATAGGAGAGAGTTTCATTTACATGGATAATTGGAGCACATTCTGGGGAAGGTGGAACCTGTACACACAGGATGGTTTGCACCTGAACCAGAGGGGCACCGATATCCTGGGAGGGAAATATGCTATGGCTCTTCAGGGGGGGGGGGGGGGGGGGGGGGGGGGGGGGCGCCTAAACTAATTGTTGGGGGATGGAAAAATGAGCTGTAGTCCAAAAGCCAGCATTGAGTGTCATGAAGTACTGTGGAAGTTATCAAAGTCACAGGAATGTACTGGCAGATAGGATGGTGGGTTGAAGTGTATCTACTTCAATGCAAGGAGTATCAGGAATAAGATAGGTGAACTTTGAGTGTGGATGAGTACTTGGGACTATAATGTTGTGGCCATTACAGAGACATGGTTAGAACAGAGATAGGAATGGTTGTTGGCAGTTCTGGGGTATATATGTTTCAGTAAAAGTAGGGTCCACCTTCCTACTTTTCCTGAAAAGGTGGAAGAATAGCATTGTTAATCAAAGATAGTTTAACGGCTGCTCAAAGGCATTTCGAGGGGTATCTGCCTACTGAGGTAATATGGACTGAAGTTAGAAATAGGAAAGGATCGGTCACATTATTAGAAGTTTTCTATAGGCCCTCAAATAGTAATAGAGATGAGGAGGAGAAAATGGCAAAGCAGATTATGGATAGGTGTGAAGGTCACAGGGTAGTTATCATGGGTACTTTAACTTTCCAAATATTAATTGTAACCTTTATAGGTCAAATAGTTAGGATGGGGCTGTTTTTGTACAGTATGATGTAGAGATGCCTGCATTGGACTGGCGTAAACTCAGTAAAATTTTACAACACCAATTTTAAATCCAACCAATTTATTTGATAGTTTATCAAATAAATTGGTTGGATTTAAAATTGGTGTTGTAAAACTTTACTTTGTACAGTATGTGCAGGAGAATTTCCTGATACAACATGTGGATAAGCTGACAACAGGTGGGGCCACATTGGACTTGGTACTGGGTAATGAACCAGGCCAAGTGTTAGATTTGTTTGTGGGAGAGCACTTTGGAGATAGTGACCTCAATTTGGTGTCCTTCATTATTGCAATAGAGGGGGATAGGGTCACATGGCAGAACAAGGTTTAGAATTGGGCAGGGGTAATTACGATGCGATTAGGCAAGAATTAGGGAGCATAAGATGGGAACAGAAACTGTCACATATGGGCACAAATGAAAAGAGGAGCTTGTTCAAGGAACAAACACTGCATGTCCTTGACAGGTATGCCCCTGTCAGGCAGGGAGGAAATGGCCAAGTGAGGGAACCATTGTTCACAAAAGAGATTGAATGTCTTGTCAAGAGGGAAAAGGAAGCATATGTAAGGATGAAAAAACAAGGTTCAGTTGGGTCATTTAAGTGTTACAAGGCAGCCAGGAATGAGTTTAATAAAAGGGCTTTAGAGAGTTAGGAAGGGGCATGAGAAGTCCTTGGCGGGTCAGATAAAGGAAAACCCCAAGGCTTTTTACTCTTACGTGAGAAATAAAAGAATGACAAGGATGAGGTTAGTGCCAGTCAAGGATAGTAGTGGGAACTTGTGCACGGAGTTAGAAGAGATAGGTGAGGCATTGAATGAATACTTCTCTTCAGTGTTCACTAAGGAGAGGGGCCATGTCTTTGAGGATGAGAGTGTGATGTAGGCTGATACGATGGAGGATGTAGATGTTCTGAGGAAAGATGTATTAGCAATTTTGAAAAACTGAGGGTTGATAAGTCCCCTGGGCCAGATGGGATACATCTTAGGATACTTTGGGAGACAAGAGATGAGATTATGGAACCTTCAAATTTGATCTTTGGGTCCTCATTGTCCATAGGGATTGTACTGGAGTTCTGGACAGTGGCGAATGTTGTTCCTCTCTTCAAGAAGGGAAATAGGAATGATCCCGGCAATTATAGGCCAGTTAATGTTACTTAGGTGGTCAGTAATTTAATGGGAAGTGTCCTGAGACAGAATTTATGACCATTTAGAAAACTGCAGCTTAATCCAGAATAGTCAGCACAGTTTCATGAGGAGTAAGTCCTGCCTCACAAATTTGATTGAATTCTTTGAGGTGGTAACTGAGTAGATGAAGATAGAGCAGTTGATGTCATTTACATGAATTTTAGTAAGGCGTTTCATAAGGTCCCCATGGTAGGCTCATGAAGAAAGTAAGGACGTATGGGATAAAAGGAAATTTGGCCGATTGGATAAGTAATTGGCTGTCTCATAGAAGACAGAGACTGGTGGTGGAGGGAAAATTTTCAAACTGGAGGACAGTTACCAGCGGTGTATCACAGGGATCTCTGCTATTTATGATTTTTATCAATGACCTGGAAGAGGGAGCTGAAACGTGGGTAAATTTGCTGATGATAGGACATCATTGGTGGAGTAGTGTATGAGGTGGAGGGCTGTTGTAGGCTGCAAGGAGACATTCTTAGGATGCAGAGCTGGGTTGAAAAGTGGCAGATGGAGTTTAACCTGATAAGTGCGAGGTGATTCATTTTGGTAGAACAAACTTGAATGCAGATTACAGGGTCAATGGCAGGGTTCTGAAGAATGTGGAGGAACAGAGAGATCTTGGAGTTCATATCCACAGATTTTTTTTTTTATTAAGCAACACAGCACGGGAAACAGGCCCTTCGGCCCAACGAGCCCGCGCCGCCGTCATACCAAATACATTATCCTATTTTAATATTCCTATATAATAATATATATATTATTCCTAATATGGAAAATTTTCACCATAGGGACAATTTGTTACCCAATCAGCCTAAGAGCGAATTTTTGGGTTGTGGGAGGAAACCGGAGTGCCCGGAGAAAACCCACGCAACCACGGGGAGAACGCGCAAACTCCCGCAGACACTGGCCCAATTCCAAGTGTCTGCACAGCCACATCGATAGTCTCTGAGCTGTCATGGTGCCCTTCAGATGGTCCACATAAAGCACTCATATACGACATGAGGTACCAGGCAACCCATGAATCAACATCCAAGAGCTGTACCCGCACCACCTGCCGAATGCGTGCTCAAATTATGGACCGAATTACCTGTGGAAAAAAGCCGTAGTTAAACAGTCCTAATATATCCCTCTATCTGCATACCGCTCATGTGGCTGTCCAAGAGACCCTTAAACAGCCCCAGCGTGCCTGCTCCCACCACCTTACTCGGCAGTGCATTCCACACCCCCACTACCCTTTGTGTGAAAAACTGCCCTCTAATATTCGTCCTATACATAGCCCCCCTCACCCTATGGCCATGACCCCTCGTCCTATCCATTTCTAAAGGTGGAAAAAGTTTACCTCCATTTACTCTATCTATACCCCTTATAATCTTATACACCTCTATGAGATCCCCTCTAAGCCGACGTCTTTCAAGGGAAAACAACCCCAGTCTATCTAATCGTTCCTCATAAGACAGTCCTTCCATACCAGGCAGCATCCTGGTAAACCTCCTCTGCACTCTCTCCAAGGACTCCACATCCTTCCGATAGTATGGAGACCAGAACTGGGCGCAGTATTCCAAGTGAGGCCTAACCAAAGTTGTATACAACTGCAACATCAAACTCCTACTCTTATATTCTATACCCTTTTCTATGAAAGCTAACATACTATACGCCTTCTTTGTCACCTTCTCCACCTGTGAGGACACCTTCAGAGACTTGTGAACCTGCACCCCCAAGTCTCTCTGCGTCTCTATGCTCCTTATAGTTTTACCTTTTATCCTATAATTCTCTTCTACATTTTTCCGGCCAAAATGCATCACCTCGCATTTTTCCGGATTAAATTCCATTTGCCATCTATCTGCCCAATCTACCAACCTGTCTATGTCCTGTTGTATTGCCTGACACTGCTCTTCTGTACCCGCCAATCCAAGCATCTTGGTGTCATCAGCAAATTTGCTGATCTCACCACCTACCCCAACTTCCAAGTCGTTTATGTAGACCACAAATAGAAGAGGACCTAGTACTGAGCCTTGTGGCACTCCACTAGTGACAGACTTCCAGCCGGAAAAAGAGCCTTCCACTACTACCCTCTGTCTCCTCCTTCCGAGCCAGTTTTCGACCCATCTACATACCCGACCCTGTATCCCATGCTGAAGGTTGCCACTAAAGTGGATAGAGCCGTGAAGAAGGCTTATATTGTGTTAGCGTTTATTAACGGGGGCTTGAGTTTAAGAGCTGTGGGATTATGTTGCAACTATGCAGGACTTGGTGAGACCACATTTGGAATATTGTGTGCAGCTCTAGTCACCTCACTGTAAGAAGGCAGCATTGGAGAGAGTACAGAGGAGATTTACCAGGATGCTGCCAAGTTTGGAGGGTAAGTCTTATGAGGAAAGGTTGAGAGAGCTGGGGCTTCTCTTTAGAGCAGAGGGGGATGAGAGGTGACTTAATAGAGGTTTATAAGATGATGAGAGGGATAGGTAGAGTCGACGTGCAGTGATTATTTCGTTAGGTGGATTAGCTGTTACTGTGGGGCATAACTATTAAAGTTCATGGTGGGAGATATAGGAGGGATGTCCTCAATAGATTCTTTACTCAGAGTGGGTGGAGTGTGGAATGCACTGCCTGCTGTAATAATAGAGTTGGAATTTTAGGAACTTTCAACTGGATAGGCACATGGAGCACACCAGAATGGTAGGGAGTGGGATAGCTTGATCTTAAATTTGGACATAGCTCAGCACAATGTTGAGGGCTGAAGAACCTGTACTGTGTTGTACTGTGTTGTATTGTTCTATGTTCTATGTTATCTCACCTCTTATCCAACTAATTCCTTCTAGTGTCCAATCATCCTCATCTTAGTGATGATCATATTCCTGTGCATGTTTCTTCTCGATCAAACATGTACATTCCATGTTAACCACAGTAACCTGAACAAAAACTTCACGTAATATTCATCATTGCTCTTATCTTGAGCTGTTATACCCTGTGATCTCCTAGCTCAGAAATTCTGCAGTAGTTATGCGTAAACCAACAACCCAGAGTTTCTGCAAGGAATTAGATGCTGAACAACTGCAAGTGTTTTAAAGCCTGACTTCACTTTCCATGATCCTTCCATCTTAACATCAGTTTGCATCGTGCCGTTTTTCTCCATTTTTCTATGTCAATATGCTCCAAAAGGGGCTTAAAATAAGCACAGTGTTAATCATTTTACAAAATCTCCCTTTGAGAGTGGAGATATCCTTATTAAAAAAAAAAGGGCAGCACAGTGGTGTGGTTGTTAGCCCTGCTGTTCACAGTGTCAGGGACCTGAGTTCGATTCCTGGCTTGGGTCACTGTCTGTATGGAACTTGCACGTACTCCCTGTGTCTGCGTGGGCTTCCTCTGGGTGCTCTGATTTTCTCCCACAATCCAAAAATGTGCAGATTAGGTGGATTGACCATGCTAAATTGCCCCTTAATGTCAAGGGGACTAGGTGGGATTTGGCTCGATGGGCTGAATAGCCTCCTTCTCCACTGTAGGTATTCTATGAATCCCTCATTGATTAATTTTCAGGAAAGTTGCAAAGTCCAAGCTATATGCTTTTTTGACAGATCTGTCATGCAAGATGTTTCCGATATGTTTTCAGCTATTTTCCATAATACTATTTTGAATATTCTGAATCCTTATTTCCCAAGAGCTGAGTCAGTAAGGTTACAGAACTCCAGTCCCTTCCAAGGGTTCAAAGGCATGCTATTTTTTACTATAAGTCAGGGACATGGCTGCATCTCCTATTTGATATTAAATAGCCAGAACTTCTTGTGTTTTCTTGATCTGCTTCTTTGACTTCGCCAGACTTTGTGCTATGAAGCAAGGCATCCGATAGGTATACTCGATCAAATGAACCAACCATCTAAAACAACATGAGCTTGCGTCAGAGTTTGTGCATGGTGGTGAGTCCTGACGTTCTCAATAGTTTCTTGGTCATAGTCCGATACAGTGAACATTCCATTGTTTTGTATATAGTCAAACTATTCACCATTAAACACTTTGGCACCATACTAGCATAGTGAGTGGGGTGGCCTGCACGTAGCTTCTTCAAAGCAATTTTCAGAGTTCTAGTGCCCATTTCCACCACTCCCAAAGACTAGAGCCAGATAATTAGGCTCCCCCTCCCTCTGCTGTGATGGGGGTGAAGTGGAAGTGTTGCATGGACAGGATTCTCTCTGGGATCCCAACTGCCCCAATCCGGAAGCAATTTTGTGGTGGACTTCGGAATGGAAGCTCTCCAATGTTCCTATTAAGGCCCTTAAGTATCCAATTAATAGCCACTTAAGGACCTTTTTCCATCCAGCCACAATTTTTCAAGATGTGGGCACTGATTGGATCAAGGTCAAGATGCCAAACAGAAAAAATTTTCAGCCTCTGGGGGAGTTGCTTGTAGCCCCTTCATGGGAGAGTGACAGTCCCTAGCCTTGTGTCCTGTTTTAACAGAGTCTCCCTTGTCCCATTCTAAAACATCTATTTGGGCCCTCCCACAATGTCCCCATTTAAGGGGGGCAAGCTTTGGAGTGTCCATTGCTAAGAAGCAGCTTATTGTCACATAGTTGCAATAATCACAGCCCACTATTTTTCTGGTTGAGTGGTTTACACATTGCATTCTTTCTAGAGGTCATAGTTGAGCTAGCAAAAAAAGCTTTTAAATTGTACAAAATTAGACTAGAGGGAACTGTGAGATATCCCCTTGGGGCTGGTGTTGAACAACTGCCTTCTTTGATATATATCAATGACTTGGACTTGGCTGTACAGAGTATAATTCTAAAATTTGCAGATGGCATGAAGTTCTTAAACGCAGTAAACAAAGAGCAGAACTGTAATAGACTTTAACAGATTGTACATATAGGAAGAATTTTCCTGATTTTGGATGGAAAGGATCAATGGCAAATCCTGAAGGAGTCCCAGTCCGGGTTTATGCCAGCAGGATTTTTCATAGCGATTATCCCCACCAATGATATAATAGGAATCCTGGCATTCATCTGAATTTAAATTTAATTATAGGCCTTTATGCTGGGCAATTCTACCCCTCCCCCAACTTCCCTCCCTCCCTCCACATCTCCCCACGCTATCTTTAGATTGCCCATTTTAGGGTGCCCTAATGCCAACATGAATTACACCACCCCTTCAAAGGCATGCACCTGGCAAACAGAACCTATTAGAGGAGATTAGGTGAGTGCATTGCTCAGGTACTGCTCTGGGGGTGGCCCTCAGAGGACAAGAGTTGGGATACAAGGGTTATGGGGGGATGAAGGAAGTGCTTGGAGATCAGTATCTGGAAGCAAACAGGTTGCTGAGAGTCATTTAAGGGGAAGATGCTAGATGAGATTATACACTTATCCCTGCTGCCTGGATTAAGGCATTCAGTTTTTTGCAGCACTACTTCTTGGTTCTCTTAGCTAGTGCCTTGGCACTAATGCATTTTGCCACTGCCTCCCAGGCTGCATTTCCATCCCTTTCCCTGGGAATAGGATATCCCACCTTGCTTCCCCCATCTCCAGCAATCTAGCCAGATCTGCATCAGAAAAACAGGGCACTGTCTTCCTGGAGGGATATTTCTTTCTGCACTGCCTGCCTGTCAGCCCATCTTTTTTGTGGAGGTCTCCCTTGTTAGGGCAGGTCAGCTGGAGATAGTTTGGGCATGTCACATGCCCCTTAGAGCATTCCAGCGAGTTTAATATAGTTTGCCTTACTACTATGGAGGGAAAGCCAAGTCAACAGTTGCAGGTGTGCTGATGAGGAGAGGGGGACATTTGTGCCTCTGTGATGAATGGGGGCAGGGAAGAGAGAGGTCATGACAATCATGGTGATGGGGGGGGTGTGATTGGGGGGGCCATGTGCAAGGGATCCGGGGGAACCAGAAGTTAAGGAAATCAGTAATGTTTGAGGCGAGTCTCTGATGTCCATGGGTGGAAATGTGAGGCTGCATTTGGGGCAAGGCGTTCTGTCAAGCTGCTTATTTTTTAGTTTTTTTTCTGCGCATGCGCAGTTTGTGGCTTGGATCTGAGCTGTAGGCTGTCTGGTGAATTAAGCCCCATTACTGCCTCCAGCAGCTAAAAATGGTCTAGCCCATATTTTCAAAAACTGGGTGCATAAGATTGGGTGGGAAAACTCCACCCATAAAACGGATCAGGAACTTTCCTGTTTTCGCACTAGCTGGACACTTGGAAAAAATCTCATAAAATTCTGCCCAAAGTTTTGTATGAAAAAGAACTGCTCATCCTGCCGGCAGGACATTGTGGGACCCGCCCCTGAAATATATTTTTTCAATGTGACTAACAATACGTTAGAGGAAGCTGCCTTTGAAACCCATTGTTTCCATGCCGTTTTTCCTACTCGGTGCCACACTCTACAAAGAAAGAAGAAAATTTCATCTTGTGAAAGAAGTAACCATATTCCCGACAAATTCAATGCAGAAAAATGTGAAGTAATTCATTTCGATAAGAAGAATAAGGAGAGGCAACATAAGCTAAATGGCACAGCATTAAAGAGGATGCAAGAATGGAGAAAACTGGGGCTATTAAAATGTAGCAAGACAAGTTAAAAGGAAATGTTTATTTATTCGTCACAAGTAGGCTTACATTAAAACGGCAAGGAAGTTACTATGAAAATCCACTAGATGCCACACTCTGATGCCTGTTTGGGCACACTGAAAGAGAATTTAGCACAAATGTACCAAACCAGCATGCCTTTCAGACTGTGAGAGGAACACCCAGAGGACCCAGAGATTACTGTGAAAATTCCCTAGTCACCACATTCCAGTTTGGGTACACTGAGGGAAAATTTAGCATGGCCACTTCACCTAACCAGCATATCTTTGGACAATGGAAAGAAACTAGAGCATCTGGAGGAAACCCATGTAGACATGGGGAGAACGTGCAAACTCCACACAGACAGTGATTCAAGCCATGAATCAAACCTGGTCCCTAGTGCTGTGAGGCAGCAATGTTAACCACTGTACCACTGTGCACCCTGTTGAAAAGTTGAGAAGACTGTGAAAAAGACACTTGGGATACTTGTCTTAATAAATAGAAACATGCAGTACAAAAGCAAGGAAGTTGTGCTAAACCTGAGTAAAACACTGGTTAGGCCCCAATAGAAATACTTTCAAAGCCTCAGGGTGCAGAATAAATTCACTAGAACGGTACTAGTGATTAAGGATTTCGATAACATGGAAAGATTCAAGAAATTGGCATTGTTTTCCTTAGAGTAGAGATGGTTAGGGGAAGATCTGATGAAGGTTTTCAAAATCTTGAAGGTTTTGATAGAATAAATAAGAAGAAACTTTCACATAGCAAATGGGTTGGTAACCAGGGGACATTGATTTAACATAACTGACAAAAGAATCGAGGAGGACATAATAATATATTTGCTTTTACGCAGAAACTTGTTCTGATTTGGACTTGACTGTCCGAAACACTGGCAGAAGAAGATTCTATTGTTTTTAAAAGGAATTAGATACGTGAGTAATATGGATTAGATAACATTTTCAATGATCTGACAGAGCCACAGTGAACTGAATGGATGCCTTCAGTGCTGTGTTACGCTGTGATTTAATGATTCTTATTGAATTCATGTTTGATGTGGAGATGCCGGCATTGGACTTGGGTAAAAACAGAAAGAAACCTCACAACTCTAGCTTTTGAGGCCGGCGCAACATCGAGGGCCGAAGGGCCTGTACTGCGCTGTAATGTTCTATGTTCTATGTTCTATGAATTCATGTTTGGCATACAAGTTATATTTTCTATAATATTACTGAATTCACATTCCTACAAATGGCACTTTGACCGGGCATGAGGTATTGCAAATGTTATGATCTTGATAGAGGTCTTGGGCAGGATTTTTCAGTCGCGCTCATCCAAAGGCCAAAAATCCCGCCCGAAGTCAACTGCTCTTTGCATAGACTACCCCGCCCACTATGATTCCTGTGGCAGACAGGACTGGAAAATTCCACCTCAAATGTTTTATTTTTTGAACACTGAAAACCCAGATTTTACTTAAAGAATGAAGCCATAGGGTTCATTGTCAAAACCAAACAACTTTACAAAAATCAGAGATAAATACTAATACTGCACTATTATCTCAAATAATCAACTACAAAATTCAAAGCATGACGAATACAATTACTTAGGCCACAAATTAAACTTCTTAACTCAAAATTTCTTCCACACCCATTTGACTGAAATGCCAAAAAAACTTTAATCTGATACTTAACAGATATTGAAAGATTAACCAATTAGTCTGAGTGCTGTTCCAGAGACTCACATAAGAGTTGAGACTTTTTTAGCATTTCACTTACTTCTGGAAAGGTTTTCTCTTCAACCTTCCTCTGACTGTCCTATGGTTGTAGAATCAAAGTTTAGTACAGATGTCACTGGCATCTTAAGCATAGCCACCTCGGGTCAGAACTCTAATGTTCTTTAACTCTGCAGTTTTGCTGTAAGGAACTCACCTGACGAAGGAGCAGTGCTCTGAAAGCTAGTGGCGTTTGCTACCAAATAAACCTGTTGGACTTTAATCTGGTGTTGTGAGACTTCTTACTGTATTTACCCTAGTCCAATGCAGGCATCTCCTTATCTGGAACTTTATGGCCATTCATGTTAACAGGATCTTCTGATCCCGCTGACAGCGTGCCCCTGCTGTGAGTTTCATGATAGTGAGAGATGCATTCAACAGAAAACCCCAGTGACAAAAGTAGGACCAAAGGATTCTGCTATTGATCAATGGTGAGCCACCTCCTGTCACCGTGAAACATGCAGTGGTCACTCTTCAGTGCATACAGGGCAGCTTCCAGTTTCATGTCATTCACCAAAATCTGAAGCGGCATTGCATTGGGTTAATTGATCTCAGTCCAGATGTATACACTCTGCATTATCAGACTCCAGAAATGATGAAATATAAAGAGCTATTCAATTGAGACACCATTAGGGAGCTACCTATAATATATATAAAGAACAAAGAAAATTACAGCACAGGAACGGGGTCCCTTTGGCCTTCTAAGCTTGCACCAACCATGCTGCCCGACTTAATTAAAACCCCCTACCCTTCCAGAGACCATATCCCTCTATTCCCATCCTATCAAGACTTGTCAAGATGCCTCCACTACCTTCCTGGCCAATGAGTTCCAGGCACCCACTACTTTCTGTGTAAAAGGTCTGCCTCATACATATCCTTTACACCTTGCCTGTCACACCTTAAACGTAGTAATTGATTCTTTCACCCTGGGATAAAGCTTCTGTCCATGCCTCTCATAATTTTATAGACTTCTACCAGGTCTCCCCTCAACCTCTGTTGCTTCAGTGAGAACAAACCAAGTTTCTTCAATCTCTCATCCATACCAGACAACATCCTATAAATCTATTCTGTATCCTCTCCAAAGCCTCCACATCCTTCTGGTATGTGGTGACCAGAATTGAATACTATTTTCCAAGTGCAGCCCAACTAAGGGTTTATAAAGCTGCAACATGACTTGCAAATTTTTAAACTCAATACCCTGGCCGATGAAGGCAAGCATGCCATATGCTTTCTTGATTACCTTCTCCACCTGCATTGCCACTTTGAGTGACCTGTGCACCTGGACACCCAAATCCCTTTCCCTATCAATATCTTAAGGGTTCTACCATTTACTGTATATTTCCTTTCTGTGTTAGACTTTCCAAAATGCATTACCTCACATTTGTCCGGATTAAACTCCATCTGCCATCTCTCCACCCAAGTCTCCAACTGGTCTATCCTCTAATCCTGCTGTATCCTCTAACGGCCCTCATCGTCATCCGCAAATCCACCAACCTTTGTGTCGTCTGCAAACTTAGTAATCAATGCAAGGATATGGTGCATGACTTCATCTAGTCCTCCAAAGAATCAAAATCCTGTTAAAGCTCAACCCTGCTAAATACAGATGCAGAATCAATGTGAGTCACTTGCTAACAGCAAAAAGCAACAGAAGTCAGATCCAAAGAAAACAACAGCAAGATGTTGAATGGCCATTTCTTTGGACAAGCATGCCTTGTTATGCTTCCTCGGTGTAACAAATTATCTTTCCAAACTCATTCCTTGTTACAGTGTAATTAAGCAAGTGAAATGTGAAATTTTGGATGTGATTAGCACACGAAGAGAGGAAGTATGACAGCAATTAGCATCCTTGAAAGTGGATAAGTTGTCAGATCAGATGAAATATATCCAGGCTATTAAAAGAAGCCAGGCAGGAAGTAGTAAATACTTTGA
Source organism: Sphyrna mokarran (assembly GCA_024679065.1). Taxonomy (NCBI): domain Eukaryota; kingdom Metazoa; phylum Chordata; class Chondrichthyes; order Carcharhiniformes; family Carcharhinidae; genus Sphyrna; species Sphyrna mokarran. Next base: position 36,638,672 of record JAGIQG010000015.1, read on the forward strand.
CTATCGTTTTCCAATTCTCACTCAATGCAGATGTGGTGCTCATTGGATTGGAGCATTGCTAATGTTATACCTTTAATGTGGAAATGCAGCATTGGACTGGGTTAAGCACTGTAAGTCTCACAATACCAGGTTAAATCCAACAGGTTTATTTGAAATCACAAGCTTTTGGAGCACTGCTCCTTCATCAAATGAATAGAGAGATGGGTTCACAAACACAGCATATATAGGCAAAGACACAATTGCAAGATAATTAACAATTACCCCTTAACAGTTAAGTTATCTTACTTCTCCACTCACCTAATGAAGGAGCTGCGCTTCAAAAGCTTGTGATTCCAAGTAAACCTGTTGGACTTTAGCCTAATATTGTGGCACTTCTTAATGTTGTACCTTTGTTTAAAAAGGGAGTGAGAGCTTGACTAAATAATTACAGGTCATTCAGTCAAATTCTGGTAATGGGTAAACTATTGGAATCAATTCTGTGAGACAGGATAAACTGTCATTTAGAAAGGACTGGTGTAATCAAGTACAGTTGGCATAGAGATCATGTCTGGCTAACTTGATTGAACTCTGAGGAGGTAACAAGGAGGATTGATGAGAGTAGTGCAATTAATGTGGTGTACATGGAATTTAGCAAGTCTTTTGATACATGGTCGGGTGGTTAAAAAAAAGCTCATGGGATCCACGGGAATGTAACAAGCTGGATACAAAATTGGTTCAGTGACAGGAAACAAAGGAGAATGATTGATATGTGTTTCTACGACTAGAAGGCTGTTTCCATAGGGGATCTGCAAGGCTCAGTTTTAGGTCCTTTTGTTTTTGTGATCTATGTTAATGAATTGGACTTAAATGTAGGAGACATAATCAAGAAGTTTGCAGAAGACACAAAAATTGGCAATGTGTTTGAAAGTGAGGAAGAAAATTGTAGACTGCAGGAAGATATTAATGGATTTGTCAAATGAGCAGAAATGTAATAAATGGAATTCAACCTGAGAAGTGTGAGGTGATGCATTTGGGAAGATCAAATAATGCAAATGATACACAATAAAAGGGATGATACTGAGGCGTGTAAGTGAAGGACCTTGAAGAGATTGTCCACAGATTTCTGAAGTTAGCAGGACAGTTTGATATCATGGTTAAAAAGGCATATGATATATAAGAGGAGAAAGCTTGTGATGGAGTTGTATAATGCATTAGTTAGGCCACAACACAATGGCTGTGTGTAGTTTTGGTCACCTCATTATGGAAAGGATGTAATTGCATGAGAAAATGTACAAAGGAGATTTATGAGGATGTTGCCAGGATGAAAAATTGCAGGTATGAGGAAAGATTGGGTAGGATAGTAATTATTTTCCTTGGAACAGAGGAGGCTGAGGAGAGATTTGTTTCAGAGGGATTAAGAGAAACCTGGATAGAAAGGGATTTCCTTTAACAGAGAGGATAGTGACTAGTGGGCATACATTGAAAGTGATTGGTTGAAGGATGAGAGGGATGATGATGAGAAATGTTTTTATCCAGAGGTTGGAACTCTCTGCTTGAAAGGGCAGTAGAAGCAGAAGTCTCAACTCGTTTAAAAGGTATCGGGATATAAATCCAAACTCCCATTACCTGTAAGGCTACAGGCCTAGAACTAAAAATGAGACCAGGCTGCAAGGATGATTTTTTGGTAGGCGCAGATAAGATGGACAGACTGGCCTCTTTCTATGCATAAGATTTCTTACATTTTTCTAAATGTTCTAAATATCTGAAAAGGAGGGATCTGCAAAGATGTAGGGAGAGGGTAAGAGAGTGGATTGAATGGCAGCCTTCTGTGCATAATGATTGTACAATAATTATATTTCGCCGCCCAATTTGTGAAGACCTACACGGATGACCATCCATCTACAATATGCTACAAGTAAACCTCAACTTTTATGTTATAGAACTTCCTAAATACCAACCTGGTACATTCTAGCACTGGATGCTATCAGTGGATTAAAAGAGGTAATTAAGCCTCTCGACACATATGTTTCACCCGTAGGGGGCTCAACCATTTGCACTTTCTCATTATTACTGTCAAAATTAGTGGAAAGTCATGAAATTAATCTCTGTAGCGCCAAAATGGCATTGGCATTTCTTATGGATGCTTCTGCCACTTATTCCAGTGCTGTAGCTTCTGCAAAATGAGAGGGAGATAATACACAGGCAACAAGTAAGAGGAAAAGCTGCTTATAAAAGCAGGAGGAGGAGGGGAAGAAGGGCTCTCAGCCGGAGGCTTTACTAACCTAGAGTCTGTTTCTCAGGCAAGAACAGTCACCTCCCCAAATGCATCACCTCACACATCTCAGGTTGAATTCCATTCACCACATTTCTGCTCATCTGACCAATCCATTGATATCTTCCTGCAGTCTATAGTTTTCCTCCCCACTATCAAACATTGCCAATTTTTGTGTCTTCTGCCAGCTTTTTGATTATGCCCCCTACATTTAAGTCCAATTCATTAACATACATCACTAAAACTGAGTCTTGCAGAACCCTTGTGGAAATGGCCTTCTAGTCATTGAAACACATATCAATCATTTTCCTTTGTTTTCTGTCACTGAACCAATTTTGTATCCAACTTGTTACATTCCCCTGAATCCCATGAGCTTTTTTTTAACCACCTGACCATGGGTGGGTGTGAGATCCACTATTTAGTATCCAGACTGGAAGGTTATCTATGACCCTTCCCTCCTTGAACTTAATTGGACTTGGGAAGATGGCAGAATCCCCACCCTACCATGTATCAAAAGCCTTGCTAAATTCCATGTACAGCACATTAATTACACTATCCTCATCAATCCTCTTTGTTACCTCCTCAAAGAGTTCAATCAAGTTAGCCAGACACAATCTCAATGCCAACTGTCCTTGATTATACCAGTCCTTTCTAAATGACAGCTTATCCTTTGTGATTTGTAAAAGAGGTGCATATACAATGCAGCCACCACTGCAACCATAGAGTGGTGATGATGCTGACAGTGGTTGTGAAGGTGACTGTAGCTTTGCAATTCTTTCTATTGGGGATCCTTCCAGGTAACATCTGGAACAGGTAACGACTCTCAGTTTGTTGCCCACTGCTGCATTAGGCAGTTGGTGACTAAGGGTGAAATTTAATGCCTCCCCCTACCCCCAGGAAATGAGTTCAGTGGTAAGAATTAATTGGACAAAGGGGCAGGATGTGGATTCTGCCATCTTCCCATCTCCAATTAAATTCAAGGAGGGAAGGGTCATAGATGACCTCCCAGCCTGGGTGCTAAATAGAGATCATTAAGTGGATCTCACACCCATCCTTAGCCAGTGACTCCTCCCTGCAACTTCCATCCCACTTTCATTCACTTATGTTTTGCTATCCCTCGTTGATCCTAATTGTTGGTGAATGCATTACTGGCAGCAGTCACAGCTCCCGTGGCATTAATAGGAAATTGAGAGCTGCCAGCTTCTGATTAGCTTGTAGCTAACAGGATTTATGCTCTGAGGTCCTAAAGCACAGGGAAGGCCTGATAGTTGTCGTGACTGGTCCCTAGGCAAAGTCTCTCAATTTATTATGATTCTGAATGAGGTAACACTTATTTATCTCAAATAAGTAGTATTTGTTACACCACTTTGTAAATTATTACAAATTGTTTCTTCCGTTGTTGTATGTAACAATAGACGTAACAAATTGTTGATAATTTGTTACATCCCTGTATGTAACCAATTGTTACATCCCTGGATGAAGAAGAATGAACTGACTTCTCTAGAATCAGATTAACCAGGCTTTCATGTGTTAAAGAAAAAGTACATTTATTGGTTACTAAAATGCAAGAAGAAAAACAATCAAATTCATTACACAGAGATTAGGAATGAGAAGTAAGTCCAAAAATAAGTTAAAAAAATATACAAATCTGTATTTGGCTTGTCCATGAACAGTAAATGTTGAAAGACTGCAACTGATTGCAGTAGCTCTGACTCTGGCAGTTCGTTTGGAAATATTTGGTTCCACAAATTAACTGAAAGGAATTGTCCTGTTTCCTTTTTGACTATGACTTTGTTGACTTGTGACTTGTCCCTGCAATCAGAAAGAATGTTTTTTCTTCATCTACAAGTGAAGGGAGGCCTAGTGGATGTTCTTTCGCTGCATCCTTCACAGCAAATACTAGCACAGTAGAATTAGAACATCAGTCTAGCACAGAGAGATCTGGGTTGCTGTTTGTTTTTAACCTTTTTCTTGTGTATTCCTGAAAGGGAAAGAACACAAACATATCTTTCACCTAGATTTGCTTTTTTTCAACTCACAACATCTCCACAGTCTGGGATATAACTCATAGGAGATGGATTCTGCTGAGTGGTAATCAGCCTCTATTATCTTCACAGGAGATTACAGTTCAGTTTTTGCATTGCATATCATCCTTTTGCATCATGTTTCTTCTTTGAAATGTCTCTGAAAAAACTGCTGACAGTAGTTATCTGAAGACAAGTTGATCAAATCCTTTAGCCTGCTTTGGCTTATATGTCTTTTTATTTAAAAAATACATGTCTTATTTCAATGTTCAATATGTCCATAAATAACTTAAGGCCGTGATCCTTTGTCTTTACACAGTCACCAGTTTAGTGCCTGATGGGCACTTATTTCTAGCCAGTCTTTCTCAACATAAGGCAGCATAGGATTCCCATCAGTTCTCCAACTGGCAGGCATGAACCCTATCGATAACATTAATATTGATAACCCTATTGATAACATTCCAGCTGCCAGGCAGGAACCCTATTGATAACATTAATATTGTAACCCTATTGGTAACATTGCAAGTGGCAGGCAAGATCCCTACTGATAACATTAATTTTCATCCTAAGAGAGAATACTTTATTGTGTTCTCCCTGACTGGGAAGAAAGAGACGAAGTGTACATATGACTTTCCTCAAGATATAGTGTGATATTGACTGCACGTATGTGGTTTTGTGAAAGCTACATCTCAGTGCTGAGATATACCTTGATTGCAAAGGTTACCACATGCTAAATGTGCAGCAAGTGTGCGACCACATTCAGCAAGTCATGCTGATGAATAGCCATTTTACTTGCTGCAGTCATGAAGCACTTAGGACCAGATGTTATTCCCTCAATCTTTTAGCCACAATGCCCAACAAGAGGGTGGCTGCTAGGCAACAACGGCAATTTGATCTACACTTGGCTCATGACATCACCTCCCCCTCCGCCCATGATCTACCATACATGTGGCCAGCATACATTCCATGAAAGCCACGCTGCTGTGAAAAATATCATAGAACAGGTGATTGGGATGTGAAGCTTTGATTCTGTTGCCATGACTGTTGGAACAGTCCTTCAATATTCAGTGTATTATGTGTCAAAATATGTGGGGCTCTGCTGTATCCTCCAAACCTCCAGTATTTCCTCTCTAACAATGCTAATTGTATGTAAGTTTTATGCTCCTCCTCTTTAACTGAAGGCATTTGGTACTGCAAAAGTGAGAGTCCTGACAATATTCCAGCAAAAATACAGAAGGCCTGTGGTCCAGAAATTGCCATGCGCCTACCCAAGCTGTTCCAGTACAGCTACAACACTGACATCTATTTGGCAATGTGGAAAATTGTCCACATATGCCCTGTATACAAGAAACAGAACACATCCAACCTGTCAGTTACCATCCCATTACTTTATTCTTGATCAGCAAAGTGATGGAAGGTTTCAACAATAAAGCTGTCAAGTAGCACTGACTCAGCAATAACCTGTACACAGATGCTCAATTTGGATTCTGTCAGAGTCACTCAGTTCCTGACCTCATCATAGCAGTTTAAATATGGACAGAAGAGCTGAATGCTACGGGTGAGGTAAAACTGACTGCCTTGACATCAAGGCCACATTTGAATGAGTATAACATTAAGGTATCCTAGAAAAACTGGAGTCAATCAGAATGGGGGAAAACCCTCCATTGTTTGGAGTCATACTTGGCACAAAAGAAGATGATTGTGGTGTGTGGAAGCTCATCGCACTTTGAAGACATCACTGCAGGAATTCCTCAGGCTAGTGTCCTGGGCTCAGCCATCTTCAGCTTCTTCACCAATAACTTTCCTTCCATCATAAGGTTAGATGTGGGGATGTTAGATATGGAGATGTTTATTGATGACTAGCTGAGAAGCAACAAACGGACTGTTAGAGTGGCAGTGGTGAGTAAATGGAAGGTGTCATCTTGAGAGAGGACAACTTGTTCATGCACACAAAGCCACTGCTAGTCTCCCCAGGAGGGGGCCTAACAGTCTGAGTGCAGTTTGTTGGACTGCTGTAGAATCCTATAAAATCACTTGGAATACTATCAGCTTCAGCAATGATGGCAGTTATCTGAGGCCACATAGCAACAAGTTGGATTTGCATGACAAGGAATTGTAATTTCATGATCTCAGTTTGAGATTCAACACTGAAATTTTGACAAAATACTGTGCCAGACCCCTCCTCTTTGACAGGTTTTCTGCCAGTCCTGCCAACGCACCAAGCGTTTCTGAGCATATGCCTATTAGTTTTTTCCTGTATATGCACTTCATCAACCTCTCCATCTGAGTCATCTATTACAGAACTGACATGTTGCCTGGCCTTACGGGCTACCACCTGGTCTGGCTGCAGCCCATTTGTGCCTGGTGACTTACCATATTCACATTCTACCACTAAGCTATCCTCTAAAGTTCCTGCAATGCTAGTAGCTGAGTGAAAAACAAATGGGTACAGGTTAGGTTGAAGTATGCAAAGGAAAGCAAAAGGTGCGTGGTTATACCAACTGCAGCCTGTAAGCTAAAAGAAATCATGCATTAAAGGGAAGTGAAATATGAGAATATGGATTGGGTAGGGTAAGTGCCATTATTCTCGATGCTGTAAGCCTTGCTGCTGGCTGTGGCTCAATCATGGATGCACCAATGTTTGCCAGCACAGTCTCCTCCATTTAAGTCTCTTCCATCTTATGTAGCTTTGTCTGTACCATGCCACTTAGGTGATGCTACCTGCAGTTATGCATCACCTTGTCCCACAAGAGAGAGGGGCATGTGTCAGTGAGCATGGTGCAATCTGTTTGATGATGTACAATCACAATTCAATAGGTATAGGGAGACATGCAACAGTGCCACGTGTGCGGTGAGATTATGATTAATAGATATAAGTTGTGCTTAATGGAGACTTCTTGAATGACTAAAGGGGATCTAGTGCATGAAGCAGTGTGTGAAGCTATTGCCTCATTTGTCAGGGACTGGCATGCAATGTTGCATTCGTTTACCTTGACCATTCATTTGAGGTCATTAAACTCATCACAGCACTGCATCACAAGTCCTTGGGGCTACACTGCTGTTATTGACTTCTACAGCTATCTGCTCCATTACCTTCTGCCTGGAGGGTTTTCTGCAAAGTCTGAGGTCAGGGCACTTTGGAACACAATGTCTAGACTGTTGGGCCACATTTTGCTCATTAGCTTCACTTTCACCACTTCCAGCTTCTGCTGTACCAGTATGCACTTGCCTTTATGAGGATCATGCTGGCTTTTAAGTGGTGCTTTTAAGAAGCTTGGGCCTTCTGCTGAGTGAGGTATGCAGCCAGCCAAAAGCATATTCGACACTGAGCTGTACACCATTATCCTTATAATTAGCAAACAGCATGAGGTTTGCATGTCCATAGTGCTGTAAACCGGTGAGGGTTAGTCGAATATCATGTTTCCACACACATTTTTGTAGGATTTTTAATTTGGCCCCCAGAGTATTTATGCTGCTGGTTGTTTATGACAATTCTGATGAAACGTAAAATGGTGACAAGTACGTGTGAAATTGCCCTTTCCTGAGTCAACAGTGATACAACCACACCTGCAGCATTATTATTCTATAGTGCAGCAAACTAAACAGAAGATAGTGAATGGTAAATGTTGCATTTGCTTATCTCTCATCCAAGCTGCCTTCCTGCCTACCAACAGTTGAAGTATTTTATGTTTTGTCATTTCAACTTAGTTCATGCACACTGTTCTAAATTTTTCTTTCATCTGATCGCCAGCTGTAGTTTATCTAACTTAAATGTCAACTTGTGAGTGGATTAGCCTGCAAACAGAGTATTTCAATTGTATTTCTTCAGAAATCGTGCATCTTATGTTACATACAAGTGACGGATGCTCTGTTTGACTGTGCATTTTGTAATTCCTCAGGCCTCTGTGTAGCTTAACCATAGAACATAACTAAAGCTCTTACCCGATTATTTGCCCCTTGACCCAACAGATCACATGCCATGTACATCAAACACTCTCAGACCATTTCACTTAGCAAATCTTTCATAATAGGATGAGCCTACTTGTAGAGAGAGCAACAGTGCAAGTGTTTCTGAACTGGTACCAGACTAAGCTCCAGGTACTGAATAATTTGATCTATAGAAATTCCGGCCCTGTCGCTTTACAGGTTACATCATTTAAGTAGAAAAACTCTTTCATTTTTAATTCCAATGAATAAGATTTTCCTGCACCATGATTTTTAAAATATTATTTACAGTTATAACCTTTCAACAATTTCGTACATATTCTCTGATCCTAATCTACTTTATGCTTCCTTTTGTGCTTATCTTTAAGTCACACATTATGGGTGGGATTCTCCAGACCTGCCCACCCATCGTAGAACCAGAAATTCCTGCCCCAGATCAACAGGTTAAGTTTTCCATCCCGCCCATAATGATTTCCGCAGCGGTGGGCGGCTTTAGAGAATTCTGCCCTTGCTTCCAACCTGCCTGCTACACCTGCTTCGCTGGTTTGTAACACTTACAAAGTCCCCTTGCTGAAATTGGCTGCTGTCAGTGAGCTTTTTCCATCAATATCCTACAAATACACCCTTACTATACGTTTAAACATTTATAGGTATTCAGTAATTTGTTAATTGATTTGGAGGTGGATCAATTGTACAAGTTAAATCTTCTTAAATTTTTGAAAAGGTTCTCTATCAGAAATTCTTGGTAATATTGTCATGATGTGGAGATGCCGGCGTTGGATTGGGGTAAACACAGTAAGAAGCCTCAGAACATCAGTTTAAAGTCCAACAGATTAAAGTTCAACAGAAACTGAAAGCCAAATTCTGCACACATGAGGACGGCCTCAACCAGGATCTTGGGTTTATGTCACACTATTTGGAACCTCAGTGACTTGCCTGGGCTTGCAACATCTCACTAACTGTCGTGTCTGGAGATAATATACATCTCTTTAATCTGTGCTTAATACCATCTCTCCTCACATTGTCAGCACCTTTAAGACTCGATTAGCTGTAAAGACTTGCATTCTAATCAGTATTCTGTAAATTGAGTTTGTGCCTTTATATTCCCTGTTTGTGATCAGAACTCCCCATTTACCTCATGAAGGGGTGAAGCCCCAGAAGTTAGTGGCATTTGCTACTAAATAAACCTGTTGGATTTTAATCTGGTGTTGTGAGACTTTTACTGTACTAAATTGTCATAGGCAGGACAGAAAATTGAAAGATCCATTTTCCAGATCCAGAGTGGGCAGGGCTGGAAAATTACACCCGAAAAATTCCATCTTCTGCATATTTCACTTAGTCAAAAATGAATTTAATACTGATGTTTTACAGGCTTTGTTCCCTGATTCCCATTATGTTTTTTGAAATTAAAGCTTATATGGACATTATTTAAGGAACTTTACCTGAAAAATTAATGGAGAAGAAAACAACACAATAATAATTAGAGGAAAGAAGAAGCTCATTGCTAGGAAGTAATATAAAAATTAACTTGGCCTAATGAATTGAAATATCAATCTATCACTTCAAACTTTTATATAGTTTTAAAGGGATATATGTGTAATTTTTTGGTTTTGTGGTAGCTTTCCTGCCTCTGAATCATATAGATTGCTCCATTTAATTTGACTGGTACAGTGCAATACTGAGGGACACTGTCAGAGGTGTATCTTTTGGATCAGATGTCAAACCAAGGCCATTTCTGCCCTCTCAGATGGATGTTGTCAGCTTATATGTGAGAATTGACATTTTTAGGATGATGTCGCCCTAGGGATTAGAAATAGGAGAGGGTCCTTGGGGAATACCAGGCGCTGCAGCACTGAGTTGGAGGAGAAGCAATTGACGATGACACTCTGGTTAGATAAGGATGGACCTAGATAAAGGAAGTCCTACCGACTGGAAGACAGTGACAAGGCATGGGAGCAAATTATGCACACACTATCAACAGATGAAGCAGAGATGCAACAGGTTGCATTTGGCAAAGAGAAGGAAACACATTTTGCTGGTTTTCTCGAATCCCATACATTTTCTATTACCTGGCATTCCAGGTAAAGCAGTGTTTCAGTGATACAACACTACCACAAGGCTATACTTAAATTTTAATGTGATAGTGTGATTACGTTATACAATGGCTTTCTTCGAATTAAAAGCTCTACAATACTCATCTGCTTTTAGCATGATTCTTAAAACTGCAACTTCTCAGCTCCAGAATAAATGTGTCACAATTCTAAATGAAATTGAAAATGATATAATTGCTGGAGGGACAGGTTGCCTAATCTCAATAAGGCTGCCTGGGAAAGATTCAATCAAGCAGTTGATCTTTTTCCTGTCAGTCTTTTTTGCATTTCTCGGTGTTAAAGTAATTCAAAATCAGGTTCTATACTGTAAGCCTTTGGTGGTTCTATTTAGTAAACAAATAATCAGAAAGTTGCATGTCTTCTCTTTTGGATTTGAATTGCTCATTAGAGGGAATCATCACCATTAAAGCATTTTTGGCAAAGTGTTTTTAATAAAATCACAAAATGTGTTGAACAATATTCTGCATTACAGAAGTAATGCTTGGCTTTTTTTATTCCTTTGGAAAATCTTAATGGTTCCTTTTATGATCTACTTTCATTACTCTACTGAGTAATTGCTTAATGGATATAACAGATATGCCCACTGGCAGTGCAACATCTCTGGCAGCTAGAATTGCTGGAGCACTGAACTGCCACTTAATGACGACAAATCAGCTGCAAATTCTATGCATTTTTATTCCTACTAATGCTGTAATTGTAGCCAATTATGACATTTTCCCATGATTTTCATCCATCTTTTGTAAAGAGACATCGGGTAGCTTGGAAACTTTAACCCCGAAGAGTCTTACGTTGACGTCAGCTGTATGACTTCTAGCACAGCTACCACTGAGTGTGTTTGATTACCTGAACTTATTGTCCTCCTGGGGATTGATTTCCTAATCCTTGACTATTACCTGGTTGGAGGATCCCCTCAACATAATCATAGACCTGTCTAAGAGGAGAATATTTGGTATCTATTAGACCTGTGAATCCCTGTCTCCAGCTTGTGTACTTTACCGAGCAATTTGAGCCTTGCAGGTTATGTCTTGGGAGTTTGAAACTCAACTCCTCTGCAGTAAGGAGAGAATATTTGCAAAAGATGTACTAGCTTAGTCAAATACATCATTTTGTGGTTTTCATGAGAAAATAACCAAGCTTCACAGCTCAATATAAACCGGAAGTGCTCTGTTAGATTACACAGATTACTTATGTTCACATTATGCTACTGCCCACATCTCTTTTTTCAGAATGACTTTAATTTTCTAATATGGCAAAGTCTGCTTAGCATTCTTTTGTGGCCTATCATTTTCAGTGAAGACTTTTTTTTTAATAAAGATGAGTTTTAATTTGAATGCTATAAACATAGCCAAATATGTACATGTCCTCAATTTGCAAAAGAATGGATCATCTTAGGTATATCAATGTTGCCAGCTATTTACTTTCTGTAAATACAGGTTCTTGTTGAATTATATCAATTAAAGTTTATAAAGGTTAGTGCAACAAGCCTAAATGCAATAAAGTTAAGGCAAGTTACAATGCTGCTACTGAGTTCTATGGTTCTATTAGGAGATTACATTAGGGACTCATTAGAAAGCTTCGCTCATGGTCCAAATCTCCACCCCTCCCACCAGTTTCCCCTCCAATATGATCTTTCAGCCACCACTCTTCTGTTCACACAATGCTGGGGCCTGCCAGCTTGGGTCTGGCAAAACCATCAACATTCACCTCAAAAAGATCCAGCGCAGCACATCTCCTCATCACTTAATAAACTGGACTGTGGCCACCACTCCCAGTGACACTACCATTATTGGAGAGCTGCTGGTCTCTGGTTGGCTGGCAGCTTCTGAAGCAGAGCTTCCTGCTTTTGAGGAGCAGAAGTCTCACTTCCAGTTGTTAATGACCAAATGGGGCAATGAGGACTATTAAATCCAACCTCTGAAATAGTTACAGCACAGTAAGAGGTCAGTCAATCCGTTCTATCAGTGCCAACTCTCCAAAAGAGCAACTCATTTAGTCTCACTCCCATTCTCAGCGAATTCCAATTGTACCCCACAGCCAATTCATAACTTTCAAAATGGAGCTCACAGCTTTGTAATCAAATCCTTTAAATTTGGATTTAATCCTAGCGTGTCTGCCTCAACCACTTTGCTTGGTAGTGCATTCCAGGCCCCCCACCGCCCTCTGTATAAAATACGTTCCCTGCATATCCATATTGAACCCTGCCTCCCTTTGAACTTGTGATCCCTTATGTTTATCATTTCTGAGACATTGTTTGAGTGCTATTATAAATAATTTTATACATACCAATACAAAGTTATTTTGAAAATGTTGAGATAGCTAGGTTAACCATTAATTAAATTTGCATGCTTAGGTTGATAAATGTTTTGCAAAGCAAGTTGCTGAAGGTGTAAATGATAATGAAACAGCATAGGAAATCAGTTATCTGCAGTCTGAGTGAATGGAGAAAACAACTGTGTATTTCCTGAGCAATCAGATTGAATGATTGTGAAACAAATAATCCAAGGAATAAGAAAGAATTGCAAATTAAAATGAATGAATTCAATGTCAAATTGTGAAAAAATGGAGAAATTAATTTGGGCATGGCAGCATAACTCAGAAACATAGAAAAATATTTCTGAGTTATAGAATTATAGAATCCATACCATGCAGAAGGAGGCCATCAACCAATTGAGTCGGCACTGACTCTCTGACAGAGCATCTTACTCAGATCCCTCACCATATCCCCATTTACTCCACTAATCTCCTTAACTTTAAGAAGGGTGACAAGGACAACCTGGATAATTATGGGCCAGTGAGTTGACATCCATGGTAGGGAAATTGTTTGAGAAGATTCTTAGAGATAGGATTTATACATATTTAGAACTGAATTGTCTCATTAGCAAAAGACAACATGGTTTTGTATGAGAGAGGTCATGCCTCACAAATTTGGTTGAATTTTTTGAGGACGTGTCAAAAATGATTGGTGAGGGAAGGGCCGTGGATGTCATGTACATGGATTTTAGTAAAGCATTTGACAAAATCCCTCATGGCAGGCTGGTGCAAAAGGTTAAATCTCACAGGATCAAAGGTAAACTAGCTAAATGGGTACAGATCTGGCTTGGCCATAAAAGACAGAGGGTAGCAGTGGAGGGATCTTTTTCTGATTGGAGGTCTGTGACTAGTGGTGTTCCACAGAGCTCTGTACTGGGACCGCTACTATTTGTGATATATATATATGATTTGGAAGAACATATAGCTGGTCTGATTGGTAAGTTTGCAGACAACACAAAGATTGCCAGAGTTGATGAACATTGTGATGAACATTGTTAGAGAATATGGCAGGATATAGATAAGCTGGAAAATTGGGCAGAGAAATGGCAGATGGAGTTTAATCCAGATAAAGAGAAGTGATGCATATTGGTAAATCTAATGCAGGGGAAGCTACACAATAAATGGTAGAACAATCAGGAGTATAGATATACAGAGGGTGTGCAAGTCCAAGATCCTTAAAGGTGGCAGCACAGGTGGAAAAGGTGATGAAGAAGGCATATGGCAGGCTTGCCTTTATTGGATGGGTCATGGAGTATAAAACTTGGCATATGATGTTGCAGTTATATAGAACGTTGGTTAGGCCACGTCTGGAATACTGCATCCAGTTCTGGTCACCACACAACCAGAAGGACATTGAGGCTTTGGGGAGAGTGCAGAAAATGTTTAACAGGGTGTTGCCTGGTGTGGAGGATATTAGTTATGAGGTGAGATTAAGTAAACTAGGGTTGTTCTCCTTGGAAAGATGGAAGTTGAGGGGCAACCAAATAGAACTTTATAAAATTATGAAGGGCAAAGATATGGGGCAACAGTTGGAAGCTTTTTCCCAAGTCAGAAATGACAAACATAAGGGGTCACAAGTTCAAAGTAAGGGAGGCAGGGTTCAATATGGATATGCAGGGAACGTATTTTATACAGAGGGTGGTGGGGGGCCTGGAATGCACTACCAAGCAAAGTGGTTGAGGCAGACACGCTAGGATCATTTAAGAGTTATCTAGGTAATCACATGAACAGACTGCAAATAGAGGGATACAATGAATGGTCTAGTTAGGAACACATGATCAGTGCAGGCTTGAAGGGCTTTTCTTGTGCTGTGTTGTTCTTTGTTCTTTATACACCATGGAAAATAAACAGATAATTTAACATGGCCAATCAACTAACCTGCATATCTTTGGACTGTGGGAGGAAACCAGAGCACCTAGAGGAAAACCATATAGACACAGAGAGAACATGCAAGAATCCATTGGACCCATCTTGCCATACCAGTTGGAATTGAAAGGACCAGGCTAATCATACTTTCTAGGTTTTGATTGCTAACTTTGTAGGTTACAAGACCTCACATGCTTATCTGATTTATGCAATACAACAAGGGTTTCTTCCTCTATCACTTTCAGACTGTGAGCTCTAAATACTTACCACCCTCTACATAAAAAAAACACTTCTCTAAAGCTTCCATTAATTATTTTATTGGTTATTAAAAGCTTTGCCAGGAAAATAAATGATTCCTAGTGTAATAACTCCATATTATTACAATGCATCAAGAGTCCCATCACAAAGTTACTTTATTTACACCATAAATCTGTACACAACCAGCTCTCCAGTAGGTCCTTGCTGAACACAGGCTGGGAGTTTGGCACACCTGCTTTAAATAGGGAGCATGAGGCAACCTGATTTAACCATCAATTAAACTCATTAGGTAGTTCACACTCTAGCAAGCCAACCTCATTAGCCTGACTGAAGTTATTACATTCCTCCCCCTCCAGAGTCCAAGGAATTCACTCTGTTTGCTTCTATCAGGGGTCTTTTCCTCCACTTGACCTTTCCTCCAACTTGATCTCTGATGTTGGCAGTGTGTAACAGTTGGGTGTCCATCTCTTCCACCATGAATGCCACAGGTCTGGTTCCTCATCCGCTTCCAGTAGTAGGGGAAATCGCTGCAGATTTCTTCACTATGTCCAATCTGGACTCTGAGATCCCCATCAAGAGTACAGAGGATGTGTTACTGACTTGTCAAGGGGGACTCTGTTCATCGCTGGAGCTGCAGGGCAGACTCAGCGCCAGAACAGGTGGAGAGCTTGAGGTCCAGATCTGGTCCAGGTGTTTCCTTACCACTGCCTCGCTGAAGCATACTCAGTAGGATACCAGTCCGGTCCTGGATTCAACTGTTCTGGTTACCCAGGGAGGTCCATTTGCAAAATTTCTGATCCAAACTTTCTCCCTTGCTTCAAAGTGCCTCTCTCGGCAAGTGTTGTTATGGCCCCTGTATTGGACTTCCTGGTGTCTTTCCACCTTTCCTCCCAGATTGGCAACAACAGGCTCAGCCTGGTGCAGGGTTGTTGGCCCATCAGTAACTCTGCTGGCACAGTTCCCATGTTGAAGTGTGGAGTGATCCTATAGTCAAATAACTACCTTAAGAGTTTCATCTATAATGAGGACACTAGCTGTTTTTCAACCCTGTCTAACATCTTGACTGCTCTCTCTGCTAGCCCATTTGATGCCAGGTGATAAGATGCTGTCTTAATGTGCCAGATGCCATCCTTATCACCACTGTAATAACTCCACAGAGGCAAACATCCCATCATCAGGTTACTTTGTTTACATCATACACCTGTACACAGCCAGCTTTCCAGTTGCTCCCAGCTGGCAGTCTGACATACCTGCTTTAAATAGGGAGCATGAGATTTCCTGATTTAACCATTAATTAAGACTCATCAGTTATTTCTTTTCAAATATCAACCAAATAAACTAACTCAAATTAACAGAGGGACAAATTAAAAGGGGCAGCTCCCCAAAAGGAGGGAAAACCACCCGAACCAAAAATCAAAGTAGAAAGGAAACCTAAAACATCAAATTAAAATATGATCTATAATATGCTTCAGTCCCTGTGATGCCCAGCAGGTGCAGAAGGCATCAACTGCACCTGTGGATACTGCATGTTTCCTCTCTAGGGATATCTAGCTGCGGATATAGCTGTGGTACAGGGGTAGACAATCAGGATCGACGACCCTGTCCATTGCCTGCTACCTGTACCTATTGATAGCTCACCTCGCTAGACCCAGGAGCAGGTTCACAAGGAGGTCCTCCAAAGACTCATTAGGTACCCTAGCAAGCCAACCTCATTAGTCTGGCTGAAGTCATCACACCTATCCACTCTATTTAGATGCCTCATAATTTTATGCACATCAATTAAATCTCCTTTCATCCTCTTCTGATCCACAGAAAACAACCTAGCCTATCCAATCATTCTTTGTGGTATTACGATTGCCGTTGATGCCAATAACATTTAAAAATAAATTATAATTCCCTGTGGCCAATTGAAAGGAATTGTAAAGCAAGACTATTTTAAAACTTTTACACAAACAAAAAGTAATGTTAACTAAACATTATTTCAATTAGTGTTACAATTTACTGTAAGCTACAGAAAAGGTCTCACATCTGACATTTAAAGCAACTGAAAATTTTCCACAATGGTTATAGTTTTCCTTAACCTTTAAGTAGACACTTCATTCTCCAGAAATTATTCAATAAAGATTATTAGCTCCCTAAGACCTTCTTGTTTTCTTTTCCTTTCCTAGCTGGATAACTTCTAATCCCCGAACTGGCCTTCATGGTGTGGATTGCACTGAAGATCTTTCCCTCTAGCCAAAGTTAGTAAATCTTCCAATTTTATTAAAACCCTCATGACCTTGTCTCTTCAATTTGAGTATAAGCTCCCACCTGCAATCTTTCAAGGTGAACCATAGTGATTTGCTGTCTCTATCTCAAGCTCCGTTGCTCATTCTCTCCCTTGGATTCTGTCAGACTGACTTTTTCTATGAAGCTCAAGAATATTTTAAAGAATTCCTGTAATGTGATCCTACAATGACTTCCTATGAAATCTTTTGCTTCCAAAAGCCCATATTCCTGGTATTGTGTATCATGTTGACTTTGTATTCTGATCAATATGCAATTTAACTCTCTTCTGGACTTCCACCTCTATTCTATCTTGGAATTGAATAGACAGTTTAAGGCAACTGTTTTTAAAAAAATCACAGAGTGCATTTTCCCATTCTGCCCACCACAAGAATCATTGTGGGTGGGGAGCAGTCCACACAAACTGACATTGGGTGGGATCCTCTGGTTTTGGGGTGAGCGTGGCTAGAGAATCCCACCCCACATTCTTAAAACTTCTCTAAATTCTGAAATTAACAGTCCATTCACTATCAGCACTGATGCCTTGCTCATTGTTTATAGGTGTAAACACCTTCTTCCCAGTAAAACAATTTAAGTTCCCCCTTTAATCTTTAACATCCTAGCCTTTAGATTCAACTTTCCATTTGTCCTGGGATCCAATGAGCTCCTAATTTATTAACCAGTTCACCCTGTGGGGTCTCAACAAAATCCAAAAAATGTAATTGACATTCCTTTTTAGTTTCTCAAAAAATTAAACAGGTTTCAATGTTTCTCTCACTCAAGGAGCCCAATGAACAAAATTTGGGAAAATAAGGTTTGGCACAACATCAAATATGATTTTTTTAAAAAAAAATAGCTGATCTATGAAAAGAACCAACTTGCTAGGCAAAATAAAATGTCAACTCAATGAGTTGATAATTTTAGAAAATGAATGATGAATAAAGATGACAGGTAGAGTGTGAGAGGGTGAGTGTGTATCTGTGTCATCTCATTGCCAGTCTCAGAGTGCTTACTCAGCGACTGTTGTAATGTAGGAAACATTGCAGGTAATTTGCACTCAGTAAAATGATAATTAACTAATCTGTTTTTTGTAATGTCCATTGAGAGATAAACATTGGTCAACAAGTGGCACGGTGGCACTGCTGCCCTCATAGCACCATGTGTTGGGTTTGATTGAGGGCTTGGATAACTGTGTGGAGTTTGCACATTCTCCTCATATTTGCATGGGTTTCCTTTGTTGTTTCAATTTCTTTCTACAGTCCAAAGATGTGCAGGTTTGATTGATTTGCCATTCTAGGTTGCCTCTTAGTGTCCCCAAGATGTGTCGTTAGGAAGATTAGCAATGGTAAACGTGAGAGGTTGTGGGAATAAGGTGGGGGATAGGACTTGGGTAAGATATTCTATCAGGAAGTCGGTGCAGACTCCATAGGGTGAATGGCTTTCCTTTGCATTGTAGGGATTCTGTGATTCTATGAGTGGAGTGCCACAGGGATCAGTGCTAAGGCTTTAAGTATTTACAATCTGCAACAATGACCTAGATGGAGGCTCTGGATGTATTGTAGATAGGTTTGCTGATGATACAATAGATGGGAAGCCAAGTTATAAGGAGGACAAAGAGTTGCAAAACTATATAAAAAAGTTAAGTCATGGGCCAAATTTGGGAAACTGAGAGGTTACCTGAACATAGAACATAGAAAACCACAACATAAACAGGCTCTTTGGCCCACAAGTTGTGCTGATTATATCCCTACCTACCATCCCTACCTATAACCCTCAATTCCATTAAATCCCATGTACTCATCCAGAAGTTTCTTAAAAGATACCATCGAGTTTGCCTCCACCACCACCGACGGCAGCCGATTCCACTCACCCACCACCCTCTGAGTGAAAAACTTACCCAACATCTCCTCTGTACATGCTCCCCACACCTTCAACTTGTGCCCTCTCGTAGCAACCATTTCAGCCCTGGGAAATAGCCTCTGAGAATCCACCCGATCTATACCTCTCAACATCTTATAAACCTCTATTAGGTCACCTCTCATCCTTCGTCTCTCCAGGAGAAAAGACCTAGCTTCCTCAACGTATCCTCATAAGACATGTTACCCAATCCAGGCAACATCCTTGTAAATCTCATCTGCGCCCTTTCAATAGCTTCCACATCTTTCTTGTAATGAGGCGACCAGAACTACGCACAGTACAGCAAATAGGGTCTGACTAGGGTCTTATAAAGCTGCAGCATTATCTCCCGATTCCTAAACTCAATCCCTCGATTAATAAAGGCTGGTACACCATATGCCTTCTTGACCACATCCTCCACCTGCAAGGCCGATTTAAGAGTCCTATGGACCCGGACCCTAAGGTCCTTCTGCTCCTCTACACTGCTAAGAATCCTATCCTTGAAATTGTACTCCTTCATCCCATTGGACCTGCCAAAATGGACCACTACACATTTGTCTGGGTGATAGATAACCTGCTAGATAGAAAGAACAGAAAAGCAAAATAAAATTTAAATGGAGAGAGGTTACTGGGTGCTGTGGTACAGAGAGAGCTGTTTCGTATGTTGGTGTATGAAATACACAAAGTTGGCATGGAAGTATGACAAGTAATTAGGAAGGCAAATGAAATATTGCCCTTTACAGCAAGGTGATGGAGCATTAAAGAAGGAAGTCTTTCTACACCTACAGTACATTGATGAGACCACACCTTGTACTGCTTACAACCCCCTTCCCAGGATCAGGAGATCACTGCAATCTTCAAACATCACAACACATACAGATATTTTCAGCTCCATTCTCAGCATTACGGAAATAGATGGACTGTGATTGCTGGAAGAAATTCAGCATTCATCTATCAATCAGAATAATTAAGAACACATGCAGATAAGGTTCAGTCAGAAATGCTGGTGGGAAGAAGTTTGACTTGAGGCTGTGAATGATTCTGCAGGATTTCCCAAACTTGATGCTGAAATAACCAAGATTGATGAGTTGAGAAAACAAGTTGGCAAGGAAGAATTTGAAGACCTGACCACAGATAGAAGTGGTGGAGTACTTTCAGTCTCATTCAATGCAACTGTCCACACAAGAGTTGAATGTAACTGATGAAATCAGTTGAATGTAAAGAGGAAGAAGGTAAGAAGGCTAAAAAGATTCAATTTATCCCTTTCGATGATGGCAGACTTGGTAAGATAGCCGAAAAATTGGAAAAAAAGCAACAGACTATGACCTGAAGAGTCTTTTGTAGAGTGATTGACAATGCTTACTGAAAACTTTACAGGGTTGAAAAGCAAATGGCAAAACAAGTTGCTTTGGAATAGAATTTTTCTATTTTTTGGCAGACTGGCACAGCAGAAGGCAAAGCCATCAACCCCAACAGCGACTTTCCCCACCATATTGTCAGAAAAATGGTTGAAAAAAAGTTGAGGGTGTGGACTCCATAACATAACACTGATGGCAGAGTCTCCCCTGCCAGCAACATAACCTTTTAAAGATCACAACATTGCTTTTAAAGGGTGCCCTGATATCAAAAGTTAAACATAGAACCTCTAGCCCTGAACACCACCCTTTGAACACCCCTCACACCAACAACAACACCTCTCTCCCCATGCAACAACATCCTAACATAGCCGACCCCTAACCACAGAATACCCACCACCCTCACCTAACACCCCCTCCCAAGCAACAACACCCTAACACAGATCACCCCTAATCATTAGAATACCTCACCGACCCCACATAACACCCCTCTCATGCAACAACACCCTAACACAGATCATCCCTAACTACGGAATACCCCACCACTCCCACATAACACCCCCCCCCTTGCAACAACACCCCAACACAAATCATCTCTAACCACGGAATACCCCACCACTCCCACATAACACCCCTCCCATGCAACAACACCCTAAATAGATCACCCCTAACCACAGAATACCTCATCACTCCCACACAACACACACCCCCATGCAACAACACCCTAACACAGATCACCCCTAACCACGGAATAGCATTCCATGCAACATCCCTGCCCCTGTGGAATACACCCCCAGTACTAACCTTCCCGCTTTACCCGGGTGTGAGCCTCTCCCTCCTAAGCCACTGTTCACGTTAAATCCTCCAGTCAGTTTTGCTTACCAGGTGTGTGCCACCTGTCATGACTCGAGCTGATATGAGTGGATTATGTAATGAGGAGGAGTATTAGACATAATCAGATGTAAATATATTTTAATGGGGATCCTGAAGCAGAAGATCGGAATTCCTGTTATGTCATAGGTGGCGACGGGGACAATCGCAGCGGAAAATCCTGCAGGTGTAAATCAAATTATCGGCTTCTTTGGAGGGCTTTTCTCCCGCCGCCCGTCGACCCCTCCCCCTCCCCCTCCCCATCCCCAATAAATTCGGCGAACCACCTGAACTCGAGATGCAGAAAGCCAAGAATCTCGTTTTCCGATTCTCAAGAGGTTTTGCGTCCACTTTACCGTTTATGCTCACGGAGGATGGGAGCGAAAACCTGACTGTTTTAAATCCACTGGCACATCAACATTCAGCCGCTCCCTTCACCTTCGAGTAACGCTCCAGCAACTTTTCTTCCAAGCCCATTACATTCTACTGCCAAAGCTTATAAGGATAATTGTGACTAATACATACTTACTATTTTGTTAAAAAGCAGAACAGCTTTATATATATGAAAAGACGTCGTTATTGTTGTTTTTTATTCCCGATACATATCAAATTTTTGAATGATGGGAGCCTATCTAATTGACTCCCATTATAAAATATGTTCATGTTTGCCGTTTGACTTTTGTGAGGTTTTCCAAGAACGTAACAGTGGGATTTTATTGGAGTGCAGGCCTCTGCTATTGCTATTCCTATATCTCCAAATTCAATCTTGATAGGAAGTTATCTGTAAGATCCCACTTCTTGTATTGATTGTGTTACTTAATTCAGTTTGCTCCACTTTCCTGATTTTACTTTGCTGTAAAATCAACATATTCATAACACACTCATACATTGCATGGTCTCTCCAAGTTATACTAAGATTCCCCCAAGTTACATTTTTAACTTCACAAGTTACATTTTCAACACAAGTTACATTAGTTCCCGCCCCTGCCCCCCCATCTCCCACTCCCCCAAGCACTGCTGCCTCACATTGTCAGGGAACTAGTTAGATTCAGCTTTGGGCCACTGTCTGTATAGGGTTTGCACATTCTCCCCATGTCTGCATGGGTTTCCTATGGTGCTCCGGTTTCCTCCCACAGTCCAAAGATGTGCAGGTTAGATTGATTGGCCATATTAAATTGCCCCTTAGTGTCAGGGGAGGACTAGATGTGTAAATACATGGGATTACAGGAATAGGATCTGGGTGAGATTGTTGTCAATGCAGGCTCAATGGGCCAAAAGGCCTCCTTTTGTACTGTAGGAATTCTATGATTCTATAAGTTTCTCTGGGAGAAACATGCAGATTTTCTTAACAGAAACAACACTCTGCCATTTTTTGGTAAGATTACCCCCAATGACTGGGATGGTTACTGATTCAGGTTCTCCGTCCACACGTTAACAACTTGCTCTTTCTTCCAAGCATAGGTATCTCCTACTTACCTGGCAGTTAATCTGGTGGTACAGCTACCAGAGACATTTGACATTGGCCCTTATTTTATCTTGAGACTGCCTAATTACCTAATTGTAGATTCATTAACACTGTATCTCCTGGCCAGTGTGGCTATATTCGCACTGTTTTTCAGCCTTGCTTATGTTCTGCCAAATGTCATCACATTCCCTGGACATGTTTCGCTGACTCAGATTCATTTACTTTTCAATAATGGTGATTTCAAGTCAGACACAAAGGAAATGCTAACAATTATGAGCATCCATATATAAATACTCCAGTAAGAAACAGGGCAGGGGACACATGTGCAGTGCAATGTCAACTTTCCAACATGGAAAGTTCCATGTTTCCAAATACAACATGGATATCTTTCATATCTTTTGGTTATTCATTTAGGTTTTTTTTATTTTAAGGCATTTTCTCCAACTTTTGACATTGGTACAAACATCAACTATCTGTCCATTTCCCACAGGATTGCTGTAAAAATCCAACTGGCTTCTATTTATTTTCTTTGAAAATGGTGAATGTGCAAAAATTAGACCTGTTGTTGATGAAATGTCGCATATTAATGGACTGGATTCTCCGGTCTCATCCACGGTGCAACTTGTTACAAGCAAGAATGGAAAATTTGGCATTCCAGTCAAAACTCCATTCACTTTCAGCGGCACTGGAGAATGCAACAAGAATGGAAAATTTGGGCCAATGTTGTATACAGATAAGAAGGTTGACAAATGGCAAAGATAGGAATGGCAGGAGTTGACAGTGATAATCTGGTGTCAAAATTTCCATTCCTAACATGCCAGCTGTGGAATTTGAATTCAGCTTAATGAACAAATCTGGTACAAGTAACAATCACCTGTCCATTTTCCACAGGATTGCTGTAAAAACCGAACTGGCTCACTATGGAGGGCAATCTGCAGTGTTTATTCATTCTGACTTACATGTGGCTCATAGACCCACAACAATGTTTAATCCATTACATCTCCATCCTTCTTCAGTTTTGTGGAAGGGTCATACAGACTGGAACGAAAAGAGAAAATGCTGGAAAATCTCAGCAGGTCTGGCAGCATCTGTAAGGAAATAAAATAATTAAGTTAAAGTTTATTTATTAGTATCACAAGTAAGGCTTACACTAACACTGCAATGAAGTTACTGTGAAATTCCCCTTGTCGCCAAGCTTCAACATCTGTTTGGGTTAATGCACCTAACCCTCACATCTTTTAGATTGTGGGAGGAAACCTGATGGGCTTTGGGATTTAGTGCTTCCTTAACATTGCTAGCGAGGAGGGGATCCTGTCCTTCTCGGTGCTCTACGCCACTCTGATGGCCATCCTGGTCTTTGCTGTGATGCTGTGCAATTGTTCTGTTGCCCCCTGAACTTGGCCAGAATGTACCGGAGGCAGAGGAAACCCACACAGACACAGGGAAAGCATGTAAACTCTACACAGACAGTGACCCAAGCCGGGAATCAAACCCAGGTCCCTGACACTGTGAGGGAGCATTGCTAACACTATGCCACTCGTTGAAGAACTGACATAATAAGTCGAGATGACTCTTTGTCAAAGCATCTGACAGCTTTGACAAAGACTCATCTGCACTCGAAACGTCAGCTCTTTCCTCTCCTTACAGATGCTGCCAAATCTGCTGAGATTTTCCAGTATTTTCTCTTTTGATTTCAGATTCCAGCTTCGGGGTTAGGTTGATTGGCCATGCTAAAATTGCCCGTTAGTGTCCTGAGATGAGTGGGTTAGAAGGATTAGCGGGTAAATGTGTAGGGACATGGGGGTAGAGCCCTGGGAGGTATTGTGGTCGGTGCAGGTTCGATGGACCAAATGGTCTCGTTCTGCATATAGGGTTTCTATGACGATTTCTATGATGATCTGCAATAATTTGCTTTTATCCT
Organism: Sphyrna mokarran; assembly: GCA_024679065.1. Lineage (NCBI taxonomy): Eukaryota > Metazoa > Chordata > Chondrichthyes > Carcharhiniformes > Carcharhinidae > Sphyrna > Sphyrna mokarran. Next base: position 36,663,209 of record JAGIQG010000015.1, read on the forward strand.
GGCATACAGACTGGAAACTCATCCTGGTTTCTCTCGCCACAGAAGCTGACCGACCTGCTGAACTTACCCAGCGTTTTCTGCTTTCATTCCACAACAAAGTGGCGTAGCTTTCTGCACATCCTCTGAATTAAACCAGCAAGCAATTAGCAAGAGGGCCCACGCCCATATCCCGTAAATGAACTGAAACTCGAAACTCCGAGGCGCTTTATCTGAAAGCTAGCAGCAGCAGGACGGGACATCATAGAGCAGAGTGCGCTGCGTGTTGCTCCGTTCACTCCAGTGTGCCAACAGTAACTGGCAAAGGTGTTCTCCCCATCCCGGGGAACGGATTCCGGGAGACTCAGATTCCTCCGCAGACACCAATATTTTGCCACTTAATCACAGTGTGTGTTGGGTCTGCCTGGCGGAATTGACGTGTGGCTGAGCGCCGTTTCAATGTATAAAAGCTTGGAACAGCGGAGTGTAGTTGGATGCAACCAGAGAGATTGGAACGGGCGTAGTGCCGGAACGTCGCGGGGAAAGCTCTCCTGCCCGGATCAGTTCGTGTTTTAAGTAGCTTACCTGGGGCATTTCGAAATTTCTGCCCAGCGAAATAAGATAGAGTTAAGAGGATGACATCTTGTGAAAACCTGACCTATGTCCATCAGAATGGCAGCGTGCTGATCAGCGCCTTACTCTTCACCGCTGGGCTGCTCGGTAACTTCATCGCCCTGTTAATTCTGGGCAAACACAAGCAGCACACCAAGCACCCGTCTGTCTTTTATGTTTTAGTCACCGGACTGGTGCTGACTGACCTCTTTGGGAAATGCCTCATTAGCCCAGTGGTGTTCGTATCTTATGCCTCCAACCGCAGCCTGACGGCTCTGGCGGAGAACAACACTCTGTGTGACTACTTCTCCTTCTCTATGACTTTCTTCGGTTTAGCCTCGATGTGTATCCTGCTCGCTATGGCTCTAGAGTGCTGGCTATCAATCAGCCACCCTTTCTTTTATCAGGAACACTTTACCAAGCGCCGGGTGATCCTGCTCTTCCCCGCTGTTTACACTTGCTGCCTCTTGTTCTGCTCCATGCCCCTGATGGGCTTTGGGAGAAACAAGCAGTACTGCCCGGGGACTTGGTGCTTCCTTGACATGGCCAGCGAGGAGGGGATCCTGTCCTTCTCGGTGCTCTACGCCACTCTGATGGCCATCCTGGTCTTCGCTGTGATGCTGTGCAATGGTTCTGTCTCCCTGAACTTGGCCAGAATGTACCGGAGGCAGAGGCGGATGAGCAGCATGAATCCCAGTATGGGAGCCCGCACCCGCAAGCGCTTCAGTCACTTAACAGAAGTGGAACATCTCATCCTGCTGATTCTAATGAGTATTCTCTTCCTGATTTGTTCCCTGCCTCTCACAGTAAGTTCTCATTTTCTTTTTTGGGGGGTCCAGTTTATCTATTGTGTTTTTAGGTAAAAATAACAAAGCTGCCTGCCTGCTACTGCTTTGAGTCTGGCTAATCATTGACCAACGCGCGATCACCTCGCTTGTCCCACATCGAGCTCTGAAATATACATTTTGGAAATGCAGTGAGTTCGGCGAAGCGCAATTTCAAACCGTTGAGACGTGCAGAAACTTGGAAACAGTGAGGATGATAACAGGTAAGAGAGTTCAGAAGAAGGTCCAGGCACATTTTCACTGAGGGGAAGAATGAGGGCGAGAAATATATGAACCCAGTGGTAACATTTTAAGGTAATTGCAAGAAAAGGGAGATCTGGATCTCTTATTTGGTTTCGAGTCCGTACCGACACATCTTTGAAGCAAGTTCTTTTTTAAAGAAGCGAATGGAGATCATTGCTGTTCTGACAGATGCAGTTTACAAAAGCAAGTTATGGTAAACCTTTATAAAACTCTGGGTAAAATTCCAGATGGAATATTGTGGGCAATTACGGGCATCGTGCTTTTAGAAAGATGCCAAGGCTTTGGAGCAAGTAAGGAACGAAGTTAATTGGACAGTACCAGGGATTAAATATCCCAGTTAACGTGGAAAGACTAAAGACCAGAATCTAGACGGGCGAGGCTCACAGAAGGGCATTCTCCGTTTGCCTCGGGCGGGCAGGCGATTAAATTCCGACGTATATGTATTATCTATCCTCCTTAAAGCAGGGTGGGTTAAGGGGAAAGCAAAAAAAAAGACAAAATTCTGCGGATGCTGGAATCTGAAACAAAAACATAAATATTAATACAGTGTGCTAATATGTCGCATTGTCCTGTCGATTGGTCAATGTATTTATTGGTATAAAGCAAAGTATCGCAAATGTTGTCAGTCTGAAACAAAAACGGAAATGGTGACTCCATCGAATCACTAAATTACCAGCCTTCCATCCTAAAACTGGATGCGATATTTCTCTCCAACCTGGTAAGGTGATCAAAAACAAGCTCCGAGAGGTTACCATGGCCATGAGATATCTCGGATAGGTAGCAATATTAATCACAGCCATAAATCCACCCAATGCATTATTAGAGTGAATCTACACGCATCACTTAGCCTAAACATCTCTGGATAAAACAGAACTGTCGATACTTAGTTATTCTGATGCCTGCCTAGCTTATAGGCATTATAACTATCAGGAACGTAAGTAAGCCACTTGTAAAGTGCAGGTTAGACTTTCAAACCTAATGGTGCGTATCTTATTATTATTCAAAATAGTCTACCCAATCAATGCATTGAATGCAAGTTCTATTTGTCTAATGGAGGGGTTTAAGCCAGTGGCATTCCTTTAAACATTTTCTACGTCACCCACCACGTGGACACAGCCTCCAATTTTTGTTCAGCGCTGTGGTTATTTTAGATTGATACTAGCTGTCCTAGCTGTGCATATTGATACTTCACTGCTTATCAATACCCTGGCGGCACTGATCGTGCACTTTCAGAAACGAATGTGTTGTAACACGTGGATCTCTTTCTCACTCAGAGTAGAAACGATGGACAAAGAACTTACAAGCCTATTGTCTAACATTTGTTATTTTTTAGGGATAGTTTGGCTGAAAATTTTTTAAGGATAGTTTGGCTGAAAATTTGGACAAATAAGAATTGAGCAGAGAGAGACGCTTCATGGATCTGTAAACGATAGATATGTATAATGAAGCTGATGCAATTGTTTAATGAGGTAACGCATATGATAGATAAGACAGCGATAAAGCGATAATAATCTGGGTGTTATTTATAAGGATTGCCAACAGATATTTGACAAGGTTCCACATAACAGTCAATTAACAATACTAAAAGCACACTGAATATGAGGAAACATTTTTAGCTTGAATAGGGAATTGATTGGAAATCAGGAGAATGAGTATGTACTCAAACTGGTGTTCTGTTAAGAATCTGAAATACTAGCTGTTCGCCATGTTTATAAATACTTTGAAGGAATAGACAACTGTATACCCAAGCTTGCTGAAGATATCAAGTTATATTGGAAAATATATTAGAAAAAAGTGGTATAGAAGGAGCGGAACACAGGCGCCATCTCAAGTATTGCAGTCACTTTTTGGTATAGTATCTCAGGAAAGGTGCTTAAAGGTTAAATTATGGGGACAGGTTGCATAAATTAAGATTGTAATAATTTGAATTTTTTATCGCTGTCTTATCTATCATATGTGTTACCTCATTAAACAATTGCATCGGCTTCATTATATATATCTATCGTTTACAGATCCATGAAGCGTCTCTCTCTGCTCAATTCATGATTGTCCAAATTTTCAGCCAAACTATCCTTAAAAAATTTGCAGCTAAACTATCCCCAAAAAATAACAAATGTTAGACAATAGGCTTGTAAGTTCTTTGTCCATCGTTTCTACACTGAGTGAGATTAAGGAGTTATCAAATTGTGCTGTTTAAGATGATTATGGGAATTGATGAGATAAATATCTTTTTTTGGTAAGATACGCCAGAACATTGGAGCATGAGCTTAAAATCAGTGCTAGATCATTCAGGTTAGAAAAGGATCCTCATGCAAAGTGGTGAAAATCTGGAACACGCTTCCTTCCCAAAAAAAATCTGGATCAATTAATTTCAATCCTGAGTTTGATAGCATTCTATTAGACAAATGTATTAAAAGTTATGCAAACTAGGTAATTAGATAGAGTGAAGAAATAGGTTAACCATGATCTAACTGAATGATGCAACAGGCACAAGGAGGTGAATAGTCTACCCTTGTTCTTATGTATATTCACGTTAATCTCACATCAAGTATGACATACGATATATACCATGATACATTGACACTCCTGTGGTTTTCTTTTGATATTCAATTGTGGGACATGGGTATCACTGGATGCCAGCTTTTATCGCCCATCCCTACTTGCCCTTGAGAGGGTGGTAATGAGCTGCCTTTTTGAAACACTGGTCCACGTGCTGTGGGTTGACCCACAATGCTGTTAGGAAGGGAATTCCAGGATTTTGATCCAGCAGCTGTGAAGGAATGGTGATATATTCCCAGGTGAGGATCGTCATGGTTTGGAGAGGAACTTGCAGATGCTGGTGTTCCTATGTATCTGTCCTTGTCCTTCTAGATGAAAGTGGTCATGGATTTGGAAGGTGCTATCTAAGGATCTTTAGTAAGTTACTGCAGTGCATCTTGTTGATAATACACAGTGCTGCTACTGAGCGCCAATGGTGGAGGGAGTGGATGTTTATGAATGTGGTGCCAATCAAATGGCTGCTTTGTCCTGGATGATGTCAAACTTCTTGAGTGTTGTTGGAGCTGCACTCATCCAGGCAAGAGGGAAGTATTCCTTCACACTTGTGCCTTACAGATGGTGGGCAGGCTTTGGGGAGTCAGGAGACAGCATTCCAAGCTTCTGACTGCTCTTGTAGTGACTGTGTTTATGTAGTTGAGTTTCTGGTTAATGGTAACTCTAAAGATGTTGAGTATGGGTATTTCAGCAATGGTAACACCACTGAGTGTCAAGGAGTAGTGGTTAGATTGTCTCTTATTAGTGATGGTCATTTTCTGGCATTTGTGTGGCACAAATGCTACTTGCCACTTGTCAGGCCAAGCCTGAATATTGTGCATTTGAACATAGACTGCTTCAGTGATTGACAATGCTGCATTTATATCTGTTAAGAAAAACATCTGACTAATATTGGCCTATTTGTTTTAGAAAACAAATCTGAGGGGAAATTGACATTCCTATTAGTTATCAGCATCAGAATGATTTTAGAAACCTAATTATAACACCAAACCTGACAGCTGAGACTGCGAGATGATATATAGTTTTCTGAGTGACTCAGCTGGCTAAAGCTTGAATGGCTCAGCTATACTGTCCAGAGAATTATAGTTTTGATTTTTGATCCATGCTTAATTAGTTTACTTTAACTGTCTACATGATAGTTGAGCTCAGTTTCTCCTGAGGAGAAGGTTGATAGTTTTCTTGCTCTTGAAAACGCTCAGTGACCCTTCCTGGAAGTGAATGAGTGTGAATTGTAGAATCATAGAATCCATGTTGGGTGATGACTGGTCATGCTTCCTGCAGCTTTTTGGGGGTTGAGAATTGATGATGCGCACTACCCAGACCATAAACATTTGATTGAGATAATGGAATAGGTTCTGCACACTGAGAACCTTATCTCAGTATAAATCAGCATTTGGGCGGCACAGGTTCGATTCCTGCCTTGGGTCATTGTCTGTGCAGAGTCTGCACATTCTCCCCATGTCTGCATGGGTTTCCTCTGGGTGCTGCAGTTTCCTCCCACAGTCCGAAGCTGTAGAGGCTGTATGATTGGCCATGCTAAATTGGTTCTTGGTGTCAGGGGGACTAGCAGGGTAAAAGAGGGATTTCTGGGGGTAGGGCCTGGATGAGATTGTGGTCACACAGATTTGATGGGCCAAATAGCCTCCTTCTGCATTATAGGATTCTATGATTCTATAACAGCATCACCAGCAGAACTGACACATAAAAGAGGAAGAAAAAAATTTGGGGGTGATTCTCTCAAAAATGCTGAATTGGCAAGGAAACTATTTTATAATTATCTCAACTATTTTGTCAGTTCAGCTTCTCACCTGAATCTTCCCACTCTGTGCACTGGGGGCACCACCTGCCCACCACCTGACCCCTGGGAAACCCCAACTGACCACTCTTCATTCCAGTGGAGTCTCCAGCTAGTTCCCCGAACATGGGAAGCTAGTCTGAACCCCACTGGATTGAAGTACTACTCGCAGGGTGGGAGGTTCAATCAGGACCTGAAAGTTCCCGACAATGAACTGATAAACATATTTAAATTACATTTAAAAGATTTAAATTATTTACTTAATTTCCTGCCAGTTTTCAGCATGGTCTGTTTGCTGACTCTGGGAGATATGCATGTGTTCCTGGCATGTGTGCAAATCTCGATCCAAGGCCGGCAATGCACATCTCCCACCTTAACCAGCCAGAAAGGTTGTGATCGCAAAGGAAGAATCACAATCTAAGGGCCCAATTTTACCATTTTGATTCTAAGTACTAAATCTGGGCATGATTCAGATCCAACTCGTAAACTCTGTTTCTCAGAATAATCTGGCCTCCCCTCCTCCCCACCAGAGAATGATCTGGTCTCCCTCCTCCCTTCCACATCCCCCACCACCCCTACCACCAATCTGAGTTAGAAAGCCGCCAGAGACTCTGAACTTGCCTCTTCGCCAAAGCCCCCAAAACAGACCTTTGCCGACCACGTCTGTTTTGCACCAAATCTGGACAGGCAAATGCAATGGTAAAGGGGGAAATGCAGGTAAGTGTGGGCATTCAGCCCATTAAGTCAATTTAAATGCATGCAAATGTCCATTTTCGGGCCTTGGTAAAGGGGAAATCAGTGAGGGCGCAGATCGTGCTATTTGCTGCATGCCTGACTTTATCAAGCTTTTGCAACCGAAAATGGGTGCAACGCAATGGTAAAATCGGGCCCTATATGTGGGTTATACATTCTAGGCATATATGATGACATGTTAATTTGGCTTTCAGGAATTTATCCAAGATATATGACAAGTTGGAAAAAATTAACATGTCATCATATATTCCTAGAACGTATAACTCACATATAATTTTTCCTTCCTTTTTTATGTGTCAGTTCTGCTGAGGTTGCTGCCATAGAATCATAGAATCCTATAGTGCAGAAGGAGGCCATTCAGTAAAATACCAATGGTGAATAGATGAGGCCCTTATTTAGCTATCAATTGATGAGGTAATTGACATACTGCTCTTGACATCAACATTTGGCCAAGTGTGGCATCAAGGTTGCAGCAAAACTGATGTGCTTTACCCAGCACAAAGGAGGATGCTTAAGCTGGTAGGAGATGAATCACTGCAGGAATTCCCAGGCCCAACCATATTAAGCTGATTCATCAATGACCTTTCCTCCATCGTAAGGTCAGGAATGGGAATGTCCCTGGATGACTTCACAACATTCAACTATTTATGACTTCTCAGGCACTGAATTAGCTACTGTCCATGTACAAAACCTGGACAATAATAAATGGCAGGAACATTCATGCCACAAATGTATCAGATAATGACCATCTCCAACAAGAAGAATCTAACCCATTTTTTTAATGATCAATTCCATTACCATTGCTAAATCCATCACTACCCTATGGGTTACTATTGGCGAGAAAGTTTACTGGACCAGCCAAATAAATGTGATTGCTATAAGGGCAGATCAGAGGCTGGGAAATCTGCAGTGGTAAACTTACTACCTGACTCCTTAAAATCTATCCATCATCTACAGGGCCTGTGACAGAATACTCTCCATTTGCCTGGGTGTGTGCAGCTCCAAGAACATGCACAAACTTTGACACTATCTAGGACCAACTAGCCCACTTCATTGGCACCTCCTCTATCACTTTGAACATTCATTCCTTCCACTGTTGCAAAGGTAGCAGTATGTATCATCTACAAGATGCAGTATGGCAATTCACCAAGGCTCCCTTGATTACACCTTCCAAACCCATGATCTCTACCATCTAGATGAACAAGAGCAGTAGATGGAAATACCATTATCTGCATGCTCCCATCCAAATCACTTGACATCCAGATTTGGAACTGCATTGCCATTCTTCTGGATGCAAAATCCTAGAACAGCATTGTGGGTGTATCCATACCACATGGACTGCAGAGCTTCAAGAAGGCACCTCACCATTACCTTCTCCAGAGCAGTTGGGATTGGGAAACAAATGCTAGACTGCCAGCAATGCTCACATCCTGTGAAAGAATAAAATAACTTAAGGTCCTCAATAAGCTCTATGGTGGGTTTGCCTCTTCCTCCAGATTTGCCAGAAGAAGTAAAACCACTTCTAGCTCCTGGGTAATTGTAGTACTGACCTACTTTAACCACTCCACTTCCTTTGGTATATAAGCCATCCTCTGACTATCCACAACCCCCACAGGACTCTCTCTACTCGCCTACAACCCATCTGACTACTCCACTGAACCCAATGGGATTCCACTCCTCTGACCTCTCATGGGACCCCCACTCTGTACCCACTTTCCAAACTGCAACTATTCTCTCAATCCCTATGGAATTCCATTGAGCCCCCCCCCACTACCTCCACAGCCAGACAATCCAATACCTCCCAACCTGATATGCACACCCACCTCCATTATTGCCTGGCCTTACCTCCCACCAGACCCACTCCTCACCCTCCATAAGCCTAATCTGTCTCCCTGGATCCCAGACTTGACCTGACATGCGTACCACTCCCATCCTCCCTCCCCCTCCCAACACAATATTTCTTCCACGCCCAAACTCCTCACCAGGCCCTATCTGATAAACCCCCACCCCCACATCATCCCCAGGCCAGTCACCACCCCTCCAAAGATCCTACCACCTTTTGCCCAACCTGACCATCCCTGCAATCCTAAAGAAAAGGTAACTTTGAAGCTATTACTGTTGTAAAAACTAAACTGGTTCACAGAAGCCCATATATGGAGAAAGAAACCTGCTTTTCTTGCAGTCACATCCCAATATGATTGTATCTGAGCTATCAGTTAAAAGATTTAATAAGTAATTCAGTTCAGGACAACAGGATAAGGGCAATTGATGTCAGCCATTTCAAAGACATCCACTTTCCAAGAATGGATACCAAAAGTTTATAGATATGAACTTGATTAGGAAAGAAGATACTACTTTATTTCATCTTTTTTGCACCCTATTGCTTGTGTTTTGATACAAACTTGAATAAATAAACCAGTCTGATAAGGTACTGAGAAAGGCAAGGCAGTGGCACAGTGGACTAGTAATCCAGGGACTTAAGATATTGTTTTGGGAAGCTGGGTTCAAATGCCACCACGGCAAATGGTGAGATTTGATTCAATAAAAAAAGAGTCTGGAAGCAAAAATTTAAGGATGTTGATTGTCATAAAAACCCATCCGGTTCACTGATGTCCCTTAGGGAAGGAAATCTACCACCCTTACCCGGTCCGGCCTATATGTGACTCCAGACCCACAGCAATGTGGTTGACTCTCAAATGCCTTCTGAAATGGTAAACAGGGATAGGCAATAAATGCTGGCCCAGCCCACACATCCCATAAATGATTATTTAAAAAAAGTGAATTATTTTTGTGAAAGCATGCACTCACTTATCTGGTTCTGCGCTTACTTGTGAAAAACCTTCTGAATTCAGTTCAGGGGAGAAAAAGAAATAGACACAAGGAAACAAGAATAAGGTGTGGGTTTATTGGGAGCAATTTTCTTCTTTGTTATTATACACAAAATGAATGATCCAGTAGTGGGACACAAAGGAAATCCATAAAAATAGTCTTCAGCACTTCCATAGAATCCCTACAGTGCAGGAGGTCTTTTGGCCCACTCAGTCTGCACCAACTCTTTGACATAGCATCTTACTCAGGTCCACACACCTAACCTATCCCCATAACTCCACGTATTTACTCCACTAATCCTCCTAACATACATACCTAGGGGACACTAAGGGACAATTTAGCATGGCTAATCCACCGAACCAGCACATCTTTGGAATATGGAAAATGGAACACCTAGAGGAAAGCCACACTGACACAAGGAGAATGTGCAAACTCTACGCAAACAGACACCAAGGCAATAAGTTCTTTGTTTTATAGAACATTGTTTTATGACAGAAAAGACTGTTGTAACTTCATTGCAGTGTGAATGTAAACCTATTTGTGACTAATAAATAAATTTTACTTTAAAAAATAAAATGATATAGAGCAATGCTCAATTGACAGATGCAATCACAGATAATCATATACTTGAAATGGCAGTTTATTTACTAAAAGGGGAAGGATTTTATCATTGTGTAATTGTTTAGTGAGTGTTTGGAATGAAGGTGAATATAGGTGCTGTAACTGATGGGTGGACCAACTTAAAGATACTCTATAGGAATTTGTAATCCACTAAACCAGAGGAATGTTGCATTTTCCTCTGCCACAGCATCTTTGTTTCTCAGGTTCTTTATTATTCCAGCCTCAGGGAATATCCAGATTGCCCAAAACTAGGACAAAGCTCTGGGCACAATCCACAATCTCCTTGCTGCAGTAATGTTGGTGTTAACAGCTACTCTTATTTTCACCTACACATGTAGCTAAGATCAAGCTAGAATCAAGTAAACTGCCTGTTCTTGTCAGCTTGGATCTAGTATGTCTCTTTTGTGGGGATCATGAACCTGTAATGTATAAGAAGAGAATACAGTTATGTTTTGCTCTGGTATTCTTGCAAAGTACCCTGATGAGTGCAAGATGAAAAGCTTTTGTGTGTTTCTTTTCTCAGCAATACTGAAGATCTGTGCTACCAAACAATTATTTAAAAAACAAATAACATGTGAGTACAAGTTTGCCAAAGTTTGGTAAAGTCAGTTCTGGTGAAAAAAATGGAGTGAATCTTGCCAACAATTCGGGCATAATTTTTGACCAAATTTTGAAGCTCATGAACAAAAGTTTTTATGGCCACAAGAATAACACCGTGCCTGTAGCAGCTTCCCTCTGATTTGCTTGCTGCTCAACTTAATCAAGATAATCACTAGAGAGCTGCAAGTGAAAGGCTCCACTGCACTTGTTCCAGATTGATTGAAGGGGATGACAACCAGGAAGTCTGCACTGCGATTCTCAGAGGGCAGCCCTCAGCAGAAGCAGAATCCAATTTGTCCCCACTCCAGAAGGTCTTGCACCAAGGTCACCATCTCCCACCCTGGGATGCAGCGGAAGCCCTGGTGAATGCCAACTCATTGCAGAAGAGCATGGGACAACAGTGTCACAAGAAGATGAACGATGCTCTTTACGCAGCCAGGGTAAGTCAACCACATGCAGTCTTTTTTTGGACCCCCTCACATACCCCTCCCACCTCTATCTTCTTCTCTCAACCAGCCATTCTAGGCTTTGCAAATACCTGTAAAGAGGCTGTCTTCCCCTCTCCCCTCTCCCCTCTCCCCTCATCACTATATACCCCCCTACTCACTGCCAAGCTCCTCACACTCCAGCTCCCATTCAAGACCAACGCCTGCCACACCTTATTACCATCTTAAATGTCATTACTGGCCCCGAAACTGTCCTGATCTGTGTCAGCACAAACTCAACCACAACAAGCATGAGCAAGCACACCCATTGATCATAGATCATAGAACCCTACAGTGCAGAAAGCGGCCCTTTGGCCCATCAAGTCCGCACCAAGCACCATCCCACCCAGGGCACCAGGCCCTACCCCCATATCCCTACATATTAAACCTATTAATGCCTCTAACTTCCGCTACCCTGGACATTAAGGGGCAATTTCTTAGCATGGCCAATCAACCTAACCTGCACATCTTTGGACCGTGAGAGGAAACCGGAGTAACCGGAGGAAACCCAGGCATACATGAGGAGAATGTGCAAACTCCACACAGACAGTGACCCAAGCCAAGAATCAAAACTAGGACTCTGGAGCTGTGAAGCAGCAGTGCTAACCATTGTGCTACCATGCCGCCCATGCAGCTCAGAATCCTGACACCATTTGAGAAGAGAGCCTTGAGCTGGCTGGGGTGGAGGAAGAGTGTGCCTGCAGTGATGGTGAAGTGAGGGCAGCAGAGAAATGTGAGAAACACTGTAATTCTCCAAGTCTCATGTGGGTGATCAACTTCCTCCTTCATCCCCTATAATACACAAATGGCATCTCCCTTCTCTTGCAGGCAAATCAGCTGAGCAGGCTGGACCATCTTCATTGTCCCCTAGACCCAACAAAATCCTGTGAGGGAGATTTCTCTAACTCCACCAATATATCTACAGAAACTCAGCACACATGGAGCAGTTGAACCAGGGACACTCGTTGTCACAATGGATGTCTCGGCGCTCTACACCAACATCCCCCACGATGATGGTATTGCTGCAACTGCTTCAGTACTCAATACCAACAACTGCCAGTTTCCGGATGCAATTTTACAACTCATCCGCTTCATCTTGGACCACAACATCTTCACCTTCAACAATCAGTTTTTCATCCAGACACACAGAATGGCCATGGGTACCAAATTCACACCTCAATATGCCAACATTTTCATGCACAGGTTCGAACAAGACTTCTTCACCACACAGGATCTTCAACCGAGCCTATACACTACATACATTGATGACATTTTTTTCTTTTGGACTCATGGTGAACTATCAACAAGTTCCATCCCACCATTAGACTCACCATGGACTATTCTCCAGAATCAGTTGCATTCTTGGACACACGCATCTCCATCAAGGATGCTCACCTCAGCACCTCACTGTACTGCAAGCCGACAGACAACCTCACAATGCTCCACTTCTCCAGCTTCCTCCCTAAACATGTTAAAGAGGCCATCCCCTACAGACAAACCCTCCATATACACAGAATTTTCTCAGATGAGGAGGATCGTGACAGACATCTCCAGACGCTGAAAGATACCCTCATGATAACAGGATATGGCGCTCGACTCATCGATCGACAGTTCCGACGTGCCACAGCGATAAACCGCACTGACCTCCTCAGAAGATGAACACAGGACACAGTGGACAGAGTACCCTTTGTTGTCTAGTACTTCCCCAGAGCGGAGAGGCTACGACATTTTCTCCGGAGTCTTCAACATATCATTGATGATGAAGAACATCTCGCTAGGTCCATCCCTACACTCCCACTTCTTGCCTTCAGGCAACCGTGCAACCTCAAACAGACCATTGTTCGCAGCAAACTACCCAGCCTTCAGGAGAATAGTGACCACAATACCACACAACACTGCCACAGCAACCTCTGTAAGACATGCCAGATCATAGACATGGATGACATCATCAAATGTGAGAATACCATTCACCAGGAACACGGTACATACTCTTGCAACTCGGCCAACGTTGTCTACCTAATATGTTGCAAGAAATGATGTCCCGAAGCATGGTACATTGGGGAGACCATGCAGACGCTACGACAGCGGATGAATGAACATCGCTTGACAATCACCAGGCAAAACTATTCCCTTCCTGTTGGCGAACACTTCAGCGGTCGCGGGCATTCGGCCTCCGACCTTTGGGTAAACATTCTTCAAGGGGGCCTTCGCGACACACGACAGCGCAGAGCCGCTGAGCAGAGACTGATAGCCAAGTTCCGCACACATGAGGACGGTCTTAACAGGGATCTTGGCTTCATGTCACACTATGTCATGTCACATGTAACCCCCCATGACTTGCCTGGGTTAGCAAAAAACCTCACTTACTGTGATGTCTGGAGACAATAGACGTCTCTTTAACTGTGCTCAGTGCTCCTTCCACTCACATTGTTAGCCACTTTAAGACTTGAATAGCAGGTTAGGTGTAAAGATTCACATTCTAATCAGTAATCCGTAAACAGTCTGTGCTGGTATACGTGCTGTTGGAAACCAGAATACTTCATTTGCCTGATGAAGGCCGTAGAGTCGAAAGCTTGCGGGTTTACTATCAAATAAATCAGTTGGATTTAAACCTGATGTTGTCAGACTACTTACTGTGTTTACCCCAGTCCAACGCCGGCATCTCTACATCACATAGAAGGATGCCAGAGGCAAGGGCAAAGACTGAGTCATGAGCAACAGGAAGGGATGCCCCATTTCTTCTATCTGAGGAGATATTGTTGTCCCTCCAGCACAATGAGGCCAATTTTGCAAGGGTGGCGTCTGCAGGGAGACTTTGGTGCAGGACATCAGTCTGTGGCAACAGATTTCTGTACCACGGTTCAGCTCATGAACTCCATGTACGAGGGCATGAACTCAATGGTGCAGAGTTTCAACTGTATGGTGTAGTGGGAATCTGCAAGTGTCTTCGCCAGGAGATATCAGCACTTCTGTACCTCACTCCAGCTGCCTCTCTACCTCTGGGAGGAGCACAGGGGACCCTAGGAACTCAGAGATGAGGATCATCTGGTTCATAACATCCCAGAGACCATTAGTTGTTCAGCCTATCTGAGTACCTCCTTTCTGTGAATGACACCCCTTCAGCCCCACAGACTGAGAAAGGCAACACTGAAATATCCATGCTGGCTGAAAGCAGGCCAGAGTCCGAAGGTTCAGGCCTCCCAGGAGATGCTGCAACAGGTCATGGAAGTCAACAAGCCTCTCCAAACACAGCTGGATTCTGGGGAAGCACCTAAATGTAGTGGGAGGGTGAGAAAGAATAAGAAGTGATAGCATCTTGTTGGCATGGGTGAAAGTAGGCACAATGTAGGGAGTTGAAATAAATCACTCTGTTCACTTACTGAGCCTCCACGCTGTCACTTCATGCTACCAAGCTGAATGAACCCAGGTACACATCCAGCGTTTCATTCTTGTGGATTGTGAGAATGGCTGTGCTATATCTCTCCCATTATGAGGACAGAATAAAGAAGTCCTGCATGCAGGCAACCCTGTGCACCCAACACCCGGCCAACCTTCCCGGGACCACATTCATGGGAGAAGCAAACCTTCCCCTTCCCTCAATCAGGATTAAAGCATTTCAATTTTGTATCTCTTCATTTGAGCGCCAGAGGTCAAGGAGCTGTAGAGGTGCTGATTGCTTGGCCACCTTGGGTGTAAAATGAAAGTGAAAATCTGGCCACATACTTAGATGGATCCAATGCCTGACACTATTATTCCAGCTTTGATGAACCTCATGATGTGCCCATTCATTGGCACAGCACAAGCAGTTCTTTGTTAGGTAGGAGTGAGACATATCGCTAAGGATGAGAAAAGCGTCACTTTGTCCTTATTGCAAGTCATCATCATTCTCCTGCTAAGTCAGGTCAATGGCGGCAACCCCTTTGCCATTGAAAATGTGCAACCAAGTGATTAGATAATGGTGGCACTACATCATTAACTTGACCTTACACCACTGTGGGAGACCTCATCACTTGCTATTCCTGCTCATCTCTGAAAGGAGGCATTTAGGGCATCCCTTGCTCAATGGTCAATTCTGACCCTGCCAACTGCCCAGCATTGTTCATCCTTCTCTTTAGCATCATTGGTCCACCATCCTTCTCAACATCCTCCTGATCTGTGGAGATCTTGTGCTCAGCCATGTCTAGTTTGTCTTCACCACGTGCAGAGAGCGCAGCAGATTATAATAATGCAAAAGACCCTCTGGGAGCTGTATTGCAGGGCTGAATGGTTCCTGAATGGTGCTACATGTTGCCATGGTGACTTTAGAAACATATAGGTGCGGTCCATTCGACCTTGCACCTGCTGCATCCCTGCTATGTGGACGAAGGCGATGATGTTTGGCTCATTTGATTCTAGTCATAGCTGATAAAAGCAAAATATTGCAGATGTTGGAATCTGAAACAAGAACAGAAAATGCTGAAAAATCTTTACAGGTCTGACAGCATCTGTGGAGTGAGAATAGAGCCAACTTTTTGAGTTAGGATGACCGCAGAGCCCTAAGGATCATGTGTTCAGCTGTACATGATTGAGAGAGCATCAACATGACCTGTGAGGTCCAAAATGGCAAGGTGTGCACCAATTTTGTGTTAAATGCTGATTACCATCACAAATTTCCCACCCAGCATACTTCCTTCATGTGCATGGGATGCCTGTCTATTGCTCTTCCTTGTTGGAAGTTGTTGAAAGAGGACCTTCATCTCCCAGTTCCTGTAATATTGAAACCAGCAGTGACAGAGTTGTTTTGCAGCCTTTGATTCTGCTACTGAGGCTGGAAGACAAATAAGTTAATAGTGTGAATTTACAAACAGAACAGCAAATGGAATCCAGCTTGGAACTGGTTTTCCTTGTATATATTGAATGATTACAAATTAATTATGTTTACTTAATATAGGTGTGGAATTCTAAGAAAAAAATATATCAATTAGGTCAGGTTTCATACAAATACACGACTGCACATGTGACACACACAAGGTAATATTCCGGTTTCAGCTCCTGTCATGAGAAAAAATATAGCCAAATGTTTTGGGCAAAAGATCTTCTGTCAGAACAGAAAAGGATTGAGTTTCTTTACACGTCTGCATCAAAACAAAAGCAAAACAGAGAATCACAGGAAAACATCACAAGGATGTGCCAAATTTTCATTGTAAGTTTATTCTAGGGGCCGTCCTAATTTGTTTCTACTGTGAAGCCATAGACCACATGGGAACACCAGCTATGTGGCCAGACTAGAGAAACTGGAATTAGAGTCTGGCCCTTCGCCCATCATGTCTGCATCACCTATCAAGCACCTATTTATTATAATCTCATTTTCAGCACTTGGTCCATAGTTTTGTATGTTACGGTATTTCAAGTGCTCATCTAAAAGCTTCTTAATTTCTATCTTATCTATATGCCTCATAATTTTCTTTTCAAAGCAGAGTACATTAAGGGGAAGTTTAACAAAGGTGGGGATGAAGGGCTATGAAGTTCTTTTTTAAAACAGTAACTAAGAAGATACTGTCTTCATTGGCCAGAGTTGGGGGTGGGGGGAGGTGGTAGGGGCAATGGCACTAACCAAGGATCATAAATTTAGGACAATTGACGAAGGATTTACGAGAGATGAGATTTCTTGATGCAATAAGTTGTTATGATCTGGACTGCCTGAATGAGTAGTGGAATCAGATTCAGCAATAAGTTTCAAAAGGGAATTTGATATATACTTGAAAAGGAAAAGGTTTAGATTACGAGGAAAGAGGAATGAAATGGATTGGATAGTTCAACAAGCTGGCACAGGCACAATGAGTTGAATGTATGTGCTGTATTATTGTACGATTGCATGTTCATCTTTTACATTCATCTGCATTAATATTAAATCTAGTGACTTTAACCAAGGATCTGCAATCTCTGTAGAGGTCAAAGGACCCGAAATGTACATATTTTCTGCCCCCTGCATGGAATTTCACTCAGTCAGAAATTTATGGAATAATAGCTCTGAAAATCACAAAGAAGTATTTTTGGTCCATTTGTCTTTAGAGCTAAATATTTGTGATTTTTTGATGTATCTCACAGGAAAGGCACTGTAGTGAGCTTATTGATACAGAAATCATATCCTTAAGATCCTTCAAGTTCAAGGTCAGTTTCTGTAATAAACTTGAACAATTTTGATGGCTCAGAGAATGTAGATCTTGAGGTGTTTTCAATACATATTTATATTTTAACTAAATGAATTAAAAGCATTCTAAACTGATGCAAAGTTAACAAAAATTATCTAGGTTGTCAACCTGTTCAGGTAAAACAGCTTAGCGACAATATTTTCAGTACTCCACCGGCAATCAAAAATGTTTCCAGGATAGCCTTATAAGTTGAACATTAATGATGTGGTAAAGAGCAGTGTGTCTGTTGAAGTTTGAAAGGATCTGACATTGCACTTACCTTGATAGATTGAATCCCTTCCTGCACTGGCCAGTTCCTCTGCCCACTGCCAATTCAGTGCCTCTGTCAGCTCAATCCAAACTTGCTTGGTTTGGGAGGGTGGTCTTCTCCTTCCACCTTCTGAAAAGAGACCTTCCCTCCTCTCCCTTGCAACCTCGTGGAGGCATTTCCAGGTTGGCATCAATAAAGCATTGGCAGCCCTGGCTACTCCATGCATACATGGGAATTCAATTAGTAAAATGGCAGCCACAGTAATAGCTCTGGTGCTCTGTTTAAATAGCACTTACTCTCTTTCGGTCCTGCCTCTGTTCCTATGCCTACAAAACCCACCCCCAGCCAATTAATAATCAGGGCCTTGAAAACCAGGGGCTTTGGTCATTTCCTATGCAGTGCTCATTCATTCAGTTAAACATAACCTGTCTGCTTCTCAGGGAAATGTAAAAGATACCATGGTACTGTTCTGAAGTACAGGCAAGTTCTTGTCCAGGCCAGTATCTATCCCTTAACTAATACAAAATGGATTATCTGGCCACTAGTACATTTGTGCTTGTGGGACCTGCTGAATGCAAACTGGTCTCTGTAACTTCCACCATTATAACAGTGGTTGCTCTTATTGATTGTAAAGTGCTTTGAGACATCTGAGGCTATGGAAGGCGCTAAACGAAGGCTTTCTTTTTTGAGTATGCATACATGTTTAGCTAATAATAGATCAGCTAGTCTAATAGGTTTCAAACTGTAATCCTAAAAGCTTTTCTATGTAAGGACAGCAAATAGCCAGGATATTGCTGAATATCAGGAACCACATTAGAACTGCTCCTCTGATGCTTGCAAATAGTATTTAGTTATGCGTCACTGGGTATAAAACATTTTGACAGACATTCCAATCAGGTATATTGAGACCTATGTCCTAGGACCTGTTGAATATAGTACCAGGCTGTATTAGTGTTCATGCCCCATAATTTGCCCTGAACATGCTCCTGTAGTTGCCGTTTTTGATCTGGAAGTTTCTCTTCTTGTACAATTCACAGCTGAAAAGAGTCAGAGTCATAGAGTTTACAACATGGAAATAGGCCCTTTGGCCCAACCTGTCCATGCTGCCCTTAGTTTTTTTTTAAACCCTAAAATAATCCCAATTGCCTGCATTTGGCTCATATCTCTCTACACCCATCGTACCCATGGAACTATCTAACTGCTTTTTAAAAGATAAAATTGTACCTGCCTTTACTACTACCTCTGGTAGCTTGTTCCAGACACTCACCACCCTCTGTGAAAAAAAAATTCCCCTTTGGTCACTTTTGTATCTCTCCCCTCTCACTTTAAACCTATGCTGTCTCGTTTTAGACTTCCCTATCTTTGGGAAAAGATATTGACTATCCATCTTGTCTGTGCCCCTCATTATTTTATAGACCTCTATAAGATCACCCCTCAACCACCTATGCTCCAGAGAAAAAAATCCCAATCTATTCAGTTATTTCTTATAACTCAATCCATCAAGTCCCAGTAGCATCCTAGTAAATCTTTTCTGCACTCTTTCTAGTTTAATAATATCCTTTCTACAATAGGGTGGCCAGAATTGAACACAGTATTCCAAGTGTGGACTTACCAATGTCTTGTACAACTTCGGAAAGATGTCCCAACTCCTGTATGCAATGTTCTGTCTGATAAAACTAAGAATGCCGAATGCCTTCTTTAACATTCTGTTCACCTGTGACTCCAGTTCCAAGGAGCTATGAATCTATAATTCTAGATCTCTTGGCTCTGTAACGCTCCCCAATGTCTTACCAATAACTGAATAAGTGCTGCCCTGGTTCAATCTACCAAAATGCATCACCTCGCATTTATCTAAATTAAACCCCATCTGCCATTTGTCTGCCCATTGGCCCAATTGATCAAGATCCCCCTGCAACTAGAGATAACCTTCCTCACTGTCCACCACGCCACCATTCTTGGTGTCATCTGAAACTTACTAATGATATCTCTTATATTCTCATTAAAATCATTAATATAAATGACAAATAACAGTGGGTCTAGCACTGATCCCTGAGGCACACCGCTAGTCACAGGCCTCCAGTTTGAAAAACAACTCTCCACAACCACCCTCTGGCTTTTGTCAAGAAGCCAATTTTGTATCCATTTAGATACCTCACCCTGGATCCCAGGAGATTTAACTTTAAGCAGCAACCTACCATATGGTATCTTATCAAATGTATTGTATTGTAATGCAAATTGATTTTTGAAGTACATGCACATTGTTGTTTTACTCCAAGTATTTATTAGCTAGGTAGCAGTGGCATTTCAAGTAAGCTCCAAATAGCATGTTTGACTAGTCATTGGAGTAACTGCAAAGTTGAGCAATTGTTTGCTGATATTAATTGCTGCATTATTACTTTAAATGGAAGGAGTATATTTGAGCTTCAAACTTTAAACAACATATTATATACTAACCAGCCTGTTTTGATAATGCAGCACTCAAACTTATGAACCAGGAAATGAAGGAACAATGAACAGGAAATTAGGGAACAACAACCTAAACACATACTTTGCTCAAATCAAATCACATATAGTAAATGATTCAATTCTCATTTGTAGAGTTGCAGCATTTGTTACACAAGCTGGAACTTGTTCCAAGTTGAGTATCTGCAAACCTTTGTTCTCATGCCCATTAACCCCTCCCCAGCCAATTAATAATCAGCCCCCTTGAAAAGCAAGGGCTGTGGCCACTTCCCGTAGCCAAATTGGGATTTGCAGTTTTCTGACCTGGAGGAAAGTCAGGCCCACAACTGAGCTCAGGTTCCAGTGTAGTACTGAGGGAGAGCAGCACTCATTCATTCAAATAAACATAGCCTGTCTGCTTCTCAGGGAGATGTAAAAAAAATCCATGGTACTATTCTGAAGTGCAGCAAGTATGGCCAAATATCTAGTCTAGCACTACTCTTGAGTGACTTGATTTCTTGATCATTCCCAATCTATTAAATGGAAATAATCTATCAATCTGAACATAATTTAGTCTTTTATATCTCTCTATCGAAGTCTATGCAGTTCTGAAGTAAATGACTAAGGTCAAAACTAAGGTTTTTTTTTTAAGTGGAGCCTCTGTAGCCCTCCTCAAAACTTTGTCCAAAGTTTCAATGGCATCCGTTTCAAAAACAGTATTTGAAGTGTGGGCTAACCAAAGTCTCGTTTTTAAGTAACATTTGGTTAACTCATTTGCACAATAGGCCTCTTTTCGAGCAAACCAAATAAGCCAACTCAAATTAACTTAGGGATGAAGCAAAAGAGGCAGCTCCCCAAAAGGAGGGGGGACAGCCTGAACAGAAGTACAAAGGAAACTTAAAACATTGCATCAAAATGTGATTATCAGGATCTATAATGCACTCCAGCCCTGCAGTGCCCAACGAGCATGGAAGGCATCAATTATGCATGCTTCCTCTCCAGGGTGCAAAGAATTTGCATAATAGGGGAGAGAAAGAAAGGCATTAACAAACAGCATAGAACATTACAACACAGTACAGGCCCTTCCCTTGATAGTTTCACAGGTCAGTGCAACAATCTAAAGCCCATCTAACCTACACTATTCCAACATCATTCATATATTTATCCAATGATGATTCAAATGCCCTCAATGTTGGCAAAACCACGACTGTTGCAGACTGGGCCTTCCGTGCTCTTACTATTCTCTGAGTAAAGAACCTACCTATAGAACATAGAACAAGCAAGATAAATCAATTTTATAATTCGTGAAACAGTAGAATCTGTGATGGAACAGAAATTTTAGGATTCAAGTACAGAAATCACTAAAAGCTAAGGGACAGGTACAAATTAATTTTAAAAGATAACAGAATATTTATCTTTGCCTCAAAAGGATGAATGTTTTATTGCAATCATATAAAGCACTAATTAGATCCCACACAGAGTCCTGCATTAATCCTGGATAGCATATTTAGAAAGTCTTGGAGGGAGTGTAGCGTAAGTTCATGTAAGCATGATAACTGGTTAAATGATGAAAAAAGGTAACATAGACTAGGTTTGTGTTCTCTGTCAAACGTGATCTAATGGAGTTCCTGGAGACAATTAATGGGGGAGATAGAGAAAAACTCAAAGGTTATATTAGGAAAACCTTCCTCACATTAAGGATACTAGAAATCTGGATCTCTCTTCTCCCAAGGAGGGGGACAGTTAATAAATTTTAGAATTGTTCTAGAAAGTCAACAAGC
This sequence comes from Sphyrna mokarran, assembly GCA_024679065.1. Classification (NCBI taxonomy): domain Eukaryota; kingdom Metazoa; phylum Chordata; class Chondrichthyes; order Carcharhiniformes; family Carcharhinidae; genus Sphyrna; species Sphyrna mokarran. The sequence goes on from JAGIQG010000015.1 coordinate 36,685,185, forward strand.
CTCGTTGGCCTTGTTACACTGATAGAATGGAGAGCTACTTTAAGACTAGTTAATTGAAGAGCACTATACTCAATCCTGCTCTGATCCTAAATCACTGTGCGCATGTTCTGAATCTGTGATCTTTCCCTATTTATGACCATGAGTTGCATTTTGCTCAGTTATTTACAGAAGAGTGTTTCTGAATCCAACTGTTTCATATTATCTGAAAAGTAGCAATATCAAAGATATTTTCTCCAAGCAAACATATTTGATGCAAAATATACTGAAAATCTGAAAATTATCTTGAATAATATTTTTTTTATCTTTTTAGATCCGTGCATATATCGGTGCACTTTCTCCTGACAACAAAGATAATCAAGATTTGAATGCTCTAAGACTTGCGTCGGTGAATTCAATTATTGACCCATGGGTTTTCATAATTCTCAGAACCTCTGTATTTCGAAAATTAATTTTGATGTGTTGCAAAAGACTCTGCCCTAATGCTAGACTTGGAAGCTTGGTTTGTTGAAAACTAATGGCTGATTTATTTTGGTATTATTTCAGTAATGGCTGAAATATTTTATTGTCTGGTTCTTCCTGTGATTTCTACCAATCAAAGGGTAAATGACAAAACTCAGTGGTGATGGGTTTTGCTTTTGAAGCAAATGTCAGGATAACATTTTTAAACAAGTGCTCTTCATTCTGAATGGTATTTTTCCCTGTTGGAACTGGAGCAGAGAAATATAAAATGCAGATTAATTTATTTCCTCATTGCTCAGAAATCAAAAGCTATGTTATGCTTTCTGATATGTTTATATGCATCTTGAGTGAATGATTGTTGCCATCATATGCACGGAGTTGTATAAGTTTTGACCAGGATAAACTACTTAGGGGCTGAATTTGTCTTCAGTTCCAAAGTCAGCTCCAAATCTGTTAGTATTGCTGTAAGTCAGTCAGAATCTCAAATTCAAATAGTACTCAAATTTCCTGGTCTATTTATTTACATAATGACAGCTCTTGCCTGCATTTAACTCCTGAAGGAATTGTTCTCGACTCAGCCAGGGCAACAGACTTCAACACTTCAGGGATGTCCTCACAAGAAGCCAAACATCCCAATCAACTGGCTTCTGACTGAGCAAAATGGAGAAGGTTCATTTGAGAAGATAATGAACACATGGAGAGATTTGGTCAGGAACACACAGAGATGAATTTGGGAGAGTGCACAAACCTCCCAGTAACCCAACCCACCAAGAACTGCCTGCCACATATGTGGTAGATTCTGCAGATTGCACATTGGATTTATCATTTATCCCATTGAAGCAGAGTGGAAGCATGTCATCCTCAATCCCAAGGCACTGCCTAACTCACAGCAATTTCGTCTACCCATTGAGAAGATTCATTGGAGACCAAGAGCAGTGAGAATTCAGAAAAACAGGTTTCAGCAAAATTTCTTAGCCCTTTATTGAAAGACCCCAAATCATGGTGCAAAGGGAATAAAGCACAGCTTCTTGGCATTGTTATCCCCTGTCACAAAAACATCAATTTTCAGCGGTCATAGTCAGATATCTTCAGTGTTCCCAATGTTCAAACTATTTGCAGCAGTTACTTTATTATCGAATGCATTTAATGTTGATTGGTGTTTACATTATTCATTTAGACAAATCTATGAACACGACATTCTGTGAATTAATAATAATGAACTTTTTGGCATGTGAATTAAAGATTCCATTATATCTTATCTCAAAGCATTCCAGAAATTTGCAAAACATTTGCCAGTATTATGCATTGCATGCACTATGCTTACACATTTGTTTTCTGTTTCCAATTTCTCTACCCTTATCTTTCCTTTCTGAATTATTTGAGTCATGCTGGGGTAAAATTGGGTACTTATAACTTTTCAGTATCTTAACAAAGTAAACATTCTTCATGCGTCTGAGTCGTATTGATTCTAGGCGATTGCACCAGAAGGCAAACAATATGTTCACTCCTATCACTCTACAATCTTGGTTGGGAAGAAAGGTTTTGATGTGAACATGCCACCTTTCTGCACGGGAGATATGTGTTTTCCAACCTTTGAAAATGCTTTAGAGGGTGAACAGTACACTGTCCTGCAGGTTTACTTCAACATTTATGTTTCATATGTACTATAATATGCATGTTTATTGCATGTTACAAGAACTTTGTAATATAAGCAATCTATGATTCAAAATTGAATTAGCTGGTAAAATAAATAATCAGATTTGCTGAACAAACAAATGTATCATTATGAACATGAATAAAAGCACATGCGCATTCAAATAACTTGTGTGTAAACTTGAAATGTAATATAAAACCCATTTTAACTCAACCACCTGCTTAGCACAATAAATTGGTTAAGTATGATTTCTCTTTCACCAGACTGTAATCACTCTGCCTGATTGCCTTGAATTTTTCAAGGCCCTACTATAACATCTTTAATAATATCTTTTAACATTTTCCGTATGATGGATGTTAGGCTAATAATGCATATGACAATTGCAGCCTTACAATTAGCACTGAAACTGAAGTAATGCAGCAGCCTGCTCCAGGAAGGACCGTCTTGAGCCCAAAGTTTAGTCCATGACTAAAACCATCAGCAGCAAATAAGTTCATTTACCTTGACAGTACACTCTCTTGAGTGGCCTTGGATGATAAGACAGACGCGACATTTGCCAAAGCAAATATTTGATTTAACTTGATTCATTATTGTCATACATATTAGTAGTAAGGAGTCTCACGACATCAGGTTAAAGTCCAAGAAGTTTATTTGATAGTAAACCCACAAGCTTTCGGAATGCTGTTCTTTTGTCAGGTGAGTAGAAGGTTCCTTCCACTCATCTTCCACTCACCTTCCACTCACCTGACGAAGGAACAGTGTTCCTAAAGCTTGTGGATGTACTATTGAATAAACTTGCTGGACTTTAGCCTGGTGTTGTGAGACTCCTTACTGTGTTTATCCCAGTCCAACACTGGCATCTCCACAACATGTATTGGTATACAGTGAAAAATATTGTTTCTTTCATGCTATACAGACAAAGCATGTCATGCATAGAGATGAAAAGGAGAGGGTGCAGACCTTCAGCGGGCTTCAAACATCAGTCTGGGAATGAAGAGAAGCAAGGCTGCCTATCAAACTGCAAGACGTAGAGACTTAGACTTCATACCGGCATCCAAGCAGCTCAACCACTTTCACTTAAGCTGTCTTGAAAAAATTCCGAAAACAGACAGCAGGACAAAATATGAGACTGAGGTGTTCACCTGAATTGGCATGAATTGTATTGAGACAGTCACAATTGAGTTAGGCTGTTTATGTAGCCAGAACATCTGATACTTGCTTAGCAAAGCAAATATTTTTACGGGATATTCTCTCATGACAATCAGAAGTGCTACAAGGAAACTGAAATTTTTGCTTTTGATAGAAATCTTGGGTTCTGGGAGTAGCTAGCCCATGATTGCTGAATCAGGCAAAACCAAATTTAAAAATGGTGTGGCCTCCCACAAGAATAATCAGAACAGAGACGAAAGAACACACAAGAAGAGGAAACCCTGATCCAGCAGCTCATCCAAAGCTCGATCATCTGCAGCATCTTCCTGCCACAGAATTGCCTTAACAGGCCCCTGTGTACCCACAGGGTGGAACAGTAGCACAGTGGTTAGCTGCTTCACAGCTCCAGGGACCTATCTGGGTTTGATTCCAGATTGGGTCACTGTCTGTGTGGAGTTTGCACATTCTCCTCATGTCTGTATGGGTTTCTCCAGGTGCTTTGGTTTCCTCCCACAGTCCAAAGATGTGCAGGTTAGGTTGACTGGCCATGCTAAAATTGCCCCTAAGTGTCCTGAGATGCATAGGTAGGAGGGATTTGTGGATAAATATGTAGGGATAAGTAGAGCCTAGGTGAGATGGTGTTCGTTGCAGACTCGATGGGCCAAATGGCCTCTTTTTGCACTGTAGGGTTTCTATGATTCTTTGAAGCCCTACCAAAAACCCAAAATGATAGGTATGATCAACTTTGCCTTGAAAATACCATGCCCTGACACCTTTGCCCTTCTTTGGACCTCTGTTCCACTGCTCCCAATCCCTGACCTAAGTCTTCTGGCCCCAAGCCTCCTTGCAAGCTGCTGTTCTTCTGCTTCCCTCCCTTATGCCACAAAGTTAAACAAGAAAAATCACTGACCTAAGACACAACCACACTTGGCCAACTGGTGCATACCATTTCCAAACAGACCTTGTCCAAGTGTGATAAGATTCTCACGCACCCCAACCTTATCTTGAAGATAGGGCATAATTTTAAAGTTCTCTTATGCTAATGAGTATTCATGACATGAAATATGTTATATGAAACCACTACTGACCAGTGTGACAATTGACATGTCGCAAACACATTGCAGACTTTATTACTGCTTCTCGAACACCAAGAGATTTCACATCTCATCCAATTATGTCACCTTGCATGCCACATTCCTTGTTCCTGTGAGCTCCCTAAAATCCTCACCTTGGTCTCCATTGACAGAAAAATCCAAGAAAAATGTCAGAAAACACCACAAATTTTACATTCATTGGCCCGACCTAAGCATTTGTCTCTGTAACTCATGAGACTCTGTGATTATGCTCCAAAGATTCAGATGTTCAACAAACTTCATCATAATAATGAAATAACTTCACAATGATATGACTGCTACTGCCTTGAGTGGTAGATCTAAAACAGATGCCTTAAAAATCTGACCAGGACGAAGCAAGGCTGTGTGATAATCCTCACACTATTTACAATCTACTTGAGAGTGACTATACACCTCAAAGATTATCTACTCTCTGGTGTCAGTATTAAATATCCCATAGATGGAAAACTTTCTTCCATCTATCTCCAAGTCAAAAATAAACCAACCACCACAGGTATACATGACCACCATAGGCATACATGACCTACAATTTACGAATGACTGTAGAGTTGCAGCCTATTCTGCACCAGTTCTGCAAACCACTCTCAATCTCTTCAATTCTGTGCACAAGAGATTCAGCCTGTACTTGAATGTTGTCAAAACAAAATTTAAATATCAACCCACACCAGTCAGCCAAATATTCTACCTCCCAAATATGGTGAGAGGCTCTATAAAACATTGAGCTCTTCTCATGCCTTGGCAGCCATCTCTTCCAAAAAGCCACCATTGTTGAAGAGATCCAGCTCAACCTTCTACAAATTTGTAGCAGCAGGAGTTTGACAACAAAGATGTTCACCAGTCAACAAAGTCCAAATGTACAAAGCTGTCATCACCACACTCTTATATTGCAGTTAGAGCTGGACTGTACTTCAGCGACACATTGGTTTTCAAAAGGCATGTGATAAGGTACCACATAAAAGGCAACTATGCAAGATGTTGGAGGTAATATTCTGGCATGGATAGAGGATTGGCTAACTAGCAGGAAGCAGTGAGTAGCAATAAGAGGATTTTTCTCAGGTTGGAGAGTGGTAACCAGTGGAGTGTCACAGGGATGAATGCTGGGATCACAGCTCCTCACAATATATATTAATGATTTGAAAGAAGGAACAGAGTGCAGTCTGGCCAAATTTACGCATGATATGAAAGTAAGTGGGAAGGAAGGTTATAAGGAGGATATAAATAGCTTATAGAGAGATATTGACAGGTTAAATGAGGAAAGAGCACAAAATTGACAAATGGCATTCAATGTGGGAAAATATAAGATTGTTCGTTTTAGATGACAGAATGAGAAAGTAGATTATTATTTAAATAGAGAAGGACTGCAGAAAGCTGTAGCACAAAGGTAGTTGGATCTATTTGTTCATGAAACACAGAAAATTAACATACATAAGGTAATCGCGAAAGCAAATGGAATGCTGGCTTTTATTTCAAGGAGGCTGGAGTATAAAAGTAAAAAGATTTTGTTGTAACTGTAGTAGTGAGGCCATATCTAGAATGGTCCCTTTATTTAGGGAAAGGTCTATTATCATTGGAGGCAGTACAAAGGGGTTTACTCAGGTGATCTTGGGTATGGAGAGATAGCCATATGATGCAAGGTTGAACAGGGTTGTGTCTATATTCTTGAAGTTCAGAAGAGCAAGAGGTAATATGATTGAAACATAAGCTACTAAGGGGTTTGGACAAGGTAAATGTTGAGAGGATGTTTCCACTCATGGCAAAGTTTAGGACTGGAAAGAATAGTCACGGAAAAAGGGGGATACTCATTTAAGGTGAATTTGAGGAAGAATTTCTTCTCTCAAAGAGTGATGAATCTTAGGAATTATTTACCCAGGGAACTATGGAGGTCTAGTCTTTGAATATTTTCAAGTCTGAGATTGATAGGTTTTTAATCAATAGGAGAATTAAATAACGTTTATTTATTAGCCACAAGTAAGACTTACATTAATCCTGCTATGGAGTTGTTATGAAATTCCCCTAGTCACCACACTCCAGTGCCTGTTCAGATCAATGCACCTAAAAAGCACTTCTTTCAGATTGTGGGCAGAAACCAAAGCACCTAGAGGAAACCAGCATAGACAAGAGTACATGCAAACTCCACACAGACTGTGACCCAAGCAGAAATTGAACTTGAGTCCCTGGTACTGTGAGGCAGCAGTGCTAACCTCATGCCACCATGCTGCCTGATTACAGAGATTAATGATTGCAGAGATAAGACAGGAAAGTGAATTTAATGAACATTAAATCAGCCATGATCATATTAAATAGTGGAACAGATTAGATGGACTGAATGGCCTATTCCTGATCCTATTTTGTATGTCTTATGAGCTAGAGAAATTCCAAAAGCAGTGTCACTGCTACATCCTTTTGATTCAGTGGAAAAATGTCAAACACTACAGTCCTATCTAAAACCTGCTCCCCAAGCATTCGGACAAAATCGTTGCAAAATTGAATTTGATGGCCTGGACACTGTATCCAGATAGCCCAAAAGCATTTCTTCTTTCAGGTCCTATTTTCTCAACTCTCAGATGGTCAACATTCCAGGAGATAAACAAAACACATTCTAAAGCTCTACTTGAAGCGCAATAGCTTTGACATTAATGATTGGGAGAAGCTTGCTAGCAATCGTTCAAAATCATTCAAGCTGCACCATGCCTTGAGTTGCAACATTGTAAAGATGAGGCAGACAGCAAAGGAAAGTAAAGGAAACAGAGCCTGTACTCTGGATTCCAAGGTGCCATTGGACAACCTGCCCCATGTGTCCAAAGGTCAGTAATTACAAGAATCAGCCTTCTCACACAAAAACCCACTTCAGAAACTCTGAGTAAATGTCACCCTTAAATCATAGGATAGGCAATGAATGACATTTTGCCCATAAATGTAATTTATGCTCATGAATTGGTAGATAAGTGGGAGGAATTCAGCCCTGGTACATTCAACACATTGCAGAAAGTTCTTATGATCTGAAAACTATCCTAGGGACTGTTACAGTTTAGGAGATTATTTCAGTATCAAATGAGTTTACTGAGGGTTTTTAAAGTAGTAGCTAACAATGCTAAAATAGGTGTTTTGAACGATGGCTGTCATTCCGATTAGCTGCATCTCTGGCAATAGCCATGTTGCTGCTTTTACAGAAGACTTGTCACAGATGACGCCGGAGCGTGGCAACTTCTTACAAGCTTGTCCAGTATACCTTTTAATTCTTTTAATCTTGTTCTATATTTTTAAAACTCTACTCACTTTTCAACTTTGCAATAATGCTTTAATTCAATCTGTTACAGATTTGGCTATTACAACTGTTTCCACATACAAGGAAAGGAGAGAGTGTAGAATGTACTGTAATAGTACATTCTGCATTCTCTCCCTTCCTTCTCAATGTATGGTATGTTTTATCCGTCTAGCTCGCAAAAAACAATATTTTTCACTGTGAAGTAATACATGTGACAATATTAAATCAGATCAAATCCAATGCCACTTAGGCAGTTGACAAAATAGCAAGGATTAGGGACTCTGGAGAGATGGGTGTCCCATCCATCAAGACTCACCAGTCAATCTGAAGCCGGCAACTCTATTGATCAGCAGGGCCACCGGGCAAGTGATGGCACTACAATACTCACCCAACGCCCAGAATTGTAGACAGATGCAAGTCACAGATGAATGATGACAGAAAAGAATTTGCAGGGTGAACTTTGTGAAGGAGAGATTAGGGGATTGGCAGCAAGGGCAGAAGGTAGCTTTCAGCAGCCCCCTCCAACCTGATACACAGTCCCTGACTCAGGCATGGAATGCCTTTCATCAAGGGATAACCTGGGATTTCTTGTCATGCATCCTGTATGGTGTGGCTCCATGCCCAGTGCCTCCACTAATTGAAGAGGAGTGAAGCCCTAGAATTAGCATTAATTCCCCCTTGAGGCCCTCAATCAGTGATGGTGTAAGAAAGTTGCCCATGTGCCTTCTCAACATGAGCTTAACTGAGGTGGAAACAGAAAGATGGTGGGGTCCCCACATATCACCTTCCTGGCTTATTAAATGTTCTCTTATCACAAATTCTGGCACAGCTGAAAACATTAAATTCTGCCCGTCGATTTAAACACTTCCACAGGTTTTCCAAGAGCCAGTTGTCATTCTTTGCTTGGTAAAACTACTGACCAGTGAACTGAGGCCCAAGCTTGTTTCTGGAAACTGTGAAATTTAAGGTCATGACTAATTTGGCAATGAGCTAACAATCCATGTGATTTAGATATGGCTTTCCATCCTGTTATCTATCTTGCTGAGTCTGTTTCACATCTTGAAGATGTGTGCATCAATGTTGAATTCAGACATTTGGTTTTACTATGAATTCCTAAACTTTAAAATTAACATAAAATTGTACATACTGGATAACACAAAGCCTATAAGTAGTTTCAATTATCTTTTACCATAATCACAGAAATGATATGAATAATATCTCTAAGTTGACAGGAACTGTTTATGAACCACTTCCTTTTTAAATATATACATATATCTCTTGATTTGACCTAGTTAAGGTTGATCAGTGTGAGGTTAAGCTCACCTCACATAACAGGAAAGTTCAAAATAATATTGTTTATATTACCTTGTAAACAACTGGAGAAAAACTACATTTGCTATATATAAAATAAAACATTAAAACATTCCATCTCTATAATATTTTCTCAAGTAATGCAGACATAAGTATTGGATTAAATTAAAGTTATGTTGGTAGTTATAATAAACCGGGAAATATTGTTTCTTGTGTCCCATTAACACTGTGATGACCTCAGCCAGGCTAATGAGGTTGGCTTGCTAGGATATGAATTAATTGATGGTTAAATCAGGGAACCTCATGCTGCCTATGTAAAGCAGGTGTGTCAGACTCCCAGCATTTCACGGAGCAACTGGAGAGTTGGCTATGTATGGATGTATGGTATAAATAAAGTAACTTGGTACCGGGACTTTGACCTCCTTGGAATTATTACAAACACTTATAAGGAAGAGTAAACAAAATTTGAAAGCAAGAAATGGCTGCACTTAGAGCACGAATGGCTGATGCTTTCCTGGAAATTGACATTCAGGTGGCAAGGGGACAGTGGAATAGAAGGAAGAAGCTGGTAGGCCTCACCAGGAAGGAATGGCTTGATTTTGCAAATGAGTGAAGCAATCATCAGACTGCCATACCAATATGGTTGTGATTCAGTAATCAATTACCTGCTAAGAACTGGCAAGGTGGCAAGGCCTCTTTACACCAACCTCACAGTACTAGAAATCACAAAGTAGTAGATGCTGGAGCAGCAGCATGAAATGTGACGATATTTGTCAGAGTTCCCAGAAACTGTTTGCACCAGTGTGCAGATGATGGAGGAGTCCAAACATGTTAAGAGAGAAGTCATATTTCTGCCTTACAAGCACATGATGTACTTCACTGTGAGAATAGCCATCGTCTTGGAGAACACCATGCACAATGGATGAAGGAGATAGGCATTGATCTTCCACCATCACCTTATCTATGAAAAGTATGAAATAATGAATGGGCAAGATAGGCCAAAATACCTGGATTCCTCACAAGGAGCTTACTCACAATAGAAGCCTCAGGAAGTACAGGCCAGTCTTGAAAGGATGGAGGAATGGCTGCCAGACCTTATGGAGGCTCCTTTCAGGGAGCTCTTGGCATTGATGGTAGATCTTCAGCCCTTTGGCAGAGTTATCAATGCTTCATGAAGTTGTGGTAGCAGAGGGTGGCCCAAAACATCTGGAGGGGAAAGTGTCTTTAAATCCACAGTCTCTCAATCTGACTGACTTGATCTGTCTGAAAGTGTAGTGTATTGGTCAACCTCAGGTATAAGGCATCAGTGACCAGCTTGATAAGAGATAAGCTTCTGACTGGGAGATCACATAATTGTACCTAGAGGATTCCTGGAATAATCCTGAGTGTAAAGACTGGAAGCCATTGTATTCACCATAACAGCCCACTATTTCCATATGCCCTCAAGTCTTCCTCCAGCATTGCACACAGCTCCAAAACCAGCTGCACGGACAGTCAGTTTTCATTGTGAAAGCTGAAAAGATGAGCGGGAGGGTGGGAGCACTTGGTCATGAGGCAACAGTTGGATGCTCTTCACAAAGCAGAGTAGCCTCAGCCAAAGATTTGTTAATAAATGCAAGAAGCAGGCTGAATCTGCATACTAGGCACAGAAATTTGGGAGGGTGTTCCAAGAAAAAGCTAATATAGAGTTGAGAAGGTGAGAGGCCAAAGAGGCTGAAATTCTCACTGCAAGAATAAACTAAACTTGATGAAGGGAGATTAAGACATTGCAAATTAATGGCTAGACTGACAATAATGAATAAGACTAAAATTGAATTTTTATTCAACATTTGGCTATTATTGCTGGTTTATTCCCATTTGGAATTTAAGAAAAAATTTTAACCTGTAGAAGTGTTTGGACTTTAACATGACAAAAATGTGATTGCATCAGGAAGTTGCTTCCAATGTGTTTAACTTGAGCACATTGGTGAATATATATATATGTCAATTGAAATACTTCAACTGACTTTCAAATTTAACATGTATCCACAGATTTTCCAAGTTTCCTGAAACTTTCGCAGAGAACAAGATGTCAGCACATTAGCAAATCACAGAGTTGATTAGTAGTCATGGAAATGCTGTAATAACAAATCATTGCTCTTTTTTTGTACCTGCTAGTGGGAAGTGGTTTCATAGAATCCCTTCAGTGAAGAAGAGGCCATTCGATCAATCAAGTCTGATTGACACTCTGACAGAGAAACTCACCAAGGTCATCTCCCCACCATATTCCCATAACCTCACATATTTCCCATGGCTAATCCATCTACACATTTTGGATCACTAAGGGATAATTTATCATGGCCAATCTACCTAACCTATACATCTTTGGATTGTGGGAGGAAACTGGAGTACCCGAAGGAAACCCATGCAGACATGGGGAGAATGCACAAACTCCACAGTCACCTGAGTCCGGGATTGAACCTCGGTCCCTGGCGCTGTGAGCCAGCAGTGCTAATCATTTCACTGTGCTGCCTATAGCTGCCCTTTGTTCACAGAACTTTGGTTGGAAGTTTACTTTCTACATTTTCGAAGACTTGAAATTGTGCAGCAGCAGATTAAGCTACAAGAACTGGAGGTGACAAGTTGATTACTGAGTGGAAGCTCTTTAAGTGGAGTTCCAACTTCTATGTCTCACTTTGCCATCTCTCCTGAGCCAGCCAGACTTCCATTGTGAGCAGTACATTGGTGAGCAACACTGCTGCTTCTCAATGATTACACAATTACACTTCTCATTGATAATTCTTGGGGTACAATACATATGTCCTCCTGAGCAGAACTTGTAGAAAGAGCTGGACCTTCCAACATGGACCCTGCAAACTGTCCCCACAACCATTATCTTGTTCTTTCTCATTTGATATCTGTGAGACACCAGGTGAAAATCCAACCGTCTGTCCAACTTGACCCACTGAAGTGCAAGTATCTGAACTGTTGCATGGTAAGCTAGAGTCCTGCGATGGTGCATTCTCAGAATACATCAGCTTCTCTGAAGCTTTGTTATCCAGAGGGTCCATGAATTCCTGCAGCATGTGAAAGCCCAAGCAGGAAAAAAATATGTGAATTCCTACTGACAAGGTAGGGATATAAATCACCATCATGAAGATAACCACCATATTTCACTCCCTGCTGACTAAATGTTGTGTGACATGTGTGTGTAACATGTCAGATCTCATCTTCCCACCAATGATGATCAGGGATACTGACATGCTTCTGATCTCAGCACTTCCTCTTCAACTGTGTAATGTGAAGAAGCCTATCTCCAATTCTCTTTCTCTTCCTTGTGCTGAGCACTATCTTCCACAAGGGGGAAATGATAGATGGATAGTTGGGGATGTGAGAAAATGCATAATAAGACAAGGTAAGTGGGGGGTGAAGAGTGATGTCCTGGCTTGTCTAGTCTGAATGAGAGGGTAGGGTGTTGCACACAGAAGGACACAGGTGAAGGTGCAACAGTTTCTCCTGTTTTGCTTAGGAATCCAGGAATCCTGTACAATACTTTCCCTCTGTCGCCTCCAACAACATCCTCTTAGTGGACTTACTACCCTAAATATAACCCAGCAAACATATTACCACAATCAAATTGGAAACAACTTTCAGATCTCCAGGATATTTGTTTGAAACAGGTTTTACAATGTTTGATTATGTTTATCAGAGGTTTCATTGCGGCATTATGGCCCCATACCCAGATTCATCGCAAACCGAAAACCGGCTTTTCCAGGTCTACTGCAGACAAACCAGTGACCTATAAAAGATTCCTGGAGGCAGCTGACAAAAAAGTCAGGCTTTTTTTTCAACATTTCTTAAGGTGGAGCAAAGAGGAGCAGCAATGCTGTACAACAGGAATACAAGCCATTACTCCACCTTATCCAGGCCTTTGTCCCTTTCATAAGAACATAAGAGCTAGGAGCAGGAATAGGCAATTCAGCCCTTTGTGTCTGCTCCCGAGAACTGTAGCAAATAAGTCAAACACAATTAACCCTTCATAAAACCACACTGATACTGATGGATTGTATCTTGATTTACCAAATGTCCTGTTATTACTTACTTAACAATGGATTCTTCACAATTTCCCAACATCAGATGTTAAACTAATTGATCAATAGTTTCCTACTTTCTGCCTCCCTCTCTTTCTGAATAAGAGCATTATTTTAGCATTTTTGCAATCCACTGGAAGCTTTACTGCACCATGGGAATTTTGGAATATTGTAACCAATGGATCCGCTATGTCCAATGCCACTTTCATTAAAACTCTAGGATATAGGTCATCAGGGACTTGCCTGTCTTTAATTCCAATTCCTTTTATGTGGCTGCACAGGCGCAATGACAACCAGCAGAGAGCTGATAGATCTGAGAGAAAGATCCGTTAGCTCTCCGCTGCTGCAGCTGGTCTCGACAATTACCTGGGGGCCAGTGGTCAATCGCAAGTGTCCTCCTGACTGGAAATATTATGCCCATCCCTTCCCTCCCATTGTCCAGATCAATTGACTCACCCCACTGATTACATGCAGATTGGCAGCAGGCCCTCACACCTCATCCAATCAGCTCGTCCCACAGGCCCCACCTCCTTTAAGCCCTGTCCCTTCAGGTCCCTCCCCATTCAGACCCAGTCCCTAAAAGGCCCTTCCCAATCAGGTCCCACTCCCACACACCAGTAGGCACTCCCGTTGCCCTCAAACTCTTGTGGGGGCCTTGATGGTCTCTGGCTCAACCAATGAGGCCAAGATGACTAGTCCCCGTTCGTGGGCACCAGGTGCTTTCCTCTCCTGACAATGCCACAAAAGCAAGTGAGCTCAGACGATTGTATCCTAGTCTTCCTAATTTCATTTAAACTTGGTTTACCATGTATTTAAATAACTTATTCAGCCTCTTGCTGGAAATGAGCTGGATATTCACAAAGGCAAGAAATCAGGCGAGAATCTGATTTTGCTGCTCTTTCACAATTTTAATGTTTCACCCTTTACATTGTCGGGTGGGGTGAAATTGTAAAATTGCCCCCTGTGTTTTAACTTGAGGGGGTGGCTAAAGAGAGGGATAGAGCTGACAGTGAGAACTTGTAATTTGTGGTGCTGAAGACAATGGTTTTGATGTTCCCAGCGTACATACTGGCTCATCCAGGACTAGATGTCGGACAAGGAATTTGTCAGGGAGCAGGCACTGGATGTATCAAGAAAGGCAGTGATATGGTAAAGGTAGAACAAGTAGAAGCAAGAAGGGAGCTGCAAAGAAGTGACAGCGTCCATGATCCAATTCTTTTGGGATTTGGGGCAGGATTTCAGACCAAGAGGCAGCTTTGTGATCTTTCTCAAGTTATTGCATTTCCTTTGTTTGCCATTCTTAAAAAAGAGATTTATGAACTTTGAAGATCATTGACTCTGTAATTGCATTTTTCAACTAACACCATCACTCGGATTTCTTTTTTCAGTAGCAATTCCCAACTATAAAATCTACCGTAAAGAAAAATAAATTATGGTGAAGCTAAATAATTGATTGAAAAAAATCTTAGAAAGTTGACCTAAATTGATGAAGATTGTATTGCTGGTATATTGGATTACAAATCTACAAACTTGTTCCAAAGGTTTTTATTTATTCTAGAAATCAGTTCATTATGCTGGATATGGCCTGTAGAGGGTGTGGAAGAATGCTGTTATGGTGAAAATCTCCTTACTCAGCATCACTTATATGTCTGCTTTCAATTTTTGGGCTGGCTTAGTGGAGATTAAAATGGTTCAATCAAGCAGCCTGTTTTGACAGAATACATCAAACATTCAAATTCTTTGTGGGTTGTGGGAATATTTTAGTATTTGAACAACCAGCACTCTGCCTGCTCAGCACCATTAACGCTATGCTGAGACAAGTTTGAATTTACTTTCGTACAAATACGCAGAAATGGAAAATCCCCAGTCCCAGAATTCCACTGTGTATCTGCCAATGTGCCACCAACATCTGGTTGTGGGTTTCTGTGATGTCACCAAAATTAAATATTTAAAGGGAATGCCAAGTTTCTGAAAGGTACATCTCAAGGCCATGAAAGATGACGGTGTGCCATTACTCCACCCTATCCAGGCCTTTGTCCCTTTCGTAAGAACATAAAAACTAGGAGCAGGAATAGGCAATTCAGCCCTTAGTGCCTACTCCCGAGAACTGTAGCAAATAAGTCAAACACAATTAACCCTTCATAAAACCACACTGATTCTGATGGATTGTATCTTGATTTACCAAATGTCCTGTTATTACTAAAGTCATGGGTATGTCATTAAGACGTTAGGACGGCAGCGCGGGCTAGTTGGGCCGAAGGGCCTGTTTCCCGTGCTGTGTTGCTCTTTGTTCTTTGTTCTTTGTACTTACTTACTTAAAAGAGACAAGAGGATGTAAAAATAATTATCTGGCACATTTAACGTCTTAGCCAAAATTCATACTTAACCACAACATAGGCTCTGCTCAGGCCTAAACTCAGTGTTCCAATGTACCAGTTTTCCAGACATGCCTCATTCTATATTATTGTAGGCTGGTTTGGAGTTGGCAGAGACTTGGCACTGGATTCTTCATTGGGCGGACACAGGAATTGGAACTGATTTTGGGGCCTCAGTCTGCCTCCCCAGGGATTTTCACAGAAGAACCCTCTTAATTGGCCTGGAGATAGTCCTCTATCCAATTAAGTGCAGCGGGTGGATTTTCAGAGCTGAAAGACCAATCAGAGGTTGACCAGCTTGGCAGGAGTTAAAGGCTGTCCTGCCTGATAAGTAGAAGAGAGATGTGCTTCAACATGGAGCTGTCCTCTCACCAATTTAAAACAAAACCTCAATTAAAAAAACTCTTGCACTAAGCCCAAATGCTGGTGGGGAGGTTGGATGGAGGTCAAAAGGGAAGTCCCTCATCAAGATGGCATGTGGTTGATCTCCCATCCATCCAAGCAGGCAGGTGCGACTCTAGAGCTGCCTGGAATGTTAGCTCCCAGCCCAGCAAAAAGTGCTTGCTTTCAGACATCTTAAATTTAATTGGAATTAATAAGGCTGTTGGAGCCCAATTGGCTACCCACGTATTGGAGTAAGGGAATACTGACAGCCTGTGCTGAAGTGTCTAATGGTGGGAACAGAAAGGGGAAACGAATAGACTGACTGAGAAAGATATGTTTGGGTCCCCGATACTTCTGCTTGACACCAGAGAGAGCTCGAAATCCTTGCCTCACAACGCTTTACTGTCACTCTGAGGGAATGGCAGAATTTTATAAACTGAGAGTCAACATAATTTGTTGTTCATTTCAGAGTGGGAATATATCCTTATATTTCCAACTCCCAGCTTCTTACTATTTCACAATATACATGACAAAATCAGCTCACTTACTGATATAGAAAAGAACTGCTTGGCCTGTTGTCAAATTGTTCTGTGATTTCTATACTTGATGCAGTTTCATCTAAGACAAGTATTTTTATATTACTATCATAATTCCATTCCTCCATTCAAAATCTTTATTTTGTCTATTTTGCCAATCATGCCTAGATGATGATAATCAGTATTTTGGTGGCAGCCCACAATACTAGCAATTTCCCAGGTCCAATCTCCCAGCATGTGCTGTGTTAGCTGATCACAGTAAGAAGTCTCACAACACCAAGTTAAAGTCCAACAGGTTCATTTGGTAGCACAAGCCACTAACTTTTGGAGTGCTGCTCCTTTCTCACCTGATGAAGGAGCAGCACTCCAAAACCTAGTGGCTTGTGCTACCAAATAAACCTGTTGGACTTTGATCTGGTGTTGTGAGACTTCTTACTGTGTTTGCCCCTGTCCAACGCTAGCATCTCCACATCATAACTGATCACAGCTAGATAGTAATTGCCTTGTCACGTTAGCTTAAAGTTACAAGATTGATCAGAATTCCAAGAGCTGATGGTAGCCAGGATTCTGTGAGAGGAATGTGCTTCAATTCAGTGTTAACCTGGGCTTTTTCATCATAGAACGCAGGCAAGTCAGTCCATCAACTCTGCACTTATGTGATTGGATTGAATGTAAACGTTCTGACTGGAACCAAATTCCTCAGAGTTCACTTCAACAACAAAAACAGAAAATGCTGGAAAATCTCAGCAAGTCTGACAACATCTGTGGGACTATCATCCAGACTCAAAATGTTGGGTCTATTCTCTCTTCACAGATGCTGTCAGATCTGCTGAGATTTTCCTGCATTTTCTGTTTTTATTTCAGATTCCATTAGCCACAATATTTTGCTTTTATCTTAGTGATTTCATTTCACAACCAATTACATGTTGGACTTAAAGCAAGAAGCCTATTTCATGCTTGTCAATGTGATTGTTCCACTTTTGTTTGTATATTTTACACTCTAATATAAATGGTTGGCGTAATTGCATTTCTTTCACACACATATATCTGAGTACTAATTCACAAATGAAGTTAACGATTCTCTGCAGATTACTACCAGTGCATCCAGCACTGCTCTTTCTGAGCTACTTCCTCTAATATCCTAGAATGCAGCCCATCAGATCCAGAAAACTTATTGGTTTTTAGTCTCATTAGCTTCCCTGGTACCCCTTCCTCTAGTGATGGCTATTGTATGTATTTCCTCTCCACCTTTTGCACTTGCGGTCAAATGGACAATGGCCTGAGCAATGAGGCCCAACATAAAATTGAACACTTCAAATTAATATACAGCTAAACTGCTTCTATAAACAGACAAAATTTCCACAGGTCAAAAGCCAACAGGGACAAATCCAGAGCTGTCTTGCACATTGAATAGAAGTGCTTGACCTTAACAATGGGAGAGTCGTTATAGCCCAAATCCCATCAGAAGGTGCTCAGCTATGACTTTAACTCTATATTCTATACCCTCTCCTTTCCTTCTGTCATGCACCCTACGAACAGTATGCTTTGTCTGTATAGTGCGCAAGAAATAATATTTTTCACTGTATACCAATATGTAACAATAACAAACCAAATCAAATCAAATCAGGCAGAAGAACAGAAAAATATATTATGATTGTGTATTATATAGTTTCAACCAGACTCCTTGCTATTAACCACATCTTGAATGGAGATATGTACAACTAGGATGTAACCTGATCTAACCTCATTGGATACTGTGACCACCACCCTGTCAACCCATTAGCTGAAAGCCAGAGAACATTCCAGAAGGGCTTGAAGAGGGGGCTCAAAACAACCAATTTAAAACAAGCCCCAGCAAAGACTCAACGTGGCACAACAGAAAAGAGTCTAAGAGATTCACCTTCATGTGAAGAAAACTCTGAGTTCATCTGTTGACACGAGCTCCGTGAATTGAATCCAACATCCCAATTAATTTCACCAGAATGGATAGTACTTGTTTCTCAGGCAATTAGTCTAATTTGGAGAAAAGTTAAATAAATTTATTGAGTAAGAATTGTTTCTTTAACCTGTGTTTTTAATAAAGCTATGTTCGAACCAGTCTTTTATTTGTCTCATAAAGTGAGAGCACCAAGGTAAAAGTGTTTTGAATGATAAACTGGTCCAAGTATCTGTATAAAATATTTATAAAGCAACACACTTGATTATTGGTATTTTTGGAATGTTATTAGTATCTTCCACCATGGCATAAATAATTTATTTAATGCCAATTCCATTTCCTGATTCCCCATTATTATTTCACTAGTATCATCCTCAAAGGGGCATATGTTCACTTTGGCTTCTCTCTTCCTTTTTTATATTTAAAGAAGCTCTTACTTGCCCATTTTTATGTTACTGATTAGTTTATCTTAAAAGCTTATCTTCTCAGTCTTTTTTTTGGTCACATTGTTGGCTTTTAAAACTTTTCCAATCCTTTGGCTTACTACTAATCTTTACCACATTGTTTTTCTTCTAGTTCAGTACTATCCTTAAAATTCTTGGTTAACCATAGCTGACTTATCCCTTCCTGGAATCCTTCTTCGTCACTGGGATATATCTTTGTTATGAGTCATGAACTATTTTCACATATATCTGCTTTTGCTGATCAACTGTCTTTTTTGATCAAAAAACAAAGAAAATTACAGAGTTAGAACAGGCCCTTTAGTCCTCCAAGCCTGCACCGAGCATGCTGTCCAACTGAATTAAAACACCCTACCCTTTGAGGGACTGTATCCCACCATTTCCTATCCTAATCATATATTTGTCAAAATGCCTTTTAAAAGTCACTATCGTATCTGCTTCCATTACCTCCCTTGACAGCAAGTTCCAGCACCCTCTTTGTAAAAAACTTGCCTCGTACATCTCCTTTAGACATTGCCCCTCGCACCTTAAACCTATGCCCTCTAATAATTGACTCTTCCACTCTGGGAAAAAACTTCTATCTACTATGTCTATGCCCCTCATAATCTTGTAGACTTTTATCAGGTTGTCCCTCAACTCCGTTGTTCCATTGAGAACAGACCAAGTTTCTCCAACCTCTCCTCATAGCTAATGCCTTCCATATCAAGAAACATCCTGGTTATTTTTTTCTGTACCCTCTCCAAAACCTCCACATTCTTCTGGTAGTGTGGCAACCAGAATTGAACTCGATATTCCAAGTCCAGCCTGTCCTTGAGTGGGCCAACCCTCTCTCTGGCTACCCTCTTGTTCTTTATATATGTATTCTGCTCACCTCTTTTCCCAGTCTAACTCTGCCTTCAGTCATTACCCTTATTTAAGTTTAACACATTTCTTTCTGACCCAAATTTCTCACTCTCAAATTGAATGTTAAATTTGATG
Organism: Sphyrna mokarran; assembly: GCA_024679065.1. Taxonomy (NCBI): domain Eukaryota; kingdom Metazoa; phylum Chordata; class Chondrichthyes; order Carcharhiniformes; family Carcharhinidae; genus Sphyrna; species Sphyrna mokarran. Next base: position 36,704,896 of record JAGIQG010000015.1, read on the forward strand.
GGCAACACAACAGCTCAGTGACTATCGCTGTGCTGTGTGGATACATGGATTTGGGCCTGTGTCTGTGGGAGTTTGCGCATTCTCTCCATGCTTGCGTGGGTTTTCTCCAGGTGCTCTGGTTTCCTCCCACATCCCAATGATGTGTTCTAAGGCTAATTGACAAAACAAATTCTCCCTAAATTGTCTCAAATTTGGTTTTTAATCCATATATCTATAAACATGGATAGGGATCGCGGGTAGAGGTGGGAACATCGGGGTGGCGGCACGGGCTTGTTGGGCCGAAGGGCCTGTTTCCCATGCTGTTTTGTTCTTTGTTCTTTGAGCAACACCATCCAGATGTTGGAAGGCTGGTAGCTTCACTGAGGCATACCAGTGTGGCTACGGAAGCCCTGATCAGCAGGTAGTTCAGTCACTAGGGGTCTGTGTCTATGCATATATGTTCCAATTCCCTCCCCCATCCCAAAGTCCTTCTAAATCCTACAACATTGTCACACCAGAGTGGTGGGCATGGGTATGCTGTGTTCAGCGCCACTGTAACCCAGTTCAGTGCCACTGTAACTTTCACAGCTGGTAAAGTGTGCGTAGATAGCCAGTGAAATCTGACAACTTTCTCCACAAGAGTACAATTGCCTTCATAGTCACCATCTCTGGTAACAGTGCTGCTTCAGTATGTTCAGGAAATTTATTCTTTGGCAATATCCACTATGGAGGGCATTTCATCTTTGTGCCTTCCCTACCTCACCCCTCAAGCATCACCTCTGTGTCTCTCTGCTCCAGATGTGTGTGTTGCAGCTAACACAGCTGCTCATTGAGACAGATAGTCAATTCAGCATAACTGAGTCCCAGGTTTAAGAATGGTTTCAGGACAACTTCATTTGTCACTCGTTTCCCAGGAAGGCTGTGGATCCTCACTTACCCTGCAATTGCCCCACTACTTCCACCTAAAACAATGTGTATGCTCTCCTACTGCATTGAAAAAAATGTGCTAAAGCATGAATTCCTTTCTGCTCCTTCCACTATTTACACAGACTAGGAATTACTCACTTTTCTCTGACTGGTTCCCTGCTGTGCAGCTGCCTCTTCACCTTGAGCATACTGCTGAATCAGCATATTTCACATGCTGAAATACCTTCAAAATCTCACATGGCCCAGCAACAAGCTTTCAAGTGACTCATTGCCTGCCTCAATTGATGACTTCCCAGTTTTGGGCAAGTTGCTACAATTTCAGAAGCCTCCAGCAAAATTGCGGGAAATGAGACTATGTTAGGAAATCAGCATGCCAGTCAGCTACACAAGTTTGTCAGCATGCTGTCTCCAAACCCAACTTCACTGTGGGATTGAAACCCATCATATCATACAGCTAGCAAACTGGAAATGGAGCATCCTTGAAAGATGCTAGTACAGCAAAGATTTCAACTAAATGTTGAGCATACGTTGAGTATGGGTTTGCAAAAATTTGGGTGAAGACAGAGCATAGTTAAGCAAAGAATGTGGAAAAGGTTGACAAGTAACATTTGAGGAATGTAGTCTGGATAGTAAATTGAGTATAGGGCATCATTCAGTTTCTCAACCTGCCAGATTCATCGTCCTGTGCTGGCCCTTAACACATCTGTTTCCAGGTTCTGCCAGTTGAAGTACAATCATGTTGAGCCTTTTGGGGTTGACATTGATTGAAACAATGTTTGTTCCCAACATCGTGTATAAATGTTTAAACATATAAACCCTTTAAATTTGATATCAGGTCACTCAATTGATGAAAGAGCAGTGCTCCAAAAGCTTATGATTCCAAATAAGCCTGTTGGACTTTAAACTGGTGTTGAGAGACCAGCAACTCTTTAAGAGCAACTGCTCCCAGTTAAACATCTCTGATCCCTGCATTCTTTCAGTGCTTTACATTTTATGCACCAGAGATGCTAGAAATGTATTTAAATGAGTTGATAGCGCACATTCAGCTTAGTAAATGCAGAAAAGCAGCAATAGTGTAGTGTGGTGCCTGTAGAGATCTCATTAATGGCACTTATTCTACTCAAGTCGATGCATTCCCACTTTTCCATTAAGGCCAATTTTACCATCCAATCAATTTTATATCCCAGGTACATTTTAAATGTTTCAATCATACAGCATGAGCTGGTTTGAAGTGATACCAATGCCTGATATGTCAATACCAATACCAAATATGACCTGATAGTTTCAGAGTGTAAATGTTTTCTGCGACATTGTCTACCCCTTTCATCATTTTTATACCACTTTTGTCACTGATAAGCTAGAAAACATAATAAGTAGTAATTTATTAGACTGTTTATTTCCTTTATTTTAGTTTTTTAAAAAATCTTAACAAACTAACTGACAATCAGGCTCTCAACATTTCCATTAAACATCTTTAAATAACCCAGCTGGATATGGAATTTTAATTCCATTTTAACTTCTTTAATATTTTATAGTAAATGCTTTGAGTGCCTTGTGTCACAGAATTAATCTTAACTTGAAATCTTTAGGTTTATGCTTCTAAGTTGTTGACTTAGAAATTGCTTGATGATTCTTCCCTCGTTCAGCATCATTCTGCTGGAAGGACAATGGAAATCCACTCTAAGCCACAAATAGATTTTCTGGCGTACTTTTGGCCAAGTGATACCAGTGAGATGGAGCAGCTTTGAGGAATTTACTTAAAATTACCAATGAAGAAATTTGTGGGAGAGTTCCATGTTTCTCTTCCTTCCTTTGTGAAGCAATGTTTCTCCACATCTCTAGTATATCCTGCAAAGCTTTATCCCTGTCAATCTGACAAATCCTTTCAAAAGTCTAAAATCCCCCCAGTTAAATAACCCCAACCCCACCATCAATATTCCAGGAAATCCAAGCCTAGATTCTAATTGTGGATGCATATTCTAACCCTTGGGGCACTCTGGTTAATATTCTGGTGAATTAGGCCTCTGATGTTACTGAGATTGAATGAAGTTTCACCAGCTGGGAAAGCCAATTTAATCCATAGTATTTTCTTGGGATATCTCCCATTTGCTTTGTTGTCAGCTTTAGTAGTAATTCATATGCTATTTGATTTCTACAATTATTTTGGTGGGGAGATGCTTAATTCTTAATATAGGAGGCAATTCTCTCAAAATAACTCCAAGTGTCAAATTTGCATAAAAACTGGAGTAAATCCCACTGGTTTTTTCAATGGGATTTTCAAAAATAATTTCCTATACTCTGCGCACTGCAGAGAGCACTAACATAAATCCCGTTGAAAACCAGTGGGTGGGATCTATTCCTGCTCTGCAGGCCGGCAGCATAGTGTTGAGATTTCAGTCCCGGGCCCACTAATGCTATTTAAACTTAATGCAAATTAAGATGTGCATTTATTATGCAGCTTCACGCTGATTTTCAGCATGGAATTGACACTGCCAGAAATCCGGTTGCCGGAGGTATGCGGAGGCCAAGGCGCCTAGTGGGAAGCCCGTGAAACGGCCTCCACTAGAGTCTCCTGGCCCACTAATGTTACAAAAGCAAGCGCAGCAGGCTGGGAGAATTGCCCTCCCAGTTTTAAAAAAATCCAACTATTAGCAATATATTTTAAATAATAAATTAGAAACAATAGAAGACTAATTTAGTTTATTTGTTTCCACTCATTTAGTCTGTCAAACAGGAATAACCATTCTACCAACCTGTAAGTTCCTTTCTGGAGCCACTCCTCACAGAATTGTGGCTGTAGATTTTGCACCACTCCATAATAACAGCACCCTACCTGTCAGCATGGAGACTCAGTTTCAAAGAACAAAGAACAAAACAGCACAGGAAACAGGCCCTTCGGCCCAACAAGACTGTGCTGCCACCCTGATGTTCCCATCTCTACCCGCGATCCCTGTCCATGTTTATAGATCTATGGATTAAAAACAAATTTGAGACAATTTAGGGAGAATTTGTTTTGCCAATTAGCCTAAGAGCACATCTTTGGGATGGGGGAGGAAACCGGAGCACCCGGAGAAAACCCACGCAAGCACGGGGAGAATGCGCAAACTCCCACAGACACAGGCCCAAATCCATGTACCTGCACAGCACAGCGATAGTCACTGAGCTGTCGTGTTGCCCATCAAATGGTCCAGTCAAGCGTACACTAACGACGTGAAGCACTAGGATACTCTCGAAAAAAAAAATCCAAGAGCAGCCCTCTCACGACCCATCGCGTGTATGCCCCTCATTAGACAACAAGGTGGACCAAAGCACCTGTAGGATAAAAACAAGTACATCAATATCATCATCTATTTACACAATTCCCAGGGACTCCCAAGGCTCATGATTCCTATTTTAAATCAGTTTTCTATACCCCTCCATTCCCATTCTGTTCATGTGCCCATCTAAGTATTTCGTAAATAACTCCAGAGTACCTGCCTCCACCACTTTACTTGGCAGCGCATTCCATACCCCCACCACCCTCTGTGTGAAAAAACTCCCTCCAGCATCCAAATTATACCTTACCCTACTCAACCTAAGCCGTGACCCCTCGTGCTATTCGAGTCCATCCTAGGAAACAGCTTAACCCCGTTTACTCTATCTATACCCCTCATAATCTTGTACACCTCTATTAGATCTCCTCTAAGTCTACGTCTTTCTAAGGAAAACAGCCCCAGTTTGCCTAACCTCTCCTTGTAACTCAGACCTTCCATACCAGGCAGCATCCTGGTAAACCTCCTCTGCACTCTCTCTAGAGTCTCCACGTCCTTCCGGTAGTAAGACGACCAGAACTGGATGCAGTATTCCAAATGAGGTCTAACCAATGTTTTATACAACTGCAACATTAAAGGCCAGCTCTTGTACTCTATACCCCTTCCAATAAAGGCTAGCATACCATATGCTTTCTTCACAATCTTCTCCACTTGTTCTGCCACCTTCAGAGACTTGTTCACCTGCATCCCCAGGTCCCTCTGAGTTTCTATGCTCTTAATAGGTCTATCCTTTATCATATACCTCCCCCTTACATTCTTTCTCCCGAAATGCATCACCTCACATTTATCAGGATTAATTCCATCTGCCATCTGTCTGCCCAAGCTACCAGCCTATCTATGTCCTGCTGCATTGCCTGACAATGCTCCTTACTATCCGCAAGTCCAGCCATCTTTGTATCATCTGCAAACTTGCTGATCACTCCACTTACTCCGTCTTCCAAGTCATTTATATATATTACAAATAGAAGAGGTCCCAGTACCGAGCCCTGCGGCACACCACTAGTGACCGACCTCCAGCTGGAGAAACACCCTTCCACTATTACTCTCTGTCTCCTATTACCAAGCCAGTTAATTATCCATCTAGCTACCTGTCCTTGTATCCCATTTGCCTTGACCTTCTCGACTAACCTCCAATGAGGGACTTTGTCAAACGCCTTACTAAAATCCAAATTGACAACATCAACAGCTCGCACTTCGTCCACTGTTTTCGTCACCTCCTCAAAAAATTCTACCAGATTTGTAAGGCACGACCTCCCCTTAACAAATCCATGCTGCATATCCCTAATCAGATCGCAACACTCTAAGTGCCTATACATCCTATCTCTAAGAATCCCCTCCAACAGCTTCCCTACCACTGATGTCAAACTCACCAGCCTATAATTTCCAGGGTTATCCCTACTACCCTTTTTAAACAACGGTACAACATTAGCTATTCTCCAGTCCTCTGGGACCTCACCTGTGTCCAAAGAAGAGACAAAGATTTGCGTCAAAGGCCCAGCAATTTCACCTTGCACCTCCCTAAGCAGCCTGGGATAAATGCCATCAGGCACCGGAGATTTATCAGTTTTAATGCTACCTAGAAGCTCTAACACTTCCTCCCTCGGTATGGATATTTCCCTCAACTGGTTCACAGCTCCCTCAGAGACAGGAGCTGTCAACAAGCCCCTCTCCTTCGTGAATACCGACGCAAAGTATTCATTCAGGATCTCCGCCATTCCCTCGGGCTCTAAGCACAGTTCCCCTCCTCTGTCCCTAAGAGGTCCGATTTTTCCTCTAATCACCCTTTTATTCCTAACATAGGAATAAAAAGCCTGTGGATTTTCCTTAATTCTATCTGCCAAAATCATTTCATGCCCCCTTTTTTCCCTTCTAACTCCCCATTTGAGCTCCCTCCTATTCTTTCTATATTTCTCCAACGCTGTCTTCGTTCCCAGATGCTTTGACCTATCATACGCCTCTCGTTTCTTCCTAACCACGTCCTCAATATCCCTAGTAATCCACGGCTCTCTAATCCTACCTTTCCTATCTTTCTTCTTAGCCGGCACAGATTTATCTTGCAACATTTTCAGTATTCCCTTGAAAGAGTCCCACATGCCTAGCATGGACTTACCCTCGAACAACCGTTCCCAATCAGTTTCCCTAAGTTCCTGCCTAATCCGACCGTAGTTAGCCTTCCCCCAGTTCAGCACCCTGTCCCTAGGGCAACAAGCATCCTTTTCCATCTGTATCCTAAAGTAGACAGAATTGTGGTCACTGTTAGCCACATGTTCCCCTACTACAACATCAATCACCTGCCCTGGCTCATTACTCAGAACTAAATCCAATATAGCCCCTTCTCTAGTCGGGCTAGCCACATACTGCTCCAACGATCCTTCCAGTACACATTTTACAAATTCCTGCCTGTCCAAACCCCCAGCTCTAGATACTTTCCAATCCACCCTAGACAGATTAAAATCTCCCACTATAACGACTCTGTTCTTTCTGCACCTATCCAAAATGTCTTTACATAGGCCTTCTTCAACTACCCATGGGCTGTTGGGTGGCCTATAATACACCTCTAGCATAGTAATTGCCCCTGTTCTATTCCTCAACTCCACCCACAGCGACTCTGCTCCTCTGTATTGTCCTTCCTCTGCACCACTGTGATGCTCTCCTTAACTAACAACGCTGCTCCTCCACCTCTTCTGGATCCTGCTCTGTCACGCCTGAAACACATACCCAGGAATGTTCAGTTGCCACTGCTCCCCTTCCTTTAACCACGTCTCTGTCACCACAACCACATCCAAGTTCCTTGCAAACATTAAGGCCCTAAGTTCATCCATTTTTCCCGTTACGCTCCTCACATTGAAACAGACACACTGCAGACTTCCAAGCCCACTCGGAACCTCCTTCTCCTTGGTGTATTTCTTCTCATCTAAACTTACTCTATCTCCCATCTCGCTCTCTACCAAGCTATCGGTCTCAGCCCCTCCCCCCCTCCATATTAGTTTAAATCCTGCCAAAACACTCCTGCTAACCTCCCAACTAAGATATTCACGCCCTTCCCATTTAAGTGTTTTCTGTCCCTTCTATACAGGTGCCGTACTTTCACAAAGACTTCCCAGTTATCGACAAATATGAAACCCTCTGCCCTACACCAGTCCTTCAGCCATGCATTCAGCTGTTGGATCTCATTTCTCCTGGCTCCGCTATTACCCGGCCCTGGAAGCAGCCCTGAGATCGCCACCCTGGAGGCCTTGCTCTTCAGCCTACCCCCCAACTCCCTAAATTGCCTTCGTATATCCTCCCTGCGCTTCCTTCGTACATTCGTCTCTCCTACGTGAATAATCACATTCGCCTAGGTCCTCTCACCCTTCAAAATGCATCTTGCACCTCTGCTCCAGGGAGGCAAACTACCATCCTGGAGTCCCGCCTTGGACCACAGAAGCGTCTATCTATTCCTTTAACCCTCCCATCCCCCACCACTATCTCCCTTTTAGCGCCTTTTCTTCCCTTTGAGGTACTCTGGTCCTCATGCCTTGTCTTTTTTAACCCTCTGCCCTCAATATTTTGGGGGACTGCCACTGGGGAAGTCTTTGGACTGTCTCCCCTCTCCTTTTTCCCCTTCCTTACAGTAATCCACCTGTAAGGGTCAGGTTCCCCCACCTTAGGCTCTGGGTCCACCACCTTATTCTGCCTCCCTTCCATGATTGCCACATTCTCCCTGACTAAAAATGCATCTTCCAATTGCCGCTCTAGTTGCTTGACCCGAGCCCTCAGATGCTGCAGCTCCAAACACTTGACGCATACGTGGATTTTCAGGAGAGCTCTTGCCTCCAGGAACTCCCACATATGACATCATACACAGGTGAGGCGTCTTCCCTTAATCCCTACCATTGTCATGAACACCTTTGGAGGTGTGAATGCAACTGGAAAACTAGTAGCACACGAGCCAACGCCCTTATATCTCTCACTCTGCTTCCCTACTCACTCCCCTGCCTTCTCCTGACGCTGCCCGCTGTCTACTGCCACTTTCTTTTTATACTCCCCGGTTCCCTTCCCAGATAACCCCATGCCTAACTACAGCAGCAAAAAGCACTCAAAAAGAGAGAAAAAAAAGCAAATTGAAAAATTCACATTCAGCCGCCAGCACTTCCAAACACTCGTCCCCCCACACCTCCACACCCATATCCCTACTTCTGCCTCCACCCCAACACTCAGGAATGGCTGTTATTAGAACTGTGACAGAGGCTGCTTGGAGGAAAGGGCAGGCAGCAAATTGGGATTCAATGAGAAAAAACAATAGCAGGAAATGGACAGAGAAGGTTGTCAGGAAATTGTAACTCAGAGGTGGGGTGGGAGGGAAGATAGAGGACAAAAATATTGGGACTGGATGTTCAGGAAGAGGAATTCAGACTGGGATTGGGGCTCAGGGAAAAAAGGGATAAGGTATCATGGAAGTTGGTTGTGGCAGGACATGGAGAGAAAAGCTATAGGTTGAGGGATTGGACCCTGGAAAATGGAATGGAAATTGTGTGGGTACGGTGCCCAGTAGGTCCTGCAGAACTAGGAGCAGCAACAGTGGTGTGTTTTCAAATTCTATCCCGGCTATGCAGGCAAAAAAAATCAAATGAAGCGAATGCTTCAATTTGAGGATCTCATCATATCTCATTAAAGTTCTGAGGCTGAATTCCCATTACCTCTCACAGAGTGATACTGGCAGCGGCTGAGCCATGGCTAAAAAAAAGGTATGCACTGGTCAAATAGAGCATATGCAATGGGTACCTTCAAGCAAGAAGAATGGCCATCCAGTCTCCCATCAAAAACATACATGAGGTATGTATTCAAAATGTAAATGTATTCAAAATTTACATTTTGGATTATCCTCTGTAGACATGTTTGCCCTGGATCACAATGTTATTTAGGAGCTTCCACATATTGCAGCTTTGACAGATCATCTGCCCTGCTACCTTAAAATGTTTTAAATAATCATTTAATTAACTACTTATGGTGCCTTTTTATATATTTTGTTAGATAATCACCAAGTTATGCATCGTTTTAAACCCAAGCGAAAGAGTAGAACTTATCTATTACTAGATTCTCACCAAACAGCTGACTTCTTTCCCTGTCAGACAGCACGGACCAGTCCTAAAGGATAGAAAAACAGAAGGGAAACCGCTCCTGCTTCAACCAAGTCACCACTTACATAACTCCAAGCTTTCACTCTTTGGTGCACTTCTGCTGTTTGTTACCACATGAAGAAGCAGCTGTGTCTCTTGCACTGCGTTGCAGCAGTTGCTAACTACTGTGCCATAATGCCACCCATTATGGACAGTATCCCATCTCACATTCCTGTTTGTGCCCTGAGGGTGTCAAGGTACAAAATGTACTCTGGGTGGGGACTTAAATGTCCATCACCAAGAATGGCTTGGTAGCACCACCTCTGGTCAAGTCCTAAAGACAGTAAGAAATCTCACAACACAGGTTAAAGTCCAACAGGTTTATTTGGTAGCAAAAGCCACTAGCTTTCGGAGCGCTGGTCCTTTGACAGGTAAGCAGGAGTTCTGTTCACAAACAGGGCATATAAAGACACAAACTTAATTTACAAAATAGTGGTTGGAATGCGAGTCTTTACAGGTAATCAAGTATTAAAGATACTGACAATATGATTAAATCTCATCCAAAACTCAGATTTTCATTTCATAGGCCCAGTCTATTGAAGAAGGCTGACATATATACCAGGTGCACTAAGTTGCCTGCCAGCAAATATGCAGGCATATTGAACAATAGAACAGTCTTGAACAATAGATTTGATAGATTTCAAGATAACTGCTGCCAGGGATTTTCAGACAGCTACCACATTCGCTCGGAGAACCAGTTTTCCAGAGTGACAATCACTCCTACACTTTGTCTCAGGCAGAAACGCAGAAATGCTAAGTCACAGTCACAGAAGAGTGGTCTTGGCCCCAACAAACACTTGTCGTTTTTTCTCAGGATAACAGCTTACCTGTTCCTCTGCCATCCACTGCTACTCTCCTGTTAATGCAGCAGAATAAATGGGGGAGGCTGCGCAGATCAACACCAAGATGCTGCCAAGCCCTGAAGGTCCAAAATTGCTTGAGGTTTCCCACCATTGTCATATGAAGCATCTTCAATGGAAACTTAGCAGCCTTCCACGTACCGAGGAAATATTGCAGGAACAGAGTAAATAAACAGCAGGCTCCAAGATATAACTGTTATGATCACCTGGGACATTGACCTAAAATAACCAAATTTACCAAACCCCCAAATCAAGGAATTACCAACAAGATTTTACTTTTTGTAAACTTTATTTTAACATAAATCAGAATCAACACAAATTAAACATAAACCAAGAAAACTACAGGTGGTTAAGAACAATTTGGATTAGAAAATACAACAGCAACAACCTTGCTGATTTGTAGGCAGTCTACTACATCTGTAGGGACCATTTTGAGCCAAACAATTCATCCAAGTTGAATTCCAGTCCATATCCTTCAAAAACTTCGCTGGTTTGTCACAGGCAGCAGCTTCTATGTAAGCAAGCTTCTATCTGTTCAATCTCCCCTGTGTGGTGCACTTCTTCCCTGATTTATCATTTTATCATTCTCAACTTCTATTGCTTGTGATAGTGACGATCTATTAGGACTACCTTTACCTTCACACCATGTGACTGATTCAAGGCATTCAATTGCTTGGAAGTGAGACAAACATCAGCAGCATGCTTTTGACAAATCCGACTCAGTTCATTGATTACTTTCCACTCTCCAGCTTGTCTACTTTGCTTTTGTGATTCACAGCTTCCATATGTAACTTCCTTCCCATTGATACTGGACTTTTTATGAACTTTTATGGTCTCTCATGGACTTTGTATCCTAAAATATTCTTTTCATTCTTATTAACCAAAAGTTACAACTGATCTATTTATAAGTGATACAAACTTTTAAGTGCCCTCTTCAAACATCTTTAAATGCAATTTTCAACTCCCTGACCATTTTAAACTACAGTCTTTTCATTACTATTACTGCTTCTGGGGCAAAAACCTTCATATATTACTACTTCTGGGTAAATATTATTTTTAATTATGTCTTTGAAGTATTGGACTAGTGGGATTGAGTTATAGGATGTGTTAGCTTTTATTCAAGATTTGGTATTGGTTTTTATATTTGGAGTGAAGCAACAGCAACATCCATAAAGTTGGAATGAAAATTTCCTTTGCGATTGAAAACAACTGACACATTGTTTCTCAGTCCAATGTTCTACTCCACTCACTCCCAGCTGCTATTGTTGTTTTCTTTGCTGTTACCCCTCACACTCCAGCTCCAAAGGCAGTCTTGCCAAGCCACCAATGACTAAATTAAAACTGTTCTGAAAACCAAAAATAGTTAGAGAAATTAGACAATTGGCCAAAACAAAAACAAAATTAATGAGCAGATAAAAGAACAAACTAGCAACTAAAATGAAAACAAAATGTTATGGTTGCTGGAAATCTGAAATAAAGAACAGAAAATGTTAGAAGTCTTCAGTAAGTTTGGCAGCATTTGTGGAGAGAAACAGAGTTAAAGGCTCAGATCTGCAAACTTTCAACAGGACTGCGGGAAGTTAGAAATGTAATGGACTTTAAGCAGGTAAAAGTTGGGAGAGTGGAAAGAACAAAAAGGTCTGTCATAAAGTGGAGGACTGGATGAATTGAATTACAATAGGTTTCATCATACAAAACCAAAAGGAATGGCAATGAGACAAACCTTATGTAATTGAGATATGAATGGCAGAATAGCCACCATCTTGGTGCAAGGGGATTAAGAAAAAGGGAAAACCAAACAAGCAAAAAAAAACAAATAAAATAGTGCACAGATTATGATCTAAAATTGTTGAACTCAATGTTGAGTCCAGAAGACTGTAAAGTATCAAGACAGAAGGAGGTGCTGTTCCCAGAGCTTACTTTGAACTTCACTGGGGAACAGTAGCAGAAAGAGCAAAGTGGGAGCAAGGTGAAGAATTAAAATGCTAAGCAACAGGAGGCTCAGGGTCACGCTGAACTATTGTCAGTCACCAAGCTTGCATTTGATCTCCCCTTGTTGAGGATGACAGATTGTGAGCAGCAAATATAGTATATTAAATTGAATGAACTATAAGTAAATCACTATTGCATGTGGAAATAGTAGTTGGAATTTTGGACAGTGAGAAGAAAGGAGGTAATAGGGCAGAAATTGCATTTTCTGTGCTTCAATTGAAAAATGCCATTGGAAAGGGAGAGGGTGCCGGATCTGTGAATGCTGAAAGAGGAAAACATATGAAGATGAGTTGTTGGTGGCATCTTGGTAGGAATGGCCGAAATGACAGAAGATGATCCTTTTAATACAGAGGCTGGTGGTAAGGGAGGTTATGATAAGGGAAACCTCATCATGATTCTAGTGGTGAGAGGGTTGAAAGTAAATGGATACATCAAGGAAAAACATGAAACACAGAAAATAGGAGCAGAAGTAGGCCATTTGGCCCTTCGAGCCTACTCTGCCATTCAACATGATCATGCTTGGTCACAGGATCATACAGCCATACAATACAGAAGAGGCTCTTCAGCCTATCGAGTCCACACCAACACATTAGAAACATCTGAAACATCAACCAACTCAATAGCCTGAGCCTGTCTTCTCCAGTTTGCCCCAACTCCTTGAAGATATACAACGTTCTGGTCAAAACCGCTTTCTGTGGTAGTAAATTCTATAGGCTTGGAACTCTCTGGATAAGTAAATTTCTCACTTCAGTCATAAAGATGTACCATGACTCCTGGATCCAGACTCCCCCACCATCAAGAACATTCTTTCTGCGTTCACCAACCTTCCTGTCTAATCCTGTTAGTATTTTTTAGGTTTCTATGATATTTCCCCTCATTCTTCTTAAGTGTAGAGAACATAATTCTAATCAACTCAATTTGTCTTCACACGTCAGTCGTGCCTTCCTAGGAATCAGTCTGGAAAACAAAGACAAATTTGAAGAACTAGTACACGAAAAGATTCTTTTCTATTCAGTAGATTCATGGGCTACTTCTACTGTACATCATACATTTCTATGAAAAGATGCGATTGTGTTACAAACCCTCTGGGGAAACTGTAAATCAGAATAACCAGAATTACCAAATGACCCCGATATGGAGAAATTACCAACAAGCTTCACTTTTTGTAGCTTTTGAATATGAATTAAACAGTAATTAAAAAGCATATGATGTTTTAAATAAAAAGGTAAATTTCACTTTAAATAGTCAATACAACAAAGATGCTTCTTACACAACCACAAGCACACTCCTTTATGGCATTATGTAGCTACATAGTTCTATAATATGTTGTTCTTTATTCAACATGGTTGGAGTCCTATTTGACAATAACTTTCACCCCTAGGATTTCACAGATATGATCATCTTCAATGCATACTTTTCCAAACCCTCTCTCCCTCAGGTTGTGACAGTCCTGATGGTGTAACTTTCCCAAGTCCTTTTCAATCCATACACTCCAGTTCATTTCTGAAAAAATACCCAGTTTCCTAGTGCTCCTGAGCTATCCACAAGGAAACTATCCTTCCGAGTCTTGACCTTTGTAATCCATGGGCACGGTGCTTCTGAGAACTCCTACATCTGTGTGCTGATTGCTATCTTTCTCCAGCTCTTCTTTGAGTCAAACTCGTGACTTTCATGTATTAACTTCCTTTCAGTTAATGATGCTTTCATATCAAGAGGTCACATTGCCCAGTATCTATTATTCACAAAATTACAATTGATCCATTTATAATTGCTGCAAATGCTTAAAAGGTAATTTTCATTCTTAAAACCAATTACAGATTCCAAAGAAATCACAAATTTTCTTGACTGCCCTGCTTCTAAGTTCAAGATCATCATAATGGATGCAAAGCTGGAAGAATGGAACAGAACCTTGAACCGTTTACTTTGTTTCTCTCCACAGATGCTGACAGACTCGTTAAGTGGTTGTAGCATTTTATGTTATTAATTTAAATTTTCCAGAATCTGCAGTATTTTATGTGATGTGTTGGCTGGTATCTCCTTTCTTTCTATTTTAATCACTATATTATTCTTTTGGCTATTGCCATTTCTTTATTAATATCTTCAGTGAAAATTGAATTATCTCCTGGCTACCCCTGACATTTCAGTATCATTTTGTATTCTATGAGCTTATCCTGCTTATCCATTAGTAGCCTATGTTAATTCTCCTTTTGCAACTTAATTTGAAAGACTGCTTTACATTCTTAAGTTTTCTTTAGTATTGTAAATTCATATTTCCCCTTTCCCTTGTGGATTGTCTTTTTATGTCTTTCCTTATATCAGATTCCTTCTCATCCGTCCACGTCTTTACTGTTTATGCAAATACTATTTTATTAAAACTCCGTTTTCCTCAATGGTCCTCATTTTTGGTTAATTTGTTGTATTTTATTAGTGAAAACAAAACTTTTAAATATTGTCCATTGCTGTTTTTGTTCTTCACTAACCTTAGCTCCAGCCTCAAAACTTTTATTCCCAATCTAGTACTGTGGTCTTCGTATTTTGTTTTGTTTGTAAGATGTTGAGCATCCCTGGGAAGGCCAGCATTTATTGACAATCCATCATTGCCCTTGAGAGGGTGGTAGTAAGGCACCTTTTTACACGGTGCTATTTGAAAGGCGGGGGGGATGGTGTATGAGGATAAGGAACAGTGAAACATTTCCAAGTCGACATGTAATTGGAGAACTTGTAGTTCATAGTTTCTGTGTGCCATTATTCTAGGCAGTAGAGATCATGAGTATGTAAAATGCTGTCGAAAAGGCTTTTGCGAATTGATGCAGCACATCTTGTAAATGGTACGCAAGGCACCCATTGTAAACTGGTGATGAGGGAAATGGGTGTTTAACGACTGGAATGTGTGTCAATCAACCAGGCTGATTTGCCCTAGATGGTATCAAGCTTATATTGCAAGAAGAAGATGCACTTATCCAGGCAAATGCAACATATTCCATCACATTTCTTATTTGTATCTCTAGGTGATTGAAGTTACCTATTACAGAAAAAAAAATCTTTTATTTGCTTTTGTATTCACAGTAATGAGGTAGCTGTTCCAGTCAAACTTCTGGTCAGCGGAGACCCTTCACCTCTACCCCAGAATGCTGATAGTGAAGGAGTCAATAAATGTAACACCATTATAGGAAGGAAGGGAAATCAGTTGAAACCAGTCAAACACGGCAATTCTCTCTCATTGGTCTCTAAGCAGAACAATCAGCATGCACAGACAGCAACTGAAACAACTGAGAAATCCAATCCGAAGTTAGTTGGTGTCCAATTGCGACAATGATTTTGGCTGTTGGCTAATTGTGATTTACTGGGAATAGGTGACTTAACTGAGAACAGGCTGAAGTGCAGACACTGTTATTTTCCATATGGCCTCTTTAAATCTGTGTATTAGACATCTTCAATCACACTAATATTCCCCAATATTGTGGGCAGAGTTTGTGTATACTTCCCACGTGCTTGTAATTGAACTTTATCAGATACTTGTGAACTGTAGTAGATTGCATTGACTCCATGGTCTAACAGGACCAGGGGTGTTGGATGTGTCATTTACACCTGGGGATGCAGGATTTCTGGCAGGCCTGGGAGTGAGGGTGAACAGGCCCAATGGGATAACGTTCAGCAGGACTGGAGTTGCAGAGTATCCGAAAGGCCCAGGGGTGTGGGGGGGATCCAGCTGGTTCCTTAAAGGCCTAATCCCCTGGATATCTGTGTCTTACATTCCCAGACACCCAACAAAATATACCTTATTTATTTCCATCAGAGTTTAGCCACTGTGAATTCAATTAACGCAGCAAAATAGCATCAATAACTGGGTTTAACATAAGGCACCTCAAGTTTCCATCAGTCTGTGCAGATTGTGTAGCACTCTTGACTCCATCCCACTCAGTGCAATTCTCCCTCCTGTTCAAGCCATGCAGCTGCTAGATGGCACCTAAGGCCCTCCACGTTGTACATTTGGTTATTGGGGTGTTTTCCAAGAACTGACTCCAGACATCAAAAACATAGGTATTTATTTGCAAGCCTCATTTGCTCTATAACCCAATCCCTACTGGGGCAGTCCCTCCAGACACCCAGCGTCACATCACTCCTTAAAGGGGTATGTCCCCAACATACATAACTCTCCCCTCCCTGCAAACAATCACAGTTTTGAAAAAGGGATAAGACGATCTCCGGAGACTGAGAAGTGGCAGCATTCCTGAGCCAGAAGATGGAGCTACTGGAGGCTCAGAATGTAAAGCTATAGAATGAAATATAGCACTGAATCGGGTAACATATTTATTCTGTGTTTAAAACAGCATCAAATGGGACATATGTGTAAACTTGTGTTGATACAAGGGCCTTCTAGAACGGCTGTAATGACTTTTCACCACTGCAGCAAGAGTGCCAGTGGCAGCGCCAAGCGGAGCACCAACAGCATTGAAGCAGAGTCAACCCCAATTGCTTCCATGTCTTGGAGAGACACAGCCAGCGACTTGTAGGTCAAGTAGTGGCAAGTAATTAACCTTAAATGATTTTCAGAGGATTGCCTGAATTGTAGTTACAAGTGCTTGTAAAAGCAGGTTAATAGAACAGTACAGCGTTAAACTTGCCCAGTGCCAAGTCACTGGTATCTGAACTTTAACAGAATCTACCAAAATGAGAGTTTTTCCTATGATCTGTTCCCGATTATACTTAGATGCAATTTTTAGGCGGAATTGAGATTCTGGGTCTCTGAAATCGATTTACGAATTATTTGTTTTTAATTTTATTGCATTTTACCAATAAAAGTCTGAAATTTACAGCAACATTCAGTTCTTCACTCATTTTTCATGATTGTATATATCACCCTGCTGTTGCACAAGGGCTAAATTATAGGGGTGAGTTAGCTAATTTACCTTTCATCAGGTAGACTTAGACTAGACATAGAACATACAGCACAGAACAGCCCTCGCTTCGATTGTGCCGACCAAAAAAAGCATGCCCTCCTACTAATTCCCTCTCTATACTATCATACTCTAAACCCACCAAACTTGGGCATCTACACAGCTGCAGGCAGGGCATTCCCTCCTATCACTCTTGGTAAGACTACCTCTGATATCCGTCCTATAACTCATACCCCTTAATTTAAAGTTGTGTCCCCTCGTGCTAGCTTTTTCCATCCTAGGAAAAAGGCTTAGAGGTAAGGGAAAAAATGTGATAATTGTTTTACAGGGGCAGTAGTGGCTCTTTCTGATCAGTAAAAGTTAACAGACCCGTTTCTTATTGCGGGGAACATCAGTTGCTGGCAATCGGCATCAAATGTTTTGAACTGGGCTGACGGTTGCCTTGGTAAGCGGTTAAATTGTTTTTTCCCACTTCTGCGTAAATAATTGCTGTTTCCATATATTTTGTCTAGCTTCTCACAGCAGATGGCATTCAAACTATACATAAAAATACTTCCCGAAAAAAAGAATCAGTTTTTAGGTATGTAGTTATTAAACCAACTGTTTGTCACCCTGTCCCATTTTTACGCTTCAGTGCCAGAACAGAGAGTTCGTTTTCTTCACAAAATGTGGTTTGCTACTCACATCCTGTTCCCTCCCACAGATCCAGCAGCTTCTCCAACCACAATGAGACTGTTGGCAACTGCCCCACTCCAGAAACTCCGCTCAGTGAAAGAGGACTTGACCAAGTTGGCAAGAAGACGATAAAGTGAGAGAGGGAGGAAGCAATTAGGGTGAGATAGAGGGAAGGTAAGAGGGGAAAGGGAGCAATCAGTGAATGAGGGGTGAAGGGAGATAGGGAAGAGGGGTGACAGAGAGAGGGAGATAGGGAAGAGGGTGACAGAGGTCGGGAGGGATGGAGGGTGAGGGTGAGGTCGGGAGGGATGGAGGGTGAGGGAGAGGTCGGGAGGGATGGAGGGTGAGGGGAGGTCGGGAGGGATGGAGGGGGGTGAGGTCGGGGGGATGGAGGGTGAGGGTGAGGTCGGAGGGTGGAGGGTGAGGGAGAGGTCGGGAGGGATGGAGGGTGAGGGTGAGGTCGGGAGGGATGGAGGGTGAGGGTGAGGTCGGGAGGGATGGAGGGTGAGGGTGAGGTCGGAGGGATGGAGGGTGAGGGTGAGGTCGGGAGGGATGGAGGGTGAGGGTGAGTCGGGAGGGATGGAGGGTGAGGGTGAGGTCGGGAGGATGGAGGGTGAGGGTGAGGTCGGGAGGGATGGAGGGTGGGTGAGGTCGGGAGGGTGGAGGGTGAGGGTGAGGTCGGGAGGGATGGAGGGTGAGGGTGAGGTCGGAGGGATGGAGGGTGAGGTGAGGTCGGGAGGGATGGAGGGTGAGGGTGAGGTCGGGAGGGATGGAGGTGAGGGTGAGGTCGGGAGGGATGGAGGGTGAGGGTGAGGTCGGGAGAGATGGAGGGTGAGGTCGGGAGGGATGAGGGTGAGGGTGAGGTCGGGAGGGATGGAGGGTGAGGTTGAGGTCGGGAGGGATGGAGGGGAGGGAGGGAGGGATGGAGGGGAGGGAGGGAGGGATGGAGGGATAGAGGGGAGGGAGGATAGAGGGGAGGGAGGGAGGGATAGGGGGGAGGGAGGGAGGGATAGATAGAGGGGAGGGAGGGATAGGGGGGGGGGGAGGGTGAGGAAGGGAAGACGGGTGACAATCGGCGCAACAGAGGGGGAGGACGTTGTTGTTGTTGTGAACGTGACAGAGGAAGGCATGAGTTGAGGGAGGAGAGATTTGGATGTGAAGTTGGCTGAGTCAAGGAGGTGGAATATCTAACCGCCACATGCGGCTTCAGGTATAGAGTTCTCCACCTCTGCGGTTCGCCATGCCTCAGTGTTTTGAGGCGGGCACTAACCCGGCGTGTGTGTATTTTTCTCTGAGCAGAGAGATTGCCGCTGACTGGGGAAGACTCTCGCTATGGTCAACGGCAGTGCCTGGCACAACAACAGCTGCGAGAACACGCGGGGCATCGAGGAGGGAGCCGGGCCGTGGGTCAGCGCCTTCATGTTCGCCGCCGGGGTGGTGGGCAACGTGCTGGCGCTGGTGGTGTTGACGGCGCACCGGCGGGAGAGCCGCAGTAAAGTGTCGCTCTTCCACATTATGGTGAGCGGGCTGATCGTCACCGACCTGCTGGGCACCCTGCTCATCAGCCCGATGGTGCTGAGCGCCTACGGCTTCGGCCGCTCGCTGCAGGTCCTGGGTCTGTGCGACTACTGCGCCTTCGCCATGTCCTTCTTCGGCCTCACCTCCACGTTCATACTGTTCGCCATGGCGCTGGAGCGCTGTCTGTCCATCAGCTGCCCTTACCTCTACCGGCGCCACGCCAGCAAGCGCGGCGGGCTGCTCGCCATCCCCGCCATCTACATCCTGTGCGGCGGCTTCTGCTCGCTGCCGCTGCTGGGCATCGGCGAGAACAGCCAGTACTGCCCCGGCACCTGGTGCTTCATCCAGATGCAGGTCTACTCGCTCGAGCTGCGACACCGCGTCTACTCGCTCTCCTACGCCTTGCTGATGAAGCTGCTGATCGTCTCCGTCCTGCTCTGCAACGTCTCGGTCATCGTCAACCTCTGCCGAATGTTCCAGAAGCAGAGGACGCGCAGGTGCTCGCGCTCGGCGCACACTCGCAGCGAGCGGCCTTCGCAGTCCGAGGAAGTGGACCACCTCATCCTCTTGGCAATCATGACAATCACTTTCGTCGCTTGCTCTGTGCCAGTAACGGTGAGTGTATCAGCCCACTGCTCTCTCTGTCTCTCACATACCTTTGTTGGCACAATGGTTAGCACTGCTGCTTCACAGCGCCAGGGTCCCAGGTTCAATTCCCGTCTTGGGTCAGTGTCCGTGTGCCTGTTCTCCGTGTCTATATGGGTTTCCTCTCGTGCTGTCAAGTAAACCTGTTGGGCTTTAACCTGGTGTTGTGAGAGTTCTTACTGGGTTTTCTTCCACCATCCAAAGACGTCCTTACTAGGTGCATGGGCCATGCGAAATTCTCCCTCAGCGTACCAGAACAAGCACCAAAATGTGAGACTGGGGGAATTTTCATAGTAACTTCGTTACAGTATGAATGTAAGCTTACTTGTGACTAATAAATAATTGTTACCTTCCTCTAATGGCACTTTCAATAACATCTGGACTCGAAATGTCTGCTCTTTTCCTTCCCTACAGATGCTACAAGAACATGCTGAGATTTTCCAGCATTTTCTCTTTTGGTTTCAGATTCCAGCATCCCAAGTAATTTGCTTTTAATGAGTTTTCCCAACCTGTTAAGTTAGAAAATAAAATCATAGAAACCTTACAATGCAGAAAAAAGACCATTCAACACTTTCCCATCTGCACCAACTCTCTAATAGAGCATCTTAGCCAGGTCGTCTACCCCGCAACCTCCACTAATCCCCCTAACTTACGTCATGGGGCCAAAAAAAACTGTCTCAGTTTTCAATAAAATGTGCCACCCAAACTCCTGTTTTAGAATTGTGTGATCAATAGTTTATCCATTAGTGTCGTAAGTAGGCTTACGTTAACCCTGCAATGAAGTTACTGTGAAAATCCCTGAGTCGTCACACTCCGGCCTGTTCAGATACACTGAGAGAGAATTTAGCACCTAACCAGCACATCTTTTGAACTTGTGGGAGGAAACTGGAGCACCCAGAGGAAACCTATGCAGACACAGGGAGAATTTGCAGACTCCAGGTAGACAGTGATCCAAGCCAGGAATCGAATCTTGGTCCCAGGTGCTGTGAGGCAGCAGTGATAACCACTGTGCCAGGCAGAGGGGGGAATAGGAAGGGAGGGCACAATTCCTGCCATGTGAATTAATCAGAGGGAATGTTAAATTCAGAGCTGAGAATTTCAGACTGGCTTGTGATAGTAATCCAGAGTGCCATTTACCAAACTTACTTTGAAGGGAATGTTCCCAGTATAAGTTAGCAATATCTAGAAAGGGCAAAAAATTTAAGGAGCAGAAGAAGAAAATATAATCTAATCATAATGCCAATAACAGAACATTATTCAAAATTATAAACAAACTAGTGTATTTTACAGTCACCTCTTATCAAGCTTGTCAGAATATTGACAATTCATGTAACAACAGAATTTTAAATATACCATTAGCATTAAATTTGTTCAAGTTGACATGGTCTCTGATTCTGGGTTAGTTATGTGTACTTATATTGAGATTTTTGTTAATTTGATTGAGTTAAAATTATGATGAGTCTTAATAACCTGCACTAATAAACTATACTATACCTAAGTGTCATGATAAATTATTGCTAAATTATATCAGTTGCATTTCTGAGACCTAAAATTTTTAAAAAGTAATTCAACTTCTAGTTGCTAATTTAAAGAATAATACAAGGTTTCAAATTTTTACTGTAACAAATTACAAAACATTAATTAATAAACACTATTTTCTTTTTACAAGCAACTTATCCTTTAAACTTCAGAAAGGAAAATGTCTCTTTGACACTTATTACCCATTACAAACATTACAGTCTGTATCGCAAACAATCCATAGTTGCTCCCAGCTTCCAATGTTTTCCTATTTCCCCATTTCCTGACTAGGAGTTTCGAGCAACTGTTTCCTTAGTTTTTTGAATGTGTCTAAGATCCACCAGCAGCAGCAAAACGTGTTTTGATAATTCTTCTAGAATGAATTCTTAGGATCCCTAGACGGCTGCAGAAAATAGAGACCATCTCCCTCCTATATTTAATTGTGGTAACTCACAAGCCAAAGCAGTTTTTTATCCACATTAATCCACTTAGAATCACTGCCTTTTTTGCAATATTTATTGATTTGTAGGAAAGCCTGTACATTGATCTCAAAAATGCTGCCTTCTGCACTCTTCCTCATAGCAACATGAAATATGAGCCTATTCTCTAGGTAGAAGTGCCAGTTAGCTATCCCTGGCCCCAATTCTGTTTTATCTTAGAAGTAAATAGACACTTTACAGCATAACCTTTTAACACCTTTCTGGGACCGGATGATTCCTCACTATTAACACATAGGCTACTGCCATTGTCTCCATGTGCAAATACATAACTTTCTTTTCCTTAAGTTTTCCTTTGATCTCTAACAAACAAACCACCCGGGCTTACTGTTAAGCAGACTTCAGAACAGATCATATAATCCCGTTCATTTTATCCTAAATTTAAAATACACTTCCAAACATAATAAAGTACATAATCAGCATCTTTTCCCAAAGGATGGGGAGTCTAAAACTAGAGAGCATAGTTTAAGGTGTGGAAGGAGAAATACAAAAGGGTCCAGAGAGGCAATTTTTTTCACTCAGAAGGTGGTGAGTGTCTGGAATGAGTTGCCCAGGCCTTTGATATAATTAGTGAATGTTGAAAGGAGGTCTAATTGGAGTTTTTCACCAGAGCCTGCTACAATTTTGTCTTTTAAAAAGCATTTAGACAATTACGTGGGTAAGATGGGTATAGAGGGATATGGGTAAATGCAGGTAATTGGGACTAGCTTTGTGGTAAAAGCTGGGCAGTTGGCCAATAAGTTGGCCAAAGGGCCCGTTTCTATGTTGTAAACTTCTATGACTTAATAACATATTCAATATTACATAGTTATACTTACCTTTATATGGTTGAAAATTTAAGGGTGGAAATGTTAAGCTTCCTAAATGAAGTTGTATTTATGTTTCTTTTTTCACAATTTACATACTGAAGTTATTTTCAGACTGTGTTCACTGTCAATGGGTTGAAAATCTGGAGAGAATTGGAAAATGTGATTCTCTCTGGAGAGATTGTGTTCCATGATTTTCCTCAACATCCCAACAGTGACCTTGAGAGGTTTGCACCGACCAAACTTTTCCATTGTGTTTAGGCTCTACCTCTCAAAATGATGGTATGAAACATTCCCCAGTCTTATTTTGACAAAGTATAAGATCAGAAGAGAAAACCTGTGTGTTTCTCTGGAGAGAAATATGCAGATTTTCAGTCAAATCCTGACACTTTGCCATTTTTTGGTAAGATTCCAATTGGTATCTTCATGTCCATTATTCCATATAAGGTTAGATGGACCGTTGTCAATCATAACATTTATTATGAAGTTGTCATAGTATTTCCTTGACATCACAGGAGTATGAGAAGGCCCTTTGAGCCTGCTGTGCTGTTTAACCAGATCACGACTGATCTTCTGCCTCAACACGATCTTCCACACTATTCTTGTGTTCTCTGGTATCTAGAAAGCTATCAACCTCTTCTTTGAAAATACTGAATATGTGAGCTTCCACATCATCTATTATCATCTCTATGACTCAGTCTCTGAAACAGGTTTTATGAATTTGAATGCAAGTCATGGTGACAGGAAGCCCTCAGATTGTTTGAATGATTGTTTAAAATATATTGTCAGGTAAATTACTGAAAAGTATAAAAGTGATATATTGGCTATTTTTCTGATTTTTTTTCCCTACAATCTATCCAAATGCAACATCCAACTGTAACAATATTGCTGCTAGTTGATAAGTTGCCTTTTAAATCCATAGTGTAAGAAAATATTTTAATAAAAAACTAAAACAAATCACTTGCACTTTACAAATAAAGAATTTGCACATAGGGTTCCTTTAAAGAATGGTTTTAAAACTCCAATATATTCACTGAATCGTGTCATTGGGATTATTATATTTTAACCTTATTTTAAATAGCAACCAGTGTTTACAAAGCCAAAATCAGTACTATCAACTTTCTTAGCAGTCCCCTGGAATTGAGGATGAATTGCTTTCACTCCCATTTGATAGGGTCTGAGATGGCTGATAAATCCAATGTATGATTTGCCTCATGCTGGGCAGGTGGTACTTGAAGGGTTGGGTAGATGAGTTGTGCGGAGGCTTTACACTGGCTCCAATGTCTCAACTTTGCCTTTGTGTGTTTATTGCAAAATCTCTCAATGTGCTCAGTAACTCCCTGAATAAACCTTTTCCATTTTGATTGGTCACGAGCCAGGGGCTCCTGTGAGTTGGCACAACGTTAGACCTCTTCAGGGATGCATTGAGGACATTCCTTAAATGTTTCTGCTGTCCTCCTGGGAGTCTCCTGCCACAAGCAAGTTCTGAGTGGAGCAATTGTTTTGGAAGTCTGGAATCAGACATAAAAATGACTGTCTCATTCCTCTTGAAAAGACAATGCTTGAAGAGTGACTTCATAAAGCTCTGTATTCATGAAGGAAAACAAAACTAGAAATACCCATCAATATAAGATAGTAACCAAGGAATCAAGTAGAGAGCTCAGAAGGAATCTCTTTACCCAGAGAGAACTGAGGATGTGGATCTCACTAGTGCATGGAGCAATTCAGATGAATAGTATAGATACATTGAAGCTAAGTAATCACGCGAGGCAGGAAGAGTCAAATGAGGAAGAATGAAAGGAGGATCAAGAGGAGGCCTTTCTCTGTGTTGTATATTTTATGTAATTCTGTATTTGATCTCTTTATTCTAGGTTCGTGCATACATCGGAGCAATTTATAAATATGAGATGCACTACCAAACTTATGATCTTCAAGCTCTTCGATGCTTGGCATTTAATCCAATAATTGACCCGTGGGTTTTTATTATTCTAAATACATCAAAGGTTAAAAAGATGGTGTCCAAGATATTGTGCTGTAAAATTACTTCCAAACGCCCTGAACTACAGAATACTTCTTTCATAAAGATTGAAACAGTCAGACAAGAGTCACTTTGGAACAGTCAGTCCTGATACTTTCAACTGTGTTGAAGATTTTTCTAAAATCTAGTAGTTATCAATCGACCCGTTATACAAAAAGTTGCACTCTGTGGCACTGGACGGAAAATCACACAGCAATTTCCTGACTGTTACACTGGATAGCACAACAGTTTACAACCATCAGCAGGAGAAGGAGCTATACAGAGGACTTAGTTCTGAGGACTACACAGACACTAACTGCCATACATCATATTTATGTCTCTCTGAGTTTTCACATATTTGGAAAAGTACTGTGATGTTCGTAATTTTAATTTCAGAATTAAAATTCTGATTAATATGTAAATTAATATTTTTCTACACAGTGTTTCAGCTTTTTAAAAAATATTTAACTTTCAGTTTTGCTTCCAGTTAAATATCTAGAGGTATTTTTTGCTAGGTCTGTTATATAAGGACATTAAAGTTAAAATCTGCCATGCTTACCAAACTTTACAACCAAAGTGAAAATGATTATTCTATTTCTTTAAATTAACTCCCTCATTGAAAGTGACTACTGTCACCAATTACCAAACTGATATTTGAATTAGCAGAATAGGATAAAATGTTTCATGATTCATAATTAATTAATGAAAGTTTGTCCCTCTGTGCTAGGGTTGATTCACAAATTAATCCCAAATGCAGGCCAACTCAGCAGCTAATAATTTTCTACCAATGTCCAATCTCACTTTTGTTGGAAAATTAACTTGGATTCATCAGCTAGAATTGAAGTGTTCAGCAAAAAAAATTACTTTTGACCTACGAAAAGTATAAAAAGTATATCTGGCATAGATACCTTCTTTTATCATATAATTAAAAACCTCCTTTCTTTCACTTGGTCAACAATCAGCTTGTGTATTTTTTAAGTTAAAAAGTTATGATTTGTATTTTTGTTGTTTTACAAACATCCAGCAGGATAATAAAACATTGTCATATTTTCTTTTGGAACATGCAGAGTTGATTTGGAATGTTGTATGCAGTATGATATAGTACATCCAGAAATATGCCTGAATTTTGAATCAATTTTCTTCAGTGATAATGCAGCTGAATTGTAAAACATTAGAGCTAATTTATGGATCAGTGACTTCTGGGACCAGTCTAGTTCTGAAACCAGCTGTTAGAATAAGCCTTCATATATTTATCTCAAAATGTTTTAAAAACTATGCACTAGTTAAAGCTATTACAAACTACATGCATGCTATAATTTGTCCATCAAATTACAGATTCAAATATGAATGATACAGATCTATCAACGTAAACCTGAAGTTTCATTAAAATACAAACTGCATTGTGTATATTTCTACTTTTGGTTGTATACTTCATAATGGAGCCTTTCTAATACATTGCAAACAACTTTTCTATAAACTTGCAGACGCTTGTGTTTTTTTTTTCTTTGCTTTTCCCAGGAGATTTCATGCCTGAAGTATTGGGGTATAAAGGGAGGGAGGAAAACTTTTAGTCTTAGTGCTCTGGCTATTACTACATGCGGCAGACTTGATGAATCAACTGATCTTTTTCTGCTCATCAGTTTCATATGTCACAAATTAATGCAGCATTGGAAAGTCAAGTCGGTTCAGTTAAAGTTTCTAGCATATTCCAAAAGCAAGGAACAGTTAACGGGATCCCATGGGTTATGTAAAACTGAAAGCATCAAGGAATTCGTAAGTGAGTTCTCCAGGCCTGGAAAAGTTATGGAATTTTTCAGAAAAGGCCAAAAGTTATGGAGTTTTATGAAAACTGGAATAAGACTCTTCTGACTTTGGGCAGAATTCCAAATTTTTCTGATGTTTTTCTAACTACTTCTTCCCCCACTTCCTCTCTGTAATCATTGTCACATGTCACAGATTTGTTTTCTCTCCTACTTGATCCCACCCATTACCATTTTGAACATTGCCAGCACCATAACAAACATTGACTGAAATTTCCAGTTGCTCTATTTCTGTGTGCCTCATGTGAGGAGAGGTGTATTTGTTGGAGTTAGGTGCAGGTTTTTGTTGTTGTGGAGGCAGAGATCTTGACAGGGATTTATTTTGAACTGAAGCTGGTTATACAAGTTAAGACAGAGCAGGAATAAGCACCTGGTGGAGGAGATGATAACATCCAAAATGATGCTCTGTATCTAGAGTCAAGACCTACATGCTCCAAATTTTCACAAGACCCATTGAAATTGTCTTCATGAACATGGAAAAACTTTATTAAAGGTATAGGAAACCTGCTTAGAACTTCCCTGGAAATTGAGCTTGGTTCACAATTAAATACTTTGTGTAAGGTTTAAGACTTCCAATACATGCAGAAAAATTTAGCCATTCGCAAAATGAAAAGTCAGTAAAATTGGAAGGTGAGTAAATTTTCCAAATGAAAATGCAAGAGTAAACTCAATGTTCTGAAAATATTGCCTAAAACTTACAACTAAGTTATTATTCACTACTTTGTGACAAGTAAATATAATTGCTAGTCTCAAAACAATAAATCACGCTTTCTGCAATTTTTTTCTCATTTTTCTTTTATATCAAATATTCAACAAAGAAACTGGGAAATCTAGCACTTATTATTCACCCTTTATACAAAAACATCTGTTCATTGTATATATTTTTCCCACACAAACTATTAAATCAATGGGGCAGATGCCTTCCTCTGTGTTGTTAACCAAAGAAGTTTCCCTCATAACAGCGCTTGCAGCACATTCAGTTTTAACGTATCCTGAATAGAGAATAACGTAAATCTATCATACAAAAATACAATGGAACATATTTTTAGTAGTTTACAGCTGTACGTACCTCTCCTAAATATAAGTCTGCAGTGTTTGCCATGTGATGCTTCGTATGATGTAATAAACATTGAAACGTATACTTCTAAAGGGGATGCAGGAGCAGAGGAGTCTAGGATATATGTGCATAAAATTAATGAAGGTGGCAGAGCAGGATGAGAATGTGGCTACTGAAAGATAGAGAATCCTAAGCTTTATAAGTAAGGGCATAGTGTTTAAAAGCAAGGAAGTTACGATAAGCCTGTAAAAACACTGGTGTGGTCTCAACTTAGATATTGGGTGGGTTACCCTGGCTCCGCTCATCCTGAAACTGGAAAATCCTGACTGATGTCACCAGACCATTCTATAGTCCACCTCTCACTTGCTACATTTCCTGTGGTGGGTGGAATGGGAAAATTCACTATGTCCAGTAGGATGCTGGTGGCTCAGTAGTAATGAAATGGAACTAATAGTTGAAAGACCTAGGCTCATGCTCTGAAGAGAGAGTTTCAAGTTCAACCAAACAGAATTTAAATTTGATCAATAATTCTGGAATCAAATGCTATTATCAATGATAGTGATCCATCTGAGTCACCAGTACCCTTTAGGGAAAATAATCTGCTATCCTTGCCTGGTCTTATCATCTACTATCCACAGCAATGTGGTTCACTATTAACTGCCTTCTGAAATGGCCTAACAAACCTTTCAGTTGTATCAAACTGCTACAACATCAAAAAGTGGTTCCACATCTATTACCAGGAATGACAATAGCAAACCCAGCCCTGTTCACCCTTACTGATGTCTAGAGTTTGTGCCAAAATTGAGAGCACAGATTAATCAAGCAGCAACCTGACATAGTCTTACTCATTAATCCTTACAATTTCCCAGTCACTGCCATCACCATCCCCTAGAATGCCCTGTCTCTGGCAGGACAGACTCACCAGAAGTGGTGGTGCTGAAGTCAAATTCCATGAAATCTCATAGCATCAGGTCAAATGTTGGCAAGGAAACATCCATTTGAAGAAGCACTGAAGGCAAGATGGGAAATTTCATTATCCATCCCCAAGAGTAACTTAGTACCACCACTACTGATTGAGTTGACTGAATCCTAAAGAATACAGCTACTCAGCTGACATAAAAACAGAAAATGCTGATTAAACTCAGTAGGCCTGGCAACATCTGTGGAGAGAGAAACAGAGTTAACATTTTGAGTCTGTACAACCTCTTTAGAGCCTTGACTTGAAAAGTTCACTCTGTTTCTGTTGTTGAGATTTTCCAGCATTTTCTGTTGTGTTTTTATTTCAAATTTCTAACACCTACATAATTTTGCTTTTATTTTAGTTATTAGATTGGGTCTGTGGCAGGTGGTGAGGAAACCAAGAGAGTAAAATCTACTTGACTTCATCCTCATAATCCATCTGTCAGAGATGCATCTGGTCAAGACAGAAATGGATGGAGTGATGAAATTCCAACTTCACGTTGAGGATACCCTCCTTTGGTCTGTGTGGTACTGTGCCAAATGGAGTAGATTTTGAACAGATTTAACAATTCAAAATTGGGCATCCGTTAGGCACTGTGACCATCAGTAGCAGAATTATATTTAATCACCGTATTTAATCACATTCTACTATTACCATCAGGCCAGAGAATAAACCCTGGTTTAATAAAGAATGCAGGAGGATTGGACATCAGAAACATTTTTGCAATGTAAGCCCTGTGGCCTGAATTGCGATCATCCCATGCTCCATTTGTGCCTGCACTCCCCAGTGCACAGAAAAACAATTTCAGCTTCTTATACACTGTCATTTGAATTTTAGTTGGAATATAGTTAAGTGGTCTCTGAATTGATTTACATAGGTAAATAATCCTTTAGTAGGAAAGGATGTTTACTGCTATCCTTCTGTGTAGTCTCAATAGAATCCAACAAATGACCAGGCATTCCTAAAAATGAGGTGTCAACCTGTGAAGTTAAAACAGAGGAATACTTGCATGCAAAATAGTTGAAGTAGCATGTAGTAAAGCTAAGTGATCTCACAACCAATCAGTCAGATCAAAACTCTGCAGTCCTACCACATCCAGTCTTGAATGGTAGTGAATAATTGAACAACTCACTGGAGGAGAAGACTCCACAAATATCCCATCTTCAATGATGATGGAGCCCAGCGTATCAGACAAGATTGAAGAATTTGCAACAATCTTCAACCAGAAGTGCTGAGTAGGCAATTTAACTTCGCTTCTCCCCCCTGAGTTCGCCAGTATCACGAGGTCAGTCAGCCAATTCGATTCATTTCATGTGATAAAAAGAAACAATTGAAAGTACATGATACTGCAAAGACTATGGGTCCTGACAATAATCTAGTAATAATACTGAAGACGTGCTTCAAATCTACCCATCCCCCCAGGCAAGCTATTGCAGGTCAGTTACAGCACTGGAATCTTCTAATATGAAAATTGCCCAAGTATGTCCAATCTGCCAAAGCAGGACAAATTCAACCTGATCAATTACCCACTCAGTCTACTCTTGATCATAAACATCTTGACAGTGCTATCAAATGGCATTAACACAACAATAACCTGCCTGCAGGTGCTCAGTTTGGATTCTGTCAGAGCCACTCAACTCCTGGCCTCATTACGGTCTTTATCCAAACAAGGACAAAAATGCTGAACTCAAGAGGTAAGGTGAGAATGATTTCTCTTCACGTCAAGTCAGCATTTGACCAAGTTAGGCATCAAAGAGACCTAGCAAAACTGAAGTCAGTGGAAATCTGAGGAAAATTCTCCACTTATTGGGTTCATACCCTGGCACAAAGGAAAATCTTCATGGTTGTTGGCAGTCAATCATTTCAGTCCACGTCATTGCTACAGGGGTTTCTCGGAGTAGTGTCCAAGTCTGACCATCTTCACCTACTTTATCAAATACTTCCTTCCATCATAAGGTCACAAGTCAGGATACTCACTGATGATTGCACAATGTTCAGCATCATTCACAATTTCTCAGATACAGAAACAGTCCATATGCAGCAATAACTGGCCAATGTTTAAGCTTGGGTTGACAGAAGTGCACTGACTTTCTCCAACTTGAGAGAATCTTTCCAAGCGATTTATCATCCTGACGTGGAATTATATCGCAGTTCCTTCATTGTCGCTGGGTCAAAATCCTGAAACGCCTTCCTAACCGCACCATGGGACTTCCTACATGACATGTACTGCAGAGGTTCAAGAAGTGGCTGACCACTAACTTCTTATGAGCCAATAACTTCCACAACCCATGAAAGAACATGTAATTCAGGAAGGATGTGAAGGCATGTGAGAGAGTGCAAAAAGATTTCATAAGGCTGAGCATCTTCAGTTACATGAATAATATAGAGAAGCTAAAGTCACCTGTCTTGGAGATGAGGAGATTGAGAAGTAATTTGACAGAAGTTTTCAAGATCACGAGTAGTCTGGGTAGAGTAGATAGGGAGAAACAGTTACATTTATAAATGATCAGGGATTGGAATACACAAATTAACGATATTGGCAAAAGAAACAATGGCATCATGAGGAAGAACCTTTTATTTAATAAACGGATAGGATTTGGAAGGCACTTCTTGAGATGGAGGTAGATTCAATAGTAAAAGAAAATTGGATAATTATCTTAAGAAAAGCAATTTAATGTGCTCCAGGGAAATGGCGCAGGAGTGGAAATAGTTTGGTAGCCCTTGCAATGAGCTGGAACAATCATGATAGGCCCAATAGATTCCTTCTATGCTGTGACCATCCTATGGCCCTATGATTTTGTGTCAAGTTTCAGCTGCATAATCCTTCACCATGCAATTTCAATCTCCAGACCATGCGGAACGTAACAGGAAACAAATGAATGTTTTAAAAGCAATTTATCTCAGGAGTGTTGTATAAAAATGGATCTTTGTTTTTTCTGTCCATGATATCATCTGACTGTTATTAGAATTATACACGATAATTTAAACAACACTTCAATGTAATTTTGGAATTGGTTTTACTCATCTAACTGATGGAAAATAACCATGTAATTTCCTCTCATGTGTTGTTATTTAATATGAGTCATCTTTCCATGTCAGGTGGTTTTGTAACCTTTTAGTACTACTTGTTTAGGGCATTTGTAATATATATCATTCATATTATACTATATATACATACACACACATACATATTATATATATATATATATATCAACAATGAGCAGAATTGGTTTTACTGCACTACACCATTGGTATAAACCAGGCAGGTAGAGATGTTTACTAATTACTTTGAAAGATATGCTAATAGTAAGTTAAATATTTTGTTAATATGATTATAGATAATTTCGAATGTGAATGACTTGTTTAACTACAGTATTTTTTTAGGGATTAGGGACTACTGCAGGACAAGGATCAAGTTTATTTGCATAGAACATTTGTGTTGCTCCATTGTCCGTGAGCCACTTCCAACATCTATTATGGAGGACTATATTGCTGTTAATAAGGAGAAACTGTTTGCATTACCAAGAAGATTGGTAATCAAAGGCAAATATTTAACGTAATTGGCAAAATAACTAGTGGGGAGATGAAGAGAAAGCTTTAAGTTGTTATATTCTCGAATGCACTGTCTATAAGTGTGGTGGAGGCAGATTCAGTAGCAACTTTTAAAAGAGAATTCAATATATTGTGAAAAGGCACATATTTGCAGGGCTATGGCCAAAAGGGTAGGGAGAGGAATTGATAGCTTTTTCAAAGAGTTGGCACAGACGCTGTGGGCTGAATGGCTGCCTGTGCCATATGATTCTATATTTTACAAGAATGTTTTGTAAAATGATAACATATTCAATTCTGCAGCAATGACATTCCTTCCTTTAAGCAGGAAAGAACAGTGGGAACGTCCAAAGGGGACAAATTTAGAAAAGGAATATAGAAAATTAGCTGAATATTAGATGAAGATAGAAGTTTCCGTAAGATGTCAGCCTGGGCCCACCTCTAAATCAGGAAGTTCTGTGTTCAAGGCCCATGATGTGGATGTTCTGATTTTGGACTGGGCTAAACACAGTAAACAGTCTCATAACACCAGATTAAAGTCCAGCAGCTTTATTTGGTATCAAAAGCCACTAGCTTT
This sequence comes from Sphyrna mokarran, assembly GCA_024679065.1. NCBI lineage: Eukaryota > Metazoa > Chordata > Chondrichthyes > Carcharhiniformes > Carcharhinidae > Sphyrna > Sphyrna mokarran. Next base: position 36,737,662 of record JAGIQG010000015.1, read on the forward strand.
CTGAGCGCAGATCCTCCGTCAGGTAAATGGGAATTGTGTTCACAAACAGGGCATGCAAAGACACAAAATCAATTTACAAAATAATGTTTGGAATGCGAGTCTTTATAGCTAATCAAGTCTTAAAGGTACAGACAATGTGAGTGGAAAGAGCGTTAAGAACAGGTTAAAGAGATGTGTGTTGTCTCCAGACAAGACATTTAGTGAGATTTTGCAAGCCTACGCAAGTCGTGGGGGTAACCAATAGTGCGACGTGAACCCAAAATCTCAGGTGAGATCATTCTCATGTGTGCAGAACTTGGCTATTAATCTCTGCTCAGCAACTCTGTGTTGTCGTGTGCTGTGAAGGCCGCCTTGGAAAACGCTTACCCGAAGATCAGAGACCAAATGCCCGTGACCACTGAAGTGTTCCCCAACAGGAAGAGAACACTCTTGCCTGATGATTGTCGAGTGGTGTTCATCCATCTATTGTTGTAGCATCTGCATGGTCTTCCCCAATGTACCCTACCTCAAGACATCCTTTCATAGAAGTCTCATGACACCAGGTTAAAGTCCAATAGGTTTATTTGGTAGCAAACACCACTAGCTTTCAGGGCTCTGCCCTTTCGAAGGATGATGGGGAGGTCTGATCACAAACAGGGCACATAAACGCACACACTCAGTTTATAGAATACTGATTAGAATGCAAGTCTTTACAGCTAATCAAGTCTTAATTAGTTGTAAAGACTTGCTTAGCTGTAGAGACTCACATTCTAATTAGTACTCTGTAAACTGCATGTGCCTTTATATGACCTGTTTGCGATCAGAACTTCCCATTCACCTGATGAAGGGGCACAGCCCCGAAAGCTAGTGATGTTTGCTACCAAATAAATCTATTGGACTTTAACCTGGTGTTGTGAGATTTCTTACTGTGTTTACCCTAGTCCAACACTGGCATCTTCACATTATGCATATCAGGTAGACAATGTTGGCCAAGTTGCAAGAATATGTACCATGTACCTGTTGGATAATGTTCTCATGTGAGATGACGGCATCCGTGTCAATGATCCAGCACGTCTTGCAGAAGTTGCAGTGGCTGGGTTGTTGGTGTGGTTGTCACTGTTCTCCTGAAGGCTGGGTAGTTTGCTGCGGACAATAGTGTGTTTGAGATTGTGCAGTTGTTTAAAGGCAAGAAGTGGGGGTGTGGTGATGGCCTTGGCAAGATGTTCGTCAATGACATGTTGAAGGCTTTGGAGAAGATGTCGTAGCTTCTCTGCTCTGGGGAAGTACTGGACGATGAAGATACTCTGTCCTCCGTGCCCGAAATGTCTTCTGAGGGGGTCGGTGCAGTTTCTCGCTGTGGCGCATCAGAAGTAAAACAAAACAAAGACAAAGAAACAAATAAGTGTCGATCAATGAGTCGAGCGCCATATCCTGTTCTTATGAGGGCATCTTTCAGCATCTGGAAGTGTTTGTTGCGATCCTCCTCATCTGAGCAGATTCTGTATATAAGGCCCATATAGAAATACTGGGCCTTATAATGTGGAGATGCTGGTGTTGGTCTGGGGTAAAAACAGAAAGAAGTCTCACAACACCAGGTTAAAGTCCACCAGGTTTATTTGTAGCAAGCACCATAAGCTTTTGGAACACACTGATCTTTTGTCAGGTCGATGGTAGTTCCGATCACAATGAGGGCACAAAGACATAAACTCAATTTACATGCATAATGATTGGAATGTGAGTCTTTACAGCTAATCAATTCTTTAAGATACAGACAATGTGAATGGAAAGAGCTTTAAACATACGTTAAAAAGATGTGTATTATTTCCAGACAGATCTGTGGACTTGCGGTACAGTGAGGTGCTGAGGTGACCATCCTTAATGGAGATCCGTATGTCCAAGAATGTAACCGATTCCAGTAGTCCATGGTGAATCTGATGGTAGGATGGAACTGATGTTGATGTCATCATATACTTGTTTCAGTGATTGTTCACCATGAGTCCAAAGGAAGAAAATGTCATTGATGTATCTAGTGTATAGCAGCAGTTGAAGGTCCCCAATCATTAAGCATGTAAATTGAGTTTATGTCTTTTTGCCCTGTTTGTGACCAGAACTCCACCCACCTGACAAGGGGACAGAGCTCCGAAAGCTAGTGGTGTTTGCTACCAAATAAACCTGTTGGACTTTAACCTGGTGTTGTGAGACTTCTTCCTCTGAAAGGAACAACTCCAGTCATGAAAGCTGTATTTTGGGTCATTTAGTCCCCTACTGGGCTGCTCAGATTATAAACCATGGGCTGGGCATCAGAACCACTTTTGCAATGCAAGCCCTGTGGCTGAATTGCGATTCCTCCCGCCGTGCCCAGTTTGTGCCTGCATTCCCAATGCACAAAAAAACGATTTCAGCCTCTAAAGCATCATTTGAATTTTAGTTGAAATATAATTCAGTGGTTTCTGAATTGTTTACATAGGTAAATATTCTTTTAGTTGGAAAAGATGTTTATTGCTACCCTTTTGAGTGGTCTCAACATAATCCACATGACTGTTTGTTTTATTGGTGGCAAGGTTCGTTCTAATAAGAAACTGTGCAAGCATTAAATAGCAGAAAAGATGAGGTAGATTAAAATGTATTGATTAGTTGATGTTAAGTTTGTATTTTATAAGTAAATGGAAGTGCAAAGTGAGAGAGGTATCATGTTTCGTAAGCCTACATATATTTATCATAGAATACAGGTCTGCACTCCACCAGTACTGGGAGCTGCATTAACATTTTAAATGTAACATACGCCCACACTATTTCCAGCAGTTAATTTATTGGAGTCCCACTCTATCTGAATCCTAAACAAGATTTACTGTTAATCTGACTGGCAGTTTGCCAGTAGATCTTGTTCAAAATATCATGAGTTTATTTAAGTTGTCTGTCCTTTCAGTGCCTCAGTTTACATTTAATGACCATGTTAGTTGCACAATGGTTGGATTTGATGAATAGGTCATTGACTTTCTGTACAAACTGAAGGCTTCTATCTCCAAGTTATTGATATAAAACATACAGAGGAATTAACATGCATATATAGTCTTGAAATATTACAGCATTTACTCCAAACAATTCCAGTCACCATGTCTTTGGTCACTTACTATTCTTCAAATTGGTCCCTACTTCAATTATGACTTTCAGTTGTAAATTTCTGAATTCCATTGTGCTCTGTGTTAAATGTTGAGTTAAAACATTTCACATACACAATTTGGCCAAATCAGGCTCTCTGCAGAAACACACCCACATTTTTAGATCAGAGTTTCTGCCACACAGTGCACTTATGATGCACAGAAAACCTGGGGGCATGATCACCTCTCTCACCCCCACTACTCATAAGGGGAACTCCACCCCCCCATGGAAAAGGGTTCCCCACCTCCCACAGCCAACTTACATTGCTGGGGCACTACCAGTAGGCCAGGTGACAATACCCAGTCTCAGCCCTTAACTCCCCAGGCACCTCTGCAGATCATTGTGGTTGCTTTTCGCTTTTGAAAATCAGTAGTGATTCATGCCGGCCTGATGTGATATTATCTGGAAGGGATGCTGGAATCCATTGTAGGCCAATGCTATAGTGTAAAGCAGTTTAATTACATTTAAATGCATGGTCATGTCAGTGTCAGGGTGCAGAGAAGATCTCAAACTAAGACCTTGCAGTCCAAATCCTGTTTTGATCCTTGCGTGAGATTTAGCAGCAACAACAGGATTTGTGCCTATGACGAATGGGGCCACTAGATCTTACTCACTGTTTTAACACACTGTTAGAGTTAATAAAGTTTCAGTTCATTGGTACACCAATTTCATAACAGTTCATTTGGAATGAAGTACAGTAAGATGTTTGGGAGAAAATGTTTATTGTAGGTCTTGATGCAAGGCTGTGAACAAGACGGCAATGGCAGCCAGGGTAGTTCAATGTGCAGAATACTGTTATGCATTAGATATACTGACATATAACTGAGAATGTTTAGCTGATGTTTCTTGCCATAATCTATTGCCATAACTTTGGAAAATTGATGGAGCCCTAAAAGAAGCAACATAAATGGCAAAAAAAAGACTGTTTATCCAGTGTCTCGAAGAATTACACCTAAATTAGGAAATCAGGAGTACTCCATACATATCACTCTTCCTTGTTTATCATAACCTGTCTTAAAGTTCATCCTAAACAGTGAGTGATTTAGATATTTTATTGAGCACCCGCTAAAAGTTATTTTTTGTCACATTGTTGAGGTTCACTCTCTCCACCCTATCCATTGTACATCACTTTTCAGGATAAGTAAATTATGATATTCTTGGATACCCCTTCTAACAAAAGATTCCCCTGATCAGCTCATACTGTAACATTCCAATGGTCTAGGCCACTAGAACCTGGATCTCTGTTTGTGTTTCCTTGTAATTTACAGCAGGTTTGGTCTGTGTGTACTGTTGAAAGTTAATAAACTGTGGTTCTGAGGATAGATACGTTAGCCCCGCAATTATTCACTCCATTTTCTTGCATCTTAAAATAATGAGAGCATTATTCTCTTTTACAAACTTTATTGTTAATCTTTATATGCACCCTCACCGGTCCCTCACCAGTCTGTTGGTGCAGGCAGGAGAGGCTGAAGGGCTTCTTTCTGTGCTGTAAAACTCTATTTTGTTAAGCAGTGGACATAGCTACACAACAGAGGTCTTGTGGTGCAGTGAGTAATGTCCTAGCCTCTGAACCAGAAGTTCTAATTCAAGTCCCACTCTAGGGCTTGGCGGCTTGAAGGAAGATGCATTTGCAAAGTGGCCAAAAAAGTTGATTATCAAATTGTAAGTCTTTCCAGTCACAGGCAATAAAAGTTAGAGATTCCTGGTAAGTCACGTTGTGGAAAGAATATTGGAGGCTCGACCATCACTATCCAAAGCTCCAAACAATAACACACATGAGTCCACAGCATGTTGTCGTTTCACCTTTCATGTTCCATTTCACCTACAAGAACTAGGTCCCTTTCCCCATTGACCTGCAATTTCTTTTTCTCTTCAGTTCATTATCCAACTCTTTTTTGAAGACTTCATTTCAGTCTGTCTCCACCGCGTGTTAGTGACCACTACAGGGAAAAAACCTTCTTTGTCATGTTGTCATTACTTTTTGCCAATCACCTTAAATAAGTGTTCTCTAGTTCTCAATCATTAGGAACAATTTATACCTATCTACACTCTCCAGCCTCCTCATGATTTTGAGCACCAGTATCCAAATACTTCTTAATCATCTCTTCTTCAAGGAGAACAGCCCAAACTTCTCCAATCTATCCACATAACTAAAATACATAGAAACATAAAAAACTACAGCACAATACTGGCCCTTTGGCATACAAAGTTGTGCCGAAGATGTCCCTACCTTAGAGATTACTAGGCTTACCTATAATCCTCTATCTTACTAAGTTCCATGTACTTATCTAAAAGTCTCTTAAAACACCCTATCAAATCTGCCTCCACCACCATTGCCAGCAGCCCATTCCACGCACACACCACTCTCTGGGTGAAAAACTTACTCCTGACATCTCCTCTGTACCTATGCCCCAGCACCTTAAACCTGTGTCCTTTTGTGGCAATCATTTCAGCACTGGGAAAAAGCCTCTGACTATCCACTATCAGTACTTCTCAACATCTTATACACCTCTATCAGCTCACCCGTCATCCTTCGTCTCTCCAAGGAGAAAAGGCCGAGCTCCCTCAAACTATCCTCATTAGGCATGCTCTCCAATCCAGGCAACATCCTTGTAAATCTCCTCTGCACCCTTTCTACATCCTTCCTGTAATGAGGTGACCAGAACTGAGCACAATACTCCAAATGGGATCTGACCAGTGTCCTACAGAGCTGCAACATTATCTCTCGACTCCTAAACCCAATTCCTCGATTGATGAAGGCCAGTACACCTTACGCCTCCTTAACATAGCTTTAACCAGCACAGCTGCTTTGAGTGTCCTATAAACTCGAACCCCAAGATCCTTCTGATCTTCCACACTGCCAACAGCCCTACTATTAATATTATATTCTGCTATCCTATTTGATCTGCCAAAATGAACCATTTCATGCTTATCTGGGTTGAAGTCCATCTGCCACTTCTACGCCAGTCTTGCATCCTATCAATGTCTTGCTGCAACCTCTGACAGCCCTCCACACTATCCATAACACCTCCAACCTCTGTGTCATCAGCAAACTTACCAACCCATCCCTCCACTTTCTCATCCAGGTCATTTATAAAAATCACAAAGAGTAAGGGTCCCAGAACAGATCTCTGAGGCACTCTACTGGTGACTGACCTCCAGGCAGAATATGACCCATCTATAATCGCTCTTTGCTTTCTGTGGTCAGGCCAGTTCTGGGTCCACAAAGCAATGTTCCTTTGGACCCCATGTCCCTCACTTTCTCAATAAGCCTTGCATGGGGCAGCTTATCAAATGCTTGCTGAAGTCCACATATACTACATCTACTACTCTTCCTTCATCAATGTGTTTAGTCACATCTTCAAAAAATTCAATCAGGCTCATAAGGCATGATGTGCTCTTAACAAAGCCATGCCTACTATTCTTAATCATATTATACCTCTTCAAATGTTTATAAATCCCGCCTCTCAGGATCTTCTCCATCAACTTACCAACCACTGAGGTTAGTCTCACTGGTCTATAATTTCCAGGACTATCTCTACTCCCTTTTTTTGAATAAAGGAACGTACCTCATGCCTGGAACCATTCCCTTGAAACTTTTCTCCATCCTGCTTAATGTCTTTACATCCTCCAAGTGTGATGTGCAGGCTAGGATGCAATACTCCAGTTGATGCTGAATAAGTGTTCTATATTGGTTTATCATAACTTCCTTGCTGTTGTCCTTATGCCCCAATTCATAAAGACAATGCCAGCAATTTTCCCAACCAGCTGCATGCTCGTGTAATGCATCGGGCTGGAAGATATCAGCGGAGGCCGTTTCCCTGCCTTCCTGCTGGATGTCCTGGCCTCCGTAAGCCTCCCACGCTATGGACCCAATTTTACCATTGCATCCTGCCCAAAAACATGATAAAGTTAAGCATGAGCTCATTAACGCGATCCGCGCATGCGCAGATGTCCACTTTACCAAGGCCCAAAAATAGCCGTGATCTGATTCGTGCCCAAAACAGGTGCAACGGTGATTTAAATGCATTTGCATTTAAGGAGGAGGGATGTGGGTCAGACCATTCTCTGCTGAGGTGGGGGGCTGGAGAAGGGAGGCCCAATCATTTTCTGTGGGGAGAGAGAGTGGGGGGAGGAAGAGACAGACCAGGTGTATCTCTGGTGAGTGGGAGGAGGGAAGCCCAATCGTTGTCTGGTGGGGAGAAGGGGGACCCGAAGTTTCTCTTGGGCGGGGGCATTGGGGAGGCCTGAACATTCTCGGATGGGGGAAGGAGTTAATTTTACCCATCACATTTCTAATTCTGATCATTCCTGTAATAAATACTGCGTAGATTATATTTCACTAGCCATGAATGCTGTTTTTTTTCCCGCTACAACAGAAAGTTCAGAAGAAGTAGAAGTTGACTTATTTTCATTTCCCAAATTATCTTCTAAACTTAGAAATGCAGGTCTTAGAATTTACTGCAAGTTGGCTGTTGCTAAACACAATTCCAATGGTTGTTGAATCAACTAACCCTTGTTTCTACACATAACTATATGTTTCATTGCGCAACTTCAATAAAGGTCTGAATATGTTCCTGAGTGGGATTTTGCAAGTACAGGCAGCAGAGAGAAGGAATTTCACAGCTATAATAATGCACGTGCACTTAATTAGTGAATCTGTCAAAGTATTCAGCTGTGAGTGTGTGAAATATACTGGGAAAGAAGCCAGATAGATCTCTGTTTGTTGGGGGGGAGGAGGGTAGAAGGGGGAGCAGAGCGGCAGCGGAGGTCCATTGTCACTGTGCGGGCAATCGGTGAGGGAGAAAGGGACAGAGGGTCGCGATCAGTGGGGGCCATTGATCCCGAACCGCTTTATCCACTTTTTGCAGTCCGGGAGCAATGTGACAGTTGCACCATTTTCAAATTTTTTTCCTCATTGCACGTGCGCAGTTCAGAATTCTGATTGTTTGAGGCGCACTAAGCCCCGCCCACACCGCGGTTTAAACTCGAGAGTTTTTTATCAGGCTAAGTACGTGTGGGGGCACCTGAAAGCAGATTTCCAAGTCAGATCTGAATTGCACCCAGATTCAGCACTTAGAATGAAAATGGTAAAATTGGGCCCTATGACTCCCAGCGTACTCAGCTCCTCGCCAAAAATTGGAGCGGACAAAGGGTCACCTAGACCTGAAACGTCAGCTCTATTCTCTCCCCACAGATGCTGTCAAACCTGCTGAGATTTCCCAGCATTTTGTTTCAGATTCCAGCATTTGCAGTATTTTGCTTTTATCAGAGGATGGTCAAGCCTGGTTTTCTCTGCAATATTGTATCAAATCCAAAGTTACCAAAGATCCAAACATCAGATGTTGCTCAATCAATACCCCAAAGTAAATCTTCCCATTTTGTTTATTTTGTTCAGAGAAAAATCTCCCACAGTATGTCTAAATAATAGCACTGAGCTGTAACCATTTCCTTACTTTCAGCAGATGGTGTTAGTTTAGAAGGGACATGCTACAATTTTGCAATACGTTGTGGACGATGAATCATATGAAGTTGCTGAAAGAAGTTAATTTGCAGATTATAATTTCTACCACGAGAACGAAAAGAGTAGTTTGTGTTCTTAGCCAGAAGTCAATATGACAAATTATTTGTTTAAATTTAGGAATTCCAGTAAGACCTAGGGTCTAAACATTCCCCGCCTCCGTCCCCGCAGTGGGTTTAATAGTGGATGGCGGGGGAGGGGTGGGGGGAGAAACAACATAGGGGAGTCAGAAAGTCCTTGTAAGGTAACTAGGAGAATGGGCTCCCACCTATCATTCCCACCACAGAATGGTATGAAAGCATTTTGCAACCCACTAAATTGGATACAGATGAGGGTTCCAGCAGAATCGGTGATCCGTAGCCAAACATCCACACACTAGGCTGCTGTACACTCCAGTCCACAACACATTTGAAACAACTTGGCATGCAAGTACCAAACTTGCCAGGAAAAGAGTCTGGGCCAGTGCATGGAGATTGAAAGGGAAGACAGAGACCTGCAGTGACCAGAGCCTGGGACAACACTGCATTATGGATGCAGCATCAAGCACATAGATCTCCATACTTCTAGGAGGTGGGTGCCCTTGTATCAGCTCCTTTCAATAAACTCAGATGTGCGTGGTTCAGGGGTTGCTAAGCAGTTGTGAATGGACAGTGGGAGTGTGTGGGTGTGAATGGGCAGGGGGAAGTGTGTGGGTGTAAATGGGCAGGGAGGTGTCTGCAGGTGTAACCGGACAGGGGGATTGTGCACGTGTGAATGGGCAGGGGAAGTATGCGGTTGTGAATGGGCAGGGAGAGTGTGTGCAGGTGTGAATGGGCAGGGGGAGTGTGCAGGTGTGAATGGGCAGGGAGAAGTGTGTGGGTGTAAATGGGCAGGGGAAATATGTGGGTGTAAATGGACAGGAAGGAATGTGCAGGTGTGAATGGGCAGGGAGAGTGTGTGCAGGTGTGAATGGGCAGGGGGAGTGTGCAGGTGTGAATGGGCAGGGGGACTGTGCAGGTGTGAATGGGCAGGGGGAGTGTGCAGGTGTGAATGGGCAGGGAGAAGTGTGTGGGTGTAAATGGGCAGGGGAAATGTGTGGGTGTAAATGGGCAGGGGAAATGTGTGGGTGTAAATGACAGGAAGGAATGTGCAGGTGTGAATGGGCAGGGAGAGTGTGTGCAGGTGTGAATGGGCAGGGGGAGTGTGCAGGTGTGAATGGGCAGGGGAGTGTGCAGATGTAAATGGGCAGGGGGAGTGTGCAGGTGTGAATGGGCAGGGGGAGTGTGCAGGTGTGGATGGGCAGGGGGAATGGGCAGGGGGAGTGTGCAGGTGTGAATGGGCAGGGGAGAATGTGCAGGTGTGAATGGGCAGGGGAGAATGTGGGTGTGAATGGGCAGGGGGGAGTGTGTGGGGTGTGAATGGGCAGGTGTGCAGGTATGAATGGGTATGGGGAGTGTGCAGGTGTGAATGGGGGAGTGAGGAGTGTGCAGGTGTGAATGGGCAGGGGGGAGTGTGCAGGTGTGAATGGCAGCAGGGTGAATGGGCAGTGTGGGGGTGTGAATGTGCAATGGGCAGGGTGTGCAGGTGTGAATGGGCAGGGGGGAATGTGCATGGGCAGGGGGAATGTGCAGGTGTGATGGCAGGGGGGATGTGGGTGTGAATGGGCAGGGAGAATGTGCAGGTGTGAATGGGCAGGGGGGAGTGTGCAGGTGTGAATGGGCAGGGGGAATGTGCAGGTGTGAATGGCAGGGGGAATGTGCAGGTGTGGATGGGCAGGGGGGAATGTGCAGGTGGAATGGGCAGGGGGATGTGCAGGTGTGAATGGGCAGGGAGAATGTGCAGGTGTGAATGGGCAGGGGGGAGTGTGCAGGTGTGAATGGGTATGGGGAGTGTGCAGGTGAATGGGCAGGGGAGTGGCAGTGAATGGGCAGGGGGGAGTGTGCAGGTGAATGGGCAGGGGGAGTGTGCGGGGTGTGAGGGAGGGAGAGTGTGTGGGGTGTGAATGGGCAGGGGAAATGGGTATGAATGGGTATGGTGTGAAGGTGTGAATGGGGCAGGGGGAGTGTGCAGGTGTGAATGGGCAGGGGGGAGTGTGCAGTGTGAATGGGCAGGGGTAGCGTGTGCAGGTGTGAATGGGTTGTGTGCAGAATGGGAATGTGCAGGTGTGAATGGGCAGGGGGTAGCGTGTGGGGTGTGAATGGGTAAGGGGAGTGTGCAGGTGTGAATGGGCAGGGGGTAGCGTGTGGGGTGTGAATGGTGTGGGTGTGAGTGTGAATGGGCAGGGGGGTAGCGTGTGCAGGTGTGAATGGGCAGGGGGAGTGTGCAGGTGTGAATGGGCAGGGGGTAGCATGTGTGGTGTGAATGGGTATGGGAGTGTGCAGGTGTGAATGGGCAGGGGGTAGCGTGTGGGGTGTGAATGGTAAGGGGAGTGTGCAGGGTGAATGAGCAGGGGGTAGCGTGTGCAGGTGTGAATGGGCAGGGGGAGTGTGCAGGTGTGAATGGGCAGGGGGTAGCGTGTGTGGTGTGAATGGGTATGGGGAGTGTGCAGGTGTGAATGGGCAGGGGGTAGCGTGTGGTGTGAATGGGCAGGGGAGTGTGCAGGTGTGAATGAGCAGGGAGAATGTGCAGGTGTGAATGGGCAGGGGTGGCAGGTGTGAATGGGCAGCAGTGTGGGGCAGGGGTGTGCAGAATGGCAGGGGGAGAATGGGCAGTGTGCAGGTGGAATGGGCAGGGGGTAGCGTGTGGGTGTGAATGGGCAGGGAGAGTGTGCAGGTGTGAATGGGCAGGGGTAGCGTGTGGGTGTGAATGGGCAGGGGGAGAGTGTGCAGGTGTGGGGCAGGGGAGAGTGTGCAGGTGTGAATGGGCAGGGGGGAGTGTGTGGGTGTGAATGGGCAGGGGAGAGTGTGCAGGTGTGAATGGGCAGGGGGGAGTGTGTGGGTGTGAATGGGCAGGGGAGAGTGTGCAGGTGTGAATGGGCAGGGGGGAATTGTGCAAGTTTGAATTTCTCCGCGGTAATGCCCAGCTGCTGGCTGTAATATTCAAGCTCAGTAAGAAGTCTCACAACACCAGGTTAATGTCCAACAAGTTAAGCTGGCATCTCCACATCATGATGTCCAAGCTCTCAAGCATCTGATTTGGGGGTACCCCAATGCTGTGCCTACAAATCTCTTACAGAGGTTGTCAGGTAAGCGTTTGCCTCTCAATTGTCCAGAGGTATTAACTTTCTCTGGGCCATTGCTCTTCCCTGGGAACCATCCCAAAATGCAAATTAAATTGCAAACTTCAGATGTTTCCAGCTGGCTTACATCAACAACTGGCCAGAAAATGCTTTAATCAATAAATCCTCTTCTAACTTTTGTAAACTATTGTAAACACAAAGACCAACAAACAATGGACTCTCCCCACATCACCCACCTGACTCACCCCTTCCCCACACAAAGTCACATATGCACATGCTCCCACACAGTCACCCCATGTCGATTCACAACCTGGACACCCTCCGTGTTCATTCATATCTGACCCATCTCATGCCCATGTCTGTTCACACATGCATACTCCTCATTCACAGCTGTACATACCCCCATGTCCATTCACACCTGCTTACTTCCCTGTGCCCATTCATATTGTACACTCCTCCATGATCATTCACAGCTGCATATTCCTCTGTGCCCACTCATATCTGCATCCTGGCCTGTCCCTAAACACCTTAAAGTTTCCTTTGAAATTCAAATTCAAATAAGAACCGTATGCAACTATTTGTCCGCATTGTCTTAGTAAAGTGCTACCTCATTGAGGTAAAGACATATTATACAAGTTCTAAGTATCATCACTTTTCTTCACTTTCTACAACATTCTGCAGTGTTCCAGAGAGTACATCTGCTGCCTTTCAACATATTCCTGTAACAAAAGTTAATTGCTCTCTGACTTTGTTTAATGATTTGCGACCTAATGGCAAGCCGTTAGTTCTGCAAGCCTATGGTGATACACATTGAAACTTTCACAATCCACTTGTTGGGAAGTATGATGAAGGCAGCCTTCCTGTTCTACATGTTTGAATACACAATTCATTAAGCGAGTACATTCTTCACACTGAAATAGAAAGAATCCTGAATAATCAGTAAAGATCAGTGCATTTCAGCCTGGTTGTAGATCATTAATTATGATGTTCTCCTTGAAACATGGTATTATGTTTCAAGGAGAGCAAGCATAATGTATATACAATATAATCCTATACAGGAGACAGCAGGAAATTAATTTGGTTCTTGTGCTAAGTAAGTTTTCTCTTTTTTTTCATTGAAGCGTAGGAATAATTTCTGAATCACCAGGAAAAGAAATACTGAGTGGTTATAATCTGCTTTGAATGACTTTATTTGAGAGGATAGTGGGCTGCGAGTTAAAACCTCAGTTTCTGTTTGGAACATTAATGTAATTTCAGCAATGGACGTCATATATGCCTACTTGCTAGAAGATTCCAATTCAGACTTGACAGGCCAATTAGAGATGACCACTTTTGGCTGAAGATTCGTGGAAGCCAATTTTATTCTACTGCTCAAACTGATTTCAATATTGGTGACATTTATTAGCTCTTAACTGAGTAAAAGAGGCCACAACTGGAGGTTACCAGACTAAGGAAGGAAAAGGAATGGAAATACAACTTCTAACAGTCAGTTTAGTACCAGCTGGTGTGAGGGACACTAAATGAATTGATGATTGACGTACCAACTCTCCATAGTGCCTATTTCTAGTTGGATGAGCAGTCAGTGCTGGAGCTTCATGTATAGTGGCGCCTTCGTTCCATGTTCTTAGCTGCTTTCCACTAACCTCATAAACATCAATGCTGTCATGTACAAGTGTTCATGATTCCTAAATAACAGCTGGTATGCCAACCCATAGATTTTCAGGGCCAACATGTGTCAGGACTTCTGATAATTCTGGGGGTAATATTTTCTGGCCTCTCTATGTTTGGTGACTGGACAAATTGTTCAGTACTTGTCTAGGCTTCAATACATACGCCCTTAGTGCACCAATTTCATGGTCTAATACAGAAATGCTCCCGAACTTCCCTTGGCAGGGCATTGGGCTTGGAAATGGGCAGGAAAGAAGGCTATAACCCATGGAATCTGACATTGGACAGCAGGTCCAATTTCTGGCCTGTAGACTTGTTAATTTCCACTCTCTGATCTTCCAACTTAAATGGGCCTGGGACTAGGCTTCTTCTGGGAATTCCTCCAAGACATATCATAGAACCCTAGAGTGTAGAAAGAGGCCCTGGTTACATGATAGAGAAGTAAGATGTGGTGCAAATTCAACAGCTGTGTAGACATTCTATGCCATTCCCGATGAAGCCCTACAATCTGTGAAGATGCACTTTCACACACTTCATTAGTGAACACAAAAGGTCTTTATGAATAAGAATTGTACAGCCACTTATAACTGCAGCTAGCTCCAAAATATCTCTGTCTAAGAACTTCTCTCACCATTGGGTAATTCCACATTCTGAGTCCTGATTCATTACACAAGCCATGTGAAAGGTGAACAGCTTCAAGTTTTTAGGTGTCCAATCACCAACAAGCTGTCCTGGTCCCTCCATGCTGGCACTATAGTTAAGAAAACTCACCAATGCCTCTACTTTCTCAGAAGACTAAGGAATCTTGGCATGTCAGCTACAACTCTCATCAACTTTTATAGATGTACCATAGAAAGCATTCTTTCTGGTTGTATCACAGCTTGGTATGGGGCCTGCTTTGCCCAAGACCGCAAGAAACTACAAAAAGTCGTGAGTGTAGCCCAATCCATCACGCAAACTGGCCTTCCATCCATTGACTCTGTCTACAATTCCTGCTGCCTCAGAAAAGCAGCCAGCATAATTAACGACCCCACGCACCCCGCACATTTTCACTTCCACTTTATTCCGTCAGAAAAAACACACAAAAGTCTGAGGTCACGTACCAACTGACTTAAGAACAGCTTTTTCCCTGCTGCCGTCCGATTTTTGAATGGACTTACCTTGCACTAAGTTGGTCTTTCTCTACATCCTAGTTAAAACTGTAACATTTTGCACCTTTTGTTTCCTTCTCTATCAATGGTATGTTTTGTCTGTGTAGTGTGCAAGAAACAATCCTTTTCACTGTATGCAAATACATGTGACAGTAATAAATCAAATCAAATCAGAATCAAATCTTGCTGTATTGCCATGAAAGGGACAGTCACCGCAATCCTGAGCCTTTGTAAAAGAGGGGGAGCGTTGGCATTTCATCTCCACTTCTGTCACGCAAGACAGTGACTAAGAGTTTCCAAGTAATAATAACAGCAAAATCTTTGCTCTGTATTATAAAAGCCAAAATTTAATGGATATAGGAAAATTAATCTCAAATTCCTGACAGTTGAAAAGGCAGACTGAGTCAGTATTTGTTGAATGACGCAGAGGATGTGATGAACTTGATGCAGAAACTTTTGCAATAAGTGTAATAGAAACTTATGGAGTAGCCCAAGTACAGGGTAGTCCTGATTAGCACTTAACCACCCTTCAAATCATTCCATTATTATGAGCTCAGCTATTAAAAACTTCAAAATTCTCACTGGAATATAACAACACTACTGAGAATTAGAACAAAACTGATTTTTACTCCTTACTTACATGTTTGTTCCAAGACAGATAATCTTGCTTGAGCAACCTTATTGAATTGTTTGAAGAAATTCCAGAGTAGGTTGACAATGATTATGCAAAAGATGTAATTTACCTGGATTTTCGAAAGATCTTTTAATCATGTGCCCACAATAAAGCAACAACTAAAGACTGAGAATGTGGAATCGGGAGCAGAATGATTGCTACCTGACTTCAAGGCAGAAAGCAGCGGGGGGTGGTGCTGGCAAAGGGTACTTATTCAGAGTGGCAGAAAGTGGGAAGTGGTGGTCCACAAGGATCAATGCTGGGATCAGTGCTGTTCACTATTAATGATTTGGACTTTGGAATCAAAAATACAATTTCTAAATTTGCAGATGACACTAACTCGGGGAATAATCAACACTGAATGGCACTGTAACAAAGTACAGGAGAATATTAATAAACTGGCTGTTTGGGGAAATAATCTGGTGAGCACCACCCCACTGCTAATGCATATCAAGTGCATTGTGGGAATGTCCGAGGGATCGGACAGGCAGAGGTGTGCCGGATCCAAGGATGGCCCCCAGCCAAATGCTGAGCTGCTGGGAACAGTTCTCATACAGTTGGTGGGTTGCAGAGGCAGAGCCGGGGACTGCAGAAGTGGCTGTCAGAGACCTTCCAGCAACTGTGAGGCTGTTTGGAGGAATCCTACAGCCTTCAGGTGAAGGAGATGGTGCCAGCAATGTGTGGCACCCAAGCCAACACTGCAAGGGTGGCGACCACTGTTGGAAGCCTGGAAATGGTAGTCAAGGGTAGCAGTGTCCAAGGTATAGCCAAGTCACTAAGGGCCATGGCTGAGTGCCTCAGGGGCATGCTTGAAACACAGCGGGCAATTGCAGAGGGGCCCCAGAGCTTGGACCAGTCTCTGTCATGTTGGGGAGTGTGAACAATGTTCTGTAAGGTGGGGAACACCATGTCTCCTAAATGATGAACCTAACACTGATGAGGACTTTCCTGGCCCTGCTGGAGCATTGTCACTAGTCCTGCCTCCTTCGGGTCATCCTCAGCCTCATCCTCCACAATGCTGACCACCATAATGCAGGAGATGCTCAGGGGGTCGTACTGCGGAGCATTGCCAGTGCAGTCCAGGCAGCAGAACCACATCTTCAGCAGGCCAGAGCACCGCTCAAGGACGGACTGGGTGACTGCATGGGCCTCATTATAACAGATTGTTGCCTCGGTTTCCAGTCTCTGCATGGCATCATCAGCCATGACTTCAGCAGGTAGACCTTATCTCCATGAGCTATTCCAGCAGCCTGGGTTGGTCTTAAAGGCTGGGATATCCAAGTGCCCTAGGATATAATTGTTCTCACACTCCCTAGTAAGCATGCGCACACCTTGAGGATGTTGGCAAGATGCTCGCACAAAATCTTAACATTAAGGGAATGGAATCCTTTTCTGTTTATAAAGGGCACTCCCTGATTCCACGGGGCCCACACAGCAATGTGCATAGCATCTATAGCCACCTGAAACTGCGGCACGCCAGCGATGTTGGCGAAGCCTTTAGCCCGGCATCCTGTTGGACAGAACCTAAGTCAAAATAGACATACTTTGGTCCACCTTGTTGTCTTTGGTCCACCTTATTGTCTAACGAGGGGCATACATGCGATGGGTCGTGAGAGGACTGCTCTTGAATCTTTTTCGAGAGTATCCTAGTGCTCCACGTCGTTAGTGTATGCTTGACCTGGGCCATCTGATGGGAAACACGACAGCTCAGTGACTATCTCTGTGCTGTGCAGATACATGGATTTGGGCCTGTGTCTATGGGAGTTTGCGCATTCTCCCCGTGCTTGCGTGGGTTTTCTCCGGGAGCTCCGGTTTCCTCCCACATCCCAAAGATGTGCTCTTAGGCTAATTGGCAAAACAAATTCTCCCTAAATTGTCTCAAATTTGGTTTTTAATCCATTGATCTATAAACATGGACAGGGATCGCGGGTAGAGGTGGGAACATTGGGGTGGCGGCACGGGCTCGTTGGGCCGAAGGGCCTGTTTCCCGTGCTGTTTTGTTCTTTGTTCTTTGTTCTACTACCCTGCTCAGGTGTACACGGCATCTGTGCCCACCTGAATGCACCTGTGGACTGATGACTGCAAGATACTGCACAGGGTCCAAATTCAAGGCCTGCAATGACCAGCTGGCATAGAAGTTAAGGGCTTTCATTACCTTCACTGCCATCAGGAACGGGTAGCTTCTGCTCCCATGAAGGACCTGATACGTATAAGTCACACTGTCTTTGCGCTCAGGCAAAGCATTTGATGGCACATGGTGTCTGGCAGATCACAGCAGGACATGTGTATCCTGTACAGTCGGGATTTCTGCCGCTGTCTTCTGCCCTCCTCCTCAGGCTGTCTCTGAAGCCATTATGCAGCCCTCTGATATCCTGATGCAAACTGTAGCCTTGGACTCTTTCAAGGTGCAAACTGGTTCACACCATTAGAAAGGGGCTGGGAGAATTGCAAATAGTTTGGCACTGGGCACAAAAATGATTTTTAGTCTGGCACGCTATTCTCTGGCATCAGCACATTCTATTAATGGCATGGCAAATTTGGAAAATCACCCCCTATGTTTCCATTTGTGGGGAAGAGAATAATTAGAGGTCATTTATCTAAAGCAGTCACCAAGAAATTCAATAGGAAATTCAGAAAAACTTTCTTTCCTCATAAGGTTTTGAAAATGTGGAACTTGCTACCGCAGGGAACGGTTGAAGCGAATAATATAGATCTATTTAAGGGGAAGCTGGATAAGCATGAAAGGATGAAGGAAAGAGATAATCTTGTTGGTAGATTTAGATAGAAAAGATGGAAGGAGGCTCAACTGGAACATAAATATTGACATGGACTGTTTAGACTCACAATATATTCCTGTGCTGTTTATCCTACGTAATCCTAGTTTAAATTAAGCACTATAAATGTTGAATATAAATTTTTAGTCTATTCCTGAATGATAACTGTGAGTTTTGGCTGTGTTTAATATTTAGTTGAGGAGTTGATAAATATATGGATGAGAAGGGAATGGTTTAGTTAGGAGGGGCATTGCTTTTTATTTTGGTCGGCACAACATCGAAGGCCGAAGGGCCTGTTCTGTGCTGTATTGTTCTATGTTCTATGTTCTATGAAATAGGATTGTGCCATTAAGCACAGGCGATAAAGTAGGGTTGCGTAAGGACCCACATTAGCTGGATCTAGACATGATATTTATGCCGTATGGGGCAGCAGGCAGTGGCAGGGGCACTGCCATGCACATAGCAGAGCAAGGCCCAAAATCCCTTCACTGAGTCCCGTCAGGCATTCATGCTGTTCCAGCTCCCCAAAAAATAAACCATTGGCAGAATCTTCTGGAAAACCTTGCTGAAACTCTACAGGCCCTTGATCTGTTTGTCCATAGCTTCCCCTGGCGCTGGGTCTGAGTTGCACAGCCTGGTACTAAAGTCACATTGGTGTCCAAAATTACATCATTAGATCATAACATAGCTGCAGACGATTTATAAGAAGTTCTCTGGCTTCCACAGGAAGGAAAATGGGCTGAAGTGTGCAATGTGCAGTCAGCACAATAAAAGTTAAAATTATACCAAAATTATCCCAAAATTTCAAAACTTTGGATATGGTAAAACAGGGCCTCGCGTTACTTAGCCCACCTCCTCCTCCTCCCCACTATAAAAGAAAAAACAGTTAAAAAAAGCTGTGAAATAAGAATACTGGTCTGAACTGCTTTTCTACCAATGACATCACCTGTGAGTATCAAAAAATGAATGAACTTCTTGTGCTTTTTCAGTTCCGCAGAAAACCTCCAACCTCATCCACAGATGGAATTCACCAGTGCTGCTGCAGTGAATGGAGCTTTGGGCTAAGCCAATTTCTCCATTCTCGCTAGCAGTGGGTGGGTAAAGAAGACATTGGAGAATTGTGCAATAATTTAGATAAAGTCACTTTCCTTTATTGGACCCCCTATTTTCTGATATACATTAGTGAACTCTAATTAGTGTCTTTACATTTTATGGAGAAGCATATTGTCCACAACATTTTCCAGGACGTTCTATAGAACTGGAATTGTGTAGCTTCTAACGTTCACTTTTTAATCCTAACTTCAATTGCTTTCATCTGTGGTTACATGAATACTGGCTGCTATTGCAATACTGAGTGAGTCAGCTCCTTGGGAAAAATCAATTCCCTCTTCCGGCATGGTTATTTTCTCTGGAATTTTGGAATGAAACAAATTGGACTCATGTCAGTCAGATGCTGGTTCTGTTACAGTTTCTCTATTGCATTCAGGCTGTAATAGGAATTACATCCATAAATTTTTATTTCTGTTTGCTAATTTCTCATGAGAGGTCTGCCAGGAAAATGACAAACAGACTTTGTTACACCATTCTTCCAACATTCTCAGGGGGCAAAACTTTCATCCGTATTTTACAAGGATAATGATCCCAGCATATGTGTTCATGTCCTCATCAAAATAAAATCTGCCGTGGCTGACACCAGAAGTGCGTGCATTGCCATGATCACCATGTTGGCAAGAAAACGCCAAAAACCATGCACACAATGGAGCTGCAGATACACCAGTGTGGTGCCACTCGATGTTGTTGTTATATGTTTCCACCTGAAGATGTCTCAAGGCTTGCATGGTTGAACATTAACTGTTTATTAATAACACAAAATTGTGTGTATCGTCCCAGCTAGGTGCTATCTTCATGCCAACTTCTGCCAGACTCACTGTTGTCTCCAGTACTCCTTTGTGACTCTCTACATAATAATGTGGACTGTTTCCCCAGTTCCTTTCAGTGCTGGACACCCTAAATATTACATCAATGGATGAAACCCAGGACCCTGAATTAGCTGCTCTTGCTGATAATGATCAGTCACTTTCTTTTATTGATAAAATAAAGCTTTGTCATTGGCATTCCTTTAGCACAATATTTTGGGAGCAGAAATGTGGGAAGTATGGTATTTGGATAAGTAAACAATTTTTATGACTGCTTTTTGATGGTTTACATTGCAGATATAAACATTTATTTTAGACACATAACAGTATTTTCTGATTCACGCACATGTAGCATTGATTTCAAAAAGCATAAGGAGAACATGCCCCAGTCTACATCAATGGGACAAAGTAGAAAGGATCGAGAGCTTCAAGTTTTTAGGTATCCAGATCAGCAATAACCTGTCCTGTTCCCCATTACTACACTATAGTTAAGGAAGCCCACCAATGCCTCTACCTTCTCAAAAGACTAAGAAAATTTGGTTTGTCAACTACGATTCTCACCAACTTTTACAGATGCACCAAGAAAGCATTCTTTCTGTTTGCATCACGGCTTGGTATGGCTCCTGCAAGGCCGAAGACCATAGGAAACTATAAAAGGTTGTGAATATAACCCAATCCATCATGCAAACCAGCCTCCCATCCATTGACATTACACTTCCCACTGCTTCAGAAAAACAGCCAGCATAATTAAGGGCCCCACTCACCCCAGACATTCTTTATTTCACTGGGAAAAAGATACAAAAGGTTGAGGTCATGTACCAACTGACTCAAGAACAGCTTCTTCCCTGCTGTTATCAGACTTTTGAATTACTTACCTTGCATTAAGATGATCTTTCTTTACATCCTAGCTCTATACCCTACACACTACATTCTGCACACTCTCATTTCCTTCTCTAAGAATAGTATGCTTTGTCTGTATATCATGCAAAAAACAATACTTTTCACTGCATGTTAATATATGTGACAATAATAAATCAAATCAAATTAAATCAAAATCATAAGTGGTTAAGCATTTGAATGTCATTCTATTATCCAAAAAACTTTAATATCCAGAAATGATTTAGTCCCAAACATTCAGGACTGAAGAAGTTATTGTACAATATGGCAAACTGTCAAGAGGACAAGGATAATCTTCACAAAGATAAACAGGCTGGCGACATGGCCTGACAGGTGGCAGGTAAAATTTAATCAGTAAGAATTTAGCAACACCAATTTTAAATCCAACCGATTTATTTGATAGTAAAATTGCGAGCTTTCAACACTCTGTGTCTTCATCAGGCAAATGCAGTGTTAGCAGAGAATGATAAATTTTGGTAATAAGAATGGGGATACAAAATAAGTAACACACAATAAAAGGTCCAATTCTAAATGAGATACAGGAACAGTGAGACCAAACTGTTGAAGATGGCAAGGCAAGTTGGGAAAGTGGTTAAAAGGCAGACAGAATCTTGAGTTTAATAAATAGAGAAAAAGAGGGTAAAATATTTCAAGCTGACCTACCAGACTCATTACTGCCTCTACTATTCCCATGTGATTCTCCTCATCATGATGGGTGCAGTTTCCCCAATCCCACATTAACCCTTACATTTAACCCTTACAGTCCCAAACCCTCAAGTACTATAGTTGTCACCAGACATACGAGACCAATTTCTGATGTCACTGAGAAGCAAGCAGCATTGAGATGAGGAAAAGTAGGGGCTCAAGGATAGATCCTTGGAGAACTCCAGAGATAATGTTGCAGGAATGGGAAGAATAGTCAGCCTGCAAGTAGATAGGTAAGAATACAACGTGAAGAAGGCATTCCCATCCAGCCTGGATGTTGGAGGAGCTATATTGGTGGAGGGTAATGTGAAGTTCCACTCAGCCTGGATGATAGAGGAGATGGGTAAGAACTGGAAAGGATGCAGTTGACATAGTACCCAATTTTATTATCCTCCATCTGTCGTTTTGCCCCTGTTAAGATGTCAAGACCATAAAGTTCTGCTCAGTGTTTCCCTATAGGGAAATTTGAATATTCCAATCAGATATTTCTGATGGAATGGGTCCAGTCAGCTGAATAACTTCAACAGCACAGGTTTAGTCCTGTTCCAGTTGGGTAGACTTGAGAGCTGCCTGAGTGGAAAGGCCTTGGCAAACCCTCACTGGTAAAAGCTGCCAAGAGAATAGCTCAGGGTGAAAAACATCAGCAGAGGAGGAGTCAAGAACCTTCCTCCATGCAGAGCAACTATGATAATGCTGACGATAACAGCTTAAATAGACGGACTTTGTTTCTAATACAACTGAGAATGAGCCTGGATCTGTTTTGAGAAAGCAATGTAACTCAGATATAGAAACAGTGAATCATTCATAACTTGTAGTTTAACTATGTTTCACCGGTGACTAATGTACAAACCACTAGACATAGCTATTGGTCATGAATTATCCAGTACAAACAAATCATTTGAAATGTGTGGTTTTCTTTCACACCTTCCCGTTCATCTAGGAGACCGTACCCTCCCTGATTTGTAATTAGAGAAATACTGCAAAAAGCCCATGAATCTCATGTTTGCTTTGTAAAGGAGATTAGGTTAAAGATCCAAAGGTTCTCTCTGAGTTTCTGAATGGCCCCGAGCTGCAATGATGTCCTACATAGTTGCCAAGACAAATAGAGATCAGACATTCTTTGGCATAAAGTTTTAATTTTGTCTGTTTCATATTCAAGGAAACACCAAAATCCAGACATTTGCACTCAGAATAAGTTCCATTCACTAACTAGTGGAAGGATTCTTTCAGCAAACAGAGTTACTTTTAACCCATAAGTGCTGAATCTAGACACAATTCAGATCCGACTTGGAAATCTGCTCTCAGGCGCTCCTATACGCACTTAGCCTGAAAAAAAATCACGAGTCCAAATCGTACTGAGGGCAGGGCTTACTGCACCCAAAATGATTGCAGCTCTGAACTGCGCAATACCCAGGCTGCAAAAAGCAGATAAAGCTGCCCATGAGTGAAAAACGGGAACAATGGCCCCAACAGACATCACGCCCACCCCTACAACATAATGTTTCCCTTATCCACCCACCCAACCCGCTACAAAGATTGATCATGACCCTCTACCCACCCTCACCTACAGAGTGGCAGTGGACCACTATCCCTGTTCCCCACACCCCCCACCCTGCCACCAGTGAGCAATCTGTCCTCCCTCCCCCTGCCCGCCCCCCCACACCCCAATAATGATCTGGCCTCCTTCCATCCCCGCCCCCCAAGGGAATGCTCTGGCCTCCTGCCCTTCCCTCCCAAAGAATGATCTGACCTTCCTCCCCTTCCCCCACCCTCGATAAAGTGGCCACCTGCGCAGACGTGGGCACAGATTGTGTTAATAGATTCATGTCTGACTTTACCCTGTTTTCGCGTCCAAAAACAGGCACGACGCAATGGTAAAAGCAGGCCAATGGTGCCAATTTGCATGTGGGTTGATAGTTCTCTGATCACATCTTTCAATATGTAATGAGACAAGCCAGTGGTGGACTTACATTTTGTGAGGCCTCATGTTCATCTTCGTTTCTAGGGGCCTCCTCTAATGATGCCTTGCCCCCACTCCCCATGATGTCAATCACCCCCACCCCTGCCACACTGCCCCACCTTCCACATCCCCACCACCACTGCCCAAATGTTATAACTGTGTAATGCAATATGTTCTTAGTAAATTGATGGAATTCACATTTAGCTATAACATAGTCTTTCGGCTTAAATTTGTACAGTGATAAATGATGTTGTTTAAGATGCATACATTGCACAGGAGATCAGAGAGAGAGAAAGATGGCTATTGCTGCAGTATTGGATTCTAAGAAATTCAATAACACCACTCTGTAATAAGTCTCTAATAACACCACTCAGACTCTACACAGGCGTTCGCTGACAGGAAAGGCCCCATCACACAGGCCAGACCCCATCACATTCACACCAAAGCTCAGGCTGTAAGAATCCAGTCAGAAGTTGGTTCACTCTGAAATTATATCTCATTTTCCCCTTTTAAATTAACATATCTCACTTTATTTTTGACATTTGTTTACTTTAATGTTTATTTAGAAAAACAGGATGCGTGCAAGAGTGAGAGAGAGAGAGAGATGGGTGCTGCTTGGTTTGAATGGATCCCCCCATCCCTCACACATCCAACACCCTCACTGCCCCACCACACATGTGCTCGTTGATGGGAGGACCCAGTCAAAGAACCAATTCCTTCCACAGCCCACAATAACCCAGACACACGGAATTGAAGTAGAAAGAAGGAAATGGAGTCCAATCCTTCACCCATCAAACACTACTTAAATTAACATTACAGTTTGTCACTCTATTTTAAATTAGATCTTTAAATGCAGAAACAGATAGGAATCTGGAAGATAGTGATGGACAAAATGGTGGAGAGGGAGAGAGAGAGAGAGATAATGGAAGACAAAAGCGAGAGAGAAAAATCTGAAGTGAGCGGCAGTGATCCTTCATTGTTCAATCCATATTAGCTTACAAAAATAAAGTCTAGAAAACATTTATAGGTTTATGGGGAAAGTGTGGAGAGTGGGGCTAATTGGTTAGTTCTTTCAAAGAGACAATGTGGGCATAATGGGCCTGAACAGCTTCCTATGTTGTAAGATTTGGCGTCCATCAGATGCTGTGCTTTACAAAGCCTCAGGCCGATGACGCAATAAATAGTTAAATCTGTCATATGTTCATGTGCAGTAATGCTATTTTACAGCTGCAATTGATGTCCAAAAAACGTTTTGGTTTGATTAGATATTTCAAATTCAGTGGAAATAATGATGCTGTGATGATCACCAGTAACAACACACACTGAAGGGAGCACATTTCCTGACAATGACATGCACTCTAATGTGCCAAAAATGTATTGCAGTCTGCCCTATTTCATTAGGATGCATTATGTTGATCTATCAACGAGGGTATGAAACTTCCGTGCTCACAACATTGTAATCAGCACCATACATGTATCTGCAATATAATGTACTCCTAATTCATGCGGAACATATTGAATATTCAGTTAGTGAGGTTTGTTTTTCAATACTCTTGGTAGCTCGCAGTGTGAGCTGACCTGACTTATCAAACTGAATCTTTTATTTTCCATTTGGAAGCTGAAACATTTAGTGCTGAGAGTCTTTTCATCTAAAATAATTTAAATATTGCAAGCAATGCAGTGCTATAGATTGTCAACAACCAAAGCACAATTTGTCAAAACAGCCTTAGACAAGAAATAAGTAGATCAGTCTGGGTTAGCTCAATGCTTGTTACAACATAGCAACTTTGAGGTGCTTTTGCATACACGTGGCCAGCCCAAACATGCTTCTCTTCTCGTCAATTTGTGGAGTGAATGAAAGAAATCAAAATCATTTCTCACTCACATCAGACTGAGCTGCAACTAATTCCAGAAAGGATTAAAACAATGGCACCTCCATGCTGACTGCTGGGGAACATTTGCCAACAACTCCCATTCAGGTCAATCCAAAGAAGGAGTTTAACACTGATTAAGACTGAAGTCAATAGTAAACCAGTCAGTTAAAATGGACTGAGTTAAAAAGCAGTTGAATAATAGAAGACACCCACACAGAGAAAGAGAGAGTGAGGAAAAGAGAAAGATTGATGGGGAACTGTCAGAGAGAGGGAGAGAGAGAGAGAGAACTATTTCCAGGAAATCCAACCCAGAACTTCAAGATATTGCACTAACATGGAAAATGTGTGTCTCGTTTAGTTAACTCATACGTCATTATGCTCAGAAAGGCTTTCCTTTTGATTGGTTTTTACAAGCACATTCATTGCTGTATTTGAAACGCTGCAGGCATTTTATGCAACAAGTTCCCACACAGGCTTTTGAAAATATCCTGCTTCATTTTATTCAGAGCTGTGGAGGAGGTATAGGATTGCCCAATTTTCTATTTTATTATTGGGCAGCCAATATGAGAATGGTAGTGTGTTTGGGTGCAGAGAGAGAGAGAGAGAGAGGCAACACGAGGGTCCTTGTTGGCTGCAGTTAGAATCCTCCTCCTGTCCTCTTCCCTGGCTGCCTTGAGATGTTCCCCGGCAAATTTTCCTTCCTCCCATTACACCAGGAGTGCGCTTGTTAGGTCAACTCCTAGAATTTAGACGCCGCTTTGGATTTTAGGCCTGGTCACTGGCCTCTCCAATACCAGCTAATCATTTTTTCCTCTGTCTATTTAGATGGTGCCTTCAATATATAAGCCAAGCACAGGATCAGAACATTCTGGACTTGTATGTAGATGGTGTGTTTGTGTCATTCCTGCAAGTGGTGGATAAGTTTGCTTTTGATTGGTTTTTACAAGCATATTCATTGCTGTATTTGAAATACATTTTTTCAGATATTTGAAAATTCAAGACTTTGTGTGTAGGGCCAACCCTCAATTTTTAATGCTCCCACCTCGTGCCTCCATTGTCATTCTCTTAGTGCCTTCTATTACTATACATGGGATTATTTCTGTTCTTTATTCTCAAATTCTGTCCCAACAAAACTCTCTATCAGTTAAATCTTTATGGGAATGAGATCTGAGGAAGGAGTTCTTGGAGGAGGATTGCAACATGCATCAAGTACTCTCCTTCTCAATATGTGCCAAGTTGGGTGTGATACAATGTGAACTCCTTCACTGACCATATCTAACTAGATTTAGACTCTCTAGAATGTCCCCAGGCACAAGCCCCATTTGTGAATGGTGTCGGCAAGCTCTGCCACCCTCTTACATATATTCTGGGCTTGCCCATCACTGTATAATTACTGGACATTGATATTTGAAGTGATTGCATCAACGCTAGATCGGGACATAAGTGCATTTTCCCCAGGCTGCCCTGTTTTGGAGTTGTGACTTTAAATCCCAAGTGGATTTTGTAGCTTTCACTATACTCCTGGCAATATGATTAATCCTGCTGGGTGGAAATGAGGTGCACCCCAATGCACTTACAGTGGGTGAAGGAAGTGATAGATACCATTAAGCTAGAGAAGATGAGATGCACATTGCATGTGTCCACTGCTAGGTTCTATAAGACCACTTATAGTGCATGTTGGGGTGCTGCAGTTGGAGCCAGGTGAGTAGATACCTGATGGCTCCAGGACCCCAGGTGCTCCCACAGGATCACCCCCACCCCCAAATTGGTGGGCCTGCCCTGGTCTTTTATCTGAGTACATCCGCCCACACTGCCAATCTGTAGAGACCAACATGAGAACCTTTTTTTCCTTTTCACTTTCTGTCTTCTCTCTCCTTTACTATCCCTCTTTCTTTTCTCTGCTCATTACTTTATAGTCTGGGCTGCTTAGGCACTCAATTGGTTCTATAGCAACATTCCTCTGCCTTTTTGTTTTTATATTATTAACATCATTACCAATGCAATTAGACAGCTCTAATTAGACCAGTACCAAGGTTACCAGGTGCTTGGCAACAGGGAGCCCTGAGCCCAGTCATGTTAGAATGTACACACAAGCAATGTGTGGATCTGTAAATGTGTTTGTTTGCTATGTAAAACATAAGAAACCTTTCAACAAACATATATATAAAAAAACTAAAGTAAAACCACAAGCATCTTGTATACAAAATAATCCCAGCCTGGGATTACAGTTCAGCAGGCCCAGTTCTGGGCCAGCCTTATAAAAGGCTCAGTTAACAAGTTTCAGCTGGGCATAATTACATATTAACAAGGGGAACTCATACTCAATGAACTCCTTAGGAAGATCAATCAGTAATTCCCCATGGTCCTTGTGGGAGTTATCCTTCCAATAATGATGGGGCCTTCTCTGTCACTATGCTTATGGCCTCATTGCCACCTCTTGTAGGATCTGCTCAGGGGTTGTAACAAGTAGAAGGAACGGCTCTTTCGTGAGGAGCATCAAAGAGTCACTGATGTGGTATCTGCCACTTCTGTCTCCATGTCCAAGCCAGAATCTTCATTGTCCAGATGACTGGCTCTTGAGATTTTAGAGGGCGGTTTCCCATTCAGTAGCTGATCTGAAGGACACAAATGGCAGTACGTCTGAAGAAGTAGTTGCCTCTGTGGAAGGTTTCCTGTGACAGAGGTAATCTACATGCTTCTTTAAGGTCTTCTCCCTGGCTTTTACCTTATAAGACATCGGTCCTATTTTCTCTCGAATAACACCTGGAATTCAAAGACAGCCATTGCCAAAGTTCCTCATATAGACCATATCTTCCCGTTTGAAGTCTCTATCTGGTCTCTGACCATCGTGGCCTCTTTTCTGTATTTTTTGTTTTAATTCAACATTGCCAAACAAATTTGTAAATGTCAGTCTGAAGGCATTTGCCCATCAATAGCTCCGCCAGGGCTATTCCATCGTCATGGGTGACAGGGTCCTGGCCATCCTGGAGACACAACAGGCTATAGGCGAGTGTGTTTCCAGCATCCCGGAGGCACAGCATCCAATGGTCATCGGTATCAGAGGCATATGGGAAACACTGCTGGCCATAGCTGGGACTTTTGCTGGCATTCTGGAGACACAGTAGGCCATGGCTGTGAGTCTCGATAACTTAGCCCAGGCTCAGAGGGCTACTGCTGAGGGGAACATGGTTCATTCACAGAAAGCTGTAGCAGAGGGGCTCCGGAAATTGGCCAAGTCTCAGAGAGCCATGGCTGAGGGATCACACATCATTGGGCAACTAGGCCTCTAGGACAGGCAGAGCCAGAACTTCTGGAGCTCAAGCTAGCTACACTAGCATTCCATGGAGTGCCCCCATGGCTTCTTGGCAGCCCAAGGAAGGAGCAAGAACTTGATGCCATGCTGATGTCTTCCATCCAGGAGATCCTGAATGTCCAGAGACCTTCTGACTCTCCCCCTTCCTCACATTGGGGCATCTCAGGGCAAACGAGATGGATAAGGTGGCACTAAGACAGTGCCATCTACAAGTCAGCTGGAGCCCTCCAGGTCCTGGCCTCCCAGGGACATCCATCAAGGGCATCACAGGCAACGGGGCATGCATCACAGCTTGACACCTTCACCTCTGATGTGCATCCTGGGATAGTACCTAGAAGAAGCAGTAGAGAGCACAAAGTTAGAAAGTTGTAGTTCACTAGATGGCACAGATGAAGGTCAGCATTAGCCAGTGTTTGGTAAGCGTTTATGTTAAGAGCACAATAAACTGTTAATTGCAGATCACACAGTGACTCATTTGTCTCTGATTCCGCCTCAAACTCTGCACAGCTCAGAGTTCCCGGCTCCCAAACATAGAGGTGCTGTCTGTTGAGCTGTGCAGACTGAGCCCATGTTTCACAGTGCCTGTCCTACCTTCCCCAACATAAAAACGTAAGAACTAAGAGCATAAGCAGGCTATCTGGCCCCTTGAGCCTGTTCCGCTATTCAATAAGATAATGACTGATCTCCACTTAACTGCCCGCTCACTACAATCCTTAATTCCTTTACTGTTCAAAAATCTATCTATTCTTGCCTTAAAAACATTCAAGAAGGTAGCTTCAACTGCTTTACTGTGCAGGGAATTCCACAGATTCACAACCCTTTGTGTGAAGAAGTCTCCTCTCAATTGTAAATCTGCTTCCCCTTATTTTGAGGCTATGAGTTCTAGTTTCACCTGCCCGTGGAAACAAATTCCCTGCTTCGATCTTATCTATTCTCTTCATAACCTTATATGTTTCTATAAGATCTCCCCTCATTCTTCTGAATTCCAATAAGTATAGCCTCAGTTTACTGAGTCTCTCCTCATAAGCCAACCGCCTCAACACTGGAATCAACCTAGTGAATCTCCTCTGCATCCCCTCCAATGCTAGGATATCCTTTCTCAAGTAAGGAGACCAAAACTGTACACAGTACTCCAGTTGTGGCTTCACCAGCATCTTATACGACTACGACATAAACTCACTGCTTTTAAACTCTATTCCTCTAGCAATGAAGGACAAAATTCCATTTGCCTTTTTAATTATGTGTTATACCTGCAAACATTTCCTTGTGATTCTTGCACAAGGACACCGAGGTCCCTTTGTCAGTGGCATGCTGCAATTTTTTACCATTTAAATAATAGTCCATTTTGCTGTTATTCCTACCAAAATGGATGATCTCACATTTACCAACATTGTATTCCATCTACCAGGCCCTCGTCCACTCAGTAAGACTATCTAATCCTTTTGCAGATTTTCAGCATCCTCTGTACACTTCACTCCACCACTCATCTTAGTGTCATTTGCAAATTTTGACATACTACACTTGGTCCCCAACTCCAAATCATCTATGTAAATCATAAAAAATTGTGGTCCCAACATGATTCCTGAGGCACACCACTATAATCACTGATCGCCAAATAGAAAAACACCCATTTACCCCCACATTTTGCTTTCTGTTAGTTAACCAATCCTCTATCCATGCTAATACATTACTTGAAACACCATGCATCTTTATCTCATGTAACAGCCTTTGATGTGGCACCTTGTCAATGCCTTCTGGAAATCCAGATATCCCACATCCACAGGTTCCCCATTGTCCACTGCACATGTAATGTTTTCAAACAATTCCACCAAGTTAGTCAAACATATAATCCATAAATCCATGTTGCATCTTACCAGTGGGACAATTTACATCCACCAGATCCCTGGTGCAAGTACCCCCCTCCCCCAACCAAAAAACATGCATCCTCAAGCCTTACAGTTATATGGGCCAGGGTGGCAATGTGCATTCTGGGTACAGGTAGGAGTCAGACTTGCATTGCATCATGGGCAAGATCCCAGTGTGTGCAACAATGAATTGTCATCATCCTCCATCCTTCAACCAAGACTCGCAATCATTGTCAGCCCAGCCACATTAATAGGTCAGATGTTTCTAGGGGAAATGGTGGTGGGATGATAGGAGCAGGAGAAAAGTAATGTGGTTGTTTGAAGGCCCAGGTTGGTTTGCAGGGGAAGTATTGGTTGCACCTCTCCCCAATCCCCTCCCCCTCAGTGCACAGCATCAAGTAGGTGAAGTGGGCTGCAATCAAAGCATCCCTCGCTGCCCTTCTAGCTGGGCACCTGTCATTGCCATCCAACGTCTTTCCTCATGCTCTTCATTTGGTGGGACATCCCACCTCACCTCCCCCCTTGCCAATCCTCCTCTTTCTTCCCCTCCTCGTCCTGCTCCTCCTCTTACTCCTCCTCCTCCTCTTCTTCTCCTGTTCCTCCTGCTTTAGCTGGTTTCCCCGCTGCTGCCTTATGTTGTGCAGAGCACAGCAAATGATGATGATGTGTGAAGCATGCACAGGGTCATACTGGAGGGAGCCCCAGAGTAGTCCAAGCAGCAGAACCGCATCTTCAGCAGAGCGATGCACCACTCAATGATGGACGGGTGGCTGCATGGGCCTCTTTCAGCAGGTCTCCACCTTGGTCTCAAGCCTCTGCATAGGCGTTATCAGCTATAACCTTAGCCCTTGTCAGTCAGTAGCCATCCTGGGATCCTGGGCTAGTCTTCAAAGAATCCAGAGATGTCTGACTGCCTGAGCACAAAGCTGTCATGAACACTCCCTGGGTGGCGTGCATCAACCTGAATGATCTTGAGCCGACGTCAGAGACAATTTGGACATTCAGGGAGTGGAACTCCTTCTGGTTCAAAAATTGCTGCAACCCTGCAAGGGAGGCCGAAAAGGCGATGTGCGTACCATCCACTGGACATTGGGAATCCCAGCAATGGAAGTGAAGCCAAGAGCCCAAGCCAGGGCATCTATGACGTGTTGCACTGATCTGTGCATGGAGGCCTGGGAGATCCCAGCTAGGTCACCACTGGGAGCCTGGGATGACCCAGAGAAATAAAAATTCAGGGCTGCTCTCACTTTCACGTCCACAGGGAGCGGGTGGCTGCCCTTCCCCAAGGTGCCAGGTATGAGAGAACCTCACAAATGTGATGCACCGTGGTCTTGGACAGGTGCAGCTGACAATTGCATATCTCCTCCAAGAGGTACTTAAAGGAATTGCGGGGCCTGTACCTCCTTGCCCTTGGCACCCTCTGCCTTCTGCGCCCTCTCAGGACCCTGCTCACCCACCTCCTCGCCTTCAGTGTCAGCCCCCTGCCCTCCTAAGGGACTGGCTCCTGCGATGGTCTCTTCATGTCTGCCGTCTCCTGAGCCACCTCCTCTTCCTCCTCTGCCCCTACTGCCACCAACATGGCAGCCCCAGATCGAGCAAACTGAGATCCATCTGCACAGTAGGATTTGGAAAGAGGATAGAATGATGCATTATTATCATTGGCTGCATAGACCCAGCAACACCCCAATCCCTCACTTGAGCCAACACCCCTATTTGTGAGAGCTGTCAATCCCACACAATCCATGTTGCCATGCATAACCCAATTAGGATTGTGTGAGATTCTCATCATAACAAATGCTGGCACAGATTATGCAGGTTGGTGTGAAGCCGTGGGCGTGTGTTGCTGATCCGTGTCACGGGGCAGGGACAGACGGCAAACTATCACCAGATGTGTGCCCAATGACAGCAGATTCCATACAGTCCATATCTGAACCTCTGCACCCTGGCCTGGAACAACAACTGCTTCATCTGGTTAGGCCTCAGTCAGATCTCCTCCCCCACCCCAGAACACCAACATTTAATGGAGTCCTTGACCACATCCCAAGGCAAGACATTGCAAAGTGCTGTAGAGGGGGAGGGGAAGCAAGAGCACTCAAGGCTGCCTCTCACAGTTTCAGTGCTGCTTGGAGGGGGGTTTGGGGGGAGCAGGAGCACTCGAGGCTGCTTCCCATAGTGCGTGACAGACTAGTCCCACAGATATCACTGGTCCATGGGCCAACACCTGAAGGCAGCAGGAAGAAGGCCACCAGGCATTTCCAGGGCCTGCCTGCAACATCGCCCATGCTCTGCTAGCAGCACTTATCCATTCACGCCAGTACAAGGCTGTCACACCAGGTTGCAACTTTTAAATACCTACTCTGATTCGCACCAAAATTATATCATGCCAAAGAGATGGGAGACAAAGATGTGGGTGGAGATTGCCGTGTATATTCCAATAATGGCATGTGTGTAAAGGTATGTAAACTCATGCTAATCAGCAGCCCACTGGTTTTCAGCGGGTTCTTGGTGGCGCCATTTTTCTCCAACTGGGAGATGCGCATGAGTAATAAAAGCTGTCGAGGAACCTGCAAAATGGCCAACGCGCACATTTCCCAGCCTGACCCGCCTGAAAAATTGTGGGTCATGATGGCGGAATCATGGCCAAGGTTTCAAATCTTTTGCCAATCAGGGTCCTTTTGATTACATGTCTGGATTTGCTTGGCAGTTACTGGTAGAGTATCCAGGAATCATGATGATTTCATATATTTTCAGAGAAAAGGGTAGCTGGTGGGTAGTGGCAGGTGGTTCAAAGCATTTGTGTTAGTTGTATGTCTCCCTGGGCAATGTCCTAAAGTATAGCAGTGCTTTATAGCAGTGCCTAGAATTGGACTCAGGCTAATGTGATGGGAGGAACCACCTTGTTTTCCTTGAAGAGATCCAACAGTCTTTGTGGTCATTTAGTATGGTGAAATGCCAACTGTACTCAGATTGGTGGAACCTCGTTATCAGAAGTACCATGATTAGACCTTTCTTTTTGATCTGGTCATGCTTTTTCTTCACATCTGCCAGGGTTCATGATGTGTACATGACTGTACATTCAGTCCCATCATCCCAATAATGCAATAATACAATTCCTTATCCCATAGCGGGAGGCACCAGAATGAGTCAGGGTCAACAAAGCCTATCTGAATTTTCCATGGTAATTTACAAGACCTAGGAAAGACTTCAAGTCCATTGTATTCCTTGTCAAAGCCCCTATTATGGTCTTCACCTTCTCTTCGGTAGGGTATAATCCAACTTTGTCAACTCTGTGCCTAAGATACATTACCTTGCTGACCTGGAACACACATTTAGCCTTTTTAGTCAGATGCCAGCATCAGAAAAAAGACCTCCTTCAAGCTCTCCAAATTTTTTTTTGCAATAGTTCCTGAGATTAAAACGTAACTCAGATAGATGGAACACTGGACACTTCTTAAAGGATGTTCTCCAGCACCCTTTGAAAATGATGCAAGCCAGAGACACCCTAAGGGCATAAGAGTATCCTCATACTGTCCTTTGTGAGTATTTATTGTTACATACCTCCTGGATGACACCTGAAGATCCAGTTGGAGGTAAGTGTGGCTCATGTCTAATTTGGAAAATAAGTGAACCCCAGTCAGCTTTGCATACAAGTCTTGTATGGGTGGCAAAGGGTATCTGTTTAAGTGGGAGGTTCTGTTGATTGTCATTTATAATTCCCATGGAGATGGATCAAATTATTAGGTTTTAAAACTGAGACTACTGGCACAGCCCATTCAGCAATTGTACTGGGCATATAATGCCAAGTTCCTCTAGACATTCCATTTTGGCCTCTATTTTTGACATGCAAGGCATAGGGGACCAGTCGTTTCTTGAAGTATTTAGGTCATTTGATTCGATTTTGATTTGAAAATGGGGAGGTAGGCTAAAGTGAAATACTCCTGGTGGAGTGGGAGATGATAGTGGGCCTAGAGGATTTAGTCCTGGGCCCGCTAATCACATTAAAATAACATTAAAATAAGATGTCAAGTAATTATCTGATGTTTTCATCAGTTTCCAGTGCAATTCAGACAGTGCTGGAAATCCAGCGGTGGCAGGTGTGCATGCAGCAGGAAAGCATGCGCGAATCCCACACATGCCTGGGCGCAACATTCTCCTACCCCACTGCGTTAGAAAATTAGGTGGTGGGGTGGGAGAATCATCCCCCCTACAAGTTTCCTGTTCCCAAACAGAGGCATTTTCAATATCTCCCAATGTCTTCCTGGGTTCCTTGAAAGGCAAAACTGTCTGAAACTTTTCTTGTTTCTCGTTGGGAAAACTCATACTCCATGAGCTCCTTGGGGAGATCAATCAGTGAATTCCCATGGACCTTATGTGGGTTATCACAACAGTATTAATCTGTAGCCTGAGATACTTCCACAGGATTGAAACTATTAGGAACAGAAATTATGGATGCCTCTTCTGGCACACTTCATCATCATTTGCTTCCACAGAGACATCAGTAATTTCGATAACAGGTTAATCAGTACTTAAGTGCTTCCATGTTCAAAAACATTTCTTGAAGACAACAGTGACTGCTAAAGCGTCTCTCTACTCCTCAAATGATCCACATTTTTACAAACAATCCATCCCTCTCCCCTATTCCAATTGGTATGAATCGAGTCCGATCTTAGCGGCAATAATTCCAGGGATTCAACTTGATCCGCTACCGATGTTTCTCCAGGTGCTGTGGCCAAACCAGCAGGATCGAAGGCCATTGACCCTGGGTGATCAGGGGCATGACCAGTCGGTGCCCTTCCGTCAATGCCCACTTAACACTCTGAGTAAGATGATTTATCAGAGAGTTGGGGCAGATTCAATGGGCTGAATGGTTTCATCTGCAAAGTAGGAGTTATATAATTCTATGACTTTGGGCAGGAATTTCTGGCCTCAGGGTGGTTGTCATCAGAAAATCCTGCCCTTTGTCTTTGGCCTTTTTGTCACTGAAGAATTCACACAACATGCATCATGTACCGTCTTTTCTGTTTTTCATCATAATGTCAATCACCCTTGTCTTCCAAGGAAAATTGGTTCTAATTCCCCGGCTTGTTGAAAGTATTCAAGGTTACTAAAACAATTCTTTTGCAACACCCAAGCTAAAAATAATTTCTCATGACTAATGAATGACTCACTGTCCCATAGTATTGTTTTAATTTCCTTTTCTGTTGCATGCATTTCTTTCTCCTTTGGAAACTATTCAGCATTTCAGAATAAACCTCCTTTCTGTTACATTTCTTGCCATTTAATTTCACCCTTAATTTATGATTGATGATAATTTACAACAATTTTTTTTCTTAAAAGCACCAAGTATTATGTATAATTAAGGCTTAATTTATTTTTATATGACATTGGCCAAGCTAAATACTGTAAAACTCTTGTAAAATTGACTTCAACTAAACGTATTCTCGAAGCATTTCCTCTGTGGAAGGAAGAAAATACAGAAACGTGTCCAAAAATAATTATATTCCTATCTGCATTATCTGGCTTTGTTTCTTATCACCATCATGTCATTTTCTGCATTCACAGGTTTGTTGCATCAAAAATTCCCTTATGCTTTTGAAATGTTAATGCTTGTAAGCTCTCTTTGGACATTCAGAGGTTGTTGTCAAAGCACAGTTACATGAGAATTATTACTAATTTTCAGGAAAGTCAAGTGTCACATACCAAAACTTGGCCCTGAAGATGCTATTCATATTCCACTTGAACACTCTGAGAGTGCGTGATGCTCCTGAACATGGGAAGAATGATTGTCCAGGGTGCATATTGACCCTCCAGCATAGCTCAGTGCTATCATGCTGCTGTGGACCTGCCAGCACTGGTACATGTAGCTTCTTATGTCATTCAGTAATTGGCGTTGGTCACGAAGGCCATCAATGCCTTAACTCTCTCCTTTTTATCCCACAAAAGGCTGCAGAGCAGAGGAGAGATTTCCCCCTTTACATCATCAACACTCTGGAGGACAGAACAATGGAGCTAGCCAAGGTGGTTGTAAAGAATTTGGGAAAGATGAGAGGGTGACTAGAGACTGCAGTGCGTGGATGAAAAGGGTGCAGTGTACTCTACCATATGAGACAGCATATACATAACAATTAGCTATATTAGGAAGCTTCTGCTCTCCAATGTTAATTGTCACGATGTCTTCTTGTGTCTCCCACAGGTCCAAATATCTCAGGAAAAGGACAGATTACTGTATCTGCACAGAGCAAATGCAGTCAGCAGAGATATTACAGCACCATCACATGTCATAATTACATCCCCCATTAGCTCAGAGCAGCCACTTTGGCAGATCCTTGCACGTTTAGATAGAGTGGCACTGGATGTTGATGTGACACAATGAACAGGACAAGGTGACAGAAGCAGCTGTGGGCAGTTGTCCTTGGAGGAATGATGGCCAACACAGCCATGCACAGCTGGACAAAGAGCATGACCTTGAAACTGACTGGAATGGAAGCTCTACCTAAGCCAATCACAACAGCAGAGTTCATCAACAGCACATCAAAGTAACCTGAGAGAGTGAGAATGAAGAAATCCATTCAGCTCACATGCACCATAATAACTTATAGCTTTGAACACATGAACACGTCTACTCAGAGAGTAGCCAATCTCACACAGAACCAAATACAACAATACTTGGAATGGATGAAAGAACTGTGCTTTGATATTTGCAGAATGTATGTCGCCCTGTGTGGAGTTGATTGGTTAGTACCGTTGGCGGTACAGAGATGTTTGCAGGGGATGTCAATTGTACCACATTTGGTGATCTTTTCCACACATCTAGAATTCCAGAACAGAGGCAGCCAATGATATCTCTTTGAGGCCTGAATGAATTTATTCTATGCCATATAAGTCTAGGATTTATATTTTTTAAATAAAGGATGTGTTTGATACTGAAATGAAATTTGAGGTCACTATACTTCAAATGTGACTGAAAGGCTTGGTTATTTCTTTCCCAAAACCACAAAAACTCTAAAGGAGCATCTGCCAATAAATTTCCTGCATTCCAGATATCCGATAAGTTTTTGCAGCTAAAATTCAACTGCATGTGAAAAATATGTATTGAAGAAACATTGTTACTACACATAAAAGTGTACAGAACAATATGACCATATATTGAGTAGATCAAACTCAACAGGCTACTGTGATCTTAGGAAAGTGAAGAGTAATCTTACAATTTGCTCCAGTAAGTCGCCTGCAGAGACTGAAAAATATACTGGGAAAACCAAATTTAGGACTAATGTTCTGAAGTTTTTTTTGTAATTCAATGGAATACATCCTAAAAAGCACATTCTGAAATCTGTTCAATCAAGAAGAATAGGAAGAAAAGACATTTTGAATGAGAAAGTTCTCAAAACCACACAATTATTTTTTATAAATGGATTTGTAATTCTTGAACATTGAATATATCTTCCCCCACTCCAATTTTCTTTCCTTACCTTTTCTGAAACTTGAGGAGGAAGACGGTAAGCAACATTTTGACATCAATGCAAAGGACTATTTTTTATTTATAACTTACTTTCTTTCAAGTATCATTTTCTGTTGTGTTGCTTAGTACTAATTGAACAATATTATTTTTTATAATGTGAGTTCACATCTCAATGTGACAGTTTGAGACTTTGAATTCAGTTTAATGCAATGAATGAACTCGCTCCACTAGTGGTGGTCATCTTTAAGAGACCGCGGCACTACTTTTAGAGGGCACTCTGATCTAAACAAAATAAAAATAATGAAAAGTTGGATTGTATTTTCTCATTGACTCCGTATTCAGTTGGGGATGCAAGTGATCTTGACACGATCCCCTTAGCATGTCAAGAGAGTCACCCAGCAGCGCTCTATGCAAGGTTGTGTTCTCTGGCAGGTTTTTACAGCTGGAAAACCCATTGGAGGTTCTCCAGTGATGACATATTGGCAGCTTCAAAGTTCAATGTGCGCACAGAGAGGGGAAGGGCCCCTCACAATGGAGGCTGTCAGAACGACAGGTGAGAATGCAATTCAAAAAGAGCATAGCTGCCAACTCTTGATCATGTAAGGATAACCCAGTGGCCACCTGTCGCAGCAACAGCCCGATAGTCATGACAGCTGCTAGAAGGAGCCCTTTGCAGGATAAAATGTGACTCCTCCTGTCTTCCTGCTAGGAGACTGCTTTGTTTAACTGACTGAGGGGCCCTCCTGCTGACATGAAAATTCCAGTCGCTGCGGGAGAGGGACCTAATACCTCAGATGGCTACAATTGGTCTTGACTGGTTTAAAATGGAACTCCATTACTAGTCATTTCCCAAGTCATATTGGTTTTTCCTTACTTGCCACTTGTAGGCAGATAGCCATCCTTTCCCTGACCCTGTCTTTCTGAAAATGGTTTGGGGGGGGCAAGTTGGCAACAAACCAATATGTCTGCTACCAAGTATGAAGTCGTATATCTGCCTACTTAGGTTCCCACCCTCATTGCCTCCAAAAATCCTGTCTCTAAGATCAGTAAAAGTGAAGTGGGCATGAAGCTGCC
Organism: Sphyrna mokarran; assembly: GCA_024679065.1. Classification (NCBI taxonomy): domain Eukaryota; kingdom Metazoa; phylum Chordata; class Chondrichthyes; order Carcharhiniformes; family Carcharhinidae; genus Sphyrna; species Sphyrna mokarran. The sequence goes on from JAGIQG010000015.1 coordinate 36,776,807, forward strand.
AGATTATTATATAAAATAATCATGATCTCTCCTCTATATCATTCCAGTATCCCCATACAAATGACTTTGCTTTTTCCAAAGGCTGAAATGCAGGACGAATTTTATTATAGAAACTTACACTGGTATAGAACAGAAATAGTCTGTTTTGTAGAATGAATGTGCCCTGCCTCTATTGCAGAGCCTTTCCCAGACTCCTGCGAGTGTGCCCTGGCTCTCTTGGAGAGCCTTTCCCAGACTACAGACTCGTTCTATTTTAATTCTACAATTTTTTCACGTTCATGTATCCAATTGTCTATGAAGACGATGACCTAATCAGTTTCCCACATCAGGCTGCACAGTCCAAATTTTAAGCACCCATTGGGTAAACCTTGCCCTCCTCACACGGCTTCTGGTTCTTTTGCCAATCAGCTTAATTCCATATCCTTTGTCAACCCTTCAGTTTCTTGTTACCTAATCTGTCTAAACCTTTCACTATTATAAACAATTCAATTAAATTTCTTCTCACCCTTCTGTTCCACGAAGAATCTGCTTTTCAAGCCTTATTGTTTTGTTCTTTTTTTCAGAAAATTCAAAGCAGAAGTTCTTTCTGTGCCATGGTTAGACTAGAAAATGAATTATTTTCCATTTTTAGTCCAAGCTCACTAAATGGACCTTGGCTGGAAAGCCTCATTAAGCCAAAATACAACTTAACCAAGAATTTATTTTACTATTTCTACTGACAACATTGCTTTTCTTAGAGAATTTAGAAACAGGAAGTTTCTATTTTGTGATCAGAAAGACTGGGTGAGTTTTTTTCCACTCACTTCAGTGGTGGGAATTGTGAAAGATGGGGACACAAAATTTGGCAGCTTGTCTGAGTGCCCTATAAATCTGGTGGCAGACCATCGACTTCATGGGGGATCAGTAGGGTAGGTGACTTCATCCCTAGCCTCGCTACAAGATTCATAAAACTCCTCATTAATTAATGAGCTAAGAAGAAATTATTGCACATAATCAGCTACCCCACTGTCTCCGGAATGGAAAATTCCACCATGAGCCATTGAAGTCTTGGTTCCTTATTATGGAAAGTTTCCAAATTATGTCAGGCTCCAATTCTAAGAATAACACAACAACCAAAGGCTATTTATGCTGATGCATCATCTCTAGTTCACAAGCAGTCCTCAAGTGGCCCAATTTAGTGAGAAAGCGTCTAATATGCTGGATGACATTTGATCCATTTCCTCATTGTAAGAATATAGAAGAATGCAAAAAAAAAACTCCAATCTAACAATTTTCTGAACTGTCACTATTGGACTTGTCTTAGGACAAATGGACAATTCAAACTTCACTGCAAGGAACATTAAAGAAGATTTTCCTCTTTGTTCCATCTGGGTGACATTCAGTGATGAGGAAATGGGTGAAGATGTGCTGAGCCAAGGTCTCCCCTTACAATGCTGCTCAGGATTTTCTGATATTTCTCAATAGAAGTAATGCAACCTGTGTTTGCAGTGTGTGTATGCCTAACATGAGCTTTCTAAAGCATAGGCAACTTGGAACAGACCGTTAGTGTACACTTGACCTGGACCATTTGATGGGCAACACGACAGCTCAGTGACTATTGCTGTGCTGTGCAGATACATGGATTTGGGCCTGTGTCTGTGGGAGTTTGCGCATTCTCCCCGTGCTTGCGTGGGTTTTCTCTGGGTGCTCCGGTTTCCTCCCACATCCCAAAGATGTGCTCTTAGGCTAATTGGCAAAACAAATTCTCCCTAAATTGTCTCAAATTTGGTTTCAATGCATGGATCTATAAACATAGACAGCGATCACAAGTAGAAGTGGGAACATCGAGATGGCAGCGCGGGCTCGTTGGGCCAAAGGGTCTGTTTCCCGTGCTGTTTTGTTCTTTGATGCTTGTTCTTTGCTACTCTTGAGAAATCCAAGAGCAGCCCTCTCAAGACCCATCGCGTGTATGCCCCTTGTTGAACAACAAGGCAGACCAAAGTACCTGTAGGATAAAAGAGAAATACATCAATATCATGCACAACTTATGCAATGTCCCAAGGCTCATGATCCCTACTTTAAATCCGTCTTCTATATCCCTCCATCCCTATTCTGCTCATGAGCCCATCTAAGTTTCTCTTAAATAACTCCAGTGTGCCTGCCTCCACCACCTTACTTGGCAGTGCGTTCCATACCCCCACAACATCTATGTGCAAAAGCTCCCTCTAGCATCCAAACTATACCTTACCCCCTCACTCTAAGCCCGTGATCTCTCGTGATATTTGATTCCAACCTAGAGTTAGTGATGACATAACAAACATTTATCGGTATAATTATTTATTATATTATACAGAATTGTCTCTGAAATGCACTGAGGGCAATAGCAGGGAGGGAAATTGATGCTAGTCACAAGGGTGGATTCTTGCACCATTTTATTCCTGTCTTGCCGCATTAATTATGCATTCCTATTAAACACACTAGATCACTGGCAGAAAGCCTTCAGTTCATGGCCTGAATGTGATCTCACTGCTCCTTCAATGCGGACACCATATTTAAAAAGCTGTAGCGAGCACTCTTCTCAAGACCTGCAGTGCACAAGCACTCCACTGAAGAGTTTGCCCCAAAGGCAAAGAAAAATACTGCTCCTCAGTTTGGTGGTGCCTCACTTAAGCATGTGCTGGATGCCTTGAAGCCCTGCCATAATGTCCTCTAACTCTGCTCAGGCCTCAGGAAGGGAAGCAACTTAACTAATCCATCATGACATGGGTGACTGCACCATTTTCTTCCAATGCCATTCCACTGTTGTTCAGCTGAATAGCACTACTCTCACCATGTTCTATTCTTAGTTATCTGATTTTAACCAAAGTAGCATTTGCCACGGCTTCTCTTTCTGTTCCTACAGTGTTACCTCTAATGGCTCCCAATCCCTGGTTCCCTCGGAAACCACAGGATTAGTTACTAGATGGGCAGAAAATTACTCCAATTAAATATTGGGAAACTGAACCATTGTTTTCAGTTTCCACTCTAAACTTCAGCCACTAACTCCATCCTTCTCCCTTATAAATCTGAGAATAAACCAGTCTGTTCATAATTTTGATGTCATATTCAGCAAGAAGTCGTACAACACTGAGTTAAAGTCCAACAGGTTTATTTGGTAGCAAACGCCACTGTGAGATTTTAACCTGGTGTTGTAAGACTTCTTACTATGTTTACCCCAGTCCAATGCTGGCATCTCCACATAGCCACATTCAGTACCAGGATGAATTTCCAGTCTCATATTCATGCCATCGCTAAGGTCAACTATTTTTAACTCTGCAATATCACCTCGCTTTATTCCTCTGCTTGAAGTCTTATTCATGCATTTGCTATTTTTACATTTAACTATTCCAACCGGTCCAATTTGATCCCCTACATCCTATCCTCTGTAAACTTGAGGTCATCCAAATCTTTGCTGTCCATGTCTTAAGGCACGGCAGTCCCACTCCTGGATCAGTGAGTTACATCTGGAATCTGCCCCCAAAAGACTTGTAGATGACTGCCTGATGGTCATTTAGTGTCCTCAAGGTTATATTAAAATCTATCCTTGATTTCAAATCCATGTATGAAGTTATCCTTTTCTATCTCTGTTATCTTCCCTTGCTCTGCAATACTCTGAGATATCTCTAATTCTGGCCTTTTATGCATCTCTGATATCCATCGCTCCGCTGTGCGTGACTGCACCTTTTGTTGATTAGATCTTAAGTTCTGGAACATGCTCACTTTTTTTCTTTCCCTCCTACCTCCTTCGCCAAACTTTGATCATTTGACATTGTAATTCCTTACGTGGTAGTATGTTATATTTTGTTTGAGAATACTCTTATGAAGTATCTTGGCATGTTTCATTATATTAAAGATGCTATAAAAAGCAGTGGTTGCTGTAAAAGTTATTGTAACTTGGAGAGTTTATTACATAAGAGTAGCTTGCTGCTGCTTTACGCAAGGCTATAAACTAATAAGCAGGAGCAAATATATCAATCGTTCCAACAGGCAGTAAATCTGGTGACCCAATCAAATTGGTTATCATGTTTGTCACCGAAGCTTTTCCTTGCTGTTAGGCAGTTTCAATTTTTCTGGCCTCATTTTGTCTGTGAAGATGTTTTTGTTCGTGCAACCTCACTGAGCTTTCTCTGGGGCATGTGGGAGCAGAGTGCAGCTGGCAGATGCACAGGATTTGCATTAGAGAATCATAGAAATCTTACAATGAAGAAGCGAGCCATTTGGCCAATCAAGTCTGCACTGACCACAATCCCTCTCAGGCCCTATTCCCGTAACTCGACATATTTATCCTGCTAATCCTTCTGACATTAGAGTCAAGTTTGCATGGCCAATTAACCTAATCTGAATATCTTTAGATTGTGGGAGGAAATCAGAGCATCTGGAGGAAACCCACGCAGACACATGGTGAACATGCAAACTGCACATTTTCACAGTATACTTCATTGCAGTATAATGTAAGCCTACATGTGACACTAATAAAATAAGCTTTAATAAATTTTGATTCACGTCACATCTCCTGCTCTCTTATCACCCACCAGGTTAGCATCCTGAAATGACTCTTGTTTTAGGTTTGTGCATGGCAAAGTTGCAGACTCTGGGGCACAGAATTAGGAAATGGAACAATAAAATGGGACAGTAAGATGAGATAGATGCAGAGGTGGTTGTGATGAGTGTGCAAATTCAAGGGAGCTGCTTACTTACACTTGCACCTCTCGTGCCCTGCTGCAGAAACAGTCCATAATTTTTCATTCATGGTCAGAATTGAACCCAGGTCTCTGGCACTGTAAGGCAGCAGTGCTAACCACTGCTCTATTGTGTCCAATATTTGTCAAAGATTAAGCATGGGATTATGGTTCCCAGTTTTGAAGATTTATTTGTCAGATATTTGTGGTTTGAGATAAAATGCCTCTAATATGTATTCTGAGCTTTTATCTTTGGTGCTGAAATCTGAAATCAAACAATTAATTGCACCACACACAGTGATATATTTGAGTTGCAGAATGGTGATGACTGATCTGCTTCACATCTAGAATTAAGTTAATTCACATCTCTGAGAAGCCTTCAACACGTGTGTTCAATTTGTCCTTTTTTCTGATAACGTTGAAATATGTTGGCGTGGAGAGGGTTGATGTTATATCCTCTGCTTAGTGTCAATTAATTATCTTTTACAAATTCAATTTTTTGCATACTTTATGAGAGTTAATGTTCCTTAATTTTATAACTGTATTAAGTATTGCTTATTTCATTCGCTTGATGTTTGAATTGTGTTTTTTATCTAGAAGTCAAATATTGTTTTTCTGTGTTGCAATTTACAGAAATGTATCTTCAATATGGGAAAAGTTTCATTGAGAGTTAATATTTGGGCCATCAACTGACTTCCAGAAGATCTAGCACTTCAGTAAGTTATACACTTGTGGCAACACCCATGATCTGCATGGGGAATCCTTAATTGAAGTTTCTGTTGGGCTGATTGAATATAAGCTCCTAGAGGACTGGTAATTAGCCCACCACATGGAGCTTTATACTGAGCCTTATATAAAGCAAGACCATGTGAGGGTCCATTAACGTTTTAGTCCCAGTTGGGGCCTGTTATTTCATTGCAGGCTTGCAGTTATTGTTTATTTTAATTTGTTGCAACAAAAGAATGGTTCCCTTACAGCTGACTCCTGGAGTTATTATAACACTATTATCTATATATGAATTTCAGTTTGCTTTCCAATAAGTACATCTTTATCCGCTTTGCGCACAAATGTCATGATTCACCGTTTGTTCTCCTCCTATCCAGTTGAGGCAGGTAGCAAAAATAAAAATTGGTACTGCCAGTTCATTTGCTTGTTTGTAGTTTATGGTCAAACATGACTTGTGCTACTGGCTAGCCCCACTGGGGGCCTAACAGACTGCAAGACTAGCAACTGTTCCAGCTCATCTGCAGTTCTGAGAGGTTGTCAACCCTTCGTAAAGGAGAGCTGCACTGATTGAAAGGAAGCTGTTGCTTGACTGCCAGTACGACAATTGGAAACAAGATAAATAGACATAAGGACACAGAGAGGGTACCCAGGTTCATGGATACAACACTGGATGCCATTGTGATGAGGGTTTTGACATGTAGAGATAGACCATGGTTCCCATGGGAGATCACCAAAGAACACTCTTCAAAGGGAATAAGTCCAAATGGGCAGGGAACTCACCATCTGACCCTAAAGACATGTGAATGACTGCCTGATGGACATTCAATATCCTCAAGGTTTTATAAGAAAGGAAAATAGTGGATTCTACTGACCACACCACAGAGCAGAAAACGCCATTTAGCAGCATGTTTCATTGCCAAGACTTTCAAATAAGCATCAAAATGTAACTTGACTGGTGGTGAGAAGGACTCTCCCTTTCAGATCTTTCTTGCACACCCAGAGTGTCAGCACCATTGCACACTGCCCTACAGATATTAAGATAAACATCAGCTGTTGATAGAAGATCATCACTTCACTGAAGGGTACTATTTGGTGTGCCCCAAGCATAGAGTCATAGAGGTTTACAGCATGGAAACAGGCCCTTTGGCCCAACATGTCCATGCCGCCCTTTCTTTTTTAAAACCCCTAAGCTAAGGTCTTCCCTTGTAAAGAACTTTCCATGACTGTTGCAGAATGGAACATAACATGACAAGGTCCAGAACTGTTTGCTCAGAGATGCACTAAATATTTGATCAGCCAGTGCAAAAGTTCAATGGAGAAAGGCTACCGTCAAAGGCCCTCCTGCCATATTACTCCAACTCTTTGGACTATATACACCAGCAAATGTTTGGCATAAATGTTTGTTGTAAATATAACTTAGAAATATAAGTGCAGTGAGGCACCTCATGTACTATATTGAAAGGAGTGAACTATATCACTTTGGTAGGAATAACAGGCATTTGAAATATAGGGCTAATGGAAGGACCCTTAATAGTGTTGTCGAGCAGAGGGATCTTGGGTACAAGTACATAGCTCTTTGAAAGTTGGCACCCAGGTTGATAAAGTTGTTAAGAAGGCGTACGGTGTGTTAGCTTTTATTGGTAGAGGGATTGAATTTAGGAGCCGTGAAGTTATGTTACAACTGTACAAAACTCTGGTGCGGCCACACTTGGAGTATTGCGTATAGTTCTGGTCGCCGCATTATAAGAAAGATGTGGAAGCATTGGAAAGGGTGCAGAGGAGGTTTACCAGGATGTTGCCTGGTATGGTGGGAAGGCCTTATGAGGAAAGGCTGAGGGACCTGAGGTTATTTTCATTAGAGAGAAGAAGGTTACGCGGTGACCTGATTGAGGCGTATAAGATGATCAAAGGACTGGATAGGGTGGATAGTGAGAGCCTTTTCCTCGGATGGTGATGACCAACACGAGGGGACATAACTTTAAATTAAGAGGTGGTAGTTATAGGACGGATGTCAGAGGCAGGTTCTTTACACAGAGGGTGGTGAGGGCGTGGAATGCCCTGCCTGCAGCAGTTGTGGGCTCGCCTACTTTGGGGGCATTCAAATGGTCGGTGGATAGGCATATGGATGATATTGGAATAGTTTAGGTTAGAGGGTCCAGTGGCCGGGGCAACATCGAGGGCCGAAGGGCCTGTACTGCGCTGTAATGTTCTATGTTGTATGCTATGTAACGCCAAATTTGAAATGGTTGGATTGTGTCACAAACCAATTGATGTTACCTGTGAAGGTGTTCCAACTTGAAGCAGCATTTTGTGATTGTCAGTTTTTTTTTAGAATACCATGAGGAGTCACGTAATGTCCCAATGAGGAACCAGTCCTGTTATCATATAAGCAATTATTAAAGAATATCTATTTACTTAAAAGAAAAGAGAAATACACAATAAAAAGGATTACAATACTCTAAGACACTTAAGTACATGAATAACTTAACACACATAGTTTATGTAGAAATTACGCCTTGTTCAAAAATATATCTACAATCCCTGAACTCCCTAATACTTCCCTTTCCCAAACAACATTGAAATTAAATCCAGCTTAAAGTTACTACACAATACAGGGTTGATGATCAATTCTGGGAAATCTCTTTTCCTGGTCAAGCAAAGTTATTTAAACTGCCTCTATGAAGGTTTCCTGCAATGTATTGGCTCTAAGATTGAGATGCAATGCAATAGCATTTCTGAGAAGTGAAAGGTATTATAGGACTCCTTTGGCTGTGAAATGGGTTCCAGTCTCCTGGCTGTGAATTACAGACTGATTTCTGGCTGTGGGGTTTAGATTTCCCTATCTGCTCCTGAGGTGGGTAATAGTTATTTTGCTTACATTTTTGTTCTTTCAACCTCGGGATTTGGCTGTCTACATATCTTGAATTCTTTAATTTTGTGGACCTTAGCATTTCCCATGTCCTGAATCATCTGAATCGTTTAGTTACATTGTTTCTGCTTGGGGAACTTAATATTTGTATCGCAGTCATCTAAGTAAGATGTTTTTACAACTAGAGCCACTCACACCGGATCATCTTTAGATGCTCTCATGCCTTTGAATGGCCTGCTCACTTTTAGAGGCTTGTCTGCTACTAGAAATGCTGGCTGTTACTGTTGCTCAGCAAATTTATATCTTTCAGGCCGTTTTAAATGCTTGTTATTGTTGTTGGCCAGATTTCTATCTTTCAGATTTTTAAACATTCTTATAACTGTAACTGCTAGGAAAATCCTTGATTATATGTTTTTTTTTAATTTTATGAATAAAAAATTAAACAATAACACTTGGACAGTGTTAGCCTTTTTCCTAGGATGGAGAAAGCTAGCACGAGGGAACACAGCTTTAAATTAAGGGGTGATAGTTATAGGACGGATATCAGAGGTAGGTTCTTTACCCAAAGGGTGGTTCGGGAGTGGAATGCCCTGCCTGCAGCAGTTGTACATGCGCCAAGTTTGGTGGCGTTTAAGAGGTTAGTTGATAAGTATATGGAAGAGAAGGGAATGGTTTAGTTTGGAGGGTCATTGCTTTTTATATTGGTCGGCGCAACATCGAAGGCCGAAGGGCCTATTCTGTGCTGTAATGTTCTATGTTCTAAAATGTATTTTTGAGAAATAAACTGCTCTCAGTGAGGTGAAGGACTGCCTTCCTCTCTCTTCATAATACTTTCCTTCTTTGAAATCTCTATTCTCATTGTTGGTTGTTGCAGACAAAGAGGCACTGCAATAATAGCTTCCATATCTCTTGCAGAGTCTGCTAAATGTACAGATGACTAAATCTATTGCTCCCTGAATAGGCGCACCAGCGCATTAAAAGACTTGCAAACATTGTCACAGCAAAAATTAGAAATACCTGCCAGTTGGATAGTTAGCCCTTTAAATAGCAATATAAAGGGACAAATGTTCCTCATTTAGCTGAAAGGAGATAAAGCTGAGAAATATTAGCAGATGTGAAAACTAGATCTGCATGATTTGGAAATTTCCTGATCTTTCGTCTGCACACAATGCATTGGCATTCTTCCCAGCATGGGGTGCCATACCAGAGTAACACTGTGCGCCATTTTCTTACGACTTGCATTTTTCTTATTTATTGGCATCAGTGGCACTATGGAATGTCACGGCCCATAGATTGAGTTGTTTCACTTCAAATACAACTTCAACTACTGGTAAAGTAGCACAATTTTAAGTAAGCAATGTAAACGATGATAGTCATAATTCAACTTCAAAAGCAAAAGCTTCAAAACTATTTATGTGCGTGTTAGATTTCTATGGATTTATTGTTCAATTTCATATGTGTCCTTTAAGTAATGGTACATAACCCTACCTATTAAAGTAAATGCAAATTTATGCAGCTTTTTCAGTTTTTGACAGTATACTCTAATGCAAACTGAGCATTGTTTATCATGTGATCTTTGTTAGTAAACTTCAAGCAGTTCCACAGTTACAAACAAATTCAAGCTAACAGATATGACTGTTAATCAGTTAAATTACAACAGAAGTAAAACCTTTTAAATGTTCATGAACTGGGACTAGTCCTAAATTCCTGTTCTCCCAAGCAGTAAGCACGACCACACCTCATTGTGATCTCTAAATGAAAACATTGTGCCAGTTCCAGGAAATAGTGCAGAGACAGGCAGCAGTTCTTCCTGTGGTCACACACCAGCTGCATGTTGAAGGAATGGGATGCCTTCCTATTGATAAACCTCTCAAGTCTGTCCACAGGAGTCCTGATAGCCACATGGGTGCAATCAATCATGCTTTGCACCTGAAAATAACTGGCTATTGCAGCAAAGTTGTTGCCCTCTGCACTTCTGTGGCTATGTTTATTGCAAAACTGATGAATGCCACAACCTATACAAAGTGAGCAACCTATGGCAGCGGTAATGGCAGCCAGATGTCACAGAGGACAGCAGCAGAATGATCCAACTGCAAATAAATTGAGGTCCAGCATGATTTTCATTGCTACCAGAAGGGTCTGTTGACTAGTGGTGCAAGGAAGGAGCCAGGTCTTCTTGGATGATGGCAGAGAGAAATTCAGTCTGTGAACTTCTTCCTAGGCATTCACATCTTTTTCCTGCATTGCTGCTTGGACATGTCTAGATAAAAGTTGTGATAGAACCTGTACTGCAGATAGTAATACATCCATCTCCATGGTGATGCCTTCTGTGGCTTGTTCACCTACTGCTGGGGATCCTTGGCCTACCTGCATGCTGAGAAGAAGGAACAAACCGTTCACATTTGAATGACAGAAGCATCTTACTAAAAGTGGATAGACTGTTAATCTCAAAATTCCTGACAGGTGTTAAAAATGTCAGGTTGCAAATAGCTATACTTCAAAATGGTTATTTGATTCCAAGACAGAATAGAATTGGCGCAGATGTTTCACACCGGCGGAATCTCCTGTTGCTATCAATGGGGTTTCCATTGTATGATCCATCCTTCCTGCTGCTGAGAAACCTACAGCAAGGGTTCACTATTGGCAGGACCAGGAGATCCTATCAGCAGGAATGGCCAGCCTTGGTGTCTAAGGAGAGCAAATCATCATATCTGCCTGGTTACAAGGCCCAGATGATTCACATTGCAGGAAGATGGGCTTTGAGGAGAAAAGTCTGTAAGAAGTCATTTGTAGGATCAGTTCATGTGCTTTACCAAAAGATAAGCCTGGAGTTCATAGACAGAGCCATCTGTCAGGAAACCTGAGAGAAAGCGAGAGCAACTAATTAGAGTCAGCTAGTCTCTATGCCAGTCACAGTAATGCAGGTACGGGCTCATTGAAAGGAACAAATTTGTGAGGATTCAGCTAGCTTTAACTAGAGAGGGGATCTCCAGAAAAACCCTCATCATGAAAGACAGTTCTAAGATTAAACGTTAGCAGACAGGGATGAGAAAAGAATGGAAGGAAGTAAACCCTCGGGAGTTAAGAGTTATGTTGAGCTGGCTCCTACAGATTTGAGTGTCTACTTAAGAGATAAAGTTAGGCATATCATAGTGAGGGATTTTTGATTGTGGTAGATGGAGAAAGGGAAAAGTTTTGATTTGTAGGGGCCAGTAACTTTTTAAAACGAAAATATAAGACAAATGGACAAGATTTCCCTTTTTAATACTTTTACTGCAACAAGTCAACCAAGTTCAACATAACACAAACATTAATAGCTAAGGATATTTCAAATAAAAAAATTAGTTTTGCTTTAAGTAGTTGATCCAGCAAAAATAACCTTCATGCAGTTACAAGTACTTGCATCACTTACCTCAGAATTATTGTATTGCATGGAATCTCACAGTCCTTCCAACTCAAACTTCAGCTTGTAGGATTTATCACTTCTCATCCAATTATATTGGCTCTGGAATCACACTCACCAGTAGCTGTATTACTTTTGATGTCCATAGACATGGTTACCCCTGACAAGGTGCATGTCAACCAATCCTATCTTGACTGTTATTACAGTCTTAATGGCACAGAATCCTTCCTCCAAACCCTTAAATGGTTGTGAGTTCTGGCACCACTTCAACAGCAGCAACAGGTATTGTCCAACCACAATATCTTGCTCTTCCTATCTTTAATTTTAGCTATATATTGCACATAGCAATACAGGGCAGGATTTTATGGCCTCACTGGTCCTGAAACAGTGAAATCATACCTGAGTTCAATGGATCTTTCCATGGTTTGCCCCTCAGGCACTCCAATTCCACTGGTGGGCAGGATGGTAAAATTTCAGCCACACTCTCTGCTCTATCCTCAGAGACTTGTTTCAGTATCAGATTCTGTTTGAAGACTGACAAACTGAAAACGGAACCATCTGGAGAGAACCTTGTTTATTTTCTCCTTGCTCAAACTCCCAGTCTTCTGAGTGACCAAACAAGATAACAGGCTGACCTCTTCCACTGTAATTAACTTCTTATTTACCCATTGCTTCTTTGTCATTCATCTCCATCATCACCCCAGGTCACATAGGTATTCTTGGAATCTAATGATGTCATAATTGACGGTGGTGACAAAATCAGTAGACGAAGGGCGAGCTGTTGATGTTGTCTATTTGGATTTTAGTAAGACGTTTGACAAAGTCCCTCATGGGAGGTTAGTCGAGAAGGTCAAGGCAAATGGGATACAAGGACAGGTAGCTAGATGGATAAGTAACTGGCTTGGTAATAGGAGACAGAGAGTAATAGTGGAAGGGTGTTTTTCTAGCTGGAGGTCGGTCACTAGTGGTGTGCCACAGGCATCGGTACTGGGACCTCTTCTATTTGTAATATATATAAATGACTTGGAAGAGGGAGTAAGTGGAATGATCAGCACGTTTGCAGACAATACAAAGATGGCTGGATTTGCGGATAGTGAGGAGCATTGTCAGGCGATGCAGCAGGACATAGATAGGCTGGTAGCTTGGGCAGACAGATGGTAGATGGAATGCAATCCTGATAAATGTGAGGTGATGCATTTCGGGAGAAAGAATTAGGGGGGAGGTATATGATAAAGGGTAGACCTATTAAGAGTATAGAAAAGCAGAGGGACCTGGGGGTGCAGGTGAACAAGTCTCTGAAGGTGGCAGAGCAAGTGGAGAAGGTCGTTAAGAAAGCATATAGTATGTTAGCCTTTATAGGAAGGGGTATAGAGTACAAGAGCTGGCCTTTAATGTTGCAGTTGTATAAAATGCTGGTTAGACCTCATTTGGAATACTGCGTCCAGTTCTGGTCGCCTTACTACCGGAAGGACGTGGAGACTTTGGAGAGAGTGCAGAGGAGGTTTACCAGGGTGCTGCCTGGTATGGAAGGTCTGAATTATGAGGAGGGATTAGGCAAATTGGGACTGTTTTCCTTAGAAAGACGCAGACTTAGAGGAGATCTGATAGGGGTGTACAAGATTTTGAAGGGGATAGAGTAAACAGGGTTAAGCTTTTTCCTAGGATGGACTCAAATAGCATGAGGGGTCACGGGCTTAGGGTGAGGGGGGGTAAGGTATAATTTGGATGCTAGAGGGAGTTTTTTCACTCAGAGGGTGGTGGGGTTATGGAATGCGCTGCCAAGTGATGGAGGCAGGTACTCTGGACTTATTTAAGAAATACTTAGATGGGCACATGAACAGAATGGGAATGGAGGGGTATAGAAAACTTATTTAAAATAGGGATCATGAGCCTTGGGAGTCCCTGGGAAGTGTTTAAATAGATGATGATATTGATGTATTTGTTTTTATCCTATAGTGCTTTGGTCCACCTTGTTGTCTAACGAGGGGCATACACGCGATGGGTCGTGAGAGGACTGCTCTTTCTCGAGAGTATCCTACTGCTTCACATTGTTAGTGTATGCTTGACCTGGACCATCTGATGGGCAACACAGCAGCTCAGAGACTATCTCTGTGCTGTGCAGATACATAGATTTTGGCCTGTGTCTGTGGGAGTTTGCGCATTCTCCCTGTGCTTGCGTGGGTTTTCTCCAGGAGCTCCAGTTTCCTCCCACATCCCAAAGATGTGCTCTTAGGCTAATTGGCAAAACAAATTCTCCCTAAATTGTCTTATATTTGGTTTTTAATCCATAGATCTATAAACATGGACAGGGATCACGGGTAGAGATGGGAACATCAGGGTGGCTCGTTGGGCCGAGGGACCTGTTTCCCGTGCTGTTTTGTTCTTTGTTCTTTGTTCTTTGTAATCAGGAAACGAGTCAAAAATCTTCTAAAATACTCCCTACTTTGTCCTTGAAGGGATAACAAACAGGAAAAAATACAACTTTTTTTTTCACAGTAGTGTTTAGTCAAAGGTGCTTTTAGTTTATTTGTTACAGTCAAAGTTTTAAAGTAAGAAATCTTGTCACCCTTTCAGCTTTTGCCCGGGGGACTATAAAAAGTCTGTGACATAAATGTACTCACATTGATGCTAGGGACAGAATGCCAGGATTCTGAGGTAGTTATAGTGAAGGAACAGTAATATAGTTCCACGTCAGTATGATGTCTAGAGTTTGGTAGCTGGTGGTGTTCCCAGGTAACCGTTGGTTTTATTTTTCTAGACTGTAGAGGTAATGGATTCATAGAATCATAGAAACTTACAGCACAAAAGAAAGCCATTAGATCCATTATGCCTGTGCCAGCTAATAAATAACACTCCAGCCTAAACACACTTTTCATCTTTTGGGCCATAGCCCTGTGAGGATTTATTTATTTACTGGGTCACAGGGCCAAATGATAACATTGCCAATGGGTGATTGGAGTCAGTCCACAGACACTTTTCAACAATATGAGTCATTGCTGGACTGCACCATAAGTGTAGCCTGGATGGTCTTTGTGACCCCACTGATATTGGGTGGCTGCACAGAGGCCTTGATCCATCTGTAAATGGTTTACAAGGACCCACTGATGCTACATTTTTTACAATTGCAAAGCCAGATGGGGAGTAGTCAGATCTATAGTGAGAAAGAGGTTTCTGTTCAGTTTTTATCCCTCTAATCCACCTTCCATAGGTCCTTAGCTGTTTATCTTTGGCACGGTGGATTTAATTTTGATTTGATTTGATTTATTATTGTTATATGTATACAGTGAAAAGTATTCTTTCTTGTGCGCTTTACAGACAAAACATACAGTTCATAAAGAAGGAAATGAGATGATGTAGAATGTAGTGTTACAGTCTTAGCTAGGATGTAGAGAAAGATCAGCTTAATGCAAGATAAGTCCAATCAAAGATCTGACAGCAACAAGGAAGAAACTGTTCTTGCATTGGTTAGTATATGACCTCAGACTTTTGTATCTTTTTCATGACAAAAGAAGGTGGAAAAGTGAATGTCCAGGGTACATGGGGTCCTTAATTATGCTGGCTTCTTTTCTGAGACAGTGGGAAGTGTAGACAGACCAATGAATGCAAGGCTGGTTTGCATGATGGATTGGGCTATATTCACAACCTTTTGTAGCTCCTTGTGGTCTTGGGCAGAGCAGGAGTCATATCAAGCTGTGATACAACCAGAAAGAATGCTTTCTATGGTGCATCTGTTGGTGACGGTCGCAGTTGACATGCCAAATTTCCTTATTCTTCTAAGAAAGTAGAGACGTTTGGTGAGCTTTCTTAACTATAATGTCAGTATGGGGGACTAGGACAGGTTGTTGGTGATCTGGACATCTGAAAACTTGAAGCTTTCAATCCTTTCTACTTCATCCTCGTTGATGTAGACAAGGGCATGTTTTCTTCTATGCTTCCTGAAGTTGATGACAATCTCCTTCATTTTGTTGACATTGAGGGAAAAATGCAGTTCACCAGATTCTCAATCTCATTCCTGTACTCTGTCTCATCATTGTTTGAGATCCGACTCACCACGGTAGTGGCATCAGCAAACTTGAAAATCGAATTGGAGGGGAACTTGGCCACAGTCATAGATAAATATGGGGGTGACGTGAAAGAAGAAGCCATTCCGCTAGTGATTGAGAGAAGTTATTAAATATAGATAGGCTTGGATTGGAACAAATCTTCTTCAGTAACCTGCCTGTTGCAATTACTCTCTGATGGGGTGCGAACGGAATGTAGTAATACATAGGACAGGAAACTTGGGAGGTGAGCCGGTTAAGTTGAGTTGCACATTGATAAATTTGGTGTGGGCAGATTGGTACCATACTGAAATGCAATGTTCTGCAGTTCAGTATGAAATTACAAGTTTAGAGTCCAAAGGCCATGGCCTATGATCATAATGAGGTAACAGCCAGTTTATTGCAGGTTTTATCTTTTCCTGCAGTCTTGATGGGTGATGTCTGCATGTGAGGGTTTCTTAAGGGTTACACCCAGATAATTAGGATGAGGGACTGTGCTTCAGCCACTGGGCATCCAGAGTAATGTTCAGTTCTCTCAAGGTGTCAGACATGACCTCATCAAGAGGAGGTCATGTCTGACAAATCTGTTAGACTTCTTTGAGGACATAACAAGGAAGTTAGAACCAGTGGACATGATTTATTTAGATTTCCAGAAGACCTTTGACAAAATGCCACATAGGAGACAGTTAAATAAGTTAAGAGCTCATGGCATTCAGGGTAAGATCCTGGCATGGATAGAGGATTAGCTGCCAGGCAGAAGGCAGAGAATGGGGATAAAGGAGTCTTTCTCAGGGTGGCAGCTGGTGACGAGTGGTGTGCCTTAGCGCTCAGTGCCGGGACCACAACTTTTCACAATGTATATTAATGATTTGATACAAAGATATGTAGAGGGACAAGTAGTATTGAGGAAGCAAGGGAGCTGCAGAAGGATTTAGACAGGTTAAGAGAGTGGGCAAAGAAATGGCTGGTGGAATACAATGTGGCAAAGTGTGAGATTATGCACTTGAAAGGAGGAACAGAGGCATAGACTATTTTCTAAATGAGGAAATGCTTAAGAACTCAGAAGCACAAAGAAACTTGGGAGTTCTTGTTCAGGATTCTCGTAAGGTTAACATGCAGGTTCAGTTGGCAGTTAGGAAGGCAAATGCAATGTTAGCATTCATATTGAGAGGACTAGGATACAAGAACAGGAATGCACTTTTGAGGCTGTATAAGGCTCTGGTCAGACCCCATTTGGAGTACTGTGAGCAATTTTGGGCCCCATATGTAAGGAAGGACATGCTGGCCTCGGAAAGGATCCAGAGGCAGTTCATAAGAATGATCCCTAGAATGAAAAGCTTGTTGTATGAAGATCCTGGGTCTGTAGTCATTGGAGTTTAGAAGGATGAAGGGGAATCTTATTAAAACTTACAGGATACTGTGAGGCTTGGATAGAGTGGACATAGAGAGGATGTTTCCACTAGTACGAAAAACTAGAGCCAGAAGACACAATCTCAGACTAAAGGGTTTAAAACTGAGACGAGGAAGAATTTCTCCAACCAGAGAATGGTGGAATTCTTTGTCACAGAAGGCTATGGAGGTCAAGTCATTGGGTATTTTAATACAGAGATAAATAGGTTTTTGATTAATAATGGGATCAGGGAAAAAGCAGAATAGAGACAAGAAAAATATCAACCATGATTGGATAGGCGAGCAGACTCAATGGGCCAAGTGGTCTAATTCTGCTCTTTTGTCTTACAATTTTATGTCTTATGGTGTTAGCATTGTGAAGGCGGAAATTTCTGGAGACTCTTTTGCTCATGTGCAAATTTAGACATTAGGTCTTGCAGTAGTTAGCCAGTTTTGCAATTTTGTCATTCAATGTGTCTTCAAGCTCAGAGCATATCTGAGCCTGTATGTCACACCAGATGTTACCTGTACAGATAAACTTACAGGATTGGTTTGTGGGTAGGTCACCGGTATACAGATTGAACAGGGTTGTTGCTAAGACAGGTACCTGGATTAGCCAATTCATCTGTTTCCTCCAGGCACTAGTCTTATCCCCACACTGAATCACCTGTCCCAGAGCAGAAGTTCAATGGGTCAATAATCCAGAGAGGGAGAACATTTGATATTTTGACAAATAGGCCAACACACTACGCTATAACATAGACTGCAACGTGGTCAAAGAAAATTGTTTCTGGTGTAAGGTTTCACCTAAAGACCTTTGGGGTGGCACGGTAGCACAGTGGTTAGCACTGCTGCTTCACAGCTTCAGGGACCTGGGTTTGATTCCCAGCTTGGGCCACTGTCTGTGTGGAGTTTGCACGTTCTCCTCGCGTCGGCGTGAGATTCCTCCCACAGTCCAAAGATGTACAGTTAGGTTGATTGGCCATGCTAAAAATCGCCCCTTAGTGCCCTGAGATGCTAAGGTTAGAGGGATCAGCGGGTAAAATGTGTAGGGATATGGGGATACAGCCTGGGTGGGATTGTGGTTGGTGTAGACTCGATGGGCTGAAGAGGCTGTTTCTGCACTGTACGGTTCTTTGATCACGTGTGTTTTTCCCGTGCTAAAATCTTAATGTCACATCCCTGTGTAATTGCTCTACACCTAATTGTTCATGGGTGGAAAAAAATTCTGGTAACTTTCTTTGAGTGCCTTCCTCAATCTTAAAATATTATAACACCTCTTGTGCCAGGACGCAGAGAGGTCTGGTTGCTTCCGTCACTCAATGCTTCGAAACAACATTGCAAGCTCGACAGTTGTCGATGTTCCCTGAGTCAACACAGAAGAGATTTTCTGCTTCATTATCAATGCTTGGGTCTTTTATCTCCTAGCTTATTGTAACTATCCAGCTGAATATATCTTTGTAAAAAAGGTTACCACCAGCAAAATAAACCTGAAAATTGACTTGCATATGACTAACAGGAAACAGCACAATGAGGGTAGTATATCACACACTGCAGCTGGGCAAACCTCACCATCAGTGATTCTCATCAAACTGAGGAAAGCTGCTTAATTTGATATGTTCGTCTGTAATCAACTTTATAAACCACCAATGAATAGCCTACAATGTGACTAAAATTCAATGGAAAATATGCATTGTTTTCATTATGACCTCCACATTTTAATCCATTAAAATATTTAAAGATTAGACAGTGACTGAAAACAAGCATGTGAAAGGGGAGTGTGTGTGGAGGGGGGTGGTGAGGTTTGAGGAGGGTCATCTTGTATGGCGGGGGAGGAGAGTTGGTGAGGTTTAGGGGGATCACCTTGCAGGATTACCCCACACCTATTGCTTCTCATGCAGTGGAGATGCCCGAGTTGGACTGGGATAAACACAGTAAGAAATCTCACAACACCAGGTTTAATTTAACCTGATGTTGTGAGACTTCTTTCTGTGCTTTTCATACAGGCAGCATCACAGACTGCCATATGTATAAAGCCTGTCTGCACCTTTTCAAGGGAGAGTGGAGGGAATGGGAACACTGTGGCTGTAGCAGGTGCTGGGACTCACTTGCAGAGTCGTTTTGACTTGGAAAATGCTTGATAATGAAGATGCAGCACTGGAGGTTTTGATGGAGGTGGAAAGGAGGAAAAATGTAATCGAACCAGTGGGTGCCAGGAAACCTTCCACATGAAGCATCTTGAAGCCACAGAAGTCAGATAGTCGTGCCATTCGATATTCTAAGGACATTGAGACAATACCAAAAAAAAGTCCAATGATCTCATACAAGTAGTCATAGCTGGTGAATGTATCTTCAAATGGCATATCCCACCAACAGCATCACTAGCTCCACACTATGCTCAATGCAACCACACCCTCATCATACCATGTGAATGACAACCATCCTTGTCAATCACAATTCATACCTAAAAGTTGTATTCTTCATCTGACTCTCACACACTTGCCACTGCTGCAAGGCACACACCCACTTCTCATAGCTTGCATGTGCTATTCAACCACAGCAATCTCATCAGCCAGACAAATTGAAACATATTCACAGATATACTTTCCTCTCTTGCAGAATAAAGAGGCACTTAACCAGAGGCAGCAGCACCTAACAAGCGGGGGACAGAGGTGGTTACATGCCTTCATCTTATGGAGGAGATGATGATTGCCATCATCGGATATAATTTATATGGAATTGCAAAAGACATTTATAAAGTCTCTTGTAAGAGATAGTTTGCTAAAGTTTAAGCTCGTAGAATTTAGGACAATTATTGACCAACTAGGAAATTAATTGTGTAGAAGACAGAGAAGTGATAATGGGCAAGTCCTCTAATTGGCAGGCTTGAGGATCTGTGTTGGGGCCTCAGCTATATATTATATTCATTAACAACTTAAAAGATGGGACAGAATCAAAATCCATATATCTAAATTTATTGACAGCACAAAGATAGGTAATATTGTAAACAACGTAACTGGAAGTATAAAATTGCAAAGCAAAGTTTGGAATTACTTAAGAAACAATTAGGTCACCCTGCAGGAACTAAGATGGGCCAAAAAGCCTTTGGCGTCTGTATGATCTGATCATGCACATTTCTCACAGATATTGCCAAATACCTTTCCTCACCTGCATCTCCATTTATGGTTTTTTGAAATAGTTCATGTTTGATGGTGACTTCATTTTTATGCTACTTTTAAAACATGATGCATAAGAAGACTGATGCAGATGAAAATGTCTTTTTCAGCTGGATGCATTGACTAATCTTTTGTCAATGTTACCCAGGGGTATTACATTAGTCAGATTGTTCACACTTATTAATGCAGCTTTGAGTTCTCGTGTCCTTAAAAATTTTGCAGATGTTTCTGGCATTCTCGCACACTGCAGCTCTCAACATCTATCAAGACCAATTCTAGCTGCCAAATGTTTAAATGTCAAGTAGTCTTGCAGTTACAATTACGTAGTTGTTACGTAAATAACATACTTACATACTTGCGTAAGTTATGTAAGTATTAACAAATTAAAGCGTCATCGATGTATTTTATTTTCATAGAATTCCCTAATTAAATTCAAGATTTTGAGGTACTGGGTTACTTTGCTAGAAAGTTTTGAACTAAAGTTAACAATCCTTGCCAACCCTGTGATCCACAATTTGCACTGCACTGTCGACCAACACTCCTTCACAATCCTTAATCACTTAAGCAGCTGATTAAATAGCTGCGCTTTTCCTAAAATGTTATTCATAACATAGCAAAGTAAGAAAGATGTTTCTGCTTTTGCTCTGGTTATTGCTTTAACCGAAAACCAACTTTCTCAATGATGAATCTGCCTTAACATTTGGTAACAACACAGTCATTAGGAGTTTTACAATTCCTTCCTGGTGCAGTTCAAGGCAGAAGACACATAACATCCAGTGAGATGCTCTTAATACTGCTTACCCTCCTGTCTGAAATGAAGTGGGTAAGGGGGTGGGTGACTTGGCTATCCTTGGGCCTCTGGATCATTTTAAATGACCAACTAATAGCCACTTAAGGGCTTTGTTCATCCAGTTACTGGAATTAGAGTTGGTGGGGGACCAGATTCAAAAGATCAGGGGGAGGGATAAAAAGGGAAATGTTTGGGGATGTCTGAGGTGGGACATTACAGAAATGACTTCATCAGACAGTAGCGATGACCAAATATTATCACAGATTGGAACACTTCCTCCTCCTCCTTCACAATTTCCCAACACATCACAAATTAGTAATATTCCCCTGAGTTAGCCCGTCTCCTGCTTGATTCCTAGACTCTCTGACAACTCAGTCATCTCAGCATTGAAGTCTGGAGTGCCTGACAACTCAAGATAGGAATGAATGCAAGTGAGATAGACAGAAGACACAGGAAACACGATAGTGTAGTTCCTTTTAATTTTAATTTATGAAGCATGCCTACACACCCTACCAATTATTTCCTCATTTCCTAATGACACAAAATGCAGAAACGTACAAGCAATGAGGATGATATTAGTAGGGTTCAGGAAGATACAGCAGGCATGTGAAATAGGTAGTAGCCTGGCTTCATTTAACACAGAGAAGTGTGAGGCAGCACATTTTTATGTGTAAAATAAAATGAAGCAATATAAAATATAAAAGGAGGTGCAGGAATAGAGAAACTTGGGATGTACGCACATAAATCCTTGAAAGTGGCAAGACAAGAAGACTATCAAAAAAATATATGGTTGAGTTTTATTAATTACAGTACAGGATGAAACCTGTATTAAAACCTAATGAAACATTTGTTAGACCCACAGCTGCAGTATTGTGCTCAACTTTTGGCACCATACTTTAGGAAGGATGCCAGTGCCTTCAAAGATAAAGTGTAGAAGAGATAGGCTAGAAAAAAAATGAGGAACTTCAGTTAAGAGGAGCGAATGAAGAAAGCTGGACTTGTTCTTATACCATTGTTTAAAAAGGGTAGTAATGATAACCCTGGAAATTACAGGCCAGTGAGTTTGACGTCAGTGGTTTCAAAAAACTATTTCAAAAAACCATAAATGGAGATGCAGGTGAGGAAAGGTATTTGGCAATACCTGTGAGAAATGTGCATGATCAGATCATACAGACGCCAAAGGCTTTTTGGCCCATCTTAGTTCCTGCAGGGTGACCTAATTGTTTCTTAAGTAATTCCAAACTTTGCTTTGCAATTTTATACTTCCAGTTACGTTGTTTACAATATTACCTATCTTTTGTGCTGTCAATAAATTTAGATATATGGATTTTGATTCTGTCCCATCTTCTAAGTTGCTAATGAATATAATGTATAGCTGAGGCCCCAACACAGATCCTCAAGCCTGCCAATTAGGGAGGGAAGCTGTTGGAGGGGATTCTTAGAGATAGGATGTATAGGCACTTAGAGTATTGCGATCTGATTAGGGATACGCAGCATGGCTTTGTTAAGGGGAGGTCGTGCCTTACAAATCTGGTAGAATTTTTTGAGGAGGTGATGAAAATGGTGGATGAAGGGCGAGCCGTTGATGTCGTCTATATGGATTTTAGTAAGGTGTTTGACAAAGTCCCTCATGGGAGGTTAGTTGAGAAGGTCAAGGCTAATGGGATACAAGGACAGGTAGCTAGATGGATAAGTAACTGGCTTGGTAATAGGAGACAGAGAGTAATAGTGGAAGGGTGTTTTTCTAGCTGGAGGTCGGTCACTAGTGGTGTGCCGCAGGGCTCGGTACTGGGACCTCTTCTATTTGTAATATATATAAATGACTTGGAAGAGGGAGTAAGTGGAGTGATCAGCAAGTTTGCAGACAA
Organism: Sphyrna mokarran; assembly: GCA_024679065.1. NCBI lineage: Eukaryota > Metazoa > Chordata > Chondrichthyes > Carcharhiniformes > Carcharhinidae > Sphyrna > Sphyrna mokarran. Next base: position 36,799,765 of record JAGIQG010000015.1, read on the forward strand.
TACAAAGATGGCTGGATTTGCGGATAGTGAGGAGCATTGTCAGGCGATGCAGCAGGACATAGATAGGCTGGTAGCTTGGGCAGATAAATGGCAGATGGAATTCAATCCTGATAAATGCGAGGTGATGCATTTCAGGAGAAAGAATGTAGGGGGGAGGTATATGATAAAGGGTAGACCTATTAAGAGTATAGAAACGCAGAGGGACCTGGGGGTGCAGGTGAACAAGTCTCTGAAGGTGGTAGAGCAGGTGGAGAAGGTTGTGAAGAAAGCATATGGTATGCTAGCCTTTAAAGGAAGGGGTATAGAGTACAAGAGCTGGCCTTTAATGTTGCAGTTGTATAAAACGTTGGTTAGACCTCATTTGGAATACTGCGTCCAGTTCTGGTCGCCTTACTACCGGAAGGACGTGGAGACTCTGGAGAGAGTGCAGAGGAGGTTTACCAGGATGCTGCCTGGTATGGAAGATCTGAGTTACGAAGAGAGGTTAGGCAAATTGGGACTGTTTTCCTTAGAAAGACGTAGACTTAGAGGAGATCTAATAGAGGTGTACAAGATTATGAGGGGTATAGATAGAGTAAACAGGGTTAAGCTTTTTCCTAGGATGGACTCGAATAGCACGAGGGGTCACGGGCTTAGGGTGAGGGGGGTAAGGTATAATTTGGATGCTAGAGGGAGTTTTTTCACACAGAGGGTGGTGGGGGTATGGAATGCACTGCCAAGTAAAGTGGTGGAGGCAGGTACTCTGGAGTTATTTAAGAAATACTTAGATGGGCACATGAACAGAATGGGAATGGAGGGGTATAGAAAACTGATTTAAAATGGGGATCATGAGCCTTGGGAGTCCATGGGAAGTGTGTAAATAGACAATGATATTGATGTACTTGTTTTTATCCTACAGGTGCTTTGGTCCACCTTGTTGTCTAACAAGGGGCATACACGCGATGGGTCGTGAGACGGCTGCTCTTGGATTTTTTTCGAGAGTATCCTAGTGCTTCACGTCGTTAGTGTACGCTTGACCTGGACCATTTGATGGGCAACACGACAGCTCAGTGACTATCGCTGTGCTGTGCAGATACATGGATTTGGGCCTGTGTCTGTGGGAGTTTGCGCATTCTCCCCGTGCTTGCGTGGGTTTTCTCCGGGTGCTCCGGTTTCCTCCCACATCCCAAAGATGTGCTCTTAGGCTAATTGGCAAAACAAATTCTCCCTAAATTGTCTCAAATTTGGTTTTTAATCCATAGATCTATAAACATAGATAGGGATCACGGGGAGAGGTGGGAACATCGGGGTGGTGGCGCGGGCTCGTTGGGCCGAAGGGCCTGTTTCCCGTGCTGTTTTGTTCTTTGTTCTTTGTAATACAGAGAAGGGTGTGTATAGAAAATGATACGCAAAATCATGAATGGTCTTGACATAAAATGTAGACACTTGTTCCCAGCATCATAGTATTTGCTTTTGACACAGATTTTAGGGGCTAAATTTTATGCTCCCCTCAGATAGGTTCTGAGGCATGGAGGAGAATAAAATTGAATAGTCGGGCTTCCCCCCCTCTCCGCCAACGAACCTAGCCACTCAAACTGAGACACAGTTCCATGTTCGGGTGGTCAGAGCCTTGAGGGAGAAACATGCTCATTCACCTTTTAAGGCCCTTCAGTGTCCACTTCATGGCCTTAACTCACCCAGCTTCAATTGTTAGGCTGGTGGGAGCAGGAATGTGGGAAAGTGACATTTACACTGTTTCCCCTCTGAGTTAGGGCACCCTCTTCCACAACGACATTGGAGCTCCAAGAGCCCCTACCAACCAACATTCCCTCTGACGCTGCAATTGATTCCTCCCTGGGAGTCCTGGGCTGCAGGTCATCCAGAATGTATCTTATCAAAGATCTTGGGACTTAGTCCCAGACAGGGTACTGCAGTACCACTTCTGGCCATTGCAGTGCTATGCCTGGTTGTGTTGGAGAGCTGTCAACTGATCTGACAGGCATTTGTGAATGTTAAATGCAATGTGAATGTTAAATTGCAAAGGGTCTGTGCCTAACTGATTGCATGTAAGGCATTGACACTTGAGATGGTGAGCATCAATCACTCGCCGTCCTTAAAATTCTACCCTTGGTGATCACAGGTGACATGAGAGAATAAAAAGTGTATACAACATATTGTGATCCAGAATACACAGCCTGAAAGCGTGATGGAAGCAGAATCAATTGGAATATCCAAAGGATAATGGGATAAATAAATGAAAGAAAGAAAATTATAGGCCTACATGGATAAAGCAAGGAAATGTGAAGAAAAGGATAGCTCTTTCAAACAGCCAGCATAAGCACTCAAATTACCTCCTTCTATGCTGCACTCCAAGATGCTATAATATTAAGATTTGTAGCAACAGATGTAAAGCCACAAGGAATGATTTGTGTTATGCTTTGTTAAGCTTGTAACGGTGTCAAAATCAATTCTACAATGGCAGTCATATTGATAATTGCAGCGAAATCCAAAACTGAATCAGTCTATCACAATCATCACACATTTCTGTGTGGTTGCTATTGTCACAAATTGTGAAATTGGTGCGTTTTAAACAATCTAACTATGGATAATTATTGGTTAAGTAGGCAAACTGCCTGGGACTTCACTTTTATGCAATGGAATGGATTCATTTTATCTGTTCATATTTACTTATCTCCCTTTGAAAAGAAAGAACTCTTGCTAACAATAGGAAATGGTGTATAGTGTTACAGCTAACAATTTTGTCTACTGGAGCTTTATTTGTAAGAGGACTCTTAAGTGGATGCATGTCAGACATGTGTTTGACTTCATACAGGCTGAGTGAAGATTCAAAAGAGATCAGGTGATATGAGACTGGTGTCCAGATGTGAGATTCCAAACAATCAAAGATGTGTTTTACCTAATCACAAGGAGTTATTTTTATTCTACGGGAAATGAGCACCTCTGGTTAGAACAGCATTAATTGCCCATCTGTAGTTGCCCTTGAGAGGCTGGTGGTGAGCTGCCTTCTTGAACGACTGAAACTGTGCTGTATAGGTGTACCCATAGTATTATTAAGAAGAGAATTAAAGGATTTTGACCCCACAACTTTGAAGGAATGGCAATATAGTTCAAAGTCATAATGGTGTGTGCTTGGCATTATACCTGGGTCAGCCCAGTGGCACTGCTGCCTCACAGTGTCAGGGACCTGAGTTCAACTCCTAGCTTGGGTCACTGTCCTTGTGGAGTTTGCATGTTCTCCCTATGTCTGTATGGGTTTCCTCCAGATGCTCCAGCTCCGGTGCTGGTTAAGTGCACTGGTTATGCTAAATTTTCCCTCAGTGTCCAAACAGAGTGTGGTGATGAAGGGATTTACACATAACTTCACTGTAATATTAATGCAAGCCTACTTGTGACTAATAAATAAATAAACTTGGGGGGAACATCCATGTGGTGGCATTCCTATGCATCTGGTATCCTTGTCCTTAGGTCACAGGTTTAGTAGGTGCTGTGGAATGACGTTAGATGATTTATTGGATTATTTCTTGTCGGTGGTGCACACCGATGTCACTGTATGACAGTAGTGGAGGGAATGAGTGTTTAAGATGGCATCTGAATGCTTTTCCTGAACAGGGTCAAGCTTCTTGAGTGGTAGGAGCTTTGGTCATCCAAGCAAGTGGGAAGTATTCCATCACACTCCTGATTTTTGTCTTGCAGACAATGGATAGGCTTTAGGAAGCCAGGTGAACTACTTGCCACTTAGCTCCCAGCCTCTGACCTGTTCTTGTAGTTACAGTATTTACATGGCTGGTCTGGTTCAGTTTCTGGTCAATGGTAACTCTCTAGGATGTTGATATTGGGAGATTCAATAATAGATGGGGAGATGGTTAGATTCTCTACTGGAGATGATCATTGCTTGATATTTGTGTGGTGTGGAGATGCCATTGTTGGATTGGGGGTAAGCACAGTAAGGAGTCTCACAACATCAGGTTAAAGTCCAACAGGTATATTTGATAACACAAGTTTTGGAGTGTCACTCCATCTTTAGGTGAGTGAAGAGTTAGATTCACAAACAGAGCATACATAGACATAGACTCAACTTACAAGATAATGGTTGGAATGCGAGTCTTTACATGTAATGAAGCCTTAAAGGTACAGACAATGTGAGTGGAGAGAGGGCCAAGCACAGATTAAAGAGATGTGTATTGTCTCCAGCCAGAACAGTTAGTGAGATTTTGCAAGTCCAGGTAAGTCATGGGGGTTATAGATAAATTGACATGAACCCAAGATCTCAGTTGAAGCTGTCCTTATGTATGCGGAACTTGGCTATCAGTTTCTGCTCAGTAATTTTGCATTATTGTGTGTCGTGAAGGCTGTCTTGGAGAATGCTTACCCAAAGACCAGAAGCTGAAGGCCCATAATTGCTGAAGTATTCCCCAACAGGAAAAGAATACTCCTGCCTGGTGATTGTTGAGTAGCATTTATTTATCCATTGTCATAGTGTCTGTATGGCCTCACCAATGTACCATGCCTCAGGATATCCTTTCCTGCAGCATATCAGGTAAACAACATTGGCCAAGTAACAAGAGTATGTATCATGTATATATCATGTACATGGTGGATGGCGTTCTCACGTGAGATGATGGCATCTATGCTGATGATCTAGTATGTCTTGTAAAGGTTGCTGTGTCAGGGTTGTGTGGTGTTGTGGTCACTATTTTCTTAGTTTGCTACGGACAATAGTCTGTTTGAGGTTGTGCGGTTGTTTGAAGGCAAGAAGTGGGGTTGTAGGGATGGCCTTGGTGAGGTGCTCCACTTCTCCAGCTTCCACCCGAAACACGTTAAAGAAGTCATTTCCTACAGATAAGCCTTCCGTATACACAAGATCTGCCCAGGTGAGAAAGATCGCAACAGACTCCTATAGATACTGCAAGACGCCCTCAGAAGAACAGAATATGGTGTTTGACTCATCGATCAACAGTTCTGATGTGCCACAACAAAAAAAACCACACTGATCTCCTCAGAAGACAAACACAATACACGGCAGACAGGATACCTTAGATTGTCCTGTACTTCCCCAGATTGGAGAAGCTACAACATCTTCTCCAGACCCTAAACATATCGATGAAGACGAATATCTCATCAAGGCCTTCCTCACACCTCCACTTCTTGCCTTCAAACAACTGCACAACCTCAAACAAATCATTGTCCACAGTAAACTAACCAGCCTTCAGGAGAACAGTGACTGCAACCCTGACACAGCAACCCCTGCAAGACATGTCAGATCATCAACATGGATGCCATCATCTCACGTCAGAACACTATCCACCAGGAATACAGTACGTACTCTTGCAACTCGACTCACATTGTCTACCTGATATACTGCAGAAAAGACTGTCCCAAGGTTTGGTACATTGGCAAGACTATGCAGACATTATGACAATGAATGAATGAACACTGCTCGACAATTACCAGGCAGGAGTGTTCTCTTTGTGTGGAGAACACTTCAGTAGTCACAGGCATTCAGCCTTTGGGTAAGCTTTCTCCAAAGCAACCTTCATGACACATAACACCGCAAAATTGCTGAGCAGAAACTGATAGTCAGGTTCTGCGCATACGAAGACAGCCTGAACCGGGATCTTGAGTTCATGTCACACTATCTGCAACCTTCACAATTTGCCTGTGCTTGCAAAACCTCTAAGTGTTCTGGCTGGAGATAATACACACCTCTTTAACCTTTGCTTGGCCCTCTTTCCATTCACATTGTCTATATCTTTAAGACTTGATTACCTGTAAAGACTCACATTCCAATCACTATCTTGTAAATTGAGTCTATGTCTATGTATGTTCTGTTTGTGAACACAATTCATCACTCACCTGAAGAAGGAGCGATACCCCAAAAGCTTGTGTTACCAAATAAACCTGTTGGTCTTTAACCTGGTGTTGTAAGACTTCTTACTGTGATATTTGTGTGACATGAATGTTACTTGCCACTTGTCAGCCCAAGTTTGAATGTTATCCTGATCTTGCTACATATAAACACAGACTGCTTCACTATCTGAGGAGTTGTAAATGGTGCTGAAGTTCAGTGAATATCTACACTTCTGGCCATATTATGGAGGAAATGTCATTGATAAAGCAGTTGAAGATGGTTGGCCTTGGACACTAGCCTGAACAACTCCTGCAGCGATATCCTGGAACTGAGAAGTGATCTCCAACAACCATAATCGTCTTCTGAGGAATATTTTCAACCAGAGAATTTTTCCCCAATTCCAATTATCTTCAATTTTTCCAGTGTTTTCAACCAGAGAAGAATTTTCCCCCTATTCCAATTAGCTTCAATTTTTCCAGAGTTCTTTGATACTATGCTTTGTCAAATGTTGCCTTGATGTCAAGGGTAGCCACTTTCATCTCATCTCTTGAGTCCAACTCTTTGGTCTTTGTTTGGACCAAGACTGTAATGAGGTCAGGAGCAGAAAGGCCCTAATGGAATGCACACTAAACATCAGTGGGCAGCTTATTGTAACAGAAGTGGTACTTGGTAGCACTGTCAATGACACCTTCCATTACTTTGCTGATGATCAAGAGTCAACTGATGGAACGTTAACAGTCTGGGCTGGGTTTATTCTGCTTTTTATGGACAGCAAATGTGGTCTATTCATAGTTAATCTAGTACAATAATAATGAAAAAAAAGCAAAAATGCTAGAAATACGTAATAGGCCAATCAGCAAGTGAGAAGAGGGATTAGACAACCTAATGCTAAATTAAAAATGGAAAAATCTAAAATAAGTGTTTAAATAAGAATAAATGGAAAGGAGAGGAATTATGGTTGAAATAACTTGTCAGTATTTAAAAGAAAAACAGGAACAACAGCAGATGGTAATGATGATTTTTACATCAAACAATACATTTTAAAAATTTAAAATATGAGACAAATAGAGGCATTTTAACCGTCTAAATCTGGTAACTTTGGATAGGGCAGGAAATAAAAAACCGTGAAGTTGATTTCAACCCACCTGAAAGAGGACCACTTCCAGTTTTAATACTGGCAGGAAGGGGACAGGTGGCCAACCTGTTGCGGAGCGGGGGGCAGTCCTTTATTTAAATATTTCAATGAAGCTGCCTGCCTCAGACCTTACTTCTATTCATGTTTTAAACACTGGTTTAAACCAGTGTCTGGGCCTTGGGAAGAGCAGCAGCTAAAAGGAGGTGAGGAATGCTGCATGGAAATGTTTCTGGGTCAGGACAAATTGCAGAGCTTCTTCTAATCCCTCACCAGTACCTAGAAATCTCTCCAAAAATGGAACTGTCTCTTACCTCCGCAGTCTTCTCCTTGATCTTTCTGGACCTTCTCCCACAATCTCCCCAGGTCCCAAATGATATCTGTTATTTCCCCAAGCTCTCCCATTAACTCATCAAAGTTCTTGATCTCTCTACTAATGTACCATCCAACGCTGCTTATCATTCCGCACATGGCTTCAATGCTCCTGAGGTTTCCTGCACCTTCAGAGAGCACAGAACAGTACAGCACAGTACAGGCCCTTCGGCCCTCGATGTTGTGCCGAGCTATGTCTGAACCCAAGATCAAGCTATCTCACTCTCTATCATTCTGATGTGTTCCATGTACCTATCCAATAACCACTTGAAAGTTCCTAAAGCATCTGACTCCATTAGCACAGCAGGCAGTGCATTCCACACCCCAAACACTCTCTGAGTAAACAATCTATCTCAGACATCCCTCCTATATTTCTTATCGTGAACCTTATATTTATGATCCCTAGTAACAACTAATTCACCTGAGGAAATAGTCATAGTTGACTCTCCCCCTGATTTTTACAACTCCCTCCATAAATGTTGTCTGCCTCTTCCCATTGATTTCTCCATGCAAAACTCTCTCCCCCCACCCCCACCACCATCCCATCAAACATCTTCAATAATCCTCCTCTCTGACCGATCCTGCCCCACCTCCCAATCGTTACTCCTCCTTCTCCAGTCTCTTCAGGCATTCACAAAGGGGATTCTCCCAAGCCCTAATCTCTCCCATTTCCCACTTCTAATTGGTAGTTTAATCTTAATCTCTTCTACTGGATCACTATAATAAAACATCCCTGTTGATGCCACCTTTTGTCACTCTGTTGATGATCAAGAGTTGACTGATGAACGCTAACAGGTTCGGCTGGATCTTTTGTTTGATTTGATTTGAACAATAACACTGCACTGTGAACTATGTGGAACTGCAATTTACATCACTAACTTCAGATGGATCTGCTAATAGTTATTCAGAAAAAGGCCAAAGAATTAAAACCTCTTCTAACTTCTGGGTAACTATTTTAAACACCCAGACCAGTCCCTGCATGGGACCACCTCATCCTCCCACTGACTAACCATAGCCCACGGTATTCCCCACAACCCCAAGGAATTACCCCCACCTTCTGGCTGCCCTCATACGATGGACTCTCCCCCCACTCCTCACCTGTGGGCCTGACTCTCATCCCAACACAACCCACCATCGCAAACCTGCTGGAACCCTCCCAGCCAGACTGATTCCCAAACCAGCTGGACACCCAACTCTTTCAAGCCCTCCCAACCTAGCCAGACACAATCTGGCTCCCCGACCCTTTCCAACCTGACTTGACCCCTGACTCAGTTGGACAATTCCCCTGACCTGACCCCCATTGATATGGTTGGACCCTCTGACATCATCCAATCAGGTTTGACCATTCTAACCTAACCCAATCCAACTGACCAACCTCCCAAGAATGCTTGCCTCCCCACACCACCAATATCCAATCCCCCATGTCCTTGATGTCCGCAACCCAAACCCTCCTTCTAAGTTCAGACTCCCCACCTCCCCGATGTCTGACACCCCACCCCCTTCTTGATGTCCAGCTCCCATGATATCCTACCCCACTGCCCCCCAATATCCGAATACCCAATCCCCTTGATGCTCAATCCTACCCCCAATGTTTGATCTACATTCCTAATATCTGTGATCTATCCCACCCCCTTGATATCTGACCCCCATCTCCCTCTGCCAATGTCTCACACCCCTCCCCGATCTTCGATCCTCTTGACCCCCCAAGTCCTATAACTTACCTTAGACACTCACATTCTTTTTAGCCTAAGCCTTTCCATCAAACTTTTAAATATACAAACTTTGTGGCAGCTAATGCAATAAAAAAAGGGGTATGGCTTTCTTCGCTTCTTTAACACTGATTTCAAAGACATTGTACTTCCTGAATCTTCTCTGGCCTGAGTAGGAAGGTCCAGTTTGGCAAACATGGAAGAAAGTAGGCATATATAAGTGGGTACAGACTGGCAATCCAATGCTTATTGCCATGCTAAGGAAATTACTGCACCTGATCAATTGTCAATATCTACGGTTTGGTGTCATTAACTTTGCAAAAGGGCATCTTGCTATATGTCTCACCATTAACATTGAATGAATGCCCTGAAATTCCCTTATATGAATGATTAAACTCACCATAGAAAGTTTAATGTTGTCATGTCAAGCATAAGTACCCTTTTAATATTGGGATAACTGTTAACTATAGTCAATGAACTTTCTGACACTAAAACTTGACTAGTACATGCACAATCATTCAAGTTTTAATTTTTGTTGGAGTTATAAAAATGCCAAAGTTTAAAATTATTAAGATGTTTTTAGTTTTTCTATTTTTTCTCTCTCTTTTAATCCAACCTGTTGTTCTGGTGGCAATGTGCTACATTTTCCACAACTTTATAATTATGAGAAGCCAGCACTATTTTCTGAGCTCAGGAGGAAGAGGAGAAGCACTTAGAGGAGCAAGAGGAACTGCACTGTGAGATTTTGCTTCTGGTGAAATGAAGTTCACACCCTAACATGAGCCCACCATTACAGACAGTTCATCTATATTAAAAATTCCATCACAAAGAACATTTGGCCAAGGCCAACAGCAAATAGCTTCACTCAGCAAATTTTATTCAGCAACCTATTATTACTTGGTAGTACAGAATCTGCATATTGCTGAAATGAGAGGCGTGTTGCCAAAACTTATTATTTGGGACTCATCAGGACAAACACAAGAATGACAAATTTCAAATGATTGCAAAATTTATACTACAGGAGAAAAAAGTGCTGATTAGTTGGCATGTTGTCTCTCATTGACTGAAGCTTTGCCATGAAGAGGGCAATGAGGAACTATAAGCTCCCCAATATCTAGATATTTCAAAAAAGACATATGGCTTGAACTATTTTTGTTTACAGTAAACAGGTCCCTATGTATGAATGAGTGCAGTTTCTAGTAAGCTTAAATGAGAAACATTACAAGCTCAACTGATTATCTTATATTACTTCCTGGTGTAGTCATTAATGCACTCAGGATTATTTGGTAAGTTCTATACAGTCACAGAGTTACATCTAACAACATGTCTTTGTTTTGTGTTTTGAAAGTATGGGTTGGCTGAGTTTACCTAACTCTGTACTTTACCTAATACGAACAATTTAAGAAAAGTGGGTCAGTGTGCTTGAGTGATGTGCCAGCTATTGCTGAATAGACAGTTTTGCATAACTGAAGAGAGGCGAGTGCGTTACTGACATAATTGGAAATTGCGTGTAGATGGTAGTAACATAAGGATATTTTGGGTGACTTCTGATGTGCTTTTGGGTGAGTGATGGGGCTACTAATGCATTAAGAAATGTGAGAGGTAGTGATTCTGAGATGTGATGTGCAGATGCATTCATTCATTTTGACTATCCTAGTGAGCACTAAATGTCTCCTACACGGCTGCCATGTCCTCATGGAATGACATTCTGGGCATTAACCATCCTTGCCATCTGCTCCCATCCCTTTCTGAGGCTCAGTAAAGACTTCATCTTGCCTACATTGAAACACATCCTTCATATGTCTGATCAATGCATCCAGGGCGGTGTCACTGAAGTGGGGCGCCCCTTCTCTGACACATTGTGCCACCCTCCTGGTACCTCAGTGATCCAAGTTGATTATTCAGCAGCCTCCAGTGCATTGCTGCAATTTCCCTTTTACAGAGAACCACACATTTAAAAAGTGAAGGCTACCTGGAGAATGTGGTTTCTTCAGAATGTTACTTGGCTTCCTGAGGTGTGCAGAGACCATCGACAGCGGTACAATATGGAGGCCACAGCGGGAAAGTAGGTGGGTGCAGAATTTTTTTGTGTTGCCCACCTCATTTTCAACCACTGTGAGGAGGTGGCAAAGTGTGGCTCTCACACACGAAAATTGTGCAAACAAATTTCTAGCCAAAGCTTTTTAAAATTTACACCTAATTCACTGAACAGCTGGTGCAGCATAATTGTGATATACTTACAGAGCTGAATCGAGACATTTGCAACTCCCATTCATTTATATTAAAATTAACGTTATTATTTGTGTAAATAATGGCTGTACTTTTTAAAGGCTGCTATTATGAAACAACACTTTTTCATTGAAGTACCAAGTGATTCAGAGTTGAATCAAACAATTTGTCTTCTGTTTGTGGTGGTAAGTAAAATGTTCGGAGGCAAAAAAAAATCACAAAACACCATCATAAGTAAAATTCAGTCCAGAATCATTAAACCACATTGCTTTGCTTGGCTTATAACCATGGCATAAATGACAAAATATATTGTTTTACTGAATTTTCAGCAACACAATCAAAACTCTTCTTAATTACATGCAATGCAAAAACAGATGTTTCAAACTTCATCAAATCATCCTTTTATAAAACAGATGTTTGAAATTTTGCTGGAAAATTGGCCTTCATATTAACTTGGGGAAGCAATGGGAGTGGACTGATATTGTGTCAGAAACCCAGAAGTAAGTTCAGTGCATCTGTTAAAGTTTATTTATTAGTGTCACAAATAGGTTTACATTAATACTGCAATGAAGTTATTGTGAAAATCCTTCAATCTTCACACACTCCAATGCCTGTTTGGTTACACTGGAGGAGAATTTAGCATGGCCAATGCACCTAACCAGCACGTCTTTCAGATCGTGGGAGGAAACCTAGCATCCAGAGGAAACCCATGCACACACAGAGAGAACATGCAATCTTAACACAGACAGTTTCCCAAGCCAGGAATTGAACCCAAGTCCCTGGCACTATGAGATAGTAGCTCTAATCACTGTGCCACCATGCCACCCATAGTTAGCTAATGCCTTTTAACTCGGTCAGCACATTAGCATTTTGCTTCTGAGTTTGGTGTTTATTGTGTGATTGTAGTATGGTGTCGACCAGCATGGTCCCAACTCCAGTATTTAAAGGGTCAATCGAAAGATGGAATTTGAGGGAATTTGGAGTTGGGAAAAAAAGAGGAACTGCAAGAATGGGCTCCACACTGTAAAAGATTATGCCCTAGTTCAAAGTTTAAGCTTAAAGTTTATTTGTTAGTGTCAGATATAGAGTTCAGTAAAAAAATATATTTTGTCATGTATGCTATGGTTGTAAGCAATGTGGTTTGATGATTCTGGACTGAATTTTACTTATGATGGTGTTTCGTGATTTTTTTTTGCCTCCTAACATTTTGCTTACACCACGAGCAGAAGGCAAATTGTTTGATTCAACTCTGAATCACTTGACACTTCAATGAAAGAATGTTGTTTCATAACACTGCAATAGAGTTACTATGAAAAAGACAATGTCCCGGGTGTGCTGCTGAGGGTACTGAGCAACAGGAGAGAGAAACTCTTCCCCTACAATGGAAGAAGAAACATACCGTTAACACAAAAAGGCGAGGTTGGAGATGACCGTGGAAATTAGTAGGAGGAGCATTGTGCCATATTCTTGGATTCAGTGCATCCAACCTATAGGCATTATAGTCACTCATATGCCTGTCCTTGCCCCATTGCAAGAGAATAGACTATGAAACACAAAGAGGGAGAAGATTGGTGGAGGACCTCCACAGATGTGGGAAATCATGCCTGCAAAGAAAAAGTGCTGGCGATCAGCAGTGTTGCAGTGTCTTTCACCAATATATTGACTTTGATTCCCATAGTGAACAAAATCTTCATACTAGGTTCCAATTTTCTTACCTTGTCAGGACTAATTTATGCAAATTACCTTTAACAAGACTTTCCTGCAGCAGTCATTGTATATTGCAGATGACAGCTACTATAGCACTTTATTTCTCAGAAAATGTTATTTCTTCTGAAGTTGCACTTCACAAGACCTGAGCATACCATTTGCCAAGTTACCAGTTGCACTTCAGTGGGAGCAGTTAAATAAATAGTCGAGTTTTCATGTGGTGACTCACACTTCACAAATAAATAAGAAAAGACATTGATAGCTGGGCTTAGCCCTGTGTGAACTCTGCTCAGCTGGACATAAATAGTATACATCAATGGCCCGCGAGGGAAAGTATAATTATTCTTCTGCGGTTAAAACAGCCAGCTCCAGGAAACCTTCACAGCACCAACCACATTAATCCATGACCTCTTTGGATATAGCTGTGTATACTCTCGACACCAACATATCCGCTACTTTAAATGGAATTACAGATACCTGGGCTTCACTGAGCACTGATTTGTATCAAACTACTTGCCTCCAACAAAGAGACAATGATGAATTAAACTTGTTGGTTTCTAACATCTGGAAAAGGTTGCTGATATGAAACACCAAAATGTGATTACTTTTCCTACAACAATGACAATAATTAAATTCTTTTGAAATATACATCCTCACTAAAGCTTTAATATAGAAACATTGAAGATAGGAGCAGGAGCCATTTGGCCCTTTCAGCCTGCTCCGTCATTCATCATGATCATGGCTGATCGTCCAACTCAGTAGGCCAATCCTGCTTTCTCCCCATAACCTTTATCCTATTTGCCCCAAGTGCTATACCTAGCCATCTCTTGAACACATCCAATGTTTTGGCATCAACGACTGTAATGAATTCCACAGGCTCACCACTCTTTGAGTGAAGAAATATCTGCTCATCTCCATCCTAAATGGTCTACCTTGGATCCTCAGACTGAGCATCCTGGTTCTGGACACTCCCACCTTCAGGAATATCCTCCCTGCATCTACCCTGTCTGGCTAGTCCTTCTACAATTTTATAAGTTTCTACGAGATTCCCTCTCATTCATCTGAACCTTAGCAAAAACAATCCTAACCTAATCAAACTCTCCTCAGACATCGATCCCACAATCCCCAGAATCAGCCTGGTAAACCTTCGCTGCACTCCATCAAGAGCGAGAGCATCCTTCCTCAGAAAAGGAGGAGGCCAAAACTACATACAATACTCTTGGTGTGGCCTCAATTGCAATAATTGTACAATTGCAATAACACATCCCTGCTTCTGTACTCGAAACTTCTTGCAATGAAGGCCAACATACTATTTGCCTTCTTTACTGCTTGCTGTACCTGCATGCTTACCTTCAGCGACTTGTGCACAAGGACACCCTGGTCCTGCTGCACACTCCATCTTTATTTACAGCCAGATAGTAATTTGCCTTCTTGTTTTTCTTCCAAAGCGAATAATCTCACATTTATTCAAATTATACTGCATCTCCCATTGATTTGTCCACTCACCCAACCTGTCCAGATCATACTGAAGGATTTCTGTATCCTCATCAAAGTTCACCCTCCCACCCAACTTGGTATCATCTGCAAACTTTGAGATGTTACACTTTGTTCCCTTATCCAAATCATTTAAAAACTGAGTTTGCCAAGCAGAAGCAAATGATGTTGAGAAAGCTGCTATTAGGGTGAGAATCTCTCTCTTAAGTAAAGTTGTGTCTTTACAGTCCAAAATGCCAGCACAGAGCTAGTGAATGTCCATTGGAAGGAGTCTCAGGGGAAACTCATTTTCCACGGATGCAAATGCAACGTGGATCAAAATCCCATCAGAGTCAAAAAGCAAGATTCTTGTTGGCATTTTCAGATATTTCCCACCCTACCCCTCTGACCAGTGACGTGACACAATTCCCATTAAGAAAGATCAGTGTGTGTGTGGGTGTGTATCCCTCAGGTGTAGTAGTTACTAAACATGCTCTTTCTTTGACTCAAGAAATACTTTTGATAGGCTCCTTATTATTCACTGTATAGATAATAAGGAGTTACATTTGGATTTAGAAAAGCCATGCATGTGGAAAAATAAATTTTAAAAATTTTGTTGAAACTAAATAGGGGATCGTGTTCAATCTTCCTCATGTGGTCATAAACAAAAGAAAAATAAGGTTTGTGGTTGCGCAAAAGAATGTTCATGGGTGTGTTAGAAAATTGTTGTTTTGAAGTTTCTGTTCTTTAGCTCAATTAAATAAAATTTGTTCTTTTGTGCCATGTTCTTGTCTTGCCCACTCCGGGTTGCCTAAAGGAACATTATCTTTTAACTTGTTTCTTGATGAAAGGGAAGACAGGAATTACTGGCGAGCAATTGGAGACTAAGCAAAGGTTGTTTGCGGGAATATTTGTATCAGTGACATTAGAGAACACAGGAAACGGTAGCAGGCAGAGTGGTATTAGTGTACCAGTGAAACCTAAAGTAACCTTGCATTAATAAGGGCATTTCTGGTACCAATGTATAGCGGTGGTTCTACATTGCCCTCAGCTGCATTCTTCACAGACAGCACAATGGCACAGTGGTTATCACTGCTGCCTCACAGCCCTAGGTTCGATTCTCAGCTTGGGTCACTTCTGTGCAGAATTTACACATTCTCCCTGTGTCTGCGTGGGTTTCCTCCGGATGCTCCGGTTTCCTCCCACAATCCAAAGATGTGTAGGTTAAATACATTGGCCATGCTAAATTCTCACTCAGTGTACTCAACAGATACTGGAGTGTGGCAACTAGGGGATTTACACAATAACTTCATTGCAGTCTTAAATGTAAGCCTACTTGTGACTAATAAATAAACTTTACTTTTTTCATTCTCATTTTATTTACCTTCCTGCTCAGCTCTTCTGAGCTCTGCAACTTGTTCCTCCTTCAGATTCAAACTCCAGTGATGTGTAATTTTGTGCAGAGCACAGCACACCATGATCATTCTCGGCACTATGCTAGTACCTTCTGCAGGACACCTTCAGGTCTATCTAGATATCTATCTCAGAGGGTAATGAATCTGAGGAATTCTTTATCGTAGACAGCTATGGAAGCTAGGTCATTAAGCATGTTCAAGACTGTGATAGACAAATATTTAATCAGTGAGGAAATCGAGGATTATGGGGATGAGGCAGGAAAGTGGAGCTGAGAATTATCACATCAGATCAATCATAATCTCATGGAATGGCAGAACAAACTTGATGGGCTATATGGCCAACTTCTGCTCCTGCATTTTATCGTCTTCACAATAGGAAGTAATACAACTAACTACCTGTTTTCTTGACACTGGCCTCACAAAGGAATGTTTGGACTTGGCTTTTATGGCTTTCCCAACAGTATTTATTAAACAACGTGGCTGTGACAGGTGCCCTGCTCGATCAGGGAGGTGGAAATGGCATCTTGGGAAATTGGGGTTCCAATGACATCTGAGGACCCTGATTTACATGTATCGAGAAACTTGGTCATACTCACAAAAGCATCTCAACTGTCCAAGAAAGTTCAGGTGGTAGGTTAAAATCACCAATAGTACAACAAAAAAAAAGTAATTAATAACATCTAAAAAATTAAAAATGCCAGACTTTTGTAATAATGAAATAAGATGAATGTTACTACTCAGAGAAACAATTTGAACTGGACATCATTTCCAATATCTGGTACTAGGACAATTGCTTTGTAAGGAAATAGTAAACTTTTTACATGCCTATTGAAATCCCTAATGTGACTCAAGGAACGATAACTCATAAAGCCAAAAACAACAAACAAATCTTATCCAACCATAAAGCAAAGCATAACTTCCCAGGCTACAGATTGAGAAAATTAGAAGTTGACAAAGCTATAATAGAGTACAGATGCACAAGATTTATAACTCGGTTTTAAAAGTTTAAGTTATATAATTGATTGAAAATGTGGAGGCCTGTAAAGCCATCCAGCAAATTGTAATTAACAATTTAGTATGGCTTAAACTCAAAAATTGCATTGTACTCTGCCAGATATGGCAGCAATATGGTCTCATCTTGATTACCATTTTCTTTTGGACAATAATACTTGGGTATGAAAGGTGACCTCTCATTTTGTCTCCAAGTACATTTGAATAACAAGAAGTATTACAGGAATAACATCCACAAGCAAAAACAACAGAAAAAGATTATGTTGGTTCTGGAAGTAAAGGGCAGAATTTTCCACTTTCTTTTCAGAGCTCTGGCTCAGGCGAGAAAAGCACTATGTAGTCAGTTGGCTGCATTGCTGGTATTGCCCACCATATTTTCTACCACTTTTGAAAAAAAAAGTGCTGGAGGCAGGTGCAACGCCGTCACACAGTCCATCCTGCCAGCAACATCAGAGATGAAGGCACCCTAACAAAAATAAAAATAAGACCTAAGATCTCCTCATGGACACGGAGATTCCCTTCCCCCATACGGGGAAGGAACACCACCCCCATCCAAGGACAAAGCAAGTCTGTCATGGACTTCTCCAGAGGAAGCCCAAAGATTATCTCATTGAGGTGTATGAGGTTACCAAAGATATTTAAAAATGTTCATGCAAAATATCGATTCAAAATAAACAGAGAGTAGAACAGGGATCATGTAAAAAGAAAAGAAATATTATGAATTTCTGTTTCAAAAAGAATCTCCAATTTTGGTAGCAGAGGAAAAGCCAATCTCTGCTGAGGGAGATCATTATGTGTTGGATAGATTGTGATTTGTGGGCAATGTATGTGTAAATGTGCAAGTTTAGTGATTGTTTTTTTTTACATGTTCCTGGTGTTTATAAATTCCAGGGCAAATTCAGGGATCCTCTACTCTCACAGCAGGAAAGCAATACTGAAAAGGAATCTAAATTGGAGTATCGATCTGCAAAATTGTAACTATGTTTTTTCTGAACTGTGCACCCTTTCAGTGAAATTCAGCTGGGATCACTAAAGTAAATCTAAATTATAAAACATTGCACTCAGCATACAATAGAATGAGTGGAGAGTCAACATGATGTTCAACTCTATCCCAGACATCAGCAAGAAATAATCCACTGCCGTCACCTCATTTCCAGTGGGACCAGTGTCTTTTCAAAATACTTGCAATCAGTGAAATCATCTCAAAAAAAGCTCTGAAGAGCAAGTTGAGACATTTTTTAGATGACAACAAACAGCAATATGCACAATTATAGCAGATTTAAGGTGCTTTTCAGAAAGAAAAAAGTGAAAAATAAAGAAGACAATTCAAAGTCAAAATATGGAAGTTGACAGGATCTTCAAAGTTTAAAGTAGGCTTATGTTCAAGCTGCAATGAAGTTACTGTGAAAATGCCCTAGTCGCTACAGTTTGGCACCTGTTTGGGTACATGGAGGGAGAACTTAGCATGGTCAATGGATCTTATCAGCACATCTTGAGGTTAAAGATTCAATTATACAGGATCAAGGGTGAACAAGCTAGATGGATTCAGAATTGTCTTGACCACAGAAGAGATAGGGTAGCAGGATAGTGGAAAGGTGTTTTCCTGAATGTAGTTCTCTAACTAGTGATGTTCCACAGGGATCAATGCTGGGACCTCTGTTGTTTTTAATATGTATAAATGACTTGAAAAAAAACGTACCTGGTCTGGTTCGCAAGTTTGCAGATGATACCAAGATTGCTGGAGTTACAGATAGTGATGAAGGTTGTCAGAGAATACAGCAAGGTATAAATAGATTGGAAAACTGGAAAAATGACAGATGGAATTTAAGCTGGACAAATGTATGGTGATGCATTTTGCTAGATCCAATTCCAGTGGGACCTATAAATTAAATGACAGAACCATCAGGAGCATAGACACAGAAAGATCTGGGAGTTTAGATCCATAGATCCTTAGAAGTGACAGCACAGGTGAAAAAAGATGGTGAAGAAAGCACATGGTATACCTGCCTTCATTGGCCAGGGCATCAAGTATAAAAGTTGGCAAACTATGCTACAGTTGTATAAAATGTTGGTTGGGCCACATTTGGAATACTGTGTCCAATTCTGGTCACCACAAAACCAGAAGGATGTGAGGCTTTGGAGGGAGAACAGAAAAGGTTTACCAGGATGTTGCCTGGTATGGAGAGTATTAGCTATGAACAGAGAATGAATAAACTGGGATCGTTCTCCCTGGAAAGACAGAGGCTGAGGGGTGACCTGATAGGAGTTTATAAATTTATAAGAAGAATAAATAGGTTGGAAGCTTTTTTCCAGGACAGAAATGACAATTACAAAGAGGGCACAAGTTCAAGGTATAGAGGGGGGAAAGATTCAGTAGAAATGTGCAGGAAAAGGTTTTTGTTACACAGAAGGTGATGGGGTTCTGCAATGCGCTCCAAGTGAAGTGGTTGAGGCAGACATGTTAGCGACATTTAAGACTTATCTGGATAGAACAGGCGAGGTATAGAAGGATATAGGCAGTTGGTCTAGATAGGACAATGTTATCAGTGAAGGCTTGGTGGGCCAAAGGGCCTGTTCCTGAGCTGAATTGTTTTTTGTCTTGCCAGCTGTGGAGAAAACCAGAGCACCCGGAGAAAACCCATTCGGACATGGAGAGAATGTGCAGACTCCACTGAGACAGTGACCCAAAGTCAGGAATTGAACTGGCTCCCTGGCGCTGAGAGGCAGCAGTGCTTGGAAACCTCAAAACAATCAATAAAAGAGGTCAGATTCACTCAACAATAAATCAACAGTAGGAGTGATGAATGGGAAGTTGGTGGCTAAGTTATTCAAAATTCTTAAATAGAAAAATTCCAGTAATATAGTTTCATCAATTCACACACATGCTCTGTTTATAAAAGACAATAAGATTCATGCTATTTCAATACTTCATTGTCTTTTTTAGAAGATGGGATTTTAATTCTTTGCTCGCTGCCTTTTGTGCAGTTGATTTGAGGTGCCTCCACCCTGCAATATGACACACAATTTTGCTCAACCTTTTGGTTTACAAAAGAAATCGAAAATAAAATTCAAAGATTAAACAAAGACTTTAGAAATTTCATTGACTTGTCCATTGTGCAGGGTCCCTCAGATGTTACCGCCAGTTCCCAGGCCTCTGAGAGGTGGAGAATTGCAGATCAGACAGATGCTGAGCACAGGCAGATAACAAGCCTCTGGAGCTGTCTATCAGAAAGCAAACACTGGATGAACAGTAGAAAATATATGGAGATCTGATGGAACTTCCAGACAATTTTCATTGCTCTACACAATGGAGGTGTCTGAACACTGCAGTCACCTTCTTCTCTGAAAACACAGCATTCTCCATCAAGGATTAATGACTCTCACGAAGAGCCAGTGACAACAGCTCAGCCAATGAATAATTCCTGGGGTTGTGTTCAGACCTGTAAAACCCACACAATGGCAGTGATCTCAGCAGGACATTGCCTGTGTTAGAGATGGATGAAATACCTAGTGTTTCTGTTAGCTTCTCATCCAATTATAGTGATTATGTGGTCTAAGCAAACCTCATGTTGATGGATGAGCAGCAATCAACTGGAACTAGGAGCTCCTCTCACTGCACTCCTGATGGTGATAGCAACTTCTCCATCCTTCTGCCAATGAAAGGATAGTTTCAAGATTCTGCCACAACTGAGGATTGTCCTGATACCATGCAGACATTTGGCTTGTTCCTGTGGGCAGACATATAGATGCTGTATCTGGCCTGCGGCATTCTCTCCTCTTCATCTAGGGAAGACTTACCATCTGACAGAACAATCCCCATATTTAAATAGCTGAACTGCTGAAGAACAGACTGATTGTAGTAATGGCCAGGCTGTTGGTGGGTCCCTAAAGATAGAAGTCATGATACCTCAAAACATTTTAAACAAAATGGTTCAGAAAACAATCCAGAAAGTCAAAACTGGACAGATTGTTAAAAATTGCAGTTCATTGGCTCAATGATTAGTTCAATTGTCCCTTAAATTGCTATTGGGCAGGTTGACAACCTTCAGGCATCATGATGTTGGGATCCTTGCCATGTCATCACTGTCTATTTTCAGTATGATGGGATTATTGTGCATCCGGCACCATGTTATAAAATTCAGGCCTACATTTTACCATTTGTTTAAATTTTTTTGTAACGGTTGTGGTTCTTTGCATTGTGCAAAATGTTAGCTAGTTACAATTCATATCCATTGCAGTAGTATGTGCCAAACTCATCTGTAATGTCAACTCTGCTACTCTAGTGACATTTTGGAGAACAAGAACATTCCTCTTAATTTTTAAGTGTTGTCCCTCCCAATTCAATCCACCTACGATACTAAATAGAAGGGCTCATGTATTTGTTCCTCAGCAAAATAGAAACTGAATATTTAGCTCTCTCAGCCTTCTCTGTAGCTTCTAAACGTCTATTTCCCTCATCCCACAACATAAATTTGTAAAATCTTCTCTGTGCTCTTCTCAACCCTCATGAGATTCATCATTATTGAATCTCCTATCCAAATCTTTTCTCAATTTTGAAAATGATTATTCAGCTATTCTTGAGATCAATCTTTACCAATATATCAATAGCTCCTTTGTTCAAAACTATCATCATCTGCTGGCTTAAATGACCTATTACAGTCCTGTGCTTGATGATGAACATCCATTTTTAACTTTACCTTCCTCTCAGAGTCACAAATGAGCATCTTCACCTTGTTGTTAGAATCCCTTAAAACTCGTTCCAATCCCATTCACAATGATAAGGTTATCCAGGCAGAAGTCACTTTCAATGCAATTGAACAGTGCTACATGATCACTTCGTAGTCACTCCACGGGTTTTGACTTAGTTAAGCAATCCATTCTCACCCCGTGGCTTTTCTTTATGTCCATCTTCATGACAATTTCCTGTTGCAATTTATATTGATCCCAACACAGCTATCATATCTGCTGCTTTATTTTCCATTCGAAATGATCACCCATGACTAATATTAATATTCTATTATTAATCCCCTTTTCATTCCTATACACATTGCTTTTTGGTTATATTACCTATTTCATCTGTACGCTGATGCCACCCATCTTTGCTGCTCTGCCATGACTAGAACTGCACTGTTATCTCTCTTGGTGAGAAAAAAAATCATGTGCGGTATTGAGCTTCCTTCAATTCACCACTGATAAGACTAATAAAATTCAATTGGTCTCCACAAGTGTTCCTCTTTTCCAACAACTCATTCCAGCAGAACTTGAGAATGAGCAACCTCAATATCTTATTTGGACCAGAACACAACTTCAAACCATTTAATCAATCATCAAATACATCTACTGTTGCCTCCATAATATTGTTTGCCTCCAATCTCTTCAATAGAAAGCGCTGGATATCCCACTCACTGGGCTGAATTTTATGACCCACATCATGGAAAGGGTGGAGATGGAAAATACAATGCGCCATTCAAAATTCCATTAACTTCAGCAGAAGTGGAAAATCTCCCTGGCAGAAAATTTCATCCACCATATTTTGCTCATCCAAAAAAAAAATGTCTTTTTGCCCACAGCCTTGTGATTATTGGGGATTTGTCTTGAAAACAAGGGGCAATCAGGGCAGAAACAGGATGATTGGTCAGAAAAGCTCCTTTCTGCAATGTTATTTTTCACTTCATGAATCAAACTTGTAACATGAAAAATTAAATGCAAGGCCTGATCATTAAAAATTCATTATCTTTATCATGTGATTCTACATAATTAGTCTAAGAATGGATGAAGCAACATTTGTACTGATAAATGAATCATGAGAAGATAACCATATTAAATATGCTATGATGCATTGCAAACTGAACTGATTCATTGCTTGTTATTGTCTATACTATTATATATTATCACATTCATGCACTGGTTATAAAATTGCATTTGTAAATATCACCCATTTCAAAATTACACACTTCCTCAATTTTGATATGTTGTAAACTACAATAAGAATTCAGCATTTTTCTGTTTTTTTTTGAAAAATGTGGGAAAACATAGTGGGTGAGACTTTACAACTCCTCTCACCCCAAAACCCATCCAATGACAACGAATCTTCCCATTGTCCGCTTCCTGCCCGCTCCGCTTCACATGGTGGGTAGAATACTAAAATTCTGGCCAGTGAATGTAATTTCATTTCCCATACTGGACAATAAGTTATTTTTTAATATCCAACATTTGCTGAAATCCAGGGAATTTTCATGAATCATTTTTGTTGCGTTTGTATCCACTTGCTTTAAAACAGAATACTTTATTCATAGTAATTTAAATGTGTCAGGTCAAAACAAGTTTGATATAACCAGGGACTTTATCGAACTGGCAAGAGTAGGAAACATGGCTTTGTTAGGCAAGAGGTAAAATCTTGATTTCCCAAAAGTGGGTTGAGATCCAGAAATAAAGTCAATGACATGTCAAACCTTACGTCAGCCTCTGTCAATTTCGTACTTATAATACATTTGCATGCCATCAATATTCACTAGTGCAAAACCTAAATTATGCCCTACCTTCAAGATAAAGCCAGCAGCACACAAGAATCTTATGGCATCTGGTTTACTTTTGTTTAAGGGTGGCTTGCAGCTGTCAGTTTTGTGCAGTTGTAGACAAGGTCAGCAATTTTTGTTGTTTAACACAATGGCACAACAGAGTGGAACAGGAGAACAACAGCTTGCATGACTGCTTGGGATGAGTGAGTGAGTCAATGGAAGGTCTGGGAGGTAAGAGCGGGACCAGGGTCATGGGCAGGTGGAAAAGGGATCTGGAGAGGTTGGAACAAAGGGTCACAGGCTGAGGAGTGAAATGGAAAGGGGCTGGCTTCCTGGGTGTGATGGAGGTGGCTGATGGGAACAGAATAAGGAGCCTAAACAGACAGTCAGTACTGCTCGTGTGTGTCCATCTCAGGATTTTGGCCTGCTGACAGCAATCACACAAAAACACAAAAATTAGGACTAGACTATTCGACCCTTCATACCTGCTCCACCATTTGATAAAATCAAGGCTGAACTGATTGTAGCCTCAACTCCTCTTGCCTATCTATCTCCTCATAATTCTTTACTCTTTTGTTGATCAAAAATCTAACTTAGCCTTGAAAATATTCAATGACCCATCTTCCATTATGTCTTGTGGAGAAGACAGTTTCACAAACTAATAGTCTTCTCAGAGGAAATATTTCTCCTCAATTTTAAATAGAAGATCCCTATTTTTCAAACAGTATTCACTAGTTCTAGACTCTCCCCATGAGGGCAATCAATCATTCTCTCAGCATCCACCATGTTAGATCGCCACAGAATTTTACATGTTTTGAGATCATCTCTTGTTATTCTAAATTTCAGTAGGTATAGACCCAGCCTTTCCACATAAGATAACCACTTCATTGCAGGAATCAGTCCAATCAATCATCTCTGAACTGCTTATAACAAAATTATACATTTTTTGAGATGAAAAATTTACACAGTTCTCCAGATGTGGTCTATCTAAAGCCCTATACAGCAGCATCAACACTTCCCTGGACTAATTCATGTAACAGGACATTCAGATCCCTCTGTACAACAAGGTTCTGCAATCTCTGTCCATTTAAATAATATTCTATTCTTTCTGCTGAAATGGATAAGTTTACATTTTCCGATATTATACTCTACCAAACATTTGCCCACTCACTTAACCTACCTAAATCTCTTTGTAACTTCCTCATTGCTATATACTTCTGAAAGCATGACTGCTTTCAGAACAGGTCATATGACTTTATCATGAGATCACTGGGATGTTTCACAGGCTTCTATCTCAGTTTTATTTTCTGTTCTGTGCAGAGAATATCTCTTCCAATAAGTTGTGTGTTACTTTGAATCTACATGCACAAACTACACCTTATTCTTGTTATTAAAACCCATGACCCCTAATAGAGTTAGGGCATTACACAAACTTTCCTACTTTCTTTGTCTCATCAGCAAATTTAACTATTATACATTCAGTCCATTTATCCAGGTATTAATGCAAATGATAAGTAGTTGAAAGCCCCAGCACTGATCCCTGTGGCACTCCCCTAGCAACAATGTGCCAACCCAAAAATGACCTATTTATTCTAATCTCTGCTTCATGGTAGCTAATACATCCTCTGTCCATACTAATATATTACCACCTACACCACATGCTCTTATTTTGTGCAACCTTTCTTGTGGTACCTTATCAAATCCTTTTTGGAAATCCACACCCATTCCCCAAATCCACCTTGCTTGCTACTTCCTTGAAGAATTCTGTTAGTCAAATACTTTTTCCCTTTCACAAAATCACAATGACCCTACCCAATTGTATTAGTTTCCTAATTATCCTGCTATAGTCTCCTTAATAACAGGATTCTTGTATTTTGCTAATGACAGATGTTAAATTAACTGGCCTAAAGGTTCCTCCTTTCTGTCTTCCTTTTCTCTTGAATTGCGGTGTTATATTAGCAATTTTCCAATAGGGTGGAACATTTCCAGAATCTGTGAAATTTTGGAAGATCACAAACAATGAATCTAGTTTCTCAGCAGTCACTTCTTTTAAGATCCTAGGATCAAGTCTAGAGATTTCTCAGCCTTTAATTCTAATAGTTTTCACACTACCCTTTCCCTAGTGATTGTTTTAAGTTCCTCCCTCCCTTTCACCTTTTGATCTTGGGCAATATCGTCTACAACGCACAGATGGTAGGCCTAGTTGAGCCTATAAGCCCAATCACATCCTACAGAGTGGCAAAGACTACACTCAATACTAACATCAAAATTCAGGGGAGGCAGTGGCATTGTGGTATTGTCATTGGATGAGTAATCCAGAGACCTAGAATAATGTTCTGGGGACTCGGACTCAAATCCCATGGCAGATGATGAAATATGAATTCAATGAAGCATCTGGAATAAAAAGTCTAATGATGGCACTGAAACCTTTGCTGATGTTGTAAAATCCCATCTGGTTCACTAATGTCATTTAGGAAGGAAATCTGCTTTCCTTATCTGGTCTGGCCGACAAGTGACTCCAGATCCACTGCAACTTAAAATTGCCTCTTAAAACACTACCGAACTCATAAGCAGTTCATGCAGTAAGAAGACAGCCTTTCAGACGATCTGGAAATAGCAGGAAAATAAGTCCCCAAAGGTCCAGAGGGTAAGAGCACTGAAGAGATCAGATCACACAGGGGAGCAGCCATGGAGCAGGAGTGGAATTAGCCATGTGGCAGAAAGGAGGTGGCCATGGAGCAGCAGGAAAATACACTGGGGTAAAAAAGGAAGCCTGTGTATGAGAGAGGGATGAGAATTTGTGAATAAGGGTAAGGAGTGTGTATGTGAGATAGAGGAGAATGTGCACGCAAGAGGTGGGAATGCAAATGTTTATGGGAGATAAATGTGTGTTTCTGAGCGGTAAGGGAAAGTGGGTGCAATTTAACAGATCGATTAGCCGCGATTGCAATTCCTGTAATGGCCACAAAATACCTCAATGGACCAAGTAGAGGGATGAACATGTTCAGAGATACAGCATCTGGTTGGGACACAGCAGTGTGGGTGGAATGGGAGGGTTCTGTTCATTGATGGCCGAGGCTCATTGGATGATGTTCTTTCAGGCAAACATGGTTTTAGTACATTGCCTGATAAGGGTTTGAACAATAAATAACTCACTTGAAACTGGTCAAGTGGATGAAGGTGAAGAGGCTCTTCACTTTTCTGTCTCAGGTCAACCTCGCTCTGTCCAGATACATTCCTGATCCTTCCCTGCAAACTCCACGTGCCTTTCCTCAAAGTGTGTTGGGCATACCACTGCCCATTTTTTCTCTCAAATTACTTGTTATTGGCTATCTTTTTCTGCCAGGACACAAGAGAGGATATTAAGAGATAGATGCATGGTGAGTTGGAGGTCAAGGACAACTGGCACAAGTGGGCACTGGGCCTAGAGAGAGAGGGCTCTGATGAAGAATGCCAGGGCATTTGAGGATGATGTTGGAATGTTAAGTTCTGAGAACCAGCAAAATGGTGGCATATGAGCTCAAGGTGACATTCTGGGGTGACGGAAGAGTCAAATGCCAAGCAGAGACAGGGGCACTGAAGATCGCAGATCGTCATTCAACTTTTTGAACCCTCATTCTCTTTTTCATGCTGCTGGCACTGACCACTGCTGTCACTGCATCCCAGACAGGATTCATCACTGTGCTGAGGGGTCTCCTTCCAACCAGAGGGTAGATTGTTGAACACCTCTTCTCCACCACATCAGCTACCAATAGAATTTCCCATTAATTTCACCCCCGCTGCCTGAAAACTGTGGCAAGGGGATCACTGCTACTGGAAGCAGAAGATCCCACCAACAGGAAGAGGCAGAAAATTACTCCTGGAGAGGTGAGTGTATGTGTTGTGTGTGTGAGAGAGAGAGAGATGAGTGTTATGCATGCATAGACGGTGCAAGAGTGAAAGAGATGAGTGTGCGTGTTCAAAAGAAAGAGAAAAAAAAAGTGCATGTGTGGAAGTGAGTATGTCTGATACCAGGATCCAGCTCTCCAAATCCTAATATTAAACAACTTTGTGAACAAAAGAAGCATTATTTCTCCCATTAAAAATGACAAAAAGGTACGACTCAAGTACTTCATTAAATAAGAAAACTTTTTAATTATGAAAAAAGGTTCAAAAAAAATAGAAGATTTATAAATTTGTTTTGTATGTTTGTACCTAGGGTGCAAAAACATTTCTTCTGTGCTTTCAACTCTAATGTAATAAGAATGTTTCTCTCAGCATGTTTCTCAGGGGTGCCATCAGGACTCTTGGGAGGTCAGAAGTGTTCAGTTTGAGAAACTCTAGTTTATGAAATATAAAAGAATACATGCATTTAGTAAAGCCATATTTACATGCAAAAAATTGTATTACTGTTTAAAAGTACGTAGACAACCTCGTATTATTCATAAAAGAGAATGGTTTATTAAAAATGCAAGTAGTGCAAAATTCTGTGAAGTTAAAATATTGACATCATGCTGTTTGGGTGAAGAAAGAATAAACTTCATCTTGCCAATGTACTGCAGATTACAGACTCCATTTAACTTTATAGCGTACAGGAATCTGACTCTTGATATAATTAGTGAATGTTGAAAGGAAGTCTAATTGGAGCTTTTTACCAGAGCCTGCTACATATAGAAATTCACTGAGTCTGTGAAACCACAGTAAAAAAATGTAAATTCATAATCTCATCACATTTATATAATCTTGGAGTTGTGGCTTAGCATAACATATATTAAATCTTGCTGTAAAACCATACTCCATGACACATAGAAGACTGAAAATTTCAGCCAAGTTTGTCCTTTTAGTGATATATTTATTGCTAATTTTGAACTAAGTGACGTAATGCCTGTATATTTTACAAAAGAATTACTGAATTTTTTGGTATCCAGGATTGTACTTTATTTCTCATGGAAATTGGCTGCTTTTTTGCCTAATTCATGCAGGAAATGTTAAGCCGCATTAGAGAATTAACTTACCATGTTCAGTTTCTGTTGTACAATCAGCTTCTGCTGACCAAGGCCATGTAACATTACGTGGCCTTTATCTGCATGTAATGTTATTACATAATATCTATATAACAAGTTCAGTTATACCTCAGCTGTTAAAATCAGCATAGGTGGACTACACTCAGTTATTCAGGATGACATAGTGGCACAGTAATTAGCACTGCTGCTTCTCAATTTCAAGGACCTGGGTTCGATTATGGCTTTGTATGACTGTCTGTATGGAGTTTGCACATACTCTCCATGTCTACGTGTGTTTCCTCTGGTTTCTTCCCACAGTCCAAAGATGTATAGGTTAGGTGGATTAGCCAAGGTAAATGTGGAGGGGAGAGTCTGGATGGAATGTTCTTTTGGAGACTCAGTGCAAACTTGATGGGCCAGACGGCCTCTTTCTGCACTGTAGAGATTCTATGGTTTCAGATCACAACTCATTGTGAAGTTCATGTTGTGTCTTCGTCTCATTTGAGGTTATAGGAGTCGCGTGCACTTTTTCAGACTCTGCAACTAGTTTATTCTGATCCTCTTCCTTGTTACTCTCACTCAAATGCTCAGTCTCGTTTTCTCCCTCCTCGTACAAGTTTTTCTGTTTAGCAGAATTGGGTGTCCTCTGCTTTGCAAACCCAGGATGCATAATATCCATGATTGCCAGGAAGTCATAAGCTGCTTGAGGGGGTGTCCATTCTTTACCTTGCAGGAGATCTGTGAAAGTAGGTACATAAAACCTGTCAGCATTTGGCCTTTCAAACATGCAGAGACAAGTTGTGTACCAACAATGATCATATATACAAAGCTCTAGTCTTTATGTGCCATACAACTTGTTTTCTTTTGACCCTGACATGTGATCTCTAACAAAATACAAAAATGCCACACAAAAAAAAAACTTGCTGTGTTCAGTTCAGGAATCTCTATGAGAATAATAATCATATAGCTAGGCAATGATACAATACTCAATTCCTATCTTTCAAGGCCTCCAATATCCTATCATGTGAAAGAACCAAGACAGGACTCAATATTCGAAATAAAGTCTAACCGAAACACCATACAACAAAAGAATCGTATTCCTAGTTTAAAGTACATTTATTCACTTTTACAAATAAACCTTGGCGCAGTGTCATAGATGTTCCCATGATGTATTATCCCATTCAGCAGTCTTGAATACAAATCTACATGCTTTAGCCTACTCCAATCTAAACATTTACTAACACTAAAGACGCTTGGCAAATATGGGCCGACTCCCATGCTGCATCTGCAGCAACTTCAAATTTATGGTTTGTCTAAAATCATAACACCTGTACAGACACTTTTACTTTCCACAAACCTGCATACCACTTTCCTGATGTTTTCAGCCAGATTATTGTTAAATATGAAGACTAACAGGCCTGACATTGATCCTTGCTGGCCTCCACTCATGACTGAATCATGATCATTACTTACTACTTAGTCATTGCAAATGCAGTTAGTTCCATACCCAAGCCCAAATCTGCATGCTAAAGACATAATTATCAGCTATTTGTGTTTTTTCCACCAGAATTATTTGTTTGATCAAAACAAATTCCATCAGTTGCAAGAAATTAGACTGTGCTGCTTCTCCCCTTTCTTGAATGTTCTCAGTAAGACAAGCAATGATTGAATGCTCTGCATCCTAATTTGATCAAATTTGTATAATTTTCAATTCCAATTTTGACTCAGCATGCACGTTTATCAAAATTCAGAATGTTGATTAATTTTCTTATTTCTGATTTTGCTGATGGAATACTGCAATCTCAGATAACAAAAATTTATTCTTCACTTAATTTCACATTATTCTGCAAAAGCCAGGAATTCTGATGAAAAATGTGTCATCGAACAAGGTCCAAGATGAGCTCTCAGTTTGTAGTGGAAAAATCTTAAAACGAATGAAAACATCTTTCTAATCATTCAAATAGCTTTATTCCAAAGCCACAAAGTTTACTGTAAAATTAAGTCGATTTGTGTCTACAAGATCATTGTTGCTGCTTGGAATCTTAAAGCAGAGTTAATTAATTATTTATTTATTCTGAGAATGTGAAAAACTCTGGCAAGACTGTAGATAGTGGCTCAGATTTATTTTCAATATATTCTTTCATGGGATGTGGGTACCGCTGGCAAGGTCAGCATTTGTTGCCCATCTCTAATTGCCCTTGAACTGAGTAGCTTGCCACAGTATTTCACAGTCAACCATATTGCTGTGGCTCTGGATCAGGTAAAGGTGGTAGATTTCCTTTCCTAAAAGACATAAGTGAACCAAGTGAACCAAAGTTTTTTTTTGACAGTTGACAATAGTTTCATGGTTACCATTACTGAGGCTAGCTTTCGTTCCAGGAGCAGGAGCACATTTTCTAACTCCCCAACCCAACCCAGGAAAAAGAGGAATTTTGTTCTAAGGAAGGTGGCTGGATTAGAAGTCAGCCTAAGGAACATGTGCAAAGACTGAGTACAGTCTGTGGCAACCTGGGTGGAAAGCCTGTCTTTGTGCTCCTGCCATTTTGCTGACTTTACTTAAAAATGAACTAAAAGAAATCCTTTAACTCTTATCTCTCATCCACCCCCTCCCACATGCTCCAAATTGCACATCCATGCCACCCTCCCCAATGCCACTCTATGTCCCTCTACCAACTCCCTGTTCTTTCATATCTTCATTCCACCCTACAATTTTTTACCCACCCAGTCTAGCCATCTTATACCAATCTTTGTTCTAATTATTCTGATGGCCTTTGATACCCCCTCTGCCAGTTACATCAACTCATATACACCCCATTCACTAACCTTTGCCCTTAACCCCACCATGCCAACTCATTACTGAGTTGCCATGCTCAAATAACGTAAAGATTACTTATTAGTCAAAATAAGGTTTACATTAACTTTGCAGTAAAATTACTGTGAAATTCCCCTACTTGCCACATTCCAGCACTCATTCAGGTCAATGCATCTAACCAGCACATCTTTCAGACTGTGGGAGGAAACTAGAGCATCTAGAAGAAACGCACACAGAACGGGGAAAACATGCGAACTCTGCACAAAAAGTGACCCAAGCTGGGAGTCAAACCAGGGTCCCTGTGAGACATCAGTACAGCTAATGATGACATTACTATTTAAAAACGCTGATAAAAATTGATATATTGAAATTCAATTAATCTCTTTTGAAAGCAAACATTTCAATTCTAAAACCATTTGAAGTTGTCAATTAAACTGCTCACGATGGTATACTAGGTTGCAAAATCAGTCATGCAGCACAAATCTTATGATAACCTTCAGGTATATGTCAACAGAAACATTATGTTCTAATTTTTTTCAAACACCACAATTTTTTAAAAATTTAAAGCCCAACAGAGTTACATCCCATGAGCTTTGGCAGTTCCAATGAGTTTTAACCGTTTCAGTGAGCTCCAGGAATCCCAGGACAGTTCTTTGGCCACATGATAGTTCTTTCATAGCTTGATTGAACTTGTTGGATCATTCAGTTTTTATGTACAATCGTGTCTAATTCTAAAAATTTTAAAGGGAACCTGACCTGTCCCAAATGATGCCTCACCTCTCCTAAAGGTGTCCTAGGACTATATCCAAGGACATATCTTATATCTGTAAAAGAATATAGGGTAATTTGAAGGGAGGCAGGTGCTGATTTATACGGACAGCTGTCTCTGTGAACCAGGAATAATAATTACAATCCATCCCTATCTCAGCAAAAAATGACGGAGGCAAGGTTCCAGGGCAGAACTTTCAGAATCAGGCCTCTGCCAGCAGTTTCGTACTGATGGAAAGGGCTTTTTGTCTGTATGAAAATTCAGCCCTGTGTCTATCACTTACTACCAAATCTAAGATGATGCAGTTGAGGGATATCTTGCCCCACAAAATAGTCCGGTCTAGTGGTATTATCGCAAGACTATTAATCCAGAAACTTAGCTAATGTTCTGAGGGCCCAGATTTGAATCCCACCATGGCAGATGGAAGAGTTTGAATTCAATAAAAAATATCTAGATTTAGGAAATACTGACGGCCAGGAAACCATTGTTGATTGTCAGAAGAAACCATCTGGCTCACTATTGTCCTTTAGGGAAGATACCTGCCATCTTTACCTGGCCTGGTCTACACATGATTCCAGAGCCATGACAACGTGGTTGACTCTTAACTGCCCTCTGAACAAGGGCAACTAGGGATGGGCAATAAATTCTGGCCAGCCAACGACAACCATGTCCTAGGAATAAAATTTTTTAAAAAATCACCAGGACACTCTGTTTCCACTTCTGTAATAGTGCCTATCCCATTCTTCAGGCCACCTACTGTTGAAATCTTCAACCATGTGTTGATTACTTCATCACCAAATTATTTCAATTTTTTCTGGGTGGTTTCCAACAATTCACCCTCAAGATTTTTAAACCAAATATATGCAAATCAGTCTACTGAACTTGTGAATGAAATATCATGTGGCTGAAATGCAGAAGGAGCAAATTAGTTGGTAACTAATAAGGTCAATATTTCCATAGTTCCTGAAAGTATATCTTGCTGAATTCCAGTAAAGGATTACATAGAGGCCAAGTTAAAAGTAGTTTGTTTTGATACAACATTGTGTAAATAGGCTATCAGTTGATAGCAGTTTTTAATGACTTAGCAAGGACCAACAGGGATGGGGATTTAGTGTCCATGTGAAATAAGAACATTAAGAACACAAAAAATAGGAGGAGTAGGCCATCAAGCCCCTCAAGCTGCTCCGCCAATCAATAAGATCATGGCTGATCTGAAAATGGTTCAGTTCCATTTACCCACCTGCTCCCCATACCCCTTAATTCCCTTATTGATCAGAAACCTATCTACCTGTGACTTAAACACATTCAATGAAGTAGCCTCCACCGGTTCAATGGGCCAGAGATTCACTACCCTTTGAGAAGAAGTTCCTCCTCAATTCTATTCTAAACTGACTCCCCCTTATTTTCAGGCTGCGTCCTGTAGTTCTTGTTTACTTTCTAAGTGGAAAGAATCTCTCTGCCTCTACCCTATCTGGTCCCTTCATTATCATATATGTCTCTATAAGATCACCCCTCAGTCTTCTAAACTCCGAGTACAGGCTCAATCTACTCAATCTCTTCTCATAAACTAACCCCCTCATCTCTGGTATCAACCTGGTGACTTCAAGCCATTTTACTCAGGGACTCTATAACTGCCCTGTTAATGTCATTCATGGACTTGGGACAGCACAATTAACTATGAAGTTGTAACGCTGAGTCAAAATTATTCCAACTTTTCTTTTTAATCAGGACAAGTATTTTTTTTTAAGTTATATTGTACTTTTTGTATTGCAAACTCAAGAGATTAGCTCAGTTTGCACTTTCATTCCTCGGTCACAGGCTATGGCTTCAAACCCAGAGCATATAACCCAGGTTGACATTACAGTGCAGCATTGAGGGAATATGGCATCACCAGGGGTATGGTCTCTTAGCTGAAACATTAAACCAATGTCAGCTTACCTCACTAAATGCAGTAGATTCCATAACATTCTTTGGAAAAGAGCAAGATGTTTTCTAGTTCCAGGGTAAATTCCTTGCTCAATCACCAGCATTTAAACATAACTTTATTATTCATCTGCTGGCTTGGGACAGAATACTTGGAAATTGTATTTAATGTTTGCAAAGCACTTTGGGATATGATGTAAATCGGTGTTTCTGTTTGTCTAACTTTCAACATTATATTACCATTTGATATTGTGAAAATCACATTAAAAATGTCAAAATTGTTCCATTTGAAATTGTTACGCAAATACCAAAGCCTTGAAATGAAGTTCAGCATCACTAGCACAGCATGGGTCAAAGAAACAACATCAAAGAAAAAGATCAGTATACAGTAGATATTGCCATCATGTAATAGCTGATGTGAAGTTGAGCTAAAAATACAAAACGTGGTTAAAAATACAAAACGTGGTTAAAAATACAAAACGTGGTTAAAAATACAAATTCTGAACAAGCAACCAATCTAGGGAAATTTCATAATAACTTCATTGCACGTAAGCCTTACTTGTGACTAATAAATACACTTTAACTTTAAACTACTTCCAGCAAAAAATAAACGAAGTATCCAATTATACCTTAACTAAAAATATGTCCCTGTTATCCTCCATCCTGCTTTGAACATATATTGATATTTGTTCAGTGTCAGTGGGTCAACAAGCTTGAATTATTGACAGTACACCCGCAGTGGTGCTATCACCATGCTCTCAGGAAATGAGGGAGGGAGGGACAATAATTGGCTATATCAGCAAGTCCTGATTACAAACTGAAATAGTTGGATCCCGAAAATCTGCAGTACAGTACTCTGGTGTAAGTGCTGGAATTCACACACCAGAAACCTATGATCCTGACCTGCTAGAGTATGAGGTGTTGAAAAACAGTTAAAATATCAATGCCAGACATTTTTATGGGCCATCACAAATATACCCTGAATGCTGAGGAAGTGGATGCAAGGAATCCTAGCACTGGCTGCTGCTGAAGAGATCGACATGATGTTTATTAAACCCTTGGGCAAATTTAAACTTTAATAACTTTAGGTCTGCAAATCATAGAAATATGCTATAAATGGTGAATGAAAAAATTCATAATGTTTCAGCACAATTCAAATTACTAGGTTTTAACATCATCGCCATTTTTTTGATGTCATTGAGTCCGATTTTCCAACAATTCACCTTTTCTTCTACTTCAACAATTGCGTACAGTTTCAACATTATTAACATAACATTAGAAACATTATTAAAACAAATTTTGAATATGATTCAAGAGGATTTTAATTCTTTATAGGTCCAGATAGGACTGGTCCATAAAGTCAGCTCCACTTATTATGGGATGGCAGATGTGAATCTTTTTCTTCGCATTTCACTGGGTTCCTCAGTTATGAATAAGGAGAATTTCTGGCATGGAAGCTGCCCTGCATCCATAACACCTCCAGGTAACCTCAGGATGGGAAAGTTTTGGGCTCCATTGAAACCAACAAGAATTCGCAAAACCCATCATACTCACATCCTGGCCTCACACCTGGCTCTTTCCTTACATTCTCACGAGAAACACAACTGAAATAAACTGAAGGTTTGTAGATTTTCATCCATCTGGTAACCATTATGTCTATATTGGAAAGGCAGACTTCAGACATGGTTTACATGAAGCTATTGGGAGACATTGGTTGTACTTACTTTTGGGATCCTCCTGTCCCGTCTGTATCTTCTTTAACCAATGTAATACACTTGTTTTTGATATAAGCTGCTCTTCTGGAAATGCAAATACCTGCCCACTAGAATTGAGTTGCACTAAAATGAGTGCTGGCAGCTGTGGGAGGTAGTTCAAATATACTTGAAGAATCTCTTTTCCAACACGTGTATTTCGCCTAAACGGATTAAACACAGAAAAACATTACAATCAAGAAACTGAATTATGGGTGTAAAAAGGAATTCGATTTATGTTATACATGGCCTATTGTGTGTTGCACATTTGAAAGAAGTTTTCATTTACCAGACAGCTGGAAAGATTCTTGAAATTGTATTTCAGGAATAAAAGAAATGGGTTGCAAGGAGAGCTAGTATACAGTAAGTCAGAAAGTCAGAAGTAAATCAGAAGAAATTGCAATATGACAATCAACGGTGCAATGATACAAAAGCACATCAGTCAATGTGCAGAAAATTAGATCCATTTATTTCAGAAAAAGTTAACTTAATTTCTAAGCTTATGTCCTAAGCAAGGAAATATTGTAATGGTTCTTACATTTTCAGTTGGATTAGAAAAGAATTGTTTTGAGCACATTTTTGTTTTCATTTATATATTAAATATTACTTGGACAGGACACACTTGACAATATGTAATAACAGGTAGTAATCAGATCAACAAGTATTTAATGTTGTTACGGAGACTATCTTATCAGAGTAAATGAAGGTGATGTGTTTGTATCATAGGCAGTCTATGTATCAACTTTATTTAACAAACAAACACACTTAAAACTTAATGTAGCGTAATTATATTTTTTTATTATAGCAATAATTATCTGCCATAATCCGTTTTCAGCTGCGAATGACTCCAGTTTGATGATCAAAGATCAGAATTGAAATTTAGTTCCACAAAACCCATTTGATAAAAGGTTTCACCTCTGATACTTACACTACCAGCTGTTTAGAAAAATGTTATACCCTATGAAAAGTAATATAACATTTCAAAAATGCACCAGGAAAGCTGTTCCATGGTTTGTTATCTTTTACAAAATTGACAAAACATCCTGTTTCTTGTAGTGAAGGTTCATGCTACAAGTTATAACACAGCTGGTACAGTAAAGGAGCTATCATATTAGGAAGGGAAATAAACTGCCAGGAAATCCTTATGATATGAAGATATATCAAGTAAAATATTCTCATATATGCTGTTCAGTCACTAACAGTTTTTAAAGTATGTTAGCAGGGTTTCACCGAAACTTCAGCCAATACAAAGATTCACGAAAAATAATGTCTCACTATAGAGACGTATTTTTTATTTGACCAGTGAGTCACAGGGAGAGATTATCAAAGAGTCCTAGGGCTTTCCAAAATGTTCCTAACCTGCAAAATTGATAAAGGGTTGAGAAGGCAGAGGAAATTTGATTTTCCAACAAATAAAAATTTTTTAGCATTTTGCAAACTGATTTATACCTCCATTGGGAGATGAAGATCCAGTCCCCATTGTCAGAACATGGTAATCATTCATCATTCTTATGTCAATTAACTTACTGGCAGAATTTTCTTTTAAGTCTATGAACTGACATTTTACCAAAACCAATGAATGTTGATCCTGTTAGATTATTGTCAGAGAAATTGCGACTCACAGATCAATCCAGCACATGGTGTAAATCTGCAAGTTTAATTTGGTCAATTCTTGAAGTTCTTCTTTAGCTTTCAAAGTCTTGGTGTCATCATTATCAATAAACAGAATGAATAATGGTTTCAGAGGATGAAAATAATTTGGGAAATTTTCCACTGTGATTTCAGGCTAATATTAAAAAACAGAAAATAGAAAAAATATTTAATTTATTCAATTGTCAAAAAGTTGTGACATTTAGAAGTCAAAAAACAATTCATAAGTGTAATACAGAAGTCCATGACATGACATTACTTTATTTTTAAATTTTCACATTGGTTGTCCATTTGCATAATAAAACACTTTCAAGTTTAAATCAACAGCAAAGCACAAATAAGAAAGTTTAGCACACATCCAATGAAATATGGTTTAACTCCCTCTGCTCAGCAGAAATAGAGCAATAGCACATTTAAAATGAAGATGGGGAAGTTAATTCCCCTTTCCCACTGTCAGTGCTCCTGGCCCTTCTGCTACATGATCTACACAGGTATCTGATGCTACATTAGCTGCCCCTGGAAGCTGCATTTATAATAGATGCTTCACCCAGTAAAACCAGGGCTAATGGTGCGTAAGAAAGACAAGAAGATATTGCATGTGTTATTCTAATGGGAATGGAACCAAGTAAGGTCCCACCCAACTTTAGGACTCTGGAGAAGAGCTGGAGGAGGATTGTGTGGTAAATTATATCAAAGGCTGCAAAGGTACTTTGTATTGTCAGCAAACGTTACAATCAATTTCTTCACTAAAGTCATTAACATACATCCTTAAATAGCTGATCCATGTGTAACATTGTTAGTTTACAATCTGCCAAGTGAAGACATTATTGTCCCACATGATCAAAGACCACTCTCTCCTTTGAGGGTGAAAGCTGACTGGTGGTGATTTAACCTGAGGATCACTACCACCCTGGCATCGTGCAAGGTTGAGAAGACGGTGCCTTCATGAATAACCTCAGCCAGTACAGGAATTGTACTTCCACTGTTGGCATCACTCTGCATCACTAACCAGTCATCCAGACAACTGAGTTCACTGACTGTCCAGGATGGCCTCTGTCCTCTCTCATGCAGGACAATATGGTCCGCAAGAGAAGAGAGTAGAACATAACTGGTGAAGAAAAAGGATGCCTGCATCTCCTGAAAGGGTGATAATTCCCCACCACACAAAGCTGGCTTTGACAGAATGCCAAAACAGAAAATGCTGCATAATCTCAGCAGGTCCCACAGCATCTGTGGAGAGAGAAAAGAGCCAACATTTCCTGACCTGAAACACTGGCTCTATTCTCTCTCCACAGATGCTGTCAGGCCAGCTGAAATTTCCAACATTTTTTGTTTTTATTTCAAATTTTGCCTTTAATAGAATAAATGCTGTTCGCATCACTGATCATACTAAAGATAATGGTGTAATTCTGCCTTATGCACCTTCTGACATGAACAGTTGCTGTTGGTGTTGTGGCCATGGACTTCTTGCTTCTCACAGCATCCCCTTACTCTGACTTTCCCTTTCTGAGTTGTTGTGTTCAGACAGCAGAAAATTGCTCAATTCCAGTGACAGGCCATCCAGGAGGAGTAAAGATGGCACTTGCAAAGAGGCCTATCATTTGATTAGATATTTTCAGCCAACAGCTCAAATACTGACAATGAGAGGTTAGTTAGATTTGAGATCAGCAGAT
Source organism: Sphyrna mokarran (assembly GCA_024679065.1). NCBI lineage: Eukaryota > Metazoa > Chordata > Chondrichthyes > Carcharhiniformes > Carcharhinidae > Sphyrna > Sphyrna mokarran. The sequence goes on from JAGIQG010000015.1 coordinate 36,838,739, forward strand.
GATAAATCACCAGGTGCAATTGGACAGCAGTCGACTAGAGGAAAAGGTAGTTTGTAAGCTATCTTTTGGACGCTGTGGTCATATGAGTTCTGCGACAGGGAACTCAACTATGAGTGATAAAAAGAGGATGCAACCGAGATGATGGACAGATTTGTGTCACTGCCAAAGAGCAAGAAAGAGTTTGACTCCAAAATGGCAGGGGGCATCATGCACAGCCTGCCCTCTCCATGCTCTATCTCCCTGTCAGTTTGCAGATCCATAGCCATTCTGGGTCATGCTGTAGGAGAAATTGCAGACCACAGCAAAGTAGTTATGATACAGTGCTGGGAGATGACCAGTGTGAATGCTGAGGGCTAAAACTCCTGACGTGCTTAGCTTTTAAGCACAAATGCTGAGTGAGGTGGGGAACAAGTCACACATGGAAGGTGGCAAAAAACAGTTTTCATATTCCCAGAAGCATCACATACAAGTTACAAATAATACAAGCCAGTGGCACAGCCATTGTCTGTCAGGTCACCAAATCCTCTGCTATCCCTGTAGGATGCAGCAAGGTCCCCGTCAAATCCAATAACTCACAACAACAGTTACAGAGACTCTAAAACAACAAACTATTCCACATTGCCCTTCCTGCAAATTAGGTGACTGATCTTTTAAATAATTCTGACTTTGGTGACTCTTTAAACTGAATTCATGTTATTTGATGAGTGACAAGCTAATTCTTTTGAGTGGACTTGAATGGACCAAGTTTTCAAATTGGACAGCAAATCAGCCGATGGGACACCAGTTCAGAGGCTTTAGGCATATAAAATAAAGTCTACGTGACAGCACTTCTCAGCATGGGCCACTCTGACACTGCATTAGAAGCAACTGAAGGTTGCTATGGATCTTAATTACACACCCTAATTATTTTCAGGATTTGATAATCCTAAGACACTTAACTGAGGTCAATTTAATAACACTTGCAAACGATGGACAAATGGCACATAATTATGCTTATAAGTAATGTAGCAAGACAGAATGTCATTTTATAAAATGTCACACTATGAGAATCTGAAATTACTGCCTGCATCTCTGGGTCATGCTGTAGGAGAAATTGCAGACCAGAGCAATTTATGATATAGTGCTGGGAGATGGCCAGTGTGGGTGCTGAGAGCAAAAACTCCTGACATGCTTACATTTCAGCACAAATGTTGGGTGAGGTGAGGAACAATCACACGTGGAAGATGGCAAAAAAACAGTTTTCACATGCCTAGAAGCATCACATACCTCACATACAAGTTACAGATAAAACAAGCCAGCCTGCACATCTCAAATGGAGTCCAAACTCCTATAAACATTCCTAATCTCAACATTTGCCTTCTGTGATTTCAATGAAAAATTGTCTCAAAGTGCTCTGCTTCATTTTATTAGCATGGCAAAAAAAACTGCTATAACCTAAGGGCCAGGAATCTCTAAAATTACAACCGAATTACTACTAATGTGCTTTATATCATTGAGATAGACATGTGAGCAATGACATAATCCACATTAGATAACAATGCAAGTGCCTTAGCAGCTCTACTCCATTACAGTTTACTGAATAATACCATAAACTCCTTGCAACTTGCACTGAGGAGACAGCCTAGATTATGTACTCTGCTGGAGTGTGGTTTAAACCCGCAACCTTCAGGCTCCTAGGCAAGTCCTGTCATGGAAATAAGACTGACACTTACGTAGAACATAGAACGTTACAGCGCAGTACAGGCCTTCGACCCTCGACATTGCACCGAGCAGTGGAATCAATCTAATGACCCTCTAACTTAAACTATTCCAATATGATCCATATGCCTATCCAATGACCATTTGAATGCCCTTAAAGTTGGCAAGTTCACAACTGCTGCATTCCACGCCCTTACTACCCTCTGGGTAAAGAACCAACCTCTGACATTCACCCTATATTTATCACCCCTCAATTTAAAGCTATGTCCTCTTATGTTAGCCGTCACCATACGAGGAAAAAGGCTCTCACTATCTATCCTATCTAATCCTCTGATCATCTTATATGCTTCAATCAGGTCACCTCTTAACCTTCTTCTCTCTAACGAAAACAACCTCAAATCCCTCAGCTTTTCCTCATAAGACCTTCTCACCATACCAGACAACACGCTGGTAAACCTCCTCTGCACCCTTTCCAATGCTTCCACATCCTTCTTATAATACAGCGACCAGAACAGTACGCAATATTCCAAGTGTGGCCACACCAGAGTTTTGTACAGCTGCAATATGATCTCACAGCCCTGAAATTCAAACCTTCTACCAATAAAAGCTAACACACCGTATGCCTTCTTAACAACCTTATCAACCTGGCTATCAACTTTCAGGGATCTATGCACACGTACACCGAGATCTCTCTGCTCATCGACACTACCAAGAGTCCTTCCATTAGCCCATTCTCTATAATCCTGTTACTCCTTCCAGATTGAATCAGCTCACACTTTTCCACATTAAACTCTATTCGCCACCTCTCAGCCCAGCTCAACAGCATATCTATATCCCTCTGCAAACTGTAACATCCATCCTCACTGTTTACAACTCCTCCGACTTTAGTGTCATACAGTACACTGTATGTTATACTTGTACAGTGCTATATTGTTGACAATGTATTTTCTCAGTTGGTTTGTTCAACTGAGGTCTTGTCTGAGAGCTCTATGAGATATAAAATGCCTACGGCATTATATAATAATGCCTATAGCATTATTTCAGGGTAGGGTTGGAAGTTCTCTTTTTGCCTTAGTAAACTTTCCTCACTCAACCAACACCATCAAAACAATTCATTGTCAGGAAGCAAAGGCAGGTTTAAATGATCTATGATTCTGTGGCTGGACAATCTATAAGAAATAGATTTTGAGTGAGTTTAATTTAATGTTTTGTGTAGGAAAGGGTACAACACTAGTTAGATTTATGTTAAACAAAGGTGTTTGCATGCGGGGGGGGGGGTTTTCGTTTCAATTCAAATTGTGCTGAGAGAATTTACAATTGGAAAAATAAACATGAGCATGGATAAAAGAATGAGATGTTGCTTAGCGAACAAGAGCTTCTTTTAGACAAAAGGCCTTTTTGAATTTAACTCTAACCAGAAGCCAGAATAGATGCAGTTTAGTTATGGAAGACAAAACATCTCTTACATATAATGAAGGGGCAAAAAGGCAAGTGCCAGAAATCTAAAGAACAGCTAGTTAAGGAAACTAGAGAAATGATGAGAAGTTTCCAGGAAGTGTGAAGTTAAATGAACAGAAGAAACTGCCGTTGGGACAGAATACACTGTCACTAAGGCTGCATGATGTAAAGATGCCGGCGTTGGATTGGGGTGGTAAGAACTCAGTAAGAATTTAGCAACACCAATTTTTAATCCAACCGATTTATTTGATAGTAAATCTGCGAGCTTTCAACACTCTGTGTCTTCCTCAGGCAAATGCAGTGTTCTGTTCTGCAATAGCACACATCAGCACAGACAGTCAGAGATTGCTGATTAGAATGCGAATCCTTACATCTAACCTGCTATTCAAGTGTTATAGTGGCTAACAATGTGTGTGAAGGGAATCCTGAGCATTGTTAGGCTGCAAACAGAACTGGAAGTGTAGACCTCGGTGAAACTGGCCAGGGAAAAGTCAGACAACTAAGCCATCGTAGGTTTGATATCCGTATTTCCAACCTTTGGAAACAATTGTATTCAGTTGGAGATTGAGTGCCAGAGTTTTGTGTAGAAGTTTGGATGCATGTGGAAATCCAAGATAAAAGAATACAGAGAGTTGGAAAACTTGAAGGCAGGTCATTGCTAAAACAGATGAGAAAGATTTGCTTGAAATGATAGCTAAAAAAACCTGGAGGTGAACCAGCGATGAAAACAACTAATGTAAAGCATTGATTGAAAAAAAATTTTAAAGTATGTTTTTTTGAGAGTAGAATTTAGAAACACTCATGTGGTAATCATCTGGGGGAGTTTGAGAAATCAACAGAAGATTGATTGGGTGGCATCTGTCACTTGGTTTCAGAATGGGGAGTTGCCATAGTAAGCCTGTTAGGGACTGTGTGTTTTCTGAGAATATTACAGCATAAGAAATACTTTGTAACCTGTATGATCTATAAAATTCGTGCATGTTTGACACAATAAGTGGGAGTGAAAGAGTTTTGCCTTATAGTCACACTTTGTGTTTAATAAATGCTTTCTCTACTGTTGATAAAGGCTCATTGATAACCTTATAATACTACTCCTCCATTTCTTAAAAAAATTACAAGTTAAGGTCTTTTGCACCAGGGTTCCATTCTAGGATCTTCCTGTCCAGTTGTAACATTAACTGGGATCATAGTGTTAACATGTTACGGACCTATTTGCTGTTTGTGGATTCTGGTTGTCATTCCCTACATAATAATGACTGCACCACACAGTGATTATACCGCACTTCGATATCTTGAGTCATTAAATAATTATATTTTTATCCTCAAGATAAAAACAAAATACTGCGGATGCTGGAATCTGAAATAAAAACAGAAACTGCTAGAAAACCTCAGCAGGTCTGAAGATATTTGCAGAGAGAGAATAGGGCCAACACTTCAAGTCTAGATGACTCTTCATCAGTGCAGGCGAAAGGTCATACAGACTCAAAAGATTGGCTCTCTCTCCATGATACTGCCAGACCTGCTGAGATTTTCCAGCATTTTCCATATTTTTTTCTTTGTTCCACAACCTGTTGATTTGAAAGCAAGAAAGTACCAACTGAACCAAAGCAACTTTTCAATTTAATGATAATTTTTAATTTTAATTATATTATCAGGACATTATTAAATTAAAAGAGTGCAGAAAGGATTTACTAGGGTGCTACCAGGACTTGATGGTTTGAGTTTATAAAGAGAGACTGGAAAGACTGGGACTTCTGCCTCTTGAGTGTTAAAGGCTTAGGGATGATCTTATATAGATCTATAAAATTATGAGGGGCTTAGAACAGTACAGCACAGTACATGCCCTATGGCCCTTGATGTTGTGCCGAGCTATATCCGAACCTAAGGTTAAGCTATCCCACTCCCTATCATTCTGGCGTGCTCCATGTGCCTATCCAATAACCGCTTGAAAGTTCTTAAAGTGTGGGGCCCCACTATCACAGCAGGTAGTGCATTCCACACCCCAACCACTCTGAGTGAAGAATCTATCTCGGACATCCCTCCTATATCTCCCACCATGAACCTTAAATCACAACCCCTAGAAAACAGCTACATCCACCCAAGGAAACAATCTTTGCACGTCCACTCTATCTATCCCCTTCATCATCTTATAAACCTCTATTAAAACGCCACTCATCCTCCTCCATTCTAAAAAGAAAAGCCTCACCTCCCTCAACCTTTCCTCATAAGACCTACCCTCCAAACCAGGCAGCATCCTGATAAATCTCCTCTGCACTCTCTCCAATGTTTTCACACCCTTCTTATAGTGAGGTGACCAGAACGGCACACAATATTCCAAATCTGGTCTCACCAAGGTCTGGTATAGTTGCAGCATAACCCCACGAGTCTTAAACTCAAATCCCTTATTAATAAATGTTAATACACTAAAAGCCTTCTTCACGTTTCTATCCACTTGAGTGGTAACCTTCAGAGATCTGTGGAATGAACCCCAAGATCTCTCTGTTCCTCCACATTCTTAAGAACCCTGCCATTGACCCTGTAATCTGCATTCAAGTTTGTCCTACCAAAATGAATCACCTTGCACTTATTGGGGTTAAACTCCATCTGCCACTTTTCTGCCCAGCCCTGCATCCCACCAATGTCTCTCTGCACTCTACAAGAACCCTCCACCTCATCCACTTCTCCACCAATCTTGGTGTCATCAGTAAATTTACTAACCCACCCTTCAGCCCCTTCTTCCAATTCATTGATAAAAATCACAAATAGCAGGGGACCCAGCATCGATCCTGTGGTACACTGCTAGTAATTGCCTCCAGTCTGAAATTTTCCCTCCAACAGCAACCTCAGTCTTCTATGAGACAGCCAGTTACTTATTCAATCGGCCAAATTTTCTTCTATCCCACACCTCCTTACATTCTTCATGAGCCTACCATGAGAACCTTATCAAACGCCTTATTAAAAACCACGTATACGACATAACTGCTCTACCTTTGTCTACACACTTACTTCCTCAAAGAATTCAATCATACTTGAGAGGCAGGACTTACCCCTCACGAAACCATGCTGACTATTCCAGATTAAGCTGCATCTTTCCAAATGTTCATAAATCCTATCTCTCAGAGCTCTTTCTAATAACTTACCACTGAAGTAAGACTAACTGGCCTATAATTACCAGGGTCATTCCTATTTCCTTCCTTGAAGAGAAGAACAACATTTGCCACTCTCCAATCCTCTGGCACAATCCCCATGGATACTGAAAACCCAAAAATCAAAGCTAAAGATTGCGCAATCTCATCCCTTGCTTCCCAAAGTATCTTAGGATGTATCCCAACTGGCCTAGGGGATTTATCAACCCTCAGGTTTTTCAAAATTGCTAGTACATCTTCCCTCAGAACATCTACTTCCTCCATCCTGTCACTGTAACACACACTCATTCTCAAAAACATGGCCCCTCTCCTAAGTGAACACTGAAGAGAATTATTCATTCAACTCCTCCTATCTCCTCTGACTCCATGCACAAATTCCCACTACTATCCTTGACTGGCACTAACCTCATCCTTGTCATTCTTTAATTTCTCCCATAAGTGTAAAAAGCCTTGGGATTTTCCTTTATCCAACCTGTCAAGGACTTATCATGCTCCGTCCAAATTCTCCTAAGCCCTTTTTTTTTTAAACTCATTCCTACCTACTTTGTAACCCCCAAGAGACCCAACCGAACCTTGTTTTTTCATCCTTGCATACACTTCCTTTTCCTTCTTGACAAGACATTCAATCTCCATCATGAACCATGGTTTCCACACTCGGCCATTTCCTCCCTGCCTGACAGGGACATACCTATCAAGGATATGTGGTATTTGTTCCTTGAACAAGCTCCACTTTTTGTCTGTGCCCATACCTGACAGTTTCTGTTCCCATCTTATGTTCTCTAATTTTTGTCTAATCGCATCATAATTACCCTTGCCCAATTATAAATCTTGCCCTGCCATGTGACCCTATCTCTCTCCATTGCAATAATGAAGGACATCGAATTGTGGTCGCCATCTCCAAAGTGCTTTCCCACAAATAAATCTAATATTTGGCCCAATTCATTATCCAATACCAAGTCCAATGTGGCCTCACCTCTTTTTGGCTTATCCGTATATTGTGTCAGGAAACCTTCCTGCATAAACTGTACAAAAAAGAATCCACATCCGAACTATTCAACCTATAAAGGTTCCAATCAATATTTGGAAAGTTAAAGTCACCCACGATAACTACTCTGTGACCTCCACATGTATCCATAATCTGCTTTGCCATTTTCTCCTCCACATCTCTATTTCTATTTGGGGGCCTCTAGAAAACTCCTAACAACGTGACTGATCCTTCCCTATTTCTAACTTCAGCCCATATTACCTCAGTAGGCAGATCCTCCTCAAAATGCCTGTCATCAGCTGTTAAACTATCCTTGATTAACAATGCTAATCCTCCACCTCTTTTACCGTTTTCCCTACTCTTACTGAAACACCTATGCTCTGGAACTGCCAGCAACCATTCCTGTCCCTATTCTAACCATGTCTCCGTAATGACCACAAGATCATGCAGCCAAGTACCAATCCACACTCCAAGTTCACTTATCTTATTCCTGATGCTCCTGGAATTGAAGAAGATACACTTCAACCACCATCCTATCTGCCGGTACATTCCTGCGACCATGATAGCTTCCACAGTACCTCATGACCCTCAACACTGGCTTTTGGACTACAGCTCATTTTCCCATCCCCTGACAAACTAGTTTAACCATCCCCCCCCCCCCCCCTCCCCCACCTCCCCCTCCCCCTCTTCACTGAATCACCACTCCAACTGCTCTTCTGGAACAATATCTTTTCCCAAAGGTAGGAGTATGTAAAACTAGAGGGCATAGGTTTAAGGTGAGAGAGGAGATACACAAAAGAGTCCAATGGGGCAATTTTTTCACACAATGGATTGTGAGTGTCTGGAGCAAGCTGCCAAAGGTAATAATAGAGACAGGTACGATTTTGTCTTTTATAAAGCATTTATACAGTCACATGAGTAAGTTGACTGTTGAGGGATATGGGCCAAGTATAGACAATTGGGACTAGCTTAGTCATTAAAAAAAGGGCAACATGGACAAGTTGGACCAGAGGGCCTGTTTCCATGCTGTAAACCTCTATGACTCTATAATCAAAAATTAATAATTCAATGTCAATATGAGTATACATTACAAACTATTTTAAGAAAGCATTAGTAATGAGAATATCAGAAGTGATGTTAATCTGTCTAAATGCTAGCAAACTACTTACAAACTTTTCCAACATGGCACTCTTGACTGCTGATACAATGTCTTCTGTGCTCAAACTATCAAGGTGAATACCATCCACGTGAGATTCTTCCTTCCTAATGAACACCAGAGCTGGTAAAGCCACACCAAATTTTTGAGAGCTGAATGAAAATGCAACATTTGAAATGATGGATTAAAATAAAGAATTACTTGTTAAAACGTGTAACAAATTGGAAAAATAACTTCTCCTACTTCGAAATAAAATTAAATCTTTCTGAAAGATTTCACATTCCAGTTTGCATTTAACATAGAAACAGACACACTTAATCAATACATTTTTTGAGAATGTATACATATATTGCAGAAATTATATAATCATAAGAAACTTTACTGTAAGTCATGTAACAAAATATGTTTTATGATACCGTTTAGACAGAATACATAAACATTTTTTTTTGCAGAGTTTACTATGCCCCATTGGTTAATCATTGACCAAGTTTCAGGAAAATCACAACACTAACTTTGTTTTGAACGTGATACACTAATTCTTTAGAAGTGCAGGCTGGACAATAAACTTAAATCTGCATTTCAAGATGATATTTGCATATATGATTTTTCAAGCAGATATCTGCAGATTATAGCACAATATTCTGTGGTACTGCCATTCTGTGCCAAAGAGCAACAGCAACAAGCACTAAATTACTTCTGTCTCCCATTCCATTCAGGCAAAAAGAAAGGATTAAGTGAGATGTTGCAAGCCCAGGCAAGTCATGGGCGTTACAAATAGTGTGACATGAACCCAAGATCCTGGTTGAGGCAGTTTTCATGTGTGTGGAACTTGACTGTCAGTCTCTGCTCAACGACTCTGCATTGTCATGTGTCATGAACGTTCTCCAAGACAGCCTTCATGACACACGACAGCACAGAGTTGCTGAGCACAGACTGATTGCCAAGTTCTGCGTATTTGAGGATGGCTTCAGGATCTTGAAACCAGGATCTTGGATTCACGTCACACTACCTGTAACCCCCATGACTTGCCTGGGCTTGCAACATCTCACTTACTATCCTGTCTGGAGACAACACACATCTTTTTAGCATTAAGCATGAGTTATCTCCACTTACAGTGTCTGTACCTTTAAGACTTGATTAACTAATAAAGACTCGCATTCTAATCAGTATTCTGTAAATGGAGTGTGTGCCTTTATATGCTCTATTTGTGATCAGAACTCCCCACTCACCTTATGAAGGGGCAGAGCCCCGAAAGCTAGTGGCATTTGCTACCAAATAAACCTGTTGGACTTTAACCTGGAGTTGTGAGATTTCTTACTGTGTTTACCCTAGTCCAATGCCAGCATCTCCACAACAACATTAATCATGCATAAACATCTTGTTGACACTTAGTTAAATGTAAGAATGCACATTATAACCAGTAGTCACTGCACAACACCCATCCCCAGCTTCTCACAAGCATCATTCCTGACTAACAAAAACAGAAAAGCTGGTTGAAACTATCTGTATAACACTTCACTTAGATGGTGGTCTACTGAACTCACTTGCTACCTGTTTTCCATCTTCGTGCTCCATTTGGACCAACCTTCCTTAGCATGATCTAACAGATATTTTTTGATCAAGGAATAGGATACACAGGAAGTCACTAACAAATTCCTTGTGACAAACCCCTATCTGTGAAATGAAAGACTTTGAACAACCATGCAAGAATGGTCCAAACTAACCAGGTTCAGGACAGGTCAGGGCCCCTGTGCAACTAACCTCCAGTGCTTGCACCTCAGTAAAACACTTTACGCCCTTGCAGAAAGGCTCAAGCAATATATTACTGAGGAATGTCCTCTCTACAGACACAGTTGGCAAACTAATCACCTTATCCTCAACAAATGAGGAGGATTTCACTTGGCTTTTGGGATTAGCATGCACTAAACACAATAATAAACACTACTGACTGCTGGTCTCAGGACAGCCCAGTAAAAGGTAACAATAAGCTCAGCGGATAGAAAATATCAGAAAGTCAAATAAAAATAATTAAATTGGTGAACTTGGAATAGTATTTTGCAGATTACCTAGATAGATTAGACAGCATAAATTTAAATTTCTGAAAAGTTAATTTAAAGCAAATATCATGAAAAAATTATACGCTCAAAGTAATAAGTGGAATCATTTTTCAGGTTGTTTATTAGAGACTAAAACTTTAAGGGTCACCAAATAAAGTCCAAAAGTAGTTGGTGAAGTTAAGGTAACAAAGTGATAATTTTCAAGTGGTTTTATTGATCCTGATTTTACTTCTCAAAGAAATTGCATATTAATAGTATTTCTATTTTCAATGTTTATGATTAAATGAGTAGAAAAGTTAACAAAATACCAGCAACAGTTTCAAAACTCAATTCTGGAATTTGTTTTGATTCTTCTAATCCTTTATCCGTTAAAATTACTCAAAAATGTGTTGAAATAATTCCACGCCAAACTGATGATATTCCTTGGATTAAATGTTAAAAACGCTGCCAAAGGCACTCATTAAAATAGATCAAAGGACACCAACTCAACTACATATCAGCCTTACACTATGTATGAAACACTATTTGAAGTCATTGGGCTGGATTTTCAGAATCAGCTGACTCCAGAGGAAAAATAACAAATGGAAACCAATTCTGAAATTCCCAGAATTTCATTGTCAGCAATATTTGGGAAAAGAATGAGAACAACAAGCCTACAGCCTGCACTCCCAACCTGGGTGCCAAGTGACCTCCAGCATTTTCATAATTCATATATAATACAGAAGTGCTCCTCAGCAAACTATATGACAATCAAGCCTAATCCTTTACTCAATTGTTTACATGCACATGCATATTTCTAATCAGGACCATTATAAAGTGAACCTTTATAGCCAACAGATCTTCAGGTCAATGGTCACAAATCTACTACAATCTTGATGAGATCACACAGTTCAACACAAACCAATGACTGAAACCTGCATCTTTGAGTTTGTACAGCTCAAATATGCAGTGGATGACTGTTTTAATTAAGCAGGGAGCTCTGTGTTTTGTTTTACATATACAAGAACAAAATGTACTCAAGTTTAAACAGGTCATTAACTGAATCAAAGTTTATTTGTTTGGTACCCTTACTTTCCCATTGTATCAAATTTATATTTCAGCCAACAATTCAAATGCCTCCATCACCATCCTTGGGTACATCTTCACCAGCAGCACAAATCATTAGAAGTGGCAGCACAATAGTATAGTTTGGTGGTGTACATGTTGACCACAACTTGGTGGAAGCATTGAAGATGGAAAGAGCACAGAATGTACTCTGGGTGAGGGACTTCAATGCATGTCACCAAGACAGTCTATGTAGCACACCAAGTCCTGAAGAATATTTCTAACAAACTGGACAGATGATGAAAGAACCAACGTTAAGGGGAAAAAAGTTAATTTAACCTCATTCTCATCAACCTACATGTTGCAGATATTTCCGTCCATGACAGTGGCTATTACACAGTTCTTGTGGAGACAAAGTATTGAGGACATCTTTCATCGTATTATGTGTCACTAGTATTGTGCTAGATGGGGCAGATGTAGAACAATCAAGCCATTTAAAACTGGATATCCATGAGGAACTGTGAACCATCAACAACTGTGGAATTATATTCACCCTTATTACCTGGCATATCTTTGACTCTATAATTATCACCAAGCTCAGGGGAGAAATCTGGTTCAATGAGAAATGCAGAAGGTCACACCAGAAACAGCATGAAAAGTACCACCAAACTGGTGAATTTACAACACAGCTTATACATGTCTGCTAAACAGCAGAAGCCATGATGTAGAGATGCCGGCGTTGAACTGGGGTAAACTCAGTAAGAGTCTGGCAACACCAATTTTAAGTCCAACCAATGTATTTGATGGTAAATCTGCAAGCTTTCGACTTTCATCTTCGTCAGGCAAATGCAATGTTCTGTTCTGCAATAGCACACATATCAGCACAGACAGTCACAGATTGCTGATTAGAATGCGAATCCTTACACCTAACCTGCTATTCAAGTCTTAAAGTGGCTAACAATGTGGGTGAAGGGAACCCTGAGCATTGGTTAGAAAGATGTGTATTGTCTCCAGACAGCACAGTGAGTGAGATTTTTTGCTAACCCAGGCAAGTCATGGGGGTTACAGATAGTGTGACACAAAGCCAAGATCCCTGTTAAGACCGTCCTCATGCGTGCAGAACTTGGCTATCAGTCTCTGCTCAGCGGCTCTGCGCCATCGTGTGTCGTGAAGGCCACCTTGAAGAACGTTTATCCGAAGGTCGGAGGCCGAATGCCCGTGACCGCTGAAGTGTTCGCCCACAGGAAGGGAACAGTCTTGCCTGACACTGCATTTGCCTGACGAAGATGAAAGTCGAAAGCTTGCAGATTTACCATCAAATAAATTGGTTGGACTTAAAATTGGTGTTGCCAGACTCTTACTGAAACAGCAGAAGCAGCAGACCATGGTAAGAGTTAAGCAATCACACAATATTCCCACTCACCACTTCCCATTTCTGAACCCACACTGAGAACGAGGGCCCTAGAGATGATCAGCGAGACTAGAGGAGCAGCTTTGACAGTTAATTTTTAAAAATTGGATTATAAATGCTCCAGCTGGAAACTTCTGCACAATCAGGATTTGCACTTTCATAATCCAGAACTCTGACATTGAATCTGATCTAGAACTGGTAAGCAGATGCATGAAGTGGTGTAAGGATGAGGTAGGAAGTGGGATGTTTGGTAAGAGGGAGCGTCAGGAACAGAGAGATGCTGCAATTCAAACAGTCAGAGAGAGGTCAGAGGTCAGGCAGGCCAGGTTTGGGAAGAGTTTAGACGTCAGGTATGGGGACTGCTTGCAAGTAGGAGAATTAGTGTGCGTGACATCGCCCAAAATGGCGCCAATCAGGCCTGGCGAAGGGGCAAATCCTGAAAGCTTGCGAGTTTACTATCAAATAAATCGGTTGTACTTAAACCTGGTGTTGTCAGACTTCTTACTGTGTGTACCCAGTCCAACACCAACATCTCCACATCACGGCCAATCAGGTCACTCAAAGTTACTTTAAAATGAATCTTGTGATACTCAATGAGATTACAGGCCCCATTAACCTATTAAAGCAACATTCCATGCCCACTTGCAGTAAGGTCTGGGCAAAATTCAGGCTTGGGCAACTTTGTGAAAAGTAACCATCATGCAAATGTACAAAGCAAAAGTCATCTCCACAAGGGGAAATCTAACCATCTCCCCATCACATTGAACGGCAATACCATCACTGATTTCCTCTCCACTGACATCCTGAAGGTCATCACAGTTCAGTGTTCAACTGTCCTCTTGCCCTCAGTCACACTGTTAAGCCACATGCTCCATAATTTCCATTTATTTCAAGTTTCCTTCTGTCTATCTGCAATAATTTCCTCACAACATTCCCTACATCTATGAATGTAAGCTAAAGATGAACTTGATTGCGTAGTTAAGCTCAATACAGTGGTAATCAAGAGTATTGAAGCAAATTGCAATTAATCATTTTCAGTACTAAAAAAAAAAATCTGATTTAACTACAGGAAATAGAAGCAAGTGTTGGTGTTCATCCCTCAAGCCTGCTATGCCATTAAATCAGATCAGGATGTCCAGTCTTTTCATTGGTTGGGAGGGGGAAGGGGAAACCTTTCAAATCTTTTTCTCACTCAGGAGCCAATGAGCAAATTCCAGAAAAATTAAATTTGGCATGACGAGACAGTAATTTCTTCTTTAAAAGTTGACATACAAAATACATTGCTGAGCAAAAAAAAATCAAAATAATAAATCAATCATTTCAAAGAATAAGTAATAAATAAAGGTGAGTACTGAGGTTGAGTGTGTGTGTCTAGCTCACTCCAAGTCTCCGGTGCTCAGGCACAAGAGAGCGATTCAGAGTGCATGTTGACCTCACACCCATTATAAAAGAAAGAATGGTCAATCCTGTATTTGGATGGGCAATAATAGTACACACTAGGTCAGTCAGGTATCTACATTGAATGTTTTCAAGAAAAACGATTTTAGTAGTTCATAGGGTTGAGTGCTCAACAGTTTGCTAAGACAAACTGAATCGTACAATAACAGGTTCTTCATTGACAATCCACCTATTGCATAGTTTAGGACATTATCCATGTGTAAACCCTCCTCCCTCACTCTCCCACCCATAACCTCATGCATTACTCATCGATTTACTGACACTCACATACCAAATTGACAAGGGAAGTGGTGCAATGAGAGAAGAGAAACAGGAGTGGGTCTGAGCTTTAAATCGGCCCAAATGTGGATTCACTCTAAGGGCCAAGAGATGGATGTGGAAGCCTGAGGAATGGGACGCAAGTTAGGGGAAAATGGATAGAAAATGGAAGAATCAGCAAGAGGTTGGGATAAATGGTGAGAACCACAAGAAAGTGGGGAGAGAGTGTAGGGAAAGCAACCAGAGCCCGTGAGCAGCAAACACGGGAAGAAACAGCAAAAATCTTCACTGACTGGTCTTATTGACATTTAGATCAGTGAAGCCACATAAAGGGGCTTCACAGTCCACAATGCGGCCAGTAGGTCACCATTTAGACACCCTGAATTAGATCATGGTTGATCTTCTGCTATTTTGCCACACTATTTGCATATTCCATGACTGCTTTAACTTCTGGAAATCTTGATCTCTATCTTGAATATGACTGTACTTCCAAAGCCTCTGGGGTAGAGATTTCCAAGATTCACCATCCTCTGAGTGAAGAAATTCTTCATCATCTCAGTCCTAAATAGACTTCCTCTTATTTTGATACTGTCTCTGATCTCCCCACAGCGAGGGGAACATTTCCTATTTCTACCCTGTTTAGCCCTGTAAGAATTCTGTATGCTTCAATGAGATCACCCATCATTCTTCTGAACTCTTGGAGTGCATAGGCCCAGTCTCCTCACAGGATAATCAAATGCTACTGATAATGACTTTGATCATTATAAATACTATAAGATTAATATTGCTAAAGATTTTGCACATAGACGATTCCTGTAACTTTTTTTATAACGCCAGTTTCATAGGACTTTGAATCAGACAGATATACTGTAATTTTTTCCAGTCACTCTATGCTATCTTATTTCTAAACAATCATTCATAAGAAAGAAAGACAAAAAAAGATAATGCAGTCCCTAAAGGTCTGTCCCTCCATGAAACATACAAGTTGGCTTTATCAACTTACTCTATTTATTGGAGAAGATACTTGACCAATGAAACAAGCTCCAAAAAACTGTGAAATTTCTCCCTGCCTTCATCAAAACCAATTAACAAAACATGAACATTCCTGCTCGTCAGTGCAAGGATGAATGTGTTCCATAGAGAATGTAAAACATATCTTTATCCTTATCCTTTTAACATCTATATTATTCTTGGACAGATATCTAGAAGTTGTTTTTGTTTAAATTCACACAGTGCTAACCACTTTTGCCGAAGTCACAGATCAACTAACTGGGGAAGATGTATTTCTAATATTGTTTGAAGTCTTTTAATCTTACAATCATTTTTTCTAGTTATGCAATTATAATTCAAGTTTGTAGAAACTGACTTTCATGTACATGTAACCATATCTTTCATAATTCTACATATTATGAAATATAGATTTCATAATCTCGATTTCCTTTTCTTGAATAAAAACAAGGACAGTTCTCTGAATTTTGCTCCATATTTTAAATAATTTTGCTCTGGATACAATTGGTAATTCAGATCAAACTGTACTCAAAATTGTGGTAATTTTCAAAAATTAAAATTGTAATTAAAGATCATTTATATGAAAAACAAAAGTGTTCCTGAATCCTGGAACAATATTTTTCTTTAAAAACACTCTTGCTACATTTAAAATGGTAACCTGGTGCAGTTTTATTGATACAGTTGAAAATGAGATCATCACAGAAAATGAATGTCTAATTCAACATCTGTAAGTAGCCTAATTTTAATAACTGAAAAGGACTTTGAAAATTATACAGAATCAGTTACAAATTTCATTTGTGTAATCAATTTCTTACATCAATTTGAAAGCCAAATTTTATGGGCTTGCGCAAAGTTTGCAGAAACTTGCCATAATAATTTATTCGATTGTGGTGTGGCCAGTTTATGGATGGGGCACAATGATTTTTGAAACAGTGTAAAACATGGCGGAAACTTGATTTGTACTTGAAGTACTGTAATTTTTTTATGCTGCTTTGATTGATTTTGGATGAATTACATTGGAAATATCAGCACAATCACTGTCAACTACACCGTCAGTTCACTGGATCATCCCTGCCTTGCATCTTTGAAATGGTTTGAAGGTAGGGTGCCCAAAACATCACATGGTTTTAAATGCAACCTTATTAATAATAGTTCAAATTATTTATTTTATCAAATACACCACAGGCATGTTCAACCTCATTAACAGATTCATACTGGCTGGGTATTTAATCTAGCAATCACATTCAATTTTTTCCCCTTTTCATTGATTGCCAATGAATGCCTATCCATTATGTGCCAAGTTTTCTGTTCTAACATGCATTGTTCATTTTTAAACATCTTGTTACATCATTTGAACCATCAACAGATTTCCATATTTATCCTTAAAAGAAGCCGGAATAAGAGACTCAGAATAGATCACTGGGAAAGGTGATTCAGACATAGGCTCTACCTCCATATCTAAGTCAATTCCCAATGTTGGTTCGTAATTGAAAATTAATTCCACGAGCCCTAATCTTCAAAAGCCTCATAGAGCTTTATCAAATAACTTGTCAAATCCAGGTGAAGTATAGGGATTGAACACTCCTGATTTAATAATTTTGTTATATCCACAAATACTCACAGTAAAAACTGAGACTTTATTATTGTTTCTTATACTATGTTAACTACTTATAACAAGTCTGCTGTTTATATAAACATTGATAACACCCTGTATAATGTCATCTAACAATTTCCACAACACCTATATTATTAACTGAACCGTAACTTGCAGATTCAGTTTTAAAGTTTTGAACACAATAATAAATCACTATCTGCCAATCTTTATGCAAATCTAGTAAAAAGAAACATTGCAGTAAAGTAGACCTGGTACCCCGCTGTTTTTGCTATGGCAACACCTCAGCTAATCAGAATCGATCTGCCAACCAAGCAGCACTCCTCTTCTCCTTCTAGTGCAATTGTTATGAAGAACCCAAGAGAAAATGCTTCAGCAACATCTTTTCAGCAATATTCAGGTTCTATACTGCTAAGCAATCATTCATTATAGTTACAAGGCCATGTTTGAATGCCAAGCAGTTTAGATTATGAGATAATCAATAATCACCCTATCCAAGGCGTCTAACTCAAAAGACAAGCAGAAAGCTGTGAAATCCATCATCTCATTGCAGATGATCTAAAAGAACACATTACTGAAAATCTCTCTTCATTAGCTAACAAGCTTTGATGAGTTTTTTTTTCAGATGAAAGATATAAAGTCTTGGGTGATAGATACAAGGAATTCAACCCACAGCATAAACAAAGCCTACAAAACTACTGTTACATACACCATTTAATACTAATGTAAATACTGAAATCATAAATCCTAAAAGTTCAGTATTAAAAATTGTGTCATCAAAAATCATGGTAAAAGAAGGAAGTCTATACACACAAACAAAATCTTTTAACAGCAAATGCATACGTATAGATCTAACTGTAAACAACGCAAGATTGAGCCATGAAAGACAAAAGATGTGGCTGCAAGATGGACTTAAAATATAATACTTGACAAGTTCTTAAAATACAAGCTTAGAGGTTAAAAAAAAAACAGGAGGTTCAGAGAGGAACCTCAAAAAGACCTATAATAGTTGATGGTGCAGCAAAATGATATGGGTAAGTACAAAAAGCCAAAGGATCAGAGGATCAGGCCAGGGAGACAGAAGTGAGGAAAACTGCAAACGTCATGGGACACACATATGAATGGGGTTTACAGTCACAAGGATAAAAGTGTTAAACTTAATTCTTTGGGGGCAAGTGAAGGAAGTGTAGGCCAGCTAAAATGGAAAAATTGACAAGTAGAAGGTGGCAAATTGGGAAGTTATGCAGGGTAGGAATGCCAGAACATAATACATGGGACGAGTTGTGTCTCATGATGACAAATACAAGTATAAAGGTTTCTGCAGTAACGGCATTGACGTAGGGGTAAAGGTAGGAAATACTATGGAGTCACTGAAGTTAGACTAATGTCAATAATACTCCTGAAAGAAAAGTGCAAGTATCAAACAAGTATAAGATAGAAGGTAGCATTCTCTTAAGGCCCTTCCATAAAACTGTAATCAAAGTTCATTGTATTGTGAATATCCCCTTTCGACAAATTAGTTTGCAACTGAAGATTATTCCTTCAGATTCTGTTTCCTTTTCTAATAGTGAAAGTACTTTACAAATAGTTTATACATGTGCCCCAAACTATACTTGCAAAATTAATGAATTATTTCTGAACTGGTCGAAAGATTTTACAGAGACAGAAGGAAAGAGTGCTTAATTTATGTAGTGTGAACATAGGCCAGTTTTAATTTTATCATTAAGCCTGAGTTTTCAATGCTGGGTTGTTAGCACAGAAACAGGATATTTCCCGACAACCTGATCTAGAAAAAGAGTCCCAGAAGCTCCAATTTTCATTCTGGGGAGGGGACAGGCTCAGAGATCCCTAGAATCACTGCTGCGGTTGCTGGGTGCAGAGGTGGGTTGGGCAAAAGGCCTGCCTCTCTGTCCTGGCACTTTGTTGAAATTATTGACTTCTTAAAAAAAATGCTCTCCAGTACTCATCGCACCTTTTCACGCTCCCTAGGTTCCATCCATACCAACCCTTCCCATCCTATGCCCCATTACCTATCCCATGATCTGCATACACCCAATGCCAACCCTTGTCTATTTATCCTCACCCACAGCTCCTCATACTTAGCAGCTACCTTCTACCTCTAAATGATGGGATGGCTACAAGATGAAGGCATATAGAATTGCCGTTATCAACACATACCTCCCTCATGGGCTCAATGCATTCTATGCCTGTTTTGAGCAAGAAGTCAGGGAAAGCATGCTTTCTGCCCTGGAAACCTTGGCCGAATAGGTATCTGAGGTCACCATCACAGACATCAGATCAGCCTTCTCAAAGGTGAACCCACAGAAAACAATTGGCCTGGATGGGATAAATACAGTAAGTCGTCTCACAACATCAGGTTAAAGTCAACAGCTTTCTACAGAGTTTCTACAAAGATGCAACAAAACCTGTTGGACTTTAACCTGGCATTGTGAGATTTCTGACTGCATTACCCCAGTCCAATGCTGGTATCTCCACGTTCTGGATGGGGTACCCAAATCCTGTGTGGACCAACTGGCAGGAGTTTTCACAGACATCTTTAACCTCTCCTTATATCGATCTAAGGTTTCTATCTACTTCAAGAAGATGACCACATTACTATACCAAAGAAAAGCCAGGCAGCATGCCTTAATGATTATTGCCTTGTGGCTGCGAGATTCATCATTATGAAGTGCTTTGAAAGGTTAGTCATGGCACGAATCATGGCACCAATTCCAGCCTCTCAGATTGCTGGATCCATTACAATTTGCCTATCACTGCAACAGATCCACAACAGATACCATTTCCCTAGCCCTACACACAATCCTGAAACACCTGGATAACAAAGACACTAATGTCAGACTCCTATTTATCAATAACAGCTCAGCCTTCAACACCATTACTCCTACAAAACTCATCTCCAAACTCCGTGGCCTAGGGTTCAGCTCCTTCTTTTGCAACTGGATCCTAGACTTCCTAATCCACAGACTGCAACCAGTGAGGATATGCAACAAAACCTCCTCCATGAATATCCTCAACACTATTGCCCCACAAGGCACTGTCCTCAGCTTCTTACTATACTCCTTATACACCAATGACTGTACCGTCAAATTCTCCTCTGACTCAATTTTCAAGTTTGTTGATGACATCATTGTGGTGGGTCAGATCTCAAACAACAATAAGACAGAGTACAGGAAAGAGATAAAGAATCTGGTAAATTGATGCAATGACAATAATTTCTCCTTCACTGTCAGTAAAATGAAGGAGATAATCACTCACTTCAAGAAATGTAGTGGAGGACATGTCCCTATCTACGTCATTGAGAATGAAGTGGAAATGGTCGAGAGCTTCAAGTTTCTATGTGTCCAGTTCACCAACAACTTGCTCTGATCCCTCTACAGTATAGTTCAGAAACCCACCAACATCTCTTCTTTCTTAGGGGGTTAAGGAAATTTAGCATATCTCTAGAACTTTCACCAAGTTTTACAGATGCACCACAGAAAGCATTTGTTCTGGCTGAATCACAGCTTGGAATGGCTTTAGCTCTATCTAAGGCCATAAGAAACTACAAATAATCGTGAACAGTCCATCATGCAAACCAGCTTTCCATCCACTGACTCTGTCTATACTTCCTGCTGCCTCAGAGAAACAGCCAGCATAATCAAGGACCCCATGCATCCTGGACATACACTCTTCCACTTTTTTCCCATTGAGAAAAAAGATGCAACAATCTTAGGTCACATACCAACTGACTCAAGAACATCTTCCTCCTTGCTGCCATCAGACTTCTGAATGGACCTACCTAATATTAAGTTGATCTTTCTCCACACCCTGGTTACGAGAGTAACACTACATTCTGCATCCCTCCTTTCTTTTTCTTTCTACAGTATGCTTTGTCTATATAGCGTGCAAGAAACAATACTTTTCACTGTATACTAATATATGTGACAATTATAAATCAAATCAAAAATCAGAATACATGAGGATAGGTGGAAATCCACACCTAGAATAATTTGCACAGTTCTGGATGCTATGCCTCAGAAGAGTTTAAAGTTGAAGTTTATTTATTAGTGTCATAAATAGACTTACATTAACATGGCAGTGAAGTTACTGTGAAAATCTTCTAATGTCTTGCTCTGGATACACTGATGGAGAATTTAAAAATGCCCTTAATTAGCACGTCTTTAGACTGCGGGAGGAAACCAACGCAGCCGGAGGAAACCCATGCAGACATGGAGAGAATGTGCAGATTACGCATAGACAATAACCCAAGCCGGGAATCCAACCCAGCCCCCTGGAGCTGTGAGGCAGCAGTGCTAACTACTGTGCCACCATACTGCCCCATATACATATATATTGGCCTTGTTGTGAGTGCAGCACAGATTCACCCCAAGGGTTAAATTAGAAGGTGAAATTATATAAAGTAGGTGTAGCATTCTCTAGAATTTAAAAGATTAAGGGAAGATTTAACTTAAATCTTCCAGATACTAAAGGAAACCGATTAGATAGATAGATAGTAATTACTTATACTCATTGAAGATTTTAAGACCGGGGAGTATAGCGTAAAAAATGGAGCTGGATCTTTCAGGAGCAAAATTAGAGAAGCCTTTATACACTAGGGATGGTAGAAATTCAGAATGACCTTCCACAAATGGCAGTTGGTGCTGGATCAGTTCTTACCTCTAAATCTGAGATTAATTGTCTTTTGTGAACCAAAGGTTCTGAAGAAAATGGAATTCCTCTCTCTTCTCTTTTAATGTACTCCTTAAAATCTATTCCTTTAATCAAACTTTTGGTCATCTGACATAATATTTTCTGAAATGAAAACAAAAAATGCTGGAAATGCTCAGCAGATCTGGCAGTATCTCTAAAGGTTACCTCAGTTTCTCTCTCCATAGATGCTGCTTGACTGCTGAGATTTTTCCAGCATTTTCTATTTATACTTCAAGATTTCCAGCATCTTCAATATTTTGCTTTTATTTTAATATATTGTGTTGCGACTTGGTGCCATACTTTGTTTTATAATTCTGTGTTTTACTACATCGAAGGTACATATGAAAGTAAGTTATTGTTGTTGAAATGGTCTTAGGTTTAAGGACTAAAGGTTTACCTGTACCTGTACAAAGCAATACGTAAAAGATAGTAAAATTCAAGCATCACAATACTTTTAAGGATTATTAAATTTTAAAAATAGGTGTAGAATGTTCGGAAAAGAAGCAACAAAAATATCCACCAGCCACTCACTCTTACTTCACCCTAAAGTGGCTGTAATTGCCTGCGTGCCATGTCAAAGGAGATTGATTTTTTTAAAAATAATTATCAAGGTTATTTGACTATTTGAATTGAATGAGCAACCACAAAAGTGGAACCATTCACTAATCTTAATTTATTTCCAGTAACATGCAAATTATACTGACAGTTCACATTGCACCAGTAAGTTAAGAATTAACTAAAAAGACTTCAACAGTTCTTTGTAAAAGCAGATCATACTACCTTTATCAAACATTTACAAAATAGAATGAAAGGTCTCACTTCAATTCCAGTCTGTGCTGAATTAGCTAGTTTAAGCTGTGTTAACAATACAGATACAAAGTTGACCATCATCTTGAGTAAGGGAGAGAAAAAGCCTCACAGGTTCCTGCTTGTCCTGATCAGTACACCCTCTTGGAAATGCACGTAAATATCAAATGACATGAGAATGAAGCTCAATTGCTGTCCCTTTCACCCTTATGAACCTTTCAGTATTTCGTCAACATTCAAAATGAGTAATGATAATAACGGTCCACAAGTTAGCAAAGTTTCAAAACCTTCAGTAAAGGAAGATGGAAGAACAGAAAGATTGAAAAAAGTATTGTTTTAAGTTTTTGTTGGATTAAAATCAGGATAGCACTTGAGAAAATAAGATAAAAAAGGCACGTGTACTATGGTCGAAACAGGTAAAGAAGAGGGCTTGAATCCATGTCCACAAAATCATTCTTCGACAGTCAGTATCTTTTCCAATTTAGTCTCATCACTGGCCAGTTGGTCAGTCATAGGTCTTCTATGAAACTACTAATCTCTCAAGACTGCTCAGTTTCATGGTAAATCTTGATCTATGGCAAACAGTGAAAAGAGTTGAATCAATCTGAGTTGAGCAGTGATCTGAAGTTGCTAATTAACAAACTGGCAATGCAAATTCTGAAGCTATGCAGCCTTGCTTCTCAGGTGTAGTCCTCTAATTGGTAGTTTAGGAGTGTGAACACAGCACTTCAATATTCAACTTACATGATTAGATATACTGTTCTGCACTAATAAACTAATATAATCAATTTCCCTTACTTACCCCTATTTTCATAGTGCCTTGAGATATTTTTACAATGAGGTGTTATAGGAAAGCAAGCTGCTGTCACACAAAATAATAGTTATGCAAGGCAGATTGTACTGGTCTATGCTAGCACCAGCACAAAATATGGCAAATAAAATGAAGTCCATGAATCTGCATAGACAGTGACCCTTTCTGAAAAGTTGAATGTTTAAAAATAAATTTTGAAGTTATATTTGGCTGAAAATTCCTGTTCTTGAGAATTATTTTCACGTAACCACAAAACATAGGCACAGGAAAAGAAGGGAAGTATAATAACTTACAGATAGATAGCATCTTTGTGAGAATACAGTCCCAGTACCACTGTGCCCCTCAAGGAATTTGCAGCTTCAATAAAAGAATCATTTACTGAAACAAAAGACAGGCATTATGGCACTGACTCTCTAAAGTATAACATATGCAAAAGCTGATTTCAAAACGAGGTCAAAAAGGTGAAAAGTTCACTAAAAACAATGAATTAAATAACTTGATCATCACAGGTTGCTGAAATGTTATGATCCATGCGGACTCTGCATAGTAACAATGAAAACAGTACATGAGATTTCCTAGGAATGGATATTTATTTCTTTCACTGGAAATTTAAGGATGGAAGTAAAAGGTTGGTGTTATCATCAGCATTAAATACAATGCACACAACAATTATTTATGCAGCTTCTTTGATGTAATGTTTTTTGATATTTCACAGGAGGTGAAAGAAGTTAGAAGTATTGCCTTTTCAGATATTGCTGTCTAATTGGTAGTTCTGGAAGCACAGGAAGAATCTGAGAAGACGATCAAAGGGGAAAGAGAGCAACAAGGGGAGCATTTGAAGGCTCTGCCACCAAACGAAGAACAAACATATTTGGGAACTAAATCAGAGAAGCAGAGTGCTTAAACTTATAATTCCATAAGATATAGGAGCAGAATTAGGCTACTCGGTCAATCTACTCTGCCATTCAATCATGGTTGTGTTTCACAACCCCGTCCTTTCTCTCATAACCTTTGATCCCCCTGCCATTCAAGAACCTACCCATCTTCATCTTAAATACACTCAATGACTTGGCCTCCAGAACCTTCTGTGGCAATGAATTCCACAGATTCACAATCTGTTGGCTGAAGAAATTTCTACTGATCTCGATTCTAAAGAGTTGTCCCTTTACTCTGAGACTGTGCTTCAGATCCTAGTCTTTCTTACTAATGGAAAGGTATTCTGCATATCCAGTCCCTTCAGTATTCTGTAAGCTTCAATGAGAACCCCCTCATCTTTTTAATCTTCATCCAGTACAGACCCAGAATTCTTAAATGCTCCTCATAAGCCAAGCCTTTCTTCCCAGGATCATTCTCATGGACCTGCTTTAGACACTTTCTAAAACCAGCACATCTTTCCTTAGATACAGGGCCCAAAATTGCTCACAATATTCCAAATATGGCCTGAGCAGAGCCTTATAAAGTCTTAGCTTTTGTATTTGTGAAGAAAGCTAATGGCATGCCTGTCTTCATAGCAAGAGGATTTCTTGCTGCAGTTGTACAAAGCCTTTGTGCAGCCACACCTTTAATATTGTGTGCAGTTTTGGCCTCCTAGTGTGAAGAGGGACATTCTTGTCACAGAGATTCAGCGAAAGTTCACCAGATTGATTCCTGGAATGGCAGAGCTGGCACATGGAGAGACTGGATCCACTGGGTTTGTAGTCACTGGAATTTAAAAGGATGAGAAAGGATCTCAGAAACATTAAAAATCCTGATGGGACAGGACAGGCTAGATATCGGAAGAATGCTCCTGATGTTGGGAAAATTCACAGTCACAATCTGAGAATAAGGGTTAAGCGATTCAGGACTGAGATGAGGAAGAACTTCTTCACATAGAGTTGTGAACCTGTGGATTTCTCTACCATAGGAAACTGGTCGGGGCCAATTCACTAAATATGTTCAAAAGAACAAAGAACAAAACAGCACTGGAAACAGGCTCTTCAGCCCAACGAGCCCGCACCGCCACCCCGATGTTCCCACCTCTACCCGTCATCCCTGTCCATGTTTATAGATCTATGGATTAAAAACCAAATTTGAGACAATTTAGGGCGAATTTGTTTTGCCAATTAGCCTAAGAGCACATCTTTGGGATGTGGGAGGAAACTGGAGCTCCCGGAGAAAACCCACGCAAGCACAGGGAGAATGCGCAAACTCCCACAGACACAGGCCCAAATCCATGTATCTGCACAGCACAGCGATAGTCACTGAGCTGACGTGTTGCCCATCAAATGGTCCAGGTCAAGCGTACACTAACGATGTGAAGCACTAGGATACTCTCGAAAAAAATCCAAGAGCAGCCGTCTCACGACCCATCGCGTGTATGCCCCTCGTTAGACAACAAGGTGGACCAAAGCACCTGTAGAATAAAAACAAGTACATCAATATCATCATCTATTTACACACTTCCCAGGGACTCCCAAGGCTCATGATCTCTATTTTAAATCAGTTTTCTATACCCCTCCATTCCCATTCTGTTCATGTGCCCATCTAAGTATTTCTTAAATAATTCCAGATACCTGCCTCCACCACTTTACTTGGCAGCACATTCCATACCCCCACCACCCTCTGTGTGAAAAAACTCCCTCTAGCATCCAAATTATACCTTACCCCCCTCACCCTAAGCTCGTGAGCCCTCGTGCTATTTGAGTCCATCCTAGGAAAAAGTTTAACCCTGTTTACTCTATCTATACTCTTCATAATCTTGTACACCTCTATTAGATCTCCTCTAAGTCTACGCCTTTCTAAGGAAAACAGTCCCAATTGGCCTAACCTCTCCTCGTAACTCAGACCTTCCATACCAGGCAGCATCCCGGTAAACCTCCTCTGCACTCTATCCAGAGTCCCCACATCCTTCCGGTAGTAAGGCGACCAGAACTGGACACAGTATTCCAAATGAGGAATAACCAATGTTTTATACAACTGCAACATTAAAGGCCAGCTCTTGTACTCTATACCCCTTCCTATAAAGGCTAACATACTATATGCTTTCTTCACAACCTTCTCCACTTGCTCTGCCACCTTCAGAGACTTGTTCACCTACATCCCCAGGTTCCTCTGTGTTTCTATACTCTTAATAGGTCTACCCTTTATCATATACCTCCCCCCTACATTCTTTCTCCCGAAATGCATCACCTCACATTTATCAGGATTGAATTCCATCTGCCATCTATCTGCCCAAGTTACCAGCCTATGTCCCACTGCATCGCTTGACAATGCTCCTCACTATCTGCAAGTCCAGCCACCTTTGTATTGTCTGCAAACTTGCTGATCACTCCATTTACTCCCTATTCCAAGTCATTTATATATATTACAAATAGAAGAGGTCCCAGTACCGAGACATGGCCCTTGTGGCTAAAGGGATCAAGGGGTATGGAGAGAAAGCGGGAGTGGATATTGAAAGTGTATGATCATCCATAATCATATTGAATGGTGGTGTGGGCTCAAAGGGCTGAATGGCCTGCCCCTATACTTACTTTCAATGTATTCTAGTCCTCTCAAAATGAATGCTGACATTGCATTTGCCTTCCTAACTACCACCTCAACTTGCAAATTAATCTTAAGAGAATCTTGAACTAAGACTCCTAAGACCCTTTTCGTTTTCAATTTCTGAATTCTCTCGCCATCCTACCAAAGTGCATAGCTTCACACTTTCTCCACGTTGTATTCCAATTCATTTCTTTGCCCACTCTCCTAACCTATCCAAGTCCTATTGCAGCCTCCCTGCCACCTCAATACAACCTGTCCCTCCACCTATCTGTGTATCATCTGTAAACTTCATTCATCCAGCTCATTGATGCAGCATGCTATGGAAGTGCAAGGCTCTGAAGGGATTTGTAAACAAATAATAGGCATTTTAAACTCAGTGGGAAATGATGAGCCATGTAGGGGTTGGCAGGGAATGGGATTAATATGAGAGTGGGGCAAATTATGGAAGAGAATACAGGCCAGGTTTGGACGAGTTGAAGTATATGTAGGGTTAGCACAATATAGAAGATGGTGAGATTTTTGTGATCGGACAGAGAGGGGACATGTCCCCTTTACTTCATGCTCTGCCACTTTTCTTTCGGCTCATGTCCAACCCTTGTTGCTCTCCGTGATACTTTGGTTTGTTACAGTGAGAGCATAGTTAAGGGTTTTAACTGTGGAGAAAAAGATGGAGACATACATGATGGAGAGATTGAAATACTAAGCCAGATGATGGATAAACTATGAGGTTTAAAGTTCAACATCAAGCAGGACACCAACACTGCAGTTTGTTCGATTCAGCTGAGGGGACTGGAATTTAGGATCAAGCTCATATGGAATTGTTAAGAAAGACTTGACAAGAGTTATGTAGGATGATATCAGTCTTGCCAATATACCCAAAATCTCTCACATTTACACTTAGGACTATGTTTCCTCATTCTGTATCCCTCAGCCACTAGAAATATTTATGAACTGGGGATTTGCAATGTAGAATTTCTGGTCAATACTGAATTGATAGCTAGTTAACAAAATAATGGCAATTTTTTTTTTGTTTTTATTTCCAACTCAATCCAATCAAGTCCAGTTCAGAGTCTCAACAAGTTAAGATATTCCCGATCCAAGCTGACAAGACAGGGCTCTCACCTCCTGTCTTGGGCTTGATCTACATGATCAAAGCTGATTGGAATAAGCATAGCTCCTCCTCCAAGGTTTGATCTCATCTGCATCTTAGTCAAAAGGCTGATATGCTGCTTTTAAAAACATTGCTTCAAATGAAGCTGAAATGTAATCTAATGACTTCAACCAAGCACAGCATGTCAATACTACACTTGATCGTAGCCAAAAGGCCAAGTTGTGTATTTGAAGAGATTAGTGACAAGTAAAGTTGGTGTCATTGAGATATATTGAGGTTGATTCAGAAACTGCATCATATAAAAATAGGGGAAAGTGCAATATTTGTGTACTTCAAAATGTCAAATGCAATATCCATTAATATATCTTTCGAAATTGAGACCATACAGAAAGACTGATCTGTTAGTGATAACAAGCCCGAACGAAATTTGGAATTCTTACTGTACCTTTTTTCATTTCTGGACTGAATAATCCTACAACTGGAATGCCCCACTGTGGTTTGAGATCACTGTGTAACTCTCCTTTTAGATAGGCTTCAACATCTTCTGTCGATGTTAAAAGGAAAGGATTAGGTATTCTGCTCCTAAAATAAAGAACAGGCGAGAATTAGCAACTCCCAGAGCAGGCAAAACAGTTACAAATTACAAATAACAGAACTCAAAGTTCTGATTCATAAAGTGATATAGTGCATCTTAATTGCAAACTACATAACCAATGTTGCTCAAATTTAGCAACTGCAATGACCCATTTTTAATTGCACTCTTGATTCAAGAAAGTTAGTGATTCTTGTATAGCATTTGATCTCCAAATAGTTCGTCATCACAAATCAAAGCCCAACGATCATTTTTTAAATTTCAACAGTACACAAAATGCTGCAGTCTAAGCATATGGTGTGCACAGTCATCCTCTAGTGGATGTAATGGGTGTCACAATGTCAAATATTCGTCAGAATGCAGTTTTACAGCATCCACTCAACAGCAATACCTTGTACTTATATGCCACATTTAACACAAAGTGCTTCACAGGAGCATTATCAAGGCAATACTGACATCGAGGTACATAAGGAACTATTGGGGTGGATGTCAAAATGTTTGGTCAGATTTCGAGGAGACACCATAAAGGATGGAAAAAGATAGAAAGGTAAAGGGATTAGGGTAGGAATTCCACAGTTTTAAGACCTTGGCAGCTGAGACCATAGCCGCCAATAGTGGAGCAATTAAAATCCAGATTACTCCAAAGGTCATCAATATCACAGAATCCTACAGTGCAGTAGGCGGCAATTCAGCCCATTGAGTTTGCACTGACCACAATCCCCATAACCCTACTTATTTAAACCACAAAGCACCTGACACTGGGTTCACAGTAACTTCATTGTAGTGTTAATGTAAGCTTATTTGTGACACTAATAAATACACTTAAACCTTAGCCAATCAACGTAACCTGGACATCTTTGGACTGTGGGAGAAAACCAGAGCATTCAGAGGAAACCCACACAGACATGGGGAGAGTGTGCAAACTCCTCACAGACAGTGACCCAAGCCAGGAATCAAACCCAGGTTCCTATCACCTGTAAGGCACTAGTGCTAACCACTGTGTCATTCCATGGATGGACAGTTGTAAGAGATTTTAGAGAGATAAGGGATCTTGAAGGGATTGGAAAACAAGGATAAAAATTTTAAAATTGAGGCATTGCTCATCTAGGAGGCAATGTTGGCCTGGGTCTATGGAGTCTATAGGTGAACAAGTCCTTGGCAGAACTTATCGGCCCTTCCCAAAGGTGACCCGCCAAACAGCAATTTCTCCAGTGGTGGGACAGGCAAACCATGCTAAATGGCATGTTCATCAGCAGAACTAGCAGATCCTATTGGCAGAAAATGGTGAGCCACCTCTGCCACCGGAAAAGGTGCCATGGGAGGATTGGAAAATTTCTCTCTTGGTCTGAGTTAGGGACATGTTGTGGAAGGGTCAGAAAATCCTATTCTTGGTCCAGGTTAGGTACAAGCTGCAGGTGGGCTTGAAAATTCCTCTTTTGGTCCAGGTTGGAGACATGCTGCGGGAGGGTCAGAAAATCTCATTCTTGGCCTAGGTTAGAGATACACCGAGGGAGGGCCAGAAAATCTCTCTTCGTCCAGATTAGGGACATGCCATGGGAAGGTCAGAAAATCTCACTTTTGAGGACATAGCTTTAAACTGAAGGATGATAAAAATAAGAGAAATGTCAGAGGTAGGTTGTTTATTCAGAGAGTAGTAAGGGTGTGGAATACCCTACCTGCAACAGTAGTGGACTCGTCAACATTAAGGACATTTAAATGGTCATTGGATAAACATATGGATGATATTGAAATAGTGTAGGTTAGATGGTTTCATAAGACGGCATTATAATGTTCTATGTTGGTTCAGTTTAGGGACATGCCATGGGAGGACCAGAAAATTCTGCTCTTGGCCTGAGTTAGAAAGAGGATCAAAAAATTCTGCTCCTGGTCCAGGTTAGGAACACTGCCCAAGGGCCCAAAAATCTCTTTGTAGAGGGAGTATGAAGCACCTTGAGGTTATTTGGGGGACAAATCTTGGCACAGGGAACATGAGGAGAATCTTTGAATGGATTTTAATGAATTATCTCATGCAGATTATGGTTCTTAACACATCTGAGGTACTGTGAATCATGACTCATTAAAAAAAATTACAAAAATTGCAGAGGTCTAGAAAATGTCTATTCCCACAATGGAACCAGTCAGATCTAGATCACATGGTAAGTAGTTTTGACCCAAATCATCCCACACCCTTAAAAGTTACTTTAGAAAATTGGAAACACCAGGACGGGGTCTGGAATCAGATCTTGGGTCCCCATTTTAAAGACTTTCAAGTCATCCTGAATTGATGAAAAGCCAAGCTATTATTTCAAAAACTGATTCTAGGTTATTGCCTCGACACATTAACTGGTGCATTACAGTCATGACAATGATATTTCAAAATTAGTTATCATCTTCTCACAACCTTCCTTCTTCATTTTAGGCAGGCAACGGACCTTACCATCTCAGAACCCACCTTTAAACCTCTACTGATCAAATGATTATGTCCGAGATATTTAGAACATTCATTATCCTGGTACTGCTCAGGCTCACCCCCTTCAACTCTTTTTCCAATGACTGTATGGGTATTGCTTTCTGCTCTCATCTTGAACTCAAAAACTTCATTGACTTTGTTTCCAATTTCTACTGTTTTCTTATCTTCATATGATCCATCTCTGACTCTTTTCTTTCTTAGTAAAGTTTTACAACACCAATTTTAAATCCAACCAATTTATTTGATAGTAAATCCGCGAGCTTTCGACGCTATGCGCCTTCGTCAGGCAAATGCAGTGTTCTGATCTGCAGAGGCACTCATATCCACACAGACAGTTACAGATTGCTGATTAAAATGCGAATCCTTACATCTAACCTGCTATTCAAGTGTTAAAGTGGCTAACAATGTGTGTGAAGGAAATCCTGAGCATTGGTTAGAGAATTGTGTATTTTCTCCCGACAGCACAGTAAGTGAGGTTTTTTGCTAATCCAGGCAAGTTACGGGGGTTACAGATAGTGTGACATGAAGCCAAGATCCCCGTTAAGACCGTCCTCATGTGTGCGGAACTTGGCTATCAGTCTCTGCTCAGCAACTCTGCGCTGTCGTGTGTCACGAAGGCCCCCTTGAAGAACATTTACCCGCAGGTCGGAGGCTGAATGCCCATGACTGAAGTGTTCGCCCACAGGAAGGGAACTGTTTTGCCTGGTGATTGTTGAGCGGTGCTCATTCATCCGCTATCGTAGTGTCTGCATGGTCTCCCCAGTGTACCATGCTTCGGGACATTCTTTCTTGCAACATATTAGGTAGACAACGTTTGCCGAGTTGCAAGAGTATGTACCGTGTACCTGGTGAATGGTATCCTCACGTTTGATGATGTCGTCCATGTCTATGATCTGGCATGTCTTGCAGAGGTTGCTGTGGCAGGGTTGTGTGGTATTGTGGTCACTGTTCTCCTGAAGGTTGGGTAGTTTGCTGTGAACAATGATCTGTTTAAGGTTGTGCGGTTGTCTGAAAGCAAGAAGTGGGGGGGTGGGGATGGCCCTAGCGAGATGTTCATCGTCATCAATGACATGTTGAAGACTCCGGAGAAGATGTCGTAGCTTCTCCGCTCCAGGGAAGTACTGGACAACAAAGGGTACTCTGTCCACCTTGTCCCGTGTTCGTCTTCTGAGGAGGTCAGTGCAGTTTATCACTGCACGTTGGAACTGTCGATTGATGAGTCGTGCGCCATATCATGTTCTCATGAGGGCATCCTTCAGCATCTGGAGGTGTCTGTCACGATCCTCCTCATTTGAGCAAATTCTGTGTATACGGAGGGCTTGTCCATAGGGAATGGCTTCTTTAACGTGATCATTTCTTTCTTCACAGTGTATATTAATGATTTAGATAAGGGAACTAAATGTAACGACTAGAATTCTCTAACCTTGCCCACGGCTGGGATTCTCCAGTCCCGCTGAAGTGAATGGACTTTTGGCTGAGCATCAAATACTCTATTTCACTAGCAGCAGTGGCATGGCACATAACATCAGAGAATTCTGGCCAATATTTGCAAATTTGCAGATGACACAAAGTTGGATGGGAGGGTGAGCTATGAGGAGAATGCAGAGATGCTTCAGAGTGATTTGGAAAGTTGAGTGAATTGGCAAATGAATGGGGAATGCAGTATAATGTGGATAAATGTGATGTTATCCATTTTGGTAGCAGAAACACAAAGGCGGTTATTATTTGAATGGTTATAGATTGAGAGGGGAAATGTGCAACAAAACCTGGGTGTCCTCATTCAACAGCCACTGAAAGTAAGCATGCAGATGCAACAGGCAGTAAAGAAGCAATTGTGTGAGGATTTGAATATAAAAGCAAAAATGTCTTGCTGCAATTATGCAGGGCCTTGGTGAGACCACACTTGGAATAGTATGCAGCTTTGGTCTCCTTATTTGTGGAAGAATGTTTTTGCTATGGAGGGAGTACAGCAAAGATTTACCAGGCTGATTCCTGGGATGATGGGACTGATGTATAAGATACTCAGTCAGTTTGGATTATATTTGCAGGAGATAGAAGAATGAGGCAGGGGGGAAGAATCTCACAGAAACTATCAAATTCTAACAGACTAAACAGGGTAAATAGAGTCATTGAGATTTTCAGCATGGATACTGACCCTTCGGCCCAACTTGTCCATGCTGTCCTTTTTTTTTTAAGCCCTGCAATTGCCTACATTTGGCCCATATCCCTCTATACCCACCTTACCTATGTAACTGTCTGGACACTTCTTAAAAATCAAAACTGTACCTGCCTCTACCACTACTTCTAGGCAGCTTATTCCACCCTCCTTGCAAAAATTGCCCCCTGGACCTTTTTGTATCTCTTCCCTCTCACCTTAAACTATGCCCTCTAGTTTTAGACTCCCCTACTTTTGGGAAAAGATATTGACTATCTAGCTGATCTATGCACCTCATTAATATATAGACCTCTATAAGATCACCCTCAGCCTTCTATGCTCCAGAGAAAATGTCCCAGCATATCCAGCCTCTCCTTTTAATTCAAAGTAGCAAGTTCTGGTAGCATCCTAGTAAATCTTTTCTGCACTCTTTCTAATTTAAGAATATCCTTTCTATAAGAGGGTGACCAGAACCATACGGCCTTACTAATGTCTTGTATAATTTCAACACGACATTCAATATCTGACCAATGAAACCAAGCATGCTGAATGCCTTTTTCACTGTCCACCTGTGATTCCATTTTCAAGGAAAATCTCTTTGTTCTATAATTCTCCCAATGCCCTACCATTAACTGAGTAAGTCCTACCCTGGTTCGATCGACCAAAATGCATCACCTTGCATTTATCTAAATTAAACTCCATCTGTCATTCATCAGCCCAATGCCCCAATTGATTAAGATCCCATTGCAATCCAAGATAAACCTTCTTCACTGTCCACTATGCCATTAATCTTGATGTCATCTGCAAACCATGCCTCCTATATTCTCATCCAAATTATTAATATAAATAACAGTGAACACAACACTGACACCTGAGACACAGCTAGTCACAGGCCTCCAGTTTGAAAGACAATCCTCTACAACTACCCTCTGACTTCTGTCATCAAGCCAATTTGGTATCCATTTAGCTATCTCGTCCTGTACCCTGAGAGATTTAACCTTATGCAACAACCTATCACAGCTGTAGAATTGCTGACATTCTTTCTTATAACAGCTTCAACCCTTAATCCAAATTCTTGCTTCCTCCCATGCACATTGTATGCCCACTTACCTCAACCTTGCATTCCAGCAACTTTGAGGGTCGCCTTTTTCCAAGTGATTCAAGAATGTACCTAGAACTTAGTAGATTTTGCCTATCATCTTACTGTGCATTCTGGTCATCCAAAAAATATAAGTAGGTTTTAGAAAGTATATATTTTTAATGAAGATTTCCCCCTTTTTTTTTACAAAAACTGCACTAAATCCTCAAGCATTGGTTCAGTACAGCGTAACCATTTTTCCACATAAACACCCAGAAAAGACCAGCAAATATCATTACAACTGGTTTGGAATATCAATTACAAATTATAATTCATTATAATCATTGAAATCAGTGTCTCCCTTTAGACAGATAATGAAAGGATGTTACACAGAGTGGGGAATAACAGAACGACAATAGTGCACACTCTCATCCACAGGAGCAAGCTATATAGCATAAGGAAGCTCCCATGAAGTGAAATACAACAAATAAGAGCCTAAAACTGTGCCCCCAAAACCTTCAAGCAATAAAAGAATAACATGGAAAGGGGGGATATCAAGAAAAGACCCTAAACCTACTTCAGTGTGCACTTTCACATACAGGATAAGAGGAGCAAAGATATACACTCTCAAAGGAAGACTGCAGATAAAACAGGTCCCAGGTATCCAAACTTACCCCAGGATCCCACAAATAATAGGATACCTTCCTCCTGGGAGACCTAAACCTTTTATATAATCTCCACACTTTCGAAGTACGAATTTTAAAAATAGCTACTACCCTTGCCTTCACAACCAAAGTAAGAGATATTGACACAGATAACAGAAAAGCCAATGAGCCAAGGATCCTCACAGCTCACCACAAAATAAGCCAAATCAGAGGTGCCACTCAAGCCCAACCATCAACTTGAAAACAAAATCAGGATTATAATAACAAGAGGAGTAGTGCAAGATTAATGATGAATTGCAGGATAACATAGCTATCCACGGAGTTTGAGAAGACCAAATCCTTAACCAGATTGTCAAGCAAATCATAGATCCTTTTATTATTTCACCAAAGTCTCTGCATTCCTGTTGTATCGTTGTCCAGAAGCCCCAGTAGAGAGAGACCTAAATCCCAGCAGGTGGCAAGTACCACCACATCCAGCTGCTACCAGTGCTCCCTGACAAACACCATGGTCAAGACAAAGTGAATGCAGCAACCGGAGCTTATAATTAACGCCAGATCTTGAAGACCAGATACTTTTTGAACTTGATATGCCCTTCAAATCAAGATTATGTAAGTATGGCAGCCAGTTTGCAAATTCAGCTGAGACATTTTCCTTAGCTCCTCACGGGAGATTAGGCATGCAGACACACCCCTTTTGGCTCCTTTACTCTGAATTAGCCAAGATGTCCAACACAACATGCAGCAGGATTTCCAGACACTGAAAACAAGCCTCCACTGAGGAAACTGTCCACTTGACTAACAGGCTTTTTATTCTGCTTCATCCATTCTTTTCCCTAGATATTTTGCAGTTCATTAATAGGAGTGACAATGATTTGTGCCAGGGAACCAAGACCATCATCCACAACTTTACCCACAATGGCAGCCATCATTTCAATGCCTACAACATCTCCAGAGCATGAGCCTGCTCACCACAACTGTAAGCAAGGCCCCACCCCAATTGTCTCCAGCTGTTTTGAATAAGTGAGGATTTTCTTGACTTTACTCGGCTCCCTGTCAACCAAACTTAACTAAGATCTTCCAGGAACATAGCGCAAATCTCCAGCATGAGATAATTAAGGATTGTGCAACAGGATAAATAAAAGATTTAAAAGATCAGGAGTGCCAAGAGTTTACAAAAATGTATCCATTCCTGCACTTACATCATGTGACCTCCCTCTGGAACATAGATTAATGAATCCAATTTTTTTAATATAGAAATTGCAAAATCCAATACCTATATAACAGTAAAATCTTTGAATAACATCATGAAAATCATTTTTATTCAGTCACCTTAAAATTGGTGGCTGCAACAATTAAATAAAAGCAGAAAATGCTGGAGAATGCTCCAGCAGGTCAGACCTCACCCACGCAAAGAGAATTAGAGTTAATGAGTCAGGTTGTTCTGAGTTCCGATCAAAAGGAAATATAAACTCTTTTTTGCCCAGATACTGCCTGATCTGCTGAGTACTTTCTACATTTTATGTTTTTATTTCAGATTTAGACATTTACAATATTTTGCTTTTACTTTTGAAAATGGTACATCTTATGCCACATAATGCTAGCATCTTATGCTAGCACGAGGGGACACAGCTTTAAATTAAGGGGTATGAGTTATAGGACGGATATCAGAGGTAGCTTCTTTACTCAAAGAGTGATTAGGGAGTGGAATGCCCTGCCTGCAGCTGTTGTAGATGCGCCAAGTTTGGTGGCGTTTAAGAGGTTAATTGATAAGTATATGGAAGAGAAGGGAATGGTTTAGTTTGGAGGGGCATTGCTTTTTATTTTGGTCGGCACAACATCGAAGGCCGAAGGGCCTGTTCTGTGCTGTAATGTTCTATGTTCTATAATGTAACATTCCCATGACCAAAAGAATATCTTAGACTAATGGGAAACAAAGTCGTAAGGGATCTGCTAAAATATTGTCAGCTGATAGCACTTTCATCAGTCAAATGGTTCTGGATTCAAATTTCACCCAGAAACTTGAGCTTAAAAATCATGATTGACAATCAGTGTTGTACTGAGGGAGTACCATCTTTTGGATTAGACACTAAATCAAGACCCAACCATCTTGAGAAGAGACATCAATTCATCAACTTTGCCATGCAAACACCCAGAAAGTTGGAAGGAAGTAGATGCCTGGTTATTAGAATCAGAGTTGAGGTGACACTCATGGGGGCCAACAGAAAGTGTTGCTGGTCCAAAGTAAATACATTGGTGACGTTCAGTAGGAGAATGGAATTCCAGGGAGATGGTAGAGTGGGCAGGGAGCTGCAGGGTAGGAGTTATAGGGACTGGGTATGAGAGGGAGGAATTGTCTGGGACAGGAAAGCAGCGACAGCTGGAGACACAGTGTTCCCTTATGATGATCAGAAGAGCACTCCTGCGATAAACAATGTGTTTAAAACTTAGCTCCTGGCCTTGAATGCTATTCCTAGCTAGCTTGGCATGGAAGGGAAAGAAAATCATTACTACTCATTTATTCAGAACTCAGGTTAAATTAGCAGATTGTTACAGGAGTCTAATCCATATGTTTCAAGTAGGGCCCTGTCACTTTGGGATGTATACCTTTGCCACCTGCAATTTAAATCTGTCATTGAAAAGATCATTACGGGAAAGGAATGATCAGACACCCTCCTCACTTAATCTGTTCCCTACTGGTTTCCAGAATGGCAGGGTATTAAAAATTAATTGTAAAATATTACAATTGGAGCCCATTCTCATCTTTTACTCATTCGATTTGCATTGTTACTTGAACATCCTCCAATTTCAGCTTTGCACTCATGCACATTTCTCTCCAAATGTTTATGGACACACTGATAGGAAATGATTAACTTTACAAACAGACGTCAAAGGGAAATTGTTTCCAACAAAACTCAGATCAAAAACACATTTTTCGATCACGAAGTGCACGCAGCAAAATATATAACCTAGTTTATAGAACAGAGAAGTTCAATCTCAGAACATTTCAATAATTAATTGCAAGTCTGACATGCACATTTCAAAGAGTTCCAAACAGTGCAACTTCTTTTAAGATCTTTGAACATTTCTTCATCTACAGCAAGTAAAATTAAAATTACTGCCATCAAACTCAAGTTATACTGACTGGAATTTCTGTTGTTTATTTAATTTTAATGTCATGGTGGTGTATTGCAGGTCTTGGTAAGAAAACTACAAATGCTTTGGTGATGTTTATCTTCTGCTAAATATTGCCTTGATCTGAATGACTAAAGAATAAATCTTCAGGGTATAACATTACCAATTTAATTATATTGTGATTTCATTTATTATTGTCACATGCATTAATATACAATGAAAAGAATTGTTTCTAGTGCACTTTACAGACAAAGAGTACCGTACATAGAGAAGGAGAGAGTACAGTTCACTAGATTCTCTACCTCTTTCCTACAGTCCATCTCATGATTACACTTTCTGAAGTCAATGACTATCTCTTCTGTTTATTGACATTGAGAGAGAGATTATTGTTGTCACACCAGTTTACCAGATTCTCTCTTTCCTATACTCAATCTCATCACTATTTGAGATCCTACCCCACTACAGTGGTGTCATCAGCAAACTTGAAAATCAAGTTGTAGGGGTATTTGGCCCCATAGTCATAGGTGTATAAAGGGTGTAGTAAGGAGCTGAGGACACAGCCTTCTGGGGCAAGAATGTCGAGAATAATTATGGAGGTGTTGTTGTTGCATATCCTTACAGATTGCGTTGTGTGGGTTAGGAAGGTCCGAACCTCAGGCAATGGAATTTGGAGATGAGTCTCGTAGGAATAACGATGTTGAAGGCTGAACTTAGTCAATAAATCGGAGCCTGACAGAGATGTCTTTATTATCTAGGTAATCCAGGGTTGAGTTCCGGGGCAAGGAGATGGCATATACAGTGGACCTGCTGGGATGGTAGGCAAACTGTAGTGGATTCAATCTGGATTTGATTCGTGCCATGACTAACCTTTCAAAGCACTTCATAATGGTGGCTCTCAGAGCCACCAGACAACAATCATTAATGCATGGTGCTTGGCTTTTCTTTGGTACTGGGATGATGGTCATCTTCTTGAAGCAGATAGGGACCTCAGATTGTTGTGATGAGAGATTGTGGATGTCTTTGAATACTCCCAAGCTGGTCTGCACAGGATCTGAGTGCTCATCTAGGTACCTCATCCAGGTCAGTTCGCTTTCTGTGGGTTAACCTTAGAGAAGGCTGCTCTGACATCAAAATGGTGACCTCGGATACAGGTTCATCTGAGGCTTCCAGGGTTGGAGGGTGTGCTCTCATTGAGCTTTTGCTTAAAACAGGTATAGAATGTATTGAGTTCATCGGGGAAAGGTTTACATGCCTTCATCTTGTAGCCTGTTCTGCCTGCAGACCTTGCCATAGTTGACAGGGGTCCATGTGGCTAGCCTGGGATTTTAGCTTGGTCCAGTACTGTCTCTGACATCTTTGACAGATCTCTTTTGAGAAGTCTGGCTTTTTTGTATAGGTCAGGGTCACCTGACTTGAATGCCTCAGATCTAGACTTCAGCAGAGGGTATCCCTCTTCATCCATTGTTTCTGGTCAAATTTTCTTCTTTGGCACACAATCTTCTACATACTGACTGACGAGGTCAGTTACTGTAGTGGTGAACTCAGTTAGGCTAGTCACAGAGTTCCTTTTTCTTTTTAAAAGTTTTAAAAGTTCAAGAATTCCAAGACATAATTGTATGGGTTAAGTAGCGAGTATTATTTGTTCTAGTAAATCTATGAGCAAAACATTTTACACTTGAATCTCCCATTTGTGGCACAGGGACAACAATTCCAAACTTATGTCCTTACCTTACTTAATAGCCAACAAAAACATATTTCCTTCAGGTTTAGTTGTTACCACTGCCAATGAATCAGACAGATCTGTACTTAGCTCCAATGGAAGCTGTCATCCACCCATGTACCCTGCTAATTCACCATCCTCTCAGCTTTTGACCCAGTCCAGAAAATCAAAGCTACTTACTTGGGGACAAAAGCTATTCTCATTACACCTGACGCAAGACACCTTTACAAAGCCCTTTCTTCAGCCTATGCTGTGTTACATTTGGTTCAGATTTTATCACCCACTAAATAGATATAACAAGAACCATGGGATTACTATAGGCATTGTATGCATGCTCATATTCTGAGTAAGCATCATATTTGTTGTCTGGGGAGATCTGTAGTTTTATGGGGGGAAACAGAAACTGGAAGATAGTATAGTTTGAAACTAGTGGAGTACTCTACAATGATATCCATAGAATCTAATAAAAAATAAAGCAATCAGACAAATTAACCAAGAAGCAGGAAAAGTAGCCAGGACAAAAGATAGAGGCTCCCATGGTCAATAGACTGTGAATGCAAGTTTTACCTCTGGGAATAGCTGGAGCTGAGAAGTATTCCTCAGAAAACTGTAGCAGACTTATGATATAAAAAT
Organism: Sphyrna mokarran; assembly: GCA_024679065.1. Lineage (NCBI taxonomy): Eukaryota > Metazoa > Chordata > Chondrichthyes > Carcharhiniformes > Carcharhinidae > Sphyrna > Sphyrna mokarran. The sequence goes on from JAGIQG010000015.1 coordinate 36,879,436, forward strand.
AAATAAGGAAAATTGACATGCTTTAAGAGAATTACTATGGTAAATAAGAAGTAAACTCAAGTCTATGACATATGGAGTTTGAAAACATATCAATTTAGTCCTATTTTCTTCATTTAACTTTTCTATTTGCATTAAACTTTGTGTTTTATTTTAACAAAAGTGAAATCTTTAAATCTTTGATTTAAATCTTTAATTTTAAAGATTAAAAATGAAATCTTTAACATTCTGATCCAATAATCCAATCATTGTTGGATTAGAATGAGGAATTCAGATTTCTCTTTAAATGTTAATTGTCCCAAAATAATCGTAACAGTATGTACAGTAAACAAGGATAAGAACACCATGTAGTTCTCTTCCCTGTTGGCTTTGCTGATGTTCAGTGTATAAAGGATGGGATGTGATGGAATTGGGGAACATATTAAATCAAAAACAACAACTGTTAGTTTTTTGGTACTCTAAGTATTTTAGTGTAAATAGTCTAGTGATTATGGTACTGGACCTCAAAGATAATGGCCTCAGGGTTACTAGTGGCGTCACATGCTAGTCAGTGTAGAAATGACAGGATATATTGAATAAATGTATGGCTGGAGAGATGGTTTTGAGGGAGGGTTTCAAATTCCTGGGGCATTGGGGTCTGTTCTGGGGGAGCTGAACCTGTACAAATTAGTTGGGTTACATCTGGGCAGAACTGAGACTGATGTCCTAAGGGGAGTGTTTGCTAAAGCAGTTAGGGAAGGTTTAAACTAATATACCAAGGGAATGGGAACCTATGTAAGGCATCCAAGAAGGAGGGAGCAAGGACAAAATTTGGGGAGAATGTTCCAACTACATCAAAAATCAGGAAAAAAGTTAAAAGGAAGGAGAACTCAGATGTTATTAATGGAAGTGTTAGAATTCTAAAAGGTACAAAAACAAGCATGAGGGGACTTTATCTGAACGTTTGTAGCATTTAAAATAAGGTAAATGAGTTGATGTCACAAATCATTGTGAACGAGTATGATTTGGTGGCCATTACAGAGACATGGTTGCAGGATGGTGATGAGTGGGAGTTAAATATCTAGAAGTATCAGACTGTTCAAAGGGATCGACAGGAAGGTGAGGGAGGCAGTGTAGCTCTATATTTAAGAATGACATCAAGGCAGTAGTGAGCGGTAATATAGGTTCTATGAAAAAAGGTTGAATCCATTTTGGTGGAAATCAGAAATAGCTAAGGAGAGAAAGTTACTGCTGGGCGTAGTCTATACACCACCAAATAATGACATCATACTGAGGCAAGAAATAAACAAAGAAATAACTGATGCATGTAAAAATGGTACAGTAATTATCATGGGAGATTTTAATCTACGTATCAATTGGTCAAACCAGGTTGGTCAATGCAGCCTTGAGGAAAACTTCATAGAATGTATCCGCAATAGCTTCCTTGAACAGTATGTAATGGAACTTACGAAGGAGGGAGCTATCCTAGATCTAGTCCTGTGTAATGAGGCAGGAACAATTAATGATCTTGCAGTTAGGGATCCTCTCGGAAGAAGCAATTATAGTATGGTTGAATTTAAAATACAGATTGAGCGTGAGAAGGTAAAATCCAATACAAGTGTTTTGTGCTTAAACGATGGAGACGTTGGCTAAGATAGACTCGAAGCAAAAACTTCATGGTGGGGCAACTGAGGAACAGTGTAGGACTTTCAAAGCAATCTTTCAACTGCCCAGCACACTTATATACCAGTGAGAAGGAAGGACAATAGAAAAAGAGATAATAAGCCATGGATATCTAAGGAAATAAAAGATATCAAATTGAAAGAAAATGCATACAAAATGGCAAAGATTAGTGGGAACAGAGAGGATTGGGAAATCTTTAAAGGTCAACAGAAAGCCACAAAAAAAGCTTTCAAGAAAAGATACATTATGAGTAAACTAGCTCAGAAAATAAAAACAAATAGCAAAAGTTTCTACAAATTTGTAAAACAAAAAGAGTGGCTAAAGTAAACATTGGTCCTTTAGAGGATGAGGAGGAAGATGTAATAACTGGAAATGAGAAAATGGCTGAGACATTGAACAGGTATTTTATGTCGGTTTTCACAGTGGAATACACAAATAACATGCCAAAAATTGATGACAGGAAGACTATGGAAGGTGAGGACCTGGAAACAATTACCATGAAAGAGGCAGAATTGGGAAAATTAATGGGGCTAAAGGTAGACTAGTCTTCTGGTCCTGACAGAATGCATCCCAGAGCAATAAAAGAGATGGCGCGAGAAATAGCAAATTCACGAGAAGTAATTTACCAAAATTCGCTGGACTCTGGGATGTTTTCTGCAAGTTGGAAAACAAAAAACGTGATGCTATTGTTTAAAAAAAGGAGATAGACAAAAGACAGACAATAGGCCAGTTAGCTTAATTTCTGTAGTGGGAAAAATGTTTGAATCTATCAAGAAAGAAATAGCGAGACATCTGGATATAAATTGTCCCGTTGGCAAGCGCTACACGGGTTCATGAAGGGAAGGTCATGTTTGACTAATTTGGTGGAATCCTTGGAGAACATCACAAGTGCAGTGGACAAAGGGAAACCTGTGAGGTGTATCTGGATTTCCAGAAGGCATTTGACAAGGTGTCGCACCAAAAACTGCTACATAATGCTATACTGTGCATTACTTGCACAGTGTTACAAGTAATGTATTAGCATGGATAGAGAATTGATTTACTAACAGAAAGCAAAGAGCGCGGATAAATGGGTATTTTTTGGTTGGCAATCAGGGATTAGTGGTATGCCTCAGGGATCAGTGTTGGGATCACAAGTGTTTACTATTTACATAGATGATTTGGTCAAGTATAGTGTGTCAAAATTCACAGATGACACGAAAATGGGTGACAGGACAAAGTGTGCAGAGGATACTGAAAGTCCGCAAAGGGATAGACTTAGTTAAATGAGTGGGCAAAGATCTGGCAGATGGAGTACAATGTTGGTAAATGTGAGGTCATCCATTTTGGTAGGAATAACAGCAAAATAGACTATTATTCAAATGGTAAAAAATTGCAGCATGCTGCTGTGCAGAGGGCCTTGGGTATTTTTGAACAAGAATCACAAGGAGATGGTTTGCAGGTGCAGCAGGTTATTAAGAAGGCAAATAGAATTTTGTCCTTCATTGCCAGAGGGATGGAGTTTAACAACAATGAGGTTATATTGCAGCTGTATAAGGTGTTGGTGAGGCCATATCTAGAATACTGTGTACAGTTTTGGTCTGACTTGAGAAAGGATATACTGGCACTGGAGGGGATGCAGAGGAGGTTCACTGGATTGATTCCAGAGTTGAGAGGCTTGGCTTATGAGGAGAGACTGAGTAGACGGGGGCTATACTCTTTGGAATTCAGAAGAATGAGCGGAGATCTTATAGAAACATATAAGATTATGAAGGGAACAGATAAGATAGAAGTAGGGAAATTGTTCCCACTGACTGGTGAAATTAGAACTGGGGGCATAGCCTCAAAATAAGGGGAAACAAATTTAGGACTGAGTTGAGGAGGAACTTCACACAAAGGATTGTGAATCTGTGGAATTCCCTGCCCAGTGAAGGATTGAGGCTACCTCAATAAATGTTTTTAAGACAAGGATAGATAAATTTTTGAACAGTGAAGGAATTAAGGGTTATTGTGAGTGGGCAGGTAAGTGGAGCTGAATCCACAGAAACATCAGCCATGATCTTATTGAATGGTGGAGGGGGCCAGATGGCCTTCTCCTGCTCCTAGTTCTTATGTTCTCAAGTAAGCCAGAGATTTGACAAATTGAATAATGAATTTAAAATTCTGAACATATTCAGACTTGTGTCTGAAAAAAAAAATTAGGATAAAACTGCCAGTTTGTTAAAAAATAAAAACCTCAATTTGTTCACTATTGATCTTCAGAATAGGATCCAACTTATGTGTATCTTCAGGGGAAAAACTATGTTGTTGACTTTCAGTAACGTGAGGACAATGAGTCCTGCCTTAATAGAATCACCCACCAAACAAGAGCAAGTAAAAGACAGTATGACAATAAGGCGGCTTGTGTAGTTTACTCACAGCATAATGAACTTCAATAGACTTTGAGCTCCAAGCATTCCAGAGTAAAATAAAGGATTCTCTCCTTGAATATAAATTTTGACAGCAGGAAAATGTGTAACATTTTCTTTCAGGCAAACATCTGTCCAGTCTCCACAGTTAACCCGAGTCAGTGCAAGGTCTTTCATATCTGTGTAGCAAAATTATTAGAAGAATTTTATTGCGTTCAATTTAAAATTCAAAAAAAAATCAGTAAGGCAGAATTTAAAAAGATATCCAACATAAATGGACTATTAGACTTCAAAGTTTCTGCTCTGAAAGCAAATGTAGTTTAGGAATTCAGCAGCATTACATATAGTTACTAAAAAAAAAAAGAGATTTCCACGATTACCATTTTGAATTGTACACAGTGTGTATGCAGCTTGGGTAATGACAATATAGTTAATGCATTATCAACACTGCAGTATTATTACATCTAATATCTCCTAATAAAGTGCATACAGAGGCATCAATACTGTTAATATATTGTCAATGTGACAAATATTGAAATATCAATTTATAATGGCAAAAGTTGAAAATGGAAAGCAAGGTTTTATGGGCATGGAGTACACATAGATATAGGGCAGGATCTTCAGACCACACTCACCATCACCCAGAAATGAACTTGTCATGGGGATTCCCTGAGGATATAAAGGTGAATCCCTGAGGGTACTGAAAGATTGGCACCGTGAAGTAGCCATGTCAAACAGTGCCAGGAGGCAGGGTGCTACAGGGGGGAGCCTAATGTTTGGGGTCATCATTGGAGGAGGCACGGGGGGGGGGGGGGGGGGGGGGGGATTAATTTTTACATGGTGGTGGCTGGAGGCAATGTGGTAGCTAGGGATGCTGGCGATGGCCATTTGGCAGGGATGTGGTTGCCACAACTGACTGGTGGGGGTGAGTGGGCGTGGTTGATGCGGTGCCTGGGAGTGGAGAAAAGGGTCATTCATGTTCTAAATGTGGCAACCTTTAAAAATGGCGCCCCAAGCTCAGGGCGCTTCTTCTCAGCAGCACCAATTCTCCACAAATTCTGGTAAGATATTGTTTTTAGGAAAAATTATCCTGTAGGTTTAAAGTGAAATGTGAAAAACCATTGACAAAGAAATATTTGGTTGAAGGATAGAAATTTTTTTGCTGAATTGGCTGAAAAGCTGAATGATCTGAAATTAAGGTACTGCTGTATCTTCACTGGTGAGAGGATGTAATTACTGTGTCGCAAATTTTGATAGCTAGTTTCTATTCTAAATTTGAAATAGAGAAGTACAGCACAAATATAAGAATAGGAAATAATGTTTTTCAATAAATGTGCATTAATATAGAGCAAACTGATAAATCGAGGCAGAACTTACTATTTAAAAAAATAATATTTTAATTTGGAGTCCTTCAACAAACTGCATTTGTGGATTTATGTTCAGTATTATCTTACCAAAAGAATTCTAAGCGCTGAATGATAAAAATGGGAGAGAATCACGCTCATTTTTTGTGTGAGTTCCTGGATGCAATTCCCTGTAAGGCACTTAGAAACAAAATGAGACCAAATGGAATTCTCAAAAGGGGGAGTGTGCAGAGCCTTGTTTTTGCCAAAAAGCCAGTTGCTGAGCTATTAGGGCACCATTGCACACGTGCCCTGATCTCCCAATGCACTATGTACAGTATATATACAAATTTGAGGTTAGAGCCAGTCAAGGATAGTAGTGGGAACTTGTGCGTGGAGTCAGAAGAGATAGGAAAGGCATTGAATGAATACTTTTCTTCAGTGATCACTAAGGAGAGAGGCCCTCTTTTTGAGGATGACTGTGTGATACACTGATAGGCTAGAGCAGTAGATGTTCTGAGGGAAGATGTATTAGCAATTTTGAAAAACCTGAGATTCAGTAAGTCCTCTGGGCCAAATGGGATGCATCCTAGGATACTTTTGGAAGCAAGCGATGAGATTGTGGAGCCTTTGGCTTTGATCTTTGGGTCCTCACTGCCCATGGGGATTGTGTCAAAAGACTGGAGAATGGTGAATGTTGTTCCTCTCTTCAAGAAAGGAAATAGGAATGACCCTGGTAATTATAGGCCAGTAAGTCTTACTTTGGTGGTTGAAGTTAATGGAAAGGGTCCTGAGAGATAGAATTTATGACCATTTGGAAATATGCAGCTTAATCCAGGATAGTCAGCACAGCTTTGTGAGGGGTAAGTCCTACTTCTCAAATTTGACTGAATTCTTTGAGGAGGTAATTAAGTGTGTAGACAAAGGTAGAGCAGTTGATGTTGTATAAATGGATTTGAGTAAGGCATTTGATAAGGTTCCCCATGATAGGCTCATGAAGAAAGTAAAGAGGTGTGGGATAGAAGGAAATTTGACCAACTGGATAAGTAACTGGCTACCTCATAGAAGTCATGATATGGAATAGCAGGTTAGGTATAAAGATTCGCATTCTAATCAGTAATCTGTAAACAGTCTGTGCTGGTATGTGCGCTGTCAGAGACCAGAACACCTCATTCACCTGACAAAGGCCATAGAGTCGAAAGCTTGTGAGTTTACTATCAAATAAATCAGCTGGACCTAAACCTGGTGTTGTCAGACTTCTTACTGTATCTCATAGAAAACAGAGGGTGGTGGCAGGGGGAAAATATTCAGACTGGAGGCCAGTTACCAGCAGTGTACCACAGGGATCAGTGCTGGGTCCTCTACTATTTGTGATTTTTATCAATGACTTGGAAGATGGGGCTGAAGAGTGAGTTAGTAAATTTACTGATGACACCAAGATTGGTGGAGTAGTGGATGAGGTGGAGGGCTCTTGTAGGGTGCAAAGAGACATTGATAGGATGCAGAGCTGGGCCAAAAAGTGGCAGATGAAGTTTAACCCTGATAATTGTGAGGTGATTCATTTTGGTAGGACAAACTGAATGCAAATTACAGAGTCAATGGCAGAGGTCTGAGGAACATAGAGGAGCAGAGAGATCTTGAGGTTCACATCCACAGATCTCTGAAGGTTGCCACTCAAATAGATAGAGCCGTGAAGAAGGTTTATAGTGTGATAGCATTTTTTAACAGGGGGGTATGAATTTAAGAGCCGTGGGATTATGCTGCAACTACACACAACTTTGGTGAGACGACATTTGGAATATTGTGTGCAGTTCTGGTCACTTCACAGTGAGGAGGATGTGGAAGCATTGAAGAGAGTGGAGAGGAGATTTACTAGAATGCTGCCTGGTTTGGAGGGTAGGTTTTGAGGAAAGGGTGAGGGAGGTGAATCTTTTCTTTCTAAAACAGAGGAGGATGAGCAGCAACTTAACAGAGATATTTAAGATAATGAGGGAGATAAATAGAGTGGATGTGCAAAGACTGTTTCTTTGGGTAGATGTAGCTGTTTGTAGGGATCGTGATTTAACGTTCATGGTAGGAGATATAAGAGGGATGTCTGAGGTAGATTCTTCACTCAGAGTAGTTGGGGTGTGGAATGTAACTGCCTGTTGTGACAGTGAATCAGACACTTTAGGAACGTTCAAGCGGTTATTGGATAGGCACATGGAATACACCAGGAATGACAGGGAGTGGGATATCTTGATCTCGGATTTGGACATAGCTCGGCACAACATTGAGGGCCAAAGGGCCTGTACTGTGCTGTACTGTTTTAAGTTCTAATGTACTAGGAGATCTGTCAATTCCCCCACTCCCATTTGCTGTCCAGCAATCGCCACCCCTACCTATCCCAGTGGATAGTGCCAAGATGCCTGGAGGGCACTGCCACAGTGCTAGGCTGGCCCTGCCCAAAGGTATGCCTGGCCTTGACCCCTCCACCGCCCAACGGGCTTCAATAGCCTCCATTCCCACCAGCAAGGCCAGCATGTCAGGTTGCCATTGGTGGTACCATCTGTGATCCTCGCCAGTGAGGACCTCCACTGGCTAGCAGGTAAAGACAAATGAACCCACAATGATTGCGAACGGGACTCACAAATAATATTGAAATCAGCCTCAAAACCAATTTCACCGGTAGAACGGGGCCAGTAACAGAGCAAGACATGTAAAACATGGCACAAACCCAATTTATTGCCCAATGCCCAATCTTACCAGCTCACCCGTGACAATCAGTCAGTGTGACAAGCTGGTAAGATCACTCCCATAGTATTTTTCCACAAGTTTTATTTTCATCATATCTGGAAAAACAACTTACCATAGTGAAAAAACAATTGGATAGGTCAGATTTTAAAAGAATTCAGGGATTTATAGCTGTTCTCTTCTTTATGAATACACCTTGGAAGCTTAAAAACTCATTCACAGGATATGAGCACCACCTACGAGGCCAACGTTTATTGCTCATCTCTAATTGCCCTGAAGAAATCTTTTTCTAATGGTGAAGTTATTTGAAGGGTGCTATTAGGTAGAGAGGCAAGATTTTGCTCCAGCAATGGGGATTTATTTCCAAATCAGGATGGTGTGAAAATCAGGAAACTTGCAGGAAATAGCCTTTCCATGTAGCTACTGCTTGTGTTCTTCTAAGTGATACATGTGCTGTTGAAGATGTCTTTGTAAGTTGCTGCAATGCATCATGTCGACCATACACAGTGCAGCCACTATGCTCCAGTGGTGAAGGAAACGAAGGTTTAATTTGGTGATTGAGGTGCCAATCAAGCTAGTTGCCTTTGCCTGGATTTTGCTGAGCTGAAAGCTTCTTGTTAGTACTGCATTCACAGAGGTAAGTGAAGAGTATTTCATCACACATTGACTTGTTGATGCTAGAAAGGCTTTTGGAGTCAGAAGGTAACCCTGCCTCTGACCTGTTCTTATAGCCAAAATATTTAGTTGCTTGATCCTGTTAAATTTATGGTGAATGATAACCCCCAGGAAATTGGTGGCAGGGGATCTGATCATGGCAATGTCATTGAATGTCACCTGGGGGATAGTTGGACTCTCTCTTGCTGAAAGTAGCCATTGTGTGGCATTTATTTGTGTGACACAAATGCTATTTGTCACTTATCAGCTCAAGCCTTAAAATCGTCCAGCTCTTGCTGCAGGTGGACACATAACTTCAATATGAGAAGTTGTGAATGTGACTAAACACTGTGCAATCATCAGTGAACATACCCATTTCTGGAGTGAATATTGATGAAGTAATTGAGGGCTGTTGGACCTAGGACATTACTCTTAGGAACCACCGCAACAATTATCTGAGATGGCTGGCCTTCAACAACCAGAATCATCTTCCTTTTGCAGTAGATACAGCTACAGCCAGTGCAGTTTGTTCCCACTGACTTTGTGTCAGTCAAGTACTGCCTTGCTGTCAAGAGCTGTCATTCACCTCTGGAATTCAGCTATGTTCATGTTTGGACAAAAGCTACACCGAGGTCTTCAGCCAAGTGGTACTGATGGAAACCAGCTGAGCATCAGTGATCATGTTATTGATAAATATATGCCATTCCATTTGCTAGCACTGTCAAAAACACCTTCCATCACTTTACTGACAACTGACAGTAAAGAAACTGGCCAGACTGAATTTACCTTTCTTTTTGTGGACAGGAAATTCCTGAGCAATTTTCCACTTCTGTTTGGTAGGTGTAAATAGTGCTTTATTGGAACAGTTTGGCTAAAGGCCCACCTAAACAGCACAAGTTTTTGGCACTATAAGCAAGAAAATGAAGGGGCTTATAGTCTTTGTTGTATCCAGTGTGCTAAGCCATTCTTGATATCACACTGAGCCAAATTGTCTGATAAATAGTTTCTGTGATGGTGGACCTCAACAGGAATCCAAGGAGGGGTCATGGACTCAGCACCTCTTGCTAAAATTGGTTGTAAACACTTCAGCTTTGTATTTTAGACTCTGGACTGTCCCATCTTTGAGAATATGGATATTCACGAAGCCTGCTCCTGTTAGCTTTTTAATTGTCCACCACCATTCATAACGGGATGGCAAAAGACTGCAGAGCTTTGATATGCCCCATTGGTTGGGTGATGATTAATTCTAGCTATAGAACAATTCCATGCTTTAGAATGCATTTGGTCTTGCACTGTAGTTTACACAAGACTACCACTTCACCTTAGATATGTCTATTTAGCTACTCCTCAGATACATTTTTAAACTCCTAATTAAACCAGGGTTAGTTTCCTGGCTTGGTGTTAATGGAATTAGAAAGTATATGGCAGCCATGAAGTTATAGACTGTGGTGATGATATTCAATTCTGTTGCTACTGACAGTCCACGATACCTCATGGATTTACAGTTTTGAGTTGAGATTTGTTCTAAATATATCTTATTTAGCATAGTGGTCGTACCAGACAAGACATAAGCATGTGTCCTAAATGTGAAGATGTGGTTTGGTCATAATAAGGACTAGATAATGGTCACTCCTACCAATACTATGAAGGACAAATGCATCCAGAAAAGTAGATAGTGAAAATAAGGTTAAGTAAATGTTTTTCTTTCTGTAGATACTCTCACAATGTTTCACTGAAACCTAAACATACTTTCTGTACCACCTTTATGACACCAGGATGGTTTGCTTTAAAATTGAAAACTTCCATGGATCTAATTTTATTAAAGATTATTTACCTCAACTGCATAAACGAGGACTTCAAACTTCAATCTTCATGCAAAAGAATTAATCTACTTGAAGAAATATAATTGCGTTTTCCTCAGATCCTAATTGCTTACATTAATTTTCATTTGTTTTACCTTTTAGCACTCACAAATGCAGTTCTTAGGAAATTTCAGCAATCTCATCTAGTTGCATAGCAGTGCAAATTTTGGTGCAACTACTAGTTGAGCTATCAGGAAATTCAATCAAAGTATATCAAATAGCAATAAAGAATCAATTCGGGGACAAAGACCAAACAAAACAATTTCCTGGGTCCTACTAACAGCAAATTTACCAAAAAGGTACATATACAAATACTGATCCTAGCTAAATTCTGATAACTCATCCCTGAAAAGGGAATGGTTTAGGTTAGAGGGTCATTGCTTTTTCTTAATTGAGGGCCGAAGGGCCTGTTCTGCGCTGTAATGTCCTATGTTCAAAAACACTTTTCCAAAGAACAGTTATTTAGACAGTAAACAAATTTTAAATGGCTGTGAAACTGAAAGGCAATGGAGACCAATAAACAATAAGGAGACATCAATTTAAGGCATGGAGCAAGAGATTTAGAGGATATTTGTGGAAATATTTTTCACCTAGAGCTGGTGGGAATCTGGAACTCATTGTAGTAGGACAGTAGAGATAGAAGCCTTAACATGCAAGAAGCATTTAGAGAACCCTTGGAATGCCACAGCATACCATGTACTGGAAAATTAGATTAGCTTGATACCAGCACAGACAAGATGGGCGAAAGGGCCTCTTTCCGCTGGACAACCTTAAATATTGTTCATGCCAAAGATTTTTAGTCATGATGTACAGATGCCGGCGTTGGATTGGGGTGGTAAGAACTCAGTAAGAATTTAGCAACACCAATTTATAATCCAACCGATTTATTTGATAGTAAAAAAGCGAGCTGTCGACTCCTGTGTCTTCCTCAGGCAAATGCAGTGTTCTGGTCTGCAATAGCACACATCAGCACAGACAGTCAGAGATTGCTGATTAGAATGCGAATCCTTACATCTAACCTGCTATTGAAGTCTTAAAGTGGCGAACAATGTGTGTGAAGGGAATCCTGAGCATTGTTGGAGAATTGTGTGTTTTCTCCAGACAGCACAGTAAGTGAGGTTTTTTGCTAACCCAGGCAAGTTACGGGGGTTACAGATTGTGTGTCATGAAGCCAAGATCCCTGTTAAGACCGTCCTCATGTGTGCGGAGCTTGGCTATCAGTCTCTGCTCAGCGACTCTGCGCTGTCATGTGTCACGAAAGCCCCCTTGAAGAACATTTACCTGCAGGTCGGAGGCCGAATGCCCATGACTGCTGAAGTGTTCGCCCACAGGAAGGGGACTGTTTTGCCTGGTGATTGTTGAGCGATGCTCATTCATCCGCTGTCGTAGTGTCTGCATGGTCTCCCCAATATACCATGCTTCGGGACATCCTTTCTTGCAACGTATTAAGTAGACAACGTTGGCCGAGTTGCAAGTGTTGTACCGTGTACCTGGTGAATGGTATCCTCATGTTTGATGATGTCGTCCATGTCTATGATGTCCATGTATATGTACCTAATACGTTGCAAGAAAGGATGTCCCGAAGCATGGTACATTGGGGAGACCATGCAGACACTACGACAGCGGATGAATGAGCATTGCTCAGCAATCACCAGGCAAAACAGTTCCCTTCCTGTGGGCGAACACTTCAGCAGTCATGGGCCTTCGGCCTCCGACCTGCGGGTAAATGTTCTTCAAGGGGGCTTTCGTGATACACGACAGCGCAGAGTCGCTGAACAGAGACTGATAGCCAAGCTCCGCACACATGAGGACGGTCTTAACAGGGATCTTGGCTTCATGTCACACTATCTGTAACCCCCATAACTTGCCTGGGTTAGCAAAAAACCTCACTTACTGTGCTGTCTGGAGAAAACACACAATTCTCTAACCAATGCTCAGGATTCCCTTCACACACATTGTTAGCCACTTTAACACTTAAATAGCAGGTTGGATGTAAGGATTCACATTCTAATCAGCAATCTCTGACTGTCTGTGCTGATGTGTGCTATTGCAGACCAGAACACTGCATTTGCCTGAGGAAGACACAGGAGTCGAAAGCTCGCAATTTTACTATCAAATAAATCGGTTGGATTATAAACTGGTGTTGCTAAATTCTTACAAAGATTTTTAGGCCAAGCACTAAATGTGGTTTCCATTGTTTTTGCCAAATGACAGCAATTTTCACCATATTTTGAAATACACTATGGGAACACAGACATTCTAACAGTCAACACTTTGAGGCGAACAGAAAAGTAATTGGTACCTAGTTGCAAATGCATTAAAAAATTGTTGCTTTAACAGGTCACATGTTAATCAGGTCACATGTAAACATATCAATGACACAATTCAATACTATTATTCCCATGAAACTCATCTCCAAACTCTGTGGCCTGCGCCTTGGCACTTCGCTCTGCAACTGGATCCTGAATTTCCTAACTCACAGACTGCAATCAGTAAGGATAGGCAACAACACCTCCTCCACGATCATCCTCAACACCAGTGCTCCACAAGGCTATGCTCTCAGCCCCCTACTATACTGCTTATACACATGAGTGTACAGCCAAATTCTCTTCCAATTCAATTTTCAAGTTTGCTGACGACATTACTGGAGTGGGTCAGATCTCAAACAATGATGAGACAGAGTACTAGAACGAGATAGAGAATCTGGTGAACTGGTGCAGCAACAATAACCTCTCCCTCAATGTCAACAAAATAAAACAGATTGTCATCGATTTCAGGAAGCATAAAGGAGAATATGCCCCTGTCTACATCAAATGGGACAAAGTAGAAAGGGTCAAGAGCTTCAAGCTTTTAGGTGTCCAAATCACCAACAACCTCTTCTGGTCTCCCCAATGCTGACACTATAGTTAAGAAAGCCCACAAAAGCCTCTACTTTCTCAGCAGACTAAGGAAATTTGGCATGTTAGCTACGACTCTCACCAACTTTTACAGATGCACCATAGAAAGCATTCTTTCTGGTCATATCACAGATTGGTATGGCTCCTGCTCTGCCCAAGGCTGCAAGGAACTACAGAAGGTTATCAATGTAGCCCAGTCCATCATGTAAACCAGCCTCCCATGAGTTTGTCTACACTTTTCACTACCTCAGCAAAGCAGCCAGAATAATTAAGAAATCCACACCCCCCAGACATTGTCTCTTCCATCTTCTTCTGTCAGGAAAAAGATACAGAAATCTGGGGTCACGTACCAACCAACTCAAGAACAGCTTCTTTCTTGCTGTTCTTAGACTTTTGAATGGACGTGCCTTGCATTAAGTTGATCTTTTTCTACACCCTAGGCATGATTGTAACACCACATTCTGCACTCTCTTGTTTCCTTCTTTATGAATGGTCTGTATTGTGCACAAGAAACAATACTTTTCACTATATTAATGCATGTGACAATAATAAATCAAATAGGAGACAGAAAGTAATAGTGGAAGGATGTTTTTCTAGCTGGAGGTCAGTCACTAATGGTGTGCCGCAGGGCTCGGTACTGGGACCTCTTCTATTTGTAATATATATAAATGACTTGGAAGAGGGAGTAAGTGGAGTGATCAGCAAGTTGCAGACGATACAAAGATGGCTGGACTTGCGGATAGTGAGGAGCATTGTCAGGCGATGCAGCAGGACATAGATAGGCTGGTAACTTGGGCAGATAGATGGCAGGTGGAATTCAATCCTGATAAATGCGAGGTGATGGATTTTGGAAGAAAGGGGGGAGGTATATGATAAAGGGTAGACCTATTAAGAGTATAGAAACGCAGAGGGACCTGGGGGTGCAGATGCACAAGTTTCTGAAGGTGGCAGAGCAGGTGGAAAAGGTTGTGAAAGAAGCATATAGTGTGCTAGCCTTTGTAGGAAAGAGTATAGAGTATAAGAGCTGGCCTTTAACGTTGTTTTTGTATAAAACGTTGGTTAGACCTCATTTGGAATACTGCGTCCAGTTCTGGTCGTCTTATTACCGAAAGGACATGGAGACTCTGGAGAGAGCGCAGAGGAGGTCTACCAGGATGCTGCCTGATATGGAAGGTCTGAGTTACAAGGAGAGGTTATGCAAATTGGGACTGTTTTCCTTAGAAAGACGTAGACTTAGAGGAGATCTAATAGAGGTGTACAATATTATGAGGGGTATAGATAGAGTAAACAGGGTTAAGCTTTTTCCTAGGATGGACTCAAATAGCATGAGGGGTCACAGGCTTAGGGTGAGGAGGGTAAGGTATAATTTGGATGCTAGAGGGAGTTTTTTCACACAAAGGGTGGCGGCGGTATGGAATGCGCTGCCAAGTAAAGTGGTGGAGGCAGGCACTCTGGAGTTATTTAAGAGATACTTAGATGGGCACATGAACAGAATGGGAATGGAGGGGTATAGAAAACTGATTTAAAATAGAGATCATGAGCCTTGGGAGTCCCTGGGAAGTGTATAAATAGATGATGATATTGGTGTACTTGTTTTTATCCTACAGATGCTTTGGTCCACCTTGTTGTCTAACAAGGGGCATACACGCAATGGATCGTGAGAGGGCTACTCTTGGATTTCTTTTTCGAGAGTATCCTCGTGCTTCACGTCGTTAGTGTATGCTTGACCTCGACCATTTGATGGGCAACATGACAGCTCGTGTTGCTGTGCTGTGCAGATACGTGGATTTGGGCCTATGTCTGTGGGAGTTTGCGCATTCTCCCTGTGCTTGCGTGGGTTTTTTCCGGGTGCTCTGGTTTCCTCCCACATCGCAAAGGTGTGCTCTTAGGCTAATTGGCAAAACAAATTCTCCCTAAATTGTCTCAAATTTGGTTTTTAATCTATAGATCTATAAACATAGACAGGGATCACAGGTAGAGGTAGGAACATCGAGGTGGCGGCACAGGCTCGTTGGGCCGAAGGGCCTGTTTCCTGTGCTGTTTTGTTCTTTGTTAAATCAAAATTTATTTTTAAAACAATTATCCAATTTTGTTATTGACAGAAGAATGATCCAGGAGAAATAAGTAAAGAAACTGTAAAGGAAATCCAGAACAAATGTCAGAATGAAAACATCAATCAATAACTGAGCATGTAACAAAAATACCAGCATCTTAACCTGTTTCGCCACTTGATTAAATAACGGTTAATCTATATCTTGATTACACCTACCACCTTGATTCTATAATTCTGGATATTCTCGTCCAACAGAAACTATCAAATAATTTTGACATTTTACATTGATCTGATTGCAATAGTTCCATCTTTCCACAATCCTGTGCGCAAACAAATGCTTTCCGCTGTCATCTCTGAACGATCTAGCTAATTTTAAGATTATGCCTCATCATTGTAAGTTTCATCACCAGAGGAAATAGTTCCTCTCTATCTACCATATCAACTCAATTAGATCACCCTTAATCTTCTATGTTTAAAGCACTGTAATCTGAGTCTATGCAACTTACTCTCACAATCAAACACTTTTAGCCCTGGTATCATTTTTGTGAATCAGTACCACACTCTTCCAAGGCCAACATATTTTTCCTGAGGTACACTATTTAACTGGATTCTGACCAAAGCTCTGTGCAAGGTCAGAGTCCCACAGTACTTACTTGAGTAATTACCCAGGGAATGTTAGACAGATAAATCCTAGTCTAACACCTAGGTAACTCCATAAATCACCCCCAACACTCCCCACTCCATCCCAACCAACTGACTACCCAACTTTGCCCCCTGACCCTGACTATTCCCCAGATCAGAGCTGACTAATTATCCAACTACCCCCAATCCACACAACTATCTTACTATTGACCACCCAACTATCCTCCATGACCACCTGGCCAACCCAGAATCCCACCATGACTATTCACTCACCTACTTATACACCTCACCCACATACCACCTTTCCCACCTACCACCCAATTCACTTACATATCTATCAATTTATTCAAACCTATATACCCAGTTCCACAAACCTACCATCTCCAAATTCACTCACTCACCTATTCATCATCCATTCACTAATGTTAACAATGGGCCTATAGACTTATCATATGACAGCTATTGCAGTAAGAAGAGCAAGTATCCTATTCTTCCCTGATTCTAATGCACTCCAACAGAGTTTTCTGAGGAACTCCACGCTGTAAATTTCGGTGAAAGCCAGGCTCAGAAACCCCTAGAAGAAATGCATAGCAGTGTCAAGACCAGGCAGGATAGGATTCATGTCTTAGCAGGCAACAAGGCTAGAGGGGAGACTTAGGTAAAAAATAAGAGCAAAAGGAAATTGAAGGTGCAGAGAGGGGCTAGAGGGAAGAAGGGCTGTAGAAAGAGAAGAACGGGAAAGAAGACAGATGCTAATATCTGGTATAACCTTGATAGGATGTGTGTGCTTGTGGCAAATTACTTCTCAATTACATGTGGGGGAATAAATTTGTATTACATTGATGGCAGACTCAGTGCAATTTCACTTCTTTCTTAGTTTTCTTTCTCCACTTTGCTTCTGTTCCTACAGTAATTCTTCTGTTTTGTCAGCTGGTTTCTATAGCTGTCTGGAGACAATACACATCTCTCTAACCTCAGTGCTCAGTGTTCCTTTGTTAGCCACTTTAAGACTTGAATAGCAGTTTAGGTGTAAAGATTCGCATTCTAATCAGCGATCTGTAAACTGTCTGTGCTGATATGTGTGCTTTTGGAGACCAGAACACCTCATTCGCCTGATAAAGGCACAAACGCCGAAAGCTAGCATATTTACTATCAAATAAATTGGTTGGATTTAAAATTGGTGTTGCCAGACCTCTTACTGAGTTTACCCCAGTCCAACGTCGGCATCTCTACATCTTGAAATGGCACTTGACAAGAATTTATCTGTTCATTGTTACTCTTGTAGCCCAAAGAAATGTGTAAAATATTTGATAGGCCAGTGCCAGTATGTTTTTCATTCATTAGTTTCTGATGTAAAGCATTACTCCAATAAAATATACAAATAATAACATTTAGAATTCATTCATTACCATTCACTAAACCTACCTTTAAAACTTGCAAGTAAAAATAAGATCAAAATTTTCTGTGCTCTTGCAAAATGGGCTGGGAGACAGGAGGGCTAGCAAAATGGCAGGGAATGGCATCTAGAGAGTGCCCGATATTTTCCCACTACCAATGCATTTTGCTCGCAGCAGGAAAGGTGGTCGTTGGGTTGCCTGCAGAATGGTCACTTAATCCATGGAAATAGCCAACTAAAGGCCGCTTCCTGCCTCCATGGGCACTTTGCCAACGATAAGACTACCCAATGAAATCTGGTGACTTCTCAGAAAAGTTATGGGGTGAGGGTGTTCTACATGGGCACTCCATGACACACAGAGAGCCTCTTCAAAGAAATCGCTGCTCCCTTGACACAGATGCTTCCCGCAATCTCCCTGGGTTCTCTTTGAACTGATGAATAAGAATCAGGAATAAACCATTCAACCTCTTGAGTCTGCTCTGCTGTTTAATACACTTGTTTCGACACTAAGAGACAACATAGCATGGCCAATCCATCTAATCTGCATATATTTAATCATGGGAAGAAACTGGAGCGCTTACACAGACACTGGGAGAATGGGAAAATTCCACAGATGCAGTCAGCCAAGGTCGGAATTGAACACAAATCCTTAGAGCTGTGAGGCAACAGTGTTAACCACTGTGCCATCATGATCTGAGAGTCACCTCAAATCTCCCTCAATAAACTCAATGTCTAGCCTACGCCTGATAACCTATCACCCCCTTGTTTACCAAGAAAAATATACAAAGACTCTGCTTCCACCATTTTGCCAAGAAGAGAGTTCCAAAGATTCTCAGCCCTGAGTGAAACAAATCCATCTCTGCTCCCTTTTAAGTTGGTGACCCCTTATTTTTAAACAGTGGCCCCCTAGTTTTAGGTTCTCCCACAAGAGGAAATTCCCCACATCCATCTTATCAAAACTACTCAGCATCTTATATGTTTCAATCAAATCACCACTTACTCCCAGATGACGCAAAAAGGAAAAGAAATGAAAGGAGTACGATGGAGGAACATGAGCCAGCATATATCAACCAGAAGTATCTTTTTACAGGCTGACCTCTCATGTCCAAACATCCCCAGCATAACATTTATACCAATGGATTCTCTTAAGCATACAAAAATAAGTTGAACTAAAAAGTTCCACAGGTATTGGTTCTGCACATCACCACTGGGAACAACACAGAGCTGAGAGATGAAGAAGGAAGAGTTAGGCAAATGAAACAAGACTGGAGAGGGAAAATGGTGACAAGAGTTGAGGTTTGGGGGTGGAGGTATTGACAAAAGATGGGATGAATGGGGGTCCCTTCTGCACAACACGTACAAAACAGAAGTGGAAACAAAGATTATCCATTCCTCTAGGAGAAAGAAGATTTGAGAAAGGGAACAAAGAAGCAATACAGAAAGAGACAAAGAAAAAAGTCGAACATGGCATAAAGACAGGAAAAGAGAGAAAGAAAGAGCTGAAAGAATGAGAGAAAAACTAAGCAGTAGAGGGAGAGACAGAAAAAGAACATGAATATAAGAGAGTGACCAACAACATAACAGAAAGTGCTGACAGGAACAATGATGCAAAATTTGTGGTAAGGATAACATTGAGGCTGTCATTTTAAATTGGTAAATTGGACAGAAATTTATTATGTCCACAAATGCATAATTAAACATAGAAATGGCAATTGCGTGGGTTGTTTCTCTGCACGCAATGATTTTTCACCAGAGATGTGTGAAGAATGTGAATTTGCAGTACTAACCCACAAGCACCCACCAAACACTCCACATAAAGTTAGGGCTGGAGATTTCAAGTGTGAATGAACTTTAAAAAGTATGAGAAGTCTTAATGACTAATAGATAATCTTTCAGGTCATGGAAAGAGGGTGGGGAATTAGTGAGGGTGGGGCTGTCCCGTGCAGGGCTTGACCTGGGTCTTTAAAGTAGTTATACTGAAATTAAAAATATTTATATTTCTTTCCAGGTAACTGAATATTAAACTGGCAGAAATATTTGAAGTTAGCATTTAATTCACTTTGTCGGATGAATCCCAGCGCAGCAAATTATTCTGAGAAAGTTAGTCCTTCTGGACAATTGCTGGATAGACCCTTACCTGGGAACTTCCTAGAGGAATTCCCCAGCGCATCATTGGGTTTCATTAAGCATTTTCTACTCCACTGGATTAAAAAAAACAACTGGTTGTTAGGATGTCCGTTCTGCTGGTCAATTCAAGAACATTCTTTAGCTAATATTGCTCAATGACAAACATAGTTTGATCAAACATCGTCATTAGTGCTGATAAATCATCATTCTTTTTCAGGAATTGTCTAATTTTCCCATTTACTTCATTAGTAGAAGCCTGTGTCGAACTGCTGGAGGAAAATAAGGATAGCCTAGTACTAAATGATTAATAAAATTAGAGTTGACTAATTTAGAAATAAACATAGTACAGAAAATGAATGACGTATCTGGAATTACAAAGGTACAGTTGCGTAGAAACACATAACCACTGTTAGAGATTTTAAATATATATTTTCGAAAGTATTCTGTACTCCTTGCCCAAATACAAACTACCTCAAGACATAACGGGATGAAAGTTAAGTAACATTAATCACATTCTTCAACAACTATACAGCAACAGGGCACAAGTTTTTATTAGTAGGTTACAAGTTCCCAGACTTGAACGAGTCTTTATGAACGAGACAATTCAATTTCTACTGATAAGGAATGCTTCGCAGACAGTGAGAATGGGAATTCTTGAACTTTACAACCTACATAATTGAGAGATAGTGGGAAAGATAACTTTGAACTCTATTACCTATGTAATTGAAGCTGCTAAGAGACAAGTGGGTAGGGGCTTCTGGATTCTACCGAGCAATGAATTCTCATGCTGCCAGAGAGTGGGGTGTAATTAGCCAAGGTAAATAATTCATATTAACATCCTATTAAGTTGCACAGAGTAAGTAGGCAGATGATTTCTGAAGGAGGATAATTATAGCATATCTTGATAATTTAGTAGAGTAATTCAAGCTGTTTCAGAATGCTTTCGTTCTATGGTGGAAAATGAGACTGGCAAAAAAATACGTCTTCATAGCAGAGTTACTGTGAGTTCTTTGTATTTGCTCAGCTATATTAATAGAGAAATCTCCCGCATGAAGCCAGCAAAATACATAGATCTTTGGAAAAATTCCAACAGAAATCTTCAGATAATGACCTTATGATATTCCGAAAAGTACAATCCCTTATTTTACTGTAAAACAGGACACCTGAGATCAAAAAATATTTTATAACCTGCAACATGCAAATGATTTCTCATGCCACCCACTATGTATCATAGGACTAGTGAGATAGGTCCTGGTAGAAATGGGACTTAGCAAACACATCCAGGTGCAACAACAGGGAGACTCAGATGATTTTGAAGAGGCTAGACTCATCTACAATTTATAGGAAGGACTTCTCACTAAACATGACAAAAATAAGGAGGAAACTGATAGGTAGGAAGCTGTCATCAGAGGGCATGAGATAACATTTCCAGTACATTGCAAGTGGTCAGGAGGAAGCTTGAGAAAGCTTGAGAAATCTCAAGAGACAGAAGGTTCCCTTGAGACCCAGAGGTGCATGCCTGCTTCTTCAACTCTACAAGGCAGAATCTAATCTGTATTCATAAAAATACAAGAAACATGAACAGGAGTAGATCACAAAGCCCATTGGGCCCATTCTGTCGTTCAATATGATTCTTGCTGATCTTGAGTTTTTAAATTCCATTTTCCTATCCACTGTTTTAACTATTCCCCGACAGACCAAAACTTTGTCTACCCCAGCCTTAACTGTATTCAACAATGGGCTGTCTAAAATCTCAAGATAAAAATTCCCAAGATTCACAACTCTTTGAGAGAAACAATTTCTTCTCTTATCATTTCTAAATGATTAGCCTATATCCTGAAACTGTGGCCTTGTGTTTTAGATTTCCTGAACAACAGAAACAATCTCTCAGCATCCTTCAGAATGTTGTAGTTTTCAATGAGATTGCCTCTTATTGTTCTAAATACTGGAGAATTTACTCAGCCTCTTGATACAGGACATTCCCTCACCTCAGCGATCAATTTAGTGAGCTTTGTTGCCCCATCACCAAAGAAGATCTTCTCTTAGATGTGGCAGTCAAAACTGCATAGTACTCCAGAAGTGGTCTCAGCAAAACCCTGTACAATAGCAGCAAGACTTCTTTATTCAAATAGTCTAATCCCCTGTGCAATAATCTTTTTAAAAAATCGTAACGATTATAGTTTGATAGCCCACAAATATAAAATTAGCTTTTCATGGACAGTAAAGATATTTATTAGCAAGGTGTAACTTTTTCAACAATTTTCACAGCAAGACCTTTGCGTTCCTAATTACTTGTTGCACTTGCGCACTAATTTTCTTCGTACAAACAAACCCAAGTCTCTTTAAACTTCAACACTTTTAGAAAAATGCTTTTAAACAAGCTGACTTTTATTCTTATGACCAATGTAAATAATTACAGACATCCCAAGTTATATTCCATTTTGCCTGGATTTTGCAGGGAACTCATGACAAAACCGTCAGTGCTTTCTGCCTTTGTTTCACTGAAATTGAGAGCAAGTTCTGAAGTCTGCAGATGGGCAAAATAATGTAGAGATCCAAAAAAGTGATTCTATGCTTCTTCAGGCAGTGGTGCACTGTTGAAGCACCCTACTACAATCAATGAGAAATCTGTGAATTGCCAAGAATTTTGACTACTGCGCAGCTGGGTCTTGCTGTAAAAATTCTTGAAAAAGTTACACTTTGCTAATAAAAGCCTTCACTGTCCATAAAAAGTTTATTTTATATTTGTGGGCTATTAAACTATGATCATTACGATTTAAAAAACATTTTTAGTTTAAAAGTTTATCTTTAAACATGATCATTTAATTCACAATTTGAAAATTTAAATTACAAGTGAAGGCTATGAAATGCTTTTAACTTCCTGATTTGCTGTGTGTGAATGCTTCAATGTAGACCCTGCTTACCTGCTGGCTTTATATGGAGATGCTGGCTGACATCACAACTGACTTCACGCCAAGAGATCCCCTAGATTTGGCACCAGATTTAAATGGAGCAAGCAGGAAACAGCATCACAGGGATTGCTGGATCTTTCTTCAAGATCAGCTTCTTCAAGATCAGCAGCAAGCATCATTGCTTTACCGCTAACTGCGAAATCCAGTCAATCATGATTGAAGGTTTTCTTATCCACAGCTGCATATGGTAGTTATTTCTGTTATCTTATAAACTGTTTACTCTGTCTTGTTAAAATATTTCTTCACTGGTTTAATTCAACTTTGAAAATGAAGCTTACCATTTTGGTTTTATTTTAGCACATGCCCTTTCTTTTATTATGAGGGGAATATAGTTTTTTTTTCCTGCATGAGAATGGTTTTAAAACTGTTAAGTTATCCACTGGTGGGTCAACAATCCTCACTTGGTATCCACCAAAACAACTTTCCAAACCTCCCATTTTAACTGTACTTAGTTCATCTATCCTCTGTAAATTAAGCACGCTATAATCAAATACTAGCACTGCATTTTCAGCATTTGGCTAATCTAGCTGAATTTTATATTATGGCTGGTGGTATAGTTCTGCATTTGATGTCATGACAAATAATTATATGCAGTATACAAATTCCCATGTACCTTCTCAAACATGTTGCAGAAGTAAGTGATCATTTATAACACTGACAAATACTTCAACCCTCTGCTCTATAAACACGATTATCTAACCGTTCAGTCAGGGGAGGGTGAGGGACTCAAAATAGAAGTGATAATTCAGTGGTTTTGTATGGGTACTATGAAAATGATGGGGTATTTGTGCTCAACATTGGGATACATTAGACTTCAGCCATTCCACTACTTAAATGACTAATATAAGCATAATTGCAAACAGAGTTGACTGTCTTTCTGTTTGACAAAAATCTTGCCTCAGCCTGATAGTACAAGAGCCTACTCTAAGGTAAATCCGACATTCAATTGTTCAACCCATTTGAAGGAAATAAAATTTAGAAGTTTTAGGAAAAAAGGGGGGAATAGAACTAGTTGAACTGGAATAGAGCTAGAGAACTAGCAAGTATTCAATGGGCTGAATAACCTCCTTCTGTGCAGAAATTATTCAATAATTCTACATAGTTCTATGCCTCTACAGCACAACATAGGTAAAGGAAAAGATGGAGATTAGCTATCATGAAAATGTTTTAAAAAGAAAGCAGATGTTTATAATTGCAAAAGCATTATTTTGAAAATTAGCACCGCTAATTCAAACTATGAAGATTTTGTACAAGATATTCACAATAGCACATCTACCAGCAACAATTTAATTGGAATAAAATTAATCATAGTACATTACCTGCAAGTCTGGTCGATAGTTCTGCATACGACTGCAAAAATGCCTTGGACACAACATCCCCTATAATATCAACAATATAAATATTAACACTGCAAAAGTTCAATACATTAGACCAGGAAGCTTACCCCAAGTGTTAGTCCAGATACCTGGACTTTAATATAAAGATTTAACTTAGGAGTAAGCATTGCCTGTCCATTATAAATAAATTCCACCCTTATTCTTTTTGTAAACCTTTCTATTAAATTATCTTATATGCTATCAATCAGGTGTGCTGCTCGAGATACCCACCACATTCTCCTATAATGCAATGGTCACAAGCAACACTAATTTAATAATAAAACATTAAATTTAGTTCTTAGTTTGAGATGGGTTGACATTACATTCTTCATATTTAAAGTTAATTCAGAGATTTCGTGCATCTGAGGTTTAGCATGCTTGCACAAACAATTCAGTTGTTAAAAGGCTCAATGCTTTGTAGTATTTGGGTTATCTAAATCCCCATCATGTGCGTTTAATTTTCAAGTACCAGTTAATCATCCGAAGTTTAATTTATGTCAATAAAAGTTGATACAAGCCAAATTCAAATGTCTTGCCCATAAATGCTGGAGTCATATGGATTTAGCAAGCAAGCTCTAATAAACTGATCAGAAAGCAGAGTTCCAGAAGACCAGTGACAGTTGTGACCATCATATTATAGGAGCAGCATAATAGAAAAATTAAATGGAAAAGTTCTACAAATTCAAATGTGTTGCCCACATGTGATGGAGTCATCTGGAGTTAGCAAGCATTAAACTGATCAGAGAGTGGAATTCCAGAAGACCAATGAGCATTTGCACCGAGCTGACTGATAGATATGAAAGATGCAGATAAGTGCAACATTGACTCAAGGCATATGGAAAGTAGGGCAAGTATATGACTTGTTCTGGATAGTGATGTAAACTCTGATTGAATCCAAAATTTATGATCATGCAATTTACAATCTTTACTCCTGTGGTTTTGTGGCAGCAGCTATTGTGCAAATGTGGATTGTGTGAAAGAGGGTAAAGGTATTGGACTGTACTTCCAATGTAACACAAACCATGGTCGTTTGCAATTATGCAGAGCCTTGTGGTGGAGATCTCAAGATGCTGGGTGGAAGTTGGCTTATCAGGTATAGGCAAAGCAGCAGGTCATCTCAATTAAACAACTGAAGGGGAACCCTAGCATGTAGTATTTAGAATGACAGGGCTTTGGAACAGATAAGCATGTGAAGGTCAAGGGCTTAGTGTGTGCAAGAGGCTTATTACACATGCAAATACTTTGCCTTCCTGCACATGCACGAATCTGGGATATGCATCTCCCTGAAGATGAGGGAATGCACAGGCTTAATGAATAAGAATCACAGTAAAACCAAATCAGACTTGATTAAAGTGTAAGTGTCACATATTCACAAAAGTGTTTGAACATTGAACAATTATAGTGCACCCATGCAACTGCACAAGAAATCAGAGTTTCTTAATTCTGCAAAACCTGCCTTGCATTTAGGTGCTGCTCTGATTTTCACAGCAGGAGTGGAGACAGCCTGTTGACCAGTACACCTTGTTGGCCCTGATAACTTTGGTGATCATTATAGAATTGTAGAATCTCTAAAGTGCAGAAGGCCATTCAACTCAAGTCTGCACCACCTTCCAAAACAGCATCCCATCCAGGCCCTCCTCTGCTCTGCCCTATCCCCATAATCCCATGCATTTACCATGACAAATCCATCTAACCTGCACATCTTTGGACTGTGGGAGGAAACCAGAGCTTCTGTTGGAAAACTCATGCAGAGATGGGGAGAACATGCAAACTCATACAATCACTTGAATCCTCAAGGTTTTGCAGGCCCAGCTCACTTTGAGTCTCCGTCTTTGATGCACCTTCCAACTCAGGACGAAGGCTAATTGGGTCACAGAGGGGATGCTGAAAGGTCACACATTGTCTGAAAGTTTAGAGAAGGGGACCTAGAGGTATCTAGTTGCCACTCCTCTTTCCTTTAGGTGACTGAGGGCCCTGGATGCAGTTCAAGGACCTGTTACCCTCCTGCAATAGCTACTATGAAATCCCGCCCATGGATACGACAATGGAATGAAGGTCTCTGCACATCTCTGACAGAAACTGGTTGTTCTGCTGGACAAGGGTCACCATAGCATTTGCTATCTTCCCCATGGAGATCTCAATGCACACAGTGTTGGTACCACTTAACCAGGCAGACAGACTCTTCCACTCGAGTGGTACTCCATTGGGGCCTTCAGCACTTCTGCCTGATGCTCCCCCACCTTCTGCTGCACATCAAGCATTTTGGATATGACTGCGTCCACTGGCTTTTCATCTGACCTGAACTTCAAGGGCCTCTTCCTTAGCAGTCTTCCAAGTTCCAGTGAGCTTGGCTGCCTGTTCCTATCTCCTCTTGCTGCAGAAACATGTCTGCGAGATGACCACTTGAAAGTGAAGCCCTGCCTGAGCTAACTCTTGAACTCATTAAGGCATCTCTGTGGGCTAGCGGAGAGTGCAGGCGATGTTGTGATGGCTCTTGTTCATCCCCACCTCCCTCACATCTTTGTGAACTATTAGATGTGGTGGACTTAGTCTCAGAGATCTGGCTGACTTCTAGCTACTGTATGTCATGTGACAGTTCCACTGCACCTAGACTATTATGGTTCTGTGGCAGCATCCTCCAGAAACGTATGATAATGTACATAGAAGGAACAGGCATAAGGAGGCATAACATCTGCTGCACATGCTGGTGTCCTCTATGCCAAAGCAACACATGTGCAACACATGCCCTTGATATCAGTTCTCCATGTGGCGGGGTTAGTGACCCACAGTAGCCTCTGTACTAGCAGACTAGATTAACTTCAGCATGACTATGACGTCTCAGCTCTCACATTGAAAAGCTCTTTATGATAGGCATCACCAATGGCAGCCTGTCCAATGAGGGCCATCACCCAGTTCCAACTCTGAGATCACCAGACTGTCCTCTGGTGTGTGCTGTTCACACTTACCACACTGGCGACTGCCTCCTAAGCAGGGTTGATGAATTGGGTGGGCCTCCTCTTTCCATCCCTGGAATCATAATCTCCTCTCCTGAGGCACGAAACACTTCCAGGGGTGTGTCACTAAATCTGGACGCCGATGCAGCTGACTGTATCCGAGCCATTTCCTTGACTATTGTTCAGATTTGGTACAACAGCATATAGCACTCAAAGCTGACATCCTGCCTGCCCTGCCACATAATATATCAGGAAACCCCCAGCTACATAATTAATGGGCTCAGTATCACGCAATTCAGCATGATTTCCAGCTGGGGTCCATAAATGGAAATACTCTTGCTTCCCATCCCCATGGGACTTAGGCCAAGACAGTAAACCCTAACTTCTGTTCTACACCTGTGAAAACTGATACGAAATCACCTGCAGAACTTTTAAATGAAAGAAAGTACAAGATAACTCTACTAAGCAAGATGCTCCAAATGATCAGGAAACAGAAAACTACAACTCTCAAGCATGGTGAGAGGTGCGCAACTCTCCAACAAGCTAATGATATTGTTGATGCTGCACCATTTGTTGGTGATGTTGCTGATGAATCCAGCTGCTGAACATCATTTAGCTTGATCTAAGCTGATGAAAGAATAAACTGTACATGTACAGAATCCAACCAAGAAAATCTAGAACCCAGCAAAATTTATTGGTGAAGCTCAAATTCCAAGATCAACCATCATCAAGACCAAAACCAGTAAGCAGAGAAGGCACAGAGTTAACATTCGACCAATACCTGAAAGGTTCATCAGTAACATCATGAACAAATGATGCAACATCAATAATGTCATTAGCAACATTAACAATATCAACCACAACTCTGCAACATCAGAAGCAACACACAACATTGCACGTACAGTGTGACAACTTATGGCTGACTGAAGAAAGTCAAATATAGAAAACAGAAACACAATATCCTATTATCTAAGGAATATGATGAACAATGTTCTGTGACAAGAAAGTTATAACAGACTTTAAAGGTGTTCGGTTTAATTATGAAAGTTGATTGTCAATCTTTAGTTTAGATAATACATTTATCAAGTTAATAACAGGAAGTTATATTGATAAAGAAGCATTTTTTTTTAAAAAGAAAGATGGTTGGGCAGCACAGTGGCAAGCACTCCTGCCTCACAGCATGAGGAGCCCAGATTCAATTTCCAGCTTGGGATAGTGTGTGTGGGGTTTGCACCTTCTCCCCGTGTTTGCTTGGGTCTCTTCCGGGTGCTCCAGTTTCCTCCCACAGTGCAAAGATGTGCAGGTTACATAGATTGGCTATGCTGTGTCAGGGGGACTAGCTAGAGTAAGTGCATGGAATTGTGTGATAGGGCCTGGAGGTATTGTGGTTGATGAAAACCAGATAGACCAAATAGCCTCCTGCTGCACTGCAGGATTCTATGGTTAGGTTATTCTACTATTTGTAAATAAATAGGAACTAATTGTTATGTGGATGTACATTCAGGCTGCTCTATTTACTGCTGTGCTGCACACAGGCGCTGAGCAACAATATAGTAGTCCATCAGCCACATGAATAGCAAGAAGAAGTGCACTTTTGAGTTTAAAAGTGTGATTATTTTAAACTTCTGGAAACCATGAGTAGGAACACTCCTTATATTCATGGACCCTGCTCTGGACTGAGGTTTTATGTGAAGGATTGATCTGTGCTTGGACATCCCTTGTCCAAAATGGCCAGTAAACTCTGACCTGAATCGATCTAATATTTCACACAAAGGACAATGGGTGTGATGTTTGGGGCACTTTTAATAGAGTACGTTATCCAAAACGTAAGTCAGCAACAGTATTCCTAAACTAGTTGGGGCTGGCTTCAATAAAACAGAATTATCAGGGAATTATAAAAAATACAACACTAGTGGATGCCCCCACCCCAGTGTCTGTAGTAGTTGCACTTAAAACTCCATTCCCCACCAAGTTACTTTTATCTTCATCCTTTTCAAACATATATCTCTTTCCCTCTTAAATGATGTTCAGTCTCTGCCACAATTATTTCTTCTTCATTCTCCATTGGCTCTTCCAATGACAATCCTCAGTCTTGCCAACTTCTTCCCTATTCACTCACCACTGGAAAAATCGAGCATAACATCCGACAAGCGATGGAAAGTCACATCCCACTGGAATTACAAGAGTGTAAAACGCACTGACAAGCACTGTAAACTGGTGTTCAAACCTCTGCTAGCTGGAAATGATTGGAGTCTACAGTGAAAGAGCCTTTTATGGCCCCAGCATGGTGCAACTCCAGTGAACTTAGGGAGGCAATGCCTCCTTTTTTTGCTGCACTCGCTGGCAGAAAGGAAGTAGATTTAAAGGCCAGTCACACGTCATTCACAGGCCAGGGAGAGAAGGTAAGTGAAATGAATTTGGCTGGCCAGGTGGATTGTATTGGTGGTGGGAGAAGGGGTAAGGGAGTCACGTAATAAGAAGATCAAATATTAGGGGGAGTTGACATCAGGGTGTGGTCAGGTTTGGTCAGAGGAGTCAGTTCATGGGGCGGTCAAGTCAATTGTTAATCTAGTTAGGTAGGGGTCAGGGTGATGGTTGGGGTGTACTGTGGGATCAGGGTGCATAGTGTTGAGGGTTCAGAGATGATAACTTGTGCAGTAGTGGGAATAGTTCCACTGAAGTTAGAAGTATTTATATTTTTTCTAACTGTTTCAGATAACTATTAACATATTACCAGCAGAATAATTCATATGGTTAATGATTTAAATTACTTTGTTGGATGGTTCCAAGCGCAGCTTCTGAACAATTGCTGGGTAAATCCTCACCTGGGAACCTAAGAGGGATTCCCCAGCACATCAAATCCATAACTAGGAGCAAGGAAGTTACAGGCCTGACTTTTACTGTTTGCTCACAGAAAAATCTTCAGGTTTCCTCTTGCTGCTGTGCTGAAAATACTGGTCCTGCATTCACCTCGTTCTCTATTCTTCCTTTCTCTTCTTACTTCCATTTCCTAGCCTCCCTCTATTGTCTCCTCAACTACATGTGTGAGGTCAGCAGGTTGGAGATTTCTTTGCACTTACTGGCACTAATGTCACAAAGCACTTGAGAGGTCCATGCAGTAGAACAAATTTAAAGCATGAGTATCACCTGGGTCGTTAGCAGTGTTCTTAGGCCTGCACACTATTTTCTGGGATTGGCGCATTCTGCACAGCAAAGCCAGAAATTCACCCTCAATCTGCACACACAAAGAAACAGGATTACTGACTTTGCAACACTATATGGATGTGCAGCTTCAGCTACAAGTACACACATTTATTTCAAAACATATAGTATAACTATGGGTTGACATTTTTGGCCTCAACATGAGCTGTTAAATTGTATTACTTATCATATTCCACACCCACCCGCCCCACCTCCCTTCCAAAATCTAGGGTATGTTTATATTGTAGCTACTTCAATTCCAACTAAACATAACCTTGTTTACGCTACATGAGTTCTGCCTACAAGTCTAAGCATTTCCAGGAGACATCTTGCCTGGAACATTCTGCCAAACAGAAGTGTAAACATTTAAATACAAAGTTGGGAAGAATCCTGGCTTACGTTTTAATCAGAACACAAAAAATTTTAAAAATGTACTCAAAGTTCTATGGACCTTTCTGCAACTTGTAAAACTGGTTTGACACCACACTTTTGAACCTTGAGTCCAGATTTACATGATAAGTTTAGTAATTGTGTGAGCAGAAATTACTTTTCAGTGACCTTAACATGGGTGGCATAAATGTCAATGAAGTAAAGAAATTCAAAAACTATAAAGCTTTGAAAATACCTTAAACATCCACTCCCTGCATCAACACCGTTCTGTGGCAGCAGATCAACAAAATGCATCACAGCAACTCGCCAAGCTCCTTCAACAGCACCTTTCAAACCTGTGACCTCTTATAAAACCAGGCATGCATAGAACACCACCACACTCAAGTTCCTCCTCATATCACCTATAAACCTGATTTGAAAATATATCACTGTTCCTGAGCACTGGGTCAAAATCCTGGAATTGTCTCCCTAACAGCATCATACGTATACCTACACCACACGATGCAGCAATACCAGAAGGAAGCTCATCATCACTTTCTCAAGGACAATAAGGGATTGGCAGTAAATGCTAACTTTGCCAGCTTTACCACATCCCAATTTTTTTTGATTACAGTTTTTGCATCAATAGCGTAGCTGAGAACTACTAAATCTGGTGTACAGACCATGTAAGCTATTTTCACACATCCTATAACTTTCTGTAAATCATGGTCCACCAGTACTGGGTGCCTAACCAAAGGTAGATGGTAGTGGGAATGGTGGCATTGTATTAATGTTATTGGATTTATAATCCAAAGGCTCAGACTAATGCTTTGGGGAGAAGAGCAAAATACTGTGGGTGCTAGAATCCGAAACAAAAACAGAAAATGCTGGAAAATCTCAGCAGGTCTGACAGCATCCAAGGAGAGAGAACAAAGCCAACGCTTTTGAGTTCATCTCGAAGTGTTGGCTCTGTTTTCTCTCCACAGATGCTGTTGGACCTGCTGAGATTTCCCAGTATTTTCTGTACGTGTAATGCTTCGGGGACACGGGTTCAAATCCCACCATATTAGGTGGTGGAAATTTGCAATCTTTTAATTAATACGCCTGGAATTAAATACTAGTTTTAGTAATGGGATTGTCTCCATTGTCCTGACTTATATTTATCTTTTAACCAACATGTGAAAACAAGCCATTTGTAGGATGTTGGTCTATTGCAAATTGGTTAGCACATATAACAGCAAATATATTTTTAAAGTACTTCATAGGCTGCAAATTGTTTTGAAACATGATATAATTGCAAGTTTTTGTTGTCTCCATACCCCACCTATGAATTTAAAATCTTCAGGATACTGCTTCCTTGCTGCTCTTTAAATGTGCTCCCTTTTCTACCAAAGAGGCTTGTTGCAAAGCTCTGTTGGGTGTGAGCCTACATCAGCATCCTGCAACTGGTTCTGAATACAAAAATTCAAGGTATTCTCTTCAGAGTTTCACTGTTCCTAGTATTGCACCTGCTGAATGTCTAAAGAAGAAAGTCTATCCAAAATCTTGCTGGCGTTTATTCCAGTGGGATCTTATGGTCCAGCTGATGGCACATTCCCACCATTGGTTTTCTGGTGATAAGGGGTGCGTTCGACAAGAAACCCCTTTGACAATGGCAAGACTGTAAGTGGCAGATTGCCTTCTGCTGCTATAAAACACATGTTGGCGGGCGGGGGGGGGAAGAAAAATCCTGCCTCTATTCTATTGTGTAATGTTTAAAAGTTTCTAGTTGGTTCCCTCATAGCTGGAGAATTAAAGTCACACCTTAATTAAATCAAACAATAAAAAAATTGTTACAGAGACTCGAAGTTGCATGTTGAAATTTTGGGCTGTATTACACACATCAGCTGATCTTAGCGAGGGGTAAACTACAGCATTACAATTAGTTACAATGTCCTTGGGAGAAATCATACAGAATACCCCACCCTTAATTACTGTTCAATGATTGATGCAGAAAATGCATGGGTGTTGACAAGATTGAATTCAGTTATTATGTCCTCAGTGAGAAATAACATTCTGATATGGAAAGTCTAGACTATTTGGCTGGGGTGATGGAGGACTAATTCCAGCAATGGAAAATTAAGAGTTTTAAAGGGAATTAATCTTGTACAAAATAATTTATTAAGTACTACAGTTAAAATTCTAAAACTGTAAGTTAGCAAGTACACCATAAATGTAATTAACAAGATTTACATATTTGGTAAAACAGTACTGTTTCTGGGTTAGGTCACAGTGTTTATATTACAGACTAGATTAGCTCTATTTAACTTTAATAACAAATTCTATGTCATGTGAATCTTTAAACAGCAGTGTTTCCATCGATAGGGGGTCGAGGAGATGGGAAGGTAGTCGTGTGGTCAGGGGCAGTTGGATATGAGGAGATAGTCGGGAACAGATCATAGTATAGTTACTCAGGAATTAGAACTGGTTTTAGAACATAGAACATTACAGCGCAGAACAGGCCCTTCGGCCTTCGATGTTGCGCCGACCAATTAGGAAAAAGCAATGACCCTCTAACCTAAACCATTCCTTTTTCGTCCATAAACTTATCTACTAACCTCTTAAACGCCACCAAACTTGGCGCAGCAGGGCATTCCATACCTTACCACCCTCTGGGTAAAGAACCTACCTCTGATATCCGTCCTATAACTACCACCCCTTAATTTAAAGCTATGTCCCCTCGTGCTAGCTTTCTCCATCCTAGGAAAAAGGCTATCACTGTCCACCCTATCTAAACCTCTAATCATCTTATATGTTTCAATAAGGTCTCCTCTTAGCCGCCTTCTTTCTAACGAAAACAACCTCAAATCCCTCAGCCTCTCTTCATAAGACCTGCCCTCCATACCAGGCAACATCCTGGTAAACCTCCTCTGTACCCTCTCCAATGCCTCCACATCTTTCTTATAATGTGGGGACCAGAACTGCACACAATACTCCAAGTGCGGCCGCACTAGAGTTTTGTACAGTTGCAACATGACGTTGCGGCTCCGAAATTCAATCCCCCTACCAATAAAAGCTAAGACTCCGTATGCCTTCTTAACAACCTTATCGACTTGACTGCCTACTTTCAGGGATCTATGCACAAATACACCAAGATCCCTCTGTTCATCAACACTATTAAGAATCCTACCATTAGCCCTATACTCTACACATTTATTATTCCTGCCAAAGTGCATTACCTCACACTTTTCCACATTAAACTCCATTTGCCACCTCTCGGCCCAGCTCTGCAACTTGTCCAAGTCTCTCTGCAAACTATAACACCCCTCTTCACTATCTACCACTCCTCCGACTTTGGTGTCATCCGCAAATTTACTAATCCATCCTTCAATACCCTCATCGAGATCATTTATAAAAATTACAAACAGCAGGGGCCCCAAAGCAGATCCCTGAGGTACACCACTAGTAACCGAACTCCACGATGAACATCTTCCATCAACCACTACCCTCTGTCTTCTATCTGCTAGCCAATTCCTAATCCAATTAGCTAAATCACCCTCAATCCCATACATCTGCATTTTCTGCAGAAGCCTTCCATGGGGCACCTTATCGAACGCCTTACTAAAGTCCATATATACCACATCAACTGCCTTACCCCATCCACCTCTTTGGTCACTTTTTCAAAAAACTCAATAAGGTTAGTAAGGCACGACCTACCCTTCACAAAACCATGCTGACTATCCCCAATCAATTCATTTCTCTCTAAATAACTATAAATCCTATCCCTAATAATTCTCTCCAATACTTTGCCCACAACAGAAGTAAGACTCACCGGCCTATAATTCCCCGGAAAGTTTCTCTTCCCCTTCTTGAACAATGGGACCACATTCGCTATCCTCCAGTCCTCCGGCACTATACCCGTAACCAACGACGACCTGAAGATCAGAGCCAGAGGCTCTGCAATCGCCTCTCTCGCCTCCCAGAGAATCCTAGGGTAAATCCCGTCCGGCCCAGGGGACTTATCTAACTTCAAACCCTCAAGAATATCTAGCACATCCTCCTTATCTACTTCAATACTTTCCAGTTTGCAACCCTGTATCCCAGTGTTCTCCACAACTACATTTACATCTCCCTGCGTGAATACCGAAGAGAAATATTTGTTCAGTGCCTCTCCAATCTCTTCAGGCTCCACGCACAACTTCCCACTGCTGTCTATGACTGGCCCTAATCTTGCCCTAACCAATCTTCTATTCTTAACATATCTAAAGAAAGCTTTAGGATTCTCCTTGATCCTATCAGCCAAAGTCTTCTCGTGTCCCCTTTTAGCTCTCCTCATACTCACTCTTTAGCTCCCTCCTGGCTAATCTATAGCTATCCATTGCACTAACTGAGCCTTCAAGCCTCATCCTGACATAAGCCTCCTTTTTCCTTTTAACCAGCAAATTAACTTTTTTAGTACACCATGGTTCCCTTACTCGACCATTTCCTCCTTGCCTGACAGGGACATACTTATCAAGGACTCGCAGTAGCTGCTCCTTGAATAAGCTCCACATTTCAGATGTTCCCAGTCCCTGTAGTTTCCTAGTCCAACCTATGCACCCTAATTCCCTCCTTATGGCCTCATAATTACCCTTCCCCCAGCTATAACTACTGCCCCCAGCTTCACGCCTATCCCTATCCATCACTAAGGTGAACGTAACCGAATTGTGGTCACTATCACCAAAATGTTCACCAACTTCCAAGCCTAACACCTGGGCTCATTGCCCAGCACCAAATCCAATGTAGCCTCACCTCTAGTTGGCCTATCTACATACTGAGTCAAAAAACCTTCCTGCACACCTTGTACAAAAACTGACCCCTCTAACGTGCTAGAGCTATAGCTATTCCAATCAATATTAGTAAAGTTAAAGTCCCCCATAACAATTACCCTATTACTTTCACTCCAGTCCAGGATCGACTTTGCAATCTTTTCCTCTACCTCTCTAGAGCTTTTAGGAGGTCTATAAAAGACTCCCAACAGGGTGACCTCTCCTCTCCTGTTTCTAATCTCAGCCCATACTACCTCAACAGACAAGTCCTCATCAAACTTCCTTTCTGTCATTGTGATACAGTCTTTGACTAATAATGCCACTCCTCCCCCCCTTCTACCTCCTTCTCTACTCCAACTGAAGCATTTGAACCCCGGAACCTGCAACAACCATTTCTGTCCCTTTTTATCTTTTTAACTTTTCCTGGCTAATTATTCTCAAAGAGAGTCAGAATTATCCAAAGTCTCTGACTTTAAATCAAACTTTCAGAAACTTTCAGGTTCAAGGTGATTGTCCAAGTTGAAACTTTCCAGGAAATTTTCATGCAATCTTCCTGTGCGAGCTTCATAGAGGTCCCTGGCACGT
This sequence comes from Sphyrna mokarran, assembly GCA_024679065.1. Lineage (NCBI taxonomy): Eukaryota > Metazoa > Chordata > Chondrichthyes > Carcharhiniformes > Carcharhinidae > Sphyrna > Sphyrna mokarran. Next base: position 36,915,433 of record JAGIQG010000015.1, read on the forward strand.
CTTCCAGGATACCTCCTAGTACGATTCTTTGGGGATTAGATGATCTGAGCCATTGTCCCATTCAAAAGTATTTTCATACACAGGAGTTAACTTATCCAAAAATAGCTTGTTTACTGTTTCATTTCAACATTGTTGATCATAACTTGAATAAATATTCCATAAATTTGCATTTCCATTCTGTAAAATGACTGTTATTCCTAATTTACAAATGATATTATTGAATACAAGCAGTTGGATTAATTAGCTTCTTCACACATCACATAAATATTTATCTAATTTCACAATTACAGCAACTTGCAGGGCAAAAATATTTGAGTTAAATGATGCAGAGGGAAAAAGGACTACTTCAACAAAGTTCATCCCATTGCTCATCCCATTGCTCATCCCATTAACTCCTCAGTGGCTCAATGGTCAAAAATATCAACTGAAGTGATAGTGATCCATAAAGCTCAGTAAGGTCCCAGGTCTGAGTTGACTCATAAGGACAGTAATGAGACATTACAATTAGCTTTAACATTTCGGAAAAGTCATTAAGCTCACAGTACTGATTGCCACCCAGTACTCCTGCTGAAACACAAACATGAGAGCATGAAGGAGGACAGAATCAGGTTCCTTTGTGACATCTCATGATTGAGTAACTTGTCAAGATGCATTGGCCAGCCTCTCAAACTAAGAATAATGACTAGAGGATTAATGGAAGGGCTTCCAAAAACCTGGGGAACTGTATCTCAGCATGTCACCAACTTCAGCATGAAGTGGAAATGTCACCTGTACAAAAGCACAATCAAATTTGCTTAAAAAAAATCAAGAATGTGTGTGATACAGGTAATTGTACAGAAACATTAAAAGCATAAACTTCTACTAATTTGCTCCATCTGTTTAAATGAGCTCAGCATATTATCTTTTTTTCAAAATTTGTTTACATGTTGAAAATTCAAAAATATCAGTTTATTTTCCATTTCATCTCTGCATATCGGACCCAACACTTTCTCATTCCTCTTGAAAAATGCTGCATTTTTTGTTCAAACATTGCCATTCAATACGTAGCTCAGTATTCCCTTCTAATTCATCTTTTTACAATGGTCTACATCTTCCATGCAGCAGCAATGAGATTCAGATTGCCACCCTGCTTAAAAATTCCCCCAACTCAAAGTTTCTGCACAACTCTTCTGGGACCCTTTGAGACCAGCTTTCTGAGAAATCCATAGCGCGGTAACATTCGGGAAACTCCTTCAAAATGAGCTAGAGTCAGGAAAAGAAAGGATATGTCCTTTTTTATAGCTGCCGTATGATATATTTAAAGATCCAGTTTGAATAGATGAGTGAATGGGTAACTAAGTCAGTAGGGTCACTGGTGAGTAATTGGGTAGGTAGCTGAGTGGGTAGGTGGTTTGATGGGTAGGTGAGTGACAGGGTAGCTGAGCGAGGTAATTTGGTGGGTTGGGGAGTTAGGTGTTTAGGTGAGTAAGTAAGTAGTCGAGTGAGTGGGTAGATGAGTGAGGTTTAGGCAGGTAGTTTGAGTAAGTTGGTAGATGGGTTGGGCGGTATGGTATTTGGAAGAGTTGTCAGATCAGACTGGGCTGGCAAGCAGATCAAAAAATAGATAGGTTGAGTAAGGTAGATGTATTGGGATTGGCTCTGGAAGTAGTTAGAAGATTGGGGGTTAGCAAATAGGTCAGGAGGTCAATTGTGTATTAACTCAGGTGAAAGATTCAGTTTTATTCTAACATTTCTTGGGTAACTACAGCAAATCTGCCCAAAGTCTCCAGCTCTAATTCAGAGACGGAGGAATTGGGGGGGGGGGGGGGGCGGCGGCGCGCAATTCCCAAACAGACCCATGCGTCAGGACTTCCATAGGGTTCTGATGCACATCCTGAGTTGCAAAACCAACCTTCAATGATCCCAAGATCTGAAAATCTGACCCATTTTAATTCTGTTTATAAGCTCGTATCTATAAAACTTCCCAGTACTTACAATTAGTGTAGAATAGCACCACCACCTGGGGAGTTGTTGCTAAACTTGCAGGAAAGCTGCTGTCTGTTAGTGCCTGAATAAAGTCTATGTTGAGTTTTCTCCGTTTGTCTCTATAAACAATTTGTGCCACTTCATCATCTTGAATACCTGACATATGGAAAAATAATCTTCAGATGAATATTTCTCTTAATCATGCATTTACTGTATAAGTCCTACCAGCAATGTCTGCATTATATGTTAAATCATATTCAGCTTCTGCTTTCCAAGGCATCACAAATCATCTGGAAAGATGATTTTCCAGGATGTTTCTACTAGGAGCAGCACAAAAACATTAATCACCGCCATTCTTTCTGAATGCTCAATTTAATGTACACCAATGATTGCTGACATTTTTGTAAAATACATGCAGGAGTTATTTTTCAGAAAAATAGATTATCTCAGGAAATATGATAGTACAATGAGGAGGAGGAGGCAGATATGGAGGCATCTGGCTGTGTGTTTACTAAGGTACTCAGTTAATCAAGAAAATACATCATAAAAATTTGAAGGAGACAATCATTACAAATTACAGGATAATATAAAAAAAATCATCACGGTATCATACTTGGATCATAACAACCAGTAATCAAGGATTTTATGTTATCTACTCAAATAATTTTCATAAAGAAGCATTCTACTTTTTTTTTTAAATGGCACTGTCCTGGCTGACATGTGAATTACGTACAGCAATTTTGGTTTTCACTTCGTCCTTGCTACAAATAAGTGTCAGTAATGCTGGTAAATAGTCATAAAATTAAACAGAGGAATGTACAATAATAAATGAATAAAAAATTCAGATCTATTCTAATGTGTTTATAATACATCAACTAACATTATCTTTCTGGATTAAGAAAATATTACTATGAAATTATGCCATTATTGTGGCATTGAAATATGCTATTTCATTAAGAGGAATTTTTACACCACCCCCAATCATTTATCGAACCAAAAGTTTTGAAGTTTCATCAAACTAAGGGGATTAAGTAATCATTGCCTAGTAATGAAAATGTATTTTTGAAAATTCATCTAATGTGGTCATCACTGACTTGGCCAACATTTATTACCCAATTCTAATTGCCCCCAAGAAAATGGTGGTGAGCTACCTCCTTCACCCACTGCAGTCCACATTGTTAAGGAAAGAGGTACTAGATTTTGATCCAGCAACAATGAAGGAACAATAATATATTTACAAGTCAAGGTGTTGAGTGATTTGGAAGGGAACTTCCAGCTAGTAGTGTTCCCATGTGTCTGTTGCCCTTGTTCTCTAGATGGTACCAACCATTGATTTGGAAAGTTCTATCGAAAGAACCTTGGTGAGTTGTTGCAATCCAGCTTGTAGATGGATCGCTGCCACTGTGTCGGTGGTGAAGGGAGTGAATGTTTGTGGATGGGGTGCCAATCAATTGGGCTTTATCATGCATGGTATCGAGTGTTATTGGAGTTGCACTCATCCAGCCAAGTGGAGGGTATTCCATCACACTCCTGACTTCCACTAATAGATAATGGCAGGGCTTTGGGGAGTCAGGTATGTTACTTGCTGCAGGATTCCAAGCCTCTGGCCTGCCGTTGTAGCCATAATATTTATGTGGCTAGTCCAGTTCAATTTCTGGTTAATGGTAGCTCCCAGGAAGAAATGCTGAAGAAAGATTCTGCAGAGCTTTCTCTTTCCCTAAACTTTAAAGTAAAATCTTAATGTACTTGTCGAACACTGCAATCTAAATTATACACCTTCACCTTTTGCTTTTTGTGACATGGCACATCCATAGTCCTGTAATTAGGAACCATCATATTTTGCAAAGTATTTGGTCAATCTAACAATATGTAACTTTATAGATTTAAATCCTATTCCTACCTCGATATTTTCCCAAAATGAGCATGAACAAAAAACAATATTGTCAAAGCATCAGTTTTCAATTCATGCAATTAAACCAAATTGGCTCAAATAGTTAATGGATGTCCTTCACCTTTTGATTTCATTAGTCTCTAGAAAGGAAATGTTGGCCCTGGAGATGGTCTAGACAAGGTTCACGATAATGATCCCAGGAATGAAAAGCTTGGCTTTTGGAAGTGTTTGATCAATCAACAGCTTATACACAAAAACATTTTTACATTGGAAAAAGTGTCTTGATAACTTAGTCAATCCCCCTGTATGCAGCTACCATTAAATTTTGCTTTGTGGTCTAACTGCTCCTCATACCTATGAAATCCATATCTTCATTCTCCTCTTCATCATCTTTTTCCCTAGTTGATACATTTTTCACTTTGCCTTTGACAAGATCAACAATTTCTTCAACAGATGTTATAACCAAATAGTTGATGGAAAAATCCTAAAGAAACAGAACAGCGAATCAACAGTCAAACAAAAATATTTTAGCGGTATTAAAATACATTAAGTACAGAAATAATTTAATTCTTAACTTCCAAACATTGACTTTTTAGAAAAGCATTCAGTTTCATTCATATAGGAAAACAAACAACGATACATTAATTGTTAGCGAGCCAGATTAAAATTTTCCATTTGCGCATATCTTGGTTTTGAGATTTTTGTTAAATTCATTTATGGGATGTAGGTATCACAGGCAATTATTGCCTGAATCTTGAGAAAGTAGTGATGAGCTGCCTTCTAGAACTGCTAGGCCCTATAGTATAAGTATGTGCACAATGTTGTAATAGACAGAGTTTCAGGATTTTTACCCAATGACAGTGAAGGAACAAAGATATATTTCCAAGTCAGGATGGCAAGTGACACATAACAGATGACAAGTGACAGACATGAGGGCAGCTTCAACTGGGATCTTGGGTTCATGTCACACTATTTGTAACTCCCGTGACTTACCTGGGCTTGCAAAATCTCACTTACTGTCCTGTCTGGAGACAATACACGTCTCTTTAACATATGCTTGATGCTATCTCCACTCACATTGTCTGCACCTTTAAGATTTGATTACCTGTAAACACTCACACTCTAATCAGTATTCTGTAAACTGAGTGTGTGTCTTTACATCCCCTGTTTGTGATCAAAACTCTCCACTCATCTGACAAAGGGTCAGAAGCCCGAAAGCTAGTGGCTTTTGCTACCAAATAAACCTGCTGGATTTTAACCTGGTATCGTGAGATTTCTTACTGTTTGTCAGTGGCAGAGTGTGTAAATGTTTGTGGAAGAGATAGCAATCAAGTGGGCTGCTAGACCTGGATGGTGTCAAGCTTCTTCAGTGTTGTTGGAGTTACTCTCATCCAAGCAAGTGGAGAGTATCCCATCACACTCCTGACTTACGTTGGACGGTGGACTGGCTTCAGGCAATCAAGAGGTTACTCACTGCAAATTTTCTAGCTTGATCTGGATATTGTCCAGATCTTTCTGCATTTGGACACGGTCTATTGAGTATCTGAGGAATCATAGATGATACTGACCATTGTGTAATCATTGTCGAACAATCCCCAAGGTCATTGATGAAGTTGACTGGGTTAAGGACATTACCACAGGATTTCCTCAGGGCCTTGTTTGGCCAACCATAGTCAGCACAATCACTAACCTTCTTTCCATCACAAGATCAAACCAGTAATGTTCAGTATCAATTGCACTGCATTTGATTAGCAACTCCTCAGATAATGAAGCAATTCCTACATGTATACAGCAAGGCTGATTAGGGTAATAAGGACAAGTAACATTTGTGCTACGAGTGCCAGGTAACAACCATCTCCAACAAGAGAACAGTATCTCCCCTTGATATTCAATTGCACAACCATTACTGAATCCCTCACCATTAACACTCTGGGAGTTATCAGCCAGAAATTAGCTAGGCTAGTCATATAAATAGTATGGCTTAAAGAATAGGTGAGACATTGGGAATTCTGTTTTGAGCAATTCACCTCCTAAATTCTTTGCAAAGCAATAAGAATGCATCAAATTTTCCCTAGAGAATTTCCAAACAAGAGAAATGAAAAGTGGGATTTATCAGAACTGCCGGATTTCCACAGTGTAATAAGTTATAGACTCGCCCTCATCCCTCTGTGTATGTCCAACTATTAGCTATTGCTCCAAGGCTGGCTGCATGGTCTTGACGTACACCATTAGAGCTGAATTCTCCATACACAACTCCTCTACCAGCATTTTAGAAGGCATTGGGTGCATCACCTTCAATCTCCATTTGTAGGCTGGGCCCTCAACATCTGTCTATACTATCTGCAGCAGGACTAAGCATGGTTTGTCTCTCTAGAAAGCTATTTTCTGGACCATCCTACTTCTATGCACTAACATCTGCACCATCATCATATATAGGCCCTCTAGTTTGCCCTCTGAACTATGCAAAAAGGCACAACTTGAACTTGTGCTTGCAAGGGTAAAGTAATGTGGTGCATTTTCCTCCAGTCTTTGCCTGCATCCTGCATTGCATGGATGCTTGTCGTTCAAGAAAGAATGGAGCATATCTGTGCTGGGGGTGTCCACATGAGGATCAAAACAGAGGTTACTATCTTAAAAACTTCTATCTCCTCTTCTAACCTTCTAAATTCCAGAAAACAAAATCATAGTTTTTGGATTCTCTCATTGTAATTTAACTTGGATTACAGCTGTCATTCTTGCAATCTACGCTGCATTTCCTCAACATAGCTTATCATAGGTGTGGTGTTGAAAACTGAACATTACTCCAGGTGCAGGCTAATCACAGGGTTTTGTAGCATAAACTTTTATTCTGTTGTGTTCTGGTCCCTTGGAGATAAAAATCAACGTTCTGTTAACATTTCTGATTTTTGTTTTGCTGTTGTGTCAGTGATCTACACCTAGGGCCTAACATTCTTTGGACTTCCATTGTTCCTGACTCTTCACAATTTAAAAAGTACTCTGTCCTATTCTTTTTAGGTCCAAAGTGGATGAACTTCAAATGTACCTGCACTGAATTCCATTTGGCACAGATTTGTCCATTCAATTAATCAATGGACATCTCTTTGTAATTTCATGCTTCCATCTATGTTGCATTACAATAGCCCTATCTTTTCTGTCATCAGCAAAATTTGAATATGTGCCTTTTTATTCTATCATCTAAGTTGTTAATAAATATGGTGAATCATTCAGTCCCTGTGGAACACACATTCTGTCATTTAACTGTCTTGTCCATTAGCCCCATACTCTGTCTCCTTTCATTGAGCCAATTTCTGAACTAGGTCAATCGCTTGCCTTCAATTTTATGAGTTTCAACTTTAGCTAAAAGTATATTTCAAAGAACTCAAACAAATATTTCCTGGAAGTCCATGTAAAGAATCAGGCAGAATATGTACAAGCATGCAGAGTGAAAATCAATAACAACTTGATTTCCATAACTGGACAAAACTAAATCTTCAAAGGCACTTCAAATAATATAGTGCATGAGCACTCAAATATAAAATTGATCAAATGCACAACTGAAAGGAGGTTTTAAAGATGAAGGGACAAACAAGCTGAACAGGTTCCAGGAACAAGTTCCAAAGAGTAAGATTTAGTTGTTTGGATGCTGTACCACTGATAGGTTGTTCATGGAGAGATAGAACATGTAGAAAGTCAGATTCAAAAGTAGGGTAATGTTGCGAAGGTTGTGCATGGTAAGGCCAGAGGGAAGGAAATCATTGCTTATGTGTGTAAGTTGAGTGGGTAGAGTTTGCCAATGAAGATTGGCAAAGAAGGGGGGGGAGATAGGGGTGAATGAGCAAGATTTTGTGCAGCACAAATGCAGACAAATGAGTTTCAAATCATCAAAATAAATATCATACCCCTCCAGCAGACCTGTAGCCAACATTGACATCCGTTGGCACACTAGGATGTAGCTGAGTCCTGTGAAGTTGAATGTAAATAGTTATCAAAATTCCTTTTAGTAAGTGATAAGAACACAGTTAAAGCTCTATAAACGAAATTAGTATAGCTAGATAATCCCTACTCTACTGATCTAACTGCAAATTTAAAATGTTGTGCCTTTATTTATGATAAATACTTGGGTAAATTTAAGAAGTTTCTTAATCCTCAGGCAAAATATATACAATAGAAAGGACAGTGTTGTATTGTTCAATAGCATTTCATAGCCATGGGAACGTCTATTTCTGGAGCAGACCCAACTCCTAACTATGAAGGATGGAATGGTTTGAAGAATAACTGTGCAATAAACATCAAACTAGCTCGGTGGAAGTGAGGGTCAACACAGCTAAATCCAATTTAAGCTTCAAAATATTTTTCAGATAAACAATTTCAATGTTTGAAAAAAATTGCCATTCTTTTATCAAATTGTTTTTTCTTATAAAATTGTTGTAAACAACATTACCTTGATATTAATACAACTCCTGCTCGTCCCAGCAGCTGCCAGGCTATAGATTCAGCAATTGTCCGGTCATGCTCATATGTCTCTCTTTGTGTAAAAAGAAACACAATCGGCATTTTTAACTGTACATGTACTGTAGAGACTCTCTCTGGTGGGACAATTGCCTCCGTCTAAAAATTTAGAAAATTGGGAATGTTAACACAGCATTACTCTCTTAGGCTTGGGACATACCTATTATACATAAATATTTTTAAACACTTGGCAAGATTTTCCCAAAAATCAAAAGTCAGTGCAAAAAGCCTGCCAATAACAATGGCTGCTTTTCCTGCCATATTGTGTGGCAATTAGTGCCAAAATGTTTCATGCACAGCGATCACACTTTGGCTGGCGGGCAGATTCTGATTTGCTCACCATGCCAACACCTCATTTCAATGATCCAGGTACCACATTTAAAGACCAGTCCAGCACACACCAACCATTGGTCGATGACAAGTGACAGCTGCAAGAAAATTTGCCCCCAGGTTCTCAGACGCCTCCGTGGAGAGCTTTCGGGTGCAGTGGGGGTCCAAAGTGATACTCTCCATCCACTCAGAGGAAGGAAACTAGCCAGCAAGGCCATCAACCCAACAACAGAGGCAGTGGCAACTATGAAGGGAAGGACAGACATTCAGTGCTGCAAATGATAAATAATCTTTTCCGTTCTAGCAAGGTAAGTCACTCTTCTCATCATTTTCAATCTTACACTCACACCCATTACACATCCACAGGAAGCTCGCTCACAGCCAGCTCAAGGGATACCACAACTCAGTCTACCACATACAGCTTCAACTTTCCTGCAGGTTACGTCTTCATCACCATGCTGTTTCTACTCACGATCTATACATGGCAAGCATTTTTATCATCTGCCCTGGCTTACATCCTGCTTACAATTTCTCCATCTGTTTCCGTGCAGGACAAGTTGGCTCACAATAAGAGGGAGAGATTCCAGACAAGCAGCTGGATATCTGAGCTGAAAGTCCTCACCGACTTCGGTAGAGAGCCGGGAAGATATTGACTATTCCTGTATTGGTGTTGAGATCAGTGGCGATAAAGCAAGTGAGGATCCAGCACTGCATTGTCCATCAAACAACAATGATATGTGAGTCATGTATCCTGTTCCTATAGACCCCTGCCACGCACAAATGAACTCGCCTTTCTTTCACAGGCACATCTGGGAAGCAATGCGGGACGTCCACCAGCCAGGTTCTTGACACCAGCTCTGGCAGCAGATGGAACAAGGCTTCTCAGATCCAGAGATTTAATAACCATCACTATACTCACCCACACCCTCCACAAGGAAGTCTGTTCCCATGTTCTCAGACATCCCCTTCCCACCCCGGAGAGAATCCTAGATACAGTGGCGGTCCGACATGATATCCGCCATCCACGCACAGCAAGAGCAGAGATTAGGTGCACTCTAATTTCAGAGCAGCTTTGGGCTCACAATCTGATCAGCACATCACTCTTTCTGATCTACAGCAGATGGAAGCAGGGACATACCACACAGAAGGCTGCCGGGCCAGAAATCTGCTGAGTCCCAGTCAGATAATGTGCCTCTGGATGCAGTCATGCCTGAATTGCAGGAGCTCCAAAGGCAAACTAATATCGGCTAAATTCCTCAGACTAAAAGACAGAATGAAGAAGTCCTTCTGCCTGAGATGATTACACCAACACAGAAACTCAACAAAGTCAACACAGCTAGAGTGATAGCTGCTGTGGAGACCTTGGTGCAAGACTTTTGCTCTACGCTACTGCAGGACATTCACTTGATGGTACAGGTGAGATCCAGTAGTTCCGATGCCAGAAACGCAGAGTTCTCAAGCTCACTCAGCTGCCACTCTCATGGGGAAAGCCAGAGACCTTGGCCTTTGGGTAGTGCTAGGGAGCAGTAGAGGGGGAGATGGTGATGGAAGAGAGATGGGGGATGGGGTGTATGTTCGGGACGGTGGGAGTTGAGGGGGGCAACAATGCGAGGGTCCTGAGCTGGTCAGCAAATGGGAGACTGAGAGGCCAGACCACTGCACACATGTAGAGATCCGGAACTGGCAGACTCTGGCATGAATAGCACCGCCCCTGTAAGTTAGTCCATGATGAATGCCTTGCCCATCTATCAATGTCACTGTCCCACCTCCCCAACCAGGTCAAATCCAGTACGCTCATATTAAGTCTGGTGACCTATACGCTCCCCTAGCAAAGCCAGATATCACCTTTCCCCAAAATACGTGAAGCCATTCCAAGTGCTGCACTTACTTCCAAGTTCCCCTCAGAGGGGTGCTCACCAGGCGTACACCTTTTGAAGGCAGTTATGAGTCATGCTGTTCTGAAATCAAACCATGGGTGTACTTTTTGATAGAGGGCTTGATTCCGGCCCAATAATGAAAATCAATAACATTGCACAATAAGAAACCTGGCCTGCCACTGATGGGGGAGAGGGAACAATCATGGCAAACTTTCACGCTATTATTATATGTGATTTTTGGCCTTTTTGCAATATTTCCCGCTTCTATCGCTAAACCTATCTAATGTTAACAGGAGTGGAAAATCCTGGCCACTGTAATTCCTTTTGAAGTCTAATTTAGATTATGATAGAATCTGCACAGGATTCTACTTATCAGTATTTTCCATTTGGGCAACCAATCTTTCCAAAATGAATTATACAAAAACACCACAGATATTGGTTTAAAAATGCTTCAAAATTCTCTATTAATGAATCCAATTCAATAAATACTTAACTCACCACAAGTGGGGCCTCCAAAATTTTAAGGTAAGAATGTATATTCACAGTAGTTAGTGGCTTTTCAAAATAGGATCTCTTACAAGGCTGATTCCTATCCATGGCCATCTTGCAATGGCAGAACCAAAGTCTTGCTGAAAGTCTATCTGGATCTTCCAGCCTGCATGATTAGATGACAAGAATGTCGTAATTAATGAAACATAAAAATATTTTAGGAAAAACAAAAATCTTCAGTATACAAATTTCCATCCAATTGCCAACAGCAGCAACCTAAAATTAAATAATGGCACTTCCACAGCATTTCATTTAGAGGTCATCAGGTGGCCTGCGAAGAAAGCTACAACCAGATAACTGACAGTTCCACTTCTAATTTCTAAGAGGTCCTGTTCAGAGCAAAGCCTCTAAACTGGCAAAAATAAGTACCACCCAGAGTCCATACTCACACATTGACCTGGTTCTCTCATAATCTCAGAAGCTGCAATTCCATTAAGCAGCTAATAAGCCCCAAACAAATACTACTAGGCCAAGGGATGCCAGGACATTTCTGCATCAGTGTTCTGCAACAAAATCTACCCTAACATCCCTGATCTGCCCTAAAGGGAGTCAGAATATTTAAAATATACATCCTCCTTCAGACCTCACATACTCCAGAAAACCCCAGAGGGGTTTTCTGATAGGCAGGCCATAGCACTTAGGTCAAACACATCTGTTCAGATCCATAGCCCAAATATATTGGAATCTAACTTTGCTAACATAGATCATTGCTGATAGATAGTTTGAGACCTGGAGCAGCATTTGATGTTACTATCTAAATTGGACAGTTAGTTGCTCATTTGATGTAATACATCAAAATTTACTGAAACATTATCTTCTGCAGTCTTTTATTACATAAAGAAAACATTAAATGCTTTAAAGGTAGTGAAAATTATAGGTTTCAGATATATTTGCAATAACATCTAACTGACTCTTTACAAAATGCTTCTAACATGCGAACAGGTTAATTCATTCTTGGCTCCCAAAGCCCAACTTCCATCTAATCACCTGTAATTTTATGCAAAGTAAGTTGGAGCACAAAGGCGTTATGAAAACTGGTGCTGATAAAGCACAAAACATCATTCTGCTGGAATTGATTTGTATCTCTTTGAAGCACAATATCTCAATATCACAATTAGGAGGAATAATGGTAATGTCACTGGACTGATAATCCAGAGGGCCAGGCTATTGCCCTGGGGAAATGAGTTCAAACATTTGGAATTCAAATTCAATTAATAGATCTCAAATATAAAATTAGTATCAGTAATGGTGATCATCACAACTATCACTGATAATTGTAAAAACCTATCTGGTTCACTAATGCCCTTCAGAGGAAGAAATCTGCCATCCTTACCTGGTCTGGTCTATATGTGACTTCAAACCCACTGCAATGCAGACCAATGTTAACTTCCCACTGAAACAGTTTAGCAAGCCATTCAGTATAAGGGCAATTAGAGATGGGCAACAAATGCTACACTAGACAGCAATACTCACATCCCATTAAAGAATTGTTTCAAGAATGATTCCAATTTAAGGCCAACACAGTCTCCAGAATCAAAACATAAAGCTTTCTTTCTCCCTTTTGAAAAAAAATTAGTTTTGCTTCAGTAGCAAAATCACTACACTCTGAAGTGTGGTGGGCTCAATATCATTTATTATCAGCTCTATCTAACGTGCAGCACGGTAGTACAGTGGTTAGCACTGCTGCTTCATAGCTCCAAGGACCTGAGTTCAATTCTAGGCTTGGGTCACTCTGTCAATTTCACACATTTTCCTCATGTCTGCATGAGTTTCCTCCGGGTGCTTAGGTTACCTCCCACAGTCCAAAAATGTGCGGATTAGGTTGATTGGTCATGCTAAAATTGCTCTTAGTGTCCTGAGATGCGTAGATTAGTGGGTAAACGTGTAGGGATATGGGGTAGGGCCTGGGTGGGATTGTGGTCAGTACAGGCTCGATGGGCCAAAGTGCTGTAAGGTTTCTATGTTTCTTTCTATGTTTCTATTTTGCATACTGAATTTGCAGTATATGCTTTAGATGCAAACACTTTATTCGTTGGGTGTTTTGGAAAAAATATTTTTGGGATTAAGGAAGAAGCTTGCAAAGGTATATTTGTTGCCCATTCCCCAGTAGGTCCAAGAAAATGGTAATTGACCTTTTCTTTGAATCACTGCAACTCAAGGTGATGGCACTCCTGCAGAGGTGCTAAATAAGAAATCTCAGGCTATTGACCAAACAACAATGAAAGAACAATCTGTTCAATTCAGAATCCTGGTCACTTGGAGAAGAATATAGAAGTGACAGCATTCTAATGATATTGCTGCTCTTGCCCTTCTCAGTGGGAAAGGTCACAGATCAGCTGCCTCTCCAAAATCTTTCAATTTTTTCTCATTCACATAATCAGAGAGATATTTTCTTTCCTTTATTGGCAATATTAAATTGGTGGTTCTTAGAAACTTTGCTTTATATTGGCTCAACATTCACTTACAACTAGTGGACTTTCCAACTTGACTGTAAGTAAAATAACTATATATTATTTTTATACACATTCACCTGATCTTGCAGCAAAAATATCAGTGGGATTGTTGGCTCTCACCATTATAAGAAACTACAAAAGGCTGTTAACGTAGCCCATACATCACGCAAACCAGCCACCCCATCCATTGACTCCCTCTACACTTCCTACTGTATCAAAATATTGAATTAAAGATTCCAAATGATACTTTCTGGCACTTACAACTCTGCATGTCTCAAAAATAATTTTTTGACCTGATTGTTAGAGATAGACAATTGTTTGGCTCAGTCACATAGATTCTAGGTAGCCTGTAGAGGATACTGGATTGAAACAGAACTCTAATCACTGCAAGCCCTTAGAGAGTATGTTGAAAGTGTAATATAGTGAATAGTGCTGTTCATTTGCCACCAACCGCAAAATCCAGGGCTGATATAATTTGAAACAAGTGGTAAGTTTATTATCATCACTTTTTCAATTACTGTCATACTTACTCCATGCCTTCCAAAATACTTTGTTCTGTAGTCAGTACAAACTGATACTTGGCACCATAAACAAAAGCAGTTTCCATAATGGCTCTATGTTCTAAAACAAATTATAAATAATACATTACAAATGAAGCATACATAGGGTGACAATAATAATAATTCTAACAAGAAAAAAAACAAATAGATTTTTAGATACTAAAAGGCATTGCATTATATGGTTAATTAAATACAGCTTGGCAAATAATGCATGGCACTTCTATACAATCTATCTTCATTGCTTGAGTGCATATGTCAATTCTGAGGCCAGAATTTTGGAAATAATTAAGTAATATTTTTAATGGATGATTTAAGACATGAGAACAGAATTCAAAAGATAATAACCTTATTGTAAAATATATAATTTTAAAAATCTTCTATAAACTTTACTTGTGAATAAACTTTTAGTTACTAATAAAAAAGCAGAAGTATCTAGTTCTTTCAAAAACATTTTGAGTGTTTTATTTTGGAAAAGGAAATCAAACAGTATCCAGTAAGCAGCATGACTAGTACTAGTTACAGGACTGTGCTGTCATTCTATTCACACAACATTGGGTGTCATGACAGACCACTGTTACAGACAGATATGGCAATGTTCATATCAGAATTGTCATAGGAAGTGACACACAGGTCAATACAGGGAGAGAGAAAAAAATGGGAAGAGGTGGATGAAAAGTTAAATATCAAGATGGAGATAGGTAACTGGAACATATACGTATTGTTGATATTTAAGTGCTGTATCATCCTTCAAGTCAGGACTTCTCTCTTTTTTGTGCAATTTATTCTGGTTCTGAACAGCTCTCCCATCCTCGAATGTGCCTTCTAATTGTAATATCACGGGTTTAGCTTAACAGATGCATTAAACGAGCTCATGTTTTATTCATAAATTCCTCCTGTTCAACGAAAATCTGAAGATCAAAATCAGAAAATAACAGAAAAAAATCGAAGTATCTTTAACGTGGGAAATCTGACCCCAACCCAGCATCAACTTCCAGCTTAATGCAGTGGATACAGAGCTTCTGATAAATCCACCTCTGTACAGTGGGCTAATGATTACAATATTTACATAAGGCTCTCTTCCTCAGATTCGGAAACCATTTAAATTTAGCAGTCATATTTTCCAATGCTTGGAAAATCCAGCAGGTAAAGGGTGCAGGGGCTGTTTGATCTTTCACGCAAATGCTTTTATAGATCACTATTTGTGAGTCATGCAATTCTGCCAGAATTTTCTAATCGTGACATTTTTATGATCTTGTGATCTCTCAACTGTCAGTTTAATGCTCTATAATCTTTTGCCTCCCTCATTGCAACTGACTGACCCATCCTCACTATGCATCAAACTTTTCCTCCAACCTTCCCTCCTCATTGCCACGGTCCAAGCACCCCACCACAACATCTTAGATAAAGAACACAAACAATACAAGCAGGAGTGGACAATGTCACCCACCAAGTCAGCTCTGCATTTCAATACGATCATGGCTCATCTGAGGTTTCAAATTCACTTTCCCAGCATCTCTGGCCTATTCCCAGCAGTTCACAGCTGTTGCCTTCTACCTGACTTTCCGGTCATGCAGCCTTTCAATCTGGCTGACTTCTCAATAGGGGAATGGAGAAAAAATATGCTAATGAGGCAACTAAACTCATTCAGACCTTTGCCTTCCTGGCAAATCTGGATCTTGCCGCTGCTAACATTTTTGCCAACAAATATTAGGGCCATATAATTTGAAAATATAATTTCATGCAGCTTAATTGTGCACAAACTGAAACGTAATTGCAATTTTTTTGGGCGATTTGATGCTAACTTTGTACATTAGAAATTCAGTGGAATACATAACTGTAAACTGTCACTGGTCTCATGAGAAGAAAGAATGCAAAATAAATTCAAAAAGGCCATGTAGAAAAAAGGCTAGGAATGCTTTATTAGTAAGCCCACTTCATTATTGGTATCCCATCTCTTACTGACAGTATCTTAGAAACAGAAGGCTGACAGGAGGAAGAGAGGACACAATGTTCAAACTTCAGTCACATTGCTCAGGTTATGTCAGTTTTTATGCTACTGGGAAATATGACAGGCAAAAAGATAAACAATAAAATCATTGTTTGTTGACTGACAACTAATTAATCAGTAACTTAAAGCAGGAATATTAAAATTAAACCAAATTTGTACTTTCTGAATATAGACAGCAACATAAACAGAATGGAACAAGAAAATTAAACCAAAAACTCAGCCCCATTGTCAATACTGGTGATGGAAAAGTGAAGCTGAATATTATCATCATACACTGATGATCATCATATAACAAGTATATATAGAGAATATCTAGCATGCAAGAAAGGGAATAAAGGTCAAGGATGGAATTTTAAAATACTTCAGAAGTGGCAGATGGATAAATAAAGGACCCATTGCTCACTTTATTCTGACTCCACTGAGGCATAGCTCAACCATAATGTTTGACCACAAAAGACTGACGGTGTGAAGAGTGATGGGTCATACTGAATATTATGGAGAATTCAAGGACAAGAAGCTTATAGTCATGAAGGATACCACTCATGATTCTGTTGAGGGTAATGTCTATACTGGTTCAGAGTGGAAAGTAAGCAACAAGAAGTGATATCAGATAATTTTCCAGGTACTGGTTGAAATTGGATTTTGTGTAAAATAATATAATAAAATAAACCACTAGTATGATTAGGTCTTATTCAGAATTAATCATTGTTACCAGGATCTGTGTGTTTTGTGTCAGAGTGCTCATAAAGCAGTTCAAAAACACTAAATTTTAAGTTATCTTATTTGAACAATACCTGGCACTCCTATTGCTCGTACAAATGTAAAGATGATATCTCTTCGTCCTTTCATATTATCTTCAATGTCATGAAGATCCATTAATGAGGACACATATTTTATCTCATTGAACAGCAAGTTACTATAAGAGAGCAATATATATTCATTTACAATAAAGAACTTTAACTCATTGAAGGAAATAATTCAAATTCTTTACCATTTGAAACTAACAAGAAGTAATTGTAAACTTAATAACAAATATTACTGCAGAATTCATCCTAAAGGAAAGAAAGTTAAATACACAAAACTTAGAAAATTGCTGAAAATCATCTGCAATGTATTTACCATTAACAGTACAGAAAGTAGCAAGTTACTTTGCAATAAGATGACACTATTTTTTAAAAGCAAATTCATGCTGATTTCAAGCTGGTTACTCTGCATGATATCTGACATACAAACTGTTTTGGGCAATTCAGAAATGTGGGATACAAACAGATTGTTTTCAAATAACACGGTCTATTAGTATGTTTGTTTAAAGTAATAGTTAAAAAGCCCCAGGTTCAATTTTATGACTTTGTTGAAATACCTCTACCTAGGGGTCTCTTCCAGGGCAGATGGGACCTATACAAGAAGAACGGGCTGCATCTAAACTGGAAGGACATAAATGTTTTGGCAGAGAGGTTTGCTAGTGCCACATGGGAGGATTTAAACTAATTTGACAGAGGAGCAGGAAAAAGAGAGAGAGAGAGAGAGAAAACCAAAGCAAAGGTGAATTAACTAAAGGGGAAGCAGAGAATAGAGCCAGTAAGACTCAGAGAAAGAGCAAGCAGGGTGTGGTTGCTAATCAAAGAGAGTCTGGTGGACTGAAGTGCATTTGTTTCAATGCGAGAAGTGTTACAGGTAAGGAAGATTAACTTAGAACTTGGATAAATACTTGGAACTATGATGTTGCTATTACAGAGACTTGGTTAAGGGGAGGGAAGGAGGGACAGCTTAACATTCCAGGATACAGATGTTTCAGGCAGGATAGAGGTGAATGTAAAAGGAATAGAGGAGTTGCACTACTAATTAAGGAGAATGTCATAGCTGTACTGTGGGAGGACACCTCGGAGCAGAGGGATTATGGGGAGATTCAGGTATAGGAAGGGTTTAGTCACAATGCTGACTGCCCAACTGCCAGTGGGAAATAAATTAACATGTGTGTAGGCTGATTTTGGCACAAAGTGTAAAAGTAATGGGATTGTTGTGGTGGAAGATTTTAACTTCCCCATATTGACTGTGATTCACTTAGTCCTAAGGGCATGGATGGGGTAGAGTTTATAAGGAGCATCCAGGCGTGCTTCTTAAAACAGTATATAGATTGTTCAACAAGGGAAGGGACTGTACTGGACCTGGTATTAGGGAATGAGCCTGGTGGCCAACGTTTCAGTACAGGAACTGTTCGGGAACAGTGACCACAATTCAGTAAGCTTTAAAATAGTGATGGATGAAGATACGTGTAGTCCTTAAGTTAGGGTGCTAAATTGAGGGAAGGTTAATTACAACAATATTAGGGATGAACTGAAGAATGTAAATTTGGGGCAGATATTTGAGGGCAAATCAACATCAAGCATGCAGGAGGCTTTCAAGTGTAAATTGATAAGGATTGAGGACCGGCACATTCCTGCAAAGATGAAGGTTAAGCATGGCAAGTTTTGGGAATCTTGGATAACGGGAGATAGCGAGAGACTAATCAAAAAGAAAAAGGAAGCATTTGTCAAAGCTAGGAGGCTGGGCACATACAAAGTGGAATGCAAGGAATGTAGAAAGAAATTTAAGCATGGAGTAAGGAAGGCTAAAAGTCATAAAAAATCAGTGGCCAGCATGATTAAGGAAAATCCCAAGGCCTTGTGTACATATATAAAACGCAAGAGAGTAGACAGGGAGAGGGTTTTCCCACTCAAGGACAGGGGAGGGAATCTATGCGTGGAGCTAAAGGAAATGGGCGAAGTATTAAATGAGTACTTTGCATCAGTATTCATCAAAGAGAAAGACTGGTGGATGATGAGTCTGGAGAAGGGTGTGTAGATAGTTTGAATCATGTTGAGATCAAAAAGAAGGTTTGGGGGTTCTTGAGAAACATTAAGGTGGACAAGTCTCCAGGACCTGATGGCAAGAGAAAATTGCTGGGGCCTTGAGAGAAATCCTTGTATCCTCACTGGCTACAGGAGAAGTCCCAGAGGATTAAGAAAGGTAGCAAGAATAATCTTGGTAATTGAAGGCCGGTGAGCCTTATATCAGTGGTAGGGAAATTATTGGAGAGGAGTCTTTGAGCCAGGATTTACTCTCACTTGGAAAGAAGTGGACGTGTTAATGAGAGGCAACATGGTTTCGGGAAAAAAAAGTTGTGTCTCACTAACTTGACCGAGTTTTTCGAGAAAGTGACAAAGATAATTGATGAAGGTAGGACAGCGGATGCTATTTACACGGATGTCGATAAGGCCTTTGACAAGGTCTCTTACGACAGACTAGTGCAGAAGGTGAAATCTCATTGGATTAGAAGTGAGTTGGCTAGGTGGATATAGAACTGGCTCAGTCATAAAAGAATTCAGTAAGAATTTAGCAACACCAATTTTAAATCCAACCGATTTATTTGATAGTAAAATTGCGAGCTTTCGACACTGTGTCTTCGTCAGGCAAATGCAGTGTTCTGGTCTGCAATAGCACACATCAGCACAGACAGTTACAGATTGCTGATTAGAATGCGAATCCTTACATCTAACCTGCTATTCAAGTGTTAAAGTGGCTAACAATGTGTGTGAAGGGAATCCTGAGCATTGGTTAGAGAATTGTGTATTTTCTCCAGACAGCACAGTAAGTGAGGTTTTTTGCTAACCCAGGCAAGTTACGGGGGTTACAGATAGTGTGTCATGAAGCCAAGATCCCTATTAAGGCCGTCCTCACATGTGCGGAACTTGGCGATCAGTCTCTGCTCAGCGACTCTGCGCTGCATCAACCGAAGAGGAATGAATCCAATTGGACTCCTCCGGAAGGCCGCTGCCCCCGACTGGACATGTATGCCCAAGCCATCAGGAGGTGCGTGAACACCAGATTCATCAACCGCACTTACAAGACAGTCCCGAACATCACCCAAGCACAAAGAAAGGCTATCCTTGCTCTCAAGACCAACCGCAACATTGTCATTAAACCAGCAGACAAAGGAGGCGTCACCGTCATACTGAACAGAACGGACTACTGTGAAGAAGTGTACCGACAACTAAACAATGTGAAACACTACAGACAGTTACCAGCAGATCTGACCAAAGAACACACTCGTCAACTCAACACTCTGATCAAAACCTTTGATCCGGACCTTCAGAACACCTCCGGGCTCTCATTCCACGTACTCCCCGCATTGGAGATCTCTACTGCCTCCCAAAGATACACAAGGCAAACATACCCAGCCGTCCCATCGTATCGGGCAATGGGACCCTGTGTGAGAACCTCTCCGGCTATATCGAGGGCATCCTGAAACCCATTGTACAAAGAACCCCCAGCTTTTGTCTTGACACTACGGACTTCCTACAGAAACTCAGCACACATGGAGCAGTAGAACCAGGGACACTCCTTGTCACAATGGATGTCTCGGCGCTCTACACCAACATTCCCCACGACGATGGTATTGCTGCAACTGCCTCAGTACTCAATGCCAACAACTGCCAGTTTCCGGATGCAATTTTACAACTCATCCGCTTCATCTTGGACCACAATGTCTTCACCTTCAACAATCAGCTTTTCATCCAGACACACGGAACAGCCATGGGGACCAAATTCGCACCTCAGTATGACAACATCTTCATGCACAGGTTCAAACAAGACTTCTTCACCACACGAGATCTTCAACCAAGGTTATATACTAGATACATTGATGACATCTTTTTCCTTTGGACTCATGGTGAACAATCATTGAAACAACTGTATGATGATATCAACAAGTTCCATCCCACCATCAGACTCACCATGGACTATTCTCCAGAATCAGTTGCATTCTTGGACACACGCATCTCCATCAAGGACGGTCACCTCAGCACCTCACTGTACCGCAAACCGACAGACAACCTCACAATGCTCCACTTCTCCAGCTTCCACCCTAGACACGTTAAAGAAGCCATTCCCTATGGACAAGCCCTCCGTATACACAGAATCTGCTCAGATGAGGAGGATCGTGACAGACACCTCCAGATGCTGAAGGATGCCCTCGTGAGAACAGGATATGGCGATTGACTCATCAATCGACAGTTCCGACATGCCACAGCGATAAACCGCACTGACCTCCTCAGAAGACGAACACGGGACACAGTGGACAGAGCACCCTTTGTTGTCCAGTACTTCCCCAGAGCGGAGAAGCTACGACATCTTCTCCGGAATCTTCAACATATCATTGATGATGATGAACATCCCCACCCCCCCACTTCTTGCTTTCAGACAACCGCACAACCTCAAACAGATCATTGTTCGCAGCAAACTACCCAACCTTCAGGAGAACAGTGACCACAATACCACACAACCCTGCCACAGCAACCTCTGCAAGACATGCCAGATCATAGACATGGACGACATCATCAAACGTGAGGATACCATTCACCAGGTGCACGGTACATACTCTTGCAACTCGGCCAACGTTGTCTACCTAATACGTTGCAAGAAAGGATGTCCCGAAGCATGGTATATTGGGGAGACCATGCAGACACTACGACAGCGGATGAATGAGCATCACTCAACAATCACCAGGCAAAACAGTTCCCTTCCTGTGGGCGAACACTTCAGCAGTCATGGGCATTCGGCCTCCGACCTGCGGGTAAATGTTCTTCAAGGGGGCCTTCGTGACACACGACAGTGCAGAGTCGCTGAGCAGAGACTGATAGCCAAGTTCCGCACACATGAGGATGGTCTTAATAGGGATCTTGGCTTCATGACACACTATCTGTAACCCCCGTAACTTGCCTGGGTTAGCAAAAAACCTCACTTACTGTGCTGTCTGGAGAAAATACACAATTCTCTAACCAATGCTCAGGATTCCCTTCACACACATTGTTAGCCACTTTAACACTTGAATAGCAGGTTAGATGTAAGGATTCGCATTCTAATCAGCAATCTGTAACTGTCTGTGCTGATGTGTGCTATTGCAGACCAGAACACTGCATTTGCCTGACGAAGACACAGTGTCGAAAGCTCGCAATTTTACTATCAAATAAATCGGTTGGATTTTAAATTGGTGTTGCTAAATTCTTACTGAGTTCTTACTACCCCAGTCCAACACCGGCATCTTTACATCAGTCATAGAAGACAGAGGGTAGCAGTGGAAGAGTGTGTTTTTGAATGGAGGGCTGTGACCAGTGATGTTCCTGAGGGATCAGTGCTGAGACCTTTGCTGTTTGTAATATACATATAAACAATTTGGAGAAAAATATAACTGGCTTGATTTGTAAGTTTGCGAATGACACAAAGGTTGGTGGATTTGCAGATAGCGATGAAGACCATCAGAGAATACAGCAGGATACTGGGCGGAAAAATGGTAGATGGAGCTTAATTTGGACAAACGTGAGGTAATGCATTTTGGAAAATCTAATACAGATAGGAAATATACAGTAAATGGCAGACCACTTAAGAGTGTTGATAGGCAGAGGGATCTGGGTTTACAGGTTCACAAGCACTGAAAGTGACAACGCAGGCGGAGAAAGTAGTCAAGAAGGTATATGGCATGCTTGCCTTCATCGGCCGGGGCATTGAGTTTAAAAATTGGCAAGTCATGTTGCAGTTTTATAAAACCTTAAGTAGGCCACACTTGGAATATAATGTTCAATTCTGGTCGCCACATTGCCAGAAGGATGTGGAGGCTTAGGAGAGAGTACAGAAAAGATTTACTAGGATGTTGCCTGGTATGGAGCACTAGCTATGAGGAGAAATTGGAGAAACTTGTTTTTTCCTCACTGGAACTAAGGATGTTGAAGGACAACCTGATAGTCGTCAACAAGATTACCAGGGGCGTAGTCAGAAACTTTTCCCCAGGATGGAAGAGTCAATTACTAGGGGGCATAGGCCTAAGGTGCGAGGAGCAAGGTTTAAAGGAGATGTACAAGGCAAGTCTTTTTTTTACACAGAGAGAGGTGGGTGCATGGAACTTGCTGCCCGGGTAGATAGTGGAAGCAAATACGATAGCGATTTTTAAGGAATGTCTTGACAAATACATGAATAGGGTGAGAATGGAGAGATATGGTCCCTGGAAAAGTAGGGAGTTTTAGTCAAGTTGAGCAGCATGGTTGGTGCAGGCTTGGAGGCTGAAAGGTCTGTTCCTATGCTGTAATTTTCTTTCCTCTTTGTAGGATGATGCCAAGGATACAATCATTGAATTCAGCATGCAGAAAGTGAAAAAAGATAAAACACAACATGTCCTCAGTCTTGATTACTTCACAGGATTCCTGCTAGAAATCTTGCATGTATCAGGACAATAATAAGTTCAATTACAGTATTCCCACATAGAACTTGTACTCACTGCACTCATATTCAAAGAATGCTCTGAAAGGCAAGCTGTCAAGAGTCATTGTTCCCACAAAACTTCAACCCAGAAAAATGTCTATTTACAGGGGAGAGGAGTAATTCTAATTGTAAAAAACTATCTTACCATCATATTTCCTGTTAAGAAACGCATATTACTGTAAAGTATTTTAAATTAATATTCCCAATCTCATCATAACAACTTTCTCAAATGGAGAATTCAATCGCCATCTGAACACTGATCACACCAGCGAAGTAAAAATGCTTCTGACAACCTTTTTACACATTGCACATATATATGTGGAGCAGAATGCTGAATACATATGTATGAAATGAAAAGAAAGTCAAACAATGTGGAGAGGAGAAGAGCAGCAGAGGGCAATATCTTAAAGAACAATGTTTGGCAATGGGCTCAAGACCAAGTCAATCTAAACAAACGAACGGAACAATGATAACTAGTTGAGAACAAAAAAATCATCAAAATTGTATGTTACATTTGCTACAGTTGCATCCACATCACTGGAAGGATTTGGTTTGTTCAGTTAAGCAGCCATTAAATTTTATATTTTAGAGTAAATGATGATTGTTAGAATCAAGCGCCAAGAAAATAAATTGCTTTCACTGTTTATGATTTAATGAAATAGTTCAGCTTTTGAACATTCTGGTCGTCTAACTTCCACTTCAATTGCTTGCCATAAGATATGATCAATTTTGTGTAGGATTGTTGTGCACTTTGATGAATAAGTGAGACTATCTCATCAGAAAAGTGACCCTCATCACCTTCACACCCCAAGGCATGTTGGTGTTGCCTGTATTTTTCAACAATATAAATCAATCATGAACACAGTCCCTTATTTTTCCAAATAGTAATTCACTCTCCCTCTGTCACTCAGTACTTCAGAGCTGATGAACTACCTTTGAAAATTAAACACTAACAGTATTGTGTAAATAAAGACAGCAACTAATTTCTGCATAGCATGGTGCCATAAACTACAAAGTTAACTTCCTTTGATGAAAATTGAGGAATACATGTTGGTCAGATCAGGACAACTATTCTTGAAAAATAATACCACTCTGCGTTAAAGTAGACAAAATGCCACTGTTGACCACTATTCCACAACATGTATGGGTGTTTGGAAAGGGAAGTGAAAAAAATACATATTTCTAGCAATGGTAAAATGCCAGTTGGAAAGGTTGATGCTACCTGTATCAAATAATATGCAAGTTTAGATTCTGACCTTTCATTTGATACGTCGTAGTTGTATGAAAGGTATCAAAAGAAAGCATGAAATATCATGATTTAATACAAGATGGGGGGACCCATTTCTCTGAGTCAAATCATGGCAACTCATTTCTATTATGTTTTTATATTTCCAGTTAATAAACAAAAATAGCTTACATATTGACAATTAAGGAAACCAGAACATAACACACCAACTTCCACTAAAAAGTTAGAAATATTATTTATATGTATATGACTATTTGCTCCTGTCAATTTCACTTTTATTGGCATTAACTCAGTTTAAAACAGAACAACAACATACTTACAATAATATATTTGCTACTATTGCATCCACATCAAATAACGTATCAGTTGCAAAACTCCGAAGCATTATGTTACCCCTATTAAAGGGAAAAAAACAAACATATTTCAGTTAGCAATTTTCAATACAGAGTTACATACTCCATCTGTTTTTAGAATTGAAACTACATGAAACATCAAAGTTAATTGTGACAGAGAACAGAATAACTAAGAGTAGGATATTTCAGCAAATGGAGCCACAATCAACCATAGATCTTGTTAGCTGCTACTGTACATTTCCTCAGTCACATTTAGGGTTCCACTATAAATTATCTTGCATAATGAGAAACAAAGAGAAAATGGGAGGTGCATTCAGAAATGGAGGCAAGCTGTTTTAGAGAAAGAGATTTATTCTGGGTGTGCCAAATATTTGACCTACGTGAAAACTCATCACTTCAAGTCAAGGTCTTCAAATCACGATACTGAGAAATACGCAAAAAAAAAGGCTCCAATTTACCCAACATGGGGTATAAGAATAGTGGGGTGCATATTCCTGGAGGGCCACAAAAAGCCACTTATTAAATGCTATAGAACGTACACAAAAGCCAAGGGTTAGGGATGGTTTATGTGTGTGCGTGTGCACGTGTACTGCTAGTACTCATCCACACTGGAAATTGTTTCTCTCCTTCTCCAGATAAGACAACTTTATCTTTAAAAGAATTGACTTAGAATTATCTGAGGGTAGTTAAACAGGCTAGTGGGTTCCATGGTGTAATGGTTAGCAATTTGGATTCAGAATCCAGCAACCTTGAGTTCAAATTTCAGTGGGACCTTGTTATGGCTTCACACTGCCAGAGACTTGGGTTCGATTCCTGGCTTGGGTCACTGGTTCTGTGGAATTTGCACATTCTTAGTATCTCTGGGTGCTCCGGTTTCTCCTCACAGTCCAAAGATGTGCAGGTTAGGTCGGCTTTGCTAAATTGTCCTTTAGTGTCAGGGGGACCAGCTAGGATGAATGCATGGGGTTATGGGGAATGGTCTGGGGGGATTGTGGTCAATGCCGACTTGGTGAGCCGAATTGCCTCCTTCTGCATTGTAGGATTCTATGATACTGTGAATACCAGTAGTAATTCCATGAATCTCATCAATGAACCAATCACACAATCACAGGACACCCTAAAGCACCTCACAATTAACAAAGCATTTCCCTGAACCAAGAAATGGACTGTTCTCTAAGATCTAATTTAACTCATTCAGACAATCTTAAATTGACTGTGTGTAAATCTGATCATAATGGGGATTGTTTCATTGTTATCCAATTGCTAAGTTGCACTTAATCACACGTAGCGCTAACTACACATCACACGTAGCGCTAACTACATGTGAGTCATTCAGGCTCACATGTAGTTCACTTATGTGTGCTAGAAGCCGCACATATTCACATTCAGAGCCCTGTTCTTTACAGATAAAAGAAACATGTCTATACTTCGTACCTTTTTCAACTAAACAAAAACTGTTGAATGATTGTTCATTCTCCATGGTGATGCCTCCACCAGAGTCCACTTCCCAACCAATCGGACTTACTTCTCATGCAGTAAAATTGTTATTCCCTTGTTACAGTTTGGTCATTTCTTGTGAGCAAAGTGATAACTGCACGATGAAAAGCTTTGATAGCATGTCCCTAATTTCAGCAAATTTCATTAACAGTTTATTGTGCACACAATCACTATGAAATGGCTGCATTGCCAATAACTTCCTTATTACAGCATAGACATATGTCTAATAAAACTGATGTTGTAGGTATAACATATAGGGTGGAATTTTTCTGCTCCACTGTGCTGGTGGAGTAGCATAGCAGGGCAACAAGGGTGCAAAGCTGATTTAAATATTTATTAGCCTATTTTAAATAGCAAACTCAGGACACAATAATCTGGGCTCACTTAACTTTCCAATCTCACCGGTGGAGGTCCTCACCAGCAAGGATGATTCCCATCAAGTGGAACCAGATGTGATAGCCTCACCAGTGGGACCAGAAGTCATTGAAGCCCCTTTATGCTCAGCAGGGCATCTGGAACAGTCCATCGGGCAACCAAGCAGTGCTAAGGGGATGGAGCCTGAGAGAATGGAGCCTAACTAGGAAGGGGGGTAGGCGAAGGATTATGCAAATGGAGGGTATCAGCTGGTCAGTACGGGACAGCGATCGAGGGCTAGGGGTGGAGATCAACAATTTTCCCAATGTAGGGCATCTGTGCAATGGCACTCTGAGCAATCCGCAGCTGGATTCCCAGTGTGAATCGTCTCTGCTCACCCTCCCCTGGCAGGAATCAGATTACAGCCTCTGCATTGTACAGACTGCCATAAATTACCACGACTTGCCTTACTGGAAAAAAACAGATGAGAAAACTTCCCGTTTTCTTGCCCATTCAACACTTAGAATTTTTCTGAGAAAATTCCACCCATCGTCTTTCTGCAATCCAATTGTGGTAAACAATGAGACATGACAAAATACCTGTTTCCAAACTCCTAAGAGCAAGTGCCCATCCCCCAACAATCAAACCACTCCCCCAAAAACTCCAGCATAATCCCAGATGTTGTCTCAAGCCATTGTTTACAGAGTAGCCAAAATAAGGTGCATCCATCTTGCATGCCAAGGAAAAACTTGTAGGTCATCTGCTATTATGCCTGCTATTTTGATATCTTAGATATCTAAATTGAGCATGCCATTCCATTAGCAACTGTTCAATTCATGTAAGCAGTTTTGAAAAAGATATGCCATTGTAAGATTAACATTCCTCTGAGAGTGCTGAGTCAACATTAGCTAAGAGCCTTCCTCTCCACCTGATTTCACAAATTACTTCACAGCTCAGTAATCGTCTTGCTCATGAACTTAATGGTTGAATGAAAACAGGTATTTTTATTGTTGCTTCATCAGCTCAAGTTTAACCAGCATCAGGATTTTGCAGTGATAGAAGAAAGATGAAAAAGATCACAACATTCTTCACTCTCTACTAGGATCCTGAAGTATATTCATCAACCAGGACCTGATTTCAGACCAATAATCTTTCTACCTGCAAGTCAATATTTTTGTCATCTCTCTTCAATCGTGGAAAGGTTATATATAGCACTGGAAACATGACAGCCAACCTTATATATTAACCTGTTCAGGATGGTGAATTAAGAATAACAGCTCGGATCCAATCCAACTCTCCCAGCAACTGTCATGATCTGAAAATTATGCCATGTGGCCTGCAATAGGTAAACAATTACCGTTTTGCTACAATATTTTATAATTGAGTTTGTGGGAGCTGTCCATTGCCAAGCCTGTTCACTTGACAAAAAAACAAAGCTACAAGTTCGTATAATTCAAGATAAAATTAACATCCAAATTTAAAATTCAAAATGCCAAATTTACACAATACCTGAAAATGTCTCAAAAGTAATAAAGCATATAAAATCTTGTGTTTCAGAATCTTAACTTTGACAAATGTAACCTGGGCACATCCTTCACTCAATAAAGAATCATAATGAAGAAGAGAAATCCCAGAATTGGGTGATCCAGTTAAATGTACACTGTTTCTAGGGTCCTTCACACATCGCTGTTGTAGCAATCATATTAGACATTTAAATGTTATTTATCACTTTTTTATTTTAAATAGACTATAATTCAGATTTTCCTATGTTCAAATTCTTTTGACATTTGATATATGACAAAAATATGTGATTTTCAAATAGCTTAGCACTACTGCACAACAACAAGCCTATATATCAACAGCTCAAAAACATGACTGAAAATAACTTGCCAGCAGAGACAGTCAACAGACAAGCCACTCCTCTATAAACTAAGATTGATCCCCAGATTATGACAATTTCCCCAATTAAGATAACAATAAGGATACTAAACCTACCTCAGCATCTCTGATCTAAAGAAAATATATTTAGTAAAGTTTTATAGTCCTTGTCATTATGTCAAGGTGCCTGCTGGAAAATTTGCTTATATACACAATTTAGGAGTAGAGATTATGCTCAAATAATCGTTGTCGGTCATTAGGTTCGCACATAAAGAAAGTAGATGGTTTAATGCTCATGAATTACATCCCAGAGTTATAAAATCATAAATCAGAGTCTTCAAGAGGCAGAAGAAGGCCAGTTGTCTGTCCAGGTCATGCCAGCTTTCTTTGGAGCAATCCTGATAGTCCTTGATTCTGGCCTTCAATTCTGATGAAAAGTCAAAGAACTGAAAATGTTAACATTGTTTTTCTCTCCACAGATGCTGTTGTGTATTTATAACATACTCTGTTTTTATTTTAACCAGTCCTATTCCCCCATTCTATCCCTATAGCCCTGAAAGTTTATTTCCCTCAAGTGGCTATTCAATCTTCGTGAAATCATCACCCTCTTAGGATAGTACCAGTGTCTGTGGGGAAAAAAAAGTTCTTCACATTCGCTTCTGTATCTTCCAAATTGCAGTCACCATAAATGGATGTCACACGCCAATTGTGACCTCAGCAGAAACGCACCGAGGCTCAAGTTAACTTTCCTGCTTTCATACTCAATATCTTAATTTATTAAGCCCAATATCTCACGTGCTTTACTAACAATTCTTTCAATTTGTTCCATCACTTTCAAAGGTCTGTGTAAATGAACCTCCAGGTTTTTCTGTCTCAGCACACTCTTTAGAATAATGTGACTGAGTTTATATTTTCTCTCCCTCTCCCGTCGCAAAATGCATCACCTCACACTTCTTTGCATTAAATTCCATCTGTTACTTGTTTACCCATTCTCCTACAATATCCTATCTATGTCTTGTTGCAATTGATTAGTATTATTCCTACTGTTTGCCACACCTCCATGCTTGTTATCATTGACAAATTTTGAAATATTACTCTGTATTCCAATATGCAAGCTCTTTATACAAAAAAAGCAGTGACTAGCACTGATCCTTCAGGAACACCACATTCTACCATCACCAGGTTGATAAAGAATCAGATACACAACTCACTGTTTTTTTTAACATAACTTTTTTTTTAATCTTTCAACCATAAGAACATAACATTAAGAAATAGGAGCAGGAGTAGGCCATCTAGCCCTTTGGGCCAGTCTTGCCATTCAATAAGATCATGGCTGATCTGAAGTGGATCAGTTCCACTTTCCCACTTTCTCCCCATAACCTTTAATTCCCTTGTCTATCAGAAACCTATCTACCTGTGACTCAAATATATTCAGTGAGGCAGCTTTCACCACTTCAATGGGCAGAGAATTCCAGAGATTCACCGCGCTTTGAGTGAAGAAGTTCCTCCTCAACTCTGATCTAAACTGCACCCCCCCCCCCACCTTATTTTGAGACTGTCCTCTAGTCCTGCTATTCTTTCTAAGCGGGAAGAATCTCTATACCTCTACCCTATCCATCCCCTTCATTATCTTGTACGTTGCTACAAGATCCCCCCTCAGCCTTCTGAACTCCAATGAGTACAGACCCAATCTATTCAATCTCTCTTCATAGGCTAATCCCCTCATCTCCGGCATCAGCCTAGTGAACCTTCTCTGCACTCCCTCCAAGGCCAATATATCCTTCTGCAAACATAGCGACCAAAACTGCACACAGTACTCTAGCTGTAGCCTCACCAGTACCCTATACAGTTGCAACAAGACCTCCCTGCTTTTATATTCTATCCCCCTCATTATAAAGGCCAATATTCCATTTGCCTTCTTGATCACCTGCTGCATCTGTAGACTGGATTTTTGCAATTCGTGCACAAGGACCACCAGGTAGCAACCAATTTTTTTATCCAAGCTGACACTGACCTCCCTATGCCATAAGCCTCAATTTTGTTAACCAATCTTTTATATGCTCCTCTGTAATAGTTTATAAAATAGTCAACATCCATTACATCCCCTTCAAGAATCTTTTCTGTTACTTAATCAAAAAATTCAATTAGTCAAATGTGACCTACCATTTAAAAATTCTTGCTGACTCTCGTCTCATTAACTCCAACTTTCCCAAGTCCTGTTAATTTTTTTCATTGATCATTGTTTTTAAACTGACCAGCCTGTAGTTATTAGAAACGTCCTTACATCGTTCCTTGAACATGGGTGTCCAATTTCCCATTCTCCAATTCTTTGTCATCTCCCCCACCTCTACAGAAGATTAAATGACTAAAACAAGTCTTTCTGCTATCTCCACTCCAACTTCCTTTAGCAACTTGGGATACAAGCCATCTGCGCCTGGCAATTTATCCACTCCAAGAATAGCCAGTCTTTCTAGTAAATCCTGTCTGTCGATTTTCACCTCATCCATTACTACTCATCATTTCAGCTACTACTGATATTTTGTCAACATGCTCTTCCTTAGAGAACATGATACAAAGTACTTACTACGTAATCTAGCCTTGTCCTGTGTGCTAGGCATCTATCATCTTTTTCTCTAATAGACCCTACCCTACCTCTTACTCCCGCATACTAGTAGAAGATTTTCAGGTTCCCTTTTATGTTAACTACCATTGTATTCTCATACTCTCTCATTACCAATCTTATTTTCCTCATTACTTCCCATCACCTTAGTATATTTAGCTTGATTCTCTCTTGAATAATTCACCTGAGCTGCATCATTCATCATTTTATTATTCATCATCAAAAGAGCCCTGGTTTTGGTTAACCTTCTCCTTCTTGTTGAAATGTACTGAGTCTATGTTTAAACATGTCTTCCTTAAAGATCACTGTCACACCTCGAGAAGAATCAATATCAGCAACATTTCACAAATAGATCCTCCTTACATGGTCAAAAGATTTATCATATAAACTGCGAAAGAGATTTTAAAAAGTTCCAGTCAAAGCAAATAACAAAAATAAAAACTTTGATAGTTGGTGTAAAAAAAAACTATAAATATATGCTAATTTACCGGAAAAGATAAGCTTTCTTCAGGACATCTTCATTTTCACAATATTTTGGCACTTTTTCTGTGGCACAGTTAACCTACAAACAGAAGCAGAGCATTTTAACGGGATAATAAAACACAGCAAATGATTATAAACCTAACACTGCCTTTGTGTAAAACACTGTTTTATCGACAAAAATTGCTCTGCCAATTTTTTCCTCCTCTCCTCTGTAGATCTGGACCACACAGCTGATTTTCTTTTTGTACAATTCTTCAGGATGTTGGCATTGTGGACAACTGTAGCATTTAGTGCCCAATCCTGATTGTGCTCAAGAAGGTGGACAGCCTCCTTCTTGTATCACTGCAGTACAGGTAGCAGATCTTCCTTAGGAAAGTTATTTTCCTGGAGTCTTTTCATTTTTTTAGCACCTTCTCTGCTTCGGCTGATTATTAG
This sequence comes from Sphyrna mokarran, assembly GCA_024679065.1. Lineage (NCBI taxonomy): Eukaryota > Metazoa > Chordata > Chondrichthyes > Carcharhiniformes > Carcharhinidae > Sphyrna > Sphyrna mokarran. The sequence continues at coordinate 36,947,731 of JAGIQG010000015.1, forward strand.
ATGCAACTGCACCCAAATCTCAGCAGCAGCATGATAAGATTGACATAAATGCAACCCAGCCAGCACTGCCACTGTTTGTCATTCTCAGGAAGCATCCTCTAATCAGTACCTTCATGATGCTTAAGCTTTAAAACATGAGGGTATACAGCATGGATGAATGAATGAATTAGTACCAACAACGTTGTAGAACAGCTAACAGTTGCAAGTTAATGCACCATTGTAATAGCAAGATAATTCTATTTCTACTTGCATTGTTCTATAATATTTATTAATATTTTGCTAAAAGAATTAAGATAGAACTGAGCTTTTCTTCCCAGGCCATTGTTGCATATTGCATCTCAAAATGGTATACAAGCCATCCAAGACAGCTCTCAACGACAGGTCATGTTTTAAAGTAAAAACATTCGAGAGAAGAAATTTTAATTCACCTGAGCCACTGTAATGCCATACTCTTCAAGTGATTCTGAAGATTTTTCTAGTTGTTGAAGGAAATGTCTGATTGACGGGTTGGCTGAAATATAGAAACAAATAATGATTTTAGTGTTTTGACCTGAATATTTCTTTTTGTGAGTAATAGTGGGCAACCTGCTGTCTGGGGACTACATGCAATCCAACTGGGTTCTGAGTGCGACCCACAAAACATTCTGTTGACCATTGCCGACGTGCAGGGTTGCCACATTCTGTTGATTTCCATCCACATAGTTTTTTTCCTTACCAGTATGACTGAAGTGATACACATGTAAAGCAAGGGCAATAGAAGTGAGGTGCATGCTACTTGCACATAACATCGACTGTCAGAGCTGTGCACTCCACCTGTGTCCAAAGCATAAATATTTATTTTGCTTTTACCATTTGAAGTTGACGATAGTTCTATTAATATAAAAATGATTAAGCATTTTCTATAATTCACAGTTAGCAAACAAGCCTGATTACAACTTGCAGAACGATGAGATGAAGGAGTCTCACTAAGACAGCCCACTCAGTAGTTTATTCACTCATCACTGTTCTAAAAAGTTTGGAAGGCCAAAGATAAACATTCTGCCTGGCTCTTAAACTAGCTTTACTTGTCCTAACTGTTTTTAATAAGTGAGAAAAGGGATGACAAAAAAGGTGCTTTTCATGTTCTCAAAATATTCCGCAAAATGCTTTTTAGTAATAATCAAGAGACAATGAACATATGCACAAAAAGCCATGTAAACTGCAGTGAGATGAATGATCAGATAATCTCTTTAGGTGGGGCTAGTTCATAAACAAATAGTCCTAATGTGTTTCTCAGCAACAGAATCAAACAAAATTTGATACTGAGCATGAACAACAATAATTTGAATTTATTTAAGATCCTTAACATAATAAAATGTTCCAAGATGCTTCAAAGCAACATTATCAAACAAAGCCTGACAGTGAGCTACAGAAGATAATTTTAGGGTAGATGACTAAAAGCTTTATCAAAAAGGTAGGCTTTAAGGAATGCCTTAAAGGAGGAAAATGAATTACAGACACAAAGATGTTTAAGGAGAGAATTCCAATGCTAAGCACTATGGCAGCCAAAAACACAATCACCACTGATGCAGCAATTAAAACAGTGATGTTCAAGAATCAGAGTTGAAGGAGCAAAGATATTTTGGAAAGTGTAAGGCTGGAAAGACAACCAAATTATGGAGGGACAAGGCCACAGAGGGATTTGAAAACAAGGATGAGAATTTTAAAATTGAGGTCCCAGATGTGCACCTGAGGGCACAGGGGTGATGCATGAACCAAACTTTGTGTAAATTAGGTTAAAAGAAGTAGAGTTTTGATTGAATTGAAGTTTATAAAGGTGGAAAATACAAGGCAGCCAGGAGTGCATAAGAATTGTCAGACACTGATACAAATAGCAACATAGGAGCTTACATGTTGCTTAAATGGGCACACAGGAACTCAATTTAATGTCTCATCAAAAGACATCGTCTCTGACAATGCAACATACTCTCAATCCTGTTTTGAATTTCAGCCCAGATTATGTACTCGTGATCATACAGTCTTATGACTCAGGCGAGAATGCAACAACTGAGCCAATACAAAGCAAGGACAGGAAAAGGAAGTGATAAAAATTATCATCGTCCACATAATGTATTAAATAACAAATGTGGTTTATCATGACAACATACACATCAACCACACTGTTTCAGTGTTCAATTAACTGAAATAAAACTGAAATGAGTATTACAATTAGGCTGGATAATTCTAAAACAAAATTCAAATTAGAAGCTACATTGATTCTTTTCAAGTGGTTATTACTGTCCAGTCAAGAGGCAAAAAAAACTGTACATTTTTTCTGGGACTCAAAATTCAATTTAAAGATAAAACGATTTATGCACTTCAAGATTAGATATGTCAGTCCCAAACTTTAGAGTATTTTTCTGATTTATTGTATTTATGTTTTAGAAACGAGCAACGCAAATCAGGTACAATGCAATTTCGATGCAGAGTAAACCTCCTTGTACATTATCTCAACAATGATCCTTAATGTCAATCTTGAAAAAGTACCATACCAGTGACAGTATGCCATTTTTTATTCCTACAATAAGAAATGGTACACTGGCCTTTGTGAGAGATTCGTTATTTAGTAACAAGTATTCAGAATCATGAGCAGCAAAATACCATAGAATGTCAGTGACAATCAGCAAAGATATAACTTAGATCAAGCCAAGATGACTAGTGTTACCTGGTATATCCAAAACAAGGAAAATGACCTTCTAAACATACTATGATGGATTCAAAAACAAAGTTTTACTTTTAATGCAGTATTCTGTTTCAAATATTTCACAAGCTAGTGTATACTTACTTGTTCTTTTGAAGTATATTAAAGAAACTTTTCCTGACTGTAGAATATTAATAAAATGTTGCTGATTTAATGTGCGTATTGTTTTCATACCATCAACAGCATTAAAATAATAAGCATATAATAAAATTAAACGAAGATAGGAATGCCATTGGTCCATTTTAGCAGACAGATGAAGGTAGTTCTGATCCCAAAAATTGTTTAAATTGGTTGAATGAAATCTTCACGTTTTATTTATTTCTGGAAAAAAAGAAAAACAATCAGTAATAAACAAGATATAGTCCACAAAACATGTTCAATTCCCCAGAATGCATCATGATGTTGATAGTTCTATATATTTTAAGTCTAACAGAACCCAAAACATGTTAAAGTAGCATCAATGATTTATGAGTACAAAATTAATATGGAAAACTAGATCTCTTATGGTAAAATATAGCACATCATGGGTCAACTTCTTAAATAATTACTCATTGGAATACATAAAAATGAATTGATAATAATTTTCCTCTGACTAGCTATTCTCTTTTTTAAAAGTCCCTAACTCCCTCCAAGTAAGAATGACAGATTTCATAAGTGGACCCGATGGGTTTTTACAACATTAATGAAAGTTTCATAGTCATTATTACTAAGGCTAGATTTATTAATTGGATTTTAAATTTCACCAAATGCCCTGGTGAGATTTGAAATTATACCTCCACATCATCAGTCTGGGTCTCTGGATTACAAACAAATAACATTACCACTATGTCACCATCAAAGGTATGCCAAGGAGATTGCAGCAAGGAATGAAGACAATGTCAATGTGTTCAGTCTTCTCAACAAGTAATTGAGCAAATCTGTGTCTCAGCCAATTCTGGATCTAACATGGGAAGCCTGACAACAGAGAGATGGCGCAAGGGTCTGAACAGAGGCGAGGCAAAGCTGGTTAGTTATGAATGTACATTTGGAAACTGATCCCACTCTGAAAATCCTATTGTCAAGAAACAGCAGAAAGATGAGTTGGGAATGGGGGAAGTGAGGACAGGAGATGGGAGGCTAGGGGCAGAAAGGGTTCTTTTAGGTCAAACCAAGTAAACAAACTCAAATTACATTAGGACAAAATAAAAGGGGCGGCTCCCCAAAAGGAAGGGGGAACAGCCCGAACAAAGACAAAAAGTACAAAGGAAATTTAAGACACGTCAAATCAAAATGTGATTGTCAGGGTCTGTAACGCATCTCAGCCCCTGCGGTGCCCAGCGGGCACAGAAGGCGTCGACTGTGCCCATGGACACTACATGCTCCCTCTCCAGGGACACCTGGCCGCTAACATAGCCGCGGTAGAGGAAGCATGATTTTTGAACAACTCCTGACATAATAAGGCAGCCAGAGGTAGTTAGGCTTGGATGCTAATTGCACAATGCAAGAAAGGCATTTCCACAGCTGAAGAATAAACATGTTGAAGATAACATAACGCAATAAAAAGATTGCAAAATGGTCAAAAATGGTAATGCTCGACAGTGATGATCACCCAGGACATCAATTGTAACTCTGATTAGCCATTTAGATGATGTGACATGATATGCTAAACCTGATTAGAGACATTCTAACGGAGGTGCATGATGAACAAACATAAAAAAGTATAAAAAGTCAAAAGTTAATTTGCTTTTGGATGTAGAGAGATAGGACTTTCTGCATGAATAAAGGCAACTGGAGGTTTGTGTTATGGGCGGGGAAACAAGCATTCCAGTTCGAATTCAATTCTGTTTACTTCTCGCACCTTTTCCCGGCGTCTGAATGGGTTTCCTCCGAGTGTGCTTTGGTTTCCTCCCACATTGGCGAAGACATGCTAGTTGGGTGCATTGACAATACTAAATATTTTCCCTCAGTGTCCCCGAACAGGCACTGGAATGTTGCGACTGGGGGGGGGGGATTTTCACAGTAACTTCATTGTAGTGTTATTGTAAGCCTGATCGTAACACTCATCAATAAACTTATCAATACTGCGCAAAATACTATCAATTAATGCCGCCGGGGAAGGAAAGGAGGGGAAATCCTCGATACATAAAGCAAGAGGACAATCATTCTCCCCTTGGCCCTCACCTACCCGTCCCAACGTGCCTCTCCAGAATATTCAACAACAGCGACTCAAACCTCACCTCAGCTCCTCGCGCCCGGAGAAAGGGGCGGGGATATTAACGGCCGTTTTGGTGCGACGCCACTCGGCTATTGGTTAATCGGGCTGTCACTCATACTGCATGCCGCCGCTTCCGGCGACAGGGATGGGGGACAAAACCGCGCATGCAGGTCCGGCCTGTCCCCCTCCATCCAATCCCCGCCTGCCCTCTCGATGATTGACAGGGAGTTTCGCCAATGAGCGGGCGGGTGGGGAGCGGGGCAGGCGGCTGTTGGTTGTTTTTTTTGTTGAAGGGAGGTTGTTTGTTGCTCCTGGCGCTGAGGAAGCGGCTGGGCTGGAGAGGAGATGGAGAGTGTCTGACTGCAGTGATCAGCGCAGCTTTGTCTCAGGATAAGCTGTAGTGGAGGTGGAGGAGGAGGAGGAGGAGGAGGAGGAGGAGGGGGGGGATAAAATACTCCAACGACCAAGAGTACAAAGCATGTCTGTGGCAATGACGGCGGCTCCGGACAAGCCCATCCAGGCTGCAGTGCCTCCCTCAGTGGAACTCGGCTTGACTGTGGTCTACACCGCTCTGTACTCCCTGCTTTTCCTCTTCGTGTACCTGCAGCTCTGGCTGGTCTTGCACTACAAGCACAAGCGCTTCAGTTACCAAACGGTGTTTTTGTTTCTCTGTCTGTTCTGGGCAGGCCTGAGGACTACCCTCTTTTCTTTTTACTTTAAGAATTGTGTACAGGCTAATCAGCTGGAGCCTCTGCCTTACTGGTTGTTGTATTGTTTCCCTGTGTGTTTGCAGTTCTTCACGTTGTGTCTACTAAACCTTTATTTTGCACAGGTATGTATTTGGGATGGGAGGTCAAAACAGAATCTTTTTATTTTCCTGCTAATCCCGTTATTGAATAGAATAACGGGCATTGCGTTTGCAAGAGACCGCAGAAACACCGGGCAAAGTGCTGATATGTACGGAACTGTCTTTGTCTTTTTTTAATACATCAAAATTAGAGCCCGTCATCTGAGATGTAAGGCGCCTGTATTATATTGCTCCTATTGTACCAATTTTGCAGAATAATATAATTTGCCACTGAAATAGCGAGTACCTTGATCTGAGAGTCTAATTTAATATGAAAGACTTATCTTGTCTGGATGAATGTTCTAAGTGAACCGTTGTTTTCAAAGAAACAAGTGAAAACGGGGAACCATGCCATTCCGGTTTTGGATAATTACCAATTATGACGTTAACTGGTTTGACTGCTCACTGCCTTTCAGAGCTGCGTTCGGCTGTTTATTGGGGAGTAAAATGTTTTTCTGAAATCTCCTGGCCAGTGACAACAGATTTTCTTCTGTTGCTAGAGGTTTCTTGTCAATTTCATTCATTTCAGGGGATTTCAGACTGTTAATAATCTGGTATTGTTGTTATTTTTGTTCCAGTCTTGTTTTTAATACAAGCAGGTAATCGATAAATAAATGGTCCCATTTCGCCACCAAAATGATTGCAATTTCCAATTGCTAAAACTTTTTTAATGATTTGGTGAAGGAATCCGCATTACCGAGCTGCTATTAATGAACCAGTCTTCCTGCGGTTATTTTTGTTGCGTACTGTCGATTGAGTTTTGGGAAGAGGATCATATTAAAACTCACGTTTTAATGGTTCACTTATATTTATCAATGTTTATGTAGACGTCGTAGTGATTATTGCAATTCATTTAATTTGAAGTTTGTTCGGGTTTATCTTTACAAGTAAATATTCCATTTGTAAGAATCGTAGCAGCTGGATATTGGAAATAAAAAAATATTTATCGAGGTAATCCACCTCGAGGTTAGGACATTCTCGCCTATCCACGGCCTCTGATTTGGGTTCGAACTTCAAACTTCCACCATAGTCAATTGTGTACATCCTACTGTTTACATAAATAATTGCGCAAAATGTTAATGATTCACTGTAAATCTTTGTTATCCAGAATAACAAAGGTAAATTTGTCTTTTGCAAGTTAGAAGTACTCTATATAAAGGACGAGTACAATAGTTAGCCCCTATCTGAATGCAACTGAGTTTTGTTATGACCGTCAGAGATAGCGTTTTTAAAAAAACTTCAACTTATTTAACAGCTAAAAAACTACATTGTGAAGTTTCACATTTAAAACTTCTACTGTAACAAATGACTAGAATTCATTATTGATAAAATGCTCCTTTTTTTTTGTGGGTAATGTATAATTCAGTGATATTCCCATATATACTTACCTTTCAGCCATCACTCCCCAGAATTACAGTCCAGTTACTGCCAACTTCCTGTGGGTTCCCATATCGCCTCCTCAACAGGTAGTAACTTTGTCACTAAGTGTTTTTTGGAAACTTTCTTAAATCCACAACCAATAGTAAAACCAATTCCAATGATTCTTCCCCTTAACTGTATCAGAACAAATCTTTGAAATCCCTGAGAACCTATAGAAGGCTGCAAGATACATTCCTTTGATTGGAGTGTTTTCCCTCCTGTATCCAACTATGTTAGCTTGCAAAGTCAAGGAGCCTTTTCTCTTTGGTCATCATGTTTGATTTTTTTTTTTCCATGGAAGCCTGTAACCTGATCTCAAAATGGCTTCCTCTGTCTTCTCCATGACAGTGGAAAAGCATTCATATTTCTACCAAAATTTAATAAATTGCCCTTGACCTCAAATGTATTTCATTTTAATAAATTGCAGCATCTTTCTGTTGCTTTAGCAGTATTTACCATGGGTAGATGCATTGTATCCAAGCGTAAATGCCTTGCAGCTTCTTCTCAGTAAAACGACATAAGACTTACCCAGGGGCAGTACAATGGTTAACACTGCTCAGTGGCAGAGGATTTGATCCCAGTCTTGGATCACTGGAGCTGGCACAGTCTCCATGTGCTTATGTTTCTTTCCACGGTTCACAGATGTGTAAGTTAGGTGGATTAGCCATGGTAAATGCATGGAATTACAGGGATGGGGCAGGGAGGAGGGCCTGGACAGAATGCTCTTTTGGAGAGTCAGTGCAGACTTAGCCTGAATGGCCTCTTTCTGCTCCTTAAGTGTTCTATGGTTACTTTGACCTCCTACAATTAAACCACCCAATCTTGCATCAGAACAGGTCACACAATCAATTCATTTACCCCAATAAAGCTACAGTTTCAAAATATAATCCGGAATACCTTGATTGTATCTGCTGTAATTGACAAACTGCCTTCAAATTGAGAATAATTGAAATATAAAGAGTACAGTTATCATAACTGACATCAAACAATGCAAACTGTATTGGTATTCATGTTTTCCAGTTGATCCAGTGTGTGGTGGCCAACTATGCTTTCTGAAAACTTTATTTCCAAAACTTTAAGACTCCATTCCTTTCTCAATTTGACAAAAATCTGTTGATAAAACTTTCAGTCACCAATACACTAGCTTCCCCATAGTGTTCCTAATAGTCTTGTACTTGGGACGTCTTGATCCTTAATACTAAACGCAACTTGTAATGTCACTTATTGGGGATTATAAAGTTCTGTGAATTCCAAGAACTTCTGGTAGATCCACAAGCAGCGTGCTTTTATATTAGACTGAAATTTGTTTGCTAGGTAATAAGTGAAGCAGTCTTCAAGATGATGGAGAATGAGACTGTATGCCTTGCTTGTAGATTCTCAAATGAAAATTCTATAATCTTTGCTTTTATACTAAAATTGTAGATCAAAAATTCAAGTTTTGATGGATAATGTTACATTTATTGTGTGATTTTTGTTTTTAAGGGAAATAACAAATTTCCACTAGGCCTGAGGTCTTTCTACAGGAGCCTCAGGCACTCCTTGCTTTGACTTTCATTCAGATACAGCGATAAATAAAACTGGCTCTTTTACAGACTTGCTCATCAAACTTTTGGCTCTGCTATTGCGACAAGGCATTAACTGTTGAATCCTGAAAGTAAACATGTTTACTGGGTGAAAGCTGGCCAACAACTTCAAAAATGATACTAAAACAAATAATGCTGTAACACTCAGTAGTCAAACATTATCTGTGAGGAGAAAGTTGATGTTTTTGATCACAACTGCAAAAATTGTCCTGAGTAAGGTCTAAATAAAATGTTACACTGCCTCACTCAAGCTGTAACTATGATAAACATTCCTGTCCGTATTAGAGGAGGAAATAACAAAATTGTAAGAAAATCATAAAAAAAATAAATATTTTGAAAGCATAATTTACTTTTTTTGGGCAGTAATCTCCATCTTAAATTGCTTGCTTCAGCATTTGCTGGAATTGAGCTCCAATTGAAGTGAATGATTAGATCAGCATGAGGGGCTGAATGGTGGTGTTTGTCACAGCGGAACATAATCTAATAATGTGGGGGTTTGTGGCGGAGAGGGAGATTAGGCATTTTCTTCTAAGAAAATTTTAGTGTTGTGGGCTGTTTACATCTGTCTTGTTAAATGAGATTTGTCCCCAGTTTGGACAGTGGTTCTCAAATGTGGTGATCAGCCAGAATCATTATCTGCATCCCTTGTGATGTTTCACAACTGTACTGTGAATAGTATTGGTTAAGGAAAGATGTCAATATGTTGAAAGTGGTTCAGAGAAGGTTTGTCAGACTAATACTTGGAATGGGTGAGTTATCTTAGAGCAAAGGTTGAATAGGGCTAAGCTTGTATCTAGTGAAGTTTAGACACGTAAGAGATGACTTGATTGAAATGCGCAAGATCCTGATGGGGTGGATGTGGAGATATTTCTTCTTGAGAGAATCTAGAATCAAGAGTCTTTTTCTCTATTGAAAAGAAATGGGTTGCTCATTTAAAATAGATGAGGCTGTTTCTTTTCTTCACAGCTCATGTCTTTGGAGTGTTCTTCCTGACAAGGTGGTGGAAGCAGAGTCTTTGAATATTTTTAAGGCAGAGATGGGATAGCTTCTTGGTCAGCAAAGGGGTGATAGGTTTCAGGGGTAGGCAGACTACGGCTTTGAGATTACTATTAGATCAACCATGATTGTCAATGATGGAGCAAGCTCAAGGGATTGAATGCCTGACTCCTGCTCCTTGTTCATATGCTCATAACTATACTGGCTCCCAGATGTGTGGCACAAATTGTCTTAAGTGCAAGCAATGGCTTGTTTTGAAAGCAAGATCATTGTCGTTTTTGATTAATATAGATGGAATGTAGGTATTGTAGGTTTCTCATTGTGATTTTATAGCATATATTAGAATATTGTATTATTTGTGTAAATGTCTGTCCTTCTGATATGCATCAGTAATTTAGTTAATATTTAATGCATATACAAATATCTGACCTTAAACTGTTTTTTTAAGTTCTCGTTTATTCTGAGAGCATTAAGTGGCAAACAGAAGTAAGTTAGGTAAGACCAGTAGGTAGTCCAAAACATGTTTTGCTCTACCTAAGTGATCTGTGGGTGAGGAAGTTTGAGAGACACTGAATTAGGATTTCAATAAATTGCGCACCCCTTCAAATGTTGCCCATTTGCCTTTGGTACATTGTTGATGGCCATAGGGTAGGACTTGAGGGGAGTCCAGGACTTGCATCCCTGAAAAAACTTTAAAACTTTTTGGTTCAATTTGGTCTGGACCCCAGTGCAATTTTACTTTATAAACAACAAAATTAAAATCAAATTCAATTATCAGCAGTAAGTCACTTCCAAAAAAGCCACAACACTTACTGTTAGAGTTGAAAGTATCTGCTCTGGACCCAAACTCTACAGTATCAAAATCTTCTGCTTCCAATGTAATTCCTATTCCCAGTATCCATGTTTATGCTGGTACTCATCATCTCTGAGCACTTCTGTTCTCCCCCATCACCACCATTTAAATTCAGTACATGTTGGGAATCTTGTCTTTCTGATGAAATACTTTTCACTGCCTTCTCTCTTGTTCCCGCCCCACTAAATCTCCCACCAAATCACCTCACCAAAACATTAATCTGCATTCTCTCTCTTTCTTGAAACATTTCTTCCAATTCCTGCCTTCCAAGCTGAAAGGAAATGGCTCCAGATGAACCATCAGCAGGCAATGAGCCCATTGGCAGAACATTTCAAGTTTTAAGCGTCAGTTAAGTTTTCGTGGGTCTGGACCATATGGGCCCATTCAGTTAAGAAAAGATTTTCTTCAAAGCATGTTTTATTTTAGCAACAGTCTGGTAGTTTCATGGTCACCATCAGGAATTCAGGAATTTTAATTCCTGAATTAATTAAATTTAGATTGCCTAGGTGCTGGTGAAATGGCACTTGCCTCTGGATTATTTGTTCAGTAACAAATAGCTATTGTAGATTTAACATATGCAATACTATACATGTATTTGATACAAAGACAAATTTGAATTCCACTTTCAAAAGTTGCTTAGTAACTGCATGCGTTTTGAGAAATTGAATTCTACAGCTTCTTGATCTTCAGAAATTACATGGGTTCAAGATATAAGTTATTTATCATAGCCACCGGCATAAAATAAATCCTAGTCTTAGTTTCATTGGGGAATTAGTGTATAATGCAAAACAGTGTGTAATTAAGCACTAGGATAATTACTTAAGGATAACTATTAGAAATAAACAACAGGCTACAGAAAAGAAGTTTTCCTCTGGCATTGGATGGATGTTCCACTTATTTTGTCATTTGCAAATAAAATGGTTACTATTTCTTGCCAAGTGCAGCTTGCAAAATCAAGTGTTACTCATCATACTTCCAATGGAATTTAAATCCATTTTCCTTCCAGCCTCCACTGTAATCATACTGCCTCTGGAGCAGCAATAGACTTGACAAAGTTGGATATATTTTCTGATGTATATTTTCTGGTATTCAATGTATTCCTCCTCTTCCTCGTCCTGTTTTCCCCCCCTGCCCCACCTCCTCAAATTCCCAGGTGTATTTCTGTCAAATGCTGCTTACTTCATTGCTGTTCAGATAACAATGAACTTCATCAGCATTTTCTTAATTATGGCAGCTGATTTTCTTTTTGTCTTCCTGGGGTAGAGCATATATAGTGAATGAATTAATGAGGGGAGATGGGGTCAAATTTGCATTTATATATTGCACGGTATTTTTTTCAAACCATTCTTAAGAATCTCACGTTCAGTTATTTTGAAATGCAATGCCAGTTATAACATTTGTTTGTGGCACTGGAGGAGCATAAGTGAAATTGGCCATTTTAAAATGATTTTTATACCTCAGGAATGTTTTAACTAAAAGATGATTGGTCATGGGATCAGATTTGCTGACAAGATGGCTGTTAAAGTGACAGTTTCATGCCATAGGACATGATTTATTGCAAGTTGATGGTTTCATGAAATGAGCCATACCTCTAGCTTTAATCCTTTTGAGATTACTTACCAGTGCTACTGTCCTTGAGTGCTATCGAAGCCTGTGATGAGAACAAATGGGTGATTTGGAGCTGTAATGTTTATAGCACTGCTGGCATAAACTAATATTAGAGGCTTTTTTTTATTCAGGGGAAAGCAGAGGAAATGGTCTAGTAGTCTGATCCTTACTATTTGCCTTTTCTCTGCCTGATACTTAAGTAATTCATATTAAAAGAGTTATTTTGGTTTTGACTTAACAGCATTGCAATGCAAATTTATTTGAGTTTGTGCAAAATACTCTGCAGTTTATAAATGCAAATTTCCCCTCAACTCCCCTCCTGAATTCACTCAATAGTTTGTACTTAAGACAACTAATGTTAGTGGTTAGTGACCAAAATCTAGACATTGCAAATAAAACAAATACAATAAATCCAATTGTGCAGTGAGTGATGGAATTGAGGTTCATGTGAGTTTATCTCTCCCTACTGAATTGACTAGGGTATGCAATTTGTGCGCCATCATAAAGACAGAGAAAATATAGTAAATCCTACATCTATTCCCTTCCTTTCTCTTCAACATTCTAATCTTGAAATGAAGTACTGTTTTATTTGTCATAGAATTCCAATAGTACAGAAGGAGGCCATTTGGCTCATGAGTATTCACTGACTCTCCAACAGGACATCTTTTCCAGGCTCAAGCTCCTGTCTGATCCCTGTAATCCCCTAACCTGCACATTTTGGAAGGCTAAGGAGCAAGTTAGCTAACCTGCACATTTTGGCAGGCTAAGGAGCAAGTTAGCATAGCCAATCCAGCTGACCACCTATCTTTAGACTGTTGGAGGAAATGTCTGCAAACATAGAATATGCCTCTGGTCTGCCTCTTGACCAATGACTGTTTGTATGTAAACTAAACAATTAAGTGTTGGCAAGTTATTTGTAGGGAGTAACATAATTGAACCAAAGCATTTAAAGTTTAATCAGAGCTCAAGGTTTTTATCAGAACTCTAGAGAAGTTTCATTGTTTTCATCCCCCTGCCTAAGGTAACAATCAGTAGTGACTAAAAGATCCAGATGTGGGATTAAGTAGCAAATTTCAGTGCTCACAATATCTGAGAACCAAATGTATTTAAAAACCAAAAGAAAGAAGGCTGGAAAATCTCAGCAAATCTGGCAACATCTATAATGAGAGAAAGCTGACGTTTTGAGTCCAGATGACCTTTTGTTGAAGCTCTGATGCTGCTTTGATAAAGGGTCATTTGGACTCTGTCAACTCTTTTCCCTCACAGATGCTGCCAGACCTGCTGAGATTTTCCAGCATTTTTCTATTTTTTTTTGGTTTCAGATTCCAGTATCTGCAGAAATTTGCTTTTATCTTTATCTAATAGATTAGTTGATCTGTGATGTAGATGGAGTCTGAAGCCTAGTTGTAAAAGTGATGGCTATGTTTGACTGGCCTCTCCTTTTGGCCACTGTTCAGCTACTTATATGATGACAGTAGCTGTAAAATTTTCAGATACCTTCTGAAGTCAACTTGAGACTAATTTGAAGGTTATTTCGGTGGATTCGCTTCTATTTATAAATTACCAACTCACCTCCAAGTGCAGGCATCATTCAGTAATCATTTTGTCATTTTATAACCTATTTTCCAATAATGTGATGTTTATAGTTGAATCTCAAAACATATATCTTAAAGCAGAATACATTCAGAGCATAGAATCACCTTTGTTTCTCTGCCCTTCAGCTCATGTGACAATGCATTACAGCACTACCACAGATGTGATGGTACAATTATAATACGTCAAGTTAACAGCCAGTTCCATTATACTGTGCCTTGGAAATTTATAGTGGAAACGGTTGATACAAAAGTGTGATTAAAAATATAACTATAGGAAACAAGATTGTACATTTCTGAATCATGCCTCAACCCATTTCCTTTATCCCTCTTTTCCTTATTCCGCTTCACTTTGATCTGCTCCTTCGTTTCTTTACCAAGTCATTTGTTTCCTCCCTCAGTTTCTGCACTTAACAAGTCGTCTTCCTGATTTATTTTTCCCCTCATATTCTCAATGTGGATGTGATGGGCAAGACCAGCCTTTTATTGTTTATCCCTAGTTACTTTGAGAATTGATAACAGACTTCCCCCATGAAACACATGCAGTTTACTTGATCACTTCAGGGACAATTAATAGTCAGTCTTGTTGGTGTGGATCTAGAGTCACATACAGACTAGTGCTTAACCAGAGGACCTTGTGAATCATTTGGTTTCTTACAATAAATAACCTGACAAATTTATGATCTCTTTTACTGTGTTAGGGGCACATTTAGAAACTTCAAGGTGCACTATGAAGTTAATCTAGACCTGAGATATGTTTGATTTTGGCATTAGTTTGATCTTAAGGGGTTACATTCCAGATGTGATTCTGTTGACCCACTAAGAAGCATTTATCAAAGCAAACTTTAAAGTACAGCTTAACTATAACAAAAAGAATTGGCATAACTTTTACCAACTGAAATACTTAAACATGATATACTTTTTAACTGCTAGCTTATCTCTAATTCCATTTTAAACAATATTCCCCATGGACCTAAACTTCTCTTCATAATCAGTTAGCAAAAACATACAGGCTTGCTTGGGTTGCCAGTCATCAAGTCTTTAGCACGTCTAAAGAGAAAGAGATATCCAGTTTGTAACAGGTCCTGAACTTCAGCCTGCAGAGAAACGAGCTGTTGTTGGCAAATGCAAAAACACTTATTTTCCCTCATGTAAACGTAGGCACTTGGAACGTTGCGATCTGATTGGGGATACGCAGCATGCTTTAAGAGGAGATCGTGCCTTACAAACCCGGTAGAAGTTTTTGAGGAGGTGACAAAAACAGTAAATGAAGGGCAAGCCGTTGATATCGTCGATATGGATTTCAGTAAGGCATTTGACAAAGTCCCTCATAGGAGGTTAGTTGAGAAGGTCAAGGCTCATGGGATTCAAGGACAGGTAGCTAGATGGATAAGTAACTGGCTTAGTAATAGGAGACAGAGAGAAATAGTGGAAGGGTGTTTTTCTAGGGACCTCTTCTATTTGTAATATATATATGACTTGGAAGAGGGAGTAAGTGGAATGATCAGCAAGTTTGCAGACGTTACAAAGATGGCTGGACTTACGGATAGTGAGGAGCACTGTCAGGCAATGCAGCAGGACATAGGCTGGTAGCTTGGGCAGATAGATGGCAGATGGAATTCAATCCTAATAAATGCAAGGTGATGCATTTCGGGAGAAAGAATGTAGCGGGGAGGTATATGATAAAGGGTAGACCTATTAAGAATATAGAAATGCAGAGGGACCTGGGAGTGCAGGTGTACAAGTCTCTGAAGGTGGCAGAGCAGGTGGAGAAGGTTGTGAAGAAAGCATATGGTATGCTAGCCTTTATAGGAAGGGGTATAGAGTACAAGAGGTAGCCTTTAATGTTGCAGTTGTATAAAACGTTAGTTAGACCTCATTTGGAATAGTGCGTCCAGTTCTGGTTGCCTTACTACCGGGAGGACATGGAGACTCTGGAGAGAGTGTAGAGGAGGTTTACCAGGATGTGCCTGGTATGGAAAGTCTGAGCTACGAGGAGAGGTTAGGCAAATTGGGGCTCTTTTCCTTAAAGACGTAGACTTAGAGGAAATCTAATTAGAGGTGCACAAGATTGAGGGGTATAGATAGAGTAAACAGGGTTAAGCTTTTTCTTAGGATGGACTGAAATAGCACGAGGGGTCACAGGCTTAGGGTGAGGGGATTAAGGTATAATTTGGATGCTCGAGGGAGTTTTTTCACACAGAGGGTGGCAGGGGTATGGAATGCACTGCCAAGTAAAGTGGTGGAGGCAGGTACTCTGGAGTTATTTAAGAGATACTTAGATGGGCACATGAACAGAATGGGAATGGAGGGGTATAGAAAACTGATTTAAAATAGGGACCATGAACCTTGGGAGTCCCTGGGAAGTGTGTAAATAGATGATGATATTGATGTAATTGTTTATATTTTACAGGTGCTTTGGTCCGCCTTGTTGTCTGACATGGGGCATACACGTGATGGGTTGTGAGAGGGCTGCTCTTGGAATTTTTGAGTATCCTCGTGCTTCACGTCGTTAATGTACACTTGACCTGGACCATTTGATGGGCAACATGACAGCTCAGTGACTATCGCTATGCTGTGCAGATAAATGTATTTGGGCCTGTGTCTGTGGGAGTTTGCGCATTCTCCCTGTACTTGCGTGGGTTTTCTCTGGGTGTTTTGGTTTCCTCCCACATCCCAAAAATATGCTCTTAGGCTAATTGGCAGAACAAATTCTCCCTAAATTATCTCAAATATGGTTTCAATCCAAAGATCTATAAAGATAGACAAGGATCACGGGTAGAGGTGGAAACATCGGGGTGGCGGCGTGGGCTCGTTGGGCCAAAGGGCCTGTTTCCCGTGCTGTTTTGTTCTTTATATCTCCTCCTCTTAGCACATAACGTGCTCTTGTCAATCAATCTAATCTAACGCTACCCTGAAAGCCCACAGGGCTACCCAAAAAAAATAACAAAACTGCATTAACTCAGATTAAAACAAACATCTCAATAAATATGAGCAATTATTCTTCTGTGTTCTCAGTAGGTAGGCTGCCAGAGCAGACAAAACACCATAACCAGAGCTGAAGTTTAAAACCATTGCCTTAACAATAAACAGTATAATCACAGTACAACCCTTGATCTAAGTGTTTATATGAGAGGTGTGTATGTTTTCCCATCTTCAATGGTTGTCCCAATTTTAATTCCAGCAGCAACCATTTTTTGTACATGTGGCATGGAAGCTGATTCAATAAATGTCAAAAGGGTATTGGATAAATATTTGAAGGGGGAAAAAATTGTAGGGCTATGGAAAGGAGACAATTTAATGGTTTTTACAAAATCTGGCGAGGGTATCATGGGCCAAATGTTGTCGAATTCAATTGATCTGAAACAGAAATAAAATGTTCGCAAACCTTAGCAGGTCTAATAGCATCTGTGGAAAAAACAGAGCTAATGTTTTGAGTCTGGATGACGCTTTCAGAGTTGAAGACAATTGAAAGTAGGATGAATCTATTCTGCTGTGAGGAATGGATAGAGGGTCAGCAAAAGGTGTAGACAAAAGGGAGATCAAAGATGTCATGGACAAAAAAAACATGATGACCATGGCTCAGGAGGATGCTGCTAGTGGCATGTTAAGATATCAGAATATGCAAGTGTAAACAGTGTGACAAAAGACAGCCTGAAACAGGTGATGTCTCTTGTGGGGTGGGGAGGCAAGGGAGAGTGGTGAAGTAAAAAAAAATGGAAAGGGGGGAATTGAAAAAATGAATCAAAGGAAGGCAATAATGAAAATGCAAGTGAAATTTTAAAGAAATCTTTTTTAAATGTGGTGAAAAGGGTGGACAAGAGAGATTATGGTCTGACGTTGTTGAACTCAGTGTTAAGTCTAGAAGTTGGGATTACCCTATTCAAAAGTCATAAATGGCATTGTCTGTGATTTATAGTCATTGTATTTATTTCTCCTCCATCTGATATCTTTCATTCAGTTGACCACAACATCCTTCTTCAGTTCCTTTTTCTTGCCCTGCTCAGCAGGACTTGCCTTTAGTTCCATCCATGCTAAGCTATCAAATGGTAGCCAGGCAATGTCCAATAGTGGCTTCTCCTACGGCTACTTAATTTATATTTGAAGTGAAAGCCAGAATTTGCACTTTGAGACACTCTTCCCTTCCTCGTCGAGCATGTTGCCTGTTAGCAGCGGCATCCACAACTTTCATGTGCCCTAAACAAACCAGCTTTTTGTCTCCACTTGTATTTGATTCTCTGTCAACTTGCTTGCCCAATATCCAGTGTCCCATCATGTCTCCCTCTATCTCTATAGCCTTATTCAGTCCTGTAATTCGCCATTTCCCTAGACTCTACCTTTGTCAAACCTTTTTGTATTCTTTCATGGACATGGGTGTTGCTGGCTAGGCCAGAATTCTATATTGCCCTTCCATAATTGTTCTTGAGATGGTGGTGAACTACCTTCCTGAATTTGCTACAGGGTCATGTAGTGTAGGTACACCCATGTAAACTCTCTCCCTCTCTCCTTTTGAAACCAATTTCCCCAATTAAATATTGGGAAGACCGCAGCCATTGTCTCTGGACCTCTATCTTAAACTTCGCACTCTTACTATTGATTCCATAGCTTTCCCTAACCATTGTCTCTGGCTGCACCTAACTTTGCTACCTTGGTACCCCTGGTGGCCCTGAACTAACCTAATCCTATGTTCTTGCATCGCTAAAAGCTGCTTCAGTTTCTGCAACTGTCGTCCATGGTTTTGTTAATGCCATTTGAGGAAGTGTCCTCCTGACAAGCCTCTCGTTCCCTGTACTCTCAATCTCAACTCATCCAAATCTCACGCACCGTATATCATACCAAAGTTTCATGCATTAGGCAGTCCTTTCCTTGTACATTGAAACATTTATCCTGGATTTAAGTCTCTCCATTCCTTATATTAATCTCTATAGCCTCTTCCAGGTCTTTAATTCCTGAGGTTACATCCCCTCCACTTTCCATGAAAGTTCTCTTCCTCCAATTTCTGTTTTTCCCTCTTTCCTTTACCTGATTATTTGTAGCTGTGCCATTCCAGTTGCCTAGGCTAATTGTATGAAATTCCTCCCTAATCCCTTCAACCTCTTGATCTCCCTTCTGACTTTAAGACTAATCTTGTAAGTCATTTCCTCTGACCAAGCTTTGCAAGTCCTCCTGATATCTATTCTTTTTGCTTTATCAGTTTTTGTCTGATTTCACCTTTTGTGAAGTGCTCTGGATTATGTTTTTACGTTGAAGGCACGATGTAAGTGCAAGTTTTTGTAGATGAGTGCAGATACTGTCTCTTTCTGGGGATTTACTTGCTTGAAGTCCTTTTTAGCTTTTCTAGGACTCTTCATATAAAAGTAATTGATTTTCTTCCTTTGTGAATTCTTTAAGTTTTTACAATTCTCATTTTCAAGCCTTTTTAATGGTGTTTCATTGGCTGCCCTCCAACTGTGATCATCCTGAGTTTAGAAACTAAAATAAGTAAATATTGTGCATCTCCCTTGATTGTTATCTCGATCACTTTGAAACCTTGATTTCTCTTCTTTTTTTTTAAGCAGTCTCTGCATTTTCAGCTCTGATTTTCTTTCCCTGCTACCCAAAGCATTTGTTAAAGTTGTTTTTCCCTTTCCTTTTCGCATTTAATTAAGGTTGTTTATTTAGTCCAAACTTTTGTTTTAGGAATTTACTCTATGTTCAATATTGCTCCATTCATCCTAATCTGTATCCCTTCTTTCTTTCCACCTCCTCCACCTTGCATATATCTGAATCCCAAATGTATAATTTGATCATTCTTCTCACCACCATCCCAGGAGATTTTCCATTTCCTGTCTCCTGTCTCATTTACTAACAAGATGAGGTTTCTTGCTGCTTTGGTTCATGAAGCAGTCATGCAAAGCATTACCTAATTCTTAACTTTAAACCATTTTATATTTGGTTTTTGAAGTCTTTCCTTAATAAAGCTTTCCTGTTCTCTTCTAGCACTTCTTTTGTAGAGTAAATTAACCTCCTTTCGTTGACCTGAAAATCTGTAGCACATCTGTGATCAAACTTGGATGCTGTCTAAACAGGATAGTTTATTTTATCACACATGTACTGCAGAATCTGTTTCACTGAACTCTGATGTCTGTTTTGTTAGTGCTGAACATTGTAGCTTTTGAATGTTGTTGTTTTCATCCCCTGGATTTAATGCATTTCTGCTATATCCACAATATCCTAGTGCTACCAAAATTTCCAGTTTTGCCATCTTATTTTTGATTCATATTATTTACACAAGTAATTTATAATACAAGCTGCTGACATACTTTTCATAAATGTAGACTGGATCATGTAATTTGAACTGTTTTCTTTTCAAAGAAACTTGCCTATATTGTGAGTGGGGTTTTCAGGTTGTGCCCACCCCATAACTGGAAATTCCTACCTGAAGTTAGTCCACAAAACTTTCTGTTCCACTTGTGTCATGTCCTGTTGGGTGCAGAAATTAAATTTTACCCCAGTGTGTTTCAAGACTGTCAGATTTCTCATCACTTTCCAATTAGTGAAATGCTTGTGAAGTGTAGTCACTGTTGTAATATAGGAAGTATGGGGGCCAATTTGCAAATACCAGGTTCTCATTGACAGCAGTATAATAGTGACCAAGTGGGTTGTTTTCGTGAGTGAATGAGAAACAACTCCCATGCTCTTTATTGAAATTGGGCCATGAGATCTTTATATAACCTATGAGGAGTTGACAGGACCTCTGATGCCTTGGCTGAAAGCTGGCACTTCTGACAGTATAGCACTCCCTTGGTACTGCACTTGAATGTCAGCACTGGTTTTAGTTCTGAAATCTGGAGTGGAGCTAGTATGCTAACTACCAAGTCATGCCTGGCATCTAATCATTTGTGATAATGCTCCTGATGATGGCATGTACGTTGTACTTTGCAGTAAAATGCTTCCATAACTCCAGAATTATGAGAGTAAGGATAGCACATGGTGACAAACTGTCCTCTCCAGTATAACCCCATGATGAAGTATGAGCACTTAAGAATTTCTGACAAAGATCTGTGTCTCCGCTCCCCCCCCACACCCCAACCTCAATTCCCCACACACTTTAGCCCTGAAGCACTTTTGCCTCGTCTATCTAAGCTCATCTCATCAGGAGACTCTTCCTGACCATTCACCTATTCTGTTCCATGCCACCAATGTTAACTGACATTGTTCATGTTGCCCTCTCTTCAAACACCTTATTTCACAGTATGGTGGCACAGTGGTAGGGACCCAGTTTCAATTCTAGCCTTGGTGACTATTCTATGTCTGCATGGGTTTCCTCGGTGTTCCAGTTTTGTCCAACAGTTCAAACATGTACAGGTTAGTTGAATTAGCCATGCTGAATTGCTTCTTTGTATCCAAAGATATGTAGTTTAAGAAAATTAGCAGGGTTGTAGGATGAGTCTGGGTAAGGCACTTTGTTGGAGAATCAGTGCTGACTCAGTGGGTTGAATGGCTGCCTTCTGCACTGCAGGATTGTGACTTCAGAAATTACCATTTTAGAAAACTGTTCTTGAGCCTGACAACTTTGCCAATCAATCCATTTTCAACGTGCTTCAGCTTGGTTGCAGTATTTAACAGCATCAAATGTCATCAAACAACAACTAGTTGGCTTAATTAACTGAAATGTCCCATTTACAGTTAATCACTTCTTGTACTTCATGATCTCTTGATAGTGTTCAGCATGGTTAGCCATGCCATCCTCTTGTGTGATTCCATTCCTGCCTAATTGGACCAGAGCAGCAGTGATATCCCCCCCATTTTCAGGCTAGGATTACCCCAGAAATACAGGTTGTATTTCTTCCTTCTGTTTCTCATCTTCATGATGGTAGTGATGATACCATCTGTAGAAACCAAGTCTCTTTCTGGCTGCATGGTTCCCTCTTTCTCAACTGATGATCTCGTTTATAAGCCTTCCTCCACATCCAATAATGGGGAAGGTCAAGGTCAAGGTCATTGTTTCAGCCCAAGATGTATTTTCCATTCTGTCACTGCTTCCAGCTGTATCCTCAGTTCCCCCTCATCATGTTTGACCCTGCTTTATATCTTAAATCACCACTGTATCAAAAGCATTGTCCAATTTGGTGGCTACTTGCAAATGTTTGCAGTAAAAATATTTTAATGCATGCTTTTAGGAGTGTTAAGTCATGCATCATTAGATTTTTTTGTGTAACATTTGTGTATTTCTATCTATATGATGCATTTAATGGTTTTTGCTTTTCTTTCAATATGATGTATGTCTTTGCAGGTTATTTTTAAGGCCAAAGCTAAATATTCTCCAGAACTTAACAAATACAAGTGAGTACCATGCACACCATCTTTGTTTTCGCTAAATCCAGCAAAAAAAAAAGCACAAGCATGTTTTAAGATGAGCCTTTTGTCACACTTTGGGAAAGCTTAATTACTTAAATTTTTAATTTAGTTGCAACTGCAGGTAAGTAAACACTAAATAGAATTTTTGCTGGGTTTCTTTTGGCCACGTATCAAAGCAGTCTGCCCCAAATTTTCCAATGAGTGATAACAAAAAAAAACTTTATTCATTACTTGTTTACTGAATCAAGTTTCTGAAATAGAATCTGCATGAAGTAACATGTAGCTAACACAGTTTCTTGGAGCTCATTCAAATTCCAGATAAACATCCTCCTAACTACTTTTCCTTGGTGTTTTCAGGATTCCATTGCGACTAGCATTCTTATTTGCTAGCATTCTGTTTCTGGTGGTGAACTTCACATGTGCAGTGCTTGTTCAAGGAAATGTGCCAGAAAGCCAATTGAAATGGACTGTGTTCGTTCGAGTGCTCATCAATGACAGCCTCTTTGTGCTTTGTGCTGTTTCATTAGCAGTATGCATCTTCAAAATTGCAAAAATGTCATCTGCGAATGTATATCTTGAGTCAAAGGTAAAAGTTGGATTGCTTTCCATGCGTGCACTTGGGATCAAAAGTCAATGTGAATGAAGAAGCTGAATTCATTAATTTGAGTAAATTATTTCTTACTAGCATCTAATATCGTCGGTATGCCTTAAATGAGTCATTTGAAAAATTTTCATATAAAGGGTCAGGTTTCATGTTGAAGTGCCAATTAATCTGCTTGCATCTCAAACGTTGATTTGAAGTTTTTGCAGTTTTAGTGACACTTGTACTCTCGGGATCAATAAAGCAACATAAACTTTGAATCCAGTTTGCAATTATTCCAGCTATGAATTTCAAATAAAGGCTTTACTGTGGGGCAAAAAAAAATCCAGTCAATTTAATAATAAACCATACAATGAACAGATGAAGGCTTGAGTCAAGGGTAGACATGTTTGCAGATTGCAAGTGAACTTTGTCACTCTTCTTGTAATAATCAGGATATTAATTGTTCCATAATGTTCACAATGTCAAGTATTTATATTGTCTATTCTTAATAATAGAAATTATACCGTGGCTGCAATACCCAGTTTATTACTCTAGCTAATTGAAAGTTATTGCAGTTCACCTTTATTTTAATCCATTCAGATAACATAATTCGTCTTTTTCCCCCAGGGAACTTCTGTTTGTCAGGCTACTCTTGTGGGTGCAGCAGTAATACTGCTTTATATCTCGAGGGCCTCCTATAACCTGGTGGTGGTTTTCATGGCTCCAGAAGATAGGCCTAGTTCATTCAACTATGGCTGGTACAATGTGTCTGATCAGGTAGCTGTATGTTTATGAAGGGTTTTTAAATTTATTTTAATGAGGCAATTTTGTGGTACATTGTGTTAAGCAGTGATGTCGCTGTTAAAATATATTGGAATTTTTAGTGAATAACTGAAATTTAGGATCTTGCAACATAACCCTGTTGAAGCCTTATCTTCGCGCTTATCAACCATTTAACATTTGATTCAAGCCATTAGTATTAATAACAGCTAATGTACCATTTGGCAAATACACAAACTAGGGTCATGTTGCAAGATTTTCTGAATTAGGATTAAATAATTCTAAACAGGGCAGTAGTTTCAACAATATAATGCATACGTCTAGAGCTCTTTAATGCACTGATTAAATTTCAAATTCAAGTAATATGTTCAATTTCTTAAATTTACTGGAATTTGCTACTTTATTCTAAAGTCATACTTTTAATTGGCCTTTTCTAGTTCTTTCTCAAATGTTCCATTTTAATTGATTTGCAAATGTATTAAGCTGCATTAATGTTTGATTTTCCAGGCCGACGTTGAAAAAGTCAGTGACCAAGCTTATGTTGCATTTGGAATAATTCTTTTTCTTTGGGAACTATTGCCTACAAGTTTGGTGGTATTTTTTTTCAGGGTGCAGAGACCAAATCAAAATCTGGTAAGAAATTGTTTTTATATGTCATCAGAATTTTCTCAATGACTTACTTACTCACTGCCCAAAGGCAGATCCCACCCACAGCACCATAACGTTTACTGTGGATGGGGTAAGCAGCAGGACCCGAATCCTTGCTTGCCAGAGTAGGAATAAAACCCTCTGCTGTTGACACCAATCTGATTCACACCACACTTTTAAATGTACGGTTTACCTGGAGCTATGGATAATAGTAGAGGCTGTAATTTTTTTCCATCACACATCTCATCAGGAATCTTTCTTACTCTAACCACCTGTTGATAAATGTTGGAAGGATTTAAGAGTTTATACTCAACTGTTTATCCTTGTTATGAATGCATCTTCCTTAGCCATAAAGTCCTGTAGTGGGATTTGAACATAGTTTCTGGTTGAAGGCATGGACCCTACCTACTTAGTTACAAACCCTCTTTTGCCACAAGTATTAACTTTTTTTAGTGCTTTCCTATCTTGTACCAAAAATATTCAGTATACTTCCCCTTCTACAGAAGGATAAATTAAGAACAGAAATATAAACAAAATTCTGCCATTTAGTGCCTCAAGCCTATTCTGATACTTAGCTGTTTTGTGCCTCAAGTTCGTTTTAAGCACTGGTTCTGTATTCCTTGGCGCCCTTCCTCAACAGGAATATATCAACTTGCATTTAGAAAGCTCCATTTGACCTAATACTTAGTAATTCCTTTGTAATCCATACTGACTTTTTTGATCATCTGATATTTGTCTAACTGCTCAGTCGTGGTTTCTTTATCAAATAGTTCAAATAAATTGTTTGTATGTGCCGTCAGATTTTTGTCAGTGACCTACCTCCCACCACCCCCCAAAAGGCAGCTCCCACTCTCAACACCATGATCTCCTTCATTGGTAGACTGGAGATGTAACAAACACCTGTTGTACGCAAATCAAATTTTATTTTTACTATTAAGATTTTTATTTTCACATTTAAATCTACCAAGTTCCTCCCCTTGATTATTTTTATATTCACTTGGTACTTTTCCACCATTGTGCAGATGGGAAGTATTCATTTAACAATTTGTTGTTTCCTTTATTATCCATTTGTGGCCTCATTTGTCTATTCAATATATTTTTGCCATGAATCTTGGTATTTCTTAATTTTAATTCTGTACTCTATTTCATTTGCTTTCTTTGGTTTTTTGCTTTTTCTGCAGTATTTTCATTCTTTGCATTTTTGAAATTTTTTTTTAGTTTGACACTGACATAATCCCTGATTTCTAATTATACAAGTGCCTTTGAGGTGCATATTAGTATTGTATTGTATCAAAAATTACTTGGTTTTCTGCTATTCATAGATTTTTAGTTTAGTTGAGTAACAGTCAATGTTTTTCATTGATTTGAAGCTTAGTTTAAAATCTCTGACCCTTTCTCCTTTCTCTCAAATCTGAAGTCTAGTTTGAATATATAATGGTTCTTACTTGCAAGACAGAATTTTCTCACTCCAAACTCTTAATTTTTTCCTCATGAGACCTTGTGCATTTCAGGTTTAAATAATGCTCACCCCATCTGTTCAACATTCTTTGGTTCCAAAATTGAACCTTAATCTGGTGAATATTGCTTTGGACAAAATTTGGAAACCTCAAATTCTATTATTGTGCGCATGGGTACTCTTGGCAAAGAAAGTTTGTGTGTACATTATTTTTTGAGTACTTTAAAATTCATTGTCTTGTGCTAATTGCATATAACTGCATTTTTGTCTCTAGTCCTGAATGTTGTTGGTAACCTTTTGAGGAAATGTTGGGCAAGTTACTTGTAAATTCTAATAGAAAATTAAAATAACCTCACTTATTTGCTAGTTGGAGACCAAATCAACACTGTTGTTCTCTTGTCTTATAGCACAATACGGCTGGAATTCTCTTGACCTAGCTTGCAGCTGGGACACTCCAATCCTGCTGAAGTGAATAGAGTTTTGACTGAGTGTCAAATTCTCCTATCTCTTTGGCAGCAGTGGAGGAGGCATATGAGATCAGAGAATTCAGGCCTGTATTTTATTCATCGTAAGATAATGCCCAGTGGGGGGAAAAAAAACAAGTATCCTGGTAGGTATTAATGTATAAGATTTTTGAAGCTGACAGTGTAACGTAAAACGTAATCATGAATTTTAATACAATTTTTAAAAATCAATCTTGGCATTCTGGTGGCAAAACTTCATTAATCATGCCTCCATAGTATTCAATGTGTGAATTGTTAGTTTGAGCCTTTTATTGGTGAAATGCATTTTTAGCAGTTCAGTATTAGCAGTGGTATTGGAGCTTAAGACAAAAGGTAAATAAAATTTTGTGATATTAAGAATAGTATGCTATTAAAGTTTGACTTTGTGAAACCTAATTACTCGTGTACAACATGACTGTTCGTACTCTGTCAGTATTGCTTTTGTTATAGGCATTCAATTTTTTTGAGTACAGTTGTTTAAACTTTGTATCGAAATCTTTTACAGGGATCAGGTGGAATGATCAACAGCCACAGTTTCAGTTCCAGGGCGTACTTTTTTGATAATCCAAGACGATATGACAGTGATGATGATTTAAGTAGAAGCAGTGGATCTAGAGGAGAGAGAGGAAGGTGGGTGAAATTGCTTTCCCAGAGATGGAACCTCCACATTCTTAACCATTTGACAGTACTGAAAGTAATAACCTTTTAAAGGAGCATTGTGAATGACGTTTTTGTCAATTATAACCATTAGCAAAATATTTCATAACTAATAACTTCTGTTTTTATAGAAGGAAATACTTTTTAGCAGTGTGGCTTTGGAGCCATGTGGTCTCAGATAATTGTCACTATCTTTCGGTATGTCCTCCTTTATCCATTTTGCAGATTGTCATACTGTGGAAGACATCCTTGATTTTTGTTGTGCAGTAAACTGGCTAGACCCTGGCAGAACTATCTTAAATATGCTGTGCAAAACATTTTTCCTTTTTTGTTTTCCTTCCATATGTCATTTTTAAAGAAATTGTAAAGTTATTTGAGGAGATGATGTCTTTTTTAACTTTAAGATGTTCTGTTGTTTTAATAATCCCATTCACAAATTACAGTTTGAGGCCGCATAGAAATGTCTTGTATATCAGTTGTCAAAAGTGACTTCAGTCACAATGAACCTAAATAGGTCCCAACTGTGAACTTCAAGACAATTCCTGAACTACATCATTCATTCCTGAGCTGACTCTTTACAGCCACAACTTAATGGCTGGGTGCCGTGCTTAAAATTTGGAACTTCTTAGTCTGGAGTAAAAAGCAGGTGTAATATTAACAGCAAATATATTTCAATCCACAGAAATTAAATGTAAACTAAATGCTGATAAATACATTTTCCCAGTTGCACCATATTGCTTAAGATGTGGCTTCAGGAGCTCTCTGATGCTACAACATAAAGGCATCTGCTAATATCACCAAGTTGGTCATGTGATGAGGTGTAACTATCAATCTTCAATAACATTCTTTAAAACTTAAACTGGAGCAAAGACCACTGATGGTATATTTTGACATGTGGGAGGGAAGTCCCACAAAAACTGCAGTAAATCCTTGCTTAAAAGTTGCAGTTTCATTCCTGAAAAGCACAACTTCAAATAACAATGTTAAGCAAATCTGATTTTTGTCATTTCAGCAATACAATTCTGTAGAGCCTTTCCCATCAAAATTATACTTTGTAAGTTACTGCGCATCCCTAAATTCCTATATTTGTAAATATAAATTTAAACATTGAGAAATAAATGTTCCCCTTCATTCATTGCTTCCTCCCCCAAACCTGCACTGTGAGCAAGGACTCAGTAAGAATTTAGCAACACCAATTATTAATCCAACCGATTTATTTGATAGTAAAAAAGCGAGCTTTCAACACTCTTGTGTCTTCCTCAGGCAAGTGCAGTGTTCTGGTCAGAACACTGCACTTGCCTGAGGAAGACACAAGAGTGTTGAAAGCTCGCTTTTTTACTATCAAATAAATCGGTTGGATTAATAATTGGTGTTGCTAAATTCTTACTGAGTTCTTACCACCCCAATCCAACGCCGGCATCTTTACATTGTGAGCAAGGACCCAGGAATGAGGGGGGACAAGAGGAGCTGCAACAAAAAGGTCAAGGAGAAAAACGGTGGGTGGGAGGAGAGGCCATCCTAGCATGAAACAGCACTAAAGCAAGAGTCCTGATGCTCTGCCAGCCCAATTATATCCACAGCACTAAAGTGAGACTTGCTGAATAAGGCAAGAATGACAGAAAAGTTGAAGCATGGAAGGAGACTGTTTGTTTGTCCCATGTCTGTGCTGGCCCTCCAAAGGAGAAGTTCACCTAATGCTTCTCCATTTTCCCTTAGCCTTCAAACTTGATTCAAATCCATGCTGAAATCTCCAGTTGATCCAGCCTTCTTCATACTCGGGCAGCGCATTCCAGATACCTACCACTTGCTGCATTTTAACAATTTTTTTCATGTCAATTATGTTTAATCTGTGCTGCCTTATTCTTGATCCTTCTGCCAATGGGAACACTACTCTGTCCAAGTCCTTTTGTAACTTTGAACACTCCAATCTTTTCCATGTAGCTGAGAAGTGCCATCTCCAATCTATCCATGTAGCTGAAGTTCGTCATCTTTGGAATCATTCTCATGAATCTTTTCTGCACCCTCTAATTCTTTCACATCCTTCCTTAAATGAATGTATGTGCCATTATTTAATGTTATAACTCTGCTCCTGAGATCTGCTAACAGACTATTGGTGGTCACGTCACATCCAGGTGCCTGTGTTATTCCAACTGATACTGTTGGACTAGTCAGATCCCAGGATGGAACCTGGCTTGGTAGACCCTAACTTTTTTTTGTTTAGAGGTGGAGAGTGACTACTGAACAGAGCCATGCGAGTCAGCTGATTAACTCTTAAGAGTTATAAAACTTCTTGGAATACAGGCATCTTTTTAAAGTGAAATCAACACTTGGGCTTCACCATTCTTGCCATCCAAATGGAGAAATATAAATTAAACTTAAAGCTGTGTCCTTATTCCTGATGAACACAAAATACAAACATAATTTACTTAAAACTATATCTGTATTTCCTAATACTTGCACTCTTTTAAAAAGAAAACATGTTTTCAGCAAATTGACTTTAATAGAACTTTTGTAGAGAGTGATTTAGGTTTCATCTGAACTAAATTAACAATTGACATAAAGAAAAAACTGACCCCTACCATTATTCAAACTGCTATGTTGAGAAGATCAGTAAATTGAAAATGATATGGTAATCCTAGTGATCTCATTGCAATTTGGACTTGCTCTCCATGCACCATTGCATTTCAGTCCTCCGTGCCACAGTAAATGAACAAACAATATTTGTATTACACTGCTTGGAAGAATCAGAGAGGGTTCTTTATTATGCTTGGCCTGAAAAATAATAATCTTTGAATTTTTTGGAACCTGTTGTATTGACAAAAATTAGGATGGAGTGATCTAGCAAATCGTTGAGAATCAGTGTTGCATCAGGACTATCCTGCAGAAAATATAATCTTGCATCACCAATTGCTTTTGTTCCATCACTGGCTTGCGAAGCTTATGATGTATGCACACTAAGCTAATGGTTATCTTCTGGGATTGACGTTGCCAGTATTTGTTTAGTTCTGCCAACAGAAAATGAATTGCAATGAGTCAGCAATAGCAGCCACTTCTACTAGAACTGCTTATGATTTGCAGTTGTGTGTGAAAGGCTGAAAAGTGCAGGCAGAAGGGAGTGGTTATAGCACAATAGGAGGCCATTCAGCCAGTCTTATCTACACTGATTTTCTGCAATTTGCCTAGTCCCATTCCTCCATCTTAATAGTTTTGTGAATGTTTTCAAAGAATTATCCAATTCTCTTTAAGACTTCAACTGAATCTACCTCCACTACACTCTTGGCAGAATATTCCAATGTTACATTTAAAAATACATAGTTTAGCTTATGCCATTACTATTTTTTTGCCAGTCACCTTAAGTCAGTGTCCTATGGTTCTCAACTTATCACTTTCTCCCTACTTAATCTCTTTAAGCATCCCATTAATTTGATCACCTCTAACAAATGTTCTGTTATGGTCTTAACCTTTTTCTCTCAAGGGAATAATTCTTGAATCTCCAATCCATACAGTTCCTTGACTCTGAAACGATCCTTGCGAATCTTTTCAGCACTCTTTCTCTCATGTCTTCACAAAGGATTACCCAGAAGTGGAACACACTACTATGGTGGAGTCAAAGCAGGGGTTTGTACAGGTTCACCATGACTTCCTTACTTTTGAATCCTTTTATCCCTGTTTACTAAGCCCATGATTCATATGCTTTATTAATTGCTTTCTTAATATTGCTATGCCAATGATTTGTGCACATGTACCCAATTCCTGCATATCACCCATCATTTATCTGCCCATTCCACCATCCTGTCTTTGTTTTTTGAAGTTTATACCTATCTTCCTCACAATTCACAATATTTCCAAATTTTGTATAATTTGCAAATTTTCCAATTGTGATTTGTACACAAGTCTAGATCATTAATGTTGATCAAGGAAAGCATTGGTTCAAACACTGACCACAGGGGAACCGTATTCTATCCCTTCCTCCTGTCCAATAAAGCAAGCATTTCACCTTTTCCTGTCACTTGGCAGTTCTATCCTGTTGTGTTCCATGTCTGTGTGGCTCTTTTGGTATCTAACTGATTCAATTTCTCAGCCCTATCCCCATGCCACCCTGTTACACAGTACATTCCAGATCAGAATTCACTGTGTTAAAGCTAATTCAGTGCCTTTCACCCCAGCTCTTTTGCTAATTATCTTAAATCTGTGGCTTCAGACAAGGGTTGCTAACATTTGTCCCTGGAAACAGTTTCTCGCTTACTCAATCAAAATCCTTCATGATTCTGAACATTTCTCAATTTCTGTGAACATGCTCTATTTAGTAAGGAGAATAATCCTTGAAGCAAGAAGCTGACATATTTCAAAGTAAAAATTAACTAATAGAATTCCATATCTATAGATAAGATGTCATTAAAACAGTATGCAGAAGATGTGAAATAAATTCATCCAAAAGTCACAAATTTTGCATTGTTTCCATTCCTGTATACTGTAGAGTTTGAAGAATTGATTCCTGTTTATTGTGTTTGGATGAATGTTCAATATGCTAACTTTTATTTTCCTATGTTCCTCTTCATTATGTTTGGCAATGACTCATGTTTGGCTTTTATTCCACAATTGATTGCTCTCTGAAACCTTGCTTAAAATGACTGTTCATCTGTAAAATTCAACAGCAGGTGTTGCTGGACAAACCTAGACACCATCTCATTTCCCATTACCCTTATTTCTATGAGGGGCCCCTAAAGCTAAATATTGCAGCAGTTTGCTTTATTTTGTTCCCAGTGCCCTGTCCAATATCCCATTTGCATTGCCCAGCCATAATGCAGCACAGAATGAGTATCATAACAGCAAATGAAGGCCATTGTGTCTGTACCAATGCTAGCTGCTCACAAAGCAAACTAATCTAATGCTATTCCTCCCATCCCTCACTCTTAGTTTCTGATACTTTTAATTATTGTAAAATAAATTAAATTAGTATCATTAACACAAACAAAATACCATGGATGCTAGAAATCACATCCAAGATGCAAATACTGAAAGTGCTCTGCAGATCTAGTAGTATCTGTGGAGAGACAACAAGATTTCAGTTCCAATGAAAGATTACTAGCATTAATTCTGTTTCTGTCCTCAGATGCTGTCTGGGTATTTGTAGCATTTTCTGCTTTTTATTACAGATTAGGTGTGACCATATCTTTTCAGCTCTGGAGCATTATAACTGCAGGGGGGGGCGGGAAAGAAAGCGGTATCTCAAAGATGTGCTGGGGCACCCTCGAAGTACCCTTGCAGGAAGCTCAAACTTCCAATGGACAATTGCCTTGCAGTGGGAACAATCCAAAGATGTGCAGGTTGGATGGATTGGCCATGTTAAATTGCCCCTTAATGTCCCAAGAACAATACAGCACGGGAAACAGGCCCTTTGGCCCAACAAGCCCACGCTGCCATTTTAACATTGGGTGTCCTCCTCTTCCTATGACCTTTGTCAGAACCTATTGGGGAGGATTGAGGGAAGACTAACTTAGAGAAAATGTTACATCTCTCAGCCTAAGAGCATGTTTTTGGGGTGTGGGAGGAAACAGGAGCACCTGGAGAAAACCCACACAATCACAGGGAGAATGTGCAAACTCCTGCAGACACTGGCCCAAATCCATGTATTTGCACAGCAAACAGTGATAGTCATTGAGCTGTCATGTTGCCCATCAGATGGTCCAGTTTAAGCATACACTAACAAAGTTAGGGGGATTATAGAAATTTAGCAGGGTAAACGTGGGGTCAGAGGGTAAGCTATGTTAGTGCAGACTCATTGGGCTCCTTCTGCACCTTAGGAACTCTATGATCCAAAGTCCAATTTGAATCTGCTTTCCAACTGTTTTACAGCAATTAATTACTCAGGAAAAGTTAGAATTAAAGTTAAGATTTCTAACTTCTGGGTAAATATAGTCCTACCCACCTGTCTTGTACATGGCTTCTCTAAATGGCTGGACCTTTAAATCTACTTGCTTTAATACAGCTAGTGTCATTAAAAAAAAATGGGCATACCTTCCTGCTTGGGTGCCTGGAGAGACAAGGCTTTGAGAACCTGCTGCACTACCTTTCTCAGCTGCTCGAGTCTAAAGGTCAGGTGAAAGAGAGATGCTACATTTCAGGGTAAGTAACTAGTAACAAAGTGACAATGCTGATTGCCAGTCCAAGGTGGTACAGCCAGAGCTGGGAATGTTTAAAGGTATGACAGTTTTTAAGCAAAGCAAGGAGTAGGTGGAGGAAAGAAATGGTTGCAGAGATACGAACTAAGATTCAAAATCTCCCCATGTGACATTGAGGTATATTGCTACCTGCTTCAAATGATTAATATTTTCATGACTGTACATTACTTGCCAAGCTGCTTTTAAAAAGAAATTTAATCCAGCAGAATAGACAGTTTTTGAAGGATGTAAAAGTTTTATCTTTCAGTTGAGAGATTTTTTTATTGTAAATGGATGTTAAGTGGTCAATGCTGCTGATCTAAAGACTTGGACTTTAGAAATAAATTTACTTCCAAATCCAGATTTAGTAAATGTTGTCCAGAAAAATTTAAAGATTTATCCTTTATGGAGTGGAGGGTTGCATACTACGTTGTAGTGGACTGAAAAATCTAGAACAAATTGATGGGGAAAAAATTGTAATGAGAATTATTTGGTAATTGTATTCAGAATAATTCACTTAGTCCCTCCAGTCCACATGTGGACAGTAAGACTCTATTGCAATCTCTTGTTCCAGCCCAAGTGATATCCCACTCTTGGAGATTCTCCTCAAATGTGCTTCATTGGGTTGTCTTTGGCTGGTCCCATTGACATCTTCTGCCTGGTAGTGTCTACACTACATTTTTCCTGAACTGGGGCATTAGGACATATTTGTATTCAAAGTCTCTACCCCTTTTCTCTTTATTACAACAATGTTTCAGAAGCTCCAGAAAGATTATCTCCATACTATTATCCTAAATGTCTTCTCATTGTATTCGTACCCCATTTGGTTTTGAAAGCCATAGAATCTTCTTTTTACCTAGCGGAAATAATTCACTAAATGTGCAAGAGCTCTTGAGTCATACTACATGAAGGAGTTAACATTCACTTTCCAAATTGTCCTCCACCACCTCTTGAGCCATGAGGTCAGAAGAAGCAGGAGTGTGTATTTTCACTTTGACATTGACCTTACTCACATTCCCAAGTTGATTATGATCCCTTGTGGAGAGCCCTAGGAAAATGAGTGTTACAGCACTGGTAGATGTTTGGGAACAAGTCAGCTATCTGCCTGCCAGAATAGCTTGGTAAGGACTGAAACTGGAGGTAAAACTGTTAGCTGCTAACATTAAGTTTTTCTTTTAATTAAAACTTAAAATCCCTTTTGCTTTTTCCCCCTACTGTTTTAAAGCATCCTATCCACAACACCACAAGGCACTGGTTGGTATGGAGCCATCCATAGGAATAGCAATTTCAATGTAGTGTCTCACTTGCTGAATGGACCTCCAGCAGCTACAGCACCACTTCTCTTCGCTTATGGTAATATTCAAAACAACCACCATCATAACTATTACTCAACACCACAAAACTATTATTCAACACCACAGAACTAATGGGAATCTACAGTTTCAGTTCTGTGGAAAATGTTTACATGCCAATTTTCATGGGCTGACCACTTGGCTCACTATGAAAGAATGATTGGAAGAATTTCATTTGTGGTGCTCTGAAAGAAAAAGTTATCAATGAAGTAATCTTCAGAACTGCATCAATGACTATAAAAGGAGGATAGCGACATCCTGTAGCGTTGCAGCTTGTCTTGACTGTAGTAAGTGAGACTGCATATTGCACTTTTACCTGCACTTGCAATTGGAAACAATTCCAGAACGAATCTTGATTTTTATAATCAAAGTTTTTTGGAAGGTTTTTAGAATTAATCTGGGCTGAGTAGAAGGAACTATTTTCTTCATAACTTGATCATTCTAAAGCCTGTTTTAATGTGTAATAATAGGTTTATGGAAGGCAGAGATAATATGCAAACCTGCCCTTTTTAAGCTAGCTGAAAAAGAGATTGGCTGTTTTAAATACACTAATGCTGTGACGCATGAATTTCAGATATTCTTATAGATAACTGCACATGTCTTGTCATGGGAAAACAATATTGGCAAGTTTGGTCATATTGTTTCCAAGACTAGATTTAAGATCTAATTTGGAAATCTATTAAGTGATCATCCAAGCATCTGAATGTGATGTATGGTGCAATGTTTTACTATTTGCCATTTTGAAATCCTGTATATGGGCTAATCTTCTGTTTAACAGAACTTCACATCTGTACATGTATTAATATTGCCAATCCTACTGTAGCCTAAAACTGACAGCATTATCTTAGCCTATTCTGCTATAGTAGAGTTGCATGCTTAAATTTAATGAAGAATAATCTCATTGCCCACATGATATTTTGGGTATCTGGGGTTTGAATTCTTGAGGGCTGGTTTCTTCAAACAAGGATGGAACAATTATTGGATTTCCTTGTCTGTAATGTAATTCAAACATGTTACGTGTACACCAGCATGTTTTTTTTTTTTGTACACACCTGAACATTCCATGAAACAGCTGGATATTTAAGTACACTACACAACAATTGTAGGGCATGGATTAAACATGGTACAACATGAAACTATTTTGCACGTTTTCCTTTGCACTGGTATTCATGAAGGCAGTAGAGCTATTAATTTCAGGAAATGAATGTGAATTATTGACTATTAAATTGTTTGAATGTACTGTATTTTTATATCTAATTATTATTGAGATGGAAGCCCTACAACATTATGACTCAGGATCTTAATGAAATATTTCAGTAAGAAATAAGACTAGTTTCTACTAAATGTCTTTAAATCTGAGGGATGTCAAATTTGCACAGTCAGTTGCAAAAATAGTATTTCTGACATTGGTAGAGGTTATTGCATATGATTTTTGAAGTCGTAAAGTGGTACAAATTAATGAGATTATAAATGATTTACAATGTGAGCAAAATTAATCTTGCCTCAAGTTGATATTTGTAGCATTGGATAAGTGTATGAGGGTGTGCTGCCCAGTTTTACTGAAAGGCAAAGATCACTTAAAGGCCAAAAAATGTTTTGACCTTTTTGTATATTTGGTACATTTAAGAATGAACCCAAGTTTGGGATCATGCCATTGCAGAAGTGCAGATATTTCTATCGTTGCTAATAATACTTTCTACTGACGTTTCTCAGTAGAAAGATTGAGACTTAGGTTGTGTTATTTGGTAGGTAGGGGGAGAGGCACTGAGGGAGCTGATGCTCTTCACCTATGTTTCACAATCTATAAAATGACTTTCTAAAATGTTTTGTTCGTGTTAGCTTATTCAATTCGCACATCTACCCTTCAGTTTTTATGTAAACTATTCATCTTGTGTATTTTTACTTTTTAAATCTGAGCTTTTCTTTTGAAGAATGTGTATGAATTGGGCATTACGTGATCTGAATGTGTGCAATAAAAATGGACCTTTTGAAAAAGTATTCACTGCTGAAAATCACTAATCTATTTCTGAAGTATTTGTTTCCCTCTTAACACATAACAACTGAAAACATTCTTAGACTAGCCCAATCTAATTGCAGTCTTTGGAAATGCATGGTTTCTTCAGGTGCTCCAAGAGTAACTTTGTGATCAATAAGTCATATTTGGGGAAGGAATGATGGCATTACAGAAGAAGGAAAGGGAGGGAAGAGAACCACAGTTCAGGATTGCAAACGATTAAATGAATTATTTGTCTCTCGCTAAAATTGGACTTTGATCCATGTGTGTCCTGATTTTGGGGGGTGGGAATAGAATTGGCCATGCAGGACTGCTTAAAATGTAATGTGCTTGTTGGGATCATCAATCATACTAGTGCATTAATTTTTAATGCATGTTATTACTGATGTACAGCAGCCATTTATATTTGTAATAAGATGTATATCTTAGCAGACTTACTGATCTTCAGGCAAAGCATATATCTTTTTTACTTGTGTAGAATCTAATCCAAAAGGATAAAGTCTTGTCATTTTTTTCAAAACTCAAGTATAGTATCTTTGAAGTCTAGATCTGTCATGTTCATGTAGAAATGTTAATACTAAAGAATTTTGAGCCACTAGTTACAAATGTGTGTATTTAACAAATCATTTCAGATATATGTGCCAGCATTTGCTAATGTATATTTGTTTCTGTTCTTTCATGAGATGTGGGCATCGCTGGCAAGGCTAGCATTTGTTGTCCATACCTGTTTAATTGAGGTGGCTTACTAGGCTATTTCAGAACAACAGTCAACAACATTGTTGTGGAGTTGGAGTCATGTGTAAGCCAGGCCAAGTAGGATGGTAGATTTATTTCCCTAAATAACATTAGTGGACCAGATGGCTTTTCTCAATGGTGATTTTTGTTCTGAATTATTTAGAATAGCTTTCAATTCCAGGTTTTATTAATTGAATTTAAACTCCATTAGTTGCCATGGTGGGATTTGAACCTATATCTCCCCGCACATTAGCCTTGGCCTCTGGATTGCTGGTCTGGTAACGTTACCACTGCACAATCATCTTCCCCGATTTTAAATTCTGCAGCTCTTTGAATTAATTCATAGTTTTTGTATTTTTCACTTAATGAACCAAGAGCTCATTCTAACTATATTTTCCATCCAGTCCATGAGTGAATTATCTAGCTGGCAATCAGTCTGAGGATCAAATACTTATCACCTTGCTGTGTGAAGTCTTCTCTGGACCAGGATCTGAACAAGCAAACAAATACTACCCCTTCTGTTGAATTGATGTGTGATTGTAAATGGTCAGCTTAGCTCAGTGTGAAGTTTTGATTTCTGTATGACCTGAGCTTTTGTTTTTGAAGGGTAAAATTTGTTTCTGTCCTTGTAAAATCTCCAGCATTAACCTGATTCATTTTGTCTTTATATTGTTGGTGTTAGGACAGAAATATTGATAAATGGTTCAACATTTTGGTTCATTTATTCTTTTTCTTTGAAAATATTTTTGAATTATTTTTCCTTAATGTTTTCAGTAACTTTTCAATTTGTCACTTTTCAAGGTTGAATATTTGTAAAACTTTACCAGTAATCTTTAAACCTAAAAGTCTGTCTTTTTGTGGGAGTATCTAAGTGTACCTGTGCTGTTAATTTGTTTATCTGTAAAGTTAACCACTACACTTGTACTGTTAACTGTAAAGCTGCTCTGAAGGCTTTATTTTATTGTGGCCAATGAATGTAAATGGATTTACCATGTAATAAGTTGTAACAAGCACTACCATATTTAAATAACCATTTTATGGCATTCATAAAGGGAAGATGTAAGTATTAAAAATTAAAGTTTTAAATCTCAAGATTGGAAAATCTGTCTTAGTTTCTGTGCAATAAAAATGGAGGTGATAGCCAAATAAATGACCAAATGATCACCTCAAATTGACATTTATATTATCACTGGGATAAGATATTTAGGTGGTTGAAGGGATTGGAGGAGACTAATGATCTTTTTTGTATTCATTCTATGGAAACTCTGCTTCGTTATGGTTTAGTTTAGAATAGACATTGAATTTGGGGAAGAGTCTGCTGCCTTCTATGGAATTTCTTTGGTTAAGGTGCTAGCTAGTACTATGC
Organism: Sphyrna mokarran; assembly: GCA_024679065.1. Classification (NCBI taxonomy): domain Eukaryota; kingdom Metazoa; phylum Chordata; class Chondrichthyes; order Carcharhiniformes; family Carcharhinidae; genus Sphyrna; species Sphyrna mokarran. Next base: position 36,986,158 of record JAGIQG010000015.1, read on the forward strand.
AAGAAATTCAAGTACAGATTGCACTGACTGAGACCCCCTGCCGTTCCATATTGGCACAACTTGTACAAGTAGGAGCAGGTGTAGGCTGCTTAGCTCTTGGAGCCTGCTCTGCCATTGAATAAGCTATTTACTGATATTAGTATGGTCTCAACTCCAGTTTCCTGCCCATTCCCTGTACCCTTTGGCACTCTCGTCTGTCAAACTCAATGTTCAATGACCTTGTCTCCACTGCTTTCTGGGAGAAGAGAATTCCAGAGATGATTTGAGGTGGGGGGGGGTGGGGGAGAAGATCTCATCTGTGTTAAATGAGAAACCGCTTTTAAACTGTTCCCTAGTTCTGTCATTCCACAAAAGGAGACTTTTTTTTTCAAGTCCCCATCAGGATCTTTTATGCTGCAAGATTTCTCATTGTTCTGAACTCTGCGGGCCCAACCTTTTCTCTGAACAACTAATGCATTTATATCCCTCATGTAGGGAGACCAAAACTGTACATGCACCAGCTATGATCTCTCAGTTATAGCATAACATCCCCACCTTTATATTCCATTATCTTTGCAGTAATACCAGTATTCAATTTGTCTTGATCACTAATTGTACCTATAGAATCTCCACAGTACAACAGGAAATCTGCAGTCCTTTGCTGGAGCCACATGTAGACCAGACCAGGTAATGTGGCTGATGCAACTGCTCTCTGAAATAGCCTAACAAGTTAGGGATGGATAATAAATGCTGGCCACCCTGTGACACCCATGTCCCATGACAGAGCATTACCTTTCATTCAATCTGCCATTTTTTCCCACTCGCTGTCTTTTTGCAAATACTATATCCTCCTTGCAATTTACTTCCCTTCCTAACATTGTGTCATCAATTTTAGCAGCCATACATTTGGTCCCTTTATCCATGTCATTTGTAAAATCATAGGTTTGCAACATGAGATCACTTAACTCATTTGTGTAAATGCTGAAAAATCAGCCACAAAGCTAACCCCTCCCAGCTGTGACTACCCTTTTCAGGCAGTGGGTTCCAGATCCCCACAGCTATCTGCATGAATAATCTTTTCCTGAGCTCACCTTAATCTTTCCACCAATCAATTTAAATCTGCTTCCTTAACCTTTTCTGCTAAATAGGCTCTTTCCAACCACTCTCTCTCCAAGCCTGTTAATTTTGTCCCTTCAGCTTTCTCTGTTCCAAAGTGACTCCAGCCTATCTAATGTTTCCTCCATTTCTGTGATTTCCTAGTCCTGGCACCATCCTTGTAAATCTCCTCTGATTCCTCTCTTGTGCAATTACATCAGTATTCAAGTTGTGATCCAACCAGTGTATTGTATATCTGGTGTAACCTTCCTTGCTGTTATATTTTATGCCTTGACATTCATTCCAAGATCCTCTAGGGCTCACCAGACTCTCTCATTTATGTAACTTTTTGCCTTGTTTGACCTCACCAATGCCTCAGCACCAGGAACCTAGATTTAGTTCCAGCCTTAAATGACTGGAATTTGCACATTCTCCCCGTAGGTGTGGGTTTCCTCTGGATGCTCTGATCTTCAAAGTCAGAAGTAAGGGTTGCTATCTGCTCACTCCACCAACTCGTCTCTGTCCTTATGAAATTCTACACTCATAATTTATATTACTTCCAGGTTTTGTATCATCTGCAAACTTTGGAACTGTCCTATTACACACCAATATTTAGATCATTAATGTATTAATCAGGAAAAGCAAGTGTCCCAATACTGACCACTGGGGAACCACCACAAATCTTCCTCTAGTTAAAATATCCATTGATCATTATTCTCTGCTTTATTATTCAGCCAATTTTGTATCCACATTGTTATTGTCCCTTTTATTCCATGAACCATAACTTTTCTCAAGTGTGGTATTTTATCAAATGTCTTTTGATAGTCCATATACACCACATCAACCGCATTACCCTCATTGACACTTACTGGATTTTTTTGCAGCAGTGACAGAAAGTTAAACACTTTTAGGAATCCATTCTGGCTCTTCCTAATCAACCCATATTTATCCAAGAGCCTAATAATTCTATTCCAAATAATTTTTTTCTAGAAGCTTATTGGTATTAACTGTTATCCATCCAGTAAACTGATATCTGGCACCTCCATATTATACTTGAAGCGTCTGTAATTTATTAATATTTCATCTCCTGAGGGAAGTGAGATGTTACAGGAAAACCTGAGACCTGGTACTTGAGGTAAGGCAGATTTTTGTTTCATTAAAATCAACTTGGACCTAAAGCTGGAGACAGAGAAGAGGGAGGTCTACTTCCCAGAGAGTGGCAGGAGAGGCCATTGTTAAATGCAGAATGACCACCTCTGCATTTTGTATAATCTCTGTCTGCCTCCAATTGTTATTCCTTGGATGAACTGTCCCTCTTCAGACTCTCAGGCTCCTCAAGATCCCCAGGAAGGTTATGTTATGAAGAGGACAGAGTGACTGACTGAGATCTTGGTACTAACTGGCCTAGGCATAGTGGCTTGCTCAATAGTTGTCTTACTGAGCAGGTCATCATTGTATCATCTCATTCTTCTGTTTGGTATTCTCATAAAGAGGCAAGTAACCTTCTTTCTATTCAGAGGATTCCCTTTTCCCCTAGGAATCGTTCACATTCTCAGGGTTAGAGTGAGGTAGCCTGAATTAGTGGGAGATGAAGAAGTCATAGCAGCTATCAGGAAGACAAGCGCACACTCTCTTGTTATGGTTGCAGACCTGTTGGACATTCAGGGAATGGAAACCTTACCCAATGATGGATTCCTAGTATTTGCTGGGGCTGCATGGGTATAATGAATGATGCCTTTCATCTGGGGAGAATCCAGTGATGGAGGTGAGACCCAAAGCCCACTGTCCCTGACACCATGAATATGCTATCTAGCTTTGACAAGAAGGGCATTAATGACCTACGAGATGCAATAATGTGCAGCCACTTGCAAGATGACATTAAGATCCACAGCTGATCCTTGGAAGGAGCCAGAAGCAAAAGTAGTTTAAGGCCTTGATGACCGTAACAATCACCAGCAGGGCACAACAACCAATTCTAGGAGGTGCAAGGTTGTCATCGATGAGGGCATAGATGTCAGTCACCACATCTGAGAGTGCAGTTTGTGCCAGCATTGACTCCCAGTCATCTCCAGGCAGGTCCATCTTTGGTGGTTGATTGTGTTTAGCATATGGACTTTTTTGCCTTCCTGTCACTCTTTCCTCTCTTGTACCCTTCTGTTACTCTTCCTCCAGATGGTGTTGCCATCTGGCCCATAATCTGACAGCTGTACCTTTATTTCCAACTGGAACATTGCCCCTTGCTCTTCTTCTAATGGGCAGGAGGATACTAGCCCCATTCAATGAACATAATGAGGAACAGGAGTAGACATTAGGACCAGAATTTTCCAACTGTTCATGCTGGCAGGGTCTTCTGGTCCCACTGACAGCACACCTCCACCGTGGATACTGCCACCGGCCAATGGTGAGCTGCATCTACCACTGCAAAATATGTGGGAAGACTCCCACCCACAGTTTCTCGAGCCTGCTTTACCTTTCAATTAAATCACGGATTATGGCCTTAACTCCACTTCTCAGAAGACTAAGGAAATTTGGAATGTCAGCTATGACTCTCACTAACCTTTACAGATGCACCATAGAAAAAACTCTTTTTGGTTCAAATTACAGTTTGGTATTGCTCCTACTCTGTCCAAGACCACAAGGAACTACGAAGAGTCGTGATTGTAGATCAATCCATCTCACAAACCATCTCCCATCCACTAACTCTGTCTATACTTCCCACAGCCTTGGCAAATTAAGGACCCCATGCACCCTGGACATTCTCTGTTCCGTTCAGAAAAAGATACGAAAGTCTGAGGTCACATGCCAACCAACTCAAGAACAGTTTCTTCCCTACTGTTGTCAGACTTTTGAGTAGATTTACCTTGCATGACTACATTCTGCACTCACTCATTTCCTTTTCTATGAACAGTATGCTTTGTCAGTATAACGTGCAAGAAACATTACTTTTCACTGTACGTTATACATGTGACAATAATAAATCAAATCAAAAATAACTCTCTATTCCCTTATAGATCAAAATTTCCTAGGACTAAGTATCAACTCTCCCTGTCACCTGTGCAAGACCAGGGAAAGAAGTGTCCAGTCACCCATGGCCTTGCTGACCCTCTTGGGATAGGTTCATACCTTGGATTGATCTCCTACTCCTTCAATTGTTCACCATGCCGCCCCCCCCCCCCCCCACTCCAACAATGCTAGAGCTTTGAAAGAATCATAGTTGGTCAGGATGAGAGAGGATTCCTCTTGCGTAGCTCATTTTTGACAGTAGCACTTGATATTGACACACTTGTGGTATTTTCACAGCACCAATCCCAGTCTTCAGTCCCATGCATCTCATATTGTGTTTTATAGTAAATTGGCAGAATTCTAAGTGTTGCAATGGTGAGTCCAAATCTCTTAAATCAGAGCATATTTTTTTAGTAATGTCAATTCTGTAAATAACCGGCCTTTATGCAAAGTGTTCGTCAACCTCAATGCATTTAATGCCAACAACTTGCATGTTTTAAAGCTGAAAATACATAAAGGTGTACAAGTTTGTGATAAATTCAGCAATAGAAGGGCTAGGGTTTATAGTTGTGTTGAATAATGCTTCTAATATTTGACAGTAGTTCTGGGGTTTGGCCACTAGAGACAATAAGCAACCCAGACTGGAAATGTTACTAGAGGGTTGATCATGGGACATTTTTAAATTGTTTGTACAAGTTGGGTTCCTTATAAATAGTATCTTGCCTCTTGTTTGAGGCAGTAGCTGATGTGAAAGATGTTGAGAAACTAGGCAGACAACCAAGAAGGAAACATCTGCCACCTGCCCTTTATCCTCTCCAGGACAAGAATCTGCAGAAACTATAGGTGGATGTGGGAAATCAGAGGTTGGAGAAATTGATTTCTTTAATAAACTAATAGCAACAAACCGACATTAGGGTCAAAATTCCTCCCAATCACCCACTATGCTGAAGTGTTCGCAGTCATGGGCATTCAACCTCTGACCTTCAGATAAGCATTCTCCAAGGTGGCCTTTATGACACACGACAGCGCAGAGTCACTGAGCAGAGACTGATAGCCAAGTTCCGCACATGAGGATGGTCTCAACAGGGATCTTGGGTTCATGTCACACTATCTGTAACCCCCATGACTTGCCTGGGTTTGCAAAACCTCACTTACACTACTGTCTAGAGACAATGCATATCTCTAACCTGTGCTCAGTGCTCCTTCCACTCACGGTGTTAGCCACTTTAAGACTTGAATAGCAGGTTAGGTGTAAAGATTCGCATTCTAATCAGAAATCTGTAAACTCTATGCTGTTATATGTGCTGTCCGTAACCAGAGCTTCTCATTCAGCTGACGAAGAGGGGAACCTCAAAAGCTTGAGAGTTTACTATCAAATAAATTGGTTAGACTTAAACCTGGTGTTTAAATAAACCTACTGCGAGAACGAACTTTTTCCACTGAGTAAACTAGAACGCACTGCCTGGAATTCTGGTGGATGCAGGTTCAATCAAGACATTGAAGTGGATGTTAGATGATTACTTGAAGAGAAATAATGTGCAGGGTTAGGGGGAAAAGTTAGGAGAATGGCACTAAGTCATAATATTTGGAGAACTCAAGCAAAAGGGCTGAACGGCTTCCTTCTGCACCATAACAATTCTGTGATTGTGAACATCATGAGTTGATCATTGTTCTCATTGAGACTGACCTAGGGTCTGCTCTGTGCCCTACCCATCGTAAAATCCAATATTTTGTTGTACTTTGATGAATAATCACCAAGGACCTACCTTCGGGCAGAGAACTATAAAAGATGATTATTATTTAGACAAAGAGGAGTAGCATGATTCCAGAAACTAATGCATGACCATGTAATCTGTTTTCATAAATATTAGTTAATAAATAATGGTAGGACACTAGGAAAATTTCCTTACTCTTCTTCAAATTGTGCTATGCAATCTCCTTCATGCAGCTGAACAGGAAGGCAAGGCTTTAGTTTAATATTCTAATCTGAAAAATGGAATGCAATATTCCCTCAGTTCTGCAATGATTGTCTGCTCAAGTCTTCAAAACTTGAAATCTTGCTAATGCTAAAATCATTATTGAGAAATCTAGACCTATTTTGAATTTTTACAGTAACTACATTGAATCCCTGACTTGTGTGTGTTTTCTAAAAGTAAATTCACTATACCTTTGGCTTAATTTATCATCTAATGAAGCCTAACTGGAACTAAATGGTTAAATTTACTATACAGAAATATATTCTTAAAAAAATACTTAATTAGATTTAAACAAAATCTAAGAGATGCAGATACCATGCAAACTCTTCCCTCAACTGTCAAAAAATGTACCAATGGTATGCATAACAGAATTCTAGTGTTAAAATACTCAGCCTTTTTTCACTTCCTTAATCCTTTTTGCTTCAGATGTGTTCCCCTTGTCTGAAAGAAAATTCCACACTATTGTTTAGCAATCTATTACAGGAAAGAGATATTTTCCTTGTTGGTTTTATTTCAAGCTTTGAGTCATGTTTAAATGAATGTTTTGCTTGTATATAAGCAAACCGTTAAATGTTCGATCTTTGTTATTGCAGCCTTACAGAATCAGATCCTAAATTCCCATCCTGTGCTCTTTTGCAGGTCCCAGGAATAGCAGTTGGCTACTATCTGTCTAAGTGGGCTATAAATTTAATTTAATAAATTTCCATTCAGAGTAATTTACCAAATCCACATTCCTGGATAAAGCAGCAAGAATGATATGTAGTCAAACACTGGCTTTTTGCATTCGTTTCTTATGCAAAAATGATACAGACATGTGGGAGTGTTTGGATAATACTGGGAAAAACCATCTGGAAAAGGCGCACAAGGATGACCCAAAATGACATGGATGGATAACTTGCTTCTTTATGAGCCAGGCAGTGAGAGAATATAATGCAGCCCACGCACAGAACAAGTCTGGACAAAAGAAAGATGTGATATCAATAACATTAGCTGAGTTACAAAAACCTTTTTCAATCAGCACGTGGAACTTCAGGTGCAGATTTTGTAAGAAAAATAATTGAGATGCAATGCTGCACCAAATATTACAGAAAATATAGACTATTAAACAAACTAGATCCTATTTTTAGAAACATTCTCACACCATGCAATTTAGAGTCAGAGTTTTACAGCACAGAAAGAGGCCATCATGACTGCACCAACTGTCAAGCTACCTATCTATTCTAATTCCATTTTCTGGATCCTTGTATCCTATGTCATTTCAAGTGCTCATCTAAATGCTTCAGGCAGTGAAGCATTTAGGCAGAGTTCCAGATTCCCATCACCCTATGGGTGAAAAAGTTTTTCCTCAAATCCCCTCTAAATCTCCTGCCGCTTATCTTAAATCTATACCACCTGGTAATTGACCACTCTATTAAGGGAAAAAGTTCCTTCCTAACTACCCTGTGTTCCTCATAATTTTGTACACCTCAATCAGTCCCTCTCACCTTTCTTTGCTCCAAGGAAACAACCTCAGCCAATCTAGTCTCTCTTGATTACTGAAATGCTACAGCCCAGGCAGCATCCTGGTGAATCGCCTCTGCACCCTTTCTAGTGAATCACATCCTTCTTATACTGTGGTGAGCTGATTAATATTTCAAGTTACAAATCTTCTCCCTTTAACCGTTCAAAAGCCATAGAAGGGTTAAATTAAAAACATTTTCATTTGCGATGACTTGCAACACCGAGTGATTTCAGAACAAGTCCTTAGGTAGGATTTTGCAGCCTCACTTGAGCAAGACTGGAAATTTCCACCTGGGGTCAACAAACGTTTTCATTGTCCACGTCTCGCTCACTCCAATTTCGTGATGGCGAGGTGGTAGAATTCCGGTGATTGAGTACAACAAAGTCATACTTTTTTTTTTAATAGTTTTGCCCTATCATTACAACCTTCCACAAAAATTATATTTCCATACTTAACTTTCTAAAGTTTCCATAGAGTTTGATAATCGTATTAGAAGGATTCATAGTCCTTTCATGTGTGGCAGCTGGGATTGAATCCATAAATGAGGTCAGATCAGCAAGTTTTCTGAATGCAAGAATCCAAAATAAAATACAGTTTGGTTAATACAGCCTTATAGTCAATAGGGTGCAGAGCACAAACTCAAGCTGGAAGAATGGCTATCGTAAAAATTGGAAATGCCATATTGTTGAGCTAAAACATGGGGAGCTTCACTGCACCACTTTCATAATGCACAAAATGCTGAGATTAGCAAAGTTACAATATTTTCTGATCGTATTTCAGCAACAGATGGAAAGTAATTAATAACCAAGTTACATTTTCAACCATTACAAAAAAAAACTCAAAGAACCGTATGTACAGCAACAGTGCATTTTTGTAAACTCAACATGAGTTTTAAAATCAGTAACATTGCACCACTGTAAACTGAGAATCAAAAATATGCAACATATCAATAGTAGCAAGATTAGAATATTTAGCAGTAAAAATGACACAGGACAATCACTGATAATCCCCCTATATACCAAACTACAGCAAAATTTGGCTCAATTTATTTCCCCTTTCACATTCAGTAAAGTTTAGGCAGGTTGAACATCCATGGATTTTCCTTTCAAAAAAGGATGGCTTTTAGCTGTAAAAATCTATTATAAAAAATGTCCTTTGTCTTAAAGAATAGGCTGTTTGGAGTTATTTTTGTGCAGATTCCAGTAGTTCTATAAAGTTCTGAAGCTCCCGGACACTGGTAGAAATCCTGTAACAAAAGAAAGTGATGACTGTTATGCGTCAGTGATATAGTGACCTTGTTGGTCAACATTTACTGGTTAAGAGTTTGAGCAGTATTCAAATAAATAGGAATCATTGATAGCCAGCAGATGTGGCATCAGAACTCCCATCTTAAACTTAAATTGGAAAACAATTGACAGCCCCAGATTCCCAGACTGCTAGTGGAAATGGAGAATGGAATTTCTACCCAAGTTCTGATCCCACCCTAAATCTCAGGGTTGAGGTAATTAACATAGAAGGAAGTGGGTGGCAAGATCAGTTACAGAACTCCCAGGCAATCTGTCCCTGGGTCAGGGTGGAATTTCAAAGCAATGCCTTGCCATTCTGCTCAAAGAACAATTTTTTTCTGTGCTTGTCATACAGCATTACAAACCTGCAAAAGTGGGGTTAATGATATACTTTACACTGGGGACAAAAGAGACACAGCAGGCAGTAACTGTGGGTAGGTCGCAATATTCTGCCACCTCCTTCTGACATCTACACAGAGACAAGAAGTGGCTGTTTATCTTCTCCATTTTCATGTTCCACTCAACAATCCATTCTCCACCATCGCCCCCACCCCACCGTCAAAAAAGTGGCACTGTTCAATAGCTATAAAAAGGTGCAACCTAACATTTAATTTCAGCATAAATATATAAACCAAGAAGTAAAAATTCTCACCTTCCAAAAGCATTAAGGAGTGCAACAATATCTTGGCGCTTCAGGTGGAATCTTTGGCCTGGACCCGAGTCTGGTAAGCTGTTTATTTGCTTCTCAGAGAACAGGATTTTCAAAGCCGTACCCAGTCCTTGTGTCTGTCGAAATGATTATAGCGTATATTACCATCTCCATTAATAGGAGGGAGATTTAAATTAGCTTTTTGTTTGGAGGTACTTAATACTGACCTGAAGCTTGCCCCAGAGTCTACACTTAAAGCAACCAACGCAATCCATTATCCTTGAAATATTTTTGAAATGCAGCCGGAATTCTTCCTTTAATAGGAGAGAAACGCGAATTAAACTTCTTGCTATACCATTAAATTCACAGACCAGATTTAAAAAATATATTTTCAGCCACAATCCATTCTTTTGAGCATTATCAGTCTTTTGCCATTGCTGCTGTGAAGTCAGAAGGTACATGGCAAGTGACAGAATGAACTGTCCTCCAGATTCAACTCCCCACCCTGTCATTCTTTAGTATAGCAATCTGATGGCTGTATTTCTGTCTCAGCAGAATTAGTTTAATTGAGGCTTTGGACTTTAAAACAGTTGCTTTTGAATTTGTATATAGTACTAGACCCAATCTGCAAATATTTTCTCTATTTTCCAATTATTTTAATGTAATGCTGTGGTCATCTGAGATAAATACAAATCCAAATAAGAATACCGTTGTGAAAGTTTGGCTTTGTGATTAGCTGTCTCTTGCTTGAAGAGAAAACCCAGACGTGAACAATTTATTCTTCAATTTTTACTTCTTGAATTCAAAAAATTCCCTATCTCCTACTCTTACATGACTAGGAAAATTCATATGTTCTTGTGTTGCATTTTCCAATATTAAAACAATTAGTGGAGTCAGATATTTTAATCTAGTATTGCTGTATTCTGCTAAGAATTAGAGATGGATTCATGTTTTGTGGATTTCTCCTAACTCCCTTTGATCTCAGTGGCATGAAATTCTAATGCATTTATTGTGCTTTCTTATACATCAATAAGGAAGATGCTAAAAACCCTCAGTATTCTTAACTACACATGCAATTAAATGCAGAAATCCTATAGATACTCCCAGAAACCTTGCTGTACTTGACAAAGATTCTCAACATGAAAATAGATAGAATGATGTGAATTTGAGACAGATCTTCACTAATAATGCCAGAAAAGATTAGGCTTGTCTAGTCCAATGCAAATATCTTTAATGGTATGATAGTCATAATAACTGGGTCTCTTGTGTAGCCATATGCTAGGATATAGCTATCTGTGTGTTAAATTAGTTAATATGATCTGAGGTATGGATTTGTGAATGAATGTTATACCAATTTATGTTATAAATTTGCTATAAGCTAGTCATTCATAAATAGACAACGCACATCTTTTTATGAGCAAAATGTATCATTATACAATGAAATCTTTGTACCAGAGGATTTGTCCTGGCTGAGTATTCAATGCAAGGTCAAGTCAAAGTCATAAATGTAGTATTGAAACCTATGTTAAATATTACCAAGAAATGTATGCAGTTAGTGCATTATCTGGAATTTTTCATCTTCAATTGCTCTGTAGCTGTGATCAGAAAATGTGTCTGCACTAAACTAGCTTTTGTTCATTATGGACCCTTAGTTCCAGCAAGTATAAACAACAGTTTTAGTGTATTGTTACCTTGAGATTTTCAGCTTCCTTTTTTTCTCCAGCGAACAAGGATCGTTCATCAAAGGGAAAAGGGAATGATCTAGAATAAAACACTTCATTATTATTGGATAATCTGTTATTAAGCAACAACAGAATGGGATTCAGGACACACTGATCATCAGCTTATTCCAAATTTACTTTCCCGCAGAGAATATGGATATACTAAGAACTGTACACATATAATATCTGATTTAATAGGGTGCTACAGCAGAGATTCATTACAGTGATTCAAGAATGCAATAATGGAAAGATATATAGCCCATATAGATACAGAAATGGCAGAGACACAAAAGATGACTAAATAGATTGAGGTTTTTCAGGATATGGATAGTGTTGTGCCCAGAGATCTGTGCTAAAATTTACGTTATGAACAGTATAAAGGTTTTGGACAAAAGCAAAAAGATGGTTTTCTGGAAATTTCTTGCTACCAAAAAGAGTGCAGGAGATTACAGGAAGACAAGCAGGTCAGTGAAATGGGGAAACATGTGACAGGTATAGTTAAACGTAAAGAAGGAAGTGCATTAGTGACTGGAAATCTATTCAGTGCATATTTATTCTACAAAGGAAATTAGATAGTGGGAGTTAATAAAAAGAAAGCAATGTAGAATTAAGGATATTGGGGTGGTTCTGCTGCTTATGTTTTATTTCCTTTTCCTGATGTTGAACAAACAAATAAGAAAAATTTATATGTCATAGACAAATGTGTTGTGAAAAGGAGCGGAGTGTTTAAATGCCATTTTTATATTATGCTGCTGGTATCAAGTACATTTATAGAATTTGAAGTTGGATGCCGAGTATTTACCACTTGCTTGAATTGTTATGATATTCGGAAAGCAAGAGCTGGGTTCAAAACCTCATTTTTGCAGCATACTATTAGCAAATTAAATTATTTCATTAACAATACTGAAGAAAGCTAGTGGCCATGAGAGCAAAAGTTGGATTAAAAATGTAAGACTAATCTGCTTCAACCCATGTGGCAGGTGCTGCTTTTAATAACTCATTGGTATGAGACAGTCCTTTGTGTGCAACTGATCTACAACTGAAAACATCACACCTCGGACTCTTTTTATTGTCAGCTCTGCATGGAATAATGAATCTCTAGGAATAATGGGAGTTGTAGGATGATTTATGAGTTTAGCCCTTCAAAATAAACTTGCAAAGTCATTAGTGGGATTTCTAACTAGAAAACAGGGCTAATTTGGTGCAGTTTCTTATTGCTATAAGATAAACCATTCTCTTTGACAAAGCTTGCAGACGACTGCATTGAAGCCTATAGAAATCAAAAACTTTATCAAATGGTAACTTACTTGGCCAAATTAAGAATTTCCAGCAGAAGCTTTTTATTTTTTGCATCCACTGTACTGTTGCCTGTGTAAAGTTGGAAGGTAGGACGCTCAAAGAAAGGTAACACCTTAGATAAAGCTCTCAACTCTATGAGGTACAAGAAAAAAAGGTTTCGGAGCCTGCGTGGGCCTTCTCCATTGGTAATCTCTGTGTCAAACCGCAGCTTGAATTCTGTAATATTGTGTCCCCATTTTTTTTCAAACCAGGTATCTGTGAAAAGAAAGTTTATCCTACATCAGGCTTGATTAGTTTGAAACATAAGTAGTAGGAGCAGGAGTAGGCCATCTAGCCCTTCGAACCTGCCCTGCCTTTCAGTAAGATCATGGCTGATCTGAAGTGGATCAGTTCCACTTTCCCGCTTTCTCTCCATAACCCTTAATTCCCTTGTCTATCAGAAATCTATCTACCCGTGACTTAAACATATTCAGCAAGGTAGCCTCCACCACTTCAATGGGCAGAGAATTCCAGAGATTCACCACCCTTTGAGTAAAGAAGTTCCTCCTCAACTCCATTCTAAACTGTGCCCCGCCACGCCTTTATTTTGAGGCTAGGCCCTCTACTTCTGCTATCCTAAGTGGGAAGAATTTCTCTACCTCTACCCAAATCAGCCCCTTCATTATTTTATGTCTCTATAAGATCCCCTCTCAGCCTTCTAAACAGCATCGAATACAGACCCAGTTAATTCAATCTCTCTTCATAGGCTAACCCCCTCATCTCAGGTACCAACCTAGTGAACTTTCTCTGTGCTCCCTCCAAGGCCAATATATCTTTTTGCAAACACGACGACCAAAACTGCACACAATACTCCAGTTTCGGCCTCACTGTTGCCCTGCACAGTTGCAGCAAGACCTCCTTGCTTTCATATTCTATCCCCCTCGCTATGAAGGCCAACTTTCCATTCACCTTCTTGATCATCTGCTGCACCTGCAGACTGGGTTTTTGCAATTCGTGTACAAGGACTCCCAGATCCCTCTGCACTGTAGCATGCTGCAGTTTTTTTGCCCTTTAAATAATAATCCCTCCTACTATTATTTCTACCAAAGTGGATAACTTTACATTTGCTAACATTATACTTTATTGCCAGGTCCTCGCTCATTCACTCAGCCTATCCAGATCTCTCTGCAGACTTTCCGCACCTTCCATGCAATTTGCTTTTCCACTCATCTTCGTGCCATCAGCAAATTTCATTACCCTACACTCAGCCCCCTCCTCCAGATCGTCTGTGTAAATGGTAAATAGTTGAGGCCCCAGCACTGATCCTGGCGGCACTCCACTAGTCAGCAACTGCCAACCAGAATAGCACCCATTGATTCCAACTCTCTCTTCCTATTAGACAACCAATCCTCTATCCACGCTAACACCTTACCCCCAACTCCGTGTACCCTAACCTTTTGCAGCAACCTTTTGTGAGGCACCTTATCAAACGCCTTCTGGAAATCTAAAGACACCACATCCATCGGTTCCCCTCTGTCTACCGCACTAATCACATCCTCATAGAAATCCAATAAATTCATCAAACACTACTTCCCCTTCACAAATCCATGCTGTGTCTGCTTGATCAAACCGTTCTTTTCTAGGTGCCTCGCTATTTCTTCTTTGATAGCGAATTCTAGCATTTTTCCAATTACGGACATTTGGAGCTAAGAATAATGCATAGCGCACATTTGATCCTCTAGCATTAGCTTCTTAGCAAAATACTGGAAAAAGACTATTTTAAATAATCACTAGAACAGTGATTTCAATGCCAAATTTCAATTACCAGATTGGGCATCAACAACAAGAAATAATATTAAACATTTAAATATACATAGCTTATAGTATCCTGGACAAGCTATTTGTTTCAATGTACATTATCTGATAATCAAAATGAGAGCTCAGTGTGATAATTGCTTCAGAGATATTTTAAAATATACTGCTACATTGCAATATCCTGCCTGCTCTTATACTGTGTCGATTAATGTGAAATTCCTTACTGTTGATGTGGAAAATGCTCAGGGGAAGAAAGAAGAAATAAAGTTTGGCTCTGAGCCCTACCTCATGACAATCAAACTGCCTGTGGCACACCATACCAAGACTGAAAATTTAGATGTTACCAACTCCAGTTATAATTGTTCTTTCACTTGAATTACACGCAAGCAATTATCCACAATGAGCCGCTGAGAAATTTACTTGTCCTGATATAAAGTAAATATAGAAAATAGAAAGAGTAGGCCATTTGGCCTTTTAGCCTGCTTCACTATTTATTTTGATCATGACTGATCATCAAATTCAATATCCTGTTCATATTCCTTGATCCCTTTAGAGCCAAGAGCTGTATCTAATTTCTTCTTGAAATCACACAATGTTTTGACCTCAACTACTTTCTGTGGTAGTGAATCTCACACATTCATCACCCTCTGGGTGAAGAAATTTCTCCTTACCTTAATCCTAAAAGGTTTACCCCTCATCCTCAAACTAAGATCCCTAGTTCTGGACTCCCCCACCATTGGGAACATGCTTTCTCAATCTACTCTGTCTAACCCCTATTAGAATTTTATAAGTTTCTATGAGATCCCCAGTATGAGTATGATAATTCACTGGCCAAAAGAATGTATCAGCAAAGTTTGTGGAGTCCACTTATTCTCTGTGCTCCAGAGTTACCTGCTCACTTCCTTTTCAATCTTCGGTCTTCTAGTTTTCAATTAGCCAAAACCGATTCAAGTTTTCAGCTATCAGACTTTTTTAATTGCTCTCCCTTCCAAAATGGATAATGTTGGAGAAAGAAGTTGAAACAAAAGCTGATTTTGTCACAAATATCTTTCTAGAAATAAATATAAGTCAGAGGAATAGATAAAGTGTTAGGCAAAGTAGGAGGGATGAAAAAACTGCAGGACAATTAGTAAAGCTAAAGTTCTAGGTTAGGACAGTGGCTTGATTAGCATTACTGTAGCAATATATCAAAAGCTTGCATTTACAAAGCAAAACTCCTCAAGGCCAAAGCATTTCACAAGAACAAAATTCACATGAAACAAAATGTAATATGTGAACATGAAGACAGCTGGCCAAAAGCGTGGTTCAAAAGGCAAATTTGAAGATGATTTCTAGTAGGGTTTAGAAAGAGGGAGGCTGGAGATATGGCTGCCAATGGTGCAGTAGCTAAAATCAGGGATACACAGTAAGTCAAAATTGTGCTGAAGGAGCACAGAGATCTCAGTGAAGGTGATTAAAGAAATGGAAAGGAGTGAGACCACGGAGGGATTTGAATAAAATGATGAGAATTTTAAAATCAAGGCATTACCTGACTGTGAGGTAATGCAAGTCACAAAAACATTGGTAATGATGAACTGGATTTAAGGCAGCAGAGTTCTGGGTGAGCTCAAGTTTACGTAAAGTGGAAGATGGAAAGCCAGCCAGCAGAGCACTGGAATTGTTAAGTGCAGAGGTAACAAGGGCATGCATGAGGGTTTCAGCAGATGAACTCCGCTGAGGAAGGGGGCAGTTTTGGTGGTAGGAATCTCACTTCAGGATGAAACAAAACATTTGGTTCAGCCTTAGACCATTGCAGAGAGATTGAGTCTGTGGCTAGAGAAAAGAATTTTTGATGGGAAGCAGGGACAGTGAGTTTAAGGTTCCCAATATTTAGCTTGAGAGTGTATCTGTTCATCCAGTACTGGATGTCAGATCAGCAGTGTGACAAATCAGAGATGGTGGAGGGGTTGGGAGGTGGTTGAGCAGCAGAGCTGGGTGTTGCTAAGGTATATGCGCAAGTTTTCACCAAGTAGATGAGAAATTGGAGTGGCAAAAATACACCGACTTAAGTGGTAACAGTGCAAAAGTAGGAACAGAAGTTATTCTGGGTGATTCTCTGGCTTGGACTGGCTAATTCAGATGAAGCAGTGAGCTGGACAGGAAAGGAAAATAATATGGTGAATCATGTCAAATGCCACAAAGTAGAGTAAAAGTTTATTTATTAGTCACGAGTAAGGCTCACATTAACACTGCAATGGAGCTACTGTGAAATTCCCTTTTGCCCTGGGAAAAGGAAGAAAGTTAATTTAGCACAGCACCAGTCTAATAGGATGATTCAAGTTGGTTTTGTATTGTAGGCACTGTCAAATATATTTATTTCAGCATCATAATGCAAGATCTGAAAAACTTATAAAACCAACTGGCTAATGAGGATCTTCCATTTCATCCACACCAGAGGATAACACAAGGTTAATCAGGTGCTTCCAATAGAACAGTCAGCATTTAGCAAATTATGACCACAGGTGTTGGACAGGAACAGTAAAAGCTTTTGCACATACCTTGTAATAGATATCGTGCACTAAGGTGTATGTTGATGCTTGCATGCAGACCTGAAATTGCTCGATAGAATGATCTCTTCTCTAGACACAATCCTGAAAAAGAAAGTTGGTTTCCTTCTTTTATAATAATTGACAAAGATTTCTTTTTGATCATGTATTTTATAGTTAAGACAAATAAACACCAATAATTTTATTTTAAAAAATTGATACAACTTAAAACATATTTTTGTTTGACAAGTGCTTTAACACAGACTCCAGAGAAATTAAATAGGTGCAGTTTTAGCAGCTAATATAAAAGCATTATTGTACAGAAAGGCATCAAATAAATTGAAAATATGAATACGCAATTACCTTGCAGCCAGCTATAGAAGATTCCCCCTGATTGGGAAAAAAAAATCAAGTCTTGAGTGAAATATTTAAATGTGGTCCTGATTTGTATAACATGAGTAAAAGAGAGGGTTTAACTCAAGTGCACTTAAGATCTGACTTATACTCTGATGATATGTTAGGCTAAATCTACAGAGATAGGAAAGTGATACATCTTCCCTTCTTCCTCTCCACTCCAGCAAAAAAAAAAGGAAATTCTTCCTTGGAAATAGGATTTTAAAATGGGATAGAGCTTTGTTGGCAATCATACTAAACATTTAAATTGCATCGCAAGTTCATAGAACATGGAACAGAACAGCACAGTACAGGTTCTTCAGCCCTCGATGTTGTGCCGAACTATGTCCGAACCCAAGATCAAGCTATCCCACTCCCTATCATTCTGGTGCGTTCCACGTGCCTATCCAATAACCGCCTGAAAATTCCTAAAGTGCCCGATTCCAGTATCACAGCAGGCAATACATTCCACACCCTAACTACTCTCTGAGTAAAGAAAATTCAGTGGAGTACTAATCTAGTACACCAATAGTAAAGGGACAACCACTCTGTACACCTTTTGGAATAAGGCCTTCTGACTCACAAATCTTCTGGATTGGGCAACATGTCTTAAAAAGTTTTTACGAGTACACTACATTGGATTTGCAGCTTGCATAATTAGAGATTATAAGGCAGTTGTAAGATGTTGCTAATATGTCAAAACCTTTGATATAACAAGTCTGCAATTTTATTCCCTCTGGGCAACAGATTTACTTCATTGATGCTGGAATTAAATCACCTCCTGTGCTGCTTTCTTGTTCTTACATACAATGTGCATTTAAAGCTACAACAGTCAATGCTAAAGACAACTGAAAAGTCATTGATCATAAACAAGGATTACTGTCACTAAAGATCCGCATAAGGAGACACATGTATTCCAGTTTTAAAGTAAATTATCATTCTTGTTTGGAGATGCAAAAGGTGTTGTTGCCGTCCTCAGATAACCATTTACAGTCTTGAACTGCAGATTTAAGCCAACATCCAATAGTGAACAACAGATATTACCTTCATCACCTGCAAAAGAAAAATATACAAGTCAAATGACTATCAAACCTTTTCCAATTCCCATACAATACAAATAGGATTGTCAACTGCAATTAAATGTATTCCTAGAGGTTTCATGTGAAGACTTGCCCACACTTCTGCCGTTAATCAGCCAACACATTCAACTTTGTGGTACACTGTCTTCCTAAGCCAATCGGAAAGCAAAAAGACTCATTACCCAATTGGATGATGTTTGACTGTTTGCCTTTTCCCTAAGTTTTCAATTTTTTAAAAGTCTAGTAAAGAGAAATGTTCAAAGAAAATGAAAAAATGTTTTAACATCCTTATATTTTTGTCTCCAGGGTTGTACAGAGCCATGTCCTGGAGATGGATCTTCAATTCGTGCAGAGTCCAGGCCAACCCTCGAGTTGGCAACTCTAAATACAAAAAGTAACTGCTCCCCTCATATTGGTATGCAATTAAAATAGAGTCACCTATTTCAGACAATAAAGCAAATTAGCTGTACAAAAGGAACCTGTTTAACTCATTGGGCCTGTACCAGAGAAATCTACATTAACGGTACTCAGTTTAAATGATTTAGCCATATTTTATTCAGTTTGCTACTGAATAGCAGCAAACTTCATTATCACTCCTCTTAGGTCTACATTCAAATTCTTTAGATTACAAAGTAAAGAAAAGAGATCTCAGCACAAATTGATGGGGGAAAACATGCTCATCTACATTCTGCCAACCTGAAAAATATTTGTTTATTGTGTGCTGTCTATCGTGGCCATCCCTTTATGCAAACATTACATTCCCTTTATAATATGTTTGTTTTCATTTTCACAACAAATGCCTTCTGAAAATCTATATGCACGTTCACTGTATTCCTTTCATCTTGATTATGAAACTCAGAACTGAAAGTTACATAATTATCCAGCACCTCTGAAGTGCTCAACCCAACATTTTTTAATTTGTTTCTTCTATTTTGGTTTGTAGAGTGTCTTCAAAATTGAAGTTTGAATGCCAATAATTTATTGGTTTTGTTTTTTTTCCCCCATTTTGAAATCTGTCACACTTCAGCCTTCCAGATAATTTAGGAAAGTTGTGGGCATTCCCTCTACCATTTCCTCTTTAATCCCCTTTGAGTCTGATTACTTTTCAATATTAGTTCCATCAGCTTAAATATGCAAAAAAGATTAATCTCCATTCGCATCTCTTCCACTTTTTTTTTGGGCAGCTCAGCGATAGATTAACCTTAGGTACCCATTTGTGTGGTGTTTGCACATTCTCCCTGTGTCTTCTTGATTTTCCTCTGGATGCTCCAGTTTCCTCCCACAGTCCAAAGATGTGCAGGATAGGTGGACTGGCCATGCTTAATTGCCCTTTACTGTCCAAAGATAGGCATTAGTGGGATAAATGTATGAGGCTATAGAGATAGGGCAAGTGATGGGCCAGGATGAGATGCTCTATCGAGAGTCAGTGCAGACTTGATGTGCTCTCCTTCTCCACTGTAGGGATTCTATGAACTTCCTCAGATATTGCTGCAGTTATCTTTTATATCCTCCACAAAAAAATGGTGTGAAATACTAAAGCGTCTCTGCCTTCTCTCATTCTAATTCCAGTAAAAACCGAACATAGGAACAGGAGTTGGCATTCGGCTCCTCGAGCCTATTCGGATAGTCAATTACATCATGGCTAATCTTCATCTAAATTTAATTTATTCCATGTCCTTCAATCAACCCAAAAGTTCATCAATCTCACCTTAAAATTCCAATAGACTCTGCAGCCACAGGATTTTAGGTGAAATCAATCCAAGTGTCCTCTACCTTTTTATCTGAGAACATATTTCCCCATTTACTTCTAACTCTAATTTTCACATTATGCTCTATTATTCTGCATTCCCTTACTAGAGGATATAGTTTTGCTGTCTTTATCCTACTATATCCTTTAATCATTTTAAGTGCCTTTACTGGATCACACCTCAACCTTCAAAATTTAAGGAATTAATTACAAGCTGAGTTCACATAGCCTGCCCCCATAATTTAACCACGTAAACTCTGGTATCATTTCCACTGAACCAGAAATGCACCTTTGTCCAAGCCCAGAACATCTTTGCTGAAGTCTGTGCTCAAAATTGAATATAGGTCATGAGTCATTATTTCCTCATTTTAGGTTCTACCCCCCTATCCTTGAAATAAAGCCCAACATTCTAAAGTATGTGTGCACCAACTTGAGAGATTCACATACATGGGATAGCCAAATCCATTTGCTCCTACATATTTTCTGGATTCTCCCCACTAAGAACATGTATTTCTCAGATGTAAAGTGGGAAAATCTCACAGTAACCCAGAATAAGGTTTATTCATTAGTCACAAGTAGGCTTACGTTAACTGCAACGAAGTTACTGTGAAAATCTGAGTAGTTTATTTTGTAATTTCTCCTCGTTAAAAGCATAAGTTTTTAAATTTATTTGTTAGTGTAACAAGTAGGCTTACACCAATACTGCAATGAAGTTACTGAAAATCCCGTTGTTGCAATACACCGGTGTCTGTTTGGGTACATGGAGGGAGAATTTAGCTTGCCAACATATGTAACCAGAATGTCCTTCAGAGGAAACCTACCCAGAATATGGGGAGAACATGCAGCCTCTGCACAGGCAGTGACCCAAGCTGGGAATTGAACCTGGCGCTGTGAGGCAGCAATGCTAACCACTATGCCACCATGTTGCATAATCAACATAACTGAATAAATTGCATTCAATTTTGTCCTGTGACAATGAATCCTATGCACTATGATCTCCTCACTGGCATTTGTGGTATTGCTAATGTAAATTTACTAATAATCAGTTTTCAGTTGCTTGCTAAAAAAATTCTACTGCCAATACGTTACTCAAATTGTCAAAAACAAATTGTTCTAGAAACAAAGCAAAGATCACACTGTTAACTCACCACTGCCAGGAAACATCGGGTTGAACGGTCTTTTAATGGACTGTGGCCTACAGTGAAGCAGACAGAAATAATTGCACTCTTCACGATAATATACTGATGTTATGATTGAGTATAATCTGTACATGAACCACGTGCACTTTGTTCTATTGATAAATTACATACTTAAAACAGTTTTCTTCATAGATAGTATTCCAGATTTTCCAAGCTGCTGGACCTTTGTAGCCTGTGTAACGCTCAGGGTTGAGAAGCAGGTCTACATATTCAGCATCTGGACAGTGTTCATCTGAGGGACAAAGTTAGATTTCATTCAGAAATTGATTTTTCTTCAACTTTAGAATGGTTTCCTCTAATAGCTAATTGGCATGTTGCAACTCTATTCAACCCCCAAGGCCAGTACATTTCTTGAAAAATACCATCAATGCCAATCAAAAATGCAATTTGCATGCTGGACATTAAGGCGAAGCTATAATTTTACCCTGATCTCAGGACAATGTTCTCTATTTTCCTTCATTCCTGTTGGGCTTTGCTACGTAATATGATGCTTCCACTGCCACAAGATGCAAGCACACAAAGCAGTAAGTTATCCATTTTTGTGCTTCCATAATGCCGTCCGTTCTCTTCAAGTCCACTCAGCAACCAGAGGAAGAACTGCGTGTCAGCAGTCAGCTATGTTTCTCCATTTGGAAAACTGTCTAAAGTCAATTTTGCACCTTCTTAAACTGAATGAAACTTCAGACTTTTGTCAGCATCATGAGGTCCAGCTTAGGGACTCATAGGGAATGAACAGCTATCAGTGATGGGTAACCTCAGAACCGAAATCTGCAGCTATCTTATTCAAAATCACTGGATCGTAGATTGGTTACAGCCAGAATGAGGCCATATGACCTGTGTCCATGCGAGCTCTCTAGAGCAAGAGTCTCCAAACTACGGCCCATGGGCCACATCCGGCTCGCAGCGAGCTACACCTGGCTCACAGCCAGTGGGGCGGGATAGGATTCCCACTGCCAAAAACACTCCCGCGTCTGGAATCCCGCCGTTGACTCAGGATTCAGATGCGGGGACGGAAGCTAAAGGCCGGACATTCACTGCCACTTTGTGAGGTGTCTGATGGACCCATGGCAATCTCTGCTCTCTTTACCAGCCCATTGTCCAATCAGAGCTGCTGTCCTATGACTGACAGTTTGTTAAACGAATCAACAATTGAGACATCTGTTATCCAACTGCTGCTCTGCAGTGACTGAGTGACAGCTGCTTTATCCAATCCGTAAGCTCTGTCTGAAATGAGTGAGAACAATGATGGCAGCAATTCAGACCAATTGTAGAGCGATGTGCTCAGCGCAACACCCACCCACAATGTGATTGACATCTGCTGCAGCCAATTGCCGTGAGCTGCTGTAATACAGTCATCAATCACAATGAATTTAAAATTATTTGGTGCCTTTTTTAAAAAAATAAAAGTAACCCTGTAACTTTAGAACTGTTTTTTCCTTTGGCCTGCAAAAATGTACTATGTGGCCCTTGTACTGAAAAGTTTGGAGGCCTCTGCTCAGAGCAACAAATCAGTCCCAATCTCCCACCTTTCTTCTATAGTCCTGTAGATTCAACGGCCATTGCTCTCTACATTAGAAACTCTGATGTGGTTATTACATAACTGGCAAATATTTGTTGATGGTGTCAGTACATTACACAAAAACCACTGTATCAGACACACCCTCATAAACACAGAACGAAGGCAATTGTTTATTTCAAATACTATTGATTAAGTCTCACCTTCAACTTCACAGAAATTGTCTGTAGAGTCATCATGTCTGTTCCAGTCAAGCACTGCTTGTTTTGTTGCTTCACTGAAAGATTATTGAAATATAATCATTGGTCAGTGTTGTTCGAGTTAGTAAAAATCATTCAGATGAAGAAGCTTATTGCCAAAACGTGCCATTCTTGTTCGCAGTTGGAATTTTCTGGTTTTGCTAAAAGTGTTTTGGCTGAAATGTCACATTTTCTGTTTTCACTCACAACGGGTCCTGACATGGATGAGACTGAAGAATCCCACCCAATAGTTCCAATTTTCACTCCCTAGTCATGCAGGCATGGACTCTAACAGATAGCAACTTCTCTAGTCTTAGAAATGTTAACATCTAGCCTTGCCAGCATACATCTCCACATCTGCTGCCTGAATCTAGTTGGGAATCTCAGCTGTTGGACAAGAACAGGATTTCAGAAGGCATAGGAGTCTACTTGGGACTCAAAAGATCGTTTCCTGGTGCTCAGGTACGAAACTGAGAAGGAGGTCAAAGGGAGGCATTGTAGTAAAGGGAGGGGATAGATGGATGGGGCAAGAAATCTCCAAGTCTTCTGAGGCCTGGAACAAGCTAAAGAAATAGTAATCTAGGTCTCTGCTGGCTCCTGTTCCTCTTACCAGAGTGGTCATGTGGTGAGGCCTCGTGAAAAACTGCAGCCAAGCTCTGACAACCTAAACTGGAGTCTGAGTTACCTAAATAAGACATTCTGCTGCTTTCTAGTAGATGTCCCTTCTCTAGGATGCAAAACAGTAGATCAGAATTGCAATCCGTAGGCTAGCCAGGTTGGTGGAAATAAAGTTGCTGCAACCACTTTAACTGGTCTCTCCCAGTTCTCTCCTAACGTCAGAATTTGAAACATCCCCAAATATATCGTAGCCAGATCATTCAAGATTAGGCTGCACAAATTTTCAAAGTGAAACACTTCTGAGGTAGTGAGAGAAATTGAATTTAAGGACGCTAAAATCATGTGTGTCGTTCAAATTACCTCAAAGAGCTGTTAACAGCACCAAGCTTTTCAGCCTTTTCACATTCGAGGTCATGCTGGGAAAGGACATTGGCTTCCTCGGTGTACTGGAAATGCAGAGTTACACTGGTCAGTTAATTTTTATAAATGCATTTTAGAATCAGAAACTGTAACACTAAACACTTTCTTCCAAATTTTCACATGCACATCACCTGTACTAGGTATAGGGACGTTGCTCGTACTAGCCTGCAAGGAATGGTTTGTATTTTTAGTGGTAGTGGGATGATCGAGAAATCTTACTGCTGAGGCAGGGGAGATTGTGTAGGAGTGTGGGAATTCAAGTGTGGGCTGTGACCTGGGTCTCATCGGAGGGAGAGTTGACAACATGCAAATGATAAGGAGATTGTGCGAAAGTTGTAGGAGCACAGGAGGGGGCCAGGTGGTGTTGCTGGTGTTACAAAATGTTAGGATAGTATTAAAATGATTTTTTTTTGCACAAGTAAAATCAAACTGCTACGTATTTTGTAAACCCATATCTGGGCAGCACTGAAGAAAAAGGAAATAATAGAGGAACAAGGTGTTCTTTGCGATTGATACTATTGCTAGTCGAAGTGTTGTGAGCCGGGAAGCAGTTTAGACACAGATGAGGTGCTGAAGAGGCAGCAGGTGAGAGAAAGAGAGGCAGCCACTCCCCAGGAACCAGTTTAGCCAGGGAATAGAGGCTGAAGGCAACAGAAGAGCTGCGGTAATGGGCAGCCATCCTCAGGACACAGCTCAGCAAGGGATGAAGTGCCAAAGAGTAATAAGTTTCTGCAAAAGATCTTTTTTTTTTTGCTGAAACGAAGGCTATTCTCTGCTCCTGGTTACTTAAGCTGTACAACGTGGTAATCACTTTGACCAATGAGTTTATGGTTGTTGTTTGGAAATGGGGGTCTCAGCAAAGCTTAGGGGCAGAGGAAACAGATACTTTTGGGAATTTGTCTTTCAGAGACAAAGATATTTATTGTTAATTTACCAAAGTATAAGATTGTTCTTTGCAGTGTTGTAATATAAGAACAAAAGAAATAGGAGCAGGAGTAGGCCATCTAGCCCCTCAAGCCTGCCCTGCCATTCAATAAGATCATGGCTGATCTGAAGTGGTTCAGTTCCACTTACCCACGTGCTCCCCATAACCCTTAATTCCCTTATCGATCAAAAATCCCGTAACTTAAACATATTCAACTAGGTTACATCCACCACTTCAATGGGCAGAGAATTCCAGAGATTCACCATCCTTTGAGTGAAGAAGTTCCTCCTCAATTCTGTTCTAAACTGGCCCCCCTCCCCCAATTTATTTTGAGGCTATGCCCTCTAGTTCTGGTTTCCTTTCTAAGTGGAAAGAATCTCTCTACCTCTACCCTATCTAGCCCCTTCATTATCTTGTGACTCTGCATAAGATCCCCCCTCAGCCTTATAAACCCCCTTAATAACGTCCATTACTTTAATAAATACTTCTGTTTGTTTAAAGAAAGAGGTCTAAGTTCTCACTATTTTTGCAAATATTTCTCACTAATATCCAAATAAAATACGCCTTATGAAACCAGTGTTTCAGGTTGGAACACTTCTGCACATAACATCAATGGGTTTTGTAATACTGGGTATACGGCAGAGACTAGAGGGCAGGAAACTTGGAGATGGGATCGTAGTGTGTCAGGTGTAATGGATGGATAGGATAGGGAAGTTAATAGTAAAAGAATGAATCACATATGAGAATGATCATGTATGTGAACTTCTGGAATTTGGATAAGGAGGAGGATTTTCCAGCCGTTCCCACCAGTAGGATATTCTGGTCCCAAAGATGACCCTTTGCAGTGGGTTGTCCTGCCAAGGGATGGGTGAGACATACAATTGACATGGATATTATAAGACTAGAAGGTCCATCCCCGGCAGTCAGTAGTAAGCACTTCCTCCACCGGAAAACATGCCGTGGGGGCCCCAGAAAATCTTACCCAAAATCAACCACACATGTTGTGCATTTTCATTATTATTCTGTACAAGAACTCAAATTCCAATCTCAATACTAATGAGCAAATCTCAAATATCCCTGTGTGTGTCTGATCATCAATATCATACAGTAACTTGTCTAAAACAGTTAGGACCATTTGTGGTAGCTCTGAATACAAACATTTGTTGCCAAGAATTTACAACTCTGAAAACTAGTGAAAATGGTGCAGTATATAACAATGGAGAGGAATGTGGCATTGTGCTAACTCCCACAAGGTCCATGGGGAAATCAATGACTGATTTCCCTGTGGGGCATGTTGAGCACAAGTTCCTCTGGTAATAGGTAGTGGTCCATCCAGTTGGAACTCATTATCTCAAACTTTGATAACAGGCCAAGGACCAGGTCTGTCCCAGTCAGGAACTAGGATGTGTATATTACAGTACTGGTTTATTCTGCATTCTGTAATAAACTATGTTCTTTTCCAGTCAGACTTCCTGAGTCATTACAAACATATAACAAAATATTCAAGTTTCAACCTTGCGTCCTGAGGTCCCATCCAAATCCATGGATAATGCTACTGCCCTGTTGATTTTTTCTGACAACTAATAGGACAAATCTATTCCTGGCAGATTCTTTGATAATCTGATTGTCATAGGAATGAATTTTCCTGTCCGTCACAGGAATCGTAGCAGGTGGGACATGGACCATGCAAAGGTCCGTTGACCCTGGATGGATTTTCTGACCTTGGAGTGAGCATGACCGGAAAGTCCCACCCATAATATTTTAATAGAATTTGCGTGTAACCCTTAGGTTGTACATAACTGAATACCCAATCAAGTGTTACTACATAGTTTTTAGGGTAAAAATAAATTTTGACAGAAAACAAATCTTTTACATTATACAACAATTCATTTATACATTTTAACTATAACTGAATGTGGCATGAAATAAAATTGAACTTATCGCAACTACCATACCTTAAAACTTTCTGATCTAATTCCTGCTGGTACTTCATCCTGCGGAAAAATACAAAATGCATTTTGAGAAATAAATGTTAATGGGAAAAGATATAATTTAAATGGTCCAAGAGAAACTATTACAGATTTGTCTAATTAGTTCCATTTTAGAGATTAGGATTCTTTTTCTATGAAGTATCAAAACCTTTAGTGAATAGATAATTGTACAGAATATTCCTCATATTGTGTCTCCCTGTCTTTTTTTTTATTATTTATCTTTATTCTCATACCCTCTTCTCTGTAATTCTTATCTGGTTTATAAACTTTAAGAAGTTATGAACTTACTGGCTCGCAAGGTTGAACAGCACAATCCTTCAGACCACAGTGGCTAGCATCTGACCAGAAAGGACAAGGCTTCTTTAAATTCACCTGGAAAGAATATAGGAACAGTTTAAACAAATGTGTCAATCACATTAAATAATCAAATTTATGAATGTTGAAGATATAGTAGAACATACCTTGTAATATCTGAAGTAGTCACTTTCAAGGAGTTTTTGTATTTTGGGGAATAGCTTCTTATTATTAAAGTCTTGAATAGTTTCAACGTCACAAGTGCAGTCATCGAGGTATCCCATTATCTATATTTAAAAGTTTCAAATGTAACTTGCAAAATTTCTGAAATTCAGTCAATGTATAAAAAATTGATCATTTTTATCACTTTGCTTTCTGCAACAAAATTGATAGTACATCTGCTACGATAGAGAACTCATGTCCAGGCAATCAGAATTGCCTTGGTATGGTCCTAAATCTCTGTTGTGCTCATATGATTGTTCTGAGGTTTACTATGTAATCCACAGACCTTGCTCAACATCTAAAGAAGATCCCTAAAGCCCAACAGTGAAGACTATACTACTGAGAAATAGACTGATAGCTCAGCTGCACACAGCCAGAACAAAACGACACTTCCATCGTCAACCAATAATAGTTTCAGTTCTGCCATATAAAATTGAGAAAGAAAGGAACATGAGGAGGCTGTTTAGTGCTTTCAGCATTGTGGCGCAATGATTAGCACTGTTACCTCATAGTGCCAGGGACCTGGGTATTTGATTCCCAACTTGGATCACTGTGCAAACTCCACAGACATTCTCCTTGTGTCTGCGTGGGTTTCCTCTGGGTGCTCCAGTTTCCTCCACAGTCCAAAGATGTGCAGGTTAGGTTGACTGGCCATGCTAAATTGCCACTTAGTGTTAGGGGGATTAGCAAGGTAAATATGCGGGTTACAGGAACAGGGGCTAGGTGGGATTGTGGTCAGTGCAGACTTGATGGGCCGAATGGCCTCTTTCTACACGATAGGGATTCTATGAGTCTGTTCCACTAAGTCTTCTGCCTCTCCATTCCTCAATGCATTTGATTAACAAAAAGACATTGATCTCAGATTTAAAACAAAAAATAAATGCAACAACAACTGCTGTTTGTGGGAGGGAATGCCTAAATTCACCTTCCCTTTGGTTATGGGATAACTTCCTAACTTCAGTCCTGAACAATTTGGCTCCAAATTTTAGGTTGTCCCTTAGTCCCAAGCTCCCCACTCAGGGGAAATAGTTTCCCCTTAACATCTTGAAAACTTTGATCAACTAACTTTTAATTTTCTAATCTGCAAGGAATACAATCCAAGGGCTTTTATCAAAGGGAAACTGTTTCAACACGGAAGCGTAGTCAAATGACTACTGTGAATGATAAGGATTTGCATATTGGCAATACGTTGCTGCTTCAAACAAAGACTGTTTGAACTGCAAGCTTGATCTTTACATTTTTTTTAAAAAATGAACTGGCAATGCTTTGCAATAGTGCATTGCTAAATTTCTCTCAGGATAAGAGAACAAAAATGTCAAATATTTCAGCAGTGAAAAGTGTGGCATCTGTAATCCAGTGGTCACATCCCTCTTGCTATGGAATTTGTATTTTTATTAGCGAGCAAGTCCTGCTGTGGAGGCTAAGAAATATTTCCTAAAACAGTTCATCATGTGCTGACTTGCTGCAGGTCTATAATGGCAGCACAGAATTGGGGAATTTGTATCAATCTACCCACAACAAAAATGCAGAAGAATAATGAAAGGTGAATTCTGATCCGTTTATATGACAGAAAACTATTTTTCCTATCCATACCTAGCTGAAATGTCCAATAAAGGGAATGTTTTTACTGCACCACTGTCTTCAAATTTATTTACCAACACCAGAGGCCGCAACTTTAAGAAAACAACTTTAACCCCACAAGTGCATTCACATCCAATGACTCTCATTTTCCCATTAAATACACACATTTGAAATTTTTGAGTGGGTTTAGAAATGAACGAAAGGATTTTAAAACAATTTTTAAAAACAAAGCAATGTCCAATTTTGATTTATAAAATTCCAAATGCACTACTGAAAAATTGCCTAGGCCAAGACCTAACACATTTCAGCGCAAAGCCATGATGCATTTTCAGCCACATGGCGTATTGATGGTCTGACAACCCATTATTTGAACAACAGGCTTTGCAATCCTCAATTTCATCCAAACTGTCAGAGGAAGAATAAAAATAGCAAATCAACCCAGGCTTTGTTATCAGGAGCTAGGCTCTATCTTAGATTCAGAAAGAGTCCAGAATGTGGATTGCCCAATATCTGGCATGGCATATTGCCTTTTTCTTTATAGTTTGTGCATAGAAATGATTCAATGTAAAAGCCTCTCTGCAAAACAGGCAGTCGCAAACATCCTAAACAAATGGGGAATGGGGAATGACTCATCAGTTTTCAGAATGCACATTTAACAGCAATACTGAATTACATTTGTGCTTTTCACTACAGAAGTTAAACAGATTTCTAAAGGCAATTTTAGAGATTTTCAAATTTCTTGAGTAGGCAAATGATACAGAGAGCAATAAAATGGCAAACTGACTAACGTGAGTTCAGTATACTTGCAACTACAGTCCCCAGTTTAAATTGAGTTAGCTGACCTCAACAAAGGCATACATTACAAAGAAAAGGTGATACATTATGATTGGCAGAGGCTGTAGAGGAAGGAAAGAAATATTATTTATCAATGTATATCCCTAACAACATACAAATAATGTAGAAAACAAGTGCACTCACATCCACTGAATCTCATTTTCCCATTAAATACACTCATTTGAAATTTTTGGTGCCTGAATACATGTGTTCCTCTCAAACAACTAGAAAACATTTTGATTCTGTATCCGAGTGCGAGTATGAAAAATTGAATGTTAGAAACAGAACATCACAGATTCATAGATTCTCAGCACAGGAGATGGCCTTATGACCTGTATGTCCATGCTGGCTGCCTGCAGGAGCTATTCAAAGAATCTCATTCTTTTCAACAAAAGGTTACAAGAGCTGGAACATTCTCTCCACGGATACTGCCAGACCTGCTGAGTGTTCCCAGCATTTTCTGTTGTTATTGTAATCCTGCACCCTATTACACAGCAAGTGACTACACTGCATGCTGTGGCACCAAAGCATAGCACAAGCAGCAGATTAAGTTAGCTCATCCCAGTTGATGCAGCGGAAGGTTCTCAAATTTGCTACATCATTTGGGAGGAGGAGAAAAGATAGTGTGTGTGGTTTACAGCACAGCTTTGGTGCTGTGGAGTAAGTCTACTTTCCACTATATCCTAGTGTGAATCTGGAATCAAGGCTCCACCTGAAAAACTGCTCGTACTTATGTTATGCTCTAATCAGTAAAACAGATAAAGCGCATCATAGGAATAAATATCATACAAAATGTGGCACCACGTCACATCAAAAAAAAATTAGGACAAGTTTGATTGAAGGTGGATCTTAAAGGAGAAGAGGATAGTGGAGAGGTAAAGCTTGAGACTTAAGCAGATCGTTGAATCATAGAATCTGGACAGTACAGAAGGAGGGCATTCGGCCCATCGAGTCTATACTGACCACATCCTACACAGGCTCTATTCCTGTAGTCCCATGTATTTACCCCATCAATCCCCTGACACTAGAGTCAATTTACCATGGCCAATCAACCTAACCCACACATCTGTGGAGTGTGGGAGGAACCCAGAGCACCCAGAGAAAACCCATGTAGACACAAAAAGTGCAAACTCCACACGGACAGTAACCCAAGGCTAGAACTGAATCTGTGTCTCTGGCGCTGTGAGAGAGCAGTGCTAACCACTGTGCCACTATACCACCAAGCACCATTTTCTCAGGTGACAAAAAGACAGACTCTTTGTGGAGGGAAAAGAAAATGCTTTCACAAACCCGCAGCTGGCCTCTTTTAAAGTCAAACTAAATAAATAAACACAAGTTAAATCAGGACAAGGTAAAAGGGACAGCTCCTAAAAGGAAGGGGAACAGCCCGAACAAAATTAAAGTACAAAGGAAACTTGAAAACATCAAATTAAAATGTGATTATTAGGATCAATAATGCACCCCAACCCCTCGGTGCATAAACTTGCAGTTGGACATTGCATGAAATGTATTTTCAATCCAATATCAGATAAAGTAGAAACATGGTAAGATATCTCATAACAACAGGTTAAAGACCAATAGGTTTATTTGGAATCCTGTTCCTTCCTCAGGTGAGTGGAGTCCTGATGAAGGAGTAGTGCTCTGAAAGCTTGTGATTCCAAATAAACCTCCTAGACTTTAACCTGGTGTTCTGAGACTTCTTACTGTGCCCACTCCAGTCCAATGCTGACACCTCCACAAGTAGAAACATGCCAGAGGTCCTTCAGATTTTCTTAAGATTCTCCCCATCAGTACTGAAGTTAAATTATTTGGGTTTCAATAGATCATGCTCAGTTAGGACCCAGCAGCTCCAGTAACAGTTTAATTCAAGTTCTAGTTAATGATCAGAACCCTGTGTGCCTTACTAAAGATGTCGATCAAAGAAAGATAGAATTGGATATTGCTGTCATATCCCCTGGCTCTCCCCAGCCAAGTGCTGCTAACGCTCACCGTCTGGGTTCACCTTACCCAAACAGTTGGCAGCTTCAGAAAAAGAGGCCATAAAAAAAAAAGGAAAAAAAGCAATATATTCTAACTGCATTTTACTTTAATTGCTGCATCCTGTCTGTGGGCATAACTTTTTTC
This sequence comes from Sphyrna mokarran, assembly GCA_024679065.1. Classification (NCBI taxonomy): domain Eukaryota; kingdom Metazoa; phylum Chordata; class Chondrichthyes; order Carcharhiniformes; family Carcharhinidae; genus Sphyrna; species Sphyrna mokarran. The sequence goes on from JAGIQG010000015.1 coordinate 37,018,168, forward strand.
CAAATTAATTTGGAATATGTATTCGACGTGCACCAGATATTTTATCAAGCTTAAAGAAATGCAGTTTCACCCATCCTGGCTGGAAGACATTTCACAAATTGTAAACATTCTCATCCACGCACCCTTGAGTTGTGATTATAGGCCAGCGGCCCATGACCAGTTGCTTGGTGTTTTTACTCTCCACTCGCCTTGCCTGTGACCCCGGAGATGGGACTGTTCAGATCACATTGCCTACGTGCTCAATCAAGCATTCGAGTCGCGGAAAGAGGCGAGTCCGTATCCCAAACCGAGCAACACTGGCGCGGTACCCACCAGGTTCAAAATAAAACACCAGCACCGAGCTACACCGAACATTTACCAACTATTAGGGTGGCATATCTATAAATAACCCTAACGCACTGCTCCAGATCGTTCTGACAAATCCCACCACATTCAAAGCGTTGTTATTTAAAAAAAATAAAAGATCATCAGCTCTTACATGCAGGGAGCTCTCCTGGACATCCAACTGTTTCTTTACAGATGTGTGCTTTTTACTCCAAGCTGGAGCTACACAGAACAGCAACAAAAAGAACGGAGTCGACATGATAAAAATAACTTATTTCTTTGGCTCTCCTACTTTCTAAATTCTGCAAAAAAAAATGTAATCGCTGAGGTCGAGCAAAGCACTGGGACGGAGGAACTCAACTCATTGAAGGGTTGGTACTAAACTGAAGACACTCCTTCTCGTTAATTTCATATTACTTCCTGGTGAGTTGCACGTCCCAGCACTCTTTACTCATAACATGTCACAAGAACCTCCGTTGGCGTCAAAGTTTGTCTTCCGATAATATATGTCGAGTTGCATTGAACTTGGCTTATGTTGCTGCCATGTGCCTACATGGTATAACACAATAGGTCAATGGGAAAGGCAGAAGGAACAACCCCCTCTCAATATTACCAGGGCGTGGAATACGGCTTTGTTTGACTCCTGTTATCAGTCTCTGAACTGCCAGGAGTGAAATTTTTTTTAAATTATTTGTTTCACCAAATATGGTATACCGTCTGCTGCATCATAAGGCAAATTGGCATTCACGCCTAATTGATTTTGCATTTACTCATGCTGTTTTGCATGTAGGGCTGTCCTTTTTCCTGACGCATTGAAATCAAGAATTTTAGCACAGCTGTAGCCCTGAGTGACTCATTTCCAGCAAATGATATTGAAATAAGGGATTGCAACACTTGTGGTCAAATTCGTAGAACTGTAGTTCCTCAAACTTGGGAGTTGTGGCTATTTGTTCACCACTTTAATATAATCAAAACTTTGCATCTTGGATCGTGATCCCTGTCTATGTTTATAGATCTATGGATTAAAAACCAAATTTCAGACAATTTAGGGAGAATTTGTTTTGCCAGTTAGCCTAAGAGCACTTCTTTGGGATGTGGGAGGAAACCGGAACACCCGGAAAAAAACCACACAAGCACGGGGAGAATGCGCAAACTCCCACAGACACAGGCCCAAATACATTTATCTGCACAGTTAAAGTCACTGAGCTGTCGTGTTGCCCATCAAATGGTCCAGGTCAAGCGTACACTAATGACGTGAAGCATTAGGATACTCTTGAAAAAGTCCAAGAGCAGTCCTCTCACGACCCCTCGTGTGTATGCCCCTTGTTAGACAACAAGGTGGACCAAAGCACTATAGGATAAAAACAAGTACATCAATATCATCATCTATTTACACACTTCCCAGGGACTCCCAAGGCTCATGATCCCTATTTTAAATCAGTTTTCTATACCCCTCCATTCCCATTCTGTTCATGTGCCCGTCTAAGTATTTCCTAAATAACTCCAGAGTACCTGCCTCCACCACTTTACTTGGTAGCGCATTCCATACCCCACCACCCTATGTGTGAAAAAACTCCCCCAGCATCTAAATTATATCTTATCCCCCTCACCCTAAGCTTATGACCCCTCATGCTATTAGAGACCATTCTAGGAAAAAGCTTAAGCCTGTTTACTCTATCTATGCCCCTCATAATCTTGTACACCTCTATTAGATCTCCTCTAAGTCTACGTCTTTCTAAGGAAAACAGTCCCAATTTGCCTAACCTCTCCTCGTAACTCAGACCTTCCATACCAGGCAGCATTCTGGTAAACCTCCTCTGCACTCTCTCCAGAGTCTCCACGTCCTTCTGGTAGTAAGGTGACCAGAACTGGACGCAGTATTCCAAATGAGGTCTAACCAACGTTTTATACAACTGCAACATTAAAGGCCAGCTCTTGTACTCTATACCCCTTCCTATAAAGGCTAACATACTATATGCTTTCTTCACAACCTTCTCCACTTGCTCTGCCACCTTCAGAGACTTGTTCACCTGCACCCCCAGGTCCCTCTGCGTTTCTATACTCTTAATAGGTCTACCCTTTATCATATACCTCCCCACTACATTCTTTCTCCGAAATGCATCACCTCACATTTATCAGGATTGAATTCCATCTGCCATCTGTCTGCCCAAGCTACCAGCCTATGTCCTGCTGCATCGCCTGACAATGCTCTTCACTATCCGCAAGTCCAGCCATCTTTGTATCGTCTGCAAACTTGCTGATCACTCCACTTACTCCCTCTTCCAAGTCATTTATATATATTACAAATAGAAGAGGTCCCAGTACCGAGCCCTGCAGCACACCACTAGTGACTGACCTCCAGATAGAAAAACACCCTTCCACTATTACTTTCTGTCTCCTATTACCAAGCCAGTTACTTATTCATCTAGCTACCTGTCCTTGTATCCCATTAGCATTGATCTTCTCAAGTAACCTCCCATGAGGGACTTTGTCAAACACCTTACTAAAATCCATATAGACGACATCAATGGCTCGCCCTTCGTCCACCATTTTCGTCACCTCCTCAAAAAATTCTACCAGATTTGTAAGGCACGACCTCCCCTTAACAAATCCATGCTGCGTATCCCTAATTAGATCGCAACGCTCTAAGTGCCTATACATCCTATCTCTAAGAATCCCCTCCAACAACTTCCGTACCACTGACGTCAAACTCACCAGCCTATAATTCGTTGTCGCTTTGTAACATTATAGCTATTCTAATGTTGTACCGTTGTTTAAAAAGGATAGTAGGGATAACCCTGGGAATTATAGGCCGGTGAGTTTGACGTCAGTGGAAGGGAAGCTGTTGGAGGTGCAACCTTGACAAATACTATTGCATTTCATTCCAGACCTTCTTTGCAAAGGCACGTTCCACAGGGGAGGTGTGCGACTGTCTCATTACTGCCACAGCCGCTTTGAGGGCAGTGTGTGGTGGTGTTAAGACCTCAAGCGTGTATGAAGCATCTGACAGGAAGTACCTTTCTTACACCAGGTTTTGGTGCTTGTTTGAAAGTTCTCGTGATGAGGCATTCTGCCAGATGACATTGACAGTCTGCTGAGGGAACCACCTGACAGGATCCATCGTCTCCATTTCCTTCAGGACCTTGAGGACGTTACATGCTGACTGTTGCTTGATCACCATGTGGAAAAATTTCTCCACAAAGGACAGGTGCTGTGGAAATATGCAGTTTTTTGATGGAGTGTCTCAGTGGCTGGAACTCATTTTCGGATCAAAAATGACACTAAAATTGTGAACAAAGAACAACAACAAAGAGCAACACAGCACGGGAAACAGGCCCTTTGGCCCAACGAGCCCGCGCCGCCGTCCTAACGTCTTAATGACATATCCATGACTTTAGGCTATGCCTATTGTGGAAGATTCCCATATAGGGACCAATATAGGGACAATTTGTTACCCAATCAGCCGAAGAGCACATTTTTGGGATGTGGGAGGAAACCGGAGCACCCGGAGAAAACCCACGCAACCACAGGGAGAACGCGCAAACTCCCGCAGACACAGGCCCAAATCTATGTGTCTGCACAGCAACAGCAATAGTCTCTGAGCTGTCATGTTGCCCATCAGATGGTCCAGTTTAAGCATACACTAACGACTTGAAGCACTAGGCCACTCCTGAAGCAATATCCAAGAGCAGCCCTCGCACGACCTGCCGAATGCATGCACCTTGTTGGTCAACAAGGTGGACCGAATTGCCTGTGGAAACAAATAAGATATTTGGACAGTTCTGCCACATCCCTCTATCTGCAGATCGCTCATGTGGCTGTCCAAGAGACCCTTAAACAACCCTAGCGTGCCTGCTCCCACCACCTTACTCGGCAGTGCATTCCACACCCCCCACTACCCTTTGTGTGAAAAACTGCCCTCTAATATTCATCTTATACATAGCCCCCCTCACTCTAAGGCCATGACCCCTCGTTCTATCAGGAACCAAACTGGAACAGTTTGGTTCCACCTCAGACAGTTGCAGAGAAATGGATTTGATGGGTGGGGAAGAGACCTTGTGACAGAGAGCAAATACTTCAGTCTTCCCAATATTTGCTTAGAAGACATTTCTGCTCATCTGGTGGTAGATGTTGGACAAATGTGTGAAAAAGCAGAGACAATTGAGGGGTCAGGAGGGATGGTGATGAGATAAGAACCAATGTCTCAAATGCACTTCACTGATGCATAGGGAAAGATGGACATCAATCCATGGAATATGTTTGGAGCCGAAACAAAAGCTTGTTCATAATAATTGGGCTTTAAGCGACATGTTAAAAGGGGAAAGGGATCTTTGGACCAGTACGCTGCTGAAGGCATAACTGCTAATGGTGAGGTGAGGGGAGGGTAGAAACTACATGGAGCCAGGGTTAAAGCAACAACGATTTAGGGCTGAAGGGAAGTTATAAAGATAGTGAGAGAGATGAGTTATTTAAATATATTAAGGCATTTTAAGGCATTGCAGAACAATAGTGACAAGTGAGTGGATTGGTGTGGGAGAGGACACAATCAGCAGAGTTCGAGATGAAGTTTCCAGATGGTGAAGAATAGCCAGTTGGCCGATAGAAGTACAAATGAGAGTTCAGCAGTAAATGGTCTGAGACAGGGCCAGAGGTAAACAACGTTATAGAGGTGAAAATGGTCTCTGGGATGAACAACATATTGAGCTGAATTTACAATATGAATGTCAGGTAAATCCAACAGGGGCAGAAGCCACTGGTGGACACTACCTCAACTGCAAGCATCTCTGTGAAGAAGAGTGATCACTCTGTATTTACCTCAATCCAATGCTGGCACGTCCATGTCAAGAAGAGTGATGGCCACTGAAGTGAGATAAGTCCAGGGATTTTAGGTCAGGAAGTGATTGGAAACCCTCAAGAGTGAAGAGAGGTGGGTGGACTTTGCGGAGTGGTGGTGGGGTGATATCCTAGGGGAAGATGCCTCAGATGCACCCTGAATGACATGGTTCCCCTTCCTTGCTGTCTTTTCAAAAAAGTAGTTTGAAAAATGGCCTTTGCATCTGTCCCACTTGCCACTCGTGTTTTCTGGTAGTGGAGACAGATTGAGGTTATTAATTTGTTAGATAAGGGCCTCAACAGGCCTAAGAGAGTGCAGACTAGTAGGTGCATTATGTACTCCCTCCCAGTTAAGAAGAATGCCTTAGGGTGGGTGAGGAGAAGGTTTCACTGGCCACCCAACATATTTTATATGCCTTTCCTGCTAAAAACTCATCTGCTGCTGGGGTTGGTAAAAATCCAGCCCATGGGTTTGGAAACTCAGCATAAAAGTGCAGTAGGAAGCTAAAATTGCAAACAGTTTGTTTCAGCCTGTGATTAGGGTGAGGCATAAGCGTGCAGAATTTGTGGTTTGGGTTAAAAGTATGGTTTTGATCTTCTCAAAGTTTGGTTGCAGGGAATTGTGTTATATTTGAGTGGAGGTTGAACACAGAGGCAGCTGAGAGTTTTAGGCAGATGTGGAGAATTAGATCTGGGTGTCATCATACATTGATTTGATTTATTATTGTCATATGTATTAGTGTACAGTGAAAAATACTGTTTCCTGCACACATACTGTTGATGGAGAAGGAAAAGAGTGAGTATAGTGTTATAGTCATAGCTAGGGTGTAGAGAAAGACCAACTTAATGTGAGGTAGGTCTATTCAAAGGTCTTACGACAGCAGGGAAGAAGCTGTTTTTGAGTCGGTTGGTATGTGACCTCAGATTTTTGTATCGTTTTTCTAATGGAAGAAGGTGGAAGACAGTGTGGCTGGAGTGTGTGGGGTCCTTGATTATGCTGCTTTTCCGAGGTAGCGGGACATGTAGACAGAGTCAATGGATGGGAAGTTGTTTTGAATGATAGGTTGGTTCCTTCATGACCCTTTGAAGTTTATTGCAGTCTTGGACAGAGCAGGAGCCATAGCAATCTGTGATACAACTGGAAAGAGTGCTTTCTATGGTGCATCTGTAGAAGTTGGTGAGAGTTGTAGCAGATGTGTCAAATTTCCATTGTCTCCTGACAAAGTAAAAGTTTAAAGTTTATTTATTTGTGTTACAGGCAAGCTTACATTAACACTGCACTGAAGTTACTGTGAAAATCCCTGAGTTGCCACACTACGGTGTCTGTTTGGGTACACCGAAGAGGAATTTAGCAAGGCTAATGCACCAGACCAGCGCGTCTTTCGGACTATGGGGGCAAGAACCTATACAGACATGGGAGGGGGCAGTGTGGTGGGGCGGGGGGGCGTGGTTCAGGGGGTGGGAACAGTGGGGTGCGTGGACTCCGCAGGGATAATGACCCAGGCTGGAAATTAGGGCCGGGTCCATGACACTATGGGGCAGCAGTGCTAACCAGAAGTAATGTAGAGGCATTGGTGGACTTTCTTAACTATAGTGTCCATGTGAAGAGACTAGGATAGGTTGTTGGTAATCTGGACACCTAAAAACTTGAAGTTCTCAATTATTTCTACTTCATCCCTACTGATGTAGATAGGGACATGCCCTCCACCACGCTTGCTGAAATCGATGACTATTTCTTTCTATTTTGTTGACGTTGAGGGAGAGATTATTATCGTCACACCAACTTCTCTATCCTGTTCCTGTACTGTGTCTTGGTGTTGTTTTTGATCTAACCACAACGGTGGTGTCATCAACAAATTTGAAAATCGAGAAAGGGGAATTTGGCCATACAGTCAGAAATGTATAAGGAGTATAGGAAAGGGCTGTGTTGAGATGGTCATGGGGGAGGTGTTGTTGTCTCACTGATGGTGTTCTGGGGGTTAGGAAGTCTAGGATCCATTGCAGAGAGAGAAGCTGAGCCCCAGGCCACAAAGATTGGAGAGGAGTCTCCAGGAATAATGGTGTTAAAAACTGAGATGTAGTCTATGAATAGGTGTCTGACATTGGTGTCTCTGTTATCTAGGTGTTCCAGGGTTGAGTGTAATGCCAGAGAGATGGTGTCTGATGTGTAACTGTAACAGTAATAAGTAAATTGTAGTGGACCTAGGCAGTCTGGGAGGCAGCAATTTATTCTGTTCTTCAAAACTCTAATATTTATTCTTTGAGACTGGCTGAAACACCTGCAGTTCTGCACATATGTAGTTATCATAGACATTTCATCAAAATTGATTTATTGTAGGCTGCCTGATCTTAGGGCATCATCCTTAGCCTTTTTAATACTTAAAATCAGTTTTCTGGTTCATGTCCATTTGATTGATTAGAATGACTTTATTCCCCATTGTAAAACCACAGCCATTTGTTGTTAGTAAACAGCAGTCTACATATTCAGCCTGGAGTTAAATCTTCTTTCCTGAAGTTAGCCAAATTTTCTATCAGGCCACAAGTAGTGTCCTTTTCTTTGCTTGGTCATTTTTGTATTAGACAATAGCTAATTGGCTACAACAAACGGGGCTCAATTTCACCATCAAGGTGTACCCGTTTTTGGCCGCAAGAACTTGATAAAGTCAGGCGTGAGGGCAGTAACATGATCTGTGCCTGCCTCCCTGCCAGTTTCCCCTTTACCAAGACCTGAAAATGGCTGCAATTGGGATCGCATCCAAAATGAGCATGATAGCCATTTAAAGCATTTGCATGCATTGAGATTGATTTAATGGGCTGCACACCTAACCTTATCGGCACTTCCCCCTTTACTCCCATGTTTGCCCAGAGTTGGCATGAAACGGACGTGCTCTACAAAAGTCTGATTTGGGCACTCCAGTTAGTAAGAAGATAAATGCCAAGCGTCTGATGGCCCTCTGCTTGAGATCGGTTTGGGGCGCGGGGTGGGGGGGTCCGACATTTTTCTGCCTGAGATCAGTGGAGAAGGGAAGAGGGGTCCATTGCCATTCTACCTGAAATCAGTGGGGGGGGAAGAGATGGTCTGCTACCACTCTCCATGAGATCAGTGGGGAGGGGAATGGGGGGTCAGTTGCCACTCTGCCTGAGATCAGTGAGGAGGGAGGGAAGTCCACTGCTACTCTGCCTGAGATCAGTAAGGGGGGCGGGGGGGAGCAGAGGTCCATTGCCACTCTGCCTGAGATCAGTGGGGGTGAATGGGGGGTTCGCTGCCATTCTGCGTGAGATCAGTAGAGGGGGTGAAAGGAGGTTCCACTGCCACTCTGCTGAGATCAGTGGGAGGGGAAGGAGAGGGAAGGACCTGCAATCACTCTGGGTAGTGGGTTGTGTGGGGGTAAGGGAGCTAGTAATGTTGTTGGGGTGGGGCAATGTCTGTGGGGGTCAGGAGGAGACATTATCCAGCTCGGGAGGGATGTGACAAGGGAACTGCATTCTATAATTTTCCTTTCTGCGCATGCGCAGTTGGAAGCACTGACTGGAGCTTGGGCATGTTAAGTTCTGCCCATGAGCTTGAGCATTGTGATTCCGATTTGCTGATATTTTTTCAGGCAGAGTGTGTATGGTGGGTGGAGGGGGGGGGGGCCACTAAGAATGGGTCTAAAAGTCAGATCTGAAACACTGCCACTTTCAAGTCTGTCCAGCACTTAGAATCAAAATGAGTCTGCAGAAAATCTTATCAATTAGACAAGGAAAAGACTCCAGAATGGACCTTTGAAGGATTCTACATATAACACGGCAGGGTTGAAGAGAAGCCATTGCTGAAGATGATCTGATAGATAAGAGTCAAATTTTGTAAATGTAACCCCATAAAAATGAACAACCAATCAAAATGATTGGTGATTCATCGTGTAGAGGAGAGATAACGTTACGGTTGGCTTTACTAAGCTTGATACAAAGGTGCTCCACATTGACATAGTTCGGTGAATTTTCATTCACCGAAAAGATAAATTAATTTTAAAATGACATCACACCACATTTAAGAATATTTTTCATCTGTGTGTACTTCAAGGATACATGAAGCAAAAAGCTTCAAGGCAACAATGTAAAATGATGCTCTTGTCAATATTGTTTATAGATGTTGCATTAGATCTACAGGAAAATGGCCACCCACGTTACTTGTAAAGCAGTAATCTCATCTGAGCGGTTCAGCAATTACGCAAACATTTAACTCTCAGATGAGATTGTAAATTCAACCATATTAAACTCTCAAAGTTACACTTCTAACATAGCGGTAGTAATTTTTTATAACGTATCAATATCTTATGCATCTGTATTACTGGAATCAAGGTTTTAGGTTTAGTTCTGATAAAGGCTTGGCTCAATGGTATTAATGACATAAGAATAAATAACAGAGAAATAAGCAACTGAGAATTTAAAGTTAATTCAACCCATCTTGCAATTTTATCACCTAAGTCACTGGATCATAGACACACTGTTCACAGTCTCCATACCCAGACTTCAATTCTTCACTGAAATACCACAGATCAGTAGGTCCTTTGGTTGCTGTAGACATCTCTAAGAAGGTTCTTAGAGTGCCATGCTTGCTCTTTTTTTTTTAATATTCCACTAGTTGTTCGACACACGCAAACTATGACCAGGCTTAAAAGACTATTTTGGTATGATTGAAATGAACATTCTCTTCTTTAAAAAAGCACATCTAATGTATCTAAACCCACAGAACTTAGGCATGTTGTTAAAAGTGAAAGCTGATGGACCCATCCCATCAATGTACGTGTGTATGTGTAGGTACTTGGTGCAATGAAACCCATTGAAGCCATATGGCTTGCTACCATATAATATTAATTAGTTGCTAGAAAAATAGAGGAAAAACTGCAAATGCTAGAAAAGAGAAATAAAATCTGTAAACTCCCTTCAAATATCTGAATATAAGCATGTCTTGCTTGCTATTTCCAGTCCAAAATTAATTTGTCTTATATGTGTTTACATCACTGAAGTAGACCATTTATTCCAAAAGGTGTACATAGTATTCATTTTTGACATAGCCTCCTCTCATCCTTCTCCATCTGAGTCCCGTAACATGTCCTGTATTTGTTTTCTCTCATGTAAATTATTCAGCTTTCCTTTAAGTGCAACTATGCAAATTACCCTAACTATTCCTTGTCATGACTTCTACATTCTAATCATTTCTAAAGGTAAAGAAATTTCCTCGGAAATGCCTAGGAATTTATTGATAACCACTTCATGTTTATGACCACTAGTTCTGGTTTCACCCGCAAGTGCAAACACCCTTCCTACCTCTGCTCTATTAAACCCTTCATAACCTTAAAGACCTCTTACTATAGTACGCCTCAATTATATCTTTTGTAAAGTAAATAGCCGCAGTTGTTCAACATTTTCTGATAGCTATATTCTCTCATTTCTGGTCCATTCCAGTAAATCTCTTTTGCACCTTTTGCAACGACTCTTCTTTTTACAATATGGAAACAAGAACTATTCAAGTCTTTGAAGTACCAAGGACAAATTTTGCAAAGTCTCCTGCTATTCAATTTTATCCCATTAGAGATGAACTCAGGGGTGTTTTTTGTGGCTTTATTAACCTGGCAGCACTACTTTCAGGCATTTGTGTCTGTCCCCAGGTCTCTATGTTCTTTTATTTAGACACATAGTTTGAATAAGTATGTGGCCTAGTTATTCTTCCAATGAAAATATAAGCCTATACTGTTCATTTGTCAATCACACACCCATTCAATAAGTATATTAATATCTTGCTGTAGTTGTCTTGTTACAAATATGACATTTATAAGATGGTTATTATTTGGGGGACTGTAGTTTAGACTGCAATTTAATTTATGATTCAGTTTCCAAATTTTTCCAGCTGTGGAACTTTTTTGACCTACCAAAAGTACTGAAGAAACCCTGAGAAAGATTCTTATAACATTAAAGTATTAAACAACAAAAATGATTATTATTGCATACATTTATTATAATGAAAAGATTCTGTTATTCAACTTCCTTGTCAATACTTCCAAATCTTACCTTATTTTTGCAATTTTTAATGGGGGCATGCATGCCCACCCTCATCCTCACTCTGCAGAACCCAAGCAAAGTAAAATAAACTTTAATTATTAGTCACAAGTAAGACTTACATTAACACTGCAAAAAAGCTACTGTGAAAACCACCTAGTCACCTCAGTCTGACACCTGTTCAGGTACACCAAGGAAGAATTTAGCATGACCAATGCACCTAACCCACACACCTTTGGACTATGTGGGAGAAAACCCACACAGACACAGGGAAAACATGCAAACTCCACACAGACAATGATCCAAGCCAGGAATCGAACCCAAGTCCCTGGCACATTGAGGGAGCAGTGCTAATCATTGTGCCACTGTCCTGCCCCAGTTTGGAAATGCCCGATTTAACATGAAATGGTGAAACAAAGGGAGTCATATGATCTGCTTTATTCTGCCTGATAAGAAGTGTGACTGTTTTGGTCATTAAATGTTAAAGAGGGGCTGGAGTTGATTTATTGGAAAGAAGGTGAAATATATTCATACCTGTAAGCAATGGCAAGAGCATCCATGTTGGCCATGTATAGACCTTTAGCTTCCACTTCTCACAGGGTGATATTAGGTTATTTAAATGGTTTTGCTTAAAATTGTCTTTTACGTTCCAAGATAGAATGAAGTTAGAAGCCAGAGGACAACTAATTAGCATTCTACCAGGACACAATGATTCATATTGCTGTGGGGATGTGCTTTAGAATGGAAAAGTTAACAAAAAGCCATTGTGATATTGGGTTTCTTAACATATTCCTGAACTTTACAGACATGACAGTTGATAATAATCTCAGACAGAGAGAGAGCAAAATAATAGAGGCAGCAACCCCGACCATATAAAAGAGAAAATGCTGTCTTTATTATTCATCACATAAAAGGCAGTGGAAGCTTTTGTTCAATTAAAGAGATCAAGTTCATGAGGATTTAACCTCGGTTGGAAGACTTGCCATCTTTGGCTGGGGAGAAGAATCTCCAGGGAAACATGGACTGTGAAAGTCAGCAGTGGCTTAGAAGTTATCCTGTTGAAAAAGGAGAGAAAATGCAGGCCATTGGTAATAGAGAAAAGCTTTGGACTGGTTTTGGGAGAATATTCACAAAAGGGACAGCATCAAGTATAACCGTGACAGGATATTTCAGTAATTTTTAAAAGTAAATGGTGAAACTTTACCGTAGCCGAAAGCTTAAGTTGCCTTCAAAATACTGTTTAGTCAACAATGTAATTAGTTTTTCATTACAGTAAAAGTCTTACAAGAAATATTGTGTGATCTTTCCAGTCAGTGTCCCAAAATTCAAAAGCCTTTTAAAACTTCAGTCTCTGCTGGGATCATTATAATCCTCTGTATTAACAACCCTTATAGTCTGGTGTCATTTGTAAATTCCAATTCCCAAATTCAAATTGTTTCTATAAGTGCTGAGATAGCAGTGATTCCAGCTCTAATTGTTCTGGAACACCACTTCCAACCTTCTGCCAATCTGAGTAGTTATTTTTGATTCCTACTCTCTTTCACGTTTGCAAACAGCTTGACATCCATCCTATAATGGGGGCAGCATGGTTCACACTGCTGCCTCACAGCACCAGGAACCCAGGTTCAGTTCCTGGCTGGGATCACTGTCTGTGCAAAGTCTGTATGTTCTCCCTGTGTCTACATGGGTTTCCATGGGTGCTCCAGTTTCCTCCCACAGTCTGAAAGATGTATAGTTAGGTGGGCTGGTTATGCTAAATTGCCCCTCAGTATACCCAAAGAGCTGCCAGAGTGGAGCAGCAAGGGGATTTTCACAGTAACTTCATTGCAATGTTAATGTAAGCCTACTTGTGGCGTTAATAAATAAACATGAAAAAACTTTGACTTGCCCCCAGAATTCACATTTTCTGACCATAGTCTACTAAATATCTTACTTTACCAGTGCTCGCAAGACAGTCCAGAATAAATTGTGTAAAATGCAGGATGCCTGGCAGATGAAATACAGAGAAATGAAATACAGAAACAAGTTGAAATGGTTCTATGAAGCCCTCAACATGCTTTATGGACCTCAGTCTCTCAGGAGTTCCTCCCTCCTGAGTACAGATGAGACAACTCTCATCACAGAGAAGGCTCAGATCCTGCAGAGATGGGCTGAACACTTTGAAGCCGTCCTCAATAGACCGTCATTTATTAACGATGAGGCAATGGACAGGATTCCCCAGGTTGATATCAACAGTGCCATGGATGACCCACCTGTAGTGGCTGAAGTCATGAAAGTTGTCAGCCAGCTATCCAGTGGCAAAGCTCCAGGGGCAGATGTCATACCCACAGAGATCTATAAAGCTGCTGATCCTGCACTTATTCAGAAGTTCACTGAGTTGTTGCAGTCCTTTTGGAAGCAAGGATCCATTCATCAGGAACTTAAAGATGCTTCCATCGTACACCTCTACAAGAGGAAGGGCACTCAGCAAGTATGCAACAACCACCGAGCAATCTCGCTGCTCGCCATCACAGGAAAAACCCTCGCAAGAGTCCTGCTAAATCGTCTGGTCACTCATCTGGAGTTGGGCTTGCTTCCAGAGTCACAGTGTAGCTTCTGTAAATGTCGTGGGACTACTGTCATAATTTTTGCTGCATGTCAACTTTAGGAGAAGTGTCAGGAGCAGAATCGCAAATGCTACACAACCTTTGTTGACCTTGTGAAAGCTGTCGATACTGTAAGCCGACAAGTCCTGTGGAGAATCATGTCAAAGTTCGGCTGGCCCCTCCCAATTCATTCAGATGATATGCCTGTTCCATGATGGCATGATGGCCAGGGTACTGCATGGCGGAGAATCCTTTGAGGCATTCTCAGTCACCAATGGCGTCAAACAGGGCTGTGTGCTCGCACCCACACTGTTCAGCACAATGTTTACTGCCATGCTGAATAATGCCTTCCAGGATAGTGTTGCTAGAATCAACCTAAAGTACAGAGTGGATGGGAAGCTTTTCAACCTGAGGAGACTTCAAGTTATTACCAAAGTGAAGGAGACTGTTCTAAGAGATTTTCTCTTTGCTGATGACAGCGCCCTGTATGCTGGCTCAGAGCCAGAGATGCAAGTCAGTATGGACAAATTTTCCATGGCTTGTGACAACTTTGGACTCACCATCAATGTTAAAAAAACCGAAGTCTTGCACCAGCCTCTTCTCATGTACTGTACACAGAATCCATAATCACAATCAAAGAGCAGAAACTACAGGCAGTGAACCAGTTCACTTATCTTGGCAGCACCCTCTCCCAAGCTGTGACTATTGATGCAGAAGTTAACTGCAGAATAGCAAAGGCAAGTTCTGCTTTTGGTAGACTGTGGTCCACTGTATGGGAAATCGAGGAATCAGCCCAGCAACAAAACTGAAGGTCTACAGCATAGTGGTACTCACTACCCTCCTGTATGCCTGTGAACCATGGACTGTGTATCGAAGGCATGCAAGGGAGCTCAATCATTTCCACATGACTTGTCTTCGCAGAATATTACGATGGCAAGACAAAATACCAGACACTGAAGTTCTACCTAAAGCAAGTCTACCATCAGTCCAAACACTGCTGATGAGAGTGCAGACCTGGCGGGCATCCATACATCAGATGAGAGCATACCCAAGCAGCTCCTTATTGGGGAATTCTCTGCTGGAAGACGCTCGCATGGAGGGCAAAAGAAACTTTTCAAAGACACACTCAAAGCATCCCTGAAATTGCTTGACGTTGAGACAACCACCTGGGAAACGCTGAGACAAAATCACCCTACCTGGTGCTGTCTCATCCACAAAGGCTGTCAAACTCCTGAAGCAAGGTATATTGCTGAAGCAGAACTTAAGCGTGAGCTACGCAAGTCCAGAACCACCAGCGCAACAACTATAGTGTCTACACAAGTTTGTCCAATGTGTGCCAGGATATTCCGTGCCCGAATTGGCCTAATCAGTCATCTTTGGACACATCGCAACCAGCCTCAAAATGACTAATGGTATCGAGGTCCTCATCGATGACGATGGACAAATAACCTTACTGAAGACTTTTTGAAATTCAAATACACTATGTCTACTTTATTACCTTTATCTACTATTTCTATTACAAAGTAATAGGGCATTGAGCCCCTCAATAAGATCATGGCTGTGTGAAATTCCATGTAATTAACTTTGTCCATGTGCCTTAATGCTATGGTTAACAAAAAAGAATGATTTAAAATTAACAATTGATCGAACATCATTTGCAATTAGGAGGACAAAGTCCAGACTTCTGTGACCCTTTTGCATGCAGATTGTTCCCTATCTTAATTTCTAACTTTTTTTTATACTATGTCCCCAAAGCCTATGTTACCAATCAGCAGAAATACTTTCCCTCTACGTACTCTATCAGTTCCCCTTAATAGCTTAAAAATTTCTATCAAATCACCCTTTAATCTGAAATGGAAATCATCTGTTCCTGGGAATTTGTCATTCTTAAATGGCATTATTTTCATAATTGCTTGCATTGCTTATTTTATTTTTGGTGATCTAATATTAGTTTCCTTGAAATGTCTGTTATGTTATCCTTTTCCTCTATTGCAAATACCTAGATTTCTGATAGACAAGGGAATTAAGGATTATAGGGAGAAAGTGGGAAAGTGGAACTGATCCACTTCAGATCAGCCATGATCTTACTGAATGGCGGGGCAGGCTCGAAGGACTAGATGGCCTACTCTTGCTCCTATTTCTTATGTTCTTATATTCTTGTGATGCAAAGGGATAATTTAACATGCCAACATATCCTTATATTAAATGGCAATATCACCATAATCAGTTTTCAAAGGACCCATATTGTTCCTAGAACAGTTTGTTATTTTTAATATAACTGATTTTGGATTATCCTTGACATCCCTTGTATGTTACATACTCCATTTTTGTCACTTCTTCAAATAATCTGTGTGTGGCATGGTTGCACAGTGGTTAACACTGCTGCCTTATAGTGCGAGGGACCTCGGTTCAATTCCTGGCTTGGAATCTCAGTAAGAAGTCTCATATCACCAAGTTAAATACCAGGAATCTCCACACTGTCTGTGTGAAATTTGTATCTTCTAATTGTGCCTGTGTGTGTTCTTTTGGGTGCTTTGGTTTCCTCCCATAGTCCGAAAGACCTGCTGATTAGGTGCATTGGCCACACTAAATTCTCCCTGTGTACCTGAACAGGGGTTGGAATGTGGTGACTAGGTATTTTCACAATAACTTCATTGCAATGTTAATATAAAGCTGCTTGTAACACTAATAAATAAACTTAAATTTACTCCAATAAAGTTGGCCAAGCATGACCTTTGGAATCCAAGCTCACTGTCCTTTATTGCAGTTTTAGTTTCTTAGATGTTTCTATTATTGGTCATTGATTCCTGGATGTTTACAGAACAAGAGAAGGCCATTTGGCCCATTGTATCTAGGTTTCTTGAGTATTAATTTTGGCTTGAAAGGCAAAATAACAATGATCACCAAAATGTATCTGATAAATTATTAAATCATAATTTTCAAGATTGTTGCCTTCAGAATTCCCCATGCCTTTATCATTCACATCCCTTTCAATAAATTCTAAATGGAAGCATCACTAATGGTTTTGTTAGGCAGCATGTGGAGATGTCAGTGTTGGACTAGGGTAAACACAGTAAGAAGTCTTACAACGCCAGGTTAAAATGCAACAGATTTATTTGGTAGCACAAGCCACTAGCTTTCGGAGCACTGCTCCTTCATCAAGTGAGTGGGAAATTCTGATTTGTGATCAGAACTTGTAGTGGCTTGTCTACCAAATAAACGTGTTGGACTTTAACCTGGTGTTGTGAGACTTCTTGCTTTGTTAGGCAGTTCAGACTAACTCTGAAAAACAATCATTGTGAAGTCTTGGGAAGAATGCGGAAAAGTCGCCTGTGCAAACTAGCTGCACGGACTGAGTCACACACGAGCCACTATACCTCCAGTCACTAATGGGGGTAGCCGTCGGAGGTACGGAATATCCTCGGTCTGTGTTCATTCTTGCGCCAACAGAGGACTCTTTGTTAAATGCTGCGGCTGTTCTGATCCCATCAGGCATTGCTCGGTGCCGAGCATCAACATGGCGGATCGGGAGAAAGCGCTTCAGGACTATCGGAAGAAATTGCTGGAGCACAAAGAAATCGACGGCCGTCTGAAAGAGTGTGCGTTTTCCACGTTTCCGTTCTCTTTAGTGGGCTGTGGTGTGAACGCGGCTTTCGTGGTTTGTGCGAACGAGCAGAAGCAGAGCCGGCGCAGACTCGCTTTGTCATGTTGGGTGAAGCCGGGGCCGAGTGAATCGCAGGTTCAGGTGCCGGCCTACTCCGGCTCCCCAGGCTTCGTGTGCGATTCAGCCTCTTAAAATGTATCGTGTAGGAAATTTTATGCGGATTCCAGATGTGAAGTGATCCGGACTCTGTTCTGGATCCCAGTAGCAAATAGTTGAACGTAACTACCAGCCCGCTGGGCTGCTAATTTGGAACTATGAGTTCATCCTGGAAGCTATCGGGGCTTTAAATTCAATTAATTGAATACATTTGGAATGAAATTTCGCTAATAGAAATGTATGAATCCAACGCTCTAATGTTCCATTAGGAAATGAAATCTACTGTCTTCAACTGGTTTGGCCTATATGTGAATTCAGATCGCAAAGCGATCGCCTCTTAACTGCCCTCTTAAATAGTTTAGCAAGCTGCCCAGTTGTCTAGACTATGTGCTGTCCTGGCCAGTGATGCTGTCACATCTTAATGAATTTTAAAAAAAACTTGGCTGTTGAGTAATTGGATAGATACTGAGATACGTTCATAAGAAAATTTCTGCTTCTCAGCAGTGATCCCTGAATGGTTTGATGCTCCATCTTGCAGATTAATCATAGAATTATATGAAATAGGATATTGTTTGTGTTGATTCTTTAAAAGCTAATCATGTCCTATTTGCTTGTAGGTTGAGTAAAGGGTGTTCATGCTAAGGATGTAATTTTGAATGCAGTGATCTACTTTATATTTTGAAATATTGCTTTAACTGTGTGACACATTAACAAATTGTTTTGGATGGAGGGGTGCCAGGATGTATTAAATTTTCATGTGATTGGGTTGTTCCATTATTTTGATTTTGCACTTATTTCAAAGACATTTTTTAAAACGTTGCACCCAATAATAATTTCATATACTAGCCAGACAGTGTATGAAAATGAAAACTGGAACTAGCAGGCCAGTCAGTACCCGTGAATAGACAGCCACCTTAATGATTTATGTACAGCCCCTACTTCAGGGATTTGTTTTTGTTTGCAATTTCTGACAACAGCAGTATTTTGCTTTTTGTGATATCAATATGCACTATGTGGAAAATTGCTTGACAAAACTTATTTTAGGACAATTTCTCTCACTGTACCAAAACATTGTAACTATCCTATTTAACCAAACTTAATTTTAACTAAAAGTAGTATACAATCCTCAACTTTATACAGAGATAAAGTACAAAAGCAAGAAAGTTCTGTTCAATCTTTATAAAGAAATAGTTCAGGCTGAGGTGGGATATTATCATCGCTGAGTCCGCCATCAATATCCTGGGGGTCTTCACTGACCAAACGTTAATTTGATTAGCTGCATAAATACTGTGATTTTTAAGAGTAGGTCAGAGGTTGGGAACCCTGTGCAAGTAATTCTGGGTACCACATTTAGGAAGGAAGTCGAGGCTTTGGAGAGGATGCAGAGAGATTTACTACAATGGTATTAATGATGGGGAATTTCAGTTTTTAAAAATTATTTTCATGAAATGAGTGTGTTGTTGGCAAGGTCTGTATTTGTTGCTGATCCCTGATTGCCCTCAAGATGATGATAATGCTGCCTTCTTCAGCCTTTGCAGTCCATCTGGTTTAGGTAGATCCACAGTGCTGTTAGAAAGGGAGTTCCAGGTTTTTGACCCAACAACAGTGAAGGAACGGCGATATAGGGGTGTATGATTTGAAAGGAAGCTTGCAGATGATGGTGTTCCCTTGTGTCTCCTGCCCTTTTCCCTCTAGATAAGAGGTTGGAGGTTTGGAAGGTATTGTTGAAAGAAGTTTGGCAAGTTGCTGTGGCCCATTTTTAATTTGCTACATACTGCTGTTCCTGTACATTGGTGGTACAAACACTGAATATTGTTAGAACTGCACTCATCCAAGCAAGTGGAGAGTATTCTATCGCACTCCTGACTTTAGCCTTATAAATAATGAACAGACTCTGAGGACTCAGGAGGTGAGTTACTTGCCACAGGGTTCCCAACCTCTGACCTACTCTTATAAATCACAGTATTTATGCAGCTGATCCAATTAATGTTTAGTCAATGGAGAGCTCCAGGATATTGATGACGGACTCAGCAATGATAATATTGTTGAATGTCAAAGGGAGGTGATTTGATTCTCTCTTGAAGATAGTCATTGCCTAGCATGTGTGGCACAAATGTACTTGCAACTTAAAGATGAGAGAAGCTGAGATTATGCTGCTTAGAGCCGAGATGTTAAGAAAAGATTTGATAACCCTTCATGATTTTGAACAACTTTGAAAGGGTAATTAACAAAATCCTACTTCTAGTTGCATAAGGGTTACTAACTAGATTATATAGTTCTAAGCTGATTGACAAAAAAGGACAGAAGTGGTAAGAATTTTTTTACATAACAATTTGTTGTGAACAGACATGGACTGTCTGAAAGGGTGGTGGAAGCAAATTGAATATTAATTTTCTGAAGAAAAGAAAATTAGATAAATCACTAAAAGCAACAAAAACATATCAGTCTATGGGGAAAGAGTAGAAGGGAAGAATTAATTGGATAATTGTACCCAAAAAACCAGCACAGACATGAAGAACACATTCCTTCACCTGTGCTGTAAAGAGGCCACTGGAGTGCCTACTAATAAGCCTATCAATCTTGTAAAATTAAAGTGCAAACCTTTTACTTGTATACAGTAAGAGAACAACTGAAGGAACTAACCAAGCAGTATGAAAAATCTGAAAATGACCTCAAAGCTCTTCAGAGTGTTGGACAGGTAAGAGTTTATGATTCATTCAGCAAATGGCAGTGGGTGTTTTTCTGCAGTTCCTGCTGAAGATAAATAATAATTTGTTTTCCTCAGATTGTTGGCGAAGTGCTGAAACAGCTTACAGAAGAGAAATGTAAGTATTGCAGCTTAATTGCTGGTGATTACAATTCGTCTTAACTGCCATAACAAAGCAATTAAAATTGTCTATCTAATTTTTTCCTGTGTAGTTATTGTGAAGGCTACAAATGGACCACGATATGTTGTTGGCTGTCGACGGCAGGTAAAATTATTCAAGATTGTATACTGTTTGAGCCATTTACTTTCCCCGTACACCTTTCGATAATACATGTTTTGTTTAATTACTTTAATGAAGGAGAAAGAATTGGGTTGCTAAGTTGTCAGCTACATGTCCCCACCACCACAATGAACCACATGGCTAAGTAGGTAAAGATAGTCAGTCTATAGCCAAATCATACAAGCCAAACATTTCCAACTATAATTGCTTGTCTGTACTAAATCAGCTGATGCCTTATTTGGGATGTGACCATTGCCCTTATGATTTTTGCTTTAGGAAGTGGAAATTGTTCTTTATTTAATTTTTATAAATTGAGCTGGTACCGTGATTGTTGTATTAAACAGCGGGAGCGGATTTTGCACAGTTTGCTCTTGCTGAGAAAGTGTAACTCTTAGCAGACACTCTATTCAAGCTGAATTACCAAACATACCAAACAATTCATTAGAGAGGTCTTTTTCAGTATCAGTAAAGTCTTTATCCTACAGATGCTTTGGTTCACCTTGTTGTCTAACGAGGGGCTTACACGCGATGGGTCGTGAGAGGATTGCTCTTGGACCTTTTTCGAGAGTATCCTACTGCTTCACATCGTCAGTGTGTGCTTGACCTGGACCATCTGATGGGCAACACGACAGCACAGTGACTATAGCTGTGCTGTGCAGATACATGGATTTGGGCCTGTGTCTGTGGGAGTTTGCGCATTCTCCCCGTGCTTGCGTGGGTTTTCTCCGGGAGCTCTGGTTTCCTCCCACATCCCAAAGATGTGCTCTTAGGCTAATTGGCAAAACAAATTCTCCCTAAATTGTCTCAAATTTGGTTTTTAATCCAAGATCTATAAACATGGACAGGGATTGCGTGTGGAAGTGGGAACATCGAAGTGGCGGCGCGGGCTCGTTGGGCCGAAGGGCCTGTTTCCCGTGCTGTTTTGTTCTTTGTTCTTTGTTCTGTCACTTGTGATCCAGCCAACAAGAGTTTAAAAAGCCAAACCAGCAGGTTGAATTGTTCTTCTAATTATAGACAGTTGACTTTTTAGATAGGTATTAACCTAATCTCTACTGATCATGTTGTTTTTAAAGTACGTAGGTATGTCTACTTACGTAAACAGCACCATTGTCAGAAATTGTTATAATCTTGTAACATTCATCCTTTTCTATGTAGCCTTTGCCATTGAGAAGTTACCGTGCCAGTCTACAATGGCCTTTCATATAATAAGAAATGAGAGCAAGAGAAGGTTATTTGGCTCATCAAGCCTGTTCTGCCATTCAGTAAGATTGTGGCTGATCTGATTGTGGTCTTAACTCCACTTTCTTACCTGTCCTCCTATATTATAAATGGTCAATCCATTTATGCACAGAACTTTGATCATTACTTTGTTCTTAGTAATGCATCAGTAACATTGAGAGAAAAAAATCTGGTGTAGTCATTTTTGTACCAAATTTACTAACTGCTGAAATAGATGAGTCCAAAAGTTGCATCAAAATCATTTGATGGAAGGTATTGAAATGGTCTGACTGGAGTCAGCTCTGTCTTACTAATGGAATAGTATAATGATTTTTAAAATTTTCTGCCATAAAAATAGCACAACTGGTATCTGTGATTTTTGTATGAATGAGCAATAGCCAGCTGTGACATATTTCTTAAAATATTTCCTCTCTAATTATATTGAGAAACTGAAAAATTCAAATGTTTCAAAATATTTACATGATGCATTTACAATTATTTCCATGTTTCTATTATTCTGATTCTGTACCTTGTTGGTAGATTTCTGTGAGCCTTATATAGTTTCAATGTTAATGTAATATTTTTTGTCAATATTGATGCTAATTGATCATGAAATTGTATTTATTTACTGCATAAAGTCTGATTGTTTTATCGTTTATGTGAGAAATTTTAATGAAAGCTATCCCAAATTAATCCACACTTTACTTTCCCAGTAAGTTGGTATCTTTCCCTGCAGCTTCTACAACTTCCTGGGCCCCGAACTCTGGAACTTTCTCCTTTAATATTTCCTCAAGCTTTTGGTCACCTGTCCTTTTCATTTTTTATGTAGATAGATGTTAAATCTTATTTGAGAATGACCTGTGAAGTGTCTTGGATGTCTTGCTATTTTAATGGGGGCATATAAACATTTTTCCTGCTAAGTTGCATGTCAGTACCGCAGAGTACTCATGTAATATACACATACTGTATGTGCATAGCCGTACAAAAAACTCTAAAGGTATCTCACATTTTAATCAGCAAGCTGCTCATAATAAAACATCTAAACAGATTGTTGTACACTAGTTGTTGTTAACTGAGTCAGAATTATTTCTTTCCCAGTACTTAAGATTGGCTTTCACTTGCTTTTCTCCCCAACTCAATAGTTTCTATTAATCTGTAAATGCACTGACTATATCAAAAAGTATAATGATCATCTGTGCCATCAAGATGTCTGTGCACTGTTGTTTTGTAAATAACATTGTCTCTATTTGATAATTGTCTTCAACTTAAAAGTCATCAGTCTTTCACATTCCAATTTTGCTTATTTTTGCATGCACAAATGTTAAAAGAATTTTTTTTGCATTTGACCATGCAGACATAGAACAAGTTTTTTGTTTAAAAATGTAATTGACTCCTAATCTATAAACTTTAGCATTCAACTTATTTAAAAAAAAACTTTCTGTTGTAGCTAAGTACTACCTGGACATATTAGTGATGTGGAATGTATACAATAGAAGTAGTCCAAGTAAAATTCCAATAATTACTTCGTTTGAATATTTGTCCAGAAAATCACGATCCTAATTTATTGATTTAAAATTAAAAGATCTGTCTTGGATGGATGACTTTTAAGTTGACTAAAATTGTAAGTTGGATTATGGATACATTGTCTAGCTCTAAATAGTGGGATGAGAAATATTAGGATCCAAAGTTGCATTACAAAATGCTGTGTTTAATTGGATGCTCTAATGTTAGAAACATGGCTAAGATGATGCCATTGATTAAAGATTTGGTCTTGTTTCAACATAAGATATCTTGTGCATCTCTTGGAACGTGTTATGACAATATATCATAGAATCATGAAATAGTGTAACACAAAGAAGGACAGTGCTGTGTTGAATCTACATTAAAGAGCAATTCAACTTGCCCCACTCCTCAGCTCTTTCCCTATATCCTTGCAGTCTTTGCTGTTTCAAGTACTCATCCAAATCATAATATTGAATCTGTATTCATTATGCTATCAGGTAGGGCATTCCAAATCTTAACCATTATTTTCTCATCATGTTGCTTCTGATTTTTGTACCAACCTTCAGATTGTTGAATTTTAGACCATTGAAAATTATTTTTTTTTCTAGATTTGAGCTCTACATGATTTTAAACAACTCTGTTTTCGATTTCTATGCTCTAAGGAGTACAAGCCAACTTTCTCCAGTCTATTGTAATTGCTAATCACTGGAATCATTGTAGTAAATATGATGCAAAAGGCTTTATAACAATTTTATGAGAAACAAGAAATACTTACATTTATGTTACCTCTCTGACCTGGATAAGTATTTCATGGCATTTTACAGTACCATAATTAAACAAAAAGATTGAGAAAGGAAGATAAATTCTTTTTAAATGCTAATACTGTTGAGGGAAAGAGATGTTTAATTATTTTTTTTCAAACAAAAGCCATGAGCTTGTTTTTTTTAAAATTGCATTCTTTGATAGTTTTTTTTTGTTTCATGAATACAGCTTGAAAAAAGCAAGTTGAAACCTGGTACTAGAGTTGCCCTGGATATGACAACTCTGACTATAATGAGGTAAGTGTTGTAATGTAAGTCTTTTGTTCAGTTAGGGACTGTTGAGTACTTCAAGAATATCAACAAGAAGTGCTTGCAGTATAGCCTGATAGATTTGATTTGGTCTGCCTGCTATTCATGAACACATTTTTTTTAAATGCCTGGACATTTCTTGTTAAATGGTGCAGTTCCTTTAGCGTGTGTTTCTTTAAACAAAAGGTGTTCATTAAGGAGCAATTTTGGGGTTGTGGGATGGTGAAGATAGTCTTATTACAGATTAAAGATTTTGTTTTGCATTTTGGCTCGAGCATGATCAAATAACATTTATGAATATAAATAACCCTGTGGTTGCTCTCTAACGCCAATTTTAAATCCAACCGATTTATTTGATAGTAAATTTGCGAGCTTTCGACACTCTGTGTCTTTGTCAGGCAAATGCAGTGTTCTGGTCTGCAATAGCACACATATCAACACAGACAGTCACAGATTGCTGATTAGAATACGAATCCTTACATCTAACCTGCTATTCAAGTGTTAAAGTGGCTAACAATGTGTGTGAAGGGAATCCTGAGCATTGGTTAGAGAATTGTGTATTTTCTCCAGACAGCACAGTAAGTGAGGTTTTTTGCTAACCCAGGCAAGTTACGGGGGTTACAGATAGTGTGTCATGAAGCCAAGATCCCTATTAAGACCGTCCTCATGTGTGCGGAACTTGGCTATCAGTCTCTGCTCAGCGACTCTGCGCTGTCGTGTGTCACGAAGGCCCCCTTGAAGAACATTTACCCGCAGGTCGGAGGCCGAATGCCCATGACTGCTGAAGTGTTCGCCCACAGGAAGGGAACTGTTTTGCCTGGTGATTGTTGAGCGATGCTCATTCATCCGCTGTCGTAGTCTCTGCATGGTCTGCCCAATGTACCATGCTTCGGGACATCCTTTCTTGCAACGTATTAGGTAGACAACGTTGGCCGAGTTGCAAGAGTATGTACCGTGTACCTGGTGAATGGTATCCTCACGTTTGATGATGTCGTCCATGTCTATGATCTGGCATGACTTGCAGAGGTTGCTGTGGCAGGGTTGTGTGGTATTGTGGTCACTGTTCTCCTGAAGGTTGGGTAGTAGCAAACTACCCAACCTTCGCAGCAAACTACCCAACCTTCAGGAGAACAGTGACCACAATACCACACAACCCTGCCACAGCAATCTTTGCAAGACATGCCAGATCATAGGCATGGACGACATCATCAAATGTGAGGATACCATTCACCAGGTACACGGTACATACTCTTGCAACTCGGCCAACGTTGTCTACCTAATACGTTGCAAGAAAGGATGTCCCGAAGCATGGTACATTGGGGAGACCATGCAGAGACTACGACAGCGGAGAATGAGCATCGCTCAACAATCACCAGGCAAAACAGTTCCCTTCCTGTGGGAGAACACTTCAGCAGTCGTGGGCATTCGGCCTCCGACCTGCAGGTAAATGTTCTTCAAGGGGGCCTTCGTGACACACGACAGCGCAGAGTCGCTGAGCAGAGACTGATAGCCAAGTTCCGCACACGAGGATGGTCTTAATAGGGATCTTGGCTTCATGACACACTATCTGTAACCCCCGTAACTTGCCTGGGTTAGCAAAAAACCTCACTTACTGTGCTGTCTGGAGAAAATACACAATTCTCTAACCAATGCTCAGGATTCCCTTCACACACATTGTTAGCCACTTTAACACTTGAATAGCAGGTTAGATGTAAGGATTCGTATTCTAATCAGCAATCTGTGACTGTCTGTGTTGATGTGTGCTATTGCAGACCAGAACACTGCATTTGCCTGACAAAGACACAGAGTGTCGAAAGCTCGCAAATTTACTATCAAATAAATCGGTTGGATTTAAAATTGGTGTTGCTAAATTCTTACTGAGTTCTTACTACCCCAGTCCAATGCCAGCATCTCTACATCGTTACTCTCCAATCCATTGGGAAGTTATAATTGTATTGTACTTGTGTAACAGGTATTTGCCAAGAGAAGTAGACCCATTGGTGTATAACATGTCTCATGAAGATCCAGGAAATGTTACTTATTCAGAGATTGGTGGACTGGCTGAACAAATTAGGGAATTGAGAGAGGTATTTTAACTAAATTTGTTATATTAAGAGAAATACTGAACTGTGTTCTGTAAAGTTGTTTTGTTTAAAATGAAATTGTTCTGTGGATGCAGGTTATAGAGCTGCCACTTACAAACCCAGAACTCTTCCAGCGTGTGGGAATCATTCCACCAAAAGGGTGCCTACTTTACGGACCACCAGGTAAACAACTGCATTTTAGTTGTTTGAATGAAATTACTTTTGAGTAGTTAGAGATCCATCTTGTTAGCCCTAGTATATTAAATTGAAATAAAGTTATGCTTTGTAATATTTAAATAATCATACCACGTTATTATTGGGAAGGTTATTCCTAGTTTTGAATTGTGAATTTCTTAGGGAGGATCTACATATGATCTAAAGTTTTCAGTATTATTGTTGAAGTTTCCTTTACTCACATCTAGATGCAAGGATATTAGTTGAGTCTTGTAACTCATACAATTTATCTCTCAATAGAAGTGATTTTTTAATTCTATGGATATTCTTTGTGCCCCCCCCCCCCCACAAAAAAATGGTATAGTGGAGTACCACATTGTTGCTTTAGCCAATCTGAAAATATTCACCTATCATAGAATTTACAGCACAGAAAGAGGCCCTTCAGCCCATTGAGTATGCACTGGTCATCAAGCACCTATATTCTATTCTCATTTTCCAGCACTTGTTACATAGCTGGTATGCTATGGCATTTCAAGTGCTTGTGCAAATGCTTCTTAAATGTTGTGATGGTTTCCATCTCTATGACCCTTTCAGGCAACGAATTTCAGATTCCCACCACCAATCTCAATTGGTCAGAAAGTGTGAACATCATTGTAGGAGAGTAGACATTGGAAGATGAGTCATCTGTTCCAATCCTAGCAGTCAACACAAGGCGGTGTTTTCTTAGGCTGTCAGTTTAGCTGAGAAGTGATGGCTAATAGAGAGAAATCTTAAAATGATAACACAGAATTTTGAATTGGTAAACACTGCAGTGGGGCTTTTTAACTTGTAAAACATGCCCTTGTGAATAATTACTGAATTGGAATCCAAGTTCACGTCTGGTCAGAATGACGATAAAGATGGGTCAATATTGTGATATGTGAGTCTTGAAGTGAGTAAACATGTAATTTGCTGATGAGCAGTGAGATGGAAAAATCAGACAATAACTTCACTGCAGTATAAGCCAGTCTAGTGAATAATGGGGAGAAAATAGGTTTAAGAAATCTCATAACTTTGAGGTGGAATTATTATATTTTGGAAGGAAAAGATGTCTGTGTGATTTTTATCTTATTCAGGTACAGGGAAAACGCTCCTTGCAAGAGCTGTTGCTAGCCAGTTAGACTGCAACTTCTTAAAGGTATGTTCTAGAAAAATCTAACTTGATCTGTTTTGAACTAAATAGGATATAGTATTGAATGTTAGCAAGATGAATTCATTCATTTGTGAAATTAAAGATTTTAAAACTTTTTTAATAGGTTGTTTCCAGCTCCATTGTGGATAAGTACATCGGTGAAAGTGCTCGTTTAATCAGGGAGATGTTCAACTATGCCAGGGATCATCAACCATGTATCATTTTTATGGATGAGATAGATGCTATTGGTAAGCTTGCTCCCTCTTTTTTTCAAATAATTAATTTGTAGCAAGAATTGCAGTTGAATTTTGATTTTATTTGAAATCAATGCGAAATTGTGTTATGACTACGTTCTTTGATTCAACCTGGTGTTTCATCACATGATGAAAAGTCCAATCTTTTAAACTTTTGAAACATGATACTCTTGCTACAAAATCTTTTGCTTAGTTTCAAGTTGAACTGAATCTTAAAATTAGAGTGAAACCTGTTACAATCACTGTTTTTCAGGCGGTCGCCGTTTCTCTGAAGGTACCTCAGCTGACCGAGAGATTCAGAGAACCCTCATGGAGGTGAGGACATCATATTTATGATTTAAAATATTGGAGACGTGCATTGCCCATAATGAGTTGAACCACCCAGGGCTTTCCTGGCTGGAAGGGAGGCAGTCATATGACGGCCTTATTTTAACTTAAATTATAGACACAGCCTGTAACTTGATTTATAATTTTTAACAAATACATGGAAACCATTTGAATGTGGTTAATAATTCCTACTGGCAATCTTTTGTAAATTGTCATAAAATGAGGCAGTAGGGAATATTGCATGCAAGCTGTCAATAGTCCAATCCTTCTCTGTGTCCTCCTATGCTGGTTGTTTGTCCTCCTGAAAATTTGTACTTTGAACAAAATTTATCATTTAATGTATTGCTAAACATAGTAGCCCTAGAACTTAATATTTTTGCAGATAAAGATAAATAGTTGAAAGAAGCAGCTCACCAACAACTTTTCCTTTCTACCCTCCCCTATGTGGCAGCTGTCACACTTATATGTATGAATATACAAATTCGGAACAGGAGTAGGCCACTTGATCAATAGCTGACCTTATTGTGACCTCAATTCTAATTTAGCATTGCTTACTGTGTTTACTTAAAAACTATAAGTTGATGCGCCCATACCTTTTACTTATGCTTCAGTAAAGGATAACAGATTGGTATGATACTGTTTTTCTTAATTATTAATAATCAACTCATTATCATGGGTTTTCAAGACTGATTCAACACCATTGATAAATGTGTAAATATTCCAGTCTGACAATTTGCAGCTGGTGAGCCTCATTTATGACTGGAGAATAAGAAAATAATTATCCAGGAAGTTACTATTTCAAGACTTGCTATAGAAGGCTTTGTGTGGCAGAATTCCCCCTCTACTCACAACATGCATCAGCATTTGTAGCTTATTTAATTGTATCCATGAAATAGTGAATCGCATATCTACTGCTCAAATTTACACTTATGAAGTCACACAATGCTGCTTATATAAAATAATAATCATTCATATAAAATCATTTTGTATATAAGGTAGAGAAGGCCATTTTGTACTGCTATATAAGAGCGGCACTTATGTGCATACTGCCCCATATATGACTTAAGATTAAATGCTTGTATTCTGGACAAAATTGATCACCTAACTACATTACTTTGTAGCTATTGAATCAAATGGATGGCTTTGATACTCTACATAGAGTTAAAATGATAATGGCTACAAACAGACCAGATACGTTGGATCCTGCTTTGTTGCGTCCTGGCAGACTTGATAGAAAGATTCGTAAGTATCATGTCAAAGTTGAGATTGTTTTAGAAAAGTCATTATATCTAAATAAAATATTGCAAGATAATTAAATTTTATTAAAATCTATACTTCTAGATATTGAACTTCCAAATGAGCAAGCAAGATTGGATATTCTGAAGATCCATGCTGGTCCCATCACAAAGCATGGTGAAATAGGTATGCTAAGATTGTCCATCTTTTGCACATGTAAACCAAATTTATTAAAAGTGCAAATGAGGTGGAATTCTAATACAATTACTATATTGTATTATAGCTGATAATAGAATTAATGTCATGATTTAATGGTAGAACCTCTGTCCAGTCATTATATGAAGGAGTTTGTTGAGGTTCCAGTATGTCACTGATATTGGTATAATCTAAAACTGTTTTGAATACTGTGGTAATTTAGCAACACTCATTATTGTGAACCAAAGGAAAGGCTGCTCTAAGAAAATGCAGTGACAGATAGCATTGTAGTAGATATCCAGAGACCAAATGGCTTTTTCAGCATTGATTTTCTGTGAGGTTTTAATATCTACTATGATAATATTACCAATGGAGACCAAGTGACTGTCTGTTTATAGTGCCTGCAAAGACAAGTCGATTTGTCATGTTTAAGAACAGGGACTATGGGTGTAGCCCATTCTGTAAATTGCATTGGTCTTATACCCAAGTTTTTGAGGCACCTAGTTTGGTCTCCATCTTCACCAGCATGGAGTAAGGAACTGGCCAAACTCTGAAATACCTAGATGTAATGTCAGCATCAACATAGAAGGAGCTATGACCAAGATCTGTTTTTGCCAGGCCCCTCTGAAAACCTCTAGGCTATCTACTGACAACCTCATACACTACTCCAAGATTTCCTGAAGTCCTCAAATCAGTTGAGCCGAGTCTGTTGGAGCTAATCCTGCCCCATAAGGCTTGGTTTATATCCTGTACAACAATGAGTGGAAAATGGGTTGATTGCAGTCCATAATTCACTGGGGCCACTTTAGTGCCTTGTATTTGTAAAGGTTCCCCTACATAGGTGGCTAGCCTGGTCTCCGTATCTTTCAACCATAGGACTTGGATTCCCCAACTGAGGTGCTTATCAGTCTGTTTGTAGAACAGAGTCATAGAATCCCTACAATGCAGAAGGAGGCCATTCAGCCCATCGAGCCTGCACCAGCAAAAATCCCACTCAGGCACTACCCCTGTAGCCCAAATACTAACCCTGATAATCCCTTTACACTAAGTGGCATAGCCAATCAATCTAATTCTCCCGTAACTGAGACTGCATCTCTTATGTTTATCTCCAACATCAAGGGATGGTCATTTACTTGTAATGCCACCATTATCAGGATAATCTTTGTTGTTACAGTATGTCCATTGTAGTGTCCCTGGAAAAAAAGAATACTTACATTGTATGTTCAGATACCAGCCTTGGCTTCCTTCCTAAGCAGTATGTGTTTTGCCTGTTCCTGAAACATTGCAGTGGCTATGTAGTTTGATAGCATTTGCAGTAATCTGTCCACTGGCAAATACATCTTCCTACAGTATGTTCTCTAATATTCTTAATGTTGGCATTGCTGTTCCATGACTGTCTAGTGACATTAGGTTCCTATTTCGAATAGAACCCTTTGATACCTGATTGACACATGCATTGTCCAGTGAGAACTGATTGCATGAGGTCTCTCCCCCAAGTTGGAAGATATTTCTGCTGATGCCCCTTAT
The DNA here is from genome assembly GCA_024679065.1 of Sphyrna mokarran. Classification (NCBI taxonomy): domain Eukaryota; kingdom Metazoa; phylum Chordata; class Chondrichthyes; order Carcharhiniformes; family Carcharhinidae; genus Sphyrna; species Sphyrna mokarran. The sequence continues at coordinate 37,049,455 of JAGIQG010000015.1, forward strand.
AGCTCCTGAGTCCCTATTTCCACGTTCTCAGTGATAGGGCTATTTCAACAGTTAAGTCAAAATTGGATTCTACCAACAGCTTCTTTTGAATGGTTAGGTCATTTATGCTACATACCAATCTGTCCATAACATTTCATTAGGAGGCAGTCTGAATCTGTGGTATTCAACTAATTTCTGCAATCTAGCCAAGAACTCAGAGATAGGTTTCGCAGGGGTTCTTCCAGTCACGTTGAAGCAACGTTGATGGAGAATTACCTGGAACTTTGGGTTGTAGTTTGGATTTTTACCAGGATTATAGTTCATTAAAAGTTTTTGAATCAGGACATCTAGATAGGTCAGATTTCTTATCCCACTGAAAGTTGGTACCTCGCATACTGTAGTAATATGACTTTATGTTTTTTGCTTTCTTCAATGTTGTTGGCACAGAAAAAGTAATACATGAACTCAGTATATTGGGTTTGGTCTTTCCCACTGGTGTCATAGGCTCAGATTTCCTGTGAGGATGCATAATAGTGTTTTCTTACTGGAAAAATTCTTGAAGTTCATTGATTGTCTGAAGGGAATGATGAGGAAAAGAATTTTCTCCTCGTTGCCAATGTAATAATTCAAGCAAACACCAATTTCCGACACCAACGCCCTATATTGCGAACCAAAGGGAAAGGCTGCTCCCTTGGCTTAGAGTCGGGTAGTCTTCACCTTGGAACCTACAACTCTGGTCCTGATAAAGTTACAGACTTAAAAACCCTTGTTAGCTGCTCCCCATCGGGCAAGCCTCTACTTATTCAATAAAGCAGCTCGTATTCCATGAAGCCCATGGGTAGATCTATTGACGATCCTCTGTGGCTGTCAAAACAAACACTTCAGTTCCATGAACCAAGTTAAAGATCAGTATCTGGAAATTTTACAATGTAAATATCTTAAAAAAACTGGTCCCCAATCTCCCTCAAATGAAGTCTGCCAGCCTTCTTACTTGCTTTCAGTTTGGTCTCCGTAACCTCTTCTTCTGAGGACTGACTATGGTCCCAACAACAGGCACAGCTCCAATCTGCTGCTGCCAATTGAATCTTCCCAAGTCGGGCAGGCATCTCGCCCTGAGCCAACCACCGTCCTGCCAAGTGTAGAAGGGTTGCCATGTGCCTCTGCCCCACAACTAATTTAATACAGCCCATGGCTACAGGTGGTTTGCTGACAGTTCATGGCCAAATAGATGAAAACAATCTTTTATAATTTCCTTTTAATTGTGACTTTATTCTTTACAAATTGATTCACATCATTAAATGTATTCAAGCTAATACATCTTTTGGTTAATTTTACAGATTATGAAGCAGTTGTGAAACTGTCAGATGGATTTAATGGCGCAGATTTGAGAAATGTCTGCACTGAAGCAGGTATATTTGAAGGTTATTTCAACTTTAAGTAGTCATTGAAATATTAATCTTTTATATAATATATATACATTGTTTTATCTTGCTATATGCAACAAATTTGAAGTGATTTACACTTAAGACATTGCCTATTTTGGAACATCATTTGCTTATTCTTGTAATTTGAAAGTAAATATTCATTTCAAACTTTTCTTGTTCAGGTATGTTTGCAATCCGTGCTGATCGTGACTATGTTATCCAGGAAGACTTTATGAAGGCTGTTCGCAAAGTTGCTGACTCCAAGAAGTTAGAATCCAAGCTTGACTACAAACCTGTATAATACAGCCCCACTTAGTTAACTGTAATTGTACAGTTTTAAAGGGGTTTAAATAGCATACAAGAGAGAGGAATCTGATTGTTGTTCTATACTGTAATTCATTACTATTATATAATATCATGCTGCAGACAGTAAGTGACCACTAACTTTGATGTTCTGCTGCATTATATAAGTAATGACTTGTTTTTTAAGCCACAGTTTGGCTGCTGGCAATAATATTTTGTTGAAAATGTTTCCGAAAAACATGTCAGCATTGAGACATAACTGTCTTAACAGTGTAATGTATTCTCTTGTACTCAAATGACACTTGAAGCCTTTGTGGTGCGATACTCAATATACAAGTTTATAGGTTTTTGATCAATTTGATTCATTTTCCCTAGGCCACAATAAAATTTAAATTTACAAGAATGTGACCAGCTATCTGTTGAATAATTACCCAATGCTTGCAAATGTCTTGTGGCATTTTCATGGTGAGTCGATGTTTTAAATAGCGTTAACCAAGGACACTGACTTATTAACATTGGGAATGGAGCACCAGATAGAAAATTTAAGATCTGATGAGATAGGATGGATGATTAGAGACTGGGACTGCAGCCTTTTCAATATGTGGTCCTTGAAGTACCATGGCAGAACATTTGCCCTTTAGTGCGCTTTGTAAATTTGCCAACTCTTTAATAAAAATAAACGTCCATAAAAACAAAAAGACAAACGTTTAATATCTCTCTGTTTAATATCTACTCACTTTCTCAGTGTTTGTACAGAAAGAGTTCATTTAGCCTGATCACTAAAGAGGATGGGTTCTAGCAGAATTTGTACAAGCAAATTGAAGTGAGTGACTAAAAAAAAACGTGTTTTCACTTAAAGAAATTATGATCAAAAGTGCTAATGATCGCAGATGTTTTTTCACTGCACAGTTTTTAAATGCACAACAGCATCTAATAAATGTAACCATTTGTCTCAATTGAAACTTCAAGAATTCAGTTTCCATTTTCCTTTCAATCCTCTTGGATAAAAACAAAGGCGCTGTCAAATTCTCACAAGGTGAGAGGACGTGCTCTTCTAGTCTTTAATGCCCGCTTTTGTATTTTTTTGCAATAAAAATTGGCAAAATACTTATACTCAGAATCCACATGTATAGTCAAATGGTCTGTCCAGTTGTTTAAGGGAAAAGAATTCCAGTCAAACTTGAGTTTTAAAATCAGAAGTCTTGAAGTATAAGCTAGAATTTCCAGTCGTATTTTGCTGGCGGATCTTCCCGTCACACTGATGGTGAACCTTGTGATGGAAGGTGCGCAGAATTGGAAACCCCATCAATAGTAGTTGAATCCGAAGATTCTCTGCTGTCCAATTCATAGAATCGTAGAACTACAGTGCAGAAAGAGGCCTTCAGCCCATCGAGTCTGCACCAAACACAATCCCACCCAGGCCCTATTCTCATATCTCTACATATTATACCCACTAATACCTCTAACCTACACATCCCTGGACACTAAAGGGTAATTTCTTAGCATGGCCAATCAACCTAACCTACACATCTTTGGACTGTGGGAGGAAACTGGAGTACCCGGAGGAAACCCACATAGACACAAGGAGAATGTGCAAACTCCACACAAAAAGTGACCCGAGCTGAAAATTGAACCCAGGACCCTGGGGCTGTGAAGTAGCAGTGCTAACCACTGTTACTGTGGGCCATCTCTGCTGCTCCCCACCTCCATCCCAACCTATAATCCCATGCATTTAGCATTAATAATCCACGTAACCTGCATACCTGCATGCTTAGGGGCAAGAACAATCCACCTAACTACACGTCTTTGGACTGTGGGACAAAACCAGTGCGCCCAGAGGAAACCCACACAGATGGAGAATATGCAAACTCCACACGGTCACTCAAGGCCAGAATCAAATCTGGGTCCCTGGCACTGTAAAGCCACAGTGCTAACTACTGTGCCATTGTGCCCTTATTTAAGGAAAAAACATCTCTATTTCTAATAGAGTATCAGTGTATAGCAGATAGCAGTCAGGAGAAGATTCTGGCCTATCGCTGTTCAATGAGACCAGCCAGATCTTGCATTAATTGGTTAAAACATTGGGGACTAAGTCCTTGATTGTTACTTGTAATCTTTAAGTAAATGAGATTTACCATAGAAAAGAAACTTGTAATTGAACGTACTACTATTGGAGGATTGCAACTTTTTAAAATTGATTTCTTGGTGGAATGGAGCACGCACAATATAGTGCAAATCCTTGAATACCAGTAGAAATACATTTATGAATTTTCCAGCCTTGACAGTCAATGTAGAAGTTACTTAGTAACATGATAGACATTTCAATTAGAATATGTATTTTTCATTAGATCTCATATACAGTACTTTTAAATTTTGCAATACTTTGTAATCTGTTTATTCTAGAAAACATGATGTTATATAATACAAACATGAATTTTCTGTTGTAAAGGTAAATTTAATTTGGTAATTGTGAAGATCTACAGTCACTTGGCAGTTGAAAGTAAGTTAATTATTTATTCAAAGCAAACTACATACCAAAGAAAACAAAAAGAACTTCCATATTCTTCAACTTCTGAGATTCTGCTCTCAGAGCTCAACCACTGATTTCCCACCACCACTATACAAACTTGAACTTGGGCTCCATCTTTGCAGAGCACAAGTTTGAACTTGTGTTTGACCACCGCTCTGACAATGAGTGCTAGGGATGCAGTTGTCTGAGTGATTGATATTTGAGGTGTGGATTAGGAATCAGTGGAAGTTGACTGATGTGGGGTAGGTGCGATGGCATAGTGGAATGGTTGAGAAGTCAGTGGGTCGGAGCAGGTTTTAGGAGGTTTTGGGGGCCTGTGATAGGTTGATATGTTCTGGGGTTTTCTCGGGGGAGGGGGGACGGTCAGTAAATTGGGCTTTTTGAGAGATCACAGAGAAATTCTGGGGATCAATGTGTGGAGTGATTCTGAGGGCAGTAGGTTTCATTCTGGGGACAGTGAGAAGGTTTCAGAGGGTTATTTGCTGTGGGTTTTGGAGAGTTGGATCAGTGGCATTACAATCTGCGGTCAGTAAGAAGTTTTACGAGGTTATTTTCTGGGGTCAGTGGGGGAGGATTTGGGGGAGTTGGTGGGGTTGCAGTCTGGGGGAAGGTTTTAGGCGTTGCTTTCTAGGCATTTTGGGAGGGTCAATGGGATTACATTCTGGGGGACAATGGGAAGATTTTGGGAGTTTTGGGGGTCAGTGGGGCTACATTCTGGGATCAATGGAGTTACATTTATGGTGTCAATAGGAGGGTTTTAGGGAGTCACATTCTGGGGGTCAGTGGGAAGCTTTTAAGGGGTTACTTTCTTGGGGGCAGGGGGAGTTTTAGGGAGTTAGTAGGGTTTCATTTTGGGGGTCAGTGGGAGGATTTTAAGGGGTTACTTTCAGGGAGGGATTTTAGGGGGTCAGTTGGAGTGTTTTAAGGAGTTACTTTCTGTGGGGGCAGGTGAGTTTTAGGGAGTCAGTGAGGTTACATTGTGGGATCAATGGAGTTACATTTCTGGGGTCGATAGAATGGTTTTAACGTTATTTTCTGGGGTTCAGTGGGATCACATTCTGGGTCAGTGGGAGGGTTTTAAGGGGTTACTTTCTGGGGGAGGCAGAAGAAGTTTTGGGTAGTCAGTGGGGTTACATCTGCGGGTCAGTGGGAGGGCTTTAATGGGTTACTTTCAATGGGGATGGGGAGTTTTAGGGAGTCAGTGAGGTTACATGCTGGGGTCATTGGGAGAGCTTTGAGGAGTAACTTTTGGGGGGAGTTTTAGGGAGTCAGTGGGAGGGTTTTAAGGGGTTACTTTCTGTGGGGATGGGGAAATTTTAGGGAGTCAGTGGAGTTACATTCTGGGGTCAATAGAAGGGTTTTAGGAGGTTATTCTCTGGGTTCAGTGGGGTCACATTCTTGATGTCAGTGGGAGTGTTTAAGGGGTTACTTTCTGTGGGGGCAGGGAGAGTTTTAGGAGTCAGTGGGGTTACTTTCTGGGGGTTAGTGGGAGTGTTTTAAGGGGTTACTTCTTGCAGGAGACGGGAGTTTTAGGGACCCAGTATGGTTACATTCTGGGGTCAAAGGGCGAGCTCTTGCTATTTGGAGCCAGGATTTAGCAAAGTCAGTGGGGTTACATTCTGGAGGTCAGTGGGAGTTACTTTCTGTGGGGACAGAGGGAGTGTTAGGGAGACAGTGGGGTTACATTCTGGGGGTCTGTGGGAAGGTTTTAAGGAGTTACTTTCTGTGGGGGCAGGGGTATTACTTTCTGGTTTAGGGAGTCAAGTGGGGTTACATTCTGGGTTTAAAGGGGGAGCTCTTGCTAAATGGAGCCAGCTGTTTGGATATGGGGGTGGGGGGAATTTTAAGGAGTCAGTGGGTTGCATTCTGGGGTCAATGGGAGAGTTTTAAGGTATTACTTTCTGTGGGGACAGGGGAAGTGTTAGGGAGTTAGTGGGTTGCATTCTGGGGTCAATGGAGAGTTTTAAAGTATTACTTTCTGTGGGGACGGGGGAATATTAGGAAGTCAGTGGGTTGCATTCTGGGGTGAATGGGAGAGTATTAGGGAGTCAGTGGGTTACATTCTGGGGTGAATGGGAGAGTATTAGGGAGTCAGTGGGTTACATTCTGGGGTGAATGGGAGAGTATTAGGGAGTCAGTGGGTTACACTCTGGGGTGAATGGGAGAGTATTAGGGAGTCAGTGGGTTACATTCTGGGGTCAATGGGAGAGTATTAGGGAGTCAGTGGGTTACATTCTGGGGTGAATGGGAGAGTATTAGGGAGTCAGTGGGTTACATTCTGGGGTCAATGGGAGAGTATTAGGGAGTCAGTGGGTTACACTCTGGGGTGAATGGGAGAGTATTAGGGAGTCAGTGGGTTACATTCTGGGGTGAATGGGAGAGTATTAGGGAGTCAGTGGGTTACATTCTGGGGTCAATGGGAGAGTATTAGGGAGTCAGTGGGTTACATTCTGGGGTGAATGGGAGAGTATTAGGGAGTCAGTGGGTTACATTCTGGGGTGAATGGGAGAGTATTAGGGAGTCAGTGGGTTACACTCTGGGGTGAATGGGAGAGTATTAGGGAGTCAGTGGGTTACATTCTGGGGTCAATGGGAGAGTATTAGGGAGTCAGTGGGTTACATTCTGGGGTGAATGGGAGAGTATTAGGGAGTCAGTGGGTTACACTCTGGGGTCAATGGGAGAGTATTAGGGAGTCAGTGGGTTACACTCTGGGGTCAATGGGAGAGCTCTTACTATTTGGAGCCAGGTGTTTGGATGTGGGGGGTGGGGCGCTGTGCGTGCAGCGTGATGACGTGCTATTGATGTTGGTCCCCAGCAGCATGGCGGAGCGTGAGCTTCAGCACACGTAACAGAAAGAGCGAGAATTTCCTGAGGGGCTTTGGGGGGGGTGGGAGGGAGGGCCGGGGGGTTTAACGACCATTACCGTCCCGGAGAGGCCACGACATGGATGGAGTGCACCTGGAATTCCCGGCCTTACCGTCTTCCAGAGAAGACGCGGGGGTGGGTACAACGGCGTTAAAGCGGCGCCGAATTCGGCCTAAAGTTATGAACAAAGCCGGTGCTGGTTGTGCAGGGCGCGGGGTGGAGGAGCTGCCGCCTCAGCCCCGGGGAAGGGGGCTGACTGGATCGACCCCCGCCCCTCTCCTCCTTCTCCCCCGGTGTGCTGAATGTGCCCTGGCGCAGCCCCAGGCCCGGCTGCCTGGTTTCCCCTGGGGGACGGGTGACTGGGATGTTACCAGACATTTACCGCTGTGGTGTCAGGAATCACCGGCAAGTTTGGTGCAGCCACGGGGCTATCAAGGCAATTTGTGTCATGTATTTATATATATTATATATATCTACTTATTTGTATCCCGGTTGCGGTTAGCAGCAAATTGAGAAGTCAGCAACACGTGGGACTGAGGCATGGCACAAAATCAATCCCAATAAAATTAGTTATTCATCTTTTCTTTTGGATAAAATCTCACATAGTCGAACTTGGGCCATTAAACAAAAAGAGAAGTTTGGTGATTGCGTAAGTGTGATCATTCTTCCTGGTCCAGACATGGCCAAGGCCTTTGGCGGTTGGAACTCGGCTAGAAACTGAGCAAGGGAAACGAGTTATAAGTATGTAAATACTCCTTAATACGAGTTTGGTTGTCTCTTTCTTTGTGTCAGGTCGTACCAAGAATACGGCCCAAACAAATACTGTCCTTATACAGTACTGTACTGTTGGAATCCTAATTCGAAACTTTGACTTCAGTTCCTATTTGGACCTTTTTAAATTGGCTTGTAGCAAAGAAAGGACGTATTGAATTGATTTATTATTGTCGCATGTACTGGTATACAGTGAAAAGTATTGTTTCTTGCGCGCGATACAGACAAAACGTACAGTTTCGCGAGTATATAGGGGAGAGGGAAAGAATAGGGTGCCGAATATAGTATTGCATTTACGGATTGGGTGAAGAGAAAGATCAGCTTAACATGTTATAGGACCATTCAAAAGTCTGATGACAACAGCAAAGCAGCTGTTCTTGAGACAGTCGCTTCATGTTTTCAGACTTTTTTAAATCTTTTTCCCAAAGGAAGAAAGTGAAAAGGAGTATGTCTGGGATATATGGAGTCTTTGATTATGCTTTTCCAAAGCAGTGGAAAGTGTAAATCAAGTCAGTGATTGGAGGCTGGTTCACATGGTATACTTGCAATAATGAATTTTGACCAGTTCTTACCTGGAAGATTTGTGAGAAAAATAAAAAGCTCATAGGACCCAAGGTAGAGTCACATTTTGGATCCAGTGTTGGTTTGGGAGATAGCAAAGGTTAATTATCAACGTACAGGTATTTTTGTGACTAGAAGGCAGTTTCCAGTGGGGTTCCATAGGGATCAGTGCTTCTCAGGGCATATCTCGGTCATTTAGATTTAATTGTAAGAGGTGTTGCGAGTTCGCAGATGGTAGAAAACTGGCTGTGTGGTTAATAGTGAGGTCTAAAACTGTCTACTGCTGGAAGATATCAGTGGAATGATCAAGTGGGCAGAAACATGACAAATGCAGTTCAATCCAGAGAATGTAAGGTGATCCTTTTGAGGAATGCAAAGCAAGCAAGGGAATAGACAGTAAATGGCACTTAGAAGATTGGAGGAATCTTGAAGGTGCATGTCAACAAATTCCTGAAGGTAGTAGGACAGATTGTTAATGTGATTAAAAAAGCTTACGTTTTTTTAAACATGTTCATGGGATGCAGTTGTTGCTGCTGAGGCCAGCATTTGTTGTCCATTGCTAATTTCCCTGGAGAAGATGGTGGTGAACCATCTTCTTGAACTGATACAGTCCCTGTGCTTGTTATCGGTACACCTGCAATACTGTGAGAAAGGGAGTTCCAGGAATTTGGCTCAATGACAGTAATGGAACAATAATGTAGTTCCAAGTCAGGTGGTGATGTACATTGGAGAGGTTGCAGATAATGGTGTTCATAAGCAGCTATTGCCGTTATCCTTCTAGATGATAGCTGCTGGGGGTTTTGGAAGTGCTGTTGAAGGCAGCTTGATGATTTGCTCATGCAGTTGGAAATAGTTTAGATTTTTGCCACTAATCAAGCAGGCTGCTTTCTCCTGGATAGTTTTGGGCTTCTTAAATATTATTGGAGCTGCACAAACCCAGGCAAATGGAGAGTGTTCTATCAACCAGATCACCAACGACCTGTCCTGATCCCTCCATGCTGACGCTATAATTAAAAAAGCTGACCAATGCTTCGACTTTCTCAGGAAGCTAAGGAAATTTGGCATGTCTGCTACAACTCTTTCCAACTTCTGCAGATGCACCATAGAGAGGCATCCTTTCTGGTTGTGTCACAGCTATGACACCTGCTCTGTCTGATGTAGCAAGAAGCTATAAAGGGCTAAAACAAAGCCCAGTTCTCTATGCAAACCAGCCTCCCATCTGTTGACTCTGTCTATATTTCCCACTGCCTCAGAAAAGCAACCAGCATAATCAAGGAATCCAGACACCTGGATATACTCTCTCCTACTTTTTCCATTGGGAAAAAGATACAAACGTTTGAGGTCACGTACCAACCTGACTCAAGAACAGCTTCTTCCTGCTGACATCAGACTTTTGAAAGGACCTCCTTATATTAACTTTATCTTTCTCTACACCCTAGCTATCGCTGTAACACTATTCTGCACCCTCTCCTTTTGTATGTACGATATGCTGTGTCTGTATAGTGTGCAAGAAGCAATACATTTTACTGTATACATGTACATGTGACAGTAATTCAAATCAGACTCCAGACTTGGATCATGTAGATAATGGATAGGCTTTGGAGAATCGGAAGGTTAGAAATCTGTCCACATAATTCCTAGCGTTTGACCTGCTTTCGTGGCCATGGTACTTATTTATTGGTGCAGTTATATTTTTGGTCAGTGGTCATCCCCAGAATGATGATAGTGGTGGATTCAGTGATACTTTTGGGTATTAATGATGATGGTTAGATTTTCTCATTAGTAATATCATTGCCTGGCATTTGTGCGGTGTGACTATTGCCATTTAAAAATCAGTTTCTTATTGCATGTTGTCAGACTTATTGAGTATTGTTGAAGCTGCACTTTTGACCTTGATGGAATGGGCAAGAAAGACCTATTTTCCTTACAGTGAGCTTGGTAACCTAGAATATAGATTTTTACATAATGGCTTGGAAGAGAGGGGAGTTGTAGAGAAACTTTATTGCCTGGAAGGATTAGGCCAGAAAGCTTTTCTTGCATACACACATACATCATGGGCTAAATGGCCTACTGTGCTGTAAATGTTTTCAGTTTGTGTATAAAATAATAAATAACAAAGGATGAGGTGGACCCAATATGTACAAATGAGGAGCAAGAATAGGCCATTCAACCCTCTTGAGCCTGCTCCATTATTTAATAAGATCATGGCTGGTCTGATAGTAGAACCATAAATTTAAATTTAGAAATACTCAGGTCAGACAGCATTTGTGGAGAATGAATTTTTCTTAAACTTCTCAGTTCTATTTAATAATACTTGCCATTTTCTGATTGCAATATTTAAGCTGTTGCAAATACTCCAATGATTCCTGTAAAAATGAATTAGAATGGAAATGAAAGAATGCCATAATATACGGACCAAGTGGGGCTTTGGCCTTGTGGATCTGGAACTGGCTTGCCTGCAGAAGGCAGAGAGTGGTTGCGGATGGGTCTTTTTCTGCATGGAGATCGGTCACCAGTGGAGTGCCCCAGGGATCTGTTCCAGGACCCTTGCTGTTTGTTATTTTCATAAATGACCTGGATGAGGAAATGGAAGGATGGGTTAGTAAGTTTGCCGACGATATGAAGGTTGGTGTTGTTCTGGATAGTCTGGAGGGATGTCAGAAGTTGCAGCAAGACATAGATAGGATGCAAGAATGGGCGGAGAAGTGGCAGATGGACTTCAACACAGATAAACATGTAGTGGTCCGTTTTGGCAGGAACAATGGGATAAAGGAGTACAATATCAAGGGTAGGAGTCTTAGCAGTGTTGAGGAGCAGAAGGATCTTGGGGTCCGGGTCCATAGGACACTTAAATCGGCTTCGCAGGTGGAGGATGTGGTCAAGAAGGCGTATGGTGTACTGACCTTCATTAATCGAGGGATTGAGTTTAGGAGTAGGGAGGTAATGCTGCAACTTCATAAGACCCTTGTCAGACCCCAGTTGGAGTACTGTGTGCGGTTCTGATCGTCTCATTATAGGAAGGATGTGGAAGCTATAGAGTGTGCAGAGGAGATTTACAAGGACGTTGCCTGGATTGGGAGGCATGCCCTGTGAAGATAAGTTGAGGGAGCTAGGTCTCTTCTCCCTGAAGAGACGAAGGTTGAGAGGCAACCTGATAGAGGTTTATAAAATGTTGAGAGGAATAGATAGAGTGGATTCTCAGAGGCTATTTCCTAGAGCTGAAATGCTCGCTATGAGAGCACAAAGGTTTAAGGTGCTGGGCAGCAAAAGCAGAGTAGATGTTAGGGGTAAGTTTTTCACTCGGGGTGGTGAGTGAATGGATTCGGCTGCCGTCGGTGGTGGTGGAGGCGAACTCACTGGGGCCTTTTAAAAGACTTTTGGATGACTATATGGGATTAAGTAGGATTGGGAGTTACAGATAGTTCTATGGCCCAGTAGGTACGGGTATGATTGGCACAACTTGTAGGCCGAAGGGCCTGTTTGTGCTGTAGTGTTCTATGTTCTATATGTAAGTGCTGGAAAATGAGATTAGAATCCCATTAGGTGCTGATGGCTGGCACCAACACAGTGGACCAAAGGGTCTCTTTCTGTGCTGTAAAATTCTGACTAAAGTACAGAGGAATAACTTGAAGTAGACATTTCTTGTTGGCCAACTGATTTTCTTACATTAAAATCTTATAAGTAATTGTTTTGGTTAATCTTGACTGAAATTAAAAAATAATTAATTGTTCCATTCTAATTATTATGTTGATGCTGAAATAAACTGTTATGCAATTTACTTGAAATTTATTATTCACCATAAGTTTGGAATAGCAGACATACGTAGCTACATTGTCATTGCAGAATACACTTGAGAAACTTTGTTTAAAAATAGAAATATCAATTTCCCCCAACTATAACCAAACCACTTCAAAGTGAATCAGTTGTTTAATTTGGTATAATTGAGATCTTTGTAACCTGTTATATCCAGAATTATTTTTCAAAGAAATGTGACCAAAAAATCAGATTAATCATGGAAAATGTTTTAAATATATTAAATTAATTTTACACTGAATATTTCTAGGTGAATTTCATAATTTGTTTTGTATAACCATTATTTCAAATTTGGATTTTGGAATTAAATGCTAGAATTTGATCAGATGGTAAAGCATTTTAAGCTTGGTTTTAAGTTACTGAGAGAAATGAATGCTATTTGTTAGCAATTGTTCACGCTGTAGTGTCTTAGACCATTTTGTTTTATCTTTTAGGATTGGATGTATCCAATGAGGCGAGCAATGCAGGTAACCTTCAATGATATATTTGTCTATTTGAAAGTCAGGAACTGCTCTTTTATTTTTGAATTAATTTGATTCTTGCAAAAAGGGAAAGAAAACTGATGTATGTATAGAAAGAGTCAGAATCTCTTAACATATTGCTGCTTGGGACAGTATTCAGCACTTTTTCCTGTCCCAATGATTCATTTGTAATTGGAGCCTGACAAAATCACTTAAGTTATGTGTTATGCATTTGCAGTAGATGATTAAGTTTAGTATAAGACTAATTGTACTTGAACATTTTTATTCCTCTCTCCTTTTGTCTCTTTTCTGTGTAATTAGCAAATCTACCTATCTCTTTATGTGCCTCTCATTTCCCCTATATGATATCTATCTAAATATCCTCCCAGCTTCCTCAACAGAGGTTTTGCTGAAGTTATAAATGTTAATTGGAGATAGATTAGATCATGTTTACATGCTGCTGTTCTTTAATTAGTTCATTTTCTGCTCCTTTTCCTATTTTCCCCTTGTTTTATGCTTCTGTTTTAGCTCTGCTTCAACACTCTTTTTACCTTTCCCACTATTAATGCAACTATCATATTCTTGTTTGGAGAGTGACTGTAGTGCAGGTAATGTCAGACCTACCAAAAAAACCCTCCGAATTGAGGGATTCAGACCAGTAAAATATGAAGCAACCAGTTTGGGAAAAGTTATGCTAACATAGATCAATTGGGCCGAATGACATTTTTTTATGCAGTGCGCTTTGTAACAGCATTTTTTTCGAGAGTGCTCCTGGGAATTTGTAGTCTTTGCTGTTGGGGTTAGAATGCAGATGAACAGGTAGGCTTCTTCTGAAATTTGGGGTGGGAGGTGAAGAATATTGTGTGTCAAATTTTATTTTTAGAGTTTTATAATTACAAGTCATGATGGCTGTATCTTTCTGAAGCTTTCTTGCTTGAATATGACAGGGTAGATAAATTATGTAGCAACTTTTTGGTATATTTTAATTGTAATAAAATGCAGTTGAACAGTAAAGCTTTTGTGTCATTTGGATAAATAATGAAAGTGGATGATAAGCATTTAGAAAGGAGCAAAATGCTCCTTAGACACATTGTCAATGAACAAGAAATATATCAAAGTGGCATTTAACAGACTGGGGGAACAGGGGTAGTTTTTTTAAATATTTCAATTGCAGGTCAAAAGAAAATTCCTTAAAATGAAATTTAAGAGCTAGATTTTACATATCCTTTCAAAACTGTGGTAGCATTTCAGTGACTTCATTCTGGAATATATTTATCAATCTGCTCCATCAATGAGTGCCACATACTTTATTTAACTCCACTGTGCTAATTATCTTTCCTTCATAGGAAATACTACCTGGTTTATATTTGGGTCCCTATTCTGCCGCTATGAAAAGTAAGGTATGAACTTTATGAAACAAAATCTCAACATTGTCTTGGTGAAATGAAATAAGTTTTAGTTTTATAAAAAATGGTAATATTTTACTGATGCCTTTCTGGAAGCATAAGAAATTTCCTTAACATCCCTGCATTGGTCAAGTTGATACTTGCATACGTAGTTTAATGGTATCAACAGTTATCATCTTTATTTTTAAACCAGGATGTCTTTACTCATATTACAACGTAATGAGCTAGTCAAGAACTACAAGATTTTGCAAAGTATAGTTCACTTTTCCTGGAAACCAAAACAACCCCAAGACACTGATTATTGAGCATATTTATAGAATGGAAGAATGAGCTGAAGTATAGCGAGGTTCAAATCAATTGTACAAATTGATTAATTGTTTGGAGTGATGGGGGGTTGGTTGCGAGAGGTGGGAGATGTCTTGTTGCCGTCTATGTCTTTAAATATACACTATTAGGATTGTTAGTTCTCTGCCAGTTTCTTGTGTGTAGCTTAAATGTTTATTCCTGTTTATAAATGAAATTCCTCGGCTGAAGATACGACCAAGGAATGTGGCACTCTTTTGTACTGAGCTTTTTTTAAAAAAAACCTTAATTCTCTAAAGCTGGCCTGTGCAGGAGTTCAGTGCTGTTCTTATAAAGCAAAGCTGATTTAGCACATATAACTACATCTTTAATAGAAAACAATGATCATTTAATGATTAGTTTAATATTTACTTCTGACTTTTTGCACGGAGGTAGAAGCTGGTCGGTGATCATTCCATAACTGACTAAATATTGATAGTCAAAAGAAAATCCTGTTGCAGCCATGACAGTTCTCTATTGTTCCAAGTCTTGGTCTCCCACTCAATAAAAACACATTTTATGATCTCTGTAAAGAATAATAACTATATATATAATTTGAATTTTCAAGATCACTTCCCAAGTTTAAGACATTTATAGTAGTAAACTAAAAGCACTAAATATTATTATTGCAGGCAATCTGTACTCTAAATGGGCAGAAAATAAATGCCCATTTAATTTTTTGTGTGACCAATATTCTCCTGCTATATTTCGTATTGCACTTCCCATAAGAGAAACCTTCATTCTCCAGGAACAGGATCAAAGTTATTTTCTGTTCCTGGTGGCTAGCTAACTTTTCCTTTCCCAGCAGGTAACTTCTAGGAATGGAATTAATATTCACTGTGAGGATTATATTGGAGATCCATTTCCTCTAGCCCCAAAGACACTCAATCTGCTTTCACTCCTCACAAACTTGGCTTTCTCAATCTGAGCATTCTGCTTGGTTGTAGATGTAGGGCTGGCTGCCTCTATCTCATGTTCTGCCTCTCAGGTAGCTACTGTTTAATTGTGTTTGAGAGTGTCAGAGGTGTCTTGGAAAATCTGCAATCCTATATTACAGTGACTTTCTATTGATTTTTGCCACTGAAATGAACTTTGAGAACAGTAATGTGAATTATTTGGGCATCATATTGAGGAAGAAATGTGAATTAGTTGTCTTCCGGAGCCCCCTGCTCCATTCTTTTTTAGAATTAAACAGTTTACATTATAACAGTATATTAAGCCTGACATTCCTAACGTTTCCCTGTCAGACTTGGAGATTAGCAGCTATCCACAGTCAGCACAAGTGGTCTTGTTGTAGTCTACTATTGTGTGAAAATCTTGCAGCTTCTTCTCCCTGAACAACCAGGCCATGCAGACTTGCTGTCAGACAGAATTCAAAGCGAGACACATTCCCCCATTTGATTTTATATTAAAGGAAGTCGCAAAACATAACCAATTTATAAACTTTGTATGTATATGCCTGACAGTGCCTAACTATTTAAACCTTGGCCTTGTTCTTCAACTCAAGAAAAACATGGTACTTTAATCTCACTGGAATTCACTTAACAAGTCTCAGCATTCGCACTGTGGTAAAATTAGCAGTGTCCATATAAACATCAGTATCATTTATTGAACTTATTTATCCTGATGGTTTGAAACAAATTGTTGTGTGACTTGAGATTATCTAAAACACTGGAAACTATAATTTTAACTTTCAAGGTGTTGTGTTTCTCATTATCTGTGTGCTTGTTGGCCTACATTGCTTGCTCATCTCAATTTTAAAATTCTCATCCTTGTTTTAAAATTCTCCATTGCCTTGCACCTCTCTACATCTAATTTTCTTGTCAAATCTCACTATATTTTCTTTAAGATGTTGCTTAAAATTTACCTCTTTAACGAAACTTTTAGTCACCTGTTCTGATATTAATTTTTTTTTAAATTATTAAGCAACACAGCACGGGAAACAGGCCCTTCGGCCCAACGAGCCCGCGCCACCGTAATACCAAATACATTATCCTATTTTAATATTCCTATATAATAATATATATATTAATCCTAATTTGGAAAATTTTCACCATAGGGACAATTTGTTACCCAATCAGCCTAAGAGCGAATTTTTGGGTTGTGGGAGGAAACCGGAGTGCCCGGAGAAAACCCACGCAACCACGGGGAGAACGCGCAAACTCCCGCAGACACCGGCCCAATTCCAAGTGTCTGCACAGCCACATCGATAGTCTCTGAGCTGTCATGGTGCCCTTCAGGTGGTCCACATAAAGCACTCATATACGACACGAGGTACCAGGCAACCCATGAATCAACATCCAAGAGCTGTACCCGCACCACCTGCCGAATGCGTGCTCAAATTATGGACCGAATTACCTGTGGAAAAAAGCCGTAGTTAAACAGTCCTAATATATCCCTCTATCTGCATACCGCTCATGTGGCTGTCCAAGAGACCCTTAAACAGCCCCAGCGTGCCTGCTCCCACCACCTTACTCGGCAGTGCATTCCACACCTCCACTACCCTTTATGTGAAAAACTGCCCTCTAATATTCGTCCTATACATAGCCCCCCTCACCCTATTGCCATGACCCCTCATCCTATCCATTTCTAAAGTGGAAAAAGTTTACCTCCATTTACTCTATCTATACCCCTTATAATCTTATACACCTCTATGAGATCCCCTCTAAGCCGACGTCTTTCAAGGGAAAACAACCCCAGTCTATCTAATCGTTCCTCATAGGACAGTCCTTCCATACCAGGCAGCATCCTGGTAAACCTCCTCTGCACTCTCTCCAAGGACTCCACATCCTTCCGATAGTACGGAGACCAGAACTGGGCGCAGTATTCCAAGTGAGGCCTAACCAAAGTTGTATACAACTGCAACATCAAACTCCTACTCTTATATTCTATACCCTTTTCTATGAAAGCTAACATACTATACGCCTTCTTTGTCACCTTCTCCACCTGTGAGGACACCTTCAGAGACTTGTGAACCTGCACCCCAAGTCTCTCTGCGTCTCTATGCTCCGTATAGTTTTACCTTTTATCCTATAATTCTCTTCTACATTTTTCCGGCCAAAATGCATCACCTCGCATTTTTCCGGATTAAATTCCATTTGCCATCTATCTGCCCAATCTACCAACCTGTCTATGTCCTGTTGTATTGCCTGACACTGCTCTTCTGTACCCGCCAATCCAAGCATCTTGGTGTCATCAGCAAATTTGCTGATCTCACCACCTACCCCTACTTCCAAGTCGTTTATGTAGACCACAAATAGAAGAGGACCTAGTACTGAGCCTTGTGGCACTCCACTAGTGACAGGCTTCCAGCTGGAAAAAGAGCCTTCCACTACTACCCTCTGTCTCCTCCTTCCGAGCCAGTTTTCGACCCATCTACATACCCGACCCTGTATCCCATGCGCCTTCACCTTCTCTATCAGTCTACCATGAGGAACCTTGTCAAACGCCTTACTGAAATCCATGTAGACGACATCAACAGCCTGTCCTTCATCAACTGTTTTTGTCACTTCTTCAAAAAATTCCACCAGATTCGTAAGACAAGACTTCCCCTTGACGAAGCCATGCTGCGTATCCCTGATCAGATCGCAGCGCTCCAGATGCTCATACATCCTGTCCCTAAGGATCCTCTCCATTAGCTTACCTATAACTGAAGTCAAGCTCACCGGCCTATAGTTCCCTGGGTGATCCCTCTGACCTTTTTTAAACAACGGTACTACGTTTGCTATCCTCCAGTCCTCTGGGACCTCACCTGTGTCCAAGGAAGAGACAAAGATTTGCGTCAGAGGCCCAGCTAAGTCTTCCCTCAACTCCCTTAGCAGCCTGGGGTAAATGCCATCAGGCCCCGGAGCTTTATATGTCTTTAAGCTGCCTAACAGCCCCAACACCTCTTTCCTCGTAATCTTTATTTCCCTCAACGCATCCTCAACTTTGTCAACATCAGTAACAGACATCTGGCCAGTCTCCTGCGTGAATACCGACGCAAAGTATTCATTCAGGATCTCCCCCATTCCCTCAGGCTCTAAGCATAGATCCCCTCCACTGTCCCTAAGAGGTCCAATCTTGCCTCTAACCATCCTTTTGCTCCTTACATAGGTGTAAAATGCCTTTGGATTTTCTTTAATCCTACCTGCCAGAGCCACCTCATGGCCCCTTTTTGCCTTTCTAATACCCCTTTTTAGATCCCGTCTACACTCTCTATAAGCTTCCAGCGCTATCTCAGTCCCTAGTTGCCTAGATCTAATTTAAGCCTCTCTCTTTTTCTTGATCAAGTCCTCAATCTCCCTGGTAAGCCAAGGTTCTCTAATCCTACCTTTCCCATCCTTCCTCCTTGCCAGCACATATCTTTCCTGCAGAGAGTTAGTTTTCCGTTGAAAGACTCCCACATGTACCTCGTCGACCTGCCCTCAAAAAGCTTATCCCAATCCGTATCTTTAAGATCTTGCCTAATCTGGCCGTATCTAGCCCTCCCCCAGTTAAATACCCTCCCCTTTGGGCCAGTCTCATCCTTTTCCATTAATATCCTAAAGCAGACAGAGTTGTGATCACTATTTGACACCTGCTCTCCTACCTCGCCGTCAACCACCTGGCCTGGCTCATTCCCCAGAACCAAATCCAGTATAGCCCCCTCTCTAGTCGGGCCATCCACATACTGCTCCAAGGACCCTTCCAAAAACACACTGTACAAATTCCTCCCCATCCACTCCTACAGCCCTGGGCACACTCCAATCTACTCCAGGAAAATTGAAATCTCCCACCGCTACCACCCTATTTTTCCTACACTTATCTAAAATGTCCCTGCATATCCCTTCTTCCACAGCCTGCGGGCTGTTGGGCGGTCTGTAGTAAACACCCTAGTAAACATGTAGTAAACATGTCAAACTTTGTTTCATAATTCCCCTATGAAGTGCCTTAAGATGTCTTGCTACATTAAAGGCAGTGTATCATTGTAAGTTGTTGTTGTGATTACTTAGTGTAATGCTTATGACAAGGTTTTCAAATCTTAATACCTGAAATGCTGACTAAAATCTTCTTAGTCTTTAGGGGAATCTTGCCATTTAGGTATGAGCTTTCAAAGCTTGCCACATCAGTAAAAGATGGCCTTGCAAACATCACTAAATAATGAATTTTGAAAAGATCATTGTTTTAAGACACCTGCATTTGATTGAAAATTGTTTTTAAAAACGTATCAAAAGTTAAGTAAAAATGTGCTGCTGTGAATACAGTTTCAGTTTGTGTAACCATGTGATTTTATTGGCAAAGATTATAATCTGTGTTTAAAAAAAATTCCTTCACAATGTTTGCAATTTGTTTTGTAAGGGGTTGCAGACCAAAAGATCTAAAAATAAACATTTTTCCTTGGTAGCTTCCTATTCTTGAAGAAAATGGGATAACTCACATAATATGTGTACGGCAAGATATCGAGGCAAACTTCATCAAGGCAAATTTCCAAGAGAAATTTAGGTAAATTTTATTTGTTATGCTTGTTGAAAAATAGTCACACATAAATCATGTTTTTCTATCATTTTTGATGTTTGGTTTTTTAATATCAAACCAAATTCTATTCCACTAATCACCGTGAGAGACAACTTCAGTTGAAAGTATGAAGTGATCTTGTAAAATCTCTATAGTGCAGAGGGAGGCAATTCAGCCCATCGAGCTTGCATCAATAACATTCTCACCAAAGCCCTATCCTCGTAAATCCAAATATTTATCCTGCTGGTCCCCTTGACACAAGGGGCAATTCAGCTTGGTCAATTAACCTAACCCGCACATCTTTGGAGCATGAGAGAAAATCGGAGACCCAGAGGAAAGCCACGCAGACATGGAGAATATCTCTGTAGAAGTTGCACAATGACCGAGGCTGGAATCAAATCCAGGACACTGGTGCTGTAATACAGCAGTGCTAACTACTCTACCATCCATTGGTTATAACTTTCCCTACTTTTCATTCTTCTCTCCACATAAATAGGACTGCATGATGCTTATTTACACAATGAGTCAGGTCAGAAGCAAAAGCTGCTGTACTGATTCTATGGATGCTACAATACAAATAATTGTCCTCCAAAGGTAATTTTAACTTGTTTTTCAATAAGCATCTTTTTTTCTAATCTCTGTTGAATATTTGTAAGAAGGAAGAAAAGTTGTCATGTCACTTTCGCCACGTTGGTAATTCTTGAAATGCAAGTTAAGAAAATGTCTAGACTAGTTTGTCCTCTGTTCCCAATTGGGAACAGTGTGCACTCCTAGATTTACAGTGGTGAATACTACACTAAAAAGGCCCAGATGTCCTGTAATTGAAGTTTTCGTTGTTCTGCTTACAGGTATTTAGTTTTGGATATTGCTGATAACCCAGTGGAGAATATAATACGATATTTCCCTGTGGTAGGTAATCTCTGTACATGAATTTTGAAAGACCACATGTTTCTGATTTCTGTAATACATTACATTTTAAATTCCAAGTTTTTGGAATACATTTTGTCAGACATCAACCCTAACTTAAACTAACAGTAAATCTTTAAAAAAGTAGCATTACAATTATTGCAAGTGTTAAATATCTTTGGTATAGTTTCATCATTGTTTTGTGACTGCTTCTTCTTTAGACACTTTAAGAAACTGACTATTTAGGCTTTAAACGAGCAAAACCAAATAAAACAATAGTTTTAGTTGTGCATTCCAGTAAAATAAGATTGAGTCAAAGTTACCATTTCTTGTATCATAATTCTAAAAAAAAATCACCAAATATTAAAATGCTACATCTATACAACATCCTAAAAGCACTGGCTTGGTCTTATAGATAGTTTGCTTAAGTGCACGCTGCCTCCCAATTGTTTGTCTCTAATACTAAATGATACCGATCAGAAAATTCCAGGTACAATTTTTAGTTTGTGCTGAGTTAGCTAATTGTAGCTGGAATAGCTGAGCAATTTCACCTCTCAGCGAATAAGGAAAAATTGGTTTGTATTTCCTTTCCTGACTGGCTAGAGATCTTCTGTTCCTTATCATGGCATTGGATGAGAGCATTTTTGATGCCTTCCTCCTGTTTTCAGATGCTTTTCCTCACTCCTAGAGCTTGCACAGTAGACAGTGAGTGAATAGCTAAAGCTGTTAAAAGTTGTCAATTCAGCAAGGATCTTCCTAGTCTTCAAAGTCTCTGGGTGTGCAATCATGGTTAATAGATAAATTACCATAGCAGGTAAAAATCAGCAAAGACCTTGTAGCAGATTAAAATCAGAGAATAGTTACAGCATTCAGTCTGCTAACCATGCCAGCCTTTTGCAAGGGCAGTTTAACTGGTAACAGCCTTTCCCCACTGCACTGTCATGTTCTATGTTCTATAGCCTTGCAAATATACCCCTTTGTGTGAAAGTTGTGATTGAATCTGTCTCCACTACCCTTTTCAGGTGGTCTATTCCAGATCAAAACCGCTTGCTGAAGAAAAAAAGGTTTTCCTCATTTCGCCTTTGACTACTCTGCAAATTATTTGAAATCTGACATCTTTAGTTTTTTCTGCAAGTGACAACAGTCTCTCTCTCTCCACTGTCTAGACTTGTGATTTTGAACACTTCTACATGCCTGTCAAATCTCCCCTTAGCCTTCTTGAAGGGGAACAACACCAATCTTTCCAGTCTGACCAAATAACTGAAGTTCATCATCATCCTTGGAGCCTTTCTTATAATTTCGTATGCATTCCCTCTAAAGGTTTTACATCCTTCCTAAAGTGGTGACTAGATACTGAATCTCAGATGGGTGTATAACACCTTGCTTTCTGCTCTTGCCTCTATTCTAAAGTTCAGGGTCTCACATGGCTTTATAATTGCTTTCTCTTCTCAACTACTATGCTACCTTCAAGGATTCGTGCACATGTACTCACAGGTGCCTCTGTTCCTGTACCCACTTAAAATTGTACTTTTTTATATTGCCTTTCCTTGTTCCTCCTACCAAAATCTGTCACTTTGCAATTGAATAAATTTCATCTACCATTTGTCCACCCATTCCACTAATGTCTCATGTTTTCTTAAAGTCTTATCACTGTTTTCTTCTGAGTTCTCTGTCCTTCCAGATTTTATTTGCAAATTTAAAACTTGTTCTTGATACACATTCATATTCAAAAGAAGCAGTGGCAGGATGTGAGCTTATGTTTGCAGTTTTAGCAACTTATGCATTTCTAATTGCTGATAATAGCATAGTATTTGCTCTGAAGGGAAGAATGTAAAATA
Source organism: Sphyrna mokarran (assembly GCA_024679065.1). Classification (NCBI taxonomy): domain Eukaryota; kingdom Metazoa; phylum Chordata; class Chondrichthyes; order Carcharhiniformes; family Carcharhinidae; genus Sphyrna; species Sphyrna mokarran. Next base: position 37,072,129 of record JAGIQG010000015.1, read on the forward strand.
GGAAAATAAGTTTGCCTATTAAAGTCCTATTTGCACATGATTTAATAAGTTGTGGAAGTACCTTAATTATCAGAAGGCTTTTTTGCATATCTGATATCCATTTAAAAAAATGAAACAACATCAAGTAGTTTATAACAGTGTCCAAAAGAAGACTTCATTTGATCCTAAACTGGAATTGATCTGATATTTATTTGCCAAACATATTCATTTGCACGTGCTTTGATTTATATTTATATTAACAGGTTTATAATTTCCTGTATTTTCTCTTTCATCTTTTGTAAGGGTGGGTTGTTTCAAAGTTACTGGAGTTTTTGGAACTGCAGTGTAGCAAGAGGAGAATGGGATTAGACAAGGTGCTGCATGTGTCAAAAAAAAGCTATTTGCGGTATTGATATTTTGTGAATTAGCACACTAAAACAAGGGGAGAAAATTAATTATCTTACATTTTGGACTAAGAGGCCCTTTTAAAGAGGGACATTCAGCCTTATCCCTCTGTTTCCCTTTTTAACAGGATTTTGCAGTTGGGTGTCTTGAGTGACCTCCAGAATAATTGGGGCACCATTCTATCATTAGGACTCCCAAATGTGTTTTAACCCAGACCTGGGCAGGGAAGCTGCCACAGCTTCCCCACCTGTTAAAGCGGATTGCTAGTTTTCGGGAGAATGGAGAAGCCTCCAAGATAAGTGGAAATTATTAATTCTGTCTCTCCCAAGACACACTTACCACCACATACCTATTTGCTGGCAAGCCTGCCTTTGTGCTGATTGGCTGAATTTCCACTTTTGATCATCAGGCATCTGTTACTTTGCACCTATTTCAAGTGAGTAACTGAAGATACTTGCCTATCCTGATATGACATGATATCCAGGGTATTAACATATTCTGGGCCTCAAACCAAGGCCTATAAGTGTGTTTTGCACTTTGCCTGTTCCCTGTTGATCTGAAATCCAGTAGGTGTTAGAGCCATAGTATTTGCTATTTGAAATAGCTGAATGCAGAATTACTCTTGAGGAAGAAATTGAGTATTTGCAACACTTTTTCATTGCCAATTTTCTCCCCCTAGTTGATATAGACGAGGGGCTCAAAAGTGAAACCTGTTGGTTTGCATGGATCAGTGCCATACTGCGTGGTACATTATCTCAGCTTTTATTGTATGCTTTTAACTGTTTAGATGCTAACATAAGCATGTTCTTAATTACAGAGCAATGAAATTTTAATCTTTGTTATTGATTTCTAATTCTTTTGAGAAGTAACAGTAATGGTGCAAGGATTGTGTGGGAAAATAAATACAATAACTATTTTTGTAATTTCTTCAGACTAAAGAGTTCATCGATGGATGCTTGGAAAATGGAGGTAAAGATTTGATTTAGATTAGCTTTCTTTTCATAATGTTTTACAGAAACATAGCCATGGTGATGTATCCTGGCTGCTTTGCTTTTTCAGGGAAGGTTCTTTTGCACGGAAATGCAGGTATTTCTCGAAGGTAATTCTATGATTTACTTTGGAGTTATAATCTATTTTCCTTTCCCTTTTCAGAGAAAATGTAATAACATTTTTTATTCCTTCTCCAGTGCAGCCTTGGTGATAGCGTATATTATGGAAACATTTGGTGTTAAGTATAGGTAAGCAATGAAAATAAATAGGAAAATTTAAGATATTGATTGGACTATATTAAGTCCAGTTTAAGCCTATATTAAATCAAGATTATGTTTAAGTTGTATTAAAAATGTAGATGGTAAAAAATATTGAAAAGTTCAATGAAAAAATACTTCAAATTAATTTGGAAGAATAGGACAAGTGGATTTTTTTTCTTTCATGGAACTTGAACATCACTACTATGGCTAACATTTGGGATTGAGAAGATGGTGATGAACTTCCTTCGTAACCTGCTGCAGTTTATCTAGTGTAGGTACACTTACAATGCCAGTAGGAAGGGAGTTCCAGGAGTTTGACCCAACTAGTTCAAACTAGTAAATGGCTATTTTTAATACTGAAATCAATAAGTCTTCATACACCTAGTGGTCAACACATTGTTACATTATGTGGTTGAGAGATGGTTGTATTTTGGGACTTTTTAATTTAGAGTAAAGTGGAAAGATGAAGGGGGTCATGCAATTTTTTTCTGAATTCTGCTGACAACAAGTCTTGGTGACATGGTCATCAAATATTAAAGAGAGTTCAAGTTGCTTTATTAGGAACACAGTGAAAAATGATCATGTCCGTAAGCATTGATCGTGGCAATTGATAACCGGTTGTAAGTGGTTATATATTAAACTATCTATTCATTTTCCAAGGTAGAGTTAGGGTCTAATCAGCACTTCTACTGGGTTAGAGGCCCATGTGATTCAAGTTGCTGTGGAACTTTGAAAGTGGAAGAGTGCGTAGGAAGCCATGGCAGGATCAGATTACGAGGTTCTCCTAAAGATATTCCTAAATCTCAGAACAGTCTGCAAGAATCCAAGAAAGAGATGAGCAATAGACACAGTAAATCTCATGCAAATGGAAATCATCCTCAGAGTGAGGAGACTGAGTTTGTGTAGAATTTAAACAAAACTGGAAGGTTTGCCTAACTTTGGATAAAGACAGGAATCTCCAGGATAACCCTCATTTCTAATCCACAAACTAGTTTTTATCAGGTTGGAAAAGGAAAGCAAACCTTGGGAGCTAAGAATCATTTTAGACTTATGTCCATGAAAGTAGTTTGTCTGCTTAAAGGGCAGGATAAAGTATCACCAAGAAGGGGGATTTCAGATTGTTTAAATCTTTAATTGATCTTTTCTGTAGTTTGGTATATAAGTTGACTGCTGAAATAATTTAACCAAAATATTGCTCTTAGTTTGTATTATAGCAAAAATCTTAAACTTAAATCTTGTCATGCAATTCCTTTAAATTGGTCACAGGGAATTCAAATTTACTCTTTAAAGTTATCGGTTTCAGTGGGTGTCATTATTTGGTTTGGATTTCTGGAAACAGTAGTGGAGTTGGAAACCTTTTTTGGTAATTTTAAGAACCCATTGCATTCAACAATGGGGGACTTTAGGATGGTGAACTAATACGGATCAAATGACGGAACTCACCCTTGAGATGTAACTGTCATCACTTGATTAGAGTATGAAAACTGTGGTTTCCTAATAAATAAAATATTTTTATTAATTATATTTGACGACAGAAGCTACTCCACCTGTTTGCTTGACTGGCTGGTTGTCTTCATGTTTGATGCATTCACTGGGATAATACATAAGTAGTGTAAAAGAACAATAGATATTCACAGTACAGGAGCAAGCTATTCAACCATTGTATATGCTAGCTCTTTTGTTTGAGCTATTGAACATATTTTTTCCCCATTGTTCTGTATCTTCCACTCCTTCAGAATGTATGTAATGTTCCTTTAAAAGTATGATGGATTCTGCCTCAATCACTCCTTATGCTAAAGTGCTTCAATAATCCTATGAATTTTCTATTTAAATGGATTTCTCTTAACTCAATTTCTTGCTGACAGTTTTAAACATCACAATGCCACAACAAAATAGGATTGCCTATTTATCCTATAAAAGTACTTAATTTAAAAACAATGTTTTATTAAATCTCCTCTTAACCTCTCTGTCTCAGTATCTTGAGAGTTTCCCCAGTTATAGTTTGCCATGCCTGATATTATCTTGGTGAAATTGGCTTTAGTGCCTGAATCTGTAGACTGACAAATGCTTTGTATGTATTTATCATTACATCTTTCATTTTATATCCTATATAACTGTTATAAAGCACAAAATTCTGAGAATTGTTTTTATGTCTTTTTGACTCATGCCTGCACTTCCAGAGTATTATGTAATCTAACTCCTAAATATAGCCCTTCATTCACAGACTTATTTTTCTATTTCTGAGATTTTCTCTCAATGTATTCTATTACCTTGTTGTCATATTAATTACATCTGTCATTTGTTTGCAAATTTTGAAGCTTCTTTATAGTTCTTGCTGTCTGCCAACTGTCATGCCTCCTTTTATGCCATTGACAAATTTTAATGTTTTATTCCATATAAATGAGACTAACTCATCTATACATAGCAGGTAGAAAGGTAGATCCCCAGAACTCCCCCTGGAGTGGAGAATCATTTTCATGGAGTCACAGCACAGGAAGAGCTATTCAGCCCATCATGCTGGGAGTTCACCTCATGCCATTTCCAGCCCCCTCCCCATGCCCTTCAGATAAAGTTTATTTATTAGTCATTAGGCATTATGTCACGCTGCAATAGTAACTGCGAAAATCCCATAGTCTCCATGCTCCGGCACCTTTTCGGGTTTGCTGAGAGAGAATTTAGCATGGCCAATTTACGTAATCTGCATGTCTTTGGACTGTGGGAGGAGACTGGAGCACCCAATGGAAAACCATGCAGACACGGAGAATGTGCAAACTCCACACAGACAGTGATCTAAGCCGGGAATCAAACCTGGATCAGCAGTGCTAACCATTGTGCCACCCTCCATGTTCTTCCTTTTCAGATAATCCAGTTTCCCCTCGGATGTCTAACTTGAATCTGCCTCCACTATACTCTCAGCTAGTTCATTCAGGTCCCAACCGCTCAGCATGAAAATACTTGATGGACAAAATGGCTTCTTTCTGCGTTTTATGGATTCCTCTATGTCACCATTCTTCTTTTGCTATTAGCTTAAATCTGTGCCCTTTTGTTTTTAATCATTCAACCAATAGGAATAGTTTTTCCCTTCTTAATATGTCCAAACTCTCATGATTTTGAATACCTCTTTCATATCTCCTCTGAACTTTTTCTTCAAGGAAAACAATCTCAACCTCTCCAGTCTGTCCACATAACTAAAGTTCCTTAACTCTGAAACAACTCATGAAGCTTTTCTGTACCCTCTGTAATACTTCACGTCCTTCCTAATGTGTGGTACTTAGGACTAGATGCAATACTCTAGTTTGAGAGTGTTCTCTACAAATTTAATATAACTTCCTTGCTTTTGTACTCTATTTATATTCTGTACGTTCCTATCTCTGAGCCTGTCCTGTCAATTTCAATGACTTATGCATATTTGCATCCAAGTCCATTTGCGCTTGCATTCTTTTCAGAATTGTTTGAGCAACTGACCTAACTCTCTTCAGTCAGCCAACTATCCATCTGTCTCTGCTGCTAGGTTTCCTGTTATACAGTATGTCTAAAATTTTCCAATAAGCCTGTGGTGACTCACATATTTTAATGTTTTCTGACAATCTACGTGTGCTGTATCTGTTGGATTTTCATTTCTATTCATTGGGTCACTTCTTTACAAATCTATTAACTTTATTAAATGCAACTTTGATTAGAAAGAGGATTTGAATGAGCAAGTTCTCATCTTTTGAACTGTATACCAGTGGCACTTGTCAAGCATTGTATTTCTCCTTGGTAAATCACATACCCACTTCCTAACAATCAGTTACAAAATCATCAATACCAAAGAACAGTTCACCTGTGTAATCTTTATCTGAGGAATGGTTTGAAAAGAAAGCAGGATAAAGGGGAAATAACATAATGGTTGGTGTTTTGATGAAGTAAAATACATTTTGAAAGATATTCATGGTTTACGTTTTTTCCTCTTTGTTAGGGATGCTTTTACATATGTTCAAGAAAGGAGATTTTGTATTAATCCAAATGCTGGATTTGTTCATCAGTTGCAGGTAATTTGCTCTTTTATTACGTACCACAAAATTGGTAATCTATTTTAATGTAACATTTATATAGTATTTTAGTTATTTTGACAAATGTTTTGTGGTTGATGTGTTTAGATAGAATGGTGATCAATTATTTTATGTAATTTGGGCTTTATTTCCTTTGAAAAGATATCCACCTTCCAAACCATAAAACATGACCTTACTTAACTAAAAGAGAGCAGATTATTCCACTGTAATAAATAACCAGAAGATATAACTAAAGATTTTATTAGCTTATGTTCAATGTTTTGTTTGTGTTGCTTATCAGACTGTGAGAACTTGTTGCCACATGAAACACTCCCTTAACAACATAAGAAATAGGAGCAGGGGCAAGAGGAAGCGATACAGCATCTTGAGCCTGCGCCGACATTGAATCTTCTACCTTAATTCCACTTTCCTGCCACTCCCCATAATTTCTTGCATCCTTGAGTGATTTGGCTTTAAATATATTCAATGATGGGGCATCCACAAGCCTTTGGGCTAGAGAATTCCAACAATTCACAACCCTTTCAGGGAAGAAATTTCTTCTAATCTTCAGTCCTAAACGATCAACCCCTTACCTTGAGACTGTACATCTTCCCTGCCTATGTTCTGGATTCTCCAGCAAGTAGAAACAGCCTCTCAATATCTATTGAATGCCTTGTATGTTTAAGATTACCTCTCATACTTCCGAACTTCAAAGAGCATAGGACCAGTTTAGTCAGTTTTTCATCATAGGACAGCCCCTTCATCCCAGGAACCAACCCATTATCCTTCACAGTACCATCATTTAGGCAGGCATATTGTTTCTTAGATATGGAGGTCAAAAGCACAGTTCTCTGGGTGAGAACTCTCCAATGTCCTGTACAAATATAGCAAAACTTATGTATTCTGCTGTAATTCCCTTTCAAAGTCCTTTTTCATTCCTAATTGCTTGGTGTATTTGCATGTTAACTTTGTGTTTCTTGTCTCTCAAAATCAGCATTTACTAATTTCATGCCTTTTAAAAAGTATTTTATTTTACCATGTGACTCGCTTCCTCACATTGTAATTCAGTCCTTTACAGCCCCTTTGTCCACCTCAGGGATTACATTTCCACATAGCTTTGCATTGTCAGCAAACTTGGTCTTCGTCTAAACCTTATTATAGACTGTAAATAACTAAGGACCCAGGACTGATCCTTGTGGCACTCCAGTGGTCACAGCCTGATGACAAAGATGCCTTGTTTATCTTTACTCTTCACTTGTTTGTTAATCAATCCACTATCTATGCTAATATTTTGTCCTGTTTCTACATTAATATCCTGCCCACAACCATGCTAATATCTTGCATATTAACATTTTGTGTCACAGCTTATCAAATACCTCTTTGGAAATCTAAGTGTGCTACATTTGCTGGTTCCCATTCAACTATCATCCTGGCTACATCAAAAAAAACTCTAAAGTTGTTAAACACAATTTCCCCTCTTAAATTAAGTTGACTTTATTTAATCATACCTCTTTTTATGCTATTACCACTTAAGTACTCAAGACTTCGAATTTTTGTTAATGTAACTATAAAATGGCTCTCGCCTTTTTTGGGGAAATTTCAAGAAACAATGAATGAGTTTTACTGGTCCCACTGAGGCAATCTTAAAGATGGGAGCAAAACAAAAAGTGGGAAAGAAGGGTGTTGGGTTGGCAAACAATGTTTCCTTCTCTGGCAAGATCAGCAAGAGGCAGGATGAAACTGGCGAGGGTTAGCTGCCAGACGACAAAGGATAGCTGACCTGAACAATTGATTGACTGTTTGTGAACAGACCCCTGACATTGCAACTGAAACCCAGCAAGTGGCTGGAGAAATAAACAGAGGAAGGACTAAGAAGGCAGGTAAACTAGAATGTGATGCTCCAGTGTTAAATAAAGATAAATTAGAAAAAGGAAAATTGGATCAAAAGAGCGACAGAAAGGAAAAGAACAAATAGTAGAATTTTACATTCAAAAAATCTCCCTACCATTCTTTCTAACCTGATGGAAGGAGATGTCATACTTCTGATTTTGTTCATTTTGATTAATAAAGGTTGATTGGCAGTCATTAACAATTACTACTTTGTTAAATAGTATTTGCACTGTTGTAAGAATTAATTTTTTGTAACAAGTTTAATAGACAATGTACAGGTGCAGTAGCTTCACAGGAGTCCAGAATGATAAGGGCAGAAAGCTATTTTTGTGAAACTAATAACAAAGCAACATGCAGTAATTGACAACTGATGGAGCATCTTTCTTTATCTGTTACTAGCTGATTTGCAAATTAACATCTTGTATTAGTCACCCTCTTTTTAGTTTTCTGCAATTTCTAGATCATATGCGAGTGAAGTTTTAAGTTGTTTTAATTAAATGCTTTATTTGAAAATCTTTTTAAAAAATGACACATACTGTTCTACAAACAGGAGTATGAAGCCATTTATTTAGCAAAATTGACAATAAAGATGATGTCACCACTTCAGCTGGGCAGATCAGTTTCTACGCAAGGTTAGTAATTGCTGAAAATAGTTACGTTCATTAAGATTTATTTTGAGCTAAGTTAATGCTACTGTTGGATTTTAAATTATGTTTAACTCTTAAAGCATTCTGGAATGTTTTTCAAACCTCATGGTACAAAGCTTTTGAGGCATTATAGTTATTGGTTAAGGAAAGAAACTACGAGGAATACAGGTGTTAAAGTGTAATTGGAGAAATAACATTTCTCCAATTACACTTGAGTAAATAAATATTCACATTTGATATAAAGAACTAGTATTACAGTATGGTAGTTTGAATCAGGGATAAGCCATGGCAGCATCTTCCGCAATAGTTCTTCACTATTTTCCATGTACCATATAGCAAAATGCAGGCTCAGAATAGTGAAGTTGGAGAGAATTTAGTTGTCTTAATATGTTGTCAGAATATGGCTCATGGTCTTTCCTTTCTATGTCTACTAAAGCATCAAAAATTTCCTCCAGCAGTCAGCTCTCGATATGTTCCTGAGTGCCAAGGACAGGATGGTTTATTGTACGTGGGAATAAATGTTCCTCTGTGTAAGCTCTGATTCCCAGAGTATTATAGCACATTAAAGCATGATTTTAAATGTGTCATTTTGACGGTGAAATTATTAATTGTAAAGTATTCTCATGTTGAATAGTATGAATTCCACATTTCTTTTCTTTGAGAAAGCTATGCTAACCCATTCTTTTTTGAAAGAAGAATTTTATCTAAATAATCTGTTTAAAGTTTGGTTTTCAGTACAGTTTTTCCTTTCAATAGCCAGAAGTCTCCTTTCATTAGTGAATACTAAATTCAGGAGTAAGGTAGGTGAACTTGGAGCATGGATTGGTACTTGGGACTATGATGTTGTGGCCATTATGGAGACATGGTTAGAGCAGGGACAGGAATGGTTGTTGGCAGTTCCGGGGTATAGATGTTTCAGTAAGAGTAGAGAAGGCAGTAAAGAGGTGAAGGGGTAACATTGTTAATTAGGGATAGTTTAACAGCTGCTGAAAGGCATTTCGAGGGCGATCTGCCTACTGAGGTAATGTAGACTGAAGTTAGAAATAGGAAAGGAGTGGCCACATCGTTAGAAGTTTTCTTTAGGCCCCAATAGTAACAGAGATATGGTGGAGGAAATGGCAAAGCAGATTATGGATAGCTGTGGAGGTCACAAGGTAGTTATCATGGGTGACTTTAACTTTCCAAATATTGATTGGAACCTTTATAAGTCAGATAGTTCAGATGGGACATTTTTTGTACGGTGTGTGCAGGAAAGTTTCCTGACACAATATATGGATAGGCCAACAAGGTGCGGCCACGTTGGACTTGGTACTGGCTAATGAACTGGGCCAAGTGTTAGATTTGTTTGTGGGACAGCACTTTGGAGATAGTGATCTCAATTCGGTGTCCTTCATTATTGCAGTAAAGAAGCAGGGCAAGGTTTATAATTGGGGCAGGGGTAATTATGATGTGATTAGACAAGAATTAGGGAGCATAAGGTGGGAACAGAAACTGTCAGGTATGGGCACAAATGAAAAGTGAAGTGTTTTCAAGGAACAAATACTGTGTGTCCTTGACAGGTAAGTCCTTGGCAGGCAGGGAGGAAATGGCTGAGTGAGGGAACCTTTGTTCACAAAGGAGACTGAATGTCTTGTCAAGAGGAAAAAGGAAGCATACACAAGGATGAAAAAATAAGATTCAGGCGGGTGGCTTGAAGGTTATGAGATAGCTAGGAATGAGTTTTAAAAAAAGGGCTTAGGAGAGCTAGAAGAAAGTATGAGAAGTCCTTCATGTGTCAGATAAAGGAAAACCCCAAGGCTTTTTACTCTTATGTGAGAAATAAAAGAATGACCAGAGTAAGATTAGGGTCAGTCAAGAATGCTAGTGGGAATTTGTGCATGGAGTCAGAAGAGATAGGTGAGGTGTTGAATGAATACTTTTGTTCAGTACTCATTAAGGGGAGAGGCCAAGTTTTTGAGGATATGTGAGATATGGGTTGATAGGGTAGAGGAGGTAGATGTTCTAAGGGAAGATGTATTAGCAATTTTGAAAAACCTGGGCCAGATGGGATACATCCTAAGATACTTTGGGAGGCAAGGGATGAGATTGTGGAGCCTTTAGCTTTGACCTTTGGGACCTCGTTGTCCATAAGGATTGTGCCAGAAGACTGGAGAGTGGCGAATGTTGTTCCCCTCTTCAAGAAAGGAAATAGGAATGACCCTGGTAATTTTAAGCCAGTTAGTCTTACTTCAGTGGTTGGCAAGTTAATGGAAAGGGTCCTGAGAGATAGACTTTATGACCATTTGGAAATATGCAGCTTAATCCAGGATAGTCAGGGTTAAGTCCTGCCTCTTAAATTTAATTGAATTCTTTGACGAGTTAACTAAGTGTATAGATGAAAGTAGAGCAGTTGATGTTGTATACATGGATTTTAGTAAGGCGTTTGATAAGATTCCCCAATCTTATCAAACGCTCATGAAGAAAGTAAGGAGGTGTGGGATAGAAGGAAATTTGGCTGATTGGATAAGTAACTGGCTGCCTCATAGAAGACAGAAGAGTGGTGGAGGGAAAATTTTCAGATTGAAGGCCAGTTATCAGCAGTGTACTACAGGAATCAGTGCTGGTTCCTCTGCTATTTGTGATTTTTATCAATAACTTGGAAAAAGGGTTGAAGGTTGGGTTAGTAAATTTGCTGATGACATCAAGATTGGAGTAGTGGATGAGGTGTAAGGTTCTTGTAGGCTGCAAAGAGACATTGATAGGATGCAAAGCTGGATAGAAAAGCGGCAGATGGAATTTAACCCTGATAAGTGTGAGATGATTCATTTTGGTGGGACAAACTTGAATACAGATTACAGAGTCAATGACAGGGTTCTGAGAAATGTGGAGGAACAAAGAGATCTTGGGGTTCATATCCATAGATCTCTGAAGGTTACCACTTAAGTGGATAGAGCCATGAAGAAGACTTATAATTTGTTAGTGTTTATTAACCAGGGGCTCGAGTTTAAGAGCCATGGGGTTATGCTGCAACTATACTGGACCTTGGTGTGGCCTCACATTTGGAATATTATGTGCAGTTTTGGTCACCTCACTATAACATAGAACATAGAACATAGAACAATACAGCACAGAACAGGCCCTTCGGCCTTCGATGTTGTGCCGACCAAAATAAAAAGCAATGCCCTCCTAACTAAACCATTCCCTTCTCTCCATATACTTATCAACTAACCTCTTAAACGCCACCAAACTTGGCGCATCTACAACAGCTGCAGGCAGGGCATTCCACTCCCTAATCACTCTAGTAAAGAACCTACCTCTGATATCCGTCCTATAACTCATACCCCTTAATTTAAGTGTGTCCCCTCGTGCTAGCTTTTCCATCCTAGAAAAAGGCTATCACTGTCCACCCTATCAAACCTCTAATATCTTATATGTTTCAATAAGTCCCTTGCCCCTCTTTCTAACGAAAACAACCTCAATCCTCACCTCTCTTCATAGACTGCCCTCATACCAGGCAACATCCTGTAAACCTCCTCTGTACCCTCCCAATGCCTCCACATCTTTCTTATATGTGGGACCAGAACTGCACACAATACTCCAAGTGCGGCCGCACTAGAGTTTTGTACAGTTGCAACATGATGCTGCGGCTCCTAAATTCAATCCCCTACCAATAAAAGCTAAGACTCCATAGCCTTCTTAACACTTTATCCACTTGCTGCCTACTTTCAGGGATCTATTGACACATACACCAAGATCCTTCTGTTCCTCAACACTATTAAGAGCCCTACCATTAGCCCTATACTCTACGGACATGGAAGCACTGGGGAGGGTACAGAGCAGATTTACCCAGGATGCTGTCTGGTTTGGAGGGTAGATCTTATGAGGAAAGGTTGAGGGAGCTGGGCCTTTTCACTTTAGAGTGGAAGAGGTTTGTAAGATGATGAGGGGGTTAATAGAGTGGATGTTCATAAACCATTTCCTCGAGTGGATGTCGCTGTTAATACGGGGCATAACTATTAAGGTTCATGTTGGGAGATATAGGAGGGATGTCCAAAGTAGATTCTTTATTCGGAGTGGTTGGGGTGTGGAATGCATTGCGTGCTGTGATAGTGAAGTCAGACACTTTAGGAACTTTTGAGCAGTTATTGGATAGGCACGTGGAGGACACCAGAATGATAGAGAGTGGGATAGCTTGATCTTGATTTTGGACGTAGCCCGGCATAACATCAAGGGTCAAAGGGCCTGTGCTGTGCTATTATGTTCTAATACTTTTATTTCCAGGAAATTTTCAGAGATTAAAACACATATAATGCAACATAGAAATTGTTAACTATTTGGAGTCCATCATGGAAACTGCAAGTGCTAAGCTTGGTTTTCGAAATGAAGCAACAATATTGTTCATTTACAGCAACCGCCGTACTCCATGTTTCCTTTTGGTCTCTTGGTGAAAATCTTTTTTATCCTTTTCATGAAATAGATATAAAAATCAAGTCTTATTTAATTTCCTCCTTGAAATATGGCATTCCATATCTAACCTTTGAGCTAAATCTTCAATAAGATTTTATTATTGAAAACTACTTTCCTGATAGCTCTGACTCTGTTGGAAGTGTCCACGTATCTCAGTTGCTGTTAGTGGTGCGATCACTGAGCTGTTTTTAGAACTGTTCTCAGATTTTGTTTTATGGATAATAATAGATATATAATCTGTGTGTAAATGCAACACAATCTTTTCCTTTTTTAGTTGTTCTCAGGATTTGGGCGACATTGGAAAGGCCTCATTTATCACCCATCTCTAGTTGCCCTGAGAAGGTGATGGGCCTTCTCCTTTAACTGCTGCAGCCCTTCTGGTGATGATGTTCCCACAATGGTGTTAGGTAGGGAATTTCCTAGTTCTCAGTAGCTATTTTTTGCAGACCATGCATATCTGACATGGATATCTCAGCATAAAAGATCAGTAAAATGTTTGAATGTGCTCTGGATTTACTCAGTTTGAGGGTAGCAAACATCAATAGCTGTATTGACATTGCTTGACTTAATGTCATACTAGATAGTATCTGCAAGACTCTTACTGGTATATTAATCTTTGTCCTTAGATTCATGCAATAATGCTTGGTTGATCAGCCGAATATTTAGTTGGTGCTTCTAATGGCTGCAAGCATTTTGTTTAGCCTCAATTGACTCGAATTTCTGTGGGGATTCTTCCAGTTGCCCACTATGAAACCAGTGGAAACTCTGGAGAAATGGCTTAAGTAATGGATGATTCCAAGAACTCTGTAGATATTCTAGCTTAGTAATATTTTCCCCTTCTTTAAGATGCTACTGAGTCAGACATCTGTGGTACGTGGACGATGCTCTAATGAAGTAGATCTGTTTACTTATAGGATAGTCTTTCTTGGAATGCTTATATTCTTCACCCTATCAAGATCCCATCTAGTCAGCACCCCTGAAAATTTGATTCTCTGCAATTCTAAGTCATTGCTGTTTCCATGGTGGGCATGGGGAGGGGTTATGAGATAGGAAAAACATCATATTTGCAAATCTGGAGATCTTTGACACAAAAACTTGGTTAAAACATTCTTTTCCTTGTTGCCAGTCTGGACACTCTTTGTATATGATGACCCTACTAGCTGAAAAATCTTTTGGTATTCTCTGTGTCCATACAGTAAATTAATGTTCATGCAATAATGCTTGGTTGATCTTGTATAGTGTTTTCCAAGTGAGTACGCTTTCTATGAAGCAATTAGTAATCTGGTAAATGCCCGAGTTTTGACAATTCTTATGCTTTCATTCAATATTGTTGATTTTGTCAAAACTAAAGCTTATGGGGATTTCAGTGGGATTTTATTTTGGGATATAGCAGTTCTTTTTGCCTTTAGTGCCTATCAGCGTAATGTGTCAATGTGCAAAATATTCCTGAGTGTCTCTTGCATGACATTGAACCTTTTGCAGAGGTGAGACACAGGCCAGATGCAATATGTACGTGAACAAATTGCAATATTAGAAGTCAGTTAACACCAAAATGGATTTTGTTTGTAAGACATGCCATTTTGGCTCAGCTGTCCTGTCAATACGTCAAATGATGATGACCTCATTGTTGGCCATCATGCAATACAAAAATTTATCCTTAAAATATGATGCTAAAATGGGCAACCATCCTTGAAGGAAATCTTCATTTGTGTTCTGGGGAGTACTGACTCCTTTTTGCTCATTGATGGATTGTGGACTTCTTTGGTAAGGACAATGTTTATTGCACATCCTTGATTTTCATTGATGAGGTTCTGAAGAGCCACACCCTGAACTGCTGCAGTCTGTGTGGAGAAGCTACTGCCATAGTGCTGTTAGGTAGGGACTTCCAGGTTTTTGGTGCAGAGATGCTGCAGGAAGAGTGATTTAATTCCATGTCACCTTTGTGTTGACTTGGAAGGGACCTTGAAGATGGTGCTCTTTTTATTTGTGTTATCCTTGTTCTTCCAGAAGGTGGAAGTTGCTGGTTTGAGAGTTACTGTTAAAAGTCTTAACTTTTTTTTTTGCATCTTGTAAATGTTGCATACTGCAGTCTCATTACACTAGCAATAGAGCAAACCATAGAAAGGTTATGGCATAGAAAGAGGCCATTTAGTCCATCATTACTGACCAAAAGAAAACACTAGCCAGCCATTCAGCACTTCAAGTGTCGATCATGGTACTTTTTAAATTATTTCAGGGAGTGAGGGAATGTTTAAGGTGATGGAGGTGCCATCCAATTAATTGATATTGGCCTGGATGGTATCTACCTTGTTGGAGCTGGATTCCTCCAGATAAGTGGAGAGTATTCCATCACGCTTGTGGGTGGTGGATTTTTAAGACATTTATGTTGTTGTAAAGCTTGCCTACCTGGACTCAAGGGATGTTAAATAGTTGAGAATTTGATTGCTTCTATTGTCGTGTCAGATCATGGCAATCATACAAGCTGAGGACTTACCTGTAATGAATGGTGTTATTTGAGAGCTGAGAAAATATCACTTTTCCTGAATTAACTGTGGTGAATTCCAAGAACTACCACTTGAATATGTGGAGAATTTGCCTTCACTTCTGACCATCTTACCAGAATGCAGGGCAACCTCTTTGGTTAGACCTCTCATCACAGTGGAATGCCTTTAGAAAATGTACAGATGAGTTTGAAGAGTTTTCCCTTTCCCTGTTGAACCTCTTCAATGTAACCATTCCACAACACATGGACCCTTTTGGTTGCAAATAGCTGGAAATGTTGAATGTTGTCTCTATATTCTCTGCAATGTTAAGGATCACATATGGTTCACCTTGACATGATTTAAAAATATAGGCAGAAATCTAAAATAAAAACTAAGTGCTGAAAATACTGAACAAGTCAGGTAACATCTGGTGGAGGAAGAAAATACCCAGAAGTCTGCCAAAATAATCAACAAATGTTAATTCTGTTGCTTTCCAGGGATGCTGCCTAGTTGAGTATTTCCAGCATTTTCTGTTATGTTGTATATTTAATGCAGAATTACTTCTTTTATGATTGGCACTTAGTATTACCCTTCAAAGATTTAGTAATCACATTTTGTTTCATTTTAGGAACCTTGAAAAGGATGCTGGAAGACGACGAGGATATTTCAAATATGCAGGTGGCTGCAGCCCATGATGGGTAACTTGTAACTACCCCATTACTTATAATGGACTTGATTACTGTACTGTATTAAACAAAGTGAATAAAAAGATGAGAAGTTATTGGATATTTAAGATTATGAATACTAAAAACTTAGATGGCAAAGTTTACTTTCTTTCCATTTCTTAACTCTGTCTTGCTACTTCCGAGGAAGTGGACAGAGAACTTGCCCTTTTCATATGAGAGCAACCTGGAGCACTAGACTCTCATGAAAATATTATACTGATTTAACTCTGACCAGGAACAGCACAACACATTTTTGATGGATTTTCAAGTCTTCATATGCTAATTATTTTACATTTTTACCAATTGCAGTTTTGACAGTTAATAAGTATGCATGTGCTAAGACATTGATGCACTTTTGATACTTGAATTTTGATTGTATGTGAGTTTGATAGGGGAAATAATGCACTGTGTGCTTGATGTCAGACCCATACATGCAATTTGTTACAAAGTGTTAATCTTTGAGTGTAATTTATTAAAACTTTCAATAAAAAAAGTTTTTCTGATTAATTGAGAACTCCATTTCCTGTATATATAAAGTTTATTTATTAATGTCACAAGGAGGCTTACATTAACAATGCAGTGAAGTTACTGTGAACATTCCCTACACTTCAGTGTTTGTTCAGGTATGCTAAGGGAGAATTTAGCATGGCCAATGCACCTAATCAGCATATCTTTTGGTGTGTGGGAGGAAACCCATGCAGTTATGGGGAGAATGTGCAGACTCTCACAGACAGTGCCCCAAGCCAGGAATCAAACCTAGGTCCCTGGTGCTGTCAAACAAAGGTGCTAACCACTATGCCACCAAGCTGGCTATGGCACCTCATTTTATACATCTATTAAATGCAGATTGTAGATCAGCAAGATGTGTTCAAATCACTTCACAACATATTCTTGGCTAAAACTTCAATAATAAAAATTATGAAATTGTAATTTTCATAGTATGTAACTTAGATGGGCACATGAACAGAATGGGAATGGAGGGGTATAGAAAACTGATTTAAAATAGGAATCATGAGACTTGGGAGTTCCTGGGAAGTGTGTAACTAGATGATGATATCGATGTTCTTGTTTTTTATCCTACAGGTGCTTTGGTCTACCTTGTTGTCTAACAAAGGGCATACACGCAATGGGTCGTGAGAGGGCTGCTCTTGGATTTTTTTTGAGAGTATCCTAGTGCTCCATGTCATTAGTGTACGCTTGACCTGGACCATCTGATGGGCAATATGACAGCTCAGTGACTATCACTGTGCTGTGCAGATACATAGATTTGGGCCTGTGTCTGTGGGAGTTTGCACATTCTCCCTGTGCATGTGTGGGTTTTCTCCAGGTGCTGTGGTTTCCTCCCACATCCCAAAGATGTGCTCTTAAGCTAATTGGCAAAACAAATTCTCCCTAAATTGTCTCAAATTTGGTTTTTAACCCATAGATCTATAAACATAGACAGAGATCACGGGTAGAGGTGGGAACATTGGGGTGGCCAAAGGGCCTGTTTCCTGTGCTGTTTTGTTCTTTGTAATCACATTCCAAGGGCAAATATGTATTTTGCACATATTTTCTTACCATGATGATATAAAACACTCTTGTTTGGAGGCAAATTGTTGATTCCTCAAATATCTGGTTGCAGCTTCTTCCAGTGTCATCTTGGAATTAAATAATGTGCTGCATCTACTCTGCTGTGATCAGTATATGAAATTCCTTATTCAACCATCAGGAAATATACAAAAATGATCAAGAGTACATTAATCTTGCCTAACATGTTAATTGCTAGAATCCAATATTAAGTAGGTTGCAGTAGAATACTAATCATTATTTAATCAGGCAGCATCAACAAGGATTGGGAAAATTGTATTTTAGAATTTTTTAAGGAAGTAACAAGCAAGCAGGATAAAGGGAGACCTGTAGTTAGGATGCCCAAAAAGCATTTGGTAAGATGCCACATCAAGGATTACCATAACAATATTACATACTGCAGAGCAGGCAACAAAACATCCACAAGCTCTGCTTTGCAACCCCCTGCACTAGTTTAAAACTAGTGTCAAAGAGGGGAGTTTCACTGGAAAATTCTGCATATGGCTGCTCCTTCAATCACAGGTCATTTCTATCCCAAGGCTCACTAGTGAGGCTATTAGTAACAAATGAGAACAGAGTCCCTGATTGGAGGAGCAGCAAACATTGCCATTGGTAAGTGAGCTGAGTTGTTTGGCAGAAGGAGACAACTGTATGACAGCATTGGAGCCCACCTCCCCAGGGAGGAGTGCTCTGGAGAGTTACATGGGACATGAAGGATGGAGGATGTGTTTGGAGGAGATTAAGAAAGTGATTTCAATAGACCAAGTTGGTAAATGAGTCTACCTTACACCCAGATTCTGGTTTTTCACACTTTCTGCACCACATATTAATATCCACTTACATAGACTGGCCCTCTATTGGTCATTTTTGGTCAGTAAGGTTAGATTATTGGGATCCAGGGAGAACTACCCAATTGGTTACAAAATTGGCTTACTGCTATGTGACAGCCATAGTACCACAGGGATCAATGCTGGGTCCACTGTTTATCATTTACATAAACAATTGGGATGGCATAGGAGGCATGGTTAGTAAGTTTATGAATGACTCCAAAATTGATGGAATAGTGGACAGTGAAGGTTATTGGAGACTACAACAGATCTTGATCAACTGGGCTGGCAGGCTAAGGTATGGCAAATGGAGTTTGAATTATAAGGAGAGACTGGAACTTTTTTTACCTGGAGTGTAGGTGAATAAGCAGTGAACTTAAGATTTATAAACTCACAAGGGGGTATAGATAAATAGCCAAGTGGAGTCCAAAACTGGAGAGCATCAATTTAAGGTGAGAAGGAAAAGATTTGAAAAGGGACCCGAGGGGCAAATTTTTTACGTATGTAAAAAAAGCTGCCAGAGGTAGTGACAGTGGGTAGAATTACAACATTTACATTACATTTGGACAGATACACAGATGGGAAAAGTTTATAGGCCAAAGTCAACTAGTTCAGTTTCAGAAACTTGGTCAGCATGGACAAATTGGGCCAAAGAGCCTGTTCCATGTTGTACATTAACTATTATCTACTTTTCTAATTTAAATTATTATAGCAGCTGTACCCTTAAGCAATTGTTTCTTTCCATAACCCCACATTTTAAAATAATTATTCTTGTGCTAAACTCTCTTTCTGTAATTTGCTCATGAGGTCCCTCCAGTGAGGAAAAATATACAAATTTGGGTCCCCGAGAGATGTGAGGAATAGCACATTAGCTAGGATAAGGGAACTGTTTAGCTTACTGGAAGCAGAGACTACAGTTAAATGCTTTTGTGTTTGCAGGCTGTGACAAATAAGGGCTTAGCATCGATCCTGGTGATATTAACTACTTCCAATCTGCATTCAAAAGGAAGTTGTTGAGATGAGGGAGATTCTGCAACAGCTATAGATAGGTTGAGTGGATACAAAAAAAAAAAAAATTGGCATATGGAGTAAAATGTTAAGTTGTCCACTTTGGTAGTAAGAACAAAAAAGCAAAATTGACATTTATTGCAAGGGGATTGGAAAATAAAAGCGTGGGAATTCTACTGTAGCTGCATCATGCCTTGGTGACCAGCAACAAAGAGCACATTTCAGTGTGAATATTGGTTTCTTTACTTGAAGAAAATTGCATCAGAAACAGTTTCATTGCGAGGATGAGGGGCTAATTAAATGAAGAAAGGTTGAACGGTTTGGTCCTACACTTATTGAAATTTGGAAGAATAAAGGATGACTTTTTTGAAACAAAAGATCCTGGGTGAACTGAATAACAGAGATAAAGGGTGATGTTTCCACTGGTGGGAGACAAGTAGTAGGATACACAGTTTAAGAGGGCTATATTGTAAGAGGTGAGGAGAAATACCCTCTCAAAGGGCCATTAGTCTGTGGAATTCTCTTCCCCAAAAAGCAGTGGAAGCAGGGTCATTGAATTTATCCAAGGCTGAAATAAACAGATTGATAAGAGAGTTGAGGGTGATGATGAGTTTGGGGGAAGGCAGGGGTGCAGGCAAAAAAAAGTTAAGTCTACAATCAGATCAGTCAGGGAATGTACTGAATGGTGGAAGAGGGTCAAAGAATTGAAAGATCTACTCCTGCTCCTAAGTCCTACATAAGTGTAGAATTTTAGGACAAAAGATAACTATGCTAGCCCATGGTACAATACATCTGTGGAGATATGCCAATTGAATTGCTTTCAAGCCAGCTGGCTGAAGGATTAATGAATACTTGCAAAAAGCTATAAGATTCAGTTAACTTTTGTTGTTTGCTGAAACAGTAGCCATTGGATTAGCCACGTTAAAAATGTTACCACACAATTAATTTAAGATGCATTTATCTAGCACAACATAATTAACTTTCAACGTATTAATTAATTTGCTGCCTTTTCCATTGAGTTACAATCAAGGCAAGTAAATATTAGAACTATTTGCTTATGTGGAGGTAAATGATAACATGGAATAGAATGATCTTCAGTATTGTCACTTATGAGCCATGTCGTAAGTGTATTCAAAACTACACACTTCAAGAGATTGATATTTTATTTGCCTTTTGCACAAAAATGGTATCCTTATAAATAAATACATAAATGCATTAACTCTATTCTAAATAACATTAATGAAAAAATAATTTCAGACCAAAAACTGTACGTAAAAGCAGCTATAATTCCAAAAAAGCATAATATGCTTTCTTGTATGGTTCATGTAATTTCTTTTTAAAAAGCGTATACTACAAATGTAATTGTTGGGCCCAAAGATGGATGATATGTGAAGTTTGAGAGAAAGTAGTCAGTACCGTAAACTGAAAGTGGCATTTAATGTTGAACTTAAAATGTAGACCTTTGCCACCTTGGTCCCATGAATAATAGTGCCCAAACTGATAAAATCAGTTGTTGCAATCCTTTACAGCATTTCTCAACACCCAAATAATAGATAAAACATGCCCACATCAATAGTAAACCCAAGTTTCTACAAATATTAGCTCTGATGCAGTAGTATAAAACTAAAGCTTAGTATCTTAGACAAAACTCTTAAAAATTAACATAGGGTGAAAATATACAATCTTTTGTAAAGCAAATTCCTTCAGATTATTAAATGTTACCATAGCTGCACCCTTTTGCACTAGAATTTGCCTTTACCTATAGGAAATAGTGCTTTCTTTGACAAGTTAAAAACTATATACAATATATAGCCAAACCGCCTGTTCCAATTTTTACTTCAGTACTTTCATACAACTTTCATACATTTTGTCCTTGTAACAATAAGCAATGGCGATTACTGTTCACTTCCTCAAACCATTTTTAATTTGTACAATATACATATATATTAGAAAAAAACTACCGACTAGTGAAATCCCAATGGGGATACTATATTTAAATTTATGAAGCCATCTCAAATAATAATTTTACCAAGTCACAGATTAATTGTAATATTTAGACAAAAAATTGTGACAAACAAAACAGCTCCCATTGTGTATAGCAGAGAGGCGTGTTGTTACTCCCATAAACTGGCTAAAAAAAAGTAAATTCATATATTGGGGAGAAATTTGTTTTTGTTTCTGCAATGTTAATTATGTAGACTAAAATCTGAAAGGTAACAGGAAGTAACACCTAGTTGCAAGCTTTTTTTGCATACAGAGCTAGCTAGCAGTTTAGCTTCATTTACACATATTTAAAGAAAAATAAGATTCAGTAAATTAGATAAATGTGTACTTTGAAATAATCAAATTTAATTTGCAAGATGAATTTAGCAATTTGATTATGTTGGCAAAGTCACATTTGGTCTAATTGCACGCTAGCAAGCTATCTCAGACCAGCAACAAAGAGCACTGGTGTTACGTTGTGGGCTGTTTGAGGCTGTGAGTAAGTATTCCTGTTCCTGCCAGAAAGGTCCACACAGGCACAAAACTTTTCAACAACTTTTTAAAAAAATGCAATTGGGAACATTCACATAAAGCATTTTAGTATTGCCATTTCAACTTGGAAAGTGCCCATAAAGTTCATAAACCATCAACCCAGGATTCTGATGCTTGTAATTTGGACTGATCAGGTCTCTGATCAGGAATTGTGCAGGAATTATATTTATGTAAATGAAATTGCTTCCAAGTAATACAAAAGTGACAATATAACTGCATCCTTATTTCATTGTGGCAGGCAGAGCATCATCACAGGCACAATTACCAGTTCAGTTTTTTTTAAAGATCAGAAATGAATGCATAGAAATGTTCTGCTCCAAGTTCGAGATAATCTAGGACAAAGATTTTGGAGCCAGGCAAGCAAAAATCCTTTGCTAAAACTATCTTCTTCTCCCATTTCTAAATAAAACAATATTCCTTCATAGATGTAGTGCTTTAAATTGCCCTCAAGCTAAAGTTTAATAAATTTCAAGTGAACTATGCTGTACTTTTCCCATCACCCACAAGATGGCTCAGTCTGAGAATAAAACATTCTTAAATTTCAACTAGATCCCATTATCACTACAAAGGCAGGAGAAATTGCCATTCATACCAGAATATACTATATGCAATCTTACAGTAATAGGTCAGAATAGCAGTTTACAGCCAAATCTCCAACATCGTTCCAGAAACAAATAAGCAACTAATTCACCAAATTTTAGTCAAAATATCTGCACTGCATGTACAGTTCTTCTGTAGTTTTAAATCCAAATTTTTGATAGAAGGCTTCATTCTTTGGTAGGCACTCTAACGTAATTTTATAACAGTTGAGTTTCTTGCTGAGAAGTGTGAGAACTGAAACTAACCTGTCAATAGGACAGAACACAGTGATAGTTTAGTAATATGGTTTGTTTTCACTTGGATATACTTTAGTATTTTTTACACTATGGTCCTTCGGACAACACGAACGTAGATCAATGTGGAACAATCACAATATTACACAAAGCTCAATATAATGCAAATTTAGGATCAACTAAATGATGAAAAGTTACATTTCATGTTAAAAGCATGATAAAATCATATACAAAAACGACGATGAGAGAGAAATATCAGTCTCTGGAGAAAAAGGTATCATAAGGTTGGACAAGTGAAGCACAATAGGACTGTGCCACTTAATGAAAGCAAGAAAATTGTGATACAGTCACACTGACTATTCAAGACCCATTAACTGTTTGATGTTGGCATGTAGCCATTCTCCTTCATGTTCTTTTTAGAGTGCAGTTCCAGAAGCACAAACAATTCTGCAGTACCTCATAGAAGTGACTTCTTAGCAAAAAGTAATCAATAGGCTCTACAACCATAACTGGTAATTATCTTAGTCAAGTTCAAACCCATCCTCATCAGTTGGCAGGATAGCAATTAGGTGCTATCCGGTGGATTCTTCTGCTAGCCTAAACAGCGTACACACATCACCTCAACTAAGAGTAGAGAGGAGGATGGAAATCTATTCACAAATTGTGCATTTGGCTCATTAGGCCCTAGCTTTATACTAACCAAATGAAACCTTTTAAATAATGGTCATAGAATCTGATCAGCAGTCCAGCTAAATGGTTAATGTTTGATGCTCTTACAAAGGAGAAAGACTGGGGAGGACAGATTTTATTCTCCTTGAACAGGCAGTTCCTACCTCCAGTTTAACCAGATTGCAGGAGGGTGAATGGGCTGTAGAGCAGTGGGACAATAATTTGATTACATTAACAATATGCATGTCAGACAACTAATAGCTGCACATCATGTTTCATTTTTCCAGAGCTCAGGAAACTTGGCAATTAGGGATTGGCAACAAATGCTAGCTTTGCCAACTATGTTCACATTCTACCAACAAATAAAAATGATGAATGGTGGTGATGAAAACCAAGATGGGTAGAGTGTTGCTTTACTACCACAGTTTGTGGGTCAGAAGGAGGAGCCTTCAACCCTCAACCCTCCCCACAACGTGGTTGAACTGGAGGTGAGAACTGTCTACCTCTATTTCCGAAGAGCAATCAGAAAAACTGACTCATAAGGATTTCCACAATTAGGGAGAATAAGGATATATTTTTGGTTTAGGTTGCAACCAGATGGTTAAATTATGTGCTATCTTTTAGTACAGAGCCAAAGGAAATAACGAGTAGAAGAAATGCTTTGGGGAAAGGAAGAGCAGCAACTAGAAATCATGGCTCATTTAAGAGCCAATGCCACAACAAAGAATATAACAGCAGCCTGTAAAGACCAGTTTCAATCGTTATATTCTAGATTGAAGACCAAAACTACGGAGGTTGATATCTCACTATTACTCATGATGTTTACATACCGGTCTGGCTCAGGAAGAAAGGATTACACACATCAATATGGGGCTTAGGCACAAAGTAGAAGGGTGGTTTTCACACTCAGGGATGAGGAATGCTATAGATTTGAACATTCTCTTGAATTGGACTCAGACCAAAGCCTTTGTGGAAAAAGGAGAAGCACTGGGAAGGATGTAAACTAAAGTCAGTGGACGGTGCAAATGCAAAAGCAAAGGAAGCAAAAAATGATGGATATAGAAAAGGTACAGAAGCTTTAAAAGTTAGGGTACTGAAGGCTGTTTGTGAACAAAGTGTTACAAGGAATCCTGAAAGTGGAGATAATTAACCCCAGGTAGATTCATCCAAGATCACTTCCAATATCAAAATACATAAGGATTCAAAACACTCAAACTTACAGCTTTCCAAGTTGTTTTCCTCTGCATTCATCACTTACGACAACTTCTTCTATTCTCCCTCGCTAAATTTGAAAAAAAACTAGATGTTAATGTAATATTTTAATGGTTAAATGTAGACAAACAAGTTAAAGTTATTTATTAGTCACAAGTAAGCTGACTGTAAAAATCCTCTAGTCGCCACACTCCGATGCCTGTTCAGGTGCACTAAGGGAGAAGTTACCATGGCCAATACACCTAACCAGCACATCTTTTGGACTGTGGAAGGAAACCGGAGCACCCAGAGGAAATCCACACAGACATAGGAAAACGTGTAGACTCTGTACCCGCAGCGATCCAAGCTGGGAATTAAACCCAGGTCTGGTGTTGTGAGGCAGCAGTGCTAACCACGTGCAACCATGCCATCACTAGACAATGAAATCATTCTGAACATAGAGAAAAATTTTTCTCTACGCACAAACGCATTCCCATTATGAAATTTATAATATGTTAAGTAAACAGAATAGGTTAAAACAATTGCTTTATCAATAGCAACAATTCCACAACTGAATGGTGTCCTTTATTGTGGAAAATATAACTTTTCAATCTTCAACTGACTGGGAGTTTCAGTTTGAATTGAGACAGAGCAAATTACCAGGCCAAGATCCAAGGTGAAGGCAAGAACAAAGAGTGTGGAGAGAGAGACATTTTCTATAATACTGAAACCCATCAAAATACATAACCATTTAAGGAAGAGGCATAAAAAATGCAAAGTACTGGATTTTGAAACAACAGCATTGACAGACACACCCATCCAAAACATCTTGGATAAAATATTCCAAGTCAATGCTGCCCAGTCCTAGAGAGAGATTGCAGGTGACACAGGTGGTGTCAAGAAAGACTTTAGAAGAAACAATCTGAAGACTGTACTCTCTTTCTCTTGGAATAAGTGTGTTGCTTGATTTGAGAAGCCAACTCTAATAAAAGCCTATTAATTAACTGAGGTCTCATAATTACTGCAACAACTTGTACGTCTGACCACATTTAGTAAACTAAATGATCTAAATTGGCTGCAGCATTTAGAATCCATACCTTAAGGACAGTCAAAGGATAGAACATAGAACATTACAGCGCAGAACAGGCCCTTCGGCCTTTGATGTTGTGCCGACCAATTAAGAAAAAGCAATGACTCTCTAACCTTAACCATTCCCTTTTCATCCATAAACTTATCTATTAACCTCTTAAACGCCACCAAACTTGGCACATCTACAACTGCAGCAGGCAGGGCATTCCACACCCTTACCACTCTCTGGGTAAAGAACCTACCTCTGACATCCGTCCTATAACTACCACCCCTTAATTTAAAGCTATGTCCCCTCGTGCTAGCTTTCTCCATTCTTGGAAAAAGGCTATCACTGTCCACCCTATCTAAACCTCTAATCATCTTATGTTTCAATGAGGTCTCCTCTTAGCTGCCTTCTTTCTAGCGAAAACAACTTCAAATCCCTCAGCCTCTCTGACCTGCCCTCCATACCAGGCAACATCCTGGTAAACCTCCTCTGTACCCCCTCCAATGCCTCCACATCTTTCTTAAATTGTGGGGACCAGAACTGTACGCAATACTCCAAGTGCGGCCGCACTAGAGTTTTGTACAGTTGCAACATGACGTTGCGGCTCGAAATTCAATCCCCCTACCAATAAAAGCTAATACTCCGTATGCCTTCTTAACAACCTTATCAACTTGATTGCCAACTTTCAGGGATCTATGCACATGTACACCAAGATCCCTCTGTTCTTCAACACTATTGAAAGTCCTACCATTAGCCCTATACTCTACACATTTGTTATTCCTGCCAAAGTGAATTACCTCACACTTTTCCGCATTAAACTCCATTTGCCACCTCTCAGCCCAGCTCTGCAACTTGGACAAGTCTCTCTGCAAACTATAACACCCCTCTTCACTATCTACCGCTCCTCCGACTTTGGTGTCATCCGCAAATTTACTAATCCATCCCTCAATACCCTCATCCAGATCATTTATAAAAATTACAAACAGCAGGGACCCCAAAACAGATCCCTGAGGTACACCACTTGTAACCGAACTCCATGATGAATAATTTCCATCAACCACACCCTCTGTCTTCTATCAGCTAGCCAATTCCTAATCCACTTAGCTAAATCACCCTCAATCCCATACAGCTGCATTTTCTGCAGAAGCCTTCCATGGGGCACCTTATTGAACGCCTTACTAAAGTCCATATATACCACCAACTGCCTTACCCCCATCCACCTCTTTGGTCACTTTCAAAAAACTCTAAGGTTAGTAAGGCACGACCTACCCTTCACAAAACCATGCTGACTATCCCCAATCAATTCGTTTCTCTCTAAATAACTATCCCTAATTCTTTCCAATACTTTGCTCACAACAGAAGTAAGACTCACCAGTCTATAATTCCCTGGAAAGTCTCTATTCCCCTTCTTGAACAATGGGACTACGTTCGCTATCCTCCAGTCTTCCGGTACTATACCTGTAACCAACGACGACCTGAAGATCAGAGCCAGAGGCTCTGCAATCTCTCTCACCTCCCAGAGAATCCTAGGGTAAATCCCATCCGGCCCAGGGGACTTATCTAACTTCAAACCCTCAAGAATATCTAGCACATCCTCGTTATCTACTTCAATACTTCCTACTTTACAACCCTGTATCCCAGTGTTCTCCACAACTACATTTACATCTCCCTGCGTGAATACCAAAGAGAAATATTTAGCTATATATTACTTTACCTTTTTTATTGGACTCTAACTCCCCTTATTTCTGATTACTATGCACATACGTGTGTGCATGGGCTCTAATAATTGCACGAGGGCTGAATGCTTGACATTGCATTTTTATTATTTTTCTCTGGCCGCTCAATGCTCACAGCTCAAGTAGTTAAATATATTCTGATTTGAAAAACACTTATCTCATGAAAAAGAAACTTATATTTTTGCTGTGATTGGCTGAGGAAATTGAATAGAGGGGAGTTCTCATCTGGTTACAACAATAGAAAATTCAGAATCCACAGAAAAATGACATTTTCATTTTACAGCATCAGTTGAAGACCCACCTTTGCACAAGCATGTATAAATTTATGTTCAATTATTAATGTTGCTGTAGCAATGACCTGTCCAAGGTTAGTGTCTTCAACAACAATGACATAATAGTCTCCAGTTTTCTTCATGTGTTCAAACTTATCTGTGAAGTTTTAGAAAACGATCAGCAAAAATAAATTTTTCACAAGTAAACACATTAATCTGTTTTATTTTTTCATTGTAATTTATTAATTCTAAAAGGATTTATGCAATTAAAGCATGTAAATCCATCAGAGAAATTTTGATTCTTTCCTCCTCTACTTGTCAGTTATGACTGCCAACATTGTCTGTATACCATCAGCGTGAAGGAGTACGGACAATCTTCTTTAGGCAGACTATTGGTATGTCCCCAGATGCAATTACAAGGAGGTTACAGAGGAAAGATACTAAGAATTGGGGTGAATGGTTAACAGAAAAAGACAGTAAGGAGAGAAAAATAATGCATGGGAAGGGTGATGCAGGAGGTGAGTGGTAAATTTTCCAGTCCCATCTGCTGCGTGAACTGTTGTGGGTAGGAGGTCTGCCTATATTTATTTACAGCTTGTGTCCTTCCCAGTTTACATTCCTACGCAACCTTGAATATATCATTGTTGATTTCTTTACTCAAGATACGAATAATGGATTGTAAACAGCTGAGGTTCAGCTCTAAACTTTGGGACCCTCCATTCGTTACAGCCTAGTAATCTGACAATACCTCATTTATGCCTACTCTTCAGCTGGGATTTTCCTATTCTTGGGGCAGACATGATCCTGCCCAAGAACGAGCAAGGTGGAGTGCATTGAGAGCATGGGTGAGGATGAACAACATAGTAGCAGAAGTAGAGAAATGAGAGGAATAAGAAATAGGAACAGGGAATAGAACATATAGCCACTCGAGCCTGCTTTGCCATGCAACGTGATCATGACTGATCTTTAGCCTCAGCTTCACTTTCCCACCAACTCACCATATCCTTTGGTTCCTTGAGAGACCAACAAATCTATCTCAGCCTTGAATATGGAGCATTGATAATCCTCTGGGATAAAGAATTCCAAAGATTCACAACCCTTGAAATAAAGGAATATATCCTCATCTTGTATGCAAAAAAAGATACACTTCTCATGCTGAGATTGTGCCACTATATGCTAAATTCCATAGTCAGGGAAAACAACCTCACTGCTTATTTAGTCAAGTCCCTTTGAATCTTACACATTTCAATAAGATTGCCTCTCATTCTTTTAAATTCCTGAGAGTACTGTCCAGATTTACTCAGACTCAAAAATCTTGAATAATTTTTTCAATCATCATTTCCCTTTTGTAAAACCACGTGTGTCTAATCATACAATGATTTTCTAAGTTCATTAAGGCTTTCTTACTAATAGATTCCAGCATTTTCCTTACAATTGATATCAGACAAATTAGTTTGTACTCCTTTGTTTTCTCTCTCTCGCCTTTCTTGAATAGCGATCTTACATTTGCTTACTTCAGCCTGCTGGGACCATTATACAATCTAGGAAGTTTTGGAAAATCATAACAAATCATCGATTACCTCTGCTACTACCTCTGAAAGGCCCCAAGGATGCAGGTCAGCAGATCCTAGGGATTTGTCAGCTTTTAATCCCATAAGTTTTTTTGAACATTGTCTCTCTAACTATATTAATAACTTTATGCTCCTCATGTTATGAAAGACTTGGTGACCCTCTATTTCTGATGTGAATTGTGTCTTCTAATATGAAAACAGAAACAAAATATTCAACGTCTTTCCCATTTCAAGAACAGTACAGCATAGAATAAGAACAGGCCCTTTGGCCCTCCAAGTCTGTGCCAGCCAGCCTCATTTTCCACAGTTAGATTTTTCCAGTTTCTGCCTTTAAAATACTTCAGGTATTTTCCTTTTTATATATTTATAAAAAGTGTTGTAATCTTTTTATACTGACAAATGTACTCTCACATTCTATTTTTCTCCTTTTTAAAATTAACCTTCTGGTGGCCCTTTGCTGATTTCTAAAACCATCCCATTCTTAAAGCTTACTGCAACTTTATAAGCCTTTGCCTTTAGTTTAGTACTGTCCTCAACTTTTAGTTAAACACGGCTGCAACATTCTAACAGAGTTTTCTTTTTAAATGAAACATATTTTTGTTGAACATTTTTCATTCTACCTTTGTCAATTTAATTTGCGCAATTCATATGAAGTTTAAAAAGTCTCCCATGATTATAGTATAGTTTTGTTACGAGTTCCAATTATTTATTTAATAGTCTATTTCACAATAAATATTATGGGATGATGACCTAGAAACTTCAGCTGGCGTTTTCTGACTTGTTACTCTTACTCCCTTGTTTATTGACGCTACTTTCTAATCGTCTAGGACAAGATCTTTGCTTACTGCGTCACCCTTTACTATCATGGCTGCTCTTCCTCTGTTTTCATTTTATCTTTTCAAAACATTACCCATCTGCAATATTTATTTTCCAAATGTCGTTAACTTTAACCATGGCCAGGATCTTCTGGCTACGCTATGATGGGTCCCGCCAGTGTTTGCAATCAAAAGTCCATTGACTTTAGTGGGAATGGAATATCCCATTGACAGGTGAGGCTGGAAAATCCTGATGAATGCTTTATGCATTCAAATGAAGAGACTTCACTTTTTTTTCCCACCACACTGTTTGCATAGATCTTATTTACTCACGCACTATTACCACCAAAATCCTTCCAAATAACCCAAATTGCTACACTGCTGTGTTGCCTTGACTCTGCTCTTTAGACTTCTAAATTTCCCTTTACCTGACTTCTTTTCTCTTTTCGTTTGGAGACCTATTCACAGCCCAGTCACAATTCACTAGGACATTGTTCACAGGCAAGTTTAAGTGGAGCTATCCCAAAGGAAAGGGAGGGTGTCCAGGAGGAGAGCAGGATGGTAGTGGTGGAGAATGGCAATGGAGGACAATGTGATTCAGAGGGAGAGCGGAGAATGCAATATGATTCATTTGCCAAAGTTCCCCTCTCTACAATATTTGCTGCATTTCTTAAATCCATATTATTTACAAAATTTAGAAATTAAGTTCACAAATGAAACAGCTTTACGCTGTACTGAAATTCACTACAATAAGGCAGCCTGGATAGTTCCTTAATGATATGTAATAAAATGTGTGATAATTTTAAAGGTGCTAGTCCACTTACTTATAAACGTTTCAGGTGCAACTTGATCCACTTTTGTTAACTGCGCGAGTACCTTAAAAAGACCTATTTACAAATCAGAATTAAATGAATTAGATCAGCAAAATCAAATGGTTTTTGTGCAGAGAATTTTAGATATACACTGCTGGATACTGTAATAGCATTCTGGCAGGCAATTTAATTTCTCTCTCAACTTCTGTTTCCAACAAAGTCAATAGAAATCAAAATTGGGGAGAGGGCTAGCACTCATCATCATTTGACTGACACCATTATATAAAGTCAAATTCTACATCAATCTGACTTACACTAAGTCTGTAATGCGTGACTGGATTTAATTTATTTATATGTTCCCACTCAAAATAATTAATTTTGCTACAATAGGAAAATACTTTAATGTTGCTTATTAGCAATTAAGCTCCATGTAGGTCATTCCTTCCACTAAACAGAGGTCGGATAGCAAGTTCGATGAATTGGGAAGATGCAGTAGAAGAGATTAGACATCACGTACAAGATTTCTAGCTGCTGGTGCTTCTTATCCTCAAACAATAATGATCAGCGATATACATGTTTAATGTATCAGCACGGTCGCAGGTTGTCAGATAAAAAACAAAACCAAACAAAATCCTTTGGTCAGCTTCAAACAGACTTGCGCCTGAGGGGCGGCCATTTTGGGCACATCAAGATCTCAGAAACAGCAAGAAGTTAATATGCAAGCAGATATAGAGATAATTTTAACTTAGGATTTGATATCAATACTTTTACATGTTTTCTCAAGTCAATTTTCATATTGCCAGTTGAGTTAATAAACAAATTTTCACATCACAATTGTATTTTATCTTAAATCTTTGAATTCAAAGACTGAAAGATTGGAAGGTCTTCCTCTATGACAGAGTCATTAAGTGCCTATGGCAATTTAAGCAGAAAACTGCCCATAGTTTTGTATCAGATTGAAAGAGGTTATAAGGACTGTTAGAATGTAACCGGTGACAACTTTTTAAAATCGGATGTAATATGACCAACGGTAAAAAACTGTAAGGGTCAGCTGACCCAGTAAACCATAGAACCAATTACAGAATGATGTGATGATCAGCTTACACAGTATAAATAAGAACCTGTTAGGAATTGTAGGGAGCTTGGAATAGCCCAGGGTGAGACCCCAAGTTTGGAGTAATGAAGTTTCTTTAATAAACTCTTCCTTTGATTTGTAAGTTGGAGTAAGTTTTATTATATGTTTATTATTTGAAGAGTTCCTTCTGGAGAAACAAGAAGGAACATCTGTTTACAAAGTGGAAAATTTCACATGAGTCTAAATTAAAGAATAATGGTTGGTTGTGAATAAGAAAACAAAGATGGATGGATAAAGGATAAAAACTAATCATAACTCCAGAATTCTCTTACCTGATAAACAAAAAAAGTATAAAGTAATTAAAACTGAACTATAGATACAAAAACATAGTCAAAGCTGTTTCAGTCTCTTCCCTGCATGTTCCTAAACTATATACACTATCTTACTATTAACCACATAGAATGGAAGTTCACAAAATCTGTCAGTTAGCCAAGGCAAACTGCCTGTCAATTTATTTTGATTACTTCATAGGAGTTGTACCACAATTCAAGTAGCTAAGTGCAAAACATGAAAATATATATTCAGGCAAAGTAATGCAAGAATAAGAAAATAAACTGAACCTTTACAAGTTTAATAGAAAAAAAAACTTGCACAAAAATATTTAACAAAAAAAGTCTACTAAAAATTAGGCTGAAATTAAGTTTTAAATTTCAATTTCTTTCATTATTCTAAAAGGTTAAACATTTTACATAAATTGAGACAGTATTGACACAAATCTACTCATAACATGTAAATTAAATTTCAAACAGTACCTCTGTTGAAGTCAGCTGTACAGAGAGGCCTCATAACAAGTCCATCTCCAGGGTTCAAAGGGGAAATTTCAGGAGAGAATTTCACCATATTCTGGCTCCAGTCCAGGTCACTTAACATTATGGGATCAAACAAGGGTGTGTCATCAAGAATCATGGCAGAAGGAGCACAGAGTCTGGACACTGTTGTAAGAAAAATGTAAAACACTTTAAAACCGCTAATCAAAGATACATTTTTACTTACTTAGATTATTATAACTCTTAAAAGCAGTTAGAGAAATATAATTTGTCGTTTCTTTTGCCGGTATTGCTCAATACTACAGCAAGGTTAGAAATTGTGTGTTAATAAATTCTCAACGTAAACTTGTTTGAGGTGTTATGGTTACTGCACACGAGCACATTACTAGTCAATCATATTTTGTACATTGTGACAATAAAATTAATAAAGTAAAGAGATCCAAAAATGTCAAAAGCAAAATTGCTCTATTAGGAGGGATACAAAGCACAGATTGACTGGCAAAGGCAGTTGCTGGGTATATCAATCACAGAGTTTGGAGAACATTCGGGTGCAAACTAAGCACATTCTTTTTGAAGGGGAAAGGTAGATATCCAACCAGGATACCAAAGAAAGTAAATAATAAAAGGAAACAGGAAAAGCAGGCTCATGACAAATGATTCATTTAATTACCAGGGAAGATTGTGGAACAAACAGATGGGGAATGAAAAAGATAACACAGGAGGCAAAGAAAGTTACCCTGGCATTATTAAACTGAACTTTATAGCATAAAAAGAGCAAGCAGTTGCAGAGCTGTTGCAGGACAAGTTGCAGAGCTGGGCCGAGAGGTGGCAAATGGAGTTTAATGTGGAAAAGTGTGAGGTAATGCACTTTGGCAGGAACAATAAATGTGTAGAGTATAGGGCTAATGGTAGGGCTCTTAATAGTGTTGAGGAACAGAAGGATCTTGGTGTATGTGTCAATAGATCCCTGAAAGTAGGCAGTCAAGTGGATAAAGTTGTTAAGAAGGCATATGGAGTCTTAGCTTTTATTGGTAGGGGGATTGAATTTAGGAGCCGCAGCATCATGTTGCAACTGTACAAAACTCTAGTGCGGCCGCACTTGGAGTATTGTGTGCAGTTCTGGTCCCCACATTATAAGAAAGATGTGGAGGCATTGGAGAGGGTACAGAGGAGGTTTACCAGGATGTTGCCTGGTATGGAGGGCAGGTCCTATGAAGAGAGGTTGAAGGATTTGAGGTTGTTTTCGTTAGAAAGGAGGCGGCTAAGAGGGGATCTTATTGAAGCATATAAGATGATTAGAGGTTTAGATAGGGTGGACAGTGATAGCCTTTTTCCTAGGATGGAGAAAGCTAGCACGAGGGGACACAGCTTTAAATTAAGGGGTATGAGTTATAGGACGGATATCAGAGGTAGGTTCTTTACTCAAAGAGTGATTAGGGAGTGGAATGCCCTGCCTACAGCTGTTGTAGATGCGCCAAGTTTGGTGGCGTTTAAGAGGTTAGTTGATAAGTATATGGAAGAGAAGGGAATGGTTTAGTTAGGAGGGGCATTGCTTTTTATTTTGGTCGGCACAACATCGAAGGCCGAAGGGCCTGTTCTGTGCTGTATTGTTCTATGTTCTATGTTCAGTTACTAGGGAAAAAGTTAAACATGTTATTGACCCAAAGGGATAAAAGCAAATCTCTGAGGATGCTGGA
This sequence comes from Sphyrna mokarran, assembly GCA_024679065.1. NCBI lineage: Eukaryota > Metazoa > Chordata > Chondrichthyes > Carcharhiniformes > Carcharhinidae > Sphyrna > Sphyrna mokarran. The sequence goes on from JAGIQG010000015.1 coordinate 37,106,497, forward strand.
ATCTGAAACACAAAGAAAATGCTGGAAAATCTTAACTGACATTTGGCAGCATCTGTAAGAAGAAAAAAGAACTGATGTTGAGCCCAAATGACTCTTTGCCAAAGCTAAAAGACCACTTTGTATGCCTGAAATTTGGTATGTCACCTGGTTCAGATAAAATGCACCCTATGTTGAGAGAAGGAACGCAGAGCCTTTTTATCAGTTATCTAACCCCTATGACTACTGCATTTCTGCATACAACCAAATCTCTCATTGTTCTTACTGCTCTTGCTAAACGTATTTTGCTGAGAACCAACTCAGTGGAATACTTGGAAAGGCTTTGGTGATCCAATTATTTGGCCTTTCCTGAATCATAACTTTATTTAAAGGCAGCATTTTACAAATAAACATTAATGGTTCAGCTAACCCAGACCATCTGCATTTCATTTCGCTATTTAAGAATTTACATTTTATAAATTTGTTGCTGATTTAAACATGGGAGTTGGATTTCATTTCCAATCTTTCCAAAATTTCTAACATGGACTTCATTCTGGAGGAAATCTGCACATAGTAAGACTAAAACAAATTGGAATTCTTCTAGAGTTTCTCTAAATCAATAGGTTATTCTAGTTAATGTTCAATTTAATTTTTAATCTCTGAGTTTAGGGCCTCCAGCAATACCTTTCCCTAATTGAAAGAACAGACAAGCTAGTAAGCTCTGACAACTGCCAATATCACAGTTACTTTAATCCAGTTAGTGTGCAAAATAATCAACTCTTTCCCATCTCCTGTCCTCCATCATCTTGCTACCCTTTTGTGGGGAAGATAAGAGGTCACATGACACCAGTGTTAACCTGAAGGCACTGTGCTCTGGAAACTCGTGATTTCAAATAAACCTGTTGAACTATAAGCTGGTGTCATATGACCTCATCTTGTCCACCCTAGTCCAACACTGTCATCTCCACATCATGCTCTGCAGGGACAAATTTAGCCGCTTTACTGCCTTTACCACCAAGCTCCCCTGTCCTATGCAACACTAAGAGCACTAAACACCATAGCAAATGTCTTGCTAGAGTTTACATTTTTAAACAAACAATACTAGAAACTGTTCAGGTAAAGGATCTTTCATATAGAATTTCACAAGATCATTTCAGACAAAAACGTGGATGCTTAAAAATGTAGATCAGACAGAACAAAAGCAAAATTGTTATTTCTTTCCATTGGTATCTCTTGAATAATCGCTATTTACTATTCCACTACTACATTGATATAAATGCTCAAGTGTGCAAATGGTTCAAATCTACAGCTTTGTATATATTAATTAGCATCTAAACAGGATCTACTACTCTAGGTGGTAATATTACAGAAGTGTCATTTTGCAGTTTGTACTTGCGATGTTGGTATTGCAACTCAGATTCAGAGCAACAACAACAAAAAATTTTTGTTTATATTTAACATGGTATTAGATTCTTTAATTTTGCCAATGGTAACCATAAATTATATCCACCATCCAATTAAATGAATAGTACTCTGTATCTGGAGTGAGAGAAAGGCCAAACTTCAAAAAAAAATCTTGCTATGTTTATTCAAATATATATTTGATTGGAAAACTTCTATGAAATTCAACTGTCACTTAACTTGTTTTGTCCTCAACCATTTTTTTAAAAGCTATGCATTGACCAGACGTGTTCAAATTGCAAAGTTTAAAGTCAGGTTGGAAAGTTTACACAGATAGTGAGAAAAAGTCACTGCACAGGAATATTAGTTTCAGCAAAATTTAGTACTGCAGCTTTAAATATATCATCCAAGAAGCCAAACAGACAGCATAATTAAGAGCCCCACGCACCCTGGCATACTCTCTCCCACTTTTCTCCATCAGGAAGAAAATATAAAAATCTGAGAACACGTACCAACCAACTCAAGAACAGCTTCTTCCCTGCTGTGATCAGACTTTTGAATGGACTTACGTTGCATTAAGTTGATCTTTCTCTACACCCTAGCTATGGCTGTAACACTACATTGTATTCTTTCTTTTCCTTCCCTACATATAGTATGCTTTGTCTATATTCTGCACAAGAAACAATATTTTTCACTGTATACTAATGTGACAGTAATAAATCAAAATTTAATAATTATAAAAAGTATTTTCAAATTGCTCTTTTTGCTTCTCCTTTTGAGGATTTAATATATTTGTTTGATTAGTGCAATTAGTGCAAATAAGTTAACTTGCTTCAGGTTACTTAAGAGATCAATTGTGACAAGCTAATATCAGAAAGTAAAGATTTGAATACCAAGTGACACAACAGTTGTTACATAGGACTGATTTCACAATACAAATACAAGAACCACGTAATCAAATTGCCTCCTTTCTCTTTCCCATGTTACAGTGGGTCACCACAATGCTCTATATCAGCTATTGGTTTGTTCTTGGATTTGCATGGTGACAGTGGTTAGCACTGCTGCCTCACAGCACAGGGACCCAGATTCGATTCCCGCTTTGGGTCACTGTGAGAAATCTGCACATTCTCCCCATGCCTGCATGGGTTTCCACCGACAGTCTGAAAGACATTCTCATTAGGTGCATTGGCCATGCTAAATTCCCCCTCCTTGAACAGGTGCCAGAGTGTGGTGACTAGGGGATTTTCACAGCAACTTCATTGCAGTGTTAATGTAAGCCTACTTGTGACAATAATAAATAAACTTAAACTTAGTTTTACAGTGCAAGAAACAATGCTTTTCACTGTACATTAATACACATCCTTCCTGCTGCCAAGCCTCCCAATTTATTTGAACTGGGATCTGGTACTGAAACCTCTGGCTTGGATGCATCAGTACCGTGTAAATAAATTCATTTCACATTTTTCTTCAGGTTTTGATCATGATGAAAGCTTGCTGTATAGAGAAGGTTTAAAACACAAATCATTTTCAGGAGTATGGTATATTATTGCATGCTTTGGAATTGATTTGAGCTATTTTGTTAATGCTTGGTGCTGACATCAAGTGCAAAGAGAAGGTGTTTAATTGTCCAACAAGAAAATTTCTTAAAATTTGGTTTTAGACATTTGATTCAAGTAAGTTTCTAAATAACAGTTCTTGGCCTATCATAAGGAGCAACTACAGTTATAAACACAAGGGAGATTGTTTTATAATCTTATATACTTGACACTTTAATGTCACCATTTACAGGATATCTTTTCACATGGCAGAAAAATAGACTAATGCAAGGTGGAGTTGAGAACACAGAATTCATCCTCACACACAAATGAACAAAAGCAACACAAAGCCATTCATGATTAATTTTCAACTTTGCCTCATGCAATTTTCTTTTCTCTCATTGAAGGCTTTGATTTCACAGGTGAAAGCAAGTTCAGTACTTTAGGCATCAATGAACTTGATCAGAAATGAGAACTTTGGCTTATTTCTTCTCTTTCCAAGCCCTGATATGTTTATTACGACATATGACCTGGATCAATTCCATTTTTTATCTGTAATAGTTTTCGCTGAATTAAAGAACAGGTGAAAAAGGAACAGAAGTAGGCCATTTGATCCCTCAAGCCTGCCCTGCCATTCAGTAGCTCATGCCCTCCACTCCACTTACCTCCCCCTCCCCCAACAACCCTGAACTTTTTTGAAGATCAAAAGTCTATCTAATTCAGTACTGAATACATTCAAACATCTAGCCTCCAATGCTCTTTGAAGTCGTGAATTCAAAAAAAATCAAGGACCCCTGGAAAAATCTCCTCTATCTCCTCCTTATTCTGAAACCACGATCCCCTCATTCTAGGATTACCCCACGAGGTGGAGCATCCTCTGCATCTAACCTGTCAAGCCCCGTGGGAATCTTCAATGTTTGAATAAGATCACTCGTGTCTTCTAAACCTCTAGAAGCATGTTCCAATCTGCTCTACATTTCCTCATAAATCAATCAATCACTTTACCCCTAGATTTAATCTTATGAACTTTCACTGAACTGCCTCTGATACAAAGATATCTTTTCTTAAATAAGGAGACCAAAGACAAATTAGTGTAGTCTCACCAACACTCTGCGCAGTTTAGTAAAATTTCCCTACTTTTTAAAATTTTTAAATTTTTAAAATTTCCCTACTCCACACCACTTCATTTCTTAACCACTTGTTTTATCTGCATGCTACATTTTGAGATTTATTTATGAGGACACCCAGATCCTGCTGTACTCTAGATTTAAATATTCCACAGTTCCCTTCTTCCCAAAGTGGATAGCCCCACATTTTTCCGTATTATATCCTATCTGCCAAATTTGTCCACTCACTTAAAGTATTTTATCCCTTTGCAGTCTCTTTGTGCTTTCCTACCTACCTTCGTACATCAGCAAATTTGGCTTAGTGCCTTTGTCTAGTGATATAGATTGTAAATAGTTCAGGCCCTGGCACTGAGAGTTACAGTTTGCCATCCTGAAAAATGATCCATTTATCCCAACCTGTTTCCTGTTCGTTAGCCTATGCTAATATATATATCATACCCACGACCATGAGTCATCTGGTGTAGCAATCTTTTATATGGCATCTTATCAAAATCTAATCACTGAACAACTGATACGAACTGTTTCCTTTAAAAAAAAGGAAAGATTAAAAATATGCAAGCAAAAATAAATCACAATTTGTTAAATCTCATTAGGCTCTCTCCCCCTACCCCCAACCAAACCTTCTGTGAATCCTATTAGTGTAGACGCCCAGATGATTTATCATACATAATATATTACACCAGAAAATAGGCTTGTATTATTAACGATTATTTTTTCATTTTGAAGTAAATTCTGAGCTCCTGTTTATGATAGATTTCCATTCCTGTGTACAACGCCTATTAAAATCAATAACCTGTGAAGAAATCAAATGTCAAATAGTGTTACATATAAATACTAGAGGAGCAGTGAGCCAGGATTCATAATGCAAAACTTACAATTCATCCAATCAAAAAGTAATTCCTGCCACAACTACTTCAAACTAAACTGCAATATTCAGGGTTCCAAAACAATCCCTGTATTGTAATATATACTATTTTTCCCAACAAAGTAATCAAGCAACAATCTGGATTACAGCACATTGGCTAGCACTGTTGCCTCACAACACCAGGGACTTCGGTTCAATTCCCAACTTAGGTTACTGTCTGTGTGGAGTCTGCATGATCTCCCACTGTCTATATAGGTTTCCTTCAGGTGCTCTGGTTACCTCCCATAGTCTGAAAGCTGTGCTGGTTAGGTACATTGACCATGCTAAATTCTCCCTTGGTGCAGCTTAGCAGGCACCGGAGTGTGGCAACTAGGGGATTTTCACAGTAGCTTCATTGTAGTGCAAATGTAGGCCCACTTGTGATTAATAAATAAACTTTAAACAAAAGTTATTAATTCTTCAGCATGAACATAGCACACTGTATTACCCACTGGGGAAGTAATCTGTATATCAATGTGTGCGCAAACCATTTTGCAATTTATTATGAACCTTACCTCAGCCTTACGTCAGTGGTAGGGAAGTTATTGGAGAGCATTCTTCAAGACAGGATTTATTCCCACTTGGAAATAAGTGAATATATTAGTGAGATGCAACATGGTTTTGTGAAGGCGAGGTAATGTTTCACTAACTTGATTGAGTTTTTCAAGGAAGTGACGGAGATAATTGATGAGGGTAGGGCAGTGGATGTTGTCTACATAGACTTCAGTAAGGCTTTGACAAGGTCCCTCATGGCAGACTGGTGCAGAAAGCGAACTCACATATGATCAGAGATGAGTTGGGAAGGCACGTACAGAACTGGCTCAGTCACAGAAGACAAAGGGTAGTAGTGGAAAGGTGCATTTCTGAATGGAGAGCAGTGAATACATATATACACACACACACATCTTTTATATATAGTATATAGATAAATATATACATTAAATAAATGATTTGGAGGAAAATGTAACTCGTTTGATTGGTAAGTTTGCGGATGATACAAAGATTGATGGATTCACGGATAGTGATAAGAGGATGCAGCAGGATATAGTTTGGTTGAAAGCTCAGGCAGAAAGATGGTAGAGTTTCATCCAGACAAATGAGAAGTAATGCATTTTGGTAGGTCTAATACAGATAGTAAATATACAGTAAATATACAGAACCCTTAAGAATATTTATTGGCAGAGGGATCTAGCTGTACAGGTGCACAGAGCAAAGTGATAAAAGTCTAGAAGATGAGGGACACGGACAGAGTGGATTGTCAGAAGGATTAAGGTGCAAGGGGCAGGGTTTAAAGGAGACATACGAGGCAAGTTTTTTTTTAAAAACACAGAAGATGGTGAGTACCTGGAATTCACTGCCAGGAGAGGTAGTGGCAGCAGATACGATAGTGAGTTTAACGGGAGTCTGGACAAATACATGAATAGGATGAAATAGAAGGATATCGTCCCCGGAAGGGACCAGCTTAGTTCAGTGGGGCAGCATGGCTGGTGTAGGCTTGGAGGACTGAAGGGCCTGTTCCTGCGCTGTAATGTTCTTTGATGTTATACCAGGAACCAAAACCAGAAAATACAGAACTTTATTAGTGATTAACTATTTCTTTAGCTGAGCAAAGCAGCAATTAATTCATACCTACAATATTAACATTTCTTAGCACCTATAGTGAAGAAGGAGGCCATTCAACCATCCAGTCTGCACTGGCTCCCTGAAATAGCATTTTATCTAGTCCCATAGTCCACTGCCCTCCTGCACAATTCATTGTAAGATAGCAATCCAATTTCCTACTGAATAACTTGATCAAACCTGCCTCCACAACTCTCTCACGAAGCTTACTCCTGACTCCAATCGTGATCTGGGTGACAAAAGATTCCTCACACTTCTATCTTTTTGCCAACTATTTTGAATCAGTGCTCCTATAGTTTTTGTTGCTTCTTGAGTGGGAACAGTTTCTTAATATTTAGCCTGTCCATACCCCTCAGGATCTTGAATAGTTCAATCAAATCTCCTCTCAATCTTCTTTTCTCCAAGGAAACCAGGCACTGCCCACTGGCCACTCACACCCAGTAAGATGTCTCACAACATCAGGTTAAAGTCCAACCAATTTATTTGATAGTAAGCTCACAAGCTTTCAGGGTTTGCCCCTTCAACAAGGGAATGAAGAGTTCTGGCCTCACCTGACAAAGGGACAAACTTCAAAAGCTTGAGAGTTAACTATCAAATAAATCTGTTGGACTTTAACCTGGTGTTGTGAGATTTCTTACTGTGTTCACCCCAGTCCAATGCCAGCATCTCCACATCAGTCACATACAGCCAGACCAGGCACTACCTACTGGTCACTCACACTCAGTAAGAAAGACATTGACTACTGGCTACTCACACAGCAATACCAGGCACTGTCTGCTGGTCATTTGCAGTGAGTGGACACTCACTGGTCACTCAGGCAGTGAGGGTATTTTCACCCTGGGCTATCACTATCTGTACCCACACTGACCAACCTGACCAGGTAATCAGTGAGTGGTCACTCAGGCAGTGAGGGGGTTATTTCTCTTGAGCTCTCAGCCTCACACTGACCAGATTGGGCTCTCTGGTTACAGACAGTCCGGGGGTTATTCACCCTGGTCTCTGTCGTGTCCACTCTGAGCGCTGGTCGCTTTCTCAGGCGGGCCATTTCTCGGCGCTCCTGCTGCCGCCCGGACCCTATCTGCTCGCGCCTGGGACTCGGCCACCGGGAAACGGCCATTGGGGCTGGAGACTGGGGAAAGAGAGCAAGGAGCCGGCGCTACACTGCGCCGCACTCACCACACAGGGTAACCGCTCCAGTAATCTCTCCACTCCAGCGATCTCCGCTTGCCTTTCCGCCGGTTGAATTTCCGGATTCTGTCGGGAGTTTAACCGTCCCTGTGACGTGGCAGCGGAGGCACGCAGCGGCGAAATGACATCACGGCGGGCTCGGCAGAGCGGGCGGAGCCGAACACAGCTGGCGGGGCGCGGCAACGTCGGGGCGGGGCCGAGCAGTATAGAGGCGGAGACTAGGGCGTGGCCGAACACAGCGGACGTGGCCTGGCAGAGCGGGGGCGGGGGGGAGAGGAGGGTGGCGGGGGCTGACGGAGTGGGCGGAGTTTGGCGGACTGGGCGGGGCCCGACGGAGTGGGCGGGGCTCAGCGGAGCGGGCTGGGGTGGTGGCGCGGGCAATAGCGCATTGGAGCGGCACGATTTGGGCGGACTGGGCGGGGTCTGACGGAGTGGGCGGTGCTCGACGGAGCAGAGGCGGGGCCGGGCAGTGGGCGAAGAGAGCGGGTATTGGTGGAATGGGCGGGACCTGGTTGTAAGCGCCAACAATGGATATTCATAAGTGCTGCTATTGAAGACTGCTGCTGCAGACCAGAACACCTCATTCGCCTGACGAAGGCTATAAAGCCGAAAGCTTGCGAGTTTACTATCAAATAAATCAGTTGGATTTAAAACCGATGTTGTCCGACCTTTTACTGTGTTTACCCCAGTCCAACGCTGGCATCTCTACATCATTATTCATGGGTGGACAATGTTGTCCATGGATGGCAGCCGCTGATTCATTCACTGTGCCATCATCTCAGAGCTGTCATAATCACATCACCACATTTAAATGGCGCACAGCAGCCACATTTCACAGGTCACCGGGAAGAGACAGCTGCCAGGAAATCTGACCCAAAACTCCTTGATGCTTTCCTGAAGAGCCTCTTGTGCTGTAGCGGCAATCTGTAATGTCATCTATACACTGGGCAAGAACCTAGTCACAGGTCTTTCTGGTTGTATCACAGTTTGGTATGGCTTCTGCTCTATCCAAAACCACAAGAAAAGTTGTGAATGAAGCCCAACCCATCACTGAAACCAGTTCCCATCCATTGACTCGCTTTACATTTCCTGCTGCCTCAGAAAAGCTGCCAGTATAATCTCGCATCCCGGACATATTCTCTTCCACTTTCTTCCATTGGGAAAAAGATACAAAAGTGTAAGGACATGTACCAACAGACTCAAGAATAGAGGGACAGCAAGTGGCTAGCACTGCTGCTTCACAACGCCAGGGACCCAGTTCAGTTGGGTCACTGTCTACGTGGTGTTTGCACATTCTGTGTCTATGTGGATTTCCTCCAGGTGTTCTGGTTTCCTTCCACAGTCCAAAAATGTGCAAGTTAGGTTGATTGATCATGCTAAATTGATCCTAGGGTAAATACGTGGGATTACAGTAATAGGGCCTGGGTAGATTGTGGCGGGTGCAGACTCAATGGGCCAAATGACTTCCTTCTGTACTGTAGGGATTCTATGATTCAATGAACTTCTTCTCTACTGTCTCAGACATTTGAATGGACCTATCTCGCATCTTTCTCTACACTCTAGCTTTGATTGTAATACTACATTCTTTGCAGTCTCTTTTCATTTTCTATGAACTGTATAGTGTGCAATGTCTGTGTAGTGTGCAAGAAACAATACTTTTCACTGTATACTAATACATGTGACAATAATAAATCAAATCAAATCAAAATGCAGCACGGGAGGCAGTGGCATCAGTCGTGAATGCCAATACCCTCATTCAGTGATGCAAGAGGATGAATGATCTCCTTCCTTCTATCAGGGTAAGTCACCTTACTCATTACTCTCAACTCATCCACTCACACATCCACACGGATCTCACTCAGTTCCAGCTCAAAGGACACCATCATTCACTACCCCACATACACATATTCATCTCCCTGGGTTGTGTCCTCATACCAACTATGATCACACTCAGCACCCATCCATGCCAGGCATCTTTATCATGCATCCTGCTGACACTCTGTCCATCTGTCTTCATGCTGGATAAGACACAACAAGAGGAAGACATCCCAGTCAGGTGGTGGGATGCCCAAACTGTAGATCCTCACAGACTTCGAATAGCGAGCACTTCAGCCAGCTATTAAGGACAGGGACCAAACCTGTATTCATGCTGAATGCAGTAGCAGTAGACCAATTGAAGATCCAGCACTGCATTAGACAAATGTGAGTGTTTCTCAGGATATTGCCATGCACTGATGGCCTCTGTTTTCTTTTGTAGGTGCCTCTGGGAGCAGCCTCAGGAGTCCACCAGCCAATTCATGTACACCAGGTCAGAACATTTCTGACATTGATTTTTCTGTGCCCTCAGTGGGATATCCATCACAGTGCTCACCTACATCCTCCACCAGTACAGATACACACAAGTCAGTGGGACCTAGTTTCAGAGCAGCTTCAGATTCACTTAAAAGTAGACAAATATCCAGGTCTAGATGAATTGTGCCCCAGGCTGTTGTGGTAGGCAAGGGAGGAAATTGTATGGGCTTTGACCAAAGTTTTAATCCCTCCCTAGTCACCGGACTGGAGGGCTGGAGAACAGCTAACGTGGTCCTACAATTTCATAAAGGTTATAGAGAAAAGCCAGGAAACTACAGACCAGTGATTCACGTCTGTGTTGGGAAACTACTAGATAAGATTCTGAAGGAGAGAATCTATCTCCATTTCGAGAGGTAAGATTTGATCAGGGATAGTCAGCACAGTTTTGTCAGAGGGAGGTCATGCCTAACAAATTTGATTGAATTTTTTAAGCATGTAACCAAGTGCGTGGATGAGGGTAATGTGGTTGATGTAGTTTACATGGATTTCAGCAAAGTTTTTGACAAAGTCCCAAATGGGAGACTTATTAAGAATGCAAATGCCCATGGGATACAGGGTGATCTGATAAAGTGAATTGATAATTGGCTTAGCAGTAGGAGAATGAGAGTGATGACAGTTGGCTGCTTTAGTGACTGGAGGCCAGTGACCAATGGCTACCACAGAAATCTGTGCTGAACACCCTATTGTTCATCATTCACATAAATGACATAAATGATTATGTGCGGGAGTAGGATCAGTAATTTTGCCAATGATACAAAGATTGGCGGGTAATTAATATTGAAGTTAAATGTCTTGAGTCATAGGAAGATATAGATGAGGTGGTCAAATGGACGGATAGGGGCAGATGGAATTTAACCCTGAAAAATGTGAGGTGATACAGTTTGGAAGGAGTAATTTGACAAGGAAGTATACTATAAAAGGTCTAACACTGGGAAATTCTGAAGAACAAAGCAACCTTGGCGTGTTTGTCCATAGATCTCTGAAGGCAGAAAGGCAGGTTAACAGGGTGGTGAAAAAAGCATATGACATACTCGTCTTTATCATTCACCTCCTTGACTACTTAGATTTACTAAGTTTGCCTACTACCACACCAGGTCCACAGCTGATATCATCTCCCTGACCCTGCATTCAACCCTGGAACACCTAGATAAAAGGTCAGACTCCTGTTTATTGACTAAAGTTCAGCCTTCAACACTATTATGCCCACGAAACACATCGCCAAACTCCGTGGCCTGGGTGTCAGCACTCCTCTTTGCGACTGAATCCTGAACTTCCTAACTCACAGATCACAATCAGTAATGATAGGCAACAACACCTCCTCCCCAGTCATCTTTAATACTGGTGCCCCACAGGGCTGTGTTCTCAGCCCCCTACTATATTACCTATACATCTATGACTGTGTGGCCAAATTCTCCTCCAATTTAATTTTCAAGTTTGCTGACCACACCATTGTAAAGGGTCAACCTCAAACAATGATGAGACAGAGTACAGGAATGAGACAGAAAATCTGGTGAACTGATGCAGCAGCAATAATCTCTCCCTCAATGTCCACAAAAGAAAGGAAATTATCATCGACTTCAGAAAGCGTAATGGAGAACATGCTCCTGTCTACATTATGTGAAGATCCCGGCATTGGACTGGGGTAAAAACAGAAAGAAGTCTCACAACACCAGCTTAAAGTCCAACAAATTTATTTGTAGCAAATGCCACAAGCTTTTGGAAAATACTGTTCACCTGACAAAGGAACAGCATGTTCTGAAAGCTTGTGGCATTTGCTACAAATAAACCTGTTGGACTTTAAGCTAGTGTTGTGAGACTTCTTCCAGTCTCCATCAACAGGGACAAATTAAAAAGGGCCGAGAATTTCAAGTTTTTAAGTGTCCAGATCACCAACAACCTATTTTGGTCCTCCCTTGTTGACACTATAGTTAAGAAAGCCCACCAACGCCTCTCTCAGCAGATTAAGGAAACTTGGCATGTCAGCTATGACTCTCACCAACTTTCACAGATGCACCATAGAAAACATTCTTTCTGATTGTTTCACAGCTAGTATGGCTCCTGCTCTGTCCAAGACCACAAGGAACTACAAAAGATCATGAATATTGCCCAATCAGTCACACAAACCAGCCTCCCATCCTTGACTTTATCTACACTTCCCGTTGCCTTGGCAAAGCAGCCAGCATAATTAAGGACCCCATGCATCCTGGACATTCTCTCTTCCATCTTCTTCCATTGGGAAAAAGATACCAAGTCTAAAATCACATACCAACTGACTCAAGAACAGCTTCTTCCCTGTCAGACTTTTGAATGGACTTGCCTTGCATGAAGCTGATCTTTCTCTACACCCTAGCTATGACTGTAACACTACATTCTGCACTCTCTCATTTCCTTCTCTATGAACAGTATGTTTTGTCTGTGTAGCATGCAAGAAACAATACTTTTCATTGTATGTTAATACATGTGACAATAATAAATCAATTAGGATATAGATTACAAAAACATAGAGGTCATAATGGAGTTGTATAGAAGTTTGGTGTGGTTACAGCTGGATTACTGTGCGCAATTCTGGTCGTCACATTATTGGAAGGATGTGAACACACTGGAAGGGGTGCAGGGGAAATTCACCAGGATGCTGCCTGGGATGGAACATTTAAGTTAAGAAGAGAGGTTGTAAAGGCTTGGGTTGTTTTCTCTGAAGTAGAGAAAATTGAGGGGCAATCTGATTGAGATGTTCAAGATTATGAGGAACATAGACAGCGTGGATAGGAAGCAGCTGTTCCCCTTAGCTGAAGAGTTAGTTATGAGCAGACACAAGTTAAAAGTGAGAGGTGGGAAGTTAAAGGGGGAATTTGAAGAAATTTGTTTTTACCCAGAAAATGATGACAGTCTGGAATACATTGCCTGGGAAGGTGTTGGAAGCACGGTGTCTCACATCCTTTAAAAAGTACCTGGATGAGTACTTGGCATATCATAGCATTCAAGGTCATGGGCCAAGTGCTGGCAAGTGAGCAGGCCAGAGCCTTTCATGTGTTGGTGCAGACTTGATGGGCCAAAGAGCCTCTTCTGCATCATGGTATTCTATGATTCTGTGATAATGTTCACTGAGCACATCGCAATGTCCAATCCACAGCAATGGGAGGCAAGGACATTCCAGAGAGCTAGCACTCAGAGGGTTGCTGGAGGCCAGAATCTGCTGAGTCTGAGTCAGGTGACAAACCTCTGGATTTGTGCCTCAGTTTCTGGAGTTCCAAAAATATGCTTGGCAGAATCAGGAAGAGATGTCTTCTGTAGAACATAGAACATAGAACAATACAGCACAAACAGGCCCTTTGACCCACAAGTTGCGCCGATCACATCTACCAATCCACAGACCTATCTATAACCCCCTATCCTATTCTTTTCCATATACTCATCCAGAAGTCTCTTAAAAGACCCCAGTGAGTTTGCCTCAACAACCTCTGACGGCAGTCGGTTCCATTCACTCACCACCCTCTGAGTGAAAAACCTACCCCTGACATCTCCTTTGTATTTGCTTCCCTGCACCTTAAATCTGTGTCCTCTCGTAGTGATCATTTCAGCTCGGGGAAATAGTCTCTGAGAGTCCACCCTATCTATTCCTCTCAACATTTTATAAACCTCTATCAGGTCGCCTCTCAACCTACGTCTCTCCAGTGAGAAGAGTCCCAGCTCCCTCAACCTATCTTCATAAGGCCTGCCTCCCAATCCAGGCAGCATCCTTGTAAATCTCCTCTGAATCCTCTCAATAGCCTCTACATCCTTCCTATAATGAGGCAACCAGAACTGCGCACAATACTCCAACTGGGGTCTGACAAGAGTCTTATAGAGCTGCATCATTACCTCCTGACTCCTAAACTCTATTCCTCGATTAATGAAGGCCAGTACACCGTACGCCTTCTTGACCACTTCCTCCACCTGCGAGGCCGATTTAAGAGTCCTATGGACCCGGACCCTGAGATCCTTCTGCTCTACAACACAGCTAAGACTCTTACCCCTTATATTGTACTCCTTCATCCCATTATTCCTGCCAAAATGGACCACTACACATTTATCTGCGTTGAAGTCCATCTGCCACTTCTCCACCCAGTCTTGCATCCTGTCTATGTCCCGCTGCAACTTTTGGCATCCCTCCAGACCATCCACAACACCACCAATCTTTGTATCGTCGGCAAACTTGCTAACCCATCCCTCCACTTCTTCATCCAGGTCATTTATGAAAATGACAAACAGCAGGGGTCCCAGAACAGATCCCTGGGGCACTCCACTGGTTACCGACCTCCATGCAGAACAAGACCCATCCACAACCACTCTCTGCCTTCTGCCGGCAAGCCAGTTCTGGATCCATGAGGCCAAAGTCCCTTGGATCCCATGCCCTCTCACCTTCTCCAGAAGCTTTGTACTCTTCAAAATGCAAGGCTCTATGGTGGAGTCTGTTTCCCCAACCCCCCCCATCCCTTGACTCACACCCTCAACTCACCTGCTTTTTCCCCACCTTACCCGTCTCTCTCTCTCTCTACAACCCCTCACCCCCACCCCCAGCTTCCCCACCCAACGCAAATGGGAGGAAAAATTCCCAGCTGCGCCACATCTGTAACTTGGAGTGAAGCTTGAGCTAAGGTGCCTGGCAAGTAAAATCCTATGTTTTACTGTTAGCCTGTGAGCTTTGTCTGGAAACAGAATTTAACTGTAACCTGGATAAGTTTGCTTGGGCAGAATTTCATGCACAACAACACATGCTCTCAGGCAGAAAAAAGGTCATGATTCCCAATCGCGGCCGAGATCAATTCAGATCTATGCTAACTGGCCACCTAAGTGCCAGCCAGTGTAAACTGTGGCCACATTGTGCCAGTGGGGTTAGGTTTACAGCAGACTCCATGTCCAATAGCAGCCTGCCATGGACTTAAAGGAGGCATGCAGAGGCACCCCTGGCCAGCCCTGGTGAATACAGCAGCCAGCAAGAGGACAGCAACGTGCTGAGGTCTACATGCTGTGCTGATCCCAACACAGAAATCACTCCCTCAAAACCCCAAAACAACAACTCAGCTCACTCCCTAAAACTCCCAATTCCTCATGCAGATTCACTTCATTCTTCTTTTATCCTGCCCTCAAATTTAAAAAGTAAAGAAAAGGGCTTGTCCTCATGCTGAGTTTTCTGTGTGCTGGATTGCAAGGGGCATATAAATTGGTCAATTAGGGATTTAATTGTATCGACATGGTAGCACAGTGGTTAACATTGCTGCCTCACAGTGCCAGGGACCCGGGTTCAATTCAGCCTCAGGTCCCTGTCTGTGTGGAGTTTGCACATACTCCCAGTGTCTGCGTGGGTTTCCTCCATGTCCTCTTGTTTCCTCCCATTATCCAAAGATGTGCAGGTTAAGTGGATTGGCTGTGCTAAATTCTCTGTCAGTGTCAGGGGATCTAGAAGGGTGAGGGATTCTGTGGTTACTCTATGGTTCCACGGTCATCAACTAGCATCATAATTGTTGGTGGGTGCACTGTTGATCCATTTCTCTGTCTGCCAGCTAAGTATTGTGTGAGTATGTGATGACATCGGGGCATGTACCAAACACCATCACGCGCTGTTTAACATGCTTCAGAGTTAGGCATGCACCTAGCAGAGATAAAATTTTATCCCTAAGAGACTGAGTTTTTAAATTCACACAATTTATGGCATGTCAGAATGAGAAAACTCGGAGAAAGGCTTTGACAAATCAGCAGTCTGTGATGGCCTCTTTATTCCTTTAGCTGCACATCAAAGACTAGCAAAAAGGTTTTCAAGATTTTAGGATATAAAATGATTCTTGAAATGTTTCAAGGAGAATTAAATTTTTGATAAATTGGGCATCTTGATTGCACAGCAAGCACTTTTTTAAAACTCCAAATGAGGTTGGAGTACTGAGAAATAATTGCATTGTGAAGCATTATTTTCTGGATACAAAGTGAAAGCCTTCTTCCCATATGGACACATCACAAAGGAGTTCAGAGTTGACTCAATCCAATAGTAATTATGGCCCATTGTATTCCGTCCTTGTTGACTGACCAGCTGGTCCAACTCACCAGTGCAACTCTTAAGAGAATAGGCCTGTCACTGGGGACAAAGAATCCACTGAGTTCCAGATAACCCTACAAGCAGTCAAAGTGATGACCAGTCTTAGCTGCACAAATGATGTGATATTCAACACGCTAATGGGTATCTGATTTTTACTGGTTAATATAACAGCAGTATTGTACACACAATTAAATGCTGATTTTAACCTCACCCAGCTGATGGAATTGGAGTGGGTTCAGGTTGGATGTCTGTTGTTCACACTGCCTGTGGCTGGCAACATTGAGGTGTGTGAAACTTGATAGTTGGGAAAAGAAAGTTGGGAAGAGGATTTGGTGTAAACACCAGGATATGGAGTGACAAATCTCATGCACCATAGAATGCATCCTTTTCAGATATATCACAGCTTGGTATGGCTTCCCCTCTGCCCAAGGCCAAGAGAAACTGCAAAGGGTTGTGAATGAAGCCCAGCCCATCATGGAAACCAGACTCCCATCCTCCCATCGATTGACTCTGTCTATACTTCCCGCTGCCTGAAAGCCAGCCAGCATAATTAGGGACACCACACAACCTCAACATACTTCTTCCACCTTCTTCCGTTGGGAAAAACCCTGAGTCACATACCAACCAACTCAAGAACAGCTTCTTCCCTGCTGTCATCAGACTTTTGAATGGATCTAATTGGCACTAAGTTGATTGTTCTCTACATCCTATCTGTGACTGTAACACTACATTTTGCACTCTCCTTCTCTATGAATGGTATGTTTTGTGTAGCGCGCAAGAAACAATCCTTTTCACTGTATGCTAATACATGTGACAATAATGAATAAAAAAGAAAATTAAAGTCTTATTTATTTATTAATTATTGTTTATTTATTAGCCACAAGTTGGCTTAGATTAACCTTGCACAGAAGTTACTGTGAAATTTCCCTAGTTGCCATACTCTAGTGCCTGTACAGGTACGATGAGGAAGAATTGAGCCAATGCACCTAACTAGCACATTTGGACTGTAGGAGGAAACCGGAGCATCTGGGGGAAACCCAAACAAACATGGGGAGAATGTGCAGACTCTGCACAGACAATGACCCAAGCCAGGAAGCATGATATTGTAACAAAGTGGCACAATTGAAAGAGGGCATATGTAAAAGGTTATGGAAATGTAGTATTTTCACAACTTAGGGCAGAAGTTTACAGTCCTGTCACATTGGGGGCAGAGCTGGAAAATATGACCATGAGGTGGCTGGAAGAGCCAGAAACTTCCACTCTTCGTTTATTGTTTAATTTCACAACACACACATATTTCCCAATAACAACTTCACCAGAAATTAACTTTGAAATTAAAAGATCTTTTTAATTTCTTCCTGCTTTGTGGTTGCCTCCTTATGTTGTTCATCTTGGTAATGCTTCATTCTTAAGACCATGCTTCTCCAATGAAAAAAGAATAAGTGTCTTGAGCCCATCCTGGTTGCTAAGAGCTTTAAGACAAAGTATTATTCTGGTGATCCTCCTATCAACCTGTTGCAGTGACCTCATTATGCTGTAGCATGTGAGAAGACCAAATTTGAAACACTAGATCAGTGCTCCCAATCGGTGGCACTGGTGTGCCATGATGATACCCTCCCCCCCACCATCCCCATCCTGCTAAGTGTGCTGCAAAAAAATAATTCAAGGTGATTAAAAATTAATGTTATTAAACTAAAACTTAGTGGTGGTCAGCATTTCCAAGACCTGAAAAACTTCAGGCCTCCCGCACACTCGCTGGCTGGGAAAGAGCCACACATGCGTGATTTAGATTTCTATGTTGGTCAGACCCATGTGCGCGACCAATGGGACTTGGAGCTGAAGATAAAGTCCCCATGCGCCCACACAAAAAGGGCACAAGAACCCTAGAGGAAGTGAGAGAGAAAGACATTAAAAAATAGCATATGCTATTCTGAAAATCACAATATTGAAACCATGCCAAGAACTTTATATCTGCAATTATGTTTAGCTAATGCCTAGCAATAAAATTAACATTATGCTGAGACTCCTGTCCTACACATCAGCTTTCTCTATTTTTTTTAATGATGTTGCCATTTTTATCTCATTTTTCATTTTTCTGCCTGTCGTACAGTAGTCAAAATATTAATAGCAAAATGCTACAGATACTGGAGATCTAACATAAGAAGGAAAAAGGCTTGAAAAACTCAGATAATTGGGCAGCATCTGTGGAAAGGAACAGTCAACATTCATGTCGATGGCCATTTGAAAATATTAAATCTTGCGCAAACTGGATAAATAATTTGTGTCACTAAAGGGTTTTTAGAGAAATCAAGGTTCCCTTTGCACAGTTTACATTTATATTGTATTTACATTTTACAAGTCAATGGCTCAGATTTTGTGATAGCTAGGATAACGTGGTGGCACAGTGCTTATCATACTACCTCATGGCACCAGTAGACCTGGGTTCAATTCCAGCCTTGGATGACTGTATGGAGTTTGCATATTCTCCCAGTATCAGTGTGAGTTTCCTCTGGGTGCCCCTGTTTTCTCCCAGAGCCTAAAGATGTGCGGGGTAGGTTGATTGGCCCTGATAAATTGCCTTTAATGTCAGGGGGATTAACAGGGTAAAATGGGTAGGATTACGAGGATAGGGCCTGAGTGAGATTGTTATCAGTGCAAGCTCGATGGGTCAAATGGCCTCCTTCTGCACTGTAAGGATTCTATAATAGAACTGAAATAAACAGTGCTCAGTATTATTATGGTGGAAATCAGAATTGTGGCATCTACACATACACAGTAAAATATGGAAGCCCATGTTTCCCGATTCTCTCCAGATTTTTTGCCCACATCGCCTCTCTCTGACAGCAAACACAGGCTGAAATTCGGCCCAAAAATGTCTATGGCTAGAGGGCTGTTCAGAGAAAATAGGAGGCGTGTCTCAAAATGTTTAGAATGGTAATATATAAAAGCTTGGGAACCAGTGCTCTTGATGTGGATATACCAAAGTTTTTTTATAAAAGTAAGCATTGTATACATCTAGTTCAATATTGAACTGTCCCAGTTATCATATTTCATCTGCATTTCTAACTCCCATGTCAAAACTAAACTTACTCAATGCCCTCACTTGTATCATCAATAAAGACAATGAAGAGTAAACATCCCAATACAGGTTCCCATGGGAATTTATTAGTAATCCATTTAGACCTACTGCCATTGATTACTGCCCTCTGCTGACAAGAATGAAACAAAATTCACTTTCCAGTGTGAAAACTATCCGAGATTTCTATGGAATGAAACTGCACTCAGTCGTACATCCACCTGCACATGAAATATTTAAGACTCAACGTCCCGCTCTCCCCCATCCCACCCCACCTTCCAATCATCATCATCCATCCATCAAAAAAACATTAATCTCTCTATTTTACAAATTACCATCCCATCGTCCTGAACATGCTGTTGTCTCCCAAAAGTCCATCTTTCCTATAGACCATGGTTAAATTCCTCTAATTGGGTTTCCATCTCTGCCACACCACTGCATCTGCCCTTATCAAAGTCACGAATGATTGTGACTCTGGTGAACTATCCCTCCTCATCCTTTGTATCTGTCTGCAGCAGTTGCTCACAGCATCTATCCTCCTCTAGCACCTCTTCTCTGTCAGCCACTTGGATGGGCTGCCTTAGTCTAACTTCATTCTTATCCATCTTGTTGTAACCAGAGAATGATCTGCAATGGCTTTCCTTCCCACCACGATAACATTACATCTGGAGTTCCCCCCACCAAAACATCCCAAGGATCTAGCCTTGACCCCCTCCTATTTCTAACCTACATAATGCCCTCCGGTGGCATAATCTAAAAAAAGTTCAAGCTCTGCATATATACTGTTAATAAGAAACTGTACCTCACCAGCACTTCTGTCCCTGACTTTTCACGTTGCTTGTCCAACATCTAATTCTAGAAATTTCATCCAGCTAAACATTTAGAACTGAATTCATTATCAAAAACTCCATCCCATAGCCAGTGATTTTGTTCTTCCACTATCTGTGACTGAACCAAGCAGTTCATAATATATATGTCCTATTTGACCCTGAAATGAACTTCCAACCACATGTCTGCTCCAACACAAGATTGCCTGTTCCCACCTTTGTATCATGACCTGACTCTGCCCCTGCTTCTGCTCCTCCGTATGTTTGGTCCCTCTGTACTTGATAAATCCAATACTCTACTGGCTAGTCTCCCATCTCTTACCCTCCATAAACTTCAGCTCATTCAAAACTCTGCTGCCCTTATTTGACTTGCACCAAGTCCTATTCACACAACACCCTAAGTTGGTTCCTAGATCAGTAACTCTTCAATTTAAAAACACTCAGTCTTGTTTTCAAATTCCTTCCTGGCATTACCAATCTCTATTTCCATAACATCCTCCAGTCCCAAACTCCTCTGCGATCTGTGCTCCAGCCTCAATTGCGCATCCCCCATTTTAATCGCTCTGCAATTGAAGCTGCAAAGGCCTTACACTTTGGAATTTCCTCCCCTATGTCTTACCATTTCTACCTTGTTTTCCTCTTCTAAGACTCTTCTTAAAATCCATCACTTTGACAAAGCTTTTGGTCACCTGTCCTAATATCTTTTTACATGACTCGATGTCAAATTTTGTTTGAGAATACTTCTGTGAAATGTTTTGAGACATTTTACTGTGTTAATCATCCTGGATAAAAAAATGCAGGTGGCAATGTCAGGGAGAAATGGTGTGAGTAGAGGTAAGAGAGAATACATGGGAGGAGAAAGTTTAACAAGAGCGGGAGGCCAATGAATTCAAATGTGAAAGGACAAGGGGAACCAAGATAGAGAGGTTGAGAGAAGGAAAGAGAGAAAATTCTGGGATTGACGTGGTGGGTGAATCAGTGACAATGAGGATTTTAAAGGAGATATGAGACAGATGAAACAAAATTCTTGAAGGACATGAAGGTAGCAAAGGAATAGTGGGAAAGGCTTTTTTGGTGTAAGGGTCAGATCATTACAGTGGGAGTTTAGACAGGTCAGGTAGTGAGTGAAAAGTGTAGTCTGTTATGGGGAGTCCAAGAGAAAAAAAAGAGAAAGGATTTGAGGTTCAGGGCAACAAGCAAAATGTAAATGGGAATGGACGCAGATGGAATTCGAATCACACAGTCATGGCAGATATAAAAAGACGTCTCACTGGGCTATTCACTCACCTGATGAAGGAGCAATGCTGCAAAAATTTGTGATATCAAATAAACCTGTTGGATTTTAACCTGGTGTTATGAGACTTATTACTGCACCCACCTCAGTACAACACCAGCATCTCCACATCATGGCAGATATAAGGAGAGACAATAAACAATGGATATTTCATATATGTGAAACATGGAATATACTGTGGTGTGCAATAATATCCCGCCAGATAAATTGAAAAATAATACACTCGTATACTGCTTTCAGCACCAACAAGCAGGATCTGAAATACTCCTGTACCACAGTATTAGTGAACTTTCTGACAAACATAACCTTTCAAAAATTGTTAATGTATATCTGGACATATGCATCACATAAACAGAATATGGCAAAGGAAGTTGTTGATTACTGTGTTTCATTCATGAAGACATCTGTATAATAATCCACTTGACTTTGTTATGAGTCATTCAGTCTCCTTTGCTGATGGAATAAATATAATTTTAAACAACTTCCTTTGCAGCAGTTTCTTTGCACTGTACGCAGCTCGACAATTAGCTAAATCTTTGACAAAAAGGATTGAGTTAACACAGTTAGGGAAATGCTCTGTTGTCTTTCTAATGATGAATGTTTGGCAAAAGACCATGAAGATTATCATGTTAACCAGCATTAATCCGGAAATAGATAATGAACTGGAGTCATCGAGAGACAAGCATCTGCTATTTGTTACCTCCATTTGAACTGAGCTAAAATCAAAATTTATTGCATTGTCTCTTAATCCAACTGAACAATTTGCATTTATCTAGCACCTCGAAAATAGGAAAGTGACTCAGACATTGGGACATGTAAGAGCAACAAATAGACAACAAACCAAAGGCTACATTTGCAGGAATGACAACAGTAGTAGCTTTCTTAGAGAGGTGAATTTTAAGAGGGATAAGGAAGAAGAAATTGTTGGAGCAAGCAATTTCAAATTGTGGATCCTGCGATAGCTGAAACTACAACTGCCAAAAGACGTCGCATGTTCCCCGTAATCATTTGAAAACATGTCTTTCTAACTTGCCCTTTGTTCTAATGGTTCAGTGACTATTCCCTTGCTGCAGATTTGACAAACAATGGAAACAAGCTTTCGCTATTTAATTTTGCAACATCTTCCATCATTTTTAATCCTCTGCTGGGTCACTTTTCTCTGTTCCAAAGAACAAAGAACAAAACAGCACGGGAAACAGGCCCTTCGGCCCAATGAGCCCACGCTGCCACCTCGATGTTCCCATTTCTACCCGTGATCCCTGCCTATGTTTTTAGATCTATGCATTGGAACCAAATCTGAGACAATTTAGGGAGAATTTGTTCTGCCAATCTGCCTAAGAGTACATCTTTGGGATGTGGGAGGAAACCGGAGAAAACATATGGAAGCACAGGGAGAATGCACAAACTCCCACAGACACAGGCCCAAATCCATGTATCTGCACAGCACAGCGATAGTCACTGAGCTGTCGTGTTGCCCATCAAATGGTCCAGGTCAAGCGTACACTAACGACGTGAAGCACTGGGATACTCTCGAAAAATCCAAGAGCAGCCCTCTCATGACCCATCATGTGTATGCCCCTCGTTAGACAACAAGGTGGACCAAAGTACCTGTAGGATAAAACAAATACATCAATGTCATCGACAATTTACACACTTCCCAGGGAACTCCCAAGGCTCATGATCCCTATTTTAAATCAGTTTTCTATATCCCTCCGTTCCCATTCTGTTCATGTGCCCATCTAAGTATTTCTTAAATAACTCCAGAGTACCTGCCTCCATGGCAGCATGTCCCATACCCCCACCACCCTCTGTGTGAAAAAACTCCCTCTAGCATCCAAATTATACCTTACCCCCCTCACACTAAGCCCGTGACACCTCGTGCTATTTCAGTCCATCCTAGGAAAAAGCTTAACCCTGTTTACTCTATCTACATCCCTCATAATCTTGTACATCTCTATTAGATCTCCTCTAAGTCTATGCCTTTCTAAGGAAAACAGCCCCAATTTGCCTAACCTCTCCTCGTAACTCAGACCTTCCATACCAGGCGGCGTCCTGGTAAACCTCCTCTGCACTCTCTCCACAGTCTCCATGTCCTTCCGGTAGTAAGGTGACCAGAACTGGATGCAGTATTCCAAATGAGGTCTAACCAACTTTTTATACAACTGCAACATTAAAGGCCAGCTCTTGTACTCTATACCCCTTTCTATAAAGGCTAGCATACCATATACTTTCTTCACAACCTTCTCCACTTGCTCTGCCACCTTCAGAGACTTGTGCACCTGCACCCCCAGGTCCCTCTGTGTTTCTATACTCTTAATAGGTCTACCCTTTATCATATACCTCCCCCCTACATTGTTTCTCCCGAAATGCATCATCTCACAGTTATCAGGATTGAATTCCATCTGCCATCTACCTGCCCAAGCTACAGCCTATCTATGTCCTGTTACATCGCCTGACAATGCTCCTCACTATCCGCAAGTCTAGCCATCTTTGTATTGTCTGCAAACTTGCTAATCACTCTACTTACTCCCTCTTCCAAGTCATTTATATATATTACAAATAGAAGAGGTCCCAGTACCGAGCCCTACGGCACACCACTAGTGACCTTCCTAGAAAAACACCCTTCCACTATTACTCTCTGTCTCCTATTACCAATGATGTAAAGATGCCAGCGTTGGACTGGGGTGGTAAGAACTCAGTCAGAATTTAGCAACACCAATTTTAAATCCAACCGATTTATTTGATAGTAAATCTGCGAGCTTTCAACACTCTGTGTCTTCGTCAGGCAAATGCAGTGTTCTGGTCTGCAATAGCACACATCAGCACAGACAGTCAGAGATTGCTGATTAGAATGCGAATCCTTACATAGAACAACGAACATAGAACATAGAACGTAGAACATAGAACATTACAGCACAGAACAGGCCCTTCGGCCTTCGATGTTGCGCCAACCAATATAAAAAGCAATGATCCTCCAAACTAAACCATTCCCTTCTCTTCCATATACTTATCAACTAACCTCTTAAACGCCACCAAACTTGGTGCATCTACAACTGCCGCAGGCAGGGCATTCCACTCCCTAACCACCCTTTGGGTAAAGAATCTAACCTGAGTGAGGTTGTCAGCAAAAAACCTCACTTACTGTACTGTCTGGAGAAAATACACAATTCTCTAACCAATACTCAGGATTCCCTTCACACACATTGTTAGCCACTTTAACACTTGAATAGCAGGTTAGATGTAAGGATTCGCATTCTGATCAGCAATCTCTGACTGTCTGTGCTGATGTGTGCTTTTGCAGACCAGAACACTGCATTTGCCTGACGAAGACACAGAGTGTTGAAAGCTCGCAGATTTACTATCAAATAAATCGGTTGGATTTAAAATTGGTGTTGCTAAATTCTTACTGAGTTCCTATTACCAAGCCAGTTACTTATCCATCTAGCTACGTGTCCTTGTATCCCATTAGCCTTGACTTTTTCAACTAACCTCCCATGAGGGACTTTGTCAAACGCCTTACTGAAATCCATATAGACGACATCAACGGCTCACCCTTCGTCAACCGTTTTCATCACCTCCTCAAAAAATTCTACCAGATTCATAAGGTACGACCGCCCCTTAACAAAGCCATGCTGCGTACTCCTAATCAGATCGCAACGCTCTAAGTGCCTATACATCCTATCTCTAAGAATCCCGTCCAACAGCTTCCCTACCACTGACGTCAAACTCACCTGCCTATAATTTCCAAGGTTATCCCTACTACCCTTTTTAAACAACGGTACAACATTAGCTATTCTCCAGTCCTCTGGGACCTCACCTGTGTCCAAAGAAGAGATAAACATTTGCATCAGAGGCCCAGCAATTTCACCTTGCATCTTCTTAAGCAGCCTGGGATAAATGCCATCAGGCCCCAGAGTTTTGTCAGTTTTAATGCTACCTAGAAACTCTAACATATGGATATTTCCCTCAACAGGTCTACAGCTCCCTCAGAGACAGGACAGGTCGACAAGCCCCTCTCCTTTGTGAATACTGACGCAAAGTATCCATTCAGGATGTCCACCGTTCCCTCGAGCTCTAAGCACAGTTCCCCTCCTCTGTCCCTAAGAGGTCTGATTTTGCTCCTACCC
Organism: Sphyrna mokarran; assembly: GCA_024679065.1. Classification (NCBI taxonomy): domain Eukaryota; kingdom Metazoa; phylum Chordata; class Chondrichthyes; order Carcharhiniformes; family Carcharhinidae; genus Sphyrna; species Sphyrna mokarran. The sequence continues at coordinate 37,131,991 of JAGIQG010000015.1, forward strand.
ACCCTTTTATTCCTAACATAGGAGTAAAAAGCCTTTGGATTTTCCTTAATCCTATCCACCAAAACCATTTCATGCCCCCATTTTGCCCTTCTAACTCCCGTTTGAGCTCCCTCCTACTCTCTCTTAATTCCTCCAACACTCTCTCTGTTCCCAGCTGATTTGACCTAACATACGCCTCTCTTTTCTTCCTAACCAAGTCCTCAATATCCCTAGTAATCCACGGCTCTCTAATCCTACCTTTCCCATCTTTCCTCTTAGCCGGCACGTATCTTTCTTGCCACATTTTCAGTATTCCCTTGAAAGAATCCCACATGCCTAGCGTGGACTTACCCTCGAGCAATGGTTCCCAATCAGTTTCCATAAGTTCCTACCTAATCTGACTGTAGTTAGCCTTCTCCCAATTCAGCACCCTGCCCCTAGGGCAATAACATCCTTTTCCATCTGTACCCTAAAGTAGAGAGAATTGTGGTCACTGTTAGCCACATGTTCCTCTACTACAACATCAATCACCTGACCTGGTTTACTACTCAGAACTAAATCCAATAAAGTCCCCTCTCTCTAGTCGGACTAGCTACATACTGCTCCAATGATCTTTACAAATCCCTCCCGTCCGAACCCCCAGCTCTAGGTACCCCAGGGAGATTAAAATCTCCCACTATAACATAGAACATAGAACAATACAGCACAGAACAGGCCCTTCGGCCTTCGATGTTGTGCCGACCAAAATAAAAAGCAATGCCCCTCCAAACTAAACCATTCCCTTCTCTTCCATATACTTATCAATTAACCTCTTAAACGCCACCAAACTTGGCGCATCTACAACAGCTGCAGGCAGGGCATTCCACTCCCTAATCACTCTTTGAGTAAAGAACCTACCTCTGATATCCGTCCTATAACTCATACCCCTTAATTTAAAGCTGTGTCCCCTCGTGCTAGCTTTCTCCATCCTAGGAAAAAGGCTATCACTGTCCACCCTATCTAAACCTCTAATCATCTTATATGCTTCAATAAGATCCCCTCTTAGCCGCCTCCTTTCTAACGAAAACAACCTCAAATCCTTCAACCTCTCTTCATAGGACCTGCCCTCCATACCAGGCAACATCCTGGTAAACCTCCTCTGTACCCTCTCCAATGCCTCCACATCTTTCTTATAATGTGGCGACCAGAACTGCACACAATACTCCAAGTGCGGCCGCACTAGAGTTTTGTACAGTTGCAACATGATGCTGCGGCTCCTAAATTCAATCCCCCTACCAATAAAAGCTAAGACTCCATATGCCTTCTTAACAACTTTATCCACTTGACTGCCTACTTTCAGGGATCTATTGACACATACACCAAGATCCTTCTGTTCCTCAACACTATTAAGAGCCCTACCATTAGCCCTATACTCTACACATTTATTGTTCCTGCCAAAGTGCATTACCTCACACTTTTCCACATTAAACTCCATTTGCCACCTCTCGGCCCAGCTCTGCAACTTGTCCAAGTCACTCTGTAAACTAAAACACCCCTCTTCACTATCTACCACACCACCAACTTTAGTATCATCTGCAAATTTACTGATCCATCCCTCAATACCCTCATCCAGATCATTTATAAAAATTACAAACAGCAGGGGCCCCAAAACAGACCCCTGAGGCACACCACTCGTCACCGAACTCCACGATGAATATCTCCCATCAACCACCACCCTCTGTCTTCTATCTGCCAGCCAATTTCTAATCCAATTAGCTAAATCACCCTCTATTCCACACATCTGCATTTTCTGTAGAAGTCTTCCATGGGCTCTGTTCTTTCTGCATCTATCCAAAATGTCTTTACATTTGCCTTCTTCCACTGCCCGCGGGCTGTTGGGTGGCCTATAATACACCTCTAGCATAGTAATTGCTCCCTTCCTATTCCTCAACTCCACCCACAGCGACTCCACTCCTAACTCCTCTATATTGTCCTCCCTCTGCACCGCTGTGATGCTCTTCCTAACTAACAACACCGCTCCCCCATCTCTTCTGGATCTTCCTCTGTCACGCCTGAAACACATATCCAGGAATATTCAGCTGCCACTGCTCCTCTTCCTTTAACCATGTCTCCGTCACTGCAACCACATCCAAGTTCCTCGCAAACATTAAGGCCCTAAGTTCATCTGTTTTTCCTGTTATGCTCCTTGCATTGAAACAGACACACTGCAGACTTCCAAGCCCACTCGGAACCTCCTTCTCCTTGGTGTATTTCCTCTCATCCAAGCTTATTCTATCTTCTATCTCGCTCCCTACTGAGCTAGCGTTCTCATCCCCTCCCCCCCCCATATTAATTTAAACCCTGCCGAAACACTCCAGCTAACCTCACAGCTAAGATATTCATGCCCTTCCCATTTAAGTGTCCCTGTTCCTTCTATACAGGTGCCCTTCTTTCACAAATACTTCCCAGTTGTCCACAAATATGAAACCCTCTGCCCTACACCAATTCTTCAGCCATGCATTCAGCTGTAGGAACTCATTTCTCCTGGCCCCGCTATTACCTGGCCCTGGTAGCAGCCCTGAGATCGCCACCCTGAAGGCCCTACTCTTCAGCCTACCCCACAACTCCCTACATTGTTTTCGTATATCCTCCTTGATCGTCCTTCCTACATCCTTCCCTCGTATGTGAATAATCACATCTGCCTGGTCCCCTCACCCTTCAAAATGCCTTCTACCCTGTCAGACACATCTTGCACCCCTGCTCCAGGGAGGCAAACTACCATCCTGGAGTTCCGCTTTTGACCACAGAACCATCTATCTATTCCTTTGGCCCTCCCATCCCCCACCATTATCTCCCTTCTAGTCCCCTTCGTCCCCTCTGGTCCTCCTTCTTACCTTTTTTACCCCTCCGCCCTCGATATTTTGGGGGACTATCACTGGGGAAGTCTTTGGACTATTGCCCCTCTCCTTTTTCCCATTCCTCACAGTAACCCACTTGTAAGCATCAGGTTCCCCCCCTTAGGCTCTGGGTCCACCACCTTACTCTGCCTCCCTTCCATTATTGCCTCATTCTCCTTGACTAAAAATACATCTTCCAATCGCCGCTCTAGTTGCTTGACCCGAGTCCTCAGACGCTGTTGCTACAAACAGGTGCATATGTGGACTTTCGGGAGACACCTTGCTTCCAGGAACTCCCACATATAACACTGTATGCAGGTGAGGCATCTTCCTGTAATCCCTGCCATTGTCCTCAACACCTTTGGAGGTGTGAACACAACTGGAAAACCAGTAGCACACTCTGCCTAAGCCTGCTGTCGTCTAAGCCCAGCGAGCCAAAGCCCTCAAATCTCTCACTCTGCTTCCCTGCTCACTCCCCTGCCCGCTCCCGATGCTGCCCGCTGTCTACTGCGGCTTTCTTTTTATACTCCCCGGTTCCCTTCCCAGCTACCCCCACACCTAACTACGGCAGCAAAAAGCAATCAAAAAACCCGCCAGCCGGAAATAAAGAAAAAAAGCAAATTGAAAATCTTTCACACTCAGCCACCAGCACTTCCAAACACTCTGTTCCAGAGAACAATGAGTTCCATTGAAATCAAGTCCTTGTTTTCAATATTGTTATGTCTCCCTGTTCCTATAATTTAGAAATGATCACACTTTAGACTTAAAATGCTGGATCTTCATCAAGCGTATTCTTACAGCTCTGCATATTGTTGGGGTAGCTAACTCTTCAGAATTGGCCTGGAGTCTCCAGAAATTGAAATCAATCTTCAGGACTTCATTCTTACATTAAAAATATATTTCTTGTCCCTTTCTTTTCCTTGAACATTTCTTTTTACCAGAATCAAAAATTATTGAAAATGGGGGGGGGAGGAGGCAGTTTGGCTGATGGTCCAACACCATCCAATTGGATAATGACCCTTGTTGCTTTCCAGTTGGTTGACTCTCAAATGCTCTCTGAAATGGCTGAGCAAGCCATTCACTTCAACAGCAACTAGGGACAAGCAATAAATGCTGGCCAGGTAGTGATGCCCATAGCTCATGAATGAATATTTAAAAAATTGGTGTAGGAAGGCAGTAATACGTCACCAGGATGAATGTGTTGGCTGACTGATGGCTGGAGCTTGGAGGCAAATTATGTGATGAAACCTCCAGGAATGCATTTAGTCACAGTTGGCAACCTTGCATGTGGACTGACCCAACTCATTACTGCTGTGCAGCAGTAAAATGTGGATATACATTCTCATGACAATTGATTCCTTTTTTAACAAATAATGTAACAAACAATTTCTTCGTAATTCCACCCTTTTATTCTAATGAATCTTTACTATGTCTTTGCAGTGATGGAGTGCCCAACAGTGCCATTCACTTTTACCGAACCAATATCCTACACACATTCAGCAACATAGCAAAACACAGATTCTTATCTTACCTTTTTGATAGCCTTTTCCACCTGTACATTCAGCCTTGAAGATCTATATATCCCACAATGTATCTTACATTTCTTTACACTAATTGCATCTCTTTATCAACCTGTTAACCAGTCCATGTTCTTCTGCAGCCATCTATGTTGCAAACTCAATGGGCAGAATGGCCTCTTTCTGCATTGTAAAGGTAATATCATTCTATGATACATTCTTCCTCACAGTTCACCATGTTCCTTCATTAGGTATAATGACAAGCTCTAATACAGTTCCTTTGGCTGTTCTGACCAAATAATTCATTTAACAAGGAAGGAACAGAGGTGTTAGAATAAATCCCAGATGCATAGCACTAGCCCAACTTTACAAATCCAAAATCATCCATTTACACTATTTACACAGGCTTCCTGTCTGAAAGGCATATTTCTAAAGATGCAACCTTATTTCCTTTAATAACTTAACATTTCAATTTCTTATTGCACATTTTGTGAAGCACATTATGTCAAAATTTGTAGGTCCTTTGGCACAGTCAGCAAAAACCATTGGGCGGCATGGTGGCTAGAACTGCTGCCTCACAGCACCAAGGATCCGGGTTTGATTCCCAACTTTGGTCACTGTCTGTGTGGAGTTTGCACATTCTCCCCATGTGTGCATGGGTTACAGGAAAGCTGCCTGTAAATTTTCATCTGTTTGAAATCTCCTGAAATGACTTCTCTTTCTGTCCTGCAGAGTTAGCGTGGAGTCACACAAATGACCCTTTTGGCCCCTTGCTATTTCTCACCTGCTTGCTGCCCTTCACTGGCAAACATTTGAAACCCAAAATGTCAGCATTAACTTGGAATGAAAGATCATTGCAGCATTGAGTGGGGCCATTCAGCCCATCAAGTCTGCAAAGACCACAATCCCAACTGGATCTCCTGCAAGTTTATTTCCCTCAAGTATCCATCTGATTTCTTTTTGAAATCACTTTTTTGTTTCCACTGCCACCAACCTTGTAAGCAGCCAGTTCCGAATCATTATTACTCACTGAGCTAAAAATTTCTTCCTCCAATCCCACCTACATCTCTTGTCAAATCTGTCCTGTACTCCAATGGCACTTAACTCTACCTCACATCCTTCTTCAACAAATCTTTCATTTGTCCTGTTGCTTGTCCAACATCCAATATTAGATAGGGAGCATGATCTTATCAGCTGTTCATGCCCTACTGCCACTGCAAGCGAGGATGGAGAGTTTGGTGCTTAGCCAAACCTCCGTTCACTGTAGTGGGACCAGAAAATCCAGCTGGTGTGAGCAGCTGGAAAATTCTGCCCAAAGTTTCTTCCAATGAAATATTGGAAAGACCAAAATCATTGTTTGTGGTTAACAACACAAATTGCTTTGTCTAGCCATCAATTTAATTCCCTGAGCCTGAACCAGACTTGATAACTGCGGTACCTTATTTCATTCTGACCTGAGGTTCCCTCCCCAACATCATAGTCCATCATCAAGGCTGCTTACTTCCATTTCTGAAATATTGCCCAACTCTGCTGCTCCCTCAGTCTATCAGCTGCTAAAACGATCATCCAAGCCTTGGTTACTCCAGGTGTCATCACTCTACTTCTCTCAGTCAGATTTACAAATGCTCTGTAAACTTGAAGTCATCCAATTCTCCACTGTGTTTGTTTTGTAATTCACACCAAGTTCCCATTTACCATTAACCCTGTGCTCACTGACCTACATCTGGCAATGCCTCAAATTTAGGATTCCCAAATTTGATTTCCAATCCCTTCATATCCATATTCTTCCCTCTGTTTTTAACTCCTCAAGCTCCACAATCTCTAAGATCTCTGGCTTCGCAGTCTCTCTATTCTGTTATCCCACTATCAGTAAGCCAGTCAGGTCTCTAGATGTTAAATTTTTGAATTCCCACACTAAAACTCTCTGCTCTCTACTTCTGTCCCTTTATAAAAACTTTATCAAACCTACTTCCAAGACCAGTCATCTGTCCTAATGAGTGGCTTGTTGTTAGATTTAGTTTGATAATTCTCCAGTGATACAGTTTTGGATGATTTATTACAGTAAAAGTGCTATCTAAATACAAGTTGTTATTGCCATTATCCTCTTTGAAAGTCCACACATTCTATCTTTCTGTGGACTTCAATCATGATTTTTAGTCTCCAGCTGAGGAGTGTTTGAGGTTGATGGATAACTTGTCCAGTTGTAATTAAGTCACCACTTCTAACAATATGATAAATTTCGGGAAGGTGGTGGCGTAGTGCTATTGTCACTGGACAACTTTTCCAGAAAGCCCAGGGTAATGCTCGGGGGACCTGAACATTTGAATCCCACCATGGCAACTGATGAAATTCGAAGTTAATAACATTTGGAATTAAATGTCTGATGATGACCCCGTGATTGCAAAAACCCATCTGATTCACTATTGTCTTTTGAGAAGGAAATATGCCATCCTTACCTGGTCTGACTTACATGTGACTCCAGACCAACAGCAGAAATGTGTTTGACTCTTAACTCTCCTTAGGAATGGAGAATAAATGCTGCCCACAGCAATATCCACATCCAATGAGCAAAAAACAAGAATCTTTTTTCCACATTTCTAATAGGGTTTGTTCTTGTGTATGTGGCTTCTTGATGACGATGATGCATTGGCATCTTTACTGGCAAGAGGCTGTAATTACACAGTGGCATGTTTACATGGGCAACAGCCATCTTGGATGTAGACACAGAAAGGCAGAAAGTGCACAAAATTGAAGATTTTTAACATATTACAGATGTTAACTCCTCTGCATTCCCTTCACCCATTTGCTCTGATTTCCTTTTTTGAAATAAATACATCAATTACAGCCAAACCTTTACAAATCCTCAAATAAATTAAGCAAAATACTGTCAATGCTGAAATCTGAAACAAATAGAGAATGCTGGAAACACTCAGCAGGTCTGCCGACAACTCTGAAGGGAGAGAAGTTTTCTCTCTTTCCCTATAGGTCCTGCCAGACTTGCTGAGTTTTTCCAGCATTCTCTGCATTTTTTTTACAAATCCATTCTGATCAGTCCAAGCTTCCTTCAATGTTTACTAATGTACTCCTATAGTACACAATCAAAAAGCTTGTCAGTAACTGGGTTACTACAACTGGTTTACAGTGTTCTGGCATTTATCCTGTTTGACAATTTCTGTTTCCAAAAGTTTTGAAAATTGTGATCAGTGCCTCTGGAAACTGTTCCTAACCTCCAGGAGCTATACCCTGTACAGCTGGTACCATTTCCATAATTGCTTGCACAATGGGTAGGATGGATGGGGAATGTTTCCCAATACAGAGACCAATTGAAAATCTCACAGTATCTTGTGGCCCCAATGTTATTATTTTTGCAGTTGGGGATTTCCAGATTTGTCTGTGACTCCCTCCACGTACTGACCAATGACTCTTGCCACCCCTTCACATGACGCCTTTATCTGCATTCTGTTATCAGGATGCAAATCAGTTTAATGCCAGTTTAATGCTCTAACAGAAGTTGTGACTCACCATAGCTAAAGTTTATTTATTAATGTCATAAGTAGGCTTACATTAACATTGCAATGAAGATGCTGTGAAAATCATCTGGTCACTACACTTTGGCACCTGTTCAGGTACACTAAGGGAGAATTTAGCATGACCAATGTACCTAACCAACAACTCTTTTGGACTATGGGAGGAAACTGGAGATGGATGAAACCCATGCAGACACTGGGAGTTTATGCAAACTCCACACAGACAGTGACCTAAGCCTCAAATTGAACCACTGTGCCACTGTGCCGCCCACAATATCAGAAGATCCCGCTGCCATTTTATGCCAGTGTGAAACTGATTTTTGTATTTCCTGTCAAGTTCTCTGCCCATGCGCTGGTCATCCCACACGGGTCGGGAGGGTGTGGAATGGGAGTACGGAAATTCTGCCCCTATTAACAGGCACATAGCAGCCAATTACATTGTGTTCAATACCAATATAAAATGTAGAGCATTGTAAGAGCATCACGATAGGGCAAGAGGATCATGATTTAATCATGATGTTATGTTGTAAACATTAATCTGGAGAAAAGGTATGTATTGTACGACATCTGAATTGATTTTGATTTGATTTATTATTGTCATGTGTATCAGCATACAGTGAAAAGTATTGTATCTTGCGCTATATAAACAAAACAGAATGTATTGTTACAGTCACCGCCAGGGTGTAGAGAAACAGCAACTTAATGCAAGGCAAGTCCATTCAAAAGTCTGACAGCAGCAGGGAAGAAGCTGTTCTTGAATCGGTTGGTACGTGACCTCAGACTTTTGTATCTTTTTCCCAAAGGGAAAGAGGATGGAAGAGAGGATGTCCGAGGTGCAATGGGTCCTCAATTATGTTTTGCCAAGGCAGTGGGAAGTATAGACAGAGTCAATGGATGGGGTGTTGGTATGAAACGGTACCGCATGACCATGACAATAAAATTTGCCCCTGCCTGCACTTTACCAATGAAGTGAAAAACCAGTCAATTTTAATTTGGGTTGATACAGTCCAAGCATACATTTATTTGTGTGATAAATACGATGGATGGCGCAGTGGCGCTGTGGTTAGCATTGTTGCCTCATGGCATCAAGGACCCAGGTTCAATTCTGGCCTTGGGTGACTGTGTGGAATTTGCACGTTCTGCCCGTGTCTGTGTGGATTTCCACTAGGTAATCTGGTTTTTACCCACACTCCAAAGATATGCAGGTTAGGTAGATTGGCTGTGCTAAATTGCTTTCGTTCTGTAGGGATTCTCTAATTCTATGAGCAATTCTGGAATAGACCACAAGGAGGCAGCATATATTAACAGTCCAAGAAGTGAAACGAAGCTCTTTGAAATGTTGGCTGTGTTCCAACATTCATTTGTGTAATTGCATTGTCAGGACGGGAGCTAAATTTGGGCGAAGTGATTCAATGCACTTCCACCGATTCCAGCAAAAATGCGTGTAAGCATTTAAAGCTTCTTTTTCCTGAATAATTTAAACAGTATACTTTGAAAAAAAGACTCTGCTGAAACTGTAGAGTACAGACATCACGTCAGCTATGTTATATGAGGAAGACACACTGAGATGTTTGGATAATCTTACCATATCAGCGGAAAGACTTGCATTTACATAGCAACATTCACATGGTCAAGACATCCCAAACTGCCTCATATTCAACTGAGTATCATAGAATCCTACAGTTTCTGAGTATCATAGAATCCAGCAGAAGGAGGCCATTCAGCCCATTAAGTCTGCACTGACAACAATCCCACCCAGGCCTGTATTCCCATAACCCCACATATTTTACCCTGATAATTCCCTGACACCAGGGTCAATTTAACATGGCCAGTCAGCCTAACCAGCACATCTTTGGATTGTGGGAGGAAACCAGAGGAAACCCGCACAGACACGGGGAGAACAGTGACCCAAGACCAGATTTGAACCCAAGTCCCTGGTGCTGTGAGGCAGCAGTGCTAACAACTGTGCTACCGTGCCACTGAGTATTTTGGAGATACAGCAACTAGTATGCACAAAGCAAACCTCCATAAACAGTAATGTGATAATGCTGGATAATCTGTTTTGGATGATTTGGTTTTACTTGAGAAGAAGTAATGGGCTGGATCCTCGGACCTTATTCGCTGTCAGGATTCCACCTCCTCACTGCAGGGAACAAAAATCTGGCTGAGTGCCAAATTCTCCATCCTCACTGGCGTGTGGCAGAGTGTGAATGGCTGCAGAATTCCAACCAAGATGTCACTAAGGTGGCAGTAACAATGTTTATCATAACACATAAACAATGCTTCCACTGACAGGAAATTGTAGCTCAGTGTGAAACTTGATCTGGGTTCTTTTCAGCATCAAGGAATTTATAAAGGTGAAAGCTGACAGAACGTGGGTCAATAATAAGCCATTGAAAGGAAAATCTTCCTCTTCGCTATGCCTACCAAGTTTGGTACCAAACCATGAAAAACATTTTGCTGCCAGATGAAAATGGCACCAGCCAATCCATGCTCACCTTTTCCAGATCTCCCTTGGTATGGCTCCTGCTCTGTCCAAGACCGCAATAAACTACAAGGGTCATAAATAAAGTCCAGATCATCATTCAAACCAGTCTCCCACCCATTGACTCTGTCTACACTTCCTGCTGCCTCAGAAAAGCAGCCAGCATAATCAAGGATCCCAGACATACTCTCTTCCACCTTCTTCTTTTGGGAAAAAGATACAAAAGTCTGAGCTCATGTACCAATTGACTCAAGAACAGCTTCTTCCCTGCTGTCATCAGACTTTTGTATGGACTTACGTTGCATTAAATTGATCTTTCTCTACATCTTAGCTATAATTGTAACACTACATTTTGCATTCTCTCCTTTCCTTTTCTGTGAACAGTATGCTGTGTCTGTATAGTGCACAAGAAACAATACTTTTCATTGTATACTAATACACGTGACAATAATAAATGAAATCAAAAATGAAATTTTGCACCCCTCGAGTCAGATTTCCAACTTAGCACTGTCCTCAAACAATCAAAGTCACAATCAGCATCCTGTATGACTGGGACAAAGGTAAACTATCTCTCCTCATTATTACTAATCTTTTGCGTCATGGATGGCCACACAATCCTCTTCCAACACTATCCAGTGATAGCAGAGAACCCCCAGCAATGGGGTCTCTTCCCATTCCTACAATGTTATCTTGCAGCTTATAGCAAATATTTTCCAATGGTTAACACTGATTAGTATTTTACCAAAGGAAGGTGATTAGTCTTGGCAAGAGAGTTGCCAAGTTTATACTGCGGCAATATTTTCTTCATTGTTCAGTACTGTATCACTATAATAACGTGACACTTTACAGGCATAATTCCATACTTAATGACAGTTTTGGACTTGAATCCAGAACTCGTGATGGATTGGAGGTGACGTTGTTGGAGGTGATGATAGAAATGGAGCTAGGGGATGTGCAGAATCAATTACAAGACAGCGAAACAGTGGGAGGTCATTATAAGATCCAGATAGCAGAGAAAAGAATTTAGGCTCTTGAGATTGGGATTCTGACCAGAAAGCAAACTGCAGAAAAATTAAACTCAACATACAGTCCGACAGTCCTAGGTTTCAAAGACCTCAGTTGCGATGGAAGTCGGGCTTGTTCTGGATAAAGTGACCTTATTATTTAAACAACTGAACTGGAGATTGGTGACAACAGCTGAATCTTGGGCTGGAACTTTACTCCAACAGACTTGGAGGTGAGAAGGATGGCAAAATGGTGCAGGAAGGTGCACCATGTCCGTTATGTCATTTTGCCAGCAGTAGGAAATCTGACAGGTGTGTCATCCACCGACAGGCCAATTGAGTCACTTGTGGTCAATTAAGGACATTTTCCCACCTCTGTGGGTACTGTGTTAGCAGTGGGGAGCCCTCTGTCAGATGGAGAGATTGTCCAATGATGGTTTCCCAACCAGCTCCCTGGGGCCCTGCCACAGCCCTTGGCGTCAATGGCATGACAATGGTGCTGGTAATATTCACCAGTAATTATCAAAACCATCCTCCCACCCCAGCCCAACCCGATCACCAGTGTCCGCCAGCCTGCTCCTGACACCTTCAGACCCCACTGGTGTCAGCACAGTGGCACAGTGGTTAACACTGCGGCCTCACAGTGCCAGGGACCTGGATTCGATTCCTGGCTTGGGTCACTATCTGTGTGGAAGCTGCACGTTCTTCCCATGTCTGTGTGGGTTTCCTCCGGGTGCTCCGGTTTTCTCCCACAGTCTGAAAGACATGCTGGTTAGGTGCACTGACCCAAAAAGGTGGTGGAGTGTGGCGACCAGGGGAATTTCACAGTAACTTACTTGTGACTAATAAATAAACTTTTAGTTTCCACAAGTGCCAAGCCTTGAAGGTACCTTCATCAGTAGCTGCAGCCTGAGCATTGGCCACTGCTAGATGATTGGTCCAGCGGCACTTAGGAGTGGGACAATGTCCTTAATGGGGCTCAGGACCTCCCCAGGTCCCACTGATGGCCAAAGCGGGTAGACACCCTGCTCTCGGCCTCAGTAGTAGGATCTTAGCCTCTGCGAAATGATCTCACTCACAGTGTAAGAGATTAGTCCCTGCATCCCATCAATCAGAATAATTCAGAAGATATACTCTTAAAAATCCAAAGGTTTGCTATAAAAATCAAGAATTGCCATTCCTTTTCCAAAGTAAACCAACATAGCCTTGACAGTTGGTTTCTAAATCTCAGTAATGGCTTCTTCAAACTCTATTTACAAAAAAAAAGCTATCGCATTTGAAAATGCTTTACAAAAAAAATTTTAAAATACCCTATCTGTTATCAGTGGAGCATTCTGCCTCAACAGACAGGGGGTTGGTTATGTTTACCAGCCTGATATCTCTGACTTGTGGAGTAGATGAATGACTCAGGTTTCTAGAGATTATTCTACTTTGATTGACATTTTCATGGCCAAAAAAAAGCTTCCTACAATGCGAATGACAACCTCCTGTTAATTTATACTGCACGGTAACTTGTGTGATTCTCACTTTCTCAGCCCCTGTTAAATCTCATTACCCTTCAGGGAGTCCCAGCCTGTTATACACCGAACCAGCACAGTAAGGTTAAAGAATGGATTAATAATCGCAGGCCCCTCACCTAAACTCTAATATTAATTGTGAATTTAAATCTGCTGGAAGGAGATCTGGAAAATATTTTTTGCAAGGGCATTTAATAACCATTTTAAGCAGGAGAAGTGACTGTTTTGCAGTTAGGCCTACAAGATGGGAATGCGAGCAGAAATATTAATGTGCGCTGAGATTTACCGAGATACATAAACCTGGCATTGTCTAACCAGCAGTATGGATGTCAAAACTGCCAGCAGTGAAACCCCAGCAGTAAACCTTTTGTGGACACTTCCCACAAATCTTTCCCCAGCCCAACAAAGAAGTGGCAAGGATAGTGATAGCCTGTTATGAACCAGATCATGTCCATGTATGCCTCTTGGAATCCACGACAGCTCTGAGCAGTGGGGGTAAGGGGATCCAAAGAGAAAATGCTGGAAAACCTCAGCAAGCTTGGCAGCATCTGTAAGGAGAGAAAAGAGCTGACTTTTTGAGTCCAGACAACCTTTCAAAGCTGAGCTTTAAATTCCAGCATTCACAGTAATTTGCTTTCATTGTGGGTAAGGAGATTGGTGCTGATTTTGTTATCATTTGATGCAAACTAAACCCCTGTTAAAAAATAAGTATGTCCAGAATTTTCTGGGTTTCTCCAGTTGTAGTTACCAACTCCTCCTGCTGCTCTGACTGCCATTTCCTTCACACCATCAGACATCATGCTCTGATCCTGCTCCTGAGACATCTGCACAGCCCAGTTCCCCCCCACCACACCAACCTCCCCAGTCATTCAAAGATTTCTCTTCACTTACAAAACTAAAACCTCAATGTTTACAAATCCAGTACAAGACCCTTGAGCAAGGCCAAAGGTTTTGTCTCTTACTTTGCAAGAGATGGCATCAGTCTGCAGTCCAAGGCAGCATGGCAGCACAGTGGTTAGCACCACTGCCTCACAGTGCCAGAGACTGGGGTTCAATTCCAGCCTCTGTATGGAGTTTGCACATTCTCCCCATGTCTGTGTGGGTTTCCTCTGGGTGCTTCAGTTTCCTCCCATGGACTAGCAGGGTAAATACATGGGGTTACGGGATAGGGTCTGAGTGTGATTGTGGTCGGTGCAGTCTTGATGGGCCGAATGACCTCTTTCTGCATTGTAGGAATTCTACGATTCAGCGGAGCAGCCTAGTCTTGACTGCACTAAGCAGTCAAATATTTGGAAGCCCGGTTTGAGCAAAGGTCCAGTGCTCTCAGATAGAAACAAAGGGCAAATATGCTGAGTAACTCAATTCATAATTCTAACCAACATACATCTTCTAGAAACAGAAGGGGAACTTGAGAGGGGGAAGAAAGCAAAGCTTGGTTACGGATTACATAGAATTGAGTTTTCCTACATTGGTGTTCTCTAGGGAGCTCTGATCAGCAATGGGCAAGCTCTAACCATAAAACCATAGAATCTTGATAGTACAGAAGGAGACCATTCAGCCCGAGCCTGCACCGACAACAATCCCATCTCTTTCCTGTAACCCGACAAATTTAACTTGCTAATCCCCCCGAAAATAGGGGTCAATTTAGCAAGGCCCATCAATCAAACCTGCACATTTTTAGACTATGAAGTCTTATACTGAATCCCTGTGTTGGGAGAGGAAAGATCAACAAAACTTTCTGCTCCAGATTGCTTTGTGTCAGCATTAGATAAGACTTGCAGCTTATCACTGATTTCTCCAGACACTTTACAGCATAGTTGCCATTATAATGCAGAAAATGCAGCAGCCAGTTTGTGCACTGCAATCTCCCAGAAACAGCAAAGTGATACAGTAATCTTCCTTTGTGATGTTGATTGAAGAATAACATTATATTGCGACACTCGAATGTCATCAATAGATTTCAGAATTTGTTAGGAACAAAAAATATTTATTGATATGAAAAACTTGGTAAAGGAGGGTTTGTAAGTCTAGGCTGCCTTGGAGCAGAACTCCAGTCTCTACAACATGGTTTCTAGATGTATTCTGTCTGAGGGAGGACTCCATCCTCTGTGATCACTCACTCTCAGCTTCTATTGGTCCCACAAGTCAGGTGACTCCCCTTCAGCTGTACTGTCTTAAAGAGATACATACCACATACACAATAAATAAATATTAGCCAGGATGCTAGGGACAATTCCCCTGCTCTTCTTCAAAATAGTGCCATGGGATCTATTCTTTCATGGGCTATGGGCTTTGCTGGCTAGACCAGCATTTATTGCCCACACCTAATTGCCCTTAAGAAATTGGCAGTGAGATGCTTTCTTAAACTGTAGCAGTCCATGTGGTGTAGGTACACCCACAATACAGTTAGGAAGAGAGTTCTAGGATTCTGACCATCTAGTCAAGCAGCAGATATGGGTTCTCATCTGAAAGACAGCCCCTCCAACAATGCAACAGTCCCTCAGCACTGCACTCGAGAATCAGCCGAGATTTTTGTGCTCAAGACCTGCAGTGGGATTTGAAGCTGGAACCTTGTGACTCAGAGGTGAAAGTGTTATTGACTGAGCCATCCACACAGTTGACATAGAGGGGAACTGGGCTTCATTCTGTAAAGCTATCTCCCCTTCTCTGTGTACATTCACCCATGAAGAATGTTCATCTGGATGAAATAGTAGAAAATACCTGAGGCCTCTCAGATCAGCCTTTGTAATACAATGCCTCCAGGAAACAAGGGAAACAATTGGTGGAAAAGTGACAACTCCCCCTCCCAACACATCACCCCTTAACTCTCCACCCTCAAGTTATGTACATAAAATCAAAATGCAAAATCTTTAAAAGGTAGACTAGCTTTTAAATACTTGTTCTCACAAATAAAACGTAATGGAATTGTTGCCCAAAATGGAGTTAAAAATGTACAACCTTTAGTGATAACCAACATCGAATGCTGTCCTACTGAAGTGAGATCTTTTCACATATCATCTTCATATCTGAATTCAGAAGGCCATATGATAGTGGTAATACTTGCTTCTAATTCTGTGAAAGTTTGGATGTCAAGGAGAAGGGTTCTCAATGGGCAATTCTAAAGTTTGAAGTTTATTTACTTGTCACAAGTAGGCTTACATCAACCATTGCAATGAAATTGGCATAAAATTCCACTAGTTGCCACACTCTGGTGCCTGTTCAGTTACACCAAGGAAGAATTTAGCATGGCCAATGCATCTAACTGGCATGCCTTTCAGACTGTGGGAGGAAACCAGAGCACCCAGAGGAAACCCACGCAGACACAGGGAGAATGTGCAAACTCCGCACAGTGACCCAAGCCAAGAATTGAACTGGGGTCCCTGGCACTGTGAGGCAGCAGCGCTAACACTGCCACCATGCTGCCCCAACAAATTCAACAAAATCTACAAAGCAGTGCAGCAGCAATGAAGGTTTTACCTTTCATGAGCAATGTGATTGTACAATGCTGTGGTATTTTTCTTATGTCCTGCTTTGTCACCATACTGACTTCTGTTTCATCTTGGAGCTTTTATCTATGCCTCTGAACCTCAAATATGGCTTAAGGCAAAAAGAAAACACTTTTGTAATTCTAAAAGGTAGATCATGATAGGCAGGTCTGTAGATAATGGATATAATTAGAAACCGCATGTCAAAAGTATTGAGATGGGAGGGTACAAATAATTGCGAACATTTCTTTTATTCATTTAAGGCATAAATCAGGAATGAGTCAAACATCTAGCATATTAGGTTAAAAGGAAAGTCTATTGGTTTAAAATGCTTAATTTCAAGGGTTACTCATCAGCAAATCCGCTGCCAAATGTTCTGCACCACATGCTAATTCCTCCTCCTTCCCACTGTGTCTGTGGAAAAAAGAGCTCACTAGCACTCAGCTTTCCCAGTAGGTGGGACACTTTTAAAGTATTTGTCTGCAAACGTCAGTGGAACCAATGCGTATAGTGAAATATTTTGCCAATGTTTCACCATAAAAACGGATTATAACAGAAGCCAGCTGAGTGAACAGCTCTGAAGAGTCTAGCAAAACCTAAAGCTGTTAGTGTTACATTAAAGGGCCAACTTCACTCGAATCACTAACTTGGGCACATTGACTCAAAAAAATTATTCAAAGATTCCAACCTTTGGAAATGGATAGGAGAACATTGTTCTGGAACTGATCTTCAATCCGGAACAGTCTGTTAGGATGAAAAACTAATCCCATTGATGGTTTTGTTTGGATGCTGTACAAGATGACTATTGTGGCAGCCTCAATATAGTTCCTTTGTTGCATGAATCTATAGCACAAAACTATGACAAGAATTGGCTATATTATTCATAAGTCAAAATGATAGTTATGCAGAAAACTGAAAGGTTGTGGATGCATTATGGAGTGCTTCTCGAAGGTCATGTTAAGATGTAAGATTGGACCAGAGTGGAAGGAGTTATCTTTTGCTGTTGGTAGTATCGTGTCTGTTCTGAACCATAAAATCATAAGATATAGGAGCAGAATAAGCCGATTCAGCCCATTGAGTCTGCTTCACCATTCAATCATGGCTGATATGTTTCTCAATTCTGCAATCTTTGATCCTTTACCAATCAAGAATCTATCTATCTCTGTCTTAATTACACTCAATGACTGGACTTCCACAATCTTCTGTGGCAATAAATTCTACAGATTCACCACCTTCTGGTTGAAGAAATTCTTCCTCATTTCGGTTCTAAATGGTTGTCCCGTTACTCTGATAGGCCTTTGGATTCTAGTCTCTCCTACTAATGGAAACAGCTCCTCTAGTCCACCTTATTCAGGCCTCTCAGTTTTCTGTAAGTTGCAATGAGATTCCCTCCTCATCCTTTTAAACTCCATCGAGTACAGATGAGTTTGATGCTGACGTTAAGTTCCTAAACTAAACATTCCATTCATCCTTTCTTTGAAGGCCAGAACAGTTCTCTGCTCTAGTCAACATCTCGGTAAGTCTGTGCACAAAGAGAAAGGGCCCAACTTCTGTTCAATCATTCCACGTTGGTTGAGAGATATTCTGGAGCATTTTCACGCAAGATGAGAAAAAATCGACAGTCGATGAAAAGGGAAATTGTGATCAGGTGGTCATCGGCCTGTACAACTAGGCCCAGCATAAAAAGGACATTCTGAATTAAAACACAACTAAACAACTGCTGCAAGCAAGGTCTGATGGAATGTGGACAAAGATACCACAGATCAAAAGCCAACAGGGGCCAGCCCAGAGCTGTCTTACACATTGAACAGAGATGCTTAGCCTTAACAATAGGAGAATTGTTACTACCCGAAACACATCAAAGGACACTCAGCCACAATAGAAAAAGACATCGGGCAGAATTCTCTCCAAAAATATCTCAATATCGTCACAGTAAGAATGATAGAGTGTTCCGAGCAGGCCTCTTACGCACACACTGCACTGCAATCCTCCCGCACACTGTCACTTTTTTTTGAGAATTGTATTGGTGGGGGGGGGGGGGGGGGCTCATGTCAGTGAGCCCATCTTCAGAGCACTTGGGTGTTTTGCAAGACTCCTCACTCAAGTCCCCTCCCCTTGGCACTGCCCTGGCATACTGGCACAGCCAAGTGGTACTATTGGCCTGTCTGGTGGTCTCTGCTGGTGTGCCAACTGTGTGCCAACTGGGCATTGCTAGGTGGACACAGCCTGGCCATGCCCCGACCACCCAAGGGCTTTGGTAGTCTCCAAGCTCCCCAGCATGGCTCGTGCTAGTGGAGAACAGTGATGATTCTCACTGTTCTTGTGCCACGCCAAAGGTCAGAAAATTCCGTGTATGGGACTTGAATGGCTGTGCATTTTTAAATACTATTTTAAATATGCTAATCAGCCTCTCGCCTTTCAGTTTGCGCCATTACAAGGAGGCCGGAGAATTGCAAATTAATTTGCGCTGGGCACAAAATCAATTTTTAGGCTATTTTCGGTGCAATTTGCTCCAGGCACGGCGAGGTCAGAGAATTGCTTCCTGCCCTTCCAATATGTTGTGTATTCCTTATTTTTCAGCCAGACTCCCAGGAACCCATATCTGGAAAGGGGATATGTGCACCCAGGATACCTAAGAAATGGACATTAAGGGTGACCTAATTGGATGCTGTGACCATCCCGCTTGATTAGCTTGCTTAAGTTGCTGGGCCTCAATAATGCGATTGTCAAGGCCCCTAACAACCAAAATTGGCTTTACACAAACAGGAAAGGCTTTCATTATATAAGTATATAGCTGATGTCAGATTATTGCAAGAGAATAGACAATACCCTGGCAGGTGCCACCAAATTTCTCTTCACTAGATTTGTCTGCAGTCTCCATCTCAATAACTTGGAGTGTGAGTTGATAATTTTGAATGAGTCGATCAGGTCTGCCATTCACGTCGTGTCTTTCTTGATGCTTGTGATTAACTTTCTGCTTTGGGAACGGTTTCTTTCAGCATTAGAATATAACATGAGGTGGACTCCAATGACTGGTCTCCATTCTAAATGGAGTGAAGAAATGGCCCCAGTTAGTTTGTGGAACCTGCACGTTGTGTGAAGTGGAGAAAGTCTAAGCCACTATTTGACACCAAGCCATACTTTTACAAATTTGTGAGGATTGGGTCAAGCTGGGCTGCTGATGTGGCTTCATGTTGTGGGTTCAGTGCTTGGTGCAGTCACTCACAGGAATAATTAGTTCATGTCAGTGTTTACCCTCCATACAAGCAAACAGTTCTAATCATATTTACTTGTCCTCTTCCCATATCCCTTCATCCCTTTCTTTCAGCAACATTCCCAATCTAATCTTGAATGTTGACATAGTTTCTGTCACTACTAAAGCTGGATGTTGAATTTTACAGATATTCAAATCTCTGTGTGAACCAAACTCCCTCTCTGTTATTCTAAATCTCTTAATCTCGCTAAACCTTGTAAGCATGGTCTCTCATTCGAAGCCTTTTAACAACTGGAAACAGTCTGCTTCTATCCTATCCTCTCATGCTTTTAAATTATTTTTTAAAATGCTTTTCATGGAACTTGGCATTGTTGTCCCTAAATTAGACTTCCCTCAATCTTCCGCCATAGGTGTAAACAAAGCTCGTAGGTAGAGGAGGGCACTCAGTGTTAAAATGGCAGTGCGGGCTCGTTGGGCCAAAGGGCCTCTTTCCTGTGCTGTATTGTTCTTTGTTCTTTGGCTAGGCTAGAATTTATTGCCCATCCCTACTTGCCCTTGAGAAGGTGTTGTTGAACATCTTCTTGAACCACTGTAGTTCAGGTACACCCCCGATGCTGTTAGAAAGGGAGTTCCAGCGACCA
Source organism: Sphyrna mokarran (assembly GCA_024679065.1). Classification (NCBI taxonomy): domain Eukaryota; kingdom Metazoa; phylum Chordata; class Chondrichthyes; order Carcharhiniformes; family Carcharhinidae; genus Sphyrna; species Sphyrna mokarran. The sequence goes on from JAGIQG010000015.1 coordinate 37,152,236, forward strand.
ACCAACAGTAAAGGAGTGGTAATACAGTTCAAACTCAGATTGGTGAATGACTTGGGGGAGGGGGAGGTTATTGGAGCTTGTAGGAAGTGGTATTCCATTTGTCTGCTGCCCTTATCCCTCTCGGTGTTAGAGGACGTGGATCTGAAAGGTGCTGTCAACGGAATTTTGATGAGTTGCCGCAGTGCACCTTTCAAATAGTGCATGGTGCTGCCACTGTATGTTGGTGCTGAGAGGTGAGAGAATATTGAACGTTGTTGTTGGGGTGCCAAGTAAGTGGGCTGCTTTGTCCTGGAGGGTATCGAGCTTCTTGAGTGTTGTTGGAGTTGCATCTATCCAGGCAAATGGAAAGTATCTCATCTCATTCCTGACTTATACCTTGTGGACAGTGGACAGGCTTTGAAAAATCAGGATGTGAGTTACTATCCCCAGGATTCCTTACCTCAGATTTGCCATTGTAGCTACGGTTTTGATATAATGGTCCAGTTCAGTTTCTGGTCATTGGTAACATGTAGGATGTTGATAATAGCAGTTTCAACAAAGGTAATGCCATTGAATGTCAAGGTGAGATGGTTGGATCCTCTCTTGTCGGAGATGCTCATTACTTGTGTGATGATACTGTGCTACTGATATATTTTATTTAATGGAAACATTGTAAGATTCAATCTGTCAGGGGAAAGTGCAATTCAGATGCTGGGGAAAGCAGGATAATTACTCATTTTAGCTATGTGTTGTTTACTTAGGAGAGAGCTAATAGACACTTGTTTACAAAAGAAAAGGTCCCCAAGGATTTTTTGATTAAACGAATTGAAGGTGGGTTTAGGTATACAGGGTCATGTGATAATGTGGTTAAAGGGAGGAGCTAGGTATGTTGCAAAGAGGGGAACAATTTCCTGTTCAGTTTTTGGCTGGGGTTGATTAAAGACAAAAGCCGGATTCATACTACAGTTCATGTCAGTGAATTTTCCCATTCTGCCACAATGAATGGGAATTTGGCTGGTCACCAAATTCTCCAACTTCGCTGCAGCAGGAGTGTGACGTGAACAGCAGGTAAGTTTGCGCTCAAAGTCTGCAAGCTGGTCTGAAAACCAAAGTCTCTCTGAAAGCTTTAAGGTTGTTGACACAATTTAGAGCAAGTATTCCTGGGTTTGCTCACTATATTTAAACTGGCAATTGAGTGTAAGAGGACTGTTGCTCATTTGGAACTGAAATAATGATAAGTTAGAAATTCAAGTTGTTGCCTTTCATTTTTTTCACTGTTAAACTATTTCATTTTATTAGAGTTATGTTTAAACTGTGTTATGAATAAAACTTGTTTGATAAAAGATCTCTAATTTGTCAGTAGAGTTACTCGTGGCAAGAAACTTCCTACTCTCATATTTATGCCAAAATAGAAAAACTGTAAGGTGCCTTCATAATATACCTTGGGGTTCAAGTCCAGAACTCTAACATTTGGCAATTGTGGGGTAAATAATACCAGTTCTCAGCCCAAAGCCTGAATGTTGTCCAGGTTTTGCTATAAATGGACATGGACTGCATCTGTCTCTAAGGAGTTAAAAATAATGCTGAACATTGTACAGTCATCAGCAAACATCCCCACTCTTGCCCTTAATTTAAAAATATTTTTCTGAAATTCTGACCTTATAATGGAAGGGAAGTGATTGATGAAATAGCTGAACATGGTTGGGCCAGTGAGATTACCCAAAGGAATACCCTCAGTCCCAGGTCTAGAGTGGCATGGTGATACAATGGTTAGCACTGTTGCTTCACAGCACCAGGAACCTGGGTTTGATTCCAGCTTGGGTCACTGTGGCTGGAATTTTACTGGCATGCCCGCCTCCGGAATCGGGACAGGAGAGGTAAGGGAAATGGCATTCTCCATTGGCCTAGGGCGGGATTATATGAACTTCGGGAGGATGTGTCAGTAAAATTCTGTCCTGTCTGTGCAGATTCTGCACTTTCTTCCTGTGTCTGCGGTGGGTTTCCTCCCATGGTCTGAAAGACATGCTGGTTAGGTATATTGGCCATGCTAAATTCTCTCTCAGTGTACCCGAACAGATGCCCGAGTGTGATGACTAGGGAGTTTTCACAGTAAGTTCATTGTGGTGTTAATGTAGGCCTACGTGTGGCACTAATAAAATAAAACTAAATGTTTGACCTCCAACAACCACAGCCATTTTCCTTCAGGCTAGGTATGACTTTGTTACAGAACAACTGAACACTACACTGTTGTTAACAGTTCTCTCTCTTCAGACACTGTCCCTTTGGCCTTTAAACATGTCTTCATCATCTCTCTCCTGTGACCTGTGACCTCACTGTACTTGCAAACTATCAGTTGATTTCCAACCTTGCTTGCCTCCCTGAAGTCCTTGAACTAGTTGTTGCCTTTCAAATTCAACATTCCCAAATTTTTATATTTGAATCCATCCAAGTAGGTTTTTACCTCTGCCCAGGCGCTGAAACAGCTCTTACTAAAATCACAGATGATATCCTATATAACCTGACAGAGGCAAACTTTCCCTCCTTGTTCTTCTCAACTTGCCTGTAACTTATCACAGCGGGTGGTTGGCAGGTTAATGGCAGGTTGGTGGCGGGTTAATGGCCGGTTAATAATGGCTTAATGACAGGTTACTGGTGAGTTAATGGAAGGTTAATGGTGGGTTAGTAGTGGGTTAATGGTGGATTGATGTAGGTTAGTGGCAGGTTAGTGGCGGGTTAACAGTGGGTTGATGGCAGGTTAATGGTGATTTAATTGTGGGTTGATGGTAAGTTAATGGCAGGTTAACGATGGGTTAATAGTGGGTTGATGATAGGTTAATGGCAGGTTAATGGCGGGTTAATGAGAGGTTAATGGTCGGCTAATGGTGGATTAATGGTGGGTTGACGTTAGGTTGATGGTGGGCTAATGGCGGTTTGATGGCAGGTTATTGGTGAGTTACTGGTGAGTTAATGGTGGGTTGATTGTGGGCTAATGGTGGGCCGTTAGCTGACAGCTAACACAAATAGATTTGCCCTCATTTGCATCTCATGAATGCTCATTAAAACAGCTACCCACTGGTATCCCATCAGGCCTTTCAACCTTGTGTCAGGTCAATGGGAAATCATGTTTGTCTGAAACCTGATTGCTAAAGAGTGGTGTGCACAAGATGGTCCTCTGTTCAGAGACTTCAAGATGAGTTCAACAACCTTTCTGCCATAGTGCTGCACTGTTCCTGGTGCACTGTTCGCCATTCTGCCAGGACAGAGCATTTCCTGCCTTCATCTTTATGCTGAGCTGGTCTTCATGGTCAGAACTATGCTGGTGGATCCATAGATCCTCCTGTGTCACCGTCTGGGTTCAGTACTGCCCCTGGGGTTAGGGAATACAGGGGTCTCCTTCCCCTTGGTGCTGTGTCTATCAAGACAGCATGGTGTTGTGGGGCTCATGCGATCACTGCAACAAAGGCTCAAAGTTCGACTATGGGGTGGAGTGCAAAGTGAGAGTGGGTGGGGCCTGATGAAAACAAGAGGGTCAATGTGAAAGAAAGGTTGTGCAAGGATGAGGGCTCAGGATGGCATGCAAAGGAATAAGGAAATGGATGAAGAACACAAATAGCGGAAGACAGAGGGAAGGGAGGTTGGAATTTGACAAAGCTGTGTGAAAAGCTCACAAACGGGGCTCAGAGCAATACCACATTGTTTGCTGGAAAGAGATGAATGAAGATTCCAAATGCAGTGGGTGGATGTTTAGGTGATGGACTTGAGGTGAGGTGGGGGGGAAGGGTTGATGATTCAAGGACCAGATTTCTTCTTGAGGTTTCTAGCCTTTTCCCTCTGGGTTACTGGCGAAGACAGGTGGGCTGGAGAGAGTGATATGAGTGTGCTGGACTGATATTTAAATATGGCGCCTTGGTCTTCGAACCCATCAGCTGAAGGCAGATGGAGCTGCCGGCTTGCCAGGTGATTTGGAACTTACCTGTGCAGACTTTGTATGTTGAAGAGCTTCTGAACGCAGAATCTGACACGGGACATAGCCCTTCTGGTCACAACTGGAGCTGCCCACCACCACTCAGTCTCACACTTGGAGAATTCTGCCCTTTGTTTTCAAATCCCTCCGTAGTCTCACTCCTCAACCCCTAATCCCCTCCAGCCCCACAACCTTTGAAGATATTTGTGCTCATTCCATTCTGCCCTGCTGAGCATCCCAGGTGCAAATGGCTGTGCTACGTTCCTGTTTGGGAATACTGCTGCACCATTCCGTCAATTCTATCTCACTTTCCTCTTTGAAAACATTTGTAAAACCTACGTGTTGGTCATCTGGCCTGATGCCTCCTTTAGTAACTTGGTGTATCATTTTTGCTTTGCAATGCTCCTGTCAAATGCCTTGGGATGTTTTATATTAAAGGCACTATATCAATAGAGGTGCTTGTAATGCTCTTTATGTGAACTTGGGAAACAGAAACATATTTTAAATATTTAAATGAGATTACATGGCCAAATATGGCAACATCTGCTTGCCCATGTGTGCAGATGAGCAAAGCAAATGCAACTGATTTGCCTCACAGACACAGAATGACTTGCATGTGCATAAACAATACTTACACTCACATTAAATCCAACTTTTGCCGCCGAAACTATTACTTACACCATTTTTATTGCTTAAATAAAACTGGGAGCTGGTTTGCTACGAAATAGTGGCTGCACGTCAGTGATTGCCTGTTTGAAACCAACTATATTAGACCGTTTCACACATTTGATTGTGGTAGTGATTCATTGTGGAATATATTAGGTATCAGGAGTGTTGGAAAAACACACCTCTTCACTGTGTCTGAGTTACCAAGGCATGCATAAACGAGAATGATTGAAGTTTACAGAACTGTGATTAGGAATGTCTGCAACATGATTACACATTAAATATTATGGTTAATAAGTCATCCTCTTGTGCTGTTAAGTTACCAAACATTCCCTGTTCCTATTAGAGATTTGTTGACAATTTTTGGCATTGAAGCTCCTGGTCGAATACTCTGCTGGGTCTTATGTATTGCTGCACAGGCCCATTGCAGGGCGGAAATAACAGGGTTTTTTTTTAAATGTTTTCCATCATCCTTAAAGTTACAATGCCAATCCTCAGAGTGGACGAGGCGAACCCAAATCCATTCCCTGCTTGCTCAAAAAATCTAATTGAATCCAATTCATGGTCCCCACAAGGGAGACAAACAAGATCCAAACTGACAAGGTAAGGCATTGTACCCCATCTTCAAACATCGAGGTGTCCAGTTCACCAACAACCTGTCCTGGTCCCGTCATGTTAATAGTTAAGGAAGCCCACCAATGCCTCCATTTTATAAGGAAGCTAAGGAAATTCGGGAGGTCTACTACAATTCTCACCAATTCTCACAGATGCACCATAAGAAAGTATTCTTTCCGGATGTGTCACAGCTTGGTATGACTCCTGCTCTGCCCAAGACTACAAGAAACTACAAAGGGTTGTGAACATAGTCCCGTTCATTGCTTAAACCAGCCTCTCGTCAATTGATTCTGTCTACACTTCCTTCTCTCCCGGAAAAGCAGCCAGCATAATCAAGGAACCCATGTACCCTGGACATATTCTCATCCACCTTCTTCCATCAGAAAAAAGATACAAAGTCTGAAATACATACCAACTGACTCAAGAACAGTTTCTTCCCTGCTGCCGTCAGACTTTTGAATGGACCTACTATATATTAAGGTGATATTTCTCTACACCCTAAGCATGACTTTAACACTACATTCTGCACCCCCTGCTTTCCTTCTCCTCTATGTACTCTATAAACTATATGCTTTGTCTGCATAATGCAGAAGAAACAAAACAATGCATCCCAATGCATGCAACAATAATAAATTAACTCAAATCAAATCAAAATCTTGGACTTGACCTGACTCTTAACCTTAGCCAAAATGCTGAAGAGCAGATTCTTTTTGTTGGCAAGTAAAGATGTAAGTAAGAGTAATGTGTGAGCACTAAAGTTCCCTAGTAGGAGCTCATTGAACTCAGGCTTCAATGATAGCCATTTAAGGTAAATATAGCTGTAATTTTTAATGATTAGTTGCTTTTCCTATTTGCTCCTCGCTTTCTTCCCCCTCAAGGAACAACAAGGAGCAACAAAAAAACCAAGCACAAAGATTCATAATAGGCTGTTGAAGTTGGGCAGTAGAAGTTTTGGGAAGAGAAAGATGGTTGCAGGCATCAGTGGATTGGATCCCAGTTTGAGTGAACAACTTCAGGAGATGGGAACATAGTGGGGGAGAGGGGAAAACAATTGCCTTTTAAACAAAAACAGAAAATGCTGGAAAATCTCAGCTGGTGTGCCAGTGTCTATGGGGAGAGAACAGAGCCAATGTTTTGAGTCTGGATGACCCTTTGTCAGAGCAACCACAGTATTTTGCTTTTATAATTGTCTTTCAAATCCTCTGATAACAACATGCTGAAGTTTTCAACAGGGTCATCAGCATCTGAAAAGCAGGAATGCAGCTCAGTGTTTAGGGTGGAGAATCTTTGTCAGAATGGAAAGCAGGAAGTGAGAATTCCTATTATGGGAGAGACCAGTAGAAGGGAGGTGTAAACAATAAGTGAAGATTATGGAGCAGATACTCTGACTACTGTCACAAGAGGTTAATATCACTTGAGCGGGTAGATTTTGTTTGAAATCTGAAAGATTAACTCCATCATGATAAGACCATAAGATATAAGAGCAAAAATAGGCCATTTGGCCCATCGAGTCTGTTCTGCCATTCAATCATGGCAGATAAGTTTCTCAACCACATTCTCCCACTTCTTCCCCATAACCCTTGATCTCTTTACCAATCCAGAGCCTTACTATTTCTGCCTTAAATGCACTCAATGACCTGGTCTTCACAGCCTCTGAAGAAATTCCTCTTCATCTCAGTTCTAACAGTTCACCTCTTTACTCTGAGGCAGTGCCCTCAGATCCAAATCCCTTCTACTAATGAAGGCATCTTTCCCAAGTCCGCTCTATCCAGACTTTTCAGTATTCTGTAAGTTTCAATGAGAGAGATCGCCCCTCATTCTTCTTAACTCCATCGAGTACAGACCCTGAGTCCTCAGACACTCCTCAGATGCCAAACCTTTGGTTCCCAGAATAGGGAAAGGCATTAAATAGAAAATCAGTAAAAACATTGCAAAATAGAAGGAAAAAAAGATCATTTTGCAGAAGACAGTGCGTCTGTCATTTCAGGATATTAGGCTGAGGCAGTTAAGGTGTGAAGAAGTTAAAGCCACTCTTTTATAGAATCATAGAATACTAAGTGCAGAAGAGGCCCTTTGCCTCATTGAGTCTGCACCAATGCATGAAAGGCCCTGACCTGTCCACCTAACCCCAGTTGGCAGCACTTGGCACATAATCTTGAATGCTAAGATGTGCCAAGTGCTCATCCAGGTACTTTTTAAAGAATGTGAAGCATCACCCTCCCAGGCAGCACATTCCAGACTACCTCCACCCTCCGTGGTGATCCGCTGTTTTCCCTGCATCTTGTGTTTTGTTCAGCCCTACAAAAATTTTCTGTTAATTCTCACAAAGTGTCTCCAGAAAATGACCCTGTCAGCTCTTTTCCAGTGTTTCTATGAGTTTCTGTGGTTACTGTGCGCCTGGATTTTTCTTTATCATCGCTGTTTTAAACCCATCACTCATTGTAACTGCATCCTGCATCAAATGAGGAAGGTTCAATGATGGGTCAGAATGGAAGCTTTTTCTGGCTCATTATATCCCAGATGAAATATTAAATTCCATTAAGAACTCAGATCATTTCAGGAATACGTTGAGAGGTAGTTTGAATAAAAGTTGCTTCTGGAGCTTGTCAGTGCTTAAGGTGTTCTGTTACAAATGATTTATTTCACCATTTGCAGTATTTGCTGAGGGTGCCCAAAGAGGTTAAACTGTTGTTAGCGATTAGACCTTTGATAAATGAAAATGGCCATGGAAAGTAAACACATTGCTGATTGTATCATTATTTATGTAACTTTGTAAAGTACAACTGTGCAAATAGTACGTCTAGTTTAACAAGCAAGGCTGGTGTGAGCCCACGGGGAATCTGTTCTCTGTGCCTCAATTCCCAATACGTCACGCTGTTATTTTGTTCTTTTTCATGGAATCATAGTGTGGTATATCACAGGAGGAGGCAATGATTGAACTCATTAAGTTTGCACTGTTCCTTCAAAGAACAATCCAGTTAATCCTACTTCGCTGCCAATCCAATATCACTGTAACTCAGTCTCATACATTTATTGAGGTTTACAGCATGGAAACAGGCCCTTCAGCCCAACTTGTCCATGCTGCCCCTTTTCTAACCCCTGAGCTAGTCCCAATTACCTGCATTTGGCCAATATCCCTCTACACCCAGCTTAGATTGACTCATGTGTCTATCTAAATGATTTTTGAAAGACAAAATTGTACCAGCCTCTACCACTACCTCTGGCAGCTTGTTCCAGACACTCACCACCCTCTGTGTGAGAAAATTGTCCCTCTAGCCTCTTTTGTATCTCTCCCCTCTCACCTTAAATGGATGCCCTCTAGTTTTAGACTCCCCAACCTCTGGGAAAAGATATTGCCTATGTAGCTGATCTATGCCCTTCATTATTTTATCAACCTCTATAAGATCACCCCTAAGCTTCCTACAATCCAGAGGAAAAAGGTCCCACTCTATCCAGCCTCTCCTTATAACTTAAACCAGCAAGTCCCTGTAGCATCCTTGTAAATCTTTTCAGCACTCTTTCTAGTTTAATAATATCCTTTCTATAAAAGGGCGACCAGAACTGTACACAATATTCCAAGTGTGGCCTTACTAAGGTTTTGTCCAACTTCAACAATACATCCCAAATCTTATATTCAATGTTTTGACCAATGAAACCAAGCATAATGAAAGCCTTCTTCATTACTGTGTCTACTTGTGACTCCACTTTCAAGGAGCTATGAATCTGTAATCCTAGATCTCTTTGTTGTGTAACGCTCCCCAATGCTCTACCATTAACTGAATAAGTCCTGTTCAAGTAAGTTCAATCTATCAAAATGCATCACCTTGCACTTATCTAAATTAAACTCCATTCGTCAGCCCACTGGTCCAATTGATCAAGACCCCATTTCAATCCTAGATAACCTTTTTCACTGTTCACAATGCCACCAATCTTAATGTCATCTGCAAACTCACTAACCATGCCTACTAAATTCTCATCCAAATCATTGATATAAATGACAAATAACAGTGGACCCAGCACCGATCTCTGAGGCGCACTATTGGTCACAGGCCTCAGTTTGAAAAACAAACCCTCTACAAACATTCTCTGTTTTCTGTCATCAAGCCAATTTTGTATCCATTTGGCTACCTCACTCTGGATCTGTAAGATTTAATCTTATGCAACAATCTACCATGTGGTACCCTGTCAAAGGCTTTGCTAAAGTCCAAGTAGACAATATCAAATGCACTGTCCTCATCTACCTTCTTGTTACCCCTTCAAAAAACTCAAATTTGGGAGACATGATGTTTCATTCACAATGCCAAGCTGATTGGGGGGGGTGGCGTGGGGGGAGAAGGGAATCCTGCACATTGGCACAGTGGTTAATGTTGCTACCTCATAGCATCAGGGACTACCCTGAGGAAAACTTGCAGTGATGTTCCAGGACTCCTTAGCACAGCTGCTTCACAGCACCAGGGACTGGAGTTCGATTATTGGCTTGGGTCACTGTCCATGTGGAATTTGCATGTTCTCCCCATATCTCTATGGGATTCCTCCAGGTGCTCCGGTTTCCTCTCACAGTCTGAAAGACATGCTGGTTAGGTGCATTAGCCATGCTAAATTCTCCCTCAGTGTACCTAAACAGGTGCTGGAGTGTGGCAATTTGGAGATTTTCACGGTAACTTCATTGCAGTGTTAATGTAAGCCTACTTGTGACAAACAAATAAACCTTTTTTTCATTGTGCAAAAAGATGTTGCTCCTGGTTCTTTTGCCTATCAGCTTATATCCAACTCTTCAGGTTATTATTGCCCTTCAGCCAGTGGAAAAACGTCCCTATATTACTCTATCTGACCCTTCCTGATTTTAAACAGTCTTACCAAATCTCTTTACTCTTTTGTGCTGTAAGGAGAGGAATTCCAGCCTCTGCAATCTGTCCTTATAGCTGCAATCCCACATTCCTGAGACTAATCTTGAGTTGCATTCCATTTACTGGCTGACTGACTGACAAATATCAAGTGAGACAAAGATTATGGGGGGATTCTCCCAGCCCGCTGTGCTGTGGATGTCGTGTTACAGGCTTCCTGCTTGGTAATGTGGCCTCCCCGTGTCTCTGGGCTCTGGATTTCCAGCGCCATTAGTTCTAGGCCAGAAATTGACACAGAGCTGCGTAAAGTATGCTAATGATCATTTAAATATAATTAGCGGAACTGGGACTGAAGTCTCCCAAGGAGGTTAGGGGTAAGAGGAGTGCCCCTGGTCATTGCCACCCTGGCCCCCTGGCACTGTCCATGGGACAAAGTGGCAATACCCAGGGGGATCTTTGGCACTGCCCACTGAGAAGTATATAGTGCCAACGGGGAGTCAGGGCCAGAACAGGGTGAGGCTTCTGGAGCAGGAACAGCAGAGATGGGGGGGGGGGGGGGGGGGGGGGGGGGGGTGTGGTTCTCACTGCTACTCTGCACTTGATGATGACAGAGGGAAGGGAGGCCAGCGACCCAGGTTGGACATCAGGGTGGGGTCAGCCAGCCAGGGCAAAAGTTGTTGTTGTTGGGGGGATCGGAAGATCGGGATTACTGGAGATGTGGGGGGTGATCAGGGCTGTCCCAGACATGTCCACTGGGGACCAGGAAAGTTACACAGTCAGCGATACAGGGTTGTGGGGCTGGTCGGTGATCGAGCTGGCCAGTGATCGGGAGGTGGGGGGGGCAGGGTGGGGGGGGAGGTGTGGGTGTACAGTGCAGAGACTACTGCCCACGTGCAGATTTTGGCACTGACAGATCAGCACATGCATTATGCTGCCGGCCTCTCCAACAGGAATAAGTCCCACCTACACCTCTTCAGCATGATTCACACTAGGGCTCTCTGTAATGCACAACATGTGGGAGATTCATTCTGAAAATCCCGTTGAAAAAACTAACATAATTTCATCCAGTTTTTACATGAATTCAACACTTAGAAATGTTCTGGGAGAATCTCAGCCGTGTTTTTTCCTGTGATTGTCCCTTTGTATTTTTCCCTTTCTCTAATTCTTTCTATCTTCTTCTTTGAATACTTTCCACTACCCTTTTCTAAGCTTCGTTTTTACACTTGATTTATTACCAAATATTATTCCCACTCTTTCCTTTTTCTGTCTGCAACTCCTTTGACTTGCATGTCCATGCCTTACTAACCTCATTGAGTTTTTTGAGAAAGTGACCAGAGAGGTGGATGGGGGTAAGGCGGTTGATGTAGTATATATGGATTTTAGTAAGGCGTTTGATAAGGTGGCCCATGGTAGACTTCTACAGAAAATGAAGATGTGTGGAATAGAGGGTGATTTAGCTAATGGGATTAGGAATTGGCTGGCAGATAGAAGACAGAGGGTGGTGGTTGATGGGAGATATTCATCGTGGAGTTCGGTGACGAGTGGTGTGCCTCAGGGGTCTGTTTTGGGCCCCTGCTGTTTGTAATTTTTATAAATGATCTGGATGAGGGTATTGAGGGATGGATCAGTAAATTTGCAGATGATACTAAAGTTGGGGGTGTGGTAGATAGTGAAGAGGGGTGTTTTAGTTTACAGAGTGACTTGGACAAGTTGCAGAGCTGGGCCGAGAGGTGGCAAATGGAGTTAATGTGGAAAAGTGTGAGGTAATGCACTTTGGCAGGAACAATAAATGTGTAGAGTATAGGGCTAATGGTAGGGCTCTTAATAGTGTTGAGGAACAGAAGGATCTTGGTGTATGTGTCAATAGATCCCTGAAAGTAGCAGTCAAGTGGATAAAGTTGTTAAGAAGGCATATGGAGTCTTAGCTTTTATTGGTAGGGGGATTAAATTTAGGAGCCGCAGCGTCATGTTGCAACTGTACAAAACTCTAGTGCGGCCGCACTTGGAGTATTGTGTGCAGTTCTGGTCGCCACATTATAAGAAAGATGTGGGGCATTGGAGAGGGTACAGAGGAGGTTTACTAGGATGTTGCCTGGTATGGAGGGCAGGTCCTATGAAGAGAGGTTGAAGGATTTGAGGTTGTTTTCGTTAGAAAGGAGGCGGCTAAGGGGGGATCTTATTGAAACATATAAGATAATTAGAGGTTGGATAGGGTGGACAGTGATAGCCTTTTTCCTAGGATGGAAAAAGCTAGCACGAGGGGACACAACTTTAAATTAAGGGGTATGAGGTATAGGACGGAGATCAGAGGTAGGTTCTTTACTCAAAGAGTGATTAGGGAGTGGAATGCCCGGCCTGCAGCTGTTGTAGATGCGCCAAGTTTGGTGGCGTTTAAGAGGTTAGTTGATAAGTATATGGATGAGAAGGGAATGGTTTAGTTAGGAGGGGCATTGCTTTTTATTTTGGTCGGCACAACATTGAAGGCCGAAGGGCCTGTTCTGTGCTGTATTGTTCTATGTTCTATGTTCTATGTTCTATTCTGCATGATTTCTACTATCATCCTCTCTTTTTGGTCTGCCTCTCACACTCCTCTTTTCCTGAGAGATCAGGAGCGAGGCCCTTTGATGTCTCATAAATGACCTCCTCACTCCCTGGAACATGAGTAGCTAAAAGCCCCAACTCAGATCCCACGTCCAAACTCCATGCCATGATTCTCTGGCCAGGGAAGATTGGAGCATGGAAGGGAGGGAGGGCAAAGGTTGGGGAAGGATTGAGAAGGATGGTGAGGAAATAATTTTTCAGGAAGTTTGAGAGAATGAGAATAGGAAGCCAAGAGAGAAGCAAGTTATTGTCAGTGGCTCAGTTGGAATTTTATCTGTTAGCGTCAGTGGCTGTTGCCTCTGAGTCAGAAGATTTAAGGTTCAGAAGTGAAATCTGCCCTTTCATGGACTGCTGGTGGGATCTGGAATCTTCTCCAGCGTCTGGTTCTCTGTGACGCCAGAGGGAAAACATGCCAGTCCTGACCATGTTTGGGTCAATGTGGTGTGCAGAAGGTGTGACTCACCTGAAGAAGACCTGAGCTGGCCTCTGAAGTTTGGAATGGAGGTCGCCAGGGACCTTAAACCCTGGAACGCCACAGCATTGCGTGGAGTGAGGGGAGTGTCCCATCAGGCAGATCTCCCAGTTTCAGTGTCATTGAATGTCCTGGAGTCCCATCATCTTTCTTCAGCAGTGGGTCGGTGATGTTGGGCACCGTTTCAATATACATCTGGATATGACAACAGGATGCACGCCTGCCACAGAATTCATCACAAAATCCCAAAGGCATAATTAATTACGCCAGAGATAGAGGTCTTTCCCTGGCAAACTCCACAACGGGAAACAATCCCTGCCCAGGCTCCCAGGATTCGATCCCGGATGGGACAATTCCATTCTTAACCTGACACTTCAGTGTAGTACCGAGGGAGTGCAGCACCACTAGGGGTGGTATCATTTAGCTGGGGCTCTGTCTGTTCCCTCAGATAAACAGGAAGGATCTGATGGCACCATTTCAAAGTAGAGAAGTAAGGTATCCTGGGTGTCCTGGTTAATATTTATTCCTGAATTAACATCACAAAAACAGAGGTCAAGATTTTCTGGCTCTCTCCAATCTGTGGGATCTTCCAGTCCTGCCAAAAGCAACACCCCCTTGGCAGGTTCCCCAGCAACACGGCCATTAAGTTCAGCAGGACTGGAAGATCGCACCATTGGTCAATAGCAAGCCTCTTTTGGCTCCAGAAATGGGCCTCAGGAGAAGGTGCGAGCTTGCCGTGTTCCTACATCATAACAGTAACTGCACTTGCACAGAACACATGAACTGTAAAACACTTTAAAGTTTGCCAGAGATTTGAAAAAGCTTTCTTTTCTTTGAATGTAAATTGTTGCTGATCCAGGCCCCTGTATGTTTTATCCAATTATCCTAAGCATAAGGATGCACATACAGGCAGGGTATGTGCTTTCAGCTGTAACAAAAAAATACTTTATGCACTTCTATTAAAGAACCATTCAATGCCTGCCTGCCTCTGGGATGAAGCTGGTATTCAGTAGCTCTACGATGTGCACATATGTCAAGGTGAATCCCATGTGAAATCTTCCTGACTCATTAATATATTAACAGTAATTGTTGCCCTGCTGACTGGGATAGGTCTATAGTGTTGTAGACACTTGCTGAAATATGTCGTCCTCCCACTTTTGTTTACGGACAATTCAGATTGACCAGATCTGAGGGCTGTTGATGTTTTAAGGTGATAGGGACAGAATCTCAAAACCTAATTGCTTCTTAGCAGTGATTGCAGTGATTTTAAGATTGCAACCACAGGGCAATTAGATGTAGATTTGGCCAACTCAGCTCAGAGAATGTCTTTGATGTTTGTTAAATTGAGAATCTGAATGGTGGCATTTAAAAAATGTTCATTCTTGACATTGTACAGGCCCAATTAAGACTGTTAACCCTAAGGAAATCAATGGAAATAGTGAGGTGGGGCTGTGTACTCCTTGAACACAATGGAATCAATTGTCTGAGGATTAGCAAGTATTTTTAATTCCCAAAAGCACTCAGTTTCACCAACAATGAGGAAAGTTTATATGTCAGGATAATGGTAATGTTCTTTAACTAATCTAGTTTGATTGCAATCCACAGTATTGAGCCATTCCCATATGGTCACTGCTAATTTCTTTCCGATTTCACTCTGATCCCTCTTTTCAAGGTTTGTGCTGGGACACGGTACTATTTTAAAATGACCATTTTTTATCTGAGAGTTTAGATGAGAATCAGCATGCTTTTCAACCAGGAACATATCACAGTCTTATTCAAAATCCAAGCACAAGCACGGTATCACAGGATACCAATCAAGAGCAGAATCAGGTTCACAGAATCATAAAATCCCTACAATACAGAAATTTGATCTATTGAGTCTGCACCTACCACAATCCCACCCAGGCCCTACTCCTGAACCCCACACACTTATCCCGCTAATCCCCTGTTACTAAAGGCAATTTAACATGGCCAATCAATTCTTCCCCATCTCATTTGTTGGTCAGGAATCTACCGCCTCTGCCTTAAAAACATTTCTTGACCCTGCCTTCACCACGGTCTGTGAAAGAGAATTCCAAAAATTCACTATCTTTTGAGAGAAAACAGTTCTTCCCATCTCCATCTTAAATGAGAGTCTCCGTATTTTTATAAGTTAAAGGAAGATGTACAGTAAGCTCTCATTTCAGTAGTTTAAAAAATGCATCTGAGACACCATTGTTTATTTCTTAGTGTCACGAGTAGGCTTACATTAACACTACAATGAAATTACTGTGAAAATCCTCTAGTCACCACACTTAGCTGCTGTTCGGGTACACTGAGAGAGAATTTATCATGGCCAATGCACCTAACCAGCACATCTTTTGGAGTGTGAGAGAAAACCAGAGCACCCAGAAGAAACCCACGTAAGCACAGGGAGAACATGCAGATTCCTCACAAATAAGTGACCCAAGCCTGGAATTGAACTTGGGTCCCTGGCGCTGTGAGGCAGCAATGCTAACCACTGTGCCACCCTGCTGCCCTTTGTATTAACAGGTCAAATTTCAGTTTAAATTTGGTGATTTTAAATAATTGGCATTATGCCAAAATTATCTCTGTTTCTTGGCAACATGGTGGAAGTGTGTGTAGGGGCAAGTTTAACCCTTCTTCCAAAAACGAGAATGGACACGAGTATTTTTAGATTTCGAAAATAAAGAACAATCCACATCTCGTATATCCGTGCCTGACTTTAGTGGAAATGTATTTGGATGGCAATTGGATTTCCTGATTGGTAGGTACTTATTGGTAGATGTTAACAAGATATTTTTAAACGGTTTTAACTTGGCATCCTGATAGTTATCCTGTAGCTTGGGAAACAAAGTAAAGTTTTACAACACCAATAGGTGTTTACCCCTTTACTGAGTTTACCCCAGTCTAACGCCGGCATCTCTACATCTTGGGAAACAACCCACTGAAGTGGAGATGAGATTGAGCAACAGTTCTCATGGTGATTTAAACTATATTCACTCTTCCATCTGAATAAAAACTCTGACTGCAGCTTATTTTTATTCATCCGTGAGATGTGGGGGTCACTGACTTGACCAATATTTATTGCCCATCCTAATTGCCCTTGAGAAGGTGATGGTGAGCTGCCTTCTTGAGCTGCTGCAGTCCATGTATTGTAGGTATACTCGCAGTGCTGTTAGGGAAGGGAGTTCCAGAATTTTGGCCCAACCATAGTGAAGGAAGAGCGATATGTTTCCAAGTCAGATGGTGAGTGACTTGGAGGGCAAGTTGCAGATGGTGATGGTGTCTCTCTGTGTTTTCTGCCCTTGTCCTTCTAGATTGTAGCAGTCATGGGTTTGGAAGCCTAAGGAGTTTTGTTGAGTCCCTGAATGCTTCTTGTAGGTGGTGTATACTGCTGTCGCTATATGTCAATGGTGGAGGAAATGAATGTTTGTGGATAGGGTGCCATTCAAGCAGGCTGATTTGTTTTGGATGATGTCAAGCTTCTTGAATGTTGGAGAGGCAAGTGGAGAGTATTCTATTACACTCCTGATTTGTAGGGTGGCATGATGGCACATTGGTTAGCACTGCTGCCTCATGGTGCCAGGGACCCGGGTTCAATTCCAACATCAATTCACTGTTTGTGTGGAGGTTGCATGTTCTCCCTGTGTCTGTGTGGGTTTCCTCTGGGTGCTCCAGTTTCTTCCCACAGTCTGAAAGATTGCTGGTTAGCTGCATTGGCCATACTAAATTCTTCGTCAGTGTAGCTGAACAGATGTCGGAGTGGGGCGACCAGGAGATTTTCACAGTAACTTCATTGCAGTGTTAATGTAAGCCTGCTTGTGACACCAATAAATAAATAAATAAAGACGGTGGACAGGTTTTGGGAACAAAAGGTGAGTAACAGAAGGTGAGTTACTCACCACAGGATTACTCACCTCTGATTTGGTTGAAACCATAGTATTTACATAGCTAGTCTCATATAACTCCTGGTAAATTGATAGCAGGGGATTCAGTGATGGTAATGCCAAACAGCGATGGTTAGATTCCCTCTTGTTGAAGATGGTCATTCCTTGGCACTGTTGTGAAATGAGTGTCGCTATTTGTCAGCCCAGGTCTGGATATGGTCCAAATCTAGTAGCATTTGGACATGGATTACTTCACTATCTGAGAAGTCTTGAATGGTGCTAACGTAGTGCAATTGTTGGCGAACATCCCCACTTCTAATCCTATGATGGAAGGACAGCCACTGATTGATAGTTGTGCCTAGGACACTACCCTGAGGAACTCCTGCAATGATTTCCTGGAAATGAGATGATTGACTTCCAATAACCACAATCATCTTCCTTTGTGCCAGGCACGACTGCAACTGATGGAGTTTTTTTCCTCCTAAATCCCATGAGCTCAAGTTTCGCTAGGGCTCCCTGATTCCACACTCGGTCAAATGATGCTCTAATGTCTAAGACAGTCACTCTCACCTTACCCCTGAAGTTCAGCTCTTTTGTCCACGTTGAACTAAAGATATAATGAGATCAGGAGTTGAGTGACACTGACAGGACCCAAACTGAGTGTCAGTGACCAGGCTATTACTAAGCAAGTGCCACTTGATAGCACTGCTGATGACCCCTTCCATCACTTTACTGATGATCAAGAGTAGGCTGATGGAGCAGGATTTGGCTGGGTTTGGTTTGTCCTGTTTCTTGTGTACAGGACAACCTGGGCAATTTCCCACATGGCTGGATAGATGCCAGTGTTGTAACTATAATGAAACAGCTTGTTTCATGACCTTCAGCCAAATGTTTGACAGAAATTGCTTCTGGGGATCTAGCTTCTTTCAACTTTTGAGGACTTCAAACTGACAAGATGAGGAAAAGAGCTGCCAGCCGTGTTTAAGCACATCAGAAGTTGAAGACTTTTACATCTGCAACAGTGGCATTGTACTGCAGGAGGATTGGCACACACAGAGGAGGAGGCTGCAGAAGGAGAGAGGCTAAGATTATATAGGTGACAATGTCCGCTTCATGGAATGTGCAGGCAGAGGCTCAACGTCCTTGGCCTTCCAGAAGAGGAGCACATTCACAGGTTGAGGTTGTTGTATGCAGTGGTGGCAAACATCTGCACGCTCCTGCAAAAACTTTCATTCCCTTGAGGGAGACCCATTCTATTTACGGTCAGCCTTTCCAAGCGTGTGTCAATTTAAAAATAGAGAAAGATAAACCTGTAATAGCGTTTGTCCGTAAATCGTTAGCGTAGCCAGAGACTGCACGTAAAAGACAAAGGAAGATTGCCTGCAGCCCCAAAGCTTCCTGCAAAGCAGCTTTTGTGCATTGTTAAAAGTTGCTGGTGAACCGGATCTTAATGAGAACGCAACAATGTTGTATTTGCTGAATTGAGTTTACTCCTTGCAGCTGCAAATCCGTAGGATTATTCTTAAATAAAATGAATTTATAACTTCTTTGAAAATGTTGTTACCTCAAAGCAATCAACAGAAAAAAAGCAAATTAAATCTGGTCCTTGCCCATCTGCCTAGGAGGGAAAACGAGGAAAAATCGGACCTCTTAGGGACAGAGGAGGGGAACTGTGCTTAGAGCCCGAGGGAATTGGGGAGATCCTAAATGAGTACTTTGCGTCGGTATTCACGAAGGAGAGGGACTTGTTGACAGCTCCTGTCTCTGAGGGAGCTGTGGACCAGTTGAGGGAAATATCCATACCGAGGGAGGAAGTGTTAGAGCTTCTAGGTAGCATTAAAACTGATAAATTTCCGGGGCCTGATGGCATTTATCCCAGACTGCTTTGGGAGGCACGAGGTGAAATTGCTGGGCCTCTTACGCAAATCTTTGTCTCTTCGTTGGACACAGGTGAGGTCCCAGAGAACTGGAGAATAGCTAATGTTGTACTGTTGTTTAAAAAGGGTAGTAGGGATAACCCTGGAAATTATAGGCCAGTGAGTTTGACATCAGTGATAGATAGGGAAGCTGTTGGAGGGGATTCTTAGAGATAGGATGTACAGGCACTTAGAGCGTCGCGATCTGATTAGGGATATGCAGCATGGCTTTGTTATGGGGAGGTCATGCCTTAAGAATCTGGTAGAATTTTTTGAGGAGGTGACGAAAATGGTGGCCGAAGGGCGAGCTGTTGATGTCGTCTATGTGGATTTTAGTAAGGCGTTTGACAAAGTCCCTTGTGGGAGGTTAGTTGAAAAGGTCAAGGCTCATGGGATACAAGGACAGGTAGCTAGATGGATAAGTAACTGGCTTAGTAATAGGAGACAGAGAATAATAGTGGAAGGATGTTTTTCTAGCTGGAGGTCGGTCACTAGTGGTGTGCCGCAAGGCTTGGTACTGGGACCTCTTCTGTTTGTAATATATATAAATGACTTGGAAGAGAGAGTAAGTGGAGTGATCAGCAAGTTTGCAAACGATACAAAGATGGCTGGACTTGCGGATAGTGAGGAGCATTGTCAAGCGATGCAGCAGGACATAGGCTGGTAGCTTGGGCAGATAGATGGCAGATGGAATTCAATCCTGATAAATGTGAAGTGATGCATTTTGGGAGCAAGAATGTAGGGGGGAGGTATATGATAAAGAGTAGACCTATTAAGAGTATAGAAATGCAGAGAGACCTGGGGTGCAGGTGCACAAGTCTCTGAAGGTGGCAGAGCAGGTGGAGAAGGTTGTGAAGAAAGCATATAGTATGTTAGCCTTTATAGGAAGGGGTATAGAGCACAAGAGCTGGCCTTTAATGTTGCAGTTGTATAAAACGCTAGTTAGACCTCATTTGGAATACTGCGTCCAGTTCTGGTCACCTTACTACCGGAAGGACGTGGAGACTCTGGAGACAGTGCAAAGGAGGTTTACCAGGATGCTGCCTGTTATGGAAGGTCTGAGTTACAAGGAGAGATTAGGCAAATAGGGACTGTTTTCCTTAGAAAGACGTAGACTTGGAGGAGATCTAATAGAGGTGTACAAGATTATGAGGAGTATAGATAGAATAAATGGGGTTAAGCTTTTTCCTAGGATGGACTCAAATAGCACGAGGGGTTACGGGGCTTAGGGTGAGAGGGGTAAGGTGTAATTTGGATGCTAGAGGGAGTTCTTTCACACGGAGGGTGGTGGGAGTATGGAACACACTACCAAGTAAAGTGGTGGAGGCAGGCACTCTGGAGTTATTTAAGAGATACTTAGATGGGCACATGAACAGAATAGGAATGGAAGGGTATAGAAAACTGATTTAAAATAGGGATTATGAGCCTTGGGAGTCCCTGGAAAGTGTGTAAACAGATGATGATATTGATATACTTGATTTTATCCTACAGGTGCTTTGGTCCACCTTGTTGTCCAACAAGGGGCATACACGCGATGGGTCGTGAGAGGGCTGCTCTTGGATTTTGAGAGTATCCTAGTGCTTCATGTCGTTAGTGTACGCTTGACCTGGACCATTTGTTGGGCAACACGACAGCTCAGTGACTATTGCTGTGCTGTGCAAGTACATGGATTTGGGCCTGTGTCTGTGGGAGTTTGCGCATTCTCCCCGTGCTTGCGTGGGTTTTCTCCGGGTGCTCCGGTTTCCTCCCACATCCCAAAAACATGCTGTTAGGCTAATTGGCAAAACAAATCCTCCATAAATTGTCTCAAATTTGGTTTTTAATCCACAGATCTACAACATAGACAGGGAGCACGGGTAGAGGTGGGAACATCGAGGTGGCGGCGTGGGCTCATTGGGCTGAATGGCCTGTTTCCTGTGCTGTTTTGTTCTTTGTTCTTTGAGGGCCTGTACTTTTGAATTGAATAATACAAAACTGAGGAGACATGTTCCAAAGAATGTAAACTTATCTAATCAGATTAAAATCATTCTCAGTAGAAGGAGCATTGGCATCAGAAACTTAAAACTGCAGTATAATTCACTGCGAGAAAAGTTTTACTAATATTCCAATACTTCACCCAGGCAAGTACAGTACAACAAAAGTGAAACAACAACATACAGAGAAGTATTCAAAATCTAACACACTGATTTCAGTACTTCAGGAAGCTTCATTTCACTAAATATTCTCACTCAAAAATTGAAGCAAAGAATTGACTCAACTCATTGCAGCCGAAACAAGATGTGCATTAATCTCCCATTTCAGCAGGGTTAGAAATTGCATATAAGGCACCACTGTATTAGCAGACAAAAAAGTGACTATTTCAAATAACTGGAATTGTGCCAAATGACCCTGTGAAATACATTGGAATCTATTTTTAATGGAGCAGAACTGTGACTTCAAACTGAATTGAGGTTTGTGCACATCTGGGGGGATATCCCTCCCCACCCTCCACAACCCCTCCTTTCATTCCACCAGTATGTGTTCATAAGTGAATTCATTATTTTCAGTGTTGGAGTCCAAAGGAAATCAATGTGTTATTTGAAATTGTACATGTTCCAGCATGTATATATGTAAATATCACGGCCATTATCATGGGACATAGCTTTAAATTAAAGGGTGGTAGTTATAGGACGGATATCAGAGGTAGGTTCTTTACCCAAAGGGTGGTTAGGGTATGGAATGCCCTGCCTGCAGCAGTTGTAGATGTGCCAAGTTTGGTGGCATTTAAGAGGTTAGTAGATAAGTTTATGGACGAAAAGGGAATGGTTTAGTTTGGAGGGTCATGGCTTTTTCCTAATTGGTCGGCGCAACATCGAAGGCCGAAGGGCCTGTTCTGCGCTGTAATGTTCTATGTTCTATTAACCCAAGTCAGTCCCAAAGCTATCTCATCAATAGCAAATTTGACTTTTCTGTCCAGGGCAGCACATTGGCGAGGCACAGTGCCTCACAGTGCCAGGGGTTCGATTCCCGGCTCGGGTCACTGTCTGTGCTGAACTTGTACGTTTCCCTTGTGTCTGCATGGATTTCCACCGGGTGCTCCGGTTTCCTCCCACAATCCGAAAGGTGTGCTGGTTAGGTGCATTGACCATGCTAAATTCTCCCTCAGTGTACCCACGCAGGCACCGGAGTGTGGCGACTAAATTTCACAGTAACTTCATGCAAGCCTACTTGTGACAATAGTAAATAAACTTCAATACTTGTCTTCAATAAACACAGGTACTTTGATGCATAAGGACAATAATTAGATTCATGGAGGAAACAAACATAGTTTTTCAGTCTTCTTACATTCAGTATTCAAAAATAATTTTCTCCAACTATATCTCACAACTACAACTAAATCTTACGGTTAAATCTCCAGGGATTCAGGATGAGGTAGCCAAATGGATACAAAATTGGCTTGATGACAGAAGACAGAGGGTGGTTGTAGAGAGTTGTTTTTCAAACTGGAGGCCTGTTATCAGCGGTATGCTTCAGAGATTGGTGCTGGGTCCACCATTATTTGCCTGTGCTGTAATTTTCTTTGTTCTATATACAAAGGGCCCTTGAACTCTAAACATTCCCTTTAGAATTGTGCCTCTAAATTTATATTGTTTACCCCTGTTCTTCCTACCGAAATAAATCACCTCAGACATTTCTGTGTTAAATATCATCGGCCATTCATCTGCCTACCTCGCTAACCTATTTATGTTCTTGTGAAGTCTATCACTGTTCTCAAAGTTCACAATTTGTGCCATTTAATTGGACAAAGTGCTGTTGAACTTTCATTTAACTATAATTGAGAAAAATGGAAAGTTTTTTGTACCTAGCTAAAGTTCATTTTTAAATGCAGAGGATTTCAGCTTTATTAGAACCATAAGCTGTAGGCTTGTGTGTGTGTGCGTGTGTGTGCGTGTGCGTGTGTGTGCGTATGTGTGGGGTAGACAGTACTACAGCTTATTGATTTACATAATGCATCTTATCCTCTCTCCATTTAGCGATCATGCTGTAAATCTTTGCTGCTTTTGTCAGTCATTTAACAACAGCTACATAACCAGCTTTATCCCGCCGTGACAACACAATGAGAATGATACATGGATTTGAGCCTGTGTCTGTGGGAGTTTGCGCATTCTCCCCGTGCTTGCATGGGTTATCTCTGGGTGCTCCGTTTTCCTCCCACATCCCAAAGATGTGCTCTTAGGCTAATTGGCAGAACAAATTCTCCCTAAATTGTCTCAAATTTGGTTTTTTAATCCATAGATCTATAAACATAGACAGGGATCACGGGTAGAGGTGGGAACATCGAGGTGGCGGCGCGGGCTCATTGGGCTGAAGGATCTGTTTCCCATTCTGTTTTGTTCTTTGTTCTTTGTTATATTGTAATAATTTAGTTGCTGTATAAAGGGCATGTTCCCCCTCATTGATGAATTTGCTGTTTTCTGCATGAACGGAATTGTAACGAATCTTGTATTTAGAAGTGATCAAAATCAGTAATTGTGAAATGAGAACAGAAAATTGCTGCAAATTCTCAGCTTCTGTGAAAATAGAGACAAGGATTAATGTTTCAGGCCAATGGGCTTTCATCAGGACTGGGTATCGATTTATTCGATGTGTGCATTCTCTCACTAGAAGCCTTTGTCACTCAGAATTTCCTTTAGTTCTGGAAAAGACGGGCAAGGCTGTGTGAAGATGGAAACTGAAAGTGATGTTGAAAGGAAAAGACAAGCTGTGACGTTGGAGAATACAGTGAAAGCTGCGACTGCCAGCTGGGTCCTGTGGGACACAGTGAAAAAGAACCATTTCCATCTGATTTACATACAGGTTACCACGCCAAAGATGACACACATATATATTTATATATACACACACACACACAAGCAAAGGGCTTACCCACCCAACCTTCTGCTTTAATGAGTAATAAGGCTGAATCACTGTATATTTTTTTAACCAAGAATCTGCCAACAATTGCAATAAAATGTGGTGGCAGAAATAAGGATAACTATTATAATGAACCAAGAGAGGAAATTGTGTGATGAGAATTATATTGTCAGCACACACCCTGCATTTAAAATTTTCTGTTTTCCTGCAATATATTGTGTGGCAGTGCAAAACCCTGCCAATCTGTTCCCCAGTGGTAAAAACAACAATTAGGGTAAGTTCTGAATACTGAGTTCAATTCCTGCTCTCAGTTGAGTTTGTTGGCATCGCAGGGGGCAGGGGATTGTGATTTCCTTTCTCTCCTGCACCAAAACCACATGAACAGAGATACCAAAAGGCAGCCTGGCCCTTCACCTTCAAGTGTTGTGCTTTCAGCAAATGCATTTTCTCCTCTGCCCATTTAGAAATCATGCCCAGCTTGACCACAACCCAACCACACTGCTATTCAAGATCGCAAAAGGTAATATATTTGCAAGTCCTTTCTTTTCTTTGTTTAATCCCACTGTGAGGTGGGATTATTCATGATGTGGAGATGACAGCATTGAACTAGGGTGGACACTGTTAGAAGTCTCACACACTAGGTTAAAGTTCCAATAGTTTATTTAGTTTCACGAGCTTTTGGAATGCTGCTCCTTCATCAGGTGTGTTATGTGGGATTATTTGCTAAGGTCCTCACTTGAAATTAGGGATGGGAAGTTGAGTGTGCTTGTTTAAAATTATACACCAATGCAAGTTCCCAGCGAATGCAGCACAGCGGATAGTATTATTGCCTCACAGCTTCAGGGACCTGGGTTCAAGTCCAGCCTTGGGTCACTAACTGTGTGAAGTCTGAACATTCTCTCCCAGACTACACTGCATCCCTTCTTCACTGCAGACCAGAGAAAAATATCACCCACTATTTAAATACTTCCATCCATTTGGAATGAAGACTCCTGCTCAGTAACAAAAAAATTATTTTATTGTTACCACATTCAACTGATAACCAATCATAATAAATACTATCATATATTTGGAGATTTGATTAATCCTAACCAGTCATGAGTTTGTAAATTTAGCAGGTTTGGTTTCTTATATATGAAAATGTAATATATGGACATACATATGAAGTTGTAACACAAAACAGGCCAAATCAGCTCAACCAGAGTGTTGGCATTTACCCCTCCAGACTTTATCCCATTGATCAGCCCTTTAGCGCCCCATTCAATCCAGTCGCGTTTACTGATGGTTTCTGCTCAATAACCACTAACTTTAGTTAGTGAATTCCACAGCCTCACCACTTGGAAAAAGGTTTCTCCTGCTCTCTGTCCAAAGTCTCTTGCATTTGAAATTGCATGTGTGGTTCTTTCTTTGCGGAATCTCAACTACAGCAAATAGTCTGTTATGTCCATCCTTTCTCGTTTGCCTGCATTGTTTTTCTGTTAGAAGTCACAATTTCTCACCTTTTTTGTAGCTTTCATTTCCTCATACTCATATTTTGGTAAATCTGTGTTGTACACTCTAAACCTCTAATATTGTTCTCATAGATGTGAAGGCCAATACTACACAGACCTCTAACTAAAGCTCATCATTACCCCTTGGCTTTTACACTATATACCTCTTGTGATAAATCCTTTAGCTTTTACAGAGACTTTATTAATCTAAGGTGTTGTCTTCAATGCATCCTGTGAACCAACACTCTCAAATCTATCTGCTCTATTTCCATTCAGTGCACTGCTGCTTTAAATTAAATGCTTCGCCTCATGTTGACATTGTCTCGTATCACATATTAGCCCATTCCTCCATCTTACCTTTTACTGTTAATGATCAATTGCATCAGTCTTGTCATTGATCAATTCTGAGTCAGTTTATATCACTAATTGTACATTTCTAAACAAATATTTGAAGATTTACAAACCTTTTTCACGAAAACCGTGTCAATTTTCTTTACAAGTGAGACCCAAGAACCAGTGGTACCAGTGGCCCATTAAAATGAATGGATTCCATCGACGCTCAAAGAATCTAAGAACAAATGTTCAGGAAAATGTGCGATCACAAATAACTTTTCAAAATCTATTAGTCTACTCATTGGGATTTGCTGATATAAAAATGTTACCATAGGAATTATAGTTGCAGTGAATAGTATGAATACATATAAGGGAAATGACTTAAGTAAGTCATGTGGCATAGGAAGAAGAGGCCCTTCTGCCCATCATGTCTGGACTGGCCATCAAGCACCTATCCTAATCTCATTTTCCAGCACCTAGTTCACAGCCTTGTATGTTATGTTTTTTCCAAGTCCCCGACCCAAAAGAGAAAGCGCTGGAAAATCTCAGCAGGTCTGGCAGCATCAGTAAGGAAAGAAAAGAACTGATGTTTTGAGTCCAGATGACCCTTTGTCAAAGCCTTTCTTTTGTTTTCTTTCAAGTGCTCATTTAAATGCTTCTTAAATATGAGGGCTGTCACTTCTACATCCTTTTAGGCAGTGAGTTCCAGGTCCCCACCACCTTCTGGGTGTAAAAGTTTCTCCTTAAATCCCATCTAATTCTATTTCCCTTTGTTATTGACCACTCTACTAAGGGAAAAGGTTCCTTCTTATTGCCTATCTATATCCCTCATAATTTTATACATGAGAGGCAATGAGAGGAAAAGAAGTAGAGGGTTATGCTGATAAAGTTGGAAGAGGAAAAGCACATATGCTGGCATGGACTGATGGGCTGAATGTCCTCTTTCTGTGTTGTATATCTGACGTCATTTTACATAATTACTTTATGCACTTCCTTTGTCTTCTGAAAATTTAACTATACCTCATCTGCAAATGTTGCTGTCATTCTCCGAGCTCTATATCTAAATCATGAAAATTTAAAGTGACCGGAAATGGTTCTAGAAATTAATCCAAGGGAACAGTGCAACTCATTTCCAACCACAGGGGAGGTGATGGTATAGCGGTGTTCTCACTGGACTAGTGAGTCAGGGTAATGTTCTGAGGACCTAAGTTTGAATCCCTTCATGGCAGATGGAGAAAAATCTGAAATTAAAAGTCTAATGACAACCGCAAAATCATTGTCGTAAAAATCCATCTGGAAATCTACCATCCTTACCTGGTCTGACCTATACGTCTTAAATGGCTAATCAGTTCAAGGCAAATTGAACTAACACGGGCAATAAATACTGACCTTGCTAACAATACCTGCTTTCCACAAACGAATAAAAGAAAACTGTGTAAAACTGCATATAATAACTCTTTCTCGCCCCTTACTCTAACACACTCTTAGTCCCGTTTGTCAGTCTCCGCATTATTCTTTCTTGGTACATGACTGGAAACTTTGAGGAGTTAACACTATAATTCATTATAAATACAGTATCTACTGTGGAGCAAATGAATTCCATTCAAATATTCAAAAAATGGAAAATAGCAACAGGCAGAAAGAAACACCCATTCACCCGGATGAAAATGTCAAATGATTCAGAAGCATCCACAAAACAACTTAACCATGAACAAGCAAATACAAAGCCACAAAAGCACTCCAGAATAAGGCCAATTCCCACCTCCCCTCCCTCTATGACTAAATGCTTAATTATAGGAAGAGATCAGCTTCTGCTGAGAAAGTTATGCTTCTTTAAATTGCCTCAGTATCTGTAACTGATATTTAGCCTGCTCCACTCTTCTGGCCAAACGTAGAGATTTTTCCATAACAGGTACAAATAACTGCATTGGGAGCATTGCGTAATGTTAAGTTTGATGACAGCTATGCCTGGTTCAAGGTTTAGAAATAAAACTAACAAGATTATTGCTCAATATCACAAAAACAGTGATAGATTTCCACAAGCGTTATCTCTTTATGTAGGCATAGCCTTGAGTTAGTTGGTTTTGAAAGAAACATTGACTACTGAAATCTAACCTGTTTATATTATGGCGCTTCAGCAACCTTGGCTACATTGCACTGCATGTGATTTCTGCCTTTTGGGTAAACCTATCACTCACAGAAGAAGCACAGCTAACCAGAAATGTGGACAACATTCCACTACGCAAGTCTATATTTCGTCAGCACATGGCAGCAAATTTGCTATCATTACTGATAAGGTCCTGCCCCACCTCCCTTTGCCCCCAACCCTCCCCTGCACCCTCCACCATCCCGTCCCAAGTGTACTAAGAAGTTTAACAAGTGTGCTGTGTCTTAGACAAATGTACTGATACACATATCAAATGTGTAAAATGTCACAAGAGAATGTGTTCATTCCCATTTGTGAATCTCATAGGAAATTCATCTCATTGAAGTAGGTACAGAGGGGATGTCAGGGGTAAGTTTTTCACCCAGGGGGTGGTGGGTGAGTGGAATCGGCTGCCGTTGGTGGTAGTGGAGGTGAACTTGTTAAGGTCTTTTAAGAGACTTCTGGATGAGTACATGGAATTTAATGGGATTGAGGGTTATAGGTAGGCCTGGTAGGTAGAGATATGATCAAATTGTGGGCTGAAGGGCCTGTTTGTGCTGTAGCTTTTCTATGTTCTAAATGGGGCAGTAAGAGCAGTTAGGGCACTGAGCAGTCTGACTCAGGTTTGACATCACGCAAACTAGCCTCCCACCCATTGACTCTGTCTACACTTCCCACTGCCTCGGAAAAGCAGCCAGCATAATCAAGGGCACCATGCACCCCAGGCATTCTCCCTTCTGCCTTCTTCCATTGGGAAAAACATACAAAAGACTGAGGTCACGTACCACCCAAGGACAGCTTCTTCTCTGCTGCTATTAGACTTCTGAATGGACCTACCTCACATTAAGCTGATCTTTCTCTTCATCCTAGCTATGACTGTAACACTACATTCTACACTTTTTTCTTTCCTTCTCCCTACGTACTCAATAATGGTATGCTTTGTTTGTATAGTGCTCAAGAAACAATACTTTTCATTGTATCCCACTACATAAATCAAACTAAAATAAAGCGAAGCCAAAATCTGATACAAGAGCTCTTTGTAAATATGACCAGTGATGGCAAGGGAAGTGAGGAACTTTTATGCACAGAATTGAAAGGAATGATCTGCGTTGCACTTTATGTAATCATATTTGAGCTGGTATGTAACGTACTTTCATGAATTTAATGATTATATTTTTGCAAAAAGAAGCTTTCAGGATATTTTCCTTAATATTCTTGACAGCTGAGGGGAAACCAGTGCAGGTTTAATAAGTGATACAATGAACAAATCAGGGTAGGAACAGGAGGGCAGTGTGGGTACCCTCCCCCCCACCAACCCCCACCCCCACACCCATTCCCACCCCCAACATCTCCTCGATACCAAACAACTGCCTAGGAAGAACTAATATTCATCAGAGTTTTACTGCTTTGAAACAAAAATTCCCCCCAAAATTGCATGTCCTGGAAATCAGAAACAAAGAACAGGAAATGCTGAAAACACACAGTGAGTCAGGCATGTTATCTGTGGAGAAAACAGAACAGTTAACGACTTCAGGATATCCCAAAGCACTTTACAGCCAATTTGGAGACCAGTCACTGTTATAATAAAGGAAACCTTGCAGTCAATTTGCATACAGCAAGCTCTGAGAAACAGCAATGCGATAACGACCAAATGATCTATTTTCAGTCATGTTGATGGAGGGATGAATATTGGCTAGGATGCAATGAAGAATTTCCATGTTGGCCTTTGAGGTTATGCCATGGGATTTTTTTGACTCGGGTTCTGAGGCTAAGGTTCTTTCCAAACTATAGCATCACTAACAGTGTGGCAGTACCTCAGTATTGCACTCGATTATGGTTTATATTTTGATGCTCAAGTGGACTCGAACCAACAACTTCCCCACTCAGAGTCAAGAATGCTAGCATAGATCTACAGCTGACACCTTACAACCATCTGCTCTTTTCACAGTCCCTAGATAGCTAAGGGTTACTTGTGCCCATAACTAGTTTAAGTAAGCTGTTTAAGTTGAAAAACATGAGTCACTTTTTTTTAAAAAAATGCATCTCCACCCATGCAGCATGTTGAATGTGAGCTTGAGGCGGGAGTATGAGAGAGGTTTGTGTAGGACCTGGTGTTGTGAGACTTCTTACTAGGACATAAAAGACAGATAGGAAGTGGCCAGCTGCTCCCCCAAGTCTGTCTCATCCAGCTGTCTTGCAATAAACTGCGAACTTCCCCATCCACCAACAGCCACGGAATCTCCTGGGAGAGGCAAAACAAAACAAATCAAAAACCTCAAGGCCAATTTAAAGAAGAAACAACTATGGAAAATTCCTCTCAGACCACTGAAGATGATCAAAAACCGTGTTGACTTTTGTCGAAGGGGCAATCGTTTGACATTTCCGATTACAATTCAGTCAGGCCTCTGCTGCTTTTCTCAGTGATGTTTATAGCATTAGGGGATTTTGACTACATTGGAACAGCAGAGGTTTTTAATGAGCTGAATTTGCTCCTTTCCAATCATAGTGGGCAGAATTTTCCACTGGCGGGAATCCCAATATCCCGCTGAATAGGGTGTTGGGGCTAAAAGTGGATTCCGAACAGGCATCAAACTTTTCGCTATTCACCCTGCTACCCCAGCCTCTTCCCGCCCAGACTAGGCAAGAACCTGTTAATTATGCAAAACTGCTCTTTGTAAGATCACTATTTGGCTGGAAGGCCATTGCCGTGATTTCCCACTATGTACCCATCTCCTCTGCGGGAAAAGAACTGGGTGGACTTTGATGATAATGGCCTCTCCTCCTGCTTCTATCTTCTATGTTTCTATAGAATTAGGTGTTAAGTTAAATGATCAGCCATGATTGTAATAAATGGCGGAGCGGGCTCGAAGGGCCAAATGGCTTCCACCTGCTATGTTTCTATGATACTGACTTGATTTGATTTGATTTATTATTGTCACGTATAATGTTTCTTGTGTGCTATAAAGACAAAACATATCATTCAGAGTACATAGGGGAGAAGGAAAGGAGAGGGTGCAGGATAATTCTGGACCTAGCTCAATGGACCCTAAGGGGGGGATCATGTTGGCCAGTGCAATGCTTATAGGTCCAAAGTACTAGATTAGGGTCTCATTTCTAAGGTCTCAGTGCCAGGGAAAATGCAAGATGACACTACCAAGAGATGGGACTTGCAGTGGAGTGGTTTGGTGTGGTGCGCTGATGACAGTGTTTTGTGGTGATTCTATATTGGAGTTTTTGTCTGCTGGGGGCAGGTTGGGTAACCCTCATGCCTGCAAGGTATTGGGGGGGCGGGTAAGGGACAGTAGTCCATTCTCTTAGTGGTGGGGATGGAGGAGAGTCCCCCCCCATTGTGTTGAGGCCGTGAGGATGCTCCCATGCTTCACTGGGATGGAGCACCTTTTCCATTGTGGGGGCAAAGGAGGCTTATTTTGGAATGCTGAGATCGGGCCACCCCTAAAAACGGTGCCCCAACCTCTGAATGAGGCTGGCATTGTGTTTCCTGCGATGCATAAATCTGCATTGATCAGCTGTGTGAATGCCACCTGATAGGCACTGCTAATGCCAGTGGGAAACACTCCAGTTTCCCCGTTGCCGTGGGCACATACAGCCAATTTGGGTGAATTGTGGACAAAGGGCCCTATTTTACCATTTTGATTCTAAGTGCTGGGTGAACTTGAAACTGGGAGTGTTTCAGGTCTGACTTTTAGGCCCATTCTGAGGTGCCCCCATACACACTCTGCCTGAAAAAATATCAGAGAATCTGAATCACACTGTACAAGCCTGTGGGCGGGGGCTTAACACGCCTGAAACCCTGCAGCTCCGATCGCACCTCCAATTGCGCACGTGCAGAAAAACAATGATAGAATGCTGCTCCTCTGCCACATCACTCCTGGGCTGGATAATGCCTGCCCCTGAACCCCACAGACAGTGCCCCACCCCTACAACATTACTGACCCCCTTACCCCCCACCACCAGCCAGACCGATCGTGAGCCCCTCACCCTCTTCTCCTCATTAATCACAGGCAGAGAGGCAGCGGTCCCCGCCCTTCACCCTCCACACCGATTTCAATGTTGGACATTCGGGCACTTATCTCCTGACTAACTGGAGCACCCCCCAAATCGGATTTATGTGGAGCTTATCTGTTTTGCACTGATTTCCAGATGATCGAATGTGGTGATAAGGGGGAATTTCCAGTAAGGTTGGTCATGCAGGCCATTAAGTCAATTTAAATGCCTGCACACGCGTGCACAGATCACGCTACTCACCTCACGCCTGACTTTACCAAGTTTTTGCGCCCATTTTCATAAAAATCAGACTCAAAGTATCCGTTTCTCATTGAAAACTGGCATGTTCTACTCCATGGAAAAGGTAGGTTTTCTTTCCAGATCTTCCAACAGTCTGTCAAAGAAAAGCAATGGGGGAGGGAGAGGGGGGAAATATGCGTTTTGCACCTTTATTGCTGAAGGCAAGGCCAGTTCCACAGGATTTTGGGGCACCCAGGTCTTAAATTGAAAGTCCTCCCCCACCACCAGGGCATCAGAAACCTCTCCCTCTGCTGCAATGCAGGCATCACTACCCCTCCCACAATGCAAACACCAGATCCCCCTGCCCTTACTAGGCATGAACTTGATCATTTACTAGTGGGGGAAGGGGGTGAGGGAAGATTTCAGAATGAGATCTCTCCAGTGCAAATCCCATTCTGGCTTGCTCACGACCACCCAGGACTCGCTCACGTGTCCGAAGGGCTCAGAGAATCTCTGCCAGCGCCTGATTAGGACTTCCCGGCAGACTTTCCCATCTGACGAAAGCTGCTTTCTGACCTCAGGCCAGGCTGATGAACTCACTGTCTATCAGCTTTTTAGATGCAATCCGGATGTTTAACACTAACTCACTCTTCCAGACACAAGTCGACCTGAATTTTTATACAAGTCATTTTCTAGTTTCACATTGGAGAAATGTTCAAAAGCAAAAAGAACACCATAGCACAGCAAGGAATATGCAACACAAAACAGGCTCATTGCCCCAACCATTCCAAACCTGTGCTAATGTTTCAATTAAATTTCATCCCAGCCTTTATTATTCATCTCTACCAAGAAATCAATCAGGAATGGTTGGAGTGGCAGCATTCTGCAGTGGCACAGCGATTAGCTCTGCTGCCTCACAGTGCCAGAGACCCGGGTTCAATTCCCGGCTTGGGTCACTGTCTGTGTGGAGTTTGCACATTCCAACTGTGTCTGCGTGGGTTTCCTCCCACAGTCCAAAAGTTATACTGGTTAGGTGCATTGGCCATGCTAAATTCTCCCTCAGTGTTAATCAAACAGGCATTGCCTTGTGGCGACTAGGGAGTTTTCACAGTCAGTCAATTTATTAGTAATAAGCAAGTCTACTTACTACTAATAAACTTTGAAATTTTTAAGTAATTAGGTGGAAAGAAAGAAGTTTATCTATTTGTTACTTGTGTTTAAAATCCCATAATAAATATCAGATTTCTCATGGTTATACAGAGAAAGGTGATTCTCACAACAAACTGCATCGCAGGTGTGACAAGCTAATGAACCGAGATTGCATGAATTTATCAGTTACTGCTTTCCTTGAGCTACGCACTAAAAATGATTTATGCAGTAAAAGGCCAAACATGAATAACTTATTCATGAAACTAATACTACTTCAGCAGATCCATGTATTTATGTACAGTGTGTTCTGCTGACTCTCTCGCACCATTTTAGGTAGTTACGCTTTTCCTGCTTCTTTTTGTAGATATGCAAGGCTCCTGTTACAACTCTTGTTCCAAGCATCAACAGGTTTTTATATTTGTGTTGTTTACTGTTGAACTGATATAATGCTGTTATTATAATTGTGATCACATTGTCTTTATTTGTGTTCCCTATAGAATCATTTCATAAACTAACTGCTCAGGGAAGCAATGGGAACTCATATACAGACTGAGGTCATGCAAAGGACGTTCTATTAAAAACTAAATATAGGTTTGTTCTGGTAATTTGACTCAATCGTATTTAATTGAATGAGTCTCGCTGTCTTGGTTAAATGAGTAGCTTTTGCGACCAAATAAACCTGGTGTCTTTGAGCCTGGTGCTGTGAGACTTCTCATGTAGCTAAAAAAGAACAGAGGAGAAAAATATTGCAGATACCATAGCTCTTATATTTATGGGAAAGTGGGAAGGCAGAGCAGGAATGGCAGATCTGTACCAAATTTAATAGTGAGCCTCAAGTTAACCTTTTGTGCTCAGTTTCCTGGCTTGCAGCCAGTTAGGTTGAAAAGTTAGGAGGCTAATGGACAGGAAGGCCTGTGGCAGCATGTAGGCAGCAACTGGGGAAGCAGAGAATCAGGGAAGGAGGGAGAGAGAGATCATGAGCTTAGGGGATAAGGCAGGATCGGGGGCATAGGCCGACTGGGGGGAACTTAAGAGATCTTTCACAGGTCAGTTAGAGCAGAGTGGCAGATGTGTACATGGACAGATTGCAGGGGTTTGATAGTGAGGTCATCCAGTCACGGAATGGAAAACAGATTTGTTTCTGCTTCTCTTTACTCACACGCGATGCTGGAAAGGCAATAACGGGTGCATCTGGTCATTCTCACATCCTTTCAGCTTCCTGAGGTCATCCATTTTGGTAAGAATAACAGCAAAATGGGCTATTATTTAAGCAATAAATTAATTGCAGCACGCTGCTGTGCAGAGGGACCTGGGTGTCCTCATGCGTGAATCACAAAAAATTGATATGCAGATGCAGCAGGTAATTAAGGCGGCAAATGGAATTTTGTCCTTCATTGCGAGATGGATGGAGTTTAAGAACAGCAAAATTATGTTTTGCAGCTATATAAGATGCTGGTGAGGCCATATCTGGGGAACTGTGTACAGTTTTGGTTTTCTTATTTGAGAAAGGATATACTGGCACTGGAGATTCACTAAGTTGATTCTGGAGTTTAGAGGGTTGACTTATGAGGAAAGACTCAGTAGACTGGGGCTATACTTATTGGAATTTAAAAGGGAGAATCTTATAAAAACATATAAAATTATGAAGGGAATGGATTACTTAGAAGCAGGGAGGTTGTTTTCTTTGGTGGGTGAAAATAGAGCTGGGGGTTTGGCCTCAAAATAAATGGGAGCAGATTTAGGACTGAGTAAAGTAGGAATTTCTTCACCAAAAGGTCGTGAATCTGTGGAATTCCCTGTCCAGTGAAGCAGTTGAGGCTACCTCATTGAATGTTTTGAAGGCAAGGATAGATACATTTTTGAACAGTAAAGGAATTAAGGATTATGATGAGCAGACATGTAAGTGGAACTGAGCCCATAATAAGATCAGCCATGGCCTTATTGAGTAGTGAAGCAGGCTTGAGGAGCCAGATGGCTTACTCCAGCTCCTACTTGTTATATTCCTTGTTTCATAAAGCCTGGAATAATCTGGGAAAACCTGTAGACGTTCATTTAAAACACAGCTAAAAATTGAGGTAAGTTGCCTATTAAAATATTAAATTAGGGAACTGAGAAAAATCCTTCTCGTGCTGAGTGGTTTGGGTCTGGAATGTAAGTGCGCTGGAAGCAGGTTCAATCAAGGCATTCAAGAGGACATTAGATGATTACTTGGAGGAAGGCATTGATGACCATGGATGTCCATTGGATAGGCCTGTGATTATGTTTGGCAAAATATGGTAGTAGTTTGCCATTGCCTTCTGCAGTATGACTAACCAGGAAGCTCTCCTGCTCTTGCACCTGCCATATTAGAAAGGTTTACAGGCTGATCATCAGCCTGTTTGGCTATATTATGAGTGCACATTCTATGGCCATTAGGACCTAAATTGGGATTCAAATCCAGGATTTCTGGCCCAGAGGTAAGGACAATACTATTGCGGCATAAGACCCTCTTCATACAAATTACCCATTTGAATCCAAGAACCCCGAACTATATATTTGTTGAGGTCATCAGCCGCAGCACTATATAAGAGGAGTTAACATATGTTACACCCAGCTTTTGCAATTCATCACACCAGCTGTTATGGCATGGCAGACGGTAAATGTTGAGCAGTCCAAATCCCGAAGGAAAGTTTGAATCAGCTGCCAAAACAGTTTTTGAAATTTGTAAATTATGAGGAGAGGTTCTGAATTCAGGAAATTATATCCCTGGCTACTTGAAATGATTCTGTAGTAAAATAAATGATTTTTAATAAAGAAAAAATTAAAATTACAAAACAGCATCACTTAGAAAACAATACTTAGAACAGTTCCAAAAGATCTTAATCTCAGAGCTAACCTTTCCTATTCAGGAACTACCCTTATAGATTTCAGCAATAGATGAGCTGAGATGGGATAGGATCAGGTTACAAAGATGGAGATAGATATTTTTGATGGTGGTGTAGATAAGTGGTCTCTGGGTCAAATGTAACACCAAGAATGCAAATAGTCAATTGTAGAGAGCTTTGAGGGAAAGAGATGTAATCAATTATTGGGGACAGAAGCAATGGCTTCAGTCTTTGCAAGCTAAATAAGATGTTTATATACATACGAAAATGGGAGGCACTTCAGGTGAATTCAACCATGAAGGGTAAGATAAATAAATGAAGTTTGAGCATGCGGAGTAAAGTACATAAAGTTGTCAATCAAAGGCTCGTTCAAGGTACTGGACTTTGAAATTGAATGAAAACAAAGGTTTTCTAAAGATTTGTAGGGATTTCAAAGGTTTAAAGCTTTCTAGGAAGGCTGTATAAGAAACGGTGCTTATTGGTAGGTAAGTGGACTATGATTGGAAGAGGAATTGCCATGTAGAGTACACCAGTTGATGATGATTGACAGTTAACTGAAATTGACAGTTAACTGACAGTTGATTGAAATTTAAACCAGCCAAATTGACCCTGATTGGTCAAGGCATTGACATAAATGATAGCCATTTGCTTGTTCATTTTATTTTGTTCAGATGGAATATGAACAAATAATTTGTTCATAACAGAATATGTGTACATATTCTTTCAGTCTGCAAAGAACAGGATACTGTGTATTAATCAACATAAATAGTAA
Source organism: Sphyrna mokarran (assembly GCA_024679065.1). NCBI lineage: Eukaryota > Metazoa > Chordata > Chondrichthyes > Carcharhiniformes > Carcharhinidae > Sphyrna > Sphyrna mokarran. The sequence continues at coordinate 37,189,075 of JAGIQG010000015.1, forward strand.
ATGGTTGAGCTAGTGGTATCTACAGAGTCAATCTCATTCCGATCATTTTCCCATCGGTTCTTTCTTAATTTCCAACTTTTTAAATGTGCTCACTGTCTCATTCTGTCACAATTCACAGCCAGTAATCTTTCCAAGGAATTGTGTACATTCCACTATGATCAGCATCACTTGCCTTTCCCACTTTTTCTGGAGCTTCCTAGCCTACATACTGCAGCAGCCATCTGCAATCCTTCACAACTTCTCACTCCCTCTGTTAGTGTAAACAGAGAAAATATATGAGCATATTTAACCAGCACCACTTCTTTATTTGGACAAGCAAATGGACTGCATGTGCTCTGTGACTGAACAGTATTGGTGTAAGAAAAGACAGAGAGTAACTGGATATCTAACATGTAAGACTATTTAAGAAAGGATTCAATATGGTAGGCATAGAAAATATATTTTCACTTGCAGGGAAGATCAGAAGTAAAGAACAAAGATATAGGATAGCCACTAATAAACTCCTGTACGCAGAAACATGGAACTCACTACTTCATGGAGTATTTGAGGCGACTATCATAGATGCATTTAAGGGGAAACTATGTAAACACATGAGAGAGGAAAAAAAAAAGGGATATGTAAATGGGATTAGAGGAAGATATGGAGTAACCATATGAACCTGTTGGGTCAAATGGCATATTTCTAGGCTGCAAATATTATACAATAAGATGCATTGTAGACTTGAGCAACAACACGGTGGCACAGTGATTAACACTGCTGCCTCATAACGCCAGGGACCCAGGTTCAATTCAATGGGTGGCTGTCTGGAGTTTGCATGTTCTCCCCTTGTCTGTGTGGGTTTCCTCTGGGTGCTCTGGTTTCTTCCTACACTCCAAAGATGTGCGGGATAGGTTGATTGGCCATATTAAATTGCCCCATAGTGTCAGGGAGACTAGCAGGGTAAACACGTGGGATTATAGGGATACTGCTAGGTGGAGTTATTGTCAATGCAGACTTGATGGGCTGAATGGTCACCTTTCGCACTGTAGGAATCTATGATACATTTTAACTTTGATTTATGAATCAACATGTACACACATAATACATATTTATATTGTATATACACTTGAATAAAATAAGATGGTGACATTTAAGTAAATTGGAATCCATTTTTAAAATATTAATAGGGCAAGATAGCTTCCGATTGGTTCTATAACATAGAATACAGCAGGATAGCTCTATGAGATAATTCTCCTTCACACACAGTGCTTCATTTCTGTCTGGCACATATTCTGTCACCATCCCTGCCATTTCCTTATTATAAATCTCTGATATGGGTTTGACTCCTGCAGCAACTGGAAATAAATCACTTTACTAACTGTGTCAATGTTGATAGTAACCAGTTTTGGAAACACTAGTACAAGGAAAGTTCTCAGTTATTCCTTTTTTAAAACAGCTATAAAACGTGAATGATAAATAAAAAAACAAAAGTTATACTTAAGAGCTAAAAAAAACTGTCAACATATGTTATGAATACTCATAAGGTGCAATCTGTAAAATATATTCTCCAAACATGAAAAATATTAAGAATATATTAAATATTATTTTTATATTTAATAATAAGAATATTAACTAAAAATGGAATACTTAAATAGAGCTATTAAATCATTACATTTTAAATGACTTGAGATTCAATGATGAGTCAGTGATTGGATGCATCTTCTGATATGAATCATATAGAGTATGGTTCCAGAAAGAATTCTAGGAAATGGATTTGAACCATGGATTGATTGACAAAGTTCAGGCTGCATTACCATGGCAGCAATAGGCTGCAGATGCCAGACAGGCATTACATTAATCACACCACTCTTGAACAGCTTTATGTCAGTGCACAAGTGGACAACTAGGAGACTAGTCCAACCAATAGAAAGGTGGATCTTGGAGAGCTGAGAAAGGAAATTGTAGAGGTTGGAAGTCTGGAATAATAGTGGCCCATCCTGAGCTTGTAGTGAATTATAGAATCCCTATAGTGCAAAAGAAGGCCATTTGGCCCATCGAGTCTTCACTGACCACATTCCCATCCAGGACCTATCTCCATAACCTCACATATTTACCCTGCTGACCTCCCTGACATTAGGGTCAATTTAGCATAGCCAATGCACCTAACCCTCGCATCATTGGACTGTGGGAGGAAACTGGAGCATCTGAAGGAAACTCATGCAGACATGGGGAGAATTTGCAAACTCTACACACGGTCCAAGGAATTCTTCCTCTCCTGACCCACAAAAATCATTTTAAGAATATCTTTTTTGGTGCCTCTTCCGTGATACCACCTGGAAACTAGAAGTGTCCATGATACATTCTTTGCTGTGTTGTCCCTCAAAATTACAATCAATGCCCTTTGCACCCAGATGTGTACATTGTGAGACTTAGCAGCTGAAACATTTAAGCACTCAAATGCTCCGGTTAAAAATGCTTTGAGGATGATGTCTGCAATAGTATACCAGTAATAATTTTCAAACCATTATCACCCCATTCAAGCCAGGCAGTCTACATTTAAATGTACCCCTTGATCTGTGCGGAATTAGCTGTTCCCAACCATGGAAGTAGTGAGATTGAATTTGTGGGTAGATGTGGAGGGAAATTGGCTTCAATGTCTCTTAATTACTGCAGGAGGGAATAAAATCAGTCCATGCCTCTACCCTAATTGCTACCTAGTGATTCTAGAGTTAGGTTGCTATTACCTGCCATGTCTGAAATTGGATGTCTCACAACAACAGGTTAACCTGGTGTTGTGAGACTTTGTACTGTGCTTACCCCCGTTCAACACCAGCATCTTCACACCATGACATTGTAGACCATACATCTAGAGTTGAGAGAGCAAGTGTCTGTCATAAGAAAAAATGTGGCATTTTACTTCTTCTTTTGCCATCAGGAATTTATTGAAATCCCCAAAAAGGTTATCAAATTCCATGCTGGAGTCATTTTTCTGATTTAATACTTTGATTTAAATTTGCAATATATTTGCTTATTTAGGTATGAGAAAGCACTTTTAGGAACGAATTCCCAACCAAGATAATTTAAAAATTATTTTCCCCCTTAATATGAGTTAATTTGACAACAATTTCATTAAAATCCTAGTAGACCTTTTGTAATTGAATCTAGGACAATGTGGCTGGAAAATGTTCAACCCCTGCACATCATTGATTGCTCCTTTTGTGACAAGATGTGAATAGTTAAAAACTCCTAACAGCTAAGACGTAGAAGGGTACCTAAAGATAATTGATCACTTGATGCTTCCTGACCTTGATAGTCCAAGAACTGGAATGTGTCAACAGAAGGCTGGGGAAATCTATGCCAGAAAACTAAAGGCAACACAGCTGAAAGATTTTGTTTTAACTGAAAATATTTTTTATGGTTAAAAAGCTTCAGGTCATTTTAGCAGCATGTCAGATTGTTAAGGATTATTGCTTTAAATTACAATGACTAGTGTCAGAGATCCTGGCTACCAGCAGCCTTAGGCACGACTTGCATACATACAGCGCTAGACACCATGCATAATCTGATGCAAGGCCTTTAATGATTTGTGCACAAGGAGAAACCAGCTTGCAGTTGTCCTGCAAGTGTTTCTGAAGTTACAAACAATTATAGCAAGTCAGAAATGGGCAATTTTTCTAATCCTTCATTTGTATATATATTTGCCTATTAAATCCTGGCTTTTTGCCTTGTCTTGTTCCGTGAAAAAACTGACTTCTGCTAATCCTTCATTTGCATAGAACATCTCTATAATTTGTCTTTGGTATTTGTTATGGAAAAATCTGACCATGCTCACCCTCTGGTGAAAGCCAAAAAAAGAATGTTATGGGGCCTACGCAGACGAAGATTAGCCTATTCACACTGAATAGTAGATATCTACCCCTTTTGAAATCTGTAAGCTAATAATTATTTTCCACTTCTGTACAATGAAGACATGAAACTTTAATTTGAAGACTTTAACGTCCACTTAATTTAACTTCCACACTAGGATATTATAAAGGATTGGGCAGCATGTTAGTACAGTGGTTAGCACTGCTGCTTCACAGCCCCAGGGACCTGGGTTTGATTCCCTACTAATTGGCTTGGGTCACTGTCTATGTGGAGTTTGCACATTCTCCTCGGGTTTGCATAGGTTTCTTCCAGTTTCCTCCCACAGTCCAAAAATATACTGGTTAGGTTGATTGGCTATGCTAATATTTCCCCTTAGTATCCTGAGGTACGTAGATTAGAGGAATTAGTAGGGATAATGGGGTAAGGCCTGGTGGGATTGTGGTCAGTGCAGACTTGATGGGCCAAATGGCCACTGTAGGGTTTGTATGATGATTCTATGATAAATAGTTCAATATTTATTTATTTCGATTAATCTTCACTTTTTATTACAACTCCAGCAGGGCTCTCTATTAAAAATAAATACCATTGCATTTTCTATCTGCACTCTTTGTAATTCTCTTTTAAAGTCACGGCAACTGTTGCCTACGCAACAAACCAAGCAGTTCAGAACAGTATTCAAATCCAACTGTAGCATAATAAGAGGAGAGACAATGGCCTAGTGATATTATCGTTAGACTATTAATCCACTAGGCATTAATCCAGACACTCAGCTAACATTCTGGGAACCTGGATTCAAATCCCGCCACAGCAGGTGGTGGAATTGAATTTAATAAAATTAAATCTGGGTTAAGAATCTATGGATGACCATGAAACTGGTGTAGATTGTCGGAAAAATCCCATCTGGTTCACTAATGTTCTTTAGGGAAGGAAATCTGCTGTCCTTGGTCTAGCTTATATGTGACTCCAGAGCCATGGCAATGTGATTCACTCTCAATTCCAGGGGTAATGAGGGATGGGCAATAAATGCTGGCCAACCAGTGATGCCCACATCACACCAATGAATAAAAAAAATCAGAATGGATTATTAATCTTTGTGGTTGTAATGTAGATATAATTCTTTATTTAACATTAAGAATGTTAACTGGCATGAAATCCTGAAAAATATTCATTGAAAAGACTTCATGGTTCAGTAACTTCACAATAAATAAACCTAAGTTGGCACTTCAGTGCAGCATCAAGGGAACATTGCACTGTATGAGGTATCACCTTATGGATAAGGCCTGAAATCAAGGCCCCACTTGCCTGCTCAGATGGATGTTAAGGATTCCTTGGCACTATTTTGGAGGATGAGAGAGGAGTTATTCCTGGTGTACCGGACAATACTTATTCCTAGGTCAGCATGACAAAGCCAGATTATTTGATCATTTCTACATTGCTTTGTGGGGGTTTGCTGAGCACAAATTAGCTGTCACATTTCTAACATTACAACCGTGCCTACATTTCAAATGTACTTGATTAGCGGTCAAATGCTTAGTAACATCCAACGGCCATGAACAACACTATATTCATTTGAGTCTTTCTTTTGGAATGTGTATGAAATGTAAGGTATCAGGGCTTGCTGTTGGGATACAGGAAGTACCTGAGTAAACCTGGCAGAACAAATTGGTACCACATGAGATCTACATTCGTGGATCCACTTTCTATTTCTTCAGGTACAGTTGATCAGAGCTCCAATTGATGGTGTGCTTGTACCACTTAAGATGAATTGTTTAAAAATATGATCTTGAAGTTGGTGGCTGTTTTTGTCATTAAAAAATATACGCCACAGAGCTCTGAAGAAGTCATAATATTGTGACAACGCCAATACCCACTGCTAGAATTAATTGTCATGGTTGAACAGAGAAGGATTGTGTGTGCGATACAGTAATTCAGGACACAACTCACACATTCTTTTCAATTAGTCTCAGTTAGAATGCCAATATGTATGGTTAAAGTAACAATTTCAAAAATAATGTCTTAGCAAAATAGTACAGAGTTTGTCTAAAAACAATAAAAAATTGGATTTATATTTTCATCATCACTTTGTTGGCTACTTTCACCAACAGTATTGAATTTATGCTGATTGTGCCAGTTTGAGGGCAGTTTTGTGCCACAGGGGTTAGTGAATTTGGAACTAGAAAGTAGCTGTTCAAAGACATTTTAGTTAGAGGGGGAGGGGAAGACACAAGAGATCCGTCTGGGATCAATTTGAACAAAAGTCCCAGATGCAGCATGATAATGTTTTTGAATCAGCTACTCCACCCAGTCTTTCTGAACAGAAATCCAGAAAAATGATTTTTGACTGCAATCAAAGTATAAATTTTGAATCAACTTCCTGTACACAATGTTTCCATGGAAACCATAACTGAAATTGCCACAGTAATTCTAAATTTGGGATCTTCGTGATGTGGAATTTCATTCTATAGGGAGTAAATTAAAGTTGCCAAACCTCAAATCATTTGTAACTTATAACAGCTGTTAGAGACTGAAGGCAGTTAGCTGCGTCATGGACAACATTTGTGTGTTCCTTTTTACTGTTTGTGATTAATATGCCTGAATGTACAAATGCACATTTTCTTATCCTAACTTAATTTAAACTTTAATAATTTCCATAGACAAGCTTCTTGAATATTAAAATAATAAAAATTAATTACGATCACACATTTTTCATGGAGGCTCATTCACTCAACTCTCACACTAAGACTAGGTGATGGTAAGACAATACAATTACAATTTGTGATTGGCTCAATCTCTCTTGTGGCAAGCCCGTAGTTTCTTAGATGTGTTGAAGTGAAGGTCTTCTTGATTTGATTTATTGTCACATGCATTAGTATACAGTGAAAAGTATTGTTTCTTATGTGCTATACAGTCAAAGCATACTGTTCATAGAGAAGGAAATGAGACAGCGAGAATGTAGTACTAGAGTCATAGCTAATGTGAGGTAGGTCCGTTCAAAAATCTGATGGAGCAGGGAAGAAACTGTTCTTGTTTCGGTTGGTACGTGTCCTCAGATTTTGGTGTCTTATCAAGGATTCTCTCTAAACTGTGAGGCTTCAATGTAATGAAATTTACAGACGGTTTGTTCTTAGGTGAACTTGAAGTCAGAACAGGTTGCAGTTAGAAGAGGAAGTCTTTCTGCTGCTTTCAAGGTATTGCTGTTTATAACCTTGGCTGCTAAACTGACTTGCCAATGGCTTTCTGATGGAACTCTGTCTTCAGAACAATTTCTTGCTATAATTTTGAAAGCAAACAGAAAGCATGGCTGTTTAATGACACGATGTTTTGTAAGTCTGATCCTTTTCTAAAGTAAGGCAAATGGTTAAGTAGATTATATATCCCATGCTGTGGATTTCACATCTCGGGAATTTGATTCAGTCAGTGTCTTTGCATCCAAATGCCCCATTCAATTTGAAATTACCATTTCAAATTAATTTTCAGGAAGAAGCGTCAAGTCAACATCAGTCTGGAATGTCTCTTTTGTTCCCTCTTGAGAATCAATCCACAAGAGAATTAATCCACAAGAGAATTCAGGTGATTCTCAGAGAGCCATCTTTTTGCAGCCATTTGTAGTCAATTTAACATATAAAAATTAATTTGAAATCCAAGGCATGACATTTATTAAAATGAATTCACTGTCCTGGAAACACATAACTATATAGCTGGAAAGAAATACTATAATACATGTATTACTGAAATTGTCCAATTAATTTGGAAAATGTGGCAAATAATTTATAGTAGAAGCCATTTTAAAAAATGTTAGTTTTTGAGAATTCATGCTAGTGTTCTTATATATTATTGCATACAGATTAGAAGTTACTAAGACACAGGTAGAGGCTGTTCAGCCCATCAAGTTCATGCAGGTGCTCTGCAGATCCAGTTGCATTCACTGCTTTAGCCTCATAAGTTTATTGTTCTCAAATGCTCATTCAATTTCCTTTTAAAATCCTCACTTCCCACTCTCATGGGCAGTACACTCTAGGTCATCACCAACTGCTACGCTAAAAAAAAATTCTTCCTCACGTACTCTCTGTATTTCTTGTTCAGAAACTTAAATCTGTCCTAGTGTGATCAGCCAACAGGAACAGTTTTTCTTTGTCTAAACCATCACAATATTGTAAACCTCTCTCAAATCACCTCTCAATCCCCTCCACTCCACCAAGAACAATCTCAAGATTTCCAATCAACAGTATAATTGAAATCCATCATCTCTCAAAACATTCAGGTAAATCCTTTGGCACTCTATAGGACCCTCAAAACCTTCCTATGATGTTGTACCTCTTCTAATTGCAAATTAATCAGAGCTTTATAAAACGTTCAGCATTTTTTCCATACTTTAAAGTTTACTTACTAGTGTCACAAATAGGCTTACATTAACACTGCAATGAAGTTACAGTGAAAATCCCATACTCCAGCACTTGTTCGGGTACACTGAGGGAGAATTTACCATGGCTAAGGCTTCCAACCAGCACATTTCAGACTGAAAGAGGAAATCGGAGCACCTGGAGGAAACCCATGCAGAGACAGGGAGAATGTGCAGATTCAACACAGATGGTGACCCAAGCCAGGAATTTAATCTGAGTCCTTGGCATTGAGGCAGCAGTGTTAATCACTGCACTGCCTCAAATACTCAATACCTCTATTTATGAAGCCCAATATCCCATATCCTTCGCTAATCACTCTCTCAATATGTTCTGACCTTCACTTTGGTTATTAACCACTTCACAATCCATTGGCCTTAGACTATTCATTATAACTGCACAAAAAACAGCTGAATTGAAACAGAGTTTAATTGAAAACATTTTTGCTTTCAGTAGAAGCTGGGTGTCTTTGGACTATTCTAATAATTATTGGAAGGATATTGGACATCAGAATTCAAATTCTCATTTAACCACCATTCCAATGTAGCAACACAGGATGGGTGAATTTTGTTCATTTTCAGCCAACCCAAAGTGTAATTAAATCTGAGGCAAGAAAAGACAGGTCAGTCCCACCCCAAGGATGTACACATCTTACCAACTGATTATTATTAGCATCAGCCATGAGAAAACTTTACACTTCAGAGCAATCTATCCTTCAGCTGTAAACTTAGCTACCAACAGACTAGTTTCACAGTAGGAACTGGTAAATAATGAAATGGATCAGTAGAAACAATTCCCTATAATAATGCAAATTATTGATGTAATGCATGACTGGCAGTCAATATGATCTTGGAATAAGAAGGATTCTTGACCAAGTTGATTAGTATTCCATCAAACTCCTGTCTTGACTCTTTGAGGTCGGGGGCGGTGGTGGGGGGGTGGGAGATGGGGGAAGAGATCGTGAGGGAACAGGCAGACAGTCATTCACCCGTCACAAGTGGTCAATCTCTGCTGTGTTAATACAGCTGGTATTATGCTTTTTCTCAAATGACAAATGCCTAAGATGATTAAAGAGGAAAACAGAAGGTTTCCTTAATTGGTCGCAATATGGAATACGAGCGTAGAGAAGTTATGCTAGAACTATATGAAACATTAGTTAGATTGCAGCCAGAGTGGGGAGGAAAGTGGGATAGTGGTATTTTCACCGGATTAGTAATTCAGAGACCCATGTTAATGTTCTGGGGACTCAGGTTCAAATTCCATCACGCCAGATGGTGAAATTGGAATTCAATAACAAAAAATCTGGAATCAAAAATCTAATGGCTACCATGAAACCATTGTCGATTTGTTGTAAAAACCCAGTATCTTTTGGGGAAGGAAATCTGCTGTCCTTATCCAATCAGGCTTACATGTGATTCCAGAGCCATAGCGGTTGACTTTTAAAATGCCCTCTGAAGTGGACTAGTAAGCTATTCAGTTCAAGGGACAATTAGAGATGAGCAATAAATTCTGGCCCAGCCAGCAACACCCACATCCCAGAGCACTGCAGAGAGCTCTGATCACATTACAGGAATGAGGTAATCACACAAGTAGGTTCAGAGGAGATTTATAAGGATGTTGTGAGAAGTGGAGAACTTTAGTTATGAGGATCGACTGAATGGGCAATGTTGTTTGGAACACAGAAGGCTGAGAAGAGATGTAACAGAGCTGCACGAAAGCTTTAAATAGAGTGGATAGGAAATACTTCTCTTGACAGCAAGGTTAATGACCAGGAGGCACAGAGGAGTTGAGGGGAAATGTCTTCACCCAGAGTGTTGCAGGCAGCTAAAAATTATTAAATGGAGAAGCAGGAATCCTCATCACATCTGCGCACTTTACAGATAATGCCGGATATTTCCAACTTGTATTTTATTTCAGATTTCCATCATGTGAATTTACCACTTTTTTTAAAACTGTTTCTATATGTTAATCACTTGACAATCAAGTTTTTTAACGTTTATTTACAAGCAGGCTTATATTAAAACTGCAATTATATTAAAAATGCAATTTGAACCTGAGTCCCCAGAACATTAACACGGGTCTCTGAATTACTAATCCGGTGAAAATCCTTGAGTTGTCACACTTCAGTGCCTGTTTGGGTACACTGAGGGAGGATTTAGCATGGCCAATGCACCTAACCAGCACATCTTTTAGACTGTGAAAGGAAACTGGAGGAAACCGCGCAGACACAGGGAGAGTGCGCAAATTCCACACAGATAGTGACCCAATCCAGGATCCTGATACTGTGAGGCCAGGGTGCTAACCACTGTGCCAACATGTAAAGAAAAGCTGATTAGATATACCTTTTTTTTGTAAAATGTATGTTTGTAGCTTAACACACAAGAAAGTAGTATAAACATTTTGGTGGGTAAGTGCACTATAGTTTGCTATCGAGTCATATCATCCAGGCAGGTTTGATTTGAGACATGGGGATCTTTTGTTTTGGAGTCGGAGTTTGATGGAGTGCTTGGAGTGCAGTAGGTTGAATTTTGGACAGGAAACCTGGAAGTCTGCATTTCTCAGTGAGCTGTGGAGCTGTGTATTTCTGATCAATCGGGAGTCAGGCTGACTGGGAAGCTTGGCTTCCAGTTGGATAGGAAGTGTTTTGGAGCTTATTACCTGGTCATGTATGTCCGATCCCTAACCTGGGGCTGGGTCTGCGCAGGAGCACGGAGATCCAATTCAATCCCCAGGTATCTTTGTATTGGAGGAAATGGGGGTCAGTGCACCCTCTGAAGTTATTTTGTCATGCACAGGTGATTTGGGTACATTTACAGGCCATTTAAATATTTCTGTGCAGTTTCACAAATGTGGAATTTCAAAGGGTTGGAGGGAAGCTCTCCTGCTCCTGGCCTCTCAGTCGCATTGTAAAGTCCTTACCTTCTCTCTCATGCTCTCTTTACCTGTTTTCAGCTGCTGGGTTTCTTGAAGCCTGGGAATAACGAAAACCTGCAAAACAGGTTAAATCAGAGCTGCCGGCCTCAGTAACAGATTTCAAACAGCAAACCACCTCCTGGGAGTGGATTTATTGCCCCTCCCATCCTTGTCTCACCTTGGTAAAACCCAATTTCACAACATAGTGTCAAAGTCATACAGCCTTTAGGCCCACCATATCTATGCTGATCTATCAGATACCAGTCTATATCAATCCCATTTACCAGTACTTAAGAACATAAGAAATAGCAGCAGGAGTAGGCTATAGGCTATCTAGCCCCTCGAGCCTGCCCCGCCATTCAATAAGATCATGGCTGATCTGAAGTGGATCAGTTCCACTTACCCACCTGCTCTCCATTACCCTTAATTCCCTTATCGATCAGAAACTTATCTTGCTCCATAGTCTACTATGCTTTGGCAATTTAAGTGCTCATCCAGGTATTTTTTAATTGTTGCAAGAGTATCTGCCTCTCAGACAGCTGTTCCGTGCCACCACTCTTTCAGTGGAATGTTTTTTCCTCACATCCCCTCGAATCACTTAACCCCTCATATCCCCTCCATCATAGGGAAAATAATTTTATGATCTACCCTATCTATGCCTCTCATAATTTTGTACAGCTCTATCAGATCTTCTCCGCACACACCGCTCTGGGAAAAACAAACCCAACCTACCCAGTCTCCCACAGATAAAACAATCCGCTGAATCCGGTCTCCCATAACTGAAACTTTCCATCTTAGGCAACATCCTGGTGATTCTCTTCTGCACCCTCTCCAGTGCAATCATGTCTTTCGGAAAATATAGTGACTAGAACTGTAGACAATATTCCATCTGTGGCCTCACTAATGTTTTATAAAGGGGTATGAAAGTCTCCTTGATCCTACATGATGCTCAGTGGAAAGCATCATGGCAGGCAGGACTGGAAAATGTGTAGAAGTACTAAAGGTCAATTTTTCACCAGCGTAGCAACAGATCACAAATTTTCCTCTCATGACTTTCATGGGTCAAATAGCCTACCTGCCATGTCAGAAACCATACTGGAATATTGTGAATACGCAAAGAGACAGCTCACCACAATCACATCTCCATTCCAGATCAAATGGACACATTGGAGGCTAATTAGATTAACATGATTCAACAGTTGCAACTGTATCTGTAAAAGATGAATCTGTAAAAGTTCAGGCTGAAACTTCATAATGAGTTGCTCGTTCCAGAGTATAACCACTAGAGGAACGCACCAATATTGTACATTATCTTTCTTGTAGATTACTTTTTCATTTTATTCAGCTGTTTGACTATAATTGATTATCTTGACTAACAACACAATACCTGATCAATCAGAATTTTAGGGGCTGCTTCTCTGAGCTTTACTGGGGGGAGGGGGGAATTAAAGAACAAAGAACAAAACAGCACGGGAAACAGGCCCTTTGGCCCAATGAGCCTGCGGTGCCATCTCGATGTTCCCACTTCTGCCCGTGATCCCTGTCTGTGTTTATAAGTCTATGGATTGAAACCAAATTTGAGACAATTTAGGGAGAATTTGTTCTGCCAATTAGGCTAAGAGCACATCTCTTTGGGATGTGGGAGGAAACAGGAGCACCTGGAGGAAACCCACGCAAGCATGGGGACAATGCGCAAACTCCCACAGACACAGGCCCAAATCCATGTATCTGCACAGCACAGCGAAAGTCACTGAGCTGTCGTGTTGCCCTTCAAATGGTTCAGGTCAAGCGTACACTAACGACATGAAGCACTAGGATACTCTCCCGTCGAGTGTATGCCCCTTGTTAGACAACAAGGCGGACCAAAGCACCTGTAGGATAAAAACAAATACATCAATATCATTGACTATTTACACACTTCCCAGGGACTCCCAAGGCTCATGATCCCTATTTTAAATCAGTTTTCTCTATCCCTCCATTCCCATTCTGTTCATGTGCCCATCTAAGTATCTCTTAAATAACTCCAGAGTGCCTGCCTCCACCACCTTACCTGGCAGCGCGTTCCATACCCTCACCACTCTCTGTATGAAAAAACTCCCTCTAGCATCCAGATTATACCTTACCCCCCTCTTATCCTAAGCCCGTGACCTCTCGTGCTAATTGAGTCCATCTCAGGAAAAAGCTTAACCCTGTTTACTCTATCTATACCCCTCATAATCTTGTACACCTCTATTAGATCTCCTTTAAGTCTACGTCTTTCTAAGGAAAACAGTCCCAATTTGCCTAACCTCTCTTCGTAACTCAGATCTTCCATACCAGGCAGCATCCTGGTAAACCTCCTCTGCACTCTCTCCAGAGTCTCCACGTCCTTCCGGTAGTAAGGCGACCAGAACTGGACGCAGTCTTCCAAATGAGGTCTAATTAATGTTTTATACAACTGCAACATTAAAGACCAGCTCTTGTACTCTGTACCCCTTCCTATAAAGGCTAGCATACTATATGCTTTCTTCACAAGTTCTCCACCTGCTCTGCCATCTTCAGAGACTTATGCACTTGCATAAGTGGTCCCTCTGCATTTCTATATTCTTAATAGGTCTACACTTTATCATATACCTCCCCACTACATTCTTTCTCCCGAAATGCATCACCTCACATTTATTAAGATTGAATTCCATCTGCCCAAGCTATTAGCCTATCTATGTCCTGCTGCATCACTTGACATGCTCCTCACTATCCGCAAGTCCAGCCATCTTTGTATCGTCTGCAAACTTGCTGATCACTCCACTTACTCCCTCTCCCAAGTCATTTATATATATTACAAACAGAAGAGGTCCCAGTACCGAGCCCTGCGGCACGCCACTAGTATCTGACCTCCAGTTAGAAAAACACCTTTCCACTATTACTCTCTACCTCCTATTATCAAGCCAGTTACTTCTCCATCTAGCTACCTGTTGTTGTATCCCATTAGCCTTGACCTTTTCAACTAACCTCCCATGAGGGACTTTGTCAAACGCCTTACTGAAATCCACATAGACGACTTCAACGGCTCGCCCTTTGTCCACCATTTTCATCACCTCCTCAAAAAATTCTACCAGATTCGTAAGGCACGACCTCCCCTTAACAAAGCCATACTGCGTATCCTTAATCAGATCGCAACGCTCTAAGTGCCTATACATCCTATCTCTAAGAATCCCCTCCAACAGCTTCTCTACCACTGATGTCAAACTCACCTGCCTATAATTTCCAGGGTTATCCCTACGACCCTTTTTAAACAACAGTACAACATTAGCTATTCTCCAGTCCTCTGGGACCTCACCTGTGTCCAAAGAAGAGACAAAGATTTGCGTCACAGGCCCAGCAATTTCACCTCGCGCCTCCCTAAGTAGTCTAGGGTAAATGCCATCAGGCCCCAGAAATTTATCAGTTTTAATGCTACTTAGAAGCTCTAACACTTCCTCCCTTGGTATGGATATTTCCCTCAACTGGTCCACAGCTCCCTCAAAGACAGGAGCTGTCAACAAGCCCCTCTCCTTCATGATCACCGACGCAAAGTATTCATTCAGGATCTCCACCATTCCCTCGGGCTCTAAGCACAGTTCCCCTCCTCTGTCCCTAAGGGGTCCAATTTTTCCTCTAACCACCCTTTTATTCTTAACATAGGAGTAAAAAGCCTTTGGATTTTCCTTGATTCTATCCACCAAAACCATTTCATGCCCCTTTGATGTGTTCCAGTCTGTTTTTGAGCCACAGTGTACTGGAACTGCTCGCTGCAAGGAAAAACATGTCATTCGCCGTTATCAAATGGTGCAAACAAAAAAAATCTGCAAAATGTTGATGCATTGTGAATTTCGAAAATGAATCCTCCTCTGCGTTAATTCAGGGAGTTTAGTACCGCAGTAACCTTTAAAAGCAACTCCTTCTGCCCTTTCTAGAGACAAGAGTTCAATGATCATTTTGTTCTTCACTTGCTAGGATACTTGCAACTGCCAGATGGCAACAGTGCAAAAGTTCACTGAAATCATATGAATGCATACAGCCTATTTTCCTGCTAATTAGTATTACAGTCTTGTCTGTCCTTCAAGGGAAACTATTGCTGAACCACTACTTTTACAGCACTGGTTGACAATTTCAAACACTTAGCAAAGGCTCTCTTCCTCCCCTACACCCGATGTTGTTGCCGCTGCTCAATATGGATAAATGTAAAACTACAGAATTTTTATATTTCCAGATTTTCTCCTTCAGTTAAAAGGAACTAATAAGATTTAGTATGAGTGCACAAATGTTCTGTTCCAATCAGCTACTGCAGCTACATTGCTTTTAATAATCCACAGCTTTTAATTCCAAACTATAAAACTTTATTGTGCACACGTCACACAGTAAATTATTTACTGTGTTAAAAGATACTGTATAAATCAAATAACAAATTAGATTAACAATGAAAGCATTCACCTTTCGGTTTTCCATAATGTAAGAAGGTCATAACTATATTTATTATGAACACATGAATTTAGTTGTGTTAAAAATCTTCCTCCAGAGTCAGGACCCTGAGAGCTGAGGTCTTGTCTACCAAAACTAGTGAGGAAGAGACTGTTACTGGAAGGACATGTACTTGAATCCCAGAGTGACCCAGGCCCAGGTAAATAACATAAAAGTATTTTCTGGGATTGGGGAGGTTAGGACCAATGTTTAGGGTGTGGGTCTGAACTTACCTCTCCCTTCTTGATGTCCAGTCCCTCAGGCACTGAGTGCCTTTGCTTGATGGACCATCTCCCTTTGTCTCACCCAGCCTTAAAACCCTCCCAGATAGTGGCAAGCTGACTGCGCTGTTTTAGCTGATATGTATGGCAACAGTCCTGCTTGTAGCTGGGCCAACACTGTGTTGGCTGGCTAGAGGCCCTGGAGCAGTTAATAGCCTCATCTGATCGTCTCAATAAGCAGTGGGATGGGAGAGTCAAACCTGGGCCTTCTTGCCTTGAACTTAATTTTGGCAGAGGTTGCAAAGCAGTGGGATTCTGGTACTCTACCATCCTGCTTAATTACACGCCCTTCCCACCTCCATGCTAGCCACTGTTAAGACAGAAAATTGCATCCGTAGATTCTGGTAACTACAGATTCAATTCTCTTTCTGTTAAAAGGTCTCAGAGCCAATGGAAGGTTTATAATATTTCATTTACACCAACCAGCTGTGCGATTACCAATTTGGGAACAAAATGTTAGGGGCTGTGAGTTTTAAACTAAAAGAACAAAGATATGGTTTGCATGTGAAGATTCAAGCTAACAACTACATACTTATTGGAAGAGCTGTTACCTGTATAGAGGAGAAGCTGGAACTAAAGGTAGGAGCCTGTGAAATGCCCCAGTGACACTACCATCACATTATGTGACCACTTCTTAAAAACAATCATGCAATCACTTAAGTATATAATATCCGTCCCCTTTACTTCTATGGTCATAACAAATTAATATGATATTATCCATAGGATCAATAATACTCCAGACACAGTACTAATCATTAGATACAGTCAAAAGGTCAAACAGGAGAATGTCCATTCCTCCTTGGTTGTATTCAATGTTCTGGAATTTGGCTGTTCTTTATTCTATCAGTACGATTTAGAACTTCTGTGGCCACTTCTCGGAACTAATTTTGCATCGTTCTCACCTGGGTATTATAACATAAACACAGTTGAATCTGAGTTGCCTGATGATTAAGTCTTCTGTCATAGGGAACTAAAGTTGGTATTTCTTTAGTTTGAACCATGCAAGACATTGGACCAGTTTGTGCTAAAACCATGGCTGGTACCCATTTCTTACTCGTGCATAATTACACAATAACACTTGACCATACAGCTGAAGTGAGCTTTTTGTCCTCACTTCTCATCTTGCAATGAAATTGTGTTGACACCCTACTATCACTGAAGTTTCTGGAGGTAACAACAAATCATATGTAGCTCTCAACTTTCTCTTCAAGAGTAGTAATGCTGGTGAAATTTTGATGGTTGCACGATTAAAATTCTTACAATATGTTAAAATGCTATTCACACAATGTGTGAATGAACCTTGGTCTCTTGAAGCTTTCAAAAAAAAAAATGTTTCAAGGACTGTACAAATCTTTCAACTAATCCATTAATTGACGGATACAGTGCTGATTCTACATGCTGAATACCACTTAAATTCAGAATTTCCTCAAACTCTTGTGAAATATATTGAAAACCATTATTGCTAACGATATGTTCCAGTTTACCAAATCTTTGTCAAGCTTTTCTTATTTGATTCTCCTACGCTAGCATGTCAATCTTTAATCTGGCTGTTGATTTTCCCCAGACTTCTAATATTCAAAGTGCGAGGAACAAAAATGTTTATATTCTCTACTTTGATGTTGACGATGAAACAAAATGCTGACTCATTGCCTAATTTGTTTTTGTCGAGTCTTAACTATGTTTGATGTTGTGGGTTTTAAACAAAAAAAGATGCAGTTTGCATGTGTAGATTTGTAGTCAACACCATAGACAAGCAGTGACATGTTAAATCTTGCACGAGTGACTCACGGGGAAGTATAGGTAACTATATTTTACAGCTGAACTCAAGTAGAACATTCAATGTCCAGATCAGCCATGTGTGCATACAGGATTAAGCTAGTGAGAGATTTATTGATGTAGAAATTGAAGCTATAAACAGAAGCCCGTGAAAGTTTAGAAGTATAAGTTTATTTATTAATGTTACAAGTAGGCTTACATTAACACTGCAATGAAGTTACTGTGAAAATAGTCGTCATGCTCTGGCGCCTGTTTGGTCATGGTCAATGTATCTAATCAGCATGTCATTCAGATTGTGGGAGGAAACTGGAGCACCAGGAGGAAAACCATGCAGACATGGGTAGAACATGCAGACTCCACACAGACAGACAGTGACCCAAACTGGGAAATGACACCATCATTAAATTGTGTGACCAGCTCTTAAAAAGCAATCATGCAACTACTTAAATTTACAACAAAAACTATTCTTAATCTTACGGTTTGGGAATCAAGCAATTCTTGCTTGGACTAATATAAAGGCAGTGTAGCACCCTTTTACACCCTTCAGCAGGATATGGCACCAGTCATACTAAACTCTGACAATCTGTTCTGTTGAAAATAACTTCTTTAGAGCAGACAAATATCAAGTACCACAATCAAATAGATGATAACATACTTTTCTTGTTGCTTGATCACATTCTTGTGGGTCTCTAGAATGTTGTTCTTTTATTAAGGTGGTACTTTCTGCAGTACATAAAAGTTCAAAATCAATTTAGCTATAAAAGGTCATTAAGCAACAGCCTGAAAGTCATACTCTCAGATCAACATCACTGATTCCAGACTCCATTAATAGCCAACTGTGTCACTGCATTGGGAGAACTAGGTCCTGCCAGGACTTGAAAAAATGGTGGCCACAGTGGCCAGCCTATCATTGGGAACCACACAACAGGGTGGCATGTAGCCTTGTGACACTTCACTGTGCCTCTTCCAGATACCGGCAAGACTTTGGCCTGCCATCAGGAAGATCCCAGCAGCGTCAGAGATCTACAGGCAGAAAGTCAGCTTTCACCACAATATCTGAATATCAGTGTCTTAGCAGACACAGGCTGTAGATTGTTGCCAATATCTACAGGCACGTGAAGCAAGGTCTATCACTGAATCAAGTGGGCATACATTATCTGTCACCATGAAAGGAGTTTTACTAGAGGGCCAACACTGATTCTGTCTCTCTATCTGGAACTGTGCAAGGAGAAAAAGTAGAGAATTAAGAGTGTGAGAAATTAAATATGCAGAGAGAATACAATGTTGACATTTGTGAAGTCTAATTGTAAAGGATGGGCAAGAAATAGGCTTCAGAACAAAAGTGCCATCTTCCAGATGGGGATGCATGGAACGCCATGGAACAGAATAATGAGTAAAGTTGCAAGAGGTGTTGGTCTGAGGTGGAGAATCCTGAGGAAGTCAAGCATAGGGGTTGACACTTGGCCACTCACTTTTTCACTCGAGGTCCTTGAGCCTCTTGCGGCACAGTATCCAGATTGTAGGAACCAACTCAAAACTGCTCACTTCCTCCGCCAGGTTTACCACAATTGTTTGATTTGAAAGGCTTTTCCTACATGTGCGAAACAACACTTCATTCCAATTGCTCAGATCCCAGAGCAAGGCTTTCAGGGAAGTTTCAGAGACATTGTGTGTGTGTGTGTGTGTGTGTGTGTGTGTGGGGGGGGGGGGCATTGGAGGGGCACAGACAGCCTTTCCACAGCTTTCCATTGTTGTGGATGTTGAAGTTTCATGAAGCAATGTAGGAATCAGCTAGTGGCCTTAAAAATAAAGATCCTTGCTTTGATAATGTTTGTACTCTAATTGGGTTGGAAACTCACTGTGGCTGAGTTAAGGAGACATGGCAAGCCCACTTTGCTGATGAGTGGGTTTGTGACCCACTATCAGGGGCAAATCAACCTCAGTAAAACTCTGCCTATTATCTTCCTATCTCACTCCACAGCTGCTGCTTGACCCATTGAATATTTCTGCATTCTCTTTTTTTAATTTCATACTTCCAGCATTTCACTGTTGTATTAGATTTAGAAAAATCTTTAATATACAATCCCTCATCTTGTTACTAGCTCGGATTTCTAAGATCAGCTATACCATAGTCACATTCAGCTACTTTTTTGAACAATTTATTTCAAACCAACATTTTGTTTATTTATCACAAGTAGGTTTAAAACTGCAATGAAGTTACTGTGAAAATCTCCTGGTCACCACATTCAGGCACCTGTTCACAGAATCTCCCAGTGCATAAGAGGCCCCTCGGCCCATTGAATCCACACCAACTCACAAAAGGCCCTGACCTGTCCACCTAATCCCACTTAGAGCATATTGAGGGAAAATTTAGCACCTAACCAGCATGTCTTTCACAGTTGTGGGAGAAAATTGGAGCATTTGTTGGAAACTCATGCAAACACAGGAAGAACGTACAGATTCCGCAGACAGTGACCTGAGGCCAGAATTGAATCCTGGCCCTTGGTGCTGTGAAGCAGCAGCGCTAACTACTGTGCCACCATACCACCCATTTCTTGCTATTACTATACAAGATTCTTCACATTTCGCCCTTAATCTAGAAAAAAATTGGCCTGTACTGAAACTTCTTCACTAGGGGTAATTAACACTGTTCAGTCACTTGCCATTAGCAAGGATTCCTGTATGCACACATGGCTGATCTGGACATTGAGTGTTCTACTCGAGTTCAGTTATAAAATATAGTTACCTATACTCCCCATGAGTCACTCGTGCAAGATTTAACATGTCACTGCTTGTCTATGGTGTTGACTACAAACCAAAGTTTATTTTAAATAATCAATCAAAAGGACATTTTAAATAAAAGATTCAACTTTTATTTAAAATAAATGCTTTTATACAGGTTTTCAAAACAATGTTATGTCCACTGTTTAAGAGTCTGTGGCACAATTTTCAGCTAGCTGTTACAATGAAACATATAATTAAGCAAGGCTCAAAAAATTAATTTTCTTTTAATAAACTTTTACTGTTACCGATGCTTGCAAAAGCATATCAAAACCGAATACATTGTAAGCACATTCTGTAACTGATTTGTGATGCCATAGTTTAAAAACTGTACAATTATATAAAACTTGTGTTTTTACATTAGTTACATGAAAAAAACAAATACTTCATATAGAATACTTCATAATGTATTGGAAAGATTTTGTATTTTAAAAGAAACAAACAAGTAACTAATGCTGGTGATTAAAACGGCTTCATGTAATACTATAAGGTGTGTAAAAAAAAAAAAATCGGCAACATAAAGTAAGTAAATTAAACTAATAACCAGACATTTGGGTAAGCAAGCTAAAACAACGAGCTGTGATTTTTGATTCCCAAACAAAACTACCTTCATCTTCCAAGTATCCATAGTAGTCCTGGCTTTGTGTGGGGGACTTTTGTTTTAAAAAAGGTTTTTGAAGTTACAGACAGACATGCACAAGTTTGATAAATATTCTGTTTTTTTCCTCTGCCTCTGACATTACGCTTAGTGGAAAGCATACAGATCATACTATTTGTTTCAAGACGTTTTATTTTGAAACAGATTTCTAATGAGGGGCCTTTCAAGTTTGCTGTGTTGGTTGGGGAGAACATGCCATTTCCAAAACTGCAGTAGGCTGTTTGGTAGCTGGTTACTGTTAGTGCACATACAGTGTTAACTGATCTGGTAACTAAAAAGAGTCCATGGTAAAAGATTACAGTACGAGGCGCTTGCTGGAATAAGCAGCATACGTTGAGTAACAGAACTCATATCTAATAAAGGCATTTTAATGGCCTGAATATAGCTTTCAACATATTTGCTGTCACATCCAACCACTGGTAAGCTTAAAGAACATATCTTCATCCAAGCTTTCGTTCTGATCTTTAGCCCGCGTCGACAGGAAGATGTAACCACCAATGAACTCGTGAACTACTTTGCAGTCAATATCTCCACAGATAAAAGAAAGTCGAACGTCATCTGCAAACTCAACAGTCACCTAAACATAGACAAACGAAAAGAAATGCATTTATAGGTTTAATGTACTTTCCGCTTTCCAACAGGTCAGGCAGATTACATACTTTTAACGCAAAATATGAATTCTCACCATTAGGAGAACTTGCAAAGAAATCACAAATTAAAGATTGTTACTTTACAACGGATTTTGTTGCTTGTTTCTTAGTCAAAAGAAAAGGTACGGTTAACATGCATTGTGACTTTTACTGAATATTAATACTAATTAATATGCTGCTTTTCCAATAACAGTTTATCTGTAAAAACCATTAACTTGTGTTTCCAGGTTTCATTTCTATTTTTTGCACATCAAAAATAGAATAGCAAAAATTAAATATGATTGTTAATCAAATGGTTTCCAACCCTGAAATATGCTCCATAATGTATCTAATAACAGAATATAGCTTATAACTATATGCTAATGTTTGTTTCATCTGCAACTAAAACTTTTAAACAGAGATTTCAACCTGATTGTGTTGCTTCTACACATGAATTCAGATCCACTTGCTTGTCCCACCTAACTATTCAAAATGGTGATAACAATCAAATTATAAATCTGCCGAATTTCTTGAAAATGTAAAGGAATTGGTACAGTTCTAATTAATCCATACCATTTTGATCTCCCAATTGACATTCCATTGTTTCATGTTGCTGAACCTCCATGTCTTGATTGCATCTCCAGTGCTTGAATCCATCCTGATCAACCTATTGTAGGCTATGCCAATCAGGTCATCTTTCTTACATCCTTGAAATCTAAAGGTGTAACAAATTGCATAACATTTTTAATCGTAAAGTGTAATGACGGATGGAGCAACATAATTTTTTTCAAAATATTCAACATGTGGCACAGTGGTTAACACTGCTGCCTCTCAGCACCAGGGAACTGGGTTCAATTCCCGGCTTGGGTGAATATGTGGAGTTTGCACATTCTCCTCATGTCTGTGTTTGTTTCTTCTGGGTGCTCAGGTTTTCTCCCACAGTCTGAAAGACATGCTGGTTAGGTGCATCAGCCATGCTAAATTCTCCCTCACCGTACCCAAACAGACACTGGTGAGTAGTGATTAGGAGAATTTCACAGTAACTTCATTGAAATATTAATGTAAGCCTTACTTGTGACTAATAAATTTAAGTCTTCATGAATGCCTGTATTTTGCAACTGTCAGAAGCGTGGATAAAGTAAGTGAGCTTTTGAAGTTTAATGTTCATTTGGGTTGATTATTACAGC
Organism: Sphyrna mokarran; assembly: GCA_024679065.1. Classification (NCBI taxonomy): domain Eukaryota; kingdom Metazoa; phylum Chordata; class Chondrichthyes; order Carcharhiniformes; family Carcharhinidae; genus Sphyrna; species Sphyrna mokarran. The sequence goes on from JAGIQG010000015.1 coordinate 37,212,019, forward strand.
AAAACATCAGGCACATATAATTCAGTAGCTTTTTATGTCTCCAGAAATACGAATGACTGCAGAGCACAAAATCATTAAGTAATTTTTAAATATTTGATTTGTTGAGGAAAATATTGACAGAAAGGTGTTAGAATTGCTTATTTAAGATCCCAATTTTAAATATAGATTTCCATTTTAAACAGACTACATTGGTAATATTTCCAATAGAAATAATAAAATTAGAACAATTAAGTGGAGTAGAAAAATGCACACATTCACTCAAATATAAATCTATTTTTCCTGCTGAAACATTAACACATTGCTAAACCATTTTAAACTGAGCATTTGTGAGAAAATCTCCTTTGAAGACTTTTCACATTTAAGTGATGTATCAGAGGCCCATTCTTAGACAAAGCCAAATTTTTAAACATTCACGTCATGTTACTACAAGAAAGTGAATCAACAGAAGCTTCTGGAATACAATAATGCAGTCAATTACAAAAAAACTCATGATTCACTTTACTGCCTACAGTAAGATAATGAATGGTGGCAATTACTGTATTCAAACTGGTAAGCGATATCCCAGGGAATTTCCAGAGGATACATCTCGGAAAAACGTATTTAAATATTTCAGCTTTGCTCTGTGACCCCATTGCTGACCTAACGCAATTACTTGCAGCGTCATTATTTTGTGTTCTTTAAAGATAATCTGCTTCTCAAGTAGCTTCTAAAGGAGGGAGAGGTGACGGTGACTATCTAGGTTAACAATCTTCTCACCCAAAAAGAGAGTATATTTTTATCAATAGTCAAAGCAGTGAGCAATCTCATTAACACAATTTACATATGACCCAAATGCGAAAGAAGCAGAATTTATGCAGGTTTTCAAAATTTTATGCCACACACCAATATAACCAGGAGATGCATATTTTCAGGCATTGACCAATGCAATGCAAACCAAGCAATGGAAGATACATAACAGGTGCCAAGAACAGATATTGTTTTCATTTCCCACACAGAAGATACTTGACTCCCAGCTAATAATTAGAAAGTGCAAGGAACATAGCCGCATTTTACCCCTTACTGGGTGCTGCCCAGAGGAACTAAATGCCTATTTGTGAGTAAGGGATGTCACCTTCTTGAGAAAAGTACAAATATGAACAATGTTCAAGTTTATTTAGAACAATTCCTGGCAATATGGACTTGGTTGTGTGTTCACCAAGATGGGAGATCATCAAGAAAGGCTTCGGATGGATTGGCCATGGCTAAACTGCCCCTTAATGTCGGGGGACTAGCATGGTAAATATGTGGGGTTATGTGGCTGTGGGTGGGATTGTTCTTAGTGCAGGCTTGATGGGCTGAATGGCCTTCTTCTGCAAGTGTAAGGATTCTGTTCAAAGCTCAGAAAAACTTGCAAAAGCAAAGACTATTACCTCACAATTTCTAGTTGATTACAGATTTATCATTGTTACCTTGCAATGAAGTGTGTGATACCAAATTCAGGCAGTGACTGCCAAGCCTGAATAAACCTCATCTTTGCTTCAATAAGACTCATCTGAGCCACATTCTGATGGGCCTCAAGTATTCTGGCAGAGATCTGGGGGAAAAAAAAAAATTTAATTGTTACCTGCCTTAGCTATGGGTATTAAAAAAAACAAACAAAGGAATAAGAGGATTGGCACAAACCTGAGTAATAAGGTTAAGAACATGGACATATCTAGGTCTATAAGAAGTTAGTTTTCTTTCGTTAAGAAGCACAGAACACCAGAAAAAAAACTTCCACTGTCACACGATCAAACAGGTCAACGAAATTGGTAGCCGTGCATTCATGTAAACAGTCTTACAAATACGTTAACTGCCTTTAATGGAACACAAATTAATTCTTCAGTGTCAGATTTTAGTAAAATTGCCAGAATTGCAAAATTCTCATTTACTGATAGTTCTTTGTCTCCAAGTTTGGATCCAGTGGAGGTTTTCACTTCAGTATTAACATTTAACATTTCTGACACACAAAGAAGCCCACATACAGACAAAAATATTTTGTCCCATCAGTGACTGAACTGAAGACTTACCAAGTCCCTTACATAGCCTGGCTGAAGAGGGCAGCATGAAGAGCGAAAAAGGAAGTTGAAAGAAAATGCAGTGAGAATAAGGTAATAAAAGCACACAAACAGCTTTTATCCATCTGCCTCCCACCGCTCATGAAAAAAACCCAAACAGATGAAATGATTTACCGAAATCCAAAAGGTCACTTAGCCAAAACTGTAAAGATTGAGTGGTACAAATAGAAAGTAAAAACATCTGATAAAAAAGTATCAATCCAAATCTTGAACATGATTCAATTTCCAAGTGGTTAACTTTGTTTTGTTTTAGGGAAAATGTACCATAAATTCAGCATTTACAAATCTTAAGGATTGGCATCAGTTCAAAACTATTTAACCCATAACCTAAGCACACTGTATAACAGTAATAATTATTAAAAAACTATAGTTGGAATGAAATGAGTAGACTGAAACATATCACCACATTTAAACATCAGAAGAGCAATATCTTATACCAGCCACATGTTCTTCACATCTTTTCTTGAGCCATGAACTTAAGGGAATATAAAAGCAACTTCTTTATAAACATAGTTTTCCCCAAATTGCCATATACTCATGCACATACCAATGAAACCACAATGGATTCATATTCTGTAAATGAGAATATTGTGAACAATGCAGCAATCTGACAAAAACAATTTAGTTTTGCAGGTCTTCCCCTCCACTATATAATATTTACTATTCTAAATAATGAAACAGAACAATGGGTATAAAAGAAAATCTATATATGTGCAGCATAATGAGTTATAAGGCATAGGACACTGAGGAAGAAGAAAGGTTGCAAAGATGACTGATATTAATTTTTAAAATTGCTATTTTACAAATGATGCTAGCAGTGCCTAATATATGGAACAACTGACTGAAACAAAGGAATTATTGGCTTTTTTAAAAAGACGGTCTGGGGACTGCACATACTACTCTTCCGAAACAAGCCAGCAGAGATACTAGAAAATCAAAATTTTTCAATTCTCTTTAAATAAGCAAATTTGTCACTGGTTTGAAATAGGCATTATAACATCCATTTCAGGAGGGAGAGATAGGTAAATCAGATAAATCAGTTGGATTAGTTGTTAGTAAACTGCTAAATTCCACAACTGGAGATAAAATTAGTGACTGTTTTGAAATGCTGCACAAGGGTAAAAAGGGATAGTCAGGATGGATTTGTTGAAGCATGTAGTGATCAACACATTTAAGAGAATGTTGTTTGGAGTGATGGATACATGGAATATAGCACATACTGGTTTTTAATAATGTGCCAAAAGGTTTGTTAGGAAAAAAAAAATCACACTTATGGCATGAGGAAGCAGCAATACAGCTAGCAAGTTAGTTACAGATAAAAGGTAGGTCTTGGGGTCAATGCTTGCTTTAGTTTTGTTCACAGCATACATAGATGGGCTTGGATAGTGAAAACAATCTCAAAATTTTGAGGCTTGCACAAAAAGTAGGGGTTTGACCAATAGCGCTGAGGAGTTCAAAGGCTTCAAGACACCAGAGCAGTAAATGGGATTAATAGAATGGACACATATTCAATTTAATGTAAGTAAATGTAACACAATGTTTTAGAAGAATCATTTGGATTTGGAGTATTCATGGAATATTGCATGTGAACAGAAACAGTCTCCTGCGGTTCACTAAGTAGATTATTTCTTCAAAGCGCAAGTAAAAAGTGCCCAACAGAATATTTGATTTAAAATAAAAAATGGCATTGACTAAAAACGTAATGACATATTGATGCAAATCACTGGTTAGATCACATGTAGAGTGCTATTTGTGGTTTTATGCACCTTATTAAGCAAGGACTTTAAAGAAATAGAGCACATGACATAAACTCTTCACGATGATATCAGGAATGGAAAACATTAATGTAGGAAAGTAAAATAATGAGAATGCTGGAAATTTGAAATAAAAACATATACAGGAAATACTTAACAAGTTTGGCACTCTCTGTGGAGAGGGAAAGAGAAAGTTAACATTTCAGGTCATTGACCCAAAATGTTAATGTAAAACAGACATTCAAATCACTGGGGCAACAGACAATGCTCAACTTTGCGACGTCTTAAGTTACAAAAAAATGTCAATGAAGATATTTACAAAATGGACAGCTTTTCAACTTTACGATACCATTTATCAACAGCAACATGCTCCGTTTTTGACAACCACATGAAGGACAAATTGCTTCTCAGCTACAGTAAAGGAGTGTCTTTGAAAGTGTGGGCATCATTATATCATGGAAACTACACTACTGTAAGACAGTTATACTTGAGCAAGATCTCAAACCTTATGCTACTCAGTGAAAATACAATATCATGCTTTGGTTCAGGAACTAATCTCTCACTTAAAACATTGTTCTTATGGGATAACCTGTTCAGACTTGCAACGCTTCAACTTACAAATTGGTTTTTTGGAACCAATTATGTCAAGTTTGAGAACTGCTTATATTTCCATAGAAGGAGGAAAAACTAAAAAGATATTTAACATTTAGATATGAAGCACGAATTGCGAGAAACCAACTTCTCTGGTTATGAGTGTGCTGCTAGAGATGAGGTGATGTGAGCTGGGGGTGGAGGTCATCAATGTTTTGGATCATAAATAATCAGTGTGGGTGAAGAAAAAAGTTTCAGAATGAAGATGATGATTATTAGAGCATGGGCTTTTCTGCAGACAGAATTGAGGAAGAGATTGCTTATAGTTTAAAGAGCAATGGATAACTATTTGAGGCAAAGACTCATCACTGCACATTTGCACCCCTACTTCCGCTAATGCCTCTTCCATGCCCTTGTTAAAACTTGGCTATTCCAATGCACTGCTGGTCAGCCCCTTCTCTTGCATCTTCCGTAAACCAGAACCCATCTGAAATTGAGCTAATCCTAATTTGCATATAAGTATTCCAAAAGCAAAATATTAAAGACAATGGAAGTCTGAAATAAACTAATACTCAGGAATTCTGACAGCATCTGTGAAGACAGAAACAGTTAACAGGTCAGATTGTGACCTGTCAGACCGCCTTTGTATTTCCTGCATTTATTGCAGTACATACTCAGCTCTGTGTTCATTGATCTCCATTGGCAGCTGATCCAATAATATTATGACTTTAAAATTTCTTCACTGCTTTCAAATTTTTCCATGGCTTCCCCTTTCTCATTCCCATAACCTTCTTCAGCTTTACTAACTATTCTAGATCTCAACACTGCTCCAATGGAGTCCCCTTAAATATCCATGATTGTCATCTGTTCATTGGAAGGTTTGCCTTAAGATGCAGAGTCTAAATTCCAGAATTTTCTCTTGGAACCTCCCCCATCCATCTCTGTTTTTCATTTACAGTGCACCTGAAATCCTAACCTGCACTAGTATCGCTTTATGTGGTTCAGTATCAAATTTTATTTGACAGCCTTCCTGTGAAGTGCCTCAAGGTATTCTACTATGTTAAAGGCACAATCATAAATATAAGTTGTTACCGTGTTGAATAAGGCAATAAAATAATCCAAAAATAACCCTATCAAAGAGCAGACAGAGACACAACAGGCTGACTAATGTCCTTCTGTTTCATAAACTTTTATGATTCTAATTTACCTCATTAGTAGTTTAGAATTTAGACTAGTAATTTACTTATACTGCTGTCACTGGAGGCAAACTTTGATCTAACCTTGAACGGCAAGAATTACTAATTCTGTTAGTGACTCCATTTTAACAATCTTTAACTTTCATGATTAGGCAAGTGCTATTTCTAGCTTTGAAGCAAAAAAACAAACAATTGGTAGTCTTTAGTTCACAACAGTGGAGGCTCACTGCGGGGATCAAGAAAGCAACATTTTGTACTTTAGCAAATGTGAAAACATTTCTGAGATGACTGCAACGTACCAGAGCAAACAAATTTGGGTTAAAATTCCATGAAACCCTTGTGTACTAAAGTGCAGAACTTTAGTTCTAGCTCCATGAACTGAATTTAGCATTTCCCTTTAGATCATAGGCATACATTCCAGGAATTCTCCAAACACTTGAGCTATTTCTTCTTTCTCTACAATAAATTCTATAATAAATACAAATCAGTGCAGTACATAGCTACTTGACTGTAGAAGCAGCAAAGGGATGGTATGATTAAAAGCAGCAAGAGAGCTAAGATATCAAAAATCTCTACCGTAGTACAAAGAACAAAGAACAAAACAGCACGGGAAACAGGCCCTTCGGCCAAACGAGCCCGCACCGATATTCCCACCTCTACCCATGATCCCTGTCCATGTTTATAGATCTATGGATTAAAAACCAAATTTGAGACGACAATTTAGGGAGAATTTGTTTTGCCAATTAGCCTAAGAGCACATCTTTGGGATGTGGGATGAAACCGGAGCACCCGGAGAAAACCCACGCAAGCATGGGGAGAATGCGCAAACTCCCACAGACACAGGCCCAAATCTATGTATCTGCACAGCACAGTGATAGTCACTGAGCTGTCGTGTTGCCCAACAAATGGTCCAGGTCAAGCGTACACTAACGACGTGAAGCACTAGGATACTCTCAAAAAAGATCCAAGAGAAGCCCTCTCATGACCCATCGCGTGTATGCCCCTCGTTAGACAACAAGGTGGACCAAAGCACCTGTAGGATAAAAACAAGTACATCAATATCATTCATCTATTTACACACTTCCTACGGATTCCCAAGGCTCATGATCCCCATTTTAAATCAGTTTTCTATATCCCTCCATTCCCATTCTGTTCATGTGCCCATCTAAGTATTTCTTAAATAACTCCAGAGTGCCTGCCTCCACCACTTTACTTGGCAGCGCATTCCATACCCCCACCACCCTCTGTGCGAAAAAACTCCCTCTCGCATCCAAATTATACCTTACCCCTCACCCTAAGCCCATGACCCCTCGTGCTATTCGAGTCTCTCTTAGGAAAAAGCTTAACCCTGTTTACTCTATCTGTCCCCTTCATAATCTTGTACACCTCTATTAGATCTCTTCTAAGTCTACATCTTTCTAAGGAAACAGTCCCAATTTGCCTAATCTCTCGTCGTAACTCAGACCTTCCATACCAGGCAGCATCCTGGTAAACCCCCTCTGCATTCTCTCCAGAGTCTCCTCATCCTTCCTGTAGTAAGGCGATCAGAACTGGACGCAGTATTCCAAATGAGGTCTAACCAGCGTTTTATACAACTGCAACATTAAAGGCAGCTCTTGTACTCTATACCCCTTCCTATAAAGGCTAGCATACTATATGCTTTCTTCACAACCTTCTCCACTTGTTCTGCCACCTTCAGAGACTTGTTCACCTGCACCCCCAGGTCCCTCTGCGTTTCTGTACTCTTAATAGGTCTACCCTTTATCATCTACCTTCCCCCTACATTCTTTCTCCCGAAATGCATCACCTCGCATTTATCAGGAATGAATTCCATCTGCCTGCCTAAGCTACCAGCCTATGTCCTGCTGCATCGCCTGACAATGCTCCTCACTATCTGCAAGTGCAGCCATCTTTGTATTGTCTGCAAACTTGCTGATCACTCCGCTTACTCCCTCTTCCAAGTCATTTATATGTATTACAAATAGAAGGGGTCCCAGTACTGAGCCCTGCGGCATACCACTAGTGACTGACCTCCAGCTAGAGAAACACCCTTCCACTATTACTCTGTCTCCTATTACCAAGATGTAGAGATGCCGGCGTTGGACTGGGATAAACTCAGTAAAGTTTTACAACACCAATTTTAAATCCAACCAATTTATTTGATAGTAAATCCGCGAGCTTTTGACTTTACAGCCTTCGTCAGGCAAATGCAGTGTTCTGATCTGCAGAGGCACTCATATCCACACAGACAGTTACAGATTGCTGATTAGAATGCGAATCCTTACATCTAACCTGCTATTCAAGTGTTAAAGTGGCTAACAATGTGTGTGAAGGGAATCCTGAGCATTGGTTAGAGAATTGTGTATTTTCTCCAGACAGCACAGTAAGTGAGGTTTTTTGCTAATCCAGGCAAGTTACGGGGGTTACAGATAGTGTGACATGAAGCCAAGATCCCTGTTAAGACCGTCCTCATGTGTGCGGAACTTGGCTATCAGTCTCTGCTCAGCAAGGCCATCCGTGCTCTTAAGACCAACCGCAACATTGTCATCAAACCAGCAGACAAAGGAGGCGCCACCGTCATACTGAACAGAACGGACTACTGTGAAGAAATGTACCGAAACTAAACAATGTGAAACACTACAGACAGTTACCAGCAGATCCGACCAAAGAACACACTCGTCAACTCAACACTCTGATCAAAACCTTTGATCCAGACCTTCAGAACACCCTCCGGACTCTCATTCCATGTACTCCCCGCTTTGGAGATCTCTACTGCCTCTCAAAGATACACAAGGCAAACATACCCGGCCGTCCCATCGTATCGGGCAATGGGACCCTGTGTGAGAACCTCTCCAGCTATATCGAGGGCATCCTGAAACCCATTGTACAAAGAACCCCCAGCTTTTGTCTTGATACTACGGACTTCCTACAGAAACTCAGCACATATGGAGCAGTTGAACCAGGGACACTCCTTGTCACAATGGCTGTCTCGGAGCTCTACACCAACATCCCCCACGACGATGGTATTGCTGCAACTGCCTCAGTACTCAATGCCAACAACTGCCAGTTTCCGGATGCAATTTTACAACTCATCCGCTTCATCTTGGACCACAATGTCTTCACCTTCAACAATCAGCTTTTCATCCAGACACATGGAACAGCCATGGGGACCAAATTTGCACCTCAGTATGCCAACATCTTCATGCACAGGTTCGAACAAGACTTCTTCACTACACGAGATCTTCAACCAAGGTTGTATACTAGATACATTGATGACATCTTTTTCCTTTGGACTCATGGTGAACAATCATTGAAACAACTGTATGATGATATCAACAAGTTCCATTCCACCATCAGACTCACCATGGACTATTCTCCAGAATCAGTTGCATTCTTGGACACACGCATCTCCATCAAGGACGGTCACCTCAGCACCTCACTGTACCGCAAACCGACAGACAACCTCACAATGCTCCACTTCTCCAGCTTCCACCCTAGACACGTTAAAGAAGCCATTCCCTATGGACAAGCCCTCCATGTACACAGAATTTGCTCAGATGAGGAGGATCATGACAGACACCTCCAGACGCTGAAGGATGCCCTCGTGAGAACAGGATATGGCGCTCGACTCATCGATCGACAGTTCCGACGTGCCACAGCGATAAACCGCACTGACCTCCTCAGAAGATGAACACGGGACACGGTGGACAGAGTACCCTTTGTTGTCCAGTACTTCCCCGGAGCGGAGAAGCTACGACATCTTCTCCGGAGTCTTCAACATGTCATTGATGACGATGAACATCTCGCTAGGGCCATCCCCACCCCCCCACTTCTTGCTTTCAGACAACCGCACAACCTCAAACAGATCATTGTTCGCAGCAAACTACCCAACCTTCAGGAGAACAGTGACCACAATACCACACAACCCTGCCACAGCAACCTCTGCAAGACATGCCAGATCATAGACATGGACGACATCATCAAACGTGAGGATACCATTCACCAGGTACACGGTACATACTCTTGCAACTCGGCCAACGTTGTCTACCTAATACGTTGCAAGAAAGGATGTCCCGAAGCATGGTACATTGGGGAGACCATGCAGACACTACGACAGCGGATGAATGAGCATCGCTCAACAATCACCAGGCAAAACAGTTCCCTTCCTGTGGGCGAACACTTCAGCAGTCATGGGCATTCGGCCTCCGACCTGCGGGTAAATGTTCTTCAAGGGGGCCTTCGTGACACATGACAGCGCAGAGTTGCTGAGCAGAGACTGATAGCCAAGTTCCGCACACATGAGGACAGTCTTAACAGGGATCTTGGCTTCATGTCACACTATCTGTAACCCCCGTAACTTGCCTGGATTAGCAAAAAACCTCACTTACTGTGCTGTCTGGAGAAAATACACAATTCTCTAACCAATGCTCAGGATTCCCTTCACACACATTGTTAGCCACTTTAATACTTGAATAGCAGGTTAGATGCAAGGATTCGCATTCTATTCAGCAATCTGTCACTGTCTGTGTGGATATGAGTGCCTCTGCAGATCAGAACACTGCATTTGCCTGACAAAGGCTGTAAAGTCGAAAGCTTGCGGATTTACTATCCTATTACCAAGCCAGTTACTCATCCATCTAGCTACCTGTCCTTGTATCCCATTAGCCTTGACCTTCTCAACTAACCTCCCATGAGGTTAGTTGTTTAGTAAGAGACACCTTACTAAAATCCATATAGACGACATCAATGGCTCGCCCTTCGTCCACCGTTTTTGTCACCTCCTCAAAAAATTCTACCAGATTTGTAAGGCACGACCTCCCCTTAACAAATCCATGTTACGTATCCCTAATCAGATCACAACGCTCTATGTGCCAATACATCCTATCTCTAAGAATCCCCTCCAACAGCTTCCCTACCACTGACGTCAAAACTCATCGGCCTATAATTTCCAGGGTTATCCCTACTACCCTTTTTAAACAACAGTACAACATTAGCTATTCTCCAGTCCTCTGGGACATCACCTGTGTCCAAGGAAGAGACAAAGATTTGTGTCAGAGTAGTAAACAGAAAAATCTTAGCTCCAAATGCTAGGTGAATCTTCAGTCTTGTTCAAATCCTCATGAATCAGTTTTCTTTAGTCAAGAATAAGTGGTGTACCAAAAAGACCTACTGCATCTCTCCATCTCTGTGTTTCTGACAGAGTCAGACTCTGAGTTTCAATGATGTTTTAAGAAACACCCTGCAAGCCAATCCAACAGTGGCTTCCTCTGAACTCTTCCATCCTCTCGAAGCCCATTTTCACAGCAATGTGAATCACACTGGCCTTGTATCTAGGTAGAAATACTAATTAGCTATCCTTTAAACTCCCAATTTCACTTAATCTTGAAATAGGCAGTTTAAAGTGCAATTATTTGCAATATCTGACATAAGAACGAAGAACAGGAGTAGGCCATCTGGCCTCTCGCACCTGCTCTGCCATTCAATAAGATTATGGCTGATCTTTTCATGGACTCAGCTCCACTTACCCACCTACTCACCATAACCCTTAATTTGTTTGTTGTTTAAAAGTTTTTCCATTTTTGCCTTAAAAACATTCACTAAGGTAGCCTCAATTGCTACACTGGGCAGGGAATCCCACAGATTCACCATCTTTGAGTGAAAAAGTTCTTCCTCAACTCAGTCCTAAATCTGCTTTCCCTTATTTTGAGGCCACACCCCCTAACTCTAGTTTCACTTGCCAGTGGAAACAACGTTACTGCTTCTATCTTATCTATTCCCTTCATAATCTTTCGATAAGATCTTCCCTCATTGTTCTGAATTCCAATGAGAATAGCTCCAGTCTACTCAGTCTCTCCTCAGAAGCCAACTTTTCAACTCCAGAATTAACCTAGTGAATCTCCTCTGCACCCCCTCCAGTGCCAGTATATCCTCCCTCAAGGAAGGAGACCAAAACTGTACATAGTACTCCAGGTATGGCCTAACCAGCACCTAATACAACATAACTTACTGTTTTGAAACTCGATCTCTCTATCAATGAAGGGTGAAATTCCATTTGTCTTAATTACCTGCTGCACCTACAAACCAACTCCTTGATTCTTGCACAAGGACACCCAAGTCTCTCTGTACCGCAGCATGCTGCAATTTTTTAACTGTTCAAATAATAGTCCATTTTGCTATTATTTCTACCAAATGGATGACCTCACATTTAGCAACATTGTACTCCATCTACCAGACCCTCCCCCATTCACTTAGAATATATCCCTTTGCAGACTTTCAGCATCCTCTGCTAACTTTGCTCTGCCACTCATCTTAGTGTCATCTGCAAATTCTGACACACTACACTTGTTCCCCAACTCCAAATCATCTATGTAAATTGTAAACAATTGCAGTCCCAATACTAATCCCTGAGGCACACCACTAGTCACTGATCACCCATTTACCCCTACTCTTTGCTTTTTGTGAGTTAATCAATCCTCTTTCCATGCTAATACATTACGCAAATCATTGTGTAACTTTTGGTGCAGCACCTTGTTAAATGCCTTCTGGAAATTCTCATACACCTCATCCACAGATTTCCCATTGTCCACTGTGCATTAACAAAAGATTCCACCTAATTAGTCATACATGATCTTCCCTTCATGAACCCATGCTGCATTTTACCAATGGGACAATTTATATCCAGACGTCTTGCTATTTCTTCCTTAATGACAGATTCAAGCATTTTCCCTGCTAAGGAGTTAAGCTAACCAGCCTATAGTTATCAGTCTTTTGTCTACCTCCTTTTTTAAACAGTGGCGTCACATTTGCTGATTTTCAATCTGCAGCAACCACTCCAGGGTCCAGCGAATTTTGGCAAATTACCACTAGTGTATTTGCTATTTCTCCCACCATCTCTTTTAGTACCCTGGGATATAATCCAAAAGGACCAAGAGACTTATTTACCTTTAGCCCCATTAACGTGCCCAACACTACCTCTTTTGTGATGACAGTTTCTAGGTCTTCACCTTTCATCAATTTTTGATATGTTATTTGTGTTTCACTATAAAGACTGACACAAAATACTTGTTCAATGCCTCAGTCATCTTCTGATTTCCAGTTATAGAACATAGAACATTACAGCGCAGTACAGGCCCTTCAGCCCTCGATAGTTCCACTGGTCGGCGCAACAATCTAATGACTTCTAACCTAAACTATTCCAGTATTATCCATATGCCTATCCGCTGACCATTTGAACGCCCTTAAAGTTGGTGAGTCCACAACTGCGGCAGGTAGGGCATTCCACGCCCTTACTACCCTCTGAGTAAAAAACCTACTTCTGACATCCATTCTATAATACCACCACTTAATTTAAAACTACGTCCCCTTACGTTAGCCATCACCATCCAAGGAAAAAGGCTCTCACTATCCACCCTATCTAAGCCTCTGATCACCTTGTATGCCTCAATTAGGTCACCTCAACCTTCTTCTCTCTAGTGAAAATAACCTCAAGTCCCTCAGCCTTTCCATCATACCGAGAAACATCCTGGTAAACCTCCTCTGCACCCTTTCCAAAGCCTCCACATCTTCCTTATAACACAGAAACCAGAACTCCATGCAATACTCCAAGTGCGACTGCACCAGAGTTTTGTACAGTTGCAACATGACCTCACGGTTCCGAAATTCAATCCCTCTACTAATAAAAGCTAATACACCTTCTTAACAACCTTATCAACCTGGGTGCCAACTTTCAGGGAACTAAGCACACGTACACCAAGATCTCTCTGCTCGTCGACACTATGAGTCCTTCCATTAGCCCTATATTCTGTACTCCTGTTACTCTTACCAAAGTGAATCACCTCACACTTTTCTGTATTAAACTCCATTTGCCACCTCTCGATCCAGCTCTGCAGCTTATCTATGTCCCTCTGCAAACTGTAACATCCCTCCTCACTGTCTACAACTCCTCTGACTTTGGTGTTGTCAGCAAATTTACTAATCCATTCTTCTACACCCTCATCTAGGTCATTTATAAAAAAAATCACAAACAGCAGTCGCCTCAAAACAGATGCCTGAGGCACATCACTTGTAACTGAACTCCAGGTTGAATATTTCCCATCAACCACCACCCTCTGTCTTCTATCAGCTATGATGTAGAGATGCCAGTGTTGGACTGGGGTAAACTCAGTAAGAGTCTGACAACACTAATTTTAAATCCAACTGATTTATTTGATAGTAAACTTGCTAGTTTTCGGCCTTTGTAGCCTTCATCAGGCAAAGAATACCTCATTCGCTTGACGAAGGCTACAAAGGCCGAAAGCTAGCAAGTTTACTTTCAAATAAATTGGTCGGATTTAAAATTGGTGTTGTCAGACCTCTTACTGATTCTATCAGCTAGCTAATTTCTGATCCAAACTGCTAAATCACCCTCAATCCCATGCATCTGCATTTTCTGCAGTACCCTACTATGGGGAACCTTATCAAACGCTTTACTAAAATCCGTATATACTACGTCAACTGCCTGACCCTTATCCACCTCTGTCACCTTTTCAAAAAACTCAATAAGGTTTGTGAGGCACGACCTACCCTTCACAAAACTTTGCTGATTATCTCTAATCAATTTATTTCTCTCTAGATGATCACAAATCCTATCCTTTATAATTTTTTCCAAAACTTTGCCCACAACAGAAGTAAGGCTCACCAGTCTATAATTCCCAGAATGGTCTCTACTCCCTTCTTGAACAAGGGGACATTTGCCAGTCTTCTGGCACTATAACTGTAGCCAATGACGACATGAAGATCAAAATCAAAGGCTCTACAATCTTCTCCCTAGCCTCCCAGAGAATCCTCGGGTAAATCCCATCCGGTAAGAGTTCTGACAACATCAATTTTAAATCCAACTGATTTATTTGATAGTAAACTTGTAAGCTTTCGGCTTTTGTAGCCTTCTTCAGACAAATGAGGCTAGCGAATGAAGGCTACAAGAGCCAAAAGCTTGCAAGTTTACTATCAAATAAATTGGTTGGATTTAAAATTGGTGTTGTCAGAACTCATACTGTGTTTACCCCAGTCCAACGCCGGCATCTCTACATCATCCCATCCGGCCCAAGGGACTTATCTATTTTCATACTCTCAAGAATTGCTAACACCTCTTCCCCATGTACCTCAATCCCGTCTAGTCTACAACCCTGTATTGCAATATTCTCCTCGACTACACTGACTTCTTCCTGCATGAATACTGATGAAGTATACTCATTCAGTGCCTCTCCTTCAGGCTCCACACACAACTTCCCACTGCTGTCTCTGACTGGCCCTAATCTTGCCCTAACCAATCTTTTATTCTTGACATACCTATAGAAAGCTTTAGGGTTCTCCTTGATCCTATCCACCAAAGTCTTCTCATGTGCTCTTCTAAACTCTCTCTTTAGCTCCTTCCTGGCTAATTTGTAACTCTCCAGTGCCCTAACTGAGCCTTCAAGTCTCATCTTTACATAAGCCTCCTTCTTCCTCTTCATCAGAGATTCAAGTTCCTTAGTATACCACGGTTCCCTCACTCGACCACTTCCTCCCTACATGACAGGTACATATTTAATCAAGGACTCGCAGTAGCTACTCCTTGATAAGCTCCATAATTCAGATGTTCCCAGCCCCTACAGTTTCTTACTCCAACCTATGTATCCTAAATTTTGTCTAATAGCCTCATAATTGCCTTTCTGCCCTTTGGTATATGCTTATTCCTTTCCATCACTAAGGTAAACGTAAACGAATTGTGGTCACTATCACCAAAGTGCTCACCTACGTCCAAGTCTAACACCTGGTCTGGTTCATTACCCAGTACCAAATCCAATGTAACCTCACCTCTTGTTGGCCTATCTACATACTGCATCATGAAACCTTCCTGCACACACTGCACAAAAACTGACTCCTCTAACGTGCTTGAACTATTGATATTTGTAAAGTTACAGTCTCCCATAAGCTGTTACTTCTGCTCCTATCCATGATCATCTTTGCAATCCTTTCCTCTACATCTCTGGAACTTTTTGGAGGCCTAAAAAAAAAACTCCCGGAGTGACCTCTCTTTTTCTGTTTCTAATCTCAGCCCAATCTACCTCAATAGATAGGTTCACATCAAATGATCTTTCTGCCACCGTAATACAGTCCTTGACTAACAATGCCACACCACATCTCCCCCTCTTCTACCACCTTCTCTGCTCTGACTGAAACATCTGAACCCCAGAACCTGCAACAACCATTCCTATCCCTACTCTATTCACGTCTCTGAAATGGCCACAATATCGAAGTCCCAGGCACCAATCAAGGTTGCAAGTTCATCCACCTTATTGTGTATGCTCCTCGCATTAAAGTATACACACTTCAAATCACCCTCCCACCTGCCAATACACTGCTATGACCTAGAAACCTTATCCATGATCTCCCTGTTCTCATCCTTCTGCACACTGGAGCTACAATTCAGGTTCCATCCCCTCTCTGAATCAGTTTAAACCCCTGAACAGCACTGGCAAATTTTCCCCCCCAAGATATTAGTACCCCTCTGGTTCAGGTGCAGACCATCCCTCTTGTAGAGGTCCCACCTATCCCAGAATGAGCCCCAATTACAGCCCCTTCTCATCTTCTAAAGGGCCAATGTTTACTTTAGTTACTCTTCCATTTCATATCTTTATAGAAACTTTTACTATCCATTTTGATATCCTGAACTAGTTTACTCTTGCAATCTATCTTCCTTTTCTTTATAGATTTTTTCATGGCTTTCTGTTGACTTTAAAAGATTTCCAAATCCCCTGGTTCACACTAATCTTTGCCACTTTGTATGCATTTTCTTTCAATCTGATACCCTCCTTTATTTTCTTAGATAGCCATGGTTGATTTATCTCTTTCTACAGTCCTTCCTTATCACTGGAATATACTTTTGCTGAGCACTGTGAAAGTTCTCCACTGTTCCTCAATTGTCCCATCAAAGTGTTTGCTCCCAATCTACCTTAGCCAATGCCTCCCTCATCCCTTTATAGTCTTTGTTTAAGTACAAAGCACTGACCCAATCAATTTTACTTTCTCATGCTCCATCTGTATTTTAAATTCAACCACAATGTGATTGCTTCTTCCAAGAGGATCCCTAACTGCAGGACCAGATCTAGGATAGCTTGCTCCCTTGTAGGTTCCATTACATACTGCCTGTTGTGGATTCATTCTATGAACTCCTCCTTAAGGCTGCCTTGACTGACCTGGTTTGACCAATTGATATGTGAATTAAAATCCCCCATGATAACTGCTATATCATTTTTACATGCATCAGTTATTTCTTTGTTTATTCCTAACACCTTCCTGAAACTTTGGAAACACAGTCTGTCAGCACAGGTGCATTGGTCACTGTTGAAAGGCATGAACCTTCTTCCCAATAAAACAATCTTGGCTTCCCTTCAATTTTTAACACCCAAGCCATCAAGTCTGATGTCACCAAACTCAGAACCGGTCACAACAACCCTTCATTCCTCCATTTTACTCCAAATTAAAAGACAGGGTCCCAAAACATCAATCTTATAAAACCTCACATTTGTAATACTTGATATGCATTTATTAAAAAAACCTACAGTAAGAAAGACAATAAAACCACAAAGTATATGAACATTTATGGCTGTAACCTTTGACTTTAGCATTTCAGTACAAAGTCTAGGCAAACATATATGCACTGCCTTCCATACTGCAGCATAGGCTGGAGGACAAAAATCAAGGACTACAAAAGCTCATTTTAAATTACATCATGCTCAATTACAGATTTTCTCTTTCCTTTTTTTTGTCATAGGAAGACTTTTGACAACAGAAAGGAAATATTGCACGGGCAGCAGTAACTGCCTTGGAATAAGCATGAATCATTTTTCCCAGTTCAGAAATGCCAGCATAGTGAAGTATTTACACAGAGCAGAATGATGGAATCTCTGCATCATTTCTCAATGTTGGCATTTGTACCTCACCTAAGTTATTCACATAAACCAACTTCTTAAAGCCCTCAAGTCAACCTGCACCAAGTTAGCCAACCTTTAAGCTGACCTTGGCAAAACAGATTATCAAGTGCGCAAACAAAAACCTCACTTTAATGAGGTAGTGCAAATGCATCGTATATTAAAAAAGGTCTACACACTCGTCTGCACCAGCTCGTGTTTTTGCTGCCAACCCAGAAAACTGTCTTGTATGATGGATTTTAAATGCTTGAACTCAAAATATTTCAGCTATTAAAGAGACACTTCTTCAGTCAATATTTATAGCTATTGCCTTCAATTGAGGCAGAAATTACCTTTAAATTTAGTATTTATTTAAAGGATCTAAATTTTTATTAATGATAAATTAATGATGACAGTTATATCCTTCAACAGCTCCAAGCTTGCAAAGCCAGGCATTTCACTTGATAAATTGGAGCACATTCTCTGATAGTAATCAATTTAAACATTTATTATCATGGCTTAACAGCATTATGTGCCTGCAATCTAACCTGTCACAATAGACTCTGTGTCTGAAGGCATGGCCTATCAGGCTAATTATTTCCAGCAAGACATTTCCTCCCCAAACAGTTTGCACTAGATCCTTCAAACTTTCATCTAAACTCACTAGTTTTTAAATGTCAATTCACAGTCCTTGCGCTGAAGTCCTCGCACAGTCCTATACTTAAGGAAAAGTATAATTGAGAACAGTTGGCACAAGCTAAAACGTTATTACTCCTATAGGTAGTAGAAAAGGAGGGGAGAATCACATGACATTATTTCCAAAATAGGCATGTCCCAATGACAGACAAGAACAGATTGGGCTCAGCACCACAGCTGTAAAGCCTGGCAGTACTTTGTCTAAGTTCACCCACAAATAGTCTGTTTGTAATATACAACAGGATCACTGGTATCCAAGATACCACCCCATTAGTGTTTTTTAAACAGAAGGAACAGGAAAAAGAGAAAATTGGCAAATACACGCAAAAATGCTAATTTCTGAAGGCCCAATATAAAATCTTACCTCCAGGGGTTGTGTGCATCAATTCAGGCTTAAAACGAAAAAGAAAATTGCAAAATAAAACGGATGCTAATAGAAGACAAGGGTTTGATGACAATAGTCTGAAATGTCAAGGGGATCAGGATAAGCTATTAATATTTATAAGACGACTTTAGGGCACGTGAAAGTAGGTTTTAATAGCATCTTAGTAAAAAAGAGACAGTGACAAGAGAATTCCAGAGACTAGGGCCTTGGCAGCTGTAGTTTTGCTACCAATGATAGAGCTATAAAAAGTCATAATGACTATGAAATCAGAATTAGAAAAGTTCAATTGAGAGAGCTGAACATTACAGAATTAGGGAGGGATTTGAAAACAAGAATGAGAATTTAAAATCATTGGTACTGTTTAACTGGGAGCTGATGTAGATCAGTGAGCAGAGCGATGAATGGAGAATGGGATTTGGTGCATCTTAGGACATGCAACAGAATTTTAGATGACCTTGGTTTAATGGAGAACAGAATGTGGAAGGCCTGCCTGTTGTACATTAGAAGAATCAAATCCAAGTGTAACAAAAACATGGAAGAAGGTTTTAGAACAAGTATGATAGAAAGTAATGAATAGTCCAGTTCAGGCTGATAAATTGCCAGGGATGGGGTTGGTACCTAGGAAACAGAATTTGGGGGGGGGGGGGGGGGCAAATGGAGATCAATAAGCAGAATATTGTCGAGGTGCCCAGGGGTCTTGCCTGCCAGCAGACGCCAGCTGGAGGCCTTTTCCACGAATCAGGAATTGTGGGCTAGAGGCTGGCGGTGCCATAGGGAAAGCAGTGGTTACTGTCAGTGACAGTCATTAGCATTTCAGGGTCAAAGGGTGACCCAGGTCTCAGTAATAGTGGGATTGGCTTTTTAAAGTAGCAGTTGTGGGGTAAGAGTGTTTGCAGTGGAAGTGGGGTGATGTCAGCAGCAAGGGCAGGGGATAGATCTTCCCAATGCCTGGTCCCTCAATCAAGCACTGAATGCTTTTCAAGGAGGAACCTTCCAATAGCTGCGATCGTTACTATATTTAGTTGGAGGAAATTTCTGCTCATCCAGGACTGGTATCAGGCAAGTAATCTGATAATTGAGAAAGAGAAAGATCAGGAGAGGTGGTGGCCTCATCAACGTATATGTGGAAATTGAAGCTGCATTTTCAAATGTAACCTTGATGGGCTGCATGTAGATGAGAAATAAGGGGGCGAGCAGAAATAATGGTGCGAGAGCAGTAAAAACAATCATTGTTGTGATTTTCTGACTATGATTAGATAAAGTTGGGAAAGAGAGCAATTCCTCTGCCTCTCCTTTAGAAAGGTGTTGCCAATAGCTACTTCTTCCACCTGCTCTAATATCTCCATATGTAGCTCAGTGTAAAAGCTTTTGTTCACGATCCTAAGAAGTGCCTCAAGTCATTTTATTATGAACATTATATATTAATGATAATAGCTTACCCTGATCCTTCACATTTCAGTCCGACATCAAACCCTTGCCTTCCATTAATGTTCATTCTTCTTTGCAGTTCTTTATTAATTTATTAATTTAATGCCTGAACAGGCATAGAAAGAAGCCCAAGGAGGCAAGACTTTATACCGAGTCTTCAAAATCAATTGTTTTTAAGTGCCTATTTGCGCAACTGGACGACACTGGAGACATGTCAGAGGACTATAGTGCTGAAAACCATGTCAAAAGCTAGAGGTAGATTGCAAACAATGAGAAAAGATAGTTTACCTTGGGCATGATCACAATGAATGTTGTCAGATATGCCTTTGATTGGAATGGTCATGAAGTGCTTAGTTACTCTATTAAATCCTCTGTGATTTGTAATTCAACTCTATTTACTCACATTTGCTCCAACCTTGATATCCTTAATTTAAAAAAAAAATCTATAAGCTTACACTTCAGTCTCAATGGTCATTTCGTAGGATGAGTTTTAGATTCCATTATCCTTTGTGTGAAAAAGATACTATCTGATTTTACAGACAGTTGTCCTTATTCGCACATTAAAATTCTCAACAGGTTTCCATACCTGCTGAATTGATTCCTTTATCAGTTAAAGCAGCTCAGTATCATCCTTCAACCCTCTACGTTTAGAGAATATAAGACATGTAATGCAACCTGTCCTCATAATTTCTTCCCAGTATCATTGGCTTTTAGGCACAGTAACTGCTCAAAAGATCAATATATTCCTCCTGAGGCCTGAAAGAGTGCAATACACCTGCCTGGCATCTATGTAACCATAACATTACTTCCTCACCTCTAAATGCCAATCCTCTTAAAAGTAAAGGCCAACATTCTTCTATTAGCTAAAAAAACAACTTTTGAACAATTAAGTAGCTAAATTGTGTGTTTTTATTATTAGGAAAATATTCCAATTCCTCTTTCTTGGGTCAGAGGTGGATGAGCTCACACTTCCTGAAATTGAAATACATCTGTCAAAGCTTTGCCCAATTATTTGGGCTTCTATGTCCTTTTGTAACTTGCTGCTCTAATTTATATAACAAACATTGCCTCCTTAAATTTTATTTGAAAACTTGGATACACAGCTCCTAAATTTCCAAAAAACACTGTCACAACTTGCCAAAATGTTTCCTACATCCCTAATTTCTGTATCCCACCTCCTTACCAATTACCAACATCGCAGGTTTTCAGTTGTTAAGAACATGCATCACTGAAAATAGAACACTCCTTCTCCACTACAGTCAACAGCAGCCCCCCAACCAAAACTAAGAACTCAATTTGGGTGAATGTTGTTTCGTTTATCAAGATTTTCATTAGTCTCTAGAGAAGGCCTGGAGAAAGCATCTCCAAGTGGTTGATTGCTCCCTAGAACCAGAGGGAGGGGGATTTGGTTGGTTTACAATTGCAAACCAGCAGCTTAAAAAACAGTAGGAAGGAATTCAGATTAATTTGTAGATTCTTGGCAATTACCAGGATTTATTCCTCTGGAAGATTCAACATTTGGTAACAATTGAGTCTACCAAATTGATAAAAGGAATGATGCAATGTTAGTAGGATGCACTATTGTCTCCAATCTCTAAATGATGCCTTATTTTCCTCAACCTGCTAGGTTTAAATAAAAGCATGTATGCATTAATTTAGTGGCTTCAATTACAGCAGGAAATGGTTGCATCTGCATTTATCATTTAAGTATGAAACTCGAATGTACCCAGGAGGTGCACAGATGGTAAATACCAGAAGATACTATATCCTTGTCAGATTTAGATAGCTTCAAACATTTAATCAAATCCACACAGTATCAGCTTTTGGAGATAAAACTTCCATGCGTGTGGCCAAAATACCTTCTCGAGGAACAAAATTCTATTCTCAGGATAACAGCAGCAATATTTGCTGTTCCATAAAGAACTCATTAATTGTGGAGAGATGGTGTAAGTTGTGGTTCCATAGTAGCATTCCTTCCCGGATATTATGCTCTTATGTCCCACAGAGAGCTGAGTATAAATCTAGGCCAATGCAGTACCATGGGAATGATGCATACTTAAAGGTGCCATCTTGCAGCTGAGCTGTTAGACTGGGGTCATTGTTGCTAACATCCTAGTCAAAACTGGATTTCTGACATAACAGTGACTATATTTTAAAATAACTTCATTGGTTGTAAAATGCTTCAAGCTGTGCTGAGATCGTGGAAACACTGATAAAACTGCATATCTTCCTTTATTTTCAGAAAATTTCTTAAATTTCTACACACTCCAAACAGATAATTCTGTTAAGAAACGTCCTGGAAACAACATTTCAAGAACCTGCTAACAAGGGGCAATAATGTTTCTGGTCTACACATTTTAGGAACAGTGGTACTACATGATTTATTAACCTCTTTCGAACCACAATCCAGGACTGGAAATTTCCATTTCAACATACAGCAAGATTTAGTTAAACTTGGAGTATACAGAACTAAATCTTGCAACCAACAATAAAACATAGAACACTACAGCACAAACAGGCCCTTTGGCCCACAAGTTGTGCCCATCGTATCAATACCTACCAGGCCATAGAACTATCTGTAACTCCCAATCCCATTAAATCCATGTACTCATACAGAAATCTCTTAAAAGACCCCAGCGAGTTCACCTCTACCACCACTGACAACCGATTCCATTCAGTCACCACCCTCAGTGAAAAACTTACCTCTAACATCTCCTCTGTACTTGCCCCCCCCAGCACCTTAAATCTGTGTCGTCTCGTAGCCACCATTTCAGCCCTGGGAAATAGCCTCTGAGAATCCACCCTATCTATTCTTCTCAACATCTTATAAAACCTTTAAGATGAAAGGAGATGGGCACTCAGTAGAGAAATAAATCTTTCATTCTATGGTGCAGAATCAAAATGAAAGAACAAAAAGGTCAAATCCATGATTGTACATGAAGTAAAGTCTTGGCCATTAGATGACTACCCAGAAAATAAATTAATAAGAAAGGGCTGAAGAACAGAATTATAAATGCTGTTTGACTCACAGGATAAGCTCTACAGTTTTGCAGTTACAAAAAACTGAAGCACCATCATCATAATGAAGGAATGGTGGTATAGTTCAAGCCAGGTAGTGAGGACATCACCACCTGCAAGTTGTCTTCCAGGCCCCACAATATCCTAGCTTGGAATGATACCTTCGCTATTGCTGGAGCAAAATCCTGCAGCCAATTCCTAATAGCATTATGGGTGTACTAGATCAAATGGTCTTCAGTGGTTCAAGATGACTCACTAATATCTTTGCAAGGGCAATTAGGGATAGGCAATAAATGCTGGCCCATCCACTGACACCCACATCCTGTGAAAGAACTACATAATGCCATCATTGGTGGGATTGTGAAATTCTCCTGAAAATTAAATGACTCTTTAATTTACCACAAAAACATTACCACATTGCTTTGAAATAAAGTTAATGCTGTCCATGCTTATCATTGTATACATTTTTGGGTTTGTAAACAGCATGTAGCCCAGTTTATAATTTTAACAATGGCAATTATAATAGATTTGTTGATTGAAATAAAGTTAGTATAAAATGCAATTTCTCTTGGCCAAGTACCTGCTTGTTTTTGTACTTTTTCAAATAGCGAGGAGACACAAGACACTCTGGATTGATGTCTGTTGAGTTCTGGTCTGGAATAACTTGTGGATCAGGGTTTAAATGTTGCATCTTCAAAAATGATAAGATATTCTGCACCTCAAGACTATACGAGCTGTCTGCCATGGTCTTGCCTTTTGATGCTAATCTGCAGGCTGCCATCCACTGTGCATACTGCTTTTCCTAATGAAAGGCACAAGAGTTAACTTCAAAAGGAAGATATTTCATCCTCTTCAAAAATATTTTTTTCACTTGAAAAACTTTTCTTAGATTGCAATATTTATCAAAGAGAAAACTTATATTGAAAGCTATTCACTATTATAATCAAACATTTGATCCTATTCAGGCTTTACATTTCAGTTGATGGAGGGAGCTTTCAGTCATGTTTACATTTACATTTAATAAAAGCATAAAGATTTACAGTAAATTTATCTTCATTTTTTTAAAATAAAAAAATCTATAAAGTCTTCATTGGCATCAGAATCAAAGTGAATATAATTTTCAGTATCATGTACAACAGATTTACATGAAACCCACAAATTAGACATGTATCAAATTACTATTGCAATCTATTAACTTGCTCTAAAGTTTCTGACGTATATTGTGTGTCCTTGTAACATGATTGCAGACATCAACTGGCCAGAGACAAGGGCAACAGAAACAGAAGAGACAGGGAGTAACAAATGATCATTTTATTAGGCTGTCTGAATAAATGATATTCTAATTTAATTACACAAATTCAAGGGCTTGTGTACAGCAAGTCAAATTCCATTTCTTTCATATTGGATTATGAGATTTTGTACTGTGGTTAGCACTGCTGCCACATAACGCCAGGCACCTGGATTTGATTCCAGTTATAGGCGACAGTCTGAGTGGGGTTTGCACATTCTCCAAGTGTCTGTAGTTTCTTCTGGGTGCCCCAGATTCCTCCCACAATCCTTAGACGTGCAGGTTATGTGGATTGCCATGGTAAATTGCCTCGTGTCAAAAGATATGTAGGTTAGGTGGAATAGCTATGGTAAATGCATGGAATTATAGCAGATGTTCTTTTAGAATCACTATAGACTAGATGGCCAAATAACCACATACTATACTGTAGGGATTCTACAGTTTGGTATTGTGTTTGGAGTTAGTGCTTATGTTTCAAATAATACTTGTAATCCACTGATCTTTGTAATTTAACCACTGAGATACTTCATCTGCATTATATTTCACCTTGAATCACAGAATCTCTACAATGTAGAAGGTGGCCATTTGGCCCACTGAGCCTACACCAAAATCAAATTCACCTAGCCCCTACCCCTGTAACCCACGTATTTACCCTGCTAATTCCCTAAGCTGCACATCTAAGGGGCAATTTATTACTGCCAATCAACCTACCTCTTGAAATGCAGAGCAAGAGACAAATAGTGACACAGGAATACGGAAGGGAAAACATTTTGCATAGAAACATATCTCAGGGTTACAATTTTGATTTCTACAACATATTGCTGTATTCTTAAGGTTAAAATTAATATTTTTAATAAAGCTACACTGACAATCAGTATGTATCATGTATCTTGACTAAGATATTATGTATTTAAGTTAATCCTATTAAATACTTTACTCAGTCTCAAAGAACCATAAAAATAACCACAATAAAACAGAAACGAGTTATATTGAAACTAAAAATTATTTTCCAGAATCAAATCAGTGCCTAATAGGACTTAGCTGATTTGAGAATTAGAGTTAATTTGTATTTTTCTCCAGATATATGTTCACAAAAAATAAATGTAAACATTGTTCAGAAACGCAAGTTCCTTTTAGATTCTGAAAATACAATCAATGAAATATCAATACCTACATTATCACAACGGAGCCAGATTTCATTCATTCCCTCTGCCACTGGTATCAGTAGCTTGATATTAAATTTCTGGCCAGATATGTTTACATCAGGTGTCACCTCACAACCTGTTTCATAAAATTATAGGAAAAAATAAATTAAGCTTAGCTTCATGCTCAAGAATTAATGAGTTAGTTCAGAAACATAGCTTCACCAATTGTAGCAAGCGGCAACCAATTAATCCATCATTCGGAACACAATTCCACTAAACATTTTGAAACAGTCATCACTCAGCTTGTTATCAGATCTAGAATGGCAAGGTTGCATTCCGGTCTCACTGATACGGCATTTATTCTTAATCCAGTAGAGTAAATAATATTCTGCACCAAGTATGGGCGAGACATGATGGGCAGGAGGGAAGTAGAAAGAGCTAGCATGTTTTATACTGAATTTGTTTTTAAATTTTTGCTTTGTTAATGACTATAGTAATTAATTAACATAAGACTATCTAAAGACATTATACCCTTAAGTGTAATGTTTAATTTCTGATGGGCAAAGTTCTACAGCTGTCAGTTAAAGCTCTTACATTGATTGTAATGGAAAAATCTGGTTCACTAAAATATTGTTTCATTTGAAGTTGCACTTTTCACAAACACAACTATAATGTTAAGTGCGAAATTACTGCACAACTGCCAATAGAAGTTGATAGAAGGGAATGCATGTTAGCTTGAGTCAGAGGAACGAATGGGCTGGGAGGATTTTTGTACAGCTTGATGTACAGAAACGGAGGTAAAATGCAGCACAAGTTTTAGATAACACGTATGAATAGTGCAGAGGACAGTGGAATAAAATGACTCTGTATTTACTATTCTGTTAGAAATAGTTATCAGAGGAAATCTTCCTGTGTATAGATTTTGCTAAGTAACCTTTTCAGTTCACGGGAAGCATTGAAGCTGTGTAAATTAGGAAGCGAAAATATTTGCAAGATACATTACTTGAAGGTAGGAAAGCTTGTGAAAATGTTAACTACAATATGATGCAACTAGAAGTCTGAACTCTTCTCCAAATCAGCTGAAATTTTAGATTGAGATCAAGAAGATTTTTGTTAGGCAAGGATATTAAACAAAATACTGTACAGAGGAACTGAACAGTGAACCATTCCTCTGTACAACATTTTATGAACTGAATCATTAATTCACAGTGTGGTTATTAATCTGCAATGGATGGCAGTGGTTGGCTTTCCACAATTAGGATGGCAGAAGGAAAGCACACCTGCTAATTCTCCTGTCTTTCCTCTGGCAAAAAAAAGCCTTGCTTCTAGACTCTAGGAGTTGGATACTGGAAGGAGGGGAGAAATGAAGAGATGAGAAAGAGTTCACCATTCACAATTTCAGATATACTTATTATTTCTGACTCACACGGGTTTGTATTGTCCTGAGTCAATATGACTACCTACTACAATTTAGAATAAATGCACCATTTTGTCCTTCAACTGGAATGTTATTGCACATTCAAGTAGATATTGGATATCACTGTTATGGCACAATAAAGTAGCTCTCACCTCGCAAGTTCATCTGATGAGCGGGGGGCCCATGGGATTCATCTTTGCTTTTGTAGCAGGAGATTGATGTATCTTTAAACGTGCACCAATATGGCTTGTAACCTTTGAGTGTTAATTTCTTTGGTCTATAAAAGGGGAAAAAATATTTTGAACTCTCATTTGTGGGTCAACAGGAGTTTAACAATTCTAGGGAAGATTTTGTTAACTTCACCCTGACAAGTATGGACTATATTTATTGCCTGCAGTCAGTGAAGTCAGTATTTTGGCAAAGAATTTGAATTCAATACAACAAAATAGACATTTTTTTGCTGAGGGCCACCCCCATCCCCTGAAGAAATGCACCATTTAAGTGGCTCTTTAAAAGAGAAAAACATTTTCCAACATAAAAAAATGAACGTCAGAATTTTGCAATACTTTATACTCACAGGCTTTTGTGAAAGCCAATAGATTGTGAAAGGACTTCGAGAACATAGCTTCCCAAATGTAAATGCTGAAGATGCTATGCAACAGCAGTGAGATTGGCCCCATGGGCACTGAGGTTAACCTGGGTGCATCCTATGCAATTTTTAAAAAGTTGCCAATAGCAATTTGATTTATCAACTGCTCATTATCAAAGTTTTTAAAAAGTTTGTTACTAGTCACAAGTAAGGCTGTGAAGTTATTGTGAAATTCTCCTAGTTGTCACAGCATGTCTTTCAGACTGGGGAGGAAAGCAGAGCACCCAGAGGAAACCCACACAGACACGGTGAGAACAGGCAAACTCACGTAGTGACCGAGGCCAGGAACTGAACCACTGTCACCCCAGAAATTGGCAACATATTTAATTGTCAAACAGTTTGAAAAACACAAACATGGTGAATTTTAACTCTCCATGTTTATTGTGAACTGGGTGGAGGAGTCAATGAGCGTAGAGATAATATGGGAAAGGCTCTTGTTGCAAATTTGGTTGCTGGTAGAAATTTTCAATGAGTTTGGGTTTATGGAGATTAGAGCAACTTGTGCAGTTTGTGGACCTATGAGAAAAAACATTGTGGGTCTGCTGGTACAATGCTTTACCCAAGCCACAGGTCCACAAGTACTAGAAGTGACTGAGTAGCACTAAAATCTGCTTCAACCAGCAGAATGTCACTAATCTCTACAGCATCGTACAAGACTGCTGCTTGCTGATCAGGTGGCTATGCTTTTCCAGTTGCTGCCAGTCACCAACCACATGTAATGAACAGGTCAGCACGTTACACATATTACCATATCTCAGAAATGTAGTGTATGGCTGCGACAAACCAATCATTAATGCTCTACTTAATTGGGGTCATCCAATATATTACCGCCCCATGGGTACCAACACTTACATAAATTGCACTCACGTAAGTGATAAAGTACCAGCTGCTTTCATGAACAGAAAAAGCCATCATTCAATTCATGTCCAGATAGAGTGTGATCACCTCAGAAAGATCAAATCTTTAGTTTCAAAAGCAGCAGGCAAAATATCTTCCATCCTGGAACATTTGCCCATTCTATTATTTCAACCTTCCACTAATACAAAGGGTAGCTGGGAGGACACGTGGGCTGACAACACCCTTCTACAACCTTAGTTTACCTGACCCGATCAGCTACATAGTGCTGTACAGGCACAAGGGACACGACTAGGTATGCTTTTGTGTTTTTGAAATGGCTCAATGCCAGGTTGGACATGGGCACTATTACAAAATGCCGTCAATGTGATGTGCTGAAGACTTAAAAAGCTATGAAGTAACACTGCAGACAAAACAGCCAAGTGAGACAAAGTTGATTGTTGCAAAGCACAATAATGGCTTTGATTTCCTACCTCAACAAATGTCACCCCATGATGCCTTTACTGATACTATTACTTTTACAATGTAATTTCAGCAAACTTGGTGCAAGGCTTTGCTGCTTAAGATGCTTAGAGGCCAACTTGGAGCTCAGATGAGGTCATGACTGGAATTTTCTAGCCCCAATGTGGTGGATGTGGCAACCTGCTCAAACATCCATTGACCTCGGTGGGGTTGGAAGATCCTGCTGGCAGGAGGAACTGGAAAATTCCAGCCAGTATCTTTCTTCAGACTGATGCACTTCAGGTGCTGCGAGGGCCAATTCCCTCAGTTAGATTTCTGGCACCATGACAAGTATTGGTTGAGGGGCAGCAAGGAAGCAGTTGTGCTGGTGCCCTGATAGGGTAACTTGCACTGATTCCATTACATTATTGCAGTTCCATGAGACTAAGACTAATCAGATCCATTAAACTGAGGAGCGCTGACTACAAAAGATGAGTGACACCTTTAAAACTTATGTTTTTAGTCCATCAGACTGGATGGCAGCCACATGAATTTCTTTCATTGTGATGAGAGGCAATCTGAATTGGTTAAGAAGTTGGCCACATGCTCCAAGGTAGACTACAGATTGGTACTGTCATTCAAAATGAAAGCAAGTTGGAAGGGTACGCCACTATATTTGCAGTAAAGGCACCGACACTTTGGCTGACCTTCCAATACATGGTATATCTGGCTTGCAAGGGACATTTTTTGTTTTCCATACCCAGCCATCTAACATCTGTTTCCTCCTAAGCAGAGGTTATCACAATTAATATACAGTCATGAAAATGGCTTGTCATCACTCAACATGGGCTCTTTAAACAAATATAAAAATATCAGACCAGGTTTACCCATAGTCTAAAATGCAGAGCAAGTAAGTCTGACCTCCTAAATATCAACCTTTGTAGCACCATGGACAACTTTATCAATAAAGGGCAGAATTATATTAAATAAATCACTTAATTGTTACAATGCTCATTTCACCCCACTACAGTGGATCACAAATGGGAATATATATTTTACCAGACAACCTTTTACAAGTTTTATCTGTTTGCTACCCTCCAGAAAGAGGAAGAGTAAGAAAGCCCCTCGAAAGATAATACTGTAGTCATTTACATTGATCAAAGTGGGCAGGCAAAGTGCACAAACAACTTTTCCCAGAAAGTGTAAAGAGTGAAGAGAAGAAGAAGAAAGTGATCACGAAAAGTGTGAACAAACAAAATCTTACTTGAACACTTTTATATGGTCAGCCAATTCAGGAATAGAAGTGATATCACCCTAAAACAAGAACAAGTTTTCAGTTAGTCTAATCTGATAGTAAAATAAATTCACTGATCTCTAAGAAACAAATGCAATTCACTATATACTTGCATTAATTATTTAACAGAACATGCCAAATGTTTCTCGGTCTAAAAGACAAGGACAAGGGGGTGATTCAAAGACAAACTAACAATTCTATTGCAAAACACATCAGGAACCCAAGAAATAGCTTATGCACTCCATAAGCATTACATTTGAGTACATTTACAATTTTCCCCAAAGCTTATTCTGCCAGAGCACAAATAACTCAACTAGCTCTCAAAATGTTGGATATTTTAAGGGACCAGGCAGTGTTTGTGTAATCCAATCATGGTGACTGAATTGAATTAGAACAGATTTGTTCACTGAATCACAAGCTAAAAAGGACATATGATTTGACATACCAAAATGGTTGATGTTTTGCCTCCTTCCAAAGTTATTTCCAAATCTGATAGGGCTGCATCTACTTCATCCACTTCTTTTTCACTGTTGTTCATGTGGTTTTCAGATGACATAATGGATAATTTGTTGATGTGGTACTGGAGAAAGAAAGCTGCAGCTTGGTATGAGAATTGTTGAAATAAGCAACTTTGCTAAAACTTCCATCCTGTTTCATTAGAAGCTATGTTGATTCTAGGCAAACTAATTAGAGGAAAATTTTAATTATTTTCTTTATCAAGGGGCAGGTTTCATAGTGCAGCACTGCATAACATTGAACATTTTGATGGATATCATCAGTTTAAAATATTGTCATGAATAGTCTTAGTCTACTGGATGACAACACTTCAACTCAAAAGTAGCACTCCTGGAATTTTAATATTGCCCAATTACACTGGTGACAAGAGTTTAATATATTTTGTTGACTGGGATGCTCTATGGCGTTTTGAGCGATCATGATATGTGTTCAATAAAAATTGTGCAGATATGAATGTTTGCATTCACATTGTACTTTTAATTAGGTCAGGTGGGGATTGATTAAGGACCAAAGTTTTGATAATAAGGAAAGGGCCATAGACATGTTCAGTGAGGGAATTCCAAAGGTTCCCTGATGGCTGGATATTTAAAAGAACTGGTGGACAAGTACAGTTAAGTTGTGGTTAAAGCTGCAATGAAAAGTCTTTTACAAAACAAAAAATGAAATGATCCTTGTGAGAATAGAGGGGTAACATTAGGAGTGGCTGTTATGTTTGGTTAAATAGCAATGGAACCATGCAAGGGCAGTGTCAGAGCTGGACAAAAGGAGGAAGCTGAATATAAAGCATTTCTAAAGTATGTTGTTTATAGTTGTTGTTTAGTTTCAATTACAGATGTATTAGCATAATGCATTATGCAATGCGAAAGAAAGTTTAAAAAAATCACAAACAACCAAGGAGATGTGCCAAAATATTCATCGCACCCATAAAATTCTCTATTCTTCTGCTTAATTTTTTTTGGAAAACTATTTTATTGTTGCAACTCCAAAAGGAAACAGAAGTTTTGACATAATCTAATACAGCAAACAAATCAGTTTTAATACCTGAGATGTATTTCTAACAATTCAGAGCAAATATTCACAGACAGTCAGAACTCCATTTTTTCATTTTTAAAACTAGTGCATTCACGTCAGCTAATTTTATGACTGGAGCCCAGTGTGATATATACAGAACTACACAGTTTACACCCTTGGTGATGAACATCATGTTGTCCAAGATATGTTAAACTATCAATATTCCAGACATTCATTGTCAGGGAGTGGAAGACAATAGAAGGCTGATGGGGAAACTAATTATAATTTGATGTATCACAACCTCAAATGAATTACCATTTAACTAAATCTACCTAAAAATAGAATGTCTTTTTTTGGTCCTGCAAATGCAATTCAATACTTTACAAATTAATGTAATGATGAAGTTTTATGATAATGATTCCTACATCTCAACTTCCCAATTGCAATAATACTGTCACGAGGAACTGTGAAGCAGTTTCCGCTTTTCAATAATGTGAAAATTATATGACAACACTGTCAGTGAAATGGGTACAAAATCTTTTATATCATCCAACATTCATTTAAGTAGTCTGCATCTGTTATTGGAAAGCCCAGTAATTTGCATCCATGTTTTCCTTTTGCTCCCCAATATTAATAAAATGCTCCTTTAGTCCAAATTTTGAATGAAGTTATGCAGCTGAAGAATGAATATGTCTTTTTGCTGAACTGATAGACTTGTTGCTGATTTCTGCCACTAGTATTTACCGTTTGCATTTCTGCTTCCAGATGAGAGTGACGAGAGATGTTACAAAGATGGCAGTTTTGCAGCATAGAGCACAACGGCAGAACAGCATCAAACCTAGTTTTAAAAGAATGCTGAAGGAGTGTACTGGGGTATGGTTGCTTTGCTCCCATAAAGGAAAAAATAGTTAACAGAATTTAGAAGTTTTGTTTAGAATATAGAAGAAGCATAAAAATTTAAAAGAGCAGCAGAAATTTTGAAACAAATAAATGCATCATCAATAAACAATATCTGGCAGTGAGGGAGGAGAAATTTGTCTCATTTCTATTACTTTATAATTTACTATAATAGGATACATCAAAAACTATTAAACACCATGATGAATTCAATGGCAGGAAGGTGTTGAGGTCCCCACCCTCCCCCATTATATTTTACATGTTAATGCTATGATGCAGTTTTGTGGCTATGATTCATACATCCCTACTTCCCAATCTAAAAATGCAATAATACTGCCACATTTAACTGTAAAACAGTTACATAAAAATAATAATACTATTCTGCAGTTATTAATCCGAACAGAAATTTGCTTCAGGTACTCAAAATTCTAACATTAGGAAATTCAACATAGTAAGCTGTATTGGATTTGTGCCAATGAATCATGGGATGCATCAGAGCTGAATCCATCACTACTACTTGTGTCTTCTCATCCATTACTAAAAAATACTGCAATAGTAATTTGTTGAAATGTCAGAAATTTAAAAAGTCAATTTTAGTTGAGTAGTGGAACATCAGTTCTATACCAGCGGCCGAGTCAGTAAAAGATGGAGCTGGAGTGAGACAATTTCTTGCAAGCTATGCCCAGCATACCTTCTAATTAACTTTTACTCTCGTTCTATGCTTCTAAAACTTCGCTCTAACTGAAACTCCCTGCTGCCATCAGACTTTTGAATGGCGTACCTTCAGTTGCTCTTTCTCTACACCCCTAGCTACAACTGTAACACTACATTCTGCATTCTCATTTCCTCTTCTATGAAAGCAATGCTTTGTCTGTATAGTGCGCAAGAAATAACACTTTTCACTACATGCTAATACATGTGACAATAATAAATCAAATCAATTCATAGACAAGTGGCTGTACTGGATCATTCACATGCATTTTCACACCATTTCCAAAAATGAATGTTGTGAGATGGTATAGTACAAGCAATTGAAGAGAGCGATAAGGGCATGGCAAACCGGAAGGAAACAGCACACAATTTCAGTGAGACTGACTCACTTCCTTGAGGCACGACAGGAGAGATACTTATTAGGTTTCCACCGGAGGAAGCTTCAAAATAAATTATGTCAAGATAGAAACTGCAGACCAGTATTGGCTGATGCCTATGTCTGCTCAAATTCATTATAGAAGTTGATGTGGTCATAACCTTTGTTGCCACAGTAAGAACAGTGTAGACAGATGATCTAATAAATTTCTGTGGATGCTGGAATCTGAAGCAAAAATAAAATATGCTGGAAAATCTCAGTACGTCTGGCTAACTTTGAGTCTGAATGACTCTTCATTGACGAGTCATCCAGACGTGAAACACTGGCACTGTTTTTCCTACACAGATGGTATCAGACCTGCTGAGATTTTATAGCATTTTCTGTTCTGTTTCAGGCAGGTGATCATAATTAAAGGTCCTTGTATAATAGGGGACAACTTTTTTTGTTTTAAATTGTTGAAGCCCAAGATTACATGTGCCTTCACGTTAAGATGCTGTTTTAATCTGGGTTGTCTGTATATTCATTATAGCGATGCAGGGATAATTTCTGGGAACTTACACTTTATTAAATTCTGCCTTAACCTTTACTCCTCAATGATAGTATAAGGTGTGCTGTAGGGCTGGTGACACTTGCGCTTCAACAGTTCAAGTGTAGGTGTGCAAATGTGATTGAGACACAAAGCACAAGTAGTCTCACAAAAGCAAATCCAAGGATATGCCGGCAAATGTCACCACCAGGATTCTGCCTGATACCCCTTCCCTTCAAAAAGAGGCCAATAATTCTCATCAGCAAAAACCTAATTTCTGCCTACATCAGTATTGCTAACTATAACTAAATTACCCAATGATGTAATACCAATGTATTTGGAACTGCAGAGGCTACTATCCCTCACTGAAATACAATGAAATGGGGAAGGAACAAACGTGTCAGACGTGTGACAATCTGTCAATATTGACAACATCTGCAGAAACAGCTACTGCCAAAATAAAAATGGAAGTAGTACTGAAGAGGGCATGGAGTTTTAGCACCTAGACTACTAAGAGGGGGCTGCAAGGAAATGTTAATCAATCACTCCAATACAAGGATTGCATCACCATGGCAGTATAATGGTCAATAGTGATATGATACATAATGCCCAAAGTGTTAAAAAGCAGAACAACCATTGATTTTGGGAAATTAAACACAAGCTTTTCATTGAAGAATTCAATACCATGCCAGTTTATATAAATTAATTGTTATTACCAAGGTTTGATTAATATGAATGATTAAAATGAATATTATATCAAAATCTCATGAGCATTTGGAATTTGGATGTCAAAGACTCTGGAACATGCATTAAACCATTAGAAATTCTTACAATTGAACAAATGCAGAGGCAATATTTAAAATGTTTAACCAAAAAAATGTTGATTGCATTACTCTAAGTTGCAGCATTTCCTAAAAGATTTGCATGGCCATCTTTTTATGCAACTATAAATACAGTTATGTTTAGTTTAAAAGAGTTGCTCACCTTGCCAAAACAGTGTGTTTATCTGGAAACTGAAGCAAAAACAGGAGAGGTGGTATTCCACAAGACTTCAATTAGTGAGGAGGAGGAGGAGGAGGAACAAGCCTCCAGGGAAAAAAAAATCATAGATGTGCAACTAATGGTGACATTGGAGGACATTTATTACCAAATATAGATTGGAATAATGTAAGGGGAGGAATTTTTGAAGTGTGTTCAGAAGTTTTTTTGACCAGTAAATTCTTGGTTCTGGTAGGAAGGAGGCATTGCTGGATCTGGTGGTGGAGAATGACATGGGTCAATCAAGGATGTTTGTGGGGGAATTGCTTGGTTAAGAATGATCATTGTATCATAAGGTTTACATTAGTCACGGAGAAGAATAAGGATTAAGAGAACATAGAACACTACAGCACAAACAGGCCCTTTGGCCACAAGTTGTGCCGATCATATCTATACCTATCAGGCCAAAGAACTATCTGTAACTTCCAATCCCATTAAATCCCATGTACTCATTCAGAAGTCTCTTAAAAGACCCCAGCGAGTTCAGCTCTACCACTACTGACGGCAACCAATTCCATTTAGTCACCACTCAGTAAAAAATTTACCTCTAACATCTCCTCTGTACTTGCCCCCCAGTACCTTAAACCTCTCGTAGTGTCCTCTCGTAGTGACCATTTCAGCCCTGGGAAATAGCCTCAGAATCCACTCTATCTATTCCTCTCAACATCTTATAAACCTTCATCAGGTCACCTCTCAACCTTCGTCTCTCCAGGGAGGAGAGACCTAGCTCTCTCAACCTAAGGCATGCCCCCCAGTCCAGGCAACATCCTTGCAAGTCTCCTTTGCACCCCCTCAATAGCTTCCACACATCTACAGTAGAGCTTCCAAACTGGAAGAGGCCTAACTTCAACAGGACCAGAGAGGATCCAGCCAGCACAGAACGGAACCAGACTGACAAGAGAAATGGTAAAAGGAACACTGAGTAATGTTCATGTGCAAGTTAGGTATATTCCAGCAGGAGAAGCAGGGTTCCTTGGATGGCAAAGGAGACAGAGAATATGAAGAAACAAAACAAAAGTGTACAATGTAAATTCTTCAAGCGATTACCAAGTCAAATACACTGCTGGTGAGTAGCACTCAAGACTTAGATACCATGCCCCCCTTTTTAAAAATAGCACTAACTTCTTTAAACCAGGCAAATTAAATGTCCAGTGAAAAGTTCCCCAGGCCGGTCAAGGAGCTTAAGTGTATAAAACAAGCAAGTAGGATTTGGGGAAAGTTGATAGTGGTGCCAGCCTGGGAAAAAGTCCCACAGAGTTAGGGCAATATCATGGGTTCAGGAATTCATGTTAGGGAGTGTAATCCCTCAAGTATGGATCTGTACAATAGTTACCCAGAAGAAGAGGTTCTAATTCTTTTCCTGGGTAACTGTTGATGTAACTCTTTTAAAATTGTATTTCCCCTAGGGAAGTTTGCACTTCAATGCAATTGTCATGCAAACCTTACCTGTAAATCTCCAAAAGGGGATTCCATCCTCCCTCCCCACCCAGAACAACACCTTGGCGCTCAGAAGTTACAGCCCAAAAAGAGTATATTGGATTTATCCTTACTAAAACAGTTGACAAAATATTGGTAGAAGTAGGAGGTAGTAGTGAAAACAGATAGGGTGAAACTTGATCGTCATGACGTACTAGAAGGCTGACTATGTTTGAAAATAAGTAAGTCACCAGGTCCAGATGACTAACATCCCACATTGCCAAGAAAAGTGGGTGCAGAGATAGGCAAAGGGCCTGCCATAATCTTTCAATCTTTTCCTAACAAGGGGGAGGTGCCATAGGGTTGACAAGTCATAGATGTCATTTATGATGGCTCTCAAGATAAAACTCAAGCAAATATCTAATAAAATATGGACATTTCAACCACTTGTGAAATTTACACTTCCCTTTTATGAAGGATGAATTGTAAACATAAAAAAACAGACAAGAGAAACATTGAAGGTGTTAAGGCAAATATGAAATAGATTTTATAATATTGTGATGGCTCTTCATCCCAAGCACAAAAACCGTAGCTGCCTCGATGTGAAAAGCTAAAACATAGGATGTTTACCACCTTATTTGGAAAAGTATGTTGGACTTGTGCCATGTCAAAATAACAGTACAAGCTGTTCCGAAACAGAGACCATCAGAAACACCATATAAGCCATAAAACCAGCTGCAAGACAACTATGCAACTAATATGCAGCTGAAAGTGGGAGGAGAATTCTTCTCTCAACCTGTTCTATCTTCAGGTTCACCCGATGGCCAACCTCTTGACGATTCAAATACTAAAGCTTGCAACTAATTGAAAATTCTCTGCTTTTACAAGGCTTCTTCAGTTATAGCCATTTATCTAAGAAACTACAGGCCTGCTGCAAACAAAACTAAAATCATTTTAGATTGTAATGGTGTTTTTTTTCTACTTCATCTGTATCTGATTGTCATGTGTGCACAGGATGTTAAACGTCTCGGGGCTGATATGAGAATATAAATGATCTAACCTCACATAAAGGCACTTTGATCGTAGATAACAATAAATTCCAGAAACTCTGACAAAATTGTAAATACACTTCAATAATGTCAACCAAGAAAAGCTGTTGATTCAAGGAAAAACTCATTCACTAATATTTCTGCAGCTGTCCATGGGTTCATCACAAACGCACCTCTACCTTTGAGCCCTTATCCCCAGTAAAATATACATGGTCTTTCATTTTGAGCCTCAGTGTCCACTTGTCCATCCTCTTTGAAGTCAGACCCCAGATTTAAAGTTATAAGGCTCTGATGAAAATTAGTGGCTGAGGCCAGGGATCGGCCTATCCAGGTATCAGACACATTCACTGCACTGCCAGTAGTCTTATACCTACAGATCTTTGGGGCTTTAATGTTGAATGATCATTATGGAACTATATAAAAACTGAACTATATGAACATATTTCCTTATATCAGGCCATAACATGCAAAAATACCAAAATGGATCAGGCCAAAAAGGTTGGTTGTCAAATAACTATGCACAGTTATACATTCAAAATGAAAATGAAGATATTGACAAAATACTATTAAACACAGGCCCGCATTTTCTTTTCCAAGTTGACTTGTAAAAATCAGGAAATCTCCAGACTTGACACACCTAACTTGGGAAAGTGTCCCGATGATTAGTGGATGTAGATCATGGTGGCCACAGGGGCTGCTGATTGCTGATGTATGATGTTTAAAAGGCTTGTCTTGTTAATTTTGTTAAGTATTAAGCCATCTAATGCTCACACATCATCCTGTCATCTCATGGCTACTTATACTCTCCATGCCAGTTTAATGCCAACTCCTGCCTCTTCCAGCTGCATGGAGTTGGCACAATAATAGCCCGTGTGGCAATGTTATCAAATGGCTAATCAAGCTTTGTTTCAACTCTCATTAACATAAAAAGGATTAAATAATTTGACAGTTCTATATTCACAGCTGCCTTTTATGAGATTTTATAACCACTTCTGCACTGTGGATTAAGGCTCAAGCTATTGAAAAACGGAGTCTGATTCAACTCAATGTTCAAATAGTCATGCTGAGTTTGGGTTTCTTGCATGCAAGTCATATTCTGCTCTCCTGCCCCGTCGGCAAAAATATGATCTGTTGGAAATTTTCCAATTTGGGTCCTGCCCATCTTTATAGGTTTGTGAAGTTCCCATGATATTATGAAAATCTGTACCACATTCTTTAAAAGAAATAGGCATACAAATTAAAATGTTCATCAATTTCAGCTTTGGGTTATAAAATCCTTAAATAATGAGTGCAGACAACGCTCTAAATATTTCAACATCTGCAAACAATTAAAGCATGCAAAGCTTGCTGACATTTGACCGAAAGAGGAATTTGAGGAGGAGTTGGGGTGGGGGTGGGGAGGGGGGGGAACAGCTGGGAAGTACCATTGCTACTGACAAGAGATAAGAGACAGACTTTAATCTGGGATCACATTCTTCTCAGAAGTACAACCATACTAAAATGGATATTATGCACTCACAAAGGATCGCAAATCTAATTGTTTACAACACAAACATCCTGAACATGAATTAAACCCATGGCACAACTGGGATTGGCAAAAACACAGCAACAGGGACAGCAAAAAGCTTTTAGAAACTCTCAAATTCACAGCCATTAGACACAAAGTGACCTGGCATCATTAAATGTAAAGAATCTAAATATTACAATTGTCATAACATTTCTTTTAGTGCGATCAATGATATAGATATGCTGTATTTCTTGTAGCTCCAATAACATGTACCATTCTCTGGGAATCTTACCAAAAAAAATGGCAGTGTTGTTCCCATGAGAAAACCGGCGTGCCTTCTCTCCAGATCTTATGACACACTGCCTAAAGAAAAATGGGGGCTTGTTTCATACTGTCATGCAGAGGGTGGGGCCTCACACCAACAAAGTTTGGCTGCATGGAGATCAGGGCACCAGCTTTAAAGTGTTATGATTGCTCAGGCTCAAGCACCTTGTATTACGAAAGGAAAGAAGGGTTTTCTTTTGAGTGAAATGCTAGCCTGAGAATCCATCTGCCTGTTTAGATGTACGTTAAAGATCCCACAACACAAGAGGAACAGAGTTCTCCCATTGTTTTGGCTAACATGCCATTATCAATCAACATGACCAAAAACAGATTAACTGGTCATTCATTTTGTAGAAGTTTACACAGTTAGCATATTTTCTAATAAAAGTGACTTTTCCTACTGTAACGTATTGCTTGTGAAGCACTTTGGGAAATTTAACAGTTACAATCATTACTATTTCTTTACTTTTAAGTTAAAAATCACATTGCATCTTGATTATCATACTTTTTAATCTACTAAACAAATTAACCTTTCCCGCAGTGCAGCGCTGTAGCTCCCATGGGCAAGTAATTCATTAGATTCAGAAATTGGAGTTGGATGCCTTGCGTGATACATTCTTCAAATATTTCACTGTCCGAGAGGAAGGACACACATTATGTTCAATTTTCTATGCTATTGATGCATATGAACTGCACAGGAAAATTTGATAAAATTATCCAGAAAATGGGACCTGGGACTTGTTTATAAACTTGTTTATAAGCCAATTGACAGGTTGGTACCTACTTGACCAGCTTTAATTCTGCCACTCTTAAGTAATTTGGTTTTGCTATAGATGCTTGAGTAGATTGATTTGAAGACAAACTTGGTATTTGCTCATACACGTGCTAGGCATACAGTTAATAATCTTAAAAGTTTCCACTTAAATTAGTTGAACAAACTGGATAAGGGAATCAAATGCTCATTTGTGTGATGGAATACACAAAATATCTGAAGAAAGTTTATCTTTCCAATGCATGAAATCTCCCAACATAGTATTTAATAGTATTTTAAATAACCCACAATTATCTTGATTCATTGTTCTACCACCACTAATAAAGTACTATTTGGAAAAAAATTCTTCTAAACTTAGTTTTCACAAACTTCTGTTTCTGAACAAAATAATCATCTGCAATTTAATCTTTTTCAATAGCACTATCTGGGAGTACTATTGTTTCTGATCTGAACAATTTCTATACTCCCTACATCAAAGGAATTTTAATCTTTTTCCTGTAGTGACCAAAACTAAACACGGCATTTTCAGCTGCAGCCTGACCAGTGCAGTACGCTAGCAAATTTGTAATATCTGTAGAGAAGCATTCCATCCTTCCAGTTCTATAATACTGTATTTATCTACTTGAAAAAAAGTGTTTTACTACACTGTGGACTCTGAAAATAACCTACATTTTGGGAGTGTAAATCTGAGACTCTGAGCACTTATTCA
Organism: Sphyrna mokarran; assembly: GCA_024679065.1. Classification (NCBI taxonomy): domain Eukaryota; kingdom Metazoa; phylum Chordata; class Chondrichthyes; order Carcharhiniformes; family Carcharhinidae; genus Sphyrna; species Sphyrna mokarran. The sequence continues at coordinate 37,253,054 of JAGIQG010000015.1, forward strand.
GATTGCTGAAATAATTCTTACATTGTTGTTGAAGCAGAAATAAAGGCCCCTTCCAAATATTGCTGTACTAATTCAGTTCTTCTTCTCTCCAAGCCACTTAGCTGAGTTAGATGTATATTTTGTGCATGTCAATCAGACTTCCATGCCATTGCAGTGAGATTTCCTACTTCCGTGGGCAGGGTGGGGTGGGATGGAGACAGGGGGTTCTAAAACACTGTACAATAGCATGGTTTTCTGTAACAATTGTTCTCCCTCTGCCAATAACCTAATGGGAATCCCAATGTCATCTCAATGCATTTAATTCGCAGCATCAGCTCCAGGCAATTAGGTTCACATATGTGGATGATGACAAATCTATCACAGCATGCACCTGGCGATTTGAATGTGTCAGAGAAAGAGTGCATTGAATGGTGGTGGGGGGGGTTTCTATTTTTAATTTCTTGTATAGGGCAGACCGATTTCTTAAAACCAAAGTTGCGTGTGTGGCAGTCTATTGTGGGACCTGTCCCTTCATTTTTTTTCAGCAAGAGCCAAATGGTATGGCGCACAAAGCCATTTTTGGAGCTGGCAGCTTCCTTGCCTTGATTCCTGACAAGTTGGTTGGCAAAGGATACAAATTTAAAAGCTAATGACAAAGATGAGATGCAAAGTATGATGACTGGGAACGTACTATTCGAGAAGGTATTCACAGAATCACAGAATTCTTGCAGTACAGAAAAGGCCATTTGGCCCATCGATTCCACACTGATTCTGACAGTGCATCTTATCCAGGTGTTCTCCCCATCCTATCCCTTTAATTTCATAGATTAGCCGTGGTAAATGTATCTAACCTACACATCCTTGGGAGATGAAGCGACAATTTAGCATGGCCAATTCTGCCTGCACATCTTTGGACTGTGGGAGGAAACCCATGCAGACATGAGGAGAACATGAAAACTCGACGCAGGCTGGAATTGAACCTGGGTCCCTGGAGCTATGAGGCAGCAGTGTTAACTACGATGCCGCCATGATGGCAGCAGATTCAACTGTAACTTTCATAGAGTGAATTTGATAACACCTGAAAAAGAAACACTTGCAGGGCTATGGGGAAAGAACTTTGGACGGGGACTAATTTCAAAGAGCTGGCACAACGGATCAAATGATAGGTCATTTCCAAACCCACTAGTTTTCTATCAATATGGGATGGATCATCTGATTATTAGAAAAACAGCACTGGTTCAAGTATGCACTCAGGCACTGTAAAATGAAAGCCTGCTCTGTAGAAGGATCTGTACCATTATGGCAGACTAGTTCATTTCATTACAAAAAACTATTTAAATATGTTACATGTAAAACCACTTTAAATGGATATCCAAGTAAAGAAATATTTACTATTTTAATATTTCAGTTGTAAAATATAAATCTTTATATGGAAATTATGCACTAAACCTCAAGTCAAGTAAATCACACGAAGTGTAATTATATTTATTGACTCAACGTACGCACATTTTAAAATCTTCCTGTCTGAAAGGGAGGGAAAGTTAACTTACGCTTCCCAAAAATTAGACTAGTCAAGTTCGTGCAGTATCTCATGAACTAAGAACTAGCTAACTAGCAGAACGTACTGGAACACTAATATGGCAATCATAGCTCAGAGCATTGAAACTCTACATCATAAAGTTCATTTCTTTCAAGCGATTTTTGTAAGCCATTGCTGCCTGATATTTTCTGCTTCTGAAAGCAGTCAACCTGTTCTGAGAGTTCCACTCAGGTCTACTGCAGCCAGACAAGGAGAAGGTAAGCACCATCAAATTCTCTGACAACTCCCAACAACAGCCCTATGGGAAATGCCATAATGTTGGTACGCAGAATTTGGCACAGCTCGGGGAAGAAAAGCAAACTCCGGTAGGAAACAAACATCCAAGCTTTGACAGAGAACACAGTTTTAAGCTGCACAAAGAGTTTCTTATTTGATCTGAACAACAATATTGTAGAGTTACCAAGCAATGACTATATATTTTCCCCGAAGTAGAAAAGAAAGGCTATGCATTCACTCGTGTTACACTCACATTTTTACTATCAATATCAAAAAAAATGGCATGCAGCATACAAAAATAACTGCCTTCTAGGTCATGGATTATATGGTACATGCAGATCAGGAAAAGGGAGAACAGAATTCTCCCTCACTAATGTTTAAAAGTTTCTTTCAATCTCTTTTACTGTGATCATGTTTTAGAGAAAAACTGCAGAAAAGCAAAAGACATGGGGCCAGGGGTGCAAGAAAACGAATAAAATAAAGTGAACCAAAGATTCCCAATGCTCATCAGCTAGAATTACAGAACGTAGCAATCAACTCCTGCTCTTTCCGCCCCCAATTAAAACTTTCCGCCCAACAATTCGCACAATGGGAATCTGGTTTTCTAGTATATCGCACACAATACTTCTGCACTGTTTCACCCTCCCCACTCCTCCATGCCCAAACCCTAGATGCAAAGCTTTTTTGGTTTTCATTTGCCATTCTATTTAGCAATTCTTGCTTTGTTGAATGGGAACATAATTTGACAATGGGTACGTCCAACTAATTATTCTAGATCTGTAGGCCAAAGGAAGCACTGATTTTTCTTGTATTTTATCAGACGTATCAATATAGAATACAAAGCTGAAATTGTGAGGCTACACTTTCATATGAGCCCGTGTTTCCAGATGCGTATCAACAGGAAGTGATGGGATAACTTGAATTGTAATACTACCTGATACCAAAATGCACAAAGATAAGGACTCATTCTGGCGCAAGTCACAACCATAACTGGGTTCAAAACTGCATTTTATAGCATCAGGCAGTTGGCTAGATTTCCAATTAAACACTGTATTCTATCTAAAGTTAGAATAGAAAGGATGCTCAAACATTAAAATTCAAATGCTGGTGGGGTGTGCTTATTGATCTCATCGTACGTTGCTACCAACGAAGTTGACAAGTAACATTTGTTTTGCTTCATTTTGTTGATTTATATGGGCAGCAGCACAACTGAAGTCTTCATTTATCCATTATTGATATGATATTATTCTCTAATATGCAAAAAGATGGGTAAAATTTCAGTGCTGCAAATACAAGATTTAACAAAAATGATTAAGTACAGGAAGGAACATAGTCAATCCATGTACTAATAAATTAATCCCAAAATAGTAAAGTCACAAACCATCTGTGCTATAAAAGGGCAATAAAACAATAGAGTAAATGCAAGACAATAAAAATCATACAAGCGTCATTCAGAATAAGGTTAAATTGTGGAATCAACAGCTTTGCAGAACTTTCATATACTTGCACACGAATAGACTGTCATCAGCTGCTACATCTGCCAAATACAACTGACAAATAGCAACATGAACACTTATTGAATGGAGGAGCAAGTTGGTTGAGCAGCAGTAAGCAAAACAATATCAGAAGGTTTAGGTTATGATCACCATTTTAAAAGATCACTTTTTCAATTTAGAATACTAAATCTTCAGAATTTCAAATGGTTTTCTAAACATAAAAGCAGTGGTGGAAACTCTGGGCTTCTATCACAGATAGCAGGTCCCAAAATAAAGGAATGAGATAAAGCACATTCACCCCTCACAGCCAAAGAAGGCATTGCTCACTCCTCTTCGAGTTTTATATAGACAAAGGAAAGGAGAAAGGGGAGAGTCGAGGAGAAGAAAGCAAAGACAAGGGGCAGAATTCTCCCAAAATAATTCTAAGTGTTGAATTTGCGTGAAAACTGGAGTAATTCACACTGGCTTTTTCAGTGGGAGTTCAGAGGAGAATCTCCTATACTCTGTGCACTGCAGAGGCCACCAACGTAAATATCATTAAATTTTGAGGAGTGGGATCTCTTCCTGCTGAAGAAGCTGAAATCAGCACACGTGCCAATCTGTCAGTGCCAAGTTTGGCACATGTGCAGTGGTCCCGCACTGACAATCTCCCAATTGCTAGCTAGCTCAAGTTACTGACCAGCCCTATGACTCTCCTCCCCCAGCCCCAAACCCCCACCATCCATTCCCAGACCCAATATCACCTGTTGCAAATACTCCCTCCCCCCATTGCTGGGCCTCCAACTTCCTCCACCAATCCCTATGCAGAGTGGCAGCAAGATCCCCCACCCTCATCGATCACCCCTAGGCCCCAACCCCATCAGGCCATGCCTCCTATGCATTAGCAATTTCAATGATGAGAAGATATGCTTATTTTTGTTCAGTCATAATAAGCGATCATGTTAGTGTCAAATCATGTTGTGCTCATCTTCTTTCTGGGAAATAACCGAGCTTGCAGGCTTAGTTGACCTTCCCTTCTCAGCACTGCAAAGAACACTGGCCAACAGATCCATGGCTGTGCAGATTAAATGGATTGGCCATGCTAAATTGCCCCTTAGTGTCCTAAGATGTGTAGGTTAGAGATTAGCTTGATAAATATGTGGGGTTATAGTGATTGGGCCTGGGTAAGTTGCTCTGTCAGAGACAGTGCAGACTAGATGGGCCAAGTGGGCTCTTTCTGCACTGTAGGATCCAATGAACAGGAATAACTGAAATGTTGCAGAACTCAATATCCCCAAGGACCTTTGAGACAACACCCATGATAAACCCACATGTGGAAGTACCAATATCACCGTATTAGGTCCCTCATTTCTTACCCTGACTGTTCCCACTACCCACCCATTTACCAGGATGCTAGGCTTTTCCATGGTCATGGCCACAGTCCCTTCGTAAGTCACTCACACTTGCTGATCCCAGGCCTCCACCTAAGCTACTCTTCTCCTGCTCCCTCCATCTGGCACAAGAAAAACTGTTAACCTCAGAAAGCTGACTGTTACATGCCACTTTTAAACAAACTTGAACTGGGCGTGATGAGATTCTTACGCGCTGACTTTAACTTGAAGGTAGGATGTAGTTAAATTTTAAATGCTAATGATATTCATGGCAAGCAAATATGTTACAAATAGGAATCCTCCACAGGGCAGTGAGAGATCCAACATGCCACAAACACATTGCTGATTTAATCTCTGCATCGCAACGTCTTCAGGAAATTGAGATGTCAGCTTCCACTGAATTCAGTCATGCCTCATGTCACATTTCCTGCTTTTGCAGGCTTCATAAAACCCCTCCATTTCAAAACCCCCAAGCTTTTACTCCATGGGTTTGATATCATCAAATGTTGTGCTCATCACTCTGTGGGAAATGACTGAGTTTGCAGGCTTAGCTAATGCTCCCTTCTCAGCACTGCAAAGAACACTGGCCAACAGATCCACAGATGTGCAGATTAGATGGATTGGCCATGCTAAATTGTCCTTTAAAGTCCTAAAACGTGTAGGTTAGAAATTAGCTTGGTAAGTATGTGGAATTATGGTGATAGGATTCTTTTCCGTACCCCTGTGAGATAGTGAATACAGAATTTTATAAATTTCAACATTACCAGTACTATAACTGCCAAGATCTGAGTTTAGTCAGACAGCATAGGCTTCTCCACATATCTGGCATCATGAATATTTATTCCCTCAAATAAATGCTCTGTACATTGGGTATCAGCTTGCCATTCTAGCCTCACTTGCAGCATCTGTGTGCATGGCTTTGGGTGCAAGTAACATGTCCACTTCTGCTGAAAATAAATAAATTGAGACTACACCAAATATGGCATAATTAAGTCATATTTGTAATAGCTATATTGTTAATAGCGATAACCTAGATCCAGGCTTCCTCTAATTGCATGTCCCAAGCTTCAAGAAAAAAAATGATCTCAAAAGGGAATAGTTGAAGATCGCAGCAACAATTCAATCGCATTTGTCTCTGAACATCACCGCACATTTCTCAGAAGAACCAAACTTCCCAAGGTTAGTGGAAGGTACAGTCATAGAAACATTTCAAAAAATTGAGATGTTTGATTCAAGTATTGCAGTGTGCACTAATCCTAGAATCTGAATCCAGATCCCACTTTAAGTGTTAAAGACTGACAGATAATTGAATATCACTTCTTGCATGGTCTTAAAATGATTTTCTACTTAGAACTCTTACTTTTGCACAAGACCACTAAAAAGTTAGGAACCACACCAGTTAAATCCATTTCACATTTAAGAATTATGTAAAGCAGTTTTGCTCAGACATACATTAAAAATAGAAGACTGATCTCATCATTCTGCAGTGTGTTTGTGCTCATAAATGCTTTAATGGAACATGCAGAATTGCCCAATGACATTCTGGGCATGGCGCCCATTCCTTTTCAGCCTCTGCCCTTCTCAAATGCTCCAAAGTTGTTTATAGCTAGCATGAAGAAGTTATGTATGAGTTTAGATAAACTAAAACTTTCTAATGTGACAATTAATCAGAGGCAGTAGCTTTACTGAAATTACAAAACGCACGTGGATTTTCTTTATTTCGTGTTTACTTACTTGCAAAGCTGCAAACATCATCATTTCCTCCTCCGTGCATTCAATTTCTTCCAGAAGAATACACCACTTAGCTTGTTCAAAAAGCTGGTTGATCCTCACTGCATCATACTGAAATTTCAAAGTAAAACAGATGTTTAGAATTGCCACAGCTTTACATGAACAAGTGCTCTCATGTGGCAATACAAAGCACAAAGAAATAAAATAACCGAAATTGCAGATTTAAAACAAAATACATGTTTGATACATTTTAAAGATTTGTTTAACTGTATTTCCAACTATAAGTTATGGAAGTTGTCATATGATGCCACCATGAAATACTGATTTTAATTACATCAAATGTTGTTCCATAATTTCTAAACTTTGTACTTTAAAATGTAACAGTGGTTTAGTTAAAGAAATGAATTGAGAAAAACTGGACAAAAAAAAAGAGAAAACTGAGCCTATGTCGTCATGAATATGGCAGCTGCCTTCCACTATTATTATTTTATGAAGCAATCAGATACAAGTTTTGTAAGCATCATAACCAAAATAAAGTGTTGGACAATATAGTTAATAAAGTACAACTTGAATGTTCACACAGAATTGGAGAAGAAATGATTGAACATGTAATATGGCTAGGCACTTACAATGCAGATTCCTAGTTATAATGTTTTTTTCAGCAACACAGAACAATACATCATGTTACATCATTGTCCTGTACAATATCTGAGAAACATCTTTTGAAATACAAAATATAAAGCTGCATGAAAGGGTACATATTTTGTAAATTCACACCTTTGGGTTTAAATCAAAGAAACTGTAATATTTGAATCGGAGCATTAAAACTTCATTGTCTTTTACATCTTGCTCCATCAGGGATCTTGATGAATCTAGCCATCTGAAAGAAAACATGCAATAGTTGGAATAAAAATGTACACTACTATAACTTTGTATTTAAAACAAAATCTAAAAAAGACAGAAAATGTGAACTTGCCCTTTGTTAGTTTTTGCCTTGTCAAGTAGAGACTGTGGTTTGAATAGCTGTGCCAATATATCCGGGGAGGTGATTGGCTGGCTCACTGCAAGAACACTAGGATTGCCTTCTGATAGAGGACTGTCACCAAACCAAGCTGAGGTTGGGGAAAGTGGGCTACCATCTCTCGAGTCATATGTTGGTGTCATTGTCTTGCTATACAATCCTGGGCTTGAGTAAACACTTCCTGAAGGATGAGGAGGATGAGGATGAGGATGAGGAGAGATTTAGATTCAAAGAAATATAATTGCATTTAGTTAATTGCCAGTTGGGTATAGAGCATTTAGCAAGGTGCATTCACCAGACAACCAATAATTTTAAATTATTATGCAAATCTGCGCACCAATAGTAAAACAAAACATCAAGAGTTGTGCATAACACAATATTTAATCATAAAGTCTATGATAAATTAAAAGCTTACCTTTTGATGGACCAATATAAAGAACATCAGAGCCTACAGAAGAGGAAAACAGAGGAAATGAGAAGGGCAGAAAGAGCACAGAACAGGCAGGGCATAGCATGGAGTAAGCAGGCAGAGCACAGAGTGAGCAGGTGGAGCAAAACATGCTGCAAGAGCATAGCCAGTGATAAGAACAAATATATATAGTAAATTAATTTATTTAAGATTCATCATGTCTTCCTTATACAGCTTACTTCATTGTTAACACGAGTGAAATCCTTCAGATGTCAAAGCCACAACAAAAGCATTTGCTAGAGAAGCACATATTGTGAAAGCTTACATGTAAACATAAAAAAAACCCCAAACCAAAAAAAATTACCAGAATTAATTTTGAATACATACTGATGATGGCACATGTGCTATATATTTCTGATAAATTGGAACTTCATCAAATGGTGGAAGCGCCAAATGAATGAAGTAACTAGAAAAAAATGCCAATTCAATACAGTCAAGTAATTGTGCTTGGTTTTTGATATCATTGTGTGTACTTAGTACAGTGCTGGATTCAATATGTACATTTGAATATCATTCAGCAGAACACTTCATTAAATTCACAAGGATGGTCCCAGAAATGAGAAACTTCAGTTATGCAGATAGATTGGGAAGGGAGATTGGTTTCCTTGGAGAAGGTTGAAGGGAGATTTGAAAAAAAGTATTGAAAAACATGAGCCAGCTGGACAGAGTGGAGAAGGAAAAACTGTGGTGATTTAAGGCAATTGGCAAAAGAAGCAATGGTGACATGAAAAAATTGTTTTTACACAGCAAGTGGTTAGGATCTGGAATACACAACCTAAGAACATGGTGGACGAAAGTTCAATTGAGGGATACAAGAAGGAATCGGGATTGTTATCAGAGAAGGAAGTACTATGTGAAGAAAGCAGGGGAGTGGCATTCGTCAAATTGATATGTGGAGAACTAGTGCAGATGTGAAAAACTGAATGGGCTCTTTCTGTAATACTGTGAAAGCATCTAAAAACTGCACCAGATGTGGTCAATTAGTTTTTTAATATGCTTAACTTTTTCACTAAGTTTCATCGTTTTCCCTCAAGAAAAATATATTCAAGCAGAAGAAGTTGGTCTGACAAGAGGAGCAGAAAATTATTAAAACAGATTCTAGCATAAGTACAATGATTTATCTTAAAAATCTACAAGGGGAAGCATCCTTTAAGACAATTTAGGCCTTTATGGCATTATTACTCACATACCCTTTTCCTTACATTATAAAAGTATTTGTCTTCTTGACTTTCCAACTACAACGGTCTCATCAGATTACTGATGTCTTCCCCACCTACCACTCCTCCCATAATTCTACATTTCATAATATAGCATGGTGGCTAGCATTCTGCTTCGGTGTCAGGGACTCAGGTTCAATTCTGCTTTGGGTCACTTGTGTGGAGTTTGCACACTCTCCCCGTGTTCACATAGGTTCACATTGCCCATATTAAATTGTCCTTAGTGTCAGGGAAACTGGTGGGATAAAAACGTGGAATTGAGGATCAGGCCTGGGTGGAAATGTTGTCAGTGCAGACTTGATGGGCTAACTAGCCTCCTTCTGCACTGTTGGAATTCTATGATTGTCTATAAATTTAAGTTTTTTTTTCAATAACCATTTGTTCAAATTTAACACAAATGTCTTCACTCTGATGAAAGATTCTATACAACAATATTGGGAAAAGATTTTTAATGAAGTCACTACTAGGGAATTAAACCCTTCCTAACGTCAAGATATTAGTCCTCATGGATTCTAGAACTTATTGATCAATCTCATTTTATCTCTTGTTGCTCACAGGGAGTACAATTCCTGTGACTTCAAAAAGTTCTTACTAAGGAATCTCTCCACTGGTCTATCTGAATTTTTGATATTGTGGTTATCATTGTAGTGCAGAGAGTAAGCTATGGTAGCAGAGCTGAAGAAAGGTTGCAGACCTATAACATCTTTCTACAAATGCTGTCAAACTCACTAAGTTTGCAGCATTTTCTGCTTTTATTTCAGATTTCTAATATTTACAAGAATTTGCTTTTGTGTTATGCTGATACACATGCTCCTCATGATGGTCTCCAGCAAGCAAATTCTGTTTGGTAACCCTCAAATGTTGCAGATGTTCTTATGACTGCCTTCAGTGCAAGTTGTCTAGTTAGCATTTGAGATTCTTAGCTCTTTATGGAGGTCTGTTTCAAGCCCCATTTCAGGACTTGATGCCCATGGAGGGTGTGTTCATTATGTAACCAAACAGATTGGTCACTAGCCAATAAATCTTTCCAATACACCTGATGGCAGAAGGTAAGAGGAGATGTTTCCTGGTCTGCAATGTAACAAAAGACAATGGCAAAACATTGAATACTATGCCCTGTGTAATCACGCTCTAATCCAATCACCAAAGCCTACATAGGGCATGGTACCTGAAGCAGAAGCTTTTAATATTATCTTTCTCTTAGGTGCTTTAGAAACAGTTTAGGACTAATCCTATCCTTTTGTAACAAGGTTAATGGGTGAAGAAACCTCCATCAACTTTTAGAGGGAGATGAGGGCAGCATACATATACACATAATTTTTGTCCTTTGAATGCGTTCTATTATTTTAAAGGATGCCAATTTCAGGTTAAATCTAGTTTCTCCAAACAAGGAGTTTTTGCCATTACCTCTATTCTGACGAAGCAGAACTTTACACTTTTACTTAAATGGATATGCTGAGCTCTGGTCACTAGAGAGAGAATGCTGATTAAAATTTCAAATTTTTGAAAGTATCAAATGATGTTTGATTTGATTTATTATTGTCACATGTATTAACATACCATTAACTGTCAAAAATATTGTTTCCTGCAAAGTATTTCTGCTCCTCATAGCATAAAGCCAATCTTTCTCCAGATAAATATAACAATATTACAAATCTAAGCTGCGTTCTGAGTGGCACAATGATTAGCACTGTTGCCTCACTAGCACCAGAGACCCAGATTCGACTCCAGCCTTAGATGACTGTGCAAACTCCACACAGACATTTGCTCCACGTCTGCATGGATTTACTCTGGGTGTTCTGGTTTCCTAGCAAAGTGCAAATATGTCCAGATTAGATGGATTGGCCATGGTAAATGCATAAGGTTATGGGTATAGACAGAGGAGGAATACTAGGTAAGATGTCCTGTTGCTGCGGACTCAATGGGCCAAATGGCAGCCTTCCGAATGTAGGTATTGTATGATCATATTCCTCTATTGTATTAAGAGGTACTAATTCTTTCATAATAACATTGTCAAATGAACATGTTATACACACAAATTCTGACATCACAGAAGTTTCTCAGCATCCAAGGCTAAAACAATAGTCTTACAACAGCAATTGTACTACAGTCTAGCAAAAAGCCCAAATAACATTAAATTACCTCCTTAATTGGTCTAATATCATTTGCAAAAAAAAAGAAAATCAAGTCATGTCAATGCAGAAATGGTGTTACCACTGGTTTATTGGGAGATAACCTCACTCAAAGAGCAAAACAACACGGGAAACAGACCCTTCGGCCCAATGAGCCTGTGTCGCCACCTTGACGTTCCCACTTCCACCCATGATTCCCATCTATATTTATAGTTCAGTCCTTGATTCCTAAGAAATATCTATGCTTTTCCAAATCTTGCCTCAGGTCTACCCCATTCCCTTCTTTAATTGCTACACCATATTTGTAGCTATGTTTTTAGCTACCTCTGACCAAGCTTTTGATGGTGTAGAGATGCCAGCATTGGACTGCAGTAAACACAGCAAGAAGTCTGACAATACCAGGTTCAAATCCAACCAAGTTTATCAAATAAATCAGTTGGATTTAAACCTGGTGTTGTCAAGACTTCTTACCAAGCTTTTGATCCCTACATCTCTCTCTGGCTCGATGTCGGGATGTGTTTGAGAATGCACCCGTAAAGTTCCTTTGGATACTTTGTCACTAAAAGAAAATAAAAATTCCATTTGTTGCATTGCAATAGAGATAAACACTCACACGGAGCTGCCATTTACCAACTTCAAATGGAAGAATTTGAACATGGAGCTCAAACAAACAAACTAAATGATATTGCCCATTAAAAATCAGCAATTTAATTTATGCAGCCACAACAGAAAATCACTCCAAAAACAGTGGACTTTAATGACTGCTGCTTTTTAATTCAGTTAGACAAGGACATCTTGGGAGTGATTCTCCCAGTCCGCTGTGATAGCAGGCTGGGAGACATCAGCAGGGACTGTTTAGCAAGCTTCCTACTGAGCGCCATGGCCTCCATGCATCTTGGCATGGAGTTGATTTTCATTTTTAAATTTCAATCTGAATCCATCAGCAACAGGCCCAGGACTGAAGACTCTGGGCTTGCTAACGTCCACTCCCTTCCCCCCACCAGGAATGGTTCACTCCAGTGGTTACTTCTGTTCCCCACTGACGTGGAACAGATGGTCTGATACTACCAGAGAGAACAGAGGCCATGTAGGCCTCCCCCAGGAGATCGGGATTAAGAGGGCACCCCTTGGGCAATGCCAGCTTGCCCCTAGGCATTGCCCTAGGGCAAAATGGCAATGCCTGAGAGAACCTCAGCCCTGTTCACCACGCAGTGCCAAGAGGGAAGGTGGAGGTAATCCTACTGCCATACTGCATTGGGATTGGTGAAAGAGGGAGGGAAGGGGTTGATCGGTGCTTCAGTGCTGACAGGGACGGGTCTCGGAGGCCAGTGATCAGGAGGTCAAGAGCGTGGGGCCATTGCGCATGCACTGATCTCCACTCTGATATATCAGTGCATGCGCAATGGCCCACACAGTGCTATGCTGCCAGACTCTCGGGTGGGAATTTGCCCTGCCCCCTGATTTTCAGAAGGATTCCCGGTAGTGCACTCTGCAGTGCTCAGATTGGAAATTCATTTTGAAAACCATGCTTAAAAAAAAATCATCAGGAGTCACTCCAGTTTTCATATGAATTTAGCACTTAGAATTTTTGGTAGAATCAACCTTGTCTTAGTTCGATTTGAACCTAATCAGGAACAAAATTAAGTTTTTCTGAAATCAAAGAATCTGTAAGAAGACTGGCTAGTTATCATGACTACATTATACTTTTTCCACCTTATTGTTTGCCAACCATTTCTATTTTACTTTAGAGCTTGGAATCAGTTAAGCACAAAACCTCAATTTTTGAAATCAAGAAATCTTCCAATTACAATTCATTCCTTACCAGAAGCTTAATTTTGTAATTGTATACATAAAATTATGCATTCCCCCTCTTCCCCTTTCCCAACTTAAACAATAAACAGTCAGCTCAGCTGAAGGCAGATGTTATTACACAGCTGGACAAGGGAGAATCAAATGGACAACATGTCAACATTAGATAGCTCTTAATGAGAAACACCATCACCTTTATTCCTATCTCTTCAAGTAATGGTGGTACAGTGATTAGCACTGCTGCCTCACAGCATCAAGGACCCCAGATGACTGTGTGCAGCTGGCACATTCTGTGTTTGCATGGGTTCCCCCCGGATGCTCAGGTTTCGTCCCACAGTGCAAAGACGTGCAAGTTAGATGGATTGCCAGTACTAAATTGTCCATTAGTGTCGGGGGATTAGCAAGTGGGGTTATGGGGATAGCTGTGGGATTGCTGTTGGTTCAATGGGCCAAATGGCCTCCTTCTGCACTGTAGAAATTCTATCCTACAGTGAATGCTGAAGCCGATTTGATCTGAAGATCGTTTCTCAAACTTACACCTACTCTCTAACAAACACGGTTCAGATTTCACAAGATTCAAGCTTGCCCAGTTTTGTCTTTGTTTAGAAAGATAATGATGGATTTGTTCATACCTTACTGTATTAGTATTTACTCTCTCCAACTAACAGAACAATCAACTTTTGTACAACTAAATCATTAAACAGTTTACTACCGCTTCCTGCGACCAAGTTACATTTTTGTTTTAAAAAGCACTCAAGACACAAAAACAACTTGAATGGTTAAACAACAGTGTTAAACAACAGTGTTAAACAACAGTGTTAAACAAATTTAATGCATCAAAAGAAATGAACACAAATAATTTAAATATCAGATCGGACCTTTAAAAAAATGGCATTAAGAAATAAATCTTAGGACCAAACTGCTTTTACATGACCAAAATAGGCACACCATCCAGAGTGGTAAATAGGACATCCAAGATCACAAGATAATTATGGATCGGGAAGGAAGTTGACCCATTCTGATTCTTCCATTCAAGGACATCTTATTTAAGGAAAATCAGCACAGATTTGCGAAAGGAGGTATTAGATGAGGGAAGAGGGTGAAACAGGACATGCTGATATGATGTATACTGACTTCTGAAACGTCCAGAAAGCATTTGATAAAATTCCACACAATAAGTTCAGCAAAGGTGAAGTCCATACCGTAAAAAGATACTATGCATATAAAATTGGCAGAGTGACAGAGAACAGATAGTGGTGAATTGTTTGCTTTTCAGACTGGAGTAAAGAACACAGTGGATTCCTCAGGGATCAGTACCAGGACCACTGGTTTGTTTGATATATATTAATTACCTTGAATTTAGTATACAGGATACAAATCAAAATTTGTAGATGATTATCACAAACATGTGGTTGTGATATAATAGATTTTGTAACAAAGTTAATGTTTCTTTTTAAATGGACACAAGCAATCTTAAAGATGACTGCCATAGTCGCCTGACATTTTCCACTGCAATATGGATTGCAGACAGACAGAGACATTCCAGGTATGTGGAGATATTTGAAATTCAATTTGCATTTCCATCAGTGTAAACAAAAACTCATTGTGGCTTCCTTTATCAAACCTGGAAAAATGGCAACTATTCAACATAATGGCTGAGACATTTAAAGGGTTACTTATTTCCTCTAAAAAGACAATTAACCCAAAATCTAATATGGAAGCATGATTTGACTGTTTGGGATAGCAACCATTTAAAGTTTTGGGACTTTATTAAATCTGGCTGTGAACCCTAAGAAGATCCCTCAGAAACAACTTCTGAGTGTGTTCTTGGCCAAGGGAGGACAAAGAGGAAAACATTAAAGGAATCAACTGCTGTTCTGCCAAAAGGAATTCAGACAAGCTGCAAGTGCGGAATTAGCAAAGAGTAGAAAACCTTTACCCTCTCCCAAAGACAACCCGCTGAATCCACCTGCAACGGCAAACTCCAACTCTTCAACTACAAAGCCATCACAGCTACTAAACAGAACCTAACTTTCAACCTCTGCATTTTGGAAAGAAGGAATTCAAGCAACGTGTCTGCACTGATATAGCAAAGGCTGATTTGAAATCAAATATCTTTTCATTTTCATCTGCATTCCAGAAAATAACTTCACTTCGACTCAAGTAACTTTCAGCAATAGTTCTTGTAATAGCCAACTTTTATCTTGTTTTACACTGAAGCTTGTCTGTTTTAAGAAGATTGAACTATTCATGAATTAATAGCGGGTTACACGCACATAGACAAGTTCTTGAATCGCAGACCACAAAGAAAATATCCTCTACGTGGTCGTGGCAATGACATAGCACTTGAAAGTACTGTGAACTGACTGGATAATGGTCAGATTAAGAGGACGAGACAGGCTGCAGTCTCTCCAACTAAATCAATATTCTGCTTTTCTATTCTTCCTGCCAGTGGACAACCTCATATTTAGCTACACCATATCTGCCATTTGTTACTGCTCACTTAATGTATCCTCTATAAAGCCTGCCAACAACTGGAAAGGCATCAGGAACAGCTGTGCATGCACTCACACCCTACATTATGCCACTGATGCCTGTGCAACTGTTCCTCATATCCACCAGTACGAAAGAAAACCTTGCAGTCTAATCTGAGATTTATTCTTGGGGATCAGAAGGCTCAAAATAGCAATCCAAACTTCCAAGTAGACAGCACGTGCTGGACAGTTCATAGGAAAATATATAGTGGCTTTAAACTTTTCTATCATTATGTATCAGATTGAAAACTAATTCTCCCAAGGCATCACAATTAAAAAAGCTCATACATTCCTGTTCATCTTCAATAATTTGAAATTAAATATTTCAGGAATTGCATATACATTAAAATGGCAAACTGCTTTTGATTTGAATGAGATAATTTCTAAAATGCATTAAACGATTACAGCGGGATAAAATTTTTATAAATAGGAGATAGGAGAACATAAAAAAACACATTGCAAGATACAAATGTGACAGTTGACTTAATTACAGAATACATAAAACTGCTTCAATTCAAACAGAAGCTTTTTATCTGTATGATAATAGCAACCAGATTCCAAAACTAAAAAGATGGAAGAAACTGGTTATAACTGTTTCCCATGACTCCACACAATGAAACATTGTAGGAACTCAGACAAGGTCAGAAGCAGATAAAAAAGATGGATGGTTCACAACCATTATATCAAGATGCAATGCAACAGCAAGTGAATAGGGACCAGGCATAAGTCAGAGTGAATAAACAGCCTAGGCCCCACCTCTCCAATCCTTACTGGTCGGTTTTTACAAATGTTTCTGCTGCAAGGACAGCATGATGGCCCAATGGTTAGCACTACTGCCTCACAGCACCAGGAACCTGGGTTCAATTCCAGCCTTGAAGGGCTGTTTGCATGTTTTCTTTGTGTCTGCATAGGTTTAGAACACAAAACATAGAACCTTACAGAGCAGAAAGAGGCCCTTCGAATCTGCGTCGAACACAATTCCAACCAGGCTCTACCACCCCCATATCATACCTACCAAATCCCACTAACCCCGCTACCCTGGACACTAAGGGGCAATTTTTTAGCACAGCCAATCAACCTAACCTGCACATCTTTGGACTGTGGGAGGAAACCAGAGTACCCAGAGGAAATCCACGCAGACACAAGGAGAATGTGCAAACTTCACACAGACAGTGACCTGAGCCGAGAATCGAAGCCAGGACCCTGGAGCTGTGAAGCAGCAGTGCTAACCACTGTGCTACCATGCCACCTTCTGGGTACTCATTTCCCTCCACAATCCAAAGACGTTCAGGTTAGGTTGACTGGCCATGCTAAACTGCTCTTTAAGGTGTCCTGAAATGTGTAGTTAGGAGGATTAGCGGTGTAAATACGTGGGGTTATAGGATTATAGGTTTGGGTGGGATGCACTGTTGGAGAATTGGTGCAGGTTCGATGGGCTGAATGGCTTCCTTCTGCACTACAGGGAGTCTATGAATCTACTACTGACATTTAGTAAAAAGTTACATGAAACATTTCTAGGCCTTAAACACAGTGGGGAATGGGATGGGGCAACAGATCTGCTCCTCCAGGTCTAACAAAGCAAACTAGATTTGTTGGTCAATTTTTAAGTGTTTGAGGAATGCAGACATGTCTGGATTTGGTAACACAAAGTGTTGATTTGGATCTGAGCTTTGAATTTTAGACATGCGACCTTGAAGTCACCTCAAACTTAAAGAGATGTACTTGTTTCCATTCATACAAAAGTTACAAGACAAATGAAGGGCACAGGTTTAAGCCTTCAATGCGAAATCAGTAAATACCTGGAACTCCAAGTCAGGCAATAAAAATACAATTCACAAGTAGACTATCATCGTTGACACTATATTGGACAGAATGATAGTTTGACAAGTTGGGGATGCGGAACTTTAGCAAGTACTTATTTGTTAAATCACAACAGCACTTAAAATCTTGAATACAGGAGCCTGTGTTCTCCAACTAATCTCATTATGTAGCATTTGACCCCAGTTTTTTTGAACACAGATGATCAGAGAATCTTATTTACCAGTTTCAGAAAGGCAGCTCCATTGGCAATTGAGTAGTTTCTGGCACTGTTGCCTGGGACTTTTGTAATTACTCTCACCCATCTCCTCCACCATTTGTCAGAATAGCATAGCAAAGCCAGACACTCTCTGAGTCACAATACATTCTATGACCAGCTATCAGACACCACCTCCAAGGTACTCCAATATCAGACCTGCAAATGAAGAGAGCAGCAAATGCCTCAATCTTGCTATCGCATTAATTGCCTTGCCCCTAACTCAGTTTAAGTCTGTACTGTCTATGAGTAATTTTAACTACTTTTAGTTTGTACTTGTATTGAATCTCTAATAAAATTTCATAAAAACTTATAATGATTAACAAGTTGTTGAAAGTGGACATAGTTTGCAATGAATTTCATGAATTTGACTAGTTTATTGATGAAAACAGACAATATTTAACAAGTAATAAATGATAGGAAATTGAGATCAGAATTGAAAATGCTCCTCCCGAATTCCTTCAAATTATTTTACAAAGTCTTAATGAAGGCCCATCATTGAAGCTGAACACTTACTTTCTCTATGGTTTAAAAAAATTTTGTCTCATTTAATCCAAAATAAATATGTTACTCATTTTGAAATCAGTGAAAAAGGTTAAAACAGATACTGCTCATTTTATAGAGCATGGAGCGATGCTGGGTTAAAATAGCTTGTATTCATTTTTCTTGCAATTCATTTAGTATACTATATATGGAAGAAAAAAATAACCCACACCAAATCTGGGTCTCTAGCAATTACGTAATACCATGTGTGAGCTTTGGATACACAAAGCATTAGCAATAAGATTTGATATATTTCCTAATGCAGCCTCTGAAATAACAGTTATCCAGCTGCCAGGGATGACCAAATCTTCCAAACCAAGAGTGAAGGCCTCCATCTTACGAGTTCTAATAATTCACTTTTTAAACTGCACAAATATGCACACAAAATATGCTGCTCCAATACAACAAGAGCTTCACCAGCTTATAGCGGTATGCATTTTGTTTACAGCTTCTAAGAATAGGCTGCAAAAGAAAACCATTGATATGGCAAATGCTGTTATTCCATAGGAATCTAATTCTTTTGGTCAAAAGAATGGACATTTAAAATTTTTGTTGAAAACATTTATCATTTTGGGGAACGCACATCCATAATAAGCTCACTAGAACCAACCAGTTATATTTCTATCCTGCTGACTTTGGAATAAGGCAGATGACACAATTATTCACAGATTTAACATTTCAACAATACAAATAAATTTTATTTATTCCTATTAAGGGACTCACTTACTTTCAGTTCATGCAAGAGATCTAAACCCAAAATGTTAACCTGTAATTTCATCAATGTTCTTCAGGCAATCATGGATCTGCTAGACATTTCCAACAACTGTTTTTTATTAAATATTCCAGCCACACAACCAAACAAACTGGATTCCTTCCTTCTGTTATATCAATTAGATATACTTTAAACACACAAAAAGATGTGCAGTCATGCTATATCACTGAACAACGTGACCCACATCTGCAGTCTTGATATACTGCACAGTTAGCTTGACTGAAGGAGGATCATGCCTTTCCGAGGAAAAGAGCGCGCTGGGGAAAGGCAGAGCAAAGCGGCACCGCAAAGTGCTTCGAGATAACATCTAGAGCATCACCAAAGCAGCCATCCACTGCCTAACTCACAATGGCAGGGATTGAGCGGATTTGAACTTGATCTACAAGGAGATCCACAAAGTGCTAAAGGTTTTCCTGGAGAATGTGATCAGGATGCAGTCACCTGTACTGAGCATGGCAAATGCAAGATGGTCACTGCCATGGGTATGAAACACCAAGGCCACAGTTTCTATGGATTTGGCAGCTGAACAAATCATTCCATTTCTAACAAAACTCAGCAAACTTTATTCATAATATGATGCTCCTGCTTACACTTAAACCACAAAGCAAAAAAAAGTTCCTTTTTGAATACAGCAGTGTCTTACTTTCAATTTCAATATCTAGCCATGCAAAAAGTTGAGACTGTTCTAGAATCCTGAAGAATAAGCTTCACTCACTTCACCACACGTAGTTTCAACTATGAGGATTGCCTCTAAGCTTTAAATTTATTATTAGTGTCACAAGTAGGCTTACATTCACACTGCAATGAAGTTATTGTGAAAATTTTCTGGATGCCACACTCCAGCCCTACTCAGACACACTAAAGGAAAATTTAGCAAGGCCAATTCACATAACCAGAAGGTCTTTCAACTGTGTGTGTGTGTGTGTGTGGTGTGTGTGTGTGTGTGTGTGTGTGTGTGTGTGTGTGTGTGTGTGTGTGTGTGTGTGTGTGTGGTGGGGAGGAGAGGAGAGAGGAGAAGAGAGACTGGAGCACCCAGAGGAAACTCTCAGACATGGGGAGAACTTGCAAATTCCACACAGACAGTGACCCAAGCCAGGAATCAAACACAGGTTCCTGGCACTGAGGCAACAGTGCTAACCACTGTGCCACCATGTCGCACTAACTTGTGTTACCTCTCAATTACACAATATTAACAAATCAATGAGTGATCAGAAAGAGAGAAATGCTACCATAAAAACATCCTCAACTTCTTTAAGAGAGTGACATCTCAGATGAATTATGGCAAGGCAATCCTATTTCATGCTGCATTTAGACTTGCTGGAAATCATTTAACCAAGTCTAGAGTAAAAGACTATTAATTAAACTCAAAATAATAGGGAGTCAAGGTAAATGTTAAGAATGAATAAGCAACTTATTGAAGGTTAGAAAACAACAGGTACTTTGTGGAGGAGTTATGCTAGGGAAATATTGAGTTTAGATGCCCAGGGATTTAGTGTTGGAATCACTAGAAATTTAAAGTCCTACAAAGGACTTTTGATTCAGAAGTCTTTCAGATGATTGATTCAGGAATCCAATGCAATTTGGCAAAGTGCATTGTGCTAGACAAAGTATTTAAATGAGCAGACTGACAGCAGATGAAACTTATTAGGGCTGCATGAAGTATTACACATCGGAACGAAAATAGATAACACATGGTTGGATGTTGCATAAGATTAAATCTCACAAGATCCAGGGTGAGGTAGCCAATTACATAGAAAATTGACTTGACGACAGAAGACAGAGGATGATTGTAGGGGGGTTTTTTCGAACCTGGTTGTGACCAGCAGTGTATTTCAACGATTCATGCTGGGTCCAGTGTTATTTATATTAATCATTTGGGTGAATATTTTGAAGCATGGTTACTAAGTTTGCAGAATGCGCCAAGATTGTGGCATAGTGGACAATGAAAGACATTATCTAGGATTGCAATAGGATTTTGATCAATTGGGCCAGTGGGCCAACAAATGGATGTTGGAGTTCAATTTATAAAATGTGAGGTGATGCACTTTGGTCGATTAAGCAGGGCAGGACCTATGCAGTTAATGGTACAGCATTGGGAGAGTTTGAACAAAAACTAGGAGTACAGGTTCATAGCTCCTTGAAAGTGGAGCGGATGGTGATGAAGGCATTCAGCATTTTTAACTTCACAGGTCAGAATATTGACTACAGGAGTTAGGATGTCTTGTTGGAGTTGTACAGACATTAATAAAGCCAGACTTGGAATACTGTGTAAATTCCTGGTCACTTTATCATAGAAAGGATATTAATAAATTAGAAAAAAGAGTGCAGAAAAGATTTACTAAAATGCTACTGAGCCTTGAGATTTAGATTACTAGATTAGATCCTTTCAACTTCAGCTTCAATGTTATTCAACAATTTTTCTGTTCAAAGAGAGATAGGTAGGCTAAATTAAAACACTACAAATAGGTACCAATTAAACTCAGGAGAAATTCCAGCCATGCAAATTCTGAACATTTTCCCTCAGTTATCAAACTATTTTTTCAATTAAAATGAACTTAACTTCAGAAAGAAATCCTTTAGCAACTTGCACACCTTCAGACTAGATTATCAAAACATCAGAAAGATATATGTACCAATTAGAAAGCTGCTTCATCAATAGACCAATTATCTGTTTGGTATCCACATATCCAGATTATGAGTGAAAACAACTGTGGTTGAATCTTGGCTCTAGCAGTTCTGAGAACCTAGTTTTCCCCCAAGAGAGGTTGAATATCAGAAGTTCGTAAATTCTTGGAACAAGAAAATATTTAAAGGAAAAGAATTTTCCCTAGGAAGACAGGTCATAAGGACAACAGTTCAATATCTCCAATTTATTTTCCAGATATGCTATTCCAATTAAAAATCAGCCCTTTTTGTTCTGGGAGCAGTTACATTTTGCATCCAGATGTCATTTGACTTTTAACCCGAGCTTCAACCATGGAATGAAATTCACCAATTTTGTTATTCAATTAGGGATGGTGGACTAAACTAAATCCCTGTAAACTAGTCCTGATCAAACTCAGGACATAACTCCAAATATGCAAATATTGACAACTTTTAACAAAAGATGCATCTACAATTAAAACGCACCTCAACAAGGCTGATGCTGTCTCTCTGATCTTTGAAACCTTAAACTATATCATATCATGAACAAAACAAGGTCATTCAGCCCTCGAGCCTGTTCTGCCATTCAATGAGATTAGTACCGATGTGTCTCTTAATTCAATGTATCCGTCAATATCCTGACCTACAAAAATCTAGTAGTTTTGAAACTAAAGTTTGAAATTTGTTGATCTAGCCTGAACAGCTTTTTTGGTGGAAAATAGATGCCAAGTTCTCCTTCAGTGTACCCGAACAGGCGCTGGATATGGCAACTTGGGGATTTTCACAGTACCTTCTTTGGAGTGTGAACGTAAGCCTACTTGTGACTAGTGAATAAACTTTACTTTCAATTTACGTCCATTGTACTTTGTTCAGATTTTAAGGTCTGAACTGCTTGTTCTGGACTGCTCCCACAGTGGAAACAGATCGGTCGTAACAGTTCTTTTAATCATCTTACCACCTTAATTAGATCAAACCTTAATCTTCTGTAATCAAATGAAATAAAAGGCTACTTTAGAAAACACTTCACTTCAATTTAACAAACATCAATATTCTGAGTGCTATGGCGCCTCCAAATCAGATTACTTTTCCTGACGCTTGATGCCCAAAGCTAAAGGCAAAACTCTAAATGGGGTCTAATCAGAGCTTTACATAAGTGACGTAACTCTTACTCTTTTGTATACCAGTCTCTTTAAGAAAAAGACCAACATTATTTTATCTTTAATTATTCTTCATACTTTCTACTAGCTTTTTGTGATTTCTGTACTTTAGCTCCTACATTTTGCTGTTCATCAGTTTCTAGACATCATTTAAAAAAGGCAGATTAAAACACTATAGAGAAATGAGAATTAGGTGTTGTGTGATTAGGGTGTTAAGATTGCAAAGACTTAATTTACATCCTAAATGTAAAAAAGCTTCAACAAATGAAAATGGTTTAAACAAATTAGTAAATGCAGTGGTATGGTGAAAGCTTAAAAAAATCCACAATACTTACTTTATATAATGTACATTTTCCATTCTTAAGTAGCATATAAATGATATATGCAGGTTTTGAAAGCAGTGAAGACCTAATATATGGAAGGTTCCTGGCAGAAATTAGTTTCCCATTTCACGACATACAACTTTCAGTCCATCAACTGAAAACTTCCTCTTTAGAAATTGAATTTTTGGTAAACATTATTTGGCTTCTAGGTTAACTCATTAAAATTTTCAATTGGTTTAATGATTCACTTAAAATTTCAAATTAATATGCATTAGAAGTTATGCTCCACCATTTTTCTAACAAGTATAAAGGAGGAAGTGCAAAATTTAACCCTTCTATTGGAAACCATAAACATACTGTAACTGACAACTGCTAGCTAATAACTGTTTATTAAGATTGACCTTAAACAATTAGGTCCATATGCTTTAAGCAACTTGCACCTAAAAGGAAGCTTAATACTTTCCATTTGATGCTGCAATTGTGTAATACTAATGCTTAATGCTCCAGAGTTGCAGTATGTGCTGCACTTTTAATGGCGCCAAGCCAGGGTTTTTACACCTGAAAATTACTTTGCATGAGCAATGCAGATGCTTTTCGGGCAAGAATTCAGGTATTATCTTGGTGCCCCTGGTGTATGTAATGAAACTCAAAGTAGAACTTCAGGAAGAGGATTTTAAAGGTAACTTGTCAGTTCTTTTATGACTTCTCGTATAACTCCTCTGGGCAGGATACATTTAGTTGCCATGTGTCAGCTGAAACAGTGTCAGATTACCAAGCAGTCACAGATAAAAAGTCAGAATGAAGCTTTCTTTATACAGTTGTGGGGGTTCTGCTGAAGTGATATTACTGACCTAAGTTTGAGAAGTGTAATGTAGAATGCCAAGTTCTACTATTTCCCTGTCACATGGAGTAACAAGGATTCAAGAAGCAACTGAATTTTGTTTCAGGATCCACTGCTCTGCAAAGGTCAAATTTGCACATTAGATTTCTACATTAAAAAATCAGTTTGCACATTCGAGCTTAATTCAGGTGTACCTGAAAAAAAAGCTCAAATTGGTTCAAGCACATGTTGCTTTTAAAAAAGTTATGCAATTAATCAGGATTTATCCCAATTCTTTTCTTCCCCATACTTAATCATAATCTGTGCATGTTCTAATACTTATGAAGTGACGCTGTATTGTGATTGTGGAATACAAGTATTACATGCCCACGTCTAGCTTCCCTCTGGTGTAGTATGACCGATTGTGTAAATTGCATTGATTTGTAAGTCACTGATAAAATAGAAGTGGTGGCATGTAAATTCTGCAACATATCTTGCAGACGAAGAAGGTCAATATTCATTTTGCTCATCCTCCAACAGCGTATATTTTTCTTTTTTGTAGACAGCACACTTTTACAGACCTGATCCTGGAGTAATTAAAGGTCCCTCCAACTCCAGTGCATCATCTTCACCTTGGTCTTTTTCTTCAACTTTTCGCTTTTTCTTCTTTGTTGGATCTTTAGGTTTCCTCAGGAGTGAGAGTTCTTCAGGATGCCTTATGTCTGTTAGAGTAAGATAATTAGGAATTTACAAGACATTTAAGCAGGTAAATTAGCAATAAACAATGCTCCCAAAATTCCCTCTGGAAATAAGGCTGGTTGAAAAAGGTGTACAAATTAGAGCAATGAGCCCCAAGAATATCATGCTGATGCCAAGTCTTCATATAATTTTTAAACACATTTGGATTTGGCATACTTGAAAACATCTCCAAGTAAGCAATAAAATGGCACTGTGGGGTTACAATGCTGTTTTGGCACCAAGAGAATATGATTTGAATCCAAAGGGAAAGGCATGTGTTTTATTTCTGCTCTAAAAATTCAATTCAATTCATTGTGGTTATAAATCATTAACTGAACTGTAATGTGCTCTTCAAAAAGAAAATCAGAACATCATGTGAGTGACAAGCTTGTAAAATAATATAACAGTAGTGGAAATTGAAAAATTTTGGAGTTGGGGAGAGTCACAACAGAGAAATGGACTCAAACTGGAGTGAAAAACAAATTCATGGTAAATTTTAAAGAGGAAATAAAAAGCTATGCATTGAATGCTACATATTGGCAATCACTTAGTGGTATTGTTATTAGACTTGTAATCCAGAGACCCAGGATAATGCTCTGGGGACCTGAGTTCGACTCCCACCACAACAGATGGTGGAATCGGAATTAAATTTAAAAAATCTGGAATTAAAACTCTAACGATGACCATGAAATCAAAATCAGTCATCGTAAAAACACACCTAGTTCTTTAGGGAAGGAAATCTGTCATCTTCACCCAGTCTGTCCATATGCTACTCAAGATCAGACCAGCAGCAATGTGATTGATTTTCAAATACCCTCTGAAATGGTGTAATAAACCACTCAGTTTAAGAACAATTAGAGATGGGCAATGAATGCTGGTTCAGCCAGCAATGCCCTCAACGAATTAAAAAAGTGATAAATTAATATGCACTTATGAGTCTTGTAAATTAGGTCATTTTTGCTAAAAATATCAAAAAATTGAATTTGGGATTTTAAAGATGTAGAGATGGATTATGTGCTAGTCTTGATCCCCAATGTATGCAGTTTTAACTAATTAGCCGGTTTTTGTCAAAACAGAGGTTTGGTTGGAGTGGGATATTACAAAGAGAAAATGAAAGAAAACAGCTTTTCTCTGGATCATCATGCAGCAACTTTTGGGCATTGGGCAAGAACAAGTTCAAGCTCAGTTGTGATTAGTTAACTCAACATTCACCATTTAAGATAACACAAGACAACAAACCACCAGACCAAGCACAAGTCAACAAATGTGTGTTTTTGGAGCACTACTGCTTCTTCAGGTGAAGGAGCAGCGCTCTGAAAACTTGTGATTCTAAATAAACCTGTTGGATTTTAACCTGGTGTTGAGACTTCTTACTGTGCCCACCCTAGTCCAATGCCAGCATCTCCACATCATTACTGAATTATGCATTAGATTGCAAAAACACTTTTCATGCCTGTGCAGGACCTTTTAATAATATGTAACATTCCTTGTTCTACTGTCTTATGTTGGTTAACATGCTACTATAGATACTAGAAGGCAGCACAGTGGCTAGCTCTGCTGCCTCAGTGCCAGGGACGAGCGAGTGAGCGAGCGTTCTCCTAATGTCTGTATGGGTTTTCTCCCAAAATCTAAATATAAGCAGGTAAGGGGGTTTAGGTGGATAGTGGACCTGGGTAAAATGCTCTGTTGGACAGTTGGTGCAAACTCAATGGGCTGAATGACACCCTTCTGCACTGAGAAATTCTATAATTATACTAAAGGGAAATCTGTTTCACAAATTTGTTGGAGTTTGTAACAAATGGAGAATGTAACAAAGGTAGATAAATGGGAACCAGCAGATGTAGGACAAGGTGCCACTGAAAAGGTTAATAGGCAAGTGTACGAAATTGGAGATATTACGTGTTGAGTATCCTTTATGCAATATCATCCTGGTGGATTGTGTTTTGGATTATTTTATTTAATAGATACCATATATAGACTTACGCCTCCTTACATTCCAATTGTTGGAGCCTAAGCTAGCTATAAAGTACAAGTAAATAAAATAGCTAGAAAAAAAAATGTACTACTGAGTGATAAATAGAGTACCAGTAATAAATTCCTGCCATGGTACCATATGAGATTTTGCTTGTAGAAGAGGGTTTGCAAGATAAACAACATAGACAGAAATTACAAAGGAAACAGTGTGGACAAACAATTAGACTTCCTGCACTAAGGTCAGGTGTGATTGATGAGATGCGTGTTAGCTCGAGTCAGAGACTTCCTATGCTAAAAGGAAAACGAATTCCAAAGCAAGTGGTTTTTGGATTTACGGACAGAAGATAATTAACTTGTAGTACGGAGAGGATTGGTCAACAGATAGGCAGAGTACCACAAGTGTCAGTGCTGGGATTCCAGCTATTACACAATCTGTACTACTGACTTAGAAGAAGAGACAGACAGTAATCTATGTGGATGACACAAAGAGAGATGGAAAGGTAAGCTATTGGAGGTTGCAGTGAGTTTATAGACAGCATATGAATGAGTAAGAGAGATTGTTTCAGAAATCAGGGAACCCAAAGTATGGGGTTGTCTCAGGATAAAGGGCTAATCAATAATGTCTGAGATTAGAAGAAAATACTTCATTCAAAAGGTTGCAAATCTTGGAATACTCTGCAATGGAAGGATTATGGATATCCCATTACTGAATGCAATGAATCTGTCTGGAACAGATTATTTGATGCCTAAGGACACCAAGAGCCATAGAGAATCAAGGAACATGGCGAATAGGTGGGGAATGCACGGAGGAATGGAGTTGAAGCCCAAGTTCAGCCATGATCATACTGAACAATGCAACAGGCTCAAATGGACCACGTGGTCTACTCCTGCTCCTGTTTTGTTGTGATTGAGGTTTTATATATGACTTTGATGCAATATTAAAAGCTTCCTTCGATTTGTTTAGGTTTGAAGCTATTCAATGATTCTGTTCATTGAAAGTTGAACTTTTCTGAATGCTTGTTTTCACCAATATAGGTGAAACAGATGAATCACAGCAGTACAGAGACAGTTTATACAGAATCTGAAAGCTGGTGAAGCAATAAATCCATTAGAAATTTTAGATACATTGCATTCAATATAAAATTAAACTATTATCTTTAGTTAGATTTTGCAAGTTTTACTTCAGAATTATTTCAAGCAAATTTCAATGGAGTTCATATTTCATGATTCATCTAAAAACAGAAGGGTTTAGATGTTGCTTTCCTAGCTCCCTGGGGAAAAAATGCACGCAATAATTAGCCTGCGTTCAAAAGAATTCTACAGCAGATCGATTCAATAGTTCTCTCTTCTGCCCCAACAGAATCACACAGGGTAGTAAAGCATCAAATTTCAAGCATGCCATCTTGGAGACTTAGGCACCAAAAAACGTTCCTTATACAGTATCATCTAACCCTCAAAATGCAAAATAAACAAAGAAACGAATAAAAATACATTTAGATTTCATAGATGGGGATATATGGCTAGACTTTTGTACAGTCTGAAAGATTTTGCAGACTTTAAAATGGACAAACAACAAAACAGCATGGGAAACAGGCCCTTTGGCCCAACGAGCCCATGCCGCCACCCCGATGTTCCCACCTCTACCCGCATTCCCTGTCCATGTTTATAGATCTATGGATTAAAAGCCAAATTTGAGATAATTTAGGGAGAATTTGTTTTGCCAATTAGCCTAAGAGCACATCTTTGGGATGTGGGAGGAAACCGGAGCACCCGGAGAAAACCCACGCAAGCACGGGGAGAATGCACAAACTCCCACAAACACAGGCCCAAATCCATGTATCTGCACAGCACAGCGATAGTCACTGAGCTGTCGTGTTGCCCATCAAATGGTCCAGGTCACGTGTACACTAACGACGTGAAACACTAGGATACTCAAAAAAAAATCCAAGAGCAGCCCTCTCACGACCCATCGCGTGTATGCCCCTCGTTAGACAAGGTGGACCAAAGCACCTGTAGGATAACAACAAGTACATCAATACCTTCATCTATTTACACACTTCCCAAGGCTCATGATTCCTATTTTAAATCAGTTTTCTAAACCCCTCCATTCCCATTCTGTTCATGTGCCCATCGAAGTATTTCTTAAATAATTCCAGAGTGCCTGTCTCCACCACTTGGCAGTGCATTCCATACCCCCACCATCCTCTGTCTGAAAAAACTCCCTCTAGCATCCAAATTACACCTTACTCCCCTCACCCTAAGCCCATGACCCCTCGTGCTATTCGAGTTCATCCTAGGAAAAAGCTTAACCCTGTTTACTCTATCTATACCCCTCATAATCTTGTACACCTCTGTTAGATCTCCTGAGTCTACATCTTTCGAAGGAAAACAGTCCCAATTTGCCTAACCTCTCCTCGTAACTCAGACCTTCCATACCAGGCAGCATCCTGGTAAACCTCCTCTGCACTCTCTCCAGAGTCTCCACATCCTTCTGGTAGTAAGGCGACCAGAACTGGACGCAGTATTCCAAATGAGGTCTAAACAGTGTTTTATACAACTGCAACATTAAAGGACAGCTCTTGTACTCTATACCCTTCCTATAAAGGCTAGCATACTATATGCTTTCTTCACAACCTTCTCCACTTGCTCTGCCACCTTCAGAGACTTGTTCACCTGCACCCCCAGGTCCCTCTGTGTTTCTATACTCTTAATAGGTCTACCCTTTATCATATACCTCCCCCCTACATTCTTTCTCCCGAAATGCATCACGTCACATTTATCAGGATTGAATTCCATCTGCCATCTATCTGCCCAAGCTACCAGCCTATCTATGTCCTGCTGCATCGCCTGACCATGCTCCTCACTATCCGCAAGTCCAGCCATCTTTGTATCGTCTGCAAACTTGCTGATCACTCCATTTACTCCCTCTTCCAAGTTATTTATATATATTACAAATAGAAGAGGTCCCAGTACCGAGCCCTGCGGCACACCACTAGTGACTGACCTCCAGATAGAAAAACACCCTTCCACTATTACTCTCTGTCTCCTATTACCAAGCCAGTTACTTATCCATTTGGCTACCTGTCCTTGTATCCCATTAGCCTTGACCTTCTCAACTAACCTCCCATGAGGGACTTTGTCAAACACCTTACTAAAATCCATATAGACGACATCAACGGCTTGCCCTTCGTCCACCGTTTTTGTCACCTCCTCAAAAAATTCTACCAGATTTGTAAGGCACGACCTCCCCTTAACAAATCCATGATGCGTATCCCTAATCAGATCACAACGCTCTAAGTGCCTATACATCCTATCTCTAAGAATCC
Source organism: Sphyrna mokarran (assembly GCA_024679065.1). NCBI lineage: Eukaryota > Metazoa > Chordata > Chondrichthyes > Carcharhiniformes > Carcharhinidae > Sphyrna > Sphyrna mokarran. The sequence continues at coordinate 37,282,998 of JAGIQG010000015.1, forward strand.
CCTCCAACAGCTTCCCTATCACTGACGTCAAACTCACCGGCCTATAATTTCCAGGGTTATCCCTACGACCCTTTTTAAACAACAGTACAACATTAGCTATTCTCCAGTCCTCTGGGACCTCACCTGTGTCCAAGGAAGAGACAAAGATTTACGTCAGAGGCCCAGCAATTTCACCTCGCACCTCCCTAAGCAGCCTGGGATAAATGCCATCAGGCCCCAGAGATTTATCAGTTTTAATGCTACCTAGAAGCTCTAACACTTCCTCCCTTGGTATGGATATTTCCCTCAACTGGTCCACAGCTCCCTCAAAGAGAGGACCGGTCAACAAGCCCCTCTCCTTCGTGAATGCTGACGCAAAGTATTCATTCAGGATCTCCCCCATTCCCTTGGGCTCTAAGCACAGTTTCCCTCCTCTGTCCCTAAGAGGTCTGATTTTTCCTCTAACCACCCTTTTATTCCTAACATAGGAGTAAAAAGCCTTTGGATTTTCCTTAATCCTATCCGCCAAAATCATTTCATGTCCCCTTTTTGCCCTTCTAACTCCCTGTTTGAGCTCCTTCCTACTCTCTCTATATTCCTTCAATGCTGTCTCCGTTCCCAGCTGCTTTGACCTGTCATACGCCTCTCTTTTCTTCCTAACCAAGTCCTCAATATCCCTAGTAATCCACGGCTCTCTAATCCTACCTTTCCCATCTTTCCTCTTGGCCGGCACATGTTTATCTTGCAACATTTTCAGTATTCCCTTGAAAGAGTCCCACATGCCTAGCATGGACTTACCCTCGAACAACCATTCCCGATCAGTTTCCATAAGTTCCTGCCTAATCTGACCGTAGTTAGCCTTCCCCCAATTTAGCACCCTGCCCCTAGGGCAGCAAGCATCCTTTTCCATCTGTATCCTAAAGTAGACAGAATTGTGGTCAATTTTAGCCACATGTTCCCCTACTACAACATCAGCCACCTGCCCTGGTTCATTACTCAGAATGAAATCCAATATAGTCCCCTCTCTAGTTGGGCTAGCCACATACTGCTCCAATGATCCTTCCAGTACATATTTTACAAATTCCTGTCCGTCCAACCCCCAGCTCTAGGTACTTTCCAATCCACCCTAGGGAGATTAAAATCTCCCACTATAACGACTGTTCTTTCTGCACCTATCCAAAATGTCTTTACATATGCCTTCTTCAAATACCCACAGGCTGTTGGGTGGCCTATAATACACCCCTAGCATAGTAATTGCCCCCTTTCTATTCCTCAACTCCACCCACAGCGACTCCACTCCTAACTCCTCTGTATTGTCCTCCTTCTGCACCACCGTGATGCTCTCCTTAACTAACAACGCCACTCCTCCACCTCTTCTGGACCCTCCTCTGTCACGCCTGAAACACTTATACCCAGGAATGTTCAGTTGCCACTGCTCCCCTTCCTTTAACCACGTCTCTGTCACTGCAACCACATCCAAGTTCCTTGCAAACATTAAGGCCCTAAGTTCATCCATTTTTCCTGTTACGCTCCTCGCATTGAAACAAACACACTCCAGACCTCCAAGACCACTCGGAACCTCCTTCTCCTTGGTGTATTTCTTCTCATCCAAGCTTACTCTATCAGTCTCAGTCCCTCCATATTAGTTTAAATCCTGCCGAAACACTCCAGCTAACCTCCCAGCTAAGATATTCACGACCTTCCCATTTAAGTGTTCCCCGTCCATTCTATACAGGTGCCCTTCTTTCACAAAGACTTCCCAGTTATCCACAAATATGAAACCCTCAGCCCTACACCAGTCCTTCAGCCACGCATTCAGCTGTAGGACCTCATTTCTCCTGGCTCCGCTATTACCCGGCCCTGGTAGCAGCCCTGAGATCGCTACCCTGGAGGCCCTGCTCTTCAGCGTACCCCCCAACTCCCTTCGTATATCCTCCCTGCACTTCCTTCCTATATCCCTCTCTCCTACGTGAATAATCACATGCGCTTGGGTCCCCTCACCCTTCAAAATGCCCTCTACCCTGTCAGAGGCATCTTGCACCCCTGTGCCAGGGAGGCAAACTACCATCTGGAGTCCCGCCTTGGACCACAGAAGCGCCCATCTATTCCTTTAACCCTCCCATCCCCCACCACTATCTCCCTTTTAGCCCCTTTCCTCCCCTTTGAGGTACTCTGGTCCTCGTGCCTTGCCTTTTTTATCCCTCCGCCCTCGATATTTTGGGGGGCTGCCACTGGGGAAGTCTTTGGACTGTCTCCCTTCTCCTTTTTCCCCCTTCCTGACAGTAATCCACCTGTAAGGGTCAGGTTCCCCCCCTTTGGCTCTGGCTCCGCCACCTTACTCTGCCTCCCTTCCTTGATTGCCTCATTGTCCCTGACTAAAAATGCATCTTCCAATTGCTGCTCTAGTTGCTTGACCTGACACTGCAGCTCCAAACACTTGACACATACGTGGATTTGAGAGAGCTCTTGCCTCCAGGAACTTGCACATATGACACCACACACAGGTGAGGAGTCTTCCCTTAATCCCTGCTGTTGTTACGAACACCTTTGGAGGTGTGAATGCAACTGGAAAACCAGTAGCACACTGTGCCTAAGCCTGCTCTCGCCCAAGCCCTGCGAGCCAAATTTCTTGTATCTCTCACTCTGCTTCCCTACTCACTCCCCTGCCCGCTGTTTACACTCCCCGGTGTCCTTCCCAGCTAGCCCCAGGCCTAACTACAGCAGCGAGAGACAGAGAGGCAGAGAGGCAGAGAGGCAGAGAGGCAGAGAGGCAGAGAGGCAGAGAGGCAGAGAGGCAGAGAGGCAGAGAGACAGCAGAGAGGCAGAGAGGCAGAGAGGCAGAGAGGCAGAGAGGCAGAGAGGCAGAGAGGCAGAGAGGCATTGAAAAATTCACACTCAGCCACCAGCACTTCCAAACACTCTTGTTGCGTGGAAATCTTTTTCCCGCATTTCCAACAGATCTAAATTTTGTCGGTGGGGATAGTAGGACGCTATTCACATGCAAGGCGAAACTCAAACTCAATAGTTGATGAATTCAGACAGATTCCTCTTTGGCTGCTACAAGGTCTTTAACCAATAAGGAGTCACAAATATGTAGTAACAGCAATCACTTCTCTTAAACTTTGAAAAAAAAAACAAACAGGCAGTCAAGAGTGAAAACAAATCTTTGCTGGACTACTTTGGTCAACAGGCAAGCTGCTGTAAGTTATGAAAAAAATATCTGGTGATGCATTTTATGATTGAAATTTCTTCAAAAAGACCACGATGTCATTATGAATGCTTGGCTGGATTTCAAATGCTATAATTGTCACAGCAGGACAATGAGTTCACAGTTTGACTGACAATTTGAAGAGGCTACTGTAGACAAAGTTAATCTTCGAAGCCTTCAAAATTCATTCCACAAACGGAGATCAGCTTATTTGCCAAGTATAAAATATGAACTGCCAGGTGTTTACTGTTTTGAAATATGAAAAACCACCAAAACATCAGTAATTCATTTTAAATTAATGCGGTACAGTTTATTAAATGTACAAAAATCAAATTGTTTTAAAACTTGTAAAATTTAATCTTTGGCATCTAACACAGCATTCATCATTCTGAATCATTTTGGCTATGAAATCATTGTAAGGATCCCAACCTGGATCAGATGTATCACTTCCCATTTCTGAATAATCTTCATAACAAATCACCTTCTCCATTCACTAAATTGAACATTCTGCATCCTACAATTTGATGATAAAAACCATACAAGCCATCCAGTGGCACAGCATGAATATTCCAGTCTTGAAGGTTTTTTTCTCCATCCACCTATTCTACTCAGTGGGAACATAATTCTTGAACTACAGCTGTTAGATCTGTTTTGCTGAATAAGGAAGGTGGCAAGAGAGGTTTTAAATAGTAAGGGGAGGAGGGTAGAGAGGAGAAAGAAATCATGTGAAAATTAATACAGTAGTAAAGGGAACTTGCATGGTAGCATTTTGGGTAATGACAGTCAAATAGTGGCAGGAACAGACAGAGCATATAAACTTAAATGGCACCAGCAGATGAGCCAAGGCTTGCAAAAAAATTATAAAAAAGATAATTAAAGACTCTGTATCTGAACATGCACAGAATTTGTAGCAAAGTAGATGAATGGTTTGCACAGAGAAATACATATATATGACCTGATTGCCATTACAGCTATGGTGGTGAAATGATTATGGCTAGGACCTCAATATTCAGGGGTATTTGACATTTTGAAAACATAGAAGGCAGCAAAAATGTGATGTGATAGCTCTGAAATGAATGCAAAATGCTGCGGATACTGAAGATCTGAAATAAAACAGAAAATGCTCGATAAATTGGCAGTACCTGGGGAGAGAGAAAATGCTGGTAGTTCAGTTAGGTAAGGATGATGTTAGTACAGTAGTGAGAAATGATCTTCGCTTAAAGCAAAATAATGAATCATCTTGGGCAGAGATAAGAAATAGAAGAGTAAGAGGCCACTTGCAGGAGTAATGCAAAAGGCCCCCTAATAGTAATTTCACTGTTTGACAGATTATACAGGAAAAGAATAAATGTAAGGGACATGTAAAAAAAAGTACTGCAGTAATCAAAGATGATTTCAACCTATTTACATATTGGGCACATTAGATTGGCAATAGCTTTACTGCCTCTGAAAAGTATTAAATACATCAAAATTAGCTTGGTTATCAATCTGGAAGATTAAATTTTAATCAAACTAAATTTGGCAAATGACCAAAAAAGGGGGAAGTTCAAGGAGCATCTGGAAAGATGGGAATGAGGTTCAGCTGTAGATAAGTTTAGAGATTTCTATAAACAAATTCTCCCTCACAAGCAAAGGGGAGAAACAAAATTGCAAGAGGAAAACAGTAGAGCAAGACAAGGTAGCGGAAGTTAAAAGTACTCTAATTAAGCAAATTCATGCAAAATTCTAAAACAGCATTCACTGGGTCATGAAGATTTAAAATAATTTGCTTTCTAATCTTGTTGATATTCAGGTTTCATTCTTCCCCAAAGATATCTCATGCTACTCTCCTTAAAATTCAAACCAGTAGCTCTGTGTTTAAATCAGGTCTCAGAGAACTTATGAAAATTATTAAAATATGGAATTCATTAACTTTTAAAATGGCCATTAAGTCAAGTTAAATGTTAAGAGGAAATTAGATCAACACCTCAAGGAAGTCATTAAAAATCGACAGAGAAAGGCTGCAAATGGAAAGCTCTGATATGGATAGGGTTGTTAACGCTACCTGTGCATGAACGTGCACATTGATCCAACTTATCAGATTTCATAATCATGGGTCACAATCAATGTTGTTAGTAACCATGAGCGTATCTAATAAATCATGCTAGTTTTAAAATTAAAGCAAATTCAAGTCATCCGTAAAATTGAGAGCATTTCTTCCATCCCGCTGCATGAATCTTTTAGCACAATGGGCCGGAAGAATCACGTCTGGGCCGTTTCACAAGATTTGTACATGCGTTCCTGCTGCGCGTATATCTCTAAACACCAGATATTTAGAGAGGTTGGGACCACACTGGAAACTAACAGAAACAGCAGGTAAGTGATTTAAAGAGATCTGATTTTAATGTGATTAGTGGGCCCTGGACTGAAGTCTCCAGGCCCTCCAACATCTCCCATCCTACCGGTACAATTTCGCTCCAGCAAGATTCAGACTAGCTGTCCACTTCCAGGGATGTAACAGGAGAATATGCTAGAGTGAAGGGGGTTTAATCAGGGCTCCCCTGGGCATGGGCATGGGCACCCAGGCAATGCCAGGTGGTGCCCCGGTACTGCCCAGGGGCAAAATATCCATGACTAGGGGTCACCTTGCACTACTCTCAAAGCATGGGACAGTGCCAAGGGGACAGGACTTCCTGCTGCCACTCTGCGTGGGGATTAGATAGGGCTGGAGGAAGGCCAGCTACTGGGATGGCCAGGAATGCTCATAGGGGCCACAATCATGCCAACTAGCAACTGCAGGCTGACAGAGGCCACTGCGCACTTGCAGAGCCCCTGAAATGTCAGCCTCCGGCATGAATAGGCCCCACCTCCCCTGAGCTTTTTATATGATACACGCAACCTCTGCATTGTGGAAGACTTGGGTGCGAAGTTGCACTGAAAAAACACAATGATTTACATCTGTTTTCCAGCCAATTCAGCACTTAGAACTTTTTGGGGAGAATCGCCCCTATTATTATTTTTCAACTATAAAAAAGTGCAATTAAAAACACATTTGATGACAACTAAATTATAGATATTAGTATTTCCTGCATTGCTGGTAGCTTTTTTAAAATTACTAAGTGCACCACTGTAAATTTAAGTCACAGGTAGGTTTACATTAACATTGCAATGTATACTGTGTTAAGAGTTGCAGTAATGCAGTACTAACAAAGTGTTGGAATATTTTTCTCCTTCATATTTCTAACATACAAGTTACTGAATCTCTAGTATTTCCACCTCCCCACCAACCCCATGGCAAAATGAAGGTTAAATCATTCTTCATTTTTCAGAGATTTTGTAAAATTAATGGTGCAATTGATTCATGCATGTCACTAAAAAAAAATCTACTGTTGAAATGAGTTGCACATAAATGCAAAGGAACATTCTTTATTTCAACTGGAGGGATAGAATTTAAAATAGGATTGGTGTACATAGGTTACACGACCATGGTGAAGATTACAACAAACATATTTTGAATATTAAAACCTACACGTTTTCAAAATTCATTATTGCACAGCAAGCCCACGGAGGTAAATATCCCAGGTTCAGCTACATCTTGGAATGTTCAATTTTTTAACTTTAACCTGGATTCATATTCTGTTCTAAAGGTCCTGCCTTTGGGATATGATTCCAGTACATGTTCTAAATAATGGGTTTCCATGATCCTTGGAGCACCACGTTGGCAGCCAGGAAGAAGATAAGGCGATTGCTGTCGGGCTGAAGTATCTGGAAGCTCCCAGCTAAATGGAGGGGAATATGTGCTGGAGATCCTTCTGCAGGACCCCAGCCCAGGTGTCCCTCCCCCATCTTTTTGGAGGGAGGCCAATTCTGGCTGGAAGCTCTCCTGGGGCATCAGGTTATACAAACATTACTCAGTTCATGCATAAAGCTTGGGTTCCCAATGGTTGAAGACCTTTACACAGTTTTGCAGCAGCGAAGACATTCCAACAACTAGGAGCCCACCATGTGAGCCAGTGAGGAGAGGAATCCCTGGAGAACCTCTCCCAGATGCACTCCATGAGGTTTTGGTGCTCTGCAAGTAAGTCACCAAATAGGAAGCTAATCCAACAGCAGCTGGAGTTCTTTGCACAGCACCTAGTGAGACCAACAAGTCACTGTCATGAGATAGAACCCTGCGTGTATCAATCCTTGTTCATTAAGTACATCAGCATAAACCTGCCACATTTTGCAGAGCATGAATGAAGCATAATAGTTTCTCCTCCTCTCCTAAACATGGTCACAGTTATACTACATAGTGAGTGATACACTTCTGGTGGGATTAATTTCCATACAACCCTTTGAGTTGTTTTTGAAAAACTGAATAAAATGCTAAATAAATGTTAGACTTCCTTATACATTTCAGCACAAGCTGAATCTAGGCAATTATAAAACAGCAGCCAAGTCATTTACTATTGTTTGTAAATAATTAGTTATTTCAGTGGCTATAAATAAATCATTGATGAGTAAACTGTACGTTGAAGCATAAAATTGTTAACTTGAAAGCAGTTATTAAAAAAAGGCTCAGATTACTCACCTTGATATAAAAGAGGAAAAACCTTCAAATTCCCAGGGATTAAAAATAATTGAATATTGAAAAGTTTTCTAAACAACAAATTCTGCATGACACATGTTGCAACATGATGAAATTTGACTCTCCCACCATTAATTCACTTATGGAAGCAGAAGGAAGCCCTTCCAATTTTATCTGATAAGCTACAAAGTTTGGGCCAGAATTAAAGTTTAAAAATTGCTCGAGTTCCATTTGTCACAATGGAAATTAAATACAGCGAGTTGAAACCAAAATTATTCTGATGGGTTTTTTTGTTCAACTAAATTTTGATTGCGATTCCATCTTAATAGATGCCAATTACGGGCAATTTGTCTCAGGTGTTAAGAGACACTTTCCCAAATCAGTTCAGGTAAATGTTTAAACTCTGTGGACTAGAGTTTGTGGTCAACAGCAGCCAGCAGCACTTGCCATTCATTGGCCTTACACGTTTGCCCACAAATTGTCTGGGCTTTTATGTTGTGATTTGCAGCAATTAGAGTGCCAAAACAACATTACTACTGGGAAATGATTGGATAAGACCTGAAAACAGGAAAGATTTATTCACAAGTTCTATTGCGGAGCAGGCATACGAGTATGTTAATGGGGTAGAGAAAAGCATTTATGGGTATGTACAATGAAGTGCTTGATGCATCGGTAAGTTTGTCATTAAGCTTGCTGTCAATGTTCAGGAAAGCAGAGAAGTGTAGCACCAATTTGGTGCAGGGCTCTGTGTAGAACTTGGAGCTTATTTCCAGTTTGGAAGTGCTGACCAATTCCACAACACCAGTTGAGGGCCCAATCTTGATGCATACCTTAAGCCGCATGATCCACTTCTGCTACCGCTAAAGCAACAGCCAAGAGCGACACATCCTAAGGTCACTTAATCTCAGCTGGTTGCCCTATAGGCTCAAGTAGCCACCACCATTGCTGCAAAAGGCAGTTATTAAAAGATGTTTGCAGGGTTGCAGCAGTTGAGCAATCTATCCTCCCAACAGATAATCACGATTGCATCAACAGAAGGGACATTGGTTCTGTGGAGAATGGACCTGGTGTCCCCTTAGGATTACTGCATTACTCCTCCCAATTTTGCTGCACCAGTACCTTTACTCGTCAGCCTGCCAACCCAAATTGCCAAGGTGGTGCAGTCTGAAGTCAGGTTTTTTAGGCCCAGACTGCTTGTGGCATCCTGTAGTTACCCTCACTGTAAGTCAGCATCCATTCATCAGAAAGGCATTAAGGGAATACATCAAAAGGTGATAAAATATGTTTGTTTAATGAAATATTAGGTGGGTTATGTGATGAACTTAGTTTTGAATGGTGTATTGGCTTATATTTCAGCATTCTATGCATGGCACAGAGGTTAGTACTGCTGTCTCACAGCACCAGGGACACAGGTTCAATTCCAGCCTTGCGTGACTATGGGGAGTCTGCATATTCTCCATGTCTGCATGGGTTTCCTCCCAGAGGTCAAAGATAGAACATAGAACAATACAGCACAGAACAGGCCCTTCGGCCTTCGATGTTGTGCCGACCAAAATAAAAAGCATTCCCTTCTCTTCCATATACTTATCAATTAACCTCTTAAACGCCACCAAACTTGGCGCATCTACAACAGCTGCAGGCAGGGCATTCCACTCCCTAATCACTCTTTGAGTAAAGAACCTACCTCTGATATCCGTCCTATAACTCATACCCCTTAATTTAAAGCTGTGTCCCCTCGTGCTAGCTTTCTCCATCCTAGGAAAAAGGCTATCACTGTCCACCCTATCTAAACCTCTAATCATCTTATATGCTTCAATAAGATCCCCTCTTAGCCGCCTCCTTTCTAACGAAAACAACCTCAAATCCTTCAACCTCTCTTCATAGGACCTGCCCTCCATACCAGGCAACATCCTGGTAAACCTCCTCTGTACCCTCTCCAATGCCTCCACATCTTTCTTATAATGTGGCGACCAGAACTGCACACAATACTCCAAGTGCGGCCGCACTAGAGTTTTGTACAGTTGCAACATGATGCTGCGGCTCCTAAATTCAATCCCCCTACCAATAAAAGCTAAGACTCCATATGCCTTCTTAACAACTTTATCCACTTGACTGCCTACTTTCAGGGATCTATTGACACATACACCAAGATCCTTCTGTTCCTCAACACTATTAAGAGCCCTACCATTAGCCCTATACTCTACACATTTATTGCAAGATGTGCAAGTTAAGCAATTTAGCTTTGTTAAATTGTCCCTTAATGTCCCCGAATGCGTATGCAGGATGGATTAGCCATAAGTGTGTTGAATTAAGGCATGGGCTTGGTATTCTTTTGGAGTTAGGGCAGATTCAATAGGCTTAATGGTCTCCTTCCACACTGTAGATTCTACGATTTTGGCCAATAATCTGTAGCCATCAGCAAGATGGGATGCAAGATATTTACCTATTCTCATGAAGAGATCTCAAATAGTGCGTAATGGAACTACAGTCAAATCATCAGCATCCCAGCCAGAAAATGGATGCACTGCTCTTTCCACTTTCTGCTCACTGTCCCAAGTACTGCAAGGTTCCTCCAGAGCAGTTCAGGCAATAGAACATCTGCCTAATCACCTCATGGTCTTCTCCATGTTAAACATGGCCACGTAGCTCTCATTATACAAATGCTGGCCACATGAGGTTAGATTGTGCAGCAAAGTCAGATGTTAAGTAGATTGCTCTCATCATACAGCACACACCCTCTAGTTTGACAAAGTATTCAAATACTGAGCAACATAGACTGATGCAGAACAAAGCATCACAATAGCACAATAGTGGGCATTCACTATCATGACGTGCTGAATATAGTTGCACACCAAGTACATGTTCAGCATGTGGTAATCTTTGCAGCTGGGGTATGTCTCAGCATTTAGAACACTCCTGCATAGACATAGCTTTGCAGTCAATAGCATCCTGCACTGTGGGGTAATCCACTATTCTGGTAAATGCATTTTCTGCTATTTGTTTACAAAGAGAATTCATTCTCTGGCATCACCAGTTAGCTCCATAATGCAACATGAACAGCAAACTGAAACTTTTGGATCCTTGCAGACTGGAGCGGGCAATGTGAAAAAATTGATAACTATGGCCACTTTCACAGCCACTGGCAGTTCTGTCCTTCGCCTGCTTGGAGGTTGCAGGTCTGGTTACAAGAGTGACATATTTCTGTGACTACTCCTTTGTAAAATACAGATGATGCAAACACTGCTCCTGGGTTTAGTGTAGGGTAACAAGAATGAACCTGGAAAGACTCTAAAGTTCAGACCCATAGGGCTGAAGGAGCTCTTCTCACTCTTTGCTCTGTGAGCAGCCCATCCTCTTTCTGCTACCTTTGCTCCATCTCCTTTTATACTGCAGGTGATTGGGGTAGTTCAGAACCCATGACTGGCAGCAAGTGGTCTAACCAGGCTTAAATGGAGTCAGAACCAAGGCCTTCTCACATACAATACTTGAGTATGACTTCATAACATTAAACAACTATGCAAGCTACCAAACACTGTAGAAGCTAATTCCTTTAAGTAACACTGTTTGGGGAAGGGAGAAGGAGGTGGGCAAGTAAAGAGCAGTGTTCCAATGAGGTCAAACAGCAGCACTGGCATCAAATCAATGTTTCATCCCATCTGAAGTCACAATCTGCCTATTCCATACATTTCTAGGTCATAGTTCTAAAACTCATGGAATTTTTTACAACTTATTCTTTCACAGGATGTGATTGCTCATTCCTAATTTCCCCTTGAAGATGATGTTGAGCTTCCCCAACATGGCACCCAGCATGGGCCACATTAGAAGTGTGGACAAGCAACACAGATCCCATGTTGGAAGCATGGACACGCAATGCAGATCCCATGTTGGAAGCAAACACTATATGCAACATTGAAACTCTGGGCAATATGCCTCATTTGCTCCAATAATTGCAAATGCTGATACCCTTACCATTATACCCAGTGCAAAATTTGATCAATATAAACTAAATGCCTGCTAACCTTTTAAATAAAACCTTTAAGTTCAATCTATGTTGATAAGAAAAATGTTGATCTCAGTAATGTAAACAAATAGATATAAAACTTTACCATTAGGTTACTACCTAAAAACTGTAGAAAATATACAAACAAGGACCACAACACTGATACTCACTGAATGTCTTGGAGATATCAGACACTGCTTTAAAGACTCTGTCTGAGAAGTTGACCTTCACCTTCACTGTCTTCATATTGGGCAGCTGGAGGCGAAGTACTTTATGCTGAGGTGTGAACATCAGTTTGGCGTCCGCTTGCACACCATACTTATCCAAAGTCCAGTGGGTTTTCAGGAGCCAAGTTTTTTTCTTGTCCCACCACAAGGCATGATCTGACCAGTCTTTCTTCACATCTGTAAGGAAAATTAGCTTATTAGATCAAATAGTTCAAAAAGTTATAGGAATCAGCTGTAGGGAAGCAGTAAAATAAAAAGAAATGCTTTATACACTGTTTAAAGCAATCCTTCCTCCCAAAAATGTCAGGATGGTGCTAGATACAGGATACTGTAGTAATTTGTCTGCCAATTTTAGTGGAGCATTTAACTTCCTGAACACTCAAGCAGCAGAGGATACCATGATCTACTGGACAATGGCCAAATGCTTGGATACAGAATTTCAAATGATAAATATAAAATCTGGTCATTGAAGCTATCAGGCAACGGACCATTAGGAAAAGGGTCAGATGAACAGAAATAAAGCTACATAAATGCAGATTTATCTTCTCTCTAAATGACAGAATCAGCCACACCTGATGAGACTCTGACTTGAGAGAGAGAAAAAGCAATGTTTATATGCCAATGTTTATTGGCTTTGTATATAAAGAAATGGGTGGGGAAATTGAACAATGTTAACACTCCTTTTTGGAAGCTAGAACAGGTAGTCCTCAAGACTGAATCAATATTTGTTTGGGAATTCTTCCAAACAGAAAAGTTTGAGATCAAGTTTTTCCGGAATTGAAAATAGGATAAAATTAATGATGTACAAAATCATATCCATGCATAAGGTTATCAATCAGCACAGTTCAACGGTTTCAAATTAGCTGCAAGCTTCTGGAATTCCATTTATGCCCCAATAAACATTATCACATGTGTTCTCAGCAGTCAACCAGGTAAGAGTAAACAAACCCTGCCTGGTCAGTGGCGCTCGAGTAAGAAAGTTATTTAATTCTTGCTTACAATTTCAGATCTCCTCATGAGCAATTCAGCCATTTCTCTTCCCATAACGATCTTGCCACCGATATTCACTTTAATTTCTCCAACCCCACCCAGAGGGCCCAGGTGCCTCTTTTCGCCAAAAAAAAAATCAGCAGCTTGATTCAATAATTATCAGAATGCTTTTTTATTCCATTTTTACTAATATGCAGATTTCAGTTAATAAATTGTCCCTAAATTAGCCAAGGATGTAAAAGCAGTTCAAAGAAGGTTTACTAGACTAATACCTGGAATGGGAATGTATCTTACGAGGCCACATCTTGCGAATAAATTGTGAAAGAAACTAGCACTGATGTTAGGATCAGGAAACAGGCAGATTTGTGAGGTCAAACGAGCTTAGCTTGTATCTGCTGGAGTTTGAAAGAGTAAGGGCCAACTTGATTGAAATATAGAAGGTTCTAATAAGTCTTTTGACAGAATGGATGTGGAAATGTTGTTTCCTTTTGTGGGAGAATCTAGAACTAGGGGGTCACTGTTTAAAAATAAGGGATCATGCATTTAAGATAACAAGGAGGACAAATTTTCTTTCCATGGGTTGAGCATTTGGAAGATTCTTCCTTCATGTTGAGGACCGGTCTTGACCCGCACTCCATCCACAAGATTTGGCGAATTCCAGAAATAGCAAATATTGTAGAAAGATTGTGATCTCTGCCCTATGCTAGCAACTCATCAGGTTCGACCCATAATAAATAAAATCCTAGTTTGTATGAGACCCCACTGCCAGATCTTCCCTCCTCACTTGATTTTCATATCTCATTGACCTGACAATCTCCGTGGATCCAGTTCATGGTTCTATCATGCTGATGGTGCAAACCCTGAACAATCTTTTTTCGGCAATTCAAATAAGAACCGGAGAGAAAACTGGCCAGTGGAGCTGGACAGTCACACACCAGTTTTCTCACCAGTACTGATACTCCGTCAAATACTCATAAGATTCTGATGAGTTTTAAATATTTTTAAGATGTGGCAATGCCTTCATTGGACTGGGGCAGGCATGGTAAGAATTCTTAACACCAGATTAAAGTTCAACAGGTCCAAGTGGCTCACCTGATGAAGGGGCAGTGCTCTGAAAGCTTGCTGGACTTTATCTTGGTGTTGTGAGATTTCTTAGAGTATTTTTAAAAGGCAGTATTTATGCTTGTAAAATTCAAAACCTGAGCAAGCTTAAAACTTTTAGGAAATCCTGCTTTTCTTCCAATACTCAAGATTTAATTGTATGCTTTTCAGTGGCACTTTCCTGAGGTCTACAATCTATCCATCAAGTCTTTCTTTGACCACTGCAACCAGCCTCCAACACAATTTCCATCTGGCTTAAAAGGTAGTAGCTACAAATACTATTTTATTTAGTGCCCTGAATGTTTGACACTGTTTTTGAAGCACTGTACAATGTCTGCTTATTCCCCCACCTCAGCCCAAGCCTGTTTCTAATTTTCTAATAAAATTAATTTCAATAATCCAAGTATAAAGCCAAAGATGGGATTGGACTATTCTGACAATTTTCCTTTCAAGTATTAGTCCCAAACCATAGACTTCTATATAGTTCACTATTTGAATTAACAAGTTCTACAGTACAGCTGGGATTCTCCGACCTCGTCTTCACTCCTGCTGCTGTGAATGGAGATTTGGCTGAGTGCCAAATTTTCCGTCCTTGCTGACAGCAGTGTTGGGGCATACGAGATCAGTCAATTCCAGTCCACATCTGCAAATCAAGCTAATTAAACTTGCTATTTTTCAATTACATTTTGTGTAGAGTTTTAGGAGATTTATTATCATAAAAGATTTAAATACCTAACTATGGAATCACAGTACAATTAGAATAATTAATATATCCTGTGCCCTTACGGTGAGGGCAAATTCCCCACTTAGGGGGTCAGACAGTCCAAGCAGAAGCACAGCAAGGATCCACAAAATGGTTCTGCTAGGGCTATTCAAGTTCCAGACCTCATTACAGCTTTGGTCCAAACAAGAGCCGAGTTCCAGAGGAGAGGTGAGAGTGACTGCCCTTGACATCAAGGCACAAAATGTAGCATCCAGGAATTCTAGCAAAAATAAGTAAATGAGAATTGGGGAAAACTCCACTGGTTGGAGTCATATCAAGGAAGGTAATTGGAGGTTGTTGGAAGGTAACCATCTCAGTCCCAGGCCATTATTTTAGGAGTTCCTCAGAGTGAGCTTGGCCCTAGCATCTTCAGCTGCTTTCATCACTGACCTTTCCTTCATTTTAAAGGTCAAAAATGGTGACACTTGCTGATGGTCTTTTTGTCAATGATAAAAATAATGACTCTATGTAAACTTTACGATTTGAAATAATGTAAACAGTAGCTGTAATGATATAATTAGTGTGCATAGTGTCACCCGACGTCACCAGGTGGCACTATACACCCAATTTCTTGAAGCTTTCCAATTCCATCACCATTTTGTTCTTCTGTTGGAAGTCATTACAGCAATTACACCTTTATATTATTTTTAAGTGCCAAGGTATTATCATACATCTTACCCATAAATCATTTGGTTCCTTATTTCCAGCCACCCTCTGACTTCAATTATCATAACCTTCAGTCCTCTTTGTACCTCACCTCCATTAGGCAAGAGCCTAATTTATGTATTTCAATAAAGACAATTAATTTAAGTTTCAAGTGGTATTCAGAGCGAGAGCTATTGTGTTCAAACCAAATGACTAAACCTTTTGGAACTTTTAAATTGCAAGTGCTTGTCAAACACAAAAAAGAACCCCCCTGCCTCCCCGCAAACAAAATGGAAGACTTGCAATCTTCATCAGCATTTTCCTCTAACACCTGTGTAGCAGCTGGGACCATATATAATAAACAATTTTACTGCAAACACATTGCCTGATATAACTGGGGAAGTAAGACCATGTGTTTAACAGAAATTGATTTCAGTTTTTCAGGCAGCAGCTATGCAACAAAATATATTTTCTCCACCAGTCCAGAAAATCTTGAGCAGGGAAGGTGGTGGAAAAACGAGTACTGAGCAAAACAATAAAAAGGAATATTGTTCAAAAATCAAATCAAACAGAAAGCTTCATAGAGAATGATGTAACAGGACAATGCTTCAGAATGTATGGATTGAATTTCGCGCAGGCAGCGGAGATTGGAGCCAGGGTCAATCTGCCTTGGCTAGTTTGATGCCAACTGGGCAGCTAATGAGCCTTCACATTTCTTTAAACATTGGGTTCTCAGCTCCTTGGTCCCAGCAACGCTACTAGGAGTGGTGGCCACTGTTGGGATTGCACACAGCTCAGAGTAGCATAATGGACTGTGCCCTGCTGGAACTAAGGTACATGCAGTATCATGATTGTAGCAGGTGTGCGCTGCTGCCCTCGAGGCCTTATCATAAGCCACTAGATTCTCAGTTAGGAGGACAGACAAATCTACAGGTCCCATCCACCACCACTGGTAAATGCTCTAATTGGCCACTTAAATTGCAGGATTGGGCTCTGGACAAGATGGCCATCCTCCATCTTCCTAGTCACTGGTGAAATGCCACTGCAACTGATTTTTCAGCCTTCTCCCCACGTTCTCGTGTCCCCGCCCATTCTTGCAGACCCTATAAAATTCAGTCCCAAAACTAAAATAACAGCAGCTGATTGTGGGACAGTGAAAGCAGAAGAGCAGTTGAAGGAATTCAAAAATTAAGTTAGAACAACTGCGTGCTTCCTAGCTATTGATGCATGAAACAAATAGAAAAAAACCAAGCCCAGATATGTAAATGCAGTCTGACCATTAAAATTTTGGGGTTTAAAAAAAAATCACTAAAGAAAGGAACTGAAATTAAGAGAACAGAATTACATGCCACAGGCTATGCACTTATCATCCATAATCAATAGTTTGATCTTGCCCAGTTTCACATTTGTGATCATGTGGTCTGGGACAATATCCCTCCCAACACAAGCAACTTGTTTGCTATTTCCTTGAAAACCATATTAATTCCTTACCTATATTAGAAATGGCATGTATTTCAAAAGACTGTACTAGTAGGAAAAAAAACTTGCAATGCTTTAGAAAGCAAAAAAAAAAGGCAATATATTACTCAATGACAAAGGGTCCCTTCCAGCTCTCCCTTCATTCTGCAGGTGTTGCTCAAGTTGCTGAAATATGTGGGACAAAAAGAAATATTTGTCAATGGAAGTACAACCCCAAGAATTAGAGACTTACTCATTTTAAGATATAAAGAAATGTTTTAGGCAATAAGATAACATATCAGAACAGAATTAGGCCACTCGGCCCAGAGTCAACACCATCATTTAATCATGGTTGATAGGACGGTGAACTATTGAACATTCCCAATAAGTTAACTAAAATTTGGGGTTGAAAAGTCACTTTGCAGCAACTGTTTTCTCAGGTCCACAGAGGCAGTTATGGATTTGTGTTTCCTTTTGCCGCAAGGAGCTAGAGTTATGACGTTTATTGCCACTTGAGCAGGGTAAAAAAAAGTCTCTAAACATCTCATTGCTAGAATACTAGTTGACTCCACTTTACAGCATCTGATCAATACAGCGGCACAATGGTTAGCACTGCTTCTTTCCTGTGATTTAAGGGTCAATGCATTTCATAAGCTGAAAACAATCCAAGTATAAGAACTAGCTACAGTACAGCTAATTTAGCAGCTTATGCTTGTCTGAGCCAAGGACTGAAAAAGAATTTAAAATCATTGGTAATTGGTTTGATGCACAGTTGCTCATGCTTATGAAAGAGAAAATATTTCTCTCGATCTTCTTGTAATTGTGCTCGTCTCCCTAATTCTTTGCTTCTCCGTTTCCATTTTGTTCTTTCTCTCTTTTTTTCTTTAGATAGTTGAGACACTGTTATTGTGACCTGTTTTCCAATCCTTCATCTTTCTCTCCACTCTTTTGTAAATCCACCTTTTCCCCCTTTCTCTCTAGATTTCTACTCATATTATACTATTTGCATTGGTATGCATGCCCAGCACATAAGCCATTCTTAATTCATTAATTCCTGAATACTTTCATTGTTTCTTTCTTTACAGCAGCTAAATTGGCTAGCACTGTTGCCTCACAGCATCAGGGGTGCAGGTTTGATTCCAGCCTTGGGTGACTATTCTTCCTACGTCTGCATGGGTTTCCTCCCAGTCCAAAGATGTGCAGATTAGGTGGATTGGCCATGCTAAATTGCCCCTTAGTGTCCCGAGATTAGGGGGATTAGTGGGATCAATATTGGGATTACGTGGGTAGGGCCTGGGTAACAGACTGCCCTGTCAGAGAGTCAGTGCAGATTCAAATGGGCCAAATGGCTTCCTTCTGCACCATTGGGATTCTGTGATAATGGCTAGCAAGAGAAGGTCAGTTTAATTAATCATAACTTCTCAGAATCAAATTCATGCTCTACACTTCAGAATATATTTACAGAAAAACTTCCTCCTTTCTCAATAACAGCACAAATGTTATTCATTTTTCAACCACCTGATAAAAGGTTTTCCATAGCCAGTACCCAAGCAATAGACAAAATGAGTGCAGTTGGTGCAAAGCCAAATTCAAAAATCATTAGATTCAGGGACTTATCTTGAAACATGTACTGCAAACACAGCATAATAAAATGATCACATCACGATGCTGTCTTCACTGTACCTCAATGTCAAAGTGACTTATGAAAACCCTACCCTGAAGAACAGCTGTTCAAGATTAAATTGGTACAAAACCATACAAACAATAAAAAAGGTAGACCAACCATGCATTTGTTCAGTGTCTGAATGTGGTGTTACTTTTTAAAATATAACTGCAAACTACTTAAGTGCATTAAGTACCAACAGTGACTAAATTATAGATAGTCTCAGAGAATAGTTCTCATTCTCAAAAACTTTGAAGCTAATACCACTGCCTGAAAACACTGAAAATGGGGCAAACAACAACTTTGAATCTGATGACGGAGACACATTAATACATTCTAGAAATAGAACACAAGATTTAGGAATGTTTATGGGAAAAATACATTCATTATATACTCACGTACATGATGAAAACAGTTAAAAGCACAGGAGGTCATTCACTTCATTGTATTTGAGCTAGCTTTCTGAAAGAGCTATTCACTTTGCTTATTCCCTCTAATATGAATTCAAACATTTGTCCTCTGTTCTTTTACAGTTTATAGATTCTGCTTCCCCCACTAATCGCAAAAGTTAGAATCATAGAAATGCATAGAAAGAGGCGATTTCGCCCACTGGGTCTGCTTCGACCACAATCCCACCCAGACCCTACCCCCATATACTTATATATTCATCCGCTAACCCCTCTACCTATGCATCTCAGGACACTAAGGGTCAATTTTAGCATCGCCAATCGATCTAACCTGCACATCTTTGCACTGCAGGAGGAAACCTGAGCACCTGGAGGAAACTCATACAGGCACAAAGCGAATGTGCAGACTTCACACAGACGGCGATTCAAGCTGGGAATCAAACACTGGTCCTGGAGTTGCAAAGCAGCAGTGCTAACCATTATGCTACTGTGCTGCCCTAACAACGCAAAATCATTGAGCGGAAACCAATAGCCAAGTTCCACTCAAGGACAGTCTCAAGTCACACTATCCTGTAACGCTCACGACTCGCTTGGGTTTGCAAAATCTCACTAACTGTCCTGGCTGGAGACAATATACACCTCTTTAATCTGTGCTTAACGCTCTCTCCACTCTCACTGTCCGTACTTTTAAGACTTGATTATCTGTAAAGACTCACATTTCAACCATTACTTTACAAATTGAGTTTGTGCCTTCAGATGTCCTGTTTTGTGAACAAAACTCCCACTCACCCAATGAAGGAGTAGCGCACCGAAAGCTTGTGGCTTGTGCTACCAAATAAACTTGTTGTATTTTAATCTGGTGTTGAGACTTCTTACTGTACATACTAGGTTAAGATGGAACTCAGTACTGCCCACAGTGATGCTAGAAGACACATGAACTAGACTCAGGGTCACTGTGGTATTGCCAGAGATGTATTAAGACCTAGAATGGAAACAGTTCTAGGCTTGTACCCTTTATTGTCTACTTCTATACAGTTACAAACAGTAAAGCCTTACTGTTAACACACAGATGACTTCTTCAAATGTTCTGTAACCAACACCATCCCAACACTAATTATTTCAGTTGCTTCATTAATGACTTGCCAACCAAAGCAAGGTCAGAAGAAGTGAGGCTGTTCACTGATGATTGCACAACGTTCAGCACTGTTCGCGTCTCCTCAGAAACCAAAGAATCCCGCGTCTCCTCAGAAACCAAAGAATCCCGCGTCTCCTCAGAAACCAAAGAATCCCGCGTCTCCTCAGAAACCAAAGAATCCCTATCTATATGCAAATTTATGAAGAGTGGGGAAATTGGAAGCAGGTTAGAAGGCCTCTAAAACAGCAATCCAGATCTCAACATAGTTTAAAAATCCTCAAAATCTTATTCTACACACCCCAATCCACCTAAATGAGCCTTCAATCCCCAAACCTCTCAGATCCATCACAACAAGGTATCCATCATCATGCCTTCCACGTGTCCTCCTTTGTTACTCATTCAACATACACCATATGCAGTCCTCAGGAAGTATGCAATAGCAGTGGGTATCATTTTAAAATCAAAAAAACTAAACCTCTAACAAATCAAATATACTATGATCATATTGAAAGGAAAAAACTCCAATAAAGTGTAACCCTTCAAGTGCCTATTTGATCTGTAAAGAAACAGGAAACCATCTCAAAAGACTGTTATTACAGTCTCACGTTCTTGGATCAGTAAACTACCTGCTGTGCTGAAGCCACTGAGCATTTGAAACTATACCAAGCATTCATAATTACTTTAATATTCATAACAAAAGGTTCTAGCTGCACAGGTTAAAACTGATGGAACAGAATTTCCATTTCAAAGCAGACTCCCCAATCAACTGACGGGAGCAAATACAAACATTTAAAATTTTCAAACAGCAGAGATTTTAAAAAAGACTAGATTGTCAGTGGATTTAAATCACAGCACAAAATATGATAGCAGAGACTGACAGGACTCAAATTAATTTTTTTAATGCATATAGCATTATATGCATTACTAAATCAGCTAAACATGTGACTTGCATAAATTTAGTTTGAGAGTCAAGAAAATGTACCAGCTTGAAACCTTCTTTAAAATGGAAACAAGCAGGCTGCTTAAAGGTTTCAGTGACAGTTGCCTCCTGATGAAATCCTTCATTTTCAAATTTTCAGAATGTGTGTTATGCACCTATGAAATATAAAGTTTTAAGTATAATAATAGTACTCTTGCCCAGGAGTCAGAGGTTCAAATCCTACTTGAGGATATGCGTTTATAACGTAGATTGATACTTCATTGCAGGACTAGTGGATTGGTAGGGGTGTTCTTTCAAACAAAAAGGCTCAGATTTTGCAGTCTGTAGCAATTCGTGGTGTGGCTTTTCCCTTTCCCAACAGTAATTTAAAATCTGGCACCAAGTCAAGGGGATACCTTGGCATGCAGCAGTTGCGATGCTTCTGAACTGCTTGCTAACAATCGCATTGAAAAATTCACACACAACAAACCAGGAAATCTAAAGCACTTCACACCCCTCACTTTTAGTTCGAGTTTTCAAACAGCAAAAGTAGAAAGATTACATTAGAAGCTACAATAAAAACAAATTCAAAATTCTTTTTAAAAAAAGTGACATTTTATCATGGAGAAATCTGATATTCCAGATATAGAAAGTTAATTTTTCAAAAGGAAGTGAAGTCTTTAGCAGTAATTATGTTAATAGATTGTTGAATACCCCATGCACTTCATTCAACGAAGTATAACTTGATGGTTTTTTAACTAGCGTAACAGAGTCAGTTCTCATCAATTTATTCACTCATCTATTGATTGCAGTTTGGGGAAAGGGAATATCAGCAGTACACCCTATGGAAAAGGATGGAATTATCAACTTCTAGATTTCTACGTTATTCTCACGCGTACAACTCTGCAAGTTGTCGTCAATTTCAGTGGAATCTGGTGGTGTAGTTTCGTTGACAGTGCCACCTTCATTATCCCAACAAATACCAAGTTTTCAAGACCTTGGTTCCATATTGGTTTACGTGGGCTTTAAATAGCTGAAGAGCAAAAAGTGTTCCTTATGTCCTGGTCAAGTTGCCTTCCTCAAATCACCACAAATACAAATAAAATAGTTATTCATCTCTGTGTAGTTTGTGGCACCTTTTAGTACAAATTTATCGTTTTCCAACAAGGTAACAGTGACTGTACCCAAGTGCTAGGGAAATGTTATTCTTTGAGGGATTTCATAAGGTTGCACATAAATCCTAGTTTTTTTTTGTTTAATCTTTTGTTGTGTCAGATCTAAAAATGTGACGTCAAATAGATCTGAAAATCAAACCAAAAACAGATTCAAAATAAGCTACATCTGCAACATGTCTTTTCAATATACAATGGAATTCATCTTTCATTAATAAGTTTGTGAGTAACATAGAAAGGTCATTATTTGATATCTGAGGTACATAACAATTTTACCAATGAATTAACTATCTCAAATGCATACTCCTGCAACATACTGCTGTTTCTATAGCATATCTAACTGCCTCATGACTCTGTGAAAAACAAAGCACCATTCTGGAAAAATGGTTGGTACAACTCAGGAACCAGGAGTCCATGGCGACATTTGGACCCAATTCTTCAGACTGATGTGTCCTATTAGCTCAAAGTGGAGAAAGTGAATAGAGCACACCAAATAAAGTGCAAAGAATATAAACAAAGAGACTTCAGCTCCCTTTATATACACTCAAAAATACTATATAATACATGCATTAAAAATGCACTGTACATTAACAATACAACTTTCTATCCAAATCAACACTGGGCTACATTTTGCTAGATGGCAGAGTTCTGACCTGAAAAAAATTAAGATGGTTTCTTCACAGATCTGCTGTATTATTTGCAGCACTTTCTGCTTTTGAATCTGTTTTAGGTTTGTATTATTACTCATTGCCATTTAGGAATTTTTTTTAAAAAAAAAATCTCTCAATGGTAGTAGATGATGATTTTAAAATCAGGTGTTGAAGAACAAATAGGAAATTTGACTAACTTGCATTGATCAAAGAGAGAAAATTTGGAAATGTACATCTTTGAAATGGCTGACAACTGGAGCAGGAAATATCTCCAGACTTATTCATTCCAAGCTATTCAAGCATCAGTTCAGCTGAAATCCTGCTTCCAAGACAAAATCTTGCTCTCATCCTGACCTTGCTGACACTGGCTCCAGAACGTCCCAATACATCCAATTTTAAATTCTCATTCTTGTACTTAAATCTCAGCCCATATTGTAACATGCTCCAGTCCTAGGACTTCCCATATCCATGAACCCTCCAATTCTGTAACTCCGGCCTCATCACTCCCAATGACAGGTATGTTTCTATAGATTGCAAGATTTACGAGAGTACATTTGGATTATGAAATGGCATATTCTGGCTAAATTAAAACAGTTTCTCTCTCCAAAATCCTCAATTACACAGTTTGCAGATGTATTCTCCCAACATAACCAACTCTTGTTTCCTTCTCTATGAATGATATGCTTTGTCTATATAGTGGTGTGCAAGAAACAATACTTTTCACTGTATGCTAATATGTGACAATAATCATGTCAACCAATACTAAATCAAAATCTTTACTATTCCTGTAACGTAATCCAATTCAGATTATTTGACAAACAGACATCTCAATTCACACACGGCAACGTACATGCATATTGGAAGTAAGTCTGTGAAATGCATTCACATTTATACGATGCCAGAAGCATGCCAATCCTCAGCTGTCCTTTAAATGCTCTTGTTCTCATGCAATAAACTTACAAAAGGAGAGGAAGTGAGAGAATGTAACAAAGAGAACACAATTAATCAATAGTTTCCTGTAGCACTCAAGGCTGGAGTTAGAGTTGAGATATATTTTAAAATATACTCAAAGACTGAAATCAAAGTAGTTAAATTCCAAAGTACCCGATAGTTATGGAGAAAATGCAGATACTGTAATGCAAAATCCTTACTGGAGCATTGATAAAATTTTGTTCTGTGGGGTTTCCGGAGGGCATTATACATTTTTTCATTTAAAAAGGCTACCACAATAAAGTACAAAAGATCAACTGTCGTAGATCTTTTGGGGAGAAGGTAGGGTTTGCAGAAAAAGAATGCATCAAAATTAAAATATAAATTGCTAGAAATACTCAAGTGAATCAGGCAGCATATGTGTAGAGACACAATTAACAAGTGAATTCAGATGCTGTCTGACCTGTTGAACATTTCCAGCATTTAGCTTTTGTATTGAAGTACAGGTGTTTCCACCTCACCTTCCCTTCCCTCCCCCCCCTCAAACTGCTCTGTCCAGGTAATGAGTAATTAATGGCATTTCCTTCCTGCATCTCATTCACAACCCTTTCAGAAGAAATCAGGAATTTACAAAAGGAAACAATCAAAAAAAATCCACGGCAAACAGGTATACACCATTTCTGCCAATTTTGGCAGAGAATATCAAACACAAGATCAGGAGTAATACTGATTCTTGCCAGCTTGAATGTAATATGTTCCTTACATGTAACCATGAATTGGACTCAATTTTGAATTAGTTTTAGGAGCGCACAAGGACATGAATAAGGAGACTTGCCCTATCCACTCTAAGAAGTCTCTCAACACCAGGTTAAAGTCCAACAGGTTTATTTGGCACTAGCTGTTAATACCGAATAAACTTGTTGGACTTTTCAGTATTAACAACTAGTGCCAAATACACCTGTTGGACTTTAATCTGGTGTTGAGAGACTTCTTATTGCGCTTACCCCCAGTCCAATGCCAGCATCTCCACATCAAGGCTGTCCACTCTGCACAGATCTGGGTTTGTAATTCAAAGGAATTTTTAAAAAAATTTTTCGTTGGACTCAGTTAGCTCACACACTGCTAAAACAAACAGTATGCACATTCTGGAATAAATCTGATATATTTAGATCACCTTACAAAATCAGAATTCCTGAAGGATGTAATTGCACAATGAGAGATATGTGTTCCTGTACTAATCCATGACAACTATTTTCAGCAATTGGCACTTGTGACTTGGAAACAAAGTAAAACCCATAAGCACTGCAGCAAAGCTGCCAACACCATACATTTGAGATTTTCAGTTACAAGTTATGTACAAGTCATCCCTTCTCAAAACATATTGGTCACTTAATTTTAGCATTAAAATATTATCTTCTGTGCTCAATTCTTATCACTTCTCTCTGTACACGGTTTAAAAGAAATTTGTCATTACCCACAATGGATTCTGGGAGAGCCCTGCCTAAATAGTATTCCCTTGCTTTGCCTTCACCCCTTAATGAGTAGATGCAAGGGGAGTGCCAAAAATTAGCAACTCAGGCAGACATGTGATTGTAAGATTCAATGGAATGTTGTTTTGCTTGAGTAGGACAGTTATAGAAATCTTTTTAAAACCCTTCACTAACTTTGTCATGCACAACTTCACTAAACTGGCCACTTTTTATTATTCAACAGCACATTTATACAGCACCTTTAACATCTCAATGGTACTTCACAAGAGGATTAAGGAAGTATGACAGAATCACATAAGGAGATGGAGACAAAAAGCCTGATCAAAGAGGTGGGTTTTAAAGAGTGCCTTAAAAAAGGAGGAAAACGAGTTAGAGAGATATGGAATTCCAGAGCATGGGAGTCTAGGCAACTTCACCATTATTGGCCAGGCTATTGTAATTGGGAGTGCATGAGATCAAAAATTAGAGAAGCATAGATATCTGAGGCTTGAAAATAAGGATGAGAATTTTAAAGTCAAGATGTCACTTGACAAGAAGCTAATATAAGACAGTGAACATGGGAGTTATTGGGGAACAGATTTGTTGCGACAGGCAGTTGAGTTTGTATGACTCCTGGATGGTAGAATGTGGAGATCAGAGAGTGTGTTGGAACAGTCAAATCAAGATAACAAGAACATTAATGATGTTTTTAGCAAATTAGCTGATTCATAGAATCTCTATAGTGCAGGAGGCCATTCAGCCATCCAAGTTTTCAATCCCATCCAGGCCCTAGCCTAGTAACTTTGTAGTCTCTGACACTGAATCCAAGCTACACACCTTTAGACTGTATGAAGAAAATCAGAGCAAACCCACACAGATATGGGGACAATATTTATGTGGAGTTTGCACAGTTGCCCGAGGTCATAATTGAACCCCAGTCCCTGCTGCTGTAAGGAAGCAGGGCTAACCAGTGCGCCACCCACAACAGTGAAGTTACAGAAGTAGGAATAGACAATCTTATTGCCAGTATGGATAGATGAGGTTGGAAGCTCATTCCCAAGATTAAATATCACCCACGTTTGCAAACTCACTGGCTTAATGTCAGATAGTTGCCAGGGTTGGAAAAGAACTGGTAGTTGGGAGTCAGAGCTTGGAGTGGGGACCAAAAATAATAGCTTCACTCTTCCCAATATTTAATTGGAGGAAGTTTTTATCTTGTTCATCAGGACATGAATGCATGAATACTACATTTCAAAAGAAAGTGACAATTCATACTGCATCAGAAAAGGATAATGGATTGGTTGGTAAATGGGCTCTGATTGGTTGAGGTTTGCCATGGAGAATGCACCAAGGATAATCTCCCTTCCCCCTCAAGCTTTTGTTTATGCATGATACCTTTAAGGAAAAAAAAAAGGAGCTCGTTGGATATTCCAGTTCAGTGTGCTAGTTGAGAAATCCACCAATGGATTCCCTCCCACAAGTTTACGTTCACTGGTCCATACACATGCTGGAATTCCACCCACTTATAAGATTGGCCTTAAATCAACAACTTGAAACAGAATCTGAGCTACTTACTCACTGTGCAAGCTTGATGCTGAAATAGTACATCAAAGTTATAGAATCATAAAAACAACTGTCCAACAACGTGCAAGTTGTGTTGACTGGCCATCCCAAATTGCTCCTTGGTGTTTAGGAGGATTAGTAGAGTAAATATTTTCAATTAAATAAAAGCTTGGGAAGACAACTGTTTCCCTGGAGCAATCCCCATGACAACATCTCAACCAGAATCAATGTGCTAATCAATCAGCAGCCTCTTCATGAAGCTGTTCCCTTTGAAATTTCGTATTCTTGCAACTGTCCTGATAAGTACAAAGATGAAAAGCTTCAATAGCAGGTTTTTCCCCCCAGCAACAGTCCAATCAGTACTTGGAGAAATGCTGTGGTATAAGAGCCAAAGGCTTGGCAATTGGATTTGATTGGAAAGTAATTCAAAGGAGTAATCACAAACACCTTGATCTGTAATTGGTATGATAGGGCTGGCAAGATCAAATGAGATGGAATGACCAAGGGAGTCATGAATATGAGTTTGGGAATTTATATGGAGAGACGTAGAGAGAAGAAGACAGCACTGAACCCAAGACAACAGAAATTACATTGAACTAAGATGGATGTTGAAATCACCATGTGAAATGATGTTCAGTGTAAGAGGATCAGAGCAGAAAGCAATGAGAATTTTTTTGGTACCAAGGAAGGTGGTACAGAATGATCATTGTAATGACTCAAGGCGGTTGACTGGAAAGGAACATGGTTTGAGGAGTGAAACCACTACTGTGTCACACTTGTCAGTGTCAGGGACTACAATTCAGCAGGCCCAGTCTTGGGCCTGCCTTAAGAGGTTCAGTTAATGAGTTCCAGCTAGAGAAATCACTGCCTGTACCAAGGGAACACTTACTCAACTAGTCCAACAGGGAAATATATCAGTGATTCCCTGAAAAGATAGAGAAATAGCAGGGTGAGGCCAAGGTGTGACCTTGTAAAGGACACATACCACCACCACAGCAGTCACAGTAGGGCGAGTGATAGAAGGTGTAGTCAAGCAGGAATGGCATCATTAAGGAATGGTGAGGGCAGGGGAGTATCACCATCCTCTCAGCCTGGTTTCCATCAAGGCCCTGATATTGATGCAATCATCCAGAATAAGTTATTGGATGACAAAGAACATTCTGGAATAAGATAGAAGGGTGGTTAGAACTGATCTGCTGGCAAAGTTCAGAGTCAGTAGTGGGTAGGCCAATGAGATGGACAAGTTCACTGCTTATGGCTCATGGAGGCATAGGGTGCCTCCATGAGCCAGAAAAAAATCTACAGCTTCCCCCGTACCTATCTAATAGGGAGTCAGGTCTGGGATGGCGATACCCTCCTGCCAAAATGTGCATCCTAATGTTTATCAACTAAATCTATATAACATTATTTCCCTGCATTCACTTGCATGTGCATTTTGATTACCATTCCAGTTTGGACTCATGAGAACAAAAAAAAAACGCAGCATGGGAACAGGCCTTTCGGCCCTCCAAGCCTGCACCAGCACCCTCTTACCCTTCAGGGAACCATCCCTCTACTCATGTGTTTGTCCAGATGCCCCTTAAACTTACTAAGTATCTACTTACCTTCCCTGGGAGGGAATACCAGGCACTCATCACCCCTCATTTAAAACAAATCTTGCCTCATCCATCTCCTTTAAACTTTGCCCCTCGCACCTTAAACTCACGCTCCCTAGTAATTGACTCTTCCACCCGGAGAAAAAGTTCTGACTATCCACTGTGCATGCCCCTCTACTTTCTAGACTTTTATCAGGTCTCCTCTGATACTCCAGAGAGAACAAACCAAGTTTCTTCAATCTCTCCTCATAGCTAATGTCCTCCATATCAGGCAACATCCTGATAAATCTTTTCTGTACCCTCTCTAAAGCCTCCACATCCTTCTGGTAGCATGGCGACCAGAACTGAACATTATTTTAAATGTGGTTTAACTAAGGTACTATAAAGCTGCAATGTGTCTTGCCAATTTTTAAACTCGATGCCAGGCCGATGAAGGCAAGCATGCCCTTTGCCATCTTAACTATCTTCTCCACTTACGTTGCCATTTTGAGGGTGCCCTGTACACCCAGATCCTTGTACCTATCAATACTCTTAAGGGTTCTGCCATTCACTGTATAATTCCTATCTGTATTAGACCTCCCAAAATGCATTACTTCACATTTGTCCCGATCACCACTGTTTCTACTACTGCTCTAACTTTTCTCCTCCGTTGTCAGTGGTTAGCATTGCTGCTTCACAGCACCAAAGCCCTAGGTTCAATTCCTGACAAGTCACTATTTATGCAGAATCTGCATGTTCTACTGTTGGTTAGGTGCATTGGCCATGTTAAATTCTCCCTCAGTGTACCTGAGCAGAGTACCTGTCGGTGTGGTGACTGAGGGATTATTTTCAGTAACCTCATTACAGTATTTAGTGCAAGCTTACTTGTGACACTAATAAATAAATAAGGACATGATCGTAAACAGACAATAGGAAATAGATGGCGATAACAGGAAAGAGTCTAAGTCAGAGGTGACTTAGGGAATAATACAAACTTAAAGCATTAATAAGCTGTTATTAGTTAGAAGACAGGTGAAGCAAATGAAATCCAGAAGCTTTTTAAGAGGATAAGCATATCAGAGGACGTACAGCTCGAAGTAATTTCACTAGAAATATCCAGGAAGTCCACAGAATCTACTGTGGGGCAGAAAGAAAAAAGATGACAAAATTGGAGGATATCACTCATATTCTGGCCAGAAACAGGTTTAGCAGAAGACTTCAAATCACAGCTAGACAGGAGTGGAAAAAAATGGTAGTCAACTGATTCAGGATACTTCAAATTTCACAAAATAGCAGCAAGTCCAGATCTCACAAGGTAGGATCAGACAGAAGCAACTTAAGTTGAAAGTTGGCTGAAATGTATTTGTTGTTGGAATCAGAGGGACTTTAATCACACGTAGGATTTCAAACGCAAGAGCAATGGGTGGCAGCAAATGCCCACAGATGAATGGACACGGTGAGGAAGGTGACTGCCCAGGAGCAATATTTGAAAATCAAAAATCCAAAAAGTTTTTATACATTTGTAATTGGTTTTGTCTCTGAATTTATGGAATAGAAACTGAAAATGCTGGAAACAGGCAGCAGCTGTGTAGAAGTAGAAGAAACAAGAGTTAACATTTCAGGTTGATGATCTTTCATCACTATTTCAGTATTTTGCTTCTGAAATTATGGGGATTGCTTACACTGGATATAGTCCCAATGGCCTACAATCACCCTGGTTTTTTCCTTTTTGACCAGGTTTGGAGGATAACCAACCACACAATTTGTATACAAGAATTGAAAGTGTGACTTTACCACATTTTCTTTTGCTGGCTTCTTTCAACAGCCTGAGTTGCACTGAATCAGGCCACAGTGACTTGGCAATTTTCAAGTTACACCAATTATTTCAGAATCAATTCACTGTCTGTCGTTAACTCAGCAAACATTATCCAACTCCAATACAACTATGTTTTCCGCAATTAAAATTATTTAAAAATTCCAAAGTGATCCTCCCTAATTAGCCACACTTCATCTCTAAGCAATCATTAAATGTTCCAGTACAAACTTTTAACAGGTCTCCATAGAATATGGCAAGTACTTTCTTCCCCACCTCTTATTCCTTTCTAGCTCTTCTAAACTCTTTTCACCTCCCCATGCAATGTTTATCCTTAAAAAAGAGTCATTAACCTAAATGTTAATATGCATCCCTATTAAATTTGTTTATGTTTAATCTATTAATAGACAGATTTTGTCTGCACAACAGAAATACTTACTCTTTATTCTACTCAACTTGTACTGGAAGATTATCTGTTGCAGATATTTGCACAATGTTTTATCCCATTAAATTTAATGCCAGATCTGGTCCTACCATCTTGGATTCATATTTCCATTTCTATTCTAACACAATGTAATTATATTGTGGCTGCTTTTAATCACACATTCTCCCATCAGGCATTATCCCCACTTTAATATCTGAATTAAAAGCATACACTTCAGCACAAATTCATGATACCACACAATGTGATTATTACTAGGCTCATTTCAAAACCATAATTAATATACAGTATGCTAATCACTTCAAACAAGCCTTGTAACCACACGAAGGGTTATTAGATCTCACATCCAAGCTGATGACAGATATGAGAAAGAAAGACAAATCATTATGGCAAGTATCTTCTAATATATTTCCCTACATCAGAACAAGTGACTATCTTCCAAAGTACTTCAGTGGCTTTGAAGCATCAGTGATTGTGAAGCCCATGAAAAGGCTCACTAGATATAAATGCCAGTTTTTAAGCTTCAAACTGCGATTTCCTATCCATAATGCTAAAAAAAAAGATAAACTATTTGGCCAAATGCTCCTTTTTACTTCCTCTCAATCATAGGCAAAGTGATGCAAGAAATCATCAAATAAAACACTTAAAAGCACATTCACCCCCAGTTTAGAAATCATTTGGCTCTAGATCTCCATCAGCCATGATGTGAGAAATGAAATTGCTGCCATTACCCCAAATATCAACCTGAAGCACACAGCATTCCAAAATTGCCATATCACCACTAATCTTTCATTCCCACTTGGTCACTATCCTGGAATTCTCCCAATACAATTGGTGGGAGCATCATTGCAATGACTAATGAGAAAGCAAACCTGCCAGTGCTATCAAGCACAATTAGGGATGTACAATAAATGCAACCATGCCCTATCAACAACTAGAAAAACTAGACTAAAATATAAGAAAATAAAACCATTTCCATGATGATGACACTAAGTAACCAAATGACCTCAGGAAGGAACAATTTCACCTTATAGAAAGGATACACTCGGTTACCAGCTATTCTTCAGCAATTAAAAGACTTTTACATTATTTGCTCCTGTCCTTCTAAAACAGCACATTCACCAACTTTGTGAGCATTATGGTAGCAGCAGGTTACATGCCATAATAATAAGGGGCATAAGTAGAATATTTGTGCCTTTCAAATATCTGTTTGTCCAACTGTAACAATATTCCTGGGTTCCATAAAATACAATAGAAAATGAAAACATTATACTGCAAGGTGCAGACAAGCAACAGATTATCATTTTAGAAATAAAAAACCATGCAAATGAAATCCCTCTAGAAACCTCTTTTTTTTATATAAAATGTAAGAGTCATTGTTACTACAACCTAACAGGCAAAATAACTTGCTTCAAATACAAAATCACAACCGGAAACCACTGGGCTGGGCACAGTTCGCAATTCTGACCAAATTGCTTCCTGTGTTTAAGGAGGAATAAAATTGTGCTTAAACCAAGGAATTATTTCCACCAAAATCACAAAAAAATGAATCTCTCCAAGATTTAAAACACAAGTTTTCATTCCTTATCCCCAACCAACTTCACCAGTAGGGAATAGGTTAAATTTTGAAAGGAATGTTTAACAAATGAGGGTAATCCAGCACTTATAACAAATATGCTTTTATTTAAGTTTGTATATTATGCAAACAATAATTAAAGTAACAAAGCAAATGACACCTACATCACAAATTCTAACTTCATTATAAACATCCTGAATTGAAGAGCTTATCATAAAAAGCAATTTACAACAATTCGGTCATTAACAAATATTTTCAACAAAACTATGAAAGTGTTTATTATTCACACAAACATGAAATTAGCTAAGTTATTGAATTGTCTATTAAATATAAAATGCTACAAATTCCATGAAGGCAGAGCAAAAAAAAAAATCTAAAAAAAGTGAAGCACAGTCTGTTCAATACTCAGTCCAGATGATGAGGTGCCATCCTTCCTTTTCTGGCTGTCACACTCCAAATTGCCAGAAGAAGCTCTCAGAATTCTTTCACTTCAATAAATTGGTCTCTCCCTGGGGATCTACAAGTAGCTGTCAACATACAGAAGCCACATTTAACAATAAGCCAGTAATTAATCTGCCAGTATGCTCTAGTTTGGACCACTTCCCGATAGGGACTATCAAGCGGTTACCTTAAAGGGATCAGGCAAATTAAAAAACTACTGAGCCTCAGCAGCTAAATATGGAATACCCACTGTCCTGGAGATATGGCAAAATTAAAATCTAAACGATCTTTAAAAAAATAGTCTTGTTCTGCGTAAACCAGTTATATTTACCCAGATAACACTAAAAAAGTGAAGAACTTCAAGATGTCCAAAAAAAAATGCAATCAGACACCTTATATAGGCAATTTTGTTTCTATCACAGCACTGCTCCAGACACAAGCTATTCATCAACACAATGAAGATCCACTGGTAATGCTCCAAACTGAGGCTTAACCATTTGTATGATGTAGGATGTGACAAAGAAATTCTCCAGGTACAAACATAGGGCTTCTGATCACCCAGTTGCAATCAAATCCCTTGAAGGCTTCACACCACATCTTATTTGTATATCCAACAGCAGCTTTACAATCCATTAACCAAATTCTCTGCTTTGGCATGGTGCATTTCTGGTTTCTTTCTGTCAATCATCAACATCTCTACACTCTTAGATCCAAAATTCTTGCTTCTCCAAACAATCAAGGATTTGGTCAATCTTTCCATTATCTCTTTCTTGGTTTTTTTTTTCCAAATTATGCCACTGTACAGCACATGGATAAATTTTATACAAAGCATGCAGCAATAATATGCATTGATTTGAAGGATTGCATGCAAAAAAGTAAATTTGAAACCATTTTTAAAATAATGGAACCAGGTAAAACAGGAAGATTCTAGGTTTGAATTGGCTGTTATAAAAAAACTGTTCCCACGGTTAAAATTAAAAAGGTAGTGTCACATTTTTTGTGGCAAAAAGTGAAAAAGTAGTTATGTGCCTATTAAAATGCATTGTACGAATGTATAAAGGTTAAGCAGTCTCCAAAATAAAACTGAAGTTTCAACACTGAAAAAATTATTCACTGCAGCAATCCTGAATAAACATTTTCAAAAAACTTTGAAATGATCAATGCTGTTACATTCAACTACTTTCAAAAGAACTAGAAAACACACCCATGTCTAAGAAAAATATTTATAAAGACTGCTATCTCTATCTGTGAAACAGCAGGGAACATAAATGAATTAAAAAGCAAGCAATTAAAAGCACAAAATCAGAGGCACTTTTAGACTATAATAACATCAGTTCTTGCAATCAGTATATTGAACCAGAAAATAAATTATCTTTGATTCCCAATATAAAGTTTGAAGTGAATGCTGTTTTACTTGAGTATAAACATCTCAAATATTAATAGAACATTAAGATTGAACAAGGTAAGCAATAAAAAACTGTGCATTAGTGTTAAGCACTGCAGAAAGTACATATACATGAATGACATGGTTCAGTACAGCAGAAATTTATGAAAAAAAAACTTTCCTGAGCAGGAAGTGACTTCTACTATTTGGCATGTTTTACCACTCAGCAGTAACATTCTTGGAGGAAGCAACAATTTTGGCTACAGCAGCTTTTCCTGTGTAATATGCAACCTGTATCATGGAACAGATTTTTTTTTTTAAAACAAGGTCATTTAAAATATTTGCTATGTGTAGATCACTCCTAATTTTAGTCTGTCTCAGATTTTCTCCATTGCTTGTTCTATTCAGCTGTTCAAAGTTATATAACAAATAAAAACCAGAAATAATTGCTTCGTCTTTATTAAGGAAAGCTAATGTGAAAATACGGTTTTTACTTTTTGCATTTATTAAATTCATAATTATCCTTTATAAACAGACAGCATGACCAAGCAGGGGAAAGAGGAAAAGAAAGTTGCTTTGGGAAAAATGTTGAACATTCTGCTCAAAAGTTGCACAAGGTCAAAAGGGAAGGCCACCTAATCTTCATTAGATCACAGAATGAAAACCCATGATCTCCAAAAAAAAAAATCCATATAATTCAGAATTCAACTAACTTTGAGCACCCAAATATAAACAGGAAAGTCACAGAACAAAAAAAACCACACTAAACATCAGTAAAGATCTCATCCATACGTAATAAAAACAAAAATCAAGCAGTGAGCTTCAAATATGCTAAGTTGGTAAAAACTGACACAGGAGTTAATAACAGACGGGACAGCGAGTGGGGCTCTCAACAGTTTAGTCCCCACCTTCCTAATGCTGGGTCCCTTGATCAAAAGCACTCACTTCAGTGCCTTTGAACGAGAGACTTGCCCTCTCCCACAGCAACCTGCAAGAGATTTGCATTGCAGGCTCTCTGTGGTAACTCCACAGGTGGGATAAGACCCTCAATTGTCAATTGGGGTAAATGAGAAGTTATCCACAAGTCTTTCCATCCTGGACTTAAATCAGGTAGAGTCGGAACATGGTAGGGTCCCTCAGAATCTGTCATCAAATTAAAAGCTCCCCTACAAACTCCATCCACCCGGCCAGTATGCATAACTAGATCATAGCATTGATTAACAACTTAATAGCTGGTAAAGTTTGGGAAAAATTGAAAATAATTTTTTAATGCAACTTATTCATGATTTTGACAAAAGTGCCAACAATTTTGTTTCCTATTAACATTAGCTAGTTTTAAATATATAGAGGCTAGTCAGGAACCCGAGCCCAATCACGTTCAGCATAAAGCCTTCAGATGTGGTTTGCTGTCGATAAACCAATAAAGTCAAAAAAAAAGTACATTTGCAGACGGTGAAAACAGGCCAACTCCTTGTTTATTATCTTATATCAATTTAATTGCCTTGCTCAATGATTTACATCAGCATAGTTGCTCCAATTAAATCAATAATCACAATTTTTAAACTATATTGATGAATGCACAAAATTTCTTTCCCATCTAATCTTCCCATTCAATTCTGTGACCAAGTCTCAAGGCAGGGGCAGTGATGAGGGGTATTTCCCTCTGCGGAGACTCACCAGGCCACATTAGTTAAATATTCATCCTGTTGCTAGAGGGTCCATCTGATAGATGCTTCCCTTACTCACTGCCGTAGTGTTCCAGGGTTGCTTGTGGCCCTCATTCTGAAAACCAAAGACAGTCCCAGGCCTTCCAAGTAAGTCTCACCTTCATGCCAGACTATTCTAGACATGTTTTTCCACTGGTATTGAAATCATGGGCCATTACCTGCATCCCACAAGCAAATCAGTTTTTGACCACTAGCAGATTTCCCGATCTGTTGGTGTAGGAAGATACTGTGGGAAAATCCTGCCACCGTAAAACCAATTTTTTTGGGCCTTCTGCCAAAATCACTATCATTGAACCCATCAATTGGGGAGTGGGAGAATTTCACTTCATATGTGCTTTATTCTTCTCTTTCTCAGGTATGAAACAGCATCAGGAAGCAGGTAAGCAGACATATCCAATGTACTGACCAAGAAAAGAGATATTGCTGAACCTAGAACATAATCAACAACTGATCATCTACAGTGCTATGGAGCAGGGAATCTGAAAAGATTCACAACCTTTTGAGTGAGGACATTTCTCCACCGTTCTGCCCTAAATGGCTGTTGCCTTGCTGCTAGGCCATTTGGCCCCTTGAGCCTGCTTCATCATTCAATAAGATCATGGCTGATCTTTCCTTGGACTCAACTCAACTTAGCCATCCATTCACCATAACCCTCAATTCCCTTATTGTTCAAAAATTTATTTTCACTTTAAAAACATTCAGCGTGGTAACCTCAACTGCTTCACCGAGCAGGACATTCCACAAATTCACAATCCTTTGAGAGAGAAAGTTTGATTTTCTACTAAAGACTTTTCAAAGAGAATTGAACTTTGTTCAGATGAAATTCACAGACATTTGAATCTACAAAGACTTAAAGTGGATTCAATCCAGAGTTCTGCAGGGGAGATGACGTAGAAACAATGCATTATTTGGGATACACACCTGATCTGTAGAACCATTTCCTACCTTAATTCCATCAACTCCCACAGCTTAGGTCAAGATGTCTTGGTTCAATGTAAAGTTTAGTTTATTCTCTCACACCTGTTCAATTACCAACACTGTCAGCCAACCTTTCCGCCAAATTCTAGTTTGGGTCTTCATCATTCAAGCCTCCAATTTCTTGACAGCTCACCTGCACAAGGTTACACATTCTCCATCACCAATATTCCCAATACTGATTCTGAGTCTCAGATTTAGAAATTGTCAAATTTCTCTCTGGCCTCATCACTATGTGTTACTTTTAAAACCTCTTTCTGGACCACAATCCCTATGCAAACTCACATTTATAAACAGGGAAGAACAACAGCTGCATGGTAATACTGTCACCCATCATCGTGACTTGGAACAATAATCATCATTCCTTCACTACATAGAGGCAGCAGTTGAAGAGGGCAATTAGAAAAGGTGCAATCACAGGTATCCCAGCTTTAAATAACCATATTTTGGAAACTTAGGTATTATCTACATACCATCAAATCATTATGCATCCAACCCCATAATTCACCTCAATCTAAATTCTGGATTTTTGTTGTTCATACACCTGCCATTTTTAGTCCTGCTTCTATTATGTTTTTATGACTAGGCCACTGGCCTCCCAACATGTTCATCCTATCCCTGACAAATATTTCACCCCAGGATTCAGCCTAGTAAACTTCCTCTGAACTGCTTTCAATTTCATCTGGAATAGAATACATCTCAGCTGAAATATCTCCTTAGGTAATCTGTGTATTCCTCCTTCTAACTTGGTGCTTTAGAGCCCACATTTAACTTAGCATCTACCATCCCTCTTTCGTACACCAAAACTTTTATTCTTTTTGAATACC
Source organism: Sphyrna mokarran (assembly GCA_024679065.1). Classification (NCBI taxonomy): domain Eukaryota; kingdom Metazoa; phylum Chordata; class Chondrichthyes; order Carcharhiniformes; family Carcharhinidae; genus Sphyrna; species Sphyrna mokarran. Next base: position 37,320,585 of record JAGIQG010000015.1, read on the forward strand.
ATACTTCCCCACACTCAACCAATGATTTTTCACTTCCCCTTCACTCGTTGCCACTGTTCCTGTAGGTTCTATTAAGGAAACAAATGTCAGACCACATGAAACCCATCATCTAAATAGCTTTTCTTGCCTCAAAAATCATTCTAATCTTATGGGAACTAAAGATTTCTTATGCACATTTAAGTGCCAGTTGACACACCCAGTTTTAAGATGACAAATGATCTGAAGAATCCCACAAAAACAGCTTACATGATACAGCACTATTAACATAGTAACATGCTCAGAGGCACTGAGTTATTGATCTACTACCCTCTCCCAACTTTTCAAAGGCACTCTAGAAGACCTCTACCTACTCATTCCCAAACTGATGGATTCTTCATGAACCACAATTTTTATTTTCCCATCCATGTCAGGAAACTTCTCATCACACTACTATGTCCTTAATCCTTGTCTCTGGAAAGCATCACAAATCATGTATATGTTTAGTCAACAAATTGTCTACTAAACAGCTACCATCAGCTATAGTACAACTCCATTGAAACATAGGATTTTCAGAGAAAAAGTTGCTAAAACAATACAATTTCAATTCAATACAATACTCCAAATTTCACAATTATACTAATCAGATCTTTCTAATATTCTTTCACAGGATATGGATGTCACTGGCTAGGTCAGCATTTACTGCCCAAGTAGTCCTCAAGAAGGTGTTGGCAAGTTGGTGCTTCTTGAACCACTGCAGTCTCTTATGTAGGGAGTTCCAGGATTTTGACCTAGCAACAGTGAAAGAACAGCAATATGGTGTTTACCTTGGAAGGGAACTTGCAGGTGGTGTTCCCATGCATCTGCTGCCCTTGTTGTTCCAGGTGGTAGAAATCTCAGGTTTGGAGATACATTCAAATTTCAAAAGGAGTCTTGGTGAATAGCTGCAGTAGATCTTGTAGAATGGTACACACTGCTACTAGTGTGCATTGGTGATTGAGCAAGTGGATGTTGAAGGTGGTGGATGGAGTGTCAGTCAAGCAGATCATTCTGCCCTCAATGGTGTTGAGCTTGGAGTGTTCTTGAAACTACCAACAGTCTTGATACCACAGTCTCATCTCAGTGTTTCATTTCCTGATTATCGTTCCCATGGTACAGAGAATTCTGTACAAGTCCAAGACTTCTAAAAAAAGTGTTGTACATCAGCATTCTCTAGTCTTTTGCTTCCTTGCACATGGGCATGCAATACCTTTTACATTCTGCCCTTTCATTCTGGTGGAATGCATGCTATGGAGAGTTTTCCACCCTCTGTACAGTATTATATGCAGCCAGATAGTCTTGAAGTGCCTCAGAACACACTCAGGATCAGGATAACTCATGTGTCACTTGATCCTTCCATTCTTACAACTGAAGCATTAGTGTTCCTCATCTTGAGATCTTCTAGATATTCATCTCCAATAAAGAACTCTTCACTTCTCATTATCTTATCACAAAAAAGTAACTGCTTCTAGACAAGCAAAACTTATTAGCATTCCATTCCTACACAAAATCTTATCTATGCTGGTCTTACAAATAACTAGCATAGGTAAGCAATTGTGTTACTTACATACCACAAAGACTCCTTAGAGATAAAGCAAAATGTTACTAAGAAGTATAGTTTACACTGCTATCCCTGAAGCCACTTATCATTAATAAGCAAAACTGTTTCTCACATGCACTCAGTTCTATTCCAAGCTTCACAAAAGAATCAAATGCAAAAGTTTTAAAAAAAATAAAGGCATTTTATATAAAAAGGCAAGAAGAAAGAAGTTATTATCTTTGGTCCCTGCCATAAACTCCATCCATTGTGGTTACATCTGACCTCAACAGGAGATTCCAACCACATGCCCATGCCACCAGACCATTTATTTCCATCTCCATACTACCAAATTCAACCCCTGCATCAGCTAACTTGCTTCCAAAATCAGCAATGCTGCTGTGATCTCAAGATTTGACTATTTCATTGCATTTGTGGCTGGCCGCCAACATTCTACCCACAGTAAAATTCAGGTCATCTACTCTTGACTTGCACCGTCCCATTCATTCACTGGCAGAGTCTCATGATACTTTTAAAAAAGAGCACCAGGCTTTAACTGAAAAAGGGCATGCAGCTCTTGCAGTCAATTGCCAAGGTCTTAATCCAGATTTTAGTGCACACTGAAAAAGGGGTGTAGATTACACTGTCACTGCAGCTGTACAGGGCCAAATGGAGCCAGCAAGGCCAGCTGCAGAGAAGATCAGGGCAGCCTGATCAGCACAGAAAATAAATGTATGGCAGCCCTCCCCCTTCATGGGCATACAATCACAAGCATCAGGGTTTCCTCTCTCCTCCACCAGTCAAGCACAAGCATTGGGGATCTTTCTCTCCCACCACCACCTCCAAGCAAAGAAATACAATGGGAACCCCTCCACAAGTCTCCCTTAAGGACTGCCCTGGCACTACCCAATAGCAATGCCATTCTATACACCAAAGGCATGCCCCCTATCTTGTGAGCTATATTTACCCTGGCACCCCACAGGAAGGAACCCTCGGCTGATTCTCATTTTGCCCAAATCCATGTATCTGCACAGCACAGCGATAGTCACTGAGCCGTTGTGTTGCCCATCAAATGGTCCAGGTCAAGCGTATACTAACAACGTGAAGCACTAGGAAACAAAAAAAAATCCAAGAGCAGCCCTCTCACGACCCATCGCGTGTATGCCCCTCGTTAGACAACAAGGTGGACCAAAGCACCTGTAGGATAAAAACATCAATATCATCATCTATTTACACACTTCCCAGGGACTCCCAAGGCTCGTGATTTCTATTTTAAATCAGTTTTCTAAACCCCTCCATTCCCATTCTGTTCATGTGCCCATCTAAGTATTTCTTAAATAACTCCAGAGTGCCTACCTCCACCACTTTACTTGGCAGCGCATTCCATATCCCCACCACCCTCTGTGTGAAAAAACTCCCTCTAGCATCCAAATTACACCTTACCTCCCTCACCCTAAGCCCGTGACCCCTCGTGCTATTCGAGTCCATCCAAAGGAAAAAGCTTAACCCTGTTTACTCTATCTATACCCCTCAATCTTGTACACCTCTATTAGATCTCCTCTAAATCTATGTCTTCCGAAGGAAAACAGTCCCAATTTGCCTAACCTCTCTTCATAACTCAGACCTTCCATACCAGGCAGCATCCTGGTAAACCTCCTCTGCACTCTCTCCAGAGTCTCCACGTCCTTCTGGTGGAAAGGTGACCAGAACTGGACACAGTATTCCAAATGAGGTCTAACCAACGTTTTATACAACTGCAACATTAAAGGCCAGCTTTAAAGGCTAGCATACTATATGCTTTCTTCACAACCTTCTCCACTTGCTCTGCCACCTTCAGAGACTTGTTCATCTGCACTCCCAGGTCCCTCTGCGTTTCTATACTCCTAATAGGTCTACACTCCTTTAAATCTGTCCTGTTGAGCATCCCAGATTTGAGCTACTCTGGCATTGGTGGCAGTGCTCTCAGCTGTCAAAAGATGCCCTTAAAACAAGCCTTCGACCTTTTGCCCTAATAGGCTCGGTGTCAATTTTGCTTCACAATGCTCCTGTGAAATGTCTTGAGTTAGCTTATGTCAGGGATTTTTTTATAAACACAAAAGTTGCTGATATTTGGAACTTAGAGAAGACGTTACCCATTAGTTATGATAATCATTAAACAAGACAATCTTGTGTCAGGAAAGACGAGACTAGCTACGACACATTTCATTAAGCTGAAAGTAGTCAGTTTTCTGTTACTTAGAGCAGAATTAAACATTAAATTACAAGCCATGGTCATAATATAACGTCCTTCCAACTCTTAATAAAATACTCATGACTAAATTTTGCTTATTCCAAATTCCTGATTTCTCCTCTCCCAGGTAACATTTGTAGTCTGAGAAACTACTGTCCCAAATAACTGAAGGTTCAATCAGGATTCTTTTACAAATCTATATGCTTCACGATATCTAATAATTTTACAATACAATTATTTACGTTGGTGAGTGGAAAGTCTCTGAACTCATTTATCCAACATTACACCATTCAACTTGAAACCACTGAAATGACAAAAACTTTGAAATGAGGGCCGTCGTGATCTGAAAGGACATACAAGGAATGCTACCCTTTCCCGGTGAAATTCAATATAACTCAATGTTTAGTTGGCAGCGATTTAGCAGAAAGGAAATATTGAGATTAGCCTCAACATTAAGAAATGCTTTCTCAGCACCACCAGCATATCAAATTCGAACTCATTAGAACACGCTTATTTCGACAACATCCATGTCTTTCTTTTCGGTTGGAAGTGGCCGAAGTGAAGGCACACCCACAGAGCAGAACTCACCTAGTTTCTCCACCAGCTTGAGCATCACTCCTCCTATGTGCACTTCTCCGGTCACTCGGAGGGAAACGTCGCGGCTCAGGTCGGTCACAAGAACATTGAGTTCCCACGTCCCATCCGCGTAGCAGCCATCCGGCATCCGGATACCGTCCAAAGCCATAATATCTTCTAATCTGGGGATGAGGGGTGGGGAAGAGTTAAACGTACTGATTAAAAAATTGTCAGACTAAACTAATGATCGGCTATTGGAATAAATGGGTAATATCATTTAGTACCCCCCCAGTCCAGCCCAGCCACGCAACAACATATGGTGACAGCACAGCAAGAGTGATCTCGCAACCAATGTGGATCACAGGGAGTCTCGCAACCAATGTGGATCACAGGGCTTTGGAGAACTGAAGCTCTTCGCATGGACAAAGTGAGTGGGCTTTCCGCTGCTGTGCATTTCCCGTTAGAGGGGGTTCAAATCCCACGCTGACAGCGGTGCCACACATCTGTTGAAATCATTCTTATTTATATATTTTAAAAAAAACTTAAAAGTCATACAGAATAAAATGAGGCTTACAAGGTATGTAATTCACTTTAGAAAAAAGAGGGAGTAATGATCCCTCAAAAAGGGATTTGGAGTGAAAAAAAACCCTTTTCATTCCGGGGAGGGGAGGGGAGGGGAGGGGGGCGGATTCAACTACAATAAAAAAAAATCACAGAGTCCTTCTTTTAAAAAAAAGACGTTTTCTGTTTTATAATCAATAAAAGGTGAATGAAGCCCATGATGTGAGAAAGTGATCCCCTCCCCATCCGTCACTGCATCCAGATTGGGGGGGGGGGGGGGGAAGAAAAAAAAGGACAAAAAAAAACTCGGCGACCAACATCACCCCCGCCAAAAAAAACTAATAGCAGCAATAAAACAAAAACCCCTCCTATCCCCTCAGCCCGAGTAAAACTGCCCCCCTTCCCGGGATTTGAATGCAGTTCGCCCCCTCTCCAGCCCTCCTCAGAGTCTGGGCCCACAGCTAACGGTGGCGGCGGGGGGTGGGGTGGGCTCCACAGCAACAGTTATTCCAGGATAAATAACGCCGGAAGATAATTACCTCAGAAAATCCGCTGCGAACTAATGTTGGCGGCAGCCCAGCAACGGGAAGATGAAGAAGAGAAGATATATATATATGATTTTTTTTTTGACAGGTTTTCCCCCCTTTCCCTTCACGGAGAGGGAGGGAAAAGGAAAAGTGTCCGAGCTGCCGGCTCCTCGCCTTCCCTGCTGGACCTTTAATGGAGTCTCAATCCCGGGCTTTCTCTCTCGCTAAGCGCCACTGACTCGCCTCAAAGTTCAATCTCAGCGGCTCCTCTCTCTCTCACTGCCGCCTGTCCATGGCTGCGCTCGAACCTGGGACACACGCACTCTCCCTCTCTCCCTCACCGTGCGCCCCCACCCAGTCCAGAGCCACCCCCCCTCTCTCTCTCTCTCTCTCCTCCGGCTGCTGCTCCCACCGGGATCCCTCCACTGCCCGCTCTCGCAGCCGAGCCTCCGCTGCCTTTTATGGAAATGAGCAGCAGCAGCAGCAGCACATCCGGGCCTCGAGCTCCAGGGATAATTTACACACACACACAGAGACATTCCCGTTAGTATTGTGTGTGCGTGGAGCTCAATATCCTCTCTCCCATCTTTTTTGTTTTGGGCTCAAGATTAATCAAGCAGACGGATCAAACCCAATGATTGCATGGGGGTGCCATGCAATCTTGTCAGCTTGGGTTTTACTTTGCTTTCACTGGTGTCTCGAGTCGGCTTACATTAACACTGCAATAAAGGTACTGGGGAAATTCCCCCCAGTCCCCACACTCCAGCAACTGTTCGTATACACCAAGGGAGAATTTAGCATGGCCCGATGCATCTAACCAGGGTTCGATTCCTGACGTGGGTCGCTATCTGTGGAGAGTCTGCACAATCTGCCCGTGTTTGCATGGGTTTCCTCTGGGTGGTTTGGTTTCCTTCGACAGTCCGAAAGATGGGCTGGTTAGATGCATTGGCCATACTAAATTCCCCCTTAGTGTATCTGAACAGGCGCCAGAGCGTGGCGACTAGACTAAGTTAACAAAACTTCACTGCAGTGTTAATATAAGCCTACTTATGACACTAATAAATAAAGCTTAAACTTTCAGACTGTGAGAAGAATTCTTTTGATTTATTATTGTCATATGCATTAGTATACAGTGAAAAGTATTGTTTCTTGTATGCTATACATACAAAGCATACCATACATAGAGAAATAAAGGAGAGGGTGCAAAATGTAGTATTATAGTCATACCCATGGCATTGAAAAAGATCAGCTTTCTGAAATAGGTGCATTCAAAAGTCTGATGGCAGTAGGAAAAAACCTGCTCTTGAGTCGGTTGGTACATGACCTCAGACTTTTGTTCTTTTTCCTAATGGAAGAAGGTGGAACAGAGAATGTCCCAGTGGAGTGGGGTGCTTGATTATGATGGCTGCTTTTCCGAGACAGCAGGAAATATACACAAAGTCAATGAATGGGAGGCTGGTTTGCGTGATGGATTGGGTTTCATTCAAGACCCTTTGTAGTTTCTTGTGGTCTTGGGCAGACCAGGAGCCATACCAAGTTGTAATACAACCAAAAAGAATGCTTTCTTTAGTTCTTTTATCAAGATAGCTCTTGATAAAAGCTATCAAGCTTTCTTGATAGTTACAGACTCATCAAGTCTGTAAACGTTGATGAGAATTGTAGTGCACATGCTGAATTTCCTTAGTTTTCTGAGAATGTAGAGGCATTGGTAGGCTTTCTTAACTATAGCTCTGCATGGAGAGACTAGGTTATTAGTGATCTGGACACCTAGAAACTTGAAGCATTCAGCCATTATTACTTTATTCCTGTTGATGTAGACAGGGGCATGTCCCCCACTATGCTTCCTAAAGTCAGGCTAAGACCAAGCGTCAGATCAAGCCCAAAATGGGGTGCAATGTCTCATCTTGTCTGCTTGGATTTTTTTTTTAATTAGTGTCATACATAGGCTTACATTAACACAACAATGAAGTTATTGTGAAAATCCCCTAGTCATCACACTCTGGCTCCTGTTTGGGTACACTGAGGCAGAAGTTGGCACCTAATCAGCATATCTTTCAGACTGTGGGAGGAAACTGGAGCATCCGGAGGAAACCCAAGCATTCAAAGGGAGAAAGTGCAGACTCCGAACAGACAGTGACCCAAGTCGAGAATCAATCCCAGGATCTTGGCACTGAGAGGCAACAGTGCTAACAGTGCCGCCCTTTTGTCCCTTTTACAGGGACCTTGAATTGGATTCATTGGATTTTTAATTTGTTTTTTGGAGCAAGTGAGGAATGGATTTGGGTTCGTCCAGTCCATTCTGAATGTTGGCTTTGTAACTTTAAAGATGGAGTAAACATTTTTTTAGAAAATCCTACACCCTCTCTTTTCCTTCTCCCCATGTACTCTATAAAAGGTACATTTTTGTCTGTATAACTTGCAAGAAACAATACTTTTCACTGTATCCCAATACACGTGACATTGACAAATCAAATCAAATTCAAAAAATGCCAGTCCCTGTGGAAGAATGATTTACATCCATCCACATATAAAAGTTAATACTCTTTCTCCATGGATGCTACTAGACTTACGGAGTTTATGCAGCATTTTCAATTTTTAACTCCAGTCACTCCACACATACACACACACACCATTAGTTAGCCTCCATTCACCTCAGAAAGTGCCCCTTCTATTTTATTTTATTTCCAAACAATTCAATTTCCAGCTCATCATTTATCATGATTTCCCATAACCAGCATTCAGAGTTTATAATCACTATGCTACAGGCATTTATTTTCTGGAGCGGATTGTCCTACCCAGGTTCAATTTTGTTCTGGGGTCCCATTCGATGACAAAAATGGAGCTTTGTGATTGTCTGAATGTTGAACAAGTTTCATGTATGAGTATTTTACTATGATAGAGGAAAAAGTTTCCTCTCTCATAATAAAATACATCCCAAATTGCATCACAGCAGTGTCACCAAACGCAATTTAAATCCATGCCACTTAAGGAAATAGATGTAATTCTGTCAAAGAGTTAAGATTTAAGGGATATCTCAAGAGGAGTGAAAGAGGCAAAAGTTTAGAGAGGAAATTTTAAAGTTTAAGGCTGGGCAGCCGAAGGCAATCACCACCAATAACGGAGCAATTAACATCAGGGATACTCAACAGACTAGAATTAGAGCAACATAAAGATTCCAGAGTAATACAGTTTGGAGGAAATTAGAAGATAAAATGGTGTGGTGCTGTGGAGGGATTTGAAAACAAAGTTTAACTTAAAGGGATAGGCAAGAAATTGAGTTAAAAGTCCACATTATGAAAGCAGAAATAGCTGAGGTATTTGTTCAACATTTGAACATTGAAAGAAGAAAAGGTATGCAGATAAAATGCTGATTGAGTTAGCCAGGATTCAATTGCAAAATGAAACAACTCAGATTGGAAAGACGTAGAGAAAAGCAAAAATTTGTATGAGAAAGAAACAAATAAAAAACATTTGAGTGTGAAAGAGAGGACAAAGGAAAAGAGAAATGCAAAAACTTGAATTCCACGTTCAAAGAGAGAGGGAAGCCAGGAAATTGAAGTGGACAGAGAAAAGCTTTGATTACATAAACATGGATGACAGAAAATTTGACATGGTGTTAGATTTAACTCCCAGTTTTGATTCGGCAAGGAATGCTCTCATAGTGCCTAGATTCAGTAAGGAAACAGGTGAAATGTATTCTCTATGATGTGAGAAAATTGCTGCAAAGCAACAATGACCACAAGGAATTGGAGCAATCCTGTTAAAAAGCGTTTTGTGAGAAAATACATTGGAGGTTTATTTGACTCTTTCAGTTTACAGAATATGACATATGTGCTCAACATGTGTGGGCTATTTCCAGAAACTTATGGATAAAACTTGAAGAAGAGACAGAATCAGACTTTTGTGGAATTTGCTCAAAAAAGTGGGATGATTTTTGCTCGCTAATATAAGTCAATGAAGTTAATGCGAGATTTTGAAAATTTTAGAGAGGAGCTGATAATGAAGAGAATCAAAAACAGTAATCCTTTAGGAATCAAATCCCATCTAGAAAGTTAAAGTTCCTAATATCAGAGAGGCAGCTGTTTAGCTGATTTGTTATGACTTATCTCACAGACACCTGGGTGGCAGCAAACCTTTGTTTGCAAACCTGTGCAACAAGCTGCCGAGGTCAAGTATCTGATTGTGAACATAACACTAATATAATGAGGAGGATGGCGGAACTTAAGGGACAGGTACTTCCCAGAATGGTGGAAAAGACAGTATTGGAGATAAAAATGATTCAAAGGGATTAATATAAAGTAAAACTGGACATCTGAAAGTAATATACTGACAGTTGAAACCAGAGACAGCTGCTCTTGTAAGTGTGTCCAGTATCTTCTAGTGAGTGCTGTGTAAGTAGGGAGAGCTGCTGAAAAACCAATACCATTTAATGTATTTACAGTGGGTGTAAAATGGAGTGTAAAAGATTGCAGGAGCTTTATATTTAAGTGTGGAGCAACTTAATTTTTCAACGATAAAAAATTATTACTCTTAGGGATATAGGTTCAGCTTAAATCCTGATGCTAGGAAAAGATGAGAATTTTTTTCCAGAGGATTCACTAAATAACATATTGATACAGAGTATTAATGGAAATTGATTACCTGTACCATTGTGTAGTGTGAAATTAATTTATCCTTTAGTCAATGAGTCTGTTATTGATGAAGTAATATCTGAATTGTCTATTGATAAAATTGATTTCATATGAGGGAATGACTTCTCAGGGGATAAAGTGTTGGCAGCTTCTGGGATGGGAGCAGGTGGATTGAAATTAACAATGTACTCGAAGAATTAGGGACTATTTGTAATCCGACTGTTGAAAGAACTATCTCAAATAAAGATATAGATGAGACGGCACGGTGGCACAATGGTTGGCACTGCTGACTCACAGCACCTGGAACCTAGATTTGATTCCTGGCTTGGGTCATTGTCTGTACAGAGTTTGCATGTTCTCCCCATATCAGTGTTGATTTTTTCCAGGTGGTCCGGTTTCATCCCAGTCCGAAAGACATGCTCTGGTTAGATGCATTGGTCATGCTAAATTCTCCCTCACAGTATACCCGGACAGGCGCCAGAGTGGGATTTACTCACCAACTTCATTGCAGCATTACTGCAAGCCGACTTGTGTCACTAATGAATAAACTTTAGCTTTAAATGTAAAATCCCATTAATGAACTTGGAAGAACTTGTGCTTGTCTTTGTGGCAAAGGACAAGGGTTTGACTCAAGGGATAAATCTAGAGTTAAAAGTTCAAACTTTTAAGATGGAAGAGACAAAAAACCCTTAGATTAACGGCTAAGGGTTAAAGTCAAATGCAAACAAACGGACTCTGTCTGCTTTGAACTTGCCTGCAGACTCTAAGACATAGGAGTGAGAACAGAATAAGGCAGCAGGTTTTCATGCTAATGAACAAAGGGGACACAATGTGATAAATCAAAATAATTTGAATCTGGTGAATACGATTATTTTAGAACTGTAAGGGCACATTAAAGTTTTGGAAAACAAAGATGAAACCGTGGTACTTATAAAGGAATTGGAATCTGTAAGGGAACTTGCTAAAATAAAGTACTAAGATTTCTTCATTAATCATTAACGTGATTCTAATGAACTTCTTAAAGCAGCAAAGAAAAATCTTAATCCTGTGTTTAAACTTAGAAAATATTTTTCAGAGATTTATTTGACTGAGTATTTTTTGACCTGGACCTTAAAGAATCTACAGCCCTCAATGAAAATGAAGATCAAGATAAATTTTTAACATGGTTATTCAAAGATTTAGTTAAAAAGTCAGCATACTCATTTTAAAGAAGAACAAAGAGAAATACTGAATCCAGAGGGTAAAAAGCACAATTTTTTTTGATTCTACAATTTATATCTGCTAGTATTCAAAAACCAGAAGAACTGTCAGAAATCAACAATATTGTTCTTGACAAAATTTCCCAGGCTGAATGAGTTGTGTCATTTTTTTATCCAAGGACATGGAACCAAAATGGACTTTCATCACCATGAAAAAGGAGTTATTAGCAATAAAACCACTCTCTATGTGGCTTTGCAAAGAAGGTCTGGAGTGAGATGCAGTGATATTTGTCAAGGTTCATCCCGAGCAGCTCAGTGACGCAGGACTCTGTGCTCTATGGGCTCTTTCCGGGGACGCACACCGAGATGAATATCAACTGCTGCTGGAAGGTCATCAACTCGGTGAAGGACGCACTTTGGTCTGCCCGAAACGTGCTGATCTTCCAGTTGAATGAACTGTCCTCGACCGAGTGTTGCAGACTGGCACATTCCAAGGTCCAGACTACATGCTGAGGGATGCGCTGAAGCTTGGGGCAGCTGCCGCAAAGGCACAATGGGGAAAGGCCACACTATAAGGCCTTTTAATGGAGGCAGACTGAGGAACTGCAAAATATCCTCGACCTGCGTGACTGTGTACCAATCTGAGCAATAATGGCACACAGTAATTTTTGAGGCATGTATATAGTTGTAAGTTTGAAATGTTATGACTGTAATTTGAACAGAACTTTTGCAATTAAATTTGCATGGTTTATTTGAGATTTTTATGAATAAAGTATATTTTTTGAAAGAAAAACTTCCCTACCTTTTGGCTAAGATCAAGTGTAGTATCGACATGCTGCACTTGGTTGAAGTCATTGGGTTACATTTCAGTTTCATTTGAAGCAATTTTTTAAAGCGGCATCTTGGCCTTTTGACTAAGATGCAAATGAGATCAAGCCTTAGAGGAGGAGTTACATCTATTCCAATCAGCTTGGATCATGTAGATCAAGCCCAAGACAGGAGGTGAGAGCCCTGTCTTGTCAGCTTGGATCGGGAATATCTCAACTTGTTGAGACTCTGAATTGGATTTGATTTGACTTGATTGGATTGGAATAAAGTTTAAAAAAAACTTCTCTACCATTTGAAAGGAAAGACTTTCGGAGTCACTGTAAAAAGAACCTTAAAACTTGACTGTTCTATTTATTTGATAGCATCAAAATATTGAATCAATCAGGATGGACTGTTTAATGAGTGTGACATTATGGGAAGAAAAGTTACTTTTACTATATGCAGTGAGTAAGTTGTTAAAGTGTATAGAATGTTATAAGTTATTATGCTTTGGGTACCATTTATGAAAACATGTAACTACGGTGATGAGTTTTTATTTTCTTAGGGGGAAGATGTTCATGAATAACTTCAGCCGTTAGGGGAATTGAAACCACGCTGTTGGCATCACTAACCAGCTGTCCAGCAAACTGAGCTGAATCAATACCTCTGAGCGGCACAGTGGTTGGCACTGCTGCCTCACAGCGCCATGGACTCAGGTTCAATTCTGGACTCAGGTCAGTGTCTGTGTGAGTTTGCACTTTCTCCCTGTGTCTGCGTGGGTTTCCTCTGGGTGCTCTGGTTTCATCCCACAGTCCAAAGATATACAAGTTAGGTTGATTGGCCATGCTAAATTGATCCTAGTGTCAAGGAGATTAGCAGGGTAAATGTGTGAAGTTACAAGAATAGCTCCATCTATGTGGTCAGTACAGATCTGTTCGGCTGAATGGCTTCCTTTTGTACTGTACAATTCTATGATTCTATTCTATGTTGTAATTGTGAGGCTTATATGATTATTATATCTTATTAAATTTATATTCTGAAGTCTGCCTGGCAATAAGTTTAGGTTCATTGATTGTTGGAGATCAATAGGGAGAATCCAATTTTATTGAGAAGAGGGTGCCACTTGAAATCAAGGGAGCATTTGACTGAGTGAGACACAAAGGTATCCTAGAAAAATTAAAGTCAATGGAAGTCATGAGGAAACTCTCCACTGGCTGGAGTTAGGTCTAGCGCAAAGGAAGATGGTTGTGGTTTTGAAGGTTAATCAGCTCAGTTCAGGAACTTGCTGCAGGAATTCCTCAGAGTAGTAGCTTAGGCCCAGAAATCTTCATCTGCTTCACCCATGACTTCCCTCTATCATAAGAAGGGCAGCAGATGCATCAGAACACCACCGCCTGCAAGTTCCGCATAAAGTTACACCCTATCCTGATTTAAAACTCTATTCCCATTCTTTCAATGTTACTGGATGAAAATCCCTCCTGACAGCATATGGTGCAGTGATTCAAGGGATTCACTCATCACAATCTTCTCAAGGGCAATTGGGGATGGACAATAAATGCTGATATAAGCAGTGAAGCTCAATTGGCACAAACAAATACATTTTAAAATGATATTTACACTTCATCAAAAGTAGTAAATTCACCGATATACGTATATATAAGGCTAGCATGTTTCATGTTGCTATGGGAAGGTTCCAGGCTTTTCTACAAATACAAGATGATCATGGGCAGACATCTGAGAGGCAGAAAGCAAGAAATAGTCACAACAAATTCACTTCCCGAAGCAGAGAAAATACCTATTGTATTGTTTATCACACAGAATGTGGAGGGAGCTAGCAATCAGATTAAAGACTGAATTCATAAAGATTTAAAGGAGGCTGGAACATTCACCTAGCTTGAGGCTAGAAAGAAAAAGTCAAAATTGAACAATTTTCAAAAGTGAAAGTCAGTTTTGGAATTAGATCATTGGGAGCTGGGAATAAATTTAGACTGGATTCTAGAAGATGAACTGTCTAATTAAATGACAATGTAATATATAATAATGGTGAGAGATTTTTGGTTAAATGGGGAATTTCCTTTCTGTAGTTTAATGTACAAGTTGACCAAAAAAAAAGGAATGTTCATTCAATAGTTTATTTTTTGTTATTTATTATAGTAAAAGTTATAAAACATGAAATTTTGATGTGTTATTTTTTCAACTATTAATTGGAAGTTTGAATTTCTCTTTAAGATCCCTAAAGAGATCATAGCACTTTATCTTTTCCCAACTTCTATGAATTGAAAAAATACACAATTAAGTTTTGTCACAAAAATCTGTTGTGATGGGGAGTGTTTTAGACACTTATATTTATTGCACTAGAGGAGAAACAGAAAAGAGTCTTCAACAAACCCAGAAAAGGGCTGTCTTTTTACAATGTTATTTTATTTGTTCTTAGAATATGATGAATACGGGCAAATCAGTAATTTCTGCAAACTCTGTGAGTATTAAGAATCAATCATGTTGGTCAGAATTAATCCCATGTAAATCAGAGCCACTAGAGCTCAGAGTAAATAAGACAGTTCAGTGCTATGGAGCCCCAGCAAATCTGAAGTCAGTGGGAAAATACTGTGGGGGGGGGGGGATTTCTCTGCTGGCTAGACTCATATCTAGCACAAAGGGAAATGGTTGTGATTCTTGGAAGCCAATTATCTTAGCTTCAGGATATCTCTGCAGGAATTCCTCAAAACTATGCTCAGGATCCACCCATCTTCAGCTGCTTCATCAATGACCTTCCCACCATTATAAACTCAGAAGTCAGAATGTTCACTGATGAATGTTGCAACTCCTTAGTTATGAAACCTGTGTGTAGAAAGACCTTGGCAACATTTAGACTTGGGCCATTAAGTGGCAAGTAACATTTGCACCATACAATTGCCAGGCAATGGCACTGTCAGTAGGAGAGATGTATCCATTTGTCCATGACACTCAAAGGTATTCTCATCAGCGAATTCTCCATAGAGAACATCCTGAAGCTAAAAAAAACAGAAACCTAACTGGACCAGCCACATTAATTTTCTATCTACAAGAGCAGGCCAGAGGTTGTGAATTCTGTGGCAAGTAACATACCTCCTAACTCCCTAAAGACTCTCCATTATCTACAAGACACAGGTAGGAATTTGATAGAATACTTGTTACTTGCCTCGATGATGCAATTCCAAAACACTCAAGAGGCTGAACAACATCCAAGTCAAAGCAGCCCCTTGATTGTCACTCTATCTGCCACTTTAAACATTCATTCCAATTATCACTGGCATACAGAGCATATCATCTAAAAAATACACTGTTAACAGCAAGGTTCCTTCACCAGCACCTTGCAAACTTTCCTGCTGTCCTATCTACAAGAACAAAGAGAGGAGAAACATGGGAAGATCACCATGAGCAATTTGCCCTCCAAGTCTCCCTCATAGAATTTTAAAATTCTATAGTGCAGAAGGAGGCCATTTAGCCCATTGAGTCTACATCAACCACAATTCAACCCAGGCCCTCTCCCCATAATCCCATGCATTTACCCTAGCTAGATCCCCCTGTCAAATTTAGGGGCAAATTTAGCATGGCTAATCCACCTAACCTGAACATTTTTGGACTGTGGGAGGGAACAGAGTGCTGTGGAACTATATTCCCATTCCTTCACTGCTGCTGGCCAAAATTCCTGAAATCCACCAATGTGGACGTACCTTGATTACTTTTATTCACTGATGCAAGAAGGCAGCTCCCCATTGTCAAGGATAGTTAGGGATAGGCAATAAATTATGACTTGCCTACTATGCCCATATCTCATGAATGCCTTTTAAAAAGAAAATAAATTTAAAGGAGGTTTACAGAGAGCAGACTGAAATGTTGAAAAGCTGTGCATCAATGGAGAGGTGAATGGATGTTGGGGAAGGGATGGCAGTGACGGTGTAGAAATGCCAGGAATAAGGAATGGAACGTTGAGAAGGAGATCGAAGACTGAAAAATATGTTACATTTGAGGCACAGTGAGGCCATAGAGGTGAGAATTTTAAAATCAATGTGTTGGTTTACATGGAACCAATAGAGATCAGCAGGAGTGGGAAAATGGGTCAACAAATCTTAATTTGAGACAAGGTAACAGGTTGCAGAGTCTTGCAGAAGTTTGTTGTGGTTGGATAATAGGCATCAATAAGATTGACATTGTATTAACATTGTCTCATAACAATATTGCCCCCCCTATATTTTTAGGAGGATTGCTTTTTGGAATTGTGCATTTGAATTTGCGTTATCTATTCATGGGATCTCAGGATGTAACTAGCTCTCTGAATCACATAATTCTGAGTGGAGTTCTGGAGGCAATAACAAATTCCAAATAGAAATGATTTTTGTTGCCACTCAGTTCTTCAGGATTAGCTAGAGTAAATATTAAGATAGGGCCTGGGTGGGACTGTGGTCAGACATAATGGGCCAAATGGCCTCCTTCTGTACTGTGGGATTCTATGCTTCATGTCTTGCATTCCAATGGGCTTCAGTGAAAAAAAATTAAATGATGAAGTTACAATCTCACACAGGAAGGAACTGCTGTGTCCTGAATGCAGGGGATGGAGTATATGATTGATTGTTCTGCTTGGAAAACTTCATTTACCATATGAGTGCACGTACAATCTCATGATTTGGCAACCAGACTGTGTTTTCAATAAAACCACAAATAAAACCTCAATGATTAAAAACAAATGTATCATCACATCAACTATAAACATTAATAAAAGTCATAGCAACTATAAAAGACTGTGTTATTAAAAAAAATCCAAAACATTACTTCAGTAACATTTCAAACACTAAATATACTGTAGTTTATTTTGTATGTTGCTAATTTCCAGGTGTTGAGTATCTTTTAAGGATTTATTTCTACAATTAAGGATAATCCTATGGAGTGAACAGATTTCCGACCCATTTAATATTAACTTTTCAATGGATTTGAGAGCTTAGCAATCCCGTATTCTGCTTTATTGCACTGAAGAAACTATATTTTATTTTGATGCCTATACATATTGCACATTTTGATTCTCTGAATATGTATGTACTCACATAGAACATCAAATTCAAGTTTCAATTTTATTGCTTTATGTCATAGATGAAAACCCAACAATTCAATTTATTTTTAATTGTTAACATTACCTTGCTTGTTCATTCTGATTTTAGATGAAATGTCTCCATCTTCTGGTCATATTTATAAAGCAGACTTTCAATCAGCAATTAAAAGAGATCACCACAGTTTACCAGCCCAAATGTTAGGGGCAGACTTCAACAGAATCCCATCCCATCAATCCATTCATAGCCAGTATAACATTCATTTTATTTGGCACGTTTTTTTATTCTTTCATGGGATGTGAATGTTACTAACAAGGCCAGTATTTGTTATTCATCCCAGTTGCCCTTGAGGTGATGATGAGCCATTTCTTGGTGATAATGGGCCGAAGAGCCTGTTCATATGCCACGCTGTTCTTTGTTCTTGAACAGTTGCAGTCTATTCAATATAGTTACAACTAGAATGCTTTTAGCATGGTAGGGATGGGGGGGTTCTAAGATTTTGACTCAGCGACAGTGAAGAAATAGTGATTTAGGTCCAAGTTGATGGTATATGGCTTAGGGGCCAATTTATGGTAATTTGGTAATATGGTAATGGTGTTGTCACATGTCTGCTGTCCTTGACCTTCAAGATGGTAGAGGTCACAGTTTGGAAGGCGCTGTTGAAGGAGTTCCTCCAATGTATCATGGTATACACTGCTACAACTGTTTGCCAGCAACGGAGTGAGTGTTTAAGTTAACAATGGATTTGTATTTTACTGAAAATGTTCATGACCATCTTAACATTATGGGGGAAAGCTTTGGTCAAGATTTTGCAACAAAACTCTGGCGCTTACTTAAAGGGTCAATTGTATGATGGAAAGAAAATTGGAGCCTCTACTATCACCACTCGTCTGGCACATTAAGTATTTATCTATCATATCAGATTCACAGAATTTCATCAGTGAAACCATACTTGGTGTGTGTCCATAGTTTTGGTCTCTATATCCAAGACAGATATAGCTCCTGATTACAACATGCATGCAAAAAGTGCATGTTGCCACAACAATTCAGTCTTCTTGGCTGGACAGTTGGTTCGGTTGTCTGGACAGCTAGTGAGGAACAGATTGGTGCCAACAGAACTGGTCTTGATTCCTGTTCTGGCTGGGGTGGATTCAAGGCCTGCCGCCTTGCTCTATCTGTAATGGAGGTCAAGTCACTATAGATCAGACCTATCTGCAGGCAGAGAATTGAAGAATTTCAAATCTGAAGGAATTAAACTCCACACTTGTAAATCATCAGCATTACTCGTCAGTAATTAAGATCTATCACACCAACGAAAATATACTGAAGTTAGGACTTATCAATCCAATCTGGCACATTTATTATTTATCTATCATATATCACAACAGATTCACGATTTCATCAGCGAGACCATATTTGGTGTATTGTCCGCAGTTTTGGTCTCCGTATCCAAGGCAGATATTTGTCTTGGAGACAGTTCAGCAAAGTTTTATTAGTCTGGCTCCAGAGACGAAAGAGCAAAGTAAATGGGGTTTCTATGCTCTGGGGTTTGGAAAGCTGATCTCATTGAAAGATTCTGAAGGGTATTGACAGGGAAGCAGAGGGGTTGTTTTCCCTGGCTTAGGAATCTAGGACAAGGGGCACAATCTTAGGATCAGGGATAAATCATTAGGACAATGAGGAGAAATTGCTTAACTCATAGGATTGTGAACCTTTGACATTTTCTACCCAATGCTCCATCATTGAGTTAATTCATGCCTGAGCTAGAAAGATTTCTAGTTTTTTTAGGCAATCAGGGATATAGGGAGCAGCCTGTGCAAAAATTCTTTATTCATGTAAATCATATGTAACCCAGCATTGAAATTTGAAAGTGTCAAACATTTGTAACACTATTTTTACATTGGGCTGTTTTGAACCCCAGACTGTGTCCCACACGTGTAAAAGTAAACAGAGCACCTTACTTCTGACACATGCAGGAGCATTATGGACTTCTTTGTCACCAAGACTGAGAACATCCATTGTTTTTCCCATTTTCCTTGCTGATGAAATTACATCTTCACCAAGACAGCTTACTGTTCATCTTTGCAATGAAACTCTGCATTTGGTCCCTTGGGGAATTTCACAATAACTTCCTACAGTGTTAACATAAGCCTTACTTGTGATGAATAAATAAACTTTAAGCTTTACTTTTTGGTTCCTTCCCATTAAATTGCTGATCACCCATTATAAATGATTACTTTCCCTCTTGTACCATCCATGCCGCTTTCAAAGGCACTGTTATAAACACATTTCTCAAAAGAAAATCAACCTTGGACTTACAAACTACCAGTCTCCAAATTCACTTTACTCTCAGGGTCTTTTGTCATGTTTTCTCCCATATCTATATCCCACTTTTTCACTAATATAGATTTAAATCTTCCCAGTCAGATATCCACCCCTATCACAACAGCTTTAATCAGAATATTAATGAAAGCAAGTGACTTGTGTGCTCTTATCCTCCTCCCTTGTCCTCCTTTTTGCCAATAGTGAAATGATTGACTTGAATCCTCTTCCCCCTCTGGTTTGTTGTCCAATGCAGTGGAATTGCCCCAGTTTGGTTTTAAATTTATTTCCTACTTTTAATCTTGATTTATGGGCGAGAATCATTCAAATGTAATGAGCAGTGCCTCACAGGGATCAGCTTTGGCACCTCAACTTTTACTACATATAAATCACTTGAATGAAGAAATCAAAGAGAGGGTTGTTAAGTTTAATGACACAAAATGGGTCAGAAAGGAAGTCATGAAGAGGACATAATGAGGTTACAAAAGGATACAGTGAATGGGCAAATATTTAGCAAACAGATTGATTTATCATATATTGGTAGACAGTGAAAAGTATTGTTTCTTGCACACTAACTAAACAAAACATACCATTCATAGAGTACATGGGGAAGGAGAGGGTGCAGTTATAGTCACAAAAAGGTTGTAGAGAAAGATCAGCTTAATATAAGGTGGGTCCATTCAAAAGTCTGATAGCAGTAGGGAACAAACTGTTCTTGAGTCAGTTGGTGCAATCTCAGACTTTTGTATCTTTTTCCCAATGGAAGGGGGTGGAAGAGAGGTATTTTCAACAGTGGGGGAAGGGAAGAAAGAGCCTCGATTACACTGGCTACTTTTGAGGCAACGGGAAGTGTAAACAGAGTCAATGGATGGGCAGCTGGTTTGCTTGATGGACTGGGCTACATTCACATCCCTTGTAGTTTCTTGCAGTCTTGGTCAGAATAGAAGCCATGTCAAGCTGTGATACATCCAAAAAGGATGCTTTCCATGATGCATGATCTGTAAAAAATTGATGAGAGTCATAGCAGACATGCCAAATTTACTTAGCTACCTAAGAAAGTAGAGGCGTTGGCTTTCTTAATAGTCGTGTCAGCGTGGAGGGACCTGGACAGATTATTGATGATTTGGATGCCTAGAAACTCAAAGCTACCATTTCTACTTCATTCCCGTTGATGTAGACAGGGGCATGTCTTCCATTGCACTTCCTGAAGTTGATGACTACCTCCTTTGTTGAGATTGTTGTTGCATCATTTCACCAGATTCTCTCTCTCTCTTCTCTGTACTGTTTCATCATTGTTTGAGATCCAACTCACTACAGAGGTGTCATCAGCAAACCTGAAAATTGAGTTGGAGCGGAATTTGACTATACAATCTTGAGTGTACAAGGAGTAAAAGGGCTGAGACACAGCCTCGTTAGACACTGGTGTTGAGGGTAATTGTGAAGATGTTGTTGCCTATCCTTACTGATTGCGATCTGTGGGTTAGGAAATCTAGGATCCAATAGCAGAGAAAGGAGTAGAGCCCTAAGCTATGGTGTTTGGAGATGAGTTTTGTAGGGATAATGGTATTGAAGGTTGAGCTATAATCAATAAATAGGAATCTGACGTAAGTGTTGTTGTTATCCAGGTGTTCCAGGGTTAAGTATAGGGCCAGGGAGATGGCGTCTGCTGTAACCCTGTTATGGTGATAGGTGAACTGTAGTGGATCCAGGCAATCCGGGAGGCTGGAGTTAAAACTCAGTTGAAGAGTTCCGAAACTCAGCCAAACATTTGTATTAATCACAGTTGTTAAAAGATAGCCTTGGAAATGCATACCATAGAGCCTAATGATGCTTCCTTTTTCTCAACTACACCATATGTTACATCAATCAAAGTGGTCCAGGAGCAGGTATATATTTTTTTACTTGAAAGCAGCGGATCAGTTTTTTTTTGGTAGACTAAAGGGCTGTGAACATTTAAATAAACATCTAAATAATGCGGTGTGATTATTTTCCAATGGGATAAGTATGACAATGCATCTGAACACTTACACAATGCTGATCAATGTAATGGTCAACTTACAAGACATAACACTATAATCAATAAAAACACAACAACTTACAATACATCATCTTAAGTCCAAATGTGAAGCTATCAAAACATTTAATACTCACCTGTTAGAATGTTCCTTTCTGCTCAACAGACTTTGCTCATGTTTCCTAAACTGTCAAACAGGATGGGTTTCCAAAACTCACATTGGGCAGTCAATAGTGATCCTGATAACAGAGCATCTGCTTGCGGGAGTCACAGCCAGAACCTAACCCCATCTCTTCAAACCTATGGGAAGTTTGAGTGAGCTATTTTTCCAATCAGAAATTCAAAATTGTGATCCCACAAACTTATTTTATGTTGCACCTACACCATTCCTTACTCTTTCAGGACATGAAAATCTGGCCAATAATGTCATGTTTCACATATATACTGATATTTGCTCTACCCTTCCACTATCTATATAATCAGCTTGTTTGTCCAATATTCAGTTCAGGAAGAGCTGCAATTTTCTCTGAAGATTAGGAAGAATGAAACCACTGTCTTCACACTAGCTCTCCTGAAACAGTCTGTTTACAAATAATTTTGAATGTTGGTTATACATTTTTCAGTCATTGAGTGAAACAAGTTGGGAAATTAAGCAATTACGTTCATGAGATTCACTCATTATTTATGGATACTGGAATCACCAATGTCAAAATTTTCCAACATACCTCACAGCTAACAAGTTTTAAAACTGGTTATTAGGAACATGGTAGAGATTCTTTGGTAAATGCTTTTGCAACGTAACACAGTCAGTTTGAAGTTGGTTAGTTTTAAGATTTGAAGTTCTGGTACATTAATAAATCTTCTTAGTACTATTGCCAGTCTCAATGCTCACTGGTGTTCAGAAATATTTCCAGTTAGAATTATTAGAGTGTAATAAACTAGTGACTACTTCAATGGCTATTGTCCTTTCTTCCCCCACTTCATGGATTTCTATTTGTACAAATGCTCAAACTAAATCTAAAAATGTGATGCAAACATAACTCAGGGATTTATGATTTTCTTTATTTTTATTCACAGGATGTGGTCAGCATTTATTGCCCATCCTTAATTGCGCACGATAAGATAATAGTGGGCTGTCTTCTTAAACCACTGCAACTATGTTTTTAATGTGGTTACATCTTGTAGTTTCTTAATTCATGTGTGTAAGTTCTGAGCATGTTTTGAGTTTAATTGTGAAAGCAGTCTGTTTTATCTTCATTTGGAGATTGTTTGAAATGTGATTTGTGGCTTTGGATTGATTGAAGATACTGAATACGGCACTTGCCGGAAAAGGCTGATGTATATTTTGAAATCAGACAAACTGGATTAGAAGGTTTTAAATTAAAAAATGGAACCAACTGGTTATCTTTGTTGTAAACCAGCCACTGTTCCTCATTTGTCAGATAATGATGGCAGATATGTAAAGAAATGAAAGAGAGCAAATATTGAAGAGCAAAACAAAGTGATCATGTGGTAGGATAAGAAGCAAGGTACTTGTTTAGAAATTGTCTTGATTATCATAGTACCAAAGCTGTTGAGTTACAAGGTTAAGTTAACACATCAAAATTCACAAGGGGAAAACAAGTGGAAGGAGGTTTGAAAATTGAACAGTTTTACTAAGAACACTTGAAAATGACCTGTAGCTAGTCCTAAGTTTTTTTTTCTTTCATATAAAAACCTCTCAGCAGCAACATCTGAAATTACACAGTATTGACCACATTGTTTTATAAAACCACCAGGGCTTTTATTGACCTGAAAAATAAACACAAAGCACTGAGAAAATGAGAATGCAATGCCTCCTGCACTATACAATAGCACAGTGTAGCTTTCAGTGCTGGCAAAATTAAAAGATAATATGAGCTAGAACAAAAAAAATGAAAAACATTAGTGATATTGTGTTAACAAAATTATAAGCACCAAATATACATTTTATACTTCAAATGTGTAAACAGTTCATAGTTAGCCATATTGACTAGAGGAGGACGAAAAGTTGGAGATATAAAGTGCAAACTTCAAGTCAACATTCATAGTGGGTTATATTTCTAGTACAAAACATTTTAAAGTATCTTATATAGTTTGCACATTTGAAACATAAATTAAAAAGTTTTTAAAATTATAAGTTCCAGCCTAGGTGTTAATTGCAATATATGTAAAGAAGTACTTTGCATTCCTATTATACAGTGAATAATGACAAACTGTTTGAGGGGTAGGAAAGGAAGATGGTTGACTCAAGTACAAGTACTTTATTTAGAAATAGGTTGATCATACTTCAGTATTCATTGTGGATTTAGAAAATAAATTAAAAAACGCAAACAAAATTGTGATTCCCTTAGTTTTTCATTGCACTTTAAGCAGCAGTACCAATAGTCTCTCTAAACAATTCTTCATTTGTATGCAGGGTCTCCTGGCATTCTGGTGCTTTCCGATTGGTCTACACTCCCAGGTGGTCTCTGTGTGTACAAAAACGAGAGGAGAAAAAGAGCGACATCTAGGGATGACCAATAAGATGTGTGTGATGTTACGGCAGACCAATACCTGCTTTCTACAAGGCCCTCCCTCAGTTCAAAATCAAGGCGATGCTCTAATTCTACTAAACAAAGAGAAAAGAAAATAGTCAATGCTTCAGAATTGGAATAAAAATTCAATAATACAAATTTCACACAAAATTGACAATTTTCTTACATGCGTAAGTTGCACATTACATGCCCATCTAGATCTCAACTCTACCTTGCTGGACAAGAGGGATTAAAACCTAACTCACTGAAGACCAGCAAGCTAACTACATAAGTGATCTCCAAAAGCTGTCCGAATGGCTTAGTTTATTGGAAGTCAGAAAAGACAGAGGCCTCAGCCAACTTTATATTGATGCATTTTTCCATCAAAGTATAGTGAAACCCACTTCTTTCAGCACCTTCCATTAATTTTCAATCAGGAGTACAAGATAAAATAAATAAAGCAATAATTCTGCTTATATATTTTAAAAATTGCAGACAAAGCTCATTATGTTACCCAACGTTGGTGATTCTCTTAAACGCAAGATATCCTTCATGTACCAATGCCACTGATCGAGAGCAATACTTTGACAAACTGAGGCACATTAGGCAATATTATGGCAGACCAGAAGCTTGGTCAAAGAGTTGGGTTTTAAGGAACATCTTAAAGGAAGGGAGACAGATAAACAGGCAGAGAGATTTAGCACAGGAATTCCTGAGCTTAAGGCCTAGGCAGTTGAAGGTATGGTCATTAGTGCGAAAGCAATTAAGACTGGGAGGTTCAAGATGCCTGGACTAGACAAGCACAGGTACGTCCACAGAGACTGGGGACTGGACAAGATCAGAGAGATAGGAAGGAATAAAGACAGGGATTATTTTGAAATCAAGGATGAGAATTTTAAAATAAAGACATTGTTTAACCAGAAGCAATGTAGATCAGCAAACATAGGTATGAAAAGTAAGTATACTGTCAGTAGAGTTTTGGATTATCTCAATTTTATGGAAGAGAAGAATGTGGGTGGCCAGGCCAGCCAAGATCAGAACTATCAAGTCTATAGGTACTAAAAGCATGAATGAGGGCCATCCTACACCCTACAAGATCCATGTTTGAAGGTCATTTGAAAATGAGCATTAAATAAAAAACTTTCAAATGAAAAGTAGTCTCACAACACCAGGTTAAAGTCCAATAGATTTATTCGGAATCACGAGTTTTCGGAGCACTGCTTCTTCATCACCTGAAGAAGGAGCAGCACTCCAAAAGCTTGAGATTCCAAATAAACTTGCTGGACTTCAACCTGGTGTTGTGAGATTTCTTACTGTGCTCATCCCAGTCCAACGGCGGCATCTTGACATCAAGTGAAAAGGGCTTAAACATGATTGATGACTTTAATCACAACCTTTTTTATTTCAAAGACTCAAGGAACGCTCATCAGCAGTGATATAACCCTCAGACAGATTACTTCTGAAGTACTGCTCACCAATCGGTTCCTATTTCAGTAGTGTTACCTTAATTAACATTTTTCATGTCACTATTTAAATAAAATTGCTGTCATATTTTTAGTGATGTTGTTCAATTTTGTTAGTGCAGGCAATTTAGACAGATCAACTCTTTCATAGTAGCGTTAAAAAAAGTGCAGTTAACTTACTATTCCCCATATTCAAGCAGCAGGCAGGAGGAACTAAATCCAGAATGGATGTTGTTAAAGGAAAGACTTTGGAAGACATGTACCAACAAGTTAATAAACTAGGGATCACTTCAAACATCAAATGCCAAACCAGCACATCACTCTTCGGAACGCTCAGAGCTCCGTAGGAACTGTCCTCCGGTTTTTCTGGAAGGGTAGCACTTACAAGTGAAATCTAAATATGGCAGCTTTCCCTTCAGTTCAGAGCAGAGTAGGTTTTGTTCTTCAAAGCTGTCCATCCCATTCTCTGTGTCATTGCATTTTTATCTGATCACTGGCCAAACAGGCTGGCAGAAGAGAAGCATGCCATAGCTCAGCTATTGAGAAACAAGCCTATCACTGGAGGGGTTCATTCAGTTGGATTTGGAGAACACAAAGTTACAGCTATTTCTTTTAGCTCACTATTACCATAGCATTAAACACTTGAAGCCCAGATTCAGCACGAGACCCAATTTAAACAAAATTATTTCTCCTGTATTCCTTGCAAATTGTCAACTTTGTGACTGTGATTTTCTAGCCCCTACACTGGCAGGCATCGCAACAGGCAGGATGGGAAAATTTGGAGAGCTGTTGACTTTTAATAGGTCTCCAAATTTTTCCATTCATCCATGACAATGCCCGCCAGTGTCAGGGCCATAAAATCTCATCCATTGGGAAAACAGGTTGAATAACTGCAGTTTATCAAATACAATTCAAATTAAAGATAGACATTACTTACTTTGCAGGAAGTTTTAATAAGAACTTTCATATACTAACCTGTACCATACAAAAGACCAGAATTATTGCGTGACAGCACCCTGGGACTTTGCGGAGTTTCAGCTGCTTTCTTCTCTTCTACGACTGTTTCTTCTTCAGCACTGGAACTGGAACGTGTGAATCTTGCAAACAGTATTCCACCAATACCTTTTCCTATGTGTGCAGCTCCTAATGGGAAGGCAAAAACGAGGATTCAGATGGGAAAGTGTAATACTTATGAAAGGTGTGTACAGTCCATACTCAAGCTTTACTGCTCTTGGGAAACCATGCTCACCATTTTCAGTTTCATGTAAAATATTTAGTCATTAGGCTTCAGCCTAACATTTGGAATGTCACAGATTAAAAGGCTTTGAATTTGACATGGCCAGTCTGCTCAACACTGAAAACATAACATATCAGAAACTCAGTTTTGGCAGCATCTAGTGAGAGAAAAATAATTTGCGTTTCAAGTCAAATGGTCTAAAATGAAGGAAGGCCATCAATGGAAAATGCTAACTCTGTTTTTCTCTCCACAGATGCTGCCTGAGCTGTTGAGTATTTCCAACATTTTCAGTTTTGTTTTAAGTTTCAGGTTTTCAGCATCTGCAGGACTTTGCTTTTGTCTCTCTTCCAGATTCAAAACGGATTCTATATATTCCAGATTCACATATATTGTAAGTAATCCAGTTGAAGGATGATATGATCTGTTAGGGCAGGCAGATTTAACAGCTAAATAAAAATCAAATGGAAGTCTAAATTTAGATAGAAACAGAATCATATAATGATACTGTGCATAAAAGTCCTTTGGCCCATCTGCAAAAACACATGAAAAAAACCTGACCCCCATCTAATTCTATTTACCAGCACCTGCCCACAGCCTTAAATGTTACGAAATGCCAAGTGCTCATTCAGGGTACACTTTATATGATGCAGTCAAAGTCTCTTTGTTCCACAGAACTTCCTAGTGTCATACCGTTCACTGAATACTTCCTTCTCAAATTACTCTTTCCAAACAGGAAAACGTGGGAGAACGGGACTGAGAAACTTGTCAGCCATGATGGAATGATGGGCCGAATTACTTAATTCTGCTCCTATATCTTATGATCCTAAATTGTATCATCCCATACTTTTTGGGGTTAAATTCTATCTGCCTATCTTCTTGTAGCCTAAGATTTTTCAAAAATGTTGAAATTCAACGTGGATTTCTTTCATTGGCAGAGCCAAGTAGGAAGGATAAACGCTTGATTTAAAAATTTAAAAATTAAAAAAAAAATCAGGCCACAGATAGGAGGGCAGAAGCACTCCTTTCTCTACTATTTCTCCTAGTTCTTGATGAAAATGGAGAACTCTGTAATAATTCAACCAAATGCCAGTTTCCCAATACCAACACCCTTTATTGTGCACCAAAGGAAAGGGTCGTGCCTGTAGCTTACAGCCAGGTGTCTTCATCTTGGGATCTACAAGGTTGGACCAAATAAATTTAAAGGCTCAATAAGAAAGCTTATACACTATGATGCCCACAAAGAAAACGATTGATGATCCCTCATGGCCATCATAATATCAGCCCCTCCCCCCCAGGTCCATGTCTCTTCCAGCACCCCCACTGCGAGATCTTTTCTATTGCTTTCCGCTTGGTCAGAGGTCCATTGGTCAGCAGGGCTGGGTGAGGCAGTGTAAACCAAACAGGGGATCTTCTGTTACTGATGTGGGTTCCTCCTCTGGTTCTGCTTCAGCCCAGAGGTCCACTTTATCAGCCTCTGTCTCCCAGTATGTACCTTCACACCCAAGGCTGGAAAATGAGCCTGAGTCCCTGGCGCTGTGAGGCAGCAGTGAGGCAGCCATCCGCCTGAGAAGAGCTGGATGGATGGATGGATAGTATCAGAAGCTTCATAGAGGGAGAAATAACAGTGGCACCCATAATTACAGTGGAGAGAGACAACACCTTCAGCCCATGCAGGTGATGGCTAATTCTGGATGGACCAACAGAAGGTCCATGGTCATGATGTAAGATCAGTTCCTGTAATATAAATTCTGGCTTCAGGTAATAATAGTACTGGGAAAAATTCTTATCCAATGAGAACATGTGCTTAAAAAGAATATAAAATTCTTGGAATTGTCAATATTTGTATAACAAATAAATGCTGAATTGGTTATGCAGGGCAGCAGTAAAATTTTTGATCAAGGCATTCCATAAAAAACAAAGTTTAAACATTCATCCTTTAGTGGTCGGTAAGAATTCCGAGCTCAGTACTGCATTTAAGTTGCTGCTCCAGAACACTGAGCCAGGTACTTTTCACACTGGGAGTAGGGCAGAGCATTATTACACCATGAAGCAGGCTGTCAGCTGGGAGCTTAATACACTGCATAATCTCATAATCAGGGATCAAAAATGTTAATCAATTCTCATTTTGGGGCACAGTTAAATACGAACTGGTTTAATAGAATAAGCACTGACATTCTTAAACTTCCTGATCGCCATTCTTTTGGATTGAACTCACTTAAACAGACACCCATGTCTATAATGCCACCTTGTGGACAATAGTATAATGGGGTCAGATCACTCAGACATGAACACAAGGATTAGGAGCAATAGGCCATTCAACTCCTTGTGTCTGTTCCATCATTCAGTAAGACAATGGTTGATCTGACTGCGGCCTCAACTCCTTTTCCTGCCTGATTCCCATAGCCCTGGACTCCCAAGTAGGTCAAAAGTCTGTCTAACTCCATCTCTGACCATATTGTTGCGGGTCTGGGGGCACATATAGGTTAGGCCAGGTAAGGACATTAGATTTCCTTCCATCAAGGATATTAATAAGTCAGCTTGGGTAAGGAACTTGTTCCACCTTTAAACTCTGGTGCCAAACAGAAAATTTGAAAGGCTTTGCCTGGTTCTATCAATCATACATGTCCTTGTCCTTTCCCATTTATTCAAGTCCTATAATCAAACTGATCCTCCAAACTCTTCTCCTCTTTCTCAACTTCGTGCACAAGTCCCACTCTTTTTTATCATACAAAGGTGATTGTGCTTTTTGATATCCAAGTACCAAATTGTAAAATCATCTCCGTAAATTTCTGCTCCTCCAGCTGCTTTTGCTCAGCATCTATTTTGGTCTGATTAAATATCTCCAAACCATCTTGGGTTGTTTTCTATGTTTAAATTGCTTTATAAATGAGTAATGGAAAGAATCACAAAAAAAAGAAAGATAGCAAAACAATCTACAAATATGTCAGGAAGGAGAATTGCTAGATATAAAAAGGAATCAGAGAAGAGAGAATGGATACTATTAGTGCAACGGTTAAGCTGCACTTTGGATAGGGGTAGGAGATAAGATGCCCTCTAAAGTATATGTAGGCATGGATGTGCAGCAACCTGCAAGATACTGCTGTTCACAATTTGGTCTAGTTAAAAAGTTGTATGCATGGCCATTAAAACAAATTTACAGATACTACCTATTGAAATGAGCAGGCCACGTCCAACAAATAACGGTTAGAGAGAACGCCAGTAGAAGGTTACTCCTAAAATTAATTATTAGTGAGTAACAAGCAAAAAGCATATAGAACAGGAACAGGCCCTTCAGCCCACCAAGTTTGTGCTGACAAACGCCTCTCTAATATTTTCTTGCCTCTATGTGGTCCATATCCCTCTATCCCCTGCCTATTCATGTATCTATCTGGATGTCTCTTGAATTTGTTATAGAATTTGCTTTCACCACTCCTCTGGCAGCGCATTCCAGACATTTACCACCCTTTGTTAAAAAACTTTCCCACTTACATCTCTTTTAAACTTTCTACTTCTCCTTTCAACCTCCGGTAATTGACCCTACAACCCTGGGAAAAAGACTCTGGCTATCCATTCTATCCAAGCCTGTCATAATCTTGTAGACTTCTTATCAGGTCCTCCCTCAAACTCCAATGAAAACAATCTAAGTTTGTTTAACCTTTCTTCACAGTCCATATTCTCCAAACCAGGCAACATCCTGGTAAATTTCTTCTACACCCTTTATAATAAATCAACATCCTTCTAGGAGTGTGGTGATCAGAATTGTACACAATACTCCAAATGCAGCCTAACTGAAATCTTACACCACTGCAACATGACTTTCCAATTCCTATACTCAATGCTCTGACTGATGAAAGCCAGTATACCATATGCCTTTTTGACCACCTTAGCCACTGGAGTTGCCACCTTCAGGGAACTCTGGATCTGCATGCCTAGATCCCTCTGTGTGCTAATATCTCTAAGGGCTCTACCAATTACTGTATATTTTCCTACGACAGTAGACCTTCCAAGTCGGATCACCTTACATTTGTCTAGGTTAAATTCCATCTGCCATCTTTCGGCCCAGATCTCCAGCTGATTTATATTCTGCTGTATCCTCTGACAATCCTCCTCACTATCTGCTATTCCCCCAATTTTTGTATCATCTGCAAATTTACTAATCAGACCACCTGCATTTTCTCCAAATCACTTATATATATTACAAACAGCAGAGGCCCCAGCACTGAGCCTTGGGGAACACTGCTTGTCACAGACCTCCAGTTAGCAAAGCACCTTTCCACTGCTACTCTCTGTTTGCTTCGCCCAAGCCAGTTTTGTATCCATCTTACCAGCTCACCTTGGATCTCATATGATTTCACCTTCTGGATCAGCCTGCCATGAGGAACCTTATCGATGGGAGATACCACGAGTTAAAGGAATGCATTGAAGTTTTCAAAGAAGAACAAAATGCCAGGATCTGATGAGATCTATCCAATGATCTGATGGGAATTAGAAAAGAAAATAGTGGAGCCACAAGAAAATATGCTTCGGGATTCTATTGAAAGAAAATGTATATCAGTGAACTGGAGAGAAATTAATGTAATCTCCATTTTCAAAGAGGAACAGAGCTCCAAAAGATAATTACAGACCCACTAGTCTAACATTCATGGTGTGGAAAATCTTGGCACTTTTAGTTATAAAGATGAAATTGTGGAAAAAGATATGAAACAGTGCAATCAGAAGCTGTCAACACAGAGGGAATGATGTTCAGAACTGAAAATAATACCAAAATAGGAAGTTAAGTCAATCAGTGGCCCAAGGAAGTTGCATGGGGATATTGCCAAGATGATAGAATGATTGAACTTTTTATGTTTTGGTTAAGCAAAATTAAAGATTTTAATTCAAATAGGAGAAAACTGGATATAGAAGAACAGAGAGATTAGAGAATTTAGGTTTATCAATCATTCTCTCAACAGATTAAGAGTTAAACTAAGAAAAACAGAAACCCTGGTGTTCTAGCAAGAGTTAAGGAACACCAAAGTCAAAATATTAATGGCAAAATAAGACCACAGTTGGAGAGATTACTGCACAGAGGAAGGACACTAAGGCCACAGAGATAGTGTATTTTACTCAGGATGTTGCTTATGATGAAGTGGTAGTACCAAAGAAAGATTTGAAATAACTGAGACTGTATTTGTTGGAACACTGCAAGACAGAGGCCACTTCATCAACAAGAGGCTCATATACTGAAGTGGAACAGTCAATCACCTTACATACTTCTGCTATTCAGACTGCAATTAAGAGTAGACTCATTCTGCAGAGTGGGAAAGCATAAACTGGTACCAAGGAAAACAGTGCTATTGAAAAGAAGTATCAATGCACTGCATTTTATGGATAGAATTTATAGTAGCAGTGATACTGAAGTATCTACAAACATTGTTAATGAGTAGCTTTGGAAAGGGATTTGAAAAGTGTCTTCAAGGACCTCTGTGCATAAATGTGTCTTTTGAAAAAGATGTTCACAGGGCTACTTATGGAGTGACCCAGTTAGGTTTTTAAAATGAAATTTCTATGGGTCTGTGTAGCCAACTGTTGCCCCTTGCCTCCTTTACATGTTGCGGTGGACTCTATTTAATCACTTTGCTCCTCTCCTTTCACCTCCTCTACATCCATGAGTAGAACTGCAAAGCTGCAAACAAACAGTGCACAACCTTTAATATTCTAGCTGGATTACATTATAGAGCTTCCTCTCCCCACAGCAAGCCTCAGAATAGACCTCAATGTCATTTGTCTGGTCTAAGGTCATTCTGTTGATTGCTGGAGTTTATAAATGCACCTGTCATAAGCCATTGCTGCTGAGAGTATTGTTGGCCTCAATTTAGTAACTCCCAGTAATGTACATGTTTCATTTCGCTATAGAGCATCTTTCATGTCCCAAACCAATTAAGTTCTTTGAAGTGCAGTCACTGCTGTAACCTAGAAAACATAGCAACCAACCAGGACACTGAGCTGTCATAAAAGCAATGCGATAATGATCTGTTTTGGTGATGTTGACTGAAGGATAAATATTGGTCAGGACACCAAAGCCACGATCTTGTGGCCCCCTCATGCCCAGTGGGATATTACAGTCTTGCTGAAGTAAACAGAATTTCAATTGCCCACCAAATGGCCTGTAGGAAAGATCTTGTGGCATAAATCTCAAATGAATTTTCTCAATTATTGTGGTCACTAAAGTCATGGCTCCTGGGACAAGCAGAGGTCCTATTACACTGGCCTATATATGCTGGTGTAAAATACCAGCAAGCTATGCCAAAAATGCTTGTGTTTCTGCCTGAACAACTGTATCTTCCTTCCTGACCCAATCATTCTTTTCCAAAAATCATAAGGGACTGGGTTTTTAAGTTCCTGAAAGGATTGGAAACAGGCAGGCAGGTCCAGGATTTTATATCACTGGATGGGAAGCAGGGCTACCTACCCGCAAGTAGATGGTAGCCTATTAATCCACTTAAAGATCTTAAAGGCCCTGCCTTGGAGAAGAAGGCACTCTATTCTCTTCCCCCGCCATCCACAAAATGATGGCTTAATCTATTTTCATCCTTAAATTTGAAAAGATGAGAGAGGATGCCTCCATCTCGGTGTGTCCTCTTCCTCACCAAACTGCAGCAGCATCCTGTTATTGCTTTCAAACTGGGAAATGGATTGTCAGGCCCTGTTTTACAGCAGCATGCACAATGTTATACAGAAAACAAGCAATGAATGTCACAAAACAGGATGTCTGAAATTAGTATCCAATTTCCTTGTCGCTTAGATTTGCTCTTCTGCCAGTTTATAGCAGAACATTTTCATGGGTTGCACAACATGGAGTCCTTCCATTTCTCATTCCTGCTCTAATACCACAACTCAAATTTCAGAATCATGTTTGGAATTATTCCGAAACACACAGCCGATGGGATTTTTCAGTTGTACTATTAGAAAACATTAACTTTTTAAAATCACTCAATAGCAAATGCACCAACATACTTTCTGCTCAATATTCTTATTCTTAAATGATATGCCAACGTATAAGCAGGTTAATTTAGCCAATTTGCAAATCAGTACAGAAAAAAAAAAACTATATTGTAGTCAGGACGTAGAAAAATTATTAGTTATTTTTAATGTTTATAAAACCCTATAACTTTATGAAACACATATGTTGTATGCTAATAATAAATGTCTTTTAACATCCACTAAAAGAATCATATTTCTTCTTGCCCTCTCTAATTATTTAAGGTAGTTTAAAACAGATATATTTTTAACATCTCACCCATTATACTTGCTTTTCCTAGGCTGGTTATTGATTCCCCATAGTTTCGTCGAGGCATAACTGGTGAGGTACTTGGACTTGACATATTATCCACTTCTGTATGTGAGGTAGTCGCTGAGGGAGCCATTGACAGATTTATTGACTCTTTGGCAGGCTTGATATAGGTTGGCCTTAGGTCATCGTACTTTGTTAAGACAGCTGTGTTGTACCAATGGATTTGGAGGGGCGCAATATTACTGTAATGTTTCAGGATCAGAGGTTCTAGTCGATAGGCCTACAAATAAATTAAGATTTCACACTTGTCAACTCTGATTCTCATCATCTTTTAGTACTTTGCATACTTAAAATGGCAAAACATGAACAAGAAATTACTAAGCATGAGAACTAGAAATGAGAGTTGAGAAATAGATCAAGTATGAGATTAAATAGAAACATCAGAAACTTGTCATCACTACCTATCACAGAAACCACCGAAGTCAAAAGGCTACTACTTAATTATATTTTATACTTCGTGTTCATGAAACTAAAGCATGTTCATTCAACATATTTAATTTTTGAAATAAACACTCCTTGCTTTTCATTCACCCATTGCCAATATTATCAAGTTTTCCAGTTCAGATGCTGGGGCAAGGATGTGAGGTATTTGGGCTTGTGCAGATGAAAGCAGGGGTTGCAGGGTGGACAAGCAAACTAACTATGGCGCCTTGATACAGAAAGCCAATCTTGGAGTGGGGGAGAGGGTGGGAAGAATTAATAGGAACATAATGGTAGTGAGGCACAATATGATTAGGGACAGACTGCTCTGCAGCCAAAGCAGATATCAGGAAGGCTATGTTGCCTGTGGACTGGGAAGGAACTTGCTATTTGGGGGCAGTGTTGAGGGGAGGAGGGAGCAGAATGGTGGTTGGATCCAACTGTTGTGGACCATATAGGTCCTGATGGCAAAGGTTAGAAGAAGAGGTTTTTCCTTAGAGAGTCTGAGCAGCTAGGAACTAAATTAGAAAACAGAACTGCTAAGGTAAAAATATCTGGATTACTCACCCGAGCCACAAGCAAATAGGAGTAGGATAAGTAAGTTTTGAGAGTTAAATGCGTGGCTCAAAGATTAGTTTTGGAGATGAGGTTCAATTCATGGAGCATTGGCTCTTTTGGACGATCTTCACCTGAACTATGCTGAGACAAGGTGTTATGGGATAGAGAGGGCTTTAAGCTAAACAGTTGGGGTGAAAGATCAAGTGATGGAAGATGTAATAATTTAAAGAGGGGGAATAAGGCAAAAAAGCAAGATAACAATAAGGGAATTGATAATGTGAGTGTGGCAAAAAGAGTTGGAGCATTTAAACCAGAGTGTGCCAGTGTATAAGGCCAGAAGTTACAAAAATAATAAAGACAGAATTAAAGTCAGTCTATCTGAATGTACACCAGGTAGATGAATTGATGGCTCAAACTCATGTAAAAATGTGCAATGTAATTGCTATCATGGAGACATGGTGCATTACACATAGAATGGAAACTCACCACAGGGTCAGTTGGGTGAAATATATTGTACAACCGACCACAGATACTTCTCGGTAGAATGTGATCCTGATTACCACTATGTTGAGGACGTATGCCACGTAATGCTAGGAAAACAGCTAGAGGGGATCCCATACAGAAGAAATTTTCAACCTGAAATAAATTAAATTTATTGTCTAATTGATAGATACTATTAAAAATAAACTGCTCAAAACAAAAAGCAGAAACATCTCATTTATTTGGAATTTATTTCCTAAAAATTATAATCACAATGATCACAAACACACTGTGCTAACATGACAATTCAGCTGGATATTTTTCAACATTGGAACGGATACTCTTTTTTAAAAATATTTGCATATTCAACATCAGTTCAAGTCTCAAGTTTAAACAATCCCAAGAACCCAAAGCAATATCTTTCTAAACCAGCTACAATGAATGGACTATACTATCTAACAAGTGGAAGAGCTGTATGGACTTTTGTCATAAGACGGGGTCTGGACTTTGTCCCACAGTAGCGAGACATGTCATAGCAGATTAAGCGGCCCAGCCAGAAGTCTATTGTTTGTTGGCGAGTCTGGATGATCCTGGCAGTGGTCAGGGCCAGAAAATCTCACCCAGAGGTTATTCATTCTGTCCTTTCTGCTTGCACATCAAGTCAAATCTTCTCCAAGGCTGCTGCTTTTCCTAGCATATTATTCCAGTTGATGACTGGAAACAGGCTCACAGTAAGAAGTCTGACAACACCAGGTTTAAGTCCAACCAATTTATTTGATAGTAAACTCAAATAAATCAGTTGGACTTAAACCTAGTGTTGTCAGACTTCTTACTGTGTTTACCCCAGTCCAATGCTGGCGTTTCCACAACAGGCTCACAACAGTATCGCACTAGTAACTGAAGTATAAATGCACCAGAAATAATCTGAATTCCATGAAGCTCTACGATCTACGTAAAGCTCTAGTTGCAGAAGGAGAGAATCCCGAGAATAAAACAATTCAGCTGTTGCTGACGTCTGTAACTGTTATCAGATGGTGCAAAACCGTCATCACTAAGGATTATTTTTAATTAAAGATTTGTAACCTGTGGCTCTGCCTACCATCTTAGGCAAGGAAAGGAAAACATATGCGTTACAGATACTTTCGCCTTAACTGCAGCTTTAAACTCAAACTCAACGGAGCTGAAATTCTGTTTGAGGGGAAAGCATTGCAGGCAGTTTTATTAACACAAACTATCAAAAAACATACATTGTTAAAACACAAAGACATGCTGCACCAGTCATCACAAGTACTACGCTGTTGAGAACAATATAACTACATTTCTCAAGTGAATTTAAATGATTTAGTCTACTTTTTTTATTAGTAAGGGACAAGCATGTGATCTCCTCTCGATTTTAATTATGCAAATTTTAAATGGTAGATTAACAAATCTATTTCTACACTCACCTTAAATTTCAAAGCAGGAAATCTGAACGGAGCTGATGCTTTCACTTGAAGCAATTGGTGCTCTAATTGTTTTAATCTGTAAAATGAAATTCAAGTATCAATGGATGCCACGATAGAATTGTACTGTAAACAGATATTTTCACAAAAAACAAACATTATAAAAACATCTTTAATCTTCAGCTGCATTTTTGTTCCCTGGTCCAATAGCTATGCCACAAGGTATAGTTAAAATTGGATATTAAAATAAATTTACCTGTATCCTTTTCACAGAAATATTGGTTAGCAAATATAGTCTGATACATACTTTGAAACAGACGCGCACACACACACAGCTACCCATCCTAGCCTTTAGGCAACTTCTTAGTAAACTCTAGATGCATCACTGTTGGATTCCTATCTCCGACTGACACAGTCTGCAACAACATATGCGACAACCACCCGCCCACACAGCAAAGTCACAATATCAAGAGAAGAAACTTTGTAGAGCAAGTAAAAATCAAAAAGCACGTCACTCTGGGTCATTTCAATCACCTTATCAATGGCCTGGAGTCGGCATTTAGAAGGAACATCGGAGGTCAGTTGCCAAGTGATGGGGTACATGGCAAAGAGACCTAAAGGAAGCAAACAATTAAAACAAATGGGGGGAAAAAGTGGCAATGACTACCTTTCCCCTATTATCAGATAAAGTGCTACTTTGCATTACTTATTTGTGGCATAGTACCAGACAATTATTTTAACATGTAACCAACTATAATAATTCCAGATGGCAAAGCAAGTCTTAATGTTTATACAGAGGAAACAAGTCAGGAAAATAAAGGTGAAAGAAGATAAGGGAAAGAGAGAGAGAGACAAGAATGGATACAAAGTACAAGAGACAGGAACTGCTGAGGGCTGCAATTCAAAGAGAGAAATGCCATGATGATAAGATGAATTTTCTTCACTTTTTCTTTTTGAGTTCGTACAGACTTTTTACAGAGCACAAGCTGATACAGACCAATGTATAGCGATTGTTTTATAAAGAACTTCCATTCTGTGTCCTTTTCCATATCCTTATTTTTAAATAATTTATTCATTGCACAGGAGAGCAGGAGGTTAGCAACTGGTGCCCATCTTCAACTGCCTTTCCAGAAGGCGATCATGAATCATCTTCAACTGCTGCAATCCTTGTGGTGCAGATCATCACAATGCTGTGAGGATTGAAGCTCCAGGTTTTTGGTCTGGTAAGTGAAGGAACAGCAAATTCATTGTGAGTCAGGAAGCCAAGCCTGCAGGTGGTCATGTTCGTGTATATCTGCTGCCCTTGTTCTTCTCAGTGGTACAGGTCACAGACTTGGAAAGTGCCGAAGACAACTTGCCGAGCAGCGTAACTTATAGAGAGGACATACGCTGTCACTGTGGGCCAGTGGGGAAGTGCGTGAAAGGTTATGATAGATTTGGTGTTGAGTTTTCTTGGATGGGGTAACGATTCTTAAGGTTACTAGAACTACACTCATGCAGGCAAGAGGAGGATTTTCATCACTCTTCAGATTGTATCTTATAGGTGGCGGAAAAGCTTTGGGAATGAATTACTTGCTGCAAAATAACCAGCTTCTGAATTATTCTTGTAGCCACAGCTTGGTTGATCTAGTTAAAATGCTCTTTAATGGCAACATCATAATTATTGATGGCAGGGATTAACAAAAAAAATGATAATATTATTGAAAGTCATAGGGAGATGGTGAGATATGGTCAATGCCTGGCACTTGCGTTGCTCTCCACTCATCAGTGGTATGTTGATTGTTGCCCAAGTTCTGCTGCATGTGAACTTGGACTGCACTAGTATCTGAGGAGTTATGAACAGTACTGAACACTGTGCAAGCAAAGGACATTCCCACTTCTGACATTATGATAAAGGGAAGGCTGCTGATGAAGCAGCTGGAGATGGTCGGGTTTACCCTGAGGGACTCCTGAGGTGATGTCCAGGAGGTGAAATTAACATACTCTGACAATTATGCCCATTTTCTTTTGCTGCATCAGACTCATCTACATTAGTTTTAAAAGCTTTATTCCCTCCATTTGTATCTCAGGTAGTGCATTGTACGTCCAAATAACACAATGTCAAAGCATTTCTAACAATTCCCCACTGCCACTGTCCTTTTCACTCCTTGTTGATCCTCAATTTGTGTTCTAGTTACTGACTAATTGGTCAGTGGAAATAATTTTTCCATAACTTGCATTATTAACATCCTTCATATTTTAAAAATCTGCTTCAGACTTTTTGTTTTAATAAAAAGAACCTTAGTTGCTTATAGGCCAGCTGTGCAGTGTCTAATGTTCACTACTCCTGGTACAACTTCAGGAAATCCTGCTTTATCATCATGGCCTTGAGGTTAATATCTTCTTTGAGTTCAGAAACAAAGGCCCATTTATAAAACATCTCACATTGCACAGGTTTGCCTTTTTGACAGCTTTATCTACATGTCTACATGTAAATATTGTGCATCTGAATCTCTCTGCTTTGTTGCAGCTTTAAAACTGTTATTGTTTAGAGTATGTTGACTCCCCATTTCCTCCCAAATACGTAGTGTCACAAAGTCCTCTAAATTTCAGCCAGTCTACATCGTTCTGAAGTTACATAATTCCCTGCACAGTGAATTTATCTACAAACTCTTTATCTACAAACCTTGACCTGGGTTCTCAGGCCTCTGCTCTTGTCAGAATGGAGGCAAAAAGTGACGGTTGAAACCTGACTCAGGGAATCCTGCCCTCATTTCAGTTTCTGTGAATTTTCTGCCACAGGAAAGGGTGTGGGTAACAAGCTTACACAGAGCACTCCTTTCCACTGAGGAGACCCCCTGTAATTTTGATGGAGTTGAGCCAGTTTATGTAGGAGATGCAGTTCATACTTTTCAGGGCAATCACAAACAATGGAGGATGTCTACCCTGGAGTTGGGAGCCAGAAAATGCCACAGGCATTCAACATTCTCTTCGAAAAAAACACCTTCTATACTTTCTGATAAAACTGCCAAACACAATCAACGCCTGTGCATTTATTTGGAATCCATTAATCTTTTCCAAATAAATGCACAGGCATTTCAAAAACAGATGATTCAAAAAAAAAAAATGTCAATGAAGCAAAGTTAGCAGTTTGCTTGCAACTACATAAACAACCACACAGAACTGAACGCATTTGTTATTACTGGAATTCAGCCTAATTTTGATAATAAGGCCAACTATCAATTTTATCAACAAAGGCAGACTGAATAGATAATTTGACAACTGGCAAAGTGGTTAACACTTCTGCCTCACAGCGCCAGGGACCGAGGTTCAATTCCAGCCTTGGATGACTGTCTGTGGAGCTTGCACGTTCTCTCTGTGTCTGCGTTGATTCCCTATGGGTGTTCCATTTCTTCCCACAGTCCAAAGGTGTGCTGGTTAGGTGGATTGGCCATGCTAAATTGTCTCAGTGTAAAGTTTGGGAGATTAGTGGGGTAAATATGTGGGGATAGGACTTGGGTAAGACGCTCTGTTGGAGAGTCAGCGCACACTCAATGGGCCGAATGGCCTTGTTCTACAATGTGTGATTCTACATTCTATTCTGCTAGATGGGCTTGTACTAAATTAATAAATATTTAGTTGAGCTCCAAGACTGACTAAGAGGATCTGTTACACAGTCAAAGTGCACTACTTGCTTTGTGCTTGCCTTGAAGTGATTTTTCAATGCCTGTGTGTTTATTTAGATAGAACTGGAGGTTTCTCAAATGGGACTTTCACTGACTGTGTTTGACTGACAGTTTTATGTATTTGTAATGGACCATTTTTTAAATAGGATGTTGTTACCCAATTCATTTTATATTTCCAAAGCATTTCAAAGGCTTCCTGTGTTATGATATGGCTCTCAAATTCTGTACTTAGCTGATACTCAGAGTGGATGTGGAAAACGCATGGGAGAGTGAGGGCAAGAGTATGAATAAAGCCCAATCTTTGGCTCAGTAAATGGAAGCAGATCTTCTAACATGTCAGCCTGGCCATCAGCCTTATTTGCCACCTCTGTAGGCAGCAGGCTCGATCTCAACCCCTGCCCACTTCTGCAGCATAAAAAAATAGAGTGGGTGTTTTCACGATAGAGCTAAGATTACATAGGCGGAAAAATTCCCAACCCCCAATGCCTTTCTCAAATGAAAATTCAGCCAGTTGATACCATGTTCTCAATGCTCTACTCCAGTATCTTCCTGTGTTGGGAAAAATAATGATTCCAATACCGTCTTTGGAATCAGCACTTCTTACATTCTAGTCTGAAAACATCCATTAATCACTACTGCTTACTGTCCTTTTACCAACTTTTCATTAATATTGTCATATTCTCTTCTGTATTGTAACATCCAAATTTGTAATTAATGCTGTTTTGAAAATGAAAGTTGCATCTCCTTTATCAATAGATATTTTCTCAAGGAAGCTGACTGAATTTATCATACAACACTTACCTTTTAAAAATGTATGGTGACGACCTTTAATTAGTCCACCTTCTTCTACATGCGTTTTAATTTTTTTCCACATTATAGCTACTAGAAGCTGCCCCAATACAGATGTTAAGCTGACTAGTCCATCATTATCAGATTTATACTTTTCCCCTTCTTGAATCAACATAAGACTTGCAAAATTGACCAATCTTCTGGTAGGTGCAATTTCCATTTACTTAGAAAACTCTAGTTAACGCTACAATTATTTTTTCCTCTCCAATCCATCTTAACATTCCAATATCAATGCCATCAAATTCTGATGTCTTTCTATGGAATTGCACAAATCTTTTCAATCCGGCTGCCTAAACTAGTTATTTCATCTAATTTCTCCAAGACAAAGCATTCATCTAGTATCTCTGTCATTCCGGCAAGCTCCATGAAAGATTTCCTTTGTTTCTAGTTGCTTCTAACTTTTCAGCAACAATTCTTTTACTATTTTTGTTGATGATACCCATTTCTGGGTTGAATGCAGAAGCCAAATCTGTGGCTAAGTTGTAGCATTTTCAGCTTTTAGATGACTCTGGATTCCAGTCCCACTTCGGAAACTTCAGCACATAATCTTGCCTGCCATTCCAGAGTAGTACTGAAGAACTGCAGCACGTCAGAGGTGCTGTCTTCCTGATGAGGTGTTAAATTGCATCCCAGGATCTCAGCTGAATGTAAAAAATCAGACTGCTCTATTCCTAGAACAGCTGGTTCTCCTGGTATCCTGACTCATGTTTATCCTTCAAGTCATGTCCAGAAAGAGATGATCTGGTCACTTATTTTCTCACTCTTTCTGGAAGATTGTTTTATGCAAAATGGTTACAATACATCCTACAGGATAAACACACTTCATTGGTTGTTGAGGTTTGTGATGTCATCATGAGAACAACTCAAGAAATACTTCTTTTATCTATTGATTAGACAAGGGACAGGCAAATGCCAGAAATGATGGCAGATGTCAAGAGTTGCAAGGATTGCCTAAACAGTTGATCTCAAATTCATCTTTCCATCAGCCTAAGACATGTTTAGACTGATTGAAGTTATTTATTTCATTTGCAAAACCAACAGCCAGGTAATACAGTCTTCATACGTATACATTCTGACTTTAACGATCAAATGCTTTTCTCAATCTTTTGCCATCAGAAGAAATCAACTGCTGCCAGGAGCCAACACAAAAAAAAACATGTATTTGACACAAGTAAACAAAGTTCTAGGGTCTTCTTTTCCCTTCCAGTCTGTGGGCCTTTTGGAATTCTGATGATCTTTAACATTTCGGTTAAGCAAGCAAAGACACAGCCCTTTTCCTACATTATGCCACATAAACCAAAGATTCAAAAGCGTCATTGTCAAAAATCTGAATTGATGCATCAGTATTACACTTCATGCAACCTTAAGTAATTTTACATATGTAAATTTGATAACAATGTGGCTAGGCACCAAGATTTTAATATTATACCATGCATAAATCCTTACCGTTGTTTAGTCTTGAGAATATCATCCAGTAGCTCACGCTGCTCCAAACTCATGGAAGCCTCTGTCATCTCTTCTTCCTCTTGGACCATTTTGTCATAAAATCGCACTGGATACCATCCAGTCATAATGTCATATGTGATGACACAGCCCAGCGAGTGGGCTACTATCGAAACCTTGCCGCCTTGCATTTCAAAATCTGGGTTCCGAGAACAGAAAAGCGCATATAACCGATTTAACTCCTGCTGAAGACCTTTCACAA
The DNA here is from genome assembly GCA_024679065.1 of Sphyrna mokarran. NCBI lineage: Eukaryota > Metazoa > Chordata > Chondrichthyes > Carcharhiniformes > Carcharhinidae > Sphyrna > Sphyrna mokarran. The sequence goes on from JAGIQG010000015.1 coordinate 37,363,771, forward strand.
TCTGAAGTAAGAAAAATATAAAAATATTTAAATGACATACCTCGCTTTCACTATGGTATACATAAATGCTAGAATTAAAAGTATAGCCACATGATGAATAGACATGGAATTTTATGCTAATATACATTTGGATACTTCTTGCAGATAGCAGACACAGACATGATGGGTCCAATGATTCCCTTCATGTAATTCAATGAATTCCATGCATGCTGTGTAAGATACAAATTTACACGAGAATTATAATTGTATTCAAAAAAGCAGTGTGTATCCAAAAGATTCCTACTACAAGCTGAATAATATATCAGCTAACAATTAAATTGATACAGTGTTACTTCTACTTTCGGCCTAATTCATGAACAGGAAAGGTCATGAGAATTATTATTCAATAACTCCTATATAAGACTATATGAGTTATTGAACTAAACAATAACCAGCTACAACATTCAAAAATTACTTGTCCTGGTTATCAGTTGCTTAACTGAAACTAATACAACAGTGTACAGCCTGATCGAAACAAGATCAATGGACAGATTTAAAAAGTCATGGCATTTCTTAATCAAATTTTATTATTGTTTGTGTATGGAGTTCCAAGGTATACAAATTCCAAAGAATAAATAATCATATTGCCTTTTTGCTCTGGCTAGATTCACTGTCAACAATTTGGTAATAAACTGCATTACACCAATGTTTAGCTTGGTAATGTCTTGGATTTGTATGGAATAATTAAATGGTCAAAAACTGCTGCTAATACTCACGTCCCTTTGTCACCCTGACAGACAAGGCACGGGGAAAAGAAGCACTGTGGCAGAGGATCACCCAGATTTGAAAACCTGAATTCTGCATTAAATAAGGATTTATCCTTCAGCAAAAACACATTTTATTTAGAATAAAATGTTGCTACTTGTAATTTTTTCTTACCATCTGAATAATTCTTATCTGCTTAAACAGAGCTTGGCTTAAAATGAACATTTTAAAATACTGTGATTACAAAGTTAGTTGTTTGAGTGCATGCACATATATTCAAAAGGAAGGAAAAGACAGGAATTCATCTTGGGTGGCAGTATGTTGTCAACCCATATCATGCAACATTCGGTTCCATTATCTTTCATGTTATATACACAAAAGTACAACAAGCAGCTGAGGCAATATGAACTTCCAGGATGGATGCTTGCTCCCAAAGAGTGCGTTTTGGAGAAGGTTTGTGTCCTACTCCAGGATAATCATTACTATTGATAAAAAATCTCATGTTAAAAAATATTGCACAATGCCCCCCCCCCCTTCAATACCGGATATGCGTAACAATATTGTCTTTTTGTTCTGGCTAGACTCACTGTCAACAATTTAGTAACAAGCTGCAATACAATGATGCTTAGCTTGCTAATGTTTTGTATTTGTATAGAATAATTAAATGGTCAGAAGCTACTGCTAATACTCGTGTCACTTTATCACCACGAGACACAACCTGATGCCTATTTTCTTCCAGTTAAATTGATAATTCTTATCCACTAAGTTTTAAAAAAGGAATCCAAAAGGATGCGGTAAGAAAAGGATGCAGTGATCAAGTTATGATGTGGAATCTGGACTCATGCATGCTGCTTTAAAACAAATTCTGATAAACACTTTATTTTGGATAAACACCAAAATTAGTTGGTGCATTTTGAAGCTACTGTGCTGATACTACTTAAATGTGAACTATGAACTGCAAAAGGAACTCCTATTTTCAAACATCCAACTTGGCAGTGAAGTTTTACTGCAAAACTTTATAATCCATGAATTTGCAATCTTCCAGTTTTAGCTTTTGTAAGAATTTCAATGTTTCTCAATTTTAGCTCACCACATCAGCAGGATTTAACACTTCACTGCTAGCAGATATGAAGTGGGAGGCATTTGGCCTGGAATTTGCTTTTACAGTCAATACCCTACAGAAACTGAAGCAACTTCTGAAGCTTGCACGTACATAGCATAAAGTGGGAAATATAGAGGGTTCTGTCAGTGATTCTACAATTCTCCAGTGAATGCACTGTTGAATCTCCCCATTCAATAATCCCTTAGCAATCAGACAATTGGTAAAAATTTCCACTTTGATCCTGTTAACTTCACTGTAAAAACTTGTAAAATAAAGGTTCAACTGGAGCAGCATGCTAATTTCATAATCACTGTTAAACAACTTCACTAGCTAATTTTATATCTGTGGGATGTCAAATTTCTCCATTATGAATTAAAATAATCCTACATGTTTTTAATATAACTGTTTTTAGAATTTATTTTTTATCTTAATCCAATCATAATTTATTTCATTATCTGAAAATTTAAATTAAAAAGGGCAATATCGATGTTTTAAAATTTGGAGATTTGTGTTTCTGTGATTGGCTGCTTTGCCTGCTTGCTGGCATTACAGCTAATGTGTGCTTAGAGATCTCCTTGGTGCCATCAATTAAAACTGGTTGTTAAGAGAAATTCCAACCAGAGGCATCTTTGGGGTCAACCTTCTTCGAAATTACCAGCAAATGCCATTGCTCTGCTGCTGACTGCAAAATCTGGCTTTGTTTTTTTTTTAAGACAGCGATACATACATTCAGCCTTTATTGCCTATTTACATTGAATGTCATTAGAATACCAGGGAAATGATGGAATCTTTCAGGCTTCACACATTAAACAAAGTACACTCCATCAACCCATCGTGAACGAGGTGCATTTACGAAGTTTCCAGTTCTGCTCAGTTAATTTTAGAGCATTTGTTTCTCTTACGCCAAATCAATAAGTGGAAACCTTTTTAAAATTCCAGTTCTATGTTTTATAAAAGCTTTAATGTCAATAAGTAATAAAGCTGCATATAAGCCTTTGTCAATTCAGACAGGGTCTGTTGCATGGTTATGGAACTGTGAAGTTGATGTATAAGATTTATTTTATTTCTTGTACTTTTCACATGTCAATCTAATTTCGACTGCACCCTGCTATTTCCTGCTTTCTTTTGACAAAGCTGTGATATATGATATTGCACATTCCCTGATTTACTACTCTAAACCAATGCCCCATCAGTGTGACCTTGCTTGAAACTCACGCTAGAATATTCAACTTCGATTCCATTATCTTTCAAATGTGTTTATTGGCTAATTTTGTCACTGCCATTTAAGTTGTACAATATTGGTTTATTCAACATTAGCATGAAATAGAATGTTCTTCTCCCTTATTTCTTTCTATTTTCCTAATGCTTTTCCTCTCAAGCTTACAGTGTTTACATGTTATTAAAATATTCAACAAAGACAAAAATGACACCAGATATAAACAGCTTGTCAGATAACCAATTAAGGTAAGAAGGCCATTCATCATGTGGTTGACTTTTAACCCGTCAAATTTTTATCTTTATTTGCTGTACTAATTGAGTGACCACAGCATTTGTTTACAAAAGCTCAAAAGAATTGCAATCTTAAAAAAATGCACACATTATATATATTAAAAAATCAATCTGATCTGCAGCAAAATGTGTGGCAATCTGTACCCCACAGTGCAGCGAGTAGAATGCACTCTTGTGTGAATACTAATGAAATCTAATATTGTACACAAAATAATTAACTCAAAATCCCACATTAATAAACCATGATCATTATGCCAACTTAAAACTATTTACAAGATGAGCAACAGACAGACCTCATCCCTGTAAAGTGGGCTAGTGTAGTACATGATATCCATAGCACTGCTGTTTAACATGTCTCTAAGTCCACGTACTTTATCTGGAGTTATAGATTCAACAGTATCTAGAAACATAGGAAGTTGAAAAAGATTCATATTCATTAATTCAGCAAGGCAACATTTGAAAATAAATCTTCATGAACATTCTACTTGAGCACTGATGCCACAGATCTAAGGCAACATGTTTAATCCTGTCCCAAGTGATGCCACTGACTGTCTCCAGCACCTTGTGGAAGTGACCATTCTTCAGCAAATCCTATTGTTCTCATCTGGTATCTGCGCACAGCACGCTTCCAGACAGGAGTGCAAGATGTACTACATGCTCCCTTCCCTTGACCAGAGGTTTCAGTGTCAGTTCTAAGTTCCTCAACGTAGGTCAGCTTACTTAGCACAAATGTGGAACTGCCCTTTCCTGGCCTGTACAGATCAGTATTACAGCAGCATTTACAACTGTGCTAACACAGGAGTTATACTACTCTTTTCCCAGGTAACAGTTGTCTTTGGTGGGCTGAAGCAAGTATAATGTCAGCAACCAGATGAGAAAACAGTTAAAATTTTCTTTAAAGAAACAGTGAGTTTTAGTAGCAAAAAAAAAAAGACATGTTTGTTCGAAGAATAGAATGTCTTTTCATTTACACTATTATTCAAGTAATACTGTTTCTCACTGTTTTAAGAATTCTAAAAGAGATTGCTGCTATTATCAAAATACAAATGAAAAACAAGGTGCACAAACTCTGAAAGCCAATTACTTCTTAAGTATCAGCCTTGGCAGCGTAACAGCATTCTCAACTCAGTCTGAAACTGTGGGTTTAAACCCCATTCCATCCATTGAAGTATGCCATCCAGGCTGACACTCCAGTGCAATACTAAAGGGCGCTGCACTGTCACAGGAACCATAGTTTCAATGAGACATTAGCAGAGTCTCCGTCTTCCCTCCCAGTTGGATGCAAAAGATCCAAGGCAATACTTTGAAGATCAGCAGGGAATCTTCCTTGGCCAACATTTATCCCTCAATCCAATCAAAGACAGATGACCTGCTTATTTCAGATAGTGGGAGCTTGCTTCGTGCAAATTGGCTGTCAGAGTTTCTAATTTACATCAGTGTGCACACCTCAAAAATATTTCATTTGCTTTAAATTGTTTTGGTATGTAAAAGGCACTATCATAAATGCAAATCTGTCTTTCTTTTACTTCCTTCCCTTGACTTAAATGTCAATGCATATGCACTGGTTGAAAAACAATTTTAAGTATAAGAACTGGTTACAGTGTAGCTAATTTAGCAGCTTATTCTTGTTCAGAGTCAAGACTGAAAAAGAACTTAATCATTGCCAACTGGTTTGATGTGCAGTTGCTCATGTTTACAAACAAGAGGAAATATATTTCTCTTGATCTTCTTGTAACCGTGGCTGTGTCTCCCTAATTCTTTGCTTCTCCATTTCCATCTCTGTTCTTTCTCCCTCTTTTTCTCTTTAGATAGTTGAGACATTTTTTCCTGTTATTGCTACCTGTCTTTCAATTCTTCATCCTTTCTCTCCATTGTTTTCTTAATCCTTCTTTCACCTATATCGTTAGATTTCATGTCATATGATTTGCATTGGTATGTCTAACCAGATTGCATGCCTACCATTCAAGCTGTTCTTAATTCATAAGCTGTTCCTGAATATTTTCTGATTGTTCCCTTCTTTACTGTAGCACGGGAGCATAGTGGTTGGCACTGCTGCCTCATAGCACAGGGACCCAGGTTCGATTCCAGCCTTGGATGACTTGCCTGTGTGGATTTGCACATTCTCCTCACATCTGTGTGGGTTTCTTCCCATAATCCAAAGATGTGCAGGTTAGGTGGACTGGCCATGCTAAATTGCCCCTTAGTGTGCCAAGATGTGTAGGTTAGATGGATTAGCCATGGTGAATGTGTGGGGTTACCAGGATAGGGCAGGGAAAAAAAGGCCTGATTTTACCACATCCCTCTTGTTACTTGGTAAAGTCAGGTGTGAGGCCATTAACGCGATCCACGCCCACGTCCACACAGATGCCCGCTTTACCAAGGCCCAAAAATGGCTGCAATCTGATTCGCGTCCAAAACTGGTGCAATAGCAATTTAAATGCTGCCACACTGTGGGTGATCGCTGGAGGGGAAGAGGCAGGGGGTCGCAATCAATGGATAAGGGACAAAGTTACGTTACAGGGGTGCTGTCTGTGGGAGCCATCAGTCCGGGGCCACTTTATCCATTTTTTGTGACCCGGGAGTGATGAAACAGGGGCGCAATTTTCAAATGTTTTTCCTCACTGCGCAGTTCAGAGCTCCGATCGTTTCTGGCTCACTATGCCCCACTCACAATGCAATTCAGACTCGCAATTTGTTTCAGGCTAAGTGATTATGGGGGAGCCTGAGCGCAGATTTCCAAGTCAGATCTCAATTGCGCCCAGATTCAGTACTTAGAATGAAAATGGTAAAATTGGGCCCTCTGTCAGAGAGTTGATGCAGACTCAATGAACCGAATAGTCTCCATATGCACTAGAGGACTTCTATGATACTAATTCTCATTCGTTTCTTGCAAATCAAGAATTCAAATTTGATTTCTTGGGAATTTTAATTTTAATTTGGCTGCTGAGCCGCCGGCAGAAGTTTACAAGCATCCATCAGTCTGCTAACTTTCTTAACCAACAGTAATCCTATCTACCTTAAAGGGACAGGTCAGGTTAGGCATAACTGCATCTTAGCAGCAGAATATATTACATGTTGCATAATCTAATACTCCTAGTTGTAAAATAGCACATCATCTTTCTCACTGCAAATGAATTGATCGGGCAATCTGCAAACATTTCGTTCGAGAACTGCATAGCGAAAGGGATGAGATTGGATTAAATTTGAGTGGCAGGATGGCACAGTGATTAGCACTGCTGCCTCTCAGCACCAGGGACTTGAGTTTGATTCCTGGCTTGGGTCACTATGTAGAGTTTGCACATTCTCCCCGCGTCTGCATGAGTTTCCCGTGGGTGCTCCTGCTTCCTCCCACAGTCAAACATGTGCAGGTTAGGTGGATTGGTCATGCTAAATTTGCCCGAGTGTCAAGGGGACCAGCTAGGGTAAATGCATGGGTTATGGGGATAGGGCCTAGGTGGGATAGTAGTTGGTGCAAACTCAATGGTCTGAATGGCCTCTTCTGTACTGTAGAGATTCTATGATTCTAGAATCAGTCTGTGAATGTTAAAAGAAATAAAATCACTAAAAACAAATATCAGAAAAAACTTAAAATAAGAGAAACTTCTTATTTATATGACACCTTAACAGACTGGAGGAAGACCCCAAAACACATCACACAAAGGTTCTTAAATTCCACCAACACAAGAGTGCTGTGATTGCTTGCTCCTTATTTTGTGCGTACCAACATCAGTAAGAAGACTAATTGATCCATTTCTGATAATGTTTAAGAGAGGGATACCAGCTACCATAAACAGAGGAATTTCCTGTAACCTGAGCAAAATACTGTGGATGTTTAAAATCTAAAATAAATACTGAAAATGCCACAAATACTTAGCAGATTTCACGGCACTTGTGCAAAAAAATAATTAAAATTTCAGATTCAATGAAAGATTATTAGCCTGAAACTATGGGCTGATATCTGTTAAAGTGGGTAGCTTGAGTTGGGAATTGCTGGATTTGACAGAACCACCTCCATATAGGGGATCCTGTCAAACTCACCAGAAAGGCACGGAAAGGATAGGCACTGGCTTGCCCACCTTGGAAGTTAATCGGAGACAGACGTGGAAGCAGACAAGGGTCAAGGTGGGCCGGTTAGAAGACCCGACTTGGTTAACAAAGAACAAAGAACAAAACAGCACGGGAAACAGGCCCTTTGGCCCAACGAGCCCGCGCCGCCACCCCGATGTTCCCACCTCTACCCGTGATCCCTGTCTATGTTTATAGATCTATGGATTAAAAACCAAATTTGAGACAATTTTAGGGAGAATTTGTTTTGCCAATTAGCCTAAGAGCACATCTTTGGGATGTGGGAGGAAACCGGAGCACCCGGAGAAAACCCACGCAAGCACGGGAAGAATGCGCAAACTCCCACAGACACAGGCACAAATCCATGTATATGCACAGCACAGCGATAGTCACTGAGCTGTCGTGCTGCCCATCAAATGGTCCAGGTCAAGCATACACCAACGACATGAAGCACTAGGATACTCAAAAAAAAAAATCCAAGAGCAGCCCTCTCACGACCCATTGTGTGTATGCCCCATGTGAGACCACAAGGCGGACCAAAGTACCTGTAGGATAAAAACAAGTACATCAATATCATCATCTATTTCCTAAGGACTTCCAAGGCTCATAATCCCTATTTTAAATCAGTTTTCTATACCCCTCCATTCCCATTCTGTTCATGTGCCCATCTAAGTATTTCTTAAGTAACTCCAGAGTGCCTGCCTCCACCACTTTACTTGACAGCGCATTCCATACCCCCACCACCCGCTGTGTGAAAAAACTCCCTCTAGCATCCAAATTATACCTCACCCCCCTCACCCTAAGCCTGTGACCCCTCGTGCTATTCAAGTCCATCCTAGGAAAAAGCTTAACTCTGTTTACTCTATCTATACCTCTCATATTGTACCATTAGGACTTTGGTCTAAGATGTTGGTCTAAGGCCTTTTAGCCTTCATACCCTAATCGTGATCCCTTTATGCCCACTCACCCAGTACACAATGTAAAGAACCATTAAGCCACATAATACCAATAGCAAGTCTTGAAATGCTGAGGAAAATCTTTCAGAATTCTGCTTAAAAGAGAACCCTGGCTAAGCTAATTTGGTTGTCCTGGAACTCGGCCAAGTATTCATAATAAGGTCACCTGGTAACTGTATTACTAGAGACCAACTACTTCAATAAATGGGCTCATTACAAATTCAGGATTTGACATTTTTTTATTTTTGAATGGGCATGGGTAAGGCCTGCTAAACGTACCTTTCAAAAGGTTCCCAAATCCAGATTATCCAGGGTAGGAGATGCTTACACTCAATACAGCCAGCCAGAGTGGAGTGCAGGGTGTGGGCTGCCCACACTCTTATTCTGCACTAAAGAAAATTATTGGCAGCAGGAATGGAGGCAGGAATTCCAGATTTAAGTCCTGTCCACCACTTCTAAATCCCTCTGGGCTCTGAAAATCTGGGTGTTAACTGTTTCCCTCCGTAGATTCTGCCAGATCAATTGAGCATTCCTATAATTTTTCCTGGTTTTCTGTAGAGATCTTGGCTCAATTCTAATTAGCTTTGAAATTTGAAAGTTTAGAAAACTGGCAGGTGCTTGTAAAACTTCTCTAATTTTCTTGTAAACTCATGTTTAATCACATTAGTAGGTTACTGTTTCAATACTATCCACTTTAATGAGGGATGAGAGCAAGTACTAAGACCATACACAAATTCTAATTCAATTCTGATCTACACGAAGCCCTTATCCAATGGTACCCCTGTTTACATTTAATTACCCCCATCCAGGCACAGCTTCGACCTCCACTCCACAGGCAGAAACTCAACATATTCCAAATTTGTGGCATAAGGAAAATGCTTTTCTTCAACCTTTCTTGCAGCTTCTCGCATCCTACCAAAGTAGAAGAGGAATAAAATTATGTGGAGCTGTGATAAGTGTCAAGATGAAAGCAAACAGACTAGGCTGCTGTCAGTTTAAAATGATATCTATTTTTAGTTGCTGGCAGGCTTAACAAACAAAAATAAAGCGAAGTACGTGAGCTTTATTCTCTCATCACTAATTTGACAAAAGTGCAAAAATTCACAAAACAAACTATGTAGATACTTACATGCTGCAACTGAAATTATGGTTTAATTTGTTATTATTGAATGTCTGTAAAAATTGACTGAAGTTCCTCCAGGCTGACTATTTAAAAAGGCAATAATCTCTGAGCTAATGAAAATAAACGTAGGCATCTTCCAATGCACCTCAGAAAGAGGCCAAAATACGTTTCTATGAAAAGCCTGTTTCTTTCTCAAAAACAACAAATACAGAATGGTGGATTTTAAAGCCTTTGCCAGTGAGCCAGTGTATTAAATTTGATATGTTTTCAGTAAATAAACTGCTGTTTAAAGTTTACATTGAGTAAAAAACATATGATAGTTTTGTTTTTTGTATTCACCCAGGAAAGGGAGAGATACATATCTTACTGTATCATTCTATTCACTCATCTGTCATGCAAACGAACTACCTGCTGGTCAAAGCCCAGCACTGATCTGTATGTATATGGATATCGAACTCACCTTCTGAATGTGTGCTACAGTTAGTATAGTATGTATACGACATATTCTCCTTTACAATCTCTATTTCATGCTATTGTCCATTTAGATATTGGGCGAGAAATATTATACCCCCCCCACCCCAGTTAAAACCAAAACATTTCAATTGTGTGAAGTACTATTTGTCACTGACAGTCATTTTATAATGAAAACAGTGTACAACATGCAAAGTAACCCCAACAGTCCAAGAAAACAGCTGACAGAATGGATGCCATTGATTTCTCAGGAATTCTATCCAGTACTAAAAGGGAGACACATTTCATAATGCAGAGTCACATAGCCGTATCAGAGAACTTAGCTCCATTGACCAAAGCAACCCTATTATAATGGAGAAAAGCTAACATCCATCTCTTGCGAAGTCTCACCTGTTCCTCCTCAAATGTGTCTGCAATCAAAAGTCAACTTCCATTTTTTTGTTGAGAAACATTGCATATAGATTAAGATTTAAAAAGTTGCTAATTTTCTAACATTAGATTTCTTACAAAGGCATGAAGAAGAAATCAGTATTAAACAATCACTTACAAGAATGTGTTTTACTAAATGGGATGACTATTCAATATAGTCTCAGAAGCAGCCTAAGCATTTAATGTTAGTGGATAAAACTATGGTTTGAGAGTTTTGTCTAAAACTGGCAAAATACATGACAGTTCAAATGCAAAGATAGCACTACAATGTGTGATAGTTGGGGAAGGAATAGATGTATATAAGATTACACAGACCACCTGACTCAAACAGTCCATGTTGGTGTTTATGCTCCATTTCAGTTCCCTACTATCTTTTCTCATCTAAATCTATCATTGTAATTGAGTAAACTAAGTCTAGTTTCCCCTTAAATCTATCTATTCAATTTACTTCAAGTACTCTTTATGGTAGTGAGTTCCACATTCTTACCAGCCACTGAGCGAAGTGGTTTCATGGCACCTTCATAGCCAGTCACCCAAAATCCACATGGGCAGATGTCAGGAGACACAGACAGATGAAGAATTAAATTTCTAGCAATCTAATCCAGATCCTTTTTACACACTTAAGTGAAGAAAAGTCCTATTCATGAAACATATTCAAAGCTTTAACTCTCCTCAGTGCTTAAACTAATAAAACATTTTACTCAGCCCACACATCAAAGATACCAAACTGAACTGAGCCCCTGCTGAGATATTTTTCAGTTTTTGAAACTCGGCCATGCATTCATAATAATAGCCCATGAGAAATGTTAACGTTTACTGAAACTGAAAGAACAAATTATATTTCTTTTTCATACCTACACCAGATGACCTGTCAATCCAAGTAGTCTAGAAAATTGTCTTTAAAAGCTTCTGGACAGTTTCATCTTGTTTTTCCAGCTTAAACAACAGGGAATTTAAAAAAAAACTTCAATTTGTGACATTTAAAAAAGATCTTATCCATCTTTCAAGACTATTTATGTCGACTCCAGCACCCACACAACGGATTAAGGTCTCTGGAGCAGCCACAGTGGGGTCTGTTTGAACTCAAATACAGAGTTCAAGTGGCAGCAATGATTTTGAGTTTCCCTTCATGTAAATCATGCCTTCCCATGCTGAAAAAAATTTGATGAAAACGAGGGCATATCTCACCAGAATCAGGCCGGCATTGCAAAAATCCTGCCCCTAGTGCTTGGTTTGCTTTTTAATGACTTTGCTAAGCTATGGCACAACTTTTGGTAGTCAGCATATTTCTACTGGGAAATCCAGTTATTTTTCCATTTCATCTAGACCTGCATCTTTCTCAATAAATGTACTACCTCACATTTGTGTCACAATTTGCCCATTCTGCAAGTTTACTAAATCCTCCTACAAATTGTAGAAAAAATTATTCTAGTTTCACAAGAAATAAATTGAGAAAGCTAAATTGTGAAGCTGATCTTTGTTCTAGATAGGGTCTGCACACTATGCATTCCATTCACATATAAACACTGCTTTATAGATTGCTGGAGGAACAAACAAAATTCATGAACATGAAGAGATCAGAGACTGCCTGAGTATAAAGCTCCAGGAAAATTGGGAGAGGTCAGAAACATGGCATCTCAGTTTACTGCTGCAAGTTACATTATCGAGAACAGAAGAATTGTTTTTACACACAATGCAGGTATAACAGCAATTATGTCTATTAATTTCAATATTCTTTCTACCCGTGTATTTTGGACATTGGAACTGAGCTTTCATCTCTAGGAGAGGAAATTCCTCATTAAACATCTGATTTTCCAGAAGAATGCCCACTAGAGAGACAATGAAGATTACAAGCAGAGCAAGTCTGGGATTAGATTTGGGTGAGAATGAGGAGCATGAATAGACTGGAATGTCAGAAAGCCAAAGCAATACTAAAAACATTTGTTCACAGGTACTATTTCAACATCCATCAGATGCACTATACCTGGAACCCGCACCCAATTTTTACTGAAGGACAATACCCAAGAAAACTATGAACAAGCTCTGCCATGTTTTGTAGGAGATCTTTAGCCAGCATGCTCAATCCAGGTGGCATGATCAAAATTACCCTGAGGCTCAGTTTCCATTCTTTCCAGGTCATCTGAGTTCAATGATCATTGCTGCATGATGGATGTTTTGTTCCGAAACCAGTATTTTCATCATTATTGAGCACCACCATTGTGAAGGACTGCATAATTTTAATGTATGGCTGGCTTTATACAGCTAAAAGGAATAATTGTATTGGAGAAATTATTTGGGCCCCAGCTTGTAATACTGTGGTGCTTCCTCCACATCCAGTTGGTCTGAGAGCCCAAGAATTATGCAGTCCAATAATTAGTTCCCCTGCAGCTCCCTATGATGCCTTTATTTTTCACAAAAACAACTGTGCCAGGCTTATCTGATGAAAAAAGCACAGTAAAACTGGGACAAGATGGTCCTCTTCAAAACTGGCTGAAGATATCCTGTCAGATATGAACAGTAGTGGAGCACTGACAATGAAGTCCGTGTAACGATCAAAATAAATGTGAAATATGCCATTTAATATATTAAAGTAGAGCTTCTAGATTCTCAGCTGACCAGCTGGTGCATTACATGATAAACCCAAAGTCATAAAATAATAATGGATCCTGCAGACTCCATAACTTTGCTTTACAAAGGGCCCTGCCAATAGAGAAAGAAGAGCAAATTCCAGAAGATGCAACAGTACAGGATGAAGATAGTTCTTGAAGCAAGGATGTGGGCTGGAAAATTAGTCTAGTCGACACTGGTACAAAATATGTACTTACCCAAGTATCATAACTGCCCCTTTTAGGAAATTTTCTTTACACATACTTAAACACACTAGCTCAAAACAGAGGTAATCGCCTCTTACAATCATAATTAATTATGACTAATGCCCAACTATTGATATGATGTTGGATGATCCAATGACAGGCATTCTTGGCAGAATGAACAAACGAGGTGCACAAACATGAGTTGAGTGATGTGTGAACAATGTTTGCTCTGTTACAGCTGAGTTCCTTTGGCATATCTATTCATTTTAAGCAAATCAGAGTAATGCAGAAAGAATAAATGCAGCTGATGGCTGCAGGGTTTTTAATGGTCCTTGCAAGGATCTGGAATAGTGAAAGGTTCTGCTGGTGCCCTTTGCTCCTCAAGTCTTTGTAAACAGCTTTGGAATCCACGCTTAGCTTGGCAACATTTAATTCAAGAGCATTTTTTCTTCAAGTAAACAGCTAGCTTCCCTTCCAATGCTTTCTCAAACACAGAACTGGTTATCAATTAAAGGTCACAGCTGAATTAGAAAATTAGTACTGCCCTTTTTTCAGTGGGCTAAAATGTGGATTTTCCTTTCAAAGTCAAACAACAATCTCATTCTCCCCCCCTCCCCCAAACACCCTCCCCCCAATATTCAGTGAGCGGAATCATGTGGCTGGATGGTCATATTCAAATCTATTAAAATCCATCAAAATGAGGTCCTTGCCTCATTTAAAGGAGCTTTATTCATTGAATTCCTACAGTGTAAAAGGAGACCATTCAGCCTATCAAGCTCATGACAAAACTGGCAAAGGGTGGGAAAAATCAGAAAAGCGACCTCAGTGTTCTCTCTGATGCATACGCAAGCTGAAAATTGTCCCCATCACATGTACACCAAACCAGGAGCAAATTCTCCCAGAAAATTTTAGCACCCACAGTTTACTTGCGACACCAACAGCAATTTCTAAGCTCTCTTGCAAAGTATGTTGATGTCTTTCTGGAGAAAAAGGAATTACTGCTTGGTAAAACATACTTTTCCATTCAGAGATGTGAATAAATTTTTACAGGATGATTTATTCAGAAGGACTGCAATTAACGTATTTATTAATTAATCACAGTACCTTTGGTTCAGATCTGTGGTTATTTTTGATGCAGAGGCAGGGAACACATTGTAACTAAAGGTAAGATTTTGCACAATGTAACTGTAATTAATAGATTTGAAATGAGAACAAAAACTTAATGTGTCACAAGTAACCAACAGCTTGCCTAATCCAGGGATGATGGCAGATATCAGAAACAAAATATTCTAAGTATACAATTCAGGTTTAGTATCAGTAAAGGCCAAATTAAAAATTTTGAAAATGTTATAAAAATAGATGTTGTATATTATTCCATTACTTTAATATATGGGTTTTTGCCTGCAGTGTTTGAATTACAAATATCTCCAGAGTCAGATATAATATTCCGTAATAATATCACTCAAAGGAACGACTGACTCATTTTCAATTGCTATGCACATGGAACCCTTCACTACTTCGGCCTTCAAAGTTCTTGTCTGAATATTTGCTACTACCATCACCACCAAGATCTATACCTCCAAATGAACTTCCATGCTCACCACAGCAGCCCGTCTCACTGGCCTGTATCGTATACTTTGAATATTTTGTGCCTGATATCTGCCAATATAGAACATAGAACATAGAACATTACAGCACAGAACAGGCCCTTCGGCCTTCGATGTTGTGCCGACCAAAATAAAAAGCAATGCCCCTCCAAACTAAGCCATTCCCTTTTCTTCCATATACTTATCAATTAACCTCTTAAACGCCACCAAACTTGGCGCATCTACAACAGCTGCAGGCAGGGCATTCCACTCCCTAATCACTATTTGAGTAAAGAACCTACCTCTGATATCCGTCCTATAACTCATACCCCTTAATTTAAAGCTGTGTCCCCTCGTGCTAGCTTTCTCCATCCTAGGAAAAAGGCTATCCCTGTCCACCCTATCTAAACCTCTATTCATCTTATATGCTTCAATAAGATCCCCTCTTAGCCGCCTCCTTTCTAACGAAAACAACCTCAAATCCTTCAACCTCTCTTCATAGGACCTGCCCTCCATAACAGGCAACATCCTGGTAAATCTCCTCTGTACCCTCTCCAATGCCTCCACATCTTTCTTATAATGTGGCGACCAGAACTGCACACAATACTCCAAGTGCGGCAGCACTAGAGTTTTGTACAGTTGCAACATGATGCTGCGGCTCCTAAATTCAATCCCCCTACCAATAAAAGCTAAGACTCCATATGCCTTCTTAACAACTTATCCACTTGACTGCCTACTTTCAGGGATCTATTGACACATACACCAAGATCCTTCTGTTCCTCAACACTATTAAGACCCCTACCATTAGCCCTATACTCTACACATTTATTGTTCCTGCCAAAGTGCATTACCTCACACTTTTCCACATTAAACTCCATTTGCCACCTCTCGGCCCAGCTCTGCAACTTGTCCAAGTCCCTCTGCAAACTATAACACCCCTCTTCAATATCTACCACTCCACCGACTTTAGTGTCATCTGCAAATTTACTAATCCATCCTTCAATACCCTCATCCAGATCATTTATAAAAATTACAAACAGCATGGGCCCCAAAACAGATCCCTGAGGTACACCACTTGTAACCGAACTCCATGATGAATAATTTCCATCAACCACCACCCTCTGTCTTCTATCAGCTAGCCAATTCCTAATCCAATTAGCTAAATCACCCTCTATCCCATACATCTGCATTTTCTGCAGAAGCCTTCCATGGGCACCTTATCGAACGCCTTACTAAAGTCCATATATACCACATCAACTGCCTTACCCCCATCCACCTCTTGGTCACTTTTTCAAAAAACTCAATAAGGTTAGTAAGGCACGACCTACCCTTCACAAAACCATGCTGACTATCCCCAATCAATTCATTTCTCGCTAAATAACTATAAATCCTATCCCTAATAATTCTCTCCAATACCTTGCCCACAACAGAAGTAAGACTCACTGGCCTATAATTCCCTGGAAGGTCTCTCTTCCCCTTCTTAAACAATGGGACCATATTCGCTATCCTCCAGTCCTCGGAACCACACCCGTAACCAACGAGGACCTGAAGATCAGAGCCAGAGGCTCTGCAATCTCCTCTCTTGCCTCCCAGAGAATCCTAGGGTAAATTCCGTCCGGCCCAGGGGACTTATCCAACTTCAAACCCTCGAGAATTTCTAACACATCCTCCCTATCTACTACAATACTTCCCAATTTGCACCCCTGTACCGCAGTGTTCTCCATAGCTACATTTCCAGCACTCTGCGTGAATACCGAGAGAAATATTTATTCAGTGCCTCACCAATCTCTTCAGGCTCCACGCACAACTTCCCACTGCTGTCTATGACTGGCCCTAATCTTGCCCTAACCAATCTTCTATTCTTAACATATCTAAAAAAAGCTTTAGGATTCTCCTTGATCCTATCAGCCAAAATCTTCTCGTGTCCCCTTTTAGCTCTCCTCAACTCACTCTTTAGCTCCCTCCTCGCTAATCTATAGCTATCCATTGCACTAACCGAGCCTTCAAGCCTCATCCTGACATAAGCCTCCTTTTTTCTTTTAACCAGCGAATCAACTTTTTTCGTACACCAAGGTTCCCTTACTCGACCATTTCCTCCTTGCCTGACAGGGACATACTTATCAAGGACTCGCAGCAGCTGCTCCTTGAATAAGCTCCACATTCCAGATGTTTCCAGTCCCTGTAGTTTCCTAGTCCAATCTATGCACCCTAATTCTCTCCTGATGGCCTCATAATTACCCTTCCCCCAGCTATAACTACTGCCCCCAGCTTCATGCCGATCCCTGTCCATCACTAAGGTGAACGTAACCGAATTGTGGTCACTATCACCAAAATGTTCACTAACTTCCAAGCCTAACACCTGATCTGGCTCATTGCCCAGCACCAAATCCAATGTAGCCTCACCTCTAGTTGGCCTCTCTACATACTGAGTCAAAAAACCTTCCCGCACACTCTGTACGAAAACTGACCCCTCTAACGAGCTAGAGCTATAGCTATTCCAATCAATATTAGCAAAGTTAAAGTCCCCCATCACAATACCCTACTACTTTCACTCCTAATCAGAATTGACTTTGCAATCCTTTCCTCAACCTCTCTAGAACTATTAGGAGGTCTGTAAAAGACTCCAAACAGGGTGACCTCTCCTCTCCTGTTTCTAATCTCAGCCCATACTACCTCAACAGACAAGTCCTCATCAAACTTCTTTTCTATCACCGTGATACAGTCTTTGACCAATAATGCCACTCCTCCCCCCCTTCTACCTCCTTCTCTACTCCAACTAAAGCATTTGAACCCCGGAACCTGCAACATCCATTCTTGTCCCTGCTCTACCCAAGTCTCTGAAATGGCCACAACATCGAAGTTCCAGGTACTGGTCCAAGCTGCAAGTTCCTCCCCCCTTATTGCGAATACTCCTTGCATTAAAGTATACGCATTTCAAACCATGCCCCACCCCACCCGTACGCCGCTGTGTTTTACAACTCTCTTCTATAACCCCCTTACTCTCATCCCTCTCAGCACCCCCACTACTTAGGATCCCACCCCCCCCCCGAATCAGTTTAAAGCCCCCATCATAGCCTTAGCAAATTTTCCCCCCAAGATATTAGTCCCCCTCTGGTTCAGGTGTAGACCATCTCTCTTGAAGAGGTCCCACCTATCCCAGAATGAGTCCCAATTGTTAAGGAACCTCAATATCCCTGAAGTCAGCACACTGTTGGTTACTTGTGATACATTCATTTAATTTTTTGTTGTCATTTCAAATATTTTTATTATACTTCTATTATTTACCAATTATATTGCATAAAATCTTACGGTTAGTTACAATGTGTCTTCTGCCTCATTGCATCAGAGATATTCCAGCTGACTATTATGCTTGATAGTCAGCTAGGATTCAATAAAGTTTACAATGCCATCATTCTCTAGATTTTTTAATCTTTGCTGTTCAGAAACTACAATCTATTGCAAAACAATGAATTAATAATTTATAACAAGTGCATCTAGATTAGTCACAAAATAAGCAACAAACATGGCATTTTCACAACTGAGATCACAAGAACAGGTGAATAATTCTTTTCACCAAGGAGGTGGTAATTTTCAATCCACATGATGCATAAATATCAAATCCCAAAAATTTTGCTTTTTTATTTCCCTGGAAAATTTTGAATATCAGTTTATTGCTACACTACACTGGACCAAGATTAAAAACAAACTCCAGTAGCTGATGATAAGTTGGTTATTAAGACAAGTTATACATACATCTCAGAGAAAAATTTCTAGATACCTCAGAAAAATTTGGACTAACTTTGCTTTCTCTTTAAAAAAAAAGGAAGTACCTATGTTTATGTTGCATCTTTTAGCAACCCAAGGACAGCAGCTTGCATTTACAAAATGCTAACATGTTCCACACTTCAGAGGACCTTACTGAGAAATAAATTCACATGAAAGCAAAGAAAGCAAAATTAGGATGGGTGACCAAAAGATTGGTTAAAGATACAACTTTTTAGAAGAGTCGTGAAAAAAGAAATTTATAGAGAACATATTGCTTAGAACCTTGGAGGCACAATATCAATGGCACAGGAATTTGGGGGTATTCAAAACTCAAACAGGAAGTATGCAATGATCTTGAGGAATTCAGGAAGTTACAAAATAAGTTTGGGATCATGAAAGGATTTCATCATGAGGTCATGAATATTAAACTGGAGGCCTTTGAAGACTGTGAGCCAGCGTAGGTCAGCAAGAAAAGGGTGATGGATGAGCAGGACTTCTTATACTATAATACGGGCAGTACAATTTTGTATAGTCTAAAGGTTATCTAAGTGGAGGTTGGCCAGAACAGCATTGGAATAAATTGAAGGTTGAGACACAGATGGGGTTTCAGCAGCAGATAAGCTGAGATTGGAGGGAAAAAAAGATAAAGTAAGCATTCCATGTGATTATGAGGACACAGGTTCAGAAGTTCAGCTCTGGACCATAGAGGATGTTGAGGTTGTGAGCAGTCCTTTTAAAATCAGAGTCGGGTGCCTGGCGGGTAATGGAATCTAATGGAGGGAATGTGGCAGGAGCAAAAGAACAATGGCTTCTATTTTTCCAATATTTAACTGCAGGAAACTACAGCTCATCTAGGACTCTTGTTAGATATGCAGTCTGGAGCAGATCAGTCAGAATTAATACTAAAGACTGCAAGAGAAATGCAAGCTCACAAACAACACAGAAAAGTAAAACTAGAAAATATATCATTAAGAAACAAAAAGGTGTATCAGCATAAGAAAGTAAAGATGAGGAAGAAATTCAAGAAAAATAAACAACAAAAAAAACAGAAAAATAAAACTGAGGAATAAATGCAAAGCATTATGGTTGAGAATTACATATAACATTATTTGGAGAAGATATGTAGTTGGAAATTATAATTCCGGATAGGAAAAGGCATCAACCTCCCCAAAAGTCCATTCTGCATTTTAAATAGTGTAAAGAATCTTTTGACATAATTGAGAATTGTATTTTCTGCTCTTTTGCATTCCTTACCTCATATTGCAGATTTACCTTTTCCATTGCTTTTCTGATCTTGTGTCTCAAAGCAGATCTGATACTTACCTCCTTTCAGGACTAAATGCTTCAAGTTTCTCAGATGCTCAGGATTACTTTGCATCATGAGAAGTTAAGGTTTTCCTGGTGTGTTACTGAGAATTGGTCAAAGTATAGTGTGACCAAAGCATAGACAACATCCTCATATCTGTGCTCTACTGCTTCGTCGATGTGGTTCAGCATTCTGCATGTTTTGTTAGCTGCGCTGATTGGACATGTTGAACACAGAATTGATTAATCTTTTAGAATTGGATCACTCATGGAATGTGCAAACCACTTACTTTACCTGTCTGTATGCAAGACTTCCATTTAATTTCATTGGCCGCTGTTCCATACATTTTTTTTTATTTATCACTAAGTATTTGGCAGTTCTCTTATACACCTTGCCATTTCTCATGTGTTGATCATGTCTTTCCTCAGACTTAACCTGCTTCTCAGTGCCTGATGGTCCACAAATGTGATCAGTTGCATTGAGTTTCTGAATCTAAGTCATCATTGTAAATAGGAAATTGTTCCATAATCTATTGGAATTGTGTTTGAATACTAAAGAGTTGTTGCCTGAATTCCCCCTGTCCTTACATATCATTGAAAAATGTGAGGTGACCTGATAGAAGTGTATAAGATGTTGAGAGGTATAGATTGGCTGGATTCTCAAAGGCTTTTTCCCAGGCCTGAGATGGTTGCTATGAGAGGATACAGGTTTAAAGTGCTGGGGAGCAGGTACAGAGGTGATATCAGGGATAAATTTTTCACTCAGAGGATTTTGGGTGAGTGGAATCGGCTGCCGTCAGTAGTGGTGGACGCAAATTCGATAAGGTCTTTTAAGAGATTTCTGGATGAGTACATGGGATTTACTAGAATTGAGGGTTATATGTAAACCTAGTACATAGGGATATCATTGGTGCAAGTTGTGTGCTGAAGGGCCTGTTTGTGCTGTAGTTTTTCTATGTTCTATCAATATAGGAATTAGATGTTCCTTTTCCAAATTGAAGAGATTTAACAAAATAAAATTTGGGCTTCTGGTAATCTGACTACAGCCATGCAGCAAGTATAAAAGCAAAATACTGCAGATGCTGCAAATCTGAAATAAAAACACAAAATGCTGGATAAACTCAGCAAGTCTGGCAGCATCTGTGGAGGGAGAAACAGAGTTAACGTTTCATGTCCATATGGTTCTTCTTCAGAGTTAAAAGTGAGAGAAATGTGATGATGGATATTATAGCAAAAGTAGTAGTGCAAAATTGAAGGTCAGTGATACGTGTGACCTAGAAGGGATTGCATAAAGATGTTTGGGAGGCAAGAAAAAGTAAACGTTAATGGCAGATTCAGTCCTAGATAACCATAAGCTGCTCTCTCCTTTTATGGGGCACAGCTGACTGATGATGATTTAACCCAAGGATCATCGCACCTCAGGTGAGGAGCCAAATTGAAATAAAGCCTTCGTGAATAACATCAGCCAGCACAGGAATTGAACCCATGCTATTGGCTTCACTCCGTAACACTAACCAATTGAGCTAGTGTAAAGAGAGCAAGATACTGTAGTGGCGCAAAGATAAGAGAGCAGAATGTGTTAATAGGAGAACAAAGGTCAGTGCTTAGTGAAGGCAAAACTTAAGAACAGGTAATAGATGGCCTTGCAACATTTTTTGGATTAAATAAAAGTCAAAGTGAAGCAGAAAGTCTACATTTGTTCAACTTAACATTGAATCCATAAGTCTGTAACTTTCTCAGAGGATGAGGTGCTGGTTCCTCCAATTTGCATTTGACTTCATTGAACATTGCAGCAGGTCAAGAATGGATATTGATCAGGATAGCGAGATGGTGAATTGAAATCGTAAGCATTAGAGTCATGCTTCTGGACTGAGCAAAGGAGTTCATAAAGGGGTCACCCAGTGCACAGGAGATCACACTGGGAACAATGAATAAAGTAGATCAAATTGAAAGTGGTACAAATGAAATGCTGCTCGACTTGAAAGGAATGTTTGGGATTTAGACAACGAGGAGCTAAATGGCCAGGAACTGGAGGTGATGGGGGAGTGGACCAGAGTGTCATGGAGAGAGCAGTCCCCACAGAATGCTGACAGGAGAAGTAAGTGATGATGTGTTGTGTGGTAGTGTCGTGCTAGGGTAATTCTATGAACATGGAGGTTAGTGGGATGGAAAGTGAGTAGAAGGAGAGCTTATCATGGTTCCGGAAGAATGAGAAGAGGAAGGGACTTATGGGAGATTGAGTGCTCTGTCATGGTGGAAATGGTGGGGTGGGGTGGGGTGCGGTGGGGGGCACTGTTTTCGAAGTTAAAGGTTGCAAAACTGGAAATGATGCAAAGGCAGCCGAAAAACTGGGAGAATGGGATCGAGTCCTTACAGGGGGGCATAAGGAGCTGTGAAAGTCAGTGGTGAATATTGGTGGTCAGTCCATCACCAGAAATGGAGACAGAGGTCAAGGAAAGGAAGTGTCAGAGATGAACTACGTGAAGGTAAGAGAGAGGTGGAAGTTGGAAGCTAGGAGAAGATACATTTTTCCAGGTCCAGACAAGAGCATGAAATGGCACTGATATACTCATTGATAAGACAGAAATAGATTTGTAGAAGGGGGCCAGAGTAAGGACCAGAACGAGGAATGTTCCACATAATCCACACAAAAAAAAAGCAGACATAATTGAGGCCCATATAAGTATCATAGCCACACCTTTTATGTGCAGGAAGTGTAAGTTAAAGGATAAATGGTGGAGTTGCAGAACAAGTTCAGCTTGGTAGAGAACAGTAGCGGTAGACAGGGGTTGTTTTAGGCCTCTGTTCAACTTCAACTTAATTATTTGTTTGAAGCAATTCAGCAGATCAATGCATAATTTAGACTCTTTGGGCACAAAATTCAGACATAGTAGAGTACTTAAGGGATTGAAAACAGTGAATGGGGCATTGATATGGATGCCCTATTGAAGATGTTAACACTGCTGCAAAGATGACATCAATTAGCTCACTCCACTGATGTGATGCCAGCGCTGCTATTTTAGAACCAACACAAACATCTCAAACTCACACAGATGTACATGCATTCTGTAAATTCTGTAAAAGGAAGGACATCCTGCCAACACCAGCACTATTTAAAGGAATCAGCAACTATTTGCAGATTAGTCATTGATTGATTTCAACAAGCTATTGTTATGAATGTACAAACATTTGGTACTTCCTAGAGTTGGCTAAATTGTTGAGGTCTGCAAGGAGAGGTATGATATATACTGATGTACTTTGGTCCTAGCTTCAGGGCTTCTGTACATACCATTGCACCCACATGAGTGAAGCAGTAGACATTACTTTTTGGGATATAGCAGGACCAGGAGAATGCAGAGGAGGGCAAACAGCTAGGGAAACAAGTAGGTAAAAAAGGACTAGTCAGCAGGAGACTATTATCCACACAGGGTGTTTAGGGAGCAATTCTCCTACCTGAATCTAGCAAGGAACAAGGTGAGACATCTGCTCTTCAGTAAGGATATCTTCACTGTAATCTGTTACCTGCTGCAACCGCAACTGCAGAACAGAGCAAGGACAGCACTATGAATTGCTGTGAAGGTGAACGTGGCTATGCGCTTTTATATCAGTCTCTTTCCAGGTTGAAGCTGAAGATATTTGAAATTTCTCGCTGTTTGCCATCGACTATTGCACGAGAGAGGTTCCTGATGCTCTTTTTTCAAAGAGACCTGACTACATTTCATTCTCTATTGCCAGAGAGCAGGGAGCGGAATGAATATACAGTTTCATTACGATTGCAAGTTTCCCCATGGTGTAGAATGGCATTGACCACTATCATTTCACTTTGTAGGTATCACATCATGAGATGTACATGAACAAAAGGGATTCCACTCCTCCAATGTTCAGCTGGTGTGTGAGCAAACATGGGAAATCATGCAGATTTATGTCCTGTTTCCTGACAGCAGTCATGATGCCTTTATTTTGTGGTAGTCTGTTGTACCACTTGCACTTGACCCGCCAGACAAACCAAAAGATGACTAGTAGGCACCAAGGGCCTACATGGATGACAAGGTTCCTACATCCTACATGGATGACAAGGTTCATGGACTCCTGTGCACAATAAAAGCACAACTAGATAGCATGAATACAATCATTGCCATGATGCCACATATGACAGAGCAGACCACTGGTATGCTGAAATAACTTTTTTGCTTCTTGGACCGCTCAAGAAGAATCTTGCAGTACTCAGCTGAGTAAGCATCAAGATTTGTAGTGCTCTGTTGCTTGCTGCGTAACTTTTCTATGAAGTCTGCAGGACACCTGTCAGCAACTATATGGCAAGAAGGTGAGGAGCTAAAAGAAGGGAGGCAGTAGCTTAAACAGTTCCTTTCTGACAGGACCACAAACAACTCATCTGACTGATACCATTAAATGCAACACCAATTCCCCATTCTCTAACTGTCTCACATCCTACCTTGCCTTCATCACTAATTATGACCAAACACATGCAGTGATAATGTACAAATAAATCAACACAAAATAAACAGCCTAAATCAAATTTACTATATTGCACATGAATGCAAGTTAATCATCTTTACGCATTCTTTTCATATCAGATTCTTTGTCTCAGTTTTCCTACGTAGTGCTCCCTAAGTCACTGCAATATGGAGGAGGTTGCAAACAGAATTGCAGGAAGTCCTCACACATCTCTGGCCTGAGAGGTCCCACTTTGGAGAACATTATCCTGGCATGGGCATTAGCATGACTGGTTGGCTGACAGGCAACAAGTATACCTGTAGATTGGGAAGACATATGCTGACAACCTGAGAGATGACAATAGATTTGTGCTTTATGAACTCATTATCATTCCCCTAGGGCATTGCCTCAGTATTTTTAGTAACCTATTTTACTCTTACGGCATCTTTTGAACACTGATGCCTACAATCATGAAAGCAGATATAACATAGCTTCTGTCACAATGAAAGCGAGACATAACCATCAGGTGTTACATCATGATCGAATCAAAACTGCATGAATAAAGTTGGCCACCACTACCACACTGGAAAGCACAGGCCTTGGACCTTCAAACTCTGCATTAATCCTGTGCAACATTGGCACTGGACTCCATGCTCCTGCATGCAGTCTTTCTGGTTGGCCTGCCAGTACATTGCGTATTTGTGCTTACCCATCAGCCCTTTTCCTTAGGTTGCCCAGTGTTCATCTGAATCGCTCCAGCAGAACCCATGCATGACCTTGCCCTCTGGCAATCTGACAGTTATACAACCCCTGCTCTCTGCCCTGACGCTCAGTTATTCATATCCTGTGTCTCACCACTAACAGATCATGTCTCCCATCTACTTTCTTAATTATGCGTGGCATGTACATCTCAATGGGAACTGCAAATATGAAAGCAAGCAACAATGATTCACCATCAGCAATGTCTTGGTGCTCTTCCATCATTACCTGGTCAGATAGTAGTTCTTGATATCAGAAAGGAGAAAGGCACAATGGTAAAGCTATTGAGGGGAGTGGGAATGGGAAGGAGTGGGAAACTTGAGATGCAGGCTTACATCTGTAGCTTGTAACTAAAAGGAGATTGCAAGAGGAGGAGGAAATGAGATGAGAGGAGGAAAATTTAAGTATAAGGATATCATCACTTTCTATGACTTCAGCCAAGTTGCTGGCCATGTCTTCAGCAACAGCTGATAAAGAAACATTATTGCTCCAATGATCAGCAGCACCATTTTCTCCATTGGGGTGAGATCATGCAGACGTGCCTGCCCCCACTGCAGTTAGCACCAGCTACATTGGTTATGTATCATAGAATCCTATAGTGCAGAGGCCATTTGGCCCGAGTTTACACTGCTCGAACAGTGTATCTTCTCTAGGCCCTCTCTCCTACCCGATCCCCGTAACCCCATGCATTTCCCATGGATAATGGGACACAGAGAGAATTTTGCATATTGGCTCTATTCTTTCCCCATATATGCTATCAGATCTGCTAACATTTTCCAGCATTTTCTGTTTTTTGTTTCAGATTCCAGCGTCTGCAATATTTTGTTTTTTATATGAAGGGCTGACAATAATTGCAAGCCATGAAATACGGGTGATAAGCTTGTACCATTGTTAATTGAGTGAAGGCAAGATGCAGCATGAATGTTATCCTGATTGATAGAGATCATTCAATTGTGAGTGATGGGGCTGAGGTGCATTGAGTAATATCAGAGGTTAGTGGTGCAGTTGGTAGGATATGGCATTTGAAAAGGAACTAAATTATTATGGCCACTTGGGTGATGTCACTGATACTTTGCAGTTTTGCACCCAGTTATCTCTCAGCATTGACTGTTACAGCTACCTTTTCCCACTAACTTCAACTTCTCTGAAAAGCCTTTTGTGGCTACATCCTCCTTTGCTCTTTCTGCATGAAGGCATCTCTCAGAGCCTTGCAGCATCTTCTCTCATGGCATGCCACTATTCAGTCTTTTTCAACGTCAGTGACTTGTACAAGAACTTCCAACATTACAGCAGTAATAATGTATCTCCACTTTAAGGCTACCTTTAACTCAGTCAAATTTCTCATTATCTTGAGTCCTTCAATGAAACATCTAGCCACTCAACAATGTGGTAAGGGCGGCATGGTAGCACACTGTTTAGCATTGCTGCTTCATAACTCCAGAGACTTGGGTTCAATTCCCGACATGGGTCACTGTCTATGTGGAG
This sequence comes from Sphyrna mokarran, assembly GCA_024679065.1. NCBI lineage: Eukaryota > Metazoa > Chordata > Chondrichthyes > Carcharhiniformes > Carcharhinidae > Sphyrna > Sphyrna mokarran. The sequence continues at coordinate 37,390,338 of JAGIQG010000015.1, forward strand.
TTTGCATACTCTCTTCATGTCTGTGTGGGTTTCCTCCGGGTGCTCCAGTTTCCTCCTGCAGTCCGAAGATGTGCGTGTTAGGTTATTTGGCCATGCTAAAATTGCCCCTTAGTGTCCTGAGATGTGTAGGTTAGAGGGATTAGTGGGTAAATATGTAGAGATATGGGGGTAGGGCCTGGATGGGATTGTGGTTGGTGCAGACTCGATGGGCCGAATGGCCTCTTTCTGTACTGTAGTGTTTCTATGATGTAAAAAACAAAACTATGATCTGTTGCACAGAAGAATCATGATAATGAGCAGGCAGCCTAAATTTGGTGTTTAATTGGCACAGGATAATCGCTCATCCTGAACCTATGCCCGTTTTTCAGAGTGGCTAAATTAGTCCTCTATTGTACTGTACGAGCAAGGACAGAATATTATCTCCAAAGTTTGAATGTGTATAGTTATAGGATACTACCAAATTAAACGTTTTAACTGACCAAATATTGAACTTTATGGCCACAGATTACAGTATATTGCTGAAATGAATCAGCATCTATCAGTAATGCATACTGTTCATTACTAAACGTTCCACTGAATAGTTTACTTTGGTTAACAGAAATGGTTGTTGCGGTAATGGAACAGGTATTTTGAAACACAGTACTTACATGCCTGTGTTTTTGATAATACGACCTTGGTCCATTTTTTGTCCTATTCCATGTACAACAAAGACAATGTGTGTAGGAAGTGGAGGTTTGTCTTCAAGTGAAGACTCTTCTACATATCCCCTATGAAGTCTAGTTCCACTGCTTGATGCTGCATTGACAAAAAAGTAGACAATATTTGTGCACACAAAATATAAAACAATACATAAATCTAAGAAGCATAATATGGAAAACATCAAGCAGTCACACTGTCAACTACAAAGCTGCACAGTAGCTGTAAGTTTTTAACTGGTAAAGTTACTCAACAAAAAATTAAATAGAAATATAACCAACTAAACACAAGTTTGGTTGGGATAAGAAATTGCAAAAGAAAGATGTCATTAACGGGGTAGTTTATAGCCCCAACCCCCACTAGTAGCTACACAGTAGGGGACAGTATACATCAAGAAATAATTAGGGTTTGCAAGAAAGGTACTGTAACAATTGTGACTTTGATCTTTACATCAATTGAGCAAGTCAAATTGGCAATGGTGGTTTGGAGTATGAGCTTTCTGGACAGTTTCTTGGAATAGTATGTTCTAGAACTGGCCAGGTAAGTTTGGATCCGGTAATGTGCAATACAGTAGGATTAATTAAGGACCTCATAGTAAAGGCTCCTCTAGGCAAGAATGACCATAACATGAGAAGGAGAAACGTGGATCCATAATTAATGTCTTAAGCTTAAACAAAAGGCAATTACTATGGCATGAAGGCAGAGTTGGCTAAAATGGAGTAGGATTATAGGTTAAAGGACAAGATCTTGGTGAAGCAGTGGCAGACGTTTAAGAAAATATTGCACAACTTTCAACAATTATATCTCTCACTGAGGAAGAAAGACTCCTCTACCATATGTAGCTAATCAGAAGAGGTATCAAATGCAAAGAGCAGGCATACAATGCTGCAAATAATATTGATTGGGTAGAGGATTAGGAAATGTTTAGAAACTGAAGGATAACAAAAAAAAAAGAGAAATTGAAGTTTGAGAGAAAACTAGCAAGAAATATAAAACAGGTCATAAATGCTTCTACAAATACATGAAAAGGCAAATGAGCAGCCAAAATGAGTATTGGTGTTTTAGCTGGTGAGACTGGGGAATAATAATAGGAAAAGAGAAAATGGCAGAGACTTTGGACAAGTATTTTGTATCTGCCTTCACAGATAAAGACACAAAAAGCATCCCAAAAATATTAGAAAATCAAGAGGAAAAAAGAAATGAGGCACTAAGAACAATAATTATCACCAGAAAAAAGATTTACACAAAATGAAACTAAATGCTACAAGTCCCTGGATTGGATGGCCTATATCCTATGTCTTAAAAGAAATGGGTGAAATTGACAAATAGTGGAAGCATTGGTAGCAATCATAGGGAGACAGTGGTACATTAGATGAGCAATCCAGAGGCAATATTCTGGGAACAAACTGCACCAAAGCAACTGGTGGAATTTGAATTCAATTAATAAAGTTAGTCTCAGTCACATTAATCAAGAAACTATCATCAATTGTTGTAAAATTCCATATGGATCACTACTGCCCTTTAGGGAAGGAAATTGATACCTGGTCTGTCCTATATTTGGCTCTATACTCACAGCAAAGCTATTGACTCTTAACTGCCCTCTGAGATGGTGTGGCAAGCCACTCAGTTCATGGGCAATTAAGATCAGTAACAAATGCTGGACTTGACAGCAATGCTCACATCCCAAGAGAGAATAAAGAAAAAGTAATTTTCCAAAGTTCTTTAGACGGTGGAAAAGATCCCAACAGATTAGAAAACATTTCTGTTCAAGAAAATAGAAAAACAGAAAAATATAATTCAAGTTCATCTGCTTGTTATTAATGAGATCCTAAACAATGATTAGAAAATCATAATTAATGATTAGGAAATCTTTATACAATATGACAGAGTAATGGTTTTATGAAAAGGAAATTGTGTTCAACAAAATTATTAAAGTTCCTTGACAATATAATATACAGGATGGATTAAAGGGGAACCAGTGGATGCAGTACATTTGAATTTCCAAAAGGTACAAAGTGTCATATAAAAAGTAAGATGAGAACATAATATTGGGTGATATACTAACATGGAAAGGCAACTAGCAAATGAATAAGAAACAGTTGGAATAAATAGATCATTTTCAGGATGGCAAACTGTAACTAGTACAGTGCAATAGCCTCAAATATTTACAATGTATATTAATGATTTGTACAAAGGGATTGGTTCTATTGTAGCCAGATTCTCAGAGGATACAAAGTAGTAAAGTAAGATATGAGGATGATACAAAGTGTCCAGTGGGATATACAAATAGGTTAAGTGAATGGGCAAAAAAGTTGGCAGATGGAATATAATGTGGGTAATGAGTGATTGTCCACTTAGCAAGAAGAATAGAAAAGCGGAGTTTTTTTTAAATGGAGAGAGACTGCAGAATGCGGCATGAGAGGGACCTAGGTGTCCTTGTAATGTGGATTGAAAAAAGTAAGCACACAGATAGAGCAAATAATTAAGAAAATTAATGGAATGTTGACCTTTATTGCAAGGGAGGGAAATGGAGATCAACAGATAAGCTTCTTAAATGTCACCATCAGTGTCACTCTGAACTGATGCAAGGCCATATGCAAGAATAGATTGTCAGTGAATCTGGTCATAACTTTTTCTGGTTGACTAATCTGAAATCAGTGATGGAGGTGTGCAGTTTGGAAGATGTGAATTAAGATACTGCAATCCACGCCAAACTGAGCAGTTAAAGCTAGCAACAACCAAGGTGACAAACTCACACAGCCATTAAATTTTGCAACTTAGCTTTGAAAAACGATGCAGTATCAGTGGAAAACCTATTTTGGGAATACTGTCTAATGTTGTGTCAATTTTACATGTACTGTTTGACTCAGGCTTCTTCTTATAACACACTTGATGAAAACATTGACTGTAACTAGGGATTGTGAAATAGCTACAGTCATGCAATCCCATTCCTCTCTCAAAATAAAAATCAAACTTACTTTTTAAGGGATTATGAGTTGGAAAATGTATCTTTAGAAATGAAATTACCATTGTGTAGGCAAGTTTAACTTATTCAACTTGCTTTCAAAAAAATTCAGGTCAACATTAACATAAAGCTATTAACAAAGCTAAATGTTTTTTGACCAAACTGTACCTTTGGAAAATCCCAATTTCTGGGTAACTGTCCTCGCAATTTTGGATGTGGTAGCATCACTGTACAGATAGACCTCATCCACGCTGTACCAGTCCACATGGTTACGGCTGAGCTTTAAACTGTGTATAGCTGTGACCCAGAAACAGAAACATATTTCAAATATTAATAAAACATAGTATACAGATTTGTCTGCTGTTTGTAAAGACTTGTAAAACTTAACTTTGAATTGTGAAAAAGTGGTCGAAGTGCATGCAGTAATTAAGGGACAATCCAAACCTAGAGATTTATTAATAAATACAGACAAGAGGAAACACTTCATGAACTGTTAAACGCATCCAAGTTCCTTGTACAATAAAACTGCTGTGCCCTTCAGTGGTTTCTCTGATGGGTGGAAGGTTAAGGCAGACATACTGTCAGGGCCACAAACTCTCCCCTCTACAGAGTTCAGATTGTCAATACATTTGGACGTGGCAAAATATCAAATAATTTGGATCCAAGACAAAAGTCTTTTTCAGTAATATACAGGATGTAATGAATACGTTGCAAATTTCAAGTTATTGATGATAACTTGTGTAATGGAAGTATATTTTAGTAAACAATGGCGCTGATTGTTCAATTCTGCTAAAGCTTCATAGCAGCATAAAATCACTCTCTGCTTTTCATTTTAAACTATAAACCAATTAAACCTCATCAGCCATAAATGATTTCTATCCTAATAGGACCAGCAATATCAAGCGACCAATTATAAACAGTCCTGATTGAACAGTTCATGATGGGTAACTCTCTGTTTAAGGAATCATCTTGTTAGTTCTGTAATACTATTTATCATTGCTACAATATTCCTAATGAAGCCATGCATAAAAGCAAACGGCATGGCTGGGATTTTCCGGTCCCGCTCATAGTGGGACCAGAAATTCCCGCCCAAAATCAACAGACTTTTGGCTGGTCTGTCAAATTTTCTGTCCCACCCACAATGACTACTGTGAGTAGGAAATGAAAATCATCTATTAGCCTAGATGCCAGGCACAATTTCTTAAAGGTTGCAACTGAAGCACATGATAATGAACATAGCAGTTTTTCTATGGGCAGAGCATTGATTGGAGAGTAGGGAAATAATTTCAAATTCAAGAACAGTCTTACTTTGGTTCAGGAGGAGAGGAGTTTAAATGCTACTTGAAAAGCTCTTCTAACCAATAGCAAAGCTGTATAGAGTAATCTATACTATACCTTGGCAACGCTTTCTTTTGTTACATGCAGTGGCTGTACTTTCTTTATATCCTCTCCATTTGAACAGAAAGGGAAGGTAGAAGGGAGGGAGTTGTTGGAAAACTAATAAAGCAAAAAAAGTGAACTTCATGGATTTTGTGATCATTCAACTGATCTTCAGAATAAGGTTTCAAAATCAAAATACATTGTAGGCTTTCCAACTAAAAGGTTGTCTGATGTTTACCCACACCAAATTGGTGCACTTATAATTCTAAATTATTTCTAACAAAGTGAGTGGAAAGTTAAGTGCAAATTATATCTTACCTACAAAGACAGAATACAATTTGACATTTGCTGCATGACCTAATGGAGTTTTATGCTGATACTAGGGTGTCATATTAAGGTTTCAACTATGCAATTTCCAGGTTACCAGCAACTATCCAGACACTAGTTTCTTGAGAAATCACACAGTTGTTTTTGGCAGAGTTCCATTAGCCTCTACATTTGACAATAAAGTGCAGTCAGGTATCATACAATCAGCACAGCAATAGCCAAAATTTAATAATACATCAGTTTAGTTTTTATTTAAAGACATCACAATAGCATATCATTGCCTCATCTACCGAAAAGCAGAATGAGCAACAAGAAACTCATTAAAAGTGTTACACGAATCACTAATCTTTTTCATTAGAATATTTTATATCAGATTATCCACAAGAACAAATTGCACATTTCTTTCCTTCATTTTCACCAGTAGTCAGGCTTATTCACATCAGGTTAATTGACATTTTATGATACCAAATGCACTATCTACTCATGATGAGAAGTCAAATGACACCAGGTTATAGTCCAACAGGTTTATGTGAATTCATAAGCTTTTGAAATGCTGCTCCTTTATCAAGCAAAGTGGAGACAGGCGGGCAGGCATAGAATATACAGGCAGAGGGACAATAATCCAATACTCACCAACATTTAAGAGCACCGGACTATCATCATTCCACTCATATTTTGTGTCTGCATGCCTCTCTCCCACTTAATCTGACGAAGGAGCAGCAATCTGAAAGCTTGCGGTTTCAAATAAACTGTTGGATTATAACTGGTTGTGTGACCTCTCATCTTGTCCATCCCAGTTGAATACTGGTATCTCCATTTCATTACCTACTCATGTTAGTCATGTTAGACAGAAGAATTTGCAGTTTTAGAAAAAAACAAAATCAGGCTCCAGCAGCTAGCGATCAGCATTGCATTGGTCATTAATGAAAAACAACAACTCAATTTCTCAGATCCTATTTTCCCAGGAAAATAAGGCAAAATCACAAGAAAGAAAATGATAGCTCTATCTACAACTGCTGCTTCTTTTCATCATGTTCCCTTTGGAGAATTATGGAATTAACTCCAGGATGCTTTAGTCTTATTTGTAAAATATAATGAAGTTTCATGCAGCATACAAGTGAATAATTAGTGAAAGATAAATTGGGTAAAAATGTGGAAATTAAAGGCTAAATTAAATAGTTGGATATATCACATACACTCGGAATGTAACCGAAATGTTTGTTATGCTAGTCGGTTGTTATCAAGGAACATAACTAAATACTCAAAGCTTTATTCAGTGACTATTAGCTGCCAACTAAAGTGAGCAAGACATTTGAAAAATTTTTATACTGATCTTATGAGTCAGTTAGATAGAATTCAAACTTGTACTAAAATAGGTTGGGTACAGAGTGACAGTCAATAGTGTATTCAATTGAACCTCCTGTATGATACAGATGAATGAAAATCTGAAGACAATAGTGCTATTAAATATTTGTACATCAATACCGTACAATTAAGAGCTGTGATGCATTTTGCTGTGCTCAAGATTCTTCACAAACCACTTTCTTCCCTTGCTCTTGAAAAATGCCATTAACTAACCGCTAATATCTCAACCAAATGACTAATCTTTATAGGCGACTCGATGGGTTAGTATAGGATTACAGCTGAACATAGGTCCACTGACACTATTTGAAGCATCCCTATCAAAACTGCAAGAAATCAAGCAATGCAGCACACAGAGGAAAAGATTGTCTACCTTTTCTGACTGTGCTTTGGGTCCACATTGGATAATGTGCTTGTCAATAAGTACTGATTATATTTAATGCCTACAACAAATCTATATAGCTCTTCAATTCTCCAAGGTAACTTGGTTAGCAGACTGGATAGCACTGCTGCCTCATAGCACCAGGGCACTGAGTTCAATTCTGGCCTTGGGTGACTCTCTGCAGTTTGCATGTTCTCTCTGTTTCTACATGGGTTTCCTTCAGGTGCTCTAATTCCCTCCCATAGTACAAAGATGTACAAGTTAGATGACTGACCATGCTAAATTGCCCTTTGCTAAATTTGTGCAAAGATGTATAGATCAGATGAATTAATTACAATAAACATGTTGAGTTACAGGGATAGGACAGAGGGGAGGGCCTAGGAAAAGTCGGTGCAGACTCAATGGACCAATGGCTCCTTTCTGCACCGATTACGTGGTTCTATTCTCTTAAAAAAATGGTTTCAGGCCTGGCTTATATATCATTGGATTTGGCCAAAACTAAACTCTCTTATGTAAGAGAAACAAAAGTTAAACAAGGAATATGTTTTCAGCTGAAGTGATCATAACCAAATTAATATTTTGCTTTGTAAAATATGTATTTTGTTTCAAAGCCAAAATTCTGTGCAAATTTGTAAAACAAACTTAACCAATGGCATGCATAGCATCATGCAGAATTATTCAGAAAACTTTTAAAAGAAACATAACCAGGGTCCTCCCTGGTTATCCAAGATAAACTGTTCATTTCAAAAATTACACAATAGGATGATTAAGAAAACCAAGCTTTTAAAATATTTAAAATAACTGTTAACAAGCTGATTAAAGGTACTACTGTGCTGATCATTTGAAATTCATTCTTATTCTGGTAAACACAAATTAAATAAATGCAGACAACCTAGTCTTCCATATTAAAACACAATTTATCTTTAAATTTTGGGTATTATATTTGCTTAAGTTTCCAAATTAAAGAAAAATCTCCCTCCCACCTTTAAAAGCTAGTTGATGACAGACTAGCAATATGCATGCAAACAGCCAGACAAAACAAATGAAGCATTTTCACAGCATAATTTCACCAACTATCATGCATATCCATTGACAATTTTTAAGGTTTGGTTCATGTTGTGTCCATCTTATACTTAAGCACATTTCTTCAATTAAGCAGGACAGCTGTGTCATGACAGTGTTATTTGCAGAACAGCAACTATTTAATTCAAGTCATGCTGCATTTGCACTGCATAGCTTTATTATAATACATCTAAAACATATTCAAAACAATTGAGGGATTCAGTGAACAAAATGAGGAATTCTTCTGTCTTTAACTATGGCAAAAATTGCAAAACCTGTGGATGACAAACATTTTCATGCAATTGACCGCAGTAAGGTTAATTATCACACCATTTGAGAAGCAAAGAGTGAATATGAAAACAGAATAGCAGCTAACATAAAAGGGAATCTAAAGACTTCTTTAAACATAAACAGCAAAGGGGCAGTAAAAAGATTGGTGGAGCCAATTAAGGATCTAAATTGAAATCCATGCATAGGACAAAGATAATAAACAAGCACTTCGCACCTGTCTTTACCTAGGAAGAAAATGCTACCAAAAGCATAGTCAAATGAGAGAAAATTTGTAGAGGGCAACATTAGAAAGATTGGCTGATAAGTCACCAGGACCAGATGATGCATCCAAGGATACGGAGGGAGGGATGGATAGAAACAGTGGAGACATTGGCCACAATTTTCAAATATTCCTTAGTGGCATGGTAACAGAGAACTGGAAAATTTCAAATGTTACATTCTTGTTCAAAATAGGGTGCATGGATAAAGCCAGCAACTGCAGGCTAATCAGTTTAATCACGGTAGCAAAAAAGCTTTCAGAAGCAATAATCCAGGATACAGTTAGTTGGATAAATGTGGATTAATTCAGGAAAGCAACATGGATTTAAGGCAATAATATTTAACCAACTTGGCTGAGTGTTTTGATGCGATAACAGAGAAGGTTCATAATGGTAACGCAGTTGACAAGGTGTATGTGGACTTCGGATAATATTCTAACTATCCCTTTTATTTAGATGTCACTAAGTTAGAGTCAAGCTATAATGACATCAAATTTCCACTAAGTACATCAATAATACACAAATAAATGTGGACATCCACAAAGGTAAAGATGCCATCTCTGCTCTACTCCATTTTGTTTGCAAAATTTTCTTTTTGAATACAAGCCTTGACAAAAGTAGTGCTGAGAAGTTACTTTTTTTTAAATAAAATGGTCAAATCACACAACTACAACAACCTAAAAACATAACAGATTTTGAAATCTTCTGTATTCAGGCAAGTGCTTCAGGTAAAAAATATTAAATCAGTAAATCTGTGCATTAGCACTTGTGATACAACCTCAAATCCAGCTTTTATCGGATAGGGGTGTCACTGATCTTTATGAAATTTATAAAGGAACTCCCAATTTGCCATTTTTCTAAACAGAAACACTGATTTCGATAAGTCATTTGAAAAAATGATTAAAATACCTTATGGAGGTTATTTATTAAAAGGCACTAGGTCAGTGACAGAAGATAATTCTTGAAATTTGGTGAAAAACCCAACAATCTAAATCTGACTTACCAAATTCCACAGGACACTGAGTTGATAGGTGGGATTTAAATACTGAACATTTATTCCAGTGCATAGTTGACTTGAGTCATTGGCTGGAGAATTCTGGCCTTTCATGCCTTACCACCACCAACATGGACAGAGAATCTGGCGCTCAGTAAATCTCCGTTCAATGCAGCAAGACCAGAGAATCCTGCTGGTGTGAATGACTGGAGAATCCCACCCATAACATTCTAGCTCACAAAAAGAATCCAAAAATAATTTTCCAGTCAAAAGAAACAGCAAAAACAAATTAAAAAGTTTCATGCACCACTTGTTAAAGAGATGAAAAAATAGAACATATGTATAGAAAAGCAGAAAAATAGAATGGACATTTTGAAATAAACTCTTTTCAAAAGAATTCTATACTTGAATGAAATTCAGCTAAAAGTTAGTGAATTGAACCACTAATCGGCTGATTGCTTTACTTAGATTTTTTTAAAAGTACAGGGTCGACGAGTTGAAGAATTCTTTTATAATCAGAACTGAAAGGTTATCAACCTGAAATATCAAGTCTGTTCTTCTTCCCACAGATGACGACCTGCTGAGTATTTTCTGTTCTATGTTTTGTCTACTATAAAAGAAAGCAGCATACAAATCAAGCCAACATGATATCCATTGTTAATTCAGTCCAGATTTGGAGAAATTGAAGGAATACACATACTAAGTCAGTGCAGAATGAAGGAGTGTCATTGTTACTCTCCCAAGTGCTGTTACCACATGACTAGATTTGCAGCAGTGTGAATGAGCTTCTATAAGAAGGCAGCAAAACTACCTATACAAGTGACTGACAGCACTGAGTCAGAAAACATTTCTGCAGCAGATCTAAATTCTCAACAATACTCATAAAAGGTCAATTATTTGTGATATATTCCTTTACAAATAGAGCTCTGATGATGACTTTCTAGTAAATCAATGATATGCTTTTATTTGCTCTACAAGTTTAATTTAAAAATCCCATTTCATCTTTATTCATTTCATATTTTGAAAATTCTACTTTTGCAAATGTTCTATGTTATTCAAATATTTCTTTGGCCTGTGTGTGTTAACCTTTTGAGCATGTTGTAATAACCAGACTGAATTAAATTACAGTTACGTTTACCTTAGTGATGGAAAGGGATAGACATATACCAAAGGGAAGAAGTTACAGCTGGGGGAAAGGTAAATATGAGGCTATTAGGTGAGATTTAGGATACATTGGGTGGAGTAGGAAACTGCAGGGGCAGGGAACACCTGAAATGTGGAACTTATTCAAGGAACAGCTACTGCGAGTCCTTGATAAATACGTACCCTGTCAGGCAGGAAGGAAGTGATAGAGCCAGGGAACCGTGGCGTACTAAGGAAGTTAGTTCACTAGTGAAGAGGAAAAAGGAGGCTTTTATATAAAGATGAGACGTGAAGGCTCGGTTAGGGCACTAGACAGTTATAAATTAGCCAAGAGGGAGCTAAAGAGGGAGATAAAAGAAGAGCTAGATGAGGACATGAGAAGACTTTGGCGGATAGGATAAAGGAGAACCCTAAAGATTTTTATAGATATGTTAAGAATAAAAGATTGGTTTGGTCAAGATTAGGGCCAGTCAAAGACGGTAGTGGGAAGTTGCGCGTGGAGCCTGTAGAGATTGGTGAGGCACTGAACGAATACTTTTTGACGGTCTTCACGCGGGAAAATGTCAACAGAATTGGGGAGAATACTGGGATACAGGGTTGTAGACTAGACAGGATAGAGGTACATAAGGAGGAGGTGTTAGCTATTCTTGAGAGTATGAAAATAGATAAATTCCCCAGGCTGGAAGAGATTTATCCCAGGTTACTCTGGGAGGCTAGAGAGGAGATTGCAGAGCCTTTGGCTTTGATCTTCATGTCGTTGTTGGCTACAGGTGTAGTGCCGGAAGACTGGAGGATGGCAAATTTGTCCCCTTGTTTAAGAAGGGGAGTAGAGACCATCCTGCAAATTATAGACCAGTGAGCCATACATCTGCTGTGGGGAAAGTTTTGGAAAGAATTATTAGGGATAGGATTTATAGTCATTTAGAAAGAAATGAATTGATTAGGGATAGTCAGCATGGATTTGTGAAGGGAAGTTCGTGCCTCACAAACCTTATTGAGTTTTTTGAAAAGGTGACTAAAGAGGTGGATAAGGGTAAGGCAGTTGATGTGGAGTATATGGATTTTAGCAAGGCATTTGATAAGGTTCCCCATGGAAGACTACTGCAGAAAATGCAGATGCATAGAATTGAGGGAGATTTAGCAATTTGGATTTGGAATTGGCTCGCTGATAGAAGACATAGGGTGGTGGTTGATGGGATATATTCAACCTGGAGTTTAGTTACTAGTGGTGTACCACAGGGATCTGTTTTGGGTCCACTGTTGTTTGTTGTTTTTATAAATGACCTGGATGAGGGTGTAAAGGGATGGGTTAGTAAATTTGCTGACGACACCAAAGTCGGAGGAGTAGTAGACAGTGAAGATGGATGTTACAGTTTGCAGAGGGACATAGATAAGTTGCAGAGCTGGGCCGAAAGGTGGCAAATGGAGTTTAATGTGGAAAAGTGTGAGGTGATTCACTTTGGTAAGAGTAATGTGTGTGCAGAATATAGGGCTAATGGTAGGACTCTTAGTAGTGTAGATGAGCAGAGAGATCTTGGTGTATAGGTGCATAGATCTCTGAAAGTTGGTACTCAAGTTGATAAGGTTGTTAAGAAGGCGTAGTGTGTTAGCATTTATTGGTAGAGGGATTGAATTTCAGAGCCGAGATGTCATGTTGCAACTGTACAAGACTCTGGTGCGGCCATACTTGAGTACTGCATACAGTTTTGGTCGTCACATTATAAGAAAAATATGGAGGCATTGGAAAAGGTGCAGAGGAGGTTTACCAGGATGTTGCCTGGTATGATGGGTAGGTCTTACGAAGAAAGGCTAAGGGACTTGAAGTTATTTTCATTAAAGAGAAGAAGGCTAAGAGGTGACTTAATTGAGTCATATAAGATGATCAGAGGGTTAGATAAGATGGATAATGAGAGCCTTTTTCCTTGGATGGAGATGGATAACACAAGGGGATATAGCTTTAAATTAAGGGGTGGTAGTTATAGGACAGATGCTAGAGGTAGGTTCTTTACTCAGAGGGTAGTAAGGGTGTGGAATGCCTTGCCTGCAGCAGTTGTGGACTCGTCAAGTTCAAGGGCATTCAAATGGTCAGTGGATAGGCATATGGATAGCACTGGAATAGTTTAGGATAGAGGGTCATAAAATTGGTTACATTGGTCGGCGCAACATCGAGGGCTGAAGGGCCTGTACTGCGCTGTAATGTTCTATGTTCTAAATAAGTTTGCTTATTGGCTAAGCACTAACAAAGTTGCCTGAAAGTACATGAAATTCTGACACAACTGCTTAGAAAGCAGATAAGTAAAAATAAAATCGGAAGGATGGATAGGGAATGCAAGTTGTAATTTATTTTCTAATCTCAAAAGAACATTTTTCTAGATAATTACCAAAATACAAGAGGCAAGAAATGTAATTCTTCATTAATTTATTTTAAAATATTGAAGTAACTGTTACTGGATTCTAGACAACATTGGAACACTATAACCTTCAATTTTCTTTCTAAATCACACACTATCCTGATTAAAACTACATCGTCGTTCCTTCATTATCAATAGGTCATAATCCTGGAATTCCCTCCCTGACAGTGACCAGAGACCAAATGGACGACAACATTTCAAGGAGGCAGCTCACCGCTGTTTTTTCAAAGGCAATGAGGGATGGACAATTAATGCTGATCTTAATTGTAATACCTACATTTTAAAAAATTGCTTCTATTGCCTTGGAAAGCTTTTAATGCCTTACATGAAACACATCAATTTCTTGCTTCATAATACATTAAGCAAAAGTCAGGGCTGCAATTCAAAAACATGAAATAATACGGCATATACATAATAAATAACCATTGTGTATTCAAATAATAAGCAAGGCTGAAAACTTCCAGTCTCTCATACAGAAACAGTGCACTGTGAAACTGAAATTACAATTACCAACTTTGTCTTACCATCTTTACTATCCATAGGTTTAGCTACATCCAGTTCAAACGCATCTTGCATCTGTTCACCCCGAAAACGTTTTAGGTGTTCAGCTTCAATCAGATCACTGTCTTCCTCTTCCAAAGGTTGCCACGTACCATCAATAAACCACTGGCCACGCATGACTACAATAGTATCAGGTTCTGCAAAGTCAAAAACAACACAGGCATAGTTAATAGTGGAAAGCAAAATATGGCACGTTGCAAAATCTCAGAACACTTCTTTGCAAATATGTTACAAAAATAATCTAAATATTGCAACTTTTTCCATTACAGATGCTGCCTGATCTGCTGTATTTTCTGTTTTTGTTACAAGTTACTGAAACAATGGTAAGGGAAAGCGAGAAGGAAGAGACGGAAAAGGCAAACCTGCAACTAGTTTGCCCAAATTATTAAACAAAAAAAGCAAGACTCACATGTAAGTAATTTTCTATCTGTCTCATTATTTCTAAAGAGTTTTTTTTATATATAAAAGTGGACTAACATAAGCTGTTAAGTGGTAGGGAGTGATTATTCCATGACTTTCACAAGGTAGTACAAAAAATGTTGTTACCAACTCATTAGGGACTCTGACATCAAGGTGACAAGTGGGCTACAAGGACATACTTTTCAGCAACGAGAACTGCTTGGTAATTTTACCTCAGGCAGCTTTCTAATTGGACGGTGTTCCCTCAGCCCACCAATTAAGTGTTAAAATAAAAGCAAAACACTGCAGAGGCTAGAAATCTGAAATGAAAACAGAAAATGGTGGATAAACTGAGCTGGTGTGGCAGCATTTGTAGAGAGAAAAACAGTTATAGTTTCAAATCTGTGTGACACTTCAGAATTGAAGAGTCATGTGGACTCGAAACATTAACCCTGAATAAATTCAAAGACTCAGCCCCCAATCCTGGGGAACAGAATTCTACAAACTAATGATCCAAAAGAGAAAAAAAAATCTCCATCTCAGCCTTAAAAAAAACACTAAGTTTTACTGTGTTCCCTAGTCATAGAAAGAGCCTCCCAATGTCTAACCTATCAAATCCCCTCAGGATCTTATACGTCTCAATAAGATCATCACCCCAAAAAAAATGAGGGAAGCAATTAGGAGCTGGAAAAAAAAATACAGAAGGGCCTGGAAATTCCTAGCTCAGCCCACCCACCTCAGGGGAAATGGGGCCGGATTCAGGCTTCTGTCAGGAAGCAACCCACATGCTTCATAGAATCCTCACAGTGCAGCAAAGGCTATTCAACCCATCGAGTCTGCATCGACTTTTTCACAGAGCTTCTTACCTAGACTCACCCATGCTCTCTCTCTCTACTATACATTTACCATGGCTAAGCCCCCAACCTACAAATTTTTGGGCACTAAAAGGCAATTTAGCAAGGCCAATCCACCAAATCTGCACAGGAGGAGGAAACCAGAGCATCTGGAGGAAACCCACACAAACAAGGGGAGAACATGCAAATTCTATCCAAGGCCAGGATTGAACTTGGATCCTTGGTGTCACGATGCATCAGTACTAACCACTGTGTCCTGCCAAAAGTCATAAATCAATGAATGGGATTGGAAATCCCAGAATTGGGGCATGCACATGAGCAGCACAATAGTTATCATTGCTACCTCAGCACTAGGGACCCAGGTTCAATTCCAGCCTTGAGTGACTGTGTGCGGAGTTTGCACGTTCTCTCTATGTCAGTGTGGGTTTCCTCTGGGTGGTCCAGTTTGTTCCTATGGTGCAAAGATGTGCAAGTTCCATGTATTGGCCATACTAAATTGCCCCACAGTGTCCAAAGATGAGCAGGTTAAGTGGCTTAACAATTCTTAACAATTCAACACCTTTTAGTGCCCCAGGATGCATAGGTTAGGGGTATTAGTAGGAAAATACATCGGGTTACAGAGATATGGCTTTAGTGGGATACTCTGTCAAAGATTTGGTGCAAACTTGATGGGCTGAATGACTTTCTTCTACATAATGGGCTCCTATGATTCCACGAAATGGCTCCCTAGTCAACCCCACTCAGTGAAAATCTAGGTCCTAGTGTTCAGGGTTTGAGTTATGGAAAAAGATGAGAGAAATTAGAATTTTTATTGCGGAAAGAATATTGGAAAGGCAACCTCATGATGATTGGTAGAAGTGATCCTTGAAATGCTGCCATTTTTTGTGGTGAACCTTGTCAAAAAGTGCTGAAAAGAACGTTTGAAAGGTGCAATGTTTAGTTGTTAAGGTTATAACATAACTTGGATGAATGCACGAGGAAATACATAATAGCAAAGGGTACAAGGTTAATCTACAAATGCTACTTTAAAATAAAGAATGGGAGTGGAATTTGAGTGGGAAAAACAATTCTTACAATATAAGAATGACTAGAAAGGCCACCATTTGTTGTTGCCCATCCCCTAGAAGGTGATAATGAGCTGCCCTCTGAAACTCTGTAGTAGTTTGATATCACTGAGTAGCTCTTTGGCAGCAGTTAACAGACAACAATGTCAACATACGACTGTAGTCACATGTAGGCCAAGATGGGTAAGTAAGAATGGGCACTAAATACTGGTCTTGCTGATGGCTTCCACATATCAGAAAGAGTTATAAACTTACACTAAATATAGATGCACTCAACTTTGAATATCACGACACAATATCTGATCATCATATCAATTGTTTAAAAAATACAGAAAAAGTGGTGTTCAGGAAACTTCCAAGATTACCAATAATTTCTCCACTTCCCTCTGCCATTTTTGGTACCTATGTGAAACAGATGGAAAGCTACGGTTTCATTTGGGAATGAGAGGTGAAAAAGGCAAGAGTCAAAGGAACTTATAATTTTGTAAAGAAGATCACAGGAGGAGTGTACAAAAAATCAGAGGGTTGAAGGCTGGTATTAAAACTCAACAGATCAAACATCGCAAAAGGCAAATAAATATGATCCTCAAGCAGCACAGAAGGCCAGCAGAGAAACATATGAATAAGCTCCCAAAGCAAGCAGCAAGAACCTATTTCAAAGTAAACAATTCCTTTTGAAAGTCGTGACGCATCTGGGAGGTTCCAGCATAACAGCAGAGGTTGATAATGCAAATCAATTGTAACTTTGAAGTTTATATATTAATTAGATTTAAAAATACAAATGTGAATGCAATCGAAGAGTTTCTCTTCAAACCTTCTCAAAGCAGCAAGCTCCCTTAGAATCAAAGAAGATGGCTATTTCGACTATTGGGTCAGCACCAACTCTCCGACAGAGCATCTTTACCCAGGTCTTCACCCACCCACCCCATAACCCTTCACATTTGCCATGGCTAATTCTTCTAACCTACACATCTTTGGATACTAAGGGGCAGTTTAGCATAATCAATCCACTTAACCTGCACATCTTTGCACTGTGGGAGGAAACTGGAGCACCTGGAGATAACCCACGCAACCATATAGAATATAAAACACTACAGCACAAACAGGCCCTTTGGCCCACAAGTTGCGCCGATCATATCCATACCTACCAGGCCATAGAACTATCTGTAACTCTTAATCCCATTAAATCCTATGTACTCATCCAGAAGTCTTTTAAAAGACCCCAACGAGTTCACCCCTATCACCACCGATGACAGCTGATTCCACTCACTTATCACCCTGACTGAAAAACTTACCCCTAACATCTCCTCTGTGCTTGCTCCCGGCACCTTAAACCTGTGCCCTCTCGTAGTGATCATTTCAGTCCTGGGAAACAGCCTCCAAGAATCCACCCTATCTATTCTTCTCAACATTTTATAAACTTCTATCAGGTTGCCTCTCAACTCTCGTCTCTCCAGGGAGAAAAGACTTAGCTCCCTCAGCCCATCTTCATAAGGCATGCCTCCCAATCCAGGCAACATCTTTGTAAATCTCCACTGCATCCTCTCAATAGCTTCCACATCCTTCCAGTAGTGAGGCAACCAGAACTGCACACAGTACTCCAAGATGGGTCTGACAAGGGTCTTATAAAGTTGCAGCATTACCTCCCGACACCTAAACTCAATCCCTTGATTAATGAAGGCCAGTACATCATACTCCTTCTTGACCACATCCTCCACCTGCGAGGCTGATTTAAGAGTCCTATGGACCCGGACCCCTAGATCCTTCTGCTCCTCAACACTAAGACTCCTACACCTAATGTTGTACTCCTTCATCCTCCCAAAATGGACCACGACACATTTATCTGCGTTGAAGTCCATCTGCCACTTCTCCGCCCAGTCTTGCATCCTATTTATGTCACGCTGCAACTTCTGATATCCCTCCAGACTATCCACAACATCACCAACCTTTGTATCATCGGCGAACTTACTAACGCATCCCTCCACTTCCTCATCAAGATATTTATGAAATTGACAAACAGCAAGGGTCCTAGAACAAACACCTGGGGCACTCCACTGATGATCCCTTGGGCACTCCACTGGTGAATGATAAATATTTATTTAAGAAATAGGGGTTGGAGGAAAAGACAAGTTTTCTTTATTTCTGCACATACGTGTGCTTTGTCAAACTGGAAGATATGCAGATTTTGACAATCAGATGATACATGCACATACATTTTATGCCTAACTGATCCTTTTACATTTGGCCATTTAAGTAGTATAAAAGGAGTACTTCATATTAGGTACTGACCTCCTCTGATCATTTATTATTCTATTCATCTCCAGTATGTCTGTTCTTTGTGTGTTAATAAGGCTTATAAAAATTGAAGTTTTCTATACTTAGTAGCTTGACATCTCAATACAGCTACATAGATTGGTGCCAATAGAATGATGATCATGATTGTTGAACAGCACATAGTATTCCTATTATTCCATTTTACATATAGGCTAAGAGTATATATGGAATGAACTAAGTAGAGTGAACTAAAACCTTTTAACAATATCACCACAACTTGCCAGGCATCAAAACTGAATTCTTAGCTTGGCAAAATCAATTGCTGCATTAGACACACCAATAATTCACAAACAGCTAAAAGTATTAATATATGCAAGACCAATGGTGATGACTTGTACTTGTTAATGCGTTCACAATAATACTGAAAGTGCTTTTAATGAATATTTGAATTTTTATAGAAATATCTGATCAGAATTTTCTTCCCTACTCCCATTCTGAAAGAACTGTTTAAATGCAGTAGGCTCATCCAAGTTCTAATGACAGAACACTGCACCTCTTTTAATGCTCTTTTCAGTACCTTTCTTTGCAAGTACCACCAACAAATAGCAACATTTCAAAAATGTAAAGGATCATTTCCACCAATTATCATCACTATCTTATTTTTCTACTTAGGCATTGTGTTTTATCTCCTGAAACCAAAGACTCTGGTTTCCTTCCCTACACATGCACCAACCCACACACACTCCAAATCTAATTTCAAACACCAGCCATCCTTTACATTCCTCACATCATTGCATCATTTTCTAGTGGGTATGCACACTTAAAAATGGAATGATATCCACAAAAAAAAACACTTACATATACCTAGGATAGATTTCAGTCCATGTAACAAACCAATCTTGCAACAATCAACAGAAGAATATAAAAAATGTAGATACTGCAGCCTCTTAAGCCAGCTCCACCATTCAATATGATCATAAATGACACCTTACTTCCTGCCTGCTCCTATATCCTTGTTCTGAGAAATCAAAAATCTCTCACCTCCATCCTGAATATACCCAAATAAGCATCTATTGGAATAGATAATTTCAAAGATTCACAATATGAAGTGAGGAAATTTCTTTTTATCCAAGTCCTAAAAAAACTGTCCCCTTGTTTTGAGATTGTTAAAAAATTAATTTATGGAATGTGGGCATTACTGGCTAGGCCAACATTTGTTGCCCATCTCCAGCAGCCCTTGAGAAATGGTGGTGAGCTGTCTTCTTAAATTGCTGCAATCTCTATGGTGTAGATTTACCCAGAGTGCTGTCAGGGAGGGAGTTTCAAGATTTTAACTTGAAAACAGTGATGGGATGGCAATATATTTCCAAATCAGGATGGTGAATGACTTACGGAGGAACTTCCATGTGGTGGTGTTCCCATGTGTCTGCTACATTTGTCCTTTTAGATGCTAGAAGTCCTGAGTTTGGAAGGTTCTGCCCAAGGAGCCTTACTGTGAACCTTGCAGATGATACACACTGTTGCCAGTGTTCAATGGTCGAGGAGAGTGAACCTTTGCGGAAAGGGTGCCAATCATGCCTGCTGCTTTGTCATGGATGGTGTCCAGCTTCTTCAGCGTTGGAGGAGCTGCACTCAGGCAAGTGGACCATATTCCATCACATTCCTGACTTTTGCCTTTTAGATGGTGGACAGGCTTTGGGGAGTCAGCTGGTGAGTTACTCGCTGCAGAATTCCTAGCCTCCGCCCTGACCCTATAATCACACAGTATTGACATGACTAGCTCAGTTCAATTTCTGGTGACCTGTAGAATGCGCCGCAGTTGAATTCGACCCACATCCAGTATTCTAGATTCCCTAATTATGTAAAACAATCTCTCAGTAGCTATCCTGTCAACCCTTTTCAGAACATCTGTATATTTCCATAAAATCATATCTCATTCTTGAGAATGCAGACGCCCAATTAATTGTGCAGGAGATCAAAAGTGAGCTTCTCAACAGCAGGATAAAGCTGTAGAATTAAGTTGACAGATACTAAGCTTCTTGACTACAAGCATCAGGAACTTCTTTTTAATATGTTTCCATGTAATGCATCATATTAAAAGTTAATCCTACCAGGATTAAATGTATTTTTCCAAACAATAAGTGAGAGAGAAACATGCACCTTCAGATTCATAACTGCCTCAGAATGGCTTGCAGCAGGTGAGGTAGTCTTCATGCCCACTGATCAAAAATGCTCGGGACAGAAGATCCTCCTGCAC
Organism: Sphyrna mokarran; assembly: GCA_024679065.1. Lineage (NCBI taxonomy): Eukaryota > Metazoa > Chordata > Chondrichthyes > Carcharhiniformes > Carcharhinidae > Sphyrna > Sphyrna mokarran. The sequence goes on from JAGIQG010000015.1 coordinate 37,411,017, forward strand.
CCAGCCTTGGAAACAGGGTTGTCTACCTTTCCCAGAAAGCCTGGAGGAGAACCTACAGGAAAGCATCTCTGAAACCTGGGGTGATCCTTTGTCTGCACTTGGACACTTGCCACTTTTGTAAGTGGTACTAATAGCTTCAGGGATTGAGAGAGAGTGGCAGCAGTTCCAGGAATTAGGTGGAGGGTGGCATAAGGAGTAAAAAGGGAAGAGGTAACAGCATCTCCAGCAATCAATGTTAGTTGGAACAGGGTGTTGTGCCAGCAGATCCAGATGGCAGTGGAAAGAGGATGGCCATAGCTCACAAATCCTCTCAGATAGTGAATGAATGCCCATCTGGGCGGCCTTTAAATTTACTATCGGAGCTTCAAGCTTCATAAGATAATAGTAACAGCATTGACTTTCTACCTGTCACATGACTGGCTGTGCTTCTCAAACTTAAATGGCTGGCAATGTGTGATCATGCATAGAGGTGTGCAAATGTTGCACACTTCTACTAGTCCTTCTGGCAACAACTTCACTAGTACCAGCAGTTTCCACCCTTACTTGCTCTCTAAGTGGTCCAAAAGCAAAATGTGTACAAGCAGCATTAGGGCTAGTATTGTGTCCCACCAGAGAATGAAAAGATACCTTTCTAACAGAAAAAATACTACTTGAGTAAGGATAAATCTGACAAGAGAAAAGAAAATACAAACTGAACTCTCTCTCTCTCTTTATTTTACTTTATTGTAAATATTTTTGACTAAATGTCAGTCATTTTGGGGGTCAAGTTTAAGCTCATTTTCAGCACCATCCTGCTGGAAATGGTCAAACTAGGGCAAAAGACTGGAAAATTGTGAACACAAGGATGATGCACCTGAATCATTTACGCTTGAGCTTTCAACGGTTTTTTATACTTGAAGATTCAATTTGTTGGATTAGGCATTGCCCACAAAACCTACATGCTTCAGTGGAGAATTTTTTTACATTTGCATTGTTATCACCTTTTGGTTTTAGTTGCAGCCATCTGGTGCCAACAGAGGTGGTGAACGTGATTGTTGTGGCATCCGTGGAATTACAATGACAGAACTGGATTCAATTCAACTTCTACGTCTGATTTTCAAATTTAATGAGTCAAGGAAAAAGCTTCCAATTTCTCAGCACAGATGCCTTCAGTTTGTCTACTAAAAATGTTGTGGCAGATCACCAAAACCAACTGGTTTAGTTAGTAATGTGTTTAAATTTAACAGACAGGCTGTTAGAAAACACCTTGATCCAATATGCATCTAATTCCTAGAAGGAACATTGTTACCGTACAGGGAGAATTGGAGCATGCTATACTCTTCAAATAGCTGACTGTCATTCTGGACAACATATTAACTTTGCACTCAGCAAGTGTACAATGCAATAGCAAATTTTTGCGTTGCATATATTTCAATTATTTACTTGAGCACTGCAAGCTTCTTCTGACAGATGTAATCATTGAAGCGTGATTCCAAGTCAAAGTTGCATCACTGCATCCACCTGTGTACTAATTTTAACAAATGTTATGCAAGACAATTAATGTAACAATGCCCAGTTAAAAACAGCTGGTGCATGGCAAGAGGGGACATATGGTTTATTGTCATTTCTACATTGTCCTTACAAATATGTACCATACACATTTAGAAATCGTAATCTTCTCTGCCCCACAATTTGAAGTGTCTTTTTATAAAGCTTACTTCCAAATCAAAAGCTGCTATGATAACTAACAACTGACATACATCAAGAAAAAAATCATATTAAAAACTTAAAGTACAAAATATCCTGGTCTTTTCTATATTGTTAGAATGCCAATTAATTAAAGCAACACGTGCTATTCCATGACCACTTGAAGATAACATAAATTTATATCTATCTTGACCTCTCACATATCCATGGTACACTTTTTAAACACTTCTTTCACTGCAACTTCATGATCTTTATTTTTAAACCCTCCTCCTTTCCTAATTCAATACCTTATGCACAGTATCGACAATTTTCATTTGGATTCTCATTGCCCTGTCTCCTTCAGCTTCACCATCACAATAAACTAACACATCCTTGGCCACCATCCTCAATTTCTTCATTACAAGAGTTTGCAACCTTGAACATCTCCAACAGAGCAATTTTCTAAAATCACTCAACTCTTATGCACTTTCTTATCCATCTTAATTCCTCCACTTTAATCTTCCAAACCTCTAAGATATGACTGATTTATTCCCTTCCGAAAGTCCCCTTATCTAGCTCTCCCCTGATCTATCCCTCATCCTTACAATGACATCTCTTAACTGGATGCATAAATTTCTGGCCACTACCAATATCTCCATTCTTCCATACATTCCAGATGACCTCCCATCTCTATATTTCTAAAAATATAGAGATGAGAGATTTTCTAAAATGAACCCCTACTGTTTTGTAGTCCATGTCTGATGGACAATTTCAGAGCACACTAACATCACCAGATCCAATTTCACAAAGTTAATCAGCATCACCACCCCTCTCTATTTAAAGTCCTCATATTACTATTTCAACCTCTTCCGACTGATCTTCATCCCTGACATTAAATGTAAGGAGCTTGCACACCTTTATTTCTAAAAACAGAACTATCCACATGGCCTCCCCATAGAATCCCTACAGCGCAGAATGAGTTCTTTTGACCCAATGAGCTTACACCAACAACAATCCCACCCAGGCTCTCCCCCCATAATCCCATGTATCTATCCTGTAAATCCCCCTGACACAATGATTGGCCACGTAAAATTGCCCCAACCTAACCCACATATGTTTGGACTATGGGAGGAAACCCACAAAAATGCAAACTCCACACAGGCAGTCACATGAGGCCGGAATTGAACCCAGGTTCCTGATGCCAAAATGCAACAGTGTTAATCATTGTGCCACCATCCTCTACCCTTCTGCCTCCTCTGTCCTCTCCTTCACACTACATCTTCCACATTGGTACTCAGATTCCAGCATTCAAATTCAGACTTCCATAGACCCAGAAGCTAATTACATTTGCTGTACGTTACATCTATATAGGTTTTTACACCTACACAAGGCAAGTTGCCACAAATGTGAGCTTTCAATGGCACAAGAAAAAACAAGGCATCAGGGATCCAAGAGGTTCAATGGCACATCGTGTTAACCAATTCAAGGATTACGAAATTATCTGTATAAGGAAAGAGGTGCAACTTAAAAGTGAGTGAATTCAATATCAGATACAAAAAGAGAAATAAAGATAGGTAGAGGAAGATGAAATGTGAAAAGGCAAATGTCATTTCTAAGATTTTCCACAATTAAAATCCGAAGTAATAAGACCCCAAGTCTATGAATGCAATTTTCAGTGCCAGACAGATTGGTAATTAACTTTTACATCACTAAAAGAGTGATTAAACTGAAACAGACAAAACTTAATTTTGTGGCAAGTTTGTTAACAGTGTACCATTTAAAGCATCTCAATCTCAGATACCATTTTCGCAAAGCCACCAGCAGTAATATTACTAAGACAAGAAACATTTGGAGATTGGAGTCTTATCACATATTTGCCCACCTTCTAAAGTTGCTGCACTATTTGCATACAACTAATATTGAGCACCATTGATTCACCATTATTTTAACAGCAAAGTCTAGACCATTTTCTCTCTCAATTATCCCCCTATCCAACTCCTAGTTACTCACACAAACATAGCATCATTAATTTTTCCCTTTTTCCATCCTTCTTACAGCAGGGTTAATATTCAATTTCACTGCTTGGGTAGTAACTGACAGAATTAATCATATACCCATTATAAAGCTCAGTTATCATTTCCGTTGAAATCAATGGGATGAGAAAAGGGCTGGTTCCACCACAGATTAGTGATCTTCACCATCAGATTACCACTTAAGCGAGCAAGTTAAAAATTAAGTCTGCTTAGTATCTCCAATCCCTTAATGCTTTAATAGTTTGAGTCAGAAGGTTCTGCATTAAGTCCCACTTTGTGACTTGTACAAAAATAAAGGCTGACACCCCAATGTAGCACTGAACAAGCACCAACCCTTGAATGAAACAAAGTTACTGTTTGTCTCCTCATGAGGGACAAAAAGATTCCAGCATACTATTTCAAGTACTGGGGGAGTTCTCCATGATGTCCCCTCAATCACCAGTTAAAAATTGTAATCATTCAAATGCTATTTGTGTGATCTTGCTGAACACAAGTTGATTTTCATTCCATTTATACAACGACTAAGTCATTAAATTAGTTGTGAAGTGCTATGAGATATCTAGAGGCCATGAAAAGTGCTTTTTAAAAACAATTCTCTTTTTTTTTGTTGCCACCTAAATAAATATTTTGATTTCCAAACAATTCTCTCTCACCTACAACACAGACTACTTTCACTCCATCTATTTCCGAAGTGTCTTGAGGAGCCATATTCTGTTAAGGTGCTAAGCAAATATAAGTTGTTGTAGTCTTAGTCAAAATCACTAATGTCATGCACATGTTGTATACTTATGCTTCCTACTAAAAAGAACAAAGAACAAAATAGCACGGGAAAAGGCCCTTCGGCCCAACGAGCCCGCGCCACCACCTCGATGTTCCCACTTCTACCCATGATCCCTATCTATATTTATAGATCTATGGATCGAAACCAAATTTGAGACAATTTAGCAAGAATTTGTTCGGCCAATCTGCCTAAGAGCACATCTTTGGGACGTGGGAGGAAACCAGAACACCCGGAGAAAATCCACGCAAGCACAGGGAGAATGCGCAAACTCCCACAGATACCGGCCCAAATCCATGTATCTGCACAGTACAGGGACAGTCACTGAGCTGTCATGTTACCCATCAAATGGTCCAGGTCAAGTGTACACTAACGACGTGAAGCACTAGGATACTCTCAAAAAAAAATCTAAGAGCAACCCTCTCACGACCCATCGCGTGTATGTCCCTTGTTAGACAACAAGGTGGACCAAAGTACCTGTCGGATAAAAACAAATACATCAATATCATCAACTATTTACACACTTCCCAGGGACTCCTAAGGCTCATGATCCCTATTTTAAATCAGTTTTCTATACCCTCCATTCCCATTCTGTTCATGTGCCCATCTAAGTATTTCTTAAATAACTCCAGAGTGCCTGCCTCCACCACTTTACTTGGCAGCGCGTTCCATACCCCCAACACCCTCTGCATGAAAAAACTCCCTCGAGCATCCAAATTATATCTTACCCCCCTCACCCTAAGCCCATGAGCCCTCGTGCTATTTGAGTCCATCCTTTGGAAAAAACTTAACCCTGTTTACTCTATCTATACCCCTCATAATCTTGTACATCTCTATTAAATCTCCTCTAAATCTACGTCTTTCTAAGAAAAACAGCCCCAATTTGCCTAACCTCGCCTCGTAACTCAGACCTTCCATACCAGGTATCATCCTGGTAAACCTCCTCTGCACTCTCTCCAGAGTCTCCACGTCCTTCTGGTAGTAAGGCAAGTAGAATTGACCGCAGTATTCCAAATGAGGTCTAACCAACGTTTTATACAACTGCAACATTAAAGGTCAGCTCTTGTACTCTATACCCCTTCCTATAAGGGCTAGTATACCATATGCTTTCTTCACAACCTTCTCCACCTGCTCTGCCACCTTTAGAGACTTGTGCACCTGCACCCCCAGGTCCCTCTACATTTCTATATTGCCCAAGTTCCAGCCTACATCCTGCTGCATCGCCTGACAATGTTCCTCACTATCAGCAAGTCCAGCCATCTTTGTATCATCTGAAAACTTGCTGATACTCCACTTACTCCCTCTTCCAAGTCATTTATATACACTACCAATAGAAGAGGTCCCAGTACCGAGCCCTGTGGCACACCACTAGTGACTGAACTCCAGCTAGAAAAACACCCTTCCACTATTATTCTCCGTCTCCTATTACCAAGTCAGTTACTTATCCATCTAGCTACCTGTCCTTGTATCCCATGAGCCTTGACCTTTTCAACTAACCTCCCATGAGGGACTTTGTCAAACGCCTTACTGAAATCCATATAAATGACATCAACGGTTCGCCCTTCGTCGACCGTTTTCGTCACCTGCTCAAAAAATTCAAGACATTTTTCACCAACTGAGTTCTGTGGTCCTTCATCATACTGTGCTCTCATATCTGCACATAGTTAGTGTAGCCCTAAGTTTCAACATTTTCAAAATTCTATTATTGTACAATCTAGAGCTTCATTGTTGGTAGCACTGCATCATTTTTATTAACTTTTCTGCAACATCACTCACAATGAGCTTTTTTGGCATATATACTGCCCACCACTATCAAAACTGATTCAATGTTGATACAATATCAATGTAAGATGCGTCTTCCCACAATATCATTTTGGTGCCTATCACCACTAGCCTTTCATCCTGACTTGGTCACTCCTCCATGCTTCTCTCAGATTAAAGTATGCGTACAAAACCATGACCTTAATTTGATCCTGAACTGAGCTTTTTGGTCCCATAACTGACCAGTTGTCATTCCTCAAAACTCAGCAAAATCACTGCAAGATCTTGTAGAGGTTTAAATCCTATTTTGCTTTACTATCTGGAAGAGCTCCTTCAGCTTTGTGCTCCTGATTTCCAGAGTGTTTACTGTTGCCCACGTCTGCTACAGCAATATTGTTGATAATTGTACCCTTACTAACTGGGATTCCCTCTACTAAGCCACGTTGCCATCTTCAAAAGTGCACTTTCTTCCAATAACTGAGGGAGCACCATATAAATGTCTGATAATTAATCTAAAAATTATGTGTGTTATGTTTGGAGCTCCATTATTAATAACTTGAAGAGGTAATTAACAAAAAAAGGTTATGTTTCTATGCAGCATCTTATCAGTGTTAATTGAAACTCTAGAAAATATTAAATAAAACATTTAGAAATCAAAGTATGAACCGGAACATGAAATCGTTTTCCAAAGGAGGGTAGGTGGGTTTATGGTTGAGAACCATAGCAATGGTTAGCTGCTGCTTCACAACAACAGGGACCCACATTTGATTCCCAGCTTGGGTCACTGTCTACGCAGAGTCTGCGTGTTCTCCCCGTGTCTGTGTGGGTTTCCTCCAGATGCTCCGGTTTCCTTCCACAGTCCGAAAGACATGCTGATCAGGTGCACTGCCGTGCTAAATTCTACTTCAGTGTACCCGAACAGGCGCCAGAGTGCGGTGACTAGGGGATTTTCACAGTAACTTCACTGCAGTAACTTGTGACGCTAACAAATAAAGCAAAAAACATCTTCCAGATGCAAAGGGGAAGCTCATAGACAGGTCAGTCTTGTTTAACCCAGCTGATTTTTCTTGACTAGAAAAAGGGGGGGGGGGGAGGAGAGAGAGAAATAGGCTAGGATAGGGGAAGAAGCGACACTTACGGTACCAATACACAGGGTAACAGCCCTTGTCCACCACGTTGACTTCATAGAGGCCTCCGCGGACGCAGACGGTCTTGACCGTGTCCAGGCTGGAGTTGGTGGCCACGGCTTTGCTGTACTCCCGGTACATAAGCTCGATTCGCAGCGAGTCGTAGCCGATGAAGGGTTTCCAGGTCTTGCGGTCCTCCTTGTAAAACCAGCGGACCTCCTCGGAGCCCAGCTCCCCCACCACGTCGTAGCGGTGCCGGACGCTGCTGGCGCGGCTCCGCTTGCGGTTGACCGAGGTGTCGCTGCCGCTGAAGTCGGTCTCCTCGCCCTCCAGGTAAGGCAGCGAAGCCTCCGACTCGGCCGTGAACAGGTCGAAGGTCTCATCGCTCAGCGAGCGGTACATCTCCAGGCCGAAGCGGCCCGAGCGCCGGCGCCGGGGCTGCTGCTGCGGTGAGGTGCCGGGCGAGGAGCGGGCGGACGGCGGCTTCTCATCGCTCGGCGCCGCTTGCTGCTGAGGAGGCGGCGGCGGCGGCGGCGGCAGGGGCGGTGGTGGTGGTGGTGGCGGCGGCGGCGGCTCCATGCTGCTGCGCCTCCAGGCCTCTCCGCCGGCCAGTCCAGCCTGGCCTGCCCTCGGCTCCGATCGCCGCTGCGCGGAAGCTGCTCCTACTCGGACTCCGCCTTCCCGCCGCTCATCAGGCGGAGAAGGAGGGACCGAGCGGGGCGGGGTGGCTGGCTGGCTGGCTGGCCTCAGTGAGCTCTCTGCCGGGTGGGCGGCTCTCTCTTCACCCCCCCCCCACCCCTTCAGCCAAGCTGCTTTTCTCCTCGGTCTCGAACTGTCACAGTACTGTCGGCAGCGAGTCCTTCTCCCACCCACCGTCGGCCCCCGCCGCTCGGCCCCCAGCCACAGCCCGCGTCACAACGCCGCACGTCAGTCCCTGGAGACACAGACAAGCCGGGCCGGCTCCCCGGGGCCGGGACTCAGCCTCAGCCCCTCAGGGAGTTCAGGGAGCTCATGCCATATCCAACAAGACTCTGCTGGATCTCCCGCCTGGCTGCCTGCTGGGATCAGGCCTCGTTACCTAGGAGATTCGGATAGACTGGCTTGCATGGGCCGAGTGGCCTGTGACATTCTGTGAGTGAGATCAATCCTGAGGATGGATCATTTCCACCTACAATAAGTACACCAGACTGAATTAACTTCTGAACGTCTTACTATAGATCCTTGATTTTATTTCCTAGTTTTAAAAATCTCAATTCTTGAATAAAAGACTTTATTTATCATTTTCCTACCTGGAAAGATGATGTGGATCAATTTTATTCATACCGCTAGGCCATCATTATTGTCTTTAGAAATTGGTGAACCATCATCTACATTTCAGAGAGTAATCACATTGAGCCAGACTGACCAAGCACAACAGATTCTCTTCTCTGAAGACAACTAGATGGATGAATGACAATCTCTTTCTTCCATGCAAAGGTGTGGTGCCCAATTTTGAGACATTGGAGCTCCAAGAAAATGTGTTGGTCATGTCATTTTTAGATCTGTTATGAGATTCTTCCCCTTTTGTATTAATTATCTAGTCCCCCAAAAGTGAGTAAAACTATACTTAATGTGAAAAATATTAGTGCCAGTAGGTGGAAGGAATTTTGTTTTAAACTATGGTACTTTGAATCATTGGTCTTTTAGCACAGCTAGAATTTTGTTGTGCAACAGTTCAGTTATATAATTCAAGCTTGTTTAAAACTTTAATTACCAAAATGATACCACAATAGTTTCCATAACAAGTAGGGTGGCATAGTTGCTCAGTGGCTAGCGCTGTTGCCTCACAGTGCCAGGGACCTGGGTTTGATTCCTGGCTTCAGTCACTGTCTGTCTGTGTGAAGTTTGCACATTCTTCTCATGTCTGCTTGGTTTCCTCCCACAGTTCAAAGATATGTGGCTTAGGTTGATTGGCCAAAGTAAATTGCCCCTTGGTGCCAGGGAACTGGTGGGGTGGGTGCATGAGGTGACAGGGATAGGGCTGGGTGGCACTGTAGTTGATGTGGACTCAATGGGCTGAATGGCCTCCTTCTGCACTGTAGGGATTCTATGAAAAGATCTAATTAATGCTTCTTAAGAAAGAGGCTGATCTAAATCCTTGAGTTCCCTACCTATTGGTGCCATCGCAACTAGTTGTGACGTGTGGTGTTGGATCCCAATTCCCCAGGGGTTGAGGGGAGGTGTTGTGGCTCCTGGAGTCTTACAAACACAAGAATTGGTACTCAATTTGAGAATACTGAGTGTGATTGTGTTATAATGAAATTCATATGATGTGAAACCTTGCTTGCATTCTGCAGTGGTGCTTGGAATTGCTTGTGTACAATTTAGTAAAGGTTGTAAATCCTGGGGTAAATAAAAACAGAAAATGCTGGATTAATTCAGGTCTGGCAGCATCTGTGGAGGAGAAAAAAAAACAGTCTTTTGAGTTTATTGTGTTTTCCAACTTCCTCAATGTATTTTCTGAATGCAGATATTGTAGAATTAAGTGACAATTTAAAACAGCTTATAGATAAAGCTACTGCTGGTTCTCCACAACCTGGTTGTGTTAAGAATTTGGGGACGTTAACAAAATTAAAGCTGAACTTTCAAAGAGAAAACAACATAACAGCCAAGTACAAAGAAGGAAATGTGACTTATTCGGTAATAAAATTAGCAGCATCTGAAGAACTTGAGTGAATTGCTATATCAGTAAAAAATGTTTCAGAGATCAGTGAAGCTAAACAATGGATGACTTTCAAAAGCAAGGAATGAGCAAATCCACAAGGTGGCATATCAAAGCAACTAAATGATATAATTGTTAGCATCCTCATCAGAAGCCATTGTCCATCTAAAAGCCAGGAAGGCCAAAATCTTCAAAGGCCAATTCCATCCAACATTTAGAACCAAGGCAGATTTCAGATATTCTCTTCTAAAAGGCAGAATTTCATATTTGCTGAACCAGCAAAATACAGTTTCCCAGACTTCGTCATTCAAGCTGTATTGGGTGGTAACTATGAGCTGAATTTGACTTACTAAATTAAAGTGGATGTTGTTGGGGGGGCAAAAGGCTGTCTTAGTGAGTTAAGGAACATGGGTATATTTTGAGAGCAAGAGGTAACTTCAAACCAAGACCGCAAGAAACTCTAAAGAGTTGTGAACATAGCCCAGTCCATCACGAAACCAGCCTCCCAGCTATTGACTTGCTGCTGCCTTGGAAAAGCAGCCAGCATAATCAAGGTCCCCATGCACCGTGGGCATACATTCTTCTACCTTCTTCTGTCGGGAAAAATATATAAAAGCCTGAGACCAAGTACCAACTGATTCAAGAACAGCTTCTTCCTTGTTGCCATCAGACTTTTAAATGGACCTATCCTCTGCATCCTTGCTATGACTGTAACATACATTCTGCACCCTTCTCTTTCCTTTGCTTCTATGTGCTCTGACTAGTATACTTTGTATGGTGCAGAAGAAATATATATTAATACATGTGGTGATTAAAGCAGACAAAAGTGTGTTTATTATTAAACATACTTAAGTGTCAGAGTGCATATTAGTCTTTTTTACCTTTATGAAAACAATTAATAAAGATTTATTAAAGATTTGATTGTACATTGCTCTTCACATTAATCCAAACAAATTACGCCACTAGGAGCCAGTGTTTCAAGGTGGGACACTCTCGCATGTAATATCAGTGGGGCTTGTAACAAGTAGCCTTCTTCAAGAATGTGCAATTGATTAATCAGCCAACTGGATTGGCTTCAGAGACTAAATGAGAATCTTTCAATGACATGGTTGTGAACATTTGATTTTCTAAATTATTAACAAGACAGGTAAGAAACTGCTGATAACCTCACTGTTGCTCCCTAATGAAAATGTTCCCTTTCTTGATGGCAATTTTGGCCTTGGGTTCTTGTGCCAGGTCACTCTTTCAGTCCAGACAAGATGAATATGCTGTGAAGGATCAGTTTGTCTACGTACACAATTGTGTATTTCTGGGAACATGCTGAGTTCATGTAATGTGTTATACATCAGAATTAAGTCTAAGAGAAACTGTATCAAAGAAATTCTCTTTAACAGATTCAGATAGGCTTTCCTGTTAGGTGTAGACCTCGTTTTCATCTTTCATTGCCAGTTCAAAATGAGCACACAATGGGCAGAATTCTCTGGCTGTGCTGGTCTAAAAACCAGAAATTCCCATCTCACTGTCAATGGTGTTTCACATTGTCTGCAACTCACCTGCTAAAATCCCAGTGATAGATGGAATGGGAGAATTCTGGCCTACAGCTGACAGTGTTCAAAATGAACTTGCCACCCAACTGGTGCTTAATGTGGCCTATTTTGAAAATTTATTTTAATTCAGCAGTGCATTTTGCAAGTTGTCTTTGAGAGGTGATCTGTTTTACACAGGAGCACAATTTGTCCATAATTCAATAGAAATGTTTCACCCCACTAACTTCTGTTATCAAATCAGTCGTTGCAAGTTCTAATCTATGATTTAAACTAACAAATAATAATGTCTGCGGTATTGCACTGTGAATCTGTTAGCTGCATCTGATTTGGTGCCCAGTATAACACTCGCTTCATCATTAGCAAACGCTACAAGATATTACTTCAACTAGGAGTCATCAAAACCACATGCCTTGAGACATTTAAGTTAACTATTGAATCAACTTTCTAATTTGAATGTTCAATTAAATCTAGAAGTGTCAGTAATATTTCTTATTATTTTCACACTTTAGGTAGATTGCTCTTCAATTTTGCAATAAGAATTGCAATTTTACTCTTTTATGACTGATATGCTAGCAAAGTTTCTTCCTCATCTTGGTGGCTATGTGGTGACTAATTTCTGCAGCATCAACAGACATGTAACCCAATTCCCACGTCAGCACCATTTTTTGCTTTGGAGTTCCAGTAAGCCAGAGTGAGATCTGCTGTTTTGAGCCGAGTGATGTACAGAAGAGAAAACTACAAGTTGCCTTTAGATGATATGCATTCAGATTGTCTCAAATTTTTGCAGGACTGTTTTTGTTTGTTTTTTTTCAGCAACATGTTATGCAGTAATGTGAGCTTTCAACAGTTTGTGTCCTGCACTTTTTCTCAGATTTCAAACACGCACTTTGGTGAATCCATTGTAGTGATACTGGCACAAAATTCATAAAGTCTAAATCCTTGTCCTTGGATGTAAAAAGTGATAGGTTATCAATATTTGCTTATACAGTAATACCTTCACTTACGAGTTTAATTCGTTCTGTGACCGAGCTTGTAACTCAATTTGCTCGTATATCAAATTAAATTTCCCCATTAAAATGAATTGAAATGCTATTAATCCGTTCCAGCCCCCAAAAACCACACCAATTTTTTTGTTACGTGTTTTTAAATAAGAAAAATGTACTTTATAAATAACAAATAATGTATAAAAAAAATAAAAGAGAATGTAAAGAAATAAACTGGTTTTATTAAGTGTATTTACCTTGAAGATCAGACGAAGGTGCTGGTGGAGGTGGAGGATATTGGCGGAGGAGGTTGGGGGAGTTTTTCATTTTGTGCTCTATTTATTGCTAAATTTAACTTTTCTTTAAGTATCTTATGAGACTTAAAGGCTCTGGGGTTTTCAGAGTGATATACGAGTAGCGGCTTAATCTTGCAGTCACCACTCGCATTCGCACACGTGAACTGAACACTCGCTGGGCTACCTAGTGACGGGTGGCGTAAGCTCGTTCGCTTGTAACTCAGATCTCGGCTCACGTCATAAAGCAAAAAATCGAACGAGCGACGGCTCGTATCTTGGAAAATTCGTAAGTTGAGTCACTCGTAAGTCAAGGTTTCACTGTACTTCACACCCAGAATTTTTGTCCTTGTAGTCTGTCCAAGGATATGTCTCTTTTTATTTCCTTTTATACATATCTGCTTGGGATACAAACCTACCTTTGTATCAAGGTCTGTTTCAATATTACGTTGTGTGGTCAGTTTTGAATCCTAAGCAGTTGCAGGACTGAAGTTCTCCCTTCCATTATCAATCAGTTTGAAGTCTAGTCTCAACAAAAGGAGGTTTTTTTTTGTTTTGTAGTCAGTATTGTTAATAGGCCCAGCTATGCTACGGATTTACAGAGGGAGTTACTGGCCTCAGGGCCAACTCACAAAGCAAAACGCCATGGTATGATTTGGAAATCACAACTTGAGAGAATAAATTAAAACTGACTTCCTTATCTTCTCTCTTACGTTTTAAGTTTTACATCATATCTATAATTTATTTCAAAATAAATTATGATGCTGTTGAGTCACTATCTTATTTACAGAAATAATTAAGGGGGTTGTTTTTTCAGTTGTATATTTTTCTCCCTGCTTGGGTCTTGGTGTGTAATGCAAGACTAATCCCACAACCACAATTTTCTTGACATTTATGATCAGGCAGAACAAGTTGCAAATGTGAGCCTCAAGTATGAAAAATATGCCAAACAGAATGAGGACGATGACACACAGGTTCAGGCGTGCCCATGTGATGATGGCATTCCCAGGGCTATCTGTGTGGTGAGATAGCTGGGGCCTGATAATCAGTGGAATGCACTTGAAAGCTTCTAGTTGACAACAGAAGAAAATGGTGAATGTTCCCTTGGGTTGGCATATGCCACAACATTGACCACAGGCTGTAGTGGCTTGGCAACAGGTGCCAATGCTGAAAGCAATAAACTCTTGGAAACAAAGAGGCTCAATATGAAGACTTGTCATCCAAAATGGATGGTTTGCTGCATGTCCACCACCTTCCATAGGTGAAACATTGCTGATGATGACAGAAACTTTTAAATTTATGGTGGGATGGATTAAACATTTGCAGGCATTGATGGCTGTTCAGCACCTCTCCCAAGAGATTCATAGAATCATAAAAGCCTTCCAGTGCAGAAGGAGGCCACTCACTCCATTGAATCTGCACCAACAAAAATCCCATCTAGGCCTTACCCCACTATACAACACATTTACCCCAGAAAACCCTCTAACCTACGCATCCCAGGACACTAAGGGGCAATTTGGCATAGTCAATCAACCTAACCCACATTTCTTTGGACTGTGGGAGGAAACCGGAGCACCTGGAGGAAATCCACACAGACACGGAGAGAATATGCAAACTCTACACAGGTGGTGACCAAAAATTTGTTTTCATATTCACAATACTTAATCAGAAAATATTTCAATATGATTGACCAAAGCAATATCAAAAATAAAAACAAAATATCTACAGCAGATGAGGGTCTAGCCATTGAAAAACAATGGTGGTCAATGTCTTTGGCTTTTCCACAGGATAAGAAAAAATGAATAGTGAGCAGAAGGAGAAGACATTAATGGGGTTTGATATTAAATGGATTTTAAGAAGAGGACAGGTAGTCGATTCAGAGAGGCGATTCCAGTGTGTAGGTTTAGGTAGCTGAAGGCACAGCAGCCAAAGGTGAGGACAATGAGAAAATAATAAGATGTAGGAGCAAAAGTAGGCCATTCAGTCCATCGTGTCTGCTCTGCCATTGAATGAGATCATGACTGACCTGATAATCCTCAACTTCACTTTCCCACCTCCCCAAAAACCTTGATTTCTTTACTGATTAAAATCTGTCTATCTCAGTCTTGAACATACTTGACCTAGCCTCCTCAGCTTCTTGTGGTAAAGAATTTCACAGGTTCACTACCTTCTATGGGAAGGAATCCCTCCTCAACTCTATCTTAATTGGTTGATCACTGACTTTGGGCTTATGGTCTCTGGTTCTAGTCTCTTCATATATGGGATACAACTACACAGCATCTATGTTGTCAAGCCTCCTGAGAATTCTATATATCTCAGCGTGTATAAGCCCAACCTACTGCACCTCTCCTCATAAGAAAATCCCACCGTACCTGGGATCAACCTAGTGAACCTTTTATGATTGCCTTCAGTAACACTATATCTTTTCTTAGATAAGGGGAACAAAACTGTTCACCATAGTATTCAAGTATGGCCTAACTAGTGCCTTATATAGTTTTAGCAATAGTACCCTGTTACACTCCATTCCCTTTGAAATAAAGGCTAACATTACAAATTTTTCCCTATTACCTGCTGAACTTGCATGCTAGCTTTTAGTGATTTATGCACAAAGACTTCCAAATCCCTCTGTGCTGCAGCTTTCTGCTGTCTTCTGCCATTTTAATAATATTCAGCTCCTTTATTTTTCCTACTCAAGTGCAAAGCTTCACATTTTCCTACATTATATTCCATCTCCCTTGTTAATACCTACTCAGGGGGAGACAGTGGCAGAGTGATATTCTCACTGAACGAATAATCCAAAGATGTAGGGTAATGTTCTAGGGACAGTATCTCACCGTGACAGATATTGAAATTTGAATTCAATAAAAATCTACAGTTAAAAGTGTTGATCATGAAACCATTGTCGATTGTCATAGATACCCACCTGGTTTATAATGTCCTTTAGGGAAGGAAATCTGCCACCCTTACCTGGTCTGGCCAACATATGAGTGTACAATGGCACAATGGTTAGCACTGATTCCTCAGTGTCAAGGATCCATGTTCAATTCCTGGCTTGGGTCTGTGTGGAGTTTACACATTCTCCCCATGTCTGTGTAGGATTCCTCTGGGTGCTCTGGTTTCCTCCCACCATCCAAAGATATGCGGGTTAGGTGGATTGGCCATGCTAAATTGCCTCTTAGTGACAGAGGGACCAGCTAGGATAAATGCATGGGGTTATGCGGAGAAGACTGGGGTGGGATTGGGTGCAGACCTGACAGGCCAAATGGCCTCCTTCTGCACTGTAGGAGTCTATGAAAATATGACTCAACAAAATGGTAGGCTTGTCTTTAGCATCTGAAATGACTGAACAACTTACTCAGTTCAGGACAATTAGGGATGGGCAATAAATGTAGGCCCAGCTAGCAAAACCCACATCCCATGACTAAATTTTAAAAAAACTTAACGTTGTCTGTATCCCTCTCTTGACTCTTTGGGTGGAATTTTATGAGACTTTTTCTAAGTATCCTGCTAGCATGAAAATGGGAGAGTTCATGATCCGTTTTTTGAGTAAGTTTTCAAACCGAGTCTTATGCACTTCTCTGAAATGATGAGCTAGTCAGTTTCTAGCCAGAGAGGCTGTGGGCTGGGCTTAATGGGCCAACCAGTCTGTAGAGGGAGGTATTGCGAATGTACAGACCTCTGATGCTGCACATGCACATTAACAGTAGCAGAGGTCTGACAGACAGAGAGAGCTGTCAGGACTTTGCTTCTGCAGGCAGCCTCAACCAGCAATCTCCCCCACTCTCACCCAATTATGGGGGCCCACTGCCCAAGATGCTGCCCCTCCCAGCCCCCTCCACCATCTGGACTGATTGTGGCTCACGGATTGCAGGCAGAGTGGCAGTGGGCCACTCCATATCTACATTGATCCTGTTCCCTAGATGCCCCACTTCCCACAGTCCCCAGATCCCTCTTGGCCCTGCTTCTGGCACTGCCTTGTGGGCAGTGCCAAGGTGCCCAGCAGGCATTGCCAAGATGCCAGTGTTGCATCTTCACACAGCAACATTTAAATGTATCATAAAAGAGCATACTTCTACATTTTCTTTTCCCATGTTTTCTGCTTAAAGACAGGTCTGAGCCAGAGTGCTACAACCCTCTAATCCAAGTGGAGCAAAGACGCAGGTACCAAATCTTCACCAGCCAGAATGGGGATTGAACCATGTGCTTTTGATGTCAATCTGATTCACACTGACCACTGAGCCAACATCCCCCATTTACCACCCCCCCCCCCCATTCTTTTCCATTGAACAGCAGTTGAACAATCAATATCGTATTTTTGAGTGGGGTTATTCTATCATAGAAACTACTATCCTTCCCTAGTCAGTTTATGACTTTCAACAGTTTTTGAGATTCTTAAGAAACACAACTCTAGGTATGATTAGTGTGGTGTCAGCAATCCTATTCCTCATCTATTCCAGATGGGGTTCTTGGTGCACCATGCACTAAGTGCAATTAAAATATACAATTTGCTGATCTTGCATTTTAAGACAAAAATAACTTGTTGCTCCACACTGCTAATGCAGTATTTGTGAAGCACATTATTGGCTCCAATGTTCTTCTCCAAAGCTATTATCTGTCAGCTGATGGGAGATGTTGCAATTTGAACAAGTTGATGTGCATGGTTTTCAACTTAGCATCAGCATGATTGTTGCTGCGGGTAAAAGGCACTGTATATCCTGTAAATTCATTTCCAAACAATGCCGAGACTTCATTTTCAGTTCCACATAATTTTCACACTTTGACTATTAACTATTTAATCACTTACATGGGCTTGATTTCACTTCGGAGAGATATTCAAGCAAATCATTAATAAGCATCATCAGTTCTTTGGTGAGCATTATCTCTGCTTTCTATTGCCTGTCTTTGGAATCCAAATTAACTATTTTTTAAAAACACTTATTTAATTTACTCGTCAGTTATCATTGTCAGTCTATCATGTTGGCTCACAATATAATGAAGTATATTCTACTTAATGTAAACAGAGATTTGGGATAGAGGCGGAGATGGATGGGGTGGGAATTCTCCACTAGTTCGAGTCATCCCTAGTACAAAGGAAGATGGCATGGTTGTTGGACGCTATCATACTGGCCCCAGAATTTTTAAAAAATTCTTTCACAGGATGTAGTTGTTGCTGACTCAGCATTTATTGCCCATTCCTAATTGCTTTTAATGAAATGATGATGGTGAGCTGCCTTCTTGATTTGTTGCAGTGCATGTAGTGTAAGTACATCCACAATACGTTTGGGAAAGGAGTGCCAGAATTTTGACCCAGCAACAATGAAGGAATGGCAACATAGTTCCAAGTCAGGATGGTATGTGGCTCAGGTTGTAAGGGGGGGGGGGGGGGGGGGTTACTTGTAGCAAGTGTTTCCATGTATCTGTTAACATTGTCTTTCTAAGTAGTAGAAGCCATTGGTATGGATGGTGCTGTCAAAGGAGTCTTAGTGAATTGCTACAGGGCATCTTGTACTTGATATGCATTGCTGTCACCGTGTGTCAAAAATGAAGGAAATCAATATTGAAACTAGTAGACAGGGTGCCAATTAAGCAGGCTGCTTTGACCTGGATGGCGTTGAGCTTTTTCAGTGTTGTTGGAGAATATTCATCACACTCCTGAATTGTGTCTTATAGATGAAGGGCAGGTTTTGGGGAGTCAGGAGGGGAGTTATTCCACAAAATTCCTAGTCTCTGACCTGCTTTTGTAGCCCTTTCCCTCTTCTATGCTTATCATCCAAGGCCCAAAACATTCATTCCAAGTTAAGCAGTGCTTCATTTGCATCTCTTTCAATTTGGTATATTGTATTCGCTGCTCCCAATGTGGTTTCCTCTGTATCAGAGAGACCAAGCATAGACAGAGTGATCACTTGGCTGAGCATCTTTGATCTGCGTACAATCAGGATCCCAATCTTCCGGTTGCTTGCATTTTAACATATAATCCTGCTCCCATGCCCACATGTCTATCCTTGGCTTGCTGCAATGTTCCAGTGAAACTCAACGCAAACTGGAAGAACAGCATCTCATCTTTGCAGCACGGTGGCACAGTAGTTAGCACTGCTACCTCAAGGACCTGGGTTCGATTCCCTGCTTGAGTCAATGTCTGTGTGGAGTTTGCATGTTCTCCCTGTGTCTGCATGGGTTTCCTCCCACAGTCCAAAGATGCGCGGATTAGATACATTAGCCATGCTAAATTGCCCTGTAGTGTCCCGGCATGTGTAGTTTGGAGGGATTAGTGGGGTAAATATGTGTTGTTGTGGGAATAGGGCCTATGGTGGGATTATTGACTTGATGAGCTGAATGACTTCCTGTACTGTAGAATTTCTAAAATTCTATGATATGAATCTGGCTAGACACTTTACAGCCTTCTGGTCTCAACATTGAGTTGAATAACTTCAGATGATTTGATCTATCCAACCTCAGCCCCTTTGTTTTCATTCTATTTTATTTAATTTTTTTTACAGTTCTCTATGTTTTATTTCTTTATTGTCTCCCTTCATTATTTCCCCCCCCAACTCTTTTCCCTTACTTTATTCCTCTTGCCTTACATTTTCTTCCCCTTTTCTTGTTTTACCTCTGACACATCCATTTTCTGACCCTTTCCCCCAACATCTTTATCTGTCGCAGATTACAGCTTCTCTGCCCTTTGGTCATTCACATCCTTTATTCTCTCTGTGGACAGTTATTAACAATCTTTTCCCTGGTTTCTGTAGCTTTGACTCATTTTTCAATCCCTCTTTCTATGCCTTTTAGCATTGACAGAGAGTCATTTGGACTCGAAATGTCACCTCTTTTCTTTCCTTACAGATGTTGCCAGACCTGCTGAGATTTTCCAGCATTTCTCTTTTGGCTTACAGCCACAGTATATGTAACGGTGATCTGGTTCTGCTTTTGATAGTAGAATCCGCGGTAGTGCATGATTCCCTTCCTGTTCTTTCCTTCACTGCTGTTACCCTGCCTCATCATCAAGGCATTTGACTCAAAGCATGAAGCAGTTTGATGGGTAAGTAATCACCATTTTCAATGGTTTGTGGCACGCTTCTTCCAGACATTAGAGTCAATTTCCCCAGCATCCACAATGTTAGGTCCATCAAAATTGATTTTGTAGGAGTTCTGCCTAAATACTTGTGGACTGGAATTTTATTCCCCCACCCCACAGGAATCAGAGCTGACGACTAGGGGAACATGGAAATGTCTGTTGACCTCGGGTGAGATTTTATGATTTTGCCCGTGAAATCTATTTCAAGAAAAACACAAGTGTTTGTTTGACAGCCCTGGAGATATCTGCCACACACTCACACAGTGTATTCCAAATCATAGCCACTTATTGCATAAAAATGTTTCCTTCATGCTACCTCTAGATCTTAGTGTCCTCTTGTTCACAATCCTTTGATCAAAATGAACAGTTTTTCCCAACTCTAACCAGACTCCTCTGCGTCTCCAACACTGGAACCTACCTTAGCTTATCATCACCTTCTCCAGAGTAATTAAGGATAGGCAATAAATTTTGCTCTCACCTATGATACTAACATCCTAAGAACTAATTAAAGTGCTTTTTGCGCCCTCAGTCCTTGTTTGGAAGTGTTGCTTCATTCACTGTCTTGCATGCATTCATCCCACTAAAAGGATCATATGATATGCAATTGTATCTGTCCTCACCTCATTATCACCTGTAAACTGACGCCTAGCTTTTATTACATCTCATGGCAGCCAAATGGTATCATCATTTTATGCACTACAGAACTTCTCAATAGCAGCAGAGAGACTGACAACAGGTGGTAGACCCAAACCTGAAATTGCTCGCCCCTTGGAAGAAAGAAGCTATTCATGTTCTAAGGGTGGAAAATGAGGAGTTGGAGATAGTGGAATTGAAAGGCATGTTGCAGGTACAGATGTGTACTAGACTTTTTCTGCTCTCCTCATCCTACTGTAACTTACATTACTTTCTCATGCACTATATCATGGCACTATTGTATTATTCTGCTTTACAGCAATCCATTCTAGCATCGCTTCCTTTTTTTCCATTTCAGGTGTGCCCATAGAGGGAACAGGAGATTGTTTTCTGCAGTCCCAAGATGCCTGATATCACTCAGCTTAGCAATCAGTGTAGTGCTACGCAAATGACAGCTTCACCAAGGACTACAAGCCCCCTGGTGAAGTAAGGGTATGGGGAATCTTTTCTAATCATATCAATAACTGATTACAAAACAAATTTTGGTTATGGGTGGGGAAGGAAAAGTTAAAAAGGAAATAAAAATACTTGTGCTCAAAGAGAATCTTGCAAATCAAGTATGAGGGTTAGGACATAAATATCTTTGGGGAGGGAAGAATAACATTATTTGTTTCATTACTGAGATTTGTGAAATTGTAGGTAAATTGTATTATAAATTATCTGTGAGGCCTGAACATTTCAGTTTTATTACCTTGTGTCATACTTTGAAATTCTTTCCATTGAAACTCTTGGGGATATTTTTGAGAGACACATTAAGGCAATTGGAAGTGTTGAGTTTGTTCTCTTGTGGGTCATGATCTATTGCTAAGGTATATTTGCATTACAATATCGCTGGACAAGTACTGTCACAATAGGACTGCAGGAAACATCTGAAATTGTGGGCAGGATTTTTCTCCCACTCTGTGGTGTGTTTTGTGGTGGTGGGAAACAGCGTGTGTTTGCTGGCAGCGGGATCTTACAGTCCTTTTTTGTTAATTAGTGTCACAAGCAGGCTTACATTAAAACTGTAATGAGGTTACTGTGAAAATCCTGTAGTCGCTGGACTCCGGTGCCTGTTCGGGCACACTGAGGGAGAATTTGGCACGGCCAGTCCACCTAACTTACACTTCTTTCAGACTGTGAGAGGAAACTGGAGCACCCAGAGGAAACCCATGCAGACATGGAAAACATGCAAACTCCACACAGCCAGTGATCCAAGCCAGGAATTGAACCCAGATCCTTGGTACTTCACACCACTGTGCTGCTCCTGCTGTTATTAACAGGGTTCTCCAGTGAATGCACCCATCACTGCTGGAAACCCATGGACAGGTGATCGTTGGCAGGACTGTAACATCCCATATGGGAGCAAGATTTTGGTGTATATTAATGACACTTCTCTGCAATAGGCAGGGTGGAGCAGGTGATTTAAAGATGTTTAATCTTGAAATTTGCCCAATCCCCCACATTGTGCTTGCTGCTATTTGTATAGTGGCAGGTTGTGTGGCCTGTCCTGAGTGATGGACATCTCATACTCCCATTTATTAAGTGAACGTTACCTCATTAGGAATGATTATTTATGTAACATTCATTGGGCAAATTGTTTTCAGGATACTCTTCATCTCCTAAAGTATTTGACAAATGGAATTCCATATCCATTTTTTTCACAAGAGCCTGTGTGTCTGCAATTGAAGCACTTTTTATAAGATT
The DNA here is from genome assembly GCA_024679065.1 of Sphyrna mokarran. Lineage (NCBI taxonomy): Eukaryota > Metazoa > Chordata > Chondrichthyes > Carcharhiniformes > Carcharhinidae > Sphyrna > Sphyrna mokarran. The sequence goes on from JAGIQG010000015.1 coordinate 37,433,356, forward strand.
GGGACTTTCTCTAAAAAAGGTAAAGTGCAGCATCTGGCATAAAAAAAGTGCACCCTTGCACGACCTCAGCTTTGTAAGGATCCAGATATCAAATGGCATCCAAGGGGAGAAAGAATGCAGCATCCAAATTTAGTGATGCTAAAAAGTGCTCATTGGAGCACTTGGATGTAGTGAAGGCCTGCTGCAACGTCCACAACCCTTGCTCTGGCCATAGGAGCTTTAGAAAGATTACCAATCCACCTTGGGTCACAGTTGCAGTGACGGCCAGTGCCCTGCAGAAGAGGTCAGCTATCCAGTGCAGGAGGAGAATAAATGATCTCCTGTGTTCTGTCAGGGTAAATCAACAATTATAAGCACTCTCAACTCGCACATTCATGAACCCATCACAGATTCACGAGGATCTCATTCCCTGCCATCTCGAAGAGCATCACTACTCACTCTCACACATCCTTACATCTCTATCTGGCCTCATTTCCCCTGGAGCTTTTGTCCTTATCCTATCGTTGGTACCACTTGCCACCATGCCATCCCAATCATGTCTATTGCGTGCTCCTTGCTCACATTCTCTCCATCTATCTTCATGCAGAATAAGCTGGCTTCAATCAAAAAGAGATCCCACACCAGTGATGGAATTGCTGAGATCAAGTTTTCTTGGACTTTGAAAACAGAACCGCCCAACTGGCCAGTGAGAATGTGGACCATTCATGTACTCATGGTGAGATTGGCATATTTGTGAGGATCCTGCACTACAACATCTATCAGACAACCATACTTTGAGCGATGTTTCCTGTTTCACAGTTCCCTGTCATGCACTAATCATCTTTCCTTTTTTTCACAGGCACCTCTGAAAAGCTTCTGAGGTCAACCAGAATCCAAGCCATCGACTCCAGCCTCAATGAGGCCTTGGAAGAGAATTCTGACTATAGCAATATTGAAGACCCATCACAGTCTCCACTGGTGCAGAGATACGCATAGAGTCAAAGAGTCGCACAGCACTGATAAAGCCCTTTAGCCCATCAGGTCTGCATCAATAATAACTACTGCTAATAGCACACTAATCCCATTTCCAGCACTTGTCCCATCTCCTTGAATGTTATAGAACATAGAACACAGAACAATACAGCACAGAACAGGCCCTTCGGCCTTCGATGTTGTGCCGACCAAAATAAAAAGCAATGCCCCTCCAAACTAAACCATTCCCTTCTCTTCCATATACTATCAATTAACCTCTTAAACGCCACCAAACTTGGCGCATCTACAACAGCTGCAGGCAGGGCATTCCACTCCCTAATCACTCTTGGAGTAAAGAACCTACCTCTGATATCCGTCCTATAACTCATACCCCTTAATTTAAAGCTGTGTCCCCTCGTGCTAGCTTTCTCCATCCTAGGAAAAAGGCTATCACTGTCCACCTATCTAAACCTCTAATCATCTTATATGCTTCAATAAGATCCCCTCTTAGCCGCCTCCTTTCTAACGAAAACAACCTCAAATCCTTCAACCTCTCTTCATAAGACCTGCCCTCCATACCATGCAACATCCTGGTAAACCTCCTCTGTACCCTCTCCAATGCCTCCACATCGTTCTTATAATGTGGGGACCAGAACTGCACACAATACTCCAAGTGCGGCCGCACTAGAGTTTTGTACAGTTGCAACATGATGCTGCGGCTCCTAAATTCCATCCCCCTACCAATAAAAGCTAAGACTCCATATGCCTTCTTAACAACGTTATCCACTTGACTGCCTACTTTCAGGGATCTATTGACACATACACCAAGATCCTTCTGTTCCTCAACACTATTAAGAGCCCTACCATTAGCCATATACTCTACACATTTATTGTTCCTGCCAAAGTGCATTACCTCACACTTTTCCACATTAAACTCCATTTGCCACCTCTCGGCCCAGCTCTGCAACTTGTCCAAGTCACTCTGTAAACTAAAACACCCCTCTTAACTATCTACCACACCACCAACTTTAGTATCATCTGCAAATTTACTGATCCATCCCTCAATACCCTCATCCAGATCATTTATAAAAAATTACAAACAGCAGGGGCCCCAAAACAGACCCCTGAGGCACACCACTCGTCACCGAACTCCACGATGAATATCTCCCATCAACCCCCACCCTCTGTCTTCTATCTGCCAGCCAATTCCTAATCCAATTAGATAAATCACCCTCTATTCCACACATCTGCATTTTCTGTAGAAGTCTTCCATGGGCCACCTTATCAAACGCCTTACTAAAGTCCGTATATACTACATCAACCGCCTTACCCCATTCCACCTCTTTGGTCACTTTCTCAAAAAACTCAATGAGGTTAGTAAGGCATGACCTACCCTTCACGAAACCATGCTGACTATCCCCAATCAATGCATTTCTCTCTAAATAACTATAAATCCTATCCCTAATAATTCTCTCCAATACCTTGCCCACAACAGAAGTAAGACTCACTGGCCTATAATTCCCTGGAAGGTCTCTCTTCCCCTTCTTGAACAACGGGACCACATTTGCTATCCTCCAGTCATCCGGAACCACACCCGTAACCAATGATGACCTGAAGATCAGAGCCAGAGGCTCTGCAATCTCCTCTCTTGCCTCCCAGAGAAACCTAGGGTAAATCCCGTCCGGCCCAGGGGACTTATCCAACTTCAAACCCTCGAGAATTTCTAACACATCCTCCCTATCTACTACAATACTTCCCAATTTGCAACCCTGTACCGCAGTGTTCTCCATAGCTACATTTCCAGCACTCTGCGTGAATACCGAAAAGAAATATTTATTCAGTGCCTCACCAATCTCTTCAGGCTCCACGCACAACTTCCCACTGCTGTCTATGACTGGCCCTAATCTTGCCCTAACCAATCTTATATTCTTAACATATCTAAAGAAAGCTTTAGGATTCTCCTTAATCCTATCAGCCAAAGTCTTCTCGTGTCCCCTCTTAGCTCTCCTCAATTCACTCTTTAGCTCCGTCCTGGCTAATCTATAGCTATCCATTGCACCAACTGAGCCTTCAAGCCTCATCCTGACATAAGCCTCCTTTTTCCTTTTAACCAGCGAATCAACTTTTTTCGTACACCAAGGTTCCCTTACTCGACCATTTCCTCCTTGCCTGACAGGGACATACTTACCAAGGACTCGCAGCAGCTGCTCCTTGAATAAGCTCCACATTCCAGATGTTCCCAGTCCCTGTAGTTTCCTAGTCCAGTCTATGCACCCTAATTCTCTCCTGATGGCCTCATAATTACCCTTCCCCCAGCTATAACTACTGCCCCCAGCTTCATGCCTATCCCTGTCCATCACTAAGGTGAACGTAACCGAATTGTGGTCACTATCACCAAAATGTTCACTAACTTCCAAGCCTAACACCTGGTCTGGCTCATTGCCCAGCACCAAATCCAATGTAGCCTCACCTCTAGTTGGCCTATCTACATACTGAGTCAAAAAAACCTTCCTGCACACTCTGTACGAAAACTGACCCCTCTAACGAGCTAGAGCTATAGCTATTCCAATCAATATTAGCAAAGTTAAAGTCCCCCATCACAATTACCCTACTACTTTCACTCCTAATCAGAATTGACTTCGCAATCCTTTCCTCAACCTCTCTAGAACTATTAGGAGGTCTGTAAAAGACTCCCAACAGGGTGACCTCTCCTCTCCTGTTTCTAATCTCAGCCCATACTACCTCAACAGACAAGTCCTCATCAAACTTCTTTTCTATCACTGTGATACAGTCTTTGACCAATAACGCCACTCCTCCCCCCCTTCTACCTCCTTCTCTACTCCGACTAAAGCATTTGTACCCCGGAACCTGCAACATCCATTCCTGTCCCTGCTCTACCCAAGTCTCTGAAATGGCCACAACATCGAAGTTCCAGGTACTGGTCCAAGCTGCAAGTTCCTCCCCCTTATTGCGAATACTCCTTGCATTAAAGTATACGCATTTCAAACCATGCCCCACCCCACCCGTACGCTGCTGTGTTTTACAACTCTCTTCTATAACCCCCTTACTCTCATCCCTCTCAGCACCCCAACTACTTAGGATCCCACCCCCCCCGAATCAGTTTAAAGCCCCCATCATAGCCTTAGCAAATTTTCCCCCCAAGATATTAGTCCCCCTCTGGTTCAGGTGTCGACCATCTCTCTTGAAGAGGTCCCACCTATCCCAGAATGAGTCCCAATTGTTAAGGAACCTGAACCCCTCCCTCCTGCACCATCCACGCAGCCATGAGTTCAAACTATCCCTTTCTCTGTTCATCTCTAAACTATCTCTTGGCACAGCAAGAGTCCAGAGATAACCACTCTGCCTGTTATGGACCTAAGCTTCCACCCTAACTCCATAAATTTCTGTTTAATATCCCCTTCCCCTGTCCTACCTACATCATGTGTCCCCACATGAACTATGACTTGGGGCTGACTCCCCTCACCCTTAAGAATCTTAAAAACCCGATCTGCAACATCCTGGACCCCAGCCCCTAGGAGGCAACACACCAGCCCTGAGTCCCGTTTATTACTATTTACCCTCCTATCTGTCCCTCTAACTATGGAGTCTCCTATAACTAGGCCTAATCTCTTATTCCCCCCACCCACCTTAGCATTCTCAGCAGACTCACCCCCAGAGACCTGCTCCCTTTGGTCAGCTCCAGTTGATTCTTCCTCAACTGTAGCCTCCAAGACAGAAAATTTATTTTGGAGAGGAACAGCCCCAGGGGATTGTCTCCCCGATTGCTTCTTACCCCTCCTCCTAATAGTTACCCAATTATCACTTATAGGAGTTACAATCTCTTTGTTACTCCTGCCTATATCCTCCTCCACCTCTCGAATTACTCTGAGCTCCTCTAATTCCAGCTCCAGCTCCTTAACCCGATCCTCAAGGAGCTGCAAATGTGCACACTTCCTGCAGGTATAATCAGCATGAACACTACTGGTGTCCCTCACCTCATACATACCGCAGGAGGTGCAATGTACTACCTGCACTGCCATCACTTGTTACTTTAATTTCCAGGAGAGAAAAAAAAACTTCACACACACTTTTATTATTAGGTTAGAGGAGGGGGGAGGGTGGGATACTCTACCTGTGTAGAGTATCGGGTTTCCTCTCTGGACCAATTTATAGAGTCAGAGAGAAAAACTACAACTACCGGCAGCCTCCTAGTGACGACTTCCGGTTACAAGTTAGTTTAAATAAAAAACGGCAAAAACTACTCCCGCTCGCTGTTTTAAACAAAGAGAAAAGTTAAAAAACTACTTAACAATCGAACTTCTCGCTCTCCCAAATCGCTGCCTCTCCGTGCTGCTCCAATGGAACAATTATGATGGTTCAAGTTATGATGGTTCAAGTGCTCATCCAAATATTTTTTAAAGTTTATAACGTTTCTGGTCTCCATTACCTGCCCAGGCAATGCATCCAGATTCCCAACACCCTCTGAGTGAAATTCTTTTTTTCAAATTCCCTCTGAATCTCCTGCCAATTACTCTAAAAGTATGTTCCCCACCTCACCCCCCCCATGACTGATCCCTCAACCAAGGGGAACAGCTGCTTCCTATTCACCCTACCCATACTCCTCATAATCTTATACACCTCAATTATGTCCCCCTTGGATTTCTCTGCTCTAAAGAAACAAGATGTGGAGATACCAATGTTGGACTGGGGTAAAACAGAAAGAAATCCCACAACACCAGTTTAAAGTCCAAACAGGTTTATTTGTAGCAAAACTTTGTGGTTTTTGTTACAAATAAACCTATTTGGACTTTAAACTAGTGTTGTGGGATTTCTTTCTAAAGAAACAATCCAAGCCTGTTCAGTCTCTTCTTATGGCTCAAATGCATCATCCCAGGCAACATCCTGATGAATGTCCTCTGTACCCCCTTTCATGCAATCATATGCTTTCTATAGTGAGGAGACCAGAACGCAAACAGCTGTAATCTAACCAACATTCCATACAGCTCCAACATTACCTCCTTGCTCTGATACTCTATGCCACAACTGATAGAAAATAATATGCCTTCTTAACTATCCTAATCACCTGCTCTGCCGCCTTTAAGAATCTGTGAATAAGTACCCTAAAATCCATTTATTCCTCTGATTTACCTAACATCCTGCCATTCATTAAATGCATCACAATGAATCTAATTCTAGAGTAGCCTCAGGCTCACAATCCAGTGACCACAGCGCATAATCTGAGCCACAGCAGATAGAGGCAGGGACATCACAGGCTGCCAGCATTCAGAGCACTGCTAGAGGCCTGGAATCTGCTGAGCCTGAGTCAGATGATGAGCCTCCGGAATTGGTCCTAAATCAGTTGCTGGAGCTGTAATGATGAGAGAACATTAGGAATGAGGACTGTACTTCTCAGATTGCAAAGCACAATGAGGAATCCATCCACCTTCCAGCATGCCAACACACCAAGTCAATACTGGTAGGATGGCAGCTGCCATGGGAGACCTTGGTCTAGGACTTCAGTCCTGCTTTACTGCAGGAGCTGCTCTCTATTAATGTAGCCCTTGGTAGCAACGATCAGTGTCAATGTGAGCAGTTGGGTGAGTCATCCCAACTCACTCTAGCTGCACCCAACTCACTGCAGCTGCCCCTTCTCTTCAGGAAGTCAGCCAGGGTTCATGGACAGCCACTGGGAGATGCACCAGCTGCTTGACATCCCAAGGCCATGACCCAGTTACTTCGGGAGTGTCCAACTGATTCAAATCTCCTCATCTTGTGACTCCTTCAGCTTCAGCTCTCCAGGCCAAGTGAGAGTACCTGTCCCACGGCAGAACACCCAAAGGACTTTAGCCTTCGGAGGACACCCACGAAGGTCATCACAGACAACATAGTGTAGAAGTTAGCAGGCTACCTCCACTTCCACTGTGGATGTCAGGGGAACACCAAGATGTAATGGCAGGATAAGAAAACCGAAGATAATCTGGTTGTGAGCATGAGTGTTAATGATTTGTATATAATGTTAATAAATGTAAATACACTCGCAATCATTCCATGTCACTTTGTCCATGATTTTTATGAGGAGCTATGTCAATGTTGATCAGGTATGCAATCTTGCACACACTAATGGCAATTGCCTGTGTCCCGGTCTCTCTATTGTGCAGTATGTTACCATCTGACAATAATTAATGCCTCATCTTAATGTCACTCTCCATATCAAAATTGCCTGTGGATTAATGTGAAGTGTCATTACTTTGCAGGGTCCCAGGATGTGCTTTATTGGCATTGTACCACTGAGACAGTGATATCCTCACATTTCAACTGCATTCATGAAAAGTGACGAATCCCATTTTCATGCTGTTCTGACACTTAGAAAATTTTTAGGAAAATCACCCCCATGGTTTTTAAGGGAACTGGTGATCATGCTTGTAAAAGGATCATACTCTCAAACTCCATCTGCTTGCTGTCTTCTGGCAAGGTCTGCATGATATGAGGCCCTTCACAGAGTTTATGTGCATTGCCCTCAGCCAGACAGGTGACCTGTGTCCAGTCAGATGTAATGTGATTTCAGCTAAAAGTCAGAGCATCTTGCCACCAGAAGTTGACAAAGAGATGGCACTTTATCTGCAAGCGTTGAGATGTCCAACTTTGAATGGTTACAATCCAGAAATTGCAGGGAGAAGGATCTCTTTACTAAGTTGGTGTTTGTCCCATCGCCTTGATTCTTCAATAGTTTACTGATGCAGCTTCCAAATGATAATCTCTGAAGCTCGCAGCAGCCTTAAGACATGCACAGGAATTACACATTGTTGTTTCTCACAAGGTGCTGAGGACAATGGGATAGGAGCAAGTACGTGATAAACCAGAACAGAGCTCCTCATTAGCAAAAACATGTGTCCTTGAGAGTTTCATGCTCCCTGATCATCTTGCAGCTTACCAAGGGTGAAGCTGGCCATGTGGACACACAGGTTGTGTGCCAGAGATGCTTCTTAATGTCATGCAATGTCTGGCCTAGTCATTCTCAAGTCCTCCATCTCCATTGTAGAGTTGGAATAATGCAACTCAGGAACTCTAACTGAAACTGCCAGATGAGAGTGTCACTTCGGGGAATGTGTTACATCTGGCTGACTGATCTGTAAGTGCTGTCACGCCACTAGCATTTCATTGGCTCGCTTGTCCCAAGTGTAATATTTCTGTCTCTCCATTGATGTAACACATCATTCATGGCTGCCTTGGATCTCATTGAGGAGCCTTGCCAGATTGAAGAAATGTGGCAAACATCCCACTAATGAACATGCAAGTGCTTATGCGTGTTGTAAAGTGCTGTTGAAACTGGGATGCTGGATGAATGCATAAGCATTTTCTGATATCTGACACTGGGATGATCTCCTCCAGGTAGCATCTCATGTCTCTCTCATGGACAGGCTCTGTAGTTTCTGCCGACATTACATCCCACGTCCCACAAACTGTAACAAGAACCAGGACTGGCAGCTGTTTCCCCAACCAAGGGACCTCTGCAGATGTTAACAAGGCTCCTCACATTGCATGGTTTCTGCAATGTTCTCTACAATGGGAACCCATTTTGTGATAGTCACAAGAGTGTTTCTCCTTCATCTGTCTGAATGACAAGCTATTCCAGGAAGCAACTGCACAGACATCCAGATGGGCATACTCATGTCTGTGCTTCAGGTTACCAATGTAGGCCCCTTCAAGTTGGGTATGGTGTCGGGTTTCCAGCATCCAGAGTGATGGGGACACTGGTAGCTGGGAAGGAGTGAAGGTACAGGTTGGATAACTTTATTGACTCTCTCCGCACTCTTCCCCCAAGTAAGGAGTAATGTTTGGAGCCAATAGACCTGGCAATGATTCCCTCGCCGCTAAGGAGGAGGCCACAGCAGGAGGACAAGGGGCATGGCTGCCCATTGGCCTGAGGACGTTGGAGATGGAGACCCTGCCTATACAGGACCTGCGTGTTGTTCGATACTGTGTCTCTGTAAGGAGACAGTGTGGTCCATGTGCCAGGTCCACGAGTAGGAGTACACCTTTCCTAGTGGCAGTGAAAGTCATGGTAGCCCTCAACCTCTACTTCCCTAAATCATTCCAGGCTTCCAGTGGAGACCTCTGCGCCATCTCCCAGTCCTCTGTACACAAGTGTGTCAGTGAGGTGACAGATATGCTTTACATCTAGGCAGTCAACTACATCAACTTTAACCTAGATCAGGCCCAACAGGAAGCTCAGGCTGTAGACTTTGCCTGTATTGCTGAGTTGCCGCTTGTGTGCAGGGAGCAATAGATACCACGCACATTGTCCTACACACCCCATATGATCAAGGGATGAAGTAGTGCCACTTTTTGAACCACATACACATATGTGCACGCTACTCAGGGAACATGTGCGATGGCTTCATCCTGCAGAGCTCAGACATCCCCGGAGTCTTCGAGGACCACTTTGCCGCCTATGAGCTACTGGAATGGCTCATGGGAGACAAGGGCTAGCTGCTGAGATCATGGCTGATGATGCCAGAGATCAAAATAGTGATCCATTCAAATGATGCCCACATTGCCACCTGGTCCATCATTGAGCAGTTCTTAAGGATGCGGTTTTTTTCAGATCGCTTTGGCAGTTCCCGCCAGTACAGCCCTCTCAGGGTCTTCCACATTATTGTGGACTGCTGTGCGCTCCACTACCTGGTGCAGAAGTGGGGAGAAGGGGACCAGGTGGACTACTCTGAGGAGAAGGAGGAGAACATGGAGGACATGGAGGACAAGGCCGAGGTGAAGCTGAAGGACAAACGGTGACAAGGGCCCAGCATGATAGAGTGGCAAAGGAGACTCTAATTGTCACAAGATTCTCCCTATAGGAGGTGTAGAGTCTACCAGGTGCTAACCCTCACTCACCCACCACCCCATGAACTTTCAACCACCCACCATGGGTCCCACTGACATCTCACCAGGGTTATGAGCCTGGGTTGGTTGTGTTATTGAGTTACTGGTGCAGGCAGGTTGGTGATGTTGACTGACTATGTGATATGCTGTGATGCTGTCCTGGTGTCATACAAGTCTGTCTCCTATCTATTCACTGACTGCACACTGGCAGCTAGGCCCATGCCTTTGAGGGTTGGGAGCACCATTGTTTGGTTCAATGCCTCAGGTCTTGATGGAAGGTGAGTGGGGTGAGAGGGAGGATGCAGGGAAGTGTTGGGGTGGCTGGTCCTATGGTCCGGTGGGTGAGGAGGATTCCATAGCAGGCTATCTGCCACAGTGGACCTTGAGGACTCTACCTCCTGGGATTGCTTGGAGTGAACCCTTGGAGATCCACTGCAGTCAGGGGTCTGGCACAGGTGTTCTCACCATGCTTCCTTGGTGATGCTATGATTTCTTAACATTACGTGCCATACTGCTTTGTCTAGGTTCCCCTTCCCTTCCCCCAGGATGCATATCAAGAGGTGGAGGCATTCAGCTGTGTTCCATGCTCCGTAGCCTGTGATGCCTTGGTTAGGGACTTCTGGGGGTGCTGGCTGCCTGTGAGATGCACTTGTGTCAGGAAGGATGGATTCAGAGTGGCTGGGAAGGGCTGGAGTGAAAGACCCAGCATGGGCTCCAGCACTTCCTTTTCCCTTGGGGTGCCCATAGGCTCCTGAGACATTCCATGAGATGGCTGAGCAGCTGGAGTAAGCTCCAGAGACCTCTGCATCACCTAGTTTTGCTAGTTCTGGAGGGCCAACAGTGTCTGCCCCATGGTGTGCATGCCCTCAGCAATAGCCCTCTGAAACTCAACCAAGTTTTGGATCCCTTCAGCAAATGCCCATTGAGATTGGGCTATGTTTTCAAAGCCCACAGCCATGGCCTGCTGTTTCTTCAGCTCGCTCCCGAGGCCTCAGCTATTGTCCTCAGTGACTCGGCGATGCCTTAAGCTCTGTTATCCATGGTAACCATTTCCTATCCTGGGCTAACCACTACGATGACCACCCTTGCAGGGTGGCCTGGGTGCCAAGCAATGCCGGCACCACCCCTGGCAACTGAAGGCTGTGGGACTCCTCTAAGTGGCCCTGCAGTTACTAGAATGTTGCTGACAGCCCCATGTGCAATCCTTGGCTCTGCTTCTGCATCTCTAGCAGCTTTGTGATAACTGACCGCCAGGCTCGGGGCCAGCTTCACCTTGGCTCCAGGTGACCTCTGCATGCCTGAACCCTCGGACATTCCCTCCTCGAGCTGACGTGTATCAATGGCTGTGCAGTGCTCACCAGAAAGTGCCTGTGAAGCCTCACCGCTAGCGTGTCCCACCAAGGTGACTGTAGCTATGCTGGTGGATGACGTGAATGATGCCTGTGTTGAATGTTGGGTGCTTTCCTCAAAAGTGTTGGTAGAGCTTTCCTTCAAGGTGTCGACTAGGGTCTCTGGGGAAGCACCAACTCCTGAGGGACCAGCTTCATCAGATTCTGCTCCTGCAAAAGACACATAGTTCAGTGCAAGGGGGTGACAAATAACTGGGCAGACTTACTTGAGATATGTCCTATTAATAAAGTTTTAGTGGCTCCTCACTTTTGTAGTGCACCCTGACCTGGCTGTTGATCACAGATCTATTGTTTGACTCCCGACAACTCCTCGCTTACTCCTTGAAAGTGATTAGGATTCACAGCTCGGGGATCCCTCTCCAATATTCTCCCACTCCCTGTGATTATGGTCCATCTTCTCCTGCAGGGATAAAACAAGGGATTGAAAGCCTAATGGCTAGAAGAGTGCAGGATGTTGGGGATATTGGGGCTGAGATCAGTCGGGGCCGTGCCTTGACAGGCAGAGGTTGTGATGGGGGTGCCAGAGGGGGTGGCAGGTGCTAGGGGGTATTGGGAGGCCAAGGGGTGTGAAGGAGTGGCTCATGTAGATATTGCAGGTGTGATGGACTGGATGTTTGGCAGGACGGAATGGACACTTATCTTTGCTTCCTGAACAAGGTAAATCATTTCTTTTCTACACTGGTTATAGTTCTTAATGCCAGTCCATGGGCACTAACTGCTTTTCCCACTGCTTCCCAGGCAACATTATTGGCCTGACCCCTGGGTCATTGTCAACTGTCCTGGGGGAAGAATATTGTCCTCCACTCCTCCACATGTCCTAGGTCGGCCCAGTTCCCCTCCGTAAACTGTGGAGGGTGGCATGATGGCACAGTAGTTAACACCGTTGCCTCACAGCGCCAGGGACCTGGGTTTGATTCTTGGCTTAGGTCACTGTCTGTGTGGAGTTTGCATGTTCTCCCCATATCTGTGTGGGTTTCCTCTCAGTGCTCTGGTTTCCTCCCACAGGCCAAAGGCATGCAGGTTAGGTTGATTGGCTGTGCTAAATTGTCCCTTAGTGTCTTGGGATGCATAGGTTAGAGAGATTAATGGGGTAAATACGAGGGGTTATGGGGATAAACAAGGGTGGGATTGTTGTTGGTGCAGACTCGATGGGCTGAATGGCCTCCTTCTGCATTGTTGGGTTTCTATGGTTTCTAAGCTCTGTGAGTGTTATCTTTCTGGATCACTGACACCGTTAGTGTATAGATGGAGCTCCCCTTGCTTAATGGTGCACAGCTGCTGCCATTTTGAGTGAATTAGGTGTCTGAAGCCTCCATAATGGTGTGAATTGCATGGAGGCTCTTCCATTGCACTGAGTGTCCAAAGATTACAATGCAGTGTGTGGAAAAGACTGGTGCAAAAAACTCCTGTTTCCTCACTATTCTGACACTTAGAAATTTTTGGGGAAGTTCTACCCTCCGTTATTTCTTGGGAAAATTCTGCCAAAATCTTTGCATGAACCATCCATGCCAGTGCAGTTGTAACATTTTGGCTGTTAATATTTTCATCAAAGAACAAAGAACAAAACAGCACAGGAAACAGGCCCTTTGGCTCAATGAGCCCGCGCCGCCACCCCGATGTTCCCACTTCTACCCAAGATCCCTGTCATCCCTGTCTATGTTTATAGATCTATGCATTAGAACCAAATTTGAGACAATTTAAGGATAATTTGTTCTGCTAATCAGTCACCTTGTGATTCCTTTTACAGGAGTCCATTGCTGAAATTGCTTCCAGCTGCAGGGTTCAGAACTACAAAATTCATGTTTCATATGCCTCTAAAGTCATATGAAACAAGTCAAACCGACATCTGCCCTGGCATGAATTATCAGTCAAAAACAGCCAGTGCCTCCATGACTTTATCTCCAATCACCCTTTTAAAAAATATTCATAGGATGTGGGTGTCGCTGGCTGGGCCAGCATTTATTGCCCATCCCTAGTTGCCCTTGGAGGGTAGTTGAGAATCAACCACATTGCTGTGGCTTGGAATCACATGCAGGCTCTGGCAAAGATGGCAGATTTCCTTCCCTAAAGGCCATTTGTGAACCAGATGGGTTTTCCCAATAATCAACAGTGGTTTTATGGGCATTAGTAGATTCTTAATTCTTTTTTTTATTGAATTCAAAGTCCACCACCTGCCGAGGTTGGATTCGAAGCCAAGTCCCACAAAAATTAGCTGAGTTTCTGGGTTAATAAACTAGCCTACCATGAGGTCATTGCCTCTCCTCTTTTAACCTTACCATATATTATTCTTGTTGAAAGATTAAATCTGGTTGCCATGTCTATAAAATGTTAGATGAAAATATTTCTGTCTTTGTCCCAGACTTCCAGATGCATGCCAACTGGCCTATTAAAGTCATGGCTTATAATAGGCACCCTGCAGTTTTTAAAAACATATTTTACATTTTGATTTTATCTCTGTGACGAGCCTTGTGTACTCCTCATTAATCACACTTGCATCCTTTTGTAGGATTTTTAACTTATGATAAGGAGGCTGTGCAGCTTTAGGGCAATTGTCTTTCTTTTCTCACTGATTCTTATCACCTGATGCCATCTTTATCACTCTGATTGGAAACATCAGGTTTTGCTCAGGGAATAAAATAATGTCCTGGTTCAGTAAACTTCTGAATCACTGACATTCCAAAGATAGTTGCTTTAACATGCTCCATTTCCCGTTTTATTTGTGCCATTTTCATGGAAAAGTAACATAATAGCAAAGGAATCTCATCAGCATTAATAAAGTAGTTCATTCCAGCTGTTTTGCATGGAGTCAGCAATCTTTTTAGTAAATTCATTATGTTGTCATCCCTGAATTTAAAGCAACTGGGATTTTTGTGTTCTTGACCTCATCATTGAGTGAACCTTGAGGTGGCACAGTGGTTTAGTGGTTAGCACTGCCGCCTCACAGCGCCAGGGACTTGGTTTGGGTCACTATCTGTGTGGAATCTGCATGTTCTCCTCATGTCTACGTGGATTTCCTCTGGGTACTCTGGTTTCCTCCCGCAGTCTGAAAGACATACTGGTGAGGTGCATTGACTTCAAAAGGCGCTGGGGTGTGACGACTAGGGGAATTTCACAGTAAATTCATTGCTGTGTTAATGTAAGTCTCCTTACTAATAAATAAACATTAACTTTCTTTGAATCTACATGATACTTAAGCAAATCTGTTCCACACACTGTTGGGGTACAACGCTAACACTGCACAATTAAATGAATCTCTGACTAATATATTCATCACCACACTAAAGCTTCTTATGGTTGATATAATTATTTCAGAATGATCATTAATTTAACCTTCAGCCTCCAAATTCTCTATGTTATGCATTACTCCAACAGCCCTGAAGTTCCGCTTTGGGCAGTTCATTGTGTAACAATAATTGAATCACACGTGAAGCATCTGTTAACTGTTTCCTGAAGATTCCTGGAATCCGTTCGCCTACTCTCACTGCTCCAATCCTGTCATCTGCTGTGGTATTCAGACCTGCTCAAAGTAATCACATCTTCAGACCTTCTGTTTGTAATTCTTCTTTGTACTGGTGCCTGCATCCAGCATTTGAATGATCTGAAAATGCCGCAACCGTTGAGTACTCTTTGCTTTGTGACACTGCAGAATGTCCCATTTTTGCCATCAAAGTTGCTGGAACTGACCATTTTCCCAGGAATATTTTTCAAGGCAGAATGCATCTGTTCCAGAAGAAAATCTCTTTCCAAGAACTGAACGTTAATTAAGATCAAAAACCTGGACTATGCGACACCTTGGCACAATCCAGTAATTTAATCTCCAAATTCCAATTACCTATGAGACCGAAGAGAAGAGCCAAACCTCTCTCAATATCTAACCTATGGCTTTCCAGCTCACAATATCAAAGTGTTTCCTCTTAAATGGGGATGCAGCACACGACCATATATCATAGTTTCCCTGGTGGTAGAGGATACAAACAACAGGAAACCCCATTGATAATGCAGGGGGAAGGGGGGGCAGGGATGGGGGTCATCATCCAATCATGCTTGGCATTCATTTGGTGATTTTTCTTGTTCTCAGTATCTCAAATAGGGGAAATCCCTCACTGGAAATCTTAGTGGTGTGAGTAATGGTGATACAGATGAAATGCATTGGAAGTAAGTCTCGCAAGAATATTGATGCCAGAAGAAAAAATAATAGGGAAACAAGACAACTATACTTCAAAACTGATGCAATAATCTTCAGGCCCGATAAATTTTGTGAACTCCGAGTCTGACTTAATATTCTTGAATGCTAACTGATGATTGGTATCCATTTAACGTGCTGCTTGAATGGTATAAAGACTGGAAAATAACTTAGGCAATGAATACATTATTCATGAATCATTAACTTCTAATTTACAAGCACTTCATGTTTCAAATTTAAATTTCTTCCACCCTTTCATTTGGCTACTGGAAAAGTACTTATTTGTGTCATGGGTCTCCACTTAATTTTCCTGTGCATAACACCCTATAAAGTGGATTTGCATGGGTTGTTATAGACAGAAAAGTTAGCTTTGGTGTCCCTGGCTACACAAATTATTTGCTTCTGAAGTGTTCATTGTATCCGTTCTTTTTAATTCCCTTTATTTTAGATGCTGATGGAATTTGTGAGGCTGTGCCGGATGTCTAAAATGAGTAATGAAACCCATAATTGTATCTGCAGTTCTAATGGTGATGAGATTTTCTTTTGCCTTCAGTACCTTATGCCATTTGTCCCATTGTTACCAAAGAAAAGCGTACGGATAATTATTCAGATTCAGTGACATCATTGAATATGAGACCAACATGCCATTTATCCACATGCAAAGATGCTCAGGAAATTGTGAAGCCGCATTGTACTGGGATAAAAATAGTTTTATATAGTGTCAATTGTCTCAAATATAAAACACTGATGAAGTTACATTTTGAACTGTAGTGTGCTTGTGTGATTGTAATTGTGTAATGGCATGCGCTTGCATTACATAATTGCATCTTTAATTAGTGTTGGGACACATACATCAGATGATCACCATTGGTGATATTGTACTCCTTTTTGGCCAAGTTGTTTTTGGTTCATGGGTATGGGGAGATACAGAGAAGATATTTTCATATTTCCTCTGGTGAGGGTATTCAGAACAAGCATGGCATAATCTTAAATGTGTGACCATGCAGTAGCAAAATTTGAAAGCATATTTTCGTACAAAGGGTAGTTAAATGTAGAATTCTTTGCCAAAAAGACCTCGGATCACAATTTTCAAGACTAAGATGATTAGATTTTTATTAGGTAGAAGTATCAAGAAGTATAATCAAAAACAGATAAATCAAATTCGATCATTAAACAGTCCTGAGGGATTGAAAGTCTACTCCAATTCTTATGTTCTAATGGAGAAATAGGTATTATCAAAAATATCTTTCACAGGTGGTGGACATCACTGGCAAGGCCAGCATTTTTGACCAACCCAAGTTTTCTTTGAGCAGGAACTGCTATAGGGAAGGTGGTGGTGTAGAAATTGGATTAGTAGTCCAGAGACCCAGGTTGATGCTCTGGGAACCCAGGTTCAAATCCCACCATGGCAGATGATGATATTCAAATCCAATAAAAAATCTGGAATTAAAAGTCTAATGATGAACATAAAACCATTTCTTTGTCACAAAAACCCACTAGTTCAGTAATATCCTTTAGGGAAGGAAATCTGCTGTTCTTACCCATTCTGGCCTACATGTAGCTTCAAATCCACAACAGAGAAGTTGACTCTCAAATACTCTCTGAAATGGAGGGCAGTTAGGGATGGGCAATAAATGCTTGCCCATAAATGATTAAAAAAAAATCTGCTAGTGAGCAGAAGTCACATTTCTGCAAGAACACAAGGTAGTATGTTTGTTGTATATAGGTAAAGATTCCTCGGCCATAGTTCTTTGTCTGATAGGATTGTAATATTGTCTCCTGTGTCCAACTTGAAGTTTGTGAGATGGCCAATAATCAATACATCCACATTTCAGAATGAAAATCCAGGATGTTTGACCTCACCCAAGAAGCATGATTGTTTGTCCGCTTGATGTGGTGACTTGACCTCGTGAATCCTCTCAGGATTCTGTGCGTTTTGGTGTAATGGTTTTACACTACTTGCCAAAGTGTCCTATTTGGTTACATTGAAAACATTAAGTTGAAATTGACAGGCATTCATCACTCCCTTGGGGGCACTTTGCTCCACATTGCTGACATGATGGCTGTACTGGTCAGTTAGAGCATTTCTTCATTTGCTCTGGAATGTCTCTGTTCTCATGCTGTTTCACTGGCTGGGCAGTAGGATTTACTTTGTACTATGATTTGCTTTCTCCTCTTAAGAAAAATCAGTGCTGCAAATGGATTTCAGATTACCTGAAATCTGGATGGCTTTCTGAAGGGTTAGATGTTCCTTTGCTTGAAGGAAGTTGGAGAGTGCATCATCTGCCACTCTTACAGTGAGCCTATCCCTGATTAGCTGAGGTTTCAGGTCACCATGATCACAGCCTTCTGTCATTCTGACAGCTCATAATGAACAAATCAGAAGGTGGCGAATGTCTGAAATGTGCTGCTAGGGGAAGTGGTGGGAACAGGTTTCATAGCAGCATTAAAGGGGCATCTAGATGAATACATGAATAGGATGGGAAAAGAAGGATACAGACTCTGTAAGGATATATGATTTTAGTTTAGGAAGCATCCTGATTGGCGCAGGCTTGGAGGGCCAAAGGATCTGTTCTTTTGCTGTACTGTTCTTCGTTCACTACTCTTTGTAGTTTCTTGCGGTCTTGGTCAGAGTAGGAGCCATATAAGGACATGTCACCCATTTCTTGAACTAGCTCCTTCTACTAACATTGAGGGAGAGGTTAGTGCCATTGCTCCAATTCACTAGATTCTCTGTTTCTTTGGTGGGCTTTATGAAAGTATTTGTAGTCTTAGATAGTTCAACAATAATGTTTATTAACTACTAGAAATGATATACATAAATAATGTAAAAGTCCAAACTAGGAGCTGCTTCCATGCTTACTCCTACACATGGTTCTGTCTAACACTACACCGACCTAGGTATGGTTCATGTGCTATCTTACATAACTGTGTGGACAGTATTGTGCTCAGCCTCACATTAATTTTTTATGTGACAGACCCTTATACTACAATAAGCACCTCAGTTTGATCACACTTCAACGATCTAAGCTCAACAGCACACTATTGATCTTAACAAACTTTTGAATTTGCAGATTAACTGCAATCATTTACCTCTTGATGCTTCCTGATCCATTTATATTAGGTCCAGCAGCTCATATCTGTTTTCAAAGTGGTAAATTTGAATAATCCAAAATAACTTGTCATTGTGTAACTTGACATTCTGGCGGTGGAAGAAAGGGAATGCTGAGTAGCGCAGAGCTACAATCCTCCACTCCTGCACATGTAAAACATGGCACCCCCATTACCAATTTGTTTTCAACTCATCGGGGAGCACTCAGTCTGGAGAAGCTTCAGTGCAGGAAACACTGACTGCACTGAATTTCACAGATGCTGTGTAAAAAGGAACTGCTGGCATGCTAGATAATGAGGGCAGGTGAACTTGGAGTCTTTGGAGCAGACACATATTCATTTATTGCAAAAGAAATATCTAATCTAAAGAAGTGTGGAAATATAAGATAATTTATTACCCCTTGTGCTTTAGACAATGGAGTATAAACAACAGCTTTTTTAATGTAATGATACTGTGCCTGAACCTTAGTCAGCCCAACTTTGTTACAAAGCAGTAGCATTAATTACATTAGCCAGTGGAACATAGAGCTTTGTAGCACAGAGTCAGCCCATTGAGTCTTTGCTGTGTAACCCAGGACTTATCTGATGCTCCTCCTGTCTCAACATAGCCCTGTATTTTGTTCGAGTTCAAACATTTTTCCAAGATTCCCATTAAAGATGCAATATTATCTGCCTCAACCATTTCCAGATTTGCCTGAGTACAACATCACTTCCTTTCTGTTTCAGCTTTTCTCATGTTAAATAGGATTGTCAGCCTTGCTGAGTGTTTGCCTCTTCCAACCAACCACCCCTTTTAGACCTGGTGGCTTATTTTCCAGCCTGATGCCTTACCAACCACTAAGCCTCCCCATTTACCTGGACTGGGGACCAGCACTGATACCCAGTGTATCAGTAACTGGGTTTCTATTGTGCTGGAGCCTCAATTGCACAAACCCAGTAGAACTATGGTTAAGCCTGTCCAACTTGCAGACACCTCTAAATAGACATTGCAGAATTTTGTAATGTAAACACTGTTCCGTTTTTAAGTAGACTACAAGCGTCAAAAGAAAAGTCTGAAGAGCATAGCCTGTGTACGCAGCTAGAGAACTTAAATAATGTGAGGAAGCAGCTCTTAAAAGGGCGCAGCTTTCTAACAAAGGGAAAGTTATGATGTTGACATAAAAATAGACGAGTTGTCCACAACGCTACAATGGAGACAGATAGACGGCATTACTCCCTTTGGTGTTGAAGAATTGGGAGGTGCCACAACAAAGGGAAGTGACCCTTTTCTCAACTGAAGACCATTGACCTGTAAAAGCAAAGGCATCAACTGTACGGAAGGAGATCAAGATCAAGTTAATGTGGTCACACAGTTTCCTCATACCTAACTGCAAATGAGGGTTGGTTTCTGGTATCTGGAGGAAGATGAAACTAACCAGTGCAGTAATATTATTACAGCAATCTTTATTTCGACTGGACAGCAGGTGACACAAATTTATGACAGTTTATCTTGAAAAGTGGAAGGTACTGAAGATTGGACGCTGCACATTTTGGAGTCTTGAGGAATGCGAAAAAAATGTTGCAGGCACTGTATCTGCTTTTACTGGCTCTTATTTGACTTCTGTTTCTCAATTCAACTATGAAAAAAGAACTCTCATTGTGACCTCTTTTAATGGTGAAGTAGAAACTGGTTCTATTTTTGCTGATTATTTCTATGAACTGCCAAGGGGCAATCCTACTTTCTTGTCTTACTGATTGGTAAATGGGGCAAGCCAGTAAAATTGCACGAGAGGCAAAAAATTGGGGTCGTGCCCGATTTCTCACCTCTTGCAAGCTTACTGGGCATGCACATTCAACATGATTAGCCACACACTTGAAAATGGAGTCAGGCTGATTTCAATATTTAAATATATTTTAAATAGAATTTAAATATAATTAGTGAGCCTGGGATGTTGCTGTCCTCACCAGCGAGGATTTTATATGGTGCCCATCAGTGAGGACTTGAGGTGATGGCCTCTGGTCCTACTGGTGAGGCCATCATCTCAAGGCCCCTTGGGAGGAAGTGGCCCTCGTGCAGGGCCACCTGGTACTGCCAGCTTGGCACAGCCCACTGGGCACTCTGGCACAGCCCACTGGACACCAGGCATTGCCAAAGGACTGGGGCCTGTGGGTCAGGGCCTAAGGGAGGCATGGCCATGATGGAGTAGGACTTAAATGGAGGTGGGGGAGGGTGCACACTCTGCAAGTGGCAATCAGTTGGAGTGGATGTTGAATTTCCAGGTGATGATTGACTGGACTGGGATGGGTGGTTCAAGTGGCAATCGACCGGGCTAGGAGAGGAGTAGTTGGGTGGCAAATTAACTAGTCTGGGATGTGTTCTGGCAGTGATTGATCAAGCCTGGGGGGGAGACACGAGATATCTGGGGGTGAGGGGGGAGAGATCTCTCTCTGTTCTGTTGCACAGAATAGCAGAGAGAAATCTGTGCATGCGTGATTGTGCACCATCTGTTTCCCTTAGGGTGGGGCATAAGATGACAGAAAGCCTGCTGCTCACACTAGAGGGCACAAACACGCATGCACAGATTTCTCTCTGCTATTCTGTGCAACAGAACAGAGAGAGATCTGTCAGACATCCCTCCCCCCTCACCCCCAGATATCTCGTGTCTCCCCCCCCAGGCTTGATCAATCACTGCCAGAACACATCCCAGCCTAGTTAATTTGCCACCCAACTACCCCTCTCCTAGCCCGGTCAATTGCCACTTGAACCACACAAAGCGGCGTAAGATTGCATTTTGAAACTCACCCAAAAAGTGGATCTGAAATTCTCCAGTGTTCACACTCATTCGGCACTTAGAATTTATTTGGTTAGATTGCCTCCCCCCTCTCGCTTCCCACCCCACCCCTTTTGTTCTTCCTGCCAATCACCATTTAATAATATGAAGAGGGCAGGCTGATGACCTGTTTCACTCTGGTCTCCTAGCATTACTACAAATAACAGCAAGGAAAACCTGGCCCACCTTATGAGGAAACAGTGAGAAACTATTTTTGCATGTGCCTCTTGTGAGGAGAATCGCAGGCTATGCCTGGAGACTTCCATTCCATAACACACTGTGTTCATGTTACATTTTGTTGTGTTATTGTGCTGTTATCATGCTGCACTATTATTATTTTTTGAACTGTACTTTGACATATTTCACCCCGAAAAGTAATGACTTAACTTTAAGTGCGATTGATTCACTTACTTTGATCGTAAAGATTGCTTTTACATTACAATAGTGACAACCTTTCAGAAAATACTTCACTAGGCTGTAAAATACTTTGGGATGTTCTGAGTTTGTGAAAGGCACTATATAAATGCAAAGGTTTTTTTTCATGGTCCTATTATTTCTGCAATGTTGACAACTCTGCATCATTTGGCTTCTTCACATAAACTTTAATAAGTCTTAAAGCATGCGTTTAGTTCATAAGAGAAATAGCTCTTGAAATAAAATATCAATGTTTTCAATGTTATGTAGAAATTTAGGGGCAGCGATCCTCCCAAAAATGTTTCAATTTGTGGGAAAACTGATGTAAACCATCATTTTTTTCAGTGTAAGTTCAGACAAAAATCTCTCACACTCTGTGCAATGCAGAGGTCACAATCGTGAATATCATTAAAAGCTCGGGAAGTGGGGCCTGTTCATGCCAGAATCTGACAGTTCTGGGTCTCTGCACATGTCAACCTGCAGTTTGCTGGCCAGCTTGGGACCCTCACTTGCTGCCCCTCCACCGCACCCCATCCCCCCATGGCCAAATCGTGGCCCTCACAAACATTTCCCTGACCACACCCCATCCCAGAGCACCCTGATTTCCAGATCTCACTCCTCCCCACAGGAGGCAGACCCCCTCCGGCAGACACCCCCATCCTCTGGCACCCCTCTGCAGAACCCCCCACAGGAAGCAGACTCCCCTGGCAGACCACCTTCCTGTCGCCTAGATCATTGGCCTCCCAATGGACTGCACAATAGCACAGTGGTTAGCACTGCCGCTTCACAGCTCCAGGGACTTGTGTTCTATTCCCGGCTCAGGTCACTGTCAATGTGGAGTTTGCACATTCTCCTTGTGTCTGCGTGGGTTCCCTCCAGGTGCTCCAGTTTCCTCCCACAGTCCAAAGATGTGCAGGTTAGGGCCATACTAATATTGCCCTTTAGTGTCCTGGGATGTGTAGGTTTGAGGGATTAGTGCTTAAATGTGTAGGGATATGGGGGTGTAGGCCCTGGGTGGGATTGTGGTTGGTGCAGACTCGATGGGCTGAATGGCCTGTTTCTGCACTGTAGGAATTCTATGTTCTATGTTCAATGCAGAATGGCAGTGGGACCCCCCCGCCCACACCAATTGTCCTCTAGGCCCTGCCCCCAGCAGGCCCTTTAGTCCCACTCCCATGGCACTGTGCCCTAGGCCCCGCTGTATCAGGTGCACAAGCTGACACTGCAGGGTGTCCATGCCCAGGAATACCACCCCGTCGGGAGAGGCCCAATTGCCCCCTTCACTCCAATAAAGTCTCCTGCTAATTCCCCAAAAGTGGGGAGCTAGTCTGAACCCTGCCAGAGTGAAGTTGCACTGATGGGGTGGGAGATGCTAATGGGCCTGGAGACTCAGACCCAGCACAATAATGACATTTAAATTACAGGAAAACTAGCTTAAAATCACTTACCAGCTTTTCCTGCAGGTTTCCATTGTGGTCCAGACTGCACTGCACATGACATCCGATACTTGGAGATACGCGGGCGTTGGGAAAGCATGCACGAATCCTGAAAAATGGCTGACACATAATTCTCCCAGGCCGATGCACCATAATGGATAAATAACTGGCTGTCTCATAGAAGCCAGTGGTGGTGGTGAAAGGAAAATTTTCAGACTGGAAACCGTTACCAGCAGTGTACCACAGGGATCAGTGCTGGGTCCTCTGCTATTTGTGATTTTTATCACTGAGTCGAAGAGGGGACTGAAGGGTGGGTTAGTAAATTTGCTGATGATACCAAGATTGGTAGAGTAGTGGATGAGGTGGAGGGCTCTTGTAGGCTGCAAAGAGACATTGAAAGGATGCAGAGCTGGGCAGAAAAGTGGCAGATGGAGTTTAATGCTGATAAGTATGAGGTGATTCATTTTGGTAAGACAAACTTGAATGCGGATTATAGGGTCAAAGGTAGTGTTCTGAGGAATGTGGAGGAACAGAGAGATGTTGGGGTTCATATCCACAAATTTCTGAAGGTTTCCTTTCAAGTGGATAGAGCCGTGAAGAAGGCTTATAGTCTGTTAGTGTTTATTGACAGTGGGTTTGAGTTTAAGAGCCGCGGGATTATGCTGTAACTATATCAGACCTTGGTAAGACCACATTTGGAATATTGTGCGCAGTTCTGGTCACCTCACTATAAGAAGGATGTGGAAACATAGGAGAGAGTGCAGAGGAGATTTACTAGGATGCTGTCTGGTTTAGAGGGTAGGTCTTGTGAGGAAAGATTGAGGGAGGTGGAACTTTTCTCTTTAGAATGGAGGAAGATGAGAGGCAGCTTAATAGAGGTTTATAAGATGATGAGGGGGGATAGATGGCGCGGACATGCAGACACTATTTCTTCGGGTGGATGTAGCTGTTTCTAGGGGGCATAACTTTAAAGTTCATGATGGGAGATATGGAGGAATATCCGAGTAGATTCTTTACTCAGAGAGTAGTTGGGGTGTGGAATGCACTGCCTGCTGTATTAGTGGAATCAGACACTTTAGGAATTTTCAAGCGGTTATTGGATCGGCACATAGAGTACACCAGAATGATAGGGAATGGGATAGCTTGATCATGGGTTTGGACATAGCACGGCACAACATTGAGAGCCGAAGGGCCTGTACTGTGCTTACTGTTCTATGTTTCTATGTTTGTATAAAATTAGTGGGTTGGAATTGGAGAATTTCCCCTTTATTCTTCAGTGTCCAATTACTAATCCATTTTTGACCTGTAATTTGTATTTTCAGGCACTAGAGGGACCCCTCTCCTTTGTTTCAGATGTTGTCCTCTGTCCTCTGGTGGTCACAGATCAAAATGTCTAAGTTCAACCAAAATCCAATTTGCAAATTGAGAATGGTGTTACTCCTCACTGTGATGTTTGCCTGTCATTAACTGGTCGCTACATCCGCTTAGAATAAGTAATTTATATTCCAGTCGCCACCTTTTAGTTACTTCAGTCCACACGTTTGTTCAGTTGAATGAACTAGGAATGAATAAAAGTTCACCTGTATACCATTTAACACTGAAAAGCTAAATAATTGAACTTTGAATGAAAGGATAATTGGGCATGAATAGAACGATGAGATTGAATTCTCCTTTTCACACTGAGAGCACCATTGATGAGATAAGCTGTTTGATGCTGGATAATTAGGGGTTTTCACAGAGTAGGTGTAGAAGATGTCAACTTGGAGCACTTGCATCATCACAAGGCCTGGAAGAAGACCCCAAATTCTTGCACCTCATTCATTAAAATAAAGTTGATGAGCTGCCAGCGTTCTTTGTCAGAAGAACAGTGGATGGCACAGTGGTTAGCACTGCTGACCCACGGCACCAAAGACCCAGGTTCAATTCTGGCCTTGGGTCTATGTAGAGTTTGTACATTCTTCCTGTATCTGTATGGGTTTCCTCTGGGTTTTCTGGTTTCCTCCCACAGTCCAAAGGTGTGCAGATTAGGTGGATTGATCATATTGAATTGTCCCTTTGTGTCAAGATATGTAAATTAGATAGATTAGCCATGGGAAATGCACGGGGTTACAGGGTTAGGGCGGAGAAAGGGGCCTGGGCTGGATACTCTGTCAGAGAGTTAGTGCAGACTCAATGGGTTGAATGGCCTCTTCTGCACTCTGGGGATTCTGTGATGAATAGAACGCCTTCCTGTTCTATGATGAATAGAACACTTGTCTGTGCAGAAACAGAGCTTGCCCCGATAAGGAATAGGCAAGGCCATGTAGGCAATTTATGATGTATTATTAATTAAAATATATAGATTTATGATCATAGTTTATGATGCTATATACTCTGTAGGAATTCAGCAATATAGGCAAATCACACCCTCTGTAACTGCTTGTCAGCCTCCTCACTGTATACAATGAACCATTCACCCTTCATAGACATCAGTGGGTGCAGAGAAAACTGATTAATACATTAATATCCCTAGAAGAAGAGTTTAGAAGGAGTCAGAGGGATAAAAGTTAAAGGTCATAGTGACTATTACTGCTATTTGTATGCAGTGTGGTACCTAGCCAGCCTGTTTGGATTCCAATTCTCATTGCAACAGGTGTAACTAACTCCCTGTTAAAGTGCAGTCACTTTTCAACCTGCGGCAGTATGAGGTCCAGATATAGTGACAGGTTTCTTCAGACCCACATGCTTTGCAGCCTTCCTCGTTGCTGCTGATGCTGCTCCTCCTCCTCTAGAAGCACCAAGTGAAAGTCCAGCAACTGTCCCATGTTGAGTAATTCTGAATAAAAAAATTCAGCTAATTAGTTGTAGTCCATTGGAAATTAAAAACAATGTAATAGTCAAGCAGCAGTGAATTGGACCCAAAGATTATTTAAAAGCTGCATAGAAAACTAACCAAAGGTTTATTTTAGTGGAGTAGAAGATTCCTTTAAATACTATTTTGGTGTGTTTGTTCATACAGACATCAGTGTTAGAAAAGGGTCCTGATTCAGCCACTAGGGATATCTATCGAGTGTCCAGACCAATATGCTACTGGTGATTTTCGGATATGTAATGTTGCACTCCTGAATTCAGTTTTGTGGTTACAGTTTGGGTGATGACAATATGTGAGATATTATTGCAATATTTTAATATGCTGCATTTTTAAGCTCCCCTCAGTTTGGTCTATCACTTTCTTTTTTGATATGATCAAATGACGAGAACCTGATTTCTAACTTGCTGAAAAAGTGGCTAAACAAATCAAACGACCATCAACAGCATGATTTTCAGCTTATTTTATGATTGCCTATTCTGACTGAAGAATAAGGAGCATGTGAATGCTGTTTATTTCACTGTATATAATGGGTTTAGGTCCATACTTCATGCCTAATTATTAATTTTATATATATAAAATAGCAATATTTATGGTAAGGTCAATTTGGAACAGCTTTCTATCATTGTAGCATTGGAGGAAGCTGCAAACCTTGCTACTGATTATTTTAGATAAGATTATTTTATTTGTAAAGGCCACTCAGTTGTCAAAAACAAAACCAACTAGTTTCATAGTAGTAGTTCTGTTCAAGAAGGCCCATCACTATTGTCTCAAAGCACCTGGGGTTTGGCGATAAATGTGAAAATCTTCCACACAATCAAATAAAAGTATTTGAAAGGAAATGCAAGTAAGCAAAGTAAGTAAGGTGGCATGGTGGCACATGGTTAGCACTGCTGCCTCACAGTGCCAAAGACCTGAGTTTGATTCCCCAGCTTGGGTCACTGTCTGTGTGGAGTTTGCATGTTCTCCTTGTGTCTCTGTGGGTTTCCTTGGGTGCTCCAGTTTCTTCCCACGGTCCAAAGATTTGCCGGCTAGGTGAATTGGCCATGCTAAATTCTCACTCTATGTAGCCAAATAGGTGACAGAGTGTGGTGACTAGGGGATTTTTACTGTAACTGCATTGTAGTTTTAATGTAAGCTTATTTGTGACTAATAAATAAATGTTACTTTAGTATGTTGAAAAGTGGGCCGTACTGTCATACTGTTCTGTCTTGCAATCATCAGGACAGCACAAGATTACCAACTTCAGAGGAAGCAACCATTTATACTGCTTTGAAATTTGGTGTTCTTGTGCCTGTCCTGATAAGTACATGACAGAAAGCTTTGACAGCATGTTTCTATTATCAGCAAATCTCAGGTTCTATAGTGCCTCATAGTAAAGCTTTTAGTTGTTAAATTTTTTGACTCTAATATTTATCAAAGCAATTCGAAAGGCAGTATCAGGGATAAACCTTCTCAAGTTTCTCTGGTGCTTCAGTGAATAAATGCACCACAGGGTTTATTACTGAAGTTTGTACAGCAAGAAAATCCCTGCATCAATCATTTGTCTGTGCTGAGTTAACTGATCTGTAAGAGTGCTACAATTTGCTAGTTTCCTAGAGACAGTGGGTGGAAGATTCAGCCATCTTTCTATTTCCTGATCTTTAATCTTTGGCGCTCTGCTGGAAATTGTTTTTCCTGGAACAGAGCAGGATGATGATAGGATTGCAATGAAATATCAATTTCAGAAGATTTAGCTTTCCATACACACTCAATATAGGCATCTTTCTTTGCCTATAAAAATCAGAGTTGGAAAAGTCTTATTTGCAATACCAATAAAGTTGAATAGCATGGGCAGGATTCTCCCATCTGAATCTATGTCCCCTGATGGGGGCAAGAACAGGAAGAGCTTCCCACGATGAGGGCCCAGAGGTACCACACCACATCTTCTGGCCCACACCTCATTAATTATGCACCCAGAAGTTTAACGTCAAATTCCATGATTGGGTGCTGTTCATTATGTGCATTCCCCCGTCATATCTGGGTGCCTTGTTTAAAACATCCCCAACATCACTGACCCATCATCAAAGAAAGAAAATGGACCTTCCGAAGAAAGAAGATAGACTCCAGGAACATTCTGAGATTGGAAGATGGACCTTGTCAATGTTATTGAATCTGGGAGAGCCACCTGATAGATGCTTTCCTTCCCCACCCATTGCTATGGTGTTCTGAGATCCAGGGTTGCTGGTGGCCTTCATCCTGAACTCCAGAGGCATTCTTCAGATAATTCCCAATATCTGCACACCACATCAGTCCATGTTCTGGACTGGGTGTTTACCCATTGGCACCATGGAGATTTGGACATGTGTGGAAGATTCTAGTCGAGCCTTCATCTGCATCTTATTGGCACGATGCAAACCATTTCATGCTGGTCTCCAGCAGGTCTCCTGATCGCCAAGATGGATACCAATGGAGGACCTGGCGGGAAATTCATGCCAGTGTAAAACTGAATTCACCTCTGGGTACCTTGTCTACCACTGAACATGCTGGCGCGGGGGCATGGGAGAATTCCGCACCATTTGTTTTTTTTAAATTACTTTGTGGAAAATGGGCATCACTGGCTTTTCTTATCCATCCTTAGCTGCGCTTGGAATACAGTTCAAAGTCAGCCACATTGTGTGGCTCTGGAATCACATGTAGATCAGACCAGACAAGGACAGCAGATTTCCTTCCCTAAAGGATATTAGTGAACCAGATGGGTTTTTCCAACAATCATCAGTAGATTCTTAATTTCAGATTTTTTTAATTGTATTTGAATTCTACCATCTGCAATGGTGGGATTCAAACCTGTGTCCCCAGAACATTAGCTGAGCTTCTGGATAAAAAGTCTAGCGATATTACCACTAGGTCATCGCCTCCCCGTGTTTGCACTTACTGCCTATGGTGACGTATGAATAATGGTAAGGTGTTGGTACGCTGCAAATGCCACAGGGACTTGGTGGATAACTTCTTGAAAAATGAGAAATAGTCTTCAGAGTCTGAATGACAAGTGATGGTCTTGGAAAAAATGAATCGCCTCACTGGTATAAGATATTGGCATGAGTGAGGACCACCAGAAAGGCAAGTGGTTATGCGTACGTCTTTCAAATTCAGAAATAATCTACCACAAATAAACTACTGATATTAAATACACCGTGTACAATATAAAAACAAATAAACTATGCTGTTGAATCCTGTCAGTTGGAACTATTTGTAAGCTTTGGCTATATTTCTACTGACATTAATGGAAGGACACCAATTAGGAAGAAATCAGAAAGTGCTGCACAGACTGGATTTTTTTGGCACTGTAATCCTGTTAAATTGATTCAAACTGCTTTTGATTTTTATTCATGTGTAGTTGATTTAGAGGAAGAAAAGAGATTTGGAATACAACCTATTAATCAGATCTGTAACATGGAGGATATAATTAGGAGTTTGTAATTTGTGTGTCTTTGATTATAATAAGCATGGGGGTGGAGGATGTTGATAGAAATTATAAACATGGAAATCATTGCTTGATTTGTAAGGTGATGAAAGATTAGTGGGACATATTTTGAATGGGTACATCATGTACGGAACGTTTCCCTGTTGAAGCTGCAGTGTACCAATTCAGCCAAGGGTGACTGAGTGTCACTGTGCTCTATTTCCCATGCACATACAACATTACTTTGGAAAGTCAGCAAAATGCCAATCATGTGGGATAATGTTTTACAAAACCAAAGATATGGCTTCACCTAACTCAAGTTCAAAGTGTACAATCGTGCAGATAAACTTCATAAATTTGGCCACAGCATATCAATTATATCATTTCTGTTATTGTGCAGTACGTTATTATCTTAAACTGAGGGCGATTGAGGCCTTCACTGCCACTGGTTACCCATGGCAGAATGTTGATTGTTTCTGGTGGGTCTGAACCCCTTTATCCACTGTTTCTCTGAGGTGGTGAATTCAACTTTACAGCTATTACAACCATGCCATTCTGAATTCTCTGGCATGGTGGCACAATGATTAGCACTGCTGTCTTATAGTGTCAGGGACCCGGGTTCAATTCCAGCCTTGGGTCACTGTCTGTGCGGAGCTTGTATGTTCTTTTCATCTCTGTTTCCTCCCACAATCCAAAGATGTGCTGGTTAGATTGACTGGCTGTGCTAAATTGCCCCTTAGTACCCCAAGATATGCTGGTTAGGGAGACTAGTGGGGTAAATATGTAGAGATATTAGGATAGGGTCTGGATAAGATGGTCTGTTGGGGAGTCAGTGCCGGCTTGATGCGCCAAATAGCCTCCTGTGCTGCAGAGATTCAATGAGTAATTTACAAAATCCCATAAATTACATCTACCCCTCTTACGTTAATGACACTATCCCCAGGATTTGTCAATCAGACTGTACTAGTTGCTCAGGAAAAATGTAGATTGAATTGTTAATCAGAATTTTTCAGAGAAAAATGATACATGGTGCAAAAACTCAGTACAGCCTTATCTTAAGAACTGGAATGTTTCTCTTGCCCCATATAAAGTGTGTTGTGCATTGTGAATTTACAGCCTATCTGAAGTGAACCTAGGATGGAGAAGAGATTTGTAAAACTTCTTTTAGCCAAATTACTAGTGACAAATAGGTATTACATTTCCAGACTTTGCAAAAGTAATAGCAATATGAAGTCAACACTTTGCTTTGTATCAATCTTGATTTTTAGTTTCTTACATTTAATTTGATGACTCTCAAGATTCTCAAGCCTCTGTTACAACAATGCAGCATGTCATGAGAATCTTGTCTACCTTAATATGTTGTAAATGAAAATTTAGACTGCTATTTTTTTCTGATTTTAATTCAAAAGCAAGTTTTGAGACAAGTACAACATTTTATTTTGTGGTTCTAGATGTGTAAAGTGACCCACCCAAACCTTTGCCCCATTTGAACCCCCACATCTCTACAACCCCATATCCGACTCCCCCCCACCCTATCCCTTCACTTACACACATTCACCTCATCTCTGTAGAATCATAGAATCCCTATAGTGCACGAGGAAGCTGTTTGGCCCATCAAGCCTACATCCTATCCCTGTAACCCAATGGCTGTTAGATTGTCAAAGAGATCAGTAAAGCTGCTGATGCTTGATACTCTTAATGAGGCGGGAGTGTCAGGTATGGGGTTGTGGAGATGTGGTGGTTCAAATGAGGCAAAGGTTTGGGTGGGTCACTTTACACATCTAGAACCACAAAATAAAATATTGTATTTGTCTCAAAACTTTCTCACTCTTCAACTTACCTCACCTCCTCATCCTTTCCCTCCAGATGCCCCTGTCCCACACGCTTGCCCTACTCTCCATCCCCCACATACTCCCCCACTTCACACCTCTCACACAGCCACTGACACTTCCATCCCCTTAACTCATGCCTCACCCCCTTCATCTCATTGCCTCACCTCACTACACACCCCTCCACATACTGATCCTACTCTCCACCTCCCACACTCTCCTCACCCCCTTACTTCACCTTCTCAGCCTCGTCCACACTCCCTCACCTCACCCCGCAAACTCACCCCGTCAGCGAAACCCAATCCCCTCAGCTCACCCTCACAAGCTCCCATCCCCTCATTCACCTCACTTCAGCTCACCTCCACCTCCTTCACCTCACTTTACCTCCCTCCACAGACTCCCACCCCTTCATATCACTATCCATCCCTCCCCGTCCTCCACACACTCCACCCTATCAACACATTCACCTCATTCCCCACCCCTTTATCTCGCCTCACCCTCATACACCCTGGCCCAACTTACTCCACCCTCCAATCCCATTCCCCATCTCTTTACCTCAACCCCCCCAACTTCACCTCACACTCCCCAACCTCCATGGCCCAACTTACCCCCACCCTTTCATCTCTTCACGCCATCCCTCCATCCCCAAACTCCCTCAGCCTCCCCTCCAGTTCCCCGACACACATTCAGCTATCAATTAGCTCTAAAATGAACAAGGGATTTACCAGCTTTCGATCAGGTTAATCACAAACAGTTGATGCTCCTAACCTTTGGATACCTTGCGGTTTTCTTTGGGTAGGTTTTTCACGATGGGGACCATGGAAAAATGCCGAGGATCATATATAGCAGTGAGGACACTCACTAAACCTCAGCTGACAAACTGGATTTTAAAAAAAATCAAAATTCTCAAGTTGCCGGCTCCAATTTTTAAAAGTAAATAATCTCCCATGTCAGGCTTCTCATTTTGAACTCGGTTGCAACATGGTGCCTGCCTTCCCCAGCCCCCTGGGCTCACTGTTTGGCACTATCCGTACTCTCCCTTCTCCTGGGTCCTGCCCCTGACTTTGCTGTGGTAATAATTTGGAGAACTCTCCTTTCATGAACTTATTAATGCTCAAAATGCACATTATTTCATGATTTAATCGTGCAGCTGCAGAACAAATTCATTGGCAATAACCTTAACAAGAACTTTTAATCTCATTTTTTGCTAATCTGCATAAATTCATTTATGGATAGAAAGTTATCGGCAGTGTGGTCCAAAACATAGGCAAGTCTTTGCAATGAAAGAGCTGAAGGATATTTAGGGCTTTCCACCTACACTGAACTATTTTTAACTTATGTCTAATTGTTTGGTAAATTGAGTGAAGTTAAGAATGAAATCCTCAATATATTTCATAGACTTAGAAATTTTTCCATACTCTCCTAACAATTCCACGTCTGTGTCAACTGTCAGCCTTTCAATCTGTGTCAGCTAAGCAAAATCAATCTTTTTTGTAGGCATTGGATACTAATGATAATAATTCAGATCATTTGATGGAGTTGTCAAAATCCGTTAAGTTAAAGAGTGGTATCATTAGATATTCATGGAATCCTACAATGCAGGAGGAGACCATTCAGCCCATTGAGGCTGCACTGACCATAATCCCACCCTGACCCACCCCCCAAAACCCCATGTATTTACCCTGCTAGTCCCTCTGACACTAAGGGACAATTTAGTATGGCCAATCCACCTAACCCACATATTTTGGGCAGTGGGAGGAAACCAGGGCACCCAGAGAAAACCCACACTGTCATGGGGAAAATGTGCAAACTTCACATAGACAGTGACCCAAACCGGGAATCGAATCTGAGTTCCTGGCTCTGTGAGGCAGCAGTGCCACTGTGCCACTCCATATTAATATCTCCTATTGTTTGATGCTTACAAATGTTTCTTTTAAAGGAGTTGTTTTGAGAGTTAAGTGTGTTTATTTAGGGAACAATTTTGGCGAAAGAACCAAAGCTTGTGCTATGTGACTGATATGCCAATTGTGTCAGTGCTAATTTTGTTTGTTAATTGCTGACTATCACAATGTAAACTTGCCTGGATCTGCTAAAACCTGCGGGTTTAGCACTCAAATGTGCATTAGGCATAACTCTCATGTGGCAGTATTTATCAGCTCCTCACACCCACTTTGACTGAAGGTGTGGAGTATTTTGGCTGGCACACAGCAGCAGGTTTCAGAATGGCTCAGAGACTGAGAGATGGTGCACTGGATTTCAAGCACAACACCAGAGGTCCTAGTGGAGAAAGTCCGGGCAGGAGGATTGTCCTGTAGCTGCAATGGGGAATTAACCACCTCCCACTAGAGAAGCTGATGCCTGGGCCCAAGTTGCATCACATTCTTCTTCCTGATCAAGAGAGAGAAATCCCTAACAAGGTACCAAGACAAAATCACTCACGTTCTCCTGATGACTATTATACGACGTCCAACAGGGCAGAATGACACATCACTTACATTTGGAGAAGGCTTAGAGAGAATATCTGAGAAAAATTGTTGTTATAGTGTTGACGAAACTTTAACCGTGTCTCAGATCGTCTCCTGATGTTTTTTCAAAAATCTTCTTCAAATTTCCAGTAGCGAGGGAAGAATAAAAGGTGTATTAGATTTAGTTACCATTCAAATTCCTCAACAATGATTTGTTAACTCCCATTCAGCTACTTGCTGTTAGGAAAGCACATTAGACCAAGTACTAGCCACCAAAATGCCATTCAACCTTGTTATAGAAGTTTACAACATGGAAACAGGCCCTTCAGCCCAACTTGTCCTTGCTGCCTTTATTTTTTTAAAACCCTTAAGCTAATCCCAATTGACCGCATTTGGCCCATATCCCTCTATACCTATGGTACCCATATAACTATTTAAATGCTTTTTAAAAAATAAAATTGCACCTGCCTCTACTACCACCTCTGACAGCTTGTTCCAGACACTCACCACCCTCTGAAAAAATTTCCCCTCTGGACACTTTTGTATTTCTTCTCTCTCTCCTTAAACCTATGCCCTCTGGCTTTGCAGTATTATCCTGCATAATTATTTCCAAAAATTAAACTTCCAAACTTTTTTAATTGATGGAGAAGTTTGCTTTAACGTAAAAAAAAGACAATTTAAAAGAAAATCCTCATCATCTCTAAATTCCAACAAGTATCATTTGCGCATCTTGCATAGATCAATACAAATGTCAATACTGCTGCCTCACAGTGTCACATATCCGGGTTCAATTCCAAACTTGGTTTCTTATCACGATCCAAAGACATGCAAGGTAGACAGATCGACTATGCTAAATTGCCCCTTAATTTGTAGGTTTGAGGGATTAGTAGGGTAAATATTTGGGCCTAGGTGGGCTGCTCTGTCAGAGAGTTAGTACAGACTTGATGGGCTGAATGGCATCCTTCTGCACTATAGGGATTCTGTGATCTGACAAGAGTGGAACATGCACTCGGTGGACAAGTTTTGTGCCCAATTTTTGTTACCTTCATGAATAAGTGGACATATTATCCTTTTTTTCTTCCAAGTTTCATTTAATGTCACTTGTGATATGGTATTGAATGCTCATGGACTATTTAAGTGGAAACCATGACTCAGTTTATATCTGTATCACCTCAGAGTCAGGAGATTGTGGGTTTTAAATCCAACTCCAGCTTTTCTGTTTTGAAATCCAGACTGATGCTCCAGTTCAGTATTGAAGGAGTACTGCATGGTCAGAGATGCTGTCTTTCAGATGAGAACATGATGAAACCGAGGCCCTGTCTACTCTCTCAGGTGGCCATATAGAACTACATAGGGATTTGAAAATCATATTTGACAGTGAAACCTGGATATATTTTAAATTAAAACCTAATTTGTTTCTGATTCTTGCCAATCATCTGCTACCTGATCCAATTTTCTTGCTTGAGCTAAATGCTGAGTTTCCTTCGGCTGTTTCACAGTGAAGTCATATCCTGTTCTTTCGCAACGTCTACACATGGGTATTCTCAAGAAAAGATCAGTAGACAATGATAGCAGGACACTGATTGATTTAAAACCTCCACCCTTCCCAGCTAATCTGTGCTATGACTAATTGCAGCAACACAATTATTCATGTGCCTGGCAGCAAGGCTGGGATTTGCAAATTGCATTTCTGGAAAGCATCACTGAATTCTACTGCCCTCTGGGACACGATGCAATTTTCAAAGGAAGGGTGGGAGGTAGGGAAGGGGGAACTCTACTGCCTCTGATCAATGACTAATTAAGCTCCTTGAGGAGTTTGTTAATATGTCAGAATGGAAGCTTCAAGGTTGATGTCATTGAACCCCAACAGTCTGGTGCACATTACTGCACAGTTATTGGGTTCAAAGTGGGCAGAAGTTCATGGAACCATAGAATCTCAACAGTGCAGAAGGAGATCATTAAGCCCATTGAGCCTGCACTGACAACAATCCCACCCAGACCTCTAATCCCACATATTAACCAAGTTAGTCCCTCTGATACTAAGGGGGAATTTAGCATGGTCAATCACTTAATATGCACACCTTTGATGTGTGAGAGGAAAGCAGAGCACCCAGAGGAAATCCACGCGGATATGGGGAGAATGTTCAAACCCTTCACAGTCAGTCACAAGAGGCTGGAGTTGAACCCTGGTCCCTAGCACAGTGAGGTAACAGTACTAACCACCGTGTCAAGTATTTTTTTAATATTGAAAGATTTTGGGACCTGGTGGATCTTGTGCAGGATTGTGTGTGTGTGCTTTATCTTTCATTTGGCCACTTGTGTGCTTGATGGGGCTGCTAGCCCTTTGTGTTATGGCTCGCTCCCTTCTCTAAGGCAGCAGAATCCCCAAAATGGCTACCATGTGCCATTGCTCACACTCGGCAGACTCATCCCACCTCCTGGTTATGCTTGGCATCACTAATTGGACAAAAAGTTCACCAAAAAGGGGATTTACATTTCAAGATGGCATCACATGGACAAGGCAGCTGCGGCATGGGTTTGGGACCTGGAAATCAGATTCCCAACCCCAATTTTAAAATAACATTCTAAGTCACTGAGAATAGATCAGAACTTGCACTTTTGGAGATGGCAAGAGTGATTTATGAGGAGAGATTGACTAGGTTAGGATTGTTTTTGCTGTAGTTCAGACAAATGAAGGGGTATTGCATAGAGACTTAAAGAATTCTAATAGGACCTGTGAGGATAGATGCAGGGAAGATATTCCTGATGATGGGGGAGTCCAGCACCAGATGTCACAGTCTGAGGATTCAGGGTAGACCGTTTAGGTCAGAGGTGAGGAGACATTTTTTCACCCAAGGAGTGGTGAGCCTGTGGAATTCATTATCACAGGAAACAGATGATGCCAAAACATTGAATGTGGCTGGATATAGCACTTGGGGCAAATAGGATCAATAGTTATGGGGAGAAAGCAGGATTAGGCTATTGGGTTGGACAATCAGCCATGATGGTAATGAATGGTGAAGCAAGCTCAAAGAGCCAAATGGCTTCCTCTAGCTCCTATCTTCTTACATCTATGTTTTATAATGTAATAGTATAATGCCTTTATAATTAGGTGATTGGTGAATGCAGGAAGACATGCCAGGTGTTGCATCATACATGCCTAAAAATGTCAACCTGATGAAGCTACAATACAGAACTACTTGCACGTCAAACAATGGAAACAGCATATGATAGACAGAACTAAACAATTCCAAAAGCAAAGGTCTAAACTCTGCAGTCCTGCCACATCCAGCTGTGAATGTTGGTGAACAAATAAACAATTTACTGGAGGAGGAGGTCCCATGATATGACGGGAGTGCCCAGCACATCCATGCAAAAGACAAAATTGTAGCATTTGCAACAATCTCCAGCCAGATGTGTCGATGATGATTCATCCTGGCCTAGTTCTGAAATCCTCAGCCTCACAGTTACTAGTCTTCAGCTGATTCAATTCACTCTACGTGCTATCGAGAAATAACTAAAGCATTGGATGCTACAAAGTCTATTGGCCCTAACAACATTCTTGCAATAATACTGAAGACTTGTGCTCTTCACCTAGCAGGATCTCAAGCCAAGCTGTCCCAGCACAGCCACGGCACTGGCATCTAACCAGTAAAGTAAAACATTGCTCACGTATGTCCTATCCAGAAAAGCAGGACAAATCCAACCTGGCCAATTACCATCCACTACCCTCCTCTCAATCACCAGCAAAGTGACCTAAAGACTCATTGATGTGCTTTCAGGTGACACTAATACAATAATAACCTACCCACTGATGCTCAGTTTGGGGTTCCCCAGGATCTTAACTCCTGGCCTCATTACAGTGTTGGTCCAAACATGGATGAAAGAACTGAACTAAAGGGGTGAGATGAGAGTCATTGCTCTTGATGCCAAGGCAATATTTAACAGAATTTGACAATAAAAAGCCCCAGCAAAACTGAAATCAATGGAGATTAGGGGAAAACATTTCACTGGCGGGAGTCACAAGTGAAGATATTGATTGTTGGACTTCAGTCATCTCAGCTCCAAGATGGTGTTGCTGGAGTTCCTCAGGGCAGTGTCCTAGACCCAACCATCTTGAGCTGTTTCATCAATAACCTTCCCTTCTTCCTAGAATGAGAAGAGGGGATATTTGCTGATCATTGCACAGTGATCAACATTAATCAAGAACTCCTCAGAGACTGATACAGTTTGTGTCTGTATGCTGCATGAGCTGAACAGTATCCAGACTTGGGCTGATAAGTGGCAAATAATATTCACACCACACAAGTGCCAGGCAATGAACGTCTCCAACAACAGACATTTTAATCATCACTCCATAACATTCAATCACATTACCATCACTGAATTTCCCACTATCAACATCTTGGGGGCTACCACTGACCAGAAACTGAACCAGACTGGCCATATAAACACTGTGGCTACAAGACCAGATCAGAAAGCTTGGAATTCTACAGAGAGTATTCAACTTTTGACTCCCCAAATCCTGTCCATCATTTATATGGCAGAAATCAGGAGTGTAATGAAATTCTCTCCAACTGTCAAGATGAGTATAGCTCTAATAACATTCAAGAAAATCAACATTGCCCAGAACAAAGCAACTCCCATCAGACAACTTAAACATTCCTTCAACATTGTTGAAAGACTTTAACTATAGTCCTTGAATTTTATTTATATTGCTATCGTCAAAATTAAATAAATGCAAGAAGCCAATATTTTAGTGTTTGTAATGCATTTCTAGTAGTGATTCCAACTCTCTTTCCTGCATGGTCATCTGAAAAATATCCCAAGTTTCTAATCTTGGAACCCTTCTTACCCTTGTTGTCTTTCCATAACATAATCAATACATGTAG
Source organism: Sphyrna mokarran (assembly GCA_024679065.1). Lineage (NCBI taxonomy): Eukaryota > Metazoa > Chordata > Chondrichthyes > Carcharhiniformes > Carcharhinidae > Sphyrna > Sphyrna mokarran. Next base: position 37,472,026 of record JAGIQG010000015.1, read on the forward strand.
CGTCAGTTTTGAAACTGATATGTGATTGAACTCTTAGGAATTTTTCCCTCCCACTCATCACAGGAACTGTAGCAGACAGGAGACAGACCATGCAAAGCTCCTTGGACTTTGGGCAGGGTTTTCGGTTTTGTGTCAAGCATGGCTGAAAAATCCCGCCCTTCCTCTCTACTTCTGACCTTAAATACACAACATTCTCTTGTCAGACTTTGCAATTTTCAATTATGAATGAGCCAAAAACCTCTTCAGTTTGGCAAGATGGAAATAACCACAGCTTTCTCTCAGCAAAAATTAACCAGCTTGCCCCGACTCCGGTTTCCTCACCAATTGCTCACTTGTGCTAAATCAGCTGGTATGTAACTTTAGTGTCACCATACAGAGTCACACGTGCTGCCAGATCTGCTGAGATTTTCCAGTGTTTTTTCTTCTGATTGAAACACTGAAGGATGTGCTGCTATAATGGTGTTGTCACTGGGACCTTGGGAGAGGGGAAAAACACAAAAATGTTCAGATGGGCAATTTTTTCACACAGAGGATGGTAAGCTGCCAGGATAGTAAAGATGGATAAATTTTGTCTTTTAAAAAGCATTTAGATAGTTATATGGATAATTTGGGTAGAGATGTATATGGGCTAAATACAGGCAATTGGGATTAGCTGAGGGGTTTAAAAAGAAGGGTGGCATGAACAAGTTGGGCTGAAAGGCCTGTTTACAAGCTGTAAACCCCTATGATTCTACTTGCTTCTTCTCAGTGCTGTTTTATTATTTTATTTATCTACATTCCTTTTAAAGGTTATTATAGATTCTGTATGCGTATGCAATTAAATACATATTTTATATATTCCTATTCATGAATAACTAGGCTGAATAAATATCCAAATTTCACCAAAATGTTAGATATATAATAGATATATATGCATGTGTGTATTGCCTAACATTTTGGTAGTATTTCTCTATTAATATTCAGCTGCTCAGTAAGTGGGAGGGGGAGAAGGGAGCATGCAAGAGCTCAGGAGGATGTCTCCTTGTTTCATTATCCCTCTCATGCCCACTGACAGTTTCCTGTTAAAAGAGCTAGATGCTGAACAACAAAGGCAAGGTTTTCTTCAATCCTGCTTAAGACAGGTATATAGATGGGCAGCATGATGGCAAAGTGGTTAGCACTGCTGCATCACTGTGCCAAGCATCCAGGTTCAATCTCTAGCTTGGATTACTGTCTGTGTGGAGTCTGCACATTTTCCCCATGTTTGCATGGGCTTCCTCTGGGTGCTCTGGTTTCCTCCCACAGTCCAAAAGACATGCTTGTTAGGTGTATTGACCATGCTAAATTCTCTTTCAGTGTAACTGAACAGGTGCTGGAGTGTGATGACTAGGGGATTTTCACAGTAACTTCATTGCAGTGTTAACAGATGCTGATAAATTTTAAACTTTATTGGTGAGAGCTGGTTATCACATCTGAAGCTCTTTACATGGTGTGTTTCCATGTTGGCATTCCATCTGTCAGGTTCCTGGCTCTGTTCTGACACTGACAAGATCTTTTTGAATAAAGGAGCTGAAACAAATAGTAGCAGGTTATTATCATGTCCACTGCTTGTGAAATTTGGAATTCAGGTTCAAATGCAATGGCTGAGTTAAAAATCCAGTGGGAAATGCACTGCTGAAATTTCTGGGTTTCTGACATACAGGGAAGCTGCCAGCATTGGATTGGGGTAAATACAGTAAGAAGTCTCACAACATCAGGTTAAAGTCCAACAGGTTTATTTGGTAATAAATGCCACCAGCTTTCGGAGCGCTGTTCCTTTGTCAGGTGAGTGGAATGTTCTGATCACAAACAGGGCATATAAAGGCACACGCAGTTTACAGAATATTGATTAGAATGCGAGTCTTTACAGCTAATCTGCTACTCAAGTCTTAAAGGTGCAGACAATGTGAGTGGAGATAGCATTAAGCATGGATTAAAGAGATGTGTATTGTCTCCAGACAGGACAGTGAGTGAGATGATTCAAGTTCAGGCAAATTATGGGGATTACAGATAGTGTGACATGAACCCAAGATCCTGGTTAAGGCTGTCCTTGTGTGTGGAACTTGGCTATCAGTCTCTGCTCAACAATTCTGCACTGTCGTATTTCATGAAGGCTGCCATGGAGAATATTTACTCGAAGGTCAGAGGCCAAATGCCCATGACCACTGAAATGTTTTGAATTGTGCCAATTCCCTCAGCAGTGCTATTTAATGGGATTATTGGTGAGTTGCTGGTTGGATTCTTTTAGTTGTTGGTATAACTGAACAATTTTGGATGCTTTTCATAACTGTTTCAAATTTCAAAAGTCTACAATGATTGGTATGATGTGGTGACTTCAAGGCTTCTGCACAAACAGAGTTGTTCCAGGTGCTCTGATAGGCTTCCTTTTGGAATTGCATAGGACTGTTAATTCTGATAATAGCCAACTCTGTCTCTTCCAAAAGGATTAGAGGTTGCAGCCATGCCTCTTTCCCTTGAGTTTGTTCCTACTGCCTATCATTGTGTACCACCTTGTCCTGCAAGAGAGAAATAAGTGTGCCAGAGATTGGGATGCAACCTGTTAGGGTAGTGAAGCTGAATGGCTGGCAGTGTGTGCAAGCTGTAAAGTGTGGGTCTAAGGCTGGCAACAATATTAAATGTGAGGACGAGGTAAAACATATAGATAATGATGCGCTTTCTGAGTTAGAGATTATTGAAAGGTGAACGATATTGCATTGAGGAATTGCTGAGACTAGTAGTGTAATTGGGAGGAAATGACATCTAAAAATACATTCACTGACCTTGATCAGTTGTGTGAGTTCATTGAACTTCTTGCATTCGGATCCTCAGGGCTGGACTCCTGGCAGTGACGTCCGTGGTTGCCTTTTTATCATTTGTCTGGAGGGACTTAATCCTCTGTGGATAGAGGATGTTTCTTCTACTTTCCACATAATTGTTCTGTGACTTCTACAGGTCACCCAATAGGGCAGTGAGCAGACCACCATAGGAAGCTATATTTTGAATCTAAATACTATAATGGTGATATATAGTAAAATGGAGTCTTGCTGGTCAACTCACAGGTCCACAGGCCTATCTGAACCAGTAACTTAGCAGAGTAGGCTATGTTGTAAAGGCTGTTTGGTATTTCACAGGGAGGTCTGGAGGCTTAGATGATTGAACATAAGCCAGTTATTGTTTACCCAAAACTTCAAGGTGCTGCCATGGGTGCTGTCTCTATGTCGGCTTCTTCCAGACTCTTCTCCACATTGTCTACTATCATGTAACTCTCTATATCACTATATGGCTGTTCTCTAATCTCACATTAACCCTCACTCTACTGGACACACTTATCTTACAGACTACATAGAGATTTATGGCTTGCCCCATATGTTAGAAGCATAGAATACGATAAAATCTCTACAGTGCAGAAGTGGGTCATTCGGCCCATCAAACCTGCACTGATAACATCCCACCCAGACCCTATCCCCGTAACCCCATGTATTTACCCCGCTCATCTCCCTGACACTAATGGATAATTTAGCATGGCCAATCAACTTAATATGCAAATCTTTGGCATGTGGAAGGAAACCAGAGCACTTGGAGGAAACGCATGCAGACACGAGGAGAACATGCAAACGTCACCCAGTCGCCCAAGCTGGGAATTGAACCTGGGTCCCTGGCACTGTGGGCAGCAGTGCTAACTTCTGTACCACCCTGCCACCATGTGGGACAGCCTGTGTGTCATAGAATCATAGAATCCTACAATGCAGAAAGACGTCCACCAAGTCTGCACCAACCACAATCCCACCCAGGCCCTACCCCCATATCCCTACATATTTTATCCACTAATCCCTCTAACCTAAACATCTCAGGACACTAAGGGGCAATTTTAGCATGGCCAATCAACCTAACCTGCAGATCTTTGGACTGTGGGAGGAAATCGGAGCACCCGGAGGAAACACACGCAGACATGAGGAGAATGTGCAAACTCCATAGTGACCCGAGCCGGGAATCGAACCCAGGACCCTGGAGCTGTGAAGCAGCAGTACTAACCATTGTGCTACTGTATCTTTGAAAACTCTGGAGGGTTTGTGTAGTTGAGAAGTTATTTTGTATCATCTTCCAGTTTGGGGTTCAAAGCAGGCGTAGCTTAATCATTGTTCCTGTACCAGCAATGTTTCAATGGATCTATGTGTTACCAAGCTGGAGTTAGTGGAAAAATCGACAGAACTCCAACTTCATGATTGAACTTTGTATTCTTGATGTCTAGCTTAAACCTCTTAGATTAGCTGAGCTTTCCAAAATGTATTCTTTGAACCAGACACAATAAGTTAAATAAAATATTGCCATCGCTTCAAATTTTAATTGTTGTACTTGCTTTTGTTGATTTCATGAAAGACTGTGTTAGAATGTACATAACACATTTTATGACCTCAGCACATCCCAATGCACTTTACAGTTGATGAATTACTTTTGAGATTTAAATACTTTATGTAGAGACAGTAGCTAAATCTATTCACAGTAAGATTAAACAAACAGCAATTAAGTGAATGATCAACTTACCTATTTTGATGGTTTTACTGGGGGGTGAATTTTGGACTCCAATTTCTAATGACGGGCTAGATTATCCAGTCCTGCGCACTGCAGGAATTATTGGGACAGGACAGACAATTTGACAGACCATTTAAAGGTTCGTTGACATCGGATAGGAATTTCTGGTCTTAGGCTGGGTGTTAGTGGAAACTCCCACCCCAATAGAATTCCCCCTGTCTTGGAAAGAACGCCGTATGATTTTTTTCACCATGTTAAAATGTTAGGGATTTGTATATTTTGCTCTGCACAGTGACATTTTTATAGTGCCTTTTGTCATAGTCCAACTTCCCAAATACTTAGACAGAGCGTTACCAAACTACATAAAGAGGACAGCTTGACCAAAGACTTAGACAGGGTTTTCCAGCTACGCTTGCCCCAAGACTGGAATCCTGCCCGAGGTCAACAGACCTTTGGATGGTCTGGCTCTGTCCCGTCTGCTATGATTCCCGTGGTGGGTGAGATGGGAAAATTCTGCCCCTTAGATTTCAAAGGGGTCTTAAAATAGAAAAGTTTACTTATTAGTGTTACAAGTTGGATTACTGCAATGAAGTTCTTGTGGAAATTCCCTAGTTGCCATGCTCTGACATCTTTTCGGGTACACTTTTCGGAGGAGAATTTAGCATGGCCAATACACCTAATGCAGGTGTTTTGCACTGTGGGAGAAAAAATGGAGCACTTGGAGGAAACCTGCGCAGACACAGCGAGAATGTGTGGACGCCACACAGATAGTCAGCCAAGCCGGGGATTGAACACAGGTCCATGGTGCTGTGAGGCAGCAGTGCTAATCACTGTGCCACTGTGCCACCCCTGGAAAAGAGGAAAGACTTTCCTGAGCATTGAGCTGAGGCAGTTGAAAGCATGTAACCATTGATAGAGTGGTGAAAGTTGGGGATGCACATGAGTAACAGATCACCCGTTTAAGACAGAGATGAGGAGGAATTGCATGTCTCAGAAGATAGTGAAACTGTGGAAATGCTTATCACAGAGGGTGTTAGAGAACAGGTCGTTAAGTATGTTCAAGGGTGAGATAGATTTTTAATCAATAAGGGAATCATGGGTTATGGAGACAAGGTGGGAAAGTGAGGTTCAGCTTTATCGTCAGATCAGTCATAATCTAATTGAATGGTGGGGTAGACTTGATGGGCCAAATGGTCTACAGGAGATTTACAAGTATTATACAAAACAGAAGATGTGATATATACACTTAATTGCCTGGTGTAAGTATCTTAAAAATTTCTAATTATCACTCATACTGTTATTTCAGTTGGTACCTTAAATCTAAGACCATATGGGATGTTTCAGAATTTAACCACTCGCAATCCATTTTCACCTGAACTGTGAAAGATTTGAGAGATTTGACTGCTTTCTTGTCAAACCATCCAGATTTCTAATCCGAGTTGGTTTTTCCATTGCATCATTCTAGTCAGTTACAAATCTGCTGCAAGATCCTATGGTGGAAGACACTTTAAAAGCCTTTTGCAAATCTGCAAATTCCAAATGAGTATGATCAAAGTGGAAAGAATAAGATACCAAGAGAGTGTTCTCAAAAGAATGGCTCAGGAAGTGTGAGAAAAGTTTCAGTTACCTAGGCCAGAACAAAACTGCAACAATGTAAAATATTTCCAGAGTCTGCTGTGAATATCTCTTGGTCACTGAACCAGAATCCCACATGGATTTACTCAGAGACTAGGTTTCCTGTAATGTTTCCGGACCTCTATCTTCAGCACTTGAGTTAACGGATGTCAAGTGAATTTAACACTATTGCCAAAGCAAAAGAAAGCAACATCCTGCCATCAAGTGGCCATTTGCAGAAAAACAACAGATGCGTGAAAATTAAAAACAGACTTCTAATAAATTTTGTCTTTGCTAAATTTCAGAGTTTAAGTCCTTTGTTAAGCATGACACAATTAATGCTATCTTTATTGTGTTCTGTAGTCTCACTTACGTTTCATTATTTAGTTGTTCTAAGAAACCTCTCTGGTGGTTTCCGATCTGGCTATGTAGAGCTTGGCAATAAGCCTTCAAATGAATACAAGTCTTACTGTAACCAGATTTAGTTCCTCTTACTTGGCAAGGTCTGTACTCCTGCTGATTGAAGCTTCAAAGCAAAAATGCCATTACATCTGGAGTCCTGCCACAAAGCACCAATATGCTGTCAAGTGCATCGACTTCACATCACTCACACAATCACTGTCAAATAAAAATGTTAACATATCACAATGCACCTGCTTTTTAGATTAAAAACTCCTTTGTTACAGTTTGACGCTTTTCATTATTTTACATTTTTTCTTCTTTGTTTTCTATACATCTTTAATATCTGTGATGTTATCATTTATTTCAATTCAATAGCAAGCCAGACTTGGAGTGACATGTGTTTTATAAAGAAATCAACAGATAAATGAAGGCATTTTGCCCCTGTCACTTTCTCTACTGGAGGGAGGCATCAGCAAACACACTTTCAATCATACCTCATTTGGTCTATTTATAAACAAACATTATAAACACTCTTATAGGGGCATTGAACCTCAGAGCAGGAACAGGCCACTTAGCCCTTCTAGCCTGCTCTGCCATTCAATGTGATCATGGCCAATCTGGTTTAAAATTTATTTATTAGCATCATAAGTAGGCTTACATTAATACTGCAATGAAGTTATTGTAAAAATCTCCTTGCCACCACATTTCGGCACCTGTTCGGGTACACTGAGGGAGAATGTAGCATGGTTAATAGGCCTAACCAGCATGTTTTTTGGCCTGTGGAAGGAAACCTATGCAGACACGGGGAGAATGTACAGACTCTGCACAAACAATGACTCAAACCGAGAATTGGATTTGTGTCCCTTACGTGAGGCAGCAGTGCCAACCACTGTGCATCGCACTGTGCTGTCCTTTTGTGGTCTCAGCTTCATTTTGCTATCCGGGTCCCAAAATCCTTGATTTCCTTGTCTATTAAAAGTGCACTGACACTGCATTGAATACATTCAATGAGCCAGCCTTCACTGCTTTTTGGGGAAGAGAATACCACACACAGAACACCCTCTGAGGGAAAAAACCTCCTCTCTGTCTTAAATAGTAAACCTTTCATTCTTAAACTATCTACCCTAGTTCTAGTCTCTCCCACGAATGGAAAAATCCCCCTGGCCTCTATCCTAAAAACTCCCCTCTGGATCTTATATGTTTGAATAAGGTTATCTCTCTTTCTTCTAAATTCCAATTGGTATAGGTTCAAAATGTTTGATTTTTCTTCATAAGCTAAACCCCTTGTCCCAGGAATGAATCAAGTGAATCTCTATGAACTATTTCTTGTGCAATTATATCTGTACACAGTATTGCAGATGTTGTCTCATCAAGGCCCATTACGACTGCAGCATAATTTCCCTACTTTTATATACCATTCCTCTTTGCAGTAAATAACACTATTTGTCTTCCTAATCATTTGTTGTACCTTTATACTACTTTTTTGTGATGAATGCACTAGGATACCCAGATTCCTCTGTGTCATCAAGTTCTGCAATCTCTCTTCAGTTAAATAGGGTATTGCTTTTTCTAATCTTCCTGCCAAGGTGCATTAGTTCACATTTTCTCACATTACACTCCATCTGCTACATCTTTGCCCACTCATTTAACCTCTTTCTATTCCTTTGCAGGTTGTCTACCTTCCTTTGATAACTTACTTTCTTATCTCGCTTCAGAAGTACATATACTAAAATTGGAACGATACAGAGAAGATTAGCATGGCCCCTGTGCAAGATGACATGCAAATTCATGAAGCAGTCCATATATTGGGGCGGCACAGTGGTCAGCACAGCTGCCTCACAGTACCAGGGACCCAAGTTCAATTCTGGCCTCAGGTCACACTGCCTGTGCGGAGTTTGCACTTTCTTCCTGTGTCTGTTTGGGTTTCCACTGGGTGCTCCGGTGTTCTTCCACAGTCCAAAAATGTGTGGATTAAGTTGATTGGCCATGCTAAATTGACCCTAGTGTCAGTGAATTAGCAGGGTAAATATGTAGGGTTTTGGAAATAGGACCTGATGGGTGGGTAGTTGGTGCAGACTCAATTGGCTGAATGGCCTCTTTCTGTGCTGTAGGGATTCTATGATTCTTGGTGCCATCGGCAAATCAGTTCCTTCATCCAACTCATGGATATAGATTGTATACAATTGAGGCCCCAACACTGATCACTGTGACACTTACAAGTTACAGCTTGCCAATCTAAAAAAAGATTCACTTACCCTGACTCTCTGTATCCTATTTGCTACCTCATTTTCTGATGCTAATGTGTTATCCTAATACTATACAATCTTACCTTGTTTAGCAAACTTTAATGTGACACCTAATCAAAGTGCCTTTTGGAAATCCAAGTACATCACATCTACAGGTGCCCATTTAACCACCTTGCTTGTTACTTTCTCAAAAAACTCAATGAAATCAGTTAAATGCAACTTCCCATTCACAAACCCATGTTGACTCTCCTGACCAGTTTTCCATTTTCATCCTATGTAAACGTGAGCTTGTCCAAAGCTCTGTTGGGGGTATTCTAACTTGCATCAAGTCCTTAAATTTATCGCTCCATATTTGGTGACCTACATTGTCTCCTGATCTGGCAATTCCTCAATTTAAAAATTCTCACTTTTATTTTCAAATTTCTCTATGGTCCCTTCCATGTCTATCCCCGTTTCTTCCACCAACTTAGCAACTCTCTGAGATGTCTGTATCCTCCACTTATGCAACTCAGTTTTAATGATTTTGCCATTGGGAGCCATGTGCCTTCAGTGGCCTCAGTATAAGCTCTGAAATTCCCTCCCTAAATCTCTCCACATCTCCATCTGCCTCTCTGTCAAGACTCCCTAAACCTAACTCTTTGGTCACTCTTTTGATCATCTGTCCTAATATCTTCTTCTCTAGCTTGATATCAAATTTTGTTTAATTATGCTCCTCTGCAGAACCTTGGCAACAACTAAAAAGTTTGATTCAAAACAGAATTGGATGAAGAAAATTTGTCCATTGTTTCATTAGGGAGTGTAAAGACTAAATAGCAAAAGAAGAACCTTGAGACATTTTACAAACATTAGAGGTGTTGTATACATCTTTGGTCACATTTAAATTTGTGATGTAAATTACATCTGGAAAAGACATTTAACATGAAACATTCGAGATCAATCCAGATGCTTGACTGTTTATGGAAATAGACCATTGCAAGTACAATTTAGAAATCATGAAGCTCTGTATTAACAAAGCATCGACTCATCCTAACAGCCGCTCATGTCAAACATCCCACATAATACTAATTAAATGCCCATGTGGGGAGTGTTTGATAATTTAAGGGCTGCACTATTGCGTTAATATTGTATTGCAGTGTACATATTTGTTAAACTTGCTGGTTCCAATATCAATAAATGAATTGATTCAATCTTTTAAAACATCAAGACACAATTCCTTTGCTTTTGTTGGCATTATCTTGAATGATCTAATTCAAATGCCATGAAGTACAAATTCATTCTGTTGATTAATAACAAGACCTTTGGCCACATATCACACCAAGTTCCCAAAATATGTAGTTCAGTTCACCCCTTGCAGCTACAATGAAATCTGCAACATAATGATTTTTTTAAAACTTTAATCGAATTTCTGCTAGATTACTAAGCTAAAATAGGTTGACTCGGTCATGTCATTCAATGTACCATATGGGTCAAAGTTTTAAATATTATACCTACCACAAACCTTCTTCTCACAGGTGGTCTGAATTGGCTGATACTGGTCTTGCAAGTAGATTTAATATTTCATAAGGACTGCTCCATCTCATGCCTATGTTATTGACACCACATGGAACTCAGGAAATTGGTTCTTTCTGGGAACAGTTTGCAGAAATATGCAGCCTGTTGGCTTCTTTCTCATGGGGTGCATTAACAGAGAGGCTCACGATTACTAGTAATGATCCTTCTCCAGATGTTTGCAGCCTTTTAACTCTGGCTTCAACTTCATTCTGAAAAACAACTTAGACAGGATGGATTCTGAGCAGATACATTACCCTAACTTTATAAACTTTGACTTCTTGTTTGAGAGATTCTTTCTCATTGGAGGTCTCGTGGTGCAGTGAGTAGCATCCCTGCCTCTGAGCAAGAAGCTCTGGGTTTGAGTCCTAACCAGGACTCGATGGTCAACGAAGCTGCGTCCATAACACAGATTGCCAAATTTTCCTTCCAATAATTTAATTGAAAGAAATATTGAGTGGCAAACTCTCTGACTTTCAAAATGTTCTAATATTATGGCCCTCTGTTCCAGGAAAACCTACCTGCCAGTATCAAGCCTAAAATGTAACAGGATTGTAAGATTCTTCCTTTGCTTCCAGGAAACAAGAAATCAATTAATACACATTGTCCTAATGATATAGCGAAGGCACAGCCTAGTGTACTATCAAGTTAATAATATCAAGACCAGGTTTCAGTTCTGATCTGTGCTAAGTTAGTTGACCTCAGACTAGGCATCAACTCAGATGGTGACATGGTTTGTTTTAGTGTTCCATGAGCTAAGAAGGAGAAAAGCTTCCAGTACTTAAAACGTCAGTTGATCTAAGACCATTTTGTTTCTCACAGTCAATCAATTGACTTGCCTTCCTGTCATATAATGGTTTGATATAGAACACTTCACATTGCCAGTGATTCAGGTGTTCCCATCCTATTCCAAATATGACAACTGCTGCAATAATAAAGCAAACACTGAGTTGAAATTTAATATTGTGTTATTAACTGGGTAATTGAATAACCTGTCAGTATTCAGCTGGGTAGTCACTGAAAAATGCAGTCCCAGGACACAAAGTCCATTTTATATGGCATTAACACATTACTTTGCAAGAAGCTAAATGCATGCTTAACCAGGAACTTTTATCACTCTCTTGTTGATTTATGGTATTTAAACATTCAATTTAACTGCATAAATAATTTGGAAAAGTACTAAATTGCTAAAATAGTTAGCACAGTCATAAATTAGTACTTTCCTTCAGTATATGCCTCTGAAAGGCCCATCCATTGTAACAAATAGGAAGCAGATTTTTAAAAAGTTTTTCCATTAAAATGTTATGATGATATCACCTGCATGCTTGCAGTAAAAGTTATATAACATGAATCATTCTCTGTGTCACAGAATACTATGACTTGTTCTGAATGGATGATTTTTCTAATGGCTTATTGCCATTCATAACTAGAAATAGAGTATCAAAAATAGATTTTTGTATAACTGAATGATCATATAGACTCCAATGTGATATGCAACAACATTTGGAAATACAACAACAAACGGAAATACATTTTCAGCATGGAGTGATGGTGAACTACAGTGAGAATGGTCACATCATTGTGAATTTCAATTGGTCAACATATGATCAAATTACAATTAATGCTTTCCTTTTGTTCTTAAACCTCCAAGTTCTTTCATTACCGCCATAAAGGTGGTACTGGTTACATTATCATCCTCTCATTACTTCCTTGTCCAAATGTAATTTTCTTTGTTGAACACAGTCATTGAGCACCTACAGTCCATTCAATTTCAAGTGACATCTCAGTGGAGCCTGGCCTTGTCTTCCTCCACCTGATGTTTGCTCTTACACATTTTGTTGGAGTCACTAGATGGAAATTGGACAATGGAAACTAATCCTTTGAAACTCTGGGATGCTGAAGGCAATTGCCATCCTGGCCAAAATGAGCTAACTAAGCAGAGACCCAGGGAACAAACCTTTAACAACCCTAGTCCTTACACCTTGATCCCACATTCCAATGCATTTGCTACCTGAGCCATCAGAATAAGGAGTGCATCTGCTTTTTGACTCAATCCAGTTCCTGTTGCTGAGTTCACTCTGGCCTGGTTGGATTTGAACATTTTGTGCTATTTAATGTATTATGTGTTCTGTGGTTTATCAGTTGTCTACAACAACTGCTGGAAATAAACCCTGGGGTTTGGCATGCGTACAGCAATCATTTGCTTCATGGTTTACATTTCTGTTGTAAATGAATGTCAGTAACAGTGCCAACATTCATAAACAGTACATCTCCTGTGATGCCACGAAATGTGTAATGTTTCTCAATGTATTAAAAACATAGAATTTTGACAAACCTACAATTGATTTTCTTGCAGAGAACTTTGTAAAGTATAATAACCGAAAATAACAGATTGCGAGAAGGTACATGTTTGCCTTTTCTCTGTTAAATCCTTTCTTTCATACACTAATCAGAACACTGTGCAGTATCCTTCATTTCAGATTTTGTGGTTTAATGTTTAGGACCAGAATTATTTTTAAAGTCTCAGTAATGACTGGAATTACAAAATTGTAATCAGTGCGAAAGGATGCAGCCTGTTTAGATTGAAAAAAATAAATGTGGTGGCCACATGTATTCTCATCTTTCTGCTCAAAGATTATAAGGAAAGATGCCGTGCTAAGAAGTTATAGAGATACAGAGACCACATACCAGCTTTAAATCAGCAAGCAGCTTCCCATATTCAATAAATGCAGGGTCCGTTATATTTACAAAATCTCAGATACCACACCCCTCCAATGTGCTTCACATTTACATCTGTACCTATATCCTTGAAAGTACTTACATTATATATCAAAAATTTGCATCTAAGATGTTTTTGATTTGAGAAAAAATGTATGATTATTAAGTATGGCAATATAAATAAATATTACAATTTAAAGACTCTCTGGGTCCAATTTTAACTCCAGCCCAGTTTTTGAGTAGATACGTAATGGTTTGAGTTAGAAGCTCACCTGCAGACTCAGAGATGAAGCCCCGGGTATTATAACTCCCAGTTCTGAGTTAAACCCCGCTGGCCAATTTCCCATCATTCAGACAGTTAAACATCTGTCCACATTTCCACTTGACTAGAAATGCTCAGCAGCGACTGTCTACAGAGGCTGCCCTTCACTAAGATGGCCCTCTGTAACGCCACCATCTCTCAGAGCTGATAGCTAGAGCCATGGTCCCACAAAGAAGATCATTCAGATGATTAGAAGGTTCTGAAAATAAAGATTTCTTGATGCGGAGAAACTCAACATTCCACAATATAAAGTTAGCTTGCCAGCTCCACTAAGAGCATTTAGCAGTATTTATGAAGTACACTTACCAGTAAAAATCCTGTCCGACAAGATATAATATTTTGCAGAGTTTATGAGGAGACACTAACAGTGCCAAAGCGGAAATTCTCATGAATGGAATTGATTTGGTCTGGGAGAGTTTCAATGGTGCACACTATGGAGAAGCTTGGAATCACTGACAGTAACTTCTGGATTTCTGTGTTATTCTGCAGATGTCAGAGTCCAGAAGTTGTTGTCAGTTTTGACAGGTTAATGATGGTGAATGTTGACAGTTTCGCTGTCACTACTGCAGCAAACTCTGGGTCAATAACTCAAAGCATCAGGAGAACTGTTTAGATCCAGCCCATAGAAACTGGTAGCAAACCCTTCGACATGAACAGTCCTGGGAATCTCATCCACCACTCCAACAATCCTCAGTCTATCCAGCTAATCCACCAATCTATCTGTCTGGTATACCCAGTCTATCCATCTGATAAACCAGTCTATCCATCTGGTACACCATTCTATCAATCTGATCCATCAGTCTATCTCTCTGGTACACAAGTCTATCCATCTGGTATACTTAATCTATCCATCTAGTACCCAAGTCTATCATCTGGTACACCCAATATACACCAATCTATCTATCTGATACACCACTTTATTTATCTGATCCATCAGTCTATTATCTATCCATCTGATATATCAGTCTATTCATCTGATATAACCAAACAATCCCTCTGGTACACCAGTCTATCTATCTCATCCACCAATCTATCCATCTGGTATACCCAATCTATCCATCTGGCACACTAGTCTATCTCTCTGATCCATGAGCTTATCCCTCTGGCACACCATCTGATCTAGTTAGGTGAATGTGCCAAAATGTGGCAAATGGAGTTTAATGCGGATAAGTGTGAGATTATCCATTTTGTTTGGAAAAATGGAAAGGCAACTTATTATCTGAATGAAGAAAGACTTCAGAGTGCCTCAGTGCAGAGGGATCTAGGTGTCCTAATGCATAAGTCATAGGTACAGCCAATAGTAAGGAAAGCTAATGGAATTTTGGCATTTAAAGTTAAAGAAAGAAAGTGTTAAAGAAAAAAAGTGTTGTTGCAATATATAAGGCATTGGTGAGACTGCACCTGGAGTACAGTGTAGTTTTGGTCCCCTTATTTGAGGAAGGACCATAGAATTCTACAGTGCAGAAAGAGGCCATTTAGCCCATTGAGCCTGCATCAACCACAATCCCAACCAGGCCCTATCCCATAACCCATGCATTTACTCTGGCTAGTCTCCCTGACACTAGGGGCAATTTACCATGACCAATCTATCTTTGGACTGTTGGAGGAAACCAGAAAACCCAGAAAAAGCCCATGCAGAAATGGAATGTGCACACTACATGTATACAGTGATCCAAGCTGGGTACCTGACATTGTGTGGCAGCAGTGTTAACCAGTGTGCCATTGTGCTGCCCCTGTAATGACATTGGAGGCAGTTCAGAGGTTGTTCACTAGATTGATTCCAGAGATTGGGGTTCATCTTATGAAGAGAGACTGAACAGTTTAGGTCTACATTCTGTAGAGTTTAGAAGAATGAAGGGAGATCTAATTGAGATATTCAATTAGATGCTAAAGAGGATTTGTAGAGTAGACCTAGAGAGGATGTTTGTGGCGCAATTCATAACAAGAGGTTATAGTTTTAGGATAAGGGATAGAATGTGACTGAGAATGGCTTAGGGGGAAGTGAAAAGCATTAGCAATGAGAGCCTGAGAGGGTTGAATACACTGGTTAAAGTTTGAAAGTTGGCTGAAGGTGCAATTGGTTGCGGTGCATGAAGGAATGGAGTTGTTAAACAGCCATGTCGCTGATAGAGGCCACAGATTTGCTATCTGCTGACCTGGCAGCCTTTGATGTTCCTCTGCGTTCCACTGTTTCCTGCTGCACCTGGATGAGGGGCAGGATTTGAGGGGTTCATTCCTTCGTATTGTGCGATGCCCCTCCTGCAAAAGGAAAAGGAAAGAATTGCGAGTAGCCACCAAGGAGCATTTATTTGCATGGGGCAACCAAAGTGCCTAGGTTAAAAGAGAGAAGAAGCAAAATGCTTAGGAGAAGGAATAGAAAGTTGTGACATGAGTGAATGTTGAGAAAAAAAATCATGAGAGGATTTGCAGATTCTGCAATTAACACCAAGTGAGAAGAGTATGCTGTTAGTGGAAGCAATGTAGATAGCAAGCTGGAGATTTGTGTTAGGAGTGGCGATATGGTGTATGGTTTTGTGATTTATGATGAGGGATGTGATGCAGGGATGGCCATTGGTCTGAATGCTGGAATGCGGGACAGTGATGCGGAGTGACAGGGATCAGGTGCAATGCACGAGAGGTGGAGAAAAGAAGTTGAACTCATCTTTCCAGGTAACAAAAGCAAAATACTGCAGATGCTGAAAATGTGAAATTAAAAACAGAAAATTCTGGATATAATCAAGAACGATAAGAAGTCTCACAACATCAGGTTAAAGTCCAACAGATTGGTGGCTGCCAAATAAACCTGTTGAACTTTAACCTGGTGTTGTGAGACTTCTTACTGTGTTTATCCCAATCCAACGCCAGTATCTCCACATCATATACTCAAGAAGCATCTGTGGAGAGAGAAATAACTGATGACCTTTCAATCTTTCATCAGAACTGGAAAATGAGGAGCTGTCAACCTGTAACTCTGGTTGGAATTTTCCGGTCGTTCACATTGGTGGGATCTTCCAGTCCCACTGATAGCCGAGGGTTTCCTAGCAATGAGGAGTGCATTCAACAGGAAACCCCAAACCAGAAGGTCCTGCCACTGACCAATGCTGGGTCGTCTCCACTGCCAGGAAACATGGGACAGGCTGTGTGGAGAATCCTGCCCTCTCTCTCTCTTTCTCTCTATAGATGCTGCCTAACCTGCTAAACGTTTCCAACAATTTCTTATTTTATTTCTCTTTTGCTGTCTTGTGAGGTCTTTGAATCTTTTCCTACACTGCCCTTGGGGCAATGCTCTCATGTAAAGAATTTAAAAAGTAGGTGCCAGTGTCAGTAATTTGGTGACCGTAATCTTGCTTTGCTGTTCAGTAAGATCATAGTTGATCAGTAAGATCATGTTCCAATTTACTTTACTGACCCCCTTGATTCTGTGTCGATCAAAAATGCATCTAACTCGACCTTGAATTTATTCAATGACTCAGCTTGCACTTTTCTCTGGGATAAAGAATTCCAAAGGTTAATGCCTCTCTGAGAGAAGAAATTTCCCCTTCTCTGGATTAAATGGAAGATCCCCATTCTGTTTTAAAGTGTCTGATCTCATATTTGGCAGAGAATTCAGTGCATGGGATTTTTTGCCATCCCTACAATGGGTGTTCTGATGGCAGATATGGGCTTGCTGTTGTCCAGCATTTTGCATTGTTTGCTGGCTGCAGGTCATGGAACCTGCCACAGACAGGTCGTTATCGGTGGGACTGGAAAATCCCACTAGCAGCGAGAGCCAGAAAATACAGCCAGTGAAGGGAAAGTGAGAACGATTTTGAGCCAATGCTTGTTGTCCGTAAGAATGGCAGTGAGGGCTCAAGATTTGGCCAAACCCGGGAAGTCCAGTGAGAATGCTAGTTCCGATTTTCGCTGTCTCTCGCCGATGATGTAATTAGATTCATGCACATAATGATAGTGCCAATTTGGCAGTGCCAATCTGTGCCAGGAGGCAGTGTTGGGGTGGATCCCAGTGGGAGCATCATGGGAAAGGAAATCCATTTATTTGTGGTGGTGGGAAGGAGCGGACATGGGAGTTAGGGATGCCAGCGATGCTGTTTGGGAGATAGCGGGGAATGAGTGCTGGCATTAACTATGTGGATGCGGAGTTGGAGGAAAAGGAGTCTGATGTTCAAGGGCAGAGAGATGGGTTGTTGGCTCCAATTGTTGCGGGGGGCATGAATGGGGACTTTGATTGAGAGGGGATGGTGCTGGCTCCAATCAACAGGACATGAGGGCAGAAATGATAGCACCGATTGGGGCGAGGGACTGGAGAGAGTGGTCCTAAAACCCCCTGTGGTGGCGGGGAGATCATTAATTGTTCTGATCAGAGTGTCCTGATATCAGTGCAGTTGAGCTTTGTCAATATATTGACGGTCTGCCCCCTGACACACACCCTGCTGATTTTTGTGGTGGAAAGTGGCAAGACCTGGAGAGAAAACCAATGTGTTTCCGTGGAGAGACAACGGGCTGTTTTTCTTGCCGAAATGAACACTGGCATTTTTTGGTAAGACTATCTGACGAGGAAGTGTTTGAAACACAATGCTAATGGGCAGTCAGATTTGTAAAGATAGAGCTGTGAGGTCTTTCACAAAGAGATCAGATACACAGGAGGAACTGTGTGAAGTCACCCTTTTTAAATCAAATAAGACAATGCACATTGGTGCGACATGTTCTTACTGAGAAGGTAAAGTGTTTTATCAGAATTAAGTGAAACTGATCATAATGACTGTGCATATATTCATCAGTTGTTTGCCCAGTGCTTGAGAGAGACTGAAGCAGTACAGGTGTAACTGACTCAGGTACCTGATACAGGCCACAAGAGGATAATATCCTTCCATCCCTGGACCACAGTATTGAGCAGGCAACTTTAGTACATTGTGAGTCAACTCACACAAAGGTAAGATGCTCAAACCTCTTGCAGGAACCTGAGAAAGAATCTAAAGCAGACCTGAATTTGAAACAAGCACCTTTACTATATAAGCCTCCGGAGAGCATTAATATGAATTTAAAGCAGTAATTCAATCTCAGACTCTGTTCAATTTCATAAACTGCTTGAGCTTTGCTGCTGCAGTTTATGATGTCATTACAGCTGCTCAAATTCCAATCATGTAACTCACTGCCAGCTACCTATAATTACATATTCACTTCATGACAAAAAAGGCCATTCATAAGTTCAAAAATATTCCTAATGTTAGTAATTTAAGGACTATGATAATAATGCTGCAGAATACAAATTACCATCTTCTGTTCCGGCTCTGCAAAAAAAAAATACACAGCAATATAGACCCCGGAAGTATTTTTCAGAAGTATGCTGTGTATAACAA
Source organism: Sphyrna mokarran (assembly GCA_024679065.1). Lineage (NCBI taxonomy): Eukaryota > Metazoa > Chordata > Chondrichthyes > Carcharhiniformes > Carcharhinidae > Sphyrna > Sphyrna mokarran. The sequence continues at coordinate 37,490,781 of JAGIQG010000015.1, forward strand.
ATATCCATAATATTTTAGATAAAATATGTGGTGATATATACAAATTTGGGACAGTTCAAATCTGCATTTCTTCCACTAATTTTCTCTTTTATTGATTCATATGTAAGCTTTTCCAAAGAATGTTGGCAAGTTTTTTTCCACCACTTAGGCTTTTACAGATCAGCTCGGTCTCATTCTCTCCCAAATAACAAGGATCCAATTGGGCTTGTTGTTGTTAATAATAGAATTAAAGAATCTCTACAGTGCAGAAGGAGACCATTTGGACCATTGAGTCTGCATTGACAACAATCCCACCCAGGCCCTATCCCCTTAACCCCATGTATTTACCCGGCTAATCCCCCTGACACTAAGGATCAATTTAGTACGGCCGATCCATCTTAGCTGTACAGCTTTGGACTGTGGGAGGAAATTGGAGCACTTGGAGAAAATCCACGCAGAGACGGGGAGAATGTGCAAACTTCACACACAGTCACCCAAGGCTGGAATCGAATCCAAGTTCCTGGTGCTGTGAATCAGCAGTACTAACCTGTTGCCACTCTTAAGATGCTGTGGCATAACAATACAAAGTTTGACACAAAAACACCAAGATTATTTTTTAAAAGTACAATAAAAGGTTAGTCCTCTGATGGTCGAGGTGCCTTGCTTTTTTTTACATCTGCCGCCCTCGTATGTTCTGACACCTTCAAATTCAACAGGCAGGATTTTCCACACTCTCCCCCAGTATGTCTTGCGGAACCGCAGCCACCCTCCCCCAACTCCCCACTTGGCATATCTTGCACAAGTGGCCCATCATTGGCTGCAGCGGGATCTTCTAGTCCCACCACTGCCAACAATGGGTTTGTACCCTTCACTGCAGGGGAAACTGTGGCAGTGGGGACCAATCCCGCCAGAAACTTTCAGCCAACATCTAATTGATGTACAATTACCCATTAAGACAAAGGTAGATATGAAACACTACATTGAAAGACAAGTTTGGATAAGCTCACTTTACTTTGAGCCAAGTATCGCTATACCTTTTTATTCTCAAAAGAGGTTAAGAAAATAAAGTAATACCACGGTGGTTAAACATGATTTAATTAAATATACTCCATTCCTTGCCACTCTTTAATTTTGTTTTGCGACTTCAGAGCTGTAATGTGGAAAAGTAAAAGTGCAAACACATGATGTAAAAAAAAGTTCTATGTGAGACAGATGGGCTGACATGGTTCATTGCTTCAGTAATGACTAGTTCCTGCAATAGACTTTTGAATGGACTACCAAATTCATACTGGTGAATGGAAAAAGTCTGGGAGCAATATGGAACTAATGGGTACAATCAGAAAAAAATGTGAAACAGCAAATTCCACAAAGAGTTGCGCAAAGTTACTATTTCCATAATAAGAAACCCATGGAATGTACGTTGACATTGTGGTTTGGTCAGTAATTTGATGAGCAAAGCTTCAGGAAAAAGGAAGTTAGTGTTTTGTCACAAGATGTGGTTATGATCTTTTAAAAAATAATCTCATTATTCCATTCAAAATCCATGACTATTTAATAAACTTGCAACTCAGCACAATAATCATTTTCCCCTCAGTTCTCCCTTTTCTCTCCCTTCTCTGCTAAAGATTTTGACATTAGCTGGAGTACTAGATGGACGTTGGCAGCTGGCCTAAGGCATACTCCTACATTTGTGATTCCAGAAAGATAGGAAGAGCAGAAATCAAATATTTCCAGAAAGGCAGGAAGGGATCAGGGCGGTAGATGTAATGGTTGGGAAACAGGAAATATGGGTTTTTATGTAAACCCTGCAGAACTCAACAACAATATCTGATTTATTTTCCTGACCACAGTCAGCCAGAGTAAGAGGTACCCTGTTTTTGTTTGGTGAACTCACCGCTATCTTTGAGGCTAAATGACAATTCTCCTACACATTCCGCTTCATCTCCCAGCACCATAAGCCACTGTCAATCATCAAGTCACCATTTTCCAGACAATCTCTTCAGGTGATTTTCCCACCTACATCCCTGACTCTGTCAATTTACCTCCTGCAGCTTAATGGTTTCCATTTTCCTATTTCTAATCCACCTAATCTACACATCTCGGGACACTAAGCGGTAATTTAGCACGGCCAGTCTATCTAAGGTGCACATCTTTGGAAGGAAATCGTGGGAGGAAACCAATGCAGACACAGAGTGAACATGCAAACTCCAAACAGATGGTCACCCCCAAGGTTGGAATTGAACCCTGGGTCCCTGGTGCAGTGAGGCAACAGTGCTAACCACTGTGCCATTGTGCTGCCCACTTTGTGACCTGCCTGAATGGCTCAATACCATGGCAAGGTAGTACTTTTACCCTCAAAGCCATCACAATTTGTGCAAGGAACATAGGAATATGAGAAGGCCATTTAGCCCATCCAGTCTGCTCTACATTTAATACAAACATGGCTGATTGAGTGTTTCAATGCCTAGTATTTGTTGTTTCCTAAGCATAGCACCCACAAGCATGATATTCTTCACTAGCTGTATCCTGATAACCTTTCCCCTGTCTATTGCATTTATTACACAGGCAGTGTATTTTTTATTTTCAATTGTTTATTAATGATATAATTAATGTTAATTCATAGGGAACTTTCCTTTGATTCTTGATAAACTATGCAAAAAGTAGAACATGTTGCCCCAAATCTGCATAGAAAACATGAAGACATTAATCTCTAGGAGAGACATGCTTACCAGACCATGACAATGGTCTGGAATAGTGGTTAGAATTTAACATTTTAATGGCACCAAGTCCGTGCATCAATTGTAACACTAGGTCCTTTCCTGCTTAACATGCTGGAACACACTACCCTGCATGAGGTACTCATGCATTGGAGTTCCCCAACCACACTGAGGGACTCCAATGCATTATTCTTTAATCTACCCTTATCTATATTAAAATACATCTGCCAGATCTGAGTCTGTTCTGCTGTTATATTTGGATCTGCCTGCAATTTGTTTTTGTCATCTATGATCCTTACATCCACACATACCTTTGCATCATTCCCAAGGTGCTCATGATGAGAAACATTCACGCAAGCATTGACACTTCCACCAAAGATGATAAATAAATCTCGGTGCAACATTAAATGATGAAGTGCAAAATAATATCCATGGAGAGAAAATAAGAAACACCTGGGCAGCAGCTTCTTTCCAATAACACTGATTGCTCCTCACAACAATTGGAATTTAATAATATCAAGATATGTGTATTATTATCATTGCTTTAAATCTCTGAAATAGCAGAGGAATTCACATCGTGTATGACAACATGAAGTAGTTTCTATTTAAGTACAGTATACTGTGATAAGATAATGGTTTATGGTTAATGCTGTGTATAATATGTGGGATTGTAGGAATAGGACCTGGGTGGGATTGTGGTCGATGCAGACTCAATGGGCCGGATGGCCTTATTCTATACTGTGGAGATTCTAAATAGCCTTCTGGCCTATTTCTTCATCCATTCTGTGCACATTTGGGAGGCCATCCTCAAGGTGGTGAACTTTGCAGCATGGGTGGATATGAATGTTCTTGATATCTACTTTGCTGAAAAGTTTTTTTACAGCCCTCTGACCCCCAGCTGATAAACCTTGGATGACAGAGATCTTAGGTCGGGGCATCTTGGCATCTGTATCAAGTGTCTGCTCTGCCCATTGATGAAGAAAACTAGGGTGTTTATTCATTTTTGACACTTAGCCAGCTCACATGGTTAACTCTCCAAGAGTTAGTGTCATTTTCATATAGAGAGGCTGGTGGCTGTGTTGTTATCAAATACAACCACAGAGCATGTAAAATGAAGTTATTTTGCACGTGTCACCTGAGTTATATCTGATTCTGATAGTTAGTCATTATAAAGCTGTCCTGTGTTTCGCATGGGGTGAAACTGTAGAGAACAATGAAGAGCTGGGAATGATTACAAGGTAGTAATCTAATCGAGCGGTTGAAGTGACCTCATGAAAAGCCATAGATTAGATTGCGACCTTGAAACCTGTTTTCATTTATAATATAGTTTATATATATATAGTTTTAATGTTACATGGGTTTTTAATTATGTTTGTGACAGCTTTTGTGCCAGCAGAAATTCTTAACGCAGATGTGAACTCTCAGTGAAAATCCTATTTTTCAGATAAGAGAGTCAGCCATCCTGATATCATTCCCAAAGGTTTACTGGAAAACAATCCGTACCTGTTTCCCAGGAGGTTCATATTAGAGGCAAATTTATCAGTTCATTGAAACAAACTTTTGAATTTGACCTGATAATGTTGCCATTAGTATAGGAATCATGGGATTGTGGCTTGCCCTCCCCTGATGGGTGCTGGTTGAAGTGTTGTCCTGTATGCAACTGAGCCCCATAGATACAAGAGAAGTGGAGGAGGTCAAGTTTCAATCTCCATTCTTCCGAGCTAGGTCTTCCAATGAATCAATGAGCTCAAAATTGTCCTTGGTGACCATATGTAAAAGAGGAGGAAGAAAAAAATAAGTCAGTCAGAAATCAACTCACCTTTCCCACTTCCCTTCTGTCCCCCTTAACCCTTTCCCTCCTTTTAAACTCTTATAACCTGTTCCAAACTGTGCTTTAAATTGAAAAGTTCTGGATGGACAACAAGCATTAGATATAATCACTTCATACAAAGACTCTAGCCGAGAAAGGAATTCACTCAGTCATAATCTAATCAAGTTACCCCTGGAATCCACTAACCATAATCATATTTTTGTCACTGGTCAGTTGGAGAAAGAGGATCATGTGACAAGCCACTGACCTTCTTTTGTGTTTTAAAAAATCGTTTTCTCTATATCAGACAGAAGGAGAAAAGGTGCCGAGGTATCATGACTCGTCTCGGAACCACCCTCTCTCTCTCCCCATCCAACTTGTAAATTTGAGCCCTGTCTGCTGTTTGACTATTCAGGTGTTGCAAATAGAGATTTGAAAAAATACACTCAGCAGCTGCTATTTCCAAAAGAAAAGATAAATAATTCATCAGCATGTTTAAATTAGTTCAACAGTGAAACTAGAGAGATCACGGATCTTAGCCTGAAACTATCCCAGTCATCAATTTACAGCACCCATATACCTGTATTTTTTATCAGACAATGTTAATGAAAGCCTAGTCGTGACTAATAAATATAATTTACTTTAACTTTAGACTTGTGCCTTGTAGATAGTGGACAGGCTTTAGGAAGTCAGAATCTGAGTTACTCGCTGCAGATTTCCAACCTTTTCTTGTACCCATTGTATTTATATGACTGGTCCTCTTCAGTTTGTGGTCAATGATAACTCCCAGGATTTGATAGTAGGGGGTTCAGCGATGGTAATGCCATGTGATGGGGAGATGGTTTGGATTCTCTCTTGTTGGAGATGGTCATTGCCTGGCAGTTATCAGTTCAAGCCAGAATAATGTCCAGGTCTTGTTGCACATGGATGTAGACTGTTATGCTGCCCAAGGAGCCATGGAGGTTGCTGAACATTGTGCAGTCATTATGAAACATCTCCACTTCTGACTTTATGACGGAAGGAAGATCATTGATGAAATACTTGCCTGGATGATTGCAGCACCAGTAACATCAATGCAGTTTGATGCCATCCAGGGCAAAGCATCCAGTTTGATTGTGCTCCCTTCAATCCTTCCACCACTGATAAGCAATGGCAGCGGTGTGTACCATTTATAAGTTGCACTGCAGAAATTCATCAATGTTCCTTAGACAGCACCTTCCAAATGCACAAACACGAATGTCTATAAGAACAAGAGCAGCAGATACCTGGGAATACCACTACTTGGAGCCACACCATTTGAGTAGATCAGCTTTATCTGTGTAAAATTTGAAAGATGTACCCAACTCAATTAGGTTGTAAATGCCAGTTTATGTTAGGAATCAATCTATATCCCCAAATTGCCATCAGAGGATTGGTTACTTCATGATTTAGTACTGATTTGATTTGATCTGATTTATTATTGTATTAGTATGCAGTGAAAAGTATTGTTTGTTGCGCACTATACAGACAAAGCATACCATTCACAGATAAGGAGAGTAAGCATAATATAATGTTACAATCATAGGTCGGGTGTAGAGAAAGATCCCCTCCAAGACACTCAGCATCTTGACTTCGAAATTTATTGCCATTCCTTCACTGTCACAAAATCAAGATCCTGGAATTCCCTCCCAACAGTATTGTGGATGAACCTACACTTCAGTAACTGCAGCACATTGCATAGTGAAGCAGGTTCGAAAGGCCAAATGACCTACTGCTCCTATTTCTTATGTTCTTATCTCACATAGTCACTGTAATTGTCATTGATAATATAGCTGATATATATCTCAGTGACATGGCTATCTCTTCACTTCCTGTGTATATCCTATTCCCACTAACTCCACTTCCTTTTGCATCTGCCCTAAGCCTCTTATAATCGAGATTTCAATCTCCAAATTGCTTAGTCTTTGAACTTCCATGTGCACAAAATGCTTCTGCAGCAGTTGATTTGTTTATCAACTTCCTTAGCCCCTCCTTGCCAATAAAATATGTACTCTCTTCCAAATTTGTCATTCCCAATAGTCTAGCTCCCACTTTAAGTGCAGGGAGTGCAGATTTGAGTGTATCTGGCATACAAGTGGTTTAGTCATTCATCACTAGAACTGTCTGGACCACATCAAGCTGCATGGAAACAAAATTATTAGCCAATTCCTTCCATACTATCAACAACCCCAACTTGGATATATTTCATTATTCCTTCTTCATTGCTGAGTGGAAGTCCTGGAACTCCATTTCTAACAAGGTTCTGGAATCACAGCAGCTTATGGTGCAGAAGGAGGCCATTCGGCCCATTGAGCCTGCACTGATCACAACTCACCCAGGCCCTATCCCCAGAATCCCATACATTTACCCTAGCTCGTCCCTCTGACACTAAGGGGCAATTTAGCATGGCCAATCCACCTAACCTGCATACGTTTGCACTGTGGGGGAGAAACCGGAGCACCCAAAGGAAACCCATGCAGAAATGAAGAGAACATGCAAATTCCACACAGACGGTGACCCAAACTGGGAATCAAACTCAGGTCCCTGGTGCTGTGAGGCAGCACTGCTAACCCTCTGACTGCAGTGAGGGGATTCACTCACCACCACATTCTCAGACTGCAACAAAAGCTGTCCATACTTCCTCATCTCAATGTACTTGTGTCCCCTAATATTCGCTCTCACCTTTTTGTATGGAGCAACAAGTGGAAAATAATGAAAAGTGTAAAAATTCAGCAAGATGGAAATAAAAATACAAGGAAAGACTTGATTTGAAATAGGAACCTCTGTTTAGAGAATACCCACTTGAATAGATTACTTTTGTCTGTGTGAAATTTGAAAGATGTACCTATTTTAAGGAACACTTCAACAGTCATGAGCATTCAGCCTCCGATCTTTGGGTATGCATTCTCAGAGACAGCCTTCGAGACACACAACAATGCAAAATCATTGAGCATGCATGAGGATGACCTCACTGGGATTTTGGCTATTCTCTAAACAGAGGTTCCTATTTCAAATCAAGTCTTTCCTTGTATTTTTATTTCCATCTTGCTGAATTTTTACACTTTTCATTATTTTCCACTTGTTGCTCCATACAAAAAGGTGAGAGCGAATATTAGGGGACACAAGTACATTGAGATGAGGAAGTATGGACAGCTTTTGTTGCAGTCTGAGAATGTGGTGGTGAGTGAATCCCCTCACTGCAGTCAGAGGGTTAGCAGTGCTGCCTCACAGCACCAGGGACCTGAGTTTGATTCCCAGTTTGGGTCACCGTCTGTGTAACCCCCACCATTTGGCCTGGCCTTGCAAACTCCTACTAACCGTCCTGGCTTGAGACAATTCATACCTCTTTAACCTTTAACCTCTTTATCCCTCTCTTCAATCGCACTGTCTGTACCTGTAAAGACTTGATTACCTGTAAAAACTTGTACTCTGACCTTTATCTTGCTATTGTGTCTCTGCCTTTATATGCTGTGTTTGTGAACCCACCTCTCCAATCATCTGATGAAGGAGCAGTGATCCAAAAGCTCGTGATTCAAAATAAACTTGTTGGACTTTAACCTGGTGTTGTGAGACTTCTTACTGTAAGAAGTCCATCGTTGGCATCTCCACATCTATTCCAATTAGGTTATAAATGACAGTTCTGTGGACTTAATCTGTGTCCCCAAATTGCCATCAGAGGATTGGTTACTCAACGATTGAGTACTGGCACCCCAGGAAGAACAGATTCGTATTGGAAAGGAGTTGCACAAATATCATAACTGCACCAGGGCTGAAATGTTTAAATGTACAGTTTACATGGATGAGTGCTTCAAACAGGCAGAACAAGTTACTTGTAGGGAATGCGAGAGAGGGTTAACCTGTATAACTGCATCCCAACATATGTTGGACCCACTCAAAGAAGAAGTTAAAAAACCAAAGGGAGGAAATGCTTTTACAAAAGAAGGATGTCAGAGGCATGTACAATATAATTCAAAATGAGTACAGGTTGAAATGAGCTTAATTCATTCAGTCACTGAGTAGCAGTAGCAAATGTGAACTCCAGAACAATGGGCCATTGCAAACCACAACTTACCCTCGTCAGGAGCGAGTTAAACATTTTTCTCACTGATGGTCTTTTTGTGTTGCCGCTGATAATCCAAAGCCCAACCCTGCCATGTAAATGAGGTAATCAAAGTTGCTCTTGCACAGCTAACCAGCCGCTACAAGCCAGTGAGAAGATGTGACATAGACTTTGCAGAGATTTAGTTAAACTTAACTGAATTTCCTTCCTGATTGAAATTAGTTTCTCATGAGAGATAAGCAGAGAATGTCCCTTTGATAAAACAAATAGATAAAGAAAGGAATGGGTAATGTTGATGCAAACGGGCTATTTTGCTTGGACTATGAGCACAGAACTACAGAAGTAATACCAACATAAAAAGCCTCAAGCAAGACTTGAGATTAGAAGGAATTGTTTTTCCCAGGGAGCTGTAAGTTTCTGGAACAGAAAAAAAAATTATTGCTGTTAATTAACTCTTAAAAAATAGAACTGGAGGAACAAATGATAAAGAATGAATAAGATTTAATTTTATAATATGTACAGATGGAGCTAATTGAATGCTGTTTGGAAAATGGAAACACCACTTTTTAGCAAGACAGTGAGCCTAGGATATTACTTGGAAGAAGTAGATATCTTAGAGTTTCACTTGATTTTACTGGCTTGAGGGGGGAAAGTGGAAATAAACTTTTCAAAGTAGAAAATACACAGGAAAATGACCAGCAACAGAAGAATGAGCCCCACTCCAAGTCTCCAGTTGTTACTGTCATGCTACCTGTAAACACCAAGGCACAGGCACTATGACCTCCAAGCACCAAGGCAATGCTGGAGCAGAGACACATGAAAGAACACAGTGTCACAATAAAATCCAAACTGCAAGGTGAGCCCACTGAGGAGGAGCATCCAAATGAAAGGAAGAGGTACATTTTACTCCCACGAAGATCATGGCCAACTATATGGTATACGAAAAACCAGGTTCATAACATAAATGAACAGAGAGAGCACTTTCTATGGAAAGAATGGGACAAGCCAGTAGTCCCTGAGCAGAGTTGATGGGAAGTTGACAAAGAGATATTCAACTCCAAAGTACAAAAGAAATGGTATGAAAAGAGGAAAATCAAGTGCCAGAAGCTTAAGGAAGGATCTTATTTTTCATTCTACTGGTTGATGGGTAGGATGAGCCTGGTAAGATTGTGCAAGAGGTGAAAAATTGGGTTCGTGCCCAGTTTCTCACCTCTCGCGATCTTTCCAGGCCCAGATTTCGGTGAGATCAGTCACGCATGCAGGAAGGGCACAAGGCTGATTATAATATATAGGTCAATAGTGATGTTGATTTAAATATTATTAATGATCCCGGGACACTATTCTCAGAGCTGATTTGCTTAGCAGTCTCACTGGTGAAGGTTCTCACCAGTGAGGATCATGTATGGTCCCCATCAATGGGGACTTGACATGAGAGCTTCACCTGTGGGACCAGAGGCCATTGAGGCCTCCTGAATGGATGGGGTGGACAGTGCCTTTGGGGCAGATGCCGGGCAGTGTCAAAGGGGCAGGGACTGATGAGGTGGGGCCTAAGGGGAGATGGGTGGGGGGAGCTGTACACACTGCAATGGAATCAGCCAGTGGGGATGAGCTGTGCAATCCGCAACCAGCTTTGGTTGGGGCGGGCCAGGCAGGATGGGAGTTGATGGACCAGGGGTTGGGTGGCAATATCAAGGAGGATGGTGTACCGATCCTATAAAGTCCTACATTAGCCCTTTTTATGACAGGCACTCTGGCACTACACTGACTCTCAAATCTCCTGTTTTCACGTCTGTTCGGCCCTTAGAATTTTTTTGGAAAGTTCATCCCTATAGGCTACAACTCAAGACTTTGAATCAACAAAGGTGCCCAAATCAACTGAGCCAACAACTCCTCTAAATGTGACTTGACCAATATCTGTAAGAATTATCAAGCCTCCGGACAATCTGAATTTAGTAAATCAGAGATTTGAGGGGTTGGATAGCACAATTTAATGTAAACATGTTGGGTCAAGACTTGAGAGGCAGTGTAATGTAAAAGTACCTGCTATAAAAAGGGTTAATATGGGATTGGGAAATAGTGCCACAAATAGTGTTACGTAAAGAGGCATATGACCTGAGACTGGGATCAGTCATGGCTAAGACAGAGACCTGTGTAAAAGCAAGCATGGAGTTAGCTCATAGCTTGGGCTATACCCTATATATATACATAGTTATGTACTATTAATAAGCAGTTAATTTTCAACTATTCCAGACTCAGAACATCTTCCTGAGACTTACTGAACATACAACGCACAATGTGTGCATGAAAGAGTATAGTGCCTGATTTCACTATGGACTAAACTATGTTCATATGTGCCAACATCCATACAAACTACAATTCATTGTGGCATGGTCTACTAGCACTATTGTAATGAAAAATGTTCAATTTAATGTCACATCATTAAATTAAGAATGGGTTGAATTTCTAAGGAGGAAGTTAATGACAAATGACTTTAAACTTAATTTGGCAACTTTTGTTCCTATTTTAATTTGAGGCAAATAGCACAATCATATAATTTAAAATGCACCACAACACAACTTGCATTTGTATTGCACCTTTAAGTTTGTAAAACATTCCGTGGTACTTCAAAGGAGTATAATCAGATAAAAACTGGTACCTAGTGAAAGAAAAAGGACAGACTAAAAGCTTGGATGGAGGAGTAGACTTTAAGGAGTATTTTAAACAAGAAGACTGAGATAGAGAAGAAAAGCGGTCTAGGGAACAAATTCTAGAACTTGGGATCCAGACACCTGAAGGCGCAGTGGCCAATGTTTGGATGAAGGAAGGCGGGCTTGTTTGCAACTTCAGAACTCTTGGAATACTATGGAGCTGGCAAAGGTTATGGAGATCAGGAGGCACATTGCCATGTAGAAGTTTGAACACAGGAAGAGAATTTCATTTTTAAAAAATGTTATCGCTTGTGTAAATCAGCAGCATAAGTACTGTGCATAATTGTGTTAGTTTTTCTATCCCAAGGGTTTCCAGGAGTTTTCCTTTATGGTGACATTTATTGTGGTCAGATGAAGGTTATGATGGTCAGTGAAAAAGAGATGATGTGGTGTTATTTATGAAAGAGGAATTAGGGTTGAAATTACAGGGATGAGTTCTTCAGGAACAGACCAGCCAGAAAGAGACTGCTTTGATTGCCCCTCCTCCTCCTCCTCCTCCTCCTCACCTGCACATCTGTGGACAATAAGGGATGGCCAATGCATCTCACCTGCACATCTTGTGACTGTGGGAGGAAATTGGCACAGCCGGAGGAATCCCACGCAGACACGGGGAGAATATGTAAACTCCATGGAGACAGTCACCCAAGGCCCAGGTCTCTGGCACTGTGGAGCAGCAGTGCTAAACACTGTGCTGCTCTCCTCCTCCTCAGCAGATGGCAAGAACTGCCTTTTAATATGCCTTCAATGTACAGCATGCAGCAAACAACACTTGATATCCATTCTTCTGAGTACCTTAGGGCTCCTCCAGAATGATTTAGGCAGTAAAGTGTTGTTTCAGCACACCAAAGATTTGTACAATCACAACATCTTTCAGTAGCATAGCTTTCAATCATTCGCAGGCTGTGCACATGTCCATCGGTTGCTTAATGGAGTCATTAGCAATGCGGTCAGTAAATAACACTTGTCACCCAGTAGCTATCCTTTATGGTGATTCACATTCAGCTGGCACACTGGATTGCCACAGAATGAAATCAGGATGACAGCTGCCAGGGTGTTGAGCACTGTCCTGTACGATCTATGTATGATTACATACCAGCTAGATGTTGACGTAGTGGAATATCTTTCAGTTTCAGCATTGCAGAGTTACCGAGCTGTGCCCACAAAGTGACGTTTCCACATTTACGGCATCCTGCACTGTGACGAACATTGTAAACATTGTGAAGCTGTGTACTTATGTCATTTGTTCCACTGTAAAAGGAGAAATGCTGTCAATGAATAGAGAGATTTAATGATCTCCCTCAGGCAAAAGTGGACAGTAAACTGCAAGTTTTTGGAAAAATCCTCAGCTTCAAACTGGAAGGAGCCATTGAGACAGAGGGACATGCTCTTGCTTACCTTTATTGGTAAAGTTGTCCTTAGCTTGCTCTGAATTGCTTTTGTGGTTGCAACAGGTGGTAGATTTCAGCCAGACCCACTTTGCTGATGTGCAGACAACATATCTTCTCCTCTTAAAAGAGTCCAGGCTTTGGGACTATATATGGATTCTGACTCTGATAGGTTCTGCCTGCCTATGCATTTTTTCCCGAGAGGTAAGGCACACTTGTGAGAGTTAAGGCATCCTTTGGGATTATGAAAAGTACACATAATGTGAAAAGTTTATAAACTTATTGGATCTGTCAAGCTGTCAAGGAATTGTCAAAGCTGCCATGAAACTGTCAACCTGTCAAAGAATTGACTGTCAAAGAATACTAGTTGAGTTGGCACAGACATATGGGCAAAGGTTAATGGATACGGGCATGCATTGGCATAATGAGCATGATGGGCCAAGGGAGGGTGGATGTTGGGCATGAGGCAGCATAGGTTGGCATGGATGGGTATGGGAAATGTGTGAGGTGGCAGGGAGTTGAGGGCTAGAGGTTTGTTATTGAAATCTTTTTTAACTAATTTAAACGAAATGCTGGAGCATTGAAGTAGGCCTTCCACCTAGCTCACTTCCACACTCAATAGCGTTCGCACTCATTCCAGGCACGGCAGTCCCACCTTGCAATCTTATCCACCAGCACTCTAACCTGGGACAAAAAACCTCAACTGCCATTGGCCATTTTTAAAAGTAGTCTTCAGCCAGAGACTTCTTCAGTCTCTGCACACCTCATCTGCAACGAAAATCTGGGCCAGAGCTCCAAATTGGCAATTTGGAGTGACATCAAATCAGTATGACGCTGACTGACATCATCATCTGCCTGTTCTGCTTATTTCCAGCAGCCACTTCCTGTTCTTCACTCATTTTCTCAGCAATATGATATCTGGTGCAAAACTGTATGCATGCATTGTGGACATCATTTTAAACACTACACAGAACTTGTAACATCCAAACAATGGACTCTGCTGCGCTGAACCTTACAGCAACTATCCCTTCTCAAGGTCAGGAACCTAAAGTTTTACTACCAGTGTCTAGCTGGGGTACATGTGGGAGACTATTGAGTTAATGTATTTCTTGTAACAAGTTGAGAAATTGCTATTTACCGGGAACCCCATCAGATTGAGGAATGTGCTGCTGCTGCTTCGCCAGAGGTATTTCTGTGTGGGTGTTAAATGATGGAGAAAGTGGGTCAGAGCTCAAAACATATGTTGAATTTGACAATAGATCATTGCTTGTTTTCTCATGAAGGCCAGTTTTACAAAGCTCTTCTGTGAAAGCCAGTGGAATGTTTGAAAAATGATTTAAAAATAGGTACATCACTCAAAGGGTATTTAAAAAAAAACCGAGGCCTTTATCATACAGTGAGGCTTCATCATTTTGCACGTAAAACACGCCAGGCTGAAGGGCTGTAGAGTATCCATGGAACTATTCTGCAGATTTAGTTAGTAAACTTGACTAATCTATCAAAACATTGTAGAAATAACAGTAAAAATATTGATGCCGTGATACAGGATATGTTGGCTTTCGTGATTTGAAGGACGATCATTAAAGAGTAAACTGGAGAAATTATGAATGGGAAACTGTACGGAGGTGATTCATCCAAAAAAGTTCCAACTGTCGAATTTGCATAAAACTGGAATAAGTCATGTTTTTTTTTCAATGAGAGTTTCACTAATGAATCTCCCTCACTCTGTACAGTGCAGAATGCACTAGCATAGATCAGTCCAAAAATAAGTGGATGGGGTATAGTTCCACTGGGGAGGCCAGCAGTGTAGCACTGAGTGGGCCACTGGCTGTGTGCCGATCTATCAATGCCAAGCTTGGCACATGTGCAGTCGCCCCGCACTGCCAGCTCCGTGACCACCGCATCACCAACCGTGCGATCCTCCCCACGGCCCGATTGCTGATCCTCTGGATGCATCTGGGCCAGTCTTGCTCCCCTCTCCCCTGGCCCGCATCGATCTTCCCCTCCTCCCCCTCCTGCAGGTAGCAGCCCCTTCAATGGCAGCCCCAACCTCTCCATCTCACCCCCCCACCCACCCACCCACCTGCAGGCACAATCCCCCCAGCAGGCTGACCCCGTAGCTCCCCCCCCGTCCGATGCACAGCCTTGATCGCTGGCTCAGTCTGAGTGCAGAATGGCAGGACGTCCCAACCACACCAATCACCCCTCCAGAAACCTCATCGCCATTAGGCCCTGCTCCCATTAGACTCAACACCTTTGGAACAGCCCTAATGGAACCCCCTCTGCCCCACTATTGGCACTTTACCCCTTGGGCAGTGGCAGGGTTCCAGGCAGGCAGTGTCAGGCTAGCAATCCCGGGGAACAACTCCCTGATGCCTGAACTTCTAGGCGGCCAGACTGCCATTATTATAATAAGAGAGGAGCTATAGTAAACACCACTGGAGTGAACCACTCCGAGCAGGGGAGGGAGAGGCTTGTGGGCCCAAAGATTTCAGTCCTGTGCGCATTAATGAAATGTGAATTGGTTAGGAAAAATATTTGCATAATTTTTCTCAGCTCTGTACCAATTTCTGGTGTGGAGCCAATGGCGATGGAAATCCAGTTGCTGGAAACTTGCGGAGGTTATGGTGCCATGCGGGAAGCTCGCTTAACAGCATCCGCTCGAGTCTCCCGGTCCGGATGGGAGAATCTACCCCTACTTGTTTAAAGTTTGTTTATTAATCACAAGTAGGCTCACATTAACACTGCAATTAAGTTACTGTGAAAATATCCCAATCATTACACTTTGGTGCTTGTTTGGGTCAATGCACATCTTTTGGACTGTGGGAGGAAGCTGGACCATCTGGAGGAAACCCACACAAACACAGGGAGAGCATGAAAACTCCGCACAGTGACCCCAGCCAAGAATTGAACCCGGGTCCCTGACACTGTGAGGCAACAGTGTTAACCACTCTACCGCCCAAGGATGTGTATTGTACTAAGAATGTGTATTACTAAAGAAACCTCTTGTTCTTGTTATGCCAATTAGAATAAATATACATTAATTAAAATGACCAATCATTGTGATAAAATTGTTCCTTTAATGAATCCAATTGAAGATGATGTAAGTTTAGAAATTCAAAAGTGCTTGATGCCACTGATATTTATGCGTAAGGTCCAAATAACGCTACAGATGTTGTTAATGGTGGGAGCAGGGACAATTCAAGCCCATTTAATCTCTATGACCCCACGCTGGAGTACTTTACAAGGCTATCGAAGACCACATTCTCAGCTGGGGAATCTGTGGCAGGCTTGTGTTCCCATTGCCATCTTTGACTGTGCTGCTCAGCTGCTTTGTTTACAGTCAAGAATTTCTGTTTTGCAAAACGGAAATTCCTGATGACACTAGGGTTTTAAAGGCCATGTGTCACCAGAAGTTTGTGGCTGCAAGCCAAATTCTCTTGTTCACAAAAAATTAATTGCATGCTGATGTTGGTGCTTACAAGAGTAGTCGGTTCATTAATACCTTGACCCAGGTGCCAGCGAACTGTGTTCCGCCGGGGCTTTTTCAGCTGCAAATCAGCTCAGCTTTTGCTTTTAAAAATGTCTGTAATGTTCAATGTTAAAAAAAGAAGTGGCAGATTTAATCTGTCTGCTTTGATGTTATTAAATTGGCTGCTTGAGAAGCAACGTCAGCCTGCAAAGAATTTAGTGATTAGCAGTTTCTGGGTAGAAAGCTTAAAGTCCAGACAAGACTTCTTTTACCAAAATCAAAATATTTAAAGTTTATTTTATTAGTGTCTCAAGAAGGCTTACGTTAACACTACAACGAAGTTACTGTGAAATTCCCCTAGTCACCATGCTCTGGCGCCTGTTCAAGTACACTGAGGAAGAATTTAGCATGCCCAATGCACCTAACCAACATGACTTTCAGACTGTGGGAGGAAACTGGAACACCCAGAGGAAACCCACACAGACACGGGGAGAATTTGCAGATTCCGCACTATCAATGACCCAAGCTGGAAATTGAACCCTGGTCCCTGGCACTGTGAGGCAGCCATTCTAACAACTATACCACCATGCCACCCTTACCTGATAACTTGTGCTGTCATTGACAAGTTCCTGCACAAATGTACGACACTGGCAAGTACAATAGGACGTAAAATGTTTAAAACTGCCACAAAACAACTTGATTTACATGACCATGTAGCGTTGTAAATTCCACCTATGCATCCAAGATAATAACATTTGCTAAAGCAACTGAAGGAGTCAAAAAAAATTCTTCCTCATGTTTTACAATTTTCTTTGTTCTCTGTTTTACCTTCTGAAGAAGATAACTGGTGTCAGAATATAATTTCATAAATCCTGGTAGCTCTCTAAAGGGTTAGGCTTTATGTATACCTGCGGACAGTACTGAGGTATTCTGCAGTCTTTGGACATAAAGTATTATCTGACTTAAGAAAATCAGGTGGGGAGGAATACATTCTTTTAATGGGGCTAATCAGAATTTCCATCCACTTCAAAGAATAAGGTAAAAAACATAGGTCAGTCTTTTGTAAATATGTGCAATCCATGCGATAGTTCACTTTATGTCTAGTTGATATAAATGGAAAACTAACCTAATATGCAGTGGCAAGCTTGAAATGATGGAGAACAGAACTGTCAACCATGATCTTGCCCTCATTATTATTAATGTCCTGAGAAAGCAATGTTCAAATTTCTGGTGAACCAACGTAAAACTGATGCGGAAATCTATCACAGTTTCAGTTTCTGTCACCATTTGTTTTACTAATAGGCCACAGATAAGCTGCTCTCCTTTCTACTTTGGGCAGGGGCGCACAATAAGAACTTAGTTTTCCGAGGCAGTCTCATGTTGGTATAAAAATGGGGAATACTAGAAACATGCAGCAGGTGTGGAGAGAGGTTGGATTAATGGTTCAGGTCTATGATCCTTTGTCAAGAGCAATCCCATGCTGAATTGTCAGCAATAACAGAGAAATTCATTGAACATTACAGCGTAGTACAGGCCCTTCGGCTGTCAATGTTAGCTTTTTTTTTAGCTTTTATTGGTAGGGGGATTGAATTTCGGAGTCACAACGTCATGTTGCAACTGTACAAAACTCTAGTGCGGCCGCACTTGGAGTATTGTGTACAGTTCTGGTCCCCGCATTACAAGAAAGATGTGGAGGCATTGGAGAGGGTACAGAGGAGGTTTACCAGGATGTTGCCTGGTATGGAGGCAGGTCTTATGAAGAGAGGCTGAGGGATTTGAGGTTGTTTTCGTTAGAAAGAAGGCGGCTAAGAGGAGACCTTATTGAAACATATAAGATGATTAGAGGTTTAGATAGGGTGGACAGTGATAGCCTTTTTCCTAGGATTGAGAAAGCTAGCACGAGGGGACATAGCTTTAAATTAAGGGGTGGTGGTTTTAGGACAGATGTCAGAGGTAGGTTCTTTACCCAGAGGGTGGTAAGGGAATGGAATGCCTTGCTTGCGTCAGTTGTAGATACGCCAAGTTTGGTGGCGTTTAAGAGGTTAGTAGATAAGTTTATGTATGAAAGGGGAATGGTTTAGGTTAGAGGGTCACTGCTTGTTCCTAATTGGTCGGCGCAACATCGAAGGCCGAAGGGCCTGTTCTGCGCTGTAATGTTCTATGTTCTATGTTCTATGTTGCGCCGACCAGTGGAACCAATCTAGTTGCATTGGTCATTACAGCATAGTAATCTAATGACCAATGCAACCACAGGACATGCAGTTGAATTGTGAAGTTTCCAGAAAATGGTCCATTTGTTTGTAATTTCTGGTCAATCAGATGATAGCTAACAGCTTGAATGCTGCTGGAATAACGCTGGATAAGCGTGTTGCTGAGGTGACACAGCCCTGTTTGACCCCAGTTTGCACTCATTTTGGATCTGTGATTGTTCTGTTGGTGAGGATCACAGCTTGCATGTCATCATGCAGCAAGCAGAGAGAGAATAGTATCAACTTTTTGTGGACAACCAAATTTGAGGATGATGTTCCACAACCCCTCATGGTTGACAGAGTCAGAGGTTGATGCTGCTCTCTGCATTTTTTCTGGATTTGTCCATCATGTGTCTTCATAGAATCATAGAATCCTACAATGCAGAAAGAGACCCGTCGGCCTATCGAGTCTGCACCGATTACAATCCCACCCAGGCCCTATCCCCATAATCCTATATATTTTATCTGCTAACTCCTCTAACCTAAGCATCTCAGGAGTCTAAGGTGCAATTTTAGCATAGCCAATCAATCTAACTCTCACATCTTTGGACTTGATGGGTGGAAACTGCACTGAGGCTCAGGGAGGAGCTCCTCAGCCTCTTTTCACTTTTCCTATGACAGAAAGTAGGGAAATCCCTCTAATTTCTGCAGTTGGACCTCTCCAATTGCTGCAGGAGACCTGAAATGAAAGGATGGACAGAAAGCATCAAGGACACACATGTTGCTATGGAGAATTGGGCACACAGAGATGACGTGATAGTACGAGAAGGCATCTTGTACAAAGCAACTTGAGTCATCATTCCTGAGGAGATGAGAAAAAAGATGCTGAAGCACAGCCACGTAAGCCATAAGGACTCGTGTCTAGTCTGAGGAAGGTAGGAGAAGTGCTTTACTGACCAAACATGAACAAGGACCACATCAACCAGTATAGTGCTTGAAATGAACATCAAGTTAAAGGTCTGCTCATGACATCTTGGATAAACCATGGATGAAGTTTGGAGTAGATCTCTTCTCTCTCAGAACTGATTACCTCATCTCTCTCGACTATTATTCAGACTAGAGGGCGTTAGACAAACTGATGTCAATGATTATCAGAAATTGTGGAATGCCTAAAAGCACACTTCAGTCATCGTGGCATTCACAACATTGTGATGAGAGACAATGGCCCTCAGTTCACAAGAAAAGAATTCAAGCACTCAATGAATGATTGGGAAATTCAGCACTACACACCATCTCCACACTATTCCCCAGCCAAAATGAAAGGCTGAGACAACAGTGAAAATTGTCAAAGCAATCAACAAAAAATCAAGTAGATAAGTAGAGATGAATCTTAGAGTGGAGAAACACACCTAGTGAAGTCATGGAAAATTGTTCAGCAACTAACAGCATACCATGTCAAAACTACTGTTTCAAAATCAGAAAAAAAATAGAAGCCAGTGATAGTAATAGGAGTGAGTGACAAAATCAAAGTAAAATGACAGAAAGCAAAAGTTCCCTTTGATGAAGCTGTCAAATTGTTGTCAGAGTTGAGAATTAGAGAACTGGCCAGAGTGCAAACATTTAACACACTTGACAAAATCAGCCCACTTGGCAACTTTGAACCTTGTCACCTTGAACATGAACAGTGAAAATAAATGACTATATATAGCATTGTAACTGAACACATACATGCAACCAGAGAAGCAGCTCTTTCACAACAGGCAGCTGATGAGGAAAAATTAATTTCTCCAACTACACAAGGAACAAATTGACCATCAGACTCAGAGGTCAACTGCTGCCCAACAATTAATGCATCAGCAGCAACTCTTGCCATGGCAAAGGCATTCCTCAGAGAGGCAATGTCACCCCAGGAACCAGCAGACATCCAGCAACCCTACAAACCACACTTGTATCATTAAGAGACCTGAAAGCTTTAAAGATTGTGTGTGCAATGCATGTGTAGAGACAAACGGAAGTGAGAGACTGGAATGAGCAGTTTTCTCTTCCAAAGGTGACTTTATAAACTGTGAGGAACTTGCAAATGCAACTGATAGTATATGCAATATGTATTTAATCGTAAAGGAGATGTTTGCAGAAATGCCTTTGTGTCCTGTCACAGTCCTTTAACCTTTGAGGCAATCTTGGATAAAACAAAAGCTTTGGGAAAAAATACATTTTTACCCACAATATGGAACAGAGACTGGTTAAGGGAGGGATTGACTTCACTGAACCTGAAATGTAACAGACTGTCTATTGTGACAGAACCATTGCATAGAATCCATATAGGATCAGAGAATGATTCAGCAAAAACCCTTTGGCCCATCCTGTCTGTGTTAGCTCTCTACAAGGGAAATTTACCAATTTCCATTCCCTCACCTTTCTTGTCATGCATTCCTTTTTCCCTTTGGATAATTATCCAATTTTTTTTTGAAGTCCTTGATTGATCCTGTTTCCAGCACACTCTCAAGCAGCGTACTCCAGATCCTAATCCCTTGCTATGCACAAGAACTTTTCGTATGTCATTATTGCATCTCTTATCAATCATCTTAAATCCAATAAAACCTGGGGAAGTGAGAAAAGTTTGCAGATCAGAATAGACAATGAATAATGCAATTAAAGGGTTTTATTTTAGTGTGCTGAGTGTATCAATCAGCATTTGAATTATACAGAACAGGATTAGACCATTCAGTCCCTCAAATCTATTTTATCATTTAATTCAGATGTGATTACACTAGAAAGGGTGCAGAAAAGATTTACCAGGATCTTGCCTGGACTACAGCATTTCAGCAATGAAGAGAGGCTGCATAGACTGGGGTGGTTTTCCTTAGAGCAAAGACTGAAGGTGAATCTGATCAAGGTGCATATAATTATGAGAGACATTAAAGAAGTAGATAGGAAGAAACTTTTCCCCTTTGTAGAGGGATCAATAATGAAGGGCCATAGATTTAAGGTAAAGGGAAAGAGATATAGTGGGATTTGAGGAAAGACTTTCACCCACAGGGTGATGGGAATCTAGAACTCATTGCCTGAAAGGTTGGTAGACATTTACAGCATTTAAAAAACATGAACACTTGAAATGCTGTAGTGTGAAATGTTACAGGGCATGCACTGGAAAATGAGATGAGAATAGATAGATAGTTGATGGCTGACATAGACAGATGGGCCGAAGGGCCTCATTTTGTGCTGTAAGATTCTATGACTCTAAATTGTGACTGATTTGTTCCTCATTCCTATTTACTTGTCTTTGATCTAGATCTTTTGATACCTTTATCAGTTGACAACAGTAGAAATCTCAATTGAATGAGCATTTACAACCTTTTGGGGAAGAAATCCCATATTTCCACAACCTTTTGATTGAATAAATGCTTCCTGACTGCATGTTTAAAAGGTCTAGCTCTAATTTTGAGATTATGTTGCCTTATTCTGGATTTCGCTCGACAAGAAGCATACAGATTCATTCCATCATCTGTAGGAGGCAGCTAGTATAATAGTGGGGCTGACATAATAGCTGCCTGCGTTAAGAGAAAAGAAAAAAGTTGTTAATGACCATCTGCCTCTCCTGCTAAAACTACAGTGTGCATTTGGATAAAGAGAATGTTACACTTTAGATTGATACGGTTCTGGGTGAATGTCCTGCTCAAACATACTAATGCTGAATTTGATGAGCTACCAGAGTGGAATTGTTGTAAGAACTCAACATATAGAGGAGCAGAATGAATGAGTGGAAGAAGAGTGTTGGAACCAAGTGCAGTGTCATGAAGTGAATGGAGAAAACATAAAGAAACATGTGGAATCTTCTGGTGGTTCATGTCAGCGGGATTTTCTGGTCTCTAGATTTGGCTGGGCACCAAATTTTCCTCCTTGTTTGCAGCAGTACCAGGCTGTGAATGGCTGGAAAATCCCGGCCGTGAAGTTTGCTGATTCTAATGGTGATAAACGCAGTATATCCAACCAACACCACCCACTCCACTAATCTGCTCCCCTCACACAAGATCATATTAATCCTGTCTCTAAATTAAAATCCTGGTTGTGAAATTATCAAATACTCATTTAATTTTACTTATTAAAAATTCCAGATGAATTAAATATAAACTTTTTTTTTAACTTGTTCGTGGGATGTGCATGCCAATGGCAAGACCAATATTTTTGCCCACCTCTAATTGTCCTTGTGGAGGTGGTAGTGAGCCACATTCTTGAACAGCTGCAATCCATATGCTGGTACACTATGTTGCAATTAGGATTTTGGCTGAGTGACAGTGTATGAGAGATGATTTATTTCCAAGTCAAAATGATGTGTGATTTGAGGGGAACTTCCAGGTGGTGGCGTTCCCATGCACTTGCTGCCCTTGTTCTACTAAGTGGTAGATGTTATGGGTTTGGAAGACGCTGTTGAAGGAGGCTTGATGATTTGCTGCCATACATCTTGTAGATGTTACATATGGTTGCTGCTGTGAGCTGGCGATAGAGGGAGTGAATGTTTAAGGAGGTGGATTGTGGTCTGATGAAGCAGGTTGCTTTGTTTTTGATAGTGTCAGGTTTCTTGGGTATGGTTGGGACTGGACTTATCCAGGCAAGTGGAGATGATTCCATTGCATTTCTTGCTGGTGCCTAATTGTAGATAGTGAAGAATCTTTGAGGAGTCAAGAGAGTTATTCACTGCATCATTTCCAATTCTATTAGCTCTTGTAGCGACAATATTTACATGGTTGATCCATTTCAGTTTCTGGTCGATAGTAAACCCTAAGATGTTGATGGTGGAGGAATCAGCAATGGCAATGCCGTTGAACATCAAGATTGATTCTCTCTTGTTGGAGGTAGATATTGCCTGGCACTTGTATGATGTGAATATTATAATTCAGTCTAAGCCTCAATGCTTTCCAGGTATTGCAGAATGCTTGAGGCTTCAGTATCTAAAGAGTCATAAATGTAACTGAGCAACTTACATTCATCAATGAACATCCCCAATTTGACCTTATGGTGGAGGGAAGGTCATTGATGAAGTAGCTGAAGATGGTTGGACCTAGGACACTACTCTAAGGAATGTCCTGGCATTGAGGTGATTGACCTCCAGAAACACAACCCCTTCCTATGTGCCAAGTATAACTCCAGTCATTGATTTCAATTTTGCAAGGGCTCCTTTGTATCACACTTGGTCAATGCTGCTTTGCTGTCAAGGGCAACCACTCTCAATAAATTCAATTGGCTGAAGACTGGTATCTAACATCCTAGGATTTCAGGAAGAGGCCAGTATGGATCATCCACTTGGCATTTTTGGTTGAAGAGGGTTGCAAATGCTTCAGCTTGATTATTCACTGATGTGCTGAGCTCTGTCATCATTGAGAATGGGCATCTTGGTGTAGTTACTTCTTCTAATTAGCTATTTAATTGTCTACTACCATTTAGGACTGGATATAACAGCACTTCAGAGCTTTGATCTGATCCATTGGCTGTAGGTTCACTTAGCTCTGTGTGTAGCATTTGATTCCATTCTTTAGCATTGTTGTTATCCTGTGGTGGAGTTTCACAAGCTGGGGGTCTCATTATT
Organism: Sphyrna mokarran; assembly: GCA_024679065.1. Classification (NCBI taxonomy): domain Eukaryota; kingdom Metazoa; phylum Chordata; class Chondrichthyes; order Carcharhiniformes; family Carcharhinidae; genus Sphyrna; species Sphyrna mokarran. The sequence continues at coordinate 37,514,703 of JAGIQG010000015.1, forward strand.
AGGTGCCTGCTGCTGCTCCTGGCACACTCTCCAAATGCCTCATTGAACCAGGGTTAGTCCTCTGGCTTGATAATAATTATGAGTTGAGGGATATGCAATGCCATGAGGTCACACATTTTGGTTGAATACACCTTTACTGCTGTTGATGATCCACAGCTGCCCAGTTTAGAGTTACCATTCCATTTAGCATTAAGGTAGTGCTTCTTAAGATAACACAACGTTGTGTGTCCTCAATGTGAGAATGGGAGTTCACCTTTACATGAGCTAAATGTAGGTCACTCCTATCTAGAGTATCATGACAGATGCTTCTGCAAAGGTTAAGTTGGTGAGGATGCGGTCAAGGGAGTTTTCCTCTCTTGGTGGTTCTTTTATCACTTACAACAGGCTCTGTCTTGCAAATATATCCTTCAGGACTTGGCAGCTGAGTTAGTAATGGTGCTACCAAACCACTCTTGGTGATAGACTTTGGGATCCTCCATGCAGAATCCATTCTATGCTTTTGCTCCCCTGGGTGCTATTTCCAAGTGGAAGAGGTTCAACATGGAGGAGAATTGGAGGATCTTCTGCATTGATTTCCTGTGACTGAGATGATTAATCTCCAACAACCACAACCATCTTTCTTTTGTCAGGTATGACTCCAGCCAGTGAAACAATTTCCCTCTGATTACCATTGGCTTCAGTTTTGCTCAGGCTCCTTGATCTCAGAGTCAGTCAAATGCTGCTTTGCTGTCAAAGACAGTCACTCTTACTCACCTCTGGAGTTTTGTGGGATTGTTTAGCTGTCTATTGCTTCTGTTTGATATGCAATTAATCCTGTGTTATATCTTCATCAAATTCACACTTTATTTTTCGGTAGGCTGCTTGTTTGCCCTTCTGCATTCTTCATTGAACCAGGGTTGAATCCCTGACTTGATGATAATGGTTGATGGAGTGGGGGTATGCCAGGCTGTGAGGTTACAGATTTTAGTTGAGTATAATTCTATTGCTGCCAATGGTCCACAGCTCCTCATAGATGCCCAGTTTTGAATTGCTGGGTCTGTTTGAAATCTATCCTATCTGGCATGGTGTTAGAGCCATACAACATGATGGAAGGTATTCTCAAAATGAAGGCAGGACTTCATCTTCACCAGGAGTGAATGGCACAGTGGCATAGAAGTTAGCACTGCTGCCTCACAGCATCAGGGATCCAAGTTCATTTCTGGTCCTGAGTGACTGTCTGTGCAAAATTTACACAATTTGCCCATATCTGTGTGAGTTTCTTCTGAGTGCTCTGCTTTCCTCCCACTGTTCAAAGATGTGTGGGTTAGGTTGATTGACCATGATAAATTGTCCCTTAGTATCAGAGGGATTAGAAGGGTAATTATATGGAGTTACGGAGATAGGGCCTGAGATGATTGTGCAGGCTCAATGGGTTGAATGGCCTCCTTCTGCATGGTAAGGATTCAATGATTCTAGGACTGTGCAGTGATCACTCCTACCAATACCGTCATTGTTAGGTATTTCTGTGGCAGGTTGATGAGAACAAAGTTAGGTAGGTTTTTCCCTCTTATTGGTTATCTCACCAGCTCCCACAGACCCAGTCTAGCAGCCTTGTTTCTTAGCACTTGGCCAGCTGAGGAACCGTGTACTGATGTGCACGGAATGCAAATCACACTATGTGTCCTTACTGATCAGTGACACTGATGTTGCAGAGATGATGGAGGGGATGCCAATTGCTCCCTTACAAATATTCAGTGCGCCAACTGAATATTTTGGCGCATTGCCTTAAGGATTAAGGCAATCACTGAGAAGAATGATGTTGCCATCCCTCACAGAAAGCCATTATCATAAGCGACCTCCTTGTCCCCTCTGAATGAGGGACCATCAATGCAGCAGAACTCAGTAACAGAAGCTGCCTTTGCAGTAATGCTGGGTCAGTATACAGTTCCTGCTCACACTCCAAGTGCTGCTGCTTTTGGCCCTCCATGAAGTTGGTCACTCTCAGTGGAGAAACTGACACACCCAGAGCCTCGGTGGTGTATGAGCTGAATGGACACCTCAGTCTGTGGCCCCCAGCTCTCCCCTAGGGAACCCACTCAATGGAGGAGCTCTTCTGTTGCTGCTGGACAAAGTAGTGTCTCCTTTCCTGTGCTCTGTAGGCCCTGCATCTCTACTCACTTGAGCACGGCTGTGTCTAGAAGCACATTCACAATGAACCTGACTGCAAATCTGCTAATCTTTACCCAAATTACTACACCATGTGGCTTAGATTGTTCATTTTAGGTTTATAAATTTCACATGAAGTCTTCCCACCCCTTTTTGGCTTAAGGTTCTATCTAGTCTTAGTTAATATCAAGATAATGATCCCAACATGATTTAAGTGGAGCTTCTTTCACCAGCACTAACACGAGTGCCTGAGGAATCTAATTAAATAAAACAGGCCACAAATGGTTCTATCTATGTCAGTAGAAAATTAACGTGACTGCTACTCAATGTCAAGATAAACACCTGAACATCTACCTTAAAAACCTCTGGCTGTCATAACCAATAACATTCCTCACTAAATTTGGGCTTTTGAATGTGACAATAACCTGATAACCTGATTGGCATATGGAGTCTTAGCTTTTATTGGTAGGGGGATTGAATTTCGGAGCCGCAACGTCATGTTGCAACTGTACAAAACTCTAGTGCGGCCGCACTTGGAGTATTGTGTGCAGTTCTGGTCCCCACATTATAAGAAAGATGTGGAGGCATTGGAGAGGGTACAGAGGAGGTTTACCAGGATGTTGCCTGGTATGGAGGGCAGGTCTTATGAAGAGAGGCTGAGGGATTTGAGGTTGTTTTCGTTAGAAAGGAGGCGGCTAAGAGGGGACCTTATCGAAACATATAAGATGAATAGAGGTTTAGATAGGGTGGACAGTGATAGCCTTTTTCCTAGGATGGAGAAAGCTAGCACGAGGGGACACAGCTTTAAATTAAGGGGTGATAGTTATAGGACGGATATCAGAGGTAGGTTCTTTACCCAAAGGGTGGTTCGGGAGTGGAATGCCCTGCCTGCGGCAGTTGTAGATGCGCCAAGTTTGGTGGCGTTTAAGAGGATAGTTGATAAGTATATGGAAGAGAAGGGAATGGTTTAGTTTGGAGGGTCATTGCTTTTTATATTGAACGGCGCATCATCGAAGGCCGAAGGGCCTGTTCTGTGCTGTAATGTTCTATGTTCTATGTTCTATGATAAAGACACGCTCACCGAATTGTACTGTCCAGCCAATATCCCTGACTCCTCCATCACTATCTCCTACTGAACTTAACTGCTGGGAGGGAGTGGCCAAGGAAGTCCATGTAGCTTCATAGCATCAAATATGAGCAAGGATGGCCAACTGCTCTCCCTGAACTGGCTACAAGAACAGGTCAGGGGATGGGAATTCTGCAGAGATTAACTCACCTTCTGACTTGCAACACCTATCACTTGTATGGAACAAATCAGGAGTGTGGTGGAGTGTTCGCTACTTAGCCGAATGAGCGCAGCTCCAACAGCACTCAGGAAGCTTGATAGCATCTAGGACAAAGCAGCCCACTTGATTGACATCCCATCCACAAACATCCATTGCCTCCACCACCAGCAGTGGCAGCAGTGTGCACTATCTACAAGATGCACAACATCAACTTGTCAAACTTCCTTCGACAGCCCCTTCCAAACCCGTGACCTCCACCAGACAGAAAGACAAGGACAGTAGATGCACAGGAACACCATCAGTTGCAAATTCCCTTCCAAGCCATACTGCATCCTGAGTTGGAACTATATCACTCTTCCTTTACAATCACTGATCCAAAATCCTGGAACTCCCTTCCTAACACCACATTGGGTGTACTAACACTATAAGGACTGCCAAGGCTCAAAGAAGTGTCTCACCACCACCTTTTGAAGGGCAATTAGGGATGGGCAATAAATGCTGGCCCAACCAATGATGCCCACATTTCATGAATGAATAATTTTTTTAGAAAGCACTGCCTTCATTGAAATTTGTGCGGTTAGTTAATACTAATTATTTATGCGTTATAAAAACAAATAATTGACAATTTAATTCTCCTGGGTTTTCTCAAATGCAATAGGAATGGGAAATTAACAAGTAGAAAAAGGGGTGCTGCAGCATACTTCTTGTCATGTTTACGTGACCTGTGAACTTCTGCGGTCACTTAAGAGGTCAGTAAAGTGGGCTGACAGACTTCAGAGTCAATTAAGGAAAGTTATGGGTTCTGTAACTAGGCCTATTGGTATGTCATGCACCCAGAAGCCTTAATTTGCAACTGGCCCCAAGAGTGAGATTTTTAAAGTTATAAAGACAATTCCAAAATTGTGTCTTACGTTTTATAAGAATATTATAAAATAACTAAACTGTGAAGCAATTCATTCACCCATTTTACTCACACTCCTTAAAGCAATCTGTGTTCAGTGAATTGACTTAATGACAGTATGAATTGTATTTGCAATCTTGTTTCACAGTGCTGGTTTTTCTTCCTGAGATATTGACCTTATGTGATAAGATTTACTTTTTTTGCAGATTTGAAATATAGTAGAATGGAAAAATAGGATGTGAACACAGCATTGTACTTCCAGCTAAATATGTTGCCATGAACAGAAATCCTTTATGTAAGCAATATTATTATTGTTCATAACATGCCCTTCCTGTAGAGAATCTGCGATACATGGATTTTATTAGATTATACCTCTTACACATCGATAAGGCCTTTTATATTTATTCTCAGCTTTCATTTCACTTTGATTCTGTTTCCTTGTCAGTACTGATGACATTGTATATGAACCTGTCATATGCTGGCATCATTAATCAGATCAAGGTAGCAGCAGTTACATTTGAAAGGATGGCGCTAGGTTATTGAAGTTATTATAGTGCATTTATCTTATTGGAGCTACTGTCACATATTGTGTATAGCACTGCTGTTGTCATCTGGTATTGAGGTGAATAAGCAGCTTTGCCTTTTGCTGATACTGCCAAAGCTGTCTCTGTCCTTACAGTAATCAAAGACTTTCTGTTTTTGTCAATTGAAATAGCTGGACCTCGGCATCTGTGCTTTAGTTTCCAAATGGCCACCAGGGATGACAAAAATGTTGGTGAAGCTCCCAAATGTAAAAACTGCAGCAACTAATGATGGGCTGCATCACCACAGGATAAACTCAGTAAAGTTTCACAACACCAATTTTAAATCCAACCAATTTATTTGATAGTAAATTCGCGAGCTTTCGACACTATGGCAAATGCAGTCTTCGTCAGGCAAATGCAGTGTTCTGGTCTGCAATAGCACTCATACCAACACAGACAGTCATAGATTGCTGATTAGAATGTGAATCCTTACATCTAACCTGTTATTCAAGTGTTAAAGTGGCTAACAATGTGTGTGAAGGGAATCCTGAGCATGGGTTAGAGACCAGAACACTGCATTTGCCTGACGAAGGCCATAGTGTCGAAAGCTCGCGAACTGAGTTTACCCCAGTCCAACGCCGGCATCTCTACATCATCACCACAGGGTGTCAGGAAGATTTTCTTGGATAACAATGTTACTTTAGATGGTGCTGGGACCACAGTGGCCAAAGTACCAACAAAACTAAATTGAAAAGAAAGATGATTTTTTTTAATCAAGGGGGTAAAGGCCTGCTGACTAAATCCGGGCTTTATTTTCTGGTTCGTGTTGAGTAAGCCAGGATTGTAGCTGGCACTGCTATTTGACTTCAATGCTCCTGTCTTGGGAAGGGAAAAATGATCTGGATTTCATACTCCTTAAGAGATGTGATGGTAAACACACGTGTGTGGGCATTGGAATAAATCGGGAGTAATGCAGGAGGCTGGAATTGGGGTTCAAGACTTGCCATTGTCTTATTGAATAACAGACTGGCCTCAGGCTGATCATTATCTTATTGTCCCATAATTTCACATTTCATCCCTATAATGATGCACACTCACAGACTTCGTCAGGAACACAACCCGAATTTATTAAGAAGGAAAAACCGTACAGAGGCTGGTGCCCTAATCCCACCATGTCTTGTATATGTCTTCTTGACGCCTTCTGCCTAAGAGAGGACTCCATCTCGTAGAGTGATTACCCACTCCCGATCCCAATTGATCACACAAGCCAGGTGACCCTTTTCGGTTGTGTTGCCCTGAAAGGAACGATCACCACAGCTCTGCACCTGGCTTTCAGGCCTCGCAATGCCATCTATCCTGTACTTGGACAGCAACTGGGAGACATATGTTCGGGGAAGAATGGCTTCAGTTTTGGGACTTTAATTGCACTTTTAATCCTACACTGGAAGTAAACATGAAGCACACAGCAGGATCTGTTACAAATGCTTCTCAAAAGACATTGGTGAAGGTTGTGAAACAGCAAGCCTTCAGTCAACAACAATGCTAATATACCATCTCCAATGCCATAAGCTCTTATTTTGTGTAAAAGCCTTTTATGTGACACTTTATTGAATGCTGTTTGGAAATCCAAATACATTACATTCCCCTTTATCCACTCTGTTCATTACATTCTCAAAGAATTCTCATACATTTTTCAAACATGATTTCCCTTTCACATGTTGTAGGTAAAATAATACTTCTGAGATTGTTAATGAGTCAAAATACAGTGGCTTTTATTTCAAAGCCCTGTCTTTTATTCCAGAGCTTTGGAAGAACTGGTTCCTGACAATGGACTGCCAGACTTCTCATAGAACACAAACACAAGCGAGTATTTCTACATTATGACTCTTAGTAATAAGTATGACATAAATTTCCAATTCTGGGCAGGGTCTCTGATCTTCCTTCTTCAATTACCATGCCTGCAACTGCGTCAGCATCTCTGTCCTTGAAGTTACTTGTGTGATTATGCCTTCTGTCCTTGAAGTTATTTGTGTGATTGTGGCTTCCCAACAACAGCTATTTAACGATGTTCAATTAACATAAGCAGGCAAGGCTTGCAATGTCTGCAAAATAACATTCACACCTGACATCTATCTTTATATTCACATCTGACCATTTGTCTTTATGAGAGTTAAAGAATGAAAGAAATGAACAAGTAATTTACATTAACGCCAGGAGCAATATAAGCCTGGGAAGAGCAGGGTTATGTTTGTGATATATTTGAGATTCAAAATTCATAATTCTTTCCCTCCTTCAAGGTACAAAATGCATTAACCCTTTCCCTACTTCACACATAACCATGTTGTCTCTGCCTAATTGTGTTATGATTTTTGAAATAACTACATCTTTAATAATGGATTCTAGCATTTTCCCAACTATAGATATTTGGCTAACTTGCTTATAGTTTCCCGTTTTCTGTCTTCCTTTGTTCTCAAACAGATGTATTACATTTGTGTTTTTCCAAATCTGGTGGAACCTTTCCTGAATCCCAGGCATTTTGGATGATTCCAAACAATTCTTCTGCTATTGCTGCAGCCCACTCTATGAAGATCCTAGGATGCAGGCCATCAGGTTCACCCTTAAGTCCCGTCACTATTTCCATTACATTTTCTCTAGAGATAGTGATTGTTTTAAGTTTCTCCCTCTCTTTTGAATCTTGAATTTTTATTATTCTTGAGATGCTTCTTGTAAAGATAGATACAAGATAGTTGTTCAAAGCCTCTGTCATTTCCTTGTTTCCCATTATTAATTCTCCAATCTCACCCTGTAGGGGACAAATGTTTAGTATGGCTACTCTTTTCCTTTTTGTATACCAAAATGAGCTTTTATTGTCCATTTTGATATTTTTGTCAGTTTTCTCATATATTCCAATTTCTGTCTTTTTTAACCATTACTCTACTGGTCTCTAAAAACTTACCCTTTTTTTGAACTATCACTAATTTTCCAGCATTGTATATATTTTTTAATTTAATACCACCCTCAACTTCCTTTGTTAGTTACAGATGATGTTTCCTTTTAGTAGAGCCTTTTTTTCTCAATGGAAAATATCTTTGTTGAGATCTTAGTAATATCTCCCTAAATGTCTGTTTCTCTCTACCATATTACCTTGTAATACATTTTCCTAGTTCACCTTGGTCAACTTTGTCTTTATTCTCTTATAATTGCCTTTATTTAAATTTAAGACACTAGTTTTGGAACCATATTTCTCACTCAAAAAACTGATCGTGAAATTACATCATGTTATAATCACTCTTTGCTTAGAGGACCCTTCACTGTGAGGTATTTAATTACTCCTATCTTATTACACATTACCAGATCCTTGGTAGGTTCCAGAGTGTATTGTTCTAATTAACTGTCCAAAATATACTCAATGAATTCATCTCCACGGTACCTTTGACAATTGATGTGAAGACCATCTGAAACCCCATTGACCACCGATGTCACCCCAATGCCACTTGACCTCCCCCCCCCATTGACTATCTAACCCTACCTCACTGATCACCTGACCCCACTCATCCCCCATCCCACCCACTTACTTGACATCCTTTCTTTGTTTCTAGCTTCTCAAAATTGTTGGGATCTTTAACTTTATCTGTTTCATGGCAGCTAATGCTATAGAAAGCATGCATGTCTTTCATTTCCCCAATTTCCTGCTTTGACCAGAGGCCTCAGGGATCCACCACACTGCAATGTTCTCACCCAGTCTGAGTGGGAATATCAGGACAGAAGATGCAGCTGTATTTCAATGCAAGTAAATAGGAGTGGAGTGGCAATCCCACTGTGATGGTCACTCCATGGAAGTGGGAAGATGAATCCTATTTGTGTTTGGTACTACAACACCAAAAATGGAGGTATTTCCAAACTGCTAGACCTTTCTGCACATCGACTTGAATCTGCTGAGCCTATTGAAGACTTTGATAACTCTGGAGAAGGATTTCCAATAAGTGTCAGCTTTTTCAGCTGTAGCACCCATGTCAAATTTTGGAATTTATTTCACCAAATGCACAATATTTCTTGGAAAAAGTCCAAAGCTTTTTAAAACCAGTTGCCTGGCTCATGTAGTCAACTATGCATCTAAAGCAGGTTCATTTGCTGCTCTGGTGTTAGCAATAGGAATTGTGATAATGAAAATATATGGTCTTCTTTCTTCGTTGGCAGCACAACTAAGAACCCCAAAGAGTTTGTCGAGTTGATTGATCTGGACTGCTTTCAAGAATACTCCTGCTTTGATTTTCTATGCTTCTATGTTTCTATGCTGTTACACTCTGGGTAACATCAGGAAAAGCTGTGGATTGTACTTTGAAATTGTGGCCTGCTTTACTCCCACACTTATTCAAAGCTGAAGCTCCTCGTGGTAGATGAAGAGCAGCAGGAAGATGATAATGAATCTGCCAATAGAAATGTTGTAGCCAGCCACTGAACGTTCTGTACCAGCCTGTTCCTCATATTTCAAAGAGCCAATGATTTTACCGCCCTTTTCTTCAATGAGCTGAGTTTTGATCACTTTTGGCACTCTGTGCAATACGGAGGCCATCAGGAGTTTCATACCAATAGGGGAGGTGGACGGAGCCTAATCCTGTCAGAGAGGCCAGCAGCTCAGGGTGCCAGTGTGCATGTGCTCAATCTCCCAGCACACCAGGAAATCTCCCGTTTACCTCCCGCCATGGACATTACTTCTTCTCAAACCCAACCCCCCACCAAACATCTTAGGCAGTTTCAGCAAACCGAGTGTTCTGTGTAACTGACAGTTTAGCATGAGAAATGGCAGAGAATTTTGGCTTGTCAATTGTGTTGTATTCCTGTATGTCATCAGGAATTGGCTTAATCATTTGGGAAATAACTTTGCTCACGAGTTACCTTCAATGAATGCTTTATTATCTGAACAAACCAGTCAACCCATTTATGGCAGGATGATAAGGACATGTTGGATTCCGTTTTCCTTTAGATAATTTGTGAATTCTTGCCAAATGCATTGTGGTCCATTGTTGCTAACAAATTGTTCAGGGTAACCGAATCTTGCAACAGTCTAACCCAGTCTTTCTAATATTCTCTCCAAGGACATAGACTTCATAGTGGCAACTTCAGGCCATTTCGAAGTGCATTTACCACAATGAAAAACATTTGACCGTTGAATGGTCCAGCATCATTGATATGAACTTTTTGCCATGGCCTTTCTGGCCATTCCCACGGGTGGAATAGTGCTAGTGATGGCAGATTCTGAACTTTTGCACAAACTGAACACACATCCGCTTTCTCCTTAGTTTCACTATTGAATCTTGGCATTAGTTTCTGGCACTGATCGCCCCATTGCCATTCCCTGTTGTGACACAATGAGGGTGATTCTCCCATGCCATCACACTGGAAACTGGCCGCAATACCAGGTAAGTTATTTAAATCTAATTTTAATGTGATTAGTGTGCCTGGGACTGAATTCTCCTGACACTAGCATCTCCCACCTCACCAGAAGTATTTCACTCCAGTGGGGTTCAGACTAGCTCCCAACTTTTGGGGAACTAGTGAAACAACCCTGCTTGAGTGAAAGGGGGGCAATTGAGGCTTCCCTCCCAAGGAGTTGGGTGGTAAGGAGTGGTGGCCCCTAGTCATGGGCACCACAGTAATGCCAGCCTGTGTCTCCGGCACTGCCCAAGGTGCCCATGCATCTTAGCACTGCCCATTAGACATGGTGCACTGCCAAGGGGAGCGGGGTCTATTGGCGAATTAGTGGGCAGGATCTTCTGGGGGCAAGACCTAGAGGTAATCAGTGGTGATGGAGCATCCCGCTCCCACTCTGCCATTGTGATTGATGGGGGCTTGAGGGAGGACAGTAAGAATTCTCACAACACCAGGGCTTTAATCTGGTGTTGTGAAACTTCTAACTGTGCTTACCCCAGTCCATTGCTGGCATCTCCACATTATGGCTTGAGGGAGGCCAACGATCAGGGCGTTGGCGGGGGTGTGGTCAGCTGGGATGGTCTGCCGGGGGGATTTGTCTTCCGGCTGGGGGTCTGCTGGATGAAGAGTGGCGTCTCCGGGTGGGTGGGGAGGATCGTCACTGTTGGTGGGGGTAGGGGAGGGATGGTGGCTGGAGATCAGAGTGGTCTGGGATGGACGAGGATCGGGCCTGGCCAGCAATTGGGCCATGGGGACTGCAGGTGGGGGTGGAGGGGTTTGCAGTACTTGGGAGGGGGGAGGGTCCCAGGTTGGCCAGCAATCGAGCAGATTGCTGCAGATTGACAGTTTGGGGTCACTGCACATGCACACAGCCCTGCTGGTTTCAGCCTCTCCAGCTAGAATAGGCTCGGCCTCCTGAAATTTAATGATGATCGCAATAGTCGATTCTGCAGTGGGAGATTCTTGTCTGAAGTCGCATTGAAAAAACAGTGATTTACTCCAGTTTTCCTGTGAATTCAACACTTAGAACTTTTTTTGGAGAATTGCGGCCGATAAAATGTGTAAAGGCTTAAGAATATTTGCTCAATTAGGGACAAACCTTCCATAATAGTTTAATAAGCCTAAAAATGATCGTGATTGATTTACAATTTGAGGTTCAAGTGCCTCAGTTTTACTTTTGAAGGATGATTTGTACAGTCCTTTTGCATCTGCGACATGTCCCAGGTATTCAATAGAAGATTTGAAGAATTCACATTTATCCGTCTGTTCCTCTGGTCCATTATCTTCTAGTTTTTGGAGTGTAGAATCTAAATTTCAAAGATGCTCTTCTACATTCTTTCTAGTAATTAAGATATCATCTAAGCAGCATTGGACTCCTAATCTGCTTAAAAATTGTTACATGGCATGTTGGAACAACACAGGTATGGAAGTGATATCAAATGGAAGGCTTTTATCATCTGAATAACTCTTTGTGTGTCACGATTGCCAGATATTGTTGTGAATCTGGATCCATGTTCACTTGGGGATGAGGTTGGCTCAGGTCAACTTTGATGAAATGCTGGCCTCCAGCCTACCCAGTAAATAAATCATCAATTAATGGCAGAGGACACTATCCTGCACACAGTGTCAGACTGATAGTGACTTTAAAATTGCCATGTATGTGTCTGATCCATCTTTCTTCATCACAGGTACTATCAGCAAGGCCCAATCACTTACATGATTGGTTTGAGCACCCACATCATGATCAGCCTCTTTAATTCTACCTTGACCTTAGGCTTGATTGCATATGGCATTGACCAAGCTTTGAAGCATCTTGCTTGGCTTTCATCCTTAATCTTTCGCTAGACTGAGATTTCTCTTTCATGCTCCCCAACTCTCCATTAAAGACAATGGCATGTTTTTTAAAAATCTTTGGAAGGCTGACTTCATACCCCAACATGAGATTCACCTTTAATGATGTGCAGAGGCAAGTCTATGGTCTATATATTTAGCTGAACCTTTACATTAAGTAAGAAGTCTCACAACACCAGGTTAAAGTCCAACCAGTTTATTTGATAGTAAGCTTTTGGAGTTTGCCCCTTTGCCAGGTGAATGGAGAGCTCTTGTCTCAAACAGAGCATATAAAAGGCATACAGATTACTGATTAGAATGCGAGTCTTTACAGCTAACTTGCTATTCAAGTCTTAAATATGCAGACAATGTGAGTGGAGATAGCACAGGCTAAAGAAATGTGTATTGTCTCCAAACAGGTCAATAAGTGAGGTTATTCAAGACACCTCTAAGTTCACAGTATTCAGCCAATTTTTTTGAAGCAGCTATGAACTGTGTGATTGATTCATCTGTTGGCTACATTTATGAAAACTGAATTTTTTGGTGATGTCCAAAGGTTTAGGTAATAGATGGCTCTGCAATATCTCCAGTTTTCCAGCCTAGTTTTTCTGAGTGCACCAGACTTTGCAGGAGGTTGAATTATCCTCCCTTCCCATCCACCCCATGATGTGTAGGAAAATTGGGACCACTATGCCCATCACAATTTTGTTCATTTAGACAAAGTATTCAAATCTTTCAATGTATGAGCTTCACAGACTTCAGTATGAGATTCATTTAGGCCCAGTTTAGTTCGACTCTCTCCAGTTAGGTTCCACTCATTAGGGCTGAATAGTTAGTTACCTTTAATGATGCGCAGGGGCAAGTCTAGGGTATAAACATTTAGATGCGCATTTACATCAATACAGCCCCTCAATGGAACTCCTTCCCCCGTCTAGAATTCAGCATTATCTACATTCTAAATCACATTCTAAAGAAGGCTTTAGAAGCCACAATCCCTATGGAATTAGCAGCTAAGGAAGCCCCAACAATTAAACTCGAGCACTAAAGGCCACAAGTTAGTGTCTAAAATCCAAACACAGACTCAAATTCGGAATTACCATCAATGTGCAGAAACTGGACACGTGGCAACTGACTGCTGGTGCAAAGATGTGAAATGTCAAAATTGTGGTAAAAAGGGGCACATCAAATGTGCACGTTGGAGAAAGAGATAACACGTTCCAAACAAGCATTAGTGCTCCCATCATATGATTCCATGGTGCCAAAGTCTCCCACCGTTTTTACTCTGGGAAGAGCCTGCATATACACAATGTGCCACAAAGATTTTAGCACTTTCTTGCTTCTATTTTTTTTAAACAAGGTTCAGGACCCTCCTGTTTTGTTCTGAGTTTTGCAACACCCCTATCTCATTAAAGTATTGTTGAGTGTGTTTTTATTAACTGACAAGTGCTTCCTGTACTGTTCCAGATCTTTCTGGACAGAGCAGATGGCAAAGTTCTTCTGGATGTTGTTTTCTCCAAAGTTTTGGTTCCAATTTTGATTCTTTCAGTGGCTGCTTTCGATATTTGGCACCGGTCCATCGCCAACTTTTGTGTTTTTAAAACACTTTTTAGGTCTTTCTAGGTATCACCACATGGACTGCAGCAATTTAAATAGGAAATTCACCACCACCTTCTCAAGGGCAACCTAGGGATGGGCAATAAATGATGGTCAGCCAGTGACACCCCATGCCCCCTCAAATGAATACAAAATCATGGCCGATGATTTTTTTCTTTTCCACGGATTTTTGAATTTCTTTGTCAGTTGTTTGCAATGTGGATCAACCACCTTGTCGCCAGTTTTCTTTGTGGTATTTTTAAAGGATAGACACGCAGACTACAAAAATACAAACAAGAGCTTTATTGGAAAGGTGTTTACTCTACAGGCTGTTCGGATAGACAGTCCTTTTGCTCACGCAAAGGGCCGATGATGTAATAATACATCACATGATCAGACTCTTAAAGTGACCAACGAGGAACCAATACGAAGATGCAACAACAATCCTACTCGTCAAGTTGAGTAAATGTAGCATGATTGGCCACTCTCTATTAGCAGAGGTTTAGAGGCCTTTGCAAGTTGCTGAATGGCCGTCTGGAATCAATTTTCCTTCCTACACACGCAAAAGGAGCTGACTCATTTTGAACCAATCTATTTTAAACCCTCGCAGCCACCACGGGTGTTTGTACAACTTCCAGTTCAGACAATGTGGCCTGAAGGTGGCTTCTGCAGGGTGTGGCTGCTGCAGTTGGTGGAATTTAGCCGGGGCAGAAACATTTACCATTCGCACACAAATGTTTCTTGTGAAACCACTTGAGCAGGGTCATCATTTATAAATATTTGTAATCCACCGAGCATAGAGTTAAACAGCTCCTCGCGATGGCTCATCTAGGGAGTCATGGCAGGGAGTAGCTGGGATGGGCAAGCCGCTGGTGGGATTTGATTCAGGATGAAATTGAATTTAATATAAAAATGGACTTAGTATGTTCCATTAAAATTGCTGATGTAACAGCAGCTGTGCAGGATTAAGACAATAGTGGTGATATTTACAGGAGAAAGAGTAAGAATTCATTTCAAAAATAAATCCAACAATTTTATTTGTTAAATGCTCTCTCTGTCTCCAAGATTCACTTCTTCACAATGGTATACCATTCCTTGCATGCTGCTAGTAATTCCTTGGAACCTCACCAAGAGATCAAATCTTCCCATGTGATCAAAGTCAAAGGAGTGGTAATGGGACCCCCCAAAGAAACAATAGATGTGTTTAGAGGAGGTGTGAAAGGCCAGATAGTGACTGTCTGAGTGCCAAAGTGAAGAAGTTAAGAAAGCAATGAGAAAGCTCTGAACAAGCAAAAAACAGCCACAAATTAAAATGGGGGCAGATCTGTTTGGTGGTGACGTCATGCTGGAGATGGTGGAAAAGGTGAGGGACGTTCCATTGATCACAGAGGCTGATGGGGTGGAAGTTGAGGGTAAGGGGAACCCTAATACAATTCTGGAAGGGAGGGAATGAGTAAGAGTAGAAATGTGTGAAAAGGAACAGGCACAGTCAAGGGCCCTGTAAATCACAGTACAGGGGCATTCTCAAAGGAGATATATTGAGAGCGCCAGTGTGGAAGGTTGCATCAGCTGAAGAAATGTGACAGAGGCACAGATTGGGACCAGTCATTGGCCAGGGCAGTGATGGGAGTGGTGGTGGTGGTGGTGGTGGTGGTGGAGGGGGGGGGGGGGGGGGTGGTCACATGGCAATTGAGGGAATGATCATGTACACTGTACAATAGTGCCCCTACAGCTCCCAGATCTCCCAGTGCACTGTGCAATAGTGTTCCTACAGTTCAGCAGCTAGCTTTCTGCTGTGCATAGGCTCCGCCCACTGTCCCTACTGGCGAGAACAATATTTTACAAACAACAAAGAACAAAATAGCACGGGAAACAGGCCCTTTGGCCGAATGGGCCCGCGTCGCCACCTCGATGTTCTCACTTCAACCTGTGATCCCTGTCAATGTATATAGATTTATGCATTGAAACCAAATTTGAGACAATTTAAGGAGAATTTGTTCTGCCAATTAGCCTAAGAGCACATCTTTGGGATGTGGGAGGAAACCGGAGCACCTGGAGAAAACCCACGCAAGCACAGGAGAATGCGCAAACTCCCATAGACACAGGCCCAAATCCATGTGTCTGCACAGCACAGCGATAGCCAGTGAACTGTTGAGTTGCCCATCAAATGGTCCAGGTCAAGCTTAACGTGAAGCACTAGGATACTCTCGAAAAAAATCCACGAACAGCCCTCTCACGACCCATCGCGTGTATGCCCCTTGTTAGACAACAAGGTGGACTAAATTACCTGCTTCATTTTTTCTTTTAAATGCCATAAGATAGCCTCTGGAAGCTTGCCAAAAGTTGACCGTGATTCTCTCCTGTTTTCAGGCATATTCGGCACTTAGAATATTTTTGATAAGATTGCCCCCATGAAGTCTACTTTATTTAACTTTGGTTGGAATGTAGCAATGCATAGTGGGCAGAAAGGCTTCTCGGTGCATGAAGTCTATTCTTTCCATAACTATGGAACAATCTGCTGATATTATGAACTTTACCATTCCATTTTAACATCCTGAGCAATGATTCTTGAAATATTTCCTTGTCTCTAAAGACATCTCGGCAAAACTCAAAAAATACCTCTGTTTTCCCACTGAACATGGCCGGTTTGTTGTCTTCCTAAAACTTGACATTTCTATTGTGTCAGCAGATCAGGAACAGTCATGTTATATTTGACATTTAATTAGCTCCATCTGTACTCACCACGGTAAAACCAAACCTCATTCCTAACTGGATATTCCTCTAGTTCTTTTTTTTCAAGCAGTTAATCAACAACAGTAGCTTATTTTATTTGGAATCAGATTCTTTTCGTTCTAACTCCATGGGAAAAAAACAATTTCTTTTAATCTCAAGTCTTGCTTGAGGTTTGTTAATTTTATGCTTATGTCCTGTCGTTCTGTGCCTCGCAGTCCAAGTAAAATAACCTGCCTGGATCAGCATTACCCATTCCTCTTCGCACTTTAAAAAGTTGAATTATGTTTCCTGTCTTTTTTTTGCCTAATGAAAACAAGTTCAGTTTTATGAATCTAACTTGTCCCAGAAATATCCATGATGCGTTTCTCTGTAGTCTCTGATGAAACAATTCCCATTTGAAGGTAGAGTGCCCAAAAATGCACACAAATTGCAAATTCCAAAACTGGCCTGACCAGTGACGGAGGTAAATATAATTTATTTTCTTTTACGTAAGATATATGAGTTCAGCTTAATGTTCGTATTAATTGAAAGATTTCACATAGACAGAACTTTGAGACTATTGGTGGCATCCCATGGTTAACCAATTAAACGTTCTAAACAAGAGGCAATATTGCCGGTTAGAGTAACCAGAGAATTTTAACCCATGAGAGGTACTACAAGTTGGGATGAGGTTAAGACAATAAAACCTGAAGCCAGCCTGTCTAAGGTGCTCACTTTCAGTTTAACCACAATGCGTTTAGAGATATTTGCTGCATAAGCCACTCTGGAGGGGTAAATTGGGGATTTCAATGTGGGTTGCTCAGATTTTGAAAACCATTTAAGATAACATTGTTTGGATTTCTCAGAGCTCATGAAACTCGGCAGCTAAACAAAGTTTGTTGAAAACAGTCAAATCCAATCGGTTAGTGCTTTTCCAGCACTGCTTGTGGGCCAGCAGTGCTTCTCCCATCTCTGTAAGCAGACCAGTTGCCCCATGACCAGGAAACCTCAGTTCTTGACCCTCAGACTCCCTGTGATCTTTCATTCACTGTGGTATCTCCCTCCTCGTTTCATCCTTCTCACCTCTACCACAGTCTTTCCCTCCCCTGCAGTGGTCTCTGTCTGCCCTGCCATAATCTCTTCCACCCCTGCAGTGGTGATTTGTTTGCCATGCTCTCTCCCTTGCCATGGTTTCTCCCTTGGTGTCTGCTCTGTGAGTTTGTTTTCCTCACTTGGCATTCCTACCAGTTGCTTTCTCAATGGATACAGTTTGGGAGATTAGAGGCAGCTCTGCTTCCATTAGAAATATGACCTTGGGGGATGACCTGGAGGGTTCAGCTGTACATTACAGTGTCTCAGCATGAGGTCAGCAGTCTGGGCTGGCTGCTTTACATGGCACCAGCAATACTACTGGCCAAGTGTTTACTGAGGGAGCAGATAGCAGATATGTTATAATGATGAGAGGGGACAGCTAATACCTCTGCCGCGGAACTCAGGTCAATTGTCAGGATAGACTTTGAACCCTAATAAAGAACAGAAAGCAAAAATGTTGTGATGGCCTGGAAGGCCCGTTCAACTCATGGTTCCCAAAATCAAGATGGCCACAGTCTGAGCTCCTACACCAATAGATTGTGAAACCACTTAATCTTTTTACATTGCAAGCAAGTTTCAGGCACAATGCTCCTGGAACTGATGTGCTCAGCAGTCTCTTCTCACTGCCTCCTGAATCGATGCTGGGAGAATTTTCTGCCCGATAGGGGAGGAAGATATCCCTTCAACATTCCACTGTCTGTATGAAGTCCTCCTGTTGCAGGATCAGAGAACCCTGAGTGTCTGCGTACTCTCTCCTTCGGTCAGCTTGTCTGCCTCCATGTGTTCCATTGTCTTTCCAGCCAGGGTACACAAACCCTTTAAGAGGTGCTGGCTGCCTTAAAGTAGATTCCTGTAACATCGTTTCTCTCATCCAGAGAGGTGTGCAGCAAATGGATTGACAATTTGTTGTAACTAAAGTTGAAGTTTATTTATTAGTCACAAGTAGGCATATATTGACACTGCAATGAAGTTACTGTGAAATTCCCCTTGTTGCCACTCTGGTTCCTATTCGGGTACACTGAGGGAAAATTTAGTGTGGCCAATGTACCTAACCAGCACGTCTTTCAGACTGTGGGAGGAAACCAGAGCACCCAAAGGAAACACACACAGGAGAATTAGTAGGCCGACTGGAAATGGTTGCTATCTGCATTGATAGAAAGTGACATCGGTTAACCGTGCCTTGCCTCCCCCTGCAGCCCATCTCTCCCTTAACATTCCCATTTTTTGGGTGTGATCCGATTTTGAGGTAATCACCTCACTAAATGCGATTGCTGAAGTGGTTCCAGATGCAATTGCATCATGCACTCATATTTGTTAAGAGCTAGATCAATTCTGCTCCAGTGCATTTTGCTGAAGTTTTCTCTTAACAGTTAATAGAAAGATCTACAGGTATGTTTGAGTGCTGAGCTATCCCATTGTGCTGCACAGCCCATTTTACATCTTTCACTGATGTTGAGGGATGCTTAAAGTAGCTGAAAGTCAGATTTTCCATTTACATGTTGGAACTGGGACAGGATAATTTTATCTGAAACAGCTACACCAGCTGAATCAAGCTTTGAATGTAAATCAGGTCAACGTATACATAAAACGTGAATCTCAGGAAACATTTAGCATATGAACTTTGAGCAGTTTCATCAAATTTAAGCATGTACCAGGAAAACCGTAAACTTAGTCCTGACCCAGTTGGAATTGGCTTATTTCATGCTGACATGGTTTGAAGGTTTTAATGATATGCTCTCCTCATGACAAGCTAATCATATGAATTATGATGCAAGCTGCAAATCTGATAAAGATTTACCTTTCGGGCAATATAGAATATCGTTCAATATCCCAAACATTATTTTCACTACAGTTTGGAAGGCATAGTGGCATTGTTGCCTCAGAGCGCCAGAGACCCAGGTTCAATTCCCGGCTTGGGTCACTGTCTTTGTGGAGTCTGCACGTTCTCCCCATATCTGCATGGGCTTCCTCTGGGTGTTCTGGTTTCCTCCCACAGTCCAAGAGATATGCTGGTTAGGTGCATTAGTTGTGCTAAATTCTCCCTCGGTGTACCTGAACGGACGCTATACTGTGGCGACTAGGGGATTTTCACAGTAACTTCATTGCAGTGTTAATGTAAACCTACTTGTGACACTGATAAGTAAACTTTAAAACGTTTCTTGCATCATAGCGTCTACATCATTGAACAGCTTAGTGACTGTTTACGTAACAGTTAAAACATACTTATGACACTGATAAATAAACTTTAAAACGTTTCTTGCACCATAGCGTCTATTTCATCGAACAGCTTTGTGACTGTTTACATAACAGTTAAAAATAATTATTTATGGAATAATTCTTGGTTAAAATGTCAAATATTTGTTTCCATGGAAATGTTGCAATACATGGACACGCACACCTACTGAATCAAGTAATACTCAGGAACTTTGCAGCGTTTTCCCGTGGAGTTTCAGAAGTGCTATTCAGTCCGTTCATTTTTCTTTATTTACAGGATAGGTCTATTCAGTTTGTTGCTCTAGTTTTAATATTTAGCGATGCTTTATTCTAATACATTCATTGAAGTAAATTTGCAAATATCACTGGATATTTCTCAACTGTATTGACCTTTTAACATTGAATCAAATGTGATTTGTAATTACAATTTTAGCAGGACCATGAAGCATATGTTTTGGCTTGCACCATTCCCCTGCTGCCCCATTGTGTAAGTCATCGTTTTCTCTGTATCTCTTTCTCTGATAATTTGGTTTTCTCTCCCAGAAAACACAAGGGATATGTAGATTTATGAAGAGGTTTAGAAAGTACAAACTATACAAATCACCACTTAAGCTGCTGCTGGTATATAGTGTCAGGTTTTAGACTCACTAATTTGGGAATAATGTTAAGGCCATACAGAGGATGCAGAATAGATACACTAAGACCGAGGCTGGAGATTTTTGGACGCTCTGTAAAAGGATGCGAAGAGGCAGCAAAAAGTCCATTGACTTTTAGTGGGACCAACAGAACCCAGCAGCAGATGGAGCTGGCAATTCCTGGCCTAAGGATTCTTTTCATTAGAGCAAAGTAAGTTACAGGACTAATTAGAGGTGTATTCAAAATTGTCTGTGGTTTTAGCAAGGTAGACAAAAAGAAATTATTTTCACTGGTCAATGAGTTGGTAAATGGAAAGAGTTGGAACCTCTCCTAATCCACCTTCCGCTGGAACAAGAGCTTCAGCTATGAAGAGAAGTTGTCTTTAGGCTGGGGTTGTTCTCATTAGGGCAGAGAAGGCTGAGGGGGGACCTGATCGAAGTGTACAAAATTATGAGGGACATAGATAAATAAGGTAGACAGGAATGAACTGTTCACTTTAGTAGAGGGGTCAATACCAGGGATCATGAATTTAAGTAAGGGGTAGGAGATTTAGAGGGAATTTGAGGAAAATCTTTTTCATCCAGAGGGCGGTGGGACGCTGGGATTCACTGTCTGAAAGGCTGGTAGAGGAGGGAACCCTTAAAACATTTAACAAGCATTGAGATGGCCACTTGAAATGCCATAGTCTGTAAGGTTATTGACCAAGAGCCGGAAAATGGTATTAGATTAGATAGGTGCTTGATGGTTGAAGCAGACACAATAGGGCGAAGCACCATCTACTCCATGAAACTATGACACACCCTATTTCTGTCAATCTTCTGCCTAAATTATGGTAATTGATTGGGGCCATTCCCCAAGGAAATTCCCAAGGAGTTTAAGATGCTCCCAGATACCGCATTGCCATATGACATTTAGAAAAATAAAGTGCCTAGATGTGATTCTAGCCAGCAGGGTGATGGGGAATGGAGGGGGGATGTGGGGAGGGGGTTGGAGCCTATTCACGCTGGGAAGCTGGCTGCTGAGCCCTCGGGGTGCTATTGCGTAGGCGCTCCAATCATCCAGTGCACTGTATACAGTATGTATACAATACACTAGGAAATCATTATCCCTCACCTTGCCGGACATTGCCCCCATGCACCCCCATCACCACTATCTTTACCTGATCATCACCCTCCTCCTGATCACTGCCCCAGCCAATCCCCCCCCTCTAACTACCACCACCACCCCCATCGGTGCCCCACCCTCCAGTTGCCATTCCCATCCCCTGATCACTGTCCTCTTTCATTGCCACCTCAGTCAATCCCCACATCTTGATACACCCTACCCCCTCATAAGATCCCCTCCCACTTCCCTATCATGGCCCTGCCTTCATCATGGGCCTGTACTTTTCAGGCCCCACCCCTGCCCTCAATGCTTATCCCATTGATACTTCCTATTGTCCAATGGGCAGTGCTAGAGTGCCAAGTGGACAATTTCTGGGTGCCAAGCTCGCAGTGCCAGGGTGCCAGACTGGCAGTGCCAGGGTGCAGGTTACATGGCCCAAGGAGTATTGCCCATCCCGGCCCCTGAAAATCCAGGGGCTTCAATAGTCTCTATCCCACTGGCGAGGCCATCACATTACATCACCCCAGTGGGGATCATATGTAATCCATGCCAATGAGGACCTCAATTGTTGAGGGTGTAAGTACAAGTGAGCCTGGAAAATAACATCTGTGACTTCTAATTATATGTAAATTAGCTACTGAATATTGAAATTTTCCTTTTCTGAGCGTGATGCCAATTTCGTCAGCAGAATGGGGCCGGTAAGATCACAAGAGACAAGAAAAATGGGCATCAATCCTATTTTTCACCTCCTGCACACCAGCTGACCCAATCATTGGCTCCCATGGAGTGTCCCATCACAGGCAATGTTGGAAGAAGCATTCATAATAGTTTTTTTGAAAGGGAGGTGGATAAAAATCTGAGTAGAGATAATGAAAGCAATGCCTGGAAAATTGGATTAAGTGGATGCAGAACCAGCATTTAATATCTTACAGTTGCTGTTTGCTGTGTATAAATGAAACCAAAATAATGATACAATGGATAATTGAGGAAGATGTGTTTCAAAGCAGAATTAATCATCTAAGTAGACATGAGAAAGGAGGAGTCAATTTTGGAATTGCCATGATCCCATGCTGAAAAATGAATATTTTAAGCCGAGTTATCAAGGGGCCTACCAAAAATATTCAGGAGCTTTTGTGTTGAATGACGGCATATAAGTTAATGTGAAGGAAATTTGCACTCGGATCTCCTTGAAAGATTAAATGATTAAAAATTTGGGCTTAAAACAAGAATCTCTGCACCATAAGTTTCGAATTAGCAGTGGCATATTAATGCAGCGTACGTGGGTCCTTGACTTATGGCCTGTTTATCCTGGACTTGGAAGAGGAAATCAGAGATGGCAACCAACCTACATGATTGCAATACTTCCCAGTGACTGATTCCAGAACAGCATTAACAGAATCCCTTCATTTAGCAGGAAATCCTGGATGTGGCATGACTGTGGTGAAGGGAGAGACAAAAAAACTGCAAAACATAATGACTAAGATCATTTGCTTTCACTGTTATCCAAGATTTTAAAAAATTAAAAATTGCTTTACTTTGGACAATAGTATGTAGGGCCAGAATCTTACCATCATTCACACCGGTGGGATTTTCCCATCCCGGAGATTTGGTTGGTTGTGAAATTCTTCGACTTTATTGAAGCGGGAGCGTGGCGTGAATGACAGGTAGGATCACGCGGTATAGATTTTTGACAAGAGCAGAATGATTATAAATTTGTTGATACGACAATATTCATTCCCAGATCTAACATTTCAGTTCAGTAACTTGTCCATCCTTCATTCCGGTAATCAGAAATTGGCCATTCTGGTGGACTATAACAAGCAGTTCCAAAGGGGTCTGTAGGAACAGCCAAAAGCTAGGCTGGGTTCACAATACTTTGGTGATAACAGTCATGCTCAATCCCAACAATGTCACTGCCATAAGGAGAATGGGACCAGTGGAGTCTTTGGAAATTAGAGTTCTGATATCCTTAAGATACATTGGGATCTGATGTTTGGCTGGCAAAGTATGCTGGTTTGACCATTTTCTTATAGGGCACTAGCAAGGCCACACCTGGAGTATTGTATGTTGTTTGGTCTCCCTATCTGAAGAAGGATGTTCTAGCTGTAGTGGGAGCACAAGAAAGGTTTATCAGGCTGGGATGGCAGGTCTATCGTATGAGGAGAAACTAAGTTGGTTAGGATGGTATTCACTGGAGTTTAGAAGAATGAGAGGGGATCTCATTGAAACTTATAAAATTCTAGCAGCATTAGATGAGGTAGATTCAGAAAGAATCCGAAGGTGGGGGAGTCCAGGACCAGGGTCATACTTTGAGGACAAGGGTAAACCTTTCACAACTGAGGTGAGGAGAAATTTCTTTACCCAGAGGGATTCACTACCACAGAAAGTAGTTGAGGCTAAAACATTGTCTGATTTCAAGAAGAAATTAGATTCAACTCTTGGGGCTAAAGGAATCAAGGTAGATGGAGGGAAGGAGGGATCAGGATATTGAATTTGATGACCAATCATGATCAAAATGAATTTGATGATTAGCCATAATCATAATGAATGGCAGGAGCAAGCTGGGAGGGTCAAGTAGCTACTTCTGCTTCTAGTTTCTATGTTTCCTGAAGAGGATGAAAGTGAGGCTCACCAAGGAGCCAGTTCAAGCTTGAGGCTGAACATCTAATTGTTGGGAGCAAAATATTTTCCCACAATTTTTAAAGTAACCCCTAATATATCGGATTGGGCCACTGAGAAGTTTCTTGCACTGAGACTAGAAGCTGATGCCCAATATTCAAGAGCCTTCAACATGACAAGTGTTCAACATGCATCCTACTGATGAGGCACTCATTATTTGCAGACAAGTCAGGGTACCTATTTCTGACCCCTTTTCTCTATTATAAGGTCAAAGTGTGATTACTTGCTAACAGTTTCATAGTGCTGAGCTCCATTTACAATTCTTCCAATTGTAATAAGTTCTCGGAGGCAGAAGTCCCTTTACCAAAATTCCTTTATTTACAAGATTCATCAAGACTGAGTGCTCTCAGTGTGCAGTGTGCTCTCAATATACAGAATGCTCTCAGTGTGCAGAGTACTCTCAGTATACAGAGTGCTCTCAGTGTGCAGAGTGCTTCAGTATACAGAGTGCTCTCAGTGTGCCAGACTGCTCTCAGTGTGCCAGACTGCTCTCAGTGTGCCAGAGTGCTCTCAGTGTGCCAGAGTGCTCTCAATGTGCAGAGTGCTCTCAACCTGCAGTCTATATCCGGAGTGCCAGAGAAATTGACGTGCCTGTTTAAATACAGAGCATAGGGCTCCCTGATTGGACCATCTATTTGACCCTTAATCACAACATCTTTTGATGCCAACCAAATAAATGAAATCAAATTAGCGAGCCCTTAATCAGGGAGTTCATATTCAAGCAGGCCAATATCAATTGCCTGATTAAGATCATTACATAATGAAGCAACCCATGTCAGTTTACAGAAGCTCTGAACAATATCAGACTGAGCCAATATGTACCAGGTAACATTTGTGTCACATAAAAGGCAGGATAACAGCATCAACACCATGTTGTCTACTATAAAAATCTTGGAAGTCATTATTGACCAGAAGCTCCACTGAACCAGCTATATAAGACATACAAGTGAAAGTAGAGGCTAAGTAATCTATGATGAGTGGCTTATTTGTTTTCCCTGAAAAGACTTGCCACGGTCTATAATGTTCAAGATATGAGTGTGATGGGTGGAGCAGTGCAACACTAAATAAGCTCCATGCTATTTCAGATAGAGTAGTTTGCTTGCTTGGCATCTTTGCCATTGCACTTAGATCCACTTCTCCAATCACTGGTACACCATTGTTGCAGAATTAAGGATTCACCATGACAACCCACTAAGGTAACTTTAAAAGCACCTCCCTCCCTTTGCAACTTGTGCCACCAAGAAGGAGCAATGCTGTATGAAACACTATCGCCTCCAAGCTCCCCCCAAATTCAGACCCCATTTGAATTGGAAATTTAACTGGATTCCTCATTATCACCGAGTAAAACTTTATATAAAAGCAAATTACTGTGGATGCTGGAATCTGAAACTAAAGGAGAAAATGCTGGAAAATCTCAGCAGGTCCGGCAGCATCTGTAAGATGAGAAAAGAGGTGATGGTTTGAGTCCAGATGACCCTTTGTCAAAGCTTTGACAAAGAGTTATCTGGATTCAAAACATTAGCTCTTTTCTCTCCTTACAGATGCTGCCAGACCTGCTGAGATTTTCCAGCATTTTCTCTTTTGGCTTCAGAGTCTTATATAGTCTATTGACAAAACTGCAAGAGTATGTTTATTACAAGTACTGCAGCAGATCAAGAAAAAGACTCACAAACATCTTCTCAGGGCAACTGCGCACCAAATGTATTCTTAATAGAATCATCCAAATTCTGAGAACCAGTTAACGAAATGCCAGTGTGTAACATATTTTGCGTTACTACCAGGAGGCATCAGGTTTGACCTTAGAATATGTTCATTTAACAGACTTCTGCTGGGCAGGAGCTGATACTCTATGATTGTCCATATTCTTTCTCTACACCTGGTGTTACCATCTCAGGTTACTCAGTAGCGACCCTATGTTAGGATGCAGAAGGAGAACCAGATTGAGATTGAATATTCATTGCAGTGAACATATGTGCTAAAACCTATTTGAGGAGGGGACAAGCAAATAGCCCTTTTTTTAAACACCATTATTACTCTTTAATACAGCTCCTTTTCTAATCCTGAAATCTTTGGAGAAATTCTTAAATGATACTCTGAAGAAAATAACATAATTTCATTGAAGGGTGGCATGGTAGCACAGTGGTTAGCGCTATGCCTCACTGTGCTAGGGACCTGGGTTCAATTCCTAGTTTGGGTGACTTTCTGTGTGGAGTCTGCACATTCTCCCCATGTCTCTGTAGGTTTCCTCCCACAGTCCAAAGATGTGAAATTAGATGGATTGGCCAAGATAAATTGGGCGGCACGGTAGCACAGTGGTTAGCACTGCTGCTTCACAGCTCCAGGATCCTGGGTTTGATCCCTGGCTCAGGTCACTGTTTCACATTCTCCTCTTGTCTGCGTGGGTTTCCTCTGAGTACTCCATTTTCCTCCTACTGTCCAAAGATGTGTGGGTTAGGTTGATTGGCCATGCTAAGAAATTGCCCCTTAGTGTGCAGGGATGCACAGGTTAGAGAGTTTAGTGGGTATAATATGTAGGGATATGGGAGTAGGATCTGGATGGGATTGTGTTCGGTGCAGACTCAATGGGCTGAAGGGCCTCTTTCTGCACTGTAGAGTTCTATGTTCTAAATTGTTTCTTACTGCCCAAAGGTGTGTAGGTTAGGTGATTGGCCATGATAAGTATGTGGAGTTACAAGAATAGGGTAAAGTCAGAGCGCCAGTGCAGGCTTGATGGACCAAATGGTCTCCTTCTCCAGTTTAGGAGATTGATGATTCTATGAAGAACCGTGTTGCTGAAAACCTGGTCAATGGTAATGTAAATGTTATTCTCTGTATAAATAAAGGCACAAGAATAAAATGATGTCATTATTACAGAAATTCTGACCAGTCCTTAGAGGTTGGAGAAATGAAGAACATGATACCAAACTACCTAATCATGTGGGACTGCGGAAATCTGTGTATCACCACCAACATACCACATATACCATTTGTTTACATGACAGAACTATTATATTTCTATTCCACTGGGCAATATAATGGCCTTTTACAGACCTTTGCTTAATGTCAACTGAGATTAAACAGCTCAAGTTTCGACAATAAAAATATGGACACAGCATGAGCAGAGTTGAATGCAGTGTACAACGTTGGATTAATATCTGCTACGTTACAATGCTTAAGAATAATTCAATTACAGAATGCAGAAAATGGGAAGCTGAGGAATTTATCAATGATGTGGCCCAAATCAAAGGAAGAAGTACTCATGGACTGTTTTGGCTTGAAGGCTTTCTATCTTGGCACCTGTAACTGCAAGAAAGAAAGCATGGAGAAGAGGACAAGTAATAAGCTGCCAGAGTTAATTATTCCCCTTCTCATTTGCTCAGATATACAGGGCGGAATTTTTCCATCCTGCTGTAATGGGAATCATAGCAGGCAGGACACCGACTATGCAAAGGTCCATTGATCTTGGGCTGGATTTTCCGGTCTTAGGGTGAGCGCAGCTGGAAAGTCCCGCTTCATGAGTGGGAAGTATACAGCTTCCACACAAATAAAACAAACACTGACACTTACTTCTTGGGCTAATTAGAGTTCTGAAGCAGTGGCAAAAAGTATATCACAAAGTAATTATCTGCTCATTATCTCATCACTATTGGTGGAACCTTACAGTGCACCAAGTAACTGTTACGTTTCCTACATTACAATATAAATATCTACTCGACTGTAAAGTGCATTGGGGGCATTCAGGGGTTATGAAAGGTGCTATAAAAATGCAAATTCATTTCTTTAAATGTCTTTTTCCTCGGGTACAGTGTCTAAAACTGATCAAATATTTTGTAAGGGGTTTAACAAAACCCCTGTTCAACCAGAACATTACTGCTTAATTTTCCAATTCCAAACATCTTGAGATAAAGTTTGTTAGCCACATTTATTGTATCTTTGACCTGTACATCAGCTTTTATGATTTGCATAAATGGACACATAGATCTCCTTTCTCCTGCGCAGCTCCTAATCTCTTCCATTCAGGAAATCTGAATTAACTGTCTTGGATCTAAAGTAGATGATCTCACACTTTCCAATTTGAATTCTAGCTGCCACTGTTTTATCCAATCTGTCTGTAAACTCCTCGCTCATTTCATAATTTACTGTGCAGCCATGGGTTTAGAATCCTCCATGTCTCATTCCAAGCTATTAGCATACGTTGTGAAATACTGAAGCCCTATTAAAATGCCCCATGGAACATGACTTGTCACACCTTAACAATCAAAGTATGTTTCCTTTTTCCCTAGTCTCTATTTCCTACTTTCCAACTAATGATCAACCCTTGCCATGAGGTGACCTCCATATCCATGCACTTGCATTTCTGATCATTTCTTAATCACCGTAGCAGTTTCCTGGATAGATACAGGGATTTGTGTAATGCTGCCGACTGGGATTTCCAGCATCTTAGTAGTTTCTTACATGCTGCACAGTGTCACCCTCAAGAGAGGGATCACCGAAACAAGCTTCAAGAAAGAGGAAACCCATGCATTGCGGGGAACCACCAAGAGGAACAGCTTGAAGAGATAGTCAAAGAGAATCTCATGCCAGCTGTGAAAGCCATTAGGCAACTCTCAAACCAGAGCTATATTAACTCACAAAACATTTCCACTGCATTATCATCTTCTTTATGATCTCCATAAAGCAGGCCTTTGCTCCCTGCACCTTAATACTCTATGCGTGCTCAGATTTCTCTCTTTCATCACTTGAAGAAATACAGTATCAAACCTTTTTAAAAATATTGTCTATTCACACATCAGCTTTAGTGTCAGCAGATTGTATGTTCAAGTCCCAAAGAGTGGCGTATATAACAATGATCTACAACTTCAATGATGTACTTAGGTCTTTCTGAAAAGTCATTAACATGAGGTTCCCATCTCCCCTCTCAGGTGGACAGAACAGATTCAATAGCACCATTTGGGAAAGAGCAGGGGATGTTCGCCTTATCCAATATCTCTCTCTCAATTAGAATCATGAGAACAGATGATGGGATGAGATTCTCCAGCCTCCCAGCTGCATATTTCCTGCTGGCACGAGGTGGCACATTGTTTGCTTGTGACTGGATTCTCTGGGTCCGCTGCTGTCAATGAGAATTTCCATCGACTTCGCCCATACGGATGGGAGACTCATGGGCAGGGCTGTATTGCCAGCAGGATTAGAGAAAGCTGCAGCATGAACGGCTGGAGAATTCTGGCTTGGATCTTGATCACAATGCTGTCTGTGGGATCTTGCTGAGTGCAAACTGGTTGCTACCTCTTCCTGCATTACAGCAGCGATGACATTTCATTGGCTGTAAAGAACTTTATGACATCCTGAAGCCATGAAAGGTAACATATAAATGTAATTTCTTCCTTCCTTAACTGTTCTGACACAGAGGAGGGTATATCACACTGAGTCAGAGGTCACACATCTGGACGCAAGTATCCTGCTGGATACTAACTCAGGATTCAGAAACCAGAGAGCAACTTTTAACCCTCTGGTGGGACAAGGGCAATTTTAACTTGTGGATTCAGGAGTACAGACCAGTTATGGTGGTTGAACTATGCTCAGAGTCATAGAGAGACCAGCGCTGTTTTTTTGGCTCCCCAGCAGCCTCAGCCTCCCAACGCAATCGTTGTTCCTGCCCAGTAGCCTTGAAATCACTCCCGCTGGTGTCAGGTGGGAGACTGTCCTGTGTTATACTCTCGTGCTCCGTACTGAATGGGTCCCCTGTTAAAATTGGCCCCCTTATTTGCGTTTCAGCTCACCGGAGCTCCTTGGAATGGGACATTTCAGGAATTCTACCGCTAAAACAATGCTACAAAATAGGTTTTAAATTAATGACCTTGAAGGAGGTAAATATGTATCAGTACAAAATGAAACTGAATTAAAGAAATCATAAGTTAAATGTAATGTGGTACTTAGATTGGATAGCTTATTGAACAGCCGGCCACTTAACATGTTGAATACTGACTCAGCTGAAACATTCACATAATAAATGGCCAGATTCTGATTCAGTGGGGAGTTGAGATATGGCTTCTTGCCAAAGCACAATGTGCTGTATATACAACCAAAAGTATTTATTTAGTAAAGCTGGATCCTCCGAATATTCTCCACTTCAGTTCTCAGTCGGAGGAATTCATGTTATAAAAGTTTGGCTGCTTTGAATAATAAACTTTACACTCTAGTAACAGCCTCCAGTGATGTGTGGGAGTTAATTTGTATTGTGCCAGAATTTTGGCATCAAAATATGGTTTCGCAAGGGAAAGGAGACCAACTACTATTTCCAGATGAAGTATATGGTTTTAAAAACATATTTTAATGCTGCAGTTCTATCTAAGTGGTCTTCCCATTCTACTTGGGTAAAATCCCTTCAATTTCTGTCCAAATCAACAGGAAAAAAATAGAAGCCATGTTGTAGAAATCTGAGCTTTGATTCACTGATCTTCCCACTGACAGTCAGCCAACCATTTATTACAGCCAGGGTTAAAATGATGCCAATTGAAAAGTCCAGGTACTTTGAGCACTTGAATTCAGCCAGATGGAGATCTCTGGCTGCCTGTCACTCAAGCTCACTTCATAAAGTTGGGGTTTTATTAGTTTTGTGATGAGATTTAAAAAAATGGAACACGACAAAGCAGCAATAGCCGTATATACATTTACAATTTTAATATCATTTACAGCGACACAGTGGTTAACACTGCTGCTTCACAGCACCAGCAACCCAGGTTCAATTCTGGTTTCAGGTGACTGTCTATGTGGAGTTTGCATGTTCTGTCCATGTCTGCCTGATTTTCTCCGGGTGCTCTAGTTTCCTCCCACAGTCCAAAAGTGTATGGGTTAGGTGGATTGGTCATGCTAAATTGCCCGTTAATAGGGAGAAATAGGAGGGTAAATATGAGAAGTTACGGAATAGGACCTGGGTGGGATTGTTGTTGGTGCAGGCTCGGTGGATCAAATGGCCTCCTTCTGCTATGTAGGGATTCTATAACTCTATGATCTAGCTTAATGAAGGAAAACACATCTCCAAGCTCATCCTACATTTAATTTGATTTGATTTATTATTATTATATATTTTGGAATTCAAATTTCTGAAACTAATAGGAGCACAGGGATAATTGCTGCTCAGTAAACCATGATCATAAGTTGAATTTGAGATCCTGGCCCTCAAATGCTCTTATCCTCGGTCAGCTGCAGTCTGAGCTGGCACATTGAAGGGGCGAATGAATTTCATCATTGATGTCTGCTTTTATTGAGATGTAGAAAATGGTCCACATTTACCAGGACAATAAGGGCTACTTCAATCAGCACAAAAACTTGGCACAGGAATTACAATGTTGACTAATCCACACCCATTGACTGACAAAGCAGGAAACTCAACAACTTCATGTTTCCTGCTGTTTTAAATGATCTCAGCATGCAGTGAGTGCTAATCGTGCTATTAATTGGCTGGATGTCTGAACAGGGTCCAATATTGTGAGCGGCATAGCCTCAGTTAACGTCAGTCTGCATCTCTTCATGTAGAGCTAGGTTGTGGTCACAGCAGTTGCAGGCAGTCATGCAGGAAATTGATCTGACTTGGGAAACATTGAGTAACATGGGAGAAAGTGCAGGGTCCAGGCTTTTCAGAGGTCACACTGGAAGCCTTGGTGACAAAGGTGGAAAGTAGAAGAGATGCCCCGAGGAACAGAAGTTCATCCAAATACATGAGGTGGAAGGTTTAGAAGGCAATGGGAATAGATACCCAAGGCAATCATTGAATAGGATAAAGCCCCAAGGATCTGCACACAATGCCACAAAAAATTCCAGTAACTTCACTCGAACAGTCATGTGTCAGTGAATGCATCAACAAATCCTACCAATTGCGTCACTCAGGCGTCGCTCAAATCATTGAAACCAAGCATTCACTTCTCAACAATCTCTGTCAATCAGGGTTCACACTCAACATTCAAGCACTCAATTCACCCTCACACACATATCAACTTTAAATAACTATCAAATGCACCAAAATCTTGCAGGAGTGGGGAAACAGCCAGCAAATAACGAGCAGCAACCTGAAAGTAATTATTGATCTATTTAAATAACGCTGTTGGAGTGTGAAAGGGAAGGCACAGGGTTGGCGTGTGGCTGGCATCCTCCTCCTGTTGAACATTTGTTTTGTTGTGTGTGACCAAGACTAGAGGTTGTGGCACTGGCGTCAAATCAGTGTTGGAATTTGCCAACTCTGTATACTTCCAACGGCCATTCACTGCAAATGCACATATATTGTCACCAGTATGATATTCAGTGTGATTTGCTCCAACAGTGCTTGTATATGCTGCCCTTCACATACAAATAACCAAACAAGCATCACCAACTCAGATTGCACACTCATGAACATGCATGATCCTGCAATGTGTAAAAGCAAACCTAAAATGAAACAGAAATAGTTCATTGATTAATGCGCTTAATAGGAACAATAAAACAAATGTCTACAAAATGAATGGTGGCACAATTATTAACACTGCTGCCTCACAGTGCCAGGGAACCCAGGTTCGATTCTCGGCTTGGGTCACTGTCTGGGTGAAGTTTGTATGTTCTCCCCATGTCTGCGTGGTGCTTCCTCCGATTGCTCCTATTTTCTTCCACAGTCTGAAGTGGTTAGGTGCATTGGCCATGCTAAATTATCTCTCAGTGTACCCAAACAGGTGCCTGAGTGTGGTGACTAAGGGATTTTCACAGTAACTTCATTGCAGTGTTAATGGAAGCCTTTTTGTATCACTAATAAATAAGCTTAAAACTGAAATAGAGTGTCTGCCAATGTCGAGAAAACAGATATAGTAAAGAAACACAACAAATGTGTTCCTTTAATAAGAAAGAAACGTCATGTTCCATTAATTGCTGTATGCACTCCTGGTTATAAGCAAGATGGGCAAGAGAGAGTTTGGCTCAAGAGTATTGTAATTGTAACAAGGATAATTATGGGGCATTACGGGAGAGTTAGAGGGGTATCAGCCAGCTTCTTTAGCAACATGTTACATTAAACCACTTTGTGAATTTCTTTGACAGATCCTCTAAGAGGGCCACAGTCAGCAAACGATGCACTCACCAGATGTTTTCCACCAATATTATCAAAGGTTCAAGAACAAACACCAGGAAAAAGAATAAAAGGTCTTGCATGCTTATATGTTATGGAGCTCAGTGGGGTTTATAATCCTGTTAACTAAGAAACTCTTACAGAAAATCTGAATCCGCCATGGCAATTACTCAGCTCTGTTTGACCTGGCTAAAAACATCTGGTTTGTTTCTTTGTCACATCTGGTGTTCAGTAAAGTTGGATCCACCTACTGAACTTTCAGATACTTTCATCAATTCTGGAGAAAGAAACAGTGATGTCCAAAGTTACATTGAGCAGTGGACAAGATGAGATGTCCGGTTACAAATAACATTCCATCTTGTACAACACTGAAGAGTTTTGAAGTTTATTTTGTTAGTGTCACAAGTAGGCTTACATTAGCACTGCAGTGAAGTTACTATGAAAATCCCCTAGTGTGATACCACACTCAGGTGCCTGTTTGGAGAATTTAGCATGGCCAATCCATCTAATCAGTCGGTGGAAAGAAACTGGAGCATCCATAGGGAACCCACTCATAAGGGAAGAATGTGCATACTCTGCAGGGATAGTGACCCAAACCAAGAATCGAACCCGCGTCCCTGGTGCAGTGAGGCAGCAGTGCTAACCATTGTACCAGCATGCACTCATAGGTCTCACTGTGTTGTCAGGTACTATTGAAGTCAGGAACCTAACAACAATTATAGTTTTTAGCTCACCATTCTACATCAATATAAAGCTTGGTATAAACTACGGACAATGAAATTTCACTCAAAGTTTCTCCTGCCTCTGAAGTGCTTTTCTGGGTAATACTGTTACCTATTTCCCACTGTAGATAGAAGCTCAAATGAAAAGTTGGCCGTTGATTGCAGAATCAAGATTCCTAGAGCATGTAATAGATTGTTGGAAATGTCTGCCTTGCAATTGGCACCCCAGCTCTCTTTGTATCCTCAGAGTCAAATTCATAAAGCATCTGTCCCCAGTTACAGTTACCTCCAGCTGCAAGCTATTGTTGTGCAATTTAATATCAACCAGAGATGCTGTTTTGTCAAAATTCTTTTACCAATCTCAGCTCGGGCCTAGAATGTTTGCAGGATTTGAATGTGCCAACACTAACATCATGCCTGATATATTAGAATGTGTGTAAAATAAAAGATTTTTCACTTGTTGGGCTGAAACTGAAAACTAATGTACTGGGATGGAAGCAGTTATTCTGGATTCCAGCAGGGCTTTGCAGTTTTTGAAATGGATATTGACACTGATTAGTTATGACTATTTGTGCTTCTAACTCATTTTCAGGAACTTTGCAAGTTAATCTCTGTTCTGCGCTGAGTTAACTGATCTCAACCAGGGCAGCAGTTTGCTACTATAATCAACCTCAGTGGCCACAAGAAGGAGGGAATAATCAGGCAGAATTCCTGTTCCTGATCACTATCCAATGGTTCCTGCTGGAAAATATGCATAAATAGACACCAGCTGTGTGTGCAATCGGACTCAGATGTGCTGCTTTCAGCAGTGGAATAGTCCATGGAAAGACATTGTTCAGACTCATACAGGAAGAATGGATGAGATATTGGTGGGCTCTGTGTGGAATTGTGTTCCAGCCAAAGTAAAGAGCTTCACAGAACAAGTACAAAGAACAGGTGGGCTGGGAGAGTGAGGTGTGATTGGGGGTGAGGAGAGGGTGGTGCAATGGTGTTCGGAGGGTCAAAGGAACTTCCTCTAACTGCGCCAATGATTTTACCTCAATCTCAAATTCACAGCAACAGCTACGGTACTTTACTTTCCTATCCGTATGGTCTCTCTGAACACAATTGAAAATATAGATCTGATCTATCTCACATTTGAGAAGTTGTGGTATTGAGGAGAGCTGGATAAAGTCTACTGGGAAAATAGAATAAAAAGTACAATAAAGAGTAGGAAACATTTGAAGCAAAGATTCAAAATGCTCAGTAACAATACATTCTATTAAAGTAATAAAAACTCAGCAAGAAAGAACTACTTGTGCTGTACTAAGCAAGTTAAGGGTTGTATTAGATTAAAAGAAGAAGCTTAAAGAGGCAAAGAACACTGGTAAGTCTAAGGATTGTGGATATTTTGGAAACCAGTAAAGGGCCTGCAAAATGTTGATAAAAAGAGAAAAAAGCAGAAGAGAGTAAACTAGTTAGAAATATAAAAATAGATTGTAAGTGCTTTTGCAGGTAAATAAAAAGGAAGAGAGTAGCTAAAGCAAACATTGGTTCACAGAGTCAAGAGAATTTGTCATGGAGAATGAGGAAATGGCAGAGATAGTGAACGAATAATTTGAGGGAAATTTTACAGAGGCAATAATGGTCTTAGTCACCTACTGGAGAGTCAGTGAGAGAGGCGCTTTGCACCCTTTGATGAAAGACCGACCCAATTATGAGCCAATTCTGGTAATTAACAAGCCATCCAAGGAATCAGGACCCCAGTGCCAGACATACCATCTGCCCAGAGCTGCCAGCTAATCAGAGGCCAGCAGCTGTTTTGCACAGTAACACCACCAGGGAGATGGTGGTTGCTGCCAGAGTAGAACCCACCGGAGCCCTTGGATTGTGGATTGATTGATGGCAAGAGGAGATTCACAAACTAATAGTTGGGAAGCAAAGAGAAGGGGTTGGGGTGCCTCTCAGTCGGCTTTTTTCTTTCTGACACTGGGTTCCTCAATCATGCACTAAATGCCTTTGAATGAGGGACTCTGTCCCACAATCCTGCAAGACCACAGGCATAGATTTACATGTTATGCTCTGTGAGGTGACAGGCTCACCAGGGTTAATACCAGCAGTGGCAGGATGAAGCCTTTAACCAGGCATTAATTAATCCTTAAGAGGCTGAACTGGTGGCAGGATGAAAGCCTGTGCACATGTCTTCCCACCAAATACTTAACCAAGGTGGAGGCGGAAAGGTAGCGAGCTCCCCATCAGCCACCATCTCTCTCGTCTAAATACTCCCCCACCTCCAAACTCACCACAGGTAAGAGAAGAAGATATTGCCTTTTGTGGCTGTCTCCACAATACAGCACAAATTCCACACTAAAAATAGAGGCTAACCAAAGGGTTAATAAGAGTGAGGAAATGAAGGTAATAAATATTAGCAGAGGAAAAGGACTGGAGAAATTTTAGAGACTAAAGTCACACCAATCTCCAGGTTTTGATGTCCCACATCCTAACATTCTAAAAGAGGTATCTTTGAATGATTTTCTAAATGCCTGAAGATTCCAGCAGGATGGAAATTATCAAATGTAATTCTGCTACTCAAGAATGGAGGGAAAGGGAAAACAGGGAATTACAGGCCAGGAAGCCTGACATCGGCTGTTGGGAAAAAGCAAAATCGATTGTTAAGGAAGCATTAACAATTCACTTAGAAAATCACTGAATGATCAGACAAAGTCAGCATGGTTTTGGGAAAGGGAAATTTATTCGAGATCTTTGGAAAAAGTAACTAGTAGGGTAGATAAACAGGAACCAGCGGATGTAGTATATTTGGATTTCTAAAAGGCATAAGAA
Source organism: Sphyrna mokarran (assembly GCA_024679065.1). NCBI lineage: Eukaryota > Metazoa > Chordata > Chondrichthyes > Carcharhiniformes > Carcharhinidae > Sphyrna > Sphyrna mokarran. The sequence continues at coordinate 37,551,479 of JAGIQG010000015.1, forward strand.
AATGTGCCTCGTAGAAGGTCAATTGACAAGCTAAGGGCTTATGGATTTGGGATGAGATATTGTGAATGTTAATGTTCTGATGGACTAGGTGTACTCAAATTTAGCATGCAGGTGCAGCAAGCAATTAGGAAGGCAAATGACATTTTTGCCTTTATTGTAAGGGGATTATGGTACAAGAATAAAGAAGTCTTGCTCTTTTTATTTAGTGCTTTGGAGAGACAATGCTTGGGACACTATGTGCAATTTTGGTCTCCATATTTATGGATGGACATACTTGCATCGTAAGTGGTACAGTGAAGGTTCACTAAGTTAATTTCTGGGATAAGATGGTTGGCCTTTGAAGATAGGTTGAGTTAATTGTGTCTTTATTCTCTGGAGTTAAGAAGAATAAGAGGTGATCTCATCGAAACATATAAGATTCTGAAGGGAATTCACAGTGTTGACCCTGAGTGGATGTTTTCCTTGGCTGGAGATTCTAGAACACGGGTGTATGATCTCAGGATAAAGGGATGCTCACTTAGGACTGAGATGAAGAGAAATTTCTTCATTCAAATGGCTGTGAATGTTTGGAATTTTCTATCCCAGAGGGTTGCAAATGCTCCATCATTGAATACATTTAAGTCTCAGATAGACAGATTTTTGGTGTCTCAGCGAATCCAGGGATAATGAGGAATGGGCTGGAGAATGAAGTTGAGGTTGACAATCAGCCATGATCGTATTGAATGGTGGAGCAGGCTTGATAGGCCAGGTGGCCCACTTTGGCTCCCATTTCTTCTGTGCTTATGTTTTGCAGCTTGCGTGACAGTGAACCTTATTAAGATTATGTCATCGTATTTCACTGAAGCACTCTGCAACTGGCAAAGTCAAAAGGTAATCTTGATTGTCGTGGGTTGGGTTCAGTCTGAGGCCCCAGAAAAGATGCGGTGCTAATTTGCTGCATTCATTTGTTCTCAATTTTAATTTCTTTCATTGTTCTACTTTGAGACAGTAACTTTAATGTGGCCCTTAATACATTAATCCTAATAAGTCACATTGACATATATGGCACCAGACAACCCACCCAATCACCAAGTTGCACTTCAGTGAAAGGTCAGAATTGTGTTTTGTCAATTAACCTCTGAACCTGTGGCGAACGCATTAGCTTTCTCGCTGGCAATCAGCTGGGAAAGTGCTTGGGTTGCTGGCAATATACACATGTGATATCAGTTTCCTAACATTTGGAACATACATAACCAATCAGCACCAGAGCCCCAGAGGCTTCTGTGGAATTCTGGGAAAAAATCTTGATCTTCTTAGGAAAGGTTCACTGGTACTGACATAAGATGCACTTGACTTTTGACCTCGATTTCAAAGGCACCTGTGTGTGCTTTTAAAATCTGCTTTGACCAATTATCCACTTTCAGCCTAAATTGTTTAAACCCTGGAACACATTAACTAGGCTTAGTACACAACCATGTCATTCTGGACTTCCTGATGTAAAGAGATCTCTTAACATGGTTAAAAGAGAATGTGGGGATGGGGCACGAGATTAATCAGTTTCCCCGACTGACAGCTTCAGACAAAGCGCTCTTTCAGCCACCTGGTTTGCATCTCACACACCTGCAGTGAAATTGCGGATTGATTCTTTGTACTATTGCCTTGATCCTTCCATTTACAGGTACATTAAATTCCTTTAAAGTATTGCCTGCAGTCGTAAGTATCTCAATGAATTGTCAACTAAAAAAAAAGAGCTTTTAAGGTTCATCTTTAGCTCCAGCTCTGTAGCATGCAAGTAAATATGTAGGATTAAGATAAGTAACAGGTCTTTTTGTGAGGTAAACATCTCCACTTTATGCTCAATTTACTCTAAGCAGGCACTGCAAAAGCACAAGTTTTTTTGAATCACTATTTTTCACATTCGCCAGCTTGAATAATGTGTGAACGAATAAGAAAAATTATTTAAAAAAACATGTAACATGGATTCCAAAGATGTGCGGGTTGTTAATGGGCTGTGCGAAATTGCTCCTTAGTGTCCCAAGATTGTAAATTAGGGGGATTAGCGGGGTAAGTGTGTGGGGTTATGGAGTTAGAGCCTGAATGGAATGCTTTATCAAATATTCAGTATATACTCGACGGGCCAAATGGCCTCCTACTGCACTGTAGGGGTTCGATGAATTTTTGATTATGGTTTATATTCCTGCGAATATTTAGAAAACCGTCTTGAAATTAAGTTGTGATAATATTTACAATAATCCAAACCATAATTTTTAAATTATGGGCGAGGTTCTCTGGCCTCCCAGCTGCGTGTTTCCTGGCAGCGAGAGATAGCGCGCTATTTGCCAGCAGTGTGATTCTCTGGTTCTGCCACTGTCAATGGGAATTCCCACTGACATCGCCCTACGCCAGTGGGAAACTCGTGGGGGGTGGGGTGTGCTGAGAATCCCACCAATGTCACCCGAAGTTCAAATGTAGTAAAAGTCTCACAGAACTTTGCTGCTCAGTGTCTTGTGGAAATCGATCTTGATTACTCCAGAAACACCTTGGAATTTCTTGTGTTTTTTTTCTGCAAAGATAGGAACAGAAATGCCCCTTCTGGCCCCACAAACTCTTGTGGTTTGCTACCACCACTGGGTGCTCTTCTGGTACACTTTTACCACCCCGCTACCCCTCACCCTGTACCTACACATATTTCAATACTACCTCCAAACTTGGTTTAGATCACCAATGCAGCCACTGAGCTTTGGGTCCTGTCGTGAGCTGCCTGCCCATTAGATATATGGGAGCTTGCTGGTTTTGGGCTAATGAAACCAATTCCTGAAAAAGGTCCCGCTCCAGATGAGTAACATGGTCACTCTGCTGAACTCATGTCCCATTCTGGTGGGAGTTAGACATCACTCCTTGGTGTGTAGCCCACCAACCAAGTTCTCAGCATATCTCATTCATACTCTTTGTTCTGAGTACACTAACTTGACTTATGCAGATTTATGTAAAGAAAAGACTTAATTAATTCACACTTAATACCTTGGAAAACCAGTCAAGCATTTTAGCAACCTGAATATGAAGACCAAACTCCTAGACTGTTTAATGATCTATGCTGAGGAAAGGATTTCAGCACTAATATCACCATTCAATTGTGCCTGCATATGTTAATATTCAGAATTACTGAATGCAAGGTCAGAATAAATTTAATGCTGCACAGATGGCCATTATTTAACTGGACTCTGTCTCCCCTACTTAGCTTAAATAATTTGGACAGCAAAAACAACAACCATTTGCATTGATATAAATTCTTAAATGTAGCAAAATGTTTGAAGGTGTTTCACAGGGGCATTAGCAGACAAACATCGAGCTAAAGATAAGTGAATAGATTAGGTTAATGTTCGGAACGCACTGCCCGGGGAGGTGGTGGGAGCAAATACAACTGCAGGATTTAAGGGTCAACGAGACGAATAGATGAATCGGATGGGAATGGAAGGATACGGACTCTGTAAGTGCACACGGCTTCAGTTTAGGTAGGAATCAGGGTCGGTGCAGGCCTGGAGGGGCAAAGGGCCTGTTCCTATGCTGTACTTTTCTTTGTTCTTTGTTCTTATTTGACCAAACACTTTGTCGAGGAGAAGGATATTTGTTTGGACCAAAGCTGTAATGAGCTCAGTGGCTCTGGCATCAGTGGGCAGGCTATTGATGACTAAGTGCCACGTGACAGCACTGTCAACATTACCTTCTATCACTTTTCTATCACTAGACAGATAGTAATGATAATTGGTCAGATTGAATTTGACCTGCTTTTTGCAGAGAGGACATACCTGGGCAATTTTCCACACTGCTGGGTTGATGCCAAGGCTGTAGCTGTACTGGGACAGCTTGGCTGGGAATGCAGCAAGTTCTGGAGCACAAGTCTTCACGCCCATTGCCAAGATGTTGTCAGGGCCCTATAGCATTCACTCGTCCAGTGCCTTCAGCTGTTTCTTATCATCACATGGAGTGAATCAAATTGGCTGAAGATGGTGATGGTGGGGATCTCAGGAAGAAGCTGGAATGTATCATCCATTTGGCATTTTTGAGGTGCTGGACTCAGCGTCATCCCATCTTTTCTTAATTAACTTTATCAGCATAACCTTATATTCCCTTCGACCTCATACGCCTTCCCTTAAATACATCAGGGGAGGCGATGGCCTAATGGGTTTATCACTAGACTATTAATCTGGAAACCAGCTAATGTTCTGGAGACCTGGGTTCAAATCCTGCCATGATAGCTGATGAAATTTGAAATCAACAAAAAATATCTGGAATTAAGAACTTTACTGATGACTGTGAAACCATTGTCGATTGTTGGAAAAACCCAACTGGTTCACTAATGTTCTTTAGGGCTCCTTACCTGACCTGATCTACATGTGACCCCAGAGCCAAAGAAATGTGGTATGCTATGCCCTCAAACCCCACATCCTCATTCATTTCTGAGTAAAAACATTTCATCTGAATTTTCTATTTGAATTTTTAGCCAACATACTATATCGCTGACCTCTAGTTTTTCTCTCTTCCATAAGTGGAAACGCTGGGTGGAATTCCCCCATATTCCTGCCAGCAGGTGGGTGAGAATTCAGTGGGAGGCCCAAAGATCAATTTCCAGCTGGTGTGAATTTATAGCAGGATCTTCCAAAGCTGGGATTTAGTGCTAGTTCGGGAAGGATCTCACAATCTGTGAAACAGACGGAGCTACATTGCCATTGGTGAGGCAATACGAGATGGGAATGAAGCACCTCAATATCCCTCCAAAAGTCCTTCCTTTCAAGGAATCAGGCTGCGGCCCTCGGGCACCCTTAGAGAGGAGGATCAGCAGAACAGTCGTTGAACACTATGGGTCATTCACTCAATACTGTCTGAGGCTGTCCCCTCCCTCCAAAACCCCTCAGCCTGTGAATCCTTCAGCTTTGTCCTTCATTACTGCAGAGGAGTTTTCACAACACCAGGTTAAAATCCTACACTTTTATTTGGAATCACAAGCCTTGGTGCATTGCTCCTTCATCAGGTGGGTGAGTGAATGGATGAGCTGCTGATGAATGAGTACTGCTCCGAAAGCTCATGATTCCAAATAAACCTGTTGGACTTTAAGCTGGTATCGCAAGATTTATTACAGAGCTTACCCCAGACTAGCATCTCCACATCACTGCAGAGGAAGCAGCTGGCCCACCGGGCCAGCTGATTGCTTTAGGTGGAGAATGTGCCAGGGAGCTATTGTTTTCCAAGTTATTGTTCGCCCTGCCCATTGCAATCCCCAAAATAGGATCAGCCCCAAGTTCAAATGGCCCCGCTGATTCGGCTTTCCCTCCTGTGTGAATCATGCCCCACCTCCTTTCCTCTGCCAACAATAATTGGATCCATCAGAAAGGGGTCCACCTCCTGCTCCCGTCTGCCATTTTCCAAGGTCTGCGGATTCTTCCTGTCTGCAAAATTCGGCCCTGAGTGTCCTTCAATGTTTCTTCATGAAAGACAAAGGGGAACTTTTGCAGAAAGGGAGCCAAAACCTTCCTAGTTTCTGTAAGAAATACTAGGAAGCAACGTGAGCTCAATACACTGACAGGAATGCAACTTAACAACTGATTCAATTCTTATGCTTCACTAATATTACAGCTCTTATTTTTATAGGTCATAAGCAGGTTGAATGCTGAGTCTGACCTTACAGTGCACTTATGGCGTGCAGAGATCTTATTAAAGCATTGGGAGGGAGGAAGGAAAGTTTCTCATGTAGTAGTCACATGTTTAATCTTGCTATAAGTGAGGTACTCAAAATCGGTTCTGTGCCGAGAACTGGGAGAGTTCTAGGGTGCCAACAACCTTAAAAATCCCCGGAAGAGGTTTGACATTAAAACAAAATTACTGCTTGGTTTAGACTGACTCCCATTCAAGGGGAAAATCTAACACAAGCCAAATTTCATTCTGGTTCCACTTGAATTTTACAGACTGTCAGTAAAGGCTGCCAGCATCTGCACTGTTTTATGGAAGAGTTTGAGCAGTTTGACTTTTGCAGAGTAGCTGGATCTTACTGAAAGCGGATGCATCCAGTCACAAATAAGAATTCAATTGAGCTCAAACTATAAAGATATTACCGAGAATTTATAGCACGTCCATGGTTAAAAAAAGCAGATTATTGTTAAGTCTATTATCAGAAAGTATTCTCTCAGGTTCAGCGCTTTCCAAATAATGTTTACAGACATGAAAAGGAAAGGAGCAGAAATAATTCGAAAAGTAAAATAGGAAAACTGCCTCTTGTTCAAATTTCAAACGAAAAACCACACAGGAAATCGGTACCTGGAAATAATTTAGAAAATATATCTGAACTGGTTTCTTCCTTTTATTTGTCTGCTGGTTTCTAATGTTTAAGCAGATGAAAGATGTCAGTGAGAAATTTGAATATTAAATTATAACAGGCTTACCACTGGAAAGGGTGAGCAGCTATGTCGGGGAATGTAACTTTCCTTCAGCGATAATCCCAAGGCTGCTGCACAAATCAAAATTAGGGATATCATCACCACCGCACAGTACTAAAGTGATTTAATTACCAGGACCTGCATTCACAAAGTATCTTTAATGTAAAAAGGGTTTGATAGGCTAGATAGGAAAGAAGAAGCTGCCATTCGAGGGGTTTGGAAGAACAGCAAGTGGATTATAACAAATGCAACACAGATTTGGGTGGCACGGTGGCCAGGAATCTGGATTCGATTGTGGCCTCAGGTGACTGTCTGTGTGGAGTTTGCACATTCTTCCTGTATCTGCGTAGGTTTCCTCTGGGTGCTCTGGTTTCCTCCCATAGTAAGTAGTCTCACAGCACCAGGTTAAAGTCCAACAAGTTTATTTGATAGTAAAAGCCACTAGCTTTCGGACTGCTGCTCCTTCATCAGGTGAATCACCTGACAAAAGAGAGCAAGCGTTCTGAAAGCTGGTGGCTTTTGCCACCAAATAAACCTGTTGGACTTTAACCTGGTGTTGTGAGACTACTTACTGTGTTTACCCCAGTCCAACAGTGGCATCTCCACATCGTTGCTTCCACAGTCCAAAGATATGCAGATTACGTTGGTTTGGCCATGATAAATTGACCCTATTCTGAGGGGGATAAGCAGGGTAAATATGTGGGGTTATGGGGATAGGGTGGGATTGTGGTCAGTGCAGACTTAGTGGGCAGAATGGCATCCTTCTGCACTGTAGGCTTTCTATATTCCATATAATAGAGATTTTGTGAGCAACCTCTTTACCCAGAACATGGTTAGAATGTAGTTAGGAGACTCGGGCCAGAATTTTACAGCCCTGCCGCTATGGGAATTGTAGTTAGTGAGGGGCAGACAATGGAAAGGTCTGTTCACCATGGTGGGGAGTTTGCGATTTCAGAACGAGTGAAGCTGTAAAATCTCCCCCCCCCCCCCACCCCCCGGTGGATGCAGGGACCAGCATTAATGCAGTTCATAAGAAGACAGAAAGGGGGGATTTAAAAAAGGTTAGGCACATAAGAGTAAAGGAAGCTCACTTCCAGCATAAACACCAATTTGGGGCTATTGGGATGAATGACTTGTCTCTATATTCCAAATGCTATGCTACACAATGTTAAAAATAGTCCAATGGGACTAAATGGGGAGGTGGATGTCTCGCCATAGAGGAATGTGACAAATATTCTGATTGGAATGATGTGGGTTTTAAGAAGCTTATTAGAAGGAAAGTGAAGTAGGGAAACATAGGGAAAGAATTCCAGAGAATGGATCCTACTTAGAACATGGGCAAAGATTCTGAGTGAATATGATTTGCCTTCAACAAAGCAGAAACATAGAAATTGATAAATTTAACAGACTTGATTATCTTCATAATATGCTTCCTCATGTCTGCACACTACAGGTTTGGTAAACTGCAAACCAGTTTTGCTTTACTGGAACCCACAGCGGGAGTGTTCATCCAGAGTTGGGGCTTGACCTGACTTCAGGGGAGAAGCAATATGAGACCATCATCCTGGACCCTCCAATTGGAGGAGGCACCTGGTTCTCTGAACCTCAACATTACATGAAACCTGAGTGTAGGTCAGTCCAGATTTAATAAGTGTTGGATCTCGTGGCCACGTGTTTCGATCTACCTGAAGCTAATTTAAATGTTTAGACAGTGCAAGTGCTGCCACCTGCTGGAAGATGGGCTCTGCACATGTAACATAACCACATATAGAACATAGAACATAGAACATTACATATGGGCTGAGCTTTCACCTCCTCTCAGGACAACTGGAATTACAGACAGTTAGGCACAAGGCATAGGGTTCAAAATGGTAATGCAGTGTAAATATAACACAAGATTGATATGGTATCCCTCTGGAGCTAAGAGAAGTAGATGTATGTTAATATCCCTGGTTTAATCTTTAATAAAGATAATATTTGGAGTGTCGGCTAAAGATATAATGTGCGATAGAAGAGAATGCTTAAAAGCAATTCATAGTTCTGTCAGGATATCTGTGCTATGCATAAAATCTGATGAGGAAATAACACCTTGACACATTCCCAATGTGTTTGAAGAGACTTTTTCACACAATGAGTGATTTGAGTCAGGAATGCACTGCCTGGAAGTGTGGCTGAGACATGTTCAATTGAGCCATTCGAAAAAGCAAGAGATGATTATTTGAATAGAAACAATGCGCATGGGTATGGGGAACAGGCCGGGGAATGACATTAAGTCACGATGCTTTTTAATTCAGGGGAATTAGAAGAGTAAATATGTGGGGTTAAGGGGATAGGACCTGAGTAGGATTGTGGTTGGATGGGCCAAATGGCCTCCTTCTACATTGTAGGGATTCTATGATTTTATGCCTGTTTGGAGAACTGATACAGACATGTGGGCCAGGTAGCCTCCTTCTGTGCCGTAACAATTGAGTAACTCTTTGATTCTGTGAAATCTAGGTGATATTTTATACTTGTTATATGAGGGCAACAAATACAAAATTGGGCAATTTATATGATGCTGGCTGCTGTACAATTGTCTTATTCATAAATACCTTTTGTGTTTCTAACCAAGTCAATGGAAGTGCATCATTATATCTGGCGATGAGGATAAAATTATGATGAACTGCCTCTGGCCCAATACCAGTAAACAGAATCTGTTTAACTTAAAGTCTGAAGAAATAAGTATTCACCCAAATGTCAAAAGTCAAAAGTTTAGAAATGTATAGAGGGAAAAATTGAGAGAAAATGACCTTGCAAGGCAAGAGCTGTGGTTTTAGGTTAAAAACAAAACAAGTTAAAGAAAAAAGAGTTGCTGCAAGTTTTTTTTGTCAAAAACGTAGGGCATACAGAAAGCAGTGCTTTAAGTGGAAAAGAAAAATATGGGGTTCCAAGGAGCAAGATATCCCATAGTGTGGGAAAACCAAGCGGCTGAAACTGACAATCTCCATCCAGATCAGAACAGAATCTGTGAGGGTTGTTTGGAAGCAATAGTTATACTGATGGATTTCAATCAGAGAAGTTCTGAAATTTTTTGAAAAAAGAAAACACTCCAACATTACAAAAAAAAGGTTTCCAAACAATGGCCCCATCAGACCTCGAGTGCCCAGAGAAATTGACAAAAAAAATCCTGGACACATCAAAAAGCAGAAAAGAAATTAACTCTTCAAATAGCCAGCAGAAAAAAAAGACTACAGCGATCACTTCAGTAACAGTGATGTTTTAAACATTCATAAAAAGCAGCCAGGTTTGCACCAAAACTTCACAAATGTGGGAAAAGCACAGAGAGAAAGCTAGCAACTACTGATAGCTCAGTGATAAAAAAGGGTGACAGTCTTAAAGAGGCAATACATTTAAAGAGGTAATGCATTGAAAGTGGCAATGTACTTAAAGTGGTAGCCTAAGGAAGAAACAAATGGCTATGGACAGGAAAATTGGAGAACACTCCAAAGGCAATATTCAAAAATGTTCGTAAGCAATGAAGACCTCAAGAAAGAGGCAATGAAAGAGCTCAAAGAAGATGCAACAAAGATCTCAAGGAGAAAGCAGCAAAGACCTCAGAAAGGAGGCAAAGAAGACCCAATAAGGGGGGCATTTTAGACCCCAGAAGACAGACAATGAAAGACCTCAGAAGGTGGGCAATGAAAGATTCCAGAAGCATGAAAGCTTCCAGAAGGTGGGCAATGAAAAACCCCATCAGAAGGACAATGAGAGAATTGTAGAATGGAAAAAAGTCAACACTGTCGGAGACAGATCTGAACAACAGTGAAATCAAAAGGGTTTGGCTGAAGTTAAAACAAATAGAAAAGAAAGCTCCATTTGTGAAATGTGTGTTTCAGTACGAACATGATGGATTCTCCTTAGGAAGAAACACAGAAATTAAAGACTTCAAAAGAAACTAGGATTATTGAATTTAGGGGTGGCATGGGGGCACAATGTTTAGTATTATTGCCTGTCAAGGACCTAGGTTCTATTCTGGCCTTGGGTGACTGTCTGTGTGCAGTTTGCATGTTCCCCCCATATCTATGTGTGTTTCCTCCGGGTTCTTCTGTTTCCTTTCACACTCCAAAGAGGTGCGGGCTAGGTTGATTGACTATGCTAAATTGCCCCTTCATGTCAGGGGGATTATCAGGATAAATATAGGAATAGGGTCTTGGTTGTTATGGGAATAGGGCCTGGGTGGGATTGTTGTTGTAGCAAGCCCAATAGCCTCCTTCTGCACTGTAGGAGTTCTCTTCTAACAATAAAGAGAAATCAGCAAAAATAATTAAAGCCCTAAAGTAAACATTAAAACAAGATGAAACAAGTAACAGCAAATTTTTAAGAAGTCACAAAAATTTACAAAAGAAACTTGAAACAATGAAGAATAAACTGCACATCATAAATAAGCAAGTAGAAAATAAGAACAAGTCCAGTGAAATATTGAACAGGGAGAATAGGAGCTTTTATCAGGGAAACTTGGCAATGAGAAATTAACTAAAGAACAAGAAATACTGAAATTGAGAGCAGAATCAACAATTCAGGCATATAAAGAAACTGAGAATACTTGTCAGAACAAGATTGCTAAAATAGTAATATAAATGTGAAAGCACAAGGACGAGTATCATAAAATGGTTGATGAAAAAGATGCTGAATTAAAATGCTGGAAAGAAAGATACTTTATCACTACAGTCTAAGTAGCAGAAACAGAGCAACAATAAAGTACCCATATAAAGTACATAATATAAAACTTCAGTAATGAATCAAGTTAGATCCCTGGAATTGTCTCTGAGACTGGACTGGACTCTTGTCATATGCAGTATACATGGAGGGATGGTCATTCGTAAATACATGGACAACTTTGACAAGTAGAAAGAATCTCCAGCAGTCAGTGTGGCATCAAGAAATGTACCTGATAGATCTGTTGCAGGCATATCTGATATCTCCATTGAAGCAAGAAGTAATGAACTGCCTCTGCCAAAAGATATATCTGTTCTTTACAATTTCTGTTAATGTCAATTCTGTGGAAGCATCTTGGACCACAGAATTACTCTGCATTACAAGAAACAGAAAAATCCCTCAAAGAATTGTCCAAGTCATGTATGTAATGTTCAGTTAGAATATAAGACTGAGTAATGCAGTTATTGAAGATTATATAAAGGAGTTAAAGGGTGAGGATATGGTGATTAGTGGCGATTGTCTCTTGAAGGGCAACACAGCAGAATAAGAGTCACTTGACTTGGGAGAACCAATTGGATAGCAAAGTGGTTAAACATCCCAGGGTGGTTGTGTCCTTCCTTAGGCAGGAGATGTGTATGGGATTGGTGCAGTTGAACTGTACAGTTGCTTTATTAATAAATACCGTTTGTTATTCTACTGAAGCCTGTGAAAGTGCACCATGATGAGCAATATGGCTTGCCCCGATCAAATCACTGAAACAAATGTACAGAAGGCATTGCTATCAAAAAATAATGGTTCACATTATTGACTTCAGTAAAGGAATGAATACTTTCCTAAGTGCAAAATAATTTCCACAACAGTTTGGAAATAAGGAGACAGCATTTGGCAGAGAAAAAAACACAGGGTATCAAATTATCCTTGAATAAAATGTCAGTCTTTCCCTCAACACATGTTTCCTCATTATCTTTAAAAATAACATATCTCTGTTGAATTGCATTAGGTATTCCTGGGGCGCACACCTTAAACAACTAACTACCTAACAGTGGAGAAATTCTAAAAAAAGATACAAGGTACAAAGGATCTTATTAGTCCAGAGAGAAAAAAAAATTACAAAGGAGTCAGAAATAAACGTTAATGACTTGTGCAGGTTTCACAGAAAGCCAAAGCAAAACATCCCACAAAGCTGCAAACATAACCTGTAGCCTTTTAGCCAACAAAAGCATAAATAACCTCCATAAAATCAATAGGAGTGATAATTTCCAATTCCTGAATATAATTCCAATTTATACCAAAATTATAAATGAATTCAATGTAAATGATTTAGTTTGGTTATAAATAGTGAAGCAGCAAGGCTAAAGGTTTGGCTGAATGTAGGCTAACACATAACTTAGAAGCACTACTTTCTAATGTCTATGTATCTATTTTGAACAATATAATATTTAGTTAACACTGCTGCCTCATAGCACCAGGAACGTGGTTCAGTTTCAGCCTTGGTTGACTGTGTGGAGTTTGCTTGTTCTCCCCATGTCTGTTTGGGTCTCCTCAGGGGACAGGGGTTTCCACTCACAAATGTGCAAATTAGGTGGACTGGCTATGCTAAATTATCCCTTAGTGTCCCAAAATGTGCAGGTTAGATGGAGTAGCCATGCAAAATGTGAGTGTGGTTACGGGAATAGGACAGGGAAGAGGGCCTGGGCAAGATACTCTGTCAGAGCGTCAGTGCAGACTCGATGGCCAAATAGCCTTCTCCTGCACTGCAGGGATTCCACGATTTTATGAATAATTACAAAATACTTCACTTATCCACTTGGTAGGAATAACGGTAGGAAGGATTATTATTTAAATGGTGAAAAGCTGCAGCATACGATGGTACAGAGGGATCTGGGGGTCCTTGTGCACGAGTCACAAAAACACAGTCTGCAGGTGCAGCAGGTGATCAAGAAGGCAAATGCAACATTGGCCTTTATAGCTAAGGGGATAGAACATAAAAGTAGGGAGGTACTTTTGTAGCTGTATAGGGTACTGGTGAGGCCGCAGTTGGAGTTTTGGTCGCCACATTCGAGGAAGGATATATTGGCCTTGGAGAGGTTCACGAGGCTGATACCGGAGATGAGGGTGTTGGATAATGAGGAGAGACTAAATAGGCTAGGTTTGTACTCGTTGAGTTTAGAACATAGAACATAGAACATAGAACAATACAGCACAGAACAGGCCCTTCGGCCTTCGATGTTGTGCCGACCAAAATAAAAAGCAATGCCCCTCCTAACTAAACCATTCCCTTCTCATCCATATACTTATCAACTAACCTCTTAAACGCCACCAAACTTGGCGCATCTACAACAGCTGCAGGCAGGGCATTCCACTCCCTAATCACTCTTTGAGTAAAGAACCTACCTCTGATATCCGTCCTATAACTCATACCCCTTAATTTAAAGTTGTTTAGAAGGCTGAGAGGGAATCTTATAGAGACATTTAAGATAATGAAGGGGATGGATAGGGTAGAGGTTGAGAGACTCTTCCCGCTTAGCAAAGATAGCAGGACTAGAGGGCACAGCCTCAAAATTAGGTGTTGGGGGGGGGGGGGGGGGGGGGGGGGGGGGGGGGGTTCAGATCAGAGTTGAGGAGGAATTTCTTCATTCAAAGGATGGTGAATCTTTGGAATTCTCTGCCTGTTGAAGTGGTGGAGGCTTCCTCGCTGAATATATTTAAGTCAAGAGTGGATAGGTTTTTGATTGACAAAGGAATTAAGGGTTATGGGGAGAAAGCAGGAAAGTGGTACTGAACCACTGTAGATCAGCCATGATCTTATTGAATGGCTGGGCAGGCTCGAGGGGCTAGATGGCCTACTCCTGCTCCTATTTCTTATGTTTTTATGTTCGTGTGTAATTCACAACATACCAATTATTTATCAATCGTTGCATCTTTACATGAAAGAAAAATAGTTGTCAGTAAATGCTCCACGTTTTGATTTGGAAACTTGCTTGCCGAATGGGACCCCCCTGGATGAATATTGCATAAATATTTGACAGAAAATAAATTTTTATTCATTTATTAACATTCAGCAATATTGGATGCTCTTTGGCTTTTCTGACGTTTTATAAACAAAAGAGATCAGTTCAAAAATATTGCATTTAGAATTATATTTGTGCTTATGTTTGCTCAATGTATTTTACATAAGATATATGTTGAGCAAACCACTAATACACATTTTCTACTTGCAATGTATTGTGTGACATTTCGCTTTTATGGTTTGTAACATGGAACATTGCAATTAATGCCCAACTACCATTGGCACAGCCACTTAGGGTAAGGTGAATAGAAACATGTACAAGTAACAATTGTACCTTGCAGATGGATCAGCTAATTGCTTTTGTCATTAATAAATTTGGCTTGGTAAATTGGTAAGAATGTAGCATATTTGTCAAAAGTAAATCATTATGGCCTAGAATTTCCCTGGAATAAGTTACCTGCCCTTTTTTCAAAAATGCATTCACAGTGGCCTGCAGAGGGAGTTACAGGCAGTTTTCCTGGGTTTGCTCAATGGTATTCTCATTGGAATAGTCATTGGTGTATGTCTGTACAAGATAGGTGCAAGTACTTGAACTGCCCGGGAACCTATCTGCTGACAGCTCAACCGGCCCCCTTCAGCTGGGGGCGGACAGCATTTTCATTTTGTTCTTTAATAACTTCACCATTATGTTTGCAATGTTTTAATAATACATGTACAGAAATATAGAACATAGAACATTACAGCGCAGTACAGGCCCTTCGGCCCTTGATGTTGCGCCGGCCAGTGGACCCTCTAACCTAAAGTATTCCAATATCATCCATATGCCTATCCACCGACCATTTGAATGCCCCAAAGTAGGTGAGTCCACAACTGCTGCAGGCAGGGCATTCCACGCCCTCACCACCCTCTGTGTAAAGAATCTGCCTCTGACATCCGTCCTATAACTACCACCTCTTAATTTAAAGTTATGTCCCCTTGTGTTGGTCATCACCATCCGAGGAAAAAGGCTCTCACGATCCAACCTATCCAATCCCTTGATCATTTTATACGCCTCAATTAGGTCACCTCGTAACCTTCTTCTCTCTAATGAAAATAACCTCAGGTCCCTCAGCCTTTCCTCATAAGGCCTTCCACCATACCAGGCAACATCCTGGTAAACCTCCTCTGCACCCTTTCCAATGCTTCCACATCTTTCTTATAATGCGGCGACCAGAACTGTACGCAATACTCCAAGTGCGGCTGCATATGACCATGTTGACATCATCTAGACCAGTGGTGGGTGGTTTGAGGCTGATGGACCACATGTGGCCCCTTAGGGTACCCAGGAGGCAACTTGTTGATGTTGAGCACACGCAGTGTGGTTTTCAGCCACAGTTTGTTCCTACCAACATTTCTAAAGTGATACGTATGCAAAGCAAGGATAGGTGAAGTGAGATGAGTGCAGATTGCACATTAAATTGACTGTGAGAGGAATGTGCATCCAATCAAAGTGTAAATCATTTTGTTTTTACCATTTGAAATTGATAGTTGTATTGATATATTAATGATTAAGCATTTTCTATAACTCATAACGAAATCTTTGGTGTGCGTTATAATGATTTAATCTTATTCATGGGGTCACAATTAGTGAACATGCCTGATTTTAATCTTGCAGCCCACTGAGATGAAGGAGGGTCACTCGTGCAATCCACGCTCTAACCTACATTGTTCATCACTGATCTAGACCCAGAGGGCAGCAGGACAACGCATTGAGGTAGAGAAAAAGAACACAGAACTTCACGCTCCAGACCTCCATGTCCTCCTGAAATAACTCAAAGACACAAAGCACCGATTCCTGAGTGGGGGTGCCACCAAGCAACCCAGAAATGTAGCATATGCCTCCTTCCCCTCCAGAGCTGCAAACCAGTGGCACTTAAAGTTTGAAATCCTTACCAAGGCTGGCAGAGTAAACATTGGACATCCTCTTCCTGGGGGGAGTGGTGGAGAAGACTGTTCTTCAGTCTCTTAAAGCAACATTTCCACATTAACCCCTCACACTGCTTCCTGGTCATGTCTGTGACCTGACATCTTAACCAAGATCCCTAGCAGTAATTAATGCAGAAGTCTTATCAAGCATACTTCCACCTCAATAACCTTATGCCACTACAGGGTAGTAGCGTAAGGTGTGGCATCCCCACACCACTTGGCAGACACTCATTAACAGCTTATCCAACACTAATTTATTCTATCGTGTTCCAAGACAAATTGACACATAAAACTATCAATGCAGCTCCATTTGATAAAAACAGCGAGATTTACAGTACAATAGAAAACCATTCTGCTGATGATGTCCTTGCTGACTGAGAATGAGCTATCCAACCTAACCTCACCTTCTAGCTCTTGATCAGTGGTCCTGTATTTTATGACACCTCATGAGTGTTTCTGCCAATACCACTCTTTCAGGCAGTGAATTCCAGATCCAATCTCTGAGTGAAAAAAATTCCTCCTCAGCTACTTGCTAATGCTTCCACCAATAGGGGAAACAATGGCTGAGTGATATTAGTGCTAGACTGTTCATCCAGGAACTCAGCTAATATTCTGGGGACCCGAATTCGAATCCCGCCATAGCAGATGGTGGAATTCGAATTCAATAAAAAATGTCTGGAATTAAGGATCTACTGATGACCATGAAACCATTGTCGATTGTCAGAAAAACCCAACTGGTTCACTAACATCCTTTAGGGAAGGGAATCTACTCTCCTTATCTATTCTGGCTTACTTGTGACTCCAGATTCTCAGCAATATGGTTGATGCTCAACTGCCCTCGGACACCCATGAGTACAAATGAATTAAAAAAAAGAACGAATAAAAGAAAATTAATTTGAATCTCTGCCCCCTCTGAACATTGTTCCCTCTGTTAAGGGAAATCCGCTTCCATCTACTCTAGACACTACACATCAATTTACTCTCATCTCAGCCTCCTCTGTTGCAAAAGTAAAACAAAGCTAGTCTATCCAATGTTTCCTCACAGTTGAAATGATCTCTTCCTGGCAACATCCTTGCAATATGAAGAGATGGGACATTGGAACTCTCAGGCACTTGGGAAAAATGTAATCATTAAGCTCATGGGCACTCACTCGGTCTTTTTCTGTGAGTTGTGGCAGGTTCAGTAACATCAAGCTGGTGTAATTTAGTAAGAGAGCACTTACACCATTGCCCTAGAATCCCCCTGAAGCACCTCCAGCATTGCTCTGAGTGCTTTATGTCAAGGGAGTAATGCTGACCCAATTTTATCATCAATCCTTTGCTGCAGATCCTTTGCAGCAGCAGGAACAACAGAAAGAGAAAAATGATGCTGCTGGGAGAGGAGAGAGTTTTAGGAATATTTTTTCCTATCCATTCACAGCTTGAAACTGCTTGATATTCACATGAGGTCTAGATCCCTCATATTGTTTTGTAAAACATTGTTATAGAACATAGTACAGCACAGGAACAGGCCCTTTGGCTCACATTGTTGTGCAGAACATGATACGAAATTAAACTAATCCCTTCTGCCTGCTTTTGGTCCATATTCCTCTATTCCTAGCATATGCATGTACTTATCCAAAAAGCCTTTAAATACCCCAATGTTATCTACCTCCACCACAACCCCTGGCAGAGCATTCCAGACATCTACCACTCCCTATATTAAAAAAAACTTGCCCCTCACATCCCCTTTGAAGTTTTCCCCTCTCACTAAGGGCCTACTCCCTAGTATTAGACACTTCCACTGGAATTCTACCATCTTGCCCGCCACAGAATCACAATGGTGAAGGGCAGACAATGGAAATGTCCATTGACCTCAGGTGGGAATTTCCATCCTTGCTCAAGCAAGGCCATAACATCCCACCCTTCAACTCTGGGGAAAAGCTTCTGACTGTCAACTCTATCCATGCCTCTCATTATTTTATAGATTTCCATAGACTTCTTATCATTTTGCAGATCTTCTGTGAAACATTAGATAAACGTCAGATGATTGGAACAAGTATCTAAAGCATTACTCTGGTTGTGGTCCACTCCTTTGCTTTATTCCATGCTGCTTGCTGCTGGAATGGAGGATTATAGAGAGAGAGAGACACCATTGTTGCAACACGTTGCTCTCATCTTCGAAGAGCTCACCAGTAGTCTTTCCTTTGCCTCCAAAGAGCTGCCATATGCATGGCTGCTTTAGAATTACATTAGGTGAAAGTCTGTCTGAGAGGTGTACAATTGCCCTTTAACAAGGCCCTAACTTCTTTACTCCCCATCACTTGAATTTTCCTGAATGGTGTTAAACATAGATAAATGTTCAGTTCATTCCTTTTTATTATTGCTGGTGTTTGGCTGCCTCTTCATTAAAAATAGCAACAGTTGGAAATGAAGGACAAAGAGCTAGTGCTGTTGGCCGAACATAGAGGCAGAGACAAAGTCGGTTCCAGCTTCATTTATCTTGGAAAGTTGAGAGAAGGAGCAGGGAGGTCCAAAATAACGAGTAGTGTCATCCAGGAGAGGAAAAAATAATTTTTAGCCCAGCTAACTCTCACTAAATAATGTGTTACTATTGGATAAAATCTCAAATCAGGTTTAAAAGGTTCAGGTTTGTCATTTAAGACTAATTCACAGCAAGTCTGACATTTGATTGAAATGTAGTCTGCAGCAAACTTGGGATGCAGTAAGTACTAATGTGGATATTTTAAACTATGAATTCCATTATAGTGTGTGGTTGAGATCGGCAGTCAGAGTTATTATTCAAACATGTTCTTCAGTTTAAATATTTATTACTACACTGAGCTTTGTTTTCACGTATGCCTCTACCTCACCAGCTGACCCCCACATTATGAATTTGATGCAATAAATTAGTCACTGGGGTTTTAAGTGATGTTATATACAGACTTACCCAATTCTACTGAAAGCTTAGACTGTAAAAGATAAATGTCAGATATCTAACCCAGATTTTTGGTTCTGACTCTCAGTGACAATATATCACTAGTGCAGACTTGCTAGTTCTTTTTTCTCTTAACTAGTCCTTGGGAAGAGATTAGAACAGTGGGAACACATTAGTTCTTGACAAGATGATTGAAACAGCACTTTCTTTCCAAGGAAACAGATTTTGCCATCTCTCTCATTCTTAACTCTCTTCACTCTGTTCCTTCTTCAGAAATGTGGTTCAAATTGTAATCTTTTAATACTGACAGTTAACATTAGGAACTTGAGTTAGTAGGCTTCATATCCTGTTTATGTTGATTTATAAAATTCAAACGTTAGCTGTGTTTAGAAATCGACACAGTAAATTAAAGCCTTTTGGGCTGCAGGAGTCACAGTGTGTGCTATAATGCCTGAAGTCACGGGGTCAAACCATTACTGCACACGCAAGGATAACCTCAGCTACCAGAGAGGTTATAGTCTATCAAATTAAGACAAAGGTTTTCATGCCATATTTGTTTTATCATGTCCTAAGACTAATTCATTTTGAAATATACGGAATGCTTTCATTCAACTCTTGTGAGTGATTTATTTCACTAAGTAAGCAGGATGTGTGCAGAGTGATGTCGGTGACCAGAAGCTTTTTAACATTCTTCTAAGTTTCTGTTCTCTTCTCCTGAAAGACCAGAGGTTGCAACTGTCCTTATATATCTGCCTGAATGACCAATCTCATGTGTGTGTTGAGGCAGTGAGTGGCAGCAGCTATTTGACTATGGGCAGCATCTAGTCAAGGACCATTTTGTCCTCAACATACATTTCCCAGCAAATAGCATTGGAAAGCAAACAGGAATAGGATGCTTGGCTGATCATTGTCTACGATAAATGACAAGAACGCATGATCAATTCTAGCTCCGGGCTGAGATTGGCTAGATGAAGAGTTAAAGCTGGGATCTTCTGGCCTGTTTGATTTCACAGTTTTGACTGCATATTTGATTTGATTTATTATTGTCACATGTATTAGTATACATTTAAAATATTTTTTGTGCACTATACAGACAAAGCATACCGTTCATAGAGAAGAAAATGAGAGAGTGCAGAATGTAGCTGGAGTGTAGAGAAAGATCAATTTAATGCAAGAAACGTCCATTCAAAAGTCTGACGGCAGCAAGGAAGAAGCAGTTCTTGAGTTGGTTGGTACATGACCTCAGACTTTTGTATCCTTTTCCTGATGGAAGAAGGTGGAAGAGAGAATGTCCAGGGAGCATGGGGTCCTTAATTATGCTGGCTGCTTTACTGAGGCAGTAGGAAATGTAGACAGAGTAAATAATGGGATGCTGCTTTGCATGCTGGATTGGGCTATGTTCAGGATCTTTTGTAGTTTCTTGTAGGGGAATACTTTATATAATGAATCATCAGGAAGATAGATAAGGGTTTATTTTCAAGAAAACACTTCCTCTCAGGTCCACTGTGCATCACACAGCTGCTGATGGCTGGAGTTTCATCTTTGGTGGCACAGTGGCTAGTATTGCTGCCTCATAGCACTGCTGCCTCACAGCACCAGGGACCAGGTTCAATTCCGGCTTTGGGTGACTGTGTGGAGTTCGCACATTCTCCTTGTGTCCACATGGGTTTCCTCTGTGTGCTCCTGGTTTTCTCACACGGTCCAAAGATGTGTGGGTTAAGTAGATTGGCCATGATAAATTGACCTTTATGGGGGGATTTACCTGTCCCGCCTGCCACAGGAATTGTAGCAGGCGGTGAGAAGTGGGGGAAAGGAAGGGGCGGACCATGGAAAGATCTGTTGACCTCAGGCAAGATTTCCTGGTTTTGGGGTAAGCGGAAAATCCCACTCTTAGTGTCAAGGTGATTTTCAGGACAAAGACATGAAGTTATACGGATAGGGCATGAATGGGATTGTTGTTGATGCAGGCTCAATGAGTTGAATGTACTCCTGCTGCATTATAAGGATTCCATGATTCTGTGGTGACGGTCACATGACACTAGTGGAGAGGTGAGATCCTCAAGCTTGAAACCTTGTGATAAAGAGTGTTTTCCTGAACTCGCAAAGGCTGCAACATTGCCATTGGCAAGTAGAACTGCAGCTGATTGCAACTGATAACCGGCATATTTTTCTGTTGCAGTGGGACTGAATATCTTGAACATAACAGCCCATCAATATGAATTGATAAGAAAAAGGTAAGCTGTGCAATGTACTTTGAATGCAGGGATTTCCGGAAACTTAGCATTCAAGACACTCTATGAGTTGGATGATGACCTTGCAAAGTGCACCAGAGATTCAGATGTACAGAACGGTATCTTAATGTGTCAAATGCATGAGTTGGGCTCTGGAATGGTTGTTAAGTTGGCAGCTAATTGATAGACTTCCAAGCTTAACTTGGCTGCATTTTTGATACCTGTGTGTGACCCTCTGGAGAGATAGGTCATGTGAAGAGGATTTTCACTGGCATTTAGCTTCAACATGGCATGCACAGGCTTCCCATTGGAAGAGACGTGAGAAGATTGTCCTTGGAAGACCAGTCAGTACATCATACATTCTCTGTTGTCTCCTAACAAACATCCTTTTCACCTATATCACTGCTCCCCTCATCTTACAGAGACTATGTTCAGCTGAATGGGTGTTGAAGAGGGCTGGGCCTTCCTTTGTGGATTCTCCACAGCTATCCCTCTCCACTGCTCTTGCTATGCAAAGCCACCCAGTGAAAACCCAACTATTTGTTCCATGGCATGTACTGAAGTGTGAGAATCTGAGATGTTGTATGATTAGCATGAATCCCGTTTCAGTCCACCCTCAGAATAAATTAACTCCTCTGAGGATTCAACATTCAAGAGGTCCATGTACTGTTGAAGGCCTCGACAAGAAAAGATATGAATTAGCACTGGCATAGTAAGGAAATTGCAACTTAGTAATGTTGAAGATATTTATATTTTACTTGCTACTGAAATTATATGAACATGACTGAGTGTTGTGTGACATGTAAGATGCCGATATTTTACTGTGTCACCGGGAAGCTTTATTTGTACCAACCATTTGGTCTCTTGTGGTCAGGGATGCTGATATGTCACTGCTCTCCATCACTCCCTCCTCTGCAGTTCTGCCAATTGGAAAGGATAAACTCCCTGCAGTGCAGAAAAGAATAGATTCTAGGTGGGATTTTCCAGCTGCGCTCACCCCAAAACCAGAAAATTTGGCCCAGGATAAATGGGCCTTTGTATTGTTTGCACCCTTCCCACCCTAGCTGGCCTGCTATAATTCCCGTATTGGGCGGGACAGGAAAATTCTGCCTTCTGAGTGAGTATACTGGCATGTGTTCACCCGATGGAAGAGTGCATTTCATGAAGGAGGGTTCTCAGGCTGAGAGGCAATGCTGGATGGAGGGATAGAGATGTGAGGAAATGTAAAGGAAGAGAAAGACAGATGTACATGCACTATGAGGAATGACGTGATGGAGTAGCCTTGACATGAAGAGGGTGGACTAGGTCCCGTGGTAGTTGTGGAGGGGGGGGGAACGGGGACATGGAGTGTTTCCCACTGCAGAAGTTGGTGGCAAATCACAGCAGACCTTTCATCCCTGACCTCATTAATTGTGTAACTGGGTGTTTTCCATGGTGGGGGTGAACTGGATGACACTTATTCTGATGTTGTATCTGGGTGCTATATTGAAAAGGTACTCAACATCACTAACCCACTATTGAAGGCAGAAGATGGACCTCTGAAAATGAAGATACATTTCTGGGAGCACTTTGAAACTGAAAGATGGATTTTCAAGAAAGTGTGCAAGAAGATTCTCCAGGAAACCATTGAGGCAGGAAGATGGACCTCATTGATTTGATTTGATGTATAATTTATCACATAAACAGGGCTAAGCTTTTTCCTAGGATGGACTCAAATAGCACGAGGGGTCACGGGCTTAGGGTGAGGGGGGTAAGGTATAATTTGGATGCTAGAGGGAGTTTTTTCACACAGAGGGTGGTGGGGTATGGAATGCGCTGCCAAGTAAAGTGGTGGAGGCAGGTACTCTGGAGTTATTTAAGAAATACTTAGATGGGCACATGAACAGAATGGGAATGGAGGGGTATAGAAAACTGATTTAAAATAGGGATCATGAGCCTTGGGAGTCCCTGGGAAGTGTGTAAATAGATGATGATATTGATGTACTTGTTTTTATCCTACAGGTGCTTTGATCCACCTTGTTGTCTAACGAGGGGCATACACGCGATGGGTCATGAGAGGGCTGCTCTTGAATTTTTTCGAGAGTATCCTAGTGCTTCACATCGTTAGTGTATGCTTGACCTGGACCATTTGATGGGCAACACGACAGCTCAGTGACTATCGCTGTGCTGTGCAGATACATGGATTTGGGCCTGTGTCTGTGGGAGTTTGCGCATTCTCCCCGGGCTTGCGTGGGTTTTCTCCGGGAGCTCCGGTTTCCTCCCACATCCCAAAGATGTGCCCTTAGGCTAATTGGCAAAACAAATTCTCCCTAAATTGTCTCAAATTTGGTTTTTAATCCATAGATCTATAAACATGGACAGGGATTGTGTGTAGAAGTGGGAACATCGAGATGGCGGCGCAGGCTCGTTGGGCCGAAGGGCCTGTTTCCCATGCTGTTTTTGTTCTTTGTTCTTTGTTCTTATGTATTGGTATACAATGAAAAGTATTGTTTCTTGCACACTATACAGACAAAGCATACCGTTCATAGAGTGATCCACCTGATGGTTGTTACACTAGTCACTGCTGTGGTGTTCCACAATCTAGGGTTATTGGCAGCCTCCACTGAGAATTCCAGAAGCAGCCCCAGGCGTTGATCCAAGCAGGCCATGTTATTCCATCTGTGCCTGGACTGGTATGTTTTCCTGCTGGCCACATGGAGAATCAGGTATAGGTGGAAGATTCCAGTCAGGCCTTCATTTGTATCCAGTTAGTGGGTTGCAAATCAGTTTCACACCAGCCTCCAGCAGGTTTCCCAATCTGCCATGGCGGGCACCAACAATGAGATATTCAAACTGGCATGAAATTGACTTTTGTACTCTAGCTAAGTTCTTTCTGCCCACCTCCCATTGAACCTGCTGACAGGACCAGAGGAGAATTCATCCCAGAGTAAGGAAAGGAAAAGGGTGGCCATGTATACAACAGGATACAGGCGAATGTACAACTGTATGGACCATACCAGGTTAGGGCATGAAACTATTATTTTTATGGAATTCAGGAGTTCATTACAATAATCTTGCAAATTGTGTTGAATTTGACTGCAGTCTGTATCTGTCCTGAATCTATCACAATAGTTCTCCTTCAATTTGCTATAAGTTTCTCCAAATTCTCTCTTTTCACCAATCTTTAAATTCTTCTCTTATGGTGGTACCACATCTGCTTGCACTAAATGCACTGTTGGGCATTCAAGCTTAGCCTGTACATAAAACTAGAGTGAAGTGTGCCCATTGAAATAAGAACATAGAAGCAGGAGTAGCCATTTGGCCCTTTAAGCCTGCTCTGTCACTCATTTTGATCATGCAGATCATCAAATTCAATATCCTGATTTCCCTCCTTTCCCTTTAGCCCTAAGAGCTATATCTAATCTCTTCTTGAAGTTACACAATGTTTTGGCCTCAACTACTTTTCTGTGATATTGAATACCATACATTCAACACTCTCTGGATAAAGACATTTCTCCTCACCTGAGTCCTGAAAGGTTTACACTTTATCCAGTAGTTCTGGGCTCCCCAACCATTGGGAACATACATTCTGAATCTACTCTGTCTAACCCTGTTAGAATTTAATCAGAACTCATAAATTCCTTCTCACTCTTCTAAATTCCAATGAATATAACCCTCACTGACTTAGCTTCTGCTCATAAGACAGATTGGCCATCCCAGTATTCAGCCTGGTAATGGCACATTCCAACATAGCAAGGCTTCATCTGGGTTTCATATCTGATTGCACTTCCCCTATCCCCTGTATCCACTTCTTCTTCCCCTCCCTCACCCTCCATCAATCTGATTTGCTGTCAGAGCCATGCATTTCCCATTTCATCGCAGAATTAATAATTAGAGATTGCTCAGGAATTTTATTTTGAACTATAATGCACATTGGAAGGTGTGAGGAGATACACATGAAAAGTTTATCAATATCAACATATTCAGAAGGCAAAGAATGATATTAAGGTCCATGCGTGACAGCTGGTAGGAGGAAGGCAAAGCACTAGAACTTAAGAATTCATCATTCTAAACATTATCATTTACTATTCCTATGCATCTGGTACATCTATTTTATTATCTGGCTGCCTCCTTCATATTCTTTGCTTCCACTTGTCTCAGTTTTTTAAATCACCTCTTGTCTTGTTGCCTTTTTGGGACTGAGTTTAGAATACTGCATTCTCAAACACATTCCTTTCGCAGGTCCATTTCATTTCTGCAGTTCTGTCACTCTTTTTGGAATTGGAGATGGAGTTTTGAGGAACAAGTAATAACTGTGAGCAGGACTGCAAACAAACCATAAAACAAGCCCTCAAATCCATTTTGTGCATGTTTTGCAAATCACAAAAGGGAAAACAACCAATTACAAAAAAGAATTTTAAAGCCAAAAGAGAAAATGCTGAAAATCTCAGCAGGTCTGGCAGCATCTGTAAGGAGAGAAAAGCACTGACGTTTCGAGTCCAGATGACCTTTGTCAAAGCATCTTTGGCAAAGTCATCTGGACTCAAAACGTCAGTGGTTTTCTCTCCTTACAGATGCTGCCAGCCCTGCTGAGATTTTCAGCATTTTCTCTTTTGGTTTGAGATTCCAGCATCCGCAGTAATTTGCTTTTATAAAGAACTTTAAAGGCCTATCCAGGGACCTAGTTATTTTAGGACTTGCTCAGATCTGCCATTTGCATTGGATGAACAGGTAAGATTCTGAATTTAAGCACATCCTTATCGAGCAGATTTAATGGGTTATAAGCAGTCGATCGTCAGCATCAGCACTGACCTTACTCCTGATTTTCCCCTCTTTAAAACTGGGGAACGGAGATCAATGATAGTAACCCAACTCCTTTCCAGCTCACTCATATCAGCATACAAATATTTGGTACCAAATTTCATAAAGAATCATATCTAATCATTCTACAACTGCAATTCAATAAAAACTTCATGTTTCCACATTAGAGAATCAGTTCTGTTCAGGTTATTTTGAACAGAAAGTTGCTGGTTTAACCACAGCTCTGTGCTGAGTTGCAGTGGCAAACTTTCTGCTTCATGTGGTTTGCTTCAACATCGGGGTAATGCCTCTACCCATTAGATTGTCACGGGATTTCCCTATGATATTGTTAGTAACAGTAGCTTACTCTACCACTTGATAATTATTTGGAATCTGATTACATTGGCTCAATCTGAGATTATTTTGGGGTGGGATTTCTTTTTAATAGGCAGTCAATCAAAGTGCATAAGTAATAGATGCATTTTTCTTTGTCAAATATTTATTCAGGTCCCTTTTAAAGCCTATCATAAATTCTATTTATATCTCTGTTTGTATTACAGAATTCCATTTCCTGACAATCTATCGTGTCAAAAAGAAATCCCCTGAATCAACCTCTTCATGCTTTTGATAATCGCCAATGTCAGGGTTTTTGAATCAATATCCTTCACAATGCTAAACACATCCTATTAGCTCTCCCATTAACCTTTTCAATTCCTGTGTGAAGTGTCTCAGTTCTATTAGTGTTTAAAGTTTGTCTATCTGTGTCACAAGTAGCCATACAACAACACTGCAATGAAGTCCCTGTGAAAATCCTCTAGTCGCCACCAGTGCTTGTTTGGGTAGGCTGAGGGAGAATTTAGCATGGCCAATGCACCTAACCAGCACATCTTTCAGACTGTGGGAGGAAACCAGAGTATCTGGAGGAAACACATATAGACACGGGGATAACCTGTAGGCTCCACACAAGCAGTGGCCCAAGGTGGGAATCGATACCAAGTCCCTGGGACAGTGAAGCAGCAGTGCTAACCATTGTGCCACCGTGCCTCCTCCTAACAAAAATCTGTCATCCCCTATATCATTGAGTGAATTTCTGAAAGCTTTCAATGGATTTAATATTCTTTCTAAATTAGGGTACACAAAACTGGACACCATATTTGAACAGCGTCAACCAAGTGTAGTATTACCTCTTTTCTTTTCATTCATGCTCCAACTCTTAAGATATTTGGTCCCATCTGTGTCATTCAGCAGTAATTTACTAATGTATCGCTGTGTTACGCAGAACAGAGACCTGACATAAAATAGACAAAAATGGAAAGAGTAGAGATTACGCCCAACCCCTTACAGTTTACCCTTTCCAGTTGATTATTGATCAGTACTAAAACAGCAATGAAGATTTACAGCCTGTACTGTCCTCCAGCTCCCAGTTGGTATTGAGCCATATATTCAGAAGGAGATAAATAAGGCAAGTAATGAAGGTAAGTTAGAACAAAAATGTTTAGACATATTCTTTAATTACCATGATATGGAGGGGAAGGGATTCAGCTGAACTCTCATTTTGCCTCATGGAAAACAGATGCAGACTGCAAAAAACCAAACATTTCATATAAGCAGTTTGTGAGGTTTTGCTAAATGGTAATTACTTGTCCAATACACATTTTAGGCAAAAGTCCAAAAGATGGTATTATGAACAAATATTTATAATAGCTACGTTTCTCATAACCAGCAGTTGTTCAGAAGTTATGTGAATGATAGAATGGCATTTGCAATTTAAACCTCACATGGTTTCATTTTTGACTTTTAGGTTAGATTGACTTGTATGTAATGTTGGGGTAGTTATTAGTCAAGCACTCAAGTCTGCAGATAGGATTCTGAACACAGTATTTTATGTCAGACAATATGTTTGTCAATTCTGTTTCTCTTTATTGCTCAAACTGAAATAGTTTTGTAGTTTGGAAGACAAAGTGAATAATCGCTTCTTTCCCTTGAAAATTCCTGATAACTAGATAGTGAGCACATACAACTCATTCACTGAACATCAATGAGTGGCACCTGCTTCCAATCTATACAATGACAACTGGGAATCAAGAGAATGCAGAGTAAGAAATTAGGTTTTAGTAATGCGCAAATTAAAAGAAATTACATATGATTTAAAGTATAAAAATACACTTCTGTGAAGGCAATCGAATTACGGACAGCAACTTAAGAAGCAAACACTTTCTAAAAACATGTAAGTGAAAACATGGACTTTTTCATGTCCATGAAAACAGTATCACAATATGTGAAGGAGTGTATTTGTTTGGATATGAATGTACCAAAAAACAGAAACCTACAATTAACATACACACTACCACACACTATTTCCTAGATAAATAACTAGTTTATTCTAAACTATACAGCTGGGGGCAAAATTGCCTCTCCTCTAGTGACAGTGGCTGTCTTCAAAGACATCAGAATGCTGAAAATGTTCATCAATATAAACAGTCATTTAGGATGAGAATAATGGAAAGATTGAAATGATGCTGTTCAGACAAAACATCCGCAGTGAATCAAACACGTACACTAATATCTCTCCAAAGACAACGCCTGCTTTTGTAAAGTATAAGGTAAACTTTCCCACACTAATTGCTCTTTCGGCTAAATTGATGATAAATATATTTGAATGTTGAATTATGCACTTTCATTGTCAAAATTAGGATTCAAGAAGAATCCATCATATATAGACAGAGAACACATACACCACAAACATGTTCTTATGAACTCTTAATAGTTCCAGCTATGTGGATAGACTGAAAAAGCTGGGCTTTCTCCTCTTAAAGCAGAAAAGGCTGAGAAGAGATTTGACAGAGGTATTTAACCTCATGAAGGGGTGTGAAAGACTAAGTAAAAAAAGATAACTGTTTCCAATATCTGAAGGCTTAATAAAAAGAATTAAGGGAATTGGCAAAAGAACCAGAAGTGACATGAAGAAAAACATTTCTATGCGGAGAGTGTTTAGGATTTAGAAAGCACTCCCCACTCTCTGACTGGCTAATTCAATAATAATCTTTAACCTTTGAAAGGAAATTGAACAAATATTTGAATGAGAAAACAATTATTGGGACATGTGGAAAGAGTGGGAGAGTGACAATAACTGAAATGTCAATTGAAAGAGCCTAACACGGTCGCAGTAGGAAGGATGATGAATAGTAAAGACTGGGACCTGAACATATAACACTTCAGAAGAACAGGAAGCTAGGAAAACGTAGAGAAGTGGGTCTGTTAATTAAGGATGACATTGGGACAATAGACAGGTTAACTTAGTTCTGGAGATAAAGTGTGAAATCAGTTTGAGTAGAGATGAGAAATAGGAAAGTAAGAAGTCACTTGTGGAAGTACTTTATAGGTCCTCGAACAGTAATCATGCAATAGGATAGGAAAAAATACTGGATGGTTGTGAGAATTGTGCAATAATCATAAGTGATTTTAATGTATATATCAATTGAAACATTAGATTGGCAAAGATTATCTGGATGAATTCATAGAGTGTTTTTGGGACAGTTTCTTAGAGCAGAATGTTCTAGCACTAACCATACAGCAGGCTATATTAGACCTAATGATATGCAATGAGAGAGGATTAATTAAAGAACTTATAGTAAAGGTGCCTCTAGGCAGCAATGATCAAAATATGATTGAATTTCTCATTCATTTTGAGGGAAATACACCAGTGTTTTAAATTTAAGTAAGGACAATTACGAGGGCATGAAGACAGAGCTTGCTAAGTTGATCTAGGAAATTAGGTTAAGGGGCTGAGATGCATTGACAGGGGATATTTCAAAATACTCAGGGTAGATACATTCCTGTAAGAAAGTCTCACAACATCTGATTAAAGTCCAACAGGTTTATTTGATAGCACAAACTTTCAGAGCAGACTACATCAGGTGTGAAGGAGCAGCATTTCACTCACCTGATGAAGAAGCAGTGTTTTGAAAGCTTGTTGGACTTTACCCGTTGGACTTTAATCTGGTGTGGCGAGACTTCTTACTGTGCCCATTCTAGTCCAACGCTGGCATCTCCACACCATGGCTACTCTAAGACAGACCTCTTTCTCTCTGTCGGGCTTCTGCTGTTGGAATTGTGCACGTGCAGAGCTTGGTGGCTGCTCCCTCTGCTTCCTGATTGGGCTGGTTGGTGTGTTTAGCCCTGTCAACTGATTGTAGTAGCTAAACAGAGTGAAGCCCATTTTTTTTCAAGGATTATGTACATAAGGGGCCCTGTGTTACCTTTCTGATTGTAAGTGCTGGGTGGACTTGAGACTGCGAGTGTTTCAGATCTGACTTTTAGATGTGTTCTCAGGCAGCCCCCCCCATATACTCTCTGCCTGCAAAAGTATCAGCGAGTCCAAATTGCACTGCAGAAGCTTGTGGCCGGAGCTTAATACACCCGAAAACCTGCAGCTCTGATTTGGGTCTCCAACTGCACATGCACAGAAAAAAATGATTAAATGCTGCTCTTTTGCCACATTCCTCCTGGGCTGGATAATGGTCATGATGTAGAGATGCCGGTGTTGGACTAGGGTAAACTCAGTAAAGTTTTACAACACCAATTTTAAATCCAACCAATTTATTTGATAGTAAATTCGCGAGCTTTCGACTCTATAGCCTTCATCAGGCAAATGCCAGACGAAGGCTATAGAGTCGAAAGCTCGCGAATTCCAGACGAATGCCAGACGAAGGCTATAGAGTCGAAAGCTCGCGAATTTACTATCAAATAAATTGGTTGGATTTAAAATTGGTGTTGTAAAACTTTACTGGATAATGCCCAGGAGACTTCCTCTCACCTCCCCACAGACAGTGGACCCATCCCCTTCATCAGCGACATTTTTGCATTATTCACTGACACAGTTGGTCAACATCGGGGCATCAATACCCTCTCAATGGGTCCCCTGATGGATCCCCAGCATGTCCCCCCGCTACCCCATGATCCAACACTGCACAACCTACTTGCATAGCCCTGCCCATACTTAGCCTGTTAGAACGTAACCGGTGACAACTTCATATTCAATGTAATGTGACCAATGGTAATAAGCTGTAAGGGTCAGCTGACCCAGTAAGCCATGGAACCAATTACAGATTTATGTGATGGTCAGCTGACTCACTGTAAATAAGAACCTGTTGAGAATTGTGGGTAGTTTGGAGTGGCCCAGGGCCAGGCCCCAGGTTTGGAGTTATGAAGTTTCTTTATTAAACCCTTTCTTTGATTTATGAGTTAGAGTAAGTTTTTGTTATATTTTTATTGTCTGCATTTGAAGAGTTCCTTCTGAAATAACACAGCCCTCTCCCCCATTAGAATACATAGCACCCGCTCCATACATAAACCCCCATGTATAACCCCCAAGTCACAGCCCAACCCTCATTAAGGTCCCACTGCCAAGCTGCCAAGTGAGCACTGCCAGGGTGTCAGGTGGACACAGCCAGGGTGCTCGGTGGATGCTGGCCATACCCCGACCACCCCGGGACAATTCCCTCAGCATGGCCATGGCGCCTAGTCTCTGCAGCTGCAGAGCTGTAGTGATTCTCGCTGGTGAGGTGAAAAGCATCTGGGAGGGGGGAAAGCAGCCGTATCGATTTGATGTTTATTTGGAGAAGCAGGCAGTCTTATGGTGATGAGTTTCACATCCGTTCCCGCTGGTAAAACTAGGTTGGTATGATTCAGTATTTTGGCCTCTCGCACTATCTTCCTGGCACATCACGCTGATCGATGGGTTTGGCGAGCTGGTGAGATCGCAGCCCACATCTGGAGTGCTGTGTAAAGATTGGTCTCCATATTCAAGCAAGGATTAAAAATGTATGAGAAATTCAGGGAAGATTCATTTGACACATACCAAGGATTGGAGAGTGACTGGGGAGGTTATCTAATGAGGAAGTGTTAAACAGGCTGGAGTTTAGAAGAATGAAAGGCGATCTTTTTGAAAGATCCTGAGGGGCTTTGACAGAGTGGATGTTGAAAGGATGTTTCCCCTCGTGGCAGAGGCTGAGTTTGAGGAACCAGTCTAAGAGTAAAACATCTTTCATTTTAAACGGAGATGAGAAAAATGTCTTCTCTGAGGGAGCTGTGAATCTTTGGGACGCTTCTCCAGGAGAAGGCAGGGTTAATGTATAGTTTTAAGACATTGGTACTTAGATTCTTGATTGACAAGGAGCCAAGGTTATTGGGGATAGGCGGAATGTGGAGTTCAAGCCACAATTATATCAGCCACGCATGGTGGAACAGGTACAAGGAGCTGAGTGGTCTACTCCCACTCCTACTTCATATGTTTGTTTGACAGCCTCCCATTGCTCTGTACAGTTCCAAATGTATGTAAAAATACAAAGAATAACCATAGAGAGACATCCCATTTAGCCCAACAGGTCTGCACTGCTGTTGATGCTCTGCATGAGTCTCCCCTCCATCTTACTTCATATCACCTCATCAACCTATCCTTCTGTGTCTTTCTCCTCATGTGCTATTGACCTTCTTCTTAAAGGCATCTATGCTATTCACCTGGCGTCAGCACGGTGGCACAGTGGTTAACACGGCTGTCTCACAGTGCCAGGGACCGGGTTTAATTCCGGCCTTGGGTGATTGTGGGGAGTTTGCACATTCTCTCCATGTCTACATGGGTTTTCTCTGGGTGCTCTGGTTTCCTGCCACGGTCCAAAGATGTGCAGATTAGGTGGATTGGCCAAAGTAAATTATCCTTTAGTGTCCAGGGATGTGTAGATTGGGGGATCTGACAGCAAGTCGGTGCAGATTTGAAGGACTGAATGGCTTCCTTCTGCACTGTAGGGATTCTACTCTATGATTCAACCACTTCATGTGACAGTGAATTACACATTCTCTAGATAAAAAAATTTATTTTAAATTTCTTATTGGATTTATTGGTAACTACCTTATATCAAACCAAAACCAAACTACCCTGAAGCGTCATCCAGACTCAGGATGTTGGTTCTATTCTCTCTCCTCAGATGCTGTCAGACCTGCTGAAATTTTCCAGCATTTTCTGTCTCTATTTCAGATT
Organism: Sphyrna mokarran; assembly: GCA_024679065.1. Lineage (NCBI taxonomy): Eukaryota > Metazoa > Chordata > Chondrichthyes > Carcharhiniformes > Carcharhinidae > Sphyrna > Sphyrna mokarran. Next base: position 37,584,519 of record JAGIQG010000015.1, read on the forward strand.
CCAGCATCCACCGTATTTTGCTTTTATCTTGCATTGATGCCCCCTAGTTTTGGATTGCCCCATGAATGGAAACATCTTTTTGATGTGTACCCCATTGAACCCCTAGAGAATTAAAAAAACAGCTATTAGGTCACCCTTCAGTTTTCTCTTTTCTAGAGAAAGTTTCCCCATCCTGTTCAGTCTTTCATGACACTGCGATGTGAAAAAGAAAGGCTTGCATTTACGTAGCGCCTTTCATGACCACCGAATGTCTCAAAGCAATTTGCAAACAATCAAGTACATTTGGAGTGCCATTATTGTTGTGATATAGCAAACACAGCAATCAAACTGTGCACAGCATATTCCCACAATGTCCTAATGACCAGATAATCTGCTTTTATGATGTTGATTGAGGGATAAACGTTGGCCACAGTTAACTCCCCTTCTCTTCTTTGAATGTGTCTGTTGTGTTAAATCATATTATATAAAATTATGTTTTATGTTAGCAATGCACCAGGCTTTATTCTGTTTTCTGGAAACATGGTGTAATATTTCCTAGTTGCCTTTGCCTTTCGATCTGTATCCTGGTAATTCAATGGCTAAATTTTAATTATCCATTGTATCATAGTTATTTCTATTGATTCTTTCCATGACTATATCTATTAGGGGTCCAAAGATGGCAAACGAGGGCAGGTTTCGACAGCAGCTTTCAAACCTGTGATCATCTTCTTGGAGCTGTGTGAGGAAGTGTACCTCAGTGAGTGTCACAACAACTTCTGCTAAAGTCGAGTCACTTCAAAACATAGAAGCCACCGGGTGCACGACCAGCTTCCCCAGACCTCTCTTATCAAGCTCATCGTTCCACTCATACTTGTCAGTCTGTCAAAGCAATGGATGTGGCGGGTCTAAAATCTTGTCAGGGGAGCAGCAGTGACGTGACAGGTCAATCCCACCAGTCCAGTTAGTATCTCAGTGGTCCAGCATCCCGCAGAGTTTTACATGTATAGTGTTCATCAGCAGCTGTGTTAGCACAGCTTTTCCTGCTGACAATCCAAGCGTAATAGAGTCATAGTGGCGGCCATTCAGAAGGCACTTCAAACCCAAAAGAAAATTGATGAGGCGTGTAACACAGCATAACCTCACAATTAATCACACATTTAAAGGACTAACATCTCCAGCTGCTTTGTATAGTTAATGCTGGATATGACCAGCGTGTCTCAAGAACAATCTTCCTAAATGCTAATATGAGCTAATTGGTCACGAGCTGTCAACTGTTCAGACACTATCACACAAGCTGCTTCCTTTCTACTAGAATGATTTTTTTTTTACTTATAACAAAAGTTTAGGAAGATCTAATGCCTCTAATGTCAAAAAAGCAGCAAATACTATTTTACAGTGTGAATCGTACAACTGGGAGTTCAGTAGTATCGACTAACTCCATTCCTAATCCACATAGATTGAGAATGAGTAAAATATCTGCAGCATGAAAGTAGAACAGAAAGCCTCAATGCTTGAACGTTCTTCTGAAATAACGATCTTTTGAAATATGCAGAATATCGATAAGGAACAGGCTATTCTTCAGAGCTATGTTTGATCACACTTCAATTGTGTAACTCAAGCCACACTTCAGATTTACCCATTTCTTATATAATTCTTAGCTAAAAAACACTTAACCCTACTGTTGCTTCCAAAAATAGTTTGGTCAATATGTAAAACTTGCTAAAAAGAAAAGAAAACTCACCAGAATAATAAAATTACAAATAGGGCTTGTGATGAACCAGCCACAGTATCTGATAATATAAATTGAATGACTTGATATTACTCGTGCAGGGCATTGTGTTGAGACCACAGTTACAATAGTTAACTTCTAAACCACTTTGTTGCTTTAAGGCCATTGCCCAAGATGCAGCTGCCTTTAAACTCAGGAGGTCAACTCCAGGACAATTGTATCTGCTTGTAAAACTCCAGGTCAAATACTGGTTTCTTTTTTATATACTATAAATCTTATATAGGCACATATCCTTCCTGCCAACTTTCCATTATAAATACCCATGTCTGTATTTATATTTAAAACTAGCGATATTAACTTGTCAAAGGGTCTAGTAGTGCACTGGACAAGTTAATGAACTAGTAATTGAGAGACTAAAAAACAGAGAATGTACATTCAATTCCCACCATGCGCTTTCAGACTGATATTCCATTAAAAAAACAGAAGTAATCATGAAACTGTCTGTTGTAGAAATCCAACTGGTTCACTTTTCCTTATAGGGAAGGAAATTTGCTCTCTTGACCCATTACAGCCCATATGTGACTCCAGTTCTGCATCACCATTGTTGATTCTTAATTGCCCTCTGAAGCAGCCTAGTAAATCTCGACAGGTGAATCAAGACTTTCTCAGTCCGACTTGGGAAGGGAAATGAAGAGTATCTTTTTAAAGGAACTCTGTAATTAACCAGTTTCGCCAGAGGCAGTGCTCTGGTACCTCTGTTTTGTGTCTTTCAACTCCTCAGACTGTGTTGCAGAACAACTCCTACATGCCAACCAACTCTTCTCCACTTCCCAAATGACTATAGTCAAGATCAAATATCGTATAAAAATAAAGACACGTTGTATGACTTTAGAATAGTGCTTGAATGGTCTGCACGGTATGGTCTCAATTATCCTGTGCCTTCTAATCCCTCTTGAGCTGGAGAGGATTCTTGATCTTGACTCTCTTATGTGCAACACCACTACTAGCTGAAAAAAAATTTTTTGTCATATTTTGCATCTGGTTTTCAAAGCATGTAGATGGAGCTAATAAAAATCTGGAAAACATGCATCTCATTTTCAAAACCCATCTAGTAAATCGGATCACAAGCATAACTTCATTAAAACGGACTGGTGGCATCTTATTCTAATGAAAAGAGAGAATGTTGCTGCAGATGGAGCTTGGGGGACATTCATGTGATATTGATATCCAATCATTACGTTGGAGTAAGGGGAGGGACATCTTGTTAGTTCATGTTCAAAAGGCAAGGTCTTACTGCATCAACAAACCGATTTGAAATATTTTGCTCTCGATTCTGTGTTATCAGCATCAAGGATGAACGCCGAAGGGTGCAATAGATAAATGATAGGTGTGCATAGAAAATCATGCTCATAAAAGTTTCAAATGTTCTTGAGAATTGGTAGAAAAAGCTACCAAAAATTGGTCACAGGTAATTGAAAACGCCAAGACACCATACATCCTTGCCATGATTTGATTGAATGGCAGAGCAGGCTCAAAGGGTTGAATTGTCTACTTCAGCTCCAAATTCCTATCTTTCTATGTATGTGATTGAAAAGGATAAAGTGCAATATGCAGTTAAAATTGCAAATAGTATTTCAACAGGGTATTTACAAAAGCTTTTATTTGTTACTTTTCTCCCTCAAAGGTTAAAAGGAAGCCTGCCCTTCCGGCAGTTATTGAGTGCAATTCTTTCTCCACACAGTACACGATGCAGCACACTTCAGTTGTTCATAGTGCAAAACCATTAGAACGAGTGCATCATTTTTTAATAAATATTTTTGGAAATTAGTCGCACTTGGATTTGTAATACACCCATATTATGTTTCCTAATATGTTTGGTAATAAAGCAATATAATTTATTCTGGAAGGCAAATGAATTAAGTTTGTCGAGAATATTTACGCCAAACTTTAAATGGAGACTGGGTCACAGGTTAAAAGGGCTGCAGCGCATGAAATTAATGGCATTTAATCACTTTCCTGCCATTGCACTTCTGCAGGTGCTCTGTGTGACAGGCTGTGTACACCTTTCTGTCATCTAACAGCTGACAAGGAGAAGTAGTTGGCAGCAATCAGACTGGGCTTTATGGGATAGTTCAGACTGCCCTGCTCATTCTGTTTGTTTATGTTTCAGTAGGAAACCATGTGACCAGTCAGTACATTGTTATTGTTAGAGGTTTAATGATGGGGTTTCAATTTTCAGGAGGACCAACATGGTTTGTTTAAACAGAGAAGGTCCTACTAAGGTCAGACCATGACAGCTCATTAAGGAATTGCCTGTTTATTCCATATGAAAAGGAAACCAGAGGTTTCAGCTCAGCTTGGCCTTCTTGTACAAAAGATAGAACAAGGAGACTATGGGCAAGGAGAAGTTCAAAGCTTTTTATCTTCAGTAATCGCGCTCTACGCTACACCATGAATGCAAAACCTGATTGATCCAAAGTTAGACGAAAGTTTTGAAGCCACAACCGAGATCTAGTCTCACACAGCTCAGGCTGCAGGCTGGCTTCAGGCTGTAGCTTCAGGATATTTAAACAAATCTCACTGCCCTGTCGGCCATTTGCGAATGTTACAAATCTAACCAGCATGCAAATGTTGTTCAGGGGAAGCTTGCGTAAGCATTTCACAGTGCACAATGCAGAACTGTGGTTTGCTTAACAGGGTAGCCGCGTGCAACCAATATTGAAGGAGAACTGGCATTATAACATGGGTAGGCTGGGCCTGTACTGCTCCCAGTATTGGTACCATGTCTACAACCATAATAACTGATTGTAATTCAGAAATACACAAAGACTAAAAAGATTACCAAAGAACCAGAACAAAAAAGGTAGGTTGGTGACCAAGGTGCTGAAAATAACTCTCCCCACCTGCCATCAATCAGGCTTTGAAATTTCAATGCCCTAAGGTTGCATTGGTAATTTGTACATAATTATAGATAGAAACGCGCTCATGCTTATATTTTACCACATTTCCTCCTTTAGCTTTTAAATACATTCTTTTTACAAAGACTTGTTTTTACAGGCAAGCTAGAATGCAAAGCTCACCACGTTGTTGCAGATGAGGAGGACATATATGCAGGAATGTTTGTGGTCTGACAGGTTGGACACAGCAAGATACTTCTGCTGTTTGTTGCATGGGAGCTGAAGCAGATGTTGGGGCTCTGGGTTGGCACAGGCCCCAGATGCTGGCAGGGAGTCATTCCACACAGGCTGCAGGGTTCAGAGGAGGAGTATCCAGGGACCGTTTGTTCATAAACACAGCTGAGGGCCAGCAACCTGCTCTATGCTTTCCTTGTGCTTCACTGTAGGATTTTTTTTGCATGCAATCTCTCTAGGAGAGGAAAAGCAGGCACACACTGCTCTTCCAGCCCACGCTCGCCAGAAGTAATTAAACAGTTTTGCTTAACCCTGTTAGCCCGTCATTTGTTATTTCCATTCTCTGATGTGCACTGCTTGGGAATGCGGGAATGCTTGAAGCCTTACTGCTGGGTTGTGGAATGAGGCTTTTGTTGAAGTAGGACATTGTATAATTTCCACAAAGTGTTTATAATAGAAATGTCTGGTTTACTGAATCCTTTCCATGTAACAAACAGTGAGGCTTGACGTGCTTTCTCCCTGCATGGCAGGAAATAGAGGATAAGCATGTTGCTGGTATGAACATGTTACCAAATCCTTCCTCTTTTCCGTGTGACATCTGCGTTCTAATAAAAACATTCCACCGTCAAAATATCAGGAAATTCTGGACATATCTGTGCTCACTTCAGGCAATGCTACAATTAGCATTCTTGGCTTACAGAATAGGAAAATAGCGAGAACATAATCCAAGTGTTTTTAAAACATCATTCATGATTATATCTTTAGGAGCAAAGCTCAGAAAGATTACATAATTATGTTATTAACGTTTAACATTGAGAAATTATTTCATTTTATTGAAAATTACAACAGGGTAAAATATAGCCCATTGCATGAAAAGCCAATCTATTTTGATAGACATATGACACCAATATATTCTTGAGACCTTAGCCATGCTGGAGTACACATCTTGCCAGATTTCGGCTCGGGTGGTTCAGCCTGTAGGTAGCTTAGGTCGCATCAATGCACTGCCAAACCAGAACATCCAGGTAAGTTTTGTTTTCATTCAATTGTAATTGATGCATGGCACATCCTAAGAATGTCCAAATTTCCGCCAACTCTAGTTATTGGACCCCCTAGATTTGAAGCCTCTCTCGAGGGAGACTGGAAATTATCGCCTAATGTCAATGAACATTTCCATTGTCCACCCCTCACCCATTCTGATTCCATGGTGGGCAGGGCGGTAGAATGCCAGCGATTGTACCTGTAAATACAAAATATGTATAAAACACTACATTGAATATTCCGATCAAGTTCAATGTCTTTAAGATAATTCAGGGAAATAGAAATCTAGCAAATGTGCACTTTCTTTTTCAGATCACAATAAAAAGCCCCTTCCTTAGTTGAAATGCTGATATAGTTTAAGTTTTAAGTTTGTTTATTAATGTCATTATGTTTACATTAACACTGCATTGAAGTTACTGTGATAATCCCTGCATCGTCACACTACAGCGCCTGTTCAGCTACACTGAGAGAGAATTTAGCATGGCCAATGCACCTAACCAGTACATCTTTCAGAAAGTGGGAGGAAACCGGAGCATTCAAGGAAACTGATGCCAACATGGGAAGAATGTGCAGACTTTGCACAGACAATGGCTCAAGGCCAGAATTGAACCTGTGTCGCTGGCGTAGTGAGGCAGCAGTGCTAATCACTATGCCATTATGCTGCCACTTTCAAAACTTTCAAAGATTGATTATTATGAGTTATGGGTTTATAAATTTAAATATAGTTTTAAATTCTAACTTTTCAATAGAAAACTACAAATAGGTTATTTAAGTTTAAAACATGTGCTTTGCTTTAGAAGCAACTGGATGACCTCCCTTTCTGCCTTCTACGAAACTCTCCAAATTTTTCATTCCCTTTTTGTTGTCATCTGCATCCTTCTGCTTTTCATAGTATAGTCTATAGTTTGGATCGTGTGAAATTCATGTTTCACACCATGGGGTAAGAGTAGCCAAACCAAATGTTCTCTAAAAGAATTGAGATGTTTTACTTACCAGAACATGAGGCAGATGGAGCAGAGAGACCCCTCCCACATTAACACTGGGAGTCCTTGCCAGCCACCATGCCCCTATGAGTTTACACAAATGGTTACTTTACCTGGAGGGAAGATGTGAGGCAATACATATTTTAAAGAAAAACTACCTAGACCATGAAACCAATGGAAGGACTCTGGGAAGGGTTTGAAAATGTGAGGATGTTAAGTGAATGTAGAGCACTTAGAAACAATGGTTAAGCTTGGACACATGCACCAGAATTCTTTCGTCCTGCCTGCCACGGGAATCAAAATGGGCGAGGGGCAGATAATGGGAGCGTCTGTTGACCTTGGGCGGGATTTTCCAGGTTGGGTCGAGCTTTAAAATCCTGCCCATGGTTCCCAAAAGTTTCTATCATTGGGTGTTTTCCTCGATTCATGACTGGGTCGATTCTCAACAAATTATTCAGAATTGATTGCTACATTTAGTCACAGCTCCATTATTGCATTACACAGCTTCCAATTGGAAGCCAGGTGCTCTTTGGCCTCCTTTCATGGAGCAATTCCTTTGGTCCTGTACAAAGAGGAGTGGGACAGAGGGTTTCTCCAGCCCCATGAGCCCCCCCACCTCAGGAATTGTGGTGCCCTCACTGGCCCTGATCAGGATCCCACCCATAGCAAGTGACAACACCATAGTTATGCAAATCTGTTAATTGTAATACAATTAGTGAGTTTGATGGCCCATTCTGACTTTGGGTCACTGTCTGTGTGGAGCTTGCACGTTCTCCCATATCTGCCTGGGATTCCTCTGGGTGCCCTGGTTTCCTCCCACACTTCAAAGGCGTGCGGGTTAGGTTGATCGGCTATGCTAAATTTCCCCTTAGTGTCAGGGAGTTTGGCAGGGTAAATATGTGGGGTGATGGGGATAGATCCTGGATGGAGTTGTGGGTGCAGGCTCAATAGGTCAAATGGCTTCCTTCTTCACTGTAGGGATTCTATGATTCTAGGAAAACTATGTGAATACACTGGGCCGGGTTCACAGCTGCGGAGAACGCATCCCCACCTCCCCACCCGCAGATGAAATTGACATCTTCTCTGAGTCAGAGGACTTCAAAGAAATTTGCTCACACATGCAGCTTCTGACAGAGAGAAAGGGAAATCACTGCTGCAGAATGGAGTGCTGGAATGACATAAAATCCTGCCAGGTGACCGGGGGACATAGAGATTAAAGTGATCTGGCTACTTCGGAATTTTCACAGCTGGCCTGCAGAAATGCAGATGTTGATCACACGGCTGTCGGAAATCATCATGCCAAGGGTGATCTTCAGGTCCAAAAGGCCTAGAGGGGCTGTTCAGCCATGAAAGCCTCATCCCTGGGGAAAGTGGTGATGTCAATCCCTTGCTCCAGCCCTAGCCCACCCAACACCCAGGATCCGTGAGGGACCCTTCCTCTGCAGCCTGGCAGCAGCAGAGGGGCAAATTGAATTTATCTCTTTGACACCACCCGACTTTGATTGCAGGGGGTTGGGGAACCCCTGAGACCTCTGTGGCGAGGTGGGTGTGGGTTACTTTTTCCTCTTTAAAAAGTGTGTCCTGATCTTCAATGCAGCCGGCTTTGGCAGCATGTTTAGGCCCCACCCCTCAATTTGATGTAGTGAAACATGCTCCCTTCTTTTAGGATAATGCGCCATCAGATCTGGAGAGAAACACACTGGTTTTCAATCAAACCCTGATACTTTGCCATTGTTTGGTAAGATTTCGCTCGTCATATTTTGGACATCCCAGGAATAAAAATTGGATCATCCTGAGGCAGCAGCACTTTAACATGTCTTCCTGAACCATGGATGTGCAGAGTCTGCCTACATCACATCCTTCTACAAAATGTCATATTTGGGGGCAGGACTACTAGATTCGGCCCTCCTATACCACCCTTTGTAACAACGAGGGTCTCTCCATCTCTCTGAAACTTCAGAGCAAAGTCCTCAAGATGTGGGAGAAACTGGCAAGGTAACAATTATTGTCTATTTTTATTTGCCCTTCATGAGGCAGTCATATAGAGTGCACCGATAATCACATGTAGGCCTGAGCAATAGGGCAGGTGTTGGAGGGGGCTGAGTCCCTGCCCTTATGGATATCTTTGAATCTAATGATCTTGATGAGAAACATGGTGACTATGATTACTGATAAACTCACAACTCACCAAATCCATTCAATTTTACAACTTGCCACAGTGTGATTTGAACTTAACACTTTTGGGTTTGGCGGATCATGACTCCCATCAGTATGGTATAAAATGTAATCCGATAATGTATGGAAAAGAGTTTGCGATTTGGCCCCAACTAGCCCAGCGAGGAAATATCCTGTGAAATTGGAGTATTTCCCAATTTAAACATATTCAAAAAATCCTATCAGCTGAGGCAAATGAAGGAACTGGAAACCTCAGTGAGGCCTTATAATGTAACATGATCATCACAAGCAAATTGACCAATGGCTCATCTCATTTCTGTTTGTGGAAGCTTACTCTGCAAAATTTGCTGCATTTATCAGAACTTTATAATTAATTCATTGATTGTGAAGAGTTGCAGAAAATCTGAAGGACAAGGGTATAAAGTGCTTGTCATCATGAGGGATGATGTACCTAAATGAGGGTTTCCTGATTTAATTATATAATACTTCTGATAAGAACTCAAGCTCAAGGCTTGAATATTCCATTAATCGATATTGGTAAAATGCTGAAGTTTCTCAAAGGGCCTTTCTGTCACATTACCAGAGGAGACAGTTATGTCATGGGGACTCAGGGAGGATTGATATGTTGTCTTACAGAACTTCACTTCTGGGAGAGCAGTAGCTGATTTAATTAACAGGCCTACAGTCCAATTCCCAGACAGGGAGAAAGTCAGAGGTCAAAACACTAATGTTATGCCCTGAAAATGTACAAAAAGAACAATGATCCACATGTTTATAGTGCAATGATCAGATCTGCTATGAGTGTGTCTGGACTGCAGTATGTGGGAGTTTGTGCACAGTGAGACTGTCCCGAGTGAGCACATCTGCTGTCTCTGTCTTGAATCTCTCCGGATCGGAGTTTTTGAGCTGGAGTGCTGCAGTATGAGTTGGAGACACTGTGATATGTAAGAGAGTGAAGTATCTGTGAAAGGAGAAGTATTTGCGCGATTTGTTCCCAACCTCAGACACACCTTGTGGAGAGGTATAGAGTCAGAATGGGGTTGTGGTAACCAATGATGCACAGAGCTAGGGAAACTCAGATGGGATAGAGAATGAGAATCTCCAGAAATCGATCCACTCCAACGGGTACAACGTACTTAATTCATATGCGAATAAGGTTAAAGATAGCCAGAAGGACTGCCAGCTGGCTGATCATGACACCTTCACAATAATAGAAACTTCCATTTATGAAAGCCCATTCAAAGTGTTTTAAAACAAGCTCAAGTTCTCGATCTCTCATAAAAACAAACGTCTGTTCATACTCCACATTAAAGATGGCTAATCCTTCAATTAAGAAGTCTTACAACACCAGGTTAAAGTCCAACAGGTTTATTCGGTTGCAAAAGCCACTGGCTTTCAGAGTACTGCCCCCTCATCAGGTGAGTGGGATTTTGGTTCACAAACAGGGCATATAAAGACTCAGGTGTTGTAGAAGATTTAGCAATTAGGGAGATAGATTTGTAAACAGGATTGAGAGTCTAACATATTGTCTATCTGATGGAAGACATCTACAACCAGCGTGTGAAAAGATATTGATGAAGAAAGGGGAAGAATCCAGTTGTTGTGGTCCATATTGGGACAAACAATACAGAGTAGACATGAGCTCTTGTTCGTAGCATACCAGAAATGAAGAGCTACATTTAGAAACAGGACCTCAAGAGTCAAATGCATTTTCATTATCGAACTGGGTAAGTGAGTTAGCACGTTTCCCAAAATGCTCATCTCATCTCAGAAAAAAGACCACCCCCCCGCTCCCGAATATCATAATTTTTGTCCCATGGATAGGTTTGGGATAGAATCAGATCCCACAAGCATCCACTCGGGCTGGCAGGTTCCAAGGCAGGTTTGTTAGAAGGCCCACCTCAATTCTTTGGTACTTTGTCGCAGTTGTACTATATGATTATAGGCTCTCCAAACTTCAGGCCTCATACTCCCTCACCCCCACTGATTTCCTCGTAGCCCTTTAGGCATTTTGTGTGATCTTAGGGAATGCTAAAGCTTAATCCACCCCTCCCCATGACCTTTTCTATCTCCTTTTATATGGACCCCATTTGGAATATTGTGAGTAGTTTTGGGCTCCAAACCTGAGAAAGGATGAATTGGTCTTGGAGGAGCTCCAGAGGAAATTCACAACAATGATCCAGGAATGAAGGGTTTCTCACATGAGGAGCGGTTGAGGAGTCTGGGTCTACACACGATGGAATTCAGAAAGATGAAGGGGGATCTAATTGAAACTTACAGAATACTGAGAGGCCTAGGTAGAATGGACATGGAGAGGATGTTTCCACTAGCGGGAGAGACTAGAACTTGAGGGCACAACCTCAGAGTAAAGGGACAGACCTTTAAAACTGAGATGAGAGGAACCTCTTCAGCTAGAAGGTGACGAATTTATGGAACACTTTGCTACAGAGGGCTGTGGAGGCCAGGTCATTGAGTGTCTTTAAGATAGAGATAGATAGGTTCTTGATCAATAAGAAGATCAGAGGTTAGTGGAAAAGGCAGGAGAATGGAGAAAAGAACCATATCAGCCATGATTGAATGGTGGAGCAGACTCAATGGGCTGAATGGTCTAATTCTGCTCCTATATCTTACGGTCTTATAATTTTATGCCAGCTCCTGCCTCTACAAACCCTCCAAACCCTTTATGTCTTTATGCCAATTCATGCCCCCATCATGACTCCTGTGCCAATTCATGCCAACCCACCCATTGTCTACTCTACAACTAAGGAGCCATATAAAAATGTAATAAAATAACATTTCAAAATCTAATATAGATTTCACTATTCAGACTTCATAATAACAAAAACTCTCATTCATGAAAGCCCATTCAAAGTTTTTTAAAACAGTCACTTAGCCTTGTTGAGTTCAGCTTTCCCTCATATACGAACCATGCCCTACCCCTTTCCTCCACCAGCAGAAATTGGTTCTGATGGAAATGGGGGTAGAACATTTGCAACCACATCCCTCCTGCCATTTCTGAAGGTCTACAAAGTCTTCCTAAATTTGTGAATTTGCAGATCATATTATTTGAATCTCTGAACCATTGTTGATTGTCATAGAATTTATCTGGTTCGCTAATGTCCTTTATGGAAGGAAATCTGCCTTCCTTACCTGATCCAGCCTACATGTGACTCCAGACCCACAGCAAAACAGTTAACGCTGAACTGCTCACCAAAATGGCTGGGTGAGACTCTCAGGAGTATCAAACTGTTATGAAAAGCCAGAAGGAATGAAACTTGACAGACCACCTTGTGGGAGTTAGGTTACAAACAATTGTGAAAATTAGTTGTCAAAAGAACTCTATCAAGTAATGGAAAATGATTTTTAGCCAAACACGGCCTTCAGTAATGCCGTCAGTAAGGCCAACGCTTATGTGCTCAAGATAAGCAACTAAATCTAAAAAAATTGTTTCATAAACACCACATTCCAAGGCAAGGACACAGGATAAAAACAAAGAGCAAGTTACCATGGTATTACCAAATAGCAAGACATGGGGAAATATTATGCTAATGAAGGATTGGCAGGCGACAATTTTCTACTGGATGAGAAAGGGCAAAAGGCTATGTTATAATTGGTGAATATATATGCAAATGAAGGATTAGAAAAATCCTTCTCATTTGCTGTAATTAACTATAATTGCTAAATTTTCTGTATGAATCAACAGAACACCCGGCAATATTTTGCTTGCCTCATGTTCTCACGTATACACAAGTTATTAAAGCTTGGAAATTGAATACTCTGTTTCAATATCATTAATGAGCCTGGGACAGTATCTCCAAGCTTGCTAATATTCCTGCTCCTGCTGGGACAGGTTCACATCGTGTTCATATTAACAGGGATTAAAGCTGCTCCTCACCAATGGGGACCAGGCATGATGGCCTCCCTAATAGGATGGAGGCCACTGAGGTCCTCCCAAAGGTCAGGGAATAGGGGAAAGGCCCCTGGGGCAGCTCCAGCCTGGCACCCTGGCATTGGGCAATCTCAAGGAGTTGGGGCTTCTGGAGAGGTGCCAGCCGACTGGTGGTGGTGGGATGGAACTGCTGTGCACTCTGCATTCGGGATCGTGGGGAAGGGTGCGGAAGTTAGATCACAGAATCACTACAATGAAGATGGAGGCTATTCAGCCCATTGAGTCTGCATTAACAGCAATCCCACCCAGGCCCAATACATCCCCGTAGCTCCATGCATTTATCCTGTTAATCTCCCTGATGCTAGGGGGCAATTTAACATGCCAATCAACCAAATCCACACATCTTTGGACTGTGGGAGGAAAGGGGAGCACCCAGAGGAAATCATGCAGACATGTGGAGAACATGCAGACTTCACATAAGCAGTGATCCCGAGGAATTGAAGCCAGGTCCCTAGCACTGTGAGCAGCAGTGCCGGCTACTGTGCCACCATGCCACCTTCATGTGCCACCGTGCCGCCTCAGGTTGGGGAAGACATCAGAAGGCTGATGCGTTGTCGGGGAGGGGGGGAGGGTGGGTGGGGAGGGGAGGGCTGGCCATTGGGAGGTGGGAACAGAGGATGTTGATAGGGTCAGTGGTCATGGCAGGGAGTTGGGGAAGACTTCAGGAGGCCAATGATGGGGGTGTCAGTGCCCAAGCACTGATCTGCCTACTGACGGATTGGCGCATGCACAGCGGAGTGGCCCCCTCAGTACTCGACGCCAGCCTCCCAGGCGGGATTAGGCCCTTTCTCCTTCACTGCAGGCGTAAATCCCCTGGAGAAACCTGTGAAGTACAGAGAGCCAGAAACTCACCTGATTTACCTGCCCAAAAAACAGACAGGAAAATTTCCTGTTTTCCTGCCCGTTGGGCACTTTGTTTCCTTTTGGGAAAATCGTCCCCATCCAGCCCACAAGACACGGGACAAAGCCAGACTAACAAATTACCATCCCATGACTCTCCTCTCAATTATCAATAAGGTGATGGAAGGGATCATCAAGCGGGACTTGACAGTAATAACCTGCTCAAGGACACTCAGTTTGGGTTCCACCAGGATTACTCTCCTCCTGGCCTCACTACAGCCTTGATCCAAGCATAGGCAAAAGGATCGAGCTCAAAAGATGAGCTGAGTATCCCTGCCCTTGATATAAAGGGAATATTTGACCGAGTGTGGTATCAAGGAGCTCTGGCAAAACTGGAGCCAATGGGAATTAGGGGAATATCTCTTTGCTGATTGGAGTCAAACCTACCACATAGGACGATGGTTGTGGTTGTTGGGAATCAATTATCCGGGTCCTGGGATATCACTGCAGGATAGTGTCTTGGGCCAGCCATCTTCAGCTGCTTCATCCATGTCTTTCCTTCCATCATAAGATCAGAGGTAGGAATGGTCGCTGACGACTTCACAATGTCCAGTACCGTTCACCACTCTTCAGATACTGAAACAAGTTGGAGGTGATTTTCCCAAACATATCCGTTCCTTCCACCACCAACAATGGTAGCAGTGTGTACTATCTGTAAGATATACTGCAGAAACTCTCCAGAGCTCCATCGACAGCACCCTGCACCTAGGTGGGCAAGAACACCAGATACATGGCAATACCACCAACTACAAGTTCCCTTCCAAACCACTCACCATCCTGATGTCAATCTTTATCACTGTCACTGGGTCAAAATCCTGGAACTCCCTCCCTAACAGCATGGTGGATTGTAGCAGTCCACCTTCTCAAGAACAATTAGGGATGGGCAATAAATGCTGGCATTGCCAGCGATACCCACATCCTACAGAATAAAATTTTAAAAAACATAAGTAGGGAGAGGAATTTTAACTTTGGGTGACAGTGTAAAGTGGTCAATGTCAACTCAGCTGCATATTATACATCTGTCCTATAAACACTGGCAAACAAAAGAGAATAAGGCAACATGGTGGCAGAGTGGTTAGCATTGCTGCCTCACAGTGCCAGGGTCCCGGGTTCAATTACGGGCTCAGGTATGTATAGGTTTCCTTCAGGTGCTCCAGTTTCCTCCTGCATGCCAAAGATGTGCAGGTTAGGTGGATTGGCCATGCTAAATTGCCCCTTAGTGACATAGGGATTAGCAGGGTAAATACATGGGGTTACAGCGATAGGGCCTGGATGGGATTATCGTTATCCAGGCTTAGTGGCTGAATGGCCTCCTTCTCTCCTGTAGAGATCCTAATAATCAGAAATGATCTTATTTTGTCGAATAAGATGATGTGGGTGAGTCTAGCGTGTTCAGTATGTTGTATTATTATTATTCCAAATCAAGCTCAAGTGATTAGACTTCAGGGATCTGATTCTAACTGTTGCTCTGAATGTTTACTGGGAATCGAACAGAGTGGTTCAATTCTTCATATATATATATTTCTACAGTCCATTCGGAGAGATTAGAATCATAGACTCCCTACAGTGCAGAATAAGGCCATTTGGCCCATCGAGTCTGTATTGACCACAATTCTACCCAGATCTCATCCCCATATCCCTACATACTTCCCTGCTAATCCCTCTAACCTACACATCTAAGGACACTATGGGGCAATTTTAGCAAGGCCAAATCAATCTAACCCACACATCTTTGGACTGTGGGGGGAAACTGGAGCACCTGCAGACATGAGGAGAACGTGCAATCTCCACACAGACAGTGACCAAGGCAGGAATCAAACCCAGGTCCCAGGAGCTGTGAAGCAGCAGTGCTAAGCACTGTGCTATCATGCTGCCCACAGACTGACAGAGTGCTGTTTACGGGGGCTACTATTGTAACATCCCAAAGTGATATTGCTGTCAAGGTATGTATAAACAGGGTCAGTCATGCAGTTCCTCCAATGCTAAAATGCTTTGTAGTTAAGAAGATATTTGTGGCAGAAGCACATTTGTAACCACCGATGGCAGCTACTAAAATATACTTCGAAATGTCTAATGGTTTAGAAGTTGAACACAACAGAAATAACAAAATTGAAGGAAAATGTGCAGATCAAAAGGAGTTAAGATTTGAGTTAGCAAGTCAAAGAGAAAATGGTTCAACCAAAGATTGAGCAGCCTTGTTTGTGTGTAGAATCATTGAATCCCTACGTGCAGAAGGAAGCCATTCAGTCCATCGACTGCACCGACAACAATCCTAACCCAGGGCCTATCCCTATAACACCATATATTTACCCTCCTAATCTCCCTGACATTTTCCAACTGTGATTGCCCCAGAACTGGAAAATCCCGCCTGAGTTCAACAGACCTTTGCATGGTCCACCCAATCCCTCCCCCACCCACTAAAAATCCTGTAACAGATGAGACAGGAAAATTCTGGTGTAAGGAAGAATTTAGCATGGCCAATCACCTAACATGATTAGTGGAAAACTAAAGTGACGAGAAACCAGACTATCCAATGTGCATTATTATTTTATTCAGCTACACACATCATCAATCTACCAACCAACCAAATCTGTTGCGATGTGTTGAAATTAAGTGTTGAGCCAGAATTCAGATATTTTATTTCTGTGAACCCCCATTCTTGATCAAAGCCAGTGAGGTGGCCACACAGAGGGGGAACCTCTCCTTTACTTTTTGAGTATTCTCTAATCTGGGGCTTGAAAAAGTTAAACACCAAAACATGTGGGAGACTGTTTTGTTACATATTTTAAAATACTTCTATTTTTTGCTGGACTTTCATGTTGGGGATTAGGATCCAATTTTCTTTTTCATTTTTTTCATATTTGATGCTACGAAGCTTTATTTATTAGTGTCACAAGCATTAATAGTGCAATGAAGTTACTGTGAAAATCCCCAAGTCACCACACTCCAACGTCTGTTCGAGTACACAGAGGGAGAATTTAGCATGGCCAGTATGACTTTCGGATTGTGGGAGGAAACTGGAGCATCCAGAGAAAGCCCACACAGACATGAGGAGAACATGCAAACTCCTCACAGACAGCCACCCAAGCCAGGAACTGAACCCAGGTCTCTGATGCTGTGAGGGAGCAGACATACAAATAGACATTTTTCCCACAAATATGTTGACCCTCTTGAAAATGTACTGAAAGGCATGTTGAGTGTTTAAGTTAAATTGGAGCAGAAATCAAACAACAGAAAATTTAGAATATGTTCTGTATTGTTTAAAGCTAGACTGTTTGATTTTTTTAATAGAAATCTTTCAAAGTGACAAACCATAACAGACCTTTTGACTCCTTTAACATTCTTTTTTTGTTTTTGAAGCAAATCGACTCCTAACATGAACCTTAAAGAAACAGGGCTGCGAAGGGAAACTGTTTTGCTGAATCCTTCTTGTCCAGTACACAAAAACATGTTGAACTCTGAGACAAGTATGTGCTGCATCCAGCTGTTTAAACAGCCGTTAATTAAAAACAATTCAGTTTGAAAAGTGATATCCCCCGACAGACTGTAACTATTTCATATGACATGTCCAAAGAAAGATAGAGCAATTTTGTGGTATTCTGAGCCCGGGAGGTTAGCAGATAATATGCTGCGAACGTACAGAGGACTTTTGCGCAAAACCACTAGGTGCTCAACTTGTATAATGACCAAGGATAGGACTAATACCTTCAGGTTATAAAATGGTCCCCTAATCATGTAGAACTGCATCCAACTCATTCAGCATTGCAAGATAAATATCAAAAGATTTAACTGCAGCTAAGGAAGGACCAAACTGCAGCATGTATGTTCAATGGAATCATAGAATCTTGTGGTGCTGTGATTAGCATCCCTGCTTCTGAGCCGGAAACTCCAGCTTCGAGTCCCATCCCAGGACTTTCAGGTCAAGGAAAAACTGCATTCATAATGTGGCCAAACAGGTTGAGAGTCAATCTGCCAATCCTTCCAAATGCACCAATGGCTTGTGGTAAGAGAGGGAGAGACTTGTGATCAGCCACACTTAATATGGAGTGACACCTTCTCAAGATATTAGTGCCTAGTGACAGACTAGCGACTTGTTCAGGGAATAACCAGCTATGGAAGCAGACGCAAGTTTACCTTAGTGCACCACTAAGTGTAGAAAGGCAATTAGAATTAGATAGTATCTTACAGCATCAATGGTGACCATTCAGCCCATTGTGCAAATGCTGGCTATCTAAAAGCTGTCCATTTTGGACCCCATGACCTAACTTTTTTTTCCTGCACTCCTATAAATTACTCCCTAAGTACACATCTAAATGTCATTTGAAAATTCCTGCAGGATGAGCTTCCATCGCAAAATTTTTACTTTAAATCCATATTAATCCCCTTACCACTCAATGTGGTCGTAGTTATTTTGGGATGTTGTGAAATGATGAAAATCCATATCTGTTTATAAACGGCTACCTCCCATAGTGATTCGGATTTTACTGAGCCATCAAAGTTAGTTCCAATGGAAATGTTATGTTAAGATTTTAATAGTGGCCAAGGCAAGCAGCCAACAAGTTTTGGGCAGCAATTTTTAGCAATTTTAATGCCTTAAGCCTGACTCGGTACCACTTTAAAATGTGGAGATGCCTGTTGTTGGTCATTTTTAAAATAAAGTGTTTAAATAATAGGAAGAGTGGGAGACAGATAAGGGTTTAAATTTTACAGCTTGAGCATGACACATTGCAGCAAAATTCTTGGCTGGATATCAATATTTCTTTTAACTAGAGACAGTTCTTAATCACTCTTAAACTGAACCAAACACTGGGACATTAATGCTTAGGTAGCAGACGTAATCTGAAGAACTGCCCCAATCATTATCAATAGAATTCCTTCTTATAAAGCAAATAGATTCCATTCAGTGCTGTGTGATAGAGCTTTAAAATACGACTTTGGAAATCACTGTTAATGGCTTGGGTTTTCAGGTTTCTTTGGAAGTGAATTTCAGTGTTTGCCATCGTTACCTTTCTCCAGACTATTTTAGTGCAGATTCCTGAAGTTGTAGTCTGTCTCTCACTATTCCCCCATCCAAACCCCCTCTACCCAGAGCTGATCGGAAATCAGTGACATCAGAGAACTCCCCCCTCTCTGCTTGCACGCATCCCTCTTCAAAACCCCGTTAAAATGACACCTTGTTCATTCATTCAGGTCTAATTGGCCTTGTAACAGTAGCCTGAGTAATAATTATAGCTGATTTACAGACCTGGCCCTGAAGAAAATCTTTTACATATTTGGGACGTTTGCTAACTGTCAACATTACGGTTAATTGCTCAATTTTGTTTCAATTGTGTAGAATCATAGGATTCCTACAGTGCAGAATGAAGCCACTCGGCTTATCAAGCCTGCACCAACAATAATCCCACCTAGCCTCTATCCCCGTAACGCCATGCATTCACCTTGCTAATCCCCCTAATACTAAGGGGCAATTTAGCACAGGCAATCCACCTAACCCACACATCAGTGACATAGTAGGGCAGCATGATGGCACAGTGGTTAGCACTGCTGCCTCACAGCTCCAGGAAGCTGGTTCGATTCCCAGCTTGGCTCACTGTCTGTATCGAGTTTGCACATTCTCCCCGTGTCTTTTTGGGTTTCCTCCAGCTGCTCCAGTTTCCCCCATTGTCCAAAGGTGTGTGGGTTAGATGGAATGGCCATACTAAATTGTCCCTTAGTATCAGGGGGGCTAGCTAGGGTAAATGTATGGGGGTTATGGGGATAGGAGGGCGTGGGTGGGAATGTGATTGGTGCAGACTCGTTGGGCTGAATGGCCTCCTTCTGCATTGTAGGATTCTATGAAGTCCTTAACACCCTGGAACTTCCTTCATCAATATCTTAATGTATAATAACCTAGAATGTTCAGTAAGCTTAATGTTGCTTGCATTATTACTCTGTAAATTGTCCATAAAAAATAGCAAGGAAACGATACCCTGTGAATTTCCTACTGGCACAAGGCTTGCCTTCAAATACCCTATGAATTTCATGCGGCCCATTTATGCACTGAATTATATTACTGCAGAAATTAGGGCTGATGTATTCTCCACGTTTCCTGATATAGGCAGTGTTTCTAAAGCTCCAGTATCTGATCCTAGCCAGAAAGTCAACACACGATATATACTAGATGCCTTGAACTCCTAAGAAGGTCTTTCTAACAACATTGAGATGACTGCATGGAGAACATGAAACCACTGAAGGCTGTGAGTTTGCAATACTTACAGAATGCTTAGACACAAAACACGCCAGTAAAAGTTAGATTTGTTCAGCGAATGTGAATTTTTAAGATGTGGTGAGTCTTAATTACTTCCAAACAACTGCTCTGGCATTGGAAGTTATCTTTTAAAGGATAAATAAATTACTGGAGCCAAAATCCTCTGCTCACACTCGCTGCAGGGTTTGTCTTAGGCAATGAGGAGGCCACTTTCGAGAAAATCGTTCCCCTGATCTGCCAAGTGTGGGTTCGTGAAGGGAAAACTTGTATGGTAAAGCCTATGTGCCAGGAAGGATTCATCAATCAGCTTGGTTAAGGAGTGATACCATTGCTTTAACCCTGTTACTTGAGGAACCCAGTTCCATGTTGCGGATACTCTGCAGTTACAACTCTCCAAGTCCAAAAGCTCCAGGCTACAAGCCCGCAGGAAGTGGGTGGAGAAGGATATTGAACGGGGAGGGCTGTTGGCCACAAAATTCTGGCCAATGCTTGGTGTGTCCTTTTGAATAACGCTAGTCCGGCAAGCTATAGGGTGGGATTTTCTAGCCCCTCCCCATCCACCATTGGCAATGGACATTTGGTTGGGCCACCGAATCTCCTGCAGCAGATTCCAACATGATGGAGCTGCAAAATCAGGCTACAGTGTTAATTCTGTTCATCAACATCATAGCAGTAATAAAATTTTGTTCCAACTGTCCTAATGAATTACAGAAAAATGCCAGAAATACCACATCATGGATAATGTTGTCTGGAGTCGGGTTGAGACTGTACACATTCACTTCTACCTTTCTCTCACGATAAGTGATTGGTTGTTAACCCATCAATTCAAGTCAAAAATGAAATGGTTATCCTATTTCACTGTACCAGGCATGAATAAATCAATCATATTGCCATCGACAATACTGTGGGGTAGAAATCGACTCCATCAAACATATACCACAAACGCCAGTTTAGACCAACTTCTCAAGAGTTCCTGAAAGACATCCAAACCAATATTGGGTCAGGACATTTTCAGCAAACCAAGACAGGCGTTGGTGTCTTACTTATGCGAATGATGAACACAAGCCCTTCGCTGTAAGACCAGTGAGAGATTGGGAAGACTGGAGTGAAACGGATGTGAATCTGCATTGTTCAGATTTTCCAGTTGTAAATCTGCTCAGAGTTAAAATTCACCCAATAACCAGCACAAATTTTCAGGGCTTAGCTTGGATTTCATTCAGACATGGTCATATTAAATCGCACCCAGCAAATTCATTATAGTCAGGTCTATCTGGACAGGATGGTGCTACAGGACTCATACAGTGACCAAAGACAAAGGATCAGGAGGTGAGTGACAGGTGAGGCCAAAGGTCAAAGGGGATACTACACAGTTTACTGGAAGTACATGAAGGTTCCAGATATGGTTGGCTGGAGATCCAAGTGGGGCAGAGGTGCCTCAGGGGTGATGGGCTTGTGGGGGAGGATTGTTAACCTGAGGAAAATATTTTCTCTTATGGCTGCTGGCCTTTTCCCTCTGGTGAAGATAGGTGGGCTGGAGAGAGTAATATGAGGGTGCTGAACTAGTATTTAAATATGGCACTGGGATGTTTGAACCTGTCAGCTGAGGGTGAGCAGAAGAATCAGCTGCCGCCTCACCAGGTGATTTGGAGGAGAACTTACCTGTGCATAATTAACAAGGGCAGAAGCTGGTGTAGGATCCCGCCATTCTGGCCTGTGGGACAGGCATTGTTGGAGCTGCCAGCCACAGCACTAAGTCTCAAAATGGGAGAGTTCCATCTACATGGGTACAGTAGAGCAGGAGTCTGATTAATTTTGGAGCTCCCAAATCCGGCCCTTGTTCAACTCTGAAGCAGGAAGGCAAAGCAGCCATTTTAAAAGGGCCCATCATCAAGGCACTAATCACACAAAGCCACCTTCACTCACACACATTAGAAATATCCTCAAAGCATCCTTGAAGCAGTCAAACATCTCCGCTGACGAATGACGACTGACCGAGACGGGAGTATGTTCATCTGGGAACATCGGAGCTGAACTCAAGGCTGTGGACAGAGTGCAAAATCCTCCAAACAATCCATGTAACTGGTTCTCTAAGTAACAGCTGCCCACATGTTTTCTACAGATTGGACGCTGGACTCTTCAGCAATCTCGGAATCCATTAAACCAGATTGGACACAGGTCATCCCTAAACCTGAAGAACAGCCCAAAAAGAAAGGGGGACTGGTGAGTGTTGTCTAGTTTGCATTTATACAGTTTTCTTTTATATTTAGTGATATAGTTTGGAAGTTATTTCAGCTAGGAATGCCCAGTAATGGACAGGTACAGTATTTCAGCTATACACCAGCTTTTCTGGGTGAGAACTATCTGTAAGACCTAACTCAGGCTTTTATCATTGGCTAGAATATATCAGGACTAGAATACATCAGTAGGGGTGTACTTCTGATGCTGCATATGCTCCAGTCAGACCCCATTTGGAATATTGTGAGCAGTTTTGGGCTCTGAATGTTAGGAAGGCTGTGCTGGCTTTGGCAAGGGTCCAGCGGAGGTTCACAAGAATGATCCCTGGAATGAAGAGCTTGTCATATGAGGAACAGTTGAAGACTCTGGATCTGTACTCGCTGGAGTTTAGAAAGATAAGGGGGGGTCTTATTGAAACTTACACAATATTGGGAAACCTGGATAGAGTGAATATGGAGAGGATTTTCCACAAGTAGGAAAACCTAGATCCAGAAGGCACAACCTCAGACTAAAGGGACAATATTTAAAAATTGAGAGTGGAAGGAATTTCTTCAGCCAGAGAGTGGTGAGTCTTTGGAATTCTTTGCCACAGAAGGCTGTGGAGGCCAGGTCAATGAGTGTCTTAAAGACAGAAATAGATAGGTTCTTAGGAGTTATGGCGAAAAGGCAGGAGAATGGGGATGAGAAAAATATCAGCCACGATTAAATGGCTGAACAGACTCAGTGGCTGAGTGGCCTAATTCTGCTCCTATGTCTTATGGTCTTATGATCCCATTCCTATGGGAACCCACGATTCACTTAAAGTCACGATTTTCAGGCACACGGCCACAACTTTAAGTGAGGACTCGCTGTAAGGGAATGTTTTCTTAAATTAACTTTGATTCAAAATACCTAGATTCCGAAGGAAACTCATGCGAATCTGGACTCAGAATCATCACGTTTTCTGACTGAACAGTTGCGGTTTTTAATGGAATAGTTTGTTTAACAATTGCTCCTGGATATTCATTTCTTTTAAAAACTCAACACCAAAACCAAGCACCAAAATGCAAAAAAAAAAATCCCAAGTGTTTTACAGAGGAAAATCTTATCAGCGATAGAAATGATCTCCAATGGGAGAAGCAGGGAAAAGGAGTAATAATGAAAAAGGTTAATAATAATGTTGGGGCCATTAGCCTTTGGCTTGGTGACTTTTAAGTTAAGCCTTTACTCAGGTAAGTTGTGATAAGCAACATGTGGAGTGAGCTCACTTACTGGTTGAATAACCGTTGGAATTAGGCTACGGGGCCTAATGACCTCCTCCTGTAGTGTAGGGATTCTATGATTCAATGAACTCATCTGCTTCACTTCAGAAAATCCACTCGTCTTGAAACATATAGAAAATAGGATCAGGAGTAAGCCATTCAGTCCTTCAAGCCTACCCCACCATTCATGGCTGATCCTCTATTCTCCAGTGCTCTTCCCATAGCCCTTGGCATCTTTAGAATGTGGCTGCTGGCAACTCAGGGGAAGAGCTTGTTGCAAAGATCAGTTCAATGCACAGGCAAAAGCAGGAGCATCAGCACTTGGTACCGGTTACAGGAGGTTGCTTGGTTTGGCAAGTGTGCACGCTGATCGAAGTTACGGTACGTGGGCTGGTTGTAATAGAGCAGCTGTGGAACAGACCGTTTTTAAGTTTAAATTTATTTATTAGTATCACAAGTATGCTTCAATGAAGTTACTGTGAAAATCCTCTAATTGCCGGTGCCTGTTTAGGTACACTGAAGAGAATTTAACATGGCCAATGCGCCGAACCAGTGTGTCTTTCAGACTGTGGGAGGAAACTGGAGTACCCGGAGGAAACTCATGCAGACAAGGGGAGAACGTACATGGACAGCAATCCAAGCCAGGAATTGAACCCATGTCCTTGGAGCTGTGAAGCAGCAGTGCTAACCACTATGCCACCATGCTGCACTTGGAGGCTGGATAAGAGTGGAAGCAAAAGAACTTGTATTTGCAGGACCCAAGCTGGGACTATCTGCAACGTTGCTGAAACTTGACAAAAACTCTGCATGTCTGATGTTGCTAGTGCAGAAGATCTTCTTTCTTTTACAATGTCACTCTGATTATCTTTAACCTGGGGAGGAATGTAATTTTGAAAAAACTTGTTAAAAGAATTAATTGTGACCTAGTAGAAAATTACTTTCATATGTATGCTTCATAGTTGGATACCTTCAGGGTCCAAACGTTCAATTCCTAATAGTTCCAAGCCAGAGAGAGAGAGAGAGGGAAGGGGAAGGAATCAGAAATCCAATGTAAGCTACAAATAAACAAGACCTATTGTGTAAGGAAAACATCACCAAGTCTGGCAGCCTCTCTGAGCAAATGAAAATGATCATTCCTCATTCCTTCAGACATAGTTCTCCAAGGAAGCATAAAAATAACTGGTAAGAATTAAGGAACGTGGCATGAGTTGGGGGAAAGACAGTGGGGATGGGGGCGGGGAGAGAAACAAATACACAAGAAAAAAATTGTGTGGATGGAGTGGAGGAGATGGTTGACTTTCATAGAAACCCTGCAATGCAGAAAGAGGCCATTTGGCTCTTTGTGTCTTTGCCGACTCAGCATCTTTCACAAGCCCACCCTCCCACTCACCCTATCCCCAATTTCAAAGAACACAGAAGAACATAGAACAATATAGCACAGGAACAGGCCCTTCGGCCCTCCAAGCCTACAACAATTGTGTATTCCTAACTAGACCATTCATTTGTATCTCTCCACTTCCAAATCTCATTCTTGTATTTGTGTCGTCCATAATTTCTCTTTTAGGCTCATAGAGTTATGGAAGTTTACAGCATAGAACAGATACTTCGGCCCAACTTGTCCGTGCCACCCTTTTTTTTAAACCCTTAAGCTAGTCCCAATTGCCTGCATTTGGCCCATATTCCTCTATACCCATTTTATCCATGTAACTGTCAAAAAGCTTTCTAAAAGACAAAATTGTACCTGCCTTTACTACCACCTCTGGCAGCTTGTTCTAGACACTCACCACCTTCTGTATGAAAAAACTGCCCCACTGATCCCTTTTGTATCTGACCCCTCTCACCTTAAACTTATGCCTTCTAGTTTTAGATACACCTATATTTGGGAAAACATAGTGACTATCTAGCTGATCTATGCCTATCATTATTTTATAGACCTCTATAAGATCACCCCTTAGCCTTCTGTGCTCCTGAAAAAAAGGTCCCAGTCTATTCAGCTTCTCCTTATAACTCAAACCATCAAGTCCCGGTAGCATCCTGGTCAATCTCTTTTGCGCTCTTTCTAGTTTAATAATATCTTTTCTATAATAGGGTGACCAGAACTGTATACAATATTCTAAGTTTCCCCTGGCCAGTTCACTTAACCTGCACATCTTTGAACTGTGGGAGGAAACTGGAGCACCCAGAGGAAACACGTGCAGACACAGAGAGAATGTGCAGACTCCATACAGTGACCCAAGTCAGGAATCAAACCTGAGTCCCTGGCGCTGGGAGGCAGCAGTGCTAACCAGCGTGCCTCGTGCCTCCCCTATCAGAACTGATAACAACGTAAAACCACAGATGATATAGGGAGAGAGAGAGTGAGAGGGAGAGAGAGAGAGAGAGAGACAAGGGACATATGCAGGATGCATGAATAGCTGATGTCGATTAACTAAGTTACAAGCGTGCAAGCAGGCAAACATGACAAGCATCTACATATGTCCAAACAATTCAAGGACACATTTTTTGTTCCCTTCTTCCATATCTGCTTCTCTTTCCTTCCCCTCTCTCCTCTGCACCTGTTTAAGAAAAAAGAAACTACAAGTAAATGCACTCAGCTCAAAGAGAGCTCAACCTTTAGGACGTGGGTGCTGAAACATTGGCAAACTCCAGTAATTTGGTCTCATGTGATTAGATGATATGTGATTGGGTATTGTGTAATTGAATGGGACGTCTCTGCATGTCATGTGTTCAAACCTCTAGGAAGGTGTCGAGTCAGAGTCAGCAAATCTAATTATAGATGCAAAAGCATCACAAGGGCGTCAACACTTTTTTATTATTAACACCATTTAATTTTAAACACAAACTTCAATTTTACCTCAACGTATTGAACTTTGCTTCTTGTGTGCGGAATCAGGTTTAGCGTGTCTAGTTGCGACTGCGCAAAGGCAGCCGAAAGGTTGAGTTTTGCATTCCAGTGAAAGCATGCTTTTCAATCCTGACACTATTCTTCAATGGTTCAGATAGATAGAGTTACTTATTATTCAGGATGAAAACCAATACAAAAATAACATATTTCTTGTGTAAATTGAAGTGTGAAACAGAGTCTTGTTGATTAAAAGCGTGGAAGTGTCGACAGGACCACACTGGAGCACAGCACCAGAAATTATTGTCCCTTCATACCAACCTGTTAGAAATTCTGCTAAAGGTATTTATATACCTTTATATATTTCCAAAATTTTAAAAAAGTTAAGAACTTGTAGCACTGAAAGAAGAAAAAAGCGATTTCCTTACTATCACATTTTATTTCTATTGCTTAACTCAATTTTTTTTTGGAGTGAAGCCCATTCTAAGATGGATTGTACTGTTGAATGAATACAGCTGCATTCAGAACTCTCAATAACTCGAGGCAACAGGCCTGGCTGTGTATTGCTGGGATTAAGTGTCCGTTTTGACTAACATGACATGTTTAAAATTTTTTACAGATTTATTTAATGGAATTTTAATTTACAGGGAGGTCAGTGACAATACCATCTGAGGCATCTATTTGTCTGACACAACAACAGGTCCAGATGGACCTGGGGTCCATTTTCTTCATTTTTTTTGAATTCCACAAAAAAAAAGACTGAGAAGCAACTTTTAAAGTTTATTTTTTATTAGTCACAAGTAGGCTTACGTTGACACTGCAATGAAGTCACTGTGAAACTCCCCGAGTCGCCACACTCGGGTGCTGCTCGGGTACACCAAGGGAAAATTTAGCATGGCCAATCCACCTAACCAGCACATTCTTTGGACTGTGGAAGAAACCTGAGCATCTGGAGGAAACCCACACAAACAGGGTGAGAACATGTAGTGACCCAAGCTGGGAATTGAACCCGGGTCCCTGCCGCTGAGGCAGCAGTGCTAACCACTGTGCCACCATCAACAAAAATGACATTGTGTCCATTGGCTGATTCTCTCCTTTTTATTCCTTTGGTTACCTGAGACCCTGCCTCCTACACCCTTTTCACAGTAACATCATTGCAGTGTTAATGTAAGCCTACTTGTGACACTAATAAATAAATAACTGCACACCTGCTAGACTGACACTTGAGGTACTGCGACACATCCTTCCCACTGTAAGGGGCCAAATTTCCAGCTTATTGTACTGTTGTCCCCCGGGCTGCTCGCATTCCACATTTTGTTTCTAGCATGAAGGATGTTGTTTTAAATCATAATAGTAACCAGGCTGTAATCACATTATAGCACACATGGAGAACTTGCAAAGATCATGTGTTTCAGATTTGACATTCTGATTTATGGTTGTGCGCTCCAGTTACACAGCTGCAATCTCATTTCTGAACAAAGATGGTTTTTATTTTTCTATTACTTTGTTCCAGCTCTTTCCTTTCAGTTGGGGGGTGGTGGTGGGGGTGGGGGGGGGGGATGCAGAATGTGTACCACCAGTTAAAGTAATATAAGCACAAGCATGCTTACTTTTTTCGCTTGGCAATAACACCACGTACTCTGCGGTAAAGTGACAGTACCTCTTGATAGGCAC
Organism: Sphyrna mokarran; assembly: GCA_024679065.1. Lineage (NCBI taxonomy): Eukaryota > Metazoa > Chordata > Chondrichthyes > Carcharhiniformes > Carcharhinidae > Sphyrna > Sphyrna mokarran. The sequence continues at coordinate 37,612,645 of JAGIQG010000015.1, forward strand.
GAGCACTCATAAATAATTATTCAGGTCCGACCAAACTTTTTCTTTCATGAACTAACCTTTCACAGAAAGCGGTTTATAATTTTTAAACAAACCCAGGGAAACATGTGCTGTGCTATTTACAGATCCTTCCTTCATTAAATATACTTGATTATTTGAGCACTAATTATAAGATTGGCCCGGACAAACTCAAACTGATCTGATTTTAGATTGACCTTATAAGGAGCTTGTATTTAAATACACCATCAACAGGATCAGCTACAAGCTGGGCATTTGGGGAATATTCCATAAATTGCTTGAAGGGGTTAGAGCCAAAATCAGTTACTAAAACCCAAGGAAGAATGTTTCTTATTTGTGAGTGGCGCATTTGCATTGCACAGGCAGAACCACTTGGAGCAGATGCTCTGGGATCTGAACTCCACCTTGTTTACATTTTGTGGGGGTGATATCAAAACACCTTCGGCAAAATCCTTGCACAATTTGCTTAGAGATCTCAGTTACAACTTTAACTTTGCAGCCTCGGACCTCCCTTGATGTCAAAAGAAAACCTTATCCCAGCTAGCAATTCAGAAATCACTTAACCCACCTGCAGCTCAGAGAGTCAGCAGCCTGTGGCCATGTTATCCAGGCAACATTTTATGTCCCTTCATCCCTGGGTTTAATTAGGCTCAAACAGTGTGGGGGAAAGGGAGTGGGAAGAAACGATTTCAGAGATGGGTGTCCATATTGCATCTCTTTCATGTCATCATGGTAAAACTCTAGAAGTAAAAATTGGATGCAAGAACGTGACAAGTGTACAGTACACTAATTCTACTCACAGAATCAGAGTGGACTCTGCAAAACCTCAAAGTTCAGAATATTGAGTATGAACACCTAAAAGGCAAAAACAGTGGGAGTTAGACAGAAGATAATTGATGTGATACTGAAGTCAGAGGAAGAATAGAAATGGGTCAAAATAATTTTGTAAAGATAAAGGATATTTTAACAACAAAAAAACACAAGTTTGCAACAAGGAAAAAAATACTCATAAGAAGCTACATTGTATCCACTCTCCTCAGAAGCCTGAACAGAAAGATCCATGGAAGAAAATAGAGGCCTTTGAATTGTAGATGCTGAGACATATATTTAAATATCATTGATACAAGTGAAGAGTGGTTTGAAATTGCAAGAATAAAAACAAAATGTGATATACAGAAAAGAAAATGTCAGTCATTTTGGCCACTAGATAGAGTGAAAAGCCATAGTGTTCTGCCTTAGAGGGCAAAGTAGAGCAACAGGAAGAGGGATTAATCGAGAGGTAGTTGAATGGCAGATGTCATAGAGGAGTTACAGATGAGCTACAATGGATGTGTGAGGATGGCACAAGGCAGATGAGCATGGCACACCATGACAGCCGATCTCTTGGTAAGAGTAGCCATAAGTAATGGGAACAGCATGTTATAGTATCGTCCCTGAAGTCCGAAAGTCCACAATGGTTGTGCTCTATAATATAAACTGGCATTGGTTTATAGAACATGAACATTGCTGAAAAAAGAGACATGTTACTAAAGGTTTTTGTTTTGCACTCATCAGAACAAACACAAGAATGCCAAATTTCAAACGCTCGTAACAATTTATACCCACAAGAAAAACATTTGATCAGCAAGTTGACTTTGATTGGCCAAGGTGTTGCCATGGCAACAGTGTGTTCCTTTAATTGTCCGTAATAAACAGAGTACGGATTGTACTCAGCCAGCCCGCGTTTACAAAACTCAAAACAAGCCCAACTGTTAGATATAATTTCGCGATTGGGCAGCACTTGCTAAACAATGCTGAATGTGCTATAGCTGCATTAACAACCAGTTTAAGATAATCAGTCAAAATCATAATGTGGTTCCTTCACTATGAATGCTCACAGTGACATGCATTTATACATAGCAGCCCATTCTCCGCAAGCAAAAGGAAAATGTTCAAGCCTTCCACTTTTTCGAAACACCCAGAAGTTTGGGAAGATCCCTGTTGCCTTATCCATAGCAAGATAAAACACATTGGCAACGTGCTTCTCTTTGCAGAAATATTTAATATAATTGAAGTATAATTTATTTACCCATTTTATAGTCTTGCACATCTCTCACTAATCAAGAATCCTTTATATTCATGAACATATATAAACTTCTTTTGGTTTATCAGCATGTCGTTACAAATATGAGGTTTTTGTTTTAGAGCAACACAGCACGGGAAACAGGCCCTTTGGCCCAACGAGCCCGCGCGGCCGTCATAACTATATAGTAGCAATTCCATTATCATAATATAAAATTAGGTTATTCCTAATATGGAAGACTCTCACTATAGGGACAATTTGTTTCCCAATAAGCCTAAGAGTGAATTTTTGGGTTGTGGGAGGAAACCAGAGCGCCCGGAGAAAACCCACGCAACCACGGGGAGAACGCGCAAACTCCCGCAGACACCGGCCAATTCCAAGTGTCTGCACAGCTACAGCGATAGTCACTGAGCTGTCATGGTGCCCTTCAGATGGTCCAGATAAAGCACTCATTTACGACATGAAGCACCAGGCAACCCATGAATCAACATCCAAGAGCTGTCCTCGCACCACCTGCCGAATGCATGCTCATTGTTGGTCAAGTATGGACCGAATTACCTGTGGGAAAAAAAAGCCGTAGTTAAACAGTCCTACTATATCCCTCTATCTGCATACCGCTCATGTGGCTGTCCAAGAGACCCTTAAACAGCCCTAGCATGCCTGCTCCCACCACCTTACTCGGTATATTGTAGAAAATTATCATATTTTGGGACGATGGGGCAAGCTTGCCGGCTCATTCTGCCAGTCAATCAATGTGGCAAGCCAATAAGGTCAGACAAGAGGTAAAAAATCAGGATTGCACCTGTTTTTTTTTCTTTCGCGATCTTACCAGCTCTGTTTTGCCGGTGAAATTGGCCTTGTGCTCAGAGGGGGCATGAAGCCAATTTCAAAATTAATCACATCATTCCTGGACCCACATGAATCCAGGACGCTATGGCCTGGGGTTACTTGACTTCACCTGCTTGCCGGTTGAGGTCAGTGGATGGTGGATGATGTCCAGGGCAGCAATCTGAGGGAGGGGGGAGCAATGTCTAGGACAGTGACTGGGGGGGGCGTGAGGGCATTGATGACTGAGGTGGCAATTGGGTGGTGTTGAGGGCAGCGATGTCCATGCAGGGACATAGCAAAGAATGTGGAGAGGGGAGACTGGCACACACGGTGATTGGCAGCGGATCTGCAGGAGGGATGGGAAAGTGATAGGCGATCTCCCAATGCACTATGTATATGTGTATACAATACACCGTGAAATTGGGGTGCCTGCTCAATGGTGCCTCTAGATCTCAGGAGCCAGCTTCACCAGCAGGATTAGATATCACCCCACTCCTATTGGTAAATATTGCAGCCCGGCACTGTTTTGGACTAATTGCCATATAATTGATTTTTTTTGACTCACCCAAAAAAATGAGTCTGAAGCACTCCCATTTCTTGCTCACTAGGCACTTAGAAATGTTTGGTAAGATTTCCCCCATGTCTTTGGAATAAGATGAAGAGGATCTAGAGTCAATCTGATAATGGACCTGGGTCACCTGACTATTAAAGATGCTTTGGCAGAAAGAAAGGTAGAAGGTGGTCACACTTGAGGACAATGGCAGCAGTGTTTGTGTTTACATTGGTTTGGCTGCTCATATCTAATATACCAGAGAGGTTTGGAGAATGTTGGGTTGTTATCGTTGTGCTTTAAACGTTTTCTTCTAAGATAAAAGAGAGTTGGGAAGGGTGATCTTACCACTGTGCTCCGTGGGCCAAGGGGTGAGGTGAGCTGGTAAGATCGTGTGAGAGCCTAGAAAATCAGGTTCACACCCGATTTCCCGCCTCTCGTGATTTACTGGCACCAAATACCTGGTGCAATCAGCCATGTGCCTGTTTCCAGTGCAAGGCCAAATAATTTATTTAAATACATTAAAATCTGATTTTGTATAAATATAATGAGCCCGCGATGGTATCGTCTGGGTTCACTTGCCTCTGTGCCTCTTCAGGAGATGTTCTCTCCACTAAGAAATCACAGCAGGTCCCCAGCAATGGGGATCAGCCCTGATGGCCTCGTTGGTAGAACTGGAGGCCATTGAATGCCCCTGGGGAGGTCAGGTCAAGAGAGGGTGCCCCTTGGCCTGTGCCAGCCTGGCACCCTGCCACTGCCCACCAAGAAACCTAGCTTTATCCACCTGACACCAGGCAGTGCCAAGGGCCAGTGCCAGAGGGGGTAGGGACTACTGAGGGCAGCTGATCAATAGTGGGAGACCTGCTCTGTACTCTGCAATGCGATCAATGGGGGGAGGTAAAGGGAGCTGCTGTCACTCTGCATCACAAATTGACAGAGGGGAAGGAGGAGGACAATCATGGCTGGCCATAGGGAGGGATCTTTGCCAATTACAGTGAGTGTTAGCTGACTGATTGCAGGGGATTGGGCAGCTGATTGTGGTGGGATTGTGTGGCCAATCACCATGGGAGGGGAGGTCATACAGCCAATCGTGGAGGGTGGGGGGTGCGGGTTGGGGTCAGTTAGGCGATTGATCGTGGGAGTCGGGTGGCCAATTATGTGGGGTTTGGACAGCCAATTGCACGGGTGAGGAGGACAAAGTTGTTGATTCAGGGAGGGGCCTCAACAGGTTGTGGTAGTTGGGAGGGTTGTTTTGTTTTAGACAAGCTCAGAGCAATAGAAGCTGAGTGACAGATCTCTAATGCTACAGATCAGTAAGAGGTCTGACAACACAAATTTTAAATCCAACCCATTTATTTGATAGTAAACTTGCTAGCTTTCGGCGTTTGTGCCTTCATCAGGCGAATGAGGTGTTCTGGTCTCCAAAAGCACACATATCAGCACAGACAGTTTACAGATTGCTGATTAGAGTGCGAATCCTTACACCTAACCTGCTATTCAAGTCTTAAAGTGGCTAACAAAGTGGGTGGAAGGAACACTGAGCACAGGTTAGAGAGATGTGTACAGATCAACACATGTACAATGGTGCCCACTGCTGTTCTCAGCCAGCTCTCAGGTGACTTAAGTCCTGCCCCTTCCTCTACAGGTGAGAAACTGTTTCTGCCATTTTTACGTGCACTGAATGCACAATGTAGCAGATTTGAGACGGATCTGCAACTCTCCTTTTTTTACACCCATCCTGGGCTTTGAGTTACTTTGGTAAGATCGCCCCCTTAGGGTCTAAAAGAAAGCTAATCAAAACTTCTACTGGATACAAGGACCATGATTCATGAGGCCTTGGAGATAGGCTTTGAGCAGGGGGAGTTTTTTAAGATATTCCTGAAAATTGACAGATAGAGTTATTCTTCAAGGATCTGTAATAGAGGAGACAGCTAGAGACAAAAGTGTCAATGGTCAACCTCACAGGGATGCATGTGGGAGGTTGCACTTGGATACAAAAAATCAATGACTGAGGATTGCCTCGTTTGTTCTACAGGGAGAATCTCCAGGGAAACCAGCAACATGGTTAAGAGTTTCCAGGCTAGGAAAGGAGAAGAACAGAAGTAAACAATTGGAAGCTAAGAATCACTTTGGTCTGAGGCTGGGAGAATTAAATTTCTACCTAATAAACAGTGAAATGAAGTTTCTAATTGTGTTAAAGGCAAAGGGTGAAAATTATTTTCAGTAGTTAAAGAATATGTTGTCAATATAAATAGTGTTTGGTCAATACTGCTTTTAGTTGTTTTGTACAATAGAGATCTGAATTGGTTGAAATTATGTTGTGCCATTCTTTCAGTATTGTCTTGTTCAAGCTGCTTTTTATAAGTCTGTTGTTCTCTTTGGAGATTGTAATAACGCGACAAGCACCATTTTCAGAATTGCCAAGCCATCGACCTTCCAATATAAAATAAGTTTCCAGGTTTATTTTCCCATTGTGTTATTTGACTTGCTCAAAATTTTCTCATCTTTCTCCACAGCTCAGAGCTTTGATGCTGGGGATCAAGACTGCTGTACATTTCTAGAGCTGTCTCTGGCACTTGTTTTATCACTTAATATCTCCGTGACGAGAAGTGAACACAAAGGTGTCTCTCTATAATCATATGTTGCAATAAAACCATAAAAGTGGAGCAGAATTAAATCCTTCAGCCCATCAAGTCTGCTCTGCCATTCAATCATGACTGATACGTTTCTCAACCCCATTCTTCCACTTTTTCCCCATAACCTTTGATCCCCTTACCAATCAAGAACCTATCTATCTCTGTCTTAAATACATTCATTGACCTGGCTTCCACAGCCTCCTGTGGCAAAGAATTCCATGGATTCACCACCTCTGGCTGATGAAATTCTCCTCAAAAAGGGTTGTTCCTTTATTCTGTGACTGTGCCCTCAGATTCTAGCCTCTCTTACTAATGGGAAAATCTCCATGTCTGCTTTATCCAGGCCTTTCAGTATTCTGTAAGTTTCTATAAGAGAAGTCATTCCCTCATGCTTCTAATCTCCATTGAGTACAGAGTCCTCAAATACTTCTCATATGTCAAGATTTTCATTCCCAGAATCATTCTTATGAATCTCTTCTGGACCCGCTCTAATGCCAGCACATCCTTCTTTAGATATGGAGCCTAAAATTGCTCACAATATTGTAAATGTGCTTCTAAAGAATCTTATAACGCCTCAGTAGTGTATCCCTGCTTTTGTATTGTAGTCCTCACTAAGTGAATGCTAATGTTGCATTTACCTTCCTAACTACCAAATCAATCTACAAGTTAACCTTAAGAGAATCCTGAACTAAGGCTCCCAATTCCCTTTGTGCTTCCGATTACTGAATTCTCTCCCCATTTAGGAAATAGTCTACACCTCTATTCTTCCTATCAATGTGATTAAAAAGCTTATTTATTTATTAGTCGCAAATAAGATTTACATTAACACTGCAATGAATTTAGTTTGAAATTCCAGTAGTTGCCACAGTCCGGTGCCTGTGCTTTAATGCTTTCATAGTGTTGTAAAATTTTACAGTAATGTGAAAGGACATTTAGTGCATCATGCCTGTGCTGCGTCATTAACAGATATATTCATTTCCCTTTGTCTTGATGATGTTTCCACCACAGTTTCTAATAAGATATTCCATTATTTAACAACTCTCTCTGCACAAACAATTGTGTAAGTTCAGCCTTCGTTTGTTGTTGATGTTGAATTAATGTCTCCTAATTACTGACTTACTGATCAGTGGAGCCAATTTCTCTCTCACTTAGAAACATAGAAAATAGGAGCAGGAATAGATCATTTGCCCTACAAGTTTGCTCCATGATTCATTTTGATTATGGCTTGTCATCCAACTCAATTTTGATTTGATTTATTATTGTCACATGTATTCGTATAGAGTGAAAAGTATTGTTTCTTGCATGCCATACAAAGTATACCATTCATAAAGCCATAGCAGAGAAGGAGACAAAAGTGTGCAGAATATAGTGTTACAGTCATAGCTAGGGTGCAGAGAAAGATCAACTTAATATGGTAGGTCCATTCAAAAGTCTGATGGATGCTGCCTGGTATGGAAGGTCTAAGTTACGAGGAGAGGTTAGGCAAATTGGGACTGTCTTCCTTTGAAAGACGTAGACTTAGAGGAGATCTAATAGAGGTGTACAAGATTATGAGAGGTATAGATAGAGTAAACAGGGTTAAGCTTTTTCCTAGGATGGACTTGAATAACACGAGGGGTCACAGGTTTAGGGTGAGGGGGTTAAGGTATAATTTGGATGCTAGAGGGAGTTTTTTCACGCAGAGGGTGGTGGGGGTATGGAATGCGCTGCCAAGTAAAGTGGTGGAGGTAGGTACTCTGGAGTTATTTAAGAAATACTTAGATGGGCACATGAACAGAATGGGAATGGAGGGGTATAGAAAACTGATTTAAAATAGGGATCATGAGCCTTGGGAGTCCCTGGGAAGTGTGTAAATAGATGATGATATTGATGTACTGGTTTCTATCCTACAAGTGCTTTGGTCCACCTTGTTGTCTCACAAGGGGCATACATGAGATGGGTCATGAGAGGGCTGTTCTTGGATTTTTTTCGAGAGTATCCTAGTGCTTCACGTCGTTAGTGTACGCTTGACCTGGACCATTTGATGGGCAACACGACAGCTCAGTGACTATCGCTGTGCTGTGCAGATACATGGATTTGGGCCCTGTGTCTGTGGGAGTTTGCGCATTCTCCCCGTGCTTGCGTGGGTTTTCTCCGGGTGCTCCGGTTTCCTCCCACATCCCAAAGATGTGCTCTTAGGCTAATGGGCAAAACAAATTCTCCCTAAATTGTCTCAAATTTGGTTTTTAATCCATAGATCTATAAACGTAGACAGGGATCACGGGTAGAGGTGGGAACATTGGGGTGGCGGCGCTGGCTCGTTGGGCCGAAGGGTCTGTTTCCCATGCTGTTTCATTCTTTGTTCTTTGTTCTTCTTGAGTCGGTTGGTACGTGATCTTAGACTCTTGTGTCTTTCTCCTGACAGAAGAAGGTGGAAGAGAGAATGTCCGGGGTGCATGGGGTTCTTGATGGTGCTGGCTGCTTTTCTGAGACAGTGGGAAATGTAGTTGGAGTTAATGGATGGGAGGCTGGTTTGCGTAACGGACTGGGCTACATTCACAATCCTTTGTAGTTTCTTGCGGCCTTGGTCAGAGCAGGAACCATAGCATCCAAGAGGATGCTTTCTATGATGCATGTATAAAAATGGGTGTGAGTTATAGTGGACATGCTGAATTTCCTTAGCCTGCTGAAAAAGGAGAGGCTTGATGGACTTTCTCAACTATGGCTTGACTTAGATAGATCAATTGCAGGAGTCCGCCTTCCCTCCCATATCATCTCGAAACATACCTGCTATGGTGGGATTTGAACCCAAATTCATGGAGCCTGGGACTCTGGATTACTAGCCCTGTGACAATACCACTTAGCCATCTCCTTGTAAACCCTAAGATCCTATGCCATTTGATTTTGCAGCTATATCACTTTTAATGTTTTATATATGTGTATTTTTTTGTTGCAAAAATATACTTTATTCATAAAATACCTGAAAGATCATTACAAATATTTCATAGTAGCCATCATACAAAGTGCATTAAATATTCAGGTTTTCTACATATAATATGTTGCACTCTGAGGTGCTTCAATACAATCAAAAAGACATTACAAACATTTCAAAATGGTCATTATAAATGGTACAAAATATTTAAGTTGTCCATATAGATACAATGTTTAAGATCTGCATCTCTTAAAGTTTTAGGTTTGAGTATATTTCCTTTACTCTTCTCTTTCCAACGGATCACTTTACATTTCACTGCATTAATTTGGGAGTCGCTTACAGTCTTCTTCACAGTTTAAAGTATTTGTTCACAGAGTTTGAGCTATCCAAAAGCATATGCAAAGTCTATATCACTGATTCCAATACAACCCCTGGCAGATGTTGCTGTTTACATACCCACAGTTCAAAATGCATTCATTAGGCACCACTTTCAGCCCTTTTGCCAACTTCCTATCCACGCTGCTATCCTTCTCTCTCTAAGGAAGAGTTATATAGTATGTTAAATATTTCTGGTGCATGTTCATACTCAATTCCATTCAAGATATTTTGAGTTTTAATCAATTAGGCTGTTCTCATGGAGTCATAGAGATACTTAAGAGGAAATGGGCCCTTTGACTCGACTCGTCCATGCTGACTGTGTTTCATAAACTGATAAGAGTCGTAGAGATTCTCGTTATGCTTTTGGAAGAAGCTCTTGGTGTGATGCTTACAAGTTGTCTTGTCCCTTTCCAGTTTTTCATGGTATGCCATGGATGTCATCAGGCTCATACCTGGTGCATTTCCACTCCCTGAGTGGACAACTAAAGATATCAACTGTAAAAGAGTGTAACTATACATCTATTTGTTGGCTATTGCAGAGGAGTAGCCTAAAGGCCCCAAAGTCTGAATATTTTAGGGGGAGAGGAATTATTTCACAGGCCTTTAGTTCACCCAGCTCTGAGCAGCCTCCAAAGACCCTTCTGACCTGTGCAAGTTCCAGAGTTATCCCTTGAGGTAGCTTCACTTCTGCTGGGGGAAGCTGAACAAGGAAGTCAAGAATATTCCTACCATCCTTCTTATTAAAATCCTACCACTGGACCGACACCTACTCTGAATGCAGGTGAAGGCACAGGCATCAATCCACTACTGCCCCTAGGGGACACCCCAGAAAAGTACAAAGGGATGGAGGCCAAACACTATGGGTTGAATTTTCATTTTATGTCAGGACCCTGATGTTGGGAGCTTCACTGGTGCCTGAGGTGCAAAATAATTTTGAAGAAGATGGCCAATTAGTGTCCAGATGTTGTGTTCACCATCCAGTGAAGGTTGATGGGTGAGGATGGCTGGACCAATAGGAGACCTTCAATCACTGCCAGATGCGGGATCTGCTAATGTAGAAGGAAGAGAGGACACCCAAAGATGGAACATTTTCTCCCACTCTGCATTCATTGCTTGGATTCTGACCTCATCAGGAGTGAGGTAGGATGAGGGAAGGGGTATTGGTCAACATGCCAACTGGAAAATTTCAATCAGTGTCTGAAGAATGGAGTGACTAACACTGCTGTCTCACAACGGCAGGGAGATTAGTTTAATTCCCAGTTTGAGTCACTGTCTGTATGGAATTTGTGTGTTCATCCTCTGTCTATATGGATTTCCTCCAGGTGCTCCGATTTTCTCCCACAGTCCGAAAGACATGCTAGCTAGGTGCATTAGCCATGTACCTGAACAGGCGCAGGGATGTGGCGACTAAAGGATTTTCATAATAACTTCATTGTAGTAAACCCACTTATGACTAACAAACAAATTTTAGGAATGGTCTTAATAGGCCCTTCAGTTGACATAAATGGTTACCCTGTGCCCGCAGGTGCGTAGCTCCCATCGGCCTCCATAACCTGCCCCAAAGCAGCCTTTTGCAAAATGACTGGAAGACGGGAAGATGCCAGCGAACTGGCTTGTTGCTCTCCAATGCCAACTTTGAACTTGAAATTCCACCTTCTCAGCGCAACATAAATTGAACTCTATGAGCAGGATTCTCTGTGTCCCCCTCTCCCCCCACTGCATGCTTTCTGGCAGTGGAGGCAGCTCACCATGAGCCATTGACGGAATCTATTAGTCTCACCGATGTGTACAGTGTTTTGCATGGTTCACAGATCCTGTTGCCGATGAATCTGCCACAATCATCTTCCTCAGGAACAAAGGGAAGGACCATAAAATCCTGCCCAGTGTGTCTTCGCTTCTTTTCTTTAATGATAATGGTATTTTATTCATAAAACAATTTTGTGGGCTGAAGACTAAATTCCAGTGTGACTCACATTGAGAAAAATCATACAATGGGTGGGATTTTCCAGCTGTGTGTGCCCAAGACCGCCGAAGTCAATGGACCTTTAAACGGTCTGCCAAATTTTCTATCCCACAAATCATAATTGAAGTATTTCATTAATGACTCGAACCATATTAGGAATCGGGCTACGTCAGCACTATGCTGTCCTGCATCTTACAGGGGGTGAATATCCAAAGATGTGCGGGTGAGGTTGATTGACCGTGCTAAATTGTCACTTAGTATCAGGGAGATTAGCAGGGTAAATATGTTGGCTTTCAAGGGTATGGCCTGGGTGGGATTGTGGTCGGTGCAGGCCCAATGGGCCGAATGGTCTCCTTCTACATTGGATTCCATGATTTTCATCAAACATTTGAGGTGCCCTGATTGGGGTAGGGTGACCAATTCTGAAATTAGGTCGGTTGCATAAAGGGTTTTCCAAACTTAGTATAGATCTTTTCGTTTGTAGAGTTTTCAGTTTGTGGTATAAAGGACAATGACATATAACTGAGGGAATAAGATATATATCAGTAAGTGCTTCTGTATTCATTGACCCAGATCCTTTATTCTGCGAAGGAAGTAACCTCAAAGGTATCCCGGAAGAAGCACTGGGAGACCCTCCAAAGACCCAATGCAAGGATTATATGGGAATTGCAAACTCCACTGGGCAATTAATCTGCTTCTGGAACCCTCTGAAATCCTATATAAAGTCAGAAACTATGGATGCCCCTGACTTTCCGAGCAGAATTGTTACCAAGGAAAAGTTAGAAGCATTAAAACCAGCTCAAACTCCAGGATAACTATACTACTGACTCCTGAACCCAACACTGAACCCCCCAAATACATAGCCAACCCTGAATACCATCTGACTATACCTCTTCAGCCCCTGATGATCTGACCCCCCCAGGCCCACCACTGGATCCCAAAAGCATCCCGAGTACCCCCACCCTGGATCTGACCATCCCTCCTGAGCACCCAAATATATTCCAGTCCTGACTAAATCCGCTGACTACCTGACTATTTCCCCAACTCCCCGACTAACCCCACTGACCACCCCAACTACATCCTATCCTCCAATTATCCCCCTGACTATTCTTCCAACCCTCCAACTAGTCCACTTACTCCCCAACTATAACCCATCTCCGACTTTCCCCCTGACTACTTCCCTAACCTTCCAACTGACTTCACTGACCCCCTCCACCAACAATCCACTCCCCTGACTATCCCCCTAACTATCTGACTACTCCCTAAGCCCCTGACTACACCCCATCCCTCAACTAACCTCACTGACTTCCTGACTACAACCCTACCCCTACGTATCCCCTGATTACCGATTATTCCCCTACACCCCCAATTTGCCCCACAGACCACACCACACCAAGCTACAACCCACCTGTGTCTATGCCCACTTTACTTATGCTGCTCATCTCCCTGACACTAGGTTCAATTTAACATGGCCAATCAACCTAACTCACACATATTTGGATATTCATCTTCCTGTAAGATAGCTTCCAGACCAAGCCCTGAAAAAATGGGATTATTGTAGTCAGATATTTGTTGGGTGGTGTGGACACATGGGCCGAGTGCCCTCCTGTGTTGTAAGTGTCCAGGAATCTACTATCCCCTGCACCTTTTTACACTAACGAATGTTCAAAAAAGGCTGGAAACAGATACATCTCTTTGACTTTGTTCTAAGTGCTAAGAGTGTACATCAGGAGGGCCTTAGATTGCATTAGGAACTAAAGAGCAATCATTACAAGGCAGAAATGAGTCCTGTACCAGAAACCATTCCAAAAATTGGCAGCATGTTGATTTACAATGGAAGCTCACAAAAAATGGCAAGTAAATTTAGAGCTAGCATTCTAAGCAGTAAAAGTCCATGTACAATGTTTGCAATTGGTCTGCTGCTTGTAAAATTTTACTGACCGCTAAAATTGACTTTTGCATTCACACGTCATCACCATGTTCTGATGAAGTGTGAATGGTATCAGAAACTAAAAGCAGTAATGATGGACGGAATGCCAGATATGCCCTTTGTGAAAGAAATAACTTCTGAATATTTGGTTCATTGTTGAACATGCAAAGTTAGAATTACAACCGATACATTTTTCCCTTTTCATTTATAATGCAATTCATATTACATCCCTATGATAATGTTTAACATACAACGATCACAGATGGGTTTCAATGTCATATAGATATCAATGCACAGTTCCAAACAAAAAAGAGAAACTGGGGGGTTAAATAGTTCTGTGCTGCCACAGTTTAATCATTTGTAAAGTAACAAATTTAATAGATGTTATCTCTTTTTTACACTCTATTCTGCATGTTCCCTTTAAGTGCCAATTCATTTTAATAAAGGCATCCGAGCCTGTGTTTTTGAACGGAAGCATTAACTTGAGATGCCAAAGGCAGTTAGTTTGAAAAAAGGCAATATTGTTTAGCTTAAACAGCATAGAATTTTTTTTACAGCCCAAATACTTCCCTTATTATATACAGATGCCAGATGAACATCATTGTCATTGACGGGGGTTTGCAGCAGTAATGAGCTCCAGAGTGGTCCATTATGTGGGTCAAACACAAGCCTGCAGCAGGATAGTTTTCCAGGTCTGGCTAAAGGTTAATGCAGCATGTTTCTATTAAATTATTTTCCATTCTTCCAACTCTCCCAGTGCTAATTTCCATTAAAGACACGCTATCCCTGTTTGGTAATTAGAATTCTCAGTTCTGAACAGATTCATCCATTTTATAGTTAGAGTAATTAATTGGCAAAGTGACTCTGCTGTACATCTTGAGCTTTAAGGTGTTTGTGCTGTTTAAAAGATGGGTGATTGGTGCCTGAAAAGAGTTGAACTCTTTTTGTGTTCTGAAAATAGATGCTGTAGCAGTTGAGCTGAATATGAAAAGACACTTGCCTGAGGACTGATGTCCAGTGGAAATTTGTTGTTGAAGGGATTCCACTTTGGCCAAGGTTACTGCAACGAAAATAAGAACCAGCCCAAACTGGTCATCAGTCAGACAAGGATGCTCAGGGGATCAATTGTTACTCCATATAATACTCCATACACAAGAGTTTGCAGAACAAGGTAAAATGAGAGCCTTCAATGTTCTTGCAAAGTAAATGATGCCTAAGCCAATTAAAGGAATTGGAAAGCACAAACAAAATGTTGGCAACTTCTTAAACCATTTGACTCCATACACATGGAACAGCTAACCTCTCTGACACATTTCCCCACGTTCCACACCCAATTATTATTATCACTATTTAACTGATAGCTTGAGCATCATGAAGGTATGCTGCATTCTCTTTGGAACAGCTGAAGGTTGGTGTGGCTGCAAATCAATTTGGACTTTGGACATTCTGTCAGGACGTATCACAGGTTGGTATAGCTCCTGCTCTGATCAAGACAGCAAGAAGTTACAAAATATCGTGAATGTAGCCCAATCCGTCTCATAAACCAGCCTTCCCCCCATTGACACTGTTTACACTTCACTTGGAAAAGCAGCTAGCATAATCAAGGACTGCATGTACCTGAGACACACTCTCTTCCACCTTGTTCTGCTGGGAAAAGGATACAGGAATGAGATCACGTATAACCAACTCAAGAACAGCTTCTTCCCTGATATCATCAGTCTTTTGAATGGTCCTCTCATGTATTAAGCTGATCTTTCTTGGCACCTTAGCTATGGACATTCTGCACCCTCTTCCTCCCTTCTTCCCTGTGCACTCAATGAACGATATGCTTTGTCTGCTTTGTCTGTATAGTGTGCAAGAAACAATATTTTTCACCAAATCTCAATACACGTGACAATAATAAATAAAATCAAAATCAAAAGAGTATTGCTAATATATTTGTCAGCCCTGATGAAAGTACAGTTTTGGACAGAAAACATGGATTTTCTAATACAAATCTCTCTATTTGCATTGTTTCTATTAAATTATTTTCCATTCTTCCAACTCTCCCAGTGCTAATTTCCATTAAAGACACGCTATCCCTGTTTGGTAATTAGAATTCTCAGTTCTGAACAGATTCATCCATTTTATAGTTGGAGTAATTAATTGGCAAAGTGACTCTGCTGTACATCTTGAGCTTTAAGGTGTTTGTGCTGTTTAAAAGATGGGTGATTGGTGAATGTGAGGTTTTGTACGATCTTTATGTTTTGGACTGCTGCTTTATTTCCAGGTAAAACGGAGTGGTGAAGAGGGTTATGGGATCTGCAATGAGTTCTTCCCAACAACAAGTCTGTATTGTTTGGGGTTACCCTGTCCAGGGGGGGCAGAGGGAGGAGTGCATGCTGGAGTCAGGTCTGCTAACCTGAAAGCGGCTCAGATTCAGAGATGGTCAGTGTTGGTTAGGTGACTGGATTGGCATTTAAAAGGAGGGCCTGTAAGGAGTTCCTACTGTGAGGCAGCAAGTGGAAGCCAGTGTTTCTAATGTTCAAGAGGAGATGTCAATCCAAAGTCAGGTGGCTATTAACTGTAACAGTTGTCCAAATGGTTACTGACACTGGAGTGACCCATCATGAGCTTTCCATAGGAATATATTATCACTACTGTGGCCTATTCACTATCTAACACACCCTGCAAAGTGAAGCCGGAAAGCTTTACAAGATATAACCGATTGGCGGTAACTTGGCACCATTAGCTACTGTATTGACTTAACTTAGTGTAGTGAGGTCAATTAGTGAGGAAGGCATAGTGAAGTCAGCGTAATGAATTTGGAGTAGTTATGTCAGCATAATGAGGTTAGCGTAGTGAGGTCGGCATAGTGAGGTCAGCATAGTGAGGTCAGTATATTGCCTTAGGAGCTAATTGATAGACACCACATTTACCACAAATCTTCTTGTTTCCATCTGCATTCTTTCCACCCACCTCTCATAGTGCAGCCACGCAACAGGGCCTTGTTCCAGACCTTCAGCTGCATACTGTCCTGGCAGAACAGTGTGACTCAGAGTGAGCAGCCAGCAGGGTAGTTTGCAGTAGAGAGCACAACATACCATCTGGGAATGAGAGAAACAAAATCCAGGCCCTCTTATGTTCATCCTGTCCAACCACGCCCCCCATTCTCCTACCTGCCCCCCCACTCCACCACTAATTATTTAGCATTGATGAATCAGAGAACATGGTCGGTGTGTGTAAGTGTTAGCGTTCTCTTGGGTAACAACAATCTAAAAGCACTTAGTCGATTTCTTACACAAACAGTGGTGGACTGCATGCATTCAATGAACAAAGAACAAAGAACAAAACGGCACGGGAAACACGCCCTTTGGTCCAACGAGCCCGTGCTGCCACCTCGATGTTCCCACTTCTACCCATGATCCCTGTTATCCCTAGGTCTTTAATTACTTGTGCACAAGGAGAGCTGTCCACGGCCAATATGGGATGACCAGAGCAGTTCTGCGGTTACAGCAGTTATTGTCAATTACAGCAAATCAGGAACAAGAGATTTTTCACATCTTTCATTGACATACATATCCACCAATCATAGTATAGTTTTTTGTCCTTTCTTAGCTAATAGAAAAATCAATCCTTCATTAGCATAATATGTCACCATGTCTTGTCATTTGGTAATTGTTATGGTAACTTGCTCTTTGTTTTCCTAGAATGCCGTGTTTATGGAACAAGGTTTTAGATATACTTGCCTTATCCAGCGTACGTCAGTGTTGACCTTACTGAAGGCCTGATTGAAGGCCGTGTTTGGCTAACAATCGTTTTCCATTACTTGATAGAGTTTTTTTTTACAATTATGGAACTTTAATTTTCATAATTGTTGCAACCTAACTTCCATATAAGCAGGCATACACGTGTGAGACTATTCGATGCTGGAAATCTTTTATGTGTCTTGTTATTCCATTTGTCACAAAGCAGGGAAGGACAGGGAGAGCTGCACCTCTCTTCAGTCACCAGCACCTCCAGATCCTAATTGAGCAAGTCCAGAGATAGTGCAGCACCCAATATCCTAGTGGCTAGCGGAACCCCCACAAAGTGACCAAGAGGAGATGACCTCTTCCATGGATTCTGTACAAGGTGCATTCTGGCAAGGTGCATTGTTCTGCACAAGCACACGTAGATCCAAGTGAGGGTTTACACCTCGATGCTGCACCATGAGTGGGAAACAAGGCACATCACTCTCTTATTCAGGGAGGCTTGTATGTACACTCCACTCCTACAGGTGTACACAACAGAGCTGTGAACGTCCACAGTTATTCAGCCGTGTTCAAGAGGTTTGTCCCAGGTGATACTTCACATCATTCTTTATCTTGTATCCACAGGACAAGAGGGTCCATAATGCCAGGGTAGTGTCCCAGACTGGATGGGTCTCAGGGATCAGAAATGTGGAAGTGACAGGCATGGATGTGGCCAGTGTGCTCAGCACATTGGCGGTCGGAGATGGAGAATTCCCTGCAGCAGCTGCTAAAGGCGTTCACAGAAGCACTTTGGACCACGTATAGAATAAGGCCAATGTTCCAGGGAAAGGGCATGGGCCTTCTACATAGCTGGTCTCAGCATCCACACACCTTCATTCCCACTTTGGACCTGCTTTGGAAGGTGATAGCCATGACCTCAACTCTGGAAAAAGAAAATTCTGTGTGAAAGGGCTGAATTTCAGAAGCTGTGAATGTGACATCAAGAATTGGCTCAACTCATTGCTTCCTGGTTTGAAGGAGAAATTCCTGCCTCAGAACTGTGCACAAGACACCAAGTGTGGTTTAATCAAAGTGCTGCATAAGATTAACACAATCTCTCTGTTTCTCAATGCTACTCCCCTCAAAATGTACCCCTGTGATTTGGTTGTTCTTTTCTTGGTGTTAATGACTTGCTTTAGTGGCCTCTAATGATTTCTGTATCTGTCTCTTGATATTCCTGTTCCTTTATCCCATTAAAGCACTTCTTTTTTTGAAGTGTATGTGGCCTCTTATTCTATATATCAAAATGCACCACTTCTCTGGAATGGCTGTGTTGGACAAGGGAGGAAGAATAAGTTTCTCAAGATTGAAGTCTTCAGCAAACTTTTCAAAAAATGGTTTTAAGTGAGTTCAAATGAACTGCAGGGTGAGAGAATGCAAGATGAGTCATAGCCATGAAAACAAGAAGAAAGGCTGCTAATGGCAGCCCATAGCCAGCACTAATAGAGAAATGGAAAGCAGTGAAGGTGGTTGGGCGGGGGGGAGGTGTGCAGGGACTCGGAAATCTTATCAGAGAGAAGAACAGTACTTCTTCAGGGGAGGCATTCCGAGGAGAGAAGTGGCAGTGAGTAATATCCTGGGGGAAAAAAGAACTGTGGATGCTGGAATCTGAAACCTTATTCACAATAATTTTCTTTTATCCAGTGTTTAACTCAATGCCACTTCACTTCCAGGAACACCTACCCTGAAGAAGTACTGCTCTTCTCTCTGACAAGATTTTCTATGTCCCTCTTCTCCCAAACACTTTCACTGCTTTCCATTTCTCTATTAGTGCTGGCTATGGGCTGCCATTAGCAGCCTTTCCCCTTGTTCTTGTGGCCATGACTCATCTTTCATTCTCTCACCCTGCAGTATAAATATCTTTCACTTTCTGTTTCTTTTATCTTTGACAAAGGGCTCGAAACATCAGCTCTTTTCTCTCCTTACAGATGCTGCCAGACCTGCTGAGATTTTCCAGCATCTTTTGATTTTAGATTCCAGCATCCGCAGTGATTTTATCAGCTTGGAGCAATACAGGGAGACTGGACTGTGTTGAGGAATACTTTTTTATTTGGATAAAGCGGAACTATAGATCATCACCAAATGTGTTTTTTATTCTCTGAGCCAGTGTAGGATAATCATGTGATGCGCAGTGTTACAATGGAAGCTGCATGGGGTCTACGGGACCAAAGGGAACCAAAACAAATTCAACTGTAAATCGTGTAAAGGGTAAATACTTAATCCTGTTACTGTTGCTCTAGTTGCTGTATTTGTTTGGTTTTAAGGCGTCTCTCTCTATTTGAAACCTGTATCTTTGTCCAGCCACCATTGACTTTCCTCAGGAGTTGCATGATGATGCAATTGACATCTCAGATCCCCTGCCCCCTTGCTGTTTCATTCAGTAATTTACCACACATGTACCAACCAATTTCACTTATATCAGCGGCCCCCGCGATGGAATGTACAGGACTGCAAGCAGGCAATACTGAAATAAAAGAGGAATGCTAAACAGGTTGAGAGGCCAGTCAGGTCATGAAATTGAGCTTTAAAATGATGTGGTCCTTTCTAAAATACCCTCAGCATAAACACAATCCAGCAGACAGACAGTATCATGTACTGTGAGAGCAAAGCTTAAGTAGTTCCTCCAATCCTATGTGCCCTAAACAGAGTTATAAGCTGCACCCACTTGTAGCTAAACATATGTACAATTTATTCTGTCTGCCCCATAAATTGAAGATGATCATAAAATAATGAATTAGACAGTAAAGGTCTTGGAAAAAAAGCAAGTTTCCAATTAAAGCGTAAGTCACTTTACTTGGCTGAAGTATGAGTTTTAATTACTTAATCTTCATTACTATAGACCTAATTACTGTCCTTTTATACATTGGCTTTTTATTCCCAATTTCTCATTCTTTACACATATCTGGTCTGCATTGTCAATGGGTGCCTGCAATGGGATTAACATGCACAATGAAGATAGTTTTCACAGTGATTATTCATTTGTCCATATTTGTGAATCCATTAAGGTGAAAGAAATTTGAGTGACATAAATCACAGAAATCAACACCATCTCACCACAGCAGCAGAAAGCTAGGAAAATCAGAGTCCAGTAAAAGAAAATGGCCCAGGTTCTTCAACTATTGTCAGGTAACATCTGTCTGATCATGTTCTCACTCAGACATTAAAGGTCTTCTTGTTTGATGTTCTAATTCTCTTCCTGCATCAAGTGGCACAGTGGTTAGCACTGCTGCCTCATATCACCAGGGACCTGCGTACGATTCACAGCTTTGGTCACTATCTGTGTGGAGTCTGCACATTCTCCTCGTGTCAGCATGGGTTTACTCCAGGTGCTCTCGTCTCCTCTCTTAGTCCAAAAGACATGTTGGTTAGGTGCATTGGCCTAAATTCTCCCTCAGTGTACCCGAATATGTGCTGGAGTGTGATGACTAGGGGGTTTTCACAGAAACTTCATTGTAGTGTTAATGTAAACCTACTTATGATAATACTATAAATTTTATTAAAAAAATTCTGTTTCCATAGTTAGTAATTCCTGGAACCAGTCGTAGAAACGTAGAAGGAGGCTATTTGGCCCATCGAGTCTGCACCAGCAACAATCACACCCAGGCGCTAACCCCAAAATCCCATGTCATATACCCTAGCTAATCCTCCTGACATTACGGAGCAATTTAGCATGATCAACCCATTTAACCCGCAAATCTTTGGTCACTAATCTGTCACCAGGAACGCCACTCCAGATCAAGTGTGGCTGACCAGGAGACTCTGCTACTCTTACCACCAGCTAGAGGTGTGTTTGGAAAGATTTACGGAGTGAAACACAACTTATTTGGTTACATCACGAACACACCAGCCTCAGCCATCAAATCCCCTGGTGGGACTCGAACCCACAGCTTCAGGCTAAATAGCAAGGATGCTACCCATTGCACCACAAGATCTTCTCCTGTTTCTATTCAAATATATTTTTATTGAAGATTTTCATTTTATACAAAAAAATGCAACAAGCCCTCAAAGATTAAAATAGCGCGGCAGGATCATTTTTAAACAAATACAAGTATGGAGAGAGAGAAAAAAATTACCATCACAGTGAATAAATTATTCTTCATCATACAAGTAATGAAAGGATATATTAAAGGATGGGGGATATCAGGATAATAGGATACAGCCATAATTGGCTTGGCGGTGCATAACCAAGCTCACAGGATAATGGCAACAGAGTCACAGAACTTATGGAAAATGTTGCAGGAGTAAACTAGACAGTACAGAATAGAGAACTTTAAGATAAGAGTCCCAAATGTTACGAAATTTATCCAATTTGATTTTTCATTTGATTTGATTTTTTATTGTCACATGTATTAGTATACAATGAAAAATATTGTTTCTTGTGCACTCTACAGATAAACCATATCATTAGTAAAGAAGGAAAGAAAAGAGTGCAAAATGTTGTGTTACAGTCATAGCTAGAGTTTAGAGACACATCAATTTATTGTGAAGTAAAAGTTTAATGGCAGCAGGGTCAATGGATGGGAGGCTGGTTTGCTGATGTACTTGCTTCATTCACAACCTTTTTTAGTTCCTTGCAGTCTTGGGTAGAGCAGGAGCCATATCAAGCTGTGATACAACCAAAAAGAATGCTTTCTATGGTGTATCTATAAAAGTTGGTGAGAATTGTAGCTGGTATGCCAAATTTCCTTAGTCTTCTGAGCAAGTAGAGACATTGATGGGCTTTCTTAGTTATAGTATTGATATTGGGGAGGAGGGGAAACCAGGATAGGTTGCTGATGATCTGGACACTCAAAACTTGAAGCTCTTGACCATTCTTACTTCATCCCCATTGATGTGGACAGGGACATGTTCTCCACTACACTGCCTGAGGTCGATGGCTCTCTCTGTCATTTTGTTGACATTGATGGAGAGATTATTATCATCTCACCAGTTCACTAGATTCTCTATCTCATTCCTGTACTCTATCCTGTCATTGTTTGAGATCTGTCCTACTATGGTAGTGCCATCAGCAAACTTGAAAATTGAGTTGGAAGGGAATTTGGCCCCACACTCACAGGTGTATAAGGATTATAGTAGAGGGCTTTGGCTGGTTTAGCTCAAAGTAAGCAAGTCAAAAATTCCATTGGTGTACATTCCAGAATGATTTGATGCCAATTCTGAATTGAGGGAGGCTGACCGCTAATCCATGGATTGGATTTTGCACTGTAGAAATTCTATGATTCTTCTATGATTCTAATATCTTCCCAGGAAGTAAAACTGGTGACCCTAGCTGGTCTAGTTTATGTGTGACTCTCATTCTGCATCCTGTAATAGACTTCGAATCCCTTTAGGGACAACTTGGAATAGATAATATATGCAGCACGATCAGTACTTGCCACATTGGAAGAACAAGTTTAAAAAAATCTGACGTTTTTATCATTACTTTGGGAAATGCGCTGCAGGCAAAGCCTGTGTCACTTCACACTAAACCTTATTTATGGCTTTGTGGAGTCAAAGTGATTTGTGCTTCATTGCTGCACTGTAACTTTGTATAGACTGTGGCTTGCAAAATGTATTCACATGTAAAATATTACATGATACAACACAGGTGCAGATTGCTATCTGGCCGCTGAGATGCTGCCATACTGGGAATATGCATCAGGGAGGAAATACTACAAGTGGTTCCACCGTAGTGAAATAACTACTGTGCTGCAGTTCAGAATACATAGAATTTTACATGTGAGTACATTCTATTCCTTTTTATTATTTCATGCCTGGTAAAGATTTCCCTAAATTATTGTTCTAACATGTTTGAGCACTGCTCCAAAATATTTCCATATCTAGACAGTTGTTTGACAGCACTGGACTTGAGTATTTCTGAAATAAAAGAGATATTTTTGTTGAAGCTTTTTCTCTTGCACTCACCAGGACGTTTCTCAAGAAGACAAATCCAAGGCAGGACGACACACTTATTCTTCATGAGAAGAGAGCGCTGATTGGCTGTAAGTGGATTCTGATTTGCAGCAGCATTTCTATGGAGAATGCACCAGTTGATAGTGACAGAGTGTTAACTACCAAGTATTGTTTGAAATTTAAAACAGGCCACTTGACTCTGGTCAAGATATTGCACCGAGGAACAGGCCAGTAAATGGCTGTTACTTATTTTGCTTAGCTGAAACAAGGCAATTGTGCATATGTTCTTTCTGTCTGCAAAGAACAGAATCCTGTGTATTAATATATGTGGCTTCTAGCACATACAAATACGCCATGCTGTAAGCCTGACTGACAATTTTAAATTGCACCATTATTAGCACATTGAAGATTATTTAGCAAATGTTGGCCAATCTTGGATCACTTCTAATGTTGGACAGTGAGAGTAGAATTCTCCGCTTTTCCTCACGGTGAGTGTCATGGTGGATGAGAGGGGAAAATTTTGCAACAGCACGAAAATCTCTGTTACAACATTGTAAAATCAGTTTGCAATAGTGCCGTCAATCCTCCAATCATGGGCCACATTTTTCGGGAATGTCTTTAGCATGGATTTAAATATAATGCATATTCATTAAAAGAGGAGCTCGCTGGAATTCTCCTCCCCCCACCCTCCTGCATGCTGAATTAATAAGCCCTCTCAACGTGCAATCATGCCAACATCTTTTACAGTTCTACATAAGCATCTTGCACATGGTGAGCTGCATGTCATTCGGAACTCAAGGTTTGTTCACCTAGCTCACACAGCACTCCAGGTCTGAGGAATCTTCATCAGGTTTAGCTGTCAAAAAGTGCTTCACTCTCAGGCTGTTGTGAGGGAAGCAGTGTTATGGTGGAGCGGCTGCGAAATGACTGCTGGATGAGCCCCAAACTCAGGCATGGGGCATTCAGACAGCGGCAGCACAAAGGGTCTTCAACTGAGGCCTACACTGGGGGGAGGAGCAGAAACTGTTCACAGAGGGAAGGTGAAAGGGTTTTCAGATCACACTGTTCCAAAGGCCTTAAGATGGGGAGGGACATGATCTCTCTGCCGTTTGCCTATTCAAACCTCTATTCTCTCTGTGGATAGCCATATGCAGCCTTTCCCTAAGTTTCTGTGGTTATGACTCATATTTCATTCCTTTACCTACGGTACAGATATTTCCTATTTTCCGTGCCTTTTAGCTTTGACAAAGTGTAAGATGGACTTGAAACATCAGCTCTTTTCTCTCCTTACAGATGGTGTCAGACCTGCTGAGATTTTCCAGCATTTTCTCTTTTGGTCTACATAGAGCTCCAAGACACAAGACCCTTTTCTATCTCTGTCAATACCTCTCCTTCTACCATGTACCTTGACCTTTGCTAGAAACAGGAGAGCTGGGAGCACTCATCAATCTCAATGTTGCATAGACAAGATTTAGCAATGCTAAAACATTTGAACCAGGTTCTCCCACAAGGAATCCTTACATTGAGGATGATACATCACTAATATTGGGAGTTTTCATACACGGTTTTGCAATGGAAGCAGGCTACATAAGTGAACTAACATTCAAGATATTGTGCGATACACAGTGCAAAATGGTCTGATTGTGGTATTCATTATCTTGCAGGTTAGGTTTGCTGTGCCCTATTCCAGCAGCAAGCTTGCATGGTGAGCAAACAGCTTGGGCCCAATGTACAAGGTTGCTGATAAGGTTAATAATATAGTGCCGCACTGTAGAAATTTCAATGTGCATAGTGACCAGTGAAG
This sequence comes from Sphyrna mokarran, assembly GCA_024679065.1. Taxonomy (NCBI): domain Eukaryota; kingdom Metazoa; phylum Chordata; class Chondrichthyes; order Carcharhiniformes; family Carcharhinidae; genus Sphyrna; species Sphyrna mokarran. The sequence goes on from JAGIQG010000015.1 coordinate 37,637,387, forward strand.
GCAGGCTTGCAGTAGATTGTCCTATACTACAGCCTACAGTGATAGAGAACTCTTGAATAAACCTTAGACCCTGAAAAGTGTCCAATCTACCTCAGGTTAGCCTGGAAGGGCAAGATATCCCAAACATTCGAGCGGCAAGTGAAGCCAACTGTTACATCCTACTACTGTGCAGTAGCAACATGAGTACTGTTCACCATTAACAGGAAGCAGCCATCAAATCTAAAAAATGCTCTATCACATAAATCAAGTATGGTATGTGAATTGCAGTGCCAGTATGATGCAAGTTATGTAGATTATATGCCCAAAGATTGGTGACATGGACCATATTAAATAACATGTCTCTTCTGCTGTTCGCAATGGGCAAGATATAGACTGTACCCAATTCGCCTGTGCTTGCAATGGTCAAAACCATTTGACCATTAATGTATCCAACATCAGATGTGACTCTCCAACTGGACAACATCTGCCAAATTATCCTCAGTGTATTAAGGATTATGCATTATGCTGAAAACCAATTTTCAGAATGTCAGTCAGGCTGATAGTGTGGTGCATTTGTATGTATTGGAAGTTACGTATGCTAATACACAGAACCCTGTTCCTAGCAGACAGTGAAAACGTATATGCACTTTGCATCTTTTTCAGCTAAACAAAATAAGTGACAGCTGGTTCATTCCTTGGGGCAATGTATTGAGCAATCAGAGTCAGGTTGTCTAGTTTAAGTTTAGAACAATGCTTGGAATTGTTCTGCCTTGGTAGCCATGTATTGATCTCAACCTTCTATGAAAATTAAGTTTTATACCAGTTAGCGTCATTGCCTTAATATTGACTAATGAAGGAGCAGAACAATGCTTCAAATTGTTCCCGAACTTTGAATGAGTCATTCGGTCAACAATTGTTGGATAATGTGTTGACTCTTAAAAGCCAGGAGATAGAAACTGTGCATGATCTGTCCATCAAAATACTATATATAACTGCTGGTCCAGTTAAGTCTTCACATTATTTCTGCTTCTATGTCCAAACACAAGCAGTGAAGGGTTTAACATGTTTGCTTTGGTGATGAGGCAATGGAAAAGCTGCTGGAATGGTAGGAAGCAAAGCATGACTGAATATGGAAAAGGCAAGTGTTTGGAGGGTGTCAGAATTGTGAAAAAATATTCCAAATACATCTGTTCAACTTTAGCCTGGTGTTGTGAGACTTTGTACTGTGCCTTAATACTAAGCAGTGATGAAGGGGAACTGGATGTGGCAGAATGCTTTTAAAGGATAAAGCTGCAGTTTGACATGAACTTTTAAATAAAACCATAATAAAGAATTACAACATGAACAAAATGTGAAGGTGCCAGCGTTGGACTGGGGTAAGCACATTGTAGGAAGTCTCACAACACCAGGTTAAAGCCCAACAGGTTTATTTGATATCACAAGCTTTCAGAGCGGTGCTCCTTAATCTCCTTGTCACTTGCCTGATGAAGGAGCAGCACTCTGAAAGTCTGTGATACCAAATAAACCTGTTGGACTTTAGCCTGGTGTTGTGAGACTTCTTATCATGAACAAGGATGGTACTTGTAAAAAATATCCGCGATCCCCAGACAAAGGGAATTTGCTGGAGGTAGCTTCACTTGAAAAATAAATTGCAGTGCAATTATTGTTGCATTATGCAGTTGACTGAAGATTGATGAAGGTAAATTCTCCAACAAAATCTTCAAACAGAGATGTAATTATAAAAACATTTTCGGTAACAAACACATAATCTTCTCCTTCTAGTGGAAAATTTCAGAATTCATTTTTTCGATGGTTTGAGATTAAATCTCAGAACTCTCCAAATGGTCTCATCTAGCCAGTAGACAAAACAGATGTAATCTTGCAGGATTTCAAGCTTCTGAATCCCAAACAGAAGTAAACACAACTCCTAATTACAAACGGAAAAGTAATTAAGATTTCAGTACCCTTACATCTTCTCATCTGCTTCTCCTTAATGGCCTTTCTTTTTATTCCTCAGCAGGTTTTGATACTTTGGAACTAACACAAATACCAGATTGTCATTCTCTTATTTAATTAATTATGCCCTACTGCTATTATTCTTTAGAAAAGCTGCCTCTACTCTTTCAAAGATTACTTTCAATATCATTATATATATGAAACATGTTATAATTACTGGACATAACAACACTTAACATGGAATTAAGATTGTATGTGTTTTGTAAAGCTTTTTCTCGTTTTTGTGAAAGTGTGTTGGAATCTTGATTATTTGCCATAATGGGTGAGGGCCCCTCACTAGTGGAAATAGAATCCCTTGTCACTGTACATTTCAACATGAAGCAGAAAGGCCCATCAGCGTCTATAAAGAGGAAAGGACATTTTGGGTGCATATTCTTTTGAAGAATAGTTGTGATGAACATATTGAAAGATCTTCTGAACTTGTTCATTTTTGCCCTGAACAGATGGCTGTATTCCTGCTTATTTCTCCCAGTTTCTGTCATTGTTGTATAATTGCTGATTGCTCTGTCTGTCTGTGCTTGCCTGGCTCCTCAATCCTCTCCAATAGTGCTCACCCCAATTATTTCTGACAGCAAGATCAGCTAACACCACAACAGATAATCAGCTGAGCTAATAGCTCACAATTACCCTATGCATCAGCCCATGAATCCAACCTTGCTGGCATTGTAGTCCATTTAAACTGGCAGGCTCAATATAAAGCTGAGATGAGCACGGCGGAATAAACTGATGGGACTTTCCCAAGTGTTATACATACTGGGAAAAATTATGCAGTAGTTTAAAATGAATGAGAATTGATCGGCAGCCTGATTGCCATCATTCAAGATGAATAAACAAATGGGGGAGGTGTAAAACAGGCTGGTGATCCACTTCACACTGCAGTGCAAAGTCAAAACTTACCTCATTTTCTTTAGCACTGGCCTGCATTGCTCAGGAACTGTAATTGGCGCTGGGAAACATATAGGAAAATAGGAACAGGTTCAAGTTATTCAGATCCAACAAGCTTCAGCCAATATTCAATTCAATTACAACTGACCTGGACTTCATTCACCCAGCTTTGTTCTATATTCATTGGTACCTTTATTAACAAAAATCCATCGATCTCGGTCTGAAAATGTCAGCTGATCCAGCACAATGGCACAGTGGTTAGCTTTGCTACCAGGGACCTGGGTTCAATTCCTAGCTTGGGTCACTATTTGTGTGGAGAGTGCGCATCTTCCCCATGTCTGCGTGGATTTCTTCTGGTGCTCCAATTTCCTCTCACAGTCCGAAAGATGTGCATTGGCCATGCTAAATTCTCCCTCAGTGTACCTGAACAGGCACCGGAACGTGGCAACTAGGGGATTTTCACAGTGATTTCATTGCAGTGTGAATGTAATCCCACTTGTGACACTAATGAATAAACTTTAATCACGCTAAATTGCTCCTTGGTGACAGGGGGACTAGCTAGGGTAAATGCATGAGGATAAGACTTAGGTGAGATTGTTGTCAGTGCAGATTCGATGGGCCAAATGGCCTCCACTTTCGGATTCTATGATTCTATCTATTTGAGGAAGCGAATTCCAGGCTTGCTCATTTTGTGTGAAAAGGTGTTCCTCAATTTCATTCATCCTAGTTTTAAAACCATTCCCCTGTTCTGAATTCCCCAGCGGAGAAAATCATTTGCCTGTGTTTATCTCCACTGAAACCCTTCATCATTTCAAACATCTCAATTAACCACTTCACAAACTCATAAACCCGAGTGAGTACAAGTCAAGCTGATGCAGACTCTCATCATTTAACCCTTTAGGCTTAAGGAACATTCTGGTGAATCTGTGTGGTGTGTCTTTCTTAATATTCCATAGTGAAACGGGACAGCTTTCCCACCCCTCTGCCAATTCAGGTACTTAAGTAGACAATTAATCCTTGCCTACAGGCCTCATTTTGCTGCTACTGGTACTCAACCAGTGATGGGCAAAGGATTGGTCATGTTCTTACAGAGCAGGTCCTTCGGTGTCAGACACCCGGCAGGAACTTTCAGTTGCACTCGCCCTAATGCCAGAAAATCCCACCTGAGGTTAACAAACTTTTACATTCTCTGTGCCCGCCCACTACGATTCCTATGGCACGCAGGATAGGGGAGTTCCACGCTCAGTGCCGGACTGACAAGAACGTGACCAATCCTCTGCCCATCACTGGTTGAATACCAGTAGCAGCAAAATGAGGCCTGTAGGCAAGGATTAATTGTCTACTTAAGTACCTGAATTGGCAGAGGGGTGGGAAAGCTGTGCGTGGGCCTGCCAGCCCAGTACCAGGAAGGCATAATGTCCTTCTCACTTGATTAACCGCCCCCCCCACCCTACCCCACCCCACCACCTCTAAACTCACCATGGGAAGGCACTAAATTCTACTCATATACATACTGCACAACTAAAACTAAGGGAGATAACATTCAAGATGGGAAGTGTAAACTTATCCACTTTGGATCTGTGAAAGACAAATCAGAATATTAATGAAAAGAGATGAGGAAGTGTGGAAAATCAGGAAATCAGGAAAAGAGCCCTACTGTGAACCATCACACTACTCTGGCAGCTCACTACCCTCCTTCTCCCTCGTGACTTCCACCCATCTCTCCTCACCACCGTCACTCACCACCGTCTGGCTTTCCCCTTGATCCGAGGCCTGAGGTGGTGCTAAGTGGCAAAGAGTTGCCGCCCTTCCATTGACCAGTGTTTAAGCCCCTGCAATCCGTGGTCACAGAGGAAGCCCACCCCTACCTTATTAAGTTCATGATCAGCATTCAATGTGATAGTCTTCCCAAAAGAGGGGACATGGGATTCACATCAGCTCTTTAACAGCAAGAGAGATCTCCGTCACCCTCAGTAAATATTGCCCATTAACACTTCACAACTTCCTGCCCCCATCCATATAACTTCTTATGGTGCCACCTGCAAATTTGGTTATATCATTCTGCTTTTTCCTTTAAGTCATTAATATATGTGGTGAAAAGCTCAGGCCTCAGTTTAGATTCCCCGATGAACATGATTCGTCACAACCCCCAATCAGAGAACTAACTCTTTATCTTTACTCTTTGTCTCCAGCTTCCCAACTAATTACCAACCCATGTCACAAGGTTACCTCCAACTCTGTGCACTCTCATTTGTTTTAATAATCTCTTGTGCAGACCCTTTTCAAATGGCTTCCGGAAGTTCATATAGATAACATCCAAAGACACTCCCCTATCAAGTACGCTAGTGACCTTCTCAAAAATATTCAATTAGATTAGTCAGACATGACCGACCCTTAACAAATCCACGCTGACTTCCTTTGATCAACAAATACTTGTCCAAGTGCTCAGTCACTTTGTCTCTGATGATTGATTCCAGCAACATCCTTCCAATTGATGTCAAGCTGACAAGTTACCTGGCTTCTCTCTCTCTCTTCTTAAATAATGAAGTGGTGTTGCAATTTCCTATCCAAATTTAAGTTTCCTGAATTGAGAGAGCTTTAGAAAACTGTGATGAATGCAGCTGCAATCTTCTCCCTCTTTGGTCATTTTTACTCGTTCTGTCAGGTCATTGATTGGGATACACAATGCACTGATCCCCAACTGAAATTTTCACTGTTGCTTGAACAAGAGGAGACCCAAGCAGATAACGTTTTCTTGAGAAGGAGAAGGAATCCCACCTCCTGCTTTCCTGTTTAGGCCTCACCTGCTTTCATGCCTTGTCTGCTTTCTTTCTGTCTTATTTAGGCCTCATCTATTTTTCTGTCTCTCTTGCTTAGGCCTCACTTGCATGACCTTCCCTATTTAAACCTCACCTGCTTTCAGCCCTCACCAACTTCCCATTCTCTTACTGAAGGTTAATCTTCAGTAAGGAGTCTCACAGCACGAGGTTAAAGTTTATTTAGTAGCAGAAGCTTTTGGGCTGTGCCCTCATCAGGCAAGCGCAGGATTTGTTCACAAACAGGGCACATATAGACACAAACTCAATCACAAAGTATGGCTGGAATGCAAGTTTTAATAGGTACAGACAATGTGAGTGGAGAGAGGGCTAAGCACAGGTTAAAGAGATGTGCATTGTCTCCAACCAGGACAGTTAGTGAGATGTTGCAAGCCCAGGCAAGTCGTGGGAGTTACAAGTAGTATGATATGAACCCAAGATCCCAGCTGAGGCCATCCTCATGTGTGCAGAACTTGGCGACCAGTTTCTGCTTTGTGATTCTGCATTGTCATGTGTCTTGAAGGCCGCCTTGGAGAACGCTTACCCAAAACCTCACCTGCTTTCCTACCTCACCTGCATACGCCTCGTCTGCTTTCCTCCCAACTCCTGTTTTGGTCTTACCTGCTTTCTATTCTCTCCTGTTAAGCTTGTCTGATTTCCTTCCTCCCCTGTTTAGGCCTGACTTACATTCCTGCCTCTCTTGTACAGGTCTCACCTGCTTTCCCGCCTCTCCTGTCCATTCTTCCATCCACTTCTCCTGTGAGGTTAAACTATCTACCAATATAGCCTATTGAAGAATGGTCATTGACTTAGAAGTGGCTGGTGGTCTCTTGCTACTCAAAGTTTCATCTCTGTCCAACTGCCACTCCCTGCACCTTGTGAGCAGATATACGCCTTGCAGCATAAAGATAAACCCAGCATTAAAATCATTCGGGTCTTGAGTTGTTGCGATTGTAAAGATTTCTTGTCTGCTCACCCAGTTCCTAATCCCAGTTAAAATTAGCACCGTTCTAGATCACTGGGTAATCATAATCATAAACTCTCCTCACATATCCCAGCATTTGATAATTGCCACTGATACGATGCATGTATCGGGCTATATAAGCTGATAGGAGTATTGAGGCAACTTCGAATGTTTCTTCATAAAAAAGGGTTGACACAGCTTTTCTGATTCTGTGATTCTCACTGCAAATGGGTAGACCCAGTGGTTCACACTGCTGCCTCGCAGTGCCAGGGGTTGTGTGTGTGGAGGCTGCATGTTATCCCCGTGTCTGCGTGGGTTTCGTCTGGGTGCTCTGGTTTCCTCCTGCAGTCCAAAGATGTGTAATTAGGTTGATGGGCCATGCTAAGTTGATCCTTAGTGTCCTGGATGTCTAGGTTAGAGGGATTAGCAGGGCAAATTTGTGGGGATAGGGCCTGGGGTGGCGTTGTGGGCAGTGCAGACCTGATGGGCCAAATGGCCTCCTGTTGCACTGTAGGATTCTATGAAAGGGAGCATAATTAGTTAACATAGAATGCAAGGTCTGTATTTGAACTCTTTGCAGGAGAGGTTTTTGGTGATTTGCCCATAGAACCTTACAGCAAATAAGGAGACCGTTCAATCAATTATGCCTTTGCCAGCCTTTCAGAGGAGTTGTCCCATTAGTTCCATTGTTCTTTCTCTAAACGTTGGTTAGACCTCATTTGGAATACTGCGTCCAGTTCTGGTTGCCCTACTACTGGAAGGACGTGGAGACTCTGGAGAGAGTGCAGAGGAGGTTTACCAGAATGCTGCCTGGTATGGAAGATCTGAGTTACGAAGAGAAGTTAGGCAAATTGGGACTGTTTTCCTTAGAAAGACGTAGACTTAGAGGAGATCTAATAGAGGTGTACAAGATTATGAGGGGTATAGATAGAGTAAACAGGGTTAAGCTTTTTCCTAGGATGGACTCGAATAGCACGAGGGGTCACGGGCTTAGGGTGAAGGGGATAAGGTATAATTTGGATGCTAGAGGGAGTTTTTCACACAGAAGGTGGTGGGGGTATGTAATGCGCTGCCAAGTAAAGTGGTGGAGGCAGGTACTCTGGAGTTATTTAAGAAATACTTAGATGGGCACATGAACAGAATGGGAATGGAGAGGTGTAGAAAACTGATCTAAAATAGGGATCATGAGCCTTGGGAGTTCCTGGGAAGCGTGTAAATAGATGATGATATTGATGTACTTGTTTTTATCCTACAGGTGCTTTGGTCCACCTTGTTGTCTAACAAGGGGCATACACGCGATGGGTCGTGAGAGGGCTGCTCTTGGATTTTTTTTTGAGAGTATCCTAGTGCTTCACGTCGTTAATGTACGCTTGACCTGGACCATTTGATGGGCAACATGACAGCTCAGTGACTATTGCTGTGCTGTGCAGATACATGGATTTGGGCCTGTGTCTGTGGGAGTTTGCGCATTCTCCCCTGTGGGAGATACGATGCATGTGTCAGGCTATATAAGCTGATAGGAGTGTTGAGGCAACTTCGAATGTTTCTTCATAAAAAAGGGTTGACACGGCTTTTCTGATTCTGTGGGAGTTTGCGTTTTCTCCGGGTGCTCCGGTTTCCTCCCACATCCCAAAGATGTGCTCTTAGGCTAATTGGCAAAACAAATTCTCCCTAATTTGTCTCAAATTTGGTTTTTAATCCATAGATCTATAAACATGGACAGGGATCGCGGGTAGAGGTGGGAACATCGGGGCGGTGGCGCGGGCTCGTTGGGCCGAAGGACCTGTTTCCCATGCTGTTTCGTTCTTTGTTCTTTGTAAAGTCCTGCAACTTTCTCCCATTCATGCGTTGGTCTTTTGGAAGTTGCTGTTGAGTTTACCTCCATCATCTTTAGAGTAGCGTTCCTGATCAGAGCTTAAACACAAGTCTCATTAACTCACCAGTCTCTTTAAATCTGTGTCCTCTGATTACCAGTCCTCCTGCCAACTCCAAATGATACTCTGCAACCAATAAATGCATTTTTTTAAAATTGTACTTTTCTTATAACATCATATCTATAGAGAAGGATTATACAATAATTATCTCCAGGATTAATTGGACTTTGAGAGGGTGAAGTGGTTAATGGCATATCTCAAAGCCTGACAGTAGGTCTGAACCATACCCCCCAACCAGGTAGAGTAGGACACTGGTCCCGGATCGACCCCAACCAGACTGGGGATTGAATCCATCCAAATCATCCCACTAAGCCAACTTCCCAAGGAGTCCACGTTGCTGTGGCAACATGGATTTTTACATGTCTGTTGTGATCTGGAGCTATGGGTGGTGATAGTTGAAGCTCTTCCCATTGAAGGACTGACCAGGAATCTCTCCCACTCATATCACCTGCCATTGGTGTATTTTATAGGAAATCACAAGTTGACAACCTCTTTGACCACGTTATGAACGCACCTCCCTTGGCCATCGAGTGCTGGGGTGGGACTCGAAATACACTCTGTTCAAGGACAATTAGGGATGGGCAATAAACACTGGCCTAACCAGCGATGCCCACATCCCCTGAATAAATAAAAACAAATGCAAGCAGGTGCTAAAGCTGCCAAGGGAAATCAAGGGCCTCAAGACTGTGTGCCATTGGTCTATGTGAATGAATTATCCTCTATCTCAAACACAGACCCAGCAGCCAGTCTGATTAGCAGACCTAGGGCGGGACTCTCCAGCTTCCCAGTTATGGGTTTCTTGGGGCTGGGAGGCTGCTCTTTAATGTCAGAATCTTCCTGTTCCGCTGCTGTCGGTAGGAATTTCCATTGACGCCACTCCGAGCTTCCAGGAAGCCCTTGGTAGGGGGTGCACTGTTGGTGGAACCAAAGGTCCCGCTGGCGTGAATGGCTGGAGAATTCTGGCCCTAGTTTTCCATCAACTCTATCCCTCCCATGAATGTCTTCAATTCATAGTCCATCAATCCACACGTATAAAACTTTACCAGAACGATATAGACACAAGGTTAGGGTATACAAAGGTCAGGCTAGCCACTTACAAATAAAAGGCTTATGGACAGCAATCAGCCCATCTCCCACTCATTGTTGGTCAGGGGCATGGGCTAAGCTTTATGGGGCAGGATTAGCTCCAGCAAACTCAGCTCAACTGATTTGAGATCTTCGGACTAGCTGTGGGGTAACTGTATGAGGTTGTCAGTAGATATGCTGGAAGTTTCAGGAGGGCCTGGCAAAAGTAGAAGAAGCCACAGCCAAGGTCAATGTTGTTCCTGACGCTACACTTAGATATTTGAGAGCCAGGCCAGTGCCCTCACTCTATACTGGAGAAGATGAAAATTGAACTATGGCACCTTGAAAGCTTAAAACTTAAAGCTTTAAAGTTTATTTATTAGTGCCACAAGTAGGCTCACACTAACACTGCAATGAAGTTACTGTGAAAATCCCCTAGTTGTCACACTTGGCATCTGCTTGGGTACACTGAAGAGAATTTAGCATGGCCAATGCACCTAACCAGCACATCTTTTGGACTGTGAAAGGAAACTGGATTACCTGGAGGGAACATACCCAGACATGGGGAGAACATGCAAACTCTGCACAATCAGTGACTCAAGCGGGAATTGAACCTGAGTCCCTGGCAGCAGTGCTAACTAGTGTACCACCATGCTGCCCTGATTGGGCGTAATAAGGCTGGTGCGATTTGCAGAGTAGGCCATACCACTAACCCCTGTTCTTAAAATCAGTTTGTCTTTGCAGGGACTATAAACTGATGGTTAATCAGTTCCCCAAACTTGAAAGGTCCCTGTGCCCTGGAGTGAAGATCTGTATGCCAGATAAACAGCTGGCCAGATGTTTCGTAAGTTGGACATTAGCCACACCTATCTCCAGCTTGAATTGAATGAGTCCTCCCAGAAATATGTGACAATCAACACACAGAAGGGACTCTATGTGTATACCCTTTTGCCTATTGGGGTATTGTCTAGACAAACACCTTGTCTAGACAAACCCCTGGAAATGCCATCTTTCAGAAGGCTATGGAGAACTTCCTTCAAGAGTTACTCAAGGTAGAAGTTTATTTAGATAACATTCTGGTCATGGGGGATTCAGAACAGGAATTCTCAGCCAACCTAGAAGAAATCTTGCAATCATTTTCCAGTGCAGGAGTTCACTTGAAGAGGGAGAAACGTGTTTTCCAGGTGGCCGAGGTGACCTATTCAGAGTACTGAGTAAATAGCAAGAGGTTACACAGCCAGGAGAGGATAAAGTCAAGGCCATCAAGGGGGGACCAACCCCAAGGAACACAACTGAGTTAAAATCCTTTCTGGTGTTTGCGCTGGTTAGAAAGGTCCACTCACAAAATTTCTGCTCAGTGTCAGGGAAAGTGATCAGAAATAATGATGACCAATTAGGGCCTCTGCCAAGTCAGGAGCCATTGGACAGAGGTCCAAAATAATTTTCTTCCCAGTTCCTAACATTTTCCCTGACAGCGACCGTGATCTAAGTTTGAGTATGAACAAAGTGGATAGAAAGATAAAGCCACCAGAATAATATCTCTAAGCTGCCCTCACAAAAAGCTTGCATGTTGAGTGACCTCTGATACAGAAATATGGTGCTAATTGGTGTATCACGTTCAGTGGAATTTGTGTGTCCCCCTCTCAATAGTTGTTTGAAAATCCTGAAGGATTAAACCAGATCACTTTATCTATGCAGCACTAATGTATCACTCACAGGGGGATTAGCAGCATTCAGCAGCAATAAATTTTTGTCCATGAGGATTAGATTGAGACTTTAATAAGGAAGGCTTCATTTATGTTACAAAATATGTTTTGTTATTATTTTAGTTAGTTAAAAAGATTGTTTTCGGACAGCGTGTTTCCATTTATCTGCTGACCGATTTATATTTAAATCGGGTGTGATTATCAGGAATAATTAGACTGTATCATCACAATTACTGCTACAAGGCAGTTATCTATCATAGTGGAAAGCAAATAAGATCATATCGCTAGGAGAGAGAGAAATTGCCCTCATTGCCAGAGCAAGTGAATTCTTGTAGCATGTAATTGGTTATTGCTAAGATCACTCAGAAGTTGGCACTTTCACTGTTTCCATAACTTTTTATTCTAGGGCAGCAAATTGTATGAGATTACATTTTTTTTTAAAATTCCAATGAATAATTTCCCCCAGCCATAAACACCTGGTCTCATTTTTTTCAGGCTGTTACACTAAATGATATTAACTCATGAACATGTGTTAATTTGACTTGATTTATTATTGTCACATGTACTAGCATGCAGTGAAAAATTATTGTTTCTTGTGCACTACATAAGCAAAGCATACCGTTCATAGAAAAGGAAAGGAGAAGGTGGAGAATGTAATGTTACAATCATAGCTAGGGTGTAGAGAAAGATCAACTTAATGAAAGGTAAAAAGGCACTATTGATCTGGTCAGGTGATTGGGAGATAGTTTTCCATTCGTATAGAAACAGAAAATAGAAGCAGGAGTAGGCCGTAAGAACATAAGAAATAGGAGCAGGATTAAGCTATCTTGCCCTTCGAGCCTGCCCTGCCATTCAATAAGATCATGGCTGATCTGCAGTGGATCAGTTCCACTTTCCCACTTTCTCCCCATAACCCTTAATTCCCTTGTCTATCAGAAACCTATCTACCCGTGACTTACATATATTCAGTGAGGAAGCCTCCATCACTTCAGCAGGTAGAGAATTCCAGAGATTCACCACCCTTTGAGTGAAGAAGTTCCTCCTCAACTCCGATCTAAACTGCTCCCCCCCCCCTTATTTTGAGGCTGTGCCCTCTAGTCCTGCTATCCTTTCCAAGTGATAGGCCATTCGGCCTTCAAGTCTGTTCCATCAAACATTCTGATCATGGCTGATCATCCAACTCACTAACCTGTTCTCACTTTCTCCCCATATACTTTGAGCTCTTTAGCCCCAACAGCTATATCTAATTCCTTGTTGAGAACAATGTTTTGACCTCAGCTGCTTTCTGTGGTTGAGAATCCGTAGGCTCACCACTCCCTGGGTGGAGAAATTTCTCCTCATTTCAGTTCTAAATGGTTTATCCCATTTCCTCAGATTGTGACCCCTGGTCCTGGTCTCCCACAACATCCTTCCTGTACCTCCCCTATCTAGTCCTATTAGAATTTTATAGATTTCTATGAGATTTCCCCTCATTCTTCTAAACTCCAGCAAATATAATCCTAACCCAACTCGAGTACGCCTCATAACTTTAGTTCCACCATCTCAGGAATCAGTCTGTTAAACCCTTGCTGCACTCCCTGCATAGCAAGAACATCCTTCTTTGGATAAGGAGACCAAAACTGCACACAATATTCCAGGTGTGGTCTCACCAATGCCTTATACAATTCCATCAAGGTATCCCTGCTCCTGTACTTCAATCTTTTCACCAACATCCCATTTGCCTTCTTCACCACCTGCTGCACCTGCATGGTTACTTTCAGCGACTGAACATAGAACATAAAACTACAGCACAAACAGGCCATTTGGCCCACAAGTTGCGCCAATGATATCCATACCTACTAGACTTACTTATCTGCTGAGGTGCACAGTCGATCACTGGTATGATCCAGATGCATAAAACGTCAAGGCAGCTGTGACCTTCATGGCTACCGGGAGCAGATGTTTTTCTCCTCCCTGTAAATCTGCAAGTTTGCATTACTCCCTGAGGAATCCATGGGTACACTGGGCTTGTCCATGGTTCAGTCAGCGACCCTGGCATGAACTTCTCCTGCTCAGTGGGGCTGTTACGCACATTTGGGATCTTGCCTTTTCAACACTGACTGTGGTCCAAGCACAAACACTCTCAACGCCTCTCAGTCACCAGCTGCAGACCTGATTAAGGAGGGGATCTAAAACCTGGCACTTATGGTTGCACCCTCTCTCTGTGGAGGCACAATCTTCAGAGGCACACAATACCTCATTGAATATCAGCACTTCCTGTATAGTTGTGACCTACAGAGGAGCTATCTTTGTATGTTCTTCACAGCCTAATGGGCAGTCGGCACCCGAGACTAATGCTCCATCCACTCAGAGAACCTTTGTGCGCAACAGTGAGCTGTTGTCCCCAGATTCTTATCTCAGCTTCCTCTCATTTCTTAAAACTCATTTGAATATCATGTATGTGATCAGGTTCCATATATATAAATATAGACTATCAGTCAGTGCTATTCTCCTAACCACTCACAGTTACAACCACCACTGTGCAGCCTGAACGTTTTGCTAAGATAATTACACAGTCTATTTGTCAGGGTTTCTCCAACTTACCATTGACAAAGTTAGAGGATCTTGCTATAAATTCCTTATTCAAGTTATATACCTCATTTCCCTTCCCAGCTTTTCTCTCTAGAGTGGTATGATGGCACAGTGGTTAGCACTGCTGCCTCAGTGCCAGGGAGCTGGGTTCGATTCCAGCCTTGGGTGACTGTGTGCAGTTTGCATGTTGTCTATGTGGTTTTCCTCCAGGTGCTCCCTTTTCCTCCACACTCCAAAGATGTGCAGGTTAGATTGATTGGCCATGCTAAGTTGCCCCTTAATGTTAAGGGCGTTTGCAGGGTAAATACGTGAAGTTACGGGGATAGGACCTGGGTGAGCAGGTTCAATGGGTGTAATGACCTCCTTCTGCACTCATAGAATCTCTACAGGGCAGAAATGGCCATTCAGCCTATCGAGTCTGCACCCACCACAATCCCACCCCGGCCCTATTCCCATAACCCTACACGTTTACCCTGCTAATCCCCTGATACTAGGGTCAATTTGACACGACCAATCAACCTTATCCACATCTTTGGGCTGTAGGGATTGTTCTATGTATAATCCCGATGATCTGTAAACCTCTTCAGTTGTGCCTCAGTTACTTTTGTAGTTACTCTTCAGGCATTTCTTCCCTCTGTTAGACTCATTGCTATCAGAGTTTGCACTGATTTTCTGCTATAATCTGCTGTAGTCTGCCGTTACCTGGCGATTATAATATTAGCTGTGGAAATGACATGCTCAAAGCAAAGATGGCGATGCCTGAAAATTCCTGAAGGAATTACAAGGTCACTTCAAACACATTTAGCATCTTTTAAACCTCCAGAACCCCTACAACTGTATATGTAAGGACTTAGCCAAGAGATAAAACCTCAAATACACAGTAATACTGTTGTTAACTGTGGAATCTGATTTAATGAACATGTTGGAACAGGAGCTGGTTAATGTACTTTCACACTTGTATCTTATCTGTTCTGGACAGGAAGATGGGGACATTATCCTGCATGAGACTAAATAGCCCCTTTTCACAAAATAAAACTAAATACCACACAATGTTTAGCCCTGAATCGAATAAAATATAATGCCGTTTTTAATCACCTAAAAGTAAGTTTCATGCTGAATTCAAATATATCTGCAGATCATTAGTGGTGTAGGAAGTTTTTTTTTGTTACATGGTTCTGAAGGCCACCCAGAATGACTTACCGTAATACTCTGTCTTTAAACAGGTTTTCAAAAGCACTGCTGTTCAATGGACGGTTCCAGGGAAGGCAATTGAAGGAAGAAACCGGGGCAGAATTTTCACTCCCCAGTGCAGCGTGCAAATTTGGAAAAATTCCTGACTCCCCAAATCCAACTTGGGGGAAACTTCGCTGAAAGGTCTCATTTTCGTTCTGGGGTGGGATGGGTGCTAACTGGGGTCAGGCTCGCCACTGCCAGAAGCAGTGAGGAGGCAGCCACAAAAGCTATTCCTGGTCATAAAAACATAAAACAAAATGCAGCCC
Organism: Sphyrna mokarran; assembly: GCA_024679065.1. NCBI lineage: Eukaryota > Metazoa > Chordata > Chondrichthyes > Carcharhiniformes > Carcharhinidae > Sphyrna > Sphyrna mokarran. The sequence continues at coordinate 37,652,822 of JAGIQG010000015.1, forward strand.
TCCAACCCCTCCCACCTCTCAAACACCTCATACCCTACACACCTCCCCATGCCCATCCAGCATCCCTTCCCCCCATTTACTCAACTGCATGATTTCTTATACTTGAATACTAAACTAATGCCAATGCATGACCCTCCACTCAGCTCCATAGCCCTTTATATATAGTTCCTACACCAATTTAATGTCAACACATGCCAACCCCCTGACCAACAATGCACCATCTTTACACTTAAACCCTGTGTACCAACTCACCCAGCAGCCACCTTGGGCAGACCAATGGAGGCATGCAGAGATGAAATAAAATGAAGTCTTAAGTTTTGATTACAGACTTTAACAAATTAAAAAAAACTGTCATTGATAAAAGCCCATTCCATCAGCCCTTTCAAGTATCTAATCCTCTATTAAAAACAAACACTTCCTTCAAGTATTTATACCTTAGAAAAATAAGCATTTGTATCCATAGCCCCACATCAAGGATGTTATAATCACTTGGAGCTGTCAATCAAACTGTGAACATACAGGCTCCCTCAATGTAATTATGTTAGGTTGTGTAAGCAGTCAAGCAACACCAATCCCATGATGGCCAACAAACATCTATTGAAGGCACAAGCACCAATTTCTTTCAACTCAGCATCACAGTACGCTCTTTTCCCGCAAAATTGTCAGGAAACAGAGGAAGGTTTAAGTGATCTATATTTGAATTGTTAAATATTAAACATAAGATATAGATTTAAGTGAGTTTAATTTAGTATTTCTACGTAAGAACTCTAGTTAGATTCATGTTAAGCAAAGATGTTTGCATGTATGGTTTTTGGTTTCAGTTCGAACTGTGCAGTGAAGAAACCATACAGACATGTTTTGCTGGACCATGTATGGCATCTTGACATGAGGAATATCCACTTCAGTAACTGCATAGCAATCACATGTGGCCAACTGCCTTTGACACAGCACTCAGGCTTGGAGTGTACTTGATAAGCTGGATTTGACCTTTGAGTCTGATCATTGATTCTCCTTTAAAGACAAGCAATGATGGAGAAAAGGTGCTGAAAGAGCATCTTAACCCGCAACTCTTGGGGTACTACTTCCTTATCTGAGATTCTTGGAGAAGGAAGCAGCCTTCCAGTGCTGGACGTGGGTGATGCACCCTTGCTCTTAAAGGTGGAAGTGAGAAATGGACTTTAGCGTGCACTTCTCAGAGCCATCAGTAAGAGCTGCGTTCGTTCCATAGACATTTTCATTGAGGGTATTAATGTACAAAAGCGAACAGAGCTATTTTGGCTACAGTAATTTGTATTTAGTATGCTTAATTGTAATATACACATGGGTAGCATAGTACATGTAAGCTTGGAGGGCCAAAGGACCTATTGCTGTGCTGTAATTTTCTTCGTTGTTTGTTCTTTAAAATGATATGAAATGATACCGTGGCTTATCTATCAGTGACTAAGGCAACACAGTGCACTGTGCTTGTGAACACTCGTTCAAAGTGCCACCTGTGTTACCTTCATTACAACATGAAGACGTTGTGGCAATGATTATATTTTCCACTGGAAAGCCCAAGATGGGCCATGTCTTTCAACGTCAGCAACCAATTGACTGGTGATTGATGTCCACCCAAGAAACAACAACACCTCCATCCACTTGCTGCTACACCGCAGGAATGCCTACTGACCCTCCTTTTAAACTCTGATTTAGTCGTGAACCCACACTTCCTCTGCAGGTGGAAGCTCCTGGGGTCGGCAGCTAGATTCCATTTCATCCCACACCTAAGAGTCAAAATACAGCCAGTCGGGAAATTCTTTCTCGAGTCAGATATGAGGAATTGGAAAATCTCCCAAGTCTGCACACCAAACTCGGGAGCATACATTTTCCTGTGCTGCCCATCACGGGAATTGTTGTGGATGAGTAGGAGGGTGAGGAGGCCGGTCTATGCAAAGGTTCATTGACCTCGGGCAGGATTTTTCAGTTTTGGGATGAGCACGGCTGGAAAATTGACTTAAAGATATGTTTAAGCTATCATATGGATGAGGTGGAACCCTCTATAAAATTGGTATGTAATACAACTTACAACTAGACAATAACTTCAGAGAAAAGGTTTAGTGATGATCGCACATTCCATTAGTGAAAGATTGCCTTTGTGCAAATTGAGATTATTCTAATGCCCAGGGAATATTATCAAATTAAGCTACCAAAGGATTTGAGAGATCTAACCTAATAGATTTCTACTTAGTTCAACATGTTACTGGTTCATTAAACTTTATGACTTGTTGAGATAAACAGTTGGGAGTACTTATGCCATGGAACGTTCATGCTTGAAGACATTATTCTTATAAGTGGCATGCTTCAAGGTAAAGTCAAGCAAGTTAACTCCTTCCTCTCCATCTGTTCCAAAGATAACAGCTGGTGCTAAGCCTGGAGCTCCTGACAAGAGCAATCCTTTTATAACTTCCTAAAGATCACTTGTGGGCCTACATCATGAGCATAGTAAGCTATTTGACTATGGATTGCATCGTAAAGACTTATTAATCCCCTGCATAATGTATATACAATGCTGTTGTAGATCATGGACTATATCAATAGTCATCTAATTCCCTGATAACGTTTTCCTATTGAAGGGAAAGTTTGTAAGGTTAAGTATTCTATACTTAATTCTGGTGAAGTTATAACACAGGACTATATGAATGCCAAACAGCAGAAGCAGCATACAATAGACAGTGCTAAGCAATCCCACATCCAATGGATCACATCAAACCTTGATTTGCAGTCCTGCCACATCCAGTCATGAATGGCAGTGGACAATTAAACAATTCATCAGAGATGGAGGGTCCACAAATCTCCCCATCGTCAATAATGGCACAGCCCAGCACAATTGTGCGAACGATAAGGCTGAAGCATTTGCAACCATCTTCAGACAGAAGTGCTGAGTGGATGATCCATTTTGCCTTTCTCTTGAGATCCCCAGCAGCACAGATGCCAGGCTTCAGCCAAATTGTTTCACTCCATGTGATATTGTGGAACAGCTATAGGCACTGATGTCGACAAGACTACGGGCTCTGACGACACCCCAGCAATAGTACTGAAGACTTGTGCTCCAGAACTTGCAGGTCCCCGAGCCAAGTTGTTCCAATATAATGACAACATTGGGAAACTGTTCAGATACGTCCTTTAAACAAAGAGCAGGACAAATTCAATCCAGCCGAGTGGCATGGTGATACAGTGTTTAGAACTGCTGCCAATCCCCACCAGGGACCTGGGTTCGATTCCCAGCTTGGGTCGCTGTCAGTGTGGAGCTTGCGTGTTCTCCGCATGTCTGCGTGAGTTTCCTCTGGGTTTTCTGGTTTCCTCCCACAGTCTGAAAGATATGTTGGTCAGATGCATTGGCCATGTTAAATTCTCCCTCAGTGTACCCAAACAGGCATCGGAGTGTAGCGACTAGGGGATTTTCACAGTAATATCATTGCAGTGTTAATGTAAGCCCATTTGTGACTAATAAGTAATAAAATAAATAAAATACCATCCCATCAGTCCACCCTAAATCACCCTAAGTGTCTGAAAAAGTCATTGACAGTACAATCAAGGGGCACTTATTCAGCAATAACCTGTTCACAGCACTCAGTCTGAATTCCACTGGGGTCACTCAGCTCCTAACCTCATTCCAACCTTGGTCCAAACAAGGACAAAAGAGACTCAAGAGATGAGGTGAGAGTGACTGCCCTAGGGAACAAGGCAACATTAAACTGAATTAAACATGACAGCTCAGTGACTGTCACTGTTTGCTGTGAAGATACATGGATTTGGGACGGTGTCTGCGGGATTTTGCACATTCTCCCTGTGATTGCATGCGTTTTCTCTGGATGCTCTGGTTTCCTCCCACACCCAAAAATGTGCTCTTAGGCTGATTGGTATAACAAATTGTCCCTAAATTAGTCTTCCCTCAATCTTCCCCAAAAGATGTAGACAAAGATCATGGGTAAAGGAGGGCACTCACGCTGTTAAAATGGCGGTGCGGGCTCGTTGGGCCAAAGGGCCTATTTCCTGTGCTGTATTGTTCTTTGTTCTTTGTTTACTGACATCAAGGGGCCCTAGCAAAAGCGAAGTTAACGGGATTAAAACAGAAAATGCTGGAAAGACTCAGCAGGTCTGCTAGTATCAGTGGTGAGAGAAACAAAGTTAACTTTTCAAGTCTATAAGACTGCTTTAGATTTGAAGAGAGACAGAAACGTGATGGATTAAATTGTTAAAGAGGAAATGGAAAAGGTGAAGCAGAATAAAAAGTCAGGGATAAGTGAGACCTCGAGAGATATTGACTAAGAGGTCATGGATACAAGACAAAGGGACTGTAATGGTAATGTTAAAGGCTAAAGAAGGTGCTAATAATGGCGTAAAGGGAAAGTAGCAAAATGTGCTAATAGCAGAACAAAGTCAACATTCTGTGAAAGCAAAACGAATTACAGATGGAGGGAGTTGGGAAATAAAATCAAAATGGAGGACAGGGTTCATGATCTGATATTGTTGAACTCAGTGTTGAGTCTGGAAGGCTGTAAAGTGTCTAATCAGAAGTTGAGAACTTCTTTGTCCAGTTTGCCTGGGGTTTCATTGGAACATTGCAGCAGGCCCTGGATGGAAATGTGAGCAAGATGATGAGTTAAAATGGCAAAAGAAGGAAGATCAGGGTCATACTTGCAAAAGTGTTCTGCAAAGCAGTCACCCAGTCTGTGTTTCGTCTCCCCAGTGAAGAGGAGACCGCGTTGGGAGCAGCAAATAGGGCAGATTTTATTTAAATGGCCTATCACCAACTTCCCAAGGGAAATTAGGGATGGACAATAAATACTGGCCAAGCCAGTGATACTCAAGAAGGAATGCATTTAAAAAAATCTTCACTTTTGTATATTTTCCTGTGGGACCCAATAAAGCATGGCAGAATCCTCAGATAGGGTTTTCTACAAAGCTTGAAGCATAGTTCATAACCATTGCCTTTCAAATAGAATCTGTCAATGGTCCTAAGCTACACAACATACTTTACTTGAAGGTGAAGGAACAGAGGTATAGAAAACAGAACCAGTTAAACCTTGATATTCCTTTAGTTTTGGAGGTTTTCTCATTGGGATCTGTAGATATAGATGAAGAGGCAATTCCTGGTATCCTAAGATACACTGACCCAAACGTTTTTCTTGTCAATTGATGCAGACTCAGAGGAATGTCACACAACTACTATGCTTTTAGAAAATAATAGTTGATCACTATCCTGCAGTCAGATAGTCCTGAAGCTAAACTAATAAATCCTCCCTGTTCATCAAGGTCATGGAGTTGATGTGAAGCATTTCAATAACTACATGATACCATGGACGTAATGTTAACCTTTTGTGATTTACAGACAACATCGGATTGGTTGCCTGCAATACACTTCTCCCAGTTTTCCAGTTTGTTAAAATCAATGGATGTTGATCCAATTATTTTTCATTTTATAACCTTGCTAGAAACGTCACCCTTGGCCAATAGCTGTGGCTCAGTGGTAGCATTTTCACTTCAGAGTCAGGAGGATAGAGGTTCAAGTCCAATTCCAGGGACAAAGCCTAGGCTGATGTTCTAGTGCAGTACTGAGGGAGCACAACATTGCCAGAGGTACCATCTTTCAGGTTAGGCATTAAAACAAGGCCTTGTCTACTTTCCCAGGAAGATGCAAAAGACCCCATAACATTCTTTGGAATAAGAAGGAGAAGAACTTCTCTCAGTACCCTTTTAATTTTCATCCTTCCATTGACATAATTCAATATAGGAAAGCAGGGCCATGAGACCACAGCAGGTAGTTAGAACATAGAACATTACCGCGCAGTACAGGCCCTTCGGCCCTCGATGTTGCGCCGGCCAGTGGACCCTCTAACCTAAACTATTCCAATATCATCCATATGCTTGGCCTTCCGCAAGTCACTCAAGCCCCAGGGTAAGGATTCCATGCTCTGTGTTACATTCATGGCCAATGGCAAAACCAGCAAAAATTCAGTTGCAACAGTTGCTGTGATTCTAAGTAATTGTGTATAAACCAGTAACTACTCCTGTGATGCTGCTTCATTCATAATCTTGTAGAAAGTTAACAGTTTAGTTTTTGAATGGATAAGTTCGAATTGAGTAGGCCATGTTCCTCTGGTCCATCGCCCTGAATAGCCCTGAATTATGCTGAGTCCAAAAACAAGGAGCAGAATTCTCTCATGCCTGTGCCAGCGGGGTCACTGGTGGGTGCTATGAGGAGTTCAGTGTGAAGCCAAAAATCAACTTCATGCCACCATGAAATTACAGTGAATCTACCACTGATGCCCACCACGGTGGATTGGGACTGCCACAGGAAGCTGGCATAAAATGGATTTGTATCTTGCTAATTGGATACAGGTAAAGGCGCAGCTGGAATCATCACCACCACCTCCCACCCATCCCCTGTCCCCTCACCACCACCCCCCACCCCCTACCAGCCCACACCCCATGCTCAATTCTCCATGACGTCAGCAGAAAAACGCACTAGTCCAGAACATGTCATGCAAAGGTCAGAACGTACTTGAAGAAAGTCTGGACCAGCATCTGGAGTTTGGGATGGAGGCTGCCAGTGACTCTTGACCCTGAAACACCACAGCAAGTGGGTGGATGGGGATAGCTGATCAGGAGGATCTTTCAACTTCAGTGTCATTGAGGAGGTACATCTTCCAGCCTCAGCATGTTCCTGGAGATCCATCTTCTTCAACGGGTGTTCATTGACATAGGCAATCTTTGAAACAAGGTGCCAAGATCTGGTGGCACGAAGCGTACCATCAAGTCCACCCTGCCACAGGAAACACCTGGATGAATAATTAATTCTGTTGGAGAAATGGTGCGGTTTCCCATCAGTCTCTGCAACAGAAAGCACACCAGTTCACCACCACACCACAGGAATATGTTCTGGACTGGAAAATTCCGCCCAAGGAAAGCAAACTGAAAGGGTGGGAATATTAAATTATTCACAGTTTTTCTCAGAATTGTGATATAATATTTCGAAATGTTTCAGCATAAGATGCATAAAACTGTAAGCGGTACAAGTACAATGTACAAACTGTACAAAATAAAAGCAAATAACTGCAGATGCTGGAATCTGAAACCAAAAGAAAAGACGCTGGAAAACCTCAACAGGTCTGGCAGCATCTGTAAGGAAAGAAAAGAGCTGATGCTTGAGTCCAGACGACCCTTTGTCAAAACTCAATTTGTACAGCTGATGCAATTCAATGCAGATATAATATTTTCATATTTGCTCAGCCCTCTCTTCTCACTATAGCTTCAGAATACTATTTACCGAACCCATGACCTTCAATTAAGTCTTTCCTAACTTCCTATTGTTCCTCAATAAAAGCTGTTTTGTGCAGTCTGCTGGGGCAGAGATTAGAATGTGCTTCACATCTCAAGAATTGCTGGCTTGAATCCAGAAATGTTCATGATTTCAAGACCAGTGACAAAGAAGAGGAGTGTTGGCACTCCTTTCCAAGGCTACCGGGTGAAGTAAAGCACCTTCTATCAGAGCTAAAAACAGAAATTACCTAAATTTGCTACACCAAAGGACACCTCGGCTAACAAAATATGGAATGCTATAGTTAATGCTATCTGCCGGTGTAGGTTTACGCTATACATTGCAAAGTGCTTCCTGGAAGAGCAATTATAAAGTTCGTCATAAAAATTAAACTTAGCTCTTTGTTGAGAACTTTGAAGGGTGATAATGCAGCAAGATGGCACAGTGGCAAGTAATCAGCACTCACAGCACCAGGGAACAGGGTTCAATTCCCGGTTTGGGCCACTGCCTGTTTGGAGTTTACGCGTTTTCCCATGTCTGTGTGTGTTTCCTCTGGGAGCACTGGTTTCCATCCACAGCCCAAAGATGTGCTACTTAGGTGGATTGGCCATGCCAAATGGTCCCTTAGTGTCAGGGGGATTAGCTAGGGTAAATGCATGAGATTGTGAAGATAGGACCTGGGTGCAACTAGGTGGGCTGAATGGCCTCTTTCCGTACCGTAGAATTCTGTAAGACAAAAGAAATGAGGGAAACTGAAAGCATATCTTTAGATGACAATGACTCGACTTGGGGTTTAGGGGTGGGTTTGAAAATCCTAGGTTGAGGACAGAAGGCAAGGTGAAAGCTCCAAAAGTTTTACAGTTGGGAGCTCCTGCAAAAGAATTAGTTTGAGTATGAATCTTAATTTAAGGACAGTGAGAAGGTTGCATGATGATAAAGTCAATGTGTGAAATTCTCTGGGCTGCCAGAAATGTGTTTCCTGCAGGTGGGAGATGACACCTTTGCATTCCCTGGTCCTATTGCCAATGGGAATTCCCATTGACATCACTTCATGCCAGCGGGAAACCCATGGGCAGGGTTTCATTTCTGGTGGGACTGGAGAATCCCGCCGGTGTGAAGGACCTGAGAATTCTGGCCAGTGTATAAAAAAAAATCCATTCATAAAATGAATGAAAACAAATAAAAATGTTAAAGTTGGAGACAACTTAAAACAGTATTAATTAGTGCTCATAATGCTGTGCAATAATTACAAACCTTTGTATCTGCTACACCACCTAAGATAAAGTTTATTTATTAGTGTCACAAATAAGGTTTACATTAATGCTGCAATGACATTGCTATTAAATTCCCCTAGTCTCCATAGTCCGGTGCTTGGTTCGGATACACTGACAGAGAATTTAACATGGCAATGCACCTAACCAGCACGTCTTTCAGACTGTAGGAGGAAACCAGAGCACCTGGAGGAAATCCACACAGACATGGGGAGAACATGCAGCTCTGCATAACAATCACCCAAATCGAGAATCAAACCCGGGCCCCTGGCGATGTGAGGCGGCAGCGCTAACCAGCAAGCGCTAACATTGTGCTGCACTTTGCAGCCAAAAACTGAGAGACCAGGATAGGGAATTAAAGGAAAATGTGAATAGTGAGCAGGATTCACCAAAAAAAAACTCTTAGAAAATATCCTTTCTTTGCAGAATGAGTTGAAAACAATCAAATTTTGAGTCACAGATTTCTCAGTGTTTTATGAGAGGATTGGTTCTTTGAGCTAACTTACATACGTCCAAACAACAGGAATTAAAATGGTGATTTCAATAAACTTTATTACAATTCCTTAATGAGCACCTTCTCAGGCTTGCTCCCCTGTTAAAAAGAAAAACATACATTTCACGCTCACTGGACTGACTAATCCCGTTGGGATGTTGCAAATCCTCGTTCTAAGTGGATTGGGAAACATGATTTTTTTTTCTGAGAAATCATAGCAACAGTTGTAAATGAAGGCCTCACTGAATATTTTCAGAACTCTGTCATTTGCAGGTGTTAGAGGGATTTGTTCAGAGGATGCCTGGAATACTTCTATAAGTAAGGAGTGATTATTAATCGGTGGTGTGAGCCCTTTGTGCCATTACCAGCTATTAGCTGTTGGCTGAAGCCCAGCAACGTCCACTTTGCAATGGGTTCTGCCACCAAGGGAAAGGTCATTAAGGGCTACTCTTTATTCCTGTTAGTACGTTCCAGCATAATTAGCAGAAGTTGTTCTCCAGATGGCTTCCTTCCTGTCAGCAAGTACCTATGGTTTAATGATCTGTCTTGGATTCCTCATTTCATTGGGTGAGGTTTAGAACAAAATTATGCACTTTGATCCACCCTCTGCTAATTCTTTCTTCAGAATTCATGAGATTGTGGGAATTAATAGTTGATATAGGAAGGGAAAGAGACGGCACAGCTCACATTGCAACAGGGCTCTTTTGACATATGATAGTTTGCAAAAGAAAAATGTGTGCGCTCAGTATCCTTTCACTAATCCCGGCTACAAATTCTTATCAAGCTAACTTGAAAGGTTTGACATAATTAAATTTTGGAAATGCTGTGTGCACTTTACAAGAGATTTCAGACCCACTTTCTTCTTGGATTCATTACTCCTCTTGGATAAAATGTTAACCCATTGAGGGTCAAAATGTCTGCAGCAACAGAAAGCATCTGTGCAACTGTGGTCAACTTTTGCACTTTGCAATGTGCACTTCCTACAAAGCTTTTTATGCTGCCAGTTACTGTTAATAAATCTATAAATGCAACCTGAGAGAAATTATGTTTAACGCGTCCCAACGAGAAAGAGGAATGAAAGATCACTGGTTTGTAAAAGGGTAGCAATAGAAATACAAGTGAAAGAAAGAAGGGGGAGATTAGAAGAAACATTTTCACACTTGATTAGAATAGGGACACATTGGCCAAAATTTTACCACCCCACTCGCCACGAGAATTGGAGCAGGCAAGGGATGAAACATGGCAAGTCCTGTTAGCTTTGGGAGGGGTTTTACAGTTTCAGGCCATAAAATCCCTCCCATTGGATGGAAGCTTCCTGTCCCGCCCATCATGGGATTCATAGCGGGCAGGACACGGCCCACGCAATGACCGTTGACTTTGGACAGGATTTTTCGGCCTTGGGAGCAACTGCGGCCAGAAAATACTGGCAATTGTCCATGATTATTCAGGCCAAGGTTATAAGATAATGTAAGAGGAAAATGGATAGGCATTTCAAAAGGAAGAATATAAAAGGAAAAGCACGGAAATAGGATTACTACAAATGACTCCAGTCGGGAAGTTAGCACCCAGTCTAGCTTGTTGGGCTGAGCAGCCTCCTCATGTGCTGTGAACTCTGGATTTTAAAAAACTTTCTCTTTGGATACAGATGTTTTCAGTTTCCGAATATATCCTTTCAGTATAATTATATAGTGGTGGGCACTCAGTTCCTCAGAAGCCCTAGGCCTTCAACATACCCGAGGCACACAGTGCATGCCAATGCAGGTGACGAGCACAAAGGGAGCCAGGAACCTGTGCACAAGCTGTGCACTTGGCTCATTAGACCCTTTACTTCGATGTTAATTAACCAGCTGTCCTGGAATATAGCTGGAATGTTTAAGCCACACTGCAGCTGCACAGTGCCAGTTTGGAATGGATTCTGAAGGGGAGGCCAGCATTTAAATGAAATATTAACAGCTGAAACATTTGTTTTTTAGACAGCGCAATTGACTCCTGTGCCCAGTGCCCACATGCCCATTATCAACCCTCCCCCACTGTGGTCGGTGTCACATAGCACACTTGGTCCCAGTGAACAATAGACATTTAGTAGTTCTTCACAGTATTTGGCTGCTCAGGAATGATCCTCTTGGTGCGTTAGAATACCAGTAACTTGTGCCAGTGGATGACTTTTACTGTGCTACTTAACAAAGAACAAACAAAGAAAAGTGCAGCACAGAACAGACCCTTTGGCCCTCTAAATCTGTGCCAATCACAATGCCCTAACAAAACAAACAAAAACCTTCTGCCTGTATTCCTCTTTACCCACTCTATTCATGCACCCACCCAGATACCTCTTAAATGATGCTAGTGTACCTGCTTCCACCACCACCTCAGGCAGCATGTTCCAGGCACCCACCACTCTCTGCGTGAAAACGTCCCCCACACATCTCCCTTAAACTTTCCTCCTCTCACTTTGAACCTATGCCCCCTTATAATTGGCACCTCCACTCTGTGAAAAAGCCTCTGACTATTCACCTGTCTATGACTCTTATAATTTTGTGGACCTCTATCAGGTCTCCCTTCAGCCTCCATCTTTCCAGTGAAAACAGTCCTGGTTTATTCAGCTCCTCCCTCTCACGGTCAACACCCTCAAGACTATCCTTAAATACAGCGTGCCTTCATTGTCTGGTGGCTCTGGCATCCATCATTATAAAGTGCTTTGAAAGGTTAATCATAGCACAAATCGATTCCTGCCTCCCAGACAGCCTGCATCCAGTACAGTTTGCCTATTGCTCCAACAGGTCCACAGCAGACGTCATCTCCCTGGCCTATACTCAACCCTGGACCACCTAGATAACAAACACCTATGTCAGACTCCTATTCATAGACTAGAGCTCAGCCTTTTTCCTATGAGACTCATCTCCAAAGTTTGGGTCCTGGGGCTCAGCTCCTCTCTCTGCAACTGGATCCTAGACTTCCTAACACACAGACCACAGTCAGTAACGACAAGCAATAATACCTCTCCACGATCACCTTCAACACTGGTGCTCTACAAGCTGTATCTTCAGCCCCTTACTATACTCCTTATACACCTATGACTGTGTGGCCAAATGCCCCTCCAACCTGATTTTCAAATTTGTTGATGACATCACCTTATTGGATTGGATCTCAAACAATAACAAGACGCAGTACAGGAAAGAGATGGAGAACCTGGTGAACTGGTGCGGTAACAATAATCTCTGCCTCAATGTCAACAAAATGAAGGAAGTAATCATCGACTTCAGGAAGTGTGATGAAGGGCATGCCCCTGTCTGCATCAGTGGGGACAAAGTAGAAATGGTTGAGAGCTTCAGATTTTTAGGTGTCCAGATCACCAACAACCTAAAATGGTCCTTCCATGCCGATGTTATAGTTAAGAAGCCCACCAATGACTACTTTTTCAGAAGCTTAAGGAAATTTAGTATGTCCACTAAACTCTCACCAACTTTTATAGATGCATCATAGAAAGCATTCCAGTTTTATCACAGCTTGGGATGGCTCCTGCTCTGTGCAAGACCGCAAGAAATTACAAAGAGTTGCGAATGAAGCCCAGTCCGTCATTCAAACCAATCTCCCATCCATTGACATTGTCTACACTTGCCACTTCTCTCTTCTACCTTCTTCCATCAGGAAAAAGATATAAAAGTTTGAGAATATACCAACCAACTCAAAAATAGCTCCTTCCCTACGGTCATCAGACTTTTGATTGGACTTACCTCACACTAAGTTGATCTTTCTCTACACTCTAGCTAAGACTGCACTTTTTCTGCACTTTTTCCTTTCTTTTCCCATGTATAGTATGCTTTGTCTGTATAGTGTGCAAGAAACAATACTTTTCACTGTATAAGAATACATGTGACAATAATAAATCAAATCAAATCAAATCAAGGTAGTGTGGTGACCAAAACTGCATGCAGTACTCCAAATGGGGTCTAGCCAAGGTTTTATATAGCTGCAAGATGATTTGGCAACTTTTGTACTCCATGTCCCAGCTGATGAAGGCAAGCATATGTTTTCTTAATCAACTTGGTCTTCATTATCAGCCCCCAATATATAGAAATTTGTTTGTACAAGGTTCTCAAATAATTAGGAATAGGCAAATTAGCCTATCAAACCTTTGTGTGTCATTTTGTTAAGTATGCAGCTCTATCTTTCCAAAGTGAATAAAGAGTGACATGGTGGCACTGTGGTTAACACTGCTGCCTCACTGTGCCAAGGATGTGGGTTCAATTCTGGCCTTGGGTCATTGCCTGTGTGGAGTTTGCACGTTCTTTCTCTGTGGGATTCCCCTGGGTACTCTGACTTTTTCCCATAGTCCAAAGAAGTGCAGGTTAAGTTGATTGGCCATGCTAAATTGACCCTTAGTATCAAGCAGGTTAAACACATGGCGTTGCAAGATAGGGCCTTGATGGGACTGTTGTTGGTACAGATTTGATGGGCAGAATAGCTTCCTTCTGCATTGTAGGGATTCTATAATTATCTATCCTCTCTCCATATTGATTAATATTCTTCCTTCCCATGCATCTATCTCCCATTTTAAATCCAGAAGTGATTCTTATCCATGACCTTGTTCTAGTTTACACCATGAACTTTGTGAAGGTTTCTATATTCAGAATTACTTTAACTGCTTCGATTCTAATTAATTACAACATTATGGCCTAATCCCCGTTGTGCCCGTGTTGATGGCCCATGTGAACCAGGTTGGGGGACCAATAGCCAGTGTCCTGAGGGCACCTGCAAGATATCTAACTGGCAGTGGACTGTGTTCCAGCCATCAAGGGTGGCCTATTTAGGCCCCTAATGCTGGGCTAATGTTGGTTTCAAGACCCCGCTGAGAAACTAGGCTGCCCTGAACCAACCACACACAGTTTGCTCCATGTAAGTTTTGTCGACAAGAATCAGCTCCAGCAGACAATCACTATCAAAAAGTTTGAGCATGATAGTCACTAAAGGATATTAATAATATTATTAATTAATATTAATCCCTTAAAATTAGATGAGGTCCGAAGATAAATCTTGGGCCTTCCCTTCATGTCACATATTGCAGCTGCACCCTTGCCTTTATGTCCAAATCTGGTCGCAATGAATTTATGTATGTCCCAATTTCCCGCTCTCCCATTGGGAAGAGGATAATTCCCTCTCTATTTTGTCTATTATTTTCACTTCTTTAGATATGTCAATTAGATCTCGTTTGTATCTCCTTCATCTCTAAGCAAATGTAATCTCACATCCAGTCCCTCATCAACATCTCAACTTTAGAAAACTACCTGGTGACATGATGGTTAGCACTGCTGCCTCACAGTGTGAGGGATCGGAGTTTGATTCTCAGCTTTGGTCACTGATTGTGTAGAGTCTTATTTATCTGCATGGGTTTCCTCCGGATGCTCCATTTTCCTCCCACAGTCTGAAAGATGTGCTGGTTAGGTGCATTGGCCATGCTAAATTCTCCCCCAGTGTACCTGAACAGGCGCTGGAGTGTGGCGATTAGGGATTTTTACAGTAACTTCATTGAAGTGTTAATGTAAACCTACTTGTAACAATAATAAATAAACTTTAAATCTTTTATATTTAATTAATCAGAATGAGAGTATTTTTCAATCTGAAATAGTCTCTGAACTAATTTTTGTGCTCTAAAACTTATCGTTTTTGTAGAGAAATGCTTGCCATTGTGGTATGAATTCAAAAAGTGGTTCAAGAAGACTGTCTGTTTTCTCTCGTATTATCAATCTTTGTGTCACAACAAGCAAACAGGATGTACTGCCCATGTGTTCCTTACAGTTTCAGCAGTGAAATGTTAAATGTGTTTCAATGTTGTTGCCATGTAATGGTTAGATTCATTTGCACATGTCCTGATTTGTATATAGTCTGTAATCTACCTCCACCCTGGTTTTACAACAGGAACTTGATGTATAGCTGCAAATCTCACCCAATGAAACCCAATCTTCTCTGTAAATGCTTTTATTGACTGTTGAGTTTATTGGCTTACCTTATTTCAGAATATTTCTAAGCACAGGATTTTCTATTTATTTTAATTTACATTTCCCTTTTCCCGCAGTCATTTACCATCATATAAATTATTTGTGTTTACGTTCCAATGTTTAATTGCGACCAAAAAATAAGAACTATCAGTTAAATGTTCTAGTGGAAATACGTTGCATTGTGAATGCTTAATGCGCTCAGTAATTCTGTTTTTAAACTGTAAACAAGTCTCTTTCCCTGAGCTTCGTTACCTGATGGACTTCACTTCTCTCTACTTGCTGATTGATCTGGGCACTAGGAGGTGTCCTAGAGCTGTGTGGGTCTTTCCCTCTCTCTTTGAGGAAGCACTTATACCTGTTTATAGCAGCTGCCTCCCCCATGTTGTCAGGTACAGCATAGGAACAATCTTGCACTTGAATACCCCTTAGTGTTCACAATGGTACAATCGAAACCTGCTTTGAAAGTAGCTCCATCTATCGTTCTGTTTTAAACAGGATACACCTAAACCTTTATAGGTTACACATTAACTTAATAGCACCTGGAAACAGAGCTTCATTTCATATTGGGACCTGACTTTCCCAGCAGATGGATAAATCCCTCTAAAATGTAGTGACAACTTTCGAAAGCAGAAGGAAGATTGAAATATTTCAGGAAGCTTAATTCTTACCAATGGTGCCCTTCATTTTAAATGTTACCAATAGCAGTTCCATCTTCAAAAAAACGATTTAACAATGCTCACATTACAGTAGAATCATAGAATCCCTAGAGTACAGAAGGAGGCCATTTGACCCATCAAGAATGTACTGACACAATCCCACCCAGGCCCTATCCATAACCCATATATTTACATTGCTAATCCCATTGACACTAAAGGGAAATTGACCATGGCCCATCAACCTCATCCACACATGTTTGGACTGTGGGAGGAAACAGCAAACGAACGCGGACACATGGAAAACATATAAACTCCACACAGACAGTTACCCAAAGCCAGAATTGAACCTGAGCATCTGGCATTGTGAGGCAGCAGTGCTAACCATTGTGCCACTGTACCACCCACTAGGGTTAATAAAATATAATAAACAAGCTTAATATCTTAGACAAAATAGGTGCTACACTCCATATTCAGCGACAGGCACGATCATAAACAATGAGCTTTTCGACATAACATAAGAAATTAGTAGTACCCTCAGAAACTTTAGCAAGATGCTCCCTCCTCTTTAGTAGTGTTCAGATTCATAACCGTACTCTATGAACCAAACAGAGTAGCATTCAGTGTCAGGCAGCTCTCCAAGATAAATCTGACCCCATCAAACATCAATATTTCTGCTGCTGGAGTGTCCATTGAAGTAGGTCATAGTATAAGTGAATCTTCCAACTTCAGAGTTGCTGCGGGTGGTGAATGAATTACTGCTTTTGTATTTCACCAGTAATGCAACAAACACCAACATGAATTTCATTTTGATTATTTGGCACAGTGGCACAACGGTTAGAACTGCTACCTTACAACATACTTGACCAGAGTTCAGTTTCTGGCTTGGATAACTGTCTGTGCAGACTTTGTATACTCTCCCCGTGTCTGCATGGGTTTCCTCACAACACCAGGTTAAAGTCCAACAAATTTATTTGGTAACAAAATTATTTGTTAGCTTTTGCTACCAAATAAACCTGTTGGAATTTAACCTGGTGTTGTGAGACTTCTTATTGTGTTTACCCCAATGCAACGCCTGCATCTCTACATCATGGGTTTCCTCTCACAGTCCAAAAGATGTGCTGAATTGGTGCATTGTCTATGCTAAATTTTCCCTCAGTGTACCCAAACAGGTGCTGGAATGTGGCGGTGAGGATTTTCACAGCACCTTCATGGCAGTGTAAGCCTACTTGTGACAAATAAATAGATTTTACTTTCATGTCGTCTCCTATAGGGGGTGCTACTGTCAGTTCCTTCATCCTCAAACAGTTAGTTCAGCCAGTAACATCATTTAACTGCATTAAAATGAACGAGAGGTTCTGTTCCCCTGCCCCAATTTTCTGCCCTTGTCATTCACATCTGATCTTTTTAATGACTTCTTCACTGCAGCACAGTCAGATGTCTTATCCTCTGTAGCCAAGATTCCAAGCATGTTTGGGCAGAAAATCCAGGGAAAAGGTCAAATTATTATTTTTCTTTAATTGGCTGACACTTTAACAAGGTACAGTACTAGAAGCTGTTGTAGCAAGCATTGTTGTAGGAGTTACAATCACCGCAATTCACTAAAGCCCAATTGATCTGTTCTACCACTGGTTTTGCAGATATATTTCGGATGGGAGCCAAAATTTTAAATTATCTCGATTAAGTCTAAAAATGATTTGATGAGTTTGTTTTCATTTTCCCGCTTTGTTGTGCTCTGAGGAACATGTAGTTTTCCTCTGATATCTCTGCAGCATCAGAGATGAGACATTTCTCTATTTGTTAGGCATTGCAACAATGCGAATTGTAATTGACTTTTCATGTCGTTTGCATACTTCTAAGTTAAACAGAGTTCACCTTAAATTGTGCTTGGAAGCCTCCCTCTTATGTTTACAACTGTTTTCTTTGGAATTAGCGTTTGAAATTAACAAAAAAAAATTGCTGTTAGCAGACCATGAAATAAATTGCTTGGGAGGTTCTCATCCTTCTGTAAAGACTCTAAGGTCAACGTGATTTTTTTTAAAGATAATGATCATGTGTGTGTGTGTGTGTGTGTGTGTGTGTGTTTGTGTGTGTGTGTGCATATGTGTACACTGAATAAGCGTTGTGTGTGTGTGTGTGTGTGTGTGTGTGCTATGTGTGTGTAAGTGTGTATGGGTACATTGAATAAGCATTGTGTGTGTGTGCATTGTGTGTGTGCTGTATATGTGTGTGTGCACATTGTGTGTGTGTATGCAAGTGTGTTGTGTGTGTTGTGCGTGTGTTGTGTGTGTGTTGTGTTTGTGTGTTGTGTTTGTGCATTTTGTGTGTGTGTGCATTGTGTATGTGTCTGTTGTGTGTGAGTACATTGAATGCGCATTGTGTGTACATATGTGTGCATTGTGTGTGTTGTTTGTATGTCTGTGTGTTGTATGTGTGTGCTTTGTGTGTATTATGTGTGTGTGCATTGCGTGTGTGTGTGTGTGTGTGTGTGTGTATGTATGTACGTGTGTAAAAAAATCCAGGGTGGTTTTCACACTGGAAATTTCTTTTTAAATATAAATTTGCCTACGTCGTTCCTTCCCAGTTGGCTGTGCTTCATGCTTCACTGTCCATTTCAATTAACATAATGACAACTTATGCAACCCTGTCACCACATTACAAAAGTATGGAAGGTATGATTGAGTACGGTTTAGCCATTCTGAAATGAAGTTTATTTGTTTTGTATTATATTTCCATTTTCTATAGTAATTGGTAGCCAGTAATAGCTCATGCATTCTGAGGTCTGAAACAGGTTTTCAGCATTTCCTATGATTTTGCCAAATCTTAACCACACTTAAATTTCTTTTAAGTATAATGTCCCTCTTGCCAACAATACAGTTGGGTTTGGCGAGCTTTGTTTCTTGAAATATGAAGAAATTATAAAGATTAGTTTTCATCAAAAACATTTTAGCCTAATGCCTGTTTTTCTCAATGAACCATTGTGTCCTTCTGTCATTCCTCATTTAAATTGTACTTTAATTCAGTACAGACTGGGTAACAGTGCTGACATCGGCTGCATTTGACCGTGGCCTTGATCCGTCTCTTTATTGTAATGGTTTGCATTTAAAGTTAGTCCAAAGCTACATGTTTCTCAGGCTCAAATAGTGTCAATGTTCTAAACTCTCAATCAGTTGTACAGGAAGAAAAAACTGGAGGAAATTCCCAGTGCCAGTTTTTAAACTGTCCTTTAAAGGAAGTGCTACAGTAATTTGGAATGGCCGTGATCTGACTGAATGGACTCAAGGAGCTATAAGACCCATTCTGGTTCCTGTGCCTTAACTTCTTCATGATTGTCTAATAAATGTTTACCAGTATCAAATCGTGGCGTGGAATTCTGCTGTCTGGGTCTAAGTCCTGTGGTGTGGTAGTGGGGGGCAGGGGTGGAACAGAGATGGAGATTGTGTCCCACTGAGGAGAACGATGGGAAAACATGCCATTTCTTCCAGCCTCGACCTAATTAGTAATGCATCGGGGGCAGGGTTGTTAGCATTGTATTCTGTGGCAGGAAGGGCTTGCTTGTCTGCATCCTGTCATCACGGTACCAGATTTAAAAAAGCGCCCAACATTATTGACTCACTCCTTGTGAGGCTAGATGTCGATATTTGTCAAATAATGCCCCTGTGAAGTCCAAAGATGGGTGAGTTAGGTGCATTAGTCATGCTAAATTGCCTCTTAGTGTCCCAGGATGTATAGATTCGAGGGGTTAGCGAGGTATATATGTGGGATTATGGGGATAGGGCCTGGGTGGGATTGTTGTCGGCACAGATGCAATGGGCCAAATGGCCTCTGTCTGCACTATAGGGATTCTATGATTCTATGAAATGCATTGGGACATCTTCTTATGGCAAAGGTGCTATCTAATTGCAAGCTAGTGTTTGGTTCAATTTGTGCCAGTGTTTTTGTGCCTCTCAAGCTCCCTATCTATTTTATTCAACTCTATCAGCATAACCCATCCTCCAGCTTAATCATCTCTCATTTCCTTAAATGCTAGTTGCCTCAACAATTGTGTTAGCAAGCTTAATATTCCAATCACTCTGGGTGAAGATGTTTTACCTGAATTCACGAAATAAGCACAGTTTCTTATATTTAAGGTCACCTGATTGGATTTCCCCATAAGTAGAAACTTATTCTCTGTGTCAATTCTATCAAGTCTAAAGATGTGCAGGTTGGGTGGGTTGGCAATGCTAAATTGCCCCTCAGTGTCAGGGGCAATAGCTAGGGTAAATGCACAGGGTTATGAGGATAGGGCTTGGGTAGGTTTATGGTCGGTGCAGACTTGATGTGCTGAATGGCCTTCTTCTGCACTACAGGATTCTATGATTCAGACCCGAATATTACTGGTCAGGATATATTGCTGTTCCCCCATTTCCTCCATCTCCTCGCACTGCAAACGTCAGTTTCAAACTAACTGATTTGTTTTTAAAAAAGGCTGTTGTACAATAATAATAATGTGCTGGGCGTGGTCTAAATGAGCAGAGAATGCATGGTCCACCCCATAGTGGGAGGAGCTTCCATCCTTAAGAGCTGTTCATCCATCTGATTGGCTGGCAGTTCTAGAAGTCCTAACTGTGCCACAACTCAGGTAGTGCAACAGTGCGCAGCCCTGGGAAAAGAGCAATGGTTCTGGAGTAAGATGATTCCTGGACTTTTAGGGCAGATAGGGCTCGGGCAATCTACAGAATTGAAGAGATTGGGCACCTCCTAGACCAACAAGAGAAATCCAATCATCTCCCTCTTACCATCATTGAACCCTGCACTGACAACAGTGTGGAGATTTCCAGTGACCAGAAACTGAACTGGACTAGCCACATAAATATTGTGGCTACAAGAATGAGCCAGAAGCTAGGAATCCTGTGGGAAAAACTCATCTCGTAACGTCCCAAAGCTTGTATACTATCTACAAGGCATAAAGCAGGAGTGTGATGGAATACTCTCCACCTGCCTGGATTAATGCAGCTCCAATAACACTCAAGAAGCTTGACAGCATTCAGGATAAAGCAATAATCTTATTTAGGTTCCACCCAGAGGCTTAAACATTCACTCCCTTCACTACTGAAGCTGCAATATGTACCAACTAAAGGACACACTGTAGCAACTCAGGAAGTGTTCCTTCAACAGCAACTTCCAAACCCATGACCTCTACCTTCTGGAAGGACAAGGACAGCTGATTCATGGGAACATCACAATGAGATACCATCCTGACTTGGAATTATATCACCATTCCTTCACTGTTGTTGGCTCAAAATCTTCTTCCCTAACAAAACTGTGAATATACTTGCACCATATGGACTGCAAAGATTCAAGAAGGTGGTTCACTACCAATTTCCCAAGAACAATTAGGAATGGGCAATAAATGCTGGCTTAGCCAGTGATTCCCACATCCCGTGAAAGAATAAGAACCCTAATGAGGGTGTTGAGAGGCTGGGGAAG
Source organism: Sphyrna mokarran (assembly GCA_024679065.1). Classification (NCBI taxonomy): domain Eukaryota; kingdom Metazoa; phylum Chordata; class Chondrichthyes; order Carcharhiniformes; family Carcharhinidae; genus Sphyrna; species Sphyrna mokarran. Next base: position 37,674,001 of record JAGIQG010000015.1, read on the forward strand.
TGAAAGCCAGGCAGATGGGGTACAGGGGAAGTGGGCATCGCCTTGGAAAGGGTGTTCCTAATGGGCACAGGGAACGTTCCGAGGACATGTATCCCCTTCCTTCATGCCTTTTAACCAGTTGGGTTAAAAAATAGTCTACATACTCCAGCCTATCGACTCATACCAACCATATTATGGTACAGGCAGTGCAATATTCAGCTTGATAAGCTCAAAAATGCCCATTAACTATTTTTTAAAGTATGGTAGACAGGCTGCCAATTTCAGTGCCTGCCTCTCTTTCATTTTATATGGAGCAGGTTGATGGTGGGCAGGTATGGAGTGGCCTTGACACATATCACATTGCCATCCCCCTCCCCTACTGAAAATACACCGGTTACGGGTCTGTAAAATCCAGCCCAGAATATTAAAGATTTGTTTTCACCTTTGTCTTCTGTAGAGGAAAGAGGCCCAGACTTTCTCATCTTCCCAATGCTTATAACCTCTGAGTTCCAGTATATTCCTTGCAATTGTCCTTGGTGCCTCCTTCAGTGCCTGAAACTAATTTTTATGATGTGGAAATGATATGTATTTTTGTCTGTGTGATCTAATTAAGTTTGATGGATGAAGGAAAGGAAATTGAGGGAACATTTTAGGAGGTTTGACCCTGACAGACAAAACTTCACAATGCATCTACAGGTCAAGAGGATCTGGAGGTGACCCATGGAACAGTTATGAAAGACTGGCAGGCTTCACCAGAGCGATCTAGGAGAACCGTGCAACCTCCTGCACCAAGACCTGCAGACAAGGCCATCTGTTCGGATAGCTCCTCATGAGGCTTCAGAGGGAACATGGCATTCAATCTTTATGCTACCAACTCACTTCAATCAACAATCAAAATAATGCCGAACAGTTTGTCATGTGCGCGTGCAGCCATCAAATAACTGACACACTTCTGAGAAGACATAGGAAATTCATCCAGTTTGCCACGACAGAAAGGCAATATTGTGCTGAGGCTATATGTTGCTAGGTTCCTGGAGGACAAGGGCAACTACGTTTTCTACAAATTTATTTCTACAAACATTTAAGATGAAAGAGTGGCAAAAGTAAACATTGGTCCTTTAGAGGACGAGATGGGGGATGTAATAACTAGAAATGAGAAAATTGCTGAGGTATAGAATAAATATTTTGTGTCATTTTCACAGTGGAAGACACAAATAACGTGCCAAAAATTGATGACAGAAAGACTATGGTAGGCAAGAACGTTGAAACTATCATTATCACAAAAGAGGTAGCGTTGGCAAGTTAATGGGGCTAAAGGTAGACAAGTCTCCTGGTCCTGATGGAATGCATTCCAGGGTACTAAAAGGGATGGCAGGAGAAACAGCAAATGCACAAGTGGTAATTTATCAGAATTCACTGGACTCTGGGATGAGCAAATGTGACACCACTGTTTAAAAAAGGAGGTATCCAAAAGGCAGGTAACTATAGACTGATTAGCTTAACTTGTGTAGTAGGGAAAATGCTTGAATCTATCATCAAGGAAGAAATAGTGAGACATCTGAATATAAATTGTTTACAATTTACACAGATGATTTGGAGTTGGGACCAAGTGTAGTATGTCAAAATTCGCAGATGACACTAAAATGGGTGGAAGAGCAAAGTGTGCAGAGGATGCTGAAAGTCTGCAAAGGGATATAGATAGACTAACTGGGTGGGCAAGGGTCTGGAAGATGGAGTACAATGTTGGTGAATGTGAGGTCATCCATTTTGGTAGGAATAACAGCAAAATAGTCTATTATTTAAATGGTAAAAAATTGCAGCATGCTGTTGTGCAGATGGACATATGTGTCCTTGTGCAGGAATCTCAAGGAGTTGGTTTACAGATGCAGCAGGTAATTAAGAAGACAAATGGAATTTTGTCCTTCATTGCTAGAGGGATAGAATTTAAAAACAATGAGGTTATGTTGCAGCTGGTACTGGTGAGGCCACATCTGGAAAGGATATGCTAGCATTAGAAGGGGTGCAGAGAAGATTCACCAGGTTGATTCTGAAGTTGAGAGAGTTGGCTTATGAGGATAGACTGAGTAGACTGGGGCTATACTCGTTGGAATTCAGAAGAATGAGGGGACATCTTATAGAAACATATGAGGTTATGAAGGGAATAGATAAGATGGAAGCAGAGAAGTTGTTTCCAAGGGCAGGTGAAACTAAAACTAGGGGGCATAGCCTCAAAATAAGGGGAAGCAGATTTAGGACTGAGTTGAGGAAGAACTTCTTCACATGAAAGGTTGTGAATCTGTGAAATTCCCCGCCCAGTGAAGCAGTTGAGGCTACCTCATTGAACGTTTTTAATAAATACATTTTTGAATAGTAAAGGAATTAAGGGTTATGGTGAGCAGGCAGGTAAGTGGAGCTGAGTCCACAAGAAAACCAGCCATGATCTTATTGAATGGCAGAGCAGGCTCGAGGGGCCAGATGGCCTACTCCTGCACCAGGTTGTTATGTTCTGATATTCTTATTAACTACTTGCATTTATATAGTGCCTTTAATGTGGGAATACACCCAAAAGCATCTTACAATAGCTCAAATAAAACTTGACTTTTAAGGAGATATTAGGACAGGTAACTAAAAACCTGAACAAAGAAATATATTTTAAAATGTGTCTTTAAAAAAGGCAAAGAGAAAGACAGAGGAATTCCAGAGTCTACAGCTCATACTGAAGGAATAGAGATTTGTAATTCCAAAGGAATAATAGGTGGCGCTCAAGTTGTGAGTTCCTACCATTGACCCCCTCAATCTGTCTTTACAAACTGGTGACTGGTCAGTGGAAGTCCCAACTTGAGTGGCCAGCTCCAAAGAATTCACTGTGTTAACCTGAGATTTGCTAGTTGTTTTATGATACTTTTATCCTCAAGAAGTCTGGCCTGTGATCACAAAGATCACCTCCTGTTACTGGAGACTGAGGAGAGCTCCAAAAAGGAACATGCTTCCAGAAGAATTCCAATTTGGAGAATGAGAGGCTCCTTTAGGGGATGCTTTCATTGTATTGACTGACCTGGAGGGGCTCTGCAATTTGACTGATATTCCTTCCATGTCATGGGTCCAATAGACATGATACAGCTCCTGGGCTGCAACACCAATAGAAATAGAAACACGCATTTTAGAGCTGATGCTCTTGACAAAGAATAGTAACTAGGAGGAATGACGATGCCCATCCTATCTTGCTGCAGGTCAATCAGTGCCATTCAGAGTAGGAGGGAGAAAAGGTAAAAACTTTCATCTTTGCCTATTTTAATAACTGAATCAGTTCATATTTTTACCCAAGTGAGTTAGGGTGATTTAGCAAGAGAGATTTTAACCAATGATTTTCTGTTAATGTCAAAATCTGAATTGCAAATTGCAGCTGTATATTCATCAGAAAATATCATGCAGGAAACCAATGCTTGCACATGGCTTTTTATAGCAAGTGGTTGTATGGATAATGAATCAAATAAAGGATGCACCTTAATAACTTGGGAGGGATAGTGTTCTGTAGAAGGCTTATAACCAAAACAAGAAATTAATAAAAGTTTGCAATTATGAAGGGATGATTCAACAAATTCAGGTGAAAGGATTACTTCTTGTATTATATATTCTTTTAACCTTGCATAATACTATTGCAAATTTTAAAGGTTATGTTTAGGAGCAACTTACAGCCCTGAGGGTTTGGGAAACTTCTGATATGTTATAGCACCTGTACTTACTCAGAAATAGCTGGGTGTATGCAAAAATAAATTTGATAATATTTTACAATTAAATATTATCAGCTTAGATAATACAGACTACTGCAAAGGTTGATGTCCAATCATTTATAGGACACAACTGGCTGGCCAGGATTTATTGCCCATCCCTTGTTGCCCGTGGAGTACAGTTGAGAGTTAGCCACATTGCTGTTGCTCTGGAGTCACATGTAGGACAGACCAGGTAAGAACAGCAGAGTTTCTTCCCTAAAGGGCATTAGTGAACCAGATGGGTTTTTCCAATGATAGCTTCATAGTCATCATTAGATTCTTAATTCCAGATATTTTTTATTGAATTCAAATTCCACCATCTACTGTGGTGGGATTCGAACTCAGGTACCCAAAGCATTAGTTGAGTTTCTGGATTAATAGTCTAGCGATAATATCACTCTTATTACCATAGGACCAGCAACTAGAAGATAGAAATTGTTGCATTGCTTTCCTGGCTCTTGTCTGTGGTGATAAACAAGGTCTGATTATAGAATGCATCCACAGAGGGGAATTGCTTCCTCCTGGACTGGAGGAAAAAATGATTATCTGAGTTGGAGACTGTCTGTGACAATGCAAGTCGTGTATAGAAGTGGTCATTGACCCTTGTCAGTTGATATTTTCTTTCATTCAAAAAGCAACTTGTAAAGACCAGTCCTGTTCCTCCCATAAGAAGCAGCAAGTTAGACACCTCAAGCCTCTTATAAGACCATCCAGATATGATCTGAATGTGGCCTTGATCCCATTTTCCTAGCCACACCCATAATCCTTGACTCCATTGTAGATCAAAAATTCATCTATCTCAGCCTTGAATGTATTGAAAGAAGCCATCCCCTACGGATAAGCCCTCTGTATACACAGAATTTGCTCAGATGAGGAGGATCGTGACAGACACCTCCAGACGCTGAAAGATGCCCTCCTGAGAACAGGAGGTGGCGCTCGACTCATCGATCAACAGTTCCGATATGCCACAGCAACAAACCGCACTGACCTCCTCAGAAGATGAACACGGGACACGGTGGACAGAGTACCCTTCGTCGTCCAGTACTTCCCTGGACCGGAGAAGTTACGACATCTTCTCCGGATTCTTCAACATATCATTGATGATGATGGACATCTTGCCAGTGCCATCCCCACACCTCCACTTCTTGCCTTCAGACAACTGTGCAACCTCAAACAGACCATTGTCCTCAGCAAACAACCCCACCTTCAGGAGAACGATGATCACAATACCACACAACCCTGCCACAGTAACCTCCGCAAGATGTGCCGGATCATCGACATGGATGTCATCATCACACATGAGAATACCATCTACCAGGTACATGGTACATACTCTTGCAACTTGGCCAATGTTGTCTATCTAATATGTTGCAAGAAAGGATATCCCGAAGCATGGTACACTGGGGAGACCATGCAGACATTACGACAGCAGATGAATGAACATCGCTCGACGATCACCAGGCAAAACAGTTCCCTTCCTGTTGGCAAACACTTCAGCGGTCATGGGCATTCAGTCTCCGACCTTCAGGTAAGCATTCTCCAAGGTGGCCTTCACGACACACGACAGCGCAGAGTCGCTGAGCAGAGACTGATAGCCAAGTTCTGCACACATGAGGACGGTCTCAACAAGGATCTTGGGTTCATGTCACACTATCTGTAACCTCCATGACTTGCCTGGGTTTGCAAAACTTCACTTACTGTGCTGTCTGGAGACAATGCACATTTCATTAACCTATGCCCAGTGCTCCTTCCACTCACATTGTTAGCCACTTTAAGACTTGAATAGCAGGTTAGATGTAAAGATTTGCATTCTAATCAGTAATCTATAAACTATCTGTGCTGTTATATGTGCTGTCTGAGACCAGAACACCTCATTCACCTGACGAAGAGGTCGAAACGTCTCAAAAGCTTGTGAGTTTACTATCAAATAAATTGGTTGGACTTAAACCTGGTGTTGTCAGACTTGTTACTGTACTGAATGACCAACTGATCAAAGATTAACTATCCTTTGAGAGAAAAAAAATTCTCTTCACCTCCATTGTAAATGGAAGACCTCTTACTTTGAAAGCCTTGCCTAGTTCTAGATTCCCCCATGAGGGAAACATTCTCTCAACATCTATCCTGAAAAGCCCTTCAGAGTTTTATGTTTCAGTAAGATTACTTCTTTATCTTCTAAACTACAAAAAGAACTACCCAACCGCATTTCCTCACAATTTAGCTCCTTCATTCCAAGAATCAATCTCGTGAACCTTATCTTAACTACCTCCAATGCACCTGATTAAATAATTAAACCAAAATTGTACTCTAGGTGTGTTCTGAACAATTGTTTGCACAGTTGTGGTAACCTTCTTACAATATCAACCAAAATTCTTTTTGCATTTCTGTTTGCTTTTGTATTAACTTTATGGACTGATCTTACCATCATGTCCTGCCAACCAATGGGCAGGGCAAGCAGGTAAGATTACAAGAGAGCCAGGAAACTAGGTTCTTGCCCAATTTCTCACCTCTTGCAATTTACTGGCACCGGATAGCTGGTGTGATCAGCATGAAGGTGATTATAATATTTAAATTTATTTTACATGTAATTTGAATGGCATTAATGAGCCCAGGATGGAACTGTCCGGCCGGGCTCACTTCCTTCATCAGGGAAAGTTCTTTCCGGTGAGGATCACGTATAATTCCCCCAACAATGGGGATCAGATGTGATGGCCTTGCCAGAACCAGAGGCCATTGAGACCCTACTGGAAGGTGGGGAGCAGGGGTTACCACTTGAGCACTGCCTGGCACTTCCGACTGACATCCTGGTAGTGCCAGCCTGGGAGGGATCGGGGGCAGACAAGGCTGGACATTCGGGGGAACACTGGGCACTCTGCAGCAGTGATTGTGGAGGAAGGAGGGACCACTGCTGCTCCTCAGTAGTTATTGGTAGGGGAGGAGGGACCCTCTGCAGTAACAATCAGTGGAAGGGGGTGGTGGGTTGTAATTGTTTGGGGCGGAGCAGCAGGATTGTGATAGTTCCAGGCAGTGAGGGGTCATGAGCAACTGCAAGCTCCATGGAGTGGGGAGGGAGTGTGGAGAGTGTGTCGCTGGGTCCATCAACTGACAGTATGTGGAGTGTTACACATCCTCTACTCAATTATAATGGCAATTTAGATCCTATGCACATCTTTGGTGCCCACTCTGCTTTTCATCACTTACTTGAAAGTTGCTTGTTGCTGTCGGCTCACTCAATGGAAATGAGATCCATGGCCCAGTTCCTGGTACTTGGGGTTAAACATTCAGGCACAGTGATTGTTCAATTGTGTCCTCCCTCCTTCCCTTATACTTACAGATTTCTCAGCCTGTTTATAAGAAGTGGTGTGAGACCAAGACTGAATTACAGAATTTCTATAGAGCAGAAGGATGCCATTCGGCCCATCAAAATTGCGCCAACAACAATTCCACCCTGACTCTTTCCCCATAACCCTACTTATTTACCTTACTAATCCCCTGACACTGAGAAGCAATTTAGCATGACCAATTAACCTAACCCGCGCATCTTTGGACTGTGGGAGGAAACCGGAGCATCCGGAGGAAATCCACACAGACACTGGGAGAAAAGCAAACTCCACACAAACAGTAACCCAAAGCCGGAATTGAAACTGGGCCCCTGGTGCTGTGAGACCGCACTGCTAACCACTGTGCTGCCCTCTGAGGCAGAATACAGGGAGTTTTGCTCTGCGCTTAATCATGTTGTAATTGATGTGTGTAACTTGGTGATGGGACTGGACCTTTGAAATGGAATTGCTTGTTCTCCAGTACTAACTGATCTCACTCAGAGCACAGGATTTATTTTGAAAATAACGTGCAAGGACACAGATTTGATCAGCTGTTATTCAGACGATTCTCCCTCAAACGCATAGTAAGTTCAGAAATATTGTGAAAAAAATAGGTCATTGTGGTATTGTAGATGTTACTTTCAGAGATGAAACCAAGCATATGCAAAAGTTGGATTGGAATGATTAACCGCACATCATGAGAAACAGCCAACATCGCTACAAAATAGAGAGGCAATTGCCAAAACTGTAAGGTTAATGGGAAAGTCATGGTTTTGCTTATTAAGCTGTTGCTTGCACATAGCTGATCACTTAGAATCATAGAATCTCTGCAGTGCAGAAGGAGGCCATTTGGCCCATCAAGTTTGTAATCCCAACAATGCATTATTCCTGTAATCTCACATATTTACCCTCTAATCCTCTGACTCCAAAAGTCAATTAACCTAACCTGCACATCTTTGGACTGTGGGAGGAAACTGGAGCAAATCCATGCAGACATGGGGAGAATGTGCAAACTCCACACATAGGGTGACCTGAGGCCAGAATTGAATTCATGTCTCTGGCGCTGTGAGCCAGCAGTGCCACCATGCTGCCCCTATTCTATTATTCACTTTAGGTACTAACATAAATCCCTTTGTAGCTGCAATACATGACTTTAATGTTTGTAAGTATGGGAGACTTGGAAGAAAGGGCTATTCACTTGCCCATATGCAGAAAAAAACACTTGTTAACATGCACACACCTTTTTTTAAATCCATTCATGGGTCAGGAGCATCACTGGCTAGCCAATATTTATTGTCCATCCCTAGTTGCCCTAGAAGGCATGGATCCAAAAGTATCCAATTTTGTTGAAACAGCATCATGTCATCCTAAGTGGTGGACCATAAAGGCATCCAAAGGAGGATATGGAATGTTATCTCTCTAATTATCAGGAATTGAGTGTAGAAGATGCCATCATCTTGTGGGTGCCTGAGTGGTTGTTCCACATCCAATCCAGTGACCAATATTTCAAAATTTGTACAATGGCTAACCAGGAATTTCTAAGACGAAAATGTAAGCAATAATATATGTCTGGTGGCCTGACATAGACAATGATACTAAAAAGCTGGTCAAATGGCACAAAATCTGAAGGCTCCCCTCCAGCGGCCTCATTGCTCCCTAGGGAATAGCCAGAGAGTATGTGAAGATTTTACAAGACAATTTATGGCCTCCGGATTTTTCATCCTCATTAACACCCATTCAAAATGGATCAATGTGCACTGGATGGCCTCTACTACATCTTACAACACCTGAAGAAGCTCTCTCAATTTTTTTAATATGGATGGCACACCCAAGGTTCTCTTGACTGACAATGGGGCCCTGTTAACCAGCAGGGAATTTCAGACCTTCATAAGTATAAACAGAGTAAGGCACATCCACGTGGCAGCCTCCCACCCATCTTTAAATGGCCTGGCTGAGCGCATGATCCAGGTGTCCAAACATGGCATGAAGAAATAAACTACAGGCTCTCTAGAAATAGGGCTCATACATTTCCTTTCTAACTATAGGGCAATGCTGTATATGACAACGGTGTATCCCCAGCACAGCTATTGATGGATGATATCTTCAGACAAAGTTTAGCCTAACATTCCCAAACTTGGCCAGCAACGTCAAGTTAAAACAAAAAAGCCCAGAGTCAGGCACCAGATTGACATTTCAAACAGGGAGATATGAGGAACTTCAGCAACAACTCTCCATGGATTCTCTGAGTTATTCTCAAGAAAACAGGACTAATGTTTTACGAGGTGAAAACCAGGGAAAAGATATGAAAGAAGCACAAGGATCACCTCCATCACAGGGAGCCCTCCGCAAAAGCAAATATTTCCACGGACATGCCTCCGTTGGGGTCCTTCACACCAGCCTGTGAATGGAAAACTCCACCATCGAAAAACCCAAGAGCCAGTCACCTGGATGATTAATATTCTGGTTGAGACATGGAAACAGAGGTGGTGGATAGATACCCAGTCGGATGTCATAACTGAGGATGAACTCTCTGTAGTGACTCTTTGAAGCTCTTCACAAAAGAAGCATTCACCTATCCATTGCATATCCCCAGATCAGACCCCACAAACGATGGCAATGATGTCCCACCCAGACCCAAACCCTATCCCCATAACTTCTGCTAGTCTCCCTGATGCTAAGGGGCAATTTACCATGGCCAATGAACCTAACCTACTCCTAACCTGTATATCTGTGTGTCAGTACTTCTGGGAGATCCTGATGGGCATCTTCCAACTTAGAATCCCATCTCCACCATTCTGGACACTGGAAGACTTAGGCTTTAAGGCATAAAGGTATTGGTGAATTGTGAATGTCTGCCGGAGCAGGCCTTTCACCCACTCTGGAGTTAGCCCGTTGACCCCATCTAGGCTTCCATTCCTGGCATCATCCATACATGGGAAGTAGGGTTGCTTTGCAAAATGGTAGCATGCTGAGCGAAGGAGAATTACTGCTGCAGGCCTTGGAGGAACACCATAGCAGAATAAAAGAGAAGTTTTTAAAACGTTAAGTTGGAAGTTTTTCAATTCACTGATAGGAAACATTAAGAGAGCAGATTGCCTGTTTGTTTTTATCTCGACCTCTCTCTCTCTATGAACGCAACATGCCAGATAGAGTCTAATGGATACCTTGTGTACAGTATTTGAAGAGTTAAAGTTATGAGGGACTGTTTCCCTCAGCTTCACACATTCACTATCGAGCACCAATATAAATGGTTGGTATTATCTGGTCCAATGGGCCTGGCCCCTGAAGAACAGCAAACTGTGTCCTTTCTGCTGACCCAGCCATGTCTGCTGAAAAGCTAGCAGTGAGAAAGCAGAAAGCCGAGATCACTACTTCAAATTGTGCAGCTCTTTTCACTTATCTTTTGTTTAGACATAAAGTCTAAATCTTTCAAGATGTGTTGACTGCCACTGATCAGTTCCAAAGACTGGTTTTAATAATTGTACTAAAGTACTTAAAACCAAGGGCTAGAACTAAATCTGTCAGATTGATGTATGAATGATCTCCCTTCTGTGTACAAATGATGGCAACATTAAGTGTGTTCTGAAAATTACCAAAAACAACTGTTCATCAGACTAAAATGCTCATACGTTGCCTGCCTTTATCTAACACCTAATTTCACTTCTCAGTTGTCACGTCTGTTATTTTCCACATGCCTACAAACGGATGCATTCTTTTGTAATTCCCTGACAGAGCAAATTCCAAGCCTTAGCAGTTATGCTTTGCTTTGGTTCCATTTTCACATTGGTTTTTCTCCATGTTAAACCACTTCAACCATGCCAGCCAGGAACTTCAAATCTTCCAACATTCATGGTGCGGGAATTTGGCTACATCTGAAATACTTCACTGGAGCCAGAATACAAATACTTACAAAACATTTTCCTGTTAAGTAGGTGGATATTTGGAAACTGTTTGAAAGAAATCATCCCAATTGAAATAGTCAGAATGTTCATTGATTTCATTTGACTCGTCCCCTGTAAGATTGAAACAGCTATCTCAAAAAAAGTTTATTTATTAGTGTCATGGTACTTATTCGGATACGCTGACGGAGAATTATGCATGGCCAATGCACCTAATCAGCACGTCTTTTGGACTGTGGGAGGAAACCAGAGCACCTGGAGGGAACCCACGCAGACACGGAGAGAACGTGTCCACACACACAGTGACCCAAGCTGGGAATCAAACCCAGGTCCCTGGTGCTGTGAGACTTAGAACTTAGAAAAGAAAGTGTATTAAATTTTAACAATTTAGGGTGTTCTTTTCTGGCCATTTCCCACCATTGGATCTTCTGGTCCCACTGAAGGTGAACCCCCTCATGATGGGATGGGTGAGCAATGCCAACAGCCATGGGTATCCAATGGCAAACCATCTCCCTCTCCTGAAAAACCTGCCACAGGTGGGAATGGAAAATCCTGACCTTTGTGTTCCACAATGTCCATTAAGAGTAAATCTTTAATCTTAGGTTTATCAGATTTTTTTCAATTTCTAATTAAGAGAAGTGTGATCCATTGTGTTTAATCTCTTAAAAATGAGTTGTGATTATTATCCAAGTGCATTCTTTAACATTGCTGTAAACTGTTTATCATTTGTGCCTATCTTGTGAATTCGTGTGAACAATCAAATATTTTTTGTATAACTGCCTGAAATAAATGCTCTTATATCATATTTTCTTAGTTGGAAATTCACTTCTGTCTTCCATTTCTCCTTTTTTCCCCAGTGCTCTCCTCCCCTTTCATCCTCCTCCAACACAAGCAACGGAGTTCTCCCTACCTCCTCTAAAGCTTAAACATTGAGGTTTCTCCCTTCTTCCCCAACAGCTCCAGCATTAGGGCTCCTTCCCCACCCTTTCCAATAAGCATAATGGGAAACCTCCCCAGCCCCTACCAACAAGGCTCTCCACAGAAATCCACCTTTGCCACTGCCTGGGCATTTCCCTCATCTTGGAGGCCGTGTTTACATACACATCTCCCCACTGGATTCCCTCAACTGCTTCATAAAAACATAAGAATTAGGAGCAGGAGCAGGCTATCTGGCCCTCTGAGACTGCCCCGCCATTCAATAAGATCATGGCTGTTCATCATAAATGTCAATTCCTTTACTGTTCAAAAATTTATCTACCTTTGCTTTAAAAACATTCAATGAGGAAGCTGAAACTGCTTCGCTGGGCAAGGAATCCCAGAGATTCACAACCCTTTGTGTGAAAAAGTTCCTCCTCAACTCAGAGCTAAATCTATTTCCCCTTATTTTGAGGCCATGCCCCTAGTTCTAGTTCTAGTTATCGGAAACAACTATTCTGCTTCTATCTTATCTATTCCCTTCATAATCTTAAATGTTGCCACAAGATCCCGCCTCATTCTTCTAAATACCAATGAGGATAATCCGAGTCTACTCAGTCTCTCCCCATAAACCAATCCTCTCCACTCCATTTCCCATTTTCAAAAACCTTTTGTGAACCTCACCAATGGAACATCACTTCAACGTACTTTCGATATTCTACAAGTGGGAAGTGGAGGGGAAATCATGTGAATGGGAGATGCTTTAAACAGACATAATTGCAGTCAAATGTATTTCAATGAAGGCAGGAACCTCATTACGTCGCCTGTGGTTGGAGCAGGGAAAATTGGGAAACACCAGTGGGAATGCCGGTTCCCAACTCTCACCAGATTGTGTGCCCGCATCGCCAGTCTCACTGGCGGTGAACAGGGGCACAAAATCACCCCTTGCAAACCAATAAATAGAGATCTGCTAAAAGGCCTTTCTAGAAGGTCTTTCCAAATACTTTTAAATTTCTATTGGATGCAAGATGTTTTCATTTTAGTTGGAAGAATTGCAAAGATGCTGAAAGGGTAGCTTGCAGCATTCTCGATGCACAATTTCTGATAAACTTGTTAAACTGCACCTAGAGTCATAAATCTCTGTAGTGCAGAAAGAGGCCATTGGACCCATCAAGCCTGCATTGACAACAATTCCATCCAGGCTCTACCCCCATAACCCCACATTTTTACCCTGCTAATTCCCCTGACACTAAGGGCCAATTTAACATGGCCAATCAACCTAACCTGCACATCTTTGGACTGTGGGAGGAAACCGGAGCACCCGGAGGAAATCTACGCAGACAGTGACCCAAGGCCAGAATTGAAGTAGGTCCCTGGTGCCATGAAGCAGCAGTGCTCCCTTTACAAGAGAAAATAGTTTAAAAATCTTTTTTTTGAGCCCAGATGATAGTTTGCGAGGAATGTTGACTCTGTCGATGGTCCCTTCCTTCTGTCACTGAGTGGGAGGGCTTAGGTGGAAGAGTCAGTTAGAGGGTAGCCAGGTTTTTAAGTGGAAGAATTTGACACAAATTATTTTCTTAGGGTGGAAAATCAGAGCAGCTGTCTTCTATATTTCATCCTTCTCCTCAACATTCACAATATTTCAAGTGAATTTTGTGAAAAGAAATTTGGTGCAAAAGACCTTTCATTTGTCAGTCTATGAAAAAAGCATTGCACGAATTATGTTGAATTCTGCATTTCAGTGGAAGGTGCCAGAATCTTCCAATCGATTTTTACTTGGGGAAATGTTGGAGAGGTTATTATAGGGAAAGAGAAACAAAAGGCACAAAATAGGGCTTTCTAAAATTCTGGTTTCAGCCTACAGTTTTTGGGGCTCACTGCTCATTACCATGATGTGAATACACTTGGAGGAGACCCCCATATTTATGAATCAAGCACTATTAAGGGCTCTTCTTCTAGAACAGGATATATTGGATGGAATTTCTCCATCCCACCTGCCACAGGAATTGTAGTGGACAAAACACATTCTATGCAAAGATCCGTTGACCTTGGATGGGACTTTCCAGTCTTGGGGTCAGTGCAGTTGGAACATTCCACTTGTGAAGTTTTAAAGCTAAAGTTTATTTATTAGTGTCACAAGTACATTAACACTGCAATAAAGTTACTGTGAAAATCCCCTAGTCACCTCCATGCTTGCACGTTCACCAAAGGAGTGCAGTGCATTGGCTGACAGACAACAGTATCATATCAGAATGGCTCAGAGTCTGAAGGAAAGGGTTCACAAATGTGACACTGAAGATGGGGATATAGTGGAAGAAGAATGTCCTGTGACAGTGTGAGTGTTGGGGAGCAAAAGTAACAGGAGGAGGAGGCTACTGAGACAACTAATGAATTTAGCATCATAGAGTACAATGACAGAATTCCTCCAGTGCAGAAGGAGGCCATTTGGCCCGTTGAGACTGCACCAACCACAATTCCACTCAGGCCTTATCCCCATAACCTCACTTATTTACCCTACTAGCCTCCAACTCTAAGAAACAATTTAGCACGGCCACTCAACCTAACTTGCACATCTTTGGAGTGTGGGAGGAAACTGGAGCACCTGAAGGAAACTCACGCAGACACAGGGAGAATGTGCACACTCCACATAGATAATGAGCTGGCTATTGAACTGGATCCTTGGTGCTGTGAGACAGCAGTGCTAACCACTGTGCCACCATGCCATCTCGGAGGAGATTGTCAAGAAGGTCCCAGATAGGAGCACAATCTCCAGGTCATATTCAGAGTGCTGCGAACAATGTGACAATTTGATGCAAGTAGTTATGGTAAGATTCCATCTCACAAATGCGCATCACTGCCAGCATCAATAGGCTGCTTCCACAATCTAACCACATACTGAAATTCAGACAACCCAGCCTTCACAGACAGTGCTCAGACCTCAGACACAGCCCTTCAAACATAGGAGACATCTTGGGGAAGGGGAGAGAGAGTACAAAAATCCACTGAATCGATTACAACCAATGCACAAGCACTAGCCCACAGACTGTCACCACCCATAACCTAGAGACTCGGACAGAACAGAGATCCTAACTTTAGGCCACATCAGATACTATTGGCCAGACCCAATCTTAGGGTGGCATGGTGGCACAGTGGTTAGCATTGCTGCTTCACAGCAGTCAGGAACCTGGGTTCAAACTCAGCCTTGGGTCACTGTCTGCTCATTCTCCCTGTGTCTATGTGGGTTTCCTCCGGGTGCTCTGGTTCCCTCCCAAAGATGTGCGGATTAGGTTGATTGGTCATGCTAAATTCTCTCAGGATGCGTAAGTTAGAGAGATTAGTCGGGTAAATATGTGGAGTTACAGATATAGGGCCTGGGTGGAATTGTTGGCAGTACAGACTCGATGGGCCAAATGGCTTCTATTGCATTCAAGGATTCTGTGATTCAAAATGAGTTCAACTATGAGTTGGGACAAAGAGTCATGATGATAATTGGATAGAGGTGGTTTTTATTGTGTTATTCAAGTAGGAAGGGTAGAAAGGATTGAGCAGTGATGGACTTTCTGATGGACCCTCACTCCTGGCAAGTAAAGCGTGTGGTAACGGTACTCCAAAACCTGATGGGTGACGATGCCACGCATGCAGTTTTCTTCAATTAGATTTTGGCAACTGTCCCTCCAGATTAAGATCATCAAGCTGGAGCTTTTTCACTCTGCTCCCTGCTCCTCCTGATTTTCCTTCTTGTCCCCTTTCAGCTCCTAAATTTTACCCCTCAGTTCTGTTGCTATTGTAATGGCTGATTGCTCATGATTGCCATCAATCAGAAGCCCTTCTCCTCCTCCTTTTCCTCCTGTCCCTCTCTCCTCCTGCAGTAGTCCTGCCTTAGTCTGGCCCCTCCTCCTCCCTTTCCTTCTCCAAACCAAATAGAATTCTTAGTAAAATCTCTGTTGCTCCTGGTGATTTCAAAAGGCACAGCACTCACTTCTTTTAGGTGAACTCCTCAGAAAATTTGTAGAAAAATAGTTAAGAGGGCAGGGGGCTGTCTTGACAAAGTGCCATCCAAAGTCTGGGAACGGAGGCAGTGTTGGAGGAATACAGAGAGAGTAGGAGGGAGCTCAAACAGGGAATTAGAAGGGCAAAAAGGGGGCATGAAATGATTTTGGCGGATAGGATTAAGGAAAATCCAAAGGCTTTTTACTCCTATGTTAGGAATGAAAGGGTGGTTAGAGGAAAACTCGGACCTCTTAGGGACAGAGGAGGGGAACTGTGCTTACAGCCCGAGGGAATGACGGAAATCCTGAATGAATACTTTGCGTCTGTATTCACGAAGGAGAGGGGCTTGTTGACAGCTCCTGTCTCTGAGGGAGCTGTGGACCACTTGAGGGAAATATCCATACCGAGGGAGGATGTTTAGAGCTTCTAGGTAACATTAAAACTGATAAATCTCCGGGACCTGATGGCATTTATCCCAGGCTGCTTAGGGAGGTGCAAGGTGAAATTGCTGGGCCTCTGACGCAAACCTTTGTCTCTACTTTGGACACAGGTGAGGTCCCAGAGAACTGGAGAATAGCTAATGTTGTACCGTTGTTTAAAAAGGGTAGTAGGGATAACCCTGGAAATTATAGGCTGATGAGTTTGATGTCAGTGGTAGGGAAGCTGTTGGAGGGGATTCTTAGAGATAAGATGTATAGGCACTTAGAGCGTTGCGATCTGATTAGGGATACGCAGCATGGATTTGTTAAGGGGTGGTCATGCCTTATAAATCTGGTAGAATTTTTTGAGGAGGTGATGAAAACGGTGGACGAAGAGCGAGCTGTTGATGTCATCTATATGGATTTTAGTAAGGCGTTTGACAAAGTCCCTTATGGGAGGTTAGTTGAGAAAGTCAAGGGATACAAGGACAGGTAGCGAGATGGCTAAGTAACTGGCTTGGTAATAGGAGACAGAGAGTAATAGTGGAAGGGTATTTTTCTAGCTGGAGGTCAGTCACTAGTGGTGTGCCGCAGGACTCGGTACTGGGACCTCTTCTATTTGTAATATATATAAATGACTTGTAAGAGAGAGTAAGTGGAGTGATCAGCAAGGTTGCAGACGATACAAAGATGGCTGGACTTGTGGACAGTGAGGAGCATTGTCAGGCGATGCAGCAGGACATAGATAGACTGGTAGCTTGGGCAGATAGATGGCAGATGGAATTTAATCCTGTTAAATGCGAGGTGATGCATTTCAGGAGAAAGAATGTAGGGGGGAGGTATATGATAAAGGATAAACCTATTAAGAGTATAGAAACGCAGAGGGACCTGGGGGTGCAGGTGAACAAGTCTCTGAAGGTGGCAGAGCAAGTGGAGAAGGTTGTGAAGAAAACATATAATATGCTAGCCTTTATAGGAAGGGGTATAGAGTACAAGAGCTGGCCTTTAATGTTGCAGTTGTATAAAATGTTGGTTAGACCTCATTTGGAATACTGCGTCCAGTTCTGGTCGCCTTACTACCGGAAGGACGTGAAGACTCTGGAGAGAGTGCAGAGGAGGTTTACCAGGATGCTGCCTGGTATGGAAGGTCTGAGTTATGAGGGGAGGTTAGGCAAATTGGGACTGTTTTCCTTAGAAGGACGTAGAATTAGAGGAGATCTAATAGAGGTGTACAAGATTATGAGGGGTATAGATAGAGTAAACAGGGTTAAGCTTTTTCCTGGGATGGACTCGAATAGCATGAGAGGTCACGGGCTTAGGGTGAGGGGGGTAAGGTATAATTTGGATGCTAGAGGGAGTTTTTTCACACAGAGGGTGGTGGGGGTATGGAATACGCTGCCAAGTAAAGTGGTGGAGGCAGGTACTCTGGAGTTATTTAAGAAAATCTTAGATGGGCACATGAACAGAATGGGAATAGAGGGGTATAGAAAACTGATTTAATATAGGGATCATGAGCCTTGGGAGTCCCTGGGAAGTGTGTAAATAGATGATGATATTGATGTACTTGTATTTATCCTACAGGTGCTTTGGTCCACCTTGTTGTCTAACGAGGGGCATACACGCGATGGGTCGTGAGAGGACTGCTCTTGGATTTTTTGAGAGTATCCTAGTGCTTCACGTCGTTAGTGTATGCTTGACCTGGACCATATGATGGGCAACACGACAGCTCAGTGACTATTGCTGTGCTGTGCAGATACATGGATTTGGGCCTGTGTCTGTGGGAGTTTGCGCATTCTCCCCGTGCTTGCGTGGGTTTTCTCCGGGTGCTCCGGTTTCCTCCCCCATCCCAAAGATGTGCTCTTAGGCTAATTGGCAAAACAAATTCTCCCTAAATTGTCTCAAATTTGGTTTTTAATCCATAGATCTATAAACATAGACAGGGATCACAGGTAGAGGTGGGAACATCGGGGTGGCGGCACGGGTACGTTGGACCAAAAGGCCTGTTTCCCGTGCTGTTTTGTTCTTTGTTCTTTGTCTCCCAATGTGCATCAAAACTCCAGCTTGAAATCTGTGAAGTCAGTCAGTCTCAATCAGTGAATAAACAATGAAAGCTGAGCATGGCTCTTAGTAGTGGCTGCATCTGCACCAACGACTTTATTCATGTTAAGCTGGTCACTGTTAGGAATGGGCAATTGGGGCTGACTACCCAACAAAATGACCAGTAGCCTCTTTAATGAGAATTAGAAATCAATTCAAGTTGTGATCAGAGGCTTTATCTGCCTGGAGGCACTCATATCTAGCACAGATTTAAACTCCTTTATAGTGATGGCGTCTAGCACTAAGAGTGGGTTGACCAGGCTTTGCAGTTCAAGATCCCAACTTTGCCACCTTAGGAAGGCTCTTTAACACCTGAACTACTGGCACTGAAATAGCCCTTGGAATGCTGATTTGAAATTTCAGCTTTCAGCCATGAATATTGCTCTGAAATCATTAGATTCCAACATTCAGATTAATATTAAAATGAGTTAGTTTCTACTAGTCACCAGTCAAGTTAGAAATAATGAAAATAGAAACCATGGTTGCATTTGGAACTGATTTAATGATTGCAGCTAGTAATGAATTAACACATTTCAACAATCCTTCAGAGAAACAAGAGACAAGGAAACTGGCCATTTGTCATAATAAACTCGCATTTCTGGGCTTAATCCCAACCCAGAGAAATAGGACAAAGGATTTCTCCATTTGTCGTCAGATAGAGGTCAAAAGTGAAATGTATTTGGACAATCCCAGTCCCAGTGGATGGGAGTCCATGGCACAAAAAAACTCCTTTCAAATTCACTATTAATTGGAACTAATTAATTTGACTATCTCCCCCTGGGGCCAGCAGGAAACAGTGAGTGTGGAAAAACAAATGTGCAGTAGGAATTCTCCTCTGAGCGAGGACTTCAGCACATTGTTTGCATTTTGGTGGCTGGGGAACTTTGCAAATGTTTACAAATGTTCCATTCCCCGGCACTGTCATCCTTCATCTTGATGAGTGTATATATTTTTGTTCCCCTCCCGCCAACCCTCACCACCAACACCCACCCCCCCCAAGTCCAAAAAAAAAGGAAATCCAACTTGCTGCACTGCCAATGATATTTTCTATAATATCCAAATATAAACAGTCTAATTACTGAAGTGAAGGAATCAATTAAAGTTCAGGCAGGGACTACACAGTCGTTGCACAAACTTCTACTATTTCCTGTGTGGATAAACAGCTGTATTTCTTTGTCCAACATCTGTCACATGCCAGCTGTGCACTAGAATTACAACTGTTTAAAGAAACAACAGAATTTAGTTTATGCAAGTATACGAGGCCAAAGCTGCCTAATGAATGGTAAAAAAAAACACGCTTTTAAACAAACCAAAAACCCAAATTAAATCTTTTAAGGAAATTCCTGTACAGAATAATATTACAATTAAATGGAGGGGGTGGGATCACCAAGTGTGCTCATTACAAAGGCTGATTTGGGGGTAAAAAGAAGTACTTAAAAGGTTATTGTAGAAGCCATGGAGCAATTTTGGTCAAACGAGCCTAACTTGACCTTTGCTTGGGTCATTCTTGCATGGATCAGTTCTCCAATCGGGAAATGGAAACTTGAAGATGAGCCAAGTCTTCACTTTGCTATTGAGCTGAGGGAAGAAGTAAATATTTTAGAGGTTCAGATCTGACCCAGATTGTTGTCAAGTCATTCGTTCATCTCGAATGCTTTCTGTGATTCATTTTTATGAATCTAATACTGTATGCCCCCTTTCCTCTCTGTGACCTTGACTACTTAGAAGTAATGTTGTAAATCTTGTGTTCCATCGTTCTGTTCAGAATCAACAACGAGGAATTCAAAAGAACCATTTCTGCCCAAGTGTCACTTCCTCTCATAAAACATTGGAATTCTTTCATGTTTAAGAGGTTATATTACCATATAGTTGTTTATGGGTTTTGTTCTCTTGTTAGTTCATTAAAAGACCGTAGATCTCTAACAAATTCAGCAAGCCTAATCTCAATCAACATTCAAACTCCTTAAAATGAGTAATTTTCTAACTATCTGGATAAATTATCTCAAAGTGACCTCTGTCAAAGGAGTGCAAGTGTGTCAAATTGTTCATACCTAAGAGATGAATTATTGATGAAGGATTGTTACTTCCTATAGTTCAACCACAATATGCTTCATTAAATGTCCATTCATTACAGCTTTGTCAGTTGAAGTTATGTCATGCACACCACTAAAAGAAAAGCCCTTAGTTGTTTTGCACAAAATAACCAAAAGGGGAAAGGACCTGTGACAAATAAAAGGGATAATTTTATTGGCCTGCTAATTAGTCATTTATGATTTATTGATCACTTGATTCTTGTCCATGTATGTTTGATGGCAGATTTTGAAAACTATCTTTCTTTCTGAACCAGCATTTTCTCATCTGAAAATTTAGTCGGAAAACATGCGAAGATGCACTGAATTGTGTGTGCCTTGTTCGAATTTTGTTCCAGCATGCATAAACATAGTCAAACACACCTGAAGTAGACTGATCAAGTGAAAAACATAGACTGTAGGAAAATGAACTAATCAAATTCTAGATCACAAATCTCATTATAGACTAACTAATTGAGTGAAATGCACTGCTTGCTGAAATTCATTCAGAAATTTACAGCATAAACTGTCTGATATTGAACATAAGGGCTGCATGGTAGCACAGTGGTTAGCACTGCTGCCTCACAATGCTAGGAACTTGAGTTCGATTCTTGACTTGGGTTACTATCTGCACAGGATCCGCACATTCTCCCCATGTCTGTATGGGTTTCCTTCAGGTACTCTGGTTTCCTTCCACAGTCTGAAAGCTGTGATGATTGGATACGTTGGCTGTGCTAAATTCTCCCTCAGTGTACCCAAACAGGCATTGGAGTGTGACGACTGGGGGATTTTCACAGTAACTTCACTGCAGTATTAATGTAAGTCTAGTTGGGACATTAATAAACAATAAATCAAATAAGTTGGAAAATAATCCAAAAGAATACCTCCTGGGGCCAGAATTAGGTGATTTTTCTTAGTTTGGAAACAAAATATACTTTAGGTTCAAAGTATTTTGCTGGGGCAAAGTAAGGACTAATCTTTTTTATATCTGATCTGAGAGTTCATACTGCAGTCATGGGTACAAAAACTAGAAGACTGCACCATTCATGTAGAACTGAAACCCTTCTATATTTCCTCCAGCTTGTACACTATTCTTTACCAGTGGCCATCCTTCATGGATAGTGAATGTTGTTAACTGTACCATCATTGGAAAGCAATAACAAAGATGATCCCATTTCATTATTCAACAACTCCACAGATGCAGCTTCAGTGAAGGGTTCCTGGATAGAAGTATGAGTTAGAGCCATGGCAGATTTCCTCCCCTCCACTCCCTTCCTTCCCTTTACACAGCTGTCCAAAGTAGATGTCCACTGCTGCTCGACTTGAGATATGTTAATTAGTACAAAACTGCAATCAAAACAGAACACCAAATAGACATTAGCCATCATTTATTTTACAGACACAGAATGGCCACCTAAGGATCAAATATGGTGGAGATTGTTCATTCCAAACCAGAGGGATGGCACCCACAATAATGTTAGGGTTGATCCATAGGCATCCAGAACATAAATTATTTCTTCACAGGATGTAGACATCATTGCCCAGACCACATTTATTGCTCAGCCCTAATTGTCCTTGGGAAGGTGCTGGTGAGCAGTCTTCTTGAGTTACTGCAATTCGTGTGATGTAGGTACACCAGAGTGCTTTTAAAAGGGAGATCCAGGTTTTTGACCCTGTGACAGTGAAGGAATAGTGGTCCAATTCCATGATAGTATGTTGCTGGGAAGGTTGGTAGTATTCCTATTCATTTGCTGCCCATATCTTTCTAGATGGCAGCAGTCACAGGTTTAGAAAGTGCTGTCTAAGGATCTTTGGTAAAGTTCTGCACTGCATTTTGGAGATGGTATACACTGCTGTCACGATGGATGCAATAAAAGTTTGAAGATGATGAATGAAGTGCCAATTATTTGTCCTGGATGGTGTCAAGCTTCTTGAGTGCTGTTGGAACAAAGAACAGAGGAAATTACAGCACATGAACAGGCCCTATGCCTCTCCAAGCCTGCACCACCATGCTGCCTGTCTGAACTAAAACCCTGTAGCCTTCCAGCAACAATATCCCTCTAACCCCAGCCTAATCATGTATTTGTTAAGATGCTCCTTAAATGTCTGCTTCCATTGCCTCCCTAGCAGTGAGTTTCAGGTACCCACCACCCTCTGTGTAAAAAACTTGCCTCGTGCATCTCCTTTAAACATTGCCCCTCACACCTTAAATCTATGTCCCTGAGTAATTGATTCTTCCACTTTGGGAAAAAGCTTCTGATTATCCACTCTGTCTATGCCCTTCATAATCTTGTCTATTTCTATCAGGTCGTTCCAGTGAGAACAAACCCGAGTTTCTCTAACCTCTCCTGATAGCGAATGCCTTCCATATAAAGCAACATCCTAGCAATTCTTCTCCGTACCCTCTCCAAAGCCACCACATCCTTCTGGTAGTGTAGCGACCAGAACTGAACACTATATTCCAATTGCGGCCTAACTAAGGCTCTATAAAGCTGCATCATGACTTGCCAATCTTTAAACTCAATGGCCCAACTGATGAAGGCAAGCATGCTGTGTGCCTTCTTGACTACCTTCTCCACCTGCATTGTCATTTTTAGTGACCTGTGCACCTGTACAGCCAGAACCCTCAGCCTGTCAATGCTCTTAAAGGTTCTGCCATTTATTTTATCTTTCCTATTTGTATTAGATTTTGCAAAATGTATGACTTAACATTTGGAACTGCACTCATCTAGGCAAGTGGGGAGTATTCTATTACACTCTTGACTTGTGTCTTGTGGATGGTGGACAGACTTTGGAGAGTCAGGAGGTGAGTTATTCACTGCAGGATGTCCAGCTTTAGATCTGTTTTTGCAACTTCAATACTTACATGGTTGGTCCACTTCAGTTCCTGATCAGGATGCGATAAAGGGGAATTCGATGTTGATGATGCCAAGTGAATGTCAAGTGGAAATGGTTAGATTCTCTGTTGTAAGGGTTAGTCATTGCCTGGAATTTGTTAAGTGAAAATCTTACATTTTAATTATTAGCTCAAGTGTGAATGTTGTCCCAATCTTTCTGCATATGGGCACAGACTGTTTCAGTATCTAAGGAATCGCAAATGATGCTGAGAATTGTGCAATCAGCAGCAAAATAGGAAGATACTGCCCCGAGGAACTCCTGCAGCCATGTCCTGGATTGAGATGACTGACCTCCAGCAACCATACTATATTCCTTTCTGCTAGATATAACTCCAACCATTGTTAATCCAACCACTCCAACTCCAATCTTATTCCCATTGATTCAGTTTAGCTCGATGTCGAATGCTGCTTTGATGTCAAGGGCCATCATTCTCATTTCACCTTTTGGTGTGGACCAAGGTTGCAACGAGGTTTGGAGCTGAGTCACCCTGGCAAAACTCGAACTGAATATTAAGTGAGTAGGTTATTGTTGAATAAGTGCCCCTCGAAAACATTGTCACTTTGTTGATGATCAAGATTGCTGATGGGGAAGTAATTGGTCAGATTGGATTCATCCTTTTTTTGTGGACAGCAACATATGTGGGTAATTTTCCACATTGCTTGGTAGGTGCCAGTTTTGTAGCTGTACTGAAACAGCTTGGCTAGGGGTGCGGCAAGTTCTGGAGCACAAGTCTTCAGTACTATTGCCAAAATGTTGCCAGGAGGTTGTAGCATTTGCAGTATCCAGAATCTTCAGCTATTTCTTGATACCCTGTGGAGTGAATAAAGTTGGCTAAGAACTGGCAACTGAGGACCTCAGGAGGAAGGTGAGATGGAGCAGCCACTTAGTGCTTCTGGCTGTTCATGTTGCAAATGTCTCAGCCTTGTCTTTTGCATTGGTGTGCTTGGCTCCTCCATCATTGAGCATGGTGGGTCTTTTGAGCCTCCTTCACTAGTTAGTTCTTAACTGTCCACCACCATTCATTACTGGATGTGACAAGACTGCAGTTCTTTGATCTAATCTGCTGGTTGTGGGATTGCTTAACTCTGTCCATCTCATACATATTTCTGCATGTAGGTAGTCCTGTACTATAGCTATACCAGGTTGACGGCTCATTTTTACATATGCCTGGTGCTGCTCCTGGCATGATCTCCTGCACATTTCATTGAACTGGGGCTTGTTGGTAATGGATATGTTAGCCTTGAAGTTACATATTGTAGTTGTATTCCATGCTGCTATTGCAGATGACCCACAGCATCTCATGGATGTCCAGTTTTATACTATTGAATCTACTCAAAGTCTATCCCATTTAACATGGTTGCCACACAACACAATGGAGAGAATCCTCAATGTGAAGATGGGACTTTATCCCCACATGGACTATACAGTAATCACTCCTACCGATACTGTCATGGACAGTTGCATCTGTGACAAGCAGATTGCTTGATGTCAAGTTGGTTTTCCCCCTTGTGTTGGTTCCAATGCCACTCGCCGCAGTGCAAGTCCAGCAGTAATGTCGTTTGGACTCAGCCAGCCCTGTCTGTGTTGGTCCTACCAAGCCACTCTTGGTGATTTGTGTTAATGTCATCTGCTCAGAGTATAGTCTGCGTGATCGCTGCCCTCAGTGCTTCTTCCAATTGATGCTTGAAAATTAGGATCTGTGCATATTTGTGGTAACTTGGCCACAAAGAGGTAGCCTAAAGCATTATGATATTCAACTTTCTTTACTAATAAAAATATCGATATACAGTACAGCATGGATTCAGAACTGGAGATAGCTAGTTATATAGATCATTCATGGTAAAATTAAATTCCCAAAAGCCCACACTACCAATGATATCACTCATTCCTGCTAAAGACATCAGTATAAATGTTCAAATAGGAAGATGCTTACTGTAGTTCTCCATAACAATATGCAAATAGGGTGTCCAGCCCCTGTTACAGATTCTTTTGTGCAATATAGCAAGTGTGAATGATTGCAGCATGCACCATACCTGTTGCAACTAGTCTCTTTGGATAAACCAGCAATTCTTAAAGTCTTCCAGCCAAAAGGTGAGTTTTTTTTAACATATGCAACCAGTTCCCTGTTTCCCACTAAATCTATGGACCACTGCAGACCACCAGCCACCTCCCCGTCCTTTCTCAGTTGCACATCCTCAGCCTTTTGAGCGAATGTTGGACCATAGAGTAGTTTAGTCGCTCCTATCCTATTTGTTCTAATATTTCAGCTCACTGCTGCAGAAGTGTCTTGCTGAGAAGAACTTAAAACTTGCATATTTAGAAACATAGAATCATAGCAAATCTACTCTTCAGAAAGAGGCCATTTGACCTGCACCAAATCCTATCCAGCCCCTATCCCAGTAGCCCCACTTATTTACCCTGCTAGTCCCCTGACACTAAGGCCCCCATTTTACCATGTTGATTTTAAGTGCTGGGGGAAGGGGGGGTCCGCTGCCACTCTGCCTGTGATCAGTGAGGGGGAAGAGGGGAGTGACCTGCGATCAGTCTGGGTGGCGGAAGGTACAGGGGGATAAGGGAATCATAATATTGTGGGGGTGGGGCAATGTCTGCGCAGGCCAGGGGGGGGCATTATCTGACCCAGGAGGGATGTGGCAGGGTAGCAGCATTCTATCATTTCTTTTTCGGCACACGCGCAGTTGGCGGTGCCGATCGGAGCTGCAGGGTTTCAGTCACGTTATGCCCTGCCCACACACTTCTGCAGCGTGATTTGGAATTGCCAATATCTTTGCAAACAGGGTGTGTATGGAGGTGTCTCAGAATAGATCTAAAAATCTGAAACACTCCCAGTTTCAAGTCGCCCAGCATTTAGAATCAAAATGGTGAAATAGGGCTTTTAGACTCAATTTATCATGGCCAATCAACCTAACTCGCAATCTTCAGACTGTGAGAGGAAACCAGAGCACCCAGGGGAAAACCCATGCAGACACAAGGAAAATGTACAAATTCCTCACAAATGGTGACTGAAGCTGGGAATCAAACCAGGGTCCCTCATGCTGCAATGCAGCAGTGCTAACCACTGTGTCACCCTATTTACATATGAACCATTTACTCGTCTTTAACTATTCAAGGAACGGTCATGCATGGCTCTGCTCAATGCAGGTAGGCTCCTTATTTATAGAGTTCTGTTTCTAGATTGGTCTTTGCATCTCTGAGCATACTACAAGGCCATCGTCTCCATCATGTACATCATACCATGGCCTAATAGTATTATCAGTGGACTGTTAATCTAGAAACTCAATCAATGTTCTCGGTTCGAATCCCACCATGTCAGATGGTAGAATTTGAATTCGATGAAAAATGTTATCCAAAATCACGAATCTCCTGATGATCATGAAACAGTTGTTGACCGTTGAAAAAAATGCTCCTGGCTCACTAATGTCTTTTAAGGAAGGAAATCTGCTGTCCTTATCTGGCATAGCCTACATGTGACTCCAGAGTCACAGCAATGTGGTTGACTCTGAACTGCTCTCCAGCAACTAGGGATGGGCAATAAATACTGGCCCACCCAGTCACACCCACTAAAGAATAAAAAAATTCTCCAGTCACGTATTAATGCTTGTTCTGCCAGACACCTTTACATTCCAACAGCATGTAGGCACCTATCACAACACTAATGAAGTCAGTACATCAATATACACTGGACCCCATCAGGCCTATGTGGTGTGAGATGTGTCGAATATTCTAGTACCACAGAACCCATTCTAGCATACAAGAGCATGCACCAAAACAATCATATTTTTAAAATGCTTTTTAAAAATCAGAAATAGAGGATAAATTCTGAACTGCTGACCCGGGATTAGAACATATGCTGTAAAACAACACATTGACTTCACGTGTGTCAGGAGATTTTATTTATTCTTTGAAAGCTTTGCCTGACTGCTGAGATTTAATCCTATTCAAGGTTAGTATGTGTTCAGATCCATAATGTTATTGAGTGTATGGCCTGTGCTTTCTGGTCTGTTAAATGATTGCACTATTGAGGTGTCAATCCAAACAAACTTGCAACGCCATCAAAGCCTTTTGATTAGCTATCCCGGGCACTTTCAGACCCACAGATGTTAATCCAATTTCTCAGCTGGTCTGGCCGATGAACCAACTGATCTTTTGTCGATCTCCTGGTTGCAGCCTTGAAGTGCAGTTTTTGGAAAGTTGTTTTACGAAGTCTGAAATACCTGGAGAGTAATGCACTTTTTTTACTCAGACCTGAAAATGAACACACAAAGTCTCATTTGGCAGAGTACTTTTTTGATACATAGGGCCTGATTTTCAATGGCCGGTGCATTTGGGAGCCAGTGCAGCGGACATTGAAAATCGAGGTGCCGGAGGTTACAAATGAGATGCCAATCCTCTGTTAAAACAATTCCCGTTTCCATGAAGCCCTTTTAGAGTTGCTGCCTGTCCCCAACATTGACACGCTCAATGTTCAGTCTATTTCACTCTTCAGTTACTGAAATAGTCTGTGTCAACATGCAGCAAGAGCAGGGCAATATTCAAGCTTGGGTGGATAAGCGGCAAGTAACATTCATGCCACGCAAGCACGAGGCAATGATTATCTCACAGTGAGATATCTGTGGAATGAACTGCTCCTGACCAGGTATGGGGTGGGTGGAGGGGGGGAAGGGGAGATGCTGGTAGGCCCGGAGACTTCAGTCCTAGGCCCGCTATTGACACTGAAATGCAGATTTTAATATTTAAATCAGCTCTGCACTGATCTCTGTACAGAGTTGATTATACTAAAACTCCTGGCCCCAGCGGTGATCCTGCTAAATGACCTCTGTTGATGTCTCCTGGCTCATTGTTCTGGAAGAATCTCCTCAGTTATCTTCTAGTTCACAAGCTTGTTTTCTACACAAATTTGCATTGCTTATGAATGTAATAGCTATGTTAAAACAAATCTCTGTTCTAGATCTCCTGCACCGTTCATAACTTGGATTGAAAGAGCAACTTCTATGTGTTCAGTTCTCCTCACATGTTCTCTATCCTTTTTAGTTGGATGCAGGTTTTAAAAAATCAATTCCACATTTTATGTTAATGCAATTTAGAGCAGGATTGCTGCTCCTCCTATCCCTTGAAGGGTAAAATAAATCTTAACCTTGAATGGCCTCCTGCTCTTTAATTCTCTTCACCTGATGAGAAATCTCATTAGACTTGCCCACTTAGAGCACAGTTAATGTTAGAGTTGGGGTTCAGTGGGTTTATCTTCACACTTAGCGCTTGCTGCATGAGAAAAGGTCCAGAATAAAGGTCTGCTCAATTTAATTGTCCATCTGCCCAGACTTGGTGCAGCATGGTGGCACCATGGTTAGCACTGCTCCTCACAGCATCAGAAACCCGAGTTTGATTCCAGTCTCTGGTCACTGTCTGTGTGGAATTTGCACGTTCTCCCTGTATCTGCATGGGTTTCCTCCAGGTGCTCTGTTTTCCTCCCATGGTCCAAAAATGTGCAGTTTAGGCTGATTTGGCCATGCTAATTAGCCCCTTAATGTCAGGGGAATTAGCAGGGCAAATGATAAATACATGAGATTATGAGGATAGGCCCTGGGTTGCATTGTTGTCGAAGCAGCCTCAATGGGCTGAATGGCCTCCTTCTGCACTGTAGGGAATCTGTGACTCTCTGATTCTATGATTTTGCCTCAACAAAATAAAACATCTGAAAACAAAGCACTTGCTTTGTTCAGAGTTTTAAATAGGCAATTTCAAAATTTGAAGGCAAAATATGTAATCAATCTTTGCATTGATGCTAATTACTAGTTGAACTACAGTTCATGAGTTGAATGACTTTTGGCATTCTTCACTCCAAATGCTGTAATTTTATTGGTGGAAGTATTGTATTTCTGCATTGCTGAGTTATGAAATGCAGGGTCCCAATAATACAACAAAGCAGGCATTACCAATCAAGTGTTAGAACAAAGAATCAGTTTGGCTCAGTTAGTACTATTCTGACTCACATGTTTGTAGATTTTAACCCATTGTGGCACTTCAGCAGATTACTCCAGGTTAACGTTTCAGTCGAGTGCAGAAAGAATGCTGCATTGCTGAAAGAGCTCATTCCCTATGATATTAACAGAAGTTTAATGCCAATGTAACATATCCCATGGCACCACTTGAAGTGCAGGCTATACTTATGGTATTGTCAAAAATAGAATTGGTCATTCATTTTATCTGCATGATGTGGAGACTGGGGTGGGCACAATAAGAAGCCTCACATCACCAGGTTAAAGTCCAACAGGTTTATTTGATGTCACAGGCTTTCAGAGTGCTACATCTTCATCAGGTGAGTGGAGCGTATTGTGAGATTTCTTACTATTTCATTTGCAGTTTGTGGGATCTTGACAGCATGTAAATTGCCTGCTGCATTTGCTGGCTTAAATATAATAATGCCATAAAAAAGGGCTTGTTGATACATAATGTACTCCGGGACATCCTGAGGACAAGGAAACCTAATTTAGAAAGCATTTGCATGTATGTAGTATATTGGAAATACAGCCATTTAGCCAGCTGTTCTGCAAAATGAACTTTGCAAGTTTCACAGCAGGTGAAAACAGTGGAGGTCAGCAAGCTCAGGGAGAATGGAACTTGCCAAGCGTTAAGACACAGGCTGCAGAGTTAAAAGACAAGGACCAAGAAACAAAGAAGTTGTAAGAAGAAGATTTAACAGAAACTTACGATGTATGAGTAAGAGTAGGCCATTCAAGCCTATGGGCCAGCTCACCATCCAACTAAATCATTGCTCTGTTGCGTGAGTGCCATTATACTGCACTGTCCCCTTGTCCCTTGATGTTAATATCTAGAGATCTATCAATCTCTGTCTTGAACATATTCAATGGCTGAGTCTCCATAGACCTTACTGATCTCAATCTTTATTACAGCGCGACCTACTCTCCTTTACCTTTTTGCCTATCTTTCCTAGATGGTAAAAACTCTTGAACATTCAAACCCTAGCCTCGGTCACCCCACAGACACGTCTCTGTAATGACAATCAGACCACACCCATTTGCTTCTATTTGTGCTTTCAATTGATCTATCTTGTTGTAAATGCTACAATGAATTCAGATAGAATGCTTTAATCTTTTAATTTTTTTTTCATATTTTGTCTATTTGATGCACTACTTTGTTTCTGCTGCCTTCAAATTTCACTTACCACTTTTACCATTACCAGGTTTGTTCTTCTCCTATCAGAATTCTCTTCAGGTTTTCATTCCCATAGCTGAGCTAATTCAAACCCTTTCCGACAGCAGATCAGTGACATCCTTTACCCTAGCACTAGAGATACAACATACCGTCCTGTGTTGTATGCATGATTGCAGAAATACCTGTGTCTTGCCCTAACGATTAAATTCACTGTCACTATTGCTTATCCACTCTACTTATTCCCAACTGTGGAGCCACCTGTGGCTCCAGCTGCAATCCATCGATCACACCACATGAGGTTCTCTCGGCACAAGTGCCACTCGTCTGCCCACCAACACTCCAAAGTATATGGTAAGTTTCCCACATATCGCAGGATGTGCATTTCACGTGGCTACACTACCTTACTATGCCTTAATGTCATTTTACAGACTACTTTTATAAATAAATATCTGGTCCAGATGTTTCTCAGACCTGGACTTAATCTCCAGTTCACTCTTTAATTCATATGGGGTGCATTGAAAATTCAATTTATTCTCCACTCTGACAAAGTTAGAACAGCCAGTTGAGAGCAACGTTGGAGTGATTCTTTCCCTTTGCTATGATGGATCTATAGGAAATGATGACATAAAATACAGATGTGCTGCCCATAGTCACAGGCAGATTGGACATCAAGAAGGGTGGCATCCTTTCCAGTTCGGAAAGATACCTGACTGTTGATTGGGAGCATGAATGGCAATGTAAGTAGAATCTTCACCGTACACCCAGGGAAGTCTGTCATATACACTTGGGAAGAGATGTCCCTGCTCCTTAGAACATTGAACAATACAGCACTGTGCAGGCCCTTCAGCCTTCGATATTGTGCCGAGCTATGTCCAAACCCAAGATCAAGCTATCTCACTTCTTCTGGCATAGCAAGTCTTAGTGAACTACCTGAAAAGATAAACAAGGAGATGTTGGTAATGTCACTTGCTGCAACCTGGGCCAACTCATAAAGGATAAAGGTGAAGTGATGTTGACAACCACACTCAATCCTGGTTATAATGTGTGGCTGCAGTATATGACACAACTCAGTGACAACTCACTTGGTGATGCAAATGCCCCTTAAGTCATGCTTCTCAGTGAAGTTGAGGAAATATTGCATGCGGACCTACAGTGTGGGTGAGCTCCTGTATATTGTCCTCTTTCTCTTGTTTTACTTCTAATGGTACCTGCTGTCTCCTGTACACTTCTGCGATAGCATGGCATGGCCCCTTAAGGGAGGCTTTCCCTGATGCCCACACGGTTGGGCTTGCTGACTGTTGAGGTGAGCTAAGCTAAACTAATGTGATGGTGTCTATCTGAATTGGGGGAGAATCTGCAGTCGGTGCCAGGAAGGAGTAGTATATAGTAATATAGTTATTCTGTTTGACCCTGTTGTAAATATGGTTACTTATTCATTGGCAATAAGGTCTTTTGTTCTTTAGGATCATTGACTTGTTCTCAGTTTATTATATGGGCAACAAGGAAAAAATTCAAAGATCATAGTGCACAGCTAGAGGGGGAAGAGACTGGAGTGTCAGAAATAAGACGAAAAGTACAGGCACGTGTTAAAACGCCTTTGATTGAGAAATTAGGAAAATTTGATCCTAAAGTAGAAAACTAGGGCAGTATATTCAAAGGTTGTGCTACATCTTTGTAGTAAATGTGTTAACAATAGAAGAAAAATAGAAGGTTATTCTGCTCACAGTTTGTGGCTCACAGACTTGTAGTTTAGTCAGAAATTTAATATTACCTGATGTGCCAGACATATGACTAGATAGTTGAGCTCATTCAAAATCATTTCAATCCCTGACCTCCAGTCATTATGTTGAGGTACAAATTTTATTTAACAGTCCAAGAGCTGGGGAGATAGCTCAGGCTTTGTGGCCGGGTTGAGTGGATTAGCAGAGCATTGCAAATTCAGCCCAGCTTTTGGAGCAATGTTAAGGGACCGTTTTGGTTTATGGCATAAACATTCTAATAATATCAAATAAATAATTGGTTGAGACCAAAATCTTTCTCTAGAAAAAGCTGTGGAGTTGGTCCAGCTGACTGAATGTGTGGAACAGGGAGTAAGCACGTTGCAAGGCACCCCAATGAGGTAAATCGCTCGCGGAAAGGGCTTTTATAAAGGGCAATCTCAATGTGGGTCCCAAGGAGTCCAATTCAAGGGACACAGTCTCAGGGACAAAAGCTTTTGTTTTCAGTGTGGGAGAGAATGCTCCTAAGAATGTTCCGATGTATGAATTATCTGTGTTTCAGATGCAACACAAAGAGTTATTTATTTACAAGAGTGATGCAGGCTGAAGCTATCAGGATAGAATGTGCAAAAAGATAGCGGCTAGTTTAACTCCTTTGAAGAAACTAAATGAGGAGCTCGACAAGGGACCTGAATCCTTTACTCTTAACTAGGTCCGAGTGAATCAAGTATCTCCTATCGAGAAGTCAACATAAGGACTGGGGCTACAGTCTTAGGGACAGGCATTTTGTTACCTTCAAAAGGCCTTCAGCCACTGTGACTGAATGAGTCAGAAGCTATATTATTTACCTTCAACGGAGAAACATTGCAGGCTTGAAGGGGCAGCAACGTTCACCGTGTCTTACAAGAATCAGATGGTGCAGTTACCTGTCTTGATAATTAATGGAAATTGACCTTGTTTAATGGGATATGATCGACCCAAACAGATTAAACTGAATTGATTAAAGATACTAAATCCACGAGATGGAGGTTTTCAGGAACTGCTATGTAAATATTCTGAGATCACCCAAAATGAACCAGGGCAGCTAAAGCTAAAATATATCTGAATTCAAAGATATGCCTCATTCTCTCAGGACTTGCCCAGTCCTTTGTACGCTTCATCATAAAGTTGAAGTTGAGTTCAGAAGATTGGAAGATTTAACTATCATTACACGTGTTCAATGGGCAGCGTCCATAGTCCCTACCCTAAAACCAGATTGGACTGTAAGAGTTTGTGGGAGCTATAAATTGATAGGTAAAAGATGTATTCAAATAAACAGAAACCCCATTCCTAAAACTGATCTCCATGCAAAACTAGCTGGAGAATTAAAATATATCAAGTTAGACCCTCAGTCACACCTACCAGCAATTAAAATTGGACAAAGATTCATAGAGATTGGTAACCATCAACACTCACAAGGGTTCATACCAATATATATGCCTCCCTTTTAGAGTCTCATCAGCCTGTGCCCCATCTTCCGATGTACAATGGAGAGGACATTACAAGGCATTCTGAGTGTAATGGTTTGTCCTGACAATGTTTTAATAATAGCAGCCGCACTTGAAGGACACAGGGTAAATTTGGATGAAGTTTTGAAACATTTTAAAGAGGCAGGTGTTATGTTGAAATAGGAGAAATGAACCTTCCAAGCAGACTAAGTTGCCTGTTCAAGTTCAGAGTGGGTGCAAAAGAGTTGCATTCTTTGGAAAATAAAGTAAAAGTCATAAAAATGGCAAAACAGCCAACAAATATCTTTGAATTAAAATCATTTCTCAGAATGGTGAACTATTACGGTAGATTTTTACAAAACATATCTGCTACCTTGGCCCCACTCCACCAATTGTTCAAGAGACATCACTATTGGACATGGGGAGAAGACCAGAAAGAGGAATTCACTGAAATGAAATGAGCTGTGCAACTATTTTTCGGTACACCACGATCCACCAAAGCCATGGTAGTAAGTTGTGATGCATCACTACATGGAGTGGGAGCAGTTTTATCCCACAGAATGCCTGGTGGAACAGAAAGAAGCCAAAGTGAATATTCGGTGTAAAAGCAAAATAATGTAGATGCTAGAAATCTAACGATATAATGGAGCACTGGAACAACATCCATAGAGAGAGAAACAGAACTAAAGTTTCAAGTCCTCCCTTTGGAACTGAACAGAAGTAAAGATCTGATGATTTTTTTTTGCTACGCAAGAAGTGGACTGAGCAGATGGAGCAAAAGAGAAGCTGAGGGATAGTTGAGAAGGTAGGAGAGATTAAATAGCAAAGGCAAATGGAGAGGCCATGATAATATTAGAGAAACAAATGAATGGTCCAGAGGAGGTGTGAACAGTTGAATAAAAGGCAGCGCTGTCTGAATAGCAAAATAACAGAATGTGTTAGTAACAGAGTAAAATATAGTGCCAATGAAATGGGTTGCTTTTTCCTGGATAGTGTTTTGTTTTTTGAAGGTTATTAGAACTGCATTCATCCAGGTCATCCTATCACATCCCTGACGTGTCTTGTAGATGGTGGACAAATTCTGGGGAGCAACAAGATAAGTCATTTATCTCAGGATTTCCAGCCTCTGGCCTACTCTTGCAGCCACAGTATTTATGTAACTGTCCAGTTCAGTTACTGGTCAATGGTAACCCCAGGATGTTGATAAAGTGATGGTTACATAATTGAATATCAAGGTTAGATCTTCTATGAAAAGGGAGATAATCCTTGCATCGCACTTGCATGGCACGAATGTTACTTATCGGCTCAAGCCTGAATAATGCCTAGGTCTCGCTGCATGTGGACACAGACTGTTTTAGTATCCATGAATGGCAAATGGGTCTGAACATTGAGCATGTCAGTGTATGGGACAGGCAGCAATTCTAAAAGGGCTCCATGGAAACGGGATTGCTTTAACAGAAGGCTGGGACCTCATTTGTCCTTCCCAATAGACTCCTGTTGAAATTACTCTGCAAGTGCACTGGAAACATTCAGTCCCAATGTATTTGACCAAGCCTATCTGGAGGCAATGTTGTGAAGTTTGTTGTTATAGTCCCCCTGGTAACAGATTTAAAAGGGGTATGCACATAATTTTCATGTATATACAGAAATCATCACTATTTGACTAACAGTTCCCTTTTGAATTTGAGAGGCCAGTTTTCAAAATCCATGAAATTCCAGTAAGTCTTTCCCAAGACATAAAAAGAAGGATCTGTCCTTTTCAATATGAGATTTGATAGTTTGACAATCCCACAGGAAAAGGAATTCTGAAATCCCTAAAAAGAACAGAACAGACATTTTGGAAAGAACGGACAAATCAAAAATCCTGGTCATCAACGTAACAACATTTTTTGCTTTCGCAGAGTTGTTTTTCGTTTTCGGCATGGTAAGAACTCTTCCCATCACAGGAAACAATGGCACAGTAGTTAACACTGCTGCCTCATGGTGCCAGGGACCCAGGTTCGATTCCCAACTTGGGTCACTGTCTGTGTGGAGTCTGCATGTCCATGTCCACATGGGTTTCTTCTGGATTCTCTGATTTCAGCCACAGTCTGAAAAACGTGCTGGTTAAGTGCATTGGCCATGCTAAATTCTCCCTCAGTGTACCTGAACAGGCGCTGGACTACGACAACTAGGGGATTTTCACAGTCACTTCATTGCAGTGTCAATGTAAGCCTACTTGTGAGACTAAGAAATAAAAAACAAACAAATCACCAAGGACCCTGGCTCTTCTTCAAGCTTTTCTACACCAGGGAATTCTGTTGAAAGGAACTCAGAGTTTTGCTGCCATGAGGCATGTGGCACATTAGTGCCTGTGAAATAGCTAATGATGGTCAACTTACCTTTTTCCTCTGCTCACTCGAAGAGATTCTGGAGGCATTTCTGATCCTTCTCGGTGATTTTAAAACAACAATAATAACAACAACTTCTATTTCTAGACTGCCTTTAACATGATAAAACATTTCAAAGCTCTTTATAGGAGCATTGTAAGTCAAAACCTAACATTGAGCTTTACACTTTTTTAGAAGTTTATTTATTAGTGTCACAAGTAGGCCTTTATTCACACTGCAAGAAGTTACTGTGAAAATCCCCTGGTTGTCACACTCTTGTACATTGAAGGAGAATTTAGCACATACAGCATGTCTTTGGGACTGTGGAGGAAACCCACACAGATATGGAGAGAATGTGCAGTCTCTGCACAGGCAATCGAATACGCATCCCGGGCGCCATGAGGCAACAGTGCCTACAACTATGGCACCACGCTGCCTTCCTCAAAGCCATTACCAAAGCAGGTTTGCTGTTGATTTTCATAAGTACATTGATTAAAATTCATCAAGATCTCAATAACAGCATAATGTTTAGAGAACTGGGACTAATCCATGAGAATGGTCAAAGCTACAGAGGTTTACACATTTTATGATCCGCTTGAGTAGTTTGCCAATTTAGATCCTTAAAGAAGTACTCATACTCGCTTAAAATAAGTAAAGGACTCTGTCTATTACGTATTCAAATACTGACATTGCAATGACAGTTTTTGTCTGATGATGCCACAGAGACAATGATATGTGGAGTGCACACTGACAAGTTCCTGGATTTTGTTTTTGCACCAAAAGCATTGGGTAAGGCTGGAGATAATATAGAAACTTTAATCAATTTGAAGGAAGCTACAAGTAACTGGACTGTGATATTAGTATTTGTTGAAAAAAAGGCCAAGTGGCCAAAGCTTTTTGTGCTGCGCTCAACAGGATAGCTACAAGAGTGCCAAATTTCAAAGGTGACAACAAATCATACTGCATGAGAAAAGGATTCTGATTGGTTGGCAAGAAACATTGTCATGGAAAATGCACAAGGCTTCCTTGGTATATTCTCCATGATAATGCTTCAAGTAATCAGTGTTGACTTGCCAATCCAATCAGCAGCCTTTTATTATGCAGCAAAATTGTTGCTCCCTTTGAAATTTGGTACTCTGTCCTGATGATAAGTCAAAAAACTTCATCAGTATGTGTTTTTCAAATATTCAAGTTCCGTATTACCACGTGACTAAGTGTAGAAGAAATATGATTATCACGGTTTAGCTTTCTTTAAGATTCTTGCATGAAGTAGCTCCAGTTGGGGCATTTTGTAGGAGAAATTCAATTTATGCTGCTTTTGGGCCCATAAAGCTATCCTAACCTGGTGCTGCCATGGTCAAAACCCCCACATCCAGATTGTCTTCCCCTCCCAGACCTGACCTGCCATTCACTCCAGATTAGAGCTACCCACTTTATTACTATCCCTCAGGCTGCAGCGAGAAGCATCCATTTTACATATAAATTAAGCCCAAATTTAAAATTAATTTAGACTGCCACAACCAGGCACATGGAGCAGTTACTTCATTAAATCTATGCCTTCAACTTTTGGTTGAATTTCTTCCCTATTGTATTTGACATTTGCCAAAAGTAATCCTGAACTCTGGAAGGGTTGTGATTCCACGTTCACTTAAAAGGAGAAACAGCAGTAGCAAAGCCATAGAGACCGAGAACATCCCCAGTTTAATGCCTGGTCTCTCTCAAGTTAACTGAGCCAAAGCTGGACTTGAAGATCTGCAGTACAATTGGGTCAACACTCTTGAATTCAGCAAAGGGGGTGGGGCAAGGGCACACTCGGCAGTATTCCCAATCCTATTCCTGCAGGAGTTGTGCGTGAACAGATGTTGGATGAGGAAAGAATCAGACTCAGCTGTGATATGAGGCTACTTTCCAGCCCGTCCAAAATAAACAGTGTTGAATGCTCATACACCCAATTAAGGCACAGAGAGCCATGGGCACTTGGCTAAGGAGCCAGAAAGCATCATTACTCAAATAGGCATATTGCAGTGAGAAATCTGTATATCCCAGTGGAGGAGGATGGAGGGAAGGAGAGGGGAGGAGGGGGGGAGGGGTGAAAAGAATTAGTGAAAAATAAAATTAATCCAAAGATGTACAGATTAGGTAGATTGGCCATAGTAAATTGCCCCTTACCGTCGGGGGGATTAGTAGGGTAAATACCTAGGGTCATGGGGATAAGGCCTGGGTATGTTGCTGGTACAGCCACGTTGGGCCAAATGGCCTCCTTCAGCACCTCAGGGATGCTATGATTTTATAATAATGTGATCAATAAATATTTAATTATGAAACATTCTGCGCTCCTGGTAGATTTTTAATCTTTAATTTTTAAAAACTTTATCTAAGGAATCTTAAAAGACACAATTTAGGTGGAAATCCTTGGAGAAAGCAAAAGTTGACAGTGCAGAAACAGTTAAAATCATTGCTGTAGCCAAAAATACACACAGCTATGTGGTTAATAGACATGCCATAAGTAACATCCTCACAGGACATGATGTAACTCAATGGGTGATAATCAGTTATGGCAGATGAATAAACAAACTGGACAGTGCAAAACATTTCTCTCGCATTGAATACTTAATGCCCAGAAAAATGTTTCAGCTCTAAAATCCAATTGTGAAACAATCAGGTTTCCTGGAAAGATTTATAGAAGCCCCTTGGTACAGTTTTTGCTTCCTGTGGAAATGCTATATTTTGGAGCACATTGTATCATCCTTACCATACACATGAGCTGCTGCTAATAATATTAAACTGTATCTGTTCCTTTTGGAAATCTACTTACGTTTTTTTTACATCATCTTTCTTAGGTGATTTAGACTTCCCACTCTCTCATACTATCTGCAGATGCCATTATCTGGACATGCACTTGGAGCATAAATGCTTCACTCAAACACAAGAGGTTCATCTAACCTACAAGTCAAATTTGGCCCACTTCTCAAATCAATTGAAGATATTTCCCTATTTTGTACACAGAATATTGAGATGAAATGCTGTTTTATTTTCACCTTTTTGCCCTAAAGATTACAGCCCTATCCTGGAATCTAGACTCTTGAAATCCCTGTCCTCCCACTCTGTTGGTGGGAAAATGCAGCAAGGAAAGAACATCACTGGTGATAGACATCGTCTCTGTCAAAATTGCCATGATCGGTTCATGTTGCTGGGCAGGATATAGGTAACAGTCATTCTGGACTGGAATACCTAGAGAGATTCTAAACATCTAAACATCAATACAACAGGACATAGACAGGTTGGTAGATTGGGCAGATAGATGGCAAATGGAATTTAATCCGGAAAAATGCGAGGTGATGCATTTTGGCCGGAAAAATGTAGAAGAGAATTATAGGATAAAAGGTAAAACTATAAGGACAATAGAGACGCAGAGAGACTTGGGGGTGCAGGTTCACAAGTCTCTGAAGGTGTCCTCACAGGTGGAGAAGGTGACAAAGAAGGCGTATAGTATGTTAGCTTTCATAGAAAAGGGTATAGAATATAAGAGTAGGAGTTTGATGTTGCAGTTGTATACAACTTTGGTTAGGCCTCACTTGGAATACTGCGCCCAGTTCTGGTCTCCGTACTATCGGAAGGATGTGGAGTCCTTGGAGAGAGTGCAGAGGAGGTTTACCAGGATGCTGCCTGGTATGGAAGGACTGTCTTATGAGGAACGATTAGATAGACTGGGGTTGTTTTCCCTTGAAAGACGTCGGCTTAGAGGGGATCTCATAGAGGTGTATAAGATTATAAGGGGTATAGATAGAGTAAATGGAGGTAAACTTTTTCCACCTTTAGAAATGGATAGGACGAGAGGTCATGGCCATAGGGTGAGGGGGGCTATGTATAGGACGAATATTAGAGGGCAGTTTTTCACACAAAGGGTAGTGGGGGTGTGGAATGCACTGCCGAGTAAGGTGGTGGGAGCAGGCACGCTGGGGCTGTTTAAGGGTCTCTTGGACAGCCACATGAGCGGTATGCAGATAGAGGGATATATTAGGACTGTTTAACTACGGCTTTTTTCCACAGGTAATTCGGTCCATAATTTGAGCACGCATTCGGCAGGTGGTGCGGGTACAGCTCTTGGATGTTGATTCATGGGTTGCCTGGTACCTCATGTCGTATATGAGTGCTTTATGTGGACCACCTGAAGGGCACCATGACAGCTCAGAGACTATCGATGTGGCTGTGCAGACACTTGGAATTGGGCCGGTGTCTGCGGGAGTTTGCGCGTTCTCCCCGTGGTTGCGTGGGTTTTCTCCGGGCACTCCGGTTTCCTCCCACAACCCAAAAATTCGCTCTTAGGCTGATTGGGTAACAAATTGTCCCTATGGTGAAAATTTTCCAAATTAGGATTAATATATATACTATTATATAGGACTATTAAAATAGGATAATGATTTGGTATTACGGTGGCGCGGGCTCGTTGGGCCGAAGGGCCTGTTTCCCGTGCTGTGTTGCTTTAAAAAAAAAAACTGTGTTTAGGGCAGTACAGTGGTTAGTGCTGCTGCCTCACAGCGCCAGGGACCCAGGTTCAATTCTGGCCTGAGGTGACAGTTTGTGTGGTGTTTGCACGTTCTCCACGTGTCTGTTCCAGTTTCCTTCCACAGTCCAAAAATGAGCGGGTTAGGTTGATTGGCCAATCAATTGCTGTTTAGTGTCGGGGGATTAGCAGAGTAAATGTATGGGGTTACGGGTGTAGGGCCTCCTTTGGTGTCTTGTTGGTGTAGACTTGATGGGCCAAAAGGCCTCCTTCTGTACTGTAGGGATTCTATGATTCTATGAAAACATGGCAACCTCCTAGTGATATAAGGCAGGAAAATCAATGGTATTGGTTCAGAATCCTTCCAATGAGGATGCCCATATTGTGTAGAAAGAGGTATTACTGATAGGCAGTTGGAGCATCAGAAAGGAGCCCTTTGTAATGCTGGAAGAAATCTAATAATCTGATATGCACAGCAAATGTAAATGGCATGGCAATAGCAACCCAGTGTGAGAGCTTT
Source organism: Sphyrna mokarran (assembly GCA_024679065.1). NCBI lineage: Eukaryota > Metazoa > Chordata > Chondrichthyes > Carcharhiniformes > Carcharhinidae > Sphyrna > Sphyrna mokarran. The sequence continues at coordinate 37,715,143 of JAGIQG010000015.1, forward strand.
CTGATCAGTGTTCCAGAGAGAAATCTTACTCTCATCAGTGATTAGGAACTCCACTTTGAGGTCCATAGAGCTCACACCATGTACCAGTATAGCTCACATGTGGATCTCCAATTCGCCAACCATCAAATCTTATTATGTATATTGATGATTGGCAAAATAAGCAATAATGACATAAGGTTGTTTTTTCAATGCTGACGGTGATTTGGATCTTGAATTCACTGCCTGAGAATGGGTTGGAAGCAGATTCATTTGAGGCCTTTAAAAGGGAAAGGTGAAGGATTGGGTTGAGGTTTGTTCCTCTTGCAGAGAGCTGATACCGACATGATGGGCTGAATGGTCTTCTTCAGCTGTGGTGATCCTTAACCACTCCTTTGAATGTCCTCACCATGCCCAAGTGTCAGTTAACTCCATCCATTTCATTATACGCCTTGAAAGCTAACACTCTTGTGTTAACACTGCAATGGCAATTGGCCTGCTGAAAATGTGGTTCAAGTGCTTGGACCATATAACCCCAGGATAAGATTTTTTGGTAAGATTCTACCCTTAGACTGAATTTGTAACCTATGAACCTTTAAAAGAGAGTTATGTCAGGAGATAGACTGTTGTGTCATGAAATGGCCTCATATTTCTTATGTACTTTTTTTTTGTTAGCACAGGAGCTTATCTGCCAAATCCATTTTATTTAACATTTAAAGAAAGCAGCCTCGATTCCCGGAATACATTGCTATTGCAGATCGAAGAGCATCGAAGGTGGTGCATTGTTTGCACAGACGTAGCTACTAATGTTGAAAATCTGAAGGAATTATGTGAACTATATCTGGAAACTATACAAATGTTGAGGCCTATAATTGCACCAATTGTCAAATTATTTCAATGTACTTGTACAAACCCAAAAGATCGTACAGAATACAAGTAGGACAAGTGAGTTTGCCTTATTGTTTTAGTGATTATGAGGGACTTGTTTTTCGGAAGGTAAATTTGTTACAACTTCTTTCCTCGTGGAAAATAGGAAAGAGAACAATGATGAGGATTATTTACAGAGCACCTTTAATATAGCAAAAATCTTCTGAGGTGCTTCCAAGGAGCATTCTAAAACAAAATCTGATGTAGAGAGATTACAGCTGATGGCTAAACTAAGGAAAGAGAGACTAAAACATTTATGGAGGGAATTCCAGATCTTAACCCTTCACAGTTGAAAGCATGACCACCAGGTATAGATCAATTGAAATTTGAGGTACTCAAGAGACAAAGACTGAAGAAACTCAGAGGTTTGTAGAGTTAAAGGAGTTACAGGATCTCAACAGCAGATGAGCTAAAGCAGTGATGATACAGAGATAGTAATAGTCTTAATGATGCTTGGATATGTGGCAAAATATGGCCCCAAGGCTGCAACCAGTTGGATTCAATGTAAGATGGCAGCCAGGGAGAAGGATAGAGGAGAGAACTGGGTCTGTGGCAGGGACCAAAGATAATGTATAAAACTAAGAAGTTCTTGAGAAGAAGAAGATCATTACAATTTGTGTCACTCTCACCAAATATCCATTCAGATATTTGCCTGGAAGATCATAAAACAAAACTGCAAGCTGCTCCCTCAAGATTATCTCATTCTGACAAGTCCAACCCTAACTGTCTCATCAACTTGCTCCCACACCTGTGCTGTCACCTCCTGGGAAAGGCGAAACAAGATCACAGGGTAATTGAAGATAAACTTGGAAATTCTTCTCTGATCCCGGAGGGAAATCGAGCAAGTTTTAGTATTAGTAGTCCCAGTGAATGCAACTACCTTTTAATATTTGACATGTCTTATGCTTGTGGGAACTTGTCCAGCTCTTTCTGAAGCCTGCAGCAAATTCATACTCTCAGATTGCACTAACCGTCTAGTCCAGAGGTCAGAGGTCAACAGGGGCAATTTTGAGCCTATGCTCTCTGTCCACAGGAATGGTGGCACTCGCTCAAAACCCAGAGGGACTTGGAAGGCCCGATTCATGTTGGTTTACGGGTTCCGATCTTCCAGTCCTTGCCGGTGGAATAGTGTGAAACATGCCACCGGACCTGAGGATGCTCATTTTAATATATTAGCATGTCATTAATCAGTCCTCTCTCCAGAACATCCCCCTCACCGGACATTCAGCATGTTGCCACGTCAGCGCCATGTATAATAGATTCCCCGAGGTGTAACCTAGAGGAGAGGGATTTGGCCAGGCAATGGCTTGGCACTGCCCTGTGGCATAAATTGGCATCATATACATGCCAAACTGGCAGCGTCAACTCATGCCAAGCGACAGGCTCCAGTGGCCACCTCACTGTGGGGGTTGGGGACGAGCAGCTGAGTTAATTCCCATTTGGTTGTGGGCCGGAGCGGGTAGAGGAGCAGGGGATGCTGGCGATGGCCCTTGCGGGAGGGAGAGGGGCAATGATCAGCGGGAAGGGGAAAAGGGCCCGATGATCGAGGGGGGGCGGGGAAGGATGGGAAGGGGCCAATATTTGGGGGGATGTAGAGGGGTTGAGAGGAGAGCTCGAGATCTCTATGGTGGGTTGGGGGGCAGAAGGTTTATACCTGTTATGAGCAGGGTGCTTTTTAAAGGTGGAATCCTGATCTCAATGTAGGTGGGTTTTACTGGCACACTGCATGACAGCGTGAAACACAGTCTTTTGATTTTTTTGACAGTGCCATAAGATCTGGAGAGAAACACACCAATTTCCTCACTTGAAACAACTCTCTGCCATTTTTTTGGTAATATTCCTCCCAGTGACGGCAAACACTAAGACATGTCTGCAAACATTTTAACTAACTATGTACTAACATAATGGTCCCCACCCTCTTTCACTAAGTTGCACAAGCAACTTATCAATTTTGACAGAACCTAATCCCTTCACATAAGAAAATCTCAATTGCATCCCTTTGAAGTTTTTGCTCTTTCAAAGCAAAGAACAACATTCCCAAGACTATCCTAATAATTAGGGGACTTAAAAATTGTATCCACCCTCTCTGAACATTTGCTATGCCTTTAACATTGACTGCCATCTGACCTCGAAGGACAAGGGCCAAAACATTCCAGGGAACTCCACCAACTCCCCTCCAAATCACATACCATCCTGACTTGGAACTGTCACTGGATCAGAATGCCTGGGAATTTCCTCCCTAATGGCACTATGGGTGCACCTACAACATAGAGGCCGCATTAATTTAGGAAAGCAGTTCAGTGCTAACTCCTCAAGGGCAAGCAGGGAAGGGAAATAAAGATTAGCCTCACCTGCTAGTGAAACACAAATCAAGAAATTAATGTCTAAAAACTGTCCACAATATTCTACATACAGTTGATTTTATATTCAAATATCCCAACACTATGGCTTATCCAGGTTCACAAGCGCTGCAATACTGGTCATAGGAATTTTCCTTCTTAAAAAACAAATCTACATGTTCTCATAAAATCATAGTATTATAGGATCCCTACAGTGCAGAAAGAGGCTATTTGGCCCATCAAGTCTGCATCAACAACAAACCCAACCAGGCCCTATCCCTGTAACACAATGCAGTCTGAAACTCTTGCTGGTTAGGTGCATTGGCCATGCTAATTTCTCCCTCAGTGACCCCAAACAGGCACCTGGGTTGGGCCACTAAGGGATTTTCACAGTAATTTCCTTGCAGTGTTAATGTAAGCCTACTTGTGATACTAATAAATAAATAAACTAAAACTATTTACTTACTGATTCCCCTGACATTAAGGACCAATTTAGCATGGCCAATCCACCTAACCTGTGCATCTTTGGACTGTGGGAAGAAATCAGAGCACCTGGAGGAAACCATGCCAACATGGGGAGAATGTGCAAACTCTACACAGAGAGAAACCTGAGGCCAGAATTGAACCCAGGTCCCTGGCGCTGGGAGGCAGCAATACTAACCACTGGGCCACTGTGTCACCCTTCTGGTAACCTGGGAAGTAACACAAGTCCTTCCATTGAAGTCCTCACTCCAAAAAATGGTTGCTGCAATTTAGCCTGTAGCTCGAATCACCCATAGGAAACATGCCCCGTTAAGTGTAAATAAAATCGAGGTGTGTCCCAAATTTCTACCCAACCAGTGCACATGTAAATCACCACCACTATAAAGGTAGCAGGGCTTAGCTTGTAGGGAGAAATCAGCAGATGAATGTTCCACGAGTGAGATTCTGCAAAACTGTCTTGACTAGGTGGTAGACTTTGCTGTGTCCGAGCATTTAAATGTGCTTGTAAACTTGCTGAGTGCTTAAAGGGAACCTTGCATTGGTGAAACAATAGATTTCTGCCTGGATGTTTTACGGTTCCAGCACATCAACCAGGAGAATGAATGCAAGCATCACTTGGCCAATGTGTATCCATTCCACAGCAACTTCAGACTAAAGTACCTACACATTTAAAAAAAAAACTATTTATTAGTCACAAGTAAGGCTTATATTAGCACTAATGAAATTACTGTGAATTTCCCTTAGTTGCCACACTCCGGCGCCTGCTTGAGTAAGTGCATCTAACTACCATATCTTTCAGAATGTGGGATGAAACCAGAGCATTGAGGGGAAACCCACGCAGACATGTGGAGAACATGCAAACTCCATAAAGACAGTGACCAAAGCTGAGAATCGAAACCGGGTCCCTGGCACTGCGAAGCAGCAGTGCTAACGACATGTTACATGCTGCTACTATGCATTTGTCCACAAGAATGTGTTTTCCCCAACACTGTGACAGAGAGACACCAACTTTCACAACTTGACTTGCAACACCTCTCCAAGACTTGTGAAGACTACAACAACATTTTAATGTATCCAGATGTCTTAGCGTCATAGAGGTTTACAGCACAGAATGAAGCCTTTCGGCCCAACTTGTTCATGCAGTCCTTTTTTTTTAAAACCCCTATGCTAATCCCAATTGCCCTTTTCCCTCTATACCCATCATACCCATGTAACTATCTAAATGCTTTTTAAAAGATAAAATTGTTCCTGTCTCTCCTACTACCTTTGGCAGCTTGTTCCAGACACTCACCACCCTCTGTGTGAAAAAATTGCCTCTCTGGACACTTTTGTATCTCTCTCTTCTCACCTTAAACCTATGCCCTCTAGTTTTAGACTCCCCCATTTTTGGGAAAAAATAATGACTATCTATCTAATGTATGCCCTCCTTATTTTGTAGACCTCTGTAAGATCACCTCTTAGCCTCTTACGCTCCAGAGGAAAAAGGTTCCAGTCTATCCAACCTCTCTTCATAACTCAATCCATCAAATCTTGGTATCATCCCAGTAAATTTTTTCTGCACTGTTTCTAGTTTAATAATATCTTTTCAATAATACAGTGACCAGAATTGCACACAGTATTCCAAGTGTGGCCTACCAATGTCTTGTACAACTTCAACAAGATATTCCAACTCCTGTATTCAAGGTTCTGACTAATGAAACCAAGCATGCCAAATGCCATCTTCACTAATTCTGTCCGCCTGTGACTTCACTTTCAAGAAGCTATGAACATGTACCTCTAAATCTCTTTGTTCTGTAACTCTCCCCAACACCCTTCCATTAACTGAGTTAGTCCTGGCCTGGTTCAATCTACCAAAAATGCATTATCTCGCATTTGTCTTAATTGAGCTCTATCTGCCATTTGTCAGCCCGCTGGCCTAATTGATCAAGATCCTGTTGCAATTAGAGGTAACTTTCTTCACTGTCCATTATGCCACCAATCTTACTATCATCTGCAAATTTACTAACCATGCCTCCAATGTTTTCATCCAAATCATTAATATAAATGACAAATAATAGTGGGCCCAGCACTGATCCCTGAGACATACCACTGGTCACAGGCTTCCAGTTTGAAAAACAACTCTCTACACCCACCCTCTGGCTTTTGTCAAGAAGCCAATTTTGTGTCCATTTAGATACCTCACCCTAGATCCCCTGAGATTTAACCTTACGCAACAACCTACTGTGGGATACCTTGTCAAAGGCCTTGCTAAAGTCCATGCAGACAACATCAACTGCACTGGCGTCTTCTTTGTTACCCCTTCAAAAAGCTGAATCAAATTTATAAGACATGATTTTCCATTCACAAAGCCAGCTGACAGTCCCTAATCAGTCCTTGCATCTCTAAATGCCCGAAAATCCTGTCTCTCAAAATACTTTCCAACAATTTACCCACCACAGATGTGAGGCTCACTGGCCTATAATTCCCAGCTTTTCCCTGTAGCCCGTTTTAAACAAAGATACAACATTTGCTACTCTCCAATCTTCAGGCACCTCACCCGTGGTTATCGATGATTCAACTATCTCAGCTAGGGAATCCACAATTTCCTCCCCAGCCTCCAAGGTCCTGGAGATTTATCTACCTTATGCACTTTAAGACTTCCAGCATCTCCTTCTCTGTAATATACACACTCCTCAAGACATCACTATTTATTTCCCCAAGTTCCCTAACATCCATGCTTTTCCCAATAGAAAATATTGAAGAGAAATATTTTTTAGGATCTTAAGCATCTTTTGTTATTGATCCTCAAGAGGCCTTACTCTCTCCCTTGTTACTCTTTTGCCCTCTATTATTTGTAGAAGCTCTTTGGGTTCTCCTTTGCCATATCCGCCAAAACAATTTGTGTCTTCTTTTTGCCCTCCTGATTTCTCTCTTAACTCCTATACCCCTTATACTCTTTAAGGAATTCACTTGATCCGAGCTGCCTATGCATGTTATGTGCCTCTTTCTTCTTCTTGACCAGAACTTCTATATCCTGAGTTATCCAGGATTCTCTACTTCTGCCAACCTTGACCTTCACTCTAAGAGAAATGCATTTACCTTGAACTCTTGGTTAACTCTTCTGAAAGCATGCCACGTACCAGATTTCCCTTTGCCTTCCATAGACTCCCCCACTTGACTTTTGAAAGTTCCTGCCTGATACTATCAAAATTGGCCTTGCCCCAATTTAGAATTTTAACTTTTGGCACAGACATATCATTTTCCATAGATACTTTAAAGCCAATAGAATTATGGTCACTGGTCCCAAAGTGATCCCTCACTAACACTTCTGTCACCTGCCCTTCCTTATTTCCCAAGAGGAGGTCAAATTTTTCCCTAGTCGGGGCAGTCACATACTGAATGAGAAATTCTTCCTGAATACACTCAACAAATTTCTCTCCATCCAACTCTCTAATACTATAACTATCCCAGTAAATGTTGGGAAAGTTATAATCTCCAACCACTATCACCCTATTATTCTTGAAGTTACTTGTAATCTCCTTACATATTTGCTCCTCAAATTCCTCCCAAATATTTGAGAGTCCGTAGTATAATCTTATCAAAATGATTTCCCCTTTCTTATTTCTCAGTTCTATCCATATAGACTCAGTGGCCAAACCCTCGGATATGTCGCCCTCTTAGTACAACCATGATGCTTTCCTGATCAAAAGTGCAACTGCCCCTCCTCTCTTACCTGCTGTTCTATCTTTCCTATAGCACCTGTATCTGGAAGACTGAGCTGCCAGTCCTGTCCCTCCCTTAGCCGTGTTTCAGTAATTGCTATAATATTCCAATCTCATGTCCCCATCCATGCCCTGAGTTCATCTGCCTTGTCTGTCAGGCCTCTTGCATTGAAATAAATGCAGTTTAATCTGGACTTCCCTTACTCTATGTATTGCTTTTGCCTGATCTGACTGGTACTAGGATTAGTAACACTGCCTTTACTACTTAATATGCTCTCCTTAACTTCTGTGCTGTCCTCAAACTTCTCTTCTGTTTCTCTATTGCTTTGGATCTCAACTTCCCTGCCAAAGTAGTTTAAACCCTCCCGAGTGGCTCAAGCAAATCTCCCTGCCAGGATGTTAGTCCCCCTCCAGTTCAGATGTAACCCATCCCTTTTGAACAGGTCAGCCCTTCTCCAGAAAAGATTCCAATGATCCAAAAAATCCAAATGCCTGCCTCCTTCACCAGATCTCAAGCTATACATTCATCTGCCTAATCCTCCTATTCATACTCTCACTAGCATGTGGCAGTGGCAGTAGTCCTGAAATTACTACTTCAAGGTCCTGCACTTTAGCCTTCTGCCTAACTCTCTATATTCACACTTCAGGACCTCATCCTTTTTTCTACTTCCCTCAGCTGGAGATCCTGTCAGACAGCTGGGTTTTTTGGAATGCTGGCAACCTTAGCAGGAGTGGTGAATGTTTCTGAGGCAGCAAAGAGAGCAGGGGGCAAACCACAAGGAGGTGTGCATCAAATACAAAAATCGTGAGGGCCAAAGATCACAAGTTCCTTGGAGCAGAGGGGTTCGGGAGGAATGATTTGAGCAGGGGTACAGCCTATCATTCCCATCGCACTGCCACCTCCATCTGAAAAATGAGGGGCGAACTTCTTGGCTGCTTTCTCCTGGGGATAGATCTGGAACAAGTGCTGGGGAACCATTTACGTGGAGCTCCCCAGTGACTGCAACGATTAAGTTGTGATAGGACGGGTGAATCAGAAGGAATCACAAATGTGGTGTGATCCTCATGGGCATAAAAATTTTTCCTAATGAGGCATAAGATTCGGTCATAAATCCCGCTGGTAGTCTCGGCAGGAATCATTCCATTTTCACGCCGGAACTGACACTCTGCCAACTTCCTGTAAGATTCTGCTCCTGATTCTGGGTGTCTACGAAAGCAGTCATTGCTGCCACTTTGGAAGCAACAACGATTCTTAAAGCTTCTTCCTGAGACTGCACCACTCTCCATTACAGAGTGTTCCTAATGCACAAAACATATCTCCTTCCTGACTTCTCCAAATTTATCCCTCACAACCTCTTCAATAAAATAGTTGGTCTGTATGATGTAAAACTATTAATGGGCTGAGACGTAACAGTTAGTTAAGCAGATATTGTTATAATAGTTAAGATACAATGGAGATAGTATTAGATAATGCCAGCCTGTATGACCTGGGCCAGGGGCATATTATCCCTTATTGGTGAAATAGGAAGTCTGCTTCGTGTCCCTAGGTACCTCGACTGCAAAGTGAATTTGAATTGTGATGATGGCCATCAGACCAGTCCTCAGAAAGGGGAAAACAATTGGCACGGGCAGTTGGGAGGAGGAGGCTGTTGTGTTGATGCTTTGGAGATATGCAGGGATGATCGCAGTTGCTACGTTAGAACAGGAGTTTTATTTAATGTTTTAACTTGCTTCCAGCTTCTTGCTTACAGTTTTTCTTTCACAGTAACACCTAGGCTTGACTAACAACACAGGACAGAACAGTCAACAGATATGCGATCAAACATTTAACAATGGAATACTACAGGAGCAAATGAAGAGGAAATGACAAACTAAAGAGGGGGGAATGGCAGTGGGGAGATTGGTGAAAAGACAATAGGTGGGATTTTCTACACATCCCCCATCACCCTGCTGCCCCCAACTCCATCATGGTGTATCTTGCAACAATGAGGACAACTTGCCATTGGCCGGCAGCAAGATCTGCTGGTCGCACCATCGTCAACGGAGTTTCCCAATGGGAAGCCACGGTGCGACTGGATTATCCCACTAGGAGGAACAGCGGGAAAATTCCAGCCAATATTAAATGAAGCAGTTCTGTAGCTAGAATTACTGAGCCAGAAACCAGGGCATCGATTATTGTAGGTGTTCTCCTGGTTCTTCCCTGTGATTCCGGGGTCGAGCCAGGCTTGGAGAACAGCATCTTCCATTGGCCTCGGGCAGGGATTGCACGAACCTTGGGCGGAGGTGCCGGTAAAATCCCAACCATTATAAAACCAATTAATATCGCTTCGTCAGAATTTTTAAAGCAGAGCAGGAGAATCCCCTGCAATGAAATCCAAGGCATATTATATTTTGTAAACGATTAAGTCCTCATGATAATTATTATGGATATAAAGGATGTTTCACAAACTGAAATACTTTGCAGTAACTTATTTTTCCACCACATGATTTTTTTTCATTTATTACAATCCCTTGTGGAACTCTTTGCTTCCTGTTAAACTTACCGTCAAAAGATCTAATTGTTATTTAGTGTTTGTTCCTGGAAGGGATGAAAAATGTTTTCTGTGAAAGGAGGAAATTCAAATCATCACGGGTCATTCTTGTTCACTCAAGTATTTGAGATCTGGCATTTTTCATCTGTACAATTAATTTGATCTAGTCAAGCATGATATGAATGAAGTTTAATAAGATTTTGGAGGTAGAATGCCTACAGCGCAAAAGGAGGCCATTCAGCCCATCGAGTCTACATTGACTCCCCGAAGAAGCATCTTACCCATAACCACCCTCAACACCTATTCCTGTAATCCCATGTATTTACCCCACTGTATCCCTTGATTTATACATCTTGGGACACTAAGGAGCAATTTAGTATGGCCAATCCAGCTAACTTGCACATCTTTGGACTATGTGAGGAAACCAGAGCATCCAGACGAAACCTATGCAGACATTGGGAGAATGTACAAGCTTCACACAGAGAGTCACCTGAGCCAGAATTGAATCCTGGTCCCTGGAACTGTGAGGCAGCAGTGCTAAGCACTGTGCCACTGTGCCACACTAATGTAATCATTAAAATGCAATCATTTATTATGAACAGCTCAGCTTTTTTTCTGTAACACAATAAACTCCCTCTTCAAGGCAAAAAAGATATAATCCAGGTTCCCTAAAGCATCACATCTGGTGAATGGAGTATAGGTTTAAACACGTCAGGTGCTTCTGCTATTATCAACTTCAGTAGTTTGACAGATTCAAACTCAAAATAAGGGCGTGATTTTAGATTTGTATATTTAATCTGAGACACTGAAAACACATGACCTCTTTAGAGTTTTATCTTAGCAAAGAACAGGACAGGTTGAGTAATTATTATCTCTTTATAAATATGCAATTTTGTTTCACTGTGTCACACTTCAATGGCAAATCATTGTTCAAGCTTATTATTGTCACAAGTAGGCTTACATTAACACTGCAATGAAGTTGCTATGAAAATCTCCTTGTCGAAACACTCTGGCATCTGTTCAAATATACTGAGGAGAACTTAGCATGGCTAACATACCTAACCAACATGTCTTTTGGACGATGGGAGGAAACTAGAACACTCAGGGGAACCCACACAGATATGAGGAGTACATGCAAACTCTATACAGACAGTGACCCATGCTGGAATCAAACCCTGGTCCCTGGCACTGTGAGGCAGCAGTGCTAACCACTATGCCACCATGTCACCCCATTAGCCAAAATTCCCCATTTTAGGATAGATTAAATTTCATCAGCAATGAAAATCAGGAGGAAACCAAAACCAAAGAGCATAAATTGGATATGAATGGGATCACTTTCACTGAAATTCTCAATTCTCCAGTTGCCCAATCTAGGGTTATATGTAATTCGCTCATTATGCATCTTTCAAAATTAAGTAGGTAAAGGAAACAATTCTAAAAACAAAATGACAAAACCAAAGCCATTGTTAAATGATGATACTAAGATCCACAATGAAAACCAGTACTGAGCTATCCAGGAATGATTACTGAATACTTCTACAGTAGTAACACAACTACATGCAAAATTACACAAGTGAAGAAACCACCAATTGAACACACCAAAAGAAAGTGGTACAATGACACAGTGGCCAACACTGCTGTCTCACAGCACCAGGGACTCGGTTTGATTCCTGGCTTGGGTCACTGTCTATGTGAAGTTTGCATGTTCCCCCTGTGACTGCATGGGTTTCCTCCAGGTGCTCTGGTTTCCTTTCACAGTCCGACAAGACTTGCGGGTTAGGTGCATTGGCGGTGCTAAATTTTCCCACAGTGCATGTGAACAGGCGCCGGACACTAGGGGATTTTCACAATAACTACATTGAAGTGTGAATGTAAGTCTACTTGTGACACTAATAAATAAATTTTTAACTTTTAAGTTATAAGATGTTCAAAAAATTATGAACTAATTAGGGATGGTCTATCATGAATGCCCTTAAAGTTTCTCCCGTTGTGCCACATAATTGTTTATCACTCTAAATAAATTTGTTTCTTCACCCCTAAAGTTGCCTGTTATATTTCAATCCCAGGAATCCTTGCCCAAGATGTCAGTTTAAAGGAATATCCCATATTTGCATTTCCCACACCTGTATACCATCAATTTCTAGATATTATAAGGTCACTTTGACTTTGTTCGATAGTGTAAGATGGATGTTGAAGTTTTATAGCTCTCCCATTTTTTATTTCCATTAATTCTGGCAGATGCACAGGTTGGGCAAGTTCCACACATCCTCTCTTCCCAGCATCCACTCACTAACACCCGCCATCTTGGCAGGACAGCACAGCGGATTTTCAAGACTGTGATGGGGGAACCTGGCTTCACAACCCTCATCCAAACAGAATGGAAATCCACAGAGATTAGCAGTCTGGGTAAAAATCACAAGCATCTGAGTAGACAAGACTAGTGACTTATCTGATCTGGATGGCTACTTATTAATTATAACATTCCTATCAAAAACTGTCACCAGTCAGCAAGCTTAACAAATTCCATTCTGAAGATTGTCAGCTGTTATTGTAACATTTCTCCACGCCATCGAAACTTTTTGCTCTTGGTCCTTTGCCAGCACCAACATTCTGGAGAAGAAGAAATCCTTCTGAGGAGAGTGTTGTTATTAATGCCAGCTTCAGGTAGGAGACAGTGTTGAAGCATCTAAATCAGCCCTTGGGTTAACATCTATTAGGTGATGCAAGTCACAGTTCACACCCTCAATTTCCACCAAGTTAAAATTGGAGCCCTTCGGGACTGAATATAACACAAAGTTGACATTTGATGATACATGTTATTACTAACCATAAAGCCATTGAGGGCAGGAAGGTTTCAGCTTTGATCCCTGGCCTCCGCAGGGTCAGCTGATCTCAGCCAGGCCAAGTGGGGGAGAAACAGTCAAAGCTTTTGCCCTTGATATCTACTCACAAGCCCTTGCTAAAAGTATGAATGTGTGACTTCAGGAGCAAGCTTGAAATCGCCTGAAGTCAAATAGCTTCCCAGACTCTCTGTCAAGGTTCAAAGATGAATAATTGCTACTTTGACTGAAAGGCAATCAGCACCACAACAAGGAATCAATGCTGAGAGAGGTAAACTCAGCAAAGAAAAAATGTCTGACTGAGAATTCCTTAACCACATAATGACATTGGCTTAAAAATCCCAGACATGCAAAGTATGATTAGATGAAGTCAGATTGCATATGTGAAAACGTACGAACAACATCACGTAGCATGTGCCATTATGCATCGCAACATCATGCAATTTAATGCTTTTAGGTATGAATCTGAAACAGTTCATTTACAAATAATTAACTTAACCTGAAATTCCCACAAGTTGCCTTTAAAAGAGTTAGAAACTTAGATTGGAGACAAATTGGCTGGTGTGACTGTAGCATCAACCAGTGTGCCTGGCCTACACAGACTTACTCAAAGATAGATGGATTTGTTTATCTCTATAGTGAATTAGTAACGTCAAAGGATTCTTATCTATTTTACTGAGATGACGTTTGTAAGACACAAACTGCGGCTCTGCTGTAAAGAAAATCAAGATATAGTTTTAAGAAGCATTTCTATTGAATGAAATAAATGGAAGCACAATGTAACTCCAATTAATTCTAACTTTTACTCCCACAACTACCCTTCCCCCACCCACACTCCTCCACTACTACTGAAATAAAATATTTTCTCTTGCAGCATGGTCTAAAAGGATGTCTGTTATTTGTCAATAAAATAGGAGACTTTTGATGAATTCTGGCCTACAGTGGACTCTGGATTCGATCACCATTTATTTCAATAGCTGTCTACAACTAATATTGCAAAATGTGCAGAGTATCAGAAAGGACCCGGGAGCCCTATTTTCAAGATGAAAGCCACTTAATGGTATCATAAGTCAAGGATTTAGGGGGTTCAGCATTGGCTAGTTTTGGGGAATTATTAACAATAACCTAACGGCAACAACACTACGTGCTGGAGATATTGCATTAAGTTGGCTGAAAACCCACTCTGCCTCTGAACAGGATGAGACTAGCTTATCAAAGAATAACCTTCGGGACTTTAGGGGACTGTTGCATCAGATGAGTTAGATTCACATCTTCCAGATATCTTGTACTGACATTGTATTCAACGTAATACCATTAACATTTTTAGAGCAATTGGTTAATACTGAAAGAACAAGAAAGACACAAAAGTTCCTGTTTTTTAACCCTTCCCCCTCCTGTGCCAGATGAGACGGGGGTTTCCCTGGGATTAAAATAAGAGCAGATTACTTGACTTTCATCTTGTACAGCACGTGGCTGAAATTTTTGGGAGGCCCCTCGCTAGTGACACTGCACAGACTCTCTTACAAATTCGACTTTGGGCCACAGTCTGTCACTGAACGTAGAATAAAACCCAGGAAAGTTAGCATCAAGTCAATCCCTGGGGCTAGAAGACGACTAACAAGTAAATCATTTCTTTTGATTGTTCCTTTCTCAGCTAGGGAGTGCTCAAAGAGCAAAGAACAGTGCAGCATAAGAGTAGGTCCTTCAGCCCTCCAAACCTGCACTGATCATGTTGTCCTATCTAGACCAAACACTTGTATCCTTCTATTCTCTATCTGTTCATGTGTCTATCCATATAAGCCTTAAATGTCACTAATGTGTTTGCCTCAACCACCTCATTTGGGAGTGCACTCTCTGTGTAAAAAACTTTCCCTGCACGTCTCCACTGAACCTCCCCCGCTTCTCTTGAACTTGTGCCTCCTTGCAATTGTCATTTCTGGTCTGGGAAAAAGTTTCCAACTGTTCGCCCTACCTCATAATTTTACAAAGTTCTTTTAGGTCAAAAATCTACTTAACAGAATGTATAACCTGCCAACTCCCTTCCTCAAACCTTCGTGCACTATCATTACATCACCCATCCTTCCTTCTCCCCTGTCCCCCCTGTCCTAATGTCAGAAAATGTTACACCTGATCCCCGTGGGAATGGGCTCCAGCTTTCTGAAATGCACATCCCTGCTCCATGTCATTGTCCCTGGAGTTGGGAAGGGATTAAAATTGTCTCATTTAAACGAGGCCCCAGGAGTTAAAATGGCCTGGGGTTCTGGCCATGAGTGTCCATCTCTCGCTTCAGCCCCAGGGTGATGTACTTACAGCTCCAGTTAAAATTGGTGCTTTGAGAGTAATATTCTCTTTGTACTTATTCGGCGCTTACTTGCGACATCCTGTGATGGTCAACTTACAGCTCAATTTTCGCCATCATTTTTTGTAATCACCTGTGTCAGTTTTCCTTCTTCCTCAACCAACGAAGCAGGAAGGATCTTTCTAATCGTAACACTTTGCAGACATTCAACGTGCTTCGCATTAATCATCGCTTCTCAAGCTCTGGTTAGGAATCATGCTGCAGTACTACATTCCACATTTCCTAGCATGTTTTCAGTTAGTTTTTGCAAAAGCTGTTTGGGCAGTTAATGCACGCACACATGCACACACGCACACATACACACACGCACACATACACACACGCACACATACAAACACGCACACACAAACACACACACACACACACAAACACACATCACAGACATTATTTGAAAGTTATATTCAAGTGTAAGTAAGCAGGGGAAGTGGATTATACACTGATGTTTTACTATTTCAGGTCCTTTACAGATTACTTGGATATGTTTCTTCTGTTGACTGCTAGAGCCCCAGGCAAAATGAGTTAGGATAGTCTCAATCCAGTTCTTTATGGGCATGGGGCTAGGGGCAGGATTTTCCTGCAACCCCCTGGTGTGTTTACTTTGTCAATAGTAGTCATGATGTAAAGATGCCGACGTTGGATTGGGGTGGTAAGAACTCAGTAAGAATTTAGCAACACCAATTATTAATCCAACCAATTTATTTGATAGTAAAAAAGAGCGCTTTTTTACTATCAAATAAATCGGTTGGATTAATAATTGGTGTTGCTAAATTCTTACTGAGTGTTTACTTTTAACATAGAATCCCTACAGTGCAGAAGGAAGCTGTTCAGTCCATCAAGTTTACACCGACAACAATCTCACCCAGAACCTATCCGTTTATTGCCACGTATTCACCATGCTACTCCCCCTGACACTAATGGGCAATTTAGCATGGCCAATCCATTTAACCCGCCCGTCTTTCAGACTGTGGGAGGAAACTGGAGGAAACCCACTCAGACCCAAGGAGAAAGTGCAGACTCCACACAGACAATGACCAAGCCAGGAATCAAACCAGGGTCCCTGGCACTATTAGGCATCATGTGGAGATGCCAACGTTGGACTGGGGTAAACACAGTAAGAAGTGTCAGAACACCAGGTTAAAGCTCAACAGGTTTATTAAGTAGCCCAAGCCACTAGCTTTTGGAGCACTGCCCCTTCATCAGGTGAGTGGGAGTTCTGTTCACAAACAGTTTTGTTGGACTTTAACCTGGTGTTGTGAGAATTCTTACTGTGAGGCAGCAGCGCTAATCACCGTGCCACCGATCCGACAGCAGAAGTGGATCTTCCAGTCCTGCTGATGTGTGTGGTACTTTGCCTGGATCACCAATCTCCCTGTTGGGGGAAAACCACTTCATGGGGGGGGGAGGGTGGGAGGATTGGTGGGACTGGAGAGTCCCACCAGCATCAAGGGCTGGAAAATCCTGTCCTAAAGAAGAAAAATTCCAATTTGGTATTAATAATAATAATACTGGGAAAGTTCAGCAGGTCTGGCAGCGGCTGTGGAGAGAGAAATCAAGAAAGCATTCCCAGTCCCTGCCATTCTTCTTCATACAGACTTGAAGAGTTGGGCAGAGTTTTTGTCAGCACGTGGTGGATAACATGGTGTGTAGCCCGCTGGCTGCTCTGCCATTTTCCCAACAAACTTTTAAACTTTGTGGCAACAAAATCCTGGACCGCACTGCCAACAGCCTCAGTTCCTGCTGCTCCTTTTTAAAGGGCACCCCAATATAAAAAGAATAAAATTAATAAACGAGGCCTCCCCAATGTCCTTGGATTACCCCCCTGCTCCACAGACAGAGACCCCCCCCCCCCCCCCCCCCCCGCAATAAAATTCCCTCACATGGACACGGACTCCTTCCATTCCAAACTTCTCCAGTAGAAGCACTGCCCTGGTACGACCCTTGTCCCCTCCCCCCCCCCCAATGATCTGTACTTACTTGCGCACATCTGGCAAACTCTGTTTGCCAGTTCCCTGTTTTGCAAAACCAGTGTGTAAATCCGCCATTGTGCCACCATGCCAGCTGAGTGAAATCCCTACGTGGGGTATGATAATTGGGGGAGGGGCCTGCTAATTGTATCTTAATGTATGCTAATGGACTTCCCAACCTATCATGGCGGGAGCCCAGTGACCATCATTGGCAGGGAACGGGGACGATCGAGCAGGAACATCCCACCAGCTTGAAAGCCATTTTGGAACCACCATTTCCCTTCTCCTCCCCTACCCCATTAGGAATGGGTTAACTGCAACTTTCCAATTTAGACCTAATTTGTATGTTAATTGTTTCATAGCATTCACTGGCATATATAAAGAGGTAACAGGTGGAGGGAGGGTAGTGTGTATGGTGAGTTTGTGAAGAAGCTGGGCTTGAATCAGCTTTTATTACTGGATTGAAATTGAGAGAATCAACTGTCCCCCCAGCCCCGCCACCTTTCCTGCCTGCTGGAAACGGGGGCAGAAAATTCCTTCCCCATCCATTTATTCTGTTTCTCTGTCAACAGGCCAACAGTTGCTGGCACACCTGCTGAGTTTTCCCAGTTTTTTCTGTTTTGAGTTCAGTGTTCCAGCATCTGCAGTATTCTGCTTTTTTAGTTATCTGGTTTGGCGTTAGTTGCCAAGGTCACTTAGATAAATCTGACGTGGTACATGGGAAATTTGCCAGTCTAAATCTGCATCCAGTTGGGCAACACCTGATAGCGTCTGATGTGGATAACAGATGCCTAAGGCGCAAAGTGTTCCGTTCTCCGGCACCAGCAACCCGCCCACTGATAAGCACAAGCAATTAACTAAAATTAAAACTGCCTGAAAGTAACACCCTTGCTGATGGTCAGAAAAACTGGGCAGGATTTTACGGTCTCGCTCATCCCGAGACTGTAAAATCCTGCCTGAGGCCAAAGGACCTTCCTATTGTCCACCCCTCGCCCCCTCCGATTCCCATGACGAGTGGGACAGTAAAATTCCAGCCACTGTGACTGTAACCAGTTAAGGCAATTCCTTTACTCTTGGGTGGGCTGCGAGAGGCAAAACAATAAGACTTAAAGAAACATGTTACTGATTAAGTACCAGCAAGAGGAAACACGGAGAAAATTATTTTGCAGCTGCAATGCCATGGGTGCAATTTACCATTTTTTTTGGTGAGGTGGGAGTTGTGGTACACTGAGGAATAGGAATGTTTCACTGCTTGGGCAACATGTTTCAACACACACTCGCATGAGATGTGAAATTAAACAAACGTTTAATAAGGGCTTACAATGTTCCACCCTCTACAATGTTGACATTGATGATCACAGAACTAAGGTAAGGAGAAATGTCTTCACCCAGAGGGTGGTGAATGTATGGAATTCACTACCACAGAAAGTAGTTGAGGCCAAAATGTTGTGTGATTTCAAGAAGAAATTAGATATAGCTCTTGGGGCTGAAGGGATTAAAGGATATGAAAGAAGAACAAAGAACAAAGACAATTACAGGACAGGAACAGGTCCTTTGGCCCTCCAAGCCTTCACCGACCATACTGCCCAACTGAACTAAAACCCCGGACCTTTCCAGGGACCGTATCCACCTATTCCCATTCTATTCATCTATTTGTCCAGATGACTTAAAAGTTACTATCGTATCTGCTTCCACTATTTCCCCCCGTAGGGAGTTCCGCCGTGTAAAAAGCGTGCCTTGTAGATCTCCTTTAAACCTTGCTCCTCGCACCTTAACCCTATGCCCTCTAGTAATTGACACTTCCACCTGGGAAAAAGCTTCTGACTATCCACTCTGTCCGCGCCTCTCATTGTCTTGTAGACTTCTATTAGGTTGCCCCTCAACTTCCGTCATTCCAGTGAGAACAAACAAGTTTTTCCAACCTCTCCTCAGAGCTAATGCTCTCCATATCAGGCAACATCCTCATAAATCTTTTCTATACCCTCTCTAAAGCCTCCACATCCTTCTGGTAGTGTTGTGATCTGAGTTGAATATATATTTCAAATGCAGCCCAAATAAGGTTCTATAAATCTGTAACATGACTTGCCAATTTTTAAACTCAATGCCCCAGTTAATTAAGGTAAACATGCCTGTATTTCTTCTTGACTACTTTCTCCACCTGCGTTGCCACTTTCAGTGACCTGTATATCTGTATACCCAGATCCCTTTGCCTATCTTAAAGGTTCTCTCAAAGGTTCTGCCATATACTGTATATTTCCTTTCTTTCCTGTATTTGATCTTTCAAAGTGCATTACCTCACATTTGTTTTGCTTAAACTCTATCTGCCATCTCTCCATCCAAGTTTCTAACCGATCTATATCCTGCTGTATCCTTTGATAGTCCTCATCGCTATCCGCAAATCCACCAACTATTCTGTAATCCTCAAACTTAATAATCAAACCAGTTATACTTTCCTGCAAATCATATATATATGTATTACAAACAGCAAAGGTCCCAGCACTAATTCCTGAGGAATACCACTTGTTACAGCCCTCCATTCAGAAATGCACCTTTCCACTGCTACCCTTTGCCTTCTTTGACTGAGCCAGTCCTGTATCCACCTTGCCAACTCACCTCTGATTCCATGGACTTCACTTTTTGCACCACTCTGCCATGAGGGACCTTGTCAAAGCCTTACCAAAGTCCATGTAGACAACATCCACTAGCCTACTGTCATCAATCATCTTCATCACTTGCTCAAAAAACTCAATCAAGTTAGTGAGGCACGACCTCCCCTTCACAAAACCATATGGGGGGGGAAGGGTGGTGGGGGGTCAGAGGCAAGATCAGGATATTGAATTTGATAATTAACCCATGATCAATATGAATGGAGAAGCAGGTTCAAAAGGCTAAATGACCTATTCCTGCTTTTAGTTTCTGTGTTTCTATTGAATTGTACTCATATTGCAAAACTGGGAGGTGATGGCCTAGCGGTATTATCACTAGACTATCAATCTAGAAGCTCAGCTAATGTTCTGAGGACTCGGGTTCGAATTCCGCTGCCACAGGTGGTGGAATTTGAATTTAATAAAAACAAATCTGGAATTAAAAATCTACTGATGACTATAAAGCCATTATAGTAAAAACACATTTGGTTCACTAATGCTCTTCAGGGAAGGAAATCTACCATCTTTACCTGGCCTGGCCTACATGCGACTCCAGAGCCACAACAATGTTGTTGACTCTCAACTCTCAACAATAAATGCTGGCCAGCCAGTGACATCCATGTCCCACAAAGCAGTAAAAAAAGTGTAAGCTTTTTGATCTCTCAAGCCAATCTGCCAGCTCAGATGAAAGTTTCCCATTTACCGTTAAATACCGCTGCACTCACCAGGAATTGGACTGAAATACCTAAACCATTACTCAGTGCCCTACCAGGGAAATGAGGAGAGATTTTCTCATTGCTTCGATTTGAATTGAAGTTAAACCGAAGTGTAAACGCTGGTGTAATAATCAGCTCAGCCTAATCCCTTTTCCATAAGACAAAACTATCCCACCAGGGAATCAGTCTCAACCTGTCGATAAGTTAAAATAAAGGGGTCTAGAAATTAAACTAGTCCCCCATTTTGCTTTGTTCCCTTTTCCCATCCTGACTCTATTTTATATTCACATAAAGAGTTAAAAAGGGATCTAGGCGATTTCCAATTTCATTTTAATGTGGTTTGACCTATTGGATCAAAGTCATGAATTTTTTTTTTGTCCTGGAAAGCTCTGCTGACAGTTTTTGCTTCCATTCCTCTTCAATTTTCTTCCCTTGCTCCTGGAGATGACAATTCATGATGGTATGTAGTTCCATGGGGCTCAGCAACATTGCAGCATTCCCACCAGATAACCTTACTTCTTCGTGTGTGAATCTTAACAGCAAGTGTCACCGGAAATGAAATACTATGCCATCGCTATCGAAACCTTGCTCTATCCCAAATGACAAGCAAGGTGGACTTTCCACTGAATAGCAGTTGGGACTGGGAACCTGGCTTGGATATTTTCCCCTTGTTACCCCAGGAAAATTGACATTAATTGTATTGTCCCCTGTGGCAACTCCAGGTAAGATCAGATAACTGAGCTTCCTTGTCTGCAATGTTCAGTAGCATGACATTCACTGAGCAATCTACACACACTGACGTGAATCCTGTTTTCTGTTGTAACCCTGAAGGATTGCTTCAACACTTCTACATACCTTACACATCACAGCACGTATCTTCAAAAGCAAATCATCAACTACAAAGGAAAACTTCTGAAATAAAAAGGTTTGACATCATAAAGAAAGAAAAAGGATTTTTCTATATTTTTCCTGTTATTTGTGAATAAACAGCTCACTCTTCCCCCTTGGAATTTCCAACTTTTCCCACGGTTTTCCTTTCCCATCCCACAATTACTCCAATCCTAAACTGGTGGCTTCACTCCGTAATGACTTGAATGAGTCTTCAAACTCATTGCTTTGATCCTCAGACCCCCACATTTCCCTCCACAAGTTTGTTGTTGCTTTGTCCAAACCACACGCATTCTTCTAAACACTCAAGTCAGCAAAAACATCGCATCAATGCACAACTAGTTTACACCCTGTAGAAGGCAATTTGTAATTTTTAAAAAGGTACACTAAATTTTAAACCAGACTAACTAATGCCATATTTATTTGTTTAATGGATTTCATCAGCTTCTCCTGCTTCGCCCCGGATTGGGGATGACTTGCTTTCACTGTAGTTTGATGGGTTCTGTGAAGGCTAATCGATCCATGAACTGCAGACTCTGCTATCTGCGGGGCAAGTGGTGCTTGATGGATGGGCAGATGAGAGTATGTCCATTCGAATGAAGACATTTGTCATTTGTACATCCTCAAGACTTCCAGGAGATTTCCTGTGTCCACCACATCCTCTGAAGTTTCTTTCCTGTTGGATAATACTTGTAGCAATTGAAGCAGTATGGAGCAGAGAGATAGGGACAGTGCTCCTCCTGGGGGTTATCCAGGTTGTAATGCCTGGCAAAATCATCAAGCCAGCAGATGAAGAATGGATAAGCAGCCGGACCCTGGACCAAGGAGTTTATAAAGCAGGTGTTTTCCCAGGTTCTGCATTCTCCTGACAAGGTTTCAAAGCAATGAGTATTCTGTAAACTGTGTGTGCTGTTATATGATCTGTCAGAGGTCAGAACTCTCTACTCTACCCTCGAAGGGGCAAACCCTGAAAGTTTGTGGGTTTACTATCAAATGAACCTGTTGGACTTTAACCTGGTGTTGTGAGACTTCATACAAGGTCTCAAAGCAACAACTAATTTGTGGAGGGAAATGTAGGGGTCTGAGGATCAAAGCAGTGAGTTTGAAAACTCATTCGTATCATTACGGAGTGAAGCCACTAGTTTAAGATTGGAATATTCGATACCTTCATTAGAAGAAAATTCTCCATTTTGCTCAGTCATTAGCCAGATTCTCCCATGAGTCAGTGGAAATGTTTGTCCTTCTCAGGAATGCTTTGAGGACATCTCTCATGCTTTTCTATTCTCTTCCTGGGATCTTCTACCACAGACAAGCTTTGCATAAGTGTCAGGCACACAAAGGACTTTATCCTGTCCACAGCTCTGACTTTGGATGGTTAGCACCTCCATGCTGACTTGGAAGCATGTAGTCTTAGGAGAAGATGCTTCTGTTGTCTTTCTTGCCATTAGATTTGGAGAATCATGAGGAGGGACTGCCCCCGGTACCCCTCCAGTACTTTGAGGTGCTGGTATAGGTTATCCAAGTCTCTGATACAAATAGAAACGTGGGGATCACTGGCTAGGTTAAAAATAAACATCATCCAAAAAAGCGAGAACAACTCCCCTGTTCTTCTTTGAACTAATTCCATGGGTTCTTTTCCATCCATCTCAGAGGGCACACAAGACCTCATTTCAATGTATTGGGTGGGGTTTTCCAGTCCTGCTTGTCCCAAGACCAAAAAATCCTGCCCAATGTCAATGGACCTTTGCATGGTCTGCCTCCGCCTGGTACAATTCCCATGGCAGGCAGGATTGGAATATTCCAATTATCATCCAAAAGAGGTGCCTCTGACAGGGCAGCACTCCTTTAGTCCTGCACTGGAGAGTCAGCCTAGATTATATGCTCCAACCAACAAATTTCAGATCAAAAATGAGAGGTGCCACAGTTTTGGATTCTGCTTCTGAATTGAAGGGTGGCAGGAGGGTAAATTATCCAAGGCCAAAGCTGCTGATTCCTATCCAGTGAAGTGATTGAAGACAGAAAAACCCTGCAAGCAGAAAATGGTCTGCAGTGTGCAGCATTACCTTACCAAGACCAAGGTTTTGTTCCAGTTTTAAGGTGCCTGCCTTCAGTACGACTGTATAAAAAACAAATGGTTGGTATCTGAATTGGCTCCTCCCTCTGCAACTGGATCCTGAACTTCCTAACCCACAAATCGCAATCAGTAAGGATGGATACAACATCTCCAAGATCATCCTCAGCATTGGTGCCCCACAAGGCTGAATCCTCAGTCCCTGATGAAACTCCTTATACACCTTTGACTGTGTGGCCAAATTCCCTCCAACTCGATTTTCAAGTTTTCAGGATGACATTACCGTAGTAGGTCCAATCTCAAACAATGATAAGAAGAAATACAGTAAAGAAAGAGGGGCTCTGGTAAACAGGTGCAACAATAATAATCTCTCCCTCAATGTCAACAAACTGAAGAAGCTGGTTATTGACTTCAAGGAGCATAATGAAGGATGTGCTCCTGTCTACATTAAGAGGGACAAAGTTGAAATGGTCAAGGACTTCAAGTTTCTAGGTGTACAGAATCACTAACAACCTGCCCTGGTCCCTCCATGCCGACGCTGTAGAAAAAAAGCCACCAACGAGTCTACGTTCTCAGGAGGCTAAGGAAATTTGGCATGTCAGCTACAACTCTCACTTTTACAGATGCACCATTGAACGGTTTTTTTCTGGTCGTATCACAGCTTGGTATGGCTCCTACTCTGCCCAAGACTGCAAAAAACTACAAAGGGTCGTGATCGAAACCTGGTCCATCACATAACCCAGTCTCCCAACCATTGACTCTGTCTACACTTCCCGCTGCCTTGGAAAAGCAGCCAGCACAATCAAGGGCTCCAAGCACCTCAGACATTCTCTCTTCCACCTTCTTCGGTCGAGAAAAAGATACACAAGTCTGAGGACACGTACCAACTGACTAAAGAATAGCTTCTTCCCTGCTGCTATCAGACTTTTGAATGGACCTATCTCACATTAAGTGATCTTTCTTTACATCCTAGCTGTGACTGTAACACTACATTCTGCATTCTCTCTTTCTCAATGTCTGCATGGTGTGCAAGAAACAAAATTTTTCACTGAATGCCAACACGTGACAATAATAAATTAAATCAAATCAAATCATATCAGGATATCAAGACTGGGAAATCATTAATTGAATATTCACAAAGTGGGCAATGATGTTAAATCCTAAAACAGTGGTTAATAGACAGTATTTCCAGGGGTGGAAATTACACACGAATTACACATGATCACATAAATTGATAACAAAATGTGTCTTTGTTTTATATTATTAAACTGCAACAGGAAGGAAAATCAACCCGCAGCAACCAACACAAACCACATGCATCACCAATACTGGTCAGAAATGGCAGCTTCCTGAGCAGGCAATGAGTCTATAAATTATTGAAGCACCAGCCATCACTCAAATCAACCAATTCACATGACAGCAGACTTCAGTAAATAACATAACAGAAATAAAAGTGTGTCAACCACTGAATTACAAAGGATTAACGTAGTAATAGGCTTCAGGGGAGGAATAAATCAGCACAAGAGCAAACATCAATCAATTAATTGAGAAACAAACAGCAATAATTTAACATATAAATGGGAAGTAGATGTACCAGTAAAGGAATAAAGTAGCAAGCAACAACAAAGATTAAAGTAACAGCAGGCAATAAATTAATAGAGCCTTTCACACTTCAGGAAATCAGAGATTTAGGAAAGCAGCATTTTGAGGGGTTGCTGTAATGTCCCCAGTTAATGTTATAACTGGATAGAAAGATCCCTGAATGGAAACCTAGCTCAAAAGACTGAAACTTTTCTTTTTTCATAAAATGTAGAGGAACAAAGTCATAAAACCGCCAATTAGTTTTAACAACCAAGAAAAAAAACATTTACTAAGCATACAAAAATGGATTATAATGCTCCCTTACTCCTCTTTATTTTAACACCTACACACATGTTTTAGCATTACAATAGCTTACAAAATACATCTTAAACCACAGTGATCTCATTAACACCAAATTCTTTTAAGCTCACAGATTGCTGTGGTCAAATACAGACACTCCACTCTGAACCCAAGTTAGTGTTGTGGATTTCTCCTCAGAATCCCCCCAGATGGTTATCATACAAGAGTTTCTAAAATCCACTCCTAAAACCACGTTTTCAAATCTTCCCTTATAATAATGTTTTCTCTTAGTGGTTGGCATTCCAAAATTCAGACAAGTTTTCCAAATGACAATTTTAAAGAAAGCATCTGCTCCACTTTCAACAGAAAATCCCATCCAGGATTTTAGACTAGCCTCTTTTAGGATTTCTTTGTCTTGACTGGTTTACAAACTGTTCACAACTGCTTTTAACTCTCGGTCCCCAGACTATATTAAAATGGCATCAAACATTTGGTTTACCTTTGAAATCTGTAGTCCCACTTTAAACAAAGAACAAAACTACAAAGAACAGTGCAGCACATGAACAGGTCTTTCAGGCCTCCAAGTCTGCACCAATCATGTTTACCTGTCTAAACCAACCACCTGTATCCCTCTATTCCCCGTATGTTCATAGGCCTATCAAGATAAGTCTTAAATGTAGCTACGAAACTGCCTCAACCACCTCACTTGGCAATGCATTCCAGGCCCCCACCACCCTCTGTGTAAAAACATCCCTGCACATTCCCACTTTCTTGAACTTGTGCCCCCTTGTAATTGTCATTCCTGCCCTGGGAATAGCTTCCAACTGTTCACTCTATCTATACCTCTCATAATTTTAAAAACTTCTATCAGGTCACCCCTCAGCCTCCGTCTTTACTAGAAGAACAATCCTAATTCATTCAATCTCTCCTCATAGCTAATATCTTCCATACCAGGCAACATTTGGTAAACCTTTTCTGCACTCTCTCCAAAACCTTCTGGTAGTGCGGTGACCCGAATTAGACACAGTATTCCAAATGTGGCTAACCAACATTTTATACAACTGTAACTTAATTTGCCAACTTTTATTCTTGGTGTCTGGTCTGATGAAGGCAAGCGTGCCATATGCTTTCATTACCACCTTTTCCACCTGTGTTGCCACTTTTCAGGATCTGTGTGGATCTACAATCCCAGGTCTCTCCGCGTGTCTGTGCTTCTGATTGTTCTGCTATTTATTTTATAGTTCCCACTTGAATTAAATCTGCCAAAATGCATCACCTCGCATTTGTCCTGATTAAATTCCATCTGCCATTTTTCCAACCAATTTTCCAGTCTATCTATATCTTACTGAATTCTCTGACAATCTTCACTATCCGCAACTCTTCCAATCTTAATATCATCCACAAACTTGCTAATCAGACCAGCTTTGTTTTCTTCCAAGTTATTTGTATACATTACCAACAGCGGAGGTCCCAGCAGAACACCAGTTACTACAATTGTCTCCTTAACTTAGAACACTTTGTTATTCTTCCTTGAATTCTTCTGAACAATACTTCAGTCTCTGTTCACTTAACTCTAGTCAACATAGACATTCTCCCTGTCCAAATTTCCTAGTTATCTGGACCTCAGCTTCAGACAGATGTAGCATCCTTACAGTGCAGAAGGAGACTCTTTGGCCCATTAACTCTGCACCAACTCTTACCAAGGCTTACCCCATAATGCCATGTGCTTACTCTGCTAATCCCTCTACATATCATGGGACACAAAGGGGCAATTTAGCATGGCCAATCAACCTAAATTATACATCTTTGCAGTGTTGTTTCTTAGAAAGCTTGCACCTTAACAACTCTCTTGCCCTGACCAGCTTCTCCTGGCAGAGTTGGGGGAGGTTCACTTCACAGTGCCATGTCTCCAATTGCCACCAAATTTAGCTAAAACTAAAGCTTAAAAGCCTTTCTTCCTTAAAAGAGTCTGCAGTTGCTAAGCAATGATCGCTACTATTATTTATTCTTCACGCTGTAATGCTCTGTAAGCATAAAAGAATCTCAGTGGGAATTGAAACCAAACCCCACATATACAAACACCTTTGTCCAGCATGAACCTAACATTAGGTTTTATCTTTCCAGCCACAAAAACATTAAGCCCACTTAAAGCTGTACTTTATTTCTAATGTTTAGCAATACAAATATAAATCCCTTAAAGCTACCTTTGTTTTCCTAACATCACCCACCACTGGATTAAGACTAGTGGCAATGGGATGAGATCCTTAAGTAATTATTAATTGGCCATTTAAGGACTTCAACCGACAACAGAGCAGGATAGTCAATCATGGGCCTTCGTGCCTACAATTTAATTTGGTGGAGGTAGGAAGGTGACAGTGTTCTGGAATTCCACCATTCCAGTTAATAAATGCACTTCCTGCCTCCAAGCTCACCATCAGCAAGAGCACAAGATTGCATCCATAGAAAGAGTCATGTCACGGTGGCCAAGCTCGACAAGCAACCTGAGGATCCCGGAGGCTAAATTTGATCACTGGGTGCAAGGATAGTGAAGTGCAGCCAAATAAAAGCAAAATACTGTGTGGATCCTGGAAAGGTTATCCAGCAATTTCTGTTTTGATTCACAATGTATGGTGTCAGTACAACAGAGATATTTGCAACATTGATCAAAACACAGTCAGTATACTGATCTTTAAGCTGCAATACATGATTTGCCAACCCTAACCACATGGTTGATTGGTTGGATGCTTGGGCCAAAGCTGTGCATGGCTGGTTCATGTTAGTGGCCAAAACTAGGGGCTGAAGCCACTGAGGATGACAGTACCCTCATTCCTAATTCTCCTTCTCATATCCCATCTTCCCTTCATTCCACACTCACCTCTGACTTACAGCTTGACTTACAAGCTGTGGAAGGTGTAAGCATGCATCTCTTACTGCATCCTGGACACCACATCCCCAGTCAACATTGTGTCTTTCTCCTTTCAGATACCCAAGTACGACAAATTGAGCAGGCAGTGGAAGACTAGCAAGAAGAGAGTACTGATGAAGATAAACACAAAAAGAACATGTATATACCTCCCAGCGGTAGGTTCAATGGCGGATAGAGGGAAGAATTCAGCAGGAGTCCCGAAGGCCGGTTTTACCCCGGCATGGGTTTCCCACTAGATCTTCTACTGGCCCCCAACATGGCAGATCAGGAAACACACTGGAATCCAGCATAAAACTGATCTGTATCCCTCTAATAAGATTCCTGACTGGAATCTTCCATCCATGACTGCTTCTCTGTGATGCCAGCGGAAAAATACATCAATCCAGTCATATGTGGGACAATATGCCATTCAGGATTCGGAGATTATTTGAAGAATGCCTGGAGTTGCCTCCACAGCTCAGAACATGGACCAATGATAGTTGTGGTGAGGGAAGCAGCTATCAGATGGATCTTCCAGCTTCAGTGTCATCAAGAAGATCGATTTTCTGGCCTCGTTGTGTTCCTGGGGATTGATCACCTTTCCCAGTAGATCTATCTTCTTTCTTCCACAGTGGATCAGGGATGTTGAACACCTTTTAAATACTGCACCCAGAAATGATGACAGGATGTGCACAATCAATCCTACGGAGTATGGCACTAAACTCCTAGATGCATCATTAATGAAGCTGAGTCTGGGAAAAATGGTGTGGTTTCCCATCAGCCTCCATTGTGGGACTTTGTTCCAAATGGGAAAATTCTGCTTCGCGTGTCTATTTCAGCTAAGTAAAATAATTGACAGCGATTCATTGATTTATTCCTCAGGCTAATCCTTTAACCTATCAGAGTCATGTTGTCTGGTTTAAATTTCAATCAATGTTTGCAGTTAACTGCCAGTCGCAATCAACTGGTGCATTCCCCATCAGAGTCCACTTGCCAACCAAACACTTCCAAATTCAGCTTGCATGTTCCAAGATCTTCTCCAGCCCGAATCTTCAAGTCCAGGGCTAATCTGAAATCTGTTCTTCAATTTACATTAACAAAGATAACAGAATGTCTCATTAATTCTGGTAGCTCTGAATGAGGGCTTTAACTTGATTTATTATTGTCACATGCATTAGAATATAATGGAAAGTATTGTTTCTTGTGCACTTAACAGGGCATGCTTTCATAGAGTACATAGGGGAGAAAGAAAGGAGCGGGTGCAGAATGTAGTGTTGTACTTACAGATAGGGTGTAGAGGAAGATCAACTTAATATAAGGTAGGTCCATTCAAAAGTCTGATGGCATCAGAGAAGAACGTGTTCTTGAGTCAGTGATCTCAGACTTTTGTGTCTTTTTCAAAGAACAAAGAACAACACAGCACAGGAAACAGGTCCTTCGGCCCAACGAGCTCGCGCCGCCATTTTAACATTCCCACCTCCATCCATGACCCTTGTCTATGTTTATGGAAATCTGCATTGGAACCAAACTGGGGAGAAAATTTAGGGAGAACTTGTTTCACCAATCAGCCTAAGAGCACATCTTTGGGATGTGGGAGGAAATGGAGCACCTGGAGAAAACCCACACAAGCACGGGGAGAATGCGCAAACTCCCACAGATACTGGCCCAAATCCCTATATCTGCACAGCAA
This sequence comes from Sphyrna mokarran, assembly GCA_024679065.1. Taxonomy (NCBI): domain Eukaryota; kingdom Metazoa; phylum Chordata; class Chondrichthyes; order Carcharhiniformes; family Carcharhinidae; genus Sphyrna; species Sphyrna mokarran. Next base: position 37,745,059 of record JAGIQG010000015.1, read on the forward strand.
CAGTGATAATCACCGAGCTGTCATGTTGCCCATCAACTGTCCAGTTTAAGTATACACTAATGATGTGAAGCACTGGGATACTCTTGAAAAATCCAAGAGCAATCCTCTCACGACCCATTGCGTGTACGCCCCTTGTTGGACAACAAGGCAGACCGAACTACCTGTTTTATCTGTAGGATAAAAAAGAAATGCATCAATAACATGCACAACTTATGCAATTCCCAGGAATGTCCCAAGGCTCATGATCCCTATTTAAATCAGTCTTCTATATCCCTCCATCCCTATTCCGCTCATGTGCCTATCTAAGTATCTCTTAAATAACTCCAGCGTGCCTGCCTCCACCACTTTACTTGGCAGTGCATTCCATACCCCCACAACCCTATGCGTGAAAAACCTCCCTCTAACATCCAAATTATACCTTGTCCCCTCACCCTAAGCCCGTGGCCCCTCGTAATATTTGATTCCAACCTAGGAAAAAGCTTAATCCTGTTTACTCTATCTATACTCTTCATAATCTTGTACACTTCTATTAGATCTCCTCTCAGTCTCCGTCTTTCTAAAGAAAACAGAACCAATTTGCCTAACCTTTCCTCGTAACTCAGTTCTTCCATACCAGGCAGCATCCTAGTAAACCTCCTCTGCACTCTTTCCAGTGTGTCCACATCCTCCCAGTCATAAGGCGACCAGAACTGGACGCAGTACTCCAAATGAGGTCTAACCAACATTCTGTACAACTGCAACATTAAATGCCAGCTCTTGTACTCTGTACCCCTTCCTATAAAGGCTAGCATACCACAAGCTTTCTTCACAACCTTCTCCACCTGTTCTGCCGCCTTCAAAGACTTGCGCACCTGCATCCCCAGGTCCCTCTGTGTTTCTATACTCTTAATAGTTCTACCCTTTATCATATACCTCCTCCCTACATCCTTTCTACTGAAATGCATCACCTCGCATTTATCAGGATTAAATTCCATCTGCCATATATCTGCCCAATCTACCAAACTATGTCCTGCTGTATTGCCCGACACTGTCCTCACTATCTGCAAGCCCAGCCGTCTTTTTCCAACAGAAGAAGGTGGAAGAGAGAAGGTCCAGGGTGCGTGGGGTCCTTGATTATTCTGATTGCTTTTCCAAGGCAGCAGGAAGTGAAGATGGAGTGAATGGATGGGAAGCTGGTTTGCATGATGAACTAGGCTTTGTTCATAACCTTTTGCATTTTTCTTGCAGTCTTGGGCACAGCAGGAGTCATGGCAACCTGTGATATAATAAAAATGAATGCGTTCTATGACACATCTGTAAAAATTAGTGCTAATTGTGGCAGACATACCAAATTTCCTTAGACTCCAGAAAAAATAGAAGCTTTGGTAGGCTTTCTTAACTATTGCATTGGCGTGGAGGGACCAGGACATGTTGTTGGTGATATGGACACCTAGGCACTTGAAGTTCTCGACTATTCCTACTTTATCCTGGTTGGCATGGACAAGGGCATATCCTCCACTACTCTTTCTAAAGTTGATAACAATCTCCTTCATTTTACTGACATTGAGGGAGAAATTATTAACTTTACAGGATCATTCAATATCAAATAAATGTGCCCACAAGATCCAGAAATCATTTGGAATGTGCTGCCTTCAAATTGGTGTTTATATCAGATATATTCAATGGATGGAGGTTTTTGAGGCTGGGACTCATTCAACTCAACCAGGCCTTAATTCTCCTGATTTATTCAAATAAATTAGCAGGAAACAAAGCGAAATAACTGCAAAGGACATTAAGAAATAATCAAATAAAGTAAGAATTAGGCCAGTTTTGGGGAGGCAGTCCCAGTAGCTTCTCTGGTTAGTGGCTGCACTTGATCCCAAACAGTGGCACAGGAAACTCCTGTGAAAATTAATGACTAAAAATTGTGCTCAATGTTAGAAAATTAGGAGCTTTCAAAAATGATAAATGAAGCTTTATTTTGTCTTGCCTGAAATTATATAGAATTTACAGCACAGAAGCAAGCCTAGGCCCAAAATAAGTCAGACATATGCTGCTATTGCCTATAGTTCTGCTGCAAGTAAGTTTCCCCCCATTCTATTTTCTCTGGCCAGAATTTTCTGACCTTGCTCATGGCTGGGATTCTTTGATTTCGTTCGTGACTGGGATTCTCCGACCTCATTCGCGACTGGGATTCTCCAACTTCTCTTGTACCTGGGATTCTCCGGCTTGTTTATGGCTGGGATTCCCTGATCTTACTCAAGGCTGCGATTCTCCGACCTCGCTCACGGCTGGGATTCTCCAACCTCTCTCGTACCTGGGATTCTCCGACCTTGTTCATGGCTGTGATTCTCGGGTCCCGCGACTGTGAATAGAGATTTGGCTGAGATCCAAATTTTCCACTGTCTCTGGCAGCGGTGATGGGGCAAACAACAAAGAGAATCTCAGCAAGTCTGACAACTGTGAAGTCAGAATGGAGCCAAGGTTTCAAGTCTCGATAACTTTTCGTCATGAAGGATCATCCAGACTTGAAATGTTGTTCTATTTTCTCTTTCCACAGATGCTGTCAGAGACTATCGCTGTTGCTGTGCAGATACATAGATTTGGGCCTGTGTCTGAGGGAGTTTGTGCGTTCTCCCCGTGGTTGCATGGGTTTTCTCCGGGTGCTCCGGTTTCCTCCCGCATCCCAAAAATGTGCTCTTAGGCTGATTGGGTAACAAGTTGTCCCTATATTGGTCCCTATATGGGAATCTTCCACAATAGGCATAGCCTAAGGTCATGGATATGTCATTAAGACGTTAGGACAGTGGCGCGGGCTCGTTGGGCCGAAGGGCCTGTTTTCTGTGCTGTGTTGTTCTTTGTTCTTTGTTCTTTGTTCTAAATGCTGAGATTTTCCAGCATTTTCTGTTTTTGTTTCAGATTCCAGTATCTGCACTATTTTGTTTTAAGATGGCATTGGAGAATTCCGACCTTCATCTCTCCCCGTGAGCCTCTATTCCTTTTCCCCTCAGGAACTGATCTCTCCCCCCCTTAAGTTCCACTGTGCCGTTAACATCGACCCTCAGAATAAAGAGATTCAATGTCGTTCTACTTCCAGAAAAAAGACGAAAAATGCCAAATGAAACAAATGTATTGGAAACCAGCACAGTTCCATATCTCTTCCACCTGTCATAGGAATGCTGTTTACACACTCGGCACACTTGGTAATCACTGCTTGAATTCTGGATAGCCTCTTCTCTCATGATAAGAGAGAAATGTGACATCCACAATGTTCCAAAACTTAAATGGGTTCACAAGTTTAGCTTTCGTAAATCATTCAAAATGCTGATTAGATTCCTCCCCATGAATAAAATAATCCTGACAAATGACACTTTTTGCACATTTAAACAACATTCTATTAAACCAGATGGTAAGTATAAAAGATAGACACAGAGGAGCGGATTTGACTTTTGGGTAGCTGTTCAGTGGAGCTAATTGTTAGTTGGTCAATTTTTCAGACAGCGAAGTTGCTGCTGTGATTATTTTTAATTGATTAGACATAGGTTTTACTGACTAGGCCAGCTTTTGTTGCCTATCCCTACTTACCCTGGAGAGGGTGATGGTTTTTTGGATGACTGCAGTCCATTTGGTGTAGGTCCACTTACAATGTTGATGGGAAGGTAGACCCAGCAACAGTGAAGGAATGGTGATTTTGTTGCAAGACAGGCTAGTATGCTGCTTGGAAAAGGACTTGCAAGTTGGATTCCTATGCATTTGTTGCCCTTGTCTATTTAGCTGGTAGAGATCATGGGTTTGGAAGGTGCTGTCGGAGCAGGCTTGGTGAATTGCTGAGTCAATACATTGCTCCCCACTGTGAGTCAGTGGCGGAAGGAGTGAATGTTTAAAATGGTGGATGGGATGCGGATGAAGTGGGCTACTTTGTACTGGATGGCGTCTATAACTTCTTGAGCTTTGTTGGTGTTGCTTTTCCAGGCAAGTGGAGAGAATTCCGTCGCTCGCCTGCCTTGTGCTTCATAGACAGTGGACAGGCTTTGGGAGTCTGAAGATGAGTTATCAGTTATAGAATTCCCAGCCTCTGGATTGTCCTTGCAGCCACTGTATTTCAATGCCAGGTCCAATCCAATTTTTCAGCTCAGTGGCAGTGCCTAGGGTGTTGGGGAAGTGATGACAATAGAATTGAATGTCAAGGGGAGATGGTTAGATTCTCTCCTTTTGGAGATGGTCATTTCCTGGCAGTTACGTGGCTCCAGCCTCACTTAAATTTGCCAGGCATTTGAAAACAGCTCACCAGGTTGAAGCCGGAAGATTTTAGTTGCAGATGCGGGGCAGAGGTGGGAATGATCGTGCTGCTAGTGAGGTAGCAGCAGCTCAGAGCCCTAGAGGAGGAAAACTGGAATTCAAGGTCCATGAAAACAATTCAAGATTCATTTTTAGAGAGTTCTTTTCTTTAACCACTCACAGGAGTTATCAAAGGCTCCAAAGCCTAGGCTAAAACTAACCCCTATCTAAAATAATAGGGTTTTATTTCCAATTTTGGGCCCAGATTTATATATTAAAAAGGACCCATCAAATAAAACAGATAGATCTCCTGTTAGGTTAAAAATGGAGCACACAACATGGATGGTGCTAACAGACGGTAATGTTACCAATCCTCATTTCATTATGCAATTGCCACCAGGCTACGACATACAGAAATATCCCTAATGCATCCCTAACATGAAGGGATTCTCTGTCCTCCCCAGAGCATGTTTCTTAGCAGCAGGAGGCAACCTGCCTTAAGCTGGTGGAGGGATCTTCTGCTCCCATTGCCATCAACAGGATTTCCCACTGATCCACCCACGCCGCCAGTTAACATGGGCGGGGGTGCACCATCGCAGGACCAGAGAACTCAACGGAAATATACAGCACCCATGGCATAATGGGTAGATTGGGCAGTTTGTGTTCACTTTACTATTATCACGAGACTATTAACTCAGAAACTCAGCTAGGGACCGGGGCCCGGGTTCGAATCCTGCCATGGGACACACTGAAATTTAAACTCAATGAAAAATATCTGGAATTAAGAATCCACTGATGGCCATGATACCATTATCAATTGTGGGGAAAACCCACCTGGTTCACTGCTGTTCTTTGGGAAGGAAATCTACCCTCCTTACCTGGTCCAGCCTACATGTGACTCCAGAGCCAAAGCAATGTGGTTGACTCCCAACTGCTCTCAGGGAACTAGGGATGGATAATAAATGTTGGCCAGCCAGTGACGCCCAGAAGTGAATTAAAGCTATGTGACTTACATTCATTCTCTTTACATTTTAAATCATGTAAATGAATACAATACCATTTTCTGTGTGAGATTGAGCTAAAAAAAAAAGACAAAAATTCTTGCCAGGATTTATTTATTCATGCTACAACATTATTAAAGATTATTAAATGGTTGTCAAAGCTCAGCAATTTAAGATGAAAGATGAGTTGGTGTGAGTGGCACTGATGTAATTTAATTTCATACCATCACTACCTCAAATTTAAGAATTCGGCAAGGCTAAGTAACCAGGTTCCTCACAGACAGAGGGGTTCGTGTCAAATCAGTGTTAGTATAAAATCCATTTAATTAGTAAACGAGCTCAGCGCTGCCAAATGAACCTGAGCAGGAATGCAAAACAGTCCTCAAAGTGCATTTCTATGCACTAATGGTTTGCAAAATCACAGCTCCGGTGATCAGAGATTCTGATGCCATTTGACTTCAGCATGAAATAAGTTTATTTATTAGTGTCACAAGTAAGCTTACATTAACACTGCAATGAAGTTACTGTGAGAATTCCCGAGTGGCCACACTCTGGCGCCTGTTTGGGTACACTGAGAGAGAATGCACCTAACTAGCATGTCATTTGGACTATGGGAGGAAACTGGAGCACCTCAGGAAACCCACACAGACACGGGGAGAACGTGCAAACTCCACACAGACAATGACCCAAGCCAGGAAAATCAAACACAAGTCCCTGGCGCTGTAAGGTAGCAGTGCTAGCACTGTGAAACCGTACCATCCTGTGCAGGAACTAAATGCTTCAATACTCACACAAGTGTGTAAATTTTCCAGTCCCACCTGCTGTTAAATTGTCGCAGATAGTTTGATGGACCATTTAAAGATCCATTGACTTTGGGATGAGATTTTCAATCTTGGGGGAGGCATGATTGGAAAATCCTTGCATTTCAAAAAGTAAACGCTTCACTTCATATAATAGTTGGTGGCACTGTGGCACAGTGGTTAGCACTGCTGCCTCACAACGCCAGGGACCTCAGTTCAATTCCTGGCTTGAGTCGCTGTCTGTGTGGAGTTTATACATTCTCCCCATGTCTGCATGGATTTCCTCTGGGTGTGCCAGTTTCCTCCCACGGTCTGAAAGATGTGCTATTTAGGAGTATTGACCCGAACAGGTGTCAGATTGTGGTGACTAGTGAAATTTTGCTAACTTCGTTACAATATTAATGTAAAGCCTAATGTAAAGCTAATGAATAAGCTTTTATTTTACTTCGTTCAATAGACTATTGATGAAAGCTTTCAAAAATATTCTGAGTTAATTAAAATGTGAAAAGATAGGTTTTATACTGGTCTTGGTTAGATGCACTAACTGAGACACAAAAACAATGTGAAAAGTAATTCTTTTAAATCTGCAATGTTGTATTTGTATGTTTTAGTTAACTAAATCTGGGCTGTACCCTGTAAGTGTAGAAAACTGTGTGTTCTGTTTTATCACGTCAATGAACTTTATATTTCTCGGGTCACCTATAAAAATCACACAAAAACAAGTGCTGAAATTAACATTTGCCAGAGATGATACACACTCAAGAGGTCAACAAGCCAACTAAATTATTAACTCATTATCAAATCAATTATTAACTAATTATCAATGAAAAAAATAAGACTTGTAACAAATAAAATATTGTTCCTCTTGGCCCAAAGGAATTTACTTCAAGAGAGAATGTTGTTAATCTGCTAACACAATGGAGACTGCGTGAACTCAGGGTGTAATTGGTACACGGGGACCCTGCAAAGCATCATTAGCAAGGGAATGGAACATGGCCCGAATAATTTTTACAGCTGGGCCTTATTTTAATATTGAACATCTGTTGCCGCCTGAAACAGCCAAGGATGATGAAATGGCCAGCACCAAGCTGCCAGAACTGGGCAGGAGATGGAAACTGAAGTGAATAAATGGTGCCAGGATCAGCTGCTTTGGTGGAGGAGGTGGCAGGGGTAACGGATGAGAGGGTGAGGGGGTAAGGCAAGGTGAGGGGATAAGGTGGTGTGGAGGGGAGGGCAGTGGTTTGTTGGTGCAGGGATGCTGTTGTAGATGATGATGAGAGAAGGGAACTGCCAAATTATGGCATGAGCAGAATACCTCGTAATATTTACACAGGAGTATTCCTGCAGACATCATCTCAACCCCCAGAATTATAATAAAAATATTTCACAGCGCTGATGAAGTTAAGCTCTCTACATGACTGACATTTTGTGAAAGCTTTTTTTTATGAGATGTGGGCGTTGCTGGCATTTATTGCCCATCGCTAATTCCCCGTGAGAATTCTTGAATTGCTGCAGTTCATGTGTTGTTGGAACACCCACAGTGCTGTCAGGGAGGGTATTCGAGGACTTTGACCCAGCAACAGTGAGTGGATAGTCAGGGTTATGCGGGGCTTGGAGGGGAATGTGCAGGTGGTGGTGTGCCTGGTGCCCTTGTCTTTCCAAATGGCAGAGGCTGTGCATTTGGAAGGTGCAGTTGAAGGAGCCTTGGTGACTTTGTAGATGATACACATTGGTGGATGAGGTGCCAATGAAGCCGGTTGCTTTGTCCTGGTTAGTCTCGTGCTTCTTGAATGTGGTTCGAATTGCACTCATTCAGCCAAGTAGAAAGTATTCCAACATAATCCAAATAGTGCCTTGTAAATGGTAGAAAGGCTTTGGGGAATCAAGAGATGAGTTATTCGACTCATGATTCCTCACCCTTGACCTGCTTTTGTGGCACAGAATCCAGCAATGGCAATGCCATTGAATGTCAATGAAAATGATTAGATTCTCTCTTGTTAGAGATAATCATTGCCTGGTGCTTGTGGGCATAAACGTTACTTGCCACTTATCAGTTCAAGACTGAATATTCTCCAGCTTTTGTTGCATGTAGACTCTGACTGCTTTAGCATCTGAGGAGCGTTGAACAATGCTGAACATTGTGTAATCGTCCACAATTCAGATCTTACGATGAAAGGAAGGTCATTCATGAAGCAGCTGAAGATGGTTGAGCCTAGGACAATACCTTGAGGAACTCCAGATATGATGTCCTGGAACTGAGATGAACCATTTCCGACCACCACAGCCATCTTCCTTTGGCTAAGTATGATTCCAACCAATGGAGAGTTTTCTCACCGATTCCCATTGAATGCAGTTTTGCTAGCACTCGATCGAATGCTGCCTTGATGTCAAGGGCTGTGATTCTCACCTCATCTCTAGAACTCAGCTCTTTTGTCCATGTTTTGACCAAGGCTGATGGCAACATTGCATTAATGTCTTCTTCCTATTCATCCAACAGACTACTCAGATATCTTTAATTTTCTGTAAGTTTCAATCGCTGGTTTGTACAATGGAACTCCCATGACAGTAGCTGAAGCCCCACTCTACCCAATTAACCAGAAATGTGAAATGTCTGAACATCACCTACAAGCACCATTAGAATTTAACATTTTATCTGAGTCTTGGATGCAAAGTCCAGGCTGTTTTGATGAAAACTCATTGGAAAAACCCAATGTGAATTGAGTTTTGCAAGTTTCAATTCAATTTCATATAGCCACAAATCTTAAACAAAATAAAAATTCCCCATTAATTGGGCATTAAATTGTCAGCCTTAACATGAAAAGTAGTAATTTCTCCTTCCTGCCTGTAAATTCCCTATAATTAGTGATTCCCATGGGAAACTTTAGTTGGGAAGTTGAATTGCAATGTGGACTAACAAGGAATGTGAAACTGGGAACGTGACAGCCAAAACATTTCAGCTCAAGTATCCTCACCAGAGATAGCAGCTGTCCCAAACTGATCCTGTCCCCTGCAACCCCAGTTTGCTTTATGCTTTGTGGTCAAGAATGGCTATCAAGTCTACAGTTCCTGATGGGATGTGACAGGTTGCAGGAAGTCTTCTCGGAACTATTAAAATTGGATAATAGTCCACAGGGGATGACAAACCAACGGAATCACTGCACTCAGTGAACCTTCGGACTACTGCTTTTCCAGTGCAATGAGTTTCAAGAATTGTCCCTCCACTGTGCTCCGCTTGCAGAAACATTTCAAAATATTATCTATGTAAAAGTCATTTGGGCATTGAGGGTTAAAGTCCTTGTAAACTATGCCTTGTGAATCAGGAACAATAAAGTGTCCATCACATTCTAACATAACTCACTGACATGGCCATTAATTGCTGGACAAGGTTTCATGACTTTCTAAAACATCTTTATCAATCTTCATAACCATTTCAGTGCATGATAATCCCCAAGATGTCTCGGGGGTGGGGGGGGGGGGGGGGGGGGGGGGGGGTGGTTGCTGAGTATGAGTTGCCCTGCTGGAACTCATTGCCTGAGCCTTTTATAAGGCATGATGTGGAGATGCTGGTGTTGGACTGGGGTGGTCATTTGATGAAGGAGCAGTGCTCCAAAAGCTTGTGATTTCTATAAACTTGTTGGACTTTAGCTTGGTGTTTTATAGGCCAGGCTCGTGACTAGGCCTGCTGAATTATAGTCCCATGCAGGGACGATGTTGGGTACACCACGGTAGTAGTTTTACTTCACATTCTATAATAAACTATGTTTCTTTCCAGGCGGGTGTCCTGCATCACCACAGAGTGATGGGGAATCAGCTGTTGAATTCTTCTCCCACCATTCACTCACATGGACCATACACACAAACAAGCAAATTAATCAATAAAGCGCACAATGGCCTTGCTGCTGAAGCCATGTTGATGAACATGTGTGTCACATGCAGACAGGTAAATAAAATGATGGGAAAATAAAGCTTACCCTGTGCTTTGCTTTGAAGCCGTTTTGGAAATGGCTGCCTGGATAAGCTGAATAGAACATTGAACATAGAAAACTACAGCATAACACAGGCCCTCCGGCCCACAAAGTTGTGCCGAACATGTCCCTACCTTACAGATTATTAGCCTTACCTATTATCCTCTGTCTTACTAATATCCATGTACTTATCTAAAAGTCTCTTAAAAGACCCTTACAAGACCCTATCGAACGGATTCATTCATTCACATTCATCCCAAGATCAGCCAGCCTTCCCTTGTGTCTTACTGGCAATGAGAAGTTTGCAGCACTGAGATATCAAAGCTGCAGAGACAATTCACTAAAAAGCACTGAACACTGTACAGCTGAAGAAGCTCAAAGTGGGGCAGGAGCTGAAGAACAAAGCAAAGAAAACTAGGAACTTGTTTATTAAGTGTCTGAAATCTCATCCACTTTAGTAGCTCTGCTGCTGCTGGTGTTAACAATCGAGGAATAAAAGCGTACACTCCTGCTTGCAACATATAATGGCAATATACGTCCAGATATTGGGTGAGATTCTCTGAGATTCTATGGCCTCCTGGCAGCACACTGCTGGCATTGGATACCACCGCTGTCAATGGGCGTTCCCAATGAAGCCAGCCGGCACGAAAGGCCAGAGAATTTATGAACAGCCAAAGAAATTGAAGTCACTTTAAAGGGTTTTTTTTTATTTAAAAAAGGAGTTCGTATTAATTGAATGGCTTGTTTCATAAACTTTTATTAACATTGTTTATTTCTCACAAGTACATTCATTCATTTTGCAATTGGTTGTGAAAATCTTTAAAATGTTGACCACCAAAATGTCCTCCTTCATTGATATTAGTACATATACATTATCAGTAAACATCGTTAATTGCAATCCATAAATATGTCCCATCTTGCTTTCTCTTTATGATTGGTGCTTGCGTTTTTGACTGAATTCTTTTAAAAATGGCTCATGTTGTCCTGAATGTCGCAGACCCCTGGCCTAGGTTACACATTCATGTTTCAGCAGTGGCACTTGAGACTAGAAACTCCAGGCTCAAGAACTAACAGTATTACTACTGAGCCATTGTTGCCACCCAGATAAGACGGATGGTGAACTTGCATTGATAAGATGTTTTTTCCACTAACAAAATCCCCTGGATAGATTAGCAATTTAAAATTAATACTTTTGGAAGTCATAGAAAAATGGTATCCTTACAGTGCAGAAGAATGCCATTCAGCCCATCAAGCTCCGAAAGAACATCTTACCAAGGTCCCATCCTGCAATCCCATGCATTTACCCCACTAATCCTCTTAATCTACATATCTTTGGACATTAAGGGACAAAGTAGCATGGTGATTCCACCCTACCCGCATATCTTTGGAGTGTGGAAGAGAACCAGAGCACCCAGATGAAACCCACACAGACACGGGAAGAATGTGCAAACTCCACACAGACAGTGACCCGAGGCTGGAATTGAACCTGGGTCCCGGGTGCTGTGAGGCAGCAGTGCTAACTATTGTGCCACCATACCATCCTGCAATTATTTTAGTGGAGCAGCAGTTTGGGGAAAATATGGAATTGTAAAATAGAAGCCTCAAATTATGGGTGGCGGGGGGGAAGAGCAGCTTCTCAGCACCACCGATACCCATCAGCTTAATCTGCTAGTTACCTTGGTGAACAGCTATGTTGGAATTTTACAAAAAAGTTAACATCCTAAAAAACACAAAATGTCAACAAATACCTTGGAGGCTTCGAAACCCTTACAAATTGTTTGCAGCCGAGATCATTCTCCACGTCAGTTTCTCCCTCTGGATCCAAGTAATTGTGTAACAGCATCCAGTGCACAGCATGCACGCAAACAAGCCTTTCCATAAATTCCAGATTCTTCTTGGTTACATGAGCTTGTTTTTACATTCCAGAAAAGAGAAGACCACATGCGACCGACTCGCTAATATGACAGGGTTCACGCATGCAATGGAAATATATGTGAATTGGCACATCTTTAAAATGTCAGAGGACAAATTTAGTTGAACTGCTCCGGCTTCAGCTTGTAAAAGATCTGAAGTGGAAAACTTGGCATCTTTCCCATTGGATCTGATCTGCCAGTTGTAGCCTTAAGTGGCCACTGCAGTTTGGAAGGGAGTGGGTCACTTCTGTCCCATGTGCAAAGTCAAATCCACTTTCTGCTAATTGAGAAGAAATGTCTCAGTACAAAAACAAATTTGATGGCCTATTTAAATGTGCAATAAAGATAAAATGTTAGACAGAAACAGGTGAGAAACAGATTGCTTGTCGTCCGAGTGGAAACAAAAAAATCTAACCAGTAGGCCGGAGATCATTCAGCTAAATTGAGGCCAATAAGCTTAAGGGAAGATGTCAAAATTTTTCTAGGCATGTGATAGTGAAGAAAGGCAGGAGATATTTAGCAGAGGAGACTTTGGCGTGGGAAATGAGGTACTTTTTTAAATAAGAGGAACCTCAATGTGGCAGATGGGCTCCACTGAAACAAAAAATGTTATACCTTTATAGGAGAGGGGCATCACTGGCTGACCAGCATTTACTATCCATCCCTACTTGCCCTTGGAGGGCAATTGAGAGTCAACCACATTGCTGTGGCTCTGGAGTCACATGTAGGTCAGACCAGGTAAAGACGGCAGATTCCCTCTCCTAAAGGACATTAGTGAATCAGATGGATTTTTCCAACTATCATCAATGATTCCTAATTCCAGATATTTTTTGTTGAATCCAAATTCCACCATGGTGGAATTTGAACCCAGGTCCTCAGAACATTAGCTAAGTTCCTAGATTGATATCGCCTCTCCCAATTGAAATGTTGAATGATGGGATACATAGAATGATGACGGACTATCTAACTTAGATGCATGGAGTGTTTGTAGGAGGTGTGAGAGAGCACCTATATCAATTGAAGCAAACCTCATGGTATCTCATTGGAAACACAAATCAAAGTTTAATAAGTTGAATTTCAATAATAGGAGATAATAAAAAGTAATAAATATTATTAAGATCTGACTTCACTTTGTGCCTTTGACCAAAATCCTTTGATAGTTAGGTTGAAAATAGCACCAACTGCACTTGTGAAACAGAGTTTTGAACCACAATCAGCTTCTGCCTGTAAAAGTGTTTTTGAGTTCAACTCCCAACAAGGCTCGAACCTGATTTCAGTAGACAGTGAAATGTGGTGGTCCAGATAGCGATGGAGTACGTTCCCAGGAGTTAACTGATCCTGGAACCTCAAACTCAACTGAGAAATCTTGAATTAAACAGTGACATATATAATTGGTGCAGGTTTTAATTGCAATTTAAAAGAAAACCTTCCAGTAAACTAGCACCAAACTATTCACTTGCAATAATGTACTATTTCTGTTCACACAAGCAGGTTTTTTGTTAATACAAAATTACACTTTGCACATCAAGCAATAAATATTTTCAGATTTTAACTTGAAACTAGTCACATTTACAAATGCCGAGCACGGGGTATCTAATAGGAGAGTAACCTACAGATGCTGGAAATCTGAAATATTATCAGAAATGCTAGAAAACCTCAGCAGGACCCGGTAGCATCTGTGGAGAGAGGAGTAGAGTCAATGGGCCCGATTTTACCAACAAGTTGCGCCTGTTTTTGGGTGCGAAAACTTGGTAAAGTCAGGCGTAGGCAATTAGCGCGATCCGCGACCATCTCCACACCCATTCCCAATAAACTAAACGCTTAAAATGGCTGCAATTGGTACCACACCCAAAACGGGCGCAACATCAATTTAGATGTACTTACATGCATTTAAATTGAGTTAATGGGCTGGACACCCAATCTTACTGGCATTTCCCCCATTACCACCGTGTTCACCCATCCAGATTCGGCGCAAAACAGACATGCTCTGCAAAGACTTGTTTTGGGTGCTCCAGCTTCTGAAGGGGTAAGTTCAGAGCTTCTAGTAGCTCTCCAACTCAGATTGGTAGTAGAGGGTGGGGGGAGGGAGGCGAGCCAGATCATTCTCTGGTGGGGGGAGGTAGGACTGAGGCAGTTACATCATTCTCTGGTGGAGGGGAGAGGAGAGGAGAAGGGAGGTGAGTCAGATCGTTCTCTGGTGGGGGCGAGGAGGGAAGTGGATCAGACGGATCTCTGGTGGGGGTGGGAGATGGGTAATCATTCTTGGGGAGGGGGGGAGAGGAGGGAGGCGGGTCAGATCGTTCTCTGATGGGAGGCGAAGGAGGTCCACTGTCATTCTGTTAGCGATCAGTAGGGGGGAAGGGGGGCAGGAGGCTGCAATCATTCTGGGTATCTGGCTGTGGGGGGGGGCGTTAGGGGGGACAGTTATGTTATGGGGGTGGGAGCAGTGTCTGTGGGGGCCATGGAGGAGGGATTATCCCCATTATCTCCATGCAGGGGAGCATTTTTCAAAATTATTTTCACTGCTCATGCGCAGTTGAAGACACTGATTGGAGCTACAGGATTTAAGGCTCAATAAGCCCTGTGCACAGACTTTTGCAGCGCAATTCAGAATTGCTGATTTTTTTTCAGGCAGAGTGCGAATGGGGGCGCCTGAGAACAGGTTTACAAGTTGAATGTGGAACACTCCCACATTCAGTGCTTACAATCAAAATGATAAAATCGGGCCCAGTGAGCTGGATTTTATGGCTTCGCTCAACCTGAGATTGTAAAATCCCAGCCAAGGGCTACAGACCTTTCCATTGCCTGCCCTTGGCCCGCTCCAATTCCATGGCGGGTGGAGCGTAGAGTTCCGGTGAATATTTTGGGTCCATGATCTGCATTAGTTCTGATGATATGGTGATACCGGCGTTAGACTGGGATGGGCATGGTAAGAACTCTCACAAACACCAGGTTAAAGCCCAATAGGTTTATTTGGAAACACGAGCTTTCAGAGCACTGCCCCTTCATCAAGTGAATGGGGCCATTTGATGAAGGAGCAGTGGTCCGAAAGCTCGTGATTCCAAATAAACCTGCTGGACTTTAACCTGGTGTTGTGAGACTTCTTACAAGTTCTGATAGAGGGGCACTGTTCCTCTTTGCACAGTGGCCGCCGGGCATGATGAGCATTTCTAACACTTATTGTTTCTATCGGAGCAAAAACAGTGCCTTTTGCCTGTTCTCCAAAGATTCAGTCAGATTCTTGTGAGCTACTCATTCCCCTTCAAGAAGAATCCAGCAGCAACAGCTGTCTGAGATCTGGTTTGGCACATTCACCTTCATTAAATATGAATTTAAAACAAAACAGCTAAGCTATGAAGAAAACAAACAATTCGCTAAGCAAAAAAAAGGCAGTAAGTTGAGCACTTAAAAAATAAGTAAATAATAAAAAAAGACCATTAAAAAATGTGCCAGGCAGCAGAAGAAAACCTTTTTTTGCATTTTTGACTAAACACTGGAGCTACAGAGAGATAGATTAGAATCATAGAATCTCTACAGTGCAGAAAGAGGCCATTCAGCCCATGGAGTCTGCACTGACCGTACTCCCATCCAGAGTCCATTCCCGTAACCCTACATGTTTGTCCTCTAATCCTCTGACACTAAGGTCAATTTATCATGGCCAATCAACCTGACCAGCACATCTTTAGACTGTGGGAGTAAACCAGAGGAAACCCACATAGACATGGGGAGAATGTGCAGACTCCACATAGACACTCACCTAAGGCCAGAATTGAATCAAGGTCCCTAGCACTGTGAGGCAGCAGTGCGAAACACTGTGCCACTGCGCTACCCTAAATAAAACTGGAGTTATAGGGAAGCAGATTAAGACCCAAATAAAACTGGAATGACAGAGAAACAGATTAGGCCCCAAGTCCTGGTCACCAGGGAAGGGATGGAGCCTGAGACCAAGCTAAGGAAGAGGGTTATCTACCATGGGCCTTGCGTTTGCCTCTGAAGGTGCATATTCCAAACTGGCCTTGGCAGAATTCATACAAAAGTTTGGGGAGGGGGGGATGGAAACAGGTTTCAGCCTGGGTTTACCTCCTCTTCTTTCCTGGTAGGTGGATAGGTTTATTGAGGAGGGAGGAGGGAAAGGATGTGTGTGTCCAACTCACTTGCAGTCTTGAGGTTCTCACATATACCACATTCAAGAAGTAAAAGATCAGATCAGTCCAGGATCACATACCATCAAGAGACAATTCATTTTTGATTTTTGCAATGAAATAGTGTGCATTTGGCCCATTTAAATTAAAAAGTAATTAAGAAAGGAATAAGAAAATTGTATTGATTTGCTAAAAGCATTCCCTGTATAATGCACATTTATAGTTTTTGACTTGGGTAGCCTATATATATATATTTATATATATATACATACATACATAGATAGCCAGTAATCAATAAACATAAAGACCTAGTGAAAAAAATTCATAATACAGTGATTACTGAGATGCCAAATGATAGCAATTAGATATTGGCCAATCAGCAATTAATCAGAGAAATAAAGTTAGATCAAGCCAAAAATAAAACAGTAATGGTCAAACAGGAACAGTCACTAGTTATGTGTAACTTACCAGGCATGAATAAAATACCTAGAACAATGTTAACACACTGTAATAAATAGAGGAAATTGTACAAGTGAGATAAGAAACTTTAAACTTCACAAGACTCATCTGAAGCTTTACTGCACCCAAGTTTAGATGAAAACATTTTTAATTGTCCATGAGAGACAGTATGTCATTTCAGAAGCTGGGACCTACACTGGAGGCTAAGAGCAAAGCCACCAAGGGCCATGGAGTATATCACCCAGAATGCACACTGGCTGTCAAAACAAATGGCCACTAGAATTCTGAGGGGAATTTTCCCATCCCGTCTGCCACAGGAATTATAGCGAGTCAGAAGGGGTGAGAGTTGACGGGGAGGGGGGGGGGGGGGGGGGGGGGGGGGGTCGGGGTGGATGCGGGGGTGAGGTGTGGATCATACAAAAGTCCATTGACCTCAGCGGGATTTTCTGGTTTGGATGAACATAGCTTTGTTCTGAGCGGAGCGCCCCTCCCCACAGAGCAATGAAGTGTGAGGAACAATGCTGCCAGCTCAGCCCCCTGATGGTTACGGGGCCCCAGTGATTAGCACTCTCCGCACACCCCTTACCCAGGCCCTGAGTAAGGGACTTTCACATGGCCATGGGGGGGGGGGGGGGGGGGGGGGGGGGGGGGGGGTTGGTGGCTATATTGCCATTGCCACCTTCTTCCCCCTTCACACTTGTTTGTAGACAATTTGTGCTCAGTGCCTCGTTCCTCCCAAAGCCCTGATGGTGGGTAATTGGTGTGCAACATAGCACAAGGATGAATAAACGCAAAATGCTACAGGTGCTGGAGATCTGAAATAAAATGTGAACGTACTGGAAAAGCTCAGCAGGTCTGGCAGCGTCAGTGGAGAGAGAGTTAATACTGAGTCCGATATGACACATCTTTGGAACTGAATGCCACAAGCCTACTGGACGTCCCAGCTGGCGCATACTAATGTTCATCTCCAGATCGTTCTGTGTAGCTGAAACATATCTTGAATATTCTGATATTTTGCTCAATGCCACATCTGCTAGTCATTTTGCTTTCTCTGTTCAGGTGTCATCAGCCATGTTTGTAAGGGTTATCCCTTGTATCCTAGCAACGACTCTCAATGGCCTGCTGCAGAACAAATGCTTTATTAAATTTATTTATTAGTGTCATAAGTCAGCTTGCAGTAATGCTGCAATGAAGTTACTATGACAATTCCTTAGTCAACACATTCTGGTGCCTGTTCAGGTACACTGAGGGAGAATTTAGCATGGCCAGTGCACCTAACTAGCACATCTTTTGGACTATGGGAGGGAACTGGAGCATCCGGAGGAAACCCACACAGACACAGAGAGAATCTCTCACAGGGAGAGTCGCTCCTGAGTGTGGCGAGTAGGGGATTTCCATGGTAACTTCATTGCAGCGTTAATGTAAGTCTACTTGTAACACTAATAAATAAATATAATAAGCTTTTGTCCTGCAGCAGGCCATTGAGAGTCGTTGCTAGGATACAAGGGATAACCCTTACAAACATGGTTGATGACACCTGTCCAGAGAAAGCAAAATGACTAGCAGATGTAGCATTGAGCAAAATATCAGAATATTCAAGATATGTTTCAGCTACACAGAACGATCTGGAGATGAACATTAGTATGCGCCAGCTAGGACGTCCAATAGGCTTGTTGCATTCAGTTCCAAAGATGTGTCATATTGGACTCAGTATTAACTCTCTCTCCACTGACGCTGCCAGACCTGCTGAGCTTTTCCAGCACGTTCACATTTTATTTCAGATCTCCAGACCCCACACAGACAGTGATCCAAGCCAGGAATCAAACCCAGGTTCCTGGCACTATGAGGTAGCAATGTTAAGCACTGTGCCACCATGCCATGCTTAGGTCAGCTGCCCATGAATCAAGCATACATAATACATATTATACATAATATAACATACATAATACATTAATACATACCAGCTGCAGACTGATGCAGTGAAAGTGCCTGTGGCGCACATATACTCCTGTTTGCACTGCAGGGGCAGAGATATGTCTGTAGTTGATGATACCTTGCACCTATGTTAAATGCAAGGTAAGTCCATTCAAAAGCTTGACAGCAGCAGGGAAGAAGCTGTTCCTGAGTGGGTTGGCACATGACCTCAAACTTTTGTATCTTTTTCTCGATGGAAGAAGGTGAAAGAGAGAACGTCCTGGTGTGTGGGGTCCTTAATTATGCTGGCTGCTTTGTCGAGGCAGCGGGAAGTGTAGACAGAATCAATGGATAGGAGGTTGGTTGGCTACATTCACGATCTTTTGCGGTTCCTTGCAGTCTTGGACAGAGCAGGAGCTATGCCAAGCTATGATACAACTAGAAAGAAAGCTTTCTATGGTGCATCTGTAAAAGTTGATGAGAGTCGTAGCTAACATGCCAAATTTCCTCCGTTTTCTGGGAAAATAGAGGCGTTGGTGGGCTTTCTTAACTATTGTGTCAGCATGGAGGGACCAGGGCAGGTTGGCAAACTGAACACCTAAAAACTTGAAGCTCTCAATCCTTTCTACTTTGTCCCCATTGATGTACACAAGAGCATGTTCTGCTTCATGCTTCCTGGAGTCAAAGACAATCTCCTTTGTTTTGTTGATGTTGAGGGGGAGATTATTGCTGCCACACTAGTTGGCCAAATTCTCTATCTCATTCCTGTACTCTGAGTTATTGTTCTTTGGTGTCGTCAGCAAACTTAAAAATCAAACTGGAGGGGAATTTGGCCACACGATCATAGACATATAAGGAGTACAGTAGGGGGCTGAGTCTTGTGGAGCACTGGTGTTGAGGATGATCATGGAGGAGGTGTTGTAGCCTGCCCTTACTGATAGTGGTCTATAGGTTAGGAAGTTCAGGATCCAGTTGCAGAGAGAGCTGCCAAGGTCCAAGCCATGGGATTTAGAGATGAGTTCCATAGGTATAATGGTGTTGAGGCTGAGCTGTAGTCAATAAATAAGAATCTGACATAGGTATCCTTGTTATCTAGATGTTCCAGGAATGAATGCAGGGCCAAGGAAATGCTTCAGGTCTGTTGCAGTGGTAGGCAAATTGTAGTGGATCCAGGTAGTCCAGGAGGCTGGAATTGATTCGTACCAGGACTAACTTTTTAAAACACTTCATAATGATGGATGCCAGAGCCATTGGCCGGTAGTCAGGAAGGCTGCTTGGTTTTTCTTATGTACCGGGATGATGGTTGTCTTCTTGAAGCAGATAGGGACCTCAGATTGTTGTAAAGAATGGTTGAAGATGCCTGTGAATATCCTCGCCAGTTGATCCACACAGGATCTGAGTGCACGTCTGGGTACCCCATCTGGGCCAGTCGTTTGCTGGGGGTTGACCTTCAAGAAAGCTGCTCTGACATCTGCAGTGATGATCAGTGATGCAGGTTCATCCAGAGTTTCCAAGATGGAGGCCATGCTGTCACTGACCTCTTGCTCAAAATGGGCATAGAATGTATTGAGCTCATCAGGAAGAGATGCATTGGAGCCAACGATTTTATATGCCTTTATCTTGTAGCCTGTTATGTCTCGCAGACCTTGCCATAGTCAGCGGGGGATGGTGAGGCTAGCCTGGGCCTCTAGCTTGGTCCACTACTGTCTTTTGGCATCTTTGATGGATCTCCTTAGAATATATCTGGCTTTCTTGTATAGGTCAGTGTCACTTGACTTGAATGCCTCAGACCTGGACTTTAGCAAGCAGTGGATATCCCTGATTTCCAACTGGGGAAAACGGATTTGATTCTTTGGCACACAAGCTTCTACACATTTCCCAATGAACTTAGTTACTGTAATGGCGTACTCATTCAGGTTGGTCACAGACTTTTTAAATACTGACCAGTCCACTGACTCCAAGCAGTCCCATAGGAAATCATCCAATTTCTCAGACCAACATTGCATAATTTTCTTTAATGGATTCTCTTGCTTCAGACTAATCCTGTAGGAGAAGGAAAGATGAAATGAGAACTAATTCTGGAGAGCATAAATCTCTCTAGTGCGAAGGCTTCCCAATGCAGCTGTTAGACAGAAAGGAGGGTACATATGGCACAGAGCACTAAGGCTCAGAATCTTGCTGAGGGGCCAGAGTGTGCCGTAAACTCACATTCTTCCTACCAGGAACAGCTCACAGCCTCCGACTCTCCAGCTAGAATGTCTGCTGGAGTTTTAATACCCAGAGACTTGGACTCAGATCAATGGAGGGGGGAGGAGGGATGTGCTGCCATACTGCCTGACATTGGTGAGCTGGAAAGAGGCCTGCAATTGATCTGGGTGATGGAAGTGGTGGGGGGGATCAGAGGGTCAGTAATGTTGCTAGCAGGGCCTGGCTTCACATTCACCCTGCCAAAGTGAAGGTCATGACTGAACCTGGATCTCTACAAAACTGTTACTAACTGCCCAGCCACCTCCAGTAACACTTGTTTTGATTGATTAGTGACCGACTCCTGTCACCCTCTGGATACTCTCCTCTCCCTCATTGCCCAGGAGGGCCTTATGTCTACATCCCTGAAGGGTTGGTAGTCCTCCCCCGGATACTAGGCCTCACTTCCTGTCATCCTGGTGCTTAGTTTCCTATTTTCAAAAGGATGCATTAGTAATGGCAGCTCTGATACCTTTATATAAACAGCCCACACGTCAGCAATCCTGCCTCTATCCTGCATCCACCACCATTATTGACAGCCCATGCCATCATCATAGCTACATCTCCTGCCTCCTTCCCAGGGTGGGATTACAATTCAGAAATCTTCCCAATCCTGGAGGAAAAGTCCTGCTCCAGATTCCCACTACTCTTTTTTGAAGAAGTGATTTTTGACATCAAATTATTGAATGGTGACAGCACACAAGGCCACCCAGCCTGTCATGTGTGTGCTGGCCCTCTGAATGAGCAATTCACCTAATGCCATTCCCTTGCCTTTGCCCCAAAGCTGGGCACATTTTTCCTTTTCAGATTGGGAGCCAGTGCAGTCTTGAATACCTCAGGTAATTGTGCTTCCTTCACATGCTAAGGTTATGCGTTCTAAATCTTAATCACTTCCTGCATAGAAAACTTTTTCCTCAACTTATCATCACTACTTTTGCCAATTACCTCAAATCCACATCCTCTGGTTCTAGATTTATTATTAGTGTCACAAATAGGCTTACATTAACACTGCAATGAAGTTACAATGAAAATCCTCTCATCGCTTCATTCCGGCGCCTGTTCAAATACACTGAGGGAGAATTTTGCATGGCCAATGCACTTAACCAACACACCTTTCGAACTGTGGGAGGAAACTGGAGCACCCACACAGACACGGGGAGAACATGCAAACTCCACACAACAGTGACCCAAGCCAGGAATCGAACCCAGGTCCTTGGCACTGTCAGGCAGCAGTGTTAACTGCTGGCCGCTCTGCCATTGGGAACAATTGTTCTTTAAACGTTTCTTAACTTTTGATAGCTGAACGCAAATAACAGCCTGCAGATTGTAACCCTTTCAAATCCTTACACGTACAGAGAGAATTCTGGGCACCCAGCACAAATCCCTTCCAACATCATTTCATATAACTGTTCCCTAATTTTCAACACGGGAAGCCTTCCACCTGTGGTATCTGTACTGGTTCTATGTAACAGCAATGTAGCTCATCCCACTCTCTCACCCTTTCCCCATCACCATCCAACACTGCTCTCTTTCTTATCCAATCTCCTTGTAATGGCCACAATTGAACCTGCAAAGTTTCACACCCAGGGGCTAAGATACACCAAATGTGGTAATGACATGTTAATGAGGGGTTAATTGGGTGTTGTGTTATTGCTGTAACAGTATCCACCCTTTGTACTCCTACTCTCTTGAGATAAAGGCCAATATTTTGTTTGCATTTTTTATTATTTATTGCAATTGGCCACTTGTTTTTAGTGATTCCTGTACGTGTGACTTCTCAGTCTCTTGATTTATCCACAGTACCCAGTTCTGCCATTTGGAAAATATTCTGATTGATCTCCCTCTTGGCTCCAAAGTGGATAACTTTATACTTCACTTAAAACTCCATCTTCCACAATTTTGTCCACATACCTAATACACCAATGTCCCTTAGAACTGGAGATCTCTCATTCAGTTCTCACACAAAGCATTTCAATTATCTTTTGAAAACAATACCCAATTCAACAAGAATTTCTTTTAAATTAAATGTAGCCAGATAGCCTTTACAAAGGATTCCAAAGGTTATAAATGCACCTCCTTCCGGGCAGTATGTTACCAGCAAATTGGTGGACATTAGCACATAGTTCTTTTAGGACCACCACTTTTCTGGTGTTGTTTAATTGTTTTAACTGTTCTTTAGTTAATTTAAAGTTAAAGTTTTAGTTAGTTTAAAGTTCATCCTTAAACCCCCTCCCTCCTCCATCAACCCCATCAATGTTCTTTCTTTACTTCATAGGCATTACTCCTACCTTACCCGGGTGGCAGCGTGTATCTGAGGTAACTATTGCAAGCATGCTATTTGATTGTAAAATACTGCACCACCAATGTCCTTTCCCATCCATGTCAGATTACCAAAGCTAAGCCCCTTCTACTCGTTCACTTTGCTAGATCATGTGTACTAGGAGCAGGACTAGGCCAAGCAGCCTCTCAAGCTAACTCCACCATTTAGTAAGATTATGGCTGATCTGATTGTAACTTCAGTCTCAATTCCGCATGACTCCTCGTCAGACAGATTCGAAACTTAACTCTGTTGCTCTCTCCTCAGATGCTGCCAGACCAGCTAGGTATTTTTATTTCAGATTTTCAGCTTGGTGTACTGTAAACAGTAGTCCAGATGCGGGGCTCTATTTTACCGTTTTGATTCTAAGTGCTGGGCGGACCTGAAACTGGGAGTGTTTCAGATCTGACTTTTAGACCATTCAGAGGTGCCCCCATACACACTCTGCCTGAAAAAGTATCAGGAATTTTGAATCACACTGCACAAGCCTGTGGGTGGGGGCTTAACACACTCGAAACCCTGTAGCTCCAATCGGTACCTGCAACTGCGCCTGCACAGAAAAACAATGATAGAATGCTGCTCCCCTGTCACATCTCTCCTGGATAATGCCTCCCTCTGGCCCCCAAAGACATTACCCCACCCCCACAACATTACTGACTCTCTGATCCCCACACCCCCTCCACCACCCAGATCAATTTCAGGCCCCTTTCCAGCCACCAATGTCAGGCAGTATGGCAGCACATCCCTTCCCCCCGCCCACTGATCTTAGGCAAAGTGTCAGTTGATTCCCCCTGCCTTTCAGAAGTGCAAATCACACGAGATGACCATACCAGGGGCACACAAGTAGATATATTCCCTGAGTGTGAGGGACATATCAGGGCATTGCCCCTGGCACTCTGGCAGTGCCCCTGGATGACACTGTCAGGCAGCCTCCTGGTGAGCTCCATTGCATTTTTGTCTATGGCGGGGGGAGGGGGGGGGGGGGGGGGTGGTTGCCCTGCTGTATGTGGAGTCACGAGGAATTTGGTGGGATGGGTGTTCCCCATGTCTATAGGGTGTCTCCAATGTCCATGGAGGAGTAGGGTGGTTGCCTTTTATTTAAATTGGAGATCAGGGTGCCCCAATCTTGGAAATCCCAGCTTTGCTGTCTTTCTAAGATCTCACCCCTCCAGCTGGCTGTGTGAATCTCACTTCCCTTTTGAAATTGCACAGAGGCCGTTCAAAACATGAGGAAAGCCAACTGTGAGCTTCACACTTGGTCCTTGCCTGAGCTAACACTGTACATTTCTGGGAAGATTCCAGTCAATATGTTGCTTTTTTATTCTTCCTGCCAACATCGAGAATTGCACAATTTTCCACATTATATTCTATGAGCCAGATCTTTGTCCCCTCACCTAACATATCTACATCCTTTTGTAGACTCATGTTCTACACTTTTTACTTTCCTATCTTTCTTAACATCATATGTCTCTCAGAAATCTAAGTGCAATACATTCACCATTTCCCTTCTATCCTCAGCACATGTCACTTCTTCAAACAACTCCAATAAATTGGTTAAATAGGATTTCTCTTTCACAAAATCATATTCACTCTGCCTGATTGCCTTGTTCCCCACTATTAATCCTACATTCTAGCTTCTTCCCCTCTGACAGATGTTAAGCTAATTGGTCTATAGTTTCTTGCTCTCTCGTCTCCCTCCTTTACTGGTTTCTAATCTAATGGAGCCTTTCCCAAGTCAAGACAATTTGGAAAATTATGTGCCCATAATCTTTCTTGTCACTTCTTTTCAGATGAAGGCCCCGGAATCCAGGGATTTGTCAGCCCGCAGCTCCGAGACTTTGCTCATTACCCTTTCCAAGGTGATTGCAATTTTCTTGAGTTCCTCCCTGCCTTCTATTTTCTGATTTATAGCTATTTCTGGGATGTTACTTGTATGCTTTATAGTGAAAAATGATGTGAAATTCCTGTACAATTTATCTACCATCTCTTTATTTTCCATTATTAATTTCCCAGACTCACTTCCTAGAAGACCAACAATAGCTTTGTTAACTCTTTTCTTTATAAAATGTCTATAGAAACACTTACTATCTGTCTTTATATTTCCAACTAGCCTTCTTTCAAACTCTAACTTTTTCTTCCTTATCAATCTTTGCTGCTTTTTATATTCTGTCCCATCTTCTAACCCACCACTCATCATTGTGAAATTATATGCTTTTCTTTTAACTTTGATACCATCTTTAAACTTCTTTAGTTAACCACAGATGATGGGTCCTCCCCTTGGAAACTTTTCTAACTGGAGTGTATCTATTCTGTACATTCTGAAATGTCTCTTTAAATGTCTCCAGTGAGTGCATATCTATCTATCTAACTCTTAACTTAATCTATCCATTCACTTTAACTGGTTCTGCTTTCATGCCCTCATGATTGCCCTTGTTTTAAGTTTAAAATACTGCTCGTCCCTCCTGCAAACTGGATGCAAAACTCAATTATATCATGATATGGAAATGCCAGTGTTGGACTGGGGTGATCACAGTATAAGTCTCACAACACCAGGTTAAAGGCCAACAGGTTTATTTGATATCACAAGGTTTTGGAGTGACTTACCTGATGAAGGAGCAACACTCCAAAAGCTTGTGATACCAAATAAACATGTTGGACTTTAACCTCGTGTTGTGAGACTTCTTACAATAATATTATGATCACTGCTACCCAGAGGTGCCTTCATTATGAGCTCAGTAATTAATCTATCCTTGTTGCACAATAACATAGCCTGATCTTTGGTTGATTCCAGAAGGTACTGCTCTGAGGAGCTATCCCAAAAACATACTCGGAATGCCTCAGCTAGACAAGTGCTTTGCAGCCAACACTGGTGTACTGTGAGGACCCCCTCCCCTTGCAAGTGTGCCATGGAAAAAGATTCAAAATGATTAAAAATTCATGTAATTAAACCTGAACTAACCTTCTTCTCCATCTCTGCAATTAGCATCTCCAAAATCCAATGCATCTCCCACGCATTTATTGACTAGGAAAATTCACCAGCGGTTTAGATTTTTTATGTTGGTCAGATCCATGCGATGATTAACAGAACTTGGAGTTGAAGACAAAGGCCCCTTGCATCTGCACAAAAAGCGAAAACTCAACAAAGACACTAAAACCCTGGGAGAAGTAAAAGATGTGGAGATGCCGGCGTTAGACTGGGGTAAACACAATAAGAAGTCTCACAACACCAGGTTAAAATCCTGGAGCTTTTGAAGCACTGCTTCTTCATCAAGTAAGTGAGTTACCTGATGAAGGGTTAGTTCTCAAGCTGGTGGCTTGTGCTATCAAACAGATCTGTTGGGCTTTAACCCTATGTTGTCAGAAGCAAAAGAGCTAGGGAAGGGTTAAAAACACACAGGCAAGGGAACAGGGAGGAGTTAAAAACAAATTTCCCAGTAAGAGAAACAGACTGAGAAATGAGAAGGTTTGCCTCAATATTATTTTAATATTATAAGGGTGAATCATAAAATTTAAAGGTTCGGAACCACTGATCCCGGTTCCTTTACCCATCAAATCTTCCCAGTCTACGGGCAGGACTTTCTGCCTGTGCTTGCCCCAAGGTTAGAAAATCCCAACCGGGGCCAAAGGGCTTTTGCATGGTCCATGTGCTGCCCGCTATGCTTCCTGTGGTGTGTGGGATGGGAATATTCAGTAATACATGCAAATTACAAACCCTCGCCCCACTCCGTGATTTTGGCTGGACATTTCTGACAAACTCTAATATTTCTTCCTTTACACTGTGTCCCATCATATGGTCAGTTTTCAGGGGTCTGTACACCACTCCTACAAGTGACTTTTTGCCCCTATCATTTCTTATCTCTACCCAGACTACCTCTACATCCTGCTTTCCTAAGCTTGGGTCATCCCTCTCTAATGTGTTAATGCCATCCTTAATTAACAGAGCCACCCCTCCATCTTTTCCTAACTGCTCTGTCCTTCCCAAATGCCGCCTACTTTTCAATGGTCAGATCCCAATCTATGTCTTGCACCAATTGAGAAAGCGGGCGAGGGAGAGGATCTGACTAATACATACCCAAATTATCTTCCGGTACAACATCCAGGGCCAAAGGGAAGGGCATGGGGAGGGATAAAGGAGAAAATAAGCCTCTGTTTGTGCTGCAGTATCAAAGAGTATTCAATTCCTAACCAATACTCAGTAGGTTATATAAAAACAAAACTTATTTCTGGATATAAAATGGTATCATTTTAAAAAGATAGTTTAGTGAATTTAGGCCATAACCACTGCCAATTGAACTCCACGTATAGCAAGTCTAATCTGGGTGTGGCTGCTATTAGAAGCAGCTGGAAGTCTGCAATGGACAAAAATGCTGTGACTCTTTTTCCCTATAATATACTCCAGATGCTATATTCATTCATATCTCAAATACTTCAGAACCCTTTAATGCATTTAAAATGAAAATAGTTCCAATTACCATAATTATTAACCATCAGAATACTTAGTTATCTTCCTGTGTCCAAGACACTTCTGCACCTCCTGAGTATATACGTTGGACTCTTTAAATACTCATTGTAGCCATGCCCAGGAGAAAATCTGGCACTTGAGGCACACAACAAATGGATCCTTCAAATCAGTCACTACAAATATTTAAATTATGATTACACCTTGCAAACTCAAATCCATTATTGAACTGAATTTTAATTTGGGTCACACTTAAAATTACAAACATATGGGCTGTTGCTTTGTAAGAACTTTTTCTTTCATTGGACATAACAGAAAATGACATGTTAAAAAACTCTTACAGCAACAAATCCAAAACTAATACAAAATCTACCATCAAGGTGTCAAGTGGTCAGCACAAGGATTTGTTCACAGTACCATGAAACCAGTAAGTTTGGGTCTCAACAAGGCATCCCAATCATTGGACAGGCCCAACACAGAAACCAACTTTGGAAGTTGGCAACAGCCCCCAGGTGGGCTCTGGTTAAACAAGCTCAGGTTGGTTTAGCCAATATTTCCTCCCAAATATGTAGGGTGGGATTTTTCTGCCATGCTCGCTCCACAACCAGAAAATCCTGCCTGAAGTAAACTGACCTTTCCATGGTCTGCCCCTCACCAGCTATAATTCCCATGGGGGCGGACTGGGATAATAATCAGTAGGTACCTTGGCAATGTGATACTATATTCTACCCCTGCCTCCCCATTGCCACCACCCCCATCCTCCTGCCAAGAGTTATTAGAATAGAGCTTTCGTAATTCTCCATAGTCTGAAAATCAGCAATTCCCAGATCGTTTTATTATTTGTTTGTGAGACATAGGTGCCACTGGCTGGCCAACATTCATTGGCCATCCCTAGTTGCCCAAGAACAGTTGAGAGTCAACACATTGCTACAGTTCTGGAGTCACATGTAGGTCAGACCAGGTAAGGACAGCAGAATTCCCAGAGACCAGGAAAATGCCGCTCAAACCCAAGCTTTCACTCTGCTGGTTTCCAACGATCAAATCTGCATCCCTGGACCTGGAGCATTCTCCCCCCATTCCTCTTCTATGGTTATTCCACACTCCTAAATATCAATTCCCACTGCCTACAAATCATTAACACTGCCCTTTTGAGTTTACTTGGAGGTCTAGAGATCAACCGGCCTGAAAGTGACCCCGAGGATTCCAACACATAGACCCAGTCAACAGCTCAACCATGACTGTGAGCCTAAGACAATTCAATAGCCTTTGACCCATCCATGCCGAGGTGTGATTTGGACATCCACTGACCTGTGAAGCCAAACTACAGTCCAACAGCAACCCGGAATACCCGATCATGCAGACCCATCTCCTGACACAGGAATCACAAACAAAGGCAACAGATCTTCCATCCACACATTGACTAGAGTGAAGGACCTTACTGGACACACCTATACCCTTAACACTACACACTGTTCTCACCGCCTCCCAGATCCAGAAAGAAAGAGGCACTCCAGGAAGCATGGGAAACATGCAGAATTGAATGCAACAACACAGTTCCAGCGCCCTCCTCCCAGTTTATCCCAGCAAATGTCCAATCTCTGGAAAACAAGATAGACAAACTTAGAGCCAGACTCATTGTCCAAAGGGAACTGAGGGACTGCTGTCTTGTCTGTTTCACAGAGAAGTGACTCACTCCCACTTCACCGGACTGTGCCTCTCAAATCATTGAATGGACTGTAAAGTAGCCTCAGGCAACGCTAGAGGAGGTGGAATCTGTCTTCCAATCAACACCTTTTGATACCTGGACGTAGCAGCACTGTTTCTACTCCTCGGACCTAGAACACCTAATGCTAAAATGCAGTCCTTATTCCTTTCCAGAAGAGTTCACCTCTGTTATCCTGACAGCAGTTTACATCTCACCCCATGCAGACATGGAGACTCCAATGGATGAAATATACACCACTGCAAACAGCCTTCAGACGAAACATCCCGAGGCTGGGCACATCAATCAGACCTAGCTGAAAAGCATCCACCCAAGTTACCACCAATACGTCTCCTGTTCCACCAGAGGCCCAAACATCCTAGTCCACTGCAACACAAATGTCAAACACACTTACCACTCTATCGCCCACACTTTGGCAAATCAGACCACTAGGCTGTGCTCCTGCTCCAGGCTTACAAGCAAAAACTGAAGCAGGAGAATCCAGCAAAGAAAGTCATGCAGTGTTGGTCTGAGGAATCGGATGATCTCCTATGGAGCTGCTTAGAGTCAGTAGACTGGACAGTATTTAAAAACTCTGCGAGCAGCCTGAACAAGTACACCACTACAGTAACTTAATTAATAAGAGTGTAGAAAACTGTGTGCCAAAGAAGCAAATCTGTGTGTTTCCCAACCAGAAACCATGGATGAACAGAGATACTCACTGCTTGCTGAAATCCACGTCTGAGGTATTCAAGTCAGATGACTTGAGGTAGAAGTCAGATATGATCTAAGAAAATCCATCAAAGATGCCAAAAGACTGAACCAGACCCAGCTGGAGTCCCAGGCTCACTACACAGACCCACTCCAACTATGGCAAGGTCTGCAAAACATAACAGGCTACAAGATGAAGGCATGTAAAATCGCCAGTACCAACCTCTCTCTGAAGAGCTCAATGCATTCTATGCCTATTTTGAGCATGAGGTCAGTGAGAGCATAACCTCCACTCCAGAAATCTCAGTTGAACTTGTATCTGGGGTCACCATTGCAGACACAGAGCAACCTTTTCAAAAGGCAACCCATGGAAAGTGACTGGCCTGCGTGGGAAACACGGACGAGCACTCAGATCCTGCACAGATCAGCTGACGGGGATATTCACAGACATCTTCAACCTCTCTTTACACCAATCTCAGTTCCCTATCTGCTTCAAGAAGATGACTATCATCCCGGTACCAAAGAAAAGCCAGGCAGTGTGTCTTAATGACTATCGGCTAGTGGCTCTGACATCCATCATTATGAAGAGCTTTGAAAGATTAATTATAGTACAAATCAATTCTAGCCTCCCGGACTATCTGGATCCACCACAGTTCACCTACCACCGCAACAGGTCCACAGCAGATACCATCTCCATGGCCCTGCACTCAACCCTGGGACACCTAGATAACAAGGATACCTATGTCAGACTCCTACTTATCAACTGCAGCTCAGCCTTCAATACCATTATTCCTGTGAAACTCATCTCCAAACTCTGTGGCCTGACCCTCAGCACCTCCCTCTGCAATTGGATCCTGAACTTCTTAACTCACTGACCACAATAACTAAAGATAAGCAACACGATCATCCACAAGGCTGTGTCCTCAGCCCCTTACTATATTCCTTATGCACTATGACTGTGTGGCTAAATTCCCCTCCAATTCAATTTTCCAGTTTGCTGATGACACCACTGTAGTGGGTTGGATCTCAAACAAAGACAAGATGGAGTACAGGAAAGAGACAGGGAATCTGGTGAACTGGCGTGACAACAATAATCTCTCGCTCAATGTCAACAAAATGAAGGAGATAGTCATAGACTTCAGGGATGTGTTGGAGGCCCCTGGCTACATAAATGGGGACAAAAGTAGAAATGGTAGAGAGTTTCAGGTTTTTAGATGTCCAGGTCACCAACAATCTGGCCTCGTTTCCTCCCCCCCCATTGCCAACACTGTAGTTAAGAAAGCCCACCAATGCCTATATTTTCTCAGAAGACTAAGGAACTTTTCTACGTCCACGATAACACTCACAATAGAAAGCATTCTTACTGGTTGTATCACAGCTTGGTATGACTCCTGTTCTGTCCAAGGCTTCAAGAAACTGCAAAGGGTCATGAACGAAGCCTAATCCATCATTCAAACTAGCCTCCCATCCGTTGACGCTGTCAACACTTCCCACTGCCTTGGAAAAGCAGCCAGCATAATTAAGGATCCCAGGCACCTTGGATATGCTCTCTTCCACCTTCTTCCATTGGGAAAAAGATACAAAACTCTCAGATCACATACCAATTGACTCAACAATAGCTGTTTCCCTGCTGCCATAGGACTATTGTATGGACCTACTTTGCATTGAATTGATCTTTCTCTACACCTTCGCTGTGATTGTAACACTGCATTCTTCCCTTTCCTTCTCTATGAATGGTATGCTTTGTCTGTATAGCGGACAAGAAACAATACACTATATATTAATATATGTGACAATAATAAATCAAATTTCCTTTCTTTGGATATTAGTGAGCAAGATGGGTTTTTCCAACAATGGATTTGTGGTTGTCAGGAGATTCTTAATTTCAGATATTTTATATTGAATTCAAATTCTATCCTAGGGGGATTTGAATCTGAATCTTCAGAACATTAGATGAGTTTCTAGATTAACAATCTAGCAATGATACAACTAGGCCATTGCCTCCACTACATTCCAGGAGAAAGTTTAGCATCCACCAGACATCTCTCCCAATATTGGAAGAAAGAGCTTTAGGCTCCTGTGTATGAGGATTATGTGAAATTCCAGTCTGATTCCATTCAGAAATGTGTCAAAAGAGCTCTCAGAACAGGTTCTCTTGCAGATTAGAGACAATATGATGCCAGCACGCGTTGTATGACTTCACATCAATAAATTCATTATTACTTACGATAAGAAGCTCCTTTTCCAGTTTCTGAGGTGCTCTGGTGAGATAACGCCCTCCAAATCCAGAATATTCATGGTCTCAGACTCTCAGATTATCAGAAACTATTCTGAAAAATCTAAATTGCATTTAGTTTTCTAGTTTCTGGAGAGAGAGCTACCTTGAAAGACCCAGGCATTTAAAATCTTGCCTAAACAATATTGCGGTTTTAATCAATGGTTATACTAAAGTTATCAAGTTACTCCTTGTTCTCAACATTTAAAAATATTTAAAAATGCTTATATCTCACCAAGACCTGAAATCGTTTTTTTTCACACACGGATATATAAACTAGTCAGTCATTTGTGATGCTTAAGGAGGCCGTTTGAACCGTTGAGTTTATGGTGTCTCCCAGTGGAGCAAACCAGTAAATCCCACTCTATCCCAAAGCCTGTCAGCTTTCACATTCCATCCATTTCCCTTTTGAAATCCCTGTTTCCACTTCCACCACCCTCAGCAGTGGTGAGCTCCAGGGTTATTCCCAGTCGCTACGTGAACAAGCTTCTTGTATTTCATTACGAGAACGTCCAGAGTACCACCACAGCATTCTATAGTTTCTCTTACATTTAAATAATGGGCCATAGTTGCTGACTGACATTGGAAAGTGAAGGCCCGCCGTAATTACAAGACATTAAAGTGCCCTGGCTTGCCCTCAACAATCATGCTGAAACATCCCATAGCCAGAGCTGCTTGGAGCCAGCACTGAAAATGTTCCCAGAGGCTTCAGTGCAGTCAGCCATGGATTGAAGGACGCCATTCTCCCCTTTTCTACGCTACTAACAGCCGTAAAGTAGGGAAGTTTAAGAGACCCAGTGAAATTGACAGAGCAGAGAGCAGTGAATGAGGTTTGGGTGATCAGGAGGGTTGGAGGTAGGGGTTGTGGATCAGAGGGGTCAGAGTGTCCAGCTGGATTCCCGTGTGGTGATCAGGTGAAATGGTAAGAAATCAGTCTGCGTATTTTAAATAGTTACACAGAAGGTAGGGGAGGTTTTATTTCTTTTTGAGAAACTATTAGTACAACCTTAGTGGAACCATCCCAAGTTAACCAATTTAAATCACTTTGTCAGACAGTTCACAGAGCAATTAACCAATGGAAATTAATGCTTGCGGACAATTGCTGTGCAACTGCTTACCTGGGATTCTCCTTTAGGGTGCCTGACGCTGGGGAGCCTGGAGGCTACGGTCCAATTTTTGCTTTGATAACCTCACATTCTGCCATGTTTCACACCATTTGCCAAACTTTTGTTCACCCACTTAAGCGTATCCCTTAACTCTCTTAGCAGATACTGTGGCTGAGTAGGAAGCAACAAAAAGTTGGTGATCCAGTAATTTTGAATCCCAAAGGGCCACGCCAGCATCCCAATGTGCTTTCCTGTTGCTTCCAGTGAGGTTGTTGGGGGTACAGGTGTGGTGTAGCACCTCCCAAATATGGTGATAGTCCATTTCATGCCTCAGTGATATGCAGAGATAACATACAGTCTGTGTGCTCCAGCATTTTATTTACAATTCTTCTCAATGTCTGCTCCCCTGCTTAGTGCAACCAGCCTCAGTCCAATCTCTGATCTGCAATTGACCCACACTATGGATGAGTTAATAGCACATAGAGCAGAGTTAACAGATACTAAATAGACATAGCTGAACACTGAATGCAAAGGGTGCAATCTTAGCAACCGTTCATGCCACACTCCCACTGCAGCAAGTCAGAGGATTTGGCACCCAGCCAAATCTCCGATTTCTGCAGCAGGATGGGAAAATCCCGCCATAACATTCCAGTAAAAATCTTTCACCACCGCATCCCCCCCCCCCCCCCCCGTAAAACTAAAAAACTTTATTTTAAATTAAGTTATCTTAAGTAAACGTTCGCATGTTGCATCATTTGTTAAAAGTTCAGCTTGTCCATTTTTTTGAAAGTACAGAAAGAGTCGGAGGTGAAAGTCTTTGGTGATAGCACCGAGATTGGTGGGTACAGCTCAATTGTGTGAACGTGCAAGATTCCAGACCTCAAAGTTGCACCAATGAAAATGATCTGACTGTCTGCAGATGCAGAGATGCTGAAGTAGCTAACAATGTAATCTGCCTCCGTGCCATGCCTGCTGACTCTGATTGGATAGTAAAATGCAGCATCAGGCCAATCCTTTGAAATTTGAGTTGGTCATCAGACAGTTTAAAGTTTATTTATTAGCATCACAAGTAGACTTCATTAACACTTCAATAAAGTTACTCTGAAAAGCTCCTAGTACTATGGCGCCTGTTTGGATACACTGAGGAAGAATTTAGCGTGGCCAATGCACCTAACCAGCATATCTTTTGAACTGTGGGAGGAAACCAGAGCTCCCAGAGTAAACCCACACAGACATGGAGAGAACATGCAGGGTCTGCGCAGACAATGATCCAAGCCAGGAATCAAACCCGGGTTCCTGTGAGGCAGCAGTGCTAACCACTGTGCCACTGTACTGCCCCATGGGAATGGCATTGGAACCTGAAAATGGTGCCAACACAAACATGGAAATTCAGACCTTTGTTTTCCAACTATCTTTTTGTTTTACAAAAAATATTAGTTACAATGCATTCCATCATTCATCCAGCTCATTCACATCGATTGGAAATAGCTGGGGCTCCAGCACAGACCCCTGTTATACCTCACTGGGTACAGTTTGCTCACATGAAAATAACCTATTTCTCTCCACTGTCCTGATTAGCCAATCCTCTGTTCATATTATCTCACCCCCAATACCATAAGTTCTTACCCTGCACAAAACCTTTAAACTGTTGTTGATTCTGATTTTAACAAAAAAATCAAAGTGATACACCATAAAATTAACTTTTGGCTTATTCAGTTCAAGTGCAAAGACCCACAGGGCATGCAAACCATGAACTAGTCCCTGAGCAACTATTTCGAGCGGGAATCTCCCAAGACCCCACTGACAGGTACAATGACAGGGCAAGCAGGGGAGCAGCATGAGGGGGCAGGGGCAGTGTTAGTTGGTGGATGAAGGATTCAGAGAGAGTTCAAAAGTCAGTTTTACGCTGTTTTGAATTTCCTGCAGGATCCTCCATTGGTGCCCTCCGGAGTGTATTGGAAAACCCATTGGAGACTGGCATGAAACAGCTTTACATCCCGGGGACAGGATGTGAAGGAAAGCCCAACCTACATCAAGTTTACTTCAGCAAATGCCTGGGGCTGCCACCAGAGTCCTGGAGATCCATCATCTTTTTCAGGAGGTCTGCCTTCTGATGCATGCTTGATGTTGGGCGCCTTTTCAAAATGGCTCCCAGATATGATGGCCAGACTCACCCCATCCAGAAACGGTGCGCTAAACACCCAGGTGCATAACGAGTGAGGTTAGGGTTGGGAGATATAATGGGTGGGGTTTCACCATCCACCCCGCCATCCTTACACCTCCTGCCACCCACTCCCCCACTCAAATACACACCCTGCTGCATGTTTGGTGGCAGCAGATGCAGCCCACATTGGCCATTGGGCAGGATCTTTCAGTCCTGACACTGTCAAAGGGGTTTCCCGTTGTTTGCACCCCCTGTCACCAGGGAACCAGTGGCAGGGGTGGGGTGGGGGGAGGCGGCCAGAAGATCCCACCGGCAGGGATGGCTGGGAACCCCACCCATGGTGTGGGATTCCCGCCGACCTTTGCAACAAGAATCACTTTCCCCATTCTTGACCCCATCACAGGACTTAGCATCGCCCTAGCTGAGATAGAGGGCAGAATTCTCCCATCTGGGAGTTAGAGAGAGAGAAAAAATCAGAGAGTGTTCGCGATTATTGAAGCGTAGCCCCTGCTGGATGATAAGTAAGGATGTGGTTCAGCTGTGATATGGCCCCACTGACCTTTATGGTCTAGACTTGGAAGAATGATTACTTGGCTTACATCAGAGGGAAGCCACCATCCTTTGAACTGGACCCTGCCAAATGATGGTCCCTGGTTTTGTATTTAGTTCCACATTTGGAAATGGTAGGTAAGTATAGCTTCATATTTAGCATGTCTTTCTGATAGCGCAGTCCCAGTAATGTCTGTGAAAGGAAGATGCTCCTTCCTCCTCTGGAAGAGGATTTTAATTATTGCATGTGGCATACTATTCCTGTCACCCAAGGCAACCATTTAAATGTAGGTTGGTGAGTATACTGCAGCTGTGCATTCCTGACCACCAATGACTCAGTTTCCCAAGTAGAAAACGGTAGTCATTCACATGACACAGTCTCATTTTCAAGACAGTTGGGTTAGTTTGCCTGGGATTGTGAAAAAGGTTTTATTAGATAGTTGAACAACATGGGGAGAAACATTAAGAACTAAGGCCCGAATTGAATTCTCAAGAAGTTCAGAGAAAATATGCATATAATTTTCAAATTAAAGGGACGCAGAAATCTACACAACACAAAAACCGCATTGATGAATGTTATCCCATGAGTTTCTGCAGTACTACATTCACAGCCCCAAAGACATCTGGGCCCAGTTAGAAAAATGTCAGATTCACAATTAAGAAGTCTCACAACAGCCAGGTTAAAGACCAATAGGTTTACTTGGAATTTATTTGGAGGCTTATTTCCAAATAAACCTGTTGAACTTTAACCTGGTGTTGTGAAACATTTTATTGTGCCACCCCAGTCCAATGCCAGCATCTCCACATCACAGATTCACTAGTGTGTAGGGCCTAGGCAGGCAATGAGCTCAGTAACCTTCCTTCAGCTAAACATTACATTGAACTGATCAGCATTTCGAGAAGACAGTTCCCTCCCTCACCAACACCACACTCACATGCCCCACCACCCTTTATATTACAATTCATCCACACAATCTCCTGCTCCCTTATTTCCACAACGGCCTACACTCCATTTAGGACCATACAAAATGGCTGGTTGGGGGTGAATTTTCTGCTGGCGTGTGTTCTGGGCTGAAATGGCGCCCTGCTGGAAAATCCCTCAAGACAGGTTAAATGAGAATCTTGGCGATGAGATCGCGTCCTGTGATTTTCCCCATTCCTTGCTGATAACACAGTGAGGTTCCCGGACACTGCTCCCTAGCATTTTCCCAGGCACCACTTGGGCAGTTGCTGGTGTTGGGATGTTCAAATGAACTTTTGTGTCCTGAGGCAGCGTTCAAATACAGCACCCCAATCTTTAAAAGAACTAAGTTGTCCATGCGCTGGACTCAATCCATGGGACCAATACTTGCCATTTATTTTTCCAATGTTCCCAACAATATGGTGGAGAAAACCACATTGATGCCAACAGTTTCAATGTAGCTTTTCCTGACTGCTATCGCTGAATTCAGGGAAAATTCCATCCTTTATCTTTATATCTGAACATTGAGAAATTTAGATTCACACCCTACATTTAATGTTTAAAGTTTATTTATTGGTATCACAAGTAGGCTTACGTTAATACTGCAATGAAATTATTGTGAAAA
Source organism: Sphyrna mokarran (assembly GCA_024679065.1). Classification (NCBI taxonomy): domain Eukaryota; kingdom Metazoa; phylum Chordata; class Chondrichthyes; order Carcharhiniformes; family Carcharhinidae; genus Sphyrna; species Sphyrna mokarran. Next base: position 37,782,623 of record JAGIQG010000015.1, read on the forward strand.
CCCCCTAGTCACCACACTCCAGTGCCTGTTCAGGTACACTGAATTTAGCATGACTGATGCACCTAATGATCACATCTTTTGGAGAGGAAACCAGAGCACCCGGCTGCTCAGCGCTGTGAGGAAGCAGTGCTAACCACTGTGCCACTGTGCCACACCCCCCTCCCCTCCCCATGGAGCTCCATAAATTCCATCTCCCATTATTAATCTTTCTAATCTGTACTACTCAATTCTACATAGCTGGGAAATTTACCACAGAATTCATCAAAAATATTAAGCTGGAATTGGTACACGGTAAAAGTGTAATTCTTTCAAATTCTATGATAATAAACAAATATTAATCAGTGTATTAAACAGTACATACCTTTTCTTTTTTCAAATTAATTTCTTGGATGAATAAGTTTCAGTTTAGTTCGCAATATTGTAGGTGATGTTGAGCTGTCTACTGGCATCTGTAAGAGATTAAAGTGCTTTTGTTAAGAGCATGGAGGAGCTACAATATGTTTTTTTTCTTAATTAAGCTAATATGGCCATTTCAACATGGAATAAACCAAAGTTGACATAGCGTTTAGGAGGCAAGGAAAGTATTGTAACTTCTGCTTTCTACTGAATTGACTCCACCAGTAACAGTACCTCCTTCCATTTAATCTGAAACATTGAGAAATAGATGGCTGGCATTGACTAAATAAGAAGTCTCATGCACCAGATTAAAGTCCAACAGGTTTATTTGGAATCACAAGCTTTTGGAGCACTGCTCCTTCATCAGGTGAATGGAGGTAGATTCACAAACACGGTATATATAGACAAAGATATAATTGCAAGATAATTACAGATCGAAATGTGAACAATAGTTGGAATGCGAGTCCCTCAAACCAACCGAAACCCTTCTACCCCAAATCTCATCCCCATCTCCTTTACACCCCAATGGTAATTTAGTGCCAAATCATGCTTCCCACTCACCAACCTTTTCCCTTAATTATCCATGCCAACTCACCTACTATTCACCATAAGAAACCTCAGGAGTCATGCTGAAATAGGTTACATATATTGATGACACCGCCACATTTAAAAAATGCTCATTAATATAAAAACATTCAATATATTTAAATTTCTTCATCTAATCATTGACAGAAACAAAACATTTCTATTCTATATCTACTTGGAGCTGTCAATCAAATTGCTCATTCAACAGTCACCCCACCGTGATAATGGTAGGTTATAAAACCAAATATACAGTACACATCCAACAATAATAAACCCCACAAATTTACATCAAAATTTAGTGAAGTAGCAGATACTTCGTTAACTGCACACTTTTCTTTTAAAATTTAATGCCCAGAGCTAATCACTTGTCAACTTTGACAGCTCCAATGAATTTTGACAGTCCTTTGACAGCGGTAATGAGTTTATGCACAATCATATCTACTTTAAACAATATCAAAAGGCACATGCTCTCCCAAGGATTCCTTACCTTTTTAATAGGTGTCCTGTATCTCTATCCACAGGGGTGCCTCTCCAAAAATGATATTCTGGCTATTCAAACAAATCTACAAGATTCAGACTGCTACTAATAAGCACAACTCATGTTTCAGACATCTACCTCATCAAAATCACATGAATGAAGGCAGCTGCCTCCAGAAACCAAATATTCAAATTAAAACCCGCTACATTGCTCCTCTGCTGTGACTGGGTTCGGGGATTGGAGAGTGGATTCAGGCTTTTTCCAGCATTTTCACAGACCCTCTCTGTCCATATAGTAATTCAGACCCAATTCTTCAATCTGTGTCTCAGGAGGGAGCTCTACACTGACTGGGATCATTTACATTTTGTATCCTATTTTCTTTACCCAAAGGGTGGTTCGGGAGTGGAATGCCCTGCCTGCAGCAGTTGTAGATGTGCCAATTTTGGTGGCGTTTAAGAGGTTAGTTGATAAGTATATGGAAGAGAAGGGAATGGTTTAGTTTGGAGGGGCATTGCTTTTTATATTGGTCGGCGCAACATCGAAGGCCGAAGGGCCTGTTCTGTGCTGTAATGTTCTATGTTCTATGTTCTATGTTCTATGAATATTGTACACTTAATTAAGTCAAACAAACAAGAAATAACTATAGCAGCATTTTTACTACAGTAGGATTAAAGATATTTCCAAAGACAGAATCATCAGATTAATTTAGAAGACGTTATTTATACTTCAAGATGACCTTAGAAAACAAATTTTAGTAATAAGTGGTTCTGGAATGGATGCTTATTGAAGACCATCAATATTGTGAAACTGTATTTAGTAAAAAAAATCTTATATCTTTAGAAACCCAAAGGATTGCCACATTCTCTTCAAACATTTTGATTATAAATACTGAAAAAAATCTTCTTTTAATTCATTTTAGAAAAACAATTGACTTAGAGAATATTATTAGTTAGATAACACTACAATACAGTTTTGCAAGTAAATTGTAGACTATACCTCCTGGGTTTGGAAATAAGGTGGTAAATTAAAGAAAACTAAGGTGGGGCCGTCGAGATATTGAAATATCTGCTTGTGTTGGCTGGACTGGAAGATCCCGTTGGGATGAAGAGCTGGAAAATTCTGGTCCAAGTGTTGAAGAAAAGTCAACTAAAAGAAAAAGAAGAAAAAAAATCTAAGAATCACTGTATAAACAGTGCATCAGTAAGAAAGTTTATTTATTAGTGTCACAAGTTGGCCCACATTAACACTGCAATGAAGTTACTGTGAAATCCCCCAGTTGCCACACTCCAGCACCTACACTGGTAACACTGAGGGAGAATTTAATATGGCCAATGTACCTAAGCAGCAAATCTTTCGGATTTTGGGAGAAAACTGGAGCACCCAGTGGAAACCTACACAGACATGGGAAGAATATATTCATTCCACATAGACAGTGACCCAAGCCAAGAATCATAGAATTGCTACTGTGCAGAAGGAGGTCATTTGGCCCATCGAGTCTATATCAATCACAAATCTACCCAGGCCCCATCTATAATCCATGCATTTACCTTAGCTAGTTCCCCTGACACTAAGGGGCAATTTTTAGCATGGCCAATCCACTTAACCCGCGCATCGTTGGACCCAGTCCCTGGCGCTGTGAGGCAGCAGTGTTGTGCCAAAGTCAATTAAAAGGGGGAAAAGATCTTTAAAAAAACTCTATATATAGTGCATCAGTGGGAAAATGTTCCCAAATGGTGTTCACCAGCTGAATACATTTATGCACTGGAAAAATATACATACTGAAGCTCTTCAGCTGCCTTGTCACAAAATGGACTATAAACCTAACTTAATTCTTCAATGCTTTCCTGTGATGCAGCAAAGAGTATTTCTGAACCACTGGGAGAATTCAGTTTAAGTTCGAGCCAAAACGGAACACAATCAGTCTTGCCGAACTGAAGCAAGTCGTTTAGGACCTTGGCAAGAATTAGTGTTGTTGCTAATGTGTTGACAGGTAGAGAGCTGAAACAGTGTAACCAAAGCCCCACAGGGATTCTGCTAAACCTATTATGTCTACAAAAATATTGGATGATTTGCAACATGTACATATGATTTGATTTCTTTGGTTGCTGTATGCTAATTAATATTATAAACACTAACCTGCCAGCAAACTGTCCACCTTGTAGCATTTGGCTGTGCTCTCTGGACACCATTCAACAGCAATTAAACCTGTTTCCTTGCCGAATTCTTGTACTTAATACAGTCTAGTTTACTAAAATAGATGGCTTATCATTGATTACATCCATCAACCAGATAAAAATAACATATTTTATAAATTATCACACTCCAGGAGCTTATATATAGCAAATAATGTGCAAGAAATGGATTGTTTTCAACGACAACACATCCAAAAAGATCACAGTTCATATATACAAGAATAAAATGCAAATTACGTGATGCCACACAATGAACGTCCCCAATGAGAGGATCTATCCATCACTCCTTGATGTTCAATGGCATTACCATCGCTGAATGCCCCACTATCAACTTCCTGGAGGTTACCATTATCCAGAAACTGAATTAGACTAGTCATACAAATACTGAGGCTACTAGAACAGGTCAAAGACTAGGAATCCTGCGATGAATAATTTACCTCCTAACTCCCCCAAAACCTGTCCACCATCTACAAGGTACAAGTCAGGATAATTTCCACTTGTCTGGATGCGTGCCGTTCCAATAGCACTCAGTATCTCAACAGCATCCAAGATATAGCAGCCCACTTAACTGATACCTCTTCCACAAACATTTAATCCCTTCACTTTCCAAAGCTACGAATATATTATCTAGAAGAACAAGGATGGCAGATAGCTTGGAACACCACATATGGAGGTTTCCCTTAAGTCATTCAGTAAGTAAGTATTTATTAGTGTCACAGTAGGCTTAAATTAATTCTGCAATGAAGTTACTGCGAAAATTCCCTAGTCGCCACCCTCCAGCACCTGTTCACTGAAGGAGAATTTAGCATGCCAAGGTACGTAACCAACACATTTTTCAGACTGTGGGAGGAAACCAGAGCAACCCACACAGGCACGGGGAGAATGTGCAGACTCTGCACAGACAATAACCCAAGCCAGGAATTGAACGTGGGTCCCCAACACTGTGAGGCAGCAGTGCTAAGCACTATGCCACCCTGACTTGGAAATAAATTACTATTTCTTCACTGCTACTAGCTCAAAATCCTGGAATTTCTTCCCTAACAGCACCATGGATGTCCCTGCACCTTAGGGACTTCAGCAGTTCAAGAAGGCAGCTTATCACCACTTACTGAAGGCAACTAGGGATGGATAGTAATAGCTGGCCTAGACAGCAATGCACACATCCTGCAAAACTAATTTAAAAATATATAAGATCAGTGGACTGGAGGTCAAACATTTTAACTATCTACTATGGGGTGGTCTGCAGTGCCAGCCCTGGTCAGTAAAGAAAGAATACTCTTTGTAAAGCTTATTCAAGAGAATTGTTAGTTATGGATACAAGTTTGATGATGGTCGGGAAAAGGTGTGTTGGGGCAACACACTCATATACATTGTTAAAATATTATCAGTAATAATTATTTAAAACTCATGACTATGCTAAAGTGACATTTGAAAAAAACACATGAATATTGAGCAGTATATACATTGTAAAGAAATAAACTAGACTTTGGAAGTGCAAGGGAGACATTTTTCAATTGATTTATTTTTCTCAAATACCACCTGCAGGGTTTTTGTATTATTTGAACTTCAGAATATACTCTCACAGGTAGCAAATGCCAAGGCAAAAATATTGGCTGTACATTTGTTGTATAATTCTTGAAATAGCGAGAACAACATGACTGCTCCTGCATGTGGTGAAATGTTCATATTACTAAAACCAGTTAAGAATCTTTCTAGAAAGGAACACAAACCACCTAGTCATTGGAATTGATGTCAATCTTTATGACAATAAGAAACAGAATTCTTATTCTGATAACCATTTAGTGGCTTGGAAAGTAAGAGAGCTCATTCATCAAACAAACGTTTGTTTGGAAAAAGAATAATTTCCTCTTGTATTACACAACTGGTATATCAGCTTTATAGAAATCTACCAAGTAAATTCAATGTATGCAGAAGAGCCCATATAAAATCATAAAATCCCTACACCGCAGAAGGAGGCCATTCGGCCCATCGAATCTGCATTGACAACAGTCTACCCACGCCTATTCCCGTAATCTCATATATTTACCCTGCAAGTCCCCCTTGACCCTAAGGGGCAATTTAGCACAGTCAATCAACCTAACAACTACACATCTTTGGAGTATGGGAGAAAACCAGAGCAAACTCAGAGGAAGCCCACGTGGACATGGGGAGATTGTGCAGACTCCACATAGTCAGTGACCCAAAGTTTTCATCGAACCCAGGTCCTTGGTGGTGTGAGGCAGTAATGCTAACCATAGGGTTGCCATGCCAATGATGGAGACTCTGATTCATTCATCTAATCTTTGCTGTAATTCTCTGGAATCTAAACACAGGACTAAGGCCATATCAAACCGATCCTAGTGCACTTACGATGAAAAAATAAAAACTAGCCATTCATAAGAAGTTCAAGAAATAGACGTTCACTTCACAAAGATAACATTTTCAAAAACTGACACTGATTAATAGTAGAAGTGTTACCCAGCAGCAGGTCAGCTACTGTCTGGAAAAGAGAAATGTATAAAGTTGGCACACTCGATGCATGATTTTCACAAAAATGCAATGTTCTCCCGTTTCCATTTAACACACTTTTAATCATAGGTACAATGTTGGCAGAATGCTGACATTATGTCGCAGCATAATTGTATTTGAGGCATATTGAAAGCTGAAGACAAGCACAACATTAATATAGCGCAATATCCACAAATATACCAACACTTCACTTCAAATATGCAATATTTGAACATTGAATGTGAATAAAATTTCATGGAGGGAACAGGTCTGAAATGAAAGCAACTCCTTCAGACTTCAGAAGTAATATTTTCATGATTTGGGCAGCATTCCCATACTGAAGAACAAAGGGAAATTCCCAAAACCTTTGTCTAGAACAGAGATGCAAAATGTTATTTCTGTTTAGGCAAACATTACCGCCAGAATTCTCTGGCCTCACCCATGACTGGGATTCTCCAGTCCCACTGCAGTGAATGGAGATTTGGCTGATTCTCCATTCTTGTTGGCAGCGGTAGTGGGGCATGCGAGACTGGAAATTCTGGTCAATCTTAATAATTAGCTCATAATGTAAATTATGTGGGCGGCATGGTGGCACAGCAGTTAGCATTGCTTCCTCAGAGCAGCCAGGGATCACCCAAGGAAACCCACGCATTCACGGGGAGAACATGCAGACTCAACATAGCCCCAGAGATCCGGTTCAATTTTGGCTTCTTGCCACTGTCTGTGTGGAGTCTGCATGTTTTCCCCGTGTCTACGTGGATTCCCTCCGGGTGTTCCAGTTTCCTCCCACAATCCAAAGATGTGCGGGTTAGATGGATTGGCCATGCTAAATTGTCCCTTAGTGTCAGGAGGAAGAGCAGGGTAAAGACATGAGGTTAAGGGGACAGGACCTGGACAGGAATGTTGTTGGTTCAGGCTTGATGGGCTGAATGGCCTCTTTCTGCACTTTAGAGATTCTATGATTCTTTAAGATGGTTTTTAACCACCACAAGGAAAGGGTTAAAGCACAGAACTAATGAGGCTGGTGAAGGTGACATAGCTGTACTGAAGATGGATTACATCAAAAATTTCAGGGGGGTGGACAGTTACAAATGCTGGCTTGGCTAACCGGTCTGTGGCAGCACCAGAATTGTAGTTTTTACTCAAGAGAGAGTTATGGGGCAAAATCACACCCGAACTTTTATACCTCATTGACAAAAGTAATTGTTGATTACAGTGACCCGGATTGTTGGTGACTAGAATTCGAATCAGATGAAGTAGGGAAATTGAATTGAAACTGGCCATCTGTACTGAAATGCTGAGGGATAAAAAGGAAGCAGATACTAAAGTACAAGTCATCTCACACGCTGCTTCTAACACCTGCAATATTCTCACGTGAGGAAAGTGGGAAGTGAGGCCTAGTGGAGACTAAAGCTGCTGGACATCATATGGAGCGCATCACTTGCACTGAACTTTGAGATTTCGGGCTGCAAAGAACTAAAGTATCAATTTAGATTTGATTTGATTTATTATTGTCACATGTATGAGGATACAGTGAAAAGTACTCTTTCTTGTGGGTGATACAGTCAAACCAGACCGTTCATAGAGTGCATAGAGGAGAAGGAAAGAGTGCAGAATGTAGTGCTACAATCACAGTTAGGATGTAGAGAAAGATCAACTTAACATAAATTGGTCCATTCACAAGTCTGATAGCAGCAGGGAAGAAGCTGTTCCAGAGTCGGTTGGTACGCAATTTCAGACTTTGTTTCTTCTTCCTGTTGGAAGAAAGTGGAAGAGAGAATGTCCAGGATGTGTGGGGTCGCTGATTATGAATTCAAGAACTTTGTGACATTTGGAAAATTAAAAAATGTCTCATCTACAGTTGTGTTTTCAGGTATCTCTAAACCTAGGAAGGATGGATTAGTACATTCGGTCTGACACAATACACTGATTGCATTACCATAAAGCATTAGATTTGACCAAATGGAGCAAATTCTACAAACCTGGTTAGAATTATCAAATAGAATCATAGAATCTCTATAGTGCAGAAAGAGACCACTTGCCCCATCAAGCCTGCACCGGCCACAATCCTACTGAAATCCTTTCCCCATAACTCTACTTGTTAACCTGTTAGTACCTCCATCATAAGGGGCAATTTAGCATGGCCAAACCATCTAATCTGCACAACATTGAACTTGTGGGAAGAAACTAGAGTACCTGGTGAAAACCCATGCAGACATGGAGAAAATGCAAACTCCACACAGTCACCCAAGGCTGGAATCAAAGCTGGATCCCTGGCACCATGAGGAAGTAGTGCTAAGCACTGTGCCACCCACTAAAATCATAAACAGATTAAAATGTGTCGACTTCAGTTGTATATTTAATTTACGGATGGCTAACATGCAGAATTCATCCGTTCCAATGACTCCGTACCGAGTCCAGTGAAGGAAAGGGAAGTACTTGTTTATTTGTTCTTTCCAAATGCAGGGAATGAGGAAAACTCCCAACGCGGGCTGATTTCCATGAAGAACAGGATTCGCAAACAGTTAATCACACATACTGTTCACAGGCCACTGAGTCAGAAACTTCCTTTTGGTGGAGATCTCAATCAGAAAGGTACTTCAAAGCTATAATAATTAAGATTCACTGCAGCTGGCCTTTAAAGAGAGAAAAAAAAGGACAAGCAAGTAGTATTATCTTGATCAAGTCCATTAAACAGTTTATCTTCACTTTGGTAGGACAGTTCCTGGGAAACATTATAGATAAAAAGATTTATCTTTTGTAGATCATTTTCCTGCAGCCCACACAGAGAAACCTTATGGATAAAAGGTTAATAGTTTTTTATGGATGGTGGTGAGTATTAAACCTTTTAAAACAGGGCTTTGCTGTTTAGTAAAATATTTGTACTTGGGATCGAGCCACTCCCACTGGCCTTTGTAATCATTTTCTGATGCTCGTGGGCTATTTTATAGATGGAAAATTATTTTGTTACCTTTGAAATTAGATCAATTTTATTAAAAGGATGCAACAATGATCTTGTTCTCATTTATGACAATAAAGAACGGTCACTTTGAAGAAAGACAAAATCAGGTGTTGGTTTCGGTTGTTAATGTGGTTTAAAATCAAATGCTCTTCAGTGGATTGGCTATACTAAAATATCCCCTAGCTTCAGGGAGACTAGATAGGGTAAATGCATGGGGTCATGGGATTTGGGCCTTGTTTGGATTGCAATGCGTGCAGGCTCGATGGGCCAAATGGCCCTCTTCTGCACTGCATTCTATAATTCTTCTTCTTAGTCAACCTTTCAGAGTTGAGGATGATTTGCTTCCAAATGTAAAGGGAGTTCTTGGGTATTGAGGAGTTGAATGCACAGCTTACAGTTTCTGTTGCAGGCAGCAGCTGGAAGAGCAGGTGGATTGGGGGGGGGGGGGGGGGGGGGGGGGGGGGGGGCCTGGTTGCCGAGCATTGCCATGCATTCCTTTAGCTGTTGATTCCTGCCTGTTGAACATGAAGAGTTCGGCTCTCTCATGGATGCTTTTACTCCACTTTAGGCAAGTGGTCTTGGGCTAGGAATTCCTGGATATCAGTGGGAACATTTCACTTATTTCAAGGAGGCTTTGAGGGTGACCAGGACATGTTTCCTCTGCCCTCCATTGGCTCCCCTGCCATGTTGAAGCTCCCGAGTAGAGTTCTCATTTCAGGCGTCTGTCAGGCATGCGGATGATGTTGCTGGCCCAGAGGAGCTGACGGAGTATAATCAATGCTTCAATACTGGGGATGTTGGTATGAGCATAAACTCTAACATTGGTGCACCCATCCTGCCATTGAATTTACAGGGTCTCGCAGAGGCAACATAGGTGGAACTGCTCCAGGGTTTTGAGGTGCCTGCTCTACATTTTCCTGATTCTAGGAGGGTGAATAATAATGCTGATTAGTGCTTACTTTCACTTTTAATGGGAAAATCCAATAACAGTTTATTAAATATGGTGTTTTACAAAATCCTGACTAGTTTCGTACTAGGGCAACATGGTGGCACAATGATTAGCACTGCTGCCTCACAGTGTCAGCGATCGGGTTCAATTCTGGCTTCGAGTGACTGCTGTGTGGAGTTTGCAAGTTCTCTCCATGTTTGCATAGATTTCCTTGAGATCCTCTGGTTTCTTCCCACACTCCAAAGATTTACAAGTGAGATGGATTGGTCATGCTGAACCAACCCTTAGTGTCAGGAGTCTAGCAGAGTAAATACATGGGGCTATGGGGATAGGAGCTGGGTGAGATTGTGATGGGTGCAGACTCGATGGGCTGAATGGTCTCATTCTGCATAGTAGGGCTTCTATGAGAATTGGCCTGTTCAGTCAAATAAAAGTCCACAGTAGAAACTCTCAAACTACGTGTAGACATCATCCTCAAATGAAGGGATAGCTAATGGCAGTAAGCCTGACTGTCCCAATCACATTCCCTGGATAGTAGATTTGCCGAGGCAGGTTTTATATCAGGCCTGTACTGTCTGTAGTGTGGGCTTGCCTGCTCTATGTTGTCCCACATTCCAATACGCGAAGACCTCACATTCTGGCACTGCCCAGTCAGACTCGGGTCATGACAAATGGATTAATCCTGACTCCTAATTCCAGCTACTAATGGGAAAATTCCAGCCTAAGTGTAGGTTTCTAATGAGGACAGAACTTCCATTTATAAATAGCTCGAGTTTTTTCATTTAAAATATAGAAGCCCAAAATGCAGAAGGAGGTCATTCGGCCCATTGCGTCTGCACTGACTCTAAAAAAATCCAGGCCCACCCTATCTCTGTAATCCTACACATCTTTGGACATTAAGGGGTAATTTAGTATAGCCAATAAACTTGAATTGCAAATCTTTAGAGTGTGGGATGAAACTAGAGCATCCAAAGGAAACCCATGCAGACTTGAAGAGAACATGCAAACTCCACACAGACAATCACTCAAGACCAGAATTGAACCTGCGCCTCTGGCACTGTGAGTCAGCAGTGCTAACCATGTATCGCCCTGCAGTGGACACATGGGGCAGGACTTCCCACAAAGTGATACAGGACTTGTTTCCCTTCCTTCCCTTCTCTGCTGTTGATCTGTGCAATATCATGGTCCTTTGAGGCCAGGGAATTTCCTAAAGGTCATATGGCTAGCGAGGACCAGGACAGCATTTCATGTTTTGTTAAAAATAGATCTGCAATTCTCTGAGACAACTGCGCAGCACCTATCCCTGAGGAGCATCCATTTGGAATACTGCGAGCAGTTTTGGGCCCCATATCTTGGAAAGCATCCAGAGGAGTTTCACAAAAATGATCCATTGAATGAAGATCTTAAAGTATGAAGAATGTTGAGGACTCTGGGTGCGTACTCGTTGGAATTTAAAAGAATGAAAAGGAAAATCTTATTGAAACTTACGGATGTTGCGAGGCTTGAATAGAGTGGATGTAGAGAGGATGTTTCCACTAGTAGGAAAAACCAGAACCAGAGGGCACAACCTCAGGCTAAAGGGACAATCTTTTAACAGAGATGAAGAGGAATTTCTTCAGCCAGAAAGTGGTGAATCTGTGGAACTCTTTGCTGCAGAAGCTGCGGGGTGGAGGCAGGGGTCAGATCATTGAGTGTCTTTAAGACAGAGATAGATAGATTCTTGATTAATAAAGGAATTAGGGTTTATGGGGAAAAGGCAGGAGAATGGGGGTGAGAAAAATATCAGCCATGATTGAATGGCGGAGCAGATTTGATGGGCCGAATGGCCTAATTCTGCTCCTACGTCTTATGCTCTAAGCACCTGTCTGCCCTCTCCCTTTTGATTATGCCAGCCCTCTCACTGCCCTCCCTGGCAGTGCTCAGCCTCCTCATTGCACACTTCACACTAGCTGCCCATTAAATGGCCAGTCAGTGTGAAATCCCATTTGGGGGGGAGAGGGGGGGGTGATTGTGGCCAGAAGCACGCTTCACACCTGAGCGCATGTACCCAACAGGTGAAAAACTCATTCTGGGCCACCCGTGGAGATTTTGATTGTCTTACACTTGGTGTTGTAATTTGCAGAAGGCTGAGTTGGCACCTCTGATCCAGCATTAGATTTCCTTGTCAATGGTGACCTTTTGAGAATGGGAAATGTGCAACATTTCCTAGAGTCTACCTGGCTGGTGAAATATTTGGCTGACCAGGTTTGGTTGATGTGAATTCCATTTTGGTATCATTCAAGGACGGAGTAAGTTTCCTGTGGGCAAATTTGAAGGGACTGAGTAGTGTGGCTTGTAAATCTGCTGGTAGAGTGGGGATTGGCACTGTGGCCATCTGCAAAGTGTACAATCATGTATGACCCTGGAAATCTCCTCTGTAATGTCTAGAAAATGTCATCAAACTCCAATTCAATTAGGCAAAGTCTGATCTGTATTGTTTGAAGGCTTATTTATTAGCATCACAAGTACGCTTACATTAGCACTGCAATGAAGTTACTGTGAAAATCCCCCAGTCGCCACACTCCAGCACCTGTTCGGGCACACTGAGGGAGAATTTAGCATGGCCAATGACTCTAATCAGCATATCTTTCAGACTGTAGGAAGAAACTGGACCATCAGAGAAAACACATTTAGACATGAGAGACAATGCAGACTATGCACACATAGTGACCCAAGCCGGGAATCTAACCCATGTCTCTGGCGTTGTGAGGTAGCAGCGCCACCTTGCACCTTGGCATTGTGCTGCCCAACATCCAGGGAAAGTCAGAATGTCTCTGTTATATATTTAAGTGGTTGCATGTTTGCTTTAAGAGGGGGTCACGTGATATGATGGTGTTGTCATTAGGGTGTGCCACAGGCTCTGCACGGGGAACATCTCCCACAATAAACCTCAATGTGATATTGAATCCATGTGCAAAAACCACATCTTTTTGTTTAAAACCTATAGTCCTTTAACATAGTTCAGACATTACCATCTTGCTTCGCAGTTCATTGGATTTTGTAATGCTTTTAAACCAGTTATGTTTTATGCCAACAGAGAATTATGTAATCTCCCAAATGAAACTCACCACTTTAGAAATGCTGCCTAATATCGTTGATGAGATTTTGCTGGCTAGAATATTGCTGTCTCTATTATAGTTGGTCCAACATGAAGGGAGCCTCAATAAACTCCCAAGCCACTGCAGACTCTCCAAGTCCTCATTTTACTACCTCGGAGACCCAGCACTAACATACCGCTGGCACAGTATTTGATTTGATTTATTATTGTTACATGTATTAGTATAAAGTGAAAAGTATTGTTTTCTGCACATTACCCAGACAAAGAAAGAAAGGAGAAGCAGAATTTAGTGATAAACTTATAGCTACAGTGTAGAGAAAGATCTATGTCCAATTAAAAGTTGATGGCAGCAGGGAAGAAGTTGTTTTTGAGTCAGTCAGTACGTGATCTCAGATTTTTGTATATTTTTCCTGATGGAAGAAGGTGAAAGAGAGAATGTCCACGGTGCATGGGATCCTTAATTATGCTGGCTGCTTTTCTGAGGCAGTGGGAAGTGTAGCCAGAGTGAATGGATGGGAGGCTGGTTTGCGTGATGGACTGGGCTACATTTGCAATCCTTTTTGTGTCTTGGTCAGAAGAGGAGCCATGCCAAGAGTACCTGTTCTCCTTTGCAAGTGACTAAAGTGACTACACTTCATCATGTACTGCAGCAGCAGCAGTTCAAAGCACAATGCTTTAAGTTAGCACAGTAACTTGCTCTGAGGCTGTTTCCCACCTTCCGCTTTCACAGAGACTTCAACCTCAAAGAGGGACAACCAGTGAGTAATTCTCTGACCCCTCAAGTAACACATGATTCCAATGCAGATATGTCTCTCAAGGAGTTTTGGTCCCCAAGAAGCTTCCTGCACAGTATGAACCTATGCCAGGCTGGCATTCACTCACCAAGACTACATATGGTGAACCCATCACTAGTATACAACCCACAGTGTATGTACTCTCATGAAATTGTGTCCTTATAATGAGACACTCCACAAAAGGCAGAAACATACTACTCTAATGTTTAAGTGTTGCAGCAGTCCAAAAGCTAAGAGAACCAAGCCTTGTCAATAGCAGATTCTGCAAGTAGGACCTTGATCTCTTTATGAAACCAGTTTCAGAGAAGAAAGACATCTTGTACTCATAGGGCAACAAGTTCTCCTTGATGATCACACAAAGGGTAGGGTGCAACTAGCAAGGGGCAGCAAATGCCTCTGGAGAGAATCAGCACACAAAGATCCAGAGTGGAAAGCAATTTCACACTACCTACTGCTGTCCGCAAACAAAAAATGAAACCTCCAGCTATACAGAGAGATGCCTTTGGTACATCATACTCAAAGCATGCAGCACAGGGAACTTGCTGCTTTGAACATTAGAGGAAGGTGTATCCAGCTACTCACACAGCTCTCAGTGCTTCTGTGATCAGGTGATGATGGCTAAAAGCAAACTCAAGCCATCTGGAGGAGTTGTTCACTTCCCCACTGGACCACAATACCCAGTCCCCTGCAGCCTCTGCATACTGCAACATAAGAGGAAGACAGGGCAGCTTGCACTGACCAGGGCTGCCGCTGCAACCCAGGCGGGAGTGGTGACCCTGCTGGAAGGCTGTCTCCTGGAGTGCAGGTACAGTGTGCCCCACCTCTGCTCCTCTCCATCCAGCACCCAGGTGAGGGCTCCCTCTGAAAAGTGAAGTGCCGTCTTCTTGTTTGCTGTCCCCTGCAATCATTGTGGAACAATTGCTGGAGAGCCGTGTATATATTTAAGTCATCATTGTGGGGTAAGCTAATCAGAGGCAACTTGCTGCTCTTCCTGGATATAAAAATATTGCTAATGAGATGTAAGATTTGGCCCAAAAACATGCCGGTGCTGCTGGGGAACAGTCTGCTTTTCATGCTGAAACAAACACTCTGTCATTTTTTTGGTAAGATTTCACCTATCGAGTTGAAGAATAGGGAGATTATGCTGGAACTGTTTAAAACATTGGTTAGGCCACAGCTAGAGTATTGTGGCACAATTAGAAAAGGCGCAGAGGAGATTGACCAGGGCGTTGCCCAGGCTGAAGAGTTTTAGTTATGAAGAGAAATTGGCCAGACTGGGCTGTTTTCCTTGAAGCAGAGGAAACACAGTTGAAATGTATAAGATTATGAGGGGCATAGATACACAGGAAGACATTTTTCCTCTTGGAGGGACATAGATTTAAGGTAAGGAGCGGATGTGAGGAAAATCTTTTTCACTAAAAGAGTGTAGGGAGTGTGGAATTCATTATCTGAAAGGGTGATCGGGATAGAGACCCGCATAACGTTCAATAAGTATTTAGATGTGCACTTGTGATGCCAAGACATAGACCAAGTGCTGGAAAATGGGATTAGAATAGTTAAGTGGTTGTTTTTCACCAGTGCAGAGGTGATGGGCCAAAGGGTCTTTTCTGTGCTGCAGACTTCTATGACAATGTAAATGATGTGAGTGATAAAAATGCAAAACATTGCTAAACGATAATAATTTTAAAAACATCAGATAAAGGTGTGATATAGAGGGCAGAAGGGCACAAACCAGAGGGCACAACTTCAGACTAAAGGGACAATCTTTTAAAATAGGGATGAGGAAGAATTTCTTCAGCCAGAGAGTGGTGAATCTGTGGAACACTTTGACACAGAACGCTGTGGAGAGCAGGTCATTGAGTGTCTTTAAGACACAGATAGATAGATTTTTGATTATTAAGGGAATTAGGAGTTATGGGGAAAAGACAGGATGGGGATGAGAAAAATATCAGCCATAATTGAATGATGGAGAAGACTCAATGGGCTGAATGGCTTAATTCTGCTCCTATGTCTTATGGTCTTATAGTACAGGGTCCAACACACTTACGGTTAATGGGGGACTGAGTATAGTAATGCCCACATAGTGATTTAAGAAAGCACGTGACCCATACACAGGGTTGGTCGAGTGTTGGACAGCAGCGTGCACCATCAAGCAAAGAGATAGATCCTAGCTTGTACACTTTACTATAAATAGTTCTAAGAGTCAATAAAGATATACAGTTAATCAACATGTGACTGCAAAGACTTCTTCAGGCCTGCAACAAACACCTTGCATCAATTTGAACTTGCTCTTTGAGTTAAATAAACACTGCTGTTAAAAGTTAAGCTTAAAATATATCAAAGGTAACAAAACTATAGTTTAACAGTTAACTCCCAGAGGTTGCACACCCCAACATGTCACCAGCAGCTCCTTGCTCTTGAGAGGGTCACCCATAGGTGCCAAGGTCAGAGGTGATAGTGGGATCAGGCTATTGAGTTGGATGATCAGCCATGATCATTATGAATGGTGGGACAGGCTGGAAGAGCTGAATGGCCTCTTCTTGCTCCTAACTAATATGTTTTTATGACAAAGTGTGATCCAAAATGTATTCAATGTCAGAACAGACAAATTAAAACTTAAAGGAAAGTAAAATACTGCGGACGCTGTAATCTGAAACAAAAATAGAAAATGCTGGAAAATACTCGACGGGTCTGGCAGCATCGGTGGAGAGAGAATCAGAGTTAATGTTTTGAGTCTGGACAACCCTTCTCCAGAACCGATCCAGTATTTTCTGTTCAAAGTTAAAGTTTATTTATAAATTTCACAAATTGGCTTACATTAACACTACAATGAAGTTACTGTGAAAACCCTCTAGGCACCACACTCTGGTGCCTATTTGGATACACTGAGGGAAAATTTAGCATGGCCAACGCACCTAACCAGCATGTCTTTTGGACTGTGAGGAAACCGGAGCACCTGGAGGAAGCGGGGAAGTTGAAAATGATACTAAGGTGGCTAATTTCTGCTCTCTTCACAAGAATTTTAGAATTGACTATGGCAAACAAAAATGTGAATATACACAGTCCATGGTCGTCTTGCTCAAGCGTTGCAAATGCTCCACATGCAGCAAATTATTGTGAGATGCAGTCATTGCTATATTGATAAATGCAGTTATTTATGTGTGTCATGCCCTGTAAAGCATGTCATATTCATAACATAACATGGACTGCCTGCAATGCAACATTCTTTTAGAACTTTCTCTGCTAAAGTGGCTGCTGAGGGTTACATGACTTCTCCAGTTTCTACATAAACTCAGAAGACTTTAAGTTTTCAGAAATTTCCAAACATTTGTGGGATTCAAACCTGTTATTTCTACTTGCCTAAAGCTCAAAATCTTGAAGATTAACAAAGAGAACTGTGAAGACACCTGTTCATTCATCCCTTATTGTGTAGCAATGGCTTCTAATGTCAAATAATGCTGGTGGACAATGGAGATATTGATTCTGTGACCACTAACCACAGAATGAATATTATCTCTAGAACCTGTGGGTGGCATGATGGCACAGTGGTTAGCATTGTTGCCTCACAGCATCCAGGGATCCAGGCTCAATTCTGGCCTCGGTCACTATGTGTGTAGAGTCTGCGCGTTTTCTCCATGTCTGCGTGGGTTTCCTCTGAGTGCTATGATTTACTCCAAAGATATCTGGGTTAGGGTGATTGGCTATGATAAATTGACCGTGGTGTCAAGGGGAGTAACAAGATAATAGGTGGGATTATGGGTGTAGGCCCTGTGTGGGATTGTGGCCAGTACAGCCTTAATGTGCTGAATGGCCTTCCTCTGCACTGTGGGGATTGTATAATTGTAAGAACCGAGGTGAAAGCAGTCATTCTGCAAATAACACAGCAAAAAGCAACATCAGTAAAGGCAGCAACATCAATACTTCAAACTGGAGACTGCAATATTGTAATGTCTGAATCTTGCCTTTCACATGCAACACCACCACAGAAAACTAGCTGTCCAATAATAACACTATGAGCTTTATAACCTGCTGTAAATTTACCTCTTCAAGGAAATCTTACAATGATCACACTGGAAGCAGTGCAGTGGAGATTCACCAGGATGTTGCCTGGGTTGGAACATTTAAATTACACACAGAGATTGGATAGGCTTGGGTTGTTTTCTGTGGAGCAAGAAGGCGGGGAGCGGAGGTTACCTAATTGAGGTGTAGAAGATTATGAGGGGTATGGACAGTGTGGATAAGAAGCACCTGTTCCCCTTTGTTGAAGGCTCAGTTCTGAGGGGACATAAGTTAAAAGTGAGGGATGGGAGATTCTGGCAAGAGTTGAGGACAAACATTTTTATCCAGAGGATGCTGATGATCTGGATTGCACTGTCCAGGAGGATGGTGGAAGCGGGGTACCTCACATCTTTTCAAAACACCTGGATGAGTACTTTGCACGCCATAACATTCAAGGCTATGGGCCAAGCATTGGCAAATGGGATGAGGTGATCAGGTCAGAGCCTTTCAGGCATCGGTGTAGACTCAGTGGGCCAAAGAGCCTCTTCTGCACTGTAGCATTCTGTGATTCTGTGACAGTGATATATCACTCTGGTTACTGAATTCACCTAGCCATGTTTCAAGAGTGTTAAGAACATCCTCTTTACTAGAACTATTGCTTTATTGCCTTTGGAAAAGTGCACTGTCCTCCTTAACTGTATTTTTCCGCTAGTTCATGTATATGTGTACACATCCACATGTGTGCACGCAGCAAGCAAGTGTCTTACTTCCAGGCTGAATGAGAAAATAAAATCCTCAAAGCCCATGAAAAGAGTATTGCTGATAATTCACTTGGACCTTACACTCAGAGGTTTGGAATGTTTGAGTAGGAATAGGACACTCAGTCCCTTGGGCCTAATCTGCTATTGAAATTAGATAGTGGCTGATTATCTTTCTCAAAGTTATTTTCCCATAGTATTCCCAAATCCCTTGATGTCATTAGTATCTAGACATCTATCAATCTCAGACATGAACACTCTCAATGACTGAGGTTCCACATAGCGAATTCCCCAAGGTTCAGTACCCTGTGAAGAAATTCCTCCTCATCCCAGTCATAAACGGTTTACCCTTTAATTTAGATTGTGTCCACTGATTTTAGGCCACCCCACCCAGAGGAAACATTCATTTTACATCCACCCTGACTAGCCCCTTAAGAATTTTGTTTGTTTCAATGAGATCACCTCTTATTCTAAACTCTGGAGAACACAAGCACAGTCTCCCCATTCTTTCTTCTTACCGCAGCCATCCTTGGAATCAGTTGGTAAATGCCCACTGCATTCCCTCCCCGGCAAGTGTATCCTTCCTTAGGTAAGGGGACCAAAACTGTGTAGCATTCTCTAGGTGTGAACTAACTAAGATTCTATACAATCTCAGCAAGACCTCTTTACTTCTGGACTCAAATCCTCTTGCAATAAACATCAACATACCACTTGCCTTTCTAATTGTTGTTAGATTTTAATGACTTAGCACCAAAAATTTTGGACATCAATATTTCCCCAATCTCTCGCCATTTAAGAAATATTCTGCACCTCCATTTCTCCTACCAAGGTGAATAACATCACAGATATCCGCATTATATCCCATCTGCCATCTTATTGCCTACACACTAAAATCTTGAGAGATTTTCCAAGTCCCTCGAAAAATATTTACATCCCTCTTACAACTCACAATCCTTCCAATTTTGTCCACTGCCTCACAGTATCCCACTAATCACAACCTGCCAACCTGAGAATAATCAGTTTATTCCTACTCAGTTTTCTATCCATTATATCAACCCTCAATACATGCCAGCATCTCATCCCCCGCTGTCTAAGTTAATTTTATTTACTAACCTTCTCACCCACTGGCTCCCCTCATCTATTCTATTAGTAACGTTCTCAAAACATGATTCCCCTTGCAAAAATCCATGTTGACTTGCCCAGTCAGATCATCATTATCTAAGTGCCCAGTTATCACATCATTTATAATAGATTCTAGTATCTTTGCATTACTGAAACATCAGGTTAACAGGTCTGTGGTTATCCAGTTTTCTCTCTCCCTCCTTTCTTACACAGAGGGGTTACATTTGTATCCTTCCAATCTACGGAAACTGTTCCAGAATCCTGTAGCATTTTGAAAGATGACCACCAATGCATCCACCATCTCTATAGCCATCTCTTTCAATATTCTGGGATATAGATCATCAGGTCTCAGGTGACATGGTGGCACTGTGGTTAGCACTGCTGCCTCACACCACCAGGGGCCCAGGTTCATTTCCTGGCTTGGGTCACTGTCTGTGTGGAGTCAGCATCTTTTCTCTGTGTCAGCATGGGTTTCCTCCGGTTTCCTCCCCACAGTCTGAAAGACTTGCTGTTAGGTGCATTAGCCATACTGAATTCTCCCTTGGTGTACCCGAATAGGTGCCAGAGTGTGGCAACTGGTGGATTTTCACAGTAACTTCATTGCAGTGCTAATGTAAGCTTACTTTTAATACAAATAAATAAACTTAAACTTATTTGTTAACTTTCAATCCCAGTAATTTCTCCAGTACTACTTTTTTTTACTAATACTAGTTCCATTTAGTTTTTCGTTCCTGCTAGTCCCTTAGTTCTCTACTTCTGGAAGGTTGTTGATGAATGTCTTAATGGAGGAAGATAGAAAATAATTACTTAGCTGCTTTGCCATTCCCAAATTATCATTATAAGTTCTCCCTTCTCTGCCTGTAGCGGACCCCCACTTGCCTTTGCAAATCTTTTCCTTTTCACATACTTTTAGGGAACATTTCAGTCCATTTTTACATTCATATTCTATTCTCCCTTTCTTTGATCAGTTTCTTAATCCTTCTTTGCTGAATTCAGAAATGCTTCCAACCCTCATTGGAAGCCTCAGACTCACTACTTTTTAGCAACTTTATAAGGCTCTTCCTTTGATCTCATACAACCTTTAACTTCCTTTGTTAGCCATAGTTGATTCACTTTTCCTGTTGGGTCTTTTATGCCTTAAAGCAATGTATATTTGTTGTACATCATATATTAATTGTTCAAATGTGAGCCATTGCCTGCCTGCTGTCATACCTTTTGATGTATTTTCCCAATCCACCACAGCCAACTTGCTCCTCATATCTCCAGCGTTTCCTTTGCCTAGACTTAAGAACCTGATGGACTTTATTCTAGGATCTTATAAAGATGCGGATAGATGAGGTGGTAGATGCGTTATTGTTAGTTTTCCACATTTTGCTAGATTGTGGAAAAGTTCTATCAGACTAGAAAGGCACAGATATAATCCTTTTATTCAAGGGAGGCAGAAATCGGGAAAATGTAGGCCAGTTAGCTTAATGTCTGTTGTAGGGAAGGCGTTAGAATCAATTAT
The DNA here is from genome assembly GCA_024679065.1 of Sphyrna mokarran. Lineage (NCBI taxonomy): Eukaryota > Metazoa > Chordata > Chondrichthyes > Carcharhiniformes > Carcharhinidae > Sphyrna > Sphyrna mokarran. The sequence goes on from JAGIQG010000015.1 coordinate 37,803,970, forward strand.
TAAAGAAGGTTAAGGCTGGGCACTTCAGAAAACTTTGTTAATTTGAAAGAATCAACATGGTTTAATGAGAGTAAAACCATGTTTAGCAAGGTTATTGGCATTCGTTAAGGAGTAACATGTGCTGTGGATAAAGAAGACCCTATAGATGTACTGTACTTGGATTTCCAGGACCATTTGGTAAGGTGCCAGAACAATGTTTTTTGTGGAAAATAAAAGCTCATGATGTAGGAAACATTATATTAGCATGAATAGAAAATTGGTTGGCTGATAGAAAGCAGTGAGCATGCATAGATGAGTTTTTTTTGATTGGTAGGATATGATGAATAGAGTCCTGCAGGGGTTAGTGCAGGGGCCCTCAACTTTGATGAGAAGAGCAATGGCATGGTAGTTAAATTTGTAGGTGACACAAAGATAGGAAGGATCATATGTTGTGAAAAAGACAAACGTACTGGAACTTTACCATCATATCTGCCTTGGAATCAGGGCGGGCGTGTCTCACAGGATGGAATTCTCCTTGGCCTCGGACAGGATTTTACGAGCCTCGCCCAAGCGAGGTCATAAAATACCAGCAAGGAGTTTGCAGATGCATATAGACAAGTTGAGTGATTGGGCAAAAATCTGGCAGAGTATAGAGTATAACATGGGAAAGTGTGAAGTTAATCGCTTTGGCAGGAAGAATAAAAAAGCAGAGCATTACTTAAACAGAGAGTGACTGCAGAATTCCAAGATACCGAGCGATCTAAGTGTTTTTGTGCACAAGTCACTAAAAGTTAGTATGCAGCTGCAATAAATAATTAAGAGAGCTAATGGAATGCTATTCTTTATTATGAGAGGAACTCAACATAAAAGTAAAAATATTATGCTTCAGTTATACCTGGCATTGGTGAGACCACATCTTGAAAACTGCTTCCAGTTTCGGTCTCCTTTTTTAAGGATGGATGTAAATGCATTGGCGACAGTTCAGCAGATTAATACCTGAATGCGCATGTTGTTTTATAAGGAAACTTTGGATGGATTGGGCTTGTTTCCACTGGAGTTTAGAAGGGAAAGAGGTGGTTTGATTGAAATATACAAGATCTGAATGGCCCTGACAAGGTACAAGGTTTTTTTAAAATTCATTTTACACCATGCAGGTGTTGCTGGCTGAGACCAGCATTTATTGCCCATCCCCAACTGACCTACTTTTCAGAGGGCACTTGAGAGTTAACTGCATTGCTGTGGGTCTGGAATCACATGTAAGCCAGACTAAGTAAGGATGGCCAATTTCCTTCCCTAAAGGACATAGTGAATCAGATGGGTTTTTACAACAAATCACAGTGGTCATTAGGCTTCTAATTCCATTTATTATTGAATTCAGATTTCACAATCTCCCCTGGTAGGATTCAAATCTGGTGCCCACAGCATTACCCAGGCTCTCTGGATTACTAGTCCCGTGACAATACCACTTCACCATTACCTCTCTGGAGACGGATGGAGAAATTGTTTCCGCTGGTGGGCAAGACCAGAATTGGGAGCACAGTTTTAAAATTAGGGTCCTTCCTTTTAGGACAGAGAACCTTTTCATTCAGAGCGTTGTACACCTCTGGAACTTTCTGCCTCAGAAGATGTGAAGACAGAATCATTGAATATTTTTCAGGTGGAGGTAGATACATTTGCTTGCCTAACAAGAATCTAAGATTATTGAATGGGGGAGCAATCTCAATGTTTCCAATGGCCTACTTTTGATCTTAGTTTGTATGTTTATAAAAATATGGTTAAATAAAGGCAGTACATTAGTGAGGACAGAAGTTGATGGGGGTATTAAAAGGAGATAGGGAAAGGTGCATTTGGAAGAATTTATGTTACTGATGCTAGCAGCATGGGGCTGAAGGAGGGTACAGTGAGTAGTTCTTGGATTGACAGGGATGAGAGGTGAGTTTTGTGCAAAGGCTGGGTACAAATAGACGAGAAACATCGCTAAACAGGGATGGGGTAAAGTCAGAATTGAATTAAAGAGCAGAAGGGAGAAGCAGCAGCTTCAACAAGAACAAAGGACTTCAGCTAACTTAAGTAAATATGTAGCAGTTGTGAACTAGGAGCCTTAATACTAATGAAAGAAATGAATAATTCAGGGTCACTGGGAGGTATATTTTCTGTCCTTATTGAAGAAAGTTATTCACAGATTTAAAATAGAATATCTGAATTCTGAAAATGAGATGCTTCTGTTAATAAACCAAAGAAGTCAGTAACAATTAAAGACAGCTACACAAGTGCAGAATGCCTTTCCCTCATCGCTAATCCATCAACAGGTGTCTTTCTGAACATTGGAATATACGTGTGAATTTTTAGTTTCCCAGAACATAATGGGAGGCCTATGCTCCTGGAACAAGGCCATTTGCCTCACATCATAACCACAGCAGAGGCAGACTGCTGTATGTTTAGATCTGCTCAAGTTGGCCATGTCCCTGTGTGCGTACTACTAAAGAAAAGGTCTGTGCTGTGTGCCAGCCCCTGCCGCGAGATCAAAGCTTGGAGCAGCTCATAATGAAACAAGATGGTAAAACCCAAAGAATAAAAGGAAACAAAGGAAATGTTTAGGAGATAAGGATCTGTCTCTGAACTGACATTCATCCAGACCAAATCCGGTGCAGAAGTCAAATCTGAAGTTCATAGACAATAATTCAAAGAGATCAGATTCAAAGCTTTGTTGATCTTCATCTCACCGCTCCCCTGCTGTTGCTGCCACCATCTGAAATATATGATTGATATAAATTACATCCAATAGAGCGTGTATTAGTGTACGAGTCAACAGAAGCATTCTAATCGCATTTGTTTCTGAAGAAAACAATGCAGTAGTTGAAACACGACAGTAATATTTTCTGATTAGTAGGATGCAGAATCCAATTAAATAAGCAAAACCAGAAAAAGCAGCCATAATTAAACACTTCAAACTGCGGGATTATAATTGCCAATCTGCACCAGCCTACGTGGTGTATTCCAAAGAGATTTGAGCACATTAGGAAAGAAATCCGTACAAATCATAAAAATCAAGCTGGTGATGATTTGATAATTCAAACCACAAGTTTTCAAAATGTTTGTATAGATAGCAACACATATGTTGTGTAAAATTCAGCCAGCTTCAGGGTAATGAAAACCAGATTAACCATTCTCTGCACCATTCACGTCCCATTTAAAAAAAATTCACTGAACCTCTGTTAAAATTCAATTACTTCTCATGCAAAGCAGTTTTACTGAGTGTTGGAGGAAAACCATGTTGAATGACTGGAACTAAATTATCTCCCTAACTTGGCGCACTCATAGAAAAAGAAAGTTGACCATGAACACAATGCTATCTTTTTAAAATGAATAAATTCTCTTACAAGGTGAACTATTGTATGAAGAGAGGTAACTCAAAATAACTTTATTAATTTTGACAAGAAGCAGGTTAGTTTTGGCAATAACAAAGCCGACCCAAGAGCATTTCAGAAAATCTTAACTTTCTATTTGCTGGCAGTCACAACTAACAAATACAAAGAGCTGCAAAATTCGGAAGTCAAGTGCTCATTTTTTCAGCTTTGCTCCAGAATGGTGTCTGCAGCACATGTATCTGCTGCTGGGCATCCCGGATGCCATTTAGGTAAAGTTGGTATCATGTATGAAGTATGCAGAGTAGACAGAACAAGACAACAATCAACATGTAACACTGATTTGAGACCAGTGCTACTATCTTGGAGCTCAGCCCTTCAGCTAATGCCACACCTTAACCAATCACAACTGAGCACATGTTCAGCAACAGAATGGACCACATCCCTCACCAGGGCTATTTAAAATGATCATCAATAGGTTTCAGGTCAGTTCTGAATTGATATCTATTGGCTCTTGCTATGATTGTAAGAAAGCTTGGTTCGTTCAAGTTACAGAGGGAAAATGGTTTGAAGAACTTCATCCCCACTTCAAAAAATTCTACACCAACCATTTGCCATTCATGCTGGGGATTTTATTACATCTCCCTAGGTCTACAGCAGCATGGTGGCCCAGTGGTTGGCACTGCTGCCTTCCAACACCAGAGACCCAGGTTTGATTCCCAGCTTCGGTTACTGTCTGTGCAGAGTCTGCACGTTATCCCCATGTCTGTGTGAGTTTCCTCCCATAGTCCAAAAAATGTGCTAGTTATATTTATCGCCATGCTGGATCATCCCTCAATGTATCTCAAGAGGCGCTGGAGTGTGATGACTAGGGGATTTTCACAATAACTTCATTGCATGTGAACGTAAGCATACTTATGACACTAATAAATAAACTTGAACCTTTTACGGCATAATGAGCAGATAATGTACAGGGCAGGGCAAGCTGCTGGAAGTAGGAGGATAAAAAGTCTCACAACATGAGGCCTAATCCACCCAGCAATGTTCAGGGAGCAATTCTCCTACCTGAATGTACCAAGAACAGTATGTCAGATGACTTCACAGAAATCTGCCACAATTGCAGTATGTGGACAGGACATTTTCTCCAGCCATAGAGATGACTGTACTCCTTACAGGTTGGAACAGCTATTCTAAATATTCTATTTAGAATATTTCTGAACTTTTTTGCATCAGGAAAGTTACAGAAGCTTTTCACTAGAATCAAAGATATTTACTTGTGCATACCAATAGAAGCAGGAAAAGTAAGTGCACAGCTTCACAAGGATTGAGGGTCCCCTATGGTGCAGGCTCCCACTACCCTACATGTGCATTGACTTGTGAGTGAAACGTGAATTCTCAGCTAGACTGCCAATGTAAGGGTTTCAATTTCCTCAATGCACCGTCAGTACGGATCAATGCCCAGTCGTGGCAGCAGTCAGGATGCCTCAAATTGTAATCGACCTACCTCGATAATACAGGAGAGTAACTACTGAGTAATGAGGGCTGACTGCAAATCTCCAGATTCAGTGCATAATCCATGCAGAGCCTGAGCACAACATGGAATATCCAAAGTCATGCTGCCACCATTAGTGTGTGTCAGTACTGCCTCGGCCATTCTGGAGGGACACTACATCTTTCAGCACAGCAGCTGTCTTGATCCAGTGTGTCCTGTACAGTCTGAGAGAAGAGCTTTCAAGCCAGCTTTATGGCAAGCAGCTGAAGGGTTCGAGTATGGTGGACAAGAAAAAGAGAGAGGAGAAGGGTGGGAGTAGCAAACACAGCCTCTTTGTAACCGGACTGCCCACTATCGACTAATCTCACTTTGGCATCAGTGAACACAATTCCCTGTCCACCAACAATCCCGCACCTTAGCTTCCCTTAGTCTTTGATCAATATGGTGTCTTCTTGGTCACAATGCTGAATTAAAAACCATCACAAAACAAACTAAAAATTAAAAATACCGCCATATTATGTACAAAAATTAACTAATCACCATTGTCCATTCCATTAGTGACAGTCTTTCACATGCCCTCACTTATCAATGGAGATGGGCAATGCTGGCTGGCCAACGACATCCCATGAATGAATATAAAACCGATAATTTGGCTCCATGTGAGAAAGGACAGGGTGCAAAATTTACACAATGCCCTGTACAAGATGGTGCTAGACTCCTCCAGGGTCCTTGATATCAGCATCAATGCGGAAGTATTTCAGCATGCAAACCCACCAGCCATCTGCGCTGGATATCACTCCAATGAGGTCTTTATCTGAGTCCTCAGCAGTAGAGCTCATGTGTAACCTCATGCTTCAGCAAACTGGCACCAGTGCTATCACGTTCCCCTGCCGTGGCTTCAGCCCACTATCTCAACATGTGCACTGACCTGGACTAAGGTCTAAGCTAATGCTCTGGGGACAGAGGTTCAAATCCCCCCACAGCAGCTGCTGAAATTTAAATAAACCTGGAATTAAAAATCTAATCTTGGTAACAGACACCATGAAACCAATGTCAATGGCTGTAAAAACTCATCAGTGGCAGGCAGTGACCATCTCCAACGAAAGAAGATCTAAACAGCACCATTGCCGAATCCTCAGGGTTGAACTGGGGCTATTAAAATTTAAACCTACCCAATTATTATTTTTACAATATGAATATCACACAAACTATGAATATCACCCCCATTGTAATGTTGCCATCAATAACCAACTATCACAAACACAATCTGCTTAAAATACCAGGTCTTTTCTGAATGGGGATTGCACCAGGAATAAACAACCAGCATTCTTGTGCAATTATTAAGGGTAGACTGGGTGGCCTGGTGTTCCCTCCTGTGGGATTTGGGTCTGATTCCTGTCCAGACAGCAGAGATTAAGGTCTCATCTCGGTTTTGGTTGATAATAGTTCTAAATTAAATTAATTTGCAATCTTGAGCTAACTCCCACTGCACCCAAGTTCATAACTCTAAACCACACGCAGATCTAATACTAATTGGCATTAATTCTGTTTGAATTTGAAGGCGGTGTGGGAAAAGGACATGTAGGGAGTTACTTTGCAAGCCCATAGGAAATGATGGGGAATCTGCCTGCTGTCAACACCTATTGCTGTCAATTTTCTGAAATGAGGATGTAGCGTGCACTCAGAAAGCACTTAGAATCTAATATAGTGCTTATAGGATGCTATATCAAGCTAGTTGTTAGTAAATCAACTTAAAATCTGGGAGTCAAGTTGAACTGGTGGGCGTGGGGGTGGCGTGGGGTGGTGATGTAGAAAGTAGAAAGGGAATGTTGGAGGGTAGGATGTGCATATTGAATATCGCACTTCAGGAATTAGTATTCGGTTCTTCTTAATTAGAAAATTAATCTGATTTTCTAAACTTAATCTGTGTATCATATCAAACTGGGAGGCACTGGATAATTGAGGAGCATCTAAGGACATTTGAACAATGAGAAAAATGGCTGGTGAAACTTCATGCAGATGAGGATAAAATATTGCACGTTAAAATAAAAGTAAATGGATGGCACTGTGTCATGACAGCTGAAGTTGAAAACTGAGGAAAGGACATAAAAAATGATACTTTCATATTTCCAGTCACTGAGAAGTAACCAGCAAAACAAACTAGCAAACTGTATAACCAAATTCATGGTGCCACAGGGATTAGCCAAGTACCTGGGCTCAACTCCTGAACCATACCTGTGAGGGTTTCCTTCGGGCGCACTGATTTCCTCCCACACTCCAAAGTTATGTGGGTTAGGTTGATTGGTCATGCTAGATTGCCTCTTAGTGTCACGGGGACTAGTAGGTATATATTGCAATTATAGAGATAGGACCTCAGTTGGATTGTGGTCAATGCAGTTGTGATGGGCCGAATGGCCTCCTCCTGCACTGTAGGGATTCTATGAAGTACAAACTGGACACTGGCGTCACTCCATGGTGGCATAGTCAAACTGTATCCTAGTATTACTTTTGTCCAGTCATCCTCAGCAAGATATTCAATCACTGAAAACAAGATGAAGAGGGCCTCAAAGGTAGTACTTACAATGGAGAAATTGTGGCTCATCGGAGTTGAGGGGTCACTAAGAGGTGATCTGTTGTGATGTATCAAAGACAAAGGTTCAAACGAAGTCATTGCAATGAGAACACAGGAACACTGGCTCAGTCGAGACCAAGGAATTTCCTGACCCAAATTGAGGAATGTTTACACTGGATTTCTCACTAGGAGGCCGGAAAGATTGAATTGTTTTCAAAAATAATAGTTGAGTGCTATGTTAGGGGGAGCCCTCTGCTTTCTGTCTCTGGTTGAATAAGTTAGACTGGACAGAATGACATTTCTTAATCCATGTTAATCATTGAGACACATTTACTTTTGGAGCAATGCTCATATTTGCATTTTTTGTGATGAAGAAAATGTTTGTGAGAATGATGCGTTGGTGAAACTATTTTTGTTGAATGCATGGATGATTATAGACAAATCTTATCCATTGCAGATAATCATATGAATAGTGTGTAGTGGTGGACCACTGTATACTAAAAATAGTCAATATGTGGACCAACTGCTTAACCCAGTGCATTGTGTGTTGGTCATAATGGTTTCCTCTGTGTATGAGTAAAATGGCAGTGTCTTCAGAAGCAGGACTTGATACAGCACTTTTTGAGTTTAAAAAAGCAATGGCATGAATTGCAAGAATACATCAATTTGCCATTTGCGTTTATGAAAATGATGGTATAATAGTATTTATGTTTCCCAAACAGAAGGAGGCTTGTCAAACCTCTGCCGATGTGATTACTTTAAATATGCTTTGGTGGTATTTGTCAGCTTGCCTCCATTTAATCTAAGAGCATCATGAAAGAACCACTGAATCAGCTTTTAAAAATAAACTGTGAAATGACTACTGCGGATCTGGTGTATTAACTGATAAGTGATGCACTCGGTGTCTGGCAATTGCAAAGTATTTTTTTTTTGCCTTTACAAATCATATCTTAGCCAGAGTTTTCTGGTGCCATTTTGATGGGGTAAGATGAAATGGAAATATTTATATGGCCCCAGGAATTTCCTCGGGATTGGTTCCAGTCCACAATCATAACTTTGGAACCTTGCTTTTCTTATGTAAATACATCTTGAGCCAACTTCTACCAAATGCTGTGGGAATGGAGTGAGACGCTTTGAGGAATTCTTCAATTGCTAGGCTGGACATGACCTTAAGTCTACTTGTGATTTCCCCACACACCGAGTTACTGCTGATTCCAATCACGCTGCCACCAGTTAAGGTGCTGAACCGCTGATCTCCTGTGGCAAAACAGGCTGATCAACTTGGAACTTGTACATCATTTGATGGCTAGCTAAAGAATGGCACTTGTGATTCCCTGGTAGTTGGTCATCACCTTTTTCCTCTGCTGAAATGATCAAGTAACAAATAAAATGTGTGTACTTGTTAAACTAGACTTCAATACAGCCCCTGGGGTGGATAACCTATCACTTGTAGAACTTGGCTGAACTTCCCGTCAGATTACTGCCTAGCCAGCAAGGATGAGAATCTTTCCCATTATTACTGAGGACACACTATGTTTTATCAATACATCAGGTCTAACCTTCAATTGATTGGGTACACAGCCTGCCATTTTGGAAGTTGCAGCTCTGATTAACAACTAGTGAACATGTATTTAGCTGCATGAGGGATCCCCCACTACATTATTTATTAGGCCAATGATTCAAATTACAGTGAGGTGGGGGGGGGGGTGGTTTCTGGCTTACTTTTGCTCAGGTTTGGGGAAGTGTTATGGTGAGGTTTTGATGATTGATTGGATTTTGATGTGAAATTCAAACAGGAAGATCAAAGGGGTTTTCTACATTTTCAGCAGAAAGCCTCAACCAAACATGAGGAAGGAGGCCATCAGTGCTCACCAGAATGGGTGTCCAAGTCATGGTGATCCCTTGTCTCATCCATAACCGGCTCAGTCACAAAGCACTCATCGATTGGGAGAGGCCATCTCACGGGGGAGAAAGAGAAGGCCTCAGGGACGGATCCCTTTACTCCAGATTAGCTATTGATCAGGTTCTGTTCTCCCACAGCTTCAGCTCATTACCACCGTTGTACCAAAACTTAGAATCATAGCCGGCACTGACAACAATCCCACCCAGGCCCTATCCCTGTAACCCCATATATTTACCCTACTAATTCACCCGACACTAAGGGACAATTTAAAATGGCCAATCAACCTAATTCACACAGCTTTGGACTGTGGGAGGAAACTGTAGCACCCGGAGGAAACCCACATAGACATAGGGAGAATGTGCAAACACGAAAAAGACAGTGACCTGAGGTTGGAATTGAATGCATGTCCTTGGAGCTATGAGGCAGCAGTGCTAACTACTGTGCCACCCCTAAATACACCTGTAATATCTCATGTTCCTCCAGAGTAAAATCCTGAAATAAAAACCACCACTCAAAAATAATTTATTGGATGACACATCCATTATATCCACAACTAAGTTATTTTGCTTGTCTAGTGGGTGCCATTGCCTATTCAAGTGCTTTTACACACTGATACCCAAGTGAACACTGCATAGCTATTGGAAAGGCTACTAATTTGCATGGGGGTGTTGAGAAGGAGAGGATGAGACGAGATTGCAGATGAACTTGCAAGATGCCCTCAAGCTGTTCTGGGCCCTAAGAACCCAGTTTTGGATTGCATCACCTTGGCATGGACAGGACCAGTCTGGGTAACAGGAAAGGTACTGGTAGGACCACAAATGTCATCATCCAGAGGAGAGCTCAGGAGGTTTATCCTCCTGGGAACTTCTTCCACTCCTACAAGGCCTGGACTTCATTCTGACTAATCTGTTGGAGGTCAGTTTCTGGACTGCCATGAGAGCTTCAAAATCCTTTTGAGTAAGAGATCCAGAGTCTGAGTGTCCATTGTGGCGACGAACAGAATTCCTGCCATCTCTGGTATCCAGCTTGGAGGTGGATACGGAGTTAAATTAATTTCGGGGAAAAGTCAGGAGAATGGGGTTGAGAAGCATATCTGCCATGATCGAATGGTGGAGCAGACTCGATGGCTCACATGGCCTATAATTCTGCTTTTATATCTTATAGTCTTAATTAGATAGGATGATGGCCTTCCAGTCTCCCCCAGAATTAATTTTTGGCCGGGAAGATCCATCCTTCTCCCACTGCTAATTGAGATCTTTCAGAGGCCCGCCACTTCCCCACCTCCACCACATTACTTACGTGGGGCCTGGGACTCTGGTGCCTGTACTTCCAGCAATTGCTACAACATCTCCAGTGCTGCTGCTGAGCATAAGAGCTGACAATCTTTAGTTGATCAACAAGTTTCTGTAGGCGAGACTTCCTGCCCCCACAAACCTGATTCAAGGGAGTCTATTCCTGTGTTATACTGTTCTATATTCTATGAATCTCTGGGACTTGCCTTTCCCAGCTCTCTGATCTCATTCCCTTCCCGAGGGCACCCCGAACTCTTGTGGAAACATTTCTCCTTCTGTACTAACATCCCCAGCAATACAGCTGGGGGGTCTTTCACTCTGTCCTGCTGCTCCATTTTCTGCTTCAGCCACTCCCTCCACACACACAGTTAGCAGCAACACCTCTATAATGAGCACAGCTCCCTTCAAGAGGAGCAGGTTGAGCGGGATTTTGCCAGCCCACTGCACTGCTTGAGCAGTCAGGATGTGGAGATGCCGGCGTTGGACCAGGGTAAACACAGTAAGAAGTCTCACAACAGCAGGTTAAAGTCCAACCAAACTGGTTGGACTTAAACCTAGTGTTGTGAGACTTCTTACTCTGCTTGAGCAGCGCAGTGGCCCAGGAGACAACACTGGGAGGCATTTTGCGAGGTTCGTGACCATACCCAGACATTAATGTGTCTCCCAAATACTTTTTTTTAAGTGCAATCACCCTGCATCAGAAATCAGCGTGGAGCCTGATTAGCAGGCCAGGAGGCACTCCCACCAGTGAGTGCCTGGTGCCCCACTAATGCTCCCCACTAATGAGGAACAGGCACATTTATCCCACTGGGGGGGATAAAGGCTATTGAGGCCCTCTCCCCAGAAAGTTGAGGGGCAGGACTGGGTGCCCCTTTGGCAATGCTAGCGTGGCAGTGCCAGCTTGGCATCTGACATGGTGCAAGGGGCACACTGGCCCACCAGGCACCTTGGCAGTGTCCACTGGGGAGGGACCCACTGCCACTCTGCAAATGGAATCAGTGGGAGAGGGAGGGAGGAGGTAATCGGGGTTGGTCATTGAGAGGAGGGGATCCAGCCTGGTCATCAGGGTGGGTGGGGTCAGAGCAAGCCATGGGGGTGGGGGACTATCAGGCTGGCCGTCACAGTGGAGGGGGTGGGGGGTGGGTAGGTGGGTGCTGGCCCAGGGTTGGTCTGGTAGGCCAGCAAACAGGGTGGAGGGAGTTGCGAAGGCCAGCAATCAGGAGGCTGGTGATGGAAAGCGCCAGTGTGCATGTGTCGATCTCTGCACTAACAGATTGGCGCATGCACAGTGGCCTCAGTCAGCGCTATGCTGCCAGGCTCTTGGACGGGCATAGGCCTCGCCTCTCACTTTTCAGAGAGAATCCCACTGAGGCACTGTGTATTGCTCAAAATGTTGGAGATTTGTTCAGGTAAGTACTCCCAAAAAACAGCTGGGAATTGCTCCTGTTTTCCCTATTTTGTTTTGGAGAATCCCAGCCTATATATAAAACAATGCAAAAATAGGCCATTCAGCTTGCGTTAAAGGGTTCATGCTCCACTCAAACCTCCTTTGACTCTGTTTACTTCATCTTACTTTGTGGGACTATCCTTCTGTCGCTTTCTCCCTCAGGTATTTACCCAGTTTCCCAGTAAATACATCTGTACTGCTCCCCTCAACCACTCCATGTGGTTGCAAGTTTCATCACATTCTCATCTCTCCCAAATGCCTTATCGGATTAATTCGTGACTCCTTTGTATTTATGAATTCCTAGGAGGGAATTTTCCCACCCACAGGAATTGTAGCAAGTTGGACACAGACCATGCAAAAATCCATTGACCTTGTATGGGATTTTCTGGTCTTGGGGCGAGCACGGCCAGAAAATCCCGCCCTATCCATCTGCTTGTTAACAAATTAAATCACAATTAAATAGCACTAGAGAGAGAAAAGAATATCTATTGATGCAAAGAAGATATTGGAATTAATATTTTGGAATCATTGGTGATGAATGAACTTTCTTCCACAGCAATCCTGCAGCAGGCAATGCTAAATCTCTGGACAAATATGATGTAACATTTAAGTTTCTTTATTAGTCACAACTAGGCTTACTTTAACACTGCAATGAAGTTATTGTAAAAAATCTCTTGTCATCACATTCCAATGCCTGTTTGAGTATACTGAGAGCGAATTTAGCACGGCCAACCAACCTAACTCACACATCTTTGGATCGTGGGAAGAAACCAGGACACTTAGAGGAAACTCATGTAGATATGGGGAGAACATGCAAATTCCACACAGACAGCGACCCAAGTGAGGAATCAAACCTGGGTCCCTGGCAGCAGTGCTTACCATTGTGCCATCCGAGAAGTGGCCATTTAATAAGGGGATTACGGCTATAGTAAAAATATTTGTTCAGAATCAAAGTTTTAAGACAAGAGAACAAATAGGGAAAGCCCAAGAACTTGAAGCAATGTAAATTATTTGTTAGAATGCTGTTTTATTTTAGTGGTTAGAATGGCTTTTTATATTTATAGTTAAGTTTTATTGTTATAATATAGCTCCTCTTGACATTTCAGTAGCTTTATTACAGTAATTTTAGCGTTTCACCATTATGCTGTGTGGTCTGGAAACTTGAAAGGTTGCCAGCCCAGAGAACCAGTTATTTCCTGGAGCTCGCCAGCGATACATTTCTACATTCTTGTCCAAATTGCATTTCTCATTTACCCGTACTTAATATAGCAACAAGTTCATTATAGTCTGGCAACTGAAAATGCATTAGACAAAAAAACAGTTGCAACCAGTTTCAGTAGCTGTACAAATATAGTAGTGCGGCCATATTTAGCAATTGTAGGACTGGCGATTGCCAACAAATTCAAATGTTGTAGAACTGGCCCAGAATGACTACTCATCAATTTCTAAGGGATGTCAGCATGATGTCACTAAAAGGGAGGTGTGTCACGTGATTCAGTCTTGGTTTCACCTTTGCTTTGGGCAGTGCACACACACACGGCCCTGATATTTCAAACTTTATATCTATATATGACAATTCACATGTGCCTAGTGTTAATAAATGAACACAGCATGTTTATCAAATCCCTTATGAGCAATTAGTGCTGTGTATAATAAATAAGCTTGAGGTGTTATATCATTAAAATAATTTGATAGTTTGAGCATATCACCCAAATTGGGTTCTAAAGACACGTCCCAGAGTGTTTGAACTTTGTGTTGCCAGCTAAAGGAGAGAGAAAGGGTCAGTCGACAATGCTTTCAGGCAACCAGCTGATATTTATTTCTACTGCTTCTCTTTTCCATATATTCCAAGTGAAAGTTACAGATTAAAACAAAAAATAAATTGGAGTTCCATGTTGCTGATGAAGATGTGGAGAAGTTAGACAGCAGACTGCAATGATTTCAAGTTCACTTCCTGATTAATAAGTCATGAACACATTGTGTCGTATAATTATACGGAGAGCTCCCGAAGAAGCAAAATGTCCAGGTTCCTGCTCCAGATCAGATTTCTAACGGCTCCGGTTGGAAATGCACACAGGTACACAGAAGAGCATCAAGAAAAATAATCATCAAAATAAAACACAAAATACTGCAGATGCTGGAATCTGAAACTAAAACAGAAAAATGCTGAAAAATCTCAGCGGGTCTGGCAGCATCTGTGGACAGAGTTTAGAGCCAATATTTTGAGCGTGGATGACTCTTCATCAGAGTGAAAGGTCTGACGAAGGGTCATCTCTACTCAAAATGTTGACAAATAATTTATCAATACGTGCAATCCAAGTTTAAACAGTGATGTAACAAAAGGGGTGCAGCAGGCATGGACTCCGCGCCCAAAGAGTGAAAATACTGTTATATTCCAGACAGCCAATTGGTGAATTGTATTACTGGAGCCAATTTTTACTCAGTCTTACACTTACTTACAAAGTTAAATATTACAAGCACACACCTCCTAACTCAAATCACACCAGAGTCTCATTAAGTGCTTCTTTTTAATATGTGGTCAGTTAAATACTTTCTATTTGCATATATTTAATGTAGAATTCTCAAATGCCTTTAGGAATGGAGGGCAATATCGACCAGAGTCTTGCGAGATCATGGCTGGGGATTCAGAACCCTGTAATATGGAACTCCAAGGTTTCATAAGCTAGGTACTCAAATCCACAACACAGGACTCGCCAGCCTCCCACTTCATCTTTGGTGGTTGATAGGCGGCTGCAGCCTCATAGAGCCATGGACCCAGGTTCAATACCAGCCTCGGGCGAGTGTCTACATGGGCTTTCTCCAGTTTCCTTTCACAGTCTAAAGATGTGCAGGTTAGTTGACTGGCCATGCTGGCTGCCAGGGGGATTAGCAGGGTAATTATGTGAAGTTACAGAGATAGAACCTGGGTGGGGATTGTCGTCAGTGCAGGCTGAATGGCCTCTTTTTGCACTGTACGGATTCTATGATATTACAGGTTCCCCATAACTAATGTAAAAGCAAAATTACTGCAATTGCTGGAATCTGAAACAAAAATAGGGAATGCTGGAAAATCACAGCAGGTCTGACAGTTAACATTCCGATTAATTTTATTCTCTTCACAAATGCTGTCAAATCTGCTGAGATTTTCCAATCAAACTATTTGGTTTTAGAATACTTTAGAATGACATTAACCTTGGGAGACAGTAATATTACATTTTATAAAAATATGAATGTTGACTGCATATGAATATTGAGTATATTCATGCCTTTCTGTTCAGAATATGCTCTTCCAATTACCTATTTACCTATAATAATTAACTTTACAGCATTTCCCTATTCACACACAAGTTCCATCTATTCTGAAGTCAAGAACAAGATCCTTCATGGCATTGTAAAAATAAATCAATTTCTATCTGCCCATAACATGAACCACTGATGCCTTTTAAAAAGCAGATGTGTGAAATGTTCTCCACATTTCACAAGTTGCACATTTACATGTTATTTGAGGTGGGGATGAAGAAAAGTGAGCGTGTGGGGTGACAACCATTAAACTTTCCACATATTAAATGCATCAAAATTAAGTAAGAACAGAAAGTTACTTTCCAAAATGAAAGGGATACTCGAGCCTTATTTGCTACAGCTTTCCAAGTGGCCATCCTCTGGGGCATTCCAGGAATTGTAACCAACATTTTTTTTGCCAACCCTCAACTATAATACCATTGCTGAGCAATTGATTTACTTACTCTATAACGAATTTTGAAACCTCCTTAGAGCTATCCAGGGTAAAGCTAATACATGATAGGCATTTAAAGTTTAAAGTTTAAAAGTTAAAAGTCTTCAAGTTTAAAATTTTAAAACTTAAAGTTTAAAGTTTTAAAATTTAAGGTTTATTTATTAGTGTCACAAGTAGTCTTACATTAACACAGCAATGAAGTTACTATAAAATTCACCTAGTCATCACATTCTGGCATCGAAATACCGAGGGAGAATTTAGCATGGCTAATGCACCTGACCAGCATATCTTTCAGATGGTGGGAGGAAACTGGAGCACCCGGAGGAAACCCATGCAGACAAGGGTAGAACATGCAGACTCTGCACAGACAGTAACCAACATGGGAATCAAACCCAGATCCCTGGCAGCAGTGCAGTTTGAGGCTGAGTCTATGGTGCATATCCTCAGGAATTAATAACCAATTCGATTACTTATGCTAATGTTTTTGTTTTAAAAAGGAACTAAACAGGAGTTTTATTTTTTCTGTCTGTAACAGCAGTGACAATGGCCTACAATCCCGTGCATGAGTAATTTGGTACTTAGTAGAGCTCATCTCCCTCCACATGGCATCTGATCTTTATAGCAGGTTTTATCCCATAAAAACTCAGCTGTCTGCATCTCTTCTGCTCTATTTTATCCAATAGGAATTTCCAGTCAGATTCAGAAAGTGTGACACCTTCACCTCTGCTTCCCTGTCACGTTCTGTTGTCTTCTTTGACAACCTCTGCCCTGTGTTCAACAATCTTACAAGGTGACCCAAGAATAGCTCACAATTATCCAGTCATTATAGCCAAGTGCCAAACCATTAAACCATTTGATCTCCTCTGTACCTACTATTCTCTCAGTCAACTTTTGCAACCTGTTGGTATTTCTTTAAAAAATAAGCTGCACCTTTCCAAGCACCGCAGCACATTGACCCATCTTGACTTCCATGGAACGTGTAGCAATGACCGTTCTAATTAATATGCAGATGAGTTGGTTATTCTGATGCTGGTATCCGTCCAGGCTCCCAGTCGGTGCAACTCATTTCCCACCCATTTCAGAAAACCTTTATTTCTGTGCCCTCTTTGATGCCATTTTCACTGTTTTCTCCATCTTCTGACCTGTTATGTTTTATCACTCCCCTTTATTGGAGGGAAGTATACACATTGGTCAGCAGGGAGATGGTGCATGTCGAAGGAAATTGCAGCTAGGGTGACTGTAGAGTGAAACGTGAGGCATACACAGCGCCAGCAGGAAACAACGTGAAGCAGATGGTTCTCCATCTATAGCTATGTTGACGCTCCCCTTCCCATGGAGCCTCTTCATATGTCACACTGCTTCCCAGCACTGCAGCCTCCTCTCCCTTGTCCACTTCCCTCCAAATTCCTCCCAACTTCCCCAGGCTAACCGCAACCTCCAAACTCTTGCTGCTTCTCCGTTGTCAGTCTCCCAGTCATGAAACATTGTATGGTTGGAAGATGCACTTCTCCCCCCATCCTTGATTCCCTCTCTGGTCCCAAAGGGATACAGAAGAGAAGGCAGAGTGGAAATATTTTAAAAAATTAAAACAGAATGAAATGTATTAAAATTTGGTTTACCAACGTTTAAAATTAAACCACCGCAGGGGCCGGTGACCACAATAACTTAAAAATATATAAATTAAGCTAAAACTCTTTACTTTTAGTTGTACCTTGAGTTAAGAACCTAGGAGATATTGCTTGAGGAGCAGCAGCACCACCTAGCTTTGGAAAATCTGAAAGGTAAGTATACTTACCTTGCACACAACATAGGTTGAAAGTAATGTCCAGATATGGAATGACATTTATAGCCCAAGTAAAATGTAGAATGGATTGTTACACACAAAATGTTAATTCTGCAGATGCTCATAGTGAATTGGAATTTTCATAACATACCATCAGAGCTACAAATTTACACTAACTAAATACAATACTTTGATTTGTAGTTAAGCCTCCAATGTTGATTTGTACAACTCTATATATCTTCATTCATGCATCTCTTACCAGTTTTAAAGTGGAGAATATACTGGATACCAGCTGGATTTTGATCTTTATTAGGGATGAATAGGGAAAACAGTGTTTAGTTGCTCTAGGGGTAAGTGTAAGTGTACTTATTACTGTTATAAGTAAGCTTACATTAACATTGCAATGGGGTTACTGTGAAAGTCCCCTAGTTGCCACACTCTGGTGCCTGTTTGGGTACATTGAGGGAGAATTTAGCATGGCCAACACACCTAACCAGCATGTCTTTCAGACTGTGGGAGGAAACTGGAGCACCCGGAGGAAATCCACGCAAACATGGAGAGAAGGTGCAGACTCTATACAGACAGTGACCCAAGTCGGGAATGGAACGCTCTGGTGCTGTGAGGCAGCAGTGTTAACCATTAGTTTTGTCCTTTGGCAGCCAGGGGAATCTATCTAGATTTAAGCAGCACTGTGGAATAATCCTGGACTTATACAGCATTGGGATAGGAAATCTAAACATGGGCAACATGGGACAATCCTAATCTGGATGCACCAGGAAAAGGGTTCCTGTAGTTTGGCAGAATTGTTACATATAATCCTGATGCTCAGAATGGAATGAATGAGAGGTTCAGCTCATCTTTTCTGCCTGTCTATAGTGAGATTTGATGGATTTTTTTGGAGGGATATCTGCCTCTCTTTATCTGTATTTCCCTCAGCTATCAGAAACTATCAACAAAATAGGTGATAGATAATACGAGTCTCTGGCCATTGTGCATCTGTCTCTCTGATTTCCTTTTGCTCTCCATATACGTCTGGGCTTCTTGCAGGTGCCAGTAACTTTTAATGTTTACATTCTTCATATTAAAAAAACACAAGTTTAAATAAAAACAAGAAAGGCTGGAAATATTCAGCAAAGTCAAGTGGAGAAATGTTTCAGGTTGATGCAGTGCCTGATTCAGACTAGGTGAGGCCCTAAGCTTGGAGGCCCCTTGTTAAGAAGTTATACCGAAAGGTCTCACAAAGGTGCATACCAAAACAGGACCTTGGATTGCCGCAAAAAAATTGAATACATAATTATGCCTTTTAATTATTTAATAGCAAAATATTCAAGCTGATGTTTCTTTTTCTTTTCTGGTATCCACTCTTAAACATTCTCTGCATTGTAAACCTTCTGAAGTTTTGTGAGGCCCTTGCAGATTGTGAGACCCTAAGCTTGTTTAGTTTATGCCTAAATCCGGCACTATTGATTATCTTTCATGAGAACTGGCAGAAGTTACAGGGAAGTAGCAGGTTTTAAACAAGTGTAGAGTCAGAGAAGATCAAACGGAGGGTCTGTGGGAGGGTGAAAGACAGGAAAGATTAAACGGCAAAAGAGATGTTTATAGCAAGACAACAGGAAATGGTAATGGGACAAGATGGATCCTGAGGAAGTGTAAATGGAAATATGCACAATTGTTACCAACAACTGCCACCTGAAATAAAAGTGTGGGGCGGATAGCGGTGGAGGCAGAAGTTGTGATCTGAAACTATTGGACTCAATATTAAAGAGTACAGAAGACTGTAAAGTGCCTAATCAAAAGACAAAATGTTGTTCTTCCAGCTTCTGCAGAGTTTCATTGCAACTGAGTCCAAGGCCAAGCGTAGAGAGATCAGAGAGCAGAAGAGAAACCAAATAACAGATAACTGGAAACTCCAAGTTAATGCCTGGAGACTAGGCTAAAGGTGTCCCGCAAGACTGTCATCCCATCTGCTTTAGCTCTCCCCAGTGCAGAATAAATGGGATGGCATTGTGGCACACTGGTTAGCACTGCTGCCTCACAGCACCAGGGACCCGGTTCAATTCCCAGCATAGGTGACTGCCTGTACAGAGTCTGCACGTTCTCCGCATGTCTATGTGGGTTTCCTCCAGGTGCTCCAGTTTCCTCCTTCAGTTCAAAAGATGTGCTGGTTAAATGTATTGACCGTGCCAAATTCTCCCTCGGTGAATCAGAACAGGCGCCCCATGTGGTAACTGGAGGATCTTCACAGTAACTTCATTGCAGTGTTAATGCAAACCTACTTATGATACACCTTATGATACTAATAAATAAATAAACTTTAAATATTAAATTGAAAAACATGTAAGTAAATTACTGTTTCACTTAAGGATGAGCCTCTGCACAATTGGATAGGAGATAAAAGGTGAGGTGTTGCACTTCCTATCCAATGGGAAGGTGTGGTGGGAGGGGGAGGTGGTTCTTTAAGAATGAATTGCACTGTTGGGGAGGGAATGAGCACTTTGGGAAGATTGAAAAGGAAATATACTATAATACTGCACTTTGCAGAAAATGATTAGTTGCACGTGGGAGGACAAGGTTGGACTGATCTTTGTTCTTGGAGAAAGGAGAAAGGGTGAGAGCAGCAGCCCTTTCCAATTTTTTTTCTCCTACTAACCACCTGCTTTCTCCCATAACTTTGTGGCTCTCGACTTTACAAGGGACATTTTGTCTTCCCTGCCCAATATTCCCCATTGGCTTGCTGTGATGCCAGCAATAATTCCTTCAGTGCCCAGTAGCAGGGTCCTACAACCCAGTATTGTATTCCAATTAATTAACCCTCACCTCTGCTTAGCTACTAATTCCTGACAGTTGAGTGGTAAATAGCAAAGAAGCCTTGGAGTTAAGTTAAATTAACTTGTCAGCAACAGGCCTTTCCCCCAGAACAAGGACCCCAGGGGTAGAAATCACACTGCCAACCAATCAGCAGCTTGTGTACTCAGCAGCACCAACAGGATGATGGTGGTTGCTGCTGGTATGACATCTACCTAGGGCCACAGAGGGACCCAGCACAGGATGGTGAAGGCATGAAGAGAGTCACAGAGCAGGGTTGGCAACAAAGGGCAGTTGGCTGGCTTTCAGCAACTCTGCTTCCCAATGCTGAATTCCTGGATCAGGCAAGGAGAACCCCTCACCCCCCCCATACCCCCTCTTGGCAGCCCATAAGCAAACACACAAGGACCCCACTCTGCCCACCACTGGGTTAATATTAGCAACAGCAGGAAAAGGCCCTTTTAGTGGGCATGAATTGCCCATGATCCCTCCCACCACAGATTTTAACAGGGTGGAGGCTAGTGGGACTTAATTAAATCCCCTCTCCCAACCCACTAAAAAAACTCTCCTGAGGGGTGGGCAGAACATTTCATCTCTTATCTTTCTTTCTGTAACCATCTCTGACAGTGAATTTGTCCTCCCTCCCAGTAGCTTTATCAATCCTTAAATCTGATTGGTTCAGGAGACACTTTGTTGGTTTTCCTGTTCACTCAGGTCACAGAAGCTCCATTTCTCTTCATGTCTCCTGAGCAGCTCTGTGGGCACAACATTGTGAGCTGAAGTGTTCGGGGGGAGTTTGAACTGACAGCAGATGATGTTAGCTGCCCTGTCATTGCCCATCCAGTCCAAACCTACTTTATAAAGCACTAGGTGTAAAGACAGCATGGTGGCAGACTGGCCTCACAGCCCCATTGGCTTGGGTCACTGTCTGCAGAGTCTGCACATTCTCCCTGTGTGTTTCCACTGGGTGCTCCAGTTTCCTCCCACAGTCTGAAAGACGTGCTGATTAGATTCATTGGCCAGGCTAAATCCTCCCTCAGTGTTCCCGGACAGGCATTGGAGTGTGATGTCTAGTGGATCTTCACAATAACTTCACTGCAGTGTTAATATAAGGCTACTTCTAACACTAATAAATAAACTTTAAATTTAAGTAAAGAGAGTTTGAGGCCATTCAAGCCAAGATTTTATGGGCAACCCATTACCTTCAATAAATCTGAATGAAAAAGGGACTAAAATACAAAATTAAATCCAATTGTTGAGTTTAAAACTTTAACACATTTCATTCACTAAATGATTTTTGAAAAGCATTTTGAAATGATCAGCAAGTCTTGCATTGGGAGCAGTTCTCCCAAGGAGATCTCTAATTGTGGTTTCCTGAAGGAAAAGCACTGCGATTCCGATCCCAATCCTCCCACAGCCAGACAACATCATGGAGGTTGGGGTGATTTGTGCTGTGAAGCGGATGTTCAGGACTGAAAGACGGTAATGGCCAGACTGCTCCTCAGAGACCGGGTCGCCTTTCTTAACGGGCATCCCAATCTCAAAGTAAAGTTGGGTGTCCCCTTCCTACACTCATCACAACCCCCACCCCCCCATAGAAATGAGAAATATGCAAACCTTTGATCCCAGGGAAATAACTTACCTCCATTACTGAATGTTCAGGTGAAACCAATTCCACTTCCCTTCTCTCCACCCCCCCCCACACCCCCCAGCATGCAGGCATCGAGGTGACCTGCCCATCCTCACCACTACTGGATTCCCCCACAATCACCAGCATCAGGCCCAGATGAGCTATACTCTGCTGTGGTGTTGCCTCAGGGCCCACCTCCTTCAGGCCCCCCTTCAGGCTTCATCCCTTGCCAGTGTCACCCTGAGTGCCAGGTTGGCAGTGCTCACTGCCCAGTCATTTCTCTGATCAGAGCAGGGCTCCAATGACTCCTGAGCTTCCTGGCAGCGTGTCTGGTCTCTGTTTGTGGAAACCAATGGTGATTTCTAATGGTTTCCCCTTGTGTGCCAGTGGGTCGGTGAATACCGGGTGCCAGGTATATCTGAAAATTAGAGTTAAATATGCTAATCTGGTTCACGCTCTCCCAGAACCAAATTACTTAGTCAAGCAGGGGCAGAGAGAATACAAGTGGGGTTCTCTCCAGTGCAAGTCACGTTTGGGGTTTCTTGTTTGATTATCCAGCCAGACTGCAATTCTCATGGATGCACGGGGACGGAGAATCAGTTTTATAAACAGGTAAGGTTCATTTTTGCACAAGTTGATGCCCAATGTTCCCATCAAAAAAGTCCGAGAAGGTTAATGTGTATGGCAATATGCAAGATTGCCCATTATATCTAACACATTAGTGCACAATTAGGACAAATGTTTTCTTCCTAGCCTCAAGTGCCAAGATAAATTTTACTATCTTTATTGTGAGTTACAGATGCGATTAACTAAGTCTAGGACAGGAATTACTTTTCAGACAAACATTCTGGGTATAAAGTCACAAATAAAGCAAATGATGATCAAAATATTAACTGCTGACATGAGAACACAATGAATACATTGATGGTACTACACTTATGGGAATGAAAGGTGAAGGACCTTATCCACATAGTCTGCTCAAGTATATTTGAGAGCAATACAAAGCCCGATAAGTGAGTGCATTTTTACTCGTCAGTGAGAATGCAGAACTCCAGAATGAAGCAAAAATTGAAGCACCGAGCTCCACATTTCCAGTTGAGCAGAGATAGCCACTCTTGGTCAGAAACAATAGCAAACTAATGACTGACCTGGATATTTTCTATGCAGCAAGTGCTGACAGAAGCACACTGCTGGTGAATGACCCCTTACAGTTTTCTCACCATGCTAAATATATCTCGCACAATGCATTCTTTGTTACATGTTTATAAATGAAACCTGCAGTAATTTGGCAACAGTTGAAATTCCTCTTGTCTTCTAATCAGTTCAATCAAAGCCAGCCGTTCAGAGGAACCTGGGAAATCATTAATGGAGCACACCTGTTCGGTGGAATAATACGAAGAAATTGAGCCAATTTTTATTCCTTCAACAGGTGAAATTCTCCCAAGAATTACACGTTTGAAAAGGCTGCAATGTTCCCAGTGTTTAACTTAATATGATCCAAATAAAAGCCTATTTGATCCAAACGTCAGGCAGTTAGAATCAGATACTGAATCCCCAATGTATGAAATCACTTGCCATTCATCACCATTAGAAATAATTCCTAATCTGGGCGTATATACCCAGCCCCAACATGAAATGATCTCTTCTGTTGTTCACACCATTGTATACTGTATGGCCAAGCACCTAACTTGCACAAACCTCTTTAAATTATTCAAGTATGTAGTGGGATATTTAGCAATGCCATACTTAGATGAAATGGTTACAATTTTTAATTAAGACTGCAGTCCACATACCACATACCTTCTATAATCCAAAGATATGCAGGTTAGGTTGATTGCCCATGCTAAATTGCTCCTTGGTGTCAGGGCGATTAGGAGTGTAAATATGTGGTGTTACGGGGATGGGACCTGGGTGGGATTGTTGTGAGTGCAGGCTAGATGGGCCAAACAGCCTTTTTCTGCATTGTGAATTCTACAACACCTCCTGAACCAATCATCTCCACCACCAAGAAGGAAAAGGCAGCAGCTGAATGGGGGCACCCAGTTCCTCTCCAAAATCACACATCATTCTGACTTGGAAATATATCTGCACTCCTTCACCATCACTGATCAAAAGCTTCAAACTCCCAGTTTAGGAACACTGTGCTCATCCCTTGAACACATAGACTGCAGCAGTTCAAGAAAGTGGCTCAGCACCACCTTCGAAAGGGCAATCGGCAATGGACAATGACTGCTGGCCTTGCTAATACTGCCCACATTGAGAGAAATACTTTATAAAATAATGCTCCTGTCATTATAAAATATCACAAGCAATCCGACCAGCACTGGTTAATGTTCTGAGTGTTCCTGTTATAGGAAATTGTTTGATCCTTATTAATCATCATTATTGATGCCTTCTAAAGATTTAGTTCTGATCAGTCCCGATACTCTCTCAGTCTGTTAGATTTGACTATCTCATTGGGCTCAATCAAGCCTCCCATTCCCATGTGCTATGCATCCCTTGTCCGGCTCTCCCAACCCTAATCATCCAGATTGCCTATAATTACTGAGTCTCCAGGCCCCAACCTGCCTAGCCCCTCTTTATGGGCTATAGCTCTGGTTAGCAACTATATGTGATGTGGAGATACCGATTGCCCTTTAGAAGGTGGTGCTGAGCCACTTTCTTGAACTGCTGCAGTTGAACTGCTTCACTGTGGTGAAGTGATGAGAATAGTATTACTTAACTGGGAGTTTGAAACTTCCCTCAATCTTCCCCAATAGGTGTAGACAAAGGTCATAGGTAGAGGAGGGCAGTCATAATGTTAAAAAGGCGGCACGTACTCGTTGGGCCGAGGGGCCTGTTTCCCGTGCTGTGTTATTCTTTGTTCTTTTGTTCTGTTGATCAGTGATAGTAAGGGAATGCAGATATATTTCCAAGTCAGGATGATGTGTGATTTTGGAGAGAAACTCAGTGTCCATATTCATCTGCTGCCCTTTTTCTTGGAGTGGGGTAAATACAGTAAGAAGTCTCACAACACCAGTCTAAAGTCCAACAGGTTTATTAGGTAGCACAAGCTTTCGGAGCGCTGCTCCTTCATCAGGTGAGTGGGATTGCAGCTCGCAAACAGGACATACAAAGACATAAACTCAATTTACAAAATAATGGTTGGAATGCTTGTGTCTTTGTAGAAACTTGATGTCTATGTCGATATGTGCGATCTTCTTGGAGATCCTCTCCATTTGGAGCCGGCAATTTGAGGTGTCGTTGGTAGCTATGATGTGGAGATGCCAGCATTGGACTGGGGTAAACACAATAAGAAGTCTCACAATACCAGGTTAAAGTCCAACAGATTTATTTGGTCACAAAAGCACAAGCATCTATATGAATATAGCTACAGAAGGAGGCAATTCAGCTCCCCAATCTTACGCTGCCATTCAATGAGATCATGACAAATTTGTGGCCTACCTTCATACTCTAACATTCCCCCATATTCGTTAATACATCTGATAAATCTCAGATTTAAAATAACATTTGACCTAATGTAAAGTATAGAGCTCCAAACTCCTGCTGACCTTTGGGTGTGGAAGTGCTTCCTGTCTTCACTTGTGGAAGGCCTCATCTAACATTTAGGCCATGTTCCTTAATCCTACTCTCCCCAACTCATGCAAAGGTTTGCATCTACTCTATCAGCTCACCCTAATATCTTGGGAATTTTGATCAAATTGCACTTGAATCTAAATTTCAGGGAGTACAACTTTATTTGTAATTTTTTTTCATAACTTAATATCTTGGGGCAGAATTTTACAATAGCAGAAGGGGTTGATGGGGGAGCCTTGAGAATTTCACTGGAGGCCTTTCTGCTGCCCACTGACCTGTCTGCTATTTGACCAGGTGAGGCCTAGGGCAGCCTGCCAGGTGAGGCCTAGGGCAGCCTGCCCACCCTCACCCCAACTGAGTGATCAATTATTGCCCAATTAAGGGCCACTTTCTGCCCGGCCACAATTCTGTGGCTGGGGGGTGCAAAGAGTTCAGTGGCAGAGGAAAGCCCAGCAGTTCATCATTTTTGGTCAGAAGGAAGACTGAGGGGACAGAAATTGGACTCTGTCAAAGCTGCAAGAAAAGCTCATAAGCAAGAGGGTCAAAGAGAGATACCAGATTGTTTACTGGAAGGGGATACATGGAGACTCCAGATGCATTGAGTAAAGATTCAATGGCAGGTGATGGGCTTTGGGGGAGAGGGGTTGGGTGTTGAATTGAGGCTCAGACATTTTCTTGAGGTTGCTAGTCTTTTCCCTCTGTGTTGCTGGCATTCTGATGAAGACAGGTGGGCTGGAGAGAGTGATATGAGTGTGCTGAACTGATATTTAAATATGGCGCTTCATCCTTCAAACCCATCAGCTGAAGATGGATGGAGAATCTGCAACTGGAGAGTCGGAGGGGGACTTGTCTGTGCATGGTTCATGAAGTTCCAAGCGTAAATCTAGTCTGGAATTCCACCAATCTGGCCAGTGAGACTGGCACTACCGGAGCTGCCCAACACCACACTTAGCTTCAAAATGGGAGAATTCCACCCTCAGAATGTGGGGATGGTTTCTAATCCCAATGCTGCCCACTGCTGACACTGGCACTGTTTGAACTACACAATTGCTGGCTATTCACATTGGCTGGCAGTTCTCCGCCGTGGTACATATGTCCGAGAACCAGACAGAAGTTCCATCTCCAGCCAGTTAGCGCTCATTGGAGTTCAAATGGCTGGGGGGGGTTAACGCTATGATCAGTGAGGATGTCGCTCCCGCTGATACTTCAGACGATACAGTGGGAAATTCAGAAAATTCTGCCCTTAGAGTTATTCCACTTAATCTACAGTGCACTCGCTCCAGCAAAGTAAGTGCTCCATCTTGCTCTGCTAATCCCCTGACATTAAGCGTCAATTTCGCATGGCTCATCAGCCTAACTCACACATCTTTGGATTATGGAAGGAAACCAGAGCACCCGGAGGAAACATAACGCAGATATGGGGAGAATCCGCAAGCTCCACATGGTCACCCGAGGCTGGAATCGAACCCAGGTCCCTGGCACTGCGAGGCAGCAGTGCAAATGGCTGTGCCACCATGCCGCTCCCTGGGTTGGGTTTCTGGCCCGTATGAAAACAGAAGAAGAGAACGACTAGTGACTGGGCAGCCATGTCAACTACTGACAACTTATCTCAGCCACATAGTTCCTTGGGACAGCTCACAATGACCTGATCGGGGTTAATGTTAAACCGATGGTGAATTGTCACCTGTCTGTAATTGGGAAAGGTATTCACACTGAAGTTTCCTGGGTCATTCCATACCTCTTGATGCACTGATCGGTGTAAATTCCATGAAGGCCAATGTAACCTGCCGATGTTAGAATGTTAAAAATGACCACTCTTACTGCACACAATGACAGGAGACTGCAGAGTAACAAGAAAGAACACTTGTCTCACACTTCATTTACACTGCATGTTTCATCAAAAATGTTCTCATTTTCTTCAAGAATGTCTATATATAGGGACCATTTGAAGAAGTTAATCAAATAAGGCAGTATTTCACACCATTCTGCATAGAGAAAAAACTCTGGATTTTACAGGCTGGCACTATAACACCTTTGAGATCATAGAATTCCTACAGTGCAGAAGGAGGCTATTTGGCCCATTAAGTATGCACCGACCACAATCCCAC
This sequence comes from Sphyrna mokarran, assembly GCA_024679065.1. NCBI lineage: Eukaryota > Metazoa > Chordata > Chondrichthyes > Carcharhiniformes > Carcharhinidae > Sphyrna > Sphyrna mokarran. The sequence goes on from JAGIQG010000015.1 coordinate 37,831,658, forward strand.
AAGGCTCTATTCCCTTAACCCCATCTATTTACCCTGCCAGTCCCAATAACACTAAGGGGCAACTTAGCATGGCCAATCAACCTAATTCGCACTTCTTTGGACTATGGGAGGAAACCGGAGCACCCTGAGGAAACCCATGCAAAAACAGAGGCAACGTGCAAACTCAACACAGACTGGAATTGAACCCAGGTGCTGTGAGGTAGCAGTGCGAACCACTTTGCCACCATGCCATCCTAGAGGAAACAGAGCCAAGATGACACAGGCTATTGGCTATCTATGTCAGCAAACCTGTTGGGAATCAGTTTAGATACACCGTGCTTTGTTTTAGACCCAACAGGTTTAGCAAGTCAACCTAACACACTGTTTCTGTAGCAGGCCGCAGGAATAGCAGGCCAAGTTAGGAGACAGCACAGAGCAGAAAACTTGATTTCTGATTTTCATCTGAGCCACCAACCCCGCCCCAGAGTGCAGTTCTTTCATTTCATTTGAAGGACCGCTAGCCATCAGTGAATGTTTTCCCCTTGTCTGGCCGTCAGCTGCGTGGAATCTCTTTTTTCTGATGATCCAAAGAAATGGAATCTGAGAGCATTAAGTCTGACTGGGTTCGTTTACAAAAATAGCATCCGCTACACAGATAAATAGATGCTACTGTATTTGAAGAGTACTATTTAGGCTGCATATATTCTTGTGTCGATATAAAGTGGTTTTGGATGCACATCAGCCTAAAAATGGCAATGTAATTCCAAAGATCACTGAGCAGGAATCTGAAACTCCTGCATTGTGAGATCCCAAATGTTACACAGCCCCCAGCTCCAAAAAGCATGCAGCACAACACCAACTTTGCAAGTAGGGCTGCTCACCTCACATCTTAACAGCTACGAAACGGAAACTTATACTTTAAAATATTATGCTTGCGAGAAAGGCCACAGGAGATCAACTAACAACTAATGAAACTAAAAAAAAATTGAAGAATTATCGCTGGGCAGTAATATGATGAAGAGGTTCAGATAACTGAATTCTGGGATGAGATTACAACCTTGAAACTACTCCCGGGCATTTACATCATGGGGTGACTTCATTGGATTTGGATTTTTTGCCAACTGTGTTGCTTAATGAAAATGCCAAAGGCTAGTCCATTGTATCTACTGGTGTGCAGTGAAATCCAGACAGAATAATTGGTGAACGTGAGGGTTACCAGGAAATAAGATATTAAAATTAATTTACAATGAAAAGACAGTTGAACTAAAAATAAATCCTAATCTGACAGATATATTAAGAATATATGATAGACATTGGAATATTTCTAATGCAGGGTGCAGCCCTTTTTGCTACGGTGGTGGTGTGGGGGGAGGTGTTGGGCTTCTGTGGGGCAATAGTTGCCTGGATAGGAGGGACACCCCATCCTCAGGCCTGTAGCCAGGCTATCAAGGTTTAATCTGGCAGCCTCACCACATGATGAGGCGAGCTGCTGGCAGTGGGAAGGGGCCTATATGTGACCATTAATTGGCCTAAGTCCAGGTAGGCCACCCATCACTGGTAAGGGGATAGGTAGGCGCCAGACAAGGCATTCTTCCAATGATGGGAGAGTAATGGAGGGGACATGTGAATGGATAAAATTCCAGTCCCTTTTTGTGACAGATGGAGAATTGAAGAGCTGTATTCACACTGAGGCCTTTGTCAAGCCATTGAAGTCTTTCTTGAAATGGACCCTGATCCAGAGGATGATGCTGTTGAAACTGGCCTATATCATATCTGGCAAGCTTCTTCCCAATTATGGGGAAAAGAACCCATCCCTTGCTCCCACGGCTTTCAATTGAGACTCTACAACGGCATTAAAGTGCCTTGTTTGCAACTCATCTTCCAATTTGCAACACTAAAATACAGCACTGACAGCAACATCCCTTTAAGAATTAAGTCGGGCTCCAGTTGCTTGCAGGAATTATACCCAGGAAATGGGCAGTCTGCCAATTGGGTGGGAAGTCCACCAGTCAAATGTCTTTGAAGCTCGGGGTTTAAATTACCCTGGGCCTGAAATGTATGATGGCAGGTGTGCTTTGCACTCTGTGTAAAAATCCACCCTTATGCTTCAGGGCTCTATTGAATGTGGGTGTGCACCAAAGAAATGGCAAGAGGCCAATGTCGTAGCCATTTTTAAAAAAGGTCTAATCTAAGTAATTAGAGGCCGGTTAGTTTAACATCTGTGGGAGGGAAGATTTGCAGTCTTTAATTAAGGATAAAATTACCACATATCTGGATACAGAGAAAATAGTTAGAAGTATCCAGCATGGAATTCACAAGAGGAAATTGAGAATGACAAACCTTATAGAATTTCCAGAGAGGTAATAGACAAATTACGTGAGGAAAATGCAACGAATTTATTGAGCATAGATTTTTAGGAAAGTCTTTATCAAACTATCACACAGTAGATTATTAAAGAAGATTAAGGGAATGGGATTCAGGAAAAGATAGCAAAGTAGATTAAACATTAAATGGAAAGGATAGAAATTTAATTGCTTTTAAGACAGCTATTCAGACTAGTTAGAAATGGGCTTTTTTAAAATTTATTTGTGGGACATGGGTGTCACTAGCTGGCCAGCATTTATTGCCCATCTCTAGTTGCCCAGGGGAGTTGAGAGTCAACCACATTATTATGGCTTTGGAATCACATGTCGGCCAGACCACATAAGAATGGCAGATTTCCTTCCCTAACAGACATTTGTGAACCAGATGGGTTTTTCCAACAATCATTAATTTCATGGTCACCAGTAGACTCTTAATTCCAAATTCTTTTTTATTGAATTCAGATTCCACCATCTGCCATGGCAGGATTCGAACCTGGGTCTCCCAGCACATTAGCTGAGTTTTTGCATTAATAATCTAGCAATAATACCACTAGGCCATCATTTCTGGTATCCAAAGGATTCAAATCTGGGGCCACAAGTATATATCAGCTGGAATTTTACTGCCACATCCGTCCAAAGTTCATACAATCCCATCCAAGGCCAATGGACAATGCTTTTTCCAAGCCTCGCCGGCCCCCGAAATCAGAATGAATGTATCAATAAAATTCCGGCCATTGTGTGTATCACTAATTTGGATATAAGCCTCTAGGGAGTGCTGTCAAAATTTGCCGATGACACCAATATAGGAGTATAATTAATTCTTTAATGAACCAAAGGAAATTGGAAAGGAATACAAAGAAGATGGGGAATAGTTAGAGTGCAGATGGAATTCAATCCCATTTTTGTGAAGAGAAATGACAGTAGTAATTACTGATTGGAACTAGGCTCAATGCTGAGGAAAAGGAAAGGGAATTGGGAGTATATGTTCTCAGGATATTAAAGGTTGTACCTCACAATGATAAGGCTGTAAAAAAATGCTAATGGATTTTAGATTTTATCACAAAGGTATAAAATATAAAAGTCAAGAGGTTGGCATTAGCCCGTATAAAACTTTAATAAGACTTTAGTTGACAAGAAAATATCAAATTTAAGAGAAAAACCTTTGAACAGAGAATTGTGAGGTTGTGGAATTCACTTCCAAGGTAAATGTAGCATTGTGGCACCATGTTTAGCACTGTTGCCTCACTGCGCCAGAGACCTGGGTTCAATTTCCAGCTTGGGTCACTGTTTGTGCAGAGTCTGCACGTTCTCCCCCTGAATGTGTGGGTTTCCTCCGGATGCTCTGGTTTCCTCCCACAGTCAGAAAGATTAGATTCATTGACCATGTTAAGTTCTCTCTCAGTGTACTCGAAACAGAAGCTAGAATGTGGTGACGAGGGGATTTTTTTTTGCAGTAACTTCATTGCAGGGTTAATGTAAGCTTACTTATGACAGTAAGAAATAAACTTTAAAATGACTAAGGTAAAAGCTATGTGAATATTCAAAATTAGATTGGATTGGTCAATGGTGAAAAGGGAGATAAAGGGATATAGGCACAAGGTGGGCAAATGTAATTAGCATGGTAAACCTCTGGCTGGAAACAAAGAACAAAGAACAACACAGCATGGGAAACAGGCCCTTCAGTCCAACGAGTCCAGGCTGCCTTTTAACATTCCCACTTCCACCCATGACCTTTGTCTATGTTTACGGAAATCTGCATTGGAACCAAATTGGGGAGACAATTTAAGGACAATTTGTTTTGCCAATCAGCCTAACAGCACATCTTTGGGGTGTGGGAGAAAACCAGAGCACCCGGAGAAAACCCACACAAGCACAGGGAGAATGTGCAAACTCTCACAGATACCGGCCCAAATCCCTTTATTTGCACAGAAACAGTGATAGTCAATGAGCTGTCGTGTTGCTCAGTTTAAGCGTACACTAATGATATGAAGCAATAGGCTACTCTCAAAAAATGCAAGAGCAGCCCTCTCACGACCCATCGCGTGTATGCTCCTTGTTGGACAACAAGGCAGACTGAAGTACCTGTAGGATAAAAGAGAAATACATCAACAACATGCACAACTTATGCAATTCCCAGGAATGGCTCAAGACTCATGATCCCTATTTAAATCAGTCTACTATATCCCTCCATCCCTATTCCGCTCGTGTGCCTATCTAAGTATCTCTTAAATAACTCCAGCGTGCCTGCCTTCACCACCTTACTTGACAGTGCGTTCCATACCCCCACAACCCTCTGTGTGAAAAACCATCCTCTTACATCCAAATTATACCTTGCCCCTCACCCTAAGCCTGTGGCCCCTCGCGGTATTTGATTGCAACCCAGAAAAGCTTACCACTGTTTACTCTATCTATACCCCTCATAATCTTGTACACCTCTATTAGATCTCCTCTCAGTCTCTGTCCTTCTAAAGAAAACAGCCCCAATTTACCTAACCTTTCCTCATAACCCAGTCCTTCCATACCAGCAGCATCCTGGTAAACCTCCTCTGCACTGTCTCCAGAGTCTCCATGTCCTTCCGGTAGTAAGGCTACCAGAACTGGACACAGTATTCCAAATGAAGTCTAACCAATGTTTTATACAATTGCAACATTAAATGCCAGCTCTTGTACTCTGTACCCTTTCCTATAAAGGCTAGCATACCATAAGCTTTCTCACAACTTCTCCACCTGTTCTGCCACCTTCAAAGACTTGTGCACCTGCACCCCCAGGTTCTTCTGCATTTCTATACTCTTAATAGGTCTACCCTTTATCATATAATTTCCCCCTACATTCTTTCTCCTGAAATGCATCACCTTGCATTTATCAAGATTAAATTCCATCTGCCATACATCTGCCCAATCTACCAGCCTATCTATGTCCTGCTGTATCGCCCGACACAGCTCCTCACTATCCACAAGTCCAGCCATCTTTGTGTCATCAGCAAACTTGCTGATCACACCACTCGTGGCTCATAGGAAAATAGTTGTGCCTTATGAGGGTCAATCATCTCCGCTCCAGAACACCACTAAAAAGGGTTTTTAGGGTCATAGGCCCAACTATCTTCAGCTGCTTCATGAATGATCTTCCACCTATTCATTTGTTCACTAACAACTACACAATGTCCAATTGGTGGCACAGTGGTTAGTACTACTGCCATACAGTGCCAGGGACGGGGGCTCAAATCCTTGCTTGGGTCACTATTTATGTGGGGTTAGGATGTTCTCCCAGTGTCTGCACGCGTTTCCTCCGAGTGCTGTGGTGTCCTCCCACATCCTGAAGGACATGTTGGTTAGGTGTATTGACCAAAACAGGCGCTGAAGTGTGGTGACTCGAAGAATTTCACAGTAACTTCATTGTTGTGTTAATGTAAGCCTTACTTGTGACTAATAAATAAACTTTTAACTTTCCATTTGCAATGATGTGGTGTAGTTTCTCTTACTGTAAACTGTTGGCATCTTTCTAATGCAAAATTCTTCTGCATTCTCCCAATGATTCCTTACAATATATAGATAGCTTAAAGTTAAATATACAAAACTAACTATGAAAGACTTTTAGGATGATGGTTTGGATTTCAATCAGTCTTAGATCATTAGATCAAGTTAGTTCAGGAGATGAAAGCTGTTAGCATTAATTCTTTCAAATACAAATGAATCAACTGTGTTCAGAAAATTTAATTTGAAGATACAGCAGGTTAATAATTTGAGACATATTACATTATAAATGTAACAGACATAAGTGAAAAGGTAAAATTAGGACAATTGATCCCAAACTTTCTACTACTGGAGTATTTTTGGGCAGCACAGTGGCACAGTGCTTAGTACTGTTGCCTCACAGCGCCAGGGACCCGGGGTTCGATTCCTGGCCTGAGTCACCGTCTACGTGGAGCCTGTATGTTCTCCCCATGTCTGTGTGGGTTTCCTCCAGAACCCTGGTGTCTTGCCACAGTTTGAAAGACATGCTGGTTAGAAGCATTGGTCATGCTAAATTCTTCCTCAGTGTATCTGAACAGGTGCTGCAGTATGGCGATTAGGGGATTTTTCACTGCCTACTTGTGACTGTAATAAATAAACTTTAAAACTTTTCTCCTCATGCCTGCATCTGTAGTAGTCTAATTGACAGAAACTGATTACCATGACTGATCAACCATTATATTTACTCATTTGAGGGACATGGGTGTTGCTGGCTGGCCACATTTATTGCCCATCCCTAGTTGCCCAAGGGTAGATAAGAGGCACTAAGAGTATTGCTATGGCTTTGGAGTCACATGTAGACCCAGACCAGGTAAGGACAGGAGATTTCCTTCCCTAAAGGACATTAATGAATAGGATTGGCTCTTGCAACAATCAACAATGGCTTCATGATCATCAGTAGATTCTTAATTCCAGATGTTTTGTTATTGAATTCAAATTCAATCATCTGCCATGGTGGGATTTGAACCTGCATCCCCAGAACATTGGTTGCGTTTCTAGATGAATAGTCCAGCAATAATACCACTAGGCCACTGCCTCCTCCTGTATCACTGTATCATGTAAGTATTTGCACAGTTCAAGGTGAACTAGATGCTTTTAGTTGTCTAGAAATTCCTATGTTTCAGGCAATAATATTCTTTAGCGCTGTAGCACTGAATCTCACTTGACATGGTGCTAAAATCAAAATCATTTTGGAAGTAAAAATTAAGTAAAAATCAACTCAGTAGAGTCCCCGTTTTCTCCTGCCTGAGGAGGTGCAGAAAACCCTCAATTTCTCAGATGTATTTGGTTACCATGGTCATACAATGTAACAGCTATAATTGCTCCTAATTTCCTCTCAACTATTACCATTTCTTCACCCTATCTTTTCAGTCAGTCCATTTTCTCCATTGGATTAACAGAAAGGTTTCCAACCCTATGATTGTGATAAAAAAAGGTTTGAATTCTCAATTCAATTTGCCCCAGGTTATGTCGATTCCTGCAAGCTCCTGGGACAGGAAGATTGGACTCTCATTATTTGATGTAAAAGAGATCTGACATACTCCTGGCCAATTGCAGAAATCCTCAGTTTTTATTTGCAAATAGTATACTAACCACCATTGCTTCACTAAAAATTGTAAACAGACTCTGAGCAAGTTTATGCCACCTAATGTAAACCTCCGCTGTGTCTGGGTATCTTTGAATTTGTTTATTAACAGAAATTGTCTATTTGATACCATCAGAAATCCGATACACGTAAAGGCCTCACTGGGAGAACGGTGCAACTGGGATTTCTTCAAGTCATTAGGACTCTTCAATCATGTAAATATTTTCAGTTTAAGAGGCCATGATTTAGGTTTCATCTAACACATGACCTTGGACTAGTCAGTCATCCAAACATAGCCTTGTAGACATGCATGCATGGCTATTAGTAGGAGACATTTTGTAAAGACTCTTTATCTGGACCTTACATCAAAGGGTAATAATGTGCACTGATGTCAATTATACAGCACTCGGAAGTGCAGAATAGATTATGTCGCTCCTTGGTGAGTGTGCAGAAATAGATAGATTTGAGGTTTATGGTTGCAAGGCATTTTCGAGGAAGCACTGAATACTTATCATCGAATTCCAACAGTGCAGGAGGAGGCCATTTGGCCCATCAAGTCTGCATCAACAACAACCCCACCCAGGCCGTAACCGCATAACCCCGCCTGTTAGTCCCTCCGACACCAAGGGCGAAATTTTCCCATCCCACATGCCACATGTGGGCAAGCACAAGCCATGCAAATGTCTGCTGACCTCAGATGGGATTTTCCAGCCTTGGGGTGAGGGGAGTCGGAAAATCCCATTCTAAGGAGCAATTAAGCATGGCTAATCCACATCCGGACACCTTTGGGGTGTGGCAGGATTGTTCACATCCTCCTCACTCCCAGTGCACGATTAGCCAGGCATCTCATCCATAAATATCTAACCGGCTGCTGCCACATCATTCCTCATGGCCAGCCATTCCGCCTACAAGTGGACATCCTCCGAACTTCCAATCTCATCAGGAAATCCACAAGATTCCAGCACCAGTTTTTGAAACTTTTGAAATTTGATACATGCAAAACCATGTTTGAGTTAAAAGTTAAATATTAAAAGTATCTGCAATATCTGTATCATAAATTCCTTAAAATGCTCTCAGAATTTCTTCTGCCTTTTTCTTAAATTAAAGGTGCCACTGTCCAAAATTTAAAAAAAATGCATTCCACAATAACATGTTTAAGTGTTTTCCGTGAATGTCTTTATAAGATCTTAGTTAGTGTTTTTTAGAAATCTTGCTAAAAGATTTGACTTATTTTTGCATCAGAGTTTGACTGTGAAGTAAATATGGATTTTGCAAATCAAAGGAAATGCAATGTACCGAACTTGCTTTATATATAAAATTCAAAAACTGGATTAATTACGGGGCGGTGGGGGGGAGGAGGAGGAGGAAGGGTGAGGGGTAATGTGAAGTTAGACTGAAAGGGGGAAATTGGAGCTGAAAAGATTGGAGGAATGACTGGGAGAAGGATCTGCCAGTCTTGCCAACAGCAGGAAGCTTGCTCAGGAGGAGGCTGGGAGGGACCTAATTTGGCATGAGGCCAAAAGTCAGTTTTCCCAATGCAGGAAGAACTTTAGCAATTAAATGCTTCAATCTTTAAAAACAGGTTAAAGGCAGGCCAAGCACGGTTGCACAGTGGTTAGCAGTGTTACAATTAATCACAATTTTATTAAAAAGTGTGCATTATTCCTTAAACCAGAAGTTTGTGTCTTTCATTAATTGCAAGTAAAAGATAGGTAGGATTAATATATATCATTATCCATGGTCTTGATTCCGGGAATACCCATTTCATTAATAATACGAGGAGTATAATTGGGAGGAAATTCAAATGCGATGGGATTGCATGATGGCATAGCGGTTAGCACTGCTGCCTCACAGCACTAGGAACCTGGATTCAATTCCTGGCTTGGGTCACTGGTTGTGTGGAGACTGCACATTCTCCCCATGTCTGCATGGGTTTCCTCCAGGTGCTGGTTAGGCTCATTGATCCAAACAGGCGCTCAAATGTGGCAACTAGGGGAATTTCACAATAACTTCATCGCAGTGTTAACATAAGCCTTTCTTGTGACTAATAAATACATTTTGCTTTAAGAGTATATCAGGAAGTACTTTTGCACATATTATCTTTTTAATCATGCTCATTGCAAGGCCACCTCCCCAAAATTAAGGCCAGGATTCTCTCAAAAAGGTTCTAAGTGTCGAAATTGTGGGGAAACTGAAGTAAGTCACACTGCTATTTTCAGTGAGAATTCACACAAGAATCTCCCGCACTCTTTGCACTAAAGAGACCACAAACATCATTACCATTAGATTTCAGGGGACAGAGCATATTCCCACCTGGGAAGCTGACAGTTCAGGGCCTTGACGAATGCATGTTTAAAATTTTTATTTTAGCATGCATCCACAAGGGACTCACTGATTCCCGTGTTGGGAGTTATCATTCCTGCCATCATCACCACATTTAAAGGGCACCCAGACCTCCTTCCAACCCCCATCCATCACAATGGCAGCGAGATCCCCATCCCATCCCTACTGATTGCCCCTAGGCTCTGCCCCCAGCAGGGCATGTCCCTGGGCATGAACACTTTGCCCCTTGGGCAGTGCCAGGGGTGCCTATGCCCAGGAAACCCCACCCTTCTGCCACCTGACCCCCTGGGAGACCTGATTGCCACCCCTTCTTTCTAATGAGGTCACCCCACTAGTTCCTCATAAATGGGGCACTAGTCTGAACGCTGCTGGGGTGAAGTCTGGTGGGAAATGCTATAGACATGGAGAATTCAGTGCCAGACCTGCTACTCATATTTAAACAACATTAAAATTAGACTAAAATAACTTAGCTAGTGTTCACACCAGTTTCTATGTGAATCAGGCGGCACCAGATATCCGGTGCTGGGACATGCACATGTGGCGGGAATGCATGCGCAAATCCTGCAAATTGACTGACATGCAATTCTCCCAGCCCACTGCACTAAAAAAATTAACACAATGGAATGGGAGAATCCCCCCCCAAGTTCCCCAACAGTGAGAAATTAGAACATTTGCTTTTAGGGGGTGCATTTGGCACGGTAGCCTACTCTCATGATCAACTGTGAGTTACTGTCCTTTTTAGGGAGTATTTATAAATACCAGATTGGGTGATCATAGTTTATTTATTTACTTGTGTCAATAGGCTTATATTAACACTGCAATGAAGTTATGGTGAAAATCCCCTCATCGCCACATTCTGGCACCTATTTGGATACATTGAGGGAGAATTTAGCATGGCCAATGCACCTAACCAGCATGTCTTTCAGACTGAGGGAGGAAACTGGAGCATCCAGAGAATCCCACACAGGCACAGGGAGAACACTGTTCTCACAGACAGTGGCCCAAATGCAAGCTTCCTGGAGAATGACCAAGGACAGGAGGAAAATATAAGAAGGAAGGGAGAGACAGTGGCCAGGTAAAGCTGGAAGACAAGATGCGGAGTTGCTGGCATTGGACAGGGGTAGGCACAGTAAGTAGTCTCACAATATCAAGTTAAAGTCCAACAGGTTTATTTGGTAGCACAAGCTTTTGGAGTGCTGCCCCTTCATTGGATGAGTGAAGAGTTGTTTTCACCATCAGGGCATACATAGACACAAACTCAATTACAAAAAACTGCAAGGTATAACGTAGACTGTCTGGGTGCCTTTTAAATTTGGTGCCTGGACCTGCACCTCCATGAGATAATGGCAGGAACAATGACTCCCTTCATGGGAATAGGCAAGTCTCTTGTGGATGCAAGTTTAAAATAAAAGTTTATTTATTAATCACAAGTAAGGCTTACATCAAACACTGCAATGAAGTTATTGTGAAATTCCCCTTGTCGCCACACTCCAGCGCCTGTTTAGATCAATGCAGTTAACCATGAGCTGAGCAGTTGTTAGCAGTCCTGCCTTCCAACACACATCACTCTCACTTCCGTGTCCCATCACGAGAATGGAAGGTTTGGGCTTGCGAGAATGAGAGAGAGGTAACAGAAAGAGAGAGATAGAAATTTGATATAAACGTTAGTTCATATTTCTCAATATGAAAACCCTTAAAGACCACATATCATTCAAATTGCAACATGCAGCTACTCTGATTGGACAGTAACAATTATGCCTGTATAGCTATAATTAGCCAGGGCCTGGCAAGGGTATTGCAATTAATTTTATACAGAAAGTAATTTTTCAACACAAAGGAAGAAAAGGGAATTGTTATTTTGTGAAACTTTAAATTATAATTGCATTTTCTTCTTCATCTTGGATGTTTACAACTCCAACAATTCAAAGTTTGTTGCTGTTGGGATTCTGGGATGTTTGGGAATTAATGGGATTGGGGATTGACTCCAATGTACACGAAGACAATCCAATCATCCCAAATTTAAGTCAACTGCTGAGTGGTTGGACTTCTGTCACTCAAGCTGCTGGGAAAGGAAGCAGAAGAACGAAGCAGAATTGTTCCATATTACAACCACTTTATCTAAATAGAAAAGTTGTGATGCTTTATATATTGGACCTAGATTGGAGACCTTTACTGAAGGACCGTAAGACCATAAGAGTATTTGTTTACAGTTCCAGTAAAGAACTAATCCACACATCACAGCTAATGCAAGGGAGGTCATTGTTACTGCAAGGAGGACATCATCAATTATGTTTTCTTTTACCAGAGAGAACTTGCCAACTTTTCCTTCTGAGAAGGTATCAGTAAATATTGATAACTGTTCTGCTGTTAACAGATCAACAGAGAAATGCAAAAAGAAGGTTAAAAATAAATTGTCCCCTAACTGGGGAAATGCATGGTGTTATGTGGTCGGTGCAGACTCAATGGGCCAAATGGCCTCCTTCAGCACTGTGGGGTTCTATGATTCTACAATTCTAAGCATGTTTTCTAAGAAGATTCCTAATGGACTCAAAGGAATGTGCCAAGTTTAATAGTTTAGGCAATTTCCCAATGTATTTGACTTGTGTGCATTCTAAAAGGGCAGTTTTCAAAGCAGAGAAAATCACCTAGGAACCAAAATCTGCAACCTTGTGTTATTGAAGCCTGGTAGTCTGTTCAACTCATCAAAATTAATTCCAAAGTATTGTTAGCTAAAGATCACAAAAGCTGTCGACACATTCTCCTGTCCCAGAAGATGTGAACAAGCAATTTAATGCCTGTAAGTTGAAACTCCTAAATTTATTTACAAGTTAATTGATACTTCAAGATACTAGAAATATCAAAATAGTTAAGAATAATAAAAATAGAAGGATCCAGATGGTTAATATGCCCTGCCTTTTTTCTTTTTATGCAACTTGTTGTTGAATCAGTCATGCATCCTTCCTTCTCTTTCAAAGAACTATGTTGATTGCTTCAAGATGAAATGTTTACTTCCCAGGAATCATGCATCATTGTGCATTATTTTCTGATGGGGTTAACATGTTTTATGAACTTTGATGGAATAATCATTCTTTTTATTTAATTGTAGCTTACGATTATTTGTAGCCACACTAAAGACTCTACACATACGGAAATTCCTTGTAATTATTCACCTAATAAAATTGTAACTGCCTTGACTGCTGATTTCTGTTGAATTGTATGTAGTTTCACCAATATGAGGTTTCAGAAGAGAGTTATGTTTTCAGACTGTGCTTTAATATAATGCAAAATGGTAGATTCATGGGCATCATGTCCTGAATTTTGTTGTGAGTGTTTGATTGTTGAAGATTAAAGAGAGGACCAGGTTGTTTTACTGATTAGAAGTTCACACTTGTAGACAATGGCATAAGCACCTTTTTTACATTCTTTCTTAAGATATTGGCATTGTTGGTTAGGCGAGCATTTATTGCCCATTCCTAATTGCCTTGAGAAGCTGGTGGTGAGTCTTCTTGAACCATTGCAGGCCATGTAATGTACACCAAGAGTACTGTAAGGAAGGGAGCTCCAGCACAGTGAGAAAACAACATTACAGTTCCAAATCAGGGTATCGTGCAACTTGGAGAGGAACATGAAGTTGGTGGTATTCTCAGGCATCTGTTGCCCTTGTCATTCAAGGTTGTAGAGGCCACGGGATAAGAAGGTGTTGTTGAAGTGCCTTTGATGAGTTAGAAAGCTAGAAACTTTACAGTGCAGAAGGGGACCATTCGGCCCGTTGAGTCTGCACTGACAACAACCCTACCCAGGCCTTATCCCCATAAATGCACATATTTATCCCGCTCATTCTTCTAACTTACACTAAAGGGCAATTTAATTTGGCCAATGCACATCTTTAAATTGTGGAGGAAATTGAAGCACCCAGAGGAAACATGTTCAGATACAGGGAGAATGTGCAAATACTACACAGTCAGTGACCCAAGCAGGGAATCAAACCCAGGTTGCTGACATTGTGAGGCAGCAGTGCTAACTAATGTGCTGCCCTGAATGCTTAAAGATTGAATGTTGCTTGAATGTTAACCTCCAAAGTCCCAGCAAGTAATTAAGTGTGTATGGTTTGTAAATAGTTATCCTTTAGTTTTACTTAATTTCAAGATAGGAAAGACTTTGGGCTTAAAGAATAGATAACCAATATTTCTACCTGGATCCAAGGCCCTTGTGATTCATGTTGAAAGGAGAAGGATCGATCAGTAGTAACTGCAGAGTTGGATTATAAGGTTCTCCAAAAAAATCCCTAAATTTCACAAGCGTGTCAGTCTGCAAAGATCCAAGAGAGAGAGAGGAGCGGGGGTGGGAGGGGTGGAAATCAGCTAGAGACAGAAGAGTAAGACACAATGTAAAGTATAATTGTAGTTTGGGATATTTTGGTTACAGTAAAATTCAAAGTGAAAAATTATTTTCTGTAGGTTAACGCATATATTTCTTAGAAAATAATGTTTAGTCAATGTTGCTTTTAGTTTTCTTGTCACAGTAAAAGTCTTAAAACTTGAAATTTTGTCCTGCAATCACTTTCAATTAGTCACTGGAAAACTTGGACAGAAAATGCTGGAAAACTTTAGCACGTCTGACAGCATCTATGGGGAGAGAACACAGCTAATGTTTTGAGTCTGGACCACCCAAAAACCCGATCACTGGCACTGGGAGGCATTAATGCTAAGGACTGTGCCATCATGTCACCAAACATAGTAGAGGTAGAAAACCTTACAACTTTTAAAAAGTGTTTGAATGAGCACTTGAAACATCATGACATTCAAGGATTTGGAGCAAGTGTTGGAAAACTGACAAGTGCTGGAAAATCTGCCTATATTGGCAGTGCTCACTGCTAACAGTGCAGCTGCCAATCTTTCAGTGCTGACCAGGACATCAGGAATAAGTCATTGGTTCCTCACTACTGTATCGTGGGATTTTGTTTATGTCCCACTAACAGCCGGCCTGTCCTCAGGTTAACATTTCATCCAAAAGAAGACACCCCCAGCAGTGCAGTGCAATGCACCTTCAGTGCTGTACTGGAGAGACTTTTGTGCTCCAGTCTCTGGACTGGAAATTCAATACACAGCCCTTTGACTCTGAAATGGGAGTGCTGTCCACTGAGCCATGTCTGGCACACAACAAAATGTTTCTCAAGTGGATGGAAATAAATTCCACTGTACTTCTTAGAAGAGCAGGCAAGTTACATCCAATGTCTCAACCAAGGTTTATCCCTCAATCAACATCACAAGTAAGTACATTATTTGGTCCGTATCACAGTGCTTTTTGTGGGTGCTTGCTTGGTGCAAATTGGCATCTCCAAAGATGTGCAGGTTTGGGAATGCCAAATTGACCTTTATTATCAGGGGGACTAACAAGGTAAATATGTGGGGTTACAGGGATAGGGCCTGAGTGAGATTGTTGTCGATGCAGGCTCGATGGGCTGAATGGCCTCCTTCTGCACTGTAGGGATTCTGTGATCTATGAATTGCTGTCATGTTTCTTATTTTACAACAGTAACTGTACTTCAAAAGTATTTTGCTGGCTGTAAAACATTTTGGAACATGTGGGTGTCAGGAAAGGTGTTTTATAAATTAAAATTTCTCTTTATTTCAATCAGAAATTGTTTGATCTAACTAGTGGCTTTAGCCATAGCCAAGGAATGTTTAAAACTAAACAAAGCTTCCTTGGTGAACTGTAAAGAGCAATGGTGGAAATTTATTTTATAAAATTACCAGACACTTCCAGATTATACAAAGAATTTCTAAGGTTAGGTGTGATCTAACAGCAGTTGACGGCAGGGTTTTGGCGCAAACTAAAAGGAGACCTTAGATGTGTTTCCTTAAAAGAACACCAGCAAGATATAAACTGTTTGGCAGTTCAATATTATGAGGTAACCTTCTGACTTTGCAATCCCACTGGGGAGCTTTGCTTGACGGGCACAAATTGGAAGTTTGGTTGTATGCTTATACAATTTTCCAAAGCTCATCTGTAGCATATACCTGAAATTTCAGCACAGATTCTGTGTCAGGAAATGATATGTTGACGCATCTTTGTGACAAATAAAAATGGTTTCCTACATGTTTTTTTCCACAGTGATTGGCTGATGGAATGTTTGTTTCAGTGGGCTAAGTGTTATATACCAACTTTCTTTGCGCTTGAAGGTGGAATACTCCCTGCTGTGAGATACTCACCTAGCAATCTTGAAAAAACATGGTGTGCACATGAGAGTCTCTTAATTTTAAGACTTAAGCTCATGACCATCTGGCTGCAAAGCCAGTACTGTTACTATTGGGATGCCATAAAGAGAGATCAAGAATCATATAAACTGTGGATCATATTTCCTGTTTCCACATTTTTGTCCGAGTTGCACATTAGAGCTGTGAGCATAGGTCAATGGAAATGAAGATATCTGGTTTGAAGCATGTTCTTGCTTTGTGTCATATCAGCACCCATTAAATGTCAAACATTGCTTTTTTTCTAAATGCGTGTATGTCAGCAGATTACAGATAACCTGCAGTCAATGTGCATACACCTAAACCTTTTCATTTCCAACCCTGATGCAAAGTAACCTATCATTACATCTCTTCATTATTGGCAGTGACTTAATTCTTTCACATCCATTTTGTGACACTATTCTTTCTTATTTTACTTCCCTATGATACAGCTGTCTCTTCCTAGTTCTTTTTATTTTTCTGTTAAACTTTCTTTTAGTTTGTAACTATCTCTTTTTTATTGATTGCAATAAGTGTGTTTACCATCTAAGTCTGTACCATAAATTTGTCAGTTAAGATGCATATATAAATGAAATTGCTCCAAGATTGGATTCACAAATTCCTTTTGAATCTAACATAACCCGTTTGAACTAGTTCAGACACCAGATGAAAATGCTTTATCCGTTTCTTTAACATAAAATGAATTGCACCCTTAAACACCCAAAGGTGGCTGAATAGATTGGTTGACCCGCAAATAATTCTACGATCACATTTTCACTTCCGGAATCACCTTACTATGCTCATCCCTAGAGGGCTCCACTGGACTTGTGCAACACCAGGTTGGTAAAACATGTACCAGGCATCTTTGGATTGTTTGCAGTCCAAGTCCTGTTACTTCAAAGCTTGGATCACAAGAACTGAGCCTTATTAGCTTTAAAACAACTGGTTATATTTTAACAAGACTTGCATTGACTTTAAAAGCATTTCTACCTTTAGTATATCTTTATATATTGGTACCTTTTATATATTGGTATCATCAATCGAGATTGGCAAAATAGGCTGAATTGACTTAAGTGGTTCCAAACAATGAATGCCAAAATGTATGAAATTCATAAGGATCATTTCATCAACATACCATAAACTGTGATGTATAAGTCAATGCAGCATATAGGTCAACCCCTTTTTCAGCCACGGCATGCTACATTCACATTCAGCCTCAATTTTTCGCCTCAGAAATACATGTTTTACTGACTGGAACCTTATAGCTGGTCACAAGGAATCAACCAGGCAATCTAAAAAAACAAAGAACAAAAAGCAACAAAAGTTACAGCAGAGGAAACAGGCCCTTCAGCCCTCCAAGCCTGCACCGACCATACTACTCATCTGAACAAAAAACCCCTATTTTTCCAGAGATCGTATTCCTCTATTCCCATTCTATTCATGTATTTGTCAGGATGCTCCTTAAAAGTCACTATTGTATCTGTTTCACTCCTTACTTCAGCACAGAGTTCCAGGCATCTATGACCCTCTGTGTAAAAAACTTGCCTTGTACATGTCTTTTAAGCCTTGCCCTTTAAACCTGTGCACCCTGGGAATTGATTCTTCAGCTCCGGGAAAAAGCTTCTGACTATCCATTCTGTTCGTGCCCCTCAATCTTGTAGACTTCTGTCAGGTCACCACTCAATCTCTGTCATTCCAGTGAGAACTAACCACATTTCTCCAACCTCTCCTCATAGCTAATGCCCTCCACACCAGGCAACATCCTGATAAATCTTTACTGTACCCTCTCCAAAGTCTCCACATCCTTCTGGTAGTGTGGCGACCAGAATTGAATGCTATATTCAAGTGCAGCGTACAGAAGAGTAGGGGGTTTTTGTTCAGATGAGCAGTACAGTCAGTGTAGGCAAAAGAACCTGTTCCTTTATTGTTTGTTCTTTGTTCTTTAGATTGCCTGCTTGATTCTTTGTGTCCAGCTATAAGGTTCTATGTGTTGCAAAGATGTGCAGGAGTTTTAGACACACTCATTCTTCACGCTGGATACCAATGAACATTTCAAATTGGTAACCACTCACATTCACTTTTACACTTGACTGATAAATCGATCCTCATTTTTGGAAGGATTCCTCAAAGCTTCAAAGTCAATTTATATATCAACATCTAAGACTGAATACCCAAAGTTATTCCATCATATTATCTCCTTGAAAGGATTCTAGAAAGTTGAGACAGGGAGATGTTTTAGGTAAGGGAAAATGTTTTCTGCTGTGAACTATTTG
Organism: Sphyrna mokarran; assembly: GCA_024679065.1. Lineage (NCBI taxonomy): Eukaryota > Metazoa > Chordata > Chondrichthyes > Carcharhiniformes > Carcharhinidae > Sphyrna > Sphyrna mokarran. The sequence goes on from JAGIQG010000015.1 coordinate 37,849,944, forward strand.
CAGTTGGATTGTGGAACTGAGAATGACTTTTTGAGGGAAAGTTTTTCATTATCAAAGAATGACCACTCCGCCCCTATATATTTCTAGTTATTTAAAGCTTTGATCACTTTAAAGTCTGAAAAGCATCTTTGGAAATTATGTAGTAACAAATTAAACAAGACTAGGTGGAGTTGACATGAACTGACCTGTCCACCTTGAAGGATTATAAAGATACTGCATGAACTGTATAATCTTCAAATTTTGCAAAGGTCAGTCTAGATTTCAACCCTTTGAAAAGAGATAAGTAGAATTTATGAATAAAATTAAACACCGCCACATGTTACGATGCTCAAAGAGGTGAATATTTACCATCAGTCACCAATCGGAATCAGGCGTCTTCATCAACTTGACCAGTCCATTTTTAGCTGTTATCAGTATCTCATTTTTTGAAATAAAAAGTTTTCCGAATTGCATTCCCCTTCAAATTTATCACTTTTGGAAAAAGTCACATTTTTAAACTTAAATAGTAACGTTAAACCATCAATTGGAGCTAAAACTCAAAATCAAAAATAGCAGTCCCATCTGAAATGGCGGGTTCACATCCCAGCCGGTAGTCCATATTTATCCATTTTTTTTGCTAGTGCCCTATCAATTATGGATCGCAATCTATAATTTCCCTGCTCAGTCTTTCACACCTCATCTCAATCAGTCTTCAAATCAACGCTGTACATATTAAAATAAAAGCAAAATATTGTGGATTCTGGAGATCTGTAATTAAAAACCAAGGGTGGGATTTTCTTGCTGACCTGTCCTGTGATCGAACATTCCTGTTGAGGTCAATGAACCTTGAAATGATCTGTCAAACTGTCCATCCTGCCCTCAACGATTCCCACCGTAGTCAGGACTGGAGCATGTACCTCAGAAAGTGTTGGAAATGCGCAGCAGATCTGGCAGTACCTGATGAGAGGAATATTTTGGGTTCTGAAGAAATCATAGTTAGCTCTCTCTACAGATGCTGCCAGACCCACTGAGTATTCTGTTTCAATTACTGTAGATGTTAAAATCAGTTAAGAAATCACAGAATTCTTTATCATTCCATCCATTGCAGCATCAATCTTAAGGCAAAAAAAAATGCTTAGCAAGTGATTAAGTGAATAGCAGGATCCAGTGAGGACTAGGCCAAAAACTGAAAGTGAAGGAGCTTTCTAAGAAACATGTTATTTTAATTTCATACCCAGTCCAGATGTGAAACAGTCTGTCATTAATACCACCTCCCACTCCGTTCAATAGCTTAGTGAGGGATATTGAGTAGGCTGCAATTGACCATATTCTAGCATGAACCATGATTGTCAGAAGAGGAGAATGAAAAACAAACTTGGTATTAATAGGAATGGAAGAATAGATGTTGTTTCTCTTTCCTGATTTTGAAATAATCCCATAGTACCAAATGTTTTTTTTGTCAGCTATGATATGTTGGTGACTGCACAGAACGAATCTGTAATATACAAAATAACCATAGATATCCAACAACAAAGACTTAAAATGTCCTAAGGTGCTTCATTAGGATTATTATATGACAAAGAATGAGCCACATAAGGTCAAATGATGAAAAGCTTGCCTGAAGAGGTAGGCATTAAGTAGTGTCTTAAATAAGGAAAGTGAGGTGAAAAGGTGGAAAAGTGTAGGAAAGGTATCGCAGAATTTGGTTCCTGGCAACTGAAGGTGAAGCCCACAATGGAAGAGCGATTCAAATTGGGAAAGCACAGGAGGCCGGAATTGGAAGACCACAGCTATCTTGGAGAGTTGTGGGACTGGAGAAGATTCCAGAGATGGGAAGAGAAAAGGCCTTCAGAGATTTGAAAGGAAGGAGGAGAATTTTAAAATCAAGACCATTACATGACCAGAAGCTAATGGAGTCAGTGAAGACAGAAATATAGGGGAATGGGATTTGATACACGTTAAGACTTGAGCAGCAGAATTTTGGATTACTTCAATTTTAGTGAGGGTAGAATGAGAAAGACCAGCCAGGACTGCATAGGCATAGTCAAGCCTAGACTAATAAAACTATTGAACACGGATTTCAAAAATAGCCCAGCTGAGATGGGGCAAAGTAGGACAAGGTGGAAATGGATGGTCTCTGTGATGATACAAAAATTAGGTTAATCATCTCAGGTCAAATGTGACATCAAAAGGTTGAAAGCAGACACACAATCTCAGACTACTGCCAGGGAGAGGGATGGAGTCAGTAATTAGGGAACAGAATTTGGAGCGGGGACCAAAAATAACTTCAACATTTAATTGGAAGACATTTCTGCTTATCAAGCATTGGATGTCAGATAAGCAGCTGGTAATTTAGTACAAGTGAAGGAGTCAGAAGAGATGGTGGTGGGATGGAGCTAGGTGTCACAGAATGACCAGAACCACAGAATTCCTACAGTGCAGAAGAGGATCATTCGGCCATCAAGGCTGCACTGACTCTTCGAAAGAACATCTTACCCAGGCCAGCCCATTTCCCCCCCACCCCCACGCTAGCCCCATAATCTCATGTATTTACCATGGCCAATCATCTATACATCTTAATCCATTTAACTTGCGCATCTTTAGGCTGTGGAAGGAAACTGGAGCACCCAGGGGGAACCCATGCAGAAATGGGGAGAATGTGCAAATTCCACACAGTCACCTAAGGCCAGAATTGAATTCATGAGCTTGGCACTGTGAGGCAACATGTGTTAAGCACTGTGCCCCCATGCCACCCCCTTCACTGTACATATGAAGTCTAACTCAGATGATGTTGCCAAGGGACAGAATATAAATGAGGAGAAGGAGCTCATGATAGATCTTTAGCAAACAGCAGAGACAATGGTGCGGAGTGGAAAGAAAAGACATTGCCAATGATTCGGTGGCTACAATTAGATAGCACTGGAGCCTAATGAAAGCAGTCCCAGTGTAGGGGAGTGCAAGGAGGGAGCTGTGATCCACCATGTCAAAGGCTGCAGGCAGGTCTAAAAAGATAAGAAGCAAACGTTTACCTTTGACATTGTCATGTAGGACATCATTCCTGACTTTAATTGCTGCTTCACTCCTGTAGCCAGAAATCTAACTGAATTGATTAATTATAGAATCATAGAATCATAGAACACTACAGTGCAGAAAGAGGCCCTTCGGCCCATCGAGTCTGCACTGAACACAATCTGACCCAAGCCCTATTCCCATATCCTTGTATATTATACCCACTAATCCCTGTAACCTACGCATTTCTGGACACTAAGGGGCAATTTCTTAGCATGGCCAATCAACCTAACCTGCACATCTTTGGATTAATTTAGATGAAGAGAAGGTTGCAATGTAGAGAGGAACCTTTATTTACTGAACCCCATCAAATAATACATTCTGAGACAGAACATTGTAATGTATTCCTGCCTAGAGACTTCCATTATTTTCAACCTGGTGAGAAGTGAGTAAAATTGCTATCAATGACAATCCTAGAATTCCATAAGAACTGAATTATCAGGTAGGTGAAAATAACAGCATGTTAATCCTGTTATACTGCAATATTGAAAGACTCCTTCTCTCCTTCCCCTCCCCCTACAAAAATAGTACATTCCCATGGCTCATAACCAACTCTTGTAACTTGGTAAGTAAGCAAGACTAAAACTGATTTCTCTTCTCTTCTGCCCAGAGGCACCAGGACTTGTTGTAGTCCTTAACACACCATGGTGATTAAAATCAGTTGACACAGCACAGACCAGAAACCAATCTTTCTGGTCTATATGGTTCAATCCAACATCAGAAATTCTAAATCAGAAGCTGAACCCTTAGCTCGTAAGATGTAATGGCAGGAATTTCATCTATTGTGTTAGGAATGTCCAACTATTGAGGTCATGTGTTTATTTTAAAGTTTATTAGCCACAAGTAAGGCTTACATTAATGCTGCAATGAAGCTTCCCTAGTTGCCACACTGCAGCACCTGTTTGGATAAATGTACTTAACCAGCATTTCTTTCAGACTGTGGGAGGAAACCGGAGCACCCGGAGGAAACCCATGCAGACATAGGGAGAATGTGCAAACTGCATACAGGTAATGATCCAAGCAGGTCCCTGGTGCTGTGAGGCAGCAGTGCTAACCATTGCGCCACTGAGCCACCCATTGTAGATGAATTTTGTCCCAGTGATATCTTTAGTATTATTAATGAAATGAGTATTCCAGGAATCAGCACCTATATATAATAATGTATATTAGTCCTCCCTGTTTTTTTTGCTTGCAAGTAAAGAAAGAACATGATTTAAGCATTAACCCACACTTCTTAATAAAATTCTGATTAATTGTAGAACAGTAATATAATTGTACGTATATTTGGATAAGCACACAAAAATATAAGAAATGCGTAACTTTTCCACATGAAAATTAATCTTTGTTAGATGAGAGCATTCCAAATAAACGACTGTATATTTTCAATTCCTGAGCCTAAGTAGATAAAAATCTAAATTGTCCTCAAATATGTGCATAGCAGTGTGTAAAAACAATAGTTACACAACTCAAAGCACTTTTGCATTCTTATTGTGATGGGTCTCAATGCTTGCTACCTGTGGGAGACAGCTACTTTCCTGATTAGCTCATCACATCGTCATGCGCTGCCAATACCAGTGAACCTCTCCCCATTCCTGTCTTCAAATGCCATGGTGATTACAAACTCTAATGTATAATTCAACGGCAGTTCAAGTGTTCATCACCATAATAACAAGGCAAACAGGATAGCAGAAAAGCACAGCACAAAGGGCAAAAAGGCTCTTGGGTCCATTAATTAGATGACAACACTTGGGAACAAAAGTAGTAGCAAATACTTGGGTAATTTCTGAATGACATTAGCTCAAAAAAGTTCTGAATGAGCTGTGTTCAAGTACATTTAAGCAGTAATGTGAGGAGCTGAATGTGGCAAGGTGAATGAGGCAGCTGAAGCTTGATGATAGTTGTGGCATTATAATGCATTGATCAACTTGGCATTGCTGTTGAAAAAACTCGTCCACTGGTGATTTTGAAATGAAAGCAAAAATACTGATACTTGTCTAAGGGAAACATATTGCCTGCGATAATTAACAACAACAAAATTAAAGGTGAACAACGACTCTCGATTTTGATGGTTTTTTAGACCTCCAACCTAAAGATCAGTCCTATATATCAAAAACTGCAACCGCATTATATCAAGTTGAGAAATACAATTCTCTTAAACTATAAGTACTGTTTCTTTTTCCAGCACACTTCATTTAAAATCAGTCTAACCAGCGCAAAAGATCAAGGAATTTCAAACGCTTATTATGTTCAGCACAAACTGAGGTTCTGCAATCTTTTGCTCTAGTTTAAAGAAACATCCTGTCTGAATGTGGCTCCACCCACAAAACCGGCCATACCCCTCAGATCAAATTCATCACCATGGTGATCTTACAATAATTGTGCTCATTTGCAGGCTTTTGAGGACAGTCTTAAAATTAAGATTTTTTTTAGATGCAACATGTTTTAGAAGCTCTCTCTTCTTTTCAATTTACTAACAGGCAAGCTATTCGTACACCAATGTAACTAATCAATGGTCTGTGTAGTTGCCTTTAAACTCATTTCTGGCAATTTAAAATGGAGTCATTCACAAATGGTCAACTGGCTTATTGTTCAGCGGTATCAACTCTATTCATAAAAGAGCACTCGGTTACACTGCTTAAATATGTCAAGGGATTATTTTAATACACAAAAAAAGTTTGGAAACACAACCTGGTTGCACTGGCTCCTGAAAGATTTTACATTCAGCAAAACCTGAATGAGTTTGAGCAGAAAGCTGAGCAACAAAAGCACTTCTTAAAACTAGCACAATACGGCAGGCCTAGTGACATTATCGCGAGGCTATTAATCTAGAAACTCAGCTAATGTTGTGGGGACTCAGGTTCAAATACTGCCACAGCATATGGTGGAATTTAAATTCAGTGGAAAAAAAGTCTGGAATTAAGAATCTCTGGTGACCATGAAACCATTGTCAATTGTTGCAAAAACCCATCTGGTTCATTAATGTCCTTTAATGAAGGAAATCTGCCATTCTTACCTGCACTGGCTTACATGTGACTCCAAAGTCTCAACAATGTGGTTGACTCTCAACTGCCCTTGATCAAAGCTACGGATGGGAAATAAATGCCGGCCAGTCAGTGACACCTATGTACAATGAATGAATTTTTAAATACTGTGAGTGTTACTCATGCCCTGACCATCAATTACACCAAAAACTGAAATTCTTGGCTATAATGTGCAAAGTTGTGTGGGGTTAGGTGGATTGGCCATGCTAAATTGCACCTTAGTGTCAGGGGGACTAACTAGGGTAAATGTATAGAATTATGGGGATGGAGCCTGGCTGGATTGTAGCCAGTGCAGACTCAATGGACCGAATGGCCTCCTTCTGCACTGCAGGATTCTATAATTTTATAATCTGATGACTTTTCTTCACATCCACAATAATTATTTGGCCCTTCATAATCAAAATGGAGGCACGTTGTTAAAATGTTTACATAATATTAAATATGATCATTTAATTAACACTGCGCAATATACATTGGTTGCATTGCAATCTTGTTTTTGAAGTATTGGTAGAACATTTATGTTCAACACTGAGTTTTACAATTGATGTCACTTGTGTCTTTTATAAATGTCCTATAGTGTCCACTGGTATGTGCTTTATATTGTGGTTTGGTCCTTATATCTTGTGATCTTGGTGTATTATTTCCCATACAGTCACATATGATTATCTTAATTCAGTAGTTGGAAAGTTAGTTTGATTATGGTCTTTGGAATCAGTCTGTTTCTCTTTAGCTTGCTTCATCTCCCCTGAGTAACAGACAGTAGTGTTGTTTGTTGTTTATTTCCTCGCTGTTATTCCATCACTTGACATGATGTAGGAAGGAAAATATACTGATAGAAATTTATCAGGTCAAGCCAAACAGAATGCACAACTTGCCTGTTTCAGAAATCTTCTACAGGAAAACAAACTTTTCCACACAGTAAATGGTTTGGGTCTGGAATGCGCTGCCTGGAGGTGTGGTGGAAGCAGGATCAATTGAGGCATTCAGGAGGACATTAGATAATTACTTGAATAGAAACTACATGTAGGGTTGTGGGGAAAGGCAGGGAAATATCACTAAGCCATAATGCTTGTTGGAGAGCTAGTGCAGATGGGCCAAATGGCCTCTTACTGTGCTGTAACAATTCTATAATTCTGTGATAGGAGCTACACAATGCAAGAGGAGGGCTCTAGAATGCCAGCATAATAAAATGCATCATTCTGTATTCAATATCTACCTTTCTGAATTGAGGCAAAGCTCAGGTGAGAGCTTTGATTCAACAAATAATGCTTATCAAGTGCTGCAATCAAAGGTTAAACATTACATGGTACAGCAGAGAAACAGGTCATTGTGTCCATTGTAGGGCTAGTCATTTGCTCCATGTAAATAATCAAGTTTAATCCCACATTCCTACTTCCAAGCTGCATCCTTTAATATTTTGTTTTATCAAACAACTGTCTAGTTATTGTTTTAATAACTTGTGCAGTCACCTTAGAACAAAGAAAGCACAGGAGTAGCCTTTCAGCTAACCAAGCCAGCGCTGATACATATCCCTCTGTTCGCCTCCCATTCATGAGTCTATCAAGATAGATCTTGGACATTGCTAACATACCTCTTCCACCACGTTCACTGGCAGTGAGTTCCAAGCACCCACCACGCACCGTGTGAAAAATTTTCACCACACGTCTCCCACAAATGTACCACCTCATACCTTAAACCCTATGCCCTCTTATAGTCGACCTTTCCATCCTGGGAAGAAGCTTCCGACTATCCATTGTATCTGTGCCTCTCATAATTTTGTAGACTTCTATCAAGTTGTCCTTATTCTCCATCCTTCCAGTGAAAATAACCTGAGTTTATCCAACCTCTCCTCAGATCTAAAACTCCTCCAGGCCAGGCAACATCCTGATAAATCTCCTTTACAAGAACAGTTTGGAGCAGAGAATTTGACAGTTAACCAGCCTCTCTGTAAAGATTCTAACCTCCCCTTTATATTTTTGGACTATTTTGAAGTTGTACTCTTGACATGCCAATGAACTGTAGGGTTTCCTCTCAATATTATATGTATAGGTACAACCTGCAAGCTGTAATATAAGAAGAAATACACTATCCATTATCCCATGTGTCTCTGATTTCCAATCTGATGGGCATCCTATGCAGAGTAACATTTTTCGAATCTCAGCAGATCTCCCAGTATGATAATTAAATTTTATCCAGCTGATAGGCCATTAGAGATTTAAATTTCTCACCACCTTCTTAGGAATGCTGAATACCAAGGACAACACAATAGCATTCCTGACACTTGTCTTTAGTGAGGCATTACAAATACAAAATAGATAAGGTTCCATCATTGAATGCCTGAGTATCTATTGACACAACTGAGTCAACCATCAAGTCAGAGGTTGACGGGAATTTTGACAGAATTTACAGCAAAGAGTCTACAGAATCTATATTAACTTTCCTCTCTTAGGCAGTCCTCACGATCAAGGAGAAATAGTGACTTTTAAGGGGCATTTGGTATTCAGCATTCCTAAGAAGGCGGTGAGAAATTTAAATCTCTAATGGCCTGACAGTTTCTGTAGCAAATAGAACATAGAACATAGAACATTACAGCACAGAACAGGCCCTTCGGCCTTCGATGTTGCGCCGACCAATATAAAAAGCAATCCCCCTCCAAACTAAACCATTCCCTTCTCTTCCATATACTTATCAACTAACCTCTTAAACGCCACCAAACTTGGCGCATCCACAACTGCTGCAAGCAGGGCATTCCACTCCCGAACCACCTTTTGGGTAAAGAACCTACCTCTGATATCCGTCCTATAACTATCACCCCTTAATTTAAAGCTGTGTCCCCTCGGGCTAGCTTTTTCCATCCTAGGAAAAAGGCTATCACTGTCCACCCTATCTAAACCTCTAATCATCTTATATGTTTCGATCAGGTCCCCTCTTCGCCTCCTCCTTTCTAACGAAAACAACCTCAAATCCCTCAGCCTCTCCTCATACGACATGCCCTCCATACCAGGCAACATCCTGGTAAACCTCCTCTGTACCCTCTCCAATGCCTCCACATCTTTCTTATAATGTGGGGACCAGAACTGCACACAATACTCCAAGTGCGGCCGCACTAGAGTTTTGTACAGTTGCAACATGACGTTGCGGCTCCGAAATTCAATCCTTCTACCAATAAAAGCCAAGACTCCATATGCCTTCCTAACAACCTTCTCGACCTGACTGCATACTTTCAGGGATCTATGCACATACACACCAAGATCCCTCTGTTCATCTATACTACTAAGAATCCTACCATTTGCCCTATACTCTACACATTTATTATTTCTGCCATAGTGCATTACCTCACACTTTTCCACATTAAACTCCATTTGCCACCTCTCGGCCCAGCTCTGCAACTTGTCTAAGTCCCTCTGCAAACTATAACACCCCTCTTCACTATCTAACACCCCTCTTTACTATCTAACACCCCTCTTCACTATCTATATAGTCGAAATACTGATAGTCGGTTAGCTCTGGCTTGGCTGGACGGCTGGTTTGCGAAGCCAGTAGTATGGGTCCAATTTGTGTACTAGCTGAGATTATTCACAAAGGCCCCATATTCTTAGCCTTGCCCTTCCCTGTGATGTGGTGACCCTCCGGTTAAATCACCACCTGTCAGCTTTCTCTCTCTCTCTCAAAAGGGAGAACAGCCTTTGGTCCCCTGGGATTACGACATCTTTATGTTGCTTCAACTAAAAAAGTAAGTTGTGTATATAAATAAAAAAAAATACTGGGAATTTGTAAAATATTCTATTTGACTGACTAAGAATTTATAATTCTCAATTTTAAAGTTGTTCTTGAACCTAGCTTTTAATTAACTGAGCAATTTTAAATTACTTTAGTTCTCCAGTGGTCATTATCTAGGGCCTTCTGTGCAGACCATACTGGTTTTCAGTTAGTTATTCTCAACACTCAGAACACCTCAGGGCTGTGAGTGGTGAAGCATTCTGGGTCAGGTATGAAAAGTTAAGATCTAGTGAGATTCCCATTGGTGATCACTGAATCCAATTGGAAAGTGTGCTTGTGTGTGAGGCTTGGCTGTGATTCATGCCACAGATGATTGGACTGCCTATATTCACAATGAGGTGCTGTGATCTTACTGACATGGCAAGCTGGTAAGATTGGGTGAGAGGCACAAGATTGGGCACCTGTGCAATGATGCCCCCAGCAGCCAGTCTCCCAGTGTGAATCACACTTTTCTTCATCATTTCTTCCAAGTGCTGTATGATTGCATTTGGGAGCTCACCCAAAAAGTGGACACAATTTTCTCCTCTTTTCATGCTCATGAAAAGCAATCTTACTTTTGGTAAGATTGCTCCCACTGAATCTGAACAGGAACAGGAGTGAAGAATGTCCTCTCTCCCTAACCCAGTGGCCATACTTCATCAATGAATGTTCATAAGCTCTTGAGACTCCTGAGACTTATCACAGTTCAATCTGATCCTGTTTTCACGTAATTCCTGTATATACCTGGATGGAAATCACTATATAATGATCAAGAGTGGGAACCAGTGAGATATCTCTCTTCCCATCACAGGATATTAAAGTTAAACAACTTTATGTTAACAGAAATAATATTTAGTGTCTAATTCTGGGATCAGATTTTCAGCAAGGAAATAATATTTCCATTTTCAGCCTATTTCATTTGATAACAAGAGCTGCTGTTTATTTGCAATGTATGAGGTATTACATAATATTGTTATAGACGCACATATGGATGGGAACAGGAATGCATCAAGCCCAGAGTCATTCAAATTGCCTTTTACTGCAAGTACTGATATATCTTTAAAAAGTAGCAATTTAACACTGGGGGAATTGTAGTTTGGAAATGCCCAAGCATGTGTCAATAGAAGGTATAGAAATTAATCCATAATGATCCCATATGTACTAAAGACATGTTGTGAATAGATATATAAGCTTCAAATCAGTTTATTTTTTACAAGGCTAGTCTGGAGACCCATGAGAAATAACCTTAAACATTCAGTTTAAGGAACCGAAGAGTAGATAAAATAACAATCAAGACATTTCCCCAGGGATTGACACATCGATCAATTTTAAAGCAGTTCAGATTAATTTGGTAAAGTATGCTATTAGAGAACTTCTCTAGAATCACAGAATCCCTACAGTACAGAAGGAGGTCATTCAGCCCATTGAGCCTGCACTGACAATAATCCCACTCAGGCCCTATTTCCTTAACTCTACATTTTACCCTATTAATCCCCTTGGTACTAAGGGGCAATTTAGCATGACCAATCTACCTAACTCACACATCTTTGGACTGTGGAAGGAAACCAGAAGAAACACTCGCAGACAGAGAAAGAATGTGCAAACTTCATACAGACAGTCACCTGAGGTCAGAATTAAACCTGGGTCCCTGGTGCTGTGAGACAGCAATGCTAACCATTGTGCCACCAGGCCACCCTAAATTGAAAAGACACAGTTGTTGGAATATTTGTGCACAAATTGAGTGTGTGTCTTAAACAACTTTGCAAATAATAAGCAAATGTAGTTTAATGCAGAAAAGTTGAGGTGATTCACTTTGGTAGGGGTAACAGGAGTACAGAATATAGGGCTTATGGAAGGATCTTAGTAATGTCAATGAGCAGAGAGATTTTGGTGTACATGTGCATAGCTCCCTAAAAGTTGGCACCCAGGTTGATAAGGTTGTTAAGAAGGCGTATGGTGTATTAGCTTTTATTGGTAAAGGAATTGAATTTCGGAGCCGTTAGGTCATCTTGCTTACTTTTGGTAAGATTGCTCCCACTGAATCTGAACAGGAACAGGAGTGAAGAATGTCCTCTCTCCCTAACCCAGTGGCCATACTTCATCAGTGAATGTTCATAAGCTCTTGAGACTCCTGAGACTTATCACAGTTCAATCTGATCCTGTTTTCACGTAATTCCTGCATATACCTGGATGGAAATCACTATATAATGATCAAGAGTGGGAACCAGTGAGATATCTCTCTTCCCATCACAGGATATTAAAGTTAAACAACTTTGTGTTAACAGAAATAATATTTAGTGTCTAATTCTGGGATCAGATTTTCAGCTAGGAAATAATATTTCCATTTTCAGCCTATTTCATTTGATAACAAGAGCTGCTGTTTATTTGCAATGTATGAGGTATTACATAATATTGTTATAGATGCACATATGGATGGGAACAGGAATGCATCAAGCCCAGAGTCATTCAAATTGCCTTTTACTGCAAGTACTGATATATCTTTAAAAAGATATCTGTACAAAACTCTGGTGTGGCCGCACTTGGAGTATTGCATACAGTTCTGGTCGCCGCATTATAAGAAAGATGTGGAAGCATTGGAAAGGATGCAGAGGAGCTTACCAGGATGTTGCCTGGTATGGTGGGAAGCTCTTATGAGGAAAGGTTGAGGGACTTGAGGTTATGTTCGTTAGAGAGAAGAAGGTTAAGAGATGACCTAATTGAAGCATACAAGATGATCAGAGGGTTAGATAGGGTGGACAGTGAGAGCCTTTTTCCTCAAATGGTGATAGGCTAATACGAGGGGACACAGCTTTAAATTAAGGGACAGAGGTCATAGGACAGAGGTCAGAGGTAGGTTCTTTACTCAGAGGGTAATAAGGGCATGGAATGACCTGCCTGCAGCAGTTGTGGATTCACCAAATTTAAGGGCGTTCAAATGGTCAATGAATAGGCATATGGATAATATTGGAATAGTTTAGGTTAGAGAGTCATTAGATTGGTTCCACTGATCGGCGCAACATTGAGGGCTGAAGGGCCTGTACTGTGTTGTAATGTTTTATGTTCTAACATGTGTCTCCAGAGACACAGCAATTTTGTTGACTCTTAATGCTCTCAGGGATAGGCAATAAATGTTGGCCCTAACAGTGATGCCCATATCCTGAGAAAATAAAACATTTGTGTACTTAGGCTCAAGGATTGACTATCCAGTGCCGTTTCTGATTGACTTTCCACCTTCACTCTTTATAAACTTCACTCATTCCAAACTTTGCTGCCCGACACCCAATGAGTCCCATTCAGCCCTCTGCCCTCTAACATTGGCCCACATCCAGGAAACACCTCAGTTTTTTAAATTCTCATATATATTTTCAATTCCCTCCATAGCTTCAGTCATCTCTATCTCTGTCACTTCCTCCAGCACCACAACCCTTTAAGATGTCCATGCTCCTCAAAGTCTGGCACCTTATGCAAATCATGATGTGGAGATGTGGGTTAAACACAGTAAAAAGTCTCACAACACCAGGTTAAAGTTCAACAGGTTTATTTGATAGCAAAAGCTACTAGCTTTCGGAGCGCTTGCTGGCCCTCCGTCAAGTGAGTGGGAGTTCCGGGTGTTCAGATTTCCTCCCACAGTCTGATAGACGTACTGGTGAGGTGCATTGGCCATGCTAAATTCTCCCTCAGTGTACCCGAACAGGCACCAGAGTGTAGCAACTGAGGGATTTTTACAATAACTCATTGCAATGTTAATGTAAGCCTACTTGTGACTAATAAATGAACTTTACTTCTCTTGTTAAAGCAGCTTGGGATGTTCTGCTACATGGAAGATGCGATATATATGCAACATGTTGTTTTTTTGTTGGATGCAGCTTAAATCCATGACCTTTTGGTTCTGAGACAAGAATCATTGCTGTCCAAAGAAATAAAAACAACATACTGCAGATTCTGGAAAATGTAATAAAAACAAAAAAAAATGCTGGAAATACTCAGCAGGTCAGGCAGCATCTGTGGAGAGAAAACTCACCTTTCTGAGGAAAGGTATTGACATTTTTCTGTCTCCACCGATTCCATCCAACTGCTGACCCAGCTTATTTTTATTATTATTTTATTATTACTGTTATTATTGAAGTGCAGCCAATGAGTTACAGCTGTGGTACAGTGTCAGTCGATGGTCTGAGTTCTGATCCCGAAGCAAGAATACCTTGTTTGGGACATTCAGAGTACTCCCATTGACTGAGCAGCTTGTTCAAGAGAGGCAGAGTGCAGCGGAGTTCCAATAGCTGCATCGCCAAACTGCTCCTTATGAGTGATTGAGAGCAGCGCGGTGGCCCAGTGATTAGCACTGCTTCCTCACAGCGCCAGGGACCCGGGTTTGATTCCCGGCTTGCATCACTGGCTGTGTGGAGTTTGCATGTTCTCCCTGTGTCTTCATGGGTTTCCTCTGGGTGGTCTGGTTTCCTCCTATAGTCCAAAGATGTGCAGGTTAGGGGATCGGCCATGCGAAATTTCCCCTAAGTGCCAGGGGGATTAGCAGAATGGAATTACAGGGGTAGGGTTGGATTGTTGTTGGTGCAGGCTCAATGGGCCCAATGGTCTCTTTCTGCACTGTATGGATTGTATTCTATGATTCCCTTTAGGGAAGAATTCCTGAAATTTCCCAGTTAAGGAGCACCACTGGAAAAATCCAGAAAGCGGTTTGCCTATTGATCTCAACCAGAGACATTGAGAAAGGCTGAAAGAGAGAGAGGGCAAGGATAAAACAACTAAAACCTTATCACCTTTATTACAATGATTCTTCACCAGGATGGAATCCTTACTTAAGTAATATTCAGGTTCATCAATTTTTTCTCTCCTGCATAGAGGAATGAAAAAAAATCTTATTCTATTTCCAAGGTTATTAGAAAACCATGTGATATTAATTTTCTCGGAGATGAGTTAGCTTTTCAAAGGATCGTGGCTGATGGCAATTACAAAGTTGTTGTGAACCACATTCTATATGAACAAACCTTTGAAAGTTCAAAAAATTCTCATATTAATGTGTACCCTTCCATCCAGACGATATGGCCCCTTGGATTTGATTGTCAGTCATGATCAAACTGAATGATGGGCAGGTTTGAAGGGCCAAATGACCAATTCCTGCTTCTACCTTTTATGTTGCTCGTGTCTCCTATGCTAAGCTACTGCACTTCCATGCTCATCCACCCTCTAGACAACACTAGTGATATAGAATCACTGAACCATGTAGTGACAATATATGTAAAAAACACTTTTTTAAAAACTTCATTCATTGATAGCTTTCTATTTTATTTAAACAAAAATTCCTTTTGACTATAGGGTAATGAAAGTGTCAGTCATCCAGACCATTTTAAGTATCAGTAGCAGAAACTGTAAGCACTTGACATTTCTTTATTTTGGGTAAATGAACACAGTGCAACTGACAGAAGAGATCAGAGAACCAGAACTGTCACTCAAGTAACATTTTCCTATAGTTCAGCTGTTTCTACATTTTAATGGACTGATGGGCTTTCAGAAATATATCTTTCTGGAGTCGCTCCATCTGCATTAAAATTCAGCCACATGTCCCAGTAAATTAAAGGAATATCTAATGGAAAAACTACATCTCGGAACTGGGAATGAGAATGTTATAATGAAGAGAAAATGGAAGTCCCAGAGGAAAATAAATGTTGTCACAGATTTTAGGTGCACAGGAGGTTAAGGGAGGAAAGTGATGAACAGCAGAGTCAGGAAGGGAGGCAACAAGCAGTGGAGGTCAGTGAGGGAAACAGCAAGTGGAAGGGTCAAGAAAGGTCAGCTAGCTGATGATGGACAAGCTAAAGGATCATTGAATTGGCTGCAGGAATGAAAGTGCTATCCTGGATTTGGTTTCCAGAAACTGACACCAATGAATTTCAGCAGGTTCCTAATTAATCATGTTAGGCCCTCGGCCCTCCTCTGTTCTTTTCCTACAGTGTGGGAGTCTACCAGTTCTTTGCTCAGTGGCTAAAGTGCAGGGAATGTTATTTAACCATGTATGTCATTGTATAATGAAGTGTATGGTACTTGATGGAGAGTTGGGCAACTGCACAGGCACATAGTTTATCTGTTCCCCATAGGCTGCCAGGCTGTGCAACAATCCAAAAGTCCTCCTGCAGGCCATATACATGTCAACCCTTCTAAGATACTGCACATGCACATCACATAATGAAAATGAAAGGGGTTTTTTTACGTCAAAAAAAAGAGTGGAGTCAGAGCATTGCTATTGACTGTTTGGAATTTGGTAATAGCTGTACAAGAGTTAACCAGCTTCATAATTCAAACAGACTTTCTCCAGGAACCTGAGAATTGCTGTAGCTTTTCTCCAATTTGTGTATGGGCCATCCCCTTGTCCTTGGCAGTCTTCCATTTCAGGAGACAAAAGCTTGTGCCATGGTGGTCAACCTTGTGTTAAATATGGCCTGTTGTGGCTCAGGTATTGCACTCTGGCTTCCCAGCCTCTACTGCCTAAACTGTCCATTGGTGAAGCATCATGCAATGTTTGTCCAGCCAGATTTTTCTTAAGGTCTTTGTATATATATATATATATATATATTTCTTTTATTCATTCATGAGACATGGGTATTGCTGGCTGGCCAACATTTATTGCCATCCCTTTTTGCTCGAGGGCAGTTAAGGGTCAACTGTATTGCTGTGGCTCTGGAGTCACATGCAGACCAGACTAAGTCAGGATGAGCAGATATAAGATTCCTTCCCTAAATGATTTCAGGGTCATTGTTAGATTCTTAATTATATTTTTGGATTCAAATTCCACCATCTGCTGCGGCAGTATTCGAACCTGGGTCCCCAAAGTATTGGCTGAGTTTTCTGGGTTAATAGTATATTAACCCAGACCACCCCCAGCAGGGAGAGACTTACAGCCCCTCCATAGAAACAAAAAGAATTTTTTAAAAGCTTAAAACAATTTGAAATCTAATGTAAAAATTCATGAAAAGAAGTTAGGGAACTATTTTCAATGTAAAACCTTTGGTTTATTTTGTCTCTTCAGCCTGTGCTGATCATAGAGGTGAAAAGTAATGTTCTTACTAAACAGTCATGCAGACTAAATGTGGATCCTGGGAGAAGAAAATGTGTTGAAATAAAATACAATTTGGGAGAACATTCTAACTTGCATGAATAAACAAGAAAGAATTCAGAGTGTACTTGTCTATTGGAAATATCCTTCATTACAATTTGGGCCCTTTGGGCAGCACAGTTAGCACTGCTACCTCACATCATCAGGGACCTGGGTTCGATTCCCAGCTTGGGTCACTGTTCTATGTAGAATTTGCATATTCTCCCCATGTCTGTGTGGGTTTCCTCTGGATGCTCAGGTATCCTCCCACACTCCAAAGATGTGCTGGTTAGGTGAATTGGCCACGTTAAATTCTCCTTCAGTGTACCTAAACAGGCACCAGAGTGTGGCAATTGAGGGATTTTCACAGTAACTTCATTGCAGTGTTAACGTAAGCCTACATGTGACTAATAAATAGAATTTAACTTTTTTTTAACTTCATTGTGGAACTGATAAAATAGGATATTACATAAAGTCTGCTTTAAAGAAAAAGCTGCCATCTTCCCCCCACCTGTACCACTGATTATAAAGTTCCCTTTTTATACTTTATTGGTCCAAAGAATTGTTCTGAACTGGAAGGGGAAGGGGAAGTTTTGCACTGCAATTTGGTGTTGTTACATTTAAAGTTTTTCCTGACTGGTTTTTACAGTTCATTGAAGCCATTTAACTTGCACATAAACAGACATTAACTAGCAATTGCCAATAAATCATACATAATGCCCTTGCATATATCTAAAATCTGCCTGCACAATGTGCATCAAAAGTCATTGAGGTGAAATACTGGGACAGAAATAAATTCATAGAAAGACAAGGAGGGGTAATTTTCCCATCTCCTCTGCCACGGGAATCGTAGCAGGCAGGCGTGGGGGTGGGGTGGGTGGGGAGGTGCGGGCCATGCTACGGTCCATTAACCTCAGGTGGGATTTTCCAGTTTTGAGGTGAGTGTGGCCGGAAAATGTCCATACAAGATCTTGCAAAGATGTAATCCAAATGTTATTTGATTTAAAATGGATCTATGCAGGTGCTAACTATGATTCAGCGAGAAGGATTCTCCCCTCTGCATCAGAAAGTTGCAGATTCAAATAATACTCCCTGGCCAAAATCATCCGGCTGTTCCCGCCAGCGGGATCTTCCAGTCCTGCCAAACAGGAAAACCTGTTGACAGTGACAGCACTGGAGGATCCCACCACTAGTTAATGATGAGCTATCACTGGTTTTGCAAAACACACCATTTTGGGGGTGGAGAAGCCCACCCCAGGATTTAAGTGCATAATCCAGAATGATGCTGAAGTGCAGTAGTTAGGGACTGCAACACTGTCAGAGGTGCCATCTTTCAGATGACATGTCTTCTCTCTCAGGGGACATTAGGGATGCCTATTTTTGAAGAAGGGTAGCAGAGATATCCCTAGTATCCCGGTCCATAATATTCCAACAACCTCCATCAACCAAAACATATTATTGAGTTTGTGGGACCCTTGCTGAGCACAAATTGGCTTCCACATTCAGAAATCAATTTAGGCTGTAAAACACTTCAGGGCATTTCTGAGGTCAAGTGAGGTGCTATATAAATGCAAATCTTTCTTTCAACGTAGTTTAGAATATCTGTGTCATGGTGAATTGACAATACATGATTGATAACTGAGGCTGACTATTGCTTCTGGCATGCCAGAACCCCCTTGAAGTTGTCCTCTCCACACTATCAGTGGTATACAAAGAACAAAGAACAACACAGCACGGGAAACAGGCCCTTCAGCCCAACGAGCCCGCGCCGCCGTCCTAACGTCTTAATGACATATAGAGACCAATATAGGGACAATTTGTTACCCAATCAGCCTAACAGCACATTTTTGGGATGTGGGAGGAAACCGGAGCACCCGGAGAAAACCCACGCAACCATGGGGAGAATGCGCAAACTCCCGCAGACACAGGCCCAAATCCATGTGTCTGCACAGCAACAGCGATAGTCTCTGAGCTATCATGTTGCCCATCTGATGGTCCAGTTTAAGCATACACTAACGACATGAAGCACTAGGCCACTCCTGAAGTAACATCCAGGAGCAGCCCTCGCACGACCTGCCGAATGCATGCCCCTTGTTGGTCAACAAGGTGGACCGAACATCCTGTGGAAACAAATAGGATATTTAAACAGTCCTACTATATCCCTCTATCTGCAGACCGCTCATGTTGCTGTCCAAGAGACCCTTAAACAACCCTAGCGTGCCTGCTCCCACCACCTTACTCGGTAGTGCATTCCACACCCCCACTACCTTTTGTGTGAAAAAATGCCCTCTAATATTAGTCTTATACATAGCCCCCCTCACCCTAAGGCCGTGACCCCTCGTTCTATCCGAATCTAATGGTGGAAAAAGCTTACCACCATTTACTCTATCTATACCCCTCATAATCTTATATACCTCTAATAGATCCCCTCTCAGCCAACGTCTTTCAAGTATATAACCAACTGCCAGACATAACATACAACCATCAAAAGTTGATAGTACAGAAGGAAACCATTTGGTCCATCCTGACCACGTTGATCTTAAAAGAGCAAACCAGCTCAACCCCACTTTCCATATTTTGGTTCTTAGCTCTGTAGGTTATGGCACTTTAAGGGCATTTCCAAGTCTTCTTACAATGTGGTAAGAGTTTCTGCTTCTAGCCCCCTTCCAAATAGTGAGTGGCCAATCCATACCACCCTGTGAGTAAAAAAAAACTCTTCACATTCTTCCACCAATTACCTTAAATCTGTGCAACTGCCTATAGACCTTTTTCACGAGGTGAATAAGCCTTTTCTATCCATTGCATCCAGACTTCTCATTATTTTAGAAACCTCACTTAAATTTACCTTTAGCCGCCTCTGTTTAGCTTATCCAAACTTCTCCCTTCTTACCTAAGGTTCTACACTTTCGGGGATATCATTATAAATCTCTTCTGTGGTGCAATCATATCCTCCCTTGAATACAATGACAGACTTTATGCAGTATCTCTAGCTCTGGCCAGACTAGTGTTTATATAATTCCAGCAAATCCTCCTTCCTTTCATACTCTCGGGTTGATCATAATTAATAAAGTATCCGCCTTGTATAAAATGCACAAAAATAAGGACAAATCTAACCCAGCCAATTATACCCCAATTACTCTCTTGATCATCAATAAAGCGATGAAAAGGGTCATCACAGTGCTTTCAAGAGACACTTGCTCAGCAATGACTTGCTCAGTGATGCTCAGTTTGGGTTCCACCAGGATCAGTCAGCTCCCAATCTCATTACTGCTTTGGTTCAAACATGGACAAAATAGTTGAATTCCAGACGTAAAGTGAGAGTGACTGCCGTTGATAACAAGGCAGTATTTGACTGGGTGTGGCATCAAAGAGATCCAGCAAAACTGTAGTCAATGGGAATCAGGGGAAAAGACTCTTTGCTGGTTGGAGTCATGCCTGGCACAAAAGAAGTTGGTCTTGGTTGGAGGTTAATCATCTCAGCTCCAGGACATCACTGTAGAAGTCCCTCAGGGTAGAGTCCTTGGCCCAACCATCTTTAGCTGATTCATCAATAACCTTCCTTTCATCATACAATCAGAACTGGAGATGTTTGCTGATAATTGCACAATGTTCAGTATCATTTGTGACTCCTCAGGTACTAAAACAGTCCATGTCGAAATGCAGCAAGACAATATTCAGGCTTGGGCTGAAAGTGACAAGTAAGGTTTGTGCCACATAACTATCAGACAATGACCATCTCTAACAAGAGACAATGTAGCCATTACCCCTTAACATTCAATGACATTATCATCTCTGAATCCCCCACAATCAATCTCATTGCAGTTATGTAGGACAGATCTGAAGTGGATCATCCATATAAATCCGATGGTTGTAAGAGTGAGTGAGATGCTAGGAATCCTGTGGTGAGTAACTCATCTCCAGACTGCCCCAAGCCTGTCCTCCATCTACGAGGCACGAGTCAGGGGTGTGATGGAATACTCAACGTGTGACTGGATAAGTGCAGCTCCAGTAACACTCAAGAAGCTGGACACCATCCAGGGTAAAGCATTTCACTTGATTGGCATCCCACACACAAATATTCACTCTCTCAACCACCAATGCGTTGTGACAACAGCGTGTACCATCTACATGATGCACTGCAGAAGCTCACAACTCCACATGGAAAAACAAATGCAACAAATACATGGGGATACTACTACCTGCAAGTTCACCTCCAAGTCACATGCCATTCTGAATTGTTCCTTCACTGTTGTTGGGTCAAAATCCTGGAATTCCTTCCCTGAAAACATGGTGGATTGCAGCGGTTCAAGAAGGTAGCTCACCACCACTTCTAAAGAGCAATTAGGCTCAGGCAATGAATGCTGGCCTAACCAATGGAACACATCTCATGAATGAATTTAAAAATGCCTTCTTGGACAACTTATCTGTCTGTCTTTCTACCTTCAGGGATCTGTGGTCATGCATCCCATGATCGTCCTGTTTTCCTATATCTCAGTATCCTACCATTTATTATATATTCCCTTGTCTGGTTTGTCCACCCGGAATGTATTATCTCACAGTTCTCCAAATTAAATTCCATTTCCTACTTCCTGCCCACTGGCCAGTCCATTGATATATTCCTGAAATTTACAACTTCCCTCCTCACTGCAAACAACACGACAATTTTTGGTATGTTCTGAAAAATCCTTAATCGTACCCTTTTCAATTAGATCTAAATGATTGACATAGACCATGAAAAGCAAGGGACCCTAGTACTGAGTCCTGTGGAACCCCAGCAGAAATGGCCTTCAGTCAGTTAAGTGCCCATCAATCTTTTCTTCCTGATACTGAGCCAATTTTGGATCTAACCTGCCTCGGATTCCACGAGCTTTTACATTCCTGACCAGAATGCTATGTGGGACCTTGTCAAAAAACTGCATGCAGACTATACCAAATACACCACCCCCATCAATACTGCTTGTTATCTCCTTAAAAATTTCAATCAAGTTAGTCAAACACAGATTTCCCTCAACAAATCTATGATGTTGGCCCCTGATTAATCAGTGCCTTTCTAAATAACAAGCTATCTCTGTGAACCTTTTCCAGTAATTTGCCCACCATCATCACCGAGGTTAGACTGACAGCCCTGTAATTACTCATTCTATCCCTTCCTCTTTTCCAATTGACAGTTCAATGTTAGCAGTTCTCCAGTATAACGTAAATTGCTGCTAGCTATGGCAGCTGACACTGCTGAGCACCACAGACAGGCTGAACATACAGACAGCTGTGTTCAAAACAAAATACTGAGGAATATATGGAAAATGTGTATATAAGCATTCAAAAATGAGGAAAGGCAGATGCACATTTCAAGTTTATGTGCTTCATAGAATCATATAATCCCTACAGTGCAGAAAGAGGCCATTCAGCTCATTGAGACTGCACTAACTCTCCCGACAGAGTAGCATTCCCAGACTCTATTCCTGTAATCTCATGCATTTACTTCGCTAATCCCCTACCCTACACATCTTGGGACACTAAAGGGCATCTCGGACATACTCACTTCCACGTTCTTCCATCAGGACAAATGTCTAAGGTCACATACCAACCGACTCAAGAACAGCTTCTTCACTGCTGCCATCAGACTTTTGAATAGACCTACCTCGCATTAATTTGATCTTTCTCTACCCCCTAGCTATGACTGTAACACTGCATTCTGCACTCTCTCATTTCCTTCCTTGTATACGGTATGCTTTGTTGGTACAGTGCGCAAGAAACAATACTTTTCAGGGTATACTAATACATGTGATAACAATAAATCAAAGCAAATCAAATCAAATCATTTTAACATGGAGAGTCCACCTAACCTGCACATCTTTAGAGTGAGAGAGCACTCGAAGGAAACTCACAAGTTGCAGAGAATGTGCAAACTCTATGCAAACATTCATCCAAGGCCGGAATCGAACCAGGGTACCTAATGCTGTGAGACAGCACTGTACCATTGTGCCGCCGCCAGTCATCAGAACTTGAAACTGTATTTTTGTTCCAAATAGATGTAACCTAAAACTCCTGCTAAGTCTGTGTCTGAAAATGAAAGTTATAATTTGTTAAAGTTTTAAGTTTTTTAAAAAATCTATGCCACTAATATAAAATCCCATCCTACATTGTAAAAAAAGCCAGGATTCAGGAGTATCAGCTACCAAGGCCACAAGGCCAGAGAACTGGTTTCACTTAGTTTATTTGATGTGTAAATACATTTCATGTTCACGTATGAAATATCACCAAGAAAATTAGACAGTTCAGTGGGAGCTAGAAGGTGCTATAGTAAATAGTCGATCCAACATAATAGTGGAAATATATCTACAGATCTCCTACTTCCAGATGTTCTATTAAGCTGATGGGAGACTAAATTGCTAGACGTTCCCACCAGATTTGTTTTTGAGAGCTTAGTTCTTAAATGTGCTCAGAATTGTTTTAAATAATCTATAATTGAACTGGGTCCAAGTGGACCCAGGTGTGCATATATCCAAATGCAGTCCGTTTATTTTCTCTACTTTCCTACTTACAGTAGAAGATAGAACAAGAGAAGGCACTCCCCTCCCCCACCAGCCCCCGCCAAGCTGTGAACAATCTGTACTTCTTCCCAACATTTAAAAAAGTCTTCCCAGAACATTCCTGGAGATTCATAAGTAGGTTTCAAGTCTTTTGAGAGTTACATGTGAATGGAATAACCTTATAATGTTCTCCTACAATGATTTGGAAGTCTATTAGAATAAGTCTATTTTCACTCCATTTTATATAGCTAACTAATTAACTAATTAGATGGCAAGTCGACAACAATTGACACATAAGAAATACCCTAGCTTTATTATGCAACATGTCTTACCGTCACTATTGATTGTCCGCAATCCAGGGTTACATTCACACCTAACTTTTAATTAACACCCCATTAAATGCCTTCAATTGCTTTCATTATTGCCTTGATGCCACTGGCCGCGAGATCTTGTGCAGCCAACACTAAGCAATAATTAATCATGCTGCACAGTCTAAGACTATTTCCCCAGTAAACCTGCACTGGGATTGGTCTTTGTGGCTGCTTTTGCTGGGGTCAATAGCAGGAATACGATCCCAGTGGCGGCATGATCAAATCAGTGCCTGCACTGATTCCCTTTGGTGATTATTTGTTAAGGGCACGCACACCAGCCCAAACTGTCATGTTCATGCTTACCCTGCAGAAAATACCAGAGCTTTGTTTAAGTACAGATTGGCTATGCTATTAATAAATAGAGGATAATTTGAAATTGAAAATGGGTGGATGGGATTATTGGGTGGGATTGTTGTCAATCCAGGTTCAATGGGCTGAATGGCCTCCTTCCGCGAGGATTCTATGGAGGAGTGACCTCACAGGACAACATTGATTGGTGAATATTGCACTTCTATGTTTGCTCTTTAAGCCATTGAGGTGTGTCAAACTAAAATATCTGTCACAGATGATTACTTATTAATTAAATGAGATAAAGTAATGAGAAACATAGAAACTAGAACCAGGAATAGGCCATTTGGCCCTTGGAGCTTGCTTTGCCATTGATTTTAGCCATGGCTGATCATCAAATTCAATATCCTCATCCTGCCTTCCCCTCATATATGCCTTGATCCCTTTAGTCCCTAGAGTTGCTCTAATTTCTTTTTGAAATCAGGCAACATTTTGGCTTCAACTACATTCTACAGTAGTGAATTCTACGGTAGTGGGGGTGGCACGGTGGCACAGTGGTTAGCACTGCTGCTTTATAGTGCCCAGGATCCAGGTTCAATTACCAGCTTGGGTCATTGTATAGAGCTTGTGTTTGCGAGTGTTTCCTCTGGGTGCTCTGGTTTCCTCCACAGTCCAAAAGATGCGCTGGTTAGGTGCACTGGCCACATTAAATTCTTTCTCAGTATACTCTGGCACCGGAATGAGGCTACTAGAAGATTTTCACAATAACTTCATTGCTGTGTTAATGTAAGCCTCCTTGCGACACTAACAAATAAACTTTAATTTTAATAAACTTTAATTCCATATATTAATTACCCTTGGATGAAGAAACTTCTCCTCACTTCAGTTCTAAAAAGTCAAACTTTGACCCTGAGTTCTGGACTCACCCAACATTGAGAACGTTCCTTCTCGATCTAACATTCACCTGCAGAATTAAATTGAACAATTTTAATTATTAGGAAAGATAGGAGTGAAAGAGGAGTGAACAGGACTGCCAGAAAATAAAAATCAAGTGATGTTCCAGCACAAGGAAGGGCAGCAAGGGTAAGTTCACAGGTAAGCTTTTCAGTTTGCACATTGATAACTTCATTTAGATCAAGAAATTACTTCAGAACAAGAATAAGCTAAATTGAATCAATAGGCCCAGACATTAAAGATTAAATATTGGGAAGACTGAAACCATTGTTTTCAGTCCCTGCTCCAAACTCCATTGCCTAGTCATCGGCTGCATCCCTCTCCCTGAAAACCATCTGACATTAAGTCAGCCTCTTTCCAAACTGGGCACCAAATTTTGATCCTGAGATGAGCTTCCAACCTCATATTTGTGCCATCGCTTATACTATCTATTTCCACCTCTGCAGGAAGCTCAACACCATCCACAAACATTTATTCCCTCCACCACCGACAAAAAGTGGCAGCCGTGTGCACCATGTGAAAGATGCACTGCAGGAACTCACCAAGGCTTCTTAGGCAGCAGCTTCCAAATACACAATCACCACCATCTACAAGGACAAGAGCAGCAGATACCTGAAAAAAACCATCACTTGGAGGTTCTTCTCCAAGTCATTCAGCAACCTGGCTTGAGAATAATCACCATTCCTTCATTGTTGCTGGGTCAAAATCCTGGAACAACATATACCTGTGCAGAGGCCAGAGTGTGGCAACTAGGGAATTTTCACAGTGACTTCATTGCAGTGTTAATGTCAGCCTACTTGTAACTAATAAATAAACTTTACTTGGAACTCCTTCTCCAACAGCACTATGGGTGTACCTACACTTCAGAGACTGCAATGGTTCAAGAAGGCAGTTCTCCACTGTCTTCTCAAGGTTAATTAGGGATGGGCAATAAATGCTGGCTTAGGCAGTGTTGCTCACATCCCGGATATGGATTTTTTAAAAAGACCACATAGTTCAGCACAGAAACAGGCTATTTGGCCCAACTGGTCCAGCCAATGGTAATGCTCCATTTGAACTTCCTCTCAGCTTTTCTCATCTAAATCTATCATTGTAATTGTCCATTTCCTTTGTCATCAAACGCTTGTCAACCTCCCCCTCAAGTGCATCCATCCTATCATTCAAAGGCTCCCTGTGGACACGAGTTCCACAATCTCACTATTCTTTGTTGTAAGAAGTTCATTCTGAATTGACCATTGAATTTCTTAGTAACCCCAATATATTGATGGCCTCTAATTATGCTCTTGCCCGCAAGAGAAAACTTTCTCCCCGAATCAAAACCTTTCAGAGCTTTAAAGACGTTTATTGGACCATTCTTACAGCCCTCTTTTTTCAAAAGAGAAGGCTATCAATCCTACACCTATATCAGTTTCCTGCTTATTGACTATAGTTCAGCCTTCAACACCATTATCCCAACAAAACTCATCTCCAAATTCCGTGGCCTAGAGCTCTGCCCCTCCCTGTGTGATACTAGACATCCTAACCCACAGATCACCAGCAGTAAGATAAGGGAACGTCATCTCTTCCACGATTATTCTCAACACCGGTGCCCCACAAGGCTGTGTCCTCAGCCCCTTATCATATTCCTTATACACCTGTGACTGTGCGACCAAATTCCACTCCAACTCGATTTCCAAGTTTATTGATGACACCACCATAATGGGTCGGATCTCAAACAACAAGGAGATGAAGTACAGGAAAGAGCTAGAGAATCTAGAGAAAGGGTGTGATGACAATAATCTCTGCCTCACTGTAAATAAAATGAAGAAGATAGTCCTTGACTTCAGTGAGTATAGTGGAGAACATGCCCCTTCAATGGTGGTGAAATGGAAATTGTCAAGAGCTTCAAGTTTCTAGGTGTCTAGTAACCCACAATCTATCCTGGTCCTTCAACGCTGAAAACCTACCACTTTCTCAGGTGGCTAAGGAAATTCAACATGTCTACTACGATTCTCACTAATGTTTACAGATGCACCATATAAAACATTCTTTCTGTTTGTATCACAGCTTGGTATGACTTCTGCTCTCTCTCCAAGACCACAAGAAACTACAAATGGTTGTGGTCATAGCCCAGGCTATCATGCAAACCACCTCCCATCCATTGACTCTGTTTACACTTCCTGCTGTGGAAAAGTAGCCAGAATATTCAAGAACCCTACGCTCTCTGGGCATACTCTTCCAACTTCTTCTGTCAGGAAAAAGTTACAAAAGTCTGAGATCATATACCATCAGACTTCTGAATAGAACAACCATATATTAAGCTGATCTTTCTCTACACCCTAGCTGTGACTGTAACACCAGATTCTGCACTGCCTCCTTTCCTTCTCTCCTCTGTACTCTATGGGAACTAGGAAGGAATCTAATAAGCAGAACCTCAAGTGTAGTAATCTCTGGACTAATCATGGTACCACACATGAAAGAGAATGGAAATAGGTGCAGAGAGCAGATGAATGCATGGTTGAAATAGGGTGCAGGAAGGAGGGTTTTAGATTCCTGGGTTATTGTAATGAGCTGTGATGGAGGTGGGACAATAGTTCTGGTGGGACTGTATGCTAGTGGGGAGTGTTTGAACTATCTTGGCAGAGGGTAGGAATGAGGGCATAGCACTAGAAAGGAGAAACAAGATGCACAAAGGATTACAAAACAGAACTGAAACAAGAATTATTAAAGTATTAGATGAACTCAGATTAGAGGGAATGCAATCAAGTCTAACTTTAGTTTACTTTGTTTGTATGTGAGACATGAAGTGTGGTAAATAAGATGGCACAGAGAGTCACAAGTGAACATGAAGTGGCAATAATGGAGATCTAACTCAGAAAAGGGCAGGACAGGTATTAAATAATCCTCAATACAAGGAGTTTGGGAGGGAAAGAAAGGAAAGAGCTGGCAGCAATGATTAAGTTAATTTGATTTGATTTATTATTGTCACAAGTATTAGTATAGTGAAAAGTATTGTTTCTTGCATGCTATACAGACAAAGCACACTGTTCATAGAATAGGAAAGAGTGCAGAATTTAGTTTTACACTCATAGCTAGGGTACAGAGAAATATCAACTTAATACGAGGTAGATCCTTTCATAAGTCTAACAGCAGCAGGGAAAAGGCTGTTCTTGAGTTGAATGGTATGTGACCTCAGACTTTTGTATCTTTATCCTGAGAGAAGAAAGTGGAAGTGAGTATGTCCGAGGAATCCTTAATTATGCTGGCTACTTTTCAGAGTTAAATAAAGATGAAGATCAGAGCAAAGAAACCTAAGGTGCCTTTTGAGTGAGTTCAAGATTTTATTATGTGAAAAATGATGATTGTCAAAGACTGAATGAAAGATGGTCAAGAACAGGATATGAAGACTCAATGTTAAAGGACAACTTTCCATTAGTCCCCATTTTTGGAAGATAAACTCAATTGTTCAAATTTAATGATGATAATGAAACAAATAATGTTAAATAGAAGAACATAATGTTTTAGATAGAATTAAGAGCCTGAAACTAACCAGAGAAACAGGGCTGGATGATATTCACCAAGGTTGTTGGTGGAATGGGACACTAGCTGTGCAAGCCCATTCTCTGCTCTTTTAATAGTTCATTCCAGGATGTTTTCCCACAGCTTGGAAGACAAGTAGGGCAGATAACTGTTTGATATACCATTTAGTTAAATTCAGCAATAGGAAAATGCTTGAAGGAATCTGTAAGGATACAATATATGACTGTTTGGTTTGATTTATTATTGTCACATGTATTAGCATACAGTGAAAAATATCATTCTTTGCATGCTACTCAGACAGAGCATACTGTTCATAAAAGAAGAAAACGAGACAGTGCAGAATGTAATGTTACAGTTATAGCTAGGGTGTAAAGAAGGATCAACTTAATGCAAGGTAAGCCCAAAGATGGCAGCAGGGAAGAAGCTGTTCTTGAATCGGTTGGTACGTGATCTCAACTTTTGTATCATTTTCCTGACGGAAGAAGGTGGAAGAAAGATTGTGCGAGATGCATGCGGTCTATTAATTATGCTGGTTGCTTTGCCAAGGCAATGAGAAATATAAACAGAGTCAGTGAATGGGAGGCAGATTTGTATGATGGGTTTGGGCTACATTCATAACTTTTTGTAGTTTCTTGCACTCTTGGGCAGAGCAGATTAGGGAAAATATAACAATGTTGAAGAGAGATGTCCTCAAGAAGTCAATGACTGAACTTATTTGGTTAGAATTAAGAAGTACCATAATGTAACATTGCACAATTGAATGTATCCTATAGAATACCAATTAACAGGAAAAATATATTATAGAGGAACAAATTTGCAGGGAAATTACAGAGTTACAAAAACGACTAAGTTGTGATAATGGAAGACTTTAATAATCCTAATTTCATTTGGTATAGGAATAGTGTAAAGAGCAAAGAGAGGGAAGAATTTAAGAAGAATTTTGTTGATCAGTGTACTTCCAGTTCAATGAGGAGAAAGGCACCGCTGGATCTGGTTATGGGGGATTAGTTGGGTTAAATGTATCAAGTATCAGTAATGGAACATTTTAGGGATCATTATTCATAGAATCATAAGGTTTAGGTTAGCTATGGAAAAGGACAAGGGGCAAACTGGAATGAAAATACTTAATTCAGTGGCTGAGAATAGATCTGATCCAGGTGAATTGGAATCAATGATGACAGGGAAAACTGCAATGAAAAATGGGCAGCCTTCAAAGATGAGGCTGTTCACATATAGTTGAGATACATTCCCATGAGGAGAAAAGAAAGGACAACCAAAAGCAGAGCTTCCTGGATGACAATGGAAGTATTGAGTAAGGTGAAGCAGTAAAAGGATGCAGATAGCAGATGTAGGTTGATCATACAAGTGAGAACCAGATGAATTGAAATGTTCAAATGGGAAAAGGAAATAAGAAAGGCAAAGTGGAAGTATGAGAAGAGACTGTCAGCTAACATAAAAGGGAAACCATAAATCTTCTACAAGCTATAAATACTAAAAGAATGGGCACAATAAGAAGTCTCACAACAGCAGGTTAAAATCCAACGGGTTGATTTGGAATCACCTGATGAAGATGCAGTGCTCTGGAAGCTTGTGAGCATGTGTAAAATGTTCTGACACCTTTGACTGTTCCAATTAGATCCTACATTATAATGTACATTTATTTTAATGCAATGATTCATCACATGAATCTATTCTGCAAAGGTAAATTGACCCTAACATTGACTAGCATTAAATATTGTCAATAATTTTCCAACTGTCAAAGTAAAATATCCTGTTAGCCATTGTTTTCATATTTTCTAATGTGATTTAAATCAACTGACAACTCTGGCTGCATTTTATTAAACCCTGCTTTTGTAAGTTAAAAAAAAACTGCTCCTGCCATTTTCTATCGATTGACAGGCACTTTACTTTGGAAATTGAACACTATTCTGTTCTGTCGGTATCTGACAATGAGCATGGAAGCTATTGTTATGAAAACTTTAACTATTATGAACTCTTGGCTTTGTTTCAAAAGCTAATGGCTTCAGTTTTGCAAATAGCCAAGTCTTCGGTGTATTTTCTTGTTTCTTTCGATCATGACTTTTTTATTGCATTGAGTAGGTCTTTTCCAGTATCAGTGATAGTGTGTTTAAATTCAGGTTTTATTTGATTGCAGGTGGTTTAACATTTCCCCTGATGATTTTCAAATTACTTCCAATGCAAGGTTCCTGTGTACTATATATATTGGATGAGCAACTGTGGAGGATTCGGGGGAATGGGGTGGCATGGGGTACTGGAAGTGGGCATGTGTGTCATGGTGCAGGGAAGAGGAGGCCCTTCAATTGATGGCTGCTGTGTTGGACAACTGAGATGGACTTTCTAATTGGCCTGCCTCTACACCCATACTCCTCATGTACTTCATCACACTTTGCGAAAGGTACTGCAATCCTAACCTCCATACGAGGAAGATAAAAAGCCCGAGTTAAGTCACACGTGGGTCATTTTGGAAAGTGCGAAAGTCCACAGGTCTAGTTTCTGGGGCCCACAGGACAATCTGGTCCACATGTGTATTATTGTTTCAAAGTCATGTTTGTTTTCATTACTTAGTTGGGAAGTGACAAAGAAAACAGATATATTTTAAAATAAAACTATACTACGGGCTGCCTTTTGGTGCTGGTGTTGTTGAATCACTTTGTGGCATGTCTATGTGGAATCCTATGCCATTAATAGCTAATTAAGGCATATATCTATTTAATCAATTTGCACTCCATTAATGAAACAAGAAAATAATAACTTGCATTTACTTAGGACCTATCACAAACAGTTAGAGAGCTAATTCACTTATCATGCTAACAATATGTTACTTCCATCAATGATTTTTATTTTTCTCATTGTTTAACTTCTGATGTTATAATTTTATGAGCAATTAATAGATTTTCAGCCCTACTTTGTGTGAAACTACATGTAATGAATATTTTAAGTATGGGGTAAACCGTGATGGAAAAGATAATTTTGTAAACTTTCTGATTGTTGTAGCATACGTCTCATGAACTTAATTTATTTGAAAACCAAAAAAAATGTTGAACCCACCACTTGCAGTGTGAATAAAGTAAGCAATAATTAGACAAAAGATCATAAAATAAAGGAGCAGAATTTGGCCATTTGGCCCATTGAGTCTGCTTCACCATTCAATCATGGTTAACGAGTTACTCAATTCCATTCTCCCATCTTTGATGCTCTTACCAATCAAGAATCTATTTACCGCTGTCTTAAATACACTCAATGACCTGGTCTCCACAGCCTCCTGTGGCAATGAATTCCATAGATTCACCACGGTCTTCCTGAAGAAATTCTTCCACATTTTAATTCTAAAGGGGCGTTCCTTTATTTTGAGACTATACCTTTGGATCTTAGTCTCTCCTACTAATGGAAATATCTTCCTCAAATCCACTCTATTGAGGCCATTATGTATTTTTTGTTACATTGCAGTGAAATAATAAATGTTATGGATAATGGCAATGTGTAAAAATATATTCACCCTCAATTTTTCAGTTCTTGAAAAATTATAACATTCAACGTAATAGGCTAATAGCAAGGCAGTCAAATAGAGACCAACACCTCATCACACTGGAATAGAAATGGAGAAGAATTTCCTAAAATCATTTATTCATAGGATGTGGCATCACTGGTTACACCAGCATTGAATCCCCATCTAATTATGCTTGAGAAGGTAGCGGTGAGCTGCCTTCTTGAACTGTTGCAATCCAGGTGGTGTAATTAGACCCGCAGTACTATTACGGAAGGAATTCCAGAATTTTCACAAAGTGATAATGAAAGAACAGTGATATGTTTCCAAGTCTGGATGTGGCTTGAAGGGGAACTTGGAGGTCGTGGTATTCCCATGTGTCTGCTACCCTTACTCTTCTGGATGGTCGAAGTTGCAGGTTTGGAAAGTGTTGTCGAAGGAGCTTTTTTTCTGGAAAAGGTCACTAGCCTAGAGCTGTAGCTTGAATATAGAACATAGAATCCTACAATGTAGAAGGAGGTCATTCGGCCCATCAAGTCTGCACCGACCACAATCCATTTCAAACCCTATTTTCATAACCCCATGCATTTACCCTAGCTAGAACCCTTGACATTGAGCAGTAATTTACCATGGCCAATCCACCTAACCCACACATCTTTGGACTGTGGGAGGAAACCAGAGCATCCAGAGGGAACCCATGCAGACACGGGAGAATGTGCAAATTTCACACAGCTAGTGACCCAAGCAGGGAATCGAACCTGGGTCCCTGGCACTGTAAAGTACCTGTGCTAATCATCATGCCACCTACAGGTATGCCACCATGCATTAAGCATAGCTGAACTGTAGTCTCTCTCTTGCCATAGGTACACTGGGCAGATTTTCAGATTGATAACCCATTCAACCATGGTACAAATGCATCATCTGTGACCAGCTAGTCCTGGAGGTTCTGGATTAGAGGCCGAGATGCTACCCACTGTAGCACAAGAACCAACACCTTTCACCCTTCTCCTCACAACCACTTTACTTTATAAACCTCAAACAATCATCCATAAATATGTGTTTCTCTGAAGTATGAAGTGTCAGCTCTTTAATTCTAACTTTCTAATTACACTGTTTTAAACTGGGAGTTGGCCAAAGGAGCTCCTTGCACCTTTTCCAAAATCTCAAGTGTCACTTATCATGTAGGACAACCAACATAAGATACATCATTCTAAGAGAGATATTACTAAAATCTTGTACTAGGGCAAAATAGTTTGGCCTGTCTTATAATTAGCTTTCCTTTAATCATAGAATCATTGAAACCCTATAGTGCAGAAGGAGGCCATTCAGCCCATCGAATCTATACCGGACAACAACCCCACCTAGGCCATGAACATATAACTACAGTAATCGCTCTAATCTACACATCCTGGGACACTAAAGAGCAATTTCACATGGCCAATGCAATTAACCTACACATCTTTGGACTGTGGGAAGAAACCGGAGCATCCGGAGGAAACATATGCAGACACAGGGAGAATGTGTAAATTCCACACAGACAGGAGTGTGACAGTGCAGCAGTGCCGAGAATCAAACCCAGGGCCCTGGAGCTGTGAGGCAGCAGTGCTAACCACTGTGCCACTATACCGCCCTACTGCCTAATTTGTTAGAATTGTCACTTCATAGCATTGTTCATGAACTTTAAAGATATATTCACTGGATCCTCCATATTTCTTTCTTTCTCCACTTTCTTTAATGCTTATTCCTTCAGGATGCACGTTCAGCATTAACCCTGCCCACATGTAAAACACTGCACTTTTTCAAGTAAATCGTAATTTGCCAGTCACAACCAGCAAAATCCACCATATCATCAACATCTGCAATTAGGCCTTGTCAATACTTGAACAAATCTTAGCATCATCTGAAAACTGACAGATCATGCCCCCGTCATCTACATTCAGATCATTAATAAAGACAATTAAAAGAAATGGTCCCTATGTCAATCCCAAGGAAACACCACTTCAACATATCTATAACTGCTTTCTACCTACTGCCTTCCAGCTGAGTATATTATCTTTCATACAGAGAGTTTGATCTTGCAGGAAGAATTGTACCTTGTCAAAACCTTTATGGAAGTCAATGCCTTATTGGGCTTTCTTCACCTTGCTGACTTCTTTGTTAAATTTCATGCATGATCTTTTATGAAGCTAAGTTGGGTGTTCTTAATATGTTGCACCTTATCTAAGTAGGCTAAGACTAAGTCTAAGACAAAGGAAATTTGGCATGTCAATTACGACTCTCACCAACCTTTACAGATGCACTATAGGAAGCATTATTTTTGGTTGTATCATGGCTTGGTATAGCTCCTGCTTTGCCCAAGACTGTAAGAATGTAGCCCAATACATCACGCAAGCCAGCCTCTCATCCATTGACTCTGTATACACTTCCTGCTGCCTCGGCTAAGCAACCAGCATAATTAAGGACCCCATGCACCCAGACATTCTCTCTTCCACGTTCTTCCACCAGAAAAAAGACACAAAAATCTGAGGTCATGTACCAACTGACTAAAGAACAACTGCTTCCCTACTGCCATCAGACTTTTGAATGGACTTATCTTGCATTAAGTTGATCTTTCTCTACACTCTAGCTATAACTGTAACACTACATTCTGCACTCTCTCGTTTTCTTCTCAATGAACGGTATGCAATATTTTTCACTCTATGTTAATACATGTGACAATAATAAATCAAATCAAACAGTCATAACTGTATCCTTATGTATTCCTTCAAGCATTTTCCTATTGCTGAATTTAACTAACTGGTATATCAAACAGTTATCTGTCCCCACCTTCTTGTCTTCTAATCTATGGGAAAACATCCTAGAGTGAGCTATTAAAAGAGCAGGGAATGGGCTTGCACAGCTAGTGTCCCATCCCCCCCAACAAACTTCAGTGAGTATCATCCAGCCTGTTTCTCTAGCTAGTTTCAGGTTTTTAATTCTATTTAAAATATTATGTTCTTCTATTTAACATGACTTGTTTCATTATCATCATTAAATTTGAACAATTGAGTTTATCTTCCAAAAATGGGGACTAATGGAAAGTTGTCCTTTAACATTGAGTCTTCATATCCTGTTCTTGACCATCTTTCACATAGTCTTTGACAGTCATCATTTTCCACATAACAATAAAATCTTTAACTCTCTCAAAAAGTACCTTGGGTTTCTTTGCACTGATCTTCATCTTTCTTTTTTTAACGATGTTCATTTGAATATTTAGATGTCTTTAGATTGTGGAAACATTCAGTTTGCATCCTATTTGTCTTTGTCCAGTTTACTTTAAAGTTTATTTATTAATGTCACAAGTAGGCTTATGTTAACACTGCAATGAAGTTACTGTGAAAATCCCCCAATCACTACACTCCCAATGCCTGTTCAGGTACATTGAGGAAGAAATTAGCGTGGCCAATGCACCTAACTAGCATGTCTTTCAGACTGAGGGAGGAAACTGAAAGACTCAGAGGAAACTACACAGACATGGGGAGAACATGCAGACTCAGCACAAGAGAGTGACCCAAGCTGGGAATCAATCCTGGGTTCCTGTGCTGTAAGGCAACAGTGCTAACCACATTGCCACCGTGCTGCCTTGTCCCAGCTCCCTGGTTTTGAGATGAATGCACAACCAAAATGAAAATTTTAAATAATTATTTTTTATGACACAAAATAGGAAATGTATTCTAACATGCTAATTCCTATCACTTACTCTTTTCAAGTGATCTTTAATAATATAAAAGTCAATTTATAACATGCTTTGCCATCAATGTTCAACTGAGGCTTCATATAGCTAATTCTAAATTCTTAACACTAATTGTGCAATGTTTTTCCTTAAATAAGATTGTCTCAAAATTAAAATCTCACCTATCACCATTCAATCTGGTACATTTGTACCTGTTGTAAAAGTTCTCTTTAATTTTCATGTATTTTAATATAACTATAAAGTAATGTAATTCACCTTACATGATTGTGGGCAGTTTCTGTGTCTATCCACAAGTGTGTTTTATCTCATGCAATGTGCTGGCAGAGAAACCACCTTACACAGCAGCATATTCAAAATCATGCAGACTAAACTTCATGTGTGACTATATTATCATAATATCTTGTTCTTTCAAAGGCTGGTTTTTGTTCTAAATAAGTTAATCCATGAAGTTTATATTTGTCAATTGTTCAGGTGGGATGAGCAAACATCTAAATGGGATGAAATTGACCTAAAGCAGTCTGTGAATCAGTTTGTTTTTCTAACTGCACCAAGCAACATGAGGATAAAACTTCCATTTTAGCTCCCCTTCTTTTCTCTCTTATGAAAGGAGTGACTAATGCTTGGGTCTAAACTGACAGTTAAAATTAAGTAAAGTTTATTTATTAGTCAGAAGTAAGCTTACATTAACACTGCAATGAAAATCCCCTTGTCGCCACACTCTGTCATCTATAGGTCTTAGCATGGCCAATGCACCTAACTCACACATTTTTGGATTATGGGAGGGGACTAGGACACCCAGAGGAAACCCACGCAAACACAGAGAGAACGGGCAATCTCCGCACGGACAGTGACGCAGGCCAGGATTCGAATCCAGTCCTGGCATTGCAAGACAACAGTGCTAACCACTGTGCCGCTACAGTCACTTGCCCAATATCTCTTCTAATGAGCTCAAAATAACGTATAGGGATACTACCTGTTTGGGAGGTTGTTGGATATCACAGCACTTTTTTTTAATTCACTCATGGGACCTGGGCATCGCTGGCTGGCCAGCATTTATTGCCCATCCCTAGTTTCTCTTGACTGCTAGCCATTTCAGAGGGCAATTGAGAGTCAACCATATTGCTGTGTTTCTGGAATCACATGTAGGCCAGACCAGGTAAGGATGGCAGATTTCCTTCCCCAGGGGACATTAGTGAACAAGATGAGTTTTTCTGACAATTGACAATGGTTTCTTGGTCATCAGTAGATTCTTAATTCCAGATTTTTTTTATTGAATTCAAATTCCACCATCTGCCATAGTGGGATTTGAACTCGTGTCTTCAGAACATTGGCTGAGTTTCTGGATTAATAATCTAGCGATAATACCACTTGGCCATCGCCTCCCCTAAGTACAGCTGAACCTGATTGTACCCAAAGTCATATTGTCCACCCAGGTTCTATAAAAAGCATGCAAGAACCTGGTTATATTTTCCTGCTCTAATCCACAGTACAAAAATTGATGTTTATAGTCCAAAGTCATATTGGTTGAAACTAGTTAACTTGGCACTGATTCGTGGTCTAACTTGGACTTTTTGGACTGCATAGTACCACGATACACCATACTGTGAAGAGAGGTGCTTCACTTTGGGATGTAATGATTTTTGATAGTATCATCTCACCAACATTTGGACAATAACAATTTGTCATAAGACTGCCCTCTGGAAAAAGGAATAATACCATATTTAACTCCAAATTTTCATGCACAGAGGGAGGCAATTGTTTAAAAAGAATATTTACAATATATATCCAACTCGACAGTTTCTAAGGAACTGCCTATCAATTGTATTTTTCAAAATAACTAGAGGAATAATCTCAAGATTAATAACATTTTAGTGTGAACATCAAAATGCAATAATAAATAAATGCACTGGCAGTCAGAGTCCACATCAACAATTCTTGCTAACACAAAACTGAATACCTTTCTAACACTTATACAGAGTGATTGCAAGTTAGTGAACTAACTTTTCATTCAATTAGAAAGTAAATGACTTTTGATTCTTCTAATTACATTCCTATTTTGAGGTAACTTGATTGTCTACTACTCTCTACAATGTTATGTTGTTAACATAGCTTGTATCATTCATACAATGCATTTTATAATATGCACATACTTGCATCAATAACTTGTATTTATTTAGTGCTGTTAATGTAATAAAACACCCAAGGCACTTCACAGAGGCATGATGAAACAACTTACGACAGCAAGCACATAAGGAGATATTAGGGGAAATAACCCAAACTTGGTCAAAGGTTTTGAGGTGTGTCTAATAGGAGAAAACTCAGATAGCAAGATGGAGGGGTTTAGAAAGGGAATTCCAGACCTTAGGGTCTATACAGTTGCAGGCACAGCCACCAGTTGTGTAGCAATTAAAATTAAAATGCTCTATCAGAGGAGTGTAAATATCTTCACGATCTAGACAAAGAGAAGGAGTAGGGTGAAGGATTGAAAACAAGGATGAGAATTTTCAAATGGAAGTGTTGCTTCACCAGCAGCCAATGCAGATCAGGGTTGCACACGGATGATTGCAAAATGGGATTTGCTATGAGTTAGGACACAGCAACAGAGCTCTGAATGACCCCTAAGTCTATGAAAGGTAGATGTGGAAGGCCAGGAATGGATTAGAATAGTCACATCTGGAGGCAACAAAGGCATGTTTCCCAGTAATTCTTCTATTTAAGATGTCAAGTAGTTATTGTAAATAGTCCTTTGTGTCACAAGCCCAACATTCTCCAATATTAAGTGACTTTTCATTGCTATGGTAGAAGAACAGCCATTTATCACATAAGAAAGTGAAAAAAAACTTATAGATATATTGTATCTATAATGCCTAAGTATCTGAAGACATATTACAAGCATTGGTTTGGTCTGCTGGCTAACAATAAAAAGCTGTTACATTTGAAGTTCACCTTCAGCCATCCATTATTATCCTATAAAACATCTTAACAGGAAAGAAGTGTCAAAAGACAAATGCTGCTTATTTTCTTTAAAATGGCTCATTTATTTACTGACTCATAAATATGCATGTCATCAACTCACACATACTTTCCTAATCCATTTTTTAACCGAGACGAATAATTGCAGGTATTCCTAATCAATTATATGGATTTGGATTCACTGAACCAGAATCTTTTAAATAACAACTAACAAAGATAAACATTTTATAGGTACGGTGTTATTCATTTTTGGTCTATAATTTATGTATCATAGGTGCTCCATGAGGTATCACTGGAAATGACCTTCTCGTAACATCTTGTAAGTTCTTACAATTGCAAAGTGCTAACAAATGAATACGATATAGAATTTTGGCCAAAGCAATACTCAGAACATCCGTTATACTGAAGGCTAGTGAAGACTGAATTGAAGATAGCCCTGTCCATACAGCTGCCTCCAGATAATGAAAATAACATTCATGAATAATTATGACTACTTTCACATCTTAAACAACCATCGTACTGCAACTCCCAGCCTCAAATCTGTATGAGTTATATTATATACCACATGGTTGGAACTCCCAATTACTCAGCCCAGGCAAAATCTGGAACATGTGTAGTACATAGCTCCTTATTCTTAGATTCAAATAGTTAGAAGGGAAAGGTTGAAATGCAATATCATCTGATCATTTAAATTACTGCACATATACTTAAAATGTGTCCTAAAGATCTTTGGTACCTCTGGGACAGTTTTTGCCCCAGGTTCAATATCACATTGGAGTTATATACCAGGCCTAGCATGACTTTATAACATCCAGAGTTGACTCTTAAAATTGACAAGCACAATTGTTGATCAAGCACATAACGTACTCTAAAAACATTAAAAATGTCTTAAGACCTGATGTTAAGGAAAGAGAACTAGAGACTAGTTTATAGTGGCAATATAATTTTACAAAGAAAGAAGGAAGTAAAAGAGAATGGTGGCACTTGAACGCATACCTTCAACAGACTTTTCAACTAGAAAATCTGCAAGATCTCAGTGAAATCTGATTAAAATGTAGATTTAATTCAGATACAGAATTGCAGTGTGCCATTCCCCTCACTACCATTGTGGTTCAATCTACCTCAAACACAAATCATACCATTGTATATTTAAATCAAGAATACTGCAAATCAAAACTTTTGATTCAATTCTTCCTTTGAACTCCATGGACAGCACAGAAGGGAATGCAAGTGTGTTTCTCTGCTACAATGCAGCTCATGAATTCTTTATTAGAAATGTAGCAATTTAACAAGGGAGTTCTTGTTTGTGTTTGAATGGAGTTCCAATTTTGGAATTACTTCCACATTATATTACACGAAAGTGATTTGTTGTTTATTGTTTATTAATTATGCAAATGAAGTTATGCGTGATAAAAGTCACACAGGAAAAGTAAGCTTCATTCCAATGGGCCTTTGCAATACAAGATGGTGCATTCAGCATGATAGAGAAGAACACTTTCTCTGTACATTTCCCTGTGACGGTTCCCTCCGATAGTAGGTTTGAAATGAACCAGCTTTCTGCGTGTTGGAACCCGTTGAATGGAATCAAATTGGAACAAAGGAAAGATTTTGAAACTGAAATGATTAACAAAATGATGGTGCACATGGCTCTATACGGAAAGAAAATGACACTGGTGCAGATATATTTTAACGAAGGCCAAAGCTGAAATACCTAAAGTGTAATGTTACAATCAGTTAATAGCTTCAAACGATTGCTTATGGCGCTAAGGAGTCTAGAGAGGTATGCACATATGCAGGAAGGCTGTCGCTTCATTTCCTGAAGCGTTTTAATAAATGTGCGCTTGTTTTCCATGTAGCTTGGAGTATTGAGTGTTGGGGTAATGAGCTACCAGACAATTACCATTCCTGATTTTGTAATGGCAGGGGCGATGTTATCTGAATGAAGCGTATCAGTTGAAATGTGTGTAATTGCACTGTCAAAACAGCTGAAAAAGCTCCCCCCCCCCCCAAACCCCTTCAGCTTATTGCCACTTCAAAATGAAATTCTTTCCCCGGCCTGGTTATGCCTGATATGCAGGCGTCAGAGAGAAAGCAGCAGGTCGTCCGCCCCGGGCCTTTCTAAGAGATAGTAAAAAAAACCGATTGTTGGGCTGAAGGGATTGGAAGAAATTGATGTTTCTTTTGCCAGCCGGTTTTGATTTACGGACCACTGTAAAGCTGCGGGGGAGCTGGCTTCAAACAAAAGATATCCCCGTCCTTCCTGGCACGAGGCTGTTGGAGAGATGATGATGGGCAAATGTGGAGGATCTGGGTCTGTTTGAGTGGCCGGCCCTCTTGTGCTGAGAGTTTGACAGGAGGCTTGGGGAGGCGGTGTTGCAGCTGCAGCAGATGTGGCTGGCTGGGTGTTCTCTCTTTCTGGGTTGTTTTGGAGAAGATGATGGGTATATATATATAATTGTATAAATATGGAGGGGGGCATGTTTGGAGGTCTCCATTGTAAGTAAAATAAAACGAAAATGTTTCAGCAAGATCCAACTGTAACTGAACTTGACGTCGGAATTTTAACTCCCATTGCCATTCATTTCCAAAATCCAAAGGAAATAATTTCACTCCTCTATTTTTTTTTAATCCTAGACAGATATTTTGGGAAGGGAAAAATGTACTCTCCGGTATTATCAGACTAAGACCCGCAACATCCTGCAAAATGATTTTAAATCAAGTCTTTTTTTGGGGATCGAAAACTAAAACGTACAATCTGGCATTTAGTGGGGGGCATTGTCCTAGAACACAGACCCGTTCATCTACAAACAAAAATGATTAGCCTGTTCACTAGCTGTTATTAAATATTTATAATTCATATGGAAGAAGACGACCAGACCACACACAAACTTGGGAAAGTTAAAATCCAGGAACATTTCAACATTGGAGAAGACGTTTTTCCTTCTTTAAGTACTTTCCTCTAAGCCCAATTTCCAGACTGCAAAAGAGTGTTTTGGACCAAACTAACACGGCACTTAAACAAAGGCTAACATTTGAATTCCGTTTTAACGCTAACCGGTAAAAATATATTATAATCGCAAATGTTAAAATTACAAAATTCCACGTACAATTCTGATGCCACGCAACAGAAGTGTAAAGGAATAAGTTTGATGTACAATTAAATATACCGCTTCCATTCATTAAAAAAAATACAACCAACAGAGGCACTTGT
Source organism: Sphyrna mokarran (assembly GCA_024679065.1). Classification (NCBI taxonomy): domain Eukaryota; kingdom Metazoa; phylum Chordata; class Chondrichthyes; order Carcharhiniformes; family Carcharhinidae; genus Sphyrna; species Sphyrna mokarran. Next base: position 37,891,981 of record JAGIQG010000015.1, read on the forward strand.
GTAGAGAGCCAAGGCAGAACCATGGTGAATGGTTAAAATAAAGTTCCTAAACATCTCTGACTTGAAAGCCGACCCCCCCCCCCCCCCCCGTCATGGTATACAGTTTAAGAGATATGATGTGGAACGAAAACAAATGTTTCCTGAGGGAATGCAATCATCAAATCCTTTTTAAAGATTTATTCAGGTTGGCCACAGTTGAAAACTAACAGGGGCCGTGAGTAAATTGCGGAGCATGGATGCCTTTGCCTGAGGCTCTGCCCTGCTCTCCCCACCTGCACACTGCAGGGAGCGCAGGCTTAGGCAACTCTTGGGAGTTTGCAAGCCCGCTTACATCCCTTTTGGGCCCAAGCAGGCTCCAAAAAAAAATTAAGCCTACATGCAGCCTTGATTATCACATGCAAAGCCCCTCGCTCCCTTCTTAATATTAGCCTGACACAGATTTGCTCGGAGACAAAACCTCTTACAGTTTGGAAGGGGTGGGCTGGGATAGTGAAGAAGAGGACATAGATGAAAAGATTTTTACAAATCGTTAATACAGTAACCCTCTTGGTACAAGGCTACTAACACGGAAACTCACATGGATTCCAACAAATTAACGTTTAATCGCGGGAGAAATCCGGTTTAATATTAACTTTCTTATTTTTTTGCTCCATCCTCAAACTTGCAAAGCCATTGCTCAGGATGAACCTGAATCCATCTCCTTGCTTACTCCAAAAAACCAAATTCAAATTGAATCCAATCCATGGTACCCAACAGGAAAGACAAAAGTTCCAAGCTGACAGCAACTGATAAAACTGATCTTTTTCCTGTCGAGAAAGAAGATCCAAAAGTATCAACCATCTCAAGAACACTTCTTCCCTGCTGCTTTCAGACTTTTGAATGGTTCTACCATATATTAAGCTGATATTTCTCTTCACCCCACCTGTAACTGCAACACTATATTCTTCACCCTCTCTGTTCCTTTTCCCCTATGTATTCTATGAACGGTATGCATCATTTATTTAGCTCGCAACAAATGTTTCACTGTATCCCAATACACGTGACAGTAATAAATCAAATCATTTCAAAAGACATGGCATTGCATCCCATCAAGGGCTTGATCTTCGCCACAAGGCAGAGAAACGTTAAGTTTAGAGACAAGAGCGAGCATTTTAAACTGGAATCTGACTGATGGTGTGACGCGACCAGCTTTCTGATTTGCTTTTAAGGTATTTCTGCTACACAATCTGAAATACCCAGTGATATGAATGACAAACAGGTATGAGAACAGTCATTTGGATGTGAGATCCCCCCCACCGCCCCTCCCCCGCTCCCCTTCCCTCTGCATACATCTTTTTCAATGTGCTTCTGCTCTATTCGCGCTATTCACTGCTTCAACAGCTTCCCAGCGAACCAAAAATCACCTATTCACACCCATTAGCACAAGAACTGGACTCGTTGACATTTCTTCATATATGTTAAACTCCGTTCACACCTCTTACAAACCAACTTCCTAACAATAGAACGCCAAAACGCTTAAAGCGCTTCCTTTAAGGAAAAAAAGTGGGGGGTCTCGTTAAGTATTTCAGCTTAGATTTCTAATTCGGCACATATTTACACACTGAATTCAACTCTGAAAAAGGGTGCAAAAATAATAAATAATACACTTAATGAACATTTATGAACTTTTTTTCTATATTCCAATTTAAACATATACATACTAATATACAGCTAACAAAAACGTTGTACAGAAATTTATTTAACGTTTAAAATATGACTCATTTTTATTTTCCTTTTATATGTAGTTATAAATATATTTTGTCAAAATATATGATCATATGGTCAACATTTGCACATAAGTCATAAATAATGTAATGGTGAACGCCTGTTCCGAATAGTGTCCAGACATTATATATATATAAAAAAAAGTCAATTCTCATCATTTCACTCAGCGGCACCCACACCCCTCCACAACCATCTCCTGATAGTTCTTCAGCACAACTTTATCATACTCGTCCAAGTAGAGCATTGAGATGGGGCTGAGTTCTGTGGGGACACAGCAAGCCTTGGGGATGTTGGAGTTTACAGAATTGACCAGCGTCTGCACGATGGCATGGTTGGTCGAGTTCAGGTGGTCAGCCAGCGGGAAGGGGCAATCCCCGTGACAGTAAAAAGCTTGGTAACCAGGCGGCGCGACGATCCAGTCATTCCAGCCCACGTCGCTGAAATCCACGTAGAGAGAGTGCCTCCTGCAGTGCGATTTGTTCTTCTTGCGGCGCTGCCCTTTGCTGCTGCGCTTGACCCTCCGGGTGAGAGCGTGTCCCTTGCCGTCGTGGCTGAATGTCACCAGTAAGGGCCTGAGCTGGGACCAGTCGCCGCCAGCGTGCCTTCTTTGGTGCAGCGACCTGCTGACGCGGACGTGCCGCCTCTCCGTCCCGTTCAGGTGGATCACCTCGACGGCCAGCCCGTGGTTGGGCTGCTTCTGCATGGTCCACCTCAGCACCGCCGGGCTCACGTCGAAACTCTCCCAGCGCGTCCTGTTGTGCTGGACCAGCCTGGTGTCCAGCAGCCTGGTGATCAGCCCGCCCTTCTCGCTCGGAGCTCGCATGATCTCGTAGACGTTGATGCGATGGAATCCGTCCTCCCGGCTCCAGGCGCTGTCGATCTGCTCCCGGTACAGCCGCAGCTCCGCCGAGGACAGCACCTCCTTCTCGGGCATCGCGCTGATGTTAAAGACAAAACGAAGCTGGCTGTCCTCACTCTGCCCTGGCATCAGCTCCAAGTGTTCTGTCACGCAACAGAAAGGAGAGACAACCCTTAAAAATCTGGATTCGCCCACGGAAAATATCAATGCCTCTGGACCCGAGAGTTTTCATTTATATAAAAGAAAAGATTAAAGCCCAACTGTGGGAATTTGCACAGTAACTTCATTGCGATGTTAATATAAGCCTATTTGTGACACCAATAAATAAACTTCAGACTTATTTACAAAACTGTCCCTCGACTCAACAAAAACGTGTGTGCCAGAGGAATGAATGCAACCTACACAAACTAAACAGTGACTGCGAATGGTGGCTGGGTTCAGAAAATATTTGTGTCACCTGCCAAAACAGCCTTTTCCTCACCCTGCAATATTTACACTCAAGACATGAGAGGGTGCGAGTTGGGGAGCAGTCTAACTCCGAGTCTGGTCCTGCAGCAAATAAACTCATTTAAACACTTGAATGTACACATTCCAAGATCTAAAATTGCACATGTATTCTTCGCAAGAATAAGAGCCACAAGCATTGGCTCCCGCAACTCTTTAAAAAAGAACTGAACAAGATAAATCAATCGCTTTTTTTAAGAAAAAGCACACATTTTTAACATTAATCTCCCGCCATGTTCTGCTATCATTGACTACTGCTCTGATCAAACACAATCATTCTCTCTGTTTTGTACAGCTCCCATGTACCTTCGTGGTGAAAGCTCCTCACGGTGTTGGCCCGGCTTGTGGATCTCTCGGGATACTCGAAACTAATGTCGTGGGCGAGCTCTTCCCCGGACTGCAGCCTGTAGAGATCCCGCATGTACTGGGGCACGACCGCAGATTTGCTGGGCTGCGGGCGCCGTTGCAGTCCGAACATATTGAGTAGAGTGGCCTCGAATTGGCGGAGCAGTTCATGGTTTTGCGGAGAGCGACGTCCACCCGCCTGGTTCTGCTCGGCGAACTTTTTCCTCCCTTCCTCGGGTATCAGACTAGCATTACCTCCCAGTAAGACTTGGCATAATAAAATTACCATCAGCATTCGGTTACCAGGAATCATGGTGTCTCTGTGGAGCAAAACAAGCAACAACAACAACACACAAAAAAAACAGAATGAGAATTACAAGTAATCTTCAATCAACGCCCCAGAGACAGCGCACGACACAGAGAGAGTGAGAGAAGAGGTATAATTACTTGGCCTCACTCGGTTACAGTTAAATAGCCCATAATCAGGCAGATAGCACCATCCTGTTACCCTTTTGTGTTTTCACTATTTTAGTGACACTGGATTCTTTGAAAGTAACAAGTTTAAAATCCTGCAACGAGTCGATCTCTAGAAACCTCATGATTTTTGAGAAGTGAAGAGTAAGTAATTATTTGTGCAGAGGTTTTTTGTTCAATTTGAAATGTGTTCACATTTCCACATTGCCTACATTGATAGCCTGGTGTTTAACTGTACAACACTTCCTTAATTACTTCTTGACAAGTGTAAAATCACCCCCACCCCCTCCTCAACAAAACTCCCAGCCAACCCTGATGTAGGGAATGGTCGCAAGTACATCTTTAAGAGAGGAATTAAATAAATGGTTATAACACACACACACACACACACACATTGCTACAATATGTATGAAATCCCTCCCAACTATTAGAAAAATACAAAAAGGTCTACTCACTGACAGAAAACAAGGCAGATGAAAACAGTCCATGATTCTTGACAGCCGATCTTGGACAAGTTCTTGAAAAGCTCAGGGACTCTAGAGCTTGGCTACTCGGCTCCGTATTATCCAGTCCCTCCTGGAACAGCATTTGAATATAATGAGCAAACTTTTCGCTCGACGTCAGCCAGCCCCGCCCCATCTGTCAATCAACCTGTTCGCTCCGCCCCATCTGTCAATTAGCCAGTAGACCCCGCCTTCTGTCACTCATCCTCATAGTGCCCGCCCCATCTGCCGATCAGCCTCCAGTCCCGCCCCTACTCTCATTCATCGTCACCCACCCCGCCCCCTGCTGACTATCAGCCCCAACGGCCCCGCCCCTTGCTGACAGCCTGCCCACCGGCCTCGCCCCATCTGCCAATCAGTTCCATTGACCCCGCCCTTCCCATTGTCACATCCTCACCGGCCCCACCTCTTATACCAGTCAGCCCCACTAGTCTCGCTCCCGCTGTCACTCATCCTCACCGGTCCCGCCCCATCTGCCAATCAGCCCCGCCTTCCGCACGCTCCCATTCTCCCAGGACCCAACTGCCAATCACTCCCGCCCAGCACCGCCCCTTTCATCTACCACGCCTCTGCTCACTCTCACCGGCTTAACATCTGCCAATCACCGCCCCAGACACCGCCCTCGCACCAATCACGCCCATAACCCCCGCCCCCGATCTCCCATTGGCTTGTTTATCGTCCCGCCCCCCACCTCTCAATGACTAGTAGCCCCGCCCAGAAGCTGCAGCGCGGCGGGGGTGGGGCCCAGCTGCCAGTCAATCCGTGCGGGGCGGGGATAGAGCCCCGGGCTGCAGCAGCGAAGGGGACAGCGGATAGTATGAATAGTGCTCACACTAACGCCAGCATTTCAGTGCTGCAGGCACAAAAGCATGAGACAGCGTGAAATCCCGCATTGTACATGTAGAAATACAAGGCTGCAAATGCTCAGTGGTTCAGCCCCCGGTCCGGCAACCGGAATGACTGAGCCTCCTTGCAATATTACACAGTGCAATACTTTCTTATATCATTTCTTATGCCATTCTGATCAAGTGCAGTGTCCACCGATTCCTCAACAGGCGAATTTCGCAAACCGTTCGTTAAATTTCTGAATATAGCTCCGCCGGCAAGTTTTGTGCACAAAATCCAGTCCACTACCACACCTCCCATGAGGAAACTGTCCAAAGGCCGCACTAAAAGTCTGAACTCCGGTACTGCCAATACAGGATCGTACAGCCTTATTTCTACTTAAGACTCCATAGCAAAATATTTCAATTCTGCCCACACCCGGTTTTCACCAAAGAGCTCCGAAACAGGCAGGCACAATTTATACAACGTTCTCCCAAATTCACCCCCAAGAAAAAAGCAATATATGTTACACAAAGGTTTGCTAGGCACCACAGTCATTAACAACTCAGTAAACGTCAGCGTATTTCTGCTTCCAGGTAAGGCATGAGCATGACTCATTGCTTTACCCATGTTTACAGCAGATTTCTCACCTCACAGACATGAAAGCACAACTTGCCAGACATTGCCATGAACAATTTTGTACTGCATACTCATTAACTCAATAAAACAGACTGAAACAAGGATCGTCACATGAAAATCTCTTCAAGCTGTCGCGAAAACGTTTTTACACAAAAAAACCTCAACACAAAGTTGTCTCTTATCTCCAGAAACTGCAATATAAGCTCTGCATTACAATATTACTGTATCAGCCAATCGATATTCCAAATACCGTCAACTTTGATAAATACTGCCTCATTATACAGTAGATGCTGGAAAATCCTTATAAACGCAACGCCCTCGCATTTTGTTTAAAGTGGAACACGTGCGATTTCAATAACAAGGAGCCAACATTGAAAGAACTCTTGTCAAGCTGTAGTCATTAATACTGGGGGATTGCAAGATTTAACAAATCCCACGTATATGGTCCACAATGAACGTCCTAATCACAGTTCAAGACAACTCACCATGGATATATATCGCACGTAAATACTTCCAAAATAGTTGCACCTCATTTATCTGCATGACTATCGCTAGATAGAAGTTGACAACATATTTGGTCCAATGAATTCAAATGATCGGAAGCGGGGTGGACGAAGGCGCTATGGGGTAAGAGGCGGACACCTAGGACCCCAGATTAGATCAATTTTTAAGAGCCCAAACTGGAAAGATCAGTAAATCCGACAAAATATGTGGCCGCCCAGTTCATGCAATTTGTTAGAAAGTATGTACGTCATTGTGGTATTTTAACCCGAGTTCATAAAGCCTCACTTATGCGATCTCCATAATATTCCACTTCCTTCCTGCTCAAGTGGGTAATAGTTATACATGCAGCAAGCCACCGGAGATTAGCGTGTGAACACGGTACACATACACACACACGTATCAAATAGCCTGTTCCCCATTTCTTTAGACGGCAATCAGTGGCATTTTATGCTTTTACGCTTTTTTATTAGCGTCCTCATGAACAACACGTTAACTGTGCATTTTATTTCAGAACCTGCACATATGAGTTCTTCCGGAGCGACAGAAATTACCCACAAGGAAAAAAGTTATTAAGGTGGAGGGGGGAACAGAAAAAAAACAGAGGGCGGAAAAAAGTAGTCACAGAGACAATTCATAGCGATGGAAGAAGGGACATAGTTTTCAAAACAGGGTACGGTGAAAGATAGTTTTACTCAGGAATCGGGGAGTAATTAAGGTGAAAAAGGTAAGGCTTTAAACCAGATTAAATGCCCCGAATAAGAGAGTTTGCATTGGAAGGTTTGGATCTTGTCGACAAGATACATTTGCAGGGTGATCCACTGGTTGCAATTTTAAAATGTTGTTTTAATAAAACTACAGAGCGTAGACAAATAGGAAACTAGGGCGTAAAGTTTTAACAATATTCTTTAAATGAATCTGCTGGACTGAATCATAAACATCTTTGACTATTCTTATCTAAATTGTTTTATATCATTATTCAAACACTGGAAATGCAATTTTTGACAATTGTCTCCAAAAGATTACTGCATTTACACTGATGCATGGAGGGGGTCCATAAATGAGTAATCAAGGACATCATAAACTCCAAATCAGTTATGTTTTCTCCCACTATTCAGAAACTTAGAAATTAATTTGCTTTCAGTGGAGGCTGATGGAATGAATGAGTTTGCACATTGTCCCCGTGTCTGAGTGGATTTCCTTCAGATGCTCCAATTTCCTCCCATAGTCTGATGATGTGCAGGTTAGATGGATTGGCCATGATAAATTGACCTTAGTGAAACGGGGATTAGCAGGATAAATATGTGAGAATACGGCCTCGGTGGGATTGTGGTTGGTGCAGACTTGATGGGCTGAATGGCCTCCTTCTGTACTATAGGGAATCTATGATTCTATAACTACCAGTATCAAACTCGAGGCTACAAATTTTGCATATGAAACTGAAGGTTAGACATAACCTTCATTAGCAAATAAACTCCATGTTAAAACAATTAATGTTGTTTTACCATCTTTGCAAAATAGCTGCATATAAGGCAACACAGCGGCACAGTAGTTAGCACTACTGCCTCACAGCGCCAGGGGCCTGGGTTCATTCTGGCTTGAGTCATTGTCTGTGTGGAGCTTGTACATTCTCCCCATGTCTGCATGGGTTTTCTCCGGATGTTCTAGTTTCCTCCCACAGTTCAAAAATGTGCGGATTAGGTGGATTAGCCATGCTAAGTTGCCTCTTAGCGTCAGGAGGACTAGCTGGGTAAATGCATGGGGTTATAGAGATAGGACCTGGGTGGAATTATGGTTGGTGCAGAGTCAATGGGTTGAATGGCCTCTTTCTGCACTGTAGGATTCTATGATTATAAATATTGGATTAGGAGTGAAATTAAAAATAAGGATGTATAAACAGCTAGAGTAGAATATTCTGTGGAACATGATCTTTCTTCGGAATCTGGGATTATAAAATAATTGACAGTAGATCATCTGGATGGTGGGTTGGATGTGCTTTAGTTGATTTGCCTTGGGATGTGGGACTTGGAGAAACATTGCAGAATCTTTTATCAGGGAGTTAAGCAAATTCTGTCAAATCCAAATAAATTGAATAGATAGAAATGTTTTGATGGTCCAAATGGACTTATCCAGTATGACAACTTACACTTAGCTAGAGGGGAAGAGTAATCAACACAGAGTGAGAAATAAGATTTTGAGTAGGCTTCTAATGAGAAGGAAATGTTCATCAATATGGGAGAGTTTTAGGAAGAGAATTTCAAATACGGCCATTGGAGTTGAATACTCTACTTGCCATGATGAATTGGCGGAAGAAGGGATACAAAGGTGTGGGCTCAGAAGAATAGATGACAAGAGCTGAGAGGGACTGAGACAGGTTGTTGGTGACCTGGACACCTAGAAACTTGAAGGTCATAACCAGTTCCACTTTGCTCCCATTGACATAGAAAAAGGCATATCCTCTACTACACTTCCTGAAATTGATGGCTATCTCCTTTATTTTGTTGACATTGAGGGAGAGATTATTGTCGTTGCACCAGCTCATCAGATTCTCTATCTCTTTCCTGTACTCCATTTCATTATTGTTTGTGATCTGCAGTGATGTCATCAGCAAAAACTTGAAAATTGTGTTGAGGGAATTTGGCGACATGGTAATAGCTGTGCAAGGGACATAGTAAAGGGCTGAGAACACAGGCTTGTGGGACACCAGTGTTGAGGATGATTGTGGAGGAGCTGTAGTCACCTATCTTTACTGATCGCGGTCTATGGGATAGAAAGTCTAAGATCCAGTTGCAGAGATCTCAGCCAGGGAGATAGAAAATGAGTTTTGTAGAAATAATGGTATTGAAAGCTGAGATGTAGTCAATAAATAGGAATCTGACATGGGTGTTTTGTAATCTGGTTGTTCCAGGGTTGAGTGTAGGGCCAGAGAGATGGCACCTGCAGTGATAGGTGAACTGCGGTGGATCCAGGCAATTTGAAAAGCTGGAATTGATTTGTGCCATGACTAACCAATCGAAGCACTTCATAATAGTGGATGTCAGAGCCACCAAATGATAGTCATTAAAGCACACAGCCTGGCTTTTCTTTGGTATTGGGGTAATGGTCATTTTCTTGAAGCAGATTGGGACATCAGACTGGTGTAAAGAGAGGTTGAAGATGTCTACAAATACCTCCGCCAGCTAATCTGTGCAGGATCTGAGTGTATGTCCGGGTACCCCATCCAGACCAGCCACTTTCAAGAAGGCTGCTCTGATGTCTGCAATGGCGACCTCGTATACAAGTTTGTCCAAGGCTTTGGGGGTGGAGGACACGCTGTTGCTGACCTCTTGCTTAAAACAGGCATAGAATGCATTGAGTTATCAAAGAGGGCTGCATTGATGCCAGCTATTGAATATGCCTTCATCTTGTTGCCTGTTATGTCTTGCAGGCTTTGCCATAGTTGGTGGAAGCTCTTGTGGCTGGTCTGGGACTCTAGCTTAGTCCAGCACTGTCTCTTGACATCTTTGATGGATCTCTGTATATCATATCTGGATTTCTTGTATGGGTCTGAGTCATCTGACCTGAACGCCTCAGACCTGGACTTCGACAAGCAGTGTTTATGTCTGTTCATCAAAATAAATTGCGACTGTGGATTTCAGATGCTCAATATTAATGCAAGCTCTAAGACAACAAAAATCAGTTTTCTATACCCCTCCCAAAGATTCCCAATTGAGAGGGCAGGCAGGCAAATTTTATATGGGTCTCCTGCCAGTGCTATTGAATATATAGTTTAGCTTTTGCCAAGGAATTAGCATTAGCAATCAGGGAAAATGCTGTGCAAAGTTGTCCCAATCCAATTAATATGATCTTCAAATGGAGATTATATGCTCTCTAATGAACAATTGAAGTTGCATTTCCTAAACATTACTTCAAATTCAAAGAGTGTCTCAATTCCTCAGGTATAAGTTACCAGTTTCTGGAATGCAAAACTGTCAGTTCTGGTCCAGATATGGTCCTCCCTGCCTTCTCCAAATGTTGACAGATTCTGATGCTGCACACTATCAATTTATTCAGTGAAGAGAGTCCCTTGTGATACAAATCTCATCATAGAAAACATTATTTAATATGCTGACCTTTGGGGAATTCCCTAAACATCAGGATATTAAATAATTTTTATTTCATGGGGTTGGCAAAAAATGTTCATTCAAGTTATCAATTTAGTGGAGCTGTCACAATTTAACTAAAGCAAAACAAGAGGTCCATGTAACACAGTAGCGCTAAGGAGACAGTTGTGGAAACGAGTCAACTGAATGGTCAATGCTGCCATGCAAAGCAGACCACCAGAGCGAGTCAGGCATAAGAAAACGTAGGAGTGAGGTGAAGTTGCTTTTTCCAAATAAAGGCAAAACTGTGGATGCTGGAATCTGAAACAAAAACAGAAAATGCTGAAGAAACTCAGCAGGTTTGATGACACAAAACATTGGCTCCATTCTCTCTCCACAGATGTTGTCAGACCTGCTGAGTTTCTCCAGCATTTTCTGTTTTTGTTGCTTTTTCCAGAGATGGAAAATGGCAATGGAGAAATAGGAGTTGGGTTATAAGATGACATGGTGAAGGGGTCAGAGGAATCAGGATCTAGTCTTAGAGAGTTCTCACAATAAGTTTAGAAGTAGGACAGGATGGAATGTGAAGCCAGAGAGTTATTCTCAGCAAGGGGGAAAAATCAGCACCTGTGTGTCAATTCACAGAAAGTCAGTTTACTCCTCCAGGACAATGACATAGAATGTGTTCGCAAATAAGCAAATATTTTGCAATCTGTTGCAGATTGGAAGTGTGTTCGGTCTTTCATTCGATGGGTAAAGCTGGAGGAACAAGGTAAAGGTAGGTGAACTGGGGGAGTGAAGTCGTACATTTGGTAGGTGATGTAGAGAAGGGAGGCTTAGCGTATCTCCAAAGGAATATGTAAAATGATGTCAGAAGTGTTAGGAGAGGGGAGTGAAATAGATAAAGAGAATCTCAGCCATCAAAAATGTCCTGCAACTATCAAATTCCCACCCTATGTGAGTGATATGTTAAATAAGTCTGGTATTTCTATGTCTTTTCCCAATTGATTGTGTCGACTTTGATCTCAGTTTCAGTGCATTATTATCTATGCAAAAAAGCACATACCAGCACATTACAACGTAAAGACACAAAATGCTGGAAAATCTCAGCAGGTACTCTGGAGTTATTTAAGAAATACTTAGATGGGCACATGAACAGAATGGGAATGGAGGGGTATAGAAAACTGATTTAAAATAGGGATCATGAGCCTTGGGAGTCCCTGGGAAGTGTGTAAATAGATGATGATATTGATGTACTTGTTTTTATCCTACAGATGCTTTGGTCCACCTTGTTGTCTAACAAGGGGCATACACGCGATGGGTCGTGAGAGGGCTTCTCTTGGATCTTTTTCGAGAGTATCCTAGTGCTTCACGTCGTTAGTGTACGCTTGACCTAGACCATTTGATGGGCAACACGACAGCTCAGTGACTATCGCTGTGTTGTGCATATACATGGATTTGGGCCTGTGTCTGTGGGAGTTTGCGCATTCTCACAGAGTATTGTGTCTGCTTGCGTGGGTTTTCTCCAGGTGCTCCGGTTTCCTCCCACATCCCAAAGATGTGCTCTTAGGCTAATTGGCAAAACAACTTCTCCCTAAATTGTCTCAAATTTGGTTTTTAATCCATAGATCTATAAACATGGACAGGGATCGCGGGTAGAGGTGGGAACATCGGGGTGGCGGCGCGGGCTTGTTGGGCTGAAAGGCCTGTTTCCCATGCTGTTTTGTTCTTTGTTCTTTGTTCTTGTTCTTTGTCTGGCAGCTTCTGTGAAGAGTGAATGGAGCCAATGTTTTGACTCTGGATGATCCTCCATCAGAGTGGTATAAGATAAAGACATTTCATTTCAACATTTTTATTAAAAATCATCTGTGATTATTAAAACTTGAGAATTTTGTTTTGATATAACTTTCTGCATTATGTATTGCTAAGGACACTGTCAGAATCGGTTTCTGTTAAACAGTGTAAACCAACTTGTACAGAATAACTAGCCTGATATTAGTGAAGGGAAAAATGTTGGCAGAGTAAAAAAACTCACAAAATAAAAGCAATTCAAAATTGGACATTATACCAGTTTGGCTGAGTGGCAGAACACTTAACTGAATCAAACTTTTTATGTTCAATTTCCACTGCATGCATCGAAGAAAACCAACTGGACAAGCACTTCATACAATACTGAGGGAGGGCAGCATTGTCAGAGGCTTTTGTTTTTTAGTTATCTGTCTTTTTAGACAAATGCAAATAAAAAGCCCAATGGCATTGTTTAAAAAATAACCAGAGAACTCACTCAGGATCCTGACCAACATTTATCCTTTAACCAGCAACACTACAATAGTTATATTGCCTGTTTGTCACTGTTGCTTATGAGCATATTGACTGCTGTGATCGTCTATGTAACACTAATGAACACAATCATCAGTAATTCATTGGCTATGAAGCACTTGCAGACACCCTTAAGATATGATTGGTGCTGTATAAATGTCATGCTCTCTCAGAAGCGTAAGTAAGGTTTTTTACAGTTCTGATGAAAGGTCATCTAGACTTGAAACATCAGCTCTATTCTTTCCCCGTAGATGCTATCAGACTTGCTGAGATTTTCCAGCATTTTTGTTCAAGGTTTTTGACTGTTGTGTTCATCTCTGAATTCAAGCTCAAAATGTGAAAAATGCTACTCGCAAATGAAATAGGACATGCAAATCAATATCAATAAGTGCAGGGTGTTCCATAAATAAAACTAGCAGTAACAATATTGAGTCAGCTCAATGCTCCTGAAAAATAGGTGTATGAACTCAGAATATAGGTTAAGCAGTACTTCAAATTGTCAAGGCATTAAAAAAAGCTAATTGAATTCAAGATTTGATCACAAAGTGGAAAACTTAAATGCGAAGATATATTGAAAAGGCTATGCAAAACATTAATAAGATTCAGAGTATTGTGTCTGGCGTTGTGATCCAGACTAGGAAAAGGATCATCTCCTTCTGTACCATATTAATGACTCTGACTCTGTGACTATTATGGTTATGAAAATAATTAATGAATAAGTTCTATTGTTAGTCTGCTAAGAAATCAGTAATTCATAACTTCAAATAGATGCATAAATTGCACTCACAATCTCACTGCAAATACTTGTTTGCTGAATGACATTATACACGTTACTTTGCATTAGTCTCGTGTAATTTAAATATGCCAGCAGGCTCTTTTGGCATTCTTGTCATGAGTATTACCTCCACCTTAAACAAAGTGAAACAAGATGATACTCTCATTAGCAGATTAACCAGGTTCATTTCTTTGTCATCAATTAGTTTAGCTCTTTAATTAATTGAGAAGTTTCAAAAGCTTTGGGTTCAACTCCTGTCTTGACAGTGTCTGTGCAGAGACTGCACACTGTCCCCATGTCTGTGAGGGTTTCCTCCGGGGTGCTTCCATTTCCTTCCACACTCTGAAAGACATGCTTGTTTGGTGCATTAGCCATGTTAAACTCTCCCACAGTGTACCCGGACACATGGGTTTTCACAGTGACTTCGTTGCAGCGTTAATGTAAGCCTACTTGTGACACTAATAAATAAACTTTAAAAACTTTAAAACTTTTCCTAGGTGTTTGCTAGTCCTAACCAATGCTGCTCTGGAAAAGAATTAAACATTCCCCTTCATGGTATGATGAAGCTGTCTCAACCTTGGGCAGATTTCCACAAGGTCAAAACAACTAAAAAATTGCATGCTGCAAATGCTCAAGCCTACGTAATAAACTTTGAAAGCCTCTGTGTGCTTTACATTTCTTGTGTAAACACAAATATGATGCACCCTGGAGGCAGAAGATGTCAGGTTCTTCAACTAGTTTTATTTAAATACAGAAAGTGCTACTCCACCCAGTCCCATCAAAAACTCCTGATTTCCCCAGGGGACAAGATGTCTGAAGGGTGCATTGTAGCAAGAGGAGTAATTCAGAGCCATCAAAGTGTGTGTATGATGGACAAGCCTCTACTGCAGGAGAACTAGTTTAGCCCCTAATTAGAAGTTAATTGCAGCTCTTGATATTAGATACAGCAGGAATTTAAATGCCTAAACAGAAGGACACAACCTGGTACAAAGCACAAATTTTTAAAAAAACATGATAACAAGTGCTGAAACATCTTGTTAAAGTAAACACATTGAACTTATGCTCTCTAATTTAAAACTTGCTTCTCTTCACATTGTCTTGTTCATTCAGGAGCTCTTACTGTTACTAACGGTGAGCTGGGATATCAGAGGTTATATTCCTGATTTAAAAGATTACCTTTTGAGGCTGAGATAATTCCCCATCTCTTTGAGGGTTTAATGGCTACTTCAACCAGTTATGTAAGGTTCACAGGAAATACAACTTTACCAGAATAGAAATACTTCTTCTTGAATGCAACAGAAGCAGTTAGATCACAATGATATGTCCTTTTGGCATTTTTAAAAGGGAAAATACCTACTGTTCTAATTTTTTTCTAATTTTATAAGTAAATTCATGAAATTATAGAATCCCTACAGTGCAGATGGAGGCTATTCAGCCCAGTGAGCCTTTACTGACAACACTCCCAACCAGGCGCTATCCCCGTAACCTCATTTACCCTGCTAATCCCCCGACACCAAGGAACAATTGAGCATGGCTAATCAACTTAATCCGCACATTGATTCACCTTAATTATAATGAATATAAGGTTCATATTCAACACTTTTCACAACAAAGTAAATATTTATAAAGCCACAAATAAAGTTCACAGATAAGTGCTCTTAATATAACTCAAAATATCTATGATCACAAAAAGAACACCAACAGCTTTCACAAATGATTCACGCTGTGTAGAGTGGCAAGTTGCAGGCTTGATTTGTGGTCAGGGTTGAATGAGATTATCTCATTCCTCTCAGCGTGCTTGGCTGAGAAGAGAAGAAAACCAGCCATGCTTTCTATGTAGTGACCCCTGCTGGAAAGAACACTCATGGATGAAGGAGGAGAATCAGCATGATGTTGCCGTGCTGGGTATTCAGCTGAAATTAACAGCCAAATTTGACACATATGATTCTGCGAACATACAAATTGGGAGCAGGAGTAGATCACTCAGCCCCTCCGGCCTGCCCCGCATAATAAGATCATGGCTGACCTGATTGGAACCTCAACTCTACATTCCCACCTACCTCTGATAATCTTTCACCCCCTTGCATATTAAAAACCTATCCATCTTAGCCTTAATAATATTAAAAAACTGTTTCCACTGCTTTCTGAGGAAGTGTTCCAAGGACTCATAACCCTTTGACAGGAGATTCTCCTCACCTCTATCTTAAATGAGTGACCCCTTGCTGTTAAACAGTGATCACCAGTTCTAGATTCTCCCACAAGAACAAACAACCTCTCCACATCCACCCTGTCAAGATTCCTCAGCACTTCCTTGTAAGAAAACCCACCCCCTTCAGGGGTTAATCCAGTAAACCTCTAAACTCTTTCTAATATATTTATATCCTTCCTTAAGTAAAGAGATCAAAACAGTAGAATATTGCAGATGTGGTCTCACCAAAGCACTGTATAACTGTCGCAAAACCTCCCTACTTTTGCATTCAATTTTCCTCACAATAAACAATAACATTCTATTAGCTTTCTTAATTATTTGCTGTATCTGCATGTTAACCTTTTCTGATTTTCTGATTCTAGATCTATAAACATGGACAGGGATCGCGGGTAGAGGTGGGAACATCGGGGTGGCAGCGCGGGCTCGTCGGGCCAAAGGGCCTGTTGCCCATGCTGTTTTGTTCTTTGTTCTTTGTTCATACTGGAACACCCAGACCCCTCCATAACTCAGTGCTCTACAATTTTTCACTATTTAGATAATAAGTTTATTTTTTAATTCTTCCTACCAAAATGAATAAGTTCACATTTTCCTGCATTATACTCTATTTGTCAGATCTTTTTCCATTCACTTTAACCGATCTATATCTCTTTGTAGCCTGCTTGTGTGCTCTTCACAAATTATATTCTATCAATCCTTGTATCATCAGCAAATTTAGCAACAGCTATTTCTGAGATGTAACTTGTATTCTCTACAGTGAAGAGTGCTGCAAAACACCTGTTCAATTCATCTGCAATCTCCTTAATTTCCAATATCAATCCCACACACTCCCTTTCTTTAAATCCAGCATTCACTTTGCTTACATTTTTCTTTTAAAGTTTACTTATTAGGGCCACAAGTAGGCTTACATTAACACTGCAATGAAGTTACTATGAAAGTCCCCTCATTGCCACACTTCGGTACCTGTTCGGGTGCACTGAAAGAGAATTAAGCACAACCAAATCACCCTAATCAGCACATCTTTCAGACTGTGGGAGGAAACCAGAGCACTTGGAGGAAACCCACATAAACAAGGAGAAAACATGTAAATTCCACACAGATAATGACCCAAGCTGGGAATCAAATTCGGGTCCTGGCTGCATGAGGCAATAGTGTTAACCACTGTGCTACCAATCTGCCCTATTAAATAGTTATAGAAGTCCTACTCTCCTGCAAACTAAATGTAAAATTCAATCATATTATGATTACTGTTATCTAGAGGCGCTTTCACTATGAGTCTATATTGATATCCTCCCGTAAACTAAATGTAAAATTCAATCATATAATGATCACTTTATCTAGGGGCACTTTCACTATGAGTCTATATTGATGCAGAATCAGATCTAATATTGTCTTTCTCTTGATTGGCACTACAAAATGTAAAATGTGCTGAATGAGGAGTTCGGTGAAGCATGGGGAGGAGGTGCTTTATTCTTGTCCTCTTTTTCCCACCTCCAATATTTGATTTCCACATTGATGCAGCAAAGGAAGCATGTAAACCTGTAACTTGTCTTAATAGAAACTATGTTTTACCAGTATTGAAAGCATTGTTATACCAGTATAGTAAAGTTTACTGGCAGAACCAACATCTACTGGGAGATTTTGGCCTTATTAATTTTAAACTAATTCATTAGCTGCTATTAATTAATTAATATTGTCTGGACAAGTGATGTGCTGCAATTGCAGGATGTGGGAACTTCTGATGTGATCCAGGGAAAACATATTTGCAGTAAGACCGCAGGAAGCTTGGTTCTAAGTTATTGAGCTGGATATAGCACAATAGAGACGGGGAATGTTACCTAGATGCTTTACTACAGGAGGTGAACATTACTTGCTTTGTGTTTCTACTTGTCAGCAAAGGGGCACCTCATTCTCATTTAAGTTTATTTATTAGTGTCACAAGTAGACTTACATTAACACTGTAATCAAGTCACTGTGAAAATCCCCTAGAGGCCACATTCCAGGCTTGTTCGGGTACAGTGGGGGAGAATTTAGCATGGCCAGTGCATCTCATCAGCACGTCTTTTGGACGTTGGGAGGAAAATGGAGCACCTGGAGAAAACCCAAGCAGATTCGAGGAGAACATGCAAACTTCACACAGACAGTGACCCAAGCCAGGAATTGAACCCAAGTCCCTGGCATTGTGAGGCAGCAGTGCTAACCACTGTGCACCGTGTCACCCTAATTTAAATCTGCCACAAAACTGTATTCAAACAGATCACTTGCTCACTCCTATTTCCTTTTTAAAACTTTACAGGTCTCTCATTGGCTTCTTTTATAAGGGCCCATCTTTGATCCTTTTAACTTGCTCAGACTTTGCTTCTTTGCACTCCTGCTAGTCTCTTTTTAGTCCTTCTAATTTCCAATAACTCAATAGCTGGGTGTAGTACCACTCTCACTGTCTCCTTAGCTTCTTCTGTTTATCATGGCAAAATACTAACTCAAGTTCCAGACCATCCTGTTTACTGATTTATGTTCCACCAGTTTCACCCAGACTTTCCATAAGTGAACAGACCTAACCTTGGTCTTTTTAAATTCCAGAAGCTGTTTCTTAACTCCAACCCTCAATGGTTCTATAGCCTTCTCTGGGGCGCTGGACAGTCTCCAGCTTTCTGTCTTACTGATTCTGACTGCATGTTCCCTGCCTCTGTGACTGCAGGTAGTCCTTGTCTGGCTACTCCTACCCTTACTGACTCTACTATCTCCTTTAAGATCTCTGAACTATTCCAGGTTCCCTATGTTCCTATAGATCCCAGTTGACTTCCTCCAGCTCCAATAGCTTCATTTGATTGAAGTGATTTTCTCTGGCCGTTTGTCAGTATGATTTTCCAGGATGCCTTGGATCCTCTATCCTCCCTGTCCAGTTCATACATTCTTCTTTGGAAAACTTCTACCCTTCCCTCTCTGTCTCTTCCTTGGAGTTCAAACAATGTTCTGAGCAATTCTACTTTTTTCATAGCCTTGCCTTACATTCATAACATAATTTTCCAGCCATGCACCGTAATATTGTACATATCATCTCATTCGCTTCTTAGCCTTCAAAAGTAACTTTCCTTTCCTTTTGAAAATAACTTGCTTTTGGGTTTTTACACTTAACTAGTATGGATTCAAGCAAGCCTTTCTGCCATTTCTTAAAATTGGTTTCAAAGGAGCACTTTACTTTCCCCTACTCTAATTCATTCATTTTATCTGTGGAACAAATTCGGCCATGAACCCCCAATTTGTTATGGTCAGTCTCCAGGCGGGTTTCCATACTTTGTTATGCTGGGTGAGGAGGGATGAATTGCCCTTTCTTTATTTAACCCTCTTTGTTAATCTCAACAAGATGAATTAAAAAAGAATCCCTTCTTTTGTGGATGCTTGCTCCCAATCCCAATATTTTCTTAAAAAGAAATAATTTGACCATGGTTTCTTGAGTTAAAGAAGAGTTTATGAACCACTAAATGGAAGAATAATGATGAAGCACATTCTTATATATTCATACTGGTTATAGATCTGAATTGAATCCACAAGTAAAAAAAAAAGCTTTAACTTGGCTGTGAAGAGTAGATGATGGAATACTGTAGGTGTTGTGATCATGATTTCAGTAGTGTTGACTTCAGCAGATGAATAATTGCTTTCAACATTCTGGTCTTCTGTCACTTGGCTGAGAAAATACCCTGGGTTTTTTTCAGCTATGGCTTTGGTGACTTGGCTTACGTAAGTAGTTAGAGAGAGAGAGAAAAAGAGAGAGAGAGACACCTGCAAAACATGCAGGGGCCTGCTGACTGTCTTTCCTCATGTGTCACATGCTGATACACTCAGAACTAGTCCATACTATTTTGCAGCTGGCTTTTATCCCAGTCTTTGTTCATTCCTGGAAGGCAAAAAAACCTATAAACCAATCTGGGACATTGTTCACAGGATATCATTCATGTTGAGTTGATAATCAACTCCCATTATCTCCACATGAGATGGCAGTTAGTTGCTTAGATAGCCTTTGTGCTTTGGACATGTCCTTGTCTGGAAACAGATGCAGTTCCATTGTCTTTCTCAGTATCACCTACCAGCAATTCAATTGAATTTACATACTCAGCCATCTTTGGCTTGTATGCCCATTTTTTAAAGCACATGTCCTATTTAAAAGTTCAATATCTCAGACGTAATTCAACGATTTTCCTCCATCTTCATGACATCATCAAGAGACTTTGTGAGGATCATAAAGAGGTGAAGTCATATTATCGAAGAGAGTGTCTAAACCTCTAAAGAACATATCTATACAACTATTCAAGTATCATCTGCCTCATGTGTCAGAGGCTGCAGATTGCACATTGGACTTTTTAGATATCGCAGAACCCATTGAACCAGAGAGAAAGCAAGTCATTTCCAGTCATGAAGAACTACATAAGGAAAAGAAGACGATATTTGTATCTGACATTATATCCACTTCGGGCTGTGGATCAGACTTTAATCTAATGGGGATGTAGGAAAGGAAGGGGTTGCTGAGTTGAAAAGAGATATAGAAATCCAAAGAGAAAACAGCAGTGAAGCAATACGATTAAAGATTGGCAGAATGAGGAGGAAAGGGGCAGAGAGATTAACAATAATAGTGCATGGGCAAATAAGCCCCATACAAAAAAAAAGTAAAAAAAAATTAAAGGGTATTTATCTAAATGCACAAAGCATCCACAATGAGATAAATGAATTTATGGCACATAGAGAGATAAATGGTTTAGATCCAATTAAAAAAGACATGGTTACAAAGTGACCAAGGTTGGAAAATAAATATTCCAGAATACACAGCAATTCAAAAAGGCAAACAGGATGGAAAAGGAGTAGCCAAGACGCCAAAGGATGACAACGATATTAGTGAAAAGGAAACTTGGTTTAGAAGATCAGGAAGTTGAATCAGTAAGAGTGGAGATTAGAAATAGCAAGGGCCAGAAAGTTCTAGTGGGAGTATTCTATATGCCTCCTAACTGTAGTTAGACCTTTGAGTAGAGTATTAAACTAAAATTATTGCAGCTTGTAACAAAGGCAATATAATAATTGCAGTGGAATCTAATCTTCAGATAGATTGGACCAATCAGTTTGGCAAATGTAGTCTGGAGAGTGAGTCTGTAGAATGTTGTCATCATATTTCTTGGAGCAGCACGTTGTGAAACCAACTAGGGGTAAAACTATTTTAGATATATCACTGTGCAATTAGCTCATTGGTAAAAGATTCACTGGGAAATAGTAATCATTATACTATGATTACTATACTATGATTTCCATATAAAGTTTGAAAGTGGCATACTCCAATCACAAAACAAGAATCTTACATTCAAAGCCAATTACATTGGTATGAAGGGAAGTCTGGCTAAAGTTGATTGGGTAAATAGACTCAAAGTTATGGTGACAAATAAATGGTGAGAAACATTTAAAGAAACAAATCAAAATGCTCAACACAAATTCATTTCACCAAGAGCTCTCAGCAAGAAAGATCCATCCATGGCTTACTAAGTTATAGATAATATTACATCAAAAGAAGAGGTTTAAAATGTTTCAAAGAAGTTTGAGAATTGAGAGTGTCTGAGAAACCAGCAAAGAAGTGCCAAAACGTTGAAAAATTAGAAAAAGAAAATGAACAGAAATATAAAAAACAAATTGCAAGAGCTAGGAGGAAAGTAGCTGAAATAAACATTGATTCCTTAGAGGCAGAGACATGAGAAATTATCATTGAAAATATAGAAATGCCAGAGATATTGAACAAATATTTTGCATCTATCTTCACAGTAAAAGATACAAATTACATACCAGAAATAGAGGGTTCCCTAGCTGCTAAAAAGAAATAAAGATAATTAATATCATCAGAGAAAAAGTACCAGAGAAACATAAGGGACTAAAATTCAACAAATCCCTACAACCTAATGGCCTATACCTTAAGTTCTAAAAGAAATGTAATGGTTGTGATTCTCAAAAATGGCAGAACGGAAATTCGCAATTGTAACCCCACTGTTCAAGAAAAGAGGGAGAGAGAAAACAAGAAACTACAAATCAGTTAGACTGTTATTAGTTGTTGGGGAAGTGCTGGAATTTACTGTTAAGGACATCTTAACAGTGCGTTTAGAAAATTATTGTTTGATCAGACAAAGTTACCATGGTTTTATAAATCATGTTTGAAAGATGTTCTAGTGTTTCTTGAGGTTGTAATGAGAAGTGTAGATAAAGGGTAACCAGTCGATGTACTATACATGAATTACCAAAGGACTTTCAATAAGGTACCACACAAAAGGAAAATATGCAAGATAAGGACTCATGGAGTTGGGAATTACATATCATAAATCATAGAATCATAGAATCCTACAAAGCAAAAGGCTGTCATTTAGCCCATTGAGTCTACACTGACCACAATCCCATACAGGCCCTATCCCCATAACTCAATGCCTTTACCCTAGCTAATCTCTCGACACTAAGGGGCAATTTAGCCATCAAGTCCGCATTGACAAAAATCCCACCAAGAACCTATCCCCATAACCTCACATATATCGCCAACCTCTCTGACACTGAGTGGCGATTGAGCATGATCAATTAACTTAACCTGCACACCTTTGGACTGTGGGAGGAAACCAGAGCACCCAGAAGAAATCTACACAGACAAAGGGAGAACATGCAAACTCTACACAGTCACCCAAACTTGAAGCCAGGTCCTTTGCACTGTGAGATGGCAGTGGTAAATCACTATGCCATTAGCACTGATGGAAGTTAATTAATTAACAGTAATCAGAGGATAGGGATAACAGTACAGGTTGTAACTAGTGGAGTGTCACAATGATGAATGTAGGTTTTTAGCTATTTACAATCAATATTAATAACTTAGATGAAGAGACAGAGAATCATGTATCCAAGTTTATTAATGATGCATAACTAGGTGAAAATAAAGCTATGAGGAGCAGACAAAGAGGCAAGAGGCTGTGAAGAGATCTCGATAAGGGGAGATGATGGTGTCGTGGTAATATCATTGGGTCAGTAATCCAGAAAGCCAAGTTAATGCACCATGATAGCTCATGGAATTTAAATTCAATTTGAATGTTTGGACTATAAAGTTAGTTTCAGTAATGGGGATAATTCAATCATAAATTATTGATAAAACCACTAATGCCATCTTTTCCTGGTCTATTCTACAAATGACTCCAGGTCACAGCAATGTGCTTGAATTTTAACTACTCTTTGAAATGACCTAACAAACCATTCAGTTCAAGGAGTAATTCTGAATGGACAACAAATACTGGCCTTGTCAGTGATGACCAAAGCCAAGTGAGTGGACAAGATAGTGTACAATGTGGGGAAGTGTAAGGTTAGTCACTTTGGTAATCAGAATGGAAAGCAAAATACTGTTTTTTAAAAGTGTCAAATTTGCCAGTGTTGATGTGCAAAGTGACTTGGACAAACACAACAAATTAGCATTTAAATATAGCAAGCAATTAAGAAGGCAAACGACAAGTTATCCTTCACAAAAAGGGAATTTGAATAAAGAATTCTTGCCAAAATTGTACAGGGTTTTGGTGAGATCACACCTGGAATGTTGTGTGCAGTTTTGGTCACCATATTCAAGGAAGGATTCAGTTACATTGGAGTCAGTGCAGGAAAGGTTCATTAGATTGGTCCCTTGGATGAGAGGGTTGTCTTATGATGAGAGGCTGAGTAAATTGGGTCTATATTCTCTGGAGGTTAGTAAAATGAGACACAATCTCATTGAAATATCCAAAGCCCTGAAGCGGTTGTTTAGAACACAGAGATTACAGCCTCAGGGTAACAGGTCGATTGTTTAGGACTGAGAGTAAAATAAATTTCTTCACTCTAAATGTGGTTAGTCTATGGAATTCTCTAATCTACAGCTTTGTAGATGTTTCATGTTGAATATGTTTATGGCCCAGGTAGAGAAATATGTCATCTTCCAGGAAATCGTAGGATATGGGGGAGTGGGGGAAAAGTGGAGTTGAAGTCAAAGACAAGTGATAATTGCATTGATTGACAGTAGAATTGACCATGCATACATTCAACTCTTATTTCTGATGTTCTAATGTTGACTTCTAACTTACTATGTGAATAACTGGCTTGTGTTACCTGACTTGTGTAAACTTGTGTTTCTGAAGCACCATTAATCTTGGAATTGTCATGTCTTTTGTGTGAATTTTGGCACTGAAAGAGAAATATATAAAGCTTCACTCTTTGGATGAATATGTAGTGTTGTATTTAGTTAAGGTTTTTTCTGTGCTGGTGGTCTGTTTGTTTTATTTTACTTCAAATTTTCTGTGAACTTTGGTCACATCACCAGGTATATGAGAGAAATTGTCTCCTGGGGAAACAAGTGTTAGTTGATTTTGATGCTGGTAAATCGCGATGTGTATCCCTGGAACATAAACAAGATTGATGGCGGCATAAATTGACTTTTCAGAACTTGCATCAATCGTAGAGGGCTCAATTGTAATTTTCTTGGCTAATAAGGAATGTTGGGCCATGTGACTTGATGACCTTTGACATGGAAGCAGTACCAACAGGAAAGAAGCTAAGAAAGAAGCCATGTGTCTAAAAAAATACAAAGAAGAGTTACAAGTAGAGGAACTGGATGACAAAGGAGATCCTGATTACCAAAGTGACTAACCTTACACTTCCCCACATTGTACACTATCTTGTCCACTCACTTAGCTTGGCTTTGGTCATCGCTGACAAGGCCAGTATTTGTTGTCCATTCAGAATTACAGACACATAGAGAAAGCAGACAGAGTCAGAATGAAGAATGCAGAGAATCCTTGTGAGAAAAAGAAACAAATCGCCCTCAAGAAGTGTCAGTTTTTCAATCTGGCCGAAAGGAGGCAGGATATCTTGGAGATACAGTATAAACTGACTAAATCCTGGAACACTTGTTGAACAGCTCAGAAATGCTAAATAATACATTGTTTCCCCAGAAGCAGTCAGATCGTGAACCAGGGTGTTATTGATTGGTTGGTTGAAAAGGAACGCTACAGGGCTACACTATTAGAAAAGTCTCGACTCGAGGGAAAGAGGAGTCATAGACGTACGCCTTGCTGATGATAATCATACCTGTGGAACTCTAAGGTAAAAACTGCTGTCAGATAGGACTCCTGCCCCACCCTGCAAAAATGAAGCACATCATAAAGTGGAACTGTGCAGCTAAAGTGTCACATTTGTACAGCGAGTGATGTGAATGCTTGTCATTGCATAAGTTGTATACTTGTTCCATTGACTGTTTAACATGAGATTTGCCTTTTTATTTGCAGCATCATTTGCTTCTTAATTCGTGTATAATTTGTGTTGGTTCTGATTCACGTTAAAAGTCACTAAAAGTGGAATCTCATTGATAATTTCTTTGTCTGGGGGTCACTCAGTAAATTTGGTAACTTTAGTTAATGGTTTCCTCGTGGGGATAGTAACATTTGGAAACACAGAACAGATGCTTGTTTATGGCAGCAAAATGGCTGGTGTCATTGTCATGCTGACAATGATGCTCAGTTCCTTGGCATATTCACCATTAAATCTACCTTGGATATGCTTGGGCACCATGGTTTGTGACCAAACAGGTGACAATAATGCCATTGTAATGTTGTGGTTACGGCAAAATCTAATTGCTAATGTGTCCATTTCCGAAGATCCTTGCATGAACTTCACATCATAGGATCAATAATGGATATAGCTGCAACATTAATGAGTATTCTTCTTCGTGATAGCTTAATGGAAAAGCAGTCCAAGAGATGTCTACAGCTGATGCACTTTTGAAGAACAGATGCGTGACTGTAGCATCAAAGATAATAAAAAGTCTTTGTTGTTAGTGATGATGGTAGTGATATTGTGATATTGGTGTACCTTTAAGAGTTTTTTAAATTCATGCACACAGCTTTAAGTGATGTCACTGTTAGGAGGAGAAGAAAACTGGACAGGTTGGGTGACCAAATTTTTTCAGCTTTCAATTTTGTTTTGGCTTTAGTGTTAGCGGGAGCCTTAGAAGCAAACTAGAAAAAGGTCTCTTTCTCTCTCTGTTTTGTTTTGAAAAGTTTACCAGTTAATTTGTTGCCATGCTGCAGTAAAGAATCAATGATCTGGTGCTGTGGAAAGCTGTCTTGTCTTCAGACTGTTCTGAGTCTCAAGAGCATTGGACTGCAGAATTCAACTAACGGCCTCAATCTCATCATCAAGTGAGCATTAGTGTTAAACCTGTGGAACGGGTTTTTTTTGTTGTCTATGCATTTTGGTTTTAATTGAAATACATTGGAGACATTCATTAAGAGTTACACATTAGTGCTTTCTTTGTTTCTTGTTTGTAAGTGATAAAAGTTCTTGCTAATTTTATTTTTACATGTGTTAACTATATTTATAAATAAACTTTGTTTGATAAAAACTCCCTAGTGTGTCTTTTGAATCATACCTGAAGTGGAACATTTCATGCTTATCGTCGCCAAATTCAAAATACAAAACGTGTGATTCAGGCTGGCTCCATAGAACATTTTAGAGTTTCTGACCTGAACCATAACAATACCCAATCACTCAATGTGTCGAGTGCTGGTTATTTTTACCTGCCCCTTAAAGCCATAGAGTGAATGATAGGTTATGGAAGGAGAGGTAACACTTGGGGCATCAATTTAAGGATAAATTAGAAGAGATGTCAACTGCATATAAATTGCAAGCCTGTAAATCAAATATGTTTGTGCGCATAATTTCATTTCCTCACTACATTGTTGATTCATTTAGAGCGCCAGTGTTTAAATCTAGATTCACACATATCAGAAAGATATTGGGGGCAATTCTCCCAAACCGTTGGGCTGCTTTTGTAGTGCATTGGGTCAGGAGACTCAAGGCTATTTTGTGAACTCTCTGCTGGGTGCGAGGGCTTCTGTGAGTCTCCAGCAGCCGGATTTCCAATGCAGCCGGATTTCCAATGCCATCAACACCAAACCATTAATTGGCATGGAGCTGCCTAAATTCTAATTTTAATATATTTTACATATCTTTAGCAGGCCCAGAACTGAAATTGGGTTCACTACATCAGGGTTTACTATAGCTCCCCATTTGCAGGGAACTAGCAGCCTGACCCTGCTGGAGTGAAAGTGGGGCCATCGAGGTCCCCCAGAGGATCAGATGTCAAGGGGTTATGGCCTGGACATTGCCACCTTGGCTGTGGCAGTTTGGGCCCCTGGTACTGCCCAAGGGGCAAAGTGCCAATGCCCAGGGGGCCCCTTGTCACTGCCCTCTGGGCATCGGGCAGTACCAAGGGGGCGGTGCCTATTGGTGCCTAGAGCCTGATGGAGATGGGGCCTTGGGGGAGATCCTACTGCCACTCTGCAATAGGGCTAAGTGAAAGAGGGAGGGAGGCTAGTGATTGGTCTGGGCATTGATGTTGGGGGAGTGTGTGTGAGCCTTCTAGGGAGGTCAAGGCTGTGGGGAGGGCGGAGGGTCGGGGCTGCAGGCCGGGGAGGAATTGGAAGATCAGGTGGTTGGGGAAAAGAGATTCAGGAGGTGGGGGACTCGAGACTATCCTGGTCATGTAGGGGGGACCAGCAGTCGAGCGATGGGGGGGTTGCACAGCCAGTGATGAGGAATTGCAGGCTAGCGATCAGGAAGCCAGCACTGCAAGGACAAGGTGTATGCACTGATCTCGGCGCTGACAGATCAGCACATGCACAGTGGCCCACTTAGCACTATGCTGTCGGTCTCTCCAGCTGGAATTGTCTCCGCCCACTGAATTCCAGCCTGATTCATGCTGAGGCGCTCTGCAGTGCGCAAAGTTTGGGAGATTCATTTTGTAACTCCCACTAAAAAAAAAAGCAAGATTTACTCTAGCTTTTACATGAATTTGACACAGAATTGTTTTAGCAAAAGCGCCTCCATTTTTTATTGTTCCACACAAGATTCTAAAAGGGATTTATTCTCGGAGACACTTAATTCGCAATCAGATCATAGTGCCATTATCTTATTCTGGAAGACTGACCAAGCATTAGCAATGTTAAGATTCCCTGAGCCATTCTACAGGGAAACCCAGATTCTTCATTATAATAACAGGTAACCCGGAATTTCCCCACATTGCAGCCAATCTAACTGATATTTGTGCAAATATATTTTACCTTCAGTTCAAAGAAATTATCTATGTTTTAACAATTCTCGATTATGGATGTATTTTTCTTATATATGTTTGTACCTGAGTGCCAAAAAAGAGCTTCCCTATTTAATTGTTTCGTGTAAATTCATGAGGTGTAAAAATAATTAGCCTCTGCATTAAGGGCAGCGGAGGCCACAGTATAAGAATTATAATTGTTTTATATTCCTTCTCAAAGATGGCATGGAGGCACTTGTGCCTCACAGCATCAGGGACTCTGGTTCGCTTGCTGGCGGGTCACTGTCTGTGTGGAGTCTGCATGTTCTCCTCATGTCTGTGCAGGTTTCCTCCTGGTGCTCTGGTTTCCCCCCACAGTCTGAAAGACGTGCTGGTTAGGTACTAAATTCTCCCTCAGTGTACCCAAATAGGCGCCAGAGTGTGACGGCTGGGGGATTTTCACAGTAACTTCATTGCAGTGTTAATGTAAGCCTACTTGTGACACGAATTAATAAAAAAAACAAATAATAAAACCACATTTCTGCAAAGTCCAACTTGTCTACAAATGTGCAGATCATCTCTGTCACATCTGTGAAGTATTTCTATGAGTGTGTTATTCAAGTTTAATAATAATGATAGAGAAATGCTGAGACCATTGAGATGAGTGATTATTTTAATGTTAGTAACAGGCCTGCGAATGAATGCTGCTGGTGATACGTTTCACCACCTTTCCACCACATCAGCAAAAGAATGAGTTTAGGACTCAGTGTGGAAGCATGTTCTTCACTGTAAACATCCTACTATTTTGACATGGTGATTTCAGAGAAATAATGTTGATTCTGCAGCACATTATACCCACCACCAAACATCATGTCTGGAGTACTTCAAAAGACGGCATCCACATAAGTGGTTATGATAATATGCTGTATGTTTCACATTCATGCATCAAAGGGTTAGAGATATTCGCTTCAAATGCCTTCAGGTCACATTACAGTACTTGCCCCTGGCTAATGACATTTAATTTGGCAGTTTCAAGTGGGGAGTTCAAGCAATGGGATTTCTGTAAGAGAGTAAATAGGATGCTTGCCTCAGAGGGCGGTGGAGAAATTGGCCGTCAACTAGGGTCATTTGGTCCACTGTTCTTCTGTTTCATAACATGGTGGTCCATCTAAGTTATAGGAGAGGCAATGGTACAGTGGTATTTTCAATAGATTGGTAATACAGCGACCCACAGCAATGTTCTGGGTTTGAATCCCAGAGATGGTGAAATTTGAATTCAAAGTCTAATGATGACCATAAGTACGATCATCGTAAAAACCTATCTAGCTCATTAATGTCCTTTCGGGAAGGAAATCTGCCATACTTACCTGATCTGGCCTATATGTGATTCCAGACCCACAGCAATGTGGCTGACTCTTCAATGGTTTCTCAAGTCACTTAGTCCAAGGGCAATAAATTACTCAAAAACACCCCCATCCATTTCAAAAAATGGTTTGAAAAATTGCCATTTGAAGTTCAGTAACAATTGTCACTGCCATTGTCCAATTGTAAGTAGCCTGACAACATCAGATTAAAGTCCAACAGGTTTATTTGATAGCACGAACTCGTAGGAGTGACTTTCTGCACCAATTTTGCTGTGATATCAGCGGATGGTTAAGTCACTCTTGCTGTGGTCTCCCAAGTATTTGCTACTTTTTTGATGGGTGAAGATAAACTGCCCAATTCAGTAACTTTGATTATAAATTACAGTTCAACAAATAAGTTTGATTAAATGCAGCAAAGTTGAACAAGTTTGTGAAATTTGTTGCTTGGTGTCAGGGACCTAGCAGATTTATTTTGAAGCTGTTGATGAAAGTTTGCATGTCATAATGTAAGACATTTTACCATTATTTTTGGTAGGAAGGATGTTATCAAAGATTTATAAAGCTAGACTTTTAAATACCTTGACCCTTCAGTGTGATACTTTTGACAAGTGCTCTTAGTACTTTCATCAGGTCATTTTAGCTGTTTTGACAGGTTCTTTTAACAGATGTTTTTGAGAGTTTTGGTGTTAATTTTGACACTGTTGATAGTTCCAATCAGCTTCATAGTAATGAGTTTCTGCACTTCTATTGCACATTTATATTGAGTTTAAGAATTCCAAAAGGTGCCTGACCTCCATCAAAGGGCTCATTACCTCCCCCAAAGTTGTCCTGGAACCAGATCCAAAGAGGTACGTTACTTCCCAAAGGGGTACTCTGGCTATCCAAATCAATCCATAAAGTTCAGACTTGCTCTTAGCAGGTCTAATCTTCACATTTTGAATTCTACACTCCTGACTTCTGAACTCTGACTGCAGAGGAGGCAGCTAATGATTTAAATGGCCAGCTGTCTCTGTAAATGGCACAAGCGCAAAATGCAAACTGGCTCCATTCCCTTCTTCACAAAAATGGGAAGCGTCATATTTAAGGGTGAGACTTTTGATTTTCAGGTATTTGCGCTTTGCCATGATGGAGAGGCTTTTCATCGTGGTGAACGTCTGGACCCTAATGCCCGTAGATTATTAGACATTAGACATAGGAGTAGAATTAGGCCACTTGGTCCATCAAGCTTGCTTCGCCATTTAATCACGGCTGATATTTTTCTCTTCCCCATTCTCCTGCCTTTTCCCCAGAACCCCTGACCCTTTATTAGAGTCATAAAGTCAGAAAGATTTACAGCATGAAAACAGGCTCTTTGGCCCAACTTAGCCATGCCGCCTTTTTTTTAAACCCCGAAGCTTGTCCCAATTACCCGCATTTGGCCCATAACCCACTATATCTATTTTACCCATGTAACTGCCTAAATGCTTTTAAAAAAACAAAATTGTACCCGCTTCTACTATTATTAATCAAGCACTCGTCATTGCCAAATTCTCAATGTGCAAGATACTTTCCTTTCATCACTAATAACATAAATAAATTAAACATATTTACATTTCTAAAACAGTGCATTTATCCTGAGCTGCAAGCATCAAGGACTTTCATGCTGCAAGCATCATAATAGAGCCTTGTATCTGCTTCAGATGATGTGGAGCCAGTCAATGTTTGTAATGCTGCCATCCTAGGTATTTGGTGAGGAAGCAGAACTCTGCTCCCTGACATTCAATGGTTTGAGGTAGCCTGCACTATGTGACAAAACATTTGCACCTTTAGCTTGATGACATAGTCTTTGTGATAGCACAGTTTTTGCACCAATGCTGGATCTTATATCAAAGTCATTGACAAATACCTGGAATGCACATGGTTGGTAGGCATGGGATCATTATTTAATTATACTCCCTCTGAATTCCTCCTGAAAATAGTCTGCATAGTTTATAGTTTACTGGGAGCAAGAACCCACAATAAGATAAATACAAACCAGTTCACAAAATGCAATGACATCATGGGCAGAATCTTCTGCAAGTAGCTCGATTGGTGAGGGATTTGGAGGAGACCAAGAATCAGTTTCTTGGTGGTGGGATGAACTTTAGGAATTATGTTCTCCCAGCTTTAAAGATGGATTAAATGTGGGTCGAGCTTCCCAACAAACACAGATTAGTGTGTCATAGAGTCTAGAACACAGAAAAAAGCCCTTTGGCCCATCATGTCATGCACACTCACTAAATTAACGAGCCACCAGCAAGAATTTAGAATGTTCATGTTTATAGTGGCTGCGCACCAGGTGAACTTGACTTCTTCCCTGCTGCTTTCGCCTTGTTAGGAACTGCTCACTACTTGACTCATGTTGAGCTCAGACAAGTTGTGTGAGAAAGATGGACACAGGAGGCAGGCAAAGGGTAGAAGGAGGGATAGGATAGAAGAATGGAGTGGAGGTTGGACAGGGAAGGCAGGTGAAGGGTGAAAGCGTGGAAGGAGGGTTACGATGGAAAAGTCGAGCAGAGGCCAGACTGGGGAGGAGGGTGAAAGGGAGGGAGGCTGAGAGTTAATATGAGAGTGCAGCAACACGGAATGGAAGGAAGAGGTCTTCTTGTTGGGTCTGGGGATCATGTACCTTGTAATGTTCTAATTATGTTAGGGGTTGTGGATTTTAACTGAAAGAAATAATGTCGTTTGCACACAGATTCAAACTAACAGATTTATTAAAGAGCTGCTCTCTGCACTGCACAGAATCTAAACTGACACTTTGGCTGCTGAACTTACCTCATTGATTTCCCCTCAGGGCCCAAGGCCAGGGTATCAGTGCCAGGGAGCTGTGCACCATTGGCACTGCCAAGGCACGTGGCCTGATGGAAGGCCTGAGTCTGAGTGAGGCATCTGAGAGGGAAGAGGGCTGAGTGGGGCATCTGAGGTTGTGAGTGGGTTGGGGGGGGCGGGGGGAGGGTTGTGTTGGATCGCACTCATGTTTTATATTGTATTTACTTCAGAGTTGCTTCTCAGTTTCTCAACTGAAAGCTATATTTTAAAGTTAGATATTCACAACAATGGCCAGGAAGTGTTGGTCTTCCCAGTTAATTTTTAAAAACTCCTTGGCACCCATGACATTTGATCTTAGGCACGATTGGAATGAAAGAATTTGGTTGCTTAATATTCTGGGCCTGCTGTCAGCAACAGGAGTACGGCGCTCCAACATTAATGACTCATTATCGATGGGAAAATGCTCACGGTGTACAAATTAAAATATATATACCCGCCCCAAAAGTGAGGCTGCTGTTAAGAATAGGAGGCAAAATTAATTATAGGTGCCTACACCTTGCACAGTGTGGTTGTGTGATTGTACACAGCTGAGATCCTGCTGCTCTGAGAACAGTATTCATTTTGTTTCTTTCTTTTAAACTCAGTGAGGTGGCGATAAGAACAAGACAAAGCGACTCTTATCACCACACCTGTTTCGGCAAAGGAAAATTATGAGCAGGCTAAAATTTCTGCCGACATGCCCCAATTACTCTGAAACCCATTCAGCCACAAAGCCATGATCACTTATGTTAGCACGCTGTGAAAAATAGGTCTGCTGGATGGGGGCCAGTTAATTCCATTTCAAAGAAAATATCAGGTACATCTGGCAACCGCTTCGGAAAGTCCATCCCACTGTGGTCCTAGGACAATACCTCTTCAAATAAATCCATTTACCTCATGATGCCTCCTGACCTGATCTGAGCTGTCGCCGTTTTCTGATTTTTACTTGTTATTGTTGTTACAGATCCTGTAGTGCGTGGACTTGACTGCTGTGCTAAATGGCTGTATCTTGCCCTGTTGCTCACCTCTGCCTCAGACACAGAAAGAGATACTCCAGACTTCAGAACTTTCAACGCTGTTTGCGTAATCGGTTAAGCCGCGCCCACAAATTCATTGGAGAAGTTCCCAAAGTAGGATTACCGTTTGGAGGAAGAGATTTCATGGTTTATTTTGATAACAAAGTGGGTATTAAGGCATAGCAGCTATTTTATTTATAAATAAATGACCTGAAAAGAAATATCCAATTGGAAGAAAGGACTCCCACAATGAAACTAATTTATCCAGTGGCCAATACAACTCAGAAGCCCTATGTTGTACCCCTTAGTTTACACTGAGATAGTTCATTCAATAGTGAGTGCCTATAGCACAGTACACATATGCTTCAGGCTGCATAATTGTGACAATCATCCATTTTTGGAATGGATGGCTAGCATTTAGTTTTGACAACTATTTGTGCTGTCGGTCAACAAAGGACTCAATCATAGAATCCTACATTGCAGAAGGAAGCCATTCGGCCTATCGGGTCTGCACCAACCTGAAATCTTATTCCCATAACCCCTCCCATGCATTCACCCTAGTTAGTCCCCCTGACACTAAGGGGCAACTTAGCATGGCCAATCCACCTAATTTGCACATCTTCCAACTGTGGGAAGAAACCTGAGCACCTGGAGGAAACTCAAGCAGAAACGGGAAGAATGGACAAACTCCACATAGACAATGACCCAAGCAGGAACGGAGAGAATGGGCAAACTCCGCATAGACAATGACAATCGAACCCAGGATCCTGGTGCTGTGATGCAGCAGTGCTAACTACTGTGCTGCCATGCTGCCCCTGATGGTTGAAGTTATATCATTTTGAATCACAGTATTTCCAATAAAGGACAATAAACCATTAGCACCAACAGAAAATGTGACTATGTACAATAGCTATCATCATCATCATCACTCAAAATTAAACCACATTCATCGACTCTTGCTGACCAAACCAACACTTTATTACCAGCTTCCTTTTCTTATCCAAGGTTGCTGGCCTTGTGTCACTCTCAAGTATATGCTCCTCTCTCCGTTACTACATCTTTGAATTTCCCCAATCGTGTTTGCAACTCAAGATACCCATGAAAGACTGTTAATCCACTGAGGCTGTGCTGCATGTTCCCTCCTTCATTTTTCTGTAGCCTTTGACGTGACAGATGGTGAAATTTGAATTCAGTAAAATTACTTGGAATTAAAAGTCTAACAATGATCACAAAACCATTGTCACCTGTCGCAAGAACCTATCTGGTTCATTAATATCCTTTAGGGAAGGAAATCTGCCGTCCTTACTTGGTCTGGAGTAGATAAGACCACAGCAATGCGGTTGATTCTCAAATGTCCTCTACAATAGAGGGCAGTTAGGGATGGGCAAAAAATGGTGGTCCAGCCAAAAATGCCCACATCCTGGAAATTTTTAAAAAATTTCAGGTGACCATTTTTATTCGTGCCTCAGTAAATTGAACAGGTGCATAAAATAAGGATACAGTGAAAATAAAGACCACTAAATATTTATTTTAAAGCTTACAATTTAAGACCTTGGTTTTTGCTTTCTCCTCATGATTCTGTTTCTTTTACATCATAAGAAGTCACAGGTATAGGTTGAAAGGCGATAGATTTAAAACTGAGCTGAGGAGGTTGGTGAATTTGTGGAACTCACTGCCCCATAGCACGTAGTCTGAATTGTTGAATGGTTTCAAGAAGGAGATAGATATATTTCTAATAAAGAAAGTTATAAGGGGACACAGGGAGGTGGATTTAAGGCAACCTCAGATCAAACATGATCTGATTGAATGGCAAGCTCGAAGGACTGATTTTGCCCTGTGACACTCCTACTTCCTATGTTCCCACATGAGTCTGCCTCATAATTTTTACAACTCTTCTTCCAACCCATTTGACCGCCTAATTGTTCAACTTCGCTTGGTTTTAAAATGGTGAGCAAAATTTCAGAAAAGTCACATCACATATGTTTGAATGGATTTCAAGTAACACAGACTATATAGGTTGAGCATTTTCATGTTTTCATTCACTTATTTCTGTTTGTCTCAAAGATCTCTTTAAGTAAGTGGAATCCTCAGTAGATCCAAGCGCGCTAAGCTGGGACCTCAAGTCTGTAAAAGGAAAAACCATCACACGCACATCTCCATGAAATATCCACTACATTACACCCGTATCAAACCTGATCCTTCAAAATGAGCAATGAGCTACATTATTTATAATACTGCAAAATATATTCCATGGAGATTTGAAAGCATTCTCCGTTCAACATCTGGAAAAGTGCATTGTAAATAGTTGTCTGTTTCACGAGCAAAGCAAGAGGTAACATCAAAAACCTAAACTGTCCTTTGAAACATTGACATTTAATACAAGGATGTAAATCATTTTTGGAGCTATTATTCTTCAAAAATGTAGTTAAGTACTTTTAAATAAAACTTACAGGGACAGGAGTTGGAAAATGTTAAATGAGTTAAGCACAAGACATAAAAGATGGAGAAAAAATTGTTTTTAAAAGTGCTAATACCCCTTGCAAGTTTCTGTCCACCAGGTTTAAATTATTAAAAGGAAATATAACACGTATAACATTAAAACGAAGTTTGAGTAATGTTTTAGTGCAACTATAAAATCGAAAACTTCAAATTAGCCTTTGAAAATAAGCATGTCTTGCTAATTCACTCCATTGTTATCTCAGAATTCTCAATTCCTTTTTCAATTGAGGCTACTCCATCCAGGTTTCCAAACTTCATATTTCCTCATTTTTATTGTTAGCATCGATTTGCAGAAGATTCATGTGTGTAGAAGGGACTCGGGACTAGCACTGTCTGTGACACAGCGTGCAGCAATTAAAAGAAACTAAGAAATGACATTCAGTGAGAACTGACAAATCTAAATGTCACTTGAAAGGTAATGGTCTAAAATTTTCTTTGCCTGACTGGTGCTGGATCTGGATATTAAGTTGAATTTTAAGCACTTGCTTCAACTATTAGCATTTAATTACATTATCAAAAGATATTGCTAAATGAACAAAGACTGGAATTCTCGGGGCTAGGAATCTCTGGTCCTGCTGCAGTGTATGGAGTGCCAAATTCTCCATTCTCGCTGCCAGCGAACAACATCACTGAATTACAGCCTGTATTTTCAAGTAATAAAATATATTGATCTCAGTATTGAATTTTTGTGTGAAAATTTGAGAAAATGTTGCTTCGGAATTCAAAGATGATAATGACAGGGCTGCACAGCCAGTGTATGGATGGAATTCAATACTTCCAAATAGTGCCAGTGACACTGCCATGGTGCAGCCCACCCACCCCCCCCCCCCCCTCCCCCAACCCCCGGGTTCTGCTGTCAGATGCACACTGTAGGGGATCAGTCCTAATTCATGTCGGTGGAAGTAGACAATGTGAGAGGGTCTATCAGGCATAAATATTGATATAGATTTTCAAATAGATGTAAATAAAAGTGGGCAATCCACTTTTGGTAATCATTTTCTCAGTGGTGAGCTGGCATGCTGTACTGGCAACTGGCATGTTGCTCCAGGTGCAGAAGGGGTTGTGTTTGATATTGCTGATATTATGTCACATGCTGATGATGTTGCTTTTCTAGGTGGTGATGCTGATTATATTGTATTGCTTGTTAGTAATATTGTTGCTGCCTTTAATGAACTTTTCTGATTTTTCCCATTAGTATCTTTTGTATATCAGAATGTACAGAGCCCCAAATGGACAAATCCACTAACCTTGCATCCATTTCCTTTATGACAAATTCCTCAATCTCATTTAAGAAATTATCAACAGGCTCCCCTGCTTCCTGCCTCAGGCTTTGAAATTCATGTCAGTGGATCCGATGATTTGATTCTAGCTGGGCATTTACTGTCATCCTTATTCATCTGCCAGCTATTGAAAATACCCAAACCTTTCTTTCCTGCTCACAAAAGGATGGAGCTGACCTTTACCTCTTTATTAGTGCCTCTTAGAAAAATACTAAATGGCAATCTGCACTTTTGTTTAAACTTCTCAAATGCTTCTACATCACCAGCTACCCAATTCATCCTGAGCTGGAACAGCACGGTGGTCATTTTGTTTTCAGACAGTTCATTGTCTCTCTCTCTCATACTAATTCAGGTCGATTTTTCTCAATTTAATTCGGCATTTATTTCACTTACGATACTTGGGTTTCACTCACAAGCACCTGCTGCTACCATATTATATCTTGTGGTTCCCCAGCAGTTCAAAATAATCACACATTTAGACTCATGTACTGGAGTTCACTCCATGTGCTGCAGACTGATATATTGTTAGTTTATACACAGACACAAGTGATATGGCACACTGGATATTTGTGTATCCTTACGCACTACTATATAGTTCCTAAATCATTTAAAATAATATAAAAATATAACAAGCCTGTTGATGAACAATTCAGAAACTGGCTGCAGTAAAATTATTCAGTCAATCCCACTGTTGGCATGTGAGGGTGTAGGATCTATTTTTTATCCTAAAGTTAGGATCACAAAGTGCATCATCAGATTTAACCTAATGAGTCAGACCTCTGCTAAGGATATATGTGGTTAGTTATTGACACAGATTTCAGTCATTGTTAGTTGGAATGCAAAATTATAACATAAATAAAGTTTAATTAGTAAGGAATGGGATTCCGATTAAAGCATGTCACATTGTAGCTTCTGATTATTTAGAGGCCATGCATTTATTATCTTTAGGTGCAGCTTAAAACTGCCATCATGAAAGAATACTCTGCCAAACATCATAACGTAGATTTTCAACTTAGGTGCAGTGTGAACAGAAGGTAGGGACACACAAAGATAGGACTCTCAGGAGTAAACTGTATTAAAGTCAGAGAGAGTAATAGGGCACCAGAATCCCCTTTCCCTTATCTTTTCTCCCCCTTTGCTTTTCCTTTTCTAAATCTTACCCTGTCCCATCCATTCCCCGCCTCCACCCCCAACCCCCCCACCCCCATCCCCAACATCTTCACTTTAGCTTCTCTGCTGTTTGGCCATTCACACTCTTTATTCCCTCTGTGGACAACCATTAGTAATCTTTTCTCCTGGCTTCTGTGGCTATTACTCATCATTTATTCCCTGCAGTATAAATATCTCCCCTATTTTTGACAAAGGGTCATCTGGATCTGAAACATCAGCTCTGTTTTCTCTCCTTACAGATGCAGCCAGACCTACTGAGATTTTCCAACATTTTTTCTTTTGGTACCAAAATGTTTTACCTGGGAGCAATATTCAACAAGGTTAAGTCCTCCAAGCAGCCAATTATTGAAATGTGTTAGTGACAGCAGACATTTTACGCGTCTTGTCTATGATCAGAATCGCACTGTGTATGGTTACAATGAACAAATATGCTGATCATTTTCAACAACATGATCAACATGAACAACAATATGATCAAAAAAGAGGAGGTGTTGAGAAATATCAAGGTGGAAAAGTCCCCAGGGTCTGATGGGATATACCGCAGAATACTGAGAGAGTCAAGAGAGGAAATTGCTGGGGCCTTGAGAGAAATCTTTGTATTGTCACTGCCTACAGGGGAAATCCCAGAGGATTAGAGAATAACAAATGTTGTCCCTTTGTTTAAGAAGGGTAGCAAGAATAATCCAGTAATTATAGGCCTTGAGCCTTACATCAGTGGTAGGGAAGTTATTGGAGAAGATTCTTCAAGCCAGGATTTATTCCCACTTGGAAATAAGTATTAGTGAGAGGCAACATGGTTTTGTGAAGGAGCGATCATAAAATCATAGAATCAGAGAATCCTACAGTACACAAACAGGCCCTTCAGCCTATCGAGCCTGCGCCAATCACAATCCCACCCAGACTCTATTCCCATATCCCTACACATTTACCCGCTAATCCCTCTAACCTACATATCCTAGGACACTAAGGGGCAATTTTAGCATGGTCAATCAACCTAATCCA
This sequence comes from Sphyrna mokarran, assembly GCA_024679065.1. NCBI lineage: Eukaryota > Metazoa > Chordata > Chondrichthyes > Carcharhiniformes > Carcharhinidae > Sphyrna > Sphyrna mokarran. The sequence continues at coordinate 37,931,043 of JAGIQG010000015.1, forward strand.
CACATCTTTGGACTATGGGAGGAAGCTGGAGTACCCGGAGGAAACTCACACAGACACGAGGAAAATGTGCAAACTCCACTGACACTGACCCAAGCCAAGATTCGAACCCGGGTCCCTGGAGCTGTGAAGCAGCAGTGCTAACCACTGTGCTATTGTTCACAAATTTGATCGAGTTTTTTGAGGAAGTGACGAAGGTGATTGATGAGGATAGGGCAGTGGATGTTGTCTACATGGACTTCAATAAGGCCTTTGACAAGGTGCCTCATGGCAGACTGGTGCAGAAGGTGAAGTCATATGGGATCAGAGGTGAGCTGGCATGTGGATACAAAACTGGCTTGATCAAAGAAGACAAAGGATACAAGCGAAAAGGTGTGTTTTTGAATAGAGGGCTGTGACAAGTGGTGTTCCTTAGAGATCAGTGCTGGGACCTTTGCTGTTCATAATATGTATAAATGATTGGAGAAAAATGTAACTGGATTGATTAGTAAGTTTGCAAATAACACAAAGGTTGGTGGATTTGCAGGTCGCGATGAGGACCATCAGAGGGTGCAAGCAGGATATAGATGAGTTGGAGAATTGAGCGGAGAGATGGCAGATGGAGTTTAATCCAGACAAATGTGAGATAATGCATTTTGCAAAGTCTAACACAGATAGAAATATACAGTAAATGGCAGAACCCTGAGGAGTATTGATAGGCAAAGGGATCTGGCTGTACAGATACACAGGTCACTGAAAGTGGCAATGCCGGTGAGAAGGTAGTCAAGAAGGCATTCGGTATGCTTGCCTTCATCGGCTGGGGTAGTGAGTTTAAAATTGGCAAGTCATGTTGACGCTTTATAGAACCTTAGTGAGGCTGCACTTGGAATATAGCGCTCAATTCTGGGAGCCACAGTACCAGAAGGATGTGGAGGCTTTGGGGAGGGTACAGAAAATATTTACCAGCATGTTGCCTGGTATGGAGGGCATTAGCTAAAAGAAGAGGTTGGAGAAACTTGGTTTGTTCTCACTGGAGCGACAGAGGTTGAGGGGAGACCTGATAGAAGTCTACAAGATTATGAGAGACATGGACAGAATAGATAGTCAGAAACTTTTTCCCAGGGTGGAAGAGCCAATTACTAGGAGGCATAGGTTTAAAATGTGAGGGGCAAATTTTAAAAGAGATGTATGAGGCAGATTTTTTATACAGAGTGTTGGGTGCCTGGAACTCATTTCCAGGGCAGGTAGTGGAAGCGGATAAGGTAGTGACTTTTAAGACACATCTTAACAAGTACATGAATGAGGTGGGAATAGAGGGATATGGTCCCCAGAAGCATAGCAGGTTTTAGTTAAGTCAGGCAGCATGGTAGGTGCAAGCTTGGAGGGCCGAAGGCCTGTTCCTATGCTGGAATTTTTTTGTTTTTTGTTCCTTATTAACAGTTAATCCGCCCTGCTAATCTCATTGCTTTCTCATTCCCGCTGCTGATCTCACTGTTTTCTCACTCTTACTGCCGATCTTACTATTTTCTCATTCTCTCTGCCGATCTCACTATTTTCTGACTCTCGTTGCTGTTCTCACTATTTTCTGACTCTCGCTGCTGTTCTCACTATTTTCTCATTCTCCATTCTCCCTTGCTTGTCTGTCCCTTCTCAACTTAAACTGGTTAATGTTTTCCCTCCCACTCTTCCCTTCCTTCCAAAGTCCAATTGGTTAATGTGTCCCAAAAAATTCAAAGTCCCACTATTTTCTCACTCCCCCGCTGTTCTCACTACTTTCTCCCCCTCACTATCAATCTCATTAGTTTCTCACTCTCGCTGCCGATCTCATTGTTTTCTAACTCCTCCTGCTGATCACACTACTTTCTCACTCTCCCTGTCAATCTATTTGCTCACTCCCCCTGCCGATCTCACTATTTTCTAACTCTTGTTACAGATCTTACTGTTTTTCACTCACTGTTGATCTCACTGTTTTCTCATTCTCCCTGTTTTTTTTCATGGTTTTTACACTCTCCCTGTCAATCTCATTATTTTCTCACTATATCAATCTCACTATTTTCTCACTCTCCAATCTCACTGTTTTCTCACTCTCCCTGCCAATCTCACTTTTTCCTCACTCTTTCAATTTCCTCATTCTCCAAGCTCACTGTTTTCCTACTTTCCATTGATCTCAATATTTTCTCACTCTCTCTCTCAATCTCACTGTTTTCTCTCACTGCTGATCTCACTGTTTTCTCACTCTCCCTGCCATTCTCATTTTTTCTCATTCTCCATCAATCACTCTATTTTCTCACTCTCCCTGTCAATCTCACTATTTTCTCATTCTCTGATCTCATTGTTTTCTCACTCTCCTGTTGACCTCATTATTTTTTCACTCTCCCTATCGATCTCATTGTTTTCTCACTCACACTGTCATACTTACTGTTTTCTCACTCTCACTGTCAATCTCACTGATTTCTCATTCTCCCTATTTTTCTAATTGTTTTCACACTCTCCCTGTCAATCTGACTGTTTTCTCACTCTCCCTGTCAATCTCACTATTTTCTCACTCTCCACTCATTATTTTCTCACTTTCCAATCTCATTATTTTCTCATTCTGCCTGTTGATCTCACTATTTTCTCATTCTCTGTCAATCTCACTATTTTCTCACTCTCATTGCTGATCTATAATTTTCTCACTCTTTGTGCCAAACTCACTATTGTCTTATTTTCCCTGGCAATCTCACTGTTTTATCACTCCCCCTGCAATCCCACTATTTTCTCACTCTCAATGTCGATCTCACTGTTTTCTCGCTATCACTGCCAATCTCACTGTTTTCTCATTCTCCCTGTTTTTCTCATTGTTTTACTCTCGCCCTGTCAGTATCATCGTTTTCTCATTCTTGCTGCCGTTCTCACTATTTTCTCATTCTTCCTGCCAATCTCACTATTTTCTCACTCTTGCTGCCATTCTCACTATTTTCTCATTCTAAGTTCTCACTGTTTTCTCACTCTCCATTCTCACTGTTTTCACATTCTCCCTGCCATTCTCACTACTTTCTCACCCTCACTGTCAATCTCATTATTTTCTCACTCTCCCTGTCAATCTCACTATTTTCTCATTCTCATTGCCAGTCTCATTGTTTTCTAACTTCCCCTGCTGATCTCATTATTTTCTCACCTTCCCTGTCAATCTATTTGCTACTCCTGCTGCTAATCTCACTATTTTCTCAATCTTTCTGCTGATTTCACTGTTTTCTCATTCTCGCTGCTGGTCTCATTGATTTCTCATTCTCACTGATTTTCTCATTGTTTTCTTACTCTCCCTGTCAACCTTACTGTTTTCTTACTCTCTCTGCCAGTCTCACTGTTTTCTCACACTCCCTGTTGATCTCACTGTTTTCTCCCCCTCACTGCCAATCTCACTATTTTCTCATTGTCCATTGTTCTCAGTGTTTTCTCAGTCTCCATCAATCTCACTGTTTTTGCACTCTCCCTGTCGATCTCACAATTTTCTCATTGTCTGATCTCATTATTTTCTCACTCTCCCATTCTCACTATTTTCTCACTCTCCCTGTTGATCTCATTATTTTCTCACTCTCCCTATCAATCTCACTGTTTTCTCACCCTCACTGCCAATCTCACTGTTTTCTCGCTCTCTGATCTCATTTGTGTTTCACTCTCTAATCTCACTGTTCTCTCATTCTGCTTGTCGATCTATTTTTTCACAGGGAGAACTCTCCATCGATCTCATTATTTTCTTACTCTCCCTGTCGATCTCACTATTTTCTCACCCTCGCTGCCGATCTCACTATTTTCTCACTCTCTCTGTCAATCTCACTATTTGTTCACTCTCCCTGTCAATTCCACTCTTTTCTCATCCTGGTTACCAATTTCATGGTTTTCTCACTCTGCCTGCTGATCTTACTACTTTCTCACTCCCCCGCCAATCACACTATTTTCTCATTCTCCAATCTCACTATTTTCTCACTCTCTGATCTAACTGTTTTCTCATTTTCACTATTGATCTCATTGTTTTTACACCCTCCCTGTCAATCTCCCTGTTTCCTCACCGTCACTGTTAATCTCACTATTTTCTCACTCTCGCTGCCGATCTCACTATTTTCTCACTCTCTGATCTCACTGTTCTCCCACTCTCCCTGCCAATCTTACTGTTTTCTCACTCTCTCTGTCAATCTCACTGTTTTCTCACTCTCCCTGTTGATCTCACTATTTTTTCACTCTCCCTGCCATTCTCACTGTTTTCTCATTCTGACCTTCAGCAGCTTTGTGGTTCTGATTTTTGATCAAAAATCCCACTAGGAATCCATAAAATGGTCTGAATGTCAGCAGCAGTGCAGTAGCTGTCAGGAAAAAGAGAGCTCTAGCTTCAAAAAGTAGTTAGTCAAATCCCCTTAACTTTATAAGCAATTAGTTTGTAGGAAGATTAGGGGTAAATTAGCAGGAATGGTGTCAGATTGGAGATGGTTAGAGGGGGTTGAGGGATATTGGAGGGAAATGTTTTTTAAAAAATCAGCTTTCAGCTTCCAATTTCACCTCTGCTGCAGTCACTCTGCCTACTGCGTTCAGGTTTAATGAAAGAAACACAGAGTCTACATTTATGCAGCACTGCATTTATACTGTACAAAGGGGTGAGCACTGTGGTACAGTGGTTAGCATTGCTGCCTCACAGCACCAGGGACGTGGGTTCAATTCCCGGTTTGGGTTGCTGTATGTTTGCATGTTCTCCCCATGTCTGCTTGGGCTTCCTCAAGGTGCTCTGGTTTCCTCCCACAGCCTGAAAGACATACTAATTATGTTTTATTTATTTGAAACCCATGCAGACACAGGAAGAATATGCAAATTCCACACAGACAAGACCCAATCTGGCAATTAAACCCAGTCCCTGATGCTGTGAGGCAGTAGCTCTAACCACTATGCCACTCTATGCATTGGCCATGCTAAATTCTCCCTCAGTGTATGCAAACCAGCGCTAGAGTACAGCAATTCGGAGATTTTCATAGTAACTTCATTGCAGTGTTTACATAAGCCAATTTGTGACACTAATAAATAAATAAACATTTTGCAATGTCCCAAATCACTTTACAACCAATTAAGTACTTTTGAACTATGTCACTGATATAATGTAGGCAATGTTATGAAATGGTGGAGTAGGCTCAAGGGGCCAAATGGCCACTCCTGCTCTTAATCATATGTTTGCATATCATTCTGGCAAGATTGTGATTAACTGGGCTAAATAGCTTTTGTCATCCATAATTATCTTACAAATAGACAATGGAACTGTGGCTGGAGCTCTGTTTACTTTGTTCCTAATGTATGTTTACTGTGAGCGGATTTTGTGATGTGAGATTGCCAGGACAGGAATGTCTAATGGGCTCAGAATGATTTTTCTTACAATTGTCCAAGATATGAAAATAACATGATAAAGTTGGTTTGCATGGTAGATATTGAAAATACATTGCAGTGAGGAGCAGCAATCAGCAGAGTGTTCAGACTTGCTGTGAAGCATATAATCTTTGTCCTCTGGCCTCTTAAAAAGTTGTGTTACCCAGAGACACCTGAGGGCCTCAATGCTTCTCACTGACAGTGAAGACCAACATTGTGCAATCATTCCATTTTGTTGCTCAGGAGTCATTTGATCTTTCTATCCTGTGAGATTACTGATAAAATAGAATCCAATTATACCCCTTGTATAGAGTAATTATATTAAATAATATCACGCATCCAGGCAAATATCTTGTGCAGCTTACCTGTGTTGCAAGTATTGAATCTTTCCCCCAAACATGTAGCTACTGTCACCATATCCATATGGAGCAATGTGCAGAACATGTTAATGAGGACTGAGACAGTCACCAAAATCGATGGGCAGGATACCCACCTTCCTGCTAGCAAAATCCTTTTGTCCCACCAAAGCCGACCCCACTTTGGGTTCCCTAGTGGCAGAATGAGTGAGCCATGCAAATTGCTGTTGACCCTAGTGGGAACAGAAGATCTTGCTGATAGTCAATGGTAGGATGCCTCTGCCACAGGAAAACCCAGCCCTGCAGGCAGGAAGGATGGAACATTCCAACGTGTTATCATCTGCACACTGTTATAAATAGCAAATGGAATAGCGTCCTGTCAAAGTAACATTATTGCAGAATGCTGTTACAGTAAAATGTATACCAGCTTTTTTTAATAGTCACAATGGTGTCATACAAACTAATACTGCACCATATTATTACTAGTTTCCATATTAATGATGCACGTTGCACATATATCAGTTGATATTTATAACCAGAGTCCAACAGTGGGAATTATCAGTTGAATTCGACTTTCCTGTGTTTGCTTAGTAATTGATTAATAAACATTGAAAAAGGAAAAACTATCATGCATGATTGAGGGGGAGAGTTAAAGTAGGGGAACAGGAGTTGGGGAGATAAAGCGGCCAGAAACAGAAAAAGGTCCCATGATTTTACTCCCTTGGCCCTGGTATTCTGTATCAAAGATGGGTTTTTCATTCGTACTAGATAGACAAACTTAAGGCTCAAGATTTATATACAGGTATGGTGAACAGAGAAACCGCGACTTGTTTATTATGTGTATTAAAGTATACTTTGTGCATTGGATAATATCGATTCAGAAACAGGCATCAAGACTTTTATTGCTTTGGAATTGTCTTTGAGATTGTTAATCCCTTAACGACCTGAAGTTAGTAACTATGAACATTGTATTGTACAATATCACTGCCTGATTTACATTCAACTTCTTGTCTGATTCACCTCTGCCCTTAATTATTTATGTGGTTTCAAATACCATTTTGTAACCTGCAAAGTCCAGTTTGCGAATGCAATTCAGATTTCAATCGCTGTCACAACCATGAGAAAGTCATGCTTTTTCAAGGAAATCGACAACATCTTTTGCAATAACATTGGAAAAAAAATTCAATACAAACTGAATTTTGATCTTTTCTCTAAGAAGAGAGTTCATCTTCCCCTCATTGATCGGGAACGGGCCAGTAATGGAGCTAAAATCAGCTCATTTATCACTACCATCTTAACTGCACAATTTCTTTTGGCAGCTGAGGTACCTGCTTGAAGCAGTTGACCGCCTAATTACCACAAGTAATTGGAGTCCAGAGAGCTCATTAAGATTCAATGCAACACTGAAGCCCCTGAGGGAGTGAAGAGTCAACCATATATTGTGGGACTCGGGTCACCAGGTAAAGTGACGGGCTTCTCTCCTCAAAGATTGTTAGTGCATCAGTTAGGTTTTCAATAACTGTCCAACAGTTTTCCTGGTTACTTTCGCATTCTAATCAGCAATTTCTGACTGTCTGTGCTGATGTGTGCTATTGCAGACCAGAACACTGCATTTGCCTGAGGAAGACACAGAGTGTTGAAAGCTCGCAATTTTACTATCAAATAAATCGGTTGGATTAAAAATTGGTGTTGCTAAATTCTTACTTTACCTGAAGCCAGTCCACCAATTTCACCCAGCAATAATGAAACACTGATCTCGAAGTGAACTGCCATATGGAATCCCTACAGTGCAGAAGGAAGCCATTTGGCCCCTCAAGCCTGTATGGACAACAATCCCACTCTGGTCCTAACCTCATAATCCCACATATTTACCCTGCTAGTGCCCTCTGACATTAAGGGGCAATTTGGCATGGTCAATCAACCTAACCTGCACATCTTTGGACTGTGGGGAGAAACCAGCACACCTAAATGAAACGCATGTAGACAGGGGGAGAATGTGTAAACTCCAAACAGATAGTCAGCCAAGGCTGGAATTAAACCTGGCTCCCTGGCACGGTGAGTCAGCAGTGCTAACTGCTGTGCCACTGTGCCATATTATTCCTTTGACTGATGTTTTGGGAGTCTTCTCTTTGGAATGAATATCTGCTCGCTCTGTCAATTTTCCTTAGATCTGGACCATTTCAGATCTTATTGAATATTCACAATATGTTTTTAGGGATTGTCACCAGCAAGCAAGAGCTCTCCACTGGAAAACCGGGGAAGCTGCAATGTGACAGTCAGGCCAACTCTCAACAAACAGTCTCTGGTGGAACTGAGTGACACTGGGAAAAACTCAGATCAATGGAGCAGCTTGTTTGAGTGTTGGAGCCATTGTAAAAACACACCTAGAAGCAAGACATTGCATCTAGTGATTGCTTACAATAATGAAGGAAATGGCTGTCTCACAGTTCATGTTGTCCATGATATGCTGTGCTGATTGACATGAAAATCATCTTGGGCACAAAGCTGTGTAATCTGATCCTTGTTGCAATATTTTAACGAGGCCCATGCCCTTTTTCAATGGATGCCAACATTGAGGCCTTTTCAAAAATCAGAAAACATTGTTAACTGGATCCATACTGGTTGGCAAGGATAAAACTAAGACACTGTAGCTTTCTTTGCTCGAGAGAGGGTACAATTTTGTCTTTTAAAAAGCATTTATACAGTTACATGGGTAAGATGGGCCAAATGCGGTAATTGGGACCAGCTTAGCGGTGAAAAAAAAAGATGGCATGGACATGTTGAGCCAAAGAGCCTGTTTCCATGTGGTAAATCTCTATGACTCTATAACGTAGTTCACAGTGAACACTGCTCTCACTGCCAATGTCCTGGCTATCACCAATCACATCACCATTACACTGTGATGGTCAGCGGTGAATTAGAGGCTCTTATTTTGTGATTTCCATCTCACTACCACCCTCTCTAATCCATTGCAAGCATAAACAGGGCTGTATAGAGTAAGAGTTGAACCTATTGCAAGGCAGGAGAACATTGGCCATATTCAAACTGACCAATGATCTAGCTCTTATCTTGAGCAGTACCGGTAATCCATATGCAGTTGCCAGGCAGAGTGCAAGTGTGAAAATGCATTTACTTAAAATTGTTAAATGAACTCCAGTGACACAATTTCTAAATATGTAGCAACATGGCTTTCCGATCCCAGCTGGTGTCAGCATTCCTCGGAGATTGGAAGGAGAGCCAGAATTCCTGCTCCTGATTGCTATCCCCCTCTGAAAGTGCACACATGGATATGATAGATGAAGTCAGGCTGTTGATCTGCACAATCAAATTGGTTGCCAACACTCTTCAATGAAGAATGGTTCCTGAACTGAGGTGCAGGACACTCCCTATGGAGTTATACTTTGGCATAACTCACTCCATTAACGAAAGGAAGATCAAATGAAAAAACAAGAAATATTGGAGAGAGAAAAAACTGATTTTTGATTTCCTGTTAGTAGTTTGCTTTTAAACATATTTGCCACAGCTTGGTGAATGGTTGATGTGAATTATGTGACTCCACATAATTATAGAATCTCTACAGTGCAGAAGGAGGCCATTTGGCCCATCGAGTCTGAATCAACTCCCAATCCCATGCCCATAATCCAACGTGTTTACCTCACTAATTCTCCTTACTTACATATCTTGGTATACTAAGGCACAGTTTATCATGGCCAATCCAACTAACCTGCACACTTTGGGACCATGTGAGGAAACTGGAGCACATGGAGGAAACCTACACAGACACAGGGGGAACATGCAATCTGCACACAGATAGTCAGCCAAGGTCAGAACTGAACCTGGCTCCCTGGTACTGTGAGGCAGCAGTGCTAACCACTGTACCATCATGCCACTCAAAGCAAATGTATTGTTTAAAATGTATTAGCATCACAAGTAGACTTCCATTAACACTGCAATGAAGTTACCTTGAAAATTCCCCAGTCATCACATTCTGAAACCTGTTCAGGTACACCGAGGGAGAATTTAGATGCTTTGCAGATAGGTTAAAATTCAGGAAAACTAATCAATCATCATAAATATACCAATGTATCCCTTTTTTTGATATTTATGCAAAGACTTCATTATTTTGTCTACCAATCCCTAATTTTCCTTAGTCTCTCTTCCCTGAGGTGCTGTCTTCCTTTGCAACTGTGCTGTGGAGAATGGGTGTGTTGTTTGCCTACACCCTTATCTGCTCCTGCAAGCCCATGGATCAGATAATAGGTGCTAATTGGGAAAATAGATAGTCTTAAGTTTGTTCATGCTTTACTAATAAGCTAAAGAGCCATCTGAACATTACTGACAATAGTGCAAGAGTTTGGAACTAGGCAAATTCAAAGCTCCAATCCCAAGAGGTACTGAAAGAACATCTTGACCACTACAGAGAGGCCAATTTATGTACTTATTGTTCTCACAATGACTTAAAAAGTGTTAAAGACAAAAATAAACTTGAAGGCTCTGGTCTACATTCTTTTAAAATGCTCCCCTTGGAAACACTAATGGTTTTGTTCCTTGATTTTCATTTCCATACCTAGAAATGCACCCAAACTGAAATGAATTTTTTTTTTCACTCATGTTACCAGTGTAACTCCTAGTCAAGCCAGCAGGAATTATTGTGGTGGATGAGTAAGGACTGTTATGTGGTCCTTTGTTCTCTCTTTCCTTCAGTCAAGTCCTCATTCAGTATTGCACCAGAGGGATCGTACTCAAAACAGGTAACTTATTATCCAACTGAATGAACACCACTCGACAATTACCAGGCAAGAGTGTTCTCTTCCTATTGGGGAACTCTTCAGCTGTCACGGGCATTCACCTCTGATCTTTGGGTAAGCGTTCTCCAAGGTGGCCTTCATGACACATGATGATGTAGAGTCACTGAGCAGAGACTGATAGCCAAGTTCAGCACACATGAGGACAGCCTCAACCGGGATCTTGGGTTCATGTCACACTATCTGTAACCTCCATAATGGCTTGCTTGGGCTTGCAAAATCTCAGTAACTGTCCTGTCTGGAGACAATACAATCTCTTTAATTTGTGCTTAATGCTCTCCCTATTCACATTGCCTGTACCTTAAGATTTGATTACCTGTAAAAACTCACATTCCAACAATTATTTTGTAAATTGAGTTTGTGTCTTTATATGCCCTGTTTGTGAATAGAACTCCCACTCACCTAACAAAGGAGCAGCGCTTCGAAAGCTAGTGGATTTTGCTACCAAATAAAGCTGTTGGACTTTAATCTGATGTTGTGAGACTTTTACCGTGTTTACCCCAATCCAACGCCAGAGACACAGTTCATAAATGGACTGCTTGCTTACCGTGATAAACCAAAGTGAGTGTACAAAAGTCATTTCAACCTACAGTAAAATCCTGATGAGTCGAATCTCAGGGGATCCACCCACAAATTTCTGTTAAGCAGAGCTTCATGATCATGGAGGAGGCTTCAATGCCATATGAATATTTCTGAGTAACCTGATACACCTACAAATGTGAACTTTGTCAATAAAGTATGAAATCTCCAATGGATTTATTTGGAATCACAAGCCTTCAGAATGCTGCTCCTTCATCAGGCGAGGTGTGGGGATGAGAGAACGTGTGTGATGAAGGAGCAGTGTTCTGAAAGCTTGTGATTCCAGATAAACCTCTTGGACTTTAAGCTGATGGTGTGAGACTTCTTACTGCGCCCACTCCAGTCCACATCTCCATCTCTACATCTTTGTCAATAAACAACAGATTCATATGCCAAATGCAAAGACAGTAAAGCAGTAAATGTGTGATGAAATCTTTATTTAATTTGGTCGCACCTTACTATGGCCTGAATTGGTAAAATGCCAAGGTTTTACATCAAAAAATATTATAAATTCACTCCAGAAAATGCTAAAAATGTGCCACTTTTGAACCTGCAAGTTACAATCCACCACCTTGCCAATGTAGTCAAGCATAGTATTTGTGTTTCCATGCTGCAGTGTAATATTCTGCAGCATCTCCCATGGCCTTTACAGCATCATGGCCTTTGGAAACAGATGGACAAACGGACTGGTATTCATCAGACTCTTCAAGGTCAGTGACCTCATCAGTTGAAGAACATAGTATATCTAAGATTGCATCATGTATCCGTTCTGTCTTGCATTGCCCGTGCTCGCTGTACATTTCCATGCCTGTTTCTGTTGGAATTTCCATCCTGGCTTCCCGCAGGGTGAGTGAAAATTGCCTCATCAGCCCCACCCTGCTGCTGCTTGTTCTCTGAGGCAGTTGTAACCTGTTTGAACCCAGCCTGGTGAAAACAGTAGCAATCGTGGCTCCCATCATCAGTTTCCATGCCTCTTTAATCATGAACACTAGAGCAGTTGGATTGTGGAGCTCCTTCCAATCTATGGCCTTGCTAAGCTGTGAAGGGACTTGCTTGTTAAGCTGGTTCAAGATGTTCACCCTCTGTTTCATAATTGTGGACAAATTCCAGAGGCAGCTTTAGGGGTGATGTGGCCAGTGTTCAGCTTCATTCTCAGAACAACTCTACTCTGGATCAGAAGGGCAAAGCTCACCCGTCCCACACATTCTCTTCCCCCTCCCACTCTTCACACACACACTCTATCTCCCCATTCCTCACATTCTCTCCTTCCACTCCTCAAGCACTCTCTCTCTCCCTCCACTCTCACACTTTCTCTCTCCCCACACCTCACACACTCTCTTTCCACCCTTCACACTCTCTCTCTCTCCTTCCCCCATCCCTCACACACACTCTCAGTCTCCCACCCCTCACAGACACTCTCAGAAAGCCAACCCTCACACACACTCTCAGTCCCCCACCCCTCACACAAACTCTCTGTGCCCAACCCCTCACAAACATTCCCTGTTCCTCACTCTTCACAATCTCTCTCCTCCCACTGATCACACGCCCTTTCTCCCCTCCACCCCTCAAAGACACACTCTTTGTTCCCCATCCCTCACACTTTCTATCTGCCCCATCCCTCAAATGCACTCCCTGCCCCCCATGCTCATACACTCTTTGTCCCCACACCCCTCACACATTTTTCCTCCCCATCCCTGATACACTGTCTCTCCCCTTACCCTGATATACTTTCTCTCCCCTTACACTCATACACTGTCGCTCCCCACCTCACACACACTCCTTCCCATACCCTCATAAAATCTCCCTCCCCCACCTCACACGCATTCTCTCTGTCCTCCACCCTTCACACTCTCCCTCCCCCATCCCTCATACACTTTCCCTCGCCCACCCTCATTCCCACCCCTAACCTCTCACACACTGTCTCTCCCCCCACCCCTCACATGCATTCTCTCTCCCCCCACCCCTCACACGCATTGTCTCTGTCCCCACCCTTCACATCTCTCCCTCTCCCCACCCTTCACACACTTCCTCTTCCCCATTCCTCACACACTGTCTCAGTGCCCCCATTCCTCACACACTCCCTGCCGCCATTAATTGTGCAGCTGGAAAGGACGCTAAGGAAATTTGTTGCCCCTGTAATTTCTCAATCTTCTATTATAGCTTGGGCAGATAGATGGCAGATGGAATTCAATCCTGATAAATGCAAGGTGATGCATTTCGAGAGAAAGAATGTAGTGGGGAGGTATATGATAAAGGGTAGACCTATTAAGAATATAGAAATGCAGAGGGACCTGGGGGTGCAGGTGCACATGTCTCTGAAGGTGGCAGAGCAGGTGGAGAAGGTTGTGAAGAAAGCTTATGGTATGTTAGCCTTTATAGGAAGGGGTATAGAGTACAAGAGCTGGCCTTTAATGTTGCAATTGTATAAAATGTTGGTTAGACCTCATTTGGAATACTGCGTCCGGTTCTGGTCGCCTTACTACCAGAAGGACATGGAGAATCTGGAGAGAGTGCAGAGGAGGTTTACCAGGATGTTGCCTGGCATGGAAGGTCTGAGTTACGAGGAGAGGTTAGGCAAATTGGGGTTGTTTTCCTTAGAAAGACGTAGACTTAGAGGAGATCTAATAGAGGTGTACAAGATTATGAAGGGGATAGATAGAATAAACAGGGTTAAGCTTTTTCCTGGGATGATCTTAAATAGCACAAGGGGTCATGGGCTTAGGGTGAGGAGGGTAAGGTATAATTTGGATGCTAGAGGGAGTTTTTTCACACAGAGGGTGGTGGGGGTATGAAACGCACTGCCAAGTAAAGTGATGGGGGCGGGTACTCTGGAGTTATTTAAGAGATACTTAGATGGGCACATGAACAGAATGGGAATGGAGAGATATAGAAAACTGATTTAAAATAGGGATCATGAGCCTTGGGAGTCCCTGGGAAGTGTGTAAATAGATGATGATATTGATGTACTTGTTTTTATCCTACAGGTGCTTTGGTCCACCTTGTTGTCTAACAAGGGGCATACACGCGATGGGTCGTGAGAGGACTGCTCTTGGATTTTTCGAGAGTAGCCTAGTGCTTCACATCGTTAGTGTACGCTTGACCTGGACCATTTGATGGGCAACACGACAGCTCAGTGACTATCGCTGTGCTGTGCAGATACATGGATTTGGGCCTGTGTTTGTGGAAGTTTGCGCATTCTCCCCGTGCTTGCGTGGGTTTTCTCCGGGGGCTCCGGTTTCCTCCCACATCACAAAGATGTGCTCTTAGACTGATTAGCAGAACAAATTCTCCCTAAATTGTCTCAAATTTGGTTCTAATGCGTCAATCTATAAACATAGACAGGGATTATGGGTAGAAGTGGAAACATCGAGGTGGCGGTGCGGGCTTGTTGGGCCAAAGGAACTCAGACCTTCCATACCAGGCAGCATCCCGTGCTGTTTTGTTCTTTGTTATATTGTTTTCCTATGTATCATTTGAGTCTCCAAGTCTCTGCTTTTCAAGTGAAAAATATTGCTGCCATTTAACATTTTTATTTCTAACCATGAATTCTAGCACGCAGTATGTGGCTGGGATCCCCCTGATCCCACACTGACTCTCCTCAACGTGAGGCTGGGATCCCCCTGATTCCACACTGACTCTCCTCACCATGAGGCTGGGATCCCCCTGATTCCACACTGACTCTCCTCACCGTGAGGCTGGGATCCCCCTGATCCCACACTGACTCTCCTCACCGTGAGGCTGGGATCCCCCTGATTCCACACTGACTCTCCTCACCGTGAGGCTGGGATCCCCCTGATTCCACATTGACTCTCCTCACCGTGAGGCTGGAATCTCCCTGATTCCTCACTGCGTTCCTCCCGTGAGGCTGGGATCCCCCTGATTCCTGACTGCGTTCCTCACCATGCATGTACTGGCCACCTACAATATGGATAATATCTTTCTGAATAAATGAAAATCTCCATCGCGACTTGCAGCAAGTGCTTCAATTGGTCTGATAGGTCCCGCCTGCTCACTGCTGCCTCATTAGGATTAGGGAATGTTGACTGACTTTACAATTGTGGGTGGGTTTGTAATGTTCGTCTGTTCCTGATTGGCTGTGAGTGGCAAGAATTAGAAAACTTTCATTTTAGGGTCCCCTAGCTTTTGGGGGTCCTGAGCTCCAAAATAATATATTTCATTGTTTGGGGAGATGAGTAGTATTATCGCTGGACTATTAATCCAGAAACTTGGCTAATGTTCTGGGGACCTAGGTTCGAATCCCACCAATCAGATGGTGGGATTTGAATTCAGTAAAAAAAAATCTGGAATTAAGAATCTACTGATGACCTTGAAGCCATTGGTGACCTTCAGGAAAACCTATCTGGTTCACTAGATCAGAGAATCTCTACAGTGCAGAAGGAGATCATTCGGCCCATTGAGCCTGCACTGACCACAAACCCACCCAGGCGCTATCCATGTAATCCTACATTTTTACCCTACTATTCCCCCTAACACTAAGGGGAAATTTAGCATGGCCAGTTCACCTAAACTGCACATTTTTAGTGTGTGCGAGGAAACCGGAGCACTCAGAAGAAACCCATGCAAACATGGGGAGAACATGCAAACTGCACATAAGTAGTGACCTGAGGCTGGAATTAAACCCCAGTCCCTGGCACTGTGAGGGGTAATCATTGTGCCACCATGCCGCCTATGTCCTAATGTCCTTCAAGGAAGGAAATTTGCCATCCTTCCCTGTCTGGCTTAAATGTGACTCCAATGTGGTTGACTCCCAACTGCTCTCAGTCAACTAAGGATGGGCAATAAATGCTGGCCTCCCATAAATGAATAAAAAAAATTATAAGTCCACCCGAGATAAATTCATAGGTGGACAAATAGTCAAATCTCTCATTCATTCGCGAAGGCCACTGTTTGCTGTACGCAATGGTTTTCCACTAACTCACAACTCCATCTTCTCTGCTATTGTCGGCAGTTCTACCTCACTCATGGACTTTGTATGTCCTTTCACAGAGAGATCTCAATGTCCAATATTGGCTCCATGATTTTGCATGCTTGTAAGATCCAGCTCTGCTCCAAGTGGCCAGCACAGTCACATGACAAGCTTAGATACATTGAGTTATCTGGAGTTACCAATGTGGAACCAAAAGAGAAAATGTTAGATAATCTTAGCAGGCCTGGCAGTATTTGTAAGGAGAGAAAAGAGCTGACACTTCGAGTCCAGACGACCCTTTGTTCTCTTTTGATTTCAGATTCCAGCATCTGCAGTAATTTGCTTTTTTACGAATGCGGAATTTTGTGACAGACATCATGAGATTTGCTATTCCACCAACGGAAACAGCTGGCAATTTTACGTAACTGGAATTTTGTATCACCTGAGTTTTGACACACCAACACAATTCACTACAATTTAACATCTTTTACTGTTGAAAAATGCATGCGCCCATTTGGGGAAAAAAAAGTCTCATTAATCCTGAAAGATTTCCATGTTTTACTGGCATCTAATGCGTTCTTGATAACTTGGGTAGTTAACATATTTAGATAGCTCTGGTCATTACATTGTTAAATGTCATGCTCTGGGACTGGAGCAAACTTTTCCCCAGCTAAAGAAACACAAATGTTCAGCTGCGATAGAAGTTTGTGAGTTCCCCTAACATAAATTAAGCTGATATCATCAGAGGACTATAAAACTGATTTATTATAAATACTGTTCTCATTTGTTTACAGCTTAAATTCTTTGGTTCTGGTCAATTAGCACATTAGCCATCTCTCAAAGTGACAGGTGCTTAAAAAGCATGTTACAAAAGCTTTCAGTGGCAAAAAAAAATTGGAGAAACAGAACGAAAAAATATGTTGCAGAGAAACCAGTTTATAACCAGCTGATACCTCCACTACTGAAACATTTAGACCACATGGGAGTCATTGCATGCTTGTGAAGGTGGATTAGCTATTGTTTTTTAAAAAAATCTTCCCCCTGTTGTAAGTTGACTTTTGGAAAAAGTTTGGGAAAGAAAAAGTACTCTTATTTTTGAAGACTTCAGTTGTCGGCTCTTAATGATTTCTTTCTCCACTCATCCCCTACCACCACTTGTGCGAGGGCCAGCAGAGGTTGAACTTTGCAGATAAAGATCATTTGGGAATTGGTACTAGAATCTTAATGCTGTTTAAATTAAACTCTGTTTCAATGGTCCTGGCAAAAAAACCATTTTTTTTTTCATAGGAATTCAGTGAGAAGTTAAGGCCAGGCGGCTCTTCCTGTCATTTTGTTTTGGTTTGCAAGATCACCTTATACTGTACCCTGAGTGGAACTGCATATACACATCTTATTTATTCAGCTGGATCAGGCAGGCCTGCGTTTCCAGCCTGTTCCAGCATATAAACAGATTTCGTAAGAGGCTGCCTACTCCCCTCCCCAGTGAGATTACCACTTAGGAAAGAGTGTGATCGAATTAATGGAAGGCCAGAAATTCCACTTTTAGGGCCAGTCCTGATGGGAACCACATTGCCTCTCAATGAAAATGTAGAGAAAAAGGTGATGGATACCAAAAGAAGTTGACAGTTATTTGACCTTAGGTCTATTATCTCATTACTGAAGCTATGAATCTAAAACATCTGGGTTAGCATTTCAAAACTTGCTCCTTTAAATCAGAAACTAATTATCAGACTAATATAGATTAAACGGTGATCTACAATCCAAGACAGATGAACTTTTCCCTTTGAGTTGTTTTGAATGCAATTTTTCTTTTAAATAGTTACAATGATGTGATAAGAAAAGTTGAATATAGGCAGTCAGGAATGCAACCATCACAGTTGGCTGGTTCACACAGAATGGGAAGATCCTACGATCAATTTCAATGGTACTAAAGCACTGCTAGCCCCGGTGCCCTAATGTTGGTGATGGAATAACAGCTTTTGGTTGAGATTCTACTTTGAATAACGATCCAACTATGTTTGTGAGTCATGACTCTTGGAGTAACCCACATAAGTGGTTATTTCTGATGGCCCTCAGTATCACAGATATCTATCTTCATCCAATTCGGTTCACTTCATCTGATACAAGAAACAGTTAAGGGCACTGGATACTGCAAAGTTTATGGACCCAGACAATACTCTAACAATAGCACTGGAGACCTAGCCTCCAGAACTTGTTGCACCCCAAGTTGTTCCAGTACAGCATCTACCTGGCAATGTGGAAAATTGCCCCAGTAATTAGCCAGGTACACAACCTGGCTAATTACTGCCCCAGCAGCCTACTCTCGATCATCAGCAGAGTGGTGGAAAGGGTCATCAATAGTGCTATCAATTGATACTAGCAGTGTAATAACCAGATTACAGGCACTCAGTCTGGGTTCTGCTAGAGTCATTCAGCTCCTGACATCATTACAGCCTTTAACCATGGATGAAGAGCTGAACTCTAGAGACAATATGAGAGTGACTACCCTTGACACCAAGTGAGCATCTGAACAATTGTGGCCGCAAGAAGCTCTACCAAAACTGCAGTTAATGGAATCACAGGGAAAACTCTCCACTGGTTGAAGTTATACCTGGCACAAAGAAAGGTGGTTGTGGTTATTGAAGGTCAATCACCTCAGCTCCAAGCCAAGATCTCCTCATAGTTGTGCCCTAGGCCCAATCAACTTTTTCATCAATGACCTTCCTTCCATTATAAGGTTAGAAGTGGAGATATTCACTGATGTTTACACAATGTTCTGCACCATTCATGACTCCTCAGATACTCAAACAGCCCTTGTTCAAACGTAACAAGACCTGGACAGTATCCGGGTCTAGGCTGACAAGTGGCAAGTAACATTTGCTCCACACAAGTGCCAGACAATGACCATTTCCAACAAGACAGAATCCAACTATCATCCCTTGACATTTAATAGCATTACCCTTGCTGAATCCACCACTATCAACATCCTGGGAGTTACCACTGACCAAAAACTGAACTGCACCAGTCATATAAACACTATGGCTACAAGAACAAGTCAAAGGCTCAGAATTCTTAAGAAATTAACTTCCCCTTCCCCAAATCCTGTCCACTGTCCACAAGGCACAAGTCAGGAGTGTGATGAAATACTCTCCAACTCGCCTGGATGATTGCAACTCCAACAACACTCAGGAAGCCAGACATCATCCAGGACAAAGCAGCGTGTTCAATCTGGACCACTTCCACAAACATTCACTCCCTCCACGACCAACACACAGTGGCAGCAGCGTGTACCATCTACAAGATGCACTACAGGAATTCACCAACGCTCCTTCGGCAGCACCTTTCAAACCCACAACCACCACCATCTAGAAAGACAAGAGTAGCAAATCCTGGGCACACACCAACTGGAAGCTCACCTCCAAGTCACTCACCATCCTGACTTGAAAATATATTGCCATTCTTTCACTGTCACTGGTGAAAATAGGAGAACTCCCTCCCTATGGGTGTAACTGTCCCCAAGTAACCTGGAACTAGTGATTGTCTTCTCTTCCTCCTCCTCCATAGAAGTACAAAAGAATTCCCTGGTAGCATTATCGGGAAGTGGTTTAACAGAATGCTCTCACACCAACTGTCAGATGCTGCTGATTAAAATACTGACTCCTGTCAAGATCTGATAAGTTCATGATCCTGATTTCTTGGCCCTCATATGATTGTACCAACTCAGTTTGTCCATTGATGAGCAGGGCCAGCTTGTAAAGTCGCAGTATATCTGCTGAGGCTCTCACAATCCCTAGTGGTGTAAAAGATGGGTCTGGCCCATTGCCATGGAATAGTCCAGTCAGTTGGACTGAGCTGTACCATTTACCCCGTATCAGAAAACCTTTGATAAAATACCACCAGACAGCAGTCAGCACATCACACCTTTGAGGCCCTGAAGGATTAGGGATTGTAAATTCTGTCAGATAGCTCCCTGTGAAGATTGTCAAAGTTATTTGGCAGAATGCCTCATCATCAAATCTCTCAGACAAGCACTAAGATATAACTTGGCTGGTCATGAGATAATTCTTTCCTGGACATCGAGGGTGGAATTCTCCCCAAAAAATTCTCAGTGCCAAATTCATTAGAAAACTAGAATAATTCACATTGTTGTTTTTTCAGTGGGAATTCATACTACAATCTCCCACACACTGCAGAGGCCACAATGATGATTATCATTAGATTTCAGGGGGCAGGCTGTATTCCCAAGCGGGAGGCTGAATCCAACAGGCCTATGTGCATGGCCCTGAACTGCCAGCCTCCTGCTTGTTGGCCAACTCAATCACTGGCCATCCCAGGACTCCCACAGCGCTGCTTCCCCACCCCCACGCAGCCTAATTGCAGCCCATCCAACCATTCCTGGACCTAGCCCCGACTTCCCCATCCCAGGGTGTTCTAATCTCCAGTCCCCCTAAGAGATGATTTCCCCATCTCCCACAGTGCAGACTCCCCAGGATGCAGACTATCCCCCTGCTGCCTCCCCCACAGTCCGCCCCAATGGGCAATGACAAAGTGCCTCTAGGCATTGGCACTTTGCCCCTTGATGCACAAGCTGGTATTGTCAGGGTATCCATGCCCTAGAGGCACCACCTCCCCAATGTCCAATCCTCTAGAGGGTATCCTGATTGTTCCCCTTCATTCCAGTGGGGTCATCCCGATAGTTCACCAAAAGTGGGGACTTATTGTAAACCCCACTAGAATGAAATTCTCTGGCAGGATGGGAGAGGATAATCGGCCCAGAGAATTCAATTATGGACCTGCTAATAGCATTAAAAACAGATATGAAATATATAAAAATGACCTATCTGATCTTCCCACCAATTTCCAGTGTGAATCTGACAGCACCAGAAATCTGGCACCAGAAGATGCGCTCACTGCGGGAACACATGCGCGAGTCACGCCGGCCATGAAATTCTCCCACCCCACTGTGCTGAAAAATTAGCGCAGTGGGATGGGAGCGTTGTCCCCCCAAGAGTCTTACCCCTCTGCATTTTGCACTCATGGTGTTGTGGTAGGAACTGTGGTAGAAGGAACTGATAACTAAAGACCACAGCCCACATGATGATGTAAGAAGGCACATGACCTAGACCTACAGCCAGTATGAGGATAAGAAGAAATATGTAAAGATCTTGTATGGGGTCCTTTCCATACTTTTACCTGCTACCATAGTTATGTGCAGTTTTCAGTACTGTTAGTAAAGGCTTCTTTGTAACTTCAACAAGACTCCTTCATTGTGTTCAATGCACATCATAGATAATGACAACAAAACAGACCAGGGAAAAGCCATGGCCCGATTCCTCTTGGAATGTGTCTGTGTGAAGAAGATGTGTAATTGTTTGTGTCAAGCATTATGAACAATGTATAATTGGTAAAAATGCTTTCAGTTTCATTTGGGTTTTGTTTACGAACTTTGGTGCCTGGGAGGCTGGATAGACGTGTGAATTTGTGACTGAAAGGTCAGTTCTTTTGGGTTTTTGTATATATACATTTTTAATGAAACTTCATAACCTCTGAGTGAAAGAGATGGGTTAAAAGTTCAGTGATTCTGGAAACAAAACACCAAGTAGAAATACATTATTATTGCATAGCCATGGTGATCTAGGGACACAGAAAACGCAGCAGTTGAGAGGAAGGAGTTCAGACTGTCAGAGAGAGCACACAGGGATTTTAAGCTGGAAAAAGAAACCGAATGGCTAGTGGGATAGTGGTCAACTGAATAATCAGTTATGGGACTCAGTAATGTGATCAGTTTAGTGGAGGTGTGACAAAAAGACTGAGCTTAGGGAACTCATTTATTGCTCTGCAGTTGATGAAGCACTGAGTTTAGAGTGCAGATTTTGGGTGTCTCTGGCCGAGATATGAATTGGGTGAAAAGACATTAAGTGAATGCTCACGAATTCACTAGAGGGAAACTACTTGCAACTTTGCCAGTCCCTTTGTGTCAAGCCAGGGTAATTCTTCACTGGTTTACATGTCTGTAAAGATATTGCTGGGGTAAAGGATTGTGTAAAATTAAATTGTCTTCTTGGGTTTCTACTGAGATCTTTTTGTCTAATGTAAATTTTTTTTGATGTAATAAAACACTTCTCCTGTTTTAATAAGTACTTTATTCTTTGTATTAAGAATTCATCAGCAGACTCCTGTGAATTGTTCAGTAACTTTCCTCCACAGTTTCTAAATGAAAGGGTAAGATCTTTCAAGCCATGTTTCAATCTGGGATCTGACCTGTCCAGTATTAACATCAGCTGGGACTACAATACAAGATTCACCCTGAACAGTTCTGTGACTCAGGATTCTATGGACTGTTCCTAGACATGCTCACCAAAATAAACAGCAATTGCATGTGGAAGATGGTCAACTCGATGAAAGACACTCTTTGGTCTGCCCAGAACTTGCTGGTTTTCCAATGCAAAGAGTTGCCACGACCAGGTGTTGCAGACTGACACACAGCACGTGCTGAGGGACGCATTAAATCTTGGGATAGCCATGCAGGTGCAATGGCTAAAAGCCACTGTCTAAGACCTTTCAGTCATTGTTCACCAAGGGGCTTGAAATAGTCAGTAACTCCTCAAGATGTAACCCTAATATAGAATGTATATTGTCAATAATAACCAGTATTGCAGTAGTATTGAGGCATTTCTGAGTGCAATATTACTTATGCTGAAAATTTGAATTCTATCATTCTTTCTGTAATATTCAATTCAAAATTGTTTGGAATGCACCTTTATAAATTTTATGAATGAAGTTTTTTTTGGGGAAAAAAATGTGCCTCACTGAGGGATGCACTAAAGTCTGGAGCAGGTGCCGCAAAGACACAATGGGAAAAAGTCACCATCTTAGGCTCCAGATCTTATAATAGCTTTGGACAAAACACAGACAAAACAGATGGATTGCAGGGATGAAGTGAGAGTGAATGCATTTGGCATCTCGGAGTCCTTGCAAAACATAAGCTGATGGTTATCAAGGAAGAAAATTTCTACTAATTGGAGTCATACTTTGCACAAAGGAAGATTGCTGTATGCTATGAACTCGCTGCAGCAGTTCGTCAGGGTAGTATTGTAGGCCCAACCATTTTCAGCTGCTTCATCAATGCCTTCTCTTCCACAAAACTTCAGAAATGGTGTTGTTTGCTGATAATTGCACAGTGTTGAACATCATTCACCACTCCCCAGATACTGAAAAGATTCACATCTGCATGCTGCAAGACTGCCCTAAGACAGGCTTGGGTTGGTAAGTAGAATATAATACTCACATCATACAATTGTCAGATAATGACCATCCTCAGCAAAACAAAATCATACAGTCTGCCTTTAACATTCAGTAGCATTGCCATTGCTAATACCAAATGACCAACATCCTTCGCATTACCATTGACCAGAAACTGAACTGGACCAGCTATATAAATATTGTGTCAACAAAAGCAGGTCAAAGGTTGGGAATTCTTAGGTGAGTAAGTCACTTCATTGGCTTTAAAGCCTGTCCACCATCTATAATGCACAAGTCAGGAATGAGATGGAATACTCACCCATTTGTATGGGTGAATGCAGTTCTAACAGCACACCAGAACCTTGGGTGGGATTGTTCAGCATTGTTGTGTTGGGGGATAGGGCTAGTGAATCCAGCAGTCATTTGATCTGCTCAGCAACAGATAGACTTGCCTAGTGACAGCAGTAACCAGCATTCAAAGGCACTAATGAGATATGACGTTGCCCGTAGGCCAGATTAGCAGACAGAATCAGGTATAAATAACTATCATTGGGAAACAGTTTACCTAGATGACTAAGGGATGCTAATTTTGAGAGTCACATAATGTGAGCAGCACAGTGGCACGATGGTTAACACCGCTGCCTCACAGCGCCAGGGACCAAGGTTCAATTCCAGCCTTGGGTGACTGTCTGTGTGGAGTTTGCACATTCTCTCTGCATGTTTCCTTCAGATGCTCCATCCACACTCCAAAGATGTGCAGGTTAGGTGGATTGGCCATGCTAAATTACCCCTTAGTGTCAGAGGATTAGTAGTGTAAATATATGGAATTACATGGATAGGGCCTGGGTAGAATTGTTGTCAGTGCAGTTTCGATGGACCTGCATCGAGACTCTGTATTCTCCACCTGCACTGTAGGGATTCTATGTGAGAGATGCAAACAGTCCATATTCACAAAGGGGAAATTACACAGGAACCAGGGTAGAATTGCCAGCATCTGCAGAAGCAGACAGGCTATCCTAACATTGTACAGCCAGGATTGCTGCATTTGAGAGTTGCAGAGGCCAATTTTATAGCTCAGAGTCTGAGAGGTCATTTCAACATCTAAGAAATCTTAAAGACAAGATAGTGACAAGTATCTTTAAAAAGGCAGTTCAAATATCTTCGCTCGACCAGGAATAGGCATTTTCCAGATTCAAATGTCTACCTTGTATTGTGGGGTAGCTATGAGCTGGTCTGGGCTTAAGGTTTATTTAATTTGGATGTTGGTTGGGAATGCAAAAGAATATGAGTTTAGGGATTTCACAGACAAATAGTTTGGAACAAGGGGTAATTGCTATAAAACAGTGGGTGTATTTAGTAATTCAAATATTGAACCGTGTTAGAGTGTTACAGTCCTAGTCATGAGTGTCTTTCCTTTAGTTTAATGACTAGTATTTAGAATTTGTTACATGATGACTGGGCTGGTATTCTCTCTGGGGGTTTCATGTGATTCCTTACACCATTCCAAAACAATACACCACCATGAACTGGAGTTTCAAGTTGAAACACCCTTGCAGATAATATCCACATGGTTCATGATGGCAGTAAGCAAGCCATTCATATGTCCATTCTCATTCACAGGATCAGAAGATCCCACCAGTTGGAGGTTTCAGAAAATTTCAGCCCTTCACTCCTTCCACCACCAGCATGTACAGTATGTACTATTTAAAAAATGCACTATAGTAACCCAGCAAGCTTCCAACAACAATATTTTCCAAACTTGCGACCCCTTCATACTTGAAGAGAAAAGAGAGCAGAAGCATGGGAATCACACCGTACACAAATTATCTCCATGTCACATGCCATTCTGACTTAGAAATACAATGCTGTCCCTTCACTACCAATGAATTCCTTGCTAACAGCACTGTGAGTGGACCTACACACAATGATTTAAGAATACGGCTTTCCACTACTTTCTCAAGGATAATTACGGGCAGCACGGCGGCACAGTGGTTAGCACTGCTACCTCACAGTGTCAGGGACCTGAGTTCAATTCCAGCCTTGGGTCACTGCCCGTGTGGAGTTTGCACATTCTCCCATGTCTACATGGATTTCCTCCAGGTGCTCCAGTTTCCTCCTACAGTGCAAAGATGTGCAATTTCAGATTGATTGGTCATGCTGAATTAACCCTGGTGTCAGGGGGATTAGCAGGGTAAATATTAGGGTTCTGGGAATAGGGTCTGGATGGGATTGTGGTTGGTGCAGACCTAATGGTCTCCTTCTGCACTGTAGGGATTCTATGATTCTACAATTAGCAATGGGCAAAAATGCTGACCTTGCCAACAATGCTCACATCACATGAACAAAGAAAACATTTTAAAAATTAATTACTCCCAAGTATCTCCTGTTATATAAACAATCAACTTCAGTGCTTCTCTTCAAGGCTTCTCCAGATTGCAGGCTCTAAAGTAAGCCACTTCTGCCAGTATCATCTTACAGTGCAGATTGTTAACCCTCCATTTTTAGTGTTCTTATTGGAGCGGCACAGTAGCAAAGTGGTCAGCACTGCTGTCTCACAGAGCCAGGGACCTGGATTCAATTCCCAGGTGGGATCACTGTCTGTGTGGAGTATGCATGTTCTCCCCGTGTCTGCACGAGTTTCCCCCGGGCACTTTGGTTTCTTTCTACAGTCCAAAAGACATACTGGTTAGGTACATTGGCCATGCTAAATTCTCCCTCAATACACCTGAATAGGTGCCTAAGTGTGACGACTAACGGACTTTCACAATAAGTTCATTGCAATGTTAATGTAAGTTGACTTGTGACACTAATAAAGAAAGTTTTTTAAAAAAACCTCTCTGATACCCTTGGTATATTGGGGTGTAAGACAGCTTTACAACATACATCCTCATTTCTAAATATTACAATGAATTCCCAGTGGTATCACTGCACCTACAAAATGAACGTCTCAGACTCAAACACAAGGTACTCCAAATAAAATGTTCTTAAATCCCAAAATTTAAGAGCATTTGTAATCTTATTGGCATTAATTCAGTATTCATACACTGTCATTAAATCCTGCAAGCCATTTCACCACATCATGTTATCAGCATAAGTTGTTCCAAGAATATATTTTTTAAATCAATAGAAACAGCACGGTGGCACAGTGGTAGGACTGCTGCCTCACAGGGTTCGATTCCAGCCTCAGGTCACTGTCTGCATGGAGTCCGCATGTTTTTTCCGTGAATGCATGGGTTTCCTCCGGATACTCCAGTTTCCTCCCACAGTCTGAAAGATGTGCTGGTTAAGTTCTTTGGCCATGCTAAATTGCCCCTTGGTGTCAGGGGGGCAAGGAGGGTAAATATGTGCAGTTATGAGGATAAGGTCTGGGTGGAACTGTTGTCAGTGCAGGCTCAATGAGCCGAGTGGCCTGCTTCTGTAGATTCTATGCTTCTGTGAAACTTCTCATGGTTCAGCAAGTTTGTTTTCTGAGTACCTGTGTCATAAAGCTCAATGATGTCCCAGGTTCAACCCACAGGCATTGTTGATTTAGCTGTTCTCAGCTGGGACAGTGGCTAAGAGAGGAATAATCAGCGATCCTGGGTTCAGAAAGAAAATTGGCAAGGTTTTCACTACTAAAAGCTGTTCAGTGAATGATATGCGTGTGGACCTTAGGCGCATTAAGGCAAGATCCATGCTCAGCCATCATATTCTTCACAGCTGAACATCCTGTCATCGCTCAGACAGACGTTATGGATATTGGATCAAGTTCTGAAAGAACCCATAGAACCATATCCCAGCAAGAATTAAACTATTCAGGATGGTAAGGGACGACAGAGAAAGCTGATAGGAAAAGGGCAAAAAATGTTGATAGAATAAAATGGGATATTACAGTTAATTGTAATTTTTTAAATTCATTTTTGAAGGGCCATGAACTGTAAAATCTTCTAGACTTGCCTGGATTAATTGTATATTTGTGTTGTTTTAACAGATCTTTGCTGTAGTTCCACAAGGACTGCAAAATGTGTTTTGCAGCGTTAAACATTTTATCGCATCAAAATCATGTTAACATTTACATGACATTTTGGCAAAACAATTTGGAAATATCAGGTCGTCTCCTCTCAACCGCAATTTCTCTTCTGATTTCTGTTTTGCATTTGTTAAAGTTGTCAAATGTGTGCTGGAATACCCTCGAGATTGTTCATTGTCTCACTTGGAAAACATTACACAATTCTTACAGCGTAGCGTATGAGATGGAAATCAAACGACACACAGCAGATTTCAGCTTGCTTCTCTGAAGTCCTGCTGCGACATATTTGGAAAATACTTTAAGGAACCACACACAGATTTTATTCACAGCATGAACATTAACCACAATGAATTTTGTTCCACTTACTGTGTTGCTACATCCTAGAAATCAGTAAAGTTACATGATTTCTTTCCACAAAGGAGTTAAAGGTTAAATAGATTTGTTAGTTACAATGCAGCAAGTCAGGGAAAAAGGTGTGTAACTGGTGATTAGGAACATTATTGGTTTGTTTTTAAGAGGAAGAAACTTGATTAGAGTTGCTACAAAATGTAACAATTTGCTTGTCAGTGGGATCATAGAATTCTATAGTGCAGAAGGAGGCCATTTGGCCCTCTGAGTCCTATCCAGGCCTCATTTCCATAAACCCATGCATTTATCCTAGCTAGTTTCCGCAACACTAATTTAATTTAGCATGGTAATCTGGCGTGGCCAATCCACCCAACCGGCACATCTTTGGACTGTGGGATGAAACAGGAGCATCCGGAGGAAACATACACAGACACATGGAGAATGTGCAATCTCCAGACAGATAGTGACCCAGCAGGGAATTGAACCCAGCTCCTTAATGCTGTGAGGCAGCAGTGCTAATCAGTGTGCCACTGTCAGGTCACAGCAGGTTGGAGCTCAAAGTATCTTATCTCAGCTGGACAACGATGGGAAGTCAAAGGGTTTAGCAGACGCTCTCTTTCAGGGAGGAAAGGAAAGTCAGGCAAAGAATCATCTTGGACTGTGTGTTCATCAACATATTTTGATAATCCAGTACAGAGCAGTACTCACAAGATGTAGACTCACCTTACTGATCATGTACTGAAGACCTGAGGAGCCTAATGGAATGGTGAACTAGAGGAGATATCTAAATCATTTAGAATCGTGTACAAATACCTTTGGAAATGTTGCTTTATGTTTCTGACTATGGTCAGGGGGAATTGTCCTCATATTAAAATACTTGGCAATAAGAAAGAACAGCCTTTCATCACCTTCAGACAATGCTCTCCAGACAACTAAGTATTTTTAAGGTGAGATCACTGATATATGAATTACAGTCATCAGTTTGTTCACAGTAAGTTTCCAAAAAAAAGTGGTCCACAGTCTCAGATTCTCCTGCAAGTGGAAATATCCTCTACATATCAACTGTCCAGAACTCTCGGAATCTTAAAAGTTTCAATCAAGTCTAAATTCAAGTGAATACAAGCCTAGCCTTTCCAATCTTTCCTTATAACATAAGCCAGCCATTCCAGGTTTTGGTCTCGTAAACTTTCTCTGAACTGCTTCTAATATATTTACGTATTTCCTGAAATAAAGAGACCAACATAACAATACTCCAAATATGGCATTGGACTGGGGTAAACACAGTAAGGAGTCCCCCAACATCAGGTTAAAGTCCATCAGGATTATTTGTAGCAAACGCCACTAGCTTTCAGAACTGGCTGTTCTTTCGTCAGGTGGGTGGGAGTTCTGATCACAAACAGGGCACAAGATGTACATTATTTCCAGACAGGAAAGTTAGTGAGATTTTGCAAATCCAGACAAGTTGTGGGGGTTACAGATAGTGTGACATGAACTCAAGATCCTGGCTGAGGCCATCCTCATGTGTGGGGAACTTGGCTATCAATCTCTGCTCAGTGACTCTGCACTATCGTATGTCGTGAAGGCTGTATTGGAGAAAGCTTACTCGAAGAACAGAGACCAAATGCCCGTGACCGCTGAAGTATTCCCCAATAAGAAGAGAATAGTCTTCCCTGGTGATTGTCAAGCGGTGATCATTCATCCATTGTCGTAGCGTCTGCATGGTCTCCCCAATGTACCATGCCTCGGAACATCCTTTCCTGCAGCGTATCAGGTAGACAATGTTGGCCGAGTTTCAAGAGTATGTACCATGTACCTGGTGGATGGTGTTCTCACGTGAGATGATGGCATCTGTGTTGATGATCCAGCATGTCTTGCAGATGTTGCTGTGGCAGGGTTGTGTGATATTGTGGTCACTGTTAATATTCCAGATGCAGTTTCACCAGTGCCCTAAACAAGAAGTATAACCTCCCTCCTTTTTAAATTCCCTCACAGTGGACAATAACAATCTATTAGCTTTCCTAATTACTCGCTATATCTGTACACTTGCCTTCTATGATTCATGAATTAGGAATCAAGATCCCTATTTTAAAAGTTTATTTTAGTAGTGTCACAAGTAGGCTTGCATTAATACTGCAATGAAGTTACTGTGAAAATCCCTAAGTCGCCATACTCCAGCGCCTGTTCAGATACACTTAGAGAGAACTTAGGGCCAATGCACCTAACCAACACATCTTTCAGGCATTGGAGGAAACTGGAGAACCCAGAGGAAACCCATACAAACACAAAGGGCCCCATTTTACCATTTTCATTTTAAGTGCTGAATCTGGATGTAATTCAGATCCGACTTGGAAATCTGCTTTCGGGCGCCCTTACTCTGAAAAAAAAATTGCGTGTCTGAATTGTGCTGAGGGTGGGGCTTATCACGCCCGAAATGATTGGAGCTCTGAACTGTGCATACGCAGTTAGGAATAAGTTTGAAAATTGTGCCGCTGCCACATCGCACCCAGGCTGCAAGAAGCGGATAAAGCGGTCTGGGAGTGATGGTCCCCACATACATCACACCAACTCCTACAACATAATTTTTCCTCTTATCCACCCATCCCGCCCCCAGCTATCCAGACCGATCACAACTTTCTCCCCTTCTCTCCCGCACCCGGAGAGAGGTAGCGGACACCACTCCCCTCC
The DNA here is from genome assembly GCA_024679065.1 of Sphyrna mokarran. Taxonomy (NCBI): domain Eukaryota; kingdom Metazoa; phylum Chordata; class Chondrichthyes; order Carcharhiniformes; family Carcharhinidae; genus Sphyrna; species Sphyrna mokarran. Next base: position 37,961,352 of record JAGIQG010000015.1, read on the forward strand.
CCCTCCCCCCGCCCCACAGAGAAAGTTCGGGCCTCCCCACTCCCACCAGATAACGATCTGGCCTCCATCCTCCCTCTCTCCCAGCACCAGACAATGAACGGGCCTCTATCCAGCTCCCTCCTCTTCCCCACCGGAGATATATCTGACCTGCCTCCTCCTTCCTCCCCCCGCCCCATCAAAGAATGGTTGGGCTTGCCTCCCCCCCATCTCCTCAACCACACAATAATTAAGCCTCCCTCCTACTTTCCCCCTCTCTGCTCCACCAGGGATACATCTGACCCGCCTCCCCCACCACCAGAAAATGATCTGGCCTCCCTTCACTCACACCTCCCCCCTCACCAGAAAATGACCCACCCCCTTACCCCACCACTGAAGTGAGCCAGAGAGCCATTGGAAGCTTTGAACTTACTTCTTCAGCAGATGGAGTGCCCGTAACAGACCTTTGCCAAGCAGGTTATGCATAAAGGGGAAAATAAAAGTTGGGCTTGCAGGAGACTACAATTATCAAACCATTTTATCATCGTCATAACAATTATGGATATTATTTTGGGTACTGAAGATTGGGGTAAAGGGTATGCAAAATAGTCTTTAGCTCATCCAAAAACATATAAAGATAAGCATGAGAATATTAGATAAGAAAAAAATAGGTGATGACAGATTAAAAATTACAAAGGAAAATCATTATTTGATCAGTTATAAATATATTCAGCAAATGTTCAATTTAAATGCATGCAAATGCATTTAAATCACTGTTGTGCCCATTTTGGGCATAAATCAGATCGCGGCCACTTTTGGGCTTTGGTAAAGTGGGCACCTGTGCAGACGCTAGCCTGGATTGTGTTAATGACCTTATGCCTGACTTTACCACATTTTTGCATCCAAAAATGGGTGCGACACAATGGCAAAATCGGGCCTAAAGAGAAGGTACAGACTCTGCATAGACAGTGACCCAAGCTGAGAATTGAACCCAGGTCCTTGGTGCTGTGGGGCAGCAGTGCTAACCACTGTGTCATCATGCCCATGAATCTCAGACCTCAGTAATATCTCATCGTTTAGATAACAAGTTTGTTTCTTATTCTTCCTGCCAAAATGGAGAATTTCCCACTTTCCTCCATTCGCCAGATCATTGCTAACTCACCTAATCTGTCCATATCCCTTTGAAGCTTCCTTATGTCCCTTCACATTTTACTTTCTTACCTATTTTTGGGTCATCAGTAAATTTAGCAACCATACCTCTGATCCTTTCATCTAAGTCATTTATATTAGATCTAAAAAGAAATGAGGCCCAAGACTAGGCCATATTGACTCTGCCTGATTCCCTTGAACTTTCCTATGTGTCTTGCTGTAACATCTTTAATATTAATTTTAAACATTTTTTCTTTGACAGATGTTAGGCTTGTAGTTTCCCACTTACTGCCTCTCTCCCTTTTTGAGGAGACCATTTTGCCATTTGCCATTTTTCAATGTAATGGAACCCTCCTCGAATTGAGGGAAGTTTGAAAAATTAAAACAAAGCATTAACTATAATCTTTGCCACTTCTTTCAAGAATCTAGGATGAACCTGGGGATTTGTCAATCTGCAACTCCAACAATTTACTCAGTACCACTTCCCTGGTGATTGTAAATTTTTCTGAGTTCTCCCCTTCCTTCCATTTCCAGATTTACAGCTATTTCTGGGATGCTACGGTGAAGACTGATGCAAAATAACTGTTCGATTCATCAGCCATCTCACTAGTGTCTATTGTCAATCTCCCAGAGACACATTTTCTACAGTACATCCAGTCCTCCCCTGCTCTTCTTTAACATAGTGTCAGAAGCCTCAGTTTAACATCTTGCTCTACAAACAGCATGACAGTTGACACTCAGTGCAACCCTAGAGTTTCAGCCTAGAGTTTGTGCTGAAATCCCTCGAGGAACTTGAACCCATGACATTCTCTCTCTGAGATGGGAGTGTGACCACTGCTGCCACAGGTAACACCTAATAACCAATTTGAAAATGCCTCCTCTGCTATTGCACTGAGAATTAAAAACAATGGCCAGAAGGGCTGAATGGCCTACCTCCACTCCTCTGTCATATGCTCATACATGCAACTTTTCAATCTAACATGATTTTAAAGGTATGAATTTTCTTGCAAAAAGTTCTCATTGTAAAACATCTTTTCACTGAAATGAAAGAAGAGTGATAGGATGATTAAACATCTTATAAAAAAATTGATTCCATATTACAAAAGGATTAAAATTACATAGTTATTACCTTCCGAATACACATAGTTCTAGTAAACTGCCACAACTGCTTTGTGCAATTGCAAACCATCAATTTCACTCCTTTATGAATTATGGACATGAAGCAATATAAAGCAACGGTTGTAAATATAGCAACTGATGTTAGTATCCTTTCACAATCCATCATTAAACTTCTCTTAATCTATTCCAAACAGCATTTGCATTTTTGATTTGATTTAATTTATTATCGTCACATGTATTAGTATACAGTGAAAAGTATCGTTTCTTGCACGTTATATAGACAAGATGTGGAGATGCCAGCATTGGACCAGGATGTACACAGTAAGAAGTCTCACAACACCAGGTTAAAGTCCAACAGGTTTATTTGGAATCACAAGCTTTTGGAGCACTGCTCCTTCATCACCACTCACCTGATGAAGGAGCAGCGCTCGAAAGCTCGTGATTCGAGATAAACCTGTTGGACTTTAACCTAGTGTTATGAGACTTCTTGCTATACAGACAAAGCAAACCATTCATAGAGCACATAGGCTAAGTAGGGGAGAAGGAAAGGAGAGGGTGCAGAATATAGTGTTCCATTCATAGCTAGAGTGTAGAGAAAGATCAACTTAATACAAGGTAGGTCCATTCAAATGTCTGATGTTAGCAGGAAAGAAGCTGTTCTTGAGTCAGTCAGTATGTAACTTCAGACTTTGTATCTTTTTCCTGACAGAAAAAAGTGGAAGAGAATTTTCAACTGATATACATTTCAAGATAAGTCTTTCACTCTCTCTTGTAATTTGAAAAGATTCAGGTTACTTTGGATTCTAAATTTGTCTTCTTATTTGTCAGTATTTGGGTATTGTTAAATATTTATTTAATTAGTGGACGTAAGTCAAAATGGACATTTCCATGATCGTGTTCCTTTAAACTAGTCTATATAGATGGAGAACATTTTCACCTACATTTTAAGGAGCATTCAGAAGACTTGGTGCCATTTTCAGTTGAATTCAGAGTGAGATCAGAGTTACCCTGCTGTCCATTAGTCTATCGTGTGCATTGCAATTCCCATTCCCCCTGGATTGCTGCAGACCAACTAATCCCCCCCCCAATTTTAAGATTGCTTACAAAAATCCCAGTAGATTACAGAAAAGGAAGGAACACACCACCACTCCCATAAGACCAATGCGGGGAAATCAGATTCATATGCAGAAGGTCAATTGTTCTTCCAACCCAATTCCTAGCCACAAAATGGATGTATCACAACATGCTCTCCTTCTAGATTAATAAGTTTCACATGAACGGACACGGCCACAAATTTCTCCCATGAGATTACCAAGAAACAGTTGGATCCATGCTGACATTGACATTTGTCAGGGAGGAGAGCTTTGCACGTGTATATCTGTAAGCAAGCTTTCCCTGACTGAAGAGGGACAGAGAGTCAGCAATATAAATCAGTATAACTCTGGCTTGCAGTATACTTTTCACTGTATACTAATAATTGACAATACAATTATCAAACCATTGATATTATCATCATAACAGCTACGGATATTATTTTGGGAATTGGAGATTGGGGTAAAGGATATGCAAAGTAATCTTCAGCTCGATCAAAAACATGTAAAGATTACATGAGAATGTTAGATAAGAAAGAATGGGAAAGAAAATGACAGATTAAAAACTACAAGGGAAAACCCTTTTCTGATCATTTCTTAGTTATAAATATATTCAGCAAATCTTAATTTTTTTAACATTACTATGCAGAAGCAGTATTTTTTTTCGCTGGGAATGCTTTTACTTGCCTTTGACATTGCACAACTATCATTGATTAACAGCTGCTAAATGATTTAATAATTGTTTTTCGTAAGTCAGTGGAGTTACAATCAATCCTTGTTCAATACCTGCACTTCATGTATGTTAAAACAATCAAATGATGGACATCTTGCAGCAAAAAGAAGCTTTCTCTTTGCAGATGTTTTTTCAACTAAGAAATAATGTTCCACCTAGATTCCGTAAACATAAATTTTACACACATAGCAATAAGCTGGAACAAAAGCCCTGCTCCAGAGTTATATTTATCTCAATGTGGAGCATTGTAAATCTGTAACAATTACTTTTGTTGAAATGAGGCTGTACGGGGAGATGTCAGGGAGAGAGAGACAGAGGGAGGGAACCTTACATGCACAGATGTCACAGGTTTGATCCAGAATATAAAAATCAGTGGAAACTTTCCGTAATTCAACAACATCAGAGTCAGAGCAAAGGAACTGGGGCGGGGAGGAGAAAAATACTTTCAAATTCAAAGGAAAACTGGATAATTGGCAGTGGCAAATCTGATCTATACCCATTTGTCTGCCCAATTCAGTGTTAAAGCAGGCCATAAGATGGGTGCCCCCAGAACGGGCACAAGGTTATTTAAACTACAAATTGGCATACTGGCAGGTGGAATTTTACAGACTTGTTTGAGCAAGACTGGAAATTCCCGTCTGAGGTCGATGGACATTTTCACTGTCTGTCTATTGCCTGTTCCAATTCTATGGTAGGTGGGTGGTGGAATTCCGGCACCTACGGCTGTTGTAAGATCCCCAAGTGAAATGGAAAAGCGCCAGTAGCAAAGCATGTGCCAAGCATGGTAGTTCCACTTGTACTGAGCGATTGGTCTAGCCAGTGACCTTCAATGGCATCGTGGGAGGTTGTCAGGACTTTCTGATTTGATTTGATTTATGATTTGATTTACTGTATTATTATACAGTGAAAGATATTGTTTCTTGTGCGCTATACAGACAGAGAATACCATTCATAGAAAAGGAAAGGAGAGAGTGGGGAATGCAGTGTTACAGTCATAGCTAGGGTGTAGAGAAAGATCAACTTAATATAAGGTAGGTCTGTTCAAAATTCTGATGGCAGCAAGGAAGAGGCTGTCCTTGAAACGCTTGGCACATGACCTCATCTTTTGCATCTTTTTCCCAACTGAAAAAGGTGGAAGTGAATGTCTGGACATGTGGGGTCCTTAATAATGCTGGCTACTTTTCCAAGACAGTGGGAAGTATAGACAGAGTCAATGGATGGGAGGCTGGTTTGCATGATGGACTGGGCCACATTCACAACCATTGTAGTTTCTTGTGCTCTTGGAAACAGCAGGAGTCATACCAAGCTGTGATACAACCAGAAAGCTGCTTTCTATGGTGCATCTGTAAAAGGTTTTGTTCATTGCTATGAATCTTTACTCTAGTGCTGGTCCATTCTAACTTTATAACTTTCTATGAGGTCATTCTTGAATGACCTCATAGAAAGTTATAAAGTTCTAACAGGGCTAGACAGGATAGATTCAGAAAGAATTGGCCAGGCACCGCACACACATTCTTGACTTTGAATCCGCATTGGATACAAGTTAAAGATTCCCCATTAGGGTAGATTTTAATTTTCATCATCAGCATGGAATAAGGATACCTGGCATAGCAAGGGTTATTGTGGGACTTTGAAATCTTATCCTTGGGACTGTGATGTAAAGAGATGCATGACATGAGTCTGGGGTCAATTGTGCATTGGATAGAAACCTGTGTAGAAGCAAGCATGGAGTTAGTTCATAATTGGGCTATACCCTGTATATCTAAAAATAGTTATGTTTATCAATAAACAGTTAAAGTTCAATCATACTAAACTCAGAACCTCCTTGACTGAATATACAGTCTGCAATGTGATGACAACTAATGCCCAGAACCTCAGGGAAACTGGAGCAGAAATTCAAATGCTGGAAAACTAAAAGAAGAGAATTCAAACCTGATTAAATGTACCCGGAGTGAAGGGAGATTGTCTGAAAAAAAAACTCCACTGCAGAATTGGAAGCAGAAAGACAGATGAAAAATCTCCATTCTCAGGATGTCACAAGGTCTTGTGGAACTCCATGTGAATACCCACTGAATGCAGAGTCAATTCTAAGCTTCAGCGCTTTAAAACAGAAGTCTGAACAGGTTGGTTCCAAAAACACTGTGGCCACAACTTTGGTTCAGAATCAGTGCCATACTGCATGGTGGCTGAGCTTATAGGAAGAGGAAGTGAAAGATTTAAAAACTTCAGCCAGAGCCTGGAGCTGATTATAAAATGGTTGAAAATCCTCAGATTTCACAGGGAAAGTCCAGAATAGTTGGTTGAGTAAATCACCACAAGTTTTCCACTTTAGTTTCTAGTTTATTTATTAGTGTCACAAGTAGGCTTACATTAAAACTGCAATGAAGCTACTGTGAAAAGCCCTTAGTCACCACACACCATACAGTGAGGGAGAATTTAGCATGGCCAATGCATCTAGTCAGCACGCTTTTCGGACAAGCTTGGGACAACCATTGCTGCTGACTCAACATCTAATACACCTGTATGAAGCAGGCAGGATCGAACTCACAGTTAAAAGTATATTGCAGGCAATACTCCATTACAAAAGTTAATGAATGCAGCCGGAGTTATTTGTAGTCCACAATCAAGGACCTTTCTTTTTAAGCAGAAATGCCTGTGACAACCTCAACCTCCTTCACAAAATGGTGAGGTCAACCAGCAAGGAACCAAATTTAAAAATGAATCTTCAAGCTCTTCACTGGAAAAGGGGGAATTATTCAGTTTTACTTTAAGGGAGATGCCAAGCCCAAGTTCCTGTTCTCACGATAGGAAAGATCGCACCCACTCATGGAGCAAGCATGGCAACAACTGGATCAGATGATCAACATGGGGAATCACTTTTCCCGCAACAGAGCCAACTGAATGTTGTTCCTGGATGCTTCCACTTTCAAAGCCAAACGAGTCCATCAGTGTCCGTACTGACCTACCACAACTCAACAAGGCCATCGCAAGAGATGTCCACCCACTGTCCTCCATGAGCAACAGGCTGACCAAGCTCCCAGTGCTTTCAAAACTCATCACTAGCAGTGATTTCTGGCAACTTTGGCAAATTCCGTTTCAACCGCTTGCCATTCAGCATTCCATTGGCTCCTGAGGTATTTCAACGGTGTCCGCCATTTTGGAAGGCCTGGAGTGTGTCATTTCCAAAACGGATATTTAGGTCCATTGCGATATCCTGGATCTGTCCTGTATGGAGCTGGGCATATTGAAATTGACTGATAGGTAGAATCATATATACACTGTAAGAGGAAGTTAGGTGATAAAATAAAGGAAAGAGTAATGTGAATAATATAAGATGAAGCATAGGGGTAGAAGGATTACGTGGAGCATAAATACTAGCATGGGTCAGGTGGGCCAAATGGCCTATTTCTGTTCCTTATGTTCTATGTATTTGATTCACTGGCAGCGTAGAAAGTTCTCCAAAGACAATGAACCAAGCGACAACAGTACATTCCTATCAACTATTGCTGTCAGTTGTTGCTCCATCCCTATTTCTACAGCTGTGAAATTTAAATGTCAACACTGACACAAAACTCCTGACTTCAGTCCAATTTCCTGGTAGTTGATTTAAATCAAAGGACTTGCTGTCCCACAGACTTAAGGAGAGGAGCTTTCAAGTTGTAATCCAAGGTCTTTAAAGAGCGATAAAGTCATGGATATTTACAGCATGGAAACAGGCCCTTTGGGCCAACTTGTCCAAGCCACCTTTTTTTAACCACTAAGCCAGTCCAAATTGCCCGCGTTTGGCCCATACCCCTCTAGACCTATCTTACCCTGTAACTGTCTAAATGCTTTTAAAAGGTGAAGTTGTACCCGCTTTTATTATTAGCTCTGACAGCTCACTACAGACACTCACCACACTCTTTATGAAAGAATTGCCCCTTTGGACTCTTTTGTATCTCTTCCCTCTTACCTTAAACCTATGCCTTCTAGTTTTAGTCTCTCCTACCAGTGGGAAAAGATGTTGGCTATCTACCTTATCCATGTCCCTCATTATCTTATTATGTCCTTTAAGTATTGCAAAGCCAAGGTAGCAGTAGATGAATGGAACACAATGATTGCCATCAGAAAACAAAGATAAAATGTGTTTGTAGACTGAGCTGGTATAACCCAAGAATCTTGGATGAAATCTTTTTAACATGCTCATGAAGGTCATTATTTGTCACAATTATTTGTGTGGCAATCCTATTTGTCTGGTTGATATAAATATTCCAAGGCAATCTTAGAAAGATTTGGTAGCCCCCAAATTAATACCTCACACGCATGAAAGTGGAACACAGGGTCACAGGATGTGGGAGGGGAAGGGAGGTGGTTTAATGCCAGCAACATGTTATTCAATCCACCTTTACCAACTTCCTACCTTTCACCACTAGATAAAAGTAAATTACTGCTGATGCTGGAATCTGAAACCAAAAGAGAAAACGCTGAAAAATCTCAGCAGGTTTGGCAGCAGCTGTAAACAGAAAGGAGAGCTGACATTTCGAGTCCACATAACCCTTTGTCAAAGCTTTGACAAAGAGTCATCTGGACTCGAAACATCAGCTCTTTTCTCTCCTTACAGATGCTGCCGAACCTGCTGAGATTTTTCAGCATTTCCTCTTTTGGTTCCTATCTTTTACCAATTTGACAGGCACAAGGTGGGAGAATGTCAGGTCCTTGCTCCGTATAATCAGAAGTCAGTCTCTGATGATATAATTCAGATCCCAATACATTTTAATGTACATTCATGTACTCAGTGCTGGTCTCACCAAGAAGCCTTAGGACCTGAAAGTGGCCAGAAATGTTTGTTAATCTATATTCTTATGAATGCTCTTCTGAGTCCTATAATTAAGTTTGGGGATTTCACCTGCCCGAGGATCTCAGTCCAAAGTTCTCTCTGCAGGTCACCTACGGATGTATTTTTGTCACATTCCTATTGCTCATCTACATGCAGGTACTCAGCAGAGCTCTGGTGGCGGGGAGCAGGAGTGTGGAATGCATAATGATGGGGTGCTAATGCACGGGATAGCTTTATAAGGGGGAGCTGTGCAAGAGGGAAGCAGTGCAAGGCGGTGGTCAGCCGGGGAAGCGTGTGTGGGGGACAATGCAAAGGGAATCATGCATGGAGCCTATGCGAGAGGGAGCCATCCAGCAGTGGGCCACAGAAGGAGGGAGCAGGGGGGATGGTATATCAAAAGTCTGCCAGGGGATTCATCAGGAGGGTCCTGATGCCCTGATGCTGGTAACCCATGTTGGTGTGAAGCAGCAATGCCATCGATGCTGGAGTTAGGGTGCTCATGCAGTCTGGTTTCACCAACATACTTAGACTTCCCCACAACCGGTGCAAAGCTCCCTACTGCCAGAAAAACTGATTAATGCCAGCAGTGCTGAGCTCATCCAAAGGACCGATGTGGGATACTCCTGAGACTTTTAGGAAAAATCCCACCCCACTTATTTCCACCTCCATAACTTTGCCCAGCTCAGACGCTGCAGGCCATGAAACCATAATTCAAATCATTGTTATTTCCAAACTGGCTGATTCTTAGCCAGCCTCTCACATTGTACTCTCTAAAAACTTGACACTACCTGTGTCTTAACTCATATCGAATTCTGTTCGCCCATCACCCTGATGTTGCTGATCATCATAGGCTCCAAATTAAGGAATGACATGATTTTAAGTTTCTCTTCTTTTCAAATTGCCCTACAGCCTTGCCTCTCTTTGGATGTAATTCTTCCAGATGGGATTAGGCCCCTTGGTGGGGCAGGGATGGGGAATGTTTCCTGCTGCGGGGGCCAACAACAAACCATACCACCTTCCAGGCCAGACCTCATTTGTTGTATGCCGTGCATTTAGCTCCATATTATACTAACAATTCCCTATGTTTGCTGGATAATAAAGATTTTACAGTATCTAGAGGCACAAGCTAGTGTTTCTATAACCAAGGACTAAAATACAAAGTAATAGGATATGACCCAAACTGGTAATGTTGAGGATTAACCAGACGATTCATGGTTAGTACTCAAATCTTTTAAGCTTCTATTGTCTGCTAGCAAGGGGAACAGGCACAGTGAATTTTACTATGGTATTCTGTTAATTCATAAAAATACTTAGCAGTAATAGTTAATTACAGCAAATGAGAAATGAGCAACTTTCCAATCTTTCATCTGCATACATTGTCCACCAATCATAGCATAGCTTTTTGCCCTTTCTTACCCAATAGAAAACCACCTCTTTTGTTAATGCAATATATCAATGTATTTTGTCTTTTTTGGTATTTGTCTTGATAACTTGTCTTTGTTTTCATCCAGTAACCAAGCCCTGGAATAAAGCGTTTATGAAACTGATGCAAGATTAGATTAGTCTTTTATCCTGAGTAGCCCAAGCATTGGCCTCACTGAAGGCCTTATTTGCTGATAACATTTTCCATTGCTTGACAGAGTTGTTTGTAATAACTGAATTTCCACAATTGTTGTAACTTAATTTTTCTCCATCAGCATCTGCAGTTTTTAATTGCTTTCAACTATAGTTTCACAAGTTCCAGCGATTTCATGGTGTTTTATTTTGAAGTGAACATCTTTCATCTTGCAGAACAAAATGAACTAAATATATGACCATAGCCGGGATTACAACCTAATTTCCACAATAGGCAAATTAGATATCTTTAACACATTCAGATGCAGATTATTGCTGAAGGAACAAAGGATGAAACGTCATTTAAACTGAGCACAATCAAACATTTGTGTACACCATAACCCACTGAGTGCTGGTTCAGTGCCAATGTAAACTGGACCCATCTGAGGAGTTTGCTTTAGTTCAGCTCAGATCCAAACATCAACAACTTATTTTCTCGGCTTCTCATTTCCAAATTACAACCACGCTTAGGTTTAAAAACCAGTATAATTTTAAAAGTTTATTTATTAGTGTCACACATAGGCTTACATCAACACTGCAATGAAGTTAGTGAAGCTATTCCCCCTCCCTTCAAATGGCATATTTTGTCGTCAGAATTTATTTTAACTAATCTGATAAAATGTTAAAAATATAAGCAAGACAAAAAAGCATAAAACGTACATATTTGCCTACATTTTGACACTTGAATATGTTTTAGAAAAATAGGAATCTCAAAATACATGCATGAACAGCAGTACACAAAAATGTTCATAACTAGATGTAGTTATCTATCAAACTACACTGAAACTATCCAATGAAGGGTGAAATGTTGAAACTCTGCAATGTTTTGCTGCACCTTACCAAATGTGATTTTTCTCTTTCATTAACTAGAAAGAAACACCAAAGGAGACAGAACGCAGCGAAAATAGTAAAAGTAATATTCAACAAAAGCCACAAACTCTAGCCATGCTACAGCTGCCAAATGGCATCTCCTGTTCAACACAATCCCCTTGCATTATAAAACTAAAATAATCAAACCAGCAGTTAGGAATAGAAAACATAGAAACCACAGAGATTTCAGTGCGAGATCAGCAACTTGCACGTTCCGAGTTGGATTACGGCAATGAGTGAACTATACACTGAAAGCAGAGAGGTCACTTTCTATCTTCACAATTCCGGAAGAGAAGCTGGTCCACTAGAAGTGCAAAGTTGGAAATTTATCCCTGAGGATTCCAGTATTTGATTTCAACAAACCTGTGGTAGACCATTTTCCCTACTGACGACCTTAAAAAAATAAACCAACTCACCAGCTTGGAAATAACACTGCAGAGTAATACTGGACCTTACACACTAACACTTCCCTTTGAACTTTTTGCTGCATTTATTCCCTTATGGCCATTTGAAATATTTCCTAATGATGATGACTAATTTGTTATCTATACCGATGGCATCCTTCACTTTTCTTTTCAGTTTATTTAACATTCAAAAACAACATTTTACGAGCAAAATCAAAATTTAGATGTTTAATGAGAGTAATGTACTTAAGCTTGCTGGTGATACTAAAATAGTGGGAATTTCAGCTGTGAGGAGGTCGCAAAGAGTCTGTAAATGAGATATAAACAGATGAAGTGAATGAGTAACAATGTGGTGGATGGAGTGTAATGTGGGGAAGCACGAGGTTTTTCAGTTTGACAGTAAGAGTAGGAAAGCAGAATACTTTTAAAAGGGCTGAAACTTGTAAGTGTTAACATTCAGATGGGCAGCACAGTGGTTAGTGCTGCTGCCTCACAGTACAAGGGACTCGGGCTCGATTTCTGGCTTAGATCACTGTCTGTGTGGAGTCTGCATGTTCTCCCTGTGTCTGTGTATATTTCCTCCGGGTGCTCCAGTTTCCTCCCACAGTCCAAAACATGTGTTATTTAGGTACATGGGCCATGCTAAATTCTCCCTCGATGTACCTGCTCCCTCGATGTACCCGAACAAGTGCCAGAATTTTCGCAGTAACTTCATTACAGTGTTAATGTAAGCCACATTGTTACTCATTCACTTCATCTGTTTATATCTCATTTACAAACTCTTTGCGACCTCCTCACAGCTGAAATTCCCACTATCTTAGTACCACCAACAAGTTTAAGTACATCACTCTCATTAAACATCTAAATTTTGATTTTGCTTGTAAAAAGCTGTTTTTGAATGTTAAATGGACTGAAAAGAAACGTGAAGGATGCCATCGGTATAGATAACAAATTAGTCATCATCATTAGGAAATATTTCAAATAGCAATAAGGGAATAAATGCAGCAAAAAGTTCAAAGTAATACTTAAATAAATAAAAATAAATAAAGAGTACCATTAGCTTGAGGTTTAGTTATTAGTGTTGCAAGTAGGCTTACATTAACACTGTAATGAGGTTTCTGTGAAAATCCCCAAGTTGCCACATTTGGCAACTGTTCGAGTACACTAAGGGCCAATGCAGCATATCTTTCGAATTGTGGGAGGTAACCAGAGCACTCGTGCAATGGAATGGGAATTCCTACTGACAGCAGCGCGACCAGAGAATCACATTGTTAGCAAACAACGCACCACTTTCTGCTGGTAGGAAACACACAGCTGGGAGGCCGGAGAATCTCGCCCCATATCTTAAACTTTCCTCATATGGCAGTCCCTCTGTTCCTGGGATCATCCTAGGAAATCTCTCTGTACCAGCTCCAATGATGCTACATTTTTTCCTAAACAAGAGGATTAAAACTGTGCACAGTATTCTAAATGTGGCCTCACTAGTGCCTTGTACAGTTGCAACAACACCTCTTTAACATTTTATTCCAGTCAGTCTCATGTTAAGGGGCTGATCATTTAGGAGAGAGATGAGGAGAAATCACTTCACTCAGAGTATTCTCAACCTCTGGAATCCTGAGGAGTTATGGATGCTTCATAGTAAGTACATACAAGATTGAGAGAGACAAATTTTGTCCTGTGAGGGGACAAAGAGATATGAGAAGTGGACAGAACAGTGGGGTTAAAGCAGAAGATCAGCATGATCTTATTGAACCATAGAATCCATAGACTGCAGAAGGAGACCATTCGGCCATCGAGTCGGCACCGACTCTTCGAAAAAAGACCTTACCAAGGCCACCTCAGCCTACCCCTTCCCCACTCAATCCCCGTAACTCTGCATTTACCATGACAAACATCTTTGGATATTAATGGGCAATTTAGCATGGACAATTTGCCTAACCTACACATCTTTGACTGTGGAAGGAAACCGGAGCACCTGGAGGAAACCCAGACAGACACAGAGAGAATGTGCAAACTCCACATGAACAGTCACCCGAGGTTGGAATCGAACCTGGGTCCCTGATACTGTGAGGCAGCAATGCTAAGCACTGTGCCACCTATGGGGCAAGCTCGAGAGGCCATAGGGTCCACATCTACTATTTCTTATTTTCTGAAGTCAGGCCTGTCACTTTTAAAACAGTTTACACTACTCTTGTTTTGGTATTTTATTGAATTATACGGGTGCTGCCTGGAGGAATTGAGATGCTTGCCCGGTGTATTAGTGAGAGCCCCAAATCAATTAGATGACAAAGTCTCACTCAGATTTCAGCTTGAAAAACCGAGAAGCGGTTTGCCCATTTCAACGCACAACAGGAAATCTATTGAAAAGCAAGAGGTGAAGTCTGCAGCAGCCAAAGAGCTGGGATGATGGAGGGAGTGTGGAAATGGAAGGGATTATTAAAGGGCGCACAGGTCGGAGATGGGAGAGTATTTATTGGGGAGCTTAGGAAGTGCTGAAAAGAATTCTTTATCTCTGTAGCAGAGCTGTTTCCAGCAAGGCCTTCCAAGGGTGTTGGTTCTGAGTTATATCGGCATTGCAGAGGATCCGGCTTCCTTCCAGACTAATCATTGGCCAAATCCTGGCTTGCTCAAATACCTCAGCAGGCTGTTATCACACAGGAAGTCATCTGCAAGTTCTTCCTTGATGCTTTTTCCTGTGCTGTTGTAAACTGGGGCTGCTGTAACCCTTCACCAAGTCTTCTCAGTGTGACTATCTTTTTACTGAAAACCTCTCTGGAGTCTGTTAATTTTACTGAGTCCAATCCAAAAGATAACCGTTTGCCTGAAGGTCACTGCACATTCTGCCAAGTCAATGTTAAGAAGGTTGCTGTAGCTGTTCTAGAACCTTTTGGAGGTCCAGCACCAGTATAATCCTATTAATCTTGTACCATTATTATAAGGACAGCTTACTTAGGCCACCTTCCCCATCACCCTGCCCTCCTCCATGCTCTATCCCTGTAATCCAATACATTTACCATGGCTAATACCCCTAATCCACACATCTTTGGATACTAATGGGCAATTCAGCATGATTAATTTACCTAACCCACACACCTTTGACTGTGGGAGGAAACCAGAACACCTGGAGGTGACTTACACAGACACGTGTGCCATTATACCATTAGTTTTTTGCTAGAATGGCATGGTGACACAGTAGTTAGCACTGCTGCCTTACAGCACCAGGGACCAGGTTTGATTCCCTGCTTGGTCATAGTCTGTGCAGAGTCTGCACGTTCTCCCCAGGTCTGCTCCAGTTTCCCACCACAGTCTGAAAAATATGTTGGTTTGATGCATTAGCCATGCTAAATTCTTCCTCAGTGTACCGGAAAAAGCGCTACGGTGTGGCAACTAGACAATTTTCACCGTAACTTCATCGCGGTGTTAATGGAAGCCTATATCTAACACTAATAAATAAACTTTAAACTTTACACAGCTGTATTCACACACTGATGGTAGCTAGCAGTAACTGTAAGTCAAATTTTGATGAAAAATAGCATCTTCAAATATCAAAATAAAGTCATTTATTCAATGTGACAATTGGCAGTTGCCAATATCAGTATTCTGACAGAAAGAACTCAGGCAAGTATTTGCAGATTGTACTCAGTGTATGAAGTGTGGACACAAATGTGCTATTCTGAACTTCAGTTGCACTGATTATCCAAAGAAATGGTTGAAGACAACTTCCTATATCCTCGGTTTTTACAAGTATAACATTCACAACGGTAAGAACGGCTACATTTTCAATCATTTGTCATGCAGCAATGAAATTCCATGTTGCACCAGGATGTTTTGCACCTTGGAAGCATCAACAATATTGGACGGTGAGAAAAGCTGTCACCATGGTCAGTTCGACCTCTACGTGTTATAGCCATTAGAGGAAAGTTATCCCAAACAGCAGTGAGAAGCTTTAAAATAAAAAATACAATGCTGCGGATGCTGGAATCTGAAACAAAAACAGAAAATGCTGGAAAATCTTAGCAGGTCTGACAGCATCTGTGGCGAATAGAGCTAACATTTGGATGACTCTTTGTCAGAATTGGTGATATTTTCCAGCATTTTCCTGTTTTTGGTTGGTGAGTAGCTTTATCAAGGCAAATCGTGACCAAGAACAACCAGCATCCAACTGAATGGAGAATGGAAAGGCCATGCTTGAAATATCTTCTTGTCAAAGTTGGCAATTCCAGCATTTTTAATCTTCTTTTTATTTTAAAATTATATTCTTATACCTCCTCTGAGTCCAAAGTTCTGTGCACAATAGTTGGACAAAAAACCAAGATGCATGATATTTAATACATTTAAGTAAATTTTAATTGTTTGGTCTAAGAGCAAGATTGCAAAGGCTTCATACTGATTGGTATTAGATGCTTGTTAAGTAAATGTACACATGAAGTACACTAATCCACAGTGGCTTGGGCTGAGCCAATATTTTCAGCATAATTCACCCAAAATTGGCCAAAGACAGCCCAAAGGCTCAAAGAATTTCAAGAGCTAGAACATCTATTACAATCAAGTTCCCAAGACCTTTTACACTTGTTCAAAAAAACATCTGCTGGAGTCAACCTCATCTAGAAAAATCT
Source organism: Sphyrna mokarran (assembly GCA_024679065.1). NCBI lineage: Eukaryota > Metazoa > Chordata > Chondrichthyes > Carcharhiniformes > Carcharhinidae > Sphyrna > Sphyrna mokarran. The sequence continues at coordinate 37,977,740 of JAGIQG010000015.1, forward strand.
GCAATTTCCAATGGACAACACGGAGCTGAACCTTTCAATCGCTGGCTGCAAACTCGGTCTCAGCAGGGTTGCTGGTGTCAGCTTTGTGAATCCTGAGTCTTAAAGATGGCAGCTGGTCTGCTTCTAACCACTTACAGTGCAGTCTGTGCAGCACATTGTGCTTGTGAAGTGTTCCAGCAAAGAGTTTTTTCACCCCACCCGCCACGGGAAGCACAGCGGGAGGGATGCGAACCATGCAAAGACCCTCTGGTAGGATGTTTCAGTTTTAGGGGTGATTGTGGTCTGAAAATCCCACCCCACGTGTCACACTAGAAACCAAAAGAATGAAGAGGTTGTGATGCAGAGTATGAGTGCTAATAGCTCAGGGAGTTATTGGCTGAAGCACTGCTATCTTTAAACACAAAACGTGGTGTCAGGAAGTGGGGATAAAACAGAGATTAGAATCCTGGAAATGCTGCGAAGGAGATGCAGCATAGAGAAATGTTCAAATCTGCCACAAGCAGCTGGAAAAGGACAAGGAAGAACAAATAGATAGTGAAAACTGTAGAAAAGGATGCAGGGGGGGTGGGAGGAAGGGGATCCTCCAACAGCACAACAGGCCAGGAGACATCAGTGGAGGCTGTTTTGCAAGTTCCTTGCCGAATATCATGGTCTCCGTGTGTCTCCAGTTCCAGGGTTTTACACTAAACAGCTCCACGCCAGAAACCATATTCATTTTCAATATTTAAATGAACATTTACATTTGATTAGTGGGCCTGGGATAGAATTCGCTGAGCTCACTAGCACTCCCTACGCTCTCCCCACGCTCCCCCCACCACCAACACCCACCCCAACCCGGGGTGGTTCACTCCAGCAGGTTTTTACAATCACTTCCCACTAATGGGGAATAGTCGGCCAACCCACTAGAGGGAGCAGAGGCATTGAGGCCTGGGGGAATGGGGAGAGGTGCCCTTGTTGTCAGTGAATGTAACAACAAGGTATCCATGGTCACACCGTCTCAAACAAACTGTCCATGGTCACACCGTCTCAAACAAACTGTCCATGGTCACACCATCTCAAACAAACTGTCCATGATCACACCGTCTCAAACAAACTGTCCATGATCACACCGTCTCAAACAAACTGTCCATGGTCACACCGTCTCAAACAAACTGTCCATGGTCACACCATCTCAAACAAACTGTCCATGGTCACACCATCTCAAACAAACTGTCCATGGTCACACCATCTCAAACAAACTGTCCGTGGTCACACCATCTCAAACAAACTGTCCACGGTCACACCATCTCCAATAAACTGTCCACGGTCACACCGTCTCAAACAAACTGTCCATGGTCACACCGTCTCAAACAAACTATCCACGGTCACACCATCTCCAACAAACTGTCCACGGTCACACCGTCTCAAACAAACTGTCCATGGTCACACCGTTTCAAACAAAGTGTCCATGATGATACCATCTCGATCAATGTACCCATGGTCACACTTGCACATGGTCGAGCTTGCACTTTATGCCAGATAGCATGATCAGATGATTGAGGCTGGAAAAGGCGCATGAGACAGAAATGTGTCATCATTCTGGGAGTTGTCAGTGACGCCAAGTGAAATGGCCTCTGTCACTGCTGGCCGAATAAATTTCAGCATCATCTCCTCCTGGGAGCTCAGGAGACATTGTTTCCCCCTCCCCCCAGCACTTTCCTGCTTCTTTCATCAGTTACGTGCTACCCTGTACTGCGAGAGAGAGTGAAGTTTGTTGGGAGTTGGTGCATTAAGCAGTACTGGAATTGGTGAAGCACGAGAAAGGAGAAGAACACTTGAGAATTCAGTGACAATGACCAAGCACCTAAATTCACTGAACTTTTTCCAACATCACAACCAGGCTCCTTAAATTGATTTCGGTGGCCATTTTGACCTGTGCTAGGAGGGTTGGAAAACCAATGGGCAGAATCTTATGGCCTCACTCAACCTGAGACCAAAAAATCCAGTCCAAAATCCATAAACCTTCCCATTGTCCACCCCACGCCTGCTGCGATTCCCATGGCGGACAAGACAGTAGAATTCCAGTGAACTTCTTGGCTCCCTTCCGCTGCCTGAACTTTGCATCACAGAAGCTGGGAGTACTGTCTCCACTGAAGACCATCCCTTCCCTGAAAAATTTTCATGAATAATTCCACGAGATGCTGCAGCCAGAACACACCTCTTCTTTAAAAAGAGCAAGCTACATTTAAGAAATGCAGATTGGGTGTAACGTGCTAGCCACACATGCCACTGGGCTTCCTGGTGAACGTGCAGACACATTTAATGCTGCATACCATCATTGTGGTGCTGAGCAGACAGCACAATGGTTTGGGGACTGTCTGAAATGCTTTAACTGGGCTCATCGCCCATTGTGATCACCACCTAGGCTAAGGTGTATTTTTCTGCTCTATATGTCTGTACATTTCTGCATTGCTGTGAATTTATGATTTAACAAAACACAGGTGGAGAAATCTTGTGCTGCAAGGGATCAGCAACATGATCTGAGCTTCCAAAGGTTTCCAGAAACGGAAAACTTTAATTGCCTAAACACCTGTTACCTGTGCATTATTAATGGAGAGAAGATTTTAATCTCCCTCTAAATTGCAAGCAGCACAGGAACAATAGGCGGCTGTTGTCAATAACGTTAACTGTCATACGAATGTAGCTTTTCTGATCCAATAGGTGGGATTTACATTTTTCCTTTCTATCCTTTGAGCCAATGTGCAGGTATATTGCTTCTCTTCATTTCACTACATGACTCATTCTATTATTAGCACATTTTACAATCAATCTTCATGGCTGCAAGTTGCATGCCTGAGCTGATGGCTTATAACAAAGGTACAACTGTGTGTGAGGCTTTGGATATGCTATCTTACATAATTCGTTCATTGTCTTTTAGATGCATGGAAGGACAAATTGAAGGCATTAACTTTACCTCTGGGCATCAACTTTTAAAAACGATAATCTTAGCTTGCTACGCATTAGCGGTCAGTGGCACTGTGCCACTAATTTGATAAAAAAGTACACTGCTTACGTGGGGCAGGATTATGATCCAAGAATCTGTCAGACCAAATTCAGACATTTCCTTTGTGTACCATTGGAATTTCCCCCAGAATTAACTGTTCTTAAAGTGATAGCATCGGCTTTAATACAGCTTTCCAAAGCAAAGCACGTTGGCATTTACAGACAGGGTAGTTGTAGCACACATGTCAACAAAAGTTTAAATATCTCCAGATCAGACATTTAGTTATTTATATTTTATATTTACAGTCTATTGTGACCTTTGGGGAATTTTCACATAATGGCTGAGGTTTTAAATGAAGTGTAGTCAATATTTTTATTAAAGTCTTCATTAAAATAGTAATCATATCTACACATCCTTAGCATAAATCACAGTGATAATAATAAAACTGGAACAGCCCTCTCCAGTGGAATATATTTGAAAACTATCAACTTTGATCGATATTTCTCTCCCCATCAAAGTTTCTTGCTTTGATCTATTTTCCTCTAGTATCACAGCACAATTGCTGCGCTAGATTCTACAATTTAAAAACTGCTTGTAAAATTAAGAATTGAAACTTATTAAGCAATGTCAAGAAGCCAACCGGCATAATTGTGGCCCTGTGCTTATTTCTCAGATACTTTATATATGTAAAACATAAAAGTTCAACAGTTTAAAAAACAATTATTTTATTCATTTTCTGCACTGGAAAGAATGAATGTTTTAGTTTTTGTTTGGAAAGTGAAAGCAAGTTTTGTCTTGTGTCATTTTTTTCCCACTGTTTCTCTCCCTTTTTTGTGTTTTTGGACCAAGCACATCCAATGGACAAGTTGCTCCCAAGATGTGTTTAAACTTCTTTGGAAGGATGACACTGTGCTGCCATTTTCTCAGAATTTCCTGTCCTTTTTTTTTCTGGACTCAGCTTGGCAGCTTTCCAAACTAAAGCTGCTGAGATTGGAAACTTAGTTGAGGAACAGATGGAATTGCATTCCACTATTTTGTGCTACCAAACAATTGTGCTGAGTCATTGTGCCAGCTTCAGTTATGTCTGAGGCCTACTTGTCCCTGTCTTCCCTTCCAGCCTCCATTCCCATTTCAGGAAGTCAGCGAGTGACCTTCTTCTGGGCCTGGATAAGAAAGTGCCACACTTGATGCCGTTTCTAATTTTTCAATGGGATAGGCTCTTGATTTGGCTTTTTATTAAAAATATCAGAGATGATAGAACCCCTACAGTGCAGAAGGAGGCCATTCAGCCCACTAGGTCTGCACCGACCACAATCCCACCCAGGTCCTATCTCCATGCATTTACCCTGGCTAGTCCTCCTGATACTAAGGGGCAATTTAACATCCACTTAACCTGCAGATCTTTGGAGTATTGGAGGAAACTGGAGCATCTGGAGGAAACCCACGCTGACATGGGAAGAACATGCAGATTACACAGAGACAGTGGCCCAAACTGGGAATCGAACCCGGGTCCCTGATGCTGTGAGGCAGCAGTGCTAACCACTGTGCCACCATGCCACCCATTGACCTATCTCAATATTTAAACATATCTCAACAGCTAGTTACTTGATGATGTGCAAAATCAATCCAGATAATTCTTTCCTTCGAGCTGCCCAACCTCTGCTCTGCACCACTGCAGTGAGCACCAACAATGGCCGCTTCCCACATGGAGAACTATAGGCACAAACATCTGTCCCATTTCCCTTTGGTGCCCAGGCCAGGTGGTTTAATATTGACTGATAAATTTACTGGTTTAAAAAAGAGAATTGACCTCAAAAATTTAAAAAGGAGTGCGGATAAAAATGGTTTAGTGATGAGTAATGGGCCTAGAGCTTTAATGAGGAATGCTGGTCCCAGAGGTCTAATAAGAGGACATAGCCTTAACAATTTAATGAGGAGAGATGGCCCAGTAGTTTAACACAGAATGCTGGCACTAAATTTTTAAATCATTCCATTCCCTTGGATTGTGCAACAGCACTGTTCCTACGGCCCTTTTTAAATGATTGTACTTGGGCTCTTCTGCTGAGCATATGTTCGGCAATTGGCACATAACATTTTTTTTACAGACTGCAGTCCGATATTGGCATTTACAACATCCACATGTTGGTACTCGAGAGCAGTCCATAAGAAGTTGTTATCCACCAGCAGTTAACATTAAACCATCAGGGCCAGCAGTAAAATGTTATACAATACTTTGGGGAGCAGCATGTGGTAATTTCAATCATCTTGTTACACTGCTCCCCTGTTATAAAATGGGCTTTGGCTTTCTCCCAAACACCACATTATAATGAGAGTTTGCAATATATGTCAAAGCGTTAAAGAATTATCTACCCCCTGTTTAGAATGATTGAGCGTTGGCATTTTTCAGACATACTTCATCGATGCAACAATATATACTTCAGCAGTTAAAGCATTGATGTGAAACACAGTTATGAGAAAGGCCTGAGATCTCAATGCTCCCTGCTATCACTAACTGGAAATTTCTGCCTTCTCTAACATTTAACAGTTCTCAAGTAGGAAATTGTTCCGATAAGATTTAGAGCTTTGAAAAGTAAGAAGCTCCCTCCTTGTTTAATATTCATTTTTCCAATAAAGATTTTTTTTTAAATGGGTAACTGCCAGTTACTTTATGGTCATGTCCTCTCATTTATAGAGAGAATGTCGAATATTTTCGTGGAGGCTGCACTTACAAATACTCCAAATCCACTTCTTGAACAGATGTAATTATACTGGATTTCTTACAAGGGCTGCATTTCCCCCTTCTGTTCAAGTGCAAACAGTGACTCCTGTGCACTTTTGCATCACGCAACCTCCTCCCAGAACAGTGGCTTTAGTGAATAGTTTAAACAGAGTTTCCTATTGCTTACTCAATCAGGGGTAGCTGCCGCATTCATTGGGCTATAGAAAATCTGTTCTTTGTTGATATGCCAGCCAGATCTGTGCTACCAATATGCATTAGGATCAATCTTGGGAGACATCTGTCCTTTTGTACAACTGAGTCCAATAATTACATTGTCTTGTGCATTGAAGGCAGTTAGCCAGGTTTTCCAGTTTGTAAGGTAAAGAATGCTTGGCCACCATCCAACCAACATTATGGTTCAGCTCAACAAAAGTACTGGGACTGGAAACTTCACAGCGCACAGAAGCCAGAGTGGAGAGCACTCTACACGTGCCTGTTACTGTTGACTCAGGCTGCACGCAATATATATATTTTAATCAAGCAAATGTACAGGCAGCGCCACCTCACTACTGCCCATCTATCACAGGGTGTCTATGATACTACATAAAGACAGCCAGCTCCTCTGAAAGAGAAGGCGCACACTGGCTGTTGATGTCAGGGACACTTTTTCACAAGCAACAATATAACAATATGAATGCTGGGAGAGGGCGAAGGTCCTTAGATGCTTCCCAAGAGGTTCTGTTGCGGGCAGTGGACACGAGGCGGGGCCACTTCTTATTTAGTGTCACAAGTGGGCTTACATTAACACTGCAATTCAGTTACTGTGAAAATTCCCTAATTGCCACACTCCAACGCCTGTTCGGGTACACTGAGGGAAAGCTTAGCATGGCCAATCCATCTAACCAGCACATCTTCTGGACTGTGGGAGGAAAACCACGCAGGCACTGGGAGAACATGCAAACTCCACAAACAGAGTGACCCAAGCCGTGAATCAAACCTGGGTCCTTGCCGTTGTGAGGCAGCAGTACTAACCACTAAGCCACTGTGTCTCCTCTTCCCCAAGGCAAAAATTGTAGAATTTGTGAAAGCTAGGATCCAGAAACACCCAGGACAGAGCTGCAATGCTAGAAGATATTTAATGATTTCACCAGAGTTCGCAATGCAAAAATGCTGTTTTTTTTAATTCCCTGCTCACCTCCCTACTATTGCACAAATCAAACTGACCACAACAGGAACTAAATTCACCCACTGCCCCCATGTTGTGTTCTGCACTTTCCTGCAGTTACTGCACCATCATGTAGAACTCCAATATGAATAAAAAAACATTGTTTAACTACCATAGACAGCACAGTGGCACAGTGGTTAGCACTACTGCCTCACAGCACCAGGGACCCAAGTTCAACTCCTGGCTTGGGTCACTGTCTGTGTGAAGTTTGCACATTCTCCCAATGTCTGCCTGGATTTCCTCCCACGGTCCAAAGATGTGCAGATTAGGTGGATAGGTCATGTCAAATTGACCCTTAATGTCAGGAGGACTAGCTAGGGTAACTGAATTGGGTTATGGGAACAGGGTCTGGGTGCAGATGTGATAGGTCGAATGGCCTTCTTCTGCACTATAAGATTCTATGATTCTATGATAATCCAGATGTTTGGAGCACTCACTCCTTTGAGTCAGCGGGTGTGGGTTTAAGTTTCACTCTAGATACTTCAACACACAGGTCTCAGTTGATACTCCTAAGCGGTACTGAGGGAGTGCAGCACTGTCAGAGGCTCCAGCTTCTACACCAAACTTTGAACTGAGGGCCTGCCTGCTCTCTCATGTGGAATTAAATGATCCCATGATACTATCTTGAAGAAAAGCAGGGGGAATTATCTCTGATGTCCTAGCAAATACGTATCCTTCAATCATGGAATCAAATTCCTACAGTCCAGAAGGAGGCCATTTGATTTTCTAGCCCAGTTGTGGTGGGACCTGCTGCAGGATATTCAGCAGTTCAGCCATAAGTCCATGGGTTAGTGGTAGGACTAGACAATCCTGGCAGAGAGCGGGACTGGAGAATTCTAGCAGGGTGACGGGCTGGAGAATGCTAGCAGTGAGTGAGGCTGGAGAATCCCAGCAGGAGTGGGGACTGAAGTATCGGGGAGTGGGAGCAAATGAACAACCCTGGCTGTGGGAGGGACTGGAGAATCCCAGCAGTGAGCAGGACTGGACAATCACAGCTGTGGGAGAGACTTGAGAGTCTCAGAACTGAGTGGGACTGGAGAATCTCAGCAGTGAGCAGGAGTGGAGAATCTCAGCGGTGAGTGGGACTGGACAATCCCGGCAGTGAGTGGGACTGAAATATCCAGGAATGGGAGGGACTGAAGAATCCTGGCTGTGGGAGGAACTGGACAATCCTGGCTGCGTGTCTGAAGAATCCTAGCAGTGAGTAGGACTGGAGAATCCCAGCTGTGGAAGGGACTGGACAATCTGGTAGTGAGTGGAACTGGAGAATCCCAACAGTGAGCGGAACTGGCGAATCCCAACTGTGGAAGGGATTGGAGAATCCTGGCAGCGAGTGGAACTGGAGAGTCCCGACAATGAGTGGAACTGGACAATCCTGGCTGTGGGAGGGACTGGAGAATCCCAGCAGTGATTGGGACTGGAGAATTCCATCTAGTGTTTGTCCTCCTTACCATTAGTCAGTGACATCTGCATCACCAATGGCCACTGGGGATCAGAGTAGGATTGCCCCAAAGCCGCATCGAGTGCCAATACTTACCATCCACACCACCAAACAAATGGTATCAGGGAGCTGCTGGCACCAATCTTACTGTAGCCCGGCATGTGTCACCACCTTCACATTGGATAAAGTGAAAAGGGGAACTCAAAAACATCTGGTCTTCCTTGAGAACTCAATAAAAATTGTTCAAATTAATTAAGGAAGGAAATATTTGCATTGGAGGCAGTTCAGAGAAGAGTCACTAGGCTGGTTCCTGGGTTTAAGTGACTTTTTTATGAGGAAAGGTTGGGCCTAAGCTCATTGGAGCTTAGAAGAATAAGGAGTGACCAGAGGCTGTTGAGATTTTACATTGTCCATCTGCGTTTATGATTGGTGGGTGCGCTTACTGGTCAGGCAGCCTTTTCTGTTGAAGCTGGAACCTCAATCCCCTCAATCGAAGGATCAGGATTCAAAAAAAATTAACAACAGCCGGAAATTTACAGCCCGCCACAGGAATTGTAGTGAGCAAGGGGCGGACCATGAAAGGTCCATTGACCTGGGGTGGAATTTTACCATTTGGGGATGAGTGAGACCATAAAGTTCTACCCAATGTGTCTGGGGACTGGGTATGATTGTGCTGCATAGACGTTAATGGCATAGTTTCTCCATTTTTATTAATGTTTCACAGGTTAGTAGTTCCCTGGGACAGCTCCTTAGTGGCTATTCTCTTGAAGGAGCACATTGCAAGCACAGCCCACACTCTCCCGCTCTTATCTCTCTCTGGCAATGCTCAGTCTTTCACAGTGTTCATTTCACATTGGTGGGAAATTGTACTCTGTGACCAACCATATGTGGGATTGCATTTCATACCCACTTCCAGACCCACCCAATCTACATGCCCAATGCCGAAAAATTCAGGCCCATGGTTTCGGAGTCACTAGGAACTCGGCTCAGAGGAAGTGACTCAAACCCAATCTTAAATAAGGAGAGAGATTTTGTTGTAATTTGGGGAAGGTGAGCGCACAAGATGCACCCGTACTGGGATGGGTGCCCATTGCCCATATTCAAATAGGGTCATGCGCTGCCATCTTACGTAACAAAGGTAACTGCAGGAAATCCCCCTGCTAAGTCACAAGGTACCATGCAGGCCATGTTCAATGTTAAATGCTGCACACTGCGGCCACGTAAGATACAAGTTTCAGTGCATTGAAATAAACAAAGTGTGCGCAATAACATAGTTCTAAAGGGAGATTTGCATCCAGGTACTCACTGCCTGGGCAATATCCTCATGATCTTTTTTGGAGAAGATAGCCTGGCATGAAGTTAGCTGTAGCACATAGTAAAAGTACCAGTCACGTGATGAGTTCAGCATTAGGCAATATAAACATTTAAGATTTAACAAAATTCCAGAAAGTGAGATTTGAATTCCCCATGGCTTTACAGATAGAAAACAAATCTTCACATGGAATCTTGTGTTCAGCTGGACACTAAAAAGTTTAAAGATCTGTTAAAGGATATAATTGCATTCCAGACAGAATTAAAACGGGCTCAATATGGATGTGACTCCACAGTGAAAGCGCTTTTCCATTCAACCATGCCAATGTAAAGTCTTTTTCTTTTGACTCAGTGGAGAACTTAAGTACAACAATATGATTGTCAATGTCAGTGTGACTCTGAGGGCTTTGCAAAAAAAAAACTGGTGCCAAAAAGCATGATGGCAGAATAGTTTTTTTATTCATTCATGGGACATAGGTGTCGCTGATTGGCCAGCATTTATTGCCCATCCCTTGTTGTCCTTGGAGGGCATTGAGAGTCAATCACATTGTTGTGGCTCTGGAGTTACATGTAGGCTAGACGAGGTAAGGACAGCAGATTTCCTTCCCTAAAGCACATTCGGCATGATGGTCAGTAGATTCCTTTATTTAACTCATCATCTGCCATGGTGGGATTCAAACCCAGGTCCCCAAAATATTAGCTGAGTTTCTGGATTAATAGTCTAGCGATAATACCACTAGGCCATCGTCCTCCCTTTTAAATGCAAAAGTAAAATACTGCTGGTGCTGGAAATCTGAAAACAGAACATTCTCGAAACACTCAGCAGGTCAGTTGGCATTTGTGAGGACAGGAACAAGAGTTCACAGAATTTCATAGAATCCCTGAGGTTCAGAAAGAGGCCATTCGACCCATTGAGTCTGCACCAGCCACAATCCCACCCAGGCCCTATTCCCATAACCCCATGTATTTGCCCTGCTAATCCCGAACACCTAGGGGTAATTTAGCATGGCTAATTAACCTAATCCGCACATCGTTGGACTGTAAGAAGAAACTGGAGTATCGGAGGAAACCTATGCAGACACGGTGAGAATGTGCAAACTCCACAAAGACAGTGACCTGAGGCCAGAAAACGTAGGTCCCTGGCACTGTGAGATAGCAGTGCTAACCACTGTGCCACTATGCTGCCACATGCACTAACAAGTGTGACTTTTCATCTGATGAAAGGTCAGAGACCTGTGACATTGAAATACGCCTGCTTTATACAGACATGCTTTAATATTAAACTGTCATCGTGTCTTGTCTGTGTTGCTGTTTTTAGAGATACTCTAATGTTAGACATATGTATGAGGAACCTGCTGTGTCCCTTTATCAGCCTCAGTAACTGAAATGAGCTGTAACTTCTGGTATAAACATAATGTGGTTTTGGATACCAGTGTAAACTGGATTTGATAAGATGTAGTGAGTATTAGGAAACATTATGTCATACTCAGCACTTGTGGAGATGTTTGCACCTCCAAAAACTTATCTAGGTGATAGTTTTTATCATTTACTTCAGCGGCATAAGTGTGCACGTTCCAGAGGATCAAGTGGCTCTCAGAATATTATGTCCTGCCTGCATGATAAGCAAGCGTCAGAAATTAGTTATCAATTCAGCAGTGACAGTAATGTTTATCCCCGAGTATCACAAATTCTATCAGAGCTACGATCAGAAACAGCCGTACTTTGCAACTGGAAAGAACCAATTCTTTTCTTAAGCAACAGAAAACTTCATTATTATTAGGAAAAGCAGTCAAACCCTTCTCTCTGGCAAATTGCCAATATCCAGCTTGAGCATGTAATCATCTAGAAAAATGTATAATAACAAGGAAAACGTACAGGTATTTTCTTGAAATATCATTTGTAAAGACCTAATTTATAACAATGATTGTTTGTGTTCCAGATTCTTGGCATGTAACGTTAACAAGAACTTGCTGTTCTTTTGCCAGCCCAGTTAATCAACAGGGCCTTGTGTAGGCCATGGTTGATACAGTCTATACAACAATGCAAGCCTTTTCTACCCAATAGTGCCATTAAGATAGTGGAGCAGCCTGCTATTTAATCTGTCATTGTTCTTACTGACAGATATTGCTGCTGTCACTGCACCACATCAAAACATTTTTTGCTATCAGATTATACAGCTCTATGCAACGCTTGGTTGCCTCACCACCCGACAACGCTGGCTACTTTCATGAAACTATGCTAAAAGCTCTCTACGAGTGTCCTGATGGAACTAGTTTCCCTTCAAAAAAAGGTCGGGACGGCTGCGCACACAGTGGATTACATTTACAGACATAGGATTAGATATGGCACACATCTTAAGTTAAAAAAAAATACTTTTGTCACTGGGAAAACAAACTCTTGTGCTTAAGAGTAACCCTGAGCCTGCCGTATCCGGGCTGCTAAGCTGCAAGAGGTTGACACGAAAGCCAATCTCCCGAAAATGACGTTTTGACATTTCCTGATGAGATACAGAGTATTCATGTGTTTGAGCATTCCATACACCCTTTGTTAAAAGTTCTACAGATCTTTTCAAACTCCCACAAAAAGATTTATAACTATCAGCATAAATGCCTGTGGGGGTTATACTTCAGGGAGAAACTTTAGGGCCATTCTGCCTCAGCACACCTGCAGGTACTGTATACACGGGGATTTTAGCTATAAAGTGAAAGCTTCTTGACATTAATGTCCTTTCCCGACATCTTTGGAAATAGTTTAATCTGTAATTGAAGTTTCAGAACCTTACAAAAGAGATAGTTATCCCTATTGTTGTCATAGGCAACCGGTAAATATCAAAAATCAAACATATTTTAGTCTTGCCATCACATCCATGTTTTGTTAAAGGAATTGAAGCAAAATGATAAAACTGGAAGACACTGCCAAGCATCGTGCAGAAATAACACATTAAAACAATTTAACTGCATATTTAGAGAACAAATGTGCATTTTAAAAACCGAATCCATCTGGGGTGGCCCATTAATTTGATCACTAAATCACTGACCTTTCAGATGGGATCCCTGCCTTGACTAATGGAATGGTTAATAGATGCCAATGCAGAACTGCTTCAGATAACTGTTTTTCACTTAACTGTGGAAGGCATTGAGGTAATTCTGGTGTCTATTTCAGAGGTAAATCTTCCCAGTTTCCATCAGTTGTGGACCTCAGCTGATTGCCCTATAAGGTCTCTCATGGTCTGGAGGTCCCATTGGAGGTCAGCAAAGCCTTATGAATGTGTGCGCGTCAGGGTCACGCAATGAAAAGTGATTCCCCAACCATGTTCTCGGATTAATACCACTTCCTCCTTCTTGCCTTTAGGCTAAAATCAAACAACTGATTTGCTGGTTATTTTTTGTAACCGTGAAATAAAAGTTCAGGTTATCTCCATTACCTGGCCATTTGCATTTGTGCATACTTACTAGCTGCAAAATTGACTACCATCTTCCTAAGACAGCACCGTGGTTAGCACTGTTGCCTCATAGTACCAGGGGCCTGAGTTCGATTCCCGGCTATGGTCACTGTCTATGCAGAGTCTGCATGTGCTCCCTGTGTCTGTCTGGGTTTCCTCCGGGTGCTCCGGTTTCCTCCCACAGTCTGAAAGATGTGCTGGTTACGTGCACAGGCCATGCTAAATTCTCCCTCTGTGTACCCAAACAGGTACTGGAGTGTGACAACTAGGGGATTTTCACAGTAACTGCATTGCAGCACTTAATGCAAACCAACTTGTGACACTGATAAATAAACTCAAACAACACAGTGATAAACCTCAATGTTACTTAACTGACCACACTTTCAGGAAACAAATGAGTGTGAAACTGAAAGGGAAAGAAAGTGAAGATACCACATCGGCAATATATTAACAATAAAGCAAGCTGTGAGATTCCACATTTGCCATATAAAGCACTAACTGTTGCATCTCTCTTGTTATGCCAATGGTTGTCTCTTCCATAGGAGTGAGTATTTTCTGGGTGCCAGGGATCCTTCTTTTGTGTATATGATCTGCTATTGAGACTAATAAATAAACCATAAGGTCAGTAATAGTAAAGTAACTGGAATAGTTTATTATCCTAGCACAGTCAGCGCAAGACCGAACAGGCAAGTTCAACCAGGGTGGGAGCTTGAGTCCCTGGTCACCTGACCATTCTCTTCAAGAGGCATGTTCCTAGCATACAAAATACTTCTGTGCTGCCTTCTTGTTCTGAGCCCCCTTTTCCTGCAAGAAAAATGGAGCCGGCAAAGCTATGCCTTTGGCTAAAGCCTTAATGTTTTGCCATGGATGAAACAGCTCTTGTGTGAAGACAGGAAGAAGCAGCGATGGTGGCCCAGTGCAGAATTATATGGCAAGTAAATAAAGACTTTTACAGTGCAAGTGAGAGCTGGCGCAGTGAGGTTTTTGCAAAAAACAAATCTCAACATGAACCTCCAATCACAACCATTAGGCCTATTTCATACTCTGCAACACAAAGTCTCCTTGGTCAAGATTTACAAATAAAAGCCACCAACAAAATCTTTCACTAACATTTTCATCCAATCACACATGAAATGATGAGAAAAAATAATTAAACAATGTGGAATATGTTTGTGCCAGTTTCATAGTTCCCTTGACATCACCTGACGAAGGAGCAGCATTCCAAAAGCTACTGGTGTTTTTCTACCAAATAAAGCTGTTGGGCTTTAACCTGGTGTTGTGAGATTTCTTACTAGTGCTCTTACACAGCGGCTGTAGCTAGGCTGGTGGAAGGCTGCTAACTTTCACTGGTAAAGACTGCATGTGAACATGCAGGGCCACCTGGAACAACCCTGGGTCTTGAGGGCCTAGCAATGGAATCCAACACCATGGCACTGTCGGCAGCAGTTTGGTCTGGCTGCCTGACTACAACAGCAAGGCAGCAGCAGAATGGCAGCGGTGGAAATGCCAATATTGTCGCCCTGAGAAAGGACAGTAAGTCCATGCTCCATGGAGCCACTGTCAATCCCAAGGAGCAGCACCTCAGCAATTTTCCTAATCTGTTTGAGGAAAGATTTCTGCTGTGAGGGCCTGTCAGCCTCTTTGATCACTGAAACCTGTAGCCAGGAGTTGCTGACATCTGTCTGTGCTCTCACTGCAACGCTGAGACATTAGGAGATTTCTGTTTGTTCTATAGTGAAAGCTGACACAGCGATTAGCTGACATAAATCCAGTGCTGACATGGATTTTGTTACCACTTCCATTGTGGCAAGAATGGACTCCAAGTCCACAATATTATCCCTCTACCTACCATGGGAGTTGGAGCAGACGAGGAACACACAATGGGCAGGTCTGTTGACCTCAGGCAGAACTTTATAGTTTTGGGACAAGTGAGATGGTAAATTCCTGTCCCAAGTCTATGTGAAGCCCTGTGACAAGTTAGAGCCAGATTCCATCATGTACCTTGACAATGTCTGGAGGCTATCTGGATTAGCTGCCTGTCCACCTACCAAACATCACAGTGTGCCTGTTTATCAGCATTCTCCTGTTAGTCAGTGCTCCATTAGTGTCCTCATCTGTGTTCCCTGTAACCGAACCCATCTGAGGCCTCGCTCTCCGAGGAACCGGCACATGAGTTATTCTTTCCTCTAACCTTGCTGCAGCCCACTCATGTCCAGTGGTTCTCCACATGTCAGCCTGACTCTATAGTGGCTTCTGAACTTTGTAGAGTTCAAGAGTAAGACTGTAAGATGGAGGAGCAGAAGACGGTATTTTGGTCCTTCTTGTCTGCTCTGCCATTCAATAACTTCATGACTGATCTGCCTTATCCCCATAACTCTTGGTTCTCATACTGATTAAAAATCTGTCTATCTCAATCTCAAACATATTTAATGACCCAGTCTCTACAGCTTTCTGGTAAAGAATTCCATAAGTTCACTACTTGCTGAGAGAAAAAATTTCACCTCATAGAATCAGAAAATCCTTATAATGCAGAAGGAGGCCATTTGGCCCATCAAACCTCAGTGACAACAATCTCATCCAGGCCCTATCCCTGTAACTCCATGTATTTATCCTGCTAATTTCTGTCTTATTCTGAGAACCTCTGGTCCTAGACTGCCCCACAAAGAGAAACAACCTCTAAGCATCCATCCTGTCAAGTCCCTTAAGTATCCTATACATCTCCTCAATAAGGTCACCTCTCTTTCTTCTAAACTCCAATGAATACAGGTCCATCCTACTCAACTTCTTGTAGGATAATTCTTCCATACTCAGGATCAGCCTAGTGAACGTTCTCTGGACTGCCTCCAGTACCTGAACAGGAACCATCAAAGAAAATGATGGTGCTTTTTCATCACTTTCCTCAGGTAGCTCTGTTGAGGCTGTCCTACTAACCGGCCTTAGATATTTGAACATGTACAAGCAGAAAGGGAGGACTGGTATGATGGAAAGCCTGGTGGAGATGAAAGCAGACGTTCCATGGTCACAACACCTTCTGCTTCCACTTGATGATGTAAGATAGAGGTGAAGAGCCATGCCTCCAACATTCTGCCTGCAATTGGACACCCCCACTGGGACAATTACCTGCTCCAGATCTTTTCATTGGGAACTATCGATTTGCCCTCTCAATTTTTCTACCCCCTTCATCCATTCCAACCTCTTGCCTTCCAAACTTTCCACCCTTTGCTCCCTTAGGTCCAACTCTGACAATGTCATCCAACCTGCCAACAAAGGGGATGCTGTTGTCATCTGGTGTACTGACCCCTATCTCACAAAAGCTGAGCACAATCTCAGATACTTCTTCCTACCTTCCTCAGACATGACCACATCACTGAACATCAGACTGTTATCTTTAACACTATCACCGACATCATTCCCTCCAGATGCCTTCCCCTCACAGCTTCCAACCTCATAATTTCTGAACCTCATACAGCCCATTTCTACCTATTTCCCAAAATCCACAAAAAGGATCATACTGGTCGACCCATTGTGTCAGCATGCTCCTGTCCCACTGAACTTACTTCCTCTTATTTTGACTCCATCCTCACTCCCCTAGTCCATTCCCTCCGCACTTGCATTCGGGATTCCTCTGATGCCCTGCATTATATTAATAGCTTCAAGTTCACAAGCCCTAACCTCCTCCTGTTCACTATGAATGTGCAATCTCTCTAAACCTCCATCCCTCACCAGGATAGCCTGAGAGCTCTTCACTTCTTTCTTGCAAAGAGGCCTGAACAATTCCCATCCACCACAACTCTCCTCCGCCTCTCTGAACTCGTTCTATCTCTCAACAACTTCTCCTTTAATTCATCCCACTTTCTCCAAATCAAAGGTGTAGCAATGGGTACCCACATTGGTCCTAGTTACGCTTGTCTTTTTATGGGATATGTGGAACATTCCTTGTTCCTGGCCTACCCAGGCTCCCTACTACAACTCCTTTACTGGTACATTGATGAATATTTTGGAACCACTTCATGCTCTTGTCCAAACCTCGAAAAATTCATCAACTTTGCTTCCCTTCCTTGACTTTTCTGTCTCCATTTCCAGCAATATATTATCTACCAATATCCATTACAAGCCCCCTGACTCCCACAGCTATCTGGACCACAGCTCTTCACATCCTACATCCTGTAAGGACACCATTCCTTTCTTTCAGCTCCTTTGTCTGTGTCACATTTGTTCCAATGTTGCCACTTTCCAAAGTGCTGCTTCCAATATGTGCTCTTTTTTCCCTCAACCATAAATTCCCGCCTACAGATGTCGACAGGGCCCTCAACAGTGTGCAGTCCATCTCCCACGCCATGAGCCTCACCCCTTCCCTCCCTCCCAGAACAAGAACAGGGTCCCCCTTGTTCTCACATTTCACCCTACCAGCCTCCGCATGCAAAGCATAATCCTCTGTCATTTTTACCAACTCCAGAGTGATGCCATTACCAAACACATCTTCCCTTCACTCCCTCTGTCAGCATTCCACAGATACTGTTCCCTCTGGGATAACTTAGCCCACTCCTGCACTATACTCAATACCTTTCCTGTCACTCATAGCATCTTCCCATGCAATCGCAGAAGGTGTAACACTTGCCCCTTTACCTCCTCTATGCTTACCATCCAAGGTCCAAAGCATTCATTCCAGGTTAAGCAGTGTTTCACTTGTACCTCTTTCAATTTGATGTATTGCATTTGCTGCTCCAATGTGCTCTCTTCTGTATGGGAGAGACCAAGCATAGACTGGGTGACCGCTTTGCTGAGCACCTTCAGTCTGTGTACAGTCAGGACCCTGACCTTCTGGTTGCTTGCATTTTAACACATGATCCTGCTTCCACGCTCACATGTCTGTCCTTGATCTGCCGCAATGTTCCCGTGAAGCTCAACACAAACTGGAGGAACAGTATCTCATCTTCTGGCTAGACACTTTACAGTCTTCCAATCTCAATATTGAATTCAACAACTTCAGACGACTTGCTCTATCCCACCTCGGCCACTTTGTTTTCATTCGATTTTATTTAATTTTTTACTGTTCTCTACCTTTTATTTCCTTACTGTCTTTCTTCATTTTTCTTCCTCCCCAAATCTTCCCTCTACTTTATCCCCTTTCCCTTATATTTCCTCCTCCTTTGCTCCTCCTTTTCTAAATTTTACCTCTGTCCCACCCATTTCTCACCTCACCAACATCTTCATCTGTTACCCTCTCACTTTAGCTTCTCTACGGTTTGGCCATTCACACACTTCATTGTCTCTGTGGACAGCCATTAATAGTTTTTCTTCTGGTTTCTGTAACTATGACTCATCTTTCATTCCCTCACGCCTACAGTATAAAGTTTTCTGCTTTCTACGCCTTTTAGCTTTAACAAAGAGTCATCTAGACTTGAAATGACAGCACTTTCCCCTCCTTACAGATGCTGCCAGACTTGCTGAGATTTTCCAGCATTTTCTCTTTTGGTGAGGAAAGGAGTAGCATAAGGCAGTCACTTCCTGATATCCTGAACAGCCAAGTAGTCCTTGTTGGTGTAGTGAGTATGTGCTGTGCAGTGAGAATGCTTTCGCTCACCTTAATTAACCATGTGCAATTATTTTATTTTTCTTGCTTTGCAACCAGATTCATGGCAGCAGATTCTGGACATTCACCTCCTAGAGTCACAAACTTGGGACAAAATTTTATTGGCCTGTCTGCCACGGGAATCGGAGCGAGTGAGGAACAGACAATGGGAAGGTCCATTGACCTCAGGTGGGATTTTACGGTTTTGGGTGAGCGAGACTGTTAAATCCCACCTCTGGATTCATACAGTGCACACTAGCACGGTTGCTAGCACTGCTGCCTCAGAGCTCCAGGGACCTGGCTTCGATTCTCACTTAGGGTGACAATGTGGAGACTGCACGCTCTCCCTGTGTTTGCACGGGTTTCTTCTGGGTGCTCCAGTTTCCTCCAAAGATAGGTGGATTAGGTTGATTGGCCAGGTTAAATTGCCTCTTAGTGCCTGAGAATATGTGGGTTAGAGGGATTAGCAGGGTAAATATGTAAGGTTACATGGATAGAGCCTGGGTGGGATTGTTGTTGGTGCAGATTCAATAGGCCGAATGGCCTCTTTCTGCACTATAGGGATTCTATGGAAAGGCCTTTCAGCCCATCAAGTCTACACTGCCATTATCTATCACTAAATTTACACCAATCTCATTTTCCTGCACTGGTCCCATACCTTTGAATATTATGATATTTCAAGTGCTCTTCCTGGGTGTTCCCATTGCCACTTCAGGCTTGGCCTTGAGGAATATTTTTTCCAGCCAGGGAAACATTGCCTTCCGCCTGGAGTCCACCTCAATGACCAGAGCCCTCAGTGCGGCAATGCTGAAAGCCTTTTCTGCTGCAACATCCTTCCAATACTTCCAAATGGTTTCCTCTAGGCTAGGCTTCAGGCACTCAGCCTCCCTTTAATAAACAGAGGGCATCTGACAGGACCAGCCTGGAGCACGTAGTCCCCAGGGGATACTGCTGGTCCCTCTGCTGTGTTCAGATGCCCACAGACAACACCAACAGCAAAGGAGCAGAGCTAATGTCAGACACGCTGAACACAAAGCTCCTGTCAGTTCCATCGAGTCTACAGATGTAAATTGCATTCACCTTGATACAAACAGCTGTGGGCACGTTAGGAATTGTGATCCCTAAAAAGCAGCGCAGTTCAAATGTGAGCCCAAAGCACTCAACCATCTGTCCTTTTAATTATACCATCATTAATCAATTCTTTTAGTTTTGCTTCAACTTTCTTCCCGAGAGAAAAAGGTATTTTTTCATCATGCTGGACAACAAAGCGTAGAGAATTCCCTGAAGTTAGCTTCCTTCAGTGCTGGTGTATTAATGCTGCAGAAGGTAGTCCAATAAGTTTTTCTGCTTAGAATCATGAAACCATAAAAGTTTAAAGCATAGCCAGCGGCCATTGGGTCTATCTGGTCTACACTAGCTGAGAAAGAGCTTTCCAGCTAGTTCACCTCCCAACTCTTGGTCTATACTCTTGTGGGTTACAGCAGTATAACTGCACGGCCAAGCTTCTTTTAAATGCAATGAGGGTTTCTGCCTCTCCCAACCTTTCAGGCACTTCCGGGGAAGTGTGGTGGGAATGGTTTCTATGAAGCTGATATTGGAGGAGTGCAAGCATTTTCGTTCATAGAAACAATACTTTTTACTGCATACTATAGTGAAGGTTTTGGCCTAGTGGTATTATTTTTAGACTATTAATCCAGAAACTCAGCAACATTCTGAAGACTTGGATTCGAATCCCTCCATGGCAGCTATTGGAATTTGAATTCAATTAAAAAAGTTTGGAATTAAGGATCTACATTTTACCATGAAACCATTGTCAATTATTGGAAAACCCATCTGATTCACTAATGTCTTTTAGGGAAGGAAATCTGTCGTCTTAGGCCTACACGTGACTCCAGAGTCATAGCAATGTGGTTGACTCTCAACTGCCCTCAGGCAATTAGGGATGGGCAATAAATGCTGGCCAGCTAGTGATGCCCATATCTCAGGAACGAATTAAAAAAAAAACATGTGACAATAATAAATCCAATCAAATCGATGGAGGCAGCACTATCAAGGCTAGCAATTAATATCCATTTGGAATCAGTGGTGATCCACCAACTAGCTTGTCAAGTCATTTCAGCAGGTAGCTAAGGTTAACCACATAGCTATGGATCCAGAGTCACATGTAAGAATGGCAGATTCATCTCCTTAAAAGACATTAGTTAATGAGACAGGTTTTTATGATAATCCAGTAAGTTTCATCATCATGGCAAGTGCTAGTTTTTCATTCCAGGTCTATTTCATTTAATTTAAATTCCACAGGTGGGATTATGAACTCACGGCCCTGGATTATGAATACAGGCCTCCAAATTGCAAGTGTAGCGACACAGCCACTATGCTACCTGAGTGGAGTACGAGAAGACAGTTGCATAAGAAACGTACAGCCGAAGAACTTAAAGCAGATGGGGAAATAAAACGTGGAAGCAATAAAACACACAAGAGAAACAAATAATTAAAGAGTACCCACACAAATTGGCGTGGCAAACAATTTCTGTCCAGTTGTCAGACATTACAGAACCACAGAGTTGTTAACATTGTATTGATGAAGATGGTAGGGAATTTACAAGGATTGCAATATCTGATGATAAAGGTTGTTTCTGAGATACACCAGTTCCATTAAGACTGAAGAGATACTCCAGTTCTGCTGGAGAGTATTTACGTTAGAAAAAATAGATCAAAGCCACCAAGGAATATATTTTTTTAATCCAGAAAGTTAATACTGTTCTGGCCTGGTATGTTAGCAAAAGTTGCACATGTGGTGTGCTGCTGTCCACGGTGCAACACATACAGTGAATTTGGAAAGAACCACTGGAAACAGCTGGCGCTCTGAGCAGGTCCTGGAAGAATGGTGACTTTATGTATTTGCTTTTGATTACTATCAATATATTAACTCAATATGCCCAGAAGCTAGGCAGCACCTTCACATCAAGGAGAAATATGGCAGGCAATGTGTGTGGTCTGATTCTATCCCAGCCGCCTGCCAGATTGGTGAAAGCTCTATCGAGAAGAGGATTGGAAACGCTTATGGAATGAATTTTTATGTGGTCAAGAGAAGCACAAATGGTCCTTCTGCCTCCACACAAACACTGCAGCTGGTTGCCAGCTGTTGGTAAAACTCCAACAGGGTGCTGCCCACAATCCTTTTGCTCCTGTCATCTAGCCGGGCTTGCACATGGGGCTCTCGCTGCAGAAGGTAGTTCAATGAGTATTTGTGCTTAGAATCATGAAATCAGAGAAACTTAAAGCATTGGATGGCCATTGAGCCCATTCAGTAAGAGTCTGGCAACACCAATTTTAAATCCAACCGATTTATTTGATAGCAGATTTACAATCAAATAAATCGGTTGGATTTAAAATTGGTGTTGCCAGACTCTTACTGAGTTTACCCCAGTCCAACGCCAGCAGCTCTACATCATTGAGTCCATCCCACTGATACTAGCAGAGAAGCTATCCAGCCTATTCACCTCCCAGCTCTTGGTCCATCCTCTTGTAGGTTAAGCACCATAACGGTATGGCCAAGCTTCTTTTAATTGTAGTGAGGGTTTCTGCCTCTACCACCCTACAGGCACTTCCCCGGAAATGTGATGGGAATGGTTTCCAATGCTTCCTCCCCTTCCTGCCCACCATGGTGACTAACATCCCTTCCTCCTATTTCACTCTCACTTGAGCTAGGCTTTTGTCTTTTCCAGCTTTGCACCCATTTCTCCAATCTATCTGATTCTTGATGCTGGCCAACCTGTTGCTTTTACAATTTCTGTCAATAGAAACAACATAATCACAAGAGAGTGAAACTAACATTTCATCTGGGTGGAACGTGTTAAGTTTATTTATTAGTCTGATATGTAGGCTTACAATTATACTGCAATGAAGTTACTGTGAAAATCCCCTAGCCGTCTTTTCGGGTACAGTGAGGGAGAATTTAGCACCTAACTAACATTGGAGTATGGGAGGAAACCGGAGCACCCGGAGGAAACTCATGCAGAATGGGGAGAATGTGCAAACTCAGCACAGATAGTGACACAAGCCGGGAATCTAACCCCGGTTCCAGGCACAGTGAGGCAGCATTGCTAACCACTGTACCTTACTGTGGCCTTACAGTACTAACATAGGGTAGCATTGCTGCCTCACAGCATCAGAGACCCAGGTTCAATTCCCGGCTTGGAGTTTGCACGTTCTCCCCATGTCTGTGTGGGTCTCCTCTGGGTGTTCCAGTTTCCTTCTACAGTACAAAGATGTGTGGGGTAGGGTGGATTGCTATGCCATACTAGATTGCCCCTTAGTGTCAGGGGAACTAACAGGGTAAATGCATTGGAGTTATGGGGGTAGGACCAGGGTGGGAATGTGGTTGGTGCAGACTCGATGGACCAAATGGCCTCCTTCTGCACTAAGATTCTTACACATTTTCAGGTTTCACCTTGTATTCCAGCCACTTGAACCTTAAGGAATAATCTTTTGTCTGGAACTTCGCCAAAGACTTTTCTGATGAAATCTGTTCAGTAGTCTTAAATGTCTCATGTGGTTGATTGGTAGCATTCTAGCTGATATGTCAGAAATCCCATATCAAAGGCAACTTAATGGAAATGAGGGTTATAGATAGGCTGGTAGGTAGGGATATGATTGGTGCAACTTGTAGGCTGAAGGACCTGTTTGCGCTGTGGTATTCCATGTTCTAAATTAACACTCCAGTGCAGTACTGAGGGGGTGCTGCACTGCCAAAGATGCTAACTTTTGGATCAAATATTAAACCTGCTTTCTCAAGTAAGTGTGAATGCTTCCACTGCACTATTTTGAAAAAATGCAGGGAAATTCTCCCATGTTCTGGTCCTCTGATATCCTGAAATTTCAATAAAGTCTCTCTGTCTGAATCTTGGGTGGGGATTTTATGTGGAAGCGATGCCCCAGCTGAAAAGTTAGGAGCAAGTCTTTTTCTTTCCAACCAGGAAACTCCTCCTCCATCCCCACTTGGGAGGAAGTCTTGCTCCTGAAAGCTGCCAGGCAATTGGATGGCTGGTAAATGTGGTGCCAGCAGTGCCGTTGGGAGTGGTGGCTACTGCCTAACATGATAGTCACTGGACCTGGATAAAAAGTGAATGACTGGATCTCATCAGGACTTTTCTGACAAGGTGGGGTGGGAATGGGATGGGATGAAGGCTGGCAGGATGGGAGAAATAGGAGAATGTTGGGTATAGGGTGTCTGAACATGAGGCACACCCCTCCCTCAACTTGTAACAAGGGTGCCCAATCTCCAAGTGGCATTGACACCTCAAACCACCAATAAAATGCCAGCTGCTGTTTGTGCTGTAGTGTTCCATTTTCGTAATTAACAATCCAGTGCAGTACTGAGGGAGTGCTGCACTGCTAAAGATGCTAACTTTTGGATCAAAAAGGAGGCCTTTAGGTGGCCATTATTGGTGACTTGGGGGATTCAATTGGTTTAGGATTAGAAGGGCTGCCTAACACCTCCCCACAACTGGCAAAACACCAGCGGAAGCTGGTTTCTGATGGGCATAATGGCACCCAACCACCCTACTGTGCCCACTTCCCCCTACCCTGGCAACTCCTGGGGTGGGGCAGTGTAAAATTCCAACCAGGCTATGAACAAGGGACAATACTTGCACCCATGTTCAGTGAGATTGTTTTTACAAGGCCTCTCTATCTGAATGCCATTCTTTATGTATTAGATTATTGTCAGATTCCGTAGCTAATCTTCAAGTATGTTCTGAATAGTTCATTCCATTGTTTTATCCGGGATTAACGTGAGCCTGAATCGCCGCTAATTGATCTGCTCTGTCACCGTCTTTGAAAATAAGTTGTGCTGCCCCAGTATCCAAAACAAGTGACAGCAAACGGCAAAACAGTTATTTCCAAGTTTCCAGCCTGTGATTCCACTCACGAAGCTTTGGTGAGAGGAAGTTGTTTTTCAGAAACGTAGCAGCATTTGTTCTCTTAGCGATGCACCATATGCTGTTCCAGTTTAATATTCTTATGGAGAACTGATCAGGCTCTCAAATGGTTTTTGCAGTCCAGTAACAGGTCCATCTAAGGCTGCTCCAAAATAAAATATGTTCCAAAATAATCGACAGCGGCCAAACAAAAAAGATCCACCTGCTTTCTTTAAAGAAGACCTCTTATTATTTATTTTGGAGATGCCAAACTTCTGGCAGCGGGGATGAGTTTGTATTCTCACACAGCTGGTTTCAGCTTTTTTTTTAATCACTCCTCAGAGTTTGAACTTTAATGGAACTTAAAGACTGCAGTGTGTGCACACCAATGAAAAGAGTTAAGGAATCGTGCTCCACTCGAAAGACTGTCCAAAGGTCATCCTTTTCTACTGCATTATGTATAAATGTTAATATTGGCGTTCAGCCACCTTACAGGCACCCCAATATTCAATTATTCAATCCCTAGCCAGATACAAAATGAATGGCCAACACTCAAAAATTATTCCAACACTCAGCAGACTATATGACAATGGAGTGAATAAAAGAAGGTTTGTTTCACGTGCATATCAGTGGAATAATAATCCAGGGGCTCAGATGAATAATTCAAAAACTTGCATTTAAAAGCTGCCTTTGCATTTTGAGAAAGTGAATTAAAAATCAGTACATAAACAGCTGATATTAATAAGGCTGCCAAATTGTCAGAGAAAGCTAATTAATTCACTAACATCCTTTATGGATTGTAACCTGCTGACCTTGCCCAGTCCAGCCTTTGTGTGATTCCTGTTGCACAGAGATGCAGTTGACTCTTAACCATCCTCCGAAATGGCATAACAATTCAGGGCAACTGGGAATGGGTAATAAATGCAGGCTTTGAAAGGAGGTCTTGTGGCACAGTTGATAGCAGCCCCACCTCTTGACTAAAAGCTTCTGCTTTGAGTCCAATGCCAGAACTTGTTGGCCATGAAAGAATGTTCAACTCAATGATAATCAGCTCAGGAATCCACTCCCCCTAGTATTCCCTAAGAATAAAAAACTGTATGGGTGTGAAGTTACGCTAACAAACACCAATAATGAGTTAAGACAAGACTGATCCCAGCATCCACGTAAGTATTGTCAGCAGAAATCATTGAGTATTATTTTTCCTCATTTGCTTAGCAGCATCAAAGCAGCTTTGAGACTGAAATCAGCAAATTGGACTAGAAATCAAGCCTTCAGGCCAGTGTAGTTGGGCAGTGTAGTCAGCACTGTTTACTGTGCTGAGATTGAGGTTTGCAGGATGTGGCTTCTAATTCTCCCAAACCAAATGACATTATTGTCAAATATCAGAAATAAGATTGGAAAATGTAATGGTCACAAAGAACTCATCACAAGGTAGGGCCATCCCCATCACCAAGTTACAGTAAAAGAGCTGTTGTTGTCTTATTGCTGGGTTAATAATAGATTATTGCAATATACCTGAGCTCATCTAAAACCCTGCTGTCTATTTTCCCCTTTACACACAATCCCATTAACCTTTTGCACCTTGCTCACTGAGCAGCATTTGCTCCTGGTCCAGTAGTGCCTCGATTTTAAAATTTTTACTCTTGTCATCAAATTTCTTTATTTCTGTAATCTCCAGCAACCATAAAATCCTCCACATTCTTTGCAATCCAGGTCTTTGACACATTCCTAATCTTCATGTAACAGTCATATCTTCAGCTGCCCTTAACTCTGGATATCTCTCTCCCTAAACATAGAACATAGAACATTACAGCGCAGTACAGGCCCTTCGGCCCTCGATGTTGCGCCGGCCAGTGGACCCTCTAACCTAAACTATTCCAATATCATCCATATGCCTATCCACCGAACATTTGAATGCCCCCAAAGTAGGCGAGTCCACAACTGCTGCAGGCAGGGCATTCCACGCCCTCACCACCCTCTGTGTAAAGAACCTGCCTCTGACATCCGTCCTATAACTACCACCTCTTAATTTAAAGTTATGTCCCCTCGTGTTGGTCATCACCATCCGAGGAAAAAGGCTCTCACTATCCACCCTATCCAATCCCTTGATCATTTTATACACCTCAATTAGGTCACCGCGTAACCTTCTTCTCTCTAATGAAAATAACCTCAGGTCCCTCAGCCTCTCTTCTAAACCTCTCTTCTCGATCTCTATTTCTCTCTCATCTTTCAAGCCGCTCCTGAGACATGCTCATTGATTGAGAAGATAAGAAATGGAACCTGTGAAGCTCATGTGAGCTCTTGAACTTTTAGGTCCTTGTTCTTGGTGTCCAACCAAGAATATTTGCTAAAGGTCTTGTGAAGCTCTGTGGAATATTTGAGTACAGTACGGTGCTATGTGAATGCAATTGGTACTCCAGTTCACAGAAAAGAATGAAGTTGTTACCTTTGCTAACTTCAATGCAAAATGTATAACTGACGATTCAACCACCATATACTTTAGTTCCTCATCAACAATTGTGAAGGTGTTGACCTAGAAAGTAGAGCATGTTTGTACAGGAGGTATAGGGGTTGTTCTGACTATCCAACTGTTGTACATATGAAGGCAAGATTTTTCTCAAGTCAGGCCTCTAAGATCAACCTCTGCTGAAAAGCATGCTCTATAAGATCCCCTGACAACTCAGGGAGAAGAAATTTGTGTGATTATTCTTTCCCCTGCACCAACTGGCTCCTCATTAACCACTCCCCCTCCACCCCTTTCCTCCAGTTGGATCCCCTACATTTACAGTTCTTAATGCTTTACTCTCTGTTTCCTCTTAACTTCAGCATAATCTTCTCCAATGGTCTGCAAATTTATGCGAGAGTAAGTGATGACAGTTGGTGCTCTACTTAAGGTTTCACCAGGACAAAGATGCAAAGATTCATTCTTATTACCAAATTTCTCTAATGCTGACTCCACTCTTTCTGTAATCCTCAAATTCTCGACATTCCAGGCTTCTTAGACATTTCCAATGTTCATTGATGCACCTTTGTGGGTCAGCTGTCTAGGCCTCAAATCTCCCCTCTCAATCTTTCTCTACATTTCTCTCTCATCTTTCAAGCCCATTCCAGGCAGGTTTTTATATGCTTGTAGGAAGGATGATTACATCTTCTTGCTGTATTTCCAGTAAGCACCACCATTTACAGTTTTCTTTAGAGTTTTTCATTGTTGTTCCATGGCTGCAGTAGAGACCCTCACCACTTTCTCTTTCTCTGTTTATATATTCAAAAAGATTATCTACTTTCTAAATATTTTTTCAGTTCTTTTGCTGCCTAGGTGCCAACTAATATAATGTAATATAATATAATATATATAACAAATAAATATATATACATATATGTGTATAGGTGATTGAAAGTAGCAGTATAGGTGGAAATAGCAGTTAATAAAGCACATTGTATTCTGAGTTTTATTACTGTCAGGCATTGCGTATTCATTGTGTTTTTAGCGTATCCTCAGTGGCATGGGGCACTTTAAGAGACTGGTCATGTGATGTCATCCACTGTTCGTGCAGATGAACTCGCAGTGTAACATACAGCTTGTAGTGGTAACAGGTGGCCAGTTAGCTCAGATGCTTGGAGTTAGTGTTAATAACACCAAGGTTGTGGGTTCGATCCCCATACCGGCCGAATGGAAATGCCTATTCCTGCGCCATCCTGGCTGATACATTGTTCAATGCAGTAGAAAAATAGTTAGCATTGATGCCTCACAGTGCAAGGTACCTGGGTTCGATTCCCGACTTGGGTCACTGTCTGTGTGCATATTCTTCCCATGTTTGTATGGGTTTCCTCCCACAGTCCGAATGATGTGCTATTAGTTGCATTGGCTATACTAAATTCTGCCTCAATGTACTCAAATAGGCACCAAAGTGTGGCGACTAGGGGATTTTCACAATAACTCCATTGCAGTGTTAATGTAAGCCTAATTGTTATGATAATAAATAAGCTTTAAACTTAAATCTTCTAAATAAAGCTTGTAATTTGTTTGAACATCCAGGCCCACAGACTTAAGTTTAAGACTCCAGGTAAAAACTGGCAACGAGGTGGGCAAGCAACATTTGAAGGCATCAGAAAAGAAAACAAAATAATTAAAATCACTGCTACGTGAAAGCTGGTAACGGAAGAGCTTCCAGAGAAGCAGAAAAATCATCGAAGAATCCGAGGAAAACAACTTAGGAAAGAAGCTCACCACATGCATCGCCCGAAATGATCTGTAATGAATGGTACTGGAATGCTATGAGTAGCAGATAGCCTGTTACAACACACTTCGAGCTGAAACTGCTATAAAACACAAAGGGTCATCTGGACTCAAAACGTCAACTCTTTTCTCTCCTTACAGAAGCTGCCAGGGCCGCTGAGATTTTCCGGCATTTTCTCTTTTGGTTTCAGATTTGAGCATCCACACTAATTTGCTGTCATATAGCTGCAGAGATAGCAATCCCAACTTCCCTGAGTATAATGAGGGGTGGGGTCGGGTGGGAATCATTTAACCTGAGGAATCTGCTACAGCTGGAAATGATGTGGAGATGCCAGCATTGTATTGAGGTAAGCACAGTAAGAAGTCTCACAACACTAGGTTAAAGTCCAACAGGTTTATTTGGTAGCTTTCAGAGCGCTGCCCCTTTATCAAGTGAGTGGGAGTTCTGTTCACAAACAGGGGATACATAGACACAAACCCAATTTATAAAATAATGGTTGGAATGCAAGTCTTTATAGGAATCAAATCTTAAAGGTACAAGCAATGTGAGACAATGTCTGTACCTTTAAGACTTGATTATCTGTATCTCTCCATTCAGATTGTCTGTACTGTTAAGACTTGATTACCTGTAAAGACTCACAATACAACTATTATCTTGTAAATTGAGTTGTGTCTATATATGCCCTGTTTTATGAACACAACTCCCATTCATCTGATGAAGGGGCAGTGCTCCAAAAGCTTGTAGCTGGTGCTACCAAATAAACCTGTTGAACTTTAACCTGGTGTTGTGAGACTCTTACACAGCTGGAAATGCCAAGAGAAAAAACCTACAATGAAATAGTGGAAATATTGCAAGGCCACTTTTCACTGAAGCTTTCAGTCATCGTGAAAAGATTTAAGTTTCATAACCAGGGAGAAGGTGAGAAGGTGAATCAATTATACAGTTTGTAACGACCTTGAAAAGATTGGCTGCACACTGCGAATTTGGGGATATGTTAAACGATAGATTAGTCTGTAATTTAAGGAGCAAGGCTATTCAAAAGTAGTTGTTATCCAAAAACAGTCTAACTTTAAAGAAAAGTTTGGAATTTGCTATATCAGTGGAATTAACAGCTGAAGAAGTTCAACATTTGAGATTGAACACGAGCACTCACAAGTTGTCAGCCAAAATTCAAACACATCCGCATACTTGCACTTACTATACATGTGCAAAAACCGGGCACTCAGCAGCAGATTGTTGATACAAAAGCATAGCGTGCAGGAATTGTGACTGAAAGGACCATAATGAATAGACTTGTTGGGAAAAAGAAACAAGTTTCAGGCAAAAGTTGCAAAAATTATGAGTTGAATAAATCAAACGGGAAGCTGAATAAAAGAAAAAGCTTCCACATTATACAAAAAGGATGCAGGAAGAAACTAGTTGCACTGTCATTAAACGTATTCACTATTGCTGGTAAAACAAACCAATATTGGGTCACTCCATTACTGGATGGACAGCTGGTGAAGATAGATGTATACACAGAGGCAGCCATCTCACTGGCACCAGAAACTATTTATTAAAAGTTTTGAGATATTATTCTGAAACTCTCAAAGATAGCCTCAAAAACCCAGACTGGGGAAGTGGTTTCATTGAGGCGCCATATTGATGCGACAGTGCAATTAAATGGACAGAGTACAGATTTGTGGTCCACATAGTCAAAGGAAACTATGGGAAGAATTTGGCTGGAAAAGATCAGATTAAATTGGACCAAGGCAAGTTTCATGACAAATTCCGAATCAGGCCGACCCAAAATCTTGAGGAAGTATGCCATTGTCTTCAACTGTGAGCTGGGAAACATGAAGGACATCTCAGTAAAGCCAAATACCAAGGAAGGAAGTCAGGAAAGATGCTAGCTCAGTGGCAAAATGCAATCAGACTCAAGGTAGAGGGAGAATTAGAATGGCTGGTTTGAATGGGAATCCTCGAACCCATTAATGTGAGTGATTGGGTCACAACGATCGTACTATTGATGATAAATGATGGATCTGTATGCATTTGTGGCAATTTTAAAGTTACTATTAATCATGAACTATGTGAAGACCTGTATCCTCTATGCCTGATTGATGACTTATTCACTGGGTTGGCTGGAAGCCAACACTTCAGTACAATTGAGCTTAGTCAAGCATATCCTCAAATGAACTTGGACCCAGATTCACAACAGTTCTTGATGACTGTGACACACAAGGGTTTATTTGATATAAAAGACTACCGATTCTCTGCCAGCATGTTCAAATGAACTATGGTCCAAATTTTAAGCAGATTAGGCAGGGTCCAGCATTACTTAGATGACATCTTAGTTACTGGAAATAATGAGAAAGAACAGCTCCACAAACTGGATGCCACATTCCAGGGATTAAAAGGTCACAGACATATGGTGGTTGCCCCAAAATTGGAAAATCCCACTTAAGGTCAATGGACTTTTGCATGTTCTGCCCCTCCCACTACGATTCCTGTAACAGATGGGACAGAAAATTCCCCACCCCCCGAAGAGTCTGAAAAGGTAAATGTGCATTTTCCCAGCCTTTGATCAAATATCTGGGTCACACCACCAATACCAAAGGACTGCATACGTTGCTTTCAAAATTCAAAACTATTACCGAGGCACTCGCACCTCATAGTGTGAACCAATTTCGATCTTTCTTCAACTTATTCAATTATTACAAAAGGTTTTATCCCTAATCTAGCAAATATGCACAATTCTCCCTGGAAACAGAGGGATCAGTGTGAGAGAGCGTCATTGCAAGTCAAGGAGACAGCACTCAAGTCAGGTATCCTGACGCATTTTGATCCAAACTTAACCCGGCAACTGGCATGTGATGCATCATCTCACTAGAGGAGGGAGGTGATTTGCCACATAATCCCCATCGAGGACCTTGAAAAAGCCAGAAGCAATTATGTGCAGAAAGACCTAGCTCTGACAAAGAATCACCCAGCCTCAAAACTTTGGCGCCATTCTCTTTCCACAGGTGCTGTCAGAGTTACTGAGATTTTCCAACACTTTGTGTTTTTGTTTCCAACTCCTGCATCTGTGGTGTTTTGCTTTTATTTGAGAAGCACGAGGAATCATTTTTGGAATAAAACAATTCTACCTATATGTGAGAAAATCCACTTCATTGATAGCCCACCCAGGCCCTGTTACCATAACCCCGCATATTTACCCTACTATTCCCCTGACACTAAGGGACAATTTAGTATGGCCAATCCATCTAACCCACACATCTTTGGACTTTGGGAGGAAACCAGAGCACCGGAAGGAAACCCACACAAGCATAGGGAGAATGTACAAACTCCATACGGACAGTGACCCAAGGCGGGAATTGAATCTGGGTCTCTGGCGCTGTGAGGCAGCAGTGCTAACCACTGTGCCACCCCGAGATCATTGAAGTGGGAGCCAGTCTGTTTGCCATAGGAACGAGCTCTTCAAATTGTGTTATTGTTCATGTGGATCTTTTGACAGTATGGGCCAAAGAGAGATCGGGTGACTTGGTACCAATTTAGCAAGGGAAGTGCTCTCTTAAATATATTTGTCTCACTTCCCCTTCATACTCACTCACTTAGCAAGATGAGGGCTTATCTGCTCAGTAGCAGCATGGCACTTAATGTACTGACAATGGCACTATGTGCCGAACCATTTCAAGCATGCATTATGATAAGACTTTTTACTCTCTCTCGCTCTCTTTCTCTTTGTGTCTGGGCTGTCCATAGAAGGAAGCTGTTCCCTTTCATGAGTATTTACCATGGTATAGTGATTTATTCTTCATAGAATCCCTAGAGGGCAGAGGCCTTCACCAGGGTGCTGGATGGAGTGGAGCAGAGGCAGGACACACTATACCCCCGTTCCAGGAGACAGCCTTCCTGCAAGCTCACCACCCCTGCCTGGGTTGCAATGGCAGCCCTGGTCAGTGCAAGTACATTCCAGAAGAAGATGAGGTAGTAGTGTTGGAAGAAGATAAGTGATCTTTTTCACTCAGCCAGGATAAGTGAACCACCCCCAGTCTCCCACTGGACCTCCTCACTCTCCCCTCAACCCTTTCTCTCACTCAGCCCCTTGGCCTTTACCAGCACCAGGCATCAGGTTTCCCCCGTCCCCCATCTCACAATCCCCGTGTTCCCCCAGTAGCTGCTCTGCCCTCACACTCCAGCTCCCATCTGAGCCCTGTGCCTGCCACACTCATCACCATTATAAATGTCAACCTAAACTCTCCCTGTCTGTGTCAGTGCAGGACAAACCCAACCACAACAGGAGTCAGTCAGCTTAGCCATGGGGGCATGCCTGAATCCTTAGGTGTTTTCAGGAGCGAGCTCTTGAACTGGCCAAGGAGGAGGAAGATCACACCCGCACTGCTGGTGAAGTGGGGGAAGCAGAGAAATGTGAGAATCCTCAACACAAATGCTGTCATTCCTCAGTCAGTAATCTGTGTTCCCTCCGGATCCCTGGAATGCACGGATGCCTTCTCCCTTCTCTTACAGGCCAGCCAGTGGAGCAAGCCGGACCCTCCTCATTCCCCTTGGACCCACCAAACTCCAGCAATTCAAAGGGGGGCTTCACTAATCCCACCATTGGGGAGGTAAAGGTAAGAGGATCAGCAGGAGTGCGGCCCGGGGCCCTCCAGCCTGGGCCCTTTAGCACGGGGCCCTCTAGCATGGGCCCTCCAGTGCAGGGCCCTGCAGCAGGGGGCCTCCAACCAGGAACCCTTGGCATCTCCAGCCCATGTGACACTCCCTCCCTGTGAAGCAGTCAAACATCCATGCTGCCCGAGAGCAGGCTTGGATCCTCAACGTCCCCTCCCCCACCCCCGAGACACTTACCAAGGTCATCTCAGGCAAAAGTGCATAGGGATGAGCAGCCTGCCTCAATCTCTGTGTTATGACAGTGTAGTCACAGAACTCCACCCAGGTAACTCACAGTCACCCCCAAGTGCAGAGCCTCCTGTTTTCAAGCCCTCTGACTTACCAGTACCTACTAAGGAAGGGCATTCCCTGAGCTGTGACATGAGAACCCCAGAAGGTGGACATGGGAAAGTGCTGCCTTCAAAGCAAGGAGTGTTCTGACTTAAAAGGAAGGTAAGGGCTGCAAGTGGCCCATGTGGGCCCTTCTCTCCAATATGATGATTGTGGGATCTTCCCTCACCCTAGGTTGCTCTTATCTGTGTCCCCCTTGTCCTCTCCAGTATCCTTTGTACAATGAACACTGCAGAGGGTGCTGACTGTCTGAACGCTTATCCCTGAATCCCCCTCGGAGATTCACATTGATGTGGAGGCGAATGTCCAATGTGGGGGGGACTTTCCCAGTGAAAGTGTTCGCTAATGACATGTACTAAAATGAAATTCCTGCACACCTCTCACTCCACTCCACCTGTGAGGGGCTAGGAACATTGGCACTCGGAGACTCACCAGCGTGAATCGCACTTCCCGGATTCTGAAGACGCGCCTCTATTCCCTCAGGTGTAGAGCACGGGTTCAGCATCACCCCTGATCAACGGGAGTCCTGATCAGAACTGTTGTTCCATGGTAATTTGCTTCCAGTGCAGGCATGTGTTTTATCACGGTTCTGGTCGACATCTGTTCAGGAGGTCCTTAACATCAATAGCCAGAATTCCACTGGTTAGCCTTGGTTCCCAAGCAACCAGCTGGCCAGTCAACATCCTCACTCAAATAGTGCTGGTATTATGGGCTGCTAAAAACAGAAAGCATTGTTATAGCTGCCACTGTATTGCACATTAACTTCCCGTATTCTGTTCCAGTAGTCTGCTACTCCCTGTAAATTGATCAAATAAATATCCTTTTCTATTCATAAATCCCGCGGGTTTGTTAGTAGTGGTCTTGATGTTAACCTGCTTAGTCTGTTCTTTTGGCTGAGCCTGCCACCCTGTAAAAGTTTTGTAGTCTCTTGTGTTGATTTCATCTCTCCATGTGGAAAATAACAAGGGTTGTTCCTTTCATAAGAAGCATTTTGCTTTCTGCATTGGGATAGACTCATTGGTAGATGTAACCAGTACAGGCTGGAGAAGATCAACTTGCAGTAAAACTCAATAGGCAGGATTTTACAGCCTTGCTCATCCTGAAAATGTAAAATCTCGCCCGAGGGCAAAGGACGTTTCCATGGTCCGCCCCTCGCCCACTCCGATTCCCTTGGCAGGCGAGATGGTAAAATTCCAGCCAGACAGAGCTGTTGCTATCATTGGTTCTGTCTGAAAGGCTGACTCAAGCAGAAAACAGAACTTTTAAACAGCTTCTTTTGTGAAGCTGCATAGACAAGGAAAGCTTCCAATGTTTCCAAAGTGTGCCTAGATCTGAAGACTTGGGTCCTGACATGGGACTAATTAAGAGTCAGATAGATACCTGAAATGCAAATAAGCATAACGTTGTTCCTTTTCAACTGTTCTTGGAAGGTTGGGTAGAATTCCCATGCTGAGTATTGTGGTTAATTCTAATGAAACATCTGTTGTTGGAAAATATATCTGCAAAATGAGTTTTGCAATGCAAAAATAGAGAGATCCAATGTCCAGAAATTAAGGCCATACAATTGTATTGAATTCAACAAGGCCCATGACATTGGCCTCTTAGAGTATGAGCTCCTTGATTGAGACCATACTGGCATAATGGCACAGTGGTTAGCACTGCTGCCTCACAGTGCCAGGGACTCGGGTTTGATTCCCAGCTTGGGTCACTGTCTGTGTGGAGTTTGTACATTCTCCCCCTGCGTCTGTGTGGGTTTCCTCTGGGTGCTCCGGTTTCCTTCCAACATCCAAAAAACTGGTTAAATGCATTGGCCATGCTAAATTCTCCTTCAGTATTAACTGAACAAGCACCAGCGTGTGGCGATTAAGGGATTTTCACAGTAACTTCATTGCAGTGTTAATGCAAGCTGACCACAAAAAGATGTCCCTGATTGAGGCCATAATTGCCTACCCAATCAGGGAGCTTCACCTGTATATAAATATGGGAGAGTCAGGTGTACTGACACTCTGGATTTTGACTTTGTACCTGAGGCATTTTTAGGAGTGGAATTGAGTTTGTAAAGAAAGGGAATCTGGTGAAGGGACATTGATCTCTGAGGAGTTATTTCAATAATGCTCTAGTGGAATGACGATTTTGGAATACAAGTTCTGAAGACATGGGACAGAATGTCTTTTCAAACTATTTCAGCAACTCATATGGAGTGAACAGCTCAACATTTATTCAGATTCTGATTGCTTCCAATTACGAGGTGCCAGGACATTTCATGGATGGTTCCCAACACTGGTAAGAAAATTACATGGCTAAGTTCTTTCCATTGATATCGGTTATTTAAGTTTACTGAAGTGAATTTGTGAAACATTTGATCTTGAAATGTGGCAATGTACCATTCCAAACATATAAAATTGAAACAGAAGTAGGCCTTTCAGTCTCTGGGGCCAGATCCTCCATCCAATGAGATCATGGCTGATCTGTTTGAATTTCAAATTCTACATTCTTGTTCATTCCAGTAATCTTTGATTCCTTTGCCTAACAAGAATCTACCTACCTCTGTCTTAAAAATATTCAATGACCCCCCTCCCCCACTGCCTTCTGAGACAGAGTTTCAAAGTGACACAACCCTCTGAGTGAAAAAAGTTCTCATCTCAATCTTAAAATGGTAACACTTAGCTTTAAAACAATGCCCCCTAGTTCTATCCTTTCCCACAAGAGGAAGCATCAGCTTTCACATCCATCTTGTTCAGAACTGTTCAGAATCTTATACACTTCAAACAAGCCAGCTCTTCTCTTCTGAACTCCAATGGAAACAATCCCAGTCTGTCCAAACTTTCCTCATAAAACAACCCATTCATCAATCAAGTAAACCCCTCTGAACCATTTCCAATGCATTTACAGCCATCCTTAACTGAGATTAAACTGCACACAGTATTCAAGTTGTAGTCTCTCCGATGCCCTGTGGAACAGAAACATAACATCCTTATTTTTATGTTCAATTCTTCTCATAATAAAGGATATCATTTCTTAGCTTTCTTAATTACTTGCTGTACCTGAATATTAACTTTCTGCAACTCATGCACTAGAGCAACTAGATCCCTCTGCACTGATTCTCCGTTTAATTCATATTCTGCCATTTATTCTTCCTGCCAAGGCAAACAACTCTCATTTTTCCTCATTATACTCCACCTGCCAGATTTTTGCCAACTATTCAACCTATCTATCAATCTCCTTAGCAACATACTTTCTTACAAATCTTTGTGTCTCCTGCAAACTTAGCTACCATGCCTTTATTTCCTTTGTCTAAGTCTTTTGATACAATTGTAGAAAGTTGAGGTGTCAGCACAGACTCCAACAGAACTCCACTTGTCACATCCTGCCAGTCAGAAAGTAAGTATATTCTGTTTCCTGTTAGCTAGCCAATCTCTTGTCCATGCTAGCCCCTACACCATGAACTCTTATTTTAAGTAATATTCTTTGTTGTGGCACCTTACTAAATGCAATCTAGAAATTCAAGTACAGTACATTTATAGCGTTTCCTTTATTCACAGCACTTATTATTCCTTTAAAGAACTTCGATGAATTGGCTAAACACAGCTTTCCTTTCACAGATCCATGCTGATTTTTCATAATTAGCTTAAGTGTCCAACTGAAACTTCCTTAATAATTGATTCTACACTTTTCCCGTAATAGATGTCAAGCTAATTGGTCTATTGTTTACCAATTTTGGCCTCCCTGGCCTTCTTGAAAAGAAGGATTATATTTGTTACTTACCTGCCAAATGGAACCTTATTCTTCTCCTGTTTAAATACCTGTAGAAGCTCTTGCTATCAGTTTTTACATTTCTAACCAGCTTTCTCTCATATTCTAATTTCTTTCTCCTGATTAATCTTTTCATCATTCTCTGCAGTTCTTTATGCTCTGACCAATCATCTGACCTGCCATTCATCTACATGTAGTCATTTGCTTTTCGCTTAAGTTTGGAGCTTTCCTTAACTTCCCTAGTTAACCACATATGGTGGCTTCTCTCTTTAGAATTTTTCTTTACAACAGGAATATATTTATTCTACATATTCTGAAATGTCCCCTTAAATGTCTGTCACTACTTCTTTATTAATCTACCCTTTAGTCTAGTGTCCCAATTCACTCCAGTAAGCTCAGTTTCCTTTAAGTTTAAAATATTAGTCTTGGACTCGTTCTTCTCCTTTCAAACTAGATGTAAAATTCAATCATATAGTGGTTGCTGCTACCAAGGTGGTTAATCTGAGATCATTAATTAATCCTGTCACATTATACAATATCAAGTCAAATAGAATTTGCTGTCTGGTTAGTTTCAAAACATGCTGCTATATGAAACTACCTCAAAAGTATTCTGTGAACTCCTCATCCCGACTATGACTGCCATAGTCTGGTTGTTTCCAGATGAAACATAGATTAAAATCACCCATGGTATCATTGGTCCATTCGGCCCAATAAGTCTGTACCAACTACACTCCAGCCCAGAGCTAGGGTAAATACCCAATGTATTTACCCTAGCTAGTCCCCCAACACTAAGAGGCAGATTAGCATGGCCAATCCTCTCAGTCTGTACATCTTTGGACTGTGACAGGAAACCAGAGTGCCTGGAGGAAACTCACACAGACAATGTGCAATCTCCACACTGACAGCTGGAATTGAACCCAGGTCCTTGCTGCTGTAAGGCAGCAGTGCTAATCACTGTGCCACCTATGCTCACTGCTGTCCTTTATCACATCCATACTCAATGTCTCTTCTTGTACACTTTGTCCTACATTGTAGTCCTGCTAGGGGGAGTATAGGCCACTCGCACCATGACGTTATTAAATGTTTATTGCATGAAACAAAAGGCATTATTTATGTCAGACGACTGGAACTTGTGCAAGTGCAACTTCGGAACCGGAATAAGTCCCTGATATGCGTCATTCAATGTGACCTACCTCATATGCCAAAGTTTACCCCATGGCTCTTACTATTTCCATTGACTGAAGTCTATCGATCTCAGATTACAATTAACAACTGATCCAGCATTAACTGGCATCAAGGGGAAAGATTTCCTTTGCATCCAGAAGGTTTCTGAATTCACTGCTGAAAGGACAAACTCAAAGGGCAGAATTTTGCAGTCCCTTAAACCCAATGTCCTTCCACTTGCCTTCAACCTGCCCAATAATTTAAATGGGGTGGGTACAGGGCCTAAGGTAGCTGGCACACCCTTGCCCCAAAAGCCTCTTAAGGTTTGCTTCCTCCCCCGGCCTCAATATTTAGCACAGCAGGATGAGTTCAGGGGAAGGGGGTAACACACAATGGGCTACCCTGTTCGGATCTTGGGTCTCTCCATATCGGACGCCCTGCAAGATTGATACATCCCTTGAAGGACCCAGGTTCAATTCCAGCTGTCAGTGTGGAGATTGCACATTGTCTGTGTGAGTTTCCTCCAGGTACTCCAGTTTCCTCTCACAGTCCAAAGATGTACAGATTGAGAGGATTGGCCATGCTAATCTGCCTCTTAGTGTTGGGGGACTAGCTAGGGTAAATACATTGGGTATTTACCCTAGCTCTGGGCTGGAGTGTAGTTGGTACAGACTTAATGGGCTGAATGGACCAATCTATGATACCATGGGTGATTTTAATCTGTTTCATCTGGAAACAACCAGACTATGGCAGTCATAGTCGGGATGAGGAGTTCACAGAATACTTTTGAGGTAGTTTCATATAGCAGCATGTTCTGAAACTAACCAGACAGCAAATTCTATTCGACTTGATATTGTATAATGTGACAGGATTAATGAATGATCTCAGATTAACCACCTTGGTAGCAGCAACCACTATATGATTGAATTTTACATCTGGTTTGAAAGGGAGAAGAACGAGTCCAAGACTAATATTTTAAACTTGTATCCCTTGAATACAACCCTTCAGTTGTTAACTGCTAACTCTTCAGGTGGCATGATGCGATACTCCACCATCCAAGAAATCCTGCCCAATGTTTTAGACTATGCTTCGTGGAACCTCCATCCAGCAAAAATAATTTCTCTCCATCACTCCGATCACTTCCCCTTAATGTCCTAGAAACTCAATCTAACCACCCCTTAGCTTCTAAATTCTTGGGACGATGATATTAGTTTGTTTATTTCTTTGTAACTTAACCATTGGTCCCCAGGTTTGGTTCTATTCAATCTAATATACAGATCAAGAAATCCTTCCTAAAGTCTGATGTCCTGAGCTGATTTTATCAAAACAGGCTACATGAAACAGCAAGCTTTGTGTCCTCCCTCTGTGCCCTCACTCTCTGGATCCTCCCTCTGCCCTCATCCACTGGATCCTCCCTCTGTGCTCTCACCCTCTGAGTACTCTCCCTGTGCCCCCTCCCATAAGAACATTAGAAATAGGAGCAGGAGTAGGCCATCTAGCCCCTCGAGCCTGCCCTCCCAAACAATAAGATCATGGCTGATCTGTAGTGGATCAGTTCCACTTTCCCGCCAACTCCCCTTCATTCCCTTAATTCCCTTATCGATCTCCCTCTGGGTACTGTCCTGTGCCCTCTCCCTCTGGGTCCTCTCTCCCTGTGTCCTCTCTCTGTGGGACCTCGCTCCATGTGCCCTCTCAATGAC
Organism: Sphyrna mokarran; assembly: GCA_024679065.1. Classification (NCBI taxonomy): domain Eukaryota; kingdom Metazoa; phylum Chordata; class Chondrichthyes; order Carcharhiniformes; family Carcharhinidae; genus Sphyrna; species Sphyrna mokarran. Next base: position 38,018,210 of record JAGIQG010000015.1, read on the forward strand.
CCCATGCTGAGGACGGTAATTATTGTGTCAGTAATTTGGCTTCACTCCCAGTCACATGAACCAGATTTTGCACCGTTTTCTTTATACCAAGGCAAAATGGTGTCCAGTAGCTGAGCTGTTTGACAGCCAGAGGAGAAACGCAGAACAGACCCAAACATGCTGCCATCCTCTAATGATACCAAGATTCACTGCCTGCCGGGAATCTCAATTGTCAAGCCAAAGAGCTTGAAATACTGAATTGTGCGTACAAAGCCCAACCCTGGTCTCCACACAAACCCTGGGTTCTGTCAGGATGTGGAGTTCCTGAACTCCCACTCTCCAATGAAATAAGTCTGGCTTTCATAACAGTAATTATAGGTGTCGGATCCACAGGATCCGAAATAAGGGTCTAGTGGGTCTTCGCCAGCAAGAAAGCAAACGCAGGACAGAGTGCAGAACCTGGACCAGTTCTTCCTTGACAGATACAGGCCCCAGTGGCAAGTATCTGCTCAGCACAAGCAAGATCCAGTCCTCCAGAGCTACTCTCTAGTCCCCATTAGCCGCATCCACCAGCTAGTCTGCAGTGTGCAAGGGTCACTGTGCTGAGCATATGGAAGCCAGAGCAACTGACTAACTGACCACCATTAAGATCCTGGAACATGGCCTGAGATAGGAAGAAGAACCTCATCTTCCCCTCATTACCTCTAGCTCACCATCCGCAAGGTTAAAGTTTATTTATTAGTGTTCCAAGTAAGCTTACATTAAACTTCAGTGAAGTTATTGAGAAAATCCCCTAGTCACTACACTCCTGTTCAGGTACACTGAGGGAGAATTTAGCGTGGCCAATACACCTAACTAGCACGTCTTTCAGACTGTGGGACGAAAGTGGAGTATCTGGAGGAAACCCTCACAGATACAGGAAGAACATGCAGAATCCGCACAGTGACCCACACCAGGAATTGAACCCAGGTCCCCAGTGCTGTGAGGTAGCAACGCTAAGCACTGTGCCAACGTGTCACAATGATGAGGGACTCAACAAGCTGGTGGGAGGACTTAGCATATCCAGGGAAGATCCTGCCTGGCCTCTATAACAAGCTGCTGCCCAGAAAAACCGGACACGCCTGCAGGTTAAAGCTTTAAAAAAGAGACAGAGGGAGCACACCAATTATTGGAAGAGTTGGAGTAGCAGCATGACAGATCCAGAATTTGTGATTGGAGGAGCAGTTCTTTGTAGATGTCTCTTGTGCTCACTGCTGCTCCAATCAAAGTAGCCATGAGGTGGAGGTGCCGGCTCACTCACTTGAAGGAGCAGCACTCCAAAAGCTCGTGATTCCAAATCCACTAACTTGATGAAAGAACAACACTTCAAAAGCTCATGATTCCAAATAAATCTCTTGGACTCCATGAGGCTTCTTACTGCACTCAATCAAAATACACAGGGGCAAACTGCTTGAATTTTTGACTCATGTGAGTGAGTTTTATGGTGTGATTTGTGAAGTTTCAAAGGCAAATTTACCCACCACCCCTATGTATTTTGAATCCTGGCACACACAATCTCCTAATCAGGTCAATAATTTGGCCTCAATTACATGAATTTTAACTTTCGTTAACAACTTCTGTTAACAAAATGAGTCCCTCATTCAATCATGAAGGATTGAATGCTCCCTCAGAATCAATTTAAATCATATCTCCAAGCATTGTCCTCACCACTTCTTTAAAAAGGTAACCATGATTTGATCAGATATGATCGACATTCTATGAATCAAAGCTGGTATTCTTTCTGATCAGTTGGAGTTCAGTCAATTCGTTCTTCATTATAAATTTAATTTTTTTCCTTTTGTCTTTTCTTTTCAAAAAGAGAGGGAAACTAAGTGGAAAAGTTTCTAAGCTTTTTCTGATTAGATCAAAGCAAAAAGTGCATGGTGAGAAAAGGGCAGATTGTCCCACTGATCCTACCCCAACACTTCTACTTCCTCAGGGGACAAAGGAAATTTGGCATGTCCATCATGACTCTCTCCAACTTTTATAGATGTACCATACAAAACATCCAAATGCATCACAGCTTGGTCTGACTTCTGCTCTGACCAAGAATGCAGGAAACTATGAAGTGTTTGAACGAAGTCCAACCCATCACGCAAACTAGGCTCCCACCCATCTATACTTGCCACTGCCTTGGAAAAGCAGCCAGCATAATTAAGGAACCAATGTACCCTGGACATACACTCTTCCATCTTCTTCCATCAGGAAAAAGATACAAAAATCTGAGGACGTGTACCTACCAACTCAAATGGCTTCTCCTGTGCTGCCTTCAGACTTTTGAATGGTCCTATCACATATTAAGCTAATGTCCCTCCTCACCCTGTTGGTAACTGCAACAATATATTCTGCACCCTCTCCTTTTCTTCACCTCTATGCACGGTATGCTTTGTCTGTATAGTGCACAAGGAGCAATATTTTTCATTGTGTCCGAATACATATAACAATGATAAATCAATTCAATTCAAATTTGATAGAGCCGCAATGGAAGAAGTTTAAAATGGGCCCTTTTCCAGCTTTTGGAAGTTTTGCAACCCCACCCCCCCACCACAAAGCTGTCCCAAGGAGGGCAATCCAGCCCATATCCTAACAGATCTTCTGTAGTAATAGCTAATCAAAACCCAATATGTAATTCTTAGTCAGATTCTCTGGACCTTAATGATGTTGGTGACGATCTTCACATTGAAGTCCACGAGTCAATGCTTTCCATTTCATTACTTCAGGATACTTTTATGGGTAGAAATCGAATTAAAAATTCTAGGCTGGGGGGCCCTGGGAGATCCAGATCGAGTAACATATTAAGCATCTGGACACACCTCCTGTGGATATTTGACTGTCCCGAGGGCTCCATCTGTTACTCGCCTGAGGTCTCGTGTGAGTTCCAACATTTGGGTCATAAACTGTCCACATCCTGTGATTTTCATTGTCAAAATCAAACTCATGACCCTGGTCAGTGCCACAAGAGAAAAAAAATGAGAAGTGTTTTTAACTGCAGTTCTTTTAGACAATAAGAAAACTATTTGGGCAGTTAATCTAAGTGTTGCTTCATAATTGAGTTATTTTTGTAAAATTAAGTAGTTTGTTCTAATGTAATCTGAAAATTCATAACATTCGGGTAGTCTCCAAGTTCTCTTGTATGTCCAGCAGTATTGGGGCCAGCTACATACAGAGAATAGATTTGTAGATTTTACAATCCTAGCTCAGGACTAATAATGACAATTGTAAACCGAATTTCAGCAATGCTGGTGAGAAAAACCAAGAACCAAATTTACAAACAGCACAAGCATTAGAAGCTAAAGTGAAAATTGAGGATAAAATTACAAAGATTGCAAACTAATATGAAATTACTGTTGCCGTAATTAAATAAATATCTAAGAAACATTATGGAAGCTTGAACCATCCTGGGCTTTGTTATTCTTGATGGCACTATAAAAACAAAATACTAACACAAGTTTGATCCCTCACCTTTAAAATTTCCTGTAACAGAATTTTAATGCAATTGCTGTATTATTTATTTACAAATTAACAGCAAAAATATGAAGGATACATCACTATGATGGCAGCATGGTGGCATAGTAATTAGCACTGCTGTCTCACAGCATCAGGGACCTGGGTTTGATTCTCAGCTTGGGTTACTGGCTGCGGAGTCTAGATGTTCTCCCCGTTTCTCCGGGTGCTCCAGTTTCCTCCCACAGTCCCAGAGACGTATTGGTTAGGGTGCATTGGCTATGCTAAATTTTCCATCAGTGTACCTGAATAGATGCTAGAGGATGGTGACTAAGGGATTTTCACAGTAACTTCACTGCAGTGTTAATTTTTTTGATACATTCGTAGGACACGAGCTTCACTGGCCGACCCAGCATTTATTGCCCATCCCTTATTTTACCAAGGGTAGTTGAGAGTCAACCACATTGCTGTGGCTCTGGAGTCACAGGTAGGCCAGGTCAGGTAAGGACAGCAGATTTCCTTCCCTAAATGACATTATTGAACCAGGTGGGTTTTTATGACAATCGACAAGGTTTTCGTGGTCATCAGTAGATTTTTAATTCCAGATATTTTTTAACTTCAAACTTCAAATTCCACCATCTGCAGTGGCGGGATTTGAACCCAGGTCCTCAGAGCATTAACTGACTTTTATGATTAATAGTCTAGCGATAACATCACTCAGCCATCTCCTCCCCCAATATAAACCTACTTGTGATGCTAATAAATAAACTTCAAACTTTCTGCTGTAAATGTGTATCTTAATTATATAAATTTAAAACATTCTTTATTCATATTTTCTGCAGGCAGATGGATTCAAATCCACATTTTGTTTACCTATAAATTTTGCAGTTAGAAATTTTTGTTTATAATCTGCTAACTAAATTCAAACATCTTCATTGAAGATTTACAGCAAAATTATGTTGACAGTTAGATGTTACAGATTTCTTCATACTTTTTCACAGAAATATGTACTTAATGACAAAATTTCCTAATCATAGGAGAATACCCAAATCTTTAAATGCCACTCAATTTCAAAACCAAACTGTGAATGAACTGAAAATGCAGTCTCTTTAGTAAGAGTGAAATGTAGATTGAATGTCATATTGGAAATCCACCAAAACAGCAGCACATACAATTCTCAATAGAAAGTGCTGGAAATTCTCAATCAGTCAATTAGCATCTCAGGAGAGAGAAAGAGTTAACATTTCAGGTTAAGGACCTTCCATCAGAATTTTTAAAATGGCAGATGTAAGCTAGTTTCTATAGAAATAGCTCTTGGGGCTAAAGGGATCGAAGAATATGGAAGGAAGGCAGGATCAGGATACTAAATTTGATGGACAGCCATGATCAAAATCCCTGAACCAGGACCTTGGGTTCATGTCATACTACATGTAACCCCACCATTTGCTCTGGGTTTGCAAAATTCTGCTCACCATCCTGGCTTGAGACAATTCACACCTCCTTAAGCTGTGATTATCCATCTCACCATTCACATATCTGTACCTGTAAAGACTTGATTACCTGTAAAGACTCACTTTCCAACCATTCTTCACATTTCAATCTGTAATTATTTTGCAGTTATACCTTCACCTTTTTATGGTGTGTTTGTGAACCTCCCTCTCCACTCACCTGATGAAGGAACAGGGCTCCGAAAGCTCGTGATTCCAAATAAACCTGTTGGACTTTAACCTGGTGTTGTGAGATTTCTGGCTGTCGCCGAGGCAGACCAGGGCCCTGGGACCTACAATAAGTAGACAAAGAAATCCTGCAAGAAATTTACAGGAATGAATGCTGGAAGAGAAATGCCTCAAAGGAAATAGTTGGGGCCACAGGACCACTTTCTCTGCCTGTGGCCCCCATCTTAGTTTCATAAAAACAACTTCCCTGGCCTGTGGTCAGGGGACAAGTCTCTATTTAGCTATTAGCTTCCTCACACAGCAAGGAGTCAATTCACCACTGGCAAGATTATGATGGCATCATTAAGAAGCCCCTGAATGGGCCTTTACACATGGGAATTGGCTGCCCACCTCCATGAAGGTAAAAATTAACCTGCAAGTAAGGCAGAGAATTAAAATAACAGGCAACTGATGGAAGCTGAAGTCACACTTGCAGATAGAACAGAGTCTTTTCACAAAGCAGTCACCTAATCTACATTTGAGACAGGAGACCACATCCTGAGCAGTGAAAGCAGTGTAAAAATTAAAAGAGGGTCAAGTGAATTACTGTTTCACCTGGAAGGAGAGTTTGAGGCCTTGGGCATTGGGACAACTAAAGACATAAACACAGATTTTCCAGCCCTGCCCACCACCAGGATCATTGGATCCCTCCTCAAGACTTCCTGCATCCCCTGTGGCGTCTCACACCAAATCCCAGCCACAATCCTAGATATTGTTTCCTGTGCTTGCATGGAAAGAATCTGTGGGAACGAGAGTATTCACTGGGATAGGAGCATTAAGAAGCAGGTTGGGATATTGAACAATCCCTTTGGGAGGCTGAAGAGTGAGGGGGAGGGAAGCTGTGCTTGGTATTGCCAATACATTATAGTAGAGGTGGCAAAAATGGCAGGGGGATGATCATGTGGAGGCTGGTGGGGTGAAGTTGAGTTGGGGGAAGGGTCTTTGTCTGCCAGTTACTCTCACAGCCACTTTGACCTTATACCCCGCTGAGCAAGAAATCAATTGGACCAATGAAGCACAGTTTAAAAAGTGCCTTCACACTGGACTGTAGTTACATGCACTTGAAGCAAAGCCCAACTGCTGTGACTTCACCTACTGTAGACTGTTGCACATCCCTTCACTCAATTGCACTCAGGAGCCAGATTAGAGTACTGTCTTCAAACCAACGTACGTTGGAAACTTTCACATTAATGCATGTGATAATATGATGCTGGTCCATACACCTCCATCCACTTCAGTAAGTATTTTCCTACACTTGTACACTAAAGCAAAATTAGTTAAACTGCTTCGACATCCAACCTTTAATTATCTCCCAGAATTACAAAAGGCCTCACAATGTTTTCTGATTTTATTTAGAAAATGCAATCATTTGAAACATTGTTTCCCCCTCCCACACAACCTTTATCTCATTAACTTTTCCACTCCTACAAATTAAATACAAGTACTAGCAAAGCAAACAAAATTCTCCCACTTAAAGAGAGTGTGTTTTGAAGGTAAAATCACATTTTATACACACGGCTTACACGCTGGGATTCCATTTGCATGTTTGTGAAAGGTGGTTAATTAAAAGTCGAGAACCATAACGCGATCGCACATTTTCCAACAGCTGGCCTCATCAAAGGAGAGCGAGTGCATATTGGAGGAAGCAAGCAATTAAGTTGCACAAATAGCGCGCTCATTGAACTGCAACTGACTTTTATCATGTCAGAGCCCAACTGAACACAGAGGCAATAAAAAGATTGTTGCCATGGCCACCACTGAGAACCTACTGCAATAAAGATGGATCACTTCCTAAATCAATGTTACTGATTCTATATATCTAGTAGCAGTAAAAGATAATTTTGACGTGAGTGCAGCATCAAACTGAAGTATTTTAATGTCTCTTTGGAGAATGCAGAATAGGTTCGAAGTTTAACTCATTATTTCCTCCCTTTGGAGATTAATGTAGGGTTTATATTACAAAACATTTATTTAATAGTTTTGGCTGCTGGTGATGTGTAATGTAACCCACTTACAGGATATTGTAGGCAAGTGTTTCAATCCACTGCGCCAATCTCCATTAATGCATCGAGACCAGCGACAGGAGAACCAAGTGCCAGCCTGAACAATTTGTGCACGCATTTCCAAACCTCGCACTTACACAACGGCTTCAACAAACTGCTCCTGGAAGGATGAATAATGGGCTTCTGAGGTTTACCTTATTGCATCCAAAGACATTTACCTCCCAGCAGTGCTGCTGTTGGATTTGAGAAAGACCCAAATTGGAAGAACCACTGAAAACACAGTTTCCACAGCACATCTGTTCCTTTCTCAACTCATGATTGATATTTTTATAATTAACAAGTTTTCTGCTGCATTATCCAATCAGTTGGTTTTTTTAAAAAATCTGTAAGATAGGCGCAGAGATGAGAGAAAGATTTCAGAAACATACTTCACAGAGGCACCTAAAAACTGAGCCTCCAACTACAGTATGTGTGGCACGGTGGCACAGTGGGTAGCACTGCTGCCTCACAGTGCCAGGGGCCTGGGTTCGATTCTCAGCTTGGGTCACTATACAGAGTCTGTACATTCTCCCCATGTCTGCATGCACTTCCTCCCACAGACTGAAAGCCATGCTGGTTAGGTTCATTGGCCATGCTGCATTCTCCCTCAGTGTAACTGAACGGGTGCCAGAGTGTGGTGACTAGAGGATTTTCACAGTAACTTCATTTCAATGTTAATCTAAACCTACTTGTGACACTAATAAATAAACTAAATCATTACTGTTACCATATTCTGATGAGTGGTGGAGTAGTGGGTACTTTATTCAGCCATTACCGATATTAGTTAGTGAAAGTTCTTCACACCATTAAAGATAGATAAATTTCACTGGTAGGAAGGAACAGAGTCTTTTAGAGATCATTTATAAAGATACTTGTAGCACAGGAGTATACTTTCCTTTCATTCTTTCTCTCTGTCCTTTGTCAAGCTGTTTTCCAACTTGTTTCACCCAGGAGAACATCTACTTGCTCTCTTGCCATCATTGCCTTTAAACTCTGATCACTCCGGGCTCCCTGCCCACACTAACCTAATTCATTAACTCACCTCCTCAGACACTATCCCTCTTCCTTCATTTCCATTAAACTCCCAGCCAATCCTAGTTCCATGCCCACACTAGCTCATCTCCTCAGACACTGTCCCTCTTCCTTTCAAGACCACAATCGATAACCCCATTCTCAAAAACCTCCAATTTTGGCCCCTTTAGCTTCACAAAAATCTGCCCATCCTCAATTCTCCTTTTCACTCCAAGGCCCTCGGGCACATTGTCACCTCCCATATCAATTCCCATCCAACCCAGAGCTTTATATTTGAGCTCCTTCAGTCAGTTCTCCATTCCTCTCAAAGCATTGCTTATCCCCTCACCAACATCACGAGCAGCATTTTCCTGGACTCTCGTGATGATGTGAACAAACAATTAAGTTTCATGGCCAGAGGATGTCCCATTGTGGTTCTACAGCCATTCAAATACTTTTAACATGTAATCACTATGGTACAGAAAATACCTCCTCAGTCATCGTGATCCCTCTACCTTCTATTATACCATTCATCTCTTCCATTGTATGACTCAAATAACTGGCCTAATTTGTTTCCACCTCCCTATATCCAATATTATTACCTCCACACTCATGGAAACATAGAAATTGGAAGCAGGGTGGGCCATTCGGCCCCACTAGCCTGCCCAGCCATTCATTTTGATCATGGCTGATCATCGAATTCAATATCTTGATCCCCTCTTCCTCCCATATCCCTGGATCCCTTTAGCCCCTAGAACTATATCTAATTTCTTCTTGAAATCAGGCAACATTTTGGCCACAACTACATTCTGAAGTATTGAATTCCACAGATCCATCACTCTCTGGATGAACTTTCCTCCTTACCTCAGTCATAAAAGGTTTACCCCTCATCCTCAAACTACGACCCCAGTTCTGGACTCTCCCACCACTGGGAGCATTCATTCTCAATCTACCCTGAGTAACACTATTAGGATTTTATAAGCTTCTATCAGATCCCCTCTGACTCTTCTAAACTCCAGCAATTATAATCCTAACCAACTTAGTCTCTCCTCATATGATAGACCTGCCATCCCAGGAATCAGCCTGCTAAACCTTCACTGTACTCTCTCTATAGCAAGGGCATCCTTCCTCAGATAAGGACACCAAAACTGCACACAATACTCCAGGTGTGGCCTCCTATTCCATTCCTCTTCTGGCTTACTTGTTACAATTTAAGTCAGCAAATCCAAAGTGTTTTATGAAGTCTGCCTTGATCATAACAAAGAACAAAGAACAACACAGCACGGGAAACAGGCCCTTCGGCCCAACGAGCCCGCGCCGCCGTCCTAACGTCTTAATGACATATAGAGACCAATATAGGGACAAATTGTCCCTATAATCAGCCTAAGAGCACATTTTTGGGATGTGGGAGGAAACCGGAGCACCCGGAGAAAACCCACGCAACCATGGGGAGAACGCGCAAACTCCCGCAGACACAGGCCCAAATCTATGTGTCTGCACAGCAACAGCGATAGTCTCTGAGCTGTCATGTTGCCCATCTGATGGTCCAGTTTAAGCATACACTAACGACATGAAGCACTAGGCAACTCCTGAAGTAACATCCAAGAGCAGCCCTCGCACGACCTGCCGAATGCATGCACCTTGTTGGTCAACAAGGTGGACCGAATAGCCTGTGGAAACAAATAAAGTATTTAAACAGTCCTCCTATATCCCTCTATCTGCAGACCGCTCATGTGGCTGTCCAAGAGACCCTTAAACAACCCTAGCGTGCCTGCTCCCACCACCTTACTCGGTAGTGCATTCCACACCCCCACTATCCTTTGTGTGAAAAAATGCCCTCTAATATTCATCTTATACATAGCCCCCCTCACCCTAAGGCCGTGACCCCTCTTTCTATCCGATTCTAATGGTGGAAAAAGCTTACCACCATTTACTCTATCTATTCCCTCTTTAGGGAGCTAAAGAGGGAATTGAGGAGAGCAAAGAGAGGACACGAGAAGACTTTGGCTGATAGGATTAGGGAGAATCCTAAAGCTTTCTTTAGATATGTTAAGAATAGAAGATTGGTTAGGGCAAGATTAGGGCCAGTCATAGACAGCAGTGGGAAGTTGTGCGTGGAGCCTGAGGAGATTGAAGAGGTACTGAATAAATATTTCTTTTCAGTATTCACGCAGGGTGATGTAAATGTAGTTATGGAGAACACTGAGGTACAGGGTAGCAAACTGGAAGGTATCGAAGTAGATAGGGAGGATGTGCTAGATATTCTCGAGGTTTGAAGTTGGATAAGTCCCCTGGGCCGGACGGGATTTACCCTAGGATTCTCTGGGAGGCAAGAGAGGAGATTGCAGAGCCTCTGGCTCTGATCTTCAGGTCGTCGTTGGTTACGGGTGTGGTTCCGGAGGACTGGAGGATAGCGAATGTGGTCCCGTTGTTCAAGAAGGGGAAGAGAGACCTTCCAGGGAATTATAGGCCAGTGAGTCTTACTTCTGTGGTGGGCAAAGTATTGGAGAGAATAATTAGGGATAGGATTTATAGTTATTTAGAGAGTAATGAATTGATTGGAGATAGTCAGCATGGTTTTGTGAAGGGTAGGTCGTGCCTTACTAACCTCATTGAGTTTTTTGAAAAAGTGACTAAAGAGGTGGATGGGGGTAAGGCGGTTGATGTGGTATATATGGACTTTAGTAAGGCGTTTGATAAGGTGGCCCATGGAAGACTTCTGCAGAAAATGCAGATGTATGGGATAGAGGGTGATTTAGCTAATTGGGTTAGGAATTGGCTAGCAGATAGAAGACAGAGGGTGGTGGTTGATGGGAGATATTCATCTTGGAGTTCGGTGACAAGTGGTGTACCTCAGGGGTCTGTTTTGGGGCCCCTGCTGTTTGTAATTTTTATAAATGATCTGGATGAGGGTATTGAAGGATGGATTAGTAAATTTGCAGATGACACTAAAGTCGGTGGAGTGGTAGATAGTGAAGAGGGGTGTTATAGTTTGCAGAGGGACTTGGACAAGTTGCAGAGCTGGGCCGAGAGGTGGCAAATGGAGTTTAATGTGGAAAAGTGTGAGGTAATGCACTATGGCAGAAATAATAAATGTGTAGAGTATAGGGCAAATGGTAGGATTCTTAGTAGTCTAGATGAACAGAGGGATCTTGGTGTGTATGTGCATAGATCCCTGAAAGTAGGCAGTCAGGTCGAGAAGGTTGTTAGGAAGGCATATGGAGTCTTGGCTTTTATTGGTAGAGGGATTGAATTTCGGAGCCGCAACGTCATGTTGCAACTGTACAAAACTCTAGTGCGGCCGCACTTGGAGTATTGTGTGCAGTTCTGGTCCCCACATTATAAGAAAGATGTGGAGGCATTGGAGAGGGTACAGAGGAGGTTTACCAGGATGTTGCCTGGTATGGAGGGCAGGTCTTATGAAGAGAGGCTGAGGGATTTGAGGTTGTTTTCGTTAGAAAGGAGGCGGCTAAGAGGGGACCTGATCGAAACATATAAGATGATTAGAGGTTTAGATAGGGTGGACAGTGATAGCCTTTTTCCTAGGATGGAAAAAGCTAGCACGAGGGGACACAGCTTTAAATTACGGGGTGATAGTTATAGGACGGATATCAGAGGTAGGTTCTTTACCCAAAGGGTGGTTCGGGAGTGGAATGCCCTGCCTGCAGCAGTTGTAGATGCGCCAAGTTTGGTGGCGTTTAAGAGGTTAGTTGATAAGTATATGGAAGAGAAGGGAATGGTTTAGTTTGGAGGGGCATTGCTTTTTATATTGGTCGGCGCAACATCGAAGGCCAAAGGGCCTGTTCTGTGCTGTAATGTTCTATGTTCTATGTTCTATACCCCTCATAATCTTATACACCTCTAATAGATCCCCTCTCAGCCGACATCTTTCAAGGGAAAACAACCCCAGTGCGTTCAATCTTTCCTCGTATTTCAGCCCTTCCATACCAGGCAGCATCCTGATAAATCTCCTCTGCACTCTCTCCAGGGCCTCCACATCCTTCCAGTAGTACGGCGACCAGAACTGGACGCAGTACTCCAAGTGAGGCCTAACCAACGTTCTATACACTTGCAACATCAGACTCCTACTCTTGTATTCTATACCCCTTCCTATGAAGGCTAACATACCGTACGCTTTCTTTATCACTTTCTCCACTTGTACTGACACCTTCAGAGACTTGTGAACCTGCACCCCCAGATCTCTCTGCGTCTCTATACTCCGGATAGTTTTACCTTTTATCCTATAACTCCCCTCTACATTATTCCGGCCAAAATGCATCACCTCGCAATTATCCAGATTAAATTCCATTTGCCATCTATCTGCCCAATCTACCAGCCTATCTATGTCCTGTTGTATTGCCTGGCACTGCTCCTCAGTCTCCGCCAATCCAAGCATCTTAGTGTCATCAGCAAATTTGCTGATCACACCACCTACCCCCTCTTCCAAGTCATTTATATAAATCACAAATAGAAGAGGTCCTAGTACTGAGCCCTGTGGCACACCACTAGTGACTGACCTCCAGTTGGAAAAAGAGCCTTCCACTACTACCCGCTGTCTCCTCCTCCCAAGCCAGTTCTCAACCCATCTACATACCTGGCCCTGTATCCCATGCGCCTTCACCTTTTTTATCAGCCTACCATGGGGAACCTTGTCAAATGCCTTACTGAAATCCGTGTAGACGACATCAACGGCTTGTCCTTCATCAACCGTTTTTGTCACCTCTTCAAAAAATTCCACTAGATTCATAAGGCACAACCTCCCCTTAACGAAGCCATGCTGCATATCCCTGATCAGATCGCAGCGCTCCAGATGCTCATACATCCTGTCCCTGAGGATCCTCTCCATTAGCTTACCTATAACTGAAGTCAAGCTCACCGGCCTATAGTTCCCTGGGTTATCCCTCTGACCCTTTTTAAACAACGGTACTACATTTGCAATCCTCCAGTCCTCTGGGACCTCACCTGTGTCCAAAGAAGAGACAAAGATTTGCATCAGAGGCCCAGCAATGTCATCTCTCACCTCCCTTAGCAGCCTGGGATAAATACCATCAGGCCCCGGAGCTTTATAAGTCTTTATGCTACCTAAAAGCCCCAACACTTCGTCCCTCGTAATGATTATTTCATTTAACGGGTCCTCAAAATCCTCAAAGCCGGCATCAGACATCAGGCCCCTCTCCCGCGTGAATACTGATGCAAAGTATTCATTCAGGATCTCCCCCATTCCCTCAGCCTCTAAGCATAGTTCCCCTCCTCTGTCCCTGAGAGGTCCAATCTTCCCCCTAACCATCCTTTTGCTCCTTACATAGGAGTAAAATGCCTTAGGATTTTCCTTAATCCCACCTGCCAAAGCCATCTTGTGGCCCCTTTTTGCCTTTCTGACACCCCTTTTAAGATCCCGTCTACACTCTCTATATTTTTCAAGCGCTGCCTCTGTCCCCAATTGCCTGGATCTAACGTATGCCTCCCACTTCTTCCTGACCAAGTCCTCAACATCCCTAGTAATCCACGGTTCTCTAATCCTACCCTTCCCATCCTTCCTCCTTACTGGCACGTATCTTTCCTGCAAAAATTTTAGTTTTCTCTTGAAAGACTCCCACATGTGCAGCGTCAACCTACCCTCGAACAGCTTATCCCAGTCGGTATCCCTAAGATCCTGACTAATCTGGCTATATCTAGCGCTCCCCCAGTTTAACACCCTCCCCTTAGGGCAGGCTTCATCTTTTTCCATATAAAAAGATGAAGTTTTATATTTTGAATTTGCCTATGGTGAGCACGAGATACTTCACTTTAGATATGATTCAACTGACCCACTAGGGAGCTTTTATCAAACAAAGTTTATTTAAGTATAAAGTTAATATGTATAGAAAGAAAATTAGCAACAACTGATACCAATTAGAAACAAATTAAAATCATGATAGTGTGTAATCTTTAACAAATATATGAAATGTTCCAATCAGTGAAGGGAACACTTCAGCAGTCAAGGGCATTCAGCCTTTGATCTTTGGGCTCCACCAAGACGGCCTTTAAGATAAACAACGCAGAATCACAAAGCAGAAACTGATAGCCAAGAATGAGGGCAGTTCAAACGGGATTTGGGGTTCATGTCACACTACTTGCAATTCTCATCATAGTGTCTGGGTTTGCAAAATCCTACTAACTGTCCTGGCTTGAGACAATTCACACCTCTTTAACCTGCGATGATCCCTCTCTCCATGCACACTTTTATGTCTATGAAGACTTGATTACATGTAAAGACTTGCATTCCAACCATTCTTCACATTCCAATCTGCAATTATCTTGCAACTGTGTCTTTGTCAATATATTCCTTGTTTGTGAACTAACCTCCACTCAGGAGCAATGCTCTGAAAACTTCTGGTTCCAGATAAACCAGTTGGACTTTAACCTGGTGCTGTGAGATTTCTTACTGTGCCCAATGAAAATGTACAGGGGCAAACTGCTTGAATTTTTGACCCATGTCAGTGAGTTTTATGGGGTGATTTGTGAGGTTTCAAAGGCAAATTCACCCACTACCCCTGTTTATTTTGAACCCTGGCACAGACAATCTCCTAATCAGGTCAATAGTTTGGCCTCAATGACATGAATTTTAACTTTTATGAGGGATTGAATGCTTCCTGGGAATTGATTTAAGTCACATCTCCAGGCATTGACCTTCCAACTCCATATCCTCATGCACTGTAAAAGCCACCATTCCCATTTCCCTAACATCAACACTTTTACAATCTTCTTCCTACCTCTGCCCACCTGCCACCAAAACCATCATTCACGTCTTTATTATCTCCAGACCAATTTATTGAAGTACCTTTCCTCTCTAAACATCAGCTCATGCAAAACACATATTGTCCCATTCACACTCTATTCTTGCCCTACCTTGCTGGTTAGTTTTCCCAACACCTTAAATTTAAGTTATTACTCTTCTGTTAAATCCCACCATAATTTCACCCCTTCCTATGTCAGTAACCTGCATAAAGTATACAAACCACTGACAAATTCTCTGGCCAGAGTTTTGCACCACGAGAGTGGGATAGCAGCAGAAAGTTGTGGCATAAAATTGAAAGAAATGGTGGGGGACGCCATGTTCTTCGCTTTCCCACCTGTCTTTGGGTCAGCTGAGACCTTTAAGTAGGCAATTAATGATACTGTACCAATAGCAAAGAAAATGCCCACACGCCACATGGCAAGACCTCAGGCATCCTGCCTGTGGACCCAGGGTGTAGTCCTTCCATTGCTGTAGGAGAGGTAGGACCCATTGAAAATGGCCTCTCCAACCTGATGAAACCTCCTGGCCTCCCTATCATTGCCATCCCTCCCTCCTCCGCTAACCCCTCACCAGAGCCTCTCAACATGGCACAGCAAGCCTCCTCCATGTACCCGACTCCATCACTGCTTTTTTCGCAAGACTGGCTGCAGTCCCAGCAGTGACCACCAGTGATCACAAGCGATTGCCTGAACCACACAATGTGGTATCATGAATCCCAGAGCCAGCCAACTTTCTGAGATAAATCCCACCTCCACTTTGATCTTGTGCACCTCCTTCTTTTCTTCGCATCAGCACTGGCCGCAGTATTCTGGATTCCATCCCTAAACCCCTCCAGCTGTTCACCCAGCTCACCTTCTTCAGTATTCTTTGCAAAGTAGACCTTTTTTTAAATCTCGGTTATTGGCTCAGCATCTATGTTTATCATGCCTCCATAAAATGCTTTTCCACTTGGAAAGGTGCCATTTAAAAGCAAGCTGTTGTTGTGTCATTGTCATTGTTAACATCCTCCCAGTCCTTGGCTTGATTGCTGTCCAGAATGACAGATCAAAAGGGTATTTTCTCTGCCACCTTTGATATGAAAAGTATGTTAGGTCATTTTCAGCTGGATGTGAGGAAGCACCTCAGACTGACCACAGTTCATCACAGGCAGAAATTTCATTCTGGGAAACCCTCAGAATTATTGGTTTGGGAAATGCCACAGGCACCCAGATCCTCTTGAGTACTTTGCTTTGGGATCAGAGTTAAGGAGCACTCTCTGAATCATGCTGTTTTGCCTTTCAGTTAACCAGGAAAAATCTGACCAGTCAGTTAGTAACACAGTACTGAATAGATAATGTTTTATTGTATTTAGTTTTAAATGTAAGGGAGACAGTGGCACAGTGGAATCATTGGACTAGCAACCCAGAAACCCAGGGTAAAAGTTTTAAAAAGATTATTTTATTGGTGTCACAGTAGACTTACATTTACATTGCAATGAAGTTACTATAAAAATCCCCTACTCGCCACATTCCGGCCTCTGTTCGGGAACACTGAGAGAGAATTTAGCATGACTAATACACCTAACCAGCACATCTTTCAGACTGTAGGAGGAAATCAGAGCATACAGAAGAAACCCATGCAGACACAGGGAGAATGTGCAGACTTCATACAGTCAATGGCCCAAGCTAGGAATTGAACCCAGGTCCCTGGTGCTGTGAGGCAGCAGTGCTAACCACTGTACCATTATGTCACCATGGTAATGCTC
The DNA here is from genome assembly GCA_024679065.1 of Sphyrna mokarran. Lineage (NCBI taxonomy): Eukaryota > Metazoa > Chordata > Chondrichthyes > Carcharhiniformes > Carcharhinidae > Sphyrna > Sphyrna mokarran. The sequence continues at coordinate 38,034,962 of JAGIQG010000015.1, forward strand.
TGGGGACCTGGGTAATGCACTGGAGATCTGGTTTTGGATCCCACCTTGGCAGATGGTGAAATAGGAATTAATAAAAATCTGGAATTAAAAATCTAATGATGACCATGAAGCCTACTGTCAATTGTTGTAAAAAAGAACCAACTGGTTCACTAATGTTCTTTAGGGAAGGAAATCTGCCATCCAGACCCACAGCAATGTATTTGACTTTCACGTGCCCTCTGAAAAGGAGGGCAGTTAGGGAAGGGTAATAAATGCTGGCCCAGCCAGCGACACCCACATCCTGTAATAATGAGCAATAAGAAAGAAGTAAAAGGTTGTCTTTGCCCAGCAGAGGCAGAGCTCACCTTCAGCTACATTAATCTGAGTGCTTCAGAGAGAACGACAAGAAAGGAATATACTGCATATTAAAGTCACCAATTATAGGAGCCTAAGAGCTTTTGTTTGAACCCCAGTGTTCAAATGCCAAAATGCTACATAATCTGTCAGACTCTAGTGCTAAGGTGCACACGAGCTGCAAAGAATTAGGGAGCAAGAAAAGGCAAGGTTTGAGAATGTTTGGAATGTCGTGCCTGTTTGGGAGCTCGGGTTATTCACACCTGCATGCCAAAATGCTGTCTTCTCAGGAATGGCCCCTATTACAAGAGGGTCAAGCACCGAGTACACCTAATTAAAAGCTCATTACATGAGACAATTTCCATTAGCATGCCAAACTCCGTGTTAATCCATTAGCACCGTGAGTCTTTTCCGAAGCTTTACATTCCAGCTCCATCCCCAAGGGACAAGAAAGCAGGGAAAAGCAGAAACTGCTCTTCTCATTCAATGAACATCAGCTATTTGAATCTTAACACTCCATTTCTGGATTATTTCACATTTGGGGTAATTTTCTCAACTTTTATTTCCCGGAATTAATGAAGAAAAAGACCAACATGTCAGAATTCAAGGTATTCAAACAACAAGGATGGAAAAGAGTGAGATGTCATTATGTGCTCCATATGTCCAAGAGCTTAAAAAAAGGAAGATCTATTCCAATTCAAATTTTAATGTGCTCAAAATATCTAGTTTACATTTTCTTAAAATTCTGTATTGCATTCTTTGAATTTTTTGCTTTTAAATCATTGTTTAAGCCTTTAATACAGTCAGTGGGTCACTGGAAATGGGAGCGTTACCTCTATCAAGTTTGAAAATTGAACATATTTTCCTTAGGTTGCATTCTGTGAATCTCTAAGGCCTGAATTCTCCCATGTTGTACACGCTGTCAGTGAAAATGGTGAATCTGGTGCTCAGCCAAAACTCCATTCACTTCAGCGGGATCAGAGACTACTATCAGTGAGTGAGATCGGAAAGTTCCAGCCATGAACGAGATTGGAGAATCCCGGTTACAGGAAAGATCAGAGAACCCCAGCTGCGGGGCGAGGTCGGAGAATCCCAGAAATAGGTAAGGTCAGAGAATCCCAGACACGGGTTAAGTCGGAGAATCCCCACGGCGCGTGGGATCAGAGAATTCCGGTCATGGGAAGGCCCGAGAATCCTGACCGGGGCGAGGTCGGAGAATACCAGCAGCAGGCAAGGTCAGAGAATTCAGCCACAGGTGAGGTCAGAGAATTTGAGTCTAAGCTTCCCTAGCCACAAAAATGAAAGAAAGAAATAAGTTTAAAATAAAGCATTGCTACAACAGATGCTAATAACCAACAATCTTCCCACAATTAATTCAGCAAAACGCCCAGAATAAAAATTCACTTCAGTCAGTTTTCATTGGCAGAATGAATAGCACACACTGAGCATACACCAAGCACAACATATCTCCAGTGAGCTGCACTATGTGCCTGGAAGTGAAGGATTGGTTAGGCTGGTGGACAATGGCCATTTAACAAGTTGATTGTGGGGGTGGGGGAGGGGAGTGCAGTTAATTAGGTTTGATTAGATTTGATTTATTATTGTCATATATATTAGTGTGCGGTGGAAAGTATTGTTTCTTGTGCATTATACAAAGCATACCATACATAAAGAAGGCAGAATAGTGTATTACAGTCATAGTTAGGGTATAGAGAAAAATCAACTTAATGCAAGGTAAGTCCATTCAAACGTCTGATGGCAGCAGGGAAGAAGCTGTTTTTGAGTCGGTTGGTACACAATCTCGGACTTGTGTATCTTTTCCAAATGACAGAAGGTGGAACAAAATACGTCTGGGGTGCATGGGATCCGTGTTCATGCTGGCTGCTCTACCGAGGCAGCAAGAAGTGTAGATAGTATCAATGAATAGGAGCTGATTTGCATGATGGATTGGGCTACATTCACAACCCTTTGTAATTTCTTGCAGTCTTGGGCAGAGTAGAAGCCACAGAACGTGGTGATACACCCAGAAAGAATGCTTTCTATGGTGCCTCTGTAAAAGTTGGTGAGAGTCATAGCTGACTTCCAAATTTCCTTAGTCTTCTCAAAAAGTAGAGGCGTTGGTGGGCTTTCTTAACTATAGTTTTAGCATGGGGGAACCAGGGCAGGTTATTGGTGATCTGGACACCTAAAAATTAACAGAAAGTTGAGGTGATTGCAAGAGAGCAGAAACTCTCAAGAGTACTCTGGAGATGGCCTGGCTCCACATAAGGGTTACATAAAACAGTAACCTTTTTGTTGATTGTCACTGGTTGGTCTACACCTTTCCCTCATCAATATGAGTAGAACATGCCTGGAATTTACTCTGCTAATCGCTATCCAATTTTATAGGGAGTTGGTTTCCCACTTACCTGTTAAGCAATGGAATAGTCATGTGATGTTAATGTTACTGGATTAGTATTCTTGAGGCCTAGGCTCCTGTTCCAGATGCTTGGCTTCAAATCCCCACCATTGTGGTTGGTGGGATTTAAATTCAATTGGGTTAATTCAAAATCCAGAGTAAAAGTTAGATGAACTTGGTAATAATGAGCAAGTATTGCTCATTAAAAATCCATGTGGTTCACAATTACCCATTTCGGAAGGAAATCTGCCATCCTTACCAAGTCTGGCCTACACCTGACTCCAGACGAACAGCAATATGATTAACTTTTAACTGCCTTCTAAAATAGCCCAGCAAATTGCTCAGTTGCCAAGGACAATTATTAATGGTCTTGCCAGCAAGACTCACATTCTGTGAAAGTCTAAAAATAGTCACACACTAACATGGGCAAAGGGTCAAATGCCCCATAATGATGGCTTCCCAAGACACCTAAATTCAAAACCAATTTGGCCTAAGATGTATTTCAGGTGGTTTTCAGGCAGTAGCTACAGTCTCATACAACTGGTCATTTATGACCCCCCTCCCCATTGTGCGCCCCAAAAACTGGGAAAGCAAAGTCCAATTTCTCAGCCTCCAGCTTTCTCACTTGTTATTGGCCTTCTGTATGTTCAGGTGCCTGTGCAAACCCTATCCCCTATTTCTGGATTTTACCAAGTTTCGAGGCTCCCAGATATGGTGGAACATTTCCTCCTCCGTCCGATAGAATCCAGTGAGGGGATCTTTAGCCTTGTTAAGTTTCAGGTCAGAAAATAATGCCACTGAATGAGTAAAACAATCGGTATATCTGAAAAAGGAAAATCAAAAGGCATACTGTCAGAACTCAAGCAAGTTGAAATGGATCAAAATAAACAGAGATATCCAAAAGCTTTCATAAGTTAAAAGTGGCTCTCCGTTGCCTGACTTGCCTCATTAACTGCTGATAGTACCAGCTTGGTCTTCTGGGAGACATAACACCCAAAGTCTGCAGCAAGTTGAACTCTGAGTTGTTTGCAGGTCCGCAGTCCAGCTTAACTTTAAACACCTTCTTGACCTTAACCTTTTTACATAATATCTGCACTATTAACCAGCTGCAGGAATGATAGATGTGCCTCTCAGAAAACCTGCCAAAAGCTGGTCATCATCAGAGTGTCAGAGATCAATAAAAGCTTTGCAGAAAAAGAAATTGCGAAGCTATCAGTTTGCAGGCCTCATCCCCCTGGGTTTTCCTTTCCCTTCCTCCGTTCTTTAGTGAAGTGAATAGATTGAGATGGAGATCTCCCTCCCGTCCTAGGAAACAGTATCATTATCCCAGTGTGATAGAACCATTCAGTAGGGAAAGCAGCCTGAAACTGAGAGGCCTGTCTACCCAGACTGCAAATTGGGCTGTTCCTTTGACTAGAACCAGAAGGATCTCAGTATAGTGTAACATTACAACTCTCTCAGACAGGCTGCATGGCCTGCTCCTAAAGAGCCCATCTGGCACTGGCAAAGAATAGCAATAATTACAAGCTGATGATGGACATGGAAAAAAAAGAACCACTGAGTTAGCTTTCAAGAACTATAGGCCAGGACTGTTGGGAAATTATAGACCAAAGCCCCTTTCTAGTTCAGTCTCTTTTGGTGCACTTAAGCATCGATTTTAAAGATTTGAAATGTAGCAATAAACACTCGTGCATTATAAGCCAACATTTGTGACAAGAATTAGCCTTTTTATTGTTATCTTAGGTGACCATTTTATAAGGTTTCAAAAGATAAGCCTATACTTTCATGAATAATGAGACCGATGTAAACACGTCGCAATAATGGAAAATGCAGCAATCCAAACCGTACTTTTACCGAGTTGCAAGAACGACAGTTCAAAAGAGTCTATAAATCCTTCCACAGGCTGTTCAAAAATTTATTTGTCTAAATGTTGTAGGTTAACCATCGAATACAGATGCCCATTATTAAAGCAGCGTTTTACTACAGAGAATACCTTTGCAATTTAGTCGAAAATACATGAAATTTTATATGAACGAAATGCATGCGAGCACGGACGTCATGTGGATTTTGTTTTTATAGATGGATCGCAGATAGGCTAACTGAAATGAGTACTGTCCTTTTAACTTTACAGTCAATAACATTTATGTCTGTCTGGAATACTGTGATTTCCTGTAATTAATTTTATATTGCCCATCTCCATAGGACATATACAACAATCCAGGGCCTTTCGAAAGACGAGTACAAAGCTGCCTCACATTAATTCTTTGACTCATGGGTTGCCTTCAGCGCAAGTAAATCAACTCTGAGAAACAAATCCATGCATTGTTTGAAGTAAATATTGGAATTATTTTGAACGTGCAGTGTACCCAAGACTGAATCATATCCTGATTCAATAGTAATTGTACATTCACCGACTCTCAATCCCTTCAACAAAAGGAAGAATATCCCTGCTGTGCTGTTAACTTTGAAAGCAAAAATGTTGTGGAAGAGAAAGAGAGCTACATTCAGGAGACTGTAAGAACTTAACTAATAACAATCATGAGCTTGTGGACAGAAAGAAAATCTGAACTCCCTGTTTTTTTTCTCACAGTACTCAGATATCCACACCCATTCTGTAAGTAAGTTTGCCCTGTTATCCAACATGCCCTATTTATATTGCAAGAAGGATTCAATGGTAATTCCAATTTTAATCCAGTTTTACAGTCAAACTCTTCTGCTTCAATACTCTCGGAAAGCGATGATAGTTTCTGTTGGAGAGCAATCTTTATCTACCTCAGCCAATCTTCATGTAAAGCAATGGGTGCAAGAGCTGACAGACTAGTTCTCCAGCCTGGCACAACTACAAAGCTTAATCCTGCCTACATCTGATATCCACATACTGAAACCTTACTTAATGGATTGGGGAATTACGCACAGAGGTCAAGGCAACCAATTCTGATCTGTCGCTGCTAATTTTCTGATGATCTAAATTAATCACCACTACAAATTGTCTGCCTACTCATTACGATTACTCCCACACGATGTGCACATATTAAAGCTCCTCCTATAAGCTGCAGTCATTAAAAGGAAGAAAGCCCAGTTCAAAGTAGTTGTACTTTATTCTGGTGTGAGTCCAGCATGGTTTGCTGTGTCAACGCTGATCTGAAGTACCACTTTGTGGACTTGCCTTTCATCTTCTTATTCATCTTCAACAATAAATAGATTAAGCTTTGGCTCACGCTGAATACTACTTGAAATAATCTAAATATGCGGAGCCCTAGCAAAAGCTGAAAGTTACCTACACAACAAAACTTCATGCATTTGCAAAACATGTGCATGTATGTCAGCCTGCTGCTTACAAAGATTTAATACAGAATAAATTTAATTATTTGAGAAGCTTCTAACTGGCTAAGTTAACCTTTTTTTATGCTACACGCATTGCCAATGCCCTTGAAAACCAGAAACTGCCCAAGGTTTTATCGCAGTACAAACAATCAGTGGAGCAGCTGCAATGAGAGGTGAACATGTTGACACACAATAGATTCTGAGGGGCTTGGCAGGCTAGATGCTGAGAAGATGTTTTCCTTTATGAGAGGGATCTAGAACTGGGGGCACAGGTTACAGATAAGTGGTAGAATTTTCTGACTAGAATGGGGATGGAAAACATTCAACTCAAAGATGGTTAAGAATTTTTTCTCTCAAAGGTTGTTAGTCTTTGGAATTCTCTTCCACAGACAGCAAAGGAGGCTGGCTGAATGGTTACATTTAAGGCCGATTTAGACAGAGTTTTCTTCAGCTCAAGAGTCAAGGGGGAGGGCAGGCAAAAAACATCAGCCATGATCTTAGTTAACGACAGAGCTGGCTGAGTGGCCTACTCCGAACTAAAAGCAAATTACTGCAGATGCTGGAATCTGAAACTAAAAGAGAAAACGCTGGAAAATCTCAGCAGGTTTGGCAGCATCTGTAAGGAGAGAAAAGAGCTGATGTTTTGGGCCCAAATGATCCTTTGTCAAAGCTCTGACACAACTCTGACAAAGAGTTATCTGGATTCAAAATGTTAGCTCTTTTCTCTCCTTACAGATGCTGCCAGACCTGTTGAGATTTTCCAGCATTTTCTCTTTTGATCTACTCCTGATCCTATTTTTATGATCTAATGGTCAGTGCTGTTCTATAAATAACAAAATATCCCAAATCACAAGCCCAGTAGCTGAGTTTAGTCAATGGTTTCTGCCTAATATTTTTGAACGTAGATGTAATCATTTTTCCATTTACTCTTTGTAAATATGTCAGTATGCATTTAGAAAATGGTCAAATACAATCCTATTAGCAAATTTTCAGCATCTTCTGATGAAGAAGAATTCTATTTTTATTCCTCACACAGAATTAGATCATCTTGCACTAGGCTTAGTGATTTCTTCTCAAGTTTTTGCATATAAATCATTTCACTCTCATTAGATCATTCTATTTTGTGTAATTACTGACAACCTAATCTGGCAAAATGACAATCTACTCATTGGATTGTATCTGAAAAATTGATGTTTACCAATTAAATGTTCAGCAAGCTGACTAAAAACTGAAATATTTATTTCAACAAAAAGGAAAAGTCAGGTTTAAAATTTCAGTAATAAATCCTCTTATCTGGGTGGTATAGTGGCACAGTGGTTAACACTGCTGCCTGACAGCGTCAAGGACCTACGTTCAATTACCCAGCTTGGGTCACTGTGTGTGCAGAGTCTGCACATTCTCCCCGTATCTGCGTCAGTTTCCTCCAGGCACTCCAATTTCCACCCTACAGTATGAAAGATATGCTGGTTAACTGTATTGGCCAAGCTAAATTCTCCCTCCGTGTATCCTGAATGATTGTATTTAAGGCTGAGTTAGACAGAGTTTTGATCATCTTGAGAGCCAAGGGGAGGGCAGGAAAGAAAGTGGAGTTGAGGTCAGATCAACCACGATCTTAGTTAAAGCAGGCTAAATGGGCCAAATGGCATACTCTGACCTAAAAACAAATTACTGTAGATGCGGGAATCTGAAACCAAAAGAGAAAACGCTGGAAAATCTCAGGTGAACTGGCACTGGAGTGTGGTGATTCAGGGATTTCCACAGTAATTTCATTGGAGTGTTAATGTAAGCCTGCTTGCTATCCTAAAACTTGAAGGATTTGTATGTTATTGGCTCTAAATTATGATTTTCAAACAAGATATCAAAAATTAATGGAGCACAGTTAAGAGTACTGTTAATATCTAATCTAATTGCAATATGATTTCTGTTTACAAAATGATTGGTCTCCATTATATAATGACTATTCTCTAAAACACTTCATTGTGAAGCACTTTGGGACATCCTAAGGATTTGAAATACATAATATGACTATAACTTCTTCTCACCTCTTGAGAATAAATGTCATATATTGCAGCAATGTGGATTTGTTTTTATCATTCATGGGATGTGAGTGTCACACAAGCCAAAGTTGCTGTGCATTTCTAACTGCCTTTGAAAAGGTGTTGGTGAGCCATCACTTTTAGAATCACTGCAAGGCCATGTGGTGTAGAGACTCCTATGTTCTTGAGCACTGTACTTATCAAAAGGGCTTTCGAAATTCAACATTAGATATGAAAGTTCACTCAAGAATAGTAACTCAACCAGACAGATTGAGAGTCGGTCAGAAGAATATTAAACGTTTGCAAAAAGCTTAATCCTAAAACAATGGCATCGATACCCATCTAAGAAACTGCTGCAGCTCTGTCTCATCTGTATCAACCACTGCTATTAGGTGGTTTTCATTACAGTTCAGTGTTTAGCACTGCTGTCTCACAGTGCCGGAGACCAGGATTCAATTCTGGCCTTGGGCCGCTGCCTATGTGGAGTTTACAAGTTCTCCTCATGTTTGCGTGGGTTTCCTCCGGGTGCTGTGGTTTCGTCTCACACTCCAAAGATGCACAGGTTAGGTGGATAGCTCTTTAGTATTAGAGGAATTTGCAGAGTAAATACATGGAGTTAGAGGGATAGGCCTGTGTGGGATTGTTGTCAGTGCAGGCTCGATGGGCTAAAAGTCCTCCTTCTGCACTGTAGGGATTCTATGGTTCTATGATTGCAGTGGAAAGCAAGTTTCCTGCCCATCCCTGACATTAGAATGTCAAACAGATCGTTCCAAATTTCCTTTCTGTCAAAGTTCACAGGAACAATAGTGAACTAGAAATGGGTGCTTCATTTCACTCAGAACAATCATTTCAGCTTGTGTTCAGAAAAGATTGATGCTTTCAATCTCAAAGTCCAGCTAAGGGCATAAATTCCTCAATCCTCATCACTACATCAGGGCAGCATTTCACACTGTTCCTGAAGCCTGCAGTACTGATGGAATCACGAGCTTATTGAGAAATTGCCTCTTGATTCACAGTTAGCTGCTGAATTAGCTACCTAACTTTCCCAGAGTGTGTAAAAATGAAAATATGACTATTTTATGATGAAAACAAGCGATGTGAAATCTGTTTACAAAGTTATTAACTATTGATCAGAAGAGAAAGGCACCCAAATTACTGCACTGGACACCAAAGAAGAATAACAATCATTAACTCATATCGCATTTTGCCTGCTTGAAATGTCTTAAAACATGTAGCACAAAGCATTTATTTGATGTGGTGATTACTGTTATGTAGACAAATGCTGTTCGATCGCAAGATTCAAAAGAAACAATTCATTTGATGGTACATAAAATCATAGAATTCCTACAGTGCAGAAGAGGCCATTCAACCCATCAAGTCTGTACTGACTCCTTGACAGGGTGGCCGGGATTTTATGACCTCCTTCGGGCAAGGTTTATAAAATTCCACTGGAGGCCAATGGAGGATTACATTCTGCGAGCCTCATCCACCTGATTCCAGAGTGGACATGCTGGTAAAATTCTGGTCAACATCTTATTCAGGCCTTCTCCCCCACACGAATCCCATCTAACCCACACGTCTTGCTACACTAAGGGGCAATTTAACATGGCCAATCCACCTAACCTGCACATCTTTGGACTGTGGAAGGAAACCGGAGCACCCGGAGGAAACTCACACAGACACGGATAGGACATGCAGCCCCAGTATTGACAGTCACTCGAGGCTGGATTTGAACTTGATTCTCTGGGGCTGTGACGTAGTAGTGTTAACCATTCTGCCACCATGCCACCCTTGCCATACAGTAGGCAGTCAAATGGTATATTATATTGAACCTGTTTATGTTTGTGTGCCCATGGATATAAACTGGATCTCCTAGCAATCATTTTACATATAAACTGATATTGGGTCACAGGCAGTCCAGGCAGCCACCACAAATAGGTATTAGGTTCCTCACATATACTAATGAGGGCCCTAATACTCATGGGCCAAGTTGGGCAGAGCAAAGTGGACAGACCGAGCAGTGGTTGCCATCATGAGGTCAATTTTAGAAAGGTTCTGTTGGGCCAATGTTATCAAGGAATGTTAACAGAATGTTCTTGCAACTCCACAGCCAACCTATCCCCATCAGCCTGCTGAACTAAAGTTGCCGTCTCCCTTCACTCATCCTTTGCTATCTGGGTAAGAGGCATGGAATTTATCTATGTCACCTAGATGAGTTGCCTGTGATAGCCACTGACAACTCAATCAAATAATATTATGAGGCCTTGAGATTCCAGGCTGGAGCACATACTCGTTATGAATGTCACTGCACATTTCACAAAGTTCAGGTTCAAAAACAGGCAGGAAACAATCTTACGCCCAGATATATCAATGTTTCCTTAGGAATACCAGAGCGAGTGTGAAAGACTAGATACCCAGTTCAGGTCACAAGGTAAATGTTGAATGGGGGATTAAAGTTTATTTATTCATGTCACAGTAGGTTTATATTAACACTGCAATGAAGTTACAGTAAAAATCTCCCAGTTGCCACACTCCGGTGCCTGTTCGGGTACACAGAGGGAGAATTTAGCTTGGCCAACGCACTTAACCAAAACATCTTTTGGACTGTGGAAAAAAAATCAGAGCATCCAAAAGAAACCCATGCAGATACAGGGAAGTCATGCAGGCTCTGTAAAATAGTGCCGCAAGCCATGTGTCAAACTCGAGTCTCTGACGCTGTGTGGCAGCAACACTAACACTGTGTTGCATGCAGTGGGGTGTGTAATATTGCTAAACAACTGAAGTATACTATTATACCTCATAATGTCATAAAGATTGGCAAATTAGATCACTTAGGGAGTTGGCCAGCATTGCCATACACAAGCAGTCACATAGTTCAGCTGTCAAGCCCAGGACATTTGCAACTGTATGATGCCAGCACTTAGTGGTTAAGCTCAGATTAATTGGAGTCCCTAAACATAGAAATACTGATGGTATTGAAATATTAAAGGAACTTGCCTGGAACATAAAAGTGAAAGAGGAATGAAAATCACAACATCCGTTACCTGGGATATAATAGCAAAACATTCTGAAGCATTTTCCATTGGGAAAGTGGATTTAATAATGATTGCCTGCTCATGGCTTGCTCCATCAGATGATGCCAAGCTATAATCTTAAATTATGAAAGAATTTGTACAACAAATGTTGCTAATATGCAAGTCCAATCTTTGTATTTATGACAATAACATGAGAGATTCTTTAGCTGTGCCCCAACATGTTGTGAAAAGGTTAAACAAGATGACAACATGGATTAGGAGTCCTGAAACCACAGAATCAAAGATGCGGATAGTACAGAAGGAGGCTATTTGGTCCATTTAGAACTTTTAGTCCATTTAGAAGGAACAGTGTTCCGAAAGCTAGTGGCGTTTTACTATCAAATAAACCTGTTGGACTTTAACCTGATGTTGTGAAACTTCTTACTTCATTTACAATTTTGCCAGAATATCCAAAATGAACCTTACTAACCCCTACTTTTTCAAGTACTAGTGTCTTCCTCTGCTTCAGATATTTAACCAATTTGTCCCCAAAAGATGCAATGACCTCTATTCTTTGTGGCAAAGTATTCCATTCTCCAACTATCAGTTTCTTCATTCTTTTGTGGGGTGTGAGCATCACTGGAAAGGACAGATTTGTCACTTCTCTTCAACATCCTTGCGAAAGTGGTGGTGAACCTTGAATTAGACTGCAGTCCGTGTGTTGTAGATGCTCCTCACAATGCTGTTCGGGGGAGGTTTTTGACAGTGAAGGAACAGCAACACAGTTCTAAGTCAGAATGGTGTGTGACTTTGAGGGAGAATGTGTGGTGTTTCCATGCATCTGTTGTTTTTGACCTTCTAAGTGGTAGAGGCTAGGATTCAAAATGTATTGTCACAGTATCCTTGGAGAACTACACTGCTGCTAATGTGGCAGAGAGAATAAATGTTTAAATTGGTGGATGGGGTGTTGATCAAGCAAGCTACTTTGGCCTGGATGGTGTTAAGCTTCTTGAGTGTTGATGAAGTCATACTCATCCAAGCACGTGGAGAGCTTTCTATCTCGATCCTAACTTGTGCCTGGAAAATGGCAGACAGACTTTGCAGGTGTATTGTTTTCCAGAGAATTCCCAGCCTCTGACATGCTTTCCTTTATCGCAGTATTTATACAGCAAGTCCAATTAAGTTTCCAGTCCATGATAGTTCTCAGCATAAATAAATTTCCTTTCAATTCTTTACTTACTCTCCTAAGGAATATTCAAAGCTAAGGACGCTTCCTCACAGACATTCATTTTGCACAAGTATTCCATCAAAACCTTCCATCATACTAAAACATTCTCTGCTCCAATGGAGATGATCTCAGTATCTGGTGTGCCAGTAAATTAAAAATAAAGATAATCATCATGTGTTGAACTGAAATTTTGAGAGAACAAACAGAAGATGGCTGAAATCTTCTGGTCCCACATGGCGTGGAAATCGTTGCAGGTGGGACGGTGAAGATGACGGACAAGTCTGTTGAGCTCAAGTGGGAACTTTCCATCACAGTGGGGGTGTGATCTGAATTAACCATCGATACAGAAATTTTCCCATATCTTTCTGTACTCCCAGAAATAAGTAGGTTTAATTAGGAGAAACATCTGTTCTTGTAAATACACCAATTTTTTTTTTATTTGTTCATGGAATGTTGGCACCATTGGCTGGGCTGGCATTTATTGCCCACACCCGAGGGTATTTAAGAGTGAACCACATCGCTATGGATCTGGAGTCACATATAGGCCAGACCAGGTAAGGATGATGGATTTTCTTCCATAAAGGACATTGGTGAACCAGATGGATTTTTCCGACAATCAACAATGGTGTTGTGACTATCAGTAGACTTTTAATTCCACATTTTTGTTGAATTTAAATTTCACTATCTGATGTGGTGGAATTCGAACTAGAGTACCCATAGCATTACCCTGGGTCTCGAGACTACATTGCCTTCCCAACTAGTGCACAAACCTGAAAAAAAAATCCAGTCAGCTGAATGTTTGGAATCTAGTAGCAGTGTCTAAATCTAGAAATACTGATGGCGTTGGAATACTAAAGCAATGTCCCGTGTATTTGTTTTAAATAAGATTTGCTTGAAACATGAAGTGAGAGAGGAGTGGGTATCACAACATCAGTTACATTTCAGATCATTTCAAAGTATAGTCAAACATTTTCCATTTAGGCACACGAAAGGGCAGGAAAAGTATTGGGTTCATTATGAACAAAAGGGGTAAAAGCAGGAGTTAGGTAATCCAGCATTTCCAGCTCACTCGATAATTCAGTAAGATTATGACTAATCTGTCTCTTCAGTTTCACCTTCCTGCACCACATTGTTTAATACCGTTCGTACCCAAAAATCTATCAATCACTCCTTCCAATATACTCAGTGGCTGAGCATTACCAGTTCCCTGAGATGGAAGATTCCAAAGATATGTAACCCACTGAGTGAAGATTACTATTTTTCTGATCTCAGTCTTAAATGATCAACTTCTTTTTCTGAAGCTATGAGTTCTAGACTCTCCTGCCAGAGATAAAATCTCCCCAGAATTTACCCTGATTAAACCCCTTAAGAATCATACATGGCCAGAGTTACATGCTCCCCCGAAACCAACCCTCCCCCCCTCATCCCAGCCCTGACTCGGCAGGTCCTGATGTGGTGGGCACACATGAAATTGCACAGATTAGGCTCTTTCTGGAATCCCGCCTCGCAATGATCTTACACTGGGGTACAATGAACAAAGAACAAAGAACAAAACAGCACGGGAAACAGGCCCTTCGGCCCAACGCGCCCGCACCACCACCTCGATGTTCCCACTTCTACCCATGATCCCTGTCTATTTTATAGAAATCCATAAATGTCCAATTAATGGTCACCCACAGGCCATTTCCCACCCAGCCTCAATTTCTAGACTAGCAGGTGGCTAACAGCCTGAGGGACAACCTAAAATGACCTCCAACGGAAAGGGGGGAGCACTTCCATCAGAAGCTATTTTCTGACTGGTATAGCCCTCCTCTTAAGGCCCGGTAACTTCCTGACCTCCACACATCCCTCCAACCCCTCACGACGTATCCTCTGAGAGCCCTTGTCAATCCCCAGGCCTTCCCTACTCTCCCCACCCAGAGACCCCATTCTTAACTGGGTCACCAGTGCCCAGAACTTAGGCTCTGGCAGCTCCATGCAGTGCCTATTCCAGGACCTGGAGATCTGCAAGCTAATCAAACTGGCTGGCAGCTCTTCAAGCCAGGACTTGCTCCTGACTGAGGGGTGGCAGTCCTGTCTTACGCCAATCAGTGCTCATTAAAATGGCATCAGGTCTGTTAGAATCAGTGTGGATAAGTTCCCTGCTGACATATTGAACGCTGGGGCTTATCCTAAAACTTCAGGCCTATGTTTTAATGAGATCAGCTCTCATTTTACTAAACACCAGAGTCTTATAGGATGGCGAATGCTTGACATTCCTGAAAGTTGGCATGTAATGCACTTCCACTGACTCCCAGAAGCCCACTGCCAGTTCATGGTTAATTGAATGTTGATTGGCAGTGGGCAAGACTTCTGTCTTGGAAGAAAGTCCTACCTTAAAGACCTGGTGACTGCTCTCCAACCCCTCCAGACACAGCAATGGCTGTGGCTAGAAGAGGCAGTGCAGTGGTCTGCCTGGTACTACCTACTGGGACTATTCCCAATAGGGGAAGGAGGGCCCTGGAGGGGAAGAAAGAGGGGATGGTGGGAGGACTGGAACTCCCAGAGGGAAAGGCATCCAGAATCTCTCCTGAGATGAAGAATAGCTGAAAAACAGAACGCCCACCTGCTCATTCTGCCCATATGGTGAACTAAAAATCATAAAGGTAGCATAACATGCCAGGCAATGAGGAAGATATCCCCCACAATTGGCTCATTAACTGTCAGCGGGGTGCACTGCCCATACGTGCTGATGCTCACACGACAGCTCAGTGACTACTGCTGTGCTGTGCAGATACATGGATTTGGGCCTGTGTCTGTGGGAGTTTGTGTGTTCTCCCTGCACTTGCGTGGGTTATCTCCGGGTGCTCCGGTTTTCTCCCACACCCCTATATTATTAGTCATAGTATTCCATACTTTGATCCCTTTCTAATAAACATTAACATCCCATTTCCTTTCCTAACTTTTTGCTTTACCTGCATGCTAACGTTGGTTAGGCCTCATCTGGAGTACTGCGATCAGTTCTGGTCGCCGTACTACAGGAAGGATGTAGAGGCCCTGGAGAGAGGGCAGAGGAGATTTACCAGGATGCTGCCTGGTATGGAAGGGCTGTCTTACGAGGAAAGATTGAAAACACTGGGGTTGTTTTCCCTTGAAAGACGTCGGCTGAGAGGGGATCTTTTAGAGGTATATAAGATTATGAGGGGTATAGATAGAGTAAATGGTGGTAAGCTTTTTCCACCATTAGAAATGGATAGAACGAGGAGTCACGGGCTCAGGGTGAGGGGGGCTATGTATAAGACGAATATTAGAGGCCAGTTTTTCACACAAAGGGTAGTGGGGGTGTGGAATGCACTGCCGAGTAAGGTGGTGGGAGCAGGCACACTAGGGTTGTTTAAGGGTCTCTTGGACAGCCACATGAGTGGTCTGCAGATAGAGGGATATAGCAGGACTGTTTGAATATCGGGAGGACCAAATAGTAGTAGACTATCTTTTAGTTTCGTCTCAGGAATGTCTTAGTTTTTTTTAGCATGTTTAATTAAGTCTTAATTGTTTCCGCAGGCAATTCAGTCCACCTTGTTGACCAACAAGGGCCATGCATGCGGCGTGTCGTGCGAGAGCTGCTCTTGGAGGTTGCTTTAAGAGTTGCCTAGTGCTTCACGTCGTCAGTGTATGCTTAAACTGGACCATCTGATGGGCAACATGACAGCTCAGAGACTATGCTGTTGCTGTGCTGACACATGGATTTGGGCCTGTGTCTGCAGGAGTTTGCGCGTTCTCCCCGTGGTTGCGTGGGTTTCCTCCGGGTGGTCCGGTTTCCTCCCACATCCCAAAAATGTGCTCTTAGGCTGATTGGGTAACAAATTGTCCCTATATTGCTCCCTATATGGAAATCTTCAACAATAGGCATAGCCTAAAGTCAAGGATATGTCATTAAGACGTTAGGACGGCGGCGTGGGCTCGTTGGGCCGAAGGGCCTGTTTCCCGTGCTGTGTTGCTCTTTGTTCTTTGTTCTTTGTTCTTACTTTTATTGATCAAGGATATCCAGGTCCCTTCGTTTGAATATCTACACTACATTCCATCTCCTCATCAAAGTCATTGATATGGTTTGTCTAAAGCTGAGGCCCAAGCACTGATCCTTTGTGGTGGATCCTGCAATGCAAAATTGACCTGTTTTCCTCCTCTTTGTTTCCTGTCTGTAAACTAATTCTCAATCCAAATTGAAATAAATTATCTCCAATTCACCGTGATGGTAAAACCACATTAAATTTACTTTTCAGTTGTCTATAGCCCTGAATTGGCTGTTCCAATGGACTCTCTCAGGAAGGCAGATGCTAAGGAGCTGTCTCAGGCAGCTACTGACCCGTGAAAAATAAATATCAACGGGAAAACTATGCCTGAGCAGCACAATCGTGCACAGACCTCAGTCCCTAGACACATTTGTTAATTTTATTTAAGCCTTGACCTCTCATCCTGCCCTGGATCGAGGTTGCAACTTAAACATAAAGACCACCTTACCAATCGGCCTGTCCACCAACCATAAAGACAGACGTAAAATCCCACTCAGTTGGTGCTTAATTAATTTAAATTGGCTTCTTGATGGGCTAGTGGGTGAGCATCCAACTCCCATGCGTGCCCAGCAACTAAAATATCGTGCAAATGCATTGGAGTGTACGCCTAACGGCCTCTTACACAATTTCAAGCGCTTCCCGGTTGGCACATGACCCAATTCTGTAAAATTCTGCCCACAAGTTGTTTTTAAAAAAATATAGCTTTGTTACTGAATAAAATCAAATGGTTTTGCCGATGTAATTTTATCTTGATATAGTGTTAATCATTGAAAAGTTCCCTATGCTAAGTTGAGGTTTAGATACACTGAAAAGATGGTTTCAAGATCCAACTGAAAATGAACAATACACACAAATAGATTAGCTTTATTCGTTCAGGTTTTGGTAATCTCTTTGGTCCAGCTAATACCTTGTGTGCCTGTGCTGAACTGAACAGATATCTGACACAAGGCAGAGCCAACAGCCAATTGAAGTCATATGTCTCTGAAATGAACTGTAAGAAGGGCTTACTTTTAACATTAAAACACTACGAAACGTGGTAACACACAGTCAGGATGGTTCCCAAAGAGATACATTTACAAAGCCTTGTGCTGGGGAGACTTGTTTAGTCTCCTGAGATATATGTCATCTTGGTGTTCGCCAATGAGACCTCTGCTTTTCCAAACCATATATGTGTATAATTACCTGCCCTGATACCTGAGACAGTTTGCAACAGTCTCCTTATTACTGAACAATCGAAACTACGCCCAAAGGCAAGATTTAATATGAGAATACAGGTGGCTGCCCCTTTCAGCCTTTGGAAAACAGAGGTCTCGATAGTTTTTACTTTTAGACAAATAAATTATTTTATTCATTTCCCTTCCTTGAAAGAGAGAATAACTTTACGTTGTATAAAAGAGAGCCCGGAGTGCAGGCCCCCACTTTCATACATGTATGTTCCTGCAGAGCTGAGGATCAAGCTTAAAGACCAATAAAATATATTCAAGGAACCTGGTTCTAATTTGAAGTGTCTGAGTCCTGGCAAGTTATGCATGTGTCATGGATTCTCACTGGGGCTTGATCAGATAAAGTGCAATTTGTGTAAGTGTGTATTGCATACACACACTCCAGAAATCTATGCCCTTAACTACTGGCATGCAGGACCACTGAATGTTACATTTGCTGATAGCTTCTCTAACCTCTTTTGATCTTATAGCTGCCTCTCAGGAAATTGCATTCTATTTGCCAATGCTCTCAGATAAATTAAGCAGAGTGGGTGCTGTGCATTGTCACTAATTTTGCTCTTTTTACTTAAGATGACAAGGCATCCAACTCTCTGAACCAGACCTTACTCTGCAAGCTGTTAGCATTTTACTTCAATAACAGAGCTCTTGAAATTCGTTTTATTTGCAAGGACATGCATTTCAAAGTTTGCGTGCCCTTTTCCTCCCCAGCGCCCCCTCTAAGCCCCCAGCTGAATTCTAGTAATGAGTGGCCATGGAACTCATTGCCCTTTATCTTGCTGGGATACGTGCACCTTTTGAACTGCCATCTGCAAGTGTGCTGATATACTAACTTGTTAACTATGCCATACTGTGAAGGAAATGGCATGATTTAGATCAAGTGTTCAGGACGGCTGTTCATAAGAAACACTTGAGCCAAGCTGTTACAGTTCAGGATGTGCCCTGGGGAGAGAGGCTTCGTTTCGGGTCACGCTCTTGTCTTGTATGAGGGCAAGCACAGAGTAAAGAAATCACAGTATTATGCCAAAGCTGTGAGAGGAAAAACATTAAGAACCCAGAGAAGTGAAGCTGCCAAATTAACTTCTCACCTTTTCAATCACACTCCAGAGGGTAGACGCCTGAAATTTATGCTTCTGAAAGAATCTCAGTTTACATTAAGGAAGACGTTACTTCACTTTTATAGATTATAACTAGTCATGGCTTCACTCAATCAATCCAAACTTTACAGCTCATTAATACTTACTTTGTTATCTGCGTTATTTAGGCAGAATAATATAATGACTTTCGTGCACAGCTCAAGTCTGGAACCATTTTTAGGAAAACCATTAAAATTCTAACGTTACACAAAACACAGCTAAATTAAGAGTGAGTATTGAAACCTTTCCAAGAAAATAAAGTAACTCCAATCTATCTTAGGTTGGGTCCGAAGCAGGAATTACAAGTGAGTTCAAAACTCAATATGTGATAGGAGCTTTGTTGAGATCATTGAAATGAAAGTAGTTCTGGAACCTTCTTAGCCTTTTAACTGTATTGCGAAGCTTGAACATTCGATGTATTTGCCTAGTGAATATATAAATGGATTATTACAGCTATTCTCTCAAACAAATTCACTTTCCCGCACACTCTAAATCTGTTTAGTCATATTTAATGGTGTCAATTATTGGAACAGGCTTAGGCTATGAATTTCTTACTAATGGCTTTAATAACATTAGTAAATGAAAAGCAGATGGTTCTAAGTTGGCTTACTTTGAAAAGACATATGAGTATTTCTGTTTTTAATTTATATACTTCTCTACATCTGGAATTCCTTATAATTAAAACTAAAAGTCCAACTACTACTTCCACCTCTCAAATGTTGAAAAGATGAATACAGTAATAGGTTTCTAAATAGTTGGAGTACACAAAGGTTCACTTTTTTTTAAATGAGCAGCCAGGCAAAAGAGCCACATTAACTCTCCCCAAATTCAGATAAAGTTTGCAAGTCATGTCTACAAGTGCTGGGGAGAATTAAAGAGTTAAAAGCTTTAAAACGTTGCGCCATCAATTTTTTAAAAACGTCACTTTTGCTCCTGACACAAAGCTGAATTCCCCCCTTTTTTTTGAAACAGTATCTTTAAATAAACCCTACTAATGCAGCATGAAAGAGCGAGTAATATTTTTACAGATGCAGCTCAATTATATTTTTCCCCCATCTAAGGTTTCCAATGACAGGAGTCATGCTCTGTTAAGAGGGCAGGTGGTTACCCTTTCCGATCGGCTCTTCCTTGATATCACTCTGCACCAGTTGATACACAAGATGTGGCTTTAATCATTCTCTGATTTCTCTTCCTATCTTTAGAGGAGTCATCTCAGCGCCGTCTCACAAATGGACCTGGCGCAATGAAGTTCCTGCCGTGGTCTTTGTTTATCTGCTACGATTCCAAAAATAATTGATACTGTGACACAAGGGACATTAAGGGAAGGGCAAGCCATGTTGGCTGTACCTCTGTTGCTTTTTTGCACTCGTTGGGATGAAACATACAGAGCACTATTTAGCAGTTTGCGAACAGACTAATGATGTTTTTGAAAATGATGTGTTTGTCTAATCTTCTCAATCGTGATTGATACCTCATGTGGAGGTATCCAGAGGACCTAAAAACAGCTTGGATTCCCTAATATTGCGACATTGTCTACATTTTTACATCAGGAATAAATTAGGATACCATCTGGTTCGGCAAAGATAAACTTTCATGATAAAGAACTCAACTTCATTTTCCATGCATCACAATTCTATCAAAGCATCAGATAACGAGGTTTTATTTTGACATAAATACTGGAGATGTTTCTTACGGACTTTATAATTTAGTAACTCACTTTTTCAACTTAGTAACCGTATGAGAAGTGAGGAAAACACAAAGGAGTACTTTAATGCCCTTAGAGTGATCATTATTTAAACTGAACTTTGCCACCTGCTTGTACTTGTTATTTGGCAACAATTCAAGCTTGTCATTAGTGAAATCTAGATGTTGAAAAATATACCCCTTAAAGGCTAGATAATCAGTGGAATAAACACCTTGTTAGAAAATTGATATGATACATTTAAATACAACAGATAAAGCATATTATAAGTACTCCTGAAAGATCATAATAACTTACAATGGGAATGTATATTAATGATATAATAGCAATAATGACCTGAAAAGTGTACCTTAAGTGGTAGTACCAAATGAATTCATACATTATATTTATTGTAGCTTAATTAGTAAATCTGTCCTGCTGAGAATTGTTACTTGGGGCAGTTGAGTCAGGCGAGAACTCTGGAGGCAGCAGTTTATTTAATGTTTATATTCTTAATGATGTTCACTGTTTCATAAAATTGCTTGGCATCTAAAAACACAGCAAGGCAGTCCAAAGTTGCTGCCAAACTCACTGTCTCCAACTGAGAAACCCTGCTTGGGGTTTGGCCATTGTGGAAGTGTCAGAATTCTTCTTGGAATGCTGCTGTGAACCTTCTTTGAAAGTCTAACCACATTGAAGGTGCTATATAAATACAAGTTATTGCTGTTTCCTTCCAAATGATATAAATTCAGGTTAAATTAAAATTGAAGCTTTAGATGCAAATTAAATGCAGCAATACTATTTACGATGTGCCTTTCTCAAGATCAAATCTGATAAAGAACTTTGCACAATTACTTTTGAATGAAGGGAGGCGATGGCCTAGTTACATTATGACTATTAATCCAGAAACTCAGCCAATGTTCTGGGGACCTGAGTTCGAGTCCAGCCACAGCAGATGGTGGAATTCAATTAAAAAAATCTAGAATTAAGAATTGACTGCAGACCATGAAACCATTGTCAATTATCGGAAAACCCTGTCTGGAGTTCACTAATGTCCTTTAGGGAAGGAAATCTGCCATCCTTACCTGGCCTGGCCTACATGTGACTCCAGACCCACAGCAACGTGGTTGACTCTCAACTGTGCCTCTGAAATCGCCTAACGACACATTCAGCTCAAGGGTGACTAGGGATGGGCAATAAATGGTGACCAACCAGTGACGCCCATGTTGCACAGATAAATAACAAAAATACAGTGACCAGGCTTGTGCAGCCTTGATGGATGTGCTGAACCACTTACATCTCTGTTTGATTTGGTGAATGTAATATCACACCAGGCAGGAGGTGCTGTAAAATCCTGACCCGGTATCTTATAACAGACAAAATATTTATACTGGCCTGACTGCTCCTGCCAGTTATATGTTGCAGGTTTAATTCTGAACTGGGTATGTATTGTCATATTCCAGATGTTAACATATAAATAACCAGTTTGATAAAATGCAAAGCATTTAGCACTCTAATATTACATATGGGGTGGTACTGAGCTGGACAAGAAGGTTACGGAATTGTGTGGATAAGCTGAACACAATCCAGGGGATTGTGGACACCCTAGAATTTGCTTCAGGGTCCCGGAGTTAATGGGACAGCATGGTGGCACAGTGTTTTTCGCTGCTGCCTTACAGTGCCAGGAATCCAGGTTCAATTCCAGCCTTGGATGACTGTGTGGATTTTGCATGCTCCCCGCCCTATCCATGTGTCTGCAGTTTCCCCTCACACTACTCCAAAGATGTGCAGATTAGCTGGATTGGCCATGCTAAATTGTCTCTTAGTGCCAGGGAAATTAATAAGGTAAATATGTGGGTTAGGCCTGGGTGGGGTTGTTGTTGGTGCAGGCTTGATGGGCGAAATGACCTTCTTCTGCACTGTAGAGATTCTATAAAAATGCTATTTGGCAATCTAAAAAATGCTTGGCCGCCATCCAACCAACACTACATTCAGTGCAAGAAAAGTACTGGGACTAGAAACTTCACTGAGCACACAGAAGCCAGGGTGGAGAGCTCTACACGTGCCTGTTACTGTTGACTCAGACTGCACGCAATATATATATTTTAATCAGGCAAGTGTACAGGCAGTGCCACCTCACTACTGCCCACCTATCACAGGGTGTTGATGATACCGCATAAAGACAGTTAGCTCCTCTGAAAGAGAAGGTGCACACCGGCTGTTGATGCTAGGGAGACTTTTTCACAAGCAACAATATAACTGAAGTGAATGCTGGGAGAGTATGAAGATTCTTGGATGCTTCCCAAGAAGTTCTGTTGTGGGCAGCAGACACAAGGCAGGGCCACTTCTTATTTACTAATGTCACAAGTTGGTTTACATTAACACTGCAATGATGTTACTGTGAAGATTCCCCCAGTCACCATACTGCAGCACCTGGTCGGGTACACCGAGAGAGAACTTAGCATCGCCAATGCACCTAAACAGCACATCTTTTGGACTATGGGAGGAAACCAGAGCACCCGAAGGAAACCCACGCAGACACAGGGAGAACTCCACATGGACAGAGTCAGACTGTGCAGACTCCACACAGACAGTGACCCAAGCCAGGAATCAAACCCAGGTCCCTGGCAGCAGTGCTAACTATTGTGCCACCTGCTGGGGCAGTAATCCAGAGATTATCTCTCTTGAAATTTGACTTCCTATATAGCATAATAACAAGTTGCTATTCCTCCTCTTCCAGAATCGAAAACCCTTCTTACCTTAGCATGTGTGAGGCTAGGTCTCTTGGATTAGACAGCACAAGTAGTGTTCACCCTTCTTATTATCAAGTATTCTATCACTATTGCATTTGAGTTTCCTGTCTCCCACATTGACAGCTATCATTTTATCTGGTGTCCATTTGGGAAGTGGAAAACTGGAAGAAACAGAATTTAAAAATTGCATTTAAAGCTCCTTTTCACATCTCCTGAGGTGTTCTAAAGCCCAGTATATGCGTGAGTTATTTTAGAAGCACATTAACTAACGTTATATGGTTATGTTCAGTTTCCTCAATGACCTCAAGAGTAAATGTGCTAAATGGTTTGGTGTTAAGATATGTGGAGACAGACTGCCGCTGATGAACTAACCTATTCAGATGAAATACCAGTTAGTAAACTCCAATTCCTCTCAGTCACCAGAGAAAAAACAAAAGTAATCACAGGTCCTGCCCTGTACTACTATGAGTACCTCAGGAGGCCAGAATCAAGTTCAGTTGATAATGAAATAGAATCATAGAATTCCTACAGTGTAGAAGGTCATTCAGTCCATCGAATCTACACTGACCACAATCCCACCCAGGCCCAATCCCCACAACCTAGTGCATTTATCCTGACTGGTCCCCCTGACACTAAAGGGGCAATTTAGCATTACCAATCTACCTAACCTGCACATCTTTGGATTGTGGGAGGTAAGTGGAGCACACCCAAGCAGAAAGTGGAAACTCCACACAGACAGAGACTCAAGCCGGGAATCAAACCCAAGTTTCTAGCATTGTAATGTAGCAGTGCTAACCACTGTCCCATCATGTCACCCAGATCAGCTTTCACTAGTGAGTCTCCTGGAAAGGGTGCTGTCACTCTGCGCCAGTTGATATACAAGATGTGGCTTTAATTACTCTCTGATTTCTCTTTCTTTCTTCAGAAGCGACATCTCACGGCTGTCTCACAAAGAGTCCTGGTGCAATGTTTCCTTTATGGTCTTTGTTGGAACAAATGTTACCTGCAATGCCGATGACCTCGAGGATAATTGATACTGTGACATAAGTGACATTAAGGGAAGTAAAAACCATGCTGGCTGTATCTCTGTTGCTCTTTTGCACTTGTTGGGAAGAAACATACAGGGCAACATTTAGCAGTTTGCAAACAGACTAATGATGTTTTTGAAAATTATGCATTTGTCTAATCTTCTCAGGAAAGGGTGCAAAAAAGATTTACAAGAAGGATACTGGGACTAGAAGAGGAGGCTGGATAGGTTCTGGGTAGGACATTTTTCCCATGGAGCACAGGAGGAAGAGGGGTGTTCCTTCAGACGTGTATAAAATCATGAGGGACCTAGATAAGGTGAAGAGCCAAGGTTTTCTCCCCAAACAAAGGGGATCCAAAACTAGTGGGCATATGTTTAAGATGAGAGGGGCAAGATTGAAAAGAGGCCCAAGGGGCAACACTTCTACAGCGGGTGTGTGTATATGGAATGACCTGCAGAGACGGGTGGCAAAGATGGGTATGATTACAGCATTTAAAAGACATTTGGACAGGTACATGGATAGGAAAGATTTAGAGGGATACAGGCTAAACACCGGCCAATGGGATTGGTTCAGTTGAGAAAACCTGGTTGGCCTGGACAAATTGAGCCAAAGTGCTGTTTATCTTGATAACTGTGTGATACTGACATGAGAAATCACCATTTGAGTGAGTTATTGGAACTCTATACAAGTGTAGCCCATAGTAAACTGATGCCGATAGCAGAAAAATAGTTCAAAGTGAAAGCATCT
Organism: Sphyrna mokarran; assembly: GCA_024679065.1. Taxonomy (NCBI): domain Eukaryota; kingdom Metazoa; phylum Chordata; class Chondrichthyes; order Carcharhiniformes; family Carcharhinidae; genus Sphyrna; species Sphyrna mokarran. The sequence continues at coordinate 38,059,909 of JAGIQG010000015.1, forward strand.
CAAACAAAATAGAAACAATGGGCAGAATTAAATCCAGGAAACTGGAGGTTGCACCCACCGGCTGGAGAGCCGGCCACAGCTTCCACATCACCATTTTTGGGGAAGATCCACCTTGATTAGCTGCCAATCAAGCACTTAAATACCCATAGATCCGTGGGATCAAGGAAGTCCCTCTGCCAGAGGCAGACTTACACTTTTGAAGATCCTGCACTCTGCCTTTGTTTCCCCCCCCCCCCCCCCCCCCCACACACCACACACACACACACACACACACACAACGTAGCTGCCCCCCACTTGGCTCAATGACATTGTTTCTTTGTCCTCCTCAGCTCTGGCCTAGGGGTCGCGTCGTCCCTGTTGCTGCTCCTCAATGACTGAATCTCTCTGATGCACTGGTGGCTCACTGGCTGCCCAGCTACTGGCTATCTGGCCTGGCCTCTGCTCTCACCCTCACCAGTCCAGTGGCCGAGTGGTATTATTGCTCGACTATAGATCTAGGAACTCAGTTAATGTGCTGGGGACCCAGGTTCAAATCTCACCATGGCAGAAGGTAGAATTTGAATTCAATTACTTTTCAGTCTACGTATATTTTGCTGTATTCTTGGACAGTCTTCATTGCTATCTGCAACTCTGCTAATTCATTATTATTATTATTATTATTATCCACAAACTTATTCATCAGACCAGTACGTTTTCTTCCAAGTCATTTATATAACCATTGTCAATTGTTGTAAAACCAATCTGGTTCACAAATATCACTTAGGAAAGGAAATCTGCCATCCTTACCTGGTCTGGCCTACATGTGACTCCAGAGCCATAGCAATGTGGTTGACTCTCAACTACTCTTGGGCAGCTAGGGATGGGCAATAAATGCTGGCCAGCCAGTGATGACCATGTCCCAGAAAAGAATAAAAACAAGTCCAGTTTTCACCTAGTCTTTGCACTCTCAGATACTCTGGTCCAGCTGTCTCTACCTGAAAACCACACTAGCATCTATCTGTTCCTCACACTTCCCAATCCTGACTGCTCATCTCTCACTCAGGCTGCTGCTGGTACTATCTGGCCTGCCCTGGCCTCTTTTTTCTGTGGTTGGCTGGCTGAATGCCCTTCACTCTTCCCCTCCCCTCCTCCTCACCCTGGCCTGGAAATACCCCATCCCACCACCTCCTCACCCCCAATCCCCCAAATAATCGCCTCATGGCTATTGGTCAGCAGCTCTTCCTCAGCACTTACAGAAGACTTTGCAAGTCCGCACCTCAATGCAAGATCAGCTACCTACCTCACTGTTGCCTCAGGCTGTCTGAATGTCAGAAAGCTGCTGCTTTACTAATGGAAAGAAGTTCATAAACCAGACAATCAATCTTCCAGACTGCTCGCAAATCACTGCCATCTCTCAACCGGACAGATAGTGTGTTCCCACTCCAAGTGGACTCCACCAATCAGATCCCAGTGTCAGCTGATAGGCTCAAGAAATCTGAATGAGCCTATCAACAAATTCAGAGCTACCCAATCTGTGATTGGGCTGCCACAGCCACCTCGAGGTCTGGCCTCCTCCCCCCACTGGCTGGGCATCTGTGTGGTTCATTGTAAATCTGTCTCTGCCCATCCCCAACCACAGCTGCTGGTCCAACATACTGGCAAATCCTCATACCATCAGCACTACCAGGAGAGCAGCGGTATTCGATGGCAATGCACCCACCAAAAGGCCAGAATCAGCAGGGGTCCGGGCTACGAGTGAGTGAGGATGGGGCAGGGTAAAGCAGGATGGATCTCAGAGAGAGGGTAGCTGGTTCAAGGTGTGGGGATCATGGGGGTGCCCACCAGCGTCCCTCCCCCTCTTCCCAATTGCTTTGGTCAGGCACTAACTGCCTTTGAATGAGGGATCCTTCCCCCAATTCCCCACCCATCCAGGAAGCCAGAAGCAAACAAAATAGGGTTTGATCTTTGGGGTCTCTATGTGGCAATTGTCCCACTCATCACTCGTTGAATACCAACAGCAGTGGGATGAAGTCCTTCAGTGGATAGCCATTGTCTACTTTCATGTGCCTCAGTTGGCCTGGAGAAGCAGAACTGCCTATAAGTCTTATAGGAGCAGAGGTGGTAAGGTACAGTCTCCCCATCCATCTAAATGCCACTTGCTGTCTACCTGCAAGCTCACGTTAGGGGAAGATATTAAATTCTGCCCTGTAGGTATGTGTTAAGCCAGAAGGTTAATTATAACAAGGAAAACCAAATGAAACAAGGAATGAACTTTCAGGATTTCAATGCTGTTGTAAAACATAGAGAAACAGAATGCTTTTCTTTGTGTAATAGTGAATGAGTGGATCAAATGTGCTGTCAATTCATTTCTGCCCATTGTATGTAACAACCCAAAACAGATTTCTATCTCAGATAACTTTTCACAAAGCATTAAGGTATGTGTATGTGCCAAAATATTATGGACTTTCAGTCAGTACCTCATATTCTTACAAACTGAACTAAAGTCTGCAAAAGGTGGTCCCCTGAGGGTCATGTGACTTTGTTTGTAGGGTGGTAACACTCTGTAGTCTTAAGAGGGAATAAAAGCAAACTTCCAGACTGCTGTATTGCCCTAGACCAAAACAAATTCAAAAGGCTATTAGCAATTGAATGGCTCATTCAAACACACTGGCTGTCTGTCTACACTGGCAGAGATGCTAAATCAATATTTTGCCTCAGTTTCCTTGAGTGGAGGATATTAGTACCATCCCAACAGTAACAAGTAATGCAGAGGTAATAGAAATGGAAGAAAATAAAACAGTCATTTTTAATAGTGAAACAAATAATTGTGATTGAAGGCATTCAGGTCCCCAGGGCCTAATTGCCTATATCCTTAGGTATTATTGGAAATGGCAGTGGAGATATTGGATCCATTGGTTACACTATTCCAAAATTTCCTGGATGCAGATGAGCAAAATGCTAATGTAACATTCTTTTTCAAAAAGGGAGAGAGGCAGAAAGTAGGAAAACTATAGCCAGTTAGCTTAACATCTGATGTTGGGAATTTATTAAGAATCCATTTCTAAATTTGCAGATGACACTAAAATAGATGGGATAATAAGTTGCAATGAGGAAAGAAGAAATTTATGAATGGATACTGATAGGTTAGGAGAGTGGACCAAAATGTGGCAGATGGAGTTTAATGTGGATAAGCGTGAGGTTATCCATTCTGGTTGGAAAAATGGAAAGTCAATTTATTATCTAAATGGAGCAAAAGTTTGGGGTGCTTCAGTGCAGAGAGATCTGGGTGTCCTTGTGCATGAATAACAGCCAGCTGGTATACATGTACAGCAGGTAACAGAGAAAGCAAATGGAATCTTGGCATTTCTAGCTAAAGGAATAGGATATAAAAGTAAGGAATGTTGCTGCAACTACACAAGGCATTGGTGAGACAGCACTTGGAGTACTGTGTACAGTCTTGTTCCTCTTATTTGAGGATGGATGTAGTAGCATTGGAGGCAGTTCAGAGGAAGTTCATTAGATTGTTTCCAGAGATTAGGGGTTTGTCTTACGAAGACAGATTGAATAGTTTAGGCCTATATTCTCTAGAGTTTAGAAGAATGAGATGAGATCTAATTGAGGTGTTTAAGATGACAAAAGGCATTGATAACATAGATGTAGATCTTCCTCATGTGGGGCAATCTAGAGAAAGAGGTCATAGTTTTAAGATAAGGGGTAGCAGATTTGAATCAAGATGAGGAGAATCTACTTCTCTCAAAGGGTTATGTATTTGTGGAATTCATTAACCCGGAGTGCAGTGGATGCCGGGACATTGAGTAAATTTAAGGAGAGAGAGAGACAGATTTTTAATCGGTAACAGTTTGAAGGGTTATAGAGAACGGGCAGAAAATTGGAGTTGAGGCTAAGACAAGATTAGTTATGTACTGTATGCAAAGCAGGCTTGAGGGACTGAATTGCCGACTCCAGCTTCTAGTTCTCATATTCTTGTAGGCTTATGTCTCAAACTTCCAAGGTATGAAATGACAACACACAAGATGTATAATCAGCATATCACCTCTTGTTTGGAAAAAGAACTTTGAACAAGTGAGAGTCACATGATGAGGGAAGCATTTGGGTTCTCTGTTCAAATCAGAAAGAAGTTACTCGCAAACGTGGAGATCCACCAAAAGTCATTAAATTAGCTAAAAGCCATCAAGCAACCAAGGGCATTTGCAGCAAATAGTTTAAATGTGGAAAATTCCAATAGAAGAGAAGAACTCCTCCAATTTATTCCTGGTAAAGTTCACCTGAGAATCAACCTTCGAGAGATTCAGCTACAAGAAATCTCATAGCCTGCTGATACTCCTTTGTTTTGCATGGTGGTGCAGGGGTTAATACTGCTGCTTCACAGTGCCAGGGACCAGGTTAGATTCCTGGCTCGAGTCACTGTTTGTGCGGAGTCTGCGCATTCTTTCTGTGTCTGCGTGGGTTTCCTCCAGGTGCTCCAGTTTCCTCCCACAGTCTGAAAGACATGCCAGTTAGGTACATTGGCCATGCTAAATTCTCCCTTAATGTATCCAAACAGATACCAGATTGTGGCAACCAGGGGATTTTCACAGTAATTTTGTAGCAGTATTAACATAAACCTATTTGTGACTAATAAATAAATAAACTAAACAAACTTTATAAAACTTTCACTTCAACTACAAAGCACCATTTGCATCTAAGAAACCACAGACTTACCACAAAAGAAACTGAGAGCATGATCTGACAGGCCTTTCACACCATGCTCCCACTGCAGCAAGGCTGGAGAATTTGCCGCCCAGTCAAATCTCCATTTAATACAGTGGGATGGGAGAATCCCACTGGCATAAACTGCCATAACATTCCAGCTGAGATAATTGTACGCTGTAACTGTATGTTACCTTCATCAGTATCTAATCTTTGCGCATGTGCAAATGTTTGGAATGTGACAGTGAAACACTGCATCATTTGGAGTAAGCATGTGCTAATAAAGAGCATTGTTTATCTTTAAACTCACAAAAGCTCGCTGCTGAATTATTTAATTAGGGCACTGCCCCAAAGTAAGAAAGCACACATCTCTTCCTTATTGATGGGCAGGTAAAAAGGAACCCATAAATTCTGTCCATGACAACAGTGACATAATGAAGCCCTGCATAGTCGTATCACGACAACATCATGTTGATTTATAGGTGCAAACCGTTTAAAATTTACAAACAGGGCAGTTGCCATGGTTCGTAAGAAGCCCTTAGGATGAAATCTAATTGGTAAATTATTGGAAGATTGTAAATACTTGCCAAGGTACAAAACAAAACCATTTAGATCTTTTGTAATTTTCTTTTACAAAATATGCACTTTTTAAATTAATCTTTCCTATTTCTGAGCAAAATCCACTTGCATAATTGAAGACTTTTACTAGACTCTGCACAATCTCATATCCAGCAGGCTTTCCGGGCATTGGGAAAACTCAACTGTCAACTTCTCTGGAAAAATTGGTAAATTATCTAGCTAATCTGATGCTCATACAGCTTACTATATTTAAGGACAAAATGGAATAAATATTTGTGTTTAAAGGTAGGATCACTCCATTAAAATACTTTCTTAAATGATTAATTCTCATCCACAACAAACCAGTCCACTTATAAACAACTTATTTGATCAGCCCGGTACACTCCAGTGATCTCAAGTGACCTTGCACCTTTGGTTCTATAGTCTGTTCAATAAATCACCCATAATGATCCAAAGTCCACATAACAAAAGCTTCAGAATGAGTTAATTGCCCGTTTTTAAATTGTCAGAGGTATCACCTTTCTAGGTTGTGACACCGAGGATCATCCCAATGGAACATTTCAGCTGACCTGGCCTACTCCTGCTCCTAATTCGTATGTTCGTAAATCCAGTAAACCATACTTTGACGTTAAATATACAGATACACAGACATATAAGTAGCATTCCCATAGCATTGCTTGTGGGCCGCAATTTCTTACAAGTTATATAAATGACTTGAAGAAGGGACTGAAGGCATGGTAGCTAAATTTGCTGATGATACAAAGACAGGTGGGATAGTATGCCGTGAAGAGGACACAAGCTGCAGAATTTTACCGTCTCACCCGCCACAGGAGTAGTAATGGATGGAACAGGGGCCATGCAAAGGTCCATTGACCTTGGGCAGGATTTTCTGATCTTGGGGCGAGTACAGCCAGAAAATCCCACCCAAAGAGCCTATGAAGGGATATAGGTAGGTTAATGAGTGGGGCAATGAAGTGGCAAATGGAGCATAATGTGGGAAAGTATCAAATTGTCTGTTTTGGCAGGAAAAATAAAAAAGAAGCATATTATCTAAGTGAATTGTCTGAGAGATCACAGAGGTAAGAGTAAGAGTTCTCTTATTGTATCCCGATTCACATTCCTATTCATCAGTTACCTCTTTTGCACGGATTTGCACTGGACTTGATTTTGAAATCCTCAGCCTCTTGGTCAAATCCCTCTACAGCCTCACCCTTAATCTTCCTCCAGCCCTACAACACACAAAGAACTGTACATCCCTACAATTCCTTCACCTATGGATATGAGTGCACTAATCATGAATTGCAAAAAAAGCTTGCATGAAGTTACAGCAAGTAATTAGGAAAGTAAATAGGATGTTATAATTTATTACAAGGGAAATTAAATACAAAAGTAGGGAGTTTGTGCTTTAATTATACAGGGGTATTGATAAAACCAGTTCCAACCTGGAGTATTGTGTATAGTATTGGTCTCCTTAGTTAAAAAAGATATAAATGCATTAGAAGCAGTTCAGAGAAAGTTTACCAGACTTATATCTGGTATGGACATATTGTCTTGTGAGGGAAGGTGGGACAGGTTAGATTTGTATCTGCTAGAGTTTAGAATCCCTGTTTATACCACCATTTGAGGAAGAGAGTCCAAAGACGTACAACACTCTGAGAGAAATTCTCCTTGTTTCTGTCTTTAATGAGCGACTTCTTATTTTTGAACAGTGGTCCCTTGTGCTTGATTCTCTCACAAGAGGAAACTTCCAATCCTGCAGATGAAGTTGCAATATGGCATAAATCATCCCGTTACATAGTTGAAGTGATCCCCGTAGCAGGAAACACCTCAAATTCCCACCCCACCATAGGACTCAGTCCCCTTTGGGAGAATTCCATCCAAGGTCTAAATTGAATGTTTGATCCAAAGCGCAGTATTTTAGACTATACAGAGCTCCTTCACTGCTGCATTGAAATATTAGACTAGCTATGCACTCTGGTTGAAATATTAGACTAGCTTCAGTTCGCACCTACTAAGCTCAAAGATGAAAAGAACACAACCTGAGTCAAGCAGCTTATTCTGTGCCTCTTCTGGAAAACCTCCAATCTTTCACCCTCCATAGACAAAGCTTATCTCTTCCTGTACCCTGATTCACAGTCCTATTCATCAGTTACCACTTTTGCAATGACTTGCACTGGGCTTGATTTTGAAATTCTCATCCTTGTGATCAAATCCCTCTACAGTCTCACCCTAAATCGTCCTCCAGCCTTACAATCCACTAAGAACTGTACACCTCTCCAATTCCTTCACCCGCCATTGAATGAGGAGCCTTCAGCTGACTCAGATCTGAACTCTGGAATTCCTTCCTGAGGCATGTCTGTTTTTTCACCTCTCACCATTTCTTTAAAATGCTCTGTAAAATCTACCTCTCTGATCCAACTTTTAATCATCATATTTCTTCTTCTGGTGTCAACTTTTATTTTGATTACATTCAATGCCTTCAGAGAGGTTTGGCACAGTAGTTAGCACTGCTGCCTCACCCAAAAATACATTAGAATGTGGCAACCAGGGGATTTTCATAATAACTTCAGTGCAGTGTTAATGCAAGCTTATTTGTTTCTATTAAATAAACTTTAATTTTATTTTATATTTTCCTGGGTTAAAGGCACTATATGTATGTTGTTGTTGTTAAAGGGTCCCGCCGATGCCACCGTAAGACCGCAGGTTTCTGAGGTTATCTGGGCCAGGATTATTTGCCATTGCACACTATGTATTTGCCTACAGCACACACTGTGCTGAGATGACTTTAGGAGCTGTCCATAAGGAGCTAAATCTGCTAATACTGCTGAATACCAAGCTAGCATTCAGAATGTATAGCAACATTTCTTTGAAAAACATGTCAAGAGAAAAAAGACCATGGAGCAAGCAGAATGTATCAGTAATATTAACTGATTTGTGCGATATTGTGACCCCATTACTCCCACCTCAACCTGGTATAATCTTATATTGCTGTTAATTGAATGAGTGTCATGTGTACTCTGCTGTTATTGATTCTAATCAGGAACGAGTTTAACTTTCATGTCAGAACTCATCTTTGAATTTCTTTTTATTACAAATCTTACAAAACACGTTTCAGCGACACAGTGGCACAGTAGTTAGCACTGTATCTCATAACGTCAGGGACATGGGTTTAATTCCCAGTTTGAGTCACTGTCTGTGCAGAGTTTGCACGTTCTCCCTGTGTCTATCTGGGTTTCCTCAGGGTGCTTTGGTTTCCTCCCACAGTCTGAAAGGTGTGCTGCTTAAGTGCATTGGCCATGCTAAATTCTCCCTCAGTGGATCTGAACAGGCACCAGATATGGCAACTGGGGGATTTTCACAATAACTTCATTGTTGTGTTAATGTAAGCCTACTTCTGACACTAATAACCAAACCAAAAATTAATCTTGCAAGTCAGCTTAGTATTAAACTAAAGGATCATCACTTCTGCACAACTTCTCTTCTGGTCTGTTTGACTATATGCAATATACCAAAGCAAGTTTGTGGTCATCAAAAGCTTCAGGAAGCCTAAACACACCTTTAGGTTGCCAGGGAATTTGCTTATATCTCAGATCTGGTGGTGTTGGGGGCAGTTAAGTGTTATAATTCTTTACAGCAGAAAACAGGTTCTAAGTAAAAACCCAGCCACTGGATAGTAATTAGAGGCAATTTGTAATTCCTCCTGTCGGAAAAAAAAATCTTGAGGGGAAAGATTGAGCTAAAGAAAAGAAATTGAAGCAGATGAGATTGAGGTCAGCTCACTGAGGAGCGAGGAAGAGTTCAGAAGAAATCTGGAGATTATTTCGGATAAAGGGAGGGGGCTTGCCTCCCAGGAGGGTTCTGACCCCGGGGGAGGGGGAGGAACCGCCACTGCTGGCATGGGGGGGAGGCTTTGCATCGGGTGTTTTGGGATGGATCGGGGCTAGCCTGGGAATTGTTGTGGGAGGCACAATCCCTGGTGGGGATGTTGGAGGGGCAGCACTGTGGGGATTTTGGACTGGCCAGCAATTGAACTAGCCAGCAAATGGAGAGTCTGACAAATTAGGGCCACTGTGCATGCTCAGAGTTCCAGGACTCCAGTGTGGATAGGCCCAGACCCCACCGTGGGTATTTAATGAGATTCACAATTGGGACCTCTGCAATGCACGGACTGCAGAGATTCAAGTGAGAAGCTGAATTGAAAAATCAGTTGTGATCTAGAATAGTTTTCCCACCAATTCAGCACTTTTAGAAGAATCATCTACAATGTTTCTGTTGTTTTCCCCAGCCTTCCAAACCTTTACACTGTCATTTTGAAATTTAGTTTCAATCTTAATACTTAAAATGAATAATAGCAGCAAGAAGTAAAGCCTAGGCATAGCTTTAGGAGATACAGACTTGCCTACCCTCCATCCACTCCCTGGCCTTTTAAACTCGTAAGCTCACACCACAGGAAAGACGGAAGTCTACACATCAGCAGCCTAGTTGGTTGACAGAAGTAGGGCCAAGGAGAGAAATCATAGGCCCTGGTTCACCTCTTGTTTCTGGGCTGCTTATCCCCCGACTCTGCTTTAACCCATTCCCTCACATCGTCCGGGAATGCGAATCATAGTCACAGCTGGGTCAAACCCTTTTATGTAGGTTCAGCAAAACCTCTTGTCTTTCGCACTGTATTCCTCTATTTATGAAGTCCTATTTGAAAGTTCGTGTGTCAGTATGATGCACTTTACAATCATGGCTTTGTCAGACAATTACACACAATTTGGTCATTCAGATTATGCAGCCAGCTCCAATTCTATTAATCCAACCCTCTGCAATACCCGGACAGCAACATCCAAAGGACGAGCATTTCAAACAACAACCTCATGGACAAATGAGAATTTCTTGAACAAATGATGTTGTAAACAATTGACGCATATTGATAGCGTCACTCCCAATTTAAAAATGGCAAACCTTCCAATAAACTAGCACTAAACTATTCACCTGTACTATTTCTACTCACAACTATGTGATTTTTGCAAGCACAAGGCTGCATGTAATAGAATGGAGATGTGTTGCCTGAGCCCTGTTCTCTCTGGCTCCAGTGATTGGCAACATGTGCACCCACACACATTCCCCCAACCCCCCCACCCCTCAACTCCCAGGCCCTACTCAAAAAGGCACTAACTGAGAGGAAACACCAAATACTTTAATGTGCCTTCGCTCCTCTGTGTCACATTTATTCCTGATGTGGAAATGCAGGCATTGGACTGGAGTAAACGCAGTAAGAAGTCTGACAACACCAGGTTTAAATACAACCAACTTTATTTGATAGTAAACTCACAAGGTTTCGGGGTTTGTTCCTTTGTCATTCTCTCAGCCTTCAATTCCCAATGTCGTTGTTAATGTTAAACGATGCCATTCAGCAAGGTGCGGATCACAAAGATGCCACTGAAAGTAGAAAGAATGATAATAAAGTAAAGAAAGAAAATCACTGTGAACCACCTTAAAGTTTATTTATTAGTGGCAAGGAGGCTTACATTAACACTGCAATGAAGTTGCTGTGAAAATCCCCGAGTCACCACACTCCAGCGCCTGTTTGGGTACACTAAGGGGCATTTTAGCACGGCAAGTGCACCTAACCTGCACATCTTTGGAATGTGGGAGGAAACCAGAGCACCCAAAGGAAACCCATGCAAAAGCAGGAGAAGGTGCAAACTTCACACAGACAATGACCCAAGCTGGGAATCGAACCCGGGTCCCTGGCGCTGTGAGGAAGCAGTGCTAACCATTGTGCTACCCAACTCAAATCAATGCAATGAAATATGGTTTCTGCAATTTATCAGGGAGGATTGAACCGTTCACCAGCTTTACAGAGCATAATGTAAACTGTACAATTTTCCTGAAAACAGGCCCAGGTAACTTTTTACCCTGGCAACTCCCAAACAAATCAATTGCATCCAAAGGGGCTGACAGCAGGATCGACTGGTTGAAAGATAGGTGGCAGAGCATTCCCAAAACTTTACCAAAGAGGGAGAATGTTCCACAATTTAAAATCGATCGGCAAGATTTTACAGCCTCGCTCATTCCGAAACCATAAAATCCTGCCTGAGATCAATGGACCTTTCCATGGCCTGCTCCAATTCCCCTGCCAGACATTTGCAAACTGTCCTGTCAAAATAATCATGTAAAATTTAACAACTGAAGGAGACTCTTGCTCAAGTTTGAAAATGTCTTGAGCATAGAACTGTTGGCAAAAGAGATTAATTAGCAAAGAGAATAAATCTGAAACAGATTCCAAATTTTTGTGATAATGAAGTGGGTCTGTGCACTCTTAAAATCGAAGTGTGAGGTGGAATGGAGAGGAGAGGGAATTAGTATACACCTGCTCTCAATAACACAATTTGGCTCAATTGAATACTCTTCTGGTGTTTATAATAAACTCCAAACACCGGAGGACAAACAGCCCTAATTTTCTGGTGGCAGAATCAGTGAAGGGTTTACTTTGATGCCAAGTTTGCATAAGGAGTTAACAATGAATAAGGGAGAGGGAAAAAACTGAACGAGGAGAAGGTGAAAGGCCAGCCAGGGATTTGTTTTTAAACCAGGGACTTTCTCTCCTGCTCATTACATAAAGGCAGTGTATGATTAGAGCTTGCATTGCCTTACATCCTCATTTAAATAATTTTCACAGCTCTAACCAGCCATGTGCTGAATTTATATTGAGGTTCCTAACTCCCTCTGTGTGGGATGAGTTCACACTGTGCTGAGCCCGTTAGGTACACTGAAGGCCAATAAGACAGAAGGCTCCATACACAACTATCACCTTTCTCAGGTACTCTTTTGTTCTGCCTTTTTTTCCAAGTGGAAATGACAAGCAAGCTCAACAACATCGAAACATAGAAGATAGGAGCAATTAGAGGCTATTTGGCCCTTCGAGCCTGCTATACCATTTGTTATCATGGCTGATCATCCAACTCTGTAGCCTAATCCTGCTTTTCCCCATAACCTTTGATCCTATTCGACCCAAGTGCTATGTCTAGTCACCTATTGAATGTATTCAATGTTTTGGCATCAACTACTGCCTGTGGTAATGAATTCCACAGGCTCACTCTTTGGGTGAAGAAACATCTCCTCATCTCTGCCCTAAATGGTCAACCAAGAATCCTCAGACTGTGACCCCTGGTTCTGGACTCCCCCACCATCGGGAACATCTGGAACAAAATGTTATTGGGTGTCCAGGTCATGTTGCTCATCCACAATTAGGACTTCCCACTGGGATCAGTAGAGTTGAATGTGTGGGATAGCCCTCGTCTGCCAAGAGTTATCAATCCCACTTTCTCCTGCTCCAAACAACAAAGATCAAATTCATCTCTACACAATAAAGGCACAATAGCAGCTTCTTGGACATCACAGCGTTCTGAGTGGCACAGTGGCACAGTGGTTAGCAAAATTGCCTCACCGTGCTGGGAACCTGGATTTGATTCCAGTCTCAGATGACAGTCTGTTCTCCCAGTGTCTGCATGGGTTTCCTCTGCGTGCTCCAGTTGCCTCTCATCTTCCAAAGATATGTAGGTTAGGGGAATCAGTGGCATAAATATGTGGGGTCACGGGAATAGGCTCTGTCAGTGCAGACTCAATGGGCCAAATGACCTCATTATACGCTATAGTGACTCTATGATACTTTTGTGATAAGATGGGATACTAATGCTAATTCATTTCCCACTTGGAAAGCCTGGGACAGAAATGCAGAGTGCTGATGCCCACATTGGTTGCAGAAGTAACCTGTTGATTGTTTGACAAGCCGTAATCTAATTGAATAGTGGGACAAGCTCAAGGGATAGATTAATCTCCTGTTATCCCTTTGTTCTATGCCATCTAGTGAAAGGAATGTATTCTTCTTATCACTGGAAAAGCAAGATTTTATTGGTGCAAATATACTGGATGCCACATCCAGAGTCTGTGAGATAGCTTTCAGATTGGATATCTTTGTTGATATTCACTCTTGTTAAAAAGATGTTTAGGGTTGGATTTTTGCAGAGTTGGGAAATCTCTGAAGCCATTTAAAAATGTGGAAGGGATCCAATTCCTTAATGCTTTCCTCTCTCCTTCCTTGTGCCGGCAATTTTTGCCAGTGCAGATAAGGCAGTGGGTAATATTCTCTGCACGCTGCACTCCTGAGCTGGCTGGCACGATGGTGGAAGTATCACCACCTAGCCCCCCCTCCACAATTGATGTGGATTCAGAACATCCTCTCCAAGATTTGTGGCTCACACCTCTCACAGGACTAATCTAGATTCAGTGATCTTTTGAAAGGTATGCTCCCCATGGCCTCGTGGCCTCCCATACTCTCGATGTCAACCCAATGTCAACTCATGCCCACAATCACTCATCATGGCTCCTTAAACTCTCCATGCCAACTCATAACTCTTCCATATTCATTCACCTTACCAATTAACATTATGTAATGGTAAACATGGGCAAAAAAATTCAGAAATGTTCTTCAAAGAAACTGCTAAAGAAACCTATAAAACGTCAATCAGAAAGACCATCCGAGTATCAATAACCGAGGTTTCAATCATTTCACACTTCTTAATCATGTCCAAATAAATAGAGATATTGACAAAGGAAATTGTGTAAAGAAAAACTTACTATAACCGCTTAAAATGTCAATAAACCAAAGTCAACAATTTACTTCACTTGTCAAAACTTAGTCCCTGCTGAGCTAATACTTTTGTCAATCAAGCTCTCTGCTACAGGATACATAATGAGGATAGGTGAAAACCCATCTATCACAGGAGGAGAGTGAACAACAGCTCAGCACTGATAAAAACACCTCATCCCTTCACTTGACACGCAGTTCTTTCATGTCTGCTTTCATGGTATTATCCCGTTGGCCAATCCAGATTGTCCTCTTCTAAGTTTGCATTAAATATTGTTAGCTCTCTACAATTTTTTTTCTACATCGAGGGGCATAATCTCACCCAACTCCTGTTTTACTTGACTCATTTCTCGTACCCTGGTTTGGTTCTTTGCCTTTTTTATTGCATCAAGTTTTTCCATTCTACTTAACCATCACAAACCTACATGAAGTGTGTCTGGACTTCCCTTGAAGAATGTATGATGAGTATCTTCCTTCTACTATAAGTGTTGCTTAGTTGCAATGCAACCCATACCAGCATACTCCTCTGTAATTATTCATGACCGCATGAATTCTTTTGATCAATTTTAACTATTTGAATACACAAAGTTCAAGGCCTGGCTCTTGATCCTGTGTCAGAACTTGAAATATTAGACTTTAAAGATAAATTTTATTTTCATAATCAAGTTACATTTTCTAATCGGGACAGCATAGTGGCACAGTGGTTACACTGCTGCCTCAAAGCGCCTGGACTCTGGGTTCAATTAATGGCTTGGGTCACTGTTTGTGTGGAGTTTCTATGCTCTCCCATGTCTGCATAGGTTTCCACTGGATGCTCCAGTTTCCTCCCACAGTCCAAATAGAACATAGAACATAGAACATAGAACAATACAGCACAGAACAGGCCCTTCGGCCTTCGATGTTGTGCCGACCAAAATAAAAAGCAATGCCCCTCCTAACTAAACCATTCCCTTCTCATCCATATACTTATCAACTAACCTCTTAAACGCCACCAAACTTGGCGCATCTACAACAGCTGCAGGCAGGGCATTCCACTCCCTAATCACTCTTTGAGTAAAGAACCTACCTCTGATATCCGTCCTATAACTCATACCCCTTAATTTAAAGTTGTGTCCCCTCGTGCTAGCTTTCTCCATCCTAGGAAAAAGGCTATCACTGTCCACCCTATCCAAACCTCTAATTATCTTATATGCTTCAATAAGATCCCCCCTTAGCCGCCTCCTTTCTAACGAAAACAACCTCAAATCCTTCAACCTCTCTTCATAGGACCTGCCCTCCATACCAGGCAACATCCTGGTAAACCTCCTCTGTACCCTCTCCAATGCCTCCACATCTTTCTTATAATGTGGCGACCAGAACTGCACACAATACTCCAAGTGCGGCCGCACTAGAGTTTTGTACAGCTGCAACATGATGCTGCGGCTCCTAAATTCAATCCCCCTACCAATAAAAGCTAAGACTCCATATGCCTTCTTAACAACTTTATCCACTTGACTGCCTACTTTCAGGGATCTATTGACACATACACCAAGATCCTTCTGTTCCTCAACACTATTAAGAGCCCTACCATTAGCCCTATACTCTACACATTTATTGTTCCTGCCAAAGTGCATTACCTCACACTTTTCCACATTAAACTCCATTTGCCACCTCTCGGCCCAGCTCTGCAACTTGTCCAAGTCACTCTGTAAACTAAAACACCCCTCTTCACTATCTACCACACCACCAACTTTAGTATCATCTGCAAATTTACTGATCCATCCCTCAATACCCTCATCCAGATCATTTATAAAAATTACAAACAGCAGGGGCCCCAAAACAGACCCCTGAGGCACACCACTCGTCACCGAAATATTGCTGGTTAGATGGATTGGCCCTGATAAATTGTTTCTTAATGTCCCAAGATGTCCAGGTTGGGTAGGTTGGTCAGGCTAAATTGCCTCTTAGTGTCCTAAGGTGTGTAGTTAGATGGGTTGGCTATGCTAAATTGCCTCTTTGCATTCCAAGGTGTGTAGGTTAGGGAAATTAGTGGGTGTCAAATTACAGGAAAAGGAGGTGGGCCTGGTAAGTTGCTCTTTCAGAGAGTTAGTGCAGACTCAGTAGGCCAAATGGCTTTCTTTTGCACTGTGGGGATTCTATAATTCCATGATTTTACAATTTTAATTGGTTTGGTGTTTTTTGCCAGGGTTTAGCCTGACTTAGAATAGACTTGTTCAATTTTGCGCTTATCACCTAGTAAACCAACTGACACCACTTTACACTCAGCTCCTATTTCTCCCATTGACCTTGAGGTCAATTGCCACTTTAACATCATTTCCTGCAAGGCTCACATTCAGATTATTGTTCATTCTCATCCTCAGAATCTTCCTTCACTCCATGGCCTGGTTTTTACGGGGTGCGGCGGTCCCTGGCACTCACTCCGGCTGAAATGTCAGAGGTGAGCCCACCCATGGCAAATCTTGGCTGCCCTGTAGCCATTTTTACCCTCAGTGGGGTGTTCTCAGGCCAAGGTTCCCAACCCCATCTGGGAAAGAAGTTCTGGCTTGGAAAGCAGCCAACCAACCTAATTGGCTGACAGCTTTGTGTTCTCAGCAGCACCAGGTTCGAGTGGTGGCCACAGGGGGAACTACAGGCAGTCCACCGAGAAGAGGAGGCAATGGAGGCCAGTAGGTTGAAGGTAGCTCTGGGCTATTGATGAGGTGTGGTTGACAGGCCCTGTGAGAGAATGAGGGGCAGAGAGGGGGGAACACTAGATTTGAAAGACCATTGTGAACATTTAAAGGGAGGGGCATGACCTTGAGAAGGGGGGAGGTCTTCCAATGGGCACAGGGGCGGGGGGGAAGGAGGGAAGTTAATTGGCCAATGGGTGAACAGACCATCTGATACCTCCCAGCACCAGTGGGGTGGACTGACATGATATCAAGGGGATAGCCAGCATGGTGCCAATGGGTTGCCCTTCACTTTTACTAGCAGAGGCAACACTAAAAAGAAATCATAAAATTCCACCCCTCCTCACAATGGAAGAATCCCACCCATAATTTGGAACTCTCCAAATGTTCACACCCAGCCGCCACTGCGGAGAATAGAGAACATGGCCAAATATCCGTTCACAGAACAAGAGATTCCCAACCACGGCTGAGGTTGGAGAATCTAGCCCCCAGTCTGATATCTCAGTAGTTTACTCAAACTACCCCATTTAATAATCATAGAAAAATACTTAAGTATTCACTAATACTAACACTAACACAATCACTAATAATAACTGTAATATTCGTAATGTATCTTTATTTGTTTTAAATAATATATGTAATGCATTATTTAACGATGTAGATTACAGTTAAGAATAAACATTGCTTTTTTGCTCTATTACAAAGATTTTATTGTTGGCTATATATGCCAGAAGCTAATTTAAACAAGATTGTTAATGCAAGTTTCAACAAATACAGGATAACAGCTGCACATTAAAACTGAAAAAAGTTTCTACAACTGCATTTTGCTTTCTATTGGTTAACCAGATAAGTTTATTGGAGAGTTATTCAGTTCAGTGGCTTTCAAACATTCTTTCAGTAATGCACTTTAACCAAATATTTCACCCAGGCAACCAAGTCATTTGCAGATTGTTCACTGGTCACCTTGGTGCTCTGTTCATAGCTGGCATTAGTGTTGCTCTGTCTTTTTTACGTTTACGTTTATGTAATAGTGTCACAAGTAGGCTTACATTAATACTGCAATGAAGTGACTGTGAAAATCCCCTAGTCACTGCACTCTGGTGCCTGTTTGAGTGCACTGTAGGAGAATTTAGCACTCCTAGCACAGCTTTCAGACTGTGAGAGGAAACCGGAGCACCTGGAGGAAACTCACGCAGACACAGGAAGAACATGCAGATTCTGCACAAACAGTGACCCAAGCCAGGAATCGAACCTGGGTCCTTGGCGTTGTGAGGCATCAGTGCTAACCAGTGGCCCACTGCGCTGCCAGGGCAGCTGGTGTTTTCTCTGACAGATCCATGTGAGATCTTGACCTATACGTTCATCGCCTACTAGTGTCTCTGGTCGTTTCGTTCAGCTAACAAAATGGTCTGTGGGTTACACGCAGCATGTGTAATACGTTCAGAGGAGCGTAAGTTGATGAATCAACTTACTAGAAATGCAAAGAAAGTTGACACCAATTTCGCATTCAGGACATGCTGGCTTATTCATTGCCTCAAGTGGCCATACTGCGTATTGCAGAGAGAATATGTATTTCATTTACCCAAAGAAAGGTGAGGGAGTCTTTACAAAATCTATTCAGGTGACTCAATTTGTGATGCCCATTTTGAAAACTATTGATTTGGATCTATAACACTGTTTTTCTAAATACAGAAGATGGTAAGGTTTCACACTGAGGAACACTGGAGGAGATGGTGAGAGTTCACAGTGAGGAACACAGGAGATGGTGAGGTTTCACAGTGAGGAACACTGGAGAAGATGGTGAGAGTTCACAGTGAGGAACACAGGAGATGGTGAGGTTTCACAGTGAGAAACACTGGAGAAGATGGTGAGAGTTCACAGTGAGGAACACTGGAGGAGATGGTGAAGGTTCACAGTGAGAAACACTGGAGAAGATGGTGAGAGTTCACAGTGAGGAACACTGGAGGAGATGGTGAAGGTTCACAGTGAGAAACACTGGAGAAGATGCTGAGAGTTCACAGTGAGGAACACTGGAGGAGATGGTGAAGGTTCACAGTGAGAAACATTGGAGAAGATGCTGAGAGTTCACAGTGAGGAACACTGGAGGAGATGGTGAAGATTCACAGTGAGGAAACACTGGAGAAGATGGTGAGAGTTCACAGTGAGGAACACTGGAGATGGCGGTGAAGGTTCACAGTGAGGAAACAGTGGAGAAGATGGTGAGAGTTCACAGTGAGGAACACTGGAGGAGATGGTGAGAGTTCACAGTGAGGAACAGTGGAGGAGATGTTGAGAGTTCACAGTGAGGAACACTGGAGGAGATGGTGAGAGTTCACAGTGAGGAAGACTGGAGGAGATGGTGAGGTTTCACAGTGAGGAACACTGGAGGAGATGGTGAAGGTTCACAGTGAGAAACACTGGAGCCGATGTTGAGGTTTCACAGTGAGGAACACTGGAGGGGATGGTGAGAGTTCACAGTGAGAAACACTGGAGGAGATAGTGAGGTTTCACAGTGAGGAACACTGGAGGAGATGGTGAGGGTTCACAGTGAGGAACACTGGAGGAGATGGTGAAGGTTCACAGTGAGGAACACTGGAGGAGATGGTCAAGGTTCACAGTGAGGAACACTGGAGGAGATGGTGAAAGTTCACAGTGAGGAACACTGGAGGAGATGGTGAGGTTCACAGTGAGGAACACTGGAGGAGATGGTGAGGTTTCACAGTGAGGAACACTGGAGGAGATGGTGAGGTTTCACAGTGAGAACACGGAGGAGATGGTGAAGGTTCACAGTGAGGAACACTGGAGGAGATGGTGAGGTTTCACAGTGAGGAACACTGGAGGAGATGGTGAGGTTCACAGTGAGGAACACTGGAGGAGATGGTGAGAGTTCACAGTGAGGACACTGGAGAGATGGTGGGTTTCACAGTGAGGAACACTGGAGGAGATGGTGAGAGTTCACAGTGAGGAACACTGGAGGAGATGGTGAGTTTTCACAGTGAGGAACACTGGAGGAGATGGTGAGAGTTCACAGTGAGGAACACTGGAGGAGATGGTGAAGGTTCACAGTGAGGAACACTGGAGGAGATGGTCAGTTCACAGTGAGGAACACTGGAGGATGGTGAAAGTTCACAGTGAGAACACTGAGGAGATGGTGAGGGTTCACAGTGAGGAACACTGGAGGAGATGGTGACGGTTCACAGTGAGGAACACTGGAGGAGATGGTGAGGTTTCACAGTGGGGAACACTGGAGGAGATGGTGAGAGTTCACAGTGAGGAACACTGGAGGAGATGGTGAGAGTTCACAGTGAGGAACACTGGAGGAGATGGTGGGAGTTCACAGTGAGGAACACTGGAGGCAATGGTGAGGTTTCACAGTGAGGAACACTGGAGGAGATGGTGCTGTTTTGTGATGATGAATACTGGAGCATCATGCATCCAGCCAACAGCTGGAAGATTAGCAGCAGTTGTACAGCTGCAGCACAGGCTGAGGTGAATCAGTGATCTTGTGGTGAGCCATGGTCAAAATAGTTGGAAAAAGAGGCAAAAAGAGGATTGGCCGACATGGATTCCAAAAAGGCAGATGGTGTAAAGTGTTTGAATTCCTACAGGAGTTCTGAATTCAGGGGAATGGAGCAGAAGCTGGGGTGGCACTGTGGCTGAAGATGGGCAGGTATTGGTGGAACAGCAGCCAGAGAAGGTGGCGCAGGACAGAGAACTGTGAATTGATAGGGAAAGAGTGAGAAGATGAGTGGGGTGCCTGAAGGGGAACGTGTGGGGAAGGAGGAGTGTGAGTGCAGGAGGGAGAGTGTGAGTGGGGGGGTGAAGGAGAGTGTGTAGGGAAGGGGAAGCATGAATGCGGGAGGCAGAGTGTGAGTGGGGAAGGGGGACTGTGTGTGGGGGAGAGGAATATGAGTGGGTAGGGTTGAGGGAAGTGTAGTGGGGGAGCGGAGAAAGGGAGTGTGAGTGGGGGAGGGGTAGTGTGAAGGGGCAGCGGAGTGTGAGTGAGGAAGGGGAGTGTGCATGGGGGAGAGGGGTGTGAGTGGGGGCAGGGGAATATGAGTGGGGATGGGCGAGTGTGAGTGGGGCTGGAGGGGAGAGTGAGTGGCCCAGGGAAGTGTTAGTGGGGGAGGGGATTGTAAGTGGAGAAGGGGGTGTGTGAGTGTGGGAGAGGTGAGTGTGAGTGGGGGAGGGGAGAGGAGTGTGAGTGAGTGGGAGAGTGTGAGTATGAGAGGGATGAGGGAAGTGTGAGTTAGGGAGGGGAGAAGGGGCAGTTCATGGAGGCAACAGTGCGGACGGGCAGGTCTGTGGGATTGATTGGTGAATCCCAGGGAGGGGAAGTCGGTGAAATGAGATGGTTTGTTATCAGCGTTGAAGGGGACAATGGTGGCTGTAGAGATGGACGATGAGGATCCCACTGTGACAGGTGATGGATCAGTTAGTTTTGTAGGAAGGAAAATAAATTGAAATTTGCGATTGCAGAGGAGGTTGAAAGGTAATCTTAGAGAGATTGACTAAGGTACGGTGAGGAGGCGGGGGAGAGTAGGGGAAGCGGGTTGGGAGTGGATAACTGGCTGAGGGTAGAAAGCAATGGAGTAAGTTTCAAAGGACACCTGCATTATGGCTGCTGAGGATCCACTCAGTATCTACACACCGGGATATGGAAATGTTGGATGGGAATTGGGTCGACTAGCAGCTCGACTCAACTGAACAGCTGAAGGGGAACAAGGGCGACTCGTTCTGACTGTGCAAAGATTTGGTGTGGATCTGGTGTGAAAGGCAATGAAGCAGTGTGGGTGAGAGGATTCTCGCATACACTTCATAAAGACCAGAACAAAGATCACTGTCTCCCTGCACACACACTATCCTAGGGGGACATGGATCCTGTCTCAACGGCCTCATTGAATACAGGGACTATGCACTGACTTTAAAATGTAAAGATACTTTAAAAACACATCAAACCTCCTTAAAGGAGAGGGGTTTTTTTGGTGGAATTTGAATTCAATAAAAATATCTGGAATTAAGAATCTACTGATGGTCATGAAACTGTTGTTGATTGTTTGTTCATTAATGTCCTTCAGGGAAGGAAATTTGCCAACTTTGCCTGGTCTGGCCTATATGTGATTCCAGAGCCACAGCGATGTGCCTGACTCTTAACTGCTCTCAAGTAACTGGGTATGAGCAATAAATGCTGACTCGCTAGCGACACCCCATGGCTCATTAATGAATAAAAATAATCAACAATGCACAGTGACAGTGTTCCCATGCTACCACAGTGAACTCCGAGTTCTTCATTTTACATTGCCTCTCACTGCGTCTCAGTGCTTCCCCAACATCCATACACTGCAGGCTGGAGGCCTGACCATTATGGCCTACTGTTCTGGATGGACTGGGGGGGCATTCTCTGGATTCTCACGGTCCAGAGGTCTTTAGCTTTCTTTGGGTCTCCCACTCTGGGGCAGGTGCCCATTCTGTGGCCCCAGAAGCCTGTGTTGATGGGTCACAGACAAAGGGGATTCGGAAAGGATGTACATATCTCAGAGAGGGTTGTAAAGATCTCCCAGAAGTGTCCACCTGATGCTGCACCTTCTTTTGGGTGCCCAGGGTCTCTACCTTACTCCTTAAGAGAGAAAAAGAGGCATCTGGAGGGAGGGCGAAATGCTCCATCCATCTCTCACATAGCCACTGCAAAAGCAGGCCCACAGCTACAGAGATGCGGGGCTGAGTGAATCCCCTATAGAAATTGAGCCTTCTGCTGAGCCAGGTTCTCCTTGGAGTCTGCCATCATCTCTATGGAGACAGTAGGTTGGTAGACTCCTCCACCTCTGCAGGTGCTCTCTCCTTCCTCTCACTGCATCTCCAGCATTTTGTCCACGACCATTTCCAACAGAGGCCTCTTCCCCAGTAGTCCTCAGAGTGCCGGTGACCTTGATTACCCCCACCTTCTCCTGCTGTGGATATGTATCTGTAAGATGAGCACCAGAATGTAAGACTCTGCCTAAACTAGATCTAGTTCCACCAAGGTATGTATCTCTGGGCTGGTGGAGGTGCAAGTGTCTTGAGCAACATGTCAACAGGTCCAATATCATGGTTGTCCTCATCGTCCTCACTCCTCTGAAACCGGAGCTGGAGTTAGAGTGGGGATCACCCACTGGTGACTGTGTGACATGTGAAGAGTGTATTGTAGTTAATCCACAAGGCAGCTCCTTCCAGAGCAGTGAACTCATGTAGCTAGTAGAACAAGACTCACAGAGACATGGCATCAGCAGAAAATGCTGTTTCCCTCTACGCCAATCCCCATCCCTGCCCAATTCCTCAGAATGTGAGCTCTCATTGTGGCAGAGTAAAACCTACAGTCACCTCCATTGCTGAAGACTAATGGACTTCAGTGGGGTGAGGAGACAACACTGCAGCATGCTGAGACCAGCCATTAAGCATAGTCAGTACAGATGATGGCTTTCCCACTGAGGTCTCTGTCAGTCTCCATTCAGTAAGGTGAGTATGAGAGAGATTCTGTCTCCCAGACAACATTCAGAGGGCAGCTGGAGTATGTGTCTTTGTAGATCCTCTGCCCATACCACAGAACCCGGTCTCCAGCTATCCTTGACCCCCTTTCCACTAGTCCCAAGCATTGTTCCATCAAGTCCATGCAGCAACTGGTGTGCAAAGGCTACCCCACAATAGAAAAATTCACTAACAAACGTCCTTAAAATAAAGTCAACAGCAAAAGGCGTGTGTGGCAACCTGAGCACACCACCCACCAGGGCACACCACTCACCTGGGCACACCACCCACCCGGGCACACCACTCACCTGGGCACACCACCCACCTGGGCACACCACTCACCTGGCACACCACCCACCTGGGCACACCACTCAACTGGGCACACCACCCACCAGGGCACACCACCCACCTGGGCACACCACTCACCTGGGCACACCACCCACCAGGGCACACCAGTCACCTGGCACAACCACCCACCTGGGCACACCACTCACCTGGGCACACCACCCACCTGGGCACACCACCCACCTGGGCATACCACCCACCTGGGCACACCACTCACCTGGGCACACCACCCACTTAAGCACATCAGTCACCTGAGCACACCACCCACCTGAGCACACCACCCACCTGAGCACACTGCCCACCTGGGTATATCAATCACCCAGGCACCCCACCTACCTGGGTACATCACTCACCCGGCACCCTGGCCACATCAGTCCTCCAATCACTGTCCACCCTGCCTATAACAGAGACTGTATTGGACTCCTCAGTCACTGAAAACTCCCTTTCCGTGTGAAACAAATTGTCCTCGACTCTGAGAAACTGCCTAAGAAGAGAAGATGGGCAGTAAGAGGTTCATGTACTCTGGTAGCTTGGAAGAGGCTACAAATCTTTTTTTCTGCACTACAGCGTGGTCCTCCTGTGGGTGCCATGCAGGGCGGGTGAGATGGGTGGATCTCCTCACCCTATCCCTCAGGTAAAGAGTGTTCCTCATGCCCTCAACTGCATTTTGCATTATTTCCAGCGTAGCATTGCGGAATTGGGGATCCAGTTCTCCCTGGCATTTTCCTGCCATGTCCTTGCAAAGGGCCAGACAACAGCTGTCATCCAGGTGTCTTTTAAATATGGCGCCCAAATATTATAGCAGGGCATGTGACATCCTGCCCACCCTGCCCTGAGAAACGTAAAGGATCCCCTGGCTGTATAATTAATAAGCCCAGCCTGACTTCTCACTGAGCTCCAGAGCAACAAACACTTCCCACTGCATCCACTCCACCACCGATCTCAGTCCCAGAGCAAACGATTCCATTCTGCTTTCTGTTAGGATATATAAATGATCCCAGTGACAGTGAGTATGCTACAGGGATGAGAAGGAAAAATTGCTAGGCAAGTTCCTGCTACTGGTGATAAAACCAGCATCACATCAATGGCAGACAACATTCAATACAGTCGAATTTAACAAAATATAGTCTTAACATCTTCAGAGATTGATACATTTAACCATAGAATCCCTATAGAACAGAAGAAGGTCATTCAGTCCAACGTGTTTTCACCAATCACAATCCTTCCCAGGCTCTATTCTCATAACTTCGCATATTTACCCCGCGAATCCTCGTGACATTAAAGGGCTATTTAGCATGGCCCATCAATCTAACCTGCACATCTTTGGACTATGGGAAGAAACTGGAGTACCTGAAGGAAATCCACACAGACACGGGGAGAATGTGCAAACTCCACATAGACAGTGGAGGCTGAAATTAAATCTGGATCCTTGGTGCAGTGAGGCAGCAGTGTTCACCACTGTGCCACCACACCACTCACAACAAACTTCCGTGTTCTTAAGTACTGGAGATTTCACTGGTTTATTAAAGGCATTTCTTACACTTTCATGAGTGGGCCTATGAAATACAGAATTCAAATGACCTCTGTGCGGCACCCTGACTTATTTATCTTACTCCTGTTGTCACTTCAATTAAGGTTAGTTTGAGCTCAAAGAGCCATGGTTTCCATTGCTAGAAAGCAGGGAATCTGTCTCTGCATGCTTTGTTGTGAGTGAAGATCCAGTGACATGAGGCTATGAGAAACCCAGTCTCCCAGGATGGTAGATCGTGGCTGTTCAAGTGCTTTCTATTAAAGAGTCCAAGTTGCTATTAATACGGACTACTGAAATGGGATATCTCAGGAGAAGCAGTTATGAATTTAGGCTGACGAGAGATGCTGACTCCTCGATGGGGTTGTAGTTCTAAAGGCTAGTCAGTATGGCAAATTACTTGTCAAATGGCTGTATTGGGAAGGTGATGGCCTCGTGATATTATTGCGAGACTATTAATCCAGAAACTCAGCTAAAATTCTAGGTTTGAATCTCACCACAGCAGATAGTGGAATTTGAATTCAATAAAAAGTATCTGGAATTAGGAAGCTACTGATGACCATGAAACCATTGTCGATTGTGGGAAAACCCCATCTGGTTCACTAATATCTGGTTTCACTAATAAGGAAATCTGCCATCCTTACCTGGTCTGGCCTACATGTGACTTCAGAGCCAGAGCAATATAAGATTGATTCTCAATTGCCCTCAGGGGTGAGTAATAATTATTGGCCCAGCCGGCGAGGTCATGTCCCACAAATGAATTTTTAAAAATAATCACATCTGTAGAGATGGTGAGTGGGATTCTCCAGCCAAACTCACCTGAAAACCGGAAATTCCTGCCCGACTTCAGTGAACCTTTACATGTCCATCCCTTCACCAGCTAGAATCCCGGGCAGTTGGTTGAATTTTCCCTCTCTGCGATCAGATCGAAACCGAGAATTGAACTTCCTGATCTGGATGGCCCGATGTCACAGCAGGTGATGCATTTACACGTGGAAAAACAAAGGAAGCTTCATAGACACATAAATCTACTGGAGCTCTCTTCAAGAATGTTATAGTTATCTTCGAGCACTCTGCACAGAATAGTATCAAATAGGAACCACTGCTACAAAAAAGCAACAGTAAGCCATTCGGAATGTGTAAGTGGTTTGAACCTGCTTTTTCATTTTTTTGAATTAACCACAGAAATGAAAGCCGCTGCAGCAGTCTTTGCAAGATACTTCTTCGAGAGTACAGTAGGGTGTGTTTTTTTTGTATTACACTGATGACTGTGTACACAAATGTAGTACTATTTTTGCTAAGATGTTATCATCTTGTGGTATTTTCATAAGGAAACTTTATTTCTTCACCTGAGAATGATTCACATTTTAAACAAATACAGCTCTCTGAATAACTGCATTTGATACTTACAATGCGCTGCTTGTGAATGAGAAATGAAAGTGCTCCCAGATTAATGAAACAGCAGTTCCAGCATACAGGCTGGGGGCAGGTTACTCCTGATCAACGAAAGCAAAAAGCAATACAAACACTGCTATTAGCAGCTGTAAATGTCGAAGGAAAGCGGCTCCACATTTAAGAAGGTTACTGAATTTCATGAACAGGATCACGAAATTTCTAAGGAAGCCTGGTCTGCGTGTTCCTGAGCAAGCAGGAGAATGGGGTTAAGAAACTTATCAGCCAGGATTGAATGGCGGAGCACACTCGACAGGCCAAATGGCCTAATTCTGCTCCTTTATCTTATGATCTTATTACGCAGAAGATTTACAATGTGGTTTATTCTGGGATTCAGGCTCAGGCTTACAATGGCATAACTGAAAGTAAAGGTCAATTAGCCACCCTCTTCACCCACCCAACCTCCACCCATTCCCTCAACATTAAGCATGACGACTTATGCTATGTTCAAAATATAAAACAAGGAACTATATGTGTGAAAAGGTGAAAGAAATTGAGGTTCAAGAGGAAGAAGGATCACCTAACGATTTCTCCTGAAAGAGTCCAATGTGTTACCTGTACCCCGCAGCCAGGCGGCTGGGGAAATTAGTGCTCAGTGACTGTTTTCATCAGTCTTGCTATCTCTACTGTATATCCCAATGTTATTGCACACTTCACCTTTGCTTATTTATTGACATACTCAGTTTCAAAGATAGATTTTAAAGTGCGCAGCAAAATGGCAGCCAGATAATAAAGGTCAGGCAGGAAGAGGTTTTCCTGGTGCAACTGGGGCTGTGAGAAAAAAACTCAAAGATTGGGGATGTGCCCTGAGAAGTGAATTCAAGAGGATTGGCAAGCTCTTACAGGATGGGCAGAAATAATGAAGAATTGGAAGAATCATGGCTTCAGCAATGGCTTGTGACAGCATTGAGGGCTGACTACACTTAAGGAAAAGGAGCTGGGATATGGTGAGAAGTGGATTGAATCAGGTGGTAAATCATAGTGGGTGGCTGAGATGGAGTGGATAAAAGTTGAAATGCACCATGCTGAGTAATCTGAACTACCTGCAAGAACAGCAGGTGCTGAGTGTATAAGTGAGGAGAATCAACATCTTTATTAAGATAACTGGCAAATATTTCAAACAAATGTGGCACCATTCAAGACATAAAAATTTAGTTCATTTTTCTGTCTGGGGTTGGAAACCTGATACTCAGATCATTTTTGTGTCCCAGCTCTGCATCCTATCAGTACCACTGTCTGTGAGGAGTCTGCATGATCTCTCTATGTCTGCGTAGATTTCCTCCGGGTGCTCCGCTTTCCTCCCACAGTCCGAAAGACTATGTTAGGCAATAAATTCTCCCTGAGTGTACCCAAACAGACGTAGGAGTGTGGCGACTAGGAGATTTTCACAGTAACTTCATTGCAGTGTTACTGTAAGCCTATTTAGAGTTATAGAGTCATAAAGGTTTATAGATAGGAAATGGTCCTTCTGTCCAACTTGTAAATGCTGCACTTTTTTTTAAACCTGAAGCTAGTCCCAATTGCCCGTATTTGGCCCACATCTCTCTGTACAATCTTACCCATGTAACTAACTAAATGCTTTTTAATATTCATAATTGTACCCACCTCTACTACTACCTCTGGCAGCTTGTTCCAGACACTCACCACCTTCTGTGTGAAAAAATTGCTCATCGACACTTTTATATCTGCCCTCTCACCTTAAACCTATGCCCTCTAGTTTTAGACTCCTCTATCTTTGGGAAAAGATATTGACTATCTAGCTGATCTGTGCCCCTCATTATTTTAAAAACTTCTATAATATCACCCTTCTACGCTCAAGAGAAAAAAGCCCCAGCCTATCCAGCCTCTCCTTATAACTCAAACCATCAAGTCCTAGTAGCATCCTCATAAATCTTTTCTGCACTCTTTCTAGTTTAATAATATTTTTTGACACTAATAAACTTTAAACTTAAAACGTAAACAATGCTATTATGATATGGAAAGGCCCTAATTGGGCTGGAGATGAGTTCAGCATCCACTTAGTGATGGCAGCCAAAGGTGCTTGGGGCAGACCCTGACTCTAGAGCTCAATTCTCAAAGGTAGACGGCATGACTGAACCAGCCATTGCCTCATGGAATGGAGCTGGCAGGTAAGCAGAGGGCTCGCAGTCCAAGCAAATGTTGAAACATTCACTCGTCAGGTCATTTATCTGCTCTGATCAGATGATAGCAATGCTTGCCACCACACAATCGCCTGAATTTGACTTTACTTTTTGTTTGAAGACTTTAAATGAGCAGCAACAATAAATAATTGGGATCTTCCAGTCATGCCAAAGGTGAGTCTTTACAGGTAATCAAGTCTTTACAGATACAAATGGTGTGCATGGGGAGAGGGATAATCACAAGTTAAAGAGGTGTGAATTGTCTCAAGCCAGGACAACTTGCAGGATTTTGCAAACCTGTAAGGACTCACATTCCAACCATTCTTCACATTCCAATCTATAATTATCTTGCAATTGAGTCTTTGCCTATTTATGCCCTGTATGTGAACTAACCTCCCCTCACTTGATGAAGGAGCAGCGCTCCAAAAGCTTGTGATTTCAGATAAACCTGTTGGTCTTTAACCTGGTGTTGTGAGGCTTCATACTGTACAAAAATAGAATATGTAGTTCATATAAGGTAGCAAAAATAGTTCAAGGTGTTTTACTCAATGTCATTTATTAAGTACAAAATATGGTAACAATATTGAAAGAAGTTATCAGATGAGTGATCAAATCACTATGTTTTAGATTGTACGGGTTGAGAAAGGATATTTTCTGCACTAAAGGTCCTTATCATCCATCTGAATCATCAGGAACAAGCAGACAGAACATCGGTGCAATGTCTTGTCCAAAGTATGGCACTTCATTGCAGCATTCCATCGTGTCACATGTACATCCATATAACTCATGTTGCTGATCAGAACATTGTTTTACTGATGAACAGAAAGAGCACTTTACTCAAGACCAGATTCAATCTTGCAGATGAATTTAACTGGCACTGGTTAAACCTCTATTCATTCGCCATCAACAGTAAGTTCAGTCAGTGACAACAGGCGAGACCACTGTTTCAGGTGTTTCAATGCCTCGAGCTGAAACAGCATGCTGGCACAGTGGTTAGCACTGCTGCCTCACAACACCAGGGACCTGGGTTTGATTCCCGGCTTGAGTCACTGTCTGTGCAGAGCCTACATGTTCTCCCCATGTCTGAGTGGGTTTCCACCAACTGCTCTAGTTTCCTCTCACAGTCTAAAAGATGTGCTGGTTAGGTGCATTGGCCATGCTAAATTCTCCCCGAACAGGGGCTGGAGTGTGGTGACTCAGGGATTTTCACAGTAACTTCATCGTAGTGTTAATGTGAGCCTACTTGTGACACTAATAAATAATAACAAAATAATAAAAAGAATCATAGAATCCCTATAATATACAACAAGGCCATTCAGCCCATTGAGCCTACACTGACAACAATCCCACCCAGGCCCTACCACTGTGTCCCCACACATTTACCCTGCTAACCTCCCTGACACTAAGGGGCAATTGAGTATGGCCAATCAACCTAACCTGCACAGCTTTGAAATGTCAGTCTAAGATGTCAATCACTCTGGGGTATTCAGAGGCAGACATATAACTTTTGATTTCTGTTATTCTGGAACTGAATGCAATTCGACCTCTCGAGCTAATATGGATTCCTCCCGAAAGGATTACAGACATTTTCAACATACACATTAAATGTAATTGTAACTTCCAGTAAATTTAACCTAGGACACATCACGTTAACTTGGGAGCTGAATACTTCTACAGCAAGCCCTTTCAAAGATACCAAACAGACATTCTGCACAGACAATAGGAACTGACTCCACATTCACGTCTGTCCTGCTCTCCAGCCTCATGGGAGAGCAGAGACAGGTGTGGGATTACATGAATTGATCGTGTGCTGATTTAACTATTTTAAATAAACAACTTTTGCTTTTGTGTAGCTTCAGGAGGGATAAGGCTGAACAAATATTACTAAAATAAAAGCGTAGGACAGAATTCCAATGAAGGTTCACTTTTCTTCTGCTAATCAACCTGCTGGATGTTTCCTTTGATTTGATTTGATTTGATTTATTATTGTCAATGTATTAGCATATGGTGAAAAGTATTGTTTCTTGAGCACGCTACAGAAAAAGCATACCATTCATAGAGAAGGAAAAGAGAGAATGCAGAATGTAGTGTTAGTCATAGCTAGGATGTCGAGGAAAATCTACTTAGTGTGAGGTAGGTCCCATTCAAAAGTCTGACAGCAGCAGGGAAGAAGCTGTTCTTGAGTCGATTGGTATGTGTCCTCAGACTTTGTATCTTTTTCCTGACTGAAGAAGGTGGAAAAAAGTATGTCCGAGGTGAATGCCGTCCTTAATTATTTTGGCTGCTTTTCCAAGGCAGTGGGAAGTGCAGACAGTGTCAATGGATAGGAGGCTGGTTTGAGTGATGGACTGGGCTTCATTCACAACTCTTTGTAGTTTCCTGCTGTCTTGGGCAGAGCTGGAGCCATACCAAGCTGTGATACAACCAGAAAGAAGACTTTCTATGGTGCATCTGTAAAAATTTGTGAGAGTCGTAGCTGCCATGCCAAATTTCCTTAATAGGATGAAACAAATGGTTAAATTGCTCGGATAATATTCCTCGACCCACGACCTCAACCGAGAAATTAACCGGTTTCAAATAAATGATTCCTTGATTAAAATAATGAACAAAGGAAAGTTCATTTGAACTTGTTAATAAGTTAATTGATATTATCATCAGTAGTCATTTCAGATTTCCACAAGGATTTATTATTTTAATCTGTGAGTTACGATGGCAATGTCCAATCTTTAGAAAACACACTAGATGAATTTAAAGTCTGACTCATTTTTCAAAGGGAACTGAGAGATTGCTGTGTGCTCTGTTTCACAGAGACATTGCTCAATCCTACTCCAGGACTCATCTCTGAGCTACAGGTAGTCAAT
Organism: Sphyrna mokarran; assembly: GCA_024679065.1. Lineage (NCBI taxonomy): Eukaryota > Metazoa > Chordata > Chondrichthyes > Carcharhiniformes > Carcharhinidae > Sphyrna > Sphyrna mokarran. The sequence continues at coordinate 38,091,312 of JAGIQG010000015.1, forward strand.
CTGCAAGTGTATCCATCTATCCTGACTGACTGTCTGTTTGCTCTCACTTAGTTAATCCTTCATCCATGCTCATATATCAACCCCAACACCATCAACTCTTATCTTACACAGTGACTTCTTAAGTGACATCCTATCAAATGCCTTTTGGAAATCCAAATACACTTCTGATTTGATCTATTATTGTAACATGCATTGGGATACACTGAAAAGTACTGTTTCTTGCGCACTATACAGACAAAACATACAGTTTATAGAGTACATAGGGGAAAAAGGAAAGGTGGGAGTACAGAAGGTTTCCCCTTTACCCATCTTGATTGTTATATCCTCAAAGAACTCTAATAAATTTGTCAAATGTGATTTTCCTTTCACAAAACCATGTTGATTCGGCCTGATCATATTATGATTTTCTAAACACTCTGCTACTACTCCTTACTAATAGATTCTAATATTTTCCTAATAACAGATATAAGATCATATGAAATAGAAACAAGAAAAAAACATTTGGTCCATTGAGCCTGCGCCCACCACTCTGGCATCCCACCAATTCACCTTATTTCTGCTCTCTCCTCTCCTCTGTATGCTGTATGAACCCCACTCCATCCCCAAACTCACTCTCCTGTCCTATACACACCATCCTCCTGCCTCCAGCATGCCATCCACCTCCACAGCTGACCATCCTCCTCTTCAACCCACCATCCTCTTGCCTCAGCCTACCATCCTCCTTCCCAGCCTACCATCCTCCTGCCCCATGTCTGCAATCCTCCTCCCCAGCCTACCATCCTCCTGCCCCATATCTGCAATCCTCCTCTCCAGCCTACCTCCTTCTGCCCCCAATCTACCATCCTCTTTCCCAGCCCACCTACTCCTGCCCCATGTCTGTAATCCTCTTCCCAGCCTACCAAGCTCTCTGCCCACCCGAGCACCCTGTAAAGTTTTGACATGTGCACACAATGTTGGTCAGGTTGTGTGAACCGACGCTGAGGGAGTGGTGGTGACAGATAATCAGATGAGCAGGAAATTCCGGTTAGATTTTAGATTCATAGAATTATAGAATCGCCACAGTGCAGAAAGAGGCTATTTGGCCCATCGAGTCTATACTGATCACAATCACACCTGTGCCCTATCCCTGTAACCCCACTTATTTACATTATAACCTCTTGACACCGAGGGCAATTTAGCATGGCCAATCAACTTGACCCGCACATCTTTGGACCGTGGGAGGAAACTGGAGCAGCTGGAGGGAATCCACGCAAACACGGGAAGAACGTACAGACTCTGCACAGACAGTGATCCAAACCAGGAATCAATCCTGGGACCTGGTACTGTGAGGCAGCATTGCGCATCATTGTGCCACCCATGAATCCCGCTAACTTTATGGTGAACAGTTTCCTGACGGGAATGATGACTTACTGCCGTTCTCCCACCATGACGGTTGGGGCCACAAGTTTCCCATTCCCAACTCCCTACAGCTCTGTCCTGTTGTTCTCCAGTCTCGCCCAATAATGATGGATCCCATAGTTATCATGGTGGATATTCTTAGCCACCCCCACGTATTGTGGGGAAGCCCTATAATGATATTAACATCTTTTTAAAATTTATGGAAATGGCGGAAACCTCATTACATCACAGGCATGGAGTGTGGAAGATTGGGAAACGTAATTAATTCTCATTTTCCAACTCCTGCAAGATTTGGAGCCTGCATCGCCATTTATGCTGACAACTAACACAGGTTCAAAGTCACCTCTGATATAACAAGTGCATGATTTTAATACTACAAGCAAATGCAGGAGTGATAGAATCACAGAATCCCTATAAAGCAGAAGAGGCCATTTAACCCATCTGCACTGACTCTCTGACAGAATATCATACCGAGATCTTCTCCCCTGCCCTATCCCATTACCTTGCCCATTTACCATGGCTAATTCACCTCACCTGCATATTTTTGAACTGTGGGAGGAAAACAGAGCACCCAGAGGAAACCCACACAAGCACGGAGAGAATGTGCAAACTCCACTCAGCCAGTCACCCAGTGGGCAGCACAGTGGCACATTAGTTAGCACAGTGGCCTCATAATGCCAAGGACTGGGTTTGATTTCCAGTTTGCGTTACTGTCAGTGCGGAGTCTGCACCTTAATCCTGTGTCTGCACAGGTTTCCTCTGGGTGCTCAGGTTTCCTCCCACAGTCTGAAAAATCTGCTGGTTAGGTGCATTGATTCTGCTAAATTCTTCCTCAGTAAACAGGCACCAGAGTGTGGTGAACAGGGGATTTTCACAGTAACTTCATTGCAGTCTTAATTTAACCTACTTGTGACAATAAATAAATAAACGTTAAAGGCCAGAATTGAATCTGGGTCCCTAGCACTGTGAGGTAGCGGTGCTAACCACTGTACCCGCAAGCTGCCACTATTTGGATTCTTCCTTTTGCTGCATATATAAACCAAAATAAAACTGATTTTCTGCAATGTCAACGATAGTGCTGTATGCAGGTTCTTTGCATTTGCTTCCCAAGAACATGCATTCCCCTCCTGGCAACAAGCGACATGCAAAGTTGTTGGGACTCACTAAGACTGGAAGACACATCTTAACAGATCTTTGTAATATTCTGTATGGCCAGCTGCACAAAACCTGTGTTTGGAGAATTCAAAACCATGTGAGCGACACAAAAGCACCTCAAATTTAGATTTGATTAAGCTGTCTTCCTTTAATCACTATATACAAAGCTTCAGCCCAAAGTAAGTAACCCTGCATCTTTTACCTTGTAGGGACATTCAGTTCCAAATGCAGAACAAATGGCCTCTTCTTAATAAAATTTTGCAGCAAAAACTTGTGTGTTTAATGTTAAAACAAAAAAGGCAGATCTGATCTTCTATGCAAACAGAAATTGTTTGTCATACATTCATTAGCTAATAGCTAACTTGCCTCAAGCACTCAACATATGAGCACAAAGGAAGTTTATCAACTGCTTTGCTAAGAGGCCAGCAAGGCAACTTTGAGATAACTAGACAACACATGATTCCAGGGCAAATAACTGAAACACCCATTCTTATTTCACTATCTCGGGTAACCTCCATCCTATAAAATTCGCTGAATTTTGTGCAAGCAGATCTCAACGTATTGTCCATTAAATGTCACCTTTTTGCTGATGCTGCAGAAACATTTTCTTTGCTTCTTTTTTCCAAAGTTAGATAAGATCACAAGATAAAAGGACAGAAGTGAACCATTTGACCCTTTGTGATATTCAACATGATCACGGCTGATATTCTACTTCAACCTCACTGTCCTGTACTATTCCCATGTCCCTTTTTTCATTTATTACTGAAAAATTTATCAATCTCAATCTTGGACACACTCAACAAAAGTTTAGTTATTCATTCATTAATGTCACAAATAGGCTCACATTAAAACTGCAATGAAGTTACTGTGGGAAACCCTTAGCTACCACACTTTGGTGACTGTTTGGGTACACTGAGGGAGAATTTAGCATGGCCAATGCATCTAACCAGCACGGCTTTCAGACTGGGAGGAAACCGGAGCAACTGGAGAAAACCCACACAGACAAGGGGAAAATGTGCAGAATCCACACAGACCATGATCCAGAGCTGGGAATCAAACCAGAATCCCTGGTGCTTTGAGGCAGCAGTGCTAACAACTGTGCCACCATGTCACCTGACCATTATGCCACTGTGCCCAATTGAATATCCATGATGTAGAGATGCCGGCGTTGGACTGGGGTAGACTCAGTAAAGTTTGACAACACCAATTTTAAATCCAACCGATTTATTTGATAGTAAATCCGCAAGCTTTCGGCCTTTGTGGCCTTCATTAGGCAAATGAGGCCACAAAGGCCGAAAGCTTGCGGATTTACTATCAAATAAATCGGTTGGATTTAAAATTGGTGTTGTCAAACTTTACCCAATTGAATATCCCCAGCTCTCTGGCATAGACAATTGAATATATTCACAACCTTTTGGAGTAAAGAAATTTCTCCTCCTCCCACTCCAAAATGGCTAAATCCATTTTTCAGCCAAGAGAATTGTTTCATCATCCATACTCCCAGGACCCTTAAGGGATTTATACATTTCAATTGGATCGCCTCAAAACAGTGAATTAAAATTATTAAATCACCCATGGTAGAAAACATTAAAATGTGCACAGTGAACAAATCATGTTATTGGGTGTTTAACAAGATCTGGCAGCGTATTAACAATGTTCACAATTTAGCAGTTGTGGGAGTCACAAGTAGTCGGCCAAAGTCCTAACCTAATGTGTGGCATTCAGTTCCTCTAGAAAGTGAGATCAAACACAATTGAAGGAATGTTAATGCCTTGCAGGATCAATGAAGTGTACAACAATAGCGAGAAACTGGTAAGTGTAAGTAATTATATGGTCTGGGTGGTCATCTGTCGCAGCCTGACTAAAATTACATTTCACTGGACAGCAGAGGTGACATTATAATGGCTGACTTATTCATATTAATATAATAGCAATAGCTGAGTGCTCCACCCCGTTCAAAGAAATAAAAAGGTTACAACATTTGAGGCAACCGTGAAAGCAGGATGTCATCCAAATTGCAGCAGGTTAGCTAAGGCTAAAGTTAAGGATGAATAGGCCTTTAATTTTGACACTGTATAACATTATCAGAACAATTTCACATTTCTCATGGTGGAGAGTAAACACAGTCAACAACTCACTTTAAGGCAATTCACTGAAGCCAAATTACACAGGCAACTCAAAAATATTCAGAAACACATGTCTGACAAACTATATCTGGGGTCAGAAATGAATGGATTGTATCATTCACCCTCTTATCTTCTCTCCCCAGCAGGAAGTGTTTTAACTTCACTCTGCTCCTCTGCCAGACAGCCTAGTCGATAAGATCAAGAACTTATCATCTTTAACACCAATCACATTCCCTCCCGATTGTGACACATCAGCTCACCGCTATACTGTAGCATCTTTATCACCAAAAAAAATCCTTTATTTTCATAGAATTTCTACACTGCGCTAGAGGCCATTTGGCCCATCGAGTCTGCACCAACTCTCTGACTTTCTGTCCCACCCTGCCTCCCGCAGCTAACACCATCTATTTCCCATGGCTAATCCATCTAACCTAGTGTATAGAGACACTAAGGGACAATTTAGCATGGCCAGTCCACCTAATCTGCATGTCTTTAGACTGTGTGAAGAAACCAGAGCACCCAGAGGAGAACCACACAGACATGAGGAGAACATGCAAACTTCACACAGTCACCTGAGGCTGGGTCCCTGGCATTGTGAGGCAGAATTGCTAACCACTCTGCCACTATGCTGTTTTCCCACCTCCCACCAAGTCATAAACATAACTAGCCATAAAAAGTAGTAATGTGTGTCAATGCCCAGCTTTCCCACTTCCTTTCTCAATGACCAGAAATATTTTACATGATGGATATTCATTAACAGACATCCTGGGAGAGTTTCCTGTCCCGTCTGCCATGTGAATTGTAGTGGGCCGAGGCGGGGGGTGGGACTTTCCGGTTTTGTGGCAAGCATGGCTGGAAAATCCTCCTCCAATATTGCCTATTGGATAATTACATGGGAGTGTGACCAGAAGTTCAAAAGTCAAAACTGGGAGACATTGAAGCAAGATGGAGTTGGGTATATTAGAAGGTCATGTGATGACATCCCCTGGAATTTGTGCAGCCAGAGTTGGTAACTTAATTCAGACAAAGAGAGAAGTTTTGAACAATAGACTTTTGTTTCACTAACGTTTTCTCAAAAAAATCAGAACCACGGACTAGCCATATAGTCATTATCTCTACAAAAACAGGTCAGAGGCCAGAAATCCTGTGGCTGGTGACTCACCTCCTGATTCCATAACGCCTGATCATCATCTACAGGGTACAAGTCAAAGGCGAGATGGAATGTTCTCTACTTGCCAGGATGAGTGCAGATCCAAAAAACATTCAAGAAGCTTGACACCATCCAGGACAAACTGCTTGATTGGCATCCCATTCACAAGTATTCACTCTCTCCACCACCAATGTACAGTGACGGCCGTGTGTACCATTTACTGCAGCAACTCACCAAAGGTTCCTTCAATTACATGTTCTAAACCCACAACTGCCACAATCTAGAATGAAAAGGACAACAGGCAAATGGGAACACCACCATCTAGAAACTATCCTCCCAACTATTCATCTTCCTGACTTGAGTCCGGTCCTTCGCTGTCTCTAGGTCAAAATCCTAGAACTCCCTTCCTATACCACATGGACTGCAACAGCTCAAGAAAGCAGCTCACCATAACGGTCTCAAGGGCAATTGGAATGAGCAATAAATGCTTGCCTAGTCAATGCCACCCACATTCCTTTAACGAATGAAAAATATTAAATTACTTAATATGTCTACAGATAAAAGCTGACTGATATGTTAAATGAAACATAGGCCAGAATTCTTCAGCTCTTCATGCCGCCTGAATTATTTCACACCCATTGGTGGTGCATCCCTGCCACGGGTTTCCTGACAACATGGAGTGGCTTTAATGGTAATTCCCATTGACAGAGGTAGGACCAGAGGATCCCATCCTGACATTGCCTCCCAGCATCAAGAAAAACACTGAGGGAAGGCCAGAGAGTCTCACCTTCAATAAAGATGGCAGAGCAGGTGATGATGGCTCAGATGGTGATGGCTAACACGAGGGGATGTAGCTTTAAATTGAGGGGTGATAAATATAGAACGGATGTCAGAGGTAGATTCTTTACTCAGAGGGTAGTGAGAGCGTGGAATGCCTTGCCTGCAGCAGTAGTGGACTCGCCAACTTTAAAGGCATTTAAATGGTCATTGGATAGGCATATGGATAATATTGGAATAGTTTAGGTTAGAGGGTCATTAGATCAGTTCCATTATTCAGTGCAACATCAAGGGCTGAAGGGCTTGTATTGCACTGTAATGTTCTTTGTTCTATGTATTGCAACTGAAGTATGTGTGAGCTGGTGGACATCTGTATGATCTACAGCAACCGAATCTGCAGTAGAGTATCTGCAGCTCAAAGAACTTTGGCTCAGAGTTGAGAAGTTGTAGTCCAAGCTTCAGACATTGATAAGCATCAGGGAAGGGGAAAATTATCTGGATACCTTGTTCCAGGAGGCAGTCAGATCCTTTGGGCTGATTATTTAATCTGTGGTCAGAGAAGATGTGATTGCAAGTGAGGTTGGTATGGGACTTGAGATGTAGCAATGGAAGAACATCAGCTCCTGTGATTATACAATAGGTTTGATAATATACATTCTGCTGAGGCAATCATAGAATCCTACAGTGCAGAGGGAGGCCATTCAGCCCATTGAGTCTGCACTGACCACAATCCCACCCAGACACTATCCCCATAGCCCTATATATTTACCCTAGCAATCCCCCAGACAAAGTGTCGATTTAGCATCACCAATCAATCTAACCCACACATCTTTGGATTGTAGGAGAAAACTGGAGCATCCGGAGGAAACCCACACACATACGGTGAGAATGTGCAAACTCCATACAGGCAGTGACCCAAGCAGGGAATGGAACCCAGATCCCTGATGCTGTGAGACAGCCATGCTAACCATTGTGTCACTGGGCTGCAATATGAAAAGCTAAAGGTTAAATTAAAAAACAAAGCTACAAAGGTAATCATCTCTGGATTAGAATATGAGACACAAACAAATTAGCAAAGGATAAAAAAGATCAGAGATTGAAGATTTCACTCAAATATTGATGTGGGAGAAATGTGTTTTGATTCATGGGGTATTGCTACCAGTACTGGTGAAAGAGGAAACTGTAACCAGTGGGACAACCTGCACCTGACTACTGCTGGGACCAGTGTCTTGACAAATTGTATAACTCAGTCTGGACAGGGGGAATTAAATGAAATCGTGGGGGAGGGTGTTCACATGAGGGGAGATTGGAAACTGAAAGAGAAAGGACCAGGCAATAGTGCAATAGAACAAGATTGCAGGAGACTTTTATTCAGTGCACAAGCATAGCCCCGAGCTTCCACAGGTCTGTCATTGTAACTGCCTTGCTCTCTCACTAACACCTCTGTTACTGCACTATTCCTCAGCTTGAGGGATTCAACAGTGAGATCACTGCACAGTGATCAGTGATCGACTTTCCTGTTATTTTTGCTTGCGGCCAGCAGCACACCTGCTCTAGACACATCTTTTGCTTCTTCTCCTATCCAAAGAGTTAGGTTGATTGGCCATGTTACATTATCCCTTAGTGTCAGTGGGATCAAGGTATTAGCAGGGTAAATATATAGTGTTACAGAGATAGGCTTGGGTGGGATTGTAGTCAGTGCCGACTTGATGGGCCGAATGGCCTCCTTCTGCACTGTAAGAATTCTATGATTGTATCACTGTTCCCCTTGGTCCTGTTAGACCATTTCTTCATTATTTAATCTCTCCTGTGGTTCATCCTATCATAAACCTTCCTTTTGTCTTGGGTCTCATTCACCTCCTGCCCAAAATCCAGTTCATCTCCATCTTTTCCCAGTTCTGATGAAGAACACAGATCTGAAACATTAGTTGTTTCTCCCTCCACGGATGCTGCCTTATCTGCTGATATTTTCTAGCGCTTTCTGTTTTTATTTCAGATTTGCAGCATCCGCAGTATTCTGAGTTTTAATTACTCTTCACTGTAGTTTTACCTGTGGGTTTTCATTGTAATCTGGGAGGGTGATCCACCAGCTCTCTCTGCAGCATATGTTTGGGTGTAGGTCCTAGTCAATCTGTTCCTTTACTGAGTATTTGATTGTCTTCCAAGATTAAGCCTTATTTCATTTATTTAAGGAGTTCCTGATTTTCTTTATAGCCATTTTTTTCAATTTACTCCCCCTAGCGAAGCAATCAAAGCAGTTTCCTCGTTTCTGTATTGGCCATCTCAGCCACATAACATTACGCCATATAACATTGTGTTCATGGTGCAGATATCTGTACAGTACCTTTGAAATATTGTAATCACCAAGCAATCAAAATTAACAATGGATTTGTCAAGTTTCTGGAGCATCGCACATTGGGAGTTAAGACCAAGTACAATAGAAGTAGAAGGTGCAAGGCACATATAGAGATACATATATACTGAAGCAAGTCATGTGACTCAATTGCTCCATGTTGACATTTACCCTCTGAATGAACAAATAACTTTAACCACATTTACACAGCCTGGGCTCAGTTATATAGAGTGTGTGCTGATGGACGGTACCTAGAGACCAGGATAATGTGGAGCTGACACTCTGTACACCGCTGTGCAGTCATTTCTGATTCATTATGGTGGCTCAATAGATGACAGGACCAGTTTATTGGCTCAGGGTGAAGATGTTACGGCTGCCCAGATAGTGCCAATTCAGCAGGAATAGGCCATTGGGGCTTTAGAGCCAGCTACACCATTCATTGTGATCATGGCTAATCATCCAAATCAATAGCCTATTCCCACCTCTCACCTCTCCCCCCCACCCCTCATATCCTTTGATCTACTTTGCTCCAAGAGCTATATTTAATCTTGGATTGTGACCCCTGGTTCCAGGCTTCCCCACCATCAGGAATGTCTAATCTACCCTGTCTAATCCTATAAGAATTTTATAGGGTTCTATGAGATTCAAAGAACAAAGAAAATTTCAGCACAGGAATAGGCCCTTCAGCCTTCCAAGCCTGCACTGCCCATGCTACGCAACTGAACTAAAACCCCATACCCTTCCAGGAGTTATATCCCTCTATTCCCATCCTATTCATGTATTTGTTAAGACGCCCCTTTCAAGGCATTATCGTATCTACTTCCATTACCTCCCCTGGCAACAAGTTCCAGGCACTCACTACTTTCTGTGTAAAACATCTGTCTCATACATCACCTTTAAATCTTGTCCCTCACACCTTAAATCTCTGGCCCTTTCTCATTCCTCTAATGTTCAGTGAAAATAATCCTAACTGACTAAACCTCTCCTCATACATCAGTCCCACCATGTCAGAAATAAGTCTTATGAACCTTCTCTGCACTCCCTTCATAGCTAGAGTATCCTTCCTTGGAAAAGGAAACCAAAACTGCACACAGTACTCCAGGTATGGCCTTACCAAGGCCCTGTATTATTGCAGTAATCCCTGTTCTTGTGCTCAAATCTTCTCGTTATGAAGACCATCATATCATTTGCCTTTTTTACCATCTGCTACAAGCTTACCTTCAGCAAGTAGTGTATGAGGACACCAAGGTTTTATTGCACATTTCTCACTGTTAGTTTATAGCCATTCAGAAAATAATCTGCTTCCTTTTTTTGCTACCAAAGTAGATAATTGCATAGTTATCCACATAAGACTACATCTGCCTTGCATTTTTCCGCTCACGCAACTTGTCCAAATCACACTGCAGCATCTCTGCATCTTCCTCAAAGCTCACCCTCCCACTCAGCTTTCACAGATTTGAAGATATTATGTTTTGTCCCCTTATCTAAATCGTTAATATAAATTCGGGTCTATCACTAATTCCTGTGATCCCCCACTAGTCACTGCCTGCATTCAGAAAAACATCCTTTTATTTCTATTTTTGTTTCTGTCTGCTAACCAATTTTCTATCCCTCACAATACACTACCCCCAACTGTGTGCACTTTAATTTTACATGATAATCTCTTTTGTGGGACTTTGTCCAAAAAAGCGTTCTGAAAGTCCAAATACACCACATCTACTGGCTCCCCCTTATCAACTCTACCAGTAACATTCTTGGAGAATTCCAGTAGATTTGTCAAGCATGATTTCCCTTTCAAATTGACTGTCAAATCCAGCCTCTGTTTTCCAAGTGCTCTGCCGTTAAATCTTTAATAATGGACTCAAGAATTTTCCCCACTACTGACAGTAGGCTGACTGGTCTATAATTCTCTGTCTTCGTCTTCTCTTTACCTCCCTTTATAAATAGTGAGATTACATTTGATATCCTCCAATCTGTAAAAGCTATTCCAGAGTTTATAGAATCTTGGACAATGATCATAGAATCCCTACAGCACAGAAGGAGGCATTTGGCACATGCAGTCTGCACCATTCATAATCCCATCCAGGCCTTATCCCTGTAAACCCTTGTATTTACTCTGCTAATCTCCCTGACACTAAGGGGCAATTTAGTATGGACAATGAACCTAACCTACACATCTTTGGATTGTAGGAGGAAATTGGAGCATCCACAGGAAATCCACACAGAGAGCATGCAAATTTCACACCGATAGGCACCTGAGTCTGGAATTGAACCCAGATCTCTGGAGCTATGAGGCAGCAGTGCTAACCACTGTGTTGCCTCAAACACCAATGCATCCTCTATTTCTGAGCCCATTTACATCCCTGGAGGTAAATTATAAGGCCCTGGGGATTTATCAGCCTTCAATCCAATAAACTTCCCAACATGACCTTCAAGCTGCTCTGAAACTGCAGGGACAGGGCAGTTCATTAATGACTACCTTGTGACCTTGCATAGACAGTGGACAGCACGGTAGCACAGTGGTTAGCACTGCTGCTTCATAGCTCCAATGACCTGGGTTCGATTCCCAGCTTGGGTCACTGTCTGTGTGCAGTCTGCACATTCTCCAGTTTCCTCCCACAGTCCAAAGATATGCAGGTTAGGTTGATTGGTCATGCTAAAAATTGCCCTTAGTGCAGGTTAGAGGGACTAGTGGGTAAATATGTAGAGATATGGGGGTAGGGCTTTGGTGAGATTGTGGTCGGTGCAGACTCGATGGGCTGAATGGCCTCTTTCTGTACTGTAGGGTTTCTATGATTTCTCCAATATAACTGTCTGTATTTATTTGTAATGGTAGCTATTTCTACAATATAACTGCCTCAAACACTACTGAGGCAGAGGTGGGTGAAGACACTAGGTTGTTAAGATGTCCTCTGTTGGAGTGCCCTCCTCAACATCTTCTCACTGCGAAGAGAGTTACCCCTCAACCATCTCTGCTCCATCTCTCTGTCATGCTGCACAACAGGAACAGCAAGTCTATCTCTGATTAGTGTAAACTTTCAGCTCAAATCCACACCATCCCTTTCCAAAGTTCCGGCACCACTCACTTCTGACAGAAAGATTTGCTGAGAAAGAACAGGATGTCCACCAGCTTTGGTACAGTAGAGTCTAAAACACCTCACCTGAATGGGGGGTGATCCCTCTAGTACTAATGATCAGCTATGTTTACGTGTGATTAAGAGAGGATGACAACAAGCCCAGAAAAATCCAAAATGGCAGGTTGTGTACACATCATCGCTGTTCAAAACATGGGCGATCGGCGAATGTCACACTCAAAGCTGTTGGGAGCAGAATCCCCATCATTCTTTGGCCTATCAGCTCCAATTACAATGAAACCAGTGGAATTAAGGAAGCAAAGCTTGCAGCCAGTATGTTTACAGCATTTCCTTCTCAAGTTCTGAACATTTTATCACAACTTTGGGTCAACTGCGTCCTTAATGTGATCCCATCACACTTACTGTTCTTCTAGAGAAACATTTTGCAGAAATCTGGCTCTTACACAAACCTCTTCCTTACTTAGCCAACCTAGTCCTTTCTGGTCTGTTCCATTTCATTGAACATGTGGGCATTTAGGTTGAATGAAATGCAAACTCATTTTGTTTTTATCTCTTGTTTGAAATGATTATTTGAATGCTTTCAACTATCCTTAACTATTACATCCTAAAGTGTTGCCATGACAATAATTTTTACTGGCCATTAAAATAAAGCAATAAAGTGTACATTCAGCAGTAACATGTCATATTATAGTTTTGGTCTGTTTATATTCATAATGAATTCAATTGGGCAATGGCTTAGTCAAATAAATAACAGTAATGTGGTTCTTAGCAAACTTTATATTGGATTCAATGTTTATCAATGTTTTATTTTAATTCACTCAAGCTTATGCACTGTAAATCACTATTAGTCTCTGAATAGACTTGTCATAATAGTAATTTGTCCATTAAAATATGCGAATTGTTACAACATCAAAACATGATTCAGGAAATACCAATTACATGATAATCATGTTAACATAAAGGGATGAAAATTCAACATCCAAATCCATCTGTCTGACCGAATTGCCACTTTCTGAACCTTCAAAAACATAATTATACGCTCCCATGCACAACCTATTAAAAGTAAAATAAGGCAGCACGGTGGCACAGTGGTTAGCACTGCTGCCTCACTGCGCCAGGGATCTAGGTTCAATTCTGGCCTGGGTTCACTGCCTGTGTGAAGTTTGCACATTCTCCCTGTGTCAGTGTGGATTTCCTCCAGATGCTCTGATTTCTTCCCACACTCCAAAGAAGTGCAGGTTAGGTTGATTGGCCATACTGCTACCTGAAGATGTTTAGGGTAGGGGAATTAGTGGGGTAATTAAGTGGGGTTGAGGGAATAAGTGGATGGGATGCTCTGTCAGGGAGACAATGCAACTCGATGGGCTGAATGGTCTCCTTCTAAACCGTAGGGATTCTATGATTCTACTGCAGCTGCTGGAATCTGAAACAAAAAAAAGGGTAGGAAAATTCATCAGGTCTGGTTGCATCTAGAGAAAGAGAGAGACAGACTTAACATTTTGAGTCCATATGACTCTTCTTGAGTGCAGTCCTGGATAACTCACCTATGGCATCATGCTATTTCCATGGCTCAGTTGTCTGCACACCCCCCTCAGTCAGCAGGTTGTGGGTTCAAGTTCTGCTCCACGACTGCAGTATAGCAATCGAGTGCAGTGCTGAAGCTGTGTTGCATTGTAATCTTTCAGAAGAGACATTAAACCCCATCTGCTCTCCCAGGGGATGGAATAGGCGCTACAGCATTATTTCAGAGAAAAGCATGGGAGTTATCCATGGCATCCAAGCCAGTATTCATGCCTCAATCAACATCACAATAGCAGATTGTAAAGCCATTAGCACATTGCTGTTTGTAGGAATTTGTTGTATGTACATCGCACCAATAAATACACCTCATTGGCTGCAAAGTATTAGTCTTCTGAACAGACATTCAATCAATGCAGCTTTCTTTATTCAGAAATGGTAATGTAGTTGTTTTAGAACACAAATGTAAGAAAAACGAAACAATACATATCCAGGTATCCAACACAAAGACAAACTAGATATAATAATCAGCATTATTTTAAGAGCCAATTTTTAAACAAAATGAACACCAGCATTGGAGCAATGCCAATCATAGGCTGCACAGTTGCTGAAACAGGTAGAGTACTGACTATAGCACTGGACTAGCAACTTAAAGATTGTGGGTGCAAATTTAATTTCCATACTGCAGCCACAGAAGCCTTGCACCCTTTCCCTGGGCACATTTGGCTGGCAGCTACTTCTGGTATGTTCTGGGTGTGTGTATGCCCCCTTGAGTAGGGTGCTGTGTGTGTTCCCAGCATGTGCTGGGGGCATCAATTGGAAGGAACACTATCCCAACGTCACACAGCCCGAGGGACTAATGTGATGCCTTGAACCACCTTGCAGGTGCTGTAATGAATTTGTATTTCATACTAAAGAGAGCAAGTGCTAAGCAGCAGCAATGGCCCCATACTCACCTCATTTAAAGGGCCAGGCACCTAATATGCTGGTAAAGTCATTTTGAAGAAATTCTGTGACTGCAAAGTGCCTGGAAGCAGTTTGGAGTGCTTTTTTGGAAGTGTGTGAGTGGCTGGCTTTGTCAGAAATCATTACTGCATCTTCATAGGGATGTCAAAAAGTGGATGACCTGTCCACACTAAGATTATGGGATGCGTTGGGGTAGAGTCTCTGGGGGGTGATCTTACCATCACACACTCCCCTCCACCCCTCACCCCCTATCCTGGCCGATAGGCAGGGCGAGCCACTAAGATCGCGAGAGAGCCAAGAAATCAGGTCCGCACCCAGTTTCCTGCCTCTCATGATCTTACCAGCACCAGATATCCAGGGCTATCCCTCTCGCCCATTTCCAGTGCGAGGATGAATAAATTATTTAAATTTATTGTAATGCTGATTTGAATGAAATTAGCAATCCCCCACTCAATCGTCCGGGCTCACTGTGTGGCCTCGCCAGGGAAATTCTCTCCGGTAAGAGTCACAGCTAATCCCCAGCCATGGGCAACATCCCCATTGTAAATTAACCCTTCTTTACCCATTACCTGGATGAAACTTGTGCCCAGTGGTTAACCCTATACTGATCCAACTCTATACTAGCTTCCAAGTAACATGCCACTCTGCCCAGAAAGGGAGAAAGTAGATTGTAATTAGTTATACCGTGCTATAATTGAGCGATGTGCCTTTCCTAGCTGAAATAGACATGTGAGGACAGTGAGAAGTAGGTGTAAGGTTGGCAATATTAGTAGGTGAGTGAGGATGAGGAGTCTCTGGATTTTAACTGCAAGTCCTGAATATCAAGGAGTAAGGCTGAGTGTTGGGAGTGGGGTAGCATGACAATGTGAGAGGCTGATGGAGTGGTGGGTAAAATATCTCATGCGAAGATACAGTCATTGCCCTCCACTGCCCTTGTGAATTCATTCAGCTTAGTGTCGCACTGTTGCCAGGTTCCTGGATTCAGACTCCAGGCATTGACTTTCCTGACCCATTCCCTTCTGAAGATGTCCTTGATAGCATCTTGACCCCAGACAGAAATATGGCATTAGTTCTTTTGTCCACCTCCAGCACTAATTCCTCCTGCATCATGTCCATCAGCCTGCAAACCCCTCTCTCCAACCTGGTGTTCCATTTGTCCACATTTTAAATTGGAGCAATATTATTTAGCTCAGTTTCACTTTAAGAGAGACAGACTGCCTTTAAGAAGAGCAGGCTGGCTTGCCCATGGCTATTAGCGTGAAGGTGGTTGGTCCCTTGCTGAGTACTGAGGCAGGCAGCAAAGAAGCAGGTACTCAGCACCTATGTTACCACAATGGCAACAAGCTGGGAGCACCAAATTTATGTGCTGCCTACCTCCAATGGAACCAAAATGGGCTGATCGTAAGTCATGACCTCAAAAACTAGAATCAATCAATATTTAGCCCTGCAAATTTAAATCCCATCTTAGCAAATTAAGAAAGTACATGTGAATTGTCAGGTTAAAAAAAAAATGAACATGAAACTGCGCAGAATTGTTGTAAACAAATAGATTCATTAATATCTTTTGGAACGGGGAATTGCCATTCTATCCCACACTCTTTGGTTGCACATATTTTGCTTGGGGCAACTGTGGATGGGCAATAAATGCTGCCTTTTTTTAGCATCACCCATAGTCCAAGAGCAAAGAGTTATTTATAACATGATTTTGAAATCCCAATTTCATGGTCTCAGGGCGGGGGCGCTTGCTCTCAAAGCCAGAAATTCTCACTCAAGGTCAACAGATCTTTGCATGGTCCTCCGAATTTTCTGTCCCATTCGCTATGCTTCTCATGATGTGTGCAGTGAGGAAATTCCACCAGTGTCTACAGTCTTCTTCTGAATTGAAACAATTTCCAAGTACCTGCAATGCCACAACTGAGAAGACAAACAGACAAATGTGTCTGATTCCACTGTATCACTGGCAGTAAAAGGAGAGAAGAGAAAGCCATCAATCACGAGACAGAATGAAAGATATAAAAATGCTGTTTGGATTCTACATGAATAAGGGCATTTTCCCAGGCTCCACAGAGTGTTGTCACAAAAGACACATTCTAGCTGTGTAAGATTATCAGCTTTGGGGATTCTTTATATTGGCAATCTACAG
The DNA here is from genome assembly GCA_024679065.1 of Sphyrna mokarran. NCBI lineage: Eukaryota > Metazoa > Chordata > Chondrichthyes > Carcharhiniformes > Carcharhinidae > Sphyrna > Sphyrna mokarran. Next base: position 38,107,993 of record JAGIQG010000015.1, read on the forward strand.
CACTCACCCTCGTTCTGTTTTCAAAACTTGTCAACTAATAGCATTTGACCTGCACTGGTGGCTTGTAATTGTTAAAAAATAACTTGGTTTGATTATGACCTTAGCTTTCCTTGGGGCCTGAGTAACAACTAGCGATGGATAACAGACATTTTCAACCTTATGTCAAAATAAAGTTCAACGTCCTCAGTGAAATAAACACTTAGTCAGCTTCTGACAGTTTACATCAACTTGAATAGCCTGATTCTTAAACACAGGCTAATAAGTTAACAGGTGCCAACAGGGACACTATTGTGCTAAGAAAAATGCAGTAGGCTTGTGGCTGAACTGTGTATTCCCATTTGAATTAAAGAAAGTTCTTTAAAGTATCTTAATATCATTCCAAAGGACAGTTAACAACTTTGAAGGCAAATATTTAAATTATATTTAAACTTATTCTCTTCAGGGCCCAGTAGACTGAACAAACAAGATAGATCGGAGGGAGATTCTCTGGCCTCCCAGCCATGTGTTTCCAGGCAGTAGAAGACAGCGTATTGTTCACTGGGGCAGATTTTTACAGTTCTATTGCTGTTAATATGATTTCATAGATTTCATAGAATCCCTACAGAGCAGGACGAGGCCAATCGGCCCATTGTGTCTGCACCAACTCTCCAAAAGCGTATCCAACTCAAGCCCTATCCTTGTAACCTCACATATTTACTTCATTAGTCTCTCTAACCTACACGTCCTCGGACACTAAGGGAAAATTTAGCATGGCCAATCCATCTGACCTGGACGTGGAAGGAAACCAGTGCACTTGGAGGAAACCCACGCAAACCCCACAGAGAGAAAACTCCACACAGACAGTGACTTGAGGCTGGAATTGAACCTGGGTTGCTGGCAGTGTGAGACAGCAATGCGAACCACTGTGGCACCCCATGCTGCCGGTCAATGGGATTCCCCACTGATGTCACCCCTTCACTGCTGCAAAACCTGTGGGTGGGGGTGTGCTGCTGCTGGGATCAGAGAAGCCCACCAGCCTGAACAGCCGGAGAATTCCTGCCCTGAAACTTGATCCATGGTTTGGCGTTGAATTAGCCAATGGCAAGTAAATTAAATTAGTACTATGTCATCAAGAACATGGTGCTGGCTGCTACTCTGTAAACCATGACTTTAATCTCAGGTTTGAGATTCTCCTCAAATGTTCCCCTCCTCACTCAGCTGAAGGTTGAGCTGGGACACCTGAATGTTATTGTCTATGTCTACCTCTATTGAGAGGAGTCTCCCGATTTACAGAAAAAGGTTCACATTATCCAGAACCTTGGTTTAAGTCAATCGACACGGAGGGGTGTTGTGCTGTGTGAGATGGTTGGAAGAAGAATTTCCTTTTCTAGGTGTTTGGTGAATCCTATGTTCTCATCTACTTTGGAGAAGGATCAGCAATGATCAAGAGCTCAGTTTTTGAGTGAGTACGCCAACAATATATTGAAGCTTGATGACTGATGTTTGAGTGATTCTACCTGGTTGGCTAATTACCAATCCTCAGGGAGCTTGTATTCAATGAGCCCAACTGGGAGGTCAGTTAGTGATTCTCCATGCAGACCATGAGGGTTACCACAGTTTATTACTAATGCTGATAGTGCTTGATTGGTTAAGCTTGGGTGTGGACTCAGAGAAAAGTAAGCAAACTGTAAAGATTTCTGGAAGCTGTGAGAACGGCGCAGACATTTTCAAGCATTGTGAACAAAAGGTGTTTCTCACTGGCATCATCTCGGGTTAGCTCTCAGACACACGAAACTTAGGGATGGGCAATAAATGGGCAAAGATGCCTACAACCTGAACACAAGTTTGACAAGTTGGACTGGAGAACGTGTTGCTGATGGAGAAAGGAGATAACAATTGAACTTCCCATTCCTGATCAGTTCTTTTTGGAAAATGCGTATGCATAAATACCAGATGTCCTTTGAGACTGTGATTGCCTTCATGATTGAATAGCCTGCAAGTGCTGACAATACGGGTTTAGATAGGAAGAATGGTCACTTGGGTAAAACACAAAAAGGACTCCTATCATCCATGGAACAGAATGCCACCATAAATCAGCAAAGAGGAGGCTTAAAATAAGAGTGACTGCTGTGATGCAAAGCTTATGTTAGGATACTTTAACTACAGATGAACGGATCATTGAGCTTCCTTTATACTCACTGTTTACAATGTTCACTAACTACAGTTTCTACATAAGGTAGTTCGATCAGAATCTCTCACATAGCATCTACTGTATCATTTCTTAAAAAAGAGGAAGAAATCAAGACACTTGCTTCCTGCGCACAAATATCATGCAGGACAATAATGACTCAGAAAAACGTTGATGATATTTATATCTGCACCAGGACTGCAAGAGGAGCATTACGCCATTTCACCGCACCATTCCCCCAAAGGCTCAGTGCACAGAAGGCATATGAATGGGAGCATGAAAAGCGAGCAGGCCAACTGAAACTGGAAAAGTCATTTAAACACGTTGTTCAGTGTATAACTTCCACCCGTGCAGATCAGCACTAATCCTTTCAGCACACGCTACTCATTCCCACTCGCACAACACAAATACTACGCAAATGTAACGCTAGAAAGGTGTCATAGATCCCTTCAAATGTTCATTTAAACCAACTGCGATTTGATACTTTAGATTCAACCAATTTGTTCAAGAGAAACAGAGTTTTCATTTTTGAACTGTATCTAATGAGTGTTTTCGTGAAATCACTATTTTTAACTTGCAACAGTATCTTTAACAATCTGTTTTACACATTGCTCATCTGTGAAATAAATTTTGGAGATGTTCCTTTGCTCTTTTATAGAGTTATTTGCTACTTCTGCTGACGCATTTAATATTTCTTTTCACCAATACTCTGTTCTCTCTCCTTGCCTGACACAAGTAATAAATGTTTAAAGTTTATTTAATAGTGTCCCAAGTAAGCTTACATTAATACTGCAATGATGTTACTCTGAAAATCCCCTAGTCGCCACACTCTGATACCTGTTAGGGTACACTGAGGAAGAATTTAGCATGGCCAGTGCACCTAACCTGCACATCTTTCAGATCAAGGGAGGAAACCAGGGCATCTGGAGAATGTGCACATTCCGTGCAGTGATCCAAGCTGGGAATTGAACTCAGGTCGCTAGAGCAGTGCTAGCCACTGTGCCACCCATGTATCCTTTGAATGATCCAGCAAGTCACTCAAATTGATATCAAATTGCTAATAGGATTGTTAGATGACCTTCACATACAGTCTGAAACAGTTTAAGAAGAAGGATCACTGTCATTTTCTCAGGGCATCTGGTAATAAATACCAGCCTTGCCAGTGAGGCCCAAAGCCCGAGGATAAATCTTACGGTTTGGACTTGAGAACCAAGCCCCATTCTGAGGGAGGAGAAAGAAGGGAAAAGAAATGGAGCTTTTCATTCAAAGTCAATACTTACTTTGGTAAGCACTTACAAAATCCTGAGAACTCTGGACAGAGTAAATAGGAGAAACTATTTGCAGAAAGATCAAGAACCAGCCTCACATCTATTGACTCTGTCTACACTTCCTGCTGCCTCGGCAAAGCAGCCAGCATTATTAAAGACCCCACGCACCCCGGACACTCTCTCTTCCACCTTCTTCCGGCAAGAAAAAAGTACAAAAGTCTGAGGTCGTGTACCAACCAACTCAAGAGCAGCTTCTTCCCTGCTGCCATCAGACTTTTGAATGGATTTACCTTGCATTAAGTTGATCTTTCTCTAGAACTATTTCACCACATTCTGCATCTCTTTATGAATGGTATGTTTTGTCTGTATAGCGTGCAAGAAACAGTACTTTTCACTGTATGTTAATACATGCGACATAATAAATCAAATCAAATCAAATCATATATTAATTTTAAGGTGATTGGCAAACAAGGAATGGCCACATGAGAAATAAAGTGTTTACAGTAAGAGGTTAGGATTTGCAGCACATAGTTTGACAGTATGGTGGGGCCACATTCACTCTTGGCTTTCAAAAGAGGATTGGAGCAGGATTTTCCGATCTCTTCCATGCCCACCCTGCTGCAAGTGAGAATGGAGAATTTGGCGCTCCAGCCAAACTCCATTCACTTCCAGCGGTATTGAAGCATCCCAGCCGTCAACAAAGATGAGATGAGAACTTTAAGTCAAAGTTTATTGATTAGCATCACAAATAGGCTTACACTAGCACCGCAGTGAAGTTATTGTGAAAATCCCTTATCTAAGAGACCTGATGGGCTGAATGGTTCCTTCAATACTATAACCATTCAATGATTTAAAAATGTCTGCCAATGATTTCACAGAATCATTGGGCGATTTCCTGGCCTTGCTGTGCCAGGCACAGATTGTGCTGATCCCAGAAAATAGCTCGTGGGATTAAAAATGGGTCTTGGGTTTGGTGTTAAACAGATTGCAATGGTCGTGGTCCCTTTCTACTGGTGCAAACCTGATCACACCCAGAAAGGACACAAGACTGATTAACATATTTAACATAGTATTTTGATATACTTTGCCCTTTTGATACCAGATTCTCCTCGCTCCCGGATCTTCCGACCCTCCAGCCAGAATCATTACTCGTCTCCATTAGTGAAGACCAGACATAATGGCCTTGTCGGGGATCTTGAAGCTTCCAGGGTGGTCAGGGGCATGACTAGGCATTGGCACTGTGCACTGCATACCTGACAGAGCTGATCTGTCACTCTGGCAGTGCCAACCTGACACACTGGCAGTATCAGTTAGGCACTACCAGTGTGCTAAGGGTAGCATCAAGAACAGTGCCAAGGGGGAGGGGCAGGCTCAGTGGGGATGGGACCTGTGTGGGGAGGGTCCAAGCAAGGATTATGACGGAGCCAGTCAAGTCACGGGCACTATGAAGTTTGGAATCTTGAAAGGGTGGGAAATGAAAGGTAGGGCATGAAGGGAGCATGAGAAGGGTGATGAAGAACATCCAGCTGGGAGGCCCCCAATGCCCTGATGCTGGCATTCCATGTCAGGGAAGAGGTGAGAAAACATGCTGTTAGTTCTGGAGGAGTGTCCAGGTGTCCATAGGGGGAAGAAAGGGCTCTCTCAGAATATCGTGAGATTAGGGTACTTTTTCAAAATAGCTCCCAATCATTTTGCTGTGTTTAGGCCCCACCCATGCCAGAACAGTTGCTAAACTCATTATTCTCTCAAAAACATGACTGAATGTGGGACAATTGCAGTCCGATTCACGCCAGACAGACCAGCACTAACCACTTCAGTTTTCTCACTATTATGGTTAGTCATTTTTTGGGAAAATCGCAGCCTTTATACATCCCTATTCTCGCGTCATTATCTCTCACTATTTTAAACTAAGGGACTAAACTTTGCATCAGAATGATTGATAGAAGAATAAAATGTATTATAATGGTTCCAAACTTGGTATAGGGAAGATGTTGATGTTGTAATCATGTAACTAGGCCAATAATTAAGAAGTTGAGGATAACGCTGTGGGTACACAGGTTCAAATCCCACCATGGCAACTGGTGGAATTCAAATTCAATTATCGTAGAATCATATAAATAAAAGCAAATTACTGCGGATGCTGGAATCTGAAATCAAAAGTGAAAATCTCAGCAGGTCTGGCAGCTTCTGTAAAGAGAGAAAAGAGCTGACACTTCGAGTCCAGACAACCCTTCGTCAAAATAGAATCATAAATCCGCACAGTACGAAAGGAGGTCATTCAGCCCATCAGGTCTGCACCAACGCTCTGAAAGAACATCTTACCCAGGCCCTCTGCCCCATTCTATCCACATAACCCCACATATTTACCAAGGCTAATCCATCTAATCTATATTTTTGGGACACTAAGGGGAAATTTAGCATGGCTAATTCACCTAACCTAAACATCGTTGGAGTGTGGGAGGAAACTGGAGCACCCGGAGGAAATCCACACAGACATGGGGAGAATGTGCAAACTTCACACAAACAATCACCCAAGAGTGGAATGGAACCCTGGTCCCTGGCGCTGTCAGACTAAAATCAGGAACTATAAAGCTAATCTCAGTAATGATGACCATGAAACTGTTGTCATAAAAAATAGATAAAAAATGTGGTTTAGGAAAGGAAACCTGCCAACCTCACCTGGTCTGACTTACATGTGGTTCCAGACCCACAGCAAAGTGGTTGACTTCTAACTGACATTGGAAACAGTGTGTCAAACCACTCAGTTCAATAATTCTGGCCTTGCCAGTGATTTCCACATCCCATCAAAGAATAAATTAAAGAATAAAGTGTAGCTCTGTCAGTGATGGTATTGATATCTTGAAGTTTGTAGGACACAAGAAGTGCGTGTAACTAGGATCAGATGTCTTTTGTGTCACTGACATCTTTAAAGAATAGACAATATTTCATTCTCGAGAAAAGTCCTCCAGTAAATTCGCACCTACAGAATGACATCTGAATTGAGCGCTAAGGGAATTTTCAACTATGAGAAAAGGCTGCATTTGAAACTCAATTACTACTCAAATCCCCAGTTGGAGGAATTTCACAGTAACTTCATTGCAGTGTTAATGTAAGCCTTACTTGTGACTAATAAATAAACTTTAAATTTTAACTTTAATTAGGGAAGATGTCTTCATCCTAAACTCTGGGACTTCCCTCCTTACCCTCTCCACCTCTCCACATTCCCCTTCCCCCTTAAAATACACTTTAGAACCTATCCTTTTTAACAAAACTTTGAGTTACTTGTCCAGTAGTTCAGTGTAAATTGTTTGATAACACTTTATGAAACATGTTTGCTGTTTTATTATGTTAAAACTGCCATATAATGTAAGTTGCAGTTGTAAAATCCATGGCAATGTCACATTGCGGGTGCAGGGGATGGTGGTGTTTCTGGAAATTGTATGAACTTTTAAGTCCTAATATTAGTATGTTAACCTATCTTAAAAATACAAGTATCAAATGCAGACTTGATTCAATGAGGGCTTTTCTGATCTAAGTAAGAAGGCTCTGGGTTTAACCTCCATTCCAGAACTTCAGCACATCATCTTGATTTCCACTTCAGTGACAGAATAAGGTAAAGGTAAAGTCGCCATAGACTCAGATGACCATAGGCTATTCTTCCCTTTTAGTAAGAAGCTGACAGGTAGGGATTAAACCTGAGGTTCACCATACCTTATGTAAGAGGCAACGTTGAGAAAGCAAGCCTTCATGAACAATTTCAGCTGGTATGGGAATTGAACCCACACTTCCGGTATTACTCTATATCACTAACCAGCCATTCAGCCAACTGAGCTAAACAGCTCCTGGAGTATTATACATTGGATATGCAGACTTCTGGTTCAGTTGCTCACCCAAAGTCCGCCATGCCTACTGAGCTGGACATAAAACTTCCCATGTGAATGTTTGAAGAAGAGTGGGGGCCACAACCCTAGCCAATATTTATCATTCAATCAATAACACCATCTCATTACTATTTTTGTGCACACATTACCTCTTGCATTTAACTGAGTAACAGTACTTACAACAATATTAATTTCCATTTATATATCATGTTTAACGTAGAAAACCATCTTTAAGTGTTCCACAAAAAAGTAAGATAAAATTGTTGCTGTACTTTGGAATTATCAGCAAGGTGACTTGACCCAAGAGAGAGTAAAAGAGAGTCTTGAAGGAGGAAAGAAAAAAAAGAAAGACTTGCACTTACACAGCACAGAGACTGTCCCAAAGCACTTTATGGCCAATGAAGTACTTTAGAAGTGTAGTAACCATTGCAATGCAGACAACGTAGAGGAGGGCAGTGAGGCAGAGGGGTTTGGGAAACATGTTTGACACTGTTAAGTCAAAGCAGCTGAAGGCACTGCCACTATATGGGCCAAAGAGAGTAAGTTAAGTTGCAGTAAGTTTCTTCCCTCTGGCAACTTATTTGAGTAAGTCGCTGAGAGAAGTGAGAAACATGAACCTTAACTGGAAGAGTTTTAAACTGGAGGTTATGAGGGAAACAAGAACCAATATAGTTCAGTAAAAACGGGTCTCCAATGAGCAAGACTGGATGTGAAAAAGACATAAGTAGCAGTGCTTTGGATGTACTGGGAAGTTTTAAGGAATGGGAAACTAACCAGGATTTCACTGGACTTGATGAGTGTGGAGGTGACAATGCGTAGGTGAGAATTTCAGCTGCAGGCGGACTAAGGTAAAGTGATGGTGGGATCTAGAGATAGAAAAACTATCTTTGTGATGAAGGTAATGGGCAGAATTTTAAGAGGAAAATTCCACGTGTTCAGCCAGTGTGAAAGTGGGAAAGTTGCAGGTCTTTTTATTCCTAATCTTGTGCACATAGTGCATGGAAAAATAGACTGCACTGTTTCTAGCTACTAGAAGCATTGGGCAGGGCTTAATTCACTAGCCAGCAGCAGAGGCAGCTATTGTGCATGTGTAGATCTCTGTGTCTGCACATGCACAATTGCAACAGCAGAGGCCTGACAGAAAGAGAGAGAACCAGCCTGAACCCAGCCCATATCCATGGGCAGTGAACAGGTAAAATTCTGTCCAATGTCCTGTTAAAAGCTCAAGTTGGGGTAAAATAGAATGCAAATTTTGTGAGTAGTGTTCTTCAGCTGAGACCAAAACTAGCGAGGTGCACAACCTAGGTGGATTGGGCATAGTAATCTGCCCTTAGTGTCCAAAGATGTGTAGGTCAGTGTTACAGGGATAGTGCAGAGATTTGAGCCTGGATAAAAATGCTCTTTCAGAGAATAGGGGCAGACTCAATGGACCAAACAGCCTCCTTCTACAATGTAGGGATTCTATGGCAGTGTTCCTGTACAAGATATAAATCTTCCCAATATGAAACCAGAATGAAAGCTTGGGAAGCAGTGTAACCACATTGAGGAAGAAGAGAGACAGGCAATAGTGGCGGCCAAGGCATTATGTGTAAATATAATAATCATTTCAAAAATCTGCACTGATCAACAGCTCAAGTTTGTTCACAAGTTAGGGTTAGATCTTTTCCTAAATTTCAGCAATTCTGGTTTTCTAGGTGGCGGGAGAGCGGGGGGGTTAGCAGGGTGGAGGGGTGTGCAAGTGTGGCGGCAGAGAGTGGAGAGGGGGTTTTTGAACGTATTTTACTCCTTAACTTTCTTTCATTCTCCACATGAGAGCTCTGAGTTTGAAAAAATGTTTAAGTTTATTTATTTAGTGTCACAATTAACCAGGAAAAATCTGACCAGTCAGTTAGCAACATCAATACTGAATGGATAAAGTATTATTAGATTTAGTTTTAAATTTAGGGAAGACAGTGGCACAGTGGAATCACTGGACTAGCAATTCAGAGATCCAGGATAAAAGTTTTAAAAAGTTTATTCATTAATGTCACATGTTGGCTTACATTAATACTGCAATGAATTTATTGTGAAAATCCCCTGGTCACCACCCTCCGGCACCTATTCAGGTACACTGAGGGAGAATTTAGCACAGCCCAATGCACCTAACCAGCATATCCTTTGGACTGTGGGAGAAAACCAGAGCATCAGGAGGAAACTCAGGCAGACACGGGGAGAATGAGCAGACTCCGCACAGACATTGACCTAAGTTGGGAATCGAACTCAAATCTCTGATGTTGTGAGGCAGCAGTGCTAAGCACTGTGCCACTGTGTAGAGATTTAAATAGCCAGGTCCTTTATCACCATTCATAAGTTTGTCCCCGATTGTGGTAACGAAAATCGAATTTTTCAAAGCATTAAGAAGTTGAAATTTAGCTAGAATGTTTGTGGAAATGCTTCCCTGCTGGAAGTAGTTGAATCTGGTCAAGATAATGTAGGTTTAATTCCCACATTCTCCCTCATTGCACTGTTCGAAGAAAAGCAGGACGTTGCCACAGTCTCCTGGCTAATATTAATTCCTCAACCAATACCACCAAAAACAGGGTATCTGGTTATTATCTCCTTGTTCTTCATGGGACACATTGACTGCTGCACTTCCTCTGCATTACAGCAGTGACTCACTTCAAAAATACCTCACTGGCTGAAAAACACATGTCTTGAGGTCACAAAAGGCTGAACAAAATGCATGTTCTTTGCCTTTTGGCCGTGGTAGGTCCTATATAAATGCAAGTTCTCATCCCGACAGAGGCTAAAGAGTCTGCTCATCAAACCTGAAACTAGGCCTCCAAAAGCTTTTACAGCATCATTAATTTATGCTAACATGTTTAGACAAACCAGTTTCTGCTTGCACCAATTCTAATTTATTTAAATATATTTTAACCAGGAAAATGTAAATGTAGGCATTTTTAACAACATTTTTCACGGTAAATCCCTACAGAATATGTTTCATTCTCCAGTAAGCCCAACAAAATCAGAGTTTGAAAACATCACAATATAATTTGTTAACGCAGGAAACAAGTGTAACTTGTTATTCGCAGTAACGGGTAAAAGGTCCCATTTCACCTTCTTCACCTTCTGCATTTACATTAGTTATTAAATCAAACTGATTTTAAAAAATTGGCAAACTTAAAAAGAGAAAGCTATCCCCAGTGCAGCAGTGGCTTAGTTTTAGCTATACGGCTCTTTATTGGGATTGGTAATCTTAATGAAAACAGGGTGAGTTGAAAGGCTATTACTGCATCAGTCAGGTTTTGTTTGCATCCCCCCTTAATAAGATAACCAACAAAATCTGTTGAAAAGCATATGTAGTTAAAGTTCCTGCCTGGGGCAACTCAGAATTGCAATCCAGACCCTACCTCCTGCCTTCTGACGGAGGTCACAGATTAAAGTATCTGTGCTCTTTGTCACTCATCTGAGTTTTTCAACCAACTGATTTTCATCAATTCCAGTGCTACATGGGAGTGCCACATGGATGTAAGAGAGAGGAAAATGGATATTATTCAGCACATCTCATCTAAATGGCTTGTCTGCTCTATACATCTCAACCACAGGGGACTTTGCCTGGTGATAAATTTACTCATAAGAGAAGAGGAGGGTAACGGGGCGTGGGGGGAGGTGGGGTGGTGGTGTGGGATAATGAAGGTGGTGCTTTGCTTTTATAAAAAGTCTTGACCATAAAATGTTCTTCAAGCTAAACAATTTTTCTCAGTGATTATATCAATGTGCCAGAAGATCAAAACAAGATTCCACATATTTTCAAAAGACGTGGGTGGTCTGTGTAGAATTGTGCCGCAAAACAGAGCACAAATAAAAACAAGCCAGAAATGACCCATTGTTCCAGAGTTTAAGACATAAAGCCTAACATATGTGCTGTAAGATATCATATACAAGCTTTCACAAGCTACTGAGTTTTTTCCCTTATCGTTATTGGCTGTGCTTAAGAATTCTAGTCACTTCTGGACTTTCTAATCCTGAAAAATTTGTTCTCTTCAGTCACCTCATTCAGGTAATATTGTTCTTATCAAAAAAAAATGAATGTCTTAACCTTTTAACTGCTGACAGAAGCCTTATTTAGTTTGTGTTAATATTTAAACTTAAATATTAACAATAAACTAAATAAACTTAAAAGAACTTTCATGCACCTTAAATGAATCAAGAGTTGCTTTAATGTAATTCAAATTTGATTTGAATGTTCAATTTTTATACACACATTCATGCAAACTGCTTGTTGTATAAAGAAACGTGCTCAGTTTTCTCTTAGCTAAAGAGTTTGAAACATCAGGTGTCCTGTGAAGTGTCTTTGAAGGGTTAAGTAACAATCGTTAGAATCTTTATACCACTAAAAGGAATCTTAAAAACCCCTGAAAGGCACTTCCTGCCACCAGACTCCTCTGACACTAACCAGCTCCACCTGACTGGAAGTAACCACTTGAGGAGCCATCACTTCCTTTACTTATCAACTTCTGAAGAAACAAACCTACATGAAGAAAAATTACTTAACTGCCTAATCCAACTCTTTACACTTAAACTGTGTACATTGCTGTTTACACTTTATGTAAACAATGCCACTGCTTTCATGTAATGCAGACTTTGAGGGCTGCGGGATTCCATGGCCGCATTCAAGCTCTTAACTTCAATCTAGTCAGCAGCCTTTGTGTGTACACAAAACAGACTGCAATACTTCGACCCACTTTAAAGGGTTCTGACCAATGATAATTGGCTTTCTCGAATACACCCCCTCATTACTCACAATCAAATTTTTGATTTAATTTACTTGCGTCTCATAATACTTGTTTAGAATTCAGGACAAATTCCTTATCTTCTTCCCCAAACCTCATATTCTGCTGTCCGCGGTTGCTGGTTAACATTTCATTCTACTCGCAAATGGTGAGTTTTTGCGTGCAAGTCTTAACAGAGAGCGTGGAAAAACTATTCGACTGCAAAGAGCATCAGAATCCAACCCGATTTTGTTCTCAGCCACGCATGCAGCTTTTCAATATAAGCCATAAGTAAGTAATCAGGAGCAGGACCACTCACTGATGTTTTCCCCGATTCCCCATTAAAAAATTAGAGTACCTGTCTACTAAACAACAAAATGCTACACCCAAAACATTAAATTGTTGGTTTTCCCTAAGTCGCTGACTGGACAATTGTATGTTTCCAACATTTCCTCTTACTGTTGTATCCATACACCCATCCCAGCGAAAATCCACAAACCAGGAATCTGATAAAAGCGGCCAAGGTAAAAATGATGGCCTAGTGGTGTTATTGCTAGACTATTAATCCAGAAATTCAGCAAATGCTCTGGGGGCTTGGGTTCAAATCCTGCCACAGCAGATAATGGAATTTGAATTCAATAAAAAAAATTAGAATTAAGAATGTACTGTTGGCCATGAAACCATTGTCAGTTGTTAGTAAAAAACCATCTGGTTCATTAATGTTCTTCGAGGAAGGAAATCTGCTGTCCTTACCTAGTCTGGCCTACATGTGACTCCAGAACTACAGCATTATGGATGATTCTCAACTGCCATCTGAACAAGGGCAACTAAGGATGGGTAATAAATGCTGACCTCGCCAGTGACACCGATGTCCCACGCGTGAGTTATTAAAAAAAATTTAAAATAAAAAAAGTCAACAGTGTGATCTCTCGATCTGACCTAAAGAGACGAATAGATTCAGCTGAATGGTGCAGATGTCAAATCCTGCTTAAGTTTCCAAAAATAAATGGCTTACAGTGGAGTAAACAGAAGATTGAAACCTAAAGACATTTGCGTTCTCTACGGAACTATGACAAGATGAGAAACTCCCAGGTTATTTCCTGCAGGATGTGTAGCAAACCTTTAGGTCTCCTGTCTGAAAATCCTCCAATACAAAGAAGTAGAATGTTTTCTGGCAAAATTGGCATTTTCTATTACCTGCCCATTCTATTTTTCTTCAATGTAAGCAATGGATTTGCACTCCCACCAGATGAGTATATTGTATTCACTGCTCATGTGGCACAGTGGTTAGCACTGCTCTCTCACAGTGCCAGGGACCTGGGTTCAATTCCCAGCCTGGGTTACTGTCTATATGGAGTCTGCATGTTCTCCACATGTCTGAGCCGGTTTTGTCCTATAGTCTGAAAGACGGTTATGTGCGTTAGCCATGCTAAATTCTCCCTCAGTGTACCTGAACAGTTGCTGGAGTATGGTGACTAGGGAATTTTCACAGTAACTTCATCACATTGTTAATGTAAGCCTACTTTTGACAGTAATAAATAGACTTTAAAACAAGCGTGAGCTCAAACAACTTGGTGAGCTCATCCTCATCCTGTCACTATCCTCTTGCTCTGTTCTGACCTTTACAGGCAATAACCAGTATTTTAGGGCCATTCTCACCAATGGGATCTTCCAATGAGGAACACCGTTGACAGCGGTGGGGCCTTCTAATCCTGCTATCAGCCAATGGTGCGCCACCTCCACCTGCAGAAAACCTACCATGGGGCGTTGTGAGGGGGGTCCGGAAAATCCAGCCCAATATTTCATCTATCACTGCGGCATCCTGCAACTCTCTAATCTAGTGATTTGAGTAATTTCAGATTTTAGTCTAATCCTTATCTTCAAATACCTTTCAGTTTCATACCTATCTCCAGAGTCTTCCACATTCTCCATCATTGCCATGTTCACGTACAGTCCCTGACTTTTAGAGCTATTTACTTGTTTCTTTCTAATTCAATTTTTGAATTCTTTTATCCACCCTTACCAAGAAATTCTGACATCAGTTTGCATTTAATAGTGTTTAACAGGTACTATGAGTACTTATTTGTGATCATCTGCATTTAAAAATGATCACCTAGCCATCATTTGGCTTTCTACATAATCAAATGGTGATCAACGGATGTGAAATGGCATCATACAAAACTCAAACAACATTACTTGTGACCATTTAGCCTTCAAAGCACTCCAAAGCATTCAACTGACATCAAAAGTGATCAGACCTTGTCAATCAATCTACATAATGTATGCGTAACATACTGTATAAACTGGCACTTAGAAAAACCCATGGCACCACATTGTTGATGTTAGCTGACGTCTGAAACTTAAGCATATTTTGTCATGGTCATTCTAACTTAGAAATATTCCTCACAAACGAGCTGTCTAATCACTTTATTTCCGGGATCTGATAACTCTCATCTCCTTCTATCAGCTGGGTTTCCCAAGGTCTGGAAATCCTGGCTTCCATGTGGTAAAAATATGTCTTAAGGCAGCCAAGTTCCTTAAAAATTCTAGTGACCGATCTATGTATAACATGTGAATATTAAAGTGGGAGGGTAAGGGGTGGGTTGGGATTGGGTTTGTGTATTTTACAATTATTTTTCTTTCTACCTGCTCTTCCACCTGCTCACCATCAAAATACCTCCCTAAAGTAATTTCTTGGCTACTTGTTGTATTTACACATATTCCTCCTCTGTACCTGTTCATTGTTAGGATATTTAATAGTCTCTTATGTTACTGTTTTACAGAATGGTGTCAACCTGAAATCTCTATCCACATGCAGCTGTGGACTCACCGATTTCCAGTTTCTGTTCTTTCTTGCTATTTCCAATCTCCAGCCTTTGTGCTATTTAATGTTTTATTTGAAAAATTGCGGATCTGAATGTTGATGAAACCAACAGCAGTGAGCAAGTTAAATTAATGATGAAGAATTGTTCTGTTTAAAATGCTGAAAGGTTTTGATGGAGTGGACACAGAGAGAATGTTTCCCCCTGTGGAGAAGAGCAAACTTGAAGACCATCAATTAAGATAATCACCTAGAAATCCTACAGGGAATTCAGCAGAAACTTCCTTCTCCTGAATTCTTCTTTTGAGAAGCATGGTGGCACAGTGGTTAACTGCTGCCTCACTGGGGCCTGGGTCTGATTCCCAGCTTGGGTCACTGTCTGTGCAAAGTCTGCACATTTTTCTCATGTCTGCGTGGGTTTCCTCCGGGTGTTCCAGTTTCCTCCCACAGTCCGAAAGATGTGCAGGTTAGGTGCGTTGGCCATGGTAGATTCTCTTTCAGGCACTGGAATGTGGCAACTCAGGTATTTTCACAATAACTTCATTGCAGTGTTAATGTAAGCCTACATATGACTAATAAATAAACTTATAAAACTAAACTTTCATCAAAGAATGGTGAGAATGAGGAACTCTTATCACAGGGAGTGGTCGACGCATGTACTGTAGAGGCATTTAAGAGAAAGCTAGACAAGTAGTTAAGGAGGAAGGGAGTAGATAGTGACAGTAATAGGTTTAGATGAGGAAAGATGGTAGGGGGCTCGAGTAGAGAATAAACACAGTGTTGACAGTGGAGCGATGAAGTTGAGGGGTGACCTGATAGAAGTCTGCAAGATAATGAGAGGCAGGGACACAGTGGCTTGTCAGAAGGGTGGAAGAGTCAATTACTAGGGGGCATGGGTTTAAGGTGTGAGGGGCAAGTTTTAAAAGAGATATATGAGGCAGATTTTTTACACTGAGACCAGTGGGTGTCTGGAACTCATTATGGGGGAGGTAGTGGAAGCAGATACGGTAGTGATTTTTAAGAGGTTCCTGACAAGTACATAAATGAGATGAGAATAGAGGGATATGGTCCCCAGAAGCGTAGGGGGTTTTAGTTAAGTCAGGCAGCATGGTCGGGACAGGCTTGGAGGGCCAAAGAGCCTGTCCCTGTGCTGTAATTTTCTTTGTTCTTTGACTGATTGGGCTGAATGGCCTTTTTGCCGCATATCCAACATAGTCTGGCGTAATACACAGCAGACATTGCAGAGAGCTGGAAAGTGATGATATCAGCTTGATAAGAGATTTATCACTGTGAACATAGGTAGCCAGAGAATGACTGATATGGAATGGCAGGTGTAAAGTATTCGGGATCAGTGCAAACACTGAGAAAACTTGGCTGACGCCTAGACTGGCTAAATTTCAAGGGTGGGTGGGAAGCATTGAAGTTGGGGCTGGCAAAAAAACCTAAGTAAATAAATAGGATCCAACAGTGGGAATGAGAGATCTCAATCTATTGCTATATGTCCACATGTACTAACACATATATATAGGTTGCCATGAATATACATTGCAATCTTTTTCAAAATGTTATATTCTCTTCCTTATTCTGCTTTTGCAACCATTATACAAACGTGCACATCTGCATGACTATTCCAAAACCCCAAACAAATAATACAAAAGAATGTAATTTGATCTCGTCCACTATAGCAGAATGATTATTGTCCATAGAATCATCTCATGGCTGCTGCAGAAATATAATATTACAACATGCGAGCCATATTATAATGTACATTTTTTCTGATACATATCCTGTGAAAAATGTAGAACAACAAGACTTACAATCAATATCAGAATCTTTTACACGTAAAAAAGTCTCATTATAATTGCGGAATTTTTATTCATACCAATCCGCAATATTCTTTTTCAAAAGCTTTTCTTTAATGGGGGCCGACCTGCAAGGCTTCACCGGGAGTGCCTAATCTTCTCTTACCAGGCCTGAAGGTAAGAAAGTCTATTGTGACTTCATATTGACTGATTGAGGAGTATACAGACCAGATGCCCAGTTCAGCGCCAAAGTGGCCCCTGAAATCTGGAGGCTCCATTCTGCATTTAAATTTAACAGGGAAGCTTCAAGCACCAAATAAAGGCCTGAAAATTGAGCCAGGGCAGTTAGCATCAAGTACATCACAGAGTGGGGTGGCTCAGAACGGCGATGATCCAATTTATCTTGTGGACACCAAAGGAGTGTTTCTGACCCAAAAAAGCAATCACTGTCTTCCTTAGTTCAGAGGAGCCCAGTTTTCATATTAAAAAGGGACCAATCATCCTAAAACAGGCACTAGCTTTGGTCGCCTTTCAGAATGGAGCTGGCCGTGTTGCCAGGACCAACTTAATTTTGGGATCATAAAGGTTACTGCACCAGGCAAAGTCCTCCTGTTGAGTCAATACAGAGTATGTTTGATGCTGAAGATTTGTACACCTTTGATTAGTTTTATTTTAAATATAAATTGACCACATCAATAAGTTAATCTGTTACACTGGACAAGTCTTTATCTTGGCTTACTTTTGGCCAGCTCCTGTTTCTCTAATTGAAGACATTTGAGCATCTGATGGGAATTCTATTGATTGTGAGAAAGAAGAGCGTTTTTTTTAATACTGGTTAATAAAAGAGGAACATAATAATCTAAAAAGGGTTGTTTGATATAAAAGGTAAGAAATTTATATTATCTGCTAAACAAAGGAAGTAGTGTTGGAATACAAATACATTCTTCCAACATTAACAAATGTACAAATGGATTGCAGGATGCAGAAGTCTTGAG
Organism: Sphyrna mokarran; assembly: GCA_024679065.1. NCBI lineage: Eukaryota > Metazoa > Chordata > Chondrichthyes > Carcharhiniformes > Carcharhinidae > Sphyrna > Sphyrna mokarran. Next base: position 38,125,681 of record JAGIQG010000015.1, read on the forward strand.
AAGATAATATTCTTAAATGTTTTCCCAAAGGCTAATAAGGAAATATGGGAAATATGGGAATGTGTATAGGAAAATTGTTGGCCAGGATTTTCCAGACCCGTCATGGTGGGACCTGATGCGGGAGATCTGGTAGCTATGACAGAAGTTCATTGACTTTTAGTGGGAATGGACAATTCTGGAAACAGGCAAGGCCAAAAAACGCCACCCTACATTTATACAAGTGTTTAGCTAGATCCAGGATCAAAACACCAGGGGCTAAAAATTCATCAATCTGTCACTTGCCTTTTCAGGCATGGAGGTCACAATTTGCTATCTGCTTACTCTGCTGAGGCAGTCAGCATGCACCTTTCGTTTTGATTGTAATGTTCAGCTGAGCATGAGTCTTTCTACGGGCTGGCTAAATGATCAGCAGGGGCCTAGCAACGCATGAAGCTAACAAATTAGCCTTCTTTTCTTAAAGGGAACCTGTTCCTCTTAAAAGGGAGCTGCACACATTACAAGGGAGCTGCTGCTGACAACCAGAAATGAAATTGATTTCAAATGGAGATCAAAAAATAGACACCAGAGAAGAGAGACGGTACCCATTAGTGCTGTAGGTCAAAAGATTAAGAAGGCCAGAAGGCCCTCGGGAAATGCAAAGTGCTTGAGAATAGATGGCAGGGAGTTCAGGTTCCAGAGTCTACTTCTGTGCATCTGGCAGCAGTGCCACAAGAAGCTCAATGATCTCACATGGGTGATCAAGGTCATGATTCAGATGATATCTCCTTTCCATCAACAACCGTACCACATACCCATCACATACCCATCACTCACTCATCAGCAGTCTCTAACAGTCTAGATTCAGGCTTAATGTTCAGATATTCCCCCCACCTTACCCTCATAGATCTCTCAGTAATGCCAGGGTCATACTCATCTTTTGGAGCCTTGACATGCCTCTTGCTATTGAGCTATGGTAGGCATATCACCCAAACAGCAACACTATCACTGACACTTTACCTTATTTCTTGAAGGGCCAGGTCACACACACTCAAAGCGAACAGAGCAGAACTAGTGAGATACAGGAATGCTGCATTGCCAGGGCCCTGTAGAAGAATTGGTGCTCTACGTCATGGGGGAGATGGTGGTGTAATGATAATGTCACTAAGCTAGTATTTCTAAAGGCTTAAGTGTGTGCTGTGGGAGCAGAGATACAAATCCCACCATGGCAGCTGCTGTAATTTAAATTCAAAAAAACCTGGAATCAAAAGCTAACCATGAAACTGTCATCAATTGGCACTGGGTTCACCATTGGGCTTCACCAAAGTCCACTCTTAGCTGTTCTGGCCTACAAGTGATTCCAGACCCACAGCAACTCTTAATCGTCTTCTGAAATGGCTTAGCAAACAAAAAGGGATGGGCAACAAATGCTGGTCTTAACACTGATGCCTGCAACACATGACAGAATAAAAAAAAATCATGAGGCTGGTTGCAACAAAGCTTGTTGTGTCCAACGTTGCTGAGAACATGGAAATAGCCTTTACATATAGAAGTTTAGACATGCAACAGGTCAGAAGTAACACCGAATCAACAATCATATCTAGAAACTGTTAGCCGTATCTTAAAAAATTATTCAGAATTGTCACAGAAAGACAATATCAAATCTAAAGACCTATCAGAGCAAATAAAAAGCTTGATTGAATTGTTAAATTGGTTATGAACTCAGGCAAGACCTGATGCCGGATTTGATGTATTGAAACTCAGTACTATGATGTTGCACATTATAATTGAGGATGCTTTAAGGGCAGATGTAATATCAAATAAATTAAATGCAGAGAAATGTGTACTCAAGTTTCCAGCCTTGCGTGGCCTGATGGTCATGAAATTAATCCTCTTTAGTGACATTTTCCATGACAAATATTTAGGATGAGTATTTGAGTACGGCTGGGTTATGATATTCTTGGCAAGTGAAAATGGCAAACATTGTCCCTTGGCCTGGCAAGCTAAGGAAATAAAATTGGTGATTGAAAGTACCTTAGCTGCAGAAACACTGGCTTTAGTAGAAGCAAAGATATGCAGCTTTACCTCTCAAACATGTTAAGGGATATACATACAAGGGGCATTTTGGGACTGTCTTCTCCATCAAATACCTTGTAGATAAGCATTGCCTGTGGGATAATGTACATTTGACAAAACGTATGGGTGGAATTTTCCTGTCCGCCTGCCATGGAAATCATGGACATGGATCAGGGAAAGGTCCCTTGACCTCAGGTGGGATTTTTCGACCTTGAGGCAAGTGTGGCCAGAAAATCCTGCCCTGTGACTGGACAGGAATGTGCACCTCCAGCAATGAATATTCATGCAGCTGCTGGAAGAGAGGGCAGAGGCTGGCATGCTGTCCAGAGTCAGGTACATGCATTGGTGGATGTCCAACTCACTGTATTGGCCATGCACAGCCTCCTAAGTGTTGTGCTCTGTCCTGACTGCCAGTGAAAGACATCTCAGGCAGGTGGGGTACTCCCATCCGTACTGACACTCAATCGAATGGAATTTTCTATTGGCCCATTGAACCATCCTCAGCTCCACAATTTTAGGCACTTCACAATAAGCCCCTCTGTGCCATTCCACTCTGCGTGGTGAGGCTTCCTGTACAGAATGCTCCACACCCTTCAACTTCTTGCCTTTAGTAAGAAGTCTCACAACACCAGTTTAAAGTCCAACAGGTTTATTGGGTAGCACAATCCTTCAGAGCACTGCTTCTTCACCAGGTGAGACCTCTTACTGTGCCCGCCCCAGACCAATGCCAGCGTCTCCACACAATTTCTTGCCTTTATCCAGGCTGCCACCCATTGGTGATTGGTGCCTGCAGTGGAAGGAATTCTTCATTTTTCATCAGAGATTTAGAATGGAGGATTTTACTAGTCTCAGGTAACAACAGGTTAATTTGGTTCACAGAATCAGTTGGGCTATCTATAGCTTGGAGGAATCCATGTTCCACATGCACGCAGGTTGGGTGAAGTTGGAGCCTCTCTTTCCTATTTGAAGGATCTGCTTCTCAAAGATTAGTTGCACTTCAGCTCCATGCGCTTAGGCTCCTAAAAAAAATTCGAAGTGCCAAAATCTTGTAAAAACTGGAGTAAATCCCATTGGTTTTTTAAGCAAGTTTCCAAAATGAATCTCCTGTACTCTCTGCATTACAGAGTGCCCGAGCAGGATTCATGAAATAAATCAGTGGTTGGAATCTTTCCTGTTGGAGAGGCTGGCAGGATCGTGGGCCACTGCTCACACACTGATCTGTCAATGCTGAGATCCGTGCATGTGTAGTTTCCCTGCACTGCCGGCTTCCCAATCACTGGCCAGTTCAATTGCTGGCTAGCTCCATGGCCCTACATTGCTATCCCGTCAATCTCTGTACGCCCCACCAGACCGGCACCGACCACCTCAGGCCCACATCAAATTCCACCCTGTCCTCCCCCACCACTGACAGTCCCAATCTCCCGATCCCACTCCCACCAGCAGCCACTGCCCCTCCCACCCACCTCAGCAAGTTGACCCTTCACCCACAGTGCCTAGAGTGCATTAATACTTCTCAAAAAGTTTAATTTATTAAGCTTCTATTAAGGTTTTTCTTTGTTATCGCTGGAGCCTTTAAGGGGCTGTTCTTTGATTAGGTTGTTGTTTTAGTCATTGCTTGCTCCAAAGTGTGTAAAGAGCAACTTCCGGGGCTCTGGATGATGTTTAAGAAGGAGGTAGACAATGTTGCAGTTTGTAAATACATCTCGTTTGAAATAAAAAGATTGACATCTGGTTTCCTACTACACCAACTGGCTGCAGAATGAATTAGCATCGTGAAACTGTGGTGGTTGAAAGGGTGATCTCCTCAGGGACACAGCATCTGGGTAAACACTTCCGGACAGCCCACCTGGAGGGAAGGGGTCCCTGCTGCCTGCTCCTTGTCTCCTACTTCCAAAGTGGCCTGTAGGTACCCACTCACAACACCTGTGTATTCGTGTAAGGGCAAGGCACCCACGCGCAGTAGAATGGGCAGGGAGTGGGAGCAGGGCAAAGAACCAGATGCATGTAGTCACTGGCTCCAATAAGCGATGAGATTGCCTCTCTTTGCAGACAGAGTCTCTGCCACTTCCTGGACACGACGATGGAGAATATCCTGGGAGATGTTCACTATGTCCCCACTCCGGCCTGGAAACATCCAGTCAAGTAGAAGTTTAAAGTGGCAGTGATTTGTCCTGGCTTTGGACTGAGGTTTCAGTGACCACCTCCTTTTTGAATTGGAGTTATTTTGGGCATTGCTCCTGACTAAGATGGTGTGCTGTAGTAGCCCCTTTTAAGGGGAAATTTCCTGAAAGTGTCATCTAACCCACAGCTCCAATTGGGAGCGGGGGAGGGGACTCATTCGAACTTGCCTGGGTTTGATCCAGTAGTTGGAGTTTTGGGCCTTAAGACTTTTTTTCCTTGTTCTGTCACATTATAGTCATTTTGTTAATAAACCATTATTAATTCACTGATCTAAGTCTGAGCCTTACCTCGCTACACTGCGGGTGGAGGTTTGAGAAGTGCTGTCTGGAAACTTATGGCCTACTATGGGTAGCCCTCCTCCCTCTTTGCAGAGGTTCACCACACTGCACTCTCTTCTCCCTTTCCTTGTCCTGTGAACTATAGCCACTGCACAAACTGCCCCCCAGTGCCTGGTTCAAACCTAGTGTGGACAGATTACCAAAATCCTCCATCCTTTTTGTACAAATTCACCATCTCATTCAAACGATCCCAAATCACACTACTTCTCCAGTCTTTCCAAAATCAGAATTCAAAAACACCTCACCTGAAAGTTAGACAAATGATGCAAAGAATGACTAAAAGGATTGATAAGAAAGAAAAATTAGAATATGAAAGAGAGATATCTAAAAAATATAAAAACAGAGAGTAGTGTCAGAATTCTATCACCCCAGTCGCCACAAAATCGGAGCAGGCGAGGAGTGGACAATGGAAGTGTCCATTGACCTCCGGCAGGATTTTCCAATCTCACTTGAACGAAGGCATAAAATCCCAACCAAAGAGTTTCATAGATACTTAAAAAGTAAAAGAGTTAACAAAGTGAGTGATGGCCCAATGGAAAGTGAGTCTGAGGAATTAATAATGGAAAATAAGGACAATGTAGATGAATTCAACAGGAATTTTGCATCAGTCTTCACTCTAGAGGATATAGGTAACATCCCAAAAATGGCTACAAATCAGGAAATGGAATGGAGTGAGGAACTCAAGAAAATTACAATCATCAGTGAAAAGGGGACTGACCACATTGGTGGAGCTGCAGGCTGACAAGTTTGGGCTTCTATGGGATGTTGCCAGGAGGATCTTAAAAGAAGTGGCAAGAGAGATAGTGAGCGCATTGCTTTTACATTTTTAAAATTTCGTAGATTCAGGGAAGGTTCCATTTGATTGGGAAATAGTGAATGTTGCTGCTTTACTCTGAAAGGAAAGGAAGGGGGTCACATGATGCAGGAACAAAGAACAAAGAACAACACGTACGGGAAACAGGCCCTTCAGCCCAACAAGCCTGCGCTGCCACCTCGACGTTCCCACTTCCAACCATGATCCCCATCTATGTTTATAGAAATCTGCATTGGAACCAAATTAGCGAGACAATTTAGGGAGAATTTGTTTTGCCAATCAGCCTAAGAGCACATCTTTGGGGTGTGGGAGGAAACCGGAACACTCAGAGGAAACCCATGCAAGCACGGGGAGAATGCGCAAACTCTCACAGATACCGGCCCAAATCCCATGTATCTGTATAGCAACAGTGATAGTCACTGAGCTGTCGTGTTGCCCATCAATTAGTCCAGGTCAAGCGTACACTAACGACGTGAAGCAATAGGCTACTCTCGAAAAATCCAAGAGCAGCCCTCTCACAAGCCATCGCGTGTATGCCCCTTGTTGGACAACAAGGCGGACCAAAGTACGTGTAGGATAAAACAGAAATACATCTGTTGCAGGAGCAGCTGCATTTTCTCAGGCTCTTGTGCTACTTATCTTTTAATCTTTTTTTTTATTCTGATGCACAGGCCATAATTATTTGATCTTGATGTGTGTGATCTGTTCTACGTTCCTGGAAGATTCCGGCCAAAGATTTGGTGGCAGGGAGCTGAGTTGAGACACGAAGATCCTCATTAGACTGAGGAGGTTGGAGACAGCTGGGATGGGGCCCAGTTCACTGTTTCACTGGGTTCACGCATTGGCAGTGCCTTAGGTATCGAGATGATGGCTTCCATTATGAGAGAAGTTGAGAATGACAGTTTCGGTTCCCAGGCCCAGATTATTGCTGCTCACATTGTGAACTGCGAGAGATCTTAAACAGAATGGATGAAATGGAGGAGAGGTCAGTCATGGAGGCAGTTTCCTTGGTGGAAGCTCATCTCCATTTCCTGGAAGTCTTCCTTCATACTATATCGATCATTCTGATTAATTCAGGGAGATGGGGCCAGAGGAGGAATATCTGTGCACTGGTCTCTCGAAGGGAGCTGTGGATAAGTTACTGGTGAATGTGAAAACTGGCTGCCGTACTTTCGCAATCTCAAATTGAAAACTGGGTGTCGTGAATTCAATGGAGCATGTTGTGTCCAGTCTTCAAGGCCTAGGGTCAGTCGCAGACACCAAACATTGGCCTTACATTGTCTTTTCCTAGGTGTTCACCATGAAGAGACTTCTCCCTCCGCGGGGCCTAGATTTTTTTTACCAGGGCTTTGGGACAATGATCTGGTGGAGGTGCAAAGCTTCAGTGGAATTCTGGATGAATCCTGGATGTTGCTTGACAATCCTGTCATGCCTTTGGCCTCTACAAGCTCTGTAGATGGTTATATCATCCGGCTGTTCATCATTAATCTGTACATTGATTATTCTCCAGATTTTGTGATTTTATTTTTAGGCTGATGAGAATGTATTATGTATGAGCACAGAGGCATTTGTCACCTGTTCTCCTGTGAAAATCGGGGTTCATTCATCCTGAACTGTACCCCCTGTAATTAATCCTTACGTTAATTATTACTGTGCTTTTATTCATATCGATATAGGCAATCCTGTAACTGAGCTTACGGTGAATCCTGTGTAGGATAATCCTTGTTAATCTTTGAATATATTAATTCTATATTACATGTATCATATACACATAATTTCATCTCCTCATTGATCCTGTTGTGTGATTGTAATAAGTTCTCGGAGGCAGAAATCCCTTCACCAGGATTCCTTTATTTATAAGATGTAACAATACTACAGAGTGCTCTCAGTATATAGAGTGCTCTCAATGTGCAGACAGCTCTCAGTATACACAGGGCTCTCAGTATATAGTGTTCACAATGTGCAGACTGCTCTCAGTATACAGTGCTCTCAGTATACAAGTGCTCTCAGTGTGCAGAGTGCTCTCAGTAAACAGAGTGCTCTCAGTGTGCAGAGTGTTTTCAGTGTGCTGAGTGTTCTCAGTAAACAGAGTGCTCTCAGTGTGCAGAGTGCTCTCAGTATACACAGATCTTTCAGTGTGCAGAGTGTTTTCAGTGTGCAGAGTGCTCTCAGTATACAGAATGCTCTCAGTGTGCAGAGTGCTCTCAGTATACAGAATGTTCTCAGTGTGCCGAGTGTTCTCAGTGTGCAGAGTGGTCTCAGTATACAGAGTGTTCTCAGTATACAGAGTGTTCTCAGTATACAGAGTGCTTTCAGTACACAGAGTGCTCTCAGTGTGCAGAGTACTCTCAGTATACAGAGTGCTCTCAGTGTGCAGAGTGCTCTCAGTGTGCCGAGTGTTCTCAGTGTGCAGAGTGCTCTCAGTATACAGAGTGCTCTCAGTGTGCAGAGTGCTCTCAGTGTGCAGAGTGCTCTCAGTATACAGAATGTCTCAGTGTGCCGAGGTTCTCAGTATACAGAGTGCTCTCAGTGTGCAGAGTGCTCTCAGTGTGCAGAGTGCTCTCAGTATACAGAATGTTCTCAGTGTGCCGAGTGTTCTCAGTGTGCAGAGTGCTCTCAGTATACAGAGTGCTCTCAGTGTGCAGAGTGCTCTCAGTGTGCAGAGTGCTCTCAGTATACAGAATGTTCTGTGTGCCGAGTGTTCTCAGTGTGCAGAGTGGTCTCAGTATACAGAGTGTTCTCAGTGTGCAGTGCTCTCAGTGTACAGAATGCTCTCAGTGTGCAGAGTGCTCTCAGTGTGCAGAGTGCTCTCAGTATACAGAGTGTTCTCAGTGTGCAGAGTGGTCTCAGTATACAGAGTGCTCTCAGTGTACAGAGTGCTCTCAGTGTGCAGAGTGCTCTCAGTGTGCAGAGTGCTCTCAGTATACAGAGTGTTCTCAGTGTGCAGTGCTCTCAATGTGCAGAGTGCTCTCAGTATACAGAGTGCTCTCAGTGTGCAGAGTGCTCTCAGTATACAGAGTGTTCTCAGTGTGCAGTGCTCTCAATGTGCAGAGTGCTCTCAGTATACAGAGTGCTCTCAGTGTGCAGAGTGCTCTCAGTGTGCAGAGTGTCTCAGTTCTCAGTGTACAGAGTGCTCTCAGTGTGCAGAGTGCTCTCAGTGTGCAGAGTGCTCTCAGTATACAGAGTGTTCTCAGTGTGCAGTGCTCTCAATGTGCAGAGTGCTCTCAGTATACAGAGTGCTCTCAGTGTGCAGAGTGCTCTCAGTATACAGAGTGTTCTCAGTGTGCAGTGCTCTCAATGTGCAGAGTGCTCTCAGTATACAGAGTGCTCTCAGTATGCAGAGTGTTCTCAGTGTGCAGAGTGCTCTCAGTGTGCAGTCTACATCCGGAGTGCCAGAGGAATTGACGTGCCTGTTTAAATACAGAGCATGGGGCTCCCTGATTGGACCATCTATTTATTCATGGATATAATTTCATGTTGAACCAAATAAATGAAATCAAATAACTTAAAGACAACTCAAAAAGGGCAGCTCCCTAAAAGAAGGAGAACAGCCTAAAACAAAAGACAAAGTGGAAAGGAAACTTAAAATTTCAAATTAAGATGCGATTAAAGAAGTCAATAATGCACCCCTGTCTCTCTGGTTATCAGCAATCATCAACTGTGCCCTCGGACACCACATATTCCCTCTCCAGGGTCACTCGGCCGTGAATATAGCTGCCATAGAGGGGCAGACAGTCAGATTGGACCACCCTCCCTCGATTGCCTGCTGCCTGGACCTGCCTGGAAGTTGATGCCTTCCATGACAGCTGGTAATCGTGGAGACAGGAGTGTATTATTTACCTCTTTAATCACATCTTAATTTGATGTTTTAAGTTTCCTTTCTGCTCTGTCTTTTGTTTAGGGGGTTCACCTCCTTTTGGGAAGCTGTCCTTTTTGAGTTGTCCTTAAGTTGGTTTGATTTTGTAGATGGCATGTTTTGCCAGGCCTCAGAGCAGGTTGATGAGAAGATCCTTCTCTTTCCCTGCCTCCCTCCGCACTGGGTACCCATAGATCAGGAGCAGCCCTTATTCAGGGAGTTCATTTTCAAGTCAACCTCAATTGCCTGATTAAAATCATTACAGTGATTTATCACATTGATAGAGGCAATCCTTTGAGTGAGCATGAATTTTCACTTGTTAGCTTGTTACTTAAGTGTCCTGGTGAGCCCAGGAGCATCCATTTACTAGAGCTGTGTGTTTTTTTTATCTCTTTGGTGTGATCAAGGTGCCCTTTAAATATGGTGCCCCAATCTCAGTGCAGCAGGGCTTTGCCAACTTGTTGTGGCCACACCCTCCCACTTGATGGCCTGATACAGTACACCAGTGACAGAGTGTGGTAAGGTCTGGAGAAAAAGACTAGCATGTTTCTCTCGAGAGACAACACTGGTAAGATTCCCCCCTCAGTGAATAAGAAATTCATCATGAAAACTAACAGACACAAAAAATGGATAAGGTTAAAAAAATTAGTGCCAATGGCTCAATTAAATTATTCATACATAGTTAAGCCAGGCAGATCAGAAAATTCCAAGACTCAATTTTCAGGCTCAGTTAATTCACCTGATCTTCAGTGGGACATCTGTTGGAATCCTATCGAACTCCCATGGTAGACAGCAGGAAACTATTTACAATCATACTGAGTGAGGAATGTGGACATTGAGTGAGGAGAGTGAACTAGTGACAAGTAAGGATAAGGACTGAGGAGAACAGATATGGAGTGAGGAGCCTGAGAATTGGGCAAAGGGAGAAGAGTTCAAACTTGGATTGAGGAAGAGAAAGAGAAAAGTATCAGCTTGACCTAATGGGAGGTACAGTACCAATTTTAACTGGGCAGGAGGGAACCTGAATTGAGTGGGAATAGGCTCCTGAACCAAGGAAAGGTAAAGCGATAATTTGAATGAGAAAAATTCCAGCATGCATTGTGGCAAGAGTGATAAGAATACCAGTTTGAATGGTCAAGAAGGAAGGGAGAATGGTTGGATGAACTTGGTAAAGAGAAGAGAAGTTGGCAATGGTATCAGTATCAATGGGAGTAGAATTCAGCAGCGTGCCAGCCAGAGCTGAGGGAGGATAGAGATGATTGTCAGGCTTGGAATAAAGGGAAGATGGGGGGTGGTGGATAATTATCAACATGAACAATAGAATCATATAATCACCACAGTGCAGAAGGAGGCCATTCAGCCCATCAAATCTGCATCAACAACAATCCCACCCAGGCCCTATCCTTGTAATCCCAAATATTTACTTTGCTAATCCCTTTAACCTACACACTCTAAGACACTAAGAGGCAATTTCATATGGCCAATCTACCTAACCTGCACATCTTCGGTGTGTAGGAGGAAATCAGAGCATCCAGAGGAAACTCACAGCAGAATGGGGAGAACGTGCAAACTCCCCACAGACAGTGACAGAAAATTGGGAACCAGGCCATTTTGAATATTGGGAGACAATAAGAAAAACGTTTCTTTGTCCAGAAAGTATTTTATTCATAAAATTTGTAAATGTATATTTCAAAACATTTCAAACTGAAATACAGGAAGTGTAATAAAATTCAGTTTTTCTCCTCATCGCATAGTCCACTTTGTGGTGCCTCAATATAATTTCAACTCTCGATATTGGCATTGTATCATGTCAGGCAGACAGTCCGAGGGATTCTACTCAGTCTACAGACCTTCAGCGCTGATCTTTCTCCATTGACCCTATGCAGCAGCTGCCCCAAGCTTTAGTGCGCACCTCAGCACGTGACCTTAGATTTTGAAATGTGTCAGTCAGAACCACTTGGTCATGGACAACTCTGGGCACTGAAGACCAGCATATTTCAGGCAGATCAAAGAGCATCTTTCATCAAGTTGATGTTTATTGTGGTGTGTGTCCTTGGGAACAGTCTGTAGAGCACAGATTTCTGTATTACAGACTCACTAAGGATAAGCCTTGACTAAAACCATCTCCTTCCAGACCTCCTTGGCTTAGTATTATGTGTTGAATTGGTTGTATGATTGCTTTAAGATCCACTCATGATTTGATGGTGATGCCATTTAGGTGTTTCACAGACTCTTGTTTAGTTTCATTTTCCATTCTGTCTAGGCAGCAGCTCCTGCAAAAATCTTTTGTTGTTACTTTGTATTAACATACGCAAACTATATCTTTCTCCTTTTGTTCAAAGCCCACAATGCCTAACTTAGCGAAAGCATTACACATAGAAGGGATTGGAGAATGGTCTGTTCCTCACCACTGTCTCATACTCCAAATGTGCAAGAAGAGCTTTTTCATCAATGGCCAGGCTACATCTTGGCACTTGTTTGAAAATACTGATGATGTGACATTTTATCAAATGGGTCTGGCAGTTTGCTCAGGCAAACATCAGACAGAATCCAGTGTTTGCTTTCCCCACAAGGCCACCAAGATCTTACAAATCAGAAGGACCATTGTGGTCAAAGGTGTCTTTCTGCATAAACTTGTTCATGAAGAATAGGTGCTTGGAGAGTTCCATGGTAATGTGGCCAGATCCATCCTTCACAACACCAGGATCAGGTACATGTAATGATACTTAATGTTTGCGCATCAAGGGTCTACACGCAGCTTGATGCAGCCACACATAAATGTAACCATTAAGATGAGGGACATATTGGATACATTTTGTCCCTCTTTATCTTTTTGTATATTATGCCACTGTGACCATGATTTATTTATGACCTACATATAAAGTGGAAGATGGCTTGGGTAGCCATCAAGGCACAGGAGTGAGGAATGGGCCAGACTTGTACCACGTGTAACAACACTGAGAGGACCTCACACTTACTCATCAGGTTCTTACCACAATGGAGAGGGAGTATCCCTCACATGTCCAGATTTAGTTTCACCATAATTCCTTCCAGTTTTATGGCTCTTCAGAGCCACATCCCCAGCACTTTCAGATCATTTGGCCTGACAGTGAAGGGGATAAAAGATCGCTCAGCCCAATTCCCAAAGAACATGGCCTCACACTTGCCATCTGATTCCCAAGACATGTTTGAACTTGTTTCAAACATGCATCAGTCTGTGCACCGACAACAGATTCAAGCAGAAGTTGATGAAATTATCCATATGCAGGGAGGCTTTGACCTGAGTACCTCCACTGCTGGGATTGTCAACCCTCTTAGTGCTCTATCCTTAGTGACTTGGCAAAAGGTTTGATACAACATATGAAGGGATAGGGAGGACAGGATAGCCTTGCCTGACACTAGAGTTGATTGGAAAGTTTTCTCAATTTCCCCTCCCCCAACCCCCCTCCACTGATTGAAATTGTGCCATTAATGTTTGTGTAGAGTACTTGTATCCAATTGTGGATTCTCTCTCCACACCACGTATGAAGAACACATACATCAGGTAGGTGTGTGATATTTTGTCAAAGACCTACTTCTGGTCCAAGTTTATGAGGCAGGTACTCACTCCCCTCTCCTGCACATAAGCAATTGCATCCCTGAATAGTATGAGGTTATCAGAGATCTCCCTGCCGATACAGCACAGGATCAGGGTGGGTTACTGATTCCAGAGAATAAGTCTGAGCAGGAAGCAGGTGAAAGGTGAGGAGGGAGAAGATAAGTGCCTTGGTGAAGTGGGAGAAGGAGAGGGGGAGAAGACTGCATCCGTATCACCATGACAACCTTATAAACAATTTAGAATCAATTGAATAATCAAATTTCACAACACAGCATGATAAAGCATGCCCACAATAGGTGACAATTTTACTACAAAACTCTGATATTTTGATTAGAATCTTACGTTGCGCAGCGACGGAGTGTTAGCTACGCTTGCAGCTCGAGTTATAATAGCCGATGATCCTCTTTAACAAGGCCTTAAGCCCACATCCAGTTTGTTACAGCCAGCACTTTGTGTTCTTTTTTCCCTAAGCTTTTTCAGATTGGTGCATCAGGGTCGCTGTCAACTCAATGGAGGCTGCAAAAACCTGCTTATCATCATTTCCCCTCCAAAAATTATCAGTTCTGTCAAACAAGAATAACCATTCAGAACATCCAGTTAAAATTTACTACTGGCATTCCAGTGCTTTGTTGAAACAGATGGCATTTAATCAGCAAATTATGTGGGCAGTTTACCACTATCCTCCAGGAACGGGGGAGTGTTTCAATTCACTTTTGTCTTATCTATTGACACAGCAGGCAATGCAGTAATAATGTAGCATCACAAATCAAACTTTTTGTCTTTGCTGATCATGTCATCACAAGCCAACTTAACAATCTTTCACTTAACGTGGCTGAGAAAGCGTTTGCTTCCTCGCTCGCTCTGCGTAGTTCGAGGGGTGTAACACAAAGCTGCTTTCTGACCTTTAGATCTTTAATCACTTCAGATAAATAATGACCTTAGACTCAGTGAAGCTGAAACTCCAGGGGGGTTCTGCCGGCCTCCCATCGTAACTCCAGACAGAACCCCAGTGAAATTTCAGCCCTATTTACAGAATTAACTGCATGTGTGATGTGGCCAGGATCTGAACTTCTCCCTGACATCCTGTCCCACCGCTGAAGGCATTGAATCTTTGCAGGCATACAGTTTCACAGCCACTAAGCATTCTCCAAGATCAGTTACTGCAGTAAGAAGTCTCACAACATTAGGTTAATACCGGACACAATCTCACAACACCAGCTTAAAGCCAACAGGTTTATTTGGAATCACGAGCTTTCGGAGCATTTCTCCTTCATCAGGTGAGTCTGGTGGCTGCACTGGGAACTACAATCCCCATCAGGCATTGCTGTCCATTATATCGAGATCGTGGTGTGCTAATCCCCTGCTCTTTGGGTCCGTGATTCCAAATGAACCTGTTGGACTTTAATCTGTGAGATCTCCTACATGCTCACCTCAGTCCAACGCCAGCACCTCCACGTCTCAGTATAGGTAGCGAATGGACCCTGTAAATGGGAATCTTGGGGCAAGAGGTGCACCGGAGACGGGAATTTTCTGGCTCTTGGATCCTGGGGTGGAGTGGGGTGAGGAAGAGGAGGGGGAGGAATAGAATAGATTAACAGCAGGTTAATTTCTCCACCAGATTGAACCCAGCCACGACAGGAAAAGCAAAGGATGAGGGGCAGACCCAGATCCAAAGAGCAGGAGATTAGTGCACCGCGATCTGGATATGACAGACAGCAATGCCTGATGAGGATTGTAGTTTCCAGGGCAGGATCCAGATTTTGGGACAAGGTGCCCGTATTCTTCCATTGGGAGCCTTTGATGGTGACTGCCGGGGATAGTATTCAACCACAATGAGTGTCAAAGCCTTCACTTGATGTCTACACTTTCAACAGTAGTCATTGGAATGCAATCTTTTTTTAAGCCCACATCCAGTTTGTTACAGCCAGCACTTTGTGTTCTTTTTTCCCTAAGCTTTTTCAGATTGGTGCATCAGGGTCGCTGTCAACTCAATGGAGGCTGCAAAAACCTGCTTATCATCATTTCCCCTCCAAAAATTATCAGTTCTGTCAAACAAGAATAACCATTCAGAACATCCAGTTAAAATTTACTACTGGCATTCCAGTGCTTTGTTGAAACAGATGGCATTTAATCAGCAAATTATGTGGGCAGTTTACCATATCCTTCAGGAATGGGGGACTTAAAAAAGGTTACACTGAACCTTTTTTCCCTCGGGCCAACTCATGGGCATTTAGACCAACTGTATCTGCTGAGAGCTGCCAACCTGGGACCTTCTTATCTCTACAATGTATATGTCAGTGCCTTAACCAGCAATGATGTAGCCTGGGAGATAGACTCTGGAATTCTTCAGAGGTTTTTAATGGTAGAACCCTGACTGAAATTCAGGGAAGCTTTGGATAAGACCACCAACAAGATTGAGAAGATAAATGAAGAAGTGGTAATCATCAAGTGTGGGTGATAATTAGAGAAAGATTGGAAAAGTAGTAAGTGACAGCAGAGCTAATGATCCAATCACCACAATGGATGAGGGCTTCATTTTAACACAGAAATCTGTATTTATGTGATGAGAATTAATAAAATTAACATATCTCGTTGTCCTCAAGAGGAATCTAGTAATCTACCCGTAGTGAGTGGGAAAAGGGGTAGGTACTTGCTGGTGTTATATACTAAAGCAGCCAGCTCACTTTAGCAGCAAAGATAATAGATCGAAAAGATTGCCACACAATGGGTTACTTTACCAGTTAATGGAGCTTTATTTGAATGATGTCGCTGCTTACATTACAAGATGGAAGAGGAGTAAAGTATCTGGAGTCTGCACATTCTCCCCTGCATGTCTGCGTGGGTTTCTTCTGGGCGCTCCGGTTTATAGAACATAGAACATAGAACAATACAGCACAGAACAGGCCCTTCGGCCTTCGATGTTGTGCCGACCAAAATAAAAAGCAATGCCCCTCCAAACTAAACCATTCCCTTCTCTTCCATATACTTATCAATTAACCTCTTAAACGCCACCAAACTTGGCGCATCTACAACAGCTGCAGGCAGGGCATTCCACTCCCTAATCACTCTTTGAGTAAAGAACCTACCTCTGATATCCGTCCTATAACTCATACCCCTTAATTTAAAGCTGTGTCCCCTCGTGCTAGCTTTCTCCATCCTAGGAAAAAGGCTATCACTGTCCACCCTATCTAAACCTCTAATCATCTTATATGCTTCAATAAGATCCCCTCTTAGCCGCCTCCTTTCTAATGAAAACAACCTCAAATCCTTCAACCTCTCTTCATAGGGCCTGCCCTCCATACCCACCCACACACAAAGAAGTGAGGGTTAGGTGCATTGGCCATGCTAAATTGCCCCTTTGTGTCAGAAGGACTAGCAGGGTAAATATGTTGGGTTGCAGGGATAGGACCAGGTGGGATTGTTGTCAGTGCAGGCTCAATGTGCCGAATGGCCTCCTTCTGTGCTGTAGAGATTCTATGAGAATGAAAATCTCCCAAGTACTTCCAATGCTGTCACCATGTAATAACACATTGATTTACAATACATCACAGCTGATCTGTTATTTAATAAATATTGTAAAGTGGAGATTCCCTCTAGCTGTGAATTTCACTGCTAATCTCTGCCAGCTTCTCTCAGGATTTTGTTAAATATTTCAGTTCTAAGATTTTGAGTTGTTGATGCTGTAACTGAGAGTAAAATGGGCTGTTCAAGAAGTGCCCTCTAATTTATGTTATTTGGCAGGTGATTAAGATGATGAAAGGATGGAATGTGGTGGATCTGGGTTATCTTTGATCTTCTTTGCCCATATCTACAGGCAAAGAGAACCTCGCTTGGAATTTTGCAGGCAAATTGTGTTGTAATTGGGGTCACGATGGAAGGAGTGACTGAGTAGTGCCCAGCTCTCCCCATTATCTAACATATTTCCAACAGTTACATTCCTCCTTCAGTGGCAACCCAATGGCCATGGGAGAATTCAGTCACACTGATGACTTTGAAATTCAGAAGAAGGTTTTCTCTTGCTTAGGATCCTTGTATGGCCTTGGGGTAAGCTGGCACAGACTGCTTTATTATATGAATCTTCACGGTCAAAATCCTCTTAGGTTCAGCAACGCCAGCACTCCAATAACCAGATCTTGCACCTCTACATCTGCTCAACTTCTAGATAAACAATACCAAGACCCAGTAATGACCAGAGGGAATTTTTATCCTGTATTCCAGCTGCCAGAATGTATTATATACACCACCTCATAGAATCGTAGAATCCCTACAGTGCAGAAGGAGGTCATCGAGCCTACACTGATCACAATCCCATTCAGGCCGTACCCTTATAACTTTACATTTACTCTGTTAATCCCCCGACACTAAGGGTAACATGGCCAATCAAGCTAACCTGCACAACTTTGGAAAGGAAACTGGAGCACCAGCAGGAAACCTATGCAAACACAGGGAGAATGTGCAGACTCCACACAGACAGTGAACTGAGGCTGGAATTGGACACTGCACTGTGAGGCAGATTGCTAATCATGACATTCCTCTTCTTGAAAAGCAGGCTGCACGTAACCTAATCAGGTCCGAGACTCAGACTCTTTACCAGATAAATGGTTTATTTAAATAAATGAATAATATGCGGCACCACTTTTTGCAATAGCTCACTTTCTCTCTTTGTACAGACTTTAAAACCAAAGCTCCCTCCTTACGCTGTGAAAGTCCTGCAGTTTCAGACTGACCTGGCTTCTCTGCTGTACCAACCCAAACTAAAAACAATCTTCCATTGGCTGAAAAAAATCAAAGTGATTCTTGAAGGAAACAGATTTCTCTCATTAATACAATCCAAGCCCCGACACAGAAACAAAAGGCTGCATTTCCTTTATCAATTTGAAGCATGGATCCAATCCCAGATAGTGCCATGTGATGCCAATCACACAATGTGAAATCTTTGGCCTCCAATGTCAGCATGGCCAATCCCCGTCAGACTCTCATGTTCTACCATGTGAAGTTCATATTTAGTAAGAGATCTAAAATAATCAGGTCCTTTTCTCTTAAACCATAACTCCCTTTTTTTTATTCTCTTAATACTGCAAGTAGAGAAATTTGGTTTGATTTATTATTGTCACATGAATTGGGATACGGTGAAAAGTATTGTTTCTTGCAAGCTAAACAAACAAAACATACTGTTCATAGACTACATAAGGGAGAAGGGAAGAGAAAGAATGCAGGTAGGGTGCAAAGAAAGAGCAACATCCAAATCTGCAAGAGATTGAAATAGAACATTATTAGAGAGTTCATAGAATCCCTGTAGTACAGAACAAATACATTCGGCCAATCAAGTCTATCAACACAATCCCACCCAGGTCGTATTCCCGTAACCTCACACATTTATCCTGCTAATGCCTCTGACAATTTAGCACGGCCAATCAACATCTTTGGAGTGTGGGAGGAAACCGGAGCACCTGGAGGAAACCCGCACAGACATGGGGAGAGTGTGTAAACTCCACAGAGACAATGACCCAAGCTGGGAATTGAACCTGGATCCCTAGCACTGTGAGGCAGCAGTGCTAACCACTGTGCCACCATGCCACCCTTTAAAAGAGTTAGAATACAATTTTAAAAGCATAGAACGAGAGTAAAAGATAGAATTAGAGCTGGGTACAGCTCGCAAAAAGTTACCTTGCTTTGGCACCATTTTGAATTATTAATTAAATTAGAGGATTGACATATAGGCAAAAAAGTGAAAGTCAAGTGGCCATTCTGCCCATCGGTGTTTGTGCAAGATGAACACACAAGTTAGTCACATGGTAGGTCTGTTTTACGGGGCCTGCTTTCCACAATTCAGATGGAAGTGACAGAATAAAGTGTGTCTTGCGGCATTCTGGACACGCTTGTAAAGCCTAAGGCGCTCTTTGAAAAAGCTTTGAGGCGAAACAAGATGAGAGGAATATGTTAACATCTTGGATACTTTGCTCATCAATTTAATATTGTGAAACGCTCCTCAGCCTTACCTTGGCAGAGCTGCTCCAGGCACTAATCTTTCTCTTTATCTGCTGCCACACCCACCGAATATTTGAGAACTGCAAGGACTGTGGTATTTCCTGCTAAGCAGTTTGAATGTTTCTTCTGTGAGGAGGATGCCCTGTGAGGCCAAAGAAAGCAAACCTCCCTGCCAGAACCTCTTTCATAAGCACTTCCAAACATACCTCAGAGAAAAGAGTTGATGGGCATCTTTCTTCAGCCTGATCTCTTTGTGTGCCAAACAGGTGGATCAGCTCTTTCGAACAGAAACTGCAGCCTTTAAGAGCACTGTCTGCATTGCGTTTCCTGTTCCCCCACCCCCACCCCTGCTTTCTTCCACCCAGTAACATAGAATCACTACAGTGCAGAAGGAGGCCATTCAGCCCATCGAGTCTGCATGGACAACAATCCCACACAGGCCCTATCCCTGTAACCCAAATATTTACCCTGCTAATCCCCCTGACACTAAGTAACAACTTAGCATGGCCAATCCACCTACCCTGCACACTTTTGGACTGTGGGAAAAGAAAAGTACAGCACCCAGAGAAAACTACACAAATACAGGGAGAATGGGCAAACTCCACACAGACAGGCCAGAATTGAACCTAGGTCCCTGGTACTGTGAGGAAGCAATGCTAATTAATGTGCCATCATGCAGTTCTAAAGGTAGGCCCAACAGAGTCCAGGAACTCTTTGTGAGTTGCTGATGATGCCTCATTAACAGAAATCTCACAAGATTGTCCCTATCACAAGGTTAGTGAGAATTCTGTTTACTGCGAATAGTTATTACCATTTTAGTGTCAGGACCAGAAAATGTTCTCCAGGGTGAGGTCAAAAGGAAAAATGTAGGAGGAACAAGTGGAACAGTGACAGGCTAATGATTCTTGTTAAAATTCACTTTAAGGATGTGGGTGTCGCTGGCTAGGTCAACATGCATTGCCCATCCCTAGTTTGCTCTTCAGAATGTGATGGCGAGCTGCAGTCCCTGAAGTGCAGGTACAACCACTGTGCTGTTACGGAAGGAGTACCTGGATTTTGACTCAAAATCGCAACTGGAGACAGACAAGGGGAGTGTGACTGGAGGAGAGATTGGGGGCAAGCGTTGGATGACAAGACTGCATCGATAGGAACAACATGTGAAAGATAATTCAGAGAACACTGTCACAGATTAAACTTCAGCTTTAATTACTGATGGTAATACAATTTCAAAGCTGATGTCAGGGTAAATAAATGATTATTATCAAGCTCATGTTTGGTTGGAAGTAAAAATTCATAGCAACTGAAGAAAGAAAGCAACAGGTTCTGGTATCTGGCTTCCAATTTTGTCGATAGTGTGAAAAAAATAGGCAGAAGAAGAGAAAACACACACAGTGAAAGATTAGTTTTATCATATCTGGGATAGGTGATGGCTATCCTCATCTATTACTGTTTCCAGCTTGCTCTAGTCTGGTTTTCTTTTGGTTTAAAACAAAATTGACCGGCCCAGTTACCCCTCGGGCATGCCTATTACCCACTACACTCCAGCTAAAACTCCTGCTGCCACACTTAAAACATGATCATATTTGAATGTTTTACGGCACCACAAAAGCAAAACAATAAAATTGTACATTAGCGGTTTTACTACCGGCAGATGTGCCCTGTAGTAACGTCTAGTCCAGTGACATTTGACAGCATGAATATGTGATGCAAACTATCGCTAGTTTTTATATATTTCCCAAATATGTTACCTATCACATCATGGTGATGTGTTGAAGATAAATAACGCAATGCAGATAGTGGAATACATCCTTCAGTTGAAACAAATGCAACACAAATTGCATTCTGATTAACTACTTTGCTGAACAGTAATAATAATCTGTTATTTTCACAATTGTGGAACACGTGCACTGCAGGAGAATACATAAAGAATAAACTACGCTCTTTACAACTCAAAATTTAAATTTCAGGGATGGTTTACAGTTTCCACTTTGCAAACAGCATCAAACTTACAATTTTTCTTTAAATTATGATGGCACATTTTGACGTCAGGACATCTCCGAAAAATGTTTTTAAAATGATCTGAGACATTTCAGTACAGATATAAAATCTAGTCTTAAAGTTTATTTAATAGTGTCACAAGTAGGTTTACGTTAACACCACAATGAAGTTACTGTGAAAATCCCCTTGTCTTCACAGTCTGGCGCCTATTTGGGTACGCTGAGTGAGAATTTAGTATGGCAAATGCACCTAACCAGCATGCCTTTCAGACTGCAGGAGGGGCGAGTGGAGCTCCCAGGGAGACGTGGGGAGAACATGCAGAGTTTGCACAAACAGTGACCCAAGGCAGGAATTGAACCTGGGTCCCTGGTGCTGTGAGGCAGTAGTACTAACCAATGTGCCACCATGCTACCCCTAACGATCAGGAATTGATTTTCAATTCAACAACAGATATAATTGATTAATGTAAAGCTTGCTTTAATTATGAACATCAATTCTTTTCTTCAGTGCTGTTCCCTAGCTTCACTTTAGTATTACACAGCCTGATAAAGGGGTTTCCCTAACAGTTTTGATGGCATCTTAATTTGTCTTTTTTATGTAGATTCTAATTAATCTGCTGCATATCACCAACATTATTTTGGTATGGATTTTCATAGTTGCAATGTCACCATTTTATTTGCTTAATCTCATTGATTTATCTCTTTGAGTGATAAATGGGATGATTGGAAATTCAAAATGGCAGTACAACAACAAAAACTTGTGTTTATACAGCACCTTTAATATAGTGAACTGATGCAAGGTACTTCACAGGGACATGATCAAACAAAATTTGACACCAAGCTGCATAAAGAGATGTTAGGACAAGATGACAGATAACCAAAAGCTTGGCCAACGGGATAGGTTTTATGGGATGTTTTAATTGCAGAGAGGACGCCAAAGACAAGAAGTACAGAGATAGAATTACAGAGTTTTAGGTCCTAGGCTTATAAAAATTGGGCCTCATCTTCCAATTAGGCATTTACAGTCTTCTGGAATTAACACTGAGTTCAAAAGCTTCAGAACATGAACTCTCTCCTCCAACATTACCCCCCCTTTTAATCCAATTTTATTGTCCCAATAATCCCCCCTCCATTCCACAAGGCCATCCATCACTAAGGTTTGCTTTCACAGAGCTCTGACCTTTGTTCTGCTATTAACACATTCTGCTATCTCATCTTCACATCATTACTAGAAACTTTTTTAGTTTTTAGCACAGCCATTGACACTCCTTCTGACTTGTATCCCTGACATTTTTGTCAAAATTCCCCCAGCTCCCACCTTTCCCTGACGTCCTACTTTGCCCCACCTGCTCCACCATTCTTAAACAGCACAAAATCCATAGGATTTTTCTCTCTCTTTAGCTCTGAAGAAGAGTAACACGTCAACTCTCTCCCTCTCTCTCTTTTCACAGATGCTACCTGACTTATGAGTGTTCTCAGGATTTTCTGTTTTTATTTCAGATTTCCAGCATCTGCAGGATTTTGCTTTTATGGTAATGGTTATGTGCAAGCAAGCAATTATTTGATTAACAGATGGACAAATGTGAATCTCTAATATTGTTGCAAAGTTGAGTAACGTAGTTGTAGATTTAGTATTTGTGAAATTGTAAATTGTTAAGAGAAAGCATTGCATGGTCTCTTTAAAAGACTGGTGCTTTCTCTGTGCTTAGAAAGCTAAAAAAAAATGCAAGAAGGTATAGACTGCCCAAAATGAGTATCAGAAGGCCAAGCAGCAGATTTTCAGGTTTTTGAATTATTTGAATTCAGTCTATCAATTTGAATTAGACACTTAGATACCAAGAACTATCAAATTTAAATCCAATAGTATTGTGGGGGATATTGACATATCATCATAGGTATAAAAGGAAGGGGGCAGTGTGACTGAGGGGGTGAGCTACTTCCACTTACCACAGCTCTTTTAGCTCAAAGTCTCGTCTAAATAGCAAAGAAGAAAGAAAGATCAACAGAGAGGGCCCAGAATATTGCAGAAGACACAAATCCTGGTTGTAATTTTGAAAATCACTAAAATTCTGATATTTTTGTTAATGAGTGGGATTGTAATTATCCGAACAGCATTCCCTTAGAATCATGTTTTATTCGATTTGTTAATAGTTTAGTTAACTTGTTCACTGTTACTTTGATAAATAAATTGTTACTTGTTGACTTTAGAGAGAGTCAGGGAGTTATTTTGAACTAATCACTAAAAGTTGCTGAAGAGCAAATTGTACTACTTCCCGTAGACTTTAATAGATTATGAGGTGGGGTATTCCTCTTTGAGTGGTTAGGTGTTAGTTCTCAGAGCGGGGGATCTCCCGCTTCATAACAAAATCCATTAGTTTAATGTTCTCTGGAGCACAGATCAAATAGTTTGCAGAGCAATAAGGAAGCAAAAGAGAGTTGTTCTTCAGATGTCACTCTCTCTGTTTGTGATGAAAGTCATATACAAAATACTAACTCACGTTTGTCTTTCAAATGCTGACTGTTTATTAACAATTTATTTTTGTTTTATTTCAAATCTCTATAATTCAGTCTTATTTAATATATACAATATAATTTCATTGTTGTTTGCCCTTTCAGAATTTATATATCGCCTCATAGGGCATTATCGCTAGACTATTAATCCAGAAAACTCAACTAATGTTCTGGGGACCTGCATTCAAATCCCACCAAGGCAGATGGTGGAATTTGAATTCAATAAAAAAAATTAAAATTAAGGATCTACTGATGACCATGAAACTATTGTCAATTGTCAGAAAAACCCATTTGATTCACCAAAGTCCTTTAGGAAGGAAATCTGCCATCCTTACCTGGTCTGACCTGCATGAGTCCAGAGCTGCAGGAATGTGGTTGACTCTCAACTGCTTCCAAGGGCAACAAAAGATGGGCAATAAATGCTGGTCAGCCAGAAATGCCCACATCGCACGAACGAATAACAAAATATATAATCTGCGTTCACAGAGGGTGTAATGTCAAGAACTTTCCCTATTAATTGCTCATACGTTGCCTCAGCGGTAAAAGCCTGATGTGTATAAGAATATATAGCTAATCAAGAGAATAAATGAATGTAGAATCCTCCAGCTTTCTGACTGGTTTAAGTTAGCAAATGATGAATTATATTATGGGCCAATCCAATCACAGAACTGTAAGGAAATACAGGAAGATTTGGTGTCCAGCTTTGGTCTCTACGTAGGTTTTGTTTTTTTGCTAATCAATGTCATGACTATCTAGCTCGTGGCTAGAGTGCATTTGTGCTCTTTTAATGATCGTATTCTGTGTGACCCAAATCTATTGTTTGCTCACTTGTTTCTGCCCGGACTGTGCAGCAATGCTTCCCACACCTGCTGAAAGTGTCAGAGGTCCCTGGCCACCACACAAGCACCTGTGAACAATGCTGCAAACTATCCAAAAGATACAAGATCGATTTGACTCAGTGGGAGCACCCTTGGTTGTAAATCAGAAGGTCATGGTGGTTTCCTGAGGATACAATCTAGATTGGCAATTTGTTGCAGTGATGTGCATTGTCAGATGAGATGTCTACCAAGGCCTCAGATGGACAGAAGTTATTCTGTGGCATTATTTGAAGAAGAGCAGAGGAATTCTCTTCGGTATCCTGACCAATAGTATCCCTCGAATCAGATCATTAAAACAGACTATTAGGCCAGTCGTCTTGTTGATGTTTATGGGAGCTTGAAGTGCTATGTTACCCCTCATTATTACAGTAACTGCACTTCAGAAGTACTTCATCAGCTGTGAAATGTTTTGGGACATTATGGATTTGTAAATGTCATTCTGTAAATAAAAGTCATGTCTTTCTTCCATAGAATAACTTCTTTATTGAACCATTGAATCTCCACAGCCCATCAAGTCTGCACCAACAATAATCTCTCCAAGGCCCTATCTCTATAACCCCAGGTATTTACCCTGCTAATCCTCCAACACAAAGGAGCAACTTAGCATAGCTAATCAAACTAACCCAGGCATTTGTAAGTGGGGGACGAAACCGGAGCACCCAGAGGAAACCCATGCGGACACAGGGAGAGCATGCAAACTCCACACAGACTGTCACCCTGGTGCAATGAGATAGCAGTGCTAATCACTGTGTCACCCCAATTCTATGATATATGCAGCAGATAGAGTTTTTTTTATTGAGTGATCGATTAATGATGTATTAACATGGGTCACTATTACTCATTTCAGGAAGCCTGTCATTTCAGGTAATCAGAAGCTTGGGGATTACATAACAATGAAAATTGTACAAAGGTTTAATTGATTATACCCCAAAAACATAAATAGATCATAAAGATCAAAGTGGTCACTTAAACCCAACAGCATGTAACCCATAAGCTCACTTATTTAACTGTGTGTGCACTCAGACCGTGTTACAATGGTCCACCCTTAGTCACATATTACAATCCTGCTCACCACTTTGCTCATCCAAACCAGTCTTGCAATTGTATAAAATACAATATCTACAATTGCCTGCATCCTTCTGACAATGAGCATTATATTTTAGAAATATTACGTGCTTGGATAAAATTATCAGGGAATCTGAATGAATTGTAAGATACAAGTTGAAAGATTTTTTGTTCTAATCATGTCCTAAAAATGACACATTTTATTTAGATTTTGAGAGGTTACAGTGTTGATGTATAATTGCTTTCTCCCAATCCTTCCAGTAATGGTCCCATTTATTCCAAGTGTTTTAGAAGGTGGGTGCGATTCTTCTGGTTTGTTGCTTGAGTAATGCCAGAAATCAGTGGGAGGCTGATTATAATATGGAAATGTCAATTTCTACATCACCAACAAGCTTGGGATCTCCCTACTGAGAGGTTAGCATATACGCAGTTAGTGGGCTGATACTGGCCTCTCAGGAACGGTTAGGTACCCTCTTGACTATTCCCCCCCACCCCCGCGCCAGCATGATTCCTCTGGTGGGTTTTGTGATGCACAGACTATCGGACATTCATTCGACTCAGTTCTGAACATGGACGACATGCTGGCACAGTGATTCCCGGCTTGGATCATTGCCTGTGTGAATTTCCTCGGGGTGCTCCAGTTTCCTCCAATAGACCTACTGGTTAGACATATTGGCCATGTTAAATTTTCTCTCAGTGTACCTGAACAAGTGCCAGAGTGGGGCGGCTAGGGGATTTTCAAGTAACTTCATTGGAGTGTTCTTCTAAGCCTTACTTCGATTAATAGACTAATAAATAAATAAAACAAAGGGCGGGAAAAACTCCTTTATTTCCATCCTTTGGGCACTTAGTTTTTTTGGTGGGGAGAATTCCATCCCCCACCCTCTCCCCCCCCCCCTTTCCCCCATCCCCACCACCACCCAACCCAGGTATATTTAATTTCCTGCCAGAAAACAGCATTTTGTATCTCTTTTAAATCACTTCCCTATCTGTACATGATTTGCTCAAAGGTCAGATCACTGAGCTGGACATCAATCTATGTGAATATTGCTCTCTAGCCTGAAGTTGAGAGTTGGATACTAACTCTGTGGGTCATTTATCCACCCTCTGACAATTACACGCACTAGTTCCATTCCAGACCACAACTGGAGATGTAAAACAATCTCATCCCCTCACTGCAAGTTTGCACATCAACACGCTTCTTTATTAACACATTTGAAACCAGTTTGTCATTTTGTCGGATTGCAATTAAATGTTGTGAAATTTAAATTCCAATATATACAGTGATCTACCCTCCAAATACACTAGCTACAAAGGGTACATTAATGAGGAATCTATATTTATGACTGAATTGAAAGGCACCAATCCAATCAGTTACATTTATCAAATATTTTGTTTTCTTCTACTCCTTTTCTTTGACTCATCAGGACAAACACTCTTCATTATGCTCACGTCAAACTGTGCTCTGTCATCTTCCAAAATGTAATCAACTTGGCCAAAATGATAGGGAACATTTGACTCTTCTCACTATCTTAAGGATCAGATCCATGCTTTGGAATCCACTGGAGATGACATTTTGTGATGGTATGACTGCCTTCCTTTTATGAGTTATTTCCTTTCCTACTCCGGTATCCAAGTTGTAAAAGACCAACAACATCTTACTAACAAATGATTTCCCACTCCCCCCCTTTAGAGAAGTGCTTCCAAGCACTCAGCGTCAACTTTCCCATTGGCACTGAATCCGGCACTTTAAAGTAATGGGAGATTCATGGTTCTCGGCTGAAATGGACTAATTGGAAAGCCACTCACATCACGTTTCAGTGGTGTTGCCCTCTGAGAGGGGACCAGGGGCCTAAAATGTGCTGCTATCCTGGGAGATGCAGGTGAACTTCATCTGTTGCCATTTTCTGAGACGAGCTTGCTGACTCCAACAGAATGGCTGATTTTTTAAAAATTTGATTTAATTTATTATTGTTACATGTATTAGCATACAGTGAAAAGTATTGTTTCTTGCACACTATATAGAGAATGCATACTGTTTATAGAGAAGGAAACGAGAGAGTGAAGAATGTAGTGTTACAGTCATTGTTAGGGGCGCAGAGAAAGATGAACTTAATGCAAGGTAGGTCCATTCAAAAGTCCGATGGCAGCAGGGACGAAGCTGTTCTTAAGTCAGTTGGTATCTTTTTCTTGACAGAAGGAGGTGGAAGAGAGCATGTCCAAAGTGCCTGGGGTCCTAAATTCTGTTGGCTGCTTTGCCAAGGCAGGAGGAAATGTAGATGGGGTCAATGGACGGGGGGCTGGTTTGTGTGATGGACTGGACTGCATTCATGACCTTTTGCAGTCTCTTGCGGTCTTGGGCAGAGCTGGAGCCGTACTAAGCTGTGATACAACCAGAAAGAATGCTTTCTGTGGTGCATCTGTAAAGAGTCGTAGCTGACATACCAAAGAATAGGTGACCATTCCCATCGGGATTCAGGAGACAGGGTAAAGAAGTGTAAGTTTATTTCTGCGTGCTGCTTCACAGATATAGGAGGACAACAAGGCAATGCTCAGTCACAAGCCTGCAAAATATTGCCAAACTTGCAATCTCCCACAGCAAAAGACAAGTGGATCGCCATTAGTTTCATGGTCTTCTCCTCCAAGAAGGTGCGGGGTTTACTGGAAGAAGGATCGCTCTGGTGACCTGCCTTGGGTGGGCAATGGAGACATTTCGATATATACAGACAAGAAGGTTGGTTGTCTAACTACAATGGATGACTCCTCTGGGAACAGATTAAACACACATCATAGAAAAACGTTGTTTTTATTCATTTGTGGGACTTGAGTGTCACTGGCTGGCCAGCATTTATTATCCATCGCTAGTCGCTCTTGGAAAACAATTAAGAGGCAACCACATTGCTGTGGCTCTGAAGTCACACATTGGCTAATGTCCTATCGACATCAGTGAATCATATAGGTTTTTCTGATAATTGTCAAGGATTTCATAGTAGATTCTTAATTCCAGATATTTTTTATTGAATTCAAATTCCACCATCTGCATAGCAAGATTTAAACCCATGTCCCCTGAAGAGTTCCTGGATTACTATCTTGCAATAATAGCACTAGGTCATCAACATCCCAAATGTCTTAATACACAATGTCTTAATATACATTAACCACATTGAAGGAGTTATTTATTGAAGTGCAAATTGGTAAGTAACAAAGAAAATGCTGGAAATACTCAGCAAGTCTGGCAGCTTCTGTGCCAAAAATAACAGATCAATGTTTCAGGTCAAGGTTCATTCTTCAGAACTTCAGAAATGCAAGTTGTTGTTGCATTGTCAGACGGGTTCAATTTACGGCCATTGGTTCAATATTTCTTCTGCTCATTGTGGTGCCCAAAGGGAGCAGATGGCAGACCATAAAATGTACCATCTGCACATGGCATCTAAAAACATTCTGCTGTTCCCACCCCCACAGTGACAAGCAGCAGTTTGGACAACCACTTGTGAAGATTAGTGAGTTGCAGAAAAACAATAAAGGAAGCATAAAATATGAGTGAGAAGGTAGACACAGGAAGGAAGAGCAGCTAGAGAACCAGTTCAGGGCCCTATTCAGTAATTAGTCAAGTTGCCTAAGTATGTCGATTGGCTGCTCAGTGTCTACACTTCATGACAAGAGTACAGGAGTCTTGAAAGAAGAAACCTGAGGGGTGTTGGATTGGAGAAGAGTTGGGTCAGACTGGGGAAGAGTCAGATGGTTTTGGGAGGATTCGAATAAGGGAATGAGTTAATCATTTCTGGGAGTAGTTGGATCAGGTTGGGAGAGGAGTCAGGTTGGATTGGGGAGGAATTGGGTTAGATTGGGGGAGGAGCCATTATGTATTGAGATGGGTTCGGGTTGGGTTGGGGGAAGAGTTGTGTTGGATTGGGGGCAGATTGAATTGGGAGGAGCCAGGTTGTATTAGGGGCAGAGTAGGGTTAGGTTGGGAGAGGAACTGGGTTGTACTGGGGAGGAGTCAGGTTAGGTTGGGAGAGGGGTCGGATTAGATTGGGGGAACAGCTGAGTTGGATTGGGGAAGGAGACGGGTCAGGATCGAGGAGGAGTCGGGTTAGGTTAGAGAGGGGTTGGGTTGGATTGGCGGATGACCCAGGTTGGACTGGGAAAAGAGCCGGGTCAGGCAGGGGAGAGGTTGAGTTGGATTGGGGGAGGAGTTGGATGGGACTGGGGGAGAATCCGGGTCAGGTTTTGGGAGGAGTCCGGTTGGATTGGCAGCATATCCGAGTCAGGTTGGGGCAGGAGTTGAGTTGGACTAGGGGAAGAGTTGAGTTAGTTGGTGGAGAAGCCATGTTGGTTGTGGAAGGAGTTGGGTCACATTGGGGAAGGAGTCGGACTGGTTGGAGGAGGAGTCATGTTGGATTGAGGGAGGAGTTGGATCAAGTTGGGGCAGGAGTTGCGCCAGATTGGGGGGGGAGTTAGCTTGGGAGAATAGTCAGGTGGTGCGTTCAGGGCTGTTCTGTGGGGTGATCAGGATGGGTGAATCCAGGGGGATTAGGGTTAGAGTTAGGGGTATTTGAGTAGGCTGAGTGCTAGAAGTGTTGGGGGGTGGTTTGTGGGTTAGGCTGATAAGGTCAGGTCAGGGGGTTCATTGGATCAGGCTGAGGCAGGGCTGGTTTGATGGTCAGGAGGATGATCAGACCTGGATAGTCAGGGGGTCAAGTCGGGTGAGGTTGGGAGGGCATTTGGGTAGTCAGGGTTTGGTGGGGATGGTCAGGTTGGGGAGTTAGCAGATGTTAGTTAGATCACATTGGGGGTCAATTGAGTGGTAGTTAGGTCTGGTTGGGAGGGTGGTCTGGTCTGGTGAGCAGGGTACATCATAGAATCCCTATGGTGCAAAAGGAGGCCATTCAGCCCATCAAGTTTGCACTGAACACACCTCACCGAGGCCCTATCCCTGTAACTCCACACATTTATCCTGATAATTCCCTGACACAAGGGTCAATTTAGCACAATCTAGTTGTGTCGAGGGGACAGTCAGGTGGTCAGGATGGTCATTGAATCAGGGTCAGGGGTTAGTTGGGGGGTTAATTGGCACAGGTTTGTGGAAGTAGTCAGATGGTCAGGGTGATTGGGTCTGGTTGTTGGAGTCATTGGGTCAAGTCAATAAAAGCAGTAGTCTGGGGATGGGGGTGGCGATGTTTGGGAGGTGAGGATTTGGGGGGGTGGGGGTTGGAAGGTAGGGGGTTTGGAGGTAGGGGCTGGGGGTTCGGAGGTGTTTGGGGGATGGGGACTAGGGGGCGGGGATTGGGAGGTGGGGTTTGGGAGGTAGAGACTGGGGGGCTTGGGGATTGGGGGGGGACTGGGGGATGGGAGAGTTGGAAGGTGGTGGGGTTTGGCAGGTGGAGACTGGAGTGTAGTGGGTTTGGGGGACTGGGGGGTGGTGAGGGTTTGGGGGGGTGGGGACCGGGGGTGGCGGGGTTTGGGAGATGGGGACTGGGGCTGGGGGATTGGGGGTTGGGGACTGAAGGTATGGCGGGGGATTGGAGGGTGGGGATTAGGGGTGGGGGAGTTGGGGGGGGCAGGGTTTGTGGGGTCACTTGTGTGGTTGTTCAGGTATTAGATGAGTTTTTAATATCCGGATAAGTACATAGCCTCTGTGTCAAACTCGGAGACATTTGTGAAAGATCCCAGGAGTTGGAAGATTTGGCTCAATGGGTTAACACACGGCTGTTACGCCACCAAAGTATAAAAACCAAATTACAATGAAACCTCATGTGTGTTGATCTCGTGCAGGTAAGAGAATGACAAAGATAAATAAAGTTCCTGAGATAGGGAGTGGAGACAACAAATCAGCCTAGATTCTTATACCTGACAGCTAGCCAGTGACCCCTGGTGGACAGTGCAGCTGACAGAATCAAGATCCAACCAGGATCCTCTCCATCAGCATCTCCATTCTTGGTTTGAATGGTCTGCTCCACATTTTAATCCAGTCCCCAGTACGGCTGAATCCCACCCTGGATACAGTTTAATCTGGCCCAAGATACAGTCTACTCTGTCCCAACATACAGTTTAATCTGGACAAGATTCTGTTTAATCTAGCCCAAGGTACAACTTATTCTGTCCCAAAGTACAGTTTAACCATCACTGGATTTTGAGGGTATCTATTGACTGTATTCAAGTCATGACAGTTAGCTGCAGATTCACTTGTGTACTCATCAATGAGAACAGGCTGAAACTGGTTATTCAGTTAAGAGATGTCTGTCACAATGTTTATCTCTGCAAATGAAAGCCTGCAAAAGTGTGTGAGGATTGGCTTTGGTTCCATCCTTCTTCAGCAAGCTTTGTTAAAATATAACATGGCAGCAGGAGACAGTTATCTAAAGCTGAATGCTGGCAACCAAGAGAAAAAGAAAATCAGCTTTGAAGCTAAAATTCCAGTGGCCATCATGGAAAGCGGCAGAATACAGTTGTAAATTGTTGGGGTATAAGTACTTCCAACAGGGCTTTGGTGAGGTCACACCTGGGTAAAAGGCAGTTTTGGTGTCCTTATCTGAGGAAGGATGTTCTTGCTACAGAGGATGTACAGCAAAGGTTTACCTGGAATGGCAGGTCTGTCATATGAGGAGAGACTAAGTCAATTAGGATTATACTCACTGGAGTTTAGAAGAGTGAGATGGGATCGCATAGAAACGTATGAAATTCTAACAGGATTAGATAGGGTAGATTCAGAATGAATGTTCCCAATGTGGGAAAATCCAGAATTAGGGGTCATTATTTGAGGATAAAGGGTAAACCTTTTAAAACTGAGGTGAGAAGAAATTTCTCATGTGGAATTCACTACCTCAGAATGTAATTGAGGGCAAAATGTTGTGTGATTTCAAGTAGAAATTAGATATAGCTCTTGGGGCTAAAGGGACGAAGGGATATGAAGGGAAGGGGGGAATTCAATATTGAATTCAATAATCAGCCATGATCAAACTGAATGGTGGAGCAGGTTCAAAAGGCAGAATGGCCTACTCCTGCTTCTAATTTCGATGTTTCTATGTTTAATTTCTTGGAATCTGAGTGATATGATTAGTGGGAGATTAAAGTGTATATGGGACCATGGGTTACAATCCAACCAATGAGAATACAAGGAATGGACTTGGCATTGTTGCTTCCTAAAAGATATAAAAGCCAAGGTAAAATATTAGATAAGATTGATACTCAACAGCTGGATAGTGATGAAGGTTTCTTGTTTCTGAGAGTGAAATCTACACAAAAGACGATCCATTAAATGCCTGTGAAGGAAGGTTAGAATGTGATAAATTTCAGAAAACAATCTTCCATAAAAGAACATATCATAGACTTTAACAGAGTGTATCAAAGGTTGAGGAAAATCAGCCTGGGGATCTCTGGATTGCTAGGAGTGGTTAAGTTACTGGATTATGTTAAGAGTCTCACTCAGACAGTCTTCTAAGTGATGTTTGATTCAGGAGATCCTGTTAAAGACGTTTTCTGTCTTAAAATACTTTCAGGGAAACAACCATTCCCCTCAGCCATGTTGGAACAAGATGAGACGTTCCACAGAGGCATAAAAATAGAAGATTCCATGATGATCAATTTTCCAAGTAATCCAGGTCTTGGCATCAATACCATGGAAGGATTAGAGAAAGGCAGAATGAAAATGAAATTGTCTTCAGCAGATTTGGCTCTGATAGCAGAAGACAACAATTGAGCAATAGTAAAAGAAGAATGAGACTCAGGAACGGCCAAGGAACACACAGGGTGACTTGAAGTATCATTATCGTGTAAACTCCCCAAAGATCCTCAAAGTAAGACCCAATGAAAAGAATTCTGAGGAAAGAAGATGATAAAGATAATAATGAATTGAAACAAGTCCTGCTGGACACAAGAGGGTTGATCTCACCAAAAAATGCCTAAGTCCAGGACTGTGGGAAATCAGAAGTTTCTGATCTGTTTTTTGGGGCAAGTTCAAATCCAATATCTTATCTACTCAGTGCAGGAAGAAAAATGGACTAAACCATTCTTTGCCTGTAGGGGAAGGTTTAAATTACCAGCAAGCCTGCTGTAGCAGCGGACAGTGCCATTGTGCAAGCGCAAACCTATGTGGCTGCACAAGTGCAATAGCTACTGTAGCTGGTCTCAACCCAGCTCCCACACAGCTATCAAAGAGGCCCATGGCAATCAGCACCCCCCCCCCACCCTGCCTGGAAATATTGCCCCCATCCCTGCCACCCTGGCCAATCACCACTCCCTTTCTCCTCCACCAATTGCCTGCAGAGTGGCAGCGGGGTCCACCTCCTTTCCCCACCTATCAGCAACGCAGTCTAGCCCTGCCCTATAGGCATCTAGGACACACCCATGTCTGGCCCCACCACCATAAACCTTGCCCTGGATCTGACCTCACCCCCTTGGGCCTCACACTCTGACACTGCTCAACTTCTGGAGGAAACCCACACAGATACAGGGAGAATGTGCAAACTCTACACAACAGTGACCCAAGGGCAGAATTGAACCTGGATCCTTGGCACCGTGAGACAGCATTGCTCACCACTGTGCTACCCATCAGTATTTGAGAATGCAGGCCACATCCTATTCCAGGCCTTCCATCGGCTCATGTTTTTAATGAGGGAGTTGTCATGGATCTAAGGACTCCGGACAAAGATTTAATCATTTTCATTCTACATTTTGTAGACCTGACAACTGGGTTCAGTCTCTCTATAACATTACTTGCTAAGAACAGAAGTGTTATTATAGATCAGATCATGGAGAAATTAATAGGGACCAGACTTGGGACACCAGCAAACTGTTTGACTGATAATGGAAGGGGGAATTTGCCAATGACGAGTTCAGAGATACATGTGAAAAGATGAACATTCTGGTGATGAATAGCACAGCTGAAAGTCCTTTCAGCAGCGGACTCTGTGAAAGGAATCACACAATGATGAATGAAATGCTGCATAAAATTTCAGCTGATCAACCAGACTGTGAGTTGACAACGACCTTGGCATCAGCAGTTCACACAAAAGAATTCACTCCAGATGGTTGGTGGATATATTTCCTATCAATTATGGGCAAAATCCCAAATTGCCTTCTGCTCTGTGCGCTGGTAGGTACGACAATTAGTTCCATTCTTTCTACACATTTGAATGATTTGCTTTCAGGGAGACAGGCTTTCATTGAGACTGAGGTCTCAGAGAATATTCAGAGAGCGCTGAAATATCATCACGGAGAGACTTCAGTTCAGGCAATTTAGTATTCCATTAAAGGGGAGGAAGGGGGAGACCCTGATGGGGTGAACATTGTGATTATTATCAATCCTGGCTATCCCAATGTTAAAAGCTTCATTCCTCGTGATTTATCTGAATTAATTACAAATTCTCAGACTCTCAGCAGCTGATGGAAATAACAAGGCACCTTGTACTTTGTAAGATTATGTATTTTGTAATAAGAGTGCTGAGTGACAGAATGTGGTAGATCAAGGAATGGATTGTGAGCGACCATACACCATAAACAGTATTACATTTACATTAGGGGTGGCACAGTGGTTAGCATTGCTGCCCCATAGCGCCAGCGATCTGGGTTCAATTCCAGCCTTGGGCCACTGTTGTGTGGAGTTTGCACATGCTCCCCGTGTCTGCTTGGGTTTCCTCTAGCTGCTCCGATTTCCTCCCACAGTCCAAAGATGTGCAGATTAGGTGGATTAGCCATGATAAATGGACCCTTAGTGTCAGGAGGATTTGGAGGGTTATGGGAAAGAGCGTGGATGAGATTGTTGTCAGTGCAGGCTCGATGGGCCAAATGGCCTCATTCTGCACTGTAGGTTCCATGATTCACATGTCAGTTCCCCAGAATGGGTACTCAGGTGACATATGTTCCAGTGGGGTCTAATGAATGGAGCGATGCAACAACTGTGGAGCTTCTGATTAACTATTGAATGAATGTTTAGAATGATGACTAAGATATCCATAGACCGACAGACTGGGGTGGTAGGATGGAAAGTAAGAAAGCGCAGTGCAAGGACTAACATTGAGCAGGGTATTCCGGCCTCACTCGCCCCAAAACTGGAAAATCCTGCCCCAGGTCAATGGGCCTTTGCATGTTCCATCTCCTCTCCCCACCCCCCCACTCCCCCACCTCTACACCCCACTCCTGCTACAATTCCAATGGTACATGGAATGGGAAAATTTCCCCTCATTGTGCCTGGAAATTACTCTTGTATCAGAAATAACCACATATCAGTGAAAGAGCCTACGACAGTACGAAAGTGCAAGAGGGAGATCTCACAATCCCAACAGACATAAAGGTGATAGAAATCATAGCTTGAATAGATTTACATTATGAAATAAATGCCTCAGAACAGTTCTATAACATTATTAGATACAGAAATTCTATGATTTCAATGTTTTCATATTTGCCAATAAACTCAAAGATAAACCAATATGAGAAGCAAAAGCAAATTAAGTTAGATAGATGGGGGTTTAAAGCATATTCCGGGGCAGCAAATAAGGGGCCAACAGTGTGGTCACCTTTACTCAGTTGTGTTGCTTTTAAAGGGCCAATCATCACAAACCATCTTTATCACTAGATGGATTTGTATTGAAAAAGGTTCTTCTGGACGGGCCTTACAAGATTAAGACAAGGTTAGTTGCTAGGGGCTTTGAAAACCAACTGGCTGATAGGAATGACAAAATAGATTCACTCACAGCTTGGAATGTCATCTCAAAAAATCCTTTGAACTCTCTTGGCCACACATATTCACCATGGGAAGGTCAATCACCAGAAAGCCCACTTTCTTGTGGACAATGTATTTCAAAGAGCAATGTTTCTTAAACTGCTCAATGATGTAGATGCGGAAGAGAAACTGTGGAAATTAAGCAAATGTGCCTAGGACGTGAATGGTTGTGTTAAATTAAAAGCAGAACCCACAATGTTTTATTGGCATCATTAAGGAATGTTTTCAGATGTTTTCATGGTGAATTCTGGTGATTTCTTGCCGGTAGGACTTTAGAATTTGAAAAAATATTGTAAATAAAATTAGAGCCAAATTTAAAAGTGAAAGTCATTGAAATAGGACTTTTAAATATATTAGTTTCAATGTAAAACAAACATCATGTGGCGTAACTGTCAATCAACAATCCTACATAGACCTGATGTGAAGATGCCGGCATTAATGAGATGGGCACAAGTAAGGGGGTCTCACAACACCAGGTTAAAATACAACAGGTCCAACCTGAAGCAGAGCTCTGAAAGCTCATGATTCCAAATAAACCTACTGAATTTTAACCTGTGTTGTGAGACTTCTTATTCTATCCTGTTTAGAGACTGTGGTTTGTATATTCATGGATCTTTAAAACTATCTGGATCGGAATCCAGAATTCCTGTCCCCATTTCTAATAGATCCAATTTTCAACAGTACGAGAAGGAAGAGAAGCATGATACCTATGTGAGGGAAACCCAAATTCAGAGCTATGTTCAAACAGATGTTATTTCACAGTATGGGAGTTACAAATTTATGGAGGCAATGTAAACGTTCATGAAGGATGAACAAAATCTGTAGAATTGTCAAGTTCTTTAAATTCCCAGCCTTTTAAAAAAAAGTGTGCCTGTGTCAGTGAGTGCTGTAAAAAACAGATGTAACTATTACAATAGCTGTTTGTTGACATTACCCCAAAGACTACCATTAGATTATTATTAATGATTGGCTGTTTTCCACCATCTACAATTATCCCGCAGTGAGGTAATGAATACAAGTCTTTTAAAGTCTTGAATGGGCTTTCGTGAAGGAGAGTTTTTTTTTATCAAAGTAAAGACTGTAATTGATATTTAGAACTTTATTTTGTTTCCTCAACACGGCTTCTGAGATCTGCCCATGGTGGATTTTGAGTGAATTGGCATGGAGAATATAATGGCAAAGGATATTAGAGGGGAGCATGAGTTGGCATTAAGTTGATATGGGACAATAGGGACTATGGGAATGGACACAGGAACATGAGTTGGTATTAAGTTAGCATGGGGCTATAAGGTGCTGTAACAGTTGGTGGGGAGGATAAATTGGCACAAATGCGGCCTAGGGAGTGATGGGAGGGTTGATGGAATACGAGGGATGAGGGTTAAAAGGCTCAATATTTAACAACACAACTGGGACAAAATCCCAGAGGATTGAGGTGGGCCTTTTTAATAGCCCTCCTAAGTATTGGGAATCCCTTGCAGCCACTGTCAATTTGTGTCCAGGAACAGCTGACCTGACTCCATCCCTACGCCCACCCATTCTGAATAAAAATCAGCTCTGATAGGTACTTCTCCTCAAGGCAGATCCCACAATCTAGGAAATCCATGAAAATTAGGTCATTTTACTTTTATTCCAGTTAATTGCACAGGATCATCATAGAAAGATATGATTGTTTCCAGAATAGAGACAGAGCAATTGCAAAGCCTGATTGGTCAGATGAAATTGGTGCTGACTTTGCACACTCAAACTGTACCAGTTGTTAGTTTTGGTTCTTCCACTGCGGCTAAATTATCAAATTGCTTATCCAACATCTAACACTGGATGAGCAAAAACCTCAGGGTGATCTTACCAAAAAAGCACAAATTGCCGAATGGATGTGAAAACAGGAGAGAATCACACCAATTTTTCGGGTAAGTTGCAGACGCAATCATACGGCAGTTAGGAGAAAAAGAACCAAATGTGATTCACTCCAGCAGGGGGAGGGGCAGAGCCTATTCACACCAACAAGCCAGCTATTGAGCTACAGAGGTGCCATTGCACATGTGCCCCAATCTCTCAATTTTGATGGTGTTAGACAGGAAACTTTCAAAAGTTGATTGGGGAAGTCTGTTGACAGGCAAAAGGGCATCTGGTAAGTGGGAGGCTTTCAAAAGTGTGTTAACCAGGGTTCAGGGAAAGCACGTTCCTTTTAGAGTGAAGGGCAAGACTGGTAGAAGAAGGGAATCCTGGATGACTTGGGATATTGAGGCCCTGGTCAAGAAGAAGAAAGTGGCATATGACATGCATCGGCAGCTGGGATGAGGTGGAACCCTTGAAGAATATAGAGAGTGTAGAGTTAAGAGAGAAATCAAGAGAGCAAAAAGGGAATATGAGATTGCTTTGACAGATGAGGCGAAGGAGAATCCAAAGAACTTCTACAAATACATAAAGGGCAAAAGAGTAACTAGGGAGAGAGTAGAGCCTCTTAAGGATCAACAAGGTCATCTATATGCGGATCCACAAAAGATAGATGGATGAGATCCTAAATGAATATTTCTCATCAGTATTTGGCATTGAGAAAGGCATGGATGTTAGGGAAATTGAGGAAATAAATAGTGGTGTCTTGAAGAGTACAAAGAAAGAGATGCTGCAAGTTGTGGAGTGTATCAAGCGAAATAAATCCCTGGGACCCGATGAAATGTATCTCAGGATGTGGTAGGAGGCTAGGGAGGAAATTGCAGAGATATTTGAATCAACAGCCATGGGTGAGGTGCCAAAAGATTGGATGGTGGCAAATGTTGTGCCTTTGTTTAAAAAGGGCTGCAGGGAAAAGCCTGGGAACTACAGGCCGGTGAGCCTCACTTCTGTGGTGGAGGTAAATTATTTGAAGGTATTTTAAGGGATAAGATTTACAGGCATCTAGAGGACAATCAGCATGGCTTTGTGAGTGAAAAATACCGTCCGATGCCTCGTGGGCAGTGCCACTTTGCTCCTAGGGTAGTGCCTGTGGAGCCTTGATGGTCCCTTCACTCCAGTGGGGTCAGGCCTCCAGGGGAGGGGGTGGCTGGCCAGCCTGGACATTTCAGTCTTGGGACCGCTAATGATATGCTAATAACAATTAACATAATTTATACAGCTCTGCGCTGATATCTGGCATGGAGTTGACAGCGCCAGAAATCTGGCGGCTGAAGGCTTATGATGGCACCCACCTCTGCCTGAGTCTCCTGCCCGCTGAACTCTCTGATCTTAACATTTCTGTTCAGATATATAAATTTCCCCTCACCTGAAGCTTCCACCTACCAATCCCAACACTTTAACAAACCTCTTCATCTCTTTCACCCCCTCACCCTTCACCCCACCCCACTCCACTCCAGACCCTAGGTCTTTTAATTTAAAACTTTACCTATAGTCCTAATTATTTGATTTTCCAGGATTGGTCCCAACCCAGTTTATGTGAAACCCGTCTTAACAGAACAGCTCCTTCCTTATCCAGTATTGGTGCCAGTGTCCCCTGAATAAAACCACTGCCTCCTGCACCACTCTTTAAGCCATAGGTTCAACTCTCTCATCTGTGCCAATTTATGCATAGCTCATATTTATTGTCAGTGACTGATGACAAGAGATTCATCTGAGTTTTTTACTAGGCTAATGGGTACGTATGAAAAAGATGCAAAGTGTTTGGTGCAATTGCCCCAGTTGTGTAACCAGGTAAACCTATAATGGCTTGAACATCAATGGCTTAAATCTGGGACTTACCTCATGGAACGTCACACTACGCTGTTGCTCTGAAATATTTATTTTAATTTTCAATTTGCTTACTCTTCTCCACCTAGTGATCAAGGTGACATTGAAAAATGGCCCATCGATTCATTCAATATCGTTCTTTGCTCTTGTCAGAATTAAAGTGTGTTGGCCCCATCTTGTGGTATAGTTTCAGCATAACACACTATAAATACCGAAGATCCAGAGGTACAAAATTCAGGTAAATAGGGATTGCAGCAAAGCACAACTATTATCTTCAACTATTTGTTCTCTTTCACTTAACATTAAACAGCATTATAAAAAAGGAACAGGAAGTACCATTGAAAATGTTTGTATTTTATGTGATTTTAGACAGATGGGGGTAAGTTAAAAACGGCTTTCGCAGGCAGTATCTCTAAGGAATGTCATTGCTCCATTGGCAATGATGATGGATATGTATATCTGCACAGTTTTATCACTTTAAGGTGTCTGTCTTGGCTCAGTGTAGCACTCACACATCTGAGCCACAAGGTCACAAGTTTCAAGTTTCACTTGAGCACAAAATCTAGGCTGTTATTGCATTGCAATACCAAGGGAGTGCTGCACCATCGAAGAAATCAGTGCTCACCCCAGTCCAACCCCGGCTTCTCCACATCATGGCCTGCAGTATCAGATATGCCACATTTTGGATGAGATATCAAATCTGTGAAGTACGTTGGGATATCCTGAAATCAGGCGAGGTGTTTTTTTGATTGCAACACTTCCTTTCTGAATGACAGAATTTTACAATATAATTCTAAACTGTGCCAGCACTGGAAATCAATCCACTTCATCCAAACCACCGCTCCTTTCCTTATGCCCATTATTTTTGCATTGTAGTTTATTTAATGAAAAACATTTGCCTGGGACAGATTTTTATTTTTTTTAATCCATTCCTTCATTCAAAAGTTAAATAAATCAAAAATGTGTTTGGCAGTCGGAGAAGTTTAATTGAAATATTAACACATGTTATCGGATGGACAGTGATGGAGATCAGCCTGGTTTCTTTTGGATTGCTGAAACATTATGAAAATATATTAGTGTTATGAGATAAAGAACAAAGAAAAACAAAGAAAATTACAGTACAGGAACATGCCCTTAGGCCCTCTAAGCCTGCACCGATCATGCTGCCTGACTTAACAAAAATCCACTACCCTTTCGGGGACCATATCCCTCTATTCCCATCCTATTGTTATATTTGGCGGGACGCCCCTTAATAGTCACTATCGTATCTGCTTCCACTACCTTCCCAGGGCAGCAAGTTCCAGGTACCCATCACCCTATGTGTAAAAAATTTACTACAGTAAGAAGTCTGACTTCACCGGGTTTAAGTCCAACTGATTTATTTGATAGTAAATTCACAAGCTTTCAGGGTTTGCCCCTTCATCAGGCAACTGGTGAGTTCTGGCCTCAGACAGAGTATATAACAGCACAGACAGTTTACAGATTACTGATTAGAATGCGAATCTTTACACCTACACCGGCATCTCCACATCATAAAAAGTTGGCCCATACATGTCCTTTAAACCTTGCCCGTAAGCACCTTAAATCTATGCCCCCTAGTAATTGATTCTTCCACCCTGGAAAAAGGCTTCTGACTATTCACTCTATCCATGCCTCTCATAATCTTGTAGATTTCTATCAGATCGCCCCTCAACTTGTATTGTTCCAGTGAGAACAAACTCAAGTTTCTCCAATGTCCCCTCATAGCTAATGTCCTTCATTAGGGATCTTAGGAATAAATACATGAAGAATGCAGCTCCTCCCATTTATGTGTCAAGTTCTGGTAAACTATCAAAGATTCAAATAAAGCTCAGTGTAAGCTTAAGAAATAGCTGGAAACTGAGCACTCAACAAACTTCTGGCTTTAACATTGAGTTGAACAATTCTTGACCTTAACCAGCCATTCACATTTACTCTTGTTTCACAAGTGCTGATGAGGGAGAGTGGCTTCTGAAGGTTAGTGGGAGGAGGGAAAATGTGGGTTGTGAATGAGGTTCCAGCTGGGTTGTTTGCAGCCAAGATGGTCTACCCACCTTCCTGTGCCACATTCCTGACCCATGGGAGTGCTCTCATTCTCTCCTCTCTACCATGTTCCCCTCCCCCCCTGCTGTAACTATTTACATCTCCTTTGTACTCATCTTTCTTTTCATTATTTGCTCCATATGACTCATTTTCCCTTTCAATCATTTCATCCATTCACCTTACTTTCAGACTTATTTTGTTTGGCTTTTTACATGTCCTTGGCTTCCTTTTCTCCTGACTCTGTATTTACTTAAATACACTTCTAACATCTTCTAGGTCTGAAACAATGGGCCGCAATACTCTTTAACAAGACATCCAAAAACATCATTTTGTTTTAATTCACTCATGGGGTATGAACATCGTTGGCTGGGCCAGTAATTATTGAGGGCAGTTGAGAGTCAACCACATTGCTATGGGTCTGTAGTCACAGACCAGGTAAGGAAGCAGATTTCCTTCCCCAAAGGACATTACTGAAGTAGATGGGGTTATATGTAAATTGACAATGGTTTCATCATCATCATTAGGTTTTTAATTTTAGATTTTTCTTTATTGAATTTCTTTATTTCACTATCGTCGATAGTGAACACTATCGACGCATAGCAAACACTATGGAGGTCGGTCACCAGTGGAGTGCCCCAGGGATCTGTTCTAGGACCCTTGCTGTTTGTCATTTTCATAAATGACCTGGATGAGGAAGTAGAGGGATGGGTGAGTAAGTTCGCCGATGACACAAAGGTCGGTGGTGTTGTGGATGGTCTGGAGAGATGTCAGAAGCTGCAGCATGACATCGACAGGATGCAAGACTGAGCGGAGAAGTGGCAGATGGACTTCAACGCGGATAAATGTGTTGTGGTCCATTTTGGCAGATCCAATGGGATGAATGAGTACACTATCAAAGGTAGGAGTCTTAACTGTGTGGAAGAGCAGAGGGATCTTGGGGTCCGGGTCCATAAGACTCTCAAATCGGCCTCCCAGGTGGAGGATGTGGTTAAGAAAACTTACAGTGTACTGGCCTTCATTCATCAAGGGATTGAGTTCAGGAGTCAGGAGGTAATGCTGCAGCTTTATAGGACCCTTGTCAGACCACACTTGGAGTACTGTGCGCAGTTCTGGTCACCTCACTATAGGAAGGCCGTGGAAGCTATTGAAAGGGTGCAGAGGAGATTTACAAGGATGTTGCCTGGATTGGGAGGCATGCCTAATGAAGACAGGTTGAGGGAGCTGGGACTGTTCTCCCTGGAGAGACGAAGGTTGAGAGGCGACCTGATAGAGGTTTACAAGATGTTGAGAGGAATAGATGGGGTGGACTCTCAGAGACTATTTCCCAGGGCTGAAATGGTCGCGACGAGAGGGCACAGATTTAAGGTGCAGGGAAGCAAGTACAGAGGGGATGCTATGGGAAAGTTTTTCACTCAGAGGGTGGTGAGTGAATGGAATCGGCTGCCGTCGGTGGTGGTCGAGGCGAACTCGCTGGGGTCTTTTAAAAGACTTCTGGATGAGTATATGGGATCCAATGGGATTGGGGGTTATAGATAGGTCTATGGCTGGGTAGTTTTTGATGTGTTCGGCACAACTTGTGGGCTGAAGGGCCTGTTTGTGCTGTAGTGTTCTATGTTCTATGTTCTATGTTCTATCTGCCATGGTGGGATTTGAATCCAGGTCCCCAGAGCATTACCCTGAATCTCTGGATTACTAGTGCAGAAAAAATACCACTATGCCACTGCCTCCCACTCCTCTTCTGTTAGATTTTCCCTTCCATGTTTGGGCTTTTAAATTTGTGCATGGCAGGTTACTGGAAATGCAAGCTGATAATAGCATAATGAGAGATAGATGTGACAGCTATAGAGCCCCAGGGATCTGTTCTAGGGCCTTTTCTGATTTACTATATTAATCACTAGTTCCCAATCTGTGGGCCATGGCACCAATTAGGGTTGCAGAAGCAGAAGTTACACTATAAACTTCTCCTCGTCTGAAACTGTGCCCCTTACCGCCACCAAGGCACCAGATGGAGGCTGGCCCAGCTCTTGCCTGGCTCGCCTGTATGCAGACCTGTCTGTATTTGGTAGAGGGAGGGGCTGACTCCAATTTATGTGTGGTGGTGAGGGTGGTGGGGATGGGTGGTTGGGAGGGGTGATTTCACTGAGTCGTCCCTCACTGGGGGGATTCGGAGAACTTGACTGAAACTTCAGTGGCCAGTAACTGTCCCACTTTAAGTTCTAAGCCTATTCAGAAATGTTCCACTTTCTCCACATTGGAAAGAATCTGGCTCCACAGATAAAAACTTATATCGGCAATCTAATCCATTTTATATGAAAGCTAAGTTGCATTGTGTGTAACAGAATCCACAGTTATACCGCTGCCTCTGAGGAAATCGATATTACTTTGTGTCATTTGAAATTTACAGTTGAAAATCAAAATTTTATTTGACTAGCTTACCAAATATTAAAGGTAGAGGGGTGGTAGGAGATGAGGTCCTTAATGCAATTACTGTTATTAAAGAGGTAGCGCTTGGTAGACTAATGGAACTAAAGGTAGACAAGTCCTCAGGACCGGATGGAATGCACCCCAGAATACTGAAAGAAATAGCAGAAATAATAGCAGATGCGTTAGTCATTATTTATCAAAATTTGCTGGGTTCTGGGGAAGTGCTGGCGAATTGGAAAACAGCTACTGTTATTCCACTTTTTAAAAAAGGTAGCAGACAAAAGGCGGGAAACTACAAGCCGGTTAGCTTAATGTCCATAGTTGGGAAAATGCTAGAATCCAACATTAAAGTAGAAATAGCGGGACACCTGGAAAAAAATGGTTTGATCAAGTAGACACAGCATGGATTCATGAAGGGAAAGTCGTATTTGAAGAATTTACTGA
Organism: Sphyrna mokarran; assembly: GCA_024679065.1. NCBI lineage: Eukaryota > Metazoa > Chordata > Chondrichthyes > Carcharhiniformes > Carcharhinidae > Sphyrna > Sphyrna mokarran. The sequence continues at coordinate 38,170,328 of JAGIQG010000015.1, forward strand.
ATTTTTATGAAGATGTGATTAGCGCGGTAGACAGAGGAGAACCGGTGGATGTGGTGTTTTTAGATTTCCAGAAGGCATTCAATAAGGTGCTCACAAAAGGTTGCTGCAGAAGGTTAGGGTACACGGAGTTGGGAGTAAAGTGTTAGCGTGGATTGAGGATTGGTTATCTAACAGGAAGCAGAGAGTTGGGATAAATGGATGCTTTTCTGGTTAGCAGTTGGTGACTAGTAGTGTGCTGCAGGGATCAGTGCTGGGGCTTCAACTGTTTACCATACACATAGATGATCTGAAGGAGGGGACTGTGTGTAAGGTAACAAAATTTGTTGATGACACGAAGATAGTGGGAAAGCAAATTGTGTGGAGGATGCGGAAAGTCTGCAGAGAGATTTGGATGGGCTGAGTGACTGGGCAAGAATCTGGCAGTTGGAGTATAATGCTTGTAAATGTGAGGTTATCCACTTTGGAAGAAATAATAGTAGATGGAATATTATTTAAATGGTGAAAAGTTGCAGCCTGCTACTGTGCAGAGAGACGTGGGGGTCTTTGTGCACGAATCACAAAAACTGCAGTCTGCAGGTGCAGCAGGCGATCAAAAAGGTGAATAGAATGTTGGCCTTTATCACGAGAGGGATAGAATATAAAAGCAAGGAGGTCCTGTTGCAACTGTATAGGGTACTGGTGAGGCTGCAGCTGGAGTACTGTGTGTAGTTTTGGTCCCCTTTTTGCGAAAGGATATTTTGGCCTTGGAGGGAGTACAGAGAAGGTTCACTAGGTTGATACTGGAGATGAAGGCCTTAGCTTATGGGGAGAGATTGGGTAGATTGGGCCTATACTCGTTGGAGTTTAGAAGGCTGAGGGGAGATCTTATAGAGACATACAAGATAATAAAGGGGCTAGATAGGGTAGACGTAGAGAGATTCTTTCCACTTAGAAAGGAAACTGGAACTAGAGGACACAGCCTCAAAATAAGGGGGGAGGGGGGCGTCAGTTTAGAACAGAGTTGAGGAGGAACTTCTTCTCTCAGAAGGTAGTGAATCTCTGGAATTCTCTGGCCCATTGAAGTGGTGGAGGATACCTCGTTGAATATGTTTAAGATAGATTTTTGATTGATAAGAACATAGAACATTACAGCGCAGAACAAGCCCTTTGGCCTTCAATGTTGCGCCGACCAGTTAAGAAAAAGCAATGACCCTCTAACCTAAACCATTCCCTTTTCGTCCATAAACTTATATACTAACCTCTTAAACGCCACCAAACTTGGCGCATCTACAACTGCAGCAGGCAGGGCATTCCATACCCTTACCACCCTCTGGTAAAGAACCTACCTCTGACATCCGTCCTATAACTACCACCCCTTAATTTAAAGCTATGTCCCCTCTTGCTAGCTTTCTCCATCCTCGGAAAAAGGCTATCACTGTCCACCCTATCTAAACCTCTAATCATCTTATATGTTTCAATAAGGTTTCCTCTTAGCCGCCTTCTTTCTAACAAAACAACCTCAAATCCCTCAGCCTCTCTTCATAAGACCTGCCCTCCATACCAGGCAACATCCTGGTAAACCTCCTCTGTACCCTCTCCAATGCCTCCACATCTTTCTTATAATGCGGGAACCAGAACTGTACACAATACTCCAAGTGCGGCCGCACTAGAGTTTTGTACAGTTGCAACATGACGTTGCGGCTCCGAAATTCAATCCCCCTACCAATAAAAGCTAAGACTCCGTATGCCTTCTTGACAACCTTATCGACTTGACTGCCTACTTTCAGGGCTCTATGCACATATACACCAAGATCCCTCTGTTCATCAACACTATTAAGATTCCTACCATTAGCCCTATACTCTACACATTTGTTATTCCTGCCAAAGTGAATTACCTCACACTTTTCCACATTAAACTCCATTTGCCACCTCTCAGCCCAGCTCTGCAACTTGTCCAAGTCTCTCTGCAAACTATAACACCCCTCTTCACTATTTACCACTCCTCCGATAAGGGAATTAAGGGTTATGGGACCAGGCGGGAAAGTGGAACTAATCCACTTCACATTAGCCATGATCCTATTGAATGGTGGGGCAGGCTGGAGGAGCTGGATGGCCTACTCCTGCTCCTATTTCTTATGTTCTTATGTTCATCACAGACAAAAAGCAATAATATTGTTCTTGCTCTCTCTCCTCTGACCTGCTATCCTTCCTAAGCCTCCCCCTCCTTGTAAACTCCCCTGTCCATATTCACAGTCGCCTCCTTAACATTGTAATTCACATACTCCTGCTAGTCCCATATATCAATCACAGATGGTCACTTCCTTGTATTGAACTTGCCAACATGCCCTTTTCACATCCCCACCCAATTTCCTTCTATATTCACCTTCGGAAAAGCTGCTCCCAGTTCACTTCTCAGTGCAAAGTTATAATCCCAAACATCTGGCCTTTGCCCTCTGCTCACAACAACATTTCTAAAGCTACTGATTTACTCAACCACATCTTCACCATCACTTCTGATGTCAGAGTACCCAATAAAACCATTACTCTCCAATTCCTCCTCTCAGACTTAAAATTCCCTAGATTTTGTTCCTCTTTCCTCATAACTTAAACCTCTAACTATTAAGGATTAGCCTCATTGCACTTCTTTATATAATCTTCAGCACCTGAAATGTCTTCCTTATGTTTGTTGACCTGAATTAAGCCTGGTTTCCTCACACAGTACTTTGTTTTTCCAGGATTAATCCTCAGCTCAGCTCTGGAATGCAGGCACATCCCAGCCTGATAGAAGAAGTCATAGAATCCATACAACCCACACAATGCAGAAGGAGACCATCCAGCTCCAGGAGACTGTGCTGACTCTCCAAAAGAGCAACACAGCCCCACCAACCGCGACCCCCCCCAACCCCAGCTCTCCCCCGTAACTCCATGCATTACCATGGCTAGTCCACCTGACCTGCATATATTTGTACACTAAGGGGCAATTTAGTAACAATGTAACTCAAATGCATCTCTTTGGAGTGTGGGAGGAAATCAGAACATCCAGAGGAAACACACACAGACATGGGGAGAATGTGCAAACTCAACATAGACAGTCACCCAAGGTTGGAATCAAACCTGGCACTGTAAGGTAGCAGTGCCACCCACTGTGCCACCGTTCTGCCAAGGCACAGAAGGCAAGAAAATGAATCCCAAAATTTTTACAGGATTTCACAAAGGAATTCTAAAAATGATGGCATTTAAAAATATTAAAAGCATTATTAATAGGCATCTGGTTTTGATAATATCTCCCTGTCTCATTCTGCCTTGTTCATAACTCTACTATCAATCTGTTAGTTAATGATTATGTAACTTATAGCACAGAAGCAGAGCCTATCAGGACAAAAGTAAAGGTTATCAAGCTTGAACAGGGATCAACAGTTGGCAGATTTAGATGAATGTATTTAACCTGAAATTGAGTAGTTAGGTCACTAAAAGGGATCAATCAGCTTTACTGGACTCAGGGGCCAGAATTTTATTGTCCCGCTCACCACAGAAATTGTAGCAAGTGAAGGGCGGACTATGGGAAAGTCCATTGATCTCGGACGGGATCGTACAGTTTCAGAACAAGTGAGGCCGTAAAATCCCACCCAGTATATACATTGTACTATCAGTTAACCTGTTACCATTCATTGCAATTTTGTTCCAACTGTAAACAAAACCTTCCAACAAACTTTACAGCTCTGTTGCATACTTATCAAATGTCTTTTCAATCTTAAGTTAAAGTTTCCTGTTGTTCTGTTATGTCTGGCTTGCACACAACTGACAGAGTTGATTACTTTGAAATGAAAAGAGCTGTTTAAGATAAGTTGACCCCCACCTTAATTAAAGACAAATGTTGAGAGGAAAGTAGCCTAACTGACAATGGTTCTTGTATGAATGAGATGATTTCATGTAAAACCTAATACTCATACTTTTGAGTATTGTATGCAATAAGAAACTGAGTTGATTTTCCAGTAAAATTGACAATGGACATTTATTTTTACTCCCTTCTAATAGAGATCCATCATTTAAAATCTAACAATAAGGAACATTTTAGTCTTATAATCTGCATTTTCTGAAGCTGTTTTTACAATTGAAACTTTGTCATAAAGCTAATGATTCCTAATTTGAGAGAGATGTTTTGCTTTTATATTCATTGAAAGCAAAAACAAACTAAATTGTCAACAAATCACCCAAATTCTGTTGAATAGTGATTTTACACAGGATGAAACAAGTGAACCTAACAAAATAATTACCAATTCATCAAAATTTAATTGTGTGCAATCTCCAGAAAAAAATCCTCAAGGAAAATAAATTAGTCAATTTTGTTCTTCATGATCTAAATTTTATTCAGACGTTAATTTGTGAATAACAGAATACATTTGAGAACAGCCTATTCAAACTTTAAGTTATAATATTTGCTGTGAAGTTGGCAGAAATATTGATGACATATATTTCTCATAGCTTAAATAGTTAACAATTAATGTATTCACATAAATTGGATTGGTTAGCTAACAGGAAGCGAGAGTATGCATAAATGGGTCATTTTCAAATTGGCAAGATTTGACAGTGGACTGTCAGTGGGATCAGTTCTGGGGTTTCGACTATTTACAATTTAAGCCAATGATCTAGATGAAAGGACCAATTATATGTTGCTAACTTTGTTGATGCCACAAAGATCAGTAGAAGGGTTAGTTGTGTAAAAGGCTAATGTCGTTAAATCAGTTAATTTGGCAGATGGAACAAAATGTGACCTTGTCCATGTTGGCATGAAAAATAGAAGAGTAGCATATAAACATAGAAAATAGGAGCAGGAGTAAGCCATTCAGCCCTCTTAGCTTGCTCTACCATTCAGTATGATTATAGCTAGTCCCTTGTCTCAATGCCATATTTCCACTCTCTCCCCATACTCCTTGCCACCTTTCATGTCCAAAAATCTATTTCCTTCTTAAATATATTCAATGACTTGGCCTCCACAGCTATCTGAAACAGAACTCCACAAGTTCACTACTTTCTGAGTCAAGAAATTTCTCCTCATCTCAGTTCTAAACGAGTCAGGGGAACCAATCTATACATCCAATCTATCCAGCCCTTTCAGAATTTTATACTTTTTAATAAGGCCTGTTCTCAAGCTTCTAAACTCCAGTGAACACAGGCCTAGTCGACTCAATTTCTCCTCATGTGAGCATCTTGCAATCCCAGGATTCAACCTTCACTGCACTCTTGCTATGAGTCTAAAATGTGCAGGTTAGGTGGATTGGTGGTGGCTAAATTATCCCTTAGTGTCCCAAGATGTGTAGATTAGGGGGGATTAATAGGGTAAATATGTGAGGTTACAGAGCTTGGATGGGATACACTGTCAGAGAGTGTTGCAGGCCTGATGAACCGAATTTCCTCCTTCCGCATCATAGTGATTCTATGATTTTATGATCCTCAGACAACTATATATTTTCTTAGGTAAGGAGACCAAAACTGCACACAATACTCCAGGCATGGTTTCACCAAGACTCTATACATCTGCAGTAAGACATCGTTGTTCCTGTACTCAGGTCCTCTTGCAATGAAAGCCAACTTATCATCTGCCTTCCTAATAGCCTGTTGCATCTACATTTGTGATTTCAGTGACTGGTGTACAAGGAGAATAAGGTTCCTTTGCACATTAAGATTTCCCAATCTATTACCATTTAAATATCACTCTGTCATTCTGTTTTTGCTACCAAAGTGGATAACTTCACTTTTATCCATGTTATACTGCACCTGCCAAATATTTCCTTATTCACTCAACTTGCCTAGTTCGCTTTGAAGCTTCTTTACATCCTCCTTATTATTTACATTTCCACTGAATTTGTGCCATCAGCAAACTTGGAAATATTACATATGGTCCCTTCATTCAAGTCATTGATGTATCTTGTTACTAGCTGGGGCCCAAGCCCTGACCTCTGCAGGACTCTACTAGTCTTCATTTGCCACTTCAAAAGAGGCTCATTTATTCCTACTCTCTGGCTGGAATTGTACCATCCCATCTACCATGGGAATTGGAGTGGGCAGAGATAGACCATGAAGAGATCCATTGACTTCAGGTGGGATTTTACGGTTTTGGGATGAGCAAGACGATAAAATCCCATCCTCTGTTTCTCATCTGCTAACCAATTCTTAGTCCATGCCAATATATTATCCACAAAGCCATGTGCTTTAATTTTGCACACAAATCTCTTAAGTGGATCTTCATCAAAAGCTCTCTGAAAATCCAAATACTTAGCTATTTAATGAGTTGGGTCCACAAAAAACTCCAGTAGGTTTGTCAAACATGATTTTCCTTTCATAAATTCACGGAGGCTTTATCTAATCTTGCTGATATTTACTAAGGTTCCTGTTATCACATCCTTTATAATAGACTCGAACATTTTCTATACTACTGCCATTAAACTAACTGGTTTGCAATTCCTGGTTTTTTCCTTCTCTCCTTATTTAAATGGAGAGAGATTACAGAATTCTGTGTTACAGGAGAATCTGGGTGTCCTGGTACCTGGTTCACAAAATGTTAGTATGCAGATAGAGCAAGTGATTAGGCAGGCAAATGGAATGTTGTTTATTGCAAGGAGAATGGGATAGAAAAGTAGGGATGTTTCTCTATTGTTGTTCTGGGAGTGGGACTGGAGTTGGTGTTTGGGGTAGGGATTTTTAGAAGATGGGGTATTCGGGGATTGAGGGGTCCATTCTGTAGGGTGGTTTGAAACCTTCTATTTTTCATTTTTTTGTATCAGGCCACCCTTTAAAAATGGTGCCTTATGTTTTAAAACCTAAGTTCCTGGCTCACTATGAGCCCACTCCATCTATGTCACGTCATGAGACCCCATGTCACGTTTTTTTGCTATCAACCAACAATACGGTGTAGAAAACCACCAATGGGACCGACAGCTTCCATGTGGTTTTTCCCACTCATTGTGCCATTCTGCTGAAAATTGGGAAGAATTTTCCTGCTCAAAATTTCACAAACCATTGGAACTCTCTTCCCCAAAGAATAGCTGAGGCAGGGTCATTAAATATTTTTAAGGCAGAGTAGATAGATCTTTGACTAACATGGGGAGTCAAAGGTTACCAGGGGTCATCAGAATGTGGAGTTGAGGCCTCAATCAGATCAGCCATGATCTTATTGAATGGCGGGGTAGGGTCAACGGATCGAATGGCCTACTGTTGCTCTTAATCCATATGTTTGTATGTCCGTATGTATTTCTGCTTTGTAGCTTATTTGAATTACAATTGGAAACGCGTCTGGAACAATTTAACCATTTCCAACATTCATTTTGCCACGAATCTACATTTTTTCAATACAATATAGCACTTATTGCATTGTAGGTTCAATTTAGATTATAATCACCAGTTACATTTGCAGTCTTCTACAAACTATATTTTATGGGACCAATTTTCAAACAAAATGAACACTAATTATGGAACTCAAACCAGGCAGATGTTTGACAAAAGATTAGATGATATTTCGGCTCAATTGAGAGTTTTGTAACAGACACAAATGTTATGGAAAAAAGGGGAAAATCTAGTGAAATATATATCATGCAACTGTCATCCATTGACTTTTTAATTACAGTAACATTTTGAAGGTTATATCAATAAAGAAAAAGAAATTGTGTTTTCAAAGGCCACAACATTCCCTTTAAGGACCATAAACAGAAAATGCTGGCAGGACCATCCTGACTCGAAACATTGGCTCTATTCTCTCTCCAAAGATGCTGTACCCTGGTGGAAGGAGGATGCCAAGCAATGTAACGTATCCTGCAGAGAAGGTAGTCACGGGGTGGCCAGTGCCCATAGTCGTCAGCAGAGGAATACCCTACAGTGCCAGAGATAGATGAATGCCGTCATCTTTTTACCAGTTGAACACCCAACTGCTCACATCACCTCAGAGAATGGCAGTAACACATGATCCTCAATGGCAAGTGCATCATCTGTATGGCCCAAGCATAAAAGAGCAGCTCAACGTGATAAAGTGATTTCTCACCCCCACCTCAGCCCATCTAATCTGCAGGTGGATAGGCCATTGTAAGCTCCTTACCCTTCCATGCAGAGAGCTCAGATGCTGTCAGGCAAGGCTGGAAGGGGGGTTAGCTATCGAGGGCATCAGAAAGCATCGTCAATGACATGTCTCAATGATGCAAGGTCACACGACAGCAGGTTATAGTCCAATTGGTTTATGTGAAATCACAAGCTTTCAGAGCACTGCTCTTTTGTCATGTGAAGTCACTTCACCAGTACTCCAATTGTGATTTCAAATAAACCTGTCAGATATAACCTAGTGTCATGTGACCTCTCATCTTGTCCACCCCAGTCCAACATTGACAGCTCCACATCACACCTCAGTGAGCCTTACCCTTCTATCTGCATGGGCTCAGAGTATGCACAATGAAAAGCTAAGAGGTAGATTGAATTTTGACAATTGGGTGGAAACTGGTAATGGGTACATGAGGTGGCACGTTTAATAGGCAAGTCACTAGTTTCCCACTTGGCACAGGAAATAAAAAACTGCACTCCTGTCGTTTTCTACACAGGGAGCTGTGCAGGAGGAGAGAGTGGTTGAAGGAGTGAGGGGGGTGTATTTAGATTAGGGAATACAGATATAATTCGATAATTGCTTTAAGGTAGCATTTCTGTCCCTACTTTTATTTTTGCATAATACTGTCCATATTTACAACGGAAACTTCCTCTGTCAATTGTAACAGTGGAATCTCAAACACAGAGGAAGGGTATAATTACAATGTGGTTATTGAGTGATCTTGAGAGAGACCATTAACTTTTAAAAATAAATTTGTCCTCTCTATTTTGACTGAAAGAATTATGTCCACAAGGATTGATTTTGTTAAACAATCTTTTAACTGAATATGAATTAAACAAAGAAAGTATTATTAATTTAACACTCTGGAGTGAATTTTCCCATTCTGCCTGCCACATGATTAATAGCAGGCAAAGTATGGACAATGGAAGGATCCATTGATTTTGCGTTGGATTTTCCAGTTTCAGGGCAAACACAGTTAGAGAATCCCGTCCAATATGTATTTTGTCAACCCTTAAATTTTAAACCCAAAAATTTCAACAGACAACTTTCCATTCTATTTTTACATCCCCTACTCCCCACCCATACCCCACCCTAAGAATTCCTTTACACTCTCCAGGATCTTGAGGAATCTTTTGTTTCTTGTGGGACCAGATCAAGGTGTGCCACAGCTCTTGGGAGTTCACTTCAATTCTCCCCTTATTTCTCAGTCTTCCCACATATTTTCAGAACTCTCCATCCCCTGTGAGGATTCCATTGCCAGTACTTTCCATTCATTTTATTAGGCAGGTCTGACAATTTTAATTTCAAGCATGGGCCCCAATTTCATCTTCTGATTCAATAAGCGGTTTCTATCATAAATATGGACAAAGGAATTTATGATAAAAGTTGATAGGGCACAAGGGTGTAACGAAAATGATTAACATATCAATTGATAATTTCTATCTCAATGAGGTTTCCCTTTAGTTACCTTTCTCCTGATTGCAGTAGAATCATAGAATCATAGAAACCCTACAGTGCAGAAAGTGGCCACTTGGCCCATTGAGTCTACATCAACCACAATCTTATCCAGGCCCTACTCCCATATCCCTACACATTTATCCACTAACCCCTCTAACCTGCGCATCTCAGGACACAAATAGACAATTTTAGCATGGCCAATCAACCTAACCCGCACATCTTTGGACTGTGGAAGGAAACTGGAGAACCTAGAGGAAACACATGCAGACCCAGGGAGACTATGCAAACTCCACACAGACAGTGCTAACTACTGTGTCACTGGGCCGCCTCAAGTGCTTGGCCTTTTTCTTTTTTTAATGTTTCACCAACTTGAGAAACTTACCAAACCTCCTTCAAAGCACCTCCCAAACACACAAAGTCAACCATCCAGAAGGAGAAGGACAGCAGACATAAGAGAACACCATCATTTGCACGTTCCTCTCCAAGTCACTTATCATCCTGACTTGGAACCATATTGCTGTTCTTCCTTGCCACTGGGTCAAAATCCTGGAACTCCTCTCCTAACAGCCCTGTGAGTGTACTTACGCAGTAAGAAGTCTGACAACATCAGATTTAAATCCAACCGATTTATTTGATAGGAAACTCACAAGCTTTTGACTCGATGGCCTTCGTCAGATGAATGAGGTGTTCTGGTCTCCAACAGCATACATACCAGCATAGTCTGAGTTGGTATGTGTGTTGTTGGAGACCAGAACACCTCATTTGCCTGACAAAGGCCATAGAGTTGAAAGCTTGTGAGTTTACTATCAAATAAATCGGTTGGATTTAAACCTGGTGTTGTCAGACTTCTTAGTGTGTTTACTCCAGTCCAACGCTGGCATCTCTACATCAGTGCACTTACCCACAGGAACTGCAGTGTTTCAAGAAGAAAGCTCACCACTACATTTACAAGAGCAGTTAGGCATGGGCAACAAATGTTGGTGTTGCTAGTGTGCTCACATCCAGGAAATAAAATGGTCTGAGTCTGTTTGCTCCTAATTTCTGGCTTTATTTATAAATCAGAAATGTTTCAGAAAATCTATTAAGAACCAGTTTCTTACTGTTCAATCACAGGATTTTTACCTTTTCCAAAATATTGACTGTGAAATTAATGTAATTAGAATACAGTGTTGCTAGAGATATTAAGTGAATGATCAATTTTCTTCTGTTCCTATTCTCATTCACATCAGAATTGTGATTCCATATCTTCATCAGCTCCAGATTCAACTTCTCAAACATCCTAGACACTACCATACACAAACAGCCAACTAACCTAGCAGCTCATTGATTACTTCCTATTGCTTGCTAAGTGTTATTCACTATCACCCTGTCTTCAATGGTCAGGACTGGTTTCCTATGTCTTGAGTTACTGATTTCAAAAATTCTCACCCGGGTTTGTAAGTTTCTTTCCTGACATATGTAACTTCCCCTGGCTCTGCAAATTAGCTCAAACACTCATTTAGAATTATGGAATCCCTGCAGTACAGAAGGAGGCCTTATGGCCCATCCCAACACTGACAACAACCCCACCTAGGACCTATCTCCATGATCTCATATATTTACCTCACTGGTTCCCCCTGACAGTAAGTGGCAATTTAGCATGGCCAATCAACCTAACCTGCACATCTTTAGACCTTATTAGGACTTCCCTCTATTCCATTACTGTAAGAAGTCTCACAACACCAGGTTAAAACCCAACAGGCTTATTTGGAATCACAAACTTTTGGAGCGCTGCTTCTTCATCAGGTGAGTGGAAGTTAGTTCACAAACATGGCGTATATACACAAAGACACAACTACAAGAAAATTACGGATTGGAATGTGAAGAATGGTTTGAATGCGAGTCTTTACAGACAATCAATTCTTTACAGGTACAAACAGTGCAAGTGAAGAGAGAGATAGTCACAGGTTAGAGGTGTGAATTGACTAGGAGGGTTAGTAGGATTTGCAAACCCAGGGAGTATAATAGTGTTAAACCTGTTGGGCTTTAAACTGGTGTTGTGAGATTTCTTACTGTGCCCATCCCAATCCAATGCCAGCATCTCCACATCATAGTTCCATCACTGGCAGATTCCTTAGACATCTATTCAAATTCACTTCCAGAACCTCCTTTCAGGCACCTCTCTTGTCACCTTTAAAACCTGCTTGAAACGTATCTATTCTTTCACCTCTTCTGAATTTTGCCTAAAGTTCCATTCCATTTAAAACATCTGACTATTTGCCCACTAAAGCTGCTATAAAAGCTCAAATCGTCTTTGTTGTGAATTGTTGTTGACATATCACTCGGAGGTTTATGAAATACCGCCCAAGCTGTATGCGACGTTAGGACAGTAACCTTGTAAAAGACCGGACGGAGGTGCACAGATACTTGACATCAGTAGAACACAAAGTCCAGTGTGATTATATTAAAAAATATTGCCATGAAATGGTACTTGAGCTGCTCACAGTCCGTGTTTTGCTGCTGGATACGTACTAAATAATATTAGGTATAAACTTCATATAGAATCCAACAGCCTTGAAGGACACCAGGTGACCCATTGAAAGAACTATACAGTTAGTCCCTTGCTCTTTCCCCAGAGTCCTATCAATCTTTCCAAATAAATATCCAATTCACTTTTGAAAGTTATGATTGAATTTGCTTTCACCGCCCATTCATTAGTGCTCATAAGAGAACAAATTCCCCCATGACCACATTCTCCATTTTGATTTTAGGTGACATGGTGGCAGTGGTTAGCACTCACAGCTACAGGGGCCTGGATCCAATTCCCAGTTAGTCACTGTCCATGTGGCGTTTGCACATTTTCCCCGTGTCTGCATGACTTTCTTCCAGGTGCTCTGGTATCCCCTCATAGTCCAAAGATGTGCAGATTAGGTTGATTGGCCATGCTAAATTGCCCTTTAGTGTCCCAGGATGCATAGGTAGAGGGATTAGCAGGATTGTAGAGCCTGGGTGGGATTGTTGTCGGTGCAGACACGATGGGCCAAATGGTCTCCTTCTGCACCGTAGGGTTTCCATGAATCTGTGAAGCCCATTCCTTCAGTGCCAATGCCACTGATTTTTTTCAAATAGAATAATCAAACTTATTTCCATTTTTCCCAAATCCCTTTTCATCCTAACCATTCCCTTTGAAAATTGTATTAATCTGCAGACCACATTCCCACTTATAAATGTTTTAATATTTATACACGTTTATATATGTTATATGAGATGTGTCTATATGTTTTATATTAGCAATGTTAACATGTATCCCAAACACGACTTGTATCACATGTAGATAAACTCAATCCAGCCAATTCCCATTCAGACCCATGGCCCGGCGTCCCGGAAGCGCAGAATAAACCAATCACTGCGAGGAAAACTGCAGACGTTAACCAATCACATCTAGCATGTGGGTGTTGCAATAGCCTCCCGACAACCAATAGGAAGCCGGACTGCCGGACACCGCCCAGCACACTGTAGAATTAGCCAATCAGAGCTGGCAATGCAAAACAGCATTTTTTTTAAAGAATCGAAAACAAACGAATTTTGCACCGAGGAAGAGAGAGAGAAACTTCTATAGGGTAAGAACATAGCACTGGAGTTAGAGAGACAGGAGATAAATACAGGACCAGGGAGAGAAAGAGGAAACAGATACAGGATAGGAGACAGAGACAGAGTTCAGATACAGGACAGGAGATAGACAGAGAGCGAGAGAGGGGAGCACGTTTAAGAGTTAGGGAGAAGACAGTAATAGGACAAGGGTTAGAGAGAAAGAGGAAACAGGTATAGGACGGGGTAAGAGAGAGAGAGGACAGATACAAGTCAAGAGTTACAGAGAGGACAGGTACAGTACAGAAATTGATACTGTGGGAGGACCTTCAGCCAGTGGTTAAATAGATAGAGAGAGGGGACATACAGCATCGGGGCTGTGCAAATACAGGGGATCAGAGATACAGAGGGCAGATACAGGATTGTCTTTACAGAAAGACAACCGCAGGAGCAGAGATATCTTGGATTAGAGAGAGAGTAGAACATATAGCTGGTAAGAAAGAGTTATAAGGAAATAATAGATATGTAGAAGACACGCCGTTGGAGAGACAGGGAGATAGGCAAGACAGGAGAGTGTAGAGCTTCAGCGGAAGACAGACTGCAAGAGATAGAAATAGAAATAAGGAGACATCAAGGTATTTAGAGAGATTGATGCAGTAAGGGTGGAGAAAGAGGCAAACACAAGTCTTCTTCCACTTCCGGTTAGTGTTTTAGAATAGAGCAATAGACTGACAGGTGTCAAGTGCTTCCACGGCATGGTGAATCTGGTGAGTGTAGATCATGTGGATGATGTTACTTGTGGTGAGAGATTTTAGCTAGTGCCTTTCAGATTTTGGGAAGGAGAGTTAAACAGTTTTTTTTTAAATGCTAAAATGAGAAGCATGACTTTTGTTTATTCCTCTATGAAATCCAGTTGTTAATGCATTCCAATTTCATACAGCATTACTGCTTCTACTAATTTTCTCAACATGCCTCTTTCAAATTGTGAGTTATACTGTTTAAGCTATCTTTCTACAAATAATTTTTATGAACGTTTGAAGGGCTTGAGTTTATTTTTTAAGATATAGGTCAGCTGTTGCTCAAATCATGTGGAGTCTGGAACATGATTGTCATACTTAGTATGCTAACCTGGTTTTGTTGTTTAAGACATTTATCTTTCCAATTAGTGTGTGCAGGGAAATGATCTAAGCTAATATCATGGTCAATTAAGGATAATTATTGTTAGAAGTTTCTCTAGACTGGAAATTGTATGACTCTTCACACTGCATTCTTAATAAATGTTTTAGGTTATCACAAGGCCAGAAAAAGATCAGTAGGAAATAATAGAGTTCAATTCACTTTTTCATAACTTTTTTTGGTTTGGTTAGTGTGAGTTGTTTGATTCCATAGAGGCAGGATGGAACCTGTAGCTCTCTTGTTGCATTCCTCTTGCGCAGAGTTTGTCAACAGGAGACACAGTTCTTCAACACACTAGGCACGAGTGATCTTAATTGGGATTGAAGCAGAAATGAAATCCCAAAAGAAAGAGGTAGCCTGTAATTGTGACAGGACATTCCTTCCTTAAGTTTGGTAGGGTCTTTTCTTTCAGACTCCAAGTGTTAAATTAACTGTACACGTGTGTGAGGAAAAATGGCAGCCAAAAGCAGTTTTGAGGAAGATACAAAACAGAAACTGCTCAACCGGTCTGACAGCATCTGTGGAGAGAGTAGGGCTTCAAAACTTTGGCTCTGTTCTCTGTCCATGGATGCTGTCAGACCTGCTGAGATTTTCCACATTTTCTGTTTTGTTTCCGATTCCAGCGTCTGCAGAATTTTGCTGTTATCTTTGAAAAATGTTATCTCATTTTGAGTTTGCTGATTATTAATTGCATAAAAAATGTGATTTTGATTTGTGCTTAAGATTGTGTAGTTGCTGGTTTGGGCAGATCTCCCCCTCCCCCTCCCCCTGTATGGTTACCTTTTACATTTTACTTGATTTGTTGCATTTGCCACGGATACCTAACACTTGCCTATCACCCCTGTGCTCGCTGGCCTATATTGGCTCCCAGCCATGTGCCTCACTTTTTTTAAAGTGTGCATCCTTGTTTTCAAATCCCTGTGCAGACTCCTCCTCCTCCTCCTCCTTCCCTGTCTCTCTAATCTCTTCCAGTCTTGCAAATCCACCCCCAAAAAGGTATCTGTGCTCCCCTAAATCTGGCCTGTCAAGGGTCCCAGCTTTTAATTGCTCCACTGTTAGTAGCCAATTCTTTGGATGTCAAGGCCCAGAGTTCTTGAGTACTTTTCTTAACTACACCCTGGAAAACCTACATCTTTGTCTAGGCTTTTCTGCCCTGACATTATCCGCTCTGACCTCAGTGTCAAATTTTACTTCTAATGCTCATCTGAAGTGTCCTTGTGACATTTGTATTTACTTAGGACACTTAAGTAGTGTAGTTATTTTGAAGTGTGCTAACCAAATTTGTAGTCTAGCAATGTAAGCTAAAAGTAAAACTGTTTTAACTATAATATAATTTTTCAATTTGGCTTCCAAATTGGATAGAGTGGCTGAAGTGGCATTGAGACTCTTGATTGGTGTATTGCCGATGGTGAACATGTTAGGTTTCAGGTGTGTAAAGTCTATTTGCATGATTGTATGTATCTACCTCTTATTTCTTTGTCTTTCTTCATTTTCCTTCCCCCACCCTCCCCAACTTTCTCCTGATTTTTATTTCCCCCTTTGCTTCCCCTTTCTGCCTTTTTCTAAATAATACCTCTCTCCCACTATTCCCACCCCCACCTGCAACATCTTCATCTGTCATAATTTACCCTCTGATTTCAGGTAAATTCGGCCCTTTGGCCATTCATTCTCTCTATGGATAGCCATTAGCAGCCTTTCCCGTGGTTCCTGTGGCTGTGACTCATCATTCATTCCCTCACCCTGCAGTATAAATATCTCCCACTTTCTGTGCCTTTTAGTTTTGACAAAGGGTCAGCTCTTTAATCTCCTTACAGATGCTGCCAGAGCTGCTGGATTTTCCAGTATTTTCTCTTTTGGTTTTAATTTTGATTGGATTATTTTTAAATGAAATTTGCACTCATACAGTGGTTTTTACATGCTCAAGACATCCAAAGAACCACGTAATCGATGAATTACTTTGAAGTTTAGTTAGCATTATGCAGGCAAATGTGGCATCTTTTTGCAAACCTCAAGGTTCACAAATAGGGAATGAGATTAATGACTGGTGAATCAGTTTTTGGTGATGCTAGTTGAAACGCAAACATTGGCCAGGACAGAGTAAATCCTGCAGTCTTCCCAGAATAAACTTTGGGCATTTTAGTAACTGGGCCTCTGTTTAATGAAGATAGCTCTTACAATAATGTTGTGCTACACTAAAATGTCAGCCTAGATTATGTGCTTGATCCCATGAATAGGACTTGGATGATTGCCCTTTGAGATAAAAATGCTACCAATTGAATGTGTGTGTGATATATTATATATATTTCCAAATATTATGAGAAGACTTTACCACCAACTTAAAACAAAATCCATTAGAAAATGGTTGTGGGAGCGGTCAGTACCCATGGTAAGTCATGAAGTTGATTTCAGTAAATCTGGTCATTCGTGGGTTAATGCATTTAAAAAAGGAAGTTTCCAGCTTTTCATAAAAAAAAATTAAAAATATTTATTTATGGGGTGAATTTTACTGTCCCACTTGCCACAGGAATCAGAGTGGGTGAGGGATAGACCCAGGTCCGTTGACCAGGGCGGGATTTTCTGGTTTCAGAGCGAGCAAGGTCAAAGTCCCACCTAAACCTTTTTGGATAAGATCTATCATCCCTCTTAAAACCAGCCTCCTGATAGTTCCAGTCCGCTCCATATGGATGGTCCCTAGGGTGGTGAGTGTTGGCCAATAAATATCAACTTGCTAATAATGTCACCCACACATCCCATGAAGAAATTTTAAAAATTGATTTCAGAAATAATTATTGATGCTGAGTCATAAAGTTAAATTCACACTCTGAAACTGTCATTTCTTATATAGTTAGGTGTTTTAAAAACATTTCAAAAGTAAAATAGTGTTTAAAGAGAAATGAATAAGCGAATGTAATCGGTAAGGACAGAGGTTTGGCAGCAATATTTTGTATAGTTCTTCTACAAAGCACACTGGAATTTGAACTTATGGGTCTGTTTATACATAACATCTTTCCAATTGGTGTACGCCTCAATTATTTATTCTTGCAACCTTATGCTTATCCACATTAAATTGCATGTGTCCTGTAATGCTTGGGTTTAGTAGAGGAGGAAATGGAGCAATTGTTAGTGAAATCTTTCAAAAACATATACACTTGGCAGCATCCAGAGGATAAACCACTAATCCTTGACTGTATTTATCAGTGGCTGACACAAACCTGAGGGGAGATGGTAGCAGCTCTGACCAAAGTTCTTCACACTTCATTAAATACAAAAATAGTTATTGGGCTGGAGAGTAGTAGGTGCAACATTGCTGTTCAGGAATTTAGTAGAATGATTTCTCGGGATCTTCAGGAGGCGGTCAGCAAGGTAACTGACAAGCTTGTTAGTAAAATTCAGTCGTGTATTGGTTTAGGAAATGGAGAGAAAGTTAATTCAGAAGTGGGAAGCAGAGCTTCCTTGTCATTGTTGCTTATACCATTCTTCAGTTTAAATTCATGCTATCCATAATCATCTGATTTGGACTTGGTTATCAGGAACGCAAGCTTTGCTGAGAACCCCAAAGAAGTAGATTTACTGAAGAGGACTGTAAAAGACTTCACAGAAACCTAAGCAGAATGATTTAAATGAACAAACTGGTGGTAGATTCAGTTTAACGTACACCAGTGTGAGGCAGTGACTCACTTTTTTCTGAAGAAATAGAAGGAATGTGGGTAGACCTTTAATGGAAAGACTTAGATATATAAATATATTGTTAAAAACAAGTAGTTAAGAGGTCAACAATGTTCTGAGTTTTATAAATAGTGTATATTGTAGGGAATTGCTTGGATAATAAGAAACAGGGAAAGAAGAGCAGAAGGGATCTGCATTGAGATCGAGCCATTGCAATCTTTTAAGAAGTGTATTTTTTACTGTCACTGGCTTATGTTAACACTGCAATAAAGTTGCTGTGAAAATCTTAGTCATCACATTCCAGTGCCTGTTCAGGTATGCTACGGAGAATTTAGTAAGGTCAGTGCACCTAACCAGCATATCTTTCAACTGTGGGAGGAAACAGGAGGAATCCCATGCAGACACTGAGAACATGCAAACTCTACACAGACAGTGACCCAAGCTGGGAATTGAACGCAGGTTCCTGGCGCTGAGGTAGCAATGCTAAAGTATATGCAGAGAAACAGAATTATTACAAGGCAGAAGGAGGCCATTTGGCTCATTTTGTCTGCATCAGCTGTCCAAATGAACAATTTTACTTAATGCCATTCTTGCACCTTCTCCCTATACGTTATGCCTTTTCAAGTAACATTCTTTCCTTTTGAATGTCTTGAATGAATCTGCCTTTTAAGCACAATTGGATAGGGCAGGTTATTTTTAGATTGTGCTGGTGTAAAGACAGAACAGGTGTGGTAGTATTAATGCTCTCTTTCTGTGCTGAAAATTTCTATGGTTCAAAGATAAAAATTTGCCTTTCAGAGAATGACAATTTCAGTTCAAGCAAACCTTCAGCAGCCAAATGACATCTTGCATCAAGAAGCCAATCCAAGAGGAAATGATAGCAAGGTTTTCTTCGTCAAATCCCACCAGAATAGTATAGAGTAGGATCGATAGCAGATTTTTCTAGCAATTAAGAGATCAAGAACAAGAGGCATAGACAATTAAAGGAAGGCAGAAGACACTTGCACAGTGTTGTGAGGGTTTTGGAATATCTATATTCACAACTTAGATTGGAAGAAAAAGCATATAGAGGGACAAGAGAACAGGATGGGCAAACATGGTTCAGGTGGAGGATAAATGGATTCTGGACCAAATAGGTTGTTTCCATTTTGTAACTTCTAATAATATATTACCTCTGTAAAGGCTTGTTACTAATCCTTTTCTTCATTTGCAAGCATCTTGTAGCATTTATCTGTTAGAAGTTGTATTATTGTTGCTATTTAAATGTATTTGTTGCTGTATTATGGGGTACAGGCAAAGAGAATATAAATATTTACCTGGTACAAGAATCAGCACTAGCACAAGCACAGTAAGATAATTAGTCTCGTATTGTCATGTGGAAGTTGCTTTGTTAGTCTCTGTCTTTGTCTTTGTCTTTGTAATAACTGAGTCTGACCAAGGTACTAATTTTACATTTGCCGATGCTGATAAGTACAAAATAGCATCATAAAAATGTTATTTGGGTACACCAGTTGATTAACATTCAACCTAATTTGAATGAAGGGTTTAAATTTCAGCAACAGTCTCCTTTATCTATATTTAACTTTTACTGCTGCAGAGACTACATTTTATATTAGTAAATAAATACATGCAGGAGAAGCAAATCGTGTTGTTACAATATTCAGCCTGATTATACTGTGGGACCTGGGTTCAGTTCCTATCATGGCAATGTATCAAAGTGTTAGTGAGTGCAAATTTAAAATATTTTCATACCTCAGTCAATTAATTAAGGTTATGATAAATCTAATGAAATTGCACTGCAGTTGATTTCTAGAAAGTTACCTTTGTTTTTTTTAGACTAGTACAATGAGAACAAGTGAATTTGACTCCTCTGATGAAGAATCTGAAGGAGAACATCAATCACCATTACAGGTATCATGGTAAGTATCTGCACAACACTTTTTCATTGCTTCCATTTTGTCATGACGATTTTTTTATACACGCGCACGTTAATATCTGACACCACTTGCCTTAGTAACTGGGATGTTACTAACATCGGAAAAGATTGCAGTAGAGTTCTGTTTTTAGTGCGAATGTGTACCGGTCGTACTATCGTAGCCCTTTATTGCACATGTTGCACGAGTTTTTAAGATAACAAATTCATGATCTAAAAACCAGTACATTTCTTGTGAACAAAATTTGGATGCATCTTTTAATAATGTTACCAACCTGCTCAACTCTCTCATCACGATAAAATTAGGAAGCACAGCACATCAAGACACTTTCCTCTGTCTGAATTCAAATCAAGAGGCCATCCAGACCATCAAGTCTGCACTGTCTCTCCAATCCCACACTTCTTTGCCATCCAATTCCCATGAACCCCGTGCATTTATCTGGGCCAATTCACCTAATTTGCACATCTTTGGACTGTGGGAGGAAACCATGCACCTGGAGGAAACCCACAAAACATGGAAAGGATGTGCAAACTCCATAAATGGTCACCCAAGGCCAGAATCGAACCCAGGTCCCTGATGCTGTAAGGCAGCTGTGTTAGTCACTGTGTCACCATGCTGCCACTTATATTATTGTAAACCAAAGAGACAATCCACGGATCTGAAAGGCACATTACTAAAGTTCTGTTAACTGAAAAATAACTGTTTAAAGCTACTTTATATTTTCTGTCCCTTATTTGACCCTGTAGATGAAGGAAAGAAATCTGCCAATCTTATCTATTCTGGCTTACAAGTGACTCCAGCTACATAGGAATGTGGCTGACTCTCAGCTAAAAGTTAAAGTTTATTTATTAGTGTCACAAATAGGCTTACATAAGAATTGCAATGAAGTTTCTGTGAAAATCCTCTAGTCGCCACGCTTCAGAGCCTATTCGGGTACATGGAGGGAGAATTTAGCATGGGCAATGCATGTAACTAGCATTCTTTCAGACTGTGGGAGAACATGCAGACTCTGCACAGGCAGCACCTCATCACTCGCTGTGTCTAAGGGATCAGTGTATTCATCATCAGCAGGAGCTCTGGCCGTCATTCCATCATGAAACCACTGCTTTAGACATATATCCAAGTTTGACTAACATTTTCCAGAAGATCTCAATTTACTGTGACTTTGTCAGGTCACTCATGAACAAATTAAAAACTTTTGCAGGAAGTGTACAGAAGAAAGGAAATACTATAGAAAGAGGCCAACACCATTGAAACAAATAATGTTGGCTGTCTCGTTTTTATCACATACTAAACTCCTATTTCATTGCTGATAACTTGATATTAAAAGCGTCTTCTGCCTTCTTTTTCAAATCGCTTTCATTTAATTGTTTATCTATGCTTTTAATCTTCGTGATAATTCTCCAATGTTGCAACTTACTTGATACCTTCTGAAAAATCATAATTATATGAAATCAATTGTATTTCCATTATGTTGCCATCAGTTTCTTGTTTGAGCATGTTAATTGTATTACAGGGCCAGCTGTAATATCTGAATCTTAAATAATCTTATAACAATTGGATTTCACGCTCACAGCTACATGCTGTGCAGGTTATGTAACCTCCTGTTACTGCCACAGATCCTGCCTGCACCATTTTCAATGAGGGAGTTTCCTTCCACTGAGATTACCTCAAGTGCCCGTTGGGAGAAGGAGTCGAGGGAAGTATTGCCAATTTGGCATCCTTCCCTGGACATTGCACGACCAACTCGGCTCACTAATTGGGGTGGACAGATGTTTAGAAATTGTCTTGTTAAATTCTAACTGGTTCCTAATTGGGATCTTAATGTAATTCTTTGCCAAGTTAAGTTACTTGCTGCTTCCTCTCAAAAGGTTTCTTGCGAAGTGAGGAGGAAATGGTACAGAAAGGGAGGATTGTGTAATTTGAAGACTAGGCTTTTTTAACACAAGCAATTACAAAAGGTGTTGGGTGAACAAGGCAGTGTGGATCAGGGTGCAAACAGCTCCATTTTGTGCAAGTTGAATCTATGGATGGTTAACGTGGGTATTGGAACTATCAAGTTATCAGCAATGAAATAGGAGTTTAGTATGTGATAAAAGCGAGACAGCCAACATTATTTGTTTCAATGATGTTGGCCTCTTTCTATAGTATTTCCTTTCTTCTGTACACTTCCTGCAAAAGTTTTTAATTTGTTCATGAGTGACCTGACAAAGTCACAGTAAATTGAGATCTTCTGGAAAATGTTAGTTAAACTTGGATATATGTCTAAAGCAGTAGTTTCATGATGGAATGACGGCCAGAGCTCCTGCTGATGATGAATACACTGATCCCTTAGACACAGTGAGTGATGAGGTGCTGCCTGTGCAGAGTCTGCATGTTGTCCCACAGTCTGAAAGAATGCTAGTTACATGCATTGGCCATGCTAAATTCTCCCTCCATGTACCCGAATAGGCACTGAAGCGTGGCAACTAGAGGATTTTCACAGAAACTTCATTGCAATTCTTATGTAAGCCTATTTGTGACACTAATAAATAAACTTTAACTTTTAGCTGAGAGTCAGCCACATTCCTATGTAGCTGAAGTCACTTGTAAGCCAGAATAGATAAGATTGGCAGATTTCTTTCCTTCAAGGCATCACTAAACCAAAAGGCCTTTTATGACATCCGATAGTTTTGTGGTCACTAGTTTTTAATTTTAGATGATGGAATTTGAACCACCATCCCCAAAGCAGTAGTTTGGGCCTCTAGATTGCTAATCCAGTAACATTACCACTACACCACCATTCCTAGTATAAGGAACAGAGGAATTCTTGAGACACACAATGCTTAAATATATCCATATGGATTTTTTTTTGTCCTCTACATTACACACTATTAAATTAATTTTTTTTTGGTCACCAACACCCACCTCTCTCAACCTTTTCAATGACCCTGTGCTGTTAGATTGTTTGGTTTTGTTGTGCGTATTTTAAACCACTTGAAAGATTTTGGCTATAATTTACTTGAATAGTTGTTTGATACTAAACTGAGTTCACAAAGGTGTAAAATCCAGGTTATAAACACAAACTGGACAAAAGGGATCAGTACAATAGCAAACCCATCCAAAGCCGTTTATACAGTTACATAATTGGGGACAGTAGGGATTCATGATTTTAGTTCACTTACTTCCAGCAAACATTTCTAAAGGGTTGAACAGAACTGAAGTCCTACATATCTGACTCTGCCTCTACCTCATGGAGTGATAAAAAGATACAGTAGTCTGAGGACACATACCAACCAACTCAAGAACATAGTCTTCCCCACTGTCATCAGACTCTTGACTCGACTTGCTTTACATTAAGTTGATCTTTCTCTACACCCTATGACTGTAACACTACGTTCTGCACTCTCTCCTTTCCTTCTTCATGTACCGTATGTATGATATGTTCTGTTTGTGCACAAGAAACAATACTTTTCACTATATTAATACATGTGACAAGTCAAATCTTGGCAGCTCCACTGACTAATGGGGAAGAGATGAACCACATTCCTGTGGAATTGGAGTTAAACACATTCAGAGCTATCGGCACAAAAAGGCCACTGGGTCAGACTCAGAGGAAGCAAGTTTCCTTTAGGAAGGAAACCAAATGATATTTAAATAGCCGATTTCACACAAAAAAGACCATCCAACTAAAATGAATATTTAGTAATCCATTGACAGAATCAATATGGTGTACTTTTATTATTTGAGTGACCAAAATGAAATTGCAATTACTAAAATTAAGTCATCTATAGATTGTAGACTTAATGATTCATATCTGACTTCATCCCACTGAAAGGTTAATCAGTTCACCTTTTCAGAAAGTTAGAGAAATGTGTGCGTAGAACACGAGAAGATAATGACCAGTTTCTAAAGCAAGATAGAATCCCTACAGTGCAGGAGGAGGCTGTTTGGCCTATCAAGCCTGCACCAATAACAATCCCACCCAAACCCCATCCCCACAACCCCAAGTATTTATCCTACTAATCGCTGACACTAAGGGGCAATTTTGCATGGCCAATCAACATAACCAGCACATCTTTGAACCGTGAGAGGAAACTGGAGACATGGAGAAAACCCACATAGACACAGGGAGAACATGCAAATTCCAAACATCATGTGAGGCCGGAATTGAACTCAGTCCCTGGAGCTGTTTGATTTTGGAAGTTCTTATTTTGTTTGGACACAACTAACTTGCTAAAATATAGGTAGAAATATTTTTGCTATGTATTTCATAGGTTGGCTTTGTCTATGGTGAACTGCCACCAGTTCCTGGGAATCTGTGCGTTGCCAGGTAAGCCATTTTCCCCTGTGACATTATGGAATTTTAACTCCCGAGTTTGAGTTTGCAGTAATGTTTCTGTATTTCAGTTTGTGATTAAGCCATCCATGATATCTTAGAATTTCTCTCTTGATTGGGAAAAATTCTTAAGAGGACTCCTTTGTCCCCATGTTAATTTAAAGAGACTGATTACCAACACTTAGTACCAGGATTCAGTGTTAGTGGTTGTAAGTAGTCCTTGATATTCAGATGATATTAGTGAGCATCCTCACATTGGGCTGTGTGGCAAGTTAACTAAGGATCTACTTGTGACTTGCTTTTTCTGCGAAGGGAAGAAAGTGAGAAGGTATGTTCCACTGGCTGTTTTTTGAAGGATTTGTCTAAATCTCTGCTGGCAGTTCAATAAACAAGTCTGCATCAGTCTATCAAATAAACATATTCAAAATGAAGCAGCTCAGTAAGCTACTCTATTTGAACCTGTAGGGGAGGTGATGGTCTAGTGATATAATTACCAGATTATTAATCCAGAAACTCAGCTAATGTTCTGGGGATCGGGGTTCAAATTCTGCCACGATTATGGTGGAATTTGAATTCCATAAAAGAAAATATCTGCAATAAGAATCCACTGGTGATCATGAGATCATTGTCAGAAAAACCCATCCGGTTCACTAATATCCTTTAGGGAAGGAAATCTGCTGCCCTTATCTGGTCTGGCCCGCATATGACTTCAGAGCCACAGCAATGTGGTTGACTCTCAACTGCCCTCCAAGGGCAACTAGGGAAAGACAGTAAATGCTGTCCAGCCAGCAATGCCCATGCCCCACAAATGAAATTTTAAAAATCCCATTTTATTAACTGGCCCCAAATGTTGCTGGTTTTCTAATTAGAATACATAACAAGCAGGATAGCAGATCAGACACTCAGCTACAATCCAAGCTGATATTCCAACATCTGGAGCTACAGAAACATTTAAATAGAAGTGACTCTTTCCTGAGTTAGAAGGTTGTGAGTTTGAATACTACTTCAGGGACGTCCTCTAATTTGACACTGCAAAGCAAGCTGCACTGTTAGACAGGCCAATGAGACATTAAACCAGGACCCGGCTGCTCTGTCATGGTGGCATTAAAAAATCCATGGCAGCTTCTGAAGTTCTCAATAGTATCCTAGCCAATATTTATCCTTTAACAAATATCTGTAGAACAGATTATCTATCTGGTCAGCACAGTGGTTAGTATGCTTGCCTCACAGGATCCTGGGTTTAATTATGATCTCGGGTCACTGTCTTTGTGGAGTTTGCACATGTAAGTGTGGGTTTCCACCGGGTACTTGGTTTCCTTCTGCAGTCCAAAGATGTGCAAGTTAGGTGAATAGGCTAAACTGCCCCTTAGTGTCTCAAGTTGTGTAGGTTATATAGATTAGTCATGGTAAATGTGTGAGGGCAGGGGAGAAGACATGGATAAGATGCTCTTTCAGAAAGTTGGTGCAGACTTGATGGGCCGAATGACCTCTTCTGCACTGTAGGGATTCCAGTCATTATTTCTCTGTTTGGTAACAGAACTTCCACTCGCCTGATGAAGCACTCTGAAAGCTTGTGCTACCAAATAAATTTGTTGGATTTTAATCTGGTATTGAAACTCACTGTGCTTCCCTCAGTCCAACACCAGCATCTTTACAATATTATCTAATTGCCATATGTAACATCTTGCTGTTACAAATTGGCTTTATATTTTCCTATGTTACAATAGTTACTACACTTTGTTAGTACCCATGGCTGAGAAGTGTGCTGAGGTTGTGAAAGACATTGCATGAATGTAAATTCTTTCTGTCTAATGTTCAAGAAGTTGTGCTTAATCTAATCATGAAGTCTCACCACTGCAGAAAGAAACTATTTGGCCCATCAAGCCTGCCCCAATGACAGTCCCACCCAGACCCTATCCCTGTAATCCCAAATAATTATCCTGCTAATCCCGCTGGCACTAAGGCAATTCAACATGACCAATCAACTTTACCTGCATGTTTTTGGAGTGTGGGAGGAAACCAGAGGAAACAAACGCAGACGTGGGGAGAATGTGTGTGGAGTTTGCACGGTGACCCGAGGCTAGAATTGAATCCAGATCCCTGATGCTGAGCCAGCAGTGATAACCACTGACCCTTCAATCTGCCCTTTCCCCAGTCTTGCCTCTCCCTCCCTGCATTAATTAACATTGGCTTCTAAAACCTCAGACCAGCTGCACAGTCCATGAATTTGACAGGAAACTCACCGCTTTGGCGATGACATATAATGCCATGTTCCAGTTGGTGAGATAATTAGTAAACAAGTAGGGGTACTTCAAGTATGTCATTATAATTATTTTCTTTGGGACATACTTTAGCTCATTTATCTAAGTTGTTTGAGAGAAAATAATTGTATGCAGCCATTCTAATGGTGCTTCAGTTTAGCCATCTTAAATTCACGCATAATTAAATACTACTTTATTTAAACAGGGTGTAAATTTAAAGATATAAGAAGAAATCTTCAAAAAGATTTAGGTAATGCATATTTAAATATATATTTTTATATATGTCATGTATGTGGGTTCAAGGAAAATGGCCATTTTGGATGATGATGCTGTCAAATTAACTTGTTTGCTTTTGAAGCTATACTAAACCATTTTCTTTGTTTTATCTAGGGATTTTTTTTTCCTGTTTTGGTGCAGATTTGGTTGCAGAGTTCTTCTAATGCTGCCTGTAATCGAGAGGGGAGGGATTTTCTGACTACAGTGGGCATCATCGTGGGCAGGACAGGAAAATATTTTCCCCATCTCACCCACAAAGTTGCCTGTCAGTGTTTAGTTTTATTTATTATTGTCACCAGTAGACTTACATTAACACCGCAATGAAGTTGCTGTAAAAATCCCCTAGTCGCCACAGTCTGGCACCTCAGGTACACTGAGGGAGAATTTAGCATGGCCAATGCGTCTAACCAGCACGTTAGTTAGACTGTGGGAGGAAACCAGAGCATTTGGAGGAAACCCACGCAAACATGGGAAAAATGTGCAAACTCCACACTGACTCAAGCTGGGAATTGAACCTGAATCCCTGGTGCTGAGAGGCTAACCATTGTGCCACCATCCGAGGTGGTGATAGGCCATGATCCTATCCCACCCACAATGATGTGTGTCAGTGGTTGGTCCAGAAAATTTGGAGAGCAGCCAGAAGCCCATTGACCAGAAAGCATGCCCCCTAGTGATTAATGGTGAGGGAAAATAACCCATATTATTTGATTTGCTTTTTAGCCATTAATGGGCACTGAAATAAGAACCTTCCCCTTTGTAGGGAATAGATACAACTGCGTGACTGTTGTGCCCATTAATACAATGAAGCTCGACCAGCAATTTTACTGGTTTCAATTACTACTTTAGATAAGGCATTGGCTCTCTCAATCTGCATCATTTATCCCATTGTTGGATTACAGTGGTAGTAAAATGTAAAGCTTGTATCCAGTTAATTAGGCCTTTAATTCATAGTGTCCATTTTCTTCAACTATCGACAGAAGAGCTCAAGAGCCACAACATACAAGATGTATTTGTGTTCTGTACCAAAGGAGAGATGACAAAATACAGGGTTCCAGGCTTGCTGGAATCATACCAGCAACAGGGATTCACCGTGTATCATCATCCTTTTCCCGATGGAAGTGTTCCAGACATTGCTAGCTGTTGGAAAATTCTGGAAGAGTTAAGGATCTGCTTGGAAAATGAGAAAAGGATCCTTATCCAGTAGGTGGCATTGCAGCTGTTAATTGTGAACTTGTGATGTGGAGATGCCGGCATTGGACTGGGGTAAACACAGTAAGAAGTCTCTCAACACCAGGTTAAAGTCCAACCAATTTATTTGATAGTAATTCTCAAACTTTCGGGGTTTGCCCCTTCATGTGAGTGGAGAGTTCTGGCCTCAGATAGCATATACACACATAGTTTACAGATTACTGATTAGAATGCAAGTCCTCACAACTAACCTGCTATTCAAGTCTTAAAGATGCAGACAATGTGAGTGGAAAGAGCATTAGTTACTTACACTAAGTAACCTCACTTACTGTACTGTCTGGAGACAATACACATCTCTTTAACTATGCCTAATGCTCTTTCCACTCACATTGTCAGTATCTTTAAGACTTGAATAGCAGCTTAGCTGTAAAGGCTCACATTCTAATCAGTAATCGGTAAACTGTCTGTGCTGTTATATGCTCTTTGAGGCCAGAACTCTCCATTCACCTGACCTGCTTGTGAGTTTACTATCAAATAAATTGGTTGAACTTTAACCTGATGTTGTGAGCCTTCAAATTGTGAACTTGTACAGAATATGTATGGGTGTGATTTTCCCACAGAATATTTGTTTCAGCCTCTAAGTAACTGAATCTGAAAAGTAAATAATTTTCTCTTGAGTAATTGGTTTGTCTATTAGTCATTACTAGTTTTGGGGGATTGGCTGGCTCAGTTGGCTGGATAGCTGATTAGTGATGCCAACAGCATGGGTTCAATTCTCCTGCTAGCTAAGGTTATTCATGAAGGCTCTGCCTTGCCCCTCACCTGAGATGTGGTGATCCTCTGGCTAAATCATCACCAGTCTGCTCTCCCTCCCTCCGTCCCTGCAATGCAAAAGCGAAGGATCCTCTAAGACTATGGCAACTTTACCTTATCTTTTTAGTCATTGCATAAGTTTACTGCTTCAAAAGCTGCATCACAGAGCAGCAAAGGTTGAAGGTTCAATGAGCTTTCAAGTATGTCCAGGGGATGTCAACTTTGTTGCCAGTTTACGTCCATTGCCACTGATGTGCAAGAATGTGAGCAAAGGTAGATTTCCTCACATTCTACTGGGAGTCACCACTATCTTGAGAGCAACGAATGCTGCCAAACAGTAATACTTGTGTTCCATAAATGAAATGATTAAACAAAAAACTTGTGAGCAAGGAGATATAGGCATGTATGCAACACCAGCTCAAAACCATGGTCAACACATAGTTACTGCCACAGGAGTGATTGCTAGTCTTCAAGTACACCTCATCGAAATGGACAATATACTTTCACCTCTCTTTCTTTGGGTGCATGTGCTCATTTCAGAGATGTGTTTCTGCTGCTGACTAGTCTTTGATATGGAAGAACACTGGAGGAGTGGTAGATTAAGACCAAATTAATTAGTGTAGAGACAGTGTAAGAAATTGTTAGAACAGATGTTTTGTTATCTTTTTGGTTGAATATTTCTGTGCATTGTATTATTTCTGGGACAGTGAGAAACAGGGATGGGTTTGGTCCACATAGTTTGGAATTGGAGTGTTGGAGCATTGGTGTCATGCTGCTTAATCTGTCTGTCATCATTTGCTTCATCCACTAAGCAAGAATATTTCAGATGGGAAAACCCACTGAGACCTCTTCAAAATGAAGTGGGATGAAATATTTGAATCCACAGCAGGAGGCAGAGGATTAATGATGAAGCACTTCTTTTAAGAAACAAACAGCAAATCGGGTGAAATACAGCAGCAAAATAGCATGGATGCTACAATCTGAAATTAAAACCAAGAAATACTTAGAAGGGGCGACTGGGGAGAGAAACAAAGCTTCTGTAACACAAGTTTTTGTGAATCCTTCCCTAATGAACATCTTTGCCTCCCAGTTGAGCAAGAACAAAATGTTTTTACATACTGATGTAAAATATCAATCACCATTTCAACAAAATATGTTTGAGCTCTTTGGGGTAGGAAATTCCTACCCAATCAGAATTTAACACCCACATTCAGGTAGAATCTCACCCCAAAATCAAGTTATATTAAAGAAGAAAGTTGGGCAAAGATCTGCAGTCTTAATAACTGAGTTCCCATTATTATAGTTAGGATTTTGTACATACAGAACCATTCAGAAATATAGATCTGTTCCTGAGAGTTTAATCCTGACAAACTGATTAGCTAGTTTTATTTCGAGGATCATTTTTGATATTAATAGAGCACAAATAACATTCTCATCAAAATCTGAACTTTTTTTGAAGTACTTTCTTTCTTTGCAGATGTTACGGAGGCCTTGGGCGTTCCTGTCTAAGTAAGTGCAGAGTTTTATCTCCTCTGTTCTTGCACTTTTTTTGTAAAGCTGTTACCCAAAGTAAGGAAAATTGAAAAGAGTTCCTTACAATTCTGAAATGTCATTTAATCAGATGAGTAACAGAGTTTGAAAATGTCTTCTTCCTGCATTGTGTTTCCTAGTTGCAGCATGTCTCCTCCTGCAGCTGTCTGATACTATTCTGCCAGAAGATGCAATTGGCTACCTTCGTGAACTAAGAGGAGCTGCAGCAATACAAACTGTGAAGGTATAGTTGATCCATATAAAGTTTATTTATTGATCAAAGGGAGGCTTGCATTAACACTGCAAAAAAGTTAGTGAAATCACCCCCTAGACACTCCACTCCAGCACCTGTTTGGATACACTGAAGGAATTTAGCGTGGCCAATGCACCTAAGCAGCACGTCTTTCAGAATGGACCCTGGTGCTGTGAAGCAGCAGTGCTAACCACTGTGCCACCATATCTGCCTCTCAAATTGTTTATTTCTGCTTTATTTTCTCTTTGACCAGTTTTCATCCTTCCTTTCCTGGAGAGATAGGGGTAAAAGTTGATTCTTACTGCTATTTTCCAAGCAGAAAGCAGCCACAATGTCCTCCATCCTGACGACAATGGTTAAAATTCGTCCAACATCTTATCAGCCATTGACTATTTTCAAGTATTCTAGCTTATTGTCTCATTTGAGAAAGAGGTTTGATACTGAGCCTGCTCCACATAAACTCCTGCACTATAGGGATTCTATATACCACCCAGGCCCTATCCCCATAACCCCATCCCATTTACCCTAAACCCAGTGACACTAAAGAGGTAATTTAGCTTGGCCAATCCATTTAACCTGCATCCTTTTGGACTATGGGAGGAAACTAAAGCATCTGCAGGAAACCCACACAAATGAGGGAGAATGTGCAAACTCCCTCATTTACCTGATGTTACCTGATGAGGTAACTGTTACCTGATGAGGTAACAGTACTAACCACTGTACCACCATGCTGCTCTCAGGTTTTAGTAATTTGCTGCAGCTTAACTATAAACAAAGAACAACACAGCACCGGAAACAGGCCCTTTGGCCCAACAAGCCCGTGCTGCTGTCCTAATGTCTTAATGACATATTGGGTAACAAATTGGTCCCAGCAGCCTAAGAGCACATTTTTGGGATGTGGGAGGAAACCGGAGCACCCGGAGAAAACCCACGCAACCTCGGAGAACACGCAAACTCCCACAGGCACAGGCCCAAATCCATGTGTCTGCACAGCAGCAGCGATAGTCCCTGAGCTGTCATGGTGCCCATCAGATGGTCCAGTTTAAGCATACACTAACAATGTGAAGCACGAGGCCACTCCTGAAGCAACATCCAAGAGCAGCCCTCGCACGACCTGCCACATGCATGCCCTTGTTGATCAACAAGGTGGACCAAACATCCTGTGGAAACAAATAAGATATTTAAACAGTCCTATATCCCTCTATCTGCAGACCACTCATGTGGCTGTCCAAGAGACCCTTAAACAACCCTAGCATGCCTGCTCCCACCACCTTACTCGGTAGTGCATTCCACACCCCCACTACCCTTTGTGTGAAAAACTGCCCTCTAATATTCGTCTTATACATAGCCCCCCTCACCCTAAGGCCATGACCCCTCGTTCTATCCTTTTCTAATGGTGGAAAAAGCTTACCACCATTTACTCTATCTATACCCCTCATAATCTTTTATACCTCTAATAGATCCCCTCTCAGCCGACGTCTTTCAAGGGAAAACAACCCCAGTGTGTTCAATCTTTCCTCGTAAGACAGCCTTTCCATACCAGGCAGCATCCTGGTAAATCTCCTCTGCACTCTCTCCAGGGCCTCCACATCCTTCCAGTAGTAAGGCGACCAGAACTGGACGCAGTACTCCAAGTGAGGCCTAACTAACGTTCTATACACTTGCAACATTAGACTCCTACTCTTGTATTCTATACCTCTTCCTATGAAGGCTAACATACCATACGCTTTCTTTATCACATTCTCCACCTGTACTGACACCTTTTAGAGACTTTTGAACCTGCATCCCCAGGTCTCTCTGCATCTCTATACTCCGGATAGTTTTACCTTTTATCCTATAACTGCCCGCTACATTTTTCTGGCCAAAATGCATCACCTCGCATTTATCTGGATTAAATTTCATTTGCCATCTATCTGCCCAATCTACCAGCCTATGTCCTGTTGTATTGCCTGGCACTGCTCCTCAGTTCCTGCCAATCCAAGCATCTTAGTGTCATCAGCAAATTTGCTGATCACACCACTTACCCCCTCTTCCAAGTCATTTATATAAACCACAAATAGAAGGGGTCCTAGTACTGAGCCCTGTGGCACACCACTAGTGACACACCTCCAGTTGGAAAAAGAGCCTTCCACTACTACCTGCTGTCTCTTCCTCCCAAGCCAGTTCTCAACCCATCTACATACCTGGCCCTGTATCCCATGTGCCTTCACCTTTTCTATCAGCCTACCATGAAGAACCTTGTCAAACGCCTTATTGAAATCCATGTAGACGACATCAACAGCTTGTCCTTTTTCAACCGTTTTTGTCACCTCTTCAAAAAATTCCACTAGATTCGTAAGGCATGACCTCCCCTTAATGAAGCTATGCTGCGTATCCCTGATCAGATCGCAGCGCTCCAGATGCTCATACATCCTGTCCCTGAGGATCCTCTTACCGGTGAGCTTACCTATAACTGAAGTCAAGCTCACTGGCCTATAGTTCCCTGGGTTATCCCTCTGACCCTTTTTAAACAACGGTTCTACATTTGCTATCCTCCAATCCTCTGGGACCTCACCTGTGTCCAAAGAAGAGACAAAGATTTGCATCAGAGGATCAGCAATGTCATCTCTCTCCTCCCTTAGCAGTCTGGGGTAAATGCCATCAGGCCCTGGAGCTTTATAAGGCTTTATGCTGCCTAAAAGCCCCAACACCTCTTCCCTCGTAATGGATATTTCCTTTAACAGGTCCTCAAAGCCGGCACCTGACATCAGGCCCCTCTCCTGCGTGAATACCAACGCAAAGTATTCATTCAGGATCTCCCCCATTCCCTCAGGCTCTAAGCATAGTTCCCCTCCTCTGTCCCTGAGAGGTCCAATCTTCCCTCTAATCATCCTTTTGCTCCTTACATGGGAGTAAAATGCCTTAGGATTTTCCTTAATCCTACCTGCCAAAGCCATCTCGTGGCCCTTTTTTTGCCTTTCTGACACCCCTTTTAAGATCCCGTCTACACTCTCTATATTCTTCTAGCGCTGTCTCTGTCCCCAATTGCCTAGATCTAACGTACACCTCCTGCTTCTTCCTGACCAAGTCCTCGATATCCCTAGTAACCCACGGTTCTCTAATCCTACCTTTCCCATCCTTCCTCCTTACCGGCACATGTCTTTCCTGCAAAGATTTTAGTTTTCCCTTGATAAAAAGACAGCTTATTTTAATTTTATTTTCACAACTCTAAGAAGTCAAAAGTTCCTATTCCTGATGCCTACTGCCAGTTCCCAGTTTGTCCCCTGACTGCTCTGGTCTCATTTTTTCATCTTTTTCTGTTGCTGAAGCAGGGTTTACCAGGAGAGCTCTCAACAGGGCAAAAAGCCCAAATCTGATCTTTCATTTCTCTGAAATGATTTTAAGACATGTCTTGCCCATGTTTATTATTGCACTGAATAATCAGAGCAGTAGTGCATAGCACCAAGTTACAGACAATCATACATCACTCATATCTCCAGAACTTCTTGGTGGACACTAAGTCCCTCTGAATATCAGTCATGTTTGTTCCCTGGAGGGGAAGTAAGCAAGCAAACTCTTGCAGACTGTAAGACATTCCACTCCCTCAGCAGGGCTCCTTATTCCCTTTCCTAATCTACATACTAGCCAACAATCATCTTAAAGCAATACTTCTGCAATTTGTCACAATGCTCATTGCTTTATGGTATTTCTCAATCCTTATCATGGTTACATAACAGCCTTGCATAAACTCCAATCCCCTTCCAGCCTCACTGACCCCTGTCTGTTCTTCACTTCTCCCACTACCAGCTGCTATTTCTGAACAAAAATAGGCATGTGCCCACAAAAAGCAGATCTCTAATGGAGGAGGGGGTGCCTTCACCCATTCAGGGACCAAGGATGGAATGGGGACAGTGAGGTGCTTCCTCCATTCCTTTTGGCACAGAGAACCCATATAACTTTGGATTGGGTTAGTAAGACTGATGGCAGCTTGCTGGTAGGTTACTAGCAATGCCTTTAGTGTTATTGACATCCTTGAAGCATCAGTTAACCTGTTGTTCCAAAGACAAGATGCTTGTCTTTAAGTCTTCTATCCTCCCTTGCTGTAAAATCTACCACTGCAGGAGATGACATAGGAAGAGAAAGGTGGTGAAAAGGATGATCTTACCACTTAATGAGTAAGCATTATCCACTTGCAATTTAAGTTTCAGCAAAACACCATGACTCTTCCATCTAGAATTTGATAGTCAATGCAGCATCCTCTCCAAGTTACATGCTATGAAGATTTGGAACTATAATTGCCATTTCTTCATTGGATCAAAATCCTGCAAGTTCCTCCTTAACTGCACAGATGTACCAACACTACATGGACTACAGTGATTCAATCAGGAAATTCCTCCCCAACTGTTCACTTCAAGTGCATTTATGGATGGACAATAAATGCTAATATCCATGGTGGGGGGGAAAAAAAATAAAGATCTAATTCTGATTCATGTTCAGAAACACCAAAGCCACTTCCACCTTTTAAGGGCCCTAGCAATTAAAAACATGAAGGTGCCTGAAAATATAGGATGAAGTGAATATCTTTATTTATTTTAGTGTAAATGCACTAATTATTCAGAAGTCCAGTTTTTGTACAATGTTAGGCGTGGTGCCACCATTCAAATGTGCTTGTCCCATAACTTGAGTGGCACTAGTTCTTTACCTCTTCCAACAGTGAAAATACACTCACCTGAAGCTGCTGGAATCAAACTGAAAACAATGCAATTGAGAAATTAGTAAACATCCCACAGTCCAAGCTAGTGTTTCTCCTGAATTTCTTTGGTTTGCAATCAAATTGAGGAATTCACAATTTATACTTTTTCAACATAGTTACTGTGAATGAATAGTTAAAACAGTAGACAACTTCCAGCTATTTAATGTATGCACAGACACTACCTGATTTACAATACAGACTAGCAAAATTAACTTCCTTTTCCTTATAGTGCATAAACACAGGTTGTGAAATTTAGTGGCCAAAAAATTAACAAGTGTCTAAATTGAAGACCTCCTTTGAGCTCAAGGCCCTGCACATTGGGGTTTGATTTCAGTTACTGTTCAGCACCTTAAAGTGGCTATTTTCTGTGAGCTTTCGTCAGCTATTCAGTTGTAATGGCATCACAGCAGAGTCTAATGCTGGCAAGAGCATATTAGGACTTCGGTCAGGGTTTGCTGAAGAGAGAGAAGCATAGGGTGATCAAATTAAAGTATTCAGGAAATGTAAAATGTTGAATTGGAACATGAACAACTTTTTAAATTTTGTTTGTGACAGCAATACAACTACTTACATGATTTTCGGGATAAGGTGGCAACATACCTGGCAACAAAAGATGATGCTGCAGCCCGATCGGTGTCAAGATAACAAGAAATGTCAAATTTCAGGTTGTATATTGTAATTTTGTAAATTGATTGTGTATATGTAAATTTTACAATTGTCCAATCTCTACAAAAGGATCAACCACCTGAAATGAACTATTTCTCTCCAGGGATGTACTAGAACTGCTCAGTATTTCCAGTATTTGCAGAATGTTGCTTTTGTATTAGGCCTTTTTAACTTGTTACTTTAGATCTTTTGTTCATTTGTTTTGCATCACAAAACCACACCAAAGTAGTTGTATCATGACACTTTCTGGAACTTATATTGAACTGCAGTCTGTTTTATTGTAGGAAGCACAGCATGACCCCACAACAAATATGATAATGATAAAATCACATGTTTTAGATGATAGATTGATCTCTGTTTTGATTAGCTATCATGCCTACATATAGGCAACAAGTATAACTACAGCTAAACTTAGCCAGTAGACCAAAAATCACAATGCAGCATTGGAATATAATAAAACATGTTTAACATTTCTCCATGTATAAGCATGTCTTTTCCCCAAAAAACAGAATCCTTACAGCAGGAAGAGGTCATTGGGCCCATCATGTTTGCACCAAATCTCCAAAGGTACATCTTACCCCATTGATCCCCTTAACCTTAACATATTGAGTCACTAAGAGGCAACTTGGCATAGTCAATCAACCTAACTACACAACTTTGAACAAAATATTAAGTTATATCCATATGTATCACACTTTCTCAGTGACCAATTTAGGCAAATAAAGTGCTGAGAAATGGTTGTTCTTTCAATATACAAGAGTTCCTCTCCTTGATATATGCATTTATTTTGAATTGGCTATCATTTCAGAGATACGATACCACAGGTGATAATGTATGCCAGCATACTCTAGCCTGATCGTCAAGCTTCTTGCAAGATCACTTAATTGCACAAAACTTTACTATAAAGGTTCATAAATGAAAAAACAGGGCAGCCTTAGGTATACCAAGTATAACTGAGTGTCAATTCTGGATACTTTGGGCCAGTTTTAAAAGTAGAGTCCATTAATATTAAACCCTATTCTTATAAAATAAACTATACTGTGACATACAGAAACTGGTTGGTAAATAGTCTTTAATTAGTAACCTCCTCCCCCTCCACTTAACAACCATACCTTTGCATTAAAACGTTTCATAATCCATTCTAAAACAAATGTCAGTCTATTTGTTAACAAGGGTATGTGATGTAGTGCTAAACACACACCAAGTTCCTTACCCAATTCATTGTCAGCACCATTGCCCCTGATTCACCTCAACAATTTTGCATGCTGCAGTACATAAGTTTTAACATTTATTCATTTGTATTCAGCTTTTTATTTGCAGAAATTTGTACAGAAAAATAAACATACAGCTATAACACACCACATCTAATGAACAGTACTATTACAAACCAAATTAACTATTCTGAAAAGGGAACTTATGCTGTAATAACATAATAAGAACAAATACTATAATGAGGGTCAAAATAACTGAATTTATTATGTATATTAGAACCATATAAATGTGTAGGTCAAATCAATGTGAAATACTTTGGCACCTTTACCAGAGCTAAAATAGTCTTCACAAATAAATGTTTCCAAACTAAAACAAAGTTTTACTTTTAAAATAAATGTCACTTTTGCAATGGGAAAGCAATCCATTTGTGTAATTTTAATGTGCGTATTCTGTAAAGAATGACTATCACAGGCTATATCCATCATTTCTCCCGTAAGTACAAGCTTTTGAAATAAATTCTTTTTACACAATGTGGAAAAAAAGCTATTAGACTTACTAAAAACATAAACCAGTATCCACTGATGCTTAGAGATCCAAAGAATTATTTGGATTCACCTTCTTGTCTTTCTTTTAAACTGGACACTATACATTTGAGTCTAGTTACATAATTTTTTTTACATAATATTCCTGTAAGTTACTTGTAAATAGCGTCGAGTAGGAGTGCAACTTCCATGTTATGTTTAAAACAATCAGTAATTAGTGATTTTCATACATAAAGTACAAACGTAATCGTTCTCAGTTTTGGGTCAAGGCATATTGCAGAAATAATTTCTTCTACTGGCAGAAAACTATAAACTCTGGAGGCGAAATGTCCATGAAAAGTGAGGAAAAGCATTTAATTTGTATGCATACAAGCAAGTCATATCTGGCGAACTACACATTCTGTAGATGAGTCCAAGTTGTTGGAAAATCACCACTGTCCTTCTGTTCCTTGCATGGAGTAAACGAGTTCACTGGATGTCACAACTGTTACTTTTAAGAACTCACCAGCACATAGATCATTCTGCAAAACATAAGTTTAAAAAAGGCTATTATGCTAAATTTGTCACAATGGAATAAAACAGGTTTGATTTCAAAATTAATGGCAACCAGTGGGCTATTTAATAATTGGACTCCACTATTAATGGTATCCCTCCTGCTGTCCTCAACTTACCTCTTCAATCATTTATTCCCAGCCCATACTTCCCTCCTTTTAGATATTTGCCTTTATTCATCATAAAGTGATCCTCCAATTTTCTACATATTGTTTACATTATAGAAGCTGGTCTACACTATCTTGAGTTGTACCCAAACCCAGGTTATTTGTATAATTTTCTTATCTTCATCAGATGGCATTCAAATCAGTTATTACAATTCTACTCTCATTCTTGGGTTTCTAAAGCTTTTGGCTGTGAAAGACACACTTTTAAACAGGAAACTTAATGAATCTTTCACAAGTCACGTTCGTGGATATCTAAAGTGACCAACTTTGCTGTGTGCTGTACTTGATTGTACAGCACACAGTGGTACAGTGGTTAGCACTTTTGCCTCACCGCCAGGGACATGGGCTTAATTCCCAACATGTCACCATCTTCATGGAGTCTCTACATTTTCCCTATTGTCTGCGTGGGTTTCTTATGGATGCTCCAGTTCCTTCTCATAGTCCGAAAGACATGCTGATTAGGTGCACTGGCCATACTAAATTCTCCCTCTATACCTGAATAGACGACTAGAGGATTTTCACAGTAACTTATTGCAGTGTTAATGTAGGCCAACTTGTGACACTAATAAACAAACTTTAAAACATTGTTTTCTAT
Source organism: Sphyrna mokarran (assembly GCA_024679065.1). NCBI lineage: Eukaryota > Metazoa > Chordata > Chondrichthyes > Carcharhiniformes > Carcharhinidae > Sphyrna > Sphyrna mokarran. Next base: position 38,209,296 of record JAGIQG010000015.1, read on the forward strand.
CAACTCTGCACAGTCTGGGTCTCTGCACCTTCACTTCTCTGATTTTAGGGGGGAAAAAAACGTTCAAAGACTCTCCAATATCTAAAAGATTTGAATCAGGGATGTGATACTTGCTGCTCATCTGGGTAAGAACATAATTAAATAATAGGCCATTTGGAGCTTGCTCTGCCATTCATAAAGTCAAGACCAATTTGATTGAGGCCTTAACCCCACTTTTCTCCCGTCTCTCAATCTTTGACACTCTTGAAAATCAAAAATCTACTTCAACTGTGAATATATTCAATAAATACAAAAAATTAATGGAAAGAATTCCTCATTTCTGTTGTAAATGGATGACTTATTATTGAAAACTGTCCCCTGTTCTAAATTTGAACAGGGGAAAATTTTCTCAGTATCTAACCTGTTAAGCCATCTCAATCATATATGCTTCATTAAGATCACTTCTCATCCTGCTAACTTCATATGAGTTTTGATGCAACTTTTCCACAAACATCCAATCCCTCCGCCACTGACTGACAGTTGAGGGTAGCATCTAGAGGATGCACTGCAGGAACTCATCAAGGCTCCTTAGACAGCATCTTTCAAAGCCACAACCACTACCATCTAGAAGGACAAGGACAGTAAACACTTTTGGCACCACCAACTAGATGTTCACCTCCAACCTGACTTGAAACTACATTGCTATTCTTCACTGCCGCTGGGTCAAAATCCTGCAATTCTCTCCCTAATAGCAATGTGTGCCCACATCACATGGACTGCAGCAGTTCAAGAAGGTAGCTTATTACCATCTTCAAGGGTAATTAAGGATGAGCAATAAATGCTATTCTAGCCAGCAACACCCACATCCTATAATTGAATTAAAAACCTTTCCTCATAAAACAATCCAGTGAACTTTATCCCCTTTAAATGAGACCAAAACTGTATACAACATTTTAGGTATGGTCTCACCAATGCCTGTCTGTCGTAATAAGACTTGTCTACTTTTGTACTCTATCTACTTTGCAAAAAAGGCAAATATTCCATTTGCCTTTAATTACTTGATGTATCTATGTGCTAAACTTCTACAATTTTTGTGCAGCAAATCCTCAATTCAAATTAAAGCTTGTTTATTAGTGTCACAATTAGGCTTACATTAACACAACAATGAAGTTACTGTGAAAATCCCCTAGATGCCATACTCTGGCATCTGTTCGAGTACACTGAGGGAGAATTAGTGTCACAATTAGGTTTACATTAACAATGCAATGAAGTTACATGAAAATCCCCTAGGTGCCACAGTCTGGCAGCTGATTGGGTACACTGAGGAAGAATTTAGCATGACAAATGCACCGAACCAGCACACATTTCAGACAGAGAGAAAACCGGAGTGTCCGGAGGCAACCCGTGCAAACATGGGGAGAACATGCAAACTCTGCACAGACAGTGATCCAAGCTGAGTATCAAACCCAGGTCCCTGGTGCTGAGAAACAGCACTGCTAACCAGTGTGCCACCCTTCAAATTCTGGCCATACTAAGACTCTTCAAAGGTTCAAGTCAGCAATGTGATGATCATGCCACAACCCAACTTGAAGTGAAATGACTAAGTAAAGCATAGGTTCCCATAGGGAATCAGTGTTAAAATCAGAATTAGGTTCCTGTGGACATTTCTCATCCAGAAGAAAAATACAAGGTGAAATACTGTACCTTATGTGCAGCACTGTGAATTCCTAGCTGAAATAACTTAATCACAAATTATAAATGAATTATATAGTGTCCAAAAAAAATACATTAACTGTACAGATATCTGTACTATGTGTACTTTTCAAATTGACCAGGCTCCATCTGGTGACAGAAGTTGCTCACTGTTGTCATCAGTTGAAGTAAGAAGTCTGACAACATCAGGTGTTGTCAGACTTCTTACTGTGTTTACCCAGTCCAACGTCAGCATCTCTACATCATCAGCTGAAGTCCCAGAACTACCTATACTGACTCACTGACCAAATTTAGCTGAGCCCAAGAAGCAAAAAGCACTAGTGACAAAAGTGGAAGCAGTGGGGGAAAGGTTTGTGAGTAGCCCAGCCATGGAAGGGGATGTCTTGGCTAACTGTTAAAGTGAAACAAGCATGTATGGACACAATTTTATTAACAATAAATAAAAACATTAAGTAATGCAACATTAAGCAAGGATTTACAGCACAAGGGGTGCTCTGATTGTGTCATTCTGCAGCATCTCTGCATTTAAATAATGTTCTGCTTTTCTATTCTTCCCACCAACAATGGACAACCTCTCACTTTTCCACATTATACTACATCTGCCAAATTTTTGCCCACTCACTCAATCGATCCACCTCTGTTTGCAGACTACGTTTCCTCTTTATAATTTGAATTCCTACCTAACTTTGTATTATCAGCAATACACTCAATCCCTTTATCCAAATCATTAATATAAATTGTAAGTGGTTGATGGTCCTGCACTGAACCCCATGGTACTCCACCAGTCAGTCTGCCAGTTGAAAATGGCCCATTTATTCTGACACACTGTTTCCTGTCAATTAGTCAATCCTCTTTCCATACTAATTATCACCCCAGCACCCTGAACTCTTGTGTAATAACCTTTTGTGTGACACTTTATCGAATGTCTTTTGGAAACTGAATATACATCTCCTGGTTCCCCTTTATCCAGCCTGCATATTACATCCTCAAAAAACTCCAATAAACTCCTGGTCAATTTCATAAAACTATTTCCTAAATGTCCTGATACTACTTCCTTAACAATGGGTTCTAGTACTTTCCCAATGCCAAATGCGAAGCTGACTGGCTTAGAGTTTGCTGCTTTTTATCTCGCTCCTCTCTTGAGCAGAACTGCTATATTTGCGGTTTTCCAATCTGCTGAGAACTTTGCAGAATCTAGGCAAGTTTGGAAGATTACAAACCAATGCATCCACTATCTCTTGCAGCCACTTCTTTTAAAGACTCGAGGAAACAGGTAATCTGTTTCAGGTCAGCCCTAGAGCTTTCCTAGAAATTTTTTCTCTAGTGATAGTGACTATTTTAAGTTTATTTTTGCTTTCCTTCCTTTTGCCCTTTGATTTACAATTATTCTTTTAATACTTTTTGTATCTTCTACAATGAAGAGAGATACCAGATACTTGTTCAAAGTCTCTGTTTCCTTGTTTCCTTTTATTAATTCCCCAGCAGCTACTCTCTTCCTTTTTATGTACTTCAAGGAACTGATATCATCTGTTTTTACATTTCTTGCTTGTTTACTTTCATATTTTAATTTGCCCCCTTACTTTTTATTAGTCATTCTTTGCTAGTTTCTAAAGTGTTCTCAACCTTACAGCCTATCACTAATCTTCTCAGCATTGTGCCTTTTCTTTCAATTTGATACCATCCTCAACTTCGTAGTTAACTACAGATAGTGTTTTCTTCTTAGATAGAATGCTATAAGTTTCACAGTAACTTAATTGCAGTGTTAATGTAAATCTACTTGAGACACTAATAAATAAACTTAAACTTAATCTATGTTTTATTAATATAGCCACAAAACATTGGATTCAACTCTATCACTTTGGTTGCATTATGTACAATGTGTTCTGCAGCAACTCACCCAAGTTATTTTGATAATGTATCCGTCTACTGCCAGAGATGACATCAATGTTTCTGAATGTCATTAAAAATTCTGATAAGCAGCTTTCTAACCTTACTCTCTTCAATGCAATTTCTTTTATATTTATTTCATTTATATTATGCATCCCCTCCCCCCCCAAATTTCTCACCATGTTACTTCTTAATTCCTGGTTGTAGCACCCAATATACCTTCCATTGCCTCTCTAGGTTCAGTCTTAAAAATTTCAACTGCATTGTCTCCTACTTCAGTTCATCATTTCCTAGGATCTTAAAACGAAGCAGCTATCAACTTCCTGCACACACGCTTCCTCCTTCCATAGGCATTATCCAACACTTTGATATAATATCCCATCACCTCCTAGTCTTTTTAATCTGCAATGACAATTTTACTTTTGCATCCAAATTATCTCGATGGAAAACTATTTTCTTGCCCCATAACAATCAATCTGACAGTCAAGTTTTGTACTTCAAAATCAGAAAACGTCATCATAAACTTAGTGGAGCAAAAATCTATGGTATTGAGAAAATATGTCTGAAAACATAATTCATCTTTATATCAACTTACCCATATAGATAGTAAAAAAAAGACAACAGGTAAAATGCTAGTTTGCACCACCCTTCCTTCTGACAGTATGCAAGTATATCTGCATTCATAATAGTGGTAGGATCATAGAGACCTGGAACGCTCATTATTGGTCGAGTCATGTACCTGCAAATAGATTTTATTTAAATTAAAGAGAGATACACTCACAATTGATATGAAAAAGTCCATTTCTCTATTAAAGGCAGTGACCAACATATGAATAAGCTAAGAATAAGCACAGATTGTCTCCAGGTCATTTATAAGCCATGGGCTTCATACAAAATAAGGAACATTAACACCCATAAAAGTAATTTTGTGAACTATATATCAAATTTGTGACATGTCATTCCACTAGCTAATTTAATAATTTATAAACATCTTGACAGATGACAATTCATAAAATTGGAAAAAAGTAAATGTTTTGGATGTAATTTGACTTTGGCAATGCAAAGCTGAGGCAAAACAGACAATAACTAACAGACACCATTAATCAATCACATAACTGTATCCTTTTACAGACTGAGCTTCAGATTATACATTTTTAAGAAACTGGCTGATCTTAAAGGCATCATAGCCTGGAATAAACAGAGATCGTAATTTTTACAAAAAGGAACATATTGCAGATGCTGTAAATAAATTAAAATTGAAGATGTTGGAAATATTCAGCAGGTAGAGAAGGATCAGAGAGAAGACAACAGTTCATGTTTCAGGTCCATGATCTTCAATCAGAACTAGGAAAAGTTAGAAATGTAATTGGCCTAAAGAAAATGGAATGGGTTTGGAGGAGAGGGAAGAGAAAGAGCAAACAAGCAACGTTTGTAATAAGGTGGAAGCACAAGAAATTAAACAGAACACAATAGAATACCTACAGTGCAGGTCATTCAGCCATTTGAGCCTGCAGTGACAACAATCTCACCCAGACTCTAGCCCTGTAACCAATGTATTTATCCTGCTAATCCCCTGACACTAAGGGGCATTTTAGCACAGCCAATCAACCTAATCTGCACATCTTTGGACTTGAGGAAACCAGAGCATGCAGAGGAATGCTCTGACACTCAGACATGGGAAGAACATGCAAACAGTCACCCTAGGCTGGAACCAAACCCAGATCCCTGGCACTATGAGACAACAGTGCTAACCACTGTGCAGCCCTCAATGAGGAAAGAGGTGCTGCAAGCTCAGATTCAAGAATAAATTAAAAAATTTCAAACTATTATCCCTGCCCCCATTTTGTTCCACTTCTTTGCAGGTTTTTGCTCAACTCTTGGTTTTGCAAAGTAACTGTTCAATATGCTGCTATTCATATCTCCTTCAAACACGTTTTGTTTATTTCCTTGCCACATTGCTATTCCTTTTGGTCTCACACCACCAACTCCTTGTCTTTTAATCACTCAAACCCTGTACCCTAACACAGGCGATCCCTTATGTTCTTTTTCTCACCTTTCTCCATCTTCTCACTTGCTTAAAACCTCTTACATTTAACATTTCCAAGTTCAATGCAAGATTGACCAGAAATATTAAGTTGATTTCCCTCTCCATAGATGTTGCCTGACCTGAGTATTGTAGCAGTTGGTTTTTAAACCAGAAGACTTACCATCACTTCTGGGAAAGAAGTTTATAGAACCTAGCATTAGTTATTGGAATATTAGGAGATATGAGGCAATCCAGGGTTGTATCACCTAAAAGTTAGAAGCGAAGGGATGGAACACTTCCAAAGGAAGTGTTTAAAATGATGCAATTTGGGCACAGGTGAGGTCCCAGAGGACGAGAGAATAGCTAATGTTGTACCATTGTTAAACCATTGTTTAAAAAAGGGTAGTAGGGATAATCCTGGAAATTATAGGCCTGTGAGTTTGATGTCAGTGGTAGGGAAGCTGTTGGAGGGGATTCTTAGAGATAGGATGTATAGGCACTTAAAGCATTGCAATCTGATTGGGGATACGCAGCATGGCTCTGTTAAAGGGAGGACGTGCCTTACGAATCTGATAGAATTTTTTGAGGAGGTGGCGAAAACGGTCGACGAAGGGTGAGCCGTTGATGTCGTCTATATAGATTTCAGTAAGACGTTTGACAAAGTCCATCATGGGAAGTTAGTTGAAAAGGTCAAGGCTAATGGGATACAAGGACAGGTAGCTGGATGGATAAGTAACTGGCTTGGTAATAGGAGACAAAGAACAAAGAACAAAAAACAAAACAGCACGGGAAACAGGCCCTTCGGCCCAATGAGCCCACGCCGCCACCCCAATGTTCCCACCTCTATCCGTGATCCCTGTCTATGTTTATAGATCTATGGATTAAAAACCAAATTTGAGACAATTTAGGGAGAATTTGTTTTGCCAATTAGCCTAAGAGCACACCTTTGGGATGTGGAAGGAAACCGGAGCACCCGGAGAAAACCCACGCAAGCACGGGGAGAATGTGCAAACTCCCACAGACACAGGCCCAAAGCCATGTATCTGCACAGCACAGCGATAGTCACTGAGCTGTCGTGTTGCCCATCAAATGGTCCAGGTCAAGCATACACTAACAACATGAAGGACTAGGATACTCTTGAAAATAATCCAAGAGCAGCCATCTCATGACTCATCGTGTGTATGCCCCTTGTTAGACAGCAAGGTGAACCAAAGCACCTGTAGGAGACAGAGAGTAATAGTGGAAGGGTGTTTTCTAGCTGGAGGTCAGTCACTAGTGGTGTGCCGCAGGGCTCGGTACTGGGACCTCTTCTATTTGTAATATATATAAATGAATTGGAAGAGGGAGTAAGTGGAGTGATCAGCAAGTTTGCAGACGATACAAAGATGGCTGGACTTGCGGATAGTGAGGAGCATTGTCAGGCGATGCAGCAGGACATAGATAGGCTGGTAGCTTGGGCAGACAGATGGCAGATGGAATTCAATCCTGATAAATGCAAGGTGATGCATTTCGGGAGAAAGAATGTAGGGGGGAGGTATATGATAAAGGGTAGACCTATTAAGAGTATAGAAACGCAGAGGGACCTGAGGGTGCAGGTGAACAAGTCTCTGAAGGTGGCAGAGCAAGTGGAGAAGGTTGTGAAGAAAGCATATAGTATGTTAGCCTTTATAGGAAGGGGTATAGAGTACAAGAGCTGCCTTTAATGTTGCAGTTGTATAAAACGCTGGTTAGACCTCATTTGGAATACTGCGTCCAGTTCTGGTCGCCTTACTACCAGAGGGACGTGGAGACTCTGGAAAGAGTGCAGAGGAGGTTTACCAGGATGCTGCCTGGTATGAAAGGTCTGAGTTACGAGGAGAGGTTAGGCAAATTGGGACTGTTTTCCTTAGATGTAGACTTAGAGGAGATCTAATAGAGGTGTACAAGATTATGAGGGGTATAGATAGAGTAAACAGGGTTAAGCTTTTTCCTAGGACGGATTCAAATAGCACGAGGGGTCACGGGCTTAGGATGAAGGGGGGTAAGGTATAATTTGGATGCTAGAGGGAGTTTTTTCACAGAGGGTGGTGGGGGTATGGAACGCGCTGCCAAGTAAAGTGGTGGAGGCAGGCACTCTGGTGGGTTTTTTCCGGCTGCTTGCGTGGGTTTTCTCCGAATGCTCCGGTTTCCTCCTGCATCCCAAGAATGTGCTCTTAGGCTGATGGACAGAACAAATTCTCCCTAAATTGTCTCAAATTTTGTTCTAATGCATAGATCTATAAACATAAGCAGGGATGACAGGGATCATTGGTAGAAGTGGGAACATCGAGGTGGTGGCGCGGGCTGTTTTGTTCTTTGTTCTATTCTGTAAAGTAGCTACCAAGAACCTATTTCCTTCAGTGGGAGAATAAAGTGGAAATTAGAGTTGGACCATTCAGTAGCAGAATTAGGAAGCACTCCCCCCCCTACAGAACGTATAATGGAAAAGTGGGATTTTTTCTACAAAAGGCTATGGACACTAAATCAGTTGATATTTAGAACTGAGATATATAGAAAAGTTTCATTAGAAAGAAAAGGTAAATGAAGTTGCAACAGATCAGCAATGATCTAATTAAATGATGGAATAGGCTTGGGAGCTGAATGGCGCAATCACGTTCTTTTGTTCCACCTTCAAAGGCAGACATGTAAAAAGTATTTTGGAGCCTTCTTAGACTAAAATATTGTCAATATTAATTCAAAGATAACAACGGGTCAGAAGATGAAAGATAATTTCCTGGGCTTTGGGTTTATACAAATAATATTATTAAAATATATAATATTATAATCACAAAACCAGGTTGTGTTATTTCTTAATATCCTAAAAAAAGAGTAGGCTATTCAGCCTTTCAAGCCTGTTGTTATTCAATAAAGTCTACTTCAAATAGACTTCCTAGACTATCCCCATTTTTGTAGATTTGCTTAGTGTCCAAAAGTTCATTGATCTGTCTTGAATATATTCAAGAACTGGTCATCCAGAGTCCGCCAGCGTACAGAATTCCAAAGATTCAGAATAGTTTGAATGAATAAATTTGCCAGGGACCTGGGTTCAATTTCCAGCTTGGGTCACTGTCTGTTTGCAGTTTGCACATTCTTCTGGCATCTGAGAGTTTCCTCCAGGTGCTCCAGTTTCCTCCCACAGTCCATAGACATGTAGATTAGGTAAATTGGCCATGCTGAAATTCTCCCTTAGTGTATCCAAACAGGCATCGGAGGGGATTTTCACAGTTACTTTATTGCAGTGTGAACGTAAGCCTACTTGTGACTAATAAATACTTTAACTCATCTCAGTCCTAAATGGCAAATTCCTTATTAAGGCTTTGAATCTAGTTCTAGACTTCTTAGCTGAGACTAGTACATTCCCAGTATCTAACATGTCAAGCTCCTTAAAAAATGTACATGCTTCAAAGCAATCACCTCTCATTCTTCTCAACTCGAAGGAACCTCATGTATATGTACTAAGGCAAGTATAATTTTAAAAAGGAGAATTCATGGTTTGAGTATTCAAGATCCTGAGAAGCATCCATAAGGAAACCAAGAACGGGTTATTTGCCTTGCAGTAAGGACTAGAATTTTGAACCAATTGCTTGCAAATAATTAGTCTCCATCAATCGTCCAGTAATGGGCAGGAAAAGAATTTTTTTTGCTTTGGACAACAAGAAGAAATAATAGTGAAGCAAGATTCACTGGATTGTCTTTTACATGCTTCTAATAGATCCTGAATAGTTAAAGGATGTATTATGCAATTGGATCTATAATATCATTTCATTAAAATATCTACCAAAATGTTACAGATATATTACAGTTTGAACCACATACTATTTCAGAAAACATTTAAACGGAAGGCAGATTTTAAATCTGTTCAAAAATACATGGCACTCAAATTACAACATTTTGCTTGTATGAACAGTCTTAATTTACCTTTCATTTTCAAAACAGGCACGAATTGTTAATCAGCCAAAAATTTATTCGATCTTTACTTTTGTTATTCTTCAATCTGACATTGATGTTTTATATAGATGCTAGGAATATAAACTTTACTGTGGGCCATATATTTCATTCCTTCAATAATTAGATTGGACTTTAAAAAACATTTAAATATTAAGATAGTATTTAAGGCAGAACTTATCCAAGGATTATTATTTATGAGCTCACCCTATTTTCAGTAAGGAGCAGAGAAAGGAAATCTCTTTCCTTTCTCTAAAATACATCAATTTTAAAATGCTATTATCAAACAGTACGTGCACGAATCACAAAAATTCAATCTGCAGGTTCAGCAGGTGATCAAGGTGGCGAATGGAATGTTGGCCTTTATCGCAAGTGAGATAGAATATAAAAGCTGGGAGGTCTTGCTGCAACTGTACAGGGCACTGGTGAGGCCGCAACTGGGGTACTGTGTGCAGTTTTGGTCACCTTAACTGCATAAGGATATATTATTGGTCTTGGAGGGAATTCAGAAAAAGGTTCACCAGGCTGATACTGCAGATGAGGGGGTTAGCTTATGAGGAGAGATTAAATAGACTGGGCTTGTACTCATTGGAGTTTAGAAGGCTGAAAGGGGATCTTGTAGAGACTTACAAGATAATGAAGGGGTTAGATAGGGTAGAGAGATTCTTTCCGTTTAGAAAGAAAAACAGAACTCGAGGGCCCAACCTCAAAATAAGGAGAGGCAGTTTAGAATGGAGTTGAAGAGGAACTTCTTCACTCAAGAGGTGGTGAATCTCTGGAATTGTCTGCCTATTGAAGTGGTGAAGGCTACCTCATTGAATATATTTAAGTCACAGGTAGACAGACAAGGGAATTAAGGTTATAGGGAGAAAGCAGAACTGATCCACTGCAAATCAGCCATGATTTTATCAAATGGCAGGGCAGGCTCAAAGGGCTAGATGGCCTACTCCTGTTCCTATTTCTTACGTTCTCACGTTCAAATGACTTGCGACTTGGATCAGTTGTCTAAATGTTCGTAGACCCATAAGATCCCTACAGTGCAGAAGTAGACCATTCAACCCATTGAATCTACACCAACTCTCCAAAAGAGCATTCCATCCATATCCTCTCCTCCACCACATCCCTGTAACCCCACACATTTACCATAGCTAATCCATTTAACCGACACATCTTGGAACACCAAGAGACAATTTAGCATGGCCAATCCACATAACCTGCACATCTTTGGACTCAAAAGGAAACCCGTGCAGTCTGTGTGGAGTTCGTAGTCATCCAAGGCCAGAATTGAACACAGGCTTCTGGCCCTGTGAAACAGCAGTGCTAGCTACTGTGCCACTAGTCTGGCACGAGTGGATCTTGTCCCAGAATATGCACAAACAGCCAACTAAAAAATTTTATGCCTAATCAGGCTGCTAGCCCTCCAAAGTACTGTCTCCTCTCATATGCAGACCCTAATATGGCTGCAAGCTGTCTTTCATGCTCTGTGGGATTCCCACCTCCCAGTAGCGCTTAGCACCAGTATTTAGGTACCAGTTAATCTCCAGACCAATTCAGGCATTTACAGCCTGCAGGGTCAGGACTTAAATCATCTAGGCTTTGAGATCTTGACCGCAGATTGAAAATCAAGTCCAATAAGCCTATGGAACTTTGCAGCCTAATTGAATATTCCAGTAATGTTAAATATATCAGATGTATCAATCATGAAATGTTCAATATGAACATTTCAATTGATGACATTTATTATGCATTCTTCTGTTAGCTTTGCATATTTCTAACAATTTTAATTGTAGATTTGGAAGAATAATTGCAAGACTAAATTTAAATTCCAAGTCACTTAACATTAAAAGCAGAATAAGCAGAATCAAACTGTCATAAAAAAGAATTATTCCACTCTGTATCTCTCAAACTCTTATCCAGTTTTCAGAATTTCTGTACATATATATTGAAGAGAGCTATGTTACTAATGCTTTTCATCTTCATTTGTCAACACAAATTTAAGAATGACAAAATTTTAAACATCCAGAATTTATACCACAAGAGAGAAAGATGATTAGTTGACAAGCCAACACTGATTGGCTGAGACTTTGCTACGGAGAACATAATGGGAAGTGTAGGTTCCCCAAGCTCCTGTGTAATCAGAAAGATATAAGGCTTGAATACATTCCTTTTGCTTACAGAGAACAGGTACCTGCATATGAAATTAGTTAAAAGCAAATTAGTGTAGATGCTGGAATCTGAAAACAAATTTCAGCAGGTCTAGAAACATCTGAGAGAGAAAAGAGCTGATTTGAAACATCAGCTCTTTTCTCTCCTTACAGATGGCCACCAGACATGCTGAGATTTTCCAGCATTTTTTCTTTTGGGTACCTACATATGAACGTATGTCACTCCCAACAAGTATAAATGAGCTATGTCATGGTCACAACATAAGGAACATGCTATTTGATTTGGTCAGCCAACCACAGAGATATATGGCCCATGTAACTGGCACTACACTAGCACTGAATTTCATACAAGGCGTTGCTCAATTGTGTCATAGGTAGCAAGTCTTTTTGGACAACATTTGGTGCAAATAACCCTCATGTTGCTACTGCATAGTAGTAGCATGGAATGGCTTCCTTAACCTGTTGTTCAAAGTTTTGATGTACTTTGCCTTTCCAGAGTAATTTTGAGATGATCAGGCACTTTTTGAATCTAAAGATGGTGGCCTTTAGCCCAACTGGGAGTTTACAGGAAACATAGCAAATAATGATCAGATCAGGATAGCCACTGTCCCACAGGCTAGCTTTGATGTGCTGTATTTCTGTGTCAATCTTGCAAGATGAGCCAATAGTCAGAATACTATTTACAAGATTGCTGATAAGGCCAGTCAAAGAACAAAATAACAAAGAACAAAGAACAAAACAGCACGAGAAACAGGCCCTTCGGCCCAACGAGCCCGCGCCGCCACCTCAATGTTCCCACCTCTACCCGTGATCCCTGTCTATGTTTATAGATCTACGAATTAAAAAACAAATTTGAAACAATTTAGTCATGTAGTATGTGGTCCCCGAACCTTCACTCGTCACTCTACACATTAGAATTCATATATTCATATAGCACTAAGCTATACGACTGGCTTTATCAGAAATTTTGCAAATAGCACCATAAGTATTCGCTCACCTTGCAAGCTCAAATCAAAATATCTACTGTTAAAATGTATTCCACAATTGAGCAGCATTTACCAAATAATCCTCAGCATGTTAACATCTATAGATTAACCCAATTTAAGATAATCAGTTGAGCTTGTAATGTGACTCATCTAAACATGCTGGAAGTGTTGTACATTAATATGCAGGGACCCATTCTCAGCATACAAAAAGAATATTTTCAAACCACGCACCTTGTTTGAAATACAAGGGAGCTTATAGTTCTCCACTGCTTTCTCCATGACAGCACTTCAGTAAATCAGAGTCAATTTGCCAACAATTAGCACCCATTTCTCAGCAGCACAAATGGACATGGCCATTTAAAACCTGATATTCATGCATTCTGTCCTGACAAACACAAGGCAAAACATCGCTCTTTGGTAGCAGTCAAATTCATACTACCAGGTGACTGTGCTTATAAATGGGACAGATTGTGTACTAGGCTTCAGGAAAAACACAATGTAGGGCTAAAATAAGTAGCACAAAAAAGCTCCAAATAAACCACAAAAGGAGTGCTGCATTTTTGCCACAATAAATTCAGTTTTCTATTCAAGACAAAACAAAATACATTCAATAGAAAATGGCAGACAATAGGTACTTACCTCCAGATATGGTAGCCCAGCAATGGCATGTTGACACCCAGTGTGAGCCATTCTGTTGCACAGAGGAACATGACACAGAAGAAGGCATGGATGAGGTACTCAGGAAGTACCAGCTGAAAGAAAAACCTTAAAATGAATATGATTTACTAAATTTGCTTTTACCTATAAACATGGCAAAAATAGCCCATTGGATTTATTTTAATTAATAGATATCCCATAGGACCAATGTTTCAGAGTCATAAAAATATCTGGAGTCCCCACTTTGGGCACAAAAGGATATCCTCAAAAGATCCACAAGTGAGACTTCATAACATTTTACAACACTGCTCTTCTGGACACCTGGAATAAAATCCAATCAGTCCAAAGGAATGAAAATTTCTTCTGTCCACTGGTTCTAAGAATTCCAAGTAAACACTTGAATAGTAGCAACCCACTTCCTAATGGATGCAAGTATGTTATGCTAACCATAAGCTAGCAATAATCAGCACCAAATCACTACTCTCAAAATTCACAGGAAGTGCTCCTGTTTCTTTCCCATTCTACAAGTTCCATGTAAAATGTGTCAGTCCCCAGCACAACTTACAATAATGGGGAAACAAACTGAATTATGTCTGATACAAATCAAAAAGAAAACCTGTATTAAATCAAAAAGAAATTTATTTCAATTAAAAATGTAAAAATTAACTCAAAAATATTGAGGTAATTAAATGCCCTGTCCCAAGTTGCACATTTGATACGAGGCTAGCATGTCAGAACCATTGGAACAGTACATGGAACAGGAGTGTTCTAACAAAATTTCATTCAAATTACATTGCTGTTGCAAAGCATAAACAGGAGCAGCAGCAGTTTGGATCAAAGCAAGATATGCAGCAGCCAAACATGCAAATTTATGGCAAATTGGAAATTCTGCTGCTGTGGTTGTCTTAAATATTTAAGATGTAGGTAGTCTTTAATATTGCAGCTTGTTTTTAATGAACTTTAATCCTTAAAGCATAAGATTAAAACCAGGCACAACTGTGATGCAAACAAAACAAGTGCGATCACTCAAGTCAAGATTAAAATTCAAATTTGACATTAGGAAGTATTCCAAGAGTGACTGGCCTGAAATTGTGTCAATCTTCAAACATTGAAGGCTCAATATGCAGGATTTGTAGGCTCAGGAACAAAGATTGGTGATTTTAAATTATGTTTAAAAAACAAAAAAGGTCAAAAACAAAAGCTAATTTAAAACAAGATGAAAAAGACTAGGAAACTGAAGAAGTTTTTTTTAAAATGCGGAGCTCATTTTTCTCCCTCAAATATGTGGAGATGAATTTTGTACTCGTCAAGGGGAAGGCTGGCAAATGGAATATTTTTTCAATATTAAGCATTCCTAAGTCAGATACGGCTAACCACTACACAGCAAGATTCCCTTTACTCTGCCTAACAGCATACTTTAGCTTCCATCCAGTGTACTAGCCTTAGTACACCTGTGTTAATCACTCAACTTTTTGTCACCTTTATTAGAGTACCAAAATATAATTGTCAATTTAAGGAAAATGTTTGTTGTGAGTTCACATTCAATAGCACTATTAGACTGCCTCAGCATGACAGTACATATAACAATGTTCTGCATTATTGCCTTGTACTCATTAGCAGATCATTTCATGACAGCCCTGAGCACACCTGCAACAATGGAAATTGGCAAATATAAGGTCCATTGTAAGGAAAGTAGACTGCAATGAAAAACATTGCTTACTTGAGTATTTCAAAGAGTACAAGTTTACAGCGAACAAAACAAATTAACATTTCTTCCCATGTGTTTTTACAATGTGGAGGACATCGGTAACGTGGCATTTACTAACCATCCATATTACAGAGTATTAAGAGCTTGTCACACGATGTAGGACCAGTCACCAGCGGTCCGGAAGAGGAAACAGATGGCAATTTCTCTTCCTACAGGCACAATTAACTGAGTTTTTAAATTACATAGAACATATAACATAGAACATTACAGCGCAGTACAGGCCCTTCGGCCCTTGATGTTGCGCCAGCCAGTGAACCCTCTAACCTAAACTATTCCAATATCATCCATATGCCTATCCACCGAACATTTGAATGCCCCCAAAGTAGGCGAGTCCACAACTGCTGCAGGCAGGGCATTCCATGCTCTCACCACCCTCTGTGTAAAGAACCTGCCTCTGACATCCGTCCTATAACTACCACCTCTTAATTTAAAGTTATGTCCCCTCGTGTTGGTCATCACCATCCGAGGAAAAAGGCTCTCACTATCCACCCTATCCAGTCCTTTGATCATCTTATACGCCTCAATTAGGTCACCGCGTAACCTTCTTCTCTCTAATGAAAATAACCTCAGGTCCCTCAGCCTTTCCTCATAAGGCCTTCCCACCATACCAGGCAACATCCTGGTAAACCTCCTCTGCACCCTTTCCAATGCTTCCACATCTTTCTTATAATGCGGCGACCAGAACTGTACGCAATACTCCAAGTGCGGCCGCACCAGAGTTTTGTACAGTTGTAACATAACCTCACGGCTCCTAAATTCAATCCCTCTACCAATAAAAGCTAACACACCGTACGCCTTCTTAACAACTTTATCAACCTGGGTGCCAACTTTCAAAGAGCTATGTACTTGTACCCCAAGATCCCTCTGCTCGACAACGCTATTAAGGGTCCTTCCATTAGCCCTATATTTCATATGCCTGTTATTCCTACCAAAGTGAATCACCTCACACTTATCCGTATTGAATTCCATTTGCCACCTCACGGCCCAGCTCTGCAACCTATCTATGTCCCTCTGCAAACTGTAACATCCATCCTCGTTGTCTACAACTCCCCCCACTTTGGTATCGTCAGCAAATTTACTAATCCAACCCTCTACACCCTCATCTAGGTCATTTATAAAAATGACAAACAGCAGTGGCCCTAAAACAGATCCTTGAGGTACACCACTTGTAACTACCTCCCCCCCACCATTCTTCAAAGTGTCACTGCTGAGTATCACTAAGGAGCTTCACTTCTTGTGTGTGAATTACAAGAACTGTGATGTTATATACTTTCCTGGACAGACTGAATAGTCTTTTTCTCTAGAAAAATATCCGTGTATTTATACAATGCCTTTTACAACCACTAGACAGTTCAAAGCGATCTTCAGCAATTAATTACTTTGAAGAGTAGTCACTGTTGTAGGAAACTTGGCATTCAATTTGTGCATAACAAGCTCCCACAAACAGCAATGTGACAACGATCAAATAATCTGTTATTGTGATGTTGGGTGAAGGATAACTATCAGCCAGGACAGAGACAATGCCTCTGCTCTTTCAAAATAATGCCATGGAATAGATCCAAAGAGGGAAAAAAACCTGTCTGCAAGGTAACACCTCAATACAGCACAACATGAATCTTGATATTTGTGAAGCCCTGGAGAGGGATGAAACCCAGAACCTGCTGACACAAGTGAGACTGCTACTGACAGCCATGCTGACACAGAAGGCTGAAAGACAACTTGAATGAGATATTTATAATAAGAATGGGACTGATATGATAGACATAGGGAAGATATTTCCATCTGTGGCAGAAACCAAACTTAGAGGCCTAAAACACAATCACTAACAAACCTAAGAAAGAATTCAGGAGCAACTTTATACAGAGTGCTGAGACTGTGGAATTCACTGCTACATAACTGCATCAAGGAAAAGCTGGATAAGTACAAGAGGAAAAAGAAATAGAAGGATACGGCAACAGGGTTAGATGAAGAGCTTTGGAAAGAAGCTTGTGCAGTGCATAAATACCAGCACATACCAAAAGGCCTGTTTCACTGCTCAAAATTCTCTGTAGTACAACTCAACAAAATACTCCAGAAAATTTCAAATACCAGTGTTTCTACTTAAAAAGGCAAAAAGATGCAAGCAGTGGTCCAGGGAGTGAATGCACTACACAGCAGGACAATAAGCCCTTCCAGAATCAATCCATGAGCTCTTTAGCTTTTATTGCTTAGCTAAGGTGAAAGTGGGAGTACTATATTAGGCTTCGAAGAGGGGTTGAAAAATTACAAATACAAACCTTCTGGAGATTCATTAGAAAAAAACTATATGAAGTCAGGGTCAGACTCAGCTGTAATGACCTCAACTGTCAATTCCACTGATGCTGATTGTATGCGCTCAGACATGAATAACTGCTTTGGATGAGAAACTGAAATGAGCTTCTTCAGCCATGAAACAAAGCCCAAGTCATTTTCTTTAGGAAGAGATGTATTAATGAAAAAATATTGAATGAAAATAGAATTACACCATTCAGGGAAGTTAACTGTACAATGTATTTTGCTAAGGAGATAGAAACCGAACACTAAATTAATTTTCAGGATTTTGCAGCAAAGATGGAATTTATCGCCCTCACTATTTGCCCCAAAGTAGCAGTTTGACACAAGAGTGGCTTCTCTAAGCACTTCAGAGGGCAATTAAAAGGCAAACGTGAGTCACATGTAGGTCAGACCAGGTGAGGACAGCAGTGAACCATGTTACGACATTCTGGCAACTTCACTATCACTTTTACTATCACCAGCATTTTGTTCCATAGTTTTTCCCCCAAAATGGAATTCAAATTATGAAATATGAACTCAAATAATATGGATTATACACACCACTGGATTCTAATCAAAAAGGTTAAGCTTGAACAATCATAGATGATCCTGGTACTCAAGTTATTTATGGGGTAAAAAAAACTAAAAGATCCTTTCCCCATTTTTTCAGGCATAATTCCTGTGAATAGTCTGGATCCAATGATACCTACAAGTTGAACTGAATACCCTTTTACGTTCCAGTGAACAGCAGGAATGCAATTTGATTAAAAGAAAACTTCGATTAACTTCAATCAAATTTTGATTATACGAAAAAGGTATTAGGAAACCTGAAGTTCTTTTTTCAAAAAACAGGTAGGAAGTACTCTACAAAAATAATGAGTTAAATATGCTTTCCTGAAATATTAAATTCCTGCATTGTACACAGATCTCCAGTAAAATCCTTAAAAATGCTTGATATATTTACAGTAACAAGATTCTGCTCAAAGACCAGCAACATTGTGCAACAGGGCAGCCATTTCCTTTAGTAGTACACAGCAAAAAGGTTTATAGTAGGTACTTATATATTCACCGTTAGGTGATTCATAGATAGACAGTCACTGATTACCCCCCCTCAATTTAATGTATAAAATCTTATCTTGCAACAAATTTAAAATTAATTGCTGTCAAATATTTCATTGAAAAATATCATTTATAATCTACAGTGATTTAGATTTAACACTTTAATATAAACTGATCAAATTAGAATGTTAATCTAAGAGGACTGTAGATTTGGATGAGGGAGCTCAGAAATTTTAATTTTTTTTAAACCAACTGGGCAGAATAATGGCAGATGAAACTTAATTCAAACAAGCAAAATAAATGCAAGTCCTATTTATTTTGCTGCACATGGGAAGAAAAATACACATATTCCAGAGATGATAAGAAAATAGAAAAGGATGAGGTTGGTAAGGGTGTCTTAGTCAGCTCAAAATTCAATAAGTCTGACCAATGCAGAGCAACAATCAAAGCTAATAGAATGCTGAATGGTATTTCTAGAACAATACTGACACAAATCAGAGGAAGTCATGCTAAAACTTGTAGTGCTCTAGTTACATCACACCTGGAGTACAGGTTCCTCTACAGACCAAGGCACATGGCAGATCTTCAGACATTGGAGATAGAGCGAAGAAGTGCCACAAAGCTGAATGCCATTTTGAGGTTTGAATAGCAAAAACCTGCACATTTGCATTTTAAAAGAATCACAGAATTGGTACAGGAGGAGGCCATTTAGCCCAACATGTCTGCACTGGCTCTTTAAATGAGGAACTCATCTAGTTCCATTCTCTCCAAAACACTGCACATTCATTCTTTTCAGTTTAATTGCCTTTTAACTGCTTCAATCAAACCTATCTACACTACACAGAGCATTCTAGGCCCTAACCACTCGCTGCATAAAGATATTTTCCCTCATATCAGCATTGCTTCTTTTAAAAACTACTTTCAATATGCGCCTTCTCATTTTCAATCACTTTACAAGCGAGAACAATTTCTTCTTATCAACTCTCTCTGAGCCCCTCATGATTTTAAATACCCAAGATGATAAGGTTAATATTTTAGAGGTTCAAGATATCAAATGGCAGAAGTTTATCTGGAATATTATTTCAAACCAAATTGAAAGAGCAAGGTCAGATATGTGGGTTCAAGCTGGTAAAAAACAAATAAGTGATCGATTGAACCTCCAGACATATTAGGGAAGGCAAAAACTCACAATTCACGTAAGAAACAACTGCATGCCACAGCTCTGGGAAGGAAGGCTTGTCTTTTTGAATGGATAAATGAAGATTTCCAATTGACGTGTTATCCATAATTGTCTTATGATCTTCTGAACAAGAGTTTCAGCCAATAAACTACAAATTAAAAGATTGACATTTTGCTAGCATGTAAGATTTATTTTACTAGCATATTGGATATGTGTGGCAGTTTCATCTTTAACATGCCTTCTCAATGTATCTTTGAAAGGATGCCCACCAAAATCTCAATATTAAAGATGAACATTGATCAACAATAATTAAATGATGTGTCATGTTTGATGATGCCTGGCTGGGTCATTTACAATAGTCTTTCAGTTAAACAGCATCTTCAACATTTCCAACTGTGCATCTTTAGTAATGCCAATGGATTTGTTTTCGTCTTAAAATCTGCAGAAGTTGAACTTGCAGCTTGTAAGTTAATTTGAGAAGCTTAACTCCTACTCTATTAATCAATTTCAAAATGGTTTTCAGGTTACGTAGTACCAAATTAATTGTTCATACAATCAGTCCAAGTCATTTTACCATACTAATTAAATTTTAAATGCAGTATCTCCATACATTAGTCATTTATTTCATAGAAGTAATAAAAAGTTGCAAATTTGATTTTATACAGTATAGTCAGTTATGATCTGAAAGACACTCACATATGACCCCAAAGGGTTTTAAAATGAAACGCATTTTGACTAGAAATTAGTACGAACCTTTAATGCCATTTTGACTCTTTTAATCTTTTTGACCTTTACAACTGTCTTTGTGCCGAACAAAATGACAAAAGCAGATTGAAAGAATGTTAGTACGACAGCTGACAAGATCACTGTAGATTAATAACAGTCAGAATACAAAGGTGAAAGCAAGCGTGAATCAGTACACTCAAAAGAAAAATAATTTCTTAAGGCAGAAAAATCGGAACGTTTAGAAACAAAAAGCAAAAACAAAATAATAGATATTCAAAATCACCTCACATTGACTTACAGGATTGAGTGTATTACATTGGTCTATAGGATTCTTGTAGTCAGTCTTCAATTCATCAAATGCTATAATCTGAAAGAGAACATCAACAGTTTAACATAATTACGTTTTCTATCATATTTGCAATTTCACAAACCGTCGCACAATCGACAAGGTGAGCCCATTGCCTACTACAAATAGTGGCACGTCATTATTTTTATTAGGTTTTTTTAATGCAAAAATATAAATTATAGTCCTATTGCAAATGTGGAAAAGCTGCAACACCTAGCCTTACCTACATTTTGCAAATCCGAGAATGTGGTAGGGAATTAATCGGGGTGTTAAAACTAATTTACGCCGCCTGTGGCAACAACTCATTGTAAATCTCTGAATGCAACTTAGCTCCATTCAAGGAGGGGCGTCAGAAACTGGCAGCTCTTTGAAGGCGATAATGTGAATGAGAATATATTTCGAAAATGTGTTGCCAGAGAGGGAAATGGGTGGCTTGTTTTGGGGAATCTCTGGGACATCCCTCCCTTCATTCATCCATTCTCTCTCTCCCTCCCTGGGCCTGACAACAGCCGCAAACAAGCAGCACCAACCGGCAAATCTACCAACGACGGCGCGCCTCCCGTAGCCAGCCAGGACAAATCACCTTTGCAAAAGAATGGACCATTTTAAAACAAAAAAAAAATCTGCTGGGTTAGAAAATCGGAAATAATCTACTACTCACATGCCAAATGGCAAAGAATATGAGCGCAGCAGTCAGCAGCAGCGCCAACATGTAACAAAAGGCCGCGAATGTAAACGCCATCTTGGATCCGGGCAGACAGGCAGCCGGCGCGCTGGCGTCATCACGTCATGAGCGAAACGGCGCGCTGATGTCAGCACGTAGCCGCCCCGCCTCCTCTCTCCTCCCCCCCCCGCAATTCACAAAAGTTAACTGGTGCAAGAAATCTGAAGAAAAACTCAGTCTGGAAAGAACAAAAACCGTAAGACCTTAAAATATAGGAGCAAAATTAGACCATTCAATTCTGCCTCCATTTCAATCATGGTGATGTTTCTTAACCTCGTTCTCCCGCTTTTCCCCAGTAACCTTTGATCCCCTTCACAATCCCGACAGAGCAGAAAGAGGCCATTCAACCCCTCGAGTTTGCACTGACCACAATCCCACCCAGGCCCTATCCCCATAATCCCATGCGTTTACCCTAGCTAGACCCCCTGATACTAAGAGACAATTTAGCATAGTCAATTCCTCTAACCCAGATATCTTTAGACTGCAAAAGGAAACCTACACAGAAACGGGGTGAATGTGCAAACTCCACACAGACAGTGATCCAAACCAGGGATCAAACTCGGGTCCCTGATGCTGTGAGGCAGCAGCACTAACCACTGTGCCACCATGCCACCCCTATCTATCTATTATTAATCTAAACACCTGAGCATTCCAGTTTAATAAGACAAACAAGAACAAGAGTCAACTCTTTAATTCATTCAATAATTTGTCTTATTATTTAACACTAAAACTGATAAATCTCCGGGCCCTGATGGCATTTGTCCCAGGCTGCTTAGGGAAGCGCAAGGTGAAATTGCTGGGCCTCTGATGCAAATCTTTGTCTCTTCTTTGGACACAGGTGAGGTCCCAGAGGACTGGAGAATAGCTAATATTGTACCATTGTTTAAAAAGGGTAGTAGGGATAACCCTGTGAATTATAGGCAGGTGAGTTTGATGTCAGTGATAGGGAAGCTGTTGGAGGGGATTTTTAGAGATAGGATGTATAGGCATTTAGAGCGTTGAGATCAGATTAGGGATACGCAGCATGGCTTTGGTAAAGGGAGGTCGTGCCTTACGAATCTGGTAGAATTTTTTGAGGAGGTGATGAAAGTGGTTGACAAAGGGCGAGCCATTGATGTCATCTGTATGGATTTCAGTAAGGCGTTTGACAAAGTCCCTCATGGGAGGTTAGTTGAGAAGGTCAAGGCCAATGGGATACAAGGACAGGTAGCTAGATGGATAAGTAACTGGCTTAGTAATAGGAGGCAGAGAGTAATAGTGGAAGGGTGTTTTTCTAGCTGGAGATCGGTCACTAGTGGTGTGCTGCAGGGCTCAGTACTGGGACCTCTTCTATTTGTAACATATAAATGACTTGGAAGATGGAATAAGTGGAGTGGTCAGCAAGTTTGCAGATGATACAAAGATGGCTGGACTTGCGGAATAGTGAGGAGCATTGTCAGGCAATGCAGCAGGACGTAGATAGGCTGGTAGCTTGGGCAGATAGATGGCAGATAAAATTCAATCCTGATAAATGCGAGGTGATGCATTTTGGGAGAAAGAATGTAGGTGGGAGGTATATGATAAAGCGTAGACCTATTAAGAGTATAGAAATGCAGCGGGACATGGGGGTGCAGGTGCACAAGGCTCTGAAGGTGGCAGAGCAGGTGGAGAAGATGGTGAAGAAAGCATATGGTATACTAGCCTTTATATGAAGGGGTATAGAGTACAAGAGCTGGCCTTTAATGTTGCAGTTGTTCCTCATAAGTTCCTCATTTGGAATACTGCATCCATTTCTGGTCGCCTTACTACCGGAAGGATATGGAGACTCTGGAGAGAGTGCAGAGGAGGTTTACCAGGATGCTGCCTGGTATGGAAGGTCTGAGTTACGAGGAGAGGTTAGGCAAATTGGGGTTGTTTTCCTTAGAAAGACGTAGACTTAGAGGAGATCTAATAGAGGTGTACAAGATTATGAGGGGTATAGATAGAGTAAACAGGGTTAAGCTTTTTCCTAGGATGGACTCGAGTAGCACAAGGGGTCACAGGCTTAGGGTGAGGGAGGTAAGGTATAATTTGGATGCTAGATGGAGTTTTTTCACACAGAGGGTGGTGCAGCTATGGAACTCGCTGCCAAGTGGTAGAGGCAAGCACTCTGGAGTTATTTAAGAAATACTTAGATGGGCACATGAACAGAATGGGAATGGAGGGGTATAGAAAACTGATTTAAAATAGGGATCATGAGCCTTGGGAGTCCCTGGGAAGTGTGTAAATAGATGATGATATTGATGTATTTGTTTTTATCCTACAGGTGCTTTGGTCCACCTTGTTGTCTAACAAGGGGCATACACATTTGATGGGCAACACGACAGCTCAGTAACTATCACTGTGTTGTGCAGATACATGGATTTGGACCTGTGTCTGTGGGAGTTTGCGCATTCTCCCTGTGCTTGCGTGGGTTTCCTCCCACATCCCAAAGATGTGCTGTTAGTCTAATTGGCAGAACAAATTCTCCCTAAATTGTCTCAAATTTGGTTTCAATCCATAGATCTATAAACATAAAGAGGGATCACAGGTAGAAGTGGGAACATCGAGGTGGCGGCGTGGGCTCATTGGGCCAGAGGGCCTGTTTCCCATGCTGTTTTGTTCTTTGTGATTTTGTATTTTAGACACCAATTCAAACTTAAACAGTTGCAACTCTTTTAACTCCTTCACTGAACTTTAATTCTTAACTGAACATTAAGTTTAATTATTTAACTGAAAATAGACATTACCAGGTTTTGGAAAACATTGGCCAAGAAACATTCACAATGTGGAATCATTCTTCTCTCTGAAGGGTCTCTCATGGCATGTTTCTTACGATGGTTAATCTCTGGAGTTGTTGTTGGCAAACAAAGGACTGCACATGTCTTTTATCCACAAATACTTCACTTGGTCCCAGAAGATTCTCTGTCATTTCGCTGTGGTCAAATGGATGAGGCTTAATTTCTCAGGCCTTGTCCATTTGTCCAAGGCCTGAGAAATTAGGCCTTTTCCAACATTAGGGAAATTAGGCCAACATAAAACTGGACATTTTAAAGTAAAACTCCTTCTATGTGGTTACCACAGGTCAAAAGCAAACAGGGACACAAACAGAACTGTCTCGCATATTGAACGGAGCTTCTTCAACTTAAAATAGGGAAGTCATCAGGACCTGAAACCAGAACCCAGACCTTTTACATATTGAATAGAGAGGCTTAAACTTTTCCATGCAGAAGTCATCTTGGGCTGGAACTCATTAGAAGATATTCAGATATTATGATTGTACATTTCCTAGCTTCAGTCAGACTCCCTGCTACTAAAGAAATGCATAAAACAAGGATGACCAAGCCTAACCTCATTGGGTGTTGGCTGAAAACTATTGAATGTTTGAAGAAAGAAGGAGAATGATCCACCTACCCTGCACATCTTTGGAGTGTGGGAGGAGTGATGTAGAGATGCTGGCGTTGGACTGCAGTAAACACAGTAAGAAGTCTCACAACACCAGGTTAAAGTCCCAGTGGCTTTTGCTACCAAATAAACTTGTTAGACTTTAATTTGGTGTTATGAGACTTCTTATTGTGTGGGAGGGAACCAGTGAACCAGGAGGAAATACACACAGACATGGGGAGAATATTCATACTCCACACAGTCAGCCGAGGCCAGAACTAAATCCAGGTCCCTGGCACAATGAGGCAGCAGTGCTAACAACTGTGCCACCATGCCGCCCCACTTATTTAACATGGATAACTTTAAAGTTAGTTATCCACAGCAACTGGTAGAGGCCAGTCGGGAAAAGGTTCACAACAAGAAGAGAAATAGGGAAAAAATGTCTTAAAAAACCTTACAAATTTAATTTAAGAAGAATATTTTCTATAGTTAGATTACACAATAACGTACTGATTTAATGGCAATAAAAACAAAAACATGCTGGAAATATTCAACCTGACAGCAGCTGTGGAGAGAGATGCAAGATTAACATTTCAGGATAGAGACTTTTCACCAGTGCTTGGAGCAGGGGAGCTAGGGGTGGGGGTGGGGGCAGTCCATTATGTTGTCTCACGAAACAGTATTCTTCTTCCTAAAGGTGTTATCGGTATAATTCCAAAAATACTTCAATAATCCGAAAGTGAATCATTCTCATGTCCCAAGTTATCGACTATGATCTACCATATATGATGTTCATTGACACTTTGCAGAAATCTACCTAATAATATTTAATAATATTTTTTGAAATACGATGCTCTGGTAAATATTGGTATTCAGTGGGATTTAGGAATCGTGCTGCACAAATCACAGGAAGTTAACTTGCAGGTACAGAAAGCAATTAGGAAGGCAATGACATGTTAGCCTTTGCTACAATGGGGCTAAAGTACAACAGTAAGGAAGTCCCTAATAACTCCAGGAGTTGACTGTGAAGAAATTTTACATTATTGATAAAATGAAAATAAACAATAACCACAAGTCTGTGGAAAAGACTACAGGTCCTAACTTTGACTAAAACGTTAATAAACCCTCTGAGGGTTTTGTTGATAAAGGGCTTGATATTCAAGCTCCACCTGGTGAGCTAATTACCAATCCTCAGGGAGCTCGTATTCAATGAGCCCAACTGGGAAGTCAATTAGTGATTCCCCATGCTTATATGAGGTTATCACAAAATCTTATTGCAATTATATATGGCTTTGTTGAAAGCACATCTTGAATTCAGTACACAGTGTTGGCCTACCTATCTAAGGAAGGTAATACATGCTTTAGAGAGGGTGCAACAAAGGTCCACTACTTGATTTCTGTTTGAGGATTGTCCCATGAGGGCAGATTAAATAGAATGGGCAATTATTTATTGGCATTTGAAAAAAGAGAGGTGATCGTGATGAACTTATAAATTTCTTAGAAGGCTTGAGACGATAGAATGATATCAAGAATGAATGAATGAATCTATATCAAGGGGTCATGTGGTCAGCTATTTTAGGGAGCAGGGATGTACTTCTGAGGCCGTATAAAGCTCTGGTCAGACCTCATTTGGAATATTGTGAGTAGGTTTGGGCCTTGTACCTAAGGAAGGATGTGCTGGCCTTGGGAAGGATCCAGAGGAAATTCACAAGAATGATCCCTAGGATAAAGAGCTGGTCCTATTGAGGAACAGTTGAGGACTCTGTATTTGTACTCATTGGAGTTTAGGAGGATGAGGGGGGATCTTATTGAAATTTACAGGATATTGTGAGGCCTGGATAGAAGGGACATGGAGAGGATATTTCCACTAGTGAGAAAAACTAGAACCAGAGGCCACAACCTCAGGCTAAATGGACGATCTTTTAAAACAGTGATGAGGAGGAATTTCTTCAGTGAGAAAGTGGTGAATCTGTGGATCTCTTTGCTGCAGAAGACTGTGGAGACCAGGTCATTGAGTGTCTTTAAGACAGAGATGGATAGGTTCTTGATCAATAAGGGGATCAGGGGTTCTGGGGAAAAAGCAGGAGAATGGGGATGAGAAAAATATCAGCCATGATTGAATGGCAGAGCAAACACAATGGCCAAATGGCCTAATTGTGCTTCTATGTCTTATGGCCTTATTCCAAACTGAGTTGAGCAGAAATTTCTTCAACACAGAGAATCTTTGGAATTCTCTACAGCAGAGAGTCATAAATGCTCAGTCAATCAGTATATTCAAGACTGAGATGAATATATTTTTGGACACCAAAGGAATCAAGGGATATAAAGATAGAGTAGGAATATAGAGGTAATGTAGAAGTTCATATAATTGATTGGTGGGACCATATGATTTCTCATATTCTTATCATCACAGAAGGAGGCCATTTGTCAAGGCAATTACCAAAACTAGTTCATTTTCTCCTTTTGTGGAATGAAAATCATAAATGAAGATCAGGTCCTCTGTGAAGAGAAAATAACACCTAACTCTAACTTCTTTTCCATTTACAAACATAGCAATATACAAGGAAAGGCTAGGAAAGTTGACTTGACCCACCAAGCCTGCCCATTCCTTTTGTTCCAACCCGTTCACAACGTTGAATCTGACTTTCAGTTGAGAGATCTAGAATCATAGAATCTCTATAATGCGGAAAGAGGCCATTTGGCCCATCGAGTCTGACAACAATCCCACCTAAACTCTATTTCCGTAATCCCATGTATTTAACCTGCTGATTCCCCTGTCACTAAGGGGTATTTTACCATGACCAATCAAGCTTGTCTGCACACCCTTGGACTGTGGAAGGAAACCAGACCACCTGGAAGAAACCCCTGCAAACACGGAGAGAAATTGCAAACTCCATACAGACAGGACTTACTCTGTTAATGGTAGGTGTTGGGGAGAGTTACAGAACAAAGAGATCTAGGGGTACATGTTCATTGTTCCTTGAAAGTGGAGTCACAGGTGGATAGAGTGGTGAAGGAGGCATTCGGCATGCTTGGTTTTATCGGTCAAAAAACTGAATACAGCAGCTGGGACATCTTGGTGAAGTTGTACAAGACATTGGTAAAGCCACACTTGAAATACTGCGTGCACTTCTGTTCACTCTGTTATAGAAAGGATATTATTAAACTAGAAAGAGTGCAGAAAAGATTTACCAGGATGCTACTGGGACTTGATGGGTTGAGTTATAAGAAGAGGATGAATAGACTGGACCTTTTTTCTTCGGACCGTGGGAGGATGAAAAGTGAGTTTATAGAGGTCCATAAAATAATGAGGGGCATAGACAAGGTAGATAGGCTATATCTTTTCCTAAAGGTAGGGGAGTCTAAAACTAGAGGACATAGGTTTAAGGTGAGAGGGGAGAGATACAAAAGTGTCCAGAGGGGCAATTTTTTCATACAGAGGGCAGTGAGTGTCTGGAACAAGCTGCCAGAGGCAGTAGTAGAGGCAGGTACAATTTTATGTTTTAAAAAGCATTTAGATAGGTACATGGGAACGATGGGTACAGAGGAATACGAGCTAAATGCAGACAATTTAGCTCGCAATTTAGCTTAGGGGTTTTCAAAAAAAGGGTGACATAGACAAGTTGAGCCGAAGGGCCTGTTTTCATGCTGTAAATCTCTATGACTCTGTGACAATGACCTGAGGCTGGAATTGAACACAAGTCCTTGGCCCTGCGATGCAGCAGTGCTAACCTCTGTGCCTCCGGTGAGAAAATCTAAGAGAAACATATGCGGTGGCTCTTTTAACGGATATTTCACAAACTTCTTTTTACCACCAATTCTTATTTGCTACCACATAAAATCAACTTTAGCCCTCAGGTAACACATTTATTCCAATATTCCCAAGAAATTAGGAAAAAAAACAAACAAGAAAAAAGAATCGAATTATAAGGACACACTTGCCAAGCCAACTACAGTTAACATGGCAGCTGGTTCCCTCACACTTCTGGCAACTGAAACTTTGCATAAAAGTCTTGTCACCGAGCTCGACAAAGACTTGTGAAATTTGGATCTGGAGCTTAAAAATTCACTGGAAGAGTCACTGGGTTCTTTTTAGTCTTCTGTCTATACCATCTGTCCAACTATTGATTCTCACCCAAATGGACAGCAAGATAGCCCTCTTGGTCCACAGTGATAGGATCTGCATGTTAGGGTCCAAACTGACGATGGCAATTAAGGAAAGTGTGAGCCAAAGTCTATCATCCAGAAAACATTCAAGATGGGATTAGCTTAGGGGTTTTAAAAAAAAGGCAGCATGGATAAGTTGAGCCAAAGGGACTATTTCCATGCCATAAACCTCTATGACCTATGAAAAAGCTTATGCATTATTGAACTACTTAAGGAAACCAAGGGTTGAGCCCCAGTGCAGTTCACACCAGATTTGTTTATAAAGATGGTAGATGAGGGAACTTTCCCAAACCCTTAGAAAGGGCTCAATGTACTCTTCGGTCCAAATCTTACCCCTGACATTCCCCCACAAGCCATTGTAATATGGTTCCATCACTACAAAGAGAAAGAACTCGTTCTCAGATGAGTAAGGAAGCACTGCGATATCAATCACCAATGCCACATAATCAGGATTTATTGGGATAAGAGTGCAATCCAGCAAGGAGGCAAGCAACGTTTAACAATTTCAAATCCATGCTATACAAGAAAGGAATAAGCTTCAGATTGATTCATTCTGCCCATTTCCAAATCATATTTAACAAAGAAAGTCACTTTTTTGACACATCAAATGAAGCAGACTTATGCTTTGAGCAACACATACTTAATTCTTGATGGGCTTGCTATTTGATGCCTCATTTGATCTGATGGGAATAACAACCGGAAATTATACTCTTTCCAACACTGGTTATTGTTGTTTATATTCAGAGTCACTAAACGTGGTCGTGTTGAATGTGGATCCACAGACCAATCTCTTATCCGGGTCTGTAGTTTGGCCATGGGGAATGGCAGCATCGGACTTTTATAGGTAATCTTTTTCACGTGGTGATCTTGATTGATTTTTTTCAATTATGGTTAAGATATTTGGCTACCCTGATTCAAGACAAAATATTAGATACAATCTAGTTTAATTACTGAGCCAGCCAATAGGCCAATAAGTTTTAGGTATCTGAATACCTGGGCTGGCCACTTAATTAACTCAAAATTTTTTTTTTTAAGCAACACAGCACGGGAAACAGGCCCTTCGGCCCAACGAGCCTGCGCCGCCGTCATACTATATAGTAGCAAATACATTATCCTATTTTAATATTCCTATATAATAATATATATATTATTTCTAATATGGAAAATTTTCACCATAGGGACAATTTGTTTCCCAATCAGCCTAAGAGCGAATTTTTGGGTTGTGGGAGGAAACCGGAGTGCCCGGAGAAAACCCACGCAACCACGGGGAGAACGCGCAAACTCCCGCAGACACCGGCCCAATTCCAAGTGTCTGCACAGCCACATCGATAGTCTCTGAGCTGTCATGGTGCCCTTCAGATGGTCCACATAAAGCACTCATTTACGACATGAGGTACCAGGCAACCCATGAATCAACATCCAAGAGCTGTACCCGCACCACCTGCCGAATGCATGCTCAAATTATGGACCGAATTACCTGTGGAAAAAGCCATAATTAAACAGTCCTAATATATCCCTCTATCTGCATACTGCTCATGTGGCTGTCCAAGAGACCCTTAAACAGCCCCAGCGTGCCTGCTCCCACCACCTTACTCGGCAGTGCATTCCACACCCCCACTACCCTTTGTGTGAAAAACTGCCCTCTAATATTCGTCCTATACATAGCCCCCCTCACCCTATGGCCATGACCCCTCGTCCTATCCATTTCTAAAGGTGGAAAAAGTTTACCTCCATTTACTCTATCTATACCCCTTATAATCTTATACACCTCTATGAGATCCCCTCTAAGCCGACGTCTTTCAAGGGAAAACAACCCCAGTCTATCTAATCGTTCCTCATAAGACAGTCCTTCCATACCAGGCAGCATCCTGGTAAACCTCCTCTGCACTCTCTCCAAGGACTCCACATCCTTCCGATAGTACGGAGACCAGAATTGGGCGCAGTATTCCAAGTGAGGCCTAACCAAAGTTGTATACAACTGCAACATCAAACTCCTACTCTTGTATTCTATACCCTTTTCTATGAAAGCTAACATACTATACGCCTTCTTTATCACCTTCTCCACCTGTGAGGACACCTTCAGAGACTTGTGAACCTGCACCCCCAAGTCTCTCTGCGTCTCTATGCTCCGTATAGTTTTACCTTTTATCCTATAACTCTCTTCTACATTTTTCCGGCCAAAATGCATCACCTCGCATTTTCCGGATTAAATTCCATTTGCCATCTATCTGCCCAGTCTACCAACCTGTCTATGTCCTGTTGTATTGCCTGACACTGCTCTTCTGTACCCGCCAATCCAAGCATCTTGGTGTCATCAGCAAATTTGCTGATCTCACCACCTACCCCTACTTCCAAGTCGTTTATGTAGACCACAAATAGAAGAGGACCTAGTACTGAGCCTTGTGGCACTCCACTAGTGACAGGCTTCCAGCCGGAAAAAGAGCCTTCCACTACTACCCTCTGTCTCCTCCTCCCGAGCCAGTTCTCGACCCATCTACATACCCGACCCTGTATCCCATGCGCCTTCACCTTCTCTATCAGTCTACCATGAGGAACCTTGTCAAACGCCTTACTGAAATCCATGTAGACGACATCAACAGCCTGTCCTTCATCAACTGTTTTTGTCACTTCTTCAAAAAATTCCACTAGATTTGTAAGACAAGACTTCCCCTTGACGAAGCCATGCTGCGTATCCCTGATCAGATCGCAGCGCTCCAGATGCTCATACATCCTGTCCCTAAGGATCCTCTCCATTAGCTTACCTATAACTGAAGTCAAGCTCACCGGCCTATAGTTCCCTGGGTGATCCCTCTGACCTTTTTTAAACAACGGTACTACGTTTGCTATCCTCCAGTCCTCTGGGACCTCACCTGTGTCCAAGGAAGAGACAAAGATTTGCGTCAGAGGCCCAGCCAAGTCTTCCCTCAACTCCCTTAGCAGCCTGGGGTAAATGCCATCAGGCCCCGGAGCTTTATATGTCTTTAAGCTGCCTAACAGCCCCAACACCTCTTTCCTCGTAATCCTTATTTCCCTCAACCGATCCTCAACTTTGTCAACATCAGGCACAGACATCTGTCCAGTCTCCTGCGTGAATACCGACGCAAAGTATTCATTCAGGATCTCCCCCATTCCCTCAGGCTCTAAGCATAGATCCCCTCCTCTGTCCCTAAGAGGTCCAATCTTGCCTCTAACCATCCTTTTGCTCCTTACATAGGTGTAAAATGCCTTTGGATTTTCCTTTATCCTACCTGCCAGAGCCACCTCATGGCCCCTTTTTGTCTTTCTAATACCCCTTTTAAGATCCCGTCTGCAATCTCTATAAGCTTCCAGCGCTGTATCAGTCCCTAGTTGCCTAGATCTAATGTAAGCCTCTCGCTTTTTCTTGATCAAGTCCTCAATCTCCCTGGTAAGCCAAGGTTCTCTAATCCTACCTTTCCCATCCTTCCTCCTTGCCGGCACGTATCTTTCCTGCAGAGAGTTTAGTTTTCCCTTGAAAGACTCCCACATGTACCTCGTCGACCTGCCCTCAAAAAGCTTATCCCAGTCGGTATCTTTAAGATCTTGCCTAATCTGGCCGTATCTAGCCCTCCCCCAGTTAAATACCCTCCCTTTTGGGCCAGTCTCGTCCTTTTCCATTAATATCCTAAAGCAGACAGAGTTGTGATCACTATTTGACACCTGCTCTCCTACCTCGACGTCAACCACCTGGCCTGGCTCATTCCCCAGAACCAAATCCAGTATAGCCCCATCTCTAGTCGGGCCATCCACATACTGCTCCAAGGACCCTTCCAAAACACACTGTACAAATTCCTCCCCATCCACTCCTACAGCCCTGGGCACACTCCAATCTACTCCAGGAAAATTGAAATCTCCCACTACTACCACCCTATTTTTCCTACACTTATCTAAAATGTCCCTGCATATCCCTTCTTCCGCGGCCCGCGGGCTGTTGGGCGGTCTGTAGTAAACACCCAACAGAGTAACCACTCCCTTCCTATTCCTCAACTCCACCCATAGAGACTCAATTCCTAAATCATCCATACCTCCCTCCCTCTGCACTGCTATGACGTTGTCCTTAACTAATAAAGCCACTCCCCCGCCTCTCCTCACACCAACTCTGTCACGCCTAAAACACTTATACCCTGGAATATTCAATTGCCAGTCTTGCCCCTCCTTCAACCACGTCTCGGTCACCGCCACCACGTCTAAACTCCTCGTGAACATTATTGCCTTCAGTTCATCTGTTTTGCCAGTCACACTCCTCGCATTAAAACACATGCACTGAAGACCCTCAGCTCTCGGATATTCCTTTCTACCTACTGGTGTTACCCTATCATCCCTCTCTCTCCCACTCCCAGTTCCCGCTGTCTCCCCACCCTCCCTCCCTATTAGTTTAAACACTTCTGAAACACTCCAGCTAACCTCCCAGCTAAAATATGTGTTCCCCTCCCAGTCAACTGCTCCCTATCCCTCGTGAATAGGTGACCCTCCCTCCTGAAGACCTCCCAATGATCAATAAATATGAAGCCTTGTGCCCTACACCAATCCCTCATCCATGCATTTAGTTGGAGTGTCTCATTTATTACCCAATCGGTCCCGGGCACAGGCAGCAGCCCAGAGAACGCCACCCTGGAGGCCCTACCTTTCAGTTGAGCCCCCAACTCCCTAAACTGTCTACGTAAGTCCCCCCTGCGCTTTCTTCCTACATCTTTTTGTCCTATGTGAACTATTACATTTGCCTTAGACCCTTCTCCCTTCAAAATTCCCTCTACCCTCTCTGATACATCCTGGACCCCTGCTCCAGGGAAGCAGACTACCATCCTGGAGTCTCTCTTTTGCCCACAGAATCTCCTATCGATCCCTTTTACCATCCCATCCCCCACCACTATCTCACCTCCTGCTTTCCCACCGGTCTCTGTGGCATTCTGTTCCCCCTCACCTGCCCTCTCCATCACAACTTTTACCCCCCCCTTGGTTTTCTGGGAATCCTCCTTAGAGATGGCCTTTGTGCCTTGATTTTTGTTCTTGTTCCTTGTAACTGTACCCAGCCCATCCCTACTACTAGATCCTGGGGTCCCTGCAGGTCTGCCCTCCCTATTCATTGTATCCTCATTTTCCCTCACTAGACAAACGTCCTCCAAGCGCAGCTCCAGCTGTCTCAACTTTGCTCGTAAACGTTGCAGTTCTAAACATTTTGCGCATATGTGGGCCTTTGGCAGACGTGATGCCTCCAAGAAAGTCCACATATGGCAGCGTACACAGTGGACGCGTTTGGCCAAGTATCGTGGCATTTTGTATACCCCTTTAAAGGTGATTAGGTAGGAAGCACGTTACTCACCGTGTCCAAGCCTGCGCTCGCCCAAGCCCAGTGAGCTTAAGCCCTTGTTGTTCTCACTCTAATTCCCGTCTCACTCCACTGCCCGCTCCCGACGCTGCCCGCTGTCTTACCTTGGCCTTCCTTTTATACTCCCGCGCTTCCTTCCCTGCAGCCCCCCGCGCCTATCTCCCGCTACGGAGCGCCAAAATAAACACTCTACCAAATAAAGTACAAGACAGAAATTGCAAGTCAGGATTCTCTCCAGCCACTCTCCAAAAAACTCTGCTCCGGAGAACGGAATTAGTTCATTTGTTTGAATGTATTTGAGTTCTTGTATTTGTTCATTTTCATTAATGTAATGGATTCTTGTGGCCTTGTTTCCTTCTCCATTTGAGTTATTGACCTGTTTTTAAAGTCTTCCAACATGCATGAATAGTGCAGATGGTCAGGGTAGTATGGGATTCCCAATCAGGTGAGTTAATTGGAATGTTAAGGGATTGAATGGCCTAGTAAAACATTTTAAAGTGCTCTCATATCTCAAGAGTCTTAGCATTGATATTGCTTTTCTTCAGGAAACACACCTTCATGTTAAGGATCACATCAGGTTGCGCAAAGCATGGATTGGCCAGGTATTTTGTTCCAACTTAGCAGCAAAGCTAGGGGGACAACAATTTTAATCAATAGAAAAATACAGTTCTCCCCCTTTAACCTGAAGACCACAACACAATAGTTAATAGTTTCAAACTCCAGTAGTTTTGATGAATGTTTATGCCCCTAACTTGGACAATACAAAATTATTATGTTGCTTCACACGTGTTACTTGTGTTGGAAAATACTTACAAATTCTGGCCTTGGTGGAGTGAATTCTATGCAAAGCTTTAAACTGAATTAAGCTGAACCAATTGCAGGAGGATGTGAAGCTGTCCCTAAGAAGGACCTCTTTCCACCTGTCGTCCATGAGGTCAAGCCCAAACTCAGCTTCCGAATCATTTACCTTGTGGAATGGAGAAGACAGCACGAGATCAAACAATCTCAAAATAGAACCTTTGTGAGCTTGAGGCAACGATAAAATCCTCCCTTCCCAACACAGACACCCACCATCTTATTTTCGGAGGGAATCTAAATTGGGTCTTAGATCTAGGTCCAAAGACTTCCATTCTTTCTGGCGTGTCCAAATCGTTCTCCATCTTTATCACTCAAATGAGTTGAAGTGAACTTCGGCATTTTCTCCACTCAGTGACGAGGGACTTCCCCTACTTCTCTCATATACTCCGTGCTTACTCATGCATCAACTGCTTTCTTTTACAAGGCCTTCTCTCCCCATAGTCATAGCTGCTGAGTATTCTGCCATAGTTATATCAGATCATGTGTCTCATTCCCTCAACCTGATTCTTATATCCAAACCTAAAGGTCAGACCCCATGGAGATTGAACACAAACTTACTACCTGACAAAGATTTTTGTAAATCTATATCTACCAATATAGATGTTTTTATCAAAACAAATAAATCTGATTCCACCATCCCCTCAGTGCTATGGGATTCACTCAAAGTGCTTCTCTGGGGAACATAATTTCTTATAATGCACATATTAACAAACAAAGGAAATTAATGCAACAAGAATTGGTGGATTGAATTTTAGAAATAGACCGTCAATATTCCATTACTGCCAGTTCTGAGTTATATGCAGACAGGATAAAGCTTTATGTTGCAACAATCAAGAGGGAATCTTTATGAATACAGGGACAGATTTGGTCACCTTCTGGCCCACCAACTCAGGTATCAGTTTGCTTCTTGGTTTATTTTCCAAGTCTATGGCTCCCTCCCATAATCGTCCTACTGATCCCCTTAATATTAATTCAGCCCTTGCTTCTTTGTACTTCAATCTCTATAAATCTGAACACTCATTAGATAGTAAGGCTGACTTTATAAATAATTTAGACATCCTATCTGTGCATAATGAGCTTGCAGCCACATTCAATTTGCCCCAATCTAGTCTTTACCACTATTCTCAGGTCCATAGTTTTGTCAATTTTCATTGTTCATCCTGTCGTCAACTACCTCCAAACACATTACTGGGAGAGATTTTATCGTTGCCTCAAGCTCACAAAGGTTCTATTTTGAGATTGTTTGATCTCGTGCTGTCTTCTCCATTCCACAAGGTAAATGATTCGGAAGCTGAGTTTGGGCTTGACCTCATGGACGACAGGTGGAAAGAGGCCCTTCTTAGGGACAGCTTCACATCCTCCTGCAATTGGTTCAGCTTAATTCAGTTTAAAGCTTTGCATAGAATTCACTCCACCAAGGCCAGAATTTGTAAGTATTTTCCAACACAAGTAACACGTGTGACTTGCCCCTCCAGACAATACCCACGTGTACTGGTCATGCCCAAGGCTGGCTGGTTTTTGGTCAATTTTTTTTCTCACTGTCCCCAGAGCTCTGAGTATTGACATGCAACCATGTCCTTTGATAGCTATATTTGGAGGCCAATCTAAACTGGCTAGTTTCACTAGAATTAAGGCAGACATCATTGAATTTGCTTCATTAATAGCCCACAGGCATATTCTATTAAACTGAAGGGTCCCAAGCCATCCACTGTTCTATACTGTTAGAAAATTTAATGTCTTCTATATTTGGAGGAGATTAAGCACACCATAAAAGGATCCATTGAGAAATATTTTTGTAGATGGAAACCTTGTGTTTCTTTCTTTAAAGAATGAATTACTGTTGACTAGCGATTTCTGGGTCTTATTTTCTCTGTTACATAGTTTTTGTTTGTTCACTGAGGGGGGAGGGGTTATTTTATTGTAATGTTTTGTACTGTGTTTGTTTGTCCCTATCTCTTATTGAATGTAAAAAAAATTGAACCCATCCAATCGACATCATGCCCCCATCCATGTACACTCCATTTACATGTGAAATTCTGGAAAAATCTTTGACGGATTTAGGAAATTACTTTCCAGTCACTCTAGGACATTGAATAAGCATCAGGAGACCAAGGGATGGACTTCATAATCCTTAGCAAGATGCCATCTACTTGCAGAAACATACCTAGCTACATTTTGGATATATGCTCTCCTTGTTCCTATCTGCTGTATGGGATTGGGCATTGTGCTACCCAATTTTTCATAATTTGTTCTCAGGATATGGGCAACTGTAGGTTATTTGTTGCACATTCTTAGTTCCCATAAGTAGTATGAAACATGTAGTCACATGTACGCCAAACTATATTAGATACTACTTAACCATTTGGGTTTTTATAACAACATGATAGTATTCACAGTCATCTTATGATGCAAGTTGCTTCCATTTTTTGCGCAACTCCAGGGTATAAAACAGTGCTTGAGCCTATTGTCTCTGTTTAGATGGTTACTAAAAAGCTATAAGAGCTTAAGAAATGAGAATGCAGAAAGTGGGGAAAATGAAGGGCTTTCAAGTTAGCAAGTTGTAATTACTGGAATGACACAAATATCAATGCTGGGATATCGGCTATTTATAATATCTATTAATGACTTAGCCAAAGAGATTGATAGTAATGTAACAAAGTTTTTGAGATTATACAAAACTAGATGAGAGAATAAACTGTGAGAAGGACACAAAGAGAATACGACAAGATAAAGACAGGTTAATTGAGTGGGTAACATGGTGACTGATTGAGTGTAATGTGGGAAAATGTGAAATGACACACTTTGCTAGTTTCTAAAATTCTCCCAATCCTCAAGTAAACTACTATTCTTCATGGCATTATAAGCCTATTCCTTTAATCTAATATTGTTTTTACTTTTCTAGTAAGCCATGAATGGATTTTTCTTACTGAGTACCAGCTGCATCAACTACTCTCCAAGGGCTGAGATTTGTTTTTCAAATTGACAACTTGCATTTATATAGAACCTTGTATAATAACTCAAGGAACCCAACTGGAAAGGAACATCATTTATTTACAGAACATAAAGTAAAGCCACAACAGTGGTGTACACCCACTTCTCCCTGTTTGGGCCTGCCTAAACAGCTTCGGTAATGAGTTCCAACTGGACATGCCATTATCTGTTATCAGGGAAAATCATACTTAATGAGTCCCATAGGGAGATCAACTAATGATTCTCTATGGGCCTCATTGGGATTATCACACCTAGCAAGTAATAAAGCATCCAATGTGCTTCACAGAAGAGTTAAATAATAATAAAATTTGACACCAAGTCACGTAGTAAGTAATTTTTTGGTGGGCTAACAAAAGGCTTGGTCAAAGAGTTAGTTTTAAGGAACATTTGAAAAGAGGAGAGAGAGAAGTAAAAAGGTTTAGGAAGGGAATTCCAGAATTTTGGACAAAGGCAGCTGAAAGCCTGGATTAAAAAGAGTGGATGCTCAAAAGACTACAGTTTGTGAAAATGCAAGGATTGTGGTAGATTGTGGAATTGAAGGTGATTACAGAGAGGAGTGAAGCCATAGAGGAAATTAAGAGGATGAGAAATGTACAATTTGAGATATTGCTTACCCGGAAGCCATTGTAGGTCAGGTTAGAGTGATGGATAAACAGAACATGATGTGGGAATGACCTCAGTTTTATGGAGAGAGTGCGGACAGCCAGCCAATACATTATCGCGTCTAGAGACAATAATGGCACGGTTGCAAGTTTCACTGGTAGATGAGCAGAGTAAAACATTGTTACAAAGATTGTAATAGATGTCTTACTGATGGCTTAGGCATGCGGCTGGAAGGTCATTTCAGAGTTAAATATAACACCAAGTCTGCGCTTAGACACTTAACAGCCAGAAGGAAAAGCTGATAGCTAGGGAATTGAGCTTGCAGCAAGGACAGAAGACAATGGCTTTGGTTTTCTTAAATCAGTCGACTCCTTTCAAAGGAATATGCTTCAGAACACATGCTGGAATACAGATTCAATGGATAGGATGTTCTTCTCAAGCTGGATATATCTACACGTAAACCAATTAATTGTTCTTGTTACAGTTCAGAAGAGGTTTAATTTAAACAACCCTAGTGTCTCCTCTCATCACTTGTCCATAAGCAGAGAGGCGTTTTTGATTTGAGTCCCACTTCATTAGAAATGGCATGTTTTCCAACCCTCTGGATCTGGTGTGATTCGATTTCTATTAATATCCCCACAGCAAATTCGTGGGATAGTCTATGTTCACACACTCACATCTAGGAGACGGGTACCAATATGGAGTCTTTTTCACTCGTACCATAAAAGAGGGGAATAGAGAAAGAAATAATTACAGGACAAACAGCAAGAGAAAAGAATTATTGTTTCACATATGTCCAGAATCAAAGTCCAATGGTGTATTCCTTCATAAAAATGACAGGCTGAACTGATGCTGGATTGTTCACTTTTCCAGTACAATTGACCTCTATAATGAGATAGGCATGCAGAGGTTAATTGGTCTTGAAGGCAATGGTATAAAAGTTCCAGTAGAAACAGTCTAGATAGGGCCAGACTTGCCAACCTGGACAAAATCCCTTTTCTGTGAGTAGATGGAAAGATTCTAACAGGACTAGACAGGGTACATGCAGGGTGGATATTCCTGATGGTGGGGGAGTCCAGAATCAGGGGTCACAGTCTGAGAATGGAGATGAGGAGACATTTCTTCACCCAGTGAGTGGCGAGCCTTTGGAATTCATTACCACAGGAAGTAGTTTATGCCAAAACATTAAAAGTATTCAAGAGGCGGCTAGATATAGCACTTGTGGTGAATGAGATGAAAAGTTTTGGGGAGAAGGCAGGTTTAGGCTATTGAGTTGGATGATCAGCCATGATTGTAATGAATGGCCTCCTCCTGCTCTTGTCGTCTATGTTCCTATGATTTCAGGTTGAGATTTGTATCTTCACAAGGCAATATTACAAGTTCCACTAGTTAGCGGGTGCTATGTTACATAACACCCATCTTTCCACTTTGATTTTGCCAGAGAGTGCAAGTCCATTTGTCTGGGTTCTTAAAATTGTTAATTTTAGGGGAGGTTGCCAAGTCCTTTTCCTTAGCGGATGAATTAGATCCTGTTGACCAGGCTAGGGTTATGAAATGTAAATAGCCTTTGTATAATTCACTTTGAATTTGGTCCCTAAAGACCACAGGGTCATTAATGTATCTTTAGGGAAAAAGCAGTGCAAGTTTCTGCAATACTGCCAAATAACTCTTTTTGTTCAAGGGTTACAGCTAGACATGGCTTCAGCAATTTTAAAAGATTATTGTCCCATTTCAAAATTTTAGAGATTAGCCATCAGGATATATTTCTACATGTAGTTTATAGAAGTATATGGAATGTGACATCTTAGCCCTATTACATTCTTGAAAAACTAAGAAAATTTGTTCAAATATGCAGTTTTATCTTTTTGTCTGCTTTGTTTAAGCTGTGAGATTCATAATATTTCTAATTAAATCTTTATATGCAATTTCAATTTGAAGGAATTTTGTTGGGTCTCACACACTCATTGCCAAACAACCCCACTCCTCCTCCAAAATAATGCTATCTGCAACACTGATTAATTTCTCAAGATCTCTCAGGACCGTACTCTCCACTATATTCTTCTCTTCAAGGTATTTACCCTATGTGACTTTTTCATCATTATTAAAGGACCACAATTTAATGCCTGTGTAACACATTAAAAGGTAGAACCCTCAGTTTCCTGTAGAGGCACAGAAACATACACTAACTTGTTCCCACAACATATGCTTCATCATGACGGTACACCTCCCTACCTATTCACCTGAGTCACTGCTCCCATACTTCTGTGACTAACTGAACAAAAATCGTATCAGACATAATCTCCTTTGGAAAAACAACACACAAAATACAACAGTATATTAGCCACAATGTCTGCTTACAGACATGAGTCCAGTGGCATTGTATAATCTACTATCATCGGATATATTTATTCCATGACTTTGGTGTGTCTGGCAGGCGGACTTAAAATACATATCCTCTCCCCCCGCCAACTCCACTCCCTTTTAATCATTCATTAATTATGGGTAAGGATGGTTTGATCCTTTTGTCTATCCATTCTTTGCCAGAGATTAATCTTCCTAAATCATGTTGCTAATTAAATTGCTGCAGGAGGTAACTCCTTGTATGTCTCAGCCCTGATGCTCAATAAAAATATCACAAATTACTTTTAGCTAAAAATAATACTGTGCATGAATACAAAGCTTGAATTATAGAGTGTATTTCATTTAATAAAATGTCCCATGACACATCACAGCAATGTCATCAAATATTGCACCACATGAGGCGGTATTAGGGAAAGATGACACAGGAGCAACCTAT
The DNA here is from genome assembly GCA_024679065.1 of Sphyrna mokarran. Taxonomy (NCBI): domain Eukaryota; kingdom Metazoa; phylum Chordata; class Chondrichthyes; order Carcharhiniformes; family Carcharhinidae; genus Sphyrna; species Sphyrna mokarran. The sequence continues at coordinate 38,250,908 of JAGIQG010000015.1, forward strand.
AAGAGAAAAAAATAATTGAGAGGTTTAGGGAAGGAATTCCAGAGTTTAGGATCCAGGCAGCTGAAAATAGCTGCCCATAGTAGGTGGAGCAATTAAAACTATGAGATAGCTGTAGGAGGTTACAGAGATATTAAGAGGCTAAGCTATAAAGGGGTTTTAAAAACACAGATGATAATTATAAAATTGAAGTTGGTCAGATAGGACTCAATGTGGTTTAGTGAACATAGAAGTGATCAGTGAATGGGGCTTGGTGGAATCAGATACGGCAGCAGTGGTTTACTGAGAGAGCAGCCAAGAGAATATTCTAACACCAAAAAAAAATGCTGGAAAACCTCAGCAGGCCTGACAGCGTCTGTGAGGAGAGAAAAGAGTTGATGTTTCAAGTCCAGATGACACTTTTCCAAAGCTAAAAGACATAGAAAAAGGGAGATAGAAAAAGAGCTTTGAGAAACGGTCATCTGGACTCGAACGTCAGCTCTTTTCTCTTCCAGATGTTGCCAGACTTGCAGAGATTTTCCAGCATTTTCTCTTTTGGCTTCAGATTCCAGCATCCGCAATAATTTGTATTTACTTATTAAAAAACATTCTAACAGTCACATTTAGAGGTACCAAGTTAGTTGAGAGGGGTAACATTTTGCAGACAGAAGTAGATAGCCCTGGTAATGGAGTGACTGTGTGGTTGGAAGCACATCTCCAGGTCAACTAGGATATCAAGGTTGCAAACAGTCTGGGTCAATGTTGGACAGTGACCAGGGAGAGGGATATAGTCTGTGTTGAAATCAAAGAAAATACTTTAATCCTCTCAGTAGTTTATTGGAGGAATTTTCTACTCATTAAGTATTGGCTCTTAACCAAGTAATCTGATAATTTAGACAGTGGAAGGTTCAACATGCTGAAGATGAGATAGAGCTGGGCGTTGTTGGTGTGCAGGTGGAAACTGGCTGTTTTTTGAAGACATTATGTTGGAGAAATAGGAATGGGCCAAGGAAAGATCATTGGGGTACTCAGAGGTAACATTGCAGGAGTGGAAAAATAATCCATTGAGGTGAGTTTCTGGCCATGACTGGCGAGAGACAAAGGGAACCAGGTGAGGATAGTCTCATCCAGCTGGAGAACAGAGAGGCAATGGAGGAGTATGGTGTGGTCAATCATATTAAAGGCACCATACTGGTCAATGAGGATAAGAACAGATAATTCACCACCGTCACATGGCAAAGTTTCAAATTGTCTCCTAAAGGCCATTTCAGTGCTGTGACAGGGGCAGAAACCAAACTGGAGATGATTAAAATTGAGTTATGGACAAAGCAGGCACAGGTTTGGGAGACAACAAACACATTCAAGGTTTGTGGAGAGGAAATGGGTTAACATTTATCTTAAGAGGGTTGAAAGCAAAGATGAGAAAGTTACACTAAGTTGTGGAGAATGTTGGTCAGACACAAACCAAATACCAAGTTCTCATTTGGGCATGGGACCTCCAGAAAGTTATACTGACTCTGTAGAGAGGGTTAGTGAGGGGGTCTGGGCACAGAACAGATTCATCACTGAAATATAAGCTGGAAGTAAATTCTGAAGACAGTTGTGTAAAAACTGTGTAAAAAGTGTATTTCATCCACTTTTGGGTGGTTGAAGGAAGTTCGAGGGTGTTTAAAATAATAAATGGATTTGATAGGATAGAGAAACTGGGGTGAAATTGGGCTACATTTCAAATCAGTTGTTTGTCCATAAAATGGGTGTGGATGCAATTTAGAGAATCAACATCCCACAAAGCAGCAATGCAATTACATCATATTGTTCTATCACTAGTGTCTTGAAGCCATCCAAAATAGATGTTTAGACCCTTCAATTGAATAACATTTGTCTCAGTATCCAATTGGAAATTGATTTTCCCTGAATTTAACAGGTTGTTGGCATGTTCTGTTCACTTGATCTACATACATAGGGGACTTCTAGAGGCAACCACTGAAAAATGTGTTTCTCAAGAAAAGCTTAGCCAGGTAAATCAGAGTACTCTTCCCAACTCCACATTTAAGATGCTGTCTGTTGCTCATCCCAAAAAAAACAAATGTCGATTGTTGTAAAAGCCCATCTACTTCACTGATGTCTCAAGTACACTAATGTAATTTAGGGAAGGAAATCTGCCATCCTTACCTAGTCCAGCCTACGTTAGACTTCTGACTCACAGCAACATGGTTGACTCTTAACTGCCCTCTGCAAAAAGCCAGACTCAGGTCAAGGGAAGTTAGGGATGGGTAAAGGATACTCATGTCTGTGAAAATTATATGTTTAAAAATATCCCACTGGTTTGCCTCTTCTGTTCCCACGCACACCTTAACCTCTCAACTGCCAGCAAGCTGCCTTTGTGACCACATACAGCCAATTTACCAAAGTACAATGCACAAGTGCACCATCATTTTCTAAATAAAAATAGCTTGTCACTCCGTGTTACTGCAGTAGTTATTACCATATTTTAAAAACAAGTTGCACAAGAATAACTTGGGTTATTTCGAACAGACTTTTTCTTTTTGCTCCCACATCCAATTTAAGGTCAACTAGAAAAAGAAAACAATTGTTTATGAATGTCCTGAAATATACTCCTTGTATGGCATTCATTAAAATATCTCATGATAAAATTTCTCAAATACTTCGTTTTGCCAGTTGAAATTGTAGGTGAGCAAATACAGAAAAAAGCACATGAGGTAAAGCTTAATTTTTTAATCTAAACTCCAGGGAAAGGGGAAATGAAAATACTCAGAACACATACTAATTACAATTTCTCTTGCAAAATTAATTCATGATTTACTGTAATCAAACATTTCAACACAACACCAGTGTTGTATAGAATATAAAAGTAAATACTGCGGATGCTGGAATCTGAAACAAAAACAAAAAATGCTGGAAAATCTCAGCAAGTCTGACAGCATCTGTGGAGAAAGAATAAGCCAGCGTTTCGACTCTAGATGACAAAGGTCATAAGGATGAAGATGGCGCTGACAAAGGGTCATCTAGACTTGAAATGTTGATTCTGTTCTCTCTCAAAGATGCTGTCAGACCTGCTGAGATTTTCCATCATTTTCTGCCAGTGTCGTATATCATTTTAGTACAACCCATCATTCAAATGAAAACATCCTTAAACATAGAAAATAGGAGCAGGAGTAGGCCATCCTACCCTTTGAGCTTGTTCCACTATTCAGTAGGATCATGGCTGATCATCCAACTCAGTAACCTGTTCCTCCTTTATCCCTATATCCATTGATCTCTTTAGCCCCAAGAGCAATATCTAACTCCTCTTGAAAACAATGTTTTAACCTCAATTGCTTTGTGTGGTAGAGAATTCCAAGAATTCTCTGGATGAAGAAGTTTCTTCTCATCTCAGTCCTAAATTGTTTACCCCGTACCCCATTCTGTGATGCCACATTTTAGATTTCTGTCATCAGCAACATCCTTCCTGCATCTATCCTGTCTAGTTCCATTAGAATTTTATAGGTTTCTATGAAATTCCCCTTCATACTTCTGAACTCCTCTGAATATCATCCTAACCAACTCAACCTCTCCCAATACTCCAGTCCGCCATCTCAAGCATCAGTCCGGTGAATCTCTGCTACAGTCCGTCCCATAGCAAGAACATCCTTTCTCAGATAAAGGGACCAAACTACACACAATATTCCAGATATGGCTTCACCAAGGCCCTGTATAACTGCAGCAAGGTATCCCTGCTCCTGTATTCTAATCTTCAAAGTAAAGGGCTTGTCATAACATTTGTGTATTGTTGAAAATAGAGACATGCTGTTGAAGTTTTTCACCTTGGATTATCAGGACACTTAAAATGTCAACAATTTATACTGCAAGAGTAATATTACAAGTGTGTCAGCAAGTTAAAAGCCACCAGCATTTCAAAAGGATATGAATTCCAATAACAAGAACAATGTAGACAGGCCAGAACAATACATCGTTCTGCTAATAGGAAACACTTTGAGTAAATAATTGCAGATGACAGATGACAGACAGCCAATACATTAAAGAACAAAGGGAAACAATAAAATAATTGGCAACCTTTTCATGGAAGTAGGGAGCAGTTTCCATCTAGCAGCCTGCAATCCAGTTCTAGCTAGCAGATCAGAAGCAAGAGTGCAGAAACATTTGTGGATACAATTAAAGCTACATAAGAAATAGGAGCAGAAGTAGGCCATCTAGCCCTTCGAGCCTGCCCCACCATTCAATAAGATTATGGCTGATCTGAAGTGGATCAGTTCCACTTTCCTGCTTTCTCCCTTTGACCCTTAATTCCCTTGTCTATCAGAAACCTATCTACCCGTGATGTAAATATATTCAACGAGATAACCTCCACCATATCAATGGGCAGAGAATTCCAGAGATTCACTCCTCTTTGAGCGAAGAAGTTCCTCCTCAACTCCGTTCTAAACTGCCCACCCTTATTTTGAAGCCGTGCCCTCTGGTTCTGTTTTCCTTTCTAAGCAGAAAGAATCTCTCTACCTCTACCCTATCTAGCCCCTTCATTATCTTGTAAGTTTCTATAAGATCCCCATTCAGCCTTCTAAACTCCATAGAGTACAGCCCATTCTATTTAATTTTTCCTCATAAGCTAACCCCCTCATTTCCAGCATCAGCCTGATGAAACTTCTCTGTACTCTCTCCAAAGCCAATATATTCTTTTGCAAATAAGAGGACCAAAACTGCACACAGTACTCCAGTTGCAGCCTCACTATTGCCTTGTACAGTTGCAGCAAGACCTCCCTGCTTTTATATTCTATCCCCCTCGCTATAAAGGCCAGCATTCCATTTGCCTTCTTGATCACCTGCAGACTGATTTTTTGTGATTCATGCACAAAGACCCCCAGGTCCCTCTGCACTGTAGCATGCTGCAGCTTTTCACTCTTTAAATAATCATCTCTCCTATTATTATTTCTACCAAAGTGGAAAATCTCACATTTGCTAACATAATACTCCAACTGCAGGTCCACAGCCTATCCAGATCTCTCTGCAGACTTTCTATGCCCTCCACGCAATTTGCTTTTCCACTCATCTTCATGTCACCTTTGCTGAACCAGGAAGAGACATTCCCTGGAATAATTCTTCAATCATTTATAGTGTGGTAAATATAAGCTGGCCTTTACTTATGGATCTATTACATTGAATGTTGTTTGAGAAAAGGAAAGTCTTGAAAGATAACATCAGGTTCATGACAAGAGGAGTGTGCTGTTTAGTTGGCAGTGGACCCTGATTTGTTGTGGCATTGCCATGGATAATGCACAAGGGGGCAGTTAACTTTTTTTTGTTCAAATTTAAACCAGGCAGGTTGACTCTGATTGTTCCATTAAAAAAGTGCAGAAGTCATGGATAAGCTCCTTCTGTTTGCAAAGGACAGGGCTATGTGTGTAAATATATGTAGCTTTTAGCATGCATAAGTAAGCCACACTGCAAACCCAACTGATAATCTTAAATTGGCTTTTGAGCACAATCAGGACTGCTTAGCAAGTGCTGTTGAGTTGCAGAATCACATCTAATCTTAGACATATGTTCTGAGTTTCAGAAGCATGATCTGTTTAGACAATCTATACTTTGCCTGTTGCAAACTGCTAAAGGGTTGCGCTGTTCAATACAATCAGTCCATAGTGAACTTGCAAATAGCTAGTGATCATTCAACATTGGTAAATATGCTAACAATGTACCACTCAAGAAAAACAGATTTGCACCACATTATTATATCATGGCAATCTAGATGAATCACCATTGCCTGAATCTGCATTTATTGAACCTACAAACTTAGCAACTAATGCAGTCGAGTTCCATTTTAATGATATAATTTATGCCCAAATAGATGATGTTGCCATGGCCCAGCTATTATAAATATCTTCGTCAGTTTTCACAAGAAACACATCTTTCATGTAATGATCCTTAATCTCCTACCGTTTGCATTTTTCCAATACATTTGCTATATTTGTATACAAGAACTGCCTTACACATTTTAATGGACTCCAGTTCTCAAATTCAACTTTGAAATGGAAGTCAAATGAATTCCCTTTTCCACAATATGTCAGTTGAGAAGTTTGGCAATATGTTCTCTAAAACTGTTTATTTCAAGCTTATTCATTGGTCAATATGCACGTTGGGATTCCTGCACTTCCACAGTCTGGAAGATTGACCTTTTCTGCAACATCATAAGCAGAGTCTGAGCCATTTGCTCACCATGCAAACTTGATGCCAAAATGTGATCAAAATCACTCTGTAGGTGAATGGTAACCCTCATCAAATCATTGCTTACCTTATATTGTGCACACAAATGCACTTGTCTAAGACCACCATTTGCAGCCCTGAAAATTACCACTCAACCTCAGATTTGCCTGGAAGGGTAGACACGTCTCAAAAATTTGAGCAACAGTGAAACTTCACACTGTTATTATGCAATAGCAATACGAGTGGTATTCACTAAGAATGGGATGTTGCTATCAAGCCAAAAAGACTGTGTTTATCACAGAAATGAGAAATACGGGATACAACTTTCAGTGCCAGTGTGATTCATTTATTCATTAGGATCACAAGCAGGCTTACATTAACACTGCAATGAAGTTACTGCAATGAATCCCCTCGTCGCTACACTCCAGAGCCCATTTGAGTATACCGAGGGAGAATTTAGCATGACCAACGCATTTTTCAGATTGTGGGAGGAAACGCATGCAGACACAGGGAGAACATGCAAACTCCACACAGCGACTCAAGCCAAGAATCAAACCCACGTGCCTGGTGCTTTTGGGTAACAGTGCTAACCACTGTGCCACTCTAATGCCAAGTACATAGGCCATACATTCTAACACTGATGGATCAAGCAACATCTCCTTTCAGCTAATTGCAACTGACAAGTATAACCATTCTCCACCCTTTGATCAAAGCTGACTTGCCCGATTTGAATGCAAACAAAGGATTGGCAATTAACTGTTCTCTATATGTCTCCATGGCAGCTCCTATATCAATCAGCCATTCTCTTCTGATTCAGTTGTTATTGCCTTCACTATTAGTATTCTTATGAACTGTTCAGATGACTAGAAGTGTTTACAGTCCTCCATACTACCAAATGACTTTTGTGCAGTTGTAGTCCAGTTTACAAGAACTATTCTTTATATAGCATTTTTAAACATCCCACAATGCTTCGTAAGTTATCAAATAAAATTTGACATCGAGCAGAATCTTGTAGAGATAGTTCTTCCTCTTTTCAGTTACTCCATTATAGTCCACAAGCCAGTGGCAGACCTTGCCTTGCAATCAGGGAACATAGGGACTCGTCAAAATTGCCTGTCTGCATTCAGCAGTATCTTCAGGAAGTGTCTGTTATAGGTACAACAACAAAAAGCCTTGGATTTCTAAGTGAATCAGCACAGATGAGCAAAGAAGGAAAGGGGCTGGCTGTCAGAGGAGAGGGATAGCTCAGAGCTAACCCCTCCCAATACCTGTTCCTCAAGAGTACCAAATGCCTTTGAACAACTCGCGCTTCTCCCCCAAGAGTCAATCAACCTTGCACACATGCATTTGCTGGTTATTCCCACAATGCAAGCCCACCCACTTGCTTGCTATTAGTTAATACAGTAGGATTAGATGCAGAAATGGGAATACCCTCAACTGGCAGCAGGGCAGAAAAGGTCACCCCCAGACTTTCTCATCCTGACTTAGTCAAGGTCAGAATAACAATATGTTAAGGTCCCCACCTGATGAAGTGTCATAAAATTCTAGTGCAGAAGAGGCCTTTTGGCCCATTGAGTCTGCACTGACACATGAAACACCTGTCCTCCCACCTAATCCCATTTATGAGCACTTGGCCCATTGCCTTGAATGTTATGGTGTGCCATGTGCCCATCCAGGTATTTTTTTTTAAAAGGATCCTCATAATCAAATTCACCAAGGGGAGGGCACAAGATTCCACCCATTGAGTCACAGAAGGAGATATTAGGATTAGTGACCAAATGCAAGATTTAGAGGAGTGAGGTGGAGAGATTTCTGTATCCTACGTGAGATGGGATGCTGGCCAGCACTGAGTTGGCATAGTCAAGCTTAGATGTGACAAAGTTGTGGAAGAGAGCTTACTGAAATCATTACGGCTAAAATGTAAAATAGCTTACCTTAACTGTATTTCTGATGCATTATAAAGGCCAAGGTAATACTGCAGACATGTTTATTAATACCTTTGGTTTTAACAGCTCTAGAAAACAGCTCCATTTCGCATAACATTGCAAGTTGCCTTCAAACGGTGAGGGTTTAGCATGCAACTGACAAAATGCAGTCTTTCTGCAGAACTTAATTTAAAAAATCTTATAATTTTCAGCAGAAAGCAGATTGAGAAAATGCAGGTGTTAAACTAACAATTTATTAAAACAAATTAGCATGCTAATTTTTCAAATGCACTCGTTTTGGAACGCAAGTTAGAAAAATAGACCATTAAAATATACCACTGCACAAAAGATATGTTTGTACATGTTTAGATGCATATCAATTAATATGAACAAAATAGTGTCTAAATAGTTTAACCATTTAATAAATGAAATATTATTCATGTCTTCCTTGGGAAGAACGTAACAAGCATTATGACAACGTCTATTGCAATACTGCAACATTCCACGTCTAACTCCAAGCACTGAAAACATTAAAATTTATACCATATGTAACAAATGGCATTTCGACTTTACATACCTAAGTATCTATTTGGTGGAGTCTAGCCTATTGAAATCAACATGTTATTTGGATTTTTAGTTTCCAGTTAAAATCTGGATTAATTTTGGAAGAATTCCAGTGGTGAAAGTGGATTAATTTGAAGACCATAGTAATAAGAAATAAGTTTATTTCAAGGCTGACCTATACCACCATAAAGGAAGTTAGGACATGGGGGAGAAAGGAAGCACAAGTACATCTGAATGATACCTACACTGTTATTGTAAGTGGTACAATAGTAGACCATTTGTTCTCTTCAATACAGGAGGGAGAAAGTTTTTAAAATATTCAAAAAGTTCATTTGATTAAACAATTAAATAGACATTCAGAAATCAGGATCTTTCTTCTGGGAACTATGATTTGGCTTTATGGGGTAGTTTATACAAATATTAATAGGGAGCAGAATATCTCAAATTACTCAAGGAAGAAAACAAGTTTAAAAATTGATTCAACAAAGAGCAGGGGATTGGAAGTTAGCATATAAATGATCTGAATAAGTGCAAAAAAAAAAGTAGCCCAAACTATTTAAGGTTAAAAATGTTTATTTTTGTTCCTGGCAGCATGCATCTTAGTCTAAGATAACCAGAACACACTTCACATTTTCAATTATACGTTCCAGAATTAAACTCATATTCTGAAGGGACCTTTTATTTTCCAGCAAAATTCCTTAATAGCACTAAATTAAACCCAACTAAAAAATATGATCAACAAATGCTATTATCATTTGGTCAACTTATGTAAATACTACACAGATAAATTGGGCTTCTCAAATGTTCATTGTGAAAGGAGCCAAGCATTGAAAACCAGCTAGTGTGAATTGGCATGCAAAGTTAAGCAAAGAATCAAAATAAATTCCCAAGACAAAAATGATAGGATATATACAAAATCGTGCCAGAGCAAGAGTCGCATTCTTCAGTCTTAAAGCAACAGCAGAAAAATTTGGATTACTTTCAGTAGGCAATGTAAAAGACCCCCTTCAAAATTAACTCAAGAATAATCATTCACCATTTAATTGGGTTTTCCTACTCAAGAGCAAATAGAAAGGTAATGTTAAATATCAAACGGGGTTACGGCCAAATATTAATGATCTTTAACCAACTAATAGAAATTTTGATGCTCTGTGCTTGAATCAGGTCAAAGCACTGCTCTTTCCAAATGCCTCTGCAGAACCTGGCCTGCTTTTATTTTTCTGACACACAAAAAAGCAAAAAAGATTAAATGATTAAGAGATAATTTTCTCAGAAAACTGCATTCAACATTTTTACAGTGAATAAACCCATTACAGCCTGAAACACAATGTATAAAAATCACAATTTTCCAGTTTATGTGAAGTAAGTATTAAATTTCAAGCTTTGTTATTAATCCATACAAAGCAAAACACAAGTCAGCCACATCCTAACGGAAAAATCCCAATTTTTTGCAGAGCCATTCTTCACTAAAGTCTTCAGTATTCCTAATTTCAAACACCTGAAAGAAAAATACATGCTTAATTACTAATCCAATTCCTTCTTTATCTCTGAATTGCAACAAATTAAGTTTGAATTATTGATAAGTGAAGGAACCCAATAGCAAAGCACATTATCATTTAATGAGCAAAGACAACATTAGTGTCTGTTTAGCTACAGAAATTATTTCATTCAGGAGAAATTAAGATCTTATTCAATAATGAGAGTTCTGAAACTGCATTATACTATAAACTTCAGCAGTAACATCCCCAGACTTTAAGGAAGCAAAAGCAGACAAAATCTCAATTATAGTTGGGCATCCTTCAGTGGAACATAGTTGATGCCAACGGCTCAGGCTCACATGGGTACAAAAAATTGTTTCGCATATTTAAGGATGGTTAAACCATTTAGAAACCTGGGCAAAATCAGATTATATCCAAAGGCACTTTTCAATTTATACCAATCACACTTGACCAGCAATTTCAACAGCTATTTAGAAATGAATGTATTCTTCAGTTTTTATCTAACTATTTGCACCAGGAAGTGCTTCAGCTTTGGATTAATCTATACTTATGCCACTATAGATTTTAACTCAACAAGTGCAGGAAGTGCCCATAGGCATTTTGTCCTATGTTGATTCCTCATTTTGTTTTACAGTTTGCTTCCATTCCCAAAGTCAAGAATGGCAGCTGGCATTTGCATCGCACATCCTGTTCTATAAATTGCAACAAAACAAGCACAACTGATGAAGATATTCACTGTCCCTTCTGACCAACTGGACAATTATCCAAGATTTAGGATAGGCAGACCAAAACAGTTGAAGTTAAGCTTCTAAAGAATGAAGTACCTGATGTGTTTTCCAATACACTAACAGAAATTTAAGTGCTGTTACATAGAAGTGGGTGGTACGGAGATGGCTTTGCTATACCACACTTGCACATGCACCAAGCATCTTGCTCAACCTATTATACTGTATGCTGATCCAGAATACGTAATATTATGGTTGTGTGAAAAATAGATTGTTTTTTTAGGAATTTTTTTTTTAAAAGAATTTAATGCTGAATTTAGATAACAGCTGCCCAATCAAGGCATATTTTGTTTCCAGCCAACTTGAACAGACTGCTGAAATCCTCTAGGATAGAACATTTAAGAACAAGTCCCTTCTGTTCATGTGTAAAGCACACTACTACATTGAGCTTGCTTTCTCAGCGCACATGCACACCGTGAGGTAACTGTACCGTACCCTCCTTCCACTTTGCAGTAGTTTTGCTTCCATTTTGACACAGTAGCCTCTGCATCATCTTGATCAGCTGTAGCTCTTCTGCCCTAATTCATCCTTCATGCCTAAGCTCCACTTGTCTCAGATAAAGGTCAATTTATCTCTTCTTCTTGTAATCCACAGAGCAGTGTATACAAGAACAAAAGATGAAAACTATGAGAATGAAATCCTGTTCAAGTAGTAACAATCAAGGGAGAGTATAGGCTGCCAAGGAGGTCATTAAATTGACTTTCAGTATTCCAAGACCCTACTGTAAAGCAAATATAAAAGTAATTGTTTCCACTGAAAAGTAGAATATTCAAGTTATTTCAGACCTTAAAAATACCATTGCTCCTGTTCTCCACCTTACATATTTAAGAAAACACTAAATACGAACGCAATAGTTTCTCATGGATTCATTCACCTTGACTAGAATTAAGCAATATGCAAAAAAATTCACAAGCTATGTTTTCTACTTCCTAGCCCAATAAAGTAAAGGTCAGGTTCTTTAAAGAATCTCCCTATCTAGTTTTAGTCAATGAATTGACTCCAGGATTTCTTATACATCATGGCTACACCATACAGTACATTTATCCAGAGTCATTGGAAGTTAAGCAGTTTAACCCATTCTCAGATAACTGTTCAAACCTGACAAATGACATTGTAAGAAAAAATTTTGTATTTCCATACTGTTCCTCACTTGGTAGCAGGGATAGGTAGCTGCACTAGATATTTTAAAGTCCTTTACATAGGACTGAACTCAGTGAATTCAGAAAAGGTCTTGGTTAAAAGCAAGGATTTGAAGACCTTTTTAAAATCAAAGACAGACTGCAAAGCCCTTGGTAGGGAGTAACACTGAAGGACTGAAATCAGTTCCTTCAGCAAAGGAAATTTGTTTTAATCTTCACCCAATTATTCCCCATCTCAACCCACCACTTCACCACCCAAACAGTCACTTTAATGTGGAAACCAAGATAAAAAACAGGCAGCTTATAGTTATTGGATTGTAAAACGTTGTTGTATATATAGGCTCTGTTTAAACCACTCACTCACCTTGGTAAATTCCGCTACATCCACCAACCCAATTTTACTACCAGCATAAATCATCTGCTGTTCAGGCTTACAACCTAAAATCAAAAATGACAGAAAACCATTATAAAGTATAAACAATTGATCTTATCAAGATAAATTGCATCAGAAATAAATTTGATTAGCTAAATCACCAAATGCTGACACTAACATTTCAGCTCAATGAAATAGTTTTGTTGTGGCTTCTGCTCACTACAAGAATGGGAGATCAATTCTCATTAAGTGGAAACAAATACGTTTTTAAAAAAAAAAATTTGTTGGTCATGGACATCGCTGACTGGCCAGCATCTATTGCCCATACCTAGTTTCCCCTGAGAAGGTGGGGGTGAGATGTCTTCTTGAATCGCTATAGAAGATGTGCTGTGGATCAACCCACAGTACATGGACTGCATTCAGTTTATGGAAGATAAAAAGCACCATTTGTAAGGAATGACCACAAGAACTGCTGAATTACATGAATTTCTTACTACTTAGAAAAAATAGAAAAGGTTTGGTAATCAGCAATTCTTTGCAGATCGTCCTAGGGATCATCCTACCAATTAGGAATTGGCCTTGTCTGGGTCCTACATCATATGTTGCAATATTTCCAATCTAATTTAGACAACTTTCGGAGAAGGGTAAAAACTGTATATGATAATGTAACGCACTGCATTCAAGTTACAACGCAAGCCTCCTTCAACAGCATCTTCCAAACCTATGATTTTTATCACCTACAAGGTCAAGGACAGCACACACATGCAGGAACACTGCCACCAGCAAGTTCAACTCCAACACACTCATCCTGACTTGATACTATTCCTTCACTGCTGCTAGGTCAAAAGCCTGGAATGGTTTTATTTCCCAAGGACAAGAGGGAATAGGCAAATGCTGGACTTGCCAGTGAATCTCACATCCCATGGGAACAAAAAATTCCAAACCAATAATTTGAGAAGCAACAGCTTGTGCAGCACAGAATTTCGTCCATTAGGATAATTATGATTTTAGGGGCAATGGAACGTTATTTTAGTTGTAGGAACACATATTACAAGTGCAGCAATCTTTACATCCTAATCACTAGTAAGATTAACATTTATGTAAATGCATTTCAGCATGTTATATTCAGAATTATTCAAAAACGTAAATGACTTCTGCAATAGATTTATACAGGACAAGGGACAAACACAAGAGCGTAAGAACTAGGAGCATGAGTCGGCCAACTGGGCCATCGAGTCTGCTCTGGCATTCAATAAGATCATTGCTGATCTTTTCGTGGACCCAGTTCCACTTACCTGCCCGCTCACCATAATCCTTAACTTGTTTACTTTTCAAAAATTTCTCTATCCTTGCTTTAAAAACATTCGATGAGGTAGCCTCAACTGCTTCATTGGGCAGGGAATTCCACAGATTCACAACTCTTTGGATGAAGAAGTTTCTCCTTAACTTCGTTCTAAATCTGCTCTCCCTTATTTTGAGGCCAAGCCCCTTGATCTAATTTCATCTGCCAGTGGAAATAACCTCCCTGCTTCTATCTTATCTCTTTCCTTCATAATCTTCTATGTTTCTATAAAATCTCCCCTCTTTCTTCTGAATTCCAATGAGTATAGTCCCAGTCTACTCAGTCTCTCCTCATAAGCCAACTCTTTCAACTCCAGAATTAACCTAGTGGATCTCCTTGCATTCCCTCCAGTGCCTCAAGTAAGGAGACCAAAATTGTACACAGTACTCCAACAAAATAATAGCTTTGATTTTAAGCTATTATTTTGATGATAAGATTAAGGCATATTCTACTTCAGGACTTAGCGCTATCACCAGAAAACAAACATCCGAAGCAACATTTTAACGTATTCAAAAATACCTTAATAAATCAGAGGTTAAAAAACCATCTACAAGAAAAAAGTAGCTAAAAATATTCAATAAAGTTTGAAGAGGGAGCTAACAGGAAACCCACACATTATTAAGACAAAAGATCTTGCACAGACAAAACAGTAAATGATAAACTTTAGAAATTGACCACTTACCACAAGGACTAAAGAATATGAAGCATAGTGGATAGGAGATCCTTCCATCAGTATGTTTATATCTGTAGCTGTAGACTACAAATGTGGTTAGTTAAAAAAAAGTTCAGTTTGAAGGAAAAATACAACATTCGAGTCAGTGAGCCTTTTGAAAATGAATCAAATGGCTTTCCATACCTTTATTTATCTTGGAATGGTAATTAGAGAAAGCACGTGCATAACACATTAAATGTGTGACTAACATGAAATCAATCCAAACAGGAAAGAAAAGTTCTATACATTTACCTTAAGTTTAAATAAGTAATTTAGCCATAATAATTCACTGAAATACAAATCAAAGAACTTGCAAGAAAGCAGCCATTGAAGCATTTGCAATTTTAACTAGATACCCTGCTACATTTTGTTCACAAAAATGGATTATCTGGCAATTTCATTTCTAGCTCCTCTCAATATATAGAGCAAAATAATGCAAAAAAATTATCCTTAATGTTTCAATCACACAGGTATAGATCCAAGGCTAGCAATTAGTAGGATCTCTGGTCTAGAGACACGAGAAACCAATTACAGTGCCCTGAAAACCGTCCAGCTCAATGTAGCCAATAACAGAAGAGATGTGGACCTTCCATTTTGTATGTTTTGGTGTCACTTCTTTCTTTAAGTGATACAGCAATTCCTTCAATTACAGATTCGCCTGTCAATGTAATTACTATGGTCTTTCTTTGGTTAAAGAACTATGTTAATATAAGCTTCCTGAGCAACTGCAAGGTCTACATTTAACTGGATGCTTAAAGGCACAAAATTCTATAAATATACTCTTGATTACTTGGTGTGGTACCACAATTCACAAACCAACAAAGCCCTTAGAGTTATTCCCTGGTCAAGGCTGAGGTGATTAATCAGAGAGTTATCATAATTTCTGGGGGGATGGTGGGCACCATGAAAATCATTCCCAATTGGTATTTAGTGACTCCTACTGGAAAGGAAACATATGGTCGTCATGAAAGCCAATTATCAAGGTCATCTGCAAGGTCACTTCTAAACACTGTGGCAAAATAGCAGACAGACCAATGACAGATTTAGAGTTAGTGAGGTTCTGCGCACAGCCTCATTTTCCACTGCTGCCACCATCGCCCGCTTACCCCAAAGTAAAAAAAGAAAATGTTACTCCCTCAAGGATGCAGGGAGGGCACAATGACAATAACAAAGGAAACACTGTCATGTGGTAAAAGACAGAACAGCCACAGTCTTCACTAGTGATGTGGGGCTGAAGCATTTCACCTGCACGTATTGACTGGTGGTATATGTGCCTACCATACACAGAGAAAGAGGAAGTATAACTTGACTGCTAAGGCCAAAAGGACAAACATAAGTGGTACAGGCTGCATGAGGTATGTGAAGGTGGCATATGAACAATTCAGTAATGAACTCCATGAAGGGACCACTCCAAAGCCTAGGTGTTCCACAATGGTTTCCTCCAGCACTGAATGAACTAGCAGTGTATCTATACAACAAATTATACTTTGGAATTTTTTTTTTTAAAGAAAATGCAGCCATTCTGCCTGTCACAAAGAATGGTTTGACACCTTGGAATAAACATCCAACCTAATTTTTACGTTCAGTTTGTTTTGATGTAAGATCTTTGACTGTCTAGTCCAAGGAGAGAATTGGATGTGCTATATGCCAAACTTCAGTTTCATATAGTATCTCTGGATTTAATCACAATTATTTTTAGTTAGAAGATGGAAGAGCAGTAGTTTTCTCTCCCATCAGCATTACTTTCTGCCCACTCTCTCATGCTGATCTTAGAAGTGGAAAACCAGTTGAAATTTTAATTTAAAGGGCTTAACCCAGGTCAGACCAGTGGTTAGCCACAAAGATTGTTGCACCAAGTCAACCCATTTACATTTTTTGTTATGCATCACGTAAATCTTGCTACAAAACAGTCAGAATGGTAAATATTATGCTGCTTGTTTCGGCACCGGAAGCAATCTGAGATAGCATTCTGGAGACAGATGCAGCATTTTAGATTTTCTGCCTTGAATTTCCTGCAGTATGACTGTAACTATGCTTCATCATGGGCTACACAATTTTGGAAGCTGTTCAACTATGATCAGAGTGATACGGTGGAAGATGTTTGATATCACATTATATCATATTTCATAAAATGTACAAAAAGCTCAGCCGTGTTACACTATGGCATACACCAATATTTTCCATGCTTAGAATTTGCCAAGCCACCCAAGTCTCAGTTTAGGATAACATTTGTTCAGTTACATAATTTCCACAATATGTGGACACACACTTACATGCAGACACATGCATCTGTGTAGTCACGCTCACACATACTTGCATGATCAGGTGATATGCAACACTGCCAAAACATTTGAAACTTCTACATTAGGAATTATCACAGAGATGCTGCATGCATTGGGTGAACTCTTTCCGGTGGTGATTTCAGTTATTAGATTTGGATTAAACTATATTTAATCACGATAATCTACTGAAATTCAATAGCTACAGTTGCCACTTGCAATGACACACATTGTGGGCTTAGCAATTGGATATTAGCTGCTTGCAATATGATGAGATCATTTGATGTTCCTTCCCATTTACATTAGCACTAAACTTTGCTTGGTTTGGACTTCATATTCTTGAACTTCATTTGACATTTATAATTAAACAATATTTTACAATATTGTTCTACAATTATTTTAAATTGTAAATAATTTACAATTATTCTACAATATTTAATCTCAAGTTATGCTGAAAACTTGAAATGAATGGAATAGCGAAGGAATTATAGAAATGCAAATTAGTGAATAGACTTTAACCTTAAAGTATATGCGAAGCCTCAAAAGTAAAGAATGTACTTTTATATGGCGTATCACCTATTTAGAATTATCAGCAAATTAACAGAAGGTGATGTTGATAGTGCTATCAAGACACACTTGATGTCAAGTGACAATAACCGCTCACTGATGCTCAGATTTGTTCTACCAGGGCCTTTAACAGCCACAACCATGCAACATCCTGCCAGCGGTCAAACTGGATCAACTCTCATTTTCAGCCCTGGTAATTGGGCTTCACCTTCAGAGAGAAAATTCAGCCCTTAGCTTTTAGGGTGTGTTGAATCCTCAAAACAAACACTGTGACAGAGCTTTTAAATGGTTGGCAAGACTGCAGAATTATATCTGCTTGACACCTTCATCAGCATAACTAGCTGCTCTCCTTTATGAAGCAGAAAGCCAATCAGGTTTGTAGCCTGTTCCATGAGAAAAGTTCCCTGGCAACGAGAATGCGTTTTGGAGCTGACCCAATGAGCTTCCAACTATTTTTACACCCTCCGCTCACCTCCCCATGTTACTGACTCTTACTGTCCTTGATCATTCACTCTGATTTGTAACTGGGAGATTGCCACCCCCCCTCCTTCCAAAAAGATCAAATCCAGCACCATCCACTGATTGACATTTTTTTCCTCAAAAAATATACAAAACTCTCGTCTATTTAGATGCGAGTCTGGTCAAAAATGTATTTTGTTCCAACTGTGCTTTACGAAAGTTGGCCAGCAGAAGTCTGTTTATAGGTTGGCATGCTTTTACTAAAATATCTTGTGCCACTGTTGCATATGAAATTACTAACAGAATAATGAACCAAATAATTATCAACTTAAAAACAGCATTTATAGCAATTGGTTACCAAATATTTCTCTCCCAACAGAGCTGCTTCAAATCACATTTTTTATTACATAAATTTCATAGCTCAGATCATTTAAAATATACAACTCCAATTGTATCTTTTTTATAAAAATTATCTGCAAAATTCATTTGGATAAGATTTCTCAAAACTGAAAAGCAAATAAAGGATATCTGGGTTGATGCTCAGGTAGTTCATTCTTGAGTTCTTCTGGGGAAATATCCTAAACAACATAGGCAAGACAAATAGCAGAAGTTACTTCACCAGCAATGTGTTGGTCTATTGTACCAAGCAGACAATTTGGAAACAGATTTTACAATTCCCATTGCTCTCATTTATACAGAGCCATTGGTCTTTGCCCATGTTAACATATTGTTGTACAAGTCCAGCTGAAGACGTGGTCAGATTGCTCATCTTCATTTTGTCTTATCTTTACGTCACATTCATAAGAGAATGGCAATCCTGTCTAACGGACCACACACGCAGTGGAGCCAATAAAAACACTACATTATGGCCAGCGTTTTTCCCAAAGTTAAAATATTAAACATGTTAAAATTTTTTTAAGAAAAAGAACCACCTGCCTAAAAATGCAAGTTAATAAGTGGCTAACCTCATACTCTTCATCCAGAATCACCATATGTTGCTCCTGATCAATTTTCACTGTACAAAAAATAACATGTTTTTTGTTATTTGTTTTTTGAAATGTTCTGAAATGTTCAGGTTTTTTGAAAGTACAATTTCATGAGCTTGTTAAACTCAGATTAAGATACAGGAAATTATAAAACAAAATATTGCACTATGTATTACCAATTTTATTTCTACTACTCTTCCATTAGGAGGCCTCCAAATTAGTTTGTTACATGGTAAATAATGCAAATGTAGAAGAGTTACTTAGGTTACAAAAATGAATGCTTAATTCACAGCTATGTACAAAATATATCTTACCTTAGCATATAAAATAAATGCCAGTGCATTTTTAAGCTCAATTTTTTCTGCCATAGTTGTTTTCATACTCGAGTATTACAAATGCTCATTTATCCCAAGTCTAAACCTTGCTTATATTATTAGCCACCACCTCTCCCAGATCAATGCAGAAAAACCCGGTCAGTATATAATTAAAAAGCAAGATATGATAACAAGTACCTGACTTATACTATGTTGTTCACATTTACAAAGATTTGCTGAATGCTTTTCAAACATTCACATTTATCAATTTACCTTTGTACATCTCCTCCTAAAGCACATTCATTGAAAAAAAAACACAATTCAACAACTTATATTTCTGCAGCACATGAAAATAATGAAATGCCCCACAGCACTTCACAGGAACATTGGAAAACAAAATATGACTCAGAACCACATAGGGTATATTAGGTTGAATGACCAAAAAGCTGGTCAAAGAACATGTTTGATGGAGCAGCTCCTTGGAGCAAAGAGGGGCAGAGGAGTAGGAAGAAAATTCCAGAGTTTATGGCCTAAACAACTGATGGAGAAATGATAATTGGGGATGCATAAAAAGCTGGAATTAGAGAATTAGGAATGTGTGAAATCCTCTGAGCACTGCCTACCAGCATTACTCAGAGACCCTTTTAGATAGCACATCTAGCACCAAGTTTGCATTATCTTAGCATTTCTTTTTAATAAAATGTCCTGGAGCTGCCTCTGAATAGCCAATTACTGAATGAGTTACTGCTTCATATTTTGTATATAAATGCAGTATAGCTTATTGCTTCAATTTTACAATTGGAATTGTTTTGGGAACATCTAGATTATAGCCTTACACGTGCAGGAAACAAGACAAGCCACAGTAAACTAATTAGTGGTCTTGAAGGTAGTTTAGCATTTCTGCGTAATAGACTATTTCATAATCTGATGTTAAAACTGGTTAAACGTACCTCTTTAGAATTTTTGTTAGAGTTGCTACTATTGAAAGGAGAAAAATTCTCTGACCAAGGTGTGATGTGTCACAGAATACTGGGAGTGGCTGGTGAAGGGATGGCAAAGGTATTTGCTATCATTTCTGAAAATCTTCAGAAATGGGAAGCTAGCCAAAGGACTGAGTACCAAAATATTATATCATTGCTTGGGAAAGGAGCAAAATGGAAAAATTACGTTAAGAAAAACACACACTAATCAAAGATGGACAGCTAAGATTTCTAAAAGGCAAGTAGATTATTATTTTCTGAAGATTGAGGCATATGGCATTAAAGTGAATGCAATTTTATAAAAAGAGATAAAAAACAGAAATAAATAACATTTTTCAAATGGAAAGGGAACTGGTAGTTGTGTGCCTTATGGACCTCTTGATAAAAACCTGAGGATATCCCAAAACCCAGAAGAGTAAATTAATACACCAATTCTCAATTGCTTATTTTGCAATTCAGTATAATATGAACAAGGATATGCAGACCATGGAGGAATGGTCCAGTTATAAACAAACGAGGAAGTTCAAATATACATGTACCATGCACAAAAATCTGTGTTCCATATCAATTTACTTTCCTAAAGCCTGAAAACATCCTTTGTTCTAAAATATGATGACAAACAGTTTTACTCCAAATTCAGCAAATAATTATTTTTAAATTTGTTTGCAGATGTCGCTGGCTGGCCAGCACTTATTGCTAATCCCTGGATGCCTGAGGGCATCTAAGAGTCAACCATATCGTTGTGGCGCTGGAATCACACGTAGGCCAGACCAGATAAGGGCAGCATATTTCCTTCTCGAAGGGACATTAGTGAACCAGTTGGGTTTTTCTGTCTACTGATAATAGTTTCACGGTCATCAGTAGATCCTTAATTTCCAGATTTTTTATTTATTGAATTCAAATTCCATTATGGGGAGATTCAAATCTGGGTCCCCATAATATTATCTGACTTTCTGGATTAATAGTCGAGCGATAATATCACTAGGCTATTGCCTCCTCTTATTGTATCCCTAACTTTGAGGAGGTCTTTATTCTGATTCAGTAACTTCTAGCATAGAATCTTACTTTTGGGAGGGTTTCTGCTTCCACTTGGGCATGGCGATGATCTTGGTCAATTAGGGAGAAAATAAAACTGTACTAATTATTAACTCAAATTCTATGTGTCAAAAAACAAATGGACTTTGCATTGATAGCAACAGTGAGTTTAATACTCATTATTATGTGGGTGCAAATCAAAAAGTAAATCTCAGCAAGTACATGAGCACAATTAAACAAAAATACAAAAGTTGCTGCCCCAGATGTATCATTCGAGATGATGCAACACCACCATCTGGCTTCCCCAATTCAAGAACTGAACAACTGTGGTCATGTACCAGAGTTACATATACAGGCAAAATTTACCACAAACATATATCTTAAGTACTGGCGAACAAATTCTCACTATGCTAAAAGAAAATTAACTTCAACGTATGTTATGAGTGAAGAATTTTTGAAAAATATATTAATTTTCTTTATCCTTTCTATCTCTTGCCTCTTTCTAAAAGCAATTGTTCTTTTCCCTCAATTCACACGTTGAACTCACTGCTCTGCCTGCCACGGTGTTATTTTAGACTCTTGTCCTCCTCATCAACGATCCTTCCTTCGTGGCTGTTTGACTAAAGGAGCTATACAGTTGCCTGCCTTACTCACATCACTTCCAAAATCCCATGCAATTTTTCAATTGATTGCAACAGATTGCGCAAAAGATATTAAGCAAGTACCAATTATCCAGCCCCCTCTGCTAGCAGCAAACCCTGGCCCCCAAAGTTCTCCTGCCAGCCTTCATTTGAGAGTCTTTTAAACAGGTAGGGGCTGGTCAAGACTGGAAGAGGCAGGTAGTGATTAGCACTATTGTATTACAGTTCCAAGGACCTAAGTTCAATTCCAGTCTTGGAATTGAACCTAGGTCTGTGTGGAGTTTGCATGTTATCCCTTTGTTTGCATAGGTTTCCTTCAGGTGCTCTGGTTTTCACCCAAGGTCCCAAGATGTACAGATTAAGGATTACCTTTTAGTGTCGAGATATGTAGATTCAGTAGATTAATCATGGGAAATGTATGGGGTTACAGGAATATGGCAGGGGAGGGGGCCTGGGTTAAGATAGCTCTGATGTGGAGATGTGGGCATTGGACTGGGGTAAACACAGTAAGAAGTTTCACAACACTGGGTTAAAGTCCAACAGGTTTACGTGGTAGCAAACTAGTGGCGTTGGCTACCAAATAAACCTGCTGGACTTTAACCTGGTGTTGTGAGACTTCTTATTAAGATAGCTCTATCAGAGAGTCGGTGAGACTCGATCAGCAGGATTTTCAACCTCGCTCACTGCAAAACCATGAAATCCCATCCATGGTCAATGGACATTTCCATGATCCACTCCTCGCCCACTATAATTCCTGTGGTGGGCGGGACAGTAAATGTGCCCCTGATGGGCTGAATGGCCTTGTGCACTGTAGGGGTTATATGAATAATATGTGAATAAAAACTATTTACGTGAATAAAGACTATTTCACTCACTGATCAAGGCGGCATTGGTGGTTTCTTTGCGAAAGCGAAATTTTTTCAGTTTTTCCAACAGCTGTTGGTCGACACCGCACAAACTGACAGGGCAGCTCTGGAGAAAGAGGGAGAACACACACAACAAGAGGCCATTAATAAACAAATACTATCCAAACTGCCCTCAGCTATACCGCCTTCAATTCTAATCGAGTGTCTGTGTTAATAATAAATCGGGAACAGAATACAAACGAGACAGAGAGAGAGGGAATAAAGCCGCAATTGAGGGTTTTGGGCCCAGCCGGCGCTGTCGCCCATTTTCCTAGACATGTCCAGGCACCGCCACCGCCCCTCACCCTGCCCGCACCCAGATACCCGACACCCGGCTCCGGCTTCCGGCTCCGCTCCTTACCATTCCTGACGGTTTTCCTCACTCTCTAATCCCAGCTCCCGTTTCCCTGGCTCCAGCTGTTCCCAGTCTCGTGATTCAGAGCAGCAGCCAATCAGCGCCCGCCTTTCCCGATTGGAATGACATCCGGGGATGGAGCAGCCCAGGAAAATTTCAGTCCTGCTGGGAGGAGGCTGCACGTTCCCATTCCTCCTGCTGCTGGGAGGAGGCTGCACATTCCCATTCCTCTTGCTGGGAGGAGGTTGCACATTCCCATTCCTCTTGCTGGGAGGAGGTTGCACATTCCCATTCTTCCTGCTGCTGGGAGGAGGCTGTACATTCTGATTCATCCTGCTGCAGGGAGGAGGCGGCACATTCCCATTCTCCTGCTGCTGAAAGGAAGCTGCACATTCCCATTCTCCTGCTGCTGAAAGGAGGCTGCACATTCCCATTCCTCTTGCTGGGAGGAGGTTGCACATTCCCATTCTTCCTGCTGCTGGGAGGAGGCTGTACATTCTGATTCATCCTGCTGCAGGGAGGAGGCGGCACATTCCCATTCTCCTGCTGCTGAAAGGAAGCTGCACATTCCCATTCCTCCTGCTGGGAGGAGGTTGCACATTCCCATTCCTCCTGCTGGGAGGAGGCTGCACATTCCCATTCTTTATGCTGGGAGGAGCTTGCACATTCCCATTCCTCCTGCTGCTGGGAAGAGCTTGCACATTCCCATTCCTCCTGCTGTCAGGAGCTGCACATTCCCATTCTTCCTCCTCCTGCTGGGAGGAGGTTGCACATTCCCATTCCTTCTGCTGCTGGGAGGAGGCTGCACATTCCCATTCCTCCTGCTGGGAGGAGGCTGCACATTCCCATTCCTCCTGCTGGGAGGAGGCTGCACATTTCCACTCCTCCTGCTAGGAGGAGGCTCCACATTCCCATTCCTCCTCCTCCTGCTGGAAGGAGTCTGCACATTCCCATTCCTCCTGTTGGGAGCTGCACATTCCTATTCATCCTGTTGGGAGGAGGCTGCACATTCCCATTCCCCCTGCTGGGAGGAGGCTGCACATTCCCATTCCCCCTGCTGGGAGGAGGCTGCACATTCCCATTCCCCCTGCTGGGAGGAGGCTGCACATTTCCACCTTCTCCTCCTGCTGCGGGGAGGCTGCACATTCCCATTCCTCCTCCTACTCCTCCTGCTGGAAGGAGTCTGCACATTCCCATTCCTCCTGTTGGGAGCTGCACATTCCTATTCATCCTGTTGGGAGGAGGCTGCACACTCCCATTCCTCCTCCTCCTCCTGCTGGAAGGAGGCTGCACATTCCCATTCCTCCTCCTCCTCCTGCTGGGAGGAGGCTCCACATTCCTATTCATCCTCCTCCTCCTGCTGGGAGGAGGCTGCACATTCCCATTCCTCTTCTTGCTGGGAGGAGGCTCCATAATCACATTCATCCTCCTGGGAGGAGGCTGCACATTCCCATTTCTCGTCTTCCTCCTGCTGGAAGGAAACTATTCATTCTTATTCCTCCTCTTCCTGGGAGACTGCACATTCCCACTCCCTTCCAGAGAGGCAACACATTCCCATATTCTTGTTGGGAGGTTGCATGTTCCAATCTTCTACTGGGTGGCAGGCTGCACATTCCCTCCCTCCTCCTGGCAGATAGGCTCCACATCCCCAATCACCTTGACACTGCCTCCAGATCAGCATTGGGCTTGTTGGGACAGAAGCCCAACCAGCGACAACTAGCTGTGGCATTAAAAACACAATAGCTTTAATAAAATTGTTATAAATTATGAATTGAGGTGGCACAGTGGTTAGCACAACTTCAGGGACCCATGTTCCCAATTCTGGCCTTGGGTGATTGCCTATGTGGAATTTGCACATTCACTCCGTGTCTGCATGAGTTTTTTCTGGGTTCTCCTGTTTCCTCCCACAGACAAAAGATGTGCACATTTGGTTGATTGAGTATGCTAAATTGGCCCTTTATGTCCCAATATGTGCGTGGGTTATAGGAATAGAGCCTGGGTAAGATGATCTGTCAAAGAATCAGTGCAACATCAATGGGCCCAATGGCCTCTTTTTGTACTATAGGATTCTATGATTAAAAAGCAAAATACTGATTACAGATGCTGGAATCCAAAACAAAAACTGAAAATGCTGGGAAATCTCACCAGGTCTGATCGTGTTGACCTGAAACATTGGCTCTACTCTCTCTCCACAGATGCTATCAGACCTGCTGAGATTTTCCTGCACTTTTCTGTTTTTGTTTTTACAAAATTATCTTTTTTCCACTGGAAAGGTATGTGTATGAAGGAAATATAGAAATGGGACTGACTGGCTGAATGGACTCAATCACAGGCACAGAAGGCAAACTGGTCTCCTTCTGTGCTTTGAAGTTCAACAATTCTTAAGGTTGGATTTAAAAATGACAGGGTCAAAAGAGGGTGGGGTTTGTGAAATGCTCACAATGAGGGAGCCATTGGAACATTGGAATAGTTTTATCAAACTTCCAAGATTGTTCTGCAAAGTCAAAGAGTTAAAAATGACACTGCAATTCAGGAGAAAAATCATATGGATATTAAATATTGTGATCTTTTTCTTCAACTTTGCTTGAACCCCTTTGTTTATTAGTTATAAAAAATTGGGAGGAGATGAGGCTTTTCAATACAACGAGTAGTTGGGAAAAGGGGTTAATTTTTTAAAAATGATTTTGTAGGATGTGGATGTTGCTGGCTAAGTCAGCATTTATTTTGCATTTCTAACAGCCCTTGAAGTAACTGACTATTTCAGAGAGAAGAGTCAACCACATTGCTGTGGATCTGGAATAACATAAAGATCAGACCAGTTAAGAATGGCAGATTTCCTTCCCTAAAGTACATTAGTGAACCAGATAGGTTTTTACTACAATCAACAATGATTTAATGGTCATCATTAGACTTCTAAATCCAGATTTTCATTGAATTCAAATTTCACCATCCACCATGGTGAGATTCAAACCTGGGTCCCCAAAGCGTTATCTTGCTTCTCTAAATTACTAGTGATAATACTATGACCACTACCTCCTCTCCAAATCTCCCAAAAATATCTCGAGTTAGCAACTTTACATTGGGAGGGACCAGCTAAGCTAATGTGATCCAAAAATGTGATAAAACAAAGGCATCTACAGATAGTTAACTTCCATTCCATATAAAATCTTGGAATTAATTATCAAAAACATAATTGACCTTTTATACAATAATAATGTTGACAACAGGCAACATGAATTTTGAAGTGATAATCTTGGCTGATTAAGCTTCCTTGATTTCTTTAAGCAAGTGGACTGTGGATAGTTAACTTTCAGAATGCTTTTGACAAAGTTCCAGACAAATGGTTACCAATTAAACTCAACATAGGATTTTGCGATTAAGCTCCACAAATGGCTAAGAAACTGGTGTTATTATCATGAGGGAGATCATTAACTTTTAAAAAGAAATTTGAACTCCCAGACATTAATTGAAATAATCACACTACAAGAATTCACATTTTAAACATGCTTGTACTGTACAAATGTTAAACAAAGCAACACAACACTTTATATTTCATAAACGCATATTGAACCCCCAAATCTCTGGATCACTTCCTGCTCTGTTTTAAATTCTATCCAAGTATTTCCACATACAGTGTAGGATATTGATTTTTCACTTCTCCAAACCAAGACGTGCCTTCAGCAATTAACTTTGATTCAGCTCTGTATTTCAATTATTCTCCAAGATATGAAATATCTTGGGGCTTTTCCACTGGCATTCAGCCAGGCGACCATCCAATTCTTTTTAAGCATCTTGTGATTGTGGATTCTCCGATAAAGCACTGTCTTCTTGGTCAGTGATCTACAGCTGCTGGCAGAGTTCTTTCTCCATTTATTAGAAGGCTAGTTCTAGATTCTAGCTACAACTACAGCTTTCTCTTTCTGAATGTATGTGAAATCACACAGATAAATCCAAAACAAAAGACTGTTTCCCTGCAATCTATGCCCACAGCAATGTGACACAGTGGGATAGAACAAAGAACAAAGAACAAAACAGCACGGGAAACAGGCCCTTTGGCCCAACGAGCCCACGTCGCCACCCCGATATTCCCATCTCTACCCGCAATCCCTGTCCATGTTTATAGATCTATGGATTAAAAACCAAATTTGAGACAATCTGGATGTCCCAGATAGAGAGTTCAACTAATTACCTTTAATTTTAAAACCTTTCTTTGATCTGAAAAATATATGGATATTTTAAATCTTCCTTTGTTTACTTGTTTCTTCAGAATTTTTTTTGATCTGATACCCATATGAATGATATAAACCCCTTATGGAGACAATGGTAAATATCCATTACTGACTCAGAAAGGTAGTCCATTCAATAAATAGTGTTTTTATTCTTCCAACTCTGACCTTAATAAATAAACACAAGCTACTTCTTTGAATTGCAATTACTTTAAGTCTATTTACAAACCTCTTAAATTTGTATTCTCACATTACCTTACACTTAACACTCCAAATCCCAAACTAAAACTTTAATAGCTAAAACAAATGAATCATGAAATTAGACATTTTTGCAACGCCGTCCCCAAGAACAAAAAACTCATCACCATCATTACATTTTTATATTCCTACCATCAAAAACATAACAATTTGTAACATGCTACACATTTTAAATTTCATATCACATGCAGTACAGATAACAATTCCCCCATTTTCCACATGTCAATCTATTTTGCTAACATGAGTTTGGTGACACTGTAGCCAGTTACCAACTAACATTTTTAATTAGTTTTTACATGGGATGTCTTCTTTTATTCCTCTCAGGTATACAAAACTCGATTTTGCTACGAGTGGGAGGAGACAGAAGATTTCACACTATTATCCGTATGTGAAGTTACAAGCACAGCATTTGAATCATTTTGTTTAGAATTTACCTTATGAACTTCACTGCCCTCCATATTTGTAGTTTGCTCATTGTTTAAATTCAAAAAGGTCCCAGTTAATCCCGCTGTTAAATCCTCCTCTTGCTTAACTGCATGCATATGTTTGTGAGTCCAGTGTCCAGTCATAACCATTTTGGGATCCCTTTTTAAGATAGCAATTTCCAAATGGTTTCTTTTTCTACAAACAATTGGTTTCGTAATTGGTCAAAATCTTCCTTATTCACTATAAGGTTATGATTTGAATGCTGTTTATGTTCAACCAGAAGTGTTTGATAGTCCTGCCTTGGCCTGATCTTTATAATTTTTCAGTTGTTTTTGATTCCATTCCAAATGAATCTTGTTCAATTCATTCAAGTAATGTTCACAGCTTCTTTACTTTTAACTTTCATTTTACTTTTTACCACTGAGTCTTCCACACATCTCGCAAACAACATCTTCCCAATCATTTAGGGGTTTGAAGTATTTGGGGCGCACGATTGCACAGTGCTTCGCACTGTTTTTAACAGTGCCAGAAACCCAAGTTTGATTCCAGCCTAGGGTGACAGTGTGGAGTTTGCATGTTCTCCCCATGTCTGCATGGATTCCTCTGGTTGCTCAAATTTCTTCCTCTAATCCAAAACAGTGCAGATTAGATGGATTGGCCATGCTAAATTGCCCCATAGTGTCCACAGATGTGTTGGTTAGAGACATTAGCCATATTGGGGGGTACAGGCCAGGATGAAATGCTCTTTCAAAGAGTCAGTGCAGACTCAATGGGCCAAATGGCCTCCTTCAGCACTGCAGGGATTCTATAGTTCAAATGGCCTTTTGAACTCTATCCATTCACCTGTGTTTCTCCGGCTGTATCTCTAATAAGTACTTTTGATTTGGTGTCAGGTGTCATTGGTCCTTTCTAGGGGAAAAAATTTAGTGAGATTCTTGAGACATTTTTGCTGAGTCTATCCCCAGAAGTGGAAAAACTCTATCCCCTGTTTGATTATTTCCAAATATAAAATCCAAGTCTGCAACTTAAGACACATCACCGACAACAACAGATCCCCTTAGTAAAGCACAATTTAAATTCACTCTGCACACTTCTGCATGAATACATTTTTATTCAATGAACACTTTGAAAAAAAGTTTATTTTGCTGATATCAAACTCTAAGCTAAACTGGTATCTTTTACCAGGCTTCCTAATGAAATGTAAACAGTCTGTGCTGTCATATATGCTGTTTGAGACCAGAACACCTCATTCACCTGACGAAGACCAGAGGCTCGAAAGCTTGTGAGTTTAGTATCAAATAAATCGGTTGGATTTAAACCTGGTGTTGTCAGACTTCTTACTGTGTTTACCCCAGTCCAACGCCGGCATTTCTACATCATGTCTATTTTCTCCCCACAGATGCTGTCGGACCTGCTGAGATTTTCCGGCATTTTCTGTTTTTGCTATTACCTTCATTTTTTAAAATCCAGCTTTTTGGAGTTCAAATGTAAAATACACTCAGTTTATGACTCTTTTCACACCTTGTTCTTTTGAACCTTTAACATCTTGTTCAAATCCCTCTTTTTTTTGTTTCCCATTGTTATCAACTGGCATAAAGTAAACATCTATTTGCATCAACATATCAAAGGTTCTGTTTACTCCGTCTACAGTTCCAGCTGCCTTGGCAACGCAGCATAATTAAGTACCCGCACACTCCAGACATTCTTTCTTCAACCCTCTTCTGTTGGGAAGAAGATACAAAAGTCTGAGGTCACGTACCAACCAACTCAAGACCAGCTTCTTCCTTGCAGCCGTCAGATTTTTGACTGGGCCTTTCTTGCATTCAGTTGATCTTTCTCTACACCTTACCTACGGACATAACACTACATTCTGCATTTTCTCATTTCTTTCCCTATGAATGGTATGCTTTGTCTGTGTAAACACGCAAAAAGTAATACTTTTCAATAACTAAGTTGTTCCTGACTTAAGCAAATTACATTTCCACACAGTTTTAAAAATATAACTGGCAGAAAATATTCCAATTTCTTGGATTTCTCTGATATTTTCATGTCCCCACTATTTCTGACAGTAACCCCTCCTTTTGAGGTGGCTGTTATATAACAATTAGAAGATATCAATCTTTGATTAATTCCTATCCTTTACAATATTTTTTTGAATACTTTGGAGAGTATCTGTCTTTTCATTTTTGCAATCCACATCTTTGTAATTAGAAATGTGCTTATTACAATTAAGCTTTTCACTCCAGCTCCTGTGAGGATTCGCAAACAATGGTTTGGTGCCACCTAGGTGTTTGAGTTAAATCACAGCTACCAAAGCAGCGAATTGGAGAATATACGGTCCTCTAGATGTGTTTTGATTCCTTTTGTAATACTATGCAGGACCGCATATCGGCACAGTGGTTAGCACTGCTACCTCATAGCATCGGGCCCCCGGATTCAATTCTGGCCTTGATTAACTGTCTGTGTAGAGTTTGCACATTCTCTCCATGTCTGCGTGGATTTTCCCTGGGTGCTCTGGCTTCTTCCCACAGTCCAAAGATGTACAGATTAGGTGGATTGGCCATGCTAAATTGCCCCCTAGTATCCCAAAATGTGCAGGTCAGTTGAATTAGCCATAGTAAATGCACAGGATTATGAGAATAGGGTAGAGGGGTGAGCTTGGGTGGGACGTTCTTCTAGAGACTCAGCACAGACTTGATGGGCCAAATAGCCTTATTCTGCACTGCAGAAATTCAATGGATTCTATGGGCAGGATTTTCCAGCCTCACTTGCCTCAAAACCAGAAAATCCCACCTGAGGTCAATGGACCTTTCTATGGTCTGCTCCTCGCCCGCTCTGATTTCCATGGCAGGTGGGACGGCAAAATTCCGGCTCATAGTTCTATGCATCACTTAATACTACCTCTGCTCATTAACATTGCTGCTGGAATTTTCTGGCTATTCACACCCCACCACTACTGCAAGTGAGAACAGAGAATTTTGGCACTCAACCAAATCTCTGTTCACTGAAGCAGGTGAATGGAAAGCATGTTCACAAACAGAACATATAAGGATGCAAACTCAATTTACAAGATAATGGTTGGAATGTGCGTCTTTACAGCTAATCGAGATTCAAAGGTACAGACAATATGATTGGAGAGAGCATTAAGTAAAGGTTGAAGAGATGTGTAGTGTCTCCAGCCAGGACAGTTAGTGAGATTTTGCAAGTCCAGGCAAGTCGTTGGGTTTACAGATAGTATGACTTGAACACAAAATCCTGGTTAAGGTTATCTTCATGTGTGCAGAAACTTGGCTATCAGTTTCTGCTCAGCAACTCTGTGTTGTTGTGTCGTGAAGGCCGCCTTGGAGAACACCCGAAGATCAGAGGCTGAAGTGGACATGGGGAGGGAGAGGCAAGCGATCCAAAGGCCAGCAGTCAACCATTTTGCTATATAATAGTTCCTTTAACCCAGTGTGCAGTGACTAGTTTAACTCGGGGAACTGGAGAACTGGGGGATGTGGAGTGCAGCCAGGCTGGAGGGACAGGAAAAACTTTTGAGGAATGTAAAGTGCAGCCAGACTGGAGAGACACTGGGGGATATGAAGTGCAGCCAGCCTGGAGGGTGTGAGGATGTGAAGTGCAACCAGGCTGTGGCAGAGGGACCAGAGAGATGTTGGGAGTGGGGGTGTGAGGTGCAGCCGGAGCTGGAGAGACATGGGGTGGGTGAGTGAGTGAGGTGCAGCAGGGGCTGGAGAGACACGGGGTGGGTGAGTAAGTGAGGTGCAGCTGGGGCTGGAGAGACACGTGGTGGGTGAGTGAGTGAGGTGCAGCCGGGGCTGGAGAGACACGCGGTGGGTGTGAGTGGGTGCAGCGGCTGGAGAGACAGGGGGTGGTTTGAGTGGGGGCAGCCGGGGCTGGAGAGACAGGGGTGGGTGTGAGTGGGGGGCAGCCGGGCTGGAGAGACGGGGGTGGGTGTGAGTGGGGGCAGCCGGGGCTGGAGAGACAGGGGGTGGGTGTGGTGGGGGGCAGCCGGGGCTGGAGAGACGGGGGTGGTGTGAGTGGGGGGCAGCCGGGGCTGGAGAGACAGGGGGTGGGTGTGAGTGGGGGGCAGCGGGGCTGGAGAGACAGGGGGTGGGTGTGAGTGGGGGCAGCCGGGGCTGGAGAGACAGGGGTGGGTGTGAGTGGGGGGCAGCCGGGGCTGGAGAGACACGGGGTGGGTGTGAGTGGGGTGCGCTGGGGCTGGAGAGACACGGGGTGGGTGAGTGAGTGGGGTGCAGCTGGGGCTGGAGAGACACGGGGTGGGTGAGAGGTGCAGCCGGGGCTGGAGAGACACAGGGTGGGTGAGTGAGTTAGGTGCAGCCGGGGCTGGAGAGACAGGCGGTGGGTGAGTGAGGCACAGCCGGGGCTGGAGAGACACGGGGTGGGGTGAGTGGTTGAGAGACACGGGTGTGAGTGGGTGGTGCAGCCGGGCTGGAGAGACACGGGGTGGATGAGTGAGTGAGGTGCAGCCGGGGCTGGAGAGACACGGGGTGGGGGGTGAGTGAATGAGGTGCTACTGGGCTGAAGAGACACGGGGTGGGGGGGTGAGTGGATGAGGTGCTGGAGAGACACAGGGTAGATGAGGTGCTGCCGGGGCTGTGGCGGAGGGAGCGGAAAGGCGCGCGGGTGTGTTGTGTCGCTCTGCGCTCGCCGTCGCCAGCATCCGGCGGGTTGTCAGGAGGTCGATGGCCGCCGTCTTGCTGGTGATGCTGTACGAATATTCGCCGCTCTTCTACATCAGCCTCATCTTCCTGTGCTTCTTCATCACCACCGCGGTGATCCTGGGATGGTAAGTGTGGGTAAGGCGGCGCCGCGGTTCCTGCTGTCTGACAGGAACTCACTCTCGCTGCTCTTCACACCAGGTTTGTTTGGGACATTCCTGTCATCGTCCGCAACTCGGAGGAGAGCGAGTCCAGGGCCCTGGTGCAGAAGAAGAGGATGGTGCAGGTGAAAAACCCATTCGCACTGGAAATTAGCAACTCCAGCACTGCTTCAGTTACAGGTAACCGACCGCCCCGCGTCCCAAATAATGTTTTAAAATAATTTCTCCACAAGTAGCGCGGGTTTAAACCCCTGTCTTCGAAATATTTAACGATAACTAACTGGTTCTGTTAATTCTGTTTTATTCTGAGCGATAATTTAAGTTTGTTTATCAGTGTCACAAATAGGCTGATATTAACATTGTTACTCTGAAATTCCCCTAGTAGCCACACTCCTCGTACCTGTTCGTGTAAACTGAGGAAGAATTTAGCACTTAATCTGCACATCTTTTACACTGGAAGGGAAACCCGAGCACGCGGAGGAAACCTATGTAGATACGAGGAGAACATGCAGACTCCAAACAGTGATTCAAGATCTGGAATTGAACCCATGCTGCCCCATTTACTGATCAATTCTTAGAGCATCCAGTGAAATTGCTTTCTAATATTTCATTGTTGGCTAGCTTCTATCTCATCCTGACGCGAAACATTAGCTCCCTTCTCTCTCCCCTCAGATGCTGTCAGACCTGCTGAGATTTTCCAGTATTTTCTGTTTTTGTTTTAAGTTTCAGCATCCATGCTATTTTGCTTTTATCTACTTTGTTGTATGCTGCTTCCCATTCGGACTGTTGTACCCATTAATTCTCAGATACTTTCAACTGGTTAGCTTATTCCAGGGTTTTACCCTGGTGCCCTTGTTTGCAAGACAGACAAAGGACAAAGTAAAAATTCAATAAGTTTAATAGTAATACTATTAACCCTTAAGTTAACTATATAAAACAAGAGGCTATCCCAGATTCAAGTATACCATCAGCAAAGATGATTTGGTTAAACTGCAGGTCTGATTTTGAGTCCCTCTGGTCGGTCATCATGAAGGTGAGTTTAGATGGCAGCTTCTGCCCTCCTTCTCTGGTCAGTCTTCCAAATGATCAAGTCCACCTCCCTCATTAAATCTTTGCTCTTCCTGTATCTAAGTTGTGTACCTTTAATCCCCCTGCCTGCCTTTCCAGAAACTTCTCTGGTTTCTGGCCAATGAGGTATCAGGAAGGAAGCAGGGTCCCAATACCCAGTAGGTTTCTTGATGTCTGCCTGACAGGACATCGGGGCCCACCCCCAGGTGTCCATCTCCATGCTGTTCCTTACATGTAACCTATTGCCAGATATGGTAACTGCAGGAACTCTGTCTGGTGCGATCTACGTTTCTAACAATAGTTGTAACAATAGGCCAGTGCATTTCAATGGGGTGTAATGATCTCCTGCTGGGTCTCAGTATAGTGAACATATAGTGCCATGATTTTTGATGGGTGATTGATGGGCCAGGCACAGGCATGTTCTTGTATTTGTACAATTGACCTGCCCAAGGTTTGACTGTGTTTGATTTTAATGTGCCCAATTCTTTAATTTAGGATATCCAATTTAATCAGCCTTAAGATTAGGCCCTGAAGGTGAACAGGATCTTCGAGACTGCTTCGCCATTCATAATGCTAGCATACCATATGCTTTCTTCACAACCCTCTCCACCTACTCTGCCACCTTCAGAGACTTGTGCACCTGCACCCCCAGTTCCCTCTGCATTTCTATACTCTTAATAGGTCTACCCTTTATCATATACCTCCCCTCTACATTCTTTCTCCCAAAATGCATCACCTCGCATTTATCAGGATTGAATTCCATCTGCCATCTATCTGCCCAAGCTACCAGCCTATCTACGTCCTGCTGCATTGCCTGACAATGCTCCTCACTATCTACAAGTCCAGCAATCTTTGTATCATCTGCAAACTTGCTGATCACTCCACTTACTCCCTCTTCCAAGTCATTTATATATATTACAAATAGAAGAAGTCCCAGTACCGAGCCCTGCGGCACACCAATAGTGACCGACCTCCAGCTAGAAAAACATCCTTCCACTTTTACTCTCTGTCTCCTATTACCAAGCCAGTTACTTATCCATCTAGCTACCTGTCCTTGTATCCCATGAGCCTTGACCTTTTCAACTAACCTCCCATGAGGGACTTTGTCAAACGCCTTACTGAAATCCATATAGACGACATCAACGGCTCATCCTTAGTTGACCGTTTTTGTCACCTCCTCAAAAAATTCTACCAGATTCGTAAGGCACAACCTCCCCTTAACAAAGCCATGCTGCGTATCCCTAATCACATAGCAATGCTCTAAGTGCCTGTACACCCTATCTCTAAGAATCCCTTCCAACAGCTTCCCTACCACTGACATCAAACTTACCGGCCTATAATTTCCAGGGTTATCACTACTACCCTTTTTAAACAACAGTGCAACATTAGCTATTCTCCAGTTCTCTGGGACCTCACCTGTGTCCAAAGAAGAGACAAAGATTTGTGTTAGAGGCCCAGCAATTTCACCTCGCACCTCCCTAAGTAGCCTTGGGATAAATGCCATCAGGCCCCAGAGATTTATCAGTTTTAATGCTACCTAGAAGCTCTAACACTTCCTCCCTCGGTATGGATATTTCCCTCAACTGGTCCACAGCTCCCCCAGAGACAGGAGCTGTCAACAAGCTCCTCTCCTTCGTGAATACTGACGCAAAGTATTCATTCAGGATCTCCACCATTCACTCAGGTTCTAAGCGCAGTTCCCCTCCTCTGTCCCTAAGAGGTCCAATTTTTCCTCTAACCACCCTTTTATTCCTAACGTAGGGGTAAAAAGCCTTTGGGTTTTCCGTAATCCTATCCGCTAAAACCATTTTATGCCCCCTTTTTGCCCTTCTAACTCCCAGTTTGAGTTCCCTCCTACTCTCTTTGTAGTCTTCCAATGTTGTCTCCTTTCCCAGCTGCTTTGACCTATCATAAACCTCTCTTTTTTAATTTGGAATTCTGAGTGTTCAATGAAATCCTTCAGGTATTGGCTCCAATCTCCAGTATTTAGAATTATGACCTTTCTTGAACTCCAGACTGTAAATACCATGTGAAGTCTTGAATCAATGTTTGCATAGGGCAATGTATAGATGATGAAATGCTGGCATCATAACGCCCTGAACTCACCGCTGAAAATAGAACAAAATTTGCTTAAAAATAATGATGTGTCATTAGTTTGTGAAAGATCTGGCAGTTTGTGGTGAAGATGAGATGTGGCATGAATTCTGATTTTGCACGAATTGCCAGATGATCTCCACCATTAGCTTCAATAAATTAAGAAAAATTCCTATTATACCATGAAATTTTTTATTGAAGTTCACTGTAAGTCATAACATTTTCGAAATTATTAGTGAATTTTGAAATGTTAGTGGCACATTAGTCATGCTGCTGCTATTCCCAATATGAGTTAGCAAGCCTGAGGACTCTGTTATTCATTCAATTTATGATTCTGACATAACTCTAAATCTGGGAGGCCCAGAAATAGAACAGTTAAGCTATGGGATATCACTGCAGTAGGTTGTGAATTGTACATAGACATTTTAAAAAGCTTTATATCCAGTTTGGCAGTATTTTTATTGCTAGTCTTCTGATGTTGGAAGACAGTAATTGAGCAAAACTCTTCTGACACTCAATTGCAAAGGTAGACTTCTTTCAAAAAATAAAAAAGGAGTAATTATTTGAGACAGAAATCGGTGAGTGTAACATGGAAACAAGAGAATGGTTGAATCTATGGCTCCCAAAATTTTTCATCACTAGAGTTGTCCTTGCTCATATCCTGATTTGTTGTAGACTGATTGATTGTGAGCAACTCCATTCATATTATTTCATATGACTACCAGGATTTAAGTTTTCTTTAATTTTTTTTCCTTTGGTTAAAATTTAAGAACCTAAATTTACATGATTGATTTTAAACCTGTCATGCAGGTTAATAAAAGTTTTAAAAGGCAAAATTGATGGACCTTGATCTCTTTTAATTTAGCAACTCCTGCATTCATCGTAAAACAATTCTACTTTTAGATCATTTTTGAAGCCTGGAACCACATTGTTTTATGCTTCTTGGGTGAAAAATGCTCGTTTGTACATTTGCTCACCTACCCAACTATGCATTCATTAACTGTTAAAGAGCCAAAGCAGTAATTCCCAAACGCAACTAGGCTACAATGACTTGTTCTTCTGTTTTGTCTGTTTTTGTTTTTATTTTTTCTTTCTGACTCTTTTTTGTGTATCTCTTCCTCTCAATCCACTCTCTTTCACTCTCTATTTTTCCTTCTGTGTCTAATTGTGTCTAATGTGACTTTAAACATCCAAGTTTCCTTTGTCAGTCACTTGGTTCCTTTCTGCTACTTTTTTTTCCAGGATCTCAGATGTTCCATTGACATTGCTGTGCCGCTATTGCTTATATGTTCTAGCAACTTGCAGTGCAAATATAGTGCAATCTAAACAGATAGATACAACTTCCAGTTAATGTTGTTCCCTTTGAGATGTGACATTACAGCAATTTCTGGTCCAAGATAGTAGATGACTTGGATAATTTTTTGACATGGCAGTGCACTGTCCTCAAATTGGAATGCATCTTTTGTGAATCCCTGAGTTGACCTGAGGCTCACTGTTGAATATGGGTTTCCCACATCTAATCTTTGTTTGAAAGTCAGTTTTGAATCTGTAAACGTGGATCAGATTCACTATCTTTCAAAATACTAAAACAATTGTCCATCTGTAGGATCTATCTGTGCTCAATAATTCTTCTACAATGATAGCCAGTGCTAGAAATTTCCTCTCCTTTTCTCCTTTGGTCACCTAGGATATATCAACTATTTTGACTGCAGGATGTCTTTCAGTCTTGGATCCCCAATTTAGTGAATATATTCAAATAATTTGAATGTAAAGTTTAAACTAACTTGAATTTCATTTCACCACTACATCTTTTCTAGTCCTTACTTCCGCACTATTAATTGATTGTAATATTGGAAGAATTTTTAATGATCTTAGCTTTGTTAATTTCTAAAGTCTTTATTGCTCTCATGACAGTTTTCACCTGGTTTGATTTTTAAAAAAATCATGTATATTTTCCTGCATCTCTATTGTGGCTTTTGTGACTTGGTTTTTTTTTTACTCATTTCTTAAATTATATTGTCATCCGGTTTGGAAAATATGTGTTTAGATGACGTTATTTTTGTTTTTTAACTATATGCATGGCTCCGATTATTTTGTGCACAATCCCTCGTTCTTCTTAATTCCTCTGTGCTCTGCTGTGTTGATCACAACGTCCTTTTCAAGTAGCTCTTTCCTGTTGTCCAGTGAGTGGAAATACTCTTGTGTAGTTTGATTCTTACCTGTCCAGTCATAGCGAGGAAGATTTCTGCAATGCTTTTCTTTCTATTTCTGAGTTGTTTCTACAGAACTCATTGGCAGCTTCCTATTACTAGTATATGTGTTTCCTCTTGACAATGTCATTCCAAACTTGGTCATTATGTTACACTTGTATGTTACACTGACGACACCCAGCTCTACTCACTATCAGCACTCTCAAACTTTGTGCTGCCTCTGTGTTGTCAGAAAGTTTTTAGATGAGCCTGTAGTTAACTATTAGGAAGACCAAAGTTGTCTTTGGCCCACAACAAACTCCATTCTTTTGTGCTCTTATCATTTGTGTCATTTCTTTTCTTTTTTGCTCCCTTCGTCATACATATATTCTAAGCTCTCTCTCTCTCAAAATATTTCTGCCTCACTATCACTTATTTGGAGGAAAAAGGCTTCTTTGATAGTGGGTTTCTGAACTTCACTATTTTCAAACCAGCCAGGTTGTTACTATCCATTTCCTTTTGCTTTTAATCACACATCGAGTCTTGATTTTTCTGCTTCCATGTGATACCGAAAACTGCAAAACGGCCATTTTGCTGAATACTTTAACTGGTAAAGGAAAACTTTAATCATTGATGAAGTTATAAAATGCAAAATAAAATGTTAGGAGTTTGTAAATTCCATCCAATCTTCTGATCCAATGTTAATCTTTAGAGACTTGTATGCTCTAACTTTCAATTTGAAAACTATCTTGTCATTGTTTGCCTTGCTATGATTTGCAGGGAGGTGCCAAAGACCAAAGATTGACAAAACTATTTAACTTATACAGCTTAATTCGTGTTTAACATTTCTTCAGAATAGTTTCTTAAGTTTTATATTTAATAGAATTCTCCCAATAAGATGGGCATGAAGCTAAGGAACCTTTGGAAATGATAGCTTTAAATTAAGTCAAGCATGGCGAAAGTTATTGCTGAAGAATCAAATGTTAAGCAGAAGAGGAGAATATCAAGAGAGTTCTCCTGTAAATAACTTTTAGCTTCAAATGTGAATTAAATAAATTTGTATTCTCTCCCCCAACCAAAGCAGATGATCTGTAGGTGGAATTAATATACAAAACAAAAAACCTTTTAGACCTGAGTTTGTCAAAGACTACCATTTCTCTACAATTTTGAATTTAATGCCCTTCTGGCTGAATTTGCTCAAGTGTACTGAGTTTGGAAAGTCTTCAAAATTCCTAGGACTCCTGAGGTCACAGCATTAAACTAAATTCAGCATGAACTGCAATTTTGACTCTGAGGATATGTATCAAAATGAGATGTCATGCATGAGTAGTTGAAGATCCTTTTCCTTTTCTGGATTAAAGTGGATTGTTGGAACCATGCAGAAAAATGACTATAATTCAAACTGTGCTAGGAATATAATTTTTCATCATCTTGGTGTGCATCAAAAAGTTGATTCCACCGCCAGAATGAAAGTGTGCATTACTACAGTATGATTCAGTTTGCCGATTAAGCAATTACACTGTCAGCTTAGATGGCAGCAGTTATAAAGAATTTTTAATTTTGTGACATATATAAACAGATGTACAAATTGCACTTGTATTCTAATGCTAAAAAGATTCTGATGACTTTGAAAGTCAAATGTGACTTTTGTCTTGGCAGTTGAATGTTTTAGTTCCAAGTTCAATCTTGTTAATTTAATAAACATCGAAAGTGGTGCAATCTTGAACACAGCATGTGTATTAAATCCAAATCAAAGCACATTTTATTTAGTTAAAAATTCTTCCAATATTAGGTAAGGAATGGTTGGGCTAACAATTCATACATGATTTAAAAGGTGATAAAAGGGCAAAACATTTTTGTAAGATCATCTTTAAAGTTAATAAAGCAGCTCGACTTGATCTTGCTGGGTTGTAAACTAACATCAGGTGTGGATGAATATCAGGTGAGCACAGGCCAGGATTATTGATGAACCTCCATAAATTTTAATTGCTTGCCAACACTAATGATTTATGTATGAAAAATAGCTGCCAGATATTAGAATGAGTAGATAGGCTGGTGGTAACAAAAGAACTATATCTCTGCATGACCCATTCCTTCAGCAAAAATAGAGAGAAAAGTTAAGAGTGAGGGTCAGGAGAAAACACGGGATGCTGCAGAGTAAATACTTTTCTGAGTTCCTTTTTATTGCTTGAGGTGGGAGAATTGATCAGGATCTATTGACTTATTGCGATCATCACCAATCAGTTGGTTTGGAAGCAGATCCATCTTTACCATGTATATTTTTCGGAACGAGAGAGAGAAAACTGAAAATAGTAGAAAGAGTTAAAGTGTGTCAAAAGTTCCTATGTATTCACAACCTATTTTCTGAAGGTGTGGGGTAACTTGGTTGCACATTTGCTTACTTGTTATTTGGCCAGATGATTACTTTCCAACCACAGAATTTCTGCAGTTCTGAAAATACTAAGTTTAACAGTTTGTCAAAGAACTTGTTCATTTTTTTAAAGTTTATTACTCATTGGAAGAGTAAATATTACATGCCAGCATTAAACCTCCTGTTTTTACAGATAACACAAATGTGACCCAAGCTTCAATCAGTATTCCGTAGTTTATAATGAGACTTCAGCAATAAATGTTTTGACTGAGTCAGGGATCACACTCTATATATTTTTATTCTTTCATTAGCATTTGCAGATTAAACATGTTTTTAAAGAATAATGGTGAAAAATTCTTTCACCTGAATTAACCTGAATTTTGTTACTACTGATTTACAAATGCAAGACTGTGTTGTAAATTTATTTAGCGAACAAATCACAACTATATTTTAAATATAACTTTACCTTTAGAATTTTTGCAATGCCTTTCTTTTGGTTTATGTATGGCTTTTCTTGATTCCGTATTTTTGTCCTATTGCCAACGTAAGCATCTTATTTTTCTCCATCTTGGGATTTCCTTGCACTTTATTACTTTTTATAAATTCCCGTACTGCTGCTCCACTATTTTGTACTATTTCATTTAGTGATGATTGCTATGCATGTTATCTACTTATGCTCTATGTATTGAATTTTGGGCATTTAAAAAAGCATTCCATTTTCCAACTTGAACGTTTGCCTCATTTTACTCTCACTGAGAAACCGTTAACTCACCAGCCCTTTATTTCTATTGTATTTATACATTTTTAATATCAAAAGACATAGTGCTGCATTTTTGCAATTTTTATGAAGCAGTTGAAAATGTAATTACTTACAGCTATTGCGATCACATCTACTGAATGCAATGCACCGTAGATAAGTGTTAGAATATGTGCAGGAATAACAAACTTTTTCACCTTCAATGACATGAGAGAGGGGAACAAGATCCATTATATTGATTTACAAAATCAAATCAGAGTTTTTGGCAGGTACTAACTTTGTGACTGGAATTTTCCTGTCCCACTTCCCGTGGAAATCGTAGTAGGCGGGACACGGACTGTGGAAAGGTCCATTGACCTTGGGCAGGATTTTCTAGTTTTGGGGCAAACATGGCTGGAAAATCCTACCCTATATGTCTTTGAAACATTAATTTGTCAGTAACTATATCTTTAGTGTACTTCTCAGTGAGGTTGTCTTCATAATGGAATTAAGATTTAATTTGCTATGTCTGAAAAGTAATTCTGCATTGTCTTTGCAGATGGAATAAGCCTAAAATCTCATTGTACAGAGAAATGCATTTTGACTATCTACTGGGGATGCAGCGTTCATAAACTTCATGAAGGATTACAAAAACATGTTTACTGCTTCAGAATAAAAGTGCCAGAGAAACTAGATGAAGCAATAGATAGAGAATATCTCCATCAAGAGAAATTTCTGTATCCTTTATTCATTTCTGATGAACAAGTCACTGAATGTGCTGTGTAACTGTTAAGAGTTATAAATGAGATTAATTTCAGATAACATGCAGAAACGACAACAGAATATTAAAAAAAACCCAAGGTGCTTCACAGAAGTATTATGAAACAAAGCAAAACACCAAGCCACATGAGATATTTGATGAAGTAACCAAAAGCTTGATTAAAAAGGTAGGTTTTAAGGAATATCTTAAACAAGAAAAATGAGATAGAGAAGGAGAATTGGCAGATATTCCAGAGCTTGAGTGACAGCGCTCTGTGATGTGATTAAAACCAGAATATATGAGAGGCCAGAATTAGAGACATGCACACATCCTGAGGTTTGTGGGGCTGGAGGAGATTATGTAGACAGGGAATGGGTAAGGCCATGAAGGGATTTGCAAACAAGATGACAATTTTAAAATGAAGACATTGTATGACTAGGAATCCATGGAGGTCATCGCACACAGGAGTAATAAGGAATGGGACATTAATATAAACTTAGTATGAAAATAGAAATGTCAGAAAAGTCTGCATGTGCTATTTCAATTTAGGAAGTCAAAAGAACCAAAAGGTGTTTACTAACTTGTAATAACCAATTTAGTTTGAAATTACATAAGTATATTTTGTAACATGTCAAGATACAGGGTTTGTAATATATCGCCATCCTTGCTCAAAAAACCGTAACAGATGTTCTGGACTGTCATGCTTTCACAGCTGGATTACTAGAATCCCAAATAATGGAATCTGATCAGTTTACATATTTGTAACTTAAAGTAACCTGTGTACACTTGCTTCTTCAATGAGATGATGGCATCTTAACTGTCTTGGCTGACATTGTTGTGAGTTTCATTTTTTGGATGGAAAACAATACCATAGTAGTGTAGCTATGAAGTAATTAATGCAGTTAAGGAATTAGTGTCTGTTTATGAGCCAACATTCCTAATTTTCAAGTTTAAGGAGAAGGTATCGCAACAAATTGTTTGCTTTGTAAAAAAAAACTATGGGGAAGAAAATGACTTAAGAATTTGTTCTGTAACATTACAATTTCAGAACTGGCAATACATTTTAAAATTATTTTCTTTAACTAATTGCATTAGAATTGAGAAACAAAGCGATGGTGCAACATTCTGTCAGCTGCCCAAATGTTTAGCAATTAAAGATTTTGGGAATCTCCCTCGAGCACAATATCCACTAGTAGCATTATTGACACTAGCAGAAGAGGAAGACCAGGACATTTATGACATTGTAAGTGCATTAATGAGGATTCAAAAAGAAAAGTGTTGGTTAAATGTTAGTTCTTTTTCTTTTTGACTGAATAGCTGACTGCTTCCCCTGCTGCAGCAACATACCTGGAATATGGTTTCACTGATACAGAGGCGTATGATGCTTTGTTCAATTAATAATTCTTAAAATTTGAGCCTAGATTTATTCAAACCACACTCTGATGCTGTAATTATCAACCTTAACACTTTGTGTGTAGCTTTTTTACTCTCCCTTGCCTTT
The DNA here is from genome assembly GCA_024679065.1 of Sphyrna mokarran. Classification (NCBI taxonomy): domain Eukaryota; kingdom Metazoa; phylum Chordata; class Chondrichthyes; order Carcharhiniformes; family Carcharhinidae; genus Sphyrna; species Sphyrna mokarran. The sequence goes on from JAGIQG010000015.1 coordinate 38,294,429, forward strand.
CCCCATTCGAACTAATCTATAATTGAAAATAATTGTCTTGCTACTGCCTTGACTGAGAGAAGGTGGAAATGTCAAGTTTTAAACAGATGCTCCAAACAGAATTTAAAAAATACAAATATTTTATCCCATATAGTGATATTATCAAAACACTTCAGCTTGATAATGTTGATTAAGAAAAGCATTCAAAGATTAGAATTGTGGAATGTGCAGCAAACAAAATTGGGTAGCCAGCTTGGCTGAGTTGAAGTCACTTTCAGTTGTCTTTTTAAAAAAAGTCAGTTTTTGAAATGTTTAATTCATTTTTCCAGTGAATTAAAAATCATTATTTGTCATAAAACACATCTTCATGACAATATTTAATTAGTTTTGTTGTGATGTTTAAACGTATTCATTTGAATTCACAACATCTACGACTCTTGTGTCTCCAGGTTTCCATGGTAACAGTAATTCATGTTCCTGATGAGAAATATAGACTCAGCTGTCGAATCTTGTACCAATATCTGCTGACTGCCCAAGGACACATATATGACCTTAAAGTAGGTTTAAAGTTTATTTATTAGTCTCACGTAAGCTTTAAATTAACACAGCAATGAAGTTACTGTGAAATTCCTCTAGTTGCCACATCCAGTGCCTGTTCGGGTCAATGCACCATACCAGCACGTCTTCAGACTATGAGGGAACCAGACCATCTGGAGGAAACCCAGATATGGGAAACGCAGACATGGAGAGAACATGCAAACTCCACACAGACAGTGACCCAAGCCGGGATATGAACCCAGGTCCCTGGCACTGTAAAGCAGCATTGCTAACCACTGTGCCACTGTACTGCCTATTGTTACAGGAGAATGGAATCAGCTATGTATTCTGACTTTTCATCTGTTATTGTTCGTGACTCAAGAGTAATACAAATGCTAAAAGAAACCATGGCTTGCTTGCGTAATAAATAACTTTGTTTTCATCTTTTCCTCTATGCTGTTTCCTGAGAGGTTGCTCTCAAGGTATTTGATTACAGAGAGAAGCACTGTCGTTTATTCCCAAGCATAAATAATAGATAGGTGGACATGTTTAGGAATCAGCTGAAATAACAATTAGGAATATGCTGATTCTTAGAGTAGTTGTTAATATTCCTGCCTGTCGTGCAGGTGAGCTAGTGTTTGGTTCCCCGACTAGGAGAAGTTACTGACTGAAACACTTTGGCTCAGTTGTAGCATACTAGGTAACTGGGTTAGAAAGTCATGGCTTCAAGTTCTGCTCCAGGAACCTTAAAACTGTTTAACCACATACTGCCTAATAGCTGCTTATTTGGTCTGGTATCAAATTTTGGAAGTAAATAGTACAACATTTCAACTCTACAGAATTTTTAAAAAATTCTTTTATGGGATGTGGTTGTCACTGGGAAAGCCAGCATTTTTGACCAATCCTAATTCCATTGAATTAGAGTGGTCATGAGCTACTTCGAACTTCTACAGTCCATCTGGTGTAGGTATGCCCACAGTGCTTTTAGGAATGGAGTTTTTCCAGGATTTTAATCCAGCAACTGTGAAGGAACAGCAATGTAGTTCCAATACAGAATGGTGACTGGCTTGGAGGGGAACGTACAGGTAATGGTTTTCCAATGCTTCTGCTTGGCCTTCTAGGTGATGGAGGTTGTAGGTTTGGAAGATCCTGTCAAAGGGGTCTTGGCAAGTTGCTGCAGTGCATATTGTATATGGTATACATTTTCTATCACTTGGTTTGGTATGAAGGGAGTGGATAATTTAGGTTGGTGAATGGCATGCTGAGAAACAGTCTGATTTGCCCTAGCAGGTGTTGAATTTCTTGTGTGTTGTTGGAGCTGCACTCATTCAGGCAAGTGGAGGGTATTCCATCACACTGGTGAAATTTGTCTTATAGATGTTGGACAGGATGAGGGAGACCAGAGGCAGGTTGGTCACTTTAGAATCCCCAGCCTCTGACCTGTTCTTGTAGCAGAGGCATTTATATATTGTTTCTCGTTAATGGTTACCCACACCTGCCTGCCCCACCCCATCATGATGTTAATAGCAGAGGACTCCATGATAGTAAAGCTATTGAATGTTAAAGGGAGATAGTTAGATTTATCTCCTATTGGAGATGGTTTTGCCTGGCACATGTCTGCCACTTATATCACTTGCCAACCTGAATGCATATGGATTGCTTCAATATCTGAGGAGTTATGAATGGTATTGAAGTATTGTACAATTATCAGGAAACTTCTGATCTTAGGATGGAGAAAAAGTTATTAATGAAACAGCTGAAAATGGTTGAACCTATGACACTATCCTATAAATCTCTTACTCCTATTTCTTATGATTCATACCTATTGCAAAGAAAAGTAATTGCTGTAGGCCAGTAGCAGGACATCATTGCAAGACATTCTTAGGGTAGTCACAGAGTCTTTCTGTGTTGTAAATTGTGAGACCCCAAGCTGATTCCAGAAATGGGGGGAACTAATGTTGAGGAGAGATTGACTCGGTTAGGATTGCTTTTGTTGGAGTTCAGGTGAATGAAGGGAGGATCTCAAGAGACTTACAAAATTCTAACTAGGTAGGGTAGATCCAAGGAGGATGTTCCCGTGGTGGGGGAGTCCAGAACCAGGGGTCATACTCTGAGGATTCGGGATCGACCATTTAGGCAGAGGTAAGGAGACATTCCTTCAGTCAAAGAGTGGTGAGCTTGTGGAATGCACAGGAAGTAGTTGATGCTAAAACATTGAATACATTCAAGAGGCAGCTAGCATTTGGAGTGAATTGGATCAAAGGTTATGGAGAGAAAGCAGGATTAGGCTACTGAGTTAGATGATCAGCCATGATCGTAGTGAATGATGAAGTAAGCTCAAAAGGTAAATGGCCTCCTTTTTCTCCTTTCTTCTATGTTTTTAAAACTCTGACTCTATAGCAATTTTAGAATTCTCTTCTTTTGGACCAAACAAAGGCTATAATATCAGGAGCAAAGTGGTTCTGGCAGAAGCCAAACTGAGCATCAGTGAGCAGCTTATTGCTGTGTAAATTTGACTGAATAGTACTAAGATGCATTCCATCACATTGCTCATCATTGAGAGGAGGCTAATGGGATGGTAATTAGCCATTTTGGATTTGTCCTGCTTTTGTGGACATGATATATCTGGGCAGTTTTTCATATTCTTGGGTAGGTACCAGTGTAGTAGCTGTTCTGGAACATCTTGGCTAGGTGCACAGCTGGTTCTGGAGCAGTCTTGCTTGAACAACCACATTGAATTTTTTGAGGAGGTAAAAGAGAGAGTAGACAATGGATGTACATTGGATATAATTTATCTAAATTTTCAAAGGGTCTTTGATAAGATATATTGGTATCTTTCTATCTACAAGTTTCTGATGGACAGAGCAAATGATCCATTTAGGTGGGGTGTATTTATTTGGGCACCTATGCTGGTGACTGTGAAGACCAATCCTTAACAGGCAGATTCTGCACAAAAGTACCACACCTGAAATTACCAAATAATGTTGTGAGTTATTCTTTTTGGCATGGGAACCCATTGCCTAGCTACTGACCATGATGGTGGTACATACCAGCCCAGAAAGGGTATTGTTGTTTCCCATTTCACCAGCTGGCGACTCCTTAAAGCGATAATCAATATTTAGGGCCTTCTTTGTCATGTTTGTAAGCATCCTTGTAGTAGAACACTTGGATGCCCCTCATCATCTGGTTCCAGCTATCTCACCATGCTGAATGTTCTTGGGTATGTAGCCATCTTCCATGTTGTAGGATGTGCCTGATTGATCAAAGCTACCTCTGATTATTGCCAATATGATTAGAAGCTCTGCCTTTGAGAAGACCACCGCATTTGTGATTTTGTCTTGCCAGGATATAGCAATGAAGTGCCACAGACAATGAAAATGGACATTTTATTGAGCTGCCTTTCCAAATACTGCAAGTTGCTTCTGTTCCATTGCCATACATCAAGGCTGAGAACACAGGCCTTATAAACATCAGCTTTGTCCTGAGGACCAGATTGGTGTTATCCCGTTTGCATTTTGTGAGTCAACTAAATGTGGCAGCTGCTTTCCCTGTGCATGTATTGAGCTCTCATAGGGCAGATTGTTTATCACCATGGACATGCACGGCAAAATTTGCTAACTACTTCCAGTGGGTTTTCATTATCAGGGACAGAGATGCAACATCTTATTCCAAGACCATTGTTTAGTTGACGCTTTTAGTCAGAGAGAACAAGTTACAGGTATGAGAGAGTCTGTTGTGGGAATTTTATTTTAAAATAGTGGTTGATTTCTAGAAACTTAGATTTTATTTGAAAAACTCGCAAAAGGCAAATTCCCTGTTCAAAAAATGAAACCAAAATTTATTCTAAAACACAAAATATCATGCAAGACAGACAATACCTTAACCTGTGGCCGTGAGAGATCTTCAGAGGGTCAAACAGACGATGTTCAGTGCTATGAGACCACTTCAAAGATCTGAGGCATTCAACCAAATTACAGAACAATTATACTTTGTGTTCTCTAGGATACACCTCCTCATTAGCTTTGATTCAATTTCATTTAATGATAACATATCACTCCAATACAAGATAGCATTTCTCAGTCAATTACAATATGTCACTCGATACAATGATATTTCATCTGTCCATTTAATTCTGGACATCTTCCTATCTTGGCTAAGCTCACTGCTGGTTGCTTTGTAGTTAAGGATATTTCTACACCTGAACCTTTCCCATAGGCACATTGCCAAGACAGATATACATCTCTCTGGGCCCTGAGAAAGATACTTCCTTATGCCTGGACAATGTACGCCTCTGTAATATGACAATATGTTACAATATTTGTCCCAGGGCTTGAAACATCTAGTGCTTATTTCTGCTGATGATGGATCCTCAGCTCTGAACTTCTGACCATACCATTATATTTTGTGACATTCACATTTTTGATTGAGATGCACAGTATATTTATGGATTAAAATACATCAATATACTTTAAAATCATATTTATTTCATTTTAATACTGTTATTGTATTCACATTTGAGCAAACTGTTAACATTAATGCGTTAGATAGAATTATTTAACCCCCTCTAGCTATCCTGTTACTATAAAGACTACATCTGATTAGTTGGTTTAAAATTCCCTTCCACAGAGTCCATCAGTTTTTGTAATTGATTTGCCATGTGGGCAAGGAGTGTATCGTAGAGGAACTCCCTGATTGGGATGTAGTACCCCATAATAGAATAATGAATAAGTACAGAATGTGGAGTCAGGATAAGTAGCAGAATGGTTTGCTAGCTGGCTTCAAGACAGAAAGCTGAGAGTGGAAGTAAACAGTTGTTATTCAGAGTGTCAGATGGTGGAAAGTGGTTTTTACAGGGATCAATGTTAGGATCACTGCTGTTCACAATTTTCATTAATGATTTGAATTTTGGATTTAAAAAAACACATTTTCTAAGTTTGTGGAGAGCTAAATTTGTAATGGGGATAGAGGAAGACCCAACAGGTAACAGGAGCAGTTCATAAATTTACAGAATGGACAAATAATTGGCAAATTGATGGCTAATTATTTTCAACATAGATTATGTGAGGTAGTACTTCTTGGTAGCAAGAACAGGAAAGTCACTTGTTACACGGAAGGTGTGAGTTGAGGTGGAGTAGAGGAACAAAGGGATCTTGGAGTACATCAATCATTAAAAAAAGTCACACATTAGCAAGGCCACTTTAAAAAGTGAACCAAGCATTAGGAATTATTTTGAGAGAGAGAGATTTTTTAAAGTTTTTTATAAAAAGTTTAAAGTTTTTTTTAAAGTTTTAAAGTTCATTAATTAGTCACAGGTTAGGCTTATAGTAACACTGCAATGAAGTTACTGTGAAATCCCCAGTCGCCACAGTCCCTGTTCTGTTCAGGTCAATGCATCTAACCTGCACATCTTTCAGAATGTGGGAGGAAACTGGAGTACCCAGAGGAAAACCACACAGACAGGGGGAGAGCATGAAAACTCCACACAAACAATGAACCAAGCCGGGAATGGAACCAAGTCTCTGGCGCTGTGAAGTAGCAGTGCTAACCATTATGCTACTATGCCACCTGAATTGAAAAATGGGAAGTTATGCTACGACTGTTTTGAATCTTAGTTAGATCATACTTAAAGGGTACAGCATGCATTTCCAGTAACGATAATATCGAAAGGATGTACAGAGAATTCAGAGAAGATTTATAAAAGTGATACCAGAAATGAGTAAATTTACATTTCAGGAAAATATTATCACGATTGCTACAGCTGAAGTGAATGAGGACAGATCAGGATTGTAACCGAGATCTTGGTTCTGTGCATAATTTAGCCTTTAGTTGGTAAGCCATTCGGCAAAACTTTATATAGACCCAAGTTTTAAATGTATTTCAAAGAAAGATTAAACAATTATATGGTCATTTTAGATACTGATGAGTTATTGGTAGATTAATGGAAGCCTCCTGTTGCTTGCTTTGTTTAAGTAGCTGTTTATCTGTTATGTATAAAGATAAAACTTAGATTTTTAATTCAAACTAAAATCTGAGTTTGTAAATGCAGTGCTTTCCAAATTATTTTTTCTGACCTTTGTGGCCTTCCCAACCTAGGCTTTAATAGAAGGTGAAGGAGTGATTTACTTTCTTGAATTTCTCAAAAGGAAGAGCAGTCTGTGGTCATCTTGGATGATGTCAACTCTACCTTTTATCTTATTGAATTTACTGATGTTGCTGTGAACTAGTTTCTAAGAATTAAATGACAGGAGCCCGGTGATATTTTCTCTTTGTTGGTAAGGACATATTTGGTCTCCATGATTTTAAGCAAAGATTTGGAATTCATTGATGTGGATATCTCAAGACAAACTCCTGTTGTGGCATTGTGCATGCTTCATCCTGGGTACAGTTCATGTTATAGAACCCTTGTTCTCTGAAGTGCTCACCTTTTTGTTTCCTTGACAATTGCATCTTGCTTTAAAGCTCCCAAAAATCTTTATTTTTAATTTTTTCCTTCACTTTTCCACGCAAAGTTAATTTAGTGTCCATCTTTTTGTTGTACCTGAGAAAGATTGTAATGTTTCACTTACCACCATTTACCACCGTTGTTCAACAGTTAACTTCATATTTGTCTTCCTTTCTGTATTTCAGTACGGCACAGTGATCAGTACTGCTAACTCAGTGTCAGGAACTTAGGTTCAATTCTGGCTTTGGATGTTTGTCTGTTTGGAGTTTGCACATTCTCCCAATGTCTGCATGGGTTTCCTCCAGGTGCTCTGGTTTCCTCCCACACTCCAAAGATCTGCAGATTAGGTTGATAGACCTTGATTAGGGTAAATTGCCCCTTAGTGTCATGAGGACTAGCTAGGGTAAATAGAAATTAGGGGAATAGGGCCTGGGTGTGTTTGTGGTTGGTGTAAACTTAATGGACAGAATGGCTTCCTTTTGCTCTGTAGGATTTTGTGATTCTATGATTTCTGAACAATATTTTTCAACTTAAGAGTTCTTGATCTCTTCCTCCTTCATTATTTTCCTATGCATTCCTCTTGCTGAGATCCTTCCCAATATAAACAGTGAGCTGGGAGTTCTTTCAGACCTCCAATAAATTTAAAAAAAAAGATAGGTTACAGATACTGTTATTTTATTACACAGAAAAGCATCAGTGTTTATTATGTTGAATTGTTTGTGTCATTCAGATATAAATCTTCAATGCAATATTAAGGGAGTATTGCAATGTTAAAGATGGCGTCTCTCAGTTAAGATAATATTTGCCCGATCAGTTGGACATAAGAGATACCCTTGGAATGTTGAAGAAGACCAGCGAGTCCTTTAGCTGTCCTACATTTACTTGGAAAACAATAGACTCTGTGTGAAGTTTTTTGGAAGATTTCTTGTGATTTTACCATTATGGCTAATGCAGTGGTTAGATTTAGTAAATAAATGACACAACAATCTATTCCTTTTTTTGAATGAAGTTTAAACTTTCTAATTTTTATTCCGCAGAGACTTTTTATACCTGTTGATGAAACCAGTCTACCTGCACAGCCATCTTCAGAAAGTGGCCTGGACAAAAAGCTCCTGGAAAAATTTGGCACAACAGAAGAGGAACTTGGTCAACAAAAGGAAAGCAGCAAGGATTGTGTTGTGTGCCAGAATGCTCCTGTGAACTGGGTTCTGCTGCCCTGCAGACATGCCTGTTTGTGCGACTGTTGTGTGAATTACTTCAAGCAGTGCCCCATGTGCAGGGAACTTGTTAGAGAATCTTTTGCTCTTGTACGTATAGAGGAAGAAATTGACACAGTTAAAGATAGCACTGATAATCAGTTACTTGAAGATATCTGGGAAGACCTTGATGAGGAAAACATTCACAATGGTGTAAATGAACAGCCTGCTCTTTAATAGGGAAAAAAATTCAGAAATTGCAGCTTCTACAGTATTGAAGGTCTATGTGCAATCTAGAGTCTTGATGAAGGAATTAAATAACGAGTTCTGAAATAAAGTTATGCAAGTTACTTGAGGCATTATTGACATTCTGACTAGTTTAAAATGGGGATAGCACGTTTTCTTGTATGTGCAAGGGGAGAAACATATTAATTATGTTAACCAGCAGCTCATTCGCTTACAATAAGTAGTAACACTAAAACATCTAAACTGCTTAATCTAAATAAATTAAAATTTGACTTACTTTTTAAACATTGACTTATTCTGCATCTTGCACCAGGAGTTGTCTCCAGTTCTTGCAAACTTTAGTTGTGTTAATATTCAATATATTCAAATCTTAAACTTTTAACTTTTTGGAGCATTTTTTCATACTGAAAGATTTTAATGATTATGTACGTGTATTACTACAAAACTCATCATGGACTGGATATTAACTCGAATGACAGGAACTGATTAACATTTTTCACTTCTGTTTCCCAGCCACAGCAAGCCAAATTGAGAGGCTGTCTGGCAGGTAGGCCTTTAGCACTAGACCAAAGATGGGAAGTAGGGAGGAGGAGAGATTGGAAAAGTCAAGTTGAAGGGAGTGTGAAAATCTGAGGCCAGGGCTGGGGCAGATTGGTAATCTTGTGAAGATTGTAGGCTTGAATGGCGGCTGGTGGGGTGGAGGGGGGAACGACATTGCTTTATCCTTCTGTTTCTATCCCCGCTTGCACATGTAGTGCAAAACTTCTACTTGTTCTGCTTGTTAATTTCCTACTTCTCTCCATGTATTTTGATTGCAGGATCACATCCCTCTTTCTGTTAAGGGCATTGGTACCAATGTGAACACAACCACTGGCTGACCCCCCCGACTCCAGGTTGCTCTGCAGCAGCTGAGTGTCATCTTTGGCATCAGGGAGACAATGCACTACCCTGGATTTAGTTGCTGAGTTTCCCAAGGCCTCAACATTTCAGCCAGTCATGGTTAAATTGGAAATACTATTTAAATGTGAGGCATAAATCCTGATCATTACATTGCTGTCACACTTCCGTTAAAAACAGATTCATTTTAACATCCTAAACCTGCTTGATTTTTGAGTTTAAAACTCCCAACGCACCACCCCCTGCCCCACTCCACCCCAATGCATTTCTAGAATCTGAGACATTGTGAAGCTTTTGAAAAGACGGCACAGTGGTTAGCATTGCGGCTTCACAGCTCCAGGACCTGCATTTGATCCCCAGCTTGGGTCACTGTGTGGAATTTGTACATTCTCCTTGTGTCTGTGGGTTTCTTTCCACAGTTCAAAGATGTGCAGATTAGATTGATTGACCCTGCTAAAATTGCCTTTAGTGTCCTGAGATCCATAGGTTAGAGGGGTTAGCTGGTAAATATGTAGAGATCAGGGGATGCAGCCTGGGTGAGATTGTAGTCGATGCAGACACGATGGGCTAAATGGCTCTTTCTGTGCTGTAGGATTTCTATGATTCTAAATAGGCACTGCATCCAGAAACTAAATATTATGTGTATAGTGTATATATCATTTTTTAAATATTAATTTGTATTTTGTGAACAATTACAGTATGTGAATATTAATGGCTAAAATTGTGGTGATTTGAAATTGTAATACACGTCAACAGTTTGATAGAGTAATAAATGTATGTTATATATATTCATTGTTTCAAAAAAATATAAACTAAGTGACTGTACAATACCGAGAATGTAATAAGATTTTCCATTTAATCTTATGAGAAATACTGAAATTTAATTTTCTTTTTATATGAGCCATGTCCAAACTGTTCCAGTAACTTCCTTTAAAATGCTCAGCTCCATCCCTCTAATTTTAAAATTGTGGTTATTTTTAATGTTTAGCAATGATGCAGTATTGTACCTGAACCTTTACTGAATCCTTATTGAAGTGTTGAATTCTTGAGGTGTGCTACTTCCAAACTAAAACTTGTAATTTTATTGAGGTTGTTCATAATTGGCCAAATTAAGTGTGTAGAAGTAATCAGTTTGCTCTATGCCTCCCTGAAATGTTTAGTTTTGCAATGCCAAAAAGGAACACACTTGTTGAAGTTGTAGGTAGGATCTATGAATGAAAACATCAAAAATTATCAACTGTCCAAACTACTGCATTTAGTCACACAACTGTGCATTGATATCACTGTAAATGCCATGGACTTTTATTTTCAGTCCATATTCGGGAACACTCTTGTTCATCTGAAATTCAGCAATGATAGAATTCTCCACAAAATATCAAAACTAACAGGTTTCTTATTTCAGGCTGTTTAAATAATCATGGTAAGTGTCCAATTACTCATCTTTGCATAAAGACAAATATTAGTGAAGAATGCTGAGACCAATTAAGTAATTTAATAAACAATAGGAATTTGAATGTTGGCAGTCAGTCAAAAATAACTCCACCTCTAATCTTTCTTCTCTCTTCCAGAGGTTTTTAGGCCTGCAGTCTAATTCCAGTACTTGTGCGCTCAAAGAAATATTGGATTTCTACAAAAATAATGCCCAAATATTATGAAAATTGTAGTCTGGTTTTAGTAAAGTCTTAAGATTTGTCCTTTTACTAGCCTTTAGTATGTAAACATGAAACTTTGTTGGAAAATCCGTCTGGTTCACTAATGTTCTTTAGGGGAGGAAATCTGCTGTCCTTACCTGGTCTGGCCTACATGCGACTCCAAAGCCACAGCACTGTGGTTGACTGCCAACTACCCTCAGGCAACTAGGGATGGGCAATAAATGCTGGGCAGCCAGTGACACCACTGTCCCATGAATGAATAAATAAAGACACTTGTTTACAGGTCTGTGTGTTGCCCTTCATATAAGTAAGCTGAATAATTTGCAGGAAACTTTCAAAAGACTAAAAAAATCTTTATAAACCAATCTATTATATATGTAATACAACTCTTGGAAAAGGACTCCTTTTACAGATTTGGGTGGGATTGTCCCAAAAAAATTATAAGTGCTGAATTTGCGTAAAAACTGGTGTCAATCACACTGGCGTTTTTTTCAGCAGGATTTTCAAAATGAATCTCCTATACTGTACATTGCAGAGTGCACTAGAGTGAATCTCATGAAAAATCAGAGGGCAGGGCCTATTCCTGCTGGAGAAACCGGCAGCATAATGCTGAGTAGGCCACTGCATATGCACCAATCTGTCAGAAAGGAGATCAGCGCATGTGCAGTAGCCCCGCACTGCCGGTCACCCGATCACTGGCCAGCTCAAACGCTGGCAATGTGTTCCCCAATGCCCGGGCCCGCTTTGATCTCTCCACTGGCAGCTCCAAACCCCCCTACCCTAATGGATAATTGGTCTACCTCCCTCTGTCATCACCAATGCAGAGTGGCAACAAGACCCCCCCACTCCCACTGATCTTCCTCTCTCTCTCTACCCCCACATGCCCCCCTCAAAAGAGGCCCCATCCCTACTGTGGGCCCTGCCCCCTTGACATTTACAGAAAACTGACTGGCAAAGGAGTCCTTTTCCAACAGCTGTATTACATATATAATAGATTGGTTTATAAAGGTTTTTTTAGTCTTTTGAAAGTTTCCTGCAAATTATTCAGCTTACTTATATGAAGGGCAACACACAGACCTGTAAACAAGTGTCTTTATTTATTCATTCATGGAAAAGGGACTACTTCCTTATGCCCCCCCCCCCCCCCCCCCACTTCACTCTAGTGGGGTTGGGCTGCCAACTCCCTGCTAGTGGTGAGCTATTGTAACCCTTGCTGGAATGAAACATTTTGGAGACGGAAAGAGAAGCTAATGTGTCTGAAAACTTCAGTCCCAGCTCTGCTAATTGTATTTAAATCTTCATTTACATAATTTATTCAGCTTGATTTATTCACCAATTTCTGGAGCAGAGCTGACGGCACTGGAAAATCCTGTGGCTGGAGATGTGCGGAGGCCATGGCACCCAGCACAAAGCCCATTACATGGCTTCCACTGACAAAGTGCTAAGATTGAATCCTACTCCATTTCCCCACTACCATCACACCATTCAAGAATGTAAATTATATTGTGATAAAACAACAGTCTCTTATATATCAGTGCCATAAAGCTCGTGTTTTTTTAATGTTGTTACTTGTCAACCTTAATCTGAAATAAGACAATGTTCTAAATTTCACCCAACACCTGAAAACAGATTGCTCAGTCATTCCAATGTTGCTATTTGTGGGAGTTTGCTGCCTCAAATTGTTTGCTGTAATTCCTGTATTACAACAGTCATTGCATTTCAAAAAGTAGTTAATTGATTATAAAGCACCTGCGATGTCCTAAGATGATGAATTTTTGCATTTTCACAGCCCCTGGATTGACGCAGCAAAGTCAGAATCTACCTTTACCCTAATACGTTGACTCAGCTGCCACGTCAGAGATGGAAAGATTTCAAAAAAATTCTGTCGTCCAGCTTTCTATTAGTTTGTTTCAAAATACAAGACTACACCCTATTGCAAATACAAACTAGTAGGAATTGCAGAAAAGTGTTGTCAATCATTCATGTCACTGCTCCAATTCCCATCAATACTTTTCCTTAAATTTTGTCCATAACTACATCTGGAATAATACTGCAGAGTTTCTCTCTGCACTTATTTATTTCCTTCACAAGGTTTAGACTCAGAAACCTCCTGTATGTTATGATAGATGAGATGCATGAAACGTGTACATCTGTGTTTCAATGGCTCATTTTCTTGAAGTAGGCCATCAGCCTGTCATCAGAGGCTATGGCTTGAGGAGCACCATTTCACATCAGTCATGGCTGAACAAGAGACTTTCCCACCTTTGGTGTATTGGAAGGACATACAAACTGATAACTTGTTTGGCCAATGTAGCTTCCATGACCTTCAAATTCTGGAATGGAATACACAGCTTCTAGCTCAAGCAGGGATGCTTTCCACTGTGCCATAAGACTACTAGGCTGAGGAGACTGATAAATTTGCTTTAAGTTTAGTTAGCTCAGAGTGACTGTAATTGATTGTAGGATTCATTGTCTGGATAAGGATTATCTTTTTTCCTCTGGTAGGCAGAAATGGTCATTTCATACTATTTCAAATGGTTTTGCTAAGTGTGCAAAGTACACATGGTTAAAGTGGCTCCAGAGTGTGAGCTTGAATTGTGTCACATTTGGGGGTGTGAGAGAGGTTTTCTGACATTTTATAAAACGTGAGTGGTCTGACAGAGTGAGTGAGAGACTAACAACATTAGCGTATTGAGCTAAAGTCTGGAAGCATTAGCTGATCAGTAAATGGGTGAATGATAAGTATTTTCTCCATAAACTGGGCTAATAATTTAAACTGGCATTGGACAGATGTAAGTATTGCATTAAATGTATAGGTTAACTAGTTAAACATTTGACTTAATTACAGGTGATTATTGATATTGTTAATAATTTGTTTAAAAAAACTAAGATGATGGTATGTGATGTGCAGCAGCTGTAGTGTAGGTGTTAATGTACACAAATGCAGTAAACATCTGCAGCTTGAGAAAATTCGACTCAGTATTGATGAACAGAAGTCTCAGCTTTGGACGTCATGTCTCAGGGGACGTAAAGTTACATTGGCACTTTGTTCCATGAGACAGTCACACGCGTTAGGCTAGGTACTTCAGATTTAGGCTGTGGTCAAGGACCGGAGATCTTGATTGTGAATAAGGCAGATATAAGGATTCAGAAGGTAGCAATAAAGGAGCCTCAGCCCTTGCAATAAGCCAACAAGATTGAAGTGCATGGAACTTGTGTGGGCAAAAGCAGGGATTGTGGGGAGGATAAACAAACTGACCAATCAGTGGGTGACATTCAAGTAGGTGGAGGTAAAATGAATGTACTTCTAGTGGAGAACAGTATGTTGAGTGTACCAGATGTGGTTTCCTACAGTCAAGAGCATAAGACCTGAAGGTTGTGGTCCCTTTCTGCGCCCAGGGTTAAGGACATCTCCTTAGGGCTGGAGAGGAACTTGAAGTGGGATGGAAAAGATCCAATTGTCATTGTCCACATGGATAGCATGTAAGTAGGAGTAAGAAAGAGGTGCTGCTAAGGGCATATGAGCAACTAGCACTTAAATTTTAAAAAAGTAGAGCCACAAAGTGGTAATCTCTCTGTTGCTATCTCAGCCGCAAGAAGATTAGCACAGGATAAATAAGATCAGAGAGTTAAATGCATAGCTTAAAGGTTGATGTGGGAGAAATAAGTATTGGGGAAAGAGGAAACTTTACCATTGGGACACCCAATACCAGAACAAGATGGACCAGTTGACTGCTGAACCATACAATCAGGATTATAGAGGGGTTTTTTTTGGGAGTGGGAAAGGATTGATGAGGAGAGATTTGGAAAGTTAGATAAAGGACAAAACCAGTTGTGCAGGATAGCAATCATAGCCAAAGGGTGATAGGAGGTAGATCATACAAACATATGAGTGCACCAACAAATAAGATCATGGTAGGAAAATATGAAAAAAGGACAGAATTAAAGGCTCCTTATCTGATTATATGCAACATTTGTAACAAGATGGATGAATTGACAGCACAAATAGAATAAGTATGATATAATCATTACAGAGACAGGGTTGCAAAGTGACCACAGCTTTTTAGGATATTACAAGATTGCAAAGTGATCAGAGCTGGAACTTGTTCAGTCAAGAGCATTTGAGGAAGGATAGGAAGAAGGGAAATGGAAGTGGATAACACTATTAATCAATGTTGAGATCAATACAGCGGTGACAAATGATCTTGGTTCAGAGATCAACAGTATAGAATCAATTTATGTGGAGATAAGAAACAGCAAATGAAAATGTCATTAGAGGGAGTGGTATTGGAAGGCTGCTGTCAGTAGCTACACTAGGATAGAAGTCAAGAAATAATGGAGACCTGTAAGAAACATACTGCAATAATCATGGGTGATTTCAATCTTTCTTTAGATTAGACAAAAACCAAATTGGCAAAGGTAGCTTTGAAAAATTTGTAGCGTGCATTTGAGGTCATTTCTCAGAATGACATATTCTGGAACCAACCAGGAAACAAACTAGATAGCCCCATAATGAAATAGAATTAATGATCTTGTTGTGAAGGTTCATCTAGGTAAGTGTGATCATAACATAATAGAATTTCACATTCAGTTTGAAGGTGAGAAATGTTGGATCAAACTAATGTCCTAAGCTTAAGTAAAGACAATTAAAAGGATATGAAGACAGGTGCTAAAGTGGAATTGGATAACAAGTTAAAAGAAAAGATCGTAGAGAAACAGAGTGGCAAATATTTATGAGCTATTACATAACTTTCAAAAAAATATTTCATTGAGAAAGAAAAACTCCATGAGAAGGATCCATCAACTTTGATTAACTAAGAATGGTAAGAAAATTTGTACAATACTGCAAAAATTTATAGGAGCCCTGAAAATTGGAAAAAATAGAAACCAGCAAAGGATGAATAAAAAAAAGAGGGAGAAATTGGAGGAAACAGCAATAAACATTTCTACAAGCATATATCAAAGGAAAAGACCAGTGACAGCAAATGTTTGTCCTTTAGAAGGTGAGACTGGGTAATTAAATAATAGAAAAGTTTAACAACCTATGAATTCAAAGCAATGTTTATTGTGTGAAAATGGAATAGGTACAATACTTGCTAATTGTAATGATACTGTTGAATTGATTGTTTAATAGCAAGGTATTTAAAGTGAAAAATACAAATTATTTTCAAATGAATGCATTTACTGATTACATATTTATCATAGATTTGTTGTTTCAATTGTGGACATCGACTCTGCAATGCTCACATTTGTATCACTTCTGGTGTTTTCCTCAGTTGAGATTTCAGACTCTCTTGTTTCAATAGCAGAGGCAATAGGCTGTGGTTGTTTTGGACTTTGTTGATCACCTCAGGTTTATGAATCCTTATCTGTTTCTGGAGTAAATTAACTGTCAACTTTTGGTAATTTTTTGAGTTGCTCTTCAAGCTGGTGCTTTCTTTTTCTTTTTTAGTATCCGCTCTTAAATGTTCTCTTCATTGTAAACCTTCTGAAGTTTTGTGAGGCTTATTTAGTTTGTGCCTAAATCCGGCACTGTTCCTAAGCAGTCTACAGTAATCTCACCATCTGTGGTGAGGTAACTGTACAATTTAATTGAAATTGTTTCATTTAACATTTTCAATAAAAATGTTGGATATAGTTTGAGATTGTATTGATCAGAATTCTCAGTTTTGGTATCTGAAGAAGAGGTAAAATTGCTTACAATCATTATCTTCAACCTATTAGAATTCTTTGCAGCATTTTTCTTATTGGAGACCCTACCTCTCCACTTCAGGAAGTTCAACAGACAACGATACTTTGAGTCACATCTGAAATATCTATTAACTGGTTCTTTGTATTGACCTATCATTTCTATTCCATTGCTGCATCTTTTCTAATAACTAGGGCTTTGATTATGAATTATAATTTCAATTTTTTCAATTCTCAACAAAATTACTTTTAAATGACAGAATGGGCTCTAAAATTTTCTATATATTCTGGTCAATACAAAATCCGTTTTCCCATACATATGACCTCATGTTAAGTGACTTGTTAAAAGATCTCTCATCATTTCATCACTGATTTTTTACAAGAAACAGTTTGATGTTGAACACTGTTTGGCATTGCTTTATTCAGCTCCTTTACCCTAGTGCACAGTTTTCTTCTGCTATGAATAGATGTTCTCGCAGCAAATCATTCTCAGTCTCATGAAGTCTTTTACTATTTTAATGCTTTGAAATACTTTTGCAAAGAATTTAACTGATTTTCCTTTGAATCTCGCTCTTAATTCTCTTCTAAACATTATGTTTAGCTCCTCCCTAAACTTTGCAAGAGCAGTTAATTGTGTTAATATATTCTGCATTAGTACAGTCACTATTCCACTTAATTGCCTTGTGATTCAGTCTATCACAGGTGGTATTGACTTTTGGGTTAGGCTGACATGTAATTTATTGAATCAGGTTGATATTTAAATTACTTCTAAAGATTGTTTTTGAAAAGTGAATCACATAAATAGAGATGTAAGAATCTATTTTGAGTTCATGTTGCTGACAGGAAATCCTGCAGGGGGCACTAAATGCCCAATATGGACTCTCAATGAGTGAATCCTTGCACCAGGAATCCAAATTAATTAAATTATATACCTCAGGTCTAAAAATATGACCAACTTAATCATGGCGAGTAGTAGTGTGAATTGTGGTTCGGCCCATCAGTTTTATAGTTCCATCTCTGATATATAAGTGGTTGAATGTTACAGGAGAAGTTTATACATCTATCTGTATACATACAAAAAATGTTTCCTAAAGCTGATTCTCCACATAGGATTCCTAAAAGATATGACATTAGTGTCCAGAATAGATCCATCAGACCTACATTGTGCTTCACATCATAAAATTGAAGCAACCGTGATTTCATCTTCTCATAAGTGGAAATATCCACACTCTATGCACCATATCAAACTGTTTCATAATCTTAGAGTTCTATCTGGTCACTCTTCAACATTCATTTTTTCTAGAGAAAAGAGCCTAACCTGTTCAGGTTTCCCTGACAGATATAAACACTCAGTGCAAAAAGATTTACAAGAACACTGCTGAAACTTTCTCCTCTGCCTCTTTTTATAAAATGGAGAGCAGAGCAGTAGTGTGGAATATTTTTAAGCATGGTCTAATCAATATTCAATCCAAGTTTAACCCAGTGTCTCTGCTTTTGAAATGCACATCTGAAACAATAATTAAAAACTCAGACTGATAAATCATGAATTTCTGCCTTATCATTTTTTTTGTATATCCAGAGAGCAAAGTCTGACTTTTTTTCTCCATTACTAACAGCCTCCTTAAATTTCATTCCTTTGTTCTCTCCACCTTTACCAGTGTGTAGAGCTTATAAGATTGAGACCATTTGTTCAGCAACTTCTGCTGTTACCCCTTTCCCTTTGTTAAGCAAACAATCATGCTACATTATGTCTCTTATTTAGTTTCTCTTCTCTGCTCATGTCATCTTCACATTCATTTTGTCCACACTAATGTTTCCTCACTTGAAATCATTTTCTGAGCACTTAGCTTCCATTTGTGCTCCCATGCTAGATGATGTTCTGAATGGCTTCCTGTGTAGACACTCTTTCTCCTCCCTTCAAAACCAATAATATTATTCCCACCCTCAAAAAGCCCTCCATCACACCTCTATCCTTTCATATCACCACCCATCTCTGTTAAGGTGCATTGATGTATTATCAGTCACTTGTTTTGTTCACCTGCATGCTGCATTTAGACAACAACTGACAGTATGGAGTAAGTTTCTATGTATACACTGAAGACAACTGCTCCACCTCTCCATCGCCCTTCCAGTGCTTCTGCGGTTAGATTGCTTCTTCGACATAGCACTTTACTCAAGACTATTTCATTCAGATAAATATTGGGAAAACCAAACATTTTCTTTGGCACTTGCCACAAACATTTTGTATCCTTCATAGTAATTCCATCCTCCTTAATCACATCTCAAATTGAACCACATTATGCTCAACCTTGGTATTCTATTCAACCTAGATTTATGCATCTAGATCACGTATTTGTATCTCAATAATATGGTATATCTTTGCTTTTACCTCAGTTCACCTGCTGCTGAACCTTTCATCCATACCTTTATTTCTTTGAGATTTGACTCTTTCTACGCTCTAAGGCTGATCCCCACTCTTCTGCATTTTCACCTTTGCTTGTATTTATTTCATACCAGATCCCACTCACTCAACACTCCTATCATCTCTAATCTGCATTGGAGTTACAGAGGGAACAGGAACCAATTTAAAATTCTCATGTGTTTAAAACTCTCAATGGTCTCCTCTCCATCTATTAAACATACCACCCCTCATCTCACCCCCAAAACCCATCACCAATAAAATACATTCCATTACTATGGCCCTGACCTCTTGTGTAATCATGCTCCCTTCCCAGCTTCAATTTATCATTGATGGTCACACCTTCAACTACCTAGGCTCTGTGCACTAGAATTTTCTTTTAAAACCCACTGCCCTCTTCTTCAAAATCTTCTTTAAAATCTACCTGAGCAAGCTTTGGTGCTTACTCTTAATGTTATTCTTTGTTTCAACATCCATTTTTTCTGATTATGTCTTGTTAAATGCCCAATGGTGTTACTCTACATTAAAGCCACTTGTTTTATGAATAAAGTATATTTTTGAAACAAAATATCTGAAAAATCATTACAAACATTTCAAAATGGCTGTCACTCAGTGACAATAATATTCAGATTCTCTACATACAAGATGTTGCACTGAGGACTTCAATACAGTAAAGAAACATTACAGACAGTTCAAAATAGTCATTAGAAAATGGTACAAGGTATTTAATTTGTCTACAGAACTAAAGTTGTACTCTGAAGTGCCTAAATACAATTGATACATGTAATATTCACCATATATATTCAAAAGTAAGTAATACAGCTCAAGGCTATAAATACAAGCTATTATATATTTCCCAGTTTACTGTCTTTTTTTATTTCAAATTTCTGATCCTTCTATCTCTTGTTTACAGTTGCTGTTCTCTTCCACTTTGCTGTTTCACAAAGTCTTTTTACTACAATACTTGCTTTCTTTCCCACTTTCACAACTTGAGATAAATTTTATAAACCAACTATCAATCTAAATCAATGCTTGGCTCAAACATAAGAATTTTCTTTTTTTCATTAATGTATGACTTTTGTACCTTACGCTGTTCATTTGAAGAAAAACTGATAAATAGTTTTAGTTCTGCGTGTATTTATGAAATATATCAGAGGAGTACATTTTAAAAAGGTGATTGGCCTACTATTTTTGATAGTAAATTGCCCATTATGATTATAATAGCAATATCGAAACTAACAGATGGCCAAAGAGACATACGAAGTCTTTAATCAATTTGGATTTACATGTGCAAGTTCAGCTGCATTATTCTAATGGACATGAGCCCAAATGCAATTTTAGAATATAGACACACACCTGCAATTCACCATCTATTGATATTTACCAAATTTGCTAAGATGGCCTTGAGTATATATATCAAATAACTTTCCCTTTCTGTTCTTGTAGCAAAATATATAGTAATATAAAACTATATGTAAATAATTAATTTAAATCCTAAGAATGTAAAACCATGTTGAAACCCAGAATCAAAGTCAGCTGTTATTACTTACGGTAAACTTTTGTTTTTTTCCCTTTTTTTGTGAAAATATAGAGCATTAATATGTCTTTATACCTGGGCTTGAACTACTGAACAAATAAGGTTACTGATTGTTTTGATAGAGAATGTATGATAATTGGTTTGAAATGCAGTATCAAGTTGTAATATATTGAAGAACAAACACATTGTTAGTTGCATATTCATTTTCAACTATGTGAGAGTGAAGGACATTCTGTTGAATTTCATAGACACGTGCTAAAATTGTGCTTGTTGGGTTAGAAGCTGGCTTTCTATAATGTGTCTCTATAAATATAGAAGTCTGTAAAAACTGGTTCCAATTTTATCATTTAACAACTGGCTTTCTAGAGTCGAACATAGCAGTAGAGTGTATTTTCCTAAAGGTACAGGTTGGAAGCACAGCAAATATTCAGACAGAAAGCTACAATCCTTGTAGCTATTGTGAAAGATGCCTGGAATTCAGTAAATTATTTGGGTATGATTCAGATTGCATGGAAGAACAAAGTAAATATGTGCACATGGATTATGTCTGTACCAAAGAGGAAGCAAAGTATGATCTTGTGGTTGTTGCTTCCTACCAGAAGTAATTTTTCAGCTGGGTGTCTCAGTTTGATAAAGGACTTGGACCTTCTCCTATAATTCTTGGATGAAATTTACAGAGGGATGATCTGTTAAATGCCTATTAGATATGGTCAGACTTGGATCAACTTCAGAAAGTGAATGGTCATTCTGTGAAGGAATAGACCATGAACTTTAACAGATTGCACAAAGGATTGACAGAATCCGGTTTGGGGATTCCTGATTCGGTATTAGTATCTATGTTGCTGGATTGTGTTAATATGGAGAGCTGTTGGTTCTAATTGGTGTTGAGTTTTCTGACAGGAATATTAAGAAGTTTGACCCTTTTAGGATCAGAGTGAGGGTCACATAACCTAGGGAACTAGTCAGGTATAGGGTGGAGGATCTCCTGTTAAGTGTAGGTTCTATACTCAGACATCTTGGAGCTGGCAGCAGCCCTGAGACTGCAAGCCTTTGTATAGTTTTAATCTATAAATAAACAAGTTGTGTTGTCTTCAAGCTGATGCACAAGCATCTTTATATTTGGCATATTTAAAAAGACCCTCAGACTGAGTATACAGTTTAGAGTACTTATCAAGATGCCCCCCTTTGGGCAGAGAGGCCTGATTTGACTCTTCTATGGACGACTGAACAAAGCATAGAGTGCTTTGTGTATTACTCCTAAGCGAACAAAATGGGGAGAAGACGAAGCACAAGGCAATTCTCATGAGTACATGTGGAACCCAAATTTATAACCTGAATAGCAGTCTCACAGCACCAAGTCCACATCATTCAGTGTGTTCCTGGAATTGGTGAATTCATATTTCCAGACTAAATAAGTCATACACCAGAGATTCAAGTTTAATTCAAAGGTGAAAGCCCAAGATGAAACAATTCTAATTAATATCACATATCTGAATATTGTAAACAAAACTCTGAATATTGTAAACAAATGAGTATTATGATTTTGGAGCCAACTCAAATGATACATTGAGACAGATTAGTCTGCAAGGTGAATTACCAGACAATTCAAAGGACATCACTTGCAGTGATCAATATAATTTTTAAATGAGCACTAGGGATAATGTAGACAATGGAAAGCATTGAAAAATGTGCACAAGAGTTACAGAGCATGCAAAGTGGTGCTATTCTCCAGTGAGGGCAAGCACCTGCAGTTAGCAGTGATGCCAAAACTGAAGTAGCCACTGTGAGGCAGGAAAGGAGATCAGCCACAAACAAGTCAAAAATATTTAGAATAGGCAGTCAGCAAAGTTTAAAGTGGAATGTTATTGGTGACTTAGTAGAATATGCAAGGAGACCCATCAACAAGTTTGGTTAAAAAAAGTGCCCATAATATTTATCATTCCCAAAAATGACATGAGCTCAGATGCGTTTTTGGGGCCAGTGCCTTCTTTATGGACTTGTCTTTGTATATCAGGAGTGTAATATTTGTGCATTTACACCATAACCAGATAGATTACCTCAGTGGTTTGAAAAGTACATTTCTTCCTCTTAAGGCAAACTCCACCCTCTTGAAATCTGAGCTTTCATCATTTTTAGGAAGGATAATTATGGGCTTTTTTTTTGAAACCTAACTTGTTGACATTATTGACCTGCTAAAGAAACACCAGTATTGGTCTTGGAAGATTCCCCAGATAGCAGTTTTCAACAGTAAAAAAGTGTTGCATTTTCTAACTTGTTCGTACATTTCGATCCATCTAAGAAACTGGTGTTGACCTGCGATACCTCACCGTTAAGTGTTGGTACAGTATTGCTGACATCTGAAAGGCCAATGGACTACGTCTCAAGAACCCTCCGAGGCCAAAGAAGTTTACTCAAATTGAGAAAGATTGTCAATACATTCCACCAGTACTTAAAAGGTAAACTCTTCACCATCCTTTCTGATCACATAGCCTTTTTTTTTTAAAAAGGCAATTCTGCCAATTACATTGGCAAAAATTCAAAGTTGAACTTAAATTCTGTCCAGCCTATGAATATACATTCAAGCACCAACCTGGAACACAGTGAATGTGGGTACACTTAACTGCCTATCTTTACAAGAAAATGTTACAGCTGCTCCAGTATGACAGGTAATTACCATGGCATTGATTTTTTTTTTTGGACAGTACCAGTCTCAGTGAAGTGACTCAGGTATTGGACCAGTTGGAATCCACTTCTGTCCAAAGTGATTCACAAGTTATTTACAGGTTAGACCAATGAGCCAGATTTTGGAGACATGAAAACATTTGTTACCTGTAAAGATGAGTTGAGTTGCCAGGATTTCATCATACTCTGGGGAACAAGAGTAGTCATCCTTATACCAGGCAGAGAGACACTTCTAATGGAATTACACAATGATCATTCCAGCATCTCTAAGATGAATATTCTCCTTAGAAGCTATGGTGGATGATACCATGGATGTGAAGAATTTTGGTAGAGTGGCGAGTCTGGTTCCTGGAATTGTTCTTTCCAAAACTTGACTCCTGTCTTATTGGATGGACATTGAAGGAAGGATTGCCCAAAAAACAATCCAGTTGAGAAAAAGAGAGATGATCCGGCAGCCAATTTTGTCATCAGGAAGTATATTGTATATTGCCATCAGGAAACATTGTCAACTGTTTTAACACTGCAATGATTGGCCGTTCTGTGCCAGCCACAACTGATGTCACCATGGAAACAGATAGAGCTGAACAGCCTAAAAGGCACCTGTCATTGTGGTTTCGGCTGAAGCAAATCTATGGAACTGCCTCACACAGATGAGTTTCACGTCACCACAAGTATTTGGAAACCCCCTGAAAAACTTAATAATTGACTAAAGTTATAGTAAATGTTTAATTATTTTGGACTGTATAAATTGACATTTACATAAAAGGACTTAGAGGGGGAGGGATGTGGTAATTGTCCGTTTAAGAATTAATTTGCAGGGTGAGGGAATCAGCCTGGTAAGCACGGGCTTCTGTACACAGTCAGCTTGGGAACTGATTGCAGTCATGAAGCTGCAAGCCTTTGTCTAGCTTTAACCTGTAAATGAACAAGTTGTGTTTTTTCTATACTGGTAACTAAGCATCTTTACAAATATCCTGTTCAATCAGATGCCTTTGTCTTGAAAAAAATTCCTATATGGAACAAATAAAACATTATGCAGTGACACAAAAGACTCAATAGTTGCTAGATTTCAGCCCAGATATTGAAAGAGCATGTCAGTACAATGGAAGTGTTGAAGATAGGCATAATGAGGATTGCAGCAGAACACAACATTGGAACTGAGATCATAGCTAAGTGGATCCCAAGAAATGCCCAAGAATCAAGTAATAGGTGTTTAGGTGTGACTCAAAGTATCATTGTGGAATAAACTGCCCAAAGTGGATAAAAAATGTCCCCAAAATGAGGCAGGAATGATAATACTGATGAACCTGAACAATTTATGCTGGCCACAAGTTTGTCAAGAATGTGTTAATTTCAGATCTTGCAGATAGTTGTATCCACACTAGATAGTGTTTAAATTTTAATAGATTGGTTAAAATGTTATTATGATTCACTAAATGGTGGAAAGCTTAGGAAATGTAAAAGTGCTCCTTGCTTCAGATTTGATGATGAAAATAGCGCGAGTTATTTTATAAATACTGATGTACTCTCTAGTGAGATACCTATATTGCTCTGCAAAGCTTCTGAGAAAGAAGGAAATTTGACATGTAGGCAGAGTTAGACAGTTTAGCCACACTGCAATTCAAAAGTTAAAATCATATTTAAAAATACATGTATGGTCAATGAAGAGTTCACAAGGCTGATAAATCTGTTGACACATGACCATAAGCGGCAATTGCCGTGGATTTAAGGATATGGAACAAACAAATGAAATATTGTCATGTTACGATCCCAGGCCAAACCCCACATTGGTTATGAGATTCAGTTAGGGACTAAGAATGTTTTTGTTAAAGTAGACAAAGTTTAAGAGTAAAGACACTTGTTCAGTGGATAAAACCACATTCCAAAAGTTTCAGACAAATAAAAATAAACTACGATACAAGGTTGGAAAGGTGAAACAATTCATAATGGCCAGAATTCTCTGACCTCACCTGTAGCTGGGATTCTCTAATCCCACTGAAATAAATGGAGTTTTGGCTGAGCACCAAGTTCTCTGTTCTCACTGGCAGTGGTGTTAGATGAATGAGGTTGGAGTATGCCAGCAAATATCTATTTCATACTTTAACATTAAGGTTAGGTATGAGGGAAATGTGAATTAACAGGAAAACAATAAAAATCCAAATCACAGAATCCCGACTATGCAGAAGGCTTCACTTGTGAATATTTCTTTGTAATGGCTTCACAATTTCTTCATAAGAAGTGCTTAAATCATGAACTTCTAACAAATAGCTTATTACAAACTATGCAGATAACTTTAAATATTGTTGCATACACCTCTTATTATAAAAGAAACAAAGCTTAATCCAAACAAAAACCAATACGTGTAATGAGTGGGATTAGCAGGATTTAAACATCATAGAATTATCAGACCCCAAAACTTGTTTCCTTTCCCAAGCCCATTCTTTAACTTGGCAAAGAATGTTTCACTTAAGTTCACATCTCCAATCACCACCCTCCTCATCAGTTGGAAGGATAATTCCATCTTTAAGTTCATTTTCTAAATTAAAATGTGATAAATTCTCATTTTTGAGACAAATAAGGTCAAAATGGTTTATGGACAAATAATTCACTTCTCTTTTGGTCAAAATCTCTTTTAGCCAAAATCTCTTTTAGCCATTTTAAGGATATTATTGAGATCATACAAAGGAAAAATAGGATTGTCCAGTGTGAGGGAAAACTGAAAAGCTGAATTATTTCAAAGTATTTGGCTAGAAAGAAGCAAAACAAATCCATACACATGGCTACTGCAAAGCAAATACTGTGGATGCTGGAAATTTGAAATAAAAACAAAAAGTGCTGGAAGAACCCAGCAGATCTGGCGGCATCTTTGTGACTCTTCTTCAAAGCCATTGGAAGATATTAAAGTGTCTGATGAAGTTCTACACACCATACTAAAGGTTGATTCTGTCAAGTCTACAGGTGGTGAATGTTTGTGACTGTTAGAATGATGACCACAGAAGAAGAGCAACAAGTCAACATGAAGTGTCAGATAGACACAGGCGTGTCATTCAACATCATCCTCCTCCCAGGTCTGTGTGAAATGGCTCAACATAATCCAGAAATGAAGCCTGCAAGACCAAGGTTGAGATTGTGATGGGATGGTACACATACTGAGAAGACAAGTTATTCTGAGAGCCTAATGCAAAAGCAGAAATGAAGATCTGAAGTCCCAAATCATAGAGTATCAACAGTCATACAGCTCAGATGAAGCAAATTTAAAAGCTTAGACTAGTAACCTAAATGTGCAGAAATTTGCAATGTGTCGCAGCAAATAGAGCATTGGTCACTGACAGATTATAGATATGTTTAGGTTTAGATGTCTACCTGGAGAATATTAAAGTAGATGAGATCAATTCAGCATCTGCTAACAAGAGTTTGAGCTGATCAGCTCAAGTCAAGCCTAAAAAGTAAAATAGAAGAGCTGAAAAAAGAGAATGCAATCAAGTGACAACTCCTATAGACTGGATTAGCAGTATGCAGTGGTGAAACCACCTGGAAAGTTGAGAATATGCTTAAACTCAAGTGATCTAAAATGCTGAAGAGACCTCAGTACTTCATGCCAACCAATGAAAGAATTCTGCCACAACTTGCGAAGGCAAGGGTCTTTACTATCCTGGATGTGAAGTGAAGCTGGATGAAGGCAGCAGCTTTCTAAAATGTTCTGGGCACTGTTTGGGAGATACAGATAGGTGTGCATTCTGTTTAGCATTTTTGCAGCTCTAGAAAAGTATTGACGCAGACAGCACAAGAGTGTTAGTGATCTTTCTGGATTGGAAGCTATAGTGGATGCTCTACTAATTTATGGATGTGGTGAAACAATGGAAGAAATCTTAGCCAACCATGATCAGAATTTAATATGACTACTAGAGAAAGCTTTCCAGATGATTCAGAATCTGAACAAGAAATAATTGCAATTGAAGATCCCTGAAGTACATAGGCCATGTACTGATAGCAAAAGGTCTTCACCTGGATCCTGACAAGGTGAGAACTATAGCAGCAATGCAGCAACCAACAGGTGTGAAAGTAGTGCAATGATTTGTTGGACTCATGAACTATTTAACAAACTTTTTGCCTAATTTGTCATTAGCGTATGAACCATTAAACAACTTCACTGCCAAGGAAATGCAGTGATATTGGGGCACAGAACAAGAAGCAGTGTTCACTAAAATTAAACAACTAGTGACAAAAACATCAGCATTAACACTATCAATTTTGAAGTACCAAATGTTAATGATTGAAGGCACCTTGCAGTGTGATGTCTGTGAAACAGATCATGGAGCAACTCTAATACGGCAAGGACAACCAGGTACATTTGCATCCAGGCCATTAATACAAACAGAACGACTATATGCTCAGATTGAGAAAGAGTGCCTTGTTGCTGTTTTTGTTTGTGAGCAATTTCATCAGTACCTGCTTGGGAGTGACAAAGTGGAGTCTGACAACAAGGCATTTCATAGCATTTTTCTCAAACTGCTTCTACCTGCTCCAAAACATCTGCAAAGAATGTTATTTTGTTTATAGTGAGATATCATCTGGACGTGATATACAAGCAAAGGAAATAGATATCCATGCCAGACACTGTCAAGATCAGTGCTCCTCATGAAAGGAGTTGACGATGCTACAAAGCAACATGAAACCTTCCAGATTCATGCAAGATAGCAGCTTGGTTTTCTCTGTAAATCATCAATCCAACAGACAATGAATCTGATAGACCAAGCATCTTGCTCAAATCAAGCAAACTATCAATACTATGCATCTCTCTTAGTACTGCAAGAAGTTGCGATGAAAGGATGGCTTGAGAACATCAAGGACATACCCTGTAGTCACAAGCATACTTCGACATACCAAGATGAATTGATAGCCTAAGATGGCATTTTGTACAAAAGAAATAGTGTCATCAACCCTAAGGAGACAAAAGGAGAAATGCTGATGTGCTTCCATGCAAGCCGTCAAGGAATTGAACTGAGTCTGATGAAGGCAAGAGAAAGTGCTCTATTGGCGAAACATGAGCAATGAAATTAAAGACCACATTAACCTGTGTGGTGCTTGTGATGAGTATAAAGCTAACCAAACTACAGAGCTATCGATGATGCATGGCATTCCAGACAGACTACAAATGAAACAGTATGCTTCTTCACAATAGCAGAATAGATTATTCAGACTATTGGGAGTTAGACCAGTTGACATCAATGATGACAAAAAAAGATAGTTGAATGCTCAAAGGTACACTTTAGTCATTATAGCATTTCAGACATTGTGATGAGTGACAATGATCCTCAGTTCACATGTGAAGAATTTAGCCACTTCACAAAAGATTAGGAAATACAACATTGTACATCTTTGTACTATCCCCAGGCAAATGGGAAAGCTGAGGCGGTAGTGAAAAAATAAGAGAATCATCAAGAAATCAAGCAAATCTAGCACAGATGTATACAAAGCAATCCTTGAGTGGAGAAACACACTGACTGAAGGCATGGAAAGCAGTTCAGTCAAAAGATTAATGTCACACCATACCTCAACTACTCTTCCAATAGCACAAAAGCTAATCAAATCAGTGAGTGAAGAGGGAGATGGTGGAATTGTGGTGTTGCCATTGGGCTAGTAATCCGAAATCCAGGGTAATGCTTTGGAAACCTGGGTTCAAATCTCATTATGGCAGATGGTGGAATTTGAATTCAATAAATATTGTCATTTGTCTTAAAAACCCATCTGGTTCACTAATGTTCACTAACTGCCATTTTTGTCTAGTTTGGTCTAGATTAAAAGTTTAAAGTTTGTGTCACAAGTAGACTTACATTGACACCCATGAAGTTACTGTGAAAATCCCCATGTCATCACACTTGTTTGGGTACACTGAGGGAGAATTTAGTATGGCCAGTGTATCTAACCAGCACATTTTTTTCGACTGTGATAGGGAATCAGAGCACCTGAAGGAAACCCCCATAGACTCAGGGAGAACGTACAAATTCCACAGAGACAGGGACCCAAGCCCGGTCCCAGCCATTGTGAGGCAGCAGTGTTAACCACTGTGCCAACTCTGTAGTTCCAGACCCGTAGAAATGTGATTGACTCTCAACTGCCTTGAAATGGCCTAAAAAGCCATTTAGTTCAAGGGCAATTGGGAATGGTCAATAAATGCTGGCCCAACCAGTAACGCCCACATCCATAATTGAATTTAAAACAAAACAAGGTGAAATGACAGGAAGTTAAATTTCATTTTGACAAGACTGCTAAACCATTCCCAGAGTTGAGCATTGGAGAGTAAGACAGAGATACAAACCTTCAGCACTCTCAACAGGAGTCAGCCCATGTGGTAACTTGGGGCATGCATAGACTAGTTGTCAGTTGACTAGAATATTGT
Source organism: Sphyrna mokarran (assembly GCA_024679065.1). Taxonomy (NCBI): domain Eukaryota; kingdom Metazoa; phylum Chordata; class Chondrichthyes; order Carcharhiniformes; family Carcharhinidae; genus Sphyrna; species Sphyrna mokarran. Next base: position 38,324,104 of record JAGIQG010000015.1, read on the forward strand.
GCAAGTGAATAATTAAATATACCGGCAGCACCACAAACATATACGGACAACTAGAGAAGTTGTTTCTTCACTGCAGATGGGCTGGCAAGGAAGATGGGATCTCACCAGCTGCAAAGTACATAACAACCATCAGTCCCAGAGGTCCACCTGTATCCAAGGATGGAAATTGAACACAACTGTTACATGGCAACAATAAATGCCATGGGAATGACACTCAACAAAAAAAAAAGGAACATGACCAGCTGGACAACCAATGACAAGATGCATGCATTAAGAGACTGGTAGGATTTAACAACTCCATATGCAATGCATGTGCGGCAACTGACAAGAGTTTGTTAATGCACAAAAACAGTTACGGTATAGTAGATGACATGCAGATTTCTCTTGGTTAGGAAAAGGGACTATTTGCAATTTGAAATGCAATCATTGCTACATATCCTATCTGGCTTGCTGCAGTCAAACGTCTTCCACCATGAGGGATGCTCTGCAGCAGCCATCTTACATTCAGTTCAATAAAGACATTACACTAGAAGCACAGGCCAGAATTCTCCAATCTCACTGTCGTGCACGGAGATTTGGCTGAGTGCCAAATTCTCTGTTCCTGCCGGTAGGGTGAATGAGATTCTAGAATCTCTGAAATAGTATTCTTTTGAGCTCATAACACTGTCTCCTGGGTATATTCTTTTCATGGATGAGTTTAGAGTTGTATTACATTCACTTTGCAAGCACGCATGTTATTGTGGTGTAGCAAATCTCTCATGACTATCATGAAGGAGACATTACAGGGCGTTGCTCCAGCTGCTCAAGTAAAGATATGCCTCAGCCAATGCCCAGAAGTGCTGTATGTACTCTGTACACCCATATCTTAATTAAAACTGGCTAAATTCTGAAATAGTGTTGATGCCAGCTATACAAAAATACTTATGTGTAAACAAATATTTTGCTAACAAAGCTCAAATGTGCATCAAAATTAAATTCAATTTATAAAAGTTTGCTTTCAAAAACATTGATATATGCCAATATCAGCATTTGAATGTTTTAAAATTATTATTGTCACAAGTATTGGGATACAGTGAAAAGAATTGTTTCTTGCATACTATACAGACAAAACAGTTCATAAAGTACATAGGAGAAGGAAAGGATGCAGAATCATGACACTAACCAGAACAAAAGAGCCCATTTGATTATCACCATATCCACAAACATCCACTGCTTCCATCACTAACATTTAAGAGCAGTAGTGTATACTAACTAAAAGATGCACTGAAGCAATTCAAACGTCCTTAGCCAGCACCTTCCATACACTTCCTTCTAGAAGGATAAGAGCAGCAGATACACAGGACCACCACCACTTGAAAATTCCCCTCCAAGCTACTCACCATCCTGACTTGGAAATATATCACTGTTTCTTCAAAGTTGCTGGGTCAAATTCCTGATATTCCCTCCCTAACTGCATTGTGGGCGAACCCACAGCACACGAAATGCAGCATTTCAAAAAGACAGTTCACCACTTTCTCCAGGGCAATTAGGGATGGGCAATAAATGCTAAAGTTTAAAGTTTATTTTGTGACACAAGTATGTTTACATTAACTCTACAACGAAGTTACTGTGAAAATCCCCTAGTCGCCACACTCCGACATCCATTCACATACGAGGAAAAATTTAGCATAGCCAATGCACCTAATCAGCATATCTTTTGGACTGGGAGGAACTAGAGCACTAGAGGAAACACAACAGATATGTAAAATATGCAAACTCTACTCCACACAGTGATCCAAACTAGGATTCAAAAATCGGGTCCTTGGCACTATGACGCATCAGTACGAACCATTGTGCCACCAACCAGCAATGCTCATGTTCCACAAATGAATAAAACAAATGTTGCAGTTACAGATAAGGGAGGGAACCAATAAGTTTAACAGGATGTTTGATATGCATAGTTTATGCTTCAGAAATAGAAATATATTCCTGCAGAGATGGTACATAGGTGGCTCATTGGCACAGTGATTAGTAGACTCAACAGGCCGAATGGCCTCCACCTGCACTGTAAGGCCATAAGAGCAGAATTAGGCCACCTAGCCCATCTCCACTCAATCAGGGCTGATATTTTTCCCATCCCCTTTCTCCTGCCTTTTCCCTCACAACCTTGCTCCCTTATTAATCAAGATTTAACAGTAGGGATTCTGTTCCATTCTATGATAATTCATTAGTTGCACGCTTTTTTTGAAATTTCCTGGGATGTTGCAGTTCAGATGACCACTCGCTCCGAGCAACTCCACAGGAGGTTGGCTGAGGGAGGGAGCGAGTCGCGGGGCTGGCGGCTGACCCTGGTCACGTGCTGGGACACGGCGCGTGCGGGGAGGCTGCGCTTTCCACAGCAACAGGTAAACACCGGGCGGCGGCCCCAGGCCACCGGAGACCGGGTGGCGAGAGTGGCAGCCTCAGGTCCTGAGGCACCGGAGACCGGGCGGCGAGAGTGGCAGCCTCAGGTCCTGAGGCACCGGGGGGGCGGCCCCAGGCCACGAAAACTGGACGGCGGCACCGGAGACCGGGTCCCTGAGGCACTAGAGACTGAGCAGTGGCCCCGGGAGACTGGGGAAGCGGCCCCGGCTCTTGAGGGATCAGAGGCAGGGGAGGGCGCCGTCTTGAAGCACTGGAGGAAGGGTGGTGGCGACTCCTGAGGCACCGGAGGCTGGATGGTGGCCGCTGTTAATCAAAAAGCAACCGGAGAAACTTCACCTTGGCTTCCGAATCAAACCGACATCTGTGGCGCGTGTTTGGCGAGTGCCTAGCAACCCAACCCCGGGAGGCGGGGCCTGGCCGGCCTGGGCCTCTCAGACTGAAGTGGGGGAGGGGAAGGGAAGCCCCGCCTGGTATAAATACCCGAGCGGGCGGGTGGCCCGCGTCGCCCAGTCCAACCCCGCCACCGCCTCTATTTCTGGCCCTGCTATGATGTAATGCTGAATGTTAACGATCTGGGGCGGGGACTGGCCTAAAAATAAATTCCAATTTGCAGGGACGGTGGTGGCTCTTGCTCCTCTGATGGACCCCAGGGAGCAACTCTCACACCAGCAGCCGAGCTGGCCGTGCCTAGCCTGACAAACAGGTCGGTGTGTAGAGGGACCGAGTGGCTTGCCGAGTGCGGCGGTCGCTGCAGCTTATAACCGGGAGGAGTCTTTCTGACTCACGTTTATTAATAATCCTCACACACGCTGCGCCTTCCATGTTATTTTTAGTCGGTTTGAGAATCGCTTTCTGTTTTGGTGATCACCAGTGTTCGTTTGGGGATGGGGATGGGGATGGGGATGGGGGGGCGGGCTTTATTAACGTCTGGGATTAGAGAAGGGGCTTTTCTTTTATCCCCAATTAAAATGACTCATCCCCAGATATTCTCTCCCTCGCCCCCCCCCCACCGTTTTACCACCAGGCTATGATGGAGCTAACTTTAGCTGGGGGTGAGGGAAAGGGGGCTCCTCTTAATTTTATAAACCAACCTACAATTTTAAAACTGTCCAGTTTGTAAATGTGACTGCTTCAGTTTCTCAGCTGCAGACAGGTTGCCTGTAGAGTTGCTGTGAGTTTCCGCAGTGTTGCACGGGGCAGGGCAGTCTTCATACTAACATGGTTAAAGGTCCACCCCGGGGGCGGGGGGAGGGGTGTTCATTTTCGCAGCTTGACGTGGAAAATCCCGGACAAGGGGGGCGGCTGTGGACGACCGCGTATTTGAGGTTTTGGGTGGATAGTTTATTTTAGTCTCTAGTCAATCTGCATTGGGCCTAAACCCAGAGGAATTGCGTTCTGCATTGCTTTTGGAAGCGTTTAATCTGACTGGCTGGCTAGTGGCTCTTCGAGTCTCTGGAATAACGTGTCGCTTCTAGAACATATCCTATCGCTTCGGGACTATTTGTGGACTGGATGCTTTGAACGCTTAATTACAAACATGAAAGAACTGCTGCATTATAATTTGTAATGAATGGCTAGTTACTGCAGGCAAAGGGAGGGGGAAACAGAGATCCTTCGCTTCAGCGTAAAGTTTGAACTATTTATCATTCAATGACGGTATGTTTCAACAGCCGTTTTCTTTTAATTTCCTTTCCAGTTTTGACCACACATGGAAATGCAGGCGTTAAGGATTAAAACTGATATCGTGGGGAGAGAAGTTCTAAAATCTGAGATCTGCTAATTCTGACAGGTGATATACTTGTAGTGCCTGCTAGATTTTTTGGCCCTCTGTTGATTGCCTTGGAGGAAGAGGGAGCGTGTCAACGGTGACGTTATTCTACAGAAAAGGAAAGAAAAAATCGCAACTCGATCCACACAAAATGTGACAACTCCTCCTTCTACATGCTTCTGAGCTTGGCTTTTTTTGGAGGGAGGGGGTTGGCTTGTGCCGAAGAATCCGAACGATATAAACTCGCTGAGTGCTAAGGCTTTTCCTTAATCATGATGTTTCGAGATCAAGTCGGCGTTCTTGCAGGGTGGTTTAAAGGGTGGAATGAATGTGAACAAACTGTAGCTTTGTTGTCCCTGTTGAAACGCGTGAGCCGGACACAGGCTCGTTTCCTTCAGATTTGTCTAGAGCATTCTTTGTCCGATTGCACCGAGCTTCATATTCTCGAGGGAGAGGCAAATGATCCCGGTAAGTTTTTAATACAACTAATTATTTTGTGCTGTCTTTCCGATATTGATGCGAAACTCTTACAATTTAGTAATTCGACAAACAAATGTTTTGTAACCCTTTAAATTAACAGTTGGCGTATTTCATTGCGGTATACAAGCAACATCACTAACGTAAGAAGTAAAACGCTTTGATGCATCTTGTTCTGCAATTTCCTGTGCAATAACCCAGTCATGTCACGTAGAGTCTGGGTATCCTGTGCTTGCTGGACAACGTGGCTTGGTCTCTTTTCCGATCCTTTCATTACACGTAGCTTTCTATTTTATCCCATACAATCATGAATCCCTTTTAATGAAGTTATCAAATTTTTTTCGTTCTGTTTATCTCTTTTATCTTTTAAATGCGTGTCAAAACCAAAAAGAGAATATTTAAATCTCTACGGGCACCGTATTCTGATTTTTGGGAACAAGCCTTTTTCACTCAAACTCCAAGAAGAGTGAAGGCCAAAAGTCTGAAACGACTTGTATATTAGAAATAAAATGTCAACTAAATATAATACAGGACCTTATTCAGCAAAAACCTTAAAGTGTACGAGGTCTTGTTTTGAGAGAGACATATCGTCATATTTGTAGCAGAATCTGAGGTTGAAATATTTGAAACGAATATCTTTGTACTCTAATATTTCAGCCTGGCCTATGCAGCAAACACAATGTGCTAAGATTGACTTATGGAAGAGTGGAACCTGGTAGAATTCCGCCCAAATAGTTGTTTAAAATTGACACAGTTGCAGCTCCAGATCAAATTATGTATGTCTTTAGTTTTTTTTTCATAGGAATACAAAGGGTGTATTGGGGAGAAGTAATAGAAGTCTGTGTTCACCGATTGGTGGAATTCTTTAGACTTGATTGCTGTAGGATACTGAACAGAGCCCTTAGTGTTTACTCAGAGAAAAGAATGCACAGTCCTCTTCCAGCTGTTCCATATTAGAGCACGGAGCCTGCAACACTTGGCAGCTGTCTGTACTGCCATTTGCTGACAGCCTCCAGTACTGTGCTCTGCTGCTAGGATATTTATGCATGGATTCAGCAAGCACTAAGAAAACTATTCTAGTCTACGAATTTGAGATTGTATTGGGGGATGGGAAAGGAGCATTTCTATATTTTTGTATTTGTTATTTAAGGTACAAAAATGTCAAGATTAAATTATTAAAAAAAATGAGTATATCCAAAAAAAAGCAAAATTTTGTGCATGTTGGAAATCTGAAAGACAAGCAGAAAATTCTGGAGAACCTTAGCTGGTCTGGCAGCATCTGTGGAGGGAGAAACAGTTAATGCTTTGAGTCCAATATGGCTTCTTTGGAACTGATCATATCTAGTTTAATAAAAAGCATTGGTGCACCAAAAGCTGGGTCTGAAGTCAAGAAATATAATTGATATGGTATGGGTGTAAGAAACTTGACATTAGTGATTTAAATAGTCAGTGAAGTATCTCTTCTCTAAAATTGTTATCCTGTTACCAATGCAAAGATCCGTTTAGAAACATAAGACATTAAAAAATGTCTTGCTTGAAGCACGCAATCTGAATGTAGTTGCATTAGCGAACAGCAGCTGGTTACCTTTTGGTGGTTGCCTTTTTCTATTGAGAAGGGAAACCCCACCATGAAAGGTTACAAATTTTCACTTTCTACTGTAGCTTCCTGCTCTATCTGGTGTGCTGTAGATTCCACAATTGTATATCATAAGGAGTGGATTGTATTTTGTGTAATTACATTTCCTAGGGGGCATACTAATCAACTGTAATCAGAGTTATCACGGTTTTGTGTGATGTTCAGTTCCAAGTGTAAACTAGAAATCAGAAATAAGCTATGCAATATTTTGTGCAAACTTGGAAAACCAAGTAATAAACTAAGGTTCTTTTAAAATCCTAACCTGTCAATAGCAGAGTATGGCAATATTTAAAAAGCATTTTGCATTGCTATTCAAATACTGTAATGTGGTGAGTATTTGAAGAAGTAACTGTGTATTGACATTGGCTCAGATAGTAATTGTTGGCCTTAAGCAGCCAGGAAAGGATATAGAGTAAAGAAATTAAATTAGGTTAGTTGTTAGCTTTAAATAATTGAACTGATAACATTTAAAACTGCATAACTCTAACTTTGTTTAGCATTTCTGAAAGCAATCTTGAGTCTGAAAAGTAAGATTTATTGGCATAATTTAGCATTTTCTTGCTTTTGGGATAAATTTAGGAGTTTTTAAGCCTTAATTATAGATGATCTATACCATAATTTTTTTTCCATATCCTCTGATACCTATCTCCAAAATAAATGATCAATTTCAAATGATCCAGCATCCATGAACTTCTGGTAGAAAGAGAGTACCATAGTTTGATCGCCCTTTGTATGCATCTTGATTTCATTCCTAGGTAAGCTAACTTTAATATTATGTCCTCTTCTGAATTCCTCCATGAAAAGAAATGATTTCTCTGTATTTACCCTACTAAATCATTTTTTTATTTTAAACACATTGATTACGTCATTCCTTAACCTCCCAAATTTGAGGGAATCCAAGCAATAATTAATAATTTAACACTTGAAATCCTGGTATCATTTAGTGAATCTGCACCTAAGCCTTTCCCAAAAAAAAGTTTCCTGTGACCAGAACTGATGTTTTAAGATATGCTTTAAAAAGGCTTTTGACAACAAAAGTACTATTACTTCTAATTTCTGAATTCCATTCAGAGAAATTTCATCATTCCATTAACCTTTTTTAATTACTTTTTACATCTGTGTATTTAGTTTGTTGGAAACAATTAACTCCATACAGGCTTGCCAGCTCCTACTACCCAAAATCCTCATGACTTTCGTCTCATGGGTTGCTCTTAGTGAAGCTCATACGTCTCTGAGAGGGAGATTTACAGCCTGGAAGTTTTGAGCCATTAGATTAGGGAATAGGAACAGGAGTAGGCCATTCAGCCTGCCAAACCTGCTGCAGCATTTAATGTAATCATGGGTAATTGGACTATCCCCATAACCATTTGTTTTCAGCATTCTGTTTATCAAAAGCAAGACAATTCAATAATTTGAGTATGACTGCCTTTTACTTTTTAAATTGATTTTGTTTGACACATAAAATATAGGCAAATCTGTAGAACCTGAGGAGAAGTCTAATAACTCGCATTGTTAGTCTAAGCTTTGCATGCTAGTGTTGAATTATTTGCTGAGACTTCAGTCAAAATAGGAAAGCCATCATATGGGGGCACGTGTTCTTGTGGTGGCACGTGTTCTTGTGGTGGATTTGACTTCACAGTTTGTTTATATAATGCTTTTTGTATTCTCTGCATGAGTCAAAGTGCTTCAGTCAGTTACAACGTTTGAAGCATAGTCGCAGTTGTAATGTAGGAAGACATGACAGCCAATTTGCTCATGGCTAAGTCGCATAAATAGCAGCATCTTGTATAGTACCTTTGAACATAAAATGTCCCAAGACTCCTCACGGCAAAATTCTAAACCAGATAAGTTAATACGAGGTTAGATGACCAAAAGCTTAGTTAAAGAAGTAAGTTTTAAAGAGTGTCTTAAAAGAGAAAAGTGAGATGGAGGTGTAAAAGGAAGGACATTTCAGAACTAGGTAACAAGACACAGCCACCAGTGGTGGAGTGATTTGAAATTGGGGATGCACTAAGAGACCAGAATTAGGGGAGGATAGATATTCTGGAGGATTTTACAGAGATGGGGAGAGTCAGATCATAGAGGAATTTGAAAACCAGGTAGAGAATTTTCAAATTAAGATGTTGCTTGACTGGGATCTAATGTAGATCAATGTGCACAGGGGTGATAGATGAGTCAGGACATTGGCAGCAGAGTTTTGGATGACCTCAAAACTGAGGAGATTGTGGGACATCAGCCAGGATGCATTGGAATAGTCACATCTAGAGGTAATAAAAGCATGATTTTGCATTTCAGCAGCAAATGAACTGAAATAGTGAAGTAGCAAGATGTTTAGAAGCTGTCTTAGTGATGGCATGAATATATGGTCAGAAGTTGAGATGGGGATCAAATATTGTGGACCAATAGCTGATAGGGGGGAATTGCAATTGGTAGCTAGAGAACAGAGTTTGGAGTGGGGACCAAAACGAAATGTAAACAGTAGCTTCGGTTTTTCATTATATTGGATAAACAATCAAACAAATTAGCAATAGTGGAAGGTTGAGAGGAAAGAGTTGGATGTCATAGCATTTTTTTTACAAGTATGTTAATGCTTTCAAATGATATCTTCAAGGGACGGTATGCAGATGAGAAATAAGTTGGGGCAGTGGGTGGGGGGGATGTCGGGAATAGATCTGTGGACAGCACTGAAGATAGTGTTGTGGGAGTGGAAAACGAGGTTATTGTAAATGATACCCAGTCTATGGTGAGATAAATAAGAATGAAACCAAATGAGAGCTGGATGACTGGAGAGGTGTTGGAGGAGGTATGTTCACCTGAACAAAGACTGCAGACAGATCAAGAAGGACAAAGAAAGGAATTTGCTTTTGTCAGTTATATAGGATATCATTTGATACTTAGTCATTTGCCTTATTATCAGTAAATCTATTTAGTTATTTTGGTCGAGGAATAAATATTGGTCAGGTCACTAGGTAAACTCTTCTGTGAATAGAACCATTTGGAACTTTTATGCCTGCCTGAAAGAGCAGATTGTTAACACAAACTATCATCCAAAAGACAGCACCCTCAGTATTGTACAAAATCCAGCTTATTTAAATATTGCTCTTCTGACTCTGAAGTGAAAATTTTATCAATATTTTGTTTCTTTATTTTAAAATCAATGCAGCAGGTGTTTTGTGCAGCTTAGTAGATTTACTGCAATGGGATTTTAATTTTTTTTTGTTTTGATACTTGTACATTCACATTTGTACTTTATACATGTATTCAAGTAGCTGCAAATTCACATCAAGTGCTCTGTTTCATTTTAATTATCATTGTGTTAAACTCATAGACTTGGTGGAAAAAATTGACTTTTCATCTTCTTCAGTTTTGCATTATAGAATGAATTTCCAAACCAGCAGAGAAATACTGTAACTTTTAATGATAACATTGACAAAGTAGTATAATTAAATTTACCAGTGGAATACACCTGGGATTTATCGTAATCTAGTAAGTAGAGAAATTGAGGAATTTGCTAATTTATTTCTGTTTCAATACAAACAAAAACATCCTCCTCCCTCATCTGACCGTTGACAGATTTGCCTCTTTAAAATCTTGACTACGTTCCCCAAAACTCCAATAAGAAGTACTTTCATGAAACACTGTGCAATGAGCAGAATCATGCACCCTTCTTGTTGATGCTAAATATTCATGGCAAAAGTAAATCTTAATGGCATTTCCTGTAAATAACTTCTCATAATGGGAATAATTAAACATGATAAAATTCTGCATGTGAGGAGAAGAAAATGTGGCATTTTTAAGTATATGCTGATGCGTTCTGACATTTTCAGTTGCTCTCAAATCCGTCAAAAGTGTAATGCTTTCGTTTCATATGAAGCTGATCTTTAAAGAAATTGAATATGTTAATAAGATATAATTTGAGGTCTTGAATTTAGTCATTTATTAGCTTAAATTCAGTCTAATGGTTCATTAAACTGATAATGTACCTAATATACAAAACTTTCTAATTTTTTTGCAAAATTCTTTACGTTTGACAGATACAAAGTACTCATCATGAATATTCTACAGATAAATCAGAGACTATTTAAATAAATATGCAGATATTTTACATGTTTGCGATGCACAGCATGGGTATTTGCCAGGATTCAGTTGTTAGCACCCTTGCCTCCAAACTGCAATTTTCTGGGTTGAAATCCCACTCCAGGACTTGAATGCAGAAATCAAGGCTGCCACAGTGCAATACTGAAAGAGCACTGCTGCGTTCGAAGTGCTGTTTTCCAGATAAACACACTTTTCATGAGTGATCACAGAATCAAGTGAAAAACTAGAAATCTAAAGATCTTTAATTAGGCATCAGCTTTTCTTTTGAAAGGTATACATGAGCTTTTGCCCCCATAATTCTGTTTGGCATTTTCTTTCCTCAATCCTTTGATTGTTGTAAAGCATAATTCAGCGAAGGATTTTTAAGAAACCTTTTGGCTTGAATATCTAAAGATCAGTTTCAGATTCTTGCTTACATGATATTTACATCTCAATGTATCCCAATAGATACATTGATGTAATATTCATGTAGCTGGTTACACTTTTCAAACCTAATCAATTGCAAATTTTTAAAAACAACTTTGAGCAAACCAAGGTTCTTTAATTGAAATTAACTTTAATAGAGAATCATAGAATCCCAACAGTGAAGAAGGAGGCCATTTGGCCCATTGAGTCTGCATCAAACACAATCCCTTGTGGGGTTAATCACAATTCCACATTCAGTTCCTATTAATGTATTAATCAAAATGAAAAAGCATATGTTATTAACTTATGCAACTACAAATTGTCCTGGCTATATAATTTGTGTTTGATACATATTTCTTTGATTTGGTCAGCCCTCTCAATCAAGGAATGACAAATTAAAAAAAAAATGTGATTAGTATTAGTTGAATCCCTATTCAAGTGTTTATGTAATGACCAGAGGCAGAGTGAGAGTTTCTATACTGGTTTTATGTTCAACTGAGTAAGGAGTATATTACTAGAGCATTATCCGAATGATTTTGTTTATCCATTTTGGTGTGACAATTCAAGGCATGGACATTAAGTTCTATGGCTCTGGTGGAATCTAGGGAGAGAAACGGAATTAAGTTTCAAGTCTGTAATCTTTTATTGGTTCAAATGAAAAATTATAGATTTAAAACAACTTTTTATTTAACTACAGATGCTGCCGGACCTTCTGAAATGCTTCTAGCATTTTCTGTTTTCATTTCAGATGTACAGCATCTGTATGATTTTGCTTTTCTACATTAACTTTAGGTAAATTGTTATATTTCAAATCATGGCTGATATTGTCAAAATCCATTTTCATTTTGTTTGGAAGGATTGTATTGCATAATTAAAAAGATTGTTCTCTTGGTGTCATTCGTTTTTTTCTTCATTGATCTGGTTTTGTTTCCATTGGGGAAAAACTCAACTTGAATTGAAACTGAAGTACAACGAATTATATATTCATGTTGAACTTCTCTGAAATTGCATACTGTTTTGTAAAACAGAAACTAAACTTGAAAGGTTTCTAAGAAATAAATCTTCATCTTAATCCTTGCAAATAGAGGTGGAGTCAAATTGAAACACTATCAGTCATGAAGCGCATAACTTTGAAAAATGGCTAATTTTGAATTCTGCATTGCCAAAAATCTCATATATGTAAACTTGAGTTAATTTTCTGGAGAGAAGAGGAAATCCCTTGTCTACTACTTTTTTAATGTGGTCCTAGTTCTAGATTTATTTTCATCTGCTTTATAACTAAATTCAAATGAACAGTTCTTGCATTTACATCTAAATATAGTTCTATGCATTCCTTTTCTTCTGCATCATCTTATAGGAATGGATTCCTTCCTGGCGAGTAAAGTTTCATGGGCATGATTGCCCTCTCGTACTTTCTCAACTAGTTAAGGTTGGCAATGGGAAGTCTTTATGAAGTCTGATTGTGTTTTAAATGTAAATCTCCAGCAGGGGTCAGTAGATAACATTCCAGCATGGTAACTGAAATTTCTTCGACCATGAGTATATATGAATCTGACTTCTTGTATTAAGATGAGCAGCATTGTGCTTACACAGGTGAGAGGGTGAAATACGGATAACATGCTATTATCATCTTTCTGATCTAGTTATAATCTGCTGATCAGCAGAAGATTTAATAGCTGTTTCACCACTGTCATTAGCTTTTTTTTCCATCTCTACCCACCCTAAGATGTGGTCTATACAATAAGTGAAATTGTCAGGAAAAGAAGTGATGTCTTATTTTCCTGGAACTTGCGCTCTCATGTTTTTGCCCACTCTTCCCCCTCCCTGTAACATTATCTGTATTGTAGAGTGGTTGAAGCACAGAAAGACACAATGTGGCTTGTGTCTGCGCTGGCTCCCTGCAAGAAGAAAATGAGCTACTCCTACTCAACTGGCTTTCCTTCACTGTCCTGGAATTTTTTTCAATCTAGAGAATTCTCCCATTCTTTTTCAAAGATTAGAAATAATCATTGAATGTATGATGTTCCAAGATCACTTCAGAGTGAGGCAACTTCTTGCAAGTTGTGCCTAGCATATCTTTTTATAAATGATATGTTTTGTCTCTATAGCATGCAAGAAACAATACTTTTCACTATGTTAAAAAATGTGATAAATCAAATCAAACATTACCAGTTTTCCAAGTTTATAAAGTTGCATTTGATGAATTAGCCAGTGCAGATTTATTTATTACCTCTTACTGAGAGTGTCCTCAGGGTAACTGGAATGAAACTGGAGTTATACATGCCCTGGCTCAAAACCGTGGTTTTCTACAAGATGGTGTAACCAATTTCAAATGCCATGGGGAAATGGAATAATTTGAAAGGCCATGAAATATGTGGCTATCAGTCAGTTAAGCATAGAGGGTGGTTAGCAAGGTGAAGTGGCTTTCAAAGATGCTTATACAAAACCTAGCCATGATCGGTAAATGTTTGATCTCTTTAGAAAAAGGGCAGATCATGTTGGCTTATTTGGCATTACACTTCCTTCCAGCTGCACAGGTTTAAGTTGAGTCAAACCTAAACTAGGATTACACTGATTGCTATATTGTGGAAAGAAATCTCAACGCCAATAAATTTGTTGGACTTTAAGCTGGTGTTATGAGATTTCTTTTTGTTTTGCCCCAGTCCAACGCCAGCAACTCCCACATCATGCTGTATTGTGGACGTGCTTCATTGTGGAAGGTACAAACTTTGTGAGAAACTTGAAGGTCATTTTTTTTCCTCTTGTTTAGATGGATGGCAAAGTTCCCATTGGACAAATTGAGGAGTTACAGGATTGTTACTGTGCAGAAGGAGGCCATTTGGCCTCTTGTGTCTACAGTGGTTTGCCAGATGCACTTAGTGCTATTATTCTGTCTTCTCCCTTTCTTCCTTTTCAGATAACAATCTAATTCCCTTTTGAATATTTCAATTGAATATGCCTCTACCACTCTCTGGGGCTGTGCATTCCAGAATGAATAAACTTATTTCTCATGTTGCTTTTGCCAATTCCTTTGAATCTGTGCTCATTTAGTCTCAATCATTTCACAAGTGGGAAGAGTTTCTCCCTATTGGCTCTGACGAGATCTCTCATGATTTTGGATGCTCTTATCAAATCTTCTGTCTGCTGTCTTTTCTCTAAAATAAATCACTTTATATTCTCTGCATTAAATTTAATTTGCCACCTGTCTGTCCATTCCATCAACTCGTCTGTGCTCTTGAAGTTTTACATTACACACTCACTCGTAGTTTGAAATCCTTTCAAATTTTGTATCATTTGCAAATTTTAAAATTGCCTTATGCACTAAGGTTTAGGATAAAAACATACATCAAGAAATGCAAGGGTCCCAACACTGACCCATGAGAATCTCCAATACAAACCTTCCTCCAGCCTGGAAAAATATCGTAATTCAGTTCTCTCAGTATCATTGGATGCATCTCATCTGCTTCTGGTGCCTTATCAATTCTAAGTATAGACAGACTATCCCATGCTTCCTTATTAGTTTTAATCTATTCTGGTCTGAAATTTCATTCTCTTTCACCTGGGTAGCATCTTTGTCCTTAATAAAAGCAAATGCAAAGTACTCATTTAGTTTGTGTCCTCTGCCTCTGCGCATAAATCTCCCTTTGTCCCTAATTGGCCCTGCTCCTCTCACGACCCTTTTACTATTTATATGCCTACAGAAGACTTTGAGATTTCTTTTTGTTGTTTATCAGTCTCTTTTCATTTTTCTTCTTTGCTTCACTTTATTTTTTCACATCCCCTCTGAACCTTCTGTACTTAGCTAGATCATCAGTTGTGTTTTCTACCTGACATCTGTCATGAATATGCTTTTTAAATCTTAATTTTATCATCTCCCTAGAGTACTGTCACTTTGTTTGTGCTATCTTTCCTTTTTGCAGCCATATACCTGAAACAGAATATTTTACCTGGGAATTTCATACATGGTGGAGTGAGACTGTGAAGGGGGTGACATTTAAAAATTAGGAGTAGGATCTTGTAATCATTTTTTTGGCTTTTTGATGCAAATACTTAATATTTTGGGAAAAAATGCATATTTAAAAAATATTTACAGATATCCATATTAAATCAATTTTCCCAATTTTGTGGCCAGACAAAACAGCTGGGAAAGAGTGTGTTGAGGAAACAAGTGGCCTGCCACTGTCTAGCCATATTTGGTATTAGTGTAATGGTTATGATGCAGAGCTAGGAATCCGGATATCACTACTTTGGATTTCTTAATCAAAATGTGAAATGGAATGTGACATATTTAATTTTGTTTTAAATTTGGATTGTTTTTCTAAAAAAAAACCTCCATTAATGTTCTGTCACCCTTCTCTGATCTGGCCTTCATATTTTTCAGAAAAACAGTAATTGGTTGATAATGTCATTAAAGGG
The DNA here is from genome assembly GCA_024679065.1 of Sphyrna mokarran. Lineage (NCBI taxonomy): Eukaryota > Metazoa > Chordata > Chondrichthyes > Carcharhiniformes > Carcharhinidae > Sphyrna > Sphyrna mokarran. The sequence continues at coordinate 38,339,307 of JAGIQG010000015.1, forward strand.
ATGAACCATAATGCAACTTTGTTAGTATTTCCCAAGTCCTGATATGACCGTTTTTAAAACACATAGCTATGCAACACTGTACTGTCAGTTATCAGCCTTTTAATGCACCATAGCTTATTCTTTTTAAGTTTGATTTGATTAGTGGTGAAATCTTCTAGCTGTCATTCTTGATAGATGATTTGCAAAGTGCATTTGAGTTGCTCATATTTGTTAACCGAAATTGTCCCTCATGACACTGCTGCAACAGTCTTTGTCCTCTATAGTTGGAATCAGCAGCAACAGCATCTTGGGGGGCTAGATTGAGGAATTCAGGCTTTACTCAAATTGAACATTTATATTTTTAATATAAGTACTCAAGCTTTTAGTGAAGCTATTAATGTCGTCACCAGAGCCTGAATTCATTATTGTAAATAAGTATTTTCTTGTATTGAGTATTACTGTGAATTATAAGATTCTTTGTTTTGTGCTATGAAATACTAATAAGGGAGATCTATTGGTAATGCATCAACATATCATCAGTTGTCCCTTGATTGGCGGATAATGTGTACCTGTGGTCGTATGTTTCTGCCACTAATCTGTTCTTGAGGGCAGGGTGTTTCACGAGGTAATGAGCCGTGGAGTGTAGGATTTGCTTTTCTTTCCTCTCTGTCATCACTCAACTCATCATTAAGAAATTATGACTGAAAGTATGGTGCAGCTTGAGGACAAGTTGTCCTCAAGCTGCATGATTGGTAGCAAGCTCCTCCTTGTCATTAACGTCAAAGCTTTTGCGGATCAAGGAGAGCCTTTGAATTTTTTTTTTTGTCCTCCCCTGGAACATGGATCACTTGGTTATTTAAGAAAACAGAACCTGGTGAGAGAGATGCTTTGGCCATCCAGATCCTGGGCACTGTGTTCAGTCCATCGAAATTGGTTATTGCTCCACGGGTAGAGGAAAAACCCCTCCAGAGGAGGAAGAACGTAGCAGAGAGACTTCACTGAGGAGCATTTTGGGAAAAGTGTTGCAATCACCTTGACTGTACTGTGAATAGAGGAAGAACAGATATTGGGAGCATCCATGAAGTGGAAAGTAGCCTGTATAGAGAGGTGGTCACTTCACTGGCAGGAAGAGGATAGGTGACCACCAGACAGGGCAAGAGAGCTTGGTAGACAGTGCCCAAATCTCCTGTGGCTATTTACCCCCCGAAACGAATGTACCGTTTTGGATACTGTTGAAGGGAATGGTCTTTCAGAAGAAAACAGCAATGTCTAAATCCGTTGCACCACATTTTGGTTCTGCTGCAGAGGGGAGGAGTAAAAATTATGGGAATGAAATTGTGAAAGGAGATTCAATTGTAAGAGGAATAAATGGGCTTTTCTATCGCTGCAAATGAGATCCATGATGGTTTGTTGCCTCCCTGGTGCTAGTGTCAAGGATGTCTTGGAGTGGCTGCAGGACATTTTGAAGGGGGAGGCGAACAACTAGTGGTTATAGTTACACATTGGTACAAGTGACATAGTTTCAAAAAAAAAAGGATTAGATCCTAAAAGTAAAATTTAGAGACTCAGGAAGCAAGCTGAAAAGTAGGACCTCAAAGTTAAGGATCTCAGGATTACTACCTGAGCCAATGCTAGTCAGAATAGAAACAGTAGGATATATAGGATGAATATGTGGCTGAAAAAGATGTGAGGGGGAGGGTTTCAGATTCCTATAGCATTGGAAATGGTTCTAGGGGTGGTGCGTCCTGTACAAGCTAGATGGGTTATATGTGGGCATGATCAGGACTGATGTTCTTGTTGTGGATGGGGTGTAATATTGCTAGAGTGGTTGATGAGGATTTAAACTAATATGGCAAGGGGATGGGAACATTTGCAAAGATTCAGAGCAGGAGGAATTAAGTACAAGAGGAAAAGACAGTAAGGAGAATAAGGAAAGTGATGGGCAGAGAAATAAAGGACTGAGCTGGAAAAAAAAAGGAAAGGGAAAGAATGCTGGGATCATTTGAAACAAAATGGATGAATTCGTTGCACAGGTAGATGTAAAGGGGTATGATATAGTTGGCTCCAAGGTGAGCAAGGATGGAAACTAAACTTTGAGGCTATTCCATGTTTAGGAAAGATGAGACAAAAAGGAAAAAATGATCAAGTTGCATTGATGATCAAAGGTAATATCAAGAAAAAGTATCAGCATAGATGAAGTGGAATCTGTATGGGTCGAGTTAAGAAACACAGGGCAAAAACATTGGTGGGAGTGGAACACGGACCACTAAATTGTAATGTTGGGAAAAGCATGAGATGGGAAATCAGAGATGCAGCTGTTAAGGAACATCTGTTATTATGGATGACTTTAATCTGCATATAGATTTGGAGAATCAAATTACTCACAATACAATAGAATTATTATTTCTGGAGTGCATACAGGATAGTTTTCTGGAACAATACGTTGAGGAAACAACAAGGGAGCAGGCCATCTTGGACTGGGTGTTGTGCAACGAGAAAGGATTAGTTGGCACTCTAGTTGAGAGAACCCGTGGGGAGAGTGACAATACAATGGTAGAATTCTTTATCAAGATAAATAGTGATGTAATTAGTTCTGAGAGTAGGGTTCTGAATCTCAAAGGTAACTATGATGGTATAAGTCATAAGTTGGCCATGACGGACTGGGAAACGTTACTGAAAACAAAGACAATGAACAGGCAATGCAGGTACTTGAAGAACGAATAGATGAACTCCAGAAGTTAATTGTCTCTGTTTTCTGCAAGAATGGTAAGGAAGTTGTGGCAAAACCATGGCTTACAAGGAAAGTTAGTGATACTATCAGATTCAATGAAGAAGCATATAAATTAGTAAGAGGAAGTAAAAGACATGAGAATTGGGGAGCAATTTAAAATTCAGCCAAGGAGGACCAAAGGATTGATTAAAAAGTGAAAAATAGAGTATGAAAGTAAGCTAATGGGGAACATAAAAACTGACTGTAAAAGTTTCTATAGGTATGTAAAGAGAAAAAGATTAATAAGAACAAATGTAAGCCCTTTACAGTTAGAAACTGGAGAATTCATAGCAGAATAAAGAAATCGCTGAGGAGTTGAATTTGTACTTTGCTTCAATCTTCATAAAGGAAGGCATTATTAATGTATCAGGTTTTAGTGAGAAGCTGAAGGAAATCAGAATTGGGAGAGAAATGGTTTTGGGAAAATTGATGGAATTGAAGGTAAATAAATCTCTGGATCCTGATAAAATCTTCATCTCAGAGTACTTAAGGAAGTCACCCTGGAAATAGTAGATTCATTGGTGGTAATTTTCCAAAATTCTTTGGACTGGCTCTACAGATTGGAGGGTAGCTAATATAAGCCCGTTTTTCAAAAAGAGAGGTAGAGAGAAAATCAGAAACCAGATCAGTAAGCTTAACAGTTGTACTGGGGAAGTTGCTAGAGTCCAATATCAAGGATTTCATAACTCGGCATTTGGAAGGCAGTGATATAATCAGACAAAGTCAGCATGGATTTACAAAAGGGAAATCATGTTTGATGAATCTATTGGAATTCTTTGAGGATGTAACTAGTAAAGTTGACCAAGGAGAGGCAGTGGATGTCGTTTATTTAGACTTTCAGAACGCTTTCAACAAGGTTTCACATAACAGACTACCATGTAAAATTAAAGCCCGTGGGATTGCAGGTGATATCTTAAAATGTATAGAAAACTAGTTAGCAGACAAGAAACAGTCGGCATAAGTGGGCTGTTTTCTTACTAGCATTTAGTGACAAATAGGGTTCCACAAGGAATTGTACTAGGACCCCAACTGTTTGCATACATTAATGATTTGGAAGAGGGAACTGAATGTATCATCTGCAGATTTGGAGAAAATATAAAGTTGGGTGGGAGAATGAGCTGAGAGGAGAATGCAGAAATTCTTCAGTGTGACTTGGACAGGCTGTATGTGAGCATATGCTTGCCAGATGCAGTATAACGTAGATAAACATGGGGTTTCCACTTTGGTAGCAATAGTGGGAAGACAGATTATTGCTTGAAGGGGTGTAAATTGAAAGAGGTGGATAGTCAATGAGATCTTGATGTCCTCGTCCATCAGTTGCTTAAAGTAAGCGCGTGGGTACAGCTGGCAGTAAAAAAGGCAAATGGTATGATCTTCATAGCGAGAGGATTTGAGGGTAGGGATGCCTCAATTGTACAGTGTGTTTGTTAGGCCACACCTGGAGTATTGTGTGCAGTTTTGGTGTCCTTACCTGATAAAGGATGCCCTAACTAACTACAGTTGTTATTGTTGTTGTTTGTCCATTGTCATCAATGAGGACCTTGACACCATGAGTCATTTTGAGGTTGGTTGCAGTGTGACCAAAGATGACTGATCAGGCCAATTTGGGCACGGAATATCCTGGCACATATTGGACAGATTTGTGTAGTTGTTGTGCTGGTAGCTCTGGATTTGTGCAGTTCACGCTTAATAATTCGTGAGCTTGACAGCCTTTGTGGATGAGGCAACACCAAGTGGGATGGTTTGTGTCACCATTTCCCAGGTGGTTGTGTCAGTGTCAAGCGACTTCAGGGAGGTTTTGAGTTGTCTTTCAAATGTTTCTTTTGTCCTCCGTGCAAGTGTCTTCCAGCAGAGAGTTCCCCAAAAAGCTGCTTGGCTATGCACTCGTCTAACATACAGATGACATGAACTGCCCACTGGGTCTGTGCTCTCATCATCAATGTGTGGGCTATTGGTAGACTTGCTTTGGAGAGAACTTCAGTGTGTGATACTCTGTCTTGACATTTGATGCATAATATTCTGCGAAGACAAGTTATGTGGAAGTCATTGAGCTGTCTTGCATGCCTTCAATACAAAATCCACGTTTCACAGGTGTACAGGAGGGTAGTGAGTACTATGGTGCTGTAGACCTTCAGTTTTGTTGTTGGGCTAAACGTTCCTCAACGTTCCCATACAGTGGAGCGCAGGCTAAAAAAGCAGAACTTGCCTCTGCTATTCTGCAGTTAATTTTTGCATCAATAATTGCTGCTTGGGAGAGGGTGGCTGCCTAGATAAGTGAACTGATCCACTGCCTGTAGTTTCTGCCCTTTTTATTGTGATTATGGGTTCTGTGTACGGTGCACAAGGAGCAGTCTGGTGCATGACTTTGGTCTTTTTAATGTTGGTGGTGAGTCCAAAGTTGTCTCAAGCCATGGAAAATATGTTCATACTCAGTTGCATCTCTCGCTCTGAGCCAGTATATAGGGCACAGTCATCAGCAAAGAGGAAACCTTTGGTAATAGCTTGAAGTCTCCTCAGGTTGAAAAGTTTCCCATCCACTCTGTACTTGAGGCTGATTCCAGCAACACTGTCCTGGAAGACATCATTCAGCATGGCAGTAAATGTCATGCTGAACAGTGTGGGTGCGAGCGTACAACCCTGTTTGACGCCATTGGTGACAGGGAATGCCTCAGAATTCTCCGCCATCCAGTACTCTGGCTGTCATGCCATCATGGAACTGGCGTATTATTTGAATGAATTTGGGAGGGGCAGCCAAACTTTGACATGATCCTCCGCAGGCCTTGATGAGGTGAACAAAGGTTGTGTAGAGCTCGCGATTCTGCTCCTGAAGTTGGCGTGCACCAAAAGTCATGTCAGCAGTTCCACGACTATTATGGAAGCTACACTGTGACTCTAGAAGCAGGCTCAGCTCCAAATGAGTGACCAGACGATTTCGCAGGACTCTTGAGGGTTTTTCCTGTGATGGAGAGCAGCAAGATTCCTCGGTGGTTGTCACATACTTGCTGATTGCCCTTCCTCTTGTAGAGATGTACAATGGAATGGATCCTTGCTTCCAAAAATACTGGAACAACTCGATGAGCTTCTCAATAAATGCGAGATGAGCAGTTTTATATATCTCTGCGTGTATGGCATCTGCCCCTGGGGCTTTGCCACTGGATAGTTGGCTGACAACTTTCGTGACTTCGGCTACTATCAGTCATGGGTCATCATGGCACTGTTGATATCAACCTGGGGAAACCTGTCTATTGCCTCATCGTTAATAGATGATGGTCGGTTGCGAATGGCTTCAAAGTGTTCAGCCCATCTCTGCAGGATCTGAGCCTTCTCTGTAATGAGAATTGTACCATTGTACACAGGAGGGAGGAGGCTCCTGAGAGATTGAGGTCCGTAGAGAGTGTTGAGGACTTTGTAGAACCGTTTGAAGTCGTTTTTGTCAGCATATCCCTCTATTTCATCTGCCTTGGCGCTCAGCCAGGCATCCTGCATTTTACATAGTTTATTCTGGACTGTCCTGCGAGCACTGGTAAAAGCATTTTTCTTGGCAGCCGAAAATAGGTTGTTTTGACAGGCCAGTTGAAGACGGTGCTTTTCAACAAGTAGAGCCTGTATCTCCTCATCATTCTCATCAAACCAGTCATGCTGCTTGTGGTTGGAGGGCCCAAGCGTCTGCAGCGCAGATATATGGATAGCGTTGCTGAAGCGTTCCCAGTCATCCTCAGCGCTGTCTGCAAGGTGTAGGTCAGCAAATTTGATTTCTAAATCTTTTTAGCTTGGCCACATTGATTCTTTTCATAATCTTGCTTCCTTGTGGCCGCCTCTTGGGTCTGATGCGGAGCTTCATTTCGGAGACACAGAGTCTGTGATCTGTCCAGCAGTCAGCAGCACACGTGGCCTTGGTTACTCTGACACGCTGCCTGTTTTTTCTCCTGATGATGACATAGTCGATACGATGCCAATGCTTCGAGTGGTGGTGTGTCCAGGAGTTCTTGTTACAGGTAGACAAAGTTGTGTTAATGATGAGGAGGTCGTGTGCTGCACAGGTCTTCAGTAAGAATAGGCTATTACTGTTGCACTTGCCCACTCCATGCCTCACAGTGACTCCTTGCCAAATTGCAGAGTCACATCCCAGTCTTGTATTGAAATCACCAAGCAAGATCAGCTTGTCATTACTACTCACTGCTGATAGTAGGGCCTTTAGTTCTTCGTAGAACTTGTTTTTCATCTTGTCTGGGTTGTTCGTTGTGGGGGCATAGGTGCTGATCAGGGTGCCTTGACTTCTGTTCTGTAGCGGAAGCTGTAATGTCATAAGCCAGTCTTTGACACCCTTGGGTAGACCATCAAGATTCCAAACGAGGATTCGTGACAGCGAATCCAACTCCAGCATCACGAAGCTCATTGCTACCACGACCGCTCCAGAAAAAAAGTGTATCCACCTCCAGTTTGTCAACTGACCTACGTTGGTAAGACGAATTTCGCTCGGAGCTGCAATGTCAATGTTGTACCTTGCAAGCTCTCTGGCAACTAAGGCTGTTATTCTCTCTGGTCTGTCTGCTGTAGAATTGTCCAAAAGCGTGTGCACATTCCAAGTGCTAATGGTGAGCAGTGTCACATTGTGTTTTATTTTGTGTTCAACCGCAAGATGGGATCCCTTCCAGCCATGGTAAACTGGCCAGGGTGTAGTAAAGCAGGCAATGTTTAGGGCACCTTTTTCTAGACCCTTCCTCATTCTACAAAAGTGAGCAGTGCATTCCTGAAGAGGACTGCTCTGTCACTGAGTGCCACTGCTGCTTCGGTCAGCGGTAAACAACCATTAGACCTGAGCCGCCTGCGTGCAGGTCTGTGACTACAGCTCCCAGTGTATCCACACCTGCTGCTGCTTTGCTGCTCGCCCATCACCACAGGACACTAATGATGATGGTGTTAAAACTAGCACTTGATTTGGATTAAAGTGAAGAGTCGCACAGCATCAGCCTCTCTCTCTCTTTCCAATTCCCATCTAGATCCAGTGGCAATAAAAGTGTCAGGACGGCTGAAGATGGGACTAGGTGCAGTGGATGACCAAGACATCGTCTGTGTCTTGTCCTGCCCTTCGTGTTCCATGATGCTTGTAGAGACCGCCTTCTTGACCGTTGAACCTTCCATTGGTCTCTTCTTCTCAATCTGCCAAATTCTGTCTTCACATGCTGGGATAGACATCTCCCTATCTCACTAAAAGTTGAGACCCGTTGGCTACCCTCACCTGGTTTATCCGGCTTGTCGATGTCATTGCCCGAGGTGTGGCTGCTGTCACATGCAAACAGCTATGGGGAGCCACACTGAGAGCTGAGTGCCTGGTGGGGACAAAGAATGGACAAACCTCCCTGAAAGGATGTGACATGTTCCCCCACCAAAGATATTACCCCTTCCTGACACCCCATGCACGCCCCCTAACTACAGAGGGAGTACAGCAAAGCTTTACCAGACTGATCCTTGGGATGGCAGGTCTATCATATGAGGAGAGACTATGTCAGTTAGCGTTTTATTCATTGGAATTTAGAAGAGTGAGATGTGATCTCGTAGCAACTTCTGACAGGATTATACAGGGTAGGTTCAGAAAGAATGTTCCCAATGATGGGGGGAGTCCAGAACTAGAGGTTTTAAATTAAAGGATAAGGATAACCTTTTAGAACTGAGGTAATGAGAAATTCTTTCAGAGGGTAGTGAATGTATGAGAATTCACTGTCTCTGAATATATTTAGGGCCAAAACGTCTGATTTCAAGAAGAAATTAGGTATATCTGTAGGAACTAAAGGGACATGGGGAAAGGGGGGAATCAGGATATTGAATTCAATGATCAAAATGAATGGTAGAGCAAGCTGAAAGGGCCAAATGGCCTACTGTCTTCTAATTTCTGAGTTGGCATCAAGAAGGACACTGGCAATTGTTTGGTCTTCCCATTAAGTCCAGAGGATGCAGTGGAAGCTTTGTTGATGGAATTTCTTAAGCACTCTATGTTACTAATACACTATCCAGGTTTAACCAGCAGTACGGAAGCAATGACTGACTGCTCTGTATGCTAGGGCTTTTGTTGACTTGTGGTGGTCTTTTTATCGAACACTCATTGCCATAGTTTGTAAAAGACATGGCTGGCACAGCAAATATGTTGATGTCTCCTTAAAAATGATGGCATTTTGAGAGGGGTGGTTATCAAGGTATGGAAAGTGCTCAGTGTGTTCTGGAGTTTCCACATCACTGTATGAGGGAGATGAAATGTTTCGCTGTCTAGTTATGGGTTGATTTGAATTTTGTTTTGGCAACATTTCAAGGTCAAGCAAGCCCTTTTCTGCAGAATTGAAGAGATCGAGTGGTATCTATTTCAGATCTACTACTCGGGTCAGTTACGTTAATGTCATCATGAACGTATGGCAGGTTTATGATGAAATTTTTTGGACGTCCAAATCTGAGAGCACAACCCAAAACCTGATTTACTGAATCAAATACTTTGGTTCAGTTGATGAATGCAGAGTTCATGGTGGTTTCTTGAAATTGCTGCTTGGATTTTTCTGACAGCAAAGACCATGTTACAAGTTTCTCTGGAAGATCTAAATCCATACTATGTTCTTAGGAGATTTTCCTCAGTCGAAGAAATTGGGGGATTCAGGAGAATGCTTGTCAGGATTTTTCCTGCTATCGACAAGACAAATATCTCTAGTTTCTATGGCATGATTTATCTTCTTCCTTGGAGATAGTTAAACTTGTCACATTCCTGAAATCGAGGGGAGGAGGCGTTGTTTTTCCACCCATTTCCAAATGCATGGTGTTTTGATGTAAGTGAATGCCTATCAATTCGACACTCTGAACTGGAAGACCATCCGGACCACAAATTTTGTTGTTTCTAGTCCATTTGATTACTTGTCACAACTGTCCCATGATGGTGAATTCTGCGACAGGGTTCTGGCAAGATCAGCTGCCACTGAATTCACTGTTCCAGAGTTGTGCCAATGCTCTTTCCAGCATTGATGGCATTGTCATTCTGTAAGTGAAGAAGATTTTATCCATTTGACCTTGGTCTGTAGATTGTCCTGATGGCTTCAAAAAGTTTTGCATATTGTGATTGTTAGCGTATTGTTGGATCTCTTGATTTGTTTTCCCAACACAGGATTTTTATATTCCTAATTTGTCTTTGGGTATCAGCCTTGAGGTGTTGGAATGCTGTTGTTTTTATTTGCAACATTTAGTTCTCTGCCAGGAAGTTAAGGTTGCTCCTTTTTGTTCTAGGAGGTCTATTTTGGCATAATTTTCATTGAACCAATCCTGGCAGTGATGACGCTCTAACCTAATGGCCTGGAAACAGGGGCTGAGTACAGTGGATGCTATTTGATCCAGTGTTCTAGAATAATTGAGTTGGTTGTGTCAAAGGTTTTCCAGATTATTGTAAGCCACAGTTGCAATTCCTCTTGATTGTACTTTAAGCCTTACACATTGATCATCCCCCTCTTGGACTTGGAGGCTTTGCAATATTTTGGTGTGACTGGAATATTCATCACTGATCAAGCAAGTTGATGATCTGTTCAACATGCATCAATTCCCCGCGTGGATCAGGTGATGCAAGCTTCACAACTATTTACAATCTATATCAATGATGCGGATGGAGGGAGTGAATGTTTGTAGCTAAATTTGCTGATAACCACCAAGCCAGGCTGGAAGGTAAGTTGTCAAGAGGAGGTAGAGGCAAGAAAGGGATAGAGACAGATTAAGTGAGTGGGCAGAAATCTGGCAGCTGGAGAATAATGTGCTTTTGACCTGAATTGTGGCATAAATTGGGAGGTGTCAATGCTTTGATCTAGGATGTCTCCACTTGGTTTTGTATTTGTTTTTGTGACAGAAGTGGGTATGAGGCTGTGTTGAGCACACTCAGCTGGAAGATGCTGTTTTTCCCAATGGCTCTTCTCCAGATATCAAGAGTTATGGCACCGTGGTTAGTACTGTTGCATCACACTGCCAAGGATCCCACCTTGATTCCAGCCTTGGGTGACTTATCTGTATGTGTGGAGATTGCACATCTTCCTTGTGTCTACCTGAGTTTCCTCTGGGTGCTCTGGTTTTCTTCCATAGCCTTAAGATGTGCGGGTTAGATGGATTGGCCATACTAAATTGCCCCTTAGTGTCCCAAGATATGTAGATTAGGATTATTAATGGGGTAAATACATGGGGAGATGGGGATAGGATGTGGATAAGATATTGGAGAGTCAATGCAGACTTGGTGGACCAAATAGTCTCCTTTGCATGTAGGATAACACTAATATTGAAGTCCTCCAGAAGGATGATCATTTGCTTTTGAGATGGCAGTGAGGACTTCAAGCTTAGAATAAAACTTTTCTGTAATGTCTTCATTTGAATAGAGAAATAGGGTTTAAAACCTGATGACTGTGACATATTGGTTATGGCTGAGATGTAAGTTAAGAATCATATGTCTTCCATTAACACAATTGGGAGGTTTAAACATCCAAAATTCAATTGCAGATGGCAAAACCAACTCTGTTGCTGTCAGTCGTTACTTTTTCAGTAGAAGGTTTATCCCCTTGCTTGTATCTTCAGCCTCTGCCTCTTCTCCCATAAGGCGCTCTGGAGCCTTGTAAGTTCGTAAGATTGCAGTTGTACTTCTTTCCAGTTGACCACCTTTGAGATTAACATTCCAAGTTGTAAGTTTGTTTCCTTTGACTGTAGAGGTGTGGCTCCCTAGTCGGGAGAAAACAGGACAGCTTACCTTTATGGCAATCTTTTTTTGCTCTCTCCCTATGTTACAGATGCTGCTGTCCAAAGACATCTCTGCCTCAATAAAACTGTCCAATGACATTAATATGCCTGTCACCTGTGATTTTTGTCTCTGGATTCTGAGTTTCACAGCTCTGGCCCTGTAGCCAATTCTCCATTACCGCATGATTTGGGTAAATGTTCTTAAAAGCTTGTGTATGGCTTTGTTTAAAGTGGTCCTTTGACCACATGACCTTTGATGGGTCGATGGACTGATTTTGGTGACGTGAAACCAAATGACCAGGATCACCTAACTGCTGGTGCTGCCTTCGCAGCTTTGAGTGCACCATCTTCCTTTGGGTTGAGGACTTTTTGGACTGCATTTGCCAGCATGGCTGACCCTGCTAGGAACAAGGAGCTTGTGACAGCATCACTGAAGGGATCATGAGATTGCACATGCCTCTCCTCCATCATGGTGGTAATCAATGGAGGGATTTATAATTTAAAATGCAATACTTCCTCTTATATTCTGCTTAATAACTCAAGAAGAAAGCATCAAATCAAAACTGAAGAGGTGAGAATCTTGAACAAAAGCCATGCAAGCAACTAAAAATACTATATTTTGTGGCTCAATAATTAGTGTGAGAGAAATGTGTTTTGAATTGAGGAGTACTGACATCAAGACTGGGAAAGAAGGGAGCTGCATCATTGGGATGGCTTTCATTTGAACTTTAGTGGGGTCAGTGCCTGGGGAATTGTATAAGTAGGGCTATAGTAAGAATTGGCTGATCTTGGGCTTCAACTTTCCTATCCATTCCTCATATCCTCGATTTCCCTAAGAAATTGCATGTCATGTTCAATGGCACGTCACCCTTCAGCAATCGAGAATTCCAAAGATTCACAATCCTTCGAGTGAAATTTTTCTCTTCCCAATCCTAAATGATTGGCACTTATGCTGAAACTTTTGTTTCACTTGTTCGAGATTTATCAGTCAGGGGGAACAACCTTTTATTCCGTACCCTTCAAGCCCCTTGAATGTTGCACTGAGAACAACTCCTAAAACCTGAGAGAGTATGGGCCCAATTTACTCAGCGTCTCAGCATAAGACATCTATGTAAGCAGTTCTGGTTACCTCGTTAAAGGTAAAGTCATTATAGTCCCCAGTGAGCTGACAGGTGGTGACTTAACCTGACAATCATGAAGGTGGGCCTTCATGAATCATCTCAGCCGGTACAGGAATTGAACCTGTGCTGCAAGTTCAGAAAGGGTGTAATTGCAATTAGAGAAGGTACAGAGAATGTTGTCAGGATTGAAAATGGATTGAGATGTACAAAATTGTGAAGGGCTTATTTATTTTAGCAAGGAGGTTAGTGATTAGGGGCATAGATTCGTGGGGAGATGACATAATCTTTCTTCACCCTGAAGGTTGTGGGATCTGGAACTCACTGTCTGAAAGGGTAGTGGAGACAAAAACCCTCAACTCATTTAGAAGGTGTCAGGATATATATATCTGAAGTGCCATAACCTGCAAGGCTGTGGTCCAAATGTGGAAAGCATGTTTAGACTGGCTTGTTTTTCAGGCGGCAAAGGTGCAGTGGGTTAAGTGGCCTCTTTCTGCCCTGTACGCTTCCTATAACTCAATCTAGTGAACTTTTAGTATAATATTGCCAATGCAAGCATACATATCCTGCCTTTAAAGATGAACACTAAAATTGCAGTATTTCAAATGGGGACTCTTGTAGCAAGACTCCTTCATTCTTGTAATCCAATTACTTTTCCATAAAAGCTATGTGCCATTTGCTTTCCTAATTGTTGTACCTACATGTTAACGTTATTTGTGTTCCTTGTGGAAGTGCACCTAAATGTGTCTTTTGACACATTTATGCCTTTTTTTTTCTTAAAATGAATTATGTTCTTCTGACCAAAGGGAATAGCCCTCCATATCTGCCTCCTTGTTGTCTGATCACTTAGCTATCTGAACCTCATTGCAGCATCTCTGTATCCTCCTTGCAGCTGCTCACAACTTGCAGCCAGCTTTGTATCATCTGTAGACTTGGATATGTTGCTTGTCTAAGTTAGTAAGGTAGATTGTAAATGGCTGAAGCCTTTGCATTGATAGTTACAGTACTCCATTAATTACAGCTTACTGACTTAAAAATACATTTTCTCTACTGTCCCCATGAACCCTTGGGGCTCATGGTTAAACCTTTTGTGTGGCACCTTTTTTGAATTCCTTTTTAACTCCCTTCATCTATCCACTAGTTACAGACTTTTTAAAATCTCCAATAAATTTGTCAAATAGGATTTCGCTTTTGTAAAGCCATGTAGATTTGTTCTGATAAAACTGTCTTTTTAAATGCATTGTTAAGTCTTCCTTAATATATTCTGTTTCATTCCTACTGATTGAACAGTCCTGCAGTTCAATTTTCTCCCTCCTCCCTTTCTAGAGCAGAGTTATATTTGCTGGTATAGTTTGAACATAAGGAGCAAACCTTTTAGAATGGAGGTGAGGAGAAGTGTTTTTCATCTAAAGAGTGTTGAATGTGTGGAATTCACTACCGCAGAATGTAGCTGAAGCCAGAATGTTGTCTGACTTCAAGAAGAAATTAGATATAGTTTATGGGGCTAAAAAGATATGGGAGGAAGGGGGTAACAGGATATTGAATTCTGTGATCAGCCATGATCAAGATGGATGGCAGAGCAGACTCTAAGATCCGAATCGCCAATTCCTGCTTCTAGTTTTTGTTTCTGTCTGGTCTGTTGAGACTGTTCCAGAATCTAGGGAAGGTTAGAAAATCATGGCCAACAACTTCACTATCTCTGCTTCTAAATCTTTTGGAATTCTAGAATATAGACCATCAAGTCCTGGAGATTTTTAAGATTTTAGTCCCTTGAGGTTTACCAGCACTTTTTCTTTGCTGATATTCATTACCTTAATTTCTTGACTCTCTTACTGTCTATTTGTAAAATATATACACTGTGAACACAGACAAAATATTTGTTCAATGTTTCACCCATTTCCTCATTTCATATGATTTCTCCTGTCTCTGCTTCCAACAGACCGACATTTACTTTAGTAAATCTCTTTTTACGTATTTGTAGAAGTTTTTCCTATCTTTTTATGTTCCTGGCTACTTTATTTTTATTTTTTCCATTTACACCAACTTCTTTGGTAGCTCTTTGATTTCTAAAACATTCCCAAATCCTCAGACTTATTGCTATTCTTGGCAACATTGTAAACCACCTCTTTTAATCTAATACTATCCATAACCTCCTGACTGAGCCTGAGATGAGTCAAGGAATTTTTGTTTTATTTTTTGTTTAAACATTTCAAATTGTTTCTTTTCATGTTTCCCAATGTTTATTTACCAGCATACATTTTAATCTGTTTTCCCAATCAACTGTAGCCAGTTCCCCCTTACTTTCATGTAATTGGTTTTGTTTAAATTTTTGCTTAAATTTTAAGATTCTTGTCTGAGATTGCAATAAAAGAAAAGATTTAGAAAGTTGACGAGAAAGGACAAGAAGCGATGTTAAGTAATAACTGGAGTGTGACAGAGCATACAAACCCTATCAGAAATGATTTTGGTTTAGAAGTCCAAGATGTAACATCAGTTTGGGTGGAGATGAGAAATAGCAAGGGAAATAATTTACTGGTAAGAGTGGTTTATAGCCCTCCCACCATCCCTGAGCAGCAGTTGAGCTGCAGGGTGGAGTGTAATCTAGAAATAATAGGGGCTTTTAGCAAAGAACTGCAATGATTATGGATAATCTTCATTAGTTTGGACAGATCAAAAATAAAGTAGCCTTGAAGGTAGTTTCAGTTTTTTTTTGGGACAGTTTCTTAGAACAATATGCTCTGGAACTTCCCAGGAAACAGGCTAGTTTAGTCTTGGTAATTTGTAATTAGTCAGGATTAATCAACAATCTTAGTAAAATATTCTCAAGACGAGTGATCATATTCAGTTTGAGTGTGAGAAATCTGTCCCTAAACTTGGGTAAAATCAGTTCCAAGATGTGAAGACAGAGTTAGCTACAATGGACTTGGAAAATAACTTAAAACGTAGCATGATAAATAAGCAGTGGCAGATATGTGGTGATATTAAAGTGCAAGGAAAAAGGGGAGAAATTATAATATGAAAATAAATTTGTGTTTCTATTGGTATAGAAAAAGGAAATAAGACTGAGGAATTAATAATGGGCAACAAGAAAAAGACAGACTTGCAGCAAGTATTTTTGATGTTTCCTCATGGTTGAAGACAAAAAGCATCATAAAAACAGAATAAAATGAAAGGGTGAAAGAGAAGAAAGAACTTGGGAAAAGATATTAAGTAAACTAATGTGACAAAAGACCCTGGATAGTCTACAGCCTATGGTGGAAAAGTAAATGGTTGCAGAGATAGTGGATGCAATGGTTGTAATCCTCCCAAATTCAAAAGCCCCAGTGGATGGGAAGCTGCAAATATCACATCAGTCAAGAAAGGAGGGAGACAAAGTGGAAAGCCATAGGCTAGTTAGTAAAACATCTGTGATTGGAAAAGTGCTGGAATCCAATATTGAGGAAGGAGTAGTAAACTAGTTAGATTACCTGCAGATCAACCCATGTTCTTGTGCACCACCTTCTCCTTCAATGATGCTATACCTGGGATATCCCTCGATTGCCAGATCCTTGACTCAGTACCTCACTTTTTATTGGGTCTCTCCCATCCTTTCAACATAGTTAAGCTGCTGGATCCCTCAGTTTGATTGCATCTTCTGACCCTTTTTTCTTTTTAGCATGTTTGGTACACCTTTCAGTATCTTTTGGATTGGAGTTAAGCCCAATAGGCTCAATTCCTATTTCAAGACTTGACCTCATAATCTAAGGGGGTGGCACAGTTCTAATGGCATGCTGCATATTAAATGTGTGTAGTCTTTTGAATAAATGTTCAGTGAATATCCAGCTTCTGTCCATGTGGATGGAAAAGAACCAAGGGACTTGTTCAGAAAAGAACTGGAAGTTTTCATTGTGTTCTCAAATACTCCTCCCTTAACTAACTTTACCCATGCAGGCAATAATTGGATGTTTGTCAAATTTACTTATGCAAATTGACTTTCATATTTACCTATGACTACAAAAAAGTAATTAATTGGTGATTAAGTATTTGGAAGTATATCTCTTTTTTTCATTTGTGGGGCACAGGTGTTGTTGGTTGGTCAGCATTTATTGCCCATCCCTACTTGCCCTTGAGAAGGTGGTGATAAGCTGTTTTCTTGAATCACTGCAGTTCATGTTCTGTGGGTTGACCCACAATACTGATAGGGAGAGAATTCCAGGATTTTGACCCAGTGACTGCAAAGGAATGGTGATGTATTTCCAAGTCAGGATGATGACGTGAGTGGCTTGGAAGGGAACTTGCATGTGGTGATGTTCTCGTGTATTTGTTGTCCTTATCCTTCTAGATGGAAGTAGTTGTGGATTTATAAAGTGCTGTCTAAGGATCTTTGATGAATTGGTGCAGTGCATCTTGTAGGTAGTACTCATTGTTGCTACTGAATGTTGGTTGTGGAAGGAGTAGATGTTTGTAATGTGGTGCCAGTCAAATGGCCTGCTTTGTCCTGGATAGTGTCAAGCTTCTTGAGTGTTTTTGGAGCTGCACCCATTCAGGCAGGTGGGGAGTATTCCATCACACTCCTGGATAGGCTTTGGGGAATCAGGAGATGAGTTACTTGCCTCAGTATCATAGCCTTTAATCTCTTGTAGTCACTTTGTTTATGTGGTGAATCCAGTTGAGTTTCTGGTCAATGATAATCCCAAGGATATTGACAGTGGAGAATTCAGTAATGGTAACATCACTGAATGTCAAGGGACAGTGATTAGGGTCTTATTGTGATGGTCATCGCCTGGCATGAAATTTCCACTAGTGGTAATAGAAGAAATTGGTCTTTATGCTATTCAGATTTTTGAGACACTTAGAAGAAGTTTTCTAAGGGCCTAACTGTCTATAATCATTCTTGGCTATATACGTTCCATTCAACATCACATTCGTTTTGTCATTGTTTCCTTTTTTTGCTGGTGTGGTTTTTGACTTTCAATTTTGCAATACATGAAGTGTTTAGAATGCAAGCATTCTTAAGATACGTTACTACACTTCCCAAGTTTAAGGGAGAGAAGATGGCATAGCACTAATGTCACTGAACTAGTAATCCAGAGGCCCAGACCAGCTATGGGTTGTTGCTGTTTCTCTTCCCACAGCTAATGGTGAACAGGGCAGAATAGCCTGTCACCACTCTTGCAGCAAGTATAGCCAACCAGGTGTCTCTCCCACTCTTGACACCCACCATTGACGTTTGTGGGAAGGATTTTGCAGGTTGATACTGAACCTGTTGGACGTGTTATGACTATCTTCCTTGGCCGTCAAGGAACATCTCAAGACCTCCCCTAACTCTGGATATGTGGGTTCAGTGCTGGAACTTAAGTTCAATTGATAATATCTGGAACTGAAAACTAGTTTCAACTATCATTGATTCTTGTAAAAATCCATTCACTAATATCTGTTAAGAAAGAAAATCTATCATTCTTCCCTGTCTAGCCTATTTTCCAGACCCACTGCTTAACTCTTAATTGTCCTCTGAAATGGCCTAGCCAGCTTTTTAATTCAAGAGCAATAAGTTGTGGGCAACAAATGCTGGATTTGCCAGTGATGTCCACATCCCATGAAAACTTAAAAACAAAAGTATAAAAGCCACTTACTAGATGCTGTTTGAGACTGCTGGTGGTACTTCAATCACTGATAAAAAATGAATTTGCTGTTGCCCGATTTGTTGTCATCATGTTTTATCTTGTATTTGATTTATGCTGCTGTTTTTCAGCAGTCAATCTTGTCATATTTTAAACACAATTTCTTCTCAATCTAACAAAAAGTTAATAGTTGATTGAGAGGCTGGCCTGGCTAAACCCCCATGCTATCAATAATGGCATTTATTTTTGCTCTCAGAAGGTGCAGCTCAGTGGTGTGTGAAAAAG
Source organism: Sphyrna mokarran (assembly GCA_024679065.1). Classification (NCBI taxonomy): domain Eukaryota; kingdom Metazoa; phylum Chordata; class Chondrichthyes; order Carcharhiniformes; family Carcharhinidae; genus Sphyrna; species Sphyrna mokarran. Next base: position 38,357,795 of record JAGIQG010000015.1, read on the forward strand.
ATTTTTTTTCTCCATATATCAGCTGCACACACATTAATTTTTTTCAAATTGATTTATTTTGCTGTGATTTTCTCACCTATATGGTGAAATGTGATTAAGTCAATTGACATTACGCAGATTACATTGCTGTCTTGAGTACATAAGTTGAGATGATGTTTTTGAGCAAAGTAATTCAAGTTCAAGCTCCCATGCTTTTGAAGTGGCTATTGGTTCTCCTCCCAGCTGTCTTCTCTTCCATCACCCTAAAGGTAAAAAGTGAAATGAATTGTTTTCAAAATGTATTGGTGTTTCTTCACCCATGCTCCAGTTGATTGAGAATTTATCAAGTATGCCTGTCAGCTTTGGGAGGTATGCAACTTATCCTCCTTCTGTAACATTGATGTTACAGAACATTGCAAAGGGGATTAATGAGTGCTAAAAGGTGAAATAACTTTGATCAACATTTGATTAGATTGTATGAAGATTTAAGCTGCCCACTGTGGGGAATGTTAAAGCACCTTCGTATAAATTACGTTCATTGAAATTATGTTTAGTGGTTTAACGTAGGGATTATTGGTTAATTCTATGTCAGCTATATTGCTTTTAATTCCTTTTTATCTTATAATGCACAGAATTATGCACGGTTTTGCTCCCCTTGGGGAAAGATGTAGTGGCATTGGAGGCGGTTCAGAGCAGGTTCACTAGATTGATTCCAGAGATAAACTCCTTATCATATGAAGAGAGAACAATTTAGATCTATGTTCTTTGGAATTTAGAAGAATGAGAGGCGATCACATTAAGATGTATATGATGATAAAAGGTATGGATAAGGTGGACATGGAGGCAATGGTTCCTCTTGTGGGCCATTCGAGGACAAGAGGACTTAGAATGAGGTGTAGCAAATTTAAGAGTTGAGGAAAAACTACTTCTCTCAAAGGGATGTGAATCTGTGGAATTCGTTATCCCAAAATGTGATGGATTCTGGGACAGAATAAATTTAAGGAGGAGTTACAGATTTTTAATTGGTACTGGGTTAAAAGAAAATGCGAATGAGAAGCATATCAGCCGTGATCGATGGCAGATCATATTTGATGGGCCAAATGTCCTAATTTTCCTATATCTTATGAGCACAATTTTTCGTTTTCTCAATTTCTATTTCTTTCTTTTCATCCAGCCCTGGATTTGTTTGCTCTATCTATTTAAGGGAATATACTTTAAATGAGGTATATGGCTTTGCAGGTGTCGCACCCCTAGATACCTATTGTACTCTAACCAAATGTCACAAAAAACTGTTACAATTTTAGCAGAAATGATTTAAAGTTTAATTTGTGCAGTTTATACAATTTACCCCAGCTCCAGTGTCTAGAGTAAAAATTGCAGGATAGTACAAAAATTGTACTATCATGTACAATTCTAATACTGTATTGGAGTGGAATGTTGCATGAATCTGTTGATTCCATCATATTTGTTTGACTGTCAGACAAGCTTCCACGCACTGATATAATACAATAGAATGTATAATCCAATTTTGAGTGACGTTGGCAGAATTGTTCTCTGTCCGTTTATTTTTTTCATATGAACAAAAGTTAGTACTGATTTTAGGTTTGCAAGGAAATAGAGAAACCTGTAACATGTTTGCGATGTATATAGTACCTGACAGTTGAAATCACAGCCTTATTTTTACTATTGCTGAAACATACAGCAAACTAAGCTAACAGAAGTTTTAACTTTTGACATGCAATCTTGCTAATTTACCGCTTTACTTTTTTACTTGCAAGTTTGACGGAGAGGTGATGGCGCAATGGTATTATTGCTAGAGAATTTGGTGAACTGGTACATCTACAATAATCTCTCCCTCAATGTCAGTAAAACTAAGGATGTAGCCATCAACTTCAGGAAGTTTATTGGAGGACATGCCCCAGTCTACATCAATGAGGATAAAGTGGAAAAGGTCGAGAGCTTCAAGTTTCTAGGTATCCAGTTCACTAACTACCTCCCATGCTGACGCTATAGTTAAGAAAAGCCCACCAACTCCTACTTGCTCAGAAACTCGGCTAATGTTCAGGGGACTTGGATTTGAATCCCACCGTGGCAGATGGTGGAATTTGAATTCAATTAAGAGAATCTAGTGATAAAATGAAACCATTGTTGATTATTGGAAAAACATTTTTTTTCACTAATGCCCTTTAGGGAAGAAATCCTGCCATCCTTACCTGGTCTGGCCTACATGTGACTCCAGAGCAATGGGGTTGACTTTCAACTGCCCTCCAAGGCCAACTAGGTGTGGGCAATAAATGCTGGCCAGCCAGCGATGCCTGTGTATCATGAACGAATAGGAAGAAAAATTATATTGTATAATATAGACTGGACAATCTACGTAACTGGAACAAATGTGTTTATTTGTATAGTGCCAAGGATCTTTATGGAGACACTGTTTAAAAAAAAAATAATATTTTTTAAAGTCCAATAGAAGAGGCATGGGGAAAGGTGTTTTTTTTTTCAAAAAAGTATAATGTATGTTGCAACAAAGTAAAAGGACTTTCAAAGTGGTCTGTGAGCTAAGAATGTGTGCCAATGTAGCCCCAATTCTAATATGAATGGTTCAATTTAAAAATAAACTGATGGACAAGCTTTAGTCACAAACAAGAGAAAAGTTCGTTTATTACAGAAACCATTGCTGGAAGTTACTTGGGCAATGGTTTACAAGTTTTGAAGTTATTAACTAAAATACCAATAAGGAAGAAAATTTCAAATCCGATTCTGAGATATTATTTTGGAGCCAATGCTTGGGCTGCTTTCTGAAATGATTTGATTTATTATTGTCACGTATACAGTGAAAAGTATTGTTTCTTGTATGCTATACAGACAAAGCATACTGTTCATAGAGAAGGAAAGAAGAGGGTGCAGAATGTAGTGTTACAGTTATGGCTAGGATGCAGAGAAAGATCAGCTTTGTGTGAGATAGGTCCGTTCAAAAGTCTGATGGCAGCCGGGAAGAAGCTATTCTTGAGTCAGTTGATGTGTGATTTCAGACTCTTGTTGTTTTTCTGACAGAAAAAAAGGTGAAAGAGAACATGTCTGGGCTGCATGGAGTTCTTGATTATGCTGGCTGCTCTACTAAAGCAGAAATGAGAGCCTGTTTTGCATAATGGACTGGGCTTTGTTCACAATTCCTGTAGTTTCCTGTGTCTTGGACAGAGCAGATGTGATACTAAACTGTGATATGGCCAGAAGGGATGCTTTCTATGGTGCATCTGTAAAAGTTGGTGGAAGTTGTAACAGACATTCCAAATTTCTTTAGCCTCCTGAGAAAGTAGAGGAGTTGGTGGGCTTTTCTTAACTATAGCATCAGCGTGGGAGGTAGTTAGTGAACTGGACACCTAGAAACTTGAAGCTTTCGACCATTTCCACTTTATCCTTTTGATGTAGACTGGGGCATGTCTTCCAATATACTTCCTGAAGTTGATGGCTGCATCCTTAGTTTTACTGACATTAAGAGTAAGATTATTGTAGATGTACCAGTTCAGCAAATTCTCTCTGTTTTCTGTACTTCCCATACTTCCCTTGGTACAGGAAAGATAGTTGTCTTCTTGATGTAGATAGAGACATCAATCTGGTGTAAGGAGTTTAAAGGTGTATGCAACACCGCTACCAGTTGGTCTGCACAGGATCCGAGTGCTTGCCTGGGTATCCCATCCAGGCCAGTTGCTTTTCTTGGATTGGCTTTCAAGATGGCTTACCTGACATCTGCGATGATGACTGTTTTGGCCAAAGTTTCCAGGGTGGAAGGCATGCTCTTGCTGAAATAGACGTGTGTGTGTGTGTGTGTGTGTGGTGGGGGTGGTGTATTGATATCAGCAATTCTGCATGCTATCATCTTGTAGCGGGTTATGGCTTGTAGACTTTGCCATAGTTGGTGGGAGTCCATGTAGCTAGCCTGGGACTCCAGCTTGATCTACTACCAAAGTGGTTGAAACTTAGACGTTTTGGTTAGCAACTGTGAGGGCTCCTGCAGTCAATCAGTCTCTGTTTGCTTCTTTTTTAGGTGAATTCATCAGGTTGGCAGACTTTTGGAAGAGAGAGGTTTCCTATTCCTCGCTAATTCTGCAGTTACCATATGTAGATTGCCTGGAGTCTTCAGACTAACAATTGATTTCTTAATAACTTTCTCTCTTTCCTCCTTTGACCAAGAACCCTTGCTGCTGATGCTTTGCTTTTCTGTTCCTTCTGGGGTTCAGCACAAAAAAAAGGCTTCTCAAACAGACTTGATAGTTCCAAAACATAAATTCTACTCTGGAAGCATTGTTCCACCAGGTAAAAAAAATTCATTATGTCAGGCTGTTTTGAAGTTCCTTCCTGTCTCCTGTTCCCTCGGAAATACAAGGGTTTTTTTCCACCCTTTAGAATTCAAGGGGACATCCCTGGAGGGTCTTTGAATTTTAATGACTTTCTTTTGTGAGTTCTAGACATACAGGCCCAGCAAAGTTTGAATAAATAGTGGAAGGTGCCATGTTGTACGTCCATACTCCCATTTTGAAAAAGTGGCTCTTAATCTCATTCTAAAAGGCTGAAAACAGTCTATCCTTAAAATCTGTAATATAATTACATGTTTTGTGACATGTAATTTTGGTGGGAAATTGGTTTAAGGAGTATGAGAAACAGTAACAATAGGATTAACAATATTTTAAAAATGCAGGTATGAAAATGTTTTTGAAGAAAAGGCTGACTAATTGCTTAATGGTACTTCATTTCATCCTGTCGTCTGAACCTCCGTCCTCCTTGCATCATACGATTGTTGTCATAGGGCTTTGAGGATTGAGCTGGAACAGATTTCATTCAATACAATATTAGAAAATTAAAATCTTTTGAAAATTGCATGAGGAAATGTGGGGTTGAAATAATATTGCATGTGCAGGCTATATGCAGGACTTGTGAATTATTTGCAGGGATGTTGCTAGGATCATAAACTCCAGCTGAGATAAAATTGGATGTGCTGGCATAGTTTTCTTGGGAAAATAGGCTGCTGAGGGGAGATTTATTTTGAGAAATATGAAATTTGAGGGACCTATATAGAGTGGCTTGAAAGGACTTGTTTTCCTTAGCACGTAAGTCATTAACTGGGAGAGCACAAAACTTATAGGTATCAGTAGAAGGATTGGAAGAAAGTTAACGAGAAATTTATTTTTGACCAGGTGGTGACATGTGGCCTGGAGCCCAAAAGTCTGCCAAAAGAGGCAGAAATATTCTTTGATTTTAAAAAATACTTAGATATTCACTTGCAGTGCTGGAATCTACAGACTGCAACCCAGAAGCTGGGCAGTTTTTTCTTGGTGGAAGGAGAGGATGATCCAAGCCTCCTGTGCCATAAATTTCTATGATTGTAATATTACTTACCATTGCTCTTCTGTTGTCCTCCTCCTCATCAATCTTGTTTACCAAGTTGTCATTCTGCCTGACCTGTCATTCCCTTGTGCTTCGATATTTGCTATTTACTGGTTAAAAAATTACTTTTACTCCCCTGCCTCCTTTCTATAAATTGTGAGAAAAATGAAAGCTTTTTTTTTTTTGCAACATCATTGTCATATTATCATATACTAGGAAACAAGCTTATTGGAGTGACTGGTTTAATTTAATTGGAGACAGTAGATTGCAAATGTCAAAACATCTATAAAGATTATATGAAGCAAGTGGCTTGAAATGGTAATGAACAGAGATTCAAGAAAGCTTGAGTAGGACTTGAGGCAAATAAAAATGGTTTAAAGTAGGTTGATGTATTTCAAAAGCAACATGTACAATTGGAAGATTGTTATTCGAAGAGCCAAAATAGTGGAATTTTTTTAATGTAGTAGTCATAAAGTTTGAGAGGGTTGTTAATCTGGGAAAAGAATTGTTTAAAGGATTGTAGGAACAATAATGTGTCAGATTTAAGGAAACATTGAAGATTGTGGTATATGTATGTGATTGAGATGTCGAACATGACAAATGTGTGTATTGAAGCCAGACCTGTGAACCCCAGTTTGCTGCCACTCTTGGAATGGAATGGATATTTCCTCTAAGAGCAGCAGGACATGTGTAATAATGTTACTGGAATTTGCTATATATTAAAAATCTGAGGACTGTTGCCATCAAAATGGGGTTTAACTGAGTTTATTTAAGTCAAAATCTTTTCGAAAATCTTTGTACAATACCATTAACCATGTAGATGTTTTTGTGAATCATCACAATTGACCTGAGAGTTACTTATTTTGATTTCAAATAACTCGTAATGCACAAGTTACAAAATCATGATGGCTGATTTAAGTCTCCCTGTGGTATTTGGGCAGTCTGGCACTTGCATCTGCCATGCCATAAAATATAACAGGAACTTGTAGAAAAATAATTGAATGTTAATGCGCAACACAAGCTTGGCTCAGCATTTTCATAACTGCAACATTTTCTTGCAAATGCAAACCAGATATCCTATTGTGATGGAATCTGTGTCTTTAAACTGAACACTTCTGTTTTGAAGCAGAAACAACTGAAAAAGGGAAACAGAACAGGTAAACATAGAAAGGAAACTGACCCTCCTTGTTTCTAAGGAAACAAAAATAAAGGTTTGGAAACCAGATCTTCTGAGCAAACTGACTCTGGTTAAAAGGTATATAAAGACACTGATCAGTACGAGTTAAGGAGTCCACTGGTATATTTCAGGAAAGCTGAAGAAGGCAGTGTCCAGATTAAGAAGCTGAAAACACAGTGCTGCAGCTGTTTCTATTACTGGATGATGGCATTGGTGGCTGTATGCTAGGCTTGTCCACTCTTTTGAATATCTATCAAGGGGCTGATGAGCAAATTTCAGGAAGATAAGGTTTGGCATGAAAATAAACTGAATTTCAATAATAGTTCGGATTTTAATGGAAGAAACTATTGCTGAGCAAAACTATAGCCATGTCATAGCAATCAGTTAAGTTTTTTTTAAAAAAAATAACTAGCATGTGAGAGGGTTGGTGTGTGTGTTGGCGTCTAGGAGTAAGAGTGAGCAAGAAACCTGAAACTGGACATAAAATAGATTCACACACCTTGCCCACGCACACCCTATATTATTTCCTAGTAACTAACTAGGCAGAGACCTAATGACAGGATACTTCTCCAAGTCTGTTAATTTTGGAAAACCGTACATGATACCAGTTGGTTGAGTTAGAAAAGAATAGAAACTTTAATACTGGGAAGGAGTGACAAAAATCTTCATAATTGATGCAACTGTCTTGTGTTGTCTGTCATTTAGCATATCTGCAATATTACAAAGGTTTGCATGAGATGCTAGACAAATTGTATTAAAATATAGCTTGAAAATGTATTTGAACTTTTTTAAAGGAAACATAATATATAATTTATAGGATTCAGAATTTGTTGTGATGGGGCCAATTATACATTATATTTCAGCAATGTAACTGTCAATGTATGTTTCAGTTTCTGTCTTGGGATTTGGATGCTGCTAATGCATTTTTGCACATCTCTGATTACAGAGAAATAGGTGGTGGGGGAACTCTGCAATTGTCCTTGTTATTAGGATGCTTTCACAGTGATGTAGAATATGGAATTCCAGGATATTAACTGTGACAATAAAGAAACAATGATGTATATCTAAATCAGGATTATGTTGCAAGACATTGCTGCACTAGTGGTTCTTGGTTGTAGCTGTCACAAGGATGGTGCTTTTGAAGCAATAAGAAGTCTCTCAACACCAGCTTAAAGTCCAGCAGGTTTATTTGGTAACAAAAGCCATTAGCTTTTGGAGCGCTGCCCCTTCATCAGGTGAATGAAAGTTCTATTCACAAATGGGGCATATTAAAGACACAAACTGAATTCACAGAATAATGTTTGGAATATGAGTCTTTTCAGGTAATCACGTCTTAAAAGTGCAGACAGTGTGAGTGGAGAGAGTGTTAAGCACAGGTTAAAGAGATGTGTATTGTCTCCAGACAGGACAGTTAGTGAGATTTCGCAAGCCCAGACAAGTCGTGGGGATTACAGATAGTATGACATGAACCCAAGATCCTGGTTGAGGCAGTCCTCATGTATGTGGAACTTGGCTATTAGTCTCTGCTCAGTGACTCTGCATTGTCATGTGTTGTGAAGGCTGCTTTGGAGAACGCTTACCTGAAGATCAGAGGCCAATTGCCCATGTTGGCTGAAATGTTCCCCAACGGGAAGAGAACAGTCTTGCCTGGTGATTGTCGAGCGGTGTTCATTATTCTGTTGTTGTAATGTCTGCATGGAGTCCACAATGTACCAAATCTTAGGACATTCTTTCCTGCAGCGTATCAGGTAGACAACGTTAGCCGAGTTTCAAGAGTATGGACCATGTACCTGGTGGATGGTGTTCTCACGTGAGGTGATGTCATCCATGTTGATAATCCGACAAGTCTTGCAGTGGTAGCTGTGGCAGGGTTGTGTGGTGTTGTGGTCACTTCTTTGCTGAGGAGAATAGTCTGTGCGGTTGTTTTGAAGGCAAGAAGTGGGGGTATGGGGATGGTCTTGGCGAGATGTTTGTTTTTAATGAAGGCTCTGGAAAAGATATCATAATTTCTCCGCTCTGGGGAAGTAGTGAACACTCTTCACCTTGTCCAGTGTTTGTCTTCTGAGGAGGTTGATGCAGTTTTTCGCTGTGGCAGGTCAGAACTGTCGATCAATGAGTCAAGCACCATATCCTGTTGTTATGAGGGCATCTTTCTGCGTCTGGAGGTGCCTGTTGCAATTTTCCTCATCTGAGCAGATCCTGTGTATACAGAGGACTTGTCCATAGGGGATGGCTTCTTTAACATGTTTAAGCTAGAGAAATGCAGTATCGTGAGGTTATCCGTGGGCTTGCAGAATAGTGAAGTGCTGAAGTGACATTCCTTAATGGAGATGCATGTATCCAAGAATGCAATCGATTTCCAGAATGTATGGTGAGTCTGATGGTAGGATGGAATTTGTTGATGTCGTCATATAATTGTTTTAGTGATTGTTCATCATGAATCCAAAGGAAAAAAATGTCATCAATGTATCTAGCATATAGCGTCAGTTGAAGGTTGTGTGCAGTGAAGAGGTCTTGTTCAAACCTGTACGTGAAGACGTTGGTATATTTAAGGTGCAAATTTGATCCCCAAGGGCTGTTCTGTGTGTTTGGATGAAGAACCAGTTGTTGAAGGTGAATAAATATAGTCCAGGATGAAGTGGCTGAGTTGTAAAATTGCATCTGGAAACTGGCAGTTGTCAGCGTTGAGGACTGAGGCAGTGGCAGCAATGTCATCGTTGTGGGGGATGCTGGTGTTGTGGGAAAATGACCACTTTGGAGTCAGACTGGAGGAACAACAATACAGTTTTATTTAACAAAGCTTCGTGGAGAAAAGGCACCAACACTCCGCAGTACCGGACAGCTACCTTCTCTCAATGAAACAACAGAAGTGGTACCCTTTACACAATCGGTGGACCGGACACTATGACATCGTTATAGTCAAATGAGTACAAGATTTCTTAACTCGTTATTATGGACAAGTACAGCCATGATCGTTTCAATATCACATTGTTCTATGAACAGGTATATTTCCTCTTTATCAATGACTTAATTTTATTCTATTCTTGTAGTAAGTGGTTCCCTTGTGTTTATGCATTCCTGTTCTTAATCTCCTTGGGTACAGATGCCGGCGTTGTAATCTCCTTATCAGACCCCAATTTCCCAGAACTATCTTTATCTCTTTTAATGTGCCTGACTTCCTGAAGCGCCTGTTCCCCGTTTTAATTCAATTAACTGTCTGTCCTATAGCTTAAATTTTAAGTAGTTGTCTGTGTTTGAAAGTCAGTGTCTATGTTGGAAGTCAGTGCAGGTTTAATGCCTTTTAATCACTTATGTGCTGGACAGCTATTTTTATGCTAGGTACCCATCTTTATGGTATTTTTTCCACCTTCACTAGTATAGAATGCCCAGACATCCATTGTGATGAGAAGTGCTCCTGGTTCAACTGCTCCATGTGTGCTGAATTTCTGTAGAAGGTCCAGTGTCGTGACAAAAGCTGGGGGTTTTTTGTACGGTGGGTTTTAGAATGCCGTCAATGTAACGGGAGCAACCATGGTAGTGTACTCTAAACTCTACAGTCACAATGAGCTTTTGATTGAGAGAGATCCACTGATGGGGGAACTGTTCAGACAAACTCTTAAATGTTGTTGCTGGTTCACCTATGCAGATAGCTAATAAACCATTTATAAGACATCAGTCAGGAGGTGATTGTATTGTTGCAGATTCCTTATCCTCTGCCCTTCTTTTGTGGCCACAATGTTAATAGCTATTAGGTGTCAGGGCAATGATGACTTTCCAATTAGGGTACATAGTGATAGCACCATTGAGGAATACGATTGATGACTAGGACTTGGCTTATTCAAAACTATCATTGTTATCTGCTATTCAGTGACCCAATCCTGGATGATCAGGTCCCAATTCAGCTGCTATAGATTGCCTCATTATTAAAGGAGTAGTGAATAGTGTTGAACACTAGAATAGTCAATGAACAGCTCCACCATTGCTATGTGATTCAAGCAGCTGCACGTACTTGACTGCTTCCCTGAGCATGTGATGTCTTGAGCATCTGAGATGCCTCATAATTGCATTAGGTATAACTGTAGCCACTGGATAATTTTCACTTTTGATTTCTTGTTTGACTTCAATTTGACTTGTGCTCTGCAGTGCTACACTTGGTCAAATTCTGCCTTCTTGTTGCTGCTGCTTCTCCACAGACACTTAAGCTTGGACGTCCATGATTGGGTCAAAACTTGTGATGTGGCTTGGAAAGGAATTGTTCTACCAGATTGAAATGATGAATTTTGCCATCATTCCTACTGCCTACTATTCTTTTTTGTAAAAGTGCAGGGATAAAGAGGGATCAATCCACATGTCATCTTATGAATTTGAGTTATTTAGTTAAATGTACACAGATAACAGTTAACTCCATCATGTGGAAAACGATGGATGCTTTGAGCTCTTTGACAAGGCTGTATCTTCATTTGGTAGTTTAGACATCATTGCCCAGAGAACATCTCAAACAGTTCATTTATTTCCACATCATTTGACCTAATGAGGTATTCTTGCACCTTCAACTCCTCACAAAGAGCCTCAACTGTTTGTTACTGCAATTTTTCACATCTGGTCCAGTATTGAATATTCTACTAAATGGACTGGTGTTTCTTTTTGACAGTTGAGATTTTTCAAAGATTACCTATAGAAAATAACATGAAAATTTGTGTATGCTTTGAATACTATGTCATGAAGTTGTAATGGACATAGGATGGTTAATATTTTAAACTGCTGATATTGTGAGAACACATTTACAAAGTAATCTTAAAGCATGGTAGATAATTATTTGCAGTTTTATTTCCTAGTCACCTGTTGTAGATTTAATTCATCTGCTAGCCATTATGTTTCATATCTAATAGTTCAGTGCAAAAGCGAAAGTGTCTTTATTTGCACATCTGGTAGAGAAAGAGATGCAAAATGAGAACAGTCTTAGCTTCCATGGAAAGCAGCACAAATTTAATGGACTAGGTTTTCCAATTGAGCAGTTATTAACATTACATTTGTTTTAAGAGGCTAATGTTAACATTATGGTTGGAATGTCTAGGCAAGTCACTCAAATAATGGAACTGTTAACCCAGAAAGAAAATCCAGTAAAACTTGGAAATGATTGTGCCGGTCTGAACTGGACTTGTATACCTTAAAATAGAAATCCACATTGTACCAGTCAGTTCCAAAGTTTACTATTTAGTTTCCATCTGGGTAATCACAATTCTACTCAGATGCTGCAAAACTCAAACTTTTTGAGCTTGTTAAAGCTTCTTGTGTTGGGACCTCTCTTGTCCACTAATATTCTCTATTGTATACAAGGCAGGCTAATTTCTTAAAATAAAACATGGTGTTGCAGTGTAAATCATGTAGTATTGAAATTCATATATTGTGTTACACCTATGAAAGTCTGGTATCTAGGAGAATACGTTCAGCCAGTCCAAAAAAGGAATCAAACCATATGCCATTTGATAGTACATAGTTAAAACAAAAACGTAATACTGCTGATGCTGGAAATCTGAAATCACAAAATTGTTACAGCGCAGGAGGAAGTAATTTAGCTCATTGTGTATGTACCAGCTCTTCATAGGAGAAATTTATCTCGTGCCGTTCGCCTGCTTTCTGCCCATAGCGCTTTCTTTTTTTTCCACAAACAGAATTTCTTTTGAATGCTTCAATTGAGTTTACTTCCATCACACTCAAGCAGTATATTCCAAATCCTAACCATTCACTGCATGAAAAGATTTCCCCTCATGTTGTCAATAACCTTTTGTGAGTTACCTTGTTTTTGTCCAACCTTGAGCCTTATTATACATGCACTCAACCTATTCTGTTAACTTCAATGACTTCTGCACGTATATACCCAGATTCCTATGCTCTTGCAGACCTTTATATTGTTTATATCCTTTATATTGTTTCTCCATTTCTTCCTACAAAAATGAATTGCTTCACACTTTTCTGCATTAAGTTTCACCTGCCACTTGTCTACTAAAGTTCTACACTATCCTGTTCATGGTTCACAATGTTTCAAGTTTCATAACCATAAATTTTGTACTCTGTACATGAATGGTCAGGTATGAGGAAGAGCAAGAGTCCTAACCCTTGGAGAATTGCACTACAAACGTTTCTCCAGTCCAAAAAATATCCATTAGTCATTACTCTTTGTATCCACGTTGCTGTTGTCCATTTCATTCCATGAGTTAAAACTTTATCAAATGTCTGTTCTGTGGCACTTTATCTGGAAATCCAAGCCCTTCACGTCAAAAACATTACTCTCACCAATCTTCTCTGTTACCTCATCAAAAACTCCAAGTTTGTTAAATACCATTGTCCTTGACAAATCTGTACTGATTTCCCTTAGTTCACCTGCATTTGCCAAAGTGACCATTAACTTTGTTCTGAATTATCAATTCTAGATGCTTCCCTGCCACTGAGGTGAAACTGGCCTGTCAATAATGGACTTTATGCCCTTTTGCAACAAGGAGGTGAAACTTCTCAATTTTCCGGGCCTCTGGCCTCACCTCCGAGCCTAAGGAAGTCTGGAAAAATTATGGCTATGGCTGTTGCCATTGCAGCTTCCCTCAGTATCTTTGGACACATTCCATTCTGTCCTAGTACCTTATCAATTCCAAGAAAGACAGTCTTTCCAATGGCTTCCTATCAATTTTAAATTCTTCAAGTGTCTGAATTATCTCCTTCACCATAAATTGTGCAGAATCTTGTTTCTCGATAAAGACAGGTGGAAAGTATTAATTTAATACCTCAGCTATGCCCCCAGTGTATTCCTGCAAAAATCCCCTTTTTAGTTTCTAATTGGCTCCACTCCTCCTTTTGCCACCCTTTTTCCACACTCTTCTTTTGCTTGACTTTATTTACTTCTTCACTTCTGAATCCTCTGTGTTCAGCCTGATTCTCAGTTTTAAACTCTATTTCTCTCCCTACAGATGCTGTTGGACCCAAGCATTTCCAGCATTTTCTGGTTTTATGTATTTAAAACATTTGATTGATTAAAGCCCTAAATTCACTTGCTGGTCCATATTGTGTTAGGTGATGTGTTAGAATGCTATTAGTCTCTACAGCCAAATATCAGGAAGGGAAAAGTTAGCCCAAAGGTCCTTGCTCTCGAATGCTACCCATAGAGCTTTCTGGAAAGTGCATGTGGTTGCAAGTCAGGTGGAAGTGAATCTGAGCGCTCATGATAAAATAGCCCTGCTGTCTAACTCATGAAGAATGTGCCTGGTTTTAGGCCTCCTGTAGAGTTTCAGATATCCATTCTGTTCTTAAAATCATCAGTTTGCATTGAACCTTTTATAATCGTTATCCACTACTCAGGAACGTTCCATATATTCCCACTTTCAAATACACATACCCTAGACTAACAATTCCATGCAGCAGGGAGACTTCTGTATTATTGGAGATTATGACTCTATAGTGTTTCTCAGATGAGGCATTAAACCAAGGCCTATCTTACCTGGATGTGAAAAATCTCAACTAAATTTGAAGATGAATATGGGGTTCTCCTGATTCCTGGTAGAACATTAATCCCTCAGCCAAATCACTAAAACTTATTTTTGTGGCTTTTTAGCTTTTTTTTTGTGGGAGCTTACTGTGTGCAAATAGGAAAACATGGCAGCCAATGTTACAAAATTGACTACACTTTTTAATTTAATGTGCTTTGATAATGTTTTGGGACATCTTGCACTTGAGAAAGTTGCTATGTAAGCAAGTTAATGCAGTTCTGAGGAAGCATCTTTAGACCTGAAACATGAACTGATGTACATTTCTACATAGATGCTTGATATTGGCAACTTTTTTTGGTTTTCTGGTTTCAGATTTGCTGTGCTGTTGTATTTGTTTTGTCTGTATATGTACAGTGGCTTTGAAATTATTGTGAGCTAGTTTTTGGATGCTGTTCTCTGGCTAGATTTGGATTAAGGCCCAAATAGAGCTATAAGTGGAAAAACTGCACAGCAGGTTTGTACAGTGAGCTGTGTTGTTAAGCCTCATAGTAGCTGTACAAAGTGATTATCCTTCATTTCCAGTGTTACCTTGCTTACTTTAATTTCTCTTGATTATTTTTGCCCTCCTATCTTGAAGCTATTAGTGTCAGAGAAATCCCAAAGAGTCTGTAAATAATGTAATGTATAGATATCAGGTTTTTCTCCACATATCCCAATATTTTGTCCTTGGGGCCTCTAACAATACGACATACTGAATCCTGTTATAATCTAGTTTGATTAAAATATGCATTGGCAGCATGACAGAGTTGACTTTGGGGAAAAGTACGAACTGTCCAAAAGATCTTGTTTCTTTAAGGTAGGGTGATTCCTAGTCTTCCTAGAATAAAGTTGACTAAACTGAAACAAAGTTAAGTGAAATACAACATCAGTGTTACAAATTTACAATCTTGGACTGCATGGGTAAGCTTAGAAATGCAAGGCTAATCATATTTTGCTGCAGTTTTCCTAAAATAGCTGTGGAGGTTTAAAATTATTGAGGTGTTCCTTCTCGAACCGCAGCCATTTTGCTGTACTTTTTAGGTCATCACTATAATTGGTTCATTCAGATAAGTAATTTACCATATGTGTATTTCACGCTTTAGGCCTTGATGTCAGGAATGATTTTGAGAAAGAAATATGGTTCCATTGCAGTCTATGAAAAGGCTGGTAATGAATGCTACTACAAATGTTGGAATATAATCATGCATGCTGTCTATGGTGGTATTTTTTCTCCATTAGTAACACTGTGGTGGAAATGTAGGATGCAGTAGACCTGACTTACTGAATCTTCCCATGAATGAATATGTATATTAAGATTAGGTAATGTTTTTGGTAGGTGAATTCAAGAACTCAACTACAATTGAGTTGTTTTCTCTAGGTTATAACTACAACAATGAGTTATATTTATTCAGCGTCTTTTAAGTAATAAAATGTTCCAAGGCATTTCACAGGATAATCTTTGACAAAAACTGAGCCACTTATGGAGACAATAAGACTTGTCAGTAAAAGGTTTTGTCAAAGAAGTAGGTTTTGAGGCAGGGAACTGGAAGGCAAATCCAGAGCTTAAGAGTCTGCAGATGAAGGCACAGCCATGAAGCACTTATGATATGATATTGCAGTGTTCTTGTAACTGCATTTATCCAGGCAATTGAAGAGTGTTCATCTATACCTTTTAGATGGTGACAAGCTTTGGGAAGTGGGGAAGTGACTACCATCGACTTTCCAGCCTCTGGCTTGCTTCTGTGGCCATGGTTTTTACATGCTCCACTTTGGGGAAAAATGATGATGAAGGATTCAGTGATGTCGAGGGGAAATAATTACATTTTTTCATTGGAAATGATCATTGCCTGACACTTGTGTGGCATGAATGTGACTTGCGACTTATAAGCCCAGGCCTGAAATTTGAGCCTTGACCTGCTCCATTAATTGTGTGATTGTTTAGTTCCATCTGTTGCATGTTGCTTCCATTGTTTGACGTGCATATTGCCCTTACGTGGCCTCATCAGTTTGCCAGCTCATTCTTGGCTATGCCTCTGCTGCTCCTGGCATGTTCTCTAACTTCTAGGGTGAAGCATTCCACTTGATTGGCACCCAAACATCATGTGGCAGCAATATGTAGCATATACAAGATGCAGTGCAAAACATGGGACCACTATCAGCCCAAGGTTCTTTTCCAAACAATACATCAGCTTGAAATCAGCCTTCTTTCACTGCCTCTGGGTCAAAACCCCGAACTCCCTTCCTAACAACACTGAATGTAAAGTAGATGGACTGCAGTGGTTCAAGACAGCTCATCACTTTCTTGAAGATGATTGGGAATAGATAACAAACTTTAGGGACACTCGCAATCCATTAAAAAAATGAAAATCGCTGGAACTAGATTTTGTGCATACAGTTGTGTAATAACATTTTCAAGTATACTCTACGATGCCTCAGAAATATCTGTTTTGGCTCAAATGCATCATTTTTGGCTTTTTCTGATGTAGTTAGTTGGATACATTCTTATGAAATTTGGCATGTCTGCTACGACACTCACCAATTGTTACAGAGACTCCTTAGAAAGCATCCTTTCCAGATGTACCACAGCTTGGTATGGCTTTTGTTCTAACCAAGACCAAGGAGCTACAAAGGGTTGTGAACGTAGCCCAATCCATCATGCAAACCAGCCTCCCATCCGTTGACTCCAACTATACTTTCCGCTGCCTCAGTAAAGCAGCCAGCATAATCAAAGATGCCATACACCCTTCTACTGGCAGGGAAAAAGATTCAAAAGTCTGAAGTCGCATACTAACTGACTTGAGATCAACTTTACTTTTGCCACTGGATTTTCCAATGGACCTACTATATATTAAGCTGATCTTTCTCAACACTTTGGCTATGACTGTAACACTATATTCAACACCCTCTCCTTCCCTTCTCCCCCGTCTACTTTACTCTATGAATGGTGTGTTTTGACTGTATGGCACACGGGAAACAATTGTCACATCTCATAGAACATAGAACATTACAGCACAGAACAGGCCCTTCGGCCTTCGATGTTGCGCCGACCAATATAAAAAGCAATGCCCCTCCAAACTAAACCATTCCCTTCTCTTCCATATACTTATCAACTAACCTCTTAAACGCCACCAAACTTGGCGCATCTACAACTGCTGCAGGCAGGGCATTCCACTCCCGAACCACCCTTTGGGTAAAGAACCTACCTCTGATATCCGTCCTATAACTATCACCCCTTAATTTAAAGCTGTGTCCCCTCGTGCTAGCTTTCTCCATCCTAGGAAAAAGGCTATCACTGTCCACCCTATCTAAACCTCTAATCATCTTATATGTTTCGATTAGGTCCCCTCTTAGCCGCCTCCTTTCTAACGAAAAACAACCTCAAATCCCTCAGCCTCTCTTCATAAGACCTGCCCTCCATACCAGGCAACATCCTGGTAAACCTCCTCTGTACCCTCTCCAATGCCTCCACATCTTTCTTATAATGTGGGGACCAGAACTGCACACAATACTCCAAGTGCGGCCGCACTAGAGTTTTGTACAGTTGCAACATGACGTTGCGGCTCCGAAATTCAATCCCCCTACCAATAAAAGCTAAGACTCCATATGCCTTCTTAACAACCTTCTCGACTTGACTGCCTACTTTCAGGGATCTATGCACAAAGACACCAAGATCCCTCTGTTCATCAACACTATTAAGAATCCTACCATTAGCCCTATACTCTACACATTTATTATTCCTGCCATAGTGCATTACCTCACACTTTTCCACATTAAACTCCATTTGCCACCTCTCGGCCCAGCTCTGCAACTTGTCCAAGTCTCTCTGCAAACTATAACACCCCTCATGATTTATGGATTTATTATCTCATGATAATAAATCCAGTCAAAAACTAATTTTTAAATTTTATCCAGTTACATCACAATCTTAAACGTGCAACCATTCATATTGATTTGCTCAGCCCAAAACCAAAAATGTTGAACTGATTACTAGAAGCCTTGCTGAGAATTTGTAAGATACACTTAGTATTATGTTAACTTTTCTGTGTTCACACAAAAAAAATTGATTCCAATATCATAATGTAGAAACCCTGCAACATAACTGCTGGAATGTTTGTTATATCGCACCAGATTTAAGATCTAAAGTAACTTGTTAAAGACATGCAAAGCCCATCATCTTAAAGCCTTGTGTATGTTTCTTCCTGCTTCAATACAACTAGTTGATCACTATGAATTAAGCAACCTGGATTTACAGATCTTGCGCCACACAGAGGTGTATAATCGCTATTAACCTCCTCAGGGCTGTCTGATCATGGGAATCATTTTTGTGCTTTATCCTATCCTTGCTCAATGTTCAGATGCATAGTCCTAACAAAATAGGATCAGTCAGTTGATTTATAGTTAATATCTGTCGCTGACCCACTGAGGACTATTGTAATTTACTCTTGAGTGCAACCATCTAATTTTTTTTAAAGGTAATTTATTAATTTAGAAGCTCCATTTTGCCCTTACTTCTTAGCTATTAAGTTTAAGAAATAGCAGGATTGGTTTCTTGATTGGGGTCTACTTTATTTTGCAATTGAAGCAAAATTAGGGAGCTTAATCAGGAAGGTTATCAACTCTTTCGAAGCTGACTTTGATTTAAATCAAGCTGACTTTTATTTAAAATACAAATACGAATTGTCTGAGATCATCTTGAAAGATGAAGCTAAGACTTAATTTTTTAAGATTTCTAACTGGAAAAAAAAACTGAGTTTAAGATTTTAGCATTTTTTGAGCACTATCGTAATTGCTAGTTGTTCCACTTGATCCCTGCATAGTAGCATAAACGTTGAGGTTGTTCTAATGGTAAAATTGTAATTGGCCACTGCATACAATGCAGCTTTTGCTATCAATAGTGCATCCACAGTTAGAAGAATGGAAATGTCGGATGTCTAGCCTTTATCTGTTGTTCTGAAAGTGTTTTTACGGTATGTAGTACTGAATGATCTGTATTGAAAAGAATGTGGCTAACCAGTGTCATTTGGGAACTTCAGAACTACTGCGGAAACTCCACGTTCTTTCAGAAGAACTTGTGGCATGCCAGCACATTCCAGAGTCATGAGTTGTAATGAATTTATGTAGTGATCTGTACCTCAAGTGAAGCATTCGAAATATATTCATTATATTCAAGAGTTTGTTGTGGTGTTGATATAGATTATCATTTAAATTGAAGATGAAAAGAATCTCAATTTTCACTTTTTGAACCATTCGAAATTTATCGTGTTTAT
The DNA here is from genome assembly GCA_024679065.1 of Sphyrna mokarran. Classification (NCBI taxonomy): domain Eukaryota; kingdom Metazoa; phylum Chordata; class Chondrichthyes; order Carcharhiniformes; family Carcharhinidae; genus Sphyrna; species Sphyrna mokarran. Next base: position 38,377,114 of record JAGIQG010000015.1, read on the forward strand.
GTGCAGCAGTTGGCTAAAACAATAGTGGTATATTTCAGAGAATTTAGAAAGTCAAAAACCTCTTTCCAGGACTTATTTTGGAATTGGGTCTTTGAACACTTTTTAGACCACCAAAGTGGAATCAACTTATTTGCATTGTAATTCTGAAGAATTAATTTGTTGAAAAAGCATATGCATTTAGCATATGGTTTAAGTAGGGGAGGGAAGAGGTATTAAATAGCTCAAAATGTAACTGAGTAAATTTAATTTTGGAAGTGATCAATTCCCTTGTAGATCCTTATTGGCTCCTTGGCCCACTTGAATTCCGGGTAGTGTTCTGAAAGTAGTACCAAAGTTCAACACAATTGCTTCACACTGTAGTATGAATGTGAAACACAATCCACTTCTGTGCAAAGCAATTTGTGTAAAGCTATCATTCAATTTAATGTGACTGTGAATGAGTACAATGTGAAGTAGTGTTATTGGGGAAGAAAATGCTTTGTAAAATGAGTGCTAAAGTCTGAAATTTGGTATTGTGATATAATCTAAGACTCCCAAACATTTTTTGGGTCCAAACCTACCCGAAAAGAATATCGAGCCTTTAGGCTTCTAGGAAAATTAAAATGGCAGCTTTAGTTTCTGGAGGAACTGCAAGTGGTTGAACTATATTTTTTTTAAAAAAGTCCAAGCTCTCTGAGCTTCGTTGAACCAGTAGTGCAGTGTAGATAGGCTGAAAAGGGAGACTGCACCAAGGAGTTGGCAATAGGCAAATATGCAATTGATGAGACTGTTTCTGTTACTTGAGGGCATTTTGGTGAAGACTGTGCTAGTGGAATTGTATACTGTTGTTGGTGGGGATCAAGTTTAATTCCGGAAGATAGATGCTGGAATTGTTCATTAATTCAGTTTGATGGACTTTATGGCTAGGATTGATGCCATGTATACAGAATGGAATACCTGAGAAAGCTGAAATCAGTCTTTGCTGAAACCGCTATTTAAAGTATAAAGTTTTTACTGAATATAATTTTCTTAATTTTATGTTTAATTAGTGTTGATTTTGATTTGATTGTTACAATAAAAGTTTTTATAAGTAAAATCTTTTCAGTTTTTCCATTTGAGATTGTTTGGGAAGTTTAGTTCTTTCATGTTATTGGCCTCGAGTGAGATTGTAACAATGCAAGTGGGAGCTGTATGCAAAGGGAGAAGAATGTGCTGCTTTTCATTTTTCTTTTACTTTTGGTGTGTGCTGTTCTGTCTCCAAGCTAAAGTTACTGCATTCTCCTAGTTTGATAATAGTTTAATAATCAAATAAATGTGGACAAAAGAGGGCAGGTTGGGTACTGTGATTTGACATGTGGGGTTTTTGAAAGCCTTGCAGTTCCATAGAATCCCTGCAATGCAGAAAGAAGCCATTCCGCCTATCGTGTCTGCATTGACCACAATCCCACCCAGGCCTTATTCCCATACATTTACACTGCTAATCCCCCTGATATTAGGGTTAATTTAATATGGCCAATCAACCTATCCTGCACATCTTTGGATTGTGGAAGGAAACTGGAGCACCCAGGGGAAATTCACACAGACATGGAGAGAACGTGCAAACTCCACATAGACCATTCTGAACAATGATATCAAGTCAGTTTCTGTAGATTGAAAATCTTTAATTCTGAATTACTGAGGTGGAGACTGGGCATTTCAGGGGGCAGGAGAGGGAAGGAAGACATGTAACTGTACATTTTATTCCAGGAGGCAGCCTCTTAGGTTAGATAGAAGTTTAAAATCAGTCAGAGTCTGGGATCAAAGGGTTTTGGAAATGAACTTGGAGTGGATAGGAGGTATCTACTTGTCATGGTTTAACTTGGAACTAATGCCATAGGTCTAAAGGGGAATGATATTTTTCTCCAAGTCATTTTATATGTATACAACAAAGATTCCAATACTGATCCCTGAGAAACACCACTAATCAAAATCCTCTATTCAGAAATGCATCTTCCACTTCTATCCCCTGTCTTCTATGACCAATCCAGTTCTGTATCTATCTTGCCAGTTGTTTTCTTATTGTCTATGATTAGTTTTGATGCATCATTAATTTTATTTGGATCAGTTCTTTGCTCAATTTGATCACTCTTTAGCATTGAGTTTTTGTTCACAGGAACAATTTTTGAATTGTGACACTCCATTTTCATTTGGGTTTGAAATCCAAAAATTGCATTGCTCTTCTTATGATGAATTGTTAAAAACATCATCAGTTTTGCTTTTAAATTCTGCGGTCAACCAATTAGTCTGATTTATCACAATCTCCTTTACTTGTTGAGGACATTTTGCCCGATACTTTAGAAACACTTCTGATGATTGAAGTTCACCCTGCTCTAGTGTCTCTACTTTAACTTACTGCATTCTATATTGAAATTCCCTGTCTCTTTTTTATCCTTTTATTCTTACTGCCATTTCTAACTTATACATTTCAAAAACTCTCTGCCATTTCTAGTTTTTTTGCATTTTCTTTTTTCAGCCTGAATGCCTCATTTAACTGCCTCACTTTTTAGAGAAGCAGTTTTGTTCAACATCTCTGGCAAGTTTTAAGTGCTCACTAGTCTTTCTATATTCTCTGATTTTTTTTTTAACTCTACAGGTGAATCTAGTTCCAATTTATCTGCCAATTCAGTTAACTAACTGTTGGTTAATCTGTAAATTAGAGATACGTCTTCCATCTTTCAGATAGTTTTAATGTCTGGAGTCATTCTGGATTCTAATTTATACAATATACCTAGCAGTTACCCCAATCCATTGCCCAATACCTCTGATGTAAGTGGGGTACTTACTTTTTGGATTCACAAATCTTACCATTTAACAATAAATCCTGAATTGAAATTCACTATTCAGTAACCTGCTTTCCACCTTTCAAAATTTCCAGTGAATTATTACGAATCAGTGTCCAATAATCGTTTGTCCACATTCTGAAATGATCCTGGCTGAGCCCTCACTTTATGATCCTGCATTATAACTGGATGGCAAGATCAGAACAACATGTGAAGGCTGGAATATAGTGCTGTTGATGGGCCGCAGCAGCTCATAGATGCCCAGCCTTGAGTTGCTAGATCTGTTTAAAGTCTGTCCCATTTAGCACGGTGATAATGTTGCACACACGATGAAGATTATTCTTAGTGCAAAGGCAGGACTTTGTCTCCACAATGACTGTGTGGTCATCACTCTAACTGATGCCGTCATGGACAGATGCAACTGCAACTGGCAGATTGGTAAGCATGAGGCCAAGTATGTTCTTCCCTCTGGTTACTTCGTGCCGCAGACCAAGTCTAAGTCCCTTTCCTTCCATCGATTAGTTCTTCATACAAGCCACTCTCTGTTTGCTTTGGCTTCAACTCCTCTGTCACTTTTAAATTTTCGTTCTGTTATTTGATCATAGCTCCAGGCAAATGGGTGTTAATTGTGCCTTGGTCCTGTGCCTCAATGCCTCAACTATTCACAACAATGGGGGCCAGTTTCCGATGTATTATGTTTTCACATGATTGCATCTAGTTGAATAATGGAGTGAGAAGGGTCCAGTGATGACAAGCATCTTTTAGAGAAGATCCTTGAAGGAATCCTATATTGGAAGTCACATGAAAGGGTCTGTAGTTGTCTGGTTCTGATTTTTAAAAATATGATCAGTCTCCACCTTAACAGATGGCAGACTTTATCCTCTTCCTCAAATAGAGTTGATGTGCAGGTTTCACCTCTACATGAAGTTTCAGCTATAGCTCAGATAACGTTCTTTGCCCACTTAGTCAGACGCTGTGGGTTCACATCCCACTCTAGGACTTGTGTACAACAAACTCTTTTGCATTTTCAATGTTCCACTTTTGGCATGTTAAAACAGGGCTCCAGCTGCTCTCTCAGGTAGACATAAAAGATCTCACATGAAGAAGAACAGTGGAATTATCCTCGATATCCTGGCCAATATTTATTCTTCTATCAACACTAAAAAGAAACAGATTATCTGATCATTATTATATTATCTTTTCTGGGAGTTTGCAGTGCTCAAATTGGCTGCTGCACTTACTGTGTCGTAACAGTGATTATATTTCAAATGTAATTCTTTGGCAGTAAAGCACTTTGGGATATTCTTTGATTACGAGAGGCACAGAATGACTGCAAGTTTTTTTTTGTGCTAGAAGACTTTCTGCATCAAAAAGTTACATTAATATTTCTTTTTAACATAGTGAAATGTACCAAGACGCTTCGTAAGTGTTACGTGAGATTAAAGTAAGAAATCTACGCAGTCGTGATGATAATGCTTTGGGGACTTGGATTCAAATCTCACCGTAAGCAGTTGGTGAAATCTGGAATTAAAGGTCTAATGATGACCATAAAACCATTGTCGATTAGTTATGAAAACCCATATAGTTCACAAACGTTCTGCTGTCCTATTCTGCTCTGGCCCACATGTGACTCCAGAACCACAGCAATGGATTCTTAAACGCTGTCTGAAATGGCAGTTAGGGATGGACAACAAATGCTGGCTCTGCCAGCAATGCCCACATCCTATGAATGAATAAAAATATATAATTTTACATCATTATTGAGAAGGATGCAAGTATTATGAAGACTAGACTAGCAAATGAGAGAAGAGCTGATCTTCAGGAGCTGAAAATAAAACTTGAAGAAAATAAAATTGATAATACTTGCAAACAATTATATAGATCAACAATGGAAAACATTGAAGCTCTTTTCAATGGAGTCTGGGAAAAGTATGTTTTTTTTTAAAAAAGGGTGGAACTAGGCACTAATGAGACATTGTGGATAAATAAAGACAAGGAAAAGAATCGAGTAAGAATCAACTAGATGGGAAGTAGCAAAATATTGAGATAATTGTGAATATATAGTTTATGGATCATGTTGATGCTTTAGAGGTGATATTTCATTCATGAAGGTTGAGTGGATGAAATGTTGGGCTTTGGAATGCTTGAAAATGGCAGTTCAGAAAGTTATCTGTGCTTTTTTATTGGAGTCAGATTAAAAGCGATAGAGGCATAACAGGTGGGCTTACTTGACTGGGGATGTGATGTCTATACTGTTTACACCAAGTGCTGTCCAGAGCGATGTTTTGTTTTGAGGGTTAGAGCTAAATTAGTTTAAAAGCATTCATTGAAATCTGTAAGGCTGTGTCATTATGGAGATGGATGGAGCTTAAAAAGGTTTTCTGCTTTTAATGTGAGTGTTCTGCAGCAGGGGAAGAGACATAGTAAAAGAGGTGCTGCTTTCAGTAGGCTCCAGGCATTTGGGGTTCAGAAACCCTAGAAACCATTTATAGTTCTGTATAGCTTGAAGGCTTGAGTTCAGGCACAGTGCCAGCTTTGTGAAGCTAATAGTTTATTGGCTTGTGGCAATTATGAGAGGCAAGAATGTAGTTTTATGAATCACCAGAATGCAGCCCCAGGAGAGGGCATTCTACCACCAGGAGGTGGACAGTCATTGAGGCAGTCTGAATTGGAGTGACTTCCAAGGGAATTCAGATTTGTCAAATTAAGACATTGCAATCCATTTGTGAGGGGTGCAAGCTTTAATAAACTTTTCTGATTTTCGGAGATCACTGACATCTATGTGGCATGCAAAATCCAAGGAACCTGTCTTGGTTGCACCTACCATTTAATGTGGATGTTCAACCACAGTTTATCTGGTAATTCAAATGTACTTCAGTGTTAATTCTAAATATTAGAGCATAGTTTTTGCAAATTGTTTTCCTTTTTCCTACTTAAAGTTTATTTTATTTATTTAGAATTGTGCAATCTTGTGTCTTTATTCTCATGGTGGGTAACTTGGATTTCAAACTTCATTCATTTTAAACCAAACATTACTGTCCAGATCCCGATTGTGATGGAGAGAATAGTAAGGTTAGGAGAGAAGTTAAAAAAAACCTAGAAGGTGAAGAAGAACTATGAAATTGAATTGTCAGGGAATAAAGACAAAAATCTACAGACACAAAAAAAAAGCAAGTAGGAATAGAAATAGGTTGTCTAACGAGGGGCATACATGTGATGGGTCGTGAGAGGGCTGCTCTTGGATCTTTTTCGAAAGTATCCTAGTGCTTCACGTCGTTAGTGTACGCTTGACCTGTACCATTTGATGGGCAACACGACAGCTCAGTGATTATCACTGTGCTGTGCAGATACATGGATTTGGGCCTGTGTCTGTGGGAGTTTGCGTATTCTCCCCGTGCTTGCGTGCGTTTTCTCCGGTTTCTTCCCGCATCCCAAAGATGTGCTCTTAGGCTAATTGGCAAAACAAATTCTCCCTAAATTGTCTCAAATTTGGTTTTTAATCCATAGATCTATAAACATGGACAGGGATTGCGGGTAGAGGTGGGAACATCAGGGTGGCGGCACAGGCTCGTTGGGCCGAAGGGCTTGTTTCTCGTGCTGTTTTGTTCTTTGCCTAAAGAATGGTTTGGATTAAATCAGGGCAACAACAGTGAAACAGCAGAAATATTAAATGATTACTTTGTTTCAGTACTTGCAAAGAAACGTCTAAAGATATGGTATTGGAAGATTAGATTAGAAATAATGTAATCGCATTTAAAATAAAGAGGACAATATTATGTTAACTAACCAAACTTGGAAGATAAAGCCCCCAGGCAATGCTTTTAACATCATGTCTTTTAAAAGAAGCTGGAGATGAAATAGAAAAGGCACAATTACATGATTCATTAGAAAATGTTGTAGTGCCAAGGGACCTGTAAACCGTTAACATTGGTCTGGATTTTGTGTTGGTAATAGTGAAATTGTCACTGTTCACTATCATTACTCCTTTGAAACCGATTGAGACTTCTGGAATGCATGCATGTGCTATAAAATGCTGAAATTCCAAAGTTGCTGTCAATTTTGGTTTCTGATTAGGGAATGCAGTTTTGAAGTTCTTGTTCCTTTCACCCTCTGACGTCAAATCCTTGAAAAACCCTGGAAGGAGTTGCGTGAAGTGAACTGAGTTTTTAACGTTGTAATAAAAACACATTACTGTGGATACTGGAATCTGAAACAAATAGAAAATGGTGGAAAATTTCAGCAGATCAGACAGCATCTGTGCAGAAAGAATAGAGCTAATGTTTTAAATGTGGATGACTCTTTAGCTCTAAAGACAAAAAAAATTAGACAAGATTTACACTGGAGTGAAGATGGGGATGAAGCAGGATTAACAAAGATGCCACAGACAAAGGGAATGTAAATGGTAATGATTATAGGTGAGAGGGGCACTGATAACAGCCAATTAAGAAATCAGAATGTGTAAATGGTAGAACAAAGGTAAGCAGAGTTTCAATAGGTTCAACATGGAGCCATCTGACACCAATTAGCCATGCGCCCACTTGAGAGTTGCATAACTCTTTTTTTGTGCTTCCTGAAGGTCACTTGGCAAACTCTTATTGGATTGCCTATGTTCTCAGAGGGGATTTTAAGAAGGTGTTTTGATCACAGCAATCTAGTGCTTGATTGAGGAATCTGAGGTTGGGCTAGGAAAGGCTGCTGAAAGCCACCCATTTGTCCTTGCTTTCAAAACCCCTGACCCCTTCAGATTGGCTGGCATCTCCTGAAGGAGTGGGTTTCCTGTCCCCATGAAAGTGATTTGGTTGAGGGTGGGGGAGTGGGGAGGCAAGGAATGGTGATGGGTGTTTTTGTTGGGTGGGCGGGGAAAGCAAAACTAGAGACCGCGAAAATAAAATACCCCTGATAACTAGAGTTCAGAATAAACGTCACCATTCTCACCACTTCCTGGGCTTTAGCACTGCTGCCTCACAGCACCAAATATCTGGGTTCAATTCTGGTCTTGGGTGACTATGTGGAGTTTGTACATTCTCCCTGAATCTGCATGGGTTTTCTCCAGGTGTTTTCATTTCCTCCCACAGTCCAAAGATGTGTGGCTTAGGTTGATTAGCCATGCTGAATTGACCCGAGTGTTAGGGGGACTAGCAAGGTAAATGTGTGGAGTTATGGGAATAGGGCCTGGGTTGGATTGTGGTTGGTACTGATGGGCTGAAAGGCAGCCTCCTGTACAGTAAGGATTCTATGAATGGGGCATAATTACTTGCAAGGACCCTTTTGGGCTGTTTATACTATGCATTCTATCTAATTCTACATTATCAAAAAAAGTTGACATCAGACTGCATAATATTTGGGCAGATCACAAAAACCACAAGCAAACAGCAAGATTTTCAAGAATGTCTTAGAGGTTAAAGAGGCAGAAAGGTTTGAAGGAGGTAGTTTCAGAATATAGGGCATTGGCAGCTGAAGGCACGGTCACCAATGGTGGGGGATGTTCATAGAACATTACAGCACAGAACAGGCCCTTCGGCCTTCGATGTTGCACTGACCAATATAAAAAGCAATGCCCCTCCAAACTAAACCATTCCCTTCTCTTCCATATACTTATCAACTAACCTCTTAAACGCCACCAAACTTGGCGCATCTACAACTGCTGCAGGCAGGGCATTCCACTCCCGAACCACCCTTTGGGTAAAGAACCTACCTCTGATATCCGTCCTATAACTATCACCCCTTAATTTAAAGCTGTGTCCCCTCGTGCTAGCTTTCTCCATCCTAGGAAAAAGGCTATCACTGTCCACCCTATCTAAACCTCTAATCATCTTATGTTTCGATAAGGTCTCCTCTTAGCCGCCTTCTTTCTAACGAAAACAACCTCAAATCCCTCAGCCTCTCTTCATAAGACCTGCCCTCCATACCAGGCAACATCCTGGTAAACCTCCTCTGTACCCTCTCCAATGCCTCCACATCTTTCTTATAATGCGGGGACCAGAACTGCACACAATACTCCAAGTGCGGCCGCACTAGAGTTTTGTACAGTTGCAACATGACGTTGCGGCTCCGAAATTCAATCCCTCTACCAATAAAAGCTAAGACTCCATATGCCTTCTTAACAACCTTATCGACATGACTGCCTACTTTCAGGGATCTATGCACAAAGACACCAAGATCCCTCTGTTCATCAACACTATTAAGAATCCTACCATTAGCCCTATACTCTACACATTTATTATTCCTGCCATAGTGCATTACCTCACACTTTTCCACATTAAACTCCATTTGCCACCTCTCGGCCCAGCTCTGCAACTTGTCCAAGTCTCTCTGCAAACTATAACACCCCTCTTCACTATCTACCACTCCACCGACTTTAGTGTCATCTGCAAATTTACTAATCCATCCTTCAATACCCTCATCCAGATCATTTATAAAAATTACAAACAGCAGGGGCCCCAAAACAGACCCCTGAGGTACACCACTTGTCACCGAACTCCACGATGAATATTCAGGAGACCTGATTGAAAGAATACCTCTGAGAATTGTGGGGTAGAAGGTGACCAGTGATAGGGAAGGTGCAAGGTCACAGGCGTTTGAAAATAAGGAAGAAAATTTCAGTATCTAAGCATCGCTTAACTGAAAATTAATGTAGGTCGGCAGGGACAGCCAAAGAGCGAACAGGACTTAGTGAGAGTTGAGATATGGGCAGCAGAGTTTTGGGTGGTTCGTTTATAGAAATTGGAAGATGGCAAACCAGCCAGGAGTGTATTATGACAGTCTGATTGAGATATGACATAAAGGAATGGGTTTCCATAACAGTTGAACTGATGTTGGAAGGTTGTGAAGTGCACTTGAGTTAATTTAAGTGCTAAACTAGAGTGTGTCTTTACTAGTGCTTTGGAAGCTTAGATCACTTATTTTCTTCAAATACTGGTCTGATGGAGTGGTATTGAGGTTAAATTACATTTTAAATAGATTAATGCTGAGGTAGTTTAATGAAAATGCATAACTGAATTTTACTTTGTGTAGCCATTTTTTTAAGACATGACTATTGATACAAATTTTATGTATATTAAATTTATAATGATTTCATAATTATCATCCAATTGTAATCAGGCAATTCAGCAGGCACACATTCTTCAAGAATAAACTCTTTCAATTTGGATTGTTCCCAAAAAAAAGGGAAACCTTTTTTGAAGTTATCATAAATAATTCACCGTGCATACTTGTTAGACCACTTATTCAACATCCGTCCTGGATGAGAAGCAATTTCCTCCAGTTAAGTATTGGAAAGACCAATGCCATTGTTTTTTGCCTTGTTTTAAGTTTCATGCTCTTGCTATGAATCTGTGTCCCTCTCTGATCACTATCTCAGACTAAATCAGACTGTTTGTTTGAAATCTCATCTTCCTGTTTGATCCTGAGCACAACTTCTATTTCACACACATTTCCAATTCTGACATCTTTTTCCATCTAGCTTTAGGGTTATTTACTGCCAAAGCCCTCATCCATGCCTTAGTTAACTCTACTCCAAAGCCTCCAGCTCAGCACCATCTTCCATAAACTTGTGTTTACCTAAGCATCTGTTGCCATCGCCTGTGCCTGCTAACGTATATTGGGTCCTTTTCCACTACTTCTGCCTAACACTCCAATTTTAAAAATTCTTATCCTCACGTCCAGAATTTTCTATGGTCTAGTTCTGCCATGTCCTATAATTTAAATCTGATAAACCCATAGGACCTTTGACCAAATTTCACTTTCTGCATTGCCCATTCCTTCATACCATGTTTAGAGGCCATACTTTCAGTTATTTAGGATTCAGGCTCTGGAATTCCTCTTGATTGTTCCATCTTTCCTCTTCTTTGAAGATGCTGCTTAAAACTTGCCTCTTCAACCAAGCTTTTGGACACCTATCCAAAAATCTTTTCCTTTTGGTTCCATGTTCATTTTTACATGATCTTCTTGTACTTCAGTATATTACCTTTGGATATCTTCCAATGTTAAAAAAACAAATTAAAAAAAGTTTTTTAATTGCATGAATAAATGTGAAATCATCTGGTCGTCGTGACTTTTTAGGCTTTCATTTTCATCAGATATACAAAAGTATTTGCTCTTACTATTTTAAAAATAGGTTGCTGCACAAAAATTTACTTCAGCATGGCACAGGGACTGTAACTAATAATTATAGTCACTAAAAAAGCAAGATTCTGCATTTGCTGCAGATAATTGTGTTGATTTTTAAATATTTTAGAACGACGTTGGTTTTTTTTTTAAAGCTGCATCTGAGTCAGTGAATAATACAGCGCACAAAGGGGCTATTTAAGATGTTTAAAATTGAATTTAAATAGAATAAATAAAGAAAATGTTTTAGGGGTTGTGAGAGGGCACCCATTTCAGGCAATTAGCAAAATAACTAGAGGTGATATGAGAAAAACTATTTTTTTAAGTAATGGATGGTTAGGAATTGAAAGGCATTAACTATTGGATTTTACTTCAGAGATATGATTTCTTTTCATTGAGTTTATTCTGAAATGGAAATAATTGAATCTCTTAAACTATCTCTCTTTAATCTTGTACTGTTCTTTTGTAGGGTAAGAACTGAGTATGGCAGATGTGAATTGGTCTTGCACTTTGTTTAGCATTAAAAATAAATAAATGCAAGCTACGTGAATCAAACGTGCTCCTTTGGAAACTGACATGCCTGAGCTAACTCATGTGACATTCAATGTGGCCATTTTAGACTGGCACATACTGAATCTAACCGTTGCCTACATTGGGTAACGATTAGGTACAAAATTTATTATCACGAATGGCAAATAAAAACAAATGTAAAGATAAAGAGGTTTTGTCCATGTGATGTACCAAATAAACTGCTAATGATATGTTTCTTCTAGCTCCATATGACCCCCATACATAATATTGATGGCAATTTGAGCTATCAGTCTTCAATAGTACAATCAGTCAGTAGGTATCAGTCCTCCATGTTTGATTAGGGAGTTCAGTACATCTTACTCATTAGTCTGCTCTATTGAATTGACATCCTTGAATTATGCCTCTGCAAAGATCTTAAAATTCTGCCCTCTATTTATCCTGATACCTAGGAACTTTTGTTTCAACATACTCAGACTTGTTCATACCTTTTAGTGTGGGGAATTACATTTGGGGAGGTTGGGAATTTCAGCTACTTACTCAAGCATTACTTCCTCAAAAAGATCATTCAGTGACTGTTGCCATACGTTGGAAGGTTGTGACTGAAGACTGCTACAACTGTGCATATCAGTCTTCTGGCAGTCATGGATAACTGACTTTATTTAAAGACAACAGTTCCTTTTTAGGATGCACTTATAGATGCTGCCTGATTTGCTGAGTATATCCAGGATGATCTCTGTTTCAGATTTCCAGCATCCACAATATTTTGCCTTTTCCTATTTGTGGTTGTTTTACTTAAACAATAAGAACTTTCCTTTAATTGGAATATTCTAAGAGTTGCACTTAATGAATTATTGGAGAGCCATTTTTCCCTAAAAATTATGAAAACCAAATTTAGATAACTTATTATCATTTATGGTAGGTAGTAGATTGTAATTTCTTTTTTCTTGTTGAATGCTTCAAACTTCAATCCTCAGATAAATTATTCTAAATTTTGATCTTGAATGATTTCATCTTAGGATTGTCAATTAATCTGCAGTTTGCTTGACTATAATTAGTATGGTATTAAATCTGATTTCATACTATGAAAACATGTAGTTGAATACTCTGTCCATCAGTACACCTAAATACTGCTATACAAATTATATTACAAAGAGAACAAAGAAGCGATACAATCCTAACTAATATAGCTACAGGGCAAGTCAGATTTCAGAGTGCAACTCTGTTCAGTAGATCCTAACTTTTTTTTGTTTAGGAAGGTGGAACCAAGTCATTGGACCTCAAACTTGTCACACTGAGCCAACTGGCCTCTCTGATTTTCACAGGAGGGTTTCTGAACTCTGTTCTCCAAGAATATACCTCGGACCTTCTTCCAAACAACCCATTTCCTTAGATAGCTTCACTAAAGATCCACCTCCAGGTTTTTTTCCTTCTGTTCTTCCTCTGCCCTGGACCCTATGTACATTCAAGCTTCTAGACAATCTCTGATACTCAGCCACACCAACGTAACATCACTGCTTCACAAGATGTATTAAGGTGTCATCAATGTTTGACTTCTCTCAAATTGATTTTATATCTGCTTCCTACAGCTACCTTTTTTAATTTGATGTCCTTTCCTGCCCCTTATTTCAACTTCCGTGAACAGAACCTTTTTCTCAGATTTCTGTTCTTTTGTTCCTTCGATTTCACAGTCCCCTTCCAACACTGTCTTATTCCCTGATTCTGGCACTTCCTGTTCTTTAGCCTGGCACTGACTTTCTGTCCCTTGCACGTTGTTCTGAGAGTTCTAACAGTTTCTGTTAAAGCTTACTCCTGGGTTACCTTTTAACTAAATAAACTTTTTTGTTTTTCTGTGTGGGGCCCCTGGTTACTAAGCAGCTCCCTAGTTTTTCAAACCTAGTGTTTGCTCCTCATTTGTCATGCAAGCATCTAAACCAACTGCAGGCGCAACCTTTAAAAAGAAAACAAAGTCCAAGTTAAACTTTAAATTTAAAGTCATATCTTATTCAAAGAACAAAACAGCACGGGAAACAGGCCTTTCGGCCCAATGAGCCCGCGCTGCCATTCCGATGTTCCCACCTCTACCTATGATCCCTGCCTATGTTTATAGATCTATGGATTAAAAACCAAATTTGAGACAATTTAGGGAGAATTTGTTTTGCCAATTAGCCTAAGAGCACATCTTTGGGATGTGGGAGGAAACCGGAGCACCAGGAGAAAACCCACGCAAGCACGGGGAGAATGCGCAAACTCCCACAGACACAGGCCCAAATCCATGTATCTGCACAGCACAGCGATAGTCACTGAGCTGTCGTGTTGCCCATCAAATGGTCCAGGTCAAGCATACACTAACGACATGAAGCACTAGGATACACTCAATGGGAGAGTATGCCCCTTGTTAGACAACAAGGTGGACCAAAGCACTTGTAGGATAAAAACAAGTACATCAATATCATCAATTATTTACACACTCCCAAGGCTCATGATCCCTATTTTAAATCAGTTTTCTAAACCCCTCCATTCCCATTCTATTCATGTGCCCAACTAAATATTTCTTAAATAACTCCAGAATGCCTGCCCCCACCACTTTACTTGGCAGCGCATTCCATACCCCCACCACCCTCTGTGTGAAAAAACTCCCTCTAGCATCCAAATTATACCTTACCCCCCCTCACCCTGAGCCCATGATCCCTCGTGCTATTCGAGTCCATCCTAGGAAAAAGCTTAACCCTGTTTACTCTATCTATACCCCTCATAATCTTGTACACCTCTATTAGATCTCCTTTAAGCCTACATCTTTCTAAGGAAAACAGTCCCAATTTGCCTAACCTCTCCTTGTAACTCAGACCTTCCATTCCAGGCAGCATCCTGGTAAACCTCTTCTGCACTCTCTCCAGAGTCTCCACGTTCTTCCGGTAGTAAGGTGACCAGAACTGGACACAGTATTCCAAATGAGGTCTAACCAATGTTTTGTACAACTGCAACATTAAAGCCAGCTCTTGTACTCTATACCCCTTCCTATAAAGGCTAGCATACCATATGCTTTCTTCACAACCTTCTCCACTTGCTGTGCCACCTTCAGAGACTTGTGCACCTGCACCCCCAGGTCCCTCTGAGTTTCTGTGCTCTTAATAGGTCTACCCTTTATCAGATACCTCCCCTCTACATTCTTTCTCCCAAAATGCATCACCTCACATTTATCAGGATTGAATTCCATCTGCCATCTATCTGCCCAAGCTACCAGCCTATCTATGTCTGCTGCATCGCCTGACAATGCTCCTCACTATCCGCAAGTCCAGCCATCTTTGTATTGTCTGCAAACTTGCTGATCACTCCACTTACTCCCTCTTCCAAGTCATTTATATATATTATAAATAGAAGAGGTCCCAGTGCTGAGCCCTGCGACACACCACTAGTGACCAATCTCCAGCTAGAAAAACACCCTTCCACTATTACTCTCTGTCTTCTATTACTAAACCAGTTACTTATCCATCTAGCTACCTGTCCTTGAGCCCTGACCTTCTCAACTAACCTCCCATGAGGAACTTTGTCAAACGCCTTACTGAAATCCGTATAGACGACATCAACGGCTTGCCCTTCGTCCACTGTTTTCGTCACCTCCTCAAAAAATTCTACCATATTTGTAAGGCACGACCTCCCCTTAACAAATCCATGCTGTGTATCCCTAATCATATTGCAACGCTATAAATGCCTGTACATCCTATCTCTAAGAATCTCCTCCAACAGCTTTCCTACCACTGATGTCAAACTCACCGGCATATAATTCTCAGGGTTATCCCTACTACCCTTTTTAAACAACAGTACAACATTAACTATTCTCCAGTCCTCTGGGACCTCACCTATGTCCAAGGAAGAGACAAAGATTTGCGTCAGAGGTCCAGCAATTTCACCTCGCACCTCCCTAAGCAGCCTGGGATAAATGCCATCAGCCCTGGAGATTTATCAGTTTTAATGCTACCTAGAAGCTCTAACAGTTCCTCCCTCGGTATGGATCTTTCCCTCAACTGGTCCACAGTTTCCTCAGAGACAGGAGCTGTCAACAAGCCTCGTTCCTTCGTGAATACCGATGCAAAGTATTCATTCAGGATCTCCGCCATTCCCTCGGGTTCTAAGGACAGTTCCCCTCCTCTAAGTCTGAGGTCCGATTTTTTTTTTTTTTTTCTCCTCTAACCACCCTTTTATTCCTAACATAGGAGTAAAAAGCGTTTGGATTTTCCTTAATCCTATCCGCTCTAACATATAAATATAATTTACTTAACAACTATCTCTTTTTCCTAATAATAAATGACTGAACATTTTTGTATGGATGTTTGGCTAGCATTTATTGCCCATTTCTAATTGCTCTTGTGAAGGTGGTGATGAACCATCCCACTGCAGTTCATGTAGTGTAGGTACACCCTACTAGAACTCTCAGGACAACGTACGAGGACAGAAAGCCAGTGCCAGGCTTGGGAGGATGATCCAGGATTTTGACTCGGCGACAGTGAAGAAAAGCCAATATATTTAAGTCAGGGTGGGGAATGGCTTGGAGAGCTTCCAAGTGGTAGTGTTCCCATCTGTCTGCTGCCATTCTCATTCCAGATAATAGTGGCCGTGGATTTGGAATGTGCTGTTTACAGAGCCTTGATGAATTCTTGAATGTATCTATTATGTAGTATACACTGCCACTATGCATTGGTAGTGGAGGGAGTGAATGTGTTTGGGGTGCCAATCAAGCAGGCTGCTTTGTCCTAGATAGTGTCCAGTTTCTTGAGTGCTGTTGGAGCTGCACCCATCCAGGCAAGTGCTCATGATTTGTGTTTTTGTAGACAAGATCTGGAGAGTCTGGAGATGAGTTCACTACAGAATTCCCAGCCTCTGGCCTGCTGTTGTTGTCAATATTTATATGGCTGGTTTTTATGAAAATGATTAGCTCTAGGAGCTTGCCCTGAGGAAGTCCAATCATCTTGGGACTGAGATGATTGGAGTTGTACCCAGCCCAAAGGAAGATTGACTTCTAACAAGTGCAACAATCAGTGGAGTGTTTTCCCCCTGATTTCCATTAACTTTATTTTTGCTAGAGCTCTTTGATGTCATCCGCGCTTGTTCAAATGCTGCCTTGATGTCCACCACTTTCACCTTGCCTCTGGAGTTCAGCTTTTTTTGTCCATGTTTGGATCAAGGTTGTAATGAGGCCTGGAGTTGAGTGACCCTAGCAGAACCCAAGCTGAGCTCTGTGAGCAGGTTGTAACTGATTAAGTGCCACTTGCTAGCACTGTTGATGGCATCTTCCAATACTTTGCTGATGACTGAGTAGTCCGATGATGTGATAATTGGCTGGCCTAGAATTGTCCTGCTTTACAAGGGTGTATCTGGGTAATTTTCAACTTTGCTAAATGCCAATGTTGTCGCTGTATTGGAATAGAATGTTGGGCTTGCGCATAAATGGGAATGTTTTGTGGGCTGTCCTCAACCAGTTTTTAGTTTGATTGTCCACTGTCGTTTAAGACTAGATGAGGCAGGGCTTCAGAGTTTTCATTGGAAGTGCTTAGTGAAGCAGCGCATTATAGCGAGAGCTATTAACTATGCATTTGTTTTTTTTTTCATTCGCGGGACATGGGCGTCTCTGGCTGTCCAGCATCCATTGCCCATCCCTAGTTGCCCAAGGGCAGTTGAAAGTCAGCCACGTTATTGTGGCTCTGGAGCCACATGTAGGCCAGACCAGGTAAAGAAGGCAGATTTCCTTTCCTAAAGGACATTAGTGAACTAAATGGATTTTTCTAACAATCAACAATGATTTTGTAGTCATCATAGATTCTTAATTTCCAGGTTTTCTTTTTATTGAATTCAAATTCCACCATCTGCCTTGGCGGGATTCCAGAACATTAGTTGAGTTATTGGATTAATAGTCTAGCAATAACACCATTAGGCCATCGCCTTCCCATGTGGTCCTGTCTTTTAGCTTTAGCAGGTTTGTGCCTCGTTTTTAAGTATGCCTGGTACTACTCCTGATCTTTTCTCCTACAGTGCTCATTAAACCAGGAATGGTCCCCTGATAGAATTAAGGATTTCCTCATTCATGAGATTACAGCTGTGGTTGAGTGCAGTTCTGTAACATCTGATAGCCCAAAGCATCTGTGTGATATCTGGTTTGAGCAGCTAGACCTTTTTTGAATCTGTCTCATTTAGCAAATGGTAATGCCACATTACACAATGGAAGGTGACTTCATCCTGAGGATAGGACTTCATTTCCAAAGGGTCATGTAGTGGTGACTCCTACATGGAAAGATGCAGGTAGATTTCTGAGGGCAGGGTCAAATAGGTTTTTCCCAAGTGTTGGTGTGCTCCATATGCTGCAGGTAAGTCCAGATTGGTTAATTGTGTTTTTAGCAAACTACTATTGGTGATGGACATTGAAGTTCCCCACCCAGGATTCATTCTTTGCTCTCACTAGCCTCTGTTTTCTAAGTAATGTTTAATATGCTGTAATACCTTTCGGCCAAGGGTTGGCATGGCTGAAAATCAGCAGGTGATTCCTTGCCTATATTTTACCTGATACCTTGAGAATTCATGAAGCCCAGCTTCAATGTTCAGGGCTGTTAGAGTCAGTTACTTCTGACTGTATGCCACCATAGCACCACCTCCACTGGGTCTTACCTAACAGTGGGATAGGACATAATTAGAGATAACAATGGGACGTCAACAGTAAGGTATGCTTCAGGGATACAACTACCAGACTTTGGCTATTGTGTGGGACAGCTCTTCAAATTTTGGCACAAGTCCCCAGTTCTGTGCTGAATGAATTTTAGGGTAGGGATTTTTATCTGGTATCCACCAGAAATAACCAGAGAATGTGGAGGAAAAAAAGTCATAAATTAACTGCTTACTTTTTGGAAGAAATGCCCTAATTTGTCTGAGTTTGTTTTTCTATCTGTCTCTCTCACCATAAGATCACTGTATTTTGAATATGAGTCACTGTGAAACACCATGAAAAGGTGTTTAGAACTACTGAAGTGCTTGTGTCTCAAAAGTTCACCTGCATGGAGACATGACCATGACCTATCATCCACGGTGGAGAGAGGTGAAGGTGCCAGTGATGAGGATGTCAATCATCTGAATTATTTTTCTACAACCATTTCCACCTTATCACAACAATAAATGTTATTACTTATGCGGGGAAGATTTTAAAAAAAACTTGCTTCACTTGGATAGAAAGCCATTTAATTGTTGTTCATTGTTGGTTGGAAAATTCTTGCTGATTGCCTGCAACAAGTTTCACAACACGCTGCAAAAATAGTAATATGTTTAATTGAGTTTAATTGATTTTTATAAAGTTCTTGTGCTTTGGAGCTCTTAGAATTTTGGTAACAGTGAGGCCTCCAACACAGAAGATTGAGTTCTGCTTTAGGTTGCATATTCAACATTATCAAGCAGTGCATTTCTGGAATGCAAGTTATCTGTCAAGACTTTATGCATTCTTTATTTACAATGCAGTACTTAATGATAAAATAGGAGGAAGATACTGTAATGCTTGATAAAAAGAGAACATTTTTATACTATTTGACTGATAATAGTGACAGATGTTTGGATGACACTATAATCAAGTATACACATGAAGTCTTGGTTGGTAGTTTCAACTTTCTAACCCAACCTGGACTAATTGTTTGAGAACACAAATAATTAACATATTTTATGCTTTAACATTTTTGCAGCATTTATTAACCAATGGCATCAAGAATCCAAGGACAAAGTAGTGATGCTCTTGCTGACTCATCTCCCATTACTGAAACCAGGAAATACTGATGCAAAAATGGAATACATGAAACTTTTACCTAAAATTTTGGCTCATTCAATTGAGAACAATCAGCATATTGAGGAGAGCAGACAACTGTTATCCTACGCTTTGATCCATCCAGCCACCTCACTGGAGGACAGAAATGCACTAGCTATGTGGCTCAACCATTTAGAGGATCGCACCTCTAATTATGGAAACCAGAGCAGAGGGCGTCCAGACTCGATGGATTATGGTCAAACTCTTTATTACCACCAAAGACAGAACTCTGATGACAAGCTGAATGGTTGGCAGAGTCTACGTGATTCTGGGATCTGTGTGTCTGCTTCTAACTGGCCAGATAAGAACCAGGCTTGTGAGAATGGACATTTGCCACTTTATTCTTCTACATCTGTACCTACAACAATCAACACTATTGGGACTAGCACAACCACAAGTGAGTATAAAATACGTTTGATTTTGTATTTTGAGGTTTAATATTTTTCAAGCTTTTGGAAGAATGTTCTTTACTGATATATACACAGTTCAGTTTTAGATAAATTAATCTGTTGCTAAAGGAAAATAATTATACTTTAATTCTGTAATGGTTACTTCTGACATTTCTGCTATATTTTTCAAGATTCTTGTATGTGCTTTAACAATTTAACCCTAAAAAGATCACTTTTAGCACAGTAAATGAAAGTTGCCTTGAATTTCAGTTTATACGTTGTACAGAAGTACTGCAATGTTTGTTCAATTCATTTTTCTAGACTTTTTGCCGCACTTCGATGTTCCTATTCGAACTCTTGCTTAATGTGTTCCTAAGGCAACTGTGATATATATGTTTGACATTCTTCTAGTTCCAGCTTCTGCCAAGAAAAGATTGAAATGCTTGAATGGAAGATAGTAATGCATCAGAATATGGCTTGAATTGCAGAAATCTCAGATTTATGCAAATGAAATTTTTTGCAGATTTCAAGGCACTTGTTCCCATGAACTAATGCAATCTTGCACTGGACTACTTTTGTAATCATGTGTCATGGTTGATTCAAAACCTGGTGTGAGGATTTACTAGGTCCTTTTTTTGTTGTTTTATTTAAAGCTTAATGAGAAATGTGAATGTAAGTACTGTACTTGCATATGAAATGACTAAATATCCAGGTAATGTGAAGGTTATTTTAAGGTAAAATAGCAGTTCATTTGCATTCTAAATATGGTGTTGATTTAAAGTGGTTTACAGCAGTTTTACACTAATGCTTGATTTGTAGAGTACAAATCGGGTATGAAAGCTAAACTGATTCCTAAATATAGCAAGCCTTGCTCCTTGAGTTTTATTTTGCTCCACTTTGTTCTGGGTCACCAAGATCCTGTGAGCTATATTTATACTACAGCTGTTGTCTTGGTGTGAAACTAATAGTCTTGGAGTAAAACTGCACTAATGTTTCTGTTGTAGTGTATCCTCGGGTTGTGACTTCCGCTGCTTTAGGTTTGAATTTATAGGCAAGTGGAGTCAGTAACGTGGAATTCCAGTTCTTTGCTGCCAGGAGAGAACTGGGGCAAATTTTGGCAGTTCTAAATATTGCTGAAATCTATGGAGCAGGTTTCTAAGCTGATGGTGATGTTAAAATCTCCACAGAGACCAATAACTTTTTTAAAAAGATGCATGAATTTTCCAAGGATCAAAATTTTGTCTTAAGATTTTTATGTAATAAACTAAAATAAAATAAATGTTACTCAATAGACAATTAATATACTGAAAATCCAAGCACCTCCAGTCTTCAACAGGATCTCTTTTCACTGTCCTACCAGGGCAAATCTTCTATTGTTCCTTGAGCGTAATCAAATTAGTTTCCAGAAGCAAGATATTTCTGACAATGTCTTGGTCTTAACTCTCCTCAAGCCTTGTTTCGTCAAACTGGAGACCTATCCTCATCAGCACTCTGCTTGGTATTTTGCACAAAACTTCCTTTCTGGTAAAGGAGCGCTTGTTTTTTTTTCCCCTAAACACTTGGTCTGGCTGCTTCTGAGAGGCTGTAAGAACAGCCTTGCAAATTTTAATAGGTTTTCACCTGGCCCTCTATACCCTTGGCAGCCAGATCACATGGGCTTGTCTTCAAATAGGTTTCATCGGTGGGCACTGGCATAGTTAATTAACAACTCCACTATCATTGTATCATATAGCATGTAGTTTTGTGAACTGTGAAGAGCGTAGTGATGGACTTCAAGAGAATATAGACTGGTGGAATGGGTGACAGGTAACAAGTAAAATTAAATGCAGAGAAGTATGAAGTGATAAACTTGGGCAAGAAGAATGAGACAAGGCAATATAAAATAAAAGGAACACTTTCAAAGCAGGTGCGAGAACAAAGACAAATTGGGATATTATGTGCATAAATTCATTGTAGCTGTTGGAGAAGATTGAGAAGGTGGAGTAAAAAGGCATATGGAATCCTAGGCTTCATAAGTAGAGACATAAAGAGTAAAATTATAATTACCTTATCCTTTTTAAATCACTGGTTCGGCCTCCAGTAGTATTTTGTCCAATTATGGGCATTGTGGTTTAGGAAGGATGTGGGGGTCATGTAAATTTTTTTTGTTCCCTCTCCAAGAATGCTTGCAACTTAGAATTCAGTTAAGCAAATAGCTTGGAGAAGCTGGGGTTGTTGTTCTTGGACAAGAAAAGGTTGAGAGGGAATTTAGTAATGGTGCTTAAAATCATGAAGACTCTAAGTGAGGAGAAACTTCCCATTTCCGATTAGGCTTGAGAACCAGAAAACGCAATCGAGGGTAATTGGCAAAAACTTGTATGCAACAAGGATCTGGAAAACTCTGCCTGTGTGTCATAGTCATGATGTGGAGATGCCAGTTGGACTGGGGTAAAAACAGAAAGAAGTCTCAGAACACCAGCTTAAAGTCCAACAGGTTTATTTGTAGCAAATGCCACCCTGTTCCTTTGTCAGGTGGGTGGGAGTTCAGATCTCAAACAGGGCACAAAGACACACAATTTACCCACATAATGATTGGAATGTGAGTCTGTTACAGCTAATCAAGTCTTAAAGGTACAGACAGTGTAAGTGGAGACAGCATTAAGCACAGGTTAAAAGGATATGTATTGTTTCCAGACAGGAAAGTTAGTGAGATTTTGCAAGTCCAGGCAAATTGTGAGGGTTGCAGATAGTTTGACATGAACCCAAGACCCTGGTTGAGGCCATCCTTGTGTGCAGAACTTGGCTATTAGTCTCTGCTCAGCAATTCTGCCTTGTCATGTATTGTGAAGGCTGCCTTGGAGAACAGTTACCCGAAGGTCAGAGGCTGAATGCCTGTGAACGCTGAAGTGTTCTCCAACAGGAAGAGAATGTCTTGCTTGGTGATTGTCAAGTGGTGTTCAGTCATCTGTTGTAGCGTTTGCATGGTCTCCCCAACGTACCAAGCCCCGGGACGTGCCCTCTTGCAGTGCATCAAGTAGACAACATTGGCCGAAATTGCAAGAGTATGTATCGAGTATCTTCTGGATAGTGTCCTCGCATGAGATGATAGCATCCTTGTTGATGATCTGGCACGTCTTAGAGATTGCTGTGCAGGGTTGTGTGGTGGCCACTGTTCTTAAGGCCGGGTATTTTGCTGTGGAGAATAGATCTGTTTGAGGTTATGTGGTTGTTTGAAGGTAGTTGGGGTAGTGGTGACGACTTTGGTGAGATGTTTATCTTCAAACTACTGCACAACCTCAAAAGACTATTGTCTGCAGAAACTACTCAGTTTTCAGGGAATAATGACCACAACACTACACAGCCCTGCCACAGCAACCTCTAAGACGTGCCAGATCATTGACATAGATGCCATCATCTCACATGAGCACATTATCCACCAGGTACATGGTACATACTCTTGCAACTTGGCCATTATTGTCACTACTGCAGGAAAGGATATCCCAAGGTTTGGTACATTGGGGAGACCATGCAGACGCTACAGCAATGGATGATTGAACACCACTGGACAATCACCAGTCAAGACTGTCCTCTTCCTGTTGGGGAGCACTTCAGCGGTGTTCAATCATCCATTGCTGTAAATGTTCTGCAAAGCGGCCTTCATGACGCACAGTGCAGAGTCACTGAGCAGAGACTGATAGCCAACTTCTGCACACATGAGGACAGCCTCAACCAGAATCTTGGGTTCATGTCACACTATCTGTAACCCTCACAACTTGCCTTTACTTGCAAAATCTCACTAACTTTCCTGTCTGGAAACAATACACACGCTGTTAACCTGTGCTTAATGCTGTCTCCAGTCACATTGTCTATACTTTTAAGACTTGATTAGCTATAAAGACTCCCATTCCAATCACCATACGTGTAAATTGAGTTTGTGTCTTTGTGCCCTGTTTGTGAACAGAACTCCCACCCATCTAATGAAGGAACAGCGTGTTTTGAAAGCTTGTGGCATTTGCCACAAAAAAACCTGTTAGACTTTAAGCTGGTGTTGTGAGACTTCATTCTGTATATTGTAGACACAGATCTGATTGTATCTTTCAAAAGGAAATTGGATAAACACGCAGTAAAATTTGTGGGACTTCTTGGGAAAGGGAAGTGGGAATAACTAGGTTGCTAAGATCTGGCATGGACATGGTGGACTGAAGAAAAAACTTTTCATTTTGTACTAGAATTGTAGGTTAGACAATCAAGGTGGTAGAAGGTGAACTGGATAAATCTTTGTCATCTTTATCTAGCAATTCTTATGATTACACAGTAAAATATCCCAATGTCCACATTCCCAATTGAACATGATCAACATATTTTACATCATCATATTCTACTAACTGATAAGAATCTGACCATAGTTAGACACATGAATAGAATAAATTCAATAAAGGATCCTCTATTTTAATAACAATCTTCCACCATCATGATTTTACTCTCAAAACCATCTGAATCACTTAATTCTACCCCCCTTTCAAATGATACTTCAAAACCTACCTTTCCAACTTGCCTTTAGTCATCACTTATTTTTATTTCCTGCTTGTGTCTAATTTTTTTCACCCTTGATCAGCTAATTCAGCTGTAAGTAAGCAGTGCCTGATTACTACGATAACAGACCTGGCATCTTTAATTGATACTATTGTCACTAATGTTGAAATGAAAAAAAAAAATCTCTACAATACTACCTCTATTTGCTGAGCCAAATAATTCCTATTTCGTAAAAATAACTTTAATATGACAAATGCATCTTTACCCCTACTTATCAGAACCACTCAACGACTTTTCTGATTTCTTTACCATGATTTGCTCCATTTCGTCAGAAAATGTGGAACATATTTGCTTAAAATGCAAGTTATTTTGAAAAGTTTTGTGATTGTGCATTTAATAAATGTAGCACATTATGTTCATGCTTTGAAAATGATTGTACATTGCTTTTTATTGAAGAACACATGAATTGAGATCTTAGAAAGTGTTCTAATAAGAAAATTTTAAGAGCAATAATTGTTAAAAATATATGTTGTATGTGTCAGGACGACTTCTTTTCCTTACTAGTTCAGGATTTGTTCCTGATGAGAATAATTATGAGCCAGATAAATGATAATTTTGAAGTGCACGTGCGTTATTATCTTAACCTAATAAATGAGTCACCTTACTCAGCTTTTTTTGCGGTTTTGTGAATATGTCAGGAAATAGTAGTTGTCATCTCCATTCATAAGGTTTCCTAACTTCCCTATTGACCTCAGATGCCACATCATTTCTACATGCAAAATTCTGTCATTAGGTCTTGTTTTAAGCAAATTGATATATTCGTAATAATAGAGTCAAATCATCAAATCTACCAAACAGCAGATCACAAATAGCAACAAAAATTGCCAGAGAGGAATTTGTGAAAGTAAAATCTTATGTGGGATATCCAGTTGTAGAAAGAGTGCCAGGAACCAAAAAAAAACTCCAATGCGGCCTGACGTGTTAGTTTTTCAAAACTGGGATTTTGTAACGTAGCACAATTTACATTTGTAAGATAGTAGTTTTGTGTTTGCAGAATAATCAACAGCCTTTTCTGTTAGTGGCCCTCAAAGCTGAGGCTTAAGTTCAAGGAGCTTTTACAAGCTAAGGCTCTGTCAGAAAATGTTAGTGGAATTCAGTTGCCAGAATAGTGGCAGTAAAATAGCCAGGAAAATATTTGGTAGTACGTTTAATCAATACTGCTTTGATATTTTTTGATGGAGCAAATTTATCAAGCATGAACTCCAATCCAGCTTAAAAAACTAACGTTTGCCAAGATGAATTTTTCCTGTTTTCACCTGCTCGACATGCTCATGTACATTCTCCTTAATTTCATTGTTTGTTTGTTTGTTCGTCTGTCTGCCTCTCCCATCTCTGGTGTGACTGCGTGACTGTGCTCACCCTTGACCTAACAGATGTGCAGTCAGTTGCACTTCCTAATGCACGTGTGAAAACATAGTTGCGATCACTGGTGCCTTTTTTCACTGTGATCTTGATTGCAATAACCAGAACTATAAAGGCTGCAAACATTAAGTTCAGGTGGTATTTGCGGAATGAGAAACAGAGTTATACTTTATACGATTTATCAATTATTTTCTTATTTGCTGAGGCAATACTATTTTCCTCTGGGTAGCTGACACTCTTTAAAAATTTTTGTGTGTTAAAAACCGTTAGAAATCTTTTTTTTTGCAGGGGATCACCCACACAGTCATTTTCAAACTGCTGCCCTGTTGTCCTTCATTTATAATGCATTTATTTAGAATGTTCTTTGGGAAGAGAGGATTGTTTGGGCATAAGGAAAGTTGTTATATTTTTTGGGCGCAAGTGTATTGTCAGGAAAGTTTTGGTAAAGAAAATATCCACTTGTTTACTGAATATAGCTTTCAAGTTACTTAAAATTTGTTTTTAATTTGCATTTGTCCACCCAGTGCTGCACTGTGGGACAGCAACAATGTAGAATGCTACATATGCTCTATCTAAGTGTTGTAAGAATGTTAATGGTAAATATTTCAGTTTAAATATGAAAATTAATTCAAATAATGTAAATGGACCCTTGACTGCAAAGAAATTCTAACAGTCCTTAAAATGGACAACTAATAATTAGTTATTAAAGACAACTAGAAAAAAAACACGTGCAGTTCTACATAACATATCTGAACTCTCAGTTGGCAATTGTGTCATCAGGGTAGGATGAATATTCTGCATTTTTGCTGAGAAGTAAGGTTACTATTTTAAGTGCATTGAAATGATTATGTATTTTTAAACTCTGCATTGGGTTGCTGTAGAGTAGTTCTTAATTTAGTGATCTTGCTGCGCAATTCAGGTAGGGTAAATTATTTAGTCTTGATAAAATGTAATGTTGAGACATTGTGAGTCATTATGTTTGACTATGGCCTGCATGTAAAAATACAGTAGGACAAAATATAGGCTTGGTAATCTGTAATGTGTATACATGAATTTGTAGAAAATTTGAATTGTGAATTTCATTGCGTACAAGTAATGTTTCCACACGAGTAACGTGATGTGAAATTTTGCAGGATAACTGTTCTCGGTAGACAGCCTCATCCACGAGAAGTAAATTAGGATAGCACTTCATACAATTTTAAAACTGTTTAAAATGAAGGCCAGAGATTGCATACAATATGCACCCAAATTTATAACCCATTCTCCCAGTCTGCCAGGCTCCAGCCCCAACTCAACACGCAGTCTAGACATAATTTGGAATGATACAATTTTAAATAAAGGCTAAACACTTTTAATGTCCTTATTTCTCCTGTTTTTTTTAAAGTTTATTCAATAGTGTCTCAAGTAGGCTTACATTAACACTGCAATGAAGTTATTGTGAAAATCCTCCATGGCCATATTTTGGCGTCTGTTAGGTATACTGAGAGAGAATTTAGCATGGCCAATGCACCTAACCAGCAAGTCTTCTGAACTGTGGGAGGAAACCAGTGCACCTGAAGGAAACCCATACAGACATGGGCAGAATGTGCAAACTATGCACAGACAGTGACTCAAGCCAGGAATTGAACCCAAGTCTGTGGTGCTGTAAAGCTGCCACTTAAGGATCTAATGTTTTAAAAGTAAAATAACTAGCTGATGATGATAAAAGTAACAGTGTTTTCATTCAACAAAAAAAACTATGTAGTATCTGGTTGCTTGGATGTCCATCTAAAGTTAGTTGATTTATTGTCAGGAACAGTGATGTGTGAATGAAAATTGTTGCGTTCGCATTAAATAGCAAAACTCTTCAATGAAAGTTAATAAAATAAACTACAACTATCCTGATAGTCAGCAGTAAAGAACAAAAATCGGAATCTCAGAATTATTAACAGCACAGGAGGAGGCCATTTAGTCTTTGCCAACCAATACCCTGCCTTTTCCCCATAGCACTGCACGTTTTTCTTTTTCAGATAATAATTCAGTTCTCTCGAATGCTTTGATTGAACCTACCTCCACCAAACAATCAGGCAGTGCATTCCCGATCCTAAATATTTGCTGCGTGAAGAAATTTTTCCTCATGACCCATTACTACTTTTGTTACCTACCTTAAATCTATGTCCCTTTATTCTTGATCCATCTACCAATTGGAGCAATTATTCCCCATCTCATCAAGCCTGGCCCCTGATGATTCTGAATACTCAAATCTGCTCTCAACCTATTCTCCAAGAAAAATTGCCTCAACTTTATCAGTCTATCCATGTAACTGAAGTTCCTCAGCCCTGGGATCACTTTTGTGAATTTTTTCTCTGCTCTCTCTCGAATGCTTTCACATCCTTTTGAAAATGGCACCCATGGCTAGACGTAGTCCTCTAGTTGAGGCTGAATTGGTGTTCTAGATAAGTTTGACATTTACTTGATTATTTTTGCACTCTATTCACCAAGGTTAACCAGTCAGTCACTCAGCTTGTCTTGCCATCTTCAATGATGTGTTGTGCGTATATAAACCCAAGTCCTTTTGCTCCCATATCTGTTTTAGAATTATGCCTTTTAACTTGTATTGTCTCTCTAACTTGTTCAATCAAAATGAATCACTCACTTTCCTGCATTAAATACTATCTGCCCATTCTACCAACCTGCCTGTTCTGCATTATCCTTCTTGGTGTTCACAAAGTTTCCAAGTTTCTTATCACCTGCAGATTTTGAAATTGTACCCAATATACAAACAAAGAACAAAACAGCACGGGAAACAGGCCCTTCGGCCCAACGAGCCTGCGCCGCCACCCCGATATTCCCACCTCTACCCACGATTCCTGTCCATGTTTATAGATCTACGGATTAAAAACCAAATTTGAGACAATTTAGGGAGAATTTGTTTTGCCAATTAGCCTAAGAGCACATCTTTGGGATGTGGGAGGAAACCGGAGCACCCGGAGAAAACCCACGCAAGCACGGGGAGAATGCGCAAACTCCCACAGACACAGGCCCAAATCCATGTATCTGCACAGCACAGCGATAGTCACTGAGCTGTCGTGTTGCCCATCAAATGGTCCAGGTCAAGCGTACACTAACGACGTGAAGCACTAGGATACTCTTGAAAAAGATCCAAGTGCAGCCCTCTCACGACCCATCACGTGTTTGCCCCTCGTTAGACAACAAGGTGGACCAAAGCACCTGTAAGATAAAAACAAATACATCAATATCATCATCTATTTACACACTTCCCACGGACTCCCAAGGCTCATGATCCCTATTTTAAATCTGTTTTCCCTCCATTCCCATTCTGTTCATGTGCCCATCTAAGTATTTCTTAAATAACTCCAGAGTACCTGCCTCCACCACTTTTTACTTGGCAGTGCATTCCATACCCCACCACCCTCTGTGTGAAAAAAAACTCTCTCTAGCATCCAAATTATACCTTACCCTTCTCACCCTAAGCCCGTGACCCCTCGTGTTATTTGAGTCCATCCTAGGAAAAAGCTTAACCCTGTTTACTCTATCTATCCCCTTCATAATTTTGTACACCTCTATCAGATCTCCTCTAAGTCTACGTCTTTCTAAGGAAAACAGTCCCAATTTGCCTAATCTTTCCTCATAACTCAGACCTTCCATACCAGGCAGCATCCTGGTAAACCTCCTCTGCACTCTCTCCAGAGTCTCCATGCCCTTCCGGTAGTAAGGCGACCAGAACTGGACGCAGTATTCCAAATGAGGTCTAACCAGCGTTTTATACAACTGCAACATTAAAGGCCAGCTCTTGTACTCTCTACCCCTTCCTATAAAGGCTAGCACACTATATGCTTTCTTCACAATATGCCAAGGTTTAGTTCATTAAAATGCAAAAGTGACATCACTGATCCCATGGGAATCCCACTACAAATCTTTCTTCAATGTGAAAAATACCCATTAACCACTGCTGCGTCTCTCTCGTTCAACCAATCCATGTTGCTACTGTATTCTGAGCTATAATTTTCCTTCAGTCTTTAGTGCTCGCTGTTCCAAATGCCTTATTCAGCCAGGTTCTGGATTGTAGTATCTACCTGATATCTGTCATAAGCACACTTTTTGTTCATGTTAATCTCTCCTTCTTTGTTGTGGGGGAACTCTGGATTTGTTTGTTCAGTCTTTCCTCATAGTGGGAATATATCTTGTCTTGCCCAAACCACCTCTTCTGTAATGGTGCCCTTTGTTCAGATATTGTTTTGTCTGCCAAACTTTGATTCCACTTGACCAGGGTCAGATCCATTCTCGCCTCACTGAATGAAGTTGGCTTTCCCCAGTTAATTATTCTTCTTCTGGATTGTTCTTTGTTTTTTTCCATAACTAATTTAAACATTATGACACAATGATCATTGTCTCCTAAGTGACACTTGATCCATTTGAACCATCTCGTTTGCAAAAATCAGATTTGGTTATGTCTCCTTTCTCGTTGGACTAGAAATCTGCTATTGTATAAGATTTTTCTGAACAGACTCGAACTCTTGTCCATTTATTTTCTACACACTACAACCATCTCAGCCTATATTTAGATAATTAGAGTCTCCCATTATAATTACTCTATCATTCTTGCACCTCTCTAGTTTCATTGCAAATTTGTTGCTCTTCCTCTTTCCCCTAATTGATGGTCCACAGATTGCACCAAGCACCTATTTGTTCCTTAGCTGTAGCCAAATAGATTCTTAATTCCTCTGGGACAACCTTTCTGTCCAGAACTACAGTGGGCTCCTTGATCATTGTTACCATCCCTCCCCACTTTGCTATCTTTTCTGAACTCTGTATCCATGAATACTTAATGTTCAGTCCTGCCTTTCTTTGAGCTAGGTTACTGTTAATGTCACAGTATCATATTTCCACTTGGCAGTTTGTGCCAGTAATTCAAATCTTAATTACCACACTCCTCATTCAAATACGTACACAATAACTATATTAATTCTTTGCTTTCTCTATTACATTGAATCCAACTAAGACCTTACTGCTTCTTTTTGGCCCACTCCTATCTAAAAAGGAACAGTTCCCTTTTCTAGCACTGCCTAACATTCTAACTTTATGCACCTTACTCTCCTTTTCTACTTCTATATATTATTGCTCACCGCCTTTGAATTTAGTTTAAATTCTCCCCAACTACACTAGTGAGAGTCCCTGTGAGGACATTTGTCCCAGTCATATTGGAGTGCAACTCATTCTTCTTGAATTGATGCTTTCTAGTCTAGAATCTGAGACTCTTCCATTGGCACCCTGCTTCAAGCAACACACAAATTCTCACTATCTTATTTGTACTCTAGCAAGCATGTGGCACTGGAAGTAATCCGGAGATCATTACCTTTTGATGTTCTATTTTTTAACTTCCTTCTCCATACCTGAAAATCTGATCGTACAACCTTAATGCCTCCCTCTGTTGGTACCAACATGTACCAAAATTTCTGGCTATACTCTCCAACCTGCCAAATATCCTACTCCTCTCTATGATGTCTTTTACATTTACTATCAAATAAATCGGTTGGATTAAAAATTGGTGTTGCTAAATTCTTACTGAGTTCTTACCACCCCAATCCAACGCCGGCATCTTTACATCGTGACTATTTTACATTGGCACCAGGGATACAAAACATCATGCAGGAGTCATGAAATGAAGACTGTTACAGAAATGACTGTCTTTTCTAGTGACTAAGGAATCTCTAATAATTGCATTTCTACACTTTGCTGTCCTACATGTATAGTTATTAGTGTCATGGTCTGGACTGCACTCAGAGTATAAGTCTCAGCAGATTCCAATGTTGAGCATCTGTTTAAGGGTGACACACACCCTAAAGACTCCTGTACTTTTTGCCTCTTCCTATACTTCCTGTTGGCCACCCACTATCTTGAACTCTCTGCCTGTGTGAGTCACCTATGCTGGAATCTATAAGCTAGAAAGTTCTCATCCTTCCTGATAATAACACAGGACTTCAGCCGCCTCTCAAGCTTGGAAATCCAGAGCTTCAGCTTAGACACTGCTATTGAGCGATCATTAAGTCTACAAATGGATAACTATCAACCCAAAATTGAATTGAAATTTATTGAAAGAACTGGTGCTTTAAAATCTCTGTGTGGCAGATAACTAAAGTATGACCACATACTGTTATCATTACATTAATTGGGTTTTTAACTGTATTCAGGTGGAGGATATTAATTGGAGGCTTAGTCTTGCTCATATACATAGTTTAAAAGGGTGAGAGCTTCACAGTACATAATGTGTGTCTCTGCAAATAGAAACTTTTTAAATGTATAATGACTATGCTCCAAATCTATCCTTCGCCTAGCTATCTGAGTTTTAACACATGCTTCATTGCGTGTCACGTTACAATCATGCAGATATAATGACAACCTACAAAGAGTGATTGCATCTAAACTTATTGCTTGCAAAACAGAGGGTGATAAAAGAGCAATGCTTGTAAAAGGGCATGATCTAGCTATTGTAGTCACTGCTGTCAACACATTCTGTCTTGACAAATAACAATTCTAAAGGTTTTTGGTTTCTGTTCCTTGTTTCTTTTTAGCAGAGCAGCATTAATGGACTGGTATCAGTTGCTATTTTGGGGCAAAATATAACAATGGTCTGAATGCTTTAAACGGTAGCTTTGGAATGATTTGGGTGTTTCTTGGCTCAAAGATGGAGATTAACATTTCATTAGAATATACATCATTCTTTGTTTCATTGCATATTTAAGCTACGTAATTAGAAATAGAAAAGATTTTTAGTTTTGTTCATAACTTGTACGAAGTACAAGAGATCTTGTCACTGCTGCTATCTCTATGCCGATAAAATAAATTTTGCTAAGTTATTTTTCAACGTGTACAATTAAATAATGTAAATAATGGCTCTGGAGTAAATTAACTGCATGTATGTAGGAAAATAAAGCTTTAGACTTGGATAGACGTGGGGTGGAATTCTCCCATTCAACTGATGACCGGTTTGGTGGTGGGCAGGTGTGGTGAATCTAGCAGGAACCAAAAAGTCCGAAGGCGTGTTAGCATAAAATCTGTGTTTTTCTCCCAGTGGTGGGTTAATGGTGGATTGCTCTTCTGCTGGTTGGTGGTACATGTGCCTTCTGCATTAATTTGCATCTCAAGAATTCTCATTAAAGCTTATCACAGTGTGGTCCTCCAGTCACCAGAGTAGGTACCGCAATTTTCTGCCATAGAGTTACACTGCTGTGGATATGCTCTGCTAGGAAAGACGGGTTCCTACTTCTGTTACTATAAGCTAGCCTTTGTAGACAACACTGTGCTGCTGGACCAATGGACCCTCTTGTATCACCAAGTTAAATCAGTTTAGGGTATGGGATTGGGGAGTGGAGGAGTCTCCTTGCCCTGATGCCACACAGCAGTGTTTATTAGGAGAGTGTTTAAAATTAATTCCTAGGATGTGGGCTTCACTGGCTGGGCCAGCATTTATAGCCCATCTCTAATAATGCTTGAATCAACTGGCTTCTAAACTATTTCAGAGTGTCTTTAAGAGTCAACCTCCATTGCTGTGGTTCTGTAGTCACGTGAAGGCAAGGTCAGGTAAGGGTAGCAGTTTCCCTCCCTGAAAGACATTAGAAAATGAGATGGGTTTTTACAACTATTGACAATGGTTTCATGGTCATTAGGCTCTTATTGCAGACTTTTCTAGTGAATTCAAATTTCATCATTTGTTGGAGAGGGTATAGAAATGTCCCCAGAGCATTACTCTGGGCCTCTGGATTACTTATCCAGTGACAATATCACTCTGCTACCACCTCCTGCAGTACTGCAGGAGTCATGTTGCCACCGGTCTGAAGTTCAACCAGGGTGTGGTACCAGGTCAGGCCTTGGTGATGAGGGAGTTGTGGCCTAACAAAGATAAAGGGGGCATTAGGAAGCCAGGTTGTGCAGATGAGGCAGCAGGTGGTGTGAGGGTTCATAATGGCAGGCAGAGTGCAAAGAGGTGGGTAATGATCAGCAATGGAAGGCAGAGGGAAGGCCCAGAGGATGGAAGCCACACCCTGACAAGGCTGCGTGAAAAGCTTACAAACAAGGGTCAAAGGGATTACACGTCCTTTATTGGAAGAGCATGCATGAAGACCAGGTGGGCTGGAGAAAGTGATATAAGCATGCTGAACAAGTATTGGAATATGGTGCCAGGACCTTAGAAGCTGAGGGTAAGCAGACAGATCAGCTGCCAGGAAAGTCAGA
Organism: Sphyrna mokarran; assembly: GCA_024679065.1. Taxonomy (NCBI): domain Eukaryota; kingdom Metazoa; phylum Chordata; class Chondrichthyes; order Carcharhiniformes; family Carcharhinidae; genus Sphyrna; species Sphyrna mokarran. Next base: position 38,410,932 of record JAGIQG010000015.1, read on the forward strand.
GATCTCTCGCTTGGGCGTAAACTTTCAAGCGCAGAATCTGGTACAGAGCCACACAACTCTGGCGGGAAAGTGCCACCAGAGTCGCCCACCACCACACTTAGCCTCAACATGGAAGAATTCTGCCCACAATTCTAACCTCCAATGCGCTTCCAAGCTCAAGACCAATTTTGCATTACATGCTTCTCGAGCTCTTTCCATCCTACGTACAGCATGTTGGGGGAATATTAGTGTATTACATGGATAAAGAAACCACTGACAGACTTGTAATATCACATGTGTAACCAAGCAAATCGAGCTTGAGATCACAGAATTTAAATCCCAATATTAGTTTGTTGCAGGATTAAAACTTCATGAAAGCCATGTACGATGAAGACAAAACATGTACGTGTTTCAAACTGACACAGTGGGTAGGCTTAAAGATATTAGACTTTGACACTTAATTGCTTTCAATGAATAACTATTCTGTTATAATATGTTTTCTAGTTCTCTCAGGCCAGACACATCACAGTCCTCTGAAGCGTTCAGTATCTCTTACCCCACCAATCAATGTGCCAAATCAGCCTCTAGGTCATGGATGGATGTCCCATGAAGACCTGCGAGCAAGGGGACCTCAGTGTATCCCATCAGACCATGCTCCTCTCTCCCCACAGAGCAGTGTTGCTTCTTCGGGTAGCGGTGGGAGTGAGCATCTTGAAGATCAAGCAGTGACACGTAATACATTCCAAGAAGAGGGCAGTGGCATGAAAGGTGGGTAATTGTTGTTAGAATGGTGTTGACTAAAGAAGAATATATAATTCCAAACGGATAGTGAAGAAAGAGTGTTCCTGTTGTACTGTTAATATTGCTAATGTATTGTGGTCACTGATACAGTGAATTTTTGTAGTAAGGTTTTTACTGTAATGTTAACTTGATTTTAAAAAACCTTTCCAGGATTCCATAACTCTGAAATCAGCTGCTGAATTTCGTATTGCTTGTCAATATGATTGTGACTACAGTTCAGTTAAAATTTGGAAATATTTGAGCAGAAAACATTTAAAGGTGAATCAGTGAATACTTGCATAGCTAAACCTTAAGTTTTCGTTGTTGCCAATAGTGATAATTGTTTGGTTCTTCAAATATGACGTGATATTGTGGTTTTTTTATACTTCTATTCTGCTTTATTGGATCAGAAATAATGGTCAGTTTTTTGAATGTTCAAATAGTGGTAATAATAACTCAAACAGTAAATGGAAGAGTAAAGAAGAGGCACTCTTTCAGATAACTGCTCAAGAAGATACTGTTCTCACTGGATAAAGTGCAAAATGTCAGGAATACTATCCTACAGGCATTCAATCCAGAAAATCAAGCACCATTAGTAATAACATAGCAGTTCATTATTATTATTATAGTAGGTGCTTTTTTAAAAGCATAAGACTGATGTTGATTCTAAGATAGAAAGAAAATCAGAATGAAATTTAAAATATACTGAAAAGGGATCTGTATTGCAAAGAATTATTCAACTCTGGAGAGGTGGAAATGAAATTTGCTTTTTATGAAGTTAAAAAAGATTCTGTAACTTGTTAAAGATTTCCATCAAAAATTAATTTCAGAAATGTTCGTATTAACTTCCAAGCAGACATTGAATAAAGATCTGTCATTGACTTGAAGTATATTTGACCATTGCTGAAAAGAGCAATTTAATATTAAACTTCATGGTTATTAATTAATGGTCGTCCTGCCTTTCAACAAGAATAAGATATGCTTAAATTTTAGCTCTGTGGATCCAGTGTCTCTAGTAATTTAGCTGATGCTTGGCTACAAATAAAATGTTCAGATCTGTTCAATGCTGATACAAAGTTATGCATGCTGTATTGCATTTTCTTATATTTTAAGAGAACCGTCGTTTGTTTTTTGGCTGAAGCAGAAGATCAAGATTGCGTTTTATTTAGCTGACAAATCTGGTAGATATCTCAACTTGTGGCAGTGCCAAAATAACCATTCAGTGGTCAAATGACTTGCACCTAGTATCCAACTGCAGAGGCTGGTTGTGGCTAGTGATCTGTCAGCAAGTTGTTTGTTACTCTGTATTGCTTTCTTGCCTGACTCAGCAGGACAGTCCACAACAAGCAAGTCCTGATGACTATTATGTGATGATATGCACCCAGTTCAAATAACAGTCACCTCCACAATATATAATTGATGAAACAGCTGAATGCTTAAGAAATCACAAATCTCTCATCTTCGTCGGAAATTGTATCAGCTGAGAATCAAAATACGCAAACAATACAAACTTTGGAATAGACCATACAGTCTTCAAGTGTTGGAAGATAACATTGAAAGAGCCTGATAAAAGACACACCAACAACGAGGGGCCACTAGGTTTTTTTTTCCCAGATAGAACATGTGCAAGAATGCATGCTATTGATTTGTGCTCATGTTGAGTGCCCTCATTTATTACAGTCACCTTTTTAAGGATGTTTGATTAATTCCATTATAATGCCGAGTTCCACAGTGCTTCAAAAAATAAGTAGACGATCTTCTTGATCTGGGAGATTTGCACTCAGAACTGAATGTTACTATAAGTTTCGGTTGGAAGTGAGAATAATTCTTGCTTCTTCAGAAAAGACGTATTTTGTGTAGTGACTTTAATTTTTCTCTCAAGATTGCTTGTAAATACTAAAAACTCCTGTATGATTTGAGAATTGAGACATTGCAACCTTCCAGAAAGGAACATTTATATATTACAATTTAGAATGTCTATGCTGAGTATCTTTTGTTGCTATCTTTAAATGACCACCCTGATTTCTAGTGCCACCAACTAATGTACACATTCTACTTGATCATTGGATAATAAACTGCTGAACTATTTCTTTCTTAATCAGTGAAAGTTATGCAAGAACACTGTTGCTAGCATATTGAAGGAAAGTTGGGATAATGTTTGTGGAACTTTTTCACCTTATGGACAAAGATAAATGCTGGTGGTCCAGATTTTAGATATGAAGATCTAAAGTTCAAATTCAGATTGCTTGGATTGTAAAAGATGTTCTAAAGCCCAACACCTGATGCTCACTCATAATTGGTAGAGCTGAGCTGTGAAAGCAAAAACAAAATCATTAATTATTTTTATCATTAATTATGTGTGAACCAAATAGGTTACAACCTAGAGTGTAAGGCAGTAGGACAGAGTGGTGAAATGCTTTTGCTTAAAAGAAGTTCTTGCATTTAGATGTTTGTTTAATCATGTATCTGAAAAATGCTTCACATGCGATGAATCATTTTAAGTGCAATAATTGTTCTATAATGTGAGGAGAGTAGGAAATGAATACATATGAGTGTGCCTAAGTTCAGACATAGTCTTAGTACTGGCAATTATCTTCCAGGATGCAAAAAATGGCTAACTAACCCAGGTGTGAAAAGTTGGTGCTACATATTAATTTTTTTGTACTGATTCTGTAATTGCTTGGAATTGTCCAACTTTATATCCCTGGAAGGGAATGAGTCACTTCAGGATTAATACCCCAGAAATGTATTTTTTGGAATTAGGTTCCCTTGTGTGGTAAACTTGTTTTTCCTATCCTGAGTTCAGTGGGCCTACAATTCTCTAGTTGTTGCTGTTTTGTGCCTCTGTAAAGCTCCTTGGGACACTTCTTATTGTTTAAGGTGCAAATTAGCAGTAATGGCCACCACCAGCTCAACCATCTCCCCTTCCCACTTTCCAAGCCTGGTTCAGTTGTGGAATCTGAATGAATAGATTTGTCAGTGTGTCAGCATTCTCTTCCTTGACTACAGGAACATGGAAATGAATGCTGTAAGTGGAAGTAATAAGCCTATCCACTGTATATTTTTAGGACTGAATAAGAATTAAGTTTATTATTGTATTTATTTATTTATCAACATCTCTTTTTCTCTGATTTGCTATAATAATACTCAGTGTTGATGATCCACGTTGCACAGATTGGTCAGTTTAAGGATAATAAGCATGTTGGTAGGTTTATTTGGTGGGTGGCACTTGAAACATGCTGACAACTGGAGCACATGACACACATATGGCCGTGAACAGTTGGGGATAGTAGAGTGGAGGGGCTGGTGGAGAACATGAACAGCAAAGATAATAGAAGCCCAACCCCAAAGTTACTGTGGTCAAGGACTATTTCTGAGGGATAGGATTTGCATAAAAGGAATCACCTTGGGAAAGGTGGCTGAGACAATGAAATTTTTTTAATGTGACAAAATGGTAGAAACACTAATTTAATACAACTTACTGTTTGAAAGTTATTCTTTGTGCTAAAAGCAAAGGTTCATTTTGGAAAAAGCTGGCAGGAGAATTAAAATGCATTAGCCTTGATTGTATTGACAAGAAAAATTTGGTTTTGATTATGGTATTAGTATACAGTGAAAAGTATTGTTTGTTGCATGCAAAGATAAAAAAGCATACCGTTCACAGAGAACGTAAGATAGATAGTAACATATTCCCTCCTTAATGGCATTGTGGATCAATCCACAACATGCAGACTGCAATATTTCAAGAAGGTAGTTCAGCACCATCTTCTTCTCAAGGACAACAAGGGATGGGCAATAAATGTTGGTCAGTCAGCAACACCCAAGTTCCATGAATGAATTTTAGAAAGTCTATACCCGATAGGACACTGGCAAATATAAGCATCTTTGCTGTTCCCAGAATAATGAATACATGCTTGCATGATCTGCTACTGATGGTCACCTCTGTTGGACAGTGAGGAAATAAAATCATTTGCTGACATGTGTGCTATTTCTGAAAGATCTTGCACTTTGGTGAATCCAGCAATGATGCTGATGCCTTTGGCTGTCTTGATCTGACTGTCTGCATCGGTTCTGAACTTGATGTACTGGTTGAGCATCCTGAAGAGGGCACCTGTCATGATCTTGATGCAGTGATGTGTAGCCAATTGGGAGATGATGCATATGTTTCCAGTGGATCCAGGAATGAGTCCAAAGCAACAAAAGTTCAGGGCAACTGTGACCTTGAGAGCCATTGGCATTGAATACTGAACAGTGCAAATAGAGTCACCACTTCTGTTAATGTAGCATGCAGATCTCCGTCCCCTTTGTAGCTCTCTGCAACTTCCCCCACTAAGAAGCTACACTCCTAATTCCCTATACTATTTGCTCTTGCATCCATAGGATATAAACCTGTCTTTTCAAGTTCCCAATTAAAGCACGATTATAAATAAGTCATCAAGTCTAATTCTCAACAGAATTTGTATTTCTGTTCCTTGGTCTCTTTTTGAGCATGGACATCAATTTGTTGTATTTTTCTAGTGAGTAGTTTTGAATCTATTAAAGTCATTGTGAAAGAATAACTAGAAATCCTGTACATAACAAAAAGGTACTAATTAGACTGCAAACGTTTTGGAGATCTCCACAGATGGATTGTAACCTATCCTCATTCATATCCATATGGCTTTTTACTCCTATGTTAGGAATAAAAGGGTGGTTAGAGGAAAAATCGGACCTCTTAGGCACAGAGGAGGGGAACTGTGCTTAGAGCCCGAGGGAATGGCGGAGATCCTGAATGAATACTTTGTGTCGGTATTCACGAAGGAGAGGGGCTTGTTGACAGCTCCTGTCTCTGAGGGAGCTGTGGACCAGTTGAGGGAAATATCCATACTGAGGGAGGAAGTGTTAGAGCTTTTAGGTAGCATTAAAACTAATAAATCTCCGGGGCCTGATGGCATTTATCCCAGACTGCTTAGGAAGGTACAAGGTGAAATTGCTAGGCCTCTGACGCCAAACTTTGTCTCTTCTTTGGACACAGGTGAGGTCCCAGAGGACTGGAGAATAGCTAATGTTGTACCGTTGTTTAAAAAGGGTAGTAGGGATAACCCTGGGAATTATAGGCCAGTGAGTTTGATGTCAGTAGTAGGGAAGCTGTTGGAGGGGATTCTTAGAGATAGGATGTATAGGCACTTAGAGCATTGCGATCTGATTAGGGATATGCAGCATGGATTTGTTAAGGGGAGGTCGTGCCTTACAAATCTGGTAGAATTTTTTTGAGGAGGTGACAAAAATGGTTGACAAAGGGCAAGCCGTTGATGTCGTCTGTATGGATTTCAGTAAGGTGTTTGACAAAGTCCCTCATAGGAGGTTAGTTGAGAAGGTCAAGGCTCATGGGATACAAGGACGGGTAGCGAGATGGATAAGTAACTGGCTTAGTAATAGGAAACAGAGAGTAATAGTGGAAGGATGTTTTTATAGCTGGAGGTCGGTCACTATTGGTGTGCCGCAGGGCTCGGTACTGGGACCTCTTCTATTTGTAATATATGTAAATGACTTGGAAGAGAGAGTAAGCAGAGTGATCAGCAAGTTTGCAGACGATACAAAGATGGCTGGACTTGCGGATAGTGAGGAGCATTGTCAAGCGATGCAGCAGGACATAGGCTGGTAGCTTGGGCAGATGGATGGAATTCAATCCTGATAAATGCGAGGTGATGCATTTTGGGAGAAAGAATGTAGTGGGGAGGTACATTGGGGTTCAGATGTTTCAGTCAGAGCAGAGGTGGTGGTAGAAGAGGGGGAGGAGTGGCATTGTTAGTTAAGGACAGCATTACGGTGGCAGAAAAGACGTTTGATGTGGACTTGTCTGCTGAGGTAGTGTGGGCTGAGATTAGAAACAAGAAAGGAGAGGTCACACTGTTGGGAGTTTTTTATAGGCCTCCAAAAAGTTCCAGAGAAGTAGAGGAAGGGATTGCAAAGTTGATCCTGGATAGGTGTGAAAGTAACAGGGTAGTTGTAATGGGGGACTTTAACTTTTCTAATATCGATTGGAAAAGCTATAGTTCAAGTACGTTAGAGAGGTCAGTTTTTGTTCAATGTGTGCAGGAAGGTTTCATGACTCAGTATGTAGATAGGCCAACAAGAGGCGAGGCTATATTGGATTTAGTACTGGGTAATGAACCAGACCAGGTGTTAGACTTGGAGGTGGGTGTGCACTTTGGTGATAGTGACCACAATTCGGTTACGTTTACCTTAGTGATGGAAAGGGATGGGCACGTACCGAATAACAGTAGTTATAGCTGGGGGAAAGGTAATTATGAGGCTATTAGGAGAGATTTAGGATGCATAGGGTAGAGCAGGAAATTGCAGGGGCTGGGGACATCTGAAATGTGGAGCATATTTAAGGAACAGCTTCTGCATGTCCTTAATGAATATGTACCTGCCAGGCGGGGAGGAAGTGGTCGAGTGAGGGAACCATGGTGTACTAGGGAAGTTGAATCTCTGGTGAAGAGGAAAAAGGAGGCTTATATAATGATGAGACGTGAAGGCTCAGTTAGGGCAATAGAGAGCTATAAATCAGCCAGGAAGGAGCTAAAGAGGGAGTTGAGAAGAGCTAGAAGAGGACACGAGAAGACTTTGGCGGATAGGATTAAGGAGAATCCTAAAGCTTTTTTCAGGTATATAAATAATAAAAGATTGGTTAGGGCAAGATTAGGGCCAGTCAGAGATGATAGTGGGAAATTGTGCATGGAGCCTGAGGAGATAGGAAAGACACTGAGTATTTTTCGTCAGTATTCACACAGGAGAAAGACAATGTTGTCGGGGAGAATACTGCGATACCAGGTTGTAGACTGGGTAGGATTGAGGTTCATAAGGAGGAGATGTTAGCGAATCTTGAGGGTATGAAAATTGATAAGTCCCCTGGGCCAGATGGGATTTACCCTAGGATTCTCTGGGAGGCTAGAGAGGAGATTGTAGAGCCTTTGGCTTTGATCTTCATGTCGTCGTTAGCTACAGGTATAGTGCTGGAAGACTGGAGGATGGCAAATGTTGTCCCTTTGTTCAAAAAGGGGAGTAGGGACCATCCTGGAAATTATAGACTGGTGAGCCTGACTTCTGTCAGGGATAGGATTTATAAGCATCTAGAGAGGAATAAATTGATTAGGGATAGTCAGCACGGTTTTGTGAAGGGTAGGTTGTGCCTCTCAAACCTTATTGAGTTTTTTGAGGAGGTGACCAAAGAGGTAGATAAGGGTAAGGCAGTTGATGTAGTGTATATGGATTTTAGCAAAGCGTTTGATAAGGTTCCCCATGGTAGGCTACTGCAGAAAGTGCAGATGCATGGGATTGAAGGTGATTTAGCAGTTTGGATTAGGAATTGGCTAGCTGATAGAAGACAGAGGGTGGTGGTTGATGGGAAATATTCAACCTGGAGTGCAGTTACAAGTGGTGTACCTCAAGGATCTGTTTTAGGGCCACTGCTGTTTGTCATTTTTATAAATGACCTAGATGAGGGTGTAGAGGGTTGGATTAGTAAATTTGCTGACGATACAAAGTGGGGGGAGTTGTAGATAGCGAGGATGGATGTTACAGTTTGCAGAGGGACATAGATAGGTTGCAGAGCTGGGCCGTGAGGTGGCAAATGGAATTCAATACGGATAAGTGTGAGGTGATTCACTTTGGTAGGAATAACAGGCATATGAAATATAGGGCTAATGGAAGGACCCTTAATAGTGTTGTCGAGCAGAGGGATCTTGGGGTACAAGTACATAGCTCTTTGAAAGTTGGCACCCAGGTTGATAAAGTTGTTAAGAAGGCGTACGGTGTGTTAGCTTTTATTGGTAGAGGGATTGAATTTAGGAGCCGTGAGGTTATGTTACAACTGTACAAAACTCTGGTGCGGCCGCACTTGGAGTATTGCGTACAGTTCTGGTCGCCGCATTATAAGAAAGATGTGGAAGCATTGGAAAGGGTGCAGAGGAGGTTTACCAGGATGTTGCCTGGTATGGTGGGAAGGCCTTATGAGGAAAGGCTGAGGGACCTGAGGTTATTTTCATTAGAGAGAAGAAGGTTACGCGGTGACCTAATTGAGGCGTATAAGATGATCAAAGGACTGGATAGGGTGGATAGTGAGAGCCTTTTTCCTCGGATGGTGATGACCAACACGAGGGGACATAACTTTAAATTAAGAGGTGGTAGTTATAGGACGGATGTCAGAGGCAGGTTCTTTACACAGAGGGTGGTGAGAGCGTGGAATGCCCTGCCTGCAGCAGTTGTGGACTCGCCTACTTTGGGGGCATTCAAATGTTCGGTGGATAGGCATATGGATGATATTGGAATAGTTTAGGTTAGAGGGTCCACTGGCCGGCGCAACATCGAGGGCCGAAGGGCCTGTGCTGTGCTGTTATGTTCTATGTATATGATAAAGGGTAGACCTATTAAGAGCATAGAAACGCAGAGGGACCTAGGGGTGCAGGTGAACAAGTCTCTGAAGGTGGCAGAGCAAGTGGAGAAGGTTGTGAAGAAAGCATATAGTATGCTAGCCTTTATAGGAAGGGGTATAGAGTACAAGAGCTGGCCTTTAATGTTGCAGTTGTATAAAACGTTGGTTAGACCTCATTTGGAATACTGCGTCCAGTTCTGGTCGCCTTACTACCGGAAGGACGTGGAGACTCTGGAGAGAGTGCAGGGGAGGTTTACCAGGATGCTGCCTGGTATGGAAGGTCTGAGTTATGAGGAGAGGTTAGGCAAATTGGGACTGTTTTCCTTAGAAAGACATAGACTTAGAGGAAATCTAATAGAGGTGTACAACATTGAGGGGTATAGATAGAGTAAACAGGGTTGAGCTTTTTCCTAGGATGGACTCAAATAGCACGAGGGGTCACGGGCTTAGGGTGAGGGGGGTAAGGCATAATTTGGATGCTAGAGGGAGTTTTTTTTTCAGAGGCTGGTGTGGGTATGGAATGTGCTGCCAAGTGGTAGAGGCAAGCACTCTGGAGTTATTTAAGAAATACTTAGATGGGCACATGAACAGAATGGGAATGAAGGGGTATAGAAAACTGATTTAAAACAGGGATCATGATCCTTGGGAGTCCCAGGGAAGTGTGTAAGTAGATGATGATATTGATGTATTTGTTTTTATCCTACAGGTGCTTTGGTCCACCTTGTTGTCTAACAAGGGGCATACACGCGATGGGTCGTGAGAGGGCTGCTCTTGGATTTTTTTCACGAGTATCCTAGTGCTTCACGTCGTTAGTGTACGCTTGACCTGGACCATTTGATGGGCAACACGACAGCTCAGTGACTATCGCTGTGCTGTGCAGATACATGGATTTGGGCCTGTGTCTGTGGGAGTTTGCGCATTCTCCCCGTGCTTGCGTGGGTTTTCTCCGGGTGCTCCGGTTTCCTCCCACATCCCAAAGATGTGTTCTTAGGCTAATTGGCAAAACAAATTCTCCCTAAATTGTCTCAAATTTGGTTTTTAATCCATAGATCTATAAACATAGGCAGGGATCATGGGTAGAAGTGGGAACATCGGGTTGGCGATGTGGGCTCGTTGGGTCAAAGAGCCTGTTTCCATACTTCTTTGTTCTTTATATATTACATAAGCTCCACAATCACCTATCATTCTGTGTTATTTCTTGTTATCTGTATGCATACACATGCCATATTTTAATGACACCTTCCCCCTTTAAACATAATACAAGTTAATAACATAATGTTTCTATTAAATTGATTATTATAATAGTTTATGACATTGATTTTTATCTTAGATGCCAGACTTGAGCAGTAAGCTAATTATTATGTTTATACCTCATTATTTTTCCAGATGAATGCTAGCATTGCTGAGCAAGCTCACTTAGTTTTTTTAACTTTCAAAAGACATTTTATCTGTCTTCTGGCTCATCATAAGCTAATAATCATTATTACAAATCAGTCATCATTAGTGAATGCCATATACCTTGACCAATTATACATATTCTCTGGAACCATGGGAACAATAAGTTCTAGCAATTCCTACCTAACTTTCCAATGGCCGCCAGGCCTAACCTCTTATCTGGTAGAATACTTAGCCTATTCCTTAGCTATCTGGAATCACTAGCTTGTCCTTGCTCAATTAATACCCCATTCACTGAGCTGTCTGGTACTGATGCAAAGAGTTATGCTTTTATCGGTGTATTGTTATAAGGAATGTGGTTCACTTTAGTGGCCTATTTTCCATGTTGCCTTAGAACCTTGTGCCATTAGCCAACATGTATGCCTGTTCAATAATACAGTTTCAAAAACATGTGTTTAAATTCTTTAACTGTGATTATATGTGTTTCTATGCAGGTAGTATCTCTACAAAGTATATATGAGGCAGCCTGTAATTCTTATTCTAAGCTAATCCCCACTGTTCTAATATTCTTTTAGTGTTTTAAATCCCAGAGTATTTTGAAGTCCTCTAACAAGATCCTTTCCGAAAGCACGTTCTGCAAATAATGATCAAAATGATGTGCTCAGTCGTCTGAAGGTTATAATGCTTAATGTCAGTTATGTAATGAAGAGCTGTTTGTTCATACTGTATTAATATCCAGGATTTTTTTGGTAAAGCTTGGAAATTACTGTTATGTTCCTGTTAATAGCCATTTAACATTTCAAGAACAAATCCAAACACCCAGCAATTAACAAATGGAACTATGCCACATTTTTAAAGAAAACCTCATTGAATTTCAAAGAGAATTAAAGAAAAGTGTTAATTTAATGTTTATAAGCACACATAATATGGATTGGGCTTCACTTTATAATGATCCCCAAGAGTCCCCTTATCTTATGAAACCTTGAAGGTTCATTCATTTTCCAGCCCGAAAGCATGCCACAGTCCTCAGAATTTACTTTCATTATCTTTGCTATTCCAGCTTTTGCTAAAGCACAGGATTTATGAGGATCCTTCCATTAGCTTTTGGCTAAGTGACTCTCCAATTTTCTTGAAAGACTTCATTATAACTTCAGCTCTTTTTCCTCGCTTTGGACATATGTAGACTGCTGTTTTTGCAGTTTCTACATTGTTCTCTCCAAGATAATTATTCAAGTTGACTGCTTTCTACCACAAGGCCATTTGAGGACCGCGATCAATTTTTTTTTTTTTTACAGCTTCTTTCCTCCTGACTAATTCAAAATTTGAGCTTGAGCCCCCACCTAGATTCTATGCTGTGATCAACAAAATTAGGCTTAGCTAACATTCATTTCCTTTGGCTTTCTCCATTCTGAGTTCAATCTGCACAAAATAAAATATGCAAATATCTTTGGTTGCTCCCAAAATGAGCTCCTTGCTCCTGTCAATGAAGTAAGTAGTCTCAGACATTAGGTTAAAGTCCAACATGTTTATTTGATAGGACAAGTTTGCGGAGCATTATTTCCTCATCAGGAGAGTGCAGGATTTGTTTTACAAATGGGGCATATGTAGATACAAACTCAATTATAAGATAATGGTTGGAAAGCAAGTCTTAACAGATAATCAAGTCTTTACAGATGCAGACAATGTGAGTGGAGAGAGGGTTAAGCACAGGTTAAAGAAGTGTGAATTGTCTCCAGCCAGGATAGTTAGAGATTTTGCAAGCCCAGGATTAAGATAGTGTGACGTGAACCTAAGATCCTGGTTGAAGCCTTGTGTGTGCAGAACTGGGCTACCAGTCTCTGTTCAACGACTCTACGTTGTCGTGTGTCATGAAAGCCGCTTTGGAGAACCTTATCTAAAGATCAGAGGCCAAAAGCCTTGACTACTGAAGTGTTTCCCGACAGGAAAGGAATATTGCCTGGTGATTGTCGAGCAATGTTCATTCATCTGTTGTCATAGCATCTGCATGGTCTCGCCAGTGAACAAGGCCTGCAATATTATTTTCCTTCATTGTCCAGTACTTCCCTGGAATGGAGAAACTACAACATCTTCTCCAAAACCTTCAAAATGTCTTTGAAGACAAACATCTTGCTGAAGACTTACGCCCTCACTAGTTGCCTTCAAACAGTTGCACAACCTCAAACAGACCATTGTCTGCAGCAAACTACCCAGCCTTCAGGAGAACAGTGACCGTGACACCACACAACCCTCCCACAGCAACCACTGCAAGACGTGCCAGATCATTGACACAGATGCCATCATCTCGTAAGAACACCATCCGCTGGATGCCCAGTACGTACATTTGCGACTTGGCCAACACTGTTTACTTGATATGCTGCCGGAAAGAATCTCCTGAGGCATTTTACGTTAGTGAGTCTGTGCAGACACTACGACAGTTAATGAATGGACGCTGCTTGACAAGGACTGTTCCCTTTCTGTCGGGGCACATTTCTGCAGTCAAGGGCATTCAGCCTCTGATCTTTGGGTAAGCGTTCTCCAAGGTGGCCTTCACAACAACGCAGAAGTAGATAGCCCAGTTCCACACACGAGGACAGCCTCAACCGGGGTCTTGGATTCAAGACTTGATTACCTGTTAAGATTCACATTCCAACCACTATCTTATCGATTTTGTGCCTATAAATGCCCTGTGCGTGAAACAAATCTTTGTTGAAGGGGCAGTGCTCCAAAAGCTCATACTACCAAATAAACCTGGTGTTGTGAGTCTGCTTACTGTGCTTACCCCAGTCCAATGCCGACAACTCCACATCTTGTCAACAAAGACACAAATTAACAGAAGAATCTTGTATCCCCACATCCTATCTCCATGACAACGTAGCTTGTTCTAAGATGCTCTCAAATGGAAATGTAAATAAATAATTTTACCTTCTATTGCTATTCTTGATTCTATAGTGTATATCAGTAGTTTATATTGTGAATGGGGACATTTATGTTCCTTTCTTCAAATGCCCTTGCTTCATTGCAGGCTTTGAGATGGATCATTTCATTATTCAAGTGTTTTCACTATTAACTCTGACCTTGCAAGGTAAACACAGACTAAATTTTTTAAGTGTAATAAGCCCAGTCTTGTTTGTTTTTCCATTTACATCAAACTTCTTACTAGGTTCTCACCAGATGCCCAAAATTTTTTACGTGAAAACTTTAATTGCTAAACAAAAATTTTACTTTCAGAAACCTTAATTATGAACTAAATATTTGCAGTATTGTTGGGAGTATTAGGTGACTGAGGCATAATGTGTTTATATGGTACTCTATTTTACAAGGTTAGTTGTTAAATGAATCCAAGCCAGATTGTAAAGTATGAAACAGATCCAGATATCATATAAGTATTTTTTACAAACCAATAACAGATTCCCCCTTTTCTATAAACAACAACATAATACCATATTAATTACAAAGCAGTTGAAGAGGGGAAAAAATTGGCTTTCCGTATGTCTTACAACTCATTATAATATAATCACTTTGAGGACTGCAATATTTTCTTGGAGGAAGCATTTCTCAAACAGTCTGATAATTGATGATTTGCGTCAACTAATTTTACTTCGGAGATCTCTTTTCACTCCAAAATTTGCTGTACACTAACAAGGTAAAACCTCAGCGTTTTCTTAGTGACAGTCTTTATCAAATGAATATTATCTCAAAGAGAACGATTTATCCACATAGTTATCAATATGCAAATGTTTTCGAGATACCCCTTGTGTAGGGTTTCTTGCTAAATGTTAGCAAAGTACAATCTTGTATTTAGTGTTTCAGCTAGGGTCAGTGTTTTCAGGGCACTTTTAATCACCCTTTTTGTTTCTTTTAAGAGTTACTAGGCCAAGGGATAATATTTTCATTTTTATCCAGCTGAACCCAAATACTCATCTGGAAGATTGGCATGAGAAGCATCACTAAAAAAAAGACTAATATAATTTCCTTCAGGTCACCCAAGGCTCGGAACTTTAGTGCAGATTTCTCAAAATGCAATTTATTCAAAAAGAAAAGAGAGTATTGGAAAAGCTCAACAGGTCTGGCAGCGTCTCTTGAGAGAGAAAAAATAGGAATGTTTCAAGTCCATTTGATTTCATGAGAATCCAAGAGAAACGTGTCATGTATTAAATTGTAGATGGGAGAGTTTGCATCAAGATGTAGCAAATTTAAGAACACAAGGTGGGTTAGGAGGGGGGAGAATTTGTGCACTGAGACAAGGTATGGGATATTTTAGAGTTTTAAGGTGGAGGAGAAAGGTCATATTCTGATGTTGTTGAACTCGATATTCAGTCGTCTGCAGCTAGTGTTTAGGTTAAGATGTCAAGCTCTTTAAATATGCCAAACCAGTAGAATTTAATTTTGACACTTGACCAAACACAATAGATGTAGTCACCTTTCTAATTTTCTTGTTAGTGGCACATTATAAAGTTGTCTTCCAGGATATCAGCTAAGTATAAACTGGTTTACAAAGCGTTAACATAATTAGCTAGTATACATTCACTTTATGAAAATCTAGTGATTACCAAGGATATCCAATAGTACGATATTTTTGTTGCAATTTCTCCTCCACCTTGAAACCCTTTTAAAATATCCCATACATTTATTATCTTAACGCAAAAATCCTCTCCCCTCCTACCCCAGTCCATGTTTCATGTTCTTAAATTTGTTACATCTTGTTGCAAACTCTCCCAGCTACAGTTTAACACCTAACACATTTTCCTTTAAGTGCAACCAACTGTTGGAACACCCTGTCAGACTGATGAATATTAATACAGAAATAATTAGAGATTCTTTAACCCCAAAATTAAGAAAAAACATGAAATCTTGGGTTTCATGGGGTTTTTCTTCATCAAATCCAAGACCCTGTAGGACTCTACCTACAAACATTCCATAACTACATCAAGGATTTTTTCTCATTAAAAGAGGAGACAAAATATGTCATGAAAAGGGTAAGTACAGAATGTTCTAACTGCATTCTAACCTTCCTATTAAGATATAAGTCACTCTTCCACCTCTCAGCAATGATCATAAAACATAGATCACCAGTTTAGCCTTCGGGTGAAAAGAAACGAAGAAGAATTTTTTTGCACAGTCTTAGCGTTGTACAATGTACACAGTACATTCCTTAATTAGAAGAAGCATGCTGAAGAATATTTTCCATTTAGGACAAATGGAAGCCCCTGCCAATCTTAAGAATGAAAACTCACTGTAGTATTCAATTGTTGGACCATCCCTGTCAGACTGATAAATATTAATGTGAAAAAGGATAGAATCCAGATTTTACAATGAACTGCATTCTGCTACTCCAAATTATTGTCTTCCATGGAGTTCAGAAAACCCTTATCTTTCACCAGATTGGAGAATGACTTTATAGAATTGTTGAATGCCATTCTCAGTGTGTAGCAGGATACAGTAGACTATTTTGCATTCCAGTGGCCTTCAGTCATCTAACTTCATCAGAGCTCATGTGCTTCTGTTGTATTTCTGCTGAGAAGTCATAGAAGAAAAGTTTTTGCTCCATCATAGAGCAAGACCCCATTATGTCTAGCTATCGCCAATATTCTTTGGTGATTCTTGAAGTTACGAAAATGCATAATACAGGCCAGGGTCATTGATTCCATCATTAGTTTCCATCTAATAGCCTAAAGGGCAGACTCCATCTAGCAGCGCGATTCAGTTGTCTGAAATTTGAGATGTAAGCGGATGATTCTCAGTGACAGGATACAATGTGCCCTTTCTAATGTGATGTGCCCAGCTTTAATTTCTAAATTAAGAAAATGTGACAGCCACCTCTCAAAGAATTTAACTGGGAGCTTATCTGTAGCTCCCTTTGGCAAAGTCCCAATCTAGATATTTTTCCTTGGTTCTCAGGCCATCAAGGAATTCTGACATACCATGCAACTACTATTCCAAGAATTGTAAGCAAGCTTCAACTGAGGAAGTTGCAATTTTGACAGTAACAATCTTGTCTGCTTCATCAATCTTTTTAACCAATATTCTGCAGTTCTATAGTTTTGAGTACTGATATTTTGCACTAATAGACTGAGTTTCTCATCAATGACCATAATATTAGCAATCATCAGTTGTGATGCGTCTGACTGTACTGAATCAAGAGCATGTTCGTTCACCAACTTGCCATGTTGAGGAGTTGGCTCCACTCCAGTTACTTACTGTTCACTATTCTCTCTTGTCAATAATTTTCTGAATATTCTTGGCATTTTGTCACCAACATTTAACCAGAAACCTTCCAGGGACAAGATATTGAGTCTTAACTCCCAAATTGGATAACTACAAGCTGTGAGCATGATAAATGAAAGGATTACAGGCTGAGTAGCCCTAGAGTTGTCAGAAATACTCTGTTCCTGTGCTCGCATCAAGTGATGCTTTAGTAGGATTTTTAATTTGTTACAAATGTGATGAGCAAGTTGGTGTCAGGAATGTGCCAGCATGTTAAAAGCCACCAGCATTTCAAAAGGTATTTCACAAGATGTGAGTCCCAGTAACAAGATTAGCAGTTGTGGATAGACAAGAAGAAAACTCAAAGAATCCTGCTAATAGGGAACGCTCTGGGTAGACAAATGCAACATTTAGAGAAGGCATACATGTGTAAATCTTTTAGAATTACAGAAGCTGAAGGAACAACCACAAATATGCAGAACCATCAAATGGAAATAATACTATGATTAACAACCTTTTTGTGGAAGCAAGAAGACAGTTACCATCTAACAGCCTGAAGGGCAGACTCCATCTAGCAGCGCGATTCAGTTGTCTGAAATTTGAGATGTAAGAGGATGATTCTCCCAGTCCACTGTGCTGCTTTTGTAGCACAGCAAGCCTGGAGGTTTGAGCGGATGCCATTTTGTGGGCTCCCTACTGGAGACCACAGCCAGCACATCTTCGACAGCTGAGTGGGATTAACTGAATCTCCTCACCTGTGGGGAGCTAGCGGCCCAGTCCCACTGGACTGAAGGGTGGGGGCAGTGAAGCCCCCAGAGTGTTGGTGGCCAGGGAGGGATGGGCGCTGCTTGGATATTGCCAGCCTGGGCCCCCTGCCAATGCCCAGGTGGCATTTTGGCACTGCCCATGGGGACTGTGGCCCCTGGTGAAGGTGGGGGAGTCCAGTTGCCACTCTGCACTGGGACTGTGAGCAGAGGCTACAGACCATAGGCCAATTCAAGCAGACTAAGTTGGTTGACGGTGCATCCCTAATTGCAGGTGATAAAAATGGAATCCTCTTGTCCCAATCATGAGGGTTATCTTGGCTGTAAGCCTCATCATGGTTTTCAAAGTCTGGTGCCATCTCTCTAGGGCTCCTTAAGATTCTGGATAATGGGTTGATGAATTGTACTTTCTGATCCTGAGGCTATTCATGATCTCTTTGAATAGTCCTGATATAAAATTTGAACCTTGTTTGACTGAATCTCCTTTGACAAACCATATCTGGTAAAACAAAATTCTCCTACCTGTAATGGTTCTTAAGAGTATGGCTTCTGGGAATTGGGTGGATAAATTCATGATAATTAGCAAATACTGATTTGCACTTTGTTTTTGGCAAAGGCTATATCAATTGATGAGGACTCTTGTAAAAGGTTCACCAAACACTGGGATAGGTATTGGTGGTATGGGCTTGATTACCACTTGCGGTTTCCTGATTTTCTGACAGAAGAGGTAGGTATGACAAAAGGGGACTTCATCTGGACCAATACAGCCGCCTTTGGATTTTGTCTTGGGTTTTCTTTATTCTGAGAGTTCCCTGGTGGAAACTGTTGAGCTACCCTCAGAATCTCTTTCCTAAACTCAATTTAATAGAATTTCATTCTCTGCACTAACATGTAGTGGCCTCCATTTTTACATTAGTATGTTCTATCTGTACATAGTAACATTTGGGAATGCATTGAACCTATAATAGAGTATATGGTCTCTCTATATTAATCTCGTTCTCAGTTAACTTGCTAGAGATGTTATCAGATAACCTGATTTCATTTGCATTGCCCTGGGGTGGCAGTTCCTCCCGTTTTTATCTTGATTGATAAGCCTGTGATTGCTTTACTATGTTATCTGGGGAAAAAATGCCCAGGATGGTCTGTTTATAATTTCTCAGTGGCTTGATTTTCTTCCAGCTGTTCAACTACGGTAGTCATCACGACCATCTGTGATCCTGCCATATCATTCCCGGAATGAATTGAATGCTTGCAATGGGTAGGATTTTGACCATGCCTACCACTACTTCCCTCATTTTCAAGCCACTCTCTAAGCTTACTTTTATTAAAGAGCTTTGTTTTATTTCTCCGTGAATGCTGCAGATCAATATCTTGCAACGTCCGTTTTGGATGATAAATATCTCTATCCCACAACATTAGGGATAGACTTGTACTGGAATCTTGTAATATTTTACTACCTATTCCTATTCCATCCTGCCCACAGGGAAATATTTTACCATTGCGCACACAACCTTTAAATACATCCGTCGCCACCTGCTGGTCATTGTGCCCTGTGCAAAGGGCACAAACATTTCCTTCCTTTTTGTCTGCCCTTTTCTCTTGGTGTACCAATCTGACTGGCTTCTCTGGTTCCCCAGGTTTTAAGTTCCCTTTTTTTCCTGTGCAAAATTAACCTCAACCGGACAACCATTTAGTTTCCAGCATAATAATCTGCTGTGGCCCAGTTTGTCATCATAAAAACATCTGACTGTTTTACGTATCTCTTGCCTCTCCAGTAGACTCGAATTTTTTTTTTGAGGGGAAGTCACCTTCGAGCTTCCTACCACTACCCCTCTTGCTGGCCTCTCTTTTCCATCTTTCCAGTTTCTAGCTTTCTCTGACTTTAATGTGTGTCTAAGGAAAAGCTTTGGTCTTTGATTCAAAGCTTTATAGCTTGCGTGGCCATTCTAACATTTTATTCCTCAGTGTGCATTCTAATTGTGGTAGGCAATGAGTCTTTACATTCCTCCAGCAAAATTATCTCTCTAAGTACTTCATAGCTGTCGTCTATTTTCAGTGATCACATCCACTTATCAAACTGACTTTGTTTGACCCTTTAGAATTCAATATACATCTGTCTACTCTGATTTTTTTACAGCTCTAAACTGTTGTCAGTAAGCCTCTGGTGCCAGCTCATAAGCACTCAATATCACTTTCTTCACTGCCTTGGTCTCCAGAGATTTCCTTTAGAAAGAAACGCATGGATTTCATTTGTCCTAGCTACAAATTTAGTTCTTAGGATCCAAATATTTTGTGGCTGTCTTACCAGTCTACCTATTTTCTCAAAAAAAACACAAGAAGAGTCTTGGCTTCCTTTTCATCAAATTTTGGAAGAGCTTGTACAGATTTGAGCATCTACCCACAGGTTTCATCTCTCCCTCATTCGGCTTTGTTGATCCCATTCTTTCTCCCTTTCTTGCTAATTTCTGCCTTTTCAATTCCCTTCAAAATTCTCTTTCCTGTATCTCTAACTTAATTATTATGTTTCTCTTACTTGAAGCTTAGCTAGTTCAATTTTTTCCCTTCTCAAAATATTGGGTCTCACTAACCCCTCTGTATATTTAAATATTTGGGAAGCTTTCAATTTGCCCTTTGCCCTGTAGATACTTCCAATTTATTTGCCAATTCCATCAAATTGGTTTTTGGCACACTTTTAAAACTTGCTCTGATTACATTGTCTATTTCCAGATAAGATCAAGCTACCTTCCCTGCCATTTTCAGCTGTCTTATTTAAAATAGCGTGTTTTTTTTTGGTTGCATATGGTCCTTCCTCTCGTTAGGTTCAAAGTCAAAAATCCCCTATACTCAGGAATTTAATCTGGCTGTTATCTGCAAAGATGTTCCAATTTGAAGAACTTGTTTATTGCGGTATATAATTTTGTTTCTAGAAATTCTGTGAGGATTCACGTGTGAGACCCAGAGAGGATAATAAGTAGCCCAGTTGTATTAAAGATGATTTATTATAATAAAGAAAAGACATATAGGAATAGGGCTATAATGATCTAAGACAATTAGATACAAAAACTACTAAACACACTTCTACAGTTTGTAGAAATGATCCCATTTGATTCAGAGTTACATTGAACTCTTCTTGACTTCCCTCTTCCAAACTCTTTTGTGACTTTTCTATTCCAACTTTTTCATGACTTCCCTCTTTGCAAACGACATTCAATTTAATCAATCTATAAGTAAAGATCAGTTTATAGTTACTACACTGTATATGATTGAGAAATTACTCTAGGGAATGTCTTTGTTGGTTCTGTATAATGCGCTTAGAATACTTTTAGGGAGTATTGATGACAATGCTGAGGAGTGACAACATAAATTAATTCTTGATCCTGAGTTTTTTTTTAAAAGCACAAACTTTATGCAGTTTTTTGTATTTGTGTACACTCCAGGATAAAGTGACTATGAGTTGGATATCAGAATTAAAAACTAGCAGCACCAGATCTTGCAGAAACAATTATTACTACACTTGCATCACGAGATTCCTGCAAGTCTTTTATAAAAAATCAAAACGGTACATCAAACCATAAATTAATCCAACTAGTCTTATTGTTGCCAAGTTAAGAGTAGCAATGTTTTACACTGGTTAGCAGCTTTCTACTCCAAAACAAAACTGATGCTACTACATGCAGAATATGCTTCATTCTGAAAGGTTTGGAGGAAGAGCATTTGTTTCTTTTCTTATGATTGACATTTAATAATCTTGACCAATACTCCCCTCTCTTTTTGCTGTTTTTGGTTGATTCATTTGTGTATGGTACTTTGCCAGACCAAAAAACGTAAATATGCACAAATGCCTGTATCTTAAAGCAAATGATTTGAATGTGCCTAATATATTAATTTTCAGGTTGCAGCTGTACAGCTTAGTTAAAATGTACTACTTAAGACCACTATGAAGGAATCTTTTTTCCTCAGTGCACTCATTTTGGTGGTGAAAGCAGACCAGCATAAATTGGGAAATACTCTTGCCCACTTTTGTTAATTCCAGCAAGGGTATATGCCCTCTTATTAATGCTAAGCTTTAAGAATATGCCCATTTTAGCTTGGATTTCTAAATTGCACATTTACACTATTACAGAATTCATAATGAACTACAAGTTTGTTTATAAGCAGCAGATATTGTATATGTTGACACTTGTGTACCTGAGCTCTAAATGTTGGAAATGAACAGAAATTGAAACATTTTGATTTGTGTCCTTGTTGCAGCACTGAGCTGACCTTGGCCAATGTCACTAATGGCTTTTCATGATTGTATAACATTATTTTCCCTTGGCCTCAGCCTGGTCTTTTATTTAATGGACCACATATCCTCTTTCAGTGTTAGTTGTCTCAATTGAGGTTAAGCGCATGCAGATTGGTGTTGTTGGATGGTTACTTGGGCACATATAAAAAGACACTTGATGACCTAGTAATGGAGTGGAGTCATAAGATCGAAATCCCTATATTATTTTACTCTGGAATACATCTGTTCCAAATGAGACTGATTCTGGGTTTCATTCTTCATCAATTGAAACATTCAATTGATGAAGAATGAACGTTCATCTCCGCCATTATCTATGTGATTTCCCCCAATTGTTCCAGTTTTAACTATTTGCAGCTTCTTCAATAGGTTTCTCTTTGCACTGTTCACGATTGTTTCAGGACCTCCAGGATTCATCTTTGGCTTTTTCTTTTATCTAAATGCTGCTTCATAGTGACATAAATTGTAGTTTTACAGTCCATCAAAATCTCTTTTGTCTCTTGTGTATCATCTCTTTGCCCTACCATTGGCAAAATGGCTTCAACTTAAGTCCTGTACTCTGGAATTGTCTCCCTCCATCCGTGCAACCTTCCTCAATCCATGTAACTCTATATTTCTCTACTTTAACTCCATGTCCTTAAGTTTTATTCATATCCTTTGGTTCAGCATCAGTTTTAACTATTATGCTTCTGTGAAGCACTTTGCAAATGGCATATACAAATGCAAGGTGCCACGATTGTTCATTTTTAATAAAAAGCTGTATCCTAAGTTCCCTCCTTAAAATAAATCTTCTGAAACCCCATTGTTTTACCCATGCCTTTAATCATTCTCGCCCCCACTGCCCCAATACTCATCCTTCTCTAACCTTTGATTTTATTATAATTCCATACAGTATCTTGACGTAAAATGCCTTAAGATATTTTGTATGTTGAATGCAAATTATTCTGTCTAGAATCCATTCTTAGCAGACAGACAGAAATGTATCTGTTTCCTAGTGACTTGTATAATCTAAATAGTTTAAAAATGCACAAAGCCTTGATTAGATCTCATTTAGATTTCTGTGCTAATTGCATCGCACCTCAGCAATATGTTGACATTGCAAAGGATACAGCACAGATTCATGATGGTGATACTGAACAAAAAGGACCCACAGAGTTGACTTATATTCTCGAGTATGGAAGCCCATGGGGTGGTTTAACTGCAATATTTAAGATGATTAATCAAATTGAATGTGTGAAAGAAACAATTTCCTCCAGTACAGGAGTCCAGAACAAAAGGGCCATAAAATACTTGGAAAATGAACTATTAGTATAGCTGGACTCCTGTTGTCCATATTCATAACCGGTATTCCTATTGATGAAACTTGGGTTCAAAGTCACAGTTTAAGCTCCACATATTTTGCCTCAATTGAATCGATTTATTATCGTAACACTCATTGGGACACAGTGAAAAGTATTGTTTCTTATGAGTTGTTAGGGACAAAACATATCGTTCAGAGTACGTAGGGGAGAAGGGAAGGATCGGGTGCAGAATATAGTGTTGCAATTACTGCTAGTGTGAAGAGAAAGATCGACTTAATGTGTAATAGAACCATTCAAAAGTCTGATGGCAGCAGGGAAGATGATGTTCTTGAGTCAATTGGTATATATTTTCTGACTTCTGTATCTTTTTCCTGACAGAAGAAGGTGGAAGAGAGTACGTCTAGGATGCTTGGGGTCCTTGATTTTGCTGGCTGCTTTCCCGAGGCAGCAGGAAGTGTAGATGGAGTTGATAAATGGGATGATGGTTTGTGTGATGGACTGGGCTATGCTCACAACCATTTGTAAGCCATTTCTGGTGGTCTTGGTCGGAGCAGGAACCGTACCAAGCTGTGATGCAACCGGAAAGGATGCTTTCTATGGTACACCTGTAGAAACTGGTGAAAGTTGTGGTAGATGTGCTGGATTTCCTTAGCCTTCTGAAAAAGTAGAGGCGTTGGTGAGCTTTCTTAACTATAGCGTGGGCATGAATTACCAGAACAAATTGGCGCTGTCAACCACTTCCATGACTTCACCTTTGATGTAGGGAAGGGCATGTCCTCCTAGACATACTGTATTCCACCTTGTGTTGGGAAAAAGATACAGAAGTCAGAAAACGGGTACCAGTTGACTCAAGAACATCATCTTCCCTGCTGCCAGTTTCCTGAAGTCAATGACTATCTCTCTTGTTTTACTAACATTGAGGGAGAGATCAGTGTCAATTCAGTTCTATTGAGGGCTACGGTGGCATTAAATTTCCAAGAAGCCAATTTATGTTTGAATATGGAACTTTTGATTTGTCAGAAATGGCACCTCTCAATGATAACACCCTCCCGCCCAAAACCTGGGACCTGTTAGCATCTAAACGTGGGCTTTTTGTCTGGTACATACTGAGGGGTTTTTTTTAAACCCTGATTTATCAGTGCTGTTAATGTCTGCCAAGCATGCAACACTTTAAATCAGGAGGTGTCTCAAAGCGCTCCACACCTAATGCTGCCTATCCCTTTCCAAGCACTGCTTACCCATTCCCACCTGACTCAACTGTGCTCTCTCCCCTGTGCAATTCAACACAGTATCTGGGGTGCAGGTGGGAGGTTGAGCAGTGTTGGGTGGGGGAGGGAAGGTGAGCTGTGTCAAGTGGAAGGTGAATATTATAAGGGGGTTGGTGGGGACCTAGGATAAAAATTAGTTAACAGGTACATTTAAAAAATAATAATTTCGCTGAATTGAAGGCAGATCTCAAGTGGCATGAATTCAGTTTTTTTTTCTAGAAAGAAGAATCCCTTACACATTTAATTAAGCAAGACTCCTTTGGTGTTTGCGCGAACACAAAATGTGCCTGATTTTGTTGTTGCCAAACTTTTTTTAACGCTCACTAAATATTGTTCTAAATATTGAAAAAGAAACCCAGAAATGAGCATCATACAAGACACTACATAATTTCCAGACAATTTTTAAAATTTTTTAATTGAATACAGGTGACACTGACAAGGCCAGCATTTGCTGCCTATCCGTAATTGTCCTTGGGAAGATGTGGTGAGAATTTTCCTGAACCAGTGCAGTTCACCTGGTGCTGGAACACTCAGTTGAGAAGGGAGTTCCAGGATTTTTGATCCAGCAACAGTGAAGGAATGGCAATGCTGTTACAAATCAGGAACATGTTTGTCTTGAAGGGGAGCTTTCAAGTGCTGGTGTTCCCATGCAGCTGCTCTCCTCGCCTTTCTAGGTGACTAAAGGTTGCAAGCTTGGAAGTGCTGTTGTTGGAGGCTTGGTTAACTGCCACAGTGTATCTTTCTTTATATGCAGTACACACACTGTTGCTGCTGTATGTTGGTGGTGGAGGGAGTGAATGTTTAAGGTGGTAGATGGGCGCTGATCAAGTAACCTGCTTTCTCTTGAATGATGTTGAATTTCTTGAGTTGCATTTATCCAGGCAAGTGGGACATATTTCATTATGCCACTGACATGTGCCTTGTAGATAGTGAGTAGGGAGGAGAGTTAATCCCAGAAGAGTTCTCAGCCTCTGATCTGCTTTTGTAGCCACAGTGTTTGTGGTTTAGTTTCTAGTCAGTGCTAACACCCAGAATGTTTGATAGTGGAGGAGTCAGCAATGGTAATGACAAGGGAACCTGTTGGATTCTGTCTTGTTGGAGATGATCTGGCACAGATATTACTCGCCACTCATCAACTTAAGTCTTGCTCAGATGTTTGCAGTCAGACTATAGAAATAGGCAAGTAGAAATAAATTTGAATGGAAAGTGTTTACTTTGCTGCTTGGAGTTTGCTGCAGGCAATTACATTTTACGTTTACAGATTGCTGCTGCAGTATATTGTATGTAGTCCTCTGTACACGTTGAAAGAGAATCTGTATTTTAGATTTTTTGTTATATAAACACTATGCTCACTGCTGCATATTGCTTTTTGTCGCCATTTACTAAAGTTTATGTTTGAAAAACATAAATCTGAAAGTAGCTGTGCTATTATCAGTGAGTTCCATAATATTTACAATAATATTGCTGGATAAATAGCAGTCTGAATCCCCAGTGAAATAGTGTCAATGAAGGTGTTTTAAAATACGAAAATTACATTTTTTAGCAATAACTAGTAGAATATTAATTTTACTGCACAAGTAAACCATCAGTTATGAATGTCAATATTGTCTAATGTATTTGCACCTTTAAGTACGTATTCCCCCACCTGTGATGGTCATCAGGGGCAGACAATGAAGCGGGAAAAAATCTTAGTCGTTCCAAGTTACTTCTGCAAGCTTCCTACCAATTGACTCAAGTTATCAAGCTATTTGAGAATGATGTGCAAACAAGATGTACAGAAAAATTAGTAACTTGTTCTTGTTTCAAATTTCATCTATATACAATACTAATAATCAATTATAAATACAATTACAGTTTGATTCTTGTTGGCATGAGATCCAAATTATCAATCCATTCATATTAAGCAATTTAACCAAAGTAGCACAACTATTTTTAATCAAGTAACTTTGAATTAAGTGGAGTAGATTATGATTATGGAAAAGTATTGTTATTCAAGCTAGCATCCTCAAACAGGTTAGCAAGTTTGACAATGTACCAGTCATTATAGCTCAAAACAAGAAATTAATTTCAGATCATCTTCATGAGTGAAGTGAGACGCCTGAAGGTCAGAGGGTGGCAAATGTTGTGCCTTTTGTTTAAAAAGGGCTGCAGGGAAAAGTCTGGGAACTACAGGCCAGTGAACCTCACATCTGTGATGGGTAAGTCATTGGAAGGTATTTTGAGAGAGAGGATCTGCAGGCATTTAGAGACACAAGGACTGATTACGGATAGTCAGCATGGCTTTGTGAATGGAAAACGACGTCTCTCAAATTTGAATTTTTTGAAGGGGTAACCAAAAAAGAGGGCAGTGCATTTGATGTTGTTTAGCAAGGCCTTTGACAAGGTACCACATGGTAGGTTGTTGCATAAGGCTAAATCTCTCAGGATCCAGGGTGAGGTAGCTAAATGGATACAAAACTGGCTTGATGACAGGGGAAGTTGTAGAGGGATGTTTTTCAAATTGGACCTGTGACGAGCAGTGTGCCTCAGGAATCAGTGCTGGGTCCACTGTTATTTGTCATTTACATTAATGTTTTGGATGAGAATATAGGAGGCATGGTTAGTAAGTTTGAGAACGATACCAAGATTGGTAGCATAGTGGACAATGAAGGAGATTATCTTGATCAATTGGGCTGAGGAATGCAGATGGAGTTTAATTTGGATAAATGCGAGGTGATGCATTTTGGTAGATTGAACCAGGGTCCGACTTGTTAATGGTAGGCGTTGGGGAGAGCTACAGGACGAAGAGGTCGAGGGATACAGGTTCATAGCCCCTAGAAAGTGGGGTCACAGATGGACAGAGTAGTGAAGAAGGCATTCAGCATGTTTGGTTTCATTGGTCAGAACACTGAATACAGGAGTTGGGACGTCTTGAAGTTGTACACGACATTGGTAAGGCCACACTTGGAATAATATGTATAGTCCTGGTTATTATAGAAAGGATATTGTTAAACTAGAAAGAATGCAGCAGAGATTTACTAGGATGCCATCGGAACTTGATGGTTTGAGTTATAAGGAAAGGCTGGATTGACTGGGACATTTTTCTCTGAAGCATCGAAGACTGAGGGGTATCTTGTAGAGTTGATAAAATAACGAGGGCATAGATCAGCTAGATGGTCAATATCTTTTTCCAAAGGTAGGGGAGTTTAAAATTAGAGGGCATAGGTTTAAGGGGAGAAGTACAAAGGGCTCCAGAGGGGCAATTTTTTCACAAAGGGTGGTGAGTGTCTGGAACAAGCTATCAGAGGTAATAGATGCAGGTAGAATTTGTCTTTTAAAAAGCATTTAGACAGTTACGTAGGTAAGATGAGTATAGAGGGATATGGGCCAAATGCAGGCAATTGGGACTAGCTTAGGGGTTTAAAAAAAAAAGGTGACGTCATCAAGTTGGGTTGAAGACCTGTTTCCATGCTGTAAGCCTTTATGACTGAGTGGACTAGTCTTAAAGCCTGTCAGTTAGTTTGGAATACCAATTATCATGTTGCATCCTCAAAATGCATCTTTTTTGGTCATTTGTCCTAATCTCTTTGTGGCCCAATGTCAAACTTTGCTTTCTAACACTCCTGACTGATGACTGGATATTTTATTACATTGAAAGCATTGTATAAATACAAATTGTTGCTTAAAATTAGAAGTTTGTTTTTTACAGTTGGATTCCCTTTGCAAAGGAGAATTTAGACTATGCATTTACTGAATGGTATAAAATTCTTTGGAGGCTGATTATTTTTGTGTTAGCTTTGGTTTGTTGCCAATATTTTTTTCAAAGCTATAAAATCTATTTTGGTGTTTCCCTTCAAGAACCACTGGATGTGTTTCTGAAAGATACGTTTCTTAAGAAAGAATGTCGTGTGTTCACTGACTTAACAGTGTCTGTCTTGCAGTATGCTCCAAATACAGGAAATCTGCTTATAAACAGGTGATATCAAGAGTTTTTTTTAAACTCTTGAGCTCTTGAATCTAGAGTGACAACATGTGATGTGTCATTTGGTTTGGACAAGAACAGGTGTGGTTTATTTTTAATAATGGCAGGCAGATCTGAGTAAAGGAATAAAAAGCCCACAGAAAAAGTAATCCAAGTATGATTGACACAAGAAGTTAATGATAGTATTGAATTAAAATATGAGGCTTAATGTGCCCAAAAGAGCAGTAAGCCTGAGGATTGAGAGGACAGAATTCAATAAAGGGTGACCAGGAAATTGGATAAAAAAGTGAAGAGGATATAGTAAACTATGAAAAGACATTAAATAGGTATGTAAGTACATACCTGCCATTTAGAGACAGGCGGGAGAAATTATAATGGAGAATATAGGCATAGCAAAGATGTTCTGGAAATAGTGGGGTTCCAAGTAGGAAGCATTAAGAAACTTGTGAAGCAATAGTACTGGAGAAATTAATGGGACTAAAAGTTGATCAGTTCCTTTGTCTGAATTCTAGAGTCTTGAATAAGCTAGTGGATATATTGGTTTTGATTTTTCAGATTCTAGAACGTTCCTCATAAGTTGGAAGGAATGGACATAACCCTTCTATTCATGGAAGGGAGGAGAGAAATTGGGGAACTATATATCAGTTAGCTAAACATCAGTCATTAGAATGCTTTAATAAAAAAATGAGTAGGCAAAATCAGAATGTATTTATGAAAGGTAAATTTATAAATGGCCTGCTCTTGCTCTTATTTTTTATATTCTTATGAAGTAGTGTCCTGAGTCTAAACCTGTGGCCATTTGATATAGAGGCAGATCCCCTACTAGGTTGTACTTCAGATTTGATGGTCTGTTTAGTCTAAATATGTAAATAACAAAATAATCAACAATAATAACTAACCTCATTGAGTTTTTTGAGAAAGTGACCAGAGAGGTGGATGGGGGTAAGGCGGTTGATGTAGTATATATGGACTTTAGTAAGGCGTTTGATAAGGTGGCCCATGGTAGACTTCTACAGAAAATGAGATGTGTGGAATAGAGGGTGATTTAGCTAATTGGATTAGGAATTGGCTGGCAGATAGAAGACAGAGGGTGGTGGTTGATGGGAGATATTCATCGTGGAGTTCGGTGACAAGTGGTGTGCCTCAGGGGTCTGTTTTGGGGCCCCTGCTGTTTGTAATTTTTATAAATGATCTGGATGAGGGTATTGAGGGATGGATCAGTAAATTTGCAGATGACACTAAAGTCGGTGGAGTGGTAGATAGTGAAGAGGGGTGTTATAGTTTACAGAGTGACTTGGACAAGTTGCAGAGCTGGGCCGAGAGGTGGCAAATGGAGTTTAATGTGGAAAAGTGTGAGGTAATGCACTTTGGCAGGAACAATAAATGTGTAGAGTATAGGGCTAATGGTAGGGCTCTTAATAGTGTTGAGGAACAGAAGGATCTTGGTGTATGTGTCAATAGATCCCTGAAAGTAGGCAGTCAAGTGGATAAAGTTGTTAAGAAGGCATATGGAGTCTTAGCTTTTATTGGTAGGGGGATTGAATTTAGGAGCCGCAGCATCATGTTGCAACTGTACAAAACTCTAGTGCGGCCGCACTTGGAGTATTGTGTGCAGTTCTGGTCCCCACATTATAAGAAAGATGTGGAGGCATTGGAGAGGGTACAGAGGAGGTTTACCAGGATGTTGCCTGGTATGGAGGGCAGGTCCTATGAAGAGAGGTTGAAGGATTTGAGGTTGTTTTCGTTAGAAAGGAGGCGGCTAAGAGGGGATCTTATTGAAGCATATAAGATGATTAGAGGTTTAGATAGGGTGGACAGTGATAGCCTTTTTCCTAGGATGGAGAAAGCTAGCACGAGGGGACACAGCTTTAAATTAAGGGGTATGAGTTATAGGACGGATATCAGAGGTAGGTTCTTTACTCAAAGAGTGATTAGGGAGTGGAATGCCCTGCCTGCAGCTGTTGTAGATGCGCCAAGTTTGGTGGCGTTTAAGAGGTTAATTGATAAGTATATGGAAGAGAAGGGAATGGTTTAGTTTGGAGGGGCATTGCTTTTTATTTTGGTCGGCACAACATCGAAGGCCGAAGGGCCTGTTCTGTGCTGTAATGTTCTGTGTTCTATGTTCTATATGAAGAAAATAATATTCAATTTTTTATATGGAATCTTCTAAACTTGTGCTCTTGCTGAATATCTTGTATTCTGTGGATGGAGTTCCAAACAGTTTTTATTACAACAATTAAACATTGTATGTCACTAAAATGGCATGGAATTTATACATAACTGTTAATCATCAGAGATATAACTTTGCCTATCATGAAAGGCTGTTCAACTAAATATTTTTTTTTCCCTCTGAGCAGAGATTGGAACATATTATGCAAAATTACACCAAAACTGTGCTAAATTTAGAAAGTATTTGACATAACAGATGAGTTGGGTCAGCTCAACTGATATTGGTTCTCCATTTATGCATCTGGTCTGGACAATCTGCTGATGATTCAGAGGTAATTTAGCCAGTGACATAGTTTGCAAAGTGGATTTGGTAGCCTGATTGCTCAAATGTTTGTAAACAAGGTCATTTTCCTTTTTAGCATGTACAGTAATCATCAAAGCCAGGCAATAGTTTCCGCAGTACTAAATGGAGCTCTCGGAGCCCCCTGAATTTTGTCAAGGGACAGTCTTCAGTGATGAGTCATTGATTGGGGTGCATCACAGCTGCAGTCTAAGTTCTCTGAAAGGCCGCACTTATGCCGATTTGTTGCACAAAGGCCTTGACCAGTGCGAAAATGGTTGAGGAGTGGCCAATGTTGGCATTGCAGGTTGAAGCTAGCTGGGTGGGCTGTGGGGTCTGTGATGAGGAAGTGGTTTTCAGCAATGGTGTGTTTGATCCATTCCTGCTGCCATAGGGCCTCTGCTGTTCCTATTATTTCTTGGTACAGTGATTTTAGTCATACAGGCTGGCATGATGGGAGGAGAGCAGCAGGTGGATTGGTCAGACCTTTGTGTAGCATCGTATTGACTGGTTATAATAAAAGTTATTTAATATATTGCAAAATTTGAAAACTGGCATTAAAAATAAAAAAATTGATGAGTATGTTGTTACTCCAAAGTATAGATATTAAACTCCAGTAAAGCTGATAACATTTGAATTTCAGATGTTCCTGCTTGGCTAAAAAGTTTGCGTCTGCATAAGTATGCAGCTCTGTTCTCCCAGCTAACATATGAAGAAATGATGGCACTTACAGAAGTACAACTAGAAGCACAGGTATGTTGATTAATTCCTGATTATCCTGAGTTGATATAAAATATTAATTTTAGTGTTATTTATCAATTGAACTTAATGATTTTTTTCTTTTGAACAAGCTTGTTGTTCGGAGAAAAAAGTACAGTTGGCTTGTATTCTAGTAATTGACCAGAGATCTGACTTATTTCCAAAAAAATAAAGAACTTGCATTGTATATAGTACCTCGATGACATCTGAATGTTCTAACGTGCTTCAGGGCCTATGAAATATATGTTGATGTAATCACTGTTCTAATTTACAACCAGACTAATGAGAAAAAAATGACCATGTAATTTTTTTTGGTTGAGAGGTGAATATTGGCCAAGACACTCAGAGCTCCCTTACTGATCAAATCATTGTATGGAATTTTTTAATGCAAGTCACAGAGCAAACTCAGTTTAGCATCTCTTCTGCAAATCTCCTTGTACAGTATAAATTATCCTTCTAGCTTATATGCTCAGGACTCTGAATGGGGCATAATCTCCTGACTGACAGGAGAGAAGTGTACTGACATTAGAAAATAATTTGACTTGCTGTATTGATTTTTCAAAGAAGAACAAAGAACAAAACAGCACGGGAAACAGGCCCTTCGGTCCAACGAGCCCGTGCCGCCACCTCGATGTTCCCACTTCTACCCATGACCCCTGTCTATGTTTATAGATCTATGCATTAGAACCAAATTTGGGACAATTTAGGGAGAATTTGTTCTGCCAATCTTTGGGGTGTGGGAGGAAACCGGAGCACCTGGAGAAAACCCACACAAGCACGGAGAGAATGCGCAAACTTCCAGACACAGGCCCAAATCCAAAACCAATAGTCACTGAGCTGTCGTGTTGCCCATCAAATGGTCCAGGTCAAGCGTACACTAACAACGTGAAACACTAGGATACTCTCAAAATCCAAGAGCAACCCTCTCTCATCCCATTGCGTGTATGCCCGTTGTTAGACAAGGCAGACCGAAATACCTGTAGGATAAAACAAATCCATCAATGTCATCGACAATTTACACACTTCCCAGGGAACTCCCAAGGCTCATGATGCCTATTTTAAATCAGTTTTCTATATCTCTCCATTCCCATTCTGTTCATGTGCCCATCTAAGTATCTCTTAAATAACTCCCGAGTACCTGCCTCCACCACTTTATTTGCCAGTGCGTTCCATACCCCCACCATCCTCTGTGGAAAAAACTCCCTCTAGCATCCAAATCATACCTATCTCTAAGAATACATCCTATTCTCTAAGAATCCCCTCCAACAGCTTCTCTACCACTGACGTCAAACTCACCGGCCTATAATTTCCAGGGTTATCCCTACTACCCTTTTTACACAACGGTACAACGTCAGCTATTCTCCAGCCCTCTGGGACCCCACCTGTGTCCAAAGAAGAGACAAATATTTACATTAGAGGCCCAGCAATTTCACTTCGCGCTTCCCTAAGCAGCCTGGAATAAATGCCATCAGACCTCAGAGATTTATCAGTTTTAATGCTATTTAGAAGCTCTAACACTTCCTCGGTATGGATATTTCCCTCAACTGGTCTACAGCTCCCTTAGAGACAGGAGCGGTCAACAAGTCCCTCTCCTTTGTGAATACCGACGCAAAGTATCCATTCAGGATCTCTCCCATTCCCTCGGGCACAGTTCCCCTCCTCTGTCCCTAAGACATCCAATTTTTCTTCTAACTGCCCTTTTATTCCTAACATAGGAGTAAAAAGCTTTTGGATTTTCCTTAATCCTATCCGTCAAAACCATTTCATGCCCCCTTTTTGCCCTTCTAATTCCCTGTTTGAGCTCTCTATATTCCTCCAATGCTCTTCCGTTCCTAGCTGCTTTGACCTAACATACGCCTCTCTTTTCTTCCTAACCAAGTCCTCAATATCACTAGTAATCCACGGCTCTATAATCCTACCTTTCCCATCTTTCCTCTTAGCCGGCACATATCTATCTTGCAACATTTTCATTATTCCCTTGAAAGAATCCCACATGCCTAGCGTGGACTTACCCTTGAACAACCATTCCCAATCATAAGTTCCATAAGTTCCTGCCTAATCTAACTGTAGTTAGCCTTCCCCCCAATTCAGCACCCTCGCCCTAGGGCAACAAGCATCCTTTTCCTATAGCCTTATTTCTTTGCAAGTTTTTGTGCTGGCCCATTTCTCTGATTTACCATTAATCAGTATCTAATAGGGGCCAGATTCTCATTTTTGCTTTGAGTCAGTCATGGGCTCCCAAACTTGAGCACATAATCTATATTATTCTCTCAATATAGCACTGGACTGGCAATGTTGTTGGAAATGATGCATTTCAACTGAGGTGTTTAACCAGTACCTTTTCCAATCTGATAGTTCAGGTGGATGCTGAAGATTCCATGGCAGCATTTAAAGAAGAGGAGAGTAATCCTGGTGCCAGGATCAACATCCTACCCCCCCCCCAACACACACACACAACCCATCCCCCCCCCACAAAACACACACATGTATCCAATCCGCGCCGCGCCCCCCCCCCCCACGCACACACGCAACCAATGCAACAAGCAAGAGATTGTTCTGTATCATTTTTGTTTGTGTGAGGAGTTGTGTGGAAAATGGTGCTGAACTTGTCTACGTGACGTATTCAAAACAATTTGTTATACATGAAATATTTGAGATTCCTCAGATGAGGAAAAAGAGCTATAATGAGGAAAGTCTTTTGTTTTTTGTCAAAGCTCAGAGTTTGGCCTTCCTCAACCTTTTCTTCAGTCATGCCTTTGTCTCTCCCTGATGCTACCTTCGCTGTTCAAAATCTTTGGTTCCTAAGGCATCAGATTTTTCAGACTTCTTTTCTCTTTTGAGATACAAAAGAAGTTTTCATTTCCAACTCTTGAAGTTTTCCTTCATGGTTCTGCTTCATAGATTCAAAGAACGGGAAGTTTCTGACCAAAAGGTCAGTTACATCTAAAAGACAGTTTGAGATGTTAATCAAACTGTATATTGGTAGTAAATTTCAGTACACGTTTGTGACAGTAACTATCTTCTAAGTGGATGCAAAACACTTTGGATTACATTTTAACTAGCTCAAGTGAGGATTCTGCAGACCTGTCTCCAAATAAATGGCTCCACATGCACTATGTTCACTCCAGGGAGGCCAGGTGAGCAGGCCTATCTCAGTTTTTGGGAGTTTGTCCACATTATATTA
Source organism: Sphyrna mokarran (assembly GCA_024679065.1). NCBI lineage: Eukaryota > Metazoa > Chordata > Chondrichthyes > Carcharhiniformes > Carcharhinidae > Sphyrna > Sphyrna mokarran. The sequence continues at coordinate 38,445,737 of JAGIQG010000015.1, forward strand.
AAGGCTGTTAAATCCTTTAGACCTCAGTCCTTTCTCCCCCTCTGTGATTTCCATGCTCCTTTCATGCCTCCCATGGCTCAAACATACACTACCAATCATAGTTTCAATAACAGAAACGCCACCCACTTCGGACCTCTTAACCTTGTCCAAAAAAATGTACATTGAAAAAACAGATCAAAGAAAGAATAACACACAACCTCAAAGATGTCAGCCAGTCAAAGCTGATACTTCAGCATACGTAAACAGACCCCATTAGTGAATCATGGAGTTCAGTCAAGCATTTGCAAAGAGATCATTTGGAGAAAGGATGCTGGGCATGGGAGACGTGATGGGGGCATGGGTAAAACTTTGAAACATATTTTTCAAAAGTTCCCAATCCAACTTTGATAAATTCACTAAGAGACCATGAATCACAAGTCCTCCAGAACTGGCTGCGCTCCACGAAAATTGCATGGGGTTGAGATGCCTACTCCCACAATGAATTAGCCAGGACAGGTTTCCTGTGTTGGTGAAAATTGTTTCTACTGGGAACGGGAACAAGTATCTCAGAAATTGGCACCAGCTGTCATTTTTAAAGGTTTCCAGAGTTGGTACAACTCTGCAAAAATCTGGCCCTTTTATGAAATCTTTACAATTAAATTGATTTGCTCGATCACCTGAATACATCTTTGTAGCATGGAAAATTGAAATCAACTAAGCTGTCAACTCAATCAGTATTTCTGACCAACAATGTTACTATAGTAAGATATATAATCAAACAAAGAAGTTGTTTTTCCTCTACATATTTGGTTGCAGTGTGCACCTGGTTTTAATGCCATAACATGATTGTACTTCTGGTTCAAAACTTGCATATTTGTAGAATCTGGCAGGTAAATGTGAGTATTATATATGCATGAGTCCACTTCAAGGCAATGAGGTGGCTTTTTTTTTTAAAATTAAATTACCCAAAGATTTCATGGCCTTGAATCAAACTACTAAGATTTCACAACATGAATGAAGATTTTTCAGTCCCCTTTAGGTAATAATTTATCATGTATCCCATTTTTACACTTCCATTTTCCAGGATCATCCTTACAATCTGTTCAGTGAATAACAATGCTTGCTTTATTGAGACAGGAACATTTAGTTCTTAGATATACTTGGGTTGGATGTTAGCCCTGCTTACAGAAATTTGAGGAGACCACAAGTCTCAGCCTCCACTCGATAGCTGGACTTTTGAAAGAATTATTGGTAATGCAATGCTTTCTTGGTACTAGAAGTGAGACATGTTTACCATGCTAAATAGAAATGAATTGCTTTAATGTCTCAATAACTTGTGCAGTTTTGGAGAAATTTGATTCTTTATTTCAGGTTTTGTTTTCTGATTTGTCATCAACATGAAGGATCAACCCAGCTGCCTTGTAGCTTACAATGTGGAAGATGGGAGAAAATCTTTTGGTACTTTCTGGCATAATAAGAAGGAATAGAAAGTTAAGGTTGTCTGGGATTGGAACTTTGGCCCTTTCAGCATCATGGTCTGGCCTATTTTAATAAATAATGTAATAGGATCTCTGCATCCTCACTTCATTCAATATTATCACATATTTCTTGCTGTTATTTTGCACGAAGTGGTTCACCCATCCAGTTGTGTTTGAATGTTTTTTAGGATTAGCCAGTTCAAAGTAATTTTTGTGTCAGCTTGTTTTGGAATTTTATTTGCCTTTTATACTATTAGTGTCCAATTTATTATTTATTTTTTTAACATACTTTGGTCCAGAGAAAGGGTTCCCAGATCTTTTCTTCGAAGATCAACTCCCTTGCATTTCTTTATAATGCATTTTCATAGAGTGGAGAATTTTATCTTATCAGTTTACATGTGGGATGTAAAGCAACATTAGTGATACTAGACCAGCACTATATTGTGTTATGATTTCAAGGAGACCAGTAACTTTCACAAAGAAACTCAAACTCTTGGTTATTAACTGGAAGCAATATTTTAATCAAAAACTTCTATTGTGCACGAGTTAAAGCAATTATTACTAACAACACTATTTTAATAACATTTCTTTATACCCAAAAATCTCAACAGGCAGTCATGTTTCTACTTTTGTTTTCCTTTAGTGTTCCTTTAGTTCTGGGACCAAATCAAAGTGTGTCATAGCTTACAGAAATTCATTTTGATTCACCTTTGTGTTCTCGATATTCTGAGGCATGAGACTTCTTGGAGTCTTTCCACTAGCATCCAGCTAGGTCATCCTTCAACTCTCTTTAATCACCTCATGATTATGAACATCTGAACTCAAGGAGAGATCTTGCTGCTTTCTTGCTTAGCGACTTTGACTCAGAAAACATGCTTGTTTTGTGATGGCCCTTTGTTTCTTCTCTGACAATTCTTCCTTCCTTCCATCTTAAATGGGCAGCCCATTTTGAAACAATGCCATCTCCGCAGCATCTATCCTGACAAGCTCCCTCAGAATCTTCTGTGTTTCAATAAAATCACCTCATTCTTCTAAACTGCCACATGTTATAGGCCCAATCTGTTATTTCTATCCTCGTAAGACAACCATTTCACCACTGGAATCAATCAAACCTTAATTAAAAGGCAAATTTTGGCCATTGCCAAAAATTGCACACATCTGCCGACTCAGTTCAGCTTACAGCTGCAGCAGTATATTTGCATATGCGTAGTTATGACCTCCATCTTTGGCCTGCACCACCAGAATCATCATCTGAAGCTCTGTAAGCTTTGATGTGGTTTCTGCTAGTTTCAGATAGCCAAAGGTTTTGGTTTCCAGTCTTGATTTCCTTAGAAACTGGAAGGACCATTTCCTTGCTCTGTTTCCTTTATCAGTTTCCCTTTTCAGTTGGGTTCTGAATCAAAAAATACAAGCTTTGTAGCCACTGACTCTATCGCACTTGCCCTGCCCCAACCTTGCAAAAAAAAAGCTTTAACATAGCAAAGGTTTTTGTTCACAACAGTTTCAAAATATAGCAATTTCTTATTCCTAAACACTTTAGCAGATACTATGCAGGTAATCATCTATTTCTCAATTACACACTTTATTTGTAAAATAAGTGCTTAACCAAAGTAAAAGCATGTGAATATAACAATTAAGATCATATGTATTAGGATAAATATAACAATTAGTGAATTATGATGAGCATCAATTAATGTGTCCCCTTGATTATTCAAATTGTTGAAAGGCCAAGACTAGATTTAGCACTTCCTTCTCAATTGTGGGGTATTTTTGTCAATGCGTATTAAGTTTTCTAGAAAAATAACTGACTGGATTCTCCATATCAGTAACATCACCTTATAGCAAGACCACTCCTACACCTACAGCACTCATTTCAATAGCTATTTTGAATGATGTATTGAAATTTGGAGCAGCCAAAACAAGTTAATTTATACAAACTTCAAACTCTCAAAAGCAATTTGACAAACTCTGTTCAGTTAACTTTTAAGTTTTTCTTCAACACATTCATTAATGGAACAACCATGCTGAAGTTTAGAACAAACTTCCTGTAAAATCTCACATTCTAAGGAACCAAAGTATTTCCACTTTGTTTAGGGACAGGAAAGTCTATTGTCTCTTGACGATTAGCTTCTCTGGGCAGCACTCAATCTTCCCCCATGATATGTCCCAAATAGTTGATTTTGGCCTTGACAAACTGCAGAATATCACCAAATCAACTTTCAGTACTGTACTTATTCTGCATTTCTTCCTCAAGTGTTAAGTGTAGCCAATAGATAATTGTACACGCAACAGAGTTGTGTAGTCTGGCAGTCACTTTGTTCATGAGTCTTTGAAAGGTAACTTTATCATTTTAGTCTCTATTGGTACAAGCCATCTGGGAATACGAAAAGTAGAAATTTCTTTGGTTCAATCTGTGAGTGAAATTTGCAAATAGCCTTTCAGCAAATTGATCTTGATGAAATTTGAATTCCCAACTCTGTTGATGTAAAGATAGGGGTCAGCTTTTGTTACAGCAACAACCTTATCGTGATCAATGCAGACTCTTAGTAATCACCATATTTTTGTACCAATGTGACAAAAGAACTCGAGATACTTAGATTCCGTGCAATCATATCTTAAATTTAATTTCCTCTCCGACTTCAGCCAGTTTTCCAGAATTGACTCAGTAAGTGTTTAGTTTGAGTTTAGCATTTCCCACATCAACATCATGCACAGCTAAAGGTGTTTGCCCTGGTCTATCTATACATACTGACTCATGTTTTTAACAGCTTGACAATGTCATCCTGAGACTTCTTTGAAAGATAGGCTAATATTTGATCCAAATTTTTTTAAAAACCTCCATATTGGCTCATTTCATTTGTTCTGATGACTTTTAATCTCTGACTCATCATTTGAACTGTCAAGTAAGGAAAATGGTGAAAAGAATATTCTTAGCACCTGGAGTACTGAGAATAAGTAGTTTCACAGGTTAAAGTTCCAGCAGGTTTATTTGGTAGCATGAGCTTTGAGTGCTACTCCTTCATCAAATGGAGTACTGATATTGGTTGACCACTCCTACAGACATAATAAAATTTCAGCATTGTTAGGATGTTTCTTTCTTTTTGGGATATTCATTACAACATTTATCTCATTAAATCCCTTTTTAATGCAAGAAACAGTAAACCTCGCCTTCAGTGGTTTATCTGGCAGAAAACTACTACTTTATCTTCAGACTTAAAAGTTCGAGCTTCAGCTATCTTACCCGCATAATTTTTCATTACTGGTTCGGAAACCTTAAGTCGTTTGAGCTGCCACACGTTTTTGACAGTTTCTCTTGAAATCTGAACTCGTTTTCTAAGAAAACAGTTTCTTCTTCCTGGGCCATAACTTTCTCTTTAAGGAATTTGAGTAGTCCCTTTACTTCATGTTAATAGACTAACTCAAAAGAACTCAGTCAGTTGAAATTTAAGTCCTCAGGGTGTTCAAGGAAATAAGTTTTAGTTATTGTTAAGGCATGGTGGCATCTTTCCAATGCTCACTGAAACTGGTTTGTCGGCAGATGATTTGATCTGCTGTATTCCTAAACTGCATGTTGTTTCTGGTGACGTGAAATTTGATTCCTAATCAAATTGAGTGACCTGGTGAAAAACTAAATTAACTCTTACCACATTTGCAATAATTTTTCTTAAGGGAATTGGATCAAATTAGACCAATCCAAAATTAGTAAAAGGTATTTATATCCTGGGTATTGGTTCTGGGTAGGGGTCTCACACAATCCACTCGAATTTTACTGAATAGTTGATTGAAAGTTATTGTTGGGATTATGGAGCTGGTTTTATTAGCAGTTTGGGTTCCTTGCAGAATTTTAGTTCATTTATTCGTGTCGCAAGTAGGCTTACATTAATACTGCGATGAAGTTACTGTTAAAAATCCCCTAATCGCCACACTGTCTCTTCGGGTACACCTGAGGAAGAATTTAACATGGCCAATGCACCTAACCAGCACATCTTTCAGACTATGGAAAGAAACTGGAACACCCAGAGGAAGCTCAGGCAGGCAGCTAGAATGTGCAGACTCCATCCAAGCCAGGAATCGAACCTTGGTCCTAGTGTTGTGAGGCAGTAGTGCTATAACCACTGTTCCAGCATGCTGCCCTAATTCACCTGCACCTACTTGTCATCCTGGCCAATAAAATGATCCATTACTTTAGCTTGAATCTTTCTTATTTGTAAATGACCTGCTGTTAGGATCTCATGAGCAATTCTTACAATTTTTCTCTGGTATTCAGGAGAGACAACAGTTTGATGGACTGTCCATACTTAACCTGCTAGCCCCTGGTGAGGTTTCACTTCCTCATCAATGTCAATTTTTGAGTAACAATATTCAGGGCCCTTTCTAATTCTTTCCCAGAATGTGTCATCCAGGACCATTAGGATTTGCCTACTGGTCTTCAATCAAGGAAGCTTGGCTAAATAATTCAGCCGAACTATTTACAGGGTCTTTAACCTCCAAGTTCCCAAAAGAAAGTCTCATCTGACTAAGCACTGAATTATCTTGTTTCTCAGTTGATCCTGCCCGGCCTTAAAAGCTTGAACCCTAGTTACCATATGATCTGGGAACAATCCAGGATGTTCCTTCTGCAAAAATCTGTTTCTCGAACCTCAACCAGTTCTCTCTCTTTTCAGTAAAGCTTATACTTTCACATTTCCCAAACGATTACCCAGCATAAAACCACCTCTTCAATACACAAACTAGGAACAATTTCCACTGTAAAACTCTTGTTAACTAAGTCACTTCATAAATTAACATTATACAAGAGAACAGGTTTATAAATCCCACCTTACTAGTTTTTCTTTCTTCAAACCATCTGGAAGATGAATTATATCATCAGCTACTATCTATACTGTCTTTCAAAATATCAATCCATTTTGTTGGTAACAAACCGTGAACATAACTGGCTTATCAGTACCCAGGGAAGAATCCACTTGACTTTGTAGGTTCTAAGGGAACAGTTGTACTGTTGTTATTGTTTCATCACTCATTTCCTTTACTGGTACTTCAAACACCTTTTGGACACTGATATTATTGCCACTGATTTTAATTTTCAATAATTACTTTTAAATGCCTGTCTTACAGCAATTTTACTGGCTCTATAATATTTTTATTGACTGGAACAGCTTCTGCCTCTCTCAAATCCAGAATCATAGCATCGTACAGTACAGGAAGCCATTTGGCCTATTGAGTCTGCATCGACCACACTCCAACCAAGGCCGTATCCCCATAACCCCATGCATTTATCCTAGCTGGTCCCATAACACTAAGGGGCAATTTAGCATGGCTAAAACACCTAACCTGCATATCTTTGGACTGTGGGAGGAAACCAGAGCACCCAGAGGAACCCACGCATACACAGGGAGAACATGTAAATTTCACACAGGCAGTGAACCAAGCCAGGAATCGAACCCAGGTCCCTGTCACTGAGATGCTGGTGTTGGACTGGGATAAGCACAGCAAGACAAGACAGTAGTGCTAACCACTGCGCCACTGTGTTGCCCACTTCTTTACACTCCTCCAGTACACCTGATATATGGAACTTTACTCTGCCAGTACTGCAGCTTCCCTTATTTTTGAAACCCTATGGCCCAGGTGTCACCAGATAGCTATTGGAGTGCAATTTCTAAATTCTTTCATTACTATTACTTCTCTTGCAGTTTCAGAAGTCTCCTCTAACTTCATTGACCAAAACCAACCAGTCAAACAACATTTCTTTATCCATTGCAAGTTCTACTGATGTTTGATTCTGTCTTTTCTTAAATCCAAATTTTTATTTGATATGCTTTAGGGATAAGCTGATAAGAGTTAAGTATCACAGTTTTAACTGTTTTGTAAGCAGAGGTTGTTCATCTAAGAGACCTGAACAAAAATCCAATGTTTTACAAACGAATGGTCCACTTCTTTTGCAGCCAGGCTGATTTTGTAGCAATTGTCACAGATGATGTAAAGTACCTTTCAATTACTTGCTAAATATAGACTAGGTGAATATTCTTAGCTAAATCAAAATCCGGAGATGAATTTAAATGTTGTGCAACGTACCAGTTCTTTGCTGTCCACAGAAATGAAGTCTTTCTGTATTCAGTTCAAAGTATGCTTTCTCTTTGAAGGTATAATTGAAATTTTTTTGAATTTCTTTTTTTTTTCTTATAATTCAAGCTGCTTTATTTGCAACTGAATCCTAGCCAACTTAAGCTGCACTGTATTTGGGTTAAGATTTTCTTCAAATTCCAAATGTACTATTGTACCAATAACTTCTGATTCTTTTTGATCCCTGCTTTTGACTCAATCATTCTGCTAATTTCCTTTGTTGCAAAACACCCAAGGATAAATCTCCCCTCCCAGAAAAGTCTTTAGCATTTTGACAAAACCATTCTGTTCCTCAATAATTACAGTAAAATTCTGTTCACTGTGAAAACCTGTTAGCCTAAACTTTAGAAAATCCCAACACCCACATCCATCTGTGATTTTAAAATTCCGGACAAACTCCCAATTCTATTTTGATCTCTGTCAAGACCAGTAAAGAAGATATCCAAAACCCAATTATTTAATGAGAGTATAGACATGAGAATCCACAAATAAAACAAAATCATTTTTATTCCAAAGGTCAAACAGTGCAAACACTGAATACTACTTTGGATATCTGCCTGTCTGGGTGAGATCTTAAATTAATATTTCTCACCAGTATTTACTATTGTGAAAGGCATGGATGTTAGGGAACTTGCGGAAATAAGTAATGATATCTTGAGTGTACATATTACAAAGGAGGAGGTGCTGTAAGTCTTAAAGTCTCATGGTAGATTAATCTCTGGAACCTGATGAGGTGTATCCCAGGATGTTGTAGGAGGCCAGAGACGAAATTGCTCATCCCCTAGAAGAGGTATTTGGATCATCCACAACCACAGGTGAGAGGGTAGCAAATGTTGTGCTTTTGTTTAAGAGCTGCACGAAAAAGCATGGGAACTACAGGCCAGTGAGCCTAATGTCTGTACTGGGTAAGAAGTTAGAAGGTATTCTGAGAGACAGGATCTGCAGACATTCAGAGAGGCAAACACTTATTAGGGACAGCATGGCTTTGAAAGATCATGAGTCAAAAATTTGACTTGAGTTTTTTGATGAAGTAACCAAGACAGTAAATGAGGCGTGCAGTCAGCGTTATCTACGTGGACTTTAACAATGCTGTTGACAAAGTACTGCATGGTGGATTGTTGCATAACATTAAATATCACAGGATACAGAATAAGATAACCAATTGGATATAAATTTAGCTTGATGACAGAAGACAGGATATTCTAAACCCAGAATCAACAATTAAACATGACTTAACAGGCACATTGTGGTTGATTTTAAACTATAAATTGCACTTTAGGTAGCTGATACAACTACAATAGATCTTACAAATTGACTTGACGGTCCACTCACCATAAATGTCATCTAAGTTGGCCACGAAGTTCTTCAAAACTCTGTTATGAAAAATGTCAGTATGCTCAAGGCCAATTTTGATGATATCAGACAGGATTGTTGATCGGCAATAGATGTCTGGTAAGTAGAAGGCTTTAAAAATTATGTTAACCAGGGTTCAGAGTAAACACATTCCTTTTTCGAGTGAAGGCCAAGGCTGGTAGAAATAGGGAACCTTGGATGACTCAGGATATTGAATCCCTGGTCAAAAAGGTGGAGGTATAGCACATTCAGCTGGGATCAAGTGGATCCCTTGAAGAGTATAGAGGGTGTCGGAGTGGAATTAAGATACAAATCAGCAGGGTAAAGAGGGACATGAGATTGGACTCTTTTTGCTCATCTGCCAAAACAAAGAGCTTCTCCAAATGTATAAAGGGCAAAAGAGTAACTTAGGGGGAAAGAAATGACCTCACTGACTCTTAAGAGGTCCTATAAGTGGATCTACTAGAGATGGGTGAGATCTTAAATTAATATTTCTCACCAGTATTTACTATTGTGAAAGGCATGGATGTTAGGGAACTTGCGGAAATAAGTAATGATATCTTGAGTGTACATATTACAAAGGAGGAGGTGCTGTGAGTCTTAAAGTCTCATGGTAGATTAATCTCTGGAACCTGATGAGGTGTATCCCAGGATGTTGTAGGAGGCCAGAGACGAAATTGCTCATCCCCTAGAAGAGGTATTTGGATCATCCACAACCACAGGTGAGAGGGTAGCAAATGTTGTGCTTTTGTTTAAGAGCTGCACGAAAAAGCATGGGAACTACAGGCCAGTGAGCCTAATGTCTGTACTGGGTACAGAGACAGGATCTGCAGACATTCAGAGAGGCAAACACTTATTAGGGACAGCATGGCTTTGAAAGATCATGAGTCAAAAATTTGACTTGAGTTTTTTGATGAAGTAACCAAGACAGTAAATGAGGCGTGCAGTCAGCGTTATCTATGTGGACTTTAACAATGCTGTTGACAAAGTACTGCATGGTGGATTGTTGCATAACATTAAATATCACGGGATACAGAATAAGATAACCAATTGGATATAAATTTAGCTTGATGACAGAAGACAGGCTTGTTTTTCAAACTGCTGGTTACGGGCCTCCAGTGTGCCTTGGATTGGTACTGGGTGTACTGTTATTTGTCATTCACGTTAATGATTTGGATGGGAACTTAGGATGCACGATAAGTAGGTTTGCAGATGACATCAAGTTTGGTGACATAATAGACAGAGAAGAAGGTTGTTTAGAATTGCAACGGGATCTTGATCAATTGTGCCAGTGGGCTGATGAATGCCAGATGGAATTTAGTTTAGAAAAATGCAAAGTGATGCATTTTGGTAGATTGAACGAGGGCAGGACTTACTCAGTTAATGGTAGAGCATTGAAGAGAATTATAGAAGCGATCTGGGATACATGTTCATAACCTCTTGAAAGTGGAGTCACACGTGTATGAGGTGGTGAAGAAGACATTTGACATGCTTGGTTTCATTGGTTAGAATATAGGAGTTGAGAAATCTTGTTGAAGTTATATAAAACATTGGTATGGTCACACTTGGAATACTGTGTACAGTTCTGGTCATCCTAATATAAAAAGATATTATTGAACTAGAAAGAGTACTGAAAAGATTTATTAGGATGCTACTAGGACTTGATGGTTTGAGTTATGAGAGGGGTTCGATAAACTGGACTTTTTTTCCTTGACCACAGGAGACTTAGAAGTGATCTTATAGAGGTCTATAAAATAATGAGGGGCATAGATGAAGTAGATAGTCAACATCATTTCCCAAAGGTAGGGGATTATCTAAATTACAGAACCTACGTTTAAGGTGAGAGGAAAGAAATACAAAAGGGTCCAAAAAGGCAACTTTTTTCTCGAGGATTCTGAGTGTCTGGAATGAGCTGCCAGAGGTGTTAGTAGAGGTGGGTACATTTTTGTCTTTTAAAAAACATTTAGACAGTTACATGGATAAGATTGGTAGAGATATGAGCCAAACGTAGGCAATTGGGATTAGCTTAATGGTAAATCTGGGCAACATGAGCAAATTTGGCTGAAGGGCCTGTTTCCATGCTGTAGACCTCTTTGACTCTATTTCTTAAGTCTGATCGCCAGTCTATAGGAGTGCATAACCAGTTGAGTTCTGAGGATACAACCTTCACCAAAAATAGCACACATCTTCAGAACTACTTCAATTCATGACATGCTGGATGGCATAGCTCAGCTGCAGTACTGTATGGTTGCCTGTTCTCAGCTTCAAACTCCATCTTTAATCTGTCCATATTGCATCACTGGGATTATCATCTGAACTCTGATACCTCGTATCCTTTCATATTCTTTCAATCAGATTTTGTCTCTCAAAAGTTTTTGTTTTCAATTTATTTGTCTTAATTTCCTTAAGAACCAAAAGGGTCAGTTTTCTGTGTTGATTTCCCTTTTCAGTTTTCCTTTGATTTGGGCCTGTCTTAAAAAAATGCATACTTTGAAACCATGGATTCCATCAAACTCTGTACTTCAGCATTCTGCAGCCTCCCTCCATTTAAATAATATTCTTCTTTTCTGGTCTCCTTAGCAAAATGAACAGCCCCTCATTTTCCCAATTATCCTCCATCTGTCAACTTTTTACCCATTCATTTGACCTACCCCTTTGTAGTCTTTGTATCCTCCTCACAACTTGTTTTCTTGTCTATCTTTGTATCGGCAGAAGGTTTTCCTTCAATACAGTCAGCCCCTTCATCTAAGTCAATAATATAGATCATAAATGATTGAGCCTCTAGCACTTAGCTGTGTTGCTCTCTAGTCGTTAACAGTTTGCAATCCTGAAAATGATTTTTTTATCCTGACACACTGCTTCCTGTTAGTCTATCCATGGTAATATAACACCCCAAATCCAAAGCTCTCGTTTTGTGAAGTAGCCTTTTATTTTGTACTTACTGAACATCTTTAGGAAATTCAAATGCACTACATCTACTGGTTTCTTTTTTATCTAACCTTCTTATTACTGCCTCAAAAAACTCCATATGTTTATCAAATATAATATCCCTTTCATAAAATGGTGAATCTCTTTAATTGTGTTTTGATTTCTACATGGCCTGCTACTGCTCTGTTGTTAATGGATTCCAATATTTTCTCAATGACAGACATTAAACTAAGTGTCCTAAAGATTCATGCTCTGTGTTATCTTTCTTAAATACGGTATGTTTTATGTTTGTCATTTTCAATCATTTTCATAATCTAGGGAATTTTGAAAGATTACAGCCAGTGGAGCTACTATCTCCACATCTACTTGCTTTAAGACCACATAAAGTAACTTGTCAGTCTTTAGTACTTTTAGTTTTCCTAGTACTTTTTTTCATATGATCTGAGTTCTCCTTCAGTCTTTTACCATGATGTTCTACTATACTTGGCAGACTTTTAATGTTTTCTACCCTGAAGGAAGATGCAAAATGCTTGTCCAAAGTTTCTGTTGTTTCCTTGTTTCCCATTATTAATTCCACAGTCTTATCCTTTAAGGGAACAAATGTTTTCTTTATTACTCTCTTCCTTTTTATGCACTTGTAGAAATTTTACTGTTTATTTTTACATTTCTTGCTAATTTATTCTCTGTCCTCCCCTTTTATTATCCAGGACTGGTATTTCACAGTCCACATTGAAGAAGATTGCATGACGTAGCAAATGTTATTTGATAAATATTTCCTCTCCCAACACGTGCACATAAGCACACACACGCACACTTGTCACTTGTTATTAAGTTTTGCTTTCTGATCTTCCAGCTTCCCTGCCCTTCTGTTTGCTTCACCCCCTCTGAAACAGTATAAAATCGATCACACTTCTCCCACTCTAGCTCTGAAAAAGTCATATGGACTCAAAATGTTAACTGTTTCTCTCTCCATTAATTCTGCCAAACTTTTCTGTTTTTATTTCTGATTTCCAGCATCCACTGTATTTCAGTTTTTATATCCTCTAGAGCTTTCTGCATTGATAAAGTTGATATTATTGAACTACAGTGGTGCATGTGACAAGATGGCACTGACTGAGCTGTGGGCAGCTCAACTTCAATAAGAGAATACATATTAATGATGCGGAACGGGAGGATGTGGATTGAATGAACTTCAGCACTATACACTAACTGTATAAACAGTTTCCTTGTTGGTTACCTAGAAAGAGCTTTCCAGTGAAGTTGCAAGATTAGATTTTGTGGTTGTGAGCTCTGCAGCAGCAATGGCTGCAGTAAAGCTCTGACTGAATGTTAAAAGTTGCGAACCATCTTCCAAATCCTCCTTTTTTTAATGGTAGGCTTTGCCTTGGGATGATGCTTGAGACATAATTCATGCTCCACAAATTACTAAAAGATATGTTTTAAAAATCTGTGAAGATTTTAAAATTCTGCACCTTGTTCTCACGGGTCTGCCTTCCACCCAAGAGGTCATAGCAAAGTAGAGACTTCAAAATCAAGAGACAATGGTAAAAATATTTGGGAAGCACTGACCTAGAATAAACTGCTATTTCATAAATCACTTGAAGTTAACTGGTGAATACAATAAATTTGCTTGCGCGTCTGACCATTGCAACACCAGACAAAGTAAAGGGTTATTTTATTTGTGGACTCAAAATATCTCTCCACATTCAATGCATAGTAGTGATGTGGTTAGTTTGTCTTTACAAAACACAACTGTTGATAATAAATGCTATGATTTGTGATCTTTCCTTGGCCATTGTAACACTTTAGTATAATTAATTACAAATGGAGTTCTTTAAGCACTAATGATGTTAGTTTAGTTAAGCATTAACAATGTTAGTTCTGAATTGTTCAAATCAAAAACTATCACCTTTACTTAAGACATCCTTAATTTGATCATTAGTACATGCTCCTTTCTCTGCTTAAATTCTGTACTTTGTAGTGCTTAAACCTTATTTATTTTTGCACATAGGTCTGCCTTGAACCAATATTCTTTTACAGTACATGAAGTACAAAACCAGATTAAGGCATTTTATTTTAATGTTGGTGGGAGACATTATGGTTTAGATAAGTGCATTTATTGTTGTGTTGAACTGCATTTGCACATGAAGGAAATAGCCCCAGAAGTTGGTACTCCAATACTATTATAAATAACTGCTATTATCCCTTTATACTAAAAGTAGCTTATCATGAACATATGCATTTATATAGGAACTTTCGTGTAATAAAAAAAATCCTAAGTTGCTTCACAAATGTGTTGTATGACAGCATTTGACAGATATTAGGCCTCGTGATCAAAAGCTTAATCAAACAGGTTTATAGAACAACTTAAAGGAGAAGAGAGCAGTCACAAGAGGTTTATGGAATATATTCTGAAATTTAAGCTCCAGGCAGCAGAAGCAATGGCTCCTGACATTGAAGCCAAAGAAATCAGGAAAGCATAAGAGGCCAGAATTGGACCGAGCATGTAGAGATAGAAAAGGTTAAAGAGTTGGGACAAGTACTACTTTGGGGAATGTTCAATCTAGTTTGAAGTCCTTTGAAACTAATATATTGTGCTCTTGATGTATAATATATTTGCAGGCATAACAAAGAGACTTTAGCTCTTAAAAAAAAAGTTATATGGACTTGAAACATTAACTCTGTTTCTATTTCCACAGATGCTGCCATACTTGCTGAGTTTATCCAGCATTTTCTGTTTTATTTCAAATTCCCAACATCTACAGTATTTTGCTTTATTTAATGTTCAATTCACTGGAGTTTCTTTTCCTAGAAGAGGTACTGTTGGGGTTTCGATTCGTCTCTTTTAACATGTTCGCCAGCATTGCTTTCCATTTGCTTCTTGGTGTTTGACAAGGTGTTTATCAGACCTCTCTTCCACCACCACATTTCTTTCCTCAACCATTGTCGCCACCTGATATGGATTCCAGTTGAATATGTTTGGAATCCCACCTAGAATTACAGGTATCTCCGAGACATATAATGCTCCCCAGACTGCTGTCTTCACCGTATTCTGAGATCCATGCACTGCTATGCGTAGACACGTGATCTTTCCAGCAGCACTGGTTTCACACACATCAAAACTGCCCTTTGTCCTCTCGTTCTATTTTATTCTTACTCTCACCCAATACTTTAACAAGGAGCCTTTTCTCTTCCTTTTAGATGTTAAGAAACAACATAAACTTCAACTTACTAACAGTGACACTCACATGGGACTCTCCACTCCTTTCTGTCCCTCTAACTTCATTCCTCCTTCTAATTTCAGTTCTTGCCATATATTCACAATACTTTGACCTTACCTTCTCTGCTGCTAACATTTTGTATTCTGCAAAAGAGTCAGCTGCTCCCTGCGAGAAAAAAACACACACCACACACCACACACACACACACACACACACACACACACACACACACACACCTTATTACTCAACCCCAACCTTCTCCTTGACGCCCTACTTATTCTTGATCTATTTATTGGGACCTGTTGGCCTGACATTAGCTGTCTCAATTTCTCTGTCTCATCCACTCCAGCCTGTCTACTTGTGAACTTGCTGAACTCCATTCACTCAGGTCCAATCCTGAGTTGCTATCAAATCTGCTGTACTAACTTCTACGCAGAGGCTGAGTACAAGCTCTTAGACACTTTTCTCTACCTCGCCCTGTCCCATAATCTCACCATTGAATGTTTCTAGACTGTGACCTTTCTCCTGCCTTTTGGCCACTTTTTATTTTTGTCTCTTTCCTTCCCCACTGGAACATCTGTCATATTTGTTTTTAAGCTTTGCTTTCACTGAACACTGACCTTTGCTTTCCTATTAACACATTCTGCAATCTTAATGATACTTCCATACCTTTCATACTGCCTTTGTCTTGTGCCCTACACACCTTTGCTGTAATCTGACCTTCTACTTTGCTTCCTCTGCTCCATCCCCTCCTCTTCAGTACCTCCCTCTCTTTAGCTCTGAAAAGAGGCATTCTGATTCAAATCTTTAATTATGTTTCTCTCTTCACAGATGTTATCAGACTTGCTGAGATTTTCCAGCATTTTGTTTTTATTTCAGATTTCAAGTATCTGCAATATTTTGCTTTTATTTAAGGGATTTTGTTTGTGTTTTAACATTAGAAATTAATTATGTAAATTTATATCAAAGTTGTGTACAATCTAATTCACATCACTAACATTTATCAGAAATTAATAGGGCTCTGACAATGGTTTGCATTTGATGAATAAAATTGGAAAAATTGGAAGGTGACTACTATTACTTTCCTACTCAAATTGTTTTATTGCTGTAATTTGCGATGACCTAAATCGACCTATTTTAGATCCACAATGCCAATCTGTGATAATAACTGATTCAGTGTATGACATTTGATAACCTTGCAATATTTTTAGCTTCCCAATTGCAATCAGTGACTGTTAGCAAATTTGTGCATGTTGGAGCATTCATCTACACAGATTTTTGTGCCTATTCAGTTGTATTCTTCTATTTTTGTCTGTTATGGCCAAGGTCCTGTTGCAGTCACGTAGGATAATAGTTGTGCAGAGATGCTCAATTAAAGGACTTCCCTCATTTTAACTACAGAAGTTTTAAAAAATTTGACATTTTTATAATACCCAACAAAAGCATAAAGGAATGATATTTCACACTTGTAATTGTTAACTTTCAGTGACATGAGTGTTGTTTGGCAGTCATTACCCTATAACATATGACATATGCATATGACTGCATAAATATAGTAATTTCATGCCATTCAGTATATTTTAATAGTGAGATAATTGGCTAAATGCCATTTTCCAAAAGCTAACAGTGGAGAGATGGAGCTCAGCCAGCATGGTCTGGATATTTAATTTAACTATGCATTTGCCTCTCACCTGAGATTGTTGTACCAATTGCACATAAATAACATGCGAGTGAAATTGGCCTCATTACTACTTTGACAGGAAAATATGGATTGTCATGTTTTGAAAATGATTGTAATATTACAGTAAATCATTGTTTCTAAATTTGAAAATGAGGTGTATATCATCTTTAACTATATAAATCTTTTATTTTTACTGTTGCATATGTGAATAACCATATGAGAGAACCAAAAGTACTTTTAATCAGCCATTTGAAGATTTACTGGATCCATGCACCACTGCTCTCAAATTCAGTTTGGACAACCGCAGACATTAAATTAAATAAACCACGGTCAATCTAGTTTTCAGTCACTTTCTGGGTACAAATGGTCAAGGCTAGTTTGACTTTTATTTTCCCCTTGTCTCTCACCTGCTTTCTTTCTTTTTTGCTCTCTTCCAAAGTCTTGATGGTGGTTGGTCAACCAGAGATAACCGTCTTGCCAAAGATTTATTCATAATCATTTCGTAACACAGGACTTGACTATTGCCTGAAAACAGATACACGTTGAAACATTTCATTTTGCATTCGTCAGATCATTTGTAAGAATACTAAGCATAAAGGTGACAACAAAATGAATGTACTAATTGGTTGACAAGTAAACTCTGGTAGAGGCTTTACTATGGAAAATGCACCAGTTAACTGCCAAGCTTTGTTTAAATTAAAACCAGGCAGGTCAACTCTAGGCAAAATAATGCTTTGGGGAATGAACCAGAGAATGGCTGTCACCAATTTTGTTCAGCTAAAACAAATGCAATGTGTACACAATGTTCTTTCTGTTTGAAAAGGTCTCTTTGTATTAATTTATGCAGCTTTTAAGCACACATAATAGTGCCACATCAAAAGTTTAATCTTAAATTGGTTGTCAACATAATTCTCAGCACACTCAGGATTGCCTAGCAAATATTGTCCAATCATGGAATTGCATCTAACGTTGGATACTTTTTTGAGCCTTGCAAGCTTGGGTTGGTTGTGTATGGTAAGTACTTGACCTATAGCAAACAACTGAAGGCAGTGAACACCATTTGTTGTTGTAGTATGAAATGGCTAGCTTCACCTGTTCCTCGCATTTTTGAGAACTTGCGCTTCCAGGGTAAAATCTGAGGTAGTCTGGCCACTTTTGAGGACTGAAAATAGCCTTAGGAACATTAATGAATTTGTATGATATATAGTGAACAATGATCTGATCAGTGTAACCATTATCTCACAGGCTGGCTTTGATGCACCCTACTTTAGCATCGTGCTTGCACAGTGAGCAAATAGCTTGGGTCCTTCTTACAAGGTTGCTGATAAGGCCAAAGTTATTGTGCATGGAAAAGTAGGAATCCAGAAGTGTATGTTGGCCAGTGAAGGTAGGTGTATGGTAGTCAAACTAGCATGTCAAGGAAAGGAAATTCATTGGACCGCTCTTCATTTTAAAGCTAAATTTGAGCACAGAAGTAGCCTATCAAGGTTCATAAGCAAATTCTTACAAACAGCTGCGGATTCAGATATAGAAAATATATCATCTACATATCAGAAAAATTCAACGGGTAGGAGGTTGGGTGTCTTTCCATTAAAGATGTGTTTCTCATGGAACCCAAGCGAGATGTTTGCAAGACCTTGACCTAGAGGCGATACCATATCATATGATCTATTTGGGTATATGTGCTGTTATTAAAACTGAACTTAACAATGAAAGTTGCTGAGTTCATACATTCAATGAATACAGACTCATACAATAGTGGTGAGTGTAGATCACCATGATGCTGTGGTGCGAATATATCAGGCTTCCTTGAGCAGTATATTAATGAATAAACTTGCAATGTCAAATGAGCACATGGACATAGCATTACTATCAATATGCATGTTCTGTATAGTCTTCGCAGTTGTGAAGGAGTCCTTCACTGTGTATGTGGAAAATTTACTGTGAACTGATTGTTGCAACTCACCCAACCATTTGCTAATACAGTTTGTGAGAACAAATCTTAGACAACATGAGACATAAAGAGACATCACTTTGTGTGTCATAGGAAACCCATACATAAATGAGCACAATGAGCTGTGGGATGAATCCTATCATGCATCACTCAGCAACCTGAGCTTGCAGAACTCAAAAGACTGAAACATAAGATGTGATTCCACAATTGGACAACATTTGCAAACAATCCTGAGTGTGCCAAGAATTATGCTAACGACCAATTTAAGATGATATATAGAATGTGTACACGCATTTTGATCGTTTCAACTGAACAGAAGAGGTGACCATTGTTCTCTGGTTCATTTCCTAGGGCAATACTTGACCAATCAGAATTAACCTGTCTGGTTTGAATTTAACAAAGCTTAGCAATAATTGCCAGGCATCAGTTAATTATTGCATTCTTATGGTAGAACCGTTGCCAATCAGGATTCACTTGTCAACCAGTCAATATTCTGTTCTCATGGAGTACAAATTGTTCCCATTACGTTTTGTATTCTTGTGAATGTCCTGATGAGTGCAAGATGAGAAGTTTTTTCAGCAATACTGAAGATTTATTTCTTTTTTTAGCTCCAAGATACCTTTGACTGATACAGTATTGACAGCTTGATTTTTGTCCACAGCCATTGAAAAGGTGGTCCTACAAAGGCACAACATTTTAATGTAGTCCACTAATTGTGCCTCATAAAGCAATTTTATTGCAACTTCTAAATTTAAAGACAAAAACAATATTTTATTAAACATGGAGAACGTAATTTAAGATAATCAAACTTGTTAGAGTTACCATTGCAAATGGGTATTTGAACCTGCTTTTTGTCTTTCTTGCAGAATGTTACCAAAGGTGCAAGACACAAAATTGTTCTCAGTATACAAAAATTGAAGGAGAGACAAAATGTGCTCAGATCATTGGAAAAGGTAAGAAATGTGCAGGTGCAAACGTTTTTTTTCTATACTTCTAATTTAGTCTCCAAGATTATCTTTTTACTGAATCTTGTTCTAGTCCTTACTGTGACATGCAAATGTGTGCAAAGTCACTCTATCTGATATGGACAAATTTTACTTATTTCTCAATTATTGTTTTATACACATTTTAAGTTGTAACTTATTGAGCTCTCTGATTTGCTCCAAAATCATATTTTTCTATGATCTTTTAATCTTCGGTATTAATCAGTTTGCACTGTATATCTTTTCTTTAGAATCACATAAATAGTGACACCCCAGAAACCATGGTGTCACTCTGCCAACTTCAACTTTATCACTCAGTTTCTTATTCTTTCTTCCTTTGAAGATGGTCCAGCTTCACACCTCCCATTGGCTATCGGATGTAAATCATCTTGTGTCACCCCACTTCTAACTAGAGCCATGAAGACTAAAAACAAATATTCATCTTTTTTGCCCTTGAGTTTATATGCCATTGCAAACAAGTGGACATTTCCTTCCAGATACAGTGAAGCCATAAATAAAGTCACATTGTCTCATCAACACCCTCACAAATATCAGAAAATAAAGGATCCCCTCTGGCACCGATCAATTAAGGAAGTACATAGTTTGTTTAAACAGAGTATCATCTTAAGTTAACTTTAGTAATTCTTTCAAACTGAATTTTTAAAAAACACACAGGGAGATGGTAGTGTAGTGGAATTGTCATTGGATTAGTAATCCAGAGATCCAGGGTAATATTCTGGGGACCCAGATTCAAATCCCATCACAGCAAATAGTGAAGTTTGAATTGAATAAAAATATAACAAGTCTAGTGATGACCATGAAATCGTTGTACAAACCCACCTGGTTCACTAATGCCCTTCAGGGAAGGAAATCTTCCTTCCCTGGTCTAGCTTACTTGTGGTTGACTGTCAAAGCAATTAGAGATGGGCAAAAGTGCTAGCTAACCTTGTTGACAATACCCACTTTCCATGAAAGAATAGTTAAAAAAGTCAAGACTCATTCAAAAGAGGGAATGGGGGAGATCCTGAATGAATACTTTGCGTCGGTATTCACGCGGGAGAGGGGCCTGATGTCTGATGCCGGCTTTGAGGAATTTGAGGACCCGTTAAAGGAAATAGTCATTACGAGGGACGAAGTGTTGGGGCTTTTAGGTAGCATAAAGACTTATAAAGCTCCGGGGCCTGATGGTATTTATCACAGGCTGCTAAGGGAGGTGAGAGATGACATTGCTGGGCCTCTGACGCAAATCTTTGTCTCCTCTTTGGACTCAGGGGAGGTCCCAGAGGACTGGAGGATTGCAAATGTAGTACCGTTGTTTAAAAAGGGTCAGAGGGATAACCCAGGGAACTATAGGCCGGTGAGCTTGACTTCAGTTATAGGTAAGCTAATGGAGAGGATTCTCAGGGACAGGATGTATGAGCATCTGGAGCGCTGCGATCTGATCAGGGATACGCAGCATGGCTTCGTTAAGGGGAGGTCGTGCCTTACGAACCTAGTGGAATTTTTTGAAGAGGTGACAAAAACGGTTGATGAAGGACAAGCCGTTGATGTCGTCTATATGGATTTCAGTAAGGCGTTTGATAAGGTCCCTCATGGTAGGCTGATAGAAAAGGTGAAGGCGCATGGTATACAGGGCCAGGTATGTAGATGGGTTGAGAACTGGCTTGGGAGGAGAGACAGCGGGTAGTAGTGGAAGGCTCTTTTTCCAACTGGAGGTCTGTCACTAGTGGTGTGCCACAGGGCTCTGTACTAGGACCCCTTCTATTTGTGGTGTATATAAATGACTTGGAAGAGGGGGTAGGTGGTGTGATCAGCAAATTTGCTGATGACACTAAGATGATTGGATTGGCGGGTACTGAGGAGCAGTGCCTGGCAATACAACATGACATAGGCTGGTAGATTGGGCAGATAGATGGCAAATGGAATTTAATCTGGATAAATGCGAGGTGATGCATTTTGGCCGGAATAATGTAGCGGGGAGTTATAGGATAAAAGGTAAAACTATCCGGAGTATAGAGATGCAGAGAGACCTGGGGGTGCAAGTTCACAGGTCTCTGAAGGTGTCAGTACAGGTGGAGAATGTGGTAAAAAAAGCGTATGGTATGTTAGCCTTCATAGGAAGGGGTATAGAATACAAGAGTAGGAGTCTGATGTTGCAGGTGTATAGAACATTGGTTAGGCCTCATCTGGAGTACTGCGTCCAGTTCTGGTCGCCGTACCACAGGAAGGATGTAGAGGCCTGGAGAGAGTGCAGAGGAGACTGACCGGGATGCTGCCTGGTATGGAAGGGCTGTCTTACGAGGAAAGATTGAAAACACTGGGGTTGTTTTCCCTTGAAAGATGTCGGCTGAGAGGGGATCTTTTAGAGGTATATAAGATTGAGGGGTATAGATAGAGTAAATGGTGGTAAGCTTTTTCCACCATTAGAAATAGATAGAACGAGGGGTCACGGGCTCAGGGTGAGGGGGGCTATGTATAAGACGAATATTAGAGGCCAGTTTTTCACACACAGGGTAGTGGGGGTGTGGAATGCACTGCCGAGTAAGGTGGTGGGAGCAGGCACGCTAGGGTTGTTTAAGGGTCTCTTGGACAGCCACATGAGCAGTCTGCAGATAGAGGGATATAGCAGGACTGTTTGAATATCGGGAGGACCAAATAGTAGTAGACTATCTTTTAGTTTCGTCTCGGGAATGTCTTAGTTTTTTTTTAGCATGTTTAATTAAGTCTTATTTGTTTCCGCAGGCAATTCGGTCCACCTTGTTGACCAACAAGGGGCATGCATGCGGCATGTTGTGCGAGAGCTGCTCTTGGAGGTTGCTTCAGGAGTTGCCTAGTGCTTCACATCGTCAGTGTATGCTTAAACTGGACCATCTGATGGGCAACATGACAGCTCAGAGACTATCGCTGTTGCTGTGCTGACACATGGATTTGGGCCTGTGTCTGCGGGAGTTTGCGCGTTCTCCCCGTGGTTGCGTGGGTTTCCTCCGGGTGCTTCGGTTTCCTCCCACATCCCAAAAATGTGCTCTTAGGCTGATTGGGTAACAAATTGTCCCTATATTGGTCCCAATATGGGAATCTTCAACAATAGGCATAGCCTAAAGACAAAGATATGTCATTAGGACGTTAGGATGGCGGCGTGGGCTCGTTGGGCCGAAGGGCCTGTTTCCTGTGCTGTGTTGCTCTTTGTTCTTTGTTCAATGAAACTTCATCGTAAAACACAACTTTCTTCGTCAACAATGCCTGGTATGGTGGGAAGGCCTTATGAGGAAAGGCTGAGGGACCTGAGGTTATTTTCATTAGAGAGAAGAAGGTTACGCGGTAACCTAATTGAGGCGTATAAGATGATCAAGGGATTGGATAGGGTGGATAGTGAGAGCCTTTTTCCTCAGATGGTGATGACCAACACGAGGGGACATCTCTTTAAATTAAGAGGTGGTAGTTATAGGACGGATGTCAGAGGCAGGTTCTTTACACAGAGGGTGGTGAGAGCGTGGAATGCCCTGCCTGCAGCAGTTGTGGACTCGCCTACTTTGGGGGCATTCAAATGTTTGGTGGATAGGCATATGGATGATATTGGAATAGCTTAGGTTAGAGGGTCCACTGGCCGGCGCAACATCGAGGGCCGAAGGGCCTGTACTGCGCTGTAATGTTCTATGTTCTAACAATTACCTTAATTGTTAATTGTCCAACAGAAATTCAAAATTACCTTTTTAAAAGTGGTTATGTTGCAAAAACAAATTAATAGAATGATCAAAATCTTACAACTAGGATTAGCTGGGATGTGTGCAAGGATGTTGAGGGAAGTAAAGGTGTTAATTGAATATGTTTTTGCTGTTACGTTTCAATCCTTTTTCTATATGGAGGTGGTGGCAGAGAATTACAAAATGTTACTTCTTGTTCAAAGCCTTTCAGTTTAATCTCCGTAGTAGAAACACTTATTAAAATAGTAATCTGGGAAAATAGTAACAACTATGATGAACCTGTATAAATATTAGTTCAGCCTTAACTGGTTACTATGTCCAATTCTTGTGCTATGTTTTTAGAAAGAATTTGAAATATTTGAATTCATTAGCATCAATAATTAGCTCAATAATAATAGGTTTACATTAACCATGCAGTGAAGTCACTTGAAAATCCTCTAGTTGCCATACTCCAGTTCCTGTTCAGGATCACTGAGGGAGAATTTAGCATGACCAATGCACCTAACCAGCATGTCTTTGTGGGAGGAAACTGGAGCACCCAGAAAAAACCCATGCAGACACAGGGAGAATGTGCGGAGTCTGCACAGACAGTGGCCCAAGCCAGGAGAGAAGATGAAAGATTGAGACAAATAGTGTGAAGCCATTTCATAAAATAACAATTAATAGACTTGTCAGAAAAGTTGAAGTCAATGAAATCAAAGAACAGTGGCGGCATAGATATAAAGTGGACTCGAGTGGCAGGGAACAGTATACTAAATGTACTAAATTTTTTTTGGACTAGAAGATGGTGTACAGTGATCTCTAAAGGTCTATACCAGGATTGCTGCTTATAACAGTGCACTTTAGAGATCAAAGGCTGGAGTATCGCCCTGTGACATCACCCACCAAAAGCCTGTTCACCATCTACAAGACACAAATCAGGAGTCTTGTCAGCCCACTTGATTGTTATCCCCTTGATTGCTACCCCTTTCCAGAACCGTTCAATCCCTTCACTACTGACAAACAATGGCAGCCGTATGTACAGCTTACATAATGCACTACAGGAACTTATCATGGTTCCTTAGGCAGCACTTTCCAAACCCACAGCTGCTACCATCTAAAAGGACAAGAGCAACAGATGCTTGAGAATACCATTATCACCTGGATATTCCCTTCCCATCACTCACCATCCTGACTTGGAAATGTATCATTGTTCCTTCACTGTCATTGGCTCAAAATTCTGGAATTCTCTCCCTGACAGCACTTTGGGGAGTGCAGCAGTTCAAAAAGGCACTCACCACCACCTTCTGAAGGACAAGTACTGATGGGCGGTAAATTTGGCCTGGCCAGCGATGACCATATCCTGCAAAATGTTTTTTTTTTTGCCAAAATCAAGTCCATGTCAGAATTTGCAGATGACGCAGTTGGAATATTGCAAACTGTGGGAAGGATATATGTAGCTGGTGAAATAGATATACAAGTAAAGTGATGTTTTGGGTATGCAAAATGAGGAGTGAAAATATGAAATAAACAAAACTATTCTAAAGGGGTGCAGGATCAAAGTTGACTTCACTGTAGCCTTGGTCCAAACATGGACAAAATAACTGAATTCCAGAGGTGAGATGAGCATTTGCCTTAGAGTGGCATCAAAGAACCCTAGTAAAACTGAAGTCAATAGTGATCAAAAGGACTACTCTGCACTGAATGCTGTTGCTGCTGCACTCATCTAGGCAAATGGAGAGTATTCCATCACGCTCCTGACTTTGGCCTTGTGGATGGTGGACAAACTTTGAGGGATTTTGGGGGTGGGTGGATCAAGAGAATTACTTGCTGCAGAATTTCCAGCCTTTGACTTGCTCTTGTAGCCACAGTATATACCTGGCAGGTCAAGTTAGGTTTCTGTCCAACTAAAGCTATTGATAGTGGAAGATTCAGCAATTGTAATGTCAATGAATATCAAGAGAGATGGTTAGATTTTTTTGTTTTTGAACATAGTCATTGCCTGGCACTTGTGGGGCACAAACGTTACTTGAAACTTTATCAGCCCAGCCCTGAATGTTGACCAGGTTTTACTACATGGGCAGCATAATGGCAGTGGTTAGCCAGGGACCGAAGCTGATTCCCGGCTTTCTGTGTGCAGTCTGTACATTCTCCCTGTGTCCGATAGGTTTCCTCTGGGTGCTCCAATTTCCAGTTAATTCTACTGGTTGGAGTTGTACCTAGATGGGTGTAGTTGTTGGAGATCAATCATCTCAGTCCCAGAACATAGTTGCAGAAGTTTCTTGGAGTAATTCCCTAGGCTAACCACCTTCAGCACCTTTCTTCTGTCATAAGGTCAGAAGTGGGGATATTCACTTATAATTACGCAATGTTCTGTACTTTTCATGATGACTCAGGAGCTGAAGGAATCTATGTCCATATATAAGTTAACTTTATTCATTAGTGTCGCAAGTAGGCTTACATTAACACTGCAATGAAGTTACTGTGAAAATCCCCAAATTCTCACATTCCAGCACCTGTACACTAAGGGAGAATTTAGCATGGCCAGTGCACCTAACTAGCTCATCATTCAGACTGTGGGAAGAAACTGAAGCACCCAGAGGAAACCTATGCGGACATGGGGAGAATGTGCAGACTGCACACACAAAGCCGGGAATCGGCTTCAGTCCCTGGCTAACCACTGCCCCTATGCTGCTCGTGTGGTAAAACCTGGTCAACGTTCAGGGCTGGGCTGATATAGTTTCAAATAACGTTTGTGCCCCACAAGTGCCAGGGGATGACCATGTCCAAAAACAGCAAATCTAACCATCTCCCTTGATATTCATTGACATTATAATTGCTGAATCTTCCACTATCAATAGCCTGGGTTGGACAGAAACCTAACTTGACCTGCCATGTATATACTGTGTCTACAAGAGCAAGTCAAAGGCTGAAAATTCTGCAGCAGGTAATTCTCTTGATTCCTTCCCCCCCCCCCCCCCCCCCCCCCCCCCCCCGCCACCCAAATCCCTCAAAGCTTGTCCCATCCACAAGCCAAAGTCAAGAGTGTAATGGAATACTCTCCATTTGCTTGGATGAATGTAGTTCCAACAAGACTCGAAGCTCAACACCATTCAGTGCAAAGTAGTCCTTTTGCTCAGTCCCCCAACCACCAACTTAAATATTCACTTCCTCCACCATCAACATTGTGGCAGCAGTGTGTATGACATAGAAAATACCCTGCAGTAATTCACCAAGGCTTCTTCCACAGCATTTTCCAAATCAATGACCTCGACTATCTAAAAGGACAAAATTGAATGATGCATGGAAACACCACCATCTTCAGCTCTAACTCCAAGCCACACCATCCTGACTTGGAACTGTATTGCCATTCCTTCACTGTTGCTGGGTCAAAATCATGGAACTCCCTCCCTAAAAACACTGGGTAAATCTGCACATGTTGATCTGCAGCAGTTCAAGAAAGCAGCTCATCACCACCATCTTGAAGGCGATTAGGAAGAGGCAACACATATTGTAGACAGTGATGATCATATCCTGTGGAAAAAATAAAGAAAAATAACGTGTTTTGGAGATGTTGAAAAAATAAAATCTAGTGAATGGCTGTGTTGCCACTGATAATATACTGCAATCACGGCATGCAGGAGTGAATGTTTATACTGCTTTTGTCTTGGACATTGCCAAATCCTTGATTGTTGCTGTACCTCCAAATGGAGTGTTTCCATTTCACTTCTAAATCATGTCATCAATGTATGGTACAGAAGATTTGAATATTTGGGAAGTCAACCTCTTAGCCTCTGACCTGTTATTATAATGTAACATTTATGTGGCTAGCTCAGTTCAATTTCAGGTCATTGGTGATCCTCAAGGTATTGATGGTGATGCTATTGTCAAGGAAGATGGCATATGATTACTGCCTGACACTTGCAATGTGAATGTTGTTTATCAAGTCAAACCTGCCTTTTGTGATTGCCGTTTGGTACTTACTATCTTCTGGAAAAGCCAGAAGAGAACAATGAATAGACCACATCACCACCCATATCTCGTTTTCTAAACAAAATATGATTACTGTTTCTATCACGTTTAGAACTTGCACAGGAGGGCAGGTTTGGTCTATTCCTGGAAACTGCCTTTTGCTGCAACACAAATTAAAAACCTAGCAGTTCACTTGCCCTATCTATCCCTCCAGTTAGTATAGGATGGAATTTTGTGAAATGCTTGGTCTCAATAATTTGATCAAGTTATATCCAATATCCAATAAAATGGATATTGATTTGATCTGAAATGTTTTGCTACTATTGATCTAAAACTCAGTGGGTCACTTTGCTATTGTAAAGGAATCAATTGGAAAAGGTGACTGTCATACTGTATCTCCAATTTACAACCTTACAAGTGAATTATGTAATTTTGCACTTCAAAGTTGAGAAAGCATTTTGCAAATCTATTGTTAAAGTCCAAACCTTTTGATTTTTCTTAATTCTCTCATGGAATTGGACATTATTGTCAAGATTAGTACTTGTAGCCCATCCCTAATTTCCCTTTAACCGAATGGCTTGCTAGGCCATTTCGAAGTATTAAGGGAAGCTAGGCGTCAACCACTGTGCTGTGTATCTGGAGTCATCTATAGGCCTGACCAAATAAGGTGGGCAGACTTCTTTCCTTAAAAGACATTAGTGAACCAAATGGGTTTTTACAATAAACAATGATAATTTCATGGTACCATTGCTGAGACTAGCTTTCAATTCTAGATTTTATTAATCAAATTTAAATTCCACCAACTTCATGGTAGAATATGAACTTATGCTCCAGAAAAATGTGTTTGGATCCTGAGTTACTAGTTTACTACAGACCAATACAGTACCATCTCCCTGTAGATTAGAAATATTTAAACTTTACATGATCAGTCTATGTTAACTAATATGTGTGCTTTAACATGTAGCTTTTGGATAATCTCCAACAATGTAAATGACATGCTCATTACAATAAATTATATACAAATTATTTGGTTATTGCATTGATATTTTATATTCTATTGCACAGGATGTTCTTGAAGGTGGTAATCTGCGTAATGCACTGCAGGAGCTGCACCAAATGATTCTTACCCCTATCAAAGCATACAATTTTACCCATACCCAAAACTCTGGTGAACAGAACCAAGACTTGGACTCTCAGTCTGCTTTAATAAGTTCCGACAGCAGCTTAGGAAGTCGGCTACCTGATGTGAAGGACTCTGCTGCTGGGGGCATTCAGCAACAAAATGTCACAGGGTGTGAGGGTGAGTCAGGAGGTGCTCCTGTTCCAGAAGGGGATTTGCCTGGACAGTTTACAAAAGTCATGGGCAAAGGTAAGCTTTGCTTTTGAAAATGTCTTGAGTTAAAATATATAACTAATGTTAAATAGTAAAAGAAAATATGGATTTGGATAAAATAATTTATTGGAGTTATGATGGCATTTGGACTAGGTCTTTGAGACTTTTGTTAGCAATTTCCAGTAGAAATACTGCCCCAAAATTTCAAATTTAGCCCTAATTATGTAGGTAAGAGATACATATACTAACTGAACAAATCGTGCATCAAATAACTAGCCATTCTTCACTAATTCCTGGTGGACCTAGATTTGCAGCACAGATCTCTAAATTAGCCCCAGGTTTCCTGCTCACACAATGAGATCATAAGAATAACTGATCAAATATGAGGGAAAATTCACACTGGTAAAGGGAAATGTTACTGTTTCTCCTGTAATGATGTAATTGATCCAGGATTGCATAACACATCAGCCTTGGTTCAATAGTTGCAATCTTGGCTTGATTTAGATGGCCATGCATTCAAATTCACTTCAGAGATTTGAGTACGTAGTTCAGACTGATATAGTCTAGTGCTGTGCTGTTTTTCAGATGAAACATTAAACTGTCAGCTGACAGTGCTATTTGAAAAAGTGCCAAAGAATTCTCCCGCTATTTTGACCATTATTTAGTCCTTACTTAATTCCACTAATACATACCAGCTGGTATATTTTCTCATTGCTATTTGTGGGACCTTGCTATGCACAAACTGACTTTAGTGTTTCCCTACACAAAAAGGATTGCTCTTCAGAATTATTTAATTAGCGCTGAGGTGTTTGGTGACATCAAGTTTGTGAGATGTTCTTTCAATGCAAGTTTGACCTTGTTTTCTTTCAATGCTACTTTTTAATACCTGAAATAAGAAATTGTTCAAGTGATGTGTCTTACCTTGATAAGCACAAATATTTTTATAAATCCATCATAACTAGTCAGGTAATGAATTGGCTTACATAAGTATTTGCTATCAAGTTCTAATTATGACTGACATTCAAGCTTCCAATGTTTCTGAGATTTAAAAATTCTCACTGTGACCCCAAAGTAGAATATCACACTAAGAAGTATCTATGAATTGATAATGATTGGTAGTTGTCTCTTTGGCTAGCTTGTAGAGCATTAACAGTGTTTGAATTTATGAAGAATTCTCCAGAATAATGGCCTGCTCTACCTACTGGGCAAAAGCTTCAGATTTTTTTTCACATTTTTACTTATAAATATCAGATGCTTATGAAATTCCCTTCAGTTTCAGTTTTAATTTTAGTTATTTTCTTTGAAACTGAAACCCTGTGAATTGCCTATCTCCATCAACAAATTGGTCCAAAGAGTAGAGAGATCTCAGGTGAATTTTTTAGATTTTATTTTCTTCTTTGTTTTTGGTTTTTATTTGGTTTCTGATTTCTTGAGAGATTTTAGATTTTGGATGGAGTGAAGAGTATTTGTATTGTTGTGTACAAGGCATCACAGTTGTTTAGAACATGTTTGGACTGGAGAAGTTTTTATGATTAATTATCATAATTTATATATCCATTATGTAAATGGAGTGAGAGAGAGAGAGAGACACGCACACATACAGAGATACAAAGTGAGAATCAAACACAAATACAGTATAGTTGAGTTTAAGTACAAGTAAAGGAAAATTTTAAATATTGAAGGGGGAAGGGGCAAGGATATGGAAGAAGTTGGAAAGGAAGACAGAAGACTTATTATGAATCTTTGCCCGACACAACCATGTGGATAGTGACTAATGTATTCTCTAGTCTCTACTTAGATGGATAATACCGTTTTCTGATTTTACATTTTCTTATCCTATAATACCCAGTCTCATCATTTTCCATCTTGATTTATTAACATCATCTTTTCTAGACCATAGTAGCTTTCCTTGTGACTCCCAAAACAATATGTTCTCCATATGAGTTTTGTTGCCTCTGCTATATCCTTTTGTGCTAGTTCAAGAACTTTTTGTTGTAAATAGTTTTGACAAATATGTTCCAGTGCATGCTTTTAGCACCAAGAGAATTCAAGGTCTGATTTTTTTTTTTAACAACCATACAATACTTCTAACAACACATTTTGTGGAAGTAATTATTCATCTTCCCTGGTTGATAAACTGGCAAGTTTAGAAACTGTCCAATTTCCATTGTCACAAAGTCAGTGAATAAGCATGTTACCATGTATATTTATTGTTCCCACTTGATATATTTGAAAGGGTATTCATAGTGTTAAATAACTCATTTACATGTTCTATGCTCTGTTTAACTTCATCATTAGATGTCCAAAATAACAGATTACTCAAGTAAGCAATTTTATTCACTTGCTCTATTTTTGTACTCAAATGTTCAAAAGTACTTTTTCTCTGCTTTTTTTAAATAAATATCCAAGGTTTGCCTAATTTATCCTCGTGTCTCTTGTAATGGTTTATATTGCAATGGTACTATATCATTAGTACGCCTTGGGTTATTTACCAATTTTTCCATCATCTTGACCCCAAATCGTCTAGATTTTCTGCCATAATGTATTCCAATTAAATGAAGAATGTATTTGGATAATATGCCACATCTGTTTGAAACATTAATGTGTGAAGAAATGTGGGTTAATTAAGAACAGTGAATACAAATTATAAAATGCAGATCGCACTTCACTAACAACTGAATTCTTCAAAATGACTGAATATATTGATAAGTGATAAAGTGCTACATTACCTAATTGTTACAAAGGCAAAAACCTAAGCTATTTAATCTAAAAGATTTTCTTTAAAAAAAATTAAAATATTTTTCATTGCGTGTAGCTATTGATATACCTAGAGACCATCTGTTTGCATATGCACAAATGATTTGAATTTTTAGAAGTTTGGTCTTGGGGTCTGGGTGTCGCTCGCTAGTTAAGAAGTAGCAAAGCCAGTAGGTCATCAAACTCACTCCTTTTAATTTGCCAATGTCACAGCAAAATATGAGGAAGAATGTAAGAAAACTAGACTTTGGAGAAATGGTAAGAAGTCTCACAATACCAGGTTAAGGTCTAACAGGTTTATTTGGCAGCATTAGCTTTCGGAGTCTCAAGCTCCTTCATCAGATGAGTGAGAACTTGTGTTGACTAACAGGGCATATAAAGACACAAACTCAATTTACAAGATAACGTCTTTCATCTTTGTAAAAATTTGATGATTGCGCGTATCGACAAGACTTCTTCAAGATCCTCTCTACTTGGAGAAATGAGCAGATGTATTAAGTGTAGTTCATTGAAGATAAATGTGAGGTAGTATGTTTAATGGACAAGAGAGAGTAGGAGAAAGAGAGTATACCTCATATAGTAAAAGTTCCAAAAGTGTCAGAGCCAAGATTTCAAGTTAGAAAGACATGGATCCTTCAAAAGCAGAACCAATACTTTAGATGGGATAAAAGGAAATCTGTTAGGCAAGTTGAATGAGAAAAGAAAATTATGTATTTGAACAGAGCCATTGTTAGGCAAGGTTGGTGCAGTTTTCCATTATGGCGCAACATAGATTTACTAAGATACATCTCAATGTAAAATTATAGTTTATAATAGACTTGAAAAACTGTTACTGCATTTATTGTAGATAAAATAAAGGAAGATAAATTCTTGCAAGTGTTCAAAGTTTTAAACTATTAAAGATAAATCGTGAAATCATTAAAGAGTCATTAATGATGAGCTATAAAGTTACTAAAAGCACAAAGCAGCATATTAAAATAAATATATTCAGGCATTTTGGCATAGAATGCAATATATTACACTTAAGTGATTAGACAGATAACTGGTATGAGAAATGCATTTGTGAATGGCAGAAAGCATAGGGAAATTGGATTAGAGCTGTGTGACACTGGCACAAGTGCAGAGGATTGAATGACTTCACTCATAAAATCCTTGTCTTGGATCTTTTGTTTATTTTCATTTTGATTCATCAACACTTATTGCTTCCCGCTCCCAGCAAAGATTCATAGTAAGTCTTCTGCCTTCCTTTCCAACTTCTTCCATATCCTTGCCTCTTCCCCCTTCAATATTTAAAATTTTCCTTTACTTATACTTAAACTCAACTATACTGTATTTGTGTTTGATTCTCTGTCTCTTTGTATCTCTGTATGTGTGCGTGTCTCTCTCTCTCTCTCACAAACAGTTGCCCTTTTCTCTATGTCTATTTCTGATGTCTGTGGCTCTTTCCTGTTTCTGTTTTTTTTTCCTCTCTCTCTTCCACCACTACTCTACTTTCTCCAGCATGATGGAAGTACAGAATTACTCAAGATTCCGCAATGTATGAGAATGTTGTATACCCTGTGAAATTTTCTGACCCGAGAAAACGTGTGAACATTGCTGAATTCTGTAAAGTTGAATAAAGTTGCCCTTTGTGTGGTTTTGTAGCTTTATGTATTTGAAGAAACTTGAAAAATGGTTTCCATTTCTAGTACAGCTTTTATGATGTTCAATCATTCTCTTTTGCAGTGTGTACACAGCTCCTAGTGTCCAGACCTGATGAAGAGAATATAAGTTCTTATCTGCAGCTCATCGACAAAAGTGTAGGTCATGAGGTAAGTATAAGGAGAACTTGAGATTTGAAGTTTGAACCTGACCCCAGTCCTGTTTTCACATTTTAATTTGATATGATTTTATGGATTTGTCTTTTCCATGCCATTTTTACTAGGCTGGACTTTGCATTACTTAGCAGGTGAAGGAGGCTGAACAGAAACTGAGTCGTGCATTTATTTTCATTTGTTGTCACTGCTTGTTCAATCGAACATTGAATGACCGATTAGTGACCATCCAACAAGAACAATATTAATTCTAGGTGTGAAAGGATGTCCTGTCAGAGGTGTAATACCGCTTGCAAGATGTCAGTGACAAATTGTAAAGGTATCC
This sequence comes from Sphyrna mokarran, assembly GCA_024679065.1. NCBI lineage: Eukaryota > Metazoa > Chordata > Chondrichthyes > Carcharhiniformes > Carcharhinidae > Sphyrna > Sphyrna mokarran. The sequence continues at coordinate 38,479,315 of JAGIQG010000015.1, forward strand.
TACCTCAGAATCAGTACTTTTTAATGAAGTCACAAAAAAGTTTTTTCACAAATAATTTGGAAAAACATAACAGATGTTGCCACTTCCTCAGAAGGTTCTCCTGCTATATTCACTCTGGTCTTGATGGCAGACTTTTTCATCTGCCTTTGTGCCACATAAAAGACTGCCAAACTTTTTCACATCTGATGCCTGAAAATTCAGCAGGCAATGAAAAATTATTAGCAGATTGGATTGCTAGCAACTTTAATAACTTGTTGATTAGTTATTTCAAAATGGCTGATAGACTGCTGATTTCCATGCCCACTTGCCTCCTGTAATTTGGGAGACTGGTGTGGTAATGTTGTATTGGTGACAAGCGATGATGAAGCAGAAGAAGAGCCATGAATTTTTGATGGGACCTTGTTTTTAAATGACTGCTTTAAAAACTAATTTTAACTGAAATGCTGCAGAACATGGTGGTTGAACGTCAAATGTGCATTTTTTGAGTTGCCAAGTTGATTGGGTTGTAAATTGGAAAAATACTACTCTAATGTGGTTAATATTTGGTAACAAACATATATTGTCATCACATTATATTTCATATTCACTTGGGGGATGGGTGTCACTTTTTTTCAAAATGTAAAATCTAGCCTGTTATCTTTTACATCCAAAATAATTAAACAAAAAGAAAAAGCTGGAACTTCAGGAAACATCTATTTCTAAAAGAATTGTCTGTTTTTGAAATTATTACCTCTGTCACTTCCTGTCGTGGCTGTAAAGCTTGCTTGTTTTTTTTTTTTTCAAGCTTTTGCTTGTATCTCGTATCCCTGACAGTAGGAATCTATTAGATTTATGGCTCTTTTCTGAACTGTTCTAGTCTGAGTATCTCTGTGGTCAAATGCTCCCTCGTCAGATTGTGCCATATAAGTTCAAGTTATAGACCTGACTTTTCATGTAGTTGGAGAAGCTTTAAATGCTGATAGAGACTCAAATCCAGAAGTCCCATCCCTGAATCTGGCCATTGTTTTCACAGAGGTGTAGGTAAATGGGGCGGCTCATAAGTCACATGTTCTAGTTCTTGGCATCAGCTACCCATGTAATTGACCCTCCACTCATGTGGTTTCATTGAGAGAGATGAATGAATCCCAAGATGTGCAGATTAGATCTGATAGGAGCAAGTTTGAACCTTGTAAATGTGTTTGGATTGCCAGATTTGGAGACAAAATATTCCTTTGGATAGGATTCTGGGGCATCTTTGGGGTGAGACTGGTGCCCTTAAGAACTGTGAAATATAGGTAGGATTAAGTGTGAAAACTTCATAAACTCATTGGAACTGTCAAAGAACCATCAAAACTCATTGAAACTGTCAAAGCTATAAATGGGCTGCTGGGCTTTAAATTAAAAACTAGTGTGGAGTTTAAAAAGTCAGTGCCTGCTACTTCACCCTATTGACATAAATCTGAGGACTACCATTGCAGGATTTTAATACAATATAATGTTATTAAATGGGGTGCCCATTAAGTGAACAGTTTGACGGTTGCAAATGGTAATAGAATAGAAATATTTGTTTTCATAAGAGATTAGTTGAAGGAATTTCAATTGAGTATGGTTTTTCTTCACTCAGTGATGTCATCATTATAGTGGATGGCCCATTGGTTAGCATTGCTTCCTCACTGCACCAGGGACCCGAGTTCATTCCAGCTTGGGCCCCTGCCTGTGTGAACTGTGCATGTTCTCCCCATATCTGCATGGGTTTCCTCCGGGTGCTGCTCCTTCTGATGGTTAGATGCATTTGCCATGCCAAAATTCTCTCCCAGTGTACCCAAACAGGTGCTGGAGTGTGGTGAGCAGGGGATTTTCATAGTAACTTTGCAGTATTAATGTAAGCATACTTGTGATACTAATTTTTTAAAGAATTAATAGAGAGACAACTTTATTTTACATCAATATGGCTCCTGAGATGTGATGAATACTAGGTGAAATGGCACATGAGAGTGAGGACAAAGGATAGTAGTAGATGCATGGGTTGGCACTAACCTAGCATAGGAGTTAAAAAGGGCCATGAGGATCGGAGGGCATTGGATTTGAAGTATGAAGGGCTGTGGGGTAGGTAGAGAGCTATCAGTTGGCATAAATGGCATCGGGAGTGTTTGGGATGGGAGAGGTGAGAATAGGGGGGGTGCTTTTTAAAAAAAAACTTTCTTTTAGTAACTTCAATACAGTGCATAGGTCTTCTGCTCAGCTCACCTCCAGAGCAGGCATCTCCTGTTCTCATTGAGGGGGTAGAAGGCCTGACCTCTAATCTGTGCCCCCACCTCCCTGCACGTCTAGCCCAGAAAGAAAATCCTACCTTCTGGACCTTTTTATTCCTTGGGTCAAGTTGATGGAGCCGTGAAATGTCCAGGCTCTTAATGTGGGAGAGAAAACCCAAGCTATAATCTCAGGCCAGAATCGGACATAATTATAGGAGATTGGTCTTTCTAAATCACATTGTAGTTTAACCACAGCATCCTCCAACTAACTCAAGTTGCCATTTATAATTTCTATGTGAATTTCTCGTTTTCATTCTTGATTTAGCAATTTGTTAATTAGCAAATTTCATTTACAGTTGAGGAATTTTGAATAATTATTTGCATTCTGATAAGCTATTATAATAGCCATCACCCAACAGTAATTTGTGGAATTCTTTCAGGCTACAGATTGTGCTAGATTAATTATTTTAATGCATGCTTTAAAGAGGGGACTATTATTCAATTTTTTTTGTTTTTTCAGTAGTTTCCCAATTTGTATTAATTTAATTTGCATAGAAATGCTTGTTCATAGAATCCCTAGAGTACAGAAGGAGGCCATTTGGGACATCGAGTCTGTACCAACACAATTTGGTTTGGTAGGGGGAGGAGGGGAGTGAGGTCAGATTGTTGTCTGGTTTGGAGGGAGGAGGGGAGTGAGGTCAGATCGTTCTCTGGTTGCAGGAGGGAAGAGGGAGGCAGGACAGATGGATCTCTAGTGGAAGGGGGACAGTTGGATCCCTGGTGGGGAGGGCATGGGGGCCTGCTGCCACTCTGCGGGTGATTGGGGGGGAGGTTGGTAGTGGCGATGGGGTTGGATAAGCATGGCAGTGATGTGTGTGGGGGTGGATAAGAGGGGCACACTGCCTCCTTTGTTCACCCCCCCCCCCCCCCCCCCCCACTGTTCGCCACTCCTGCCTCCCTCCCCCTCCACCACCCACACAGTGGCAATGAACCCCCCCCACCCCCACCAAGATGCATCTTATCCTCTTCCCTCCTCCCCCACTTCCCCAAAAATAAACTCTTGCTCCCACTTTTCGGTCCTATGTCGTTTTCTCTGCTTTCTGCAGCTCGAAAGTGATCTGAACGGGCATGCTTTTTCCAATTTTTTTTATTCTAACTGCACGTGCACAGTTCAGAGTTCTGATTGTTCAGGCAGTGTAAGCCCCATCCAAAGCACAAATTGCACTGGAGATGGCTGAGGGGATATGGGGGCGCCTGAAAGCGGATTTCTAAGTCAGATCTGTACTACATCCAGACTCGGCACTTAGGATGAAAATTGTAAAATCAGGCCCTTTGTCATTTATCATGATCTTGGGCAAAGCAGGAGCCATACCAAGTTGTGATACAACCAGAAAGAATGCTTTTTATGGTGCATCTGTAAAGATTGAGAGTTATAGTGGACATGCCAAATTTCCTTAGTTCATGAGAAAATGAGGAGTTGGTGTGCTTTCTTAATTGTGTCTGCAAGAAGGAGCCAGAACAGGTTATTAATTAACTGGATACCTTAAAACTTAAAGCTCTCGACCATTTCTACTTTATTCCCATTGTGATAGGAATATGCCTTCCACTATGCTTCCTGAAATCAATAACTATGTCCTTCATTTTGTTGACATTGAGAGAGGGATTATTATTGTTGCATCAGTTCACTAGATTTGCTATCTCTTTCTTGTACTGTGTCTCCTTATTTTTGTGATCAGACCCACAACGATGGTGTCATCAGCAAACATGAAAATTGAATTGAAGGGGAATTTGACCACATACCCAAAGGTATATAAGCAATATAGCAAGAGCCTTGGGGAGCATCAATACTGAGGATGATCATGGAGGAGGTGTTTCTTTGCCTGCCTTTACTGACTGCGGTCTGTGGGTTAAGAAGTCTAGGATCCAGTTGCAGAAGGAGGAGCCAATTATGAAGCTCAAAGATGAGTCTCACAGGAATAAAGGCTGGGTTGTAGTCTATGCATAGGAGTCTGACATTGGTGTCTTTGTTATCTAGGTGTTCCAGGGTTAAGTATAGGGGCCCGGGAAATGATGTCAGTTGTGGGTCTGTTGTGGAAATAGGCAAACTGTAGTCGATCCAGGCAACTCTGGGAGGCTGGAATTAATTGTGCAATGACTAAATTATTGAAGCACTTATAATGGTGGATGTCAGGTAGGACATGCATTCCACTCCTTTGTATGATAGTTATTAAGGCACACTGCCTTGGCTTTTCTTTGGTATTGGGATGATAGTCATCTTGAAGCAGTGGGGACCTCAGATTGGTGTAAAAAGGAGTTAAAGACGTTTGTGAATACCGTTCCCCCAAGCTGGTCTGCACAGGATCTAAGTGCTCATCTGGATAACCTATCTGGGCCAGTTGCTTTCTGTGAATTGACTTTTGAGAAGGCTGCTCTGATGTTGACAGGTCCAGAATGGAGGGCATGGTCTGGCTGACCTCTTGCTCAAAATGGGCATAGAATGTATTGAGATCATCAGGGAGAGGTGCATTGGAGTCAGTGAATAGGATTTAATTAATTAGTTTACATGTGTGTGTCATATGGTAATGGGAGGAGCTAGGTTTACAGAGAGAAGCTGGCATTTGCTGTTTGTTTGTACTGAGCAGTAGCTCTTTCTCTCTAAAAACTCAATTCAGGGACCCAATAGAAAATGTCTCTCTCCAAGAGATCTGCAGTAGGCAAGAAGTGTTTTCTTTCTCTTTCAGTCTACGGTTCTGCTATGTGAAGTCGGATGTCTCTCTCTCTCTTTCTGTCCAAGGGTGTTAACTCTGAACAGAGATAGCAACTTGTGTAAGTTTACGTCTATGAGGTATGTTGCTTAAATTGGAGCTAATAGGGAAAGCTAGCAGTTGAGAATTATACCTTGTCATAGTTAAGTGTTTCAATTGGTAAAAGTTACAGTAATTTTCCTTTTAATTATAATTAATATAGGGTAGCTTGGGAGAGGATTGGCCCACTGAAGGACAGTGGAGGGAACCTATGCATGGAGCTAGAGGAAATGGGTGAGGAATTAAATGAATATCTTGCATCCATATTCACCAAAGAGAAGGACTTGGTGGATAATGAATCTGAGAAAGGGTGTGTAGATAGTTTGAGTTATAGTGAGCTCAAAAAGGTGGTGGTATTGGGGTTCTTGAGAAACATTGAGGTAAACAAATCCCAGGGTCTGAAGGGATATACTCCAAAATACTGAAAGAGGAAAGAGAGGAAATTGCTAGGCTTTTGAGAGAAATATTTGTATCTTCACTTGCCACAGTAGAGGTCCCAAAGAAAGCCAATGTTGTTCTTTTGTTTAAGAAGGGTAACAAGAATAATCCAGGTTATTATAGACTAGTGAGCCTGACATCAGTGGTAAGGAAATTATTGGAGAGGATTCTTCGAGACAGGATTTACTCCCATTGGAAATAAGTGAATGCATTAGTGAGAGGTAATATGGTTCTGTAAAGGGGTGGTCATGTCTCACTAACTTGATTGGGTTTTTCGAGGAAATGACAGATGAGGGTAGGATAGTGGATGTTGTCTCCATGGACTTCAGTAAGATCTTTGACAAGATTCCTCATGGCAGACTGGTGCATAATGTGAAATTCACATGGGATTAGGGGTGAGCTGGCAAGGTGGATATGGGACTGGTTTGATCATAGAAGGCAAGGTAGTATGGAAGGGTGCATTTCTGAATGGAGGACTGTAACAAGTGGTGTTCCTCAGGGATCAGTGCTGGGACCTTTTGCTCTTCGTAATATATATAAATATTTGGGAAAAAAAGTAACTGACTTGATTAGTAAGTTTGCAAATGACACAAAGGTGTTGGATTTGTGGATAACTATGAGGACTATCAGAAGATACAGCAGGATATAAATCGGTTGGAGGCTTGGGTGGAGAGATGGCAGATGGCGTGTATTCCAGATAACTGTAAGGTAATGCATTTTGGAAGGGCTAATAAAGATAGGAAATATACAGTAAATGGCAGAACCCTTAAGACTATTGAAAGGCAGAGGGATCTAAGTGTACAGGTACACAGACCACTGAAAGTGGCAATGCAGATGGAGAAAGTAGTCAACAAGGCATATGGCATGCTTGCCTTTTATCGACTGGGAAGCTGAGTTTAAAAATTGGCAAGTCATATGGCAGTGTTATAGAACCTCAGTTAGGCTGCCCTTGGAATATAGTGTTCAATTTTGGTTGCCGCACTACCAGAAGGAAATAGTGGCTTTGGAGAGGGTACAGAAATGATTTACCAAGATGTTGCCTGGTCTGGAGGGCACTATCTATGAGAAGAGGTTGGAGACACTTGGTTTATTCTAAGTGGAACGACAGAGATTGAAGGGTGACCTGATTTTTAAAAAAAAAAACGACAAGATTGAGGGGCATGGACAGAATGGAAAGTCAGAAGCTTTTTCCTGAGATGGAAGAATCAATTACTAGGGGGCATAGGTTTAAAGGAAATGTACAAGGCAAGTTTCTTTTTACATAGAAGATAGTGGGTGCCTGGAACTCAGGGGCGGGGCAATCGGTGGAAGCAGATTCAATAGTGAGTTTTAAGAGGCATCTAGACAAATACATGAATAAGATGGGAATAGAAAGATATGGTCCTTGGAAGAGTAGGTAGTTTTAGTTCAGTTGGGTGTGGGCCTGGGGGGACTGTAGGGCTGGTTCCCGTGCTGTAATTTTCTTTTTTTTGTTCTAAACTGTATTGTTAAATAAAGTTGCTTTAATAAAGGCTTCCTAGTGGGTCAAAGAATCTAGCGTGAAACTTCCTATGGTCAGACTAATGCCAAAATCAAAAATAGTTTGAGTCTAGGCTAACTTCATAATTATATTTGGAGTTCCTATTTTAGGCCCTAACAACACACAGTATTCCTTGCATGCATAAGGAGCATGTCATTATTGCACTATTTTCAATTAAATAAAAGCATGGAGAAAGCTGTTCCTAATACATTCTCAATGGCAATGCCTTAACTAATCAACATCCACTTGCCAACCCATCAGCACTCTAGTGCAGTGTGCATTGTTGTCCCCTTTACTATTTGTACTTGTGCAAAGCAATCTGAGTGTGAGACAAAAAACTTCAACAACATGTCTTTTTTCTTCAGCAGTACCCATGTTCAGCTTAGCTCAGTGGTAGGACTCTCACTTGAATTTCATAACTAGGCATTCAAGTCCCATTCTAGTTCATAATCTAAGCTGACACTTCAGTTTGGTAATGAGGAATTGTTGGAGGTATTGCCTTTTGAATAAGATATTCAACTGCACAAAGAACATGTATTTCAAGCCCTTTCAGATTAACATAAAAGATTCAGTGAAATTTTTTTTTGAGCTTGTCTTGACAATATCCCTCTCTCAACCAGCCCTGCCAAAACAGATTTACTGGCTATTCGTGTTGCTATTCATAAGGCTTAGCTGCGCACAGATTGACTGTTGTGACTGATTGCAGTAATTGCTTGTCAAACAAAAGCTGAAGTTTTATAACTTGAGAAAGTACAATTCTCTTAACTATGGAAATACATTGTATCTTTAGGTTATTAAGCATGTGTATAATGCATTTCTATATTTATAACTTACAGATCTATAGTAATTAATTTTCATAATGTATAAGTATTATATAATGACCTGGGATATTCCAGGCATTAAATGCTTTTTTTTTAAGCATACGATCTTTTATTGTGTAGGTCTTTTTCAGAATAGATATTTATTCTGATATATCTGAGAGCTGTATTCAACTTGTATTTGTCAAGGGAAATCAAAATATATAACAATCTAGAATAACTGTGTCACTTGATGTCATATTACTGATGTAAGGAGAGAAAAACATTAGTTTTATCACTGATGTATGTGAAGTGTAATTTTACAATTCTGAAAATATCCTATTAGTATTAGCTTGAATGATGCTTAACAATATTATGTTGACTTAATTTATGAATCTAAAATTAATGTTTTCACCTTGTGTACTGACATTTTATCATTTTAATTATAATTGTTTGCTTTTCTCTTAGGCTTTTACAGAGACACAGAAGAAGAGGTTGTTGTCTTGGAAACAGCAGGTTCAGAAGCTCTTTAGGTCTTTCCCCCGGAAATCCCTCTTGGATATGCCAGGTTATCGACAGCAAAGAAGGTGTGTTTGGATTTACTATCTCTTCGTTTTAAATCCATTTATCCTTCCTAACTAATATGTGCCTTTATTATGAAATTGTTGGTGAGCAAAAAAATTTTCTTTTTGTCTTGCACTAATTAATGCAATGTAAATTTCTAAAATGTGCAAAGTATCAGCCAAACAACACAATGCCCTTTTACTGCTTATTTATCCCAGATATCCATACAATTAATGATTCTGCTGAGAATTGCAGTGTGCATATTTTTAAATTTGTCACTAATATATTATTGGAAGTTTTTGATTGTCATAGTTTATGTAATCAATCCTCGTATTCAATTTAATGATATATTTGCTATTCTGCAAAAAAAAAATGATATTAAATAAGGAATTTTGTGCAATTTGAGTTGCAATTAAATTTGTGTTCGTGCTTATGAAGGAATTTTTGATTTAGGCTGTTTTCTATCACTTTATTGAATGGTTATTCCATTGCTATCAAATGGATATCTCTAAATTGAAGTGCGTTTTTCTCATTATTGATCCATTTAGTCTGGTCTATGATTGCTCTTTAATTTGAAAGTATAAAGTATAGCTTAATCTAACAGACAAATGAGAGTATAATATACTGCAATTTTAGGCTAGGTAGAGTAATTAATGGGATTGTACTATTCAGGTAATTAACATAAGTTTAGAAGTTCAGGGTTAGAACAAAGCTAACATAGATTAAAAATCATTGTAAATTTTTAGTCATTTGCAAAAGTATTAAAGTTTCTACTAATATATTCAACTAGACAAAAATCATTTTTTGCACTTTTTTTCCAACTGTCTTGGGTCCTTGCTGATTTTTTTTAACATTAGACTGATAAAATCTCACTTGTAAACTTCAGGTGTTTCATTTAAAGATGGAAATAAGCCAGAAATTTAAATAGTCAGAATTTTTTTTTTGTGAAATTATTGATTAATTAATGAAGAGAAACTCAAATGTTTGGAGCAAAACTGCATTTAAATGTCATACCATTGATTGATTAATTTTATAGTAATTATAATTCCGTAATTCTGAAAGTTATTCACTGAGTGGGCCAGTTAAGGTCATATAAAGCAAATTGCTCATTCACTTTAAAGAAGTCAATAGTAATCAAAACACAAAATGTCTGCACACTTTTGTACTTTTTTTTCACTTCTGTCTCCAGCACATTTTCATTAGTCAACAGAGACGAGCAGTGAACATCAATAGCAAAGCAATGAATAGTAACCCCTATCTACCAATGGTTTTAGACATGAGTGTTCTGTCTTCCTTTCCAATGGTCCCTGTGACAATCCAGCAAATTCCAGAAAGAAACCTGAGACAAGAAGATTTGAATGTAAAACTCCTTGGAGTGAATCAACTTTCTAATACTGTGACAACAACGTCCCAAAACTTTGGTTGTTTTTATGGACTTGTAGCTTTATTGAATGTCAGTGTGTTTATAAATGTAAACTAAGAAATGCAAAATACTCAATGTAATATATCAAATATGTATTTTGCTTGTGCAATCACGGAGAAGAGGTTTGGTGGTGTGACTTACATTGGCACAAGCTGTTTTCTGCTGAGTCAATTGACATGAAAGAACCATATACCATTACAGCGCAGAAACAGGCCTTTTAGCCCTTCTGGCTGTACTGAACCATTTTTCTGCCTAGTTTCAGTGACCTGCACCTGGACCATATCCCTCCACACCCCTCTACTCCATGTACTTGTCCAAGTTTTTCTTAAATATTAAAAGTGAGACCGCATTTACCACTTCATCTGGCAGCTCATTCCACATTCCCACCATTCTGTGTGAAGAAGTCCCCCTAATATTCCTTTAAACTTTTCCCCCGTCATCCTTAACCCATGTCGTCTAGTTTTTTTCTCCCCTAGTCTCAGTGGAAAAAGCCTGCTTGCATTCCATGATAATTTTATACACCTCTATCAAATCTCCCTCATTCTTCTACGCTCCAGGAAATAAAGTCCTAACCTATTCAATCTTTCTCTGTAACTCAGTTTCTCAAGTCCCGGCAACATCGTTGTAAACCTTCTCTGCACTCTTTCAATCTTATTAATATCGTTCCTGTAATTAGGTGACCAAAACTGCACACTGTACTCTAAATTCAGCCTCACCAATGTCTTTTCCATCCCAACTCTTTACAAACAATATTTTGATTTATAAAGGCCAATGTTCAAGAAGGGGAGTAGAGACCGTCTTGTGAATTATAGACCGGTGAGCCTTATGGGCAAAGTTTTGGAAAGGATTATGAGAGAGGATTTACAATCCTCTAGAGAGAAATAATTTGATTAAGGATAGCCAACACGGTTTTGTGAAGGGTAGGTCATGCCTCACAAGCCTTATCGAGTTCTTTGAGAAGGTGACCAAAGAGGTGAATAAAGGTAAAGCAGTTGACGTGCATATGGATTTTAGCAAAGCATTTGATAAGGTTCCCCATGCTAAGCTACTGCAGAAAATATGGATGCATGAGATTGAGGGTGATTTAGCAGTTTGGATCAGGAATTGGCTGGCTGATAGAAGACAGAGGGTGATGCTTGATGGGAAATGTTCAATTACTAATGGTATACCACAGGGATCTGTTTTGGGGCCATTGCTGTTTGTCATTTTTATAAGTGACCTAAGTGAGGGTGTAGAAGGATGGGTTAGTAAATTTGCACATGACACTAAAGTCAGAGGAGTTGTAGACAGTGAGGATTGATGTTACAGTTTACAGAGGGACTTACATAAGCTGCAGAGCTGGGCTGAGAAGTGGCAAATGGAGTTGAATGCGGAAAACTGTGAGGTGATTCAATTTGGAAAGAGTAACAAGATTACAGAATATAGAGCTAATAGAAGGACTCTTGGTAGTGTCGACGAGCAGCGATATCTCGGTGTACGTGTGCATAGATCCCTGAAAGTTGGCACCCAGGGCGATAAGGTTGTTAAGAAGGCGTACGGTGTGTTAGCTTTTATTGGTAGAGGGATTGAATTTCGGAGCCATGAGATCATGATGCAACTGTACAAAACTCCGGTGCGGCCGCCCTTGGAGTATTGCGTACAGTTCTGGTCGCCGCATTATAAGAAAGATGTGGAAGCATTGGAAAGGATGCAGAGGAGGTTTACCAGGATGTTGCCTGGTATGGTGGGAAGGTCTCATGAGGAAAGGCTGAGGGACTTAAGGTTGTCTTCGTTAGAGAGAAGAAGGTTAAGAGGTGACTTAATTGAGGCGTACAAGATGATCAGAGGATTAGATAACGTGGACAATGAGAGCCTTTTTCCTCAGATGGTGATGACTAACACAGGGAGACATAGCTTTAAATTGAGGGTAATAATTATAGGACGGATGTCAGAGGTAGGCTCTTAACTCAGAGGATAGTAAAGGCGTGGAATGCCTTGTCTGTAGCAGTTGTGGATTCGCCAACTTTAAGGGTGTTCAAATGGTCATTGGATAGGCATATGGATAACATTGGAATAGTTTAGGTTAGAAGGTCATTAGATTGGTTCCACTGATCGGCGCAACATCGAGGGCTGAAGGGCCTGTATTGCGCTGTTATGTTCTATGTACCAAAAGCACTCTTTACAACCCTATCTACCTGTGACGCATTTTTAGGGAATTATATATCTGTATTCCCAGATAACTCTATTCTACTGCATTCTTCAGCGTCCTACCATTTACTTTGAATGTTCTACCCTGGTTTGTTCTTCCAAAGTGCAATACCTCACACTTGTCTGCATTAAATTTCATCTGCCATTTTTCAGCCCATTTTTCTAGCTGGTCCAATCCCTCTGCAAGCTTTGAAAATCTTACCCACTGTCCACTATACCTCCAATCTTTGTATCATCAGCAAACTTTTTCATCAATTTACCACATTATCATTCAGATCAATGATATAGATGACAAACAACAATGGACCCAACACTGATCACAGGCCTCCACTAAGAAGCAATCCTCCACTACCACTCTCTGACTTCTTCCATTGAGCCAATGTCTAATCCAATTTACTACCTCCCCATGTATACCTTGTGATTGAGCCTTCCTGACTAACCTAACATGCAGGACCTTGTCAAAGGCCTTACTGAAGTCCATGTAGACAACATCCACTTCTTTCCTTTCATCTGCTTTCCTGGTAACCTTTTTAAAAAAAACTCTTAATAGATTGGTTAAACATGAACTACCATGCAGAAAGCCATGTTGATTCTCCCTAATAAGTCCCTGTCCATACAAATGTTTATAGATCCTAATTCTTAGTGCTCCTTTCAATAATTTACCTATTACTGACATAAGATTTATAGGCCTATAACTTCCTGGATTACTGTTTGAGCCTTTTTTAAACAACAGAACAACATGAGCTATCTTCCAATCATCTGGCACCTCACCAATGGATACCGACATTTTAAACATATCTGCCAGGGCCCCTGCAATTTCAACACCAGCCTCCTTCAAGGTCCAAAGGAATACCCTGTCTGGTCCTGGGGATTTATCTACTCGGATTTGCCTCAAGACACCAAGCATCTCTTCCCCTTTATCTGTATAGGTTCCATGATTTCCCTACTTGTTTGCTTGTTTCCATAGGCTCCATGCCAGTTTCCTTAGTAAATATGGATGCAAAAAACCCATTTAATATCTCCCCTTTTTTTTGGTTCCATACATAGCCGACCACTCTGATCTTCAAGAGGACCAATTTAATCCCTTATTATCCTTTTGCTCTTAATATACCTGTAGAAGTTTTTAGGATTATCCTTCACCTTTACTGCAAAAGCAACCTCGAGTCTTTTAGCCCTCCTGACTTTCTTAAGTAGTTTCTTGCACTTTCTATACTCCTCAAGCATCTTATTTGCTCCCTGTTGCTCATACACATCATACATCTCTCCTTCTTTATCAGAGTTCCAATATCTTTTGAGAACCAAGGTTCCTTATTCTTATTCACTTTGCCTTTAATCCTGACAGGAACATACAAACTTTGCACTCTCAAAATTTCTCCTTTGAAGGCCTCCCACTTACCAATCACATCCTTGCCAGAGAACAGCCTGTCCTAATCCATGCTTTTTAGACCCTTTCTCGTTTCTTCAAATTTGGCTTTTTTCCAGTTTAGAACCTCAACCCAAGGACTAAATCTATCTTTATCCATCATCAAATTGAAACTAATGGCGTTATGATCACTGGAACCAAAGTGCCCCTCTTCATACACTCATATCATTTGTCCTAACACATTTCCTAATAGGAGATCTAATATTGCATCTTCTCAATATATTGATTTAGAAAATTTTCCGGAACACATTTTACAAACTCTAACCTGTCTAGACCTTTAACAGTATGGGAATCCCAATCGCTATATGTGGAAAATTAAAATCCCCTCCTATCACAACTTTGTTTCCTGCAGATTTGCTCCACCAATTTTCACGGACTGTTGCGTGGCCTATAATACAACCTCATTAAAGTGATCACACTTTTCCTGTTTCTCAGCTCTAGCCATATGGCCTCAGTAGACAAGCCCTCTAATCTGTCTTGCCTGAGCACTGCTGTAATATTGTAGCTGACTAGCAATGCCACCACGCCCCCTTCATCCTTCTGCCTCTATCGCATCTAAAACTTCGGAACTCTGGAATGTTGACCTGCCAATCCTCTCCCTCCTGTAGCCAAGTTTCCTAATGGCTATAATGTTATAATTCCATGTGTTTATCCATGCCCTCAGCTCATCTGGCTTTCCCACAATACTCCTTTCATTGAAGTAGACACACCTCAGAAAATTATTACCACCACACACAACCCTCCTATTTGTGATTTTGCATGAACTATTAATATTATTTATTTTCACCTCCACTCCACTATCTGCTCTGGCACTCTGGTTCTCATCCCCTTGCAAATCTAGTTTAAATTCTTCCCAATAACACTAGCAAACCTCCCTGCAAGTATATTGGTCCTCTAGAGTTCAGGTGTAACCTGTCTCTCTTTTACAGATCCCATTTGCCCCAGAAGAGGTCCCAAATGATCTAGAAATCTGAAACCCTGCCCCCTATACCAGTTCCTCAGCCATGTGTTCAATCCACCCAAGCATCCTATTCGTACTCTCACTGGCATGTGGCACAGGTAACAATCCTGAGATTACTACCCTGGGAGTCCTGCTTTTTAACTTCCTGTGAAGCTCTCTATACTCACTCTTCAGTATCCCCTCACTCTTTCTTCCTACGTCTTTGGTACCAATGTATACCATGACGTCTGGCTTATTACCCTCTCACTTCAGAATATTGTGCATGTGATCAGAGACATCCCTGACCCTGGCACCCGGGAGACAACAAATCATCCAGGAGTCTCTGTCACAAAGACAGAATTTCCTGTCTGTACCTCTGACTATCGAGTCCCCTTTCACTACTGCTCTCCTCTTCCATCCTCCCTTCTGCAGTGCAGAACCAGACTCAGTTCCAGAGATCCAGCTGCTGCAGCTTGTCCCAGGTAGGGCATCCCCCACAACAGTATCCAAATCGGTATACCTGTTATGGAGAGGAATGGCCACAGGGGAACTCTGCTCTGCCTGCCTTTTCCCCCTTTCCTCTTTCCTCACCTGACAGTAATCCAATTACCTGTGTTCTGCGCCTTTAGCATAACTACTGCCCTGAAGCTACTATCTATAAACTGCTCGTTCTCCTGAATGTTCCAGAGGTCGTCCACTCAAATTCCCTAATTCAGTTGGTTAGGAGCTGCAGCTGGATGCACCTCTCGCAGATGTCGTTGTCAGTGACACCAAAGGTCCCCCTGACTTATCATATACTGTAAGACGAGCATTCCAACATCCTGCCTGGCATTCTTTCTACTCTGAAGAAACAAGAAAACTTAACAGAACCTACCCTGGCCTCTGCCTGTTCATGCCTCACCTCAGCCTGTTCATGAAAGTTATAATATATACACAATTTTTTTCCAATTACTGTTTAAAAAGTCACCAGTCATTTATCTTCATTTCAAACCATGAAATTGAAAAAAAAAATCTGTACGGTACAGCTTTTGAGGTTTCTAGCCTTAAACTCTACATGACAGTCATATGTTTGTGCATTTTCATCATGTAAATTCCCCTCCAAACCACTCACTGTCCTGTCTTGGAAATATATTGCCGTTTCTTCACAGTAACTGGGTTAAAATCCTGGAATTCCCTTCCTAACAGCATTGTGGGTCAACCTACAGCACAGGGACTTCACCACTATCTTCTTAAGGGCAACTAGGTATGGGCAATAAATGCTGGCCAGCCAGCAATGCCCATGTCCCACAAAAGAACTTCAAAAAGTTCTGTTTCTGTGCAAGTATATAACTGTTCTCTTAATTTAATTAAAGCTAAACATTGTTTTTCAAAAAATGAAAAAAATTACAGCACATGAACAGGCCCTTCAGCCCTCCAGGCCTGCACTGACCATGCTGCTTAACTTGACTAAAAACCCCGACCATTCCAGAAATCATATCCTTCTATTCCCATCCTAGTCATCTATTTGTCAAGATGTCCCTTAAATGTCACCACTGTATCCACTTCCACTACCTCCCCAGCAGTGAGTTCCAGGCACACACCACCCTGCATTAAAAATCTGCGTCATACATCTCCTTTAAATTTTGCCCCTCGCACCTTAAACCTAGTAATTGACTCTTCCACTCTGGGGGGAGAAAGCTTCAGACTATCCACTCTGTCCGTGCCATACATAATCTTGTAGACTTCTGTCAGACCATCCCTCAACGTCCGTCGTTCCATTGAGAACAAACCAAGTTTCTCCAACCTTTTCATACCTAATGCCCTGCATACGAGGCAACACCCTGATAAATGTTTTCTGTACCTTCTCCAAAGCCTTCACATCCTTCTGGTAGTGTGGTGACCAGAATTGAACACTATGGGCCCGATTTTATCAATCGGAATCTAAGGGCCGGATCCAGGCGTAGTACAGATCCAAGCCTGGAATCCTCGTTCTAGCGCGCCCACACGCTTTTTGCTGGCTCTGATCCAATCTGCGCTGTGGGCAGGGCTTAGCGCTGCTGGAACAGTTGGAGCTCTGAACTGCGCGTGCGCCGTTCGAGAAAAAAATGAAACACCGCGCCCGGGCGCAAAAGTGAAAAACAGCAGTGTGTGTGGGGTGGGGGGATGATCTGCAATTGGATCCCTGTGGGAGGTAGGCCTCCCACAGACCCACCTACATCCCCCCCCCCCGACCCTGCCCACCCCACAATTGGAACCCCCGGGAAGCTGGCCTTCCTGGCATGATGTAGAGATACCTGTGTTGGACTGGGGTGAACACAGTAAGAAGTCTGACAACACCAGATTTAAGTCCAACCGGTTTATTTGATAGTAAACTCTCACAAGCTTTCGAGGCTGTCCCCTTTGTCAGGTGAACGAAGAGGAAGATGAAGAGGACAGCCTCGAAAGCTTGTGTGAGTTTACTATCGAATAAACCGGTTGGACTTAAACATGGTGTTGTCAGACTTCTTACTGTGTTCTCCTCAGCAGAGCACACCTCCAACCTACCTTGATTGCTGCTGTTGCTCCACCATCCTCCTGACCTGCAGTCCTTTGAGAGCCTGCCTTCCGCTGGAGGAGGGGGATGGGCTCAGATGGATCTCTGGTTGGGGGGAGGGTGGGGTGGTGGAGGATGGACTTGGGAGAATCTCACAAACTAAAAATAATGTATCATCTTCTTTGTACTGCCTAATTATCTATGGGAAAGATAATTTAAACTACAGTACAGAGCAATTAGTGACCTGTATGTCCCTGTAGCCATGAGCCAGGTGCTCAAATGTTCAAAAATTTGGAAAATATTTCAAAATATGGCTGGGGAAATATATATTTTGAAATATTTTCCCAAATTTTTGATGTTGGGTTTTTAGCTCCTGTGATTATAATTTTGACATTATCTTCCAAAGGGAATTCCTCTAATTTTGTGCAATGTTAAGATGGAAAAAAAGATGAAACAAAGGATCCAAGACTGCTCCAGAGGCAGATTAGCTTCACCCAACATTGCCCATGAAAATCACATTCATAAGTAGGGGCACATCTGCCATGGAATGTGAGCAAAGAGTTGCCAATACAAACTTCTTTTCCTTATGGTTGATTTCCCAGATTTAGTAATCTCCTCGAATCTTATCTTATTTCCAACCAAGTTATACTACGGGGGGGGCAAATCTTCCAAGTTCACAACATGATTCTAAAGTTTTATTACCTTATCCATAGATAATTAGGCAGCACAAAAAAGATGCAACGTTATTTTCAGTTTACGAGATTCTCCCAAGGTCATCCATGCACCCCTCCCCCAAACCAGAAATCCATGTGAGCCTGCCTGCCAGCAGAAGGCCAGAAAGATGCTGCAGGCTCTGAGGACTGCAGGTCAGAAGGATGATGGAGGGTGGGTGGTGATCGAGGTAGGTTGGTGTTGTGCTCTGCCAAAGGGTCCCCTTGATGTAGGGATGCCAGCGTTGGACTGGGATAAACTCAGTAAGAGTCTGGCAACACCAATTTTAAATCCAACTGATTTATTTGATAGTAAATTTGCAAGCTTTTGACTTTTGTCTTCGTCAGGCAAATGCAGTGTTCTAGTCTGAACAGTGTTCTGGACCAGAACACTGCGTTTGCCTGACGAAGACGAAAGTCGAAAGCTTGCAGGTTTACTATCAAATAAATCGGTTGGATTTAAAATTGGTGTTGCCAGACTGTTATTAAAGGGTCCCCTTCCCAGGGGATCTGATCAGGGAGGTAGTTCTTCCAAGGGGTCCCATCTTCCAAGGAGGTCTGATGCAGAGAGGGTAGGTCTGCTGAAGGGATTCTGCCTCCTGGGGGGCAGGGGGGGTGCGGGGGGGGGGGGGGGGGGGGGGGGGGGGGGGGGGGGGGGGGGGGGGGGGGGGGCGGTGGTGGATGTTCGAGGAGGATGGGCTTCAGAGCTTCCCCTGCAGAATAAAAATCGGTTTTGGATTTTTATTTTGCAGGTTGCTTACAGCTCGATTCCAGAACAGATTCGAAGACGGTAAAATGGGAATTGGTAGTAGAGTTGGGCGCGTGGTTCATTAAGTCAATTTAAATGCATGCTAATACATTTAAATCGTCGGTCAGTAAAGTCGCGATCTGCTCGGATTCAGGTGCATATCGTGTTAAAGGCCCAACGATAAATTTACCACAATTTCAGGCGTGAATATTTGGTAAAATCGGGCCCTATATTTCAAGTGTAGCCTAACTAAGGTTCTATAAAGCTGCAGCATAACTTGCCTATTTTTAAACTCAATGCTATATGCCTTCTTGTCTACCTTCTTAATTGATAAGTATATGGAAGAGAAGGGAATGGTTTAGTTTGGAGGGGCATTGCTTTTTATTTTGGTCGGCACAACATCGAAGGCCGAAGGGCCTGTTCTGTGCTGTAATGTTCTATGTTCTCCATCTGCATTGCCGTTTTCAGTGACATGTATACTGTACACCCAGACCCCTTTGCCTATCGATTTTCTTAACAGTTCTGCCATTTACTGTATATTTCCTACCTGTATTAAACCTTACAAAATGCATTACTTCACATTTGTCCAGATAAAACTCCATCTGTCATCTCTTTGCCAAGTCTCCAACTCATCTATATCCTGCTATATCCTCTGGTCCTCATTGCTTTCCACAAATCCACCAACTTTTATGTCATCCACAAATTTACTAATCAAACCAGTTACACTGTTCACCAAATCATTTATTTATTTTTATTTATGTATGTATATATAAAAATAAATGTACATATTACAAACAGTAACAGTTCCAGCACTGATCCCTAAGGAATGCCATTTGTCATAGCCCTCCATTCAGAAATGCACTCTTTCACTGCTACCCTTTGTCTTCTTTGACCGAGCCAGTTTTGTAGCCACCTTGCCAGCTCACTTCTGATCCCATAAGACTTCATCTTCTGCCCCAGTGTGCCATGAGGCACCTTGTCAAAGGCCTTCCTGAAGTCCATGCAGACAACATCCACTGCGCCTACCCTCATCAATCATCTTTGTCATTTCCTCAAAAAACTCAATCAAGTTCGTGAGATATAAACTCTCCTTCACAAAACCATGTTGCCTCTCATTAAGTCCACTTATTCCCAAGTGGAAATAAATCTTGTTTTGTAGAATCCTCTCCAATAATTTCCTTACCACTGATGTAAGGCTCACCAGCCTCTAATTACCTGGATTATTCTTGCTACTCACCCTAAACAAAGGATCAACATTAGTTATTCTCCAATCTTCTGGGACCTCCCCTCTAGCCAGTAAGGATACAAAGATTTCTGTCAAGGCAGCAGCAATTTCTTCCCTTGCTCCTCTCAATATTCTATCTACATACACTTTCCAGATTCATCATCCACCAAGCCCTTCTCTTTGAATGCTGATACAAAGTACTCATTTAATACCTCGTGCATTTCCTCTGGCTTCGTGCAGAGATTTCCTCCTGTCCTTGAGTGGGCCAACCCCTTCCCTGGCTATTCTGTTGTTCTTTATGTAAGTATAAAAAGCCTTTGGATTTTCCTTAATCCTGCTGGCCAAGGCTTATTTGTGACCCCTTTTAGTCCTTTGTTTTCTTTGCCTCTTTATGATTAATTGTAAAATAAGTTCACTTTCATTAGTGGGTTTGATAGTTATTTGGAAATTGCAACATACAACCAGGCCATCTGACCCAATGAGCCTGACTTTCAAAAAAGCAGTGATGCAAATAAATTATTCCCAATTGACAGAAGGATTGAGAATTAGAGGGTGTCAATTTAAGATGATTGACAAAAGAAGCAATAGCGATATGACAAAAGAACTTTCACACAACGAGTGATTAGGATCTGGAATGCCAGAGAATAAGGCCAGCTGTGTTGCTCTTGTAGAGCTAGCGCAACTTAAATGGGCCAAGTGGCATCTTTCTTTGATTCTATGATAATGTCACATACAAACCATGTTCATTTTTTTTCTAATTCTCCTCCTCTAATTGCATTAGTAACATTCTAAGTTGGTCTTTGCATTAATCACATCCTCACAAACCTCTGTTTATATAAAGGTAACTATCCTGATATTTGTTCTCTTAGATCCCATCATTCTACACAATCAATTGCTGCAATCAGTTTCTATCTATTCTGTCCCATACCCCAAATTCTAAACATTTGTATCAAATCACCCCAAAATCATGATTGTTCCAATGAAAACAGCCCTTGTTTTTTTCAAGTTTGTGTTCAAATTCTAATTAGTCTTTGCCCTATTTTCTCTTAACACCTCACCATTGTTCTTGAAACGTAGAACTCAAAATTGCACCATTGCGCAAACAGATAATATATTCCATCTGCCACAATTTTGAATTTTTCAATTGCTTATCAATATCCATTTTCTGTTTCCTTTTCTACTCCAGTTTATATACTATGCCTGTTCCTTTAGTACTTTCTGTAAAATTGGATACCATGCCTCCTTTTATTACAGATGAATAGAAGTGATCCCAGAACACAACATCATGGGGCACTGCTAGTCACATCCAACCACTCTTGAGAAACTGCCCATAACTCCTTGCTGTTCGTCAAGTTAGCACCTGCAATTTGAAATTCCCACATCCTGCAGAAATGTCACATCTGTGTTGCCATTATTGCAAATGTTACACAATAAACTGTGACTAAAATACTTTAATTTCAGTTAAATACTCTGCTCTCTTTCTTTGCTGTCTCTCTTGCCAAATTCCTGTTCGTGGAAATACAAATTCATTTGTGTTACCACTTCATTCCCTTTTCCATGTACTCTGGTGTACCTTGTATGTGCAATTTGCTAATTATTTTTGGATTCCAACCCAATTCAATCACAAAATAATTTCAGCAGTTAAATTGACCCAACTAAAGTAGGTTAATGTTATGGTCATCTAACACCTGTTAATTGCCAACTGGCTATTTACTGTACCAAGTTAATTTTTTAACATGCAGTTAGAGGAAAACAAGACACAGAATTAAATTAATTATAGACCTTCCAAATGAGTATATTTCTGTCAGCACATTACAGTATATCTGTGGGGCTTTGACAACTTTAGTCAATTTTTGTTACAAAGTTCTTTCTTAAATGTTAAGACTGAACATTATATTTGCCTATCTGTTCTTTACACAGCTGGGGTTTTAGTCAGTCCAACTCCTTACCAGCAGCTGGATCTGTGGGTGGAGGAATGGGTAGACGAACGCAACGCCAATTTCAAATGCCCCCTCGAAATATGCCCACAGCTCGTCTGGGTCTTATGGGCCCCAGTGGACTTTTGGGTGCCCCACAGCGTAGTGCTACCAGCAATTCTGCCATATTAAAACAAGGAAGACAGGTTTGTTCAAATCTTTTTGTCTTTTGTATTGCATTTTAAAAGATATGTAAGTATGCATTCTTGGAAATGTGTTGGTTTAAGTGTTTAAGTGTTCATTTTTGTTTAATGAACAACTTAACCAGGAGTGTTGTATTTTAAATGGGCAGGAAAATAGACTGAACTGCGTTTGCCAAATGTGGATTGGAAACGTTTCTTAGATTTTCCTGATTTGAGAACTTTGTGGGTTTCTTTTTTTAAAAAGATCCAGTGAGAACAGTCTGCAGGCATTTCCTGTTTTTCCTCACTTTGGTGTGTAAAGGTACTGAAACAGGATGATGAAAATATGGAAGAACAAATTCTACTTCTGAGAATAGGAGAAGCCAAGAATTTTATGTGCAGACTGAGTTGTACAACAGATGTATTCAGAAGCTGTAGATATAAAACAATGAATGAAATTTGTAAGGATGATAAGCTCTGGAGTAGATGTAAAATGTGCAACTGATTGTAAATGCTCTACCTTAGAGGTAGTATATTTTAAAATTATTTTGATAAATGGCTTGTATTTCTGCAGAACTTATGGTTTGCTAACCCTGGAGGAAGTAACAGTATGCCAAGTCGAACCCATAGTTCAGTACAGCGCACCCGCTCATTGCCTGTACACACATCACCACAAACCATGCTGATGTTCCAGCAGCAAGGTGAGTAGAAGAAGCTTAAGCAGATGCCTTTCTATTCATGGGTACAAATTAGCATCAACATTTACAAATACTTGGAAAATGTTGAGCCTCAGTTGTCATAATGAATTTCATTCCTCATGACTTATAAGAAGTTTATTTC
Source organism: Sphyrna mokarran (assembly GCA_024679065.1). Taxonomy (NCBI): domain Eukaryota; kingdom Metazoa; phylum Chordata; class Chondrichthyes; order Carcharhiniformes; family Carcharhinidae; genus Sphyrna; species Sphyrna mokarran. The sequence continues at coordinate 38,501,774 of JAGIQG010000015.1, forward strand.
TCTCCTCCTCTCACCCCACCCCATGTAGCCAACATTTAGGGTGGTTGGTTGGCTGAAGTCCAGAGTATGCAAACTCTAGTCGACTACAGTTTGAACAATACTTTTTGACGCTAGTCAGATTACCGGATTGATTAAATCATGGACATCAGTGGTGATATTTGTCCCTATAAATAACAGGTTGACTATACTAGATCTTTACTTAGCTTTCTACCATAGGTTTTATGTTACAGCTAGAATTCTATTGCATTAATGCAACTACAACAAACCTTTCTATTTTTAAATAGTGTAGCGTAACAGATGCATCATGGAAGATATTCAGCTGATAAGTATTGATTAACTTCACTGTATTCTAATACAATCATATGAAATTGAAGCAGAAATAAGTTATTCAGCCCCTTGAGCCTGCTGCACCATTCAATAGAATCACGAGTGATATGCTTGTGTTGAATTCAGCATCTATCCCTGATAACCTTTGATTCCCTTATTTAACAAGATTCTCTCTATCTCCACCTTAAAAATATTCAATGACCCTGCTTCCACCACCTTATGAAACAGAATTTTCCAAAGTTGCACAATCTTCTGAGAAATATCTTTCATATCTCTGTCCTATAAGAGCAACCCATAATTTTAAAACAGTGCTGCATAGTTTTGGACTCACTCACAGGAGGAACCATCCTTTAAATGTTCATTTTGTCAATACCAGGTATTTGTGTACTTCATTCAAGTCACTCCTTACTCTTCTAAACTCTCATGGAAACAAGCCCAGCCTTTCCATCTACACTCTTCAGATACCTGCTCATTCCAGGTATCAATCTACTAAACCTTCTCTGAACTGCCTCCAATGCATTACATCCTTTCTTAAATAAAGAGATCGAAAATGCACACAATATTCGAGAAACAGTTTCACCAATCCTCACTAACTGAAGCATTGTCAATTCCTCTTGTAATAAAGGATAGTATTTTGTTAACCACTTTTGATTATGTGCTGTACCTGCATACTAACGTTTTTGTAGCTCATGCAAAAACAGCAAACGTGACGTGAGAAAAAGCTTTTCACACAACAAGTGGTTTGGGTCTGGAATAGGCTGTCTAGAGGCAGGTTCAATCGAGATATTCAAGAGGGCATCAGAAATCCTTCTGCACCACGGCATTTTGCAGTCTTTCTTCATTTAAGTAATACTCTTGACTTTTTATTCTTCTGAACAAAATGAACAACTTCAAGCTTTCCCACATTATTCTCCCATTTGCCAAATCTTTGCCCACTCGTTCAACCTATTTGATTTCACGCAAATTTAGCTACCGTGCCTTTTGCTCCCCTCATCTTACATTGATGTAAATTTTAAAAAGTTGAGGTTTCAGCATCCTACCTCGATCAGACAGAGGTCCATTACTCTGTTTAGTGCTAGCCAACCAGTTTTCAGTCCAGGCTAATATGTTACCCCTACACATGAACTTAACGCCAATGCATCTACTATCTCATTGCCCACCTCTTTTAAGACCTTAGGATGACCCGGCGAGTTGTCAGCCTAAAGCTCTATTGTTTTGTTCAGTACTGCTCCCCTCGTGATTATAATATTACCATGTTCCTCTTTCCCCTCCATCTCATGATTTACAGTTATTACTGTAATGTTCATTACATTCCCTTTAATGAATACAGAAACACAGAGTTGTTACGATTCAGAAGGAGACCATTTGGACCATCATGTCTGCACTGGATGTCCAAACAAGCATCATGATATATGCCATTATCCTGCCTTCCCCCATATTCCTGCATATTGTTTCTGTTGAAATAACGATCTGATGCTGTCTTGAATGTCTCGATTGAGCCTGCCTCCAGACAGCCTATTCCAGACTCAAACCATTTGTTGTGTGAAAAGTTTTTTTCTCACATCGTGTTTGCTGTTTTTGCTGATCATTTTAAGTGAGTGCCCTCACATTCTTGATTCTTTTACAAGCAGGAACAATAATTCCCTATCTACTATCTAGCCCCCTCATGATATTGAGATTTAATGGAGATATTCTTCTCTAAGCAGGACATTCCTAAACTCTCCAATCTATTCTCATAACTGAAGATTTTCATTCTTGTAAACCTCTTCTTCACTGTCTCTCTCCAATGCATTGGAATCATTCCAATAGTGTGCGATTTTAAATAGCAAACATAAGATGATTCCAGCTTAGTCACACCAAAAGTTACCAAAAAACGTTTGAAGAATTAGAAGCACTTCTAACTTCTAGATAGCTATTATTTTCTGACTGAGGGCAACCAACATCACCATCACCACCATCAGCATTACCATACACGCACAAAAGAGGATCCACCACATCTCCCTTCTCCTCGTCCCTTGCTCCAGACTGAATACATACTTTTTCTCCAACCCTGGAGGCCCAACCAACAAACAGATCCTCCACCACAGCCCTCCACCACAGCCCTGCAACGCAACATCTGCCAGCCCTGCAGGCCTGACTCACCCTAAAACCTCTGCACCTCTGACGTTCTCGTGCCCCCCAGCATCTTCCCTTTTTCATGTTCCCCTCACTCCCAGCTTGATTCAGAAGATCGGGCGAGGCAGGCTGGAATAAGAAAATAAGAAATTGAGCACAGAACCACAATCCAAAGCTAGTTGCCATGCTGAGGAAGTTCAGACTTCAACTGTTCTTTATTTCAGATTGGAGTAATTCATCAATCTTCCACTGTGATGTCATTATCCCTCCTTGTATAATTTGGTGGTTTGTTGGTTACTGCACTGTACGCTGCATTACATGCTAGCACTATGAAATTGCCAGTGGTACCAGATTTGCAATGAATTGCCTCCCAAATGAGGGGAGGTGCTGGCATAATGCTTTTTCACTGAACAAGTAATCAAAAACCCAGGTTAATGCTTTGGGGTCTTGTGTTCAAATCCCACCATGTTAGATGGTGAAATTTGAATTCAATAAAAATCTGAAATTAAAAGCATAAGATGACCATGAAACCATTGCCGATTGTCAAAACAGCCCATTTGGTTCACTAATGTCCTTTAAGGAAGGAAATCTTGCCTGTTCTGACATACAGGTGATTTCAGACCCACAGTGGGTCTTAAAATGCCCTCAAAGATGGGCAATAAATGCTGGCACAGCCAGCAGTGTCCATGTCCCAATAACATTTTTTTTAATGTTTACGTTTTGTTAGTTTTTTCTATTGAGTTAAATTTAGCGCCAGATTACTACTTTGTTGGGGAACGAGTAAAAGGCCGTCAGATCCTTAGATGCAGATCAAATGTTTTCATTCAATTGGCGATCAAAGAAAATATATCACAGGCTCCTTATACTCGCAGACATCTTGATCACTTTTCCCTTTACTTCTTGGGGGGAATTAGTTATGTCCTTTTGCAAAGCCAGATTGTAAGTCAACTTCTCACAGTAACAACATGCAACATGTTTATTCCATTGTATATGTTATATTGGAGTGAAAGGTGGATATTTTGGAACTTTAATGCCCATTGATTATAGTCCCCAAATTGCATGTAAAACCAGATTATTGATTATGCAAATAATTTGCACCGATCTATAAATGGGTCCCAAATGTATCAGTGTTATTCTTTGTTCTTTACACTCTTGCCCTTCCAATTTAATAATTTGACACTTGTGAATTGTGTGTTAAACATTCACTTTCACTCCTGATAAGGGCACATTTTGCTTTTCAGAGTTCCAAGTGCCAGTGACAGAACCTGATATAAACAACAGACTGGAATCATTGTGTCTCAGTATGACTGAACATGCCCTGGGTGGTAAGTGAAAAGAGAATATCATGCAAACATGTCAAAAACCAAATGAAGCATCTGTATGATTAGAATGTTCAGAATAGTTTTATATGGAAAAGAATAATATCTTTTTATCTGGTCTCATCCACATTTATGTTATAAGAAACATTTTAATAAGGCATAGTTCAGCAACTTGTAAAGTTTTCTTTTCACTTGGCTAATTAAAAAGGAGAATCTGAAATTTCTATCTTCTGAAAAATCCGCCCTATACATCTACTGCATTCCATTTACTTATCTAGTTAATCATTCCAAAACTAATAAATTTGTCGAACGGAACTTGGTTTCAACAGATTGGCCATAGTTGGTGACACATGCATTTCTAAATCCTCACTTGAGTGTGGTGGGTGCATAACAGTACAGATGTAGTACTTTAATTTCATTTTAAATTGATATGCTGACTTGGATGGCCTGAGAAGACGAGAGCTTCATTTGATTTAGGACGTTATCTGACCCTTTGTTGAGATTAGTGTTTAGCAATCTACTACTTTTGTTTTGTTTAACAGCAATGGTTGATTTAAATTAATGGATGACAGATAAGCACATTTGCTAATGTACATTATTGAAGTGTACTGTTTTTGCATCTCTTTTATGAGCTATTTTTAAGTGTTACAAAGTGATTTTACATGCAAAAACTCTGCAGCATGGTCCTTTGTATTGCAACATTTTATATGGGTGCTTAAATATTTTAAAAAAAAATTAAAAATCAAACCTTATTTGATTTTTGGAGCAATTAATTTGCATGTCTCTCTGATATACAGGTACATTGATTCAAAATGCACATTGATCCAGGGTTCAAAGGATTGATCTGGTCATACAGTATATTCAGTGTCCAAGTTGTTTTCTAATGAGTATTCCCTGACTATTGACACACAACTTTTTAGTTGACAGATTTATATATGATTTCATTAATAAAGTAGAAACTGAATGTACTTCTTGTAATTAAATCTGTAGATTCACAACAGAGTCCCTGTTTAAAACCATTTAGTAGTAATATTTTTGGAAAAACTCAGCCAGTAATGTGGTGTGGTTTGGTATGTAAGACTGCTGTCCATATGTTAAGTCCCAGAATTCTAACAAAGTGAGCTGTGTCTGTGTGCCATCTGCTTTGCATGTCTCTTAAATAGCTTATTAATATAGCAAACCCTGAGGCATTTCCTTAAACGTCACTTTCCCAGCAAGGTACGATGTTGGGTTGACTTATGGTAAGATTCTATTTGCAGTCAGTTAGTTTTAGTTCCATGCAGTGAAAGCCTCTCTAGACCATCATCAACTGAATAGTAAGTTTATATTCTAGGTAGGCAAAAGTTCTGCCACACAACCCCCCTGTAACTGTGAAGGTACATGGAGAAGTTTGGTTCCAACTTGGCAGAGAGGATGGTGCAGAGCTTGCCTACTCTGCAGCCTGCTTCATCTCCGTGTGTTATAAACCCAGAAGCATTGTGTTCCAAATGCCTAATTTTATATTTGTATCCTTTAAGAGTATAACTTGTAGTTTAGGAATTTAATTTTTTAAATGTAGGATAAATGAAATTCCTGGTTTGAAAAGCTTGTAAATAGACCTAAATGTAATTGTAAATCAAAGGATGGCCTGTGTTTGATTATTAAGATAGTGGGAAGTATTGAAATTAAACACTGAACTACCTGTGAGCTTCTTGATGGATATGATGTGGAGATGCCAGCGTTGGACTGAGGTAAACAATAAGAAGTCTGGCAACAACAGGTTGAAGTCCAACAGGTTTATTTGGTAGCACAGCCACTAGCTTTTGGAGCACTGCTTCTTCAGTGCTCCGAAAGCTACTAGCTTATGCTACCAAATAAACCTGTTGGACTTCAACCTGATGTCAAGAGACTTCTTACTACTTGGTGGAGACATGATGCTTACAGCTGATTCAGTAAGGGGTTTAAATTATTCAAGGTTGTTTCCCTGAACTAAGGAAAGGTTTCAGAATTGGAAATAACTTGTTTAAATCTCTTATCTGGAGCATTCCAGGCATGTCACGTTGCCAAAAAGATAGATTCTAGGAAGGTGTTTTTGGTTCTGTTTTATCTGAATGATTTCTCTGAACAGAAATGTTCAGTTAAAGCCTGGTAGTAACTTGGAGAAAGCATATAGAGTCTACCAGCAGCAGAGAGCTTTGGAGAACCAAGAACCAGTGACTTAGAGTGACTGGGCAAGAGTGCAGCGAGGCCCCTGCTTGAACTAGACACTCCACAATTGTGAAATGTTGAAGGGAGCACTCATGTAAATGCTTAATGAAGAACCCGAAGAAATTGTATACCCCTGAGAGTAGCAGGAATACTGAGCAGTATCAAAACAAATTCCTGAAAGCTGTGGCACACCTTGATGTGGTCCCAGGAGAAGTGAATGAATCTATAAGATCCTGTACAGTATAGGGGAACTCTTGAGTGGTAATTGAAGTAATATAGGGTAGGTTCTATTGAGATTTTTGTGTTTTTAAAGTACAAGTGTTTACAAAGTATAGTTTAAATTAGCAGTATTTGTTTTGGTTAACTCTTGTACAGTAAACTTTGGTACAGCAAAGGTTTTGTTCGATGTGTGAAATCTTTTCAGTTGATAACCGGGAGTTCAAATTTATTTTGAAAAGATACTGGTTTCTCCTGAGGTGACAACAACCATCAGACTGCAGCCTTTGTGTACTCGTCCCTGAGAGGCTGAGCCAGTACTCTCTTGCAAATGCAAGAACTCAGTAAACTGCTTCTAAACACAGTCCTGCTAGATACTTTGAAGTAACAAAAGTTCCAAAACTTTAACTTATGCTGTAATCAAAGTGCCTGTCCCTTTTAAAAACACCATGCCAAGCCCACCTCAAGGCTTCGCACTTTTTTTTCCTCTGAGTAAATGACATAGACCCACTCTACCCGCTCTGCCAATCTACCAAGTGTCTGGCCACCCTACCCACTTCCTACTTGCATTTATTCACTGACACTATTCACTGTTGTGTTATTCACTAACACAATATTTAAATATCCCAATACTTTTCAGTGCATTAATGAATGAGTGCAAGTAAGGCAAGTGAGTAGTAGCTTGACAGGCTGGCAGAGTGGGTAGGGTGATGGAGTAGAGTCAAGGAGACAATGGGGAAATTAGGGAAACTGGGAGAGTCGAGGGGTAATTGGAGGATATGGTAGGGCAGTGGTAAAGGGCCAGTGGGGAGTCCAGGCACAGAGTGGATATCAGTTGTATAGTTGACCAGTAATTAAACCTGTTCTCTTTTAAGGTTAAGGGGGGGGGGGTGGGGTGGTTGGTGGGTGGTCAGTGGGGAATATATAATGTGACTGGCAGTGTACCCACCCTTGAACATATTGAGGCTCCTGAGTGGTGAATTAATGGCCACTTAAGGAATTCATTCCATCTCTACAGCTGATTAATGTGCAGCAGAAGGTGTGAGCAAAATGGATATTCCAGGAGATTTTACTGTGCTGTCTACTATCAGCCAGGAATGGAAGGGACCTCCTTTGCGGAGCCCTCTGTGCCCATCAGAGGCACCATGCCTCCTCCCCCAGGATCAAACCTCTCTAACCTTCCCCCCACCTGACCTTTTAAATCTGGGTGTTTCTTCCCCCACCAACACCACAAACTGCATTCTGTCAGACAAGCCTGTCCATAATCTAAAATTTAACTGAATCTAAGCACGTTGACACCTCTTCCTTGAGGACAGCCTGTAGTCCCAGCAGTGGCTGCTGCTGGAACTTGGCATTACTGGAACTAAAGCCCTGCCATCCAATCAGATTAGTCAGCATGCCTGTAGGGCAGGACCTCGGCCCACATGGGGGTGAAAGACCCACTCTGAATCAATTAAAGCTGTTCTAAACATGGCATCATTGGGGGGCAGCCAGTTTCTGTGTCACTGGGCTCAAGACTGACTTCCAATCACTGGTCTAATATTTCCATGAGTAAGTTGTATTGTTATTATTTTGAAGACAAATTTCGTTTGCAATATTGGAAAAGCTTATGTTTTTATAATTCCCAAATAACAATTATACTGTGTTGCTTTAAATAAAAGTATTAGATTGTACCATGCCAAATTGTGTGTATAATCCATTAGCAATAAAACTACAGAATACTGACTTTGCTTTTAATTTTCAGACGGCGTTGACAGAACTTCTACTATTTAGAAGGTTGAACTACATCACTGCTGCTGGCTCTGAACCACAAAAATAGCTGCAGGTTCAGACCATTGTTCACAAGTTCCAGTTCCTTGCCCTGGATTTGGTCAACTGATGTCTTGTGTTATGTTTCTGCAAGCTGTAATGAAGATATTTTTGTGCCGGATTCTGGATTGTTACTGTATCACCAAAAGCTGAAATATTGTCAGGTCAAACAAAAATAATTCTGTCCATGAAAAGGGTTTTGCAGTGAAGCACTCCTAGATGCCTAATACTGCATAATTTATGCAAGTAAAGCAGTTAGTGTAGGTATGGCAAATGAATGGGGAGCCCTTTTGTAGTGATGAGGGAAAATTGAACTTGAAGCAACACAGCAACGGTTGGTTACATTTCTGTATTTTGAAAACTTATTTTTTAAAAAAAAATCTATAAACTTGTTCTACAAATGTGTGACCAAAAGTAAAAAAAAACAGATGAAGAAAGATGTCTTTCATAGTCATTACATCTGATTGGGGTCATTAAACTCTTTCCAGAGTTAAAGTACTATTGTCATGAAGGGAGATTTGAAATGAGTGATTTAAGTGTAACTAAAATAAATTTACATATTGTTTACATAAACACAAAGGGTACATAAACATTTTCAGGTATGCCATTGTGATTTATATTGTTAAAGCATTATTTTTTTCTTTTTGCAGTAGCAGCAGGTTTGCTTTTTTGATTAGCAGCAAGACCATGCTTCTAGGGTATATTTGGTCATTTTAAAATAAGGTGTAAGTGCTAGTCATAAATAGGTACAAATGTTAATGATGAAAGAGGAGGATTTGGAATGTTGTTGAATGCGGGAGACTTGTGTAATATGGTAAGAGTTAAAGTTAATCGGCCTTGCAGTTTGCGAGTGTGCTGCTTGCTCTTGTTTTGCTTTAGATTTTTGTGCCCATCATCCCCATCCAAAAAGCCTGATATTTACAATTAAAGCAAAGTTGCTGCAGTATACAAATTGTCAGATCCTAAATACCTCTTTCCCCCAACAACATACCCAAAGTAAGTGCTCAAATATTTGCAATCTAGAGCTTCAGCATCTGAGTGAGAGACAGTCTAATTTGATGATTAGTATAATATAATAAGGAAAAGAAAAGGCAAGTGCTGAGAAACATTGGAAGGAATGGGATGAAATGGAATACACATGGATGTAGTATTGTCAGAAAGGTAGTTGGAAATGCAGTATTATAAATGAATTTGGTTTAAAAAAAAGTATCATACATAGTGCATTTATGTTTAAACAGTGAATACAGCTTCAGAAAAGGTAATACGACTGCATTCACACTAACACATGCTGTTTAACGAGAGTCCTAAAAAGTATTTACAAATCAGAATTGATATTTATTCCTCCACTGATTTATAGATGCAGAGGTTATCTATTAATTAGATGTATTATTTTAGATATGTTATGTATTAACTTGCTATGGCTGGTAACCATGAGTATGTCTCAAAATATTAACATCCATTTAGTTAATTTTTTAATATTGCTTATTACTATTGACAAGGTATAGGTTAAATATTTACATAGCGACAAACATTTGTTTTGCTAAGAAGTGCTGTCTAGTGAATTAATTTTAACACGTGGCTTCTGTCTTGAGAACACTGATGCCATTCTCTGTTCTTCTGTTGAGTCCTGTATTGACTGCAGGTGTAGAGCTCGATTAATACTATCCTATGTAAAATGAATTATTTATGAAATGATGATTGCATGCATATAAGGCTGTGAAGTCAAATATCTAGAAATAAAGCGGCAGTGCCTTTCCTTTTGTATCTTCCACCTACCCCAAGTGTTAACTGTTTTATACAGAGCAAGGTAGCACCACCATTACAAAAACAAAGGTGATAAGACATATTCTTGATATTCATAGTTTTTGGTTTTGTTTTGTTAAATTTTGTGCACACAGGATATCTCTGCAAGCCCAGCACAAAGCCTGGCCTAGTAACTTGTTTCGAATATGTTTGAAGTGCTTAACAACTTCTGGACATTGAAAAATTTAGTTGAAGAGCCATACAGAGCATTTATTCTACTGTAGTTAGCTGTGCCATGAATGGAGGTTTTCTGTAATTTCTGCCAGGTTGCTGTGGTGCTTTTAAGAGATTATGGTTAGTATGCAAGACACAAAATAGTGAATATTTTAAAAGTTCTGTATATTTACAAAGGCAGGTCTTGCAATAGATGTGTGTGCACTATCTATAAAACACTAAATAAAAAAATTAAATTGTTTTGTACAAGTCATCAAAATTTGCTATGATGGCTTTTATTTTTTGTATTTCTTTATCTTGATTCAGAAAATAGTGAATGTTTATTCCTCTGGGAGGAATAGGAAGCAACAGCAACGCTCACAGTAATGACCTGGATACTTCCTCCCTTTTTTATTATATTATACCCTATATATTTATGAACAGTTTTTGTTGAAGAGTTCAATGTAGAACCTCTCCTCTCTTTAAAATACACAGTCCCGTATTGCTTTTTTTCCTTTGTTGCATGTCAGGCAGAGGCAAATCCCTCATTGTAAATGCATGCATGCTTATGTTCCTGTTGCCCTCTGTAAAAAAAAAAAGTAGTGTACAAGAAGTATGTTTCTTGCATAGTTACTGCTGCACATAAATGCATATTTTTACAGTTTGTCACCTTATGGAGAAAGCACGTTTGTTACATGTTAAAGCTTTATGACAAACACTAATATGTTTTACTTGCTGTTCTTTGCAAGTGTATAGTTTTCAAATGTTCTTGTTTAAAGTTACCAATGAATTACTCTTGTGACTTAAACAGCAAACTTGCTACAATGTATTTATTACTCCCATTTCTGTCACTTAACTAAAATGATGGTTATTTCATATCAGCATTATATTGAAAGTGAAGGGAGATGATTAATACAAGTTTTTGTAACACTGGTGTATGTGTCTTTTTTAACTGCAAAAAATAAAATATGCACCTAGTTTGAACATTCATAGTATATTGAAGAAAAAACCTTTATGTAATCAGTCTTGCAATTGAAAGGAAAAATGGGCAGAAAGCATAAGGGTAACATCTTTATTTTTCTCCCCTTTTTGTGGGTCATTTTCTATGTCATTCTCTAGTGAAACAGCTGGAGAAGCTGCCTTTCCTCATATGCCATCTATAAACAGATAAGCTAGAACAACCAAGGTTGACTTGACAATCAAATGATTTCCTTTCTCGCTTTTCTTTTCCCTTTGGGGAAAGTGTTTGTATTTCATTCTGTGTATCCTTGCAGGAACAATTGCGGTGTTTCAGATCACAAATAGACCTGTATTCCAATGAAAATGAGTTGGAGCTAAAATATTGTAGATGATAGCCTTCGCAGTTTGCAATACATTTACTAGCATGAATTTACTGGTAAAGTGAATTAACTCTTTTGACTGGTTGGATAACTACATGATGGATTTTATTGCGAAAGAGGGATGTTAAAACTAATGAAGGCATTTTTAATTTAATGCTAATCATGGTGATATTGACTTAATTTTTACTTAACATCAGATTCATGATTTCCTAAGTTTCTGGAAACTTAGCACTGAAACAGGTGAATAAACAGCAAATGCAGGGACTGAAGCAATCGTAGCCAATACACACCTAGTAGTGAGGAAGGTTTTATTCATAATACATTTGCTACAGCATTCCTTTTTGCATTTTGGAGGTTTTCTGCATCACATCAAGATGTATGCTGATTTGTGCTGACTCAGATTGAACCTGAGAAAAGAGAGAGAGTGACCAAGCTCATAATTCCTATCTGATTATACAGCTCCAGCTCTGAGAGAAGAAAACTTGCAAGAAGCTTATACCAGCAAGTGTATTACAAGCAGCAGTCTGTTTCCTTGACATGTCTGAACGTCAGTGGCTGAAGCTGCTGTGTTGTTCATCTGAAACCTAAAAGACGGTGTCCTACTCGCTGGTGGTCATCTGTCAAAATGAGATAATGTTGAGTATTAGCAAAAGGTTTAGAAACCTTTATTAAAATGAATAAGATACCAATTAAATTCTAAAAGCCAAATGGATATTTTTGAACCAAGAATGTGTAATTCTAATAGCATATGAGTACTTACTAGATAGAACCTTACATCTCCTGGGAGGGTGTTGGTGTGGTCTAGAAGTCCATTACATAATGTGTAAAGATAAAGAATAAAGAACAAAACAACTTGGGAAACAGGCCCTTCGGCCCAACGAGCCTGTGCCGCCACCTCGATGTTCCCACTTCTACACGCGATCTCTGTCCATGTTTATAGATCTATGGATTAAAAACCAAATTTGAGACAATTTAGGGAGAATTGTTTTGCCAATTAGCCTAAGAGCACATCTTTGGGATGTGGGAGGAAACCGGAGCACCCGGAGAAAACCCACGCAAGCACGGGGAGAATGCGCAAACTCCCACAGACACAGGCCAAATCCATGTATCTGCACAGCACAGCGATAGCCACTGAGCTGTCGTGTTGCCCATCAGATGGTCCAGGTCAAGCATACACTAACGACGTGAAGCACTAGGATACTCTCAAAAAAAAATCCAAGAGCAGTCCTCTCTCGACCCATCGCGTGTATGCCCCTCGTTAGACAACAAGGTGGACCAAAGCACCTGTAGGATAAAAACAAGTACATCAATATCATCATCTATTTACACACTTCCAAGGGACTCCCAAGGCTCATGATCCCTATTTTAAATCAGTTTTCTATACCCCTCCATTCCCATTCTGTTCATGTGCCCATCTAACTTTTTTAAATATCTCCAGAGTACCTGCCTCCACCACTTTATTTGGTAGCGCATTCCATAGCCCCACCACCCTCTGTGTGAAAAAACTCCCTCTAGCATCCAAATTATACCTTACCCTCCTCACCCTAAGCCTGTGACCCCTCGTGCTATTTGAGTCCATCCTAGGAAAAAGCTTACCCCTGTTTACTCTAAATATCCCCTTCAAAATCTTGTACACCTCTATCAGATCTCCTCTAAGTCTACGTCTTTCTAAGAAAAACAGTCCCAATTTGCCTAATCTCTCCTCTTAATCAGACCTTCCATACCATGCAGCATCCTGGTAAACCTCCTCTGCACTCTTTCCAGATTCTCCACGTCCTTCTGGGTAGTAAGGCAACCAGAACTGGACGCAGTATTCCAAATGAGGTCTAACCAGCGTTTTATACAACTGCAACATTAAAAGCCAGCTCTTGTACTCTATACCCCTTCCTATAAAGACCAACATACTATATGCTTTCTTCACAACCTTCTCCACTTGCTCTGCCATCTTCAGAGACTTATTCACCTGCACCCCCAGGTCCCTCTGCGTTTCTATACTCTTAATAGGTCTACCCTTTATCATATACCTCCCCCCTACATTTTTTCTCCCGAAATGCATCACCTCACATTTATCAGGATTGAATTCCATCTGCCATCTGTCTGCCCAAGCTACCAGCCTATCTATGTCCTGCTGCATCGCCTGACAATGCTCCTCATTATCCGCAAGTCCAGCCATCTTTGTATCATCTGCAAACTTGCTGATCACTCCACTTACTCCCTCTTCCAAGTCATTTATATATATTACAAATAGAAGAGGTCCCAGTACCGAGCCCTGCGGCACACCACTAGTGACCGACCTCCAGCTAGAGAAACACCCTTCCACTATTACTCTCTGTCTCCTATTACCAAGCCAGTTGCTTATCCATCTAGCTACCTGTCCTTGTATCCCATTTGCCTTGACCTTCTTTGAGGGACTTTGTCAAACGCCTTACTAAAATCCATATAGACAACATCAACGGCTCGCCCTTCATCCACTGTTTTCGTCACCTCCTCAAAAAATTCTACCAGATTTGTAAGGCACGACCTCCCCTTAACAAATCCATGCTGCGTATCCCTAATCAGATTGCAACACTCTAAGTGCCTATACATCCTATCTCTAAGAATCCCCTCCAACAGCTTCCCTACCACTGACGTCAAACTCACCGGCCTATAATTTCCAGGGTTATCCCTACCACCCTTTTTAAACAACGGTACAACATTAGCTATTCTCCAGTCCTCTGGGACCTCACCTGTGTCCAAGGAAGAGACAAAGATTTGCGTCAGAGGCCCAGCAATTTCACCTCGCACCTCTCTAAGCAGTCTGTGATAAATGCCATCAGGCCCTGGAGATTTATCAGTTTTAATGCTACCTAGAAGCTCTAACACTTCCTCCCTCGGTATGGATATTTCCCTCAACTGGTCCACAGCTCCCTCAGAGACAGGAGCTGTCAACAAGCCCCTCTCCTTCATGAATACCGATGCAAAGTATTCATTCAGGATCTCCGCCATTCCCTCGGGCTCTAAGCACAGTTCCCCTCCTCTGTCCCTAAGAGGTCCGATTTTTCCTCTAACCACCCTTTTATTCCTAACATAGGAGTAAAAAGCCTTTGGATTTTCCTTAATCCTATCCGCCAAAATCATTTCATGCCCTCTTTTTGCCCTTCTAACTCCCTGTTTGAGCTCCCTCCTACTGTCTCTATATTCCTTCAATGCTGTCTCGGTTCCCAGCTGCTTCGACCTATCATACACTTCTCTTTTCTTCCTAACCAAGTCCTCAATATCCCTCGTAATCCACGGCTCTCTAATCCTACCTTTCCCATCTTTCCTCTTGTTGAGTTACTGGTGTGATATTTTGCTTGGTGGGCTCAGACACAAATTGGGTACATGCCCAGCAATAATTAGAGTGATATAAAGGGATTAAAACTCCAATCAACTGGAATTTAACATTACCTGTGTGATATTAAGCTTGTTGCACAAGTGGGCAGCCACATATAATTGATCATTTTAATTTCCAGAGTGGGATAAAAGAACCCTGCTGGTTACAGTGGCTGAGGGTTTAGGCGTTTGTAGGGGTGAGGCTGTGTTCTGTGGCATGGAAAGATTTTGATTTGATTTATTATTGTCATGTATTAGTGTACAGTGAAAAGTATTGTTTCTTGTGTGGCACATAACCAAAGCATACCATTCATAGAGAAAAAAAGGAGACAGTGCAGAATATAGTGTTACACTCACAATGAGGGTGTAGAGTAAGATCAGCTTAACGTACGTAGGCCCATTCAAAAATCTGTTGGCAGCAGGGACAAAGCTGTTCTTGAGTTGGTTGGTATGTGATCTCAGCCTTTTGTATTTTTTTTCTGACAGAAGATGACAGAAAGTATGTCTGGGTGCCTGGATTCCTTGAGTGTGCTGGCTGCTTTTGTGAAGCAGGGGCAAGTGTAGACACGGTTGATGGATGGGAGGCTGGTTTGCGTGATGGACTGGGCTTCAGTAATGATGCTTTATAATTTTGCGTGTTGGATTCATCAGAGTGTTGAGCTCCATGGAATTTTATCTGGTACTGGAGGTTTGCTCATGGATGAGCCACATTAGCCAACCTGTTGATGGGTTTTATGTGTGCCAGGAGTAAGAGGATATATAAGAAGCAATGTGATCATAGGCACCCCTTTCAGGCAGATTTTTGTGCCTCCAGATCATTCCAGAGTGCTGGGGATGATCTCTGAGTATTGTACTTTGCACATGGCTGTGATAAGCTGGTAATTGATGCACTGTTCTAGTGTGAGAGCAGATTCATTCAATTCTGGATGGACCAGACTGAGCAGTGAGAGAATTAATGGTAATCCATACCATTTGCATACAGGGAGTGATTGATCCATCAGAGCAATCCAGATTCAGCAACTATGTTGTCTATCATTCCAAGGGGAATCCTCACCTTTTCTGCTTACCAATAAAGGATAGGCATCCAGGTGTGACACTAGTTGGTGCCTCCTCCCACACAGGCCTCCCTTTGTGAGGGTTTGCTGGTCCAAGAACAGCCCCAGTATTGTGCTCCCGAAGCTGCCTCTCCATGGACGCTGCCAGTCTCTCAATGGATGAGACTATGGGCTTGGAGCTTACGGTTATCATTGTGCTCACACTTCATAAGAATGCCTTCGTGACGTGCAGACCCTCAGGAATCTCTGCCAGATCTCCCCACACTCCCCACTCGCTGTGCAGCATTTAACACCACATGAATAACTCAAGGCTTATCACGTCTGATTCAGTCTGACCCTTGGCTCCAGAAGTTTTCCAATTGCTGGCACTCTGAACTCTCTGCATGTGCCAGGGCACATAACACAGATAGGAAGTACCCTCACTGCTATGCCTCATCAACTCTCCCAACACAGGTACATTCATGTTTGCAATTGTGCTGGGTGCTGAGAACTGGTGTGCCATGCATGTATCCCCCATTGTCTCAGGTATCGAGGAGAAGGGGTCATTTGTTGGTTGGTTCTGATGGACAGGTCATCTGAGGGATGGACACAAAGGGTTACATTCATTAGACATATCACACAGGCTGATATCTCAGTGCATGCTGTCCATCACAATTGGTCTTATTTTCATTAGGCTTCAAAATCAGAAAATGCTGGAAAATCTCAGCAAGTCTGACAACATCAATGGAGAGAGAATAGAGCCAATGTTTGAATCTGGATGACCCTTTGTCAGAGCAATGAGGTGTGATACCAGTTGCTAATTCCTCTTTCCCCACAGCCATCCTGAGGTCATTGCCTGTGTAAGGTCTTTGCTGAACTGAGCACAGCCATAGTATCGCGTTTCTGAAGCTGCCTCTCTGTGGGAGTTGTCAATCGTTCAATGGATGAAGCTGTGGCATTGGTTCTATTCTCTCTCCACAGATGCTGTCGGGCCTACTGAGATTTTCCGTTTCGGATTCCAGCATCCATAGTATTTTTCTTTTATATACATGAGCTTGTGCAAATGGAGCAGAGCCTCCATCATCATTTTCCCTGAATGTCTCATGCTTCAACCCAGTGGACTCTTGTGTTCCTCAGATTGCTGAATGCAGAAAGTAATTGAATATTTTCTGCCATTGGATCGTAGTTAGCCAGACTGGTCATGCACATTGCCCTCTTTGTTACCATTTTATCCAACGTCGTCTTGGTTAAATGGAGTGGCCTCCTCGTCCCATCCTTTAGCATCAGGATATCCCTCCTGGCTGGGACTGTGTCAACCAAGACTGAGGCATTGACCTGAGAAACTCTCCTCCCACTTGCTGTGACCTTCTGCTGTTGCCATAGCTCATTATAATAGGCCAATAGTAGGGAAATATTTGGAGAGTAACTCACCTCATCAGTACCCAAAGCCCATCTACTGTCTACAAGATCCAAATCAGCAATGTGATGGAGACCTTGCCTGGATAAGTACAGCTCCATGTTGAACATCATCCTTGACAAAATAGTCTGCTTAATGGTGACCTCATCATTCACTCCTTTCACCACTTCCACTTAGTGGCAGCAGTATGTGCCACCAAGACACACTGCAACAACTCACTGAGGCTCCTTTGATAGCACTTTTCAGATCTATGACTGTCACCTCAAAGGGCAAAGCAGAAGATGCGTGGAAACATTACCACCTACAAGTATCCTCCAACCCCATATAGCATCCTGAGTTGGAACTATATTTCTGTTGCTTCACTGCTCCTGATTCAAAATCCTGCACTCCATAATGGCACCCTTGGGCACTTGCACTACATGGACTGCAGCAGTTCAGGAAGACAGCTCATCATCACATTCTCAAGAGCAATAAATGTTGGCTTAGCCAACAACATCCACATCCTGAGAACAAATAAATTACAATGGTATGAAGACAAAGTTGACTGGGTATATAGTTTAAAAGGTAAACAGTGGCAGACATTTAAGGAAATGTTTTTTATATAAATGATTTAAGGATGGAAAAAAAGCAAGTTGTGGTAGGTGGCTATTTTTCAGATGGCTGGATGCTTTACAGTGATTTATATAAATAACTTGGAAGAGGGGGTAGGTGGTGTAATCAGCAAATTTGCTAATGACACTAAGATGCTTGGATTGGTGGGCACTGAGGAGCAGTGCCAGGCAATACAACAGGACATAGGCTGGTAGACTGGGCAGATAGATGGCAAATGGAATTTAATCCGGATAAATGTGAGGTGATGCATTTTGACCGGAATAATGTAGAGGGGAGTTATAGGATAAAAGGTAAAACTATCCGGAGTATAGAGACGCAGAGAGACCTGGGGGTGCAGGTTCACAAGTCTCTGAAGGTGTCAGTACAGGTGGAAAAAGTGATAAAGAAAGCGTATGGTATGTTAGCCTTCATAGGAAGGGGTATAGAATACAAGAGTAGGAGTTTGATGTTACAAGTGTATAGAACGTTGGTTAGGCCTCACTTGGAGTACTGCGTCCAGTTCTGGTTGCCGTACTACCAGAAGGATGTGGAGTCCCTGGAGAGAGTGCAGAGGAGATTTACCAGGATGCTGCCTGGTATGGAAGGGCTGTCTTACGAGGAAAGGTTGAACGTACTGGGGTTGGTTTCCCTTGAAAGACGTCGGCTGAGAGGGGATCTATTAGAGGTATATAATATTATGAGGGGTATAGATAGAGTAAATGGTGGTAAGCTTTTTCCACCATTAGATTCGGATAGAACGAGGGGTCACGGCCTTAGGGTGAGGGGGGCTATGTATAAGACGAATATTAGAGGGCATTTTTTCACACAAAGGGTAGTGGGGGTGTGGAATGCGCTACCGAGTAAGGTGGTGGGAGCAGGCACGCTAGGGTTGTTTAAGGTCTCTTGGACAGCCACATGAGCGGTCTGCAGATAGAGGGATATAGGAGGACTGTTTAAATACTTTAATTGTTTCCACAGGCTATTCGGTCCACCTTGTTGACCAACAAGGCGCATGCATTCGGCAGGTCGTGCGAGGGCTGCTCCTGGATGTTACTTCAGGAGTGGCCTAGTGCTTCATGTCGTTAGTGTATGCTTAAACTGGACCATCAGATGGGCAACATGACAGCTCAGACTATCGCTGTTGCTGTGCAGACACATGGATTTGGGCCTGTGTCTGCGGGAGTTTGCGCGTTCTCCCCGTGGTTGCGTGGGTTTTCTCCGGGTGCTCCGGTTTCCTCCCACATCCCAAAAATGTGCTCTTAGGCTGATTGGGTAACAAATTGTCCCTATATTGGTCTCTATATGTCATTAAGACGTTAGGACGGCAGCGCGGGCTTGTTGGGCCGAAGGACCTGTTTCCCGTGCTGTGTTGTTCTTTGTTCTTTGTTCTTTGTTCTTTGTTCTATCTTGGAAGTATGACAAACAGTGAGGATGATACCAATTGACTGCATTAGATTGGTGAGCAGAATGGACAGTCAAGTAAAAAGTAGAATTGTATAGAGAAATGGGAAGTGATGCATTTTGGCCAAAGGGATAGGGAGAGGCAAAGTGATACTAATAGCACAGTTCTAATGAGTGTGTGAGGACCTAGGGTTGTATGAATATATCTTTGTGTGTCTCTAAGATGGTTGGACATACTGAGAGTAGTCAGCAAAGCATATGGGATGCTGGGTTTTGTAAATAGAGATACAAAACAGGGAAGTTGCATGAAACATTTACATAGTTCTGGATAGGTCATATTTGGAGAATTGTCTCCAGTTCTAGTCACCACACTTTAGGAAGGAGATGAGGGTCATTGAGAGAGAGTAGATTTACCAGAATGGTTCCAGGGATGAGGAACAATAACTAATGGTTAGTTTGGAGAAACTGGGGTTATTTGCCTTCAGGTAAAGAAGACTGAGGGGAAATTTGACAGGAGGTTACAAGAATATGACAAATTTTGCTAATGTGAACAATGATAAGCTGTTCTGATTAGCTTATGATGCAAGAATTGGAGCAGGTTTGTGCAGCCCACAGCACACAGCCAGATTGTGGCATTCAAAGCCATTGTTCAAAATGACATTAATATAGGTAAGTGAAATTGAAGATTTCTACAAGAGCTTCCCCTCTAACCATAGGACGCTTCTCTGTGGTGGATGAGAGTTGGATAGACACTTGAAGGAAATAAACTTGCAAGTTACAGATTCTGAGTGGGGAAATGGGTTTGCTCTGTGATGAGCTGGCAATGGTCTTGATAAGCTTGATAAGCTTAATCATCCTGTGCCAAAATGATTCTATGACTAACTGAGTAGATAAAGGGGAACCAGTAAATGTAGTATATTTTGCTTTCCAAAAGACATTTGATAAGATGCTACAGAAGAAGTTATTACACAAGTGTTTATAGGTTCAGACTAATACAACAGAGAGAATCAGATAATGAACAAAGAGTTGGGATAGACGGGGCATTTTCAAATTTGCAGGCTAGTGAAGTACCACAAGAATCAATTTAGATGCTTCTCTTAACCACTTCCTCCCTGCCTGACAGGTACATATTTATCAAGGACTCACAGTAGCTGCTCCTTGAACAAGCTCCATATTTCAGTTGCCCCAGCCCCTGCAGTTTCCTACTCCAACTTATGTATCCTAAATCTCGCCTAATTGCCTCATACTTACCTTTCCCCCAGCTATAACTTCTGCCCTTTGGTATATACCTATCCCTTTCCATCACTAAGGTAAACATAACCGAATTGTGGTCACCATCACCAAAGTGCTCACCTACCTCCAAGTCTAACACTTGGTCTGTTTCATTACCAGTACCAAATCCAATGTGGCCTCGCATCTTGTTGGCCTATCTACATACTGTGTCAGGAAACCTTCCTGCACACACTGGACAAAAGCTAACCCAATTAACATACTTAAACTATAGCTTTTCCAACCAATATTTGTAAAGTTAAAGTCCCCCATAACAACTACCATATAGAATTCCAACAGTGCAGAAGAGGCCATTTGGCTCATCAGATCTACACCAGCTCTCTGACAGGGTATCTTCCCAGGCTCTCTCCTTGCCCTATTCACATAACCCCTGGCATTTACCATGGCCAATCTATCTAACCTACACTTTGGTTCACAAAGGAACAAGGTAGAAGAACTGAACTTGGATTACTGGAGCTGTGAGGCAACAATGATGGCCACTGTGCCACCATACTGCCTCAATGTTGCTGTGAAGGAAGCTTTAGTATTAACGGCTTGCATGAAGGTACAAGGAGTATAAGCATCCAAGTTTACTGATGATACAAATAGATGAGACAGTAATCTGTGAGGAGGACATAAAGAACAATCTTTACCCCCAAGGTGATTGTTAGCATATAATAAGATGACAGCTGGAGCATAATGTGATGTTATTCACTGCGACAAGTAAGATAGAAAAGCAGTTTTTAGAAGTTTCTCATCATTTAAAATTTTAATCATTTTATTCAAAGGCTTGACTATTGTACCAGAAACACAAACAAGTTAATCTGCCGACAAGTACAGCAAGCAATTAGGGAGGCAAATGGCATTTTGTTTTCTATTGCAAGGTGGTTGGTGTAGAAGAATAAGGAGGCAAGTTGTAATTGTACAGGACTTTGGTGAAAGTACACGTGGAGCTTTGGAAATTGTTTTCATCACCTCTTCAAAGGAAAAATATACTTATGAGGAGTCGATGGAACAAAATTTCATTAAGTTGATCCCTGGGGTGAAATATTTTTAATTCATTGATATGAGACTGAGTGGATTGAGACCATAAAATCTGGAGTTTAAAAGAATATAAGATGATTGCAGTGAAACTTACATCTGGGGTGGTTGACTGACTGTGGAGATGCTGGGAACTGTTTCCATAGTTAGTGAGTTTAGAATGAGGGGCACAGTTTTAATGATCAACCCCTTAATCCTGTGAACTGAGATGAGGAAGACATTTTTCACGAAGATTGTTTGAATCTTTGGGATTCTCTACTCTAAAGTGTTGAGGATGCTCCATCTTTGGATATATTCAAGGCCAAAAATCAATAGGAGTTTTGGACTCTTTGGGAAGTCAAGCATATAGAGATTGGGTATGTGAGTGGAGTTAGAACAAATGATTAGTCAAGATCTTATTGAATGTCATAGGAGGCTCAAGGGGTTGTAGCCTTCATCCAGCTCCCATCATGTTCTTATCCAAATGAAGAATCAGAGCGTCAAGGAAAGGAAAAGGGAGAGGAAAATAAATTGGCATAGAAAAGCTGAACAAATTGTGATATTACAGTTTTCTATTGCCCAAATTTAGCAGTGATACTCACACTGAAACCAAAAGGAAACCCAGAGGTAGCTGTCAGTGAATCTACACTTTGTTAGTATGGTGTTGAGGTTCCCTTCAGACTGCAATGAAAGCAAAGCAGTTGAGAACTCACACTGTTAGTCTTGCTGCGAAAACATCAAAAGAAATTTCACTTTTTAGTTTGAAAAATTGAGGTTCTTAATAGTGTAGTGATATTATAGTTGCTGCTGAGTACTCTCAACAGCCTGGAAAAAGCCATTTTTATATTTGTTTTAGGTTTTTTGATTGTGTTAAGAAATTTCACTTTTTATTTATAAATTTGTCCCTTCTGATACCAATCATAGTCTTTAACCAAATATTTAATTTTAAAAGGGAAGGAGATAGTGCCTTTTACTTTCTTGTTTGTGAGAATGCTTCCATTAGCCTCCTTGTTGACACCACTGTTGCTGCACACTTGACGTTGACTTGATCAGATAGAATTAAATTTCTATCAGGAAGGGGAAGGAAGCCCAGGTTCCTGCCATAGTGTTCGTTAGATGTGGGCACATTTCTTAAGCTAAGGGTAAGCATTGTTTTTTCTCCCTTCACTTGACTGGAAAATTTGGGCCTTTAGTTGCCTTTTTGTAATTAATTTCTTGTTGCAGTGTATAATTTATTACAGAGGACTGGGTAAGCTTCCTCTGCAAGTAGGGAAATGTAAACATTCAATCAAGAAGAAAGGAAGTTTCATGAAAAAATATTAGATGACACCACTAGGGGGCAGAGATCCAATTGATCGTATTGAACAGCCAGCATTTCCTATCATTCAAATTAAAAAGTAAGATTGTCACAATCTTACGATATAATAGCTTAACTAAGTCGAAAACATTGGTTAAAAACATGCTGATAATAGAATTCGTAGCACCTTATAAATGCGATCAAAAATATTCTTGACCATTGGTACTTCGTATTACACAACTTACACTGTGGTGTGTTTGAAATATCACTTCATCAGGAGGAGGGAGAACACCTCAAGAAACTTTCATTTTGCGCACCAAAAAAAGGTACAGCTTCAATTATGATTATATTGTAATAGCAGCTGCTTATGAAAAATTGGGTGGTGTATCTCACTGATGCCATCATGAACAGGTAGGTAGATTGGTTAGGATGAGGTTAAATATTCCCTCTTGTTGGTTGCCTCAGTCTTGCAACTAAGATGTTTCCAGTTTGGTCTATGGTGAGACAATCAAGCCACACTTGGTAATAGATTTGTAATCCTTTGTACCCCTGCTACCCTCGACGCATCCTCCAAGTAGGGTCCAACCCATTAGCTGAGGGTGGGATGGTATGTGGAGTCACATATAACCAAACCAGGTAAGGATGGCTTTAGGTAAGGCAAATTTCCTTCTTTAAACAACATTAGTGAACCAGATGAGCTTTTACAACAATTAGATTCTTAAATCCAGGTTTTATTTTAGTGAAATTAAATTCCACTATCTTCTGTGGTGGGAATTGAACTCAGGTCTCCAGAGCAATAAAGGGCTCTCTGGGTTACTAGTTCAGCAACAATACCACTGTGTTCCTACTGCCACTGCTCCTGGGGCAAATATTTAGGGGCAAACAAAATGAAGGACAAAAATGTTCTTCTTTTAAATTAATTAATTAATTTTTTAAATTAAAGATATTCTAAAAATTTGGAATAATTAAAAGTTTAATGCAGATTTACTTTATCAGGCAAGAAAGTAGGCAAATGAAGTGCTTCAGGTGAGGAATCCTCTCAGAAAACACATATTAATGAATCAGAAATACTGTTCAATAGCTGGAAGAACTCAGTAAGAATTTAGCAACACCAATTTTAAACCCAACCGATTATTTGATAGTAAATTTGCGAGCTTTCGACACTTTGTCTTTGTCAGGCAAATGCAGTGTTCTGGTCTGCAATAGCACACATGTCAACACAGACAGTCACAGATTGCTGATTAGAATGCGAATCCTTACATCTAACCTGCTATTCAAGTGTTAAAGTGGCTAACAATGTGTGTGAAGGGAATCCTGAGCATTGGTTAGAGAATTGTGTATTTTCTCCAGACAGCACAGTAAGTGAGGTTGTTTGCTAACCCAGGCAAGTTACGGGGGTTACAGATAGTGTGTCATGAAGCCAAGATCCCTATTAAGACCGTCCTCATGTGTACGGAACTTGGCTATCAGTCTCTGCTCAGCGACCCTGCGCTGTTGTGTGTCACAAAGGCCCCCTTGAAGAACATTTACCCGCAGGTCGGAGGCCGCATGGCCATGGCTGCTGAAGTGTTCGCCCACAGGAAGGGAACTGTTTTGCCTGGTGATTGTTGAGCGATGCTCATTCATCCGCTGTCATAGTTCCCCGGAGCGGAGAAGCTACGACATCTTCTCCGGAGCCTTCAACATATCATTGATAACGATGAACATCTCGCTAGGGCCATCCCCACCCCCCCACTTCTTGCTTTCAGACAACCGCACAACCTCAAACAGATCATTGTTCGCAGCAAACTACCCAACCTTCAGGACAACAGTGACCACAATACCACACAACCCTGCCACAGCAACCTCTGCAAGACATGCCAGATCATAGACATGGACGACATCATCAAACATGAGGATACCATTCACCAGGTACACGGTACATACTCTTGCAACTCGGCCAACGTTGTCTACCTAATACTTTGCAAGAAAGGATGTCCCGAAGCATGGTACATTGGGGAGACCATGCAGACACTACGACAGCGGATGAATGAGCATCGCTCAACAATCACCAGGCAAAACAGTTCCCTTTCTGTGGGCGAACACTTCAGCAGTCATGGGCATTCGGCCTCCGACCTGCGGGTAAATGTTCTTCAAGGGGGCCTTTGTAACACACGACAGCGCAGAGTCGCTAAGCAGAGACTGATAGCCAAGTTCCGTACACATGAGGACGGTCTTAATAGGGATCTTGGCTTCATGACACACTATCTGTAACCCCCGTAACTTGCCTGGGGTTAGCAAAAAACCTCACTTACTGTGCTGTCTGGAGAAAATACACAATTCTCTAACCAATGCTCAGGATTCCCTTCACACACATTGTTAGCCACTTTAACACTTGAATAGCAGGTTCGATGTAAGGATTCGCATTCTAATCAGCAATCTGTGACTGTCTGTGTTGATATGTGTGCTATTGCAGACCAGAACACTGCATTTGCCTGACAAAGACACAGAGTGTCGAAAGCTCGCAAATTAACTATCAAATAAATCGGTTGGATTTAAAATTGGTGTTGCTAAATTCTTACTGAGTTCTTACTACCCCAGTCCAATGCCGGCATCTCTACACAATAGCTGGAACACAGACCTTGTGATTAATTACCTTTGCAACTTTCTTTTGCAAATCCACCAATTAATGCACAGGAACCACAGCTCCTTCAAGTTGTGCAATTACTAGAATTAAGCAGTGTTACTTTCAAAGTTGCAATACTCTTGTTTGTAGAAGATTTCTCATTCGTACAGACATAAATGCATTCCACAATCTGAACAGAATACAAGGCCTTTCATCACATCAGCTTTGAACACCATTAGAAAAGTAACTAGTCTTACAAATTCAGACTGTGCCAGTAGAAATCAATCAGTAACTAACTTGAAAGTAGTTGACAATCTCTTGGCGGGAGTAACTATGACTCTCTTGTTACTTTAGCTGTGCGTGTCTTGTCGATTCTGCTGCACAGTGAGCTGCGCCTCCTTGTCGGTCCCGCTGGGCAACATCACCGCTACTCCATCATAGTGATGGCTAAAGCAGCTGTCCCAGAATTGACGCGGAGTAGTTGTATGTCTGGATGCCCATGTCAGGCTGCAACTACAGACAGGTAGATGGATGGATTGGCTAAGCCGAAATAAAGGCGATTGATAACCAATCCCAGTAACTGTGCGGGTCTTCTGGTTTCTACCCACAGTGAGTCAATCCATTCCGCGGGAGCCACCTGGTACCATCTCCTTGGGCACAGGAGTGGGTATTCTGTGACTGGTGGAGAAACAAATAGCGGGGGCGATGCATGCCAGGTCCACAACCACTTGGACTGCCATCCAAGAGTGGTATTGTTGGAAGGGACGCTGGTGTGTGTTGCGTAGCTGTGGTACTCTCGGAGTTCTAGGCCATAGTGAGTCAGTCCTTACCGATGGTCCCGCAGGGAATTCAGGCCTTCAAGCTGGCAGGCAATGGCCTGAAGGAATCTGACTGGCCGAGAATAGCCAACATGCTTCTATGCCTATAAACCCGGTAATCGGTGAAAGAAAAAAGTTTTGGCTCGACAAGTTCCGGCGTGTCCCTGGGATAATTGGTGATCTGCTGGCGCATGCGGTCACGCTTATCTAGGCAGTAGAAGCTCCCGCGACCCCCTACCCACATGATTCGGTACAGAGGGTAAGACGAACGAACCGAGCCTGGTGTGACACAGAGAAGGGATGTAGTGCCCCGTCTTGTCTCTGATGATCACTACCAGAGGATGACAACGACACTGGTTTCCACCTAGATATCACGGTACGTATGGGCAACACATCAGCCCAGTGATTAGCACTGTTGGCTGGTCAGCTATAAGGACCCTGGGTCGACCACGACCTCGGCCTGTGGCTGGGGGAGTTTGCACATTCTCCCTGTGTTTGCGTGGGTTTTCCACAGGTACTCCGGTTTCCTCCCACATCCCCAAAAACGTGCTAACTAGGTTAATTGGCTATAACAAAATTGTCACATCACCTAATCTGGTTCCCCTTGATTCGGCTCAAATATAATCCTTAAATTCTAAATTCCCTCCCTCATGTAAGAGAGCCGAGCACCGACCACACAGTACCGACAAAAGGCTCATTAATAGCCCATAAACATCAGGGATGACAATAAATAGAGCTTGCTATAAAATCTTAGCTTAAATCCCACCTCACACCCTAGCTAATAACATCTTAGCAGGGAATCCAACCGAGCCACAAATTAAGATCAAGGAGACCCCGGCTGGGGCTCTGCTAGTGGTAGACCAAACCGTCGACGAGCGACGTAAAGACTTGGAAAAGGCACTCACACGAGTGTACTAAAATAGCACTCATCAGGGATCCTTCCAGCTGATTGAAAATATTTAGCAGCACTTGCCTTAAGGGAAAGCAGTTGTTGAGCTGAGATGTTGAAAATGGAAGCACTAGGATAAAATCAGCATTACACACCAACTGACCCCATATTTTGCAAACTTTTGATACTCTCCAATATCTGTACTAACTCCCTTACCAGAATGGCATCCAACATGAGTTATGCAGGAGGCACTGTGAATGGTATTGACACCATTTTTGTACCAAAGCTGAACTATTTGTGCCTCAACTATGGAGCTGAATTTTGTGATCATTATATTTAATTCCATTTAAGGTCTCACATCTTACTCTGTAACCTCCCAAAAACCTTCTGGTGCAGTGGTATTGTCACTAGTAATCCAAAGACCCAAGATAATGCTTTGCTGGACCTGGGTTCAAATCCTGTCAATTGCAGATGATGAATTTTGAATTTAGTTAAAAAATCTGGAACGAAAAATCTATTGAAACTATGATTATTGTTAAAAACCATCTGGTTCATTAATGCCTTTTAATCTACCATCTTTATTTGGTCTGGCTTACATGTAGCCCCACAGCAATGTGGTTGACTCTTAGGCAATTAGCTAGCAATTAAGGACGGGCAATAAATTCTGACGCAACCAGCAACACCATATCCCATGAGCGAACATGAAAAACACTCCAGTTTGAGCCTCTTGTACAACCCTCAACTCTCTCCTTTAGAGGGTCTTTTTTTTAAGAATTCCAGGTTCAACGTTCTGGAATTATCTCTTTAAACCACTCTGCTTCTATCTATTCCTCTTTTTAAAACTCATCTCTTTGAGCAGGCTTTTCATCACCAATCTTAACGTTTTCCTTGCTTTGGTGTTGATTTTTCTCTCGTTTCCTTTCTATAAAACCACATATGGACGCTATTCTACGTTGTTGGCACAATATATCCAAGCTGATATTGATAGGCAAATGTTTCACACCTTATCTAGGCTTCACAAACCTAATTAATCAGATTTGTTTGGAAACTGCTGATTCATTGGCAGATCACAGCACCTGCCAGATTCTGTGCAAAGCTGACCTTCCCCTTCCCTGCCTTGTGAACCTCAGTGAGATAGTCAACCACTGGGTGGGATTTTTTTGGCCTTGCTTGTCCCAAAACTGTAAAATGCTGCCCAAGGTTAATGGATCTTTCCATGGTCTGCCCCTCACTTGCTCTGATTCCCATGAAGGCGGGACAGTAAAATTCCAGTACTATCTTTGCATTAGTCAGATCAAAAACATTAAATAGCCCCAAAAATATCATGAAGGGAACAATATGTTGTCACAATTGTATAACTCAAAACAAAACATTGCTCATTTTTTATGAAGAAATAAACTTTGCGATATCAACTCACTTAAAATTTTAGGTTAAAGTATAATATAATATTGATAAATTGTTAATATCAATAATACTGTGTAGAAACAACAAGGCACAGGTATATTTTAATCTTTATTTTTGACATTATTCAGTACAGTCCCTTATATGCATTAAACTGAAACGCATTTCAAAAACAACAGAATCACAAAGTGTGATTAAAACAAACAGTTTACTTGCCTCAGAGGATACAAAGTCCAAGGCCACATTTTAGTGTTAATAAACTCCAGGTTAATACACAACACTGGGATGCTCAGAATAACACATAGGGTATGGAATTCTATGTACCTGAATGAGCTATATAGCAAATTGGTATCCAATTCAGGTCCACTATGCTAAATTGATCAATTATCAATAATATCCAGTTTTCGATATGCAAAATTACACATCAACATTCTGAATGATACAGTAATATTCAACAGGTACTGCAGAGTTCTAGAATGTCACACAATTGGTACATGAAAAAAATAATTAACTTTTAAAAAAGGGTTATCACTGCACAGTAGAATATACACTTAAGAAAATACACATTAACAAAGAGACGCACACTTAAATATTGCACAGAGGATCATACATCAGTTTTAAAGCTTTTGTGGCATTCAGGTGGAATTTATCAAGAAATAATCTTACAGTAATGACTATATGATGCTTAATCCTTCACTTTGAATGTCATCACTTGCCAATGTGCCAGTGTCTGTACTAAATTCCTGCTGGCTCAAAGCATGAACCAATTAGACAAAAAAATCACGTTTTAAAGCTTAGTTTATATTAAAATAGAATATCTGATAAACCCTACATTTAACATTTATCCCTTCAAACAGAATTAACACTATACCCTCAATAAATTATAGTAGTTTTTAAAGATTAATAAAGGAATCCACATCTGTCATCTGTCAAACCATTTTAGATTTTCCCTACTGTAATACACTATTTAAATTAATTGGGTTCTAGATTGACATTATTGGTTGAATAAACTATTGAAACAATTTTTAAAAAGTAAACAAAAAGAAAAAGCTTTCTTGAAAAATTATTCTTCAACCATATGCCACTACGTATACGCGTTATATTGCACTCTCGGAATCCCTAGAAAACATACAGTAATATTCTATGTTTAAAGATAGCATTAATTTTAAAATAACTCATTAATTCAGAGTGATTGTATACTTCAATACAAGATTTATAATGGGTCAAATGGCTTCCATCTGCATGATAATAAACTCCATGGTAACACCTCCAGCAGAGTCCACTTGCTAACTAATCAGCACTCTCTCCTTACACAGTATTAATGTCAGGTTCCAGCATCTGCAGTATTTTGCTTTTATTATTGTATTAATTTGTTGGCTTCCCTTGCATTGTGTTCTTGCAACTGTCCTGATGAGTACAAGACAAAAAGCTTTGCCAAAAACTCTTTTTTAGCAATGCTTGAGAATAATTAATTTTAATACTTGTAAATAAACTTGGAGGAAAATTACTTTTAAGGAATAGTTAATCATTTAGTATATATCATGACTCATGGACCTTGAAATAATTCTGTGCAAATATTAGTGTACAACTGCTTGTGTTTCTCCAAATTTCATTACTTGCTATTTTAATAGAGGCACTAATATGTTAAAGAGGTTCAACACCCTCATTAAAATGCAGGCATCGAAACATTCAAATGTGTTAAGTACATTAATATTCACAGCATGCAATTTCAAAGCCCCAGTTACACTCAAACTCTACAAGATCTTTGGTTAACAATTAGACAATTAAACACTGATGATTAAATATTTCATTAAATTGCCTTACCACCAGATAAACTAAATATTTGTGTGGTATAGTGCATCACATTCAGTAATTCAAGCTATGTGAACTATACAGATTTGCCTGACCAAGAAAGAGAAAATTGCCTAAATTTAGTAATTCATATTTATGTTGACAACATGGTAAGTTTTCTTCCAATTTAATTAGTTATTCTCCAGACATCATTGGGGGACAGCAGGGCGGGTACAGTGGTTAGTACTGCTGCTTCATAGCATCAGGGACCCAGGGTCAATTCCAGCCTTGGGTGACTGTGTGGAGTTTGCACATTCTCCCCATGTCTGTGTGCATTCCCTCCGGGTGTTCTGGTTTCCTCTTGCATCCAAAGCTATGCAAGCTAGATGGAATAGCAATACTAAATTGAACTCTTAATGGGCAAAGATGTATAGGTTAGGGGGCTAGTGCAGTAAAATGCGCAAGGTTATGGGGATAGGAGATTAGGATCTCTCAATCAATTTATGGAAGAGAGTCCTTGTTCTTGGTCCTTGTCTGACTCTCACTAACCTTTACAGATGCAACCAAGAAAGCATTCTTTCTGGTTGAATCACACCCCAGGCATACTCTCTTCCATATCTTCTTTTGGGAAGAAAATACAAAAGTGTAAGCTCATGTATTAACTGACTTAAGAATTGCTTATTTACATTCCAGCTTTGACTGTAACATGACATTCTGCATGCTTTCCTTTCCTTCGGTATGTACGGTATGCTTTGAATGTATGGCATGCAAGAAACAATACTTTTCAGTGTATACTAATACATGTGACAATAATGAATCAAATCAAATGGTATCAATTTGCTGTATGGTTTGCTTATCATTGCAGCACATATAATCTTGACCATAAATAATGTCCTGGATTTAAGATCAGCTAGCACTATCCAGTATGAAAAATTCATGCTTCATGTTCTGCCTCTTCCAATTCTCCATCTGACCTTTGCAAGTCTGCGGGACATTCACTTCCCAAATGTTTGCAATAAGTCAATCTAAGTCAATGATGAAACCATCTGCTACTTTCTATCCAAAGATAAAAGTAGGTGTGTTAAGCTGGTTAAAGTGATGCTTGTTTGTACAAATATCAATACTTGTGCCTTCTAGGATTTTATTTACAACAATAATAAATGGAAGTCAGATCTGTGCTTAATCTAAACTCCTTTTGATCAGAGTGAAAAAGAGAGCAACTCCACAGTGAGATAAAAGCATTAATCACAAATGCTGAACCTAAAATGTGAGCAGTTTTACAGCAAGGGAGGATCTAATTGATCCCTCATACCCGTGCTGATATACCCAATCCAATTCCCCTGACCTTTCCCCAAGCCTTTAAATGAACCCCCTCCACCCCACTTGGAATGTGATATTCAGACACATCATAAGAGTGAATATGCACATTTTCACCATCCCAGATTTTTAGTTGAGAATTTGTCCTTAATGAGTTTGGATGAGAAACACTATTTAAATTCATTAAATTTTGCAACATGTATCAAATTAGAAAGGGATGGAAGGAGTCAGAACACAAAATAGAAGAGGAAAAAGCAATGTTATACTTGTCCATATTTAATGTAAAAGGATGGATAATCTGGGATTGGAGCCAAAATTGTTTAAAGATGGAGGTGAGAAAGACCTTAGTTGTGGTAGACTCAATGGCTGGAATTTTACCAGCAAGCCCACCCTGGAATTGGAGCAGGCGAGGCTTGCAGAATGGCATTGTCTATTGGCCTTGGGCGGTATCTGGTATTCCCGGCAAATGTATCCAAACACTACAGAGTAGCAGGCAAGGCTTGAGGAAAAAAAGAGCGAGAGAAATCTGTAGGTGGTACTAAAATATAGGGCCTAGTAAATAATTGTGAGAATCATAGAAAGCTGCAAGGGAACATTGAATTCCAATTGCCATTTCTTTACCTATTGCACCATCGTATCAATGTCAGTAAATATGAAGTGGTACACTTTGGATTGAAGAAATAAAACTAATAATTATACATTGAAATGGGAAAAAGCCAGATGATGCAAAAGAGCATCACCTTACATGGATAAATTCATTGGAGAAGGTAATAGAATATTGGGTTTTATAGTGAAAGATATTGGGCACGATTTTACTGGCAGTTCACAACATGTTCCCAGTGCAGTGAAGCTGGACAATCTGGCACCCAGCCAAATCTCCATTCACTGCAGTGGTATCAGACAACCCTGTTGGTGTCAGTGTCCAGATAATTCTATCCATTAGCAAATCTAGTTAAACTTTTGCAAAAACAGAATTACAGTCCAGAATGCAATTCTGAATTGCACACTACAGGAAAGATGATGAGGCATGAGAGGGAGCTCTGCATAGAAAATGCCGCTAGGTACGAGGAAAGACTTGAACATTTGAATCTGCTCCCATCAGAACAGAGGAGAAAGGATCAGGGCATGTCTAAAATTATGAAGAGGAAGGACAGATGGCCTCCAGTTGAGGGATTTAAAACAGGGAACATTGACAAAACTGAAAGCAATAGATTTAAGACTAAGAGCAGGTTATGTAATTACGTTTTTATTTTAAGGAAGTCTGGGGGGGCTATGGAGTAATTTACCAGCTCAAGACACAAGCTACACTATCACCTGAGGGAGACTTGTGCCATCAATTTCAAATCAGCACTGCAAATTCCACAGCCATCGACTCCAAATCATCAGAAGCACTGTTTAATGATAAGAAATAAAAATTAAATTTAATCATGTAGGCATACTAGAAGGAAACCATATGAACAGAGTAAGATGGATGAAGAATTTTAGGGAAAATTGAGAATCACTTGTAACTTTTCCCGATTCAACTGATGTGAAGGAGGAAGTATTTTAGTTTTCAGATACAAAAGCAGGAAATGCTGGAAAATCTCAGCAGGTCTCTCTCCATAGATGTTTCTGAGATTTTGCAGCATTTTTCTGTTTTTGTTTTGGATTTCAGCAACTTGCTTCTACCGAAGTATTTCAGTTGTTAGTTAATCCTATAAGTCTGTAGGTAAACCCCCATTTGCTTAAGTGCACCAAATGCTAACCCGTTGGTTACAAGACGTAAAAGCTATGAAACTACAATCTGGTATAGTTTTGAGAAATTCAATACAGCCACATATTAAGCACATTAAGAACAAAGACTATTTGTTACAAGTATATTGATTTTGATCAAAGCACATGACTACTAACAATGTGATTTTTTTTCTTTCAATCTGAATCTACACATATGACAGAATACAAATGAGTAAAAACAATTAAAACATGTACTGAACATCTAAAGGCAGCCTGTTCTATCCAGGGCACCATTTTCAGTTCCTAATGAGAGTCAGAAATTCTTCACGGGTCTTTGGGTCTTCCCGGAATACACCTAACATAGTGCTGGTTACAGTTTTACTGTTCATCTTCTGTACCCCTCTCATCACCATACACATGTGTCTGCAAAATAGAAGCACATTCATTGACATTATTCTCAACCTCTATTTTCCAGAATGGTCTGGCTGCTTGCTGGGTTTGGAACAATTTCATTTTACATTAACAATTACAAATCTCTATTTTCAATAAAACTTCAGTTTATATTTAACTCCCAACATCTCACTCAGCATAGTCTACCAAAATCAAATCAGTGCTTCCCTAACCTCCATTCTAACATTAAGCACAACCTTACCACCCAACAATATGTCCTGCCATTCTTCTACACTTCTCTTCATTCCCAATGTCTTTTTCTCTCCTTGCTCTTCCTCTCACCATCTTTTCCTCTTCTCATTCTCCCTTCAATGTTTTTTTTTCTCTCCTTGCTCTCCTTTCCTCTAAGTTACCCAGTTACATCAACCTCCTTGAATCCTCTCCCTTTTTTCCCCAATTTCTCCTTCCTTCTTTCCTATTCACTACTCTCTCCCAATTCTTTCCTCTATCTCTTGCTCTCCATCTTCTTCCTTTTCGTCTCCACATTTCCACCATTCATCTGCTTTTTCCTTCTGTTCCCCATGATAAAATTCAAATATTCTCCTGGCCATCTAATCCTACTAGGAATTTATTACCACACTGTGCACATTCAGTGACATGGGAAATTAATCAAGAGGAATTCCAGCATCTATTTTTGGTCTTCAAAAATATTGTCAAGCCCCTCCTGGCATCAGTGGTATAGCGACAATGATTGTTACTGGATTGCTAATCTAGAGGCCTCGACTGATGATAGGGAGACGTGGACAGTCTCATCTGGAAGTGTTGGATTGCTGACTCTATATTTGAAACATGCTGGACAGCATAGAAAGCAACCAATTAATGACTGCTTGATGGGAATCAAGTTAATAGCAGCAAAAAAAAAAGATGGGCCAACAGACGATAAAAACTGTGATCCCCGAGAGCGGATGAGGCAGGCAATGAACTGGAATCGATCATTGCTCCATTTGTAGCTACCCATGGCACAGGACTGTGACCACTGCACCAGGAGGCATTTTTTTTAACATTTATGAATTTTGTCTCAAAGGATTTGAATTCCTACAATCTACTGCAGTAGGTAAATTGTGAAAAAAATTGCGAAGAACTATTCTGCGTGTTTCGAAGTATTCAGAACCTTTCCCACAAAAGAAATAATATTGTAATGCAACTGATCCATTTCCCAGATGAAGAGCAAATACATAGGGAGATATTTAAAATTAAGCCTTTAACTCTCTGTCTCCTCAACGTGACCAAGAGGATGGAGCCAGGAGCTGGGGAGGACAAAGGACCAAGGATGGTTCCAAGGTCTGACAACCACTCCCTGCGAGTTCTCCTCCAGGTTGTTAAGTGATAGGCGGGAGATCTGCCTGTCCTCTGATGGGAAGAGGAGACCTCGTCCCAGCCAGACAATAGCATCCTGGATGGAGTTCACAGCACAGGTCTGTAGCCTTAGGATCATCCAATAAATCTGACCACAGTGTCAGAAAAGGCTCAGTGACCTTTTGAGATCCGCAAAGGTGAGTGTTACCATTCTGGAGATGGATATATTTAGAAAGGTGTGACGTGGGTAAATTCTGGGATTGTCTTCTGTGTTGTCCATGTGTGTAAAGCAGTATGATGCAAACAAGCCACTCTCCATGGCAACAGGGGTTATGGGGAGCCTAATTGCAAAACTTGCTGGTTGTCTAGCACAAAAAACATAAATGGCCAGATACCTGAAGGTCTAAGTGTACCACAGAATCATCAATACAATTTTCCTCTTTAGTTGCAGGAAAAGAGGGTGCACTGTGCCAATGAGAGGAACAGGGACCAAAGTGAATATACCACATTTGGCCTTCTTGACATTCAAGATGGTGGTCCTAAAGTTGGCTGCCAATGAATGGAACTGGATCTTTGGTCAAGGTGAAATAGAAGGCAGGCTCCAGGATGGTAAGATTTTAAGGGTGCATTTTTATAATTCCAGCAAAAAGGATTTGGAGGGGTTCGGGAGGGGAGAGTGCTTCAAGCTCAAGAAGCTGGTGAGAAGGTAGTGTGACTGTTGGCACGGCCTACATCTGAACCACACTGGCACTAGTGTTCTTGTGGACCATATAAGTAGGGAGGATGGTATTAAGCTAAAGAGTGGAAATGAGGTTTTAGTTGCTTGGACAATTGAGCAGACAAACTTAAAAAGTCCATGTGCAGGTTAGTGATCAGTCTGTATCAACATAAAACTACAGGAAGGGACATATCACATGAACATTATATTACAGCGAGGGCTTATACAAGAGCCAAAATTAGGAGGAGGGGAGAAGGTTTAAAAAAAAAGGGCTATATGAGAGGATAGTGGCATAAAATAGTGAGGGGGAACTTGATTGTCATAATGTGACAGGTCAGGACAGGAAACATAAAAAAAGATATACAGCACAGAGCAAATCCAGAGTTGTAAATTATTGTAAGAATTCAAAGTAATTTGCCAACTTCTTTCTCCCTGTCCCATAACCTCTATCATCAGAATTACTAGACAGCAATGTTGTGGAAGCACCATTAATGCCAAATCCTTCTCCAAGGTGCTAACCATTTCTTCTTTGATGTTGGATAAATATCCTGCAAGATTATATAGCATACAAAGAGAAGGCCCATCAATGTCTTCTCAGGAAAACTGAGCAAGGGCATTGTACATGTGGTTTACTCTGCAGTCACTTTTTGGTAATAAGATGCACCCACATCACATTTGCATGGTTATAAAATTAAACCAGGGATTAATTTCAATTTAATTTGGCATTCATTCATGCCTTGTAACCTCCAGAACTGCAATTGCAACACAGTCCTGGCTGGTCGCACATTCTTTTTTTTTAAACAAATATCTTAAATCACCAGAAATCCTATTCCCTGTGCTTGCTGAACTACAGTGGCTCCCAGTTAAGCAATATCTTGATTTTAAATTTTCTTCCTCATTTTGAAAGCTATCAATGCTAGGGAAATGGTGAGAATCTATTATAAAGGATGTGATTTATTTCAGGTAATATCATGTTTTACTAACGTGTTGGAGATTTTTGATGATGTAATAGGCAGAATAGATAAGGGGGAAACAGTGGATGTGCTCTATCTGGATTTTCAGAAGGCTTTTGACAAGCTCCCACACAGAAAGTTAGTAAAGCAGATTAGAGCACATGGGATTGAGGAATATGTTAGCATAGATTGAGAACTGGTTAACAGACAGAAAACAGAGAGTAGGAATAAAGGAGTTATTCTCAGGTTAGCAGGTGGCAACAAGGAGAGCCACAAGGATCAGTGCTCAGGCCCAGCCCTCATTGACTCTCCTCACAGACTCAATGAGGAGAGTCTGTGTGAATCATTCAGACGTGGGGACAAAATGTAATATTTTCAAGCTTGCCGATGACAAAATTAGTTGGTAATGTGAGTTGAGGAGATCATAAAGACGTTTTGAGGGAATTTTGGTAGGCAAATGAGTGGACAAAAGTATGACAGTACAATATTAAGTTATCCGCTTTGGTAGGTAAAACAGGATTATGGAGTATTTCTTAAATGATGTAAGAAGTGATTACGTCCAAAGAAATTTCAGTCATGAGTCACTGAAAGTGAACATGCTGGTGCAGTAATTAGGAAAGCAAATGCCTTTATTGTAAGAGGATTTGAATCCAGGAGTCTTGATGCAATTGCATGGATCTTCGTGTGAGACTGCATCAATTAGTCCCCTTTCCCAAGGGAGGATATATTTGCCATAAAGGGAGTGCACCAAACGTTGACCAAACTGATTGCTGAGATGGTGGGATTGTCCAATGAGGAGAGTTTGAGGAGACTAGGTACCAATTTACAACAGCTTTCTCTTGACAGGATAGAGGCAGAAAGGATATTTCCCCTTCTCGAGGTATCTAGAACCGGGGATACAGTCTCAGAATAAGAGGCAGGCCATTTAGGACTGAGATAAAGGGAATTTCTTCACTCAGAGGGTTTGAAACTTTGGGAATTCTTTACCCCAGAGGTTTAGTCATTGAGTACGTTCAAGAGTAAGATCAATAGGTTTCTGGATATTAAAGACATCAAAGGATATAGGAATAAGGCAGCTGTGGCAGCAGATCAGCCATGGGCTGGGATTTCCCAGTTGTTTATGCCCCACTGTAGCTGTGCGAGGACAGAGAATTAGGCTCTCAGCCAAATCTCTGCTCATTGCGGCGGGACCAGAAAATCTTGCCAGCATGAACAGCCGGAAAATTCCACCTATGTTCTAGTCAAATGATTGAGCATCCTCAGGGAACAAATGGCCTCTCCTGCATTCTATGTTCCTTAGCCTGTCCTCCTCTTTCTCTGTAATTTCCTCCAGACCACAACCCTCTGTGAAATCAGCACTCCTCTTATTTTGGCCTCTCGTGCATCCCCAGTATTGATTGTTCCATTATTGGTGGCTGAGTCTTCACACAATAATATTCCAAACTCCTCCTTACACCCCTCAGCTTCACCCACCTCCTTTAAGATACTCCTCAAATTCAAACTCTTTGACCAAACTTTAGACAACCTGATCTTGATGCCACATATTATAGTCCAGCTACTATAATGCTCCTGTGCAGCCTTGGGATGTTTTAAGTCAAAGGTGCAATATAAATGTAGTCTGTTGTTATTACTCCCAGCACTACTTCCAACTTTCTAATCTCTGAAAATTTCAAGGATCCCTGAACTTGTTACATTAACAGTAAAGTAAATTGGCAAGCCTTAAACTATTCATACTCTTTAAAGGTATTAGATTTTTAAAGTTGCACCTATCTAAAACTTACTGGAAAATAAAAAATTGGTTTAAGTTTTCCAAAATAAATTTAATTTTAAAACTCACGTGGCTTCAATCACAACTCCCACCCCTGCAGGCTGTAAGGCTTCTGTGATTGCTTTCGCAATTTGTTTGGTGAGACGCTCTTGTACTGTTGATAGAATGGGGATCAGAGTTAATAACTGGGTGAAGATGGGAAATTGCAACACCATTTAATTGTGTTTTCAAAATTATATCGATAAAAATTAATTCCTAATTTGCATTTGCCTCATTTATTCAGGCTTTTTACATACATGTCACATATACAAGTATATCAAATCCTCATCATTCTTATGTTTGTAAATTCCAGATGTTCATGTAACCAGCTTGACAATTCATTTGAGTCTAAATCAAAGTAACTTTTTTTTTTAAACAAGGCTCTATTAATATCATGTTTTTTTAAAGTTGTTAATGGTGCTGAACAATATTTGCTCCAGGGTGCTGATTTATGATTCTCTGGTGATGATGGTTCACTGGTGACAATAAATTCATCATAGTCCCAAATGACCATTGGCGAATCAGCCCTTTGAGGGGGGAGAACTAACTGGTGGTGATTTAACCTGAGGATCACCATACCTCAGAAGAAGGGTAAGATTGAGAAGGTGGGCTTTCATAAATAATCTCAACCAATAGGGGAATGGAACTCATACTGTTGGCATCACTCTGGTAATAATAAATCTATAACACTTAATAATGAGTTAGGCTGTGAGTTCACTAAGATAATCTCTCTCTTCATTTTCTATACTTTCTCTTTCGCTCAGATTTATATCTCTGCAAATCTTCAGGTTTTCTTTCTCTCTAGAAATCTTTACCACCATCTTCTCTCTTCTGTTGCTCTTTTGTGCAAGTCTTCCTACATTTCCTATCATTATGGGGGCCATTAAGAAGTCGGGGATTTCCATTAAGAAGTTCCTGACCCTGCAAACCATCTCCATTAAGAGGGCATCTGCCCTTCCCATGAATGGAATCGGGCCGCACTGCCTCTAGAGATCAGCCTGAGGTAACAATGTAGGTGGATGGATGATGAGGCTGGCAAGAAGGAAGGCCTGCCTCTATTTACTGGGATATCAGCCAGATGTATTCATGACTGCCAGACCCTCATGCCATCCCTCCTTTACACCCATCCCCCTGATAGCTAATATCTCTTATGTCCTCTCCACAGCCCCCGATTCATCATCTATACCACTTTTCCATATCCACTATGTACGTAACCAATGAACCATTGTGAAGTCTGGCAAGTCTGATTCTGAAACTGAATCTAAAATGAGGTTTTGATAATGTCCTTTGAAAAAAGCTGCCTAGCTTGCAACCTGCCCTTTAAGCTGTGTAAACATTGCCTGATGAGCTCAGTGGACTATTGGAATTCAGCCAGACAAACATTTATAGTGAAGCCATCTGGAAAAAATGTCTGCTTTTCTTGATAATTGCCAGATGGCCTCATCATGAATGCTCGGCTGAGTTCAAAGAACAACTATCTAATAAATTCAGTGGCCAATGTTCACAAAGCTTAAAAGAGACACAAACTTTGATTGACTTAGTTTGATATAGTCTTCAGTGCTTGGCCATTTATTTATATAAGTTTAAGAGAACTGAAGTGGATAAAGCTTTTCAAAATTGAAATGATGAATGACTCTGATTAGCAGTTTCATGAGAAGGTGAGAGGGATGATACATTTCAAAGGGAATGTTAAATGATTGTATTTCTTTTTGGTGGACTCTGGACTAGAAATCTCATGTGGTTCAAGACTTCTGAGAGGAAGTGAACATGTTCACCACAGAACGGGCCCCATTCCAGCAACAATATGGAGCGGGGCAGTTGGGGGGAAGAAGAGGGGGATGCAACCTATAAATATGGGGGTGTTATATCCTGGCTGTCTACCCTCACCCTTATCCTGTGCCAGCCAAAATTGCTGGAAATGGGAATGGGGGCTGGAAACCTCAAACGAATGCTACCCGCCATCTTTAAAGACCTCCTGATTCAGCGAAAATCCAGGCATTGGTCTCCATCTCTCACATTCCTACTTTGTTTGATTTGCTCTCATCTGCTTGCTTTGTTTTTGTTCTGGAATGCTTCTTCCCTTTCCCCCAGAGTTCCTACACTCTACCTCTAATATTTCTCTGCATCCTTTTCTTGTTATATACTTCAATCATGCATTTTCCTTTCACCTCCTATGGATACCAACCACACAGGTTAATAAAGGTACCATCCCAGATAGTCTTGTGCTAGCAGTAGCCATACAAGTTGAGTCCTCCAGAGTGATTAGATCTCACAACAAGTTCCTCCATCTTTTCCTGCATCTCAAATATGTCCTCGTATAGATGGGGACACATTTGAAGCAAGGTGGCCGTTTTTTGGTTCACCAAACACACAAAGTGGGTGATAGCATAAAGAATGAAATGGCTTCTTTGCAAAGTGGAAGTGTAGCATTCCATAAAAACAAACTCCTGCCCTGTGGAATAGCTTAGTCCGATTTTGTTCATAGCAGAATGCCATGCTTTTGAGTATGGAGACCAGATTGGTTTCTTTTAAGCCCGATATAG
Organism: Sphyrna mokarran; assembly: GCA_024679065.1. Taxonomy (NCBI): domain Eukaryota; kingdom Metazoa; phylum Chordata; class Chondrichthyes; order Carcharhiniformes; family Carcharhinidae; genus Sphyrna; species Sphyrna mokarran. Next base: position 38,542,724 of record JAGIQG010000015.1, read on the forward strand.
GGCAGTAAAATACTTACAAACCAAAACAGCAATTCAATAGACTAAATTGTTAAAAATGTTGCATTTTTAAAGAATTTAGCTCATTTCTGCCACTTGTATCTACTTTGAATGGTAGTTCCACTACTTCTGGTGGGATATCAGAGTTACTATATACCTAGCATTAGACAAAAGATCACACTTAAAATGGGACCAGAATGAATTAAGAATGCAATTAAAATAACATTTTAAAATCTTATTTGATACTTGCCTTGGAGCCTCCTACTGTAAATTTCAACAATCCTGAAAAAAAATCAAATACTTAAATATTTAAATGGGTATGAAAAGCTGCAATATCAGTGACAAGCAAAACTTTTCTTTTACTAAATCATTTCTAAAAGCTGTGCATCAGAATTTATTCCAATGCTGCAGTTGTATTTAGGTTCAGGTTATTTGTTGTATTCGTTGTTTGAAATAAGTAAAATATTAGTTGTTTGAAATAACCTGATGTTGTGATACATGTTAAATAAGCATGTTTTGAAATCTGAAGAGATATTTCAGACATTAAATGGCTCAAAATGCCAGGTGGATAAATATTTAAGAAAATGGTTTGTTTAAGGACTCTTATACAATGTGTGCTGTACTGTTCACCTTGTTCAAGAGGTAAATGCACTGGAAGCAGTTCTGAGAAGGTTTAACAGACTAATACCTGGAATGGGCAGCTGTCTTATGAGGAAAGGCTAAATGGGTAAAGCTTGCATCCACCTCAGTTTAAGAGCAATTTGATTGGAACATACAAAATCTTGATGGATTGTGACAGGGTGAATGTGGGATTGACATTTCTCCATGTGGGAATATGTAAAACTGCGAGTCACTATTTAAAAATAAGAGATTGTCCATTTAAAAGAGATCAGGAGAATGTGTTCTCTGGGAGGATAGGATCTTTGAAACTCCCTTCCTTAAAAAGGCAGTGGAAGCAGAATCTTTGAACATGTTTAAGATAGAGGTGGATGAATTCTTGATAAATAAGAGTGAAAGGTTATCAGGGCAGGGGTAGGCAGGAACGTGGGGTTGAGATTATAACCAGATCAGTAATGACCTTATTGAACGGTGGGACAGGTTCGAGAGACCACATGCCCTTATCTTGCTCTTAATTTGTAGGTTCGCATTACCCTATAATATGCACTCCATTGTGTGTAGGACAGAATGTTCCAGCGATAGATAAACCTTGGGCAATGAACGGAATCAGAGCATTCCCATTTTCTTATTTGGTCGGCTAGGTGAATTTGCTCTTCACGTCTCTATCCTGAAGGTAATATTAAAGGTCAGTGCTCCATGGATGCTCAACAGCAAGGGAATGAAAAAGTAAAGTCTGCACGTAATTTCAGTTTTTACAAAACATCTGCTTTTTAAAATAATTTTTCTGCAGGCCAAATTGTATTTTCACCATAAACTAATTTAATTAATATCCTTTAAATATAAATGATCATAAAAAAAATTCAGTCTTAAATTTGAACATTGAATTAAGGAACTACATGTTTCTTTAAAATCTAAACTAGTAATACAACAAACTAGACATTTTACATATTAAATATTTAAACTAATAACATTTTTCTAACTTATGGAATCAGAGGTTGTTTTCCAAGCCAGTGAAGAACAACACAATTATATTGTGATGAAGTCAAATTATATTTGATTAGTTAGAGCTGCTGGTGTACATCATTTGTCGCACTTGTCAGATGTAATCACATTTCAATAAGCAGCTTATGTTGACTTAACATAGGTCATTCCAGAGACATGTTTGGAATTTACTGTAAAATGTACAGACATATACAAGGAGACATGCACAGAACCCAAGTGAGTTGCAACATGATGAATGTTTCAAGTTTAAAGCTGCCTGCCACATAATACCTCCTGCCCTCCTTGATCTGCAGCAGTGTAGATGTTTGCTCTACACATTAGAAATCTAGTCACAACAAAGGTAGCACTTAGTAAACAGGACATATATTGTCGAAAGATGTACTGACCTGTGGGGTCACAGAAAAGCCATGAAAAGTGAATCCAACATAATAATTTATGTTGGATGTTGTAATTTAAACTTCTTAGTCATGTTGTTCAATACCCAGGAAATGGATTGTAAAGGTGGTGTAATTATCTGCTCAGCAGGTTTCACCAAAATAACATTTATTAAAAATGTCACAAAATTAGCAAGTCACAAATCTGATCAATAAGTGCAGATTTAATGCATCTCGCAGGTGAACTAAATTTAAATAATGAATCTAGCAATACACCAATAATTATATTGTGATTACTTAAAGAAAGCAGGGCCTCAGCTTTTTTTAAATTTTTGTAACTTCCGTTGGAAAGCTAAATATACCAGAGATGAATCTTTATAAATAACTTTTTCAGAATAAAACTGATCAAAGAGGCAGCATGGTGGCACAGTGGTTAGCGCTGCTGCCCCACAGCGCCAGGGACTGGGTTCAATTCCGTCTTCAGATCACTGTGTGTTTGCACATTCTCCCTGTATCTGCATGGGTTTCCTCCAGGTGCTCTGTTTTCCTCCTACAGTCCAGGTTAGATTGATTGGCCATGCTAAATTAACCCTAGTGTCGGGGGATCAACAGGATAAATATATGGGGGCGATGGGAATAGGGCCTGGGTGGGGTTATGGTCAGTTCAGACTTGATGGGCTGAATGGCCTGCTTCTGCACTGCAGCTTAAATCTAAAGCTTTCTGTTTAATTCTAAGTATGTTTTTAAACTTGTGATTAATGAGAAATGTTATTTAAATATTATGTAAAAATTCACAATTTTGTTAGACATTTTTTAAATGCATTTTCCTCCAATGTTTTCAGTAAAATTCAAATATAACAATTTAAGATGAAAAATGAAAAAAAAAGCAAAATAATAAATCATCGACTAGGGGAAACTATGCCCTAATCGATCCTCAGCCATAGCCAATCAGAACTTACCTGGCTAGCTTGCTGAGACCAAGGAGTCGTTTTTCAGGTAGATAACCTATATGTACCTACAGAATGGAAAGAAAACATTGACTACACCTGACCACACACAGAAGGGACCGAGAACATTCTCAGCCAGGTCAAAATTGAAGTATCTATAGGCAAGAAAGATGCTGACGTTTTCTGATGGGTCCCGGATCAGTATGAGGCCAAATGTGTGCAATGGGATGACCATGCAATCATAAGCAGCCTTTTGGAATAAATAGCAAGCTGTGAGTAACACGGCTTCAGGGAAAACTGCTCATTCAACTACAAGCCAATGAACTAAACTACACAAGAGTACCGATTTTCTAAAGCTAGCAGCAGCCAGTGCTGTATATCTCAAGTCTTTGGCAAAACATTCATTACAAAAGGTTTCCAGTAATACAATAGTTTTGTGAATCTAGGGTAATGACACATGGTCATATGGGTATATTATGAGTACACCATTATGTCATTATATTCAGCATGTGAAATGACTAAAAACAAAAGCAAATTTATTTTGTTACCAAGAAAAATTGACAGACACACATGCACCATATTGCAGCAGCTTTAGTGTTAGTTTTCTAACTTCTGTCTAACCAAAGACTTAGGGTATTGACACAGATAACAGCAGTATGAGAAATGCAGCCTTTTGTTTCATTGGGTGCCATCTCCAGTCTAGTTTTTGAATAGTGAGCACTCAACTGAAACTACAGCGTCTATTAACTCCCATCTGTTGTATCTGTCTTTGTCACAGGCACTTGGACCTAATTACCTGGCTAACTTGCTCACTCCTATAACTTTTCTGTTTGGTAAATAACCAATTGAAACCTGAAAAAAAGGAGACAATTTTAAAGTCAAAGAATTTTATGTTTAACAGATTATATAAGTAACTTTGGATTGTGAACATGATGAATATAATCGAGGAAAAGGACAAATAAATTTGTTTGCACTTCAGCAGGGTTGATCTTCATCCAAGAGAGCTTAACATTTTATCAAAAAAAGGGTCATTTCAACATCTGTTAGCCATTTCTTTGCTTATACCAACTCTTCCATCTTCTATCATTTCCCTCAATATTAGGTGACATAACAACAGGGTACAGCTGAAGGCAACTATATTTGAAGGCAGGTTTCTTAAATTTTGACTTGGTTGTAACCACAGGCATAGGAAGATCTGAAAAAAAAGTAGTACTGATGTGCCAAAAGTAAGCTAGGAGAACCCAGGTTCAACCAACAAGCCCATTCAGAAAGCTGTAGCAACTTTGTATTGGAACACCTTAGCTGAACAACAGTCCTTCATTGCGCACTGTCAATATTTAAAGAACACCTGGCAACTCCAGTGGCCTAAAAGAAAAGTCAGCACACGAGGCCAAATATTAGAGGAATGAGAAATAACAATTATTCAGAATAACTGAAGTGAGAAACACCAAGAAAACTGCAACGAAATGTAAACACTAAAATTCTGTTTTCTCTTTAAACTTGTATGTAAATTCCACTTCAATAACTTTCCTATTATCTAGGATGGGAGCATGTGGAGGGGTGGAGTTAAATCCCCTTGGAGTAACTACAGCAGGATATTATTTCCATCTAACTTTTATTTTAAATCAAAGAAAATCATATACTTTATGAATAATCTGGCAATATAAGCTACATTTTAAAATGATCTTAACTTGCAGTAGGAACATTGCAGCCAATTTTACCCAAATCAAGTTCAAAAGAGTACACATAAACCCATTAAAACAAAGAGCTGTCTACAGATATGATCAGAGTCAAAAGCATTCAATCCCTAAAAATCAAATTATTTTTTAATTCCTTTCACTTATATCATGTATGACTGCAATCATACAAACATGTTGTGAGTAAATTGTCAGATCTGCTTTGTATCTGCTGACAGTAGATGAGGTGGATTGTATTTTTATAGACTGGAGTATTTATTACACCATATAACAAATACTGTACTGTCCTGTTACTAAATTACAGTTATGTGTGACAGTGTGTCGCAATAAGGCTTCAGGGTTAATTGAGCATCTCCTTGCTTCAATTTTACAGATCCCCAGGTCAGCAAGAAATCACTTTTTGAAATGTGCAAAATGGAATAAATTTATTGAGGCTGAGGAAGTTTCTCTGTACATTCAGCCCACCGAATGTGACCCAAGATTTGTCTGTGGGCTATCTGAAGTGTGATGGATGCAGCTCAAACCTTCTTTTCAATTTGTGTGGATGAATGTTGTATTTCAATTTAATGTCAATTGAACACACTTTTGCTTAAAACATGAATCATCAACTCAGAAACGTTCACTGTTTCAACTGAGTGTAAAGCTAAACGTCAATTCAATTTCAGGATTATATCTTCCTGCTGCAGTTACTTTCAGGAAATACTCGCCTATTAACAAAGGCAAAGGGAGCATGAACAAAGATAAATTGACACAGGAGTTGGAATATTGCTAAACCAAATCCTTCAGCTGGGTAAGGAGAGTAGAACTATCAGGGTAACATAACATTAAAGCTTATTTTGACCAGGAAGTGTTTCTATTTTCTATTAAATATCAACTAAAAATTCCTGGAACAAAGTAATTGATATTGAATTGTTTCCGCAGATATGATAGCTTATGAACAAACATCCCTTTGCAGAATTCAATGGGTTAGATATGAAAGGAACATGTTCTTGCCATTTACTGCTATGATTTCCAGCATAGATACGGTTCTGTCTATTGTGATCTAGTTCAGTTCAGTGACATCTGCCCTGGAGCGTTTCTTTAATCTACAAAGTGTTTTGAAATAAATGCCAAGAGTTTCTCCCAGAGTCAAGATGTTGAGGGGGAAATGAACCCATTACCGTTGATGAAAATTAATATTTGCATTTCTTCCAAAAAAAAACTCAAGCTAAGTTTAGGAACTATGGTTCATGTCACAAAATATTCCATTTCTCGAGGTGGCTAATGTTACAATGTGCCTTAATGAATGTAGATACTCAACATAAAACAGATATTTGGCTCACTTACCTTTCCAATAAAGGGAACTAAGTGGTGTTCACACATTGAAAACATGTCAATATCCTTCACTATTACCATTTCATCATGGTCTTCATCAAATATGGCATCATTTAAAATATCTGAAAATAAAAGGATGTGTCACATATTAATAAACAAGACCGATTATACTTTTTGCTACCAGTTACTCAATGCAAACTGGAGATTGGGGGTGGAGGGGTGTAGGTTGCTAAATCAGAATGTGAAAGAAACATGGAATTGGCCAAAGGGAAAATAGGGGCGGCAAGGTGGCATAGTGGTTAGCACTGCTACCTCACAGCGCCAGGGACCTGGGTTCAATTCCTGGCTTGGGTCACTGTGTGGAATTTGCACATTCTCCCCTTCTCTGCGTGGATTTCCTTCAGGTGCTTCGATTTCCTCCCACAGTCTAAAGATGTGCAGGTTAGGTTGATTGGCCATGCTAAATTGCTCTTTAGTATCAGGGAGTTAGTAGACTAAATAAGTAGGGTTAAGGGGATAGAATCTGGGTAAGATTATGGTCTGTGCAGACTTGAAGGGCTGAATGGCCTCCTTCTGCACTGTAGGGATTCAAAAAAAACTCTCGTATATTTCGGGGCAGCACAGTAGCACAATGGTTAGCACTGCTGCTTCACAGCTTCAAGGGATCTGGGTTCAATTCCTGACTTGGGTACTGTGTGTGGAGTTTGCATATTCTCCTTGTGTCTGCGTGGATTTCTGCCGGGTGCTCCGGTTTCCTTCCATAGACCAAAGAGGTGCAGGTTAGGTTGATTGACCATGTTAAACATTGTCTTTAGTGTCCTGAAATGCGTAGGTTAGAAGATGGATATGAGGGGAGGGTCTGGGTGGGATTGTGGTCAGTACAGACTCGATGGGCCGAATGGCCTCTTTCTGTACTGTAGGGATTCTACGATTTCTATGAGTCTGTCCAATCATTCAATAAGATCACAGTTGATCTCATCTTGGTCTCACCTCCATTTCCCTTTTAGTGTTCCCCATAATCCTCAGCTTCACTATATTTCAATTCCTCTGCTTCCACAAATCTCTGGAATAGAAAATTCCAGAGGTTAACAACCATCAGAAGAAATTCTTCCAAATCTCACTCTTAAATGGGAGACTCCTTATTCTGAAACTGTGACCCACCACCCACAATTCCTAGATACCCAGTAAGGAGGTTAGATTCCCAATGAGTTGGGGGTAGAATAATGGCTTAGATTGAGACTGACTGATAGAAAGCAGAGGGTTGGGATAAATGGGTCCTTCTCCAGTTGGCAATCTAGAACTAGTGGGATCCACAGGGTTCAGTTCTCAGACCATAACTATTTACAAATCTATTTCAATGATCTACAAGCAAGGACAGAGTGTAACATCATGAAATTTGCTGACAACATAAAAAGAGGTGGGAAAGCAGGTTGTGATGAGGACATACAAATGGATATTGACAGGCTTGGGGAATGGGCCAGCATCTGGCAGATGAAGTTTAATGTGGATGAATGAGAGATTACCCATTTTGCATGGTAAATAAAAGGGTAAATTACTATTTAAATTCAAAATACGTCTGTTCAAGAGATCTGGATGCCCTTGTGCACAAGTCTCAGGAAATGCAGGTGTAGAGTATTATAAGGCGAATGGAATCTTGGCATTTATTTCAAAGAGTTTACAGTATAAAAGTAGAGAAGTGTAGTTACAATTGTATAGGACTTTGATGAGACCACACTTGTGCACAATTTTGGTCACCTTCTTTGAGGAAGGTTGCAGTGACACTGAAGATGATTCAGAAAACATCCACTAGATTGATTATAGGTTTGTAGGGGCTGTTAAATGAACAGCTGTTGAGTTTGGGCTGCTACTCGCTGGAATATAGAAGAATGAAGGGGGATTTGATTAAGATATATAAAACTCAACATGATTCATAAAATAAATGCTAGCCAAACATTCCCCTTCCAGAACAGTCTAGGACAAGAAATCATAGTTGTAGAGCAAACAGGTGGGGAGGAGAAATTCAAGACAGAGATAAGAAGAAATTACTTCTCACAGAGACTTGTGAATTTATGGAACTCTCAGAGTGCAGTGAACGCAGAATCAATTAGTAGATTCGAGAAAGAGATAAACATTTGATCAAGGGCAGGATAAAGAGCTATGTGGAAAAGGCAGGGAAGTGGAGTTAGGATGAGATGGAGATCAGCCACAACCATCATAAAATGGCGGAGTGGGCTTGAGGGCTGAATTGCCTCCTCTATTATCTATTCTGTGAAGACCCCTCAGAATCCTGTATCGTTCTATCAGATTGCTTCTCATTCTTCTAAACTCTGAAGAATACAGGCCTAACCCATTCGACCTTTCCTTATCAGGCAATCCTTTCATCACAGGAATTAACTTCTCAGAACTACCTCCAACACAAGTATATCCCCATTAAATAGGCAGACCAAAACTGTACACAATACTTTAAATATAGTCTCAGCTATGCCTAGACAGTCATATCAAGACTTTCCTACTTTTATATTCCATCCTACACCCAGATCATTCTGCCCATCTTGCAATACAAAAACACCTCAAACCAAAACATGACTCACATTTTCTCAAAATATGACCATAGTTTATTGCTTGTCCTCTACTTGCTCCTTCTGTATAACTCTTGTAGTGTGTTTGACACAATTGACTATGCCATTTTTCAACTCTTTTTGACCTTTGTTTGCGCAGTTGAACTCTCCTTGCATTTGTATGTATCCAAATTTAGACTGAGGCTTTGTTGGCTACCACACCCTTACCCCTCCCTGCATAGTTATTTCTAGAATGCCTGAGGACCACTCGTTCATCTGCATACTGCTCCTGAGAATTTAGATTTAACAAATACAATGGTGCTTTTCTCTACTCCTGCACCACTTGTATGCATGTTGTCAGATTGAAAACAAGAGAAAACTTGAACCTAAATGATATGTTTCAGGATCTCAGAACTTTGTAAAGTACTTCACACTCAATTAAATGTTGCTCTAATATAGGGAGCCATGGTAGCCAATTTGTGCCAAAAAAATTGTAAACGAGACAAATGGTCAGATAATCTAATGTGTTGTGATTTGTCAATTGGAACAGAAAACTCTTGCTCTTTTTTGAGCAATGCCACAAGATTATTCACATCTACCCAATAAGTCTTTAGCATCTTATCCAAAAGAAAGCACCTCTGAACATAAACAGCATTCCCTTAGCATTGCACTGAAGCAACAATCAGTCTTGAATAAGTCACTTTCTCCAATTTAGCCTCGGGAAGATTGAAACCTTTGTTTATGGCTCTTGTTGCAAGCTGCACTGCCTTGGCATTGGTTCCATCTCCCTCCACCACCACTGCCTGTGGTTGAGTCACACAATTTGCACTTTTGGTTCCTTAAAGTCCATTAAAAGTTAAGCCTGGCTTCTGGCCCCGTACCTTTTCAGTCAAATATGCCTTTTCAGAGTGACAATACAGCTCACCTCCACTCCTAGTTTAACCTCATGTCTTCATCAGTTCTAATCTGGATTTCACCAGCTAGTCTCTTATGCCATTCTCCATAAACTCAACTCCCAACACCCAAATTCCAATGCTTCTGTCATGACCTCCTCAGTTCAGCAGCTGCAAGAGAAATGCCATGAACAAAGGAGACCACATATCAGCTTCAACAATCTCATCAACACATTTGACCATGTGAGCAGAGGTGGTCTATGTTCCAGAGAGAAACAGCCTTCCAAAGCTGTTCAACGTGATCTCTTCTTTCCATGCCAATATGATGGACAAGGTTAGCTATAACTGGGGCAACATTGAAACCTTTGGATATCCATAAGGGAGTCAAATAGGATTTTGTTCTAGCTCTGAGACTGATTGGCATATTCTTCACTTTTCTGCTATCATGTGCTTTCAGATTATCTACTTACATACAAGGGCTGATATAAAGATGTTTAACTTTGCTCATCTAAGTCGCAAGACAAAGATACAGCAAGGCCTCATCAGACAACTCGGGGTGGGGGGGGGGGGGGGCGTTGCAGTGGAATTCTCTGATCCCACTGCACTAATTTTTTAGTGCAGCAGGGTAGGAGAACTTTGCAGCAGGCAATGTGCAGGATTCACGCATGCTTTCCCATCACGATAGTGACTCCCAGCATCGGATTTCCGGCCGCGTCTACTCTGCGCTGGAAATCGGCAGGAAGGCAGGCTAAGCATCAAAATGCTTATTTTAATCTAATTTAAATGCTGTTAACATCTCCACCTTCTACCGCTTTTCACTCCAGAGAGGTTTAGAGTAGGTCCCCACTTTCGAAGAAACTAGTGGCCTGAAGGGGAAGCAATCGAGGTCCCTCAGAGGGTCAATCAGTAGGGGTTTACCCCTGAGCAGTGCCAGCCCATGCTCCCTGTCACAGCCCAAGGGGTAAAGTGCCAATGCCAAGGGGGACAGGTTTAGGGGTGATTGGTGGTGGTGCAGGGCGGGGGTGTGGTGGTGTGCCACTGCTGTTCTGCGTAGGGATTGGTTGGGGAAGGAGGAAGGCCAGGAAATTGCAGCCAGCTTGTGGGGGGAAGGTGGAGAGCAGAGAGTGAGCATTGTGGGGGTCGCGAGGCTGGCCGGCGATCGAGCTGACTAGCAATCGTGCGGCCAGTAATGCGGGGCCACTGCGCATGCAATGATCTCTGCTCTGACAGATTGGCGCATGTGCAATTGCCCACTCAGCATGCTGATTTCAGCCTCTCCAGCAAGAATAGACCTTCCCCCTGAAATCTAATGATATTCACACTGGTGGAGTCAGCAGTGCACAGGGTGTGGGAGATTCTCTGAACTTCCACCAAAACAGACAGTGTGAATTATTCCAGTTTTCACATGAATTCAACACTTCACATTTTTTTTTGAGAGAATTCCACCGTGGCTCTGTGCTGACATTCTCAGGTCTGTCAAGAATTTGGTTTGACCATCAGTACCAAGATGACAAATTCCATAGCCCAAATGTTGTCATGGCACCACGCTATCAGCATTAGCAATATATGAGGCCAGACTTTGTTGATACCTTCACATATCTCAGCTCCAACCATCAACCTTCTGAGACACGCACACAATTAAAAACTGCAGTTGTTACATACAAACTCAGTAGGAGAATGTGGAACAACAGCAACCTGACTGAGACTGTGTGGCCAAATTCCCCTAACTCATTTTTCAAGTTCGCTGATGACACCACCGTAATGGGTCGGATGTCAAACAACGATGAGGCATGTATTGGAAAGAGATAGAGAATCTAGTGAACTGGTGCAACAACAATAATCCCTCCTTCAATGTTAACAAAATGGAGAAGATAGTCATCGACTTCAGAAAGCATAGTGGAGGACATGCAGCTATCTACATCAACAGGGGTGAAATGGAAATGGCCGAGAGCCTCAAGTTTCTAGGTGTCTAGATCACCAGCAACCTGTCCTGGTCCCTCCATGCTGATCCTATTGATAAGAAAGCCCACCACCATAGAAAGCATTCTTTTTAGTTGAATCACAGCTTGATATGGCTCCTGCTCTGTCCAAGACTGCAAGAAACTACAAAAGGTCATGAATCTAGCCTAATCCATCATGCAATCCAGCCTCCCATCCATTAACTCTGTCTATATTTCCCACTGCTTTGGAAAAGCAATCAGCGTAATTAAGGGCCCCATCCACGCTGGACATACTCTCTTCCACCTTCTTCCATCAAAAAAAAGATACAAAAGTCTGAGGTCATGTACCAACTGATTCAAGAACAGCTTCTTCTCTGCTGCCATCAGACTTTTGAATGGACCTATCATTAAGTTGATGTTTCTCTACACCCTAGCTATGACTGTAATAGTACATTCTGCATCCCTTGGTTCCTTCTCTATAAATGGTATACTTTGACTGTATAGTGTGCAAGAAACAATACTTCTCACTTGTACTAATATATGTGACAATAATGAATTAATCAAAATCAAATCAATGGCTCTACTTTCTCAGGAGGCTAAGGAAATTTGGCATGTGCACTACGATGCTCACCAACTTTTACAGCTGCATCATAGAAAGCATTCTTTCAGGATATATCAAAGCTTAGTTTGGCTTCTGCTCTGATTAAGATTACAAGAAACTACAAAAGGGTCATGAACGAAGCCCAGTCCACCTTGCAAACTGGCTTCCCATCCATTGACTCTGTCTACAGTTCCTGCTTCCTTGGAAAAGCAGCCAGCATAATCAAGGACCCCTATGCACCCTGAACATACACTCTTCCACCTTCTTCAGATGGGAATAAGATGCAAAAGTTTGAGGTCACGTGCAAACTAACTCAAGAACAGCTTCTTCCCTGCTGCCAACAGACTTTTCATAGAAATCCTACAATGCAGAAGGAAGCGATACCCTTATATATTTACCCGCTAATCCCTTTAACCTACATATCTCAGGACTCTATGGGGCAATTTTTTTAGCGTGGCCGATCAACCCAACGTGCACATCTTTGGACTGTGGGAGGAAACTGAAATACCCGGAGAAAACCCACGCAGACATGAGGAGAATGTGCAAACTCCACACAGATATTGACCCAAGCCGAGAGCTGTAAAGCAGCAATGCTAACCACTGTACTGCTCACAGCCCAGTATGGACCTACCCATATATTAAGTTAATCTTTCACTACACCCTAGCTATGACCGTCACACTACATCCTGCACCTTCTCCTTTCGTTCTCTATGTATATAGTCTTTTGTCTGTACTGTGCGCAACAATACTTTTCACTGCATACTAATACATGTGACAATAATAAATCAAATCAAACACCAAACTGAGAGTTATCAAGCTGGAGTCTTCAGCATAATGTCTGTACTGTTGAGACCTAGACAACATATGTTACACAGGAGGAAAGGCAAAACAGTTTCCGTTTTTACTATCTTGATGCATCTTCAGCATCCCTTGGCAAGACAAGCTCTTCAGTTCAGAGATCCTGCAGATGTTAGTTCCTTCAGCATACACTCAATGCCAAACTGACATCTGCATGGTTTGACCACGCTCATCAGGCCAACAATGACTGTGTACCCAACAACCTTCTATATAGTGAACTCGTCACTAGATCACAACCATCTTGGTGTCCACATCTCCGCAACAAGGACACCCATAAGTGAGATACGAAGATGGCAGACATTTTACATTGAATACTGGGAGACCATAACTAACAGCCACGACCTCTGGAAGGTTGACTGCTCAGAAGCGGAGAGCAGAAATGACAGAAAAACAGGCTGACAAAAAGCCCAGAGTCATGAATCATGAATCTTCTCAGTCCACTGTCTTCCTATGCAGCAGAGACTGCCTTGCTAGAGTGATGCTCCTGAGTCATATCAGAGGAGGACTGACCACCACAGTGCAAATTACCATCTTATTACACTACATCATGTCTCATACTGTCTCATTTTCCCATCTTGACTCACTCACCAACACATCCAATTGGAAGCAGTTCAAGGAGGAAAATTTGCAATTCTATTGAAATGTAAGGGAAACCAATGGTTTTTTTTTAAGAAAATTTGAAAAGGACTTTAAGCTTACATCACTTGTAAAAGGGTCAGTTGTACTTATAAGTCTCTTTGGAGATTATGAATGTGTAATAAATGCTGGCCTAGTCAGCAATGTCCACATACCATAAAAGAGAACTATGATCTTTTTCTTTGTTAATAAGAAACACTGATCCATGTGATGTAGCGATCCAACAGCTGCAATGTTTTAATGTTACATGCTGCATCTTCTCCAGTGCTGACAAATGCTGTTGCAAAATGATAGGCCTATCATGATCATGCAAATGTTCTCCAAACGTCTGATACAATAAACTATTTATTTTGCTTGTCGTAGCAAGAGGATCATCTCCCAATGTGAATGTGCAGCCCAGGACTATAATCTCTTGGTGCAACAACACTGCCCAAGCTCATGCAGAGAGAAGCCTCCTCAATGATTGGCATGGTCTGGGAGGCAAGTGGTATTAATTCTCACCATTTTCCAAATACGTGAAAGTCATTATTGGTTTGTGCAAGAGGACCTTTAAAAGTGATGGATCATGTGACAGCTTCTGGTTGAAATGATAAACTTGCATGTTATCAAGCCATTCAATGAGACTGAACAATGGTATGTGATTTGTATTCATGTTGATTTCTGATACGTCCCTGATCTTGTTCCAGGTAAGGGATTGAGATTTGAGCAGTAGTATGGAGGTCCAGCACCAGTCAGAAAACAAAATCTTTATTTGTCAAGTCCCTGACTATTGTCAGCAGAGGGTCGACCATGCTCAGGGACAGCTCCATCTGTGGGAAAGTGAGGCCCCAGTGCATAAAGGCCAATGAGAATCCTTTCACGGTAACATAACCTGCTCTTGCTGTGGAAGTTAAATGCTACCAAAAGGTAAAGAACTTGATTTGATTTATTATTGTCATGTGTGTTGGGATACAATGAAATATATTGTTTCTTGCTATACAGGCAAAACATACCATTGATAGGGGTATGCATAGGGGAGAAGGAAAGGGGAGGGTGCAGATAAAGATCTACATAATATATGGTTGGTCCATTCAAAAGTCAGATGGCAGCAGGAACGAAGCTGTTCTCGAGTTGGTTGGTACATGATCTCAAGCTTTTGTAAGTTTTTCCTGATGGAAGGTGGTGGAAGAGACTATGTCTGAGATGCATGGAGTCCTTGATTATGCTGGCTGCTTTCCCGAGGCACTTCACAAGCACTTTTTAAATTGAATTCAGTTTCTTCAGCAGATGTTCCATATTTCTGATTTAGTATTCTTATTAAGTCTCCCTGTCATGAAAGCTTCTTCTCTACTAGTTGTTACTTTAAAGGTTTCAATAAGTTATTCCTTACTTTTTCCTTCTCTTATCTCCCCAGCCATTTTTGCAGCATGTTTCACTTATCACCAGGAGATGAATGAGGAAGTGGTCTCAAAAGAGACTGCAAGGCTCAAAAATTATTTAACAAGGAAGATCCAGGATTTAAATACAACATTGAAAGTCCAATCTCCCATTATGGGAGTAAACTTCTGGTTGCATTTGTATATTGAAGTATGTATATGTGTTTTTCTACATTATTTGTTTGCAAAACAAAATTTGTGCATTTTCACTCAAACTTTTATTCTGAGTGCTGAGACAAATGGAAAATCTGCAACCTCAAATTCTGCTTGACGAATTAATTAATCTAAAGTACTTCACACACACACACACAAACATATTGTTTTGCTTCCCAGAACGAACCGTGATTTATTTCACCATCACGTTTCAGTGATTAACACTGTAACTAAATTAACACCACAGAGATGCAAATTTCCTCTATTGCAAATATTTCAAAAACTAGCAGTTGATTGGCATCCAGGTGTAGGTTCCCATTTGAGCGAAAGACAAATCAGTAACATGCTCATTCAAATTCTTGACTAGGAGTTGAGCTGGTAATATCACCAAACCACCCACTGATCCCTGATGGTAAACTGGAGCTTATTTCCCAAGTTGACACCTGGCTCAGCAGATGCCAGTTCAACTGGAGGTCCACCTGGGAAGATATCAAGCTGTGTGGCCAGACACAAAGACAAATAAACTGTTGTAAAGCACAAAAGAAGAGATGCCTGCAAAGGGAACAATAGAGAGGCACATTAAGAGGGCATGTTAAACAGGCCAGAAAGCAGAGCTAGAGCAGAATTTGTGAGTGAGACAATTCTGTGGCTTCAGTTTTGTCAGAGTTGACCAGACTGCTTAACAAGGTTTATTAAAGGAATCAGATAAAAATGTGCCTGAGGAATTTATGCCATCAAGACTAAATCTAGCCAAGAATGTTCTGTGAGAATGTGTTGTTTCAGCGAGGACCATCTCCAGGGGACTCAGGTGGATTAGGGCTACTGTTGTAGGGGATGAAAGGAACATGAGTGAGGAAAGTGAGAAATCCTATGTTCCAGAGGCCAAATTAAAAAAGTGATAAAATATTGGAATCTTGTTGGTAATGTGTTTGTTGGACAATCATTCAGTATTTTTGGTTATTTTCATCAATGGTTTCTCCACAGCATTCAGAACGCAATTCAAAATCCTCATCCTCAGCTTAATGCCTTGCTCTATCTCTATGATCTCCAGCCCTCTATCACTCAACTCTCCATTGTTTTGATTCTAATCTCTTGCACATTCCCACCTTTGCACACCATTGATAGCAGAGCTGTGATCCAACTGTCTCAAATGCCCTTCTGTAAAGACCTCCTCAAAACCCAGTTCTTTTGACCAACTCTTGGTTTGCCTTCCTATGTTTCTTTTTACTATGTGTCTGACTGGGAAATGAATTGGAAACTTGGTTTTTTCTTAAAAGAGCTAGGCAAATTAAAGTTGTCAATGTTTATTAATAATGTGACATTTGAACATAACGATTATGTAATTGTAGTTATCTGAGTAATGCAGCATAAATGTATACAATTGATTGACGTATCAATGATTGAATGATACGATCAGAAAATTTCTCAATCTTTCCCAAGGTCTAGTTGGAGGGCAAATGCATTAAATTGGAAGTCATGTTTAAAAATCATAAAACCAGAACACAACATACTACAGAATGTTTTTTTTGTAAATAACAAATCCAAAGATCTATATTGACTTCTCCTTCAAGTTTCTTCACTTCTGAATTCAATCAAAATGCCACTTGTGCTGACTATCAGCAGGACTTGTCAGCCTGTGCTTTGGACCAAGTGAGGCTTCAATCGACTTTCAGTTCTGTTCTGTAGTCTTTCTCCCAGAATGAAAAATCAACAAGTTGAGAATTTCTTAACCATTATTTCCAAATTGGCCTAAGTAAACCTGGAGCTAGGCTTTAAATCAGCGACTGTGAAGCTTTTCAAAGTGTTTTTAGACAGGATATTAAAATTCGCTTTGCAATTCAGTACTGAATTTTATGCTCATCCACTGGCAGGCTTTTAGGGGTGGGGTTGTTGCTGGGGAACAGAATGAAATTACAGGAATGGGATTTCCTCCATGTTCCTGTCCACCCACACAGTGATTTAAGGCTAGGATGGGCAAGACCACAGATGGGAAGCCTACCCTTACCCCAACTGAGACCTGCAAGTGGCCATTTAATGGCCACTTGAAGGACTATTTCTCACCCAGTCTCAATTTTTAAGCTGGTGGGAACATTGAACCTTTGTGGGAGAAGGAATCAAAATTAGATCTCAGACCGGAAAGAGGGTGCACTTCCATTGGTAGGTCTTTCTGAATGGGTGCATCCTCCTCTTAAGGCCTGATGACCTTCAGACCATCGTCCCTCTACCCAGGGCCTCTTGTCAGAGACCCAATCTTCCCATTTACAACCAACGCCCCCCCCCTACTTCTACCCCCAGGCCTTCCCTATTCTCCCCTCTCCAGGATCCCCCCTTGCATATTAGTGCTGCAGTGTTACAGTGCCAGGGATCTAGGTTTGATTCCAGCCCTGGTGAATCTGTGCAGAGTTTGCACATTCTCCCCATCTCTGAGTGGACTTCCTTCCACATTCCAAAGATGTGCAGGTTAGATTGACTGCCCATGATAAGTTGCCTCTTCATGTCAGAGAGATAAATAAGTGGGGTCATGGGGATAGGGCCTTGGTGGAATTGTTGTTGGTGGGCCAAATGGCCTCCTTCTCTACTGTAGGGATTCTATGATTCTACTGCATGACATACCTAGTCCAACAGGTTAGTAGTTTCTCTTCTATTTACTAGTGTTGTTATGCAGGGACTGGACAGCTGTTGATCAATCACTCCGCCTGAGTGAGAAGTTCAAGTCCTGCCTGAAGCCAATCGAGACTCATTGAAATGTTAATTTGTTGTGGGACAGTCCCAATTGGTGTTGGAGTGTTTCTCACTAACTTTTTGGATAATGGGAGGTAAGACCCTCCCATCTGAAAAATTCAGGCCCATGTTTTTTTCCTTATTTTTCTTGCTATGATGTGAGCTATCCAATTTGTCACAGTAATGGACAAATATTAAATTACCTTTTCAGTTACTGAGTCCACAGAAGGAATCACAATTAATTGGTTGATAGAGACCTGAAAGAAAATATAAGTAGAGGATACTGGAGAAATATCATTTGTTGATAGAAGGAGTAATAATATGTTCTGATCTAAGTACATTTTTGTGGTTGAGTAACTTTTGCCATTTATCTATTTTGTTTTGTAAAAAAAGTACCCAATATATAAAATACTTCTTTGTTGGCAATATAAATAGCTAAATATTATGCAGGCAGGTTTGTGGTAAGATATCACATTGTAGATGTAGGGGGCATGTAGCCTAATATTTGATTTGATTTACTATTGTCACATATATTAGCATATTGTATTATTTCTTGAGTGCTGGACAGGCAAAACATACCAATCACAGAGGGAACCAAGAGAGTGCAGAATGTAGTGTTACGGTCATAGCTAGGATGTAGAGAAAGATCAACTTAATGAAAGACAGGTCCATTCAAAAGTCTGACAGGGAAGAAGCTGTTCTTGAGTCAGTTGGTAATTGATCTTAGACTTTTTCCTGAAGGAAGAGAGATTGTCAGGGATGCATGAAGTCCTTAATTATGCTGGCGCCTTTGCCGAGGCAGTGGGAAGTGTAGACGGAGTCAATGGATGAAGGCTGGTTTGCACAATGGATTGGGCTACATTCACGACCTTTTATAGTTCATTGCAGTCTTGGACAGAGCAGGAGCTATATCAAGCTGTGATACAACCTGAAAGAATGCTTTCTATAATACCGTGACAACTGAAAATTAATCTGTCACAGAAATGGCATTTGGCTCTTAAATTTACATTCTTCTAACTGACCAAGCATTATGATCAGGGAAATGCTGGAACAGACAGATATGCTTTCCTAAATAAAACTATTGTTGAGTGATAGTGACACAGCAGTTATTATACTGGAAAATTTGTAGTTTGGCTTCTGCACAATAATTGTTTGGCATTTACTTGAACACAAATAGCTTTTAGGGTTAGGGTTAGGGTTAGGGTTATTGATCATCAATTTTGAACTAGATTCTAGACACACTGGTTCTGTGAAGAGCTGTCTTCTAAAGCAAAATACTGCAGGTGTTGGAAATCTAAAAGAAGCAGAAAATGCTTGGGTTAGGTAGCATGCATGGAGAAACTGGTTATAGATGAAACCGTATCCTCTACTTATATTTCTTTCAACTTAGTGTTCGGTATTCACTGCTCACTATATATTTCCTTCTACATTGGGAAGACCAAATACAGATTGGATGATCTCTTTGCTGAATACTTCCACTCAATCTGCAAGTGTGACCCTGAGTTTCTGGTTGCTTGGCATTTTAATTGCCACCCTCTGCCACTCTGCCTCCTACATTCTTCTAGTGACGCTTTGCAGAAGCTCTAGGAACAACATCTCAGCTTCTCGTTAGGCATTTGAAAACCTTCCAAACTCAATAAGTTCAACAATTTCAGATCAGAAAGACTATTTTCATTTCCTCCAACAGCAAATGCTGGTAAAGTTTCTGCTGTTGCCATTTATATCTCCTTTAGATCTATATTTTCTTTCTTTATTCCATTACCTCCCACTTTTACTTTGCACTATTATTTTTCATCATTAAACACTTGTGCCTCCTGCTCTATCAGAAACATTCCCTTTCTACTCTTTCCTCCCTCCTCCTTTCCCACACTGCTTTCCCCTCCATCGTACTAGTGTACCTCAGGGATCTGTTTTGGGGCCCCTGCTGTTTGTAATTTTTATAAATGATCTGGATGAGGGTATTGAAGGATGGATTAGTAAATTTGCAGATGACACTAAAGTCGGTGGAGTGGTAGATAGTGAAGAGGGGTGTTATAGTTTGCAGAGAGACTTGGACAAGTTGCAGAGCTGGGCCGAGAGGTGGCAAATGGAGTTTAATGTGGAAAAGTGTGAGGTAATTCACTTTGGCAGGAATAACAAATGTGTAGAGTATAGGGCTAATGGTAGGACTCTTAATAGTGTTGATGAACAGAGGGATCTTGGTGTATATGTGCATAGATCCCTGAAAGTTGGCAATCAAGTCGATAAGGTTGTTAAGAAGGCATACGGAGTCTTGGCTTTTATTGGTAGGGGGATTGAATTTCGGAGCCGCAACGTCATGTTGCAACTGTACAAAACTCTAGTGCGGCCGCACTTGGAGTATTGTGTGCAGTTCTGGTCCCCACATTATAAGAAAGATGTGGAGGCATTGGAGAGGGTACAGAGGAGGTTTACCAGGATGTTGCCTGGTATGGAGGGCAGGTCTTATGAAGAGAGGCTGAGGGATTTGAGGTTGTTTTCGTTAGAAAGAAGGCGGCTAAGAGGAGACCTTATTGAAACATATAAGATGATTAGAGGTTTAGATAGGGTGGACAGTGATAGCCTTTTTCCTAGGATGGAGAAAGCTAGCACGAGGGGACATAGCTTTAAATTAAGGGGTGGTAGTTATAGGACAGATGTCAGAGGTAGGTTCTTTATCCAGAGGGTGGTAAGGGTATGGAATGGCCTGCCTGCTGCAGTTGTAGATGCGCCAAGTTTGGGGGTGTTTAAGAGGTTAGTAGAGAAGTTTATGGATGAAAAGGGAATGGTTTAGATTAGAGGGTCATTGCTTTTTCTTAATTGGTCGGCGCAACGTCGAAGGCCAAAGGGCCTGTTCTGCGCTGTAATGTTCTATGTTCTATGTACTTGTGTAAAATCTATTATATCTATAACATTTTCTTGTTTTTACAGATCAGACTGAAATGTTAACTCGGTTTCTCAGTGATTTTAATGAGAATTGAAGAATGACTCTGTTCAGAGTAAGGGTTAATTTGGCACTGAGAATAGTGCCATGCACATGATGTAGAGAGTCACATGATAGTAGACTGTGTGAAGAAGTGCCTGGAAGGAGCGGGCATGGAGTTAGCATCTTGCCAGTACCTTGGTTATCAGGCCTCTCGTGAAACACCAAATAAACTTCACAACAAGAATCTTCATTGATTATCTGTCTATAGGAAACAAGATTACCTTTTGTTGTTGTTTCTCTTCCTGCACCTAATGCTGTGCAAGGCAAACATTCATCTGATTCCACAGTCAGGTTTTTTCTGGAACAGGTCAATAGTCTGTTGCCAGAGACTTATAGCTTGAAGGGGTACCACTCTGCAACAAGCATGACTGACCAGGAGGAGTCTTTCCCATTCTTGCCATCTGTTACTGGCACCTTGGAAGGATTTTGCAGGTTAATGTGCAACTTATTGGCTGTGTTATGAAGGCACTCATAAGTCCTGGGATGAGATTCGAACCCAGAACTAGGGGGCAGGGATGCTACCCATTGCGTCACAAGACCTCCTGCCCCAAACAGTCTCTTAATTGGCATCTTTTCCCTGACCCAGTTTATCTAGAATCTAGTTCAAAACTGATGATCAACAAAAAGGTGATAAACTGAAGAGCTAAGCTGTTACTGCTTTAAAAAAAAACATAATACACTAGGAAACTGATAGATTCACAATCAAATGGAAATCAATTTAAATCATTCCCAATAAACAATTAGGCATGTGAACATAAATTAAGCACATTTCAAATATTTATTTCAACGTTGATCAGAATATTCCTCACCTCAGTCCCCATTCTCAATATCCAGTTGCCTGCCCTTTCAGTCAGGCAGGGACATTTCATACTTAGAATCTAAAAGAGGGGCAACAAAGCAGGAAAGAAAAAAAAGTGGCAGAAAAAACACAAAATCTAAACATGGTGTAATGGGGTTTTAAATATATTTACAGTTTCAAGGGACTACATTAAATGCCCTAATATTTTAAAATCTATACCAATCGTTAAATTGAAACTCCTATTTAAATTAAAGAATCATTTCAGCAGAGCTTTCTGTACCCCAGAATATTTGAGGAAAACTAAAACGGAGAGAAACATCTGGATCACCTCCCTTATGAAAAAGGATACAATTCTGCAATATTCAATTATCTGATCTGGCAATTATCAGTGTTTTCAGACAATTCGTGTTTAATATATTTGGATGTCTTTTCACCAACAAAATATTATTAAAATCATTCGCCCCCTCCATTTTGCAATAACTAAAACATGACCATTTGTTGCTCAGATCATCAAAGCAGTGCAGTGGGATGTTAATTTCCTGTCCGCAATCCATGATCTATGGCTGTAATCACAGAATCCAAGGTGCATATCTCTTTGTTAAGAACAGACTTCAAACAAAGCACCTGCACTTCATTTGTGGGCTTTATAGGTTGCATTTCAATAAGGTTTGTAGCTGGAATCACAATGTTTGAAAATGTTTCACTGATAGTATTATTAGTGCACAGTTTAATTGTGCTTACTGAATGCTATATTTTGATATATTCCCATCTATGTTTCGGTTTCCAATTATCTAAAAAACTCAGTTGCAACCACAGGGTACACTAAATAGAATATCCATCTGATGACAAATTTTATAAAATTTATTTTTTTAAGGGATGTAGATGGCCACCATTTGCTGCCCATTCCCAATTGCCTTCAAGGAATTTGTGGTGAGCCCCCCTCTTGAACCCCTCCAGCCAAATGGTGTAGGTATACCCACAGGGAGGGATACCAGGATTTTGATGCAGGGATATTGAAGGAATGGGGATATAGTTCCAAGTCAGGATGATGTGTGCCTTGGAGGGGAGCTTGCAGGTGGGTCCCCATGCAGTTGTCACCCACGTCCTTCTAGGTGCTAAAGGTCACGGGTTTGGAAGATGCCTCAGTGAGTTGCTGCAGTATGTCTTGTAGATGGTACCACTGCTGCCATGGTGGGTCAGTGGTTGAGGACTGAATGTTTTCAAATGTCCTGAAAGGTGTCCAGCCTCTTACCTGTTGCTGGAGCAGCACTCATCCAAATAGTAGAAAGAGTATTCCAGCACACTTCTGACTTACGCGTTGTAGATGGTGGGCATATTTTGAAGGAAGTCAGGAGGCGAGTTAGTTGCCACAGAATTCCCAGCCTTTGACCTTTCTTATAGCTACAATACTTATATGGCTAATCCAGTTCAGTTTATGTTGAAGGATAATCCCTCAGTTGTTGATATGAAGGGATTCAACAATAGCAGTGCCTATGAATGTCAAGGGGAGTTGGTTAGATTCCCTTTTGTTGGGGATGGTCATTGCCTGGGACTTACATAAGCTTATGCTTACGCTCGCCCAGGTCTTGCTGCATTTGGACATGGGCTATTCAATGTCAGAGGAGTCATGAATGGTGTTAAACATTGATGGTTACACAATAAACATTCCCACTTCTGACCTTATGATGGAGGGAAGGTCATTGATGAAGCAGCTGCAGATGATTAGGTCTAGCAAACTATCTTGAGTAACTGCTGCAATGATGTACTGGAACTGAGATGACAGATCTCTAACAACCACAAATGGCATTCTATGGCGGAATAACTCCAACCAGTGGAGATTTTCCCCTCTGATTCCCAGTTTTGCTAGGGCTACTTGATGCCAAACTTGATCAAATATTGCCTTGATGCCAAGGACAGTCACTCTCAACTCATCCGTGAAGTTCAGCTCTTCCATCCATATTTTAATGAGCTGAATGACACTCAGTTTGGGTTTTGTCAGAACCAATGAGCGCGTAACTGCTGTGCAAGTCCACTTGATAGCACTGTTGATGATCCCTTCCATTACTTTCTTGATGATTGATTAGACTGAAGAGCTGTTAATGAGCTAGATTGGATTTGTCCTGCATGTTGTAGACATGACATACCTGGGTCAGTTTCCATTGTCAGGTGGATGCCGGTATTTTAGTTGTACTGGAATAGCTTAGCTAGACAGGGACTAGTTTTGGAATGTTATCAAGGCACATAGCTTTCATTGTATTCAGTACATTCAGGCATTTCTTCATGTCTCATGAAAAGAACTGGATTGGCTGAAAAATGGATCAGTGTTGGGAGGATCTCAAGCAGGCCAAGATAGATCATCCACACAAATCCACTATAAATGCTTCAGTCTTGCCTTTTGCACTAATGTCCTGGTACCCTCATTGTTAAGGGGTGCGTTGCTTAATTGTCCATCACCTTTCATATCCCATTACCATTCATAATAGGGTTAGTACGGTAAATCTTTGTTTTGGAATTGTTTAGCTCTGTTCACCGTTTGGCATGTATGAGGGCAACAAGAGACGGGTAATAAATGCCAGCAGCCAATGATGTCAATATACCAGGAATGAATAAAAGAAAAGCAAAGGCTATGAATATTTTTAAGGATAAACTCTTGGTAAATAAGGAGATGATAGGTTATCAGGCAATAGGCGGAATGCAGAAGAGGTTACTATCAGATCAGACAAGATTTTATTAAAGGGCAGAATAGGGATTCTATGATTTCAGGCTCAAGGGGCTGGACAGCCTACTCCTGCTTCTTTGTTCATATGGGTTTCGATTTTAACAGCATACACATTCCTATTCTAATAATACTTACATGTCAATGCAACTCTCAATGTTACAAACAGTAAAAACTCCAAAAGCTTGGCAAAATTGCTACAAGAGGCACAATGTCACATAAAGGCCAGACTATCAAGAACAATTTGCTTTCCGCAAAGGATATTACAGAAGTACTCAGCTTTTTAAACAGATCAAGGGAATTTTATTTCCAGTTATAGCCAAGACAGGAGACAATACTTTGGTATGGATAGAAACATTACAGTAATAGAGAAAGCAGCAAATGAAGAGGGCACACTCGTAGAGTGCAAAGCTCTGCCAAGCTGTGTTAACTCAAAATTCTTACAATGTCACTTTTCCTGCCTGGTTCATGCTCTGTAACTACAAAGCAGTCCTGCTATAATAATTATATAGGATGTTTCAGGCCAATCCTCATCCAACAACCTGCTCTGAAAATTCTGCTCACTTCCAATTCCACCAAAGCAGTCAAGAGAACAATGCTTAAAATGAAACAAGTGACAACATTTATAAAAAAAAGCCAATTTACCCCATCTCCCAATGTTAATGGATTCTTTAAAGCATTCCGTAACACAGATCCATATTTTCACCAAAAGCAAATCAGCCTCCCTTGGGTCTACTGTGTCCCAGGTTTTGTTGAAATCCACTCATTAGATGTGATAAATAGGGGTAAAAAAATTACCTCCACCTTATGAGTGGCAGAGCTAATTATATAGGATTGTTTGATTCTTTATAAATCTAATTAGTTGTAATTAAAAGGAACATTTTTTTGCCCAGCTTTCAGTGAGTGGTTAGACGATCAAATAAACTGTCTACATTTTAGCTTTTTATCTCTCGCAGCTAATAGTGAAAGGACACGTCATTTGTCACTACAGATCATCATTAGCAATGACCAAAGCAATTACAGATGCTGTTAGGAAATTTATAATGTGACAATTTTGGCAACACATTCTTTTTATGAGCAGAATTTCAATCATCGTGGATATGAAACATCAAACATGATGACAGCGTACCTTACAAAAAAAAACAGATTAAATTTCACTTTGCCAGTTTTTTTTCCCCAGGAACTGCATCACAAAAAGACAATGTGTTGATATGGCAACTGTCTGCTTTGCCGCAAACATCGCCTTGCATTGCCCCAGTGATAGAAAAAAACTAATATAATAAAGCAACAAAAGTAGCTTATCAACACTATTGTGAAGTGAGGAAAAACTGAGTGAAGGATATTAAACAAAATATGTCATTGTGTACACTGGTGAAAGCAAAATGGTCCATGTTTTCCTGAACTGCTAAACAGTCTTATTCCAAAACACAAACTTCTACTTTAGTTTTGAGAAAGAGTTGTACAATCTAGAAATGTTAACTGTTTGTCTCTCCATAAACATGGCCAGATCTGGATTTTTCCAGCATTTTCTGTTTTTATCACTTCTATTTTCTCTCTAGTTGAGACGTTCAGATATTTTCTTAATGGATGTACATTACTGTGCTTACTGTGCCTTTGTGCATTCCTGCCTCTTGCGTAGTGTCTTGCTTTGTCATGTGATTGCTGAGGCCACCTTGGGCAACTCAATTGTTTTGGGGAGGAAGCATATTTACCCACCACATGCAACATGGTGTCAAGACTGTGGAGCTGCAATCAAGTAGATTATGATAGTTGAAACAGAACCAGATTTTGTAAGAGGCTACACACAGATGTGGCTTAACCAAGGTTCTATGCAGTTGAAACAAAACTTCACTACTCCTGTACTCAAATCGTCTTGCAAAAAATTTCCTTGTTTACTATTTAAAGGAGGGGAAGAAGATAGAAGAGTGATATTTGCTATCTTCCAATCTGCAGGAACCAGTCCAGAATTTATAGAATTTTGCAAGATTCATCAATCAGTGATGTAGGTCATCAGGTCCTGGGAGACTAGTCAATCTTCAATCCCATTAATTTCTCCATACAATCTTTTTCCTGATACAAATTCCTTTCAATTCCCTAGGATCTCTACTTCTGGGAAATATTTTGCATCTTCCTCAGTGAAGACAGACACAGTAATCGTTCAGTTTCTCTGCCATTTCTTACTCCCCATTATAATTTTTTGTGATTCTGCCTGTAACGGACACAGGTTTATCTTTGCCAAACATTTTCCTGTCATGTAAGTGTAGAAGCTTTTACAGTCTTCCACCTACATACACATTCTGTTTTCCTTTATCAGTTTCTTAGGCCTCTTTTGCTGTATTCTAAAATGCTCCCATTCCTCAGGTTTACTACTATTCCCGGCAACTTTATAACCCTCACCTTAATCTGTTAGTCTGACTTTTCATTTTAGGGTTTTGTGCTTTCAATAAATGTATAGCCTTTGAGTTATGTAATAACCCTGTCGGCAAAGTATTTTCCCATTCACTTCAGTCAATTTGCTCCTTAAAGCTTCAAAACTTCCTCTGTTCAAATTTAGCACCCTGGCTTTAGATTAAACTACTTCACTTTCAAACACAATGGGCGGGATTTTACAGCCTTGCTCAAGCAAGACCAGAAATTCCTGTCCAAGGTCAATGGACATTTCCATTGTCCACCCCTTGCCCACTCCGATTCTGTGGCAGCCGAGCCATCTGTGATGCTATAGACTTAGATTAGGCTGCACTCCCCTGAGGAACTATTGTCCACACCAGTATCTAAAATGGAAAATCAATGAGCAAGATCAACTCAGGAGGTCCCCGGACTACCTGCATGGATCTCCCAGATTGCCAAATGGTCAATTATTCCCTCTCTGCCTGCACATTTGGATGCACAGCACTGAGTCCAACACCACTTGAGCTCCCTAACCTGGAGCTCAAGCTTCTGCAGCCAATGATACTTCCAACAGATGTTTTAATCTAGGACGCATGGTACGTCCACATATCTTTTCAGCCATGGCATGCTGCACTAAATAGTCAGGCTCAATTTTTCACCACGAGTGTATGTTGTACCTACCTCATAATTGGATATAAGATAACAAAGCAGGCAAGGTGGTTGTGTTATGAAGATGCATGGGAATTTGGGACATGCTCACACAGAGCAGACACCAACTAGCAATTGACAAAGAAAGCAATCACCTACACCGACGGTTTTATTTTTATATCTGTACATAAGCCAGCCCGTCTTTGGACGGCACACTTACAACGCCACACAAGATACAAAATAAATCACCAGATAACTCCAATATCATTGTATTATGAGATTATCTGGATGATAGGTAAATCAGATGAATTGTGGTCTTCTTCGGTCTAATAATTAAAAAGTGAAAGTTCAGAGGTTACTCACTGCAATAACATTTCTCATAAATGGAAGTATCACTTCCTGCTCCTTTTAAACCTGAGTGTTTGCGAAATCTGATGCAATTAGTATTCATGGAGTGACTCATAGTTGTTTAAAGTTACAGAAGCAACTTCAAGAGAGTGTGAAGTTTGTTCAGACTTTTGCACAATTATCTAACAGAAGAATTGACATATTGGACAATGTCCAAAGAAATGTATACATGTATCTTTGAAAATGCTTTATGAGTGACCACACTTGTAATAATACCTTCAGCATTTTCAAGTTGGCAAGCTATAACTAAAAAAAGGCTTCAGTTTAGTGTTACGTCACTGAATCCCCACTGTCAACATCCTTGGGGTTAACATTGACCAGAAACTCAACTGAACTTGACACAACACAATAGCTAGTAACCCATCTCCTCACTCTCTAAAGCCTGTCCATCATCTACAAGGCACAAGTCAGGGCGTAATGAAATATTCTTTATTTGCCTGGAGGACTGCAGCTCTAAAAACACTCAAGAAGCAGCTCACTTGATTGGCATGCCATCCACAAACATCTACTCCCTCCACATTGACGCTCAGTAACAGCAATGTGTATCTATCAATAAGATGCACTCCAGTAACTCAAAGATCTTTAGAGAGCATCTTCCAAACCCACAACCACTTCCACTAGAAAGACAAGGGCAGAAAAAACATGGGAACACCATCATCTGCATGCTCCCCTCCAAGCCACTCACTATCCTAACTTGGAAGTATATAGCTGTTCCTTCACAATCACTGAGTCAAAATCCTGAATTCCCTCCTTAATTGCATTATGGGTCATCCCACAGCACCTGGATTGCAGCAATTCAAGAAGGCAGCTCAACACCAGCTTCTCAAGGGCAACTAGGTAGGCATAGGCAAAGGCTGGCTAGCCAGCGATGCCCATGTCCCATCACTGTTGAATAACAATGAATAAATGAATAAAAGAATGAATTTTAAAAATTTACGTAAAGAAAGAATCAGGTTTAAGCTTACTGAAGGCACAAAGCCAGGTAGGGCTGTAAATTGTGAGCAGGACATAGAGGCTGCATAGAGATAATAGACAGGTTTATTGAATGAACAAGGTAGCAGATGAGTATAATGTGGGATGGGGGGGGTGATGGGGAGGGGAGTTGGTGGTGTCAAGGTATTTACTTTTAGCAACAGGAAATCAGAATTTGTAAATGTTAATATTCAGAGGCTTGGTTGCATTTGTTCAAGAAATATGCAAATGGCATGTTGGCCTTTATTGCAAATACAATAAGAGAAGTCTTGTTACAATTGTACAAGGCTTTGGTGAAACCACATCTGGAGTAGTGAATGTAGTTTTAGTCTCTGTCATTAAAGGATATACCTGTGTTCATGGCAGTACAACTATGTTCACTAGAATGAAAGGGTGTTCTTAAGATGATATACTCTATGGGTTATGGAAAATTGAGAAAAGACCTCATTGAAATATGCAAGATTCTGAAGGGATTTGATAGAAGGGGTTATTTTTCATGGCTAGGGAATATAGACTCTGTGAGCAGTGTCAGAAAAGATGTTGATGATTTAGACTGAGTTGATGATTTAGACTGAGGATCTCTGGAATAATCTGTCTCGGCGACTGGCAGATACCTATCATTGATTTAAGGCTGAGATTGATAGATTTTGGTCTCCCAGGGAGATAGATGAGTATTGAGTCATATACTTCTGCACTGCAGGAGGCCATTTTGTCATCAAGCCTGCACCCACAACAATCCTACCTGGGCTTCTGCTAATCCCCTAACACCAAGGAGTAAAATAAGTGTGACCAAATCAACCTAATCTGAACATCTTTGGATTGTGGGAAGGAACCAGAGGAAACCGGATGGAGGAAAACTCATCTTGCCCATTTAGTGCCTCAGTGAAGTGCAGTGCAGACTGGAAAACGAAGCAGAACCCAAAGATCTGCCACAATTATACTGAATGGTGGAGAGGACACGAGGGGATGAATGGTCTACTCATATTTTTTGTTTTATGTTCTTTGGACATGCCTTTCTTCTTTAGGTTGATGGCCATTTCATAGGCAAGAAGAAACAATAAAGATGCCAGAACAAGGGAACTTGAAATAAAACAATCTTTGTTAACGTTGTCATTGTATCCAGATCTTTGAAAATACTAAAAACATCCAAGTGGATCCATCTTTCTCCTTTTTCCATTGTGTGGTACTACTCCCATGGCTTCAGCATAGATATCCTGCCCTAACACTAGTTATGATGCCTGTGGTAAAAAGCTTCAGGGTTCTGAGATCTGTGAATAACCCATCTGCACCGGCGAAGGGGTAGACTCAAGCTATTGAGAGAAGAGTCAGCATTCATGGCTCTGACTGACAAACTGAGGAGAGGGAAAGAGCAGTGATAAAAGAGCAAGGGCTAGGAGCACCTTGAGCAGAATTCCCATTTCTGTGTCCTCTACTCCCACCTCCCCTAACTTGGCAGCTGGCTGTGATCTGGGCAGCACTTTGCTGCACTTCACTGAGGGGCAAGATGAAGATTTCCTCCATCCTGTTTAAATTGACAAACTCAGTGTGCAAATACTGGAAACTGAAAAAAAAAGCTGGAAAATTTCAACAGGTCTGACAACATCTGTGGGGAGAGAATATGATTAGTGTCAGAAGTAGGCTTATATTAACACCACAAGACTTTGGTTAGTGGTGACAGCAAATCAGCAGACATGATAGTCCTGTGCCACGCAGCAATGTGACACCCAGTTCTCTCACCAGGAATCTGGGAGATCCCTGTTTTCTATTGCTGATCTCCAGCATTTAACTGTGCAATTTCTTGCTTTTGCCATTATGGCAAAATGGAGAGTGGCAATTACTGTAAGGTCAGGCCCCAGCTCACAACTCACCCTCTTTGTTCCCTCTCCATAGTTTTCTGAGCCTTCTTCTCTCGCAAGAAGGAAAAGCAAAAAAAGAGTTGCAAATGAGAGAAATGGGCTGACAGCATACGTGGAGGGGACTGTAAGGGGTGGTTACTACCTGGGAAGAGAGTTAATGTCAGTGTTGGCAATTCAGATGAGGATGTGAGATGGTGTCCAAAGAGAGAAGTATGAGTGACACTGCAAGATGCATTGATCTGAGGACAGCTGTGCAGGTGAGTGCTAAAAAAGTCAGAATGTGGAATGTTGCTCCCCTTCCTGAGGTCACCGAACCTCTTGCAGCACTGTTTCCAGCTGCGAAGTTCCACACTCCTGCTGACCTCCTCAGCCAGATTGAGCCACTCCTGCTTTGTCTAAGAGACAGATTCCTTCTCCCCATCTGCTGTGAACAGTACTTCTCTTCAAAACTTCACAGCAGGGATTGTCTCAGAATTGGTGAGATGGATTCAGTGAGTGTGGACAGCTTTCCTACATTATGCCTAGGTCATTATATTTGCTTTAGGTTTACTCATGGAGCATTCTTGGCCCTATAGAGGTCCTTATTAAACATTTAAATGGTAAGGAGTGGATTGTTATCACATCCATTCTGGTTGGTTGGGAGGACCAGATGCTAACGTTGTTAGAAGAGTTAGAGTTAGAAGATGCAGCAAAGCCTGCTCCACAAAATCTATGGGGTTCTCAACTCCCTGCCCACCTCCACAATCCTGGAATCAGGTCTTAAAGGCAAAAAACAAATCACAAAGGTGGCAACAGAAATTACCTTAGCTGCTTTTTCCGGCTAAGTGGCTCAAGAACTTTGAGAGTCAGGTCGGAGGTACGTTCTATCCTAGTACAGAATTACAAGTTCACATTTCTACTCAAATTTATCGCATACACCTCAGACAAATGAAAAGCAAATAAGTCCTGTATGCTTATCAGCTCATCTGAAGATTAGAAGTATAAAGTGAACATTTTTTTTAATATACGGTTAAATATTTGCTCTCAATATTGTTCACAAGAGAAAATATAATACACACATAACCGGCTATGATTAAAGCATCAAATTCGGGTTAGCTTGTTTAGATGTTAATAAAAATCTGGCTGCACGTGGTACTGGAACTACTAGATCAACGGGCCATGTAATTCCTGAAATTGATCTTATTTCGCCTTTTGAAGCAGTGCTAGCTGTCTAGAGTACTACAATGCTGGAGTAAAATTGCGAGCAAGAATAAATCAATGGGGTTTTGAAGATACAGGTGTTATTATTAGTCCTGATGAGTCATCCTAAGCTTGCAAGCGCAATAACATTGGGCAAATGTGAAATTAAGGGTTTTGCTTGCGATTAGAAATGAAATAAGCTTTGTTAAGAAGGCTTGTTTTTAATATGGCCGTGGCTTACACAACAAACTGAATCATAAATTACATCGCATGTCACTTCCAAAACTTAAATCCGCAGAACTATTTCAAATATTGCCGGGGGTCAGGCGGATTTAAATGTGCGCGGCTGGAAAGCTGCTTACCTATCCAGCTGAAAGGATCACAAAAACATACACTGTACACAGTCTCATTTCCCTGATTTCTTTCCTCCCTTATAGAAGAAAGGAATTTATTGAGTAAAATAAAAGGAGCACATTTGTCATCATGCAGTTATTTTCATTTCGCATTGTTTGATTCTCCAGCAAGGCAGAGAAGCTAGAGAGAGGATTAGGCATCTTACAGCAGCAATGGCTTTTCATTCAGGGGGGGCTTGGAAATAATAGGTGCGCGATGAGAATGTGAAATGACCGCTCTGGAAACAAAAGTTTTTTTTAAAAAAAATGAAGTCAATTCTCACGGCAGTTCAGTTGATTGGATATGTATGCAGATGGTGGGCAGGGAATTGGAAAAATACAAACCTGTTGGCGGATTTAGTTAGGTGGACCCTCCAGCACCTTCCCCCACCCCCCCACCCCCCAAATCAGATCAAACACTGAACATGTTTACATTGAAAACAGAGACTGGTCTTCTAACTTTCGGTTAAAGCCACCGTTCCCTGTCCTCTTGACCCAGGGGTAGTGGTAAAATTGGAGGAAAGGGAGAACTTAACACAAGACATTTTTATCTGACTGTCCGAAGAAGTAATTTTTTTTGCTGAGCCATCACTGACTATTTTTTTTAAGTTTTTGGGAAATAACATTTCCTAAGAGAGAACTCAGGGGGCCAAAAATAAATGGGGCTGGATGGGGAGGCGGGGGGGGGGGGTGGGAAGAGATTCTTATTATCCTCCAGTTAGCACCCCGAAGCAACAACTCTCTCTCCAAACTAAATTAGCGCCAAACTTCTAACCCGGCAAATATTTATATTAAACCAGCGATCAGAAAAGTTGGGCAACATCTAAAGTTGCCCATCGCATCAAGTTAAAGAGGAAGAGTTATATTTGAGACAGCAGAAGGGGAGGATGGAGGGGGAGTGAGTCCCTCGCCAGCTGACTCTACCTGAAATCTTTTCCTGGTAACCTTTGGTGAAGAACTGCATAGCAGTGGCGGCTCTCCAAGGTGTCTTGAGGAGCCCCTGTCGCTCGGGATCCTCGCCCAGCCCCTTCAGGATGGCCGAGTAGGCGGTTTCCAGGCTGGGCAGACTCAGCTGGTTATCCTCCACACTGCGGGTCCGCTCTTCCTGCCACGGGGTGGCCGCTTTCTGCTGCGCCGGCCACTCGGGCGGCTCCGGGTGCCCGTACAGCCGGCCGCCCACAGCCGCTACTTTGCTGGGAGTGCTGCCACCCTCGGCTCTGCCCCCTTTAGCTGAGGGCTTTCCGCAATCCATGGACGTGGAGGACAGTTGCTGGAAGCCGCGGCGCTCACACGGGGAGTTGGAGTGTCAGAGCAGGCAGACACACGCACAAAGAGATGTTAGGAGTTGCTGTGTGTGTGTGTGTTTGGGGGAACAAGTGTCCGCTCATTCAAACACAATCACCTTTCCGGCTCCTTCCACAGAGGCGGGTCCACACTGGAACCCGGCCATTGGCTCTGGGAATTCCCACGCAACCACTGCGTCATTCACATTCATTGAGAATATTTGAGATCAGCCTGGAGTGTCCAAAAACAGAAGTCAATGAGCCCACTTACAGTCACCCAGACACAGTTATCCAGACAGATAGTGAGCCCACTTTCAGTCACCTAGACACAGTTATCCAGACAGATAGTGAGCCCACTTTCAGTCACCTAGACACAGTTATCCACACAGATAGTGAGCACACTTACAGTCACCCAGACACAGTTATCCAGTCAGATAGTGAGACCACTTACAGTGACCTAGACACAGCTATCCATTGTGATAGGGAGCACGCTTACAGTCACTAGAACACAGTTATCTAGTCATTGAGCCCACTTCCAGTCATTCAGTGATCCAGACAGATAGTGAGCCCACTTTCAGTCACCCAGACACAACAATCAAGTCAGTGAGTCCAAGTACAGTCACGCAGACACAGTTATCCCGTCAGACAGTGACTCCACTTACACTCACCTAGACACAGTTATCAATCAGGTAGTGAGCACACTTACAGTCACCCAGACACAGTTGTCTAGTCAGTGAGCCCACTTACACTTACCCATACAGTTATCTACTCAGTCAGATAGTCACACCCAAGTGCCCCTTTGCCTCCTCCCTGTTCACTGTCAAAGATTTTAAACACCAATTTAAGGTACAGCAGTGCTTCACCTGCACCTTCTTCAATTTTGTCTATTGCATTCGCTGCTCTTACTACAGTCTATCTACATTGAAGAGACTAAATGCAGACTGGGTGACCATTTTGATGAACATCTTTGGTCTTTCTGCAAGCAGAAGCCAGACCTTCCTGTTCCTGCCACTTCAACACACCACCCTGCTCTCCTGTCCACATATCCCTTCTTAGCCTGTTGCAATGTTCTAGTGAACCCCAATGCAAGTGGGAGGAACAGCACCTCATCTTCTAATTAGGTTCTTTACAGCCTTCTGGACTGAACATTGAGTTTAACAACTTCAAAGAATGAACTCTCCCCTCCTCCTCCACCCTATTTCCACTTATTTTATTTTATTTCATTTCAATCATTCTCCATTTTATCGCTCATCTTCATTCCAACTTCCCCCCCACCTCTCATCCCATCTCACTTCCACTTCAAGCTAACTGCCACATTGCTCAGACAATCCTTCACCAAGCTGTACTGTTGCTTTGCCATTAGAACATTCTGATCACTTAATGAACACTTTCAACATCTTCTCAGCCTTCGACGTGCTCATTTACATTCCCTTTGTCCAATTCCACCACCCCTCCCTACCCTCATGATATAAATCTCTACTGACTCTCTTTCCTCTTGGCTTTGATGAAGGTTCATTTAGACTCAAAACATTGGCTCTATTCTCTCTCCACAGATGCTGTCAGACCTGCTGAGATTTTCCAGCATTTTTCCATTTTTGTTTCAGATTCCAGCATCCACAGTATTTTGTGTTTATCAATAAATAGGAGTCTGTGGAGGTGAAGGTGAAGTTAAGCCCCACCCACTGCCTCTTTGATATAGAGATGATGGTCATCTTCTTGAAGCAGATAGGGACTACAGATTGATCCAAGGAAAGGTTAAAAATGTTTGTGAATAGCCTCTTCAGCTGGTCCATGTAGGACCAGTGTTCATCTAGGTACCCTGTCCCAGCCAGTTGCTTTCCCTAGGTTGCCTTTCGAGAAGGCTGCTCTCTGTCTGTGATAGTGACGTTGAGTACGAGTTTGGCAGAGGCTTCCAGGGTGGAAAGTGTGCTCTCACTGGTGTCTTGCTCAAAACAGACATTGAGCTCATTGGGGAGAGGTGCTTTGATGCCAGTGGTTCTTCATGCCTTCATTTTGGAGCCTGTTGTAGACCTTGCCATATTGTGTGGCTAGCCTGAGAACCCAGCTTGGTCCAGTACTGTTTTGGCATCTTTGATTGATCTCCGTAGATCATATCTTGTATAGGTCAGGATTGCCTAACTTGAATACTTCAGATCTGGACTTCAATAAGCAGTGAACATCCCTGATTACCCATAGTTTGCGATTGGGAAACACAGACTCGCTTCTTGTTTTCTATACACTTACAAATGAAGTCAGTTACTGTAGTGGAGTATTCGTTCAGGTTGGTCACTGAGCTTTTAGATATTGATTAGTCCACTGACTATATGGTCCCATAGGAAATCATCTAATTCCTCAGGCCAACATTGCATGATTTGTTTTAATGGATTCTCCTGTTTCAGACTTTTGGGAGATTTTCCTTCTCTTCCATCCTGGACTGAGCAAACAGCGCTTGTCTAATTGAGATCCATGATGTGGAGATGCCAGCATTGGACTGGGATGTACACAGTAAGAAATCTCATAACACCAGGTTAAAGTCCAATAGGTTTATTTGGAATTATGAGCTTTCGGAGCACTGTTCTTTCCTCAGGTGAGTGGAATAAGACTCCACTAACTGATTAAGTATCCCAATGTATGGCAGCATATTCATTCTTTCATGCTTGCTGTTGAAGTGAACTGACCACTTTAGTACAAAACAGTAAAAGACAAAATTGGTAACAAGGTGTGTTTTCCAGCAGGTTCGACGACAAAGATAGTTTTATACAAAACTGGTGATGAAGACGATTTTGCAGTGAAAATAGTCAGAAGAAACAATTCAGACCTGGACCTCAAGTCAAGAATTGATGTTCAGGAGACCACTCCACTGATTGAAGTGTGGTAAATCTGGTCATTGGATATGGGTTTTTAGCTTTTGCTAAAGGTGTACATTGATTTTAAAATTAATGAGAAATCTGGACTGTTCCTTAATCTTTTTTTATTCAACAGTGACCATGGGAGCATTCAGAGAGGCAGGAAAAAAATTAGTTAAATTAATTTTATGCTCATGGATCAATGATAACACTAATTGATTAAAGCAATCAATGGGCTCAAAATCTCTTAGAGGACGAGCAAAGTATGAAAATAAAGCTCTGTAAAAACAAGTTAGCTTACTTACTGGAGTTGGGGAATCTTTTTCAGCTGTGTGCCTTCAGGCATGGTGGACTGCAGCATCGAAACTTTGAACTCATTGACGGAGAAAGAAAAAACGTACTTTTGGAATGCAACTGCTCAAAAAGGAAAATGAATAATATTATTGTAACCAAAATTAATCCGAATTAAAGCTGAAATCTCCTTTTTACACGGACTGATATTTGCAAGTGAACGATAATATCATGGTGCAAGCTGAAACAAATAGTCAATCTGAAAAATTGTCACTCCAAGTGTTATAATGTAGATTGACTTCTTTTTGAAAAGTAACATCAAATCCTCCAAAGAGGAATGCTTCATCACATAATCTGTTAAAAGTGTGTGGGAAGGTGTGAATGGTTCTTCAGTAATGTTTAGTAGTTAACTAACAGAAATACCTGACGCTCATTTTCAAATGAATCCATAACAATTTATTTAACAAACGTGGAAATTTAGTTAAACAAGTAACATACTGAATAAAATAAGATCTAATGGAATGCTGTTCAAATAAATATAATATTCATTCATTAATCAAAAATATAATAATAGAATTCAGTCACTCTCAAAAATACAACCAGATTTATGGCTTTCAGAATCTTTTGGAGTTCCTCTGTTGATTCCTCTATCTGTAAGTTTTTTCTAATTTGGTACCTTTTGCTGGTTAGATGGTACATTCGTTCAAGAAATATCGTTCAAGAGTCAATAGCCTGCCCCTGCCCCTTGGGAGCTGGCAGTTTCCTGTTATTCT
Source organism: Sphyrna mokarran (assembly GCA_024679065.1). Lineage (NCBI taxonomy): Eukaryota > Metazoa > Chordata > Chondrichthyes > Carcharhiniformes > Carcharhinidae > Sphyrna > Sphyrna mokarran. The sequence goes on from JAGIQG010000015.1 coordinate 38,579,982, forward strand.
CCTGTTTTATTCTCTGTGGTTTCTTTTTATACCTGTAATGACCTATCAATTTTCCTACAATGGGATTGGTCTGATGTTGTCAACATGATCAAATTCAAATTTTATGAGAGCCTGCTTTAAGTTGATTGGGCTAAATTGGAAAAAACAAGTTGCCTTGTCGAGACTACTGCTTGATTTTTTGACTCATATTTCAGCTTGGACTCTGAATGCACTTTGCATTTTAAATCTCCAAGCACTGGAGCAAAACACTATCTTTTAAAGGAGCAACACAATGTTTTTTTTACACCTTTCCCAACATCAAATTCTAACTTCAACTTCGTAACGCTTGTTGTGAAAGGATATTTTCCTGCACTTTTCGAAAGTTCGTGGTGAAACAAAACCAAACAAAATTGGCAAGCAATTAACCAATTGGTTGACAAAAAGAACACAATACTTGAAACACTTAGAAGGTATTTGAAAGCATGATATGTAGCAACCCAAAATGCTTAAAGAACTAAGCCTTGCACAATCAGGAAATGGAACTTGAACATTTAATCAAAGAGGGACTGAAAAAGTCCATTATCACAAGCAACTGGGCAATTCCAATCATTCCTGTCATTAAACTAGGTGGCTCTATAACAATTTACAGTAACTTCAAAATGATGACCAGTGCTGTGTGTCAACCAATATCCCTTACCATTAATTAAGACCTATTCGTTAGATTGAACATAAGAACATAAGAACATAAGAAATAGGAGCAGGAGTAGGCCATCTAGCTCTTCGAGTCTGCCACGCCATTCAATAAGATCATGGCTGATCTGAAGTGGCTCAGTTCCACTTTTCCACTTTCTCCCCGTACCTTAATTCCCTTGTCTATCAGAAATCTATCTACCGTGACTTAAATATATTCAGCAAGGTAGCCTCCACCACTTCAATGGGCAGAGAATTCCAGAGATTCACCACTCTTTGAGTGACGAAGTTCCTCCTCAACTCCATTCTAAAAGGACCCCCCCCCCCACTTATTTTGAGGCTGTGCCCTCTAGTTCTGTTACCCTTTCTAAGCGGGCAAAATTGCTCTACCACTACCCTATCTAGCCCCTTCATTATCTTGTAAGTCTCTATAAGATCTCCCCTCAGCCTTTTAAATTCTAATGAGCACAGACCGAGTCTAATCAATCTTTCTTCATAAGCAAATCCCCTCATCTCCGGTATCAGCCTGGTGAACCTTCTCTGTATTCCCTTCAAGGCCAATATATCCTTTCGCAAATGTGGGGACCAAAACTGCACACAGTATCCCAATTGCGGCCTCATCAGTACTCTGTACAGTTACAGCAAGACTTCTCTGCTTTTATATTCTAACCCCCTCACTATAAAGGCCAACATTCCATTCGCCTTCTTGATCACCTGTTGCACCTGCAGACTGACTTTTTGTGATTTGTGCACAAGGGCCCCTATGCTGCAGCTTTTCGCCTTTTAAATAATAATCCCTCCTACTATTATTTCTACCGAAGTGGATAACCTCACATTTGCCTATGTTATATTTTTGGGGGTTAGTAGCTCAGTAAGGTAGACTTGTCTCAAATATATTTCCTAATGAAGTTGGCAACACTACTAATGATTGTTAGTCACAAAAGATTGTTCTGGTATGAATACCTACTGTTCGGAATAACATTGACGCCAGCCTTTTTCCAAAAATCAATGGATCAAAACCAAAGTGGCCTTAATGGTGTCCAGTATTATTTGGATGACATTTTAATCATGGGCAAAGATGAACAGGAACGTTTACAGAATTTAGAAGAAACATATGTTGTGTCTAGAGAAGCATAATCTTCCTGTGAAGAAAGAAAAATATGAATTTTTCAAGTCAACAATAAGGTTTCTAAGTCATGTAATTGATAAAGATGGGCTCCAGAAGAAACCTAAGAAGATGACCGTGATTCCAGATGTACCTAGACCAGAGAATGCATCACAACTGGAATCTTGTTTAGCACTCGTCAAGTACTGTGGAAAATTTATTCTGAATCTTGTTAGCATACTAACACCACTCCATACATTATTACATATGAACCAACAATGGACTTGGACAAAAGATTGACAAAAGGCATATAATGATGTCAAAAACATGCGACTAAAATCAGAAGTCTTAGTCCATTTGTGTGGGGATAGGACCTGTGGTTGGATTGATGTTGCAGACTCAATGGGCCAAATGGTCTCCTTCAGTGCTGTAGGGTTTCTATGATTCTATGATTTCAGTCCTAATTTACAAATACAAATTGCATATGATGCATCGCCTTATGGGATGAGTGCCTCTCTTATAATGTCAAATGGCATCATGGTACAATGTTGATGAAATAGGAGAGGATGGCAAACACATGCAAGTAAAGAATCAGTTTCTTGTTTTAGTACCCTATGATGTAAGAATTGAAGGCCATTACTGACACAGGATGAACCTAGCTTGTGTACTTTAATAATATATTGTATACATGTGTATGGAGATTGTGAATGTGTTTGTATGTGAATGTGTTAGTGTTTCTGTGTGTATTATGTAGATATATATACGTGAGTGTGTGTTTTATAGAACATAGAACATTACAGCACAGAACAGGCCCTTCGGCCTTCGATGTTGCGCCGACCAATATAAAAAGCAATGCCCCTCCAAACTAAACCATTCCCTTCTCTTCCATATACTTATCAACTAACCTCTTAAACGCCACCAAACTTGGCGCATCTACAACCGCTGCAGGCAGGGCATTCCACTCCCGAACCACCCTTTGGGTAAAGAACCTGCCTCTGATATCCGTCCTATAACTATCACCCCTTAATTTAAAGCTGTGTCCCCTCGTGCTAGCTTTTTCCATCCTAGGAAAAAGGCTATCACTGTCCACCCTATCTAAACCTCTAATCATCTTATATGTTTCGATCAGGTCCCCTCTTAGCCTCCTCCTTTCTAACGAAAACAACCTCAAATCCCTCAGCCTCTCCTCATAAGACCTGCCCTCCATACCAGGCAACATCCTGGTAAACCTCCTCTGTACCCTCTCCAATGCCTCCACATCTTTCTTATAATGTGGGGACCAGAACTGCACACAATACTCCAAGTGCGGCCGCACTAGAGTTTTGTACAGTTGCAACATGACGTTGCGGCTCCGAAATTCAATCCCCCTACCAATAAAAGCCAAGACTCCATATGCCTTCCTAACAACCTTCTCGACCTGACTGCCTACTTTCAGGGATCTATGCACATACACACCAAGATCCCTCTGTTCATCTAGACTACTAAGAATCCTACCATTTGCCCTATACTCTACACATTTATTATTTCTGCCATAGTGCATTACCTCACACTTTTCCACATTAAACTCCATTTGCCACCTCTCGGCCCAGCTCTGCAACTTGTCCAAGTCCCTCTGCAAACTATAACACCCCTCTTCACTATCTACCACTCCACCGACTTTAGTGTCATCTGCATTTTGTATGTCAATATTGTGAATAAGTATGTGTAAATATATATAAAGTTGATCTATGTGTATTTGTGTCTGTATGTGTGCCCACATGCAAATGGAGAAATATGTGGTGTAATAAAATAATGTTTTTTTGTATTCTCATAGCAACTTTCAGCACCATATGATATTTGAAAGCATCTCACAGACAATAGTTCTGCAATAGTTGCTGCAGCATAGGAGACACATATATAAGCTATCACATTGTGGGGTATTTATCACCAATTGATTCAGCTGAACAAAAATGAGTGTGTTATGGAATAGTTTATCACATTGAAGCGTTACTGAAAAGGTTGGGAACCACTGCCCCAGGATCTTAAAAGAAATGGTTGACGTGTTGGATTTAATTTTCCAAACTTTCCTAGATCCAGGAAATATTCCATTAGATTGGAAAACAGCCATTGTAACTCTTTCATTCAGAAAGAGAGAGACAGAAAGCAAGAAATTATGAACCAGTTAGTTTAACATCTAGCATAGGGAAAATGTTAGAACCTATTATTAATTGTGTTATAGCATGCCATTGAATAAATTCAAGGTACATCAGGCAGAGTCAACATAGTCTTGTGAAAGGAAAATCAGGTTTAACCAATTTATTAGAGTTCTTTGAAGAAGTGGCACTGCTTGGATAAAGAGGATGGATGTGCTGTACTTAGATTTCCAGAAGACATTTAGTAAGTTTCAACATCAAAGATTACTTCAGAAAACAAAAACTCACAACAGGCATGAATAGAAGATTGACTGGCTATCAGACAGCAAAATGTTGACATTAATGGCTCTTTTCCAGGCATGGCAAAATGTGATAAGTGGTGTGCTCTAGGGATCAGTGATGCGACCTCAACCATTGACAATTTGTATAAATGTCTTTACTGAAGTGACTGATCTTTGATTGCTAAATTTGCTGATTTCAAAGATTGGTAGGAAAATAAATTGTGAAGAGGACATAAGGAAGCTACAAAGATGTGGAGATAGGTAAAGTCAGTGAGCAAGGAGCTGGCAAACGAAGTGTTATGGGGAAAGGATGTTTCCTCCTGTAGGAGAATCTAGAATGAGGCATAACTGTTTAAAAATAAGGAGTCATCCATTTAAGGCAGTGATGAGGACGAATTTTTTTATCCCATTCTTCCAGAAGGGCAATCTCCATTCTGCACCTCTCTTTATTTTTCCTGCCAGTATGTCTATTTGTAGCAAGATCTGGATAATATTCAGGTTTGGCTGATAAGTGGTGAGTAGCATTTGCATCACTTAAGTGCCAGGCAATGATTATCTCTAACAAGAGAGACTCTAACACCATCCCGTGATATTCACCATCGCTAAGTCTCCCACTATTAACCTTCTAGGAGTTACCATTGACCTAAGCTGGACCAGGCAAATAAATACTGTGGCCAGTGAGAACATTGAAATAGTCAAATCTTGAGACAAAGAAGACATAAAGGTTTCAGCAGCAAGTGATCTGAGGCAGGGTCAGAAATGTGCGATGCCATAAAGATGGAAGTACATACATTTGGTATTGAAGATATGTGGCCAAAAATTCACCTCAGGATCAAATAGGATGACAAGGTTGTGGTTAATCTGGTTCAAGCTCAGACAATAGCCCGGGAGAGTGATGGAATCGATGGGTAGGGAACAGAGTTTGTGGTGGGGGCTGAAGACAATGACTCTGACCTTATCAGTATTTGGTTGGAGGAAATTTGGTACTGCATGTCATAAAAACCGCATGACAAATCAGAGACAGTGATGATGAGGTATGGGCAGCACCATGGTACAGCAGTTAGTACTACTGCCTCACAGCACCAGGGCCTGGATTCAATTCTGGCCTAGGATAACTGTCAGGGTAGAGTTGCATGTTCTCCCCTTGTCTGCGTAAGTTTCCTCCTGGTGCTCTGGTTTCCTCTCACTGTCCAAAGATGTGCAAGTGGGTTGGCCATGCTGAATTGCCCCTTGGTGTCAGGGGAACTAGGAGGGTAAATGTGTGGGTAACAGGAATAGGGCCTGGGTGGGATTGTTGTCATTACTGACTTGATGGGCCAAATGGCCTCCTCTGTATTGTAGGGATTCTGTTCTATGATTCTATAGGTCTTCCGAGCAAGGTCAGGAAAATATACATTACTGTAAAAATAATGAATGTTAGCCCATCTATAAAAGGAAACCCATGACCAAATCACTGCAGAATTAACAAATGGATGGATAAAATGCCACTTTTATGTTCAGCATCTAGCAACAGCTGAGGAAGTGATCGTAATAATACTCAACTATTTTAATATACAAAAGCATTAATGTTTTCTCAATTACAAACACAGAAGCATTTACATTAATGCACCAGGACAATACAATAACAAAGATGGCCAGATGACTTGTGAAGGGGTGGGTGGGGCAGGGGGGTTTGGGGGGAGGAGCGAGGGCTTGGCGGTGGGGGTGGGGGGGGGCGAGGATGTGAAATCTTTAAGAAAGGCTTGGCTTACTTTTGATATTTGGCAACTTCAGTGCTTTATAAAGTATACACCGTTCCAAGAATAAAACTAAAGTACCCTTTGCAAGTCTTAGTGTGGTAAATTTCATTTAGCCATCATTTTTCAACTTCCTCTTTTCTGCCTGTGAGCAAGATATTATGTCAACAAGGGGAATTTTAAAGTGACACATCCTACCAGAGTTGTTCCCTTTATTCAAAGGGAAAATGATTACGCCATTTCTTAATGTGATTTCAGGAAGACTACGTATGAAGTAATCATCCTGGGTGTTACAGGAATTTCCATGTATTACTACATCAAATACCTGTAGCATTATAGGGATAACCATGCTGTATTTATTCTTCAGTTTGGAATCTTAACATACATATGAAACTCAGATACTCAAGCTAACCACAATGAATTACTCAATTGCAACAGTTCCACAACTTTATCCTCCTCTGTGGAGAAGTACTTGGCTCTGATCGGCACTGAAATTGGCACATTAGAGGCAAGAATGCTACAGTTACCACTTGTCAAAACTCCAACACACACACCAGAGAAAAACAATGTAGATAGCTACTACATTTCTCATTTAATTTAAATAATCTGGGTGCATACACACTTGAATCCTGAGGGTTTAATTAATGGTGTAAAAATGGAACAGAAGCTTCCCTCTTTTATGCTCCCATCTACTGTTTCCAACATTGCCTATTTCATGTCATTGTCAAAATGGGTATGTGGCTTCATATCCTATCACCCGAGTCATTAATAAATAGTGAATAGTTCACTTCCATGAGCTTAAACATCAGCAAAATCTTTTGTGAGAGATATAATAAATTGCCTCTGAAAGTTAATATAAATACCATCCATAAACATGTCCCTGTTAACTACTCCAGTCACCTTCAAAAATGTGGAATCAGACTCCATATACCAAGACCCAGCTTTATCTCTAAATTGTTTCATCAATGCAAGGGCATAGCTTTTGTCTCAATATCATGTATTTCATTGTATTTCCTCACTAGTTTTCCTGTGTTTTTTTGTACCTATTGCGGAAGAAACTATGAAGAAATGTAAAAAGACAATGACATCATTGGGTGCGGAATTTTCAGCCCATTGCACAAATTGAATTCCCGATTTGTTCCCCTGTCAGTGAGAGGTCTTATCAACAAGAATCACTCGTAGTCCTCACCAATGGGAACCAGACGTGATGGCCATACCGAGGTGGGGGGTGGGGGGGCAGGGAGAAATAGAGACCATTGAAGCCCCTGGGTGGTCAGGGACATGGCTGAGCAGTGCCCATGAGGCTATGCCAGCCCAGCAGTATCCACTGTGCACTCTGACACTAACCACCAGGCACCATAACAGTGCCAGGGACAGGTCCAAGGGAATGGGGCCAGGTTGGGGCTGGTGCAATGACTTGGGAGGGGATGCAAGAGCAGAACCCCACAAAAGGGATGGGGGGGGATGAGAACTCTGCAAGGGGAGAAGCAAAGGAAGGCTCTGCAAGAGGATGATTATGAGCTGGTGGGGATCTTTGCAGATCAAGGACATTGGCAGGGAGGGGAGTACTGACACAGGGAGCAATTGGAAGGGGGAGGGTGAGATTTGAAAGGACAAGCACAAGGAGAGATTGGCAGGAGTGGGGAAGGGAGGGACCAGCACATGGAGTGATTGACAGTGGTGAGGTTGGGAGGGACTGGCACAGGAAGTAATTGATAGGGGGGAGGGGGAGGGTGTGTGGGAAGTGTGGGTGGCAGGAGATCGCTCAGTGTACTGGGAAATCATGGAATCTGCGCCATAGTGCCCCTAAGCACTTTGCACCATTGTTTATCAGTGCAAGATGCAATTCAGCAACTTGGCAAGGCTCCACCCAATGCATCTTCACCATCTAGAAAAAATTCTAGTCCCCTTAATTTGTACATGTTTAATGTGAGAAGAATGGTGCTAAAGCACACAATATAAATATCAAAAGCTCTCTGATGTCATGAGCAGCCTAATTAACATAATGTGTTCACATTATTAACATAACTGTAATCCCATATGTATGAAAAATACCATGATAAGTAGGGAAGTGAGCTGAATAATTCTTTCAATTTATGCACTAGCTCTAAATAAATTAACTACATGAAAGCTGCCAGTTTAATTCAAACAGAACAAACTCACTATTATGGGAAGGCACATACCAAGCCAAGCCTGCAATTCCAGCCACAAACTACGTTGTTGATTGTTAGGGATACTTTCTCCAGCCCCTTTGACGACAGGTTTTGGGAGAGGTGGGGGGTATTGGGGTGGGGGGGGGGGGAGCGGAGGAGGGGGGAATACATTATTGTGTAGGTTGATCAGTATGTAGTTTAGCAGCTCAGTTAATCTGATAACTTTACTTATTTAAAATAACTTTAGTGCCAGAAGTCAATGATTGACCACGGCATATACAGCAGATAAATACACAAAGTACCTTTGCAATCTCCATCCAGACTTGCTTAGTCAAGAAGGGCAATCTCCCTCCTCCCATCCTTGGGGAAGAGGACATTCTGCCTTTCCCAACTAACATGAAGAATATGCAAGGAGTCATCCTTCCCCAGCCTTCTATAAGCTTGGTTTTGTCAGCAGCAGGGCTGAACAGAGCTTAACAGCTACTTAGAGCTCAATGGGTCCATACAGCAGCAGCTATCTGCAGGGTGCTGGCAGCCCTTAAATCAAAATCATGATAAGATCACAGAATAGTGGATAGGGAGAAACAGCTCCAATTGGTTGAAGGATCGAGAAATAGTTTAAGTTAATTTAACTATTAAGAGAAGCAACAGTGAGATGAGAAAAAACTTTAGACACCAAGAGGTTAGGATTTGGAGTGCACTGCCTGTGAATGTATTGGAGACAGGTTCAACTGAAGCATGGAAATGAGACGTGGATCATTACATGAAGAGAAAAGACTTGCAAGGCTACAGGGAGAAGGCAGCACAGCAGTAATGGTGCACTGCTCTTGCACAGAGCACTTTTTATATTCTTTCATGGGCTGCAGTTTGCAAGTGTGGGTGAGTTACCATTATGAAAGGCTGCATTCCATGTGGTGCAGATATATCCACAGTGTAGTTAATAAGGGATTTTGATCCAACACTAGTAAAGGAACAGCGATGTAGCTCCAAGTCAGTAATGGTATGTGGCTTGAAGTGTAACTTGCCAAGTGGTGGTGTTCCTTTATGTCTGCTGTCCTTGTCCTTCAACTGGTTGAGGCTGTATGTTTAGGTGCTGTCAATGATACATACAGCTGCTAATGCATGCTAGCTGTGAAGGAAACGTTTAAGGCAGTGAATGGGGCGCTAATCAAGTAGGCTGCTTTGTACTGGATGGTATCAAGCTTTGAGTGTTATTGGAGCTGCACACATCCAGGTAAATGACACAAACATGATGGATGAACGCCTCCTTTCCTGATGTAGCCATTCCATGATTACATCCTATAAATATGGAGCCATTTCCAGCAGCATCTGCCGACATATTCCAGAATGCATTTTTTGTTGGCAATTCAGCAGCACAAGTTGTTATTGAGAGAATAAAGTTACACCATATCAACCCCAAAATCTTCCTGTATCACAGAAATGATTTTATTATAGCTTTTATGTCATTTTATTACATGAAAGATTTCCTGATGGTTGATTTCCTGCTTGGCTGTCCATGAGAATTCTTTCATGTGCTTGGTTGTTTAGACAGCTCTACACTGGGAATACCTATTAAAGTGGTGCTATGATCCACACACAAAGAGAGTGATAAAATCCGTCAGTGAGATTTTCTTCAAGATCAGTGGTGAGTACTATTACTTAACGGTGGACCACAAAATCTAGCCTACTGGAATTACTGATACCTGAGAAAGACGTAAATAAAAAATAAAGTAGAGAACAAAATTAGAATGAAAGGGTGGACAAACACATGCAAACATATACTTCCCAGAACCAACAACAAAGTTCCAGGTTTTCAGTTTTACAGATGTCTTTTCAAAATAAATAAATGCAAAAGAATTTGCAAGGAATATTCCCAAACAGTAACTCACAATGAGTTTAAATAGGAAGAAATAAGGTCCAGGAAATAGAAGTCATCAAACAACATAGAAATTGGAACTTACTTTGATTTCACTATATGTCAATAAAACTAAATGCATTCTTATATAAAATAGCAGTTGAGCGCAAGTTACTTTTAAGCACATTAAATTTTCCACCAGTAATATAAGATGGAGGGCAAATTGGGCCATTGGCCACAAAACAGAAAAAGAAACTGAGGCCCAAACTGCAGGTACACACTTTCAATGGAAAACATGAAACCATCTTGCTAAAAGGGATGGTGAGTACCAGTAACATGCAAAGCAGCACATTGATAATGCAAATCAGTGTGTAATCCCAATTTGATCCAATTTCCATTTTGGAACTCTATACTCCAGAGTAGAATGTTAGATGGAAATAAGGACTCCCTTAATTTTATTTAAAGGGGTCTTAAACTATATGTAGATCAGTTGCTGGATTATCTTTTCTGGCTGCTGTTGCAATTGTTTGTATTTTTGCAGTTTTTTTTGTACTTCGTTAAAGTTTGAATGGTCCAAAAGCAAAGACCCTGAGCTACCCTTTTAGCCATTTAAATCATATGCTTCTACAACATAGGTATGGTGGTCAAAATTCTTCTAGGAACTGAATATGACTGGGAGAATAAAAACAGTTCACATAGGACAAGCCAAGAGGGAGGAAGGGAATAAAGGCAATTCCACACCCATCTGAGAGTTTTCCAAGGATAAATTTTCTGACCTCAACTTTAGTGAGAAGCAATGCAAGAAATGTGTTGGTTTTGCAAAACAAGTTATGAATATTAATTTTCAAAGGAATCCCACAATTTCTTATAGCTCTAATACATCTCCACTTATAACTGCAGACTGCCTTTGGTACCACTAACATCAGACCAGTCACTTATAAGACCATAACAGCAGAAATAGGCTACTCATTCAATCGAGTCTGCTACTTCGTTCAATTTATAAATGGCAGCAGCCGCAATAGTGGCCTCAAAGTATGGCAGAGATAGCATTGCCCAAGGCTGTCATTGGTATTTGTGCATGCAAGTTGGGATTTGTCGGTGCAAGGCTTGCATAGTACTCAATGTGCAATTGCAAGATAAAATACGTGAATTGAGAGGTTGAGTAGGGATAAGATTTTTGTTAGGTTGGTAATGGTGGGTTTTGTAAGTGGACGAGGAGATTATTCTCTGGTCTCCTCTCAGCACGTTTCTCAATGGAATTTCCCATTGACTCGACCCCATATCACTGAGAAACCCAAGTCTAGAGTGTGCCATCGGCAGGAACACAAGATCCCATCGGCGTGAACAGCTGGAGAATTCTGGCCAAGGTGGAATATGACATTTGAAGATTGAAAAACAATTTTGTATGGATTCCATCTCCTTCCTAACAACTACAGTCCTGACACTAAGCGCTACCACCAGTTCTGCTCACCTCCTATACCTGGAGAGCCTCTGGTTGTCAAACAATACTCACTATAGACACTGGTTGCCTCTTCTACTCTCCATATCTTCATCAACATATCATGTGTACTGTTAGAAAACTTCAGTGCACACTCCCATTTTTAGGCATTCCTCAAAATATTAATTTTCAAAGGGATCCCACAATTACTTATAGCTCTAATACATCTCCACTTATAACTGCAGACTGCCTTTGGTACCACTAACGTCAGACCACTCACTGAAAAGACAAGAGCAGAAATAGGCTATTCGTCCAATCGAGCCTGCTCCTTCGTTCAATCATGGTTGACTTTTTTCTCATCCCCATTTTCCTGCCTTTTCCCCATAACCCCTGATCTCCTCATCAATCAAGAACATTTCTATCTTGGTCTTAAAGACACTCAGTGACCTGGCCTCCACAGCCTTCTGCAGCAAAGAGTTCCATAGATTCACCACTCTGACTGAAGAAATTCCTCCTCATCTCTGTTTTAAAGAACTGTTCCTTTAGCCCGAGGTTATGCCCTCTGGTTCTAGTTTTTCCTGGTATTGGAAACATCCTTTCCATGTTCACTCTATCCGAGCTTCACAGTATCCTATAAGTTTCAGTAAGATCCTCCCTCATCCTTCTAAACTCCAATGAGTACAGACCCAGAGTCCTCAATCGTTCCTCCTATCACAAGCTCTTCATTCCAGAGATCATTCTTGTGAACCTCCTCTGGACCTTTCCAAGGCCAGTACAACCTTCTTTAGATATGGGGTCCAAAGCTGCTCACAATACTCCAAATGGGGTCTAACTGGAGCCTTATACAGCGTCACAAGTACATCCCTGTTCTTGTATTCTAGCCCTCTTGATATAAATGCTAACATTGCATTTGCCTTCCTAACTGCTTACTGAACCTGCATGTTAACCTTAAAAGAATCTTGAACAATGACTCCCAAGACCTTTGTATTTCTGATTTCCTAAGCATTTTCCCATATGCCTCCATTCCTCCATAACCTCTCACTTCTCCATTGTATTCCACCTGCCATTTCTTTGCCCACTCTCCTAACCTGTCCAAGTCCTTCTGCAGCCACCCTGCTTCCTCGAAACTATCTTTGTATCATCTGCAAACTTAGCTACAGTGCCTTCAGTTCCTTCCTCCAAATCGTTAATATATATATATTGTGAAATGCTGCAGTCCCACCACTGACCCCTAAGGCACACCACTAGTCACTGGCTGCCATTCTGAGAAAGAGCCCTTTATCTGCCTTCTGCCAGTCAGCCAATCTTCTATCTATGCTAGGATCTTAGCCTTAACACCATTGGCACTTATTTAAATCTCCTATCTGGCACCTTGTCAAAGTCCTTCTGGAAATCTAAATAAATCACGTCCGCTGGCTCTCCTTTATCTAACTTCCTTGTTACCTTCTCAAAGAACTCTAACAGATTTGTCAGAAATGACTTCCCCTTGACAAAGCCATGCTGACTCAGACCTATTTCCATGTATGCAGCCAATGAACAGTGCAGATTGCAGGCAATATGAATTCAATGTTTCCCAGTGTGGCAAGGAGAGTGGCAAAGGCACAGAATGTACTCTGGGGGGGGGACTTCAATATCCATCACCAAAAGTGGCTTGGTAACGCAAAGATGGCTGAGTCCTAAATTACATAGCCGCTAGTCTGGGTCTGGAGATGGTGAAGGAACCAAGGTTCATGACCAAATTGGTAGGAATGACCACTGCACAGTCCATGTGGAGACAAATTCCATTCACACATTGAGGATATCCTCCATTGTGTTCTGTTACACAATCACTGTGCTAAATGGGATAGAATAATAAACAGAGGTAGCAACTCAAAACTGGGAAAACATGAGGTGCTGTGGGCCATCAGAATTGTACTCAACCTCATGACGAGCAGCATAAAGCCTGCCCGCTCTATCAGTATAACCAAGCCAGGGGATCATCCCTGAAGGGCATACCAGAACCACTAGGCATAACTGAACCACTAGGCATAACTGAACCACTAGGCATAACTGAAAATCAGATATCAAACAGGTGAAGTCACAAAACAGGAGCACTTGCATGCCAAACAACATAAGCAGCAAGTGATGGAAAAAGCTAAATGATTTCACAACCAATGGATCAGATCTAGGCTCTGCAGTTCTTCTGCATCCAGTCATGAATGGTAATGAACAAATAAACAACTCATTGAAAGAGCAGGTTCCACAAATATCCCCATCATCAGTGATTGGGGAGTCCAGAATATTTGTGCAAAAGATTAGGCTCAGGCATTTGTAACAATCTTCAGCTGGAACTGCTGAGTGGATGATTTACCTTTGCCTCCTGTAGAAATCCCCTGCATCACAGATGCCATTCATTAGCCAATTCAATCCACATTATATCAGTAAATGGCTGAAGGCACTGGAAACTGCAAAGTGTGAAGAAAATGTTAAATATTGTTGTCGTCTATTGCAGAATTCTGTAAAGCAGGCTTGTAGGAGTTGTGTATGTGTCACTACATAGTTGAAGATGTAACAGGGGCCAGGTGTCAATGACATGCACTTGAAATGAATACGGCCAAGTTGGATGTTCAACAGGTAAATAAGACCATAGGTAGAAATTTGCATTAGGAGATAAAGAAAGTTATTGTATTCAGCTGTTAAATTTAAAAGAGAAGTAAAAAGGGGTTTGCAACTTGGAAAGGTCATAATAAACATAGTAAACATTACTTTTTATATTCTAGGAAAGGTAAATTTCAAAGAAAGGGCAAGAGAAAGCATATAGAGACACTGAGCTGTTTTGGGGGGTAGCTATGTAAGACATCCTAAAGTATGCTCTGTGCTGGGTGAGATTTGTGAAAAGAAGCAAAGGTGGGACAGCTTTTCAGCCAACCCAGAAAAAGTATATGTTTGTCAGAAATCAGGATTTTGATTTTAAAGTTTCTTGAGATTTCTACAATAGAATGGGAGTGAGAGAAATCTATTACATACTTTCTAATATCACTGGAATTTTTCATCGATTAAATATCTACAACAAGCTGTTAACTATAGTGGTGTTTACTTGCAAGTCTAATCAAATACAAATCTTTTTAGGGGAACGTTCTAGAAGATAGATTTTAAAATATACAAATGCACTTCTGTGTACTTAGGTATTCTTTTATTTAAATGTTTTAATTTTATATTTAAAATCTCCAAAAGAATTACTGGAATTTGACGCTTCTGACTTTGGAATTTGGTTTGCATAGCTCTTACCACTTACCAGATCATAACAAAAAGCTCTGACAACATTCTAGCAATAGTATTGAAGACAAGTACTCCAGAGCTTGCTACAGCCTTAACTACATTGTTACATTGCCATCTACTTGGCAACGGGGAAAATTATACAGCTCTCTCAGTACACAAAAAGTAAGACTAATCTAACCCATCAGTCTACACTCATTCAATAAAGTGATGGAAGGGGTCATTAATGTGCTATCAAGTAAGTGGCACTTGCTTAGCAATAATCTGTTCATTAACACTCAGTTTGGATTGTGTCAGGGTCACTCAGCTCCCGACCTCATTACAGCCTTTATTCAAATATAGGCAAAAGAGCTCAACTCCAGAGATGATGTGAGAGCAACTGCCTTTGACATCAAGGCAGCACAAGAAGTCCATGGGAATTAGGAGAAAAACTCTCTGTTGATCTGCTAATTGGAGTTGTACTTAATATAAAGGAAGATGCCTGAGTTGTTGAAGGTCAATTATCTCAGTTTCAGGACATCACTTCAGGAGTTCCTCAGAGTAGTGTCCTACACCCAGCCATCTTCAGCTGTTTCATCAATGACTTTTCTTCCATCATAAGGTTAGAAATGGGGATGTTCACTGATGATTGCATAACATTCAATACCATTTGTGACTCCTCAGATACAGAAGCAACCCATGTTCACACGCAGCAAGAGTGGACAATATCCAGGCTCAGGTTGACAACTGATGCAACATTTACACCACACAAGTGATCGATATTGACTATCTCCAACAGGACATTATCATCACTAAATCTCCCACAATCAACGTTCTGGTCTTTAAAACTAACCAGAAACTGAACTGGACTAGCCATATAAATACTTTGGCTACAGGAATAGGTCAGAGACCCAGAATCTTGTGGCAATTCCTGACTCTCAAAGGTCTGTCCATAATTTACAAGGCATAAATCGGGAGTGTGATGGAATACTCTCCAATTGTCTGGATGAGTGAAGCTCCAACAGCATTCAAGAAGTCTTATACCATGCAGGACAAAGCAGCCCACTTAATTGGCACTACACCCACAAATACTCATTTCCTTCACAGCCAATGAATAGTAGCAACATCTACAAGATGTACTGTAGGAGCTCCTTAGGCAGCACACTCCAAATCCACAAGCACTACTATCTAGGACAATGGCAGCTGACACATGGGCATATTACCACCTAAGAAGTTTCAATTCCAGCCATTCACTATCCTGACTTGGAAATATATCACCATTTCTTCGCTTTCACTGGGTCAAAATCCTGAAACTATTTCTCTAACAGCACTGTGGGCGTCCTGCAAAACATGAACTACAGTGCTTCAAGTTCACCACCATCGCCTCAAGGACAATTAGGGATGGGTAATAAATGCTGGTCCAGCCAGCAACACTCACATCATGAACAAAAGAAGTAATATTATGTTTTAGTACTTAAAAGAACAACAATTTTATTCTTGTGACAAAGATCTAAGTTATGTCTGTCCTTTTTGAACTGAATATGGATAATGAACAAATTTCCTATCTCTGTCCAAAGACAAAAGAATACTAATTGATTGATTTGGTATAACAAGTACAGTAAGACTCCCTGTATATGTGTTGTCAAAATTTAGCATTTAAGTTCCAGTTATTATCCCCACATGCATTTTCTTGCAACTGGTCATAGTTTTTCCCTCCTAAAGTGTCTTTTTTTTAGAAACAAAAATAGGATGTTGTTAACAAAAATATTAAGAGGTTCATGTTAAGAGGTATTTCATAATGCCAGAAATGTGATGGTCTAGTTTTACTGCAATACTAAGTCATGACTGGTGTGATGAAGCTATGGAAATATGTGCCTTTTGTGCTCAATGCTATCCAAAAAACCTGTGTAAAAACTGCATTCACTCAACATCTCACTGTAACTGCATTGTCAAAGCTCAGATTTTTATCTCAATTTTTTAACCTGCACATAGGGCACCAACTGTTCTGACTGAAACATCAAGGAAGCTGTGGGTACACAGCTTAAATGTTTCATCATACCATGTAATTTAGTATGTTGAGACAATCATGTTTTTGATTCTTCCAGCTCACCCATTTTATCCAGAATATCATATTCATATCAACACTTTGTCACATTTAATTAAATCTAAATTGCTTTTACCTTTACAGAAGATGAAGTATCAATTTGCATGCTAGAGAAAACCATGAGGCAAAAGGAAAAAGATTGAGAAACTAGAAAGGTAGTTCATGACAAACTGAAGCTTCACCATTTTTCTTTTTCAATCTGACGCCTGTTGCATTTTAACACACTGCAACACTCCACAAAACCCATTTTAAATCTACGAGAAACACAAATATTCAAAATAAATCAAGTTTAATTCCCATCGCACATAAAAATTCAAGTATAGAGAAAAGAAAACTTGCACTGTACAAAATCCAACATCTTCGATTAAGTAATACGTTAAAATGCAGTTGCAAAAACATGGATACCTAAGAAGATTTTGAGTTGCATTTCTTTGCATGAAGTTAGAAATATTAATATGTTGAAACCATATTGAAGCGATATACAACTACATCAGTCCTTTTTGAAGGCAAAGGCAGCCAACTTGCAAGTTGTGGATACATGCTCTTGTTTCTGTTTTTTGACCAGGCTCTCAGGTTCTTCAGAATTTTTCTTTTGATTTTCTGTACCATTTTCACACAGCTCCTCCACACGCTTGCGTTTTTGAACATCTTCTGCTTTGGGGATACTGTTGATGCCTCCACTGCTTTTAGCTCTCTCTGTCCAGGCCTAAAAAAAAATAGCCATAAGAATACTCTGCTTTACACCACTAGACCATCACTCAGTTTTATACTGGAACTCACTCAGAAGTTATTAAAAAATGAACAACAACTTTTGAAATGCAACTTCATGCATGTAACCAATTGGAGTGAACATGCCTTGGGGTAACAGTCTACTTATTCCTTCCTAAGTTATACTAGAAATAGAACACAATATTCACTGATCTCCCCAAAGGGCAGAAAAGAATATGCTGAGAGATGAAATATTGCAAACGTGATTACAAAATGCTTATGACCAGAAAAAGAAATTTATGCAAAACTGAGTATGGTAGATTAGTGTTCATGGTTCTGAACTAAAATTCATGGCTTTAAATCTCACTGTGCCAAGTTGCAAAAAAGTTCACAAAAAGAAATCTTCTAATAAATGGTTTAATATCACAAAATGGTATGTTCTAGTTCTGCGCACTGAACCAGATAGAAAGATTAGGAATAAATGCATGGCTAAAACACCAGCATAGCATGTAGTGACTTAGATTTCTAGGATACTGGGACAAACTTTCAGCCAGAGAAAGCTCCATAGATAGGACAGGGCTTCACCTGAATGGGTAAGGCACTTGTGGCTCATGCAGAAGGAGTAAATCAGATGTGGGTGAAAATTTAAATTAGTTGGGAGGTATGTGAGGGTGGCAAGGGAGGCAGCCACACCAAGTTAAAAATATTAAGGACTAATAGGAAAAAAAAATGCAGAAAATGGAAATTAATATTTAGATAGGTGTTCTGTATTCAAATAGCAAAAGAATTAGAACAAGTTGGCCTCGTCAGTGACATCCACACCCCACGCATGAAATAAAAACTTAGAAGTACTTCATATAATATTAAATCAATGCATAGGCCATGATTACTCAGTATAACAAATGAGGTTTAAAACAAAACAGAATCAAGCTACAAGTATGTTAGTATAAAAAAAAGTTTAAGCTGTGAAAAATGATAGAGATACAAAGAAAGTACTGAAGTGCAAACAAGCGAAGACTTGGAAGAGATATTAAAGCTAACAAGTTTACATATCAAAAGTAAAAGGATGCTGGTCCATTAAAAAAGATAATAAAGAAAGGGGTAAACTTAAATTAATATTTTGTATTTGTTTCACACAAAGAAAGAATAATATATGCTACCCAGACAAGGGAAGAATATTGGATTTAATATAAATTTAACAAATGGTAATGAAAAAAAAAGCAATTTTCTGTTTCATTGACCGGATGCAAGCAAGCCCATTAGGCCATTATTTGTTGCTTAGCCCTAATTGCCCGAGAAGGTGGTGGTGAGCCACTTTCTTGAACCACTGCACTTCATGTGGTGCAAGCACATCTACAATGCAGTTTGGAAGGGAGTTCCAGGTTTTTGACCCAGGGACAGTTAAGGAAACTATGGCGGACACACATCCAAGAACAGATGGTTTCCACCCAAGGTATTAAAATCTATAGACAATGTAATTGCCTAAACACTGGTCGTGATTTTCTGAAGATTATGTATTTATTTATTTATTGTGGTTAGCACTGCTGCCTCACAGCACCAGGGAACTGACTCGATTTCCGGCTTGGGTCATTGTCTGCGTGGAGTCTGCACGTTCTACCCATGTTTGCGTGGGTTTCCTCTGGGTGTTCCGGTTTCCTCCCACAGTCCAACAATATGTAGGTTAGGTGCATTGGCCATGCTAAATTCTGTGTACCCGAACAGGTGCCAAAGTGTGGCAACTAGGGGATTTTCACAGTAACTTCACTGAAGTGTTAATGTAAGCCTACTTGTGATACTAATAAATAAATAAATAAATTTAAAGAGAAACTTCTAAAGAGCTGCCCTGGCATCTACAATTTAAAATATACAATTTAAAATCAGCAGTTTCTCATGCTGTTTCTTCACAGAAATATTTTGAGTCAGGCTTAGTGCTGCTCAAAAGGAAATCGTTTTAGGTTTGAGTTTAATTTTAGAATTTTTAACTAGTTTGAAACTCTTATGTTCTTTCACAAATTGCTTTTCCCCCCCAGCTCAGATAACTGATTTCCAATCATTGAAAATAAAGCAGTTGCACTGAAATTGACATTACTCCATTTTCAGAAGAGAAAAATAAAATCAAAGATGAAACGACCAGTTGGCTGATCAATCCAAATCTTTTACTCATCTTCCAAATGCAACTCCTACTCTGCAGTTTTAAGACTTTGCCTCAAAATTCATTTCAAGTTCAAAGCACAAAGCACTGCTGCAAAATTTTTCCACTCTCCAGTGTTTTTTCTCTAATTACACGAGCCCAGACAGATGTGTTTCTGCATCCACCCATCCTGTTTAAATGATATGTCATCAGCTCACGAAGAAACAAAATCAATACTACTAAATTTACATAGGTATGATTCCTCAGGAACATCCACTTCAAATCCATTCAGTTATATTCTGTCTTGTAGTCTGTGAGCAGTGCAATCAAAATCAAGAAGTACTGCTACCAACACTGTTTCCAATCTGATTGCTGCTAGATTTCCCAGTGTCGATGAAAACAAATACCAACACAACACACACACACTTTTACAGAACCATAGTATCAATTTAACCTATTCCGATCTATAGGTTTAGCCTTCAATGTGGCTTATTAGGCATTAATTTTACTATACAGATTTACCGAGACTCAAAATACTTGCTCATGTATTGAAACGGGCATTTGTAAAATATTCATGAGCTCATTTACACCATGTCCAACCAGTGTAATGCAGCAATCAAGATTAACTGGATAGTGAACTTTATAACAAAACAACAAACTCTGGTGAAGGAATGACTATGAATTATTTACCCAAGAAAATCCATTTTCTTTGAAATGAAGAGAAATAAATTGTAATAGCAAACTTAATTATTTGGTGTTATCAAACATTTTCAAACCATTAAGACAATACAAAAACTGATGGATGGAAAATAATAAAATACTAAAAATGCCAAAAACTACATTTCGGGACGGAATCTAATTTTCATACCTTTCTTTCCTCGGAAGACAGAATGCGGAATCTGTTCATGCCTTCCTTAATTATTTCTTCTTCCGTTAAATCTGAATTTTCAGCAACAATAGCTTCTCGGCTTTCTTCTAACCAGAGTTGGAAACCTGTCTTCGGTCTTTTTAAAGAAAACATGCTGTCACTTTATTTTAAGAAACTCTAGTCTCAAGCCACTAAATTATTGAGAATTACTATGCAGCACTGATCTTGGAAACAATAACATAAATGTCAAAGCAGAATCTGTGTGGTAACTATCCGATAAGAGTGAACCTTGAAAAGACAATTTTCCAACAAACAGATCATTATTTTTTTCATATAGAAAGTTTGCTATGATTTTTGACACAAGTTGTAGGATTTCTTGGCAGCATAAACGTTATCTAAAGTGCATATCTTTTGTATTTAATGTTAAAAACACTCACTTGTTGTTGTCTGTATTTTTGCTGTCAGGGCTGAGTGATTGTACAGGCCTAGCCTCAATTGCTTTTTCTCCCACTGTTTTGCTGCTGGATTTAGGGATGGTTGACTGGAACAGTGTAGCCTGAGTCTTTGGAAAAAAGGAAACAAGTTGCCAAACTAGATAGAGTCCTTAAGTTGGCAAAATATGATGATTAATTTGTCATACAGATCATCAGTTTTGAATTAACTGCAGATATGTGCAGGACTGTCTCAAACTGTACACAAATTAATTACAGAAATCATGAAATCTAATGCAATTATCACCACGAGTGATTTAAAAGGTCAAGTTTTTATTTTTACATCTTGCTATACAGTGCGAAAGCAAACATTTCAAAACACTTTTTTAAAAACTAGCTTGCAACTACATTGCTTTGAGAGTAGATAATTACAAAGTCATCCTTCAGCGTTCAGAAAAAATAAGTTGGTCATACCTACATCAGAAAGGTCGCATACAGTCACAACTTGTTTTTTTTAAAAAAAGCTTCCTCAGTTTTTGCATGTATGTGTTAAGAATTTCCACTTAATATTTGATTGATAAATATTTGCTATAAATAACATGTTTCACATTTGAGGTGAGGTCGCGAGTATAAGAACGCTATTCAGCTACCTAGACAAGTCTGAATTACTGAATAGAGTAATGCCATCATGCAAAGTTTCACACTCATTTTCCAAAGAGATGCTCAATAGTGACAGAGGTTTGGTAGGTGCTGGCAACTCCTAAAGCAGAGTCACATGGAACAACAGTAGGAGCATGTCAACCACTATTTTGGCTGACAGCAAGCAATATAGCACAGAGAAGAGGTCAACCTGGGATTTTCTGGCTCAGTCCCGCACCAGACATTGCACTTAACCGAAGCAACAATCCTGCATTCTTTAAAAAAAAACATGCAATTCCCAACTCTATTTAAACAAGTTCTGAAACAAGTTAGTACCTGTTTGGCCTTCGGTTTTGAGACCAGAGGTTTGAGGACCAGTGATTTCTCATTACTTGCAGATTGGCTATTGTTATTTGACGATTTCTTACCAATTTTTGTCATGCTATCGAGAATATTGGTGTTACGAGCTTGACCTCCAGCCAATGCAGGGGATATTCCACCAGATGTTACCTAAGAAGGGGGAAATATCAAAGATTTGGGTTAAGTAAATAAAATTAGAAGGAAAAGAAGTTAAAAATAAATGCTACGTTAATGTTTGCAAAAGTAGAATACTCTGGATGGTGGAAATTTGAACTAAAAGCAGAAAATGCTGATAATGCTTAGATTTGGCAGCTTTTGAGGACTCAGAAACAGAGTAAATGTTTGTGATCTGTGACCTTTCATTAGAACTGAGGAAAGGACAGAGACCTGAAACATTAACTGTTTCTTTCTCCATGGGTGGTGCCAGACCTGGTTTTATTAATGTTTGGCTAGGGTAAATGAAAGCATAATGCAAATTTTGCATGATGTGGTAAAACCCAAGGTCCCAGTATTAGACCACACAGTTTGACTCCTTGTTTTAAAAAAAAATGTCCTTCTTGACTGTGCATTACTATTTTAATAATTTTTGCAGAAAACTATATTAAAAACACTGACTCACAAAAAAATTCTAAGCGCAAGTCTGCATAAAAACTGGAGTAACTCCAGCTTTTTTTTTTAGTTGCATTTTCAAAATGAATCTCCCACATTTTGAGCACTACAGAGTGCCTCAGGGAGATTCATGCTGACAACCTGGTGGCGGGACCTATTCCCGCTGGAGAGGCCAGCAGCATAGCACTGAGTGGGCCACTATACATGCACCAATCTGTCAAAGCAGTAGACCCACACTGCCAGTCTCCCGATTGCAACGCTATCCCTCCCAATTCCTCATGGGCAGCCCCAGTGTCTGTCCTCCCTTTTGGCAATCCCGGACTCAATGGCCCTCCCAACCCCAATGGCCAGCTCTGATCAGTCCCTTCCCTCTCTCTGCCACTGATGCCAACTGCAGACTGGCAGCTGGACACCTTCACCCCCACTGATCTCCCCTGAGTAGGCCCTGCACCCTCAGTGCTACCAATGCCTAGTGTGCAGTGCCAAGGTTTGCTTGGGCATTGTCACTTTGCCTCTTGGACAGTGTCACAGGGCCAAGCTGGCAAGGGCCAGGGAACACCCCTCCCTTCATTCCTCACCTCCTGGGAGGCTTCCATGGCTATCCTTCACTGCAGCAGGTTTGGGTTATCAGCTCCCTGTTACTTGGGGGACGGTTGTAAACCCCAGTGGAGTGAACCATTCTTGGCAGAGGTTGGGGAGAGGGTGGAAAGAAGAGGCTCATGGACATGGAGACTTCAGTAATGATAGAGAAAATCCACACAGAATGGGATAGTGAAATAACGAGAAACCCACACAGACATGCGGAGAATGTGATCCAAGTTGGGATTGAACCGGGTCATTGGCGCTGTGAGGCAGCAGCGCTAGCCACACTGAGCCACCATGTTTGGTAGCTTACAGTTTAGTCCCCGATTGATGCCTTCTGACTGTTACTACAATAGTACAAATGTTTGAGGCTTTTTATAGTTACTTTAAATTTCAAACAACAGGGAGAGTGGGTGGCAGGTGCTAATGGGCCTTTTGCGGGGTTCAAGCCTTCTGCATAAATTAGTTGTTTCTAGACATGGGTGCACAAGTAGAATCCCCCTTAGAATTCAGCAAAACTTGGAGAATGAGCAGGAGCCACAAAGAGTGGGACAAGTTGCTGGGAGAAGGGAAATGAAGGGGAAAGGTTCTCAGTAGGAAGGTATGTCCAACCAGGGTGGTCATGGAGCAGTCATTCTATCTGAAATTTAGCGAGAGACAAAATGTGAGATGTTTGTGCTTCACTAACGACATTCTGAATTTCAACTTCAGAGCAAGACAAGGACTGCATTACCAGTGACTGTAAAGGTGACTGTGGCAACTATCCTTTATGCGTAAGGTTCTTTCCAGGGTGGATTTGGAGATATTCACAATATCTCGCAGTTTGCTATCCATTATTGCACGAGGCAAATCACTGACCATTAAATGAGAATTAATATTTAATTATTTCTTGCCAGTGAAGCGAGCACACAACTTCTCTAGGATTGCTGGTTCTCCCAGTAACTGCATATATATTGATTTGACGCACATCAAGTCTGTCCTAATCTAGAACCAAAAGGATTGCACTCTCTCAACATCCAGATGTGTGTAACCATAGGCAACCAGCTGTTGTGCACGTGGCATTTGAACTACCACAGCAAGCTGCAAGTCTAGGTCAGGTAGGGGACAAAAGAATCTTGAAGTACAAATACACCAATCACTAAAAGTTGTTCCGCAAATTCGCAAAGCCATAAGAAACCCAAGCACTTGGTTTTATTTCTAGAAGGATAGAAATGAAAAGCAGGGGAGTTATATTGCATGTTTTTGGCAGGAACAATAAATGTGTAGAGTATAGGGCTAATGGTAGGGCTCTTAATAGTGTTGAGGAACAGAAGGATCTTGGTGTATGTGTCAATAGATCCCTGAAAGTAGGCAGTCAAGTGGATAAAGTTGTTAAGAAGGCATATGGAGTCTTAGCTTTTATTGGTAGGGGGATTGAATTTAGGAGCCGCAGCATCATGTTGCAACTGTACAAAACTCTAGTGCGGCCGCACTTGGAGTATTGTGTGCAGTTCTGGTCGCCACATTATAAGAAAGATGTGGAGGCATTGGAGAGGGTACAGAGGAGGTTTACCAGGATGTTGCCTGGTATGGAGGGCAGGTCCTATGAAGAGAGGTTGAAGGATTTGAGGTTGTTTTCGTTAGAAAGGAGGCGGCTAAGGGGGGATCTTATTGAAGCATATAAGATAATTAGAGGTTTGGATAGGGTGGACAGTGATAGCCTTTTTCCTAGGATGGAGAAAGCTAGCACGAGGGGACACAACTTTAAATTAAGGGGTATGAGTTATAGGACGGATATCAGAGGTAGGTTCTTTACTCAAAGAGTGATTAGGGAGTGGAATGCCCTGCCTGCAGCTGTTGTAGATGCGCCAAGTTTGGTGGCGTTTAAGAGGTTAGTTGATAAGTATATGGAAGAGAAGGGAATGGTTTAGTTAGGAGGGGCATTGCTTTTTATTTTGGTCGGCACAACATCGAAGGCCGAAGGGCCTGTTCTGTGCTGTATTGTTCTATGTTCTATGTTCTATATTAAACATGGACTGAACTTTGATTAGACCACACATAATACTGCCTGCAATTCCAGAAGGATATGGAGGCACTGGACGGAATGCAGGAAAAATTTACAAGGATAATGATTTGGAGGAAGGAACTGAAGGCATTGTTGCTAAGTCTGCAAATGATACAAAAATATGTAGAGGGACATGTAGTATTAAGGAATCAGGGAGGCTGCATCAAGGATTTGGACAGGTTAGGAGAATGGGCAAAGAAGGGGAAGATGGAACACAATGTGGAAAAGTGTGAGATTATGCACTTTGGAAGGAGGAATGGAGGAATAGACTATTTTTTGAATAGGAAAATGCTTAGGAAATCAGAAACAGAAAGGGACTTGGGAGCCGTTGTTCAAGATTTGGAATATAGTGAGCAGTTTTAGGCCCCATATTTAAGGGAGGATATACTGGCCTTGGAAAGGGTCCAGAGGTTCATAAGAATGATCCGTGGAATGAAGAATTTATCATACGAGGAACAGTTGAGGACTCTGAGTCTGTACTCGTTGGAGTTTAGGAGGAGCTTTTGGTTCTAGATTAGGACAGAGTTGATGTGCCTCAAATTAATATATATGCAGTTATTGGAGAAACCAGCAATTCTGGAGAAGGGAAATTTTATTGAAACTTACAGGATACTGCCAGGCCTGAATAGAGTGGAGAGAATGTTTCCACTAATAAGAAAAACTAGAACCAGACAGCCTCAGGGCTGTTCCTTTAAAATAGAGATGAGGAGAAATTTCTTCAGCCAGAGGGTGGTGAATCCGTAGAACTCTTTGCCGCAGAAAGCTGTGGAGGCCAGGTCATTGAGTGTCTTTAAAATAGATATAGATAGGTTCTTGATAAGGGGCTCAGGGGTTATGAGGAAAAGGCAAGAAAATGGCGATGAAAAACACTAGCCACGTTTGAATAGTGGAGCAGACTCGATAAGCCGAGTGGCCTAATTCTGCTCCTATGTTTTATGGTCTTATGTTACTACCTTCTGAGCATATGTCTGATGGCTTCCTGATCAGATTCCTTTTCTTTCTACCTCCACTATGTTTCCCAGGTCAAAGTCACTTCCTGCACGACCGTCAACATCTGTTCCAGGCACGATGAAACTCCACTTTAATGCAGGCTGGCTTTTGGCAAAGCAGCGAACAGGGTTCTAGCAAGTTACAATTATGAATACTTCACAGATGCATATAGCCAGTGGCTGTGTATAGCAATCAGATATATGAGCAAAGTTGGCAAATTACCTGCACAATGAAAAGGGATGACATGAGGAAGAGATAATGAGGGAGGGAAGGATAAAAACATGCAGGGAAAAAGAGGACATGCAGATCGCATAAGGTGGGGCAAAAAGAGAAATGGAAATTGAAGGGATCATTGAATAGTAAAGAAAAAGAGAAATGAGATAGGAGGATGAAGATGCAGAAAGGGAAGGAGGACGGGGGTAATGAATGGTATGGTAATGGAGAAATTAAGTTGGGGAAAGTGCTGCAGAGGGAGGAGAGCAGCATTTAGGAAAGGAAGACAAAAGATCTTTTCAGAGGAGACAGAATGAGAGGATAGGTATAGAAACAGGATATTATAGATGCCAATCTTATGGACAGGCTTGGGGGTTTCAGCTCACTGATCAGCAATTAGAGAAAGACATTGCAGTTTAATAATTAATCACTTATTTACCTCGTGTGCAATTGCATGGGTGTGAACAGTTAGGATTGAGCTATAGCTTTCTGATTTTCTGGCCAAAACATTGGCTCAGATGTTCTGATCTGTGGATCATCAGGAGCCATCTAAGTTTTTACGTGTTCAAATCATCAACAATCTGTCTTGGTCCCTCCATGCCAATGTCATAATTAGAAAAATCCACCAATGCCTCTAGTTTCTCAGGACAATAAAGGAAATTTACATGCCTAATACAACTCTCACCAACTTCTACAGATGCATCATACAGAGCATTATTTCCAGGTGTATCATAGCTTGGTATGGTTCTACTCTGTCGAAGACTGCAAGAAACTAAAAAGTGTCATGAATGAAGCCCAGTCCATCACTCAAACCAGTCTCCTATCTACTGACCCTGTCTATACTTCCTGCTGCCTCGAAAAAGCAGCCAGCATAATCAAGGACTCCACAGACCCCAAACATACCCTCTTCGATCTTCTTACTTACGTAAGTCTGAAATCATGTACCAAACAACTCAAAAACAAATTCTTTCCTGCTGCCAGTCTTTGGTATTGACCTACATTGTATTAAGTTGCTCTTTCTCTACATCCTGGCTATGATTGTAACATTGCATTCTGTACTCCTTCCTTCTCTTCCCTATGTATGGTTTGTCTGCGTAGCGCACAATAAACAATACTTTTCATTGTATACTAACACATGTGGCAATAATAAATCACATCCCAACGTACTGACTCTGTGGGAATTACACAGGAAATCTGAACTTGAAATGGGTAATTCCCCTGGTCTCTAGGAACTTCTGAAAAGTTTCTAGCTCTGAGTTAGTCTCAGTGATTTTGGACAATTCCACAGTATTAACTGGATATTACCCAGGAAATGCTAGACAGAAAAATCAAAGTTTAATCTTGGTTAACTATATACTTGACCAGCCCACCACACTCCCCACAACCCCCCATAAATCACTTACAATGATTCTCCAAATTGCTCAAACCACCAACCCAATCTAACTCCTTCCCCCAACATCTATCACTCCCTTGACTGTCCTCTGCCATCAGACCCAACTAACCCCACCAAGCCCTGACCTTCCCCCCAGGAATCTGACTAGCCCCGAACACTTGATTTCACACAATCTAATCCAACAACTATTTCTGACCAGGCAACCCCTGGGTTGCCACTCTACCCAGGTCACCCATCTATCACCCTCTGCACCTCATCCATCAGCCTCCGTACCACCCTGCTCATCTACCACCTTGTTAATTTGCCACACTACCCACCTGCCATCTCATCATCTCACTCAACTTCTACCTTTACCCCTATATCCCACCCAGTCGACCTCACTCATCCTACGCTCTTATTCACTTCTCTCTGTAGCTTTTCAAAGCACCTTTGGAATATTTAAACAATTTACTTGACAGAATTTGGCAGCTAGTGCTGTAAAAAAAAAGGGGACAAGGCTCAACTTCCTATGGCCACTCAACACTACAGCACAGCTCTTTAAGGGATTGTACACTCCGATTTCCAGAGAAACAGGCATCAATCATCCTAGGCAGAAATGCAGAGCTCTGACATAGTGGAAGAAAGTAGAAGCAGAGTGGCAATCTGATGGTGATTACCACTCCTGAGCAGAGCCTCGCCGTTATACTTTATCTGGACACATTAAAAGAGCACAACATTCCTGTATGGCTTTAAGTTTAATTATTAGTGTCACAAGTAGGCTTACATTGACACTGCAATGAAGTTACTGTGAAAATCCCCTAGTCACGACACTCTGGTGTCTGTTCAGGTACATGGAGGTAGAATTTAGCATGGCCAATGCACGTAACCAGCACATCTTTTCGACTGTGGGAGGAAACCCACACAGACACATGGAGAACATACAAACTCTGTACAGGTAGTGATCCAAGCTGGAATCGAACTCTGCTCCCCATCACTGTGAGGCAGCAGTTAATCATTGTGCTGTCTGATGTGGGGATACAGTGGAGAACACTGTCTGAAAATTGGCAACTTACTTTTAATTTTTAGTATATAATAAAATAATATTCTTAAGATATACACCTCCAAATGTCATTTTTGTGACGTCTTTAGTTTCTTACTCGACCATTTTGCTTTTTGAAATTTGTATCCATTCTTCTATCCCTAAAAATGATGATCCTATCTTATCCTTATAACAGCCCATCTGCAGTTTCTAAAATTATGCAAACCCTTAAATTAGTATTCTGAAAGCTCTTCTTTAATCAATGGCCAGAATTTTTTTTATTTCCACTGGTTATCATCTTCCCTATTCTGTGAATTCAATCTGTTTTAGATCTCTTTGCTGACTGCATTTGGCATTACTCTGGACAAGGTAGCATTATATGATCTTCTGCAACAATGACTAATTTCCTCTCAAATAGCAAATTATGTTGCATCTCAAGGCTCTCCAAGGATGTTTTTCTTCCTTTCATATCATCTCTTCTATTCAACTGTACGGTCTTCTTTGATGATAAATACCACTCTGCATTCACCAATTTTCTTAACAGGACACACCATGACCTTTCATTCCTCTCAAAACATGACCAGATCAGCACATGCAAGGCTGAAAATTCCTCTTGTTTATGCTGATATTTGCTTTAGGTAGCCCCCATCATCTTGCTGCACTGGAATCAGGAGCAATTGCACTTCCTATCTATAGTAAGAAGTCTTACAACATCAGGTTAAAGTCCAACAGGTTTATTTGGTAGCAAAACTCATTAGCTTTTGGAGCGCTGCTCCTTTGTCAGGTAAGTGGGAGTTTTGTTCATAAATTCAATTTACAAAATAATGGTTGGAATGCGAATCTTTACAGGTAATCAAGTCTTAAAGGTACAGAAAATGTGAATGGAGTGAGCCTTAAGCACAGGTTAAAGAAATGTGTATTGTCTCCAGACAGAAGAATTAGTGAGATTTTGCAAACCCAGGCAAGTCATGGGCCTTACAGATAATGTGACATGAATCCAAGATCCCAGTTGAGGCTGTCCTCATGTGTGGGGAACTTGGCTATCAGTCTCTGCTCAGCAACTCTGTGTAGTCGTGTCATGAAGGCCACCTTGGAGAACGCTTACTCAAAAATCAGAGTCCAAATGCCCGTGACCGCAGAAGTGTTCCCCAAGAGAAGAGAACACTCTTGCCTGTGATTGTCAAGCAGTGTTCATTCATCCATTGTCGTAGCGTCTGTATGGTCTCCCCAATGTACCATGCCTCAGGACATCCTTTCCTACGGCATCAGGTAGACAACATTGGCCATGTTGGAAGAGTACGTACCATAAAGCTGGTGGATGGTGTTCTCATGTGAGATGATGGCATTCGTGTTGATGATCCGGCGTGTCTTGCAGAGGTTGCTATGGCAGAGTTGTGTGATGTTGTGGTCACTATTCTCCTGAAGGTTAGGTAGTTTGCTGCAGACAGAAGTCTGTTTGAGGTTGTGCAATTGTTTAAAGGCAAGAAGTGGGAGTGTGGGGCCTTGTTGAGATGGTCATCTTCATCAATGACATGTTGAAGGCTGAGCAGATGTCATAGCTTTTCCGCTCCAGGGAAGTACTGGACGATGAAGGGTACTCTGTCCACCATGTCCCGTGTTTGTCTTCTGAGGAGATCAGTGCAGCTGATGAATCTGGTGTTGACATACCTCTTGATGGTTTGGACATACATGTTTAAATCGAGGGCAGTGGCCTTCCAGAGGAGTCCAATTCAACTCTTTCCTCTTCGGTTGCTACACTGTAGATCTCTCTGTTGGCTGTTCTAGTTAAAACTGTTGGACCTTAACCCGGTGTTGTTACTGTCTTTACTCAGCCAGCACTGGACTGTTGATCGATGAGTCGAGCACCATATCCTGTTCTTAAGAGGGCATCTTGCAGCATCTGGAAATGTCTGTTGTGATCTTCCTCATCTGAGCAGATCCAGATCATCTGTATACAGAGGACTTGTCCATAGAGGATGGCTTCTTTAATGTGGTTAGGGTGGAAGCTGGAGAAGTGGAGCATCATGAGGCTATTCATGGACTTGTGGTACAGTGAAGTGCCGAGGTGACTGTCCTTGATGCGGATGCCTGTGTCCAAGAATGCAACCAACTTGTGAGAGTAGTTCATGGTGGGTCTGATGGTGGGATGGAACTTGTTGATGTCATCATATAGTTGTTTCAGTGATTGTTCACCATGAGTCCCAAGGAAGAAAGTGTCATTGATGTACCTAGTATATAGCATCGGTTGAAGGTCATGTGCGGTGAAGAGGTCTTGTTCCAACCTGTGCATGAAGACGTTGGCATATTGAGGTGTGAATTTGGTCCCCATGGCTGTTTCGTGTATCTGGATGAAGAACTGGTTGTTAAAGGTGAAAACATTGTGGTCCAGGATGAAGCGGATGAGTTGTAAAATTGCATCTGGAAACTGGCAGTGCCATTGTCATGGAGGATGCTGGTGTAGAGCGCCAAGACTGTGACGAGGAGTGATCCTTATTCAACTACTCCATTTTCTGTAGGAAGTCCGTAGTGTTGCGACAAAAGCTGGCGCTTTTTTTGTACAATGGGTTTCAGGATGCCCTTGACATAGCTGGAGAGATTCTCGCATAGGGTCCCATTGCCCGCTACAGTGAGACAGCTGGGTTTGTTTGCCTTGTGTATCTTCAGGAGGCAGTAGAGGTCTCCAATGCAGGGAGTATGTGGGATCACAGCACAAAGGCTGCTCTGAAGATCCAGTTCATTTTGTTGAATTGACGGATGTGTTCTTTAGTAAAATCCGCAAGTAACTGTCTGTGGTGTTCCTCGTTGTTCAGTTGTCAGTACACTTCTTTGCAATAATCCATTCTGTTCAGTATGACGATGGCTCCTCTTTTATCTGTTGGTTTGATGACGATATTACGACTGTTTTGAGAGCGCGGATGGTGTTGCGTCGTGCTTGGTGATGTTTGGGACTGTCTTGTGAGTGTGTCTGATGAATCTGGTGTTGACGCACCTCCTGATGGCTTGGGCATACATGTCAAGTCAAAGGAAATGACTTTCCGGAGGAGTCCAATTCAACTTTTTCCTCTTTGATCGCTGCACTGTGGATCTCTCTGTTGGCTATTCCAGTTAAACTGGTTGGACTTTAACCTGATGTTATGAGACTTCTTACTATGTTTACCCCAGTCCAACGCCAGCATCTCCACGTCATCACTTCCTATCTATGCCATTCATCTTTCCTAAGATCTTAAAACTAAAGCATGTTATTAACATACCACTAAGCCTCCTCCTTCCCCTCTTATTTACAATTCCCTAAAACCCAAGCAACACTACTCTGATTCACTCAGTGTTAGATTCCTATTTGTTTCAGCCTTGATCCCTTATGTAGGTTTCTCAATGCAAATAACAGACAGGAAAACATTCACCATCAGTAAGTAATAGTACCTGGAATCCATCTATTTTCATTTTTGTTTTCATACCTTACATCTTTTAAAAACACAACTATCAATGTTTGCTATTTTTGTTCTAGTTTTCTTTTGGTAAGAACCTACCTAAAGAGCATTTTTATCCTCTGGGAGGGCAAATTGCAGTTATGTGACTAGGGGCATAAGTTACATCAAAATTCTCACATGGATACCAAATGATTTTTAATAAAACCTTTGCTTGTATTCAATTATTGGTATAATTAGAGATTATATTAAATAATTGCAAAATCTTTAAGTGTAGCATGCATGACCATTTCTTACCTTAAAGGGATTGGGACGTGCGAGCATGCCATTTGTAAGAGTTACTGTTGACAGGAGAAGTATAAAGTTATAAAATCAGAACTTGCATCATGAATAAAAATACTAATTTCCAATTTCACTAATAAAAAAACTAAACACTGTTCCATGCACCAACTATTGGATGATGTGATCACTTAGGTACTGACAGCATTTAAAAAGGAAGCAACCCTTGAGTAAGCATCGAATTTCAGTTTGCAATGAATGGTCCGTTAATCTAATTTGCACTATTATCCAACCAATCAGTTGATCAAACACAAATGCGTACGATACAAAGCATGCATAAACTCATTATACTAAATGATAGGATTGAAACCTATAGCTTTTGGTTGAAACTTACTGACACTAAAGTCAACATACTTTTTAGTCACACTTTTAAACGTACAAAGTAACTTGTAAAATGGAAGAAACTTCAATTACACTAATGAAAAACTATTCTCATTTATAATTTACATGAAATATAGTTTTGCATGACATACCTGATTTTGGAATGATTTTTTCTGTGGAAACAGGATCTTTATTAAACGGATTTAACCCTGCCAGTACAGAAGGACAATGAGTTAGTTGTATTCAATAAATACTCAACACTAAGCAACTGTTTTCAGCAGATATTGGGTTTCTTCCAAGCACAAAATGCCAGTACAAATAAACTGAGAGATTATTTTTGGAAATCGCAGGAAATCATACGTCAGTATCTACTTGAACAAACATTTTCATTTATTTATTTACTTCAAGATTTGGAATCCAAAGACCAAATGGATCAGATTATGCATAAAGAAAGAAAAAGTGATGGAATGGGAGACATGTGGCTGCAGAAATAAGAGCATAATTTATTTTATTTGAAAGCCCTTGTGGGAAGAACTTCACATGAGAGCAGCTATTCAGAAATTTAATAAAACCTAAGGCAGGATTTTTGGGATGGCAGAGTCTGCCCCACAGCGATCTCATGCTCCAATAAGCATTAACTAGCTGAAAGTGGGACATCTATCTCTCACTCAAGAAGAAATGCTTTGCATTCTAGTCCTTGCAGAAGATACTGTGGACAGGACTGGGACTTTGTGCAGTTCCCAGAGTCTAAGTCCGGGATTCCACAAATAATTAAGTTTGTGGGTCTCAGGGGCTGGGGGGAGAAAACGGGGAATGGGGTGGAGGAATCGAATTTTAAAAAGAGAGGGGTGCTCCTTCAGCCCCATTTCTCTTCTTGTCCAAGGTATGAACCTGAGTATTTTAAGGATTTCCCATAGTTCGGTATTCCTTCTGCCTGCTTAAAATTCATGGCTAGGCTGTAATCAGCCCTTAGTCAATAATCAACCAGTTAAAGGACTCACTTTGGGTAAGGGTGATTGAGCCAGCTGGCTGAGTATTTTGCTTTGATATTATGGCTGACGCCCCACATGTCCTAGCTTAGCATTTCAGAGCAGCTGGGGCAAGCGGAAGCCAGCGGTAAGCCCACCTGAGGAATGTTGCGTTCAACCCTCAAGTACCAACCGACTGACATGGGAGGGTAAAATTCTGCCACTGTACACTAAACATGCAACAAAGAAATCTAAGAGTCTGAACATCTAATTGGTCTCACTTCTCCTTGCATATGGTACTTCCTCAGGATCCATATCGTTGTCACAATCTTCCTCTGCACAATTCTGAACACCTTCCTCACTGCCTTCTTTCTTTTTAACACAATTTTGGGCTGGAAGGTGCACACGTGGTGAATTCCATTCGGCCACTGACCTTCCATAGCTGTAGAAGATAGATGTACTTTAATAATTAGCAAAACCACTTTTATATGCAAAACAATTCAGCGCAAAATGTAGAATAAAATGCATGTGGTGATTTCTGTGGCTAATTGCAACTGTTCCATTTATTTGGCTGTAATTATCTCCCTAACAGCACTGTGGGTTAATATGGACAGCAGTGTTTCAAAAAGGCAGCTCACCACCACCTTCTCAAGGGCAACTAGATATGGGCAATAAATGCTGATGTGGAGATGCCGGCATTGGAGCGGGGTAAACATAGTAAAATGTCTCAAAACACCAGATAAAGTTCAACAGGATTATTTGATAGTAAACTCACAAGCTTTTGAGGTTTGTCCCTACGTTAGATGAATGGAGTCTTGTCATTGTTTGAGACCCACCCACTAAGGTGGTGTCATTAGCAAACTTGAAAATTGAGTTGGAATTGAGATTTAAGGTACAGCTTGGTATGGCTCAAGTGCTTGTAAGAGAGAAGGAGTTTCAGTGGTTGACTTAACAGGACGACTAATGGGGGGGTGGGTTATTGAGAAATCCAGAGCATCTGTTTTGGTAAAATCTGTCACTAAATGTCCTTTGTCCGACAAGTTTGCCTATTAATTCACATATTCCTCATACTTGTGCTGAATGTGAATGTATTAAATATTGTAAATTGTTTTATATTTCTGATCTTGTTCAGTGAAGTTCATTTTTATTTGTTGACAACCTGTGGAATCTTGTTGCTTTTTTACAATGCAAGTGCTTTAAATCTCAAACTTCCTCTATTTTAATGTTACAAAACATTATTGAACGCTCACTAGCTCCCAACAACAACTTGGAGATCGGGTCAAGGATTAATCATAACACCATGCTGTTGGTATCACTCTGCACCACTCTCATCACATAGCTGACTAAGCTCATCAATACAATGCAATAACAAATTATTAAAAGCAGCAATACCCAGCCTTTGGTTCAGCTTGAAAGTCATCATCTTCGTCTTGCATGGCCAACAATGCTGTAGCTTTCTCTTGCGCTATGTTGCTAAGGCGCTGGGCAAGAGTTAGACGTTTTGAACGTGAAGCATACTTGATAGCTAGATTTAAGACATTCTGGGTCATAAATTCTGAGAGTTCTTCACAGCGGAATTCACGCTCTACCTTACAAGATAGCTAAACAATAAATAGAATGTTAGTTTCTTTTCCTTCTTCTTCAAAAGAAAGTATAATACTACTGCTCATTTTATAAATTATTATTTAAAAATCAATTCCAAAATATAAAAGGGGTATAACAATGCACACCATATGACAAAAATAAGTACAGGAATAATTTTGGAGGAAAAAAGCAAAATACTGTGGATGGTGGGAATCTGAATTAAAGATGAAAATCCCGAAAGTACTCAGCAGATCAGGAAACATTTTTGAAAAAAAATTTTGGGATCATTTCCCATTTTATTTCAAGAAGTTTTGGGATTCATCTGTGTGCTGTGGTCAAAATATTAGCGCTGACAAACAGAACTCTTCTTTTTGTATATCTACTTTAAGCACTGCCAAGGCAGTTTTCTGAAACGAGACATGTTGAGATTTTTCATCTTGGATTGATCACGAAAAATCCAAAAATGCCAAATTTCGAACAATCATAACAATTTACACTAAAAGAGAAAAGGATGATGATTGGCTGAGGTGCTGCAATGGAGCAAGCAGTGGGGAGCTATACACTCCCCAAGCTCTTGACTAATTTAAAATGGCACAAGGCTTGAACATCTTCCTTTTGTTTGTAGAGAATGTGGTCTTGCATATGAATGTACGTCATTTCTAGAAAGCTTAAATGAGGCACATTACAAACTCGATTGATTATTTTATATTAGATGATAGTTTAGCAATTAACACACTCAGGATTGTTCAGCAAGCGCTGCTCAATTGTAGAATTATATCTTATAACAGATGTTTTACTTTGGGTTTTTCTGAGTGTGAGCTAGTTGAGTATGGTGTGCATTCTGCCTATTACAAACAACTGAAGGAACATGCTGTCCTGTCACTACACATCAATCAACCAATATCATGTATTAACTTCAGCGCTTGTGCAATACCAGATACATAGGACAGAAGTCCCAAAGTTTGGCTGATTGAATTAAATAACATGCCCCTTCAGTTGTGCATTTAAAATTACATCTACAATTCATCACATAAAATCTCCTTCTTTGCATGATGTCAACAAAGCTTCCTCATCACAGTCAGGAAAGGGAGGATGCGTATATTTGTAAAAAAACAGCTGTTGAAGATTACATAGAATTTACTCACAGCAAACATCTTCATTAGCAGTTCCTGCTGTTCCTTTAGTGCTTGGTGTTTTGCAGTTTCATCAAATTCATAACTATTTTCTGCCAGATAGTCAAAATGATTATGAAATAAAACAGATCGCCAGTACTGTTCCTGGGAAGATGGGAAAGAATTTACAATCACTCATGATATGTTTCCGATTAAATTCCAATACAGGCTTTCTATATACCGGAAAACATTTCAGGTTGACCTATTTATAGCAACATTGTAAAACCCACAAATACATTTATATATAATGAAATCCATCCATAACAGCTACCCATGAGATTAATCACTAATTAGAGATCCAAGTCACACATTAAGTGCCTGCATATTCCCACAATAAGATTACATGCAAGAAACTACAATATTGCACCATCTGGCTTCTTTCAAAGATTAGAAACAACAGTGTAAGCATGAAAGAGTATTATTTAACTCTGGAATAAGATAGTCTTTAAGAAGCTCAGTGGCAATAATTTTCATCCCTCATCACTTGGATGATATGCTGGGAGAGTTGGTCATCCACCATTGTTTCATTTTAATTACTGATAATTTCTTCACTCTGCCAGTTTTCCACCTCCCTAATGCTGATCCTCCAGATTCTCACAAGTCATTTAAGTGCTTTCAACGTTTTCGACATTACAATCTTTACAAGCCTCTTGTTTTGCAAATAGGACAGTGTTTGATCATATCCACAAAAACCTCAGTTTCATCAGTCAAAATTTTTAAAGATTGGTTAATAAATGAATTGGAAGTTAAATTTTTAAAATATTACATCCATGGTCCTGCATACAATTTTAAGCACTTCCAATTACGAAGGACCTCACTTAGAAAATATAAACTCTGAAAAACAGTTAATATTTAGATACCCTCACCAATTTTCCTTGACATACTGACTTTCAAAAGAAACCAAATCAACTGTTAACTGAACTTAAATTTGAATCAGTCCAAAAAGGGAACAGCCACACACCAATTTGCTCACAGAAATAGTTCTTTACCATAATTTTTTACAGTTTGAGTAACTAGTAACTTGTGGAGTGTCACAAGGAGCAGTGCTGGGGCCACATTTATTTACAGTATACATTAATGACTTGGATGAGGGAAGTAAAGTTTATTTATTAGTGTCACAAGTAGGTTTACATTAACACTGCAATGAAGTTACTGTGAAACTGTACTATTGTCAAGTTTGCAAATGATACAGAAATAGAAGGCAAGGCAAGTGCAGAGGATGACACAAAGACTGTGCAGCAGGATATAAACAGGTTAAATGAGGAGGCAAAAACATTACAGTTTGAATATAATATAGGAAAATGTGAAGTTACATACATTGGTATGAAGAATAGAGGAGCTGCTGAATTTTATTTAAAGTGAAGAAAAAATACAGGAACTGCAGCACAGAGGAATTTGGGGATCCTCATGCATAAATCACAAAAAGCTAACATGCAAAGTTCAGAAGGTAAAAGTGAAGGCAAATGAAATATTAGCCTTTGTTTCTAAAGAAATGGAGCATAAAAATAGGTAAGCCTTGTTAAAACTATACGAGGCATTGGTTAGACCATGCCTGGCATACCATGAATAGTTTTGGTTCCCTAATCTAAGGAAAGATATACTTGCATTGAAGGCAGTCCAGGGAAGGTTCATTAGGTTGATTCCAGGTATGGGGGGATTTTCTTACAAGGAGAGGTGGAGTAGGTTGGACCAGTACACACTGGAGTTCAGAAGAACGAGAGGTGACCTTATTGAGACATATAGGATTCTCATCAGGCTTGACAGTGTAGATGCCGTGAGGTTGTTTCCCCCCCTCGTGGGAGAATCTATAACCAGAAGGAATAATCTCAGATTTAAGCCAATTTAAGAGAGAATTGAGGAGGAACTTCTCCCCTCAGAGAATAGTGAATCTGTGGATTTTTTTTTTATCCCAGAGGACTGTAGTAGCTGCGTCGTTATTATGTTCAAGGCCAAGACTGACAGATTTTTAATCAGTTAGAGAATCAAGTGCCATGGGATAAAACAGGAAAAAGGAATTAAGGATTATCATATCAGATCAGTCATGATCTCACTGAATGGCCTACTTCTGTCCTTACGTTTTATGGTCTTGTATATTAATTTATTACTTAATTTGTCTTTTACTAAATCTGTTTTGAAATTAAGAAATAAGCTACAAAGCTTCAGATTTTGAAAACAAGATTGAAGTACTGTCACATAAAAGATAAATAATATTTAGACACTGTTTTAAGATACTGTATCACAGTACCACTGTACCAAAAAACACGCTACTTGTCACATACCTCCATTTGTCCTTTTTCTGAACTAGTCTGGCAATAAGGTAGCTTCAGTGGTAGGATTGTTACAGTGGGACGTGGAAGTGTAGGTGGAAACCTAGATCCTTTACAGGGAATACATCTGTTAACAATAAAATGTCATTTTAGTTCTCAGGGTGAGAGATGCTTTAATCATGTCTATCAGTCTTACATACCTATCCCATAAGCAGAACAAGATTTTCTTTTATTGCATTGTTCAACCTGCTCTAACTGACTATCCCTGTGCTGTGCAGATACATGGATTTGGGCCGGTATCTGTGGGAGTTTGCGCATTCTCCCAGTGCTCCGGTTTCCTCCCACATCCTAAAGGGCCTGTGAAAAATAAAAACGTTGTCATAGGCTCATCAATTAAGTGCACGACAGCAGGAAAATAATTTGAAATATTCCATGCAAGTTATACAAAAGCTCACAGGTGTAAATGTTTGGTTTACGTCCTTAAAAGGTGCAGTTGTTTTTGAGCTGTGAAGCAATTTCATAATGGGTTCTTTATTAAACTGAAAAATCCAGAGACTGCGGGAAGTTGGACAGCAAATTCAGAGTAGCCTGAAGGAATTAAAAAGGTCAAAGAACAAAACAGCACGGGAAACAGGCCCTTTGGTGCAACAAGCCCGCGTCGCCACCCTGATGTTTCCACTTCTACCCATGGTCTGTGTCATCCCTGTCTATGTTTATGATCTATGCATTTGTCTCAAATTTGGTTCTAATGCATAGATCATAAACATAGACAGGGATGACACAGACCATGGGTAGAAGTGGAAACATCAGGGTGGCGACGCGGGCTTGTTGCACCAAAGGGCCTGTTTCCCGTGCTGTTTTGTTCTTTGACCTTTTTAATTCCTTCAGGCTACTCTGAATTTGCTGTCCAACTTCCCGCAGTCTCTGGATTTTTCAGTTTAATAAAGAACCCATTATGAAATTGCTTCACAGCTCAAAAACAACTGCACCTTTTAAGGATGTAAACCAAACATTTACACCTGTGAGCTTTTGTATAACTTGCATGGAGTATTTCAAATTATTTTCCTGCTATCATGCACTTAATTGATGAGCCTATAACAACGTTTTTATTTTTCACGGGCCCTTTAGGATGTGGGAGGAAACCGGAGCACCCGGAGAAAACCCATGCAAGCACCGGGAGAATGTGCAAACTCCCACAGATACCGGCCCAAATCCATGTATCTGCACAGCACAGGGATAGTCACTGACCTGTCATGTTGCCTATCAAATGGTCCAGGTCAAGTGTACACTAACGACGTGAAGCACTAGGATACTCTCGAAAAATCCAAGAGCAGCCCTCTCACGACCCATCGTGTGTATGCCCCTTGTTAGACAAGGCAGACCAAAGTACCTGTAGGATAAAACAAATACAAATACATCAATATCATCAACAATTTACACTTCCCAGAGAACTCCCAAGGCTCATGATCCCTATTTTAAATCAGTTCCCTCCATTCCCATTCTGTTCATGTGCCCATCTAAGTATCTCTTAAATAACTCCAGAGTGCCTGCCTCCACCACTTTACTTGGCAGCGCATTCCATACTCCCACCACCCTCTAGCATCCAAATTATACCTTACCCCCCCTCACCCTAAGCCCGTGTCCCCTCGTGCTATTTGAGTCCATCCTAGAAAAAAGCTTAACTCTGTTTACTCATAATCTTGTACACCTCTATTACATCTCCTCTTAGTCTGCATCTTTTTAAAGAAAACAGCCTCAATTTGTTTAACCTCTCCTCGCAGCTCAGACCTTCCATACCAGGCAGCATCCTGGTAAACCTGCTCTGCACTCTCTCCAGAGTCTCCACATCCTTCCAGTAGTAAGGCAACCAGAACTGGACGCAGTACTCCAAATGAGGTTTAACCAACGTTCTATACAACTGCAACATTAAAATCCAGTTCTTGTACTCTATACCCCTTCCTATAAAGGCTAGCATACCATATGCTTTCTTCACAACCTTCTCCACCTGCTCTGCCACCTTCAGAGACTTGTGCACCTGCACCCCCAGGTCCCTGTGCGTTTCTATAATCTTAATAGGTCTACCCTTTATCATATACCTCCTCCCTACATTCTTTCTCCCAAAATGCATCACCTCACATTTATCAGGATTGGATTCCATCTGCCATCTATCTGCCCAAGCTGCTAGCCTATCTCTGTCCTGCTGCATCGCCTGACAATGCTCCTCACTATCCGCAAGTCCAGCCATCTTTATTGTCTGCAAACTTGCTGATCACTCCACTTACTCCCTCTTCCAAGTCATTTATATATATTACAAATAGAAGAGGTCCCAGTATTGAGGTTCTTCATCAACTGTATTAATTTATATCTAATCAACTTAGGCAGTACCAAGATTATGAATTGGATCACAAAAAGTATTCATTCAGACAATCATAAGAATGGGTGGTAATGCAATGGAAGCATTTATATTGATTATTCAAGGTCGTAATAGTTTAAATGATTCCATTTCACACACTAAGTTAGGGACATAATATATGTTGCACAGAAGGAGCTATACCTTTCATCTAGCCCTTGCTGTTCTCCCCAATTTTCTTTCAGA
Source organism: Sphyrna mokarran (assembly GCA_024679065.1). Taxonomy (NCBI): domain Eukaryota; kingdom Metazoa; phylum Chordata; class Chondrichthyes; order Carcharhiniformes; family Carcharhinidae; genus Sphyrna; species Sphyrna mokarran. Next base: position 38,621,347 of record JAGIQG010000015.1, read on the forward strand.
AATTAGCAGCTTTCATTTTAATCAAGCTCAAATTAGTGCAAGTTACAAAATAAGAAAATCCAGTTATGCTTTTAAAAAAAATGAACAGACTTCACTTGTGGAAAAGATGCATCCAATTATTTCCTTCAAAGTGAACATTGCCACATATGCCACACAGCTTGTGTGATTGTGTGATATTCACGCAGAGTGCTGGAAATGTAGCTGTGGAGAGCACTGAGGTACAGGGTTGCAAATTGGGGAGTATTGTAGTAGATAGGGAGGATGTGTTAGAAATTCTCGAGGGTTTGAAGTTGAATAAGTCCCCTGGGCCGGACGGGATTTACCCTAGGATTCTCTGGGAGGCAAGAGAGGAGATTGCAGAGCCCCTGGCTCTGATCTTCAGGTCCTCGTTGGTTACGGGTGTGGTTCCGGAGGACTGGAGGATGGCGAATGTGGTCCCATTGTTTAAGAAGGGAAAGAGAGACCTTCCTGGGAATTATAGGCCAGTGAGTCTTACTTCTGTGGTGGGTAAGGTATTGGAGAGAATTATTAGGGATAGGATTTATAGTTATTTGGAGAGAAATGAATTGATTGGGGATAGTCAGCATGGTTTCGTGAAGGGTAGGTCATGCCTTACTAACCTCATTGAGTTTTTGAGAAAGTGACCAGAGAGGTGGATGGGGGTAAGGCGGTTGATGTAGTATATATGGACTTTAGTAAGGCGTTTGATAAGGTGGCCCATGGAAGACTTCTACAGAAAATGCAGATGTGTGGAATAGAGGGTGATTTAGCTAATTGGATTAGGAATTGGCTGGCAGATAGAAGACCGAGGGTGGTGGTTGATGGGAGATATTCATCGTGGAGTTCGGTGACGAGTGGTGTGCCTCAGGGGTCTGTTTTGGGGGCCCTGCTGTTTGTAATTTTTATAAATGATCTGGATGAGGGTATTGAGGGATGGATCAGTAAATTTGCAGATGATACTAAAGTTGGTGGTGTTGTAGATAGTGAAGAGGGGTGTTTTAGTTTACAGAGTGACTTGGACAAGTTGCAGAGCTGGGCCGAGAGGTGGCAAATGGAGTTTAATGTGGAAAAGTGTGAGGTATGCACTTTGGCAGGAACAATAAATGTGTAGAGTATAGGGCTAATGGTAGGGCTCTTAATAGTGTTGAGGAACAGAAGGATCTTGGTGTATGTGTCAATAGATCCCTGAAAGTAGCAGTCAAGTGGATAAAGTTGTTAAGAAGGCATATGGAGTCTTAGCTTTTATTGGTAGGGGGATTGAATTTAGGATCCGCAGCATCATGTTGCAGCTGTACAAAACTCTAGTGCGGCCGCACTTGGAGTATTGTGTGCAGTTCTGGTCTCCACATTATAAGAAAGATGTGGAGGCATTGGAGAGGGTACAGAGGAGGTTTACTAGGATGTTGCCTGGTATGGAGGGCAGGTCCTATGAAGAGTGGTTGAAGGATTTGAGGCTGTTTTCGTTAGAAAGGAGGCGGCTAAGGGGGGATCTTATTGAAACATATAATATAATTAGAGGTTTGGATAGGGTGGACAGTGATAGCCTTTTTCCTAGGATGGAAAAAGCTAGCACGAGGGGACACAACTTTAAATTAAGGGGTATGATTTATAGGACGGATATCAGAGGTAGGTTCTTTACTCAAAGAGTGATTAGGGAGTGGAATGCCCTGCCTGCAGCTGTTGTGGATGCGCCACGTTTGGTGGCGTTTAAGAGGTTAGTTGATAAGTATATGGATGAGAAGGGAATGGTTTAGTTAGGAGGGGCATTGCTTTTTATTTTGGTCGGCACAACATCGAGGGCCGAAGGGCCTGTTCTGTGCTGTATTGTTCTATGTTCTATGATGGTGCAACTTAAGCGTTATCATACTAAGTAGAATTACTAGATTATCAAGTAAACACATTTGGCCACCATAGGTGCAATTATTCCAATACTGACATTGTCCTATTAATAATGCATCCTGGTAGGCAAAGTATTCAAAGATTCACTTGAAAAGTGAAACAAACTTAAAGAACATAGAAATCGTTTTTGCGCTTTGAAGTTACCTTTGTGCTAGCTTAAAAGAAAGTGAACAACTTCTAAAGTCATGATGTAAAAATTATTCAGATTACGATTAAGAGTTTCATCTATAACATGGTTCAAAATAGTGCAATCCAAGAGAGTAACTTGCTCTGGGCAGCTTTTCATGTTTATTGAACAGTAAAAGTGCACACCATATATCCGCATACTTCTTTTTACCTGAGCTGCTGTGGGTTTTCATGGATACCAACCACCCAGTAATAATCAGATTTGCCCTTGCAATGGTCCCTGGTATTAGCAATTGGAATCCATGTGTTTCCTACAGATCTATTCAGCATTTGCACTTTCCCCTCTGAATCTGCAAATGCTGGGGTACCTACCAAGACAAAAGGATTAAACATCAGACCAAGTTCCAATTGATTTGCATATTTAGTGTGAATAGCATTGTTTTGGGATTGTTATGCATTTAAAGACAATTCACAAATACTATTTCAAAAAGACATTCACTATAATACAAAGTCAATCAAGTTGTACTGGTTGAGATGTTTAAGATATTTCAACTTCAGATTCAGATCTTCTGCCAAAACATTTATTATATTTTGAAGAAAAGAAATAAGCATACTTGTTGCAGCAAAACAAAGGCCCAGTACAACAATGGAACAAACTTTTATCCAACAAAGAACAATGGCTAAATGTTTATGTTGTCTTTTAAAGAATCAAACAGAAGTGACTTAACTGCCAAAAGTAACAGGATTTTGTGTGAAATATGAAATTAAAAGCAAAAATATGACAAATGCACCATAGGTTGATATACATCCAAGAAAGATAGGCTTGGACTTGAAGAATAGCCCTTCAGCAGTTTATATGAAAGACTCATTCATGCCATCCATTAACTCTGTCTACACTTCCCACTGCCTCGGCAAAGCAGCCAGCATAATTAAGGACCCCATGCACCCAGACATTCTCCCTTCGGGAAAAAGATACAAAAGTCTGAGGTCACATATGAACTGACTCAGGAACAGCTTCTTCCCTGCTACTGCTTTTACTGTAACACCACATTCTCGTCTTATTTCCTTCTTTATGAACAGTATGTTTTGTCTGTATGGCGTGCAAGAAACAATACTTTTCACTGTATGCTAATACATATGACAATAAATCAAATCAAAAATGTAGAGTAATTCTCACAGCAGTCCGGGAGACATCAGTGGAGGCCACATACAGGGCTTCTTGCTGGGTGCAACAGCCTCTGCATGTCTCCGCCCACTGGATTTCTGGCATCATCAGTTCTAGCCCAGGAATCAGTGCAGAGCTAAATAAATTAAAATTATGATTTACATATAATTAGTGGGCTTGGAACTGAAGTCTCCAAGCCCACTAGCGTCACTCCCCCCCCATCCTTGGCTAGAAACACTTCACTCCTGTGGGTTTTACAACAGCTCTCCACTAGCAGGGAACTGGTGGTCTGACGTCACTAGAGTAAAGGGGGTCTATTCAGGAGATCGCGGTAAGTGGAGCTGGCCCTTGGGCATTGCCAGCCTGGCCCCATGGCACAGTCCAAGGGGCAAAGTGGCATTGGCACTGCCAACCAGGCATCAAAGTTTTGTCTGTGATTAATGGGAAGTCTTGCTGCCATTCTGCACTTTGGATCAATGACCAGATTGGGGGAACCAGACACACCCGGGAAGCAGCGATTGGTGTTTGTGTGCGTGAGATTCATTTTGAAAATCCCACTGAGAAAAGCAGTGGGGCTTACTCCAGTTTTTATGCAAATTTGGCACTTAGTTTTTTTTTGGGAAAAAGTCCACCTGCAATCTTTTTTCTTCCATTAAATATTGGTTAACCTGAGGACATCGGTTCCGTCCTCTCTAGATTAGTGAAACATTTACATTGATCAATGCATTCTGAACATATTTGTGCATATATGGTAAAAATGTTCAGGGTATGCCATTACTTTTCCAGGTTAAGAATTGTATTTTCCTTCCTTCATAGTCTCCATGTTAGGTTCTACAGTAACTGGAAATTTAAGGGTAGATATTAAAATCACCTTCAGCAGAGAAGCCCTGCCACATCAGGTAAGATTTCTTATTAAGAGGAAGGGGCACTCCTTGCAGAATCTGCCGCTTTCTTTTTCCTAATTCCATTAGTTGTATTCCCAAACATTGATCTCCATCAAACCCTGCGCCTGCAGAGAGAAAGCAAACATTATCTCAGATAGCCAACGACAAAGGACCATTTTTATTACTCTTTCTGAAAGTAAAGCAAATTAATTTATATAGAGTCTCTCAGTTGGGATGTAGCTAGTTTCCGTATCAACTTTCCAAGATGAAGAATTGCAGGATAAAAACTATGTGGCTGGAATGAGTGTATGTCACCAACCTCCAACAATCAACAACTTCTGAGTCGTTAATTTACTCCTGACAAAGAAACAAAGTTTCAAAAGGTTAGAATTTTCAAAAGGGATAAAATATATTTGACTAATTGGACAGAACTATTTAGTTAGTTTGGGAGATTTTAGATGCATTTGTTGGTTATTAAAAATAAATCCAAGTCTTTTTGTCCTGGGTCATGTAAAACAATGGATCACTGGGTGGCAGTTCTCACTGACACACAGAAGGAACAGAATTGCAGCACATTTTTGTTAATTCAACAACCTACATTTACTGTATATTGTACTTTTAATGAAGAAAAATGCCCCAGGATGCTTTACAGAAGTGTTCATTAAAAAACTGATGTCAGGCTAAAGAAGCGAGCACAAACTTAGAACAGAGTCTTTAAAGAAGGAGGAACTAAAAATCAGATGAGCGGATTCTGCCACCAATAGAAGGGCAAACGGGATGCACCAGAGGTTGAAATCAGAGGTTGAGCACGTGTGGGGTTGTGAATCTGAAAGAGATTATAGGTTTTCTTAAAAAAATTATTTCTCGGGATGTGGGTGTCAGTGGCAAGGCAAGATTTCCCTTTTGTAAAACCATGTTAAGACTGAATGATGATGCCGAAAACACATGCCGAGCATAATGCCTGCTAACTTTACAAAGGAACGATGTACTTTAGCTAAATCTGCTACTGTACATTAGTGTACCTTTAACAAAGGTTTTTTTTAAAACCTTGTCAGTTTGTTTTTCTCATTGTTGCTGAACTGATGTCCCTTTATTGCTACTTAAATAAGGTTTGTTTATTTTTACTCTGGGATGTTTATGACTGCATTGTTAGGAGAAAGAATTGGTTGGCAGGTCAGGTGATAGGAGTTTTTTCATCTTCAGTTTGGAGCTTCAAGTTTGGGTTTTAGTTTTAGAAGGAGCATCAAGCTGAAGTCTCTCCTTGGTTCTGGAAATTCTGTTGATTAGCTGAAAGCAAGGTCTTGCCTTTCTGAAGAGGGCAAATTGGCTGCTGGTGACATGCCTAGAGTGTCTGGTATTTTGGGAAGCTGTTCTGACTTCAAACTGTTTATCCAGAGAGCTGCAGACTTAATCCAGAGGTCTCAAATCCAGTATCACGTGAGCATTAGTCTTTGCTGTGTTGAACTTGTGAAAAGGGTCTTTCATCTATGGGATTGGTTTGATTGGAACACATTCAATATATTTGTTGAGGGTTACACATTATAGCTATTCTGTTTCTTGATTGTAACTAATAGAAGTTCGTGCTAATTTTCTTACTAATCACGTTAACTTTACTCTTAAATAAACTTTGTTTAATAAAAGCTCCCTACTGGGTCATTTGAATCATACCTGAAGTGAAACATTTCATGTTTATCCTAGCCAAATTCAAGATGCAAAATTTATAATTCAGATGGATTCTATAAACTACTTTGGACTATAACAGCTACCGTACTTATTGTTTTCAAAAATAACATTCCTCAGGATACAAGAGAGCTTTGGCTCTTTAAATTACTGTATTGCTGTGGATTACAAGACAACTATGGATGAAAAAGCCTGTTTCCTGAAATGATTCAAATTTTAATTTGAATCATGCTCCCCCTTCCTAGTCTTGATTTAAGATTTTTTCCAGATTTTTCTCTTCCATATCATTACTGTGTTATGATGTTTAAATAACATTACATCTCAGGCCTGATAATAAAGAAAATGGGGTACGATTTCTGAAGCTCTTGGGGAGGTGGTGAGAGTCATACAAATAACAAAGTTGGTGGAATACTCCTACCCACCCTGGCGCATTAACAAAGCTATAAAGCACTTATTATGAATCCAGAACTTCACCACCTTTCACAGTAGCGCAGTTGTTAGCACTGCTACCTCACAGCGCCAGGGATGCAGATTAGATTCTGCACTTGGGTGACTGTGTAGAGTTTGCACGTTCTACCCATGTCCGTGTGGATTTCCTCCGGGGTGCTCCAGTTTCCTCCCACAGTCCAAAAAACATGCTTGTTAGGTGCACTGGCCATGCTAAATTCTCCCTTGTGTTACCCAAACAAGCATTGAAGTTTGGTGACTGGGGATTTTTTACAATAAATTCATTGCACTGTTAATGTAATTCTACTTGTTATTAATAAATAAACTTTAACTTAAAAAACAAGCTGCCAGGTTTCTCTAAGGCCCAGGAAAACCAGGGTGCAGAATTAAAAATAAATTTTACATTTAAATGGAGGCAGGCAGACACTTAACAACATTTTTAGCTCCAACCCACGCCCTGAGGGCAAGTTGGTTGCACCCTCAACACCTTCCCCTCCCATCAACTTTAATACCGATGTCGGCAAGTTTTCCTCCTTTTAACTCCACCCAGCCAGCTTCAGGATAAATTACTCCCATTTTTTCTAATCCTGAAGAGCCCAAATTTTCCCAGTCTTTTCTGATAAGCTTTAGCATGGAAGGTTCTCTGCAACCCCTCTTGCACTAGAATGTCTCTATTGTATTCCAGTGATCAGAGGTGGATATAGTATTCACCTGTGGAAGGATATGCTGACCTTGGAGATGATCCAGAGGAGGTTTACAAGAATGATCCCAGGAATTAAGGGTTTGTCATATGAGTAGCGGTTGAGGACTTGGGGTGAACACTTGATGGAGTTTAGAAGGATGAGGAGGGATCTAATTAAAACTTACAAAATAGTGAGAGGCCTGGATAAAATGGACATGGAGAGGATGTTTCCATTAGTGGAAGAGACTAGAATTCGAGGGCACAATCTCAGAGTGAAGGTACATGCTTTAAAACTGAGATGAGGAGGAATTTCTTCAACCAAAAGGCGGTGAATCTATGGAACTCATTGTCAAGGGGGCTGGGGAGGCCAGGTCATTTGAATGTCTTTAAGACAAACAGAGGTAGGTTTGTGATCAATAAAGGATCAAGGATTATGGAGAGAAGGCAGGAGAATGGGGATGAGAATATCATGATTGCATAGCGGAGCAGATTCAATGGACCGAATGGCTAATGAACCTTATGGTTCATTAAAGATGTGGAATGATTAGTACACTATATAGCTTGATCATCAAATTTACCGCTTTCATGACAAGTTTAAATATTCTTTGTTGACTGCTGCCTGGTAATTGTGTGCTAAAACCTCTTGACCTGATTGCAGAATCATAGAATCTTACAGTACAGAAGGAGACCACTCAGCCCATCGATTCTACACGGATCACAATCCCACCCAGGCCTTATCCCACAATCCCATGTGTTTACTCTAGCTAGTTCCCCGATAGTAAAGGGCAATTTCGCATGGCCAATCCACCTAATCTGCAACACCTTTGGACTGTGGGAGGAAACCGGAGCACCCTGGAGGAAACCAAGACAGACATGGCGAGAATGTGCAAATCCACACAGACAGCGACTGTGCTCGGGATCGAATCCGGGTCCTTGGCACTGTGAAGCATGGTGCTAATCAATAAGTCACTGTGCCACCCAAAGAAGTCAGCAAAGGCTTGAATGAACATGGTGCAGATGTTGCATCTCAGATACTGCAATAATAGAAGAACAGGAAATCTCAGAATAAAAGGTGTATGCCATTGATCAACAGCCTTTCCCCAAAAAGGTTGTGAATATTAACCATCATGATTATATTATATAAGTGGCTGAATGGAAAAGAGCTTGAAGGGGTTTGGCAAGAGATGATAACTATGAAAGGAACTAACTGCTCACCCGGAGAATTAATGTATGCCCAAAATGATTGAACCAAATGGCCTGGGTACATTTTATAATTTCAATGCATTTTTATGGAGTGGCTCACTACAATATCCTAAAATGATACCACATTAATGGCAGCCAAGTTGGATGAGAATCTAAATCATAAAACTTCCTCTGGCTTGACACAAAATTGGAATTCGAAGTAGAGATGACTGTGTGGAAAACTGAAACATGAATACAATTTGAAACTGTAACAAGACAAAGGCATGTTGTTGCTTTATTTCACATTTTGCTGCACAATAGCAGACTGAAGACTGTTTTCTGTCAATGAGGTTGACCAGAACCAGAAGTGATCCACTCCTCCAGCAACAATCTCTGTATGGTCAGCAACAAAAAAGTGCAATGATTAATAAAGAATTTTAAATGAATTACCTCGGTGATAAGAAATCAATAGCTGTTCACCATGTCCTGACATAGAGACGACAGGCCCCATTAGACTGAAAAGCTCCTTCTGTATACCACTGATGCTGAAGATACGAACAATCTGAGCATTTGTCGAAACAGCAGCCCAGCCCTGACCGAGGCAAATGGCTTCAATGCTTTCATTATTTGGCATATCCACCATCCATTCCTTGTTTGTGTCCCTGGAGTTGAAGTGAATACACTGGAGAGTGCTGATAGATAGAAAAGCAAAAAGTGTCTGAATATGCACAATAACTTTGTGAAAAGTACATTACTGACAGTTTCTTGTGTGCTGGGCTTGAAAGGTGATTCCGGGATTTGGCCTGGATGAGTTGAACGAGTCAGAATGAACAAATCGTTTAGGCTCCCCTAATAGTTCAACAGGTTAAGATAATGAGTGATTCAAGCCAGGTTCAGTCCCTGGACTCTGCCAAATTTACTAATCTTCCACTGCATAAAAGTAACTTGACAGCTTAGTTCAGTTGGGAGCATTTTCCTTTTGTACAATGTTTGGTTTTTAAGATCTACTTTGCTTTTAAGAAAATAAAATACTGACAGAAAATTTTCATTGTCACAGGCACAATTTTTTTCAATAAGACAAGTGAACATTAAGGAAATCATGACACTATTTGAGCAGAAAGCTCTTCTTGTGCACTGACTAACATTTCTCTTTCCACCATCACCAAATGACTTGCCCAATCAGTTAACATATGTGGGGAATTGCTATATGGTTGCCCTGTCTGCTCACATCACAGCACATCAAAGAAACGATTTTGCATATCCAGAGAAAAAAGGACAATATAAATGAAAATTGTGAACAAGACATCAGGGCTTAGTTCCCCTCACTATAAGGAAGGGATAATTGTCTAGGGTTTCAGCTCCTACTCAACATCCAACAAGCTTTGTTGGCAAAGACCAATAATAGACATGGTGTCAGGTCACAATTCAGTTCATCAATGATATCTACTACTGTTGACTAGCTTGCTTACACTTCTTGACTTGCTACACACATTAACCGAAGTACACAGGATAGGGGGTAATGTATTGGCATGGATCGAGAACTGGCTGACAGACAGAAAACAGAGTGGAAATAAATGGGTCTTCTTCCAAATTACGGGGGTTACAGATAGTGTGACATGAAGCCAAGATCCCTGTTAAGACCATCCTCATGTGTGCGGAACTTGGCTATCAGTCTCTGCTCAGCAACTCTGCGCTGTCGTGTGTCATGAAGGCCCCCTTGAAGAACATTTACCCGCAGGTCAGAGGCCGAATGCCCATGACTGCTGAAGTGTTCGCCCACACACAAAGAAACTACACCATTTACATGCACACCAAGAACAGGAAACTTGAAAAACTCGGCATCACCACCGGCAACAACCAGGCCTCCCTTGGCACCACAGTAGAAAACAACACTACCGCAGGGAGGTCCATTGTTAACCTGTCAGACTACACACTTCAATCAAAGGAAATCGAAGTTCTCAGCCGAGGGCTCAATTTCTGTCTCACCACCAAAATGGACCCCATCAGTCTTGCAGCGGACACAGAGGAATTCATCAGGCGAATGAGGCTGCGTGAGTTCTTCCACAAACCCCAAGAGGCCAATAGCAGACTCAATGAGATAGCTAATGAACCAGAACAGCCGACAGAGGGATCCGCAGTGCAGCAACCGAAGAGGAATGAATCCAATTGGACTCCTCCGGAAGGCCGCTGCCCCCGACTGGACATGTATGCCCAAGCCATCAGGAGGTGCGTGAACACCAGATTCATCAACCGCACTTACAAGACAGTCCCGAACATCACCCAAGCACAAAGCAAGGCCATCCGTGCTCTTAAGACCAACCGCAACATTGTCATCAAACCAGCAGACAAAGGAGGCGCCACCGTCATACTGAACAGAACGGACTACTGTGAAGATGTGTACCGACAGCTAAACAATGTGAAACACTACAGACAGTTACCGGCGGATCCGACCAAAGAACACACTCGTCAACTCGACACTCTGATCAAAACCTTTGATCCGGACCTTCAGAACACCTTCCAGACTCTCATTCCACATACTCCCCACATTGGAGATCTTTACTGCCTCCCAAAGATACACAAGGCAAATGTACCCGGCCGTCCCATTGTATGGGGCAATGGGACCCTGTGTGAGAACCTCTCCGGCTATATCGAGGGCATCCTGAAACCCATTGTACAAAGAACCCCCAGCTTTTGTCTTGACACTACGGACTTCCTACAGAAACTCAGCACGCATGGAGCAGTTGAACCAGGGACACTCCTTGTCACAATGGATGTCTCGGCGCTCTACACCAACATCCCCCACGACGATGGTATTGCTGCAACTGCCTCAGTACTCAATGCCAACAACTGCCAGTTTCCGGATGCAATTTTACAACTCATCCGCTTCATCTTGGACCACAATGTCTTCACCTTCAACAATCAGCTTTTCATCCAGACACATGGAACAGCCATGGGGACCAAATTTGCACCTCAGTATGCCAACATCTTCATGCACAGGTTCGAACAAGACTTCTTCACTACACGAGATCTTTAACCAAGGTTATATACTAGATACATTGATGACATCTTTTTCCTTCGGACTCATGGTGAACAATCATTGAAACAACTGTATGAGGATATCAACAAGTTCCATCCCATCATCAGACTCACCGTGGACTATTCTCCAGAATCAGTTGCATTCTTGGACATACGCATCTTCATCAAGGACGGTCACCTCAGCACCTCACTGTACGGAAAACCGACAGACAACCTCACAAGCTCCACTTCTCCAGCTTCCACCCTAGACACGTTAAAGAAGCCATTCCCTATGGACAAGCCCTCCGTATACACAGAATTTGCTCAGATGAGGAGGATCGTGACAGACACCTCCAGACGCTGAAGGATGCCCTCGTGAGAGCAGGATATGGCGCTCGACTCATCAATCGACAGTTCCAACGTGCCACAGCGATAAACCACACTGACCTCCTCAGAAGACGAACACAGGACAAGGTGGACAGAGTACCCTTTGTTGTCCAGTACTTCCCCAGAGCGGAGAAGCTACGACATCTTCTCCGGAGTCTTCAACATGTCATTGATGACGATGAACATCTTGCTAAGGCCATCCCCACCCCACTTCTTGCTTTCAGACAACCACACAACCTTAAACAGATCATTGTTCGCAGCAAACTACCCAACCTTCAGGAGAACAGTGACCACAATACCACACAACCCTGCCACAGCAACCTCTGCAAGACATGCCAGATCATAGACATGGACAACATCATCAAACATGAGGATACCATTCACCAGGTACACGGTACATACTCTTGCAACTCGGCCAATGTTGTCTACCTAATACGTTGCAGAAAGGATGTCCCGAAGCATGGTACATTGGGGAGACCATGCAGACACTACGACAGCAGATGAATGAGCATCGCTCAACAATCACCAGGCAAAACAGTTCCCTTCCTGTGGGCGAACACTTCAGCAGTCATGGCATTCGGCCTCCGACCTGCGGGTAAATGTTCTTCAAGGGGGCTTTCGTGATACACGACAGCGCAGAGTCGCTGAGCAGAGACTGATAGCCAAGCTCCGCACACATGAGGACGGTCTTAACAGGGATCTTGGCTTCATGACACACTATCTGTAACCCCCGTAACTTGCCTGGGTTAGCAAAAAAACCTCACTTACTGTGCTGTCTGGAGAAAATACACAATTCTCTAACCAATGCTCAGGATTTCCTTCACACACATTGTTAGCCACTTTAACACTTGAATAGCAGGTTAGATGTACGGATTCGCATTCTAATCAGCAGTATGTAACTGTCTGTGTGGATATGAGTGCCTCTGCAGATCAGAACACTGCATTTGCCTGACGAAGGCGCATAGCGTCGAAAGCTCGCGGATTTACTATCAAATAAATTGGTTGGATTTAAAATTGGTGTTGTAAAACTTTACTGAGTTTACCCCAGTCCAACGCCGGCATCTCTACATCATGTCTTCTTCCAAATGGCAGGCAGTGACTGAGAACAATACAGCACAAACAGGCCCATCGGCCCACGAGTTGCGCCGATCACATCTACCAATCCACATACCTATCTATAACCCCCTATCCTATTCGTTTCCATATACTCATCCAGAAGTCTTTTAAAAGACCCCAGCAAGTTTGCCCCTACCACCTCCGACAGCAGCCGATTCCATTCACTCACCACCCTCTGAGTGAAAAACTTACCCCTAACATCCCCTCTGTATTTGCTTCCCTGCACCTTAAATGTGTCCTCTCGTACTGACCATTTCAGCTCGGGGAAATAGTCTCTGAGAGTCCACCCTATCTATTCCTCTCAACATTTTATAAACCTCTATCAGGTCGCCTCTCAACCTATGTCTCTCCAGTGAGAAGAGTCCCAGCTCCTTCAAGCTATCGACTTGTGGAGTACCTCAGGGATCAGTGCTTGGGCCCCAGTTGTTCACAATATATATGAGGGAACCAAATGTAACATTTCCAAGTTTGCTGATGACGCAAAACTGGGTGGAATTATGAGTTGTGAGGAGCTTGCAAGGGGCTCCAAGATCACTTAGACAAGTTGGGGCAGTGGGCAAACATATGGCAGATGCAGTACAACATGGTTAAATGTTAAGTTATACACTTTAGAGCGAAAAACAGAAAATGTATTATTTAAATGATGAAAAATCGGGAAGTGTAGATGTACAAAAGAATCTGGGGGTACTTGTACACTAGTCAATGGAAGTAGAAAGGCAGGTGCAGCAAGCTAATAGGAAGGCAAATTATATGTGGGCCTTCATTGCAAGAGGATTTGAGTTCAGAAGTGGGCGGCACCATAGCACAGTGGTTAGCACTGCTGCTTCACAGCTCCAGGGACCTGGGTTTAATTCTTGGTTGGGTCACTATCTGTCTGGAGTTTGCACATTTTCCCCGTGTCTGCGAGGGTTTCCTCTGGTTTCCTCCTACAGTCCAAAGATGTGTGGGTTAGGTTAATTGGCCATGCTAAATTGCCCCTTAGTGTCCCGGGATGCATAGGTTATAGGGATTTGTGGGTATAATACATCGGGATATGGGGATAGGGCCTGGGTGGGATTGTGTTCGGCGTAGACTCAATGGGCCGATCGGCCTCTTTCTGCACTGTAAGGTTTCTATAATTTCTAAGTAGGGATGTCTTACTGCAGTTTCACGAGGCCTTGGTGAGACCACATCTGGGGTAATGGTGTGCAGTTTTGGTCTCTCTATTTAAAAAAATATGTACTTGTCATAGAAGTAGTGCAGCAGAGACTCCATTGTCTGATACTTGAGTGGCAGGACCGTACTATGAGGAGAGATTGTTCGACTGGGTCTGTATTCACTAGAGCTTGGAAGGATGGGAGGAGATCTGATTGAAACATATAAAATTTTAACAGTGCTGGACAGATTGGATGCAGGGAGGATATGTTCCCTAGTTGGGAAATCTTGATGTGGAGATGCTGATGTTGGACTGGGGTAAACATAGTAAGAAGTCTAACAACACCAGGTTAAAGTCCAACAGGTTTATTTAGCAGCAAATGCCATCAGTTTTCAGAGCACTACTCCTTCATCAGGTGCAACTCACTTCATCAACTCCCATTCACTTGACAAAGGAGCAGTGCTCCGAAAGCTAATGGCATTTGCTACCAAATAAATCTGTTGTACTTTAACCTGGCATTGTGAGACTTCTTACTGGAAATCTTGAACTGGGGAAATGGTCTATCTCATATCCTGAGATTGTTTAGAACTGAGGTGAGGAAACGTTTTTTCATTCAAAGAGTAGCGGATATGTGGAATTCTCTACCATAGAAGGTTGTGGAGACCAAGTCAATTAATGCATTCAAAAAGAGACAGTTTTTTTTTCGATTTTAATGGCATCAAGGAGGATGGAGAAAAAGCAGCATTATAGCATTGAGACAGAGGATCAGCTACAATCACTTTGAATAGCGCAGCAGGCCGAAAGGGCCTAACTGAACTCCTAGTTTCTATATTAAATACTGCCATGCTGGTGAAATATAGATTGATGCAAATAGTTATTTCCATTGGCTCCATCAGCATCAGTGCTTCCCCAATCTGCTGCACTAACAATTTTAAAGTATACCAATCAAATCTGGATTCAGAGTCAGACATAGGAAACCTTTGGGGAGCTACTGCATTGTGGTATTGTCAGAAACAACCCAGAGCAAATGTCCTGGAAACTCAGATTTGAACTCACTACGGCAGATGGTGAAATTTGAATTCAATAATAAAAAAAGCTGGAATTAAAAGTCTAATGATGACCATGATAGTTATTATAAAATCCTATCTGGTTCATTAATCTGCTTGAGGGAAGGAAATCTGCCATCCTTACCTGGTCTGGTCTACATGTGACTCCAGACCCACAGCAATGTAGCTGTAATGTAAATGCCATTCAGTTCAAGGGCAATGAGAGATGGGTAACAAATGCTGGCCCAGCCAGCAACACTTATATCTCATGAATGAATTTAAAAAAAGGACAGGTTTAATTAAGTCCAGCCAAATATTTTGTGCCAAAAAGGTCTTGTCTGCTCAGCAATTAATGACCAGTTTGCACCTCAGTCAGAAGAATGAATTTAAGTTTTCCAGGACTCAGTAACATACTGCAAATTTCAGTAAGAGTCAAGTTTTCAGCAGTATTTTGTGCCCAGTATCAAACATAAGCACAGGCATTATTCTGCACTGTAAACTTTGCTGACTATGCATGCAAACAAAATAATCTTGACTTGTCTTTTCCTCCTACAGGTACTGACTGATGTGCTGTATATTTCCAGTATTTTCTATTTTTATTTCAGCTACGTGAAGAGGGTGGGTGAGTAGAAACCACTGCTGCACTATTCTTGCAAAAAGCAGGCATAACCTCAAAGGGCTGAACGGCCTCCTTCAGTGCTGTAATCATTTTATGATTCTAACTTCCTCCAGTAGTATATGTCCAAATTGTTGTTCATTCAGCAAAACTAGCATACTTTTACACATGGCCTGATCCTGTTTCCAAATTCCAATATTTTCACAAATGATCCACGATGCACAAAAGTCACAACCAGGATTGGCAGCTTGTCAGGCCTACCCCTGAAAAGGTGTGTGTGTGCGTTGAAAGAAGCTCATTGGCCAGAGTCAACCCACAGACTGCATGCTGGGTGGTACCAATAAAATGATAAGATTTTTTTCAATGAATATTATTTGGCAAACACATGGCAATGTAGGAATTAGGAAGAGGAATAGGCATTCAGCCCTTCGAGTTCACTTTGCCATTTAACACGATCATGACTCATCTTATCTCGGTCTCAACTCCACTTTCATACCTGTTGCCCAAAGCCCTTCATCTCACTTTTTATGAAAAGCCTGTCTATCTCTTTCTTGAATCTGTCAATTGATTCTGCCTCCACTGCATCCTTGGACAGTGAGTTCCACAGATTCACAACCCTCTGAGAGAAGTAGCTTCTCCTCATCTCAGTTTTGAACTGATCTCCTCTCATTCTATACTTATTACCGCTGATGATAAATACTTCATCCACATCCATGGTGTTGCACAACGCAAACTGTAAATATTTAAAAAGATCTCTCTCCTTTGTATTTTTACCTGGGCAGTTCATCGGTTTTTGTACACGCTAGTAATACTGCTTCCTGGGATAAATCGGCCATGGTGTGATTCAGAACATTACTCAAATGTATTGCATGATGTACTGAGGTATCATGGAATTCTACATCAATGGCATTATCTTGTTCATCACTGTAACAGCGAATGATACCTGTGGAATTCCACACCTAAAAAATAAACCAGATACAACTGATAAGAATATTGTGGCCTAAAATTAACAACAATGCTTAAAGTAAGCAACAAGATGAAAAATACAGTATCCAGAGAAAATTAACGATACACAGTATGGGCAATGTAGGTTCTAAACTACCACAATATTACATTTTAGTTGTGTCAGAGCTTTAAAGCTGAAGTGCAACAATTTCTTAACACATGATACATTAGCTCTAAAATCTCCTTGGGTGTATGAAACACAAGCCAAAAACCTCTGGCCCTCAGCCATAGCTAGTATTCTCTGGTGCTGCTGAGCGCCAAATTCTCCATTCTCGCGGCCAGGGGATTGGGAATGAATGAGATCAGAGAAACCTGCCCATAATCTCTTTCACCCAAACCATGGGCCTTTGATCTTATCAAAAGGAATCATCTTACATTACAAAATGCGGTATTATATACATAACATTAAAATTGGTGCCTAGGAAGTTAGTTATAAGGTCATCCTATTAGATACAACTATTGCCCGACATTAAGAAAGTGGGAGAACTCATGGAGTAATCAGCCAAATATTATTCCTTCAACCAATACTAAACAAGCCAACTATTCTTACATTTTATTGCTGCTTCTGGGGTCTTGCTATTCAATAAATAGCTGCCTCCATAATCATCACACTTTAAAGTACTTCAATGAAATATTTGAGACAAATGTCCTGTTTTCCTGTTTGAAATTATGACTCTTGGAAAACTTTAAGAAAACACGATGCTTCATTCTTATGTATTTCATCTCTAAGGCAGGGACACAAAGAGACAAAAAGCAATGCTGGCTGAGCTTACCATGAACCGATGCAGGAGGTGAGAGGGTGTGGAACAAGGCTGAAAAGGCTTTTGCTGTGGTGTTGGCACAGGCCCAGAGTATGCTGCAAAAACTGGTGCAGCTCGTACACTATCAGCTTGGTCATTGTCATCATCATCACCTTCGTTATCTAATTTATCCAAATGGACGGGAGATTCAATATCTGAAACAAATTTACAGAAACTTCAAAATCGTTATTTGAGTATCATCTTTTGCTCTTTGAACCCAGTTATATAACATAAATACTACCTTTTAATTGCAAACCTTTTAATCTGCAGGGAAAACTAAACTCTCTGCAGGAAAGATACGTGCCGGCAAGGAGGAAGGATGTGAAAGGTAGGATTAGAGAACCATGGCTTACCAGGGATATTGAGGACTTGATCAGGAAGAAGCGAGAGGCTTACATTAGATCTAGGCAACTGGGGACTGAGACAGCGCTGGAAGCTTATACAGAGTGTAGACGAGATCTTAAAAGGGGTGTTAGAAAGGCAAAAAGGGGCCACGAAGTGGCTCTGGCAGGTAGGATTAAGGAAAATCCTAAGGCATTTTACACCTATGTAAGGAGCAAAAGGATGGTTAGAGGCAAGATTGGACCTCTCAGGGACAGAGGAGGGGATCTATGCTTAGAGCCTGAGGGAATGGGGAGATCCTGAATGAATACTTTGCGTCGGTATTCACGCAGGAGACTGGCCAGATGTCTGTTGCTGATGTTGACAAAGTTGAGGATAGGTTGAGGGAAATAAAGATTACGAGGAAAGAGTGTTGGGGCTGTTAGGCAGCTTAAAGACATATAAAGCTCCGGGGCCTGATGGCATTTACCCCAGGCTGCTAAGGGAGTTGAGGGAAGACCTAGCTGGGCCTCTGACGCAAATCTTTGTCTCTTCCTTGGACACAGGTGAGGTCCCAGAGGACTGGAGGATAGCAAACGTAGTACCGTTGTTTAAAAAAGGTCAGAGGGATCACCCAGGGAACTATAGGCCGGTGAGCTTGACTTCAGTTATAGGTAAGCTAATGGAGAGGATCCTTAGGGACAGGATGTATGAGCATCTGGAGCGCTGCGATCTGATCAGGGATACGCAGCATGGCTTCGTCAAGGGGAAGTCTTGTCTTACAAATCTAGTGGAATTTTTTGAAGAAGTGACAAAAACAGTTGATGAAGGACATGCTGTTGATGTCGTCTACATGGATTTCAGTAAGGCGTTTGACAAGGTTCCTCATGGTAGACTGATAGAGAAGGTGAAGGCGCATGGGATACAGGGCCGGGTATGTAGATGGGTCGAGAACTGGCTCGGGAGGAGGAGACAGAGGGTAGTAGTGGAAGGCTCTTTTTCCGACTGGAAGCCTGTCACTAGTGGAGTGCCACAAGGCTCAGTACTAGGTCCTCTTCTATTTGTGGTCTACATAAACGACTTGGAAGTTGGGGTAGGTGGTGAGATCAGCAAATTTGCTGATGACACCAAGATGCTTGGATTGGCGGGTACAGAGGAGCAGTGTCAGGCAATACAACAGGACATAGACAGGTTGGTAGACTGGGCAGATAGATGGCAAATGGAATTTAATCCGGATAAATGCGAGGTGATGCATTTTGGCCGGAAAAATGTAGAAGAGAGTTATAGGATAAAAGGTAAAACTATTCGGAGTATAGAGACGCAGAGAGACTTGGGGGTGCAGGTTCACAAGTCTCTGAAGGTGTCTTCACAGGTGGAGAAGGTGATAAAGAAAGCGTATAGTATGTTAGCTTTCATAGAAAAGGGTATAGAATACAAGAGTAGGAGTTTGATGTTGCAATTGTATAGAACGTTGGTTAGGCCTCACTTGGAATACTGCGTCCAGTTCTGGTCGCCGTACTATCGGAAGGATGTGGAGTCCTTGGAGAGAGTGCAGAGGAGGTTTACCAGGATGCTGCCTGGTATGGAAGGACTGTCTTATGAGGAACGATTAAATAGACTGGGGTTGTTTTCCCTTGAAAGACGTCGGCTTAGAGGGGATCTAATAGAGGTGTATAAGATTATAAGGGGTATAGATAGAGTAAATGGTGGTAAACATTTTCCACCTTCAGAAATGGATAGGACGAGGGGTCATGGCCTTAGGGTGAGGGGGGCTATGTATAAGACGAATATTAGAGGGCAGTTTTTCACACAAAGGGTAGTGGGGGTGTGGAATGCACTGCCGAGTAAGGTGGTGGGAGCAGGCACGCTAGGGCTGTTTAAGGGTCTCTTGGACAGCCACATGAGCGTTATGCAGATAGAGGGATATAGTAGGACTGTTTAACTATGGCTTTTTTTTCCACAGGTAATTCGGTCCATACTTGACCAACAAGGAGCATGCATTCGGCAGGTGGTGCGAGGACAGCTCTTGGATGTTGATTCATGGGTTGCCTGGTGCTTCATGTCGTAAATGAGTGCTTTATCTGGACCATCTGAAGGGCACCATGACAGCTCAGTGACTATCGCTGTAGCTGTGCAGACACTTGGAATTGGGCCGGTGTCTGCGGGAGTTTGCGCGTTCTCCCCGTGGTTGCGTGGGTTTTCTCCGGGCGCTCCGGTTTCCTCCCACATCCAAAAAATTCGCTCTTAGGCTGATTGGGAAACAAATTGTCCCTACATTGAGACTCTTCCATATTAGGAATAACCTAAAATTAGAATAGGATAATGGAATTGTTACTATATAGTTATGACGGCGGTGCGGGCTCGTTGGGCCGAAGGGCCTGTTTCCCGTGCTGTGTTGCTCTAATCTAATCTAATAATACGGCTTCAAATGAATGATCATTTCCATCATTATCCACCAATGGCTGTCTTATTGGCGATGGAAGTGACATATTCCTGCCTTTTGTTAAAAAGTCACTATCCTCTTCAAATAAATTGTCAAATGTTTGTGCTTATTCAGGTGAGTGATATCTGTGCTAGTATTGCATTTTCCCTTTTGACATTTCATCAAGGCTATAACCAGTTGTCAATTCTATTCAATTATAAATGTTGCATTCACTGCCTTAGAATCCCTACAGTGCAGAAGGAGACCATTCGGCCAAGTGAGTAACAAAAAGCCCATATATAAAAAATATAAAATATGCTCCTGCAACAATGTCAGTGCTCACTATGGCATTCAAGAGAAATTTAGTCTATTATATAGCAAAAATGGTCTAAACAAGCTGCATTTTTTTGTTGAAAAGTAACATCTTATTTTTTTAGCTGTAAAACTGATCAAAATTTTTTTAAATAGAATGAACAGCATTTCATCTTGACCACTTCTAACTTTCACACTTGCCAAAAGTGAAAACAAAAATAGGTAAAACTAGCAGAGATGGATGAAAATTTATAGAATAGCAACATTTATATTTTCATGTTGATTCAAATATCATGCTTACTCCATACCGTGTGAATTATCATCTTCAATGGCTCGATTATGTCTAGAACGGTTGACTATACCCATTACATTGTCATCTTCTCCATCATCATCATCCATCACTGCCGACGGAGGTGACAGATTTATGCCTTTTGTTAACAAGTCACCATCCTCTTCATCAAACAAATTGTCAAAAGTGTTAGCAGCTGAATGGGAAGACAATTCCTGAAGAAAAACACTTCATAAAGATACAGCAACCAGATTCAACAGAACTAATTTCAAGTCAATGCAAATTTTATGTATCTTTTCTTCAAAAGACAGCTGAGTTTATAAATATCAGTACAATATGTGTAATTTTGCTATAAACTGTGGAACAAACACTTCCGTGATTGGGGATTTATTGAATATATCATATAATGTTAAATAAATTAGATCCATTAACTTTATTACTAGTGACCATTTTGCAGTGGCTTCTGCAAACTGTATTAGAAAGAGTGAACTATGCCAACTACAACATTTCAAAAGAGGTTACAATCCCTGTCATACCCTATGTTTAGTGCTCACCTTGCTACCAACATTTGCCAAAACACCTTCAAGGAGCCCCAGATTTCCTTCAGCATCTGTATATACTATATTTCCTTTTGAAGGGTGCCATGCCATTGCACAGATTCGAAAAGCCTTTTCATGCTGGAACCTAAAAAAGCACATACCCAAGTATTATAGCAAACATTTAATATTGAATCACCATTTTATAGGTTACACTGCACAAAAGGTAGTTTTGTCTCCGAAATAAATATGAGGAGAGACACACATAAGAAATTAGGGCCTCCCACCACACAGAATAGGAACAACCCCCCATCCTCCTTTCCTGCCAAAGTCCTCTGGGCACAGCCAGGAGGCAATGCAGGAGGGACAGCCAGGAGGGACAAAGTGAGCTTTGTCCCTCACCCTCCAGGACTTCATGCACCTTCGCACCCTATGTGGTCATCACAACTGGTTTTTGATTTTGATAAAAGGCATGATTCGTGCCAGTGTGATGTCAACACCACTAGGGGGAACAGATACATTGTGGGCAGATGCTACAGTGTCAAACCCTTTAGTTATATGAAAATTTATTTAAAACAATGGAAATCAGACTCATGCCCTTGCTGGGCGTGAATCTGATTACATCTCGAGTAGGCGAGTGGGGAAGATTTTGATTGAGATTTTGCAAACACAAATCCCATTTTTGGCTGTTCACAGGATTTAGCAGCCTTTACAGGATTTGAATTCACAGCTAACAGGTGCACTAGATCTCATCTCATAACCATACAACACTAGCATTTTAAAAACACAAGTATATGGAGAAGTATACTGATCAGTTCTCAATTGCTGAGCTGTTAAACTAGCAAAGTTTTTCAACGCCTTGTTGATTTTCAATTAACTCAGTTTTGGAAGCAGTGGCACAACTCTTTGCAAAACCAAACAGAATCAGGAAGCAAGTTTACATTTCCAATTCTATATATACCAAGTTCATTTATTATTCAATGGATAATAGGAGGTGTTTTTCCAAAGACAACAAGGGAACAAACTAGCAATTTTGCACATCCTTTGGTTGCAAACTGAAGAAAAAAATGTTAAAGGTCCACTTCTCATTGGTGAACAATCTGTACCATGGACTAAGAATTAGAGTCACAGATACGTCCAAAATGTGAATTTAAATTCTTATACTTCAATCCCAATCTTTTTAGATACTTATTTTTTAGCCTTCAGTTACAATTATTAACTTCACTCAGCAAGTTCCACAGCAGACAATTACATTATTACCCAGAAATGTATATCCTAATAATGTGACACTAATAAACTTAAACTAGATTCAACTGATGACCTCTCCCCTCACCACTCTTGAAAAAAACAGCTTGTAGATCATAGGCTTAAACCCATATCTTTAATCTGTTGTTTAATAGATTCAACCACCAAGAAACTTTGCAAGTTTTGCTGCAACCATTCTTAAGATGCCTCAGCAATTGGATTTGTTATTATTAAACTCTTACGACACTCATCCTAAATGCTATTAATGAAATTTGAAGATACTAAAAAGTAGACATAGAGTGTCTATGTCAGAATTACGCTTTTTTTTAAAATTATGAAATATTACACTTCTGCTTTAAGCAAAATATAACAAAATTATTTCCCAAAGTCCAACGCAACAGAGGAATGGTTCATTAGCTTTCAACAATTAATTTCATCAATTAATATATTTCAATCCAAAGTACAAACAAATAACATTTCTAAACAGATCATCCCTTTTCTTAGTACATATATATTGGACAAATTATTCTTGAAAAAGTTTCAATGTTTACTGGAGAATTTTTATTCTTCATTGCAAATAAGGCAGACTCAACAAAGAACAACAAAGAACAAAACAGCTCTGGAAACAGGCCCTTTAACCCAACGAGCCGCGCCGCCATTTTAACGTTCCCACTTCTACTCATGACCCTTGTCTATCTTTATGGAAATCTGCATTGGAGCGAATTTGGGGAGACAATTTAGGGACAATTTGTTTTGCCAATCAGCCTAAGAGCACATCTTTGGGGTGTGGGAGGAAACTGGAGCACCCAGAGAAAATCCACATAAGCACAGGGAGAATGTGCAAACTCCCACAAATACCGGTCCAAATCCCTGTATCTGCACAGCAACAGTGATAGTCACTGAGCTGTTGTGTTGCCCATCAACTAGTCCAGTTTAAGCGTACACTGATGACATGAAGCAATAGGCTACTCTTGAAAAAATCCAAGACCAGCCCTCTCACGACCCATCGCGTGTATGCCCCTTGTTGGACAACAAGGCGGACTGAAGTAAATAGGATAAAAGAGAAATATGTCAACAACATGTACTCAAGAAGGAAGTTTGAAGTTTTGACTGTAGCGTATCCTGCACACAGTTCAGTGAGACACTGCATCATAAACACTTCTAAACTACAATGAAATTTCACGAATTAATGCAATAAATATTGTACCTTGCAACACATTTTCTGGTGTGTACATTCCACACTACCATCGATCCATCAATGCTTCCAGCAGCCACATAACCACCACAAGGAGACCATGATGCAACATTTAATGACTGAGGAAGGAAAAGGAGAATATTCTCGAAGTTTAGCATTTCAAACAATACATGAATATCTCCCCCCCCTCCCCATTTAATTAGCATATGTGTCCCTTTCAAAAAGGGAGCATGATTTCTAAAACCAGTTAGCAGGGAAATGCACAAAAAAATTATCTATTTCTCAAGTAATTTTTTATGGAAACATTTCCATGATTTTCAAAGTATTACTTCTGTTCTACACAGTACGAATTTATGAGAGCTATTCTCAATGATTCTTGCTTGTTGAAATGCTATCCCTAATGCATATTCATGCACTTTTTCCTTTTATTAAATTTCAGTTAAGTTGTTCTCAATTGTAATGTAAAACTTACCGTCACAATGCTATCATCTGAGAGATTATCAGTATTTTCCCAAGTGTCGCTTTCAAAGAGTTTCACAACTTTCTCTACTGGAACAGCCAGGAACTACATGCACATATCAAAACAAAAAGAAAATTAGACTTAAAAAAATTGTGATGGACAAAGAGCTTGCATCTCACACTTTTATAATATATATATTTTTAACATTTATTAGTGTCACAAATAGGCTTACATTAACACCGCAACGAAGTTAGTAAAAATCTCCTAGTCACCATACTTCAGTGCCTATTTGAATACACTGAGGCAGAATGTAGCGTGGCCAATGCACTAACCAGCACTTTTTTCAGACTGAGGGAGGAAACCAGAGCACCCAGAGGAAACACACGCAGACATGGGTAGAACCTGCAGACTCCACACAGTGACCCAGTTGGGGATTGAACCCAGGTCCCTGGCACCATGAGGCAACAAGAGCTAACCACTGCTCATTGGAGTTTATCTGTATCACTGTATTTCCTGAGAATAACTCTGTTCCATCTTTCATCATCACGTATGGTAGCTAGAAACTGATGTGATTCCACGCTGGCAGGCATCATACTCCATCTCTCTCATATACGAAACAAGCCAAGTGAATACAGTGGCTGCAGGAATAGGTCAGAGGCTGAGAAATCTGTACCAAGTAGCTCACTTCCTGACTCTCTGAAATCTAGCAATCTTGTCCAAAGCACAAGTCAGAAGGTAGTCAATGTGTGGTGACTAGGAGACTTTCACAGTAACTTTATTGCAGTGTAATGTGAGCCTGCTTGAGATACTAATAAAAAAAGACTGAAAGACTTTGATAGCGATGTGTTTTTATGAGATTGCTTCACCTCCAGATGCAACTTGATAAGTTTGTATTGATTCCCTCGATCTAAAGCAAATTGATGCTTCTCAGAACTTGAGACTGTTACTATTCCTATCCTATTGCTTACAGCATTGGTTAGGAATTTGAAGTGAATCCCACCTATACTTGCCACTGCATTAGCTAGCCAATGCAGGAACATTCTACTTCCCAACAATTAAAGAGCAAATCTTTCACTTTCCTTGAAGTATAAACACTTTACAGCTATAACTGTTTTTCATTATTGACACTTTGCAGATTTGCACAAATTAGAATCATGTCTCGCTCATCTCTTACCAGCTGGCTCACTGCAACAGCAACAGTGGCCTATAAGCAGGTGACTGCACAAGTAATTCTGCACCTTTGCCAATCATAAGAAACAGAGAGCTACAAAACTCCATTTAATTAAAACAAACTTGTTTTATAAACCAGGCATTTTCTATCAACAAACCCAGATGGCACACAAAAATAATTCTGTTGCCGTTACATTTCATTTCATGTTCGACATTTAATCTTTGACCTATTTAACAAGCGATACTAGGAATAAATCTCAAACCAATATATCCAATCCTTTATTTCGTCCCTGTGGTAAAATCTATTTTATGGCTTTTCTGAAAATAAAACCCTTTTTGTAAGGTGCTGGTTTCACATTTACCTTTCCAATCCTTGGCTGCCACTCGAGTCTACAGATCGATGTTGCTCGGCTCACCTCATTGAATTTAGTCAGCAGTGGCCAACTTACTACGAGTGTCTACAAAATAGAAAAATAGCTCTTCAAACACAATAATTATCACGCTTATTAAATGCACTTTGAATATATATCTGGTTTTAAAGCTGATTTAAGCAATTGTAATACTGAAGTTTCTTTTCATAAATGGGACCAAAATGGAGGCTTTAATGCCTATTCAGCTTCTTCAATTCAATTTAAGATTAAAATCTTATGATTTTTTTGCACAAATCACTTTCTACTACAATTTTATAAAGGCTGTGCTTTGCAAAATTGTATGCTGATGGAAGATCAAGTTTTGCAGCTGCCATCTTTACAGGCAGCAATGTGCAACAGGGGGCACGCATGGCTGCCTTTTTAAAGGGTACAACGTGCACCAGGGTGTATGCACAACTGTCATCTTTACAAGCAGCAATGTGCACAGGGCTTATTGTCTCTGGCAACAAGAGAAGAGAATGTTGTGAACTTTTGTATTGTGAACTTGAAAACACATTTTATGGGAAATTAGAAGAGAAGGATTTTGATTTGCTATTGTCACATGTATACAGTGAAAAGTATTGTTTCTTATGTGCTATACAAAGCATACCGTACATGGGAAAGAAAAGGAGAGAGTGCAGAATTACTGTTACAGTCAAAGCTAAGGTTTAGAGGAAGATCAACTTAGTGCAAGGTAGGTCCATTCTAAAATCTGTCGACAGCAGGGAAGAAACTTTTTTGAGTTGGTACATTATCTCAGATTTTTGTCTTTTTCCTGATGGAAGAAGGTGAAAGAGAGTACACCAAGGGTGTGGGGTCCTTGATTGTGCTGGCTGCTTTCCCGAGGCAGTGGAAAGTGTAGAGAGTGTCAATGGATGGGAGACTAATTTGAGTGATGGACTGGACTTTGTCACAACCCTTTGTAGTTTACTGCAGTTTTGGATAGAGTAGGAGCCAAAACCAGCTGTGATACAACTAGAAAGAATGCTTTCTATGGTACATCTGTAAACATTGGTGACAGTTGTAGCAGACATGCCAAATTTCCTTAGTCTCTTGAGAAAGTAGAAGCATTGGTTACTTCCTTAACTATAGCATTCACATGGAGGGACCAGGACAGGTTGTTGGTCATCTGGACATCTAAAATTGTGAAGCTCTCGACCTCTTCTACTTTGTCACCATTGATATAGACAGCAGCATGCCCTCCACCATGCTTCCTGAGACTGATGACCATCTCCTTTATTTTATTGACTTTGAGGATAAGATTATTGTTGTCGCATCACCTAACCAAATTCTCTATCTCTTTGCTTACAGTGTTGCATCATTGTTTGAGATCAGACCCACAACAGTGATGTCATCAGCAAACTTGAAAATCAAGTTGGAGGGGAATTTGACCAGTCAAAGGTGTACAAGGAGTATAGTAAGGGACTGAGGACACAACATCGCAGAGCATTAGTACTGAGAATGACCATAGAGGTGGTGTTGTGAGCAATTCTAGGATCCAGTTGCAAAGGAAGGAGCAAAGCCCCAGGCCACAAAGTTTGGAGATAAGACTTGGAGGAATAATGGTGTTAAAGGCTGAGTTGTGGTTTATGAATAGCAATCTGACACAGGTGTCTCTAAATATTCCAGAGTTGACTATAGGGCCAGGGAGATATGGACCTCTTGTAGCAATAGGCAAACTGTAAAGGATTCAGGCCGTCTGGGAGGCAGGAATTGATTTGTGTCATGAATAACCTTTCAAAGCACTTCATAATGACGAAATGTCAGAGCCAGCGGATGAAAGTCATTAAGGCATGCTGCCTGGCTTTTCTTTGGTATTGGATTAATGGATGATACAGACAGGAAAATAAAATTTGCAGTGTTGGTTAGTGTTTTTGAACTGTCTCACTATCCCAGTAATGTAAGTGATTTGTAGAATGCTGTAAGTGCTAGACTCTATTGCCTCTCCTCATTCTTATCCCTTCTGCCATTTCGAATTCCAGACTGCAGCCTGAAGCAGTGTCATCATTGGATTTCTGCACATGCATGTATCAGGACACATGAACAGGCGGGCATCAGTAGCCATCTTTCTACAGCATTGGCAGGAAAAACATTGTCTGACAAATGCTTACTTTAATGTAACCAAACTGATACTGGAGCACACAACTACATGACTTCAAGCATAAAACTTGCCCAACCTACCTGATCAGCAATTTTCCAGACACATACTGACCCATCACAACTGGAGGAAGCCTATAAAATGCAATGCAATTGTTATGTACTGAACAATTTAAATACTAAACTATAAAAGAAACTTATACATATTAAAACAAAAACCCTGTTGCTGTCATTTAAAAGATTAAAATACTATTGTGAACTTTTAATAGGAAGATTCCAGGCAGAATGGAAAACCACAACGGTAATGCGAAAAGGAACTCAGGAAAGGAGAGACACAGCAGTAAACTTTAGGGCAGTTCTAACATTGGAAAAAATGCTAGAATTCATTATTAAGGAAGTAGAAGTAGGGCATTTAGAAAATACTAATATAATCAAGCAATGTAGACATGGTTTGATGGAAAAGAAATAGTATTTTGACAAAATTATCTGTTTTTTTTAAAGAATGTAACAATAACAAAGGTAGCTATCCATCTTGTAAGACAATGATTTGTGGAGTAGTGGTCAACTCTCTGTTAAGTATTACTCATGTGCCTCAGGAGTCACACGCTGCCACTTTTGCTGCACAGGAAGACAGTGGGTTGATTTAACAGTTTCTGTTTTCCTCGGCCCTCATCTCAGCCAGCTGAGCTTTTTGTTTCTGCTCGCCTCTTCCAATGCTCTTCCAAACAGTCACGCTCAAGAAGTCAGCAACCATCCTTTTAGTTATCAGTGTCAACATCACGACATTTCGTATCCCATACGTGGGTGGTCTTGTCGTGGAGTAAAAGACACCGTGAAAATTGTGAAAGTGGCCTGTTCAAGTTCAGAAGGTGTTTGGGTATACAGATGTCATCCATCTGCGAGATCAAGTCAGCTCAGCTCAGTACAGTTATTGGCTTTGCAATGACTGTATACTGATGGAATTAGAATATTCCAGATCTCCAAGTTGGTGACATTATTCTGTCTAGAGATGCCCAGGAAATGTTTGAGACAGCAAAGATGGAAACTACTCATCCTTTTCTCCTGTCAAGCAAATGCCATCCATATCTAACCAATGCAGAGGGGTACAGTGAAGATGTTAGTGTGATAGAATCAGAGTTTGGTTTTCAGACAAGTTGCTATTTCACTCTTACTCAAGTATGTGTGGATTAGGTGGCTTGGCCATGCTAAATTGCTCCTTAGTGTCAGGGCAATAGCTGGGGTAAACGTATGGGGTAATGGGGATTGTGACTGCTGCAAACTTGATGGGCCAAATGGCCTTCTTCTGCATTGTAGGATTCTATGGCACTCAGCTTAGACTTAACAGCTGCAGTTTGAGAATTATGTTGATTTCAATATCACAGATTGCTGGTAAACGTGGAGCTTAGATGTGTGAAACTATCAACAATGTCCAGTATCGCATCTGTCATTAATCTCTGGAATTATCTTTTCCATAGACTAATGGTGACTGGGTCATTGAATATATGCATGGTAGAGTTAGATTTCTGATTTAGATGAGGTGGCATGTAGGAAAGTGAAAAATCAAGTTCAGATCAGCCATTTTTTAGTTGATGGCACAGCAGGTTCGAAGGGCTAAATGGCCTACTCATGCTACTTTTTTTGATGCTCTTAATATGAAACCAAAACTCTAGATCTATTTTAGCAGCACTCAATTAGTCATACTTTAAAATGCATACCACTAAATATATTTTATAGTCTACTAACTGCAGATCCATATACAGATTTAGCAGGGATTAAGTTGTATTAATAGTTTATTACCAGAAATAAATCCTTTGGATCAAAAGCCACACTGAGGATAGGGCCTTCATGACCCCGAATTGTTTTCTGTTGACTATTGTCCTTTGTATCAATGATCTTCACCATAAAGTCACTGCAAGGGACATCCATACAATTATTCCACTTTATACAAAACCTGACACAGCATTTAATCCCAGATTAAGAAAAATAGTTAATCATCTTCATTATTAGATCACAATGTATATTATAATTTTCAGACAATGGATTCAAAATCAACAGTAATCATTGATCTTGCATCTACATTTTTTCTCCTTCCCCCTTCTAAAAGTTGCAGTCAGCTTAAAAATGAAGAATTACTTACAAAAATTACCTTAAGCTTGCCATATGTAACATTATGACCACAGCAGATGTTTTTTGCTGAGCAAGCCAGATCTTGAAGGCAAATCTGTCTCACCAAACATAAACCTCATTTTGAAAATGAGAAAGACTGAACCAAAAAGCTCTTGAACTTCAACTGCCAAAACACCAAATCCATACTTATTTTCTATTGCCAATTTTAGATAAAATTTATTTGCTTGCAAATCCAACCTCACCAAAACCTCATTACAAATGTATGAACTGAAAGTCTTTAACCTTATACCTCCCAACTATCTGTAGTAATCTTCCCCTTAAATGAACATGAAAACACTTTCTTTACAAAATACGATCATAATAGCAAAACATTTTTAAAAACCCATCGTTACAGTAATCATTTTGAATATTGTGCTATTCTCCAGTCTTATATTACCTGGAACCAGCAGCAACACTAGTCGCAGTATTGTTGAAGACAACATGGTTTGCTTCAGCAGTGAAACGGGTTAAAATTCCATCTGGTGTACCCTCAGGGAAGGAATGGACTTGAACAGTATTGTTGGAAACAGCAGTAACAAGCATTCCATTCTAAAGTCA
This sequence comes from Sphyrna mokarran, assembly GCA_024679065.1. Taxonomy (NCBI): domain Eukaryota; kingdom Metazoa; phylum Chordata; class Chondrichthyes; order Carcharhiniformes; family Carcharhinidae; genus Sphyrna; species Sphyrna mokarran. Next base: position 38,651,713 of record JAGIQG010000015.1, read on the forward strand.
GAAACAAAAATATTTTTCAATTATTCATCCTCTTAAATCAAAAATGATAGTTCATTCTTTAAATAAGGATTCTTTCCTCTGAAGGTGCAGTTAGAATGTTAAAATCCACATTTGGTTAAAGCATTCACATTAAAAGAGATTCATGTTGGAGGTTGAATCTTCTCCTTCCCTAAGCCCATACATAAAAGCACTTGATACTTTTGTAGTTTGTTGTGTCAATGGAAAGTAACTAATGCAATAATTTAATCACAATAGAAGCGATTGGCTACCAGATGAAATGAGGTATAAATCACAAATATTTTCAGCAAAAACAAACAGGAATTGGGTAAAGAATCTACATTGAATTGTGAAAGATGCACAAATGCAAAATTCCAGAATAAATACAAATCTAAAATTGTAAAGTGAAAAATGTACTAAGTACTTAACAGACATACAAAGGGCAAAAACGCCAACTATTTTTATGACCGCTTTAGTCTAATCACTTGAATTTTAAACCTTCAACTGCTATTATCTCACAAATCTTTCTGCAATGTTTGCTGATATTCAGCTATAAGTTAGCAGGTGGCTATTTTTGATTAATTAAAATTTGACGTTCTCTAAAATCTTGACATGACCAACTTATGTCCTAACGTACTGTTATATTCAGTAGTTAAATTCAAATTTAATAATGCTGAAAATTGTCACTCACCGCCAATGTAGGTGGCTGCCCATTATAATGAATAGCAAGTAATTACCATGATCTGCAATGCTACATATCTGATCAACTCAACTCAGGTCATGTACAGTTTATAAGTGCTGGAAATATCTGAAAAGGCTCTTGTAAAGGACTAACCCATTACATACCCGGAGAGCCAGCGAATGAACTTTTTCACCCACATTGATCGATTTGGGATCGTCATCATCTAGATTTTCCCATATTCTAATATCTCCATCACTGCCACCAGTTACGATAAATCTGGAATTTCAAGAAAATGAATGCAGTAAGTCCTTGAAAAGATTTGTTAATCTGTAAGCACCTTTGCCTTTAAGTCAGAAGGTCATGGGTTCAAGACCCATACAAGGGTGAACAAATAATTCAACACAGAGAGTGCTGGTAAGTCAGAAGTGCTGTCTTAAAAGATGAGATGTCAAGCCCAAGACACTTCGATGGATGCTCATGACATGAGTGAAAAAAACATTTGTAGAGTTTCCCAGTTATCCTTAGGGTTGACATCATCAACAGTATAAATTGACAGGCATTCACCTCATTGCTGAATGTAGACAGTTTTCTGTTGTGAATCTCAAGAACTAGATTTAAAGCAAATACATTTATTGTAGGACATTTTGTTATAATCCCTGTGATGAAACCATAAGTTTAAATAACCAACATTTGCTGAATGACCTGAAGGAAGGAATTACCACAAGATTTCACTTTTTTGCAACTTTCATTTCTACAAATCAGAATCAACATAAATGCAAATTTACAGGCAAATGATGCTAAAAATAATAGGTCATTTTCACACTAAACAGCTGATACACAAATATACGCTTTACACAAGCAATGGCACATACACACTCCTCAGACATAGGGCACCACGTGCAGTTCCAAAGTTCTCCAAAGCTGCCTCTCTCATATGCCTAATAAATTGATTCAGCTCTCCAATCATGCTCATCGCCAGCCTAATTCCATCGGATATCCCCATGGAAGGTCATCTCCCAAATGGTACACTCCTGCAGAACCTTAGTTAGGTTCGTAACAATCTTGATGGCACCGATTCCCCAGAGACTCCTTTACCCAATTAGTTTAATAAACCTGGTTGAACTGTCTTGTTGGGTCTGGCAAAACTGAAGTAACCACAGTAAATGTGTCTTCTCTGTTCTTCGCTCTGCTGCAGCTCTCTTGTGTATCTGATCAGAAGGCTTTCATGTTGGTAATGCTTTCAGGTCATAGATTACGGGACCATATGGACCAGTTTTTCTTATTATTCAATAAAATTAAAATTTATGCAAATTTTTAACATAAATTACAGATTTCACAGACTTTTAAAGAAATTACAAATTGTTCTTACTCTGCTGCTTCTGGTTCAAAAGTCATCACACGTTATATCAACCAGTCTATCTGGGTTGGTTTCAAAGTTCAGAGCAAGTGCCGAAGAAAGTGTTTGAACTTAATGTGACACTTGGGTCTTTATTTTTGATTGACACCTACTTTAGGTTGTTCAAACTGAACAAAATCTTAAGGTAAAACAAATCAAAACCATTATGCCAATGTCACATGTTATCTTGATCAACTGTAATGCAATCAGATTGTTATTGTCTGTCATCCCATTTGTCTATTTTTGCATTAATTCCAACCATTGTCCTACTATTGATTACTGTACAATTTTTATGCACTTAGAAAGTGCAAAGACATCCAAAATTCCTTTCCAGACTGCCAGATTTTTCTCCCTTGAATAATGCAATCCATAATTGTAAAGATGTGCACCTATCAACTTAAAACAAGAAATTGGACCATACCTACCTTAAGAATTTCAAAAGTCAACATTAGGACTAAATTCAATCAAGAAGCATGCATTACCATTTTCACTAAAAAGACTGGTTACATTAAATAGATGAATGAATGGAACAAGTAGACATAAATCTATTTCATTGCATTTAATCTGCTAGCCATTACTGATACATGATTCCAGGATGACTAAAATTGGGAAGTAAATATCCCAAGGCTCTTGATTTTTTTGAGAAGATAGGCAAATGGAAAGACAGGTCACTTGACTTAATGACAGTAGAGAAAAAGGATCTTACTCAAAGGTAGGATATATCATCAGTTAGGGTGGAATATCATATTGTCAATCCAAATTCAAGTTTTAAGTTTAAACAAAGCCAATTACAGCGATACAAAGGATAATTTGGCTCTCGATTTAGAAATTAGATCAAAAGATAAGATGGTAGCTAAGTAATAACCTTTTAAAGAAATAATTCAGAATTCTCTTGAGGAACAAAATCTCTCCTAAAAAAGTAGTATATCAGGGCTAACCAGAGAAATTATAGAAAGTATTTGATTAAAAGACAAAGCTTACAATGTTTCCAAAACAAGTAGTAAGTTAGAATATTGGGAGGGCTTTAAAGATTGGCAAAATCAACAGGGTTTTATGAAACTCAAATCATACTTGATAAATCTATTAACTTTACGACAATGTAAATAGCAGGATAAATAAAGTGAATTTGGTATATTTGATTTTCATAAGGTGTTTGCTAAGGACTACATAAGGTTGTTAAATAACATTAGGGCTCTAGGATTGGGCCTAAAAGTTAGCATTGGTTGAACATCGGTTAATGGACCGAAAATAAATTATTTTCCAAAAGGCAACATGCAACTAGTGGAATGTCGCAAGAATCAATGCTTGGACCTCAGCCATTTACAATCCAAGTTAATGACTTGTAATGTTTCCAAATTTTCTAACAATACAAAACCAAGTTGGCAAGTAAGCTATGAGGAGGACATGAAGAGGCAAGAGATGGATATAAACTCGTTAAGAGATTGAGTTAGAATGTGGCAGATAGGGAAGGAAAAAATTGTCCACTTTCATAGGAAAAATGGGAAATCAGATTTTTATTTTCAAAAGGTAAAACTAATAAATGTTAGCATGCAGAAGTACTTGGGAGCAAGGAGCTCTTGCTTCAATGAGACAATGCTTTGGTGAGGCCACAGTTGGAGTACTGTGCACATTTTTGGTCTCTTCATCTTAATGAAAAATACACTTCCTTTTGGAGGGTGCAATAAAGGTTCACCAGACTTATTCTTAAAATGAGAGCACCCATCCTATGAAAATTTAAGTAGATTGAGAATGAAAGGTGATCTCATTGAAGCATATAAAATGCTTCAGAGGACATAACAGGAGAAGTGTTAAGAGACTGTTTCCCAGGTTACAGAATCCAAACTAAGTCATATTCTCAATAACGACCAGTCTTTCAGAACTGAGATGAAGGGAAATGTCTTCACTCAAAGGATTGTGAACTTTGGAATTCTCTACCAGAGAGACCAGTGGGTGCTCCATCAAAAATCAACATATCTCTTGGCCTGAATAGAATCGAATGATTTGGGGATTGGATGCAAAGATAGAATGGCAGAAGCTTAGCCAGGAACATGATAAATGGTGAGGCATGCTCCAGGGACAGTATGGCCTACTCATGCTTCTACGTCTTTGGCTTTTGTATTCAATTAAGATACTTGGGAGAAGACAGAAAGCAAAGATATTCCAAGTTACTGTCTCAAACAGCATGATTGAGAAATGGCCTCAAATGAGGTCAATTGCTCACGCTGCGTCACAAATAATGTAAAAAATACACAAAAAGCAGACATAATTGATACTTGCTGATTTTTTTAAAAAAAAAATGAATAAAAGGCTGAACACAATTAAGCCAGCCTATAACAAGGTACATTACCTTCCATTTTCATCAAAACAAACGCCTGTGTATCCATCCGGGTGAGCATAGCGCATTGGCTTTCGCTCAGTGGGCATTTTGGTTGCTTTATCCTGATAAAAGAAAAACAATATTCAAAGAAAGTAAAAGTCTTGTAAATTCTGCCACTTTCCACACCAGCATTTCTGCTTTTTCCCCATCAACTGAGGACTCCCTCGGTTGACCTTGGTCAACCGAGCCCTCAACCACTTTCCTTTTAATCATTTCTTCTAATCTCACACCTCCTCCCCCACACAGAACAATAGAGTTTCCTTGTCCCCAGTTACAAGATTCCAAATGCAACAGATTATCCTCCACATTTCTGTACTCTGTACAGAATCTGTGTGTGGCAACAATAATCTCTCCCTCAATATCAACAAAACGAAGAAAATTGTCATCAACTTCAGGCAGCATAAAGAAGAAACATGGCCCTGTCTATAACAATGGGGACAAAGTAGATAAGGTCGAGAGCTTCAAGTTTTCAGGTGTCCAGATCACCAACAACCTGTCTTGGTCCCCTCATGCCGACACTTTAGTTAAGAAAGCCCATCAATGCCTCTACTTTCTCAGAAATTTGGCATGTCAGCTGTGACTTTCACCATCTTTTACAGATGCACCATAGAAAGCATTCTTTCTGCTTGTATCACAATTTGATATGGTTCCTGCTCTGCCCAAGACCGCAAGGAATACAAAACGTCATGAATGTAGCCCAATCCATCACGCAAACTAGCCTCCCATCCATTGACTCTGTCTACACTTCCCGCTGCCTCAGAGAAGCAGCCAGCGTAATTAAGAACCTCACCCATCCCGGACATTCTCTCTTACATCTTCTTCCTTCAGGGAAAAGATACAAAAGTCTGAGATCACATACCAAACGACTCAAAAACAGCATTTTCCTTGCTACTGTCAGACTTTTGAATGGACTTATCTTGCATTAAATTGATCTTTCTCTACACCCTAGCTATGATTGTAACACTATATTCTGCACTCTCTCGTTTACTTCTCTATGAACAATATATTTTGTCTGTTTAGCATGCAAGAAACAATTCTTTTCACTGTATACTAATACGTGATAATAATAAATCAAATCAAATCCAGCAATACGATGCCACCAGATATGTATTCCCATCTCTCTTCAGCATTCAAGAGGCTGCTCCCTGCACAATCACCTGGCCCTCGGCTTAAGTACCCCTACCAACTCTTCCCTTTTTCATGTACTTTTCCCAAGTGCAGGGATCACAACACCTCTTCATTTACCTTCTTCCTTCCCCTCGTCTGAGGCTCCAAACAGTAATTAATTTGTTTCCTTTCAATTTGGTACTTTGCATTCACTGCTCAGAATGCAGTCTCCTATTGACTGGAGAAATCAAACACAGATTAAGTGACCATTTTGCAGAACACTGCTGTTCAGTCAGCATTACCCCAAGAAAGACCACCAATGCCTTCAATTTATCAGGACTCAGAGGTTTCGAGCATGGAAACAGTCCCTTTGGCCCAACTTGTCTATGCCTCCCAGATTTTATCACTAAGCTAGGCCCAACTGCCGATGTTTGGCCCATATCCCTCTATACCAATCTTACCCATGTAACTGTCTAAAATGCTTTTTAAAAGACAAAATTGTACCCACTTCTACGACTGCCAGCTTGTTCCAGGTAGTCTTTGTTTAAATAGGGTTGCAGGGTAAAGCCTGCGAACTACAGACTGATAAGCCTAACTTCTATAGTGGGTAAGTTGTTGGAAGATATCCTGAGAGGCAAGAACTAAGAACTTAGGAACAGTCAGCATTGCTTTGAGAGTGGAAAATCACGTCTCACAAATTTGATTGAGTTTTTTTTGAAGGAATAACCAAGAAGATAGATGAGGGCATTGCAGTCAACTTTGTCTGGTGGACTTTAGCAAGACTTTTGACAAGGTACTGCATGGTAGATTGCTGTATAAGGTTAAATCTTATGGGATCTAGAATGAGAGAGTCATTTGGGTATCAGATTGGCTTGACGACAAAAGACAGAGGGTGGTCGTACAGCATTGTTTTTCAAACTGGAGGCCTATAACCAGCGGTGTGCCTCAGGGATTGACGCTAGTCCACTGTTATTTGTCATTTATATTAATGAGCTAAATGAGAATTTATGGGGCATGGTTAGTAAGTTTGTACATGATATCCAAATTAGTGGCATAGTGGATAGTGAAGAACGTTATCTAGGATTGCAACAGGATCTTGATCAGTTGGGCCAGTGGGTTGAGTTTAATTTAGAAGAATATGAGATGATGTGTTTTGGTAGATCGAATCGGGGCAGGACTTATTTAGTTAATGGTAGGGCGTGGGTGAGAGTTAGAGAACAAAGAGATCTAGGAGTACAGATTCATCGCTCTTTGAAAGTGGAGTCACAGGTGAACAGAGTGGTAAAGAAGGCTTCTGGCATTCTTGGTTTTATTGTTCAGAACATTGAATACAGTTTTGTTGAAGTTGTACAAGACATTGATAAGGTGACACTAGGAATACTTTGTACAGTTCTGGTCATCCTATTATAGAACAGATATTATTAAATTAGAAAGAGTGCAGATAAGATTTACTGAGACTTAATGATGAGAGTTATAAGGAGAGGCTGGATAGCTAGGACTTTTTTCCCTGGAGCCTTGGAGGCTTAGGGGTGATCTTATAGAGGTCCGTAAAATATTGAGGGGCATAGGTAAGGTAGATAGTCAACATCTTTTCTCAAAAGTGGGAGAATCTGAAACCAGATGACATAGGTTTATGGTGAGAGAGGAGAGATACAAAAGGGACAATTTTTTCACTCCGAAGATGGTCAATGTCTGGAACAAGCTGGCAGTCGTAGAAGTGGGTACAATTTTGTCTTTTAAAAAGCATTTTAGACAGTTACATGGGTAAGGTTGGTGTAGAGGGATATGGGTCAAACATGGGCAGTTGGGACTAGCTTAGTTTAAATAGGGCTACCCTGCAGTCCTATTTAAACAATTGCTACCCTCCAATCTTCAGGCACCTCACTTGTAGCTGTGGATGATTCAAATATCTGCTGGGGACCAGCAATTTCCCCCCTAGCCTCCCACAATGTCTTAGGATAGATTTCATCAGGTCTCAGGAATTTATTTGATGCACTTAAAGATTTCCAGCACCTCCTTCTCAATAATATTTATTTTTCAAGACATCATGATTTATTTTCCCAAGTTCCCTAATATCCACGCCTTTCTTAAAGTAAATACCAGTGAGAACTACTCATTTAGTATCTCACCCATCTCTTGCGGATCCGACATAGATGACCCTGTTGATCCTTAAGACACCCTAGTTATTCTTTTGTCTTTTATGTATTTGTAGAAGCTCTTTGAATTCTCCTTTGCCTTATCTATCCAAAGTAATCTCATGTCCCCTTTTTGCCCTCGTAATTTCTCTCCTAATTCCACTCCAACATCCTCTGTACCCTTCAAGGGATCCACTTGATCCCAAATGCCGATGCATGTCATATGCCTTCTTCTTCTTGATATCCCATGTCATCCAGGGTTTGCTACTTCTACCAGCCTTACCCTAAGAGGAACGTGCTTACCCTGAATCCTGATTAACACTTATTAGACATCCCTTTGCCTGTCAGACTCCCATAATCAACTTTTGAAACTTCCTGTCCAATCCCATCAAAGTTGGCCTTGTCCCAATTTAGAATTTTAACTTTTGCACTAGGCCTATCATTCTCCATTGCTATCTTAAAACTAATGGAATTACGGTCACTGGTCCCAAAGCACTAACGCTTCTGTCATTTGCCTTTCCTTATTTCCCAAGAGGAGGTCAAGTTTTGCCACCTCCCAAGTCAGGCCATTCACCTACTGAATGACAAATTCCTTCTGAATGCACTCAACAAATTTCTCTCCATCCAAGCCCCTAATACTATAGCTGTCCCAGTCAACGTTGGGAAAGTTGAAGTCCCCTATTATTTTTCGTGGCGCTACCAACGATCTCCTTATATATTTGCTCCTCAATTTCCCGCTGACTATTTGGAGTGTAATACAATCCTATTAAAGTGGTCTCTCTGTTCTTATTTCTGAATTCTACCCATCTAGCCTTAGTGGGCGAACTCTTGGATATATCTTCTCTCAGTACTGCTCGGATGTTCTCCCTCATCAAAAATGCAACTTTCCCTTCTCTCTTATCTCCTGTTCTATCTTTCCTAAAGCATTTGTACCTTGGAACATTGAGCTGTCAGTCCTGCCTCTCCCTTAGCCATGTTTCAGTAATAGCTATAATATCCCAGTCCTATGTACCCATCCATGCCAAGTTCATCTGTCTTGTCCATCAGGCCTCTTGCACTGAAATAAGTGCAGTTTAATCTAGACTTCCCTCACTCTCAGCCCTTTCTCAGATCATCTGTCCTGTCAATGTTTTGTACAGTTTCCCTGTGTTTTATTTCTCGTAGCCATACTGGACCTATTCATTGAGTTAGGTACTCTGTGCTGTGGCCCTTTTTGATTTTTGTGTTTGTTTTTTCTGCCTTCCACTCTTCCAACTATCTTCTGTTTCTGTCCCCACTTCCCTCTGATTGCCTGTATCAGTTCCCATCCCCCTGCCACAACAGTTCTAGCAAACACTCCTCCCAGAATATTGGTTCCAGTCCTGCCCAGGTGCACATTAATACAACTGTACTGGTCCCAACTCCCCCAGAGCTGGTTCCAATGGCCTAGGAATTTAAATTCCTCCCTCATGCGCCTTCTCTCAAACCACATATTCCACCATCTCTCAAGCCACTTTATATTCATCTTAGCTATCCTGACATTTCTATTCTGGCTAGCATGTGGCAATCCTGAGATTACTACCTTTGAGGCTGACGAGGTGAAGGAAAGAAAGCTATGGACAGCAGGTGGCCTCAGTGCCAACTACCTGGGTTCAATTCCCACCTTCGGTCACTGTGCAGAGTCTGCACATTGAGCCAGTATCTGCGAGGGTTTCCTCCGTATACTCCAGTTTTCTCCCATGGTCATGCCGATTAGGTGCATTGGCCGTACTAAATTTTCTCTCAGTATACCCAAATAGATACACTGTGGGAATGTGGTGACTAGATTTCACAGTAACTTCACTGCAGCATTAACATAAGCCTATTCATGACAGTAATAAATAAACTTATATGATAAATAAATTTAGAATTTGTACTCTCACCAATTTTCAGAAATGCATCACAAAGAGTATTCTTTTCGGGTGTATCACAACTTGGTATAGCTCAGGGATCAAGACCATAAGAAACTATAAAGGATTGTGAACATTGTCCGGTCCATCATACAAACCAGCCTCCCATCCACTGAATCCATCTGAATTTTCTGCTGCCTCGGAAAAGCAGCCAATTTAACCAAGGACCCTATGCATTCCAGACATACTCTCTTCTATCTTTTTCCGTCAGGAAAAAAGATACAAAAGTCTGAGAACATGTAGTAATTGACTCAAGAACAACTTCTTCCATGTTGATGACAATGCTGCTATTTCCATTTATTTCTCCTCTAGACCCAAACCTATTCTTTACTTGTTCCATTGTGAGGTAATGCACTATGGCAGGAATAATAAATGTGTAGAGTACAGGGCTAATGGTAGGATTGTGGTAAATTCCATTCCTAATGGTAGGAATGAGGTTGTTTTCGTTAGAAAGGAGGCGGCTAAGAGGGGACCTAATCGAAACATATAAGATGATTAGAGGTTTTGATAGGGTGGACAGTGATAGCCTTTTTCCTAGGATGGAGAAAGCTAGCACGAGGGGACACAGCTTTAAATTAAGGGGTGATAGTTATAGGACGGATATCAGAGGTAGGTTCTTTACCCAAAGGGTGGTTCGGGAGTGGAATGCCCTGCCTGCAGCAGTTGTAGATGCGCCAAGTTTGGTGGCGTTTAAGAGGTTAGTTGATAAGTATATGGAAGAGAAGGGAATGGTTTAGTTTGGAGGGGCATTGCTTTTTATATTGGTCGGCGCAACATCGAAGGCCAAAGGGCCTGTTCTGTGCTGTAATGTTCTATGTTCTATCTGCTTTTGCCTCCCTACTGTCATTTAATTCCTTCTGCCCACTATTCAATTGGACCTTTCCTTCTGGTTCCTCCTTCCCTTGCCCAATTATGTACTTGCTTAATATGTTACATTCTGCAATATCCACTTCAATGCACTGGACACAGTCCGGGTGGCCAAAAGGTATCACCCTCAGTTCTCTCAATTGGTCAACATTCCAGGAGATGACAAAAAGACTTCAAAGATAACTCTGAAGTTTTCCTTGAAGCATAGCAGCATTGAGATTAACGATTAGAGGAGCTAGCTACAGCGCAGAAGAGACCATTTTGCCCATCAAGCCTGCACCGACAACAATCGCACCACGGCCTATCCCTGTAACCCCAAATATTTATATACTTTCCTGTGCCTCCCTTCCTCTTTGCTGATAATGTAATCAGGTTCACATCTAGCAAAAGCATGAGCCTGATTTCCACAGTTTTAAATAAATATTAGTACAATTAAAGAGTCTGACACCGTAGAATCTGCCCACTACGTATCCTCCCGGTTTTGGCCAATGCTAGTAGCAAGGTGAGCATTAAACATAGGATATGACAAGAATCGTAACCCTTTTTGAAATGTTTTGGGTGACATAGTTCACTCTTTCTTGTGTAGTTTGCAGCAAGCCACTTCAAAGTGGTCACTAATAACGTTAATGGATCTAATTTATTTAACATTATATGATGTTATCCCATATCCCAGAAGTGTTTGTTCCACAGTTTATAGCAAAATTATACTCACTGTACTGATGTTTATAAATTCAGTTGTTCTTTGAAGAAAAGTTATACAAAATTTGCATTTGACACGAAATTAATTCTGTTGGATCTGGTATTGCATCTTTATAAAGTGTTTTTCTTTAGGAATTGGCTTCCCATTCAGCTACTAGCAAGTTTGACAATTTATTTGACAGTGGGTAGTGACTTGTTGACCAAAGGTATAAATCTGTCACCTTCATCACCAGTGGTGGATGATGATGATGATGTTGGAGAAGATGACAGTCTAATGGATATAGTCAACTATTCTAGACATAATTGAACCACTGAAGATGATAATTCACACTCTATGGAGTTAAAATTTAAAGAAATTTTGCTCATTTTTTTTTTAAATCAGATATTACTTTTCAGCAAGAATACAGCTTAATTAGACCAATTTTGCCATATAATAGATTATATTCCTCAAACTCCACAGTGAACACGACATTGTTGTAGGAGAAATTTTATATGTGTTTTATGTATGGACCTGTATAAAATGCTCTTTAACACAGGATAACAGTAGAAATAAAAGTAAATTCTGCTTCTGGACCCCACGTATAGAATCCCTACAGTGCAAAAGAGGCTATTCAGTTCATCAAGTCTGCACTGACTCTTCAGCAGAGTATTTTACCCCTTGTCCCCATCATGTCCATGTAACCATACACATTTGTCATAGCTAAGCCATCTAATCTAAACATCCAACGGGCAATTTAGCACAGCTAATACATCTAACCTGCTCATCTTTGGACTATGGGAGGAAACTGGAACAGCTAGAGAAAACCCATGCAATCATGGGGAGAATGTGCAAACTCCACACAGACCCAAGGCTAGAATTGAAATCAGGTTCACGGAGCTGTGAGGCAGCAATGTGCCACATCATGGAACACCTTGCCAGATATGTCCAAATATCTGCAGGTCAAAAATCAGCATATTCTGTCACATGAAGACCCATGGCAGAAACTCATGACCCTGAGCAGATATTATCTTCAAATTGTGGGCAGCCGAATGCAACATTACTAATTTTTTCAGTTCAAAGAAAAGAGCATTGATTTAAAATGTTAACTCAGTTTCTCTGGTATTTCACCTGATGACGCTACTGATCTGCATGCTAGCTGGCAATTGTATGGTTTCTTCAGTGAAAGTTGTGACTCAGTGCGTACCAGTTCTTCTAAATCAGGTCAAAGAATCAAACATATTTATGCTGACCGTGATGTACTGAAGGAGTGCTGCATTGTCAGTGATGTGCCATTCTGATGGGGTATTAAACTAAGGCTGACCTGTTCTCTCAGGTAGATTTGATGGCACTATTGCAAGAAGAACAAAGAAATTCTCCTCTCCTGCCTTGGCTAATTCTTATCCCTCAAATCAACAGCACAAAAATAGATTACCTGATCAGTACCACATTGATGTTATGCAACACTTCTGACCTAAAGGTGATGCTTTGGCTGAGAAGTGTTTTGGGACATCCTGGGGTAATGAAATGAACTGTGTAAAAACAAGTCTTGCTTGCTTTCTTTTCCGAAGTATCTTCCCACAATAGCTCTGCCAAATACTATCATCCCACATCCAACTTTCTGAATTGTTTTTGTCTCAGACTTATATCCAGCTGTCATTCAATTTTACACAAATCCTTTAAGTCAGGTTTCCATGTTTCAACAGGCCTTAACCAAAGTCACAAATGACACAGAGCTTACTGCTACCTCCTTTTCAAGATCCATAAAAAGCCACATCATTGCAACCTGTTCTTTCCCCTGCCTTACTGAACTGATATCTTCCAATCTTGACCTAATCATTTCTTCCCTTTTCCAGTCTCTTCCTGCCCATGTCTGTGACAGTTCGGGACCTCTACCTGTCAATTCAAAAGTTTCCAATGTCCTAGCCTCAACTATTTCTGTACCATAGATGTCTCATCATAGGATGGTATGTGGAATCTCCATTTCTCCTTTGAATGGAAGTCCAAACAGTTTCCAGTAACTACCACTCTCCTCCATCTGATGGAATGTGTTTGCTGATTGAAAAGTTTCTCCTTTAACTCATCTCATTTCTTTAAACAAAAACATCCTTGCTCTCCAGCAACAAATTCCCCAGATAAGGGATTTTGTGGTAATTGTCTAGGCAATTTCAAGGGGCAATTAAGAGTCGTCCAAATTATGATACATCTGAAGTCAACTAGAGGTTAGGTTAGGAAAGAAAAGCAGGTTTCCTTCACTAAAGGTCATCAGTGAACTAAGTGGGTTTTTACAACAATATTAGTTATAATTAGTTATTAAATGTGTCAGTGGTTCAATGACAATATCACAAAGGCACCATCTGCACTTTACATTTTACACAATAAGACATATTGGCTGTATGGCTGTACCCACTGAAAAAATATTTTACGTTAAAATATTATTAACAGATCTGAACACATATATACTGTCCTCACCCGGTAGAGAAATGTAAGTAAAGATGGTTCAATACTGCGTGCAATTAACTGAGCATGTGTCAGTCTTACTCATTGCCATACACAACATCAAATCCCCACTGCAAATCCCGTCAGCCAAAGTGGAATGCATTTTTGAACAGAACAAAACAAGTCAATATACTGCCAGAATGATGGACTGTTTGAGAGCTGCCTCATCATCATTAGTCTATCATTCAAACAGCCTATCATTTTAAAATCTACCAACTCTCAACCTATACCTGTGACCTCTTGTTCTAGATTGCCCCATAAGATGAACACTTCGTCTACATTTGCTTTATCAATGTCTTCCAAGATGATTATATATTTTAATCAAATCCCCTCTCATCCTTCTAAGCTCCAGCAAGTTTAAGCTCAAATTGTTTAATCTCTCCTCATACGTCAACCCTTTCATTCCTGAAATCAATCTGGTGAACCTCCTCTACTCCCAATCTTCTTTGATTTCACTTTCTGAATCAGCCTTTTGTAGCACTCATCAAGTGCTTTCTGGAAGTCCAGATATACCACATCCACAGGTTCCCCACTCTCCACCTTGTTGGTTATGTCCTCAAAGAATTCAAGCAAGTTTGTCAAGCATGTTTTACCCTTCATAAAACCATGCTGATGATGGTGGATTGAGCTTTGTCCCAAAGATTTATCTGCCTTTAATCCTCTTAGTTTATTCAACATCTTCTCCCTAGTGATAGTTATTACACCAAGCTCCTCTGCATTAACTATAGTTTTTGAAAACTCTTAATTATTCTTGACCATGAAGACAGAGGCAAAATATTGATTTAGTGCCCCTGCTGTCTGTGTTCCCCATTAATACCTCACCAATATCGTCTTCTAAAGGACCAACATTTATTTTAAATTCTCTCCTTCTTTATATACTTATAGAAATTTTTAGCATCTGTATTTATGTTTTCTTCTAATTTCCTTTCATAGTTCATCTTAGATTTTTTGATTCTATTTTTAGTAGCCTTTTGTTGAACCTTAAAGTTCACCCAATCTTCCAACTTACCACTAGCTGTTGCAGTTTAATACGCGCTAGTTTTTACCTTTATGTCCTCTTTGACTGCCTTGTTTAGCCACGGAAGGTTTTTTATTCCTTTTATAATTTCTTTTCCTCTAAGGAATATAGTTCAATTGAAAAGGTATTCAAATAACTCCATCAATATCCACCATTGTCCCTCAACTGTCCTGCCCTTAATTATTTGTGCTGAGTTTACTTCAGTCAACTCTTTCCCAACACTAAAACTCTAGAACGGCCCTCAGGTCTTCTCTCTCACAATCTGAATCTGAAATTCCAGCAAGCTGTGATCACTCTTTTCAAGAGATTCTTTAACAACAAGACTACTTATCAACTCTTCTTTGTCACCTAATACTAAATCTGTTTTCTGGTTGGTTCCATAATGTATTGCTCTAAGAAACAATCCCTCATACACTATGAAATCTTCCTTGAAGTTATCTTTGCCAATTTGACCGATCCAGTCAACATGCATGTTAAAAGAACTCATGATTACTGCTCATTACCTCGTCTCACAAGCCCTCATTATTTCTTCATTTATACTATGATCCACTTTGGAAGTATTGTTGGGGGGCCTGTAAGTTACTCCTACCAAGAGATTTTCTTCCTTTGTTTTTTTTAATTTCCACCCAGATTGAATCAATGTGTTGGCAGCACCATGATTGGCACTACTGCCTCACAGTGCCTGGCAGCCAGGTTCAATTCCAGCCTTGGCTCACTATGCGGAGTTTGCACATTCTCCCCTGTGTCTGCCTGGATTTCCTCCAGGTGCTCCAGTTTCCTCCCATGGTCCAAAGATGTGCAGGTGAGGTTGACTGGCTATGCTAAATTGCCTCTTAGTGTCAGGGAGATTGGCAAGGTAAATGTGCAAGGGTTACAGCAGGGCAGGGGGGATTGGGTGGGATTGTTGTTGATGTAGACTCAATGGGCAAATGCCCTTTTATACACTGTAGAGAATCTTAGAGTGTCATAGAAACCCTACAATGCAGAATGAGGTCACTCAGTCTATCAAGTCTGCACAATACTACCCCATACCCTATCCCCACAACTCCACTCATGTCTCTAACCTTGCACATCACAGGACACTACGAGCATATCTTTGGACTGTGGGAGGAAACTGGAGCACCCAGAGGAAACCCACACAGACATGGAAATAATGTGCAGATTCTAAACAGACAGTGACCAAAGACGTGAATCGAACTTCCGTGACTAGAGTTGTGAGGCTGTAGCGCTAACCATTGTGCCACCATTTGCGCTATTATCATTTCTTAACGCAGCCTTGATGTTATCTTTAACCAATAAGGCAACTCCACTTCCTCTTCCATCCAGTTTATCCTTTCAGAACACTGCCTACCCTGCATATTTCGTTCACAGTCCCAGTCCGCCTGTCACCATATTTCAGTAATCGCCATCAAATCATATACATATGTGCTGTCAACTCAGTGACCTTATTCCAAGGCTGGCCATAATGCTGAGATGCTGACATTGGACTGGAGTAAACACAGTAAGAAGTCTCACAACATAAAGGTTAAAATCCAATAGGTTTGTTTGGCAGCAAAAGTCACAAGCTTTTGGAGTGCTCCAAGTGGATACCCAAGTTCCACACACGAGGTGAGTGGGAGTTCTGTTCACAAACAAAGAACAAAACAGCATGGGAAACAGGCCCTTCGGCCCAACGGGCCTGCGCCGCCATCCCGATGTTCCCACCTCTCCCCGTGATCCCTGTCCATGTTTATAAATCTATGGATTAAAAACCAAATTTGAGACAATTTTGGCAAAACAAATTCTCCCTATCAGCCTAAGAGCACATCTTTAGGATGTGGGAGGAAACCGAAGCACCTGGAGAAAACCCACGCAAGCACGGGGAGAATGCGCAAACTCCCACAGACACAGGCCCAAATCCACATATCTGCACAGCACAGCGATAGTTACTGAGCTGTCGTGTTGCCCATCAAATGGTCCAGGTCAAGCGTACACTAACGACTTGAAACAGGGCATATAAAGACATAAACTCAATTTACAAAATAATGGTTGGAATCCAAGTCTTTACAGCTAATCAAGTCTCAAAGGTACAGACAATAAGGGTGGAAAGCGTGTTAAGCACACGTTAAAGAGATGTGTATTGTCTCCAGACAGGAACAGTTAGTGAAATTTTGCAAGTCCAGGCAAGTTGTGGGGTTACAGATAGTGTGACATGAACCTAAGATCCCAGTTGAGGTTGTCCTCATATGTGTGGAAATTGGCTATCAATCTCTGCTCAGCGACTCTGCAGCGTCATGTGTTGCGAAGGCCGCCTTGGTGAACGCTTACCCAAAGATCAAAGGCCGAATGCTCATGAATGCTGAAGCGTTCGCCAACAGGAAGAGAACACCGTGATTGTCAAGCGATGTTCATTCACCCGCTGTCGTAATGTAGCATCTCAGGTACACTGCAGGAAAGTATGTCCCAAGGCACGGTACACTGGGGAGACCATACAAATGCTACGACAACGAATGAACGAACACCGCTCGACAATCACCAGGCAAGGGTGCTCTCTTCCTGTTCGCAAACATTTCAGCAGTCACAAGTATTCGGCCTTTGATCTTCAGGTAAGCATTCTTCGAGGAGAGTAATAGTGGAAGGGTGTTTCTCTAGCTGGAGGTCAGTCACTAGTGGTGTGCCGCAGGGCTCAGTACTGGGATCTCTTCTATTTGTAATATATATAAATGACTTGGAAGAGGGAGTAAGTGGAGTGATCAGCAAGTTTGCAGACAGTACAAAGATGGCTGCACTTGCAGATAGTGAGGAGCATTGTCAGGTGATGCAGCAGGACATAGATAGGCTGGTAGCTTGGGCAGACAGATGGCAGATGGAATTCAATCCTGATAAATGTGAGGTGATGCATTTTGGGAGAAAGAATGTAGAGGGGAGGTATATGATAAAGGATAGACCTATTAAGAGTATAGAAACGCAGAGGGACCTGGGGGTGCAGCTGAACAAGTCTCTGAAGGTGGCAGAACAAGTGGAGAAGGTTGTGAAGAAAGCACATAGTATGTTAGCCTTTATATTTTGTTTTATTTTAAGCAACACAGCACGGGAAACAGGCCCTTCGGCCCAACGAGCCCGCGCCGCCGTCATACTATATAGTAGCAAATACATTATCCTATTTTAATATTCCTATATAATATATATATTATTCCTAATATGGAAAATTTTCACCATAGGGGCAATTTGTTTCCCAATCAGCCTAAGAGCGAATTTTTGGGTTGTGGGAGGAAACCGGAGTGCCGGGAGAAAACCCACGCAACCACGGGGAGAACGCACAAACTCCCGCAGACACCGGCCCAATTCCAAGTGTCTGCACAGCCACATCGATAGTCTCTGAGCTGTCATGGTGCCCTTCAGATGGTCCACATAAAGCACTCATTTACGACATGAGGTACCAGGCAACCCATGAATCAACATCCAAGAGCTGTACCCGCACCACCTGCCGAATGCATGCTCAAAGTATGGACCGAATTATCTGTGGAAAAAAGCCGTAGTTAAACAGTCCTAATATATCCCTCTATCTGCATACCGCTCATGTGGCTGTCCAAGAGACCCTTAAACAGCCCCAGCGTGCCTGCTCCCACCACCTTACTCGGCAGTGCATTCCACACCCCCACTACCCTTTGTGTGAAAAACTGCCCTCTAATATTCGTCCTATACATAGCCCCCCTCACCCTATGGCCATGACCCCTCGTCCTATCCATTTCTAAAGGTGGAAAAAGTTTACCTCCATTTACTCTATCTATACCCCTTATAATCTTATACACCTCTATGAGATCCCCTCTAAGCCGACGTCTTTCAAGGGAAAACAACCCCAGTCTATCTAATCGTTCCTCATAAGACAGTCCTTCCATACCAGGCAGCATCCTGGTAAACCTCCTCTGCACTCTCTCCAAGGACTCCACATCCTTCCGATAGTACGGAGACCAGAACTGGACGCAGTATTCCAAGTGAGGCCTAACCAAAGTTCTATACAACTGCAACATCAAACTCCTACTCTTGTATTCTATACCCTTTTCTATGAAAGCTAACATACTATACGCCTTCTTTATCACCTTCTCCACCTGTGAGGACACCTTCAGAGACTTGTGAACCTGCACCCCCAAGTCTCTCTGCGTCTCTATGGTAGTTTTACCTTTTATCCTATAACTCTCTTCTACATTTTCCGGCCAAAATGCATCACCTCGCATTTATCCGGATTAAATTCCATTTGCCATCTATCTGCCCAGTCTACCAACCTGTCTATGTCCTGTTGTATTGCCTGACACTGCTCTTCTGTACCCGCCAATCCAAGCATCTTGGTGTCATCAGCAAATTTGCTGATCTCACCACCTACCCCTACTTCCAAGTCGTTTATGTAGACCACAAATAGAAGAGGACCTAGTACTGAGCCTTGTGGCACTCCACTAGTGACAGGCTTCCAGCCGGAAAAAGAGCCTTCCACTACTACCCTCTGTCTCCTCCTCCCGAGCCAGTTCTCGACCCATCTACATACCCGACCCTGTATCCCATGCGCCTTCACCTTCTCTATCAGTCTACCATGAGGAACCTTGTCAAACGCCTTACTGAAATCCATGTAGACGACATCAACAGCCTGTCCTTCATCAACTGTTTTTGTCACTTCTTCAAAAAATTCCACTAGATTCGTAAGACAAGACTTCCCCTTGACGAAGCCATGCTGCGTATCCCTGATCAGATCGCAGCGCTCCAGATGCTCATACATCCTGTCCCTAAGGATCCTCTCCATTAGCTTACCTATAACTGAAGTCAAGCTCACCGGCCTATAGTTCCCTGGGTGATCCCTCTGACCTTTTTTAAACAACGGTACTACGTTTGCTATCCTCCAGTCCTCTGGGACCTCACCTGTGTCCAAGGAAGAGACAAAGAAGGGGTATAGGAAGGGGTATAGAGTAAAAGAGCTGGCCTTTAATGTTGTAGTTGTATAAAACACTGGTTAGATCTCATTTGGAATACTGCGTCCAGTTCTGGTCGCCTTACTACCGGAAGGATATGGAGACTCTGGAGAGAGTGCAGAGGAGGTTTACCAGGATGCTGCCTGGTATGGAAGGTCTGAGTTACGAGAGGTTAGGCAAATTGGCACTGTTTTCCTTAGAAAGACGTAGACTTAGAGGATTTCTGATAGAGGTGTACAAGATTATGGAAGGGATAGATAGAGTTATCAGGGTTAAGCTTTTTTCTAGGATGGACTCGAATAGCACGAGGGGTCACGGGCTTAGGGTGAGGGGGGTAAGGTATAATTTGGATGCCAGAGGGAGTTTTTTCACACAGAGGGTGGTGGGGGTATGGAATGCGCTGCCAAGTAAAGTGGTGGAGGCAGGTACTCTGGAGTTATTTAAGAAATACTTAGATGGGCACATGAACAGAATGGGAATGGAGGGGTATAGAAAACTGATTTAAAATAGGGATCATGAGCCTTGGGAGTCCCTGGGAAGTGTGTAAATAGATGATGATGATATTGATGTACTTGTTTTTATCATACAGGTGCTTTGGTCCACCTTGTTGTCTAACGAGGGGCATACACGCGATGGGTCGTGAGAGGGCTGCTCTTGGATTTTTTTTTGAGAGTATCCTAGTGCTTCACGTTGTTAATGTACGCTTGACCTGGACCATTTGATGGGCAACACAACAGCTCAGTGACTATCGCTGTGCTGTGCAGATACATGGATTTGGGCCTGTGTCTGTGGGAGTTTGCGCATTCTCCCCGTGCTTGCGTGGGTTTTCTCCGGGTGCTCCGGTTTCCTCCCACATCCCAAAGATGTGCTCTTAGGCTAATTGGCAAAACAAATTCTCCCTAAATTGTCTCAAATTTGGTTTTTAATCCATAGATCTATAAACATGGACAGGGATCGCGGGTAGAGGTGGGAACATCAGGGTGGCGGCGCGGGCTCATTGGGCCGAAGGGCCTGTTTCCCGTGCTGTTCTGTTCTTTGTTCTTTGAGGTGGCCTTCATGACATACGACAGTGCAGAGTCACTGAGCGGAGACTGATACCCAATTCTACACACCAGGACAGCCTCAACCAGGATCTTGGGTTCATGTCGCATTATCTGTAACCCCCACGACTTGCCTGGGCTTGCAATATCTCACTAACTGTCCTGTTCGGAGACGATACATATCTCTTTAACCTGTGCTTAAGCCTCTCTCCACTCACATTGTCTGTACCTTTAAGACTTCATTACCTGTGAAGACTCACATTCCAATCATTATTTTGTAAATTGAGTGCCCTGTTACATGCGCTGTTTGTGATCAGAACTTCCACCCACCTGATGAAGGGGTAGTGCTCTGAAAGCTAGTGGATTTTGCTACCAAATAAACCTGTTGGACTTTAACCTGGTGTTGTGTATCTTCTTACTGTGTTTACTCCGAGTATTAGTTCGTAAATATGTCCCTGGTTCATCTTTCCCTTGCGGGATTTTCTTGTGCATCATTTTTATCAGATATTTTTGACTCACTCAGGCTGCCCGATCCCGGACTCTCTCCGATTTCAGCCGCTGACAAATTCCTCACAAACTTTCCCGCCAACCGCCTCCTCCCACACGTCACTGAGGGCATCAGATTAAAAAAAACTACAGGAAATATAAAATATAAACAAAATGGATTATTAATTAGGATTTTAGTTTAATTTAATCAGATTTGCCGCTAATTTAAAAACTTTTCCTTTTCTTTAATATTAATACGGGACATGGGCGGGGTAACTTGTTCTGACGTCACATCCCGAGCATCGAAGTCGTGCAGTCACATGGATCCGGCTGACGTCACTGAGGGGGTGTGGTTACAGATCACGTGGAACTGGGTGATGTCACTGAGAGGTGCGGTTACTGGTCACGCGGAACCGGCTGATGTCACTGGGGGTGTGTGGTTACTGGTCACGTGGGGTAGGCCCGGTCCTGCCCCTTCCCTGAAGCAGCTCTGGGACCCAGGGAGCATCGTGATGGCGGCTGGCGGACAGGTAACAATAAAATTGTTGGCAATGGACACAGAATGGCAGCAGCGCGAACGGAACGCCGTTAGCCCCACTTATGTCTCCTCCTCTTCCCTTCCTTACCCCCCCCCCCCCCCCCCCCCCGCTATCTCGTCCTCTCTTCCTTCCATTACTCGTCTCCGCCGTCAGCCCCATCACCTCCCTCATCACCTTCAACTTTCCCCCCCATCGCCTCCTCCCTCTTCCCCCCCATCGCCTCCTCCCTCTTCTTCGCCTCCTCCCTTCTTCTTTCCCCCCTCTTCGCCTCTCCTCTTCTTCTTTCCCCCCTCTTCGCCTCCTCCCTCTTCTTCTTTCTTCCTTTCCCCCCCCATCGCCTCCTCCCTCTTCTTCTTCCCCCCCATCGCCTCCTCCCTCTTCTTCTTCCCCCCCCAATCGCCTCATCCTTCTTCTTCTTTCCCCCCCATCGCATCCCCTCTCTCTCTTCTTTTCCCCCCCATCTGCCTTTCCTACTCTTCTCTTTTCCCCCCTCTAGCTTTCCTTCGCCTCCTCCTTCTTCTTTCCCCCCCCATCGCCTCCTCCCTCTTCTTCTTTCCCCCACCATCGCCTCCTCCCTCTTCTTCTTTCCCCCCCATCGTCCTCCTCCTATCTTCTTCCCCCCCCATCGCGCCTCCATTATTTCCCCCCCATCGCTCCTCCCTCTTCTTCTTTCCCCCCCATCGCCTCCTCCCTCTTCTTTCATTTCCCCCCCCCCGCCTCTTCTCCCCCCCACTCTTCTTCTTTCCCCCCCATCGCTCCTCCCTCTTCTTCTTTCCCCCCCCATCGCCTCCTCCCTCTCGTTTTCCCTCCTTCTCCCCCCATCGCCTCTCCTCTTCTTCTTCCCCCCCATCGCCTCCTCCCTCTTCTTCTTTCCCCCCCATCGCCTCCTCCTCTTCTTCTTTCCCCCCCATCGCCATTCCCTCTTTTTTTCCCCCCATCGCCTCCTCCTCTTCTTCTTTCCCCCCCATCGCTCCTCTTCCTCTAGCTCCCCCCCATCGCTCCTCCCTCTTCTTCTTTCCCCCCATCGCCTCCTCCTCTTCTTCTTTCCCCCCCATCGCCTCCTCCTCTTCTTCTCCCCCCCATCGCCTCTCCCTCTTCTTCTTTCCCCCCCATCGCCTCCTCCCTCTTCTTCTTTCCCCCCATCGCCTCCTCCCTCTTCTTCTTTCCCCCCATCGCCTCCTCCCTCTCTTCTTTCATCGCCCTCCATCTTCTTCTTTCCCCCCCATCGCCTCCTCTCTTCTTCTTTCCCCCCATCGCCTCCTCCCTCTTCTCTTTCCCCCCCATCGCCTCCTCCCTCTTCTTCTTTCCCCCCATCGCCTCCTCCCTCTTCTTCTTTCCCCCCTCCATCCTCCCTCTTCTCTTTTCCCCCCATCCTCCTCCTCTCTTCTTCTTTCCCCCCATCGCCACTTCCTTTCTTCTTTCCCCCATCGCCTTCCTCTTCTTCTTTCCCCCCCATCGCCTCCTCCCTCTTCTTCTTTCCCCCCCATGCCTCCTCCCTCTTCCTCCCCCCATCGCCTCCTCCCTCTTCTTTTCCCCCCCATCGCTCTTCTTCTTTCCCCCCATCTTCTCGTCTTTCCCCCCCATCGCCTCTCCCTCTTCTTCTTTCCCCCCCATTCGCTCCTCCCTCTTCTTCTTTCCCCCCCATCGCCATCTCTTCTCTTTTCCCCCCATCGCCATCGCCTCCCCTCTTCTTCCCCCCCATCGCCTCCTCCCTCTTCTTTTCCCCCCCATCGCCTCCTCCCTCTTCTTCTTTCCCCCCATCTCCTCCCTCTTTTCTTTCCCCCCCCCATCGCCTCCTCCCTCTTCTTCTTTCCCCCCCATCGCCTTTCCTCCCTCATCGCCTCCTCCCTCTTCTTCTTTCCCCCCATCGCCTCCTCCTCTTCTTCTTTCCCCCCATTCTCCCTCTTCTTCTTCCCCCCCATCGCCGCCTCCTCCCTCTTCTTCTTTCCCCCCATCGCCGCCTCCTCCCTCTTCTTCTTTCTTCCCCCCATCGGCCGCCTCCTCCCTCTTCTTCTTCTTCCCCCCCCCCCCCATCGCCTCCTCCTCCTCTTCTTCTTCTTCCCCCCTCCATCGCCTCCTCCTCCTCTTCTGCCCTTCACGGATCACCACCACATCTACACTTGTCACCCAGATTGTCACTCCATTCACCTCAAATGTTAACCCCAATATACTAATTCCTTAACCCTACTCACCTCCTTTCTCAGCAAACTGCACTTCTGCCTCAACATTATTTCCCGGATCCTTGCACTTCCAATTTCAGTCCTTTAGACCAAAGCTAAGTTCCCACCCTCACCCCCATTGCACTTGTTCCCTCTCAACTAACTGTCAATTGCAGTATTTAAGTCTTAATGCCGGCTGGTACACAGTAGCAATAGTTTCTTCACTTCAGATTTTGTTACTGAAAAATAATAAGCAAATATTGATGCATGTTGTCCCTGACTCAGTTCTACAAAGTATGTTACAAATGTATCAACAGTGAATAGAATCTTCAAGTTCTGCCTGCACACTTAGCCTTTTGGCTAAGATCATGTGTAGTATTGACATGCTGTACTTTGTTGAAGTCATTAAGTTACATTTCAGCTTCGTTTGAAGCAATTTTTAAAAAGCGGCATCTCGGCCTTTTGGCTAAGATGCAAATGAGAGAAGGAGAAGCCTTGAAGAAGGAGCTATACCTACTCCAATCAGCTTGGATCTTGTAGATCAAGCCTAAAGTGTGGAGATACCAGTGTTGGACTGGGGTGAAACAGAAAGTAATCCCACAGCACCAGTTTAAAGTCCAAACAGGTTTATTTGTAGCAAAAGCCCCTTCTACAAACAAACCTCTTTGGACTTTAAACTTGGTATGTGGGATTTCTTTCTGATCACACCCAAGACAGGTGAGAGCTCTGTCTTGTCAGCTTCGATTGGGAATATCTCACTTGTTGAGACTCTGAATTGGAAGAAAATTGTAAGTTTCATCAGGGTAAAGTAACTAGTAACATATACTGTCTCAATTCATCCATGAATGGAGAGTAGAACTCAATAATTCTTTCACAGATCTGGACGTTGGGTCAGATGTGTAGAGAAAATATGGAACTGTTGACTCCTAAAGACATTGATGTAAGTGGATGCTGCTCCTTTGACACCTCCCCTGCTGCTAAATGTGAAGTAGAGATGCCAGCGTTGGACTGGGGTAAACACAGTGAGATGTTTAAACATTTTGTTAAATATGAAAGCATGTATGAGGAACAGTTGAGGACTTTGGGTCTGTACTTGTTGGAGTTTAGAAGGTTCAGATGGGATCTTATTGAAACTTGTAGGATATTGCGAGGATAGGGTGGATGTGGAGAGGATGTTTCCACTAGTAGGAAAATCTAAAACCAGAGGGCACAATCTCAGGCTAGAGGGATGATTCTTTAAAGCAGCAATGAGGAGGAATTTCTTCAGTCAGAGAGTGGTGAATCTTTGGAACTTTTTTCGGCAAAAGGCTGCAGAGCCAGGTCATTGAGTGTCTTTAAGACAGATATAGGTTCGTGATTAATCAAGAGGGTCAAGTGTAATGGGGAAAAGGGAGGAGAATGGGGGTGAGAAAAATATCAGCCATGACTGAAGGGCAGAACAGACTCGAAGAGTTGAGTGGTCAAATTCTGTTCCTATATCTTAGAACATAGAACATTACAGCGCAGAACAGGCCCTTCGGCCTTCGATGTTGCGCCGACCAATTAGGAACAAGCAGTGACCCTCTAACCTAGACCATTCCCTTTTCATCCATAAACTTATCTACTAACCTCTTAAACGCCACCAAACTTGGCGCATCTACAACTGCAGCAGGCAAGGCATTCCATACCCTTACCACCCTCTGGGTAAAGAACCTACCTCTGACATCCGTCCTATAACTACCACCCCTTAATTTAAAACTATGTCCCCTCGTGCTAGCTTTCTCCATCCTAGGAAAAAGGCTATCACTGTCCACCCTATCTAAACCTCTAATCATCTTATATGTTTCAATAGGTCTCCTCTTAGCCGCCTTCTTTCTAACGAAAACAACCTCAAATCCCTCAGCCTCTCTTCATAAGACCTGCCCTCCATACCAGGCAACATCCTGGTAAACCTCCTCTGTACCCTCTCCAATGCCTCCACATCTTTCTTATAATGTGGGGACCAGAACTGCACACAATACTCCAAGTGCGGCCGCACTAGAGTTTTGTACAGTTGCAACATGACGTTGCGGCTCCGAAATTCAATCCCCCTACCAATAAAAGCTAAGACTCCATATGCCTTCTTAACAACCTTCTCGACTTGACTGCCTACTTTCAGGGATCTATGCACATATACACCAAGATCCCTCTGTTCATCAACACTATTAAGAATCCTACCATTAGCCCTATACTCTACACATTTATTATTCCTGCCAAAGTGCATTACCTCACACTTATCCACATTAAACTCCATTTGCCACCTCTCGGCCCAGCTCTGCAACTTGTCCAAGTCTCTCTGCAAACTATAACACCCCTCTTCACTATCTACCACTCCTCCGACTTTGGTGTCATCGCAAATTTACTAATCCATCCTTCAATACCCTCATCCAGATCATTTATAAAAATTACAAACAGCAGGGGCCCCAAAACAGATCCCTGAGGTACACCACTTGTAACCGAACTCCACGATGAATATCTCCCATCAACCACCACCCTCTGTCTTCTATCTGCTAGCCAATTCCTAATCCAATTAGCTAAATCACCCTCTATCCCATACATCTGCATTTTCTGCAGAAGCCTTCCATGGGCCACCTTATCGAACGCCTTACTAAAGTCCATATATACCACATCAACTGCCTTACCCCCATCCACCTCTTTGGTCACTTTTTCAAAAAACTCAATAAGGTTAGTAAGGCACAACCTACCCTTCACAAAACCATGCTGATTATCCCCAATCAATTCATTTCCCTCTAAATAACTATAAATCCTATCCCTAATAATTCTCTCCAATACTTTGCCCACATCTTATGGTCTTATTATGTTGAATCCCTTTTGGCAGACTTCACCAATCTATCTGAGATTATTTAGTGTAATTTCACCCAGTTAAATTTCAGGAAACTGGGATTTAAACATTTTACCAAATACGTTTACTAAATATGCCTTTCTCAGTTTCCAAGATAAATATTATTGTCTGCGTTAGATATCAATTCAGAAAACTACAGCGCTTCTATCTCAGTATTCCTCAGAAATTTTTGGGGGCTGTTCTTTTATACAATCATGTCCCTATTGACTACTTTAGCATGATTTTCTATTTTATTAGATTTAAATCCAAGCCAAAAGTCAGACAAGTTTATGCCAATAACATAAAAGAAAAATACCACAAATGCTGGAAATCTGAAATAAAAGTAGAAAGTGCTGAAACGATCCAGCAGGTCTGGCAGCACCTGTGGAGAGGGAAAAGCAGAGTCATGCTTTTGAGTCCAATATGGAATTGATAAGCAGTAGATGCTGTCAGGTAAGAAAGATCAGGAACAGATTTGGAGAGAATAAATGACAAAATCATAGAACAAAAGGCAAAGGGAGGGGTAATGGTTGTAGTAAAGCAACAAAGCATTCATCCAGAGTTATTGGGAGAATAAAAGTAAAGGAAAGACACGATTGGCATTAGCAAAAAAATTAAAATGAGGATAGATTTCAGATCTGAAGTTGTTCATGAATTTATGCCTGTTTTGATGCATGCAGTGTCATTTTATTTGATTTTAATTTGATTTATGATTGTCACATGTATTAACATACAGTGAAGAGCATTGTTTCTTGCATGCTATACAGACAACATACCGTTCATAGAGAAGAAAATGAGAGAGTGCACAATGTAGTGTTACAGCCATAGCTAGGATACAGAGAAAAATCAACTTAATGCAAGGTAAATCCATTCAGAGGTCTGACAGCGGGAGGGAAGAAGCTGTTCTTGAGTCAGTTGGTATGTGATCTCAGACCTTTATTTTTTTTCCTAAAGGAAGAAGGTGGAAGAGGGAATGTCCGGGGTGTGTGGGGTCTTTAGTTATGCAGTCCGCTTTGCGAGGCAGCAGGAAGTGTAGACAGAGTCAGTGGATGGGAGACTGGATTGTGTGATGGATTGGGTTACATTCACGATCTTTTATAGTTCCTTGCAGTCTTGGGCAGAGCAGAGGCCATATCAAATTGTGTTACAACCAGAAAGAATGTTTTCTATGGTGCATATGTAAAAGTTGGTGAGAGTCATAGCTGACATGCCAAATATCCTCTAAGAAAATAGAGGCATTGGTGGGCTTTCCTAACAATAGTGTCAGCATGGGGGACAGGACAGATTGTTGGTGATCTGGACGTCTAAAAATTTGAAGCACACAACCCTTTCTACTTTATCCCGATTGATCTAGATGGGAGCATGTTCTCCTTTATTCTTCCTGAAGTCGATGACATTGAGATAGAGATTATTGTTGCCTCACCAATTCACCAGCTTCTCAACTTATTCCTGTACTCTGTCTCATCATTGTTTGACAACCGATCTGCTACGGTGGTATTGTCAGCAAACTTGAAAATAGAATTGAAGGGGAGTTTTATGCCAATTTTGAGTTGATTCTTCCAGTGCTGAGTTAAATATTTGGGCATCCTTTGGCTGAGGCTGTGTAAATTTAAGTATCACTTAGCTTCCCATTGAGGATTTTCATATCACATGTTGCCATTCATAAATTCAGCATTATCATGTGACACTTACGGAATCAACAATGAATGTTGATTATATTCTGTGAGGTTTGCTGATAACAGTCTTCCTTATTTGAATAATAACCTAACTGATTTTTGAAGTAGAAGGCAAATTGTATCATCATTCTTTCTGAAGACATACTTCATTTTAAATAGAAGTCCTATCCCCTTAATCAGTCAATGGGTGAACATGCTCATCAGCTTATTGTGTCTGAGCATGAGACACCCGAGCATCTGTACCATAAAATAAAAGTGCAGATAGATGGGAATGTTACAGTTGCCCATATTTTAGCTGGTCAGAACAGCAGGTCCTGCATGTTCTAGTTAGAATTTGTTAATTTTTTTTAAATTGGCATCTCATTGGTGACGTAGTTTGTATTATTAGACCAATGATACCAGCTACAAAGTGACCATTCTATTGACAGCATTGTATAGTCAATAATCAAATTATTTCAATTATTATGTATTGTGTAGAAGAAGTAGTTTGTGTGTGAGGTCTGCAATGCGTCGTATGGGGACATTTAATGGGGTAAATCATTAAATCTCTCAGGCCTGTTTCACTATCTTGTGAGACCATAACTGCTCTGTAAATAAACTCCATGTATTTGCCTTTTTATCCCATATCCTTCAAGTGGATTCTATTCCTATCTTGTAGTAACATAAATCTATGAATCTGAATTTTAAATTTAACAATTAATCCAGCATCAATTACCATTTTCAGAAAGGAGTTCTAAACTTTTACCTTGAAGAACTATTTCCTAATTTCATTCCCATTTTTTGACCAAGGCTCCAGTCCTTTACTCCTCAACTTACAGTTTTTCTGTCTACCTTGTTAATTTTCCTTAATATTTTGAAAATTTTGATCAATTCACTATACAAACCCTACAGTGCAGAAGTAGGCATTCAGCCCATCAAGTCTGCACCAAAAACAATTCTACTTAGGCCTTATCCCTCTGATTCCATATATTTATCCTGCTAATCCCTCTAATCTATGCATCCCAGAACATTAATGGGCAATTTAGCATGGCCAATGCACAATCTTTGGAATGTGGGAGGAAACCCACCTTTTAACCTTGTAATCATTTCTCATAATTTATCTTAGAGTGAGTTAACTGGCAGGTGACACAGCTAAGCTTGAGTAGAAACATCTATGAAATATATTTTTGGCACTTCACATGTCTTCAGGTTGAGAAATGGGATATTAATTATGTGGTGATGTCACAAATGATTAGTCAGGCCAGCTTTTCAGGGTTGATGGTTCACAATACATAAATGCTGTAAATCTCAGTCACTATCCAGATGCTTTTCTTTCCCTGAAAAGTATGAATTATTGGGTTAAATTTTCATTTTTGCATGGGAGAGTAAATTGTCTAGTATTACCTAATCCATCCAGTTTTTATTCCAGTATTTCACAGTTATAAAATCTACCTACTTTGTCCTTGTTTTCTTGTTACTGATAGTGACATAGGAGATCAAATGCTTGGCCTCATCTCAAAGGCATGGCTAAAATCAATGTTTGCCTTGCATGAGGTGTGAAAACGCTTCAATCTGTGTTGCTTTTTTTGTTATCCAGTTTTACTTTCTTGGATTAATATTTATTAAAGTGGCACTTTACTTTCAAATTTATTTAGTATCAGCCTTGGTTCAGTGATAGTGCTATTGCGCTTTAGAGATCATAGCTTCAGCCCTCCTGCAGAATCTTGAGTACAGTATCTAGGCTGATGCTTCAGTTCAATACGGGGCTTCATTTAATCAGGTGATTCATGATGCCTCTGACAGACTTAAGATAGATGGCAACATCAGCTTAGATGTTCTTTGTTCTATTTGTTTTAGATAAGGACGCAGCAACAACAGCAACTTGCGTATAAATAGCATCTTAACATCGAAAAATGGTTCATGGCATATCACAGATTTATAATCAGACAAAAATTGATGCCAACGATTGACTAGCAACTTGTTTATTAAGCAGAGTTTTGGAGGTAGAGAGGTTTAGGAAGTTTGAAGCTTAAACAGCTGAGAAGTGCAGCTGCCAATTTTGCAAGGTTGATTGGGAGTGAAGAATGCACAGAATGCCAGAATTGGAGGAACATATGGGCAGGAGTAGGCCATTCAGTCCGTTGCGCTTACTCCACCACTGGATAGCAGCATCATGGCGAGTTTGGTTGTGTTCTCAGCCCTACTTTCCTGTCTGCCCAAGCTTTTACATGGTTGCAGGGTTTAAGATTATAGCAAACCATCAGTTTGTGAAGGGACTTGAACATTCAGTGTTTGAATTTGTAAGCTTCTGATCAAAAAGGTAGTTGCTACCACTGAACCAGGCTGACATGAGAACTATTTAGTCTATCATATCACTATTTTATTAATTAAGAGTGAATCATTGTTTTCTTTTTATGCAGATGTTCTCATTTGAGAAAGCACGGTGGAATTGTGTGTGGCAGTCAGATGAGATAGCTCTAGTGAAAATTGGCAAAACCGTAAATATGAATTTGGCATTGTTATCCATTCAAAGTGCAATGGAGATCCTGAATTAACTGACTACGCATGAATTTCTCACTGTTTCAAAGTTAGTTAAAAGAATGTCACAACAAAGAGGAGCGGCATCTCAAAACCTGGATGTAAAACCTAAGGTCAACCAAGGGAAGAGTGTTGATCGTAGAGACGGTTATACATGGAGTGGTAAGAAACGTTCACGCTCTTCCAAAATGGAAACCCCTTCAGATGAAGGGTCTGGGGCTGCTGCTGGGATTTCTTCAACTGCTTCCAGAAGGGAGAGAAAACTGAGCTCTCCTGGACTTGAGCTGGATCTTGAAGATTCATGTTCACGCAGGCTCTCCAGTCGATCATTCAGGCAAAAGATTCAAGATGCAGTAGCTCAATGTTTCCCTCTTAAGATGCATAACCATAAAAACTCTGGTTTAGTTTCCAAAAGTAAAATACACATTAGTGATCTGTTGGTGGATAATTGTCCATTTCCAATAGGAACTGAGCTGGCTCAAAAATGGCAATTGATTAATTGGCACACAGTGCCATTGACTCAAAGTTGCGGAGTCTGGGAAGGCTCGGCAGTGGGATTTGATGAGCATGAGCTAGAAGAAGGATGCAGAATGAGCTTTGAACTAGAGGTGAACCCTCCAGACACACACATTCACACATTTGAAGTGATTTCTCAGATCAATGCTTTGCACAAACAGAACTCTGAAGTAGAGCATGGAATGAATAAATTAGCATGCAATAATAACACTACATTTTCTTCAAATGATTCCGACTCTGATGAGGAACTGATGGCTCTGTTCACAGATTCTGAAAATCACAATAATACCAAACTGGACTTTGAGAATAATTGCAGTTGGCTAGCACCCTTTCACAAATACCACACGGAGTTTGGCTATATCTACCGCTTAGTCCCAGATCTATTTTGGATTAGTAATAATCCATGTTACTGGGGTGTAATGGATAGATATGGAGCTGAGGCTCTGTTAGAAGGTAAACCAGAAGGTACATATTTGCTCAGAGACTCTGCCCAAGAGGATTACCTCTTCTCTGTCAGTTTCAGACGGTACAGCCGCTCTCTCCATGCTAGAATTGAACAGTGGAACCATAACTTCAGCTTTGATGCCCGCGATCCCTGTGTTTTTCATGCGCCCAGCGTAACTGGCCTTTTGGAACATTATAGGGACCCAAACTCGTGTATGTTCTTTGAACCACTGTTGTCACTTCCCCTAAACAGAACTTTTCCATTTTCACTTCAGCGCCTTTGCAGAGCTGTAATTTGCAGTTCCACAACGTATGAAGGAATTGATGCTCTTCCTATACCACCATCATTGAAAGTTTACTTGAAGGAATACCATTACAAACAAAAAATAAGAGTGCTCAAGATCAGTGCGCAACAGTGGTATGGAGGATTGAAAGGTAGTCGGTAAATTTAAGAGCTACGAGAAGGATTTTTAAAGACCAACCAGGAACATTCCTACGCCATAAAGCAACTTAAGTGTTTGTCTTAAAGAGAACTTTACTGGCACTCTATTTTGGTACACTACAGTTTTTGATTGAAGACTGTTAACTTTAGACGTTATCCTCTACTTCATCTGAATGTTCCAATTAATTTTCTCTCGCTTTTCATCAGTGCAATTAAACTAATGTACTTTGTCTGATGAGATGAATCATTAGTGCATATCTTCTGTAGGTTTCGACACTTTTGATTTTTTTGCCTACAAAGCATCCCTATTATGTTGAGGTGGAAATTAAAGACTTAAAGTGTTCAGTTCTGAAGCCAAGATTTTCATGGTAAAGTGTACTTTTAAAAAGTCATGAAAACATTTGACATGTATATCTTAAGTTTATTTGCACTTTTTTGTACTCTTTCAAAGATGTTCATTAACCTATAATTTTCTAAGTTATCTGAAGCTTTAATTATGTAACATGGATTGTTGCAATGTAATTTTTAAAATTAATTTTACATGAGTAAAATCTCTAATAAATAGTGTGCTTTGAAGTTTGGCATAATGTTGCAAATTAGATATTGGCAAAAATTCAAATAATCTACTAAACGTACACCAATACCCAAATATATTTCACAATGCATGATCTGTATCTCTGAAGCAAAAGCAGAAAAGGCTGTAGGCAAGACAACAGGTCGTTCAGTATCTGTGGAAAGAACAATCAGATTGACTTTGAGTGCAGACACATTGCAGAACACTCTGAAAATACACTGATCTAACTCTTTTAGATCTAAGTCGATCATCTCATACTTACCTATATTGAAATCCATTAGTCACATTTTTGCCTTTTTACTTAATCTATTAATATCTTCATAATTTTAAGTGCCTTCTACACTACTTACAATGTCACCTATTTTGTATACTCAGAAAATTGGATATGCGATTCTAATCCATCAATAATAAATATGATAAACAGTTAAGAAGAAATACTGTAGAAAACAGTTACTTTGGACCTTTCGTTTTCATGTAGATTTGCAATTTATTACATGATCTATGGTTGTGACTGCAAAGGATGAAGTATAAAATTGGTGAGAACTAGAGCTATTGTAGATGTATATGCCATATTCATAAAGTACAAGATCTACCATGTTCAAAAACAAAATTACATTTCTGCAATCTTTTGAGTAAGAGTAAAGGAGGTGTTAATCATCCATACTGAAGTAAAACAGCAAATAGTTGGTGGTTCAGGATATTTTAACAATAACAATTGTCCTATGCTGCATCAACCTATTACTGAAGTGTTACAAGTGAAACTGGCAGCATTAAATGGATATAGTGACATTACGGTGTCAAAGTTAAAATGAAACAACATTAAGTGAGTTGACATTTAGCAAGGACTTGCTGTGTTCATGTGCTTGGTGTAAAGCTAACCATCTGACTTGGTTTAGTTTCCCATGTTGGCATTTTCTGATGGCTACCTTGTGACTCCATTTAATACTGAAGTATAGAACCACTGAAGTAATTTAGGAAAGGACTGAGCCATGAAGACGTGGTTTGTTTGTTTACCACTAATGGTTGGATTATTGAATAAGTAATCAATGCACCTTCATTTCCTAAATCCTGAAATACCCCATTAGCCTAAATATTGTCATTGAGGTTTAGAAATGTAGAAACATTCCATATTCAATATAAATTTAAATTATATTACATTTATTAAACCATTACATACTGGTAGTTATGCATTTCTATAGACCATTTAATTTATAGACTTCATGTAAAAAAAAAATTTAAAACTGATATTTAATATTGATGGATGGAAAAGACAGTAAACTACAAAATGTTAATTATCCTTATTTCAGAAAATAATTTTTATGGTTTTAAAGCAATTGTTTCTTTGTGTAAATTGTGCCTCATGAAGAACTTAGGCTGAGTCTGATTGTGGGGGGGCATCGGGGTGAAGAGAGAAAAAGAGTGTCAATTCTGCTCTTTTGATTCTGGAGGGCTGAAGAAATTCACCAAATGGACAGCTACAATTCTGAACCCATATCATATATCTTTGTTGTTGAGTGTTGCTTACAGTTTGGAAAGTCTGAAGAAGTCTTTATAGTCATACATAGGTTAACTTAAGTCTTTAATTGAGACTATTTATATATATGTTCACTGGAAGGTACAAACTAGGTGCTCTCTGCATGCTCACTGGTATACATGGCTCTGTCCAACACCCGATTGACTTTGGGTCTGGTGCATGGCTCTCTTAAATCACCATAAGGATGGTACTGAACTCACTCCCACATTAACCCTGTATGTACTAGATCCTTGTGTAACACATTCCTTCAAGTCTTTATCCAGCTTATTTTATGTGATTTTAGTTTATGTTTGGCATTATTTTTACTATTGTACATTTACATTATCATTACAACATTTTCATTACTCCGTCTCCCTCTTTTAAGTCCTCGAATTCAAAGATTCGGGCAATCTGGAATTTTTTTTCCAGTTATTTTTTGAAGTTAAGAATCTTTTCATTCCATTCAGGAGCTACTCTGGTAAGTTGACTTTGTTTTTGAACTCATAAGTTTGACAACTTTATCCATGCATTCGGTCTTGTTTGGAATCTATCTTCTATGGTCGCTGATTGCTCCTTGTACTCTTTCAATCCACCTGATAGATTGCCAGTCCATTTTATAGAATTTCTATCTATTTCCAAAGTCTAGATGTGCTCTTCAATATTGCCTATCTCAACCTTCATGTTGTTAAAATTGAACCAAAGTTCAAGAAATGACTTAATTTTCGTTGTTAATTGTGCATTCAAGTAACTGTTCTGATGCATCAGCAATTCCTTCTCCTGTTCCAGGCATTTTGCACAATGTTTCCCCAAAACTTCTGATGCTAGAAGTTTACATTTTAACTGAACCTCTATCTTTATGGAATTTGCTTCTATGAATTTGTCATTTAAGTGTTTCCTCTTTCAAGTATTCTGCTTCCCGTGAGTGACATTTCAATATTCTCATCACTTCTCATTTTTCCTTTACAAATTCATCCTTCATATGTAACAATTGGTTCTTTATTCTGATGAGATTTTCTTCAGCAGACCACAATTCGTCTATGCTATCCTTCAAGCTCTTATTCAGTAATTACTCTTCCACCAGTTGTTTCTAAGGGTCTCCATACTCTCTTGTGAGAAGTTCTACTTGCCCTTGCCATTCCTAGATTCATAATTTTGAGTTCTTGACAAATATTTTTGGAAATGTAATGTTTTCTTTCAAATGTCCAATCATTTTTTCATCTGTAGTTTCTCTTTAACTTCATTTTGAAATTTTACAGAGAAACAATCTTTGACCTGAAAGTTCTTGTAGCAGGTGAAGGTCCTTAGGTATTCTTTTTTGTGAAGCACAATTGCTTCATCTTGAGTTGTCTTGTAACAGATTATCATCAAGCTTTTTTCTGTGGTTCCCCTATCCTGTTGTTGAAGGTACTGTATTGCTTCATACTGTTGAAGTATTATTTTTGAATTTGATCTTGAAAGACAATTCATTGTTCTTCTGTTTATTTTCCTGTTTAAACTTTGTCTTCTCACTGTGGTTCAGAGCATTGCTTTGTTACTACTGATATTTCCAACATATTCAATTGATTTAACTTATGTTGCCTTATTGATTCCTCAAGATTCTTTCAAGGCCGCAATTTGTTTGAGTACATTTTCTACCTCTCCTTGTGACTACTTGTTATGCCATTGAGTTTTCCCAAATCTTGTTTCAATTTGTCAACAATGGAATTCTGAGTAGTTATTTCCTTCTTGTATCTTTGTGATACCTCAGAAATTTGTTTGCTCAGATATGAGAGTTGGTTCATTGAATATATTATTTTATTGTATGTTTTCAAAGGCACATGCTCAGCTTGAATTTGGTGTTTTAAGTCTTCCAATCCAGCTATGCACATATTTTGGAACCTCATTTCATTTTACTTTTGCAGTATTTATCTATGTTGGATTTCACCAGTGAGCTTTCCTTCATATATTGCCAGTGCTCATTCTGCGCATAGCTGCTGTTGCAGCTTGGGTAATGTGTTAGGGTTTCCAAAAAATATATTTTTTGGAACTTTTGAAAATTCTTTGACTCTCTGGCACCCTCGGGTGATTTGCTCAGTGGATGTCTTTTCCTCTTTCATTGCTTTACAGCAGGTTTTCTATCCTTTTTTAAATTGTACATTCCACATCTTGAAGATTAAAATGTTATCAAAGGTTTTTAATACTTAATTGAAGCTGAACGAGGATTCATCAAAGTCTTGCATCAGAATACTTCTGTAAGTACACCAAATGAGAAAAAAAACATTAACTTGTACTTCCTCTGATTTCTAACTTAATCCTGATGTACTCCTGTAATCTAAAAATTCTCTTCAAGAGACTCAATTTGGATCCATTTTGACCTTTGCCTTAGCCTAAAGTGGTCTGTAGTTTAATTTGCTATCCATGGCTGTTTTTCCTTAACGAGAATACCTTCTTAATTTTTATTCAAAAATTAAATAATTTTTAATTATTAATAATGGTGATTATTATTCCATTACTGGGATAGCTCCACAATCATTTTTTTCTTTGTTTTTCCCAAGCTGGTCAGGTATTAGCATGTTACTATTGTGGACGTAACATGGGATCTATGTGATCACTATGGGATCACTTTTTCAAATTAATTTTCTCTGCAGGAAGCCCTTAAAACAAGAAGCCTGGACCATCACATAGATGTAGAGATGCCAGCATTGGACTGGGATAAACACAGTAAGAAGTCTGACAACACCAAGTTTAAGTCCAACCAGTTTATTTGGTAGTAATCTCCCAAGCTTTCGGAAAAGGTGTTCCTTCATCAGGTGTGTGGAAGGTTCTGATCAGGGAAAGGCAAATAAAGACACACGTAGTTTACGGAATACTGATTAGAATGCAAGTCTTTATAGCTAACCTGCTATTCTAGTCTTAAAGATGTAGACAATGTGAGTGGAAATAACATTAGCATAGGTTAAAGACTTGTTATTGTCTCCAGACAGGACAGTAAGTGAGATTTTACAAGTCCAGACAAGTCATGGGGTTACAGTAGTGCGACATGAGCCCCAGATCCCAGTTGAGGCCATCCTCGTGTGTGCGGAACTTGGCTGTCAGTCTCTGCTCAGCAACTCTGAGCTGTCGTGTGTCTATAGAAAATAGAAATAGCTTTGGCCATCAGAACATGCTCCCACCATTCATTATAAACATAAGAACACAAGAGCAGCAGTAGGCCATCCAGCCCCTCGAGCCTACCCCGCCATTCAATAAGATCATGGCTGATCTGTAATGGTTCAGTACCACATTCCCGCTTTCTCCCCGTAACCTTTAATTCCTTTGTCAATCAAAAACCTATCCACTCTTGACTTGAACATATTCAGCGAGGAAGCCTTCACCACCTCGTCAGGCAGAGAATTCCAAAGATTCACCACCCTTTGCATGAAGAAACTCCTCCGCAACTCTGATCTGAACCGCCCCCCTCCCCCCCAATCTTGAGGCTGTGCCCTCTAGTCCTGCTGTCTTTGCTAAGCAGGAAGAGTCAACCTCTACCCTATCCATTCCCTTCATTATCTTATACGTCTCTATAAGATCCCCTCTCAGCCTTCTAAATTCCAAAGAGTGCAAACCTAGCCTATTCAGTCTCTCCTCATAATCCAACACCTTCATCTCTGGTATCAGCCTAGTAAACCTTCTCTGCACCCCCTCCAAGGCCAATATAACCGTCCTTGAATGCGGCGACCAAAACTGCACACAGTACTCCAGCTGCGCCCTCACCAGTATCCTATACAGCTGCAACAGTACCTCCCTACTTTTACATTCTAACCCCTTAGCTATAAAGGCCAACATTGCATTCGCCTTCTTAATCACCTGCTGCACCTGCATACTGTGTTTTTGCAATTCGTGCACAAGGACCTCCAGGTCCCTCCACACCGTCGCATGCTGCAGTTTTTCTCCATTTAAATAGTAGTCTTTCCTACCATTATTCTTCCCAAAGTGGATAACCTGACACTTGCTAACATTATACTCCATCTGCCAGGTCCTCGCCCACTCGCTCAACCTATCCAGATCCCTCTGCAGGCTTTCCACACCCTCCACGCAATTTGCTTTTCCACTCATCTTTGTGTCATCAGCAAATTTCGTCACCCTATACTCAGCCCCTTCCTCCAGATTGTCTATGTAAATATGTAAATTATGACTTTGGCTGGTCATCCAACTCAATATACTGATCTTGCCTTCCCCCATATCCTTTAATCCTCTTCGCCCCAAGTGCTATATCTAACTGCTCCTTGAAAACGTACAATGTTTTGGCCTCAACTCTTTCTGTTGTAGTGAATTCCAAATGCTCTAAACACTTTCTACGGCTGAAGAAATTGCAACTCCCGATCTCCACCCTAAATGATCTACCCTGTGTCCTCAGACCGAGACCCCTGGTTCTGGATATCACCACCTTGCAGCATCCTTCTTGCATCTGCCGTGTCTAATCCTGTAAGAATTTTATGTGACACCCCCCCCCCCCCCCCATTCTTTTGAACTCCAGGGAATACAATCTTAACCAACTCAAACTCTCCTTATACCTTAGTACTGTCATCCCAAACATTCTGGAGGGTGATTTTTAAATGCTGCCTTTAGTTTTAAAACTTTCTTCATTCAGTCAATCTTGGACACCATACGTGGTGACAGCACTGGAACCATTGCTGCAGCTTTCTTAATTTCAACATGGTGTCACCATTGGAGACAGAGATTTCCCACACTTCCCAGTTTTTGGTAGGCTCTGCTACAATGGGAATCATGTTCAGCCTTGGGGGGAAGAGAGGGAGGAAGGACTTGAACAGTGGCTGTATGGATTGATTGCCTAAGAGTTCTCTTGCTCAGCTTTAAAGTTGTAAATTTGTTGTATCATGGCTTTATTGTGTTTTTGATGCCATGTGTTAATGCACTGATTCAGGGATTAGGTTTCTAGTGACTTTTTTAAACTGCACTTCTGATTCTGAAATTTTTAAAGATTTCTCAGGATTTGCCACAGCCTGGCAATTTTAACATTTAGCTCATCGTTGCTGGATCTGCTGATTCTGTGCTCTAGGGTTTGAAGCTGGACTTCCAAAGGACATGCTGTTAACTCTTGCTCCTGCAGTAAGGAATTTTAAATCCCTGCCTTCAGCTTCCAAACCTTTCTTTTGAGCTTTCTTCCTGGCAATTTTTCTTCTGCATCTTTCTGATTCTGAGCTTCTTTTCAGGTCAGAGTGTTTTGTTAATTATTTTTCTCAGTTTTCCATCATTTTAGTTTTACTCTATTTTCTACAAGATTTTGGGTTTTGCCACCATGTTGTAGAATATTGATCACAGTTTCATATGTGTGAAGGCATCTTTGAGGTACTATGTAGGTTAACTAAGTTTTTATTGACTTGTAGAACGATATTCAAATATGCAGCAAAAAGTACAAACTAGAAGCTATATCCATTCTTGCTGGTGCATGTAGCTCTGTTCAGCACTCAGCTTACCCTGGTGTGGGTCATTTGCTCTCCTCATCATGATGGGTTCTGGTGTTCAGTCCCACATTAACCCTATATGTGCCATACCTTTATATACAACCTCTAAATGTGTCTGGCTGGTTGTTCATTCAAAATTGACACCCTTTGGAAATATTTGATTTAGCATTAACTTAATAATAATGTACATCATTTGATTAATACCTGTTAAATTCTCTCATAAATTGTTATAATCCCAGTTGATATAATTGGACAGGAAGATCCCAGATTGGAACACTGCCTCAAAAGACAGTAACTTTTTTAAAATATAAAATGTGGAAGCACAGACTTATAAAACTATAAATTAGTTTTAAAGAAAAAACATTTATTAAATATGAAAAATTTGAATTATAATACAATAGTTCTTTACTCCTTTAGCTAACACAGGTTGGAGGATTAACATATTACAAAGTACAGTTTAAGCTACAATGATCTCATTAACACACAAAGTCCTTTTTAAACAAATGCACATTCCACTCTGCATCCGAGTTAGTGTCTGAGAATTTGTCCTCCAAATCCCCCCAGGTGATTCTTATATCATGAACACTTGGTCTCATTGAACTCTGTCTACCATATGACTGATTTCAAAAAACACTTCCAAATATTTTTGAAATTATGCTTTCCCTCCACTCTTTTCATTTAAGGTTTCACACTTCCCCTTCAGATTTTCTTTGTCTTAAAGTTTTATACACAAACTCTGAGGTTCAGCCACTAATTTCCATGATTATTTCAAATAATATCTCCCAGACTAGTAATTTTTTACAAACCTTAATGCTACTGCAGATATATTTCTGACCTCTCACAATCCAATACCTTTTCCACTCTGTGACTTTACTGAACAGTAATCTGTTCAGTAATCAGCTTGTTCCGTTTCGTTAACTCCAAACTTCTTAAAAACGTCTCTTCATTTCTCTGGTGTTCTTAATTAGATGGACTTTTAGATTTCCGATGTCTGTTTTCTTAACCATCACTCCATAGTATGGTTTCTCTTCTTGCAAGGCTGAGAGAGATGTTTGCACTTTAGCCTTCTAAAACCAACTATTTCTAACAAAACTGAGAGAGGCTTCTCTCATTATCCACCTCCAACTGCAATCAAATTAGCTAAATTAAAACTTAAATACTTCTCGACCTTAAAGGTCTCATTTGGTAAGCAGCCACTGCTGGCTTATTAAGTCATCATGCCATAGCTCTCTCTAAGCACAATTGTCACAGTGCATTTTCACATTGAGACATAGGTCAGCCAATTCAAGTGATATTTAAGGCCAGCAAAAAGACAAGTAAACAAGTCCACTTAAATGTTTAAAACAAGAAAAATATTCAACGAATCAGGAACATGAGATTAAAACTATTTAGGACATTTCAGCTAGAATTATGCATAATACCTTCTTTTAAACAAAACAAATTCAATTAAACATATTTCTGATGACAAGTTGATTCATCAGAAGAGGTTTTCCAACTGATGTTCTTCAGAAGAGTTGGTAAGTAATTTAGAATATAGTTGAGAATGTGATTCCAAATGCAGCATTTACTTTATTTAATACTGACAACAGTTAGAGTTTTCTTTAACAAGTTTAGTTTTTAATTTTTCTTAATTCTAGATCTTTTATACACTATCTTAATGATAATTCAGAGACAAGTATTTGAACATGTGTATAGAGAATAATATTAAGCTTGCTTCAAGTGATAGCATCAGAAGCTGTGGGACTATAATTATTTCTTCTTGAGTGCCCTTCCTGAAGGCAGGTCCGACCTACAGGGTGACAACTTCCGCTACAGAAAGAGCAGGAAGATGGGTCCCAAATCCACCCCATGCTGTTGGCACCAATCTGATCCGTACCAACCATCTAGTCTGCTGAGACAAACAGCTCCCCGGGAGTCCAGAGTTACACCGACAAAATACACTTTAACATCCATGTTATAACCTGGAGCTTTGCGTGGTGATGCCAGAGGCCCCAATTTGTTCCCATCGCACAGCTGACTAGGAATCTCTTCCCCTTCTTACTGCTTGCCATTGGAATATGTTGGAAGGATTCCCAAGTTGATACCCAACCTGTTTGGCTGTGTTATGAATGCACCTTT
Organism: Sphyrna mokarran; assembly: GCA_024679065.1. Lineage (NCBI taxonomy): Eukaryota > Metazoa > Chordata > Chondrichthyes > Carcharhiniformes > Carcharhinidae > Sphyrna > Sphyrna mokarran. The sequence goes on from JAGIQG010000015.1 coordinate 38,693,660, forward strand.
CTTGGTTGTCAAGTCCTGGTATGAGACTTGAACCCAGAGCTTTTGGTTGAAAGGCAGGAATGCACCACAAGATTTCTACATATATTATTTCACTATCTTCAAAATGTGTTCTGAATTTTAGCATCTAAAATTTAATGTTTTGTCAGATTTAATTGAAATTGAAGGAAGGTTCATTCCTTGAATATTGTCATCATCTGCAGTAGTCACACTTCAGACTACTAGAGAAAGGATGAGAACTGAATTGACAATGGGGAAAAGAATGGACAAATTATAACATAAAATGGATCCTTATTGAAGTTGAAGCAAAATTTAAAGATTAGTAAATAATGGTGGAAAAATAAGACTGGAAATGAATAAATGAAAAAACTAATGTAAAATGAGTAAAAAAAGCAGACTGTCTTGTCAATTGCTGCATTTTATTTTTTCTGAGTGAAGGATTGCTGCAGATTGCAAAGACACCAAAAATATCCTCTATAAAATGCTGCATCCATTTTTCTCCAGCTTTCTTGTAACTTGATTAAACTTCACATATTGGCTCACTTTACAAATCTAACATCCACTGCCTGGTTAAAAGAAATTACAAGGCTGATGCATTAAAATAAAAGGGCCCCTCTGCTGTATAATGACTGTCAATGATTGCACTCTGAGTAACTGACAGTGCATCAGCAACTCCTTGGCAGTACTGATGCTGTTGCTTGTCAGCCAGCCTAGACTGCTGTTGCCCAAGCTGAGAAGGTGCAATCTGAAACCTGTTTTCTGAATCCACAAGGATGATTTGTTGACTTCTGTTGGATAAACTTGATCTGAAATGGTTGTTTTATGGTGACTTTTGTTTCTAAGTTATGGTCAAATGGATGCAGTGAAGATCAATCTCGGGAATGGTTAGGCTGGACGAATGAGGACTTGGGGTTCTGTTGAGTGAAAGTTGATGAGATGAAGTTGGATAGCTCAGTTCGAAGAAGAATGTGCTGTTTGTCTCCTCCTTCTCCTTTCCGCATTCCTCCTCCTGAACTGTTCGCCAACTTTGGGAGGGCTGTGCTTTCATGTTGGCCAGGTTATGGAGAACACACTCTTCCATGTGTATAGTAAGAAGTCTCACAACACCAAGTTCAAGTCCATCGCAAGCTTTCAGAACACTACTCCTTCATGAGGTGAGTACAGAGGTAGGTTTACAAACACAGCCTATATAGGCGAAGGCACAATTGCAAGATAATTACAGATTGGAACATGAAGAATAGTTGGAGTGCGAGTCTTTACAGATCAAGTCTTTACAGGTACTGTCAGTGCGAATGAAGAAAGGGGTAATCACAGTTAAAGAGGTGTGAATTGTTTAAAGCTAGGACAGTTAGGATTTTGGAAGCCGAGGCTAAATGGTGGGGGTTACATACTGTGTGACATGAATGCAAGATCCCTGTTGAGGCTGTCTTCACGCTCAAGGGTATTCAGCCTCCGATCTTTGAGTAATCATTCTTCAAGGTGGCTTTCAAGATGAACAACAACTGATTTCCACATCATGGCATCCATGTGTATGGTATGGCTCATCCAGAATGGTACAAGACATAAAAACATTGCTTCAACACCCCAATCACCTGTTCTGTGATGTTTTCTGTTGAAGTTACTTTGTACATGTACAGTGTGTGGTTGGTGGGAATGGGGAGGTGAAGCAGGCACTGAAACCAGGTCCTGGTCACCCAGCAGCCAATCCCAGCAGTTGTGATGGTGGTGGCTCAAATTCTGAGGATGCATCAGACAGAGGCAGAATGAAAATACAATGACTGTTGCCAGGACAGTGGGTATTTATCAGCACAATGTATTGAGCACGATTATACATTAACTGCATATTCAGGGAGTGGCAACCTTTGCAGTTGTGATACTTACTGCATCAAAATGCAGGCATCAACAAAGTCACGTGTGCAGTTGATGGTTCCTTGCACAATGGGGAGGTCCACTCTCCTGGCAAAAGCAAATGCCTGATGTTCTTGCTTTTTTCTGACCGCAATGAACTCCCCTCTCCTAGCATTAAGAATGTCAACTCATTTGTGTAGCTGTGGACAGTGAACTGAAAGATGTTACAGATGTGACCTGCTCCAGTCTGGAAAGAGACTGAAATGAACAAACTCAGGTCTGCAAGCCCAGCTGTAAGTAACGGCTAAGTTTGTCACAGTCCTTAGTAAAGTACAGAACACAGGCACATACTACACCTGGCTTAGGCTGAGCTAAGAGAAATTTTTGGGTGGATAAGGCTAAGAAACCTTCTTGTCCTTTGTGAGTATCTGTTTTTCTTTACTGCCTTTGCTGCATCTTCCAGACCAAGGGGTCAGTACTACAGCACACATGACTGGAAACTGTGGGTCTGCACAGAACACTTGCAGTCAGAATTGAGGCTGTTTCCATGTGCAGCACCAACCTGTATCAACTTCACCAACTCTAGGCATCTCTGCATTAGAAATTAATTAGCAACCAATCTGACAGTAGTTGATGATTCCTTTATGTAAATCAAGCAGGGTCGCAGGTAATATTCTCCTTATTGCCAAACACATGAAATTAGCTAGTAAGTGGTTAAAAATGGCATTGCTGATGTTAAATCAGCATTACATGCTGACTGATGTCATGATCTGTTTAATTTATACACTTACAGTCCTATTGTCTTTACTAAAATGGCATTCTGTATGGAAGGATGTTTGCATTTTGCAGACCCCATTTTGGTATCAAAAGAGCATCCATTGCACCAAAACTATGGGCACCAAGGAGTCTAATTTTGTTGTCATTGTCACTGTGCCAATAGTTTTGGTCCTAAATGCAGAGATTTTGGCTGGGATTTTCCAGAACTGTTGTGGAGGGTCTCGGTGCCAGAGATTTGGCAACACGGTGAAATTTCCATTGACTTTTGGTGGGAATCAGACGATCCAGGCAGCAAGTTGTTTTATGTTTCTCTAGGAGAAGTGACACAGAGCCAATGTAAACAGTGCAACAACTGGGGGTAAACTTCGCCCCATTTCCTGCCCTGACCTGTCAATATGTTCGTCTAACATTTTAAAAAATGACAATCCAGGCTTCTCTGCAGCATTGGTTAATATTTCAGAGTTCTATGATGTGAAAGCAAGGATTAGGAAAGAATTGTTATATTCAGGGTTTCTACTGTTTAGTGACTCGAAAATAACTGTTTCTGACAATACAAAGAAAACACAGTTTGTGGGCCGTAATGAAATATCAAAAGTCAATCCCACACTTTAAACAGTTACATTTCATAAAATATAATGTCATATACACCACTGTAAAATTCAACTTTCAAGCAGATAACTCGCGAGAAGGCATGGAACATAATTTGATCCATCAGCAAGACCTTTAAATCAAGTGATAGTATAAAGTGGATTTTCAAAACGCAATGGAGCAAATTCTGGCATTCGTTTCCGATAATACTTTCTGGAGACAAGCATAAATATAAACATTTCCAGGATCTTTATATCATGGTCCATTTCTGTAAAAGAAATGAGAGACTTTTCTTTCAGTGTAAGTGTGAGCTAGGGAGTAGAATGAAAATCAGAGAAAGTTGGTACAATAATTAACAACAAGATAAATAAAATTACAGGGGCAAAAATGAATTGAGTAAAGCAGATCCAAGAGAAGTTAAAGGGTAAAATAGCTGAAAAATATAAACGTTAAAGAATCTGGAATTGAAAAAAACAAAGAGCAATAATGAAATTCAGAATTGTTTCTGCGCAGTACAGTATGGAACTAGTGTGTCTGCACCAGCTCTCTGAGCAATTTCTCCAGTACTATTCCATCTCCTTCTCCCTGCAACCCTGCACATACTTCCTTTTCAGGCAACAATCCAATTCGCTTTCGAATATCTCGATTGAACCAGCCTCCACCACATACAGGTAATGGATTCCAGATTTTAACTACTTGTTGTGTGAAAAAGATTTTCTTTTTTTCTGCCAACTATTTAAAGCTGTGTCTTCTCTTTCTTGATCCTTTCTCAAGTGGGTTTCTCCCTATCTACTCTGTCCAGTCCAGTCAGGATGTTGAACAACATTAACAAATTTCTGCTCAGCCATCTTTTCACCAAGGAAAATAGTCCCAATTTTTCTGACAGGGAGTCACATGGACTCAAACAAAGGACAAAGAAAATTACAGCATAAGATCCTCAAAGCCTGCACCGACCATGCTGCTTGTCTGAACTAAAACCCCTACCTTTCCGGGGTTCATATTCCTCTATTCCCATCTTATTCATGTACTTGTCCAGACACCTCTTAAGTACTATCGTATCTGGTTCCACTACCTCTCCCAGCAGCAGGTTACAGACACCCACCACCCTTTGTGTAAAAAAAAAGCTTGCCTTGTACATCTTTAAACCTTGCCCCTCCCACCTTAAACTTACGCCCCTCGTAATTGACTCTTCCACCCTGGGAGAAAGCTTCTGACTATCCACGCTGTCACCTTGTAATCTTGTCGACTTCTATGAGAACGAAACATTAACTTTCTCCCTCCACCAATACCGACTGAGGTTTTTTTCTGCATTTTCTGTTTTTATTTCCCACTTTTCCATTTTGGCCTCATAACTGAAGTTCTGATAATTGATCACCTTTGCTCACCTCATCCACTTAACCCACCTCATCACCAAGAACCAAGTCCAGTGGTGCCTCTTGGTCTGGAAACACATTGCTATAGAAGATTTTTATGAACATACTCTCAAAACTTTTGTCCTGGCTCCATTTACATGCAAAAAAATTGGCCTTGTAAGAAGTCCCATCTTCCCTAGTGCTATTCCCAATTTTTTAAGCATCTAAAGCCATCCCTTTTGCACCATTGATCCAGCCACTCATTCATCTAATTTATCCTCCTGTTTTTATACTTATTAATGTATGGTATTGAGTAAACTTTTGTGGTCCTGCTTGCTAATTTCCTGTCTAGGTTCATAAATTCTGAATGCAGGATCATATCCCTCTTTCTGCTGATGCCATTTGTACCAATGTGGACCACAACTACAGCCTGCTTACCATTCCCCCCCAAATGGCAGTTGTCCATTCTCGCTCTTCCTGCATGTCGAGCTACGGGGTAGCCACTTCTATAAACGTATTATCCAGGAAGCTCCTAACCTCGCAGGTACTTTGCAGTGATGCCAATTGCTGCTTATATTCTAAAACTCTTGCACAAATGGCTATCCAGGATACAGGAAGCATCTTAGCACAGACATTGTGTAGCCTAGAGGTTGGGGCACCTCTGACATTCCTCCATTTATTAATTAACAAGCTTGCTTTTGTGAATAAACTTTCATTCCAACTAATATACCTTAAGAGTATTAACAAATCTTAAGAACAATAATTAACCCTAATCATAATCGATACACCTTACGAATAGCAGTAAAACTTTTTTTTAAAACAAGAAAGAAGACTCATCAGCTTATCTCCCAGTTTAGATAAGGTAAGTATGAAATAATCATCAACGAATCTATTCTCTGCTTCTCTGCAATGTCACACCTTGATTTATGTTTGAAATTTAGACTCTGAACCCACAGACTGGCACCTGGTGACAGTGTTTAACCCCTCACCCTCTCTACTCTCCTGGTGTCAGTGTTTAACCCCTCACCCTCACTACTCTCCTGGTGTCAGTGTTTAACCCCTCACCCTCACTACTCTCCTGGTGTCAGTGTTTAACCCCTCACCCTCACTACTCTCCTGGTGTCAGTGTTTAACCCCTCACCCTCACTACTCTCCTGGTGTCAGTGTTTAGCCCCTCACCCTCACTACTCTCCTGGTGTCAGTGTTTAACCCCTCCCCTTCTAATCCCCTGTTGACAGTGGATAGCCCCTCCCCCTCCCATCCGATCTGTCCTGCAAAGGATTTGGATGTTGACCTTGAGGATCCAAACTACTGGTGTTAGCTTATTATAAAACACCAAGAAATGCCAAGTGCATTGAACTGTCTGCCAGGCAGCTTGTGTCAATATATGAGAGAATGAAGGAGTCCAGCTCTGACTATCAGTGCTTGGCACAAAGCATGGAGACCTGGTTAACTCCAGGCACAACGCAGTGGGAGTCTACCATGACAGAGCCTTTTAATGGCAACTCTTGACAGCTTCCACACCAGCTCATAAAATCACTATGGGACCTCAGACAACTGGAGTTTAACATTAACAGGAGCTCCCAGAATGTTGCATCACTCCAGCAGATTTTTCCCATGTAGGCCTGTAAGAACGTTATTCCCCTGATAATGGTTAGGTTCCATGGAAGAGGCACCCTCCCGTCATCTCCCAGGAAGACAGCGTTCCTATTCTCTCCATCTCCCAATCTGTTAGGACACTTAGCAACACCACACAACCAGCTGGATTGCACTGCCCCAGTCTGCACAACTCAGAGCTACTTTAAGGCACTCACCTCAATGGAAATTTATCCACTTTTCCCCTTTCTCACTATAAAACACAAGACAGGCACAGGATATTCCATGGGGTGATTTTTTTAATTTTAAAAATGCACAATTCTCATCAGGACATTTTTTTTCCCGATTTGATGATGGTGATAATGTTTTAAATAAAGTTAATGCAGCACTCTATGCTTAGAGTGCAGAGGATTGAATGGTTGTGAGAATGGCAGTTATAAAGATGGTGGATTGTTGTTGTTAATAGAACCAAGAGTTTCTATGGGGGTTTTCTCACTATGAGGGACTGCCAGGCAATTTGCTTCTGTTGTTCTTCCTCCACCTGCTCTTCACTTCTTCCACTCAAGTGATGGCTAAAGGGAGTTCCTCCAAAATTATGCAGCATGCATCACTAATTTGGATTCACAACTAGCATGAATGTCACAGCTCTTCCAGAAAAATCCAGAAAGCAGCAGCATTGTTTGAGCATACTGATAACTTTACTCAATGAGATCTCTGAAAACCACACGGCTACTGTGATAGGACAGCTCTGGATCTATATCAGGCTGGAATTATGAACTTTGTCTGGGGAAGAATAGTACTTTTCACCATATTGCCAGTCTGTAATCCCAAAGCCTGATTGGAATAGAAATGAGACAGAGGGCTGATAAGTTGAACGTATCCCAGCTGCTGCTAAGAATCCTGTACTATCTCCTGCCTATGTTCACAAACAAAACACACATAGAGGGAAAGATATCTTTTTCTATTTAGGAAGTTGTGTGTCTGCCAGTGGGTAGCAAGTAAATGTTGGAGAGGTCTATGATTCCTTGAATACATTGCAAAGCCAGTGGTTTCTTGCTTGGATTCACTTCGTCCTTTGTGAAAGAGGCTCAGTGGTTAATACTGCTACCTCGTAGCTCCAAAGACCTAGGTTCAATTCTGGCTTGGGTGACTTTCTGTGTGGAATTTGCATATTCTCCTGTGTCTGTGTGGGTTTCCTCCAAGTGCTCTGGTTTCCTCCCACAGCCCAAAGATATGCAGGTTAGATTGATTGATCATGCTGAATTGCCCTTCAGTATCCCAAGGTATGTAGAGAGATTAGTGGGGTAAATATGTGGGTTACATGGAAAGGATCTAGGTGGGATGCTTCGTTGAAGAGTCGGTGCAGACTTAATGGGCCAAATGGCCTGTTTCAGTGCTTTAGGGATTCTATAATGCTATGATTCTATGAGATGTTACAGCTGATCCACTTCAAAAAGACAGTTTCATGCTGTACTGCCCCTGCCCTTGGTTGGGGAATCCAGTCTTGGCTGCAGCAAGTGACAAAGTTTTGTTTGTAGTCTCCCTGGTGAAGCAGAGCCACCTCATGCAAATTTGCTGCCAACATTCCTTTTATTCTTGCTGTGTGCATGGTTTATCCATCCAAGAACTTAGGCCTTTTAATTATTTTGAACGACAGCAAAATTTAAAAGAGTCAATTCTGCTTGGCCTGTGTGCCACAGGGGAAACAGTGTCTACCACATTTATCTTTTACTTAGTTTGATTCAGGTGCTTAAAATGCACATATTTTTCATGACCATTTGGAAATGTCTGTGTAACATTTCTTTGACTATATTGATGCACATCAAGAGAAAACTTGACTATTGTTGCACTTTTTGTGATGGCTATTTCAAATGTCTACAATGATCTTTCAAATGTCTTACGAATAAAGTATATTTTTGCAAAAAGTAAACAAACTTAAGTCTAACTTGGACATTAACCTATGGGAAGAAAATAATGCAAAACAGGAAGATATAAAAATATTGTAGGAATAGATAGTCATCAGTATTACTTACTTGAAAATCTGAACCTAACTATATTTTTTTGAAGTAAAATTAAAATCCTGTTAACATTTAGAACATAGAACATTACAGCACAGAACTGGCCCTTCAGCCCTCGATGTTGCACCGACCAATTGAGAAAAAGCAATGACCCTCTAACCTAAACCATTCCCTTTTCATCCATAAACTTATCTACTAACCTCTTAAATGCCACCAAACTTGGCGCATCTACAACTGCAGCAGGCAGGGCATTCCATACCCCTACCACCCTCTGGGTAAAGAACCTACCTCTGACATCCGTCCTATAACTACCACCCCTTAATTTAAAGCTATGTCCCCTCATGCTAGCTTTCTCCATCCGAGGAAAAAGGCTATCACTGTCCACCCTATCTAAGCCTCTGATCATTTGCAGCAAAATCATTCATATCCAGAATTATAAAACCATTATTCCATGCCATACTAAAATCTGTCAGCATCATTTTATTTTGTTTGTTCATAGAATGATGATAAAGCCAATATTTATTATCTATGCATTAAGAAATGCATTATCTATTATATATTATCAAGTACAAGTTAACAAAAGCATTGTCTTTGTTAATATATTTTAAAAAGATGTTCCTTCCTACTCCTTTTCACATCCATTATTGATAAGTGATATTTCATATTAATAGAGATTCTACTTACGTGATGCTCTGCCTTTTGAAGAATATAGACTGCCACAGGGAATAACATTATAGGTTGCAAGGCATTCTAGAATCAGTGGCTGCAGATTGCTGAGGATGGTGTAGACAATTATAATTGCATACTTGGCCGTGAGCTGATAACCTGCTTCTGCAATTCCAAAGGCAGCCTTCAGTAACAGGTTAAACACATATAGGGATGACAGAGCAGATATGTTCAGCATGATCTTGATGTAAAATAGAGGATTGTTTGGATGCATCTATAACAGAAAGTTTCACTGATAAGTACGGTTCAGAAGAAGTTCCAGCCTTTGGGCAGCCATGTTAACATTATTTTCTATAACCATCACAGCACAAACATTTTCAAAATCAACAGAGCAAATCACAGATTTGTTATGCTGACAAGGGGCCAGTGAAAACTTCAGCAAATCCTTATTTAAGTTAAGAAAAGATAAACAGAATATCTTGAGCAAAAGACATAAAACTGAACATCATCAGGAAGACTGAATACCATCAAGACAGGTGAACATTTCTTCATTTTCTTTTTTTGTCAGTTGAGAGAAACGTTTTGCGCATTTACGATGAAACGCGCCGGGGATGGGAGGGTTGTGGGTGGTGGGGGGGGGGATGGGAGGGTTGTGGGGGTTGTGGGGGGGAGGTTGTGGGAAGGGATTGTGGGAGGGTGGTTGTGGTGGGCAGGATGGGGGGGAGGGGAATGGCTGCGGCAGCTGTGGTTGTGGCGGGGGCACCAAGTCTGGATGTAGGCCCAATCTGAAGAGACTAGAGAAATAGTGTATTCAGAAAAAAACTGTTGTAGTCTGGTATGTATCATGACATGAGATTGTCTCCATCAGTCTCAAAGGTTTTTGATTTTACCTGAGCAGTTTAAGAATGGGGTCAGATGGAGTTGGCGCATTTTTTGCTGTTTTTGAGCATTGTGATGTAGAGATGCCGGCGTTGGACTGGGGTAAACTCAGTAAGAGTCTGGCAACACCAATTTTAAATCCAACCGATTTATTTGATAGTAAATCTGCTAGCTTGCGGCCTTTGTAGCATTCGCCTGACGAAGGCTACAAAGGCTGAAAGCTAGCAGATTTACTATCAAATAAATCGGTTGGATTTAAAATTTGAGCATTGTGCCATAAGGCAATGTATTTCTCGGAGGCCTGGGAAAAGTCATCTCCCGAGGATGAACATCAAATCAACATCAACCTCAAATTTTTCAAACCTGGTCACTTCAGGTTTGGATGTGTCCATCACTCCATAATAATTGCTGCCCACGTAATAAAGAACATTTGGAGACGCATTGTGCTGATAGCAATTTATATTTTCTTGCTGACGACATCACTCTTAAGGTGTGCAGCTGACTTTTGTATTGGACCAGTGGAAACAAAGGTTTTCAACAATTGGGATGGTAGAACGAGACTACAGAATACAATGATCACTATTTAGGAGACAAAGCAAGTGTAGATTCTTTTCACACCAACACCAAGATGGCATTCCCTTCCCACTATCCAGCGGTGAATACGTTGCCATTAACACTAGCTTCATTTAATGATGAAAGAAGATAGAAAGCCCCACCTTCGACAGCTGATGGGTCAACAGCTCTCTTGTGCCAGCAGTAGTAGAAGCTGCAGTGGACAGAATTGGGACTGTAAGCAATTCCCACAGTCTAAGTCCCATGAGACCAGAACCTCGTATGTTTTGGGCATCGCGAGGTGGGAAGGAGAGGCAAGAAAGACATGGGAAGGGATGGTGAGCAGAGAGGTTGGGGATGTTAGTGGAGAGGCAGGGGCTGGAAGAAGAGCCTACAGCAGCCGGAGGAAGAGATCACACAGGGCAAATCCAATGTTATAGTAAAGATGACCATAGGCTGTGACTGGTGGTGATCACCACACCTCAGGTGAAGGGCAAAGTTGAGAAGGTGAGATCTCCATGAATAACCTCAGCCGGTTCGGGAATTGAACACACACTGTTGACATCACTCTGCATCACTAACTAGCCATCCAGTCAACTGAGCTGAATCACCCCAATGTTATAAGGATGTCATTCATGAAGGTACCCACCTCTCCTCCTCCTCAAGGCTGAGGAGGATCACTGCGTGGGCATTCCCCTATTCCTCAACCCCTCAGGCTGGCCTGAAAATTGAGGCAGGGCAGAAACTGGCCCTTAGGTGGTTATTAAATTGCCTCTTAAGGGCATCAGTTGGGGCAAGAATAGAGGTGGGGCAGTGGCCTTATTTGTCCCACAGTAAAACACTGAAGAGGTTAGTAGCGGGCAGTCAAGAAGGCCATTCAAAGAATTTTATGGCCAACAGCCCTTTCCCTGTTGAAACATGTTGAGGGGAGAGCAGGAAGTATAATTCTACCTTGAAGGTTCTGGTGCTGTGGAACACACCATTGGAGATAATGATTAAAGTGGAGACTGTGGGATTTTCTGCACAACCTGCTGCATGTTTTACCACCAAGAAGTTGGTCTATCATCTTATGGTCCCATTATAGTCAACGAGGATTCCTGTTGAAGCACCTGCAATGAAGTGACACCATTGGGGCCCGCCCAGAAGATCCCTTTAGCGTGAATGGCCCATGTCAGTATTTAAAAGCTGCTTGGATAAATCATTGAAGGAAAAGGAATCAAAGAGAACTGGGAACAGAAGACACAATGTCATTAGGGCTGCTGATTGTGTGGAAGATAAACACCAAGTTGTTGGGTTGAACAGGTTGCTTTGTCTTAATATATTGATGTAATTCTCCGTTAGGTCATTAAACATTTGGCAAGGGTTTATATGAGCCATGGTTAGGTAGATACATCCTCAAAAGTGACTTGATATGTAGCAAACTTACAATAAAATGTGTGAGGGAATTTCTCCCATCTTTACAGCAACATTATAGAAACAATAAGAATCTATCAAATGTTGCTTCTTCCATTTGGATTGTGCAGAGTTCAAGTAACATCAGTTTCATTCTTTGCAACCCAATCATAATAGGCAGAAACTACTCGATAGATAAAGCCATTCTCAAATTTAAGTGTTCAGAAAGGCCTATCAACAGTTGTTGTCCAAGTCTTAACAAGTTATAAAGGCCAAGATTAACTTGGACGATGTCAACCATATTCCTAAATTGCATTGGTTCAAACACAAACAGCCCACGAATTGACAGATTCCCCGAACAAACAAAATAATACAAACCTTTCCTGCATTTATCACAACAGATAGAAGTTTCCAGAGTTTCTAATAATACATATTTATGGAAGCTTTATTCTAGGACAACGTTCGGAACTTTCAGGATTATAAAATGGATTGAAAACTTACAAACACCATTTGGGAAAATGTATTTAAACGAAGAACAAAAATTCCAATCCAATGTCATTAAATATTATATGAATAGAGTTGAAGGACCCATGCAAAATAACTTGTTCTTGAAAATAGCCTTGAATAAACCTTGAATGAATTTCCATATGAAGGATGTTGGTGGTGATTCTTCCACGTCCAGCTGGGAAACATCAGCAGCAGCCATTTTGCGGGCTTCCCACTGGGTGTCGTGGCCTTTGTGTGACTCTCGGACCAAGATTTTCATCATAATTTGCTGCGTACCGGAAATCAGCGCAGAGCTGATTACAATATAGAAATTGCAATTTCCGTCTGATAATGGGCCTGGGACTTAAGTCTCTGGGTCTGCTAGAGCTCTCCTCCTCCACCCATGGTGTGGTTCACTCCGAAAGGGTTTACTCCTGTTCTCTACTAACAAGGAATAGGCAGCCCAACTCGGCTGGAGGGAGAAGGCCAGTGAAGCCTCCCCAAGGAGGTTGGGGGTTAGAGGGTGGTACCCTTTGGCCAATGCCAGCCTGCCACTGTAGCATTGCCCAAGGGCCATGTTGGCACTGCACATCAGGCATCAGGTAGTGTTAAGGGGGCAGAGCCCAAAGGCATAGGGTGGAGTGAAGAGTGTACCCACTGCCACTCTGCATTGGGATCGCTTGCAGATGCAGGGAAAAGGATGATTAGGACTGGCCATTTGGGTGGGGAAGGGTCAGGGTTGCTGAGGGCATCAGGATTGGTCATGGGGAGGAAAGGGAATTGGGGAGATGAGAGCTAGCCAGGTGGGGGAAGGTCTGAGCAGATTGGGGCTGGTCCAGGAGGCCTGCAATCTGGGGCGAGGGGGCCGGAAGGCCAGCAATGGGGGATTGCAGGGCAGGCCAGTGATCAGAATGATGACAATGCCGGGTTACTGTGAATGCAGCGATCTCAGTGCCGACAGATCGGCACATGCACAGTGGCTATGCAGCCGGCCTCTCGGATGGGAATAGGCACCGCCCATAGATTTCCAGAGTGAATAACACTAGGGCACTCTATAATGCGCAAAATGTCAAAGATTCATTCTGGCGATCACACAGAAAAAAGAAACAAAGGGATTTATTCCCATTTTCCTGCACGTTGGGAACTTGGAACCTTTTTGGGAGAATTCTGGCCATGGTATTTATTTGAGACTGTTTGCTACATCTGCCAGTTAGAATGAAAACAAGCAAATCTCAGAAATTACCTCTCCGTTGTTATATTTTCCATCAGCCCACAAAATTGCTGAAATGAACTGAAGCAAAGGTTGTAGAATCAGCGTCTGCAAAATGCCAATTCGAAGGATTCTATAAGCTTTTCTGTCAAACAAATAGGCCAGCATTAATAATGAATATTTTAAATATTAGAGTAACAATATAGGTTTGCTAATCAAAAGTAAGATGGCATCCCACTTTACATACTACAAAATTATTCTCTGTTGTTGATATTAACTGATAAAAAATGGATAGAATAGCAAGAGTTTGCACCTTATAACATTGGTTCAGTTGTTATCATTCATATTTGTGTCAGAATAATGTTAATATAATCGACTGACGTTAATGTAGAAGTGATGAGAGAGGTGATGCCCTTGAAAGCATACTGAACTGAAACCTTATCTACCAGGTTCAATGAAGAGTACAGGAGGGCATGCCAGGAGCAACACCAGACATATCTAAAACTCAAATGTCAACCTGTTGAAGCTGCAACTCAGGCAAGAGGAAAATGTACAAATTCCATACAGTCAATCAAACCAAAATCCCTGGGACCATGAGACAGTAGTGCTAACTACAATGCCACCATATAGATTCCCCTCCTTACTTCATCAGAACATCGAAGTAGGCTCCTGACATGACTTTTCGATGCTGGGCCAATAAGAAATTTCACAATGCCAGGTTTAAGTCCAACCAGTTTATTTGATTGTAATCCCACAAGCTTTCAGAAACAGTGTTCCTTCATCAGGTGTGTGGAAGGTTCCAATAAAAGCCAGAGGGCCACTTGTTGTCCAATTAGGGATAAAAGGTGCCCCTGCCCTCCTGCCTCAGACTGGAAAAACAAGAGGAGATCCTTCAGCAAAGACATATTGGGCAACCTCACAATCCAGGATTAAAAAAGCAGCTGGGAACCGAGACAGCGTTGAAGGAATATAGAGAGAGTAGGAGGGAGTTCAAACGGGGAGTTAGAAGGGCAAAAAGGAGGCATGAAATGATTTTGGCAGATAGGATTAAGGAAAATCCAAAGGCTGTTTACTCCTTTGTTAGGAATAAAAGGGTGGTTAGAGGAAAAATCAGACTTCTTAGGGACAGAGGAGGGGAACTGTGCCTAGAGCCCGAAGGAATGGAAGAGATTCTGAATGAATACTTTGCGTCGGTATTCATGAAGGACAGGGGCTTGTTGACAGCTCCCGTCTCTGAGGGAGTTGTGGACCAGTTGAGGGAAATATCCATACCGAGGGAAGAACTGTTACAGCTTCTAGGTAGCATTAAAATTGATAAATCTCCGGGGCCTGATGGCATTTATCCCAGGCTGCTTAGGGAAGTGCAAGGTGAAATTGCTGGGCCTCTGACACAAATCTTTGTCTTTTCCTTGGACACAGGTGAGGTCTCAGAGGATTGGAGAATAGCTAATATTGTACCGTTGTTTAAAAAGAGTAGTAGGGATAACCCTGGAAATTATAGGCCGGTGAGTTTTGACGTCAGTAGTAGGGAAGCTGTTGGAGGGGATTCTTAGAGATAGGATGTATAGGCACTTAGAGCGTTGCGATCTGATTAGGGATACGCAGCATGGATTTGTTAAGGGGAGGTCGTGCCTTACAAATCTGGTAGAATTTTTTGAGGAGGTGACGAAAACGGTGGACAAAGGGCGAGCCGTTGATGTTGTCTATATGGATTTTAGTAAGGCGTTTGACAAAGTCCCTCATGGGAGGTTAGTTGAGAAGGTCAAAGCTAATGGGATACAAGGACAGGTAGCTAGATGGATAAGTAACTGGCTTGGTAATAGGAGACAGAGAGTAATAGTGGAAGGGTGTTTTTCTAGCTGGAGGTCGGTCACTAGTGGTGTGCCGCAGGACTCGGTACTGGGACCTCTTCTATTTGTAATATATATAAATGACTTGGAAGAGGGAGTAAGTGGAGTGATCAGCAAGTTTGCAGATGATACAAAGATGGCTGGACTTGCGGATAGTGAGGAGCATTGTCAGGCGATGCAGCAGGACATAGATAGGCTGGTAGCTTGGGCAGATAGATGGCAGATGGAATTCAATCCTGATAAATGTAAGATGATGCATTTCAGGAGAAAGAATGTAGGGGGGAGGTATATGATAAAGGGTAGACCTATTAAGAGTATAGAAACGCAGAGGGACCTGGGGGTGCAGGTGAACAAGTCTCTGAAGGTGGCAGAGCAAGTGGAGAAGGTTGTGAAGAAAGCATATAGTATGTTAGCCTTTATAGGAAGGGGTATAGAGTACAAGAGCTGGCCTTTAATGTTGCAGTTGTATAAAACGTTGGTTAGACCTCATTTGGAATACTGCGTCCAGTTCTGGTCGCCTTACTACTGGAAGGACGTGGAGACTCTGGAGAGAGTGCAGAGGAGGTTTACCAGGATGCTGCCTGGTATGGAAGGTCTGAGTTACGAGGAGAGGTTAGGCAAATTGGGACTGTTTTCCTTAGAAAGACGTAGACTTAGAGGAGATCTAATAGAGGTGTACAAGATTATGAGGGGTATAGATAGAGTAAACAGGGTTAAGCTTTTTCCTAGGATGGACTCGAATAGCACGAGGGGTCACGGGCTTAGGGTGAGGGGGGTAAGGTATAATTTGGATGCTAGAGGGAGTTTTTTCACACAGAGGGTGGTGGGGTATGGAATGCACTGCCAAGTAAAGTGGTGGAGGCAGGTACTCTGGAGTTATTTAAGAAATACTTAGATGGGCACATGAACAGAATGGGAATGGAGGGGTATAGAAAACTGATTTAAAATAGGATCATGAGCCTTGGGAGTCCCTGGGAAGTGTGTAAATAGATGATGATATTGATGTACTTGTTTTTATCCTACAGGTGCTTTGGTCCACCTTGTTGTCTAACGAGGGGCATACACGCGATGGGTCGTGAGAGGGCTGCTCTTGGATTTTTTTCGAGAGTATCCTAGTGCTTCACGTCGTTAGTGTACGCTTGACCTGGACCATTTGATGGGCAACACGACAGCTCAGTGACTATCGCTGTGCTGTGCAGATACATGGATTTGGGCCTGTGTCTGTGGGAGTTTGCGCATTCTCCCCGTGCTTGCGTGGGTTTTCTCCGGGTACTCCGGTTTCCTCCCACATCCCAAAGATGTGCTCTTAGGCTAATTGGCAAAACAAACTCTCCCTGAATTGTCTCAAATTTGGTTTTTTAATCCATAGATCTATAAACGTAGACAGGGATCGCGGGTAGAGTTGGGAACATCAGGGTGGTGGCGCGGGCTCGTTGGGCCGAAGGGCCTGTTTCCCGTGCTGTTTTGTTCTTTGTTCTAAAGCTGACAAGGCAAAGTGGGAAAACTGATATACAGAGAGAAGGACCTCTATATTGAGGTGCCTTCTGAATACTTTTTTAAATAAATAAAAAGAGGTCGCAAGTGCCAGGCAGCTGCAGGGAGGGTTCAATAATCCATTGGAGTATTGGCCCTCAGTCTGCCAGCAGGTGGCAGCCTCTTCATATAGGCTTTGCTGCAGCCGATGCAAGGGACCTGCTTGCTGACTGGGAAGTTCCAGTTGATTTAGGTGCGTGGACTTAATGACTTTTATTGGCTTTATTGCTTGTGGGCAGGTTGCTGTCCCACCCCAACCTGTCATTTTCAAAACTGTCTTGGGGCAGAACTGTGCACACTGACCTAATGATATGGAGGTGCCGACATTGCACTGGGATAAACACAGTAATAAGTCTCACAACACCAGGTTAAAGTCCAACCAGTTTATTTGATAGTAAACCCACAAGCTTTCGGAGTTTGCCCCTTTGTCAGGTGAGTGGAGAGTTCTGGTTTCAAACAGAGTGTATAAAACGCACACACAGTTTATAGAATACTGATTAGAATGCAAGTCTTTACAGCTAACCTGCTATTCAAGGCTCAAAGATGCAGACAATGTGAGTGGAGATAGCATTAGGCATAGGTTAAAGAGATGTGTATTGTCTCCAGACAGGACAGTGAGTGAGATGCTGCAAGTTCAGGCAAATCATGGGGGTTATAAATAGTGTGACATGAACCCAAGATCCCAGTTGAGGCCGTCCTCATGTGTGAGGAACTTGGCTATCAGTCTCTGCTCAACGACTCTGCGTCTTGCAGGCGGCCTTCACAACACACAACAGCACAGAGTCACTGTTGTGACCACAACACCACACAACCCTGCCACAACAACCTCTGCAAGACATGCTGGATCATCAACATGGATGACATCACTCATGTGAGAACACCATCCACCAGGTACATGGCATATACTCTTGCAATTTGGCCAATGTTGTCTACCAAATATGCTACAGGAAAGGATATCTCGAAGCATGGCACATTGGGAGATGCTACAACAATGGATAAATGAACATTGCTCAACAATCACCAGGCAAGACTGTTCCCTTCCTGTTGGTGAACACTTCAGCTATCACTGATATTCAGCCTCTGATCTTCAGGTAAGTGTTCTCCAAGGTGGCCTTCATGACACACGACAGCACAGAGCTGCTGAGCAGAAACTGATAGCCAAGTTCCGCACACATGAGGATGGCTTCAATCGGGATCTGGGGTTCATGTCGCACTATCTGTAACCCCCATGACTTGCCTGGGCTTGCAAAATCTCACTTACTGCCCTGTCTGAAGACAATATACATCTCTTTAACCTATGCTAATGCTATCTCCACTCACCTTGTCTGCATCTTTAAGTCTTGAATAGCAGGTTAGCTGTAAAGACTTGCATTTTAATCAGTATTCTGTAAACCGTGTGTATCTTTATATGCCTTTCTGTGATCAGAACCTTCCACACACTTAACAAAGGAACACCATTTCGGAAAGCTTGTGGGATTACTATCAAATAAACTGGTTGGACTTTAACCTGGTGTTGTGAGACTTCTTACAGTGTTTACCACATCCAACGCCAGCATCTCTACATCATAACTCTCAGACATCAAACAGAGGTCTCTCAGACAGATGTAAATGATCCTGTGACATTACTGTGAAGAAGAGCACCTTACGTATCCTTCAATCCACAACAGTAAAACAGTTGGAATTCTGGATCATATCTCATTGCCTCTTTGTGGGAACTTGCTGCTGTTGGTCTACAGCATAGCAGTAATCCCTCTGCTATTTTAAAAATGGCACTAACTTTTTTTTAAGTAAATTAAGTAATCTACAAAAGCAATGTAATGCATGTTATAATTAATGTCACAAAATATAATTTCAACCCAAAGGAGGCTGCTGTAGTAAACTATGTCGAAACACGAGAACATTTTTTCAAGAGTATAATAGTCTGAGAAATTAAGGATAACATGAAAAAGTGAATAAAAATGCTTGGCGATGAATACTTACTGCAATAGAAAAGTTCAGATAATTTATAAGTAAACATTATGATAGTACCTTGAAATCTTTACAATTGTTACAGAGTGTCATTTTGAATATGTGTTCTTATACAATTGTTTTATTGGCTTTTGTTGAAGGTTCTGAACATGTGTGGGTTTTAGAGGACTCTTCAGTCTGCAAGAGAGTGTTCTACAGCAAGACCTATTTTACTTGTGCTCCTGTTTTCAGAGTTATTGCTGTAATTACTCTTCTGCTGAGTTATTATTATTGCTAAACTTTATTCTTTATTTGCATAAAGAAGTTCCTTCTTTTGCACAATGCATTTGACTACCTTATTTATGGTCTCAAGTCACCACAATAACCCATTCTTCTTGATAATAAAACACTGCAAAATGAATAGGATAAATGTTATTATATTCCTATCCCATTTTATTTGCTGATGATAGTTTCAATGTGGGCATTGACACATTGCTCTATAAGCTGATTAAATGGAGGATTTTATGGAGTTATACTCCCAGTGTGGAGCTTACTGGGGCGTTCAGCCAAATTGCTTATAAATACTACCACCAGAAAACATGAGGTAAGAAAATTCATCAAATCTACACTTTGCAGTGTATATTTAATTCTTATTAGAGAATGTTGAAACAGTTATTACATGAAAAATAAAACAATCATGAATAAACGTGTTTACCTGTTTATCCTGATTTTTGGAAGGCAGGTGCAGCAACAGCAACAAGGTCCCACATTTAGTGTAGCGTCCACATACTGCAGTTTATCAATGGCTTCAGTTACTCCGCCAAGGTATCGTACAGTAAGGTGGAAGAAAGCAAACAAAGCAATACATGTGTAACTATAAAGCAGGGAAAAACAATCAGATTTGGGGCTAAAACTGAGTTCACAAAAGTACTGTTTCAATTATACTTACACAGCTGCCACAAAGTCAACCAAGGTTCCAGCTCGTGGAACAAACATCCCCAATTGGTAAGCAACAGTGGTTACCTAAGTATAAGAGAACATGAGCTTTTGCTGAAAGTTCACTATTTACAATACCAAAACTAGTTACTGCACGTGTAATGCATTTCAATGAAACCACACTTAAATTGCATCTAGCTGTAATGAAAATATCAGTCCATACTCAACACCATTTTCCACAACATGAGTCACTTTTACAGTGGTATACGCTCAAAGGACAAAAATATACAAGTGTTTTAAACATTAAAATAGATAACAACAGTGATGGAATTTTGTTTTTTGTAATGCATTTGATCCACATTTAGTTAGTTAATTTCAGCCAGGGAGACAATTGTTCTTCAATGTTGCTGGTCCCCCAAAACTAATCAGCATGGTTAGCATTGTTGCCTCCCTGCGCCAGAGACTCAGTGTCTCTGTGGAGTCTGTATATTTTCCCCATATTTTCCCCAGGGTTTCCTCCAGGTGCTCTGGTTTCCTCCCACACTCCAAAGGTGTACAGGTTAGGTGAATCAGCCATGCTAAATTGCTCCTCAGTGTCAGGGGAACTAGCAGGGTGCAGGGTAAATATGTTGGATTACAGGGATAGCGTCTGGGAAGGATTGATGTTGGTGTAGGTTTGATGGGCTGAATGGCCTTCTTCTGCACTGCAGGGATTCTATGAATTATAGTGAACTCCGTTGGAAAGCGCAGTTGTGTGAATTTTATTTGATTGCATACTGGCATTGAAACTTGCTGGAAAAATAATGGCATGTTAAAGTATACACCATTATTAATGAACAAATTGGCCAGCAAGTTCAGGGGATTGAGCAATATTTCCTGAGCTGTGAATCTACAGGATTTGCTAGTAGAATTCTGCCACTCTGCCCTTTACGTTGCATTAGTATCATCTTATCTGTTGTCTTTAAAAAATTGGTGGATTTGCACATTGCTCATTAAACTCATCACAGGCAATTAGACCTGGAAATAAGCAGCATATGTAGCTTTTTAACGATTTAAACTATTCTCATACATTTCTATGTGTATTAAATTGGGTTTTTCAGGCAATGGGCCTTGGTGCCCTGTTTCACATTCTACATGCCCCCAAAAGATGTAATGCACAGAAAAATCCAGTTCCCACTGGCTAGGCTCACATATAAAGAGCAGTCCCTTGGGCAAGGCGTTAACACCATGGGAAGTGCACCCAACCAAAGGATCAATTTTAACTCAATGGGTTTGAGGCGGGAAGGGGAGTTGAGCAAATCTGAATGTACTTGTCCTAAGTCTCAGGACCATCAATCCTTGGCTCCAACTGGCCAATTTATTTCCAAGAACAGAGAGACTGCCAACAGATAAGGCTTGGGAAGCTATGTTCTTTCACTTGCATGGAACACTTCTTCACCTTTCCCACGTATCTGCTAAGCTGCTACATTCTAATGTGGAAAAGACACGCCAGCTTCCTCACTCAGGCTGCAGGTAAAATGCCATAGGGGCCCATTGGCCGCAAAGAACCACATTAACACACTCATGAAGCACTTGTCTTCCAGGCACCCCATCTGCCATATAAACCTATGGGGTTAACATCGTATATTATTGGGAACAAAGTGAGAAATGGGGTGGCTCCTTTTTAACAGTTGCTGCACCTCCTTGCCAACAGGAAAACTTCAAATTTTGCTCCCAAATGTCAGAAATGGCACCAAAAATATTCAATATAATTTGTGGAAGAATTTCCACTTTACTTTACAAATTGAATGATTTGAATTTTGGTGTAAAATATGTTCAGCCTCTCAGTTGCAGTCTAGTCAGAAAAGATGACGCAAATCCAACTTCTTCCCAAACTCACTTTATTCTCTTTTACAATTCTACATACACACCTACCCCCTCCCAGTGCCACCTGTAACCCCTTTATATATCCCAGTGAGTACAATTAACATACAAATTAACATTAGGTCTAAAGTGGAAAGTTGCAGTTAACCCATTCCTAAAAGAATATTTAGGAACCAAAGGTGATGGAAATATCATCCTCTATTTACAGTAACTATTGCCAGTGTTTTGAAATTTGATCATCATTAATACCTAAAAGCAGCTGAATCATAATGTGCAAATATCGCTGCAAACACAAGTATCTGTATAATGCATCTGTATAACACTTAATCAGAGCGTGCTACTTACAGGAAATAAGCCAAGCACCAATACAGTCTTCTCCCTGATTGAGTC
Source organism: Sphyrna mokarran (assembly GCA_024679065.1). Classification (NCBI taxonomy): domain Eukaryota; kingdom Metazoa; phylum Chordata; class Chondrichthyes; order Carcharhiniformes; family Carcharhinidae; genus Sphyrna; species Sphyrna mokarran. The sequence continues at coordinate 38,715,540 of JAGIQG010000015.1, forward strand.
ATTTTCGATGTTATGGTGTAAATAGATCCATAGTTCAAAGAAAATTGCGTAAGTGGCAACTGCTACAATATTGAGTATGACTATAAAGGCAATGTCAGCATTAGCGAGACCTATTGAGAGAAGAAAATTAAATGTACCACAATTGAAAATGTAATCACAGCTTGAGGTTAACAGTGTATTCAATATTGATTTATGCTAAATGTCGATCTATATGAAAGTTAAATAAATTATTCTGATATAAGTTCCCTCCATTGTGTCTGTCTAGTAAACCAACATATAAAAAATGCTGTTGCCATCATGCGCTAAATTCTCTCTAGGCTCAGTGGCAAGCAAGCCACCAAATGGGAATATCACTTGGCCATATGACTCCACCACTGGCATTTTCACCTTGGGGTTCTCATTTTTTTATTGAGGGCAATTTTGGATCACTAATTTTCTTTGTCCTTGTGATGTGAGCGTGGTAGGCAAGGTGAGCAGTGATGACCATCCCTAAGTGAGAAGGTGGTGGTGAGTCACCTTCTCCAATTGGCACAGTCCATGTGGTGTAGCAGCTTGATGTAACCAAGTGGCTTTTTGGACTATTTCAGAGAGCAGGGAAGAGTCAGCTTCATTGTTGTGGAGCTGGAACCACATGTAGACCAGGCCAAAGATGGATGGATGATTTCCTCACCAAAAGAATATTAGTATAGTAAATGGATTTTTTGAACGATGATTGAGCAGTTTTATCATCATTATTAATGAGATTAGCATTTTATTCCAGATTTCTTAATTAAATTTAAATTCCCTCCGCTGCCATGATGGATTTGAACTCATGTCTCTGGAGAATTAGCCCAGTGGCATTCCCACTAAGCTACCAACTTCAAAACTCCTCTGCTTAGGTTTACTGCTGCTGGAAGGAACAGTAGGAGTAGGCCATTCAGCCCTTTGAGCCTGCCCCACCATTTAACTGAATGGTTGATCTTCTACTATTTTTTAGAAGTGTAGATAGATCCCTTCATGACCCTCATCAATCCTTTCTATTACCTCATCAGTAAAACTCAAACACATTAATTAATATTCCCTTAAATAAATTTGTATTGGCTTTCATTAATTAATCCACATTTGTCCAAGTGAAGATTAGTTTTGTCCTGAATATTACTTCTGAAAGTCCCCATCATCCAATTTAAACTGAACTGTTTACAGTTGCTGAGCTTAGCCTTACATTTTTTTTTTGAACAAGGATGTAACTTCAGTAATTCTTTGGCACCATTTGTGATTGTAAGAAAGATTAACAATTATAGCCAGAGCCTTTGAAATTTCCAGTCTCTGTTCATTCAGTGTTCTTTGATACAACTTATCAGATGCTCGTGAACGATCAATTTCAAACACAGCCAGCCTGTCCAAAACCTCCTCATTTATACCCATTATCTCAAATACCTCTTCTTTCACTAAGGTAGCACCTTCTTCTTTGGTAAAGACAGATTCAAGATTCAGTCATGTTCCCTGCCTCCAGTCATAAATCCTCTTCAGTGTAGTCCTGAGCAACTCCTCACAGTGTTCGAGTACAAGTAGGATATCCAAATTCTACTAACTTGGGACCGAAGCCTCTACTGGATTTTGAATTTTCCTGGAGTTTGGATGTCCAAACTATACACTTCCCGCATCTAATAAAGATTCTGAGTAAAATAACAAACCCTGAAACTGATGTGGATTCAAAACCTAAAACAGATCCCAGAACTAATACAATATATCATTGCAAAAATGTCCAGAAGACAGCTAGGATTGGGATGTCCCACCTGTTTTATGTTTTGTATGAGCCATTAAACTTAGGCTCTTTCTGCCTGTTCAATTAAAAGATCTCATGGCAGAAGGATATGGACAGGGTAAGTGAAAGAGCAAGAATGTGGCATAAGGAATATAATATGATATAGTCAACAGGAGAAACAATTTGTCAATGTCGACCTTGTCAAGCCCATTCTGAACCTTGTTTGTTCAGTGAGATCAATTTGTAAATTCTAGGGAGCACGGGCTTAATTTACTCAGCCTTACATTATAGGACAACCACTCATCCTTGTACCCAATTTATCGAATCTTCACTGTACTGCCTTGAGGAAAGTATATCCATCCTTCGATATGAAGACAAGGTCTGGTCTCATGGAAACACGAGAACAAGAGTAGACCATATGGCCCCTTGAAGCCTCCTTCACCATTCAATGATATCAAGGCAGATCTTCTACCTCAACACCATCTTCTTGTATTGACCTGTAACCCCTTATGCCATTGGTGTATCAAAATCTATTGATCCCTGCCTTAAATCTTGCATCGTCTTTACCAAGGAAGAAGATACAACCCAAATTATAATGAAACTTTTACCACCGTCTGACAAGAAATTCCACCTCATCTCAGTCCTAAATGACTTACTCTCATTCTGAGATTGTGTCCCCTGGTTCTGGGCTGTGCCCCCACTGAAAGAGGGAAGACATCCTTTCTGCATCAATCCTATCTCATCGAAGCCTTGTACGAATTCTTGTATTCCTATCCCTTTACAAGGCCAGTATGGCATTTGCTTTCTAGATTATATTCTGCATCTGCACACAGACTTTCTATATCTGCATGCAGATTTTCTGGTCCCTTGTATAACTTTTGTTTCTCTTTTTTATGTTCTTATAGTATTTAAAGGGGGCCTGGGCATTCTCCTGACCATTGTTAACTCTTCAGCAGACACAACATTGTTTGTGGGATTGCGCTCTGTGCAATTTAGCAGCTGCATTTGCCTGCACAATAACTGTAATTATGCCTCAAAAATGTTTTAGTTGTTACAGGTCCAATACAAAAAGATGGCATTGAGGTAGAAGATCTGCCTTGATCTCATTGAATGGTGGAGGAGGTTTCAAGGGGCCATATAGTCTACTCTTGTTCTCGTGTTTCCATGAGACCAGACCTTGTCTTCATATCGAAGGATGGATATACTTTCTTCAAGGCAGTAAAATGAAGATTCGATAAATTGGGTACAAGGATGAGTGGTTGTCCTGTAATGCAAGGCTGAGTAAATTAAGCCCGTGCTCTCTAGAATTTACAAATTGATCTCACTGAAACAAAAAGGTTTGGAATGGGCTTGACAAGGTCAACATTGACAAATTGTTTCTCCTGTTGACTATATCATATTATATTCCTTATGCCACATTCTTGGTCTCTCACTTACCCTGTCCATATCCTTCTGCCATGAGATCTTTTAGATTAAATTGAACAGGCAGAAAGAGCCTAAGTTTAATGGCTCATACAAAACATAAAACAGGTAGTTCATCCCAATCCAAACTATCTTTTGGACATTTTTGCAATTGTATATCATATTTGTTCTGGGATCTGTTTAGGTCACCCTAAGAAAGTCACCCTTAAAATTGTTCCATTCATTATGATTCTTTTCAGAAAGGGAACACTGGGAGACTGGATGACTTTTAAATTTAAAACCATATCCGTGGTCCTACCTTTAATCTGATCTTCAGAACTCGGCAGGTTGTTGCTGCAGTTTGACATAATGGTTGTCTGTGAAACAAAAGGCTGTTCAAGGATCTTCAGACAAGACTAAATATATTAGAACAGTTAAGGACTGTACTAATTTCCTCCCATTTAATGCATGTATTGTTGCACCAAAGTTGCAATAATTGCTTATAAACAGAATATTTTCAAAGAAACTTAGTGTGAAGTAAAATAAACACTGCAATCGGGAACAGCATACTTTGCCTCTAATAAAACGGAACCAGAAGTAATATGAGGAAAAATGAACTTTGTAATTTAACCCTTTGAGTAAATACTAAGGGCCTTTTTGGGTGCTTTCAAAGCACCGCACACCTACATTTCTCTTGCACACAACATTTGGAACCGCAAATATTTCTTTGCAGTATTCCCTGAATGAACTGAAAAAAATCATAAATGTGAGGTATTTTCTCTGTCTGTTCCAATAATTACTATCTGCAATGGGTTAAAATATTATTAGTTCGAGACTGGTACCAGCCAGCAGAAACAAACAAAATCGTGCTGGGGGAATGTCACGTCACAGTGAAGTTCAAGAATGAGAACAAATGGAATATTACAAAATGCTGAAATGTCAATGTGCAATCAGTCTAAAGATAGAACCCTGGAGGATCTACACATGCAATGGGGAAGTAACAAACAGGATCTCTTTGTACTTCATAGCAGAAAAAATGGGTCTGATTCTCCCAAAAAAATTACGTGCTGAACTGGCAGGAAAGAAAAGGTGTAATTCATGATTATTTTTTCTGTGGGAGTTCAGACTTGAATCGCTCACATTCCGTGCAATGCAGAGGTCACAATTGTGAATCTCATCAAAAGATGAGGGGGTCAGAGTCCATTCACGCCAGAGTCTGACAGTTCTGGGCCTTTGTGCACACACAGTAGCCCCAGTCTGTTAGCCTGCAGTTTGCTAGCCAGCCTGGGACCCTCAGTACTGACCCTCTGACAGTGTAGCACTCCCTCAGTACTGACCTTGTGACAGTGTAGCACACCCTCAGTACTGACCCTGTGACAATGTAGCACTCCCTCAGTACTGACCTTGTGACAGTGTAGCACACCCTCAGTACTGATCCTGTGACAGTGTAGCATACCCTCAGTACTGACCCTGTAACAATGTAGCACTCCCTCAGTACTGACCCTGTGACAGTGTAGCACACCCTCAGTACTGACTCTGTGACAGTGTAGCACACCTTCAGTACTGATCCTGTGACAATGTAGCACTCCCTCAGTACTGACTTTGTGACAGTGTAGCACACCCTCAGTACTGACTCTGTGACAGTGTAGCATTCCCTCTGTAATACCCTCTGACTGCATTAAGTGCTGCCCCTTGTGACAGCCTCATGACCTGATTGCAGCCCGATCGTGGCCTGGGGCACTGTAACCTCCAGTACCACACCCCTGAGCAGTGACAATCCTCCCCCATGACCCCTCAGCAGCATTCCCCCCACCGGTGACACATCCCCCGGATGATAGACACACCTGGCAGACAATTTCCTCCCCCCCCCGCCAGCCTGCCCTGATCACTGGCCTCCCTTTAACCCAAGCCCATCCTCTCTGCAGAATGGCAGTGGAACTCCCAACCCCAGCAATCGCTGCCAATGGCCCACCCACAACAGGCTTCACCCCTTGGCCCTGCACCATGGCCCTGCCCATAATTGGTCCCATTCCATTGACCCCATCACTCGGGCTCACCCACAATAGGCCCTACCCGAGGCCACACCCCTTTGGCACACTCCACAAGACCCAACCCCAAGCTGGCCCCAATGTCAGATGGGCAGTGTCAAGGTGCACCCTGGGCATGGGCACTTTGCCCTTTGGGCAATGCCAAGGGCACAGACTGGCACTGCCAGGGTGCCCATGCCCAGAGGACACCACTTCCTCACTGCCCAACCCATTGGGGGGCCCAATTTCCTCCCCATAACTCCAGCAGGATTTTCTGCTGTTCCCCACAAGTGGGTAACTACTTTAAACCCCGTTGGAGTGAAATACTCCTCGTGGGGTGGGAGATGCTGTTAGGCTTGGAGAATTCCGTACCGAGCTTGATAATCATCTTTGAATAACATTAAAAACAGATTTAAATCACTTACCTTGTTTTCCCGCCAGTTTCTAGCATGGTCTCCGCTGTGCCTGGTCTCCAGCTGTGGGAGACACGCACACATCTGGATCGCATGTATGAATCTCGCCAAGTGGCCGACATGCAATTCTCCCAACCCAAGGCACCAAAAAATGTGTGCGTCAGGATGGAAGAATTGGGCACAATGTTATTATCCGAGATCCAAACTATCACTTTAATTTTGACTTCTGCTCACTGCTTTCTCCAGCCTCATCACTGGCTGATATATAAAGTATGTGCTTTCATTACAAAACAGGTAAAAGTTACTTCAAGCTTGTTGTGAGAAATTAGTCAGACTGGAGGTTCAGTAATACAGCTTTATTTCAGACACAAAGCTTCGGGGAGAAAGCATTGGTACTCCACAGTACTTGGCAACTACCTTCTCAATAATACAATAGCAGTTGGTCATTCTTATACCTTTCATACAATAGATAGTCCGGACATTAGCCATTTAACACAGTGTTTATAGTTGAGTAGACAGATCATGGTGATTGACAGTTAACACATTGCTACAGTCAGACAGATACAGACATGGGCATTTAACATGGCATTGTTTCACAGAATGGATACATTTCCTCTGTCAATGACTAGTTTGGGTCTATACATACAGGGATTGGTTTTGCTGCATTTATGCATTTCTATTCCCATCTATGGCTGATCTTGTTGTCAGACCTCATTGTCCTGTGTCTGTCCTTATCTTTAAAGTGCCTCAAGCTCTTACTGGCTTTCTGCAGTATTTATTTCTTGCATGTTTAATTTTAAATAACTGAGTGTGCTGCATGTTTTAATTTTAAGTAGCTGTCTATGCTAATGCCTGCTTAATGTCTCTTTCCCAGGAAACCATTTCGTGTGTCAGGTACCTATTTTATAATTTTCCCACTTCAAGCTGAATGAAATAAATGAAATAAATTGGTGGATTTGCAGATAGCGATGAGAACCACCAGAAGATACAACGGGATATAGATCGGTTGGAGATTTGGGCAAAGAGATGGCAGATGGAGTTTAATCTGGACAAATGTGAGGTAATGCATTTTGGAAGGTCTAATAAAAATAGGAGATGTACAGTAAATCACAGAATCCTTAAGAGTATTGACAGGTACGCAGGTCACTGAAACTAGCAACGTAGGTGGAGAAAGATAGTCAAGAAGTCAAACGGCATGTTTACCTTCATCGGCCAGGACACTGAATTTAAAAATTGGCAAGTCATGTTGCAGCTTTACAGAACCTTTGTTAGGCCACACTTGGAATAAAGTGTTCAATTCTGGTCACCACAATACCAGAAGAATGTGGAGGCTTTAGAGAGAGTACGGAAAATATTTACCAGGATGTTGCCGGGTATGGAGGGCATTAGCTGTGAGGAGAGTTCAGAGAAACTTAGTTTGTTCTCACTGGAATGACAAAGATTGAGGGATGATCTGCTAGAAAGTCTCTAAGATTATGAGAGGCATGGAAAGAGTGAATAGTCAGAAACTTTTTCCCAGAATGGAAGAGTCAATTACGAGGGGGCACAGGTTTGAAGTGTGAGGGGCAAGGTTTAAAAAAGATGTATGAGGCAGATTTTTTATACAGAGGGTGATGTGTTCCTGGAACTTGCTGCCGGCGGAGGTATTTGAAATGGATACGGTAGTGATTTTTAAAGGAGTGTCTTGACAAATACATGAATAGGATGGGAATAGAGAGACATGGTCCCCGGAAGGGTAGGAGGTTTTAGTTAAGTCAGGCAGCATGGTCGGTGCAAGCTTGGAGGGCCAAAGAGCCTGTCCCTGTGCTGTAATTTTCTTTGTTCTTTGAAGGTAAAGTGCTAGATAACATGTGTAAGTGGAAAAGAATTGTACACTTGGATGAGTTTATGCAACTATTATATTAATTAAAATAGTTATATTAATTTGGTAAGCTTGGTTGAACAATAGGTGATTCAGGACATATTTCCCTCTTACGTGCACAGGATAACGAGCATGGGACAAGCCTGCTTGATTTCTCATGAATTACTTTGGGTTTCATTTTGTGTGTGTAAATCTCAGATGATTTTCCTTTATCCACTGCAGCCGGATTGATACTTGATGCCCAATCGAAATAAGAGAATAATCTGTGTCCTTTTTTTCCTCTGTGACGCATTTTATACTTTTAAGCTTACGAGAATTATGTCTCAGATCCTCGGCAATACAGAACTTGTGTTTAGCTGTTAACCAAATTCTCAGTTGTCACTGGTATTGGGCATGAACGGTTAGAGATTTCTTATCACAGTTATAGTGTTGAATTAACCTTGTTAAGTTAGATCATAGAATCCTACAATACAGAAGGATGCCATTTGGCTCATTGGTTGTGCACCAATTACAACTCCATCCAGTCCCAATTCCCATAGATTTACCCTAGCTAATCCTCCTAACACAAAGGGGCAATTTAGCATGGCCAATTCACTTAACCCGCACATCTTTGGAGTATTTTTTGAGTAGAAAGAAAACCCTACAAGGTTTTGGGGCCAGCAAATCTTGCTCAACTCTTGATATTATACCCAAGCAAGTCCGTAAACAGATTATTACCTTTATCCAAAGAATTAAATGAATATAGTATTCAGCAGCATATACACCACAAATTATCCTGTTTTTCCTCTTGCAGACTTGCGATGGGGGGTCATTTTAACTGCGCCCATCTGGCAGGGCCTCATTGAATCAGGCTGGCAGCTCACCCAAGTTGCTTTCCATTGGGAAATACCTAATAGCGCTTCACCATTTCAGGAAGTGAGGGAAGCTAGGCTGATTGTAGGTGGATTCCAGTCATGAGGTGCCCTTCCTTCCTGTGGAAATAACATCATGGGGTGGATTTTACAGGGGGACAGATGATCCATAAGCTCCCTCAACCAAGCCAAACTGGTGAACACACAGTGATAATACATTGGAGCAGCCTACACATAGTGAAGCAAGGACTTCTGTTCCTCTTGCCACCCGAGGGAACCAATCTGATTGACTGTGGGCTCTGTATTGTCAGCAGTGCCAGAGAAAGTAATGGTCACAGCTGACAACCAGTGCCCACAAAGAAAAGATGACTGCAGGCAGGCACAGCTGGTGAACCCAGTGAGGTGGAAAGGGTTTGGTGAGATTGTATTGGAGAAGCTGAGTGGAGGGAAATGGAGACGTGGTACCATTCTTTAGAAAGATATCCCCAAAAGAGATAGCTGATTTCCTGCCCATCAGCAGCCCATGCAGAAGCTAAACGGCCTACTTATGTTTCTCTGATAATGTCATGACTTGTCAGAATTGTCCCAGCGTATAAAATACTGCAGCTTCTTCATGTGAGGCTGTTTCTGCTCTGCATGATACAAATTCGACACACAATTGACAAACCTCTACCTTGGCAAAAATCTAAGACCTCTATTTCCGCACTCAGGAAATGAAAATCAGTCCCATGACAAAATGTACAAGAACATTGATTTCAGACCAAAGCTTTTAGGGAACTGCCCCTTTTGAGTTTTCTCTAAATTAATTTAATTTTGTTTATTTGGTTGGACACAAAGAAGTGGCGCTGATTGAGGTTCCAATTGATAAGGCAGTCGGGGAGTCTTTGCTTTGTACTTAACTGGGAGTGTCAGTTCTTCTGACACCCCCAGAGATAGACTGCTATCTGCTAGCACTCTGTGCATTGCTGTTAGAGTTTGTTAATAAAGGGATTTTGGTGAAGGGACGTCTGCCTCTGAAGATTTATTATGGAACCTAATCTCACCGATTATAAGAGGAATATTCTTCGGTATTCCGTGGGGTGTTCTGTACTTGTTCAACCTCACTCAGCCAATACATAGGCTGCAATAAACAGTATATAGTTAAAGAATGAAAAGGAATTTATTTGCTAATGCATGCATCAGGAGAGAGACACAGTCAATGAAGGTTGACTGTCTCTGAGCTAATATTGCAAGGTAAAATTATTAATTTTTTCTGAACATTTCAATATCACACCCAGTCTTATCAATCAGATGGGAGGGCCTAATCACAACATTACACATTATTACCTCAGCCAATTTACATACATGATTTGGGGATCAAGTATAGACTGTCAAAATTCGCAGATGACATTAAGATGAGTGGCAGAGCAAAGTGTTCAAAGGACTCTGAAATTCTGCAAAGGGATATAGATAGTCTAAGTGAGTGGGCAAGGATCAGGCAGATGGAGTACAATGTTGGCAAATTTGAGGTCACCCACTTTGTAGGAATAACAGCAAAATAGTCTATTATTTAAATAATCAAAAATTGCAGTATGTTGCTGTGCAGAGGGACCTGGGTGTCCTTGTGCAAGAATCACAAGAAGTTGGTTTGCAGGTGTAGCAGGTAATTAAGAAGGCAAATGGAATTTTGTCCTTTATTGCTAGACGGATGGAGTTTAAAAACAGAAAGTTATGTTGCAGCTGTACAAGATAAGACCACACTTGGAGTATTGTATACAGTTTTGGTCTCCTTACTTGAGAAAGATATACTGGTACTGGAAAAGGTGCAAGGAAGATTGACTAGGTTGATTCTGAAGTTGAGAGGGTTCGCTTATGAGGAGAGACTGATTAGACTGGGGCTATACGCATTGGAATTCAGAAGAATGAGGGGAGACCTTATAGAAACACATAAGATTATGAAGGGAATAGATAAGATAGAAGCAGGGGAGTTGTTTCCTCTGACGGGTGAAACTAGAACTAAGGGGCATAGCCTCAAAATAAGGGGAAACAGATTTAGGATTGAGTTGAGGAGGAACTTCTTTACACAAAGGTTTGTGAATCTGTGGAATTCCCTGCCCTGTGAAGCAGTTGAGACTACCTCACCAAATGATTTTAAGGCAAGGATAAATAAATTTTTGAACAGTAAAGAAATTAAGGGTTATGATAAGCGGAGGGTAAGTGGAGCTGAGTCCACAAAAAGATCAGCCATGATCTTATTGAATGACAGAGCAAGTTTGAGGGGCCAGATAGCCTACTCCTGCTCCTTGTTCTTATGTCCTTATGTTCTAATAATGTTCCACCTGTCAACAGGAAAAGGAGCTTATTAGCTTATTGCCTATGTAGGTTCCTTCCCCTTTACCTGGGAAACCTAACCCACGTCATTACCAGTAACCAAGGCCGTAGTTAACACCTGCGGTTTTTAATTGATGAAAGGAATCACTCTTTTGCTGGAACCTGGGCCTCCTTTATCAGCTTGAGAGACTGCTCCAACCTCGCTATTCATGAGCGAATTTACTTGCTTAAAGAGCAGGCCAATGATTAAATTTGTTTCTGCATATCCAGAAACGGAAAACAGAAGCTGCCTTTCTGTGCTCCATTATATTCACAGAATTTCACCTGTTTCCCATCATGCTGCATTCAGAACAAAATTGGCCAAGGTGCAAAATACACATGAATTTTAAATTACAGTTTAAGCTTATAATATTTGGTTAATGTGTGGTTGTACAGTTTATAATACCTTTGCAGTTGATAATACCTTTGTATATTTTGTTCCAGGCACATTGTGAATTCTTACTATTTTTATAAGGCACTTTATAATGACCTTAACCTAGTCTACTTATTACTGTAAAACTAAGAATGAAAGACCTGATACTAGAATTGTATATTAACACGCCATCACCAATGAAGCTATCTGCTGAGTTCCAGAGGCATCATTATGCAGATGCCCTGATCTCCCAATATACTGGCAGATTTCCAGCTGCCCAATCCCCCGCCTCGCAGATCGACCGGTGGGACAAGCCAGTAAGATTGCAGCCTGTAAGTAGCATGTAAATGAATGAAATTTATACAAAATGTAATTCTGTAAAGTATTGTTGAAACAAAGTCACTGAAAATGATGGATTCTTCCCAATAACAAATGCTGTAGTCAAAGTTATCCTTAATTAGGAAATCTGTATAATGAGGATATAACTGGTTTTCCTAATGCTAAGCCCATACCTGAGGTGCTTCATTGTAGATATTTTTCCCACTACCGTTAACCCAAAGTAAATAAAATGTGCAAATCTTGACAGGTCTCAGTGCCATTGCTGGTCTAATTTTGAAAGCAATGAGACATATGGGAATTGTACCATGCCAGACAAAATCTGAGATTGACAAATGTTTGTTGTCATTAAAGGATATGGGTTAAAGACAAAGAAATGGAGTTAGGTTGCTGATCAGCCATGATCTAATTGAAGGATAAACAGCCTTGCCTTGATAGTGCCATATTTGTCAGAATTTTCCCAGCATATAAAATACCGTAGCTTCTTTACCTGAGATTGTTTCTGCTCTGTATGATCCAAACTAGTCATGACGTAGAGATGCCAGTGTCGGACTGGGGTAAACGCAGTAAGAAGTCTGACAACATCTCGAAAGCTTGTGAGTTTACTATCAAATAAATCAGTTGGACTTAAACCTGGTGTTGTCAGACTTCTTATTGTGATCCAAACTAGACACACAATTGACACACCTCTATCTTGGCAATAATCCAACACCTCTATTTCCACACTCAGTAAAATGAAAATCAGTCCCATGCTAAAACTCACAAGAATATTGATTTCAGATCAAAGCTTTCTAAAATTCTATGCGAATTGTTACTTCATACTAAATTGGAAGTACTCTGTCCAGATTTGGTACTGTAAAGGCAAATGTGCAACTCATATTACTTCACTGTCCAAAAGTGGCTAACTGCACTAATGTTGAACATTAATGATTTCCAATATAGACTGGATAGTGATGGTTTATAGGTCGTATCAGATCAAGGAGAATTTGCAGAATTGTCCTGTTAATTGATGAACAATGAGCGTAATTTGAATTTAATTTAACAGGTGGAAATACACATTTCTCCCATCCCACTGCGCTAAAATATTGGTGTAGCAGGCAGGGAAATTCTTGCATTGGCTGATTTCCAGGATTCACTTGTATATTCCTGCCTCTCCCAACCTGGGTTATTCACTGTATTGCAAATATCTAATTCATAGTTCATGTTTTTTGGCGCCGACAGAAGTATGCTAAAAGTCAGTGTAATGGACATTTGCATATGTTTACATATCTTACCATCTGATTAGCGAGTCCAAGACAGCAATCTCCACCTTCGTTAGTGTCTCCCATCTCTCTGGTGTGATATCACTCTGGTATTGTCTATAACTGCTCTATAAAAGTCAGAATTGGCATGGCAGCTTTGAACAGGAGGAAGGAGGTAAGTTTTATGGAGTGCTGGGGAGTTTGGAGTCAGGGCCTGGAGTTTATCTGAGGCGGATGGGGAATGTGAGAGGCCAGCAATATCTTTGGGGGGTTGAGGCAGCAATCTAAATTCTGTGAGGTCTTTTTAGCGACCTCCCAGAGATGTATGCATATAGAGGGTCCTGCTGATTGTGTTGATTTCTGCCTGTTGGGTGGGAATAAATTCTGCCTCCTGGTTTTTAATGATAATCACGCGAGTGGCCTCTGCAGTGCAATGTGGGAGATTCATTGTGGAAATGCCCTGGAAATGCCAGCATGATTTGTTCCAATTTTCATACAAATCTGACACTTTTTTTTGGGAAATTCCAACACAGAATCAGATGAAAAATCAGTTTTACCCTTCATCCAAAATTATTTTCCACTGATTGCAATGGAGTGCAAAAGTGAGAGTTTAAAGCCAACATTTTATGCCATCTCTTTAATTTCCAGGTAGGCTGGTGAGGTGAAAATTGCTTTGGCTTCATTGTATATCACCTAGTTTCAGAGAAATCATCCCATCACCATTTTGACAAGAAGGTTGCTAGTAAATATTAGTGAGTTTTACCTTAATGTGAGATAAAATGATTGGATAATTTGCAGGTTGAAATCATGGAAGATATGTGATAAGGTTGTTTTTTAAAAATTCATTATTGGGATGTGGGCATTATTTGTATAGGTGGCATTTATTACCAATCCCTCGTTGTCTTGAGAAAGTGGTTTAATACAATGGAATGTCTTGCAAGACCACTGCAGAGGACAGGGAAGAATCAATCATATTAGTATGGTTCTGGGCCTACATTAGTGCAAATTTACTTTAGTTCCCATTGTTTTGGTCATCATCAAAATTGCAACTGTTATCATTAAAGGATCATTGACCAAAATATTCTTTTCTAACCTATTTACAATGTGACAACTTTAACTTGCACCAAAGCAGTCTAGGACTAAAATGCCTGTTCATTATTCTAATTTGTTAATGCTTTCTTCTTTAGTGGCTAATTAATGAAAATTTCCAAAGCAATAGAATGAAATGGAATGAATGGGTAGGATAACATTGAAATTGACTCAAAACCAAAAGGAAATATTTTACCACTTCTATCTAGAAGGACAAGGGCAGCAGATGCATGTGTACACCACAACCTGTAAGTTCACCTCCAAATCATTCACCATTCTGACTTGGAAATATATCATGATTCCTTCACAGTCGCTGGGTCAAAGTTCTGGAATTCCCTCCCTAACGGCATTGGGGGTCAATGCACAGCACATGGACTCCAACAATTCAAGAAAGCAGCTCACTACCACCTTCTCAAGTCCAACTAGAGATGGGCAATAAATACTGACCAGCCAGCGACACCCATATCCCACGAATGAATAAAAAAAATTAAAAATCAAACATTTTCTTTACATCAATTTTCAGGAGAAATGGAAAGGAAGTTCACAAAGAAATGAAATCTAATCTGGTTTTGTTCTCATATTCTGTCCTTGTGATATATCCACGTGTGCATATCTCTCTCACTTACCTTATACATCTCTGCTGATCTTTTTCTTTGTATCTGGTCTGTATGCCTTTCATTGTTTCCCACTCTTCCAACAACATTTGTTTCTTTCTTTCTGCAATCTACTCTCGCTTACTTTTCTGTATCCCTATATATCTTTGCTGTTTTTCATTTTTGTTATCCTCCTTGATTTCTGCAACACCTGGCACCTTTCAATACCATATTTCTTTGTGATCTTATTTTCTATGTGTCACTCCATAATATGTTTTGTCCCTGTGCTGAAACTATTGCCAGGTGTTGTTTTCTGTCTCACCCAGTCCTTCCTAAGTCTATTTTGCTGTGCATCATTCCATCATTCTCCTGTGTTCCTCTCTACTCATTCCTCAGCTTGCAGCTCCTTTTCTTGAGACCGGCACTTCTCCCTTTGTGTCTCTCTCTCAGCATAAATTCTTTATTGCTCACTTGCCTCATACACACCTCTGTTTTTGCCACCTGCCAGTCTCCGTGCCCTTGCCTGAATATCTCTGTCTTTTGAGATGGTGAGATACAGTGGAAATTGTGCTCATAGAGATTCATGAGCTCAAAGTTATAAGAACTCAGTAAGAATTTAGCAACTCAAATTTATAATCCAACCGATTTATTTGATAGTAAAAAAGCGAGCTTTCGACTCTTGTGTCTTCCTCAGGCAAATGCAGTGTTCTGGTCTGCAATAGCACACATCAGCACAAACAGTCAGAGATTGCTGATTAGAATACGAATCCTTACATCTAACCTGCTATTGAAGTGTTAAAGTGGCGAACAATGTGTGTGAAGGGAATCCTGAGCATTGTTGGAGAATTGTGTGTTTTCTCCAGACAGCACAGTAAGTGAGTTTTTTTGCTAACCCAGGCAAGTTACGGGGGTTACAGATAGTGTGTCATGAAGCCAAGATCCCTGTTAAGACCGTCCTCATGTGTGCGGAGCTTGGCTATCAGTCTCTGTTCAGCGACTCTGTGCTGTCGTGTATCACGAAAGCCCCCTTGAAGAACATTTACCTGCAGGTCGGAGGCCGAATGCCATGACTGCTGAAGTGTTCGCCCACAGGAAGGGAACTGTTTTGCCTGGTGATTGTTGAGCGATGCTCATTTATCCGCTGTCGTAGTGTCTGCACGGTTGCCCCAATGTACCATGCTTCGGGACATCCTTTCTTGCAACGTATTAGGGTAGACAACGTTGGCCGAGTTGCAAGAGTATGTACCGTGTACCTGGTGAATGGTATCCTCACGTTTGATGATGTTGTCCATGTCTATGATCTGGCATGTCTTGCAGAGGTTGCTGTGGCAGGGTTGTGTGGTATTGTGGTCACTGTTCTCCTGAAGGTTGGGTAGTTTGCTGCGAACAATGATCGGTTTGAGGTTGTGCGGTTGTCTGAAAGCAAGAAGTGGGGGGGTGGGGATGGCCCTAGTGAGATGTTCATCGTCATCAATGATATGTTGAAGACTCCGGAGAAGATGTCGTAGCTTCTCCGCTCCGGGGAAGTACTGGACAACAAAGGGTACTCTGTCCACCGTGTCCCATGTTCGTCTTCTGAGGAGGTCAGTGCGGTTTATCGTTGTGGCACATCGGAACTGTCAGAACTGCCGGTTCAAAGTTATACCCAGTGAATTAAGTGAATCTGGAATTAAAAAGCCACTATTAGTAATGGTGACCATTTGGTCATAAAAATTCATATGGTTCACTAATCTTCTTTGGGAAGGGCACTCTGCCTTTTACACAGTCTGGCTTATGTGAGACTCCAAATATCAAAGAACAAAGAACAAAACAGCACAGGAAACAGGCCCTTCGGCCCAATGAGCCCATGCTGCCACCCCGATGTTCCCACCTCTACCCGCGATCCCTGTCTATGTTTATAGATCTATGGATTAAAAACCAAATTTGAAACAATTTATGGAGAATTTATTTTGCCAATTAGTCTAAGAGCACATCTTTGGGATGTGGGAGGAAACCGGAGTACCCGGAGAAAACCCATGCAAGCACGGGGAGAATGCGCAAATTTCCACAGACACAGGCCCAAATCCATGTATCTGCACAGCACAGCGATAGTCACTGAGCTGTCGTGTTGCTCATCAAATGGTCCAGGTCAAGTATACACTAACGACGTGAAGCACTAGGATACTCTCGAAAAAAATCCAAGAGCAGCGCTCTCACGACCCATCGCGTGTATGCCGCTTGTTAGACAACAAGGTGGACCAAAGCACCTGTAGGATAAAAACAAGTACATCAATATCATCATCTATTTACACACTTCCCAGGGACTCCCAAGGCTCACGATCCCTATTTTTAAATCAGTTTTCTATACCTCTCCATTCCCATTCTGTTCATGTGCCCATCTAAGTATTTCTTAAATAACTCCAGAGTACCTGCCTCCACCACTTTATTTGGCAGCGCATTCCATACCCCCACCACCCTCTGTGTGAAAAAACTCCCTCTAACATCCAAATTATACCTTACCCCCCTCACCCTAAGCCCGTGACCCCTCGTGCTATTCGAATCCATCCTAGGAAAAAGCTTAACCCTGTTTACTCTATCTATACCCCTCATAATCTTGTACCCCTCTATTAGATCTCCTCTAAGTCTACGTCTTTCTAAGGAAAACAGTCCCAATTTGCCTAATCTCTCCTCGTAACTCAGACCTTCCATACCAGGCAGCATCCTGGTAAACCTCCTCTGTGCTCTCTCCAGAGTCTCCACGTCCTTCCGGTAGTAAGGCAACCAGAACTGGATTCCAAATGAGGTCTAACCAACGTTTTATACAACTGCAACATTAAAGGCCAGCTCTTGTACTCTATACCCCTTCCTATAAAGGCTAGATACCATATGCTTTCTTCACAACCTTCTCCACTTGCTCTGCCACCTTCAGAGACTTAGTTGTTGGTACACTTTGCAGTAATCCATTCTGTTCAGTGTGACAGTGGTCCCTCCTTTGCTGGTTTGATGACAACATTGTGGTTGGTCTTGAAAACACAGATGGTATTGTGAAGTACTTGGATGACGTTCAGGGCTGTCTTGTGAGTGCAACTGATGAATCTGGCAATGACACATCTCCTGGCGGCTTGGGCATATGTGTTGAATTAAGGGCAGTGGTCTTCCGGAGGAATCCAATTCACTGAACCACAAGTCCACAGATAACCTCACAATGCTCCACTTCTCTAGCTTTCACCCTAAACACGTTAAAGAAGCCAACCCCTATGGACAAGGCCTCCACATACATAGCGTCTGCTCAGATGAGGAGGATCGCAACAGACACCTACAGACGCCGAAAGACATCATCATAAGAACAGAATATGGCGCTCGACTCATCAATCGACAGTTCCGACGCGCCACAGCGAAAAACTGCACCAACCTCCCTGGGTACTTCCCCGGAGCAGAGAAGCTATGACATCTTCTCTGGAGCCTTCAACATGTCATCGATAAAGATTAACATCTCACCAAGGCCAATCCCACACCTCCACTTTTTGCCTTCAAACAACCGCATAACCTCAAACAAACAATTGTCCACAGCAAACTACCCAGCCTTCAGGAGAAGTGACCATGATACCACATAACCCTGCCACAGCAAGCTCTACAAGATATGCCAGATCATCGAGATACATGCTATCACCTCACGAGAACATCATCCACCAGGTACATGGTTCATACTCTTTCAACTTGTCTACGCTGCAGAAAGGATGTCCCGAGGCAAGTTTCACTGGGGAGACTGTGCAGATGTTACAATAACAGATAAATGAACACTGCTTGACAATCACTAGGAAGAGTGTTCTCTTTTTGTCGGGGAACACTTCAGTAGTCACGGGCATTCAGCCTCTGATTTTCAGGTAAATGTTCTCCGAGGTGGCCTTCACAACACACAATGCAGAATCGTTGAACAGAAACTGATAACCAAATTCCACACGAGGACAGCCTCAACTGGGATCTTGGGTTCACATCAGACTATCTATATTTCCACGTCTTGCCTGGGCTTGCAAAACTTTCTAACTGTCCTGGCTGGAGACAATACACACCTCTTTAACCTGTGCTTAACCTCTCTCCACTCAGTTGTTTGTACGTTTAAGACTTGATTACTTGTAAAAATTCACATTCCAACCATTATCCTGTAAATTGAATTTGTGCCTATATATGCCCTGCTTGTGAACACAACTTCTCACTCACCTGAAGAAGGAACGGCACTCTGAAAGATTGTGCTACCAAATAAACCTGTTGGACTTTAATCTGGTATTGTGAGACTTCTTACTGTGCTTACCCCAATCTAACGCCAGCATCTCCACATCATTCCTACAATATTACATTGAATATATAGAATCAACACAACAATTTACTGCCTGAAGACTGTGATAACAAAAATGTTAACAATGTTCAAAAGTTACTAACAGACTTGAAAATAGTGGTTTTAGTAGAATATACAGCCTTTATATACAAAAGCACACTTAAGAAGCTCACCTGGTTCTTGTGCAGTTTTTTTCTCTTCCACCCAGTTATAATAAGCTGAATAATTCCCATTGCTGGGCAGATATATCCAGCGGCCTACAATCCCTATGTTGGTTTCTCCATTGTTATCTTCACAAATCCATCTTCCAGAGAGATAAGTAGTTCTCCTCGCCTCTGCCACCTCACTAACGAATCTGACAGTCATGCCACTGTCAGATTCAAATGTTGCATCTGCTGGATCCCTCATTCCTATTTTAACTTCCCTAGCAAATCACTCAACTGGATTAAAGATAGCAGCTCACCACTGCCTTCTGAACGGCAATGATTGATCCACAATATTCAGCATGCTTGGTTTCATCAGTCAGAACATTAAATACAGGAGTTGGAATGTCCTGTTGAAGTTGTACAAGACATTGATAGGCCACACTTGGAATACTGTGTGCAATTTTGGTTACCCTATTATAGAAAGGGGTGGCGGCATGGGCTCATTGGGCCGAAGGGCCTGTTTCCCGTGCTGTTTTGTTCTTTGATATTATTAAACTAAAAAGAGTGCAGAAAAGATTTACTAGGATGCTACCAGGACTTGAAGAATTGAGTGATAAGGAGAGTTTGATAGGCTGAGGCTTTTTTCTCTGGAGCATAGGAGCTGAGGGGTGATCTTATAGAAGTCTATAGTATAATGAGGGACATAGATCAGTTAGATAGTCAGTATCTTTTCCCAAAGGTAGGGATGTCTAAAACAACAGAGCATAGGTTTAAGTTGAGAGGGAAGAGATACAAAAGTGCCCAGAGAGCAATTTTTTCACACAGAGGGTGATGAGTGTCTGGAACAAGCTTCCAGAGGTAATAGTAGAGGTGGGTACAATTTTGTCTTTTAAAAAGCATTTAGATAGTTACATGGGAAAGAGGGATATGTGGACAATTGAGGTTAGCTTAGGGATTTTAAAGAAAAGGGTGGCATGGACAAGTTGGGTCAAAGGGCCTGTTTCCATGCTGTAAACCTGTATGACTCTTTAATAAATGCCAGTCTTGCCAGCGATGTCACATTGTGAAATCAAATAAAAGCAAAGTTTAGACTAGAATGGATGAAAAGTGAGTGAGAAAGAGACCAGGTTTCATACAGGAGAACTGAAATGACCTTAGCAAGAGGCCATTAAAAATATTAAATGACCATCACTATTGAAGAAAAGGGAGAGCTGAGCAAAGATATGGTGGGATGAGCAGAGGGAAGGAAAGGTGCATCAAAACTCTGGGGAAAGGGTATGACATGAACAGTCAAAACAATGAACAATAAAATTAATGAGGAAAAGCAGATTATCGAAGTGAGGACTCTGATGGACTGGGTTTGAAGTGGAATTTATTCATTTTTACAGGAAACAGCACATATATATTAAAATTTAGGAAATACAGGGCTCCTGGTAATTTTGAAAAGGTTATGGGAATACAGTGGCAATTAGAGCAAAATGGTGAAGCTAAATGAAAGTGATAGATAGTCTGAGTCACTGGTGTGGAAGGACTGAAAAACAATGGCAACTATATATAAAGCTCACACAAAAGCAATATCTAAAATAAAATTTCTGCTCTGTACCACTTGGATTTCTATTTATTTTACATTTGTAATTTCCCCAGTTCTGATGAAAGATAACAGGGACATGAATCATAACTCTGTTTCTTCCTTCCAAAGCTGCTGCTGAATCTGCTGAGCATTTTCTGTTTTATTATGCATATAGCTCATTTTAATTGGTGTTACAGCATGCCTATAAAGAGTAATGTAATCAGTTGTCAAACATCACAAATCATGACAATGATGTTAAAAAGAAGAAAAATTAATACGTTAATTCAAGAGGGAAAACATTGAATTTTACAGGAATTCACAGGGGAATTTCACAGTAACTTCATTGCCATGTTAATGTTAAGCTTATTTGTGACTGATAAATAAATTTTACTGGAAGATTTTATTAAATATAAAGGATTGTTTTTCAGTGTTACAATGTCTGAGTTAAAACCTGACATAACTTCTCGATTCAGCATTCAGAAATTTTCCAGTGTCATGGAACATTGGGATGAATAAGTGTTAGTAATTCCAATATTCCTCTATGACTCAAATCAACAGATAATCCAAGGAAACAATTGTAAATAGGGTTCAATGTTCCAACTTGTTCACCATAATTAGTGATAACTACTTCAGTCACATGAATTTAAGTTGTCTGAACACTCCCTTATTAAACTTACAAGTTATAATTCACCAAATATATTTCCAGTAGCAAGTTGTCTGTTCTGCTCAAATGTTGATTACACCAGATTCAATAGCTTATTATTTCTCCATTGGTATTGTTATTACACATGAACTGCAAACATCATACAGTTGTAAATTAATCCTGTCAATCTCTCAAAATGTGCACGAACTAAAGCAAAGTGCTCATTTGAGAAAAAGTACTTCATATCTTTGCAGATTTGGCAACTTTTCACCAAAGTAGCAGAAACCAACACTTGATCAATTTGGTTTGAGATAGTACATTTGTTTAATCAGCAGCATCTCACACCTTTCCAGGGATATTTGTTCAGGTAAGGACTCCAGCTATTCAGCGAGGCAATGGCAGCTGGTGAAACTGTTCCAGAGTCTGTAGGATCTTGGAAGATGACCACAATGTATCTGTTATTTCTCAGGTCACTTCCTTAAGTACTTTGGGATATAAATTATCAGGCCCTGGGGATTTATCGGCCTTCAAACCCATCAATTTCCAGAACACTGTTTCTCTACTAATTTTGATTTCCTTTAATTAATCCCTCTCACTAAACTTTGCATTCCCCAAGATTTCTGGTATCTTATTTGTGTTCTCCTTTGTGAAAACAAAACCAAAATATGTACTTAGCTGGTCAGCCATTTCTTTGTTCTTCATTATAAATTCCCATTTCGGACATTCGTATTGAACAATCTTTTTCTCTTCATGTATCTATAGAAAGTTTTGCAGTCGGTTTTTACATTCCCTGCAAGTTTACTCTCATGCTTTATTTTCCCCTTCTTAACAATTCTTTGGACATCCTTTCTAATTCTAAATTGCTCTCAATCCTCAGGCCTGATTTTTCTGGCCAATTTGAATGCCTCTTCTTTGGGTCTAATACTATGTCTAATCTCCTAGGTAAAACCATAGAACCATAGGACATTACAGTGCAGAAACTGGCTTTTTGTTCCTTCTTGCCTGTGCCGAACCATTTTTCCTAGTCCCACTGGCCTGCACCTGGACCGTATCCCTCCACACCCCTCTCATCCATGTACCTGTGGAAGTTTTTCTTAAATGATAAAAATGAGCCTGCATTTACCACTTCATCTGACAGCTCATTCCACACCCCCACCACTGTCTGTGTGAAGAAGCCCCCTCCCAATAAACATTTCCCCCTTTACCCTTAACCCATGTCCTCTAGTTTTTTTCTCCCCTAGCCTCAGTGGAAAAACCCTGCTTGCATTCGTTCTGTCCATTCCCATCATAACTTTATACACCTCTATCAAATCTCCCCTCATTCTCCTACGCTCCAGGGAATAAAGTCCTAACCTATTCAACCTTTCTCGGTAAATCAGTTTCTCAAGTCCTGGCAACATCGTTGTAAACCTTCTCTGCACTCTTTCAATCTTATTAATATTCTTCCTGTAATTAGATAACCAAAACTGCACACTGACCATAACATTCCAACTGTTGTATTCAATATTTGATTTATAAAGGCCAATGTACCAAAAGCACTCTGGTCATGGCTTGGCCACCTTTCCCATTTTACTTCTGTTCCAGACAGGAATAAACAATTGTTGCAGTTCACCCATGAATTCTTTGAAAAGTTTGCCATTGCCAATTTACTGTCATCCCTTTAAGCGATGTTTCCCAATCTATCATAACTAACTCGCATCTCATGCCATCATGATTTCCTTTATATAGATTCAGGATTCCAGTCTCAGAATCGACACTCTCCATCTTGTTGAAAAAATCCATCAAGGAGTCTCACACAACTAGATTGCCAATTATTCCTTTCTCGCTGGTCAATTTCTAGTCTAGCATGACCTTTTCTCTAGTTGTTTCCTCAATGTATTGGTCCAGAAAACCATCCCGTATACATTCCAAGAATTGGTGCTCTCCAGTGTAGTGATTAATTTGATTTGCCCAGTCTATACGTGGATTAAAGTCACCCACCAAATTGGAAAGTCAGCACACATTGCATTCAGTGAACAATGCATGGTTCCTCACACCGTTAAAACATTGTTGAATGCTCAGCAGCCGCTTGCTGCCTCCTGTATGCTGTCTTTCTCCTCAACCCTAGCTGACATTCAATCATCACTATTCTTACAGCTTCACTTAATCCTCATCTCATCACCCCAATTGCCATTTTGCTTATCACCCACCTCCCACACTTTGGGCATCTCACTCACCAACTTCTCTTGAGAGCCCTTGCCACCTCACTCAAGGTCAGCAGTAGGCAGCGAGCAGGAGGCAGTGAGAAGTGGGGAATGGGGTGGGCAGTGAGCGAAGCAGTGAGTGGGATAGCCAGTAAGGCAGTGAGATCAAATTACAATGTTATTACATCCAACCCCACAATTTGTAATTTTTTGGAGAGGATCAATATTCTGTGAAAATTGCAATTCTGTGGTAACTGTGGTATTATGCTGTCAGAATGAGATCATGATGTAAAGACGCCGGCTTTGGACTGGGGTAAGCATAGTAAGAAATGTCACAATACCAGGTTAAAGTGCAACAGGTTTATCTGATAGCTCAAGCCACAAACTTTCACAGCGCTTCCATTTCATCAGCTGTGATGGAATTGTGTTCACAAACAGGGTATATATAGACTTAATTTACAAGATAATGGTTGGAATGCAAGTCTTTACAGGTAATCAAGTCTTAAAAGGTACAGACAATATGAGTGGAGAGAGGGTTAAGCACATGTTAAAGAGATGTGTATTGTCTCCAGCCAGGACAGTGAGATTTTGCAAGCCCAGGCAAGCTGTGGGGGTTAAAGATAGTGTGACATGAACCCAAAATCCCGGTTGAGGCTGTCCTCATTTGTCTGGAACTTGGCTATCAGTTTCTGCTCAGCGATTCTGCATTGTCGTATGTCGTGAAGACCGCCTTAGAGAACATTTACCCGAAAATCAAAGGTTGAATGCCCGTGACTGCTGAAGTGTTCCCCAACAGAAAGAGAACACTCTTGCCTGTGATTGTCAAGCAGTGTTTATTCATCCGTTATCGTAGCGTCTGCATGGTCTCCCCAATGCACCATGCCTCAGGACATCTTTTCATGCTGCCTATCAGGTAGACAATGTTGGTGGGTGTTGTTGTCACGTGAGATGATGGCATCTGTGTTGATGATCCGGCACATCTTGCAGAGGTTGCTGTGGCAGGGTTGTGTGGTGTTGTGGTCAGTGTTCTCCTGAAGGCTTGCTAGTTTGCTGTGGACAATTGTCTGTTTGAGGTTGTGCGGTTGTTTAAAGTGGGGCTGTGGGAATGGCCTTGGTGAAATGTTAGTCTTCGTCAATGACATGTTGAAGGTTCCGGAGAAGCGTTTCTGCTCCAGGGAAGTACTGGGTGAAAAGGATACTCTGTCCTCTGTGTCCATTTATAGAAGCTCAAATGAATCCTTGTCAATGCCCAGTACCTGCATACAACTAACTTATAATTTACATCAATTTGATATGACTGCATAAAGACAAAATTAAACAAAAATATGTTGTACCACTTAAAGTTGAGACTTAAGTTAGGGGTTTTTGGGTTTTTGCTCTCAAGCTTTGAAGTTTAAGGAGCGACCTGATAATCTTCAACTTTAAGAAGGTTTACAATGCTGAATATTCCAGATAATACCACCTGTCCTGGTCCCTCCATGTGGACACTGTAATTAAAAAGGCCCACCAATGCCTCTACGTTTCTCAGGAAGCTAAGGAAATTTGGCACATCTGCTACAACTCTTACCAACTTCTACAGATGTACCATGTAAAACATTCTTTCTGGTTGTGTCACAATTTGATATGGCTCCTGCTCTATCCAAGACTGCAAGAAGCTACAAAGTTTCATGAATGAAGTTCAGTCCATCACTCAAACTAGCCTCCCATCTATTGACACTGTCTACACTTCCTGCTGCCTTGGAAATGCAGTCAGCATAATCAAAGACCCCACGTGCCCTGGACATGCTCTCTTCCACCTTCTTCCATCAGAAAAAAGCTACAAAAGTCTGAGGTCATGTACAAGTCGACTCAAAAACAGCTTCATCCCTGCTGCCATCAGACTTTTGAATGGTCTTATCTTGCATGAATTTGATCTTTCTTTACATCCTAGCAATGACTGTCACACTACATTCTGCACTCTCTCATTTTCTTCTCTATGAACATTATGCTTTGTACAGTGTGCAAGAAACAATATTTTTCACTATATACTAACACATGACAATAATAAATTAAATTAAATAACAAATGATGGGTTGTTTTCATTCCAACTGTTGGGTGGCACAAATTTAAAGATGGCCACAAAAAGAATGAATGGGTAAATTAGAAAATAATTATTCACAGAGTGGAAACTCCTGCCACAAACCTAACTGATGCATGAAGTCATAAATACTTTCAAAAGGGATGAGAACGAGCAAGTAAATGTAATGAGACGAAGTGACCGAGCAGTAGCACAAATGGTTTTTCTGTCATAAGATTACAACATGAGTCAATGCGGACTCTAGGAGAAATTTTTGTTAGTGTTGGCTTGGAAAAGATTGCAATCAAATATTGATGGACAGAAGCTCCAATGTTTTATCACATCTTGTTGTGTAGAACTTCTATCATACAGTAATTTCAAGTTATAAATCCTCACAAATTCTTGATATGGTCTTAATTTTCCCAGCCAATCAAACTCCCATTCAATGTTTTGACAGGACTGGAAGATCCTGCTGGTGGGAGGGGCTGGAAAATTAAACATATTTCACTTGGGATATGGCCCAAAAGGAATTAGATACATTTTGTGGGAATGCTGCCTGATGTAAGAGTGTGTTTACACAGAGTTCTGCAACTCCCGCCGGGGAATAGGCAGTGTGGTGGCCAGTGCAGGGGTGTCGGCAGAGTTTTAAACTGTTGTTGATCTGCTCAACAACAGATCAGAGTGGAAAAGAGCTGAGGGAGGGTTGGGATTGGAAATAAGGGGATAGGGGATGTGGAGAATGGGGTAGACGTGAGATTGGGAATAAGGGGGTAGGAGATGTGGGGGTTTGGCGGATGGGGTAGAGGGTGGGATTGGGAATAAGGGAGTAGGGGATGTGTGGATTTGGTGGATGGGGTAGAGAATGGGATTGGGAATGTGAGGGTTCGGGGAATGGGGTAGAGGGTGGGATTGGGAATAAGAGGGTAGGAGATGGGGTAGAGGGTGGGATTGGGAATAAGGGGGGGTAGAGGATGTGGGGGTTTGGCGGATGGGGTAGAGGGTGGGATTGGGAATAAGGGAGTAGGGGACGTGGGAAATGGGGTAGAGGGTGGGATTGGGAATAAAGGAGGTTAAATGGGAACTAATGTGGGGATCTGGGCTGGCGGTGGGTGGGGAATCAGGCCAGGTAGGTGGGTGTACAAACGTCTCAAACTCTGTTAATGTCTCGGAGACTGTCTGCGGTTGGAAAGTCTGTGAAGGCCTGGGCTTTATCCACAGAGCTCTCTGAGAAACCTGTCCGTGCAGTTTGTGCTGCTTTTCCGGGGAGGGAGGGAGGGGGGGGTGGTTCTCCTTTAGCCCCTCCCTCTGTCAACTCCTCCCTCAGTCCTTTACTCACTCTCTCAACTCTTCACTCCCTCTCCCTCAGTCCCTCCCTCTGTCGCCATTTAGGAAACTTTTCCCTTTTCCTTTCAGTTTCTTCTGCGTCAGTTTCGGCAGAATCATGGTAAGAAATGTTACAAATTGTCTGCTGTGTTACATTGAACTGATTGATCCCCTTCGTGTTTTCAAACATTTCACCGGCAACAGAGGAGCAGAACCAAGTCTGACTGGGCATTGCCTCACCCTGCCCGGGCTTATCGCCGTCCAGAGGCTCTGTCCCTCTATATGGATGGATGAAGTGTATTTTCT
Organism: Sphyrna mokarran; assembly: GCA_024679065.1. Classification (NCBI taxonomy): domain Eukaryota; kingdom Metazoa; phylum Chordata; class Chondrichthyes; order Carcharhiniformes; family Carcharhinidae; genus Sphyrna; species Sphyrna mokarran. The sequence continues at coordinate 38,742,357 of JAGIQG010000015.1, forward strand.
CTCATATAGAGAGAAAGAGAGCGAGAGATGTATAAAGTATATTTCTGTTAACACCATTCCCACGATGTCCCAAAAGGACTCGACTGCCAATTAAGTTCTTGTAGCAGTGTTGTAAATGTAGGAAATAGATTGGAGGTCTCACATTGACAAATTTTAGAGAAGATTGACAGATTATAGATTTCTCAGTAAGATTTCAAAATATTGTAATTAGTGGATCTGTAAAATAAATGTATAGACAAATGCGTGTTACAATCAGGCAGCGTCTGTCCAGGGAGCAGACTAGTTGGTTCATGTTTCAAATCTGGAATTGTTTCTAGCAGATTCTTTTTCACTTTTAATTACTGTTGTTTTGGTTCTAAATTAGAGGTTGTTCTTTTAATCGTTAATTTGAAGCATTACATCTACGAGGTGGCGTCATAGTTATATTAGGGATTTATTCTCCCAGGTAACTTTTTAAAAATATATAAAATCAAAAAGATGCAGGTGAATATTAACATACTGAAAATACTTCCCATTAACAGTAAAACATTTTTTTGCCACATTCTTTACTTTGTGTCCAAGTAACTGTACAACTAGAGCAACGAGAATTACAAAATAATTGCATCATTACCCCACACAAATTTGTTCTTGAACAAATGCTCAAAATCTCATTCTGAAGTTACCTTGTATCACGCTGAACATAACACGAGAACTAGGAGCAACAGTAGGCCAACTGGCCCCTTGAGCCTGTTCCACTATTCAATAAGATTATGTCTGATCTTTTCATGGACTCAGCTCTCCTTATAATACCCCCCCGTACCTAACTGTAACCCTTGATTCTTTCACTTCAAAAATTTATCTATCTTTGTCTTAACATTCAACGAGGTAGCCTCAACTGCATCACCAGGCAGGAAATTCCACAGATTCACAATCCTTTGGGTGAAGAAGTTCCTCCTCAACTCAGTCCTAAATCTACTCCCACTTATTTTGAGGCCATTCCCCCTAGTTCTAGTTTCACCCACCAATGGAAACAACCTCCCTATTCCCTTCACCGGATCATAGTGTGAAGCCAAATGCAGTAGTGTGCCCTGATTGTGTTTCTTTTTATTGGGGGGGGGGGGTGCAGAGTGCTTCTATTAAACTTGGCGTTGTTTGTAGATGATAGTAGCTGCAGTTAATGATTCTGTAGAAACCACTTACTTGTTATTTGGTGGTTTCCATCATTCTGGTTGCTAATTATGGTTATGAGAAAGTTAACTACAAACCACTTGGAGCAGTGTAGTTTTACAGATGCACGCGGATTGGCATTTACAGTGCTGCTTGTTGCATACCCATTCTAGCTATCTGGTCCTATCTTCATTCCAGCAATGTTAAAACATACTGCTGTATATTTGTTAGGTCCAGCTTTTCAAGTTCTGCAAGAATGTTTGACTCCCGACAGTTGCTGAGTTAAATACATATGATAATAATAAATCAAATCCAATTTCAGATCTATTTTTGTAGCAACCTTGCACTTCCGACAGTTTAATATTGTTTTATAAAGTAAAATGCGTAATAAAATCATAGGTTTACAGCTCTGAAGAAAACAGTTTGGCCCTTTGTGCCTCTTTGAAAGAGCAATTTTGTTTAGTCCTATTTCCTTCTTTTTTTTGTCTGTCTTCATGCAAGTTCTTCGTCCTTAAATATTTGACTTGAAAAATCACACGCAAAATTCAGCTTCCAACACCTTTTTCAGGGAGACCATTCCAGATTTCAAAAATACTAATTGGGGTCCTCTCTCCCCGATAGATTTTTTAACAAAGAACAAAACAGCATGGGAAACAGGCCCTTCGGCTCAACGAGACCGCACTGCCACCTTGATGTTCCCACTTCTACCCGTGATCCCTGTCCATGTTTATAGATCTATGGATTGAAACGAAATTTGAGACAATTTAGGGAGAATTTGTTCTGCCAATCAGCCTAAGAGCACATCTTTGGGATGTGGGAGGAAACCGGAGTATCCAGAGAAAACCCACGCAAGCACGGGGAGAATGCGCAAACTCCCACAGACACAGGCCCAAATCCATGTATCTGCACAGCACAGCGATAGTCACTGAGCTGTCGTGTTGCCCATCAAATGGTCCAGGTCAAGTGTACACTAACGAAGTGAAGCACTAGGATACTGTCAAAAAAAATCCAAGACCAGCGCTCTCACGACCCATCACGTGTATGCCCGTTGTTAGACAACAAGGTGGACCAAAGCACCTGTAGGATAAAAAATACATCAATATTATCGACTATTTACACACTTCCCAGGAACTCCCAACGCTCATGATCCCTATTTTAAATCAGTTTTCTATATCTCTCCATTCCCATTCTGTTCATGTGCCCATCTAAGTGTTTCTTAAATAACTCCAGAGTGCCTGCCTCCACCACTTTACTTGGCAGTGCGTTCCATACCCCCACCACCCTCTGTGTGAAAAAACTCCCTCTAGCATCCAAATTATACCTTATCCCTCTCATCCTAAGCCTGTGACTCCTCGTGCTATTCAAGTCCATCGTAGGAAAAAGCTTAACCCTGTTTATTCTATCTATCCCCTTCATAATCTTGTACACCTCTATTAGATCTCCTCTAAGTCTACGTCTTTCTAAGGAAAACAGCCCCAATTTGCCTAACCTCTCCTCGTAACTCAGACCTTCCATGCCAGGCAGCATCCTGGTAAACCTCCTCTGCGCTCTCTCCAGAGTCTCCACGTCCTTCCAGTAGTAAGGCGAACAGAACTTGTCGCAGTATTCCAAATGAGGTCTAACCAGCATTTTATACAGCTGCAACATTACAGACCAACTCTTGTACTCTATACCCCTTTCTATAATGGCTAGCATACTATATGCTTTCTTCACAACCTTCTCCACCTGCTCTGCCACCTTCAGAGACTTGTGCACCTGCACTGCCAGGTCTCTCTGCATTTCTATACTCTTAATAGGTCTACCCTTTATTGTATACCTCCCCCCTACATTCTTTCTCCCAAAATGCATCACCTCGCATTTATCAGGATTGAATTCCATCTGCCATCTGTCTGCCCAAGCTACCAGCCTTATGTCCTGCTGCATTGCCTGACAATGCTCCTCACTATCCACAAGTCCAGCCATCTTTGTATCATCTGCAAACTTGCTGAGCACTCCACTTACTCCTTCTTCCGAGTCATTTATATATATTACAAATAGAAGAGATCCCACTACCAAGCCCTGAGTCACACCACTAGTGACCGATCTCCAGCTAGAAAAACACCCTTCCACTGTTACTCTCTGTCTCTTATTACCAAGCCAGTTACTTATCCATCTAGCTACCTGTCCTTGTATCCTGTTAGCCTTGACCCTTGCAACTTCCCAATTATTTTGAATCCGTGGCCTCTACTTATCAATCCACCTCTCCCAGCTGAATTCCACTCCCTCCCCCCATCAAACGTACATTTTGAAAATCTTTCTACCTTGGAAATCCCTATTATTGTCACCTTTGCACTTCCTCCATTCCAGTGAAAACAGTACTAACTTTGCATAAAATCTTAGACTCCCTATAGTACAGGAGATCATTCAGCCCATCGACTGTGCACCAATTCTCCAACAAAGCATCTTACTCATGACCACCCTCTGTCCCAGTAAACACCCCCCCCGCCCCCCACTATTTTTGTTTTATTCATTGTGGGCCATGGGTGTTGCTGGCTGACCAGCAATTATTGCCCATTCCTACTTGCCCAAGAGCAGTTCAGAGTCAACCACTTTGCTGTGGCCCTGGAGGGAGATGTAGGCCAGATCAGGTAAGCACAGCAGATTCCTTTCCCTGAAGGACATTAGTTAAACAGATGGGTTTTTATGACTATGGATATGATTTCATGGTCATCAATAGATTCTTAATTCCAGATTTTTTTTTTATTGAATTCAATTCCACTATCTGCTGTGACAGGATTTGAATCTCAGTTCCTAGAATATTAGCTGAGTTTCTGGATTAATAGTCTAGTGATAATACTACTGGACCATTGCCTTCCTGCTAAGCCATCTAACTGTGGGACACTTAAGGAGCAATTTAGCATGGCCAATCTATCTAACTTACTCATCTTTGGACTGTGGGAAGAAACGTGCATGTACATGGGGAGAACATCAGTCACCCAAGGCCAGAATCAAATCTGGGTCCAACTGCTGTGAGGCAGCAATTCTAATCACTGTGCCACCATGCTATCCAACTTTGCATCCCCAATATTATCCTAGCAGACCTTTTCTGTAACTGATAGCTTTCCTGAAGTTGTCCACAATTTTGCAGCATGGACTTAACCAGAAATTTCTTGGAACAAAGAGACTTGACAGTGTGGACATTGAGATTAAGGAATCTATAATATGGGGGCACAGTCTCAGGATAAGGCTTTTAAGACTGAGTTGAGGAAAAACTTCTTTGCTGAACTTGAATCTTTAGACGTTCTCTAGCCCAGAGGGTTTGTGTGGAAGCTTCATTATAGAGAATATTTAAGGGTTGAGATTAATAGAGTTTTGACTCTGGGTGAATCAAAAAATATGGGGAAAAATAGAGTTGAGACAAGATCAACATGATTGTATTGAATTACAGAACAGGCTTGAGGGGCCTAATGGTCTACTCCTGATCCCACTTCTAATGTTTTTGTTATGTTCTCGGCAAGTTGTAGGTTGATCTCTTTGCTTTTATATACAATTCGTAGAATCACTGGAGTGTGGAAGGAGGCTATTTGGCCCATTGAGTCTATAATGTCCACAATCCCACCTAGATCTATTCCCATAACTGTACATATTTACCCTGCTAGTCTGCTGACTCCAAGGAGCAATTTAGCATGACCAATTGACCTAACCTGCTAATCTTTGGACCGAGGGGGGAAACCAGAGCACCTGAAGGAAACCCAAGTAAACACTGGGAGAATGTGTGGAGTTTGCAGAGAGTAACCCGAGGCCAGAATTGAACTTGGCTCCCTGGTGCTGTGAGGCAGCAGTGCTAAACACTGTGCCACCATGTCACCCCTTATATATTCTTCTATATAAACTCTAGTAAACTATATACTTTTTAAAAATTTTATCAATTTGCCCTACCACCTTTATGGATGTATATCTATGGTGAGCAAGATCTCTAGGATCATTCAGCATTTAGAAAATTGTGCGTTTTATTTGAAACTATCCAAATTGGCCATCCTGAAGTGTGTCACTTCAGACTTGATTTCAGTCCTTTTCACTATCTTTCTTATCACCCTGGAACTAATAGCTATCCTCAACATGATCTTCTACTTAATTTCATGCATACAAACTTTAGAAATGTTGTTTTCCACACCAGACTCTAGCTCATTTAAAGAAAGTGTAAAGAATAATGGACCCAGTTGATCCTTGGAGAACTCCACTGCAAGCCAACCTTGAATGTGAAAAACATCTACTTGCCATCATCCTTTCCTTCTGTCACTGAGCCAATTTTGTGTTCACACAATTATTTTCCCCTTAGTTCTATGAGTTCTCATCTTCCTAACAAGCCTCCTGTGTAGCACTTAGTGGAATGTCATCCAAAAAATCTACATATACATCAACAGCACTGCCTTCTCTGTTGTGACAAATAAATCAAGTTAGCCAGACAAGATTGACTTTAAACACATCCTCAAATCATCCTCTTTATATTTTCCATATTCAGCAGTAAACTAGCAAGAGTTGTAACCTGTGCTGTTATCTACTTCAAGGCTTAATAGTTTATTTTCCCCTCGCTCTTTCCCTATATGCCCCTTTTTTTCTCTCTCTCTCTCTTTAAATACTTTCATGAAAGTGGAATGCTGCAAGTAACAAATGATTGTTAAATTCCAGTACAGTTTATCATCTTTTTCCTCCGAATAAGCAGTTGAAACAAACTGTGCCCTGGTAACTTCATTCAACATTACCTGTCATTAGTTCTGTTTTTATGTACTTGTATCCTCCTTTTTGTGCTTTAGTTCAATTTCAAAATTTAGAATTTGTTTCTTAGTTGCAAAAAATCATTTTAACATGTTCTCTCTTTTTCTTTTCTAGGATGAACTATCTGTAAGTATATTTGCCTAGATTCCTGCCATGTCAACGAGCAAGTAAAACTTCAAAACAAAGTATTAACACTTGATACTCATGCAGACTTAGAATTTCCCATATTGTGAAAACTCTTAATTTATGAATGTTGAAATAGAATGTTTGTTGTGCATCAGTGATTCAATCTGAATTTATATCCTATCCTTTTTCCTTTAATTTTTGTCTCTTTTCTCTGTCTCTACTACTGTGCTCCATCGTGGTTATTCCAGCTGTGAGTATTGGCAGGCTACCTTTTGCATGATTCTTGCTGCCTCTTGCCTCACTCCACCCCAATATCACTAGGCACTAAAAAACTTGTGATCCACTGAAAGGTGCCCTTTTGCTCATCAAATGGGAGATCAGATACAAAAAAATTGTGCCAGACGATAGTGGGAGATTGAAACCAATGGGGATGAAATAGCATTGCACATTCTGGAATAGATGGGAATATGGGATGGGGTTGGGAGCACTCACTGTGCTGGCAGTTGTGAGCTCAAGAGGAATAGCAAACCAGATCTGTTATATTAGCAAGTAGACTATGGTTTAACCCTCTGTCAAGGAGACATTTTGTGTGGTTTGTTGTGACTGTTTTAATCTTTTGTTGTCAAATTCTGCTTTCATGTCCTGGTATTTTGCTTTTAACATATTTATCAGTTCCTATTATGGATTCTGTCCATTTCTCTCCAATAATTGCATACTAACCGCCTTATTTGTAATTGAATCCCACATTTAACTCACGATATTGCAGCATATGATTTTGATCTTTGCTGACACACAAGCTCTCTCTTCTTTCTCCCTCTGTTTGTTATTCATTGTTTACCTGCACGCACGACTTCTTGTCTCTTTTTCTCATTTGGGTTGCTTCACTGTTGTCTGGTCATACAATCCTTGATGACAAGTCTTCTTTCCCACACTTGCCTGAGAGAAGTCCATTGTCACTCATCATCCCAGCCTCCCAAAAATTGGAAACTTCCTCAAGGATGCCCTAATCTTCAGGTCTCCATCACTATGAAGAGATGGCACTGCAGGAGTTTTGATAAGAGATGGATGGATGTAGGAAATGGTGCTGGTAAATACAACCCATTGAGCTCTTGATCATGGGGGTCTCAGACAGCGGACAGTCTTTTTATGATGGCGGGCATTTCTTTAACTGGGAACTATTTAATGGAGCTTTTGAAATCATGGAGGGGGATTGTCTTATCCTAAGCTACGACCAATATTTGAGGGATAAAAGTTGTGGCACGTGCTATACACTAACCAAAAATAAAAGCTAGGAGATAGGATTGGGTGAGTTTTTTTTAACTTAAAGAACAAAGAAAATTACGGCACAGGAACGGGCCTTTGGCCCTTCGAGCCTGCATGATCGTACTGTCCAATTGAACTAAAACCCCCTACCCTTCCAGGGACTGTATCCTTCTATTCCCATCCTATTCATGTATTTGTCAGGACAACACTTAAAAGTCACTATTGTATCTGCTTCTACTATCTCCCTGTGCAACGAATTCCAGGCACCCACCACCATTTCTGTAAAAAAAAACTTGTCTTGTACATATCCTTTAAAACCTTGCCTCTCATAACTTAAACCAATGTCCCCTAGTAATTGACTCTTCTGGGAAGAAGCTTCTGACTATCCCCTCATAATCTTGTAGACTTCTATCAGGTTGCCCCTCAAACTGTATCGTTACACTGAGAACAAACCAAGTTTCTCCAACCTCTCCTCATGGCTAATGCCCTCCATACCAGACAACATCCTGGTAAATCTTTTCTGTATCCTCTCTAAAGCCCCCACATCCTTCTGATAGTGTGGCAACCAGAATTGAACACTATTTTCCAAGTGTGGCCTAACTAAGGTTCTATAAAGCTACAACGTGACTTGCCAGTTTTTAAATTCAGTGCCCCAGCTGATGAAGGCAAGAATGCCACATGCCTTCTTGATTATCTTTTCCACCTGCATTGCCCCTTCTAGTGACTGTGTACTTGTACACCCAGATCCATTTGCCTATCGATTCTCTTTTAATGTTCTGCCATTTACTGTTTAGTTCCTCTCTGTTATACCTTACAAAATGCATTCCCTCACATTCATCCAGATTAAACTCCATCTGATATCTCTCTGCCCAAGACTCCAACTGATCTATATCCTGCTGTATCCTCTGATGGTCCTCATCGCTATCTGCAAATCCACCAATCTTTGTGTTGTCGACAAACTTACTAATCAAATCAGTGACAATCCCAGCACTGATCCCTGAGGAACATCACTTGTTACAGCCCTCCATTCAGAAACGCACCCTTCCACTGCTATGCCGGCATTGGACTGGGATACTTCTTACTGTGTTCTATGACTGAGCCATTCTGTATCCTCCTTGCCAGCTCACCTCTGATTCCATGCAACTTCACCTTCTGCATCAGTCTGCCATGAGGGACCTTGTCAAAGGCCTTACTGAAGTCCATGTAGACAACATCCACTGCCCTCCCTCATTAATCATTTTCGTCACTTCCTTGAAAAACCCGATCAGGTTAATGAGACATGACTGCCCCTTCATGAAGCCATGTTGTCCAGCTCTCGCTAATATGACCAGTTATTTCCAAGTGGAATTAAATGTTACCTCGAAGAATCTTCTCCAATAATTTCCCTACCACTGACATCAGGCTCACTGGCCTTAACTGGATTATTCTTGCTACCTCCTTAAACAAAGCAATAAGTTTTGGCTATTTTCCAATCCTCTGGGATTTCCCTAGTGAAGACACAAAGATTTCTGTCAAGGTCTGAGCAATTTCCTCCCTAACCTCTCTCAGTATTTTGGGATATATCCCATCAGGCCATAGGGACTTGTCTAGCTTAATGTTTCTCAAGAACCTCAATACCTCCTCCTTTTTGATCTCAACATGACTTAAACTATCTACACATTCCCAAACTCATCATCCACCAAGTCCTTTTCTTTGGCGAATACCGACGCAAAGTACTAATTTAATATCTCGCCCATTTCCTCTGGTTCCACGCATAGATTCCCTTCCCTGTGCTTGAATGGGCCAACCTCTTGCTCTTTATATATGTATAAAAAGACTTGGGATTTTCCTTAATCCTGCTGGCCAATGACTTTTCATGACCTTTGTAGCCCTCCTTATTCCTTGCTTAAATTTCTTTCTACTTTCCTTGCTTCATGTGTTTCCTACCTCCAAGCTTTGACAAATTCTCCCTTTTTCTCTTTGACTAGGCTCACAGTTTTTCTCGAAGGTTCCCAAAACTTGCCATGCCTATCCTTCATCCAATGTGCTGGTCCTGAATCCCTATCAACTTACACTTGAAAACCTCCCACATGCCAGATCTGGATTTGCTCTCAAACATCTGCCCCCAGTCTACATTCATCAGTTTGTGCCTAATATTGTTGTAATTAGCCTTCCCCCAATTTAGCACCTTTACTTGAGGGCTACATTTATCTTTATCCATCAGTACCTTAAAGCTTACTGAGTTGTATTCAACTGTTCCCGAGCTGCTCCCCTACTGGCCAGACTCATTTCCCAATACAGATCCAATACAGCTCCTTCCCTAGTTGGACAACCTACGTACTCCTTCAAGGAGTCCTCCTAAATGCTCCTTACAAACTCTGCCCTGTCCACGCTCATAGCACTAAGTGAGTCCAGTCAGTGTTGGAGAAGTTAAAATCTCTTCCTACAACAACCCTGTTACTTTTACACCATGCCAAAATCTGCCTACATATCTGCCCCTCTATCTCCTGCTGGTTGTTGGACAGCCTATAGTAAACACCCAACAATGGGGTGTTTACTACTACAACTTGATGGCAGATATGAGTTTGTTCCGATATTAAAACTACAAAAGTCCATTCTCGTCTTCTCTCCCACTGCTAAAATATTTGATTTTAAGCTTGTTCTATCCTGTAGTTTTTAAAAATATGTGTGATATATGTATATATTTTATCTTTTAGTTGGAAGATGCTTTGGATTCTAATCCTTCAACTACTAACACATTGAAAGCGGATGGTCAGAATCCACAACCGGCAAGGCCTTCTCCACAGCCTGGCTCTTGGCCTGGACACTCTGGGCAGCCCGGGCAGCCTGGTCCTTGGCCTGGACAGTCGGGGAAGTCGGGGCAGCCTGGTCCTTGGCCTGGACAGCCTGGACAGTCGGGGCAGCCTGGTCCTTGGCCTGGACAGTCGGGGCAGTCTGGCCCTTGGCCTGGACACTCTGGGCAGCCCGGGCAGCCTGGCCCTTGGCCTGGACAGTCTGGGCAGCCTGGACAGCCTGGCTCATGGTCTGGACAGCCCGGACAACCTGGCCCTTGGCCTGGACAGTCTGGGCAGCCTGGCCTGTGGCCTGGGCAGCCAAACCCTTGGGCTGGGCAATGGCCTGGACAGCCTGGGCAGCCTGGCTCTTGGCCTGGGCAGCCTGGCTCTTGGCCTGGACAGACTGGACCTTGGCCTGGGCAGCCTGGACAACCAGAACCAGGTGCTCCACCTGCGCCTGCTCCTTTTGGATCACCCGGAGTCCCTGGTCAAGGAGGTGCTGCATTGGTAGGTATTGGTTTTCTTTGAAGAAAATGAACAATGCATGTTATGTAATCTCAAATGATAGAGCTTTCTTTAATATGAGCTACATTTGAGAATTGATAAACCTCCAATGTTTTAATCTTCGGCAGTTCTGTAACTATGTCTTTACATGGGTCAAATTTCTATTGCATTCTCTTGGTCTGACAATAAAAATAACTTGTATTTATGCAGTGCCTTTAACGTAGCCTCACAGGAAAGCTCACGCAGTTGGTAAAGGAAATTAATTAGATAAATTGCTGTGATAAGGCGGTTTTGGATGTGAAAAGAAGATTATAGAAAATAACTAAAACTGGGTTGAAAATATATTTTGAGAAAGCTTTAAATAGGATGGAGAAATTTTATTGGTCACAGTAAGATAACACAATGCAGTGAAACATAAAGGACAGTTGAGCACGGTGGCACAGTGGTTAGCACTGCTGCCTCACAGTGGCAGGGATCCAGGTTCGATTCCAGGCTTGTGTCACTGTCTGCGTGGAGTTTGCACATTCTCCCTGTATCTGCATGGATTTCCTCCAGGTGCTCTGGTTTCCTTCCACAGTCTGAAAGACATGCAGGTTAGGTTGATTGGCCATGATAAATTGCCCCTTGGTGTCAGTGCGATTTGCAGGGTAAATACATCGGGTTACGGGGATAGGGTCTGCATGGCATTGTTGTCAGTACAGACTGGATGTGCCAAATGGCCTCCCCCTGCACTGTAGGGATTTTGTGATTCTCTATCAGCATTCCTTGACTTTGACAAAGTTTTTGGAGTGATAAGCAATCTTTATTGGGCAATCAAAGAAGTTGAGAAGAATATCAGCGATTGGGGCAGACAGAGGTGTTCTCTCCTCTGATTTATTTAGTATGAATATTGAAAATATTCTTATGAAATTGGAGTCCTTTCTTTATTACTAGTTGGAGGTTACAGCATCAATGATATAAGATATGCCAGAGATATTGTTCTTATTGGTGAATTGAGAATCTGCAAGATATTTTGGATCAAGTACTGAGTGAAAGTGGGAGGAGTGGTCCTGACTATGAATTGTAAGAAAATGAAATTGTTCAGTAGCGTCCAAAATGAAAGTCATACCAGGATCCAAGATCACAGTGAAGAATGGAAAGGCAACACAGGGAGATAAATTTTGTTATCTCGGAAGTGAACTTTGGATGGAAAGTTGCAACTATTAAATAAGATGAAGGTTTGGAGTTTGAAAAATGAAAAAGATTGTGATAACTCAACATTAGCACAAAAGCAATGCTGAGGATCCTGGAATGCTACATCATTCCAATTTTGACATATTTCAGCAATGTCCAAGAATTGAAGCTGAAGAGCTATGATTATTAATTAATGGTCTGAGACAAGGTACAAAACATGTTAGTAAAATCTGATACCTAAAGAACTCTGCAGACTAAGATTAGGAAAAGAGAGAATTTAAAAGGTAAAGTTTATTCGTCACAAGTGAGGCTTACATTATCATTGCAATGAAGTTGCTGTGAAATTCTCCTAGTCACCATGCTCCGAAGCCTGTTCGGGTTGATGCACCTAACCGGCATATCTTTCAGAATGTCGGAGGAAACTCATGCAGACATGGGGAGAATGTGCAAACTCCACACAGACGGTGACTCAAGCCGGGAATTAAACCCGGGTCCTTGGCACTGTGAAGCAGCGGTGCTAACCACTGTGCAATCATGCTGCTCTTCTTAAGCACTTAGTAAGAAATCATGATTCTGAATTAAAAGCTATCTTGCTGGTGTATTTTTAGGCAATGACCTTTCCCTATCCTCCCTGAGACCACGAAAATGAAACTTTCTCTCCATTCCTGGGATTTGGACTCCGTTGACTTGATGAAGTTCCACATCTGGGGATTGTAGCATCTGTCACCACAGGGGCCAGAGGGCTGCCAGTCAATCTGATTGGCTGGCTGCTCTTTAAGGCAGGGAATATTCTCCCTAGTGAGGGGCAGAAGTCCCACCAGCAAGTGATTGATACTTATTCCGGCTTTTAAGTGGTTACAGGACAGATGGTGTTGGCAAGATGTGTTTCCCACCAACTCTGAGTATGCCAGGATGGCAAATCCCATCATCCAAAACATCCTGGTCATAATTTAGTCTGACACTTATAAGAAAGATTAATGCTTAAAGAGATCTCAGTAGGCAAAGAATGATCTTTCTAAAGAGCCTTGTCAAGTAGAGAGTGTCCTATCAACAAAGATGATCCACTTCTCCAGAGCAAGCTTCATTTGCCTTTATATGGGTCAGATTTCTACTGGAGGTCAGTGGTCACAAGGCCTTCTTAACGCACAGAGCATGAAGAGAAAGAGAAAGGATAATTACAGATTAGAGCTATGCCATCCAAGGTGGAGTGAAGGGAGCTTGGGCTTCATAAAAAATCGGAGTTCAAATATCAGAATAGACAAGGAGGGAAAAGGCAAGCGAAGGTTGCAAAATATTGAGTGGACCAGAAAATGGAATGAAGAGACTTAAGATCTCCAAAAAAAAAATGAGGTTGAGTGTGCAGACAGCTAATTTTTATGTAAGTTAAGAGTTGATGGAAGGCCAGTAAATTCAACATTGAAGGAGTTTTTCCCAGAGATGATAGTTGTGTGGGTGACAGTTTCAGCATCAGGAGAGAAGTAAGCAATGTTACATATATATGAAAATAAACAGTCTTGGTGTAGATAAGGTGCAGTTTTGGATTGAGTACAATGTCGTGAGTTGCACAGTCTGAGTGAAATACTGTGACAAGGTATGGTGGAGTATAGGGTCCATTTATTCCTTTGAATAGACAAAAACGGCATTTAAATGAATTTCTTTTACTGAACAGACCTTAAAATTAAATCATTGCAAAAACAAAAAGAAAAGCTAGAGAGAGACTGGCTTTTTTCGTCAGCCCCCCTGCTGGTTTTGAACACAGAACCCTAGAACAAAGCTGAATTGATGTGGAAATGCCAGCATTGGATTGGGGTGGGCACAGTAAGTAGTCTGTCAACACCAGATTAAAGTTTAACAGGTTTATTTGGTAGCACAAGCTTTCGGACCATTGCCCCTTGACTCACCAAAAACTTGTGCTATCAAATAAACCTGTTGGACCTGTTGTGAAGCTGAACTGAACTGAATTCCCCAAAACAAAGAGCTGAAACTATGATGTATGTGATTCATTATTTGTTATCAAAATTGTTTGGTGCATGCTGCCTTGTAACTTGAACAAACCAGCCTCACAGATGTTGTTTATGAAAAATTTTGTTTGACTTATGAATAGCCTGTTTTTGCTTGCATTGTACTTTTCAAAAATGCAGTCAGTTTCTAGCTAACCCAGCATGCCTTCTGAGTTTTAAAATTTGGTCAAGTTAAAGTTGAGTTAGTTAATTTTTTAAGCTCAGCGTTTAAATGTAATTGCATGGGCAGAAATACCTTAAAATCAAAGCAAATCAAACACGAAGGCGTCATTGACAAAGTAGCCAGGGTTGACTCAAAAAACTATAATTTTGATTGGCCTGCAGAGATGGCTGTGGGGTCAGGTAAATTTGTGTGTCAGTGGTATGGATAGGGAAGCTTATCGTTGCTGTAGGATAGCATGTGGAAGAGGCAGGGGTAACCAAAGATAAACCATTGCGGGAAATTATAGGTGACAGTTAAGGAGGTATCTCCCAACAGCATTTTATATAGCAACCACACCAACTTCCTGATTACTTCTGCTTTGCTGTCCAGTTCCATGGAATTGTTCCTGTTATGGTTTCAGCTATCCTACTTTATCTTCATACCTCCTTACTGTCACCTATAATTTCCCCCAATGGTCTACCTTTGGTTATCCCCTGCCTCTTCCACATGCTATCCTACAGCAATGATAAGCTTCCCTATCCATGTCACTGACACACAAATTTACCTGACCCCATAGCCATTTATTCAGGCCAATCAAAATTACAAAGTTTTTTGAGTCAACCCTGGCTACTTTGTCAATGACGCCTTTGTGTTTGATTTGCTTTGATTTTAAGGTATTTCTGCCCATGCAATTACATTTAAACGCTGAGCTTAAAAAATTAACTAACTCAACTTTAACTTGACCGAATTTTAAAACTCAGAAGGCATGCTGGGTTAGCTAGAAATTGACTGCATTTTTGAAAAGTACAATGCCAGCAAAAACAGGCTATTCATAAGCCAAACAAAGTTTTTCATAAACAACACCTGAAAGAACACATGGAGTATATATAACATAGTAACAGACTATTGAACCCAATCAGTTCATACTGGCTTATGCTTCCTCCTATCTCTCCTCATCTAAATTTACTACTGGAATTGTCTGTTCTCCCTCAAATGCTTGTGGAGTTTCCTTTTACATGTATCCATATAATGTGCTATAATCTACAAGTCCCACTTTCTCTTCACTCTCTGAAAGAAGTTTGATATAAGGGAGGATGATACTGCAGACTTGTAGAAGTTAATTTGCAGTACAATAAAGAATTCTATCATTTCTATATCACCTTTCAAAGCCCAAATATCCCAGAGTGCTTCACAGCCAATGAAGTGTCATCACTATTGTAGTAAAGAGGTTGTTTGGCAGTAATTAAGATGTGATAATTGCCTTACACATTCACCTACATTAATTTTCTTGTATGTTTATGTTATGCATGGGCCACAACTTCCTGCTGTTCCATGTATTCAATGCCAAATGCCTCAAGGAGAAAGCAGGGTTCCTCTGACTGACTCAGAGTCAGGGACACTGCTTAGTATCCCACAGGACATTACAATTGATCCCAGTGTTTCATTTACCCGGAATAAGATGGACCGTCAGTTACCAGCAGAATTCCTTGCCTCCCTTCCTGGTAATAAACTAACTTGATCCCTCATGTACAGCTTCAATCATCCTACAGTGCCACTCCCTTGTGACCATTGCTCATGTGTTAGCTCTGATATGGAGAAATGGGGGGTATCCCTGACTGAGTCACAGGTATCCTGCTATCGCTTTGAGATACTTGGCATTGAAGACATGGAACAGCAGGAAGTTGCAGCATGTGCATGACATATACCCACTGAACATGCAAGAAAATTAATTATGGCACACCTATTCCAATGTCCATGCACCTTCCTTCAACATGAAGGAATCTGAGATGCCAAACTAATAAAAGCTCCAATATGTGTTGGTTTTTCTTGCTAAGTATCTGAATACATCGTGAATACAAGTCAGAATTTGGCATACCATGAAACTGCAAGTTCTGCAGTGTAAATGAAAAATTGATGGCACATCTTTACATTCCCAATTCATATCCCTTGTTTTGCTTTGATATTTACAGGCACTACCTTATGAACTTGCTCTGCCAGGTGGTTGGGAGCCACAGAAAATGATCAGGATAATGGGAACAGTCAAACCAAATGTTGACAGGTAAATTTTGACATGGATGAAATCTTTTTAATATTTAGTATTGCACCATTAATTTACACTTCCAACATATGCATAGATATTAGTCAATTATTTACTATCTGTGTAATAGAATATGAAGACTAAACAGTCTTATTCCCTGCCATCCCTGAAGGTTCTTATTTTTATAAAGAGGTCTTTGTGGTCTTCTGTTTCTTCTTTTACGTGTCCATTCTTCATATGTAAGTTTGAACATCAGTCCTGGTTGGACTTGGGAAGTAATGGGATGGATCACTAACTGTGGAATCAGAAAATTGTGTGGAACCCACACTCTGCCCATTTTCTGTCCTGCTGTTTTCCAGTGGAGTGGGCCCTAAATGCATCTGTAAAAGCTGGTTTGAGGTCCAGGGAAGACCACAAAGCCTTGATTGTCAAGGACGAATTGATTGCAACAAAATTCCTTGTTGGTTCCTGTATGATAGATTGGAAAATGACTTGCAATTGAATCTGGTCTTCCATATTTGTTTCTACAACAGGATGAGGCTGTTGAGTTGGACAAGCAACCATGGTTGTAATGAATGGCGGAGCAAATTCGAAGGGCCAAACGGCCTTCTCCTACTATCTTCTGTGTTCCTATCTATAGCTGATGGCTATTGCCTTCATCAAGCCTAGAATCACAGAATCTCTACAGTGCAGAAAGAGGCCATTCGCCCCATCAAGTCTGCGCTGACCACAATCCCACCCAGGTCCTATTCCCGTAACGTGACAAATTTACACTGCTAATCCCCTGACACCACCTGTATCAGAGCTAACATGTGGGCAATGGTCATAAGGTTGGCCAATCAACCTAACTTGCACATCTATGGATTGTAGGAAGAAATCAGAGCACCTAAAGGAAACCCACACAGACACAGGGAGAATATACAAACTCCACACAGATACCGACCCGATGCTGGAATTGAACCCAAGTCCCTGATGCTATGAGGCAGCAGTGTTAACTACTGTGCCACCCATGCTGCCTTTTGGAGTATGTCTCCTGGTGCAATGCATCCGATCATGAAAATAACCCAATTTCTTTTATTGGGAACAACGTCTATAATTACAAGCATTGGGGAGTTTTACTCTGCCACACTTCAACAGGAGCAACGATGGCAATTCTTAGCTCTAGATTAGTGTCCCCACTGATCAGGAGACTGATGGCTGTCAGATTGGACGATATGAGTGACAGTGGCATGAATTGAGGATAGAAATTTCTGGAAGCTACTATACTGGAGAAACATTTTTTTTTTGTTGATTAGAGTCAAATATTAACCTCTCTTTTTCTGAGCTACCTTTACAACCTTCCATATGTTCTGCATTTTGAATATTTTCTCTTATACTCAGTGCTAAATTTAGACAATAAAAAGCTAAAATCAACACAAGTGTATAAGCTCATGCATTTTACAATATGTGGACAACATTATGAGGTAGCTTCAGAGAGATCCAGAGATACATGTACAGAAATCATTGACAGTGGCAGGGCTGGTTGGGAAAAAAACATTAACGAGGCACACTGGATCCTGGGGTTTATTAACAGGGCTACAGAGTATGAAGGATGTTATGCAGAAGTTCTGATAAAACACAGGTTCAGTCTCAAATGAAGTATCCTGGGCAAGTCAGACGTTTATGGGGAGTGGGTGGTGCAGGCAAATTCACCCTCAAAATCTCATAAATAGCCAATGAAAAACCAAAGCCAGGGCAAAAGATTCAAGAGGGGTGTTCCCATATGTATGATCTTACATTTTGGCTCTTTGGGTAGCACAGATGGAGCTGATTTGAGCCATTGCAAGTGCAGGATTCCCATTGAGAGTGGAATAATAATAGAGTTGTGAGGTGAGAGATTCAGGATCTGGGAGGATCTGCTCCCCCAGTTAATAGAATCGTAGAATCTCTACTCTGTAAAAGGAGGCCATTCAGCCCATTGAGTCTGCATCAACCACCCAGGTCCTATCCCTGTAACCCCACATGTTTACCCTGCTAATCTCCCTAACATTAGGGTTAAGGTGGAAACCCACGTGGGCACAGGAAAAATGTACAAACTCCACACAGACAGTGACCTGTGGCTAGAACTGAATCCGGGCCTCTGGCGCTGTGAGGCAGCAGTGCTAATCTCTGTGTCATCATGCCCTCCCCCCGCAATAGTGCAAGACATTGGAGCTCGGTTACAGATTTTGTTTTGCCCCTGCCTGCTACTCCGACTCCTTCAATCATGGGTTCCCTCCCTCGCTTGAGCCTCTGCTTCAGAGATAGAATCTATGTCTGGGGTTGGGGGGCAGGGGGGGGTGGGCCTGGCCTGGCCTGGCCTGTGGAGCAGTGAGCATGGGAGAGGCAGGAGAATTCAAACCCAGACAAACAACTTTTCCACAGGAAGGAGGTGACAAGAATTCTCAAAAGAAGAACCTCGGAACTTGGGAGTCAGTGGATAGTTGACTTTATTTTCTCCCTAGATTTGGAATTATATTTTAAAATCCTTTGAGTTGTGTTTTTTATTGACAGTGTGGGGGAAGAGATGTTTTGGCAGCCACCAGGGAGGATGCACTGAGTGGGAGTTATTTTAAAATTATTTGTAAATAAGCATTTCACTTCCCACCCTTACCACCTTCCCAATTATAACAATCTTCCTGTTTCACAGTAAGAGAATTGGGATCTCAGGATTGCCATTAGTGGATTTGGAAAGAGGGCAGCGACCCAGTGCCAGTATTGTAGCTCCAGCAAGTATCGGAGGGAGATGGGGAATTTGTGAGAGAGGGAGAAAAGGTGGTGTCTCAGGGACAGAGTGGGTATGGGCAACAGATAATCATTCTCACTTTCACATATAGAGCTTATTCATATGATCTCCCAACATTTTTTTATAATCTTCATTTTTATTTTTGAAACTCTCCATATGGGCCTGGCTTTCAAGGTTTCAAATTTACTGCTGGAACAATAATGACTAACAGCAGCAAAAAATTAAAGTTGTTCTTCCTCCTTTTTTTAATATTTGGTCCAATAAGTTATTTTGAGAGTGAAGTTTAAAGTAAAGATCTGGTGTAAAGAGGGGAAAGATTTTTTGTGGGAAATACTTTTTGTTGTTTCGTCAAATATTTCCGCTGTAGAAGTGTCTGGCTGAATACGCTTTTTTTTTGACGGCCGTGTTTGATGTGTTAAACATGTTCAGAGTCCAGTTGGAGTAGACAACCCTGCCGTTCTTTGAGTTTGCTTTCATAGGAGGCGCTGGAGGGCAACGGTGGATGGGAGGGTGAATGAAGGAAAGAAGTTTACATATTCTTGCTGGATTCTTGGCTGCCTGCCTTAGCCCCGAGTCTCTCATTTCTTTAATATCCTTTAATTGAGGCACAGAACAAATTTGCAAATTCCTGTTTCAGGAACAGTTTGGTTTCTACTTGAATCTCTTCAGATATGCTTTACCTTCAAGGAACCTCTGAAAATCAAAAAGTCGCCCTTGAGAAATGTTCAGGAGGTATGCAAAAAGAAATGAATTTGATTCCTGCTGGGCATCTCACAATAGTGCAAGATGCAAACATATTGGAATCCAAAACAAAATAACAAGAATAGCTCTGGGGACGAGGGACTTCTGTTAAAAAGATTGACAAAGCTGGGAGTGTTCTGTTCTTAGAGAAAAGAAGTTTGAGAGGAGATTAGACAGAAATGCTCAAAATCAGGACTTGATGTAGAAAGTAGACTGTTCCTGTCAGTGGAACAGCCAAGAACCCAGTGACACTGCTTTAAATGGCAAAACAACCAGAGGCTATGTGATGGAAAACCACTTTACTCAGCAAGTGGATCTGGAATGCAGTAACTTAGAATGCAGATTTCATTATGGCTTTCAAAATGGAATTGGGCAATCATCCAAAGAGAAAATTTGTTGGGCTGTAGAGGAAAAGCAAAGGAAGCCAGGCTAGCTGAGTAGCTGTGGCAGAGGGCTAGTAGAGGTGATGGGCCAAACGGCCTGCACTGATTTGGATCTGTGATTACAATCTTTTTCCCTCTGTAAGTTCATCCACCTGTACAGATTTGAAAGTTTGTACGTGTCGCCCCACCCCAACCAATGCTCCCACTCCATTGTAATATTGTCTGTGCTTCCACCCCATTGATGCCAAAGCTGCCATCTGTACTTCAGAGTGATGGCACTGACTGATCCCATACCACCTTTTATTTAGGGTCTGCTGTAGTTCCAGTGAAGCAGATATGAAGACCTCTCCTCATGCTGCAAACAAGAGAGTGACAGCTGCTGCCTGTCCTTGGAGACTGACCCCTGAGTTGTCATGTCCTTCAACGAGCCAAGCATCCCTGAGTTTAGAGACAACGGGCATTTTTGTCCTATGCTGGGATGGTGGCACAGCTGTGCCCATTGGCCACTCCTCACTTCCCTTTGTTGTGAGTCAGCTGGTGCCACATCTTCAGTGGTGGCGATCTGACTTCATTCCTCTCTGCCCACCCCCAGCTGGGTAAAACTCTGAGCTAGCACTTGGACAGAATAAAGCTGCCAACACAGAGGATGACATTAAGGAGTTTGGCAAATAAGGCAGAATGGGGCTACAGGAACTCCTGCGTCCATTTACCCTCCATCATTATAGTTAACAAGGAAGTAAATTGTGCTCCCCTCCTCTCTCCTGTATCTGTGGTGGATTTTCAGCAAGCCCAGGATAAATGATTATTGTCTGTTTGGAATTCAAGGTGAATTGAACAACCTTGTTCAAGGGAGATGCTTTTGTGAGATTCTTCACAGGAATGCCATTGTAATAGTGGAGTTGGTCTATCATTATTTTGATATCGACAATATTCCTCTAATGTCACCATCTCAGATAGCAAGAGTAACATTCCTTCCTATGACCTCCATGAACTCCCATGTGCTGCTGGAACTTAGTCAGAATTGGTCTTAAAAGGATATATCCTCTAGTTTTAACACACCCAGGTAGTTTCCTCTCATTTAACATGAAAATCACTGCTCCAGTGGATATGCAAATGAACAGTCAGAGGAAATTGTCAATAAACATGACTATAGAAGCTGGAAGACTGTCTGCTATTCTGGTCATCTCACTATGGAAGAAATATGATTGCACTTGAGAGAGTGCGGAGGAGATTCACCAGGATGTTGCCTGGGACGGAACATTTGAGATATGAAGAGATGCTGCATAAGCCGGGTCATTTTCTTTAGAGCAGAAAAGACCAAGGAGGGACATGATTGATGTGTGTAAGATTGTGAGGGGTTTGGATAGGGTGAATAGAAAGCAGCTGTTCCCCTTCGTAGAAGGGTCAATAATGAGGGAACATAATTTTAAACCAAAAGAGAAAATGCTGGAAAATCTCAGCATGTCTGGCAGAGTCCGTAAGGAGAGAAAAGGGCTGACGTTTCGAGTCGGGCTGACATTTCGAGTCCAGATGACCCTTTGTCAAAGGGTTATTTGGTCTTGAAACGTCAACTCTTTTCTCCCCTTACAGATGCTGCCTGACCTGATGAGATTTTCCAGCATTTTCTCTTTTGGTTTCAGATTCCAGCATCTGCAGTAATTTGCTTTTATCCAGAGAATAATTTTAAGGTGGGGGTAGCTTTCAAGGGGATTTGCAGAAAACTTTAAGGGTGTTGGGAGTCTGGAATGCACTGCCTGGGTGAGTACTAGAGGTGGGAAAAGTACATGGATAAGCATTTGAAATGTCCTAACACTCAAGGCTACGGGCCAACTGCTGGGGTTAGCACAGATTTAATATAGTTTTGTCAGTGCAGACTAGATAGGCTGAAAGGGCCTCTTCTGCTCTATACAACTCAATGAGCATCTGAGGATACAATTCTTTATCCAGAGAAACTTGGGCTCTGAGTGTCTAGTTGGCAGTATGCCGCCTGTGGTAAACACTTGGCTCAGAATACTTCATTTCTCAGTTTTCATCCCCGTGCTTCAGGAACTGACTGTTGCTGAGTTAACTTCTCTCAGGTGCCAGTGATATTGCCAAGTGCTCACTCTTTAGTACTGAGCCAATGCATGTTAACATACTTATATCTTGGGGGGTTAAACCAGAGCTCGAACCTCACCATGCCCCCATTTCCTTGGTCTCTAATAAGAATGAGAAAACACAACGTTGTTGTGTAACTTTGTTTAGAGACATCAATAATCTCTCTATTCCATCCTTGGCATACTGAGTGAAAACCATCCCACCTGTACCAAAGAGTGATATGTTTCTGGGAGGGATCTGGAAGATTCCTCTAACAAAGAAAATTTTAAAACTACGTGATTTATTATCTAAAATTATTGGCCCCTATTAATTGACATGCGATTTTGTTTAATTACTTCCATCATAAATTAATCTGCAGCAAAAATGGTTAATCTTTTGGCTGCAACCAATAATGCTTTCTACTCAGCTCAAAACATTTTACTTCGTTATGAGTGGCAAGGACAGAGTAGATAGTCAGATGCTCTTTCCTAGGGTAGAAAAGTCAAGTACTAAGGGACAGGTTTAAGGGTGTGGGGAAAAATTTAGAGGAGATGTGCGAGGCAAGTTTTTTTTTTCCCAGAGGATGGTGAATGTCTGGAACACACTACCCAGGGACGTGGTGGGAACAGGTACAATAGCAGCATTTATGGGGCAACTACATGAATAGAAGGAGATGGACTCTGTTAGTGCATGCAGTTTTAGTTTAGGTAGGCATCATGATAGGCACAGGCATGGAGAACTGAAGGGCTTGACCCTGTGCTGTACTGTTCTTTGTTAACACAAGAGACCATTTGATTCATTGGATCTGTGTTGACTCAAAAGGAGTTATCCATCTTAAGCACCTTTCCATTCTTGGTTCACAGGCTCTTTGGCTACACAGTTAAACTCATATCCATGTATTTTGCAATGAGGGTTTCTGCTTAAAGCCTCACTAGAGGAAGTGAGCTCCCAACCATCATCTTGTGGATGAAAAAAACATTATTCCTCATCTACAGTGCAATCCAGTTGCTTTATATCTGTCCCCTGGTTATCAGTCTCTCTGTAAAGTTAAGTAGGTCCTTCCTACCACCTCAATCCAGATTAATTTATCATCTAGGTCCAGGGTACAATGCTTTGTTGGAAAGTCAGTGCAGACTTGATAGACCAATAGGATCACTACAGTACAGAGGGAGGCTATGATTAAACTATCCAATCTTTCCTCGTGGCCAAAATTCTCCAGCCCTGGTAACATTGTGAATCGTACATTCTGAGGTCCTGCTATTCTTCTACAATTTCCTACATACAGCGCATATTCCCTTCCTTTCAGTTTCTTTTCCCAGATGCATTACCTTACAGTTCTCTGGATTGAATTCCATTTACCACTTTTTTGCCCACCAGACTAGTTCATTGACATCTTCCTGCAGTCTTCATCCACGGCCAATTTTGTATCATCTATTTAGAGGGCATCATTAAGTCTATACCATAGGTATATACCATGAAAAGCAAGGAACCTAAATGATCACTGTTTCAGTGGCATCCTTCAATCTCCCAGTTGCCAAACATCTGTGACAGTTGCCGTTTGTCTTCTAAATAGACCGGTAGGCCTATTCTGGATCCAATTTGCTTGGATCCTGTAGGCTTTTTCTGGCCAGTTGCTATTGTGGGATCTTGTCAAAATCCTTGCAAAACTCCATGTAAATTATAATAAACACACTGGTCTTATCAACCCTCCTCGTTACATTTAATCACATTCATAGATATGACTTTCCTTTAATAAATCCACTTGGGTGCCGCTAAATAATTAATGCCTTTTCAAATAAATCCACACACTATCTTTATCCCACCTAATATTTTCCACCCTTCCCTCATTAACTGCAATATCTGCATCATTTCCCTTTTTGTGATGACCAGTGCAAAATATTTGCTGCTTGCCTTTTGATTCCACATCAGGTTATTGTCTTCGTCTCCAATAGCTCTTACTGTTTCCTTAGTTGTCCATTTGTTCTCTGTGTATTTTTAAAGTATCTTTGAATTTACCTTTTGTTTCATGTTATCATGAATGTCCTTTAGGGAAGGAAATTTGCCATCCTTACCTGGTCAGTCCTGGCCTACATGTGACTCTCAAAAATGTCCTCTGAAATGACTAACAAACCACTCATTTCAAGGGTAAAATTAGAGATGGGGAATGAATGATGGCCTTAGCAGCGATGCCCACATGCCATAAATAAATGGGAGGAAGGAAGAAAATGAAAACAGTCCACCTTCACTCTTTTTTAGCTAACAATTTTATTTTTAATGTTGAAATGAGAGGAAATGTGATTATTCAGCAGAAGGCATTATTTTGTTCTTCCTCTGAAATGTCGTCAATAATCATTTATCATTCATTAGTGCATGATGCATTCGTTCATTAAGTGGGCAAATGCAAAGTTGTATGTGAAGTGTTTTGAGACATTCTTGAAATTCTGGGCAACATGGTATCACAGTGGTCAGCACTGCTGCGTGACAGCTCCAGGGATCTGGGTTCAATTCCCGGCTTGGGTCACTGTCTGTGTGGAGTTTGCACATTCTCCTTGTGTGCATGCTTTTCATCTGGGTGTTCAGGTTTTCTCCCACAGTCTCAAATTGCCCCTTAATGTCCTGAGATGTGTAGTTTAGAGGGATTAGCGGGTAAATATGTAGGGATATGGGGGTATGGCTTGAGTGGGATTGTGGTCGGTACAGACTTGATGGGCCAAATGACCTTTTTCTGCACTGTAGGGATTCTATTCTATAAAATCCTGCATAAATTTCACTCCCACCCCAATCGGCTTGCTAAACGGTTTGTGAAGACAGACCAGTCACAATAATGATTGTACATGTATAACATTACACAGTAGCTTGCAAAAAGCAAGCTTAATGGAGAAGTTCTGACCAGCAAAATTCACAGCGTTTAACATGTTGGCACTTCATTCCGGTCTGTAATTCTCTAAAATTAATATCAGCCAAAAGAGCACACTTAAGAATTTGGTATGATTGTTCTGAGCTTGGCTGATGTGTATTTCCATTCGTGTTCGTGGTACTTGCCTGAGCAGTTTCTGGCTTGTACACAGATTGAGAGTCTGAGAAATTGCATTTTACAATAGCAGTCATCAAAATATCAATGCTTTGATCCTGATGGTAGTAAAACAGGCAAATTTCTGCTGCCAGGGTTGGGACTAATTTCAACAAGAGAATTGCAGTGTAAGTGATAAGTAATTTTGATAACTCTTGTCATTATCTTTACACCATATTGAGTGCATATGGGGTTTAAGTTGACAGTCTTTTTCTGTGGCCCCTGGGTGGTTCAATTGGAATTGGATTTGAGCGAGGATGGGGGAAGGGGTCTATGTTACTTCATTCTAAAAGGGTTTTGTTTCCTCTGAGACTCTGAAGCAGTATTTGATCAGCAGAGATCAGGGCACCGTCCTGCAGCAGACCTTGTGGATATTTACAGAATCTCAAAATTGATACCGTGCAGAAGGAGGCCATTCAGCCCATCATCTCTGACCTGCTCTTCAAAACAAGTATTAGAACTTAGTCCCATTCCACTGTCTTTTTTCCTGGAACCTTGTACACTTTTTTCCTATTGGTATAACCATTTAATGTCCTTTAAATGCGCTGATTGACCCTGTCTTGACCATGCTTCTGGGCAATGCATTCCAGACTGGAACCATTCATTTCTGTGTCTTGCATCACATTTGCTTTGTTTGCAAATCACTTCAAGTCTGTCCTCTCTCAGTCTTGGTTTTCTTACGAGCAGGAACAGTCTCTTCCTATCTACTCTGTCTTGCTTCCTCAAGATTTTGAATATCTCTATCAAATCTCCTTTTAACCTTCTCCCATTCAGAAAAAACTGTCCGAAACACTCCAATCTGTCCTCATAACTGAAGTTTCTTATCCCCGAACCATTCTTGTAAACCACTTCTGCATTCTGTCCAGTGCGTTCACGTCCTTCCTATAGCATGGTGCCCAGAACAGATGTTTGTTTAAGGTCAGCATAACTTCCTTGCTCTTGTACTACAGGTGCTTATCAATAAAGCTGACAATATTATATACTTTATTAACTGCTCTCCACCTGTCTTGCCACCTTTGACTAATGCACATATATACCCATGTCCCTATGCTCCTGTCGACTTTATCCTCTAGCTTATATTCTCAAGCTATGTTCTTCCATTTTCACGTTGAACCTTATTTGCTCACACTGCCACTATGTCCCTCTGAAGTTCTACACTGTCCTCCTCGCAGTTTACGGTGCTTCTAAGTGTTGTACTTAGCAAGTTTTTGTTTATCAAAGTAAGTGGGGGCTCAGAAACTGGTAACAAAGCCTGATTCTTAAATCTTGCAGCTATATTTGGGACAGAATTCTCCCGTCTTGCCTATTACAGGCGTGGCGTGGCATGCAAAATTCTCCTATCCTGCTCGTCTTGGGTATTGTGTCTGTGTGTTGTTTCTGTGCCCAGTGATGAGTGTTGACCTCAGCTGGGATTCTCTGGTTTTGATGGTGTGGCCAGAGAATCCCCGCCCTTTGGTTTTGGCCTCTGCAAGTTAGCGACATTCCTAATGCCTGGAGCGTGCTGCAACTAAAACCACCCCAAAAAGAAATGGTGGTGAAGTTTCTGCCCGTGGTGTCAGGGGAAGGGTGTAACTGAACTGCCAACACTCCATTCAATCACAAATCCGAGCTAGTTGAGTTGCTCAGTTTGTTAAATGAAGAATAACGACGCTAATCCTGATCAGGTTGGGTGAAAAAGTGGTGGGAGGAGGCTGGATGGTAGGGAGGCTGAGTACTTGAAGGAGCTGTTTCTGTGTAGTTGAGTTTTTCACAAAATTAGCCAAATTTTCTTTAATTTTTTCTGCAGTTTTGCCATCAACGTGCGCAGCGGCCGGGATATTTTGTTTCATTTCAACGTCCGCTTTAAGGAGGGTGGCCATCACCATGTCATAGTTCGCAATAGCATGATCAATAACTCTTGGGGTGGAGAAGAAAGGGCAGCACCAAGGTTTCCCTTCAAAGAAGGAGAACGATTTGAAGTAAGTGAAACACTCCTGGTAACTTAATCTTTTAATGTAGATGACGTTCAACCATAATCTCCGAGGAGAATAGGTCATCTAGATTTTTTTTCTAATTTGTACTGATAAATAACCTTAAATTAGATATAATAATTTGAAGTTCAGGAAAGGGAAGAATGTACATTGAATATTTTACAACTCTGATGGCCATGGAGAGTGCAGTCCCAGGCCAAGATTCAATACCTCCACGTGGAGGATGACCTCTGAGAAAGAATCCTGAACTATTTCTATTGGGTCTAGGCATCACAGAGTTTCAATGGGAAATGCTTGCCATCCCAGATTTGACTCAATCTCTCAAAGGAGCTGCCCTGATAAACTCTGGCACAAATCATTGATAATATCCACTAAGGCCCAGAAACATTCTTGGTTTTGTCTTGAGTCTGGACCATTTCCCCATAGCTTCTACTTTGCCTAATTAGGCTTTTATTCATACTGGTAATGGTATGTTTATCAGTTTGATCAGTGATCTATCTATTTCTTAGTAACGTAATTTGTGGTAATTTGGGCAATATTTTGTAAATGCAGTTTATTATTTTTATCAGGTTAAAGTTCAATAGATTTATTTGGAATCACAAGCTTTCGAAGCACTGCTCCTCCATCAGATGAGTCACCAGATGAAGGAGCAGTGCTCCAAAAGCTTGTGATTCCAAATAAATCTGTTGGACTTTAACCTGGTGTTGGAAGGTGACTCACTGTTTTTGGAACAGTATGAGGACGTGAAAGGTGCTATCTAAATGTAAGATTCATTGTTCTTTAATACAGCAAATATAAATAAGATTTAATTCAATAACTGTGGATTATCAACACTGTTGATGTTTGAAATGAATAAAGATTTTTTAAAATTTCTCCAGATTCTCATACTTGCTGAACCAACTCAATTCAAGATTGCTGTCAATAATGAACATTTGCTGGAATACAGACATCGTTACAAGTCTTTGAAAGATATTGACAAGGTTTTAATCCATGGTGACATTACTCTGCACGCAATGTTTATGCAATAAGTACCCTAAAATGATTTTATATATAAATATACATAATTATATATCAGCATGTTTCCTATTCATTTTTTTAATGTCCAAACTAATGGTTGTTTTGGGTTAATTAGAAGCTGTAACACAGTTGAGTATTCTGATGAGTCCTTCATAAAATGAAGCTGACAACATTTGTTGTTTGCATGTACTTTACAATATTATTGCCACTGAACCCGTTCCAGAACTCCGAGTGGGAAAATGGGCTTTTCGAGGAGATTTTCACAGTAACTTACTGCAGTGTTAATGTAAGTCTACTGGTGCTGTTAATAAATAAAATGTCTAGGCAGTGTTTTCTCCAAATGAAATATCTTGTCTAATCCCATATCCTGCTTGTTTCCCTTACCTACTTTAAGATACCTTTCATTCAAGCAAAATCTAACTGCTTTTCAAATACTTCTTGGGCTCAGTCATGGTTAAGAAGGCCACATTCTGACAGCTTTCTACAAAGAAACCTTTCTACTACTCTTTTTCTTGTGTGAGAATAGGTGTCCTCTGGTAGTTTTTGGCAATCAGTTGTTATTTATCTTTATCTCACTCTTTAAAATCTTGCAGATTTTTATCAGGGCAACCGTGAAAGAAAAATAAACTAAATTTTTGAGTAGCTTCATAATTGGAAGTTCTTGTACCCTAGCACTATTGTAGCTAATTTATACGGCAAACTTTGATTATTTTCATATCTGCAACTCTTAATATACCATCTGCAACTTCAGTAACAATAGCAATGGCATAGTGGTGGTATTGTCACTGGATTAGTAATCGAGGGTACTGCTCGGTATTTGACATTGATATTTGAATTTGATTTGAAATTTGTCACTATGGCAGGTGTTGAAATTTTAATTCAGTAAAAATCCAAAGGTGTGCAGGTTAGGTGGATTGGCTGTGGTAAAGGGGTGAGTGAGGTAGGCCTGGGTAAGGTGCTCTTTCAGAGAGTCAGTGCAGACTAGGTGATCTTGATGACCTCCTGCACTGTTTGGATTCTATAGGGATTTAAACATCTAGTGATGATCACTAAACGATTCATTAAAAGCCCATCTGGTTCACTAATGTTCTTTAGGGAAGGAAATCTGCCATCCTTACCTGGTCTGCCCTATGTATGACTCCAGAGCTACAGCAATGTGGTTGATTCTTAAATGGCCTTGCAAGTCATTCAGTTCAGGGACAAATGCCCCACTCAGTGATGCCTACGTGCCATGAATGAATAAAACGTATACCCCATTCACCAGAACTCATCAGAATATTGAAGTCACAGCTCTCTCCAATACAACCATCCTTTCTTAAGATGTTTGAATGTATGGAAGATACTAATGTCAGGGTAGCATGATGAAATACACAAATATGTTGGTTGTGATGGAGCACTGGGTACAGTAATATGGTGACTTGAATCAAGGAGATAATCATATACGTTATGATCAAACTTAATATTTGCTGATATAATAAATAAAATGACCAAAATATATTGCTGTGCAGAGTGGATTTATTTGTCATCCAGAATATTAAGAATGCCATTATTTAAGCAGCACATGGGGCTAGAAGTTCAGTTATGCCTGAAAGGGTGATCCTGATGTTGAACCTGAAGTGGATTTTTTAACTGAGAGTGACGAGCTCAAGATATCTACTTGAATTCCTCAGGTGCCTCACTGGGGAAGAGGTTTGAATATCAATATGCTTCTGCATTACGCTAGGTCTCTGGATTACTAATTCAGTGACAACAGCAGTACTGTTGCAGCCATCAGAATAGTTGCTTAAAGGTGATTGATGCAAAATGGGGAAGGTTGCATATGGTTCTATAGAGGAAAATGAGTAGGAGTACGGTGATCATTGTGACCAGGTTTTAGAGAGATAAGTGAAGGATGGTTTATGCATGTATGTGTTGCTAAGGTTACCAACAATCTGCTAGTATCTAGCATATATGGCCCTTCTGCATATGAGGTAAGAAAATTAGACTTGCAGGCTGTTAAACAATGAGAAGTAACATCTGTGCCTGGTCTTATCCATATGAATTTAGCAACACCAATTTTAAATCCAACCGATTTATTTGATAGTAAAATTGCGAGCTTTCAACACTGTGTCTTTGTGTTGCTAAATTCTTACTGAGTTCTTACTACCCCAGTCCAACGCCGGCATCTCTACATCTTATCCATATGAACATACCATCAGGAACCACTGAATAGTGATCTGGAGCAGGAATTCTCTCTAACGTTTCCCTTTTCCAAATGGATTGAAGCCAGTTTCTGAGTTCCCCCACTGCCTGGTTACAGTCAATACAGAATAGGAGTCTAATCTGGGGATCCTCCTGGGGATGAGGCAATTATGGATAGGAGGAGATGTTGGATAGGCGGAGTGTGTATTCTTTAGAGTTTAGAAGAATGAGAGGTGATCAAATTGAAATGTACAAAATACAGCTTTGATATCCAAAGTTGGAGAAAAAGTCTGTTTGTTCAGCAAAGGTGCAAAACTGCTTTTAGAGGAGAATATCTGCAACTTGCCAGGACTCTTTAATATTAGATGCAACAGGCCTCTGTGGGCCTAATCATAGATGGAACTGGCCTCTCTGAAGATTTTTGGCCCATCTGGCTGTTGGATGGAAAACTGGTCTCCTTTCTCATTTAGGGTGCTAGTAGTTATACTGTGCAGCTGCTTTAATATCCCATCCTGTATATTTGGCTGTCTATCTCCCAAGTTTCTTGCTTTTAGAAAAACTATGATAAAACTGCTCCACTATCATTTAGGTTCCAAAGCTGCAATCAACAAACAGAGACTTCCCCCAAGACCAGGATGGGAACAAGTCCATCACATAAAATTCAGCCCAATGTTACTCAGTTCTACTGCAAGTTGTGTAAGTTAATATCAGAGCTCACTGTCTTCTCAGTGAAGTTTCTTTTACTGTTTTATGTCTTGCCATACCATGCTGTGTCTGTTCTTTTTAGCCTTCCTGATGTGGGAAATTGATAGCTTGTTAGATCTAATCAAGAACTTACTCCCCATCTTGTTATTTGTAGTCCATTCATCTGGGTTTTGTTGAAGCTGTTCCATCTCATTGAAGGCTGTTATGGCCTGTTGGATAAGTAAGTTAGGATACTTCACCTATCCAATATACAAAATAGCTAATTAAGTTGTAGAGGCTTTCCTGGCTAACTACTTACAACAGAAATAGGAAATTCATCTCTAAACACATTAAATTATTAGAAGTATTTCATCAGAATTCTGATATAGGCTTTACACCTGAATTATGAACTTGTCACTGTAAAGGAGAAGTAATGGCCTAGTGATATTATCACTAGACTGTTAATCCAGAAACTCAGCTATTGCTCCGGGGACCTGAGTTTGAATCCCACAAAGCAGATGGTGAAATTTGAGTTTAATAAAAAATATCAGGAATTAAGAATCCAATGATGGCCATGAAACCATTGTCGAAAAAACCCATCTGGTTCACTAGAATCATAGAATCCCTACAGTGCAGAAGGAGGCCATTGAGTTTGCAATGACTACGGACTCTATCCCCATAACCCTAGCAACTCCACCTGATATTAAAGGTCAATTTAGCATAGCCAATCCACCTAATCTG
Organism: Sphyrna mokarran; assembly: GCA_024679065.1. Classification (NCBI taxonomy): domain Eukaryota; kingdom Metazoa; phylum Chordata; class Chondrichthyes; order Carcharhiniformes; family Carcharhinidae; genus Sphyrna; species Sphyrna mokarran. Next base: position 38,773,926 of record JAGIQG010000015.1, read on the forward strand.
CGCACCTTTGGATTGTGGGAGGAAACTGGAGCAATCGGAAGAAACCCACATGGACATGGAGAGAAGGTGCTGACTCCAAACAGACAGTGACCCAAGCCAGGAATTGAACCTGGGTACCTACTGCTGTGAGACAGCAGTGCTCACCGTTGTGCCACCATGCTGCCCTAATGTCCTTTAAGGGAGGAAATCTGCTGTTTCTTACCTGGTTCCACCTACATGTGATTCCTGAGCCAAAGCAATGTGATTGATTCTCAACTGCTCTCCAAGGGCAACTAGAGATGGGTAACATATGCTGGCCAGCCAACAACACTCATGTCCTACGAATAAAAAGAAATCGTTTGGCTTGTTGAGTTTTGTCCAATATTTTCTGTTTATATTGCAAATTTTCAACATTTATAGTTTAAACTAAAAGGATTAATTTTTGTACGATGAAAATGTCCCCCTTTAAGTTGAAAAGGTCAATTGTATTAATAAATATATTAATACAATTAATATATTGTGGATGCCAGAAATCTGAAATGAAAACAGAAAATGTTGGAAATGCTCAGCAGATCTGGCAGAATCTGTGTAGAGATAAACTTTGTTCATTTTTTTGTCAATAACCTTCCACCATTTTATACCATATTCCATCATATTAGTGTAATGTGTTTCAGTCATTTGAACTCTTAATGTATTCATATTTCCCTTGTAAATGTAAATGGTGTGAATTAGTTGACAAACCAGTAGTATACAAATATAACACCAGGTGGCGATGTCAACATATGATTTGAAACTACCCAGAGAAGCCTTTAGATAAAAACTAAAATAAGGAAAAGAACCTGCAATAAGAACAGAAAATGCTGGTGTGGCAACATCTGTGGAGAGAAACGAAATGAATGTTTCAGATCTAAGTGGTCCTTCTATGATATTTCCAGTTCAGGCCGTATTAATGTTTAATTATCATCATTTCCAGGCTTTTGTCGGAGAACTGGAGTTTACACCCAGCAGGTTTGCAGGAGGTGGGGTGGTGAGGGGCCATAAAAATTCTCGATGGACTTCCCACCATCCATTCACCCCGATCTGACTTCAATTGTATGGTGGAGTGGGTAGGGCATAAGCCCACCTGCTTACCCTGGCTCCAGTTGAGGTCCTTAACTGGGCAATTAATACAAAGAATCATAAGATGTGGAAGCAGGAGTAGGCAACATAGACTCTTGAGCTTGCTCCACCTTCAATATGAACATGGCTGATCTCATCTCAGCCTCAACTTCACTTTTTTGCCCATTGACCATAGCTCTTGCTAATTATAAATTTGTTCACCTCTTCCTTAAATTTAGTCAAAGTCCTGGCATCTGCCATGCTCTAGGGTAGCAAATCCCACAGAGTCACAATTCTTCAGAAGTAACTTCCTCACCCCTGTTTTAAATCTGCCATCCCTTATCCTAAAACTGTTCTAGATTGCTGTACAAAAGGAAACATCCTCCCTGTGTCTACCTTGTCAAGCCCCCTGATCATCTTGTACACCTCAGTTAGATCTCCTCTTATTCTAAGCTCCAGCGAATATCGGCCTAAACTGCCCAATCTTGCACTGTAACTCAAAGCCCACATCTCTGGAATCAATTTAGTGAACTTCCTCTGAACTGCCTCCAATGCATCCCTCTTCAAAATTGTACATGATATTCAAAGTGCAGTCTCACTAATGCTGTGTACAGTAGCAGCAACACTTCACTAATTTTATATTTCTTTAGCAATGAATGCTAAGATTCCACTTGCCTTCCTTAGTACCTGCTGTACCTGTGTACCAACTTGCCGGGTTATGCACAAGGATGCCCTGATCCTCTGCACCGAAGCACCCTAAAGTCTCTCTCCATTTGGATAATAATTTGCCTTTGAATTTTTCCAACTAAAAGGAATAACCTCACATTTGTTCACAGTAAACTCAGATTTTGCTCCATTCACTTAACCTATCCATATCTATTTGTAAATTTCTTATTTCATTATTGAAACTTACTATCCCACCTATTTTACTGTTGTCTGCTACATATTCTGGTATCCAAGTCATTAACGTAGATTTAGATAGTTGATGCCTGAAGGCTAAAGCCTGTGGCATCCACTAGTTACTAGATCCCAAGGCAGTGATCCTAGTACTCACCCTGGGGAATTCCGCTATATATCTCCCTACAGTCCAAATAACCACTACTGATAGTTTACTTCCCTTTAACAAATTTGTATTCTTGCTGCTACTGCCCCTTTTATCCATGATTGTTTCTCAAAGCTTACCCAGCCACCAGCTTAAAGTAAAAGCAAAATACTGCAGATGCTAGAAATCCAAAATAAAAACAGAAAATGCTGGATGAACTCAGCAAGTCTGGCAACATCTGTGGAGAGAGAGGAACGGGGTTAACATTTCCAATCAGTCTGACTCTGCTAACCAATGGTAAATTGACTGGCCTGTAAGTGTCAGCTTTATTCCTGTCCCATCTGAAACAAGGTTGTAACAGTCACAATCTTGCGATCATTTTGGACCACTGCCTTTATGTCAGGAGAGTTCAAAAATTCTATCTAATATCATTTCAATTCTGCCCTTAATTCCCTCCTTGCCAGACTTAATTATTTCTTTTTTTAATTAGAATAAATTAAATGAATAGAATAAACCTCCCCCCCCCCACCCCCACCTAGGTTTCTAGTTATCTAGTTTTGTCTCATCCATTATTCTGACAACCTCCTCATCTGCTGGGAGTAGGGCAGAGGGGTGGGCCTGGATTAGATGTTCTTTTGGATGGTTGGTGCAGACTTGATGGGCTGAATGGCCTCCTGTAGGGATTCTATAATAATGCACTTATTTGATATCACAGCACCTGCTACAGAACAGAATTCTACATTCTAATGTCTCTCATACTGGTAGAGTTCTTATTCTTAAACAGTATCTCCTGGTTCCTGTCTACCCCACAATTGGAAAAGCCTCATGGGATTTACCCTATCAAGACCCCTCAGGATCGTGCATTGTGCTAAACGGGTCACCTAAAATGGCGATTTGTAAAGCATTCTTGGATAATTGGACAAGAACTAAAACAGCAGGCTGCAATCTAAAAGAGAGAGATAAACCAGCTGCAACCCAGACAAGTAAATACACAGGATATGGGTCATCCCCAGAATAAAAGAGACTTTCTGTCAAATTGCATTGTTTACCAGACATTGGGGTGCTGTAACCCCTTATTTGGGAGGGAGGTGTGAACCCTACAGACATAGCTGTTGGGGACACACTCAGAGATTGGTGTGGCGGCATTTGATTGGACTTTTATCGATCAGGGTGATCAAGTCCTGACTGATTGATTGATTAGCAAAGGCCAAAATGGGTGCGAAATCCAATGGGGGTATAAAGGGTGCTGCACAACCAAGAAACTCTCTCTCTCTGACCCCACAAACGAACTACAACAATGGTGACCATTTCCAGCAATAACCAGCACAAAGAGCCACCACACGTGAGAAGGAAGGAAGACCAGAGCCTGGATGCCAGATCAGACCAAAGGACAAGGCGACACAGAGAACTGCAGAGACCAGTGCACAGATAAAGGCCAATATCTGTTTGGGTATTTGCCAGTCACGCAAAGTTAAGTCAGGTCCTGGATTGGACTTGAACTTTAGTATTTTCTGTAAGATAACTTATTATTGGTTGGGTGGGTAATTATTGATTTTGTGTTTTACATAAATGTTGATTGTACTAACAAGAAGTCTACTCGCAGTTTTTTGTCCATCGTATAAGGGTTAAACCAGACTGTGTGGCAGGCACAACAATTGGCAACTCCGCAGGGACATCAACAAGAAGTAACTTTGGTGCTCTGATATCGAATTCCGCAGAATCAATATTGAACCATTATTTAAAAGTCAGAGCCAACAGGTGTAAACGCCTTGATGGATAAATAACTGCTTTTGGGAAATTGTTACTGACAAGGAAGATATGGTAAACCGTATTAGAATCCTGAGGGATTAGGACCAGAACATAGTCCAAAGCTGTACCTACAGTCCGATCAACTCCCTACCCCTTGCCGTTGAATATTGAATAGCAGGAAACAACATAGAGACAGGGAAGTGTGCCACATGGGAAACAAAAATCAGAGAATATATTAAGAAGGAAGGATGGTCCCTATGGGCAGAATATTGTACTAATACTGAAATGGGACTGGGATTCCCAGGGCAGAAGTGTTGGGATGATTTGAGAAAAGTTCAGAGAAAACGGGCAGGCAAGTGTGAGAAAGTGACTGCCATTGTGAACTGCTTAGGACAACTGCCAGGAACAGAAAAGGAATTAAACTCAGTTCATAAGGAACTGGAGGAATCGAAGCGTGACTGGCAAGTACCCGAGCAGATATTGGCTTTTATCTGTGCACTGGTCTCGGTCGTCCTTTGCGTAGTCTGGTCCTTTGGTCTAGTCTGACACTCCGGTTTTGGTCTTCCCTCCTTCTCTGTTCTTTACTGGCTTGATGTAACACTTTTATTGCCGCCTGCAGATCAGCACAATTAGTTTCCAATGGTGCTATTGCCTGTTTAGCTTCACCTTTGGCCAAGACAGCGCGGTGGGTATCTTGGTAGGCTCTCTCATACTGGGTTTGAAAATTGTCCAGATGTTGTTTGTCTTTAATTCATCTATCTCTCTGCCCATTCCAGCTCTTACTTGTTCTATCCTCTCCTGCTGTTGTTCCATTAGTTTCTTAATCTCCTCTTCTTTTTCCTGGGGATGACCCATATCCTGTGTATTCACTTGTCAGGGTTGCAGTCTGTTTATCTTTGTCTTTTAGATTGCAGCCTGCTATTTGTCATTTTTATAAATGACCTAGATGAGGGTGTAGAGGGTTGGATTAGTAAATTTGCTGACGATACCAAAGTGGGGGGAGTTGTAGACAGCGAGGATGGATGTTACAGTTTGCAGAGGGACATAGATAGGTTGCAGAGCTGGGCCGTGAGGTGGCAAATGGAATTCAATACGGATAAGTGTGAGGTGATTCACTTTGGTAGGAATAACAGGCATATGAAATATAGGGCTAATGGAAGGACCCTTAATAGTGTTGTCGAGCAGAGGGATCTTGGGGTACAAGTACATAGCTCTTTGAAAGTTGGCACCCAGGTTGATAAAGTTGTTAAGAAGGCGTACGGTGTGTTAGCTTTTATTGGTAGAGGGATTGAATTTAGGAGCCGTGAGGTTATGTTACAACTGTACAAAACTCTGGTGCGGCCGCACTTGGAGTATTGCGTACAGTTCTGGTCGCCGCATTATAAGAAAGATGTGGAAGCATTGGAAAGGGTGCAGAGGAGGTTTACCAGGATGTTGCCTGGTACGGTGGGAAGGCCTTATGAGGAAAGGCTGAGGGACCTGAGGTTATTTTCATTAGAGAGAAGAAGGTTACGCGGTGACCTAATTGAGGCGTATAAGATGATCAAGGGATTGGATAGGGTGGATAGTGAGAGCCTTTTTCCTCGGATGGTGATGACCAACACGAGGGGACATAACTTTAAATTAAGAGGTGGTAGTTATAGGATGGATGTCAGAGGTAGGTTCTTTACACAGAGGGTGGTGAGGGCGCGGAATGCCCTGCCTGCAGCAGTTGTGGACTCGCCTACTTTGGGGACATTCAAATGTTTGGTGGATAGGCATATGGATGATATTGGAGTAGTTTAGGTTAGAGGGTCCACTGGCTGGCGCAACATCGAGGGCCGAAGGGCCTGTACTGCGCTGTTATGTTCTATGTTCTATGTTTTAGTTCTTGTCCAATTGTCCCAGGGTGCTTTACAAATCGCCATTTTAGGTGGCCTGTTTGGCACAACGAATGATCCTGAGGGGTCTTAATAGGGTGAATCCCTATTTCCCTTTTCCAATTGTAGGGTAGACTGGAACTAGGAGATACTGTTTAAGAATAAGAGCTCTACCAGTATGAGAGACATTAGAATGTAGAATTCTACAACCTAACTGGTTGTACTCCTGTGCGGTCTGCATATGGACTGTTTGGTCTGGTGACAGAGGGCATAGAGTATTGCGTGTGTTTGTGATAGTGCGCCTTGTTGTTTAATCTGCATTATAGTAGTTGCTTTATGCACGTTGGGTACAAGTTCTGGCTGTAGCCTGGCTTTGCCATTTGGGATTACGGTCCTGGTGTATCTAGGGATGAGCCTTTGAGCTGACGAGGGTCACTGTCAGTGAAGATTATGCTGGCTTAGAAGCATAACACAGAAATCGATGTTGCACCAAGCACACTCTTCCGGAAGTGTGGACTGTTCATCTCGTTGGACTGTGAATATAAAGGGATGAAAATCCCAAGTGGAAACAAAGGTATGGAATTCAGCAGAGACAAGCTGACGAGCATTGTCAGTCATGAGCTTTGCAGTACGCCATGCGTAGCAAAGCGTCATTTGAGTTCACCAAACTGCTAATTGTATTTGATGAACCACACAGAGTACTAATCCAGCAATACCAGGTGTTTCTCAACATCCCATTCAAAAATGTCTGTTGCTGTGAGCACCCACAGTCGATCTAGGACCCCCTGTAAGTGTAGGGGCTCTTTTATTTGATATTGCTTAATTGTGCATTGCAGAGAGTGCATCTGGAGACCTCTCTGTCAATGTCAGTATGCATTGAGGCCAATACAGTGACTCTTCAGCCCTGGCCTTCGTTGTATCCCGTCCAGGAAACCCTGAATGGGTTTGTTGCGTGTAGTACGGCAGGGCAGGCAGAATGATGAATAGCGAACCTCAGAGCATGTTGGATGGGTGCTTCCTCTCTAAAATCAAGAAACCCGAGACTGAGGTCACGAGGAAGCTCCCTAGAGGATCCTGGCCAGCCTTGAATGAAGACATTATGCAGTCCAGCATTCATCATGTCTTGCTGCAGACCCTGCTTCAATTCTTGGGTGTGGCAGGAGGAAAGTATCTCGATCTCCATGATGGTCAATGATTGCCTCATGATCAGCCTGGGCAGTGATGGGTTGGAAGGCTCTGGAGAGAGCATCAGTGTGTTAGAGTTCCATGCTGTGTTTGTACACACTATGGTTATAGTGCTGCTGTTTTAACATCATGTGTTGTAACCGTGCAGATGCAGTATGAAGAGTTACTGGACAATCATAGATGAAGTTGTGGAATTTTTGACATGCAAAAATCAGGGCAAGGAATCCTTATCCAATTTGTGCATACCGAGATTTTGTATCAATGAGTGCCGTTCAGGCAAAAGCTATTGGTCTACCACTTTGTTTGCATGCTGCATCAAGTCCATACTGTTACACATCTGCTGAGATTAAGACATGAGTTGGACATTGAAATATTACAAAACTGGTGGAGATGCCATCTCCGTTAGAGTGTTGAATGACACCGTGTGGTGTTCTTGCTAATACTATTTGATATTCTGATGTAAAAGATGATAAAGTGGTCCAGAGATATCCCTATAGCAAGGAATGGATTTTGAGAGGTAGCTTGTCATTACTCAGAGAGCCTATAAACTAAGCTTATCCACCGGAATGTCCATGTGGTCTATACCACAGTCTTGTCTGGATTGGATTTTACACCATCATCTGTCAGCAGGTCACCCACACACTGCACCTTATCGACCCTGAACTGGCACATTGCAGGGCTGAGCTTCCAATTGTGATCCCTGACTTTGTTTAGGACACAATGAAGATACTCATCACATTCAGCTACTGTACGACCCCAGATCAGGATTACATCATCTTATATGGTTGATCAGCAATGAGCTGTTCCATACAGCACAGAAAAATCTCACTGCCGGTGGAGATATCCCATGGCATTTGGAGAAAACACTATCTGCCTATCAGGGATGTGAATGTGGTCAGTCTTGATGTTGCCAGATCCACTAAGATTTGCCAAAATCCACATTTCACATCTAATACACTAAATAATCTTGCTTGTGGAATGTCTGAGATGACCCTTTCTACTATATTCATGGGTGACGTAGCCTGAGTAGTGCTTTGTTTAAATGTAGGGTTGATCTATTCTATACAGGCATTTCAACCAGTTTATCACATTTACTCAAGTGTTTTTACTTTATGAGATAGACAAAGGACTGCGGTTCAAACTTAGCTTTATTAAAAACACACACAGATTAAAGTAACAATTCTTAAGTCAACTTTCTCTAAATTAATTGCTTGAAAATGACATATTATCTGCTCTGGTGAAATCGATTGAGTTGTTGAATTTAATCCTCTGAGCTCACGGCGATCGATGAACTCTGAGCACCAAGGTGGATCTCGCACATCCTTTTGCATTGTCCCAGGTCACAGTAGATTTGTTGGAGTCTTTGCTGGAATATGTTTTGAATCTGGCTGTTTTCATCCTCCCCTTTCCTTCGTTGAATGTTCTGTGGGTTTCAGCAAATGAAGTGATGGGGCTGAGGGGTGGGTCACAACATCCAGTGAGGTAGTACATATCTCTTTTCATGTCATAGTTAATAGCAAGAAGTCTGTCCGAAACTAGTGAAAACACAATCGTAGTGTCTTTTGGCTGAGTACCTTCCTGATGGATTTTAGGCCATAACAACTCTTCCATTGTAAAGTTTGAACCTCTCTATTCAATGTGTAAGAGGTCTGGGTTGTGGTTTCAGGTCATGATGACTTCCCTATTGTTAAAATGAAGTAGCCCTGTTCAAAATGCAAGACAGTTCTGGTATGTATCCCTGTTGGCTTCTGTCTGGTGGTAACATCTTAGAAGTAGTTTTAGCTATATTAATTTAAAACTGTCCAATTTTATGTTGGGCCTAATTTCTCAGGCCATTGTCCATTTGACCCATATATGCAGAGGGACAGGTAGTATTGAGGAAGCAGGGGGGGTTGCAGAAGGACTTGGACAGGTTAGGAGTGTGGGCAATGAAGTGGAATGCAATGTGAGGTTATGCACTTTGGAAGGAGGAATTGAGGCATAAACTATTTTCTAAATGGAAAAATGTTTATTAAATCAGAAACATAAAGGGACTTGCAAATGATTGTTCAAGATTCTCTTAAAGTTAACGTGCAGGTTCAGTCAGCAGTTAGGAAGGCAAGTGCAATATTAGCATTCATGTCAAGAGGGCTAGAAAAGCAGGGATGTACGTCTGAGGCTGTATAAGGCTTTACTCAGACCCCAATTGGAGTATTGAGAGTATTTTTGGGCTCCGTATCCAAGGAAGGATGTGCTGGCCTTGGAAAAGGTTCAGAGGAGTTCACAAGAACAATCCCTGGAATGAAGAGCTTGTCATTTAAGGACTCTGGGTCTGCACTCATTGGAGTTTAGAAGGATGAGGGGGGTTCTTATTAAAACTTATAGGATACTACGAGGCCTGATAGAGGGGACGTGGAGAGGATGTTTGTGCTGGTAGGAAAAACTAGAACCAGAGGGCACAACTTCAGGCTAAAAAGATGATCCTTTGAAACAAAGATTAGGAGGAATTGCTTCAGCCAGACAGTGGTGAATCTGTGGAACCCCTTGCCGCAGAAGGCTGTGGAAGCCAGATCATTAAGACAGAGATAAATAGGTTCTTGATTAATAAGGGGTTCATGGTTTATGAAAAAAAGGCAGGAGAATGGGGATGAGAAAAATATCAGCCGTGAATGAATGACAGAGCAGACTTGATGGGCTGAGTGGCCTAATTCTGCTCCTATGTCCTTATGGTTTTATATCCAAACCATACTATTTCACCATGGCCACCATTGCCAAAATCTTCTTTCACTGAGGTAATTACACCCATTTCTATGCAACTATGCAACTTGTTGATGACCTTTTGCTTCATTGCAATCGGTATCTTCTTGGGGCACATTTTGTTGGTATGATTGAATCATTTACTCTCATATGGTATATAAGAGGTGGCCTACTGATTGTCTGACAATCAGAAATGTTACTGTACCTTATCAACTCCGGGACTTGGAAGTTGCACAGCATAGACTTCTGGCGTGTGAAGTAATTGTACTTTTTGTGGCATTGTTGCCAGGTCCCTAGAAGCCAGCCCCAGGGCATTAGATTATCTAACAAAATCTTTCCACTCTTCAATTGGTGCATGAAAGCTTCCTGCCAATGCGTGGTAGGGACACATAACTATCCTCCTGGGGTACAGCTCACTTGCTAGAGTCTGGAGGGCTGGGCTGCTGAACTGGGGAGTGTACGATGCAGGTTGGGTTCCCAAATTCATCGGAATTGATTTTCAATTTAAGTGTACACCCTTTATTCAGGGGTGAGGCTTGATTGGCTGCACCATGAGACTTGAAGAGGAGCAGATTGGCTGCACCATGTGCTCTGCAAAGAATCTGCTGTGGCCTCCTATAGAGCACAGACAGGCAAAGGTCAGTGATATATGGAGTCGCTGAGGACGCTACAGTCTGAATAGATACAGGCAAGTTGTGTCCCACTGTGTATCTAATTAAAAGACCTATTAACTACTCTCACAAGTTACCTCTTATCTTGTTGGTTCTTATCTTTAACAAACTGATTCTTCAGCTGGAATCTTATCACTGCTCATCACTACGAGAGATATCCTACTTGCCACTGATTTGCCACAATGTGAGGAGAATCCAGCCTCTCTTGTCATGAGGTTTTGGAATGGGTACCTTGGCATAGCCTTGTTTATTTTTTCATCTTTTCAGGATAAGTGGTTTCACCCTTTGTGTTACTTTTAATGTAAGAGCTGATCTGTGGGCTTTTTGTGTTTCCTGTTTTCTCCTTGTTTGCGTAGGTGTGTCTCTCATTTCTTTAGCAATTTTGTTCTCTTTTGTGATCCTTTCTCTTGTTTCAGAGTTGCAGCACTGAGCACAACCACAGGTCACCATGTGAACTAAATGTGTTGTGAATGGAATGGAAATTTGAGAATCAGTAGACAGTGAGAATTCATGACAGAAGGATATGTGGTGCTTTGTTTTAACACTTGTGTTTTGTGTATGCCTGAAGCATTTTTTTGTTCTGTTATTGTGCCTGGTGCAAACTCCTGTCACTGTCTAGCAGCATGAAGGAATCTGCCTGTAAAGTAGCAGTGCATAGAGCTTGGAGCTAATCTTTCCTGCTGTGAAAATGGTGGTCTATTCCATGTCAAAACTGGTGGACACAGTAAGAAGTTTCACAACACCAGGTTAAAGTCCAATCAAAACTGGAGGACCCAGCTATGACATATGATTGCTGTCTAAAGGCTGAATCCTTGTGACATCCCACTGAGATTGTGTATAATACAACACAAAGCTGGATACAAAGTAAACAGTGAGTAGTGTACAAAGAAGATCCAAAGAAATAAACACTGGTCAAATAATTGGGCAAGAGAGTGATGCATGGCATGAAATTTTCCCATCCCATTCACCATGCGGATCGTAGTGTGCAGGACATAGACTGTGCAAAGGTCCATTGACCTCAGGTAGGTTAATGGACTTTGCACACTTTTTCTAATCTTGGAGTGAGCGATGCCAGAAGATCTTGTCCATGGCGTATAAAGTGTAAAAGTGCAAACTCAACCACTCTAATGAAAGAATTGAAAAGCAGGATATTTTTCAAAAGATGAGGCACTACCAATTATTGATGTGCAGAATGATTTGGATATTCTTGTCCACAAATCACGGAAAGTTAGCATGCAGATACAGCAAGCAAGCAAAAAGGGAAATGATATATTAACTTTTATTGCAAGAGATTACAGTCTAAGGATACGAAGGTCCTACAACAGTTATATAAGGTTTTGGTGAGACCACACCAGGAGTATGATATACAGTTTTGGTTTTCGTACATAAAAGAAAGACATACTTATCTGAGATACAGTGAAACAGTAGTTCAATAGATTGATTCCAGGGATGAGAAAGCTGTCTATGAGGAGAGAAATGGGTGTACATTTCTTGAAGCTGAGAAGAATGAGAAGTGATCAAATTTGAATATATAAAATGCTGAAGACTTGACTGGGTAGATGTAGAGAAGTGTTTTTTTTTTGGCTGGATAATCTGGAAGAAGGGATCATTCAGTTTCAAGATAAAGTATTTGTCACTTAGGATTCCAATGAGGAGAAATTTGTACATTCAGAGAGTCATGAATCTTTGGAATTGTCTGCCCCAAAGAGCTGCGGGTGCTCAATACTTGTGTATATTCAGGAATGAGATTGATAGTTTGCTGGGCACTCGGAAATTAAAAGTATATAAAGATTAGGCAGGAAAGTGGATTTGATTTAAAAATTCAATCAGGACTTTAAGAATGACAAAACTGGTTCAAAGGGCTTTAGAGGTTTCTCCTGTTCCTAGAATATTCCCCATATTCCAGTAAAATGATCTTTTATATCATCTAACAAATTCCTGTTTTTCTTTAAGCATACAACAGACATGGAGTAATTGGATTTGCTTTCTTACTCCACATTTTTTTTCCAGTTCTATTGAAATACTTTTCAATTCTAAAGGAGAGCCTTGTTTTAAATGGTTTTCTGTCTGTGTTCTCCGTGATTGGTGATGGTCCTGCTTTGTGTGTCCAGCATTATAATTTTTGTTTTTGCTTTCCATCATTTTGACTTTTTAATATTAATTCTCTGTTGTATATCACAGACCTTAAACACACACACACACACGTCACAAAAAAATGCCACAATGCCAGATTCATTCAGTCAAGCTTCCCAATATTGTCCAGTTTTATTTGTAACTAAGATTGCACAGAGAAACAAAGAACTTAAGCAAATTCTTAAAAAAAATAGTGATCAAACTTATGTTCCATACCAACAGATTGTAAAACACTGAGTCCGCATTTCTTACAAGTTCTCTTGGCAAGCTGTTATGCAGTGACAATGTGTACTTACATAAAATCATGTTCCCATTATAATAATTTTGCCATGCCAAGCGTATATTCAGAATCTGGAAATAGGTTACACATGATTTTCATGCCCAAATTCCTAATAAGTATCCTTGACAAACAAAATTTAAATTAATCCCAGATCTTTAGTGATACAGGAGGAGATTATAAATTCAAGTTGTTATTATAGACTCTACTAGTATGTAAATATGATTCTTCTCACAGGACTCTTTTCATCCCAAATATGGCTGAAGGTGCAATGAACAAAACACACAAAGGAACACATATTTCACACTTGCAGTTTTAAACATTAGTCTGGATTTTGCAATTTGCCACTTAGGTTCAGTGTCACTACTGATGCTGAAAAAAAGCTTACCACCAAGATAATGGGGCCGACAGGTTATCACTTTCTCTCTATTTTGACATGACTTTGAATCTTGCACCATCTGCAGACAATCTAAGGGACCTAGAAACAGTGAAGTCCTCAGAAAGGCTGATCAGCTAATTAGATGGCAGAATTCTCATAGACAGCAAAGCAGGAAGTGAAAAGCATGGATTATAATTAATTTAATTTTAATCATTCTAAGAAGTGAAATAAAGATTGGGGCATACATAAGATAAAAGCTAAAGTATAAGCAAGTTCATAAAAATTTAAAAAACTTTTATTTTGAAAATGTTAGAATTCTTACATGTTTTTCTCAGGGAGTCAAATTCTGCCTTGTAAGTCTCTATAAGATCCCCCCTCATCCTTCTAAACTCTAACAAGTACAGACCCAGTCTATTCAATCTCTCTTCATAGGCTAACCCCCCTCATTGCCAGTATCAGCCTGGTGAACCTTCTCTGTATTCCCTCCATGGCCAATATATTCTTGCACAAATGCGGTGATCAAAACTGCACACAGTACTCCAGTTTGTGCACAAGGACCCCCTTGTGATAAGTCCTAGTAATCCCTTCCTAAAAATCTGATTTTTAAAAATTTGTTCATGGGATGTGGGTATCACTAGTAAGGCCAGCATTTACTCTTCTATCTCTAATTGCCCTTGAGAAGGTGCTGCCGAGTTGACTGATTGAACCACTACAGTCCATTTGGTGTACATATGCCACTGTGCTGTTTGGGAGGGAGTTCCAGGATCTTGACCCAGCGACATTGAAGAATATATTTCCAAGTCAGGGTGGTTTGTGACTTTTGAGAGCAACTTGCATGCAGTGATATTCTTCGTTCTATCCTCTAATTCCTTTGTTCTCTAAGACATACCTCGTTGACCAAGCTTTTGGACACCTATTCTAGTATCCCCTTATGTGGCTTGGTGTCACATTTTAATTGATAATGTTCCTGTGAAATATCTCGGGCTAGTCTGTACTCTGCCTATTACAGTCAGAGTAACATATTGTTTGATTCGATTAGCAATCGAAGGGGGCATACAACCTGGTATTGAAATGCATACACATTATTCAATTGTTTGGTAGGCAGAACATCTTTATGGACTAACAGCAGCATCATATTAGTCAAAAACAGCACTTTGTTGCCAATACATTGTAGTAGTGTGAAATGGCTTGCTTAACCTGTTGTTCAAATTTTTAAGGAACTTTGACTTTCTAGGTTAATTGAAGGAAGAACAATACAGCATAGGATCAGGCCCTTTTACCCACCAAGTCTGTGTCGACACAGATGCATCTCTAATTTAGTATTTTCTTGCCTCTCCGAATCCCATATCCCAAGGAGATATGCAGGTCTGAAAGTGGCAGCCTTTGGCTCACATCCAAGTCTGTGCAGTATGCAGCAAACAATCATCTGTTCAGGATAGCTTTGCAGCCTCACTTGCAAAACCCAAAACAAAATGTCTAATGTTGGGTGAAAGCGATTGGGTATGGATTAACTCAAAGGGTTGTTCCATCCTATGTTCAGTAAAATGTGAACAGCACCAATTGTTGCATTATTGAATGTCAGAAGGGCAGCCATTCAACCTATTGAAATTGCAAGGTCCACTCTCTCACCCTCTCTTCATAACTCCTTTCTTCCTTTCATATTCTGATCTAATTCCAATTTGAAAGACTATTGAATCTGCTTCCACCACACTCTTAGACAGTGCATTCAGAACTACTTGCTGCTTAGAAAGATTTTCTTCATGTCGTCATTGGTTATTTTAGCAATCATCTTGAATCAATGTCCTCTGGTTCTCAACCTTTCTGCCAATGGGAACAGGGCTAGCTTTATTTACACCAATCATGATTTTAAACACTTGCAACAAATATAAAATAGATAATAATAAACATTTCCTCTTGGGGGTCAATAACCAGAGGCATAGATCTAAGGTCAGGGGCAGATGATTTAGAGGGGGTTTTCAAGAAAACCATTTTCACCCATAGGGTGATATGACACTGGAACTTTACCTGAAAGGGTGGTAGAAGCAGGAACCCTCGCAACATGTGAGATGCATTTGGATGAGCACATGAAATGCCATAGCATACCAGGCAACAGATCAAGTACTCGAAAATTAGATTAAAATAGTTGATTGGTGCATACAATGGACCAAAATGCTTCTTTCTATGGTCTAAAGCTCTGATTCTAAGGGCCCAACTTTACCATTGTGTTGTGATCTTTTTCAGGTGTGAAAACTTGATAAAGTTGAGCATGAGGTGAGAAGCATGATTTGTGCCTGCCTCCATGCTGGTTTCCTGCATACCAAGGCCCAAAAATGGCCGTGATCAGGACTGGGCTCAAAACGGGTGCGATGGCCATTTAAATGCAATTGCATACATTTAAATTGACTTAACGGGCTGCACATTCAACTTTACCAGCACTTATCACAAAAGTTCACCCATTCAGAATCAGCACAAAACAGACATGCTCCATATAAGTCTGCTTTAGGCACTCCATTTAGTGAATGCCAAGCATCTGATGGCTCTCTGTTTGAGATAGGGGGGTGGTGGTGGTCTGCTGCCATTCTGCCTGTTATCAGTGGAGGGGAAGGGGAGTCCGCTGCCACTCTGCCTGAGCTCAGTGAAGGGGGAGGGAGTCTGCTGCCACTCTGAGATCAGTGGGAGGAAAGGGGGGGGGGGGGTGGTTTGCTGGCACTCTGCCTGAGATCGATGTGGGGGGGAAAGCAGAGAAGGGACCCATGATTAATCTGGGTGGCAGAGGAGGTGGGGAGTCTAAGGAAGGGTCAGTAATGTTGGGGGGATGAGGCAATATCTATGGGGGCTGGGGGAGGCATTAACTGGCTAGGAATGTGCAGCAGGGAAACAGTATTGAATCTTTTTTTTCTGCACATGCACAGTTTGAGATGCCAAATTGGAGCTGCAGGATTTTGGGCATGTTAAGCCCTGCCCAGAGGTTTCTGCAGCATGATTCAGATTCACTGATTTTTTTTTTTGCAGGCAGACTGCATAATGACCAGATAAATCTGCTTTCCTGACATTGATTGAGGGACAAATAGTGACCAGGATACCAGGGATAACTGCCCTACTCTGCTTCAAGACGGTGTCATGGGATCTGTTACATCTATCTGAGGGGAAGACAGACCCTCAATATAATTTCTTATCTGAGAGACAGCACCTCTATTGAGTATAATATTGATTTTTGTGGTCAAGTCCTGAGTAGCATTTAAAGCTGCAACCTTTGCGATTCAGCAGTGGGACCATTGAGCCACAGCTAGCACATCTCCAATAGGTCAGAGATGAGAAACGTCAAAGTGGGAGAAAATGATGAGGTTTTCCAGTTTGGAGTGACTGCAGGAAATAACATCGATACAGCCACCAACGCACCAGAAAAAGAGGCAAGGGAGGTGCTTCAGTAGAGTTGGAACAAGGGGTATTCCACATCCCACAAAAACACAGACAAGGCTCAGACCCATGCAGGTACCCATAAAAACATATTTTCTTTTGGGGGCAAGGAATGGAATTGAAGAAATAGTTCAATGCAAGAATAGGTTCAGCTAGCTAGAGGAGGGTGGTGGTCAATGGAGACGAGCTGGGCCTCAGATGGGGGAGTTGGTGGTGGTAGTGGTTGGATATGCAATAGTGGCATTGTACATTCATGGTGAGGAGATGAGTTAGGGCTGGAAAAATATTAAAAGTCAGTCATAGAGGTTTACAGCATGGAAATAGACCCTTTGGCCCAACTTCTCCATGCTGTCCCTTTTTTTTGATCACTAAGCTTTGTCCCAATTGTCCATGTTTGGACCATATCCATTTGATCCATGTAACAGTCTAAATGCTTTTTAAGAAACAAAATTGTAGATGCCTCTACTACTACCTCTAGCAGCTTGTATTGGACTCTCGCCAATCTGTGTTAAAAAATTGCCCCTGTGGATCCTTTTGTATCTCTTCTCCTCTCGTCTTAAACTTATGCTGTCTAGTTTAGACTCCTACACTACAGAAAAAGAAAATTCCAGTATATCCAGCCTCTGGGAGGACATCAGAAACTTTGATTGTGTGGGGCATTTGCAACCTTAATGTTGGCCTACATTTTACTTCTCAGTCTTCTGGATTCCCTTCCACTTTGTCAGGTTTTGCTATTTCCATTTCAAACCTGTCTTATGGCCCATATCAACTCAGTTATTCACATGTTTTGTCAGAAAAATGGAAAGTTTTGGAAATAGTCAGTCAGACTACCCTGTGAAGACAGAAACAGAATTAATGTTTCAGGTTGATTGGTTATGTTTTTTATCTTAGTATACTAATATCACCAGCTATTTAACCATATTCTTTTTAAGCAGTTTACAGATCAACCCACTTTCTCTCTTGCATGTGTGTGCAGGTTTTCTCCCCCTCCTTTCATAATTTTCTCTGCTTAGACGGTGACTAGTTTGGTGAATATTTGCAATAATTTGATTTAGTCCAAAATATTATACTACGTGGAGAGAAAAAGCTTGCTACGTCGATTCCAATTTAAAAAATCGGACGATCAATTTCTGGTTCAGGTCCACTATTTTTGGAACAGCTCCGACTTATGACTCAGTAATCGCAGACGGCGCTTTTTTCAATTAGGCCAACTCTTTTTATTATCAAAACAGTTACAAATACAAAAAGTACAGTATATCAATATCAACACCAAATATGTCATTTAGTACAAATAACACATTACAATTACGAGCAGCTCGCAGCAACAATAACAGCAATATCAGCTAATGTCCTTTAACCAATAACGAACAACTACCTCCTTGCACTAAAAAAGGGCTCGTTGTAGGTTATCTTTGAATTTCCAGGGCATTACAATAACCATTGTGAGTCCTCTGCAACCCTCCAGGGCTTCACCCTCTGGATGTTCTCGCCTCCCGGATTTTTGCCTACTCGGTTATCCGGAGCACACCGTCCGGGCTACAGACCATCCACAAAGATAAATTATAAAACAACAATTAACATTCGGTGCTGGTTTCAGAGGCATCATACCCAGACTGAGCAGCCTGGGATATTGCTAATCCTGTAAACCCTCCTCTGCGTGCAGCACTCTGGGATACTAGCAGTCCTGCCTGGAAAGGGAAGAGGAGACCAGAGCGCGCAGTACCCTGGGATACTAACTGTTATGTGGGAGGAGATCAGAGCGCGCAGTACCCTGGGATACTAACTGTTATGTGGGAGGAGATCAGAGCGCACAGTATCCTGGAATACTAACTGTTATGTGGGAGGAGATCAGAGCGCGCAGTACCCTGGGATATGAGGTGTTATGTGGGTGGGGAAGGCTGTAGCGCGCAGTATCCTGGAATACTGGCTGTTACGTAGGAGGAGGCCGCCGCAGCGCGCAGTACCCTGGGATACTGGTAGTCTTGCTGGGGCGAGGTAGGGGGCTGGGGAGGACGTCGGAGCGCGTAGTACCCTGGGATACTGACAGTCTTGTGGCCTCAAGTGCGGGAGGAGTGGCGGTGTTGGTGGAGGTTTCGGCGGTGATAACAGCAGCATCGTTGTGTGTATGTGAATCGAAAAACCGCGCTCTGGGTGCGAAGCCCAGGCGGGGTTCTGCTCGTCCCGGTCCCTCCTAAACCTGATTCCGAGGGACCGGTACAAAGGGCAACATCCCAAATCCAGGTGAGTTGCTCCCTATTTTTTTGCGCCACGTCCCGGGTGGGGGCGGGGTATTGTTGGCCTTTGAATTTTGCGGCCGAGATAGGTCTAATTGGTATGTTTGTTTTTTTTAAATCGGATGTCTTTCAGCGCCGCGTCTTTGAATGTAGGAAGCATAGAGGTAGGCCGCAGCCTCGGGCTCTGTTGACAGCAGGTTCCCGCATGCCAGAACTTGCTCTGTTCTGTGCTTGAGCAGCAGGAGCTTTTTGCCTGCCTCCCTCCCTGACTCTTGTAGCCAGGTCAGGAACCGTGTCACTGGCTGAGGCACCACAGCAAAAGCGATCCAAACATCTTGAGGTCAGTCATTGAAAATCTTGTGTAGCTAAATTCGGGAGAAACATTTACTGTTTGAACAGAATTCATTCCACAGACACTTTTTGTGCATTCTGATTGTCTTTTTATGTAATTGTATTTTGTCCTTTCTTGGCCCTATTTTTAATCAATTTCAGTATCGTTCACGATCTAATTCCGCAGAAATATAGCTATAGCTGCTCGTGTTGATATTGGCTTTATGCTATTTTGATAAACATTTCACCTTATTTTTGTTGAACTGGATGTTCTCAACTGGAGTAATGGTGAGGGGAAATAGCGAGATCCTTATCAAACTATATTTGACAACATGTTCACTATATGCTATTTATTGAGGAGTCGTGTTCCTGTGTTGAATTAAATGGTATTCCTTTAGTGGTATTTAAAAGTGTAGAAATCTGTATAGGTGTTATAATTCATTTTTTTAATTATGCATTTGTTATTGAGCTTTGTAACATACTTATTTTTAATTTTCTTGATGGCAAGGTCGTTTTGACCAAGTGACCATCACTTTTGTATGTTTGCATTTTTGTCTCTGGGTTAGAGGTTGTGAATTAGTCTTACCAGGGCACTGAGGTGTAAAATAGTTGTCATTCAAGTATAATACTGAGGTGGATCCTTCTGATGAAATGCTGATCTGAGGATGTTAGATCCCATGGTAGTATTCAAAAAATAGTATGTCAGGTGTCCTGACCAGCATTCCTTTCTCAATTAACAACAAAATTAAATGGTCATTCATTCATTTTTGGATTTGGTTGAAACCTGGCAAGTGGACAAGTGTAACTCCTTCCTTCATGATGAGCGGAAGACCAAAAGCCCCAAACAATAGACAGTTAACATTAGATCTATCATCAGGAAAATGCTGGAATCTATAATTAAGAAGTTTGTAGGCAGGTGCTTAGAAAGTCCTAATGCAATTGGGCAGAGTCAACTTGATTTTGTGAAAAGGAAATCGAACTGGATTCATTTATTAGAATTCTTTGAGGAAGTAACAAGCAACATGGATAAAAAGGAGCTTGTGGATTTATTGTACTTGAATTTTCAGGATGTATTTGACAGGATATTATATGAAAAGTTAATAAACAAAATAAAAGCTTGTGATGTAGGGGGGTAACAAATTGTCATAGAGGATTGGTTAATTGAGTGAAAGTAGCGTGAAGGCATAAATGGGTCATTTTTGGGGTAGCAAGATGTGACATGTGGAGTGTAACGGATCTATGTTGGGATTCCACTATTTCCAATGTATATCAGTGACGTGGATTGTGAGACCTAAGAAATGGTTGCAAAATTTTCTGATGAAACAAAGATAGGAAAGCAGCTCTGAAGATGACATGGGGCATTTGCAGTTAGATATAGATTAAATGAATGGGCAAAAAATATTGGCACAAAGTATAAGATAGGTAAATGTGAACTTGCTCACTTTGGCAGGAAGAATAAAAATCAGCTTATTTAAATAGAGATTGCAAAACTCTGGTACAGAGAAGGCTGTATTTCCTGGTATATATGAATTGCAAACAGTTAATATGTAGGTACAGTGGATAATTAGGAATACAAATGGAATGTCGTGGTTTATTGCAAGGGGAAAGAAATATAAAAGTAAGGATGTTTTGCTACAGTTATATAGAGAGTATTGATGAAACCATATCTGTACAGTTTTGGTCTCCTTATAATAAGAAAGGACATAATTGCATTAGAAACAGTTTGAGAAAGATGCCTAGACCCTAGAATGAGGGGTGATCCTCTGGGAAAAGATTGAGCCTGTATCCATTGGAGTTTAGAAGAATCAGGGGTGATCTTATTGAAACATAAAAGATCCTGAGGGGAGTTGATAGGTGGATGCTGAAAGAATGCTTTCCCCTGTGGGAGAGACTGGAATAATGGGGAAAAATTCTCTTGAGTTGTGGGTCCATAGAACACTCTCTTCCTCAGTGAGTGGGGCATGCAGGGTCACTTAATATTTTTAGGGCTGAATACTTGGATTCTTGATTGACTAGGGGATCAACAAAAAAAGTGGAGTTGAGGCCATAGGTTATTATCTTATTAAATGGCAGAGAAGGCTCAAGGGATTGAATGGCTGATTCCTGTCCCTAGTTTGTATACATGCTCATATTTGTCTACACCACAGCCACTGCTCTACATTAGTGCTGCAGCAACACCTTCAATTGTTCTAACGCAAATGGTGAAGTACTAGTTTTGGTGAAAATGAGACCCATCTCAAAATGTAATTTTTTTGCAGCTTCATGAATGCACTCTGCCACTGACATCAAATGTCAAGCAGTGTTGCACAGCATGGTTTTCAGGAAGCTCTTGGTTGGTTGCTATTCTGCTGTGATAGCAGGTTTTGCATTGCTAGTCAGTACATTTTATCCATGTGCAGAGAGGATAAGAAGACAAAAACTAAGCTGTGAATGTGACTTTTAAATACAAGTTCATTTCATTCCTAATATTTGTGTTGTTGACAATGATCTGAATTACACTTTATGGTATAAACAATCTAAAATCCCATGGCACTATTCATGCTCCATTAAATGTGATTTGTCAGTAGGAATATCTATTGTACTGATACCAGTCTGTTACACAAAAAATACACTTAATATGGCTCATTGTAATGCTGATGAGATCAAAAAACATTAATGTGTCGGTTCATTATTTCAGTTTACTTTAATGGCTGCTACAGCAAGTGACAGACTTGTTAACAACCTGCAGTTCCTGAGTCCTTGCTTTTGGCAGCCCTTTTAAAATAAGACAGCTTCATTCTGTATAGCTATGTTGTTCTGTTTTGATTTTTATGGCAGCCCGGAGTGTATAGAAACAGCTTTTTTAAACATGCAATATTTTAAAAAAAAAAATTTTGACATATATTTAAAAATCGAAGCCGCATGTCAAGCTTTCTCTTTTCTCTCAGAGGAAGCAAATAAAGTTTTTAGAACTTGAACCTCAAACAAGTGTGAAATAAGATTGTGTTGTGCTGAAAATCTTTTGGTATTAAAATGGATTTCCATTTTGAGGTTTATATTATATGGTCGTAAGTTCAAACGTTGCTAACTTGATGACATTTGGATCTCCTGATTGAATTACTTTGTTGTTACAGTACATGTATCTACTCTGCGTTATTTTAATTGTATTTCTAAGCCTGGTGCAGAGTTGCAGCAAACATTTCTTTTTGCCAGCTTTAGTCACTGGTGTTTTCTGCTGGGTTTATACTTAACAGTCAATATTTTTCAGTAATAAATATCTGAAAACTTCCTAAATAATGTGAACAACCTTTTGCAGCTGGTGGCCTTAATGGGGAAAAAATCAATTTTTGAGAATTTCCTTTGGACTTCTAGCAAATTATTAGGAGAAAAGCAGTGTATAGACATTCGTTTAAGAGTGGCATCCTTTAAAGTTCTTCATTTTTGATTATTCATTATCTAACTGGTGCCATTGGATTTTACAATGAAATAGTCATGATCTATCTAATAATCAGTCCTCTGCTCCTTTCTATAGTGTGGCCCTGTACTTTTTCCTTTTCGCCTTCTATTTTCAAGTTTTCTAACATCATTCTCTCTTTTCCCCTTGGGATGCATCATTCTATCCTCCTTCAGCAAGCTTCCATGTCTCAGAATTTGGCCAATCCAAACTTTTTGCTTTTCCTTGATATTCAGTAAAGATCTTTCTACCTCCATCATTTGGAAACAAAATGTAGAGTATGGTATGTTGTTTGGAAGTAGATAGTTGTCATGATGTAGAAATGCCGGTGTTGGACTTGGGTAAACACAGGGTAACCTCGAAAGCTTGTGAGTTTACTATCAAATAAATCGGTTGGACTTAAACCTGGTGTTGTCAGACTTCTTATTATGTTGTTTGGAAACCCTCAAACGCAACATTAGTGTATTCATTGTATTACTTGTTTCACTATATCCCGCCCATACAGTAAACATAGACATAAATGTCAGTAGGTAGTTGATTGCATAATTTTCAAGCTAATGAATGAGAGACTTAAAAAAAAAGGGAGGCAGTAGCCCAGTGCTATTATTGCTAGACTATTAATCCAGAAACTCAGCTAATACGCTGGGGACCTGGGTTCAAAGCTCACCACGGCAGATGGTTAGAATTTGAATTCAATAGAAATCTGGAATTAAGAATCTACTGATGATAATGAAACCATCATCGGAAAAATCCATCATTGATGTCCTTTAGGGAAGGTAATCTGCTGCTCTAGCCTATGTGTGACTTCAGAGCTACAGCAATGTGGCTCTCAACTTCCCCTCCAAGGACAACTAGGGATGGGCAATAAATGCTGGCCAGCCAGCGATGCCCATGTCCCATAAATGAATTTAAAAAACCTACAGTGTTAAGTTTAGTAAGGATGAATTAACAGTTTATTTTTGTAGTGTGACATCAATGTATTTGAGTTTAAATCATGTTCTCTGTAGCTGACAGCCTTAGCTGATGTCATTGTTGCTGGGCAAGGGCTCCTTTTATTGCTTCTTTAGTTGTTTAAATGGGGAGTGTTTGAGATTAGTTTTTATGACCCTGCATTGTTAGGAAGAGAACCGGTTGGCAGTAGGTGACAGGAGCTCTTTTATTTTTCAGTTTGGAGCTGCAGGTTTGAGTTTTAGAAGGGACGTCAAACTGAAAAGTATTTCTCGATTGCTTCTTGGCCTTTTGGCTAAGGTAAGTGTAATATCAACATTCTGCACTTGGTTGAAGTCACGAGATTACACTGAGGCTTCATTTGCCGCAATTTTTTAAAGCGGCATCTCGGCATTTTGGCTAAGATGTAAATAAGATCAAGCCCTGGAGGAGGTGCAGTGCCTGCTTCAATCAGCTTGGATCATGTAGACCAAGCCCAAGACGGGCCTCTCACCTCCTGTCTTGTCAGTTTAGATCTGAAATGTCTCGCTTACTGAGACTTTGAATTGGATATATTAACAAAACGAAGAATCTTGCTCCCTGTTTTGTTTGGTTATCTGAAAACGTGTTGCCTAGTTGGAGTAGAAAATACACTGTTGGTGGATTGACCAAAGTCTACTTGGGGTTCTGGGTGTATCAAGAGGATTATTAGAACTTAGAAAGCGGAGAGTTTTCAATTTTCCAACCAAAGGACTCAATTCCAGTATCACATGAGTTTAGTCTTTGCTGTGTTAAACCTGTTTAAGAGGTTTTGTCTGTGGCAACGGTTTTGGTTGATTGGAACATCTTAGATATATTTGTTAAGGATTGTATATTCGTTTTTTGTTTGTAATTGATTAAAAAAGTTGCTAATTTTCTTTCCAAATATGTTAACTATATTAATTGAGCTTTGATAAGCTCCCTGTTGGGTCATTTGAACCATACTTGAAGTGAAATGCATCATGCTTATCCTAGCCAATTTCAAGGTACAAAACTTATGATCCAGGCAGGCTCCATAAACTACTTTGGAGTTTCTGACCTGAACCACAACAGTAGTAATATTACATTTGAGTTTGCCAGTCACTGAATAGCCCTGCCTGGGTGAAGTAGTGTGGGAGTGATGAAACAGCTTGTTGCAGTGGGAATGTGCAAGAGCATTTTTTTTGTTTTCTCGTATCTCAGCAGTTATGCATTTACTCAATTCCATAAGTAAAGTCTGCATTTAATTCTTTTCAACAATTCTTCCTGAGGAATTGTTAGCATCAAAACCACTGACTAGTATTTATATTCACAATTTTGGCAGTTTAAATGCACTCTTTAAAATTGCTGTGTTTGTTAGGACGGGGAATATTTGCAAATAAGAATGCACTGTTCTATAGAATTCAGTGTGAATACCATGAGTTATAACTACACATTGGGGCAGTATGTACTAAGTGGAATACACTAAAATTACGCATGTTATTTATTGCATTTTTAAAAAGTATTCTTGAGATGCAGAGAAGGCAACATCTTATTGCCCTTCCCTAACTGCCTTGAAACTGGTGCAGTGAAGCAGTCTTTATGGTGACAATGCTCGTTTAAAAAAAAATCCAAGGTTTTTACCCAGTGATGGTGAAGAACAAGATTATTGGCAATTGACTCATCCTACATCCTTATTCCTTTTCTTTGGTGATTTACATTTTGGGAGGCACAGTGCCTGGGGGTATTTGCAGGTCAGAGTGTATTGAAGTAGCATAAGCCCTGAAAGATTGGAGTGAGTCACTTAGATTTTTATCACAATCTGACAGATTTGTCATTTGTTTTCCTGGTCCAGGCCCAAATTAACAGTTTCATTGACATTGGTTTCACAACTTGTGGTGGTGGGATTTCAACTTGCAACCTCTGTTTCAGGTTCAGTTCCATAACTATTTACACAGATTTTTGGTAGTTTTGGTTGTGCCACTTGCAAATTTCTTTCTACTTGCAGTGCATAATAAGTTGCCTGTTGAAGCGTAACAATATTGTCATGGAATCCATTGATCCCTCTATCAATAGATGCTAAATTAGAAGTCTGTGGAGATTGCCATATTTAAGGTACAGGACGTTCCCATGCACTGATTTCTACCTAGTAACAAGGGTGTGACTCTCTGGGAGTATTTTGATGGATCTCCAGATCAGTTCAGGGTTCAGTGAACAGCTCCTCTTGAGGTAATCAGTTTTGGGAACTCTGCCAGCCAGCAAGTGTCACCAAGGCAAAATGGACAGAGGCATTTGCCAGTTAACAAAGAAGCAGAGAAACAGATTCCAATGTGAAAAAAGCTGTAGGCAGCAGACTTTATGTGAAGAGGGCCTTTGGAGCAAAGGTAGCCTTTTGGAGAAATGGTATTCTGCTTGATATAGCCAAGCTTGATATTGGAATAGTTTAGGTTAGAGGGTCCACTGGCCGGCGCAACATCGAGGGCCGAAGGGCCTGTACTGCGCTGTAATGTTCTATGTTCTAAGTGTTTTGAAAGAGTTAGTGTTTGAGCGTACTCAGGAATCCAGGGAGGAGGAATCTCGGAGAACAAAATTGAAACCCTGTGGGGGGATCATTCTTAAAGCTGTTCAAGTGGGAGTGCCTTTGAGACAACATCAAGGAGGATCTTCAAAGGTCAAGATTGGATATCCTTGTGCAAAAGATGAAGTTTCAGTGAAATTGGTTGACTTGCAGAGGGACTAATGTCTGGGTGATTTTTTTGAAAAATCTTTTGGTTGCACCTGTTATTTACTCTTTAGTATGATGTGTCTGACCATTCTTTTCTCTGAATTCATATGCATCTCAAACTTACCCTGAATGTTGGCATACTAAAGAAAATATTGTAAATGGTTTTAGTTTTCTGAACTTGTTGGTTTTTGTTCAAATATGTGAAATCTTGCAGCCATATTCCAAAAACAGTTGTCTTTAATCTTGATCTTTAATCTTTAAATTTAATCTTGAACTTTAAACAAAAAGTTATCGGTACCTAACTAGATCTTTTACCATATTCTGGTGCCAGATCAAAGATCATAACAATATCAATTCCAAGAGTAATGAGAACTAATTAATGAAAATTGTTCAGGGCAATTGTAACCCATGAAGTATTCTATTTCATCAGAAATATGAGTTTTCTCTTTTGTGGATCTCCCCATACTTTTTTTTAAACAGACTAGTTCACAGAATGGTTGGACTCCAAGGAGAAAGGCACGATGGGCCAAATGGCTGTTCTATTTACTTGCCTTCTTTACAGCCACGTAATTTTATTCTCTCCAGACAATTATCCAATTTCCTCCTGACAGTCTCTTGAATCTGCCTCTCAGCCAGTGCATTCCGAATCCTAACCATTTGCCATATTTTAAAAAGGGTTTAATGTGACCATTCCTTCATTTATCAGTTGTCTTAAATTGGTTTCCTCTGGCTCTTGACATCTCTGCCAACAGGAACAGTTTCTTCCTATTTGTTCAATCCTGATCCTTGTATATCATTTTGACCACTTCTATCAAATCTTTGATCTGTATTTCTTCAACTGAAACAAATAACTGAAGCGACGTTTAAAAAACATCGGATGGGAAAGGAATAGAGGAATATGGGCAATTGGGATAAGCTGGGAAGGCACTCTGGCTGGCATGAACCAGTTGGGCCGAAAGCCTGTTTCCATGCTGTTGTTGCTTTGACTCGTCCCTAAAATTATTCCTGGTGAATCTTTTCTGCGTTCACTTTGATGCTGTCATGTCCTCCTCAAAACATTTCAACAGAATTGTTGAGGCAGTGCAAAACTTTGTTGTTTTTGTGCTCCATGATTAGTTAAAAAGCTTAAGATCCCATATGCTTTATTATCTGCCTGCCCCGCTACCTTTTAAACATTTGTGCATATATATCCGCCAGGTCCCTCTGTCCTTGCAATGCTTTTAGAATTGTACCCTTTATTTCATATTGTCTTTCACCATTCTTCCTACTAAAATGAATCACTTTGCACTTCTCTGTATTAAATTTCAGCAGCTACTTGTCTACCTATTCCAGCCTATAAGTTTGTCTTGGAAGTTTATCACTATCCCCCTCACCTTTTAAGTTTTGTCATCTGCAAATTTTGAAGTTGTGTCCTATACACTCAACTTTTCATCATCAACATATAAGTAAAATAGAGTCTTGAAACATTGATACCTGGGGAACCCCAGTATATACCTACCTTCAGCCATTCATGAAAAATAGCCATTCACCACTGCTCTCAGTTTCCACTCAGTCAGCCAACTTTGTATCCATGCTATTACTGTCTCTTATGCTATAGACTGTTAGCTGAGTTTCTGGATTAATAGTTTAGTGATAATATCACTAGGCCATTGCCTCCCCGAAAGAGCTATTTACAGAATTTGTAGACAAGTCTTTGTGGCATTTTATCAAATGCCTTTGAAGTCCAAGTATGCCAACCACACTACCCTTGCTATGAACCCAGCTGTTATTACGAGGTAAAATTTAAGTCTGAGTGAGACCTGGCTTGGACCCAACTTTTTTGAAACTGTGGAGGAAAGTTACTGAACAAATTCACAGGAGTCTGCTGCTGAACTTTTAATGGAATAAAGTATTTATTAAACAAGGAAAATGAACTATATTGTATCAGATAAAAAAGATTGGAAAGATCTCAATACAAACATGTGCAAGTATTTCAGATTCACACTATTGCTTTACCCCAGCAATAAATTTAAGTTGCTTGTGACTGGCACTATTGCAAATGTTTTTTTTACAGTGCATTCCTGAAAGTTTAGTCTATGCTTTTCATCCAGTATGTAACTCTGTCTGGGATCTCCAGAACATTGCCCTTTTAAACTCAATTTTCCAGGAGTACCTCTGCTAAACTGATCATAGAAATCCTATAAATCCTATAGTGCAGAAACAGGCCGTTCAACCCATCGAGTCTGCACTGACCACAATCCCAGCCATGCTCTACCCCCATATCCTTACATATTTACCCACTAATCCCGCTAACCTACGCATCCCAGGACACTAAGGGGTAATTTCTGCATGGCCAATCAATCTAACCTGCATATCTTTGGACTGTGGGAGGAAACCGGAGCACCCAGAGGAAACCCACGCAGACACGAGGAAAATGTACAAACTTCACACAGACATGACCTGAGCTGGGATCGAACCAGGTCCTGGAACTGTGAAGCAGCAGTGCTAATCACTGTGCTACTGTGCCACCCAAACTGATCACTTTTTGTTCAAGTAACAACTACCCCCAGTAGCCTTCTGGCTTTTGTTATCAGAGAGCTAAAAATTCCTGTCTCCTTTGTGACGCTCCCTGAATTCTCCCCTGTCTTTTCTCTGTATTCCTGTTCTCCACTTTGAGAAGAATTGGAAGATTATGGCCAGCTCCACTGCAATTTCTGTCCTTACTTTCAGTATTGTTGACTTTTTTCTGTTACTATGGCTTGTTTTGTTTATATTAAAGCTGCTTAATAGTTGTAAGTGAATCTACTTTTGAATTTCATTGTAGAAACTTTCTTATCAATCACAGAGTGCACTAAATTTTGCTTAATTATATTTCTATTCTTAGTTTAATAGTTTAGCAAACAAAACTGCTTGGTGCACTAAATAGCTCTGCAATCTGTTGTCAAAAAACTCTATTCTGTTGATAGCTCTTTAGGGAAGGTGATGGCCAAGTGGTATTATCATTGGATTATTAATCCAGAAACTCAACTAGTATTCTGGGGATCCTGGTTCAAATTCTGCCATGGCAGATGTGAGATTTGAATTCAAAACTAAAAAAAACCTGGAATTAAGAGTCTACTGATGACCATTGTTATCTGTTAGAAAAACCCACCCAGGTCACTAATATCCTTTAGGGAAGGATATCTGCTGTCCTTACTTAGTCTGACCTATGTGATTCCAGAGTCACAGCAATATGGTTGATTCTCAACAGCCCTCTGAACAAGGGCACCTAGGGATGGGCAGTAAATGTTGGCCAGCCAATGACACTCATGCCCACAAATGAATAATAAAAAAAAATGTTAGCTCATCTGCTGCTAGATAACTGTTCTCTTTAAAAAAAAATGTTGTAAATGTTATTCTAACGTCAAACTGCAATTAGATATAGCATAGTGTGATACACAGTAAAGTTTCCTCTACATAGCCCAACAATATGAATGGGAAGCTCAGAACTGCTTTTCCATTATCATAATGTTGACTTGAGAGCTGTTTTGTGCCCATGTACACTGGGAACTCATGTAAATATTTTCAGCACCTATTATCCCTTGTTTATTGTTTATGAAAAATAGGTAATGAATTCCCTTGAGTATGGTACAGCCCGGAATCTTATTTTGCTTAATGTCTTTACAACTGGCAGGTGTTCATCATATTGAATTAGTGAAAGACGATTATTATGCTGACAAAACTCATCTTTCAATGGCTTGCATTAAACAGTGATTGTGAACTAAAATTGCACTGAAATCTGTTTGTATAAAATGGTATCTTGGAGTGAACTGCAAGATTTTCATCCAGTCAAGGGTTTTAAATTGTATTCTGTAACAATCCAAGTAATATTACAAGGAACAGTTGTAGAGTTGATGGGAAGTGATGTATCGAGCTATAGCCACGATTTGTCCAAATGCTAGATACAAATGCACTGAAAATTTGCTTTAATTAGTGGTAGTTCAGTTGCTATTTGAAGAACAAAGTTGAATAGTAATCAGAATATAGCACACCTTTAAAAAGAGAAGTCACTATTAAACGTATGAGGATTTTCAAAAGATACTTAAAGTTTACATGAGGGACTAGTTGAAAATTAATGCATGATCCAAAAGAGACGCAAGAGTTAAATTGTTTAAAGAACAAAACAGTAGTGGTTAGTCTTTTTTTGGACTGTAGAAATATCAACAACACCATTCTCCAGAAATAAATGTTCAGAATGTAGCTATTCTCAATGGCCCAGATTTTGTGATCAGTGGTGAAGCATGGCTGCTGCCAATAACCTCAAACAAAGCTGTCCCCAAAGATCTGGTAATCTCTGTGGCATGGTTTTCCTCTTTTTTTTCCCCTCGACACCAGGTTAAATGTGGCACTAAGTTGAGAGGGATATATCACCAACCCAGACAACACTCGATTTGGGCAGTCTTCCAACGTAACCTACTATGCAGGGTGAAGAGGAACAGCCTCGAGTGCAAAAATCATCCTACCCACCCCCCCTTCTCCCTCACCTTCACACTGAATATAAAGGTTTTTTTAAAAAAAAAACACAAATAATAGCTGTAATTTTAAACATAACTCAGGACAGTCTGCAAATTCAATACAAATGATACGTGTTGAGAATTCAAATTGCCTTCGATTAATGTAGTGAGATTATGAACTTGACTGACCATGATCAGCCCACTGGATTGATGTAAACATTGATTATTTCAGTGGCTTTGTGCGGTGGTTACCTGAACCAAATGTGAAATGATAGCAATAAAAATGTACTTTGATTAAATCTGAATTGGCTAAACCAATAGCCATAGCTCCTTTCTGAGCAAATTTACGGCTCTTTACTGAAGCAGACTTTGTAAGGTTGCCAACATTTTGCAGATTTTTTCCAGGAACTGAAGATTAATCTCCAGGGCACTGGAGTGCTCATGCTATTCTGATCAGGAAAACTAGGGCCAGATGGACAGCACAATGATTAGCACTTCTGCCTTGGTGCCAGGGATCCAGGTTTGATTCTGGCTTTGAATGACTGTGTGGAGTTTGCATATTCTCCTCATGTCTGCTTGGATTTTCTTGGGGTGCTCCGGTTTCCTCCCACAGTCCAAAAGACATGCTGGTTAGGTGCACTGGCCACGCAAAATACTTCCTTGGCGTATCCAAACAGGTGTTGGAGTGACGACTAGGGATTTTCACAGTAATTTCATTGCAGGGTTAATGTAAGCCTGTTTGTGACACTAATAAATCAACTTTAAACCCTAGTATCGCAAGATGTGCAGGTTTGGGAATTAGCAGGATAGATATATGGAGTTACAGGAATAGGGCTTGCGTAAGACGATCCGTCAGTGTTGATGCAAGCTCAATGGCCAAATGGCCTCTTCTGCGCCCCTAGGATTCTGTGATATCTTTTCATGCAGCAACAGTGAAGTCAGCAAGAAGGTAGGCATGCAATCACATTGAAATATTAACATACAAGTAAAACCCCTTCAATGCCTGTCACTTTTTAATTTTTAGATGTGAAATAAATGAATGTGATTAGATTAAAAGATACACAAGTTCATGTGGAATTTTTAATCATTGCAGCGAACAGCTTTTCAGAAACAGTGAATGTGTTTAGCAATAATTATGAAGTTAGTATGTAGGTCTAACAAAGTCTGTCTTGTTCAGGGTTTATTTAGCAAAATGAACAGAATAAGAGTATAAATTCTCATCAATTCAACTGATCTCCATTGATTGCAGTTTGGGGATGCCTAACCCTCTTGAGGAACACAGTGTGGCCTTTGGATTAATATGCTTGTGTGTATTCTAGAAGTTGTCAGTTTTACTAGAGTAGTGATGGTATTTTGCTATCATTATAATTGCAAAATAATTACATTTGATCTGGACAGGCTTTTAGAGAGACTGTCAACATTTTAAGGCAATATGAAATAGGTGAAGACCTAAGTTTGAAACGTTAACTAATCGATTTTCTCAACAAAGATGACAGACCTCAATGTTTTCAGCATTTACTGTTCCCCATGTATTGTTTATGAAAGTAATTGTGATCAATAAATGCGATAATAGACACAGATTGAGTAGATTGAAATCAAATGAGACTTAACAACAACTCTTATATGCCTTTATTGAAAAGGAACAGGGGAATAGACTAATTAGGTGGCCTTTCAAAATTCTGAGATTGTTAGCTCAGTTTTGGTATGTTTTTACATTAAGCGTTTAATTTAACATCTTTCAGTGCAGTACCATTAATTATTGGACTCTGACTTGTTGAACCAGTTGCACATTCTGTTCCTACTCATTAGCATCTTTTAAATGTAATTGGTTAAAGAAAAGTTTGTCTTTCAGCTGAGGGACTTGCCTGTAAATGCTAAATAATTTGGCGTTTTGCAGAAATAATGTTTCAATGAATTTGGCTAAGTTAGATGTTAATACACTAAAAATGTCAAGTATAAAGGCTGATTTCGTAAAAGACTAGAAATTAAGCTTCTATTAGCTTTAACATGATCGGAGAAGTACATAGAATTCCTTTCCATCATTTTCATCCAAAATCCGAACAATGTTTTAGTCAAGTATTGTCTTCAGAATGCTGTCTGAACCATAAAGCTTGATTTTAAATCTGACATGTTTAATTTTGGAATGATCTTACGTTTGAAACTTCTCATATACGTGGCATACCATTAGCAAATAATTCTCACTTAACTATATAGAAAGATAGCTAATTGGGGAAAAACTGGTAGGTTTTGGTTTATTAGTTGATCTTTGTAAGGCTATTTTTGTGGGGTGGAGGGGAATGATAACGGCGATAACGGCAATAACAGAATTTGCTGATTTTAAGATCAAATGTTTAATTGGTATTTCAGGGACTTCTCAGTTTGAGGGGTGAGAAAGTGATTTCAGGGTTTTGTCATGTGTCACATCTATCTCTGGTGTTGATGCTGATTTTGCTCGTTATCTGGTTGATCTAATATAGGTATGTTTTAGATACAGAAGACACATTACATTTAATTTGGATTTGAAGTAAGTTATTGGAAACATATCTGATTTCAATTACCAAACTCCAGTCGGCGAATTAGCTGTGTAAATGTATAAGAATGTGAGGTTCCTACTTAATTTGGGTTTTGTCACTTATTTTGAGGAGCATTGTGTATGCGAAAGGTAGAAATTGAGAGTTGATAGCATTGTGAGCTCTCATACACCAGTTCTCACCTTTGACTACCCCATCCGTTCAAAATTCTCACTGGAACCTTTTGTGGTGTTGGAATAGACATCTAACATTCCTTAATCTTTTTGCATTCTCCAAAGATGCTCCCTTCTCATTATCAGAGACAATCTTTCAAATAATTTGGCCTTATTTTCTGGAGCACCCACCCTCTGCCACTTGCCATAATTCCTCCCTCCCTCCCTTTTTTAATGTTTTCAAATCTTATTTATTTAATCATGTCTTTGCGGTATCATAGCAAGTACAGATATTGTAAAATTAAACTGTGGTCGGATTTGTCTAGCAGTTCCTATGTTCCTCTCTTGCCCATTGTTGCTTATTGTGAAATTCTTTGTCACCTTTGTTTATATTAAAGACATTAAGTTATAATTGTTTGTAGCTGAAACGCAAGTTTGTTTATAGCTGAGATTAACTTATGGATATAAATTTCAGATTTATATTTTTATCTCTCCATTGCTTTCTTGAATTCAGCAATGTGCTTTTGAGATACAATTTTGCAGATACAATCAGCCTCCAATACTGGGTATATATTGTCATGTTTCATGTATGTAGAGATCTTTGCTAACTAGCTATAAGTTTCATTTAGCCAAATTTATTCTTGCCCCAACTATTAACTACTTTCCAGCATTATCAATGTTATTGAGGTCTAATCATGTAAAATTCTGCCAGACCTTTTTCACCACCATCCCAATTTTGAGGGTGTAAGCTACTTGCTGTTGTTCTGAGGACTACTCTGGATGAAATCAAATGAGTAAAAATCGGGTGTTTGTGTTGTTTTATACTGTGCTAGGTTAGGGCATTGATCCACTGAGCCACGGAAGAGGCAAAATTTTTAAAAATGTACAGCTGTCAACCCAAAGCAGTTTCTATTTGGCATTATAATGAAGTTAATACTTTTCTAGATTTTCAATAAGTCATGAATAAGCAGCTTTTCTTAAGCCTGTATTATATATTGCAGGTGGATAATCACTGTGCTGCAGTACTTAATTGTCATCTTTCATCAGTAGATGAGCGCCCACTCCATTTTAAGAGAGCTTCTTAGTGTCTTCTCTCAGATTTTCTGTTTGCAATGTCTTATTACTAGTTGCAGTTTTGTTCTTATTAATTATTTCTGTGTTGTAATATAAATTTTCAAGGATTTCATGAATCTCCTCTATTGAGAAAAGGATCATTTGGCCTAAACAATCCATGCAGTGTTTATTCACTCAAGCTGCCTTTCTCACCTAACTCTATCATCATTATCTTTTGTTCCCTTTTTCTTCGTATTCTTATCTAACCTGCCCTTAAATAAATCTGGACTATTTGCTGAACCACTCCCTGTGGTTCCACATTCTCACCACTCTCTGGGTAAATAAATCCTTTCTGAATTCACAATTTGATTCCTTGGTGACTATTTTGCTGATCTCTAGTTTGCTTTTCCCCATGAGTGGGAACACTGTCTTTACTCCATCAAAAACCATTCGTTATTTTAAAGCCCTCCACTAGGCCCACCTTCTTTCGAGGGAGCAGAGACCCATTCTTGCACCCTATCCAGTACCTCTGTATCCTTTTTTTTAAAATATGGTGACCAGAATAGATGTTGAGGATGTTTCCTCCTTATGGGGATATCTAGGAATTTCTTCTTTCACAGAATCATTATCCTTGGGATTCTCTTCCACGGGGGTGTACTGGAGACTGGATCATTGAATATATTCAGGCAGCATTAGACAGATTTTTAATCTACAAGGGAATCGGGGTTATGGGGAGGCAGGCAGGAAAGTTGAGGTAAGGTTGCAGCCTGATATACTCATGATCTTATTAAATGGTGGCGTAGTCTTCAGGGGCCAACAGCCCATTCCTGTTCCTGTTTAAGTTGTAGCAGTGAACTGTAACCAAGTTTCCATAATTAAATTAGTTTTATTTTCAGGGTGCCATTGCTCATAAATTAAGAATACAGATAGTGCTTTTAAGCTCCATGAGTAACTAAAGAATACCAGTCAGGGTGCACATGAGAAGACCACCTCCGACAGGTTTACCTCCAAATTGCACACTGTCCTGAGCAGAAATGTATTGCTTTCCTTGATTGTAGCTGGCTCAAAAATTGGAAGCACTGTGGGAGTATCTTTACCACTGGAATGCAGCAGTTCAGAAAGACAATTCATCACCACCGCCTTGAGAGCAATTGGGATGGGCAATTGGAGACGCCCAATCCCATTAATGAATTTAAACCTCCTTGCATAATAGTTGCACAAATGAACAAATGTAGATTGCTGTTGTTATCTAATTTGTGTTTGTCACTCCAGTTATAACATTTAAAATAATCATTGTTGTATAAAATATATGCAACAATATACCAAATTTGTAAAGTACATTAATTTATTAACAATACATTGTACAATGCATTTATTGGTCAATGTTAGATATCTACCTAAGTTTGGAACTGGAGTTGCATATGAACTTTGATAGAGATCATCAGATAACTTATAAATTATTGAAGACATTATTTGGCCAATGAAGTGATTTGTTTGATTAGAATAACTTTTGTTTTACAGTCATATACTGATTGAACAGTTAGCATATTTATATGATGGCTTTAATACACAAAGTCTATCCTAAAGGACTGGAAAAGAATACTTCTTATATCAGTACACAATAAGAATTGTTATGTGCATCATCTTTTTAAAAAAAAAGTCTAGTTCAGAAAAAAATTTAATTGAAGAATCTGAGTAAAAGGCTAGGCCATAGTTCAGGATGCCATTTATGTTGGAAGGAAGGGAGAGATGATGAAGCCCATGTCATGATGTGATGCCAATAGGCTTGAATTTCAAAAGCATGATGATAACCTTGAGAAACTAAGACTCAAGAGTTTGAAGATTTCTATTTGTGACATTGAGAAAAAATGAATTGATGGGAAGTAATAAAGTGAGTCTTAAATTGAGGAGAAATGAAGAAGATTTAGCAAGATCATATTAGAACTTGAGACTGGGACAGAGCATTGGCTTTGGATATTCAGAACACAAGTGTGTCTCGAGTTGTCCTATGTACATTCTTTGTTCAAATTGAAAGCAGCTGTCAGTTAATTGTACTGGAAACTCTGCTATTGCTGTCACCTGCTAAAACTATTCCAAAATCATCCTGGAATGCAAAGATAACTTCTTTACTGCAAATTCCTCTATAGTAAATCTATCTCTCTCCCTAGCAGCAGTCTGAGCATAAACCAGTTTGTTTGCAACCTTGATCTTTAGGTCACCTTTTGAGCACATTTTTGCTCCATTGCTTATGGCCACCTATTTCCATCTCAATCAATCTCCCTGTCTCAGCTCTTCTGTTGCTGATTATTTGTGCCAGTGTTACCCATGGATATGACTATTCCAGTGTCCCGTGCTGTGGCTGTCTTGCCAAGGCCATTCCCACACGCATACTTCTTGCCTTCAAACAACCACACCATCTCAAACAAACCACTGTCTGTAACAAGCTACCTAGCCTTCAGGAGAATAATGATCACGACACCACACAACCCTGCACAGCAACCACTGTAAGATATGCTGGATCGTCAACACAGATGCCATCATCTCACGTGAGAACACCATCCATAAGGTACATGATACATAGTCTTGTGATTTGGCCAACTTTGCCCACCTGATGTGCTGCAGGAAAGGATGTCCTGAGGCATGCTATATTGGAGAGACTATGTTTCGACAGCAGAAGAATAAACACCGCTTGACAATCACCAGGCAAGAGTGTTACCTTCCAGTCAGGGGACACTTCACCAGTTATGGGCGTTCAGCCTCTGATCTTTGGGTAAGCGTTCTCCAAGGCAGCCTTTGTGACACATAACAGTGCAGAATCGCTGAGCATAAACCGATAGCCAAGTTCCACACACATGAGGATGGCCTCAACTGGGATCTTGGATTCATATCGCACCAGCTGTAACCCCCATGACTTGCCCAGGCTTGCAAAAAATCTCTAACTGGCCTGGCTGGAGACAATACATATCTTTTTAACCTGTGCTTAACCCTCTCCCCATTCACACTGTCTGTACCTTTTTAAGACTTGATTACCTGTAAAGACTTGTATTCCAACTATTATCTTGTAAATTGAGTTTCAGTGTATGCCCTGTTTGAGAACAAGTCCTCGGTCACTTGATGAAGGAGCTGCACTCTGAAAGCTTATGCTGCCAAATAAATCTGTTGGACTTCAACCTGGTGTTGTGAGACTTCTTACTATTCCAATGTATCTTATGACTGATCTCCCATGTTTTACAATCCATAAACATGGAAGTCATTGAAAACTCTGCTGCCCGTGTCTTAACCAGCCCCAAGTCCTATCAATCTTGTGCTCACTTATGTAAATTGGTTCCTGGTCACTCAATGTTTTGAATTAAAAAGTTTTATTCTTGTTTTCACTTCATGGTCTCGCTCCTCCCTATCTGTAATCTCTTCTAGCCTACAATCCTCACAGATACTTGCACTTTTCTAATTTTGGGTCTCTTGGCAACCTGTTTTTAATTGCATCACTAGTGGTTGCTTATGCCCTAAACTTTGGAATACTTTCTTCACCTTGCTTTCCTCCTTTAAGGCACTCCTTAAAACTTGCCTCTTTGACCAAGTTTTTGGGTAATGTGACTTAATCATCTCATGTGATTCAGTGTCCTATTTTGTTTTAAATAATCTTGCGAAGCACCTTGCCCGTTTTATTACCATAAAGGAGCCATAAAAATATTAGTTGTTGAAGCTCTACATTGCTATATAGTTGAACTGTTGCTCTTGTGTCCAAGCTGTGGTCACAAGGATGGCTACAGTGCACCTGTATTTCATATTAAAATGTGTTGCTTACTATTGTATTCTTAGCAAAGCATAAACCAATGCATTCAGCTATCTAATGACCAATTAATGACTGTCCTGCTTGTTGGAGATGGAGGTAAATTGAGTCTTTGTGTTTCGGTTGGTTTAAAGGTGGAATGTTTAGCATTGGAAGATTAAAATTGTATTTAGTCTTCATTGGTAGCCTTGGGTAACTTGTGTTCTAATAATAGCCTCACACCAACGTACCTGAGATTGATAACCCAGTGAAGATGTCTGATCAATTTTCACATTCTGTTTGAGCAGAGGCATCACTTCTGTCTTGAACATTACCTATCAGTTAGTCACAATTACTGTTTTTATTCAGTGGGATCAACAATTTGTAAAAATTAATTGTGTTTTTTTTTATGTTATGCACATATCAAAGTAAAAGCTCTTCCCAATTTTAAGTCTCTCAAAACACGTCTCATAGAGTGAATTTTGTTGTGCAGATTTCATCTGTGTTTGAACTGAAGTCCAGTAAATACTATCTGATGCTGATAATGTAACTATGTTGTCATCAAGCTCTGAAAAATTGGTATGCTAACAGACATAAAACTGTTGAAATTAAGTCAGCAGTAGTCAGTTAGTATTTTTCATTAATCAGTGAATTGATATTTTCATGTTGGATTTGGACCTGAAAATTGGCATTTTTTTAAATAAATGAAAATTTCACTTATCCAGTTAAACCTGTTATAGTTCTGAAAGAAACCCAGACATTTTTAAAAAATAAAATGGAAACCTGCAATTAAAAACACAGTTGTAGAAATTTCTACATGTAGAATCATAGAATCCTACAATGCACTAGGAGGCCATTCAGCCTATCAAGTCTGCACCAACCATAATCCCACCCAGGCCATATCCCCACAACTCTATGCATTTACCCTAGCTAGTCTCCCTGACGCTAAGGGGCAATTTAGCATGGCCAATCCATCTAACCTGCACAACTTTGGACTGGGAGGAAACAGGAGCACCTGTAGCAAGTTCCACACAGACCGTGACGCAAGTTGGGAATCAAACCTGGGTCCCTGGTGCTGTGAGGCAACAATGCCAGCCACTGTGCTGCCCCATCAAGTGAAGAGTTCGATTTGTGGTGAAAGGTACACTACTAAAATGCTGACTTGTTTTTTCCCCTGGAGTGCTGATTTACCTGGTATGCATTTTCTGCAACTTTGGTTTAACCCTTTGTCTTAAATTCATAAATTAACATTCTCATAATTTTTACACTGTGACACAAATTGATTAATAGTTCATTGATCTGACATAATACATCAGTTGCATCTCCAAGAGGCAGTGTGCTTTTAAAAAATACGATGTATTATAAGCACATTGGCCAAAGAACAGATGGTTGTGGGATCACCTGAGATGTGGAAAAAAAGGAGAATATTTGTGCTGTTAGAAGCAAAACTCCAAGTTACATTAGGGTGCCAGATAAGACCCTAACAATTTTTCTATTTCCTCACAAATGTGAGGAAAGGATATTTTGCTTCAGGAGTAATTCCACTGACAAATTAGGGATCTTTTATAGTAAAACAAACTTTATTTAATAACACAGTTTAAATATAAATATAACTCTAACAAATGAAGGAGCTTAACCATTAACAGTTGAACAGTATTTAAAAATGGAAGGAGACAATTTTAAGTTCTAATTTATGACTGTTTTAGTTCCAAAGAAACAACATTCATCGTACAGATTTAAAGACCATTTCAAATATAGTTAGCAATCACAAATAGTGCAGACAGTTCTGAAACTTTCTGAAAGAAAATTAGTTTAGAAGCCTTTAAAGTCCTTCTCACTTCAACTGAAAACTCCAACTCACTACTTTTCCCTCTAAGACCCAAGACTGAACATAACCCACATCATCACATAACTTTGTCAATCAATAATCTGAAATCTCAGGAGAACTTACGAAAATAAAAGTCCATTAACTCGACAAAGCATAATCACTTACAAAGCCAAAATGAGTAATTATCTTGCTTCCTCAGCATCTGAGCTGAATTACCCACAGACATACTGACTGCAGCATAAAGCTGATTATTTTAAAAACATTCCCCATAAGCATAAAAATATATATTCTCCATATCAATACACCACTATCATGCATAAAATTGTTTTAGCAGAAGTGGTATAGAGCTGAATAGAATTAAACAACTAACCATAAATTGGTGCAACAACTAAGTAGAGAGAAAAATAATGTGAGAGAAAGGAGCAAGTGCGCGTTCTCCCCGTGCTTCCATGGGTTTTCTCCGGGTGCTCCGGTTTCCTCCCACATCCCAAAGATGTGCTCTTAGGCTAATTGGGAAAACAAATTCTCCCTAAATTGTCTCAAATTTGGTTTTTAATCCATAGATCTCTAAACATAGACAGGGATCACGGGTAGAGGTGGGAACATCGGGGAGGTGGCGTGGGCTCGTTGGGCTGAAGGGCCTGTTTCCTATGTTGTTTTGTTCTTTGTTCTTTGAAACTGCATGTATTATAATATGCAGATTGTGGAAAAAGTAAACTGAGCAAATACTTTGTAGGATGATCTAGACTTAGTGTTATTGTTAGTGTCAATGGAAAATAAAACAATTGGAATATAATAAATGTAAGAGAAATAGAAAAAAATGGAGTGGCAGTATTGGTAAAACAATAGTACATGCTGTTGAGATGTTGATATTGGCAAGAAATACTTTGTGAATATGATTGGGACTTGAGGATAAAGAG
The DNA here is from genome assembly GCA_024679065.1 of Sphyrna mokarran. Lineage (NCBI taxonomy): Eukaryota > Metazoa > Chordata > Chondrichthyes > Carcharhiniformes > Carcharhinidae > Sphyrna > Sphyrna mokarran. The sequence continues at coordinate 38,814,822 of JAGIQG010000015.1, forward strand.
CTAGTTGTATGGATAAAGGTATATTACAAACCTCTAAATTTTGGGAAAAAGATTGAAACAATAATTTTGTCAGATTAGTGAAATGAGTAGGCACAGCAATTGTTGAGAGCAATTTGAATTATCCACTTATCAACAAGGACAGTGAGGAAGGATATGGATGTCTTAAAATATGATTACAAGACTGGAGTAGCTGCTGCATCTGGCTGATATACAAATAGATGCAAGTCGATTTAGCTAAATGTGGATGAGCAACTTGGGAGTAAAGACCACGGTATGAAATGGTTTAAGAGACAACTTGAAAGGGGGAAAAATTCTTATGAAAAATGGAGCCCAAGATTTAATTGAAGCAGTTATTAAGAAGGTGAGCAGTGGCCAGTGGAGGAGAAATTGACACACGCAACTGCATAGGACAATTGAATGTTTCTAAAAAGTGATTTCAAAGATACTGAATAACAATGTTGCATTAGAACTGAAGGAAACTATTGGTAGTTTTAGTATGCCTTGGATAACTAACGGCAAGAGAATTGATTTTAGAATTGAAGATGGCTATTGTGGACTAATAATCATGAAAAAACTGAAGATCTAAGGAAATGAAAGGTGTGGGAGAAAAAAAATGAAATGGAACATGCCCTTAAGGGAAAGGACTGTAAGTTTGTAGATGATAAAAAAAAATTGTTGGGCATTTAACAAATATCAAGCATCAGTCTTTACTCCAGAGAAGGATTTTGGAAAAGAGGTGAATTTTGAAAAGGGAGAACGAGCTGAGCAATATTACAATGGATAAAATGTAGATGTTGGTTAGACTGCCAGAATATAAAAAAATCAGAACCAAATGGGATGCATCCTCATGCGGAAATAAATTGTCAAGGTATTATGTTTCAAGACTCTGAATTTATGTCAGAAGACTGGAGGGTAGCCAAATTAAATTGACAACCTGAGATAACACTGATAATTTCAGGACACTTGTTTTAATGTTTGTGGTTGGGATAATTTCAAAGTTTTCCATTAATGATGAAATTACTATGTATCTGGACAAAGAGAATTGCCACTGGCACAGATTACCAAAGAGATGGTCATGCTTGACAAATCTTTTGAGTCCTTAGAGTGTAAGATCTGGTAAATGGTGGGAAATGCAGTGTATATTGTCTGGTTGAGCAAATGGCATACTTCCATCTTGTAACTTATAACAATATATAAGATGTGTTGAATAAAATGTATTAATTGATGTAATCAGAGAGAGAGTAAAAGCATTTTCAGGTAAATTCTATTAATACACAAACTGTTCAACAGAATTAAAACAAGGCAAGCCTTTTTTTATACATAGTTGGTTTTGAATTTATTGAAATATTTCATATTAATTATCCTATCTCTCAAGTACGAACATAGTTTTGTTTAGAGAATTTTCAAAGTTGTCAGTTCTCCGAAGTGACAAGTATTGAAATGCTTTTATTGTAAGCCCCTTTTTAAATTGGAGTAGCATCTTTTATTTCTTTGGTGGATTTATTACGAAGTTTTTAACACTGTTCAGCCTGTTGTGCTGATGGTGCTGTAGTTTGACCATCAACATTTCTGCTCAAGATGTAAATGTTACTCTTCCCAATATTTAACTGTCTCTTGTTGGAAGTGCACACAAATAATTAATATTTTATGAGGGTAGAATTGAACTCTGCTCTGATGCTATTCTATCTCCTCACCAATGATTTAACACTCTGCAAATACTTGCTGTCAGTGTTCATAAATAAAAAAAAAAAATGCTGCAGTGGATAAGGTAAGTTTTTCTGGAATGCATGCAATTATATTGCTCCAGGAAAGAAGACAACCCAGTTAAATTATACTTGTGCTAATCTTTTCATTGGGCTCAAAACAACTACAGTCTCTGAGAGACTGAGACAAATGCAAAAGTATTAACAGACTGTCTCAGTCCTTCTGATAATATGAGTTCATGGTAGAAAATCCTTGCTGGTTCACAATCTGCTCTAATAGTTCATAATATTTGGTGAATTGGCTGGATGAGTGAACGTTTAATGGTGCCCTGCTATAAGAACTGGCTGACAGAGCAAATTAATCTTTATCTCCAATTAAGGGTTACACCTCAAAACTCAGCCATTAGTCAACATTTTGTTTGGGCCTTAATTTATCAGTTCGTTGCTGCTGCTGAAAAATTCCAGGCCCAAGCAGACTTGCCTACTTTTGTGAAACTGTGGGTGGAGTAACAAGAATGTAATCAGCTTGCTGGGAGGGAGTTACTTTGTGCAGCAAATTAAGTATTGACCAACTGAGCCATATATAGATATATCAGTTCTACTAGATACTTTCAGGTACAAGTCTGTCAATCTTACCTAGTTTTTTCTGTTAATTTTTAATGGGGTCCTGTAGGCTAGTTGTATAGGAAGTCTTTACATTGCTGTAAACTGATGAGCATTATAGTACAGAAATGAGCCTGTGGCTGGTAATGAAAATTGTTAGATCTATATTTCTGGAGTAGAGTTTGCACTGGATGTTTAATCGGGACTAGATTTCTTGAGTAATATGGTGTGACAAGCTTTAGTTGTGAAATACTGTCTTGTTCCTGCAGGTCTCTAGAGAGTGCAAAGTAGAGCAATCTGCTACCAGCCTGTACTTCAGCAATCGAACCCTTCTCCCTGAGCTTATGCTTTGCACTGTTAATTATTGCCACTTTCTTGTGCTGCGAGAGCTTAGTGGTTGTGAGAAGAGGTGATGAATTTTCTTTGAAGATTAATTTTGAATTCTAGTTATTTTTAACCATTAAGCAATTGGTTTCCTATCTAGTTTCATCTATGTATTGTAACAGTGAACTAATTTCCAAATTACTCTCTCAACTTTCCATGGACTGAAAAAGTAGCATCTTGTTTCTTGTATAAATAAATTAAAAGGTAATGAAAATTTCATTCATGCCTTGGTCGTCTATTATCTTTTCTACATAGTTGATTGACATAGACTGGTGTAAGAGAGCTGAAGTTTAACACAAAAATGAACTGGTTTTGGTAATTTCATGTCATTTTCAGTATTGTTTCCTGTTTTCTCTTTTTCAGTTTGTTTCTGAAGATGATGTGGTAAGGCCTTGTGGTTAAGAAGTCATGACAGGTCTCAGGATGTAGGAATCAGTGAAGGAAGTACAGCGTGCCTTACTTTGGAATCGCCTCTGGTGAGGATATTTAAAAAGTGTCAGCTTGTGCTACAGAAACAAAGCACATATTTCATGAACCCAACAATGAGTAAATTAAAAGTTCAAATGAAAACAATATTGGAAATATAACACTGTGCATAAATCAACAACAGTTGTAAAAATCTTTTGTGTTGCATCAGTTTTGTGACACTAATAGATTCCCACATTTCCTAGGCATTCAAAATTGAGAGTTTAACCTGATTCCTAATGTCCCGTCTGGTGTCTGTTCATTTGAAGGCTTGGTGCCTTTAAATTTTTTTGCACAGCAGCAACCATGACCACACAGTAACTTAGAGAGGACTTGATTTGCAACAGAGTCATATACATGGTTGATAAAACATTTTCCACTCTTTCTGTCCACTTTGCTTCTGTCATTTGCTGTGTCTCTTTTTTAAACTTCTGCTTTTCTACTTTTTTCATATGTTAGCTGTGCTATGAAAGGAGAGAAGAAATTGCTACGATCTCGATTGAGGCCAATGGCATTTTAAAATGAAATTTGAACTTCTAGATAATAGCTGAAAAGGATGACGCATCAAGAATTCATGTTGAGATTTTTACTATAGCAGATAACAAAAATTTGCAAAGCACTGTTTTTGAAAGCAACCTACATTTTGTACTTAACAAATATAGCACACTCCACAGAATTAGAGCTCTTGTAGCAAATAATACAGTCACTTCCAGTTTCCAATGGATGCATATTTTTCCATTTCACTTGATATTAACCATGTCCAGATGCTTCTCTCTGCTTTTGGAACGTTTCCCAAATTATTTCCAGCTGTAAAACCCACTCTGATGATACTTATTCACCCCAAACCACTTGCCACACTTGGACAAATCTCCCAGATTCTTTAGATGGCTATGAAATCCATCTCTCCCACCTTTGGTAGCTCACAAAGAACAATAGCCTCCTCTCTCTGCTGTTTCTCCCTCTCTTGGAACTGACAAGTCTATTTATTGTCATTTGTTCCAAGGTCTGAGAATTTGGAACTCTTTAATTCTAATTTGAGTTGAAAGACACAGTTTCATCTTACCTCATAATTGTAACAAAATGACTATCTTGGCTTAATCCAACCTGCTTAAGTGTTACTATTGCTTAATTCAGAGATAAATTGGTGGTAATACTTTGGAGAGATGAAAGGGCTTCCACAGCAGATATATGAAGCATTACTAACCCCTCTCTTTGTAGCTATCTCCAATCCCCTCCATCCCACCCCATGAATTTAATCAAAAGAATTTGTGCTTAAATTATGTATTCTTGACAATTTTGCATTGTTGTTCCAGTTAACACACACTTTATTCAGGATTTTCAAATTTCTCAACCTATCCTGGACAGGTCATAGACCTAACTTCATTGCTTCGTGGAATTTGTTTCTTTTTTTAATCACAGTAATACTGACCTAATGTAAGTGTTGAGAATATGTTGTACATCGATCAATCTGGTTTCAACAGTTTATTAACTTAATTAAATAGTCACTTGTGAGAATGTGAAATGCACATCTGTTCAAAAAGAAAATTAATTTGGAATCCACTTTTCCTCCGATAAAGTCACCTCAGATATTTTGTGACAGGGATTCTATAAATGTTGCTTTTTGGTCATGGAACCACAATTCCAAAAATCATGTTTCCTTTAATGCTTATCAATTTTTTTCCTTCCTCTCCATCCTTGCCCTTTTCCACGATCTCTTACTAGGATAGCAGAATTTCTTTTGGTACTATGGTGTGGCAAGGATTGGGGGAGAGGAAATTAGGTTGGAGATATCACGTGGTTTGCTAAGATTAGTAATAGTTAAGCTGCAACTTTTTATTCATTGTCAATCTAATGGTCTGTACAAGTTTTGATACTTGTATCGACCTTTATTTAGGTAAGAATGTTATTCTAATGAAATCAGCATTAATGCTTATTGTAATTTTTTTAATATGATTATGTCACTCCTTCTAAAGCTTCTGTCCTTCAAGTTTTTAAACCAAACTACCACTATTTTCTGTTTACTGACTTTCAACTCTTCTCATCAGGTAAACTCTTATTCCCTTTTGCAAGTTGGTTTTGATATATTTATGACTCCACAAGAGACATGAAGGTGTGATTTAAAAAGACCACATTTCAAGGTATGTACCTCAAACTTGGTAATTCTGTATTTGATAAACTTGTTCCTGATTTGTTTACTGACCATCCCAGTTTAGTATTATTTGCAAACTCAGTTTTAAATCTTTTCCCACTTCATTATAAACAGTATTGATCCCCTAGGCATCTCACATTGCATTGTTCTATGCCCCTTCAACTCCTTTGCTTTAGATGCTTTTCAAGCTATTGTAGAAGTACTCCACTCTTACCAAGCATTCTAACATTGTGGCTCAATCTCCTCTTGTGCATTGTATCAAATGCTTTACTAAAATCTAAATAAAGGACATTCAAGTGATTTTCTGTCCAGGTTATAGTGAAGGTAATGGCACTGGTTGTTAGTATGGACTAAATTTGACAGCAGTGGCTAACTTCTGCCCATCTGCAGTTGAATGCAGAGATTCCACAAACATTGCTACATCAGTTCTTCTTGAAGAGAATTGGCAGTCAAGCATATGAAAGGAGTGAAGCTGTGGCACTTGCCTGTGAATGTGTCAAAAAAAAAAATTAGGGCATGTCCATTCAAGTACAAGTGAAATTGGTGTGATAAATTTTAATTACTGTCAAACAATCTTTCTAGTACTGAAAATATACTTGCAAAAATATGGTGGCTCATTCCTTCAATCTTAATAATTAGAGATTTCATAAGTTATTTTAACTATTTGTCTCTTGTCTCTTCAATTCCATCTTTTCACCTTAATTTTGTGACTTTACATTGAATCAGTTACTCTGCATTGTAATCTTGATTTAGATTCTGCTTGTCTCAGTAACGATATTTCTATCTGATTTATTGAAGAAATAAGTGGTTGCCTTGATCTTACAACATTCAGACCTCTGTAGAGGTTACCACGTTGTATCAAATTCCCAATGACCATAAATTTCTGTACAAACGTCTGGACAGCTGTAGATGTAATGAATAATGAGTGCCATTTGTTTGCTACTGACTATAAATTCCAGACCAACTTGTTTTATACTCCCCATCCCATCAGTTTTGACTCTCTCAATTAGGTTTTTTTATAAACTCCCTTATTTTAATTCTTGTAAGTGCTGTTTTTGGTCCACTTTGGGTTTTCATATCTGAAGGAAGCAATTTTTTGTCTTTTGTCCCTTTTCTCTAGGGTTTGTCTGTTTCAGTTACCACACAGTTTTGAGTTTACCATTACCTTCTATCTTGAATTAACAAATACGTATTCATGAAATTGTTCTACTGTTCTTTTCCCTTCTAAAATAATAAACTGATCTACTGCTCATAGCTTGGTTGTCATGCCATTGAATGTCAAAAAGGGGAAGAAATAGAATGAGTGAACTAGCCTGGAATATAAAAACAGATTGCAAGAGCTTTTACAAGTGTGTATGTAAAGGAAGACAGTCACTACAGCAAACATTGATCCCTTAAAAGCAGAGTCAGAAGAAATTATCATGAGGAAATGACAGTGCCATTGTTTTGTAACTGTCATCACAGTATAGAAAGCACAAGTTACATGCCAGAAATAGAGTAACCTATATAGGATGAAAAAATTAAAGTAATTAATAGAACAAAGAACAAAACAGTATGGGAAACAGGCCCTTTGGCCCAACGAGCCTGTGCCGCCACCTCAATGTTCCTATTTCTACCCATGATCCCTGTTTATGTTTATAGATCTATGCATTGAAACCAAATTTGAGACCGTTTGGCAGAACAACTGCTCCCTAATGAGCCTAAGAACATATCTTTGGGATGTGGGAGGAAACCGGAGCACCCGGAGAAAACCCACGCAAGCACGGGGAGAATGCGCAAACTCCCACAGATACAGGCCCAAATCCATGTATCTGCACAGCACAACGATAGTCACTGAGCTGTCGTGTTGCCTATCAAATGGTCCAGGTCCAGCGTACACTAATGACGTGAAGCACTAGGATACTCTCAAAATCCAAGAGCAGCCTCTCATGACCCATCGTGTGTATGCCCCTTGTTAGACAACAAGGTGGACCGAAGTACCTGTAGGATATAACAAATATATCAATGTCATCGACAATTTACACACTTCCCAGGGAACTCCCAAGGCTCATGATCCCTATTTTAAATCAGTTTTCTATATCCCTCCATTCCCATTCTGTTCATGTGCCCATCTAAGTATCTCTTAAATAACTCCAGACTGCCTGCCTCCACCACTTTACTTGGTAGCGCGTTCCATACCCCCACCACCCTCTGTGTGAAAAAACTCCCTCTAGCACCAAATTATACTTTACCCCCTCCCCCCCTCACCCTAAGCCCGTGACCCCTCATGCTATTTGAGTCCATCCTAGGAAAAAGCTTAACCCTGTTTACTCTATCTATACCCCTTATAATCTTGTACGCCTCTATTAGATCTCCTCTAAGTCTACGTCTTTCTAAGGAAAACAGTCCCAATTTGCCTAACCTGTCCTCGTAACTCAAATCTTCCATACCAGGCAGCATCCTGGTAAACCTTCTCTGCACTCTCTCCAGAGTCTCCACGTCCTTCCAGTATTAGCAAGAGAAAAAGTACTTGAGAAATTCAAGACATTAAAATCTGACTAATCTCCAGGATTTGATCGTCTACATCCTAGAGTTCTAAAAGAGATGATAGCAGAGATAGCGGATGAGCTGGCGACGATTTTCTAAAATACCCATGATTCTGAATGATCCCAGCACGTTGAAAGCTGACAAATGTAACGCCACTATTCAAGAAACAAGGAACAGATATAAGGAAGATCCACAGGCCAGTTAGCCTGACATCGGGTGGTGGGACAGTGCTGGAATCTAATATTAAGGAAGTTTGAATAATACAATTAGAAAACGTTAGTACAATTAGAACAAGTCAGCTAGTTTTATGAAAAGGAAATCCTGTTTGAAAAATGTGTAAACTTTTGGAAAATAATTTGTGTTGTATTCCTTTTTGTTGCTTAATGTAAGATGGATGTTAAATTGAACCATATTTTACTTCCAACGTGCATTGTCACTCTAACCTACTGCTTCAGCATTACCTGTTGTTACAAGCAAGAAGTTCAGTGTCACTTCCTGTATTGTAAATTACTTAATCATTTAGGTCATGTGAGCAGTTCACTATCACACCCAAAAATACACATTTTTCAATTGTACCTGTTGAGGTCCTGATAAATTGAAACCTTAGAGGACAAATGGTTATTTTTTCCTCATTTACACCTTGTGTGTGTGGTGTTTTGGGGCTTTTTTATTGATCTAGTGGCTAGTTTCATTCCAGTCATTAGTTTCTTTATTTTAATGTCATTTAATTTGGTACACAATGCTTTCATTACATTTGTACCCCATTCCAATTAGTCCAAGGGCTTTCTCAATACTAAATTAGAAGAGCCATCCTTCCTAATTTATTCTTTCTATTTAGCCCTTACACCTATAAAGTTAATACTAAGCCTGTTGTTAGTTAATTAAATCATGCCCCTAATAACAGAATATATTTCATTATGTAAAGTTTGATATCTCCCATTTTATTTGTGACATTCGTGATTTACACATGGAAAGTTGAGGGCTTTATTATCTCTAATCTTAAGACTTCTATGTCATTTTCGAGGTCGCAGCAATGTATTGACAGGCAGGAGAGTGGTTTGAAGTGTGTGTACTTTAATGCTAGGAGCATACGCAATAAGGTGGATGAACTTGCAGCCTGGATTGGTATCTGGGATTTTGATGTTGTGGCCGTTTTGGAGATATGGATAGAGCAGGGACAGGAATGGTTGTTGCAGGTTCTGGGGTTCAGATGTTTCAGTCAGAGCAGAAAAGGGGGAGGCGTGGCATTGTTAGTCAAGGATAGTATTATGGTGGCAGAAAGGACGTTTGATGTGGACTCGTCTATTGAGGTAGTATGGGCTGAGATTAGAAATAGGGAAGGAGAGGTCACCCTGTTGGGAGTTGTTTGTAGGCCTCCAAAAAGTTCCAGAGATGTAAAGGAAAGGATTGCAAAGATGATCCTGGATAGCGGCAAAAGAAACAGGGTAGTTGTTATGGGGACTTCAACTTTACAAATATTGATTGGAAAAGCTATAATTCAAGTACGTTAGAGGGGTCAGTGTTTGTTCAATGTGTGCAAGAAGGTTTTCTGACACGGTATGTAGGTAGGCCAACAAGAGATGAGGCCACATTGGATTTGGTACTGGGTAATGAACCAGACCAGGTGTTAGACTTGGAGGTACGTGAGCACTTTGGTGATAGTGACCACAATTCGTTTATGTTTACCTTAGTGATGGAAAGGGATAGGTATATACCGAAGGGCAGAAGTTATATCTGGGGGAAAGGAAATTGAGGTGATTAGGTGAGATTTAGGATACATAGTTTGGAGTACGAAACTGCAGGGAACAACTGAAATGTGGAGCTTGTTCAAGGAGCAGCTACTGCGAGTCCTTGATTAAATATGTACCGGTCAGGCAGGGAGGAAGTGATCGAGTGAGGGAATCGTGGTGTACTAAGGAAGTTGAATCTCTGGTGAAGAGGAAGAAGGAGGCTTATGTAAAGATGAGACGTAAAGGTTCAGTTAGGGCACTGGAGAGTTACAAATTAACCGGGAAGGAGCTAAAGAGAGAGTTAAGAAGAGCTAGAAGAAGACATGAGAAGACTTTGGCAGGTAGGATCAAGGAGAACCCTAAAGCTTTCTATTAAGTATGTTAGGAATAAAAGATTGATTAGGGCCAGTCAGAGACAGCAGTGGGAAGTTGTGCATGGAGTCTGAAGAGATAGGAGAGCACTAAATGAATATTTGTCAGTATTCATGCAGGAAAAAGTCAGTGTAGTCGAGAAGAATACTGAGATACAGGCTTTTAGACTAAATGGGATTGAGGTACTTGAGGAGCAAGTGTTAGCAATTCTTGAGTGTGAAATAGATAAGTCCCCTGGGCCAGATGGGATTTATCTTAGAATTCGTTGGAAGGCTTGGGAGGAGATTGCAGATCCTTTGGATTTGATCTTTATGTTGTCATTGGCTACAGGTATAATGCCAGAAGACTTGAAGATAGCAAACGTTGTCCCCTTGTTCAAGAAGGGAAGTAGAGACCATACTGGAAATTATAGACCAGTGAGCCTTACTTCTATTGTGGGCAAAGTTTTGGAAAGAATTATAAGAGGATTTATAATCATCTAGAGAGAAATAATTTGATTAGGGATATTCAACATGGTTTTGTGAAGGGTAGATCGTGCTCACAAACCTTATCGAGTCCTTTGAAAAGGTGACCAAAGAGGTGGATAAGGATAAAGCAGTTGACGTGGTGTATATGGATTTTAGCAAAGTGTTTGCTAAGGTTCCCCATGGTAGGCTACTGCAGAAAATACGGATGCGTGAGATTGAGAGTGATTTAGCAATTTGGATCAGGAATTGGCTAGCTGATACAAGACAAAGGTTGGTGGTTGATGGGAAATATTCAACCTGGAGTTCAGTTACTAGTAGTGTACCACAGGAATCTGTTTTGAGGACACTGTTGTTTGTCATTTTTATAAATGACCTAGATGAGGGTGTAGAAGGATGGGTTAGTAAATTTGCTCATGACACTAAATTCGGAGAAGTTGTAGACAGTGAGGGTGGATGTTACAGTTTGCAGAGGGACAAAGATAAGCTGCAGAGCTGGCTGAGAAGTTCCAAATGGAGTTTAATGCAGAAAAATGAGAGTTGATTCACTTTGGATTACAGGACATAGGGCTAATGGAAGGATTCTTAGTAATGTCGACGAGCAGAGATCTCGGTGTACATGTGCATAGATCCCTGAAAGCTGGCACCCAGGTTGTTAAGGCATACAGTATGTTAGCTTTTATTGGTAGAGGGATTGAATTTCAGAGCTGTGAGATCATGTTGCAACTGTACAAAATGCTGGTGCGGTCGCACTTGGAGTATTGCATACAGTTTTGTTTGCCACATTACAAGAAAGATGTGGAAGCATTGGAAAGGGTGCAGCGGAGGTTTACCAGGATGTTGCCTGATATGGTCGGAAGGTCTTATGAGGAAAGGCTGAGGGACTTGAGGTTGTTTTTGTTAGAGGGAAGAAGGTTAAGAGGTGACCTAATTGAGGCATACAAGATGATCAGAGGATTAGATAGGGTGGACAGTGAGAGCCTTTTTCCTCGGATGATGATGGCTAACATGAGGGGACATAGCTTTAAATTGAGGGGTGATAATTATAGGACAGATGTCAGAGGTAGGTTCTTTACTCAGAGGGTAGTAAGAGCATGGAATGCCCTGCCTGCAGCAGTTGTGGACTTGCCAACTTTAAGGGTGTTTAAATGGTCAGTGGATAGGCATATGGATAATATTGGCATAGTTTAGATGAGAGGGTCATTAGATTCTTTCCACTGGTCAGTGCAACATCGAGGGCCTGTACTGCGCTGTAATGTTCTATGTTCTGTTTTGTGCTATTATCTTTTTTCTGTATCAAATCTATTGTACAATGTCACTAGGTATACATTTGTATAGTGCTTCATTGTTTCTCATCTCTTCTGTGGATTCTGTATTCCCTATATGTTCTAGCTCAACATACCTTATTTTGGTCTTTCTTGCTCCAATTTCTACTAATCCGACCCTGATTAAAGCCTCTAAATATCCTTCCCTTGAAAGTTTCAGTAACTGCTTAAATTAAACCCTTTAGTAAGAGGTTTGGCACCATTTTGGTTGAAGTGAAATCCATCCCTTCTGTATGGTTTCCCCGTTTCTCAGATATATTCCCAATTTCCAAGACATCAGAAATCTCCTTCTACGCGCCACCCTTCAAGCAACATAGTTCACTTGTGTCAACTGGAAAATGAGATGGAAGCAGCTAGAACTAGATACAATCTGAGATTACTGTTTTGGAAATCTTGAACCTCAATCTAGTCCAGCTATTGGAAATGACTGTGTAATTTCCAGTGTAAGCCCAATGGCCTATGTTCCTTCCACTGCAATTGGGAGGCAATGTAACGTGACTGGGAGTCTCATAACTACAACTACTGAAAACATGCATCTAATTATTGAGAACTTTATGATAGCCATCTCACTATTGGTGACCATGAAATCATCATCGATTTTTTTAACATCCTGCAGGTTCACCAGTATCCTTTAGGAAAGGAAATCTGCTGTCCTTGCCTAGTCTCGCAATATGTTTGGCTCTCAACTGCCCTCTGAAAAGGCCTAGCAAGTCATTTAGTTCAACAGCGCTTAAGAAAGGGCAACAAATACCAATGATGCCCACATTGCATGAAAGAATAAATTATAATCAACTTCCTCCTTCCTACCTATAGCCCTTTTCTCCTTGGTGTCAGCTTTATCTCCTTTCCCTTTGGGGGCAGCAAGCCATTTCTTCACCTTGCTTCATTATGAAACACTGATTCTCAGTTTGTATAGTGCATGTCTTAATATGTATGTATTTTGTATGTAAACCTTGCAATGTTATATTTGAGAATCGCAGTCCACTGACACATCACACCTTTACTGACCCAGGGTGGTTCATTTGTTTTGCATTTAGCACATGTGCTGTCCATGTGACAATGATATCTTCCTGTTCTGGTCCGGTCTGAATATGACTAAATTACATCTTATCAGGCAGGTCCAGGCAGTGTCCATGCTTCCTTTTAGTTAATCTCCTCAAAAACTTGTAATCTAACAAGTTCAATTCTTTCTGCTGACTCTGTGGACTGGTGTTTTTATATGCTTGTTGGAACTTAGCATTTGTTTCCCCTGTGTCAGTCAGCATTGTTGTGTGATCACCAATTAACATTTAGCTGCTTGTGTTTAGACTAATATCCAGCAACCACTTACACAATTCTGCAGCTGTAACTGACAGCTAAGAAATGTAAAAGGGGTACTTATTTTAGACTTGTTACTGAACTCCCTTAAGAAAAACTCTTTTCCCAAGAGACATCAACTGTGGTGCCCTGTGTAAGATGGAAGGAGGGAATGAAGAATGCTATTTTTCATTCTCCTTACAGGATCATATGAGAATTTGGGGTTAGGGATATGCTGCTGAAATTGAGAGGGGAATGTTTCAGTGGAGAATGTGAGGAGGTCACATTGAAGGTGTTATGATGTATTATCTTTCTTTTGACCTATTATCATAGTAGAGTGGCTATCCTCTTGGATATTAAGGAAAGATTTAGCATGTCCACAGTTTACGCAACCAGATTCTAATGAATTCAAAATGCTCGGAAAGTTTGAGGTAGATCTGTGGTAGCAATGCCACAATGACTTTTGGCTTAAGTGAAGATAAGATTTTCTTTCTGATGATGCAAACTGCTGATATTTGAAAGATAAATTTGACTTGACTCGAATAAAGAGCTTGGCTTGCTGCTTAAAAATAAAAGTCGCCCATTTAAGACCAAGATTGGGAAAATAATTTTCTTTGGGGGTTGAGAGACTTTGGAATTCTCTTCCTCAAAAGCTAGTTGAGACACAGTCTTTGAATATCTTTAAAGCAGAAGCAAATAGATCGTGGATAAGCAAAATGGTGAAAGATTAACCAGTGTAGGTAAGAATATGGAGTTGAGATTAAAATTAGATTAGCTACGATCTTATTGAATAGCGAAACAGGATCGAGTGGCCCACTCCTGCATCCAATTCATGTGTACATAGGGTTGTAGTTGTGCTTGGCGCTGATGCGTGCTAAGAGTGATGACCACTGATTAAGGTATGCCAAGGTTACTTGTAGGGAGTCATAGAATCATACAGCACAAGAGGCGACATCAGGGGATATATTCCATGTAAGTTGCACAGTGGTGTAGCAATTGGAAAATTGTCTCATAGTGCACAAGTCACTTCCTTTAAGTTTTTAAAAAATTAAAGAAATTACACAATTAAATCAGCTGTGCACTCCAAAATAAAACTTAAGGGAATATTGCCAGAGGCTCTTATATCTCAAACTTTTTCACAAATTAGTATTGTATGTTAAACTGATGTACTTTCTATCTCATCAATGCAAGCTTAAATTTTTTTTGGTAAGTAATAATCATAGTATGTAAGATTTAGCATAATATCTCTCTCCTATGAATAAAAATCAGAATTCTTTAGTTATACTGTGATCATTTTGATTTTTGTTTGCAGGTTGGCCATTATGCACCTTAAGCCATACCCAAAGCTTCAAAAGAAAGATGCATCTCTTGAATCAAGCCAAGAGGCACTTGGAGAGCTTTGCTCCAGCCAGCATGCAACTGTAAGAGTTGAAAGATGCCAATCCACCTATAATAATCAGTCATGCTGTAAAGCTATTACAGTTAGTACAGTGGCATCTCACATCAGCTTATGGTGTCCAAGACCTTTTGGTTTCATTTCTCAAAATAAAATGTGCAATATGAAGAATCCAACTGATAATCTCGCCTTTAAGGGAAGAAAGAAACATGTGTCTGAAAATATTCTGCCTCCTTCTATTCACCAGGAAGAAGGGGAGGCACCGCTGGATATCTGGGCAGTCATAAAACCTGGTAACACAAAGGAGAAAATCGCCTTCTTTGCAGCACATCAGTGCAATAATAGGACTGGTTCCATGAAAATAAAAAGCAGCTGGGATACTGAAGTCACAACTGCTAAACGCAGAAAGAAATCTGCTGATCTAGAGAGAGTAAAAATTCAACCAATGAGAATAAAAGATAATGTGAAGGATGTTGACAGAAGGTGTTTACATGCTGATCCCCCAACAACCAGTAACAGTGAGGAGAATTCATCTGTCAATAATGAGAAACAAAATGGTGATGGATTATGTCATAGTAGCTCCCTTTCTGTGGCAGAAATGGTGGCTTTTCTAGAACAAAGGGCAAATTCACTGCTCCCAGACTGTAGCAAAACATTTACAAATGCCAATGCTAACATATCAGGTATTGTGCATTCAAAGGGAGGGCCCCCATTACCTGAAGCCATTTCTGCTACAGGACCTGAGTTTGGTTTAAGTCACAAAAAGTCCATTGAAAATAAACTACAGGGTGAGTATGTTCGTGTTATAGAAGTTATAGCAAAGCTTGAATCAGAGTGCTTGAAAAATCAGCATGACAGAAATGGAGACAGTTTATCCAGGAATAATAGTTTTCGGAGAGGGGTGGGGAGGGTTTTGCTGACTAGTCCGCACCAATCAGAACAAAGCACCAGGAGTGTGGAGGGCATTGCAACATCCATGGGCGTATCCAAAACAGCCGACAATAGTGGGGACAACGGACAATACAACCATATAAGCACAAGCTGTACTAAACCATGCACTGAATCACAGGAGGATGCTACATGTGATCCATCTCTAACTATTAACCTTTCAGGTAATGAGTCTTCATTAACCTGCAAAGCAGCAACATCATTGTCAAACAGTATCAGAGATGTTTTCAGCAGTGATGTTGGGATGCCGGTGGAGTCCTGTATTACCCCATCTGTATGTTGGGAAACAGACAATAAGTTTGTATCAAACTTTACTTTACCAGGGAATGGTAAGCGCGAGTATGCAAATAATTTTACTATTGATAAGGAGCTGATGTCTTGTATGGTGGATGGGAATCTGGTTAATAGAGTAAATGGAGTAACAGAATGTACACCAGTAACTAGATCTAATCAGGAAGACTCTAATCCTAGTGAGGAACCACTTCCTGGAGAATTATTTTTCACACTTGAACAGTCCCATATGGAAAACTTGGATTCAAATGAAAATACTACTGAGGAACTCCAGGATGTTGCACAATTCAAGGATGACTTAGTGACTGCTAAAAGCAAAACATTTGACACAAGTTGCTTAGAAGCAAATCAGGACAATTCTCTTCTATCTTTCAAAACCACATGCCCTTCACTAACTGAGCTCTTTCCTCTAAGGAGACAGGTATCTCATGAATTCTTAGAAACACGCTTCAAAATTCAACAGCTTCTTGAGCCTCGGCAATACATGGCCTTTTTACCGCACCATATTATGGTGAAGATTTTCATGTTCCTCCCTACCAAAACCCTAGCTGCTCTGAAATGCACGTGCCATTATTTCAAGTTCATTATAGAAAACTATGACATTAGAGCAACAGATTCACGCTGGGTTTGTGACCCACGATACAAAGATGATCCATGTAAGCAGTGCAAAAAGCATTACTCAAAAGGGGATGTGTCACCATGTCGATGGCACTCAAAACCCTATTACAAAGTTTTACCCTATGGGCGCTCATACTGGATGTGCTGTTGGCAGACGGAAAAAGATTCACTGGGCTGTAAAATTGGGCTTCATGATAATAACTGGGTGCAGTCTTCTAATCACATCCAACAAATATGTGAAAAAGCAAAGAAGAATGGAGAAGGAATGTAACTTTTTTTTAGAAAACAAATGGTGGATTTGGTTTCGCCTGACTAGAGATTTAAGGAAAGTCCTAATGGATGATCTGCTTCCTGTAGAAATTGGAATATTTTGTCAGTCCTGCACTGTTTACATTGTACAGTATGATCATATTGGCTTATATGAATCTGCATGTACAGAACTGCAGCAGCTGTTAACTGTGCAAGAAGTACAGTATTTGCTCTATCATGTGTTTGATCAATGATAGTATTGTACTGTTAATGTAGCTGGCACAGCAACAAACCACTACAATGCAGCTATGTCAGTGTTGCAGTTAATCTGTTTTAAATTTTGGTCTTTCTTTTGAATAGTTTGTATATTCTACCTAAAATTATATTTAAGTGAAAATGCAAAACATTGGCGTGGGAATGAACTCAACACATCTTAATAAAATTGGTCATCTACAACATACTTAGAATTATGATAGTCAAGTGTTGCTATATGACGTTGGGGCAAATACATGGAAAAAATGTTATTTTGGCATTGCAAAATTGCAGGTTATGCAAGATTTAAAATGGCTTTTTCATCAGTAATATTGCTTAGATTTTCTGTTCTAATTTCCATATGAGTGCTTTCAAATGATGAATTGCAGTGATTTCTGGGAGTCTTTTTCTGGTCTTAAAAGGAAATTAAGTGCAAGTTTTTTTTGCTATTTACAAATCTCATTCAGATAATTATAAAATGTAAAGCTGTTCACCAAGTGCTTTCAACAGGTAAAGATAACCTGCACAGTGCAAAATATGATTTTTATTCCTCACTTGATATCGAGTCATGCATCCTTTGGTTTCTGAAAGCACTTTGTATATATTTTGCTATTTAGTCAATAAATGAACACATCTATTTTAAACTAAGGTCAGAACTGTTGATGCTGCAAGTGGTGAGTTATATAAATCCTTGTGTAAAGCAGTAATTTTAGTGAGGTAGGTGTTTTAGTAAGATTAACCAGTTATTGTGTTGAAACAAGATATAACCCTATCAAAAACAGTCATTATACCATGTCCTAATCTAACTGATATCAGGTTGTCATATTTAAAATCTTGTTTATTGATGAGCAATAAAAATCTATTTTTAAACAGAACCTTCTACAAAATTGAAGCCATAGATTTCATTTTGGCATCATAATGTAGAGAAAAGAAACCTCATCCTCAAAACATAAGAGGAGGTCATGTTTAAATCTAAGCAACATATTAAACTGCCATGATTTAATAATAATCACTTCAGCCCCTATGGTTTTATATTTTGAGTTTCAGTCAAAAGCTCTATTCCAGCTTGATTTAAAAATTTATTCATTTTTAATTTTCCTCCTCCTTCCTTTCCTTATCTCAGAAAAATGGGAAGCAATATAAAAGAATCTCTTTGACACACTGTGAATCAGAGGTGAACATTTTCATGTGTTGGTGAATGAGTATATGTGTGTACATATATTTTTAAAATCTGGCTTCTAAGGTTTCTTGAGAAAGAAACAACTAACAAAATTCATCTCAGTTCATATCTCTGTGTGAGTAGTTGTTTAGTTTCTCAACTCTGGAGATCAATGTTATTTTTAATATTGTACTTTTCTCCTACATCAAATGTTCAGCATTGTGGAAGTGGTGAACATAAGGATAGGACAGGGAATGCTGGAAATATTCAGCAAGTTGGGCAGTATTTGTGGAGAGAGGAAGGTAGAGTTCAACTGAAAGTTCATTTTTTCAGGTTGATGACCTGTCTTCTTTCTCCGTGGATGCTGCCTCACTTGCTGAGTGTTCACAGCACTTTGTTCATTTTTTTTCAGATTTCCAGCAACTGCAGTATTTTGTTTAGAGCTCAGATATTGTGCCTGCTTACCCCATTTCAAGAATACCACCTCTTTTCAAAGATCACCATCTCTTAACACTCCAAAACTAGGTTGTAAGAGTACTGATGGATATGTTTATTTTTCTAAATAAATTTTTTAAAGCACTTTTACTGCCTTTGTGAGCTTGGGATACATGATTTGATTGCATTTTTAAACTTGTGTTCCCAATTGGAGTCAGAATTAGAATTTATTTTTTACATTGGTGCTGTCCTGTAAATGTGCATTACTTTGAATTTTATAAAGGTAGAAAAGTATTCCCATGAAATGCAATAAATCTGGCACACAGGTTTTTATTTAGTTTTTGAATACCAATGCACTTAACATTTTCAGATGGTGCCTAAAAATGTTTGCCTGTTTGTTTGCTACTGACTCCTCAATTCTGCATAACCTGTAACTCTTTGCTTTCAGAATGTATTTTGCCCCAACCAAACTTCTTTGCTGCTTGCTCCAGAAAGACTTTCACTTGAGTGTTCAACGTTGCAAGCATCTCTATATACATTTCAGCAGTTTACACAATTGTACAGCTGCTGTTTCTGTGGGTCATGTACATTAACTTGCAATTTTCTATAAGCTTTATTCAAGTTGTAACATGAATAAAATGGGACATTAATAAAAAAAAAAAGTACTGGTTGTAAATGTTTGGTACCTAATAGAAATTTGTTTATAAGCCCATTTCTGGATTAGAACTTAGTCTTTACTGTAAACATTAATCGGTATGTTGGAAGCTGTATCAGACTCCAAGTATTTCATTTGTTAATAAAGCCAAATTTGGATTGATAATTTAATCAACTTTTCACTACAGAAGTGACTTGATTTTGGTTTTTGGCTATAGTTTTTATATAGAAGCCTCATTGTCCAGAATTAGCTTTTGGGCAATAATTATGAGCCACCTGTCACATGTTTTTGTGTCTGTGTGCGTGTGTCTGTGTGCGTGTGTCTGTGTGCGTGTGTCTGTGTGCGTGTGTCTGTGTGCGTGTGTCTGTGTGCGTGTGTCTGTGTGCGTGTGTCCTCCAGCAATATTGTTGCCTTTTTGTGTTTTTAAGGTGAAAATGTTCTCTGAATTATGTGAAGTACTTAATGATGGTCGAGTGGCTGTCAGTGTTGAGTTGGTGGATGACTGCACCACTTAATGTAGCATTAAATCATATGGACCAGTAAGATCCCGGATTTGTGCTGTTAATTCTGTGCTTGGAGGGATGGGTGGAAGGGGAGAAACGGTACTGCAGTTCACTTTGAATTTGTAAGGTGGAGTGGGTGGTAAGAGAAAAAAGCATGTGTTTAGCCATTAAGTAAAAACAACCTTATGGTAAAATGGTCAATGGTCAATGTTAAATGGAAGAATGGTTGGTATGTGTAGGAGATACCTGTGGAACAATGACCCAATATGCTTTGGACCCTTTTGGGAAGGGCTGGAGCAAATGCATTACCCATTTTGCAATGAGTTTATTTACTTGGTAATTACTACTGACTGAAGCAGAAAATATCATTTTCTGCTTCAGTTTTGCAATATATAACCTTTAGTGAATAATTAGATTTGATATTCTTACCACCATGCATACTTCCTCAGTTAAATGCTTTTTGCCATTGTTTTTCCAGTCTGATCAATTGCAATTACTATTCTCCAACATTTAATAAAAAATGAAGTCTTGTGTATTTAAAAGTAACTGCATTGAATCTGGGATTCTACTGCATAATTCAATGCATTGCCTAAAAAAAGTTTACATTTGGAAAACTTAGGTTTCTCAAAGGCCTTCTGAAATATAGCCAAAAACCAATTGGAGTCTTGCCACCAAGGGTTTGGCGGAAAAAAGGGAAATTACTAGAGCCTCTAATTTGTTCTTTGTTCTAATTAAATGGAGTGACTGAACACAAAAGTTTTCACTGATCTGGGAAAGCCATCATGGATTTGTAAAAGGTAGATGAATCTTTTGAAAAGACGACTGAAGTAGTGGATAAAGTGTTTATCTATATGGAGTTCCAGAGGGCTTTTTTGATAACATCCCTCATAATTAATTATCAGTAAAAGTTGAAGGTCATGAATTGAAGGAAGATTATTGACCTGGTCACAAATTGGCTCAACAGGAGGAGACTGAGTGTAAGGCAGACACTCAGTTGGCAGAATGTGATTAATGCTATTGCATGTAGATGTATTAGGGCCCTAACCATTTGCTATCTTTAATGACACGAAAACATGGGAGCAAGAGTAGGCCATTTGGCCCTTTGAGCCTGTTCCACCATTCAATCTGATCATGGCTGATCCTCTATCTCAACGCCATAATCCTACATGACACTGAGTTTAGAAATCTATCTAGTTCCTTCTTAAATATATTGGCTTCCACAGGTTTACTACTGAGTAAAGGTGTTTCTCCTCCTCTAAGTTCTAAATGGCCTTCCCTTATCCTCAGACTGAGATCTCTTGTAGGACTCCCTGCCCTCAGCCAGAGAAAATGGTATCCAGTCTGTCCAAACTTGTCAGAATTTTGATGTGTTTCAATTAGATTCCCTCATTCATTCATTTATATTCCAGTTGTAGTTAACCTAATCTCTCCTCCTATAACAGCCTTGATATCCCAAGAATCAGTGTGGTGAACTTTCGATATATCTTCTATGATATACGTCCTTTTCACATCCGTAGAATAAAGAGATCAAAACCCCACACAACATTCCACGTGTGGCCTACCAAAGCAGTGTACAACTGCAGTAAGACATTTTTGCTCCTGCGCTCAAATCATTTGTCTTCCTAACTACTTGCTGTACCTGCATGCTTGCTTTCAGTGACGGATATACTAGCACACTCAGATTGCTTTTTGTATATCAACATTTCCCAATCTCACCCCTTAAGTTATAGTCTACTATTCTGCTTCTCTGTCTAAAGTGTATAACTTCACATTTATCCATATATTTGCCCACTCACTCAAATTGTCTAAATCACCTTGAAACCTCTTAACATTCTGGTCACCACTCATTCCCATCAAGTTGTGTCATTGACAAACTGGGAAATATTACTTTTGATTTCCTGATCCAAATCATTGATGTGAATAAGGGCCCAAGCACTCATCTTAGTGGACCCCCAAGTCACCTGCTTTGAAAAAGACATTTATTCCCATTCTCTGTTTTATATCCGCTAAACAGTGCTCAATCTATGCTAACATATTATCCCCAATCCTGTGTGCTTTAATTTTGCATACTAACCCCTTGTGTGGGACTTCATGAAAAGCTTTCTGAAAATCCAAATGCACCATATCCAGTGGTTCTCATGTACCTACTCCACTAGTTACAACCTGATAAAACTCCAGTAACTATCAAACATATTTGCCTTTCATAAATCCATGTTGACTCTGTCTAATCCTGTTGATATTTTAAGTGTCCTGTCATCGTATCTTTTATGATAGACTCTAGTATTCTCCTGCGACTGACTTTAGGCTCACGGATTTATAATTACCTGTTTTCTCTCTCCCACCTTGTTTAAATAATGGGGTAATATTTGCTAGCCTTCAATTTGCTAATAATTCCAGAATCCATAGAATTTTGGAAGATGACAACTGACGACAATTTTCATGGCTGCCTCCTTCAGAAGCCTGGGATGTAGATTATCAAGCCCTGGGGATTTATCAACTTTGGTCGCTTTAATTTCTCCAGCACTTTTTAAAATAATACTCATTTCTTTCAATTTCTTCTCTTTCAGTTTTTATATTACTTTCAAGTTTAAGTTTACTAGTACTCAATCTCTTGATCCTGCTTTGCTGAAGCAGCTCTGCTTTGGATCTAATGCTATAATTTTTGTAAACCATAGTTAGGCTACTTTTGTTATATTTTTGCACCAGGAAGGAATGTATAGTTGTTGCAATACGTACATTAGTTCCATAAATATAAACCATTGCCGATCCACCATCATGCCATTTAAAGAAGTTCCCCAAACTATCTTAGCCAACTGATACCTTTGTTTAGATTTAGGATTCTAGCTTCAAATCAGACTCCTTCACTTTCCAGTCTAATGAATTTTATCATGTTATGATCACTCTTGCCCTGCACAACAAGATTATTAATTAACCCTTCTCAGTATGTAATACCAAATCCTAGGATCACATGTTCCCTGGTTGGTTCCTCGACATAATGGTGTGAAAAAAAAAATCTTGTGCAGAATCCAGCCATCTGTCACAATATTGTTGCTGGTTTGAAAGTCTTGGATGAAAGGATAAAGCCATATGTCCAAATTGCTGATGACAAAACAGTTACTTTATAAGGATTATAAATGGAAGTCAAAATCACATATTAATAGATTAAATGAATAGAATAAATGGTGCAAGATCATTTACTGTGTCCTAAAAATATACTTTTTAAATAAGTTACAAACAATATAAGTCCAGAACAGGTACAGAAAATCAAACATGCTAATGAAATGGCTTTTATACCCAAGGGACAACTATAGAAAGCCTTAGTTAGATCACACTTGGAATACAGTGAGCGATTCTAAGTGCCACATATTAGGATATATTGGCCTGGGAGGAATGTAGTGTAGATTTAGCTGGATGCCAAAGATTAAATGAAGAGGAGAGATTATAAAGATGCGTGTTATATTTCCTGAAATTTAAGAGGCTAGTGCGTGATTTAATTGAATGTTTCAAGACATTGAAGGGAAAGTGATTGAGTTAATGGGGAGGAAATTAAGTGGGGAATTAATCTAAATTAGAATCAGATTTTTCAGGAGAAACACCTCTAAATACAAGATGATAGAAGTTTGGAACTCTTCTGCAACATGTCTCAAATAATCTGTCCTGGTCCCCCAAGCTGACATAATTAAGAAAACCTACCAACACCTCTCTCAAGACTGAAGAGATTTGGCATGTCAGCTATGATTCTCACCAACTTTTACAGATGCACCATAGAAAGCATTCTTTGTGGTTGTATCACAGTTTAAGGCTCCTGCTCTGCCCAAGCCCTCAAGGAACTACTGAATGTAGCCCAGTCCATCAGGCAAACCAGCCTCCCATCAGTTGATTCCGTCTCCGCTTCTTGCCGCTTGGACAAAGCAGCTAGCATAATTAAGGACCCCATGCATCCCTGACATTCTGTTTTCCACTTTCTTCCATTAGAAAGAAAGCCAAAAATCTGAGGTCATGTACCAATTTACTCAAGAATAGCTTCTTCCCTACTGTTCAGATTTTTAAATGGATTTGTCTTGCATTAAGTTGATCTTTCTCTACACCCTAGCTACAACTGTAACACTACATTCTGCATTCTCTTGTTTCCTTCTCTAAATGGTATGATTAGTTTGTATGCGTAAAGAAATAATATTTTTCACTTAATGCGTGACAATAGTCAAATTGTTAATTTTAAAATCAAAGGTTATCGAATTTAAGGCCTGGGTTTAGAAAAAGACGTGTGTCAAGTTGGAGAGCAACTCCAATTGAATCGTGCAACAGGCTTGAAGAGCTAAATGGCCGTCTCCTGTTCTTACAATTAAATTGGAGCAAGAGTAGACGGCCACTGAAGGTCAGAGGCAGCTGGGGTGGGCGTTGGAGTTAAAAGCGAGGAGAGATGAAGGCTGATCATTAAGATTAGAACATCTTGAGTTGAGAGTAGGTGTGATGGGGAATGACTTTTGGGGAAATAATTGAATTTTTAAGTTAAACATTGAATTATTGTATTCCCATGAGCTGAAATCGGACAAGATATTTGCAAATTTACAGAGCCAGGTAGAGTGGAAGACTTGGATCCCTATTGCAGTGGTTCTCAAACCACAGTCAGTCGAGACCATGAAATAATTTGCTCAGCACAGTTGGCCTAACATGTGGGCGACTTCCCTGGGTCTCACCATCAGGAATTGAAAGTCATCTTGTTGTATGTAACTGTTTGCTTAACAGGCTGCCTCTTTTGATTGAAAACCTGTATGGAGTAGTACAGCAAATGTTAACTATGCAACCCTTTTTCATTGTTTTTCTTTACAGTATGATTAAATTGTACATTATGGTTTAGTACCGCGCTAAACTAAAATGAACAAAGAACAAAGTGAATATCTTAGCTGGGAGGTTAGCTGGAGTGTTTCGGCAGGATTTAAACTAATATGGAGGGGGGGAGGGGACGAGACCGATAGCTCGGTAGAGAGCGATATGGGAGATAGAGTAAGTTTGGACAAGAAGAGATGCACCGGGGAGGAGGAGGTTCCGAGTGGGCTTGGAGGTCTGGAGTGTGTTTCAATGCGAGGAGCGTAACGGGAAAAACGGATGAACTTAGTGCCTTAATGTTTGCGAGGAAATTGGATGTGGTTGCAGTGACAGAGACGTGGTTAAAGGAAGGGGAGCAGTGGCAACTGAACATTCCTGGGTATAAGTGTTTCAGGTGTGACAGAGGAAGGTCCAGAAGAGGTGGGAGAGTGGTGTTGTTAGTTAAGGAGAGCATCACGGCAGTGCAGAAGGAGGACAATACAGAGGAGTTAGGAGTGGAGTCACTGGGTGGAGTTGAGGAATAGAAAGGGGACAATTACTATGCTAGGGTTGTATTATAGGCCACACAACAGCCCACGGGCAGTTGAAGGCATATTAAAGACATTTTGGATAGGTGCAGAAAGAACAGAGTCGTTATAGTGGGAGATTTTAATCTCCCTAGGGTGGATTGGAAAGTACCTAGAGCTGGGGGTTTGGTTGGGCAGGAATCTGTAAAATGTGTACTGGAAGGATCGTTGGAGCAGTATGTGGCAGCCTGACTAGAGAAGGGGCTATATTGGATTTAGTTCTGAGTAATGAGCCAGGGCAGGTGGTTGATGTTGTAGTAGGGGAACATGTGGCTAACAGTGACCACAATTCTGTCTACTTTAGGATTCAGATGGAAAAGGATGCTTGTTGCCCTAGGGGCAGGGTGCTGAATTGGGGGAAGGCTAACTACGGTCGAATTAGGCAGGAACTTAGGGAAACTGATTGGGAATGGTTGTTTGAGGGTAAGTCCACGCTAGGCATGTGGGACTCTTTCAAGGGAATACTGAAAATGTTGCAAGATAAGTACGTGCCGGGCAAGAGGAAAGATGGGAAAGGTAGGATTAGAGAGCCGTGGATTACTGGGGACATTGAGGACTTGGTTAGGAAGAAAAGAGAAGCGTATGATAGGTCGAAGCAGCTGGGAACCGAGACAGCATTGAAGGAATATAGAGAGAGTAGGAGGGAGCTCAAACAGGGAATTAGAAGGGCAAAAAGGGGGCATGAAATGATTTTGGTGGATAGGATTAAGGAAAACCCAAAGGCTTTTTACTCCTATGTTAGGAATAAAAGGGTGGTTAGAGGAAAAATCGGACCTCTTAAGGACAGAGGAGGGGAACTGTGCTTAGAGGCCGAGGGAATGGCGGAGATCCTGAATGAATACTTTGCGTCGGTATTCACGAAGGAGAGGGGCTTGTTGAGGGAAATATCCGTACCGAGGGAGGAAGTGTTAGAGCTTCTAGGTAGCATTAAAACCAATAAATCTCTAGGGCCTGATGGCATTTATCCCAGACTGCTTAGAGAGGTGCGAGGTGAAATTGCTGGGCCTCTAACACAAATCTTTGTCTCTTCCTTGGACACAGGTGAGGTCCCAGAGGACTGGAGAACAGCTCATGTTGTACCATTGTTTAAAAAGAGTCGTAGGGATAACCCTGGAAATTATAGGCCGGTGAGTTTGACATCAGTGGTAGGGAAGTTGTTGGAGGGGATTCTTAGAGATAGGATGTATAGGCACTTAGAGCGTTGCAATCTGATTAGGAATACGCAGCATGGATTTGTTAAGGGGAGGTCGTGCCTTACAAATCTGGTAGAATTTTTTGAGGAGGTGACGAAAATGTTGGACGAAGGGCGAGTCATTGATGTCGCCTGTATGGATTTTAGTAAGGCATTTGACAAAGTCCCTCATGGGAGATTAGTCGAGAAGGTCAAGGCAAATGGGATACAAGGACAGGTAGCTAGATGGATAAGCAACTGGCTTGGTAATAGAGTAATAGTGGAAGGGTGTTGCTCTAGCTGGAGGTCGGTCACTAGTGGTGTGCCGCAGGGCTCGGTACTGGGAGCTCTTCTATTTGTAATATATATAAATGACTTGGAAGAGGGAGTAAGTGGAGTGATCAGCAAGTTTGCAGACGATACAAAGATGGCTGGACTTGCGGATAGTGAGGAGCATTGTCAGGCGATGCAGCAGGACATAGGCTGGTAGCTTGCGCAGAGAGATGGCAGATGGAATTCAATCCTGATAAATGTGAGGTGATGCATTTCGGGAGAAAGAATGTAGGGGGGAGATGTATGATAAAGGGTAGACCTATTAAGAGTATAGAAATGCAGAGGGATCTGGGGGTGCAGGTGAACAAGTCTCTGAAGATGGCAGAGCAAGTGGAGAAGGTTGTGAAGAAAGCATATAGTATGTTAGCCTTTATAGGAAGGGGTATAGAGTACAAGAGCTGGCTTTTAATGTTGCAGTTGTATAAAACGCTGGTTAGACCTCATTTGGAATACTGTGTCCAGTTCTGGTCGCCTTACTACCGGGAGGACGTGGAGACTCTGGAGAGAGTGCAGAGGAGGTTTACCAGGATGCTGCCTGGTATGGAAGGTCTGAGTTACGAGAAGAGATTAGGCAAATTGGGACTGTTTTCCTTAGAAAGACGTAGACTTAGAGGAGATCTGATAGAGGTGTACAAGATTTTGAAGTGGATAGATAGAGTAAACAGGGCTAAGCTTTTTCCTAGGATGGACTCGAATAGCACAAGGGGTCACGGGCTTAGGGTGAGGGGGGGGGGTAAGGTATAATTTGGATGCTAGAGGGAGTTTTTTCATAGAGGGTGGTGGGGGTATGGAATGCACTGCCAAGTGAAGTGGTGGAGGCAGGTACTCTGTAGTTATTTAAGAAATACTTAGATGGGCACATGAACAGAATGGGAATGGAGGGGTATAGAAAACTGATTTAAAATAGGGATCATGAGCCTTGGGAGTCCCTGGGAAGTGTGTAAATAGATGATGATATTGATGTACTTGCTTTTATCCCACAGGTGCTTTGGTCCACCTTGTTGTCTAACAAGGGGCATACACGCGATGGGTCGTGAGGGCTGCTCTTGGACCTTTTTTGAGAGTATCCTCGTGCTTCACGTCGTTAATGTATGCTTGACCTGGACCATCTGATGGGCAACACGACAGCGCAGTGACTAACGCTGTGCTGTGCAGATACATGGATTTGGGCCTGTGTCTGTGGGAGTTTGCGCATTCTCCCTGTGCTTGCGTGGGTTTTCTCCAGGAGCTCCGGTTTCCTCCCACATCCCAAAGATGTGCTCTTAGGCTGATTGGCAAAACAAATTCTCCCTAAATTGTCTCAAATTTGGTTTTTAATCCATAGATCTATAAACATGGACAGGGATCGTGTATAGAAGTGGGAACATTGAGGTGGCGGCGCGGGCACGTTGAGCCGAAGGGCCTGTTTCCCATGCTGTTTTGTTCTTTGTTCACACGAAGCTGTTCTCATGCTGGCCAGCATGTCTGATCACATCTTTAGGAACTTGAGCACATTCTGATATGCAAAATGCCTAAAACTTCATATTTAACAGAACCTTTGGCATCCTTGGGAGCTTCCAAAGTTATTGACGTCTAGTAACTGTTGCTTCGCAAGCAAATGCGGCAGCCAATTTGCGCATGGCAAGATCTCGAGGTAACGCGGTAAGCCATCTAAATGCGTAGGTTGATGCCCTAATGTATACACCATCCTGGCTGCCCTTTATTCCCTCACACCCTACACTTTGGAAGATTCCCTGGATATCTCAAGTTGCTTTTAGTTGGTTCTTGCAGTTTCCATTGAGTTTTAGGAAAATAATTACAAGTTTTAGCTCTTAAGTATTTAGTAATTATCTATATCACATCTAATTGATATCTGGTGTGCAAACCTGGTGAGTACTGACTCTACTAAAACTCCAGGATATTAAGTGTTTGTGGCAAATTTTAAGATGCCCTTTCCGGGGAAGTTTGTCCTTAAGTCTTAAGCAAGGAATCCTGAGATTCTTGGGTTTTTGTCTAGCTCTAGGTAATTCAACTAATTTCCCAAAAGTGTAAGCCCGATTCAGATGCTCCCCACCCCCATTCAACCATAGCTTTGACAACCAGTCACATTGTGAGGATGTGATATGTGATTAGTGGATCTCCAGTGCATTTTTTCATCCCAGCAACTGCCAAAGATATTTGGGCAATTAAAAAATTTGCACGGTATATTGTTGAAACCTAGCTATGTAAATCAAAGTATTCAGCAGATGTTTATCTGCATCTGCTTTTTTACTTTGGGGTTATAACCACTTTATTTACTGCCCTTCCCAAAACTCCCAAGTTTCTCTTTTTCCTCCTGTGCTTTTTACTGAGGGACGACTGATTTCAATCTCCATCTCAAGTCTCCTTTCTCTTCGAATTCATACCCTCCTTTTTACTAACCTGACTTTCTTTTGTGTCTGCTCCCAAGGAGAAAACAATCTTCAATTTCCTCACGCAAACTCTCAATTGCCTCGGCTTTCACCTTCCATAAACAACAATAATAATGCAGTTGATACTGTCACAATGAAACCTTCATCCACTTCCACTGTAGCAATTGTTCCCATCTTTGCTCCCTCAGCTTCAAGGGTGCAGCGTAACTGACCCAAAAAGGATTGATTTGGCTTTTTTACGTTCTTTCACGGGATGCGGATGTCACCGGCTAGACCAGCATTTATGACCCATCCCTCATCTCCCTCGGGAAAATGGTGGAGCACTGTCATCTTGAACCATTACAATCCATATAGAATAAATGGATTCAGCAGTTCCAGGATCTTACTCTGGCAAAGTGAAGGAATGGCAATATAGTTCCAGATCAGGATGGTATGTAACTGGGAGGGGAACTTCTAGTATGGTGTTCCTATGCTTCTGCAGACATTGTCCTCAGTGGTCAAGGCCCTTGGGTCAGGAGGTGCAGTTGAAGAAGTTTTGGTGAGTTGCTGCAATGCATCTTGCAGATGGTGCACACTGTTGGGGGGGGCGGGTGGAGGGTGGGGAAGAAAGAGGGATGTTTCAGGTGGTGGATAGAATACCAATCAAGTGTGCTGCTTTTGCCCTGGATGGAGTCAATCTTGTGTTGTACCTGCACTCATCCAGACTTAAATGGTGGACAGGGCTTTTGGGTGTCAGGAAGTGAGTTATTCATCTCAGAATTCACAACCTCCAACCTATTTTGTAAGCCTTAGTATTTTTATAGCTGATTCAGTTAGTTACTGGTCAATAGGAACCCCCATGATGAAGATTATGGGGATTCAGTGATATTAATGCCAGTGAAAGTTATCAGCTGCCATGAGTCAAAGTCAGAGGATTACAGTATGGAAACAGGCCTTTGTCCCAACTTGTCCATGTTGCTCCTTTTTGTTAACCCTTAAGCTAGTTCCAGCTGCCTGCATTTGGCCCATTTCCCTCTATACCCATCTTATCCACATAACCATGTACAATAAACGCTTTATAAATTTTACTGGACCACATCAAGCACATCTAGGTCCTCATTCCAGAAATATGGAGAGCAAAAATAATGCCCACTTTATTTCATCCACTTGCCAGTTGCCTCCACCTTCACTCTCAACAATGATTACAGAAAGCTCATGGGCATCTTTGTCAGTAAAATCAAAACTGTTCCATTACCTTTGTTTCCACTCTCCTTGCCTTTGTATTGTGCACAAATTTAACCCTCCCTCAGACTCTCCCCACCACTAACTTGGATTTGATCTTCTTCATTAGCTTTTCTCTTGGTTCCTTCATTTTCCCTCTAAGCTCTCATTTGACTATGAGGCTTCTTGATTCTATTCTGATTAAATTGCTGAATACATACCTTCCTTCTGACAATTAAAATGGTTTCCTCATAACTAACATTATCACCTTCCTGTTTAAAAACTGCCATCATAAAACTTCCTTAAAAATAATCTTTTCAATGTATTGTTCTATCTTCAATCTCACTATCTCCTCCAAGCTATTGAACATCATCTCCCAAATCCATGTTTCTGTTTCCCACAAACCCAAGCTTGAATCCCTCCAATTAAATTTCTGCTGTCCCTCTGTCACTGACAGGACAAAGTCACAGATTACATCTTTTGACCGTGGTGCATTTTCTTTCCTTGTCCTGTCTGCAACTTTGACAGAATTGGCTTCTTCAAAGTTCCTCCCTCTGTTGTCAAGTAGAAATGCCCTATTCTGATTCCATTCCATTCCATTCCTGCCAATCAAATGACAACTACTACAAAAATGATAAATTTTCCCACTGTCCAGCAACCCACAAAGATTCATCTTTGGCTCTTTATTCAACTTGCTGTTCATTGGTAACATGATTATTAAGATGTTAGATCATCTTCCACATGTATACTGGTGACACTTGGTTCTATCTTTCCACCATAGGGTATTTATCCTTCTGATTACGTTACTAGACTAGTAATCCAACAGGCCTAGACTAATCCCCCAGTGATATGAATTTGAATTCTGTCACAGTAGCTGGGGAATTCAAATTCAATTAATTAATATAATCTTAAAGCTAGTGATGGTAATCACAAAACTAGCAAATTTTTCCCTATTTCCCCCAGTCTAATGAAAACTAGTGGTGATTCTTTTACTGGGAACACTTCTATACGTTGTGATCATTTGAAATAACATACATTATAACATTCTAAGCCCCTAGAAACTAGAGTTTGTGTGAGATCTGATTGCAGCTTTGATTATTCTGTGCTCTGATAAAAATCACTTTTTCTTTAATATTTAAAAATGTATGCAACAGTATACAATGTTTGAAATAGTAGGAAGAATAAGTGGCACAGGGATGTCAGGTTGAGATATTTGGGTATATCTCAAATTTGGATAGGGGTTACAGTTTGATCTTTTAAATCAATGTGTTCATGAGATTATATGCAGCTAATGCAATCAAAATAAGTTATTTGTTAACAATGAAACGTTACTAATTAACCAAACACAACATTGAACAATTTTGTTTATAAACCACTTTAAACTGAGAATAATCAACTGATGCAACCAAGCCATTCCATTTGTTTTGAAAATCATTGGTTTCTAGAGCTTCACACTCATGCAGGCATTACCTGGTTTATTTGTAATCTTATGGGTTAGTAATGTCTGAATTGTTGAGAGTTCAGTAAGTCAAATTTAATTTTGAGAATGGAGCCTAGCCTAACTTAAGATCTTACTCATAAGAATCAGAAAAACATTATTAATGTGGGACAATATGAAATGGTTTATTTTTCCACATAAAGGTAAGTGAAAGAATCTTGACTATAATATACTGATGTAAAATTAGTATTAATTACTAAATGATCTAATTTTAATGTATTTCAAAGCCATTTATTGAACTATTGGTGGAATGCATCTGTAAAAGATCTTAGTGTTACATTATTTAATAAGTAGTCAGTTGGTCATACAGAACTTGAGTATTGCTGAAAAAGAGACCTATTGAAGTTTTGTCTTGTACTCATCAGGGTGTTTTGCAAGAATACCAATGTAAGGGGAAAACAACAATTTTGTACTATGAATGCTGAATGGTTTGGAAGTAGACTCTGGTAGTGGCATTGCCACAGAGAATGCACCAAGTGATGGTGACTGGCACTCTTTCTCGTGTCCAACATTAAAACTGATTCTGCAATTCAACATTTATTAAATAATGGGTGCACTAATTATGCTGACAACCAAATTAAGATTGTCAGTGTGTTGGGGGTGGGGTAGGGGGAGAACAGTGTGGTGCATTTGCATGTACGAAAGACAAAACATATACACATGGCATCTATTTCAGGTAAACAAAATAAGTAACAGCCATTTGCTGATTCAATGCCCAGGGCAATGCTTTGAGACAAGTGCCTGGTTTGAATTTTGAATAGTACTTGGCAGTTAACTGTTATTTTTGGGGCTGTTATTATGTTGTACTGTCACTTTAAGAGTCTAGTTAAGTGCATAGTTTGTGACATCTTTGGCTGCTTTGCAGGCTTTTGCCTAATCTGGAATAAGCCTTTAGAGTTAATAGCTTAGTAATAAACCTACATTGTTGTTTTCACCCAGCTCCACATGCTATTGCTTTATTTCCTTTTAACCAACAAGTGCAGTATATAACAGGATAAAAATACTGGCAACGAGGAACAGATAAAATTCTTTGAGTAAATGAAGAAAAAGGAAATTGGAGCTGCACTTACCAACTGGAAACTTTGATACTTTTGATGTTAGGGCAGAATCAATAGCAGGTCAGTGATCGAACCTGGCAATGGACCGGTCCAAAAGAAAGAGGTCCAAATTAAAATTGCCACCCCAAAGAATTCAGGCTGCAGAGCTTTCCACAGGCACAGTTGTATGAGGTGTGGAGGTAAAATGAAAGAAATTTTGTACATTGCTTTAAATCTAAGAAAAACTGCAATAGTTGTCTCATCATGGTGGAGGCAGGTACTCTGGAGTTATTTAAGAAATACTTAGATGGGCGCATGAACAGAATGGGAATGGAGGGGTATAGAAAACTGATTTAAAATAGGGATCATGAGCCTTGGGAGTCCCTGGGAAGTGTGTAAATAGATGATTATATTGATGTACTTGTTTTTATCCTACAGGTGCTTTGGTCCACCTTGTTGTCTAACGAGGGGCATACACGCGATGGGTCGTGAGAGGACTGCTCTTGGATTTTTTTCGAGAGTATCCTATTGCTTCACGTCGTTAGTGTACGCTTGACCTGGACCATTTGATGGGCAACATGACAGCTCAGTGACTATCGCTGTGCTGTGCAGATACATGGATTTGGGCCTGTGTCTGTGGGAGTTTGCGCATTCTCCCCGTGCTTGCGTGGTTTTCTCCGGGTGCTCCGGTTTCCTCCCACATCCCAAAGATGTGCTCTTAGGCTGATTGGCAAAACAAATTCTCCCTAAATTGTCTCAAATTTGGTTTTTAATCCATAGATCTATAAACATGGACAGGGATCGCAGGTCGAGGTGGGAACATCGGGGTGGCGGCGTGGGCTCGTTGGGCCGAAGGGCCTGTTTCCCGTGCTGTTTTGTTCTTTGTTCTTTGATCTACAAAATAAGCTAGACCATTGTGTATAAGGGAAGCTACTGAAGGAATGTTGCTGAGTACTCTTGCAAAATGACAGGGAAATGGATACCACTGGGCAGTTTGAGGACTGGAAGTATAGTACAGAAAGATTTCAGTAGTATTCTAGCAAACAAGGTTCCTGAGTATATAGCAATCCCTGCATTTTTCAGTACCATTGACTGACAGTAAAACTTTAGATGTACTTCGGAATCTGGTCCAGCCTGAAAAACCTAGTAGCAAAACATATCAGGAATTAACCAAGATGTTAGAGAGCCACTATTCACTCAAACCATTAAAAGTAGCAGAGCATCTTCAGTTTCATATCAGTAATCAGCTTGAAGAAGAAAATATGGTGAGCCCAAAGTGCCTCTCAGAGCATTGTTATTTTGGTGGTTCTGCATGATACAATCTGGTTTGTAGATTGAAAAATGAGGCTACACAGCAGAGATTGCTAACTGATAACTAATTTGGGTCTGAAAAGTGCTATGGAGATAGTCATTTCAATGGAACTTGCTACTCAGGAGGTTTCTCCTTTTGGAACAAGCACTGACCAGAGAAAAGCTACTCAGCAATTGGTGTGTCATTGCTCTGCAAAAATGAGCCATGCACAGGCTGACTGCTGGAACAAGAATCATGGCAAAATTGGTCAACATAGAACAAACATACTGGCAGAAATGAGCTTCCACAGAAAGGATTGTCCACAGAAGGACACATCTTAAAGAATTTTACAAAGAAAATAAAATTAATTTTGCAAATAAGATTTACAATCAGTAACAAAGCACATTAATCTGATCTAAATATACGTTCAGTTCAAGGTGAATTGCATCTGTTTTGGGTGGTTCCAAAATTAAATGGACAGCTTATGGAATTTTATCCTAATAAAAGCGATGTAATGCATTTTGGAAGAAATAATGTAGGGGGAGTTATATGATAAAGAGTAGACCTATTCAGAGCATAGAAATGCAGAGGGACCTCGGGGTGCAAATGCACAAGTCTTTGAAGGTGGCAGTACAGGTAGAGAAGGTTGCGAAGAAAGTTTATAGTATGCTAGCCTTTATAGGAAGGGGTATAGAGTACAAGAGCTGGCGTTTAATCTTGCAGTTGTATAGAATGCTGGTTAGACCTCACTTAGAATACTGTGTCCAGTTCTGGTCACCTTACTACCGGAAGGACATGGAAACCCTGGAGAGGTTGCAGAGGAGGATGCTGCCTGGTATGGAAGGTCTGGGTTACAGGGAAAGATTGGGTAAATTGGGGCTGTTTTCTTTAGAAAGACGGAGAATGAAGAGAAATCTAATTAAGGTGTATAAGATTATGAAGGGTATAGATAAACAGTGGTAAGCTTTTTCCTAGATTGGAAACAAATATTTCAAGGGGCTACAGGCTTAGGGTGAGGGGCAGGGTGAGGTATAATTGGAGATTTTTCATACAAAGGGTTGTGGGGGTATCAAATGCATTGTCAAGTAAGGTGGTGGAGTCGGGCATGCTAGAGTTATTTAAGGGATACTTAGGCGCATGAGCAGAATGGAGATGGAGGGATATAGGAGACTGTTTGTTTTAAATAGAGATCAAGAGCCTTGGGATGTTCCTGGGAATCAATTGATTCTTATGGACCTTCCAACATATTTTCTGGCTCATTTGTTTTATTTTTGAGCTTCTGGGGATTCCCTTGAATGTTTGCATAAGATGTGCTTCGGTCTGCCTTGTTGCTCAACAAGGGGCATACATGCGCTGGGTCGTGAGAGGGTTGCTCTTGGATTTTTCAAGAATAGCCTAGTGTTCACATCGTTAGTGATGCTTAAACTGGACCAGTTGACGGGCAACACAACAGCTCAGTGACTATCGCTGTTTGCTGTGCAGATACATGGATTTGGGCCAGTATCTGTGGGAGTTTGTGCGTTCTCCCGTGATTGCACGAATTTTCTCCAGGTGCTCCGGTTTCCTCCCACAACCCCAAAGATGTGTTCTTAGGCTGATTGAGGGAAGACAATTTGTTAATCAATCTGGTTTTCAATGTGGATTTCCATAAGCATAGACAAAGGTCATGGGTGGAAGAGGGAACTCACACTGTTAAAATGGCAGCACGGGCTCGTTGGGCCGAAGGGCCTGTTTCCCGTGCTGTGTTGTTCTTTGTTCTTTAGCTTAACAGAATGAAAGTTAACATAGGGGCTGCCATCTCCCTAATTTCTGAGATCACCTCAAAGCAAGAATTGAATTGTCTATCAAAGCCAGCAGATGTCAATCTGAGGATCTACACTAAGAAAATCGTGCCTGAGAGGAGATATTGTAGTCAAAGTAGAATTAAGTGGGCAAATGGTAGAGTTGCAACTTCGTGTTGTCAGAGGAAGTTTTCCAGCTTGCTTTGGCTGGAGAAGATAAAGTTGAACTGTGCTGTGGTCAGTTCAGTTGATCTTTAGAACATCTTGGAGAAATAGAGTAGGGTATTTGAGATGATCCTAAGATCCATGAAAGATGTACAGGCAGCAATTAGACTGACTTTTGTTTGATCTTAAATATCTCAATGAAAGAATAGTATCCTACATCAAATGTCCAAAGGTAGAAACTCAATTAATGAGACCGGTAGACACATCCAAATGATGATCAATCCAATTCTGTGTGCAGATAGTATTGTTATGGTAGCACAATAATTAGCACTGCTGCTTCACAGCACCAGGGACCTGGTTTCAATTCCTGGCTTGGGTCAGTGTGGAGTTTGTACATTCTCCCCACATCTGTGTGGGTTTCTTCCAGGTGCTCTGGTTTCCTCCAAGATTCTGAAAGACATGCTAAGGAAGTGCATTGACACAAATAGATCCAGAATCCGGTGACTAGGGAATTTCACAGTAACTTCTTTGCAGTGTTAATGTAAGCCTTATTTATGACTAATAAATAAACTTTAATACCTGCTAACTTTGAGGATTTATTTGCTGGCTGAAGTTCAACAAAATTTACATCATAGGCCTACCTACAAATGAATGTTATAGCTGAATCTCAACACCTGCTTACTATCCATAACACAATGAAAATTTCACCAATACCTCAATAGTTATCATGTCACATTGCTGGTGGACTATTGTCCCTTAACTATGAAGATGTTCCATCACTTGCCCACATGCTACTATCAAATAAAGCACCAACAGTTCAAAAACCAGTACAATGCTGATGCATTGCTGTGGTTACCTTTGACCACTAATCAAGGATCACCCCCTACTTGTGCCTCCAATATTTTCTATTTTTTTTTGCAGATTTAACATGCCCCAATGATTGCAGCTCAAGTCCAAAAACAGATGAGAAATGATCATGTGATGGGGAAGGTATTGGAAATGGTGTTAAAAAGGACAGTGGGAATCAATCCATCCTGAATTAAAGCTATGTTTCCAGAAATCTCCAGTTGACAGTACAAAGTGGATGCCTGTTGTGAGAAGATAATAATTCCTCAACTTGTGACAGTATCAGATCAATTACATGAAGGACAGCGAGACATAGTTTAAATGAAAGAACTTGTAAGGAACTGCTTCTGGTGGCCTGACTAGATATCTAGATCGAAGAAAAAGCAGGATTAGAACATAGAACATTACAGCACAGAACAGGCCCTTCGGCCTTTGATGTTGCGCCGACCAATTATGAAAAAAGCAATGACCCTCCAAACTAAACCATTCCCTTCTCTTCCATAAACTTCTCAACTAACCTCTTAAACGCCACCAAACTTGGCGCATCTACAACTGCCACAGGCAGGGCATTCCACTCCCTAACCACCCTCTGGG
This sequence comes from Sphyrna mokarran, assembly GCA_024679065.1. Lineage (NCBI taxonomy): Eukaryota > Metazoa > Chordata > Chondrichthyes > Carcharhiniformes > Carcharhinidae > Sphyrna > Sphyrna mokarran. The sequence continues at coordinate 38,852,044 of JAGIQG010000015.1, forward strand.
TAAAGAACCTACCTCTGATAGCCATCCTATAACTATCACCCCTTAATTTAAAGCTGTGTCCCCTCGTGCTGGCTTTCTCCATCCTAGGAAAAAGGCTATCACTGTCCACCCTATCTAAACCTCTAATCATCTTATATATTTCGATAAAGTCTCCTCTTAGCCACCTCCCTTCTAATGAAAACAACCTCAAATCCCTCAGCCTCTCCTCATAAGACCTGTCCTTCATACCAGGTAACATCCTGGTAAACCTCCTCTGTACCCTCTCCAATATCTCCACATCTTTCTTATAGTGTGGGGACCAGAACTGCACACAATACTCCAAGTGCGCCCGCACTAGAGTTTTGTACAGTTGCAACATGACATTGCGGCTCCGAAAGTTAATCCCCCTACCAATAAAAGCTAAGACTCCGTATGCCTTATCGACTTGACTGCCTACTTTCAGGGATCTAGGCACAAATACACCAAGCTCCCTCTGTTCATCAACACTATTAAGAATCCTACCATTAGCCATATACTCTACACATTTATTATTCCTGCCAAAGTGCATTACCTCACACTTTTCCACATTAAACTCCATTTGCCACCTCTCAGCCCAGCTCTGCAACTTGTCCATGTCTCTCTGCAAACTATAACATCCCTCTTCACTATCTACCACTCCACCGACTTGTGTCATCCGCAAACTTACTAATATATCCTTCAATACCCTCATCCAGATTGTAGTCGTTTGCAGAGGTTGACCTCCGTTGTTCCTATTACATCCATGGGAATGGTCTATAATGCCTTTACAACAATTACACATTGCCCTTGCTGATCCATACAAGGGGCACATATTCATGGTTATCATTGATGCATAGTCCAAATGTTGGCGATTGTGCTTAATTAACAACTGTTGACCAAACCATCAAAGCTCAGATTTTTACCAGCTTTGGGCAACCCACAACAAATTGCAAATGATAATGGATCACAATTAGGTTTAAGGTGAGGGGGGAGGTAAGGTATAATTTGGATGCTAGCGGGAGTATTTTCACACAGAGGGTGGTGGGGGTATGGAATGTGCTACCAAGTGGTGGAGGCAGGTACTCTGGAGATATTTAAGAAATACTTAGATGGGCACATGAACAGAATGGGAATGGAGGGGTATAGAAAACTGATTTAAAATAGGGATCATGAGCCTTGGGAGTCCCTGGAAGTGTGTAAATAGATGATGATATTGATGTACTTGTTTTTATCCTACAGGTGCTTTGGTCCACCTTGTTGTCTAACGAGGGTCATACACGCGATGGGTCGTGAGAGCGCTGCTCTTGGATCTTTTTCGAGAGTATCCTAGTGCTTCACGTCATTAGTGTATGCTTGACCTGGACCATCTGATGGGCAACACGACAGCTCAGTGACTATCGCTGTGCTGTGCAGATACATGGATTTTGGGCCTGTGTCTGTGGGAGTTTGCACATTCTCCCCGTGCTTGCGTGGGTTTTCTCCGGGCGCTCCGGTTTCCTCCCACATCCCAAAGATGTGCTCTTAGGCTAATTGGCAAAACAAATTCTCCCTGAATTGTCTCAAATTTGGTTTTTAATCCATAGATCTATAAACATGGACAGGGATCATGTGTAGAAGTGGGAACATCAAGGTGGCAGTGCGGGCTTGTTGGGCCTGTTTCCCGTGCTGTTTTGTTCTTTGTTCTTTAATTCACAGCTCACGAATGTGAAGATTATCTGAAGATGAGTGACATCCATCATAAACCAACACTTTACTACCTATCAACAAATGGATTAGGTGAAAGTTCTGTCTGGTCCTTGCAACATTCACTGAAAGCCTATGAGGACCAAGATTCATTAAATTGCCATCTAAAGTTTCTTGACAATGTATCACAACACCACACATTCAACCACTTGACTTCCCCAACTTTGCTCTTACTGAAGAGGAAGCTGAGAACTACCTCTGATCTACTCTTCTCATGTAGGAGACAGCAGAGATAGTAGAACACAATCAGAAGTCACAAATTTTAAGATTTTTCTAAAAAGATGCTTGCTTCGACAAGGAGATCCGGTTTTGGCTTGCCGCTATACCACTAGGAAGAAGTGAGTTTGTGCAACTGTGTTGGCTCAGATCTCCTATATAGTACAAACTGAAAATGAACTAAGGTGGAAATGACATTCAGACCAATTATTGGCTACACATGCCAATGTACCAGTACTATCTGTGCCAGAACTACTTCTGGATGAACTGCTGTCCATACCATTGGATGCAGTAATTTGGATCAATCAGCAGAAACTTAGATTGCTGAAGAATCCCTTGCTGCTACCAATCTTCCGTCTTCAAGATAAATTGTTACACTTTCCAGAATACAGATGCCCCTCTGACGAACCAGAGTATTTCAAAGGTTAAGAACAAAGTCCCTTAAGTGTGCAGGCAGTGTGAAATAAATGCCTGTCTCATCATCTTTCCTATTAATTGTACTATTACTATGTAATAATGTATTGCCTGTTATATATACATATAGATTATTTGTTGCTATGGGACCTTAGAAGGTGGAGGGATTGATATATATATAGGACTGCTGCTGTGTTGTGTTATCACTGACTCTAGTCACATGTTTAGTTCATGACATCAACTGCTAGTCCAGATCAAGCTTCTGTAGAGTCAACAGTTTATTAATAAACCAGCATTTTGTTTTCACCCAAGCCTATGTACTATATTGCCATACATTCTTCTTTCCAATAAATGCAGTATATCACCTGTCAGTCATCATCAGCTGGTGCAGTCCCTTTGGCAACACCTCTAATAATAACACTCTTGTTGTGTAGTATAAATTGTTTTTTTCCCCTTATGCTAGCGTTTATAAAAATTTTTCAGCAATACTGTATAAATATTGTGCAAAAATTAAGACATACATTTGTGAACAATATAATCAAGGCCAGAGGTGAAATTTATCAAAGGGCAAATATCAAATTGGATTTGGCAGTTAATAGAAAGTTAAGCCAGAAGTTCAAAAGGTGGAGGGATCAGGCTTTTGAGCTGATCACATGATCATCTCACCCATAAATAAATATGAGGACACCAAGGATGAGTATGTATCACAAGCCAGGCATCAGCCAATTTGAGAGAAGTAGAAGGCTGCATTCTTTAAAGCATGAAAGTCACACATAATGGAAATAAATATGTCCTAACATTCACTTCCTAAGTGTTATTTGCTTAGCCATATACTCCCATCACATTTTATTGACTGACTCCAAAGTAAAACTACAGCAAATCAGAACTGAAATCACTTGCACAAATAAAAAATATTAAAAAATCATTAAGGAAGCCTAAACAAACAAGGCACAATAAAAATAACCAATCCTAAAATTCAGGATCTGGGATAAATTCAAAAATCTGTAGAAATTTAGAGAAATGTCTTCTTCAGGAAATGATGGAAAGATTTTGTATTGATTCATTCAAATGCAAATTGGATTTCATTCAGAAAATAACAATTTGGGATCCAGCATGTGTTAAAAAGTATATTTTGCAGGCAAAAGCTCTCCTCCATTTAGCTTTTCATTGCATCAAAGAACAAAGAACAACACAGCACGGGAAACAGGCCCTTTGGCCCAACGAGCCCGCGCCGCCATCCTAACGTCTTAACATATAGACATATATGTTAAGACATATAGAGACCAATATAGGGACAATTTGTTACCCAATCTGCCTAAGAGCACATTTTTGGGATGTGGGGGGAAACCGGAGCACCCGGAGAAAACCCACGCAACCACGGGGAGAACGCACAAACTCCCGCAGACACAGGCCCAAATCCATGTGTCTGCACAGCAACAGCGATAGTCTCTGAGCTGTCATTTCTGGGTCTATTCACTGAAGAATAGAGATTGATTACTCAACAGTACCATTAGCATTGTGTTATACAACTACCAAAAGTATAACTAGATCTTTATTATTCAATAATTCCTACATTCCTAACATCCCTAATTCCTTCCATGCTATCTGCTTTTAAAGTTTATTTATTTGTAGACTTGCATTAACACTGCAATGAAGTATTATGAAAATTCCATAGTCGCCACACTCCAGCATCTGTTTGGGTACAAAGAACAACACAGCACAGGAAACAGGCACTTTGGCCCAACAAGCCTGTGTCGTCATTTTAACATTGTGAGTGCCCTTTTCTACCTATGACCCTTGTCTACGCCTACTAGACTCCACAATAAAGAAACTATAACCAGATTGAAGGACGCCTAATTTAGGGACAATTTGTTAACATCAATCAGCCTAAGAGCATGTATTTAGGGTATGGAAGGAGGGCAGAGCATCTGGAGAAAATCCACACAAGTATGGGGAGAATGTGCAAACTCCCACAGACACTGGCCCAAATCCATGTATCTGCACAGCAAACAGTGATAGTCACTGAGCTGTCATGTTGCCCGTCAGCTGGTCAGTTTAAGCGTACACTAATGATGTGAAGCACTAGGCAACTCTCAAAGCAACATCCAAGAGCAGCCTTCGCATGACCCACTGCGCATATGCCCCTTGTTGAACAACAAGGCGGACCGAATCACCTGTGATTAAAAAAAAGATATCAATCAACACGCACAACTTAAACAGACATTTGCAGAATCCCCAGAACTCAAACGTAAGACAAATGAGCCATAAAATATGTTGGACGGTCCATAGGAATCAACTGATTCCCAGGAATGTCCTAAGGCTCTTATTTAAAACAATCTTTTGTATCCATCCATCTCTAGTCTGCTCATGTACCTATCTAAGTAAGCCTTAAATAATTCTAGTGTGCTTGCCTCCACTACCCTATTTGGCAGTGCATTCCAGGCACCCACAACCCCCTGTGTGAAAAACCTCCCTCTAACATCCGAATTATACCTTGCCCCTCTCACCCTAAGCCCATGGCCCCTTGTAATTTTTGTATCCAAACTGGGAAAAAGCTTATCACTGTTTGCTCTATTTATACCCTTCATAATATTATGCATCTCTATTAGATCTCCCCTCACCCTCTGCCTTTCTAAGCACCAATTTGTCCAATCTCTCCTCATAGCTCAATGTACATGAGGGAAAATTTAACATGGCCAATGCACCTAACCAGCATGTCTTTGGGACTGAGGAGGAAGACGGGACATCCGGAGGAAACCCACAGACATGGGGAGGATGTGCAGTCTCTTCACAATGACCCAAGTTTACTTTGGAACCTGAATCCTTGGCATTGTGAAGCAGCAGTGCTAACCACTGCGCCACCGTTCTATTCTTCATTTCAAATCAGTATATAGTTATTACCACTAGAATTGTTGCAAATTATTTTTTGTTGCTCTGGGACAAAATTTCCATCAAGCTAAAGTAGATGAAGGGAAAATAACAATGTGATCTCTTTGCCAACAATGTTTAACTCTCGTTCAGCATCAACTTATAAGATTGTCAAGGATCATTCTTGCTCCAAGAATTAAGGTAAGTAAATTCTCATCTCGATGTTTAACAAACGATTTGGCATTTTTTTAGTTATAAATTCATTATCAATTTATTTTTATACAGCATATTAAATTATAAATATAAAAAGGATCTTTCTTTTAGCAACCATTGCTATTAGCGAAAGGTGAAATGAACATGAGAAATAAAAGTAGGAGTTGACCATTTGGCCCAACTTGCCTGCTCCACCATTCAATATGATTGTGGCTTCAACTCTACCTTCTTGCCCACTCCCCATAGCCCTTAATTCCCTGAGACAAAAAAAATTCAAATCACAGAATTAAAATTAATATTTTTAAATGCAAGATCAATTCTAAAGGTCTGATCTTTTTATTGCTTTTGAAAGTTGGATCGCTACTCCATTCTGTTTTCTTACTGACTGCTCTTTAGATCTTGTGAATAAGTAATCTGTATCTGACTGAATGCTTAACAGTTACACTAATCTTAGATTCAGGATTTACAATTTTGATGTAAAACATCTCAATAGCAATTAGAAATGGGCAAATACTAGCCTAGCCAATTAATAAAAAAACATTCCTATCAAATCAGTTAACTAAAAATGAAAATGTGAACATTAAAAACAATTGGTTTATAATATTATGTCAACTATACCAAAACTCTAAAATATGTAATTCAATAGACTAGTCAGTCCCTTTTTAATCTACCATACCTATGTAATTTTAGTGAACACTGCTGACTTAATAACATCAAATGGCTTTGCCATTAACATTACAAGTGATTTATAAAGAGCCTTGTAAAATTGTAAAGTGAAATTAATTATTTGAAATGTAAGTCAATCAAAACTCTGAAGCTTTATTTTCATGGCATCTGATCAAAAGCTAGTGAAATTAATTAACTGCATGATTTAGAAGTTAAATGTTGATCAGCCCATGCAATTGTTTCAACTAGCAAATGTTTAAAAGAAACAAATATTTGCTATTCCATTGCCTTGTTACTCAACATATTTCATTGCCCACAACAGTCTAACTATATTGACCCAGTAAAACTGATGATAGTAAAACATAACCCTTCTTCATCAGACTAGGACTATTCTTTAAAATGTACTTTCACATAATTCAGTTTTGATGGAAAATACATACAGTTTTACATTGGATTTGATTATTGAAAACGGAAGGAAACTGGAGGTATAGTAATTTTTATGCAAAATATGATTCTTTCAACAAGAGGAAGGCTAGTTTAAGTGAATTTAAAAGTTACTCAGGTGGATTAGAATCAAAGATTGGCATCTAAAGCAGTAAATACAACAATGGGAACCCTTTAAAGAGCATATAGATTGGGTTCATCTAGGCACACTTCCACAAGGAAAGCAGAAGGGCACTTCAAAGGTACAGTTTCCTGGATGACAGAAAATAGAAAGATTAAAATTAAACAGATGAAGAAGCTTTTGATGTCAGGTAAAGACATAAGTAAGTAAAGAATACTCGTAAAAAAGTGAAATGAAAAAGGGAGTAAGGACAAAAATAGTTATAAAAAAACAAATTAGTAAGTAATATAACAGGGTATGTAAAACTGGTTTATAAACATTGGTAAATATAATCCAAGGGTGGGGTCAACTAGGGTTCAAATATGAGATTATCTTGTGGAAATCAGAGAGCATGCCCATGCAACAAATGATCACTTTTCATGTCTTCATTAAAGAAATGAATGTTGTCAATATGAGAAATTTTAAAAATATGCACAAAAATACATACTTAAGCTAGCATTACTCTAATTGAAGAAACACCTGGTCACAATTAGATAGATCTTGGGTTCCCTAGAAAACCAAGGATGGAAAATTGCCAAGACTTTGGCCACAATTTTTGAATCCTCAAATCTGGAAGCAATGATAGTGGACATGAAGCAAATATTATACTGCTGTTCAAAGAAAACCAAATTATTACAGGTCAACAAGCTTAGAGATGGATATAAATTTGGAGATACTCTGAACATTAATCTGGGACACAATTAATTGGCACTTGGAAATATATGGGTGAATAAATGAAAGTCAGCAGAAATATGTTGCTGACGAATCTTATTTGCAAATTTGAGTTAGTCGAGGTGACAGAGGGTGATCAGCATGGTACAGCTGATGTATATATGGACTTCGAAAAGACATTCGATACAGTGCCCTATAAGATTGTCAAAACTAAAGCCCATGGAATTTATTAGATAAAAAAATTAACTGAGGAAGAAGTTTCAGTATGGTTAATGTTTGCTCTCAAATTAGAGGAAAGAATAAAATGTATTTATACAAACTTTGGCCAGAGTTCAAACTACAGATTCTGTAGTTGGAATAGTTGGAACTACAGAATCTTGGGTTGAGAGGATAGAATTTCAAAGTTTACAAACACAAAATGCAAATGCGGTGAAAATGAGAAGCATACTAACACAAATGCTAAATGATTAACTTTGCTAGGAAGAAGGAGGAGAGGCAATACCAACAAGATATCACAATTTTAAAGGACTGCAGGAACAGAGTCTGTGGTGTATGTACACAGGTCTTTTTGAAGAGAGCATCACAAGCTCCCTTCAGTTGTTAGGAAGCAGATATGATCCTTGGCTTTATATAAATAGAAGAATTTATTACAAAAGCAAGGACGTTCTGTTTAAATTTTAAGACATGCTTAGCTCCCAACTTGGATATTAAACCATGTTTGAACCCTGCACTTTAAAAAGTATAACAATGGCACAAAGGAGGTGCAGAGATTTAATAGCATGGAACTAGGGATGAAAGACTTATGTGGAGAAACCATAGAAATTGGGACTGTTCTCTTTTAAGGAAATAGGGTAAAGTGAATTTACTTTAATGGTCAAAATCTTGAAAGGTTTGATACGTTAAATAAGGAGAATCTTTCACATAGCAGCTGGTTGCCTTTTTCCCCCCCTTATAATCTGCACTCAATAAATTGAATTGCTTTGAAAGACGTCGGCTTAGAGGGGATCTAATAGAGGTGTATAAGATTATAAGGGGTATAGATAGAGTAAATGGTGGTAAACTTTTTCCACCTTCAGAAATGGATAGGACGAGGGGTCATGGCCTTAGGGTGAGGGGGGCTATGTATAAGACGAATATTAGAGGGCAGTTTTTCACACAAAGGGTAGTGGGGGTGTGGAATGCACTGCCGAGTAAGGTGGTGGGAGCAGGCACGCTAGGGCTGTTTAAGGGTCTCTTGGACAGCCACATGAGCGTATGCAGATAGAGGGATATAGTAGGACTGTTTAACTATGGCTTTTTTTCCACAGGTAATTCGGTCCATACTTGACCAACAAGGAGCATGCATTCGGCAGGTGGTGCGAGGACAGCTCTTGGATGTTGATTCATGGGTTGCCTGGTGCTTCATGTCATAAATGAGTGCTTTATCTGGACCATCTGAAGGGCACCATGACAGCTCAGTGACTATCGCTGTAGCTGTGCAGACACTTGGAATTGGGCCGGTGTCTGCGGGAGTTTGTGCATTCTCCCCGTGGTTGCGTGGGTTTTCTCCGGGCGCTCCGGTTTCCTCCCACATCCCAAAATTCGCTCTTAGGCTGATTGGGAAACAAATTGTCCCTACATTGAGACTCTTCCATATTAGGAATAACCTAAAATTAGAATAGGATAATGGAATTGTTACTATATAGTTATGACGGCGGCGTGGGCTCGTTGGGCCGAAGGGCCTGTTTCCCGTGCTGTGTTGCTCTAAAAAAAAGTGTTCAAATATTTGGAAAGGAAAAAATTGATGGGATATGGAAGAAGAGGAGATAATGAAAATTAATTAGCCCAGGTCAAGTGGGCAAATGCCCTTGTGTTTGATTCTAATTCCCTTTCATACAAGAAAATAATGGCAATGGCACATGCTTCTTCATAGTTTTATTAATAAAATCTTATCACTGATCTGTTGCTTCAGATACAACCTTGCAGGTGTCTGTTGTGACGGTAACTATAGGAAGCATATCGGGTAAGTTGAATTTGGGGTAGTGGGGAGGGGGATCAATGATAAAATTGATTTTTTTTAGAAACAGAATTTACTGAGATCACTATTTTTCTGTAAAAATGAGTAATACTTGACCAAAAAGTGCTCTAAGCAAAGCCAGTCTCAATTTCAATCACACACTAATTTACTCAAAGAAAATAGTTCCATCATACTAAATTTGGCCAGTTGTAGTTTTCAGTGGCTTTACGCTTCCAATGCATATAAACACAATTGTCTAGTTTTGTTATTGTGTTTTATAGGCACTATTCAAGTGTTGTTTTCACATGTTTGTGTTCTAGTTCAGCAAATCATCAGCGGTGTCCATAATACTGTTTCCACCATGATGTAACAGAAGCTGCTGCAGAAGAGATCATACCACCCGTGCTGTTGCTATTGCTGATTGGTTGAGATGCTTGCATGGCTTGGCTTTGCAGTACTTCCACTGGCTGGGAAGGGATATCGTAAAATTTAGGACTAGGTACCGTCTCCCAATCTGTTCCCAAATCAGTCTCTTCATCAGTTACATATTCATCACCACTCTCATCTGTCTGACTAGCAATATTAGGGTCTACCAACTCCATTGAATCTTCAAGATCAGCACTGATTTCAAAAGGCCCGGACCTAAATTAAAAAACATCACATTTAGTGCACATATATTAATGTACAGATTCTCAAATATTGATTTTTCACCCCTAAAGAATATTGCAAATTCTTACATTTGAATGTACAATTAGTTCAAATTATCTAAGGCAGTATAGTTTTAAAATAGTCATTACTTCTAGTTGCCAATGGATGAAAATCACATTTTGAAATATTGAAGCTCTGTTCATATGTCTAAAATACATTTCATCTGTAGGCAAATAGAAATCATGGATATACACAAGAAGCTATATCAACCTGTGCCAAAAGGAAAAATATATAGGATGATATAGGATGTGAAATTTACACTTCTCTCTTCATTCTGACTTGCTCAACTGCTAATGGAAAATAATATTTTAACATAATTATATTCAGATACAGACAGAACCAAAGCAGACATACAATATCTGGAACTACCAATATTCATGAACTATAGATGACAGCAAGTCATGACCAATACAGCATATTCAAATTGAGACTTGAGAATACTTAAGTGGTGATAATGCAAAATAGAAATTTAAAGAATTCACTATTTAGTGGATAACACTTTTCTTTCAATCTTTTTTTTCTTCCACTCCCTCTCTAAAGATTGGATGGGAATCATGGCTATATTTTTAATGATTCACAATACGAAGTGGGACTGACTTTGTCACTGCAAGGCAAGTTTTAAATCAAAAAAATACAATTATGGCAAGTAATACAGTAGCTTGCAGTCCTCATCTGTTGCATTTCATGAACACCGATCTTCAATATATTACTGCCAGTTCAGATCAAGTTTCCATATTGCACCTGCTTCTCACTATAACCTGACTGAGTCCCAATTCTTTACCTTTTCCTGCCTATCTGGCTTTAGATGCTTTGCCTCATGCTACTTCTCCCTATTCATCCAACTCTTGAGCTATACACTCCTCACCAACCATAAGTGAATAGGTTGCTCCTAACTGTCCCTGCTTACAAAACACAATAGGAGACAAATAAATTAATGGAATAAACTGAAGAATAGGAAAAAACGATATAGGAGAGAAAACTGAGAGCAAAAGTGATTTCAGACATTTTTTCCCACTGCTTTGTTGTAATGTCCTTCATGGAAAACTGGTGAGAAAATGGGGTGGTTAGTGCTACGAATACGTTAAGTTCCAAAATGACACTTGTGGACAAATCACACTGGACACAATATTGGAGCAGATATGAGTGCACTTGCAGTAAACATCTGCTGAAAGTATGCAAAGTTGGCAGATTATGACATCAATCAGCATGCAATGCTGATTTAACATAAGTGGTGCCATTTTGGAGCTTAATATTCTAGCCAACAGGCTTTTTCACCTTGCACATACAAAAACATATTCAATAACAGAAAGACTCAATTTGCTGACTGCACCATTTAAAAGGATCAACAAGGTACAGATTAATTTCTGGTTGATTTTTTCTGACTGTTGCAATGATTTTGACAATTGTTTAGTGCTTTCTTTAGCTGCTCAAAGTTGCAAGAGTTTACAAAGAGTGGTGAGTAATGCGCTGAAAGACTACTGCTGAGTTCAAGGCTTCTACAGAAACTAGTTCCTCCTGAACATGGATGCAATACTAGGCATTCTCCAGGGAATACTACATTAATTAACAGAATTAACTGCGGAAATAGAAAGCAGGACAGACGGCTGCAAATGGGAGAGACTCTTGGGAAAGCTCTCCTACATGAACCCAGGGAAAACAGTGTGTAAGGATGGCTGCACAGAAACTTTCCACCTGCTGCAACTAAAATTGCCACTGCCAGTATTAGTGAAAGTGAACATGGCGAAGAACTTCAATATGAACTGCTCCTTCCAGGGTGGAGATATTTGCAATGCCTTACAGTTAAATAAAAATTTAAAAGGAATGCTTCTGTTTGAGTTCTATCCACACTCCATTTTCTGACTTTTGCCTCTTTTCAACATCATCCTGCTCCTCAGCTGTCCATTCAATTATAGCTAACAACATTTCATTTTCTGTTGCTGGAGACAAGCTACTTCGCATCAGAAATATGAGAAGGGAGAGGATGCAACCTATATAGCCTTCTTTTCAGGCTATGTAGAACTCATCTAACTGAAAAGCTTCAGAATTTTTCCAGCATTTTCTGTTTTAAGTTTGCTTTTCCAAACAACCTCCGGAAATTAGAGCCATCAGTGACTTTTTCTATGTTAATATCTGCCACTTTATATCTCATTTGCAGGCATTCTCATGACTCAAAGACTAATTCATTGCACCGGACTTTGTGTATATAACTGTCATCCATCAGATGAATGCGAGCAACACAGGTTCCTTTATAGTAGAATCCAGTATTTCCCCTCTCTAGATCCAGTTTCCCAGGGGCATAATTTTAATATTTTACTTGATAAAGAATGCAGTTAATATTAATCATGACATTAAGTATTTCCAAATCTTATACCACCTTTACTCAAAGTAGGAAGTAAATGCTGCCAGAATCATGCTATTCTACTCTTGTATTTTCAAGTATTCTCAAATGTCCACCATTTGGTTATTGGGATTTTATTCTGGGACAGTTGGGTGCTCCCTGATGGAAAACAGCAGACCTCATTTCTACCAAATCAGAAAATCATAATCCATCTGAACTCAACAAGCTTTTGCAGATCAAAATAACAAACAGAATATGTAGTTTGTAGGTAAGCCCATTTCATCACTGTGATAACTGACTTGAACATGTCCGAATACTACTTCACATCCTCCGTCACCTTTGTGTGCTTGATCTCCCCCCAATTCAATGAAATTTTGCTGAGCTAGTCACACCCTTTCCTTCGACCACAAGGAGGCGATACCTTGCTTCTTGACTATTATATGTAATATCGACTTCCGATACCCTAACAAAGATACGTATTCTCCGGTGTACATCCAAAGATTAATCTCTGCTGGAAAGTGCTGGGTTTTAGTTAAAATCCTATGTTAACCTGTAGTTTTCCTCACTAGTTACAGATGTGGAAGCTCCACTGTCCATCTATATCTTGATTTGTTCACCACTGACTACAACTATGATAAAAGTATTCTCTGCTTGCATCTCATTGATTCTGAACATGTTGTAAGCTTGCATGTCTGCCTGCTCCAAGCTTTCTATGTGACGTGTAGTTGATTGAAACTTCTTTGAATTAAAACCTTTTTGTTCAGCCCTCGGCTTAATCTTCGCAGCCCTGCATTTCTTCAGTAAATGTCCTTTCTTACTGCATTGGTGACAAATAGCACCATAGACTTGCAATAATTGATAGAGTGTGGTCCATCAGACCCAAAACATTCCAGTGCTTTCACCCTTCTACTTGCAGCTTCTTTCTGTCCTTGGCACAATGCCCTATCATTTGCCTGCTGAACATGTCTAGTATTTCTGGCAGCAATTTCCATACCCTGAGAAATTTCTTGAATCTTTTTAAAACTGTTTGGCTTCCCCCAACAATTGATGCTGAATGGTGTCCTTGTTAATGTTGCAGACCAGCCTCCTGGTGAGCATATCATCTAAAACTGCTCTAAAAGCAGTGTTCTGAAAGCTGACATTCTTTATAATTAGTTATTAATTGAGCTGCTTTTCAAAAATGGTTATGAAATTTATATCTTTGCACAATCACCGACGGCTTTGGATTATGGTGAGTCTGGACTACAATAAATGAAATATTCCCTGGTTTCCACAGCATGGCCTGATTCATCAACTTATAAGTCTTCACCCCACATACACAAAGCAGAATTGAGCACTGCTTCATCTCATCTTCTATTCCAATTGTTAAAACGAAATGCAGTACCCTCTCCAGTCCTCTCTTCTCTCATCAAACTCTCCAATTGCCCCAAAACATAGCCATAGCTAACTCGAAATTCTGGCAAATAAATTCATGATGTAAACTAACTACTCATGGTATGCAATCTCATGTTGTGACACTGAACATCGACACATTTTTGCTTTCTCTTCACTTTCCAATCTTTCTTTCTCTTCACTTTCTATTTTTTCTTCAATGTCAAAAAGATGCAATAGCTTGGGACCACAATATACGTAGTCAAATGTGTCGTTTAAGAGAAGGAATTTCTTCATGTAAATAAATACTGAAGTTTAACAGTCACAGTAATCCAGCAGAACAGTAAAAACAATGAAAACAGGAGTATAAGTAAAACTGGTCTTGCCTGCAGAACACATTCTTGCACTCTGAAAAGCCTACCAAAGCCTGCACGTGCTCAGAACCCTGACCAACGCCAGTAAAACAATGACGCAGGAGAAGAGTATAAAAATAGTCTGTACTCAAAATGACAGGGGAAATGTCACAACCTAATCAGCACTACTTGTTTACACAAGTTACAATTTGTGAAATTGGAAAGCCAATCATTATGGAACTTGATTGGAATATATTATGGGTAAATGCTAACCAAAATTTAACTTGGATTAGGAAGGATGAAAGTGAAGATATAGCATGTACATCAACTCACGTGTATACACCCCTTTTCCTACTGCTGCTGATCACTACTATCAAACAGATATGCCTAAAATTCCTACGGTGTCTAAGGAGGCCATTCGACAGAACATCTTATCCAGGTTCTATCCCCATAACCCCACATTTACTCTGCTGTTTCCCCTAAACTACACATCTTTGGACATGAAGGGGCAATTTAATATGGCCAATCCACTGGACAAAACCAGAACACCCAGAGGAAACCCACACAGGCATGGGAACATGCAAACTCCATGAAGTCACCCAAGGCTGGAATCAAACCCGGATTCCTGGCAACGTGAAGCTGTAGGGCCAACCACTGTGTAACCCCAATGAGTCATGCAGGAAAGATTTATTCTAGGTTTACATAATGCCCTCCCCTAACACATGTTGCATAACCTTTGCCCTTTACATGGAAAGCATTTAACATAATTAATTAAGGACCTTTTTTTAATCATGTCAATATATGCATAATTTAAAGCATCATAGTTGGAAGAGAAACAAATTAATCAGAATTAAACTTTGAAGAGTAATTTATCTGAAATTACAAAGACTGTTTTCAAACCTACTAAAGATCCAACTTACCTGCCCAGGTTTTTATTTTCAGGACTGACCAAATGCATAATATTTCGGAGTGTGTGCAAGGGATGCAACAGTTCTGGATTAACATGCTGCGTGATAAGAAAACCGTACAAATTATTAACGATGTTAGAAACTAAATTAGTGTGAACAAAGAATTTTGTCAATTTTGTTACGATAAATTGTAAACATGGTTTTTAAAAAACCTGAACTATACATTGCTGCATTTTTCAGCTTCTAGTAACTTAAAACTGTGCCAAGATATTTACGAGTAATAAAATTAGTAGGTACAAAGCCAATCACGCAGTTTAATAAAAAAAACTGAAATTCAAAACTTCAATCTAATTGGCATCCAACTGTGGTACCTGGGAAAAGCAGAGATGCAGGATGTTAGTGTTTAGCTTATTCACTGCTCGAATGAACTTCTTTCTGCTCATATTCTCTTCACAAAACTCACTGCAGAAGACAAAGCACCTTAGTAATTCAAAATTCATTACATTTTTGTGAAACTATAATAAAATAGAAAATGTTTTTTACAGTGATCAAAATAGAATTAGTTCAATATATTAGCAACATCATTATATACGTGTTTTGGAGCAAAATATATTGGCACGATAGCATTTAAAAGTTTTGAGAATTTTCAGAATGAATGCTAAAAACCGAGTAAATAGTATACTGGCAAAGCTATTACACTTCAGCAATTATAAACAATAGGTCATTGACTAGGCACTGCCTTTTTGCAGTTAAATTATCCTATATGCAGAAAGGCAGTCATCTAGAGTTAGATTGGAAAAAAAAACTGGAAAGAACAATTACAAGCAATTTATATTTTGATCATGTTAGGTATGATTTTTCATAGGTATGAGGTATTGACTTTTAAAAGAAGAAAGTAAAATCGTTATTATTTTCAAGCCATTTCTGGGATTTGGTCTAGTCCAACCACCTGTAAATTTTGCTTTCATTTAGACTAGTGTCAGACACAAGTTCTGCACTGCTGAAGTAATAATTTTTTTTAAACTTGAGATATGGAAGTCAAATTTCATCAGGACAATAGACAGAAAACCTGCTCACAAGCCTGTATTATCTTGACTGGTCAAAATCTGAACTCCTTTCCAGAGGTTTCAATGAGTAAGGGCACCACATAATGTGGAACTAAGTTTATGCCAGAGGTTCTACTTATAATTCCAAGTTAATACTGAGTTAACATATGTACATAAAGATTGTAAGGGTTGGTAGGTTTGACAGCAATTACACATCAGTCTTCTAAATCCAGAAATAGGAAAATGAGCTTGAATGCCAACTTCTGTTGAAATCGAGTATCCTGTCTCCATGTGAATATTGGGTAACAACATGAATGATACAGAAGAAAAATACTGTTGGTGTTGGAAATCTAAAATAAAAAACAGAAAATGCTGGTAACATTCAACAGGTCAGGCAGCATCTGTGAATGAATCAGAGCTGTGACATTTAACTGTTTCTCTTTACACACGCTACCTGACCCATTAATTATCAGCATTTTGCATATATTTTGAGAGCAGGATTCAGTTGGCTGTAAACACTCCCTACAGTGGGATAGCTTAATAGTTTTTACTGTTCAATCTTTTATCAAAAATGAAAATTTCACTACTGTTATGACAGGTGCTAGTGCTTGTTGAATCATATCTTAATCATTAGGAATCATCTGCAACAGAGGAAGTATAAAAGAGAATATATTAGAGAATACCATTTCTGGTATTTGATATAGCACTTTTATAATCTTTAGCCAATTCCATTAAGTCATTAAAACAGAAAAGGCTGAATCTCTCTTAGAGTGTGTTTTCTTCTCGTGATATTTCTTGTGAAGTGTCTTATGATATTTCTTTTTAGTCATCCTTTAACAACGTCTTGATTTTGAAAATCAGGGCCAAGGCATTTCTAGTAGTCCAACTGCCAATGGATTAGTCTTAAAATAATAAAACAAAAATTCTTCTTATCCAGTGGAGAACTTTATTTGCATGCTTCTGAAGGTTTACTATTAAAATTATGTGATTTTAGGATCCTCACCTGTTGCAAAGTCTTTTGGGAAGATTTACATCAAGAATGTGAGAAAGTATATTTGCTAGTTGTGTAGCATAGCACAATGCTGCACTGATGGTATAGGCTGGGTTACTTTGCTCCATATCTGTATATAAGCAACATAGAGCAAGATATAGATTGAAAAAGATCCACAAACACGCATTTCCAAATCTTTAATATCACAAAAATACTTAGAAAGCAACAACTTGCACATTTATTTAAGCTTGTAAAACATCCCAAGCATTTTAGCAGGAATGTAACCAAAAAGCATTGAAATAGTACCTTTAATGTAGTAAAATGCCGCAAGGGAATTCAACAAAGAGTTATCAAACAGAGGCTGACCAAAAGTTTGGTCAAAGAAGATATTTTAAGGAACAGGGATGATAGTGGCTGAAGACAAAAAGTTTGAACATTAATGGCCAAAGACAAAAAGATCAGAAATGTTTTTCTGACAAGCAATCATGTACACATCATAACACAAAGCAACAAGTTTACTCTGTGAGCGGATTATAGCACTTTTAATGATCTATGGTTAAATGCAAGTGTTTTATAGGCTTCGAGAATCTCAGTTTCTATTGGTGCAGCAAACAAGTAGTCCTCACAGGAGGCATTTGTCAGGTAATCGTGCACACTTAAATTCTAGGTCAGAGATATCTTGACAATGTAAACATAACTTGCATATTACAATTAATAAATATTAAGCTGAATGTGAATAACTGAAAGAGCAAAAGGAAAAATTATAGTCCCCAACAAATCTCTGCATTGAGAGTAAAGCTATTTTTATTACGAGAGCATTTTCATCCATACATTTGCTGATGGTTAAAGATAATTTCTAGTTAAATTGTTCAAAAATGTTTTCTCAATATACAGCTGCTTGTGAAGACAAAGTATTTTACAAATAATTTGAAGTCAAATGAATAATCAGCAAAATCATAGGAAATAGTTGTATTTGACCACATTCCACAGAAGGCTGGTCTACCCTAAATACTGGTAGCAACCATTTAATGACCACTGCAGTTGCTAGTTATAGAACATAGAACACTACAGCACAAACAGGCCCTTCGGCCCACAAGTTACGCAGAACACATCAAAACCTACCCAGCCACAGACCTATCTATAACCCCCAATCCCATTGGATCCCATATACTCATCCAGAAGTCTTTTAAAAGACCCCAGCGAGTTCGCCTCGACCACCACCGATGGCAGCCGATTCCATTCACTCACCACCCTCTGAGTGAAAAACTTTCCCCTAGCATCCCCTCTGTACTTGCTTCCCTGCACCTTAAATCTGTGCCCTCTCGTCGCGACCATTTCAGCCCTGGGAAATAGTCTCTGAGAGTCCACCCTATCTATTCCTCTCAACATCTTGTAAACCTCTATCAGGTCGCCTCTCAACCTTCGTCTCTCCAGGGAGAACAGTCCCAGCTCCCTCAACCTGTCTTCATAAGGCATGCCTCCCAATCCAGGCAACATCCTTGTAAATCTCCTCTGCACCCTTTCAATAGCTTCCACGTCCTTCCTATAGTGAGGCGACCAGAACTGCGCACAGTACTCCAAGTGTGGTCTGACAAGGGTCCTATAAAGCTGCAGCATTACCTCCTGACTCCTGAACTCAATCCCTCGATGAATGAAGGCCAGTACACCGTAAGCTTTCTTAACCACATCCTCCACCTGGGAGGCCGATTTGAGAGTCTTATGGACCCGGACCCCAAGATCCCTCTGCTCTTCCACACAGCTAAGACTCCTACCTTTGATAATGTACTCATTCATCCTGTTGGATCTGCCAAAATGGACCACAACACATTTATCCGCATGGTCCATTTTGGCAGATCCAACTTGGATGAATGAGTACTTATTTATTTAACAACTGATATTTAACAACTGTTATTTAACAACTGTTATTTAACAATTGTTTTTGTTCTATTATTAACTACTGTAAATTGGTACCTTTTGATCAATAAACCATGGAACATCACTCAAAGCAACCCCCTGACGCATAAGGAATTGTAAAAGCACCACGAGATGATTGCATTTGAGCTAATTTTTTGATTCTAAATCTAACAACCATCTCATCTAGCTGGAATGGTGACATTTGAGTTACTTCATTATGAAGGAATAGAATACACACCCTATCAAGTACCAGTGGTACTTGAAGAAAAGGGAGAGGAGAGAAAGTGGGTGACAGGAAATAGAGGAAGAGAGGGAGAAGTGGGACGAAGTCCCCTGCAGATTAACTGCATTGTGACCACTTAACATGTCTCCAAATGAATGCCGTTTCCAGTCCTTTGTGAGAGATTTGGGATTTTGGGAGTAAAGGAGGTAGGAACAAACACACTCTTTCTTCCATCTCCCATTAATTCACCCAACTCACCAAGAGTTCGCATGACCGACCCTATACCCGAGTAGGCAAACACCCACCAAGTAATATAGTAATCACCCTGATCAATATTGCCAAACCTGATAAACAATTAACTCAACCAGTGTCTTAATATAATATCATTGGAAGTGAACTGGATCAAATTAGTGCCTTCAGATAGCCCAGGAGTGGTTTGGGCAGTTTGTGGAAACAGATGGTAACTTGTTCCAGGCTTGAGAGGCTAAATAGCTGCAGCCAGGTCTGGGAAGGAAGCTAAGTCAGGCCTAACTTCCAGCCCTGTAGCTGGCTTTTACATTCTCTCCCAAGCTTGGACTACTTTGGAGAAGGTGGTGGCAACTGGACCATGTGAGTGAGATTTTGGGAGGGGTTTCAGAAACAAATTAAAAGGATGCAATTCCATGATCAAATGTCAGAACTTTTTAACCCTTGTAGAAACAACTTAAAAGGAGCAAAGAGAAATAGTCAAATGGAGAGATTTCAGAAGAAATTCCAGAGCTTAAGGAGTAAGCAGCTGAAGAATGGTAGCAATGGTGGCCAAAATTAGAGCAGCACAAATATCAGAAGGTTGTAAGGGTAGAGGAAGATATAGAAAGGGGAAGAGAACCTTCAATACTCTCTACAGGTCCTATCTGTCTAGATTAAATGAAGCAAAATATCAATGTGACATACATCAATATAAAACAGCAATAATTTTTATTCTAGAATGTAACACTCAAAATTTAAGTTTAAAAAAACTTATTACAAAAGTTTTTGATAATTACTTCTGTATTAGCTATCCAAATTTGTTCTTTACAGCATATAACAAAACAAGGTTTGAATTATCGTGCATGTTTGCAACCAGGACAATATTCAACTTTGAACTCAGGTTTCTTTCTTTACATAACTAAGGCAAGTGATTGACATGCACATTTATTCCATTCAAGAACACATCATGGGGTAGCCATGAACCACTCGTTTACACAATTTATATGTACACAACAACTAGAAGTTAACTAAACAAAGGGAGACTTAGAGACAATAGACTAAATCCTGAGCTCATGTTCACCATCTGCAAGGTTGGTGGTGAGGGCTCCGATCCGGAAGCTGCAGTTCTCGCTGGTGAGAATGCGACTTCAGATTTTCCCCACCTTTAGCTGGCAATGTCATCAGGTTCATATTCATAGTGGGTGGGAACCTCCTTTGCATGCACTACGATACTATTAACGCCCCTCTCCAAATACTGATACCATGCCAATGTCACGCTGCGGGGTTCACAACAGGTTCACACACGTGAACCTGTCATGGAGGTCTCCACAGGAGCACAAAGCAACGGTGGTGGTGGTGGTTTGCTCAGGCAGAGTCCTGGCAATGCTCCTTGACACAGGTTAGCACTGCCTTGTTGGCAACATGTCACCCTGGCAGTGCCATCCTGTGCCAAGGGACGGTCACAGTAGGAGCTTCATAGGGGAGGGTCCGCAGTTAATACTGCCATGCTTTGGGCTGGTAGCCATCCAATGAGCAAAGGATGCCTATTCGATGGAGGTTACACTTTATCAAAACAATGGGATTCAGAGGACTGCAATATTGCTGCATGCTATTTCAACTCTGCACATTATCAATGTTGATGGCCTCCAAATGTGATTGAGGGTCTAAATCATGAACAGGCTTGTCCTTTAGTTTAAATCAGCCAAATGCACTTCCCTAATGGTCTTTAGAGAAGATAAATTATTATTGAATCAGTTTTGATTAGACACACACGTTTTGCATACCACAACCTTTTTTATGCATTATTATCAGAAATCCTACAGCATAATAAGAAGTCTCACAATACCAGATTGAAGCCCAACAGGTTTATTTGGTAGCACAAACTTTCGAAGTGTTGCTCCTTCTTCAGGTGAGTTTGTTCACAAACAAAGCATACAGAGAGACAAATTCAATTTACAAAATAATGGTTGGAATGCAAGTCTTTACAAATAATCAAGTTCTAAAGCTACAGGCAATGTGAGTGGAGTGAGGGTTAAGCACAGATTAAAGAGGCATGTACCATCTCCAGCCAGGACAGTTAGTGAGATTTTACGTGCCCAGGCAAGTCGTGAGGGTTACAGATAATGTGACACGAACCCAAGATCTCAGTTGAGTCCGCTTTCATATGCAAAACTTGGCTATACGTCTCTGCTCAGCGATTCTGCGTTGTCGTGTGTCGTGAAGGCTGCCTTGGAAAACGCTTACCCGAAGATCAGAGGCTGAATGCCTGTGACTGCTTAAGAGAACTCTCTGCCTGGTGATTGTCGAGTGGTGTTTATTAATCTGTTGTCATAGCATCTGCATGTCTCCCCAATGTACCATGCCTCAGCACATCCTTTCCTGCAGCGTATCAGGTAGACAGCATTGGCCGAGTTGCATGAGTGTCAACTGTGTACCTGGTGGATGGTGTTTTTAGGTGAGATGATGGCATCCGTGTTGATGATCCAGCATGTCTTGTGAGATTGCTGCGGCAGAGTTCTGTGGTATCACGGTCACTGTTCTCCTGAAGGTTAGGTAGTTTGCTGTGGACAAAGATCTGTTTGAGGTTGTGCAGTTGTTTGAAAGCAAGAAGTGGGGTGGCCTTGGCGAGATGTTAGTTTTTATTGATGACATGTTGGAAGCTCCGAAAATGATGTCATAGCCTCTCCATTCTGGGGAAGTACTGGACAATGAAGTCTGTCTGCCATATTGCGTGTTTGTCTTCTGAGGAGGTCAGTACGCTTTCTCACTGTGGCGCATCGGAACTGTTGATCAACGAGTCAAGCACCATATCCTGTTCTTATGAGGGTGTCTTTCAGCATCTGTGTCAGATCCTGCATTACGGAAGGCTAGTCCATAGGAGATAGCTTCTTTAATGTGTTTAGGGTGGAAGTTGAAAAAGTAGAGTATCGTGAGGTTATCCATGAGCTTACAGTACAGTGAAATGCTGAGATAACATCCTTAATAGAGAATGCATGTATCCAAGAATGCAACAGGTTTCAAAGAGTATCCATGGTGAGTCTGACGGTGGGATGGAACTTGTTGATGTCATCATATAGTTGTTTCAGTGATTGTTCGCCATGAGTCCGAAGAAAGAAAATGTCATCAATGTATCTAGTGTATAATGTCAGTTGAAAATTCTGTGCAGTGAAGAGGTCTTGTTTGAATCTGTCATAAAGATGTTGGCACATTGAGGTGCAAATTTAGTCCCCAGGGCTGTTCCGTGTGTTTGGATGAAGAACTGATTGTTGAAGGTGAAGAAGTTATGGTCCAGGATGAAATTGATGAGTTGTAGAATTGCATCTGGAGATTCGCAGTTATAAGCCAGAGTACTAAGGCAGTTGCAGCAATACTGTCATCATGGCGGATGCTGGTGTACAGTGCCGAGACATCCACTGTGACAAGGAGTGCTTTTGGTTCAACTGCTCCATGTGTGCTGAGTTTCTGTAGGAAGTCCATAGTGTCGCGACAGAAGCAGAGGGTTCTTTGTACATAGGTTTCAGGATGCCCTCGATGTAGCCCGAGAGATTCTCACAGTGTCCCATTGCCTGATATGATGGGATGGCCGTAGCTGGTGGGGAGTATGTGGGATGAGAGCACGGAACTCTGAAGATCCGGATCAAAGGTCTTGATCAGTCTGTTGAGTTGATGGGTGTGTTCTTTGGTCAGATCTGGGGCTAACTGTCTGTAGTGTCCCTCGTTGTTCAGTTGTTGGTACACTTTGCAGTAATCCATTCTGTTCAGTGTGACAGTGGTCCCTCCTTTGCTGGTTTGATGACAACGTTGTGGTTGGTCTTGAAAACACAGATGGTATCGTGTTGTACTTGGATGACGTTCAGGGCTGTCTTGTGAGTGCAACCGATGAATCTGGTAATGATACATCTCCTGGCGGCTTGGGCATATGTGTTGAGTTGAGGGCAGTGGTCTTCCAGAGGAGTCCAATTCACTGAACCGCAAGTCCACAGATAACCTCACAATGCTCCACTTCTCTAGCTTTCACCCTAAACACATTAAAGAAGCCAATCCCTATGGACAAGGTCTCCACATACATAGGGTCTGCTCAGATGAGGAGGATCGCAACAGACATCTACAGACGCCAAAAGACATCAGCATAAGAACAGAATATGACGCTCGACTCATCAATCGACAGTTCCGACGCGCCACAGCGAAAAACTACACCAACCACTCCGGGTACTTCCCCGGAGCAGAGAAGCTATGACATCTTCTCTGGAGCCTTCAACATGTCATCGATAAAGATTAACATCTCGCCAAGGCCAATCCCACATCTCCACTTTTTGCCTT
Organism: Sphyrna mokarran; assembly: GCA_024679065.1. Lineage (NCBI taxonomy): Eukaryota > Metazoa > Chordata > Chondrichthyes > Carcharhiniformes > Carcharhinidae > Sphyrna > Sphyrna mokarran. The sequence goes on from JAGIQG010000015.1 coordinate 38,875,833, forward strand.
CAAACAACCGCATAACCTCAAACAAACAATTGTCCACAGCAAACTATCCAGCCTTCAGGAGAAGTGACCATGATACCACATAACCCTGCCACAGCAAGCTCTACAAGATATGCCAGATCATCGAGATACATGCTATCACCTCACGAGAACATCATCCAACAGGTACATGGTACATACTCTTTCAACTTGTCTACGCTGCAGAAAGGATGTCCCGAGGCAAGTTTCATTGGGGAGACCATGCAGATGTTACAATAACAGATAAACGAACACTGCTTGACAATCACTAGGAGGACTGTTCTCTTTTTGTCGGGGAACACTTCAGTAGTCACGGGCATTCAGCCTCTGATTTTCGGGTAAATGTTCTCCGAGGTGGCCTTCACAACACACAATGCAGAATCCTTGAACAGAAACTGATAACCAAGTTCCACACATGAGGACGGCCTCAACTGGGATCTTGGGTTCATATCACACTATCTATATCTCCACGTCTTGCCTGGGCTTGCAAAATCTCTCTAACTGTCCTGGCTGGAGACAATACACACCTCTTTAACCTGTGCTTAACCTCTCTCCACTCAGTTGTTTGTACGTTTAAGACTTGATTACTTGTAAAGACTCACATTCCAACCATTATCTTGTAAATTGAATTTGTGTCTATGTATGCCCTGCTTGTGAACACAACTTCTCACTCACCTGAAGAAGGAACAGCACTCTGAAAGATTGTGCTACCAAATAAACCTGTTGGACTTTAATCTGGTATTGTGAGACTTCTTACTGTGCTTACCCCAATCTAACGCCAGCATCTTCACATCATTCCTACAATATTACATTGAATATATAGAATCAACACAACAATTTACTGCCTGAAGACTGTGGTAACAAAAATGTTAACAATGTTCAAAAGTTATTAACAGACTTGAAAATAGTGGTTTTAGTAGAATATACAGCCTTTATATACAAAAGCACACTTAAGAAGCTCACCTGGTCCTTGTGCAGTTTTTTTCTCTTCCACCCAGTTATAATAAGCTGAATAATCCCCATTGCTGGGCAGATATATCCAGCGGCCTACAATCCCTATGTTGGTTTCTCCATTGTTATCATCACAAATCCATCTTCCAGAGAGATAAGTAGTTCTCCTCGCCTCTGCCAGCTCACTAACAGTACTGGAGGTCATGCCACTGTCAGACTCAAATGTTGCATCTGCTGGATCCCTAGCATGACCAACAAAAGAATTTCATGATCATGCGTATTTTATAGTGAATGGAATATATTACAATCCCTAATTAATGAATATGAATCACTGTGGTGCATCAGAAAAACTGGAATTTCAATATAAAGTCACATTTAAGCAGGATATATATGCATACAAAACATAAAACGTGATAATAGAAATTAAGATTTTGCATTAATAATATCACTTTTAATCAATTTGTTTAGTTGCAAGAGATCCCTTTCAATTAGGATAGTTATTATTTAAATCAAATATTAAATTATGACCAATTAATGAACTAACTTTAATAAACCTATTCCCAAAAATTCATAAATGGTAATTAATTCAACATTTCCAGTATAATTAATCCTATTGAGTTATCAATTGTTAACTGTGAGGAGAAAATACATGCGGCCCTGGTACTTCTCCACGTTGGGGTAAAAATTAGTTGCATAGTTATCCAAAACCAGATTCATGCATATTCTAATGACCAATTAGATAGAGGAAATTAGAAAGGAAAAACAGCTAACAGTTAATACTGATGTGTGAAATCAAAAGAAAAATATTTGCCCTTTACACTGTTCAGATTCTGCCATAATTTAGTCCAGTCACATTTAAGTCTCAAAAGAGTATTGCAGGATGCAAAATAGTCTCTATCTAATCATGCAATCAGTGTTACTCCCTTCCATTTTGAAAGTCTGGAGAAGGCTGTTGCAGTTTTTAATCAAATGATTTAAAATGCTATATGTTCATATTAAAACTATATATGAGTATTAACCATCAGAAACTATAAGTAACTTTAAAATTTGCAAAGGCCTATAGTTCTCTTAAAGGTAAATGAACATAAAATCATTTTTGACTTTTGTTTTAATCTTCCCTACCTCATTCCTATTTTCACCTCCTGTAGAGGGAAAATCACCCGTGTTAGTTCCAGGATGTGTGTCCAACGGTTGCGGGCTAGGTACTCTTGTCGATTCCAGAAGTCAATATTTTTCTTCTCAACCAAATCATTAAGTTTACGGATGAGTCTCTGAATTTTGTCCTTCTTTTCTTGATGCCGTTGGGCCCGCCGTTGTAACTTTTGGTTGTTTTCCTGATTTTTAAATACCAATTCTTTCTCTGAATTTAGCAACAAAGTTAAAAGTTAATAGCATCACATTCTCATCATCTTCCAATTTTAATAAAGTTCAAATAAATAAAAAGTATATTTTAATATTTCTCTTCTCAATGTTTCAGACACATTTCCTGAACTCAGACAATGTTATTTTAAACTAGGAGCTATGCAACAGCAGTTCAGGTTACTTTCCTTCTGTAGGCTTAGGGATTTTTTTTGTATTATTGTACTGTACTATCTTTAAATATATGTTAAGAATGTACTGTATAGTAAGATAATCACAAAGTATGTTGGGTGACCTCAGCTGAATGTTAGCTAACTAAATATCACGAGGGGTCATGGGCTTAGGGTGAGGGAGGTAAGGTATAATTTGGATGCTAGAGGGAGTTTTTTCACACAAAGGGTTGTGGGGGTGTGGAACACACTGCCAAATAAGGTGGTGGAGGCAGGCACACTGGAGTTATTTAAGAGATACTTAGATGGGCACATGAACAGAATGGGGATGGAGGAATATAGAAGACTGATTTAAAATAGGGATCATGAGCCTTGGGAGTTCCCTGAGAATTGTGAATGATATTGATGTATTTCTGTTTTATCCTACAGGTACTTCAGTCTGCCTTGTTGTCTAATAAGGGGCATACACACGATGAGTTGTGAGAGGGCTGCTCTTGGATTTTTCGAGAGTATCCTAGTGCTTCACATCATTAGTGTACGCTTGAACTGAACCAGTTGATGGGCAACACGACAGCTCAGTCACTATCACTGGGTTGTGCAGATACATGGATTTGGGCCTGTGTCTGTGGGAGTTTCCACATTCTCCCCATGCTCGTGTGGGTTTTCTCCGGGTGCTCCGGTTTCCTCCCATATCCCAAAGATGTGCTCTTAGGCTGACTGGCAAAACAAATTCTCCCTTAGTTGTCTCGCAAATTTGGTTCCAATGCAGATTTCTATAAACATAGACAGGGATCACGGGTGGAAGTGGGAACATCGAGGTCGTGGCATGGGCTCGTTGGGCCGAAGGGCCTGTTTCCCGTGCTGTTTTGTTCTTTGTTCTTTAAAGTTTTGTATAAGTGACATGAAATGCTGAGAAGTGATGTAAAATGGTTAATTCATTTATTGTAAAACTTTACTGGAAACACTTTAAATTGTGAACAGCTTCAGGGAAACTTCTGACCTTTCTTTCAATAAAAGATTGTACACTGTATCTGACATAGAGCTGTAGACAGAGTCTGTACAAACTAGCCTTTTTAAGCTGCCATTTTAGGTGAGTGACCTGTGAGCACAGCAGCTAGAGGTGTGGTGTGACCCTTTCATCATACTGCTGTGAAAGACAAAAAACATGAGTTGCATAGTGCTCATAATATCAAAAAGGTGAGCCTGAAACCCTGCAAACCAGAAATGAATATATGCTACTGGGGGTCTTTAAATTCATTCAAGCTCAAAATATAATCTGGTAGAAAAACCGATTTGATAATTACTGACCAAACAGATAGTCAGAAAGGAGTTTCACCTCATACGGCACAAAGCCATGCTGATGTAAAGTATATAAAATAAGAACTTATGAGACGCAAAGTGCACATCAAGTAGAAGAAAAGATGGACAACCACTAAGAAGTGAATGCCACAGTTAGCTGGAGGTCAAAGACTGGTGTTCCACAATTAATACTATTACTTACCATTGCTTGTTAAGTATTATGCATTTGTTCTTATTGTGATAAACTTAATTCTTTTTTCAAACTTGGGGAAAGAACAATGAAAGTTCTGCTTATTGTTGCACAGCAAAAAATGCATACGCTTTTTCAGGAACTTTTTCCAAACTTAAAGGGGATACTCCACAGAAATTCTCCATTATCTGATGTATAACAAAGGGAAATATCTACCATCATTCAGTCTTTGCCACTGTTTTAAGCACCTTGTTTAGAATGAACACACAAATTAAGAGCAGGGGTAATATGAGTGCCTTTGAGCCTGCTTCGCCATTCAATTAGATCATGGCTGATCAGAGTGTAACTTCAATCCCGCATTCCTGCCAACCCCTGAATAACCTTGCAACCCCTGTTAATCAAGAATTTACCTAGCTCTGGCTTAAAAATGTTCAAAGACTTTGCTTCCATTGCCTTTTGAGATAGAGAGGTCCAAAGATTCTCATCCTTCAAAGGAAAAAATTCTCCTCATCTGCCTTAAATGAGTGACCCCTTATTTTTAAACGTGGCCCCTAAATTTCTGACAAGAGGAAACATCCTCTCTAAACAGACCCTGTCAACACCCATCAGGATCTTAAAAGATTTTGATCCAGTTGCCTCTTAATCTCCTACGTTCTAGCGGATATGAACCAAACCTATCCAACCATTCCTCATAAGACAACTCACCCATTTATGGTATTAATGAGTAAACTTTCTCCAAACTGTTTCAAATCCATTTATATCCTTCCTTAAAGAAGGAGACCAATACCCCCAGAGATTTGATCCCATCAATGCCATGTTCAACTGAAGCATAAGTCCCCAACTTTTATAATTCTCCTCAAAAGAAATTATAACTTTTTAGCTTTCCCAATTATCTGCTGTAAATGTTTGCACCCCAGGTGACTTTAGTCACCAGGTAAATCTGACAGCAAGTGAAACATACTTTCTGTTTAAATAAAACAAAACAACAAATACAAATGTTAAAAATTATGTAAAATATTTATTTAAACTAGACAAAATTCTTACATTGCTGGGTGGCTGGATGGCACAAGTGGTTAGCACTGGTGCCTCACAGCACCAGGGACCAGCCTTGGGTGAGTTTGGAGTTTGCACTTTCTCCCCATGTCTGCGTGGGTTCCTTCCCATGATGCATAGGTGTGCTGGCTAGATAAGATGGCCATGCTAAATTACCACTTAGTAAAGATGTGTAGATTAGCCATTGTAAATGTTTGGAGCTAAGGGGATAGGGTAGGTGTGCAGGTCTGGGTAAAAATTTTTTTGGAAAGTTGGCGTAAGCTCAATGGGCAGATGGTCTCCCTCTGCACTGTAGAGATTCTATGATATTAAATAAATTAGGGACCTTTCAAAATGATAATAGACACTCAGAGCAGCCAGATTTTTTAACAAAATAATACTCAAGACAAGGAATTATCTATCATATTTTCTGTCACTTCTTTGGAAAACGGATAAGGACATGTCAAAAATAAAATGTCAGTAAAATGACTTTTTCTGGTTCTTTAATGTCTTAAGATTTTATTTTAAAGCTCCCTTTTTAATTTTGCTACTATGGTGATATCTTATTCTCAAAAATATATATATCCATGTTAAGTATTTTGTGTGTCACAGACTTCTGGTACTATACTTCATGTCCTATCAGCTCCACTTCCATTAACAGCTGGCACTGGATGCCATAGCTCCCAATTGCCTTGATCCCTCAATCAACTTTCCACAATGTAAAACTGTAGTTTCCCTTCATTTCTTCCAAAATCCCCAAAAAAACTAAGTATCATGTTAATCTTCCTACTATTCAGAGCCTCAAAAGATGGTCTACATTCCTATTCCCCAAGCTTTCTACATACCTCCCACGTACTCAAAACATCTTTCTTACCACTTTCTTACAGATCGTGGAACTAAGTCACAAAATTCAGTACCTAAATTAAACAGCGAGGAGATTGCAGGGTTAGACATGGTACCAACCATTAAGAGTAAGCATTGAGAACTGAAATGATGGAAGTAAAATTAATTGGGGCATCAGTGGCAGAAAACATGGCAGATAATGTGCTGGAAAAAAACTGGCACAAGATTTATTCTGATGCAGCAGGTCATGATTATATAACTAGACTAGCAACCTAGAGGTTTTTAGTTAAATGCATGTGATGAAATAAATCTGGTCATTAGCAACTAATACAGGAAAAATAAAAATGATGCTGGGGACCTCAAATATATCAACGTTTAGCATTTCTGGCTGACAATGGTTACAAATATTTTAGGTTTGTCTTAGATTAGAGTTCGGCCATCATGGAGGATGGGGATGAACCTTCTATCATTAGCTGTTTAATTGTCCACTATCATTCATGAGCAGTTGTGCCAGGACTGCAGTTGGTTGTGGATTGCCTAATCCTGTCCAAAATACGTTGCTCTTGCTGTCTGGCAAGCAGTGTTCTTGTGTTGCGGTTTCAACAAACCACAAATGAGGTTGGCTCCTCACTGACTCCACGGAATAACCAGCAAGAGGTTTTCCAGCCCATGTCTGGCCTTACGCCATGGTTCGAAGTTAATTTTAAGGGCCACTCCCTATCCCAGTGTACTACCACTTCTGGTGGATCAGTCCTGTCTGTGGGACAGGACATATCCAAGGATAGTGATGAAACAATAGTCTGCAATGATGGCTGAAAAGTGTGGTTCTGACAGAATGACATCAGACTATTGCTTGACTAAGTTTTGATAAAGGGTCATCTGGACTCGAAACATCAGCTCTTTTTTTTCCTTACATAAGCTGCCAGACCTGCTGAGATTTTCCAGCATTTTCTCTTTTGGTTGCTTCACTAATCTGTGGACCAGCTCTCAAAATTTTAGCACATCGCAGACATTAGTGAGGATGACTTTGACGGAGTTGAGAGCCTCTTTGTCATATCTGGTTCCCAAATTAGCGGGGTGGTCCATCCAGTGTTATTATTCTTTATCTGATGTCCAAATTACTCTCAGGTTCCCCCGTGAAGAACCAGACATCTGTGACCCAAACATGTTAGTACTTACCACAGCATACTTAAAGCAAATTTTATTCCAGATTTATTTAATTAAATGAACATAAATTCCTCAGCTGCCCTGGTGGGATTTGAATTCATGTCATTGTATCATTAGTCCTGAATTACTTATATAAAAACAGAAAATGCTGGAAAAAGTCAGCAAGGTCTAGCAGCATCTGTGGCGGGAGAAACATCATTAATGTTTCTGTATGACTTCTTCAGAGCTGGATTACCACTTCAGTAACATAATCACTAACAGAGTAAAACAGTTGCCCACCATTTCTTTTCAAGTTTGTATCCCTTGGATCCAAGGAACAGAGGTGGTGATCATACTGTGGACGATAATCATGATGAGTATAATGTGATGAATGACATCAAAAGTGGCTGAATGGTTCGGCAGCTACAGAAATATTTTAAAGGACTAAACTGAATTTCATCTAAGTATTCTTTATCCTTATTTGCATTTAATCTTTGTACATTTTTTGTTAATAATTTTATTATTTTTACTTACAACAAAATTTTATAATCTGCTAAACTTTTCTGGTTTAAGACTAAATTTTTGCTGCTGGTTTATTTTTAAATTGAGTCACTCACACATTATAAAGGGACTACATACTAACACACAAATTCTTAGCTTACAGGCCATTTTGACAATAATACCTTTTCCATGGTCGTATCAAAAATACACTGCAGAAAGACAAGATGCAAATTTTCATTCGTAATTTCCCATTTTGGGTTATCCAACCATGTCACATCAAGCACCTGGTCATATTTTAATACTAGGACATCCTGAGTGTCAGCAGGAAGGGTAAATTAGAAGCACGTTAACTTGGCTGCTTTCTTGAACGCGTACATGACTGATTATAGACATAACTGAGAAACATCTGAGTAGGTGTCGAGTACTGTTTCAGTTAGTAAAGTACACAGTGAAGCAGCAAGTAGAAAAAAAGTACTGGATTCAAGGTCAATACCTCAGCAAAACATGAATTTATTCTCAATTATCTTCAAAATTTAAAAAGAGAATTTCACTAAGCTTCTGTACCTTTTTGTATTTCCTCATTTCCACAACAAATTGCTTCTTTCAACTGTTCAATCCTTATTCGGCATGACATAATTTTCCATTTCTGAAAATGACAGAATTTATTATTCCACTGCTAAAGTACAGTTGTGAACTTAAAAGTGATATCAAATCAAACATAAGATGTAACTGTTCAACATTCTGGAGACCAATTGTTCAAATTCTGACTGTTTTTATTTTGGAAGTGAATTAGAATATGTTTTCTGTTGCTGAAGAAGTTTCTAAGGATATTAGAAATGATTGTGCTTATTTATTTTTTAAGCAAAATGGCCCAAATCTTCCAATGCCCAGAAATGTGAAATACAGGCTTGTTTGTTTTAGGTTCTGACACATACATGTGATTTACAATTGCCTGCAAAGTTCAACTTTCAATGGATAGATGTGCACTGCCCTGGACACTGCAAAAGACAGTGACAGAGACTTGGGCCAAATATGTGGGGCTTACTTGAATACTTACACAAATTAATATCTGCTGTAACTCAGTGATTAACGAGCATGAACTGAACACTACAGCCACTCACCCACCCACCCCACCAAAATTTTAACAACTTTTGGTAATGGATGTTGTAAAGATGATAAAATTGACAGGACAGCTTTTTGTTGTATAAATGAGGTTTCTTAATAACTCCATATTTATTAATAAAAATTAGACTTAGAGTCTGAAGCTATTCTTGGTCAACTGGTAACATTAACTTTATTTGTTCCCGTCTGATGTGCAGTTTCTATATTTTACTGTAATTATACAGCGGGCATAACGGTGGCACAGTGGTTAGCACTGCTACCTCACAACTCCAGGGATCTAGGTTCAATTCTCAGCTCAGGTCACTGTGTGGAGCTTGCAAATTCTCCCCGGGTCTGCATGGGTTTTCTCCCACAGTCCAGAGCTGTGTAGGCTAGGTTGATTGACCATACTAAATTGCTCCTTAGTGTCCCGGCGGCATAGGTTAGAGGGATTAGTGAGGTAAGTATGTGCGGTTCTGGGGATAGGGCTGGTGGGATTGTGGTTGGTCAGACTCGATGGGCTGAATGGCCTCTTTCTGCCCAGTGGGAATCTATTATTCAATATTTTGTGTTCTGGTACAGTTTTCTCTTAAAGTGTTTTTCTGTTATGTATAATAAGTGCATGATAGTATTATAAAAATAAGTCAATCAGTGGTGAATCAGAAAGTGCATAGTTTTAGAAGTACAGAATATGGTGGGTTTGTATTCCCCTAAGGATACAAACCCAGCATTCCAGGATTTATATGCTTCAAGCGAGATAAGTGGGTGACAAAAGCAGTGGGGGTGTTGCTTTACAGATTGGGGAGAATGTCAAGTTATACCGACATCTTGGTGGGATCATATGGGTAGAACTCAGGAACAGGAATGGTGCAATCGCACTATTGGGGTTGTACTACAGACCTCCCAACAACCAGCGTGAAGTGGAAGAATTGATTTGAAAAACAAATTATGGGAAGATGTGAAAACAGCAGGGTTGTTGTGGTGGCCAATTTTAACTCCCCCAATATAGATTGGGATTCCTTTAGTGCCAGGGGCTTGGACGGCGTAAAGTTTGTTCAGTGTGTCCAAGAGTGCTTCTTGAAGCAATGTGCAGATAATCCAACTTGGGAACAGGCTATCTTAGACCATGTTCTGGGAAACGAGCCCAGACAACTGACTGATTTCTCAGTGGGGTCCATTTTGGGAACAGTGATGACAATTCTATAAATTTCAAGATACTTGTAGAAACGGATAGTAGTAGTCCCAGAGCAAAAGTACTAAATTGGGGAAGGCTAACTACGACAGTATTAGGCAGGAGCTCGGGAATGTAGACTGGGGACAGCTGTTTGAGGTAAATCCACATCCAATATGTGGGAGTCTTTTAAAAGTCAGTTGTTAATAATTCAGACAAGTATGTCCCTATGAAAATAAAGGTAGCCAGATTTGAGAACCCTGGATGACAAGAGAGATTGTCAGGTTAGTGAAAAAGACAGAGGCATACATAAATTTCAGGAAATTGAAAACAGATAAGGCTCTTGAGGAATACAACGATAGCAGGAAAGAGCTTAAACAGGAAACACACGAGGGCAAAAAGGGGCCATGAAATGTCCCTGGCAGTCAGGATTAAGGAGTATCCCAAGACCTTTTATGCATACATAAGGAGGAAAAGGGTAGCTAAAGAAAGGAAAGGTACACGTAAGGACAGTGGAGGGAATTTGTGTACGGAGCCAGATGAGGTGGGTGCGGTCCTTAACAAATACTTTGCATCAGTATTCACAAAGGAGAAGGACGTGGTGGATGGTGAGCGTAGAAAGGAGAATTTGACATTCTAGGACATGTTTATATATAAAAGGAGCAGGTATTGGAGGTTTTGAAAAACATTAAGGTGGACAAGTCCCCAAGGGTGGATAGCATATATCCCAGAACACAAAGGCGAAGGAAGAAATTGCTGAGGCCTTGCTCACAATCTTTGTATCTTTTTAACCATGGCAAGGTATCAGAGGATTGGAGAGTAGTTAAAATTGTTGCTCTGTTTAAGAAGGATAGAAGAGACAATCTGAAAAATTATAGGTCTGTAAATCTTACATCAGTGATGGGGAATTTATTGCAGGAGATTCTGATGGAAGGATATATTCACGTCTGGAAGAGAATAGGTTTATTAGCAATTTTGTGAAGGGGAGCTTGTGTCTCACCATCTTGATAGATTTCTTTGAGGAAAAAAAATTGACCAGCGTAGTGAATGTCGTATACATGAACTTAGTAAAGCCTTTGATAGAGTTACTCATGGCATGTTGATACAGAAAGTGAAGTCATATGGGATCCAAGATGAGCTGGTAAGATGGATACAAAACTGATTTGGGCATAGAAACCAGACAGTAGCAGTGAAAGGGTACTTTTCTAACTGAAGGTTTGTGACAAGTAGTGTTCCACCTGGCCTCTGTTGTTTGCATATAAATAATTTGGAGGAAAGTGTAGGTGGTCTGATTAGTAATTTTGCAGATACAAAAATTGGAGAAACAGTGGATAGTGAGGAGGATTGTTAGAGGATAGAGCAGGATATAAATCAGCTGGAGACCCATGTCAGAAGATGGCAGATGGAATTTAACCTAGACAAACGTGAGGTGATTGTGATTTGGAAGATCTATTGCAGAAGGAAAGAATGCAGTACATGGTAGAGTGCTTAGCAATATTAGCATACAGAAGGATCTCAGCATGCAAATCCACAGTTTGCTGAGTTGGCAACTCAGGCAGACAAGGTGGTCAAGAAGGCTTATGGTATTCTGACCTTCATTAGTCGGTGCATTGAGTATAAGAATTAGTAAATCGTGTCTCAACTATCTTGGTTAAGCTGCGTTTGGAGCAGTGTGTACAATTCTGGTCACCACACTACCAGAAGGATGTTGATGCATTGGAAAGGATGCACAAGACATTTACCAGGATGTTGCCTGGTTTGGAGAATATGGACTATGAAGAAAGATTGAAATAACTTAGTTTGTTTTCATTTGCGCATCAGAGAATGAGGTTTGGCAGGGATGGTAGTGGGGGTGGTGGTGGGGGGCAGCATGGGAGAAATCTGATAGAGGATTACAAGATTGTAACAGGCTTGGATAGACTGGATAGTCAAGAGTCTTTTTCCCAGGGTCAATTACTCAGGGAGATAGATTGAAAGCGAGAGAGGAAAAATTTAAAAGAGATTTAAGGGCCAAGTTTTTTACATAAAGGGAGGTGAATGCCTGGAATGCACAGCCAGACGAGTTGCTGGAAGCAGATTCTATAACAATGTTCAAGAGGCAGCTGGATAGATATATGAAGAGGCAGAGAATAGAGAGATATGGACCACAAGAGGCAAGAAAGTATTAGATTAGAGAGACATCTGTGTCGGCACAGACTTGATGGGCCGAAGGGCTTGTTCCTGTGCTGTACTGTTTTTTGTTCTTAAGATAGAGTGTAATTTACTTTCCTGAAATGAATGACAAATTCACTTAGAATTCAAGTTGCTAGTGATGCAATTTCAAGGTATTGAAAGAATGATTCAAAAATCTGGAAGCAGGTTTGAAAGTGGCATCTCACAGATAGTGGCTCGTGGGTGTATTTTCAGAGATTCCCTAGGTCTTGGAAGAATCACAATAAAGTTCAATCGTCTGGAAATCTGCTGCGAGTTCAGAAGTAGTGGGTAAAGGATAAAAATAGCACTGATAATGGAATGATTTTTGGCTCTAGAAACACTGGGTGATGACAGTCATTACAATTTTGGAGAAGATCTGTGTAAAAATACTTTGAAAGGAATCCGAAGGAGTGACAACGGTAAAATGTTTCAAGGTTTTTGAGCTATGGTAACAATCACTTGTGCATCATGGAGTATAAATTGCAGAATTTTGAAGTGGGCAAGGGTGCTACTGAAGCTACTAAACATTACAACTGAACAGAGAATAAACAATATGTAATCATTGTTTAAAGTAAGAGCACTGAAGATGTTGGTGCAGTAGGACAGGTGTGACAGCAGATCATTGCAGCCCCATATAGTCACAACTGTAGCATCCTCTGTCCAGCCATGAAGGGCCTTTTCTCTTATCATTACGCCATGCGTAGATTTGCTGAGTGATGTGTCTCTAAGTGTTCAGTTGCATTCTTACTACCTCTATAATGAAGAAACCCATGTTACCTGGAGCATTAACAACATGCAACATCAGGCTGATACATGGGAAATAAGATTCACACCATGCAAATGCAAGGTAAGGTCCATCTCCAACAAAAGAAAACCAAACCACTCCCAGAGACCTTCCTTAGCTCCAACTTCTATAAGTTACGCACCTGGGGTGGGATGGGGTGAGAAAGTCACCATTATGTGGAGAGGTCATTGAGGCTCTCCCAGGCCTCCAGGCATTGCTCAAGGGGCAAACCGGTAATGCTCATGGGACATCTTAGCACAGCTTACCAGGAATCAGGCAATGCCAAGGAGGTGGGGCCTATGGAGACAATGGGGGAGTGGTTGGGGGGATCCCCACTGCAATTCTGCGTAAGAATTGCAGGCAGATGGAGAGAGAACAGTGATCGGGGCTGGCTGGGAGATTGGGAAAGGTCAGAGTGTTGGAGATTCAGTCTGGAAATCATGCTATTAAAAAAAAAATTGGACATTTTTACGCAAATTGGAGACTTAGAATTTTTTGGGGAGAATCCCAACCCTGAACTTTCATTCAGCAACCTGAATGATGCATACATCAAATAGACGTTACCAAGTATCAGAATATATTGTACAAACAACTCACCAATTGATCTGTTTTCCACTTGCCTTCAATAGCTTTTATCACTCTGCAAAATTAAAATGAACAAAACTAAAAACCAGACTCATCATACATATGTACACATTAAGCATTAATGCCATGCCAAATGTATTTTATTTACTCAAAGTTAGCAAACTAAATGTTAATAGTAAAATTTCAGCCACATATTGAATCAAAAGAAAGTGTTCGAAGTAAAACAACAATTCTTACTGTTGCTGATACTTTTCCTTCTTACTTCTCAAATGCTTTAACCGTTCCATCTTGTCAGCATACCTGTGAAAAATAAAATCTTAGATTCTAATGACTGACTGCTCAGAACTGCACAATGAATTTGCAGCTATAATAGACCAAATTCAAAATTTTCTTAAATGATAACAAATTATAGATGGCGCAAAGTTTTATAATAAATCAATACTGAAAACTGCCAGGTGACAGTTTTCCACAGTAAATTTCTTGGATATTAATATGTCATTTTTAAAAGCTATATTAGGTCGATTTAACCACAAATCATTAAACCTGAGATATCCTGAAACATTATATTTACATAATATTCTGTAAAATGGAGATTTGAAAATATGCATTTTCCTGGCATTTTAATGATATGCTTTGTAACCTTGCACATCTTGTGCATAATACTGCGCATACAAGTTTTTACTACATTTTGAAATTAGACTTAACCTTTGCTAAAATATATGAAAGTAATTACAACGTAAATCAATTCTAATTTGTGTACAAGAACCTTGTACTTAAGAACAATTATTATACTTATTGCTAACCCAACTTTTATTGCACATTTGGTCTTGTGAAACAACTCAACCTAGTGGTACATTTCAGCCATTTATAAAAGTTACAGCACTATTCTATAGACTTCTATTGTGCCATGCACGATACACATATCTGAATATATGAATTTTGGCATGAATTGAAGCATTCAATTATTACACCCATTGCATTCAACTGAGGAATAAACAAGGGAACAGGCCATCTTGGTGTTATGCAATGAGAAAGGATTAGTGACTATCTAGCTGAGAGAGCACGATGGACAAGTGACCGTAATATGGTAGAATTCTTTGTCAACATGGATAGTCTTGTAGTTGATTCTGAGACCGAGGTCCTGAATCTCAATAAAGATAACTATGATCGTATGAAGCATGAATTGGCCATGATGGACTGGAAAACAGTACTGAAAGGAAAGACAGTGGACAGACAACTGCAGATATTTAAAGAATAGGTGAGTTCCAGGAATTGTTTATTCCTATTTGGTGCAAGAGTGGTAAGGGAATTGTGGCCAAACCATGGCTTACAAAGGAAATTAGAGGTACTATCAGATTCAAGGAAGAAGCAAACAAATTGGCAAGAAAAAGCACCAGGTCTGAGGATTGAAAGCAATTTAAAATTCAGCAAGGGAGGACCAAGGAATTGATTAAGAAGGGAAAAGTAGAGTATCAAGGTAAGCTCATGGGAACCAAAAAACGGATTGTAAAAGTTTCTATAGGTATGTAAACAGAAAAAGATTCTGCACTGTAAGGATTCTATGATTCTACAAATGAATTTAGGCCCCTTAGTCAGAAGCAGGAGAATTCATAATGGGGAATAAAGCAATAGTCGAGGAATTAAATTCATAATTTGCTTTAGTCTTCACAAAGGACATGAATAATGTACCAGAAATTCCAAGAGAAACAAGTTTTCATGAGGAGCTGAAGGAAATCAGCATTAGTACAGAAAGTTTTCAGGAAATTAAAGATGTAACAATATCGAGATTCTGATAATCTTCATCCTAGAGCACTTAAGGAAGTGGCCTTGGAAATAATAGATCCACTGACAGTTATTTTCCAAAATTCTTTGGACTCTAGACTGGTTCCTACAAATTAGAGAGCAGCTAATGTAAGCTGGCTATTCAAAAAGGGAGGCAGAGAGAAAATGGGGAATTACAGACAACGAGCCTAATGTCAGTACTGGGGAAGTTGCTAGAGTCCGTCATCGAGGATTTCACAATTCAGCATTTGGAAGGCACTGGTATAATCAGACGAAGTCAAATGGATTTATAAAAGGAAAATCATGCTTGACAAATCTATTGGAATTATTTAAGGATAACTAGTAGAATTGACTGAGGAGAACCAGTGGATGTGGTTTATTTAGATTTTCAGAAGGCTTTCAACAAGGTCTTACATAATAGAATACTATGTAAAACTGAAGCACATAGGATCACAGGTAACATCTTCAGATGGACTGAAAACTGATTAGCAGATTGGAAGCAAAGAGTTGGCATAAATGGGTTGTCAGTGATTGGCGGTCAGTGATTAATGGGGTTCCAGAGATCGGTGCTAGGACCCAATTGTTCACATTATATATTAATAATTTGGAAGAGGGAACTATTATCCCTCTTCCAAATATTGTCTCCAAATTTGCAGATGACACAAACTTGGGTGGGCACAGTAAGTGGTCTCACAACACCAGTTAAAGTCCCAACAGGCTTATTTGGTCTAACAAATTTATTTCACCACCAAATAAACCTGTTGGACTTCGACCTGGTGTTGTGAAACTACCCAGAATGCCAGCAACTCCACAACGTGGGTGGATGACCTATGAGGAGGATGCAGTATAATTTGGATAAATGTGAAGTTACCTACTTTGGTAGCAATAATAGGAAGACAAATTATTACTTGAATGGGTATAAGTTGAAAGAGGTGGATACTTAGCAAGACCCTGATGCTCTTGTGCATCAGTCGCTGAAAGTAAATGCACAAGTACAGCAGGCAGTAAAGGCAGCAAATGGTATGTTGTCCTTCATAGCGAGAGGATTTGAGTAAACAAAGAGGGATATTATGCTGCAACTGTATAGGACAGTGAGGCCACACCTTAAGGTATTATGTGCTGTTTTGATGTTCTTATCTGAAGAAGATGTCCTTGCTATGGAGGGAGTACAGCAAAGGTTTTCCAGGCTGATTCCTGGAATGGCAGATTTGTCATAAGAGAGACTAAGTCAATTAGGATTCACTGGAGTTTAGAGAAGGGATTTCATAGAAATGTATAAACTTCTAACAGAGTCAACAGGGTAGATTCAGAAAGAATGTTCCTGGGAGAGTCCAAAACTAGAGATATTAGTTTCAGGATTGAGTGTAAACCTTTTAGAACAGTGGTGAAGAGACCAGAAGATGGTGAATGTGTGAAATTCAACCACAGAATGAGGTCAAAATATTGTATGATTTCATGAAATTAGATATAGCTCTTCAGGTAATGGAATTAAGGTACATCCCCTTAAGGAAAGGAGATCAGAATATTGAATTTAATGATTAGCCATGATCAAAATGAATGGCAGAGCAGGCTCGGAAGAGCTGAGGTCTGCTTCTGCTTTTTATCTTAATTGTTTCTTGTTCTAAACAGTCAGAATCATTGACGTAAAGGAATTTCAAAACTTATGGATAGGATCAAATGAATGTGCAAAATCAGTGGTAACTTGATCGAGGTTTCTAATGCAATGAAGGGACAAGATCATCTTCAAGATGACTAATTATTTCAATTTAATAGCCTAGGGAAAATTAGGATCATGCTTGTAGCTTACTTGAGGGCAGAACTCAGTTGAATATTAGGCACTTTTTCTTTATCAATCAAATAGAAAACCCATGGAACGGGTTATCATAGAGAACACTGATTTGTTGTCTTCCTTCAAAATAAAATGGACTTGTTTCTGGTTAAGGTAGAGATTATTCCGCCACGAAATAGATCTCCCATAACATAAATTAGGGCCAATATAATCGAGAATAGTTTTTATTGCATAATGGAGTCAGAGAGAAGCTATCAATCTTTCACCAGCATCCTCCCGCCCAACCAGTAAGTTTAGATTTGTGAAGTGCTACAGATACTTAAATATGTTAAAAGCACTAAGTTGTTGTTTTTATCTGGTTTATCATCTCTCCCAGAAGATTATATGCCCAATTGAGATGGGTAATATCTATGGTGTTTTGTACTACATGTGACTTAAAATGTTTAAATTTCAGGACCAACTGGAGCACTCTGTATTGCATAGACTGTAGGATGAGACAATTGAATACAATGAAACATTTTGTCATTTAATCTCTCCTGACTTCCACCTCATTACCAACTTCTCTTTTGTAGTTCTCATCACTCTCCTTTTTTCATTTGCCCAAAACCTATTATATTTCTAATTTTTCTCAGTTCTGATGGAAGTTTACAGACCTGAAACATTAATTTTCTTTCTTTACACAGATGCTGCCAGTTTGGCGTTTTGTTTCAATTTTCAGCAGTATTTTTTTTTATTTGTCTATGTTGTGATAGATGTATATCACAAATATAAAGAATATGCAGAAACATGAAACAAAGAACAGCCAGTCATTCCCTATCATTTTGGCAAATAATTGAAATTGTGAGAGTAAAGAAACACAGTCATTCAAAAATAATTATGCATAACTTAGTTTTTTATAGCCTAAACAAATAAACTATCTTTCATAAATTATAATTGTTTGTAGCTAATATCCAGTGGCTGATCCAGTCACTTCACTGTAAAGCTACTGTAATTATGCCCTTATAACTAATAAAAGATAACAAAATAACTGGATTGAATTGGCGACATCTAAATATATTAAAAGCACTAAGTTTTTTTCAGTCTCGTTTATTGTCTCTCCCAGACGATTATATGCCTGAGTGGGATAATTAGTGTCTATGGTATTTTGCGCTACATACAACTAAATGTTTAAATTTCAGGGCCAACTGGAGCACTCTGTGCATTGCACAGATTGTACTCAATTGTCTCGTCCTGCCAAAAACCTATTATATTTCTATATAGAGAAGACAAAAGTTAAGTCTGGTTCCAGGATAAATCCTAAAGGTATGAGAGCTGAAATCATTAAAATTAAATATTATTTTTAGCCTGTTGCTTTATGTGCAGACTGATCACTTCAGCTGATACTAAGATAGTAATGATAATGTTGCATGTATCCAATGTATATGTATATATTGGCAAATGATAGGTATCAAAGTATAAAAAGTTGTTGGTATTAGTTGTTGGAAGTTTGCTATTTTGGCCATCTCATGACAATTTCAAGCATGGTATTGCATTGATCATAGTTGAAAGTAATTTAGTTTATGCCAAATCTGACACAGCAATCCCAAATTAAGAACATTATTCATGAATTGTCCCTTAAAAATGCAAATTGTCTTGATCTCAAGCAGTCATGGTTCCTCTTCCCCATTTGATTCCCCAAAAGGAAATGGTCCTTCTTTATAAAACATCTCCAGTCCCATAAACAGCACGGAACAGAGATAATCTCCTTTACTGCTAATGGGAAAACATAGTCCAGACTATGGAAGGAATATTCCTACTCTTTGATTTTTACTTTAACTGAAAGATGGTACAACAGTACTATACTTCTTTAGTATTGTGCTGAAGCTAAGTAATGTGCTCAAGTCTTTGAAATAGTTCTGATACACAGGTAAGAATTTCTAACAAAGGTGATCACCATTTGCCTACACAATGATTGTGTTTCAACAGTGGGCAAGTGCTGAAGGATACTCCAGATAGTCATAATAAAATGTTAACTGTGACTCCCCTGTAAATTTAATTTTTTAGTGTAAAATGTTACATTAAAAATACCTTAAGTAATGAATTTTGCAGCAACTTAGCATTATCATGATGAAAAAGGATAGCCTGCTGTATGCTAAAGATTCAACGTAGCTATATATTGTTTTTCTTTTTTATGGTGCTAACTGGCCCTCTTTCATTTCCAAAGTTTAAATATGTTTCAATCTCCAATAATTCTGCTTTTGATTTCAAGGTATCCAAATTGGAACAGCGTTAAACCAAAAGCATGAGTTCCATGGATTTACAGAATGCTTTGAGGTTCAGTCTTTTCCTCTTCCACAAGAGATTCGAAACATACCCAATTGTGTACACACCAGACGACTGTAAGGGTTCTGACCAAGGATCATTTAGGCTCTAAATATTGGCTCTAACTTCTCTCCACAGATGCTGTTAGATCTGCTGAGATTTTCCAGCATTTTTCTGATTTTGTTGTGTAAGAGGACTGTACAACTTGGAGCGTCAAGGAATTTCACAACAGCAAAGTCGTATTCTTTCTTCAGCCAGGCTACTGGCGGAATTAGGATGGGCGAAAAGTGGAGAAAGGGGGCTTTATGGCTACTATTTTTCCACAGCTACTGCCTAATAGAGGTGACCAGCCAATATTTATCCCGTTGAACATGTATTTAATACATGTTTAATAAGTGAGCCTTTCTCAACCCTAGGAAACATAGCGTGAGTGACTTAATGTTGCGTTTCGACAGTGCCTCTCGGACTAGGTGATAACTTTGCTGAGCAGGCTGGTGCGTGGGGCCTTTAAGCCGCGGGCCGCCCTGCTCTTTTTTTTTGCAGCGCTGACAACAACAGCGTTTCATTCCTGGTAAACAATACCTCTCCGAGTTCCTGCTGTCGAAGTAAACGAAATCTCCGGCCAGAATACATTTGGCGCAGGTGAGGCGCCGTCTGGCCGTGTTGCAGAGCGGGCAGCGCTCCACGGCCACGTACAGCCCTTCGGCATCGTCCACCGAATCAAGCAGCGGCAACGGAAGCAACGACGGTGGCGGTTGATCGCGCGCCTTCCCGAGCCCGGTTCGTGCCGCCCTTCTCCGTTCCGTGGGAGACGCCATACTGAGCGCGCGGAGGTCTGTCACGTGGGTTTTGTTTAATTCGGGTGCATTATGGGCGCAGTCTGTTGGTATCACGTGCCCTTCTGGGCGATCGTTCACCTTCGGCGGCTGGGTGTGCAAGAGAGCCCGAGGAGACTTTTACTGGCAAGGTACTTACAAGTCCTCCCAATATGAGCTCTCGTACTACTGTAGCACAAATAAGTTAGTGCAATATTTATAATCTCCCCCTCTCCAGGGGGAACACTTAACTGATGGAGGTTTTGACATTTAAAACTTTTGAAGAGTACACATAACAAGTGTAAAGCCAAGTTAAAATGGCTGTCGAAGTAGATTGACGTCTGAAAGAGTATTTTTCAAGGTGGTTCATGCGTCTCCACGTAACTAAATTTTATTTTTCTGTTCTTTCACAATGAGTAACTCCAAGCTTGCGAATGGCAAGCTCGTCACTTTTACCAATTATAAAAGGATTACTCATTCTAACTTGTTACATGGGATGTACAGCAGATCTCAAATTTGAAGTAGGCATACAATCGAAATACAATTCACAAAGCAGTGATCACTTACATTTCGTTGTTGATCTTCTCCCTTGCCCTTCTTAAAGGGCGTTTGAGACATGCTAGCAAGTGTCAGCAGGATTTTCCACTGATAGTGGTAATGCATTAAATCATAAGCCACATAAGATGTAAATGCATTAGAGGCAGTTCAGAGGAACAAAGACTGCTTCCAGGTAAGTTCAGATAGCTCATTTCCAATGGAGTTTAAAAGAGTAAGGGACAAATTGATTGAAGTATAAGATTCTGAGCAGCGTTAAGGTGAGAAATGTTTCAAGTTGTATAACTTTGGAACACTACCTCAATGTGTGATCATTGATTTTTTTGAATGGCAGAGGTAGACTGAGGTTATTAGGGATTGATAGGAAAATGAAATTCAAATTCTATACAAGCAGATCAATGAGAATCTTATCAAATGGCATTGCTGAATGGCCTTTTTCTGCTCTTATTTTGTCTGACTCAGACAACAAAATATTCATACACCACATTGTGGCCTACTGTAATATCCATATCAGCCTGATTTGGATATTTAATTTGCCACAGACTAGGGAATGAATTGAGAACTTTATAGTTTAGTACACTTCAGTTATTCACTGTCAGTCATCAGGGAAATTCTTTAGTGGATGCTTTTGAAGTCACAAGACTGGCCATTTGCAAAAGCATGCTTTGCATAAAGTGATACATGACTGGGCTGCAAGTGGGATTTGTCTGGATAGTACAAACTGAATGGCATGCAAGGTAGGTGAAATTTCCACTTACTTAATTTGGAAAATTAAACAAGTCTTACTTTGCCAGCAATTTGGCCCAGGAAATACTGCAAAAAAATTTTAAAATTAAATTAAGTTTTAAAAAGTGAAACAGTACAATTGTAGAATATTTATTTTCTCATTTTCTGCAACAGATTCCTTCCAAATTACAAACATTATCCTTAATTCTCAGCCATACAAATATTGTACAGTACACGTTCAACAATACACTTGCACACTGAAATCAGAAAAAAATTGCATTGGTGCATTATTGGGTTTGATTCACAAAAGAACATTGTCTATTTTCGTTGCTTCAGAGAATGATATTGGAATCATTACTGTTTCTGATTTACATTAGTTGAATCTCATTGCTTATTATTGACATTTGAAGATGACACCTGATAAAGAAGGACAACTCAAATAAATGTAGGGAATACAAGTGGGTAAAATGAAATATGAGAAAGAAAGCAGAAACTTAGGATTTTTCAGACTCAAATGGAGGCAACTGAACATTGATCTGATTGTCAGTATACAGGGGTAACAAATAGAAAAGGTTAATTCAAATTGAACTACAAGAGTAAAGCTGGGGATATTCAAATTAGTAAAAAGAAATTCTAAGATTGATACCAATAAGTTTTTCTAACACGGAGTGATTAACACATGGAATTGAATTACTTAGGGTGGGGAGAACCACAGTAGTTTGGTTGGATGAATTAAAATTGCTCAAAATTTCCATCCTCTGTAATATTTATTTTGTAAATTGCAGCATCAGGTGTAGTCCCAAGGAATGATTCTTTCTTATGTGCTCATCCACATTGTAATTGGTTCTTACGTAGAGATGTATGAATATCTGTAAAGGCATTCTTACTTTGCCATTACGTCTTCTTAAAGCCCTTCAAAATGGGATAGATGTTCTCAAATGCTTCATAGATCTCTGAACGGACTTTGGCACCTACAGGATAAACAAAATGTTTTTGAGTGCTACAAAGTATCAAATATTAAAACAACAACATGAATCCATGACAGTAAAATACCATCTTTACAGGCAAGTTTTACTCATTTCTGTCCTGCTTCCAAAACTGATCCTCCAGTTTGCATCTTTTGTGCAAACATTGTATTAAGTGAAATTCTGTGTATTATAACTACAACGGGGGAGCTCATAATAAATGATGTTGAAAAGTTAAAATTGAGGACAAGCAGGAATGTGGTAAAGTACTTACAATCAGATCAGTCTTGATCTTATTGAATGGCTGAGTGGCCTACTCCTAATTAGTATGTTTGTACATTAGAGGAAAAGGTGTGGCCAAACAGGCCACCTAAAATGGTGACTTAAGCAATTGGGCAAGAACTAAAACAGCAGGCTGCTGTGTAGACAGTTAAATAAGCTGCAGCCTCAGATGACTGAATACACAGGATATAGGCCATCTCTAGGACAAAGGGGACTTTCTGGTCAAAATAGTTTACCAAACATAAGGGTGCCTTAACCACAGTCATGGCTGTTGGGAACACAACCAGGGATTTTTGAGGCAGCACCTGATTAGGTGTAGCTTTATTGATCAGGGCAATCAAGTCCTGATCGATTGATTGGCAATGACTAAAAAAGGAGCATGAAAACCAATGGGATATAAAAAAGATGCTGCACAAGAGAAGCTCTCTCTCTCTCTGACCCCATGAAATGAGGTACGACAATGGTGACCATTTCCAGCAACAACCAACACAAGGAGAGCCATCATACCCAAGGAAGACCAGAGCCAAAGTGTCAGACCAAACGAAAGGATCTGACTACAGAGACCAGCACACAAAGGCCAATATCTGTCTGGGTACTTTCCAGTCACACACAAGTTAAGTCAAGGTTTAGTACTGGACTTTAGTACTTCTGTAAGGTAACATTGTTGGTTGGTGGATGATTGATTGTGTGTTTAAATAAATATTGTTATACTAACAAGATGTCTACTCTCAATACTTTACCATATAAGGGTTAAAACAAACTGTGCGGCAGGCACAGCAAAGGGATATGCGGAAACATTTTGGGTCAAACAAAATACATTTAATTTCCATTATACAAATGATTTAGTTGTCTCATTATTACTTTTAAAATAGTATTTCTGTTCATTGACGTTGTCTGTTTAGGAATTAAACATTTGCACAGAGCTCAAAGTAGATGTGATTTTTTTCTTGTGTAAATTACTGAAAATGCTGTTGAAATATTAGTCATTTCGTAACTGCATAATTAATTATTCACCAATTTGGTGCAAAATAAATTAACTCCTGTAGTCCTAATTTAGTCTTGTATTTTCTCTCTCAATTACCATTATATAGAATTTAGAATACAAGGTCTACAATATAGCCCAATACAAATGATGTAAAACTAATTTTTATACACTTTAATTATTCCTTGCTGATTAAAATGAAATCAATTTTTGTTACTGATTCAAGTTCTGTAACTAATATAAATTGAAATGGATCAATTTAAAAAAAAAGTCCGCCTATTCTTAGCAGGTACAAGCCATAAAGGGTGCTTGTATTATTTGGTTACAGCTATTTAAAGTCTCAACCACATTAGAAAGCAAATGAGGTTGATCAAAAATATTTGGATAATTAGCACAAATTCAATTTACGAATGTCCCAACAATGCAATAGATCCATATAAAAGAATGAGCCAGATTTGTTTTACCTGTCAAAACCACTTTGCCAGAAACAAATACAAGCAGAACAATTCTTGGTTTGACCATCCTATAAATAAGACCTGGGAACAGTTCTGGTTCATAACTGGAAGTGAAAAGTAGCTGTGTTAATAAAAATCGTAAAATATGGAGAGATCTTAAATTTAAGACTACTTCGGTCTAAACTGAGACCTGTACTTTCGAGTTAATAGTTTGAACACAGTCCAGCATTGATACATAGTAATTTGACCATTTTACTACGGTTTTATTTTCAAACATATTGGGAATAAAAATATGAATTTTGTACTATGTTAGGAAGATGGAAAGAAAGTAAAGAATTGGATACATAAACTGATCGGGATTTAGCTGCACTGAGGGCTGGAGATGCAATCAACCTAGTAACTGGGTTAAATGGATACTGTCGGGGGTTTCAATGTTCAGCCTTTTAATTAAGCACAACCATTTTCCTTTTAAGTAAGCAGACCAAGTCAGAATTCTCAAAAATAAAAGCAAAATATACAGATGTTGGAATCTGAAAGAAAAACAGAAAATGCTAGCTCTATTCTCTTCCCACAAATGTTATCATACCTGCTGAGATTTTCCAGCATGTTGTGTTTTTTTTTAGTTCTCAACTGTTTGACTTTGTAGTGTCTTCATTATAGTTAAGAGTACAGAATTCAGGAATGCACAAGCAGTTATAGTTTCACATTTGACTATAAGTAATGAATACATACAAGATTGTGTATTCACAGCAATTAAGGTTACATCATGATAAGATGCAGATATTAATCATATTTAGCTGACCTAATTCATCACTGATGTCCCAATTTGTGGATATCACACCATCCTCCCACGTCCAGATGTTTGATTTAATGAATCTCAGATTAAATGCCTTGAAGCTTTATCTGTGTCGACTTTTATAAAGACTTCTGAATTTTCTCATAGCAGCTTTTTGTATGATTAACTCTTTTAGCTACTTTTTTAAGCTAAGTGCAGAGTAACAGTCCAAGGACCTAGATCACAACTATGCCCCATTATAAAACGGAGCTCTTAGAATCAAGCTGTTGTGCAGAAAATAAAAAAGGAGGGTAGTCCCTAAATAGGGAAGTCACAAGGATATTAAACTAGTTCATTAAATCGGGGGTAAGGGTCAGTAGAAGTTAGTAAATATTCTAAAACCAGAGTGTATGGAAATTGGCAGGAATAAAACTTCAGGCAGAACAGATAAACGGACAACTATTGTGAGGGGGTGCAAAGGACAGAGGGTGCCGTACCCAAATATATGCAGTATACAGAACAAAGTAAGTGAGCTGGAAGCACACATTGTAATTGGAGGTACAATGTGTGCACCACAGATGTGGGATCTGAATATCCAAGCATGTGTCTTATTGAAAAGGTCAGATAGGAGTAGAGTTCCTTGTTGGTAAGAAATGAAATCAAATCATTAGCAAGAAGTGATATAGGGTTGGATGGTGTAGAATCTGCATGGGTAGAGTTGAGGAATTGTAAAGAAAAAAAGACCATGGTGGGAGTTATGTACAGCTCCCCTAGCAGTAGTCAGGATGTCAGACAGAACATAAATCAGGAGATAGAAAGGCATGTAAGAAAGGCAATATTACAGTAATCATGGGGGGATGTCAATATGCAGGCAGACTGGGAAAATCAAGTTGGAGCAGACCCCAAGATAAAGAATTTGTGGAACGTCTATAGGATTTTTTTTGGAGCAGCTTGCACTAGAGCCCACTAGAGAATAGATCTGATGTATATAATGAGGCAGACTTGATCTGGGAACTTATGGTGAAAGAACCTCTGAGGGGGCGAGGACAGTGATAGAATTCACCTTGTCGTCTGGGGGAGATGTTGGAATTGGATACAACAACGCTACCATTGTGTTAAAGAAAACAAGGCCATGAGGGAGGAGCTGGACAGATTTGATTAAAAAGGAAGCCTAGCAGGAACAACTGTGGCAGGAATTTTTGGGGATAATTTAGAAGGCACACAAATTCATGTAAGACAACTTATGTGAAGGGGAAGATAAGGTAACCATGGCTGACAAGGGAAGTCAAGGATAGCATAAAAGAGCATATTGTGACAAGAGGAAAAGTAGAAAGCCAGAGAATTGGGAATTCTATAAAAGCAAGTAGAGGAAACTAAAGGCTGAAGATGAAACATGAAGGTAAACTAGCAGTGTAAGAGAGGATTGCAAAAGTTTTTTTTTAAGATGTACAAAATGATGAGAGGCAAGAATGGACATTAGACTGCTGGAAAACGAGGCTGGAGTAGTCATACTTTATACAATTATATACTTATACAAAGAAATAGCAGAGGAACCGAATGGATACTTTGTATCAATCTTCACAGTGGAAGACACCAGTAATGTAGTGGCTATCGCTAAGGAGATAGTGCCAAGGAAGCCGAAAGGTCTGAAGGTGGATAAATCACCCAGACCGGATGGACTACACCTCATGGTTCTGAAGGAGATAGTGGAGACATTGGTGGTAATCTTTCAGAAATGAGTCAGGGAAAGTCCTAGAGGATGGAAAAAGAATGATTAAGGGACACGGAAGATGGGAAACTATAGGCCAATTATCTGAGCTCAGTTGTCAGCAAGATTGAAATTGCAGAGTACTTGGAAATGCGTGGTAAAATAGGGCAGAGTTGGTATAACTTCAAAGAAACATCATGTCTGACAAAAGCATTAGAATTCTTTGAGGAGGTAATGAAGTTAGACAAAAGAAGAGCCAGTGGACATGATTTATTTTTATTTCCATAAAGTCTTTGATAAGGTGCCTTACAGGAGACTACTAAATAAGCTAAGAGCCAATGGTGTTAGAGGCAGAGTACAGGCATGGAAAGAGTGGCTGACAGACAGAAGGCAGAGTGGGAATAAGTGCGTCCTTTTCAGGATGGTAACTGACTAGTAGTGTTCCAGAGGTCAGTATTGGAACCACAACTTTTATTATTTAATGATCTAGAAGATGGAATGGAGAGTATGGTTGCTGAATTCACAGATGATACAAAGATATGTAAAGGGACAGTTGGTGTTAGGGAAGTGGAGAGGTTGCTCATTCTCCTAGTTTGTCAGTTATTCTGCAAAGAGATGGCAGTTGGAATACAGTGTGGGAAAGTATAACATTATGCACTTTGATAGCAAGAGGCATAGGCTGTTTTCTAAATGGGGAAAGGCTTTTGAAACGTGAAGCCTAGAGGGACTTGGGAGTCCTGGTTCAGGACTAACATGCAGATTTATCTGGCAATTAGAAAGGCAAATTCAATGTTTGCATTCATTTCTGGAGGGATGTACTACTGATGCTGTACAAGGCTCTGGTCAGACCTCATTTGGAATATCATAAGCAGTTTTGGGCCTCATAGCAAAGGAAGGATATGTTGACCTTGGAAGGAATTCAGAGGTAGTTCACAAGAATAATCTGAGAAATGAAAGGTTTGTCATAATGAGGAGTTGTTGAGTCTGGATCTATACTCAGAATTTAGAAGGATGAGGGGGAATTTAATTGAAACTTAGAATATTGAAGGTCTAAATAGAGCAGATGTGAATAGGATATTTCCACTCGTGGGAGAGACTAGAAATCAAGGGCACAATCTCAGAATGAAGAGACACTCCTTTAAAACCGAGGAGGAATTTCTTCAGCCAGAGATTAGTGAATCTGTGAAACACATTGCCACAGAAGAAGCCAGATCATTGAATGTCTTTAAGACAGATAGATAGGCTCCTGATTGATCAAGGGATTAAGGATTACAGGGAGCAGGCAGAAAAATGGGGATGAGAATCAGCCATGGTTGAATGGCAGAGCAGACTTGATGGGCTGAATGGCCTAATTCTTCTCATAGGTTTTGGTCTTAATCTGTGTCAATCCATCCCCCCAATAAGTTCTTCCTTAAAACTAGAAGTGTTCCCAAAAGAAAGCTACAGATCCTGTGTGGTAATTTTCTGAATTTGGCTCCTAGTCTTAAAACCTATGGGATGTTGTATTCTCAGAGGTTAATAGACAGATTTAGATTGGGCAATGAGAGTTCGGTGGGGGGCGGTGTGCAGGGGGTGCTTGTAAGTATACTGTCTCAAGTAACCATAGTGTTAATTGCAAATATTGTTCTTTACTGTTGACTTGTGTCATAAAGTTTAATAAATGTTCAATTTGAATAAATTGAAAGACTGACTTCTTTCCTCATATTTTTGCCAAAAAAAGTTAAGGACCAGTGTTCTAGGTTTCTGTTCTGGGATTTCCTTGCACCTATCAGTGGGTACATAACAACTGTGACCTTATCAAAAAAATTGAAGGACAAACCTCATCACATTCATACAATGCTTGTTGACTACTTCTGACCAAGTCCTTGAGCTCAGTGTTCATTTAGTTGACCAAGCAGTGAATAATATACATTGTCTTAAGAGTCAATATGTTTAAAATTGGGATGAAGAAATTCATGGTTGTTAACAAATGTGAGAAAATCTTTAGTTGTAAAGAATGTGGGATAGACGATTTGAAACTAAATAGTTAAATCTAATCCGTGTCCCAAAAGTTAGTGGCCAATTGGAAGAAAATGTGGCAAAAATAAAAAACAAAAATCATTGATTTAACTGTATAAATGGATTGAAACAAGTAACCACAGTCCATTAAGTGACCAGAATGACCCATGTAACATTGCAATCATTGAAAGAAGTTCACATGCACATTGCCAGAACAATCAAATACTTTGTAAAAACACTGACATACATTTGTATTCATGCGTGCAATTCGTGTATACCAGAATAAATGCCAACAAACCTGTATATTGCTATACACCCATTGTTATGCTGGTAGTTGGCTCTGCCCCCAAATAAAATTAGTAAAATCAGGCCAATCCAAGAATAACAAGCATGCAAGAGTCCAAATGGATACACACACACACACACGTACAGTAATAACAGAAGTTTAGGAATTTAATGGAAAATTAAATACAACAGGAGAAAAGCTATTTAAATGCACTTCCTAAAATAATATGCTTTTACTTTTACTTCCCATCTCACAGGTAATGACCTAGCATTCAAATACCCATTTTCTTTATGTGACAAGGTGAATATTGACAAGGAAGAAACGGACATTTATGTACTGCCTTATACATCCTTAAGATACTTCATAACTAATAGTTAATTTGAACTACAGAAGCATTGCCCATAGTGAGTAATGTAATAAAATGAGCAGGTTACGTGTAAACTGGCTAACAATGTGAGTGGAAGGAGCATTAAGCAGATAGTATGACGTGAACCCAAGATCCCTGTTGAGACTGTCCTCGTGTGGATGCATCCTCATGTGTGCGGAACTTGAGGGCACGAGGACAGTCTCAACAGGGATCTTGGGTTCATGTCATACTATCTGTAACCGCCATGACATGCCTGGGTTTGCAAAACCTCACTTACTGTACTGTCTGGAAACAATACGCATTTCTTTAACCTGGGCTTAATGCTCCTTACACTCATTGTTAGCCACTTTAAGACTTGAACAGCAGGTTGTGTGTCAAGATTTGCATTCTAATCAGTAATCTGTAAACTGTCTGTGCCGTTATATGTGCTGAGACCAGAACACCTCATTCATCTGACGAAGAGGATAACCTCGAAAGTTGTGAGTTTACTATTGAATAAAATCGGTTAGACTTAAATCTGGTGTTGTCAAACTACTTTCAGTGTTAGGCACCCAGGTTTGATTCATAGCTTGGGTCATTGTCTGTCTGTATGGAGTCTGCACATTCTCCCAGTATCTGCATGGGTTTCCTCTGGGTACTCCAGTTTCTTCCCATAGTCCAGAGATGTGCAAGGTAGGTGGATCAGCCATGATGAATTGCCCCTTAGTGACAAAAGGATTAGCAGGATAAATATATGGGGTTACAGGGATAAGGGCTGAGTGGAACAGTTGGCTGTGCAGGCTCAATAGCCTTCTTCTGCACTACAGGGATTCTGGGTAAAAATTGGGTTTTGCCTACATTTTCAGAGGTAATGTTTCATCAAATTCAAACTTGTTAAAATTATACAGACAAAGAATATGCAGTCCAAAGATGTGCAGGTTAGGTGGATTAGCCATGCTAAATTGCTCCCGAGTGTCAGGGGGGAAAATCACTGGAGTAAACATGAGGTTACAGATACAAGACCTGGATGGGATTGGCATCAGTGTATGCTTGATGGGCTGAATAGCTTCCTATTGCATTATAGGGATTCTATAGAACACAATGCAAATTTAAATTTGCATTTGTGCAAAGTAAATAATTTCTACCAAATAACAAATGTCAAGTTCAGCTTTGGTCCTTTATCTAAAATAAGTTCATCATACAGAAATTGAAAAACACGATGACAATGACTGCAATCTATGTTAGTCTGTCGTTCAGTATCCTGAACTGGAGTCAGCCTTATGGCAGACATATTTTGTCCACAGGGGGAGATGTCCCTTGAGGTCATTCAAATGAGATGCCAGTGTAGTGCAAAGTTGTAAACAAATCAACTACTTGTACTAAGTATTGCAAACCAACAAACTGATCACTGTTGCAATTGACTTGCCTGGCTCAAAAGACTGTAGTATCTCGTTTCTTTTTACATAGCTCCAGATTTCACCACTCCCTCTCCCCAACCAAAATGTCCTGTGTAGGAAGTTACAGTTGAACAAGTATCAAAACTATTGGTAAATTGCAGTTTTGTGCTCAATGTTATTCCAGCAGCGATTTGGGCTTTTAAAAGCTTATCCTGTTGCCAACTGCCACAACGCATTTCAGTAACTTGATTTAATTGAAATATAGACACCTTTCATTAAAGAGCACTAATCCCATGTGAGTGCATGCAGACATTTTTGATAGTACATTGTTTAAAGCCATTGTGTAGTAATAGGAACTAAATATTGGACTCAATGCTTACACTGGTCAAACGAGGAAGATAACAAAAATTTCCTTGTTGGTTTTGCACGAATACAAATGTACCCACATTGTGGAGTAAAAGTGAGTTGAACAATAATTTCTGGGACACAGGTCAAGCTTTGAGGACGGAAGCAGCTGTGATCTGTCAAAATAGCAATAAGGGAGCAAACAATACAATTTGCTCAGTAGTAAGCGTTAAAAAAAATTACCTATCATAGATATCAACAAGCCAACTTTTGAAGCCACAAATTTTTTTCTCCCGCAGAGAACAGGGGCAATGTATAAGCAAAAGAGTGAACAACTTATAGGCCATCACCATTTTGCAATCTCATTAGCATCCAATGAAAGTGGTGGGCATCTTAAATCCCCATGCTTCTTCGCAAAGCAGCTTTTATTGCCTATTTGATCTCTCCTCCAGTAGATAAGGCAACAGCAAGTAAAATATGCATTTGAGGGCTGAAAACTTAAAGTTGACTACTAGCACGAGTGTGACATGTCATGGTCAAAAAGACTGACTTACGTGCCAAGTTTATCTATAGAACATTATTTTTGGGTCAGAAAAATGGCTGGGTCAATTTATACACCATGACTTATGTTATTCCCACCATTGTTCCGAGCCTTAAATAAAAAGTGACTTGATTTATTATTGTCATACATATTAGCATACAGTGAAATATGCTATACATACAAAGCATACCAATCAGAGAAGGAAAACAGAGTGCAGAATGTAGTGTTATAACCAGAGTGTAGAGAATGATCAACTTAATGCAAGATAGGTCCATTCAAAAGTCTGATAGCAGTAGGGAAGAAGCTGCTCGAGTCGGTTGGTATATGACCTCAGACATTTGTATCTTTTTCCCAATATAAGGTAGAAGAGGCAACATACAATGTTGTCTCATACAATGTTGGGAATGTGTGGAGTCCTTACTTATACTGGCTGCTTTTCAAGGAAGCGAGAAGTATAGACAGAGTCAATGGATGGGAGGCTGGTTTGCGGGATGGATTAAGCTATGTTCATGACCTTTTGTAGCTCCTTGCTGCTTTGAGCAGAGCAGGGGCCATATCAAACTATGATACAAAATAGAAAGCCTTTTTTCTGATTGTATCTGCAAAAGTTAGAGTTGTGGATGACAACTTTCGATATCATCAATAGTGGATATAGTTCTACATATTTCAAACAAAAAGGTATTAGAAAGTGCCAGAAGTTTGATATCTTTAATTGAAAAATTAGACACAGGAGGCAAAATGGCCCCTTTTAAAGGTTCAAATTTGACAATACTACCGAAAAATTTCAGTTGTTACTTGGGTGAATAAAATTTTGACTGAATAACCTAGTTATTTTGGTTACTTGCTGCTTGGTCCTCAATTTTCTCTCATTTTGAGATGATGTTTTCTCATCAGCATGTTCAAAATTCAGGTGCAACAGCATGTTTTCTGGTTCTGCATTATATAAAGGAGGATGAGGAAACATGAGCAAGATGCATTTTTCACATGAAGCAATGTTGCATCTATTCATGTAGGAGAGGAGGATTAGGAAGGAAGAGCAGGGAGGATATACGAAGGAAGTTGGGGGGTAGGCTGAAGAGCAGGGCCTCCAGGGTGGCGATCTCAGGGCTGCTTCCAGGGCCGGGTAGTAGCGGAGCCAGGAGAAATGAGATCCTACAGCTGAATGCGTGGCTGAAGGACTGGTGTAGGGCAGAGGGTTTCATATTTGTGGATAACTGGGAAGTCTTTGTGAAAGATGGGCACCTGTATAGAAGGGATAGGGAACACTTGAATGGGAAGGACTTGAATATCTTAGCTGGAGTGTTTTGGCAGGATTTAAACTAATATGGAGGAGGGGAGGGGCTGAGACCGATAGCTCGGTAGAGAGCGAGATGGGAGATAGAGTAAGCTTGGATGAGAAGAAATACACCAGGGAGAAGGAGGTTCCGAGTGGGCTTGGAGGTCTGGAGTGTGTCTGTTTCAATGCGAGGAGCGTAACAAGAAAAACAAATGAACTTAGGGCCTTAATGTTTGCGAGGAACTTGGATGTGGTTGCAGTGACGGAGATGTGGTTAAAGGAAGGGGAGCAGTGGCAACTGAACATTCCTGGGTATAAGTGTTTCAGGCATGACAGAGGAGGGTCCAGAAGAGGTGGAGGAGTGGCGTTGTTAGTTAAGGAGAGCATCACAGTGGTGCAGAGGGAGGACAAATCAGAGTTAGGTGGAGCTGAGGAATAGAAAAAGGGGGCGATTACTATGCTAGGGGTGTATTATAGGCCACATAACAGCCCGCGGGTAGTTGAAGGCAGCAAATGTAAAGACATTTTGGATAGGTACAGAAAAAAGTCATTATAGTGGGAGATTTTAATCTCCTTAGGGTGGATTGGAAAGTACCGAGAGCTGGGGGTTTGGACGGGCAGGAATTTGTAAAACGTGTGCTGCAAGGATCGTTGGAGCAGTATGTGGCAGCCTGACTAGAGAAGGGGCTATATTGGATTTAGTTCTGAGTAATGAGCCAGGGCAGGTGGTTGATGTTGTAGTAGGGGAACATGTGGCTAACAGTGACCACAATTCTGTCTACTTTAGGGTACAGATGGAAAAAGATGCTTGTTGCCCTAGGGGCAGGGTGTTGAATTGGGGGAAGGCTAATTATGGTTGGATTAGGCAGGAACTTATGGAAACTGATTGGGAATGGTTGTTCGAGGGTAAGTCCATGCTAGGCATGTGGGACTCTTTCAAGGGAATACTGAAAATGTTGCAAGATAGATATGAGCCAGCTCAGAGGAAAGATGGGAAAAGGTAGGATTAGACAGCCGTGGATTACTAGGGATATTGAGGACTTGGTTAAGAAGAAAAGAGAAGCGTATGATAGGTCAAAGCAGCTGGGAATGGAGACAGTGTTGGAGGAATATAGAGAGAGTAGGAGGGAGCTCAAACAGGGAGTTAGAAGGGCAAAAAGGGGGCATGAAATGATTCTGGCAAATAGGATTAAGGAAAATCCAAAGGCTTTTTACTCCTGTGTTAGGAATAAAAGGGTGGTTAGAGGAAAAAAAAAAAATCAGACCTCTTAGGGACAGAGGAGGGGAACTGTGCTTAGAGCCCGAGGGAATGGGGGAGATCCTGAATGAATACTTTGTGTTGGTATTCATGAAGGAGAGGGGCTTATTGACAGCTCCTGTCTCTGAGGGAGCTGTGGACCAGTTCAGGGAAATATCCATACCAAGGGAGGAAGTGTTAGAGCTTCTAGGTAGCATTAAAACTGATAAATCTCCAGGGCCTGATCCCAAGATGCATAGGGAGGTGTGAGGTGAAATTGCTGGGCCTCTGATGCAAATCTTTGTCTCTTCTAAGGACACAGGTGAGGTCCCAGAGGACTGGAGAATAGCTAACGTTGTACTGTTGTTTAAAAAGGGTAGTAGGGATAACCCTGGAAATTGTAGGCCGGTGAGTTTGACGTCAGTGGTAGGGAAGATGTTGGAGGGGATTCTTAGAGATAGGATGTATAGGCACTTAGAGTGTTGCAATCTGATTAGAGATACGCAGCATGGATTTGTTAAGGGGAGGTCATGCCTTACAAATCTGGTAGAGTTTTTTGAGGAAGTGACGAAAATGGTGGACGAAGGGCAAGCCATTGATGTCGTCTGTATGGATTTTAGTAAGGCATTTGACAAAGTCCTTCATGGGAGGTTAGTTGAGAAGGTCAAGGCTCGTGGGATACAAGGACAGGTAGCTAGATGGATAAGTAACAGGAGACAGAGTAATAGTGGAAGGGTGTTTTTCTAGCTGGAGGTCGGTCAATAGTGGTGTGCCGCAGGGCTCGGTACTGGGACCTCTTCTATGTATAATATATATAAATGACTTGGAAGAGGGAGTAAGTGGAGTGATCAGCAAATTTGCAGATGATACAAAGATGGCTGGACTTGTGGATAGTGAGGAGCATTGTCAGACGATGCAGCAGGACATAGATAGGCTAGTAGCTTGGGCAGATAGATGGCAGATGGAATTCAATCCTGATAAATGTGAGGTGACGCATTTCGGGAGAAAGATTGTAGGGGGTAAATATATGATAAAGGGTAGACCTATTAAGAGTATAGAAACGCAGAGGGACCTGGGGGTGCAGGTGAACAAGTCTCTGAAGGTAGCAGAGCAAGTGGAGAAGGTTGTGAAGAAAGCATATAGTAAGCTAGCCTTTATAGGAAGGGGTATAGAGTACAAGAGCTGGCCTTTAATGTTGCAGTTGTATAAAATGTTGGTTAGACCTCATTTGGAATACTGTATCCAGTTCTGGTCACTTTACTACCAGAAGGTCGTGGAGACTCTGGAGAGAGTGCAGAGGAGGTTTATCAGGCAGCATCCTGGTATGGAAGGTCTGAGTTATGAGGAGAGGTTAGGCAAATTGAGACTGTTTTCCTTAGAAAGATGTAGACTTAGAGGAGATCTAATAGAGGTGTACAAGATTATGAGGGATATAGATAGAGTAAACAGGGTTAAGCTTTTTCCTAGGATGGACTCAAATAGCACGAGGGGTCACGGGCTTAGGGTGAGGGGGGTAAGGTATAATTTGGATGCTAGAGGGAGTTTTTCCACACAGAGGGTGGTGGGGGTATGGAATGCGCTGCCAAGTAGTGGTGGAGGCAGGCAGTCTGGAGTTATTTAAGAAATACTTAGATGGGCACATGAACAGAATGGGAATGGAGGGGTATAGAAAACTGATTTAAAATAGGGATCATGAGCCTTGGGAGTCCCTGGGAAGTGTGTAAATAGATGATGATATTGATGTACTTGTTTTTATCCTACAGGTGCTTTGGTCCACCTTGTTGTCTAACAAGGGACATACACGAGATGGGTCGTGAGAGCACTGCTCTTGGATTTTTTTTTTCGAGAGTATCCTAGTGCTTCATGTCATTAGTGTACGCTTGACCCGGACCATTTGATGGGCAACACGACAGCTCAGTGAGTATTGCTGTGCTGTGCAGATACATGGATTTGGGCCTGTGTCTGTGGGAGTTTGTACATACTCCCCGTGCTTGCGTGGGTTTTCTCCGGGTGCTCCAGTTTCCTCCCACATCCCAAAGATGTGTTCTTAGGCTAATTGGCAAAAGAGATTCTCCCTAAATTGTCCCAAATTTGGTTTTTAATCCATAGATCTATAAACATAGGGATCACGGGTAGAGGTAGGAACATCGGGGTGGCAGCATGGGCTCGTTGGGCCAAAGGGCCTGTTTCCCGTGCTGTTTTGTTCTTTGTACCTTCAAAGCACACAATCATCAAATTGGAAATAAGCCTTAGAAATGCAAGATTTACAAAGGTAGCAGGAGCCTACTCATTTTTATGCTTAAAGTCACTGTGGCCTTGACCCCACCTATGATAGCCTTCTCTACCCTAGTCTTCTCAAACTTCTGCATACCTCCAACTCAAGCTTCATTCTCTTCATATGATTGACAATCATGTTCTCATTTATTTATTCCCTAAGATTTCTCTCTTTCCATTTACCTCCATAAAACTCAAACTACTAACAAGCTTTTAGTCATCCTTCCTAATATCTGCATCAGTGTTGATATGTCCAATTATGGTTTGCAAAGTGCCTTAGGATATTTTGTCAAATGCACTACACAAGGAGCATGTTTCAAAGAATATGTTAAAAATAACTCACTAATGTAATCAAAAATTGGGGAAACAAATTTGTCAGAGGTAGAGACAATTAGTCCAGTCATGGAAGTAGAAGGGAAGTTGCTTTGTCATCATCAAAGCTTACGTTATTGGGCCTTTGCAAATTAAAAATAAGAATCCCTTAAAATGTAAGTGTTTCCAAAAGTTTTTAAATTTAATTTCTAGTTCAACTAGTTAAAAGTTCTTATTGATTCATACAAAAAAGTTATGTTTTATATGGAATGATAATTGTAAAATTTGCTTCAGTTCTTGGCCACAACAGAAGTTGGGAGGTATTTTAAAATAAACAAACATTGGAGAACAACAGTCAAATTATTTGCTCCCTTGGAGGGAACAATGATTACTTAAGCTTGGCAATCAGTTTAACTGGATGTTTTCAACTGATTTATTTTCATGCATTGGTAGGCCAAAGTTTTTTTTTACAATGACACATCTTGCAGTCAGTAATGTTAATTGGATTTTGCCTCATACAAATGTCATTGTTGAAACAGCAAGTGCAATGATGCAAATATTACATTTTAGATCTCAAACATCATGCCTAACTTTTAGTTTTGGCAATCAATAGCCAGAATTTTCCAGCTGTTCATACCAGTGGGATCTTCTAATCCTGTTGACGCCACACTCCCACCAAGGGATTCCTAGTGGTAAAAGGACAGTCAATCGGAAACCCTGTTGACAGTGGCAGGACCAGAAGATCCTGCCAATAGTGAGCCACTTTTGCAGAACACAGAATTGTGGGGAAAGTTCACCAGCAAATGGTAATAGGATTAGAGTCAAATTTACTCTGAAAGGCTAAGAGAAAAGGTAACATTGTGACTCGTGTTTGGGGATTGTTGCATGGATCCTGGAGAAGTTAACGACTGAATGGTGTGCAAACATTCTTCAATAAATGCGAGGTGATGCATTTTGATAGATTCAGTAAGTCCTGCACTAGTTCAGTTAACAGTAGGGTGTTGGGGAGATAGTTACAGAACAGAGATCGAGGAGTACATGTTCATAACTCCTTGAAAGTAAAGTCACAAATGGACAGAGTGGTGAAGACTGCATTCAGCATGCTTAGTTTCATTGGTCAGAATATTAAATACAGGAGTTGGGACATCCTGAAGCTTGTGCAAGACATTGGTAAGGCCACACTTAGAATAATGTGTACAGTTCTGGTCATCCTATTATAGAAAGGGTATTATTAAACTAGAAACACAGTGCAGAAAAAATTTACTAGGATGCTACCCAGACTTGATGATTTGAATTATAAAAAGGAGAGGCTGGAATTCTTTTCTCTGGAGCATAGGATGCTGAGGGATGATGTTAGAGGTCTATTAAGATAATGAGGGGCATAGATCAGCTAGATAGTCAAATATCTTTTCCCAAAGGTAGGGGAATCTAAAACTAGAGCGCATAGATTTAAGGTAAGGAGAGAGATACAAGTGTTGAGAGGGGCAATTTTTCTACTCCTCCCCCAGAGCAGTAGTAAAGTGGGTACAATTTTATCTTTTTAAAAGTATTTAGATAGTTACATGGGTAAGATGGATATAGCGGACCCTTCCCAGTCTTGATTTTTTTGAAACATTATGGTCTTTAAGCCAGGGTTCTATTCAAGGATCTTGCCATCCAATTATAATACCAACTGGGGTCATGACATTTTCCAAGGACAATCCCATGGCAGAATCTCATCCAATCATAATCCTTTTGTCCTCTAGTACAAAGTATAATAATTTGAAATTTGGCAGAGTGTTTTCCTGATCAATGCAAGTTGAAAAGCTTTGATAACATGCTTTTTTTTTTAGTAAAGAGACTGCAGTTAGATCCAGAGCTTTGCAGATTCATATCTGGACCTCCAATCTTGCACGTCAAATTAGGATCCTTAACAGGGTACTAACCATACTGATTACCATCGCTAAATTAGTAAACTTAGCATGATACATTTAATGATTACAAGAAATTGATGAAAATAAACGTGGGAGGCAGAAACAGGAGAAATACTGTAGAAATGGCAGGCACATTAAACAAAATTCAAGAAACTTTCTGGAAATAGTGAAAAACAATGGGCCCAAGAATGAGAAAAGCAAGAGTAGTACCAGGAAGAGGCCTAAAAGCTGACAACCTATATCTTTGTGGTTTCAAAATAGGTGGTTAGAGATAGTGAATCTTGATCTTCCAGATTTCCTCAGTTTCAAACTGTTCCCAGATTGAAATGTA
Organism: Sphyrna mokarran; assembly: GCA_024679065.1. Classification (NCBI taxonomy): domain Eukaryota; kingdom Metazoa; phylum Chordata; class Chondrichthyes; order Carcharhiniformes; family Carcharhinidae; genus Sphyrna; species Sphyrna mokarran. The sequence goes on from JAGIQG010000015.1 coordinate 38,914,564, forward strand.
GAAACTATAACCTGGATTTTCAAGAAATGAGTGGAACGTGAAAAAACACCCAACTGTAGGCCAGGGTAGCTGGACATTTTAAGCAGAGAAACTGATAGGATCTATTATTATGAATATGACAATAGGGGACTCTGACTGGGCATAGTCAATATGGGTTTATGAAATGGATATCTTAGATTTAAGGTTGTAAGTAGAGCTTAGATAGGGGGAGCCAGTGAATGTTATGCTCTTGGATTTTCAAAAAGGTACCCTATAAAAAGGTGGCACACGGGAGGTTATTAAATAAAATTATGGTCATTAGCATGGAATGATGATTCCTTACAAGAATTCAGAGAGTAGGAATAGACAGGCCATTTACAGAATGACAAGAACCTATATATATATATCAATGACTTGGATGAGGGATGGTGTCTAAGTTAGCCAATGATACACAGGCAGGTCAGTCAGCTGTACAGAGTACTCAAGGAGGCAAAGGGATGTTGGCAAGTTGAGTGTGCATAAACATGACAAGTTCTTTATAAGATGGAGAAATATGATGTGAGGCTGCAAAATTATTGCTATTTAGAGGGATCCAGGTATCTGAAATGAATCAAAAAGTGGACATGCAGATACAGCAAGCAAGTATGAAAGCAAATGGTATGTTAGTTTTTATTATAAAAGGATTGCTGACTCAAGAGCAAAACAGTTTTATTCATATTTATGCATAGGCTTGTAGAGTCCACATTTAGAATATTGTGTAGTTTTCATTTCCTTACAGAGGAAAGATACATTTTGGAGTTAGGGATAGACAGATAACAATGGTTTACTAGATGGATTCCTGGCACGAATCTTTTAGAAGATTCGTTCTAAAAGAGTGGTAGAGTAGACTAGGTCCAGATTCCCCAGAGTTTAGCAAAACAAAAAGATCAATTCTAAGGGTTTGACAGGACAAGTGCTGGAAGGCTGTTTCCCTACCTAGCGAGTTAGAGATTTAAAATAAAGGGTTGGCCATTTAGGACCGAGATGAAGAAAAATTTCTTTAGTCAAAGGGTTGTGAACCTTTGAAATCCTCCACCCAAGAGGGTTGTGGATGTTCAGGGGACAAATATACTTCAAGACAGAAAGTCAGTAGATTTTTAGTTACCAAGGGAATCAAGAAATAAAGAAAATTAGTGCCATTTATGTAGAAATTCAGCAATAATCTCACTGGCAGGGCAGACTTGGAATAAATTAAATGATGAAATTAATTTTATAAATTCAGCAATTTCATTACATGCATTGGAATTATTGGAGCATTTCATGGAGATATTTTCAGCTCTACCAAGCTAAAGGCAGAGTATTCAGAAGGTAGGGGAACATGTAGCATCAATTGTTCTAAGATATATATGTGCTCACATCACATCCAAGATTCACAACTGTGTATAAATCTTAGAATACTATATTGATAGATAGGAGAAGCCTTCCAAAAATTTATTCACTAATTAGGAATAGCTTAAACTATTACACAATAGTTGTTACACAAAGACACTAATAATCCAAAGGAAGGGAGCAAAAATAGAAGTCTGGAAACTTCAGGATCCTTTGACCACAGAAACTTATGTACCAAAAAAAGGTGAAAGGCAACAATATGTATTCTTGGTTTAAATGCATAGGATGGAGCATATTAAAAAAAAGGAGCTTCAAGATTCCTAAATCATACTTGGATGGCATAATCCAGATTCTAAGTTTGCTGCTCGGAAATTATATAAAAGTGATAAATTAATGTGAAATATCAATTTAAAGCATCGCCAACAAAATAGCTAGGTCACCTTCTGATCAACTTCTTTTGAGCAGAAGAAACAACTTGCAACAGAAATTAATGCTTGTAACAATCCTGAAGAAATTTTTTTCCCTTTTCAAATCAGAATGATTTGTTGTTCAAAATAAACAAGGATGGAGTTGGATCAAACATACAGTCTCCACATTCCAAAAACAAAGAAAAATATACTACAATTAAAAAAAGGTGCGAGGAGGAAAAATAAGACAAGTGATACACATGAATTTTTAATTTGTAAATTAACTTTCCGATTAACATTAAGGACAGTTAATTATCAATCCAGTTGAATTGGGATATTCATGCATGACATTTCAAAGATGTATAGATGAAATAAAAATCAAGAATGTATGAAAGATTAAAATTGAGTAAATCCAACTTTCCTAGCATTATCTTGCTAATCTTCATTAGTCCTAATTCCCCCAGTCCTTCAAAATTCTGATTGTAATTTAAGGGATCATCCTAATTCTAAAATTGCCCGTCATCCCTGCACTCTTCCATCCTCAATTTGAACTACAGCCTTCAATAGTCAACAACTCCATTCTGTCTCAAATTTATTTGGTTGAACTTTTATTTTGCCAGATAAGTCAATTGAGAACCAATTCTCATGTACAAAATGAGCTGACCAAGAAGCTAACACCACAGTAACAGAATTTTCACAGCAATGTATTTAAACAATAAATATCAGAGCATAACCCTTTGAAAGGCTTCCATTCTTCAGCCTTGCTATTTCTTCAAAATTTACCATTGATCATGTTACAATATTCCCAATATCTACTCTTTTCTGCTTCATGTCTACTTCCTATCTACCCCTTTCAAGCAAGACATTTTATTGCACTATAACTGCAATTTGTTAAAGCATGCCAGAATCACCCAAAAGTCTGTAGCCTTTTAAAAAAAAAATCAATACATTCTTTGGCCATTTTAAACTTTCGAGTTAATAACATTACAACAGCGACATGTCCATCATAATATCTTGTGCAAAACATAAAATAATGCAAAACTAATCAATTTAGGCCCAAAATGATTTACAAGAAAGCCAATCCTGGAGTGTTCTGTACCTGCTGAACTGTTGGTGCGTAAGAACCAAACCCTCTAATCTGATGGGAAATTTCACATCACAACTTCCAACCATATTCTGGATTTTAAAATCAAGAAACTTTGCTGGAAATCCAAGTTTCTGAACAACACGTGCATATTTCCTAGCTGCTAATCGAGACTGTTCCTCACTGTTAAGTTGAAAAAAAATCCATGTTAATTAAAATCCTGTACATGAATGAGGAACCTCCCCAAATTTATTATGTTTTAATGATTTCAAAATAGAAATAGGATATTATACCTTTTGGCTCCAGTGCAAACCATCTTGCCTGAACTGAAGATCAGTGCTGTAGTTCTGGGTTCTCTTATTCGCATTATCACTGCAGCAAATCGCTATTAAGCGCAAGTCAGAAAAAACCTTGGGTCAAAGTCATAAAATCTACGTGACTAGCAACATTGTGTAAATTGCAGGTGCTGCACACAATTTTAGTTCAACATCATTGTTGTGCATTGTATAACTATACACTCCTCACTGGCACCACATTTCTATGGGGTGAAAAAAATCCAAATCTTCTGTTCCAATGTTTTCTCTCTATTCTCAAATTCCTTCACCAGGGCAGCTCCATGGGCAACACTTGCCATTTCACAGCACATCCAAGTTACCATTATTTGAGAGTCCTGACTGCTAGTTTTGCTAGGCTACTTAACTGTGAAACTGAGAGCAATCTTAGCCTCAAATAACGTGGATACTTTCTCGTTCAATAAAGCTGTTAACTATGATTTGGATGGGGAATCTGACTAATTTCTTATGTTCTGGAGTGGGGGGGGGGGGGGGGGGGGGGGGGGGGGGGCAGAGTTCCTGTGATAACCCAAAGAGGAAATGGGTAGATCAGAAGGGTTAAGTAAATCATGATCTGGACTTTGTTTTTATCTGCCTCAAAGCAAGATTTTACAGAGCCTTTATATATTGATTTGGTGCAAAACAGCCTCTTCTGGAAGCTCCAGTTAAAAAAAATTATAAAAAATGCCCATTTTTTCACTATTATGAACGGAAATTTCTCATGGAAACTAATAATTTTTTTTTTATACCAAAGACACTAGTGCCATCACTAGAAGTAGGGTGCAATTCCATTGACAGTTTTCATTTTAAATACAGACATAGGAATATGGAAATATAGAAATAAAGAACAAATAATGTCCTACTGATCTTTTGCCTTTTAATCACAAAGGATTACAACTCCATCATGGGATATTAATTGAAATGTTTGCAACTATACAAGGCATTAGTGAGACCACACCTGAAGAATTGTGCACAGTTTTGGTCCCCTTATTTGAGAAAAGATGGAAACAGTTCACAAAATTGATTCCAGAAATGAGGGGGTTCTGTAGAGAGTCACAGAGTCAGAGGTTTACAGCATGGAAAAAGTTGGCCCAACTTGTCCACGCTGCCCTTTTTTTTTGAAAAAAAGAAATTGAACAATTTAGGCCTATACTGTCTGGAAAAATGAGGGAAGAACAAATTGAGGTATATAAGATGATAGAAGATATGGATAAAATTGACGTGGAATGGATGTCCCACAAGAGGAAGCATTCTAGGATGGGAGGTTGTAGTCTTCGGATAAGGGGTCACAAATTTAAAACCGTTGAGGTTTTCCCTGTGGAATCTGCCATCTCAAAGTGCAGTGGATGCTGGGACAGTGAGTAAATTTGAGTTAAACATATGTTTAATTGGTAATGGGTTGAAGGATTATGGGAGAAGGAGCATATCAGCCATGATCAAATGGCAGAGCTGACTCAATGGGCTGAATGGCCTAATTCTGTTCCTATATCTTATAGAAATTAGGAGCATTAACTTCACATTTAATTTTTTCCACTTAAAAATTACTTTTTCAATGTCTGATATTCCTTGTACTACACCCATTTGTCTGACAAAAGAAGAACGGTCCCAAATTGCTGTAGACGACATACAAGATGGCTATATGAAAAGGACCAGTTTCTCCATGCTAAGAAGATTCCATCTTCAATGACCCAGTCAAAATTACTAATTTGCACAGATAAACATTCAGAACTGCACATCTATAAGCTTATAGAACATAGAACAGTACAGTACAGGCCCTTCGGCCCTCAACGTTGTGCCAAGTGCTGTAGGAGAAATGTATGTATCATCAGCTCAGTGAACCAGAAAAAATAAATCATTTACATAAATTCTGCTATTTCCCAAGTAAAGTGATTACAAGATTGAACCTGTGATACAAAATCAACGCACTATTATACAAGTATGTCCTGTTGAAAAGATTTACCTTTGGATTATATTCTGCATTTCTTGCACATAAAGCTATTCTCTTCAGGTCCAATTTGCAGGCCAAATTAACAGTGGAAACAATATTTCTGGAAAAGGAAATGTCATGTGCATCACCAGTTTTATACACACACATTATAATATATAAAACACATTTGGAAGGTAATTTGTTTTTAGTATATTTATATCTATATACAAAGAGCAGGATCTGGCATTGAATGGCCAAAGCTTCCAATATGGCAGATAATAATTTATGGTGTCAAGTGTCCTGCAAGACACTTCCTTTTTTTTTAAAATATCCCTGTACTTCATTCATCATATGCTGAATTCATCCAGCACAATATGTTATTAATAGATAGGATGGGCCAAGTGCATGACTGCTAGCCCTGCCGGACTATTTAAGTGTGGAAGACATAAGTGTAATTCTAGCCTGAAATACACAATGATCGAAAAACTACAACAAACTTTCGCTACACACAGCCTGCCACCAGTTTCATCCTCCGATAATGGCACTGCCTCTGTACAAAAGAGGAGTTTCAGCAATTTATGAAAAATAACAGAACAAAACACAAGTGCATGGCACCTTATTATCCAGCCTCAGCAGAAAGAGTTGTCTGGACTTAAATCAGCAATGAAAAAGAGGGCACACCATTACGACTGAAGAGGAGGTGCATCTGGTAAGACTCGACCACATGCTGTTTCCACATTTAGCAGGGAAGATAGAATTGAAACAAGGTATAAATCAAGATCATGTTAAGAGTGAAAGGTCATTCAAAGTAAATGACTTCATATTTGTTAAGGACTTTCAATCTAGTCCAGCTTGGGTTCCTGGAAAAAAAAAATCATAAAGACAGGCCTTGTGTCCTGATTCACATGGCAAGGAGAAGCTAGCAAATTAAAATAAAGCAGGATAATACAGAAGCATTTGTCAACATTCCTTCAAAGTACTAAGTTCAGTGGAAGACACTAGGGTTTTTCCCCATAGGAATTGGAACTGAAATTGCAAAGCAACCAACCACTAATGACATTGCCAAAAAGTTATAAATTTTAGTCACAAATAAGGCTTTATTAACACTGTAATGAAGTTACTATGAAATTCCCTTAGTCACAATGGTCTGGCATCTGTTTGGATCAATGCACTTAACCAACATGTCTTTCAGAATGTGGGAGGAAGCCCACAGACACGGGGAGAACGAGAGAGTGACTCAAGTCCAGAATTGGACCCAGGTCCCTGAAGCAGTGAAGCAGCAGTGCTAACCACTGTTACCATGCTGCCCCTTCAGATGCAGTGTTGGCCAAAAGATGGAGATGTTCTCAGAATTGGGAAACCTCGTGATAGACTGAAACTTAGACTACTACGCAAACTTTTTAAAAAATAATTTTGTCCATTCCTCTAAATAGTCTTCTGCTCACAAGTTAGTTTGCAAAGAATTTAAAGCAGGAGGGAGCATATCAGTCAAGCACAAGTTTGGGAGTGGTGAAACATGTGGCTGAGGATGGGGCAGCAGTTAATATTCGTGGACCTGCAGCACAAGTCCAAGCTCATGTTGCAGTAGTTAAAGGACAGCAGTTGAGATGGCAGTTGGCCATTTGGAGTTGGAGAGTATGGAGGTCTTAGTTGACTTCTTTTGTATGTAGTTTGCTTCGAATAAGTGATTCAATTCTTTTTATCTGTCAAGTCATTGTAGAGCTTCAATTATTTCAGACTTCCCTGTTAGTGTTTGATAAGAAATGAAATCCTGAGCTGCTGGAAAACCAAGCTGAGTTGTGGGGTACGAAAATTGTGGAAGTTCTAGTGGAATATGGTTCCAGCATGCTATAGTGAGGGCAATATGTAGCTCTGAGTGTACTTCAGGAGAGTGGGGGATCATAGAATGTTATAGCATTCGGCTAATTGAAGAAAAGGGCTGTGATCAGCCAGCTGAGAAGAAATGCTGGAGAATCCTGGAAAAGGAGTGTAAAACTCCACTGGGTGGTGGAGGGCCATTAGCATTGAATTAAATTGTGGGTGTAATCCAGTGAGTAAAACTGGAGAAGGAGATGGAGAAGATACTCATGCTTAGGATGGGAGCAACAAGATTTTACATAGTTCAGGGTTTAGAATTGAGCATGGCAAGAGCAAATGGCTTGCTAGAATAACATGCATGCTCTATTTTATTTAAACAGCAAAAAGAACCCCATCATTTCGCATGCAGAAAATCCAAGTACTAAAATGGATCCCCACCTTCGGTAATTCCTTTAATGTAATTAAGTGCTTTAAAAGCAGCTCAAGTAACAAATGTTTTTGTTTACAGCAGGAACCATGTTTTGTGTTGTGGAATACATGAATCCAGACTCAGACTAATGAGAATTTAGGTTTTTGTATGGTAACAGTACTTACACAAAATTATTAGAATTCTCAAATAGGGAATCCTGCCTCTCCATGTACAAACGCAATGACAGCAAGAACTTATGATTTTAAAATTAATTTAAAACTGCTCATTATGATTGAAGCTACTTGAATTTTTTTCCCCAGTTCCTGATGATAGGGGCTTCAAAACGGAACCAGCCTCATCACAACATCATTTAGCTTGGAGACATGGATTGGTATAACTGTCTTCAGAATTACCTGCCTTGGAAACAAACCAGATGTCTCAAGTCAAGGTAAGAAAAATTAAAGGGGCAAATTCAACCATGCATACTGATAACAGTATGACAAATGACTGTTGCAGGAAATTCAAAAATGTTTAATATGTTAGAGGTATTATCTTGAAAGGAAATAATCATGGCAATAAATGTACTTACTGTAACTGAGGGCATATTCCAGAACTTTCTACTGGGGTCATTGGTGTTACTGGAGTCATAGGTGTCATTGGCAAAATTGAAGGTGATTCATTGTTAATTGGGGTGGAAATTGGGTCGTTTGTTGACTGGTACAACTGGGTAGCATTTCCAGGCCCAGGTGTAGCAACCCCACTGTTCCTCTGAGTTTCTGACAGCAGTTGGCTCTGCTCCGCTCCTGGTTCTTGACTTGTATCATCATTTTCCTCTTGGTCACTGAGAAAACTAAGATCTGCTGAAGTAAGCCCTGTAGTCAGTTCTGGAGGTTGATGAAGCTGAGGAGCATAGCAGGAATCCTCAATTATTAAGTCCGAGTCATAAGGAATCATAGGGTTGTACACATTGGAATCATTCGTTGATAGATCATCCTGAAAAAAAGGACAAGTCATAATTCACCCCACATCCTCTACACAACACGGAGCATGAATGAGTGGTCAAAGGTATCATAACATTTCTTAAAATTCATCCCTTTCCACCAAGTACAAGTGCTTACTTGTCAATCCCCTAACCGATGAGCTGGCTGTTAAACAATACTGATTATGGTATTCCAGATTTCATTAACTAGTTGGGATGATGGTAGATGTATGGGAGTTCTCCCTCAGTACCCAAGGTTCAGGAGAGAGACAGGTTCATAATGGTTCTAAATCAACCCCGTTTGGTTAGCCATACAAAAAGTTTGTGGTGTGGCTAGCGGGCAAGGATAACAGTGGGTTTGTGTTTTGTACTGTCTGCATTTAAAAGGTCTTGCAAGTCTCAGGAATTTTGCAGATTGATACTATAGAAGTGTCAGAAGGCAACTGACATCCCAACAAGGAATCAACAGTATTCTGACAAAGATCATTGATCTGTTTTCTCCAGGGATGCTGCCGGACTAGCAGAGCATTGTCAGTTTTATTTCAGAATGCCAGCATCTGAAGTACTTTACACTTGTACCAATGAAGGCGTCAGCAACCTTAGGCTGTGGAAAGTTCACTGGGAAATAAATGGCCCATTCTGTATTATTTTAAGTCAGTACACATACTGTTGCGAGGATCAACAGGATCACCACTTCACAATGCAGATACAAATAACCAGCAATAAGAGAAGACTATTTTTGCTGTTGCCGAGCTGAGGGAAGAACTGAGGAGGAGAACTTGGTTTTATTCTTCAAACTGTGCAAGGGATCTTCAACATTATCTGCAAATGAGATCGAACACCTTGACTGAAGGATTACACTTCCACAAAGCAGCACTCCACAGTAAGACACTGAAGTATCATTTTGGATTATATGGTTAAGTCCTGAAGAAGAGGTGCTTGTACCCCACAACATTCAGACTTAGAGACACTTATCAAAGGTTCATAGCTCCTCCACACAAAACAAGCAAGCAAAAATTCATTCTATGATCCAATCTCTCAAGTGACTGAGGGTTTTGTACAAGAAAAAAAAACTACTGAATCCTTAACCACAGATGGTTAAAACACATTTTACACTTGCATGGTGGGATCCTGAGAGTGAGATTGTAAACAAGAATTTTTCTTCTTATTTGAAAGATGAAAGTTAGAGACCCAGAGCAGGATTTTCTAGCTGCACCAAAGTCAAGGATAGAGACAGACGGGTCTGAAAATACTGGCACCAGTTGGTTTTCCAATTTCCTGACCCATTCCTGGTCGTTTATGCTGTGGTAATTTGAGATCTAATTTTAAGATGGGCAGCCAGCAAGGCTCAGTAAAAGCAATTACGTGGAGGCCAACTCAGTCAGCCTTCAATTTCCCATTGTGTTGGGGATGGGGGGTGGTGGTGGATGGAAAAGAAGTGGGTCGAGGGTGCAGTTTAACTATCTGGAAGGGGTCCTTTAGAGGAAGCTGGGTGCTTGTATTCCACACAGTCCTTCGGCCCTCCCTGCCTGTGTGCTGGTGCAGCCGAAGGTTGCCTGCATGAAGGATTCCCACCATCTACCCTCCCCCCAGTGGAGACCTGTTTGCATTGGTCTTTTCCCCCCCACTTCATTAAACATTTAGAGAAGTTGGTGAATTGAAGTACCTTCTCAGTTATTTACCTTTTATTCGTAACTCTGCTCAAGCTGGTGTTTTTGGTTGGCCATCTGGCTGTCACCCTTATGTGAAAATCCCAGCTCAGTGATCATTTCCCCCTCACAGGTAGGATGCAGTCCTAAAAAAGTCTCAACTCCAAGTGAAAATTTGGCCCCAACTTGAAGATGGATTGCAACAGTATGAGAAAGCAATGCACCACTACTCAGACAATTAAGAACAAGTAACAAAAGCTGGTATTGCCAGTAACACTCAAATGTAGGATGCACTTTGACTGTGAAAGGGTCGAGTTTAGCAAAGATGATAATGGCATTTGGATGGCAGGTCTAGATTCATCATTGTGCCTAGATACCTGCAGCACGTGGCACTCAATAGTCTGGTCAAGTGGTATTTCTTCAAGACAATCAAGTGTGAGAAGGCATTGGCATGGAAATACCTGTTTCAAAGTAGATATGACATCCCAAAGATAGTTAGCACCAAGCTGCCAGACTTCCTGAATCAGATAGATGTGAAAAGGATATTTAAGATGCATCTAGTCCAATAAGAACAGTATGAAGGAATTGTTTAAATAACGAAAACACGGGGTAGGGTGGATAAAAATAGACTGTTTTTGATAGCTAAGCATTAAATACAAGGGATGACAATTTAAAAATAACAAAGCACTGGTAATTTTTTCACACAAAAGGTGTGGCTGTAGAATTCACCTTCAGGGTTTGTGATGGAAACAAACAATACTGAACATCAGATTAGAGAGGTGGAGGAATAACGAGCACAAGTGTTAGAGCTTCTAGGTAGCATTAAAACTGATAAATCTCCGGGACCCGATGGCATTTATCCCAGGCTGCTTAGGGAGATGCTAGGTGAAATTGCTGGGCCTCTGATGCAAATCTTTGTCTCTTCTTTGGACACAGATGAAGTCCCAGAGGGCTGGAGAATAGCTAATGTTGTACCGTTGTTTAAAAAGGGCAGTACGGATAACCCTGGAAATTATAGGCCAGTGAGTTTGACGTCAGTGGTAGGGAAGCTGTTGGAGGGGATTCTTAGAGATAGGACGTATAGGCACTTACAGCATTGTGATCTGATTAGGGATACGCAGCATGGATTTGTTAAAGGGAGGTCATACCTTACGAATTTGGTAGAATTTTTTGAGGAGGTGATGGAAGCAGTCGACAAAGGGCGAGCCATTGATGTCATCTATATGGATTTCAGTAAAGTGTTTGACAAAGTCCCTTATGGGAGGTTAGTTGAAAAGGTCAAGGCTAATGGGATACAAGGATAGGTAGCTAGATGGATAAGTAACTGGCTTGGTAATAGGAGACAGAGAGTAATAGTGGAAGGGTGTTTTTCTAGCTGGAGGTCGGTCACTAGTGGTGTGCCGCAGGGCTCGGTACTGGGACCTCTTCTATTTGTAATATATATAAATGACTTGGAAGAGGGAGTAAGTGGAGTGATCAGCAAGTTTGCAGACGATACAAAGATGGCTGGACTTGCGGATAGTGAGGAGCATTGTCAGGCGATGCAGCAGGACATAGATAGGCTGGTAGCTTGGGCAGATAGATGGCAGATGGAATTCAATCCTGATAAATGTGAGATGATGCATTTCGGGAGAAAGAATGTAGTGGGGAGGTATATGATAAAGGGTAGACCTATTAAGAGTATAGAAACGCAGAGGGACCTGGGGGTGCAGGCGAACAAGTCTCTGGAGGAGACAGAGCAGGTGGAGAAGATTGTGAAGAAAGCATATGGTATGCTAGCCTTTATAGGAAAGGGTATAGACTACAAGAGCTGGCCTTTAATGTTGCAGTTGAATAAAATGTTGGTTAGACCTCATTTGGAATACTGCATCCAGTTCTGGTCGCCTTACTACTGGAACGTCGTGGAGACTCTGGAGAGAGTGCAGAGAAGGTTTACCAGCATGCTGCCTGGTATGGAAGGTCTGAGTTACAAGGAGAGGTTAAGCAAATTGGGGCTGTTTTCTTTAGAAAGACGTAGAGTTAGAGGAGATCTAATAGAGGTGTACAAGATTATGAGGGGGATAGAGTAAACAGGGTTAAGCTTTTTCCTAGGATGGACTCGAATCGCATGAGGGGTCACGGGCTTAGGATGAGGGGGGTAAGGTATAATTTGGATGCTGGAGGGAGTTTTTTCACACAGAAGGTGGTGGGGGTATGGAACATGCTGCCATGTAAAGTGGTGGAGGCAGGCACTCGAGTTATTTGAGAGATACTTAGATGGGCACATGAACAGAATGTGAATGGAGGGATATAGAAAACTGATTTCAAATAGGGATCATGAGCCTTGGGAGTCCCTGGAAAGTGTGTAAATAGTCGATGATATTGATGTATTTGTTTCTATCCTACAGGTACTTCGATCCGCCTTGGTGTCTAACAAGGGGCATACACACGATGGGTCATGAGAGGGCTGCTCTTGAATTTCTTTTCCCCCCCCAAGAGTACCCTAGTGCTTCACGTTGTTAGTGTACGCTTGAGCTGGACTATTTGATGGGCAACAGGACAGCTCTGTGATTATCGCTGTGCTGTGCGGATACATGGATTTGGGCCTGTGTCTGTAGCAGTTTGCGCATTCTCCCCGTGCTTGTGTGGGTTTTCTCCAGGTGCTCCAGTTTCCTCCCACATCCCAAAGATGTGCTCTTAGGCTGATTGGCAGAACAAATTCTCCCTAAATTGTCTCAAACTTGGTTTCAATCCATAGATCTATAAATATAGACAGGCAGCATGGGTAGAAGTGAGAACATCGAGGTGGTGGCGCAGGCTCATTGGCAAAAGGGCCTGTTTCCCGTGCTGTTTTGTTCTTTGTTCTAAATATAAGAAAACAGTTGTAATGGGAAGAAAACACTATTTCCACGTGGCATGTTCTCTACACAAAAAGAGATGTAGAGGGACAGGTAGTACTAAGGAAGCAGGAGAGCTACAGGAGGACTTGGACAGGTTAGGAGAGTGGGCAAAGAAGTGGCAGATGGAATATAATGGAAAAGTGTGAGGTAACGCACTTGGGAAGGAGGAATGGAGGCATAGATTATTTTCTACACAGGGAAAATGCTTAGGAAATCAGAAACAATGGTCTTGTGAGTCATTGTTCAAGATTCTCTGAAAGTGGCAGATTCAGTCAGCAGTTAGGAAAGCAAATGCAACATTAGCATTCATGTCAAGAGAGCTAGAATACAACAGCAGTGATGTACTTCTGAGGCTCTGGTCAGATCCCATTTTGGGTATCGTGAACACTTTTGGGCCCCCCTTAAAGGAGGACGTGCTGGCCTTGGAAAAGGTCTAGAGGAGATTCACAAGAATGAACTCTGGAACAAAGAGCTTGTCATGTGAGGAACTGCTGAGGACTATCTTCTTTTAAGGTCAAACCAAATAGACAAACTCTAACTTAGGACAAAGTAAAAAAGGGCTGCTCCCCAAAAGGAAGGAGAACAGCCTGAACAAGAACAAAAGTACAGAGGAAACTTAAGATACATCAAATCAAAATGTGATTGTTAGGGTCATAACGCATCCTCAGCCCCTGTGGTAACCAGCAGACATGGAAGGAGTAACTGCACCCATGGACACTGCATGCTCCCTCTCCAGGGACACCTGGCCATGAATATAGCCACGGTAGAGGGGCAGACAGTCGGGATGGACAACCCCGTTGATCACTTGCTGCCCGGACCTATTACGGCATGTTTTGCCAGGCTCAGGAGCAGTTCATGAGGAGGTCGGCATCCCAACTCTCCCCTCTCCATAGACCAGGAGCATGGGACTGAAGTGCAAACAAAACATCAGTAAAAGGTGTTTAAGAAAACCAAAAAGGGTGTGCAATCTATAACATGAAATGTAGATATGGTCCACAGACACCACGAGGCCACAGAAAGGGCAGTCTTGGGAGCCTGTGAACTGGAAAAAGTTATGGTTGTACGGTACTGCTGCATGCAGCAGCCATGTCCTTGAGGTGATCCCTCCGTAGAGGGACTTCTGCCGCCCGCAACAAGGCCTGCTAAGGTGTATCCGAGCGGCAGGCAAGGACATGGTAATGGAAGGTGTGCAGCAGCAGCCCCCCCTACAGGGAGCATCTCCATGTGCTGGAGAAGGGCACGGAGGACATTTCCGTGAATTCTGTGTCTATGGTCATTGGAGTTTAGAAGGATGAGGGAAGATCACATTGAAACTTACAGGATACTAGGTTTGGATAGAGTGAATGTGGAGAGGATGTTTCCACCAGTAGGAAAAACTAGAACCAGAGGGCATAACCTCAGGCTTAGAGGACAATCCTTTATAACAGAAATGAAGAAGTATTTCTTCAGCCAGAGAATGGCGAATTACTTTGCCACAGAAAGCTGTGGAGACCAGGTACTGGAGTGTCTTTGAGACAGAGATAGATAAGGGGGATATCAGGGGTTATGGGGAAAAGGTTGGAGGATGGGGAAGAGAAAATTATCAGCCATAATTAAATGGTAGAGCAGACTTGATGGGCTGAGTGGCCTACTTCTGCTCCTATTTCTTATTTTAGTGGATACAAAAGGCCTTCATTATAAAGTTTGTAGTATCAAAGAATAATGTCTTCATTGTTACTAATCACTCAGGTGAGTAATTAGTCATGCATCTTTTAATACAATTACTGATAAATCTTCCTGAAGTGAGCATGAAATCTTCATGGAATTCTAGTACTGGGTGATGTTTACTCTTTTGAAATCTAGGGACACTCCAGGCTGTCCAGTCATGAAAAACCCCCCACAGACTAGCACTGCCATTCCAGATATCCTCACGCTTACTCCTGGCTGCAGATTGCTTTCTTAATACTAGAGTCAGCTTCATTGGGAAGGATATAACGGACATGGAAAATAACATCCTTTTGCATTGAGACATTTCTTAAAATCCATTGGCAGTATCTCAGTACGCATTGAAGAGTAAAGACCTTTAAATAAAATTAATGCTTCTTGACAAAAAGAAAGTTTGTTACAGTTGAAGATATCCATCAGAATAACTGGAATTAATCTCCAATATACCACACATCAGTGCAATTTACAGACGTTTAAAATTTCACATAAAAGGCTTTTATTCTAATACAATACTATATGAAATAAAACTTACTCAAACCAATCATCAGGAGATCTAAGCATTTAATCTAATACTCCCAATACCACCACCTTCCCACTCCTCTTCCAACTAAGGTGGCACAGCAATTGCTAAGAACCACCTTATAGGCTATTTTGAACACAAGAAAAATTTCATTGACTCTGCACTTCCAATTCGCATCTTTCTCTTTCCTTCACCTGGTTTAACACTTTCCTTCCTGAACATCTCAGTCTCCATTTCTAGGGATAGGTCATCAATTAACATTCATTGCTAATATAAGGATTTCCATAGCCATCTTGATGGCACATCCTCCACCTCCAGCTGCAAAACTTTTTTCCCCCACAGTTCAAAGACATGCAGGTTAGATGGATTGACCATGCTAGATTCTTCCTTTGTCCCAAGATGTATAGGCAAGGGGAATTAGCAGAGTAAATTCATGGGGTACCTGGGTGAGATGCTGTCAGAGTTGGTGCAGACTCATGGGCTGAGTGGCCTCCTTCTACACTGTAGGAATTCCGATTATAACTCCTTTTGTACTATGAAACATTGTCATTCAATCTTTTCTACCCATCACCCTTTCGCTCCCTCTCAGTTACCCAAAAATCTAATTTTTAATCTTTGCTCTGTTCTGATGAAGTTATATTGATCCAAAGTGTTCCTCTTGCCACAAATGTTGGCTGGCCTACTGGATTTTTTTCCAACTGTTTCTTTTTATTCTAGTATAGACTTGGAAATTAAGTATTTTGGAAACTCAAGTTGTGATCAAAGGCCACAATATTGTTTTCATATAATATTATGTTACATTGCTTTGATTTAGGAAACTCCTCCAGTTGCTACATCCTAAAATATACAATTATAGTTATTATTTAATAAACAGAGTTAAACAGGAATACATGGCGCAGTTTTATTTTTGTCAGTGTTAATATATTTGAACCACCTACTTTAAAGAATGTGTAGTAAGGCCATGGCCTAAATATAATACAGTAAAGGACTCAATCTCTTTGCTAACCCAAGAAATACAAAAGTTAACCATCTTACTTTTAGTAATCCATCTTCCCTATATCAATCAACATCAACGGGCTTTGAAAAACTCGGTGTAGCTTCACCAACATTTACATTCAGAACTGTAACAAAAGTTTCTCCCTCACTTGACACTCCTTCTTATAAGTACTCTTATTCCTAAAGGAGAAATTACACTTACATTTTCAATAGATTGATCAAAATAACTTTCCAGTGATGATTCCATACTGGTGTTTAAATAAGTGAGCAATATTTCAGTGCGGTAGGTAAAAAGCAACGTTTCTATCTGCGGTTGCGCTTTGGCAATTCCAGAAGCTGTTCATCCCAATCCCCACCTGGTCCTCAATTATACATAAAACATTTAAATTGCAGTTTACAGAAATCGGATCTCTTGTGTTGTCATGGTCAATAAAAATTAGCTTTTGAGTTACTGCGATTTGGTTTTATATTGTTTAAATCAAATACTATTTCCAAGTAAATAAGAATCCATTAAACGCAATCAGAGCTGAAATATACAATTTCTTCCCCCTACAAGTAAGTAATTGACAATTAAAGGTCGTTATAATCAAACCTGGGCATTAGTCCCTTTCTTGCTCGCAATATTCGATTCACATCTCTTTAACTTTCAAAGTTTCATTTCACTTTCCATGTCCTTGGTAGTGCCAATCTTTTTGGCCTGTCTTGGGTATGTGTAGGTCCAAATATATACATATATTTTCCCGGTAAGGATTGATTGCGTAATTGTGAGTACTGGTCTGGCTCAATTCAGTTCAATAACATGAGGAATAACATACTGTTCTCCTGGATAAGGCGATCATTAATCTGGGAGAGGAAGCCCCAAAAGGGCGGTCTGTTCAATACAACGATATGCCTGCTATTTAAATACCCATCACGTAAACGATCATTTCAAAGTTAATGATAGCAGAGGGTCAGATCACTGGATATTGTATTGTAGCAATTCACAGCCAACCTGACATAAACTAGTTAACTGAACGTGCGCAAGACATATTGAAACCCTTATAAAATGTAATGCACAATTTATATCGATCAGCAGGTCCTTTAATCTATTTGCTTTATGTAACGAATGATCAAAAATTAAATGTGGGAGAAAATGCAGTCAAAAGCTGAGTAGCAGCTCCCTCTGGTAGACCAATGGGAATTGCAGTCTCGGGTATGGCTCGAAAATGGGGTTTTATAATGAGTACAAAATGGCAAGGAAAATCTACTTTTTAAAAGAGACACGTTGCAATACAAGTCTAATGCAAATTACGACTTAAAAATAACAATTGTATATCTGTACTCTCTATTGATGAGGAAAAGGACAATTAATTAGATGAAGCCATGAAGTTTCTTTAATAAAGAAAAATGTAAGTAGGAGAAGTACTTCATCAACTACTATATCTAAGGATCCAAATTCAATTTCATCCCAAATGGAAAAGAATGTAAACTAACTTGTCTCTTTGAAATTATAAATATTGAATCACTGTGTTACTTCAGGACTGTATTTGTATTTGGGTATGTTGCATAGTCAATCAAAGGTTAATTGAATTGTGAACAGATGTTTTTTTTAATGAAAAGAGCAATATTTAAGAAATGTGTTTTAACATAATAAAGTAGTCTTAGGCAGCAATATTATCCTGCTTCCTGAGGAGGAGAAGGGAATTGGCATTTTGATGCTCTTAAATTGGCACTTGTTTACTTGCTTTGGGGACATCCCAAGTTTAGCAGAAAACAATTATCTCTTTTTAAATTTGTCTGATTATGATTTTGTGAATATGATTATTGGTGGTACAATGGTTAGCACTGCTGCCTGACAGCACCAAGGACCTGGGTTTAATTCTGGCATGAATCACTGTTTGTGTAGAGTCTGCATGTTCTCTCTGTGTCTGCCTGGGTTTCCTCCAGGTGCTCCAGTTTCCTCTCACACTCCAAAGATATGCATGTTAGGTAAACTGGCCATCTAAATTCTCTCTCAGTGCATCCAAACAGGTGCCTAAGTTTGGTGAATTGGAATTTTCACAGTAACTTCATTGCAGTGTGAATGTCAGCCTACTTGTGACTATTAAGTAAACTTTTTTTAATTGAGTGCACAAGGTGGAAGTATAACACGTATTTAGCATGTTGTGCTACTTCAATGTGTGATGGATGTGCTGGACTTTTATTATATGTGTTTGGATTGAATGAATGTGCATTGAAGTGTATTTGTATATGGATAAGGATGAACTTGGATGACATACATAAGCAAAGAACCTATTTCTTTTTTTTGATTGTTCTGGAACAGGTTATGGCTGGAACTGGAAAACATAAGGACGTTACTGTCTTTTTGAGAAGGAAATGACTTGGAAGAGGGAGTAAGTGGAGTGACCAGCAAGTTTGCAGATGATACAAAGATGGCTGGACTTGCGGATAGTGAGGAGCATTGTCAGGCGATGCAGCAGGACATAGATAGGCTGGTAGCTTGGGCAGATAGATGGCAGCTGGAATTCAATCCTGATAAATGTGAGGTGATGCATTTCAGGAGAAAGAATGTAGGGGGGAGGTATATGATAAAGGGTAGACCTATTAAGAGTATAGAAACGCAGAGGGACCTGGGGGTGCGGGTGAACAAGTCTCTGAAGGTGGCAGAGCAAGTGGAGAAGGTTGTGAAGAAAGCATATGGTATGCTAGTCTTTATAGGAAGGGGTATAGAGTACAAGAGCTGGCCTTTAATGTTGCAGTTGTATAAAACGTTGGTTAGACCTCATTTGGAATACTGCGTCCAGTTCTGGTGGCCTTACTACCAGAAGGACATGGAGACTCTGGAGAGAGTGCAGAGGAGGTTTACCAGGATGCTGCCTGGTATGGAAGGTCTGAGTTACGATGAGAGGTTAGGCAAATTGGCACTGTTTTCCTTAGAAAGACGTAGAGTTAGAGGAGATCTAATAGAGGTGTACAAGATTATGAGGGGGATAAATAGAGTAAACAGGGTTAAGCTTTTTCCTGGGATGGACTCAAATAGCATGAGGGGTCACGGGCTTAGGGTGAGGGGGGTAAGGTATAATTTGGATGCTAGAGGGAGTTTTTCACACAGAAGGTGGTGGGGGTATGGAATGCGCTGCCAAGTAAAGTGGTGGAGGCAGGTACTCTGGAGTTATTTAAGAAATACTTAGATGGGCACATGAACAGAATGGGAATGGAGGGGTGTAGAAAACTGATGTAAAATAGGGATCATGAGCCTTGGGAGTCCCTGGGAAGTGTGTAAATAGATGATGATATTGATGTACTTGTTTTTATCCTACAGGTGCTTTGGTCCACCTTGTTGTCTAACAAGGGGCATACACTCGATGGGTCGTGAGAGGGCTGCTCTTGGATTTTTTTTGAGAGTATCCTAGTGCTTCACATCATTACTGTATGTTTGAGCTGGACCATTTGATGGGCAACACGACAGCTCAGTGACTATCGCTGTGCTGAGCAGATACATGGATTTGGGCCTGTGTCTGTGGGAGTTTGCACATTCTCCCTGTGCTTGCGTGGGTTTTCTCCGGGTGCTCCGGTTTCCCTCCACATCCCAAAGATGTGCTCTTAGGCTAATTGGCAAAACAAATTCTCCCTAAATTGTCTCATTTGGTTTTTAATCCATAAATCTATAAACATAGACAGGGATCACAGGTAGAGGCGGGAACATTGGGGTGGCAGCGTGAGCTCGTTGGGCCGAAGGGCCTGTTTCCCTTGCTGTTTTGTTCTTTGTCTTTAAGTAAGAAAGATTGGCTAATTGGAGATATATGGGTCAGAAAAGTTTGTTAGTGATGCATTGCATGCAGGTTATTTAGTTATCTTGTGAAGTCTGATATTAACATACCAATGTTCAATTTGACATTTATCATAGGTTTATTTATTTTGCCAGAAAATATACAGCATCAGTGGAAGACAGACTAGGAGGGAAAAAAGAGCACCAAATAGCTAAAAAGCAAAGGAAGGAGCAGGCAGCCTCTCTTTGAGCAAGAGTTTGATTTTAGTTTGCATAAATGTGTTTATTTTTTAGGTGCCGGCATTGGAGTTTGTTGAATATCAACAGAGAATAATACAAGCAATTGCCAAGTCCTGTGCATTTAAAATTACGTATTCTAATTAAATAGTTTGAATGACATGGCAACTTGCATTTCTGTACCAAAATGTCCCAAAGCACTCTCAATATTAAAACTGACTCTGAGTCACACAGGAGATATTAAGACATGTGACCAAAGGCTTATGCAGAGAAGTAGATTTTAAAGAGTGTTGTTGTAATAAAGGAGAGGAAGGGAGGTTCAGGTGGAATTCCAGAGCTTGGAGCCTAGATAACTGAAAGCATGGCAGCTTTGGTGCAGTATTAAAATTGGGGATATGCAAAAGGCCAGAATTCAAAGAGTGCAGAGACCTTGAAGGGTTATGGGGCCAAAGGAGGTTATAGAGATAGAGAGGAAAATGGCCACAGAGGAATTTGAAAACAGGATTAGAATTTTAAAATTGATGTGTTGCCATACTTGTGGCTGTACTGGGACAGAGGCACCTGTCCGTGTAGGAACTCCGGGACACAACTCATGTCCAGGGCAATCACACGTGCAGGACATGTTGTCAGTCGGAGGAGCTCTAGCTGCAGGTTTTGGAGCTTGAATGACAGTTGGCAGTATTGCAGGACTTCTGCAAAAATCAGAGTTTCATGGATAGCACATTTCTAGATATGGTCATCGCACAGCTTAAGGAATTGCAGGCACAGAGTGAATGGGTGACCACTGGACTGTCAGAAGGACCAGTCAAATAGTGCAGGAATCCACTGAGTGCACCTTGCTGGTACTCTGTTCTGAATAATGATGAAAGTAGTAATTCCTCTGTGTATAGCCACAGCCTTGTACATAGAATTGGATGGGTAAAAGATTGGAAAAGCGAAAGTGATAGGGGATTCTATAGTTCGTCTGTTCCTGAGGCTATAGATGTGTATCCAGGACACTGCATAGTTCCCCTGGTGCCAGGGTCAAGAGTTTAGGGAGCTGTTGGAAGAAACTAACAAGCAGGAATATAAAAATAGTAACCTCTGGATCATCCCAGTACTCTGTACTGGTGAGAATTGAAACAGTATAAGTCAGATAAATGCCTGGTTGGAGGAAGGCTTTTAAATTCCTCAGATTTTGGGACTGGTTCTGGCAGAGAAGGGCTTGTATAGGCTGAACGTGTTGCACTTGAACAGCACCAGGATCAATGTTCTTGCAAGCAATTATCTAGTGCTTTTGGGGAGGGCTTAAACTAGTTTGGCAGGGTTAAGGAGGTTTTAATTGAAGTCAGAGTGAGAGGGAATGTAGTAAGGTCTAAATTAGATTGACTGTGCATGTATGTAAATGTGCAACAGTGTGGTAAATAAGGTTGGTGAGCTGCAGACACAGACAGCCAAATGGAAATATGTTGTGATGATAATGGAGAGCTGGCTTAACAAAGGGCTGGACTAGGTATTAAATATTCTGGGGTACAAGATGTTGAGGGAAGGAAATAAAGGAGAAAGGGCAGTAGTATTGATTTAAGGAAAGCATACAATGTTGTAGGAAATAAATGTTAGAGCAGTGATTCCCAACGAGGGTACTGCACGTGATCCATGGGTAAAACATGCAATTACTTGTACCTTGTATAGACAAACACTTTTTGAAGACATAAAATTACAGAAGTGAGGCAAAAATATGAATTGCAAAAGTAGTCAGTGTACTTGGCACTGTGCGGCAAGAAATCTCAAAGATTGAGTTGCTGAAGATGTTAAGCAGAACAGATAGACTTAAGAAACATGATAAGTATAACAAAAGATATCAGAATTAACTCAGCCTTGACAAATGCTGCAGTGCCATTGTGTTTAGGGTGGACAGTGATAGCCTTTTTCCTAGGATGGAGAAAGCTAGCATGAGGGGACACAGCTTTAAATTAAGGGGTGATAGTTATAGGAGGGATATCAGAGGTAGGTTCTTTACCCAAAGGGTGGTTCGGGAGTGGAATGCCCTGCCTGCGGCAGTTGTAGATGCGCCAAGTTTGGTGGCGTTTAAGAGGTTAGTTGATAAGTATATGGAAGAGAAGGGAATGGTTTAGTTTGGAGGGGCATTGCTTTTTATATTGGTCGGTGCAACATCGAAGGCCGAAGGGCCTGTTCTGTGCTGTAATGTTCTATGTTCTAAATCTCATGATATTGCTTATTCATACACCTTACCTGATTCTGCAGAAGGAGCTACATAGCTCTGCTCCTGAGTTCTCACACATGGCGGTGGTTCCTCTGGTTGCAGCACTGAACTGGTCTTGAAATCCACTGCTGGCTGTCTCTTGAGACACAAGAAAACTGAAACCACACCATCTGATTCAAAAGGAATAAATGATAAATAAATGGGAGGTGTGTTGAGGTCCACAGCAGCACCACACAACCAGTTATGGATTTGAGTTGTGCTGCTGGTAGATCTCGTACAGCATAGAGAATGTAACTACATTAGAGATTTGATTTGATTGAAGAAAGTAGCAATATGGTTGGAGAATAGAAATGAGAGCCACAAAACTCTTGACAATAAAGAAACAAACGTGGTTAAAGATGTATCACGAAATCCCAGAGGCAAATAGACTTCCTGTCTGTTACCTCCAAGGAACACATATTGTAAACAAGTCAACAGACTCAACTTCCTTAGCACTGTTGATCATTCATCTGATCAAAATGTAGAGATTGCATACAGACATGAGGTAGCTACAGTAATAGAGGACTCCAAGTGGAACTGAAAAGTTGGGTCACCATTAAAAGAAGAAGTAGTGGCTTCAAAATATATGCAGAACTCTTGGGAAAATGGAGAGCTCAGCAAACACAGATTATTTTCCAACTTTCAGCTGGAGGAAGTCACCTCAAGTAAATGTACAGATGAAGCTTGTGATGAACTCTCAATGTGGACTCTTTGCTCAATTTCTTAACAACTAACTGGGAATATCTGTTTGAAAGGTCAAAGGACAAGGAGATGAAAGCAACTCCAGAACTGGCCACAGCAGCCACAATTCCCAAGAGCTTCAAATTTCACCTCTTACAGAAACTAAATCTGGTCTCATCATTGTTCAGAGTTTGCAAATGTTTATGGGAGATGGGTATCACTGGCTGGCCTAGTCGCTATAGGAAAGTTGAGAGTCAACCACATTGCTGTGGCTCTGGAGCACATGTTGGCCAAACCAGGTAAGGGGTGCAGATTTCCTTCCCTAAAGGATATTAGTGAACCACTAATTTTTCTGACAACTGACAATGGTTTCATGGTTATCAGTAGATTCTTAATTCCAGATATTTTTCATTGAATTCAAATTCCACCATCTACCATGGCAGGATTTGAATCCAGGTCCCCTGAACATTAGCTGAATTTCTGGATTAATAGTCTAGCTATAATACCATAGACCATCAAATATCCAACACAATTCAGCATCAATTTGTGTAAAATGATCAACCCTGGACAGTCAAACAGCAATTCCCAGCCAACCATCTTAGTTAAGCAATGAATTTATTACAGAAGACAATCAGCATCACACATTGACAGAACTAACTGTTCAAAATAGTAACTTTAGAGTACAACAGAGAATATCACAGAGTTGAAAAACAGCACAGAAACCAAAACATGGAGATCTTTTAAAATAATAGGGTAAGAATAAGAGGGAATTTAGTTCCAGGAACTAATAAACTTGCAGCAACAGCAGAAAATTGTGAATTTAAATGTGCATTGCAGATAGGTACCAAATACATGTAGACAAATCTCTAAGAATGATTTGCAACATACTTTATTTAATGTATCAAGTAATCTATGTCCTCAGCTCAGCAAAAACTGTATGTGGGAAGATTTGCCATTGAACAAACAGCTTCCAGCGGTGAAAAAAGAGATTTCCTTCAGAATTCAAAGAGTGACACTTGCAAAGTGGAAGCAATATAACAAGGTCATGCCTGTTTCTTCAGAAGTAACTTTTCAGAATGCAGACAATAAAAATATAACAAAACTTACTCCAACTTATAAATCAAAAAATGTCATTACTTTAAACTTGAGGCCTTGCTCTGGGCCAATCCAAGCTCTGCACAATTCCCAACAGATTCTTATTTATAGTGAGTCAGTTGACCATCACATCATTCTGTAATTGGTTCTATGGTTTACTGGACCAGCTGACCTTTACAGCTTGTTTTCATTGGTCACATTACATCCAATACAAAATTGTCACTGGTCACATTCTAACAATGGCATCCGACAATACAGAGAGAATAGCAGAGGTAGAATTTCTAAATGAATCATGTGGTAACTGGGGCATTCACACAGGCATTCATGAGTCGTACTGAATCTGAAAGTGAATATCGCAGTTTATGGAAAGAAACTGTGGTGAAGAACAGGAACAAGAAGAAATCAGCACTGAAGTCACAAGACATAATGGAAAAGAGCCGAAACCCCATTATAAGAAAATCAGTGGCTTAAAAGGTGGTTTGAAAGTGACATTGAATTGCAGTGTACTGCAGTGGATAGTGAACCTGGCATGAATAAAGTAAACAAACCTGAAAACAATACAAAGGAGTTCCATTCTTCAGAGATAGGCAGCACAAAGACATTAAAAAGGGCAGCTCAGTTCAGCTTGCTAGTGAACCCAAAGGCATGTTAGGTCCTGATAATAAGGCCATTATTATGAACACAATGACTCCAAACCATAAAGTTCTGGCTCTGGTTCACTCAGGGACATTTGCAAAGGGTGTCCCATATATGGGAATATGTCAGACAGAAGGCATTAAAGAGAAAGTCCAAAAGTATCTGCCTTCTCCATATGAAGGGCATATTGGTGCTTCTTTCAACTGTAAAAGACAAATTGCACAAGTGGCGAGTCTTCTGTAAAGTGAAGTCTGTTTAAGCACGAGCAGCCAATTGTGTCATGTCGTAATCCAATATTGCATAGCACCTTTGCATGACGTCAGTTTGAACTGACAGTCCCCTCTGCACATGCGATGGTTAAGAAACATTAGCCTGACAAAGTCAGAAATAGATTGGTGGCATTGATCTGCCACACTTAAGAGAAAAGGGACCAATGGTTGAAATTACATCAGCAAATGAAACTCAGTACAATAAAAGTAAGAAAAGAATGTGGAGTAAAAACTTAAAACTGGGATTTACTTACACAGGCACTTGAAGTGAACTGTTGCCATTACATGTCATGTGTTACAAAGTCCTATTGAATGGAAGCTTAAAGCCTCCTAACCTTTGCCATCATCTTGAAACTAAACATGGGGGATGCACATCCAAGACAATCTGATTTTGTGAAAATAAGCTCAAAGAATTTCAGAGTGGCAAGAAAATTATGAAATACACATCAGCAGGTAAATGATAATTCTAAAGCAGTGGAGGCCTCGTATTGAGTAGTTCAGTTCAAAGCAAAGACAGGTAAGCTGCATACAATTGGGGAGGAGTTGAAATTTCCAATAGCTAAGGAGATGGTGGATATCATGCTGAGAGAGAAAGCCTGCAAGAAAATTAACCTAATTTCATTTTCAGAAAGCACAGTCCAACACAGAATTGATGAGTTGACCCACGATGTGAGTGATCAGCTAATTGCGAGGATACAAGCAAGTTGATTTGATGCACTTCAACTGGAGGAATCACTGAACACTAAGTCTTCAAACTTGCTCACCTATGTAATGTATGAACACAATGGAGAGATGTATGAGAACTTCTTTGTAAATTGTTGCCCTGATGCTTAACAACAAAGGTTATTTTTGACATTTTGAACACTTTCATAATTCAAAATGGGATTGATTGGTCAAAATGTTTAGGAATTATCACAGATGGATGTCTGTACAATATTAGGCCAACACAGCAGGATATAGATAGGTAGGCTGGAAAATTGGGTAGATAAATGACAGAAGGAATTTAATCCAGATAAATGCGAAGTGATGCATTTTGGTAGAACTAATGTAGTGGGGAACTATACGATAAATGACAGAACCATCAAGGGTATAGACACACAGAGGGACCTGCGTGTACAAGTCCACAAATCCTTGAAGGTGACATCACAGGTGAAGAAGGCATATGGCATGCTTGCCTTTATAGAATGGAGCATAGAGTATAAAAACTAGCATCTGATATTACAGCTGTAAAGAATGTTGGTTAGGCCACATTTGGAGTATTGCATCCAGTTCTGGTCACCATACTACGTGAGGAACGTGGAGGCTTTGGGGAGAGTACAGAAAAGGTTTACCAGGATGTTGCCTGGTATGGAGGGTCTTAGCTATGAGGAGATATTGGATAAACTGCGGTTGTTCTCCCTGGGAAGACAGATGATGAGGGGACACCTAATAGAGGTGTATAAAATTATGAAGGGCATAGATAGGTTGAACAGTGAGAAGTCTTTTCCCAATTCAGAGATGACAAACCTGAAGGGTCACAGGTTCAAGGTGAGGGGAGGCGAGGTTTAACTCAGATATCAGAGGCACGTATTTTACACAGAGGGTGGTGGGAGCCTGGAATATACTGCCAAGCAGGATGGTGGAAGTGAACACGCCAAAGAGCTTGTTTCCTGTGCTGTACTGTTCTTTGTTCTTTGTTATAACACAGTGGTGGGGTTATATGTGTAAGAGCAGTGATTCTGCTAGCAATATCCATTCACAGCAGCATCCATTGGGAGGTGTTAGCTGTAACAAAAATGCCTGTTGATCTCATGATCATTTTGGGGGAAGCAGTTAAATCAATTAATTTTATCAAGGCCTTTCTAATAAATTCAAGAATGATTGCAGTTGTAGGGTTTTTTTCAGAGACTAGGTATTGAGCTTAACTTTAGCTACAAAGATACAAAGACTAACAACTACGGTATCCTGGTGAATGGCGTTCTTTGTTGACCAACATATAGGGAGAGAAAATGTTGGGAGGTCCAACACTTCCTCTGAAGTTACATCACAGTGGCAATACAATTATACATCTTCCAAAAGGCATTTTCCCCACCCCCTGCCTCATCCCATTTGGAAATTAACCAATTATATTAGTACAGTTCAGTCATTATTAGTAAATGCCATGTACCTTGACTGATTACAGATATTCTCTGACAGCATGGGAACTATAAGTTCTAGTAGTTTTTGCCTGACTTTCCCATGGCCACCATTTGCCTGCCCCAGACCTGCCTATCTGGTTGAAGGCTTTTTCTATTCATTAAGCTGTCTGAGTTTGATATCTTTTCCCTTGGCTTATGAATCTTCTCTTCATAAGGGCTGTCTAAAGTCCATGCCGATTAAGAGCTATACTTCTTTGGGTGTATTGTTATAAGAATGTGGTTCACTTTACTGGCCTATTTCTCATGATGGCTTAGAGTCCTGTTCCAGTAGCCGAGATGTATGCCTGCTCAATAATATACTTTCAAAAGTACATGTTTAAATTCTCTAGCTGTGGTTATATATGCATCTGTGTGGACAGTACCTCTGTAATACATATATAAGGCAGCCCGTGATTCTTATCCTAAGCTAATCTACTCTGGTCTAATATTCTTTATTATTGTTTTATCCAGGGTTCTAATAGTCATTATTAGTGTTTTAAATTCCAGGGTATTTTGAATTCCTGTAACAGCAGTGATCAACATCCACTATTTCTGTATACCAAGGTCTACTGGCTCTCTCAAGGAAAGATATTCGTATATCTTTTCAGGTTGTGTGATGAAGTGAGTTTTTTTATTTGATTCAAAATTTGAACTCTCACAATGCTTCAGTGACTTGCCAAACTGGCACTTAAGTCAATCACTTAAGTGGCCTCGATCTGAGTCTTCAGGGAAAACGAGTTACAGTTTTTTATGTGCTGGTCAAAATAGAAATGAAAATCAAGAAAATAGAGATGAGGACCAAATGACTTAAATAGCCAAATTGTGAGTTGTTTGTGAATCTGTCAGATTTTTGGCCACAAAAATACAGCTTCCATACAGCATGAAACATGACATCAGTGAGCACCTGCAAACTTTGAAAACATAGCTGCACAAATACTTCCCTGTTCCTGACACAAAATTCACCTGAATACGAAACCCCCCTTTGTGAGACTTGATGATGACTTCCTCTAAAGCCCGACTTTGAGAGAAGTGGAACAGTCCTGTGACAGTGCTTCAAAGCCAGATTTTTCTCAGAATACTTGACTGACTTCAGGCTTAAAATTGATTCAGAATAACCAAAAGTCTCTGACTAGGCTGTCTGATGCCTTTTCCTACGACCTATTTTTGTGAAACTGGAATTTCAGACTTTGTCACATTGAACACCAATACTGGAATAAATTCAACATTGAACCAAATCTCCGATTGAGACTGTCATCCCTGGTATCTGATATGCAGCGTTTGATGTCTGCAAAACAGCATCAGCTTTCTGATTAGGTATCTATTTCCACTGGTAAGCCTACTGAAGGTAAGTGTGCTGTGACAAGTGCAGTGCATTTGTGTAGAGTGTGCTTCATTACCAGAAATAGCTGCCTTTTTTTAACACCCATTGATATGTAAGTTTGACTCTTGTCAACTATAGGGTACGTAAAAGAACATTTAAAACATCTTGCGTACGTTGTGGTCTATGAAAGCTTTTGATGATGATCTAGTGGTCTGCATAAAACGAAAAGGTTGGGAACCACTGTCCTGGAAATTAGAGCTAAGAAACAATCATACTACTACACGGCTGGGTGTATTCTACAGGCCACCAACTATGGAAAAGATCAGAAGGAACAAATTTGCAAGGCAATTAGAGAGATATAAGAATTACAAAATTAGTTATAAGGGGAAGTTTTAATCAACATAATACTTACTGAATACAATAATGCGACGGGCAGAGAGGTGTGAGAATTTCTGTTGTGTATTATGGAGAATTTTCTATTTCATTATATTTCCAGCTCAACAAGAAAGGAGGCATTGCTAAATAAGGTTTTGAGGAATGAAGTGAATCAAATGACAGGCAGGGAATGTTTAGGAGACAGTAGTCATAATATAAGATCTAAGTTCACTTTAGAGAAGGACAAGGAGCAATGCAGGATGAAAATAATTAATTGTGGGGTGGCCGAACTTTAGTGGGATGAGAATGAATCTGGCTCAGGTAAATTGGATCAAAGATTGGCAGGTGAAACTGTAACTGAACAATAAGTTGCCTTAAAAGAAGAGATAGTTTGGGCTCAGTCAAGAAGCATTCCCATGAGGGCAAAAGATATGGCACATAAATCCAGAGTTCCTTAGAGAACAAAAGAGTTAGAGAATAAAATGAAGCAGAAAAAGAGTGCACACGACAACATCGGGGTGGATAATGCAACTGAGAACCAGACAATGTAAAAGGTTTAGAGGGGAAGTGAAAAACAAATGAGAGCAAAGAGGGAGTATGAGTAGAGACTGGCAACTGACATAAGAAGGAATTCAGAAGTAATCAAAGGCATATAAACAATAGAAAGGTAGTAAAAGAAGGAGGGGGGCAATTAGTGATCTAAAAGGGTAGTCCCATATAGTCGCATGGGGCATTGCCAAGGTACTTAGTGAGTATTTTGCATCTGTCTCTACCAAAGAAGATGATGCTTCCCAAGTCATAGTGAAACTGGAGATAGCTGAGATGGATGGGCTAAAAATTGATAAAGAGTGTTGGATAGGCTGGCTGCACTGAAAATTAATAAGTCACCAAGATATAAACTTCATTTAATATCCTTGGATGTAAGGTTTGGAAATTACAGAAGCACGGGTCATAATTTTCCAAACCTCCTTGGATTGAGGACTGGTGGCAAAGGATTGGAGAATTGCAAATATTACACCTCTGTTCAAGAAGGAGTACTAAGATAAAGCACTGCAACCAGCAGCTCGTATGCTTTACCTGGTGGTGGGAAAGCTTTTAGTAATGTTAACAGTTAGTTAAGCAAATGTGTGTTAATTAAGGAAAACTAGCAATGGATTTGTTCAGGGCAAATTGTGTTTACTTGGAGTTTTATCTGAAGTAACAGAGAGGGTTGATGAAAGTATTGCGGTGTACATAGACTTCAAAGGGCATTGATAAAGTGATACATAACATGTTTGATAGCGAAGATAGAGTCCATGGAGTAAAAAGAACAGTAGCAGCATGCATACAAAAATGACCGAGAGACAGAAAACAGAGTGATAGTGAACAGTGTTTTTTAGACTAGATAAAGTTATGCAGTGGGATTCAACAGGTCAGTGGTAGGACAACAGCTTTTCCTGAAATATATTAATAACTTACACTTGGATGTACAGGACATATTTACAAGATTTGCAAATTACACAAAACTTTGAAGTTTTATGAACCATGAGGAGGATAGTGATAAACTTCTAAAATGATATAACAGACTTGTGGAATGGGTGGTCAAATGGTAGACACATTTAATGCAAAGGAGTTGATGTGAAATGATCCATTTTGGAAAGAACAATGAAGAGAGGCAGTACAAGAAATAAAAGATACAAATCTAAAAGGGTGCAGGAGTAGAGGGATCTGAAGTTATATGTACACAAATTCTTGAAGATGGTAGGATAGGTTGAGAGTGCAAGAGAGGTTAAGACATACAGCATCTGGAGGCCTTAACAATAAGGGCAAAGAGTACAAAAGCAAAGAAGTTATGTTAAACCTGTAGAAAACACTGACTTGGCCTCATCTCCAGTGTTATGTCCATTTCAGGACACCAAACTTAGAATAAATCATTGAATCCCTACAGTATAGAAAGAGACCATTTCACCCATTGAGGCTGCACCAAAACAATCCCACCTTTGCCCTATTCTGGTAACTCCATGTGTTTATCCTGCCAATCCCCCTGAAACTAAGGGGCAATTTGGAATGCCAGTTCACCTAACCCACACATCTTTGGATTGTGGGAGGAAACCAGAGCACTCAGAGGAAACCAACATAGACACAAGGACAATGTGCAAACTCCACACAGACAGTCACTTGAGGCTGGCATTAAACCAAGGTCTCTGGCACTGTGAGATAGCAGTGCTAACTACTGTGCCACTCTGCCACCCCAAAATCAAAGTAGAGAATGTGGGCATCAATCCCACTGCCTCTCACATGCAAAGCAAGCACTCTATCCTTAGAATTGAACCCAGGTCCTGGCGCTGTGAAGAAGCTGTTTAATCATGCCACATTCAGAAATGATGCAAAGGCATTAGAGGGGGTACAGAAAAGATTTACGAGAATGGTTCTGGGGATGAGGAAATTCTTTTACTGGTACGTGAATAGATTAGAAGATTGGAGCTGTACTCCTTAGAAAAGAGAAGATTAAAAGGAGATTTGAAAGAAATATTCTTTATCAAGAAGGGTCTGGACATTGTGGCAAGGAAGAAACTGTTCCCATTGATGGTGAAAGGAAGGAAAACCAGAGGACTCTGGTGACTGGCAAAGAAGCGCTGACAACATGAGAAACAACTTCCTTATACAGCAAATGATTAGATTTGGAATCCACCACCTGAGAATGTGGTAGAAGCAGATCCAATTGTGGCTTTGAAAAGAGAGTCGGAAAATTATCTGAAGAGAAAAAAATTGTTATGGGGAAAAAATGGGACTAGGTGAGTTGTTCTTGTAGAGAGTCACCTTGGACATGATAGGTTTTTGTGCTGTAAGCATTCTATTATTCCAATCACTTAGCAGCCTTTATTGGAGGAGATCTAACAGCAAGTTGCTAGAAACTAACCAGTTAGGAAGTGATGACAAATGAATTAAAAGAGAAAAATTCAAACAGTATCATTCAGCAAAGTTCAACAAAATAAATCTCTGAAATGCTCTGTCAAAAGCATTTTCTTTGGAAAAACCATGTGATGTTCCTTTATTCTATTTTAGCACTTCTGGCTTCTTCTGAGTTACAGGTGCTTAAATTCTTTTACTCAGAAAACAATGTCACAGCCCAGAGATATAGCAAGCCAGCTTAGATTGTATTCTTCTGAGGTAAATGTCTAGCTGTTCCTTGTAGATCCAGCATGTATGTAGATATCTGTTTGAATCTTAGCTTTAAACGTATTATCTCTCACTTTTTTTCCATTATGTTTTATACACTGTCCTTTAATTGTGCAAATATAAACATCAAGCCTCCTTATAAATGGTGTACAGCTTATGCCAGGATGTATGACTCAAATGGATTAATTCCAGAAGAAACTGCCTTTTAAATTGTTTTTTTAGATAAGAAAGCTTTCAAAGGAGCGGCTAATTTTAACTGTGATCTAAGTGTATCAAAAGACCCTGCTACAAATAGACAGTTTTGCTGCGCCTATTTTTGAGTCAAAAGATACAAGTTGAGTTGCATGTTATATTGTCATAAGTTGTATTGATCCATTTGTTTCGTTAAACTGCGTACCAACCAAACGTAATGCAACTGTTACGAAGTTTAATGAATTAATGTTTACTTTTTGGTCCATGTAACTGAACTTTGGCTCTTAAACAGATAACTCAAAAGAAACTTTGAGCTGGACAATTATGTTTTTAATTATAAGGTGTGCCTTGAACTATTGGACCCAGTCTGTTGCTGATTATATCCCATTCAAACATTTGAACATTCAAAGGAAATCACTCCTTCTGTGCCACTTGAATGAAAATAGGTTTTCCATCTTTGTTGAAAACAATGGTCTTTCTCTTCAACAGTGACAGTTGCACCCCCGTTTCATGATCCAGTTATTTAAGTTTGTATTACTTTTTCCTCAGAAATATCCATGCAATTAGTTTAATTTGCTCTAAAGTTATTTTACTTTGCGTTTTGAGAATTTAAGACAGCATTACCTATTCTGATGTTCAATATACTTTGACAGTTCCAGAAATACTTAAACTGAACAATTTTATGAAAATCAAAATGGAAAAAGCTTGCTTGTGAAGGACTTAACTTCTCCCATTGTTCAACATCTGTATCTTCTTTATTCTAACTGTGAATCTATTTTATAATGACCATCTTGTAAATGATGTCCGATCTTCAGTCTGTTTACATATCTCATCTAATCATCTGAAACTGGATGCAACATTGGAGCTTTCCTGGCCCGACTTATAACATATTAACTGCAAAAAGCACAATAGACTTGACAGGCTGCATGGCCCTTGCCTATGCTTTAATCATTTTATAATTCTATGATTCTTTGTTTACATCAGAAGTACTTAAATACTTCCGTTTAGGACATCTCTCAGTTTTAAAGAATTAATATTTTGTCAACCACTTTAGAACGACTCTATTTTTCAGCATTTGATGGTTTTGGTTTGCAGCTTGGAAGCTTTTCCTGCCACATTTAAAGGCTGCCCCAATGCATAACAACCACACTTCACAGATTGCTGCCCACCAAAACAAATCCACCTGCAGATTTAGATGCCTGTCTGTAGAGGCTGCTCGATGTGTGGGCCTCTACATCACAGGAAGAAAGCTAGTAAGGAAAGCTGTGGCAGCAGTGGTCAATGCTAACGCCCTACAGAAGAGGACAGCCATACAGTGCAGGAAGAGGATGAATGATCTTTCAACTCACGTACCCATCACACATCTACAAGAGTCTCACTTCTTTGCCAGCTGAAGGCGCACCACCACTTATCTCCCCTGTGGGTCACATGGATCATCTCACTGGATCTGCTTAACACCCATGCACGACAGGCATTGTGATCATCTGCCCTGGAAAACATCCTGCTTACATTCTCTCCATCCGTTTTCATGTAGGACACGCTGGCACATAACAAGAAGGAGAAATCCCAGACAGGTGGATGCTAGCACTGAAGGTCTTCACCTACTTCAAGGACTGAATGCCTCACCTGGCCACAGAGCACATTGACTGTTTCTGCGCTGATGCGAGGTCAGTGGTGATAAACCAAGTGAGATTTCAGCGCTGAATCCTGCATCAGACTACCATGCTGTGAGACATGTCTCCAGTTTCCCAAGCCTCTGCCATGCACTAATGATGTCTCCTTTCTTTTGCAGGCATCTGGGAATGAGCCCAGAGTGTTCATCAGTCAGTTCCATGACACCAGCACAGAAGAAGTGTTCATGGACCCCAGTATTGAAGAACCATCACAGCGCTTACCCATGCATACTCCAGCAGTACAGGGACACACACACCTCAGTGGGGCTTTGTTCTAGCTTCAAGGTCACTGTCTGACGAGCACATCACACCTTCAGATCCACTGCAGGTGGAATTCATGAAAACGCACAGAAACAGTTCAGAAAAAGTGCGCTCACCTCCGAGCTCCCCTTGGAGGTGTACATGCCTTCTGAAGGAAGTTGTGCTTTGTGCCATTCTGACATCATGCTGCCATGGAAGGATTTTTTTGACGGGATGTATGGCTCAGGCCCGAGCACCTGACAATGAGATGCTAATGTATTCAAATGAGGTTTCTGACATTAAATGACAGGAAACATGGCCTGAGCGACAAGCTTTCACGGCAAGCTTTCATGCTGATGAAAAATGTGACTTTGCACTTCTCGAAATATTCTCCATTCATATTGCTGAACCTGTCCAAATGAATGGAACTGGAAAATCCTCATCTGTATTTAAGAGTACATTCACACACTTCAGGTTTTCAAGAAAAGAAATGGTCATGGACAGAGGGTTTAACTCCAAGTGAGATGAGTATGGGGACCCAGAAGGCAGCAATGGAGGAGCAATAGCCCCTGCCTGCATTTGTCCAAAAGTTTCAAACTTCATGGAACCTGTGTGATTGAGGGCAGGCACTGCAGGGTGGATGAGGAAACTAACCATTGCACCATTGCGCAGGGAGCTATTCAGTAGAGAGGGTAAAAAGGAATGTAGGGGGAAATATAGACAGAAAGGAGGGAGGGTGAGATGCAGTCTTCACAGCTGAGACCATTAGTCCTAAAGGCTGTTGCCTGCCTGATGCTAGGGTGAAGGGCAGGCTTGGAGGGAATATTGCAGGTTGTGGTGTTCCCATACATCTGTGGCCCTTGACCTTCTAAGCAGTTGATGTCATGGATTTGGGAGGTAATGTTGAAGAAGACTTGGCAAGTTGCTGTAGTTCATTTTGTAGATAGAATGTACTGCTATCACTATGTGTTGATGGTTCTGGAAGTGAATGTTTTAGATGGTTGCTGGGGTGCTGATAAAACAGGTTGCTCTGTATTGGGGGTGTTGAGCTCCTTCAGTGTTGCTGGAGCTGCACTCATGCAAGCAAATAGAAAATCTGGGAAATTAGTATATTTCAAAATGCAATTAATGTTCTGCTATAATTAATATTTAATCAGCAAGTCTTTTGTTGATATTTATTTCATCATTTAGAATATAAATTTTAGTTTTGGAGTCTATAGAGTAAGATAAATGGAAAATTTTGATTGACAGTATGGTAATAATTCTGAAAGGAATGTAATTCAAAAAGGCTGAAAATTTATTATAGGTCAGAGTTTATTTTATAAAGTTGGAAACAGAAGTCTGAACACTTAAACAATGAATGACCCATTTCTGGTCCTCTCGGTAGAGCCAGGGTATCTAATGTTATCTCTGTAAAATTCTGACAGGAAAGGTCATAAAATCCATTCATATATATCCATTCAAGATAGAGGTTGTACATAAGACTTTCCAGAATCAAGGAAAACTTTGTAATTAAAAGGTAATTATTTTATATTTCTTTGTGACAGGTTGCTGTGGAGCTGGTGATTCAGGATGTATCCTTGCCAGAATATTTGTTTAATTTATCTGTGTGTATTTGTTGACAGAAGTGCTGATTCAGTTATGGGACAGATAGAAGTGATTGTGGCTTTGTTCTGATGAGGTCGCACCTTATTATATTGAGAGAGGCAACAAGTGGTGATGCTCAGTGTGATCAGCTTTTCAAGAACAGAAATGCTAACTTCATCTTTCACTGCATGGAAGGAAGTTGGAGCTCGAACCCAGTTTGGATTTTATGGGGGATGATTGGTTTCAGTACAACTAATGGGAAAAATCTTCAGTGATTTTCACAGACTCTAATAGTAAAGAAAAATCAGCATTGTTAGTTTGGAAAACTGAGGGAAGATAATGGAATCTGATTGGACCTGAACAAGGAGCAAAGGCATCCACTATCCTGAGTTCTGGAAAGGAAAACATGGAAGAGTGCCAAAAAGCTCATGGGAAGCACTCCAATGAAATTTTATCTTGGCGGAATGCTAAGGAGAATTCAAATTATCTCTGGAGGACTATGACATAACTTTTGGGCTGGTCCCAAGAAACCTTAAAGGTTTCATGTGATAAGGGAACTCTTGGAATGAAATAAAAAGTTTGACTGAGTTAATAGCATAAGTTTTGTTAAATTTTGGGTTAAGTTAGTGGAGATTGCTTTGTTTAATTTCTTTCTATATACACTAACATTTGTTTTTGTTTAAAAATGTAAAATCTTGTGGCTACATTCTATCAGTTAATTACTGGATGTTTGAATTTCTTCTACAAGCCTTATTGGTCCTTAACAGGATCATAACATTTATTTTCTAAGTGCATCAAATAGAATTGTAACACTACAAATGTGTTGGTTCTATTTGAATATCAGAATATACTGGATGATTCCTCAGGAATGTACTTTACACCTAAACAGCAGACTCAATCCATGAAAAACAACAAACATTGTTGTTCAGGTATCCTTCCATTTTAATTCGAACAAATAGCAAGGGTCAACTGAAACATTATGTCCTTTAAGAAAGTTGTCAGAATGCAGAGTGGTAGTATTAAGGAATAGGGTGTAATCAACAAAGGAAGGACTAGTTGAGAATATTTGGGAAATAAAGTTCAACAATGTATAGACTCTTATGTCTTACTTAATCTGATTATTAAGACTTTCCTTGAATGTTGCAAAGCATAAGAGATGCA
This sequence comes from Sphyrna mokarran, assembly GCA_024679065.1. Classification (NCBI taxonomy): domain Eukaryota; kingdom Metazoa; phylum Chordata; class Chondrichthyes; order Carcharhiniformes; family Carcharhinidae; genus Sphyrna; species Sphyrna mokarran. Next base: position 38,951,387 of record JAGIQG010000015.1, read on the forward strand.
TTTATATTTGCACCATTCATGTTCTCTAAGTCTCAAAAGTACTTGACATTCAATGAATTATCTTTGAAGTGCAGCTCCAGAAGCGGTAATGAAGTAAATAACTAAGTAACCTATTTATGGTGGTGCTGGTTAAAGATGAATGCTGATCAGCATACCAAAAAACTCTGAAATAGAAATAGAAATGCTATAAATACTGAGCAAATCTAGCAACATCTATAGAAAGAGAGTTCACATTTTTAGGTCAATGACCAGTTCTGAGGAAAGGTTATCAACTTGTAATGTTCACTCTTTGTCACTTTCCATAGATGCTGCCAAACCTACTGATTATTTCCAGCATTCTCTGTTTTTATTTCAGCTTTTCAGCATCTGCAATATTTTTCTCTTGTCACAGAATATTTGTGTTCTTCTTTGAATTGTGCTACTGGATCTCTTGCATCCATGTGACCAGGCAGATGGGTCTTCAATTTAAAGTCTCACTTGAAATATGATAATTCCAAAAATGGAGCACATTCTTTATGTAGTGCCAGAAATGCCGTTCTACATTTTGTGTTCAGATTCTGCAAAGAAGACTTCAGTCCATGACCTCAGATGCAGGAAGAATGTTATCACTGAGCCAGGCTTCCCAAAGCATTAGTAAACCAGGGTAATGTTGAATTGCATTTCCTAAATATTTGTTTTTAGTGTTAAAAATAATTATTCTTTCTCTCTTTGATTGTATCTAATTTCTGAATTCTACTAGTGGTCCTGAAAAGTGATATAAATGCAAATCTTTCTTTCATACCTGTCTCTGACAAACCAATTGAAATCTTTTTGGCTATTTGATATGTGTTTTCTCTGTTGGAGAGTAATTGTTCAGAGGGAACAATTAGGAAGATAATTAGCTTTGGCTCATGAAGGCTCCACAAAAGGTCATGAATGTAGCCCAATCCATCATACATACCAACCTCCCATCCATTAATTCTTCGGAAAAGCAGCCAGCATAAGTAGGGACCACATAACACCCCAGATATTTTCTCTTCTACCTTCTTCCATCAGGAAAAAGATACAAAAGTCTGAGGTCACCTACCAACCAGCTGAAGAACAGCTTCTTCCCTGCTGCCATCAAGTTTTTGAATGGACCTACTTTGCACTAAGTTGATCTTTCCTGACACCCTAGCTATGACTGCAACACTACATCCTGCACTCCCTCCTTTCCTTCTCTATGAACAGGATGCTTTTCTGTGTAGCGTGCAAGAAAGAAAACTTTTCACTATATACTAATGCATGTGACAATAATAAATCAAACCATTAGGGAGAGAGAGAAAGACAATTGATTACATAGCTTGAGGGGCACCACTCCTTACATGGGGCATGGTGAGGAGGCAAGAATTACTAAACTGGAAGAAGAGTTTTTCAGTTCATTTTCTAAAGCTGAGGTGACTTAATAAGAAGGAAGAGCTGTTAATGAAGGAAATCAGAAATATAACTAGGAGATATTGGGTGTCAGGCATTTAGTTGCAATTTGCCTTTTCCTTTTATAAAACCAACCAACCTGATTCTACTTTTCAGTTGTTATTGTGTAGGATAACTTAATTTTGTATTCTTAGATGCCCTAAGTTTTCATGGGGTACTTCCATTTATTTTGCCTTTTAATGGGATCCCTGCTGTGCTTAACAAATATTTGTTACTAGATTATAGAGTATCTTTTCTAAAAACTGTGCAAAACGTATCTGCATAATTGGTGCCAAGAAGTGGTTAGTTATCTTGTGTCTTTTGTTTGGAATTTTACTTAAGTTTTGTTTCTTTGTTTTAGCTTTAACAGTTTTCTTACTTGTTATTCATTCTTTGTAAGAGTTTATCAAAGGGATGTGGATGAATTTAGTTTTTCTGCTGCAATTGCTTACACTAAACCATCATCCTTCCCTGTTAAAATACATTGAATGAGGGGAAGATGACAATTTTGACTGACAAGCCTGTGGAAAATTATTATAGCATGTCAACCATGGTTCGCTCTTGCCTTGGATTGAAATTTAATTTAAGTGCACATGTGCCTAGTAGTTTCCCTTGGATTGTCAGCTTGGTGTAGATTTAGGAAGGAATAAGCAACTTTTAAGAAGTGGTACAGTTGTGGTACATCTTATTGGGAGGAAGTAAGGCAAACAAATCCAGATGATGAAAAATAAGATCAGGGTGTAACAGATAACAGGTTGATAATACAACTGATAACATTAGCTGAAAATAGAAAGTACAAGTGTTGTGGTCCTCGATTAGATTCTCAAATTGAATCAGACCAGTAACATTTTACTCTAAAGCAGACAAAGTTTGAGATCCAAGGTACTTAGTAAGAGAATAAAACCACAAGATTCTACAGTTTTTGAATAAATAAAACCAATTGCTATACCAAATTGGAAGAGTAAAACAATTTATAATATCTATTTTATACCTCATGTTGATTCTGAATGTTTGGATAAATGTGAATATACAAGAAAATCATGGTCAAACACATGATACTGCTTGATAAATGGCATAAGTGACAAGACAAATCCCATAGATTTCTCTACAGCTCATCAGGATGTCAATGTTCACTATGAATTAATTTTCAGTAAAACTCTGCCTCCCTCACAAAGGATTTCTAATCTTCACTTTCAAAGATGCAGTCTCTTAATTCCTTCCAAATGTTTCTGTGTTTCAGACTTTGTCGATAACTGCACACATTCTGATGGTTTAATCTCTTCAACTGATACTAATTCCACTCGCTTCCCAAGTTTGGACTCTAGCACTGATTCACTGGCTCAACTCTAGCTCTTTGGCCAAGCTGAACATACTGAACCATAGGTTATTTTTACCCCAATCTTCCACTGTTTTCTCAGTCTCCAAGCCTTCTCCTGAGCTTTCTCTACCAAGTCTGGTTGGAGTCTGCCAACCTTGACAATTTTATGGCCTGGAATCTCTTTCTTTGCTCCTCTTCCTATTATCTTCTTCCTGATAGCTTCTCTCCTGGAAGTCTTCCCTCTCTATGAACTTCCATGGGATCCCTTCATTGTAAGAAGTCTGACAACACCAGGTTTAAGTGCAGCCAATTTATTTGATAGTAAACTCACATAAGCTTTCAAGGCTGTCCTGTTTGTCAGGTGAATGATTCACAGCCTCGAAAGCTTGTGTGAGTTTACTATCAAATAAATTGATTGGACTTAAACACGGTGTTATCAGACTTCTTACTGTGTTCACCACAGTCCAACGCCAGCATCTCTACATCATCCCTTCATTGTGATACCCAAAACTTTTTGATCTGAAACAAACTGTACTGTACAGTATGGCTGAGCCCTTGAACAAATCAAACCCCAAAGCAGACCATTAGCTGCCTGTCACTCTTCCCTGCTTATTTCACGTACAGCTTCCTCGAGCCTGCCAGAAATGGAATCCTCTGTCTTCCCTGGAATAAGATAAGTTCCATTTCATAACAAGAGGGAAAGTGAGAAAAAACCTAAGAGAGGCAAAGAGGCAATGTCAGAAGATCAGGCAGCTAACATAAAAAGGAATCCAAAGGTATTTTCTAGGCATACAAAGAATCAAATTGTAGTAAAATGAGCCGAAAAGGGGCATATGCATGGAGACAAAGCCTATGACTGTGGTACTAAATGGGTACTTTGAATCAGTCTTTAACAAGGAAGAAGATATTGCAGAATTCATAGAAAAGACAAAGTAGTTTGAGATACTTAATGGCCTAACAGTTGGTGAATTGGAGGTGTTAAAAAGGCTGTTTTTTCAATCCTTTCTCAGGATATTGGTATCATTGGCAAAGCCACCATTTGTTTCTTATTCTTAATAGTCCTCGAGGATAAGTGGTGAGCTACCTTCTTGAACCACTGCAGTCTACTTGGTGTAAGTGCATCCACAGCGCTATTCCTGGATGTTGATCCAGCGATGGTGAAGGAACGGTGACACAATTCCAAGTCAGGAGGGTGTGTGTCATGGAAGAGAACATGAAGAAGGTGGTATTCCCATGCATTTACTGTCCTTGTCATTCCAGGTTGTATCAGTCGCAGGTTTGGATGTGCTGTCAAAGGAGTCTTGTTTAAAGTTTTTTATTAGTATCACAACTAGGCTTACATTAATTCTGCATTGATGTTAGTTTGAAACTCCCCTACTTGCTACATTCCAACATCTGTTGAAATGCATTGAGGAAGAATTTAGCATGGCCATTGCATCTAAGCAGCATGTTTTTTGGACTCTGGAAACAAACTGGAACTGGGGAGAATGTGCAGACTCCGCACAGATAGTGACCCAAGCCAAGAACTGAATCCGGGTCCCTGGTGCTGTGAGGCATCAGTGCTGACTACTGTGCCACTGTGCTGCCTTGCAGTGCATCTTATATATGATATTCAATGTTGCTACTGTTTGGTGCATGATGGAGGGAATGGCTGTTGAAGGTGGTGGAACCGGTGCCAATCAAGCAAGCTACCTTTTCCTGGATGATGTAGAGTTTATTGTTGGAACTGCACTCATCCAGGCAAATGGGAAACATTCCATCACACTCCTGACTTGTGCTCTTGCAGAGGCTTTTGGGGAGTTATGAAGTGAATTTCTTATCACAGGATTCCCAGTCTCAGATCTGCTCTTTAGCCACAGTTCCTGGTCAATGGTAACTCCCCAGGATGTTGATAGTAATGGATTCAGCGATGGCAATGCCATCAATTGTCAAGGGGTGATGGTTTGATTCTCTCGTTGGAGATAATCAATACGTGGGACCTCTGTGATGTTCATGTTACTAGTCCAAACCTGAATATTGTCTGAGAAGTCATGAATCATGCTGAACAGTGTACAATCATCAGCAAACATCCCCATTTTTGACTTCATGATAGAGAGGAGGTATCTGATTAAGCAACTGAAGATAGTTGGATCTAGGACACTATTCCGCAGAACTCCTCTCACATTATTCTGGGAGTAAGATCACTAATCCCCAACAACAGCAACCATCTGCTTTTGTGCTAGATGTGACTCCAACCAGTACAGTGTTTTCCCAGAGAATCTCCATATTTTTGAGGGCTGCTTGATGCCACACTCAGATGGGCCGGCACAGTGGTTAGCACTGCTGTCTCACAGCTCTAGGGACCTGGGTTCAATTCCTGGCTTGGGTCACTGTCTGTGTGGAATTTGCACATTCTCCCCATGTCTGCGTGTGTTTCCTCTGAGTGCTCCTGTTTCATCTCACACCCCAAAGATGTGCGGACTAGGTGGACTGGCTGTGCTAAATTGCTCCTTAGAGTCAGGAGGACTAGCTAGAGTAAATGCTTGGGATAATGGGGATAGGGCCTAGGTGCAATTGTGGTGGTGCAGATTCGATGGGCCGAATAGCCTCCTTCTGCACTGTAAGATTCTATGGTTCTATGCATTGTTGCTTTGATGTCAAGGGCAGCCACTCTCACCTCTGGGAGTTCAAATCTTTTATTCATGTTTGGACCATGGCTGTAATGAGGTCAGGAGTTGAGTCACCCTGGTGGATTCCAAACTGAGCATCAATAGCAGGTAATTGCTTTGTAAGTGCTGCTTGATAGTACTGTTGATGACATTTTTCCACCAGTTCATTGATAATTGAGAATAAACTAATGGGGCAGTAATTTTCCAGGTTGGATATATGCTGCTTTTTGTACTGGACATACCTGGGTAATTTTCCACATTGCTGATTTAGTTCCCAGTATTGTAGTTGCACTGGAACAACCTGACTTGGGGTGCAACACTTTAGTACTATTGCCAGAATGTTGTCAAGACCCATAGTCTGCAGTATCCAATGCTTTCAGCTGTTTCTTAATATCATGTAGAGTAAATCAAATTGGTAAAAGATTGGCATCTGTGATGCAGGGGACCTGGAGGCCACTGAGATAGATCATTCATATATCAATTTTTGCTGAAGATTGTTGCAAATGCTTCAGTCTTTTGCTCCAATTTGCTGGACATCAACAGCATTGAACATATGAACACACAAATGTCTGCAATAGGAGCAGGAACAGACCCTTCAAGCCTGCTCTACCATCTGTCAAAATTTTGACTTGGCTGTGACCTCCCAACTAACCCCAAGATTCTTTCACTCCCATGTGTATCTAGAATCTATCTACCTCTGCCTTGGAAACATTCAAAAACTCTGCTTCCACTGCCTTTTGACGAAGGGAGTTCCAAAGACTCACAATCTTGGAGGAAAACATTCTCTTAAGTCTGATTTAAATGGGTAACCCTTACTTTTAAACAGTGGCCCCTAGTTCTAAATTCCCTTACAAGAGGAAACACCTTTCCACTTTCACCCTCAGGATCCTTCAATTATGTCAACAATAATTCTGCTGAACTCAAATGGATGCAAGGATGGGGATGCCAACATCTAGATGCAGCACCTGGGCCAACATGTGTGGGATGAGCTAAATGGCCTCCTTCTGTGCTGTATCCAATCTATGATTCTGATGAGTTTTAAACACTATTATAAATGCAGCAACAGATTTGTTTCTGTTTTACCTCAGGACAATTTTATGAACCAATTCTAAATCTAATCTTATAATGAAAACATATTTTCAAAATTTTAAATGTACACTGTCTCATGATTCTGAACCAGGGTTTTAAAACTTGCATGAAATCATGACTTAGATGCTCAAGCTATCATTAGTAAGGAACAAGAAATGCACAGCACAAATACAGTGATAAAAATATCTCTTTTCACAGTCAGCTATTACATCATTCTTGTGTCTAAAAGTGTCACGCGTGGAGATTTGCACATTCTTGTTGATATTTTAATTATATTTCACCTGCATATTTACTCAGCAGTAAATGTTCCTTTTGAGAACAAATATCCAGTCAGACTAAGTCCAAAATTGAAAAGTGGGTATTCAGGGAGGTGACAGTGACAAAATAAATTGGTCTGTATTTTTACATTTTAAGGGCAGCAGCACAAAAGCCACAACAAAGTGCTGTCATGGAATAGGGTGTTGAGAAATTATTACATGCCCTTTTGCCAATTCTATTTATGATACTGTGCCCATAGCCTGACATTTCTGTATCACAGGAGATGACAGTGGCAATGACCTTCAGTAATTCTAATCCTGCATAATTTGTGGACAGCCGTGATTCCAAATCCTCTTGCCACACTATGTGGTAGTTATTATGTCACTCAGTAGTAATCCAGAAGCCCTGAAGATATAAATTCAAATCCCACTATAGCAGCAGGAACTTACATTCAATTTTTTCAATAAATCTGCAATTTTTAAGAAACTAACATAGTATTGGCGACCATGAAACTACAATATTATCATAAAACCATATCTGATTTACAAATATCCTTTTAGGGAAGGAAATCAGATATTCTTACAAAGTCAGTGAATCCAGTCCAATGTGAATCCAGACCCGGAGCAATCTGGTTGACTTTTAATTGCCCTCTGAAAGGAAGTAGCAAGCTACTGAATTGCATAGGGGTGGGTAATGAATGGTGGCCTTGACAGCAATGCCCTTTTCCCATGAATGAAATCCTGTTGTTGTAGCCAAATCACAAAAAATGTTTATTTGTCTAAGCATTACAAATTATTTACCAACTATAAAAGGCTTTGAGTACTCTGTTGGAACTCACCATCATTTTTAATACTTATTATTTCATAATCATAAGTATTATGTGGCAGAGTGGCACAGTGGTTAGCACTGCTGTCTCACAATGCCAAGATCCCAGGTTCAATTCTGGCCTCAGGCCACTGTCTGTATGGAGTTATACATTCTCCTCGCGTTTGGGTGGGTTTCTTCCGGGTGCTCTGGTTTCCTTCCACATTCCAAAGATGTGTAGGTCGGGTTGATTGGCCGTGCTAAATTGCTCCTTAGTGTGAAGGGGTTAGCAGGGTAAATAAGTGGGGTTATGGGGTTAGGACCTGGTTGCGATTGTAGTCGGTCTAGACTCGATGAGCCGAATGGTTTCCTTCTGCACTGCAGGGTTTCTAAAATATTATAAATTATACTATGATTATTGAGCTAATTAGATGACATAATAACTTCAAGTGTAAAATGACTGATTATATGTAATTAGTGTCAAGTTTGTACCTGTCCCAATAAATAAATACCCAGTTTATCTTATTTTAAGAAATATTTTAATTCTTCACATTTAAAAGCTTATGTTTTTATGTTTGTTATGTTTAGAAAACAGTTTTTATTATACAACAAAGCAAGTATGTGAAAAAATGATTGCAGAGTTTTAAGGCAAATCAATTTCACAGAGGAGCAATGCAATTAACACATTTCTCACTGCATCTATGTTCTTATGAAGCAATGGATTTGTGAAAATTAAGTTTTTTTTTACATTGTTCACTCAGGAAATTGATACTAATAGAATAGAATTACTGCTGTACAAAAGGAGGCCATTAGGCCCATTGAGTCTGTACTGACCATAATCCCACCCAGGCCTATCCCTGTAGGTGCTAATATTTACTCTGCTAATTCCCCTGACACTAAGGGCAACTTAACGTGGCCAATCAACTGAACCCGCACATTTTTGGACAGTGGAAGGAAACTAGAGGAAACTCATGCAGAGGAGGGGAGGATGAACAAACTCCCACAGACAGTGACCCAAATTGGGAATTGGATGCGGGTCCCTGATACTGCGAGGCAGCAGTGCTAACAACTGTGCCACTGTCCCAAAGCAAGATTCCACTTAGATGTCTATGACAATTTATGATGTGGTAGTAATGAAACTTAGAAGCTTTTGAACCGAAATTGCGCACTAGTAAAAATGATCCTAGAGGAAGGAAATAAAAGATGTTTCCAAACCTCTGAAAATGAAGTTATGTATCTATTATACAAGCAGCAATAATGAGTAATGGGCAGTTAAGTAACACAAAAAGAGACAGTGATCTAAAAAGTATATTTAATAAATGCAAGATATAAATGTACCACCTGTTTTTTTGCTCATACATAAAAAGGGCTATAACCTACAGCCAGTGCTTTGTAATTGCAGTTTGCTGATCAGGTTGTTTCATATCATATGATATTATTTACATTACATTATTTACAAAATCATAGGATTATTATCAACAGCATTTCAAATTTAACACTGCATACTGCTAGCCTTGACAGTATCTGATTTTGACTGATGTCAATTAGGAAAATCATTATATTTACTCAAAATGAGAATGATTCTACTACAGCATTGATGTGGAGGCTTCTTTTGTCCTGCTCAATATTCCTAACCTCAGAAGAATGCACTTCAGGGCACCATTGTCGCAATTTTCTTCTTACCACAGTTATCCTTGTGACCTTGCTGAGAGTGATTGTCTATTATGATCTGTTTTGTGCTATTGTGATCAAAACTGACATGAAATTGACAAAGGCTGTTCAAACTCAATATACAGTGGAAACCTGTGCACAGCACAGATACATTGATTGAGCATGAAGGACCTTGTCCCACTGTTCAGAGTTAGATGTGATTTATTAATGTTGACTCAAAACTGTATTTCTCTTATACCATTTCTCTTAGGTGGCACTGCTGCCTGATAGTGCCAAGAACCTGGGTTAAATTCCAGCCTTGGGTGACTGTGTGGAGTTTTCACCTTCTCCCCATGACCTCATAGGTTTCCCCCATGAGCTCCGGTTTCCTCCCACAGTCCAAAGATGTGCAAGTTAGGTGGATTGCTATGCTCAATTGACTCTTGGTGTCAGAGGGAATAGTAGGATAAATGCTTGTGATTATGTGGATAGGGCCTGTGTGGGATTGTTGTTAGTACAGGCTCAGTAAGCCAAATGTCTCCTTCTGCACTGTGGAAATTCTATGGCCAAAACTCTACCATCTCACCCACCTGATCCTGGGAAGGCCTACATTCCCAGAATGGAAATCTCTATTTGCCTTGGTAAGAGGGATTGTAAAATCCTGCCCAATGACTCAGAACTTTGTTCCTCTTATTTTGAATTAACTTCTTGATTCTATTAAGGACTAAGCGGTATTGATGAGTAGAAACATTATTTGGAGCTATGTAGAAAATAGCTTTAGTCACAAAACTGCTGAAATCATCACTATTGTTCTGACTTCAAGATAGTTCCTGTAGCATGTAGACATGGTGAATGACATTGATATACAACACATGAGCATGCTAGTCCAATACGTTTCTGTTGATTCATAAGAAAGAAGAGAAATGTCGCTGTAGTAATATAAGCTTTATATCTTGCTTCACCTGAACTGTGAAGGGTCTAGCTGCAGGGATAATATTTTGCTGAGCTGGAGAAATTTTTGTTAATCCTGTAAAACTAACATTATGTCTTTGGCATTCATCTGCTTACCTCAGAAAAACTATAATGTACATTAACAAATCAAACAAATTTTTCCCTGAATTAATTTTGAAATGCAAAACTCAAGTTGTACTTCAATTTGAGCACATCTTATCTTGTATTTCAACTATGCATGGTTTATTTTAATGATCACATGAAATATACACTTTGCATTCCAATGCATGCAGACACATGTCAACTGGAATGTTACACATACTTGTCTTTCAGAAATATGGTCCAACACCCAGACAACAAATTATCCTGAATACCATTCTTGTGTAATGTAATTAAAGATGACATCCAAACTTCCAGAGAAAATAAGAATGCTGCTTATCAAGACTTTTCCTGGACTTTTAACATAGGTTTGTTATTTCCTCAGCTGGTACTATTTATTTTCACTAATACAATGTAAATTCTAATGTTTATTATAGATGAGCATGAAGGCTGTTTAATGAAAACTATTGTTCAGTTAAGAATCCAATGGGTAGACATGCCCAGATGTCAATCTCAACTGAAATGCTTGCTATATAGATTTCACTTTCCTCTTTCAGTGCTATAGTGAGAAAGACACTGTTTTCCACTGTACATTTATTGGCTTTGAGATAGAACTTGTTATAGTTACTGTTCACCAATTATAATGTGGCACATGCTAAGAAACTAATTTTTCATATTAATCAAATTGAAATCTGCTGATTCATCTAGTTTCCATATTATAAAAGCATATAGAGGTACTTAAGAAATGTTGGATATTATTCCAATAAATCTTTTATTACTGAGAACTAAAATCCACTAGGAAAGATTCAGGTTGGGATTCTTTTCTGAAAAAAAAGCACACTGAAGAGATTTGATAGGGCTCTTTAAAAGCATGGAAGTGTTTAATATGGGTAGACATAGGGAAGCTGTTTCCACTTGAGTAGTACAGGTTATAAATATAGGGCATTCACTAATAAAACCAATTCAGCAGAAACTTATTCACTTTGATATACTTGCCACCACAAGGGATAGTTGAGGTGAATGGAAAGGCAGCTAGCTCGACTTGAGAGAAGAAGCGTAGAAGGTTTTGTTGTTGGGGCTATGGCATAGACTTTTTAGGTTGGATGATCTCCTTCTGACTTGTAAGTTCTGTGTAATCTGTTAAAAATACTTAGTAATAATCCATTATTATTCTAACTCAGATCATTATCGTGTATAAACTATGTCCAGTGTACTTTTTGATTTGATTTAATTTTTACTATTGTCACATGTATTTACAATGAAAAGTATTGTTTCTTCGTGCTATACACTCAAAACATATAGTTCATAGAGAAGGAAATGAGAGAATGCAGAATGCAGTGTTACAGTCATAGCTAGGGTGCAGAAAAAGATCAACTTAATGTGAGGTAAGTCCATTCAAAAGTCTGACAGCAGCAAGGAAGAAGCTGTTCTTGAGTCGGTTGGTACATGACCTCAGACTTTTGTATCTTTTTCCCAAAGGAAGAAGGTGGAAGAGAGAATATCCGGTGTGTGTAGGGTCCTTAATTATGCTGGCTGCTTTGACTAAGTAGCGGGAAGTGAAGACAGAATCAACGGATGGGAAGCTAGTTTTGCATAATGGATTGGGCTACATTCACCACCGTTTGTAGTTCCTTGTGGTCTTAGCCAGAGCTAGAGCAAGAGCCATATCAAGCTATGATACACGCAGAAAGAATGCTTTCTATGGCGCATCTATAAAGGTATGTGAGAGTCATAGCTGACATGCTAAGTTTCCTTCGTCTTCTAAGAAAGTAGAGGTATTGATGGACTTTGTTAATTATGGTGTCAGCATGGGAGGACCAGAACAGCTTATTGGTGATTTGGACACCTAAAATCTTGAAGCTTTCGACACTTTCTACTTCATCCGCATTGATGTAGACAGGGACCTATTCTAGTTTATGCTTCCTGAAGTCGTTGACATTGAGGTTATTACCTGACCATGTTTCTGTTGTTTCTCAACATTTATTAGTAATTTCTAATCCTTTCATTATACTTCATGACAATTTCCTGCTCTACAGCTTGAGGTATTAAGGAATATCCAGAGAAATAGGACTTAAAGACATGTTAGCCTAAATGTGAAATCAAAGTACAAAGACTTGGCCATCTAATCCTGATTTACAGTCTTCTGCAGTAATGAGGAATAGCTGCATTGTCCGATGTGCCTCTTTCTGGATGAGGCATTAAGCCGAGATGCTACCTGAAATTCAGGTGGACTGAAATTCGACGGCATTATTTTGAAGAAGCGCAGGAGAGTCCTTGTTGTGCCTCAAATGGCTGTGCCTTTCCTATGATACAATAGAGGCTACACTTTAAAGGTTAGCCTGAGCTTTAAAATGCTCCATAGGAATGTAAGTTATTTTTCATTGAGGACTGAATCCACATTTTACTGGGAAACTGTTTATGGAGCATTGATTATACTTTTAACTTGAATAATTTATTTCATTTTAAAATAACAATGAAGGAAAATCTAATTAGTATGAATTCAGTATAAAATAAATACATTTTATTAAGTGACACATGAAGGACTGGAACCAGTGTTTTTGATTGTGACTGGGATCTTATTATACCGCAGTAGTTAAAATTGTTGATTACATGAGGATATATCTCATACAGTCATTCTCTAGATTACAATACTTATTTTCATCAATAAGGCAATGTTTCTCAGCCTGAATGTTTAGGTATGTTCTAACTAAATAGCGATTTTATTTTTCACCTCTTGAAAAAATGAACCAGAAACCTTCAACAAAACCTGATTTTAATGGTTTTGATCTATTCTGCATGAATCAACAACTGCACACACTATTGGATAAAGAAATTGTCAACTTATATCCATAGTATAACAAATTTACTAATGTAAAAAAACTCTAATAATTAATGTATTCAAACAGAAATGGTTTCTGTCGTAATAAATCATTTTTAGCCAAGTCCTTGTTTCCATAATATCAACTGCCATTGTACCAATTTCCTTCCTCTGTTTCTATCAAGTTATAAAATGATGGTTTGTACTGCCTTCTCAAGGGCAATAATGGATGGGCAATAAATGCCCACGTCCTAGAAGGAATGAGAAGTATAAAAATAGTGTCTTATCCCTGGGCTCCAGGTGGTGTTTAAATGGGCTGCATAACTAGTTTTGTTCTCAGCCTATTGTACACATTTGTACTTCTTAAACCAATATTTTGAAACAGCTGTCCAGAATACTCAGCTTTGGCAGTTATTTTTAAATGGATAGTACATACTCCACAAGTAAACAGTACTTTTTAAGTAAAATGGAAATATTGAAGAAAATTTACTTGTTGCTTCCAGGACGTGCATTTTGTTTTGCTTACAGATCGCATATGATGCTGCGGGATATTCACTAAAATTTCATTGCAAATGAATGAGACTACATTAGTTATGTAACATGAGGAAAATTATTATTCATCAAATTACTGTTTTTGTTCAGAGAAACTAGGTTTTAATAAGCTTCTTTGATTTGTCTGACGTTCCTTGTTTCAGATTTGAAAACACTAAATGTCACCATATTTGTATGTTTTGTTAACATGCAATGTATTCAAGAAAACTTTTCTTTGCTTCTGGCATTTAATGTTAAAATTTTTAGATCATAAGACATAGAAGCAGAAATAGACTGTTCAGCTTATTGAGTCTGAATGGCAGAGATCATGGCTTATCAGGTATGATAATCCTCAATTTCACTTTCCTGCCATTTCCTTATAACCATTGACATATTTTTAATCAGCAAGTGAATCAATCTTAGCCATGAACATAGTTAATGATCCAGCCCCTACAGTAAAAAAACTAACAGATTCAGTACACACTTAGAGAAAGAATTCCTCCTCATCTCTGTCTTAAATGGGTGACCCCTTACACTGAGATTATTCCCTTTGATTTGAGACTCTCCCACATGGGAACTACCAGATGGTCGTGAATGAAGCAAAGTCCATCGCTCAAACCGATCTTCCATCCATTGATGTGGTCTGCACTTTCTGCTACCTCAGAAAAGCAGCCAGGATAATCAAGGACCCAACACACCCCGGCATACTCTCTTCCACCTTCTTCCATTTGGAAAAAGAAAAAAAAAGAGATCATATACCAACTCACTCAAAAACAGCTTCTTCTCTGCTGCCATCAGACTTTTGAATGGACCTACTTTGCATTAAGTTGATCTTTCTCTATACCCATGACTGTAACACTATATTCTCCACTCTCTCCTTTCCTTCTCTATGTATGGTATGCTTTGTCTGTATGGTGTGCAAAAAACAATACTTTTCATTGTACATTAATACATGTGACAATAATAAATCAAATCAAATCAAACCACCACCAACATCAACCCTGTTAAGCCCAATGAGTATCCTATATGCCTTATTAAGGTCACCTCTCATTCTTCTAAACTCCAATGAATATAGACCCAATCTACTCGACCTCTCCATAAAAAATTCCTGAGATCAACCTAGTGAACCTTTTCTGGACTGCTGCCAATGCCAGTATACATTTCCTTAGATATTCCAGATGAGTCTAGCTAGTGCATTGTATAGTTTTAGCAAGACTTCTTGTTTTTCACACCATTCTCTTTGAAATAAATGCCAACATTCCATTTGCCTTCCCTATTACCTGCTGAACTCCTTGCTAGCTTTTTATGATTTATGCATGAGGACTCCTAAAAACCCTCTATGCTGTACTTTTCTGCAGTCTTACTCCATTTAAATAATATTCAACTCCTTTGTTCTTCCCACCAAAATACACAGAACAATATTTTCCTACATTATATTCCATCTGCCAAGTTTTTACCGACTCACTTAGTCCCTCTGTAGATTTTTTGGACAGGATGTTACAACCTCGCTGAAGCGAGGCCCATAAAATTCTGCCCAAGGCCAATGAAGAATTCTGTTCTGCAAGCCTTGCCCGCCCCAGCTTTTGTGTCATCACATGCCTTCCCACTTATTTTTGTGTCATCTGCAAACTTTTCAATGGTACAGTCACTTCTCTTGTTCAAGTCATTAATATACATTGTAAATAATTGTGGCCCCAACACTGATCCCTGTGGCATTCCACTAATTACAGGTTGCCATCTTGAAAACGTTCCCCTTATCCCAAATCTCTGTTAGTTAGTCAATTCTGTATCCATGATAATAAACTACCTCAACAAAATGGGCTCTTAGTAGCCTTTGTGTGGTACCTTATTAAATGCTTTTTGAAAATCCAAGTGTAATACCTCTTCTATTTCCCCATTATTTATCTTGCTTGTTATCACCTTAATGTCTTTGAATAGACATTATTTTCCTTTTATAAAGCTTTGCTTGATCATATCATGTATTTCTAAATGTCTTGCCGATACAGTGATTATAACGGACTCACATTTTACATGTATCAATTTGCAAATACTTCAGATTTGCAATATTTATTGTTTTTGACTTATGACTTGAACCAGGTTGCTACAATCTGTCCATGCCATGTAGTGATTGCTTGTTGATTGTAATTATTCATGTACTAAGATCATTCAACTTTAATTATTCATTTTTTGTACCTTTGGGTACTTCATTCCCAATCAAAAATCTAATTTGGCTCAACCAGAGTCCCCACAAGAGAGATAAAACAACTGACAGGACAGGCCATTTCTCCTGTCTTGGACTCAATCAAACAGGATTTAAGCTGATAGGATGAGCATACACACTCTCTCCTTGGTTTGATTTGAGCTTCATCTTAGCCCAAAAAGGCTTAAAAATGCTTCAGGTGAAGAGTGAATGTATTTTCATTGGTTTAGATAAGGTGCAGGATCAAAGACTGAGATCGTTTTATTTTGGGGAAAAAAAGTAACAACTAGTTTTAAAAAACTATCTTTTTCGAAATAGGGAGTAATAAAATAAGCATAGTCTTGAATGAGCAACTACATTTTTGTAGTTATTGCTATCCTATTATCTACGCAGGACACACAAATAGCTCTAGAAGTAATGTGAAAAACATTTTTCTTTCCAAAAAGGTTACTCATACTCTGTAGAAACTGGATTGAATCATTCAATAGGGTTCTCTCTACAATTTGCTCTGCATCCCCTTTTTAAGACCTGGAGCCGAAGGTTGGATGCTGCGCTGCGATTGGCTGCTTGCTGGAAACTGCGCGACCATTGGCTGCGGGGTGGGAGCACTGCAATTAGCTAAGGAGAGGAACCTACGCTGCGATTGGCTGCGGGATGGGAGCTGCGCTGCGATTGGCTGCGGGATGGGAGCTGCGCTGCGATTGGCTGCGGGGTGGGACCTGCGCTGCGATTGGCTGAGGGTTGGAGGCCGCGCTCGCGGTCGCCTCTGCAATAAAGTGAACGTCAGCCGGCGGCTGTATGCTGTGTCTCCGCCTTTTGGCTACTGGGGAGGGGAAGGGAAGAGAGTGACAGAATCTGAGAGCCGCTTCCACTGGCCGCCTGGTGAGTGTGTGTGGAAAGGTTAAGCGGGAGTGGGGCGGTGGAGGGTAGACAGAGCCCATTCTGTGGGTGGCAGAGTAGGGTTGGAGGGAGGGTAGGCCCGGAGCTGAGCCCGGGCCCTTAGTTAGGGAGTGGTTGTGATTTAATGTGGGGCCAGAGGCAGGCAGGCTGGTACCCACCCACTTACTCATCCACCAGGCCCAGAGCTTTTAGTCAGACCTGACTCGGATCGACGCTCCTTTTATTCCGATGGGAATTGGCTCCGAGGTTTCCTCTGCGGGGAAAGATAGTGTGCTAGGATTTGTTTTGGGGTAAGTGGCTGAAGTGTTTGTGGGGGTCTGAGAGGATCTGTCTCAGTGGACCGAGAGCTTTCTCTCTCTTTTCCCCCTATCCTCTCCCGTGTCTCCTGCTCAGTTTTCCAGTTCACTTCGCCAGAAGTCGAACTCCCTTCTGTCTTGAGCACCACCCTGGAATAATACATGTTTTGGCACCGTGTGTATCTCTGCTCTCCTTCCTCGTACATCTCTCATGTACAGCACACTCACGCAATACCCCTTTTTGCTCCAGCTCTGATTTGAGGAACTACGCAGTTCTTCCTTTTTGGGCATCCCGGTGAATGTCCCTACAGTATTGGTGAGCTTGGAGGGATTCGTTGGACTATTGCAGTAAAATCAAAGTTTAAAAAAAATCGTTGCAATGCAGTGCTCCAAGTCAGTTCCCCTGTATGAGTTCTCGATGGATGTTCGTTTGTACTTTTACCCAGATAGCAGTCATTTTTATGATCCTGGTTAAGAGTGTTGGAAACTGCTTTTTCCTGCGGTGCATTATAAACGAGCCTGGTCTTGTATTCGCCTGATGTCAGCATATGCACTTCAAGGACTGATTGGTAGATAATGACCAGAAATGAAAACTCTGTTCAATTT
Organism: Sphyrna mokarran; assembly: GCA_024679065.1. Lineage (NCBI taxonomy): Eukaryota > Metazoa > Chordata > Chondrichthyes > Carcharhiniformes > Carcharhinidae > Sphyrna > Sphyrna mokarran. The sequence continues at coordinate 38,968,986 of JAGIQG010000015.1, forward strand.
TTGTAATGCAGGGATGCTGCGTTCTGACTTCCAGGAGAAGGAATGTTGAACGTAGCAAGATGTTGAGGGAGTATAGAGACTGTCGTCTTAGCATGGTGTCATTTGACTTTTTTGTCCAGTAGGTGGGGTGGAAGTTAGATTGGAAGATCTTGCATGCAGATTGATGTATGGGGGGAGAGGCTAATTACACAGCAGTATGATGTTACACAGCTTTTGAAACAAATTGAAGACACGATATATTGGTCAGGAAAGGGTCTGTGAAGGGTTTGTCATATGAGGATTGGTTGAGGAGTTTGAGTGTATACTGGATAGAGTTTAGAAGGATGGTAGTGAGGAGGGTGTAGAATGTAATTGAAACTTACAAAATACTGAGAGGCCTAGATTGAAGGGACATAGAGAGGATATTTCCACTAGTGGAAGAGACTAAACTCAAGCACAGCCTCAGAGCGTTGATTTAAAACTGAGATGAAGAGGAATCTCTTCAGTGAGAGGGTGGTGAATCTGTGGAACTTGTTGCCAAAATCAAGACTGGGCATTGAGTGTCTAAGACAGATCAATAAGGGGATCAAGGGTTTCAGGAGAATGGGGATGAGAAACATATCAACCATGATTGAACGGTGGAGCAGATTTGAGCCAAATGGCCTAATTCTGCTCCTATATCTTATGGAATTATGGTTTTATAGATTAAATCTAGGAATTTTCACATCTGGATTTTTCACTCACTGAATAAGCTTATGAGCCATTCGTTTCTTTGCACATGTGTGGCTTTCTTTGTTGTGTTGTTTGGAGTTTCACCATCTTCTGCTTGATGTTTCTGGCTAGGCCACTGTGGCTTTCCATGCATAAATTTCTGTTCATCTTAAAATGCAAATTATTGCTGGCAGATACAGTCAAGAATTACCCTGATATCAAATAAGTTAGCACTGACAGAGATTTTATGTATGTTATTTAACATTGCCCTAAGATGCTTTGCACATGAAAGTCAATTCAGAAGCAGACTAAACGATAGAGGGAGGTTTTGTAATGGTTGCTAGTCTGAACAAAAGTTAGGTTTTGAAAAGCTGACTGCTGAGGTTCAAACAGATAATTTGCAAGAATGGGAGCATTCTTGGGTGACGAGATGGTAAGGGGCACAGATGAGAAGGGTTGGAAGATATCAGTGTTTTATGACAATTACAAAGCTTTTAAATCAAATTGAAGACAGGATAGAGTGGTGAGGTAAAGGGTTGCAGTTGATTAAATTTGGAAAATTTGAAGGCATTAAGGTGAACAGGAAATGCTGGAGTAAGTTGTAGTATAGAGATGCCAGCGTGAGTCGATGAGAATGGAGTAAATTGGAAATTGAGAGGCAGCGGCATTGTCACTGGGTTAGTAATCTGGGGACCCAGGTTCAAATTCAGTAAAAATTTAGAATAAAAAAAAGAATGATGGCCGTGAAACCATTAACAGTTGAAGGAATCTACCATCCTTTCCTGGTCTGGCCTACATGTGGCTCCAGATACATAGTATTGTGGTTGACTTGAATGCCCTCTGAAATAGAGGGCAGTTAGAGATGGGTCATAAATGCTGGCCCAACCAGAAAGACCACATCTGTAAATTAATTAAAACAAAAAGTGGGACTTGGTTTAAGGCAAAGTAAAGCCAAAAAGATGAAAGAGAGATCAAGATTTTTGGTTTCAATGCTGTTGTTACAGAAGTGGATGGATATGAGATTTTAACCTGCTATTTAGGGCTGAACTGTGTAGTTTGGTATCAAGTCTGACGACACTAGTTTTAAATCCGACTGATTTATTTGATAGTAAACTCGTAAGCTTTTGGCTCTATGGCCTTCGTCAGGCGAATGAGGTGTTCTGATCACCAATAGCATACGTGTCAGCACAGACAATTTACAGAACACCTCATTCACCTGACGAAGGCCATAGAGCCGAAAGCTTACGAGTTTACTATCAAATAAATCGGTTGGATTTAGAACTGGTGTTGTCAGACTTCTTACTGTGTTTATCCCAGTCCAACGCCAACATCTTTACATCATAGTTCAGTATCGACAGGGAGTACAATTTCCTAGGGCTTAAAACAATGGTTTATGCCTTTTTGATTGAATTAGAGGAAGCTGTTTCATCTGTGATTTGATGTCAGATAGGTAGTTTGTGCAAGTGAATGTTTTATTGAGCTATTGTTGCCATCCATTTTGAAGTTAAACCTATGCCTTTTGTCACTGTGGGACGTGTTCACGAGGACCCCGACAAAGTCAAAGACAGAAACTGGGGATTCTACAATTGGGTGAATGGAAGTAGTTTGAATAACCAATGACAGTCTTTTTCTAAATGTGTTTATTGTGACTGACATCAGGAAGCATTTCTAGTTGTTTCGTGGCACTGATTTTTCCTTGTAGTGTGGGGACAGATGTGACAGGGTGAAAATAATAGCCTCCTACTCCTGCACGTTATTGATCAACCAATTAATATTTTATAAGCAGCTTTCATGTTCATTTTTATCTAGATACTAACCCACATTCTTGGATTCTGTTTCATAATTTGTCATGGTGGAATTTGAATACACAAGGTTGTATGAGTGAAAAGGAATAAATGAACTTATTGCAGGCATGTGAGGACCCCCCACGCGCACGCGCACAACTTTGTTTGCTTTCAGATTCCTCCAAGGACAAGGAGAGAAAGGAGTAGCTGTATCAAAAGACCTTTGACCTTTATCTCACTTACGTAAGGAGTAGGTGTAAAGTTGAGATTAGGTGAATGTGGAAGCAAAGTAATCTAGAGAATGGCAGATTTCAGTTCAAACCATAATTGATTTTGAGCTTTCTAGGAAAAGAAATTGCCTAGTCTGGTTTTTGTGACTTGAGTTTTGGTTGCCTCTTCAGTTGATTTCTGAATTGCCCAAACATTTGCTGTAGCTCAAGAAGGTGGAGTACCTATACAGTCTCAAGCCATTGAATGCCAGTGTTACAAATGATGTTTACATTCCGATAATTTTTTATTTTTACTTTGATTCCCACCCTCCGTTCCACACAACACCTCTTTCTCTCTCTAATTGAATTCTTGGTATATTTACCTACCAAAGGTAGTATCCCACAATTCAGATGTCCCTACCAGAATAGCTTCATGTTTGAGACTTAAAAATTCAGTTTCTGCCAGTCAAGTTAAATTCTGTGCAGTCATGTAACTAGCGTTCGATGATATTAATTGTGATCTTGGAAGTTGCACACTTGTTTGTGAATGTTATGAGGTGACCAGAGAGGTGGGAATTAAAATAGAGCATTTGAGCATTGGCAGCTTCTCATACAGTGGCATTTTTCAGTAGACTGTTGTCTCCTGATTTTTATTTTCCCTTCCACTACTAAGTGTTTTATTGTTATTGGCATTTAAACCAAATCAAATGCTGGGCTGGATTTTTGTAAATTTGGAAACTTAAAGGCCATACAAGTTTGGAAATCCAAATTCTTTTTGCTGCTCCCATAGATTTATTGAGTCCTTTGTCATCATCTTGGCCTGTAAGATCTATCTTGCATCACATCTCTCTCTTTTGACCACTATAAACTGACAGGTAAGCATACTTAACGCTATACTTTTCCTTTGTACAGTAAGAAGTCTCCTAACACAATGTTAAAGTCCAACAGGTTTATTTGGTAGTACAAGCCTGAATCGTCTGATGAAGGAGCAGTGCTCTGAAAGCTAATGGCTTGTGCTACCATATAAACTTGCTGGACTCTAACCTGATGTTGTGTGACTTCTTACTGTGTTTACCACAGTCCAGCGCTGGCATCTCCATATCATGGCCTTTCCTTTGTAACCAGTTTGCCTTTTCGTCTGTAATCATAATCAGATGCTTTTTGTTGTATTAGTTAATGGAAAGATCAGTAATTCAAAGAAAGGTCACCATGCTTGTTTTTGGTTTGATTCAGGTGCATAGCAGAACAAACACTGACTTGTTAAATGAGAGACACTGACTTTGAATATTGAATCTGAATTACAGCTTTGCAACTTGAGTATGAGTTGGTTAGTTCGGTTGGCCAGAAGGCTGGCATGTGGATTGGATTAGACACCAAAAGCACAGGGATCAATATCTCTGCCTGGTTCTTCCCATCCTGGCTGTCTTGCTTGGTTAGTAGTAAAAATTCATAGCAGCTTAGATGATTTGATGGATAATCATTGTCTTGGACAGCAAATTCAAGAAAATTTCAAGTCCACTGTTGTCCGTCTCTCTGTACTCGCACGTCCACACCCCATGCACATGTGCACACACCACCATCATATGAAATGCTTATTTGCATTTTGAAATGTCTAAATCTGTGTTGATTGACAGATACACCCTTTAGAGAAGGGGCAGTTAATCTACCATTGAGGAATTGGAAAATACTGGATATTAATTGATTTGGTTTAGAATAGTGGGGCTATGGAATATAATACAGGTTGGCATGGAGGGTGCTGATTTACCAATGCAGTATTGTAATAAATCTTTAATTGGTTCTTATGACTTCTTTGGCTACTTCCAGTGACTTGAGTGAAGTATCTGAGTGGAATTTTTCAGGATATATCTTATCCCTTGTTGATCCTGGGTTTTTCTCTTTTTCATTGGCCTTGACAGTACAGTAGCACAGTGGTTAGCACTGCTGTTTCACAGCTCCAGGGACTTGGGTTCGATTCTTGTCTTGGGTCACTGTCTGTGTGGAGTTTGCACATTCCCCTGGTGTCTGTATGGGTTTCCTCTAGGTGCTCTGGTTTCATAGAACGTTACAGCGCAGTACAGGCCCTTCAGGTCTTGATGTTGCGCCGACCAGTGGAACCAATCTAATGACCCTCTAACCTAAACTATTCCAATGTTATCCATATGCCTATCCACTGATCATTTGAACACCCTCAGTTAGCAAGTCCACAACTGCTGCAGGTAAGGCATTCCACGCCCTTACTATTCTCTAGTAAAAACCTACCGTCGTATAACTACTACCCCTTAATTTAAAGCTATGTCCCCTTGTGTTAGCCATCACTATCCGAGGAAAAAGGCTCTCACTGTCACCCTATCTAACCCTCTGATCATCTTGTATACCTCAATTAGGTCACCTCTTAACCTTCTCTCTAATGAAAATAACCTCCAGTCCCTCAGCCTCTCCTCATAAGACCTTCCCGCCATACCAGGCAACATCCTGGTAAACCTCCTCTGCACCCTTTCCAATGTCTCCACGTCTTTCTTATAATGCAGCGACCAAAACTGTATGCAATATTCCAAGCGTGGCCGCACCAGAGTTTTGTACAGTTGCAACATGACCTCACAGCTCCAAAATTCAGTCCCTCTCCTAATAAAATAAAACATGCTATACGCCTTCTTAATAACCTTATCAACCTGAGTATCAACTTTCAGGGAACTATGCACGTGTACACCGAGATTTCTCTGCTCATCGACACTACTAAGAGTCCTACCATTAGCCCTATATTCTGTACTCCTGTAACTCTTACCAAAGTGAATCACCTCTCACTTTTCTGTATTAAACTCCATTTGCCACTTGGCCCAGCTCTGCAGCTTATCTACGTCCCTCTGCAAACTGTAACATCCATCCTCGCTGTCTACAACTCCTCTGACTTTTGTCGTCAGCAAACTTACTAACCCATCCTTCTACACCCTCATCTAGGTCATTTATAAAATTGACAAACAGCAGTGGCCCCAGAACAGATCCTGAGGTACACCACTTGTAACTGAACTCCAGGTTGAATATCTCCCATCAACCACCACCTTCTGTCTTCTATCAGCCAGCCAATTCCTGATTCAAACTGCTAAATCACCCTCAATCCTGTGCATCTGCGTTTTCTGCAGTACCCTACCAAGGGGAATCTTATCAAACACTTTACTAAAATCCACATACACCACAAATCCATTTCCTCCCACAATCCAGAGATGTGTGGGTTAGGTTGATTGGCCTTGCTAAAATTGTCCCTTAGTATCTTGAGATGCATAGGTTAGAAGGATTAGCGGGTAAAGTATGTAGGGATATGGGGGTAGGGTTTGGGTGGGATTGTGATCGGTGCAGACTCGATGGGTGAAATGGTCTCTTTCTGCACTATAAGGTTTCTGTGATTTCTATGATGATTTTTATGATTGCTTTTTAAAAGGGTTGCAAGTAAAACTACCAGTACTAGAAATCACAAAACAAACAGCAAAAATGTGGAGTATACACAGCAGGTCTTACAGCTTCAATAAAGAGAAAGACGCAGGTTATTTTAGAGTAATTTAGCTGCTCAAACCAATACTGCCCTCCCCTGACTGAAACCTATTGAATTGAGTCCTATTCAAAAGCATATTCCTCCTTCGTGACTCATCGTTTGATGTTTCATGGAAACATAACCCCCGTGAGTGGCAGGACTTACTATAATCTGAGCATTTTGATGCAAAAATAGTTGGTTGACGTTTAACCTGGCTGCAATAAGAATCCAAGAATTGACGGTTTGATATAAGGATTCATGTTATTTCATGGTAGTGTTTTAGAGCACCTGCCTGCTACGTAGCCTGGTCATCTTTCTTGATGCATGGATTTTGTACCTATTGACTGTTAACCTCAGTAAGCCTCAAACATTACTATATAGGTGTTTTTAGTATGGTGTTTCTACCAGGAGCATACCATCATCATGACTGCCATAATTTGATACATTTTACAAAATGAAATACCTGATTGCTGTGGTGTGATGAAAATTGCCTGTAGTTTATTTCTGTGGTAATAAATTGGGCTGTTTGGATTTTAATGAGCATATGGAATTAATGGTATGTTTGCATCATATTTGTGAATCCAGTTGTTCTTGTGCAAGATTATTTAAACTTTAAGCGTGTATGTGGTGTGAGATATCATTGCCGTGAGATACTTGATAAGTCCGTCTTGATGAAGGCTCCATTATAAAATGTCTTGGATGATAACACTACCTTTGTGTCCTGTATAAACAATCAGAATTGTTTGTGCTGTTTAACAAATGGTCATAAGTTTGAGAATCTTTTGATAAGCGCCATTCTTAACTCTTGGGGTATGCGCATTACAATTTGGCAGTCAAATCAAGCAGAATAGGTGAATCTGGATTACAGATTTCTCAGGCAAGATAGTTAATTCAACCTACACTTGCTATGGTGAGAATTTGAGTGTTGGCAATTAAGCCCATGCTCACTCATTATAAATGTGTACCAATTCAATATTTGTTAATATATATAACTGTAGTATAACTTTTTATAAACTGAGTCCTATAGTTACAGGAAGTGCTAGAGATGTATGTTTCTGAGAATCAGAAAAGCTAATCATAAAATCTGGATTAAGTTGAACATTGCAAATCTTGTATGTTATTGAATGCAAGGATGTGGAGTGAACAGCCAACTACTTACGAGGCAGCTTTAATATAGATAAACAATACAATAGTTGAGATTCACTATCTAAGGAAATAGAATAAAAATTACAAATAAATTGGAAATAGCTCCATCCTCTTGGGTTGAACAGCATCTATCGTGCACACCGCTCAGCAGACAGATGGGATCAAAGCTTGCAGCAATTGAAGTTCTTAAAAATTTAACTTTTTTAAATTCACTGATTTATGGTGAGTTGGAAGAATGTAGATGAAACGGAACTGAAAGGAAAGAATTTGCTATCAATAATAAACGGCTACAATCCTCTATCTTTGATCTTTCCTTTATGTCACAGTAATTCACGTTCAGTCAACATCACTATATTTGAACTACTTGCTAATGTTTCAAATTAAAAATGTTTAAATTACTCATGTCTTCGCCTCCTTATCTAAATTTGTTTTAACCATCCCACTCACTTTCTGAACATCTGAATATGATCTTTTGAATGGCCACCTTCACCTCATCATGCCTAGATGTCGCAATTGAAAATTTTCCTTTTTAAATCCTAAATCTTGATCCTTCCTTTAAAGAACTTTTCAAAAAATGTCCACAGGTTTTTTTTGCCATTTTTCCTCTGAAATCCTTATCACATGCAATTTGGTATTGAATACTTAAATAAAGCCTACCAAATTTCCCCTAATCATGATTATGCATACACATAGTATTAAGATTTGGTTTTCTTTGCAGTGATTGAAGTTTGTTTTGTAACTTGTGAATAGTTTGTGGTTTGATATCTTTTGCTTGAAATATTGAAGTGGCGTTAATCTTTTCTGGATACTTCAGGGTTTCATGTGTTAAGGGTACAATTCAGCTTACTGGCTATTAAGATTAGGATGTGAGATTTGTGTCTGTTTGAATGAACTTAAATTTATTGGGAAACAAAATAGTGTTGATGGGGAAGTGAAACAATTAAACTCAGGACTAGAACATAGAACATAGAACATAGAACAATACAGCACAGAACAGGCCCTTCGGCCTTCGATGTTGTGCCGACCAAAATAAAAAGCAATGCCCCTCCTAACTAAACCATTCCCTTCTCATCCATATACTTATCAACTAACCTCTTAAACGCCACCAAACTTGGCGCATCTACAACAGCTGCAGGCAGGGCATTCCACTCCCTAATCACTCTTTGAGTAAAGAACCTACCTCTGATATCCGTCCTATAACTCATACCCCTTAATTTAAAGCTGTGTCCCCTCGTGCTAGCTTTCTCCATCCTAGGAAAAAGGCTATCACTGTCCACCCTATCTAAACCTCTAATCATCTTATATGCTTCAATAAGATCCCCTCTTAGCCGCCTCCTTTCTAACGAAAACAACCTCAAATCCTTCAACCTCTCTTCATAGGACCTGCCCTCCATACCAGGCAACATCCTGGTAAACCTCCTCTGTACCCTCTCCAATGCCTCCACATCTTTCTTATAATGTGGCGACCAGAACTGCACACAATACTCCAAGTGCGGCCGCACTAGAGTTTTGTACAGTTGCAACATGATGCTGCGGCTCCTAAATTCAATCCCCCTACCAATAAAAGCTAAGACTCCATATGCCTTCTTAACAACTTTATCCACTTGACTGCCTACTTTCAGGGATCTATTGACACATACACCAAGATCCTTCTGTTCCTCAACACTATTAAGAGCCCTACCATTAGCCCTATACTCTACACATTTATTGTTCCTGCCAAAGTGCATTACCTCACACTTTTCCACATTAAACTCCATTTGCCACCTCTCGGCCCAGCTCTGCAACTTGTCCAAGTCACTCTGTAAACTAAAACACCCCTCTTCACTATCTACCACACCACCAACTTTAGTATCATCTGCAAATTTACTGATCCATCCCTCAATACCCTCATCCAGATCATTTATAAAAATTACAAACAGCAGGGGCCCCAAAACAGACCCCTGAGGCACACCACTCGTCACCGAACTCCACGATGAATATCTCCCATCAACCACCACCCTCTGTCTTCTATCTGCCAGCCAATTCCTAATCCAATTAGCTAAATCACCCTCTATTCCACACATCTGCATTTTCTGTAGAAGTCTTCCATGGGCCACCTTATCAAACGCCTTACTAAAGTCCATATATACTACATCAACCGCCTTACCCCCATCCACCTCTCTGGTCACTTTCTCAAAAAACTCAATGAGGTTAGTAAGGCATGACCTACCCTTCACGAAACCATGCTGACTATCCCCAATCAATTCATTTCTCTCTAAATAACTATAAATCCTATCCCTAATAATTCTCTCCAATACCTTGCCCACCACAGAAGTAAGACTCACTGGCCTATAATTCCCAGGAAGGTCTCTCTTCCCCTTCTTAAACAATGGGACCACATTCGCCATCCTCCAGTCCTCCGGAACCACACCCGTAACCAACGAGGACCTGAAGATCAGAGCCAGAGGCTCTGCAATCTCCTCTCTTGCCTCCCAGAGAATCCTAGGGTAAATCCCGTCCGGCCCAGGGGACTTATCCAACTTCAAACCCTCGAGAATTTCTAACACATCCTCCCTATCTACTACAATACTCCCCAATTTGCAACCCTGTACCTCAGTGCTCTCCACAGCTACATTTCCAGCACTCTGCGTGAATACCGAAGAGAAATATTTATTCAGTGCCTCACCAATCTCTTCAGGCTCCACGCACAACTTCCCACTGCTGTCTATGACTGGCCCTAATCTTGCCCTAACCAATCTTCTATTCTTAACATATCGAAAGAAAGCTTTAGGATTCTCCTTAATCCTATCAGCCAACATCTTCTCGTGTCCCCTCTTAGCTCTCCTCAATTCACTTTTTACCTCCTTCCTAGCTAATCTATAGCTATCCATTGCACTACCTGAGCCTTCAAGCCTCATCCTGACATAAGCCTCCTTTTTCTTCTTAACCAGCAAATCAACTCTTTTCGTACACCAAGGCTCTCTTACTCGTCCATTTCCTCCCTGCCTGACAGGGACATACTTATCAAGGACTCGCAGCAGCTGCTCCTTGAATAAGCACCACATTCCAGATGTTCCCAGTCCCTGTAGTTCCCTAGTCCAATCTATGCACCCTAATTCTCTCCTGATGGCCTCATAATTACCCTTCCCCCAGCTATAACTACAGCCCCCAGCTTCATGCCTATCCCTGTCCATCACTAAGGTGAACGTAACCGAATTGTGGTCACTATCACCAAAATGTTCACTAACTTCCAAGCCTAACACCTGGTCTGGCTCATTGCCCAGCACCAAATCCAATGTAGCCTCACCTCTAGTTGGCCTATCTACATACTGAGTCAAAAAACCTTCCTGCACACTCTGTACGAAAACTGACCCCTCTAACGAGCTAGAGCTATAGCTATTCCAATCAATATTAGCAAAGTTAAAGTCCCCCATCACAATTACCCTACTACTTTCACTCCTAATCAGAATTGACTTCGCAATCCTTTCCTCAACCTCTCTAGAACTATTAGGAGGTCTGTAAAAGACTCCCAACAGGGTGACCTCTCCTCTCCTGTTTCTAATCTCAGCCCATACTACCTCAACAGACAAGTCCTCATCAAACTTCTTTTCGATCACCGTGATACAGTCTTTGACCAGTAACGCCACTCCTCCCCCCCTTCTACCCTCCTTCTCTACTCCGACTAAAGCATTTGTACCCCGGAACCTGCAACATCCATTCCTGTCCCTGCTCTACCCAAGTCTCTGAAATGGCCACAACATCGAAGTTCCAGGTACTGGTCCAAGCTGCAAGTTCCTCCCCCTTATTGCAAATACTCCTTGCATTAAAGTATACGCATCTCAAACCATGCCCCACCCCACCCGTACGACTAGTTATAGGTGAGATGCTGAAGGAATTGCCATTTGGTGTTTTCAAAAAACAATGTTTTTGGTAGTGTTCTCAGCAACTATCAGTACAGAATGAATCATCTAAAAAAAAATAATTTGTGTGACGAGAGACCTTGCTTGCAAATCTTGATCAAACAAAAGATTTAAGCTGCATGCCACATCGGTGACACATTCAAATTTTCTTGAATGCTGCAAGAAGTTTTTTGATGCCTTGGGAGGAAAGAAAAAAATGTCTTTTGGAAAGTACAAGAATCCTTGTCATTACAAAACAGTGACAAAATTGTGAAATGCTTGTCACTTTTAAAGGAAAGGGATATTGTTTTATAAGTTCAACAAAAATGATATGTCTGAAGCACAGATTGTCACTCTGAAACAAAGCATTTAAAATCTTGGATGATCTTCCATTTCCTTTTGGTTTTTCCAATGGCCTAGTGATCCAGGGTAATTCTCTGGAGTCTTGGGTTTGAATCTCACCATGGCAGAAGTTTGAATAAAACAAAACATATATCTGGATTTAAATAGTCTCACGGTAACCATGACACCATTGTCAAATGTAAAAACCTGCCTAGTTGATTATTGCCCTTTTTAAAGAAGAAAATCTCTCATCCCTACCTGGTCCAGATCCACAGCATTGTGGATGAGTCAAATGTCCTATAGATTGGCCTAGTCAGCCACTCATTTCAAAAGCAATTAGGGATGGACAATAAATTGTGGTCCAGCCAGTGATGCCCATATCCAAAGAATAAAGAAACAAAAATGTTACATAGGCTCACCGCCATGCTATTGATCATATCTTCCTATCAACCATCGTTTTTGGATTTGGGTGATTTTTACAGGCAGTTGCACTTATCTTTGCTACTCCAGCTTGGAGATTGGCACTGATACACATTGACTGCACCAGTAGCTGGGTTGCACTTGAGCGTCAGATTAGTGTCTGAAAATTCTTCATCAGCTCTTACAATGCTGAAGTTTAAATTGCATCAAGGCATCATGAATGTGTGTCACAACTATCTAAGTTTCTGAATGACAAATGAAGAAACTTCATTGATGTAGGAAGGTATAGGATCAAATCACAAGGCATTGTTAACGGTTTCTGAGATTCACAGTTGATATTGAAGATCATTATGCAAGCTTTAAGCCACAGAACATGATTTCTTGAAAGTGTTCCGTTAATTTCTTTCAGCAGATTTGGAGGTGGACATTGATTCATTAATTGTCCATGATGTTAAATGGGAGGGTTATATAGCCTTTGCATAGGCAAGAAATTGAGAGAATGGTGATAATGACCAAGATGTGGAAAGTGATCATAGTGCAAATAGAGACAGTTTGCACCAGTGAAATAAATTCTAAGATTGGATAAAGTATCAAATTTTTAAAGAATGTTCAATTGGGTCTTTGAAATGCTTTAACATAGGGTTACAGGAAGGAATATGAGTCAGATAATACTCTATCTTCCAGCAAGAATTGCTGAATCCTAATCACAAGTGGGAAGCTTGGTTTGCTGTTTTCTTGCAATCTATCTCGCTCACCTATCTGAGGTTTCTCCATGACATGAAGAAAAATTGTTGCGTCACCACAGCTTCCCTGACAGAAATTTGAACTGCATAGCACTGGGCCCTTGATGTTTATGGCTCAATGCAATGCTGGAGGACTTCAGTTTGGTCTTGCCGTACTGTTTGCGGTCACTTTGGTAGTGTGTAGTGTGGTGACTGTTGAACATAGAGATCCAGGTAGCGTGCATTTGTGTTCAAACCTAAGCTAACAATCAATAGTGCAGTAAGAAAGCAGTCTGAGGTATTTTACTCAAGCAGCCTGAAAAAAGTGTGCTATACTACATGGGTAACCACCTTGGTGAAAAGGTTAAGCCCTGAATTTACAATTTGTCAATCAGAGCATATGTCGCACTTGTGTCTCCTGATGCTCAAGCTTTTGATCAAAGAACAAAACAGCACGGGAAACAGGCTCTTCGGCCCAACGAGCCTGCGCCGCCACCTCGATGTTCTCACTTCTACCCATGATTCCGGTCTGTGTTTATAGATCTATGTATTGAAACCAAATTTGAGACAATTTAGGGAGAATTTGTTCTGCCAGTTAGCATAAGAGCACATCTTTGGGATGTGGGAGGAAACCGGAGCACCTGGAGAAAACCCACGCAAGCACGGGGAGAACACACAAACTCCCACAAACACAGGCCCAAATCCATGTATCGGCACAGCACAGCGATAGTCACTGAGCTGTCGTGACTATCAAATGGTCCAGGTCAAACGTACGCTAACGATGTGAAGCACTAGGATACTCTTGAAAAATCCAACAGCAGCCCTCTCACGACCTATCGCGTGTATGCCCCTCGTTAGACAACAAAGTGGACCAAAGCACCTATAGGATAAAACAAATGCATCAATATCATCGACTATTTACACATTTCCCAGGGAACTCCCAAGGCTCATGGTTCCTATTTTAAATCAGTTTTCTATATTCCTCCAATCCCATTCTGTTCATGTGCCCATCTAAGTATCTCTTAAATACCTCCAGAGTGCCTGCCTCCACCACTTTACTTGGCAGTACGTTCCATACCCCCACCACCCTCTGTGGGGAAAAAAACTCTCTCTGGCATCCAAATTATACCTAAGCCCATGACCCCTCGTGCTATTTGAGTCCCTCCAAGGAAAAAGCTTAATCCTGTTTACTCTCTACCCCTCATAATCTTGTACGCCTCTATTAGATCTCCTCTAAGTCTACGTCTTTCTAAGGAAAACAGCCGCGACTTGCCTAACCTCTCCTCATAACTCAGACCTTCTATACCAGGCAGCAACCTGGTAAACCTCCTCTGCACTCTCTCCAGAATCTCCATGTCCTTCTGGTAGTAAGGTGACCAGAATTGGACGCAGTATTCCAAAAGAGGTCTAACCAACATTTTATACAACTGCAACATTACAAGCCAGCTCTTGTACTCTATATCCCTTACTATAAAGGCTAGCATACCATATGCTTTCTTCTCAACCTTCTCCACCTGCATTGCCACCTTCAGAGTCTTGTGCACCTGCACCCCCAGCTCCTTCTGCGTTTCTATACTCTTAATAGGTCGACCCTTTACCATATACCTCCCCCTACATTCTTTCTCCTGAAATGTATAACCTCGCATTTATCAGGATTGAATTCCGTCTGCCACCTATCTGCCCAAGCTACCATCCCATGTCCTGCTGCATTGCCTGACAATGCTCCTCACTATCTGCAAATCTAGCCATCTTGTATTGTCTGCAAACTTGCTGATCACTCCACTTACTCCCTCTTCCAAGTCATTCATATAAATTACAAATAGAAGAGGTTCCAGTACCGAGCCCTGCGGCACAACACTAGTGACTGACCTCCAGCTAGAAAAACACCCTTCCGCTGTTACTCTGTCTCCTATTACCAGTTACTTATCCATCTAGCTACCTGTCCTTGTATCCCATGAGCTTTGACCTTTTCAACTAACCTCCCATGAGGGACTTTGTCAAACGCCTTACTGAAATCCATATAGACGACATCAACGGCTTGCCCTTTGTCGATTGTTTTTGTCACCTCCTCAAAAAAATTCTACCCGATTTGTAAGGCACGACCTCCCTTTAACAAATCCATGCTGCATATCCCTAATCAGATCGCAACGCTCTAAGTGCCTATACATCCTATCTCTAAGAATCCCCTCCAACAGCTTCCCTACCACTGACATCAAACTCACTGGCTTATAATTCCCAGGGTTATCCCTACTACCCTTTTTAAACAACGGTACAACATTAGCTATTCTCCAGTCCTCTGGGATCTCACCTGTGTCCAAAGAAGAGACGAAAATTTGCGTCAGAGGCCCAGCAATTTCACCTTAAGCCTCCCTAAGTAGCCTGGGATAAATGACATCAGGCCCCGGAGATTTCGGTTTTAATGCTACCTAGAAGCTCTAACACTTCCTCCCTCGGTATGGATCTTTCCCTCAACTGGCCCACAGCTCCCTCAGAGATAGAACCGGTCAACAAGCCCCTCTCCTTCGTGAATACCGACACAAAGTACTCATTCAGGATCTCCCCCATTCCCTCAGGTTCTAAGCACAGTTCCCCTCCTCTGTCCCTAAGAGGTCTGATTTTTCCTCTAACCACCCTTTTATTCCTAACATAGGAGTAAAAAGCCTTTGTGTTTTCCTTAATCCTATCCACCAAAACCATTTCATGCCCCCTTTTTGCCCTTCTAACTCCCCCTTTGAGCTCCCTCCTACTCTCTGTATTCCTCCAATGATCTCGCCGTTCCCAGCTGCTTTGACTTAACATACGACTCTTTTCTTCCTAATCAAGTCCTCAATGTCCCTAGTAATCCACGGCTCTCTAATCCTATGTTTCCCATCTTTCCTCTTAGCCGGCGTATAACTTTGCAACATTTTCAGTATTCCCTTGAAAGAATCCCACATGCCTAGCATGGATTTACCCTTGAACAACTGTTCCCAATCAGTTTCCATAAATCCTGCCTAATCCGGCTGAAGTTAGTCTTCCCCCAATTCAGCACCTCCTGCTAGGGCAACAAGCATCCTTTTCCATCTGTATCCTAAAGTAGACAGAATTGTGGTCACTGTTAGCCACATGTTCCCCTACTACAACATCAACCACCTGCCCTGGCTCATTACTCAGAACTAAATCCAATATAGCCCCTTCTCTAGTCAGGCTGTCACATACTGCTCCAACGATCCTTCCAGTACACGTTTTACGAATTCCTCGCCGTCCGAGCCCCCAGCTCTAGCTACCTTCCAATCCACCCTAGGGAGATTAAAATCTCCCACTATAATGACTCTTCTTTCTACACCTATCCAAAATGTCTTTGCATGTGCCTTCTTCAACTATTCACGGGCTGTTGGGTGGCCTATAATACACCCCTAGCATTGTAATTGTCCCCTTCCTATTCCTCAACTCCTCCAACAGCGACTCCACTCCTAACTCCTCTGTATTGTTCTCCCTCTGCACTGCTGTGATGCTCTCCCTGACTAACAATGCCACTCCCCCACCTCTTCTGGACCCTTCTCTGTCACGCCTGAAACACTTATACCCAGGAATATTCAGCTGCCAGTGCTCCCTTTCCGTTAACCACATCTCCATCACTGCAACCACATCCAAGTTCCTCGCAAACATTAAGGCCCTAAGCTCATCTGTTTTTCTTGTTATGCGCCTCGCATTGAAACAGACACACTCCAGATCTCCAAGCCCACTCGGAACCTCCTTCTCCCTGGTGTATTTCCTCTCATCCAAGCTTACTGTATCTTCCATTTCGCTCCCTAATGAGCTATCGGTCTCATCCCCAGCCCCACCATATTAGTTTAAACCCTACCGAAACACTCCAGCTAACCTCCCAGCTAAGATATTCACTCACTTCCCGTTCAAGTGTTCCCGATTTGTAAGGCACGACCTCCCGTTAACAAATCCATGCTGCATATCCCTAATCAGATCGCAACGCTCTGAGTGCCTATACATCCTATCTCTAAGAATCCCCTCCAACAGCTTCCCTACCACTGACATCAAACTCACTGGCTTATAATTTCCAGGGTGCCCTTCTTTCACAAATACTTCCCAGTTATCCACAAATATGAAACCTCTGCCCTACACCAATCCTTCAGCCACGCATTCAGCTCATTTCTCCTGGTTCCGCTATTACCTGGCCCTGGTAGCAGCCCTGAGATCACCACCCTGGAGGCCCTGCTCTTCAGCCTATCCCCCCTAACTCCCTGAACTGTCTTCATATATCCTCCCTGCTCTTCCTTTCTATATCCTTCTCTCCTGTGTGAGTAATCACGTCTGCCTGGGTCCCCTCACCCTTCAAAATGCCGTCTACCCTGTCAGACACATTTTGCACCCCTGCTGCAGGGAGGCAAACAACTATCCTGGAGTCCTGCCTTTGACCATGGAACTGCCTATCTATTCCTTTAACCCTCCCATCCCCCATCACTATCTCCCTTCTAGCCCCCTTCCTCCCCTTTGAGGTATTCTGGTCCTCCTGCCTTACCTTTTTTATCCCTCCGCCCTCTATTTTGAGGAACTGCCACTAGGGAAGTCTTTGGACTGTTGCCCTCTCCTTTTCCCCCTTCCTTACAGTAACCTACCTGTAAGGGTCAGTGCACCCCCCCCCCCCGCCTCTGGGTTCACCACCTTACTATGCCTCCCTTCCATTATTGCCTTGTTCTCCCTGATTAAAAAATACATTTCCAATTGCCGCTCTAGTTGCTTGACCCGAGCCCTCAGACACTGCAGCTCCAAACACTTGACACATATGTAGACTTTTGGGAGACGTCTTGCCTCCAGGAACTCCCACATATGACACCATATGCAGATGAGGTGTCATCCTGTAATCCCTACCATTGTCCTGAACGCCTTTGGAGATGTGAACGCAATGGGAAAACCAGTAGCACACTGCCTCAGCCTGCTGTCGCCTAAACCCAGCAAGCGAAAGCCTTTAAATCTCTTACTCTGCTGCCTGCTGTCTACTGCCACTTTCTTTTTATACTCCCCGGTTCCCTTCCAAGCTACCCACATGCCTATCTATGGCAGCAAAAAGCAATCAAAAACAGTGGGGGGGAAAAAAAAGTTAACTGAAACTTTTTCACGCTCAGACAGCAGCACTTCCAAACACTCTGTCCCAGAGAACAATGAGCGTTCTAACTCTGATTTGTCCTTTGTCAATACAACAGCATGTGATGAGTTCAAGATGGTAGGGTGAGTGTAGATGATCTTGTTGAATGTTAGTCATTCATGGTTTTTCCCTCCTTTTAGTACAGAGGACATTGGAAGAGGAAAAGGAACATTCATGTATTGATTTATATAAACTTTTAGTTTCTTTTGTCTGCTCTAGACCATCATTAGCACTGTAATTTATTCTCTACTACACATTCAGCCCCACGACAAATGTATTAAACGCATGGTGCTTCTCATGGTCAAATCAGACATATAATTGTGAATATTCATAGGTAAGTTTATATTCTGCTACCCAAGTAAAGAACTGTAATTTGTATGTGTGAAATAATAAATTGAGGTGCTATTTCAAACAAATTTAGAGCAGATCCAGGAATATTTTAAATCCCAAATCGGTTTACACTTCACCTAGTATAGAGTTCCTAAAGCTGGTTGTACTTGACCTTGAGGCTTATGTACCAGATGAATAGAGCTGAAATATTGAAGCAGCTTTACCTTTTGCAAGTAATCCTCTTGGGACTGTTTTGCTTGCTTTCAGAAACCTGTTCTACTTGCCAGTCTTGTATCTAAGATGGCATGTTGAAAGAAATTGTGGAAACTAATTGCTTGAGTCAGCAAACGTGGATTTAAAAAATATATCTCCTATTCCAGATGGCTAACTTTTCAAAGCTCAATTTTTAAATTGTACTCACATTTTATTTTAAAAAAGACAAGCTAACAGATGCTTTAAATGTGGCTTCAAATTATTGAAAAAATTGGAACTTAACACATCATGGCAAACTGTTCTACTTGATTGATATGATGAGCAAAGCTGACCCAGGAAGACCCCATTGTGCTCACTTCTACCACCATGCCAAACTTAGACCATCCAGCTGTTAAATTGTTCCAATTTTATCTTTTCTGTTGCATTACATTTAAAAGCTCAATTAAATTTGCTTGAAGGAGAAACATTGCAAGGTAAGCCATTAAAACTGATGAAGCCATTTTTTTCCTCTTACTGTTTCCAGAGTTTTGTTAACTTAGTGCTGGGGCCTATTTTTGTGAGTGCTGTACTTAATGTTGAGATTATGATATGTACATGAATTTCTGTAGGGATAACAGATTTTTCAATTCCTAAATGGTCGTCATTCAATTGATGATGAATCCAATTTATTTGAGGTTTGATTTCACTGTACAACTGTCTGCATGTTTAAGAAATTATTAATGAAATATCATTCATTTCAGAAAATGTAGTTTGATCTACTGATGGATCATTTTGCTCGGAATGGAAGATATTGACTTTACTGTTTGTGTATAATTGACCATTTCTTTTACATCTTTTCTTTGGTATATATTTTCCACTTGCTCTTTTGACATTTGACTAGATATGTCAGCCTGCTTCTTACTGGATGTTAAGTGCTAGAGGTTGCAGGAAGGGGCTGTTAAATCGCTTTGCATGGTAATGACAATGTATAGGAAAGCAGTATTTAGACTTGCATAATCTCATGAAGATGACAGCTATCAAAACCAATTAAATCAAAGAAAAGCAAGATGGCCAGTTTTTATTTTTGGTATATTGGGGTAATGATGCATGTGCAATTGTTGAATAGCAGCATGGGAATCAGTAAACACTCTAGTGCCTGAAGCCTACTGAGTGGTGCGAAGTTTGTTTTATGAAACTTCGGTCTAATGAGGCACCTTTTAAATATGCTTATATATGTATTTTGTAGTGAAATGATGCATACAACTTAGAATAATTGCAGAGAATGATTGTGTGGGTAAACTGTTATCTAAGAAGATGAAGTATTATAATTTTCAATGAAATGGCTGCAGATTCTTAAAACAGTGGTACATTTGAACTGTTTGCCAAAATAATCCTGGGAAATGAAAGTCAAGGAATTCTCTGCATTGAAATCCTTAACAAAATAAAGATATGGGGAGCAGAGCTCCCCATTCTCACTGATCACCCAAAAAGACCCAATTGTTCTCTTTTTCATCTACTGTCAAAGTATCTGATTGCTAAATTATTCTCTTTTGTTTTGTCTCTGTTCTACCAAGAAGTTCATTCCATCTGTTGATTATGCTGTCAGTTGGATTTTTGCCCATTAACTGTCATGAATCACTTGTGTGGTATCTCATCCATTCCATTGCCCTTGTCTACTGTATCAACATGACCTTTTCATATAGTCTTTTCATTATGGTGACTTTACCTCTAATGTTTGACTAGAAAGCCTACTAATGGCTCCCTCTTATTAGCGCCCAACACAGTCCGATAAAGACTTTGGTTAACTTTCATTGGCTGCTTATCTCTGTGTACTTACTATAAAATTCTTCTTGCTGCTGTACTGCTGCAAACATGTCTAACTGCATCATATTTTGCTATTTGTTTTATCTCTGTGTTTTCTTTTTCCATTCTTCCAACTCTGTACTGTGTCCTCCCTGTGCAATACCATTGGTGACTGAAGCTTCAGCTATCTTGTCCAAAAGGACACACTTCCTCAACATACCATATTGATGCTATTGATTTTTGCTGCCATTAGTCATGTGTGCACTATAATCTATACTGAAATATTTCAAAATAGTTTGCTACTGGATGTGTAAGATGCCAGAGCTGTTAATTTGAATGAGTACTCTAAGAAAAACTGTTTCTGTGTATGAATGTGCGCTTCTGAATAACATACTTTCATTTTGGCCTCTGGATTTAATTTAACATAACATGACCTGCATTCAGCTTTGGAGATTTTTAAGTATATGATTGATAAAATTAGCCTTTTGCGGTTTACAGAACAAACTTGATGCAATAAATGGTTCATTAGATTGCTTCCTGATGTTAAAAGGTTGTCTTGAGATTGTATAGAATGAGACTATATGAGAGTTTAAAAGAACGAGTAGTGACATTGAAATGTTATTTCTTTTAGAATTTGACAGCATGGGTGCTCTGTTTGAATAGGCTAGAAAGTCCAAACTTGGTTAAGTGTCAGCCATTTAGCACTGAGATGCAGTAGAAGATTGTGAATTCTTGGCATTCCTAACTCAAGAAGACTGTGTTCATTCAGTTACGGAATATATTCCAAACTGAGATTGAGTCAATGTTTTTGGACACTTTGGTGTAGGGAGAAGAAAGAAATTGCAACATAGGCTCAGAGTGTGGAGATGGTTCCTTGTTATCCAACTTTGCTAATTCCTGTGAAGTACCTAACATTTTGTTAAGCATAAACATTCCCATTCTAGTTGTAGTAGATGATCTGTGATCTTATTGAATGGCAAAGTGGGTTTGAGATATCAGATGGCCTATCCCTGCTTTTATTTCTTGTGATGTTCAGTTTTCCTTACTGGAATTATCTGCAGAGTTCATTTATATTTTCTAATATAACACTTATCTGTAGCTTTTTATGGTTTGTTTTCCTAACTTACTTACTTAAAATTGGCACTTATTTAAAATTGTTTTGTTTTCATTGCTGAGCCAATTATTGGATTACACACAGCAGGGAACAATTTTAATCTCTGACTGGTACTAGAAAATCTGAAGCAAATACGTCCATTTAAATATCTCTTCGCAGAAGGAATAATTCTGCGAGTCTGATCAATTAATTTTAACATAATTTCAGTTACATGTATCCAAAAATTGTTGTGAGAATGGTTCTCTCAACACTGACATTTAGATTTGATTAAAATGAAAATGCTTTTTGATGAGCTTAAGTTTTAGCATAACTACAGTTTCTCAGTGGTTGGGATTGTAGTAACACTGAAGTAGGATTGATTCTATTATGTAAAGCTGAGTTAAAAGTGCACTCAACCACCTAGGACAAAACGTTGTTCCATCAACTTAAACATTCATTCTCTCCAACACACAGCACACAGTGACACGTGCACCACAGCAACACAGTAAAGTTCCTTTGACAGTACCCTCCAACCTTTGACTTGTACCAGCTAGAAGGACAAAGGCATCAAATGCTTTGAAGTGCCATTACCTGAAAATTCCTCTTCAAGTCTAATTTGGAACCATTATCACCATCCCTTCACTGTCATTGTGTCAATATCTGGAAACTCCGTTCGTAGCACCTAAACCCCATGATCTGCAGTAGTTCAAGAAAGCCATTATCACCACCATCTCGAGGGCAATTGACATGGGCCTCAGTAGTCTAGCCAGCAACACCCAAATTATCCAAGCATAAAAGGGAGTTTACCATTTTACAAAACTTGCTGTGAAGAGCAACTTCAAAATGTGAACTGATGTGCTGTTTCACTGCTAGCTGCTGATCTGTTATGACAACAGAGCAAGCTAGTTGCCAGAATAAGGCCTGTCTTGCTGATTATGATTTTTTATTGCATAGAATTCCCACAACACTTCTTAGAATTTTAAAAATTGGCAACAATCCCCTTAGGTTTTTAATAGTAAAAATCCTGCATTATAATTGTTAATTCGTTTTTTGAAAAGTCTTCTGGCTTAGTAATTCAAACACACTGTTACTTCATTACAAATGCATCAACCTAACACCTTTAAGCCTTCATCTCTTGGCCCTCTCAGACAGCCTGTCGCCAGTAGCCTTTCTCTGTTTAATTAACAGGCAAACAGCTTTCTTTACCTATACAGAATACCATTATTATCCCCAAAAAATTATTCCTCACCACATCATTTACAAGCAAGGGTGAAGCTTAAGTAGTACTGTAGAATGAAGGAAATCTTCACTTTCTATCATGAGCCAAGATTAGAAATTAATTTGACTTCTTGGGAAGGAACATTTTGAAGAAAAATTTAAACTGCCTATTTAATATTGTATGTGAACAAGAATCTGTTTGCCCTCTATCTGTTCTTAAAATGCTTTTTTAGTGCAGCCCAGGTATACTTGTGGAGGTCATATTGGGCTACTAATTCTTGATAAATCAACAAAAGGCTTACTGTGTCTTAGCTCCTAAAAAAAAATGCATGTGAATCTTGAACTTTTTTAAAATAGAAACTTTTTTCTTTTAGATATTGCGGGAGACGTAACCAGCAACCATGGAATTTTATGATTCGCAATACCTCCTCATCATCATCCCAGCAGTGGTGATTGCTATAATTTTTCTGTTCTTCTGGCTGTTTATGAAGGAAACATCATATGACGAAATACTTGCCAAACAAAAACGAGATGTAAAACTTGTTCCAGCAAAAGTTGACAAGAAAAAAAATGAAAAGAAAAAGAATAAGAAGAAAGAGAACCCCAATGGTAACTTGCATGAATCTGATTCAGAGAGTGCAGTGCGAGACTTGGATTTGATGGATACATTGACACCTGACGATGAACCATCCATTCATATTGTGTCGCCTGTAGTTGAAATTCCAGCTGGATTAAAAGAGAGAAAGAAAAAAGACAAGAAAACATCAAAATCTGTGCCAGAAGAATCTTTTGGGAGGGATTTTGAAGGATCAAAATCTGCAATAAAGAAAAATGAATCCCTGCCAGTTGTAAAGCAGCCTACTCCTCCAGAAATGTCAAGTTCTAAAAAAAAGACTGGACACAAAAAGCATAAGAATGGTACAGGTAAAAAAAAATGATGTTGCTATCATATTATCAGAAGTTAAATTTGCAGCTTTCTATGTACAAAAGTCTTGTTTAGGATATTGGCTTTTGTCTAATTGATGCAATATCACACTAATATCCAATATATAGCGAATTATAGACTGAATTTATGTACTTTGTTACAGCCATGTAGAAGCAGCCTGCCTTTTCCCATTAAAAGCTGCCCCCTCTTCAAACTCCTACAGCTGAGGAGTGGTGATTGCTAGAAAAAGAGCAAAGAATTTACTTGGGTATTTATCTATCTGAATTTTAATTTGCTGTATATACTGATTTGCTTTGGGATATAGGGCAAATACTTTTATGGTGTTAACCCAAATTTTGATGTTGGCAACAAAAATATGGTACTCTTCTGATTTTGAAGAAACATCCTCATTAAGGTGTAATGGGTTGTGGTATCACGTTCCCCGTCTTGATGTCTGTTTCATTCTGGCACCATTTATAGGGGATCTCTAGCATCCAAGAAAAGGGAGGTAATCAAGCAGGCTGAGCTGCCAGTCTGACTGACTAGATAGATGACTAAAAGATGGTGCACAGGTACAAAAAAGTAACAATCAAGATTAATGGAATGTTTTTTAGCTTTATCCCTCAGATTGTATCTGAAAGTGAAGAATTATTTCATTTGTACAGAGCCTACATGCCAACTGAGCACTGGATTCAGTTTTAGCCAATGAACTGTAGGGCATGGGCTTTGCAAGGAGTACACCAGGACTTAATGTAAAATTGAGGATAATTTTGTGTTCTTTTGCATTTAGAGGAACAAAGGATGGTCTGATTGAGATCCTTTAAAATAACAGAATTCGGTGGGTAGATGCAGAGAAACTACTTCCTCCAGAGACAGAACCAAGAATAACTGTGCTAGGGGCAGTGTGGGGGAAACGATACAAAATTTGACTAAGTCATTTAAGAGTGAAATTGGGAATCTCACTTTTATCACACAAGACAGTAGAAGTTTGGAACTGTTATTGCTCAAGCAGCAGTAGTTATTGGATTGTCTGAGAAATAGAGGTACTTTGGCAAAAAGATATGGAGAGAATAAATTTGAGTTGAATATGCTGATTTGATAAAATGGTAACAGATTCAAAGAGCTGAATATCCTGCTTTGTATTGAAGACACAATGTAAAGATAATCTGACCCAAAATGCTGCTTAACTTCAGTTTGTTTGTGCTAGGAGCATCACAAGGAAGTGGATGAAAGGGAAGAGAGCCATGGTATCTTTTCTCAAAAAAGTATACCTCTGGTTCAAGGAGCTGATTATTTGAAAAGAGGAAATAATGTAATTAATGAAGATATTAATTGATATAAATGCCATTTGTATTTGCTTGTGTTTACAAAACTAAGACATTTTAAAACTTTGTGCTTTTTTTTTGTCATCATTTACATCCAGGGGTGGCACAGTGGCTAGCACTGCTGCTTCACAGCATCCAAAACCTGGATTCAGTATGAGCTTTGGGTGACTGCCTGTGTGGAGTTTACATGTTCTTCCTGTATCTGCGTAGGTTTCTTCTGGTTTCCTACAGTACTCCAAAGATGTGAAGGTTGGTTTGATTGATTGGGTATGCTAAATTTCCCCATAGTGTTAGTAGGATTAGCAAGATAAATACATAGAGTTGAGAGGATAGGGCTTGGGTGGGATTGTTGCCAGTACAGGCTCAGTGCTCCAAATAGCTGCCTTCTGCATTGTAGGGATCCTATGAATTTTACTTTGTCATAAGATGTAACCTTAAACAGTCAACACATTCTTGGATCTAAACAATTAGTAATGATATGCCCAGTGTACCATGAATTAGGTTGAGCTCTATTCTGATACCATTGGCTGACCTAGTCTAGTTGACCATTTACCTATTAAGACAAAATTTTTGGCCACGTCCACAAAACATGGGTCAGTGATACCAATCACTGCTATGGTTTTTGACCTGTCAGAAATAATTGTTTTTATTGTAAGTAAGCTTGGGCAAAAGTGTCAAAGGTAAATTTCATTTGTACCTTCAGTTAGTCTGAATTTAGCAGGAGTAGAACATGATTTTCAATTGTTTCTTTGCAGTGTCTGCATGATGGTACTTTCTCCATGCACTTGAATTGATATTTATGGAAATACAAGGGAATGAGCAACTTAATTAATAGGTTAAAGCAAAGTGTTATGTTTTCAATATTTAATGAATTCATGTTATGCCTGGTGTCCTCTTTAGTTAATTTACCTACCCAAAATACTAGTTCTGATGCACAAATTTGGAGTAGCTATGTACAAAGGGAGTGTTCCATACATCACTAAAACCAGTAACCATGGTAAATGATTGCATGGTAAAAATGGATCTTTCCAGGCATCTGTTTTTAAGATGTTTCATTTTGCATTGAGGTCTGCTGTTGAAGATGAATAATAAAAGCAAGATAGGCTTGGAATTGTATTGCCCTTCCTTCGCTATCACTGGTTCAAAATCCATTCTAATGGCGTTGTGGGTGTACTTGCACCTTGTGGACTGCAGTGGCTCGCCATCATTTTGAGGGCAATTGGAGATGGTGAACGAATGTTGACGTAGCCAGTGATGTCCAAATCGCATCAAAGAACAAAAAGGCAACTTCAAAAATTTTCTATCTATGGGGTGGCAAGCAAAAATGACAAGCTGTGGTGTATTTCATTGCAAGGTTAGAGTGAGCAATAGTCTGTGTAAATCACAACACTTCTAATGTAGACTGATTTGCATAACTCTATCCCAAATACCCAATGACAAAAGTAATATATTTTCAGTAGGAAACCCTTTATCGTGGCACATCTTTTGATGAAGCTTGGTCTTAGTCGACTATTGAAGAATGAATTTATCATATCCCAACACTAAGGCTAATCCTGTAACTTTTTGCAGTAAAAGCTGTGGACATTATAAAAATGGGGAATTCTTGCCAGAAATCTTAGTTGTAGTAGTCTCTCCCTTCTGGATATTTTCTCCATGAAGAATGAAGCTAGATATGAAAATATTCAAATGAAGGGACTAGATAGGGTAGAGATAGAAAGATTCTTCCCGCTTAGAAAGGATAGCAGAACTAGAGGGCACAGTCTCAAATAAGGGGTAGAGGGGCAGCTTAGAACGGAGTTGAGGAGGACCTTCTTCACTCAAAGAATATAGAACAGAACACGACACAATAGCAAAACAGGCCCTTTGACCCACAAGTTGCATTGAACATATCTATACCTAAAGATTGGTGACTTTCTGGAATTCTCTGCCCATTTGAAGTGATGGAGGCTACCGTGTTGAATATATTTAAGTCATGGGTGGATAGATTTCTGATAGACAAGGAAATTAAGGGTAATGGGGAGAAAGCAGGAAAGTGGAACTGATTCACTTCAGATTAGCCATGATCTTATTGAATGGCGGAGCAGGCTTGAAGGACTAGATGGCCTACTCCTGCTCTTATTTCTTATGTTCTTGATTTTGACCTGTGGATGAAATTTGTCCATACAATTCCTAAGTAAGGATGGTAAGCAGATGATATTAGTCCACCGATTGTGTAACTGCAGCATTGGATGATGTGATTTTGCTTGACCCTGTACATCCAAATCCCAAGTAAAAGATTTAATTTGAGCAAATACCTTTCCAAACCTCGTACTTCCCATAGAGATTGAGCAGTTCGAGTTGTATCACATTAGCTGCATGAATATTTATTTGAGTGAATTCATTGATTTGATATCTTAGCAAGTTGAATTGTTAAAAAAATTTGCTTTGTTTTTAGCTGCTACTGTCTCTGAGCAGTTTGATAGCTACCAGATTTATCCAGACAGATTGGAAACTACTGCACATTTTGCAGAGCCGATTGGGGGTGAATCCTCTCTATGGAAACAGGACAGTAAGTTTTATTTAGAACCAGGATGCTAGAATAAGAATTCATATACATGTCTGTTAGAAGAATAACTTTGCAATTTTTTAGCGCAATTTTAATCTAATGAATTTAAAATGTTAATTTGTTGCATACAAAAGCTGCTTATTTGCTTAAAATGTGTTTTTCAGTTAGCTGTTTAATTTTAAAGTAGTATCAAAATGACAATCAATGTGTGTACTAAAAATGGACCTATTTGAACTTTTTGCGTACGTTCTTGTCAGTTTTTGTATTTGTAAATCCCTTTTTAAACTAGAATTTTGTAAAGCCCAATGCACCTTTTCAGTGTTCTAAAGGGGTGGAATGCACCTAATGGAAGCTTGATAATTTTCTTCCTGAATCTGGAAAGAAAATTAGATTACTGGACTGTGCAGTATGGATTAAAATCCTAGGGTTACTCTTCCAATTGATTATTTTAGCCAATCAATTGACAAACTTTGATTTGGTTTGTAGATATGATGTGTATATATTCAAGGAATGCATCCTGGTAATTGTAACAGAAATAGGCCTTGATTCAAATCTAAATTTGAAACCTTTATGTAAGCCTTCCACATGATTCTTTTATGTATGTGGATGCTATTAGTGAGGGGAAATTGAAGTTGCTAGTATCTGTAGTGCAGCAGTTTCAAGTATAGTGGCTTGGTTACATGGATGAGGAAGGTCATTGGACCCCTCCGTTCTCTCCCCTTTTGTACCAACAACCAATTGCTGCTTAAATAATTTGGTTTTTGGTTCTATGATTCTGGAAATCCATTTCAAATGTCCATTTGAACATTTTTGTATAAAGAAGGAACTTTTATTAGTTTGAATCTGGTGTTCCTTTATCCCACTCTCAACATTGTATGCTGGATTTACTTTTCCAATTTCTTATTACTCTGTAATCTCAGTGATTACCTCCTCTGTCACCACTATCTTGATGTGGAGATGCTAGCGTTGGACTGGAGTAAACACAGTAAGAAGTCTCTCAACGCCAGGTTAAAGTCCAACAGGCCTATTTGGTAGCAAAAGCCACTGGCTTTCGGAACATTGACTGTCCCTTCATCAGATGAGTGGGAGTTCTAATCACAAACATAAAGACAAAAACTCAATTTACAAAATCATGATTGGAATGCGATTCTTTATAGCTAATCAAGTTTTAAAACTACAGACAATGAGTGGAGAGTGTTAAACACAGGTTAAAGAGATGTGTATTGTCCCTAGACAAGACAGTTAGTGAGACTTTACAAGTCCAGGCAAGTCGTGCGGGGTTGCAGATAGTGTGACATGAACCCAAGGTCCCAGTTGAGGCCGTCCTCGTGTGTAGAACTTGGCTATCAGTCACTGTTCAGTGTGCGCTGTCTGCCCGTGAAGGCTGCCTTGGAGACTATTTACCCAAAGATCAGAGGTTGAATGCCCCTGATCACTGAAGTATTCCCCAACAAGAGGAGAACAGTCTTGCATGGTGATTGTCAAGCGGTGTTATTCATCCATTTTCATAGTGTCTGCACAGTTTCCCCAATTTACCATGCCTCAGGACATTCTTTCCTGCAGCATATTAGGTAAAAAATGTTGGCCAAGTTGCAAGAATAGTACCATGTACCTGGTGGATGGTGTTCTCATATGAAATGATAGCATTCTTGTAGATGATCTGGCACATCTTGCAGAGGTTGCTGTGGCAGGGTTGTGTGGTGTCGTGGTCACTATTCTCCTGAAGGCTGGATAGTTTGCAACAGATAATGGTCTGTTTGAGGTTGTGTGGTTGTTTTGAAGGCAGGATGTGGGGATGGCCTTGGCAAGATGTGCATTTTCATCAATGACATGTTGAAAGCTCTGGAGAAGATGTCATAGCTTCTCTGCTCCAGGAAGTATTGAGCGACGAAGGATACTTTGTCCACTGTGTCTTGTGTTTGTCTTCTGAGGAAGTTTTTTTTCGCTATGGTGTGTCGGAACTGTTGATCAATGAATCGACCACCATATCCTGTTCTTCTGAGGGCACCTTTGTGTCTGGAGGTGTCTGTGGTGATCCTCCTCATCTGAGCAGATCCTGTGTACATGGAGGGCTTATCTGTTGGGGATGCCTTCTTTAACATGTTTAGGGTGGAAGCTGGGAAAGTGGAGCATCATGAGGTTATCCATGGGCTTGCAGTTCAGTGATGTGCTGAGGTGGCCATCCCTAATGGAGATGCGTGTGTCCAAGAATGCAACAGATTCCAGATAGCAGTGCATGGTGAGTCTGTTGGTGGAGTGGAACTACTTGAGCTCGTGTGATTGTTTCAGTGATTATTCACCATGAGTCCAAAGGAAGAAAATGTCTTCAACGTATCTAGTGTATAGCATAGGTTGAAGGTCGTGTGCAGTGAAGAGGTCTTGTTCAAATCTGTGCATGAAGATGTTGGCATACTGAGGTGCGAATTTGGTTTCCATGGCTGTTCGGTTGGTCTGGATGAAGAACTGGTTATTGAAGGTGAAGACATTGTGGTCCAGAATGAAGCGGATGAAGCAGATGAGGGATTAGTAGAGTAAATATTTGTGGTTATGGGAATAGGACAGGTGGGTGACTTTACGTAAAGATGTTTTGTTGGAGAGTAGGTTTAACTTGGACTGAATAACCTCCATCTGCACTATAGGGGTTCAACAGAAAAGCCCAAGGCTTTCCACTTTTAGCTTCATATGTGGCTATTTCAGTATGTCAGCAGCCGCTATTTCAGCAGTATGTCAGCGGCTTATTTTTACATCTTGTATGCAATACTTTATTCTTGCTTACATTATATTTCATCAGCCATCTCTTCATTTGCATTTTGAAGAATTCTGAAGAAACTAGATCAGTAGCAAGAGATGAGAAACCAATTTTGTTAATGGAATGACCAACTAATTTGTAACATTTTACAATAACTTTTGCCATTAAGTACTTGGAGCTATAGAAAAGATAAGACACAGAGGCCATTCAGTCCATGACTCTGCCGGCCAAAGAAGAAAGAAAGAGCAACTAGCTGCCCGTTCTAATTCCATCTTCCAGCACCTGTTCTGTAACATAGCAGGTTACAACACTTGGCGTAGATCCACATACCTTTTTAAAATTGAGGGTTTCTGCCTCCACCACCGACCCAAACTAGATCACTGACATTGTATGCCTTGTTGGAAAGAGTGATTTCCTATTTTATGTCCACAAACAGTCTTACAGGAAAACTACTGTGGGTTAGAAAACTCTGTTCTGCATATTACTCAAATCAGCTGCCATTGAAGTTATGTGGGATTATCATACCTCTCTGAAATTTCTCTTGGTGTTCAAACGCATGTCAAAGGCTTATTATCAGCTGTAAACTTGAATACTTTTGTAGTTCAGAATTTTTCTCTTGGATGTTGCAAATATAAAATTTGAATCCTTTGGCTTTTCCAGATGGGCATGTATGGCCTGGTAATATTTTGGCACTTCATTT
The DNA here is from genome assembly GCA_024679065.1 of Sphyrna mokarran. NCBI lineage: Eukaryota > Metazoa > Chordata > Chondrichthyes > Carcharhiniformes > Carcharhinidae > Sphyrna > Sphyrna mokarran. The sequence goes on from JAGIQG010000015.1 coordinate 38,999,720, forward strand.
TGTTCCTATGGGACATTTTTCTAGTTGTAGCAAATATTTCAGATATGCCCGAATTTTTCGATGTTGAAAAATTGCATTAGAGAGAGAATTTTCAGGAGTTGATGAACTTTCAAGTTTGTGATTTAAATTTGATAGTGGAGTTTACTTTGCATTCATTGTGTCTCATTTTTAGAATACTTTGTTGTCATTTCTGAAAAAGGTCAATGGTAGTAATGATTTGAAATTTCAGATTGAAATCCAGTATCTAATTTGCTGAGATTCTGCTGAGTGGTTCTTTGTTACCCTTAACTACTTCATATTTTAAGATTTGCTTTACAATTGGATTCTTGCAGATGAGCCAGCCCAGGACGTTCGCAGTATCAAAGAAAATGTTGAATCTGTTCAAATGGTTATCAAAAAACAAGAACCAGTGCTTCTGTCAGTGGAAGCTAAACCCCATGAAAGTGGACTTGGGAAAAGAAAAACGGCACCTAAAAAACAAAGAGTAGAACCAGGTCAGTATTTTTGTATTGAGTGTTCTGTTTACTATAGGTCAAAGCAGGTGGGAACGGAGACAGCATTGGAGGAATACGGAGAGAGTAGGAGGGAGCTCAAATGAAGAGTTAGAAGGGCAAAAAGGGGGCATGAAATGGTTTTGACAGGAGTAAAAAGCCTTTGGATTTTCCTTAATCCAATGTTAGGAATAAAAGGGTGGTTTAGAGGAAAAATGGGACCTCTTAGGGACAGAGGAGGGGAACTGTGTTTAGAGCCCGAGGGAATGGCAGAGATCCCGAATGAATACTTTGCATCGGTATTCACAAAGGAGAGGGGCTTGTTGACAGCTCCTGTCTCTGAGGGAGCTTTGGACCAGTTGAGGGAAAGATCATACAGAGGGAGAAAGTGTTAGAGCTTCCAGGGGCAAGTGGTTGGAAAAGAATAACAGCCTCATGGCCTTCCTGGGATTAAAGAGATTCCATTCGTTCACCCAACAAATTTCGAGGCTCACCCTGTCGCTTACATTGGAGCTACTGGGGATCTTCAACAACAGGTGAGAGATGCTAAAAGACTGCAAGACAAGCTGGCCACTTGTCAGAGATCAGGGCATACAGCCCTCAATGGAGCCCATATATTGATATGGGGGACTCCCTGGTGTTTGTCGTATCGTTTGTATGTGTTGTTCAGTGTGTTTCGTGTTAAATGTTACTAACGACACCTATTCCACCCACAGTTGCCACAGTCCACCTTGTCTACGACAAGGGGCATGCACTCGGTGGGTAGTGCTTGGATGGCTCTTGGGTATCGATCTGAGAGTTGTCCATTACTTCATTGCCGGCAGTGTCATTGCTGACGTGGACTGATGTATGGGCAGCACGTCATCCCAATGATTAGCACTGTTGGCTGGGCAGCTACGGAGACTCAGGGCGGACTCCCGGCCTTGGTCAGTGTCTGCAGGAGTTTGCACATTCTCCCTGTGCTTGCATGGGTTTTCTCCGGGCACTCCGGTTTCCTCCCACATCCCCAAAAACATGCTAACTAGGCTAATTGGCTAAGTCAAAGTGTCATCCAATTGGATCACCCAAAGGTCAAGGCTCATGGGATACAAGGACAGATAACTAGATGGATAAGTAAATGACTTGGTAACAGGAGACAGTAATAGTGGAAGGGTGTTTTTCTAGCTGGAGGTTGGTCACTAGTGGTGTGCCGCAGGGCTCAGTACTGGGACCTCTTCTTTTTATAATACGTATAAATGACTTGGAACAAGGAGTAAGTGGAATGATCAGCAAGTTTGCAGATGATACAAAGATGGCTGGACATGCAGATAGTGAGAAGCATTGTCAGGTGATCAGCAGGACATACGCTGGTAGCTTGGGCAGATAGATGGAATTCAATCCTGATAAATGCGAGGTGATGCATTTCGGGAGAAAGAATGTAGGGGAAGTATATGATAAAGGGTAGACCAATTAGGAGTATAGAAACACAGAGGGACCTGGGGGTGGAGGTGCACAAGTCTCTGAAGGTGGCAGAGCAGGTGGAGAAGGTTGTGAAGAAAGCATATGGTATGCTAGCCTTTATAGTAAAGGGTATAGAATACAAGAGCTGGCCTTTAATGTTGCAGTTGTATAAAACGTTAGTTTGACCTCATTTGGAATTCTGCGTCCAGTTCTGGTCGCCTTACTACCAGAAGGACGTGGAGACTCTGGAGAGAGTGCAGAGGAAGTCTCCCAGGATGCTGCCTGGTATGGAAGGTCTGAGTTACGAGAAGATTGGGGCTATTTTCCTTAGAAAGACGTAAACTTAGAGGAGATCTAATAGAGGTGTACGAGATTGAGGGGTATAGATAGGTTCAATCCTGTTTACTCTATTTCTAGGATGGACTCAAATAGCACAAGGGGTCATGGGCTTAGGGTGGGGGGGTGTGGTAAGGTATAATTTGGATGCTTAGAGAGAGTTTTTTCACACTGTGTGGGTATGGAATGTGCTGCCAAGTAAAGTGGTGGAGGCAGGCACTCTGGAGTTATTTAAGAAATACTTAGATGAGCACATGAACTGAATGGGAATGGAGGGTATAGGAAACTGATTTAAAATAGGGATCATGAGCCTTGGGAGTCCCTGGGAAAATCTGTAAATAGATGATATTGATGTACTTGTTTTTATCCTACAGGTACTTTGGTCCACCTTGTTGTCTAACAAGGGGCATACACGTGATGGGTCGTGAGAGGGCTGCTCTTGGATTTTTTTGAGTATCCTAGTGTCTCACGTTGTTAGTGTACGCTTGAGCTGGACCATTTGATGGGCAACACGACAGCTGTGACTATCGCTGTGCTGTGCAGATACATGGATTTGGGCCTGTGTCTGTGGGAGTTTGTGTATTCTCCCCGTGCTTGTGTGGGTTTTCTCCGGGTGCTCTGGTTTCCTCCCACATCCTAAAAATGTGCTCTTAGGCTAATTGGCAAAGCAAATTCTCCCTAAATTGTCTCAAATTTGGTTTTTTTAATCCATAGATCTATCAACATAGACAGGGATCACGGGTAGAGATGGGAACATCGGGGTGGCGGTGTGGGCTTGTTGGGCCAAAGAGCCTGTTTCCCGTGCTGTTTTGTTCTTTGTTCTAAAAGAAAATTCACTGTTTTAAAGAAGTACATCATTTCCACTTTTGTGTTGTAGTTTCAGCTTCAGTAGAGAATCTCCCATTGAAGTCCACAGTCTACGTTGCTTTAGATAATGCTGAGGGTGGTGGTCATGTTGAAAAGAGGGATGTTGTGGTTGATGACAAAGGCCAAGTAATCAGCAGTGGAATGCAAAAGCCTGCTTCCAAGAAACAGAGGAATGAATATGATAAAGGTAATCTGCTATCCATTCTTGTATATTGACAATGGCTGTAACAATTTCAATTCTTGAGTATGGAATAGTATTTTGGGTACATTGGATACTTTTGGAACAAAAGCTCGTCAGATACTTCCCAGCCAACTCTAAGACCATTTATTTTACTGAATGCCGTCTGTGCTTTATCTAGTTACAAAAGTTGCAACAAATCATAAGCATACTATATAATAGTGGAGTCATTTGGACGCTACTGGCCTTAAGGGGGTATTCCGGCCCTGCAATAAATTGTAATAGCGTTGGCTGTTAACCTGCAATCACTGGAGAGAAGAACAAAGTGTTGATTGGCTTTTTATGTTTAAATCTCTACAACATTGTTTGTAAATGGATTAGTCCATGTCATTAACCAAATTGGAAATGTTTTTCTGTAATTCTCTGGATCAGTCATTATAGTTGTCAAGCCAGCTGTCTGTAACAGAATATTGTAAATCATTTTGTGACTATCACTACTACAGAAGTGCAAATGCAGTTGAGTTGTTTTTGACTTTAACCAAGCTTTTCAACATTTTAACTGTTTCAAGTTGTGTTTGTAATTTGGCTTCATGTTTGATTATTGCCTGTTGAGAGCTTTCAGTTGCTAAATATGGTCACCTAGAGACTTGTATGCTGATCTCAATCAGTTTGCTTTAGTGAATAGATTTATGTTTGGGGAAGGGTCACAATGCATTGAAGGACTGATGTATAGCAGTGATTTTTAATTTTAGTGGTGTCTTTCTCTGTGGCGATTAAACCAGAGGTCTTGCTTTTACGCACCTAAGATTTGCTGGAAATGTTTGAATATTTTTTCTGTGCATAATGGTGTGGATTTTGAATATTAGTGTATTGATGTGTAAAAACGTATCCACGTGTGGGGTCCATGGATAGAATACTTTACTGATCCTAAGCACTCAAAACTGGATCAAAATATTCTGAGGGATTGGCAGAACTGATACCATTACAAACCAAATTTAAATATGAGGGCATGATGTGTTTTGTCATGCAAAACATTTGTGAATGCATTTCCTCATGGTTTTTTTTATATTTTCTTAAATGATCAGGGCAGTGTTGTGTGGTGTAACTCATAATTGTACCCGGGCCACAAAGATCCTTTAGTAGGCCCTATATGTTAGCAGATTGTGCCAAAGACTCTTTATGCTGACACCTAGTGGCTTTGTACTGGAACTGCAAGTTGACTCTCGTGATGGGTTTGCATCTAAAATCACCTAACAGGAATTTAATATTGTACGTTATCAATCACCATACAGTGTGGTCAGTCAAGTAACTGTTGACACTTTTAGATGAGTTTCCCATTGGCAGCTTGTAATTGAACTTTTTTTGAGTGTTTTGAGCAGGGATGATGTGATTCATTCATCGTTTCTGATATTATGGATGATATTTTGATATTTAAAAATGAGAAATGATGAATATTGAATAACCAGTGTGCTGCCTCACCTTGAGAGGTATTGTCTCCCTCAGATTAGCTGAGGTTTTAAAATATATAGATCACCAAAGGAGCAATTTTTTGCCATCACTAGTAAATACTTTCAGCTTTTCATCTTTCATTTTGAAAAGTGAAAAAATTATCCTGGTGGTGTCAACATCACTATCTCAATTCTAGTATCCCAACCATTTTGGATTATCTTTCTTTGCTCTGTTGGTTTTTATGTTATTTCAGTCTGCTATCTATCTTTGAAAGGCAAAGTTGCAAGGGAATCATCCTGTGGAAAAGGGGGAGGGGGTGAGTTGCTTGCCATTTCAGACCTTTTACTTTTTATGAATTTGTGCATGTACCTTGTTGATCATTGTGTGACCTAAAGATGTTTGTTTTCATAACTTAAATTCTGTTTACTGTAGAGCACGGTATATTTCTGTGCTCTGTGAATGTGAGTCTTGCTGTTCCTAAGTCTAATTTCTACATGACAATCTTTTTTGCCCCTTTTGGAGGAGGTTATGTTGTCAGAATTGTGTGTCATTTTTAGAACAGGAACAGATTTTCATATGTTCCCACATACTTTTCACACTGTGTTCATGGAGCTGAAATTGGTCATTCATGAGCATCATGTTAAAGAGACTGTGTTGATTTGTACTTTTCTGGGTTCAGAACTGTCAATACATCTCAGTCCAGATATGAGGCACTATGCCTAGAATTGCCATCATCTCAATCTATGTAGTTTTCCTTGATCCTTCATTTTTAAACATTCTATCTTTCACATAAGGTATAAAGAACTAGTTCTTATCACTGACCTAACAGCCAAGATCTGGACTTAAACAGTAGAAAGAGTCCAATTGATTCTGTGCAGTCATTGATCTGGATACCTGCTCCACAAGCCCAAGATGGCAAATGCATTGTATCAACCTCTCACTTAAGAGGTTGACATTTGACATTTCAGCCAAACTCAACATCCCATTAAGTTTGTGCCATGCTAAAGTATTTATGGCATTATCTTAATTTCCTTTCTGGCCTGTTAGCACTTAAAATGAAGCTTTGTCAGAACTTAAAACATTATTCCAATGCAGTAGCACTATCTGATCACCTAATAGTCAATAAAAACTTGTAGATTTTCTGCTTTTCATGCCCTTGTTCCTGATCTGGCTGTTGCATGTTAACAAATGGGTGCATGGTGCACAGTTGTCTCCGTTTCTGCTGGCACCAGTGCCACTACATGTGCAGACAAAAATCTTTCATCTTTCATGTATTCACTCCACATGTGGAAACTGGCAACATGTATGTGCTGCCAGCTTCACCTGGCTATGTCAAATTTTGTTATGGTTCCACTAAGTGAATGGAAGGTTAACTCATCTTGGTAAATTGGAAATCAATGCATATTGGATTCCAAGCTTCAACTATTTTAACCACAACTTAACTGTGCTCTGCTGAATTTAATTTCTTGATGGCTATTGAGCACATTGGTGATGCAGAACACAAGCCAGTACTTTTTTCAGCTGGTGTGTGCTTTACTGCCTTTCATCACTGACAGTGTGTCAACAAAATATTCCACTTCTAAGTAGAAGTGTGCTGACTTTTTTTTTGCACTAATTACAGACGTTTAATCTACTACCCACTTCTCAAAGTTCATTGCATTCTATTCTAACGTGAATTTGTAGCAGTTAGTGTTTTCAGTCATGGTCTTCAATGTGAATGTTTAATAAATGTAATTTCAAATGTTCAGTTAGTGTTTCAGGAGGCACACGATCGACTAAATGAACTTAAAACTGTGGTGCTGATTATACTTTTCAGAAAATGCAGATATCAAATTTAAGGATTTTCTCTCTTCTTTGAAAACTATGACATTCACTGAGGAGGAAGCTGTCCATGTTGTCGATATTCTGAAAGAGAAGGCTATGGTGCTTCAAGATATTTGGCAGAAAGTAAGTGACTTAGTTATTTTCTTGACAAAATTATCTTGGATGCAGTGGCCGAGCCAACAGTATCTACAGTATTCTACTGTATCCAAGTTTTCTCCTTGAATGGTTAATGCTTTCACCTTCTCGAATTGCATGCCCACATGGTGGGAAATGCCTCTTCTCTGTAGTCTTTCTGAAACACTCTAGATAACTAAAAATTCCATTGCATGCTCAGTATTTAGCCACTGTTTCTAATAGTTCCTAACTGACACTTAGTGTGACACCTTATTTCTGCTTCAACTGTGTGTATCTTACAGATTTACCTTTTTTATTCAGGTCCTTGTGTGTACAGTTTTCTAAACTCCAGTAGTTCTGAATCCAGAAGCAGGCAGTACGGTGGCACAGTGGTTAGCACTGTTATCTCACAGTGCCAGGGACCCAGGTTCAATTCTGTCTTGGATCACTATCTGTGCAAAGTGTGTATGTTCTGCGTGGGTTTCCTCTGGATGCTCCAGTTTTCTTCCACAGTCTGAAAGACATGCTAGTTAGGTATATTGATCATGGTAAATTCTCCCTCAGTGTATCCAAACAGACACTGGAGTGGTAACTAGGGAATTTTACAATAACCTGGTTGCAGTGTTAATGTAACCTACTTGTGACTAATAAATAAACTTTAACTTTTCACTATCTTTCCCTTTTTTACCTTTTGCAATCTGTCTCCTGATTCCTCCCTGTTGTCCTAGGGTATAGCATTGTGGTTATTTTACTGCATCAGTAATAAAGTGCTCTTGGAAGTAAGTTTAAATCTCACCAGGCTAGCTGGGGAACTTAACAATTCAGTTAAGTAGCTGAATTTTTATTAGAGGCTTGAATGGGTGGGAATATGTTTCCCTTGGGTGGAGAATCTAGAACACACAGTCACATTGAATAAGAGTGAAGTTGTGAATATTTTGAATCCTCTACCCCAGGGATCTATGAATGTTTACTTGTTTAGCATATTTAAGACAAAGAACAGATTTTTGACTTTAATGGGTTATGGAATATTGCAGAAAAGTGGAGTTGATCAGCTGTGATCTTGCTGAATGGCTGAGTAAGCTCAAAGTGCTAAATGGCTGACTCTGACTCTTATTTCTTGCATTCTTAATGTTTTTCTCTTAGCACCTGCCCTTCAATCACATTGAATATTACAACACACCCCATAATCTTATAAAAATACTGAAATACAGTACAGCATGGACTTAGAACTGGAAGCAGCTAGTTACACAGGTTCCTCATAAGATGAAGCCCACACTATTGATGTTTCTCGCGCGTGCTCATATCGCACTGAAGGCATCAGTAAATGCATTCAAATAGGAAGATGCTTACTATAACACCTCATCCCACTTAGTTTCAGTCCCCTTAAGGAAAGAAACATAATGAAATTTGTGAAACCTGTCTCAACAATATATCAGTCTTTCATGAGTTTTGCAACCATACTGTGATCTGTGCAGTACCACTGATGATCCAGTAGAAATTGGTAAGGTTTGTTTCAGTGGAGCTGGACTTGATGCAGGAGTAGGTTGAGTACCTGTGTGTGAATGTCCCTCATCCTCTCCTGGAGTAGAATCCGCTCAGTGTTCCTGTACAACAGGATCATTTCATGTCGAATGTCCACAGCAGCATCTCTTTCTAGTGTTATTCAGAACTTCTGTTTCTGAGTCATAGTGTAGATGAATGTGATCCTGATATCTGCAAATGCCTCTTCCATTAGTCAATTTCACTCTAAAGATACTGCACTGCTTGGGTTGAGAATTCCAGGAAGTCACTCGTGGTTACTGCCAAAATTCCTTACACCAGCAGTCGTTCTCTTCTCACTCACTTTGACATCTGAATGTGGCAGATCCAGGGGAAACTTTGTTTCCTACCTTTCGATAATTCAGGTGGTGAGAGTCCTAATGTTTGTGGTGTGATATAGTACTGGAACAGAACTTTGCAGCTTCGTTTTCAAAGTATCATCTGCCATTCTCCGCAATCTTTCTTTCCATGCCTGAACAGATTGCTCTAACAAATCATTTGAAGTTGGATTAAAAAGATGCGGTATGCACATGACCTAATTCATTCCTTTTGCATAAACTCTTGGAACAAATTTCACATGCAGAGGCTCCCATGTCCACTTTAATTTATTTTGTATCCACTGTAGCATAGGCTATGTGTGCCCCTTACCCATATTAAACATATTGTAAAAGTGCTCTTCCTTCTGCCTGCTCTGAGCTTTTCAGGTGGTGTGCAGTTGAGAAGTTTTTTCACGTTCATATTTCCCTGTTCAGCTTTTGACTTGCTCTTAGCACCCCTGTGTTTCTTAGCTAAATGACTTTTGTTGTTGCAGCAGTAAGTAACAACATTCATAAATTTAAATGATTTGCGTAGTCTGTCCCTCCACACCTGAATCGTTCCATTGCTTTCACCTTTTTGCTTGCAGTCTCTTACTTGATGCACAGCACCTGTCTGCACACCACCATTAGCCTTTTAAATATCTTCTGCATTACAGGCAGCCATTTCCATGCCCTGAGAAATTTCTAGAGTGGCCTTGAAAGTCAGTGTGGCTTCTCTCAACTAATAACTTTGAATGCTGCCCTCTTTAATGCCGCAGATTAGTCTGCCCTGGTGCAACACTGCTCCAAACTCTGTTCAGAGCTGAAGTAAAGTTAATGTTTTTTTTTTTTGTTTTTTTTGTTTGCTTTTAGTCAGAGTAGGCTTACATTGACATTGCAGTGAAGTTACTTGGAAATCCCCTAGTCGCCACAGTCAGTGCCTGTTCGGATTCGCTGAGGGAGAATTTAGCAACGCACCCAATGAGCACATCTTTTGGACTGAGGAAACTGGCGCACCCAGTGGAAACCCATGCAGACTCCACACAAACAGTGACCGAAGCTGAGAACTGAACTTGAATCCCTGGCACTGAGACAGCAGTACTAACCATTGTGCCACTAATTCACCAGAAAGTTTGGTACAGATTGTTCCATATGGAACAAACACTGGGCAATCACAGGGATTGGGATTGTGGTCCTTCTGAACAAGTGCTACTAAATTTGCAAATGTCCCCCAGTTTGTGTTGCTAAATTCCTCACTAGCTTGTAAGTCTTTCACCACACGTGGATTAATGGTTTTTTAGCCTAGTTATTCATCTGCCAAGAAAATGCTTTGTTTCTGTAACAGTTCTTCACAAAGCTAGGGTGCTGCTAACCTATCTTTCAATGGTAAACTCAACTTGCTAAGTAGACCCCTGGACTGCCACTGACATTGCAAACCCAGCTATTCACTCGGCAAATCTTTGCATTGCCATGCTGAACATCATTTTTCCCTCTTTTTTTGTCGTTTTCTCAAAATGTGGTAGCTTGGTCACAAAAAGGTAATTGTAAGTATTGTGATATTCAATCATCTTATAAAAATACTGAAATACAGTACAGCATGGATCCAAAACTGTTGGCAGCAAGTTACACAGGTCCCTCGTGGTAAGACTAAACCTGCAAAAGCCTGCGCTACTGATTACGTCACTCGCTTATACTCATCCGCAAAAACCATCAGTATGTACGTTCAAATAGAAGATGTTTATCTTAACACTCTGATCATCCTGTTTATTTTGGATGACTCTTAATTGCTACCTTTTTAACTTTATTCCTAATTATGACTCAAAGTACAGCCCATCTCGCCTACAAGTCCAGCTTATGATAGTGTTCCCAGTGATTTCTACTTTGTTCATTTTTCCTTTTGCTGTATGCGTTAAATTAGAATTCAGATGATTGTTTACTGCAGAATGACCTGGTGTACCTTGCTGAAGCTGGACACTGAGCTAGTTTGCTTTGAAATGTTGCTTAGTATTATGTGAAATGGCTATTTAAATCTTTTTTTTTCAAACGTTCTTTGAATTCTCGCATTACAGCATCCAAACTTCACTTGGGCAGTCCCAATAACTTGGCCTGTGTGCCCTTTCCTGAACATTGGAAATATTTCTTCTGAGTAAAATTATTTATATACTGGATTTTAAGTACTTTGGCTGTATTTTTTACAGTTTACCTTGAAGTGGTAATTTGAACTTTTCATCCTTTTTCAAAATTCTTTAAGGAGAAATGCAGTTAAAGAACAGAATTTTGTAATCTTGCCTCCTCTGATAAATGCTTTTACCTTTTTGGAAATAGTCATGTTGCTGGTCGCGAAACTCTGCGATGTATTTGTTGTTGACCAACACTTGAACAAATTTTGACCCCACATGGTCCACTGTTCTGGTTGTTGATAAATTTCAAAGGACATAGTTGATTTTAACTTCATAGCAACTATAAAACTAGATTTTCAGTTCTCCAGTTATTATTTCATGTTGTTTATTAACGGAAATGTTTTTGCCATTTTAATTTGGATGCAGTTCTTGCAAAGTGAAGGCATCTGCACAAGCAGTGTGACAGATGAAAAAAAAACTGAATTAGACGTATTTGTATTCAGGACATGAAAATGTTTAAAAAACTAAAGACCAAGGCAATGGCTTTATTGAGCGTTTAAAAGATGCTTGCAAAATACTGAAAACTTGTATAGTAAAAGCAAATAATGCTGGAAACATGGTTTGGACTGATTTTTGTTTGAAAGGCTGTGAACTTCAAGCATTAATCTGGCTCTCCTTGATGTTGCTTGACCTGCTGAGTATTTCCAGCATTTTTTTTTAAGTTATAAAGTTTGTGATGGTTTTGAGCATTTTATTTAGTATCACTGCAAAAGCATTGTTTGCATTTGTCAGTTATGATAAGGAATATTTTTGATTTCATCTTAATTCCTTGCAGCCTGGAATAAAATGTGATCCAGTTCCTGGGTTGCAGCAACAGCTGCAAGATAAAGAAAAGTTGCTTCAAGCTTTGCAAGATGAGGTTACTCTCTCAAATGAAAAGTGTAAACAGTTGAACCAGGTAATAAATTTTATTACTTAGTTATGACTATTATTTATAGAGTTCATATAAATTGTAGTAGAACATGTTTTTTAAGCTCTGATTGTTTTAATTTCTTTATTTCCATTAGGAGTTAGTGACTGAAAAGCAGAAAGCCAATGTGGTTGAAACCAAGCTAAGGGAACAGCGCACTGCCCTTGAAAAAGAACTAGGGGCATTGCAGAACAAACTGCAAGTTAGCTACCAAGATCATATGAATGAAACTCAGATGCAGGTAATGCAAAAGAATCTGCTCCTCTTATATTCCCTAACCAATTGACTTGGTAAAAACACTTTTCTGTTTTTTGTTATCACCACCATCATCTGTTGCTGTTTACAGATGACCAGCTTTTTTTAAGTGTGGGAGGCACAACACAGGAGAAAATATATAGAACCCGGGTTTTTTTTGCAGTTGGTGCAACGAATGTTCAATCTGTTCTTTTTGGTTTTTTTTTGTTTTTTTTTTGTTGTGTGTCATCTGTTGATTCTAATATGGTGGAGTTCATATTTTGAAGTGGTTTCATGATTGAAGAAGCACATATTTCACCATTTTCACCTGTCTTGCATTAGAATTATTGTGCAGCATAAATTTGGAATATTGTCCTGAGATGGCTGGAGCAAAAATCCTTTGTATATGTGCATATATCTAAAAGCTTGACTTTTGTAAGACATTCACTTGGGATTTTAAAATGAAAGTAGACTTCAATAATGAGGAGCTTAGCTTTTCATCCTTAACTTGAAAAGTAGGAACATAAGTTTCCAAGATTAAAGATGAGTTGTTTATAGCATGTTTTAAGTGGCTATTGGACTTACAGTTCAGCACACTGCTAACTTAGCCTTTTAATAGGATGTTACAGCAAAAGTGGTCAGAAAAACAATCACTTGCACTTATTGACAAATCATGTTTCTGCAAACTAATTGTGCCTATTCTCACTGTTCAGTGTTTGAAAAATTAGCATTTGTTTTGCTAATTTACACATTATTTAACTTTATAGCCTTCAATGAATAAAATTATTCTGCTAATAGGGATAGCCAGTAATACTCAAATGTAATGGCTGTGCCATTATTGGTAACCTGCTATAAACTTAATTATTGTAACATACCTTTTTTTCACTGCTACCAATAGTTACCAGTAAATGCTTGTATGTTGAATATTATGATTGCCATTTAATCTAAAAAAAAAATAGCTTGGTCTTGAGATTAAACCTTGAGAATCAATGATTTTGACCAATCATGCTGGATTTTTTTTTTCTGATGGCTTCACTCCAGTGCATCTGCAGCATTCTATAGTGTTTGTAATTTATGTGCAAAATCATGTACGTTTTTCATTCTGAACAGGTTTCAGATTCCAGAGGCAAAGAAAGAGTGCTAAACCTTTGCACTATGCAGACCCCAAGGGGATATTTTTCTTAATACATAATAAATGCTTAACCTTAGCAGTGCTACAATTGCTACCGCTTGAACACAACTATAATTAGTCCAGTGAATTTAACACATTTTAATACTCCCACAAACTGTAACAGTTGGTATACAATAAAAACCATACAGTTCTGTATTTAGTCTAAAATCTTCAGATCTGTTAAAATGTGTTTTTTGCACTTTTTGCAGCATACCTGTGCCTAATCATCTTTATCACATTTTATTATTGAAAGATAGTGTTATATTTTTATTATGGCTGGGGGAAGTTAATCTACAGATTAATTCTTTGAAAGCATTTTGAAAAAGTGTTCATGGGATGCAAGTATCACTGACAAAGCCAACATTTGTTGACCATCCCTAATTGCCCTTGAAGATGGTAGTGGCCTTCAGCTACTGTGGTAAGGTGGCTCCAGGATTTTGACCCAATAATGGTGGAGGAATGGTGATTATAGTTCATAATCAGTAGTGTGTGACCTGGAGGGAACCCTGTATGTGGTGGTGCCATGTATTTGCTGCCCTTATTCTTGTTGGTTGAAGTCATTAGATTGGAAGCTATTGTCAAAGGATCCTTTCTAAAAGTTTGCAGCACAGTTTGTAAATGGTACTACATTATATTGGTAATAGAGGGAGTATTTTTTAAGGTGGTGGAATTGGATGCTAATAAGCAAGCTACTTTGTCCTGGGAGGTTTCTTGACTGTTAGAGCCATGCACATTCAGGCAAGTAGGAAGTAATATATTATGCCTTGTAAATGGTCAACAGGTTTTGCAGGATCAGGTGGTATGTTACTTGCTGCAAAATTCTTAGCCTCTGATCTTGTAGCTAGTCCATTTTAAGCTTCTGGTTTAATGATAACCCCTCAGGATATTGGTTGAAGATGCAGTGGTGGTAAAAATGTTGAATGTTCAGAGCAGATGGTTTGATTGGTCTTTTGTTGGAGATTGTCATGGCCTTGCACTTCTGTGGTGCAATTGTCACTTGGTACTTAGTTTCTCAAGCCTGGTTTTGTCTGGGGTTTTGCTCTGTATGGACATAGACAGCTTCAGCATCTGTAGAGTTGAGTGAAATGGAACACTGCAATTAGCAAAAATGCCCACTTCTGGCTATATGGTGGAGGGAAGGCAGTTGGAACGACTGAAGACAGTTGGGCCTGGGGCACTTGCCTGAGGACTTCCTGTGGCAATGCCCTGGGACTGAGATGATTGGCCTCCAGCAACCATCATCTTCTTTTACTTGGTATGTTCCAACCAGTGGCCAACTTTCCTCCGGCGCCTTGATGCCAGAGTCAAATGCTGCCTTTGTGTCAAAGATTGTCACTCTCGCCTCATCTCTAGAACATTAATCATGATTGGGCCAAGCCTTTAATTGAGCCTGTAGATAAATGGTTCTGCAGAACCCTGCAGTTTTGGAGAATGACGTTTCGTTAGGAAGCTCCAATAAAAGACTAAGTTGTTATCGATTTTGTTGTTTAATTTCAAATTGAATTTTTTTTGACTGTGGCATATTACTGTGAATGCCTGCAAAGATGAACTAAACATAACCTTTTGTAATTGAGTTGCTGAAAAATATTTCTTTCAGTTTCGGCAGCTTCAAGAGCAAACAGAAGCATTGAAACAAGAAAACAGGATCCTGAGAGATGCTGTGAGCAAGGCCCCCAGCCAACTGGAGAGCAAGTGAGTTGTCCTGAACCTAAGAGCTGAAATGTTAAATGCAAACTTAATCACTTTTATTGCTGATCATTCATTACTGACTGGAGACAGAAATTGCATCCTTGTCCTGCCTGACTAGTTTTACAAGGACAACCAATTTAGTCAGCTACTTGCACTGAGAAAACAAGTTGCTGTGTAGGTCGTGTAGCGTAAGAGATAAGAGAAAGCTCCTCTTAGATAATGCAGAGAAGCCAGTTCTGATCAAAAAGATCCAGAGAGGGAAAATGTTTGGAAAAACTTTCTGTTCCCATTTAAGCTACTTGTGTTTTTTCCATGACTCTCGTACTCTTGAAGGAAGAGTAGATTGTGTGAATCCAATGTTTCAGAAGATACTAGAAAGTTCGGAAATAACTTGGGCTGATTAAACATCCTCAGTTGTTTCCCCTTCTGGATGACTAAGAATGTTTCTTATGTGAAAGATGGTATATTACTTGGTAGTTGTTCGTACTTCAAATCCAAGTGCTAGCATATAAATGCTCCTTTCTTGAGCAGAGGGTAAAATACTAGTGATTTTTAAAACTAAAATTGACTGAGCTCTCAGGTGGTCTACAAAGTAAACACAGTCATTCGCAAGCCTCTGGTTTAACTGTTATGGAAATAACTGCCCGTAAGTGCAGCTCACTCACATCTGTTCCCATATTTAAGTGAGGATATATCAAGTTTATATGAATATGCCGCTAGTGACATGATTTTTATTCAGCCGCCATACACTGTCTCAGCAATGGTCAGGTGTGGACAGTTTGAGCATTGCTCCTTACCCTTTGCTGTGGAATTGAGAGGTGACAGAAAAAAATAAATATTTGATTACAGCAGCTGATTAGAAAATATCTGCTTTGCAGGGCACTAAATTTTGGCTGACCAGGGTCTTTGCACTTGCCAGCCAATTATAATGCGAGTTGAGTTTAACTTTGGTCATCTGCAGTTGACCAGAACTTCGCAGTACTTGATATCTTCAAACTTTAAGACTAAGGTACTTCTAAAAAAGAAACAAACTCCTATTGTTGCAAGTATTTCAGTTTTGAATCCAGCAGCAAGAAACAAAAGCAACTCAAATTTTGAATTGGATAGAATTTTAATTTTGTGGATGTGGAAGCAATGAAACCTGACAACTGAAATGATGCTTCAAAATAAGGAATCAAAACGTAAAGATGAATGGGAAGACTTGAAGTGAAAAGACCAATACAGTTGTCAAATATCAAAGAGCAAATATAGCATCAGTTCCAGAAAGTAACAGGAGCATTTTGGTTGCTAGAAGCAAGAAAGTGCATGTTATTTGCAAGGAACTGATTCTTCCAGCTGTGCAAATGTGCAAAATGATTGAGTGAAAACACAGTACAGGAGTTGAATACCGTACCATTTCCTATTGACAGCTCAAGATTGGGCAGCATGGTGGCATAGTGGTTAGTATGCTGCCTCACAGTGCCTGGGACCTGGGTTCAATTTCAGCTTGGGTGACTCTTGAGGAGTTTGCATTTTCTCCCCTTGTCTGCGTGGGTTTCCTCCCACTGTCCAAAGGTGTGTGCGAGTTAGGTGCATTGGCCATGTTAAATTGCCCCTTAATGTCGTGGGGTCTAGCAGGATAAAATGAATGGGGTTATGGGCGTAGGGTCTGGATGGGATTGTGATTGGTGCAGCCTTGATGGACCAAATGGCCACTTTGTGCACTGCAGGGATTCTATGATTTGTGAATCAAAGAGTGTGAAATGTAAATTGACCGATTTTCACGAATAGACAGCAGTTTGCAATTTGGCTTGATATGACAGCTAACATAGGTGTTGTAGCACAAGTATTAGTTTGTTAGGTTGGGTTGTAATTTGTAGTATTTAAATAGTATTTTACTATAGGTCCACTAATGAATAGGGGGCTGCTATCAAGATGTGGGGTTTGGGGTGGGGTGGAGGTCCACTGTGTGGTCCTGGATTGGCCAGTGATTAAACTGGCTCATAATTGGGGGGGGGGGGGTACTGACAGTTTGGACCCACTGCATATGTGCAGAGACCCATTGATTTCAGCCTGCCCAATGGGAATAGGCCTACTGAAATTTAATGATATTCATGCTCCTGACCTCTGCACTGCACAGTGCTGGAGATTGTAGTGTGAACTCCCACTGAAAAAACCAGTGTGATTTTCCCAGGAATTTGAAACTTTTTTGGGCGAAGTCCATCTAATGCTAAAATTTTCCCCAGAGACCAAGATGTACTGTGAGGTACTTCAGTTCAGTAGAAAGCAAAATTCTTTACAAATGATATATAGGTCATGTTGCACTATGCAATGCTTTAATGAAATTACATACAGTTAGAATTAAACACAGTCCAAGTGGCTTTGCCCAGTTACTAGCTCCTCTGTACATTGGCTATGTGACCTTTTCCCCATTACACCTTGGTGGCGGATGCCCCATGTTTGAGTGCGTCCCTCAGCACATATTCCTCGATCTTGGAATGTGCCAGTCTGCAACACTTGGAGGACAGTTCTTCGCACTGGAAGATCAGATTTCTGGTTGACGAAAGTGTGTCTTTCACTGAATTGAAATACCTCAGCAGCATTTGATCATTTCAGTATGCTTCCTAGGGCACAGCCTGTAGTGCACAGAGTCCTCTGTCACAGAGCTGCTTGGAATGAGCAAATACCACTGTATCTCTCTTCTGATCTTTGCAAAGGCAGGTTCCATAGGAAGGTGTGCAGTCATCTCCCCCTCTCTACAGTCACTTGGAGGATAGTGTGAGGTGGTGCAGAGACTTTGGACGTATATGAAAGGTCTGACATGGAGTGCCCTTCTTGCCACCAGTGAAGCTAGATCCTTCTTTCAAAAGCTCTGAGGCATTTTGCCAGGTGACTGACAGCTTATTGCTGCCTCCAAAAGATACATAGTCAAAAGGAGGTTGTGAAATAGATGGGTACAGTTTTGACAGATTTGTTTCGTTCCTTCAACAAGCTCAGTGATCCTTTTCGTACTGCCAATCTGCTGTCACTGATGATGTGTTCTCCCCAGCACATTTTCATTCTGTATTAAATTTTGCCTTTGAACTGAATGTGTAGAAATTCAGACGTTGAATTATATTGTAAAATGCAAAACTGCCAAAGCAGTGTATGATGTTTGCAAAAAGTCTGTTCTTTGGAATAAATTGTTAACTAGGAAAAATAGTATTTTTAAATTGCATGGCATACTGTTTAAAACTAAAGCCATTAATTGGCTTATAAATTTGAATGCAGGCAGTCAACAGAACTGAACAAACTGCGTCAGGACTATGCCAGATTAATGAATGAACTTACAGAGAAAACAAACCGCCTTCAACAGGAAGAGGCACAGAAAAAGAGCTTGGAGGTTTCTTATGAACAGACTGTTCAACAACTCAAGGTATAAAAATGCTTTATTATGCAAACAGGGTTTGGGTATGAGGTCAGTGGCTGCACAGATTATTGGAGGAAATTTCAATTTTGCCAAAATAAAAATTGAAAATAAGTGAACAAAAATTTAATTGTATGAACTTGTTGCCTCACAGCCCTTTTTTTAAAATAGCAATCTCAAATAAGAAACTTTCAGACAGGCATTTAGTATATTAACTACTCTATGCTGTAAGATGAACCAGTAAACTGTTGCAGAATGCAGTTATTTGGGGTGCTAATTTTGAACCTAGTGATATTACTTGGATTTTACCAATTTGCTTATTTTTTGTAATAAAACAGGAAATGCCAGAAATAATCTGCAAAGAGTAGAGTAACTTGAATTATTTCCCAAGCTTTCAATTTATTAACTCTATACGGTATTAACTTGTGCAAGGACCTTTGCTTGAATGATCTTTGAGACCTGGATTATGAAGTATTTGATAAATCGGGTTTAATCCCTATGCTATTTTGTTAACTCCAGGTAGTAAGGAAAATTGTGTTGCTAGTTATGATGACTTCAAATACTATTTAAGCTTGTCTTTTACATCTTAAACCAGAAACTTTTCTGTTGTGGTCTTATGCCTCTTGTAGAAATCTTTTTCACTCCTAACTATCTAATACTCTGTTCCACTCATTTTGTATGAGGCTCATCTGCTCTCTGACCCTCTACATGCTAAATTGCTGCCCACCCAACTCCCCCTCCTGGTCTCCATAACAACTGAGTTAACAATGCTGTGTTCAGGTGTTTTACCACTTACTCTTCAAAAAAGTGCAGCTGAGTATTGATTACCATTGCAAACTACAACCTCATTTTTAACCACTTGTTCCTCTTGTCCCTGAACATATTGCATCTCTATTGTTGTAAGTCTCAAATTGGGCTTCCACCCTGACAAGTCTCTGACTGTGACAAAGCCATAGTTTCTGTGTCCTTTATATTCATCTGCAGTCCCTGATGTATTTGCCCCTACCATCCTCATCCAACATCTCTCTCTCTACTCCATGTGGGTTAGCCTGCTCTTGCCCATCTCTGTTCTTAGCTATCTAATCATATCCAGAATGCCACTTGCAATGGCTTCTCTTTCCACCCCCATATTGTTACCTCTGGTATTCCCAAGAATCTATCCTTAACAACCAAAGAGTGTTAATTTTCGCATGTATCTGCATATGACAGCTTTACCTCGTTACCACTTCTCTTGACTCCTCCACTGTGGATAAGTTATCTGACTAAATTATTCAGTCTTGGATGAACAGGACTTTGATACAGTTAAATATAGGGAAGAGCAAAGCCATTATTTTTAGTCCTTGCCCTAATCTCTGTTCTCAACGTCCATCTCCACAGTGACATCTGAAGCTCGGAGCAGTCTGTTTGCAGCCTCATCTTGTAATTAACCGGATAAGCTTCCAGCTGCATACGTACTGCATTAAAAGTACTTATTCTCACCTCTAACATGGTCTGACTTAATCCCCCCCTTGCCCACCACCCCTTCCCCCTCTTCTGTTGAGAACTTTATTTGTGCCTTTGTTATCTTTACGTTTGATTCTTCCAACATACTTCCAACACATTCCTTTTTTTTTAAAACCCTAAGCTAATCCCAATTGCCTGCATTTGGCCCGTTTCCTTCTATATCCATCATACCCATCTAACTAATAGAGTTATTGGACCTAATCTCCTTATGTGACTTGGTATCCTATTTTGTTCTCCTGTGAAGCTCTTAAGTTATAAAGACATTATAATAAATAAAAACTATATTTTTTTTTATCCATCCATTGTAATCTAGTTGTGAATGTTGTATAATTCTTTACAGGAACTGGAGCAGTTGGGCAACACGAGCTTAGTGACTATCACGGTGCTGTGCTGATATGTGGATTTGGGCCTGTCTCTGTGGGAATTCCCACATTCTCCCATGCTTGCGTGGATTTTCTCTGGGAGCTCTGGTTTTCTCCTACGCCCCAAGATGTACTTTTAGGCTAATTGGCAAAACAGATTCTCCCTAAATTGTCTCGCAAATTTGGTTCCAATGCATAGATCTATAAACATGGACAGGGATCATGGGTAGAAGTGGGAACATTGAGGTGGCTGTGTGGGCTCGTTGGGCCGAAGGGCCTATTTCCCGGGTTGTTTTGTTCTTTGAACTCATTCAACTTGTGACTCTGAAAGACCCATCCATTTCATTCTGTTTGCCTCTGCTATCCAGGTTTCCTGTAAAACTTCCTTTTTATAAATATCCACTCCATTTTTTAAATTTTCTGCTTCCATTATTACTAGGAAATATCATGTTGTAATAGGCTACTGCATAAAGTATATTTCCTAAGCCTCTTCTTAATGTTTTAGTTAAATTCATGCCTTTTCATAACTCAGTGGTCAGTGAGTATAGTTTTCCTGGATTACCCTTTTATCAAAATCCATTATAGTTTTGAACATTTCATCTCTCCTTGAGAATCCTTCTTTATATGTTGATACAGTTTCCCTCTCCCCATCTACAAGTGTCAATTCATTGGATTAACTAGTGAATCTCTTCGGCATCTTCTCAATGGCTTTGTCATCCTTATTAAAGTAGAATGTCCAGAACGGGATACAGCAATTAGGAAACGTAATCAATTATTCCCATATGTCTAGCATTCCCTTTAATATTCAGTGCCTAAGTTGTAAAACCAAGAATGTAATTGTATTTTTATAACTTTGTTCAAATGGTTCTTTCAGTTATGTAGCTGAACCCCTAAATATTTTCTGCTCCTTTCTTTTAAAAGCAGTTAATATATTCTGTCCTTTATTCATCCCAAAAGGAATCCCTGTATTTTTAATCTGCCATTTACCCAATCAAGGTTCCAAATATTTTTCTTTGGTATATTCTCAAATTGATTCTTAAAGAAAATCCTATCACTTACGACATGTATTTCGAGTCCCAAGAGCAAGAAGTTTTATGTTGCTTGTTCTTGTTCCGTGAAATAAGTTGAGTACTGTATTGTGATGATAATGGGACAAATGTGTCCACTGAAGTTAATCAATAATATCTGACTTTGGCTGAAAAAATCCGACCTAGATATTTATCATTCCCTTCCGCTAATTACAAAGTACTGGGCCGTGTAATATATTTGTCTTATTTTTAACAAAATCTTGTCTTTATACTTTTAAAGTTGCGGAAACAAGTTTTATGTTAACAGTTTCCACTTTTATTTTCAGACTCAGCTGCAGGAGGAAGTTGAAAGAAGACAAGAGGATATGCAAAAATATCTCAGGAACATAACTACAGAGCATGAGAAAAGACTAACAGAAGTTCAGGGAGCAAAACAAGGTAATTGTCTGGGACAGATATTTGATCGCCTTTGGCAGTATCGTTTTTAATCCCTCTTATGCTTTTAAATTTTTTCTCACCTTGGATGGCATCTCTGCATTGATGCAGTTCTCTGGTTGTTAGTCACAATCTTGATTGAATCAAGGCATATAGGTATTTCAGTGATTATCTTTAGGTTGGACAGCAGAGCTGGATGCTAATTGACATTGCACATCCCACATGGAAAAAAAAAAGATATGCATCAGAAATGTACCTGCCGCAAAAATGTTTTAGTGTGAAAGCATTTACCATTTAGTCCCTTGTGCACCCATTATAGGCGCAGCAAGTCTAAGGAACGGGTCCTTTTTCTGCTCCCCATTGTGTGGCAACTGTGTGTACCACCCAACTATGATGAGCTTTGGATGTTTTGCAGGGGTTAAGTGGGCCAAAGAAATATTATATCTGCTTGCTTAGCATGTTAGTATTTTCTTGGGTGGCCGAGCCTTTCATAGATTTAGACAAATGAATTTGGGTTTCGTGTTATGGTTGAATTTTAACTGGAAATGCGATGCCTGATATTTCTTCTAAATGCTTTTAAGATAGTTTCTCAAGATGAGAATTGAGCTGCTGTTCCTTAGTGTAAAATCCCTACAGTGCGGAAGGAAGCCATTCAGTCCATCAAGCCTTCTCTGACAACAGTCCCACCCAGGTCTTATACTCTCAATGCCACATATTTACTATGCTAATCTCCTGATATCCGTGTACTTTCAAGAAGGTAGAAATCCAGTAATTTGTACCTCCACACTGGGGTGGTTCCCATATTCTGCTCTGGTACCCTATTGTACAACGATGCATTTTTTCAACACCATGTATCAGATTCTTTGTAATTCTACATGCTATGTGTAGACTTTTGTTTAGGTTTGATCTTTACCGAGTTAAGCTGATCATGCTGTTTCTAACAGTGGTGACTGGGGACTTCTTTTCATTGGCTGATTTGATTCTATAGGATGTTTATGTAGCTTCTTGGGATTTGTACTTTTTTTTAAACATTGAAACAAACTACCTTTTCCTTATTCCTTAAAATGAGCATAATATCTATTATTCAGCCAAATAGTGAGTTTTTCTAACTAATCCAAAATATGGGCTTTTTTAAAAAAACCGCTTCCAATCAGTTTTTGTCCAAATCCAGTAGTTGAGACGGCAAAGTGTAGATTAATCAAATTGCACACTTTCAAAAATTCCCATGATTCTAAATTTCTTTGGCCAGTAGTACATAGTACATTCCTTTTTCACCTAATGTCATCTAATGTAAAGTCTAGGGAATTATTAACAGCCACTGAAGTACTTTTAAGTGTCAGAATGGTGCAACATTTAGAGGAGGCCAGATGACCCTTCTTGCTTGTGCTGGCTCTTTAAAGAAGCTATCCAATTAGATCTGCAACTTTGTAAAATTTTTCCCCTTCTAATATTTAGTCAGTTCCCTTTTTGAAAGTTGGTATTGAGTTCTACCACTCTTTCAGATGTTATTTAGAGTCCTAATTGTATTGCCACTATTGCTTGGTATCGTACCCATAGTGCAAAGAAATGCTGTCCAATTAATTCATTAACTTATTTGTAAGTTGATTGAATAGAGAAGGGCTGGAGAGCAGATGGTTTGTTATCGCCACTGCAAGACATTAAGAATATTTATGCAGCTGTTTCTGTATTTCTCAACCCAAACCAAGTAGTCCCTTTTTAACTTCATGCACATTTTAATTTATATTGCTAGTTCTAGACTTGAAATAGTGGCCTCGATTTGTGATCACTGGTGAACAACTGCAACCATAGTATATGGAGTTTTAGTGGACTTTTGTATGACAATATAGCACAGTAATCTCTATCTTGCACTTGTGAACAGTCTGAGCAAGTTCTCTCTTCATGACTCTGTTCAATCTGATTGAAGAGTCTAAACTGAAAGTGAGAGTTAGACTATTTGATTCGTTGTAAAATCGTGTGGAAAAAGTGAAGATGTTGTCCTGTTCCAGTATATTGTGAACTTCAGCCAATACTTTAATTGTTTGTGATCAATATTTTAAAATGGCCACTGCAAATCAAGTGACTTTCAGCATTTCAAGCTCCAGATAGTCCTGTGCCTCAGCACATGAGGAATTTTCGCATCCCTTTAGAATGGAGCATCAACAAAAGAAATGCAGTGTTCCAGCTGGCATGTCCTTCCGTTTCTCTGAGCAAACAAAACACCAAAATCTTTTGCATTAGAAGAATGTGAATGGATTCCATTGATCTTCCATTGTTTTATAATGGTCTCTCGTTCGAATTAAACTGGATGAATTTCCTGATGTTGAAAGACAATGCAATATGTAATCAGTACCACTGCCTTTTGGAAACAGGGCTTTGACCTTGTACAAGTAACATGGTATAGAAGCCACTTTATTGTCTGTGTAGATGGAATTCCATCAGAGCCATTGAGAAGTTTCCTGATTCCTGCATTTAACCAAGTGTGGTTAGAGTGTAAGTTCACTTTATGACATAACTTTGCCATTATCCTTGCCACAAAATCAGGCTACTGTATTCTGTGCACCTGAATGCTATGTTGTATATCAGTTAACAATGAGAGACAGTGGTTGTTGTAACATCTGGAGTTCTCTGCTTTAAACATTTCTATAACTATGTAGATACTTAATTTAATGAACTAAACAGATGCGATGGATTGACTGACCATATATTTTAGTTGAAGAGGGTGCTAACAGTTTAACTGTTCAGTTGATAAACTGGGCAGCTAGTGAAATAACCTGATAGTACAGCAAATAATAATAAATGCTTTTTAGCTGGTATGAAGCATTAATTCAAGAGAAAGTGTCTTTTAACCTGTTAATTATGGTTGTATTGTAATTTTTAAAATAGATTTACAAAGTAAACTTCTGGTTGCCGAAAATGAAATTGGTAATAAAACCAAAGAAGTCCAGAGCTTGCACAGTAAATTCACTGATACCATGGTCTCTAAACAACAACTTGAACAAAAGATTATGCAGCTGGTAACGGCTGAACAAAAGCGAGCTACTACAGATGAGGCCCTGAAGAAACAAGTACAGGTACTGGCAGTCTTCAGTCAAGTGGCAATGCTATATTTGAGGTTCTTTTCCTTTTTCAAATTTGGTGTTTTTTGCATTGTATCTCCATTCTTCCCACGTACCCTACCATACAATATTCAATGTTCCAGTTGTTTTTAGTTAGTTGTATAAGGGAGGAATTGAAGTTTGACTTGACCATGAGACTTGGAACAATATTGACCGAGGGTAGGATGTTAGTTGGTGCCTTTTGGCTTGACATAGTGCTTTGTGGGATTGTAATTTTCGTCCCCGCTTACCCCTACTCTGCACGCAGAACAAATTTTTATTTTTAGCTTGCTTTCATGTTAACTTGGGATAATTTAACCTTTTTAACTGATGCAAAAGTTGATTTCCATCAAGTGGAATAAGATATGTTACTAAACAGCTGTTTTTGGCAATTTAAGTAAATAATGGTGCAATAAGTTTAATGTGATGTGTATACAATATACTATAAGGCATTCATGTTTAACCATTCATCTTGAAATTTGTATAGAATGCTGTTGTTTATTTAGGAGAATTTTCCACTAAATTTTAAAAACTCTCGTCCAAAATGAGTCATTCACTTTGCTGATGAGCAGGGAATTTCTTTCATGAGCACCCAACCCAACATCTGACTTTTTAGAAAAAAAATTGAGCAATTGCCAGAGGGAATAAATGTTTAAGCAGTTTCTTGTTTTCATAAACTGTGCCATTTTGCTTTGATTCTGAAGAATTTTAAAAAATAAAGCTGACAGGGGAGGAGAAACAAAATCCAACCAAAACTGTTCCATCTTATGAATCAGCAATATTGTATACATCTCCATGTACTTTAAGTATTTAGAAATTTGTAGTCAATATAACTTATCTAAGGATAGACAACTTTCCACAAATTTCTAGAATAGATTTCTTGTGAAATCTCAAATTTGTGCTTTGGTTTATGATGGAAAACATATTAATAAAACTATAAATACTTTTTCTTGCTCACTAAGATGTAGTTAGTTTTCAGCCCTTGTGTATCTTGTGCACAGTTGAATGTGAACTGCTGGCGATTTCTATTCCTTTTTTTTTTGACAAGTGAATTTAAAGAATAGGAATGGTGTATGCATTTGTTTAACCCTCAAGTGTCTAATCAAGAAATTTTACAGCAGTAGATTTTAGGAACTTTTTTTAATATGGTGCATGATGTAAATAAAAACAATCTAACAATGAATGCTATTTCACTTGCACTCATTCACAAACACAGTTAGAGGTAAAAAAAAAATGCCCTGTTACAACTTTAAGGGGAAAGGAAACAATTCCCTACTTGTTTTCCATAATCAAGGCAGCATAGTGGTTAGCTCTTCTA
The DNA here is from genome assembly GCA_024679065.1 of Sphyrna mokarran. Taxonomy (NCBI): domain Eukaryota; kingdom Metazoa; phylum Chordata; class Chondrichthyes; order Carcharhiniformes; family Carcharhinidae; genus Sphyrna; species Sphyrna mokarran. The sequence goes on from JAGIQG010000015.1 coordinate 39,025,564, forward strand.
CTTCACAGCAGTTCAATTCCAGCCCAGGATGATTGTATGGAGTTTGCATGTTCTTCCCATGCCTGTGTGGATTTCTTCCCACAGTCCAGAGTGCATGGGTTAGATTGATGTTAAATTGCCCCTTAGTGTCAGGCTAAATTAGCGGAGTAAATACATGGGGCTATGCTTTTGGATGACTGTCCCTCTGGTTAAGATATGCACCTTTGAAACTTTTTTTTTCCCAAAAGACCTATCCAGTTTAGGATGGTTTGTCTGGATATGTGAGATTAATGCTTTTTTTCACCTGGACCACACTTGCTTGTCCTCCAGACCAGTGAGTTCATTCTGTCACTGGCTAATGGAATCTATTCAGTAGTGTCACCTCATATTCAGTGGCCGTTTTGTGGGTGCAATGACCTTTTTAAACCAATATCTTGAACAGCTTCTCAGTTCAATGTCCACACTGAAAAAGGTCGGTACTTTAAATTATGAATATGCCATGCCGTGGCATGGCACTTGTTTCACCATTCTGCAAGTAAAGTGCTTGCCTGACCTAACCAAAATTCATGCCTTTGAGGATTTCTAATGCAACTAGGCTGGGAAAGAGCAGGAGAAGCCCAGTGCCTACTGAAAATTAAAATAACAATTTGAAAATCTATATTAATCACTGTTGGGATTAACATAATTATGTTCAGAAATGGGGCATTAAAACTGGTTGTGTGTATTTGCTTATTAAGTTTTATGCATTTTTTTCTCACTACCTTTTCACCTATTTTTCTTTTTGCTGTACGTTGTTTAAAATTAAAGGATCTTTTGGAACAAAAACAAGCCATGAGTGTTCAGATACAAAATCTTCATGTCCAATTGAAAGCACAGGTAAAGTGATTTTTTTTTTTTTGAAGGTATGATTTCAATTTATCAAGATTTAAGAATGAGTTGAATGATACTTTAAAACACTTGTAAAACTTTAGACTTGGTAACCTGTGCTAAATTCTGCAGATTTGCACATTCACCTTACTAATCTTCAGACAATAGTCAACTAACTAGGGCTTTTACGGCTCACTGGAATTGCTTTGTGCTGCTGAGCTAGGAAATTGAAATCAACCAAAGTTGTTCTTGCTGGTCATTATCAAAAGAATCCCACAGCACTAGAGGTTGTCCATTCGATCTGTCAAGTGTTTATGTGGATGTTGACTTAATGAGGTTACTTAGGCTATGATGCTTCCACAGCTCTGTACTGACATTGATTGCCAAAATCTTGTTTCATGCACATGGTACTTGAAAGCTGTTGCCAACCCTGGAACATAAATCTCTGCCTTTAGGAGAGGGAAGGAAAGTTCTTGGGGATGCGGTTGGAATATGCTGCCTAAGCATCTTGCATATTGGGATTCAGATCCTTCAGGAAGGACAGGGAGGGAGGCAAAAGAGGTTGTGGAGTGGCACTGTTGATCAGGGACAGTGTCATGGCTGCAGAGAAGGTGGATACTGAGGAGGCAATGTCTACGGAGTCTCTGTGGGTGGAAGTTAGGAATAGCAAAGGGTCAGTGACGTTGCTGGGTGTATTCTATAGGCTGCCCAGTAGTGACAGGGAAGTTGAGGTGCAGATAGGGAAACAGATACTGGAGAGATGTAGAAATAAGATTTGTTGTGATGGGAGACTTCAATTTCCCAAACATTGACTGGAATATCCCAAGGGTAAGGGGTTTGGATGGGGAGGAGTTTGTTAGGTGTGTTCAAAAATAAGCCCCTGGCGATGATCTTTGCGTCGTCGATGGAGACGGGAGAGGTTCCGGAGGATTGGAGGATTGCGGATGTGGTCCCTATTTTCAAGAAAGGGAACAGGGATAGTCCTGGAAATTACCGACCGGTGAGTCTGACCTCAGTGGTTGGTAAGCTGATGGAGAGGCTTCTGAGGGACAAGATTTACGAGCATTTGGAGAAGTTTAGGTTGATTAGAAATAGTCAACGTGATTTTGTAAAAGGCAGGTCGTGCCTTACAAGCTTAATTCAGTTCTTCGAAAATGTGACTGAACACATTGACGAAGGAAGAGCAGTGGATGTGGTGTACGTGGACTTCAGCAAGGCATTTGACAAGGTCCCACATGCAAGACTTGAGAAGGTGAGAGGCCATGGGATCCAAGGGGCTTTGGCCTTGTGGATCCAGAACTGGCTTGCCTGCAGAAGACAGAGGGTGGTTGTGGATGGCTCTTTTTCTGCATGGAGGTCGGTCACCAGTGGAGTGCCCCAGGGATCTGTTCTAGGACCCTTGCTGTTTGTCATTTTCATAAATGACCTGGATGAGGAAGTGGAGGGATGGGTGAGTAAGTTCGCCGATGACATGAAGGTCGGTGGTGTTGTGGATGGTCTGGAGGGATGTCAGAAGTTGCAGCATGACATCGACAGGATGCAAGACTGGGCGGAGAAGTGGCAGATGGACTTCAACGCGGATAAATGTGTTGTGGTCCATTTTGGCAGATCCAACGGGATGAATGAGTACACTATCAAAGGTAGGAGTCTTAGCTGTGTGGAAGAGCAGAGGGATCTTGGGGTCCGGGTCCATAAGACTCTCAAATCGGCCTCCCAGGTGGAGGATGTGGTTAAGAAAGCTTACGGTGTACTGGCCTTCATTCATCGAGGGATTGAGTTCAGGAGTCAGGAGGTAATGCTGCAGCTTTATAGGACCCTTGTCAGACCACACTTGGAGTACTGTGCGCAGTTCTGGTCGCCTCACTATAGGAAGGACGTGGAAGCTATTGAAAGGGTGCAGAGGAGATTTACAAGGATGTTGCCTGGATTGGGAGGCATGCCTTATGAAGACAGGTTGAGGGAGCTGGGACTGTTCTCCCTGGAGAGACGAAGGTTGAGAGGCGACCTGATAGAGGTTTACGAGATGTTGAGAGGAATAGATAGGGTGGACTCTCAGAGACTATTTCCCAGGGCTGAAATGGTCGCGACGAGAGGGCACAGATTTAAGGTGCAGGGAAGCAAGTACAGAGGGGATGCTAGGGGAAAGTTTTTCACTCAGAGGGTGGTGAGTGAATGGAATCGGCTGCCGTTGGTGGTGGTCGAGGCGAAATCGCTGGGGTCTTTTAAAAGACTTCTGGATGAGTATATGGGATCCATTGGGATTGGGGGTTATAGATAGGTCTATGGCTGGGTAGGTTTTTGATGTGTTCGGCACAACTTGTGGGCCGAAGGGCCTGTTTGTGCTGTAATGTTCTATGTAATGGATACAAAACTGGCTTGGGCATAAAAAGTAGAGTGTAGCAGTGGAAGGGTACTTTTCTAACTGGAGGTCCGAGTGGTGTTCCAAAAGGGATGTGGACCTGTAGAGGCAAGAAAATACTAGAGAGGCATCTGTGTTAGCACAGACTTAGTGGATCAAAGTGCCTGTTCCTGTGCTGTACCTTTCTTTTGTTTATTTGGAAGAGGATTGATGCTCAGATGTTTCTTCGTGCACTAGTAACAGATTTTGTGAACTATGTAGGGAAAGGAGAAGTTGTAATGGACTGAGGAGTGTTTGGTGGTTTGTTATATGCCATGTTTAAACAGTGCAAGGAGGCTACAGAATGAATGAATATTAGAGAAATTAACTGACCTTCACCTGCAAAACTTTGATAGTGCCCTACAGAGGGATGTTATTGAAAAAATGGATTGAACTGAGATTTGGGAGTAAACACTATGGGTTTTGGATCCTTAATGTTAACATTAAAGAGATGTTCATTTTGCCAGTAGAAATGCTAATGTACTTTGTTTTGTGATTATTGAATAACAGTAAAAAGTACTTTATCCTGAATGCTGATATCAAAATAAGCCTCCGAACTTGCATTTCAAATGGAAAAATCCTATTTGCTCATGGTAATTGTATAGCTTGGGTGACTCATTCATAATTCTTTTAATTTGGAGAGCCTACATTGCTTGTATATTTTAAAATTCTCAACTTCAGCCTATAAAATACTTCTGAGTAGGACAATGTAAATATTTTAAGCCATTTAAATAGCACTTTCTTTGCATATGTATTAGTTCAGTGTTTGCATTTATTTGATTTGGCTTGATTTTAGAAAATATGATCAATATTCAGAATTTGTTTTTAAACATTCAATTTTTTAGATTGTATTCAAAATTACGATCTGCTATATAATACACTTTTCTTTCATTTTTTTTACATGTAGAGTGCTACAGTATGTTTGGTGGATGAGTTGCAGAAAACGTAAGTTTAAGTAATTCTTTTTGATCTTATTTAAAAATAGCATACACAGCTGACCTTTTCAATTACAGTGGACCCTGGATTTGCTTGTTAAACCCAGCCAGCAGATAGCAGGGGAATCCTGCAATGAGCAGGGTAGCACAATTGATTCTGCAGGAGGTTGCATAACCTTTGTGGCTAAGTGCAGTTCTTGCCACAAATGTGGGACATATCCAAATGAAGAGTGGTGTTTGAAATTTTGTGGAATTGGAGAAATAACAAACTTGGTTGAGGACTCCTCCTTGAAGGCTCACTCTGCACAAACTTCCCTCATTCCCTAGCACAGCAATTCAGCTACTAATCGTGAAGGACAACAATTTACCATGGCCATTTAGTAGGCAGGCTTGCCCTGAACCTATTCTCAGGCTTAACTGGTCCCTAGAGACGAAAACCTAATGCCATGCTTCAAACATTTGAATTACTTCCTCAAATACTTCCCGAGAACCTTGGAGCATTTTGCATTTTAAAAAGAATTAAATGTAAATCTGTGCTGGGCATTGCTCAACTTTTTTTCCCCTATCATTGTTAAATAAATGTGTTTTCAATTGATGTTTGCTTTTGTTTCTGCTTTTGTTACCTGTGATTGTTTTCTGTACTGATTTACTATTTATTTGAAAACTAGAATCAGATTCAAAACTGGCTTTTAATGATTTGACATTAAAATTTGAGTGTCAGCTAGCCTGATGCTGTCAGTGTGTTGTGATACTAAACTATACAGAACAGGAAAATCCCAGTTTCAGTCGTTAATGTGTACTTCGTTAATTAATATTAACTGGGGATGGATATTGAGGGGCAGGATGAGTTTGATTGGAATCCTGTTGCAGAAGTCAAATATGGAGAATGGTAACTAGTGAGAGATGCTGGATGGTTAGTCCTGTGGAGTCAAGTGCTGGTGCATTGCGGGAGGAAGGAAAGATGGTAACCTGGTTATGCTCATCACTCCAACTTGATGGGCCTTTACTTATTCTGGCTTCTTTGATCTACTGAATGCAAGTCCAGTAATTTCAAATCTGTAAGTCTAGCTGCTGCTGTCGTGAGCAATGTCAGTGAGTTAACCTGATTAATCTGTTGCCTTGCGTTGGATAATTAATGATCCATTAATTTAATCTGTTTCAATTCAAAGGATCACAGAGAAAGACAAACAAATAAAGTTGATGGAGGAATCTTTAGAAGACAGACATCTTCATGTAACAAGCAAAGAACAAGATATACAAGTAAATATTTCAAAAAAACTAGTTTCCCAGTAGGTTTATCTAATCAATTCAGAAGTGTATCCCTTTGCATACAGAATTATCTTCACTTTAAATCATGGTATTTTGCATGTACGTTATCAAATATCCTTAACGTGCTCCTTTTTATGAAGAAAAACAAATGCAAATTGAGAATGGATTTTTGGTTTTGTTTGAAAGATTAGGGTTATCTTGGTAGAGATTTAACCTGGGGCGTTTTTTAGATCAATGATAATAACTTGATACATAAATAAGATAAATGATTTCTAGCAGATTTATTTCTTATCATTAGTACTTTGTAATCTGGAAAAAAAGGCATCTATTTATCAACTGACAAATACAGACTGATAAGAGAAAATTGAGGAAGAATTAACACTACCGGTCACGTGCTTTAAGAATTGACTTCTGTTCTGAAAAGTTCTGTCGATTAATTTGGGTTCAATTAAGCGGAACATTTATTTTTCAGAATAGCAGTATCCTCTGTGAATATTAAAATTTGAACAATATAAGGATATTTCTGATAATCTATTAAAATGGTGCTTGTACAGTTTACATGCCATTTGTTTGTGTTGTTTAAAGCTACGGATTGATCAAAGTTAGCATGTGAATGTAAAATTCTGCTTTATAAAAATATAATCAGCAAACATCAAATAGCATGGGTATCATGATCTGTGGAAGTTAATCTGAGAAACTAATATTCAGAAGGAAATGAACAATGACTTTAAATGACCTTCATCCGATCAGCCAGAGAGAAGTACTCAATTTACTTCGGACTCTGTTTGATGAATACATTTATTTTGATGTGCATCTTGGTTTTCTGTTCAATATATCATTCCTATGCTGTTGTTTTGAGGTTTACTGATTAAATTAAAGAATAAGGAAAACACGGGGATATTTTATGGTTAAAAACTATCTGTCCCGTAGCCATCAGGTAACAAATATTTGAGCACGGATTTTACTCCCTCCCCCCAGCGTCATCAAAAGTCTATTTTTCATATATAAATACTGAACTTCCTGTTAGGGCCCTAAAGAGAGATTATTCTGCCTCATAGAAATAGGAGAATTTACTAATTAAAAGTTGGTTAGGAGGGAAGATGTCAGATTTGAGGCATTAGAACTTGTTCTGGAGAAAGCGGGATCTTGTGTACAACCTGAATGGATTATACCTGAACAGGACTGGAACGAATATCCCCATGAGGAGGTTTGCTGGTTAAAAGGGTTTAAACTAGAATGGCAGTGGAAAGGGAAAATTCAGATAGGACTTAATTCAGAGCATGGATTGAAAAACCAAAAATTAGCAAGTGATTTGAAAGATAGTTAAAATTGTGCAACACAGGGATTTTGCAGTTTAGAAATGTATGTAAATGCAAAAACTATAGCAGATAAAGCTGATGAGCTGAGGGTGTAAATGGACACTTGGCAGGATGTCTGTATAAGAAATAGGGGGAATTAGCTCAAATGGTAGAGCACTCACTGCTCTACCATGTGAGAGGTAGTGGGATCGATGCTCATATTCTCCACTTTGATTTTGGGTGACATGGTGACACAGTGATTAGCAGTGTTACTGCCTAGCACTAGGGACCTGGGTTCAATTTCAGCCTTGTCACTGTGTGTGTGGAATTTGCATGTTCTCCATGTCTGCTTGGGTATCCAATGGGTGCTCTGGTTTCCTCTGAAGATGTACATGTCAATTTGATTAGTTATAGTAAATTGTCCACTAGTGTTGGAGGATTAGCAGGGAAAATATGAGGAGTTACAGGAATGGGGCCTGGGTGGGATTGTTGTCAATGTAGACTTGATGGGCTGAATGGCTTCTGTCTGCACTGTAGGGGATTCTATGATGATTTGATGAAATCTAACTTAGAGGGGCAAAACAATGGTGGCCTAACATCCTTGGATGTAGTTTTGAGGCAGGATAGCAAGGGGAATTTTAAAAAAAGTGGGAGTGTCGTGTTATTAGTGAAGGAATCGATTACAATTGTGAGGAGAGATGATATAAATAAATCATCATATGAGGCCATATTGGTTGAACTCAAATTTTAAAAAGGGGGCAGTCACATTGCTAGGAGTGTACTATAGACCCCAAGTAGTGAGAGGGAGATAGAGTAATTGTATAAGCATATTCGAGTGTAATAACAATCGGGCAATGACAGCTGGGGACTTAAGCTACTCTAACGTCAACTGGGATAAGAACAGTATGGAAGATAGAGGGCACACAATTCTTGAATTGCATTCAAGAGAACTATTTTGGCAGATAAGCCCAATGAGTGGATGCAGTTCTAGATTTAGACTTGGAAAATTAAGTTGGGCAAGTGGATAAAGTAGCAGTGGAGGACCATTCTGGGGATCATGGCCATAATAGTTTTTTAGCATCATTACAGAGAAGTTCAAAGAACAGGAATGCAAGTTCTAATTTGGTGGAAGAGAAATTTTATGAAGTTGGATAAAGCTACTTGAACGACAGTCACTGACAAATCGGTGGGAAGCATTCAAAAATGAGTTCTATAGCCACTGTGTAGACATGCTTCCCAAGAAGAAAAAGGATGATACAGCCAAATCTAGAGCCCCTGGTCTTGCAGAAGCATACAGAATAAGATAAAACAGGAAAAGAAAGCTAATGGCAGTCTCAAACCTAATAATGTAAACAGCCTACAGGCGTATGGTAGTATAGAGACAGAGAGCATGAAACTGCAGGCCAGTAAGGAAAACATTGGAATCAATTTTAAAGGAATCGCAATGCATTCGAGCAGATTCAGCATCCCTTTGTAGATTAATTTTATTGGAGATATTTGAAGAAATAGCAGGCAGTGTGGATAAAGGGGATCTAGTGAGTGTGGTGTACTTGAATTTCTAATTTCTTTCAAAGATCACTAACAAAATAAGACCTCATACTGTAGTGAATGACATTAGCATTGAAATAGGATTGGTTAACAGGAGGCAAAGTGGTGCAAAAGGGTCATTTTTGGGTTGATGACAAGTGGAGTGCCACTGGGATCAATGTTGGGGCTCGGCTATTTACAATTTTATATCAATGACTTGGAAGACAAGAAAATGGGACCAAATGTGTGGTTACTAAATTTTGTGATGAGACAAAGGTAGGAAAGTAAGTTATGAAAAGGACACAAGAAGCTTGCAAAAGGATATAGACTGAACAGAAATGTGGCAGATAGAATGCAATATGGGAAAATGTGAACTTGCCACTTCAGCAGGGACAATAAGTAAAAAAGCATAATATTATTCATAACTCTGCAGTACAGAGGGATGTAGGTGTCCTTGAGCTAAAAAATGTTAGTATGCAGGCACTACAAGTGATTAGGAAGGCAAAAGCAATCCTGTTGTATATTGCAAAGTGAATAGAATATAACAGTGGGGATGTTTTCAATTATATTGAGTATTAGTAAGACGATATCTAGTGTGCTATTCAATTCTGGTCTCATTTAAACAAAGACATAATTATCTTAGAAGCTGTTCAGAGATGGTTCATCTGACTTTTTTTTGAGGGTTGGGTCTACACCTGGTTTAGATCAGCGGTCTCCAAACTCCGATCCGGATGTGGCCTGCTGCGAGCCATAGTTTGGAGACCCCTGTTTTAGAAGGATGAGAGGCAATCTTATTGAAACATGCAAACCCAAGGGACTCCACAGGGTGGAAGCTGAAAGGATACTTCCCCTTTTTGAGAGAGACTACAACTAATGGACATGGTCAAAGCATAAAAGATTTTCCATTTAAGACTGTGTATAAGGAGAAATTGAGGATTGAGAATTTGTGGAGCTTTCTTTGACAGAGGGCTTTGGAGGTAGGGCTTCTAAATATTTAAAGGTTGAGTTAAATTCTTGATTGATGGGAGTCAATGGGTATAGGGGTAGGAAGGCAAGTGAAATGGAAGCCAAAAATCAGATCAGCTGAGTTTATTGAATGGCAGCAGGCTTGAGGGCTGAATAGTTGCCTACTGCTTCCTTATGTTTATATGAACGTATAATCTATCGCAATGGTCAGCGCTATTATCTTTTCGGATCCTGAATTTGAAACCTTACCTGACTATATGATGAAAAGGACCTGAGCAAAATTAGTTTCAAACTGTTAATTTGACTCCTTTGTAGAGTTGACATTCTTGAGGCTGGGTCACATTGCAGTGATGCAAGTGGATTTTGTAATTTGGAGCTGTCAGTAGAATAGCGCATTCTCCCAACATTTGCCTGTCTCATTTGAAAGTAATTATTCTATTCCCTTTGAAAAGGTATGCTCATAAAATCATACTTCTGTTTTCCTCAATACTTAGAGTTTGCAGAAAGAGAAAAATACTTTGACAGCTGAAGTACAAAAGTTGCAGGTTCAGACATCGGAACAGGTAAGTTTTATGTTAAGTTATAATAATGTTTCTCCACATGAGTTTTTTGTATGAATTTATTTAACCTTTGATTTTAGTAATCTGATTTTTGTAATAGTATGGTAGTTATAGCACTAGACTAGCATTTAGAGTTAGAGTGCATAGTTAGAAGTGAAAAAACCTGAAGAAGTCAGACAAAGTGGCAGCTTTATTAGACCCATGGTTCAAGGAAGGGAATCTATCACCCCTTTCTAACTTGAGTTGCAATATCAGTGCAGTCTTTGTGGTTTGCTTTTGTTCTTGAGCAATGGTGACCAATAAACAAATGGTTTCGTTGCTCACACCTCGACAGCCCCATTTTAGATTTTCTGTTCATTGCTGGAGGGTGTGTGGTTTTCTTTCCTGTGTTTTGTTTTTCCTATTGCTGAAGGGGCTTTTGAAATAATAAACAAAACTGGAGTTCCTCTTTGGAAAGGAAGTAGGTAACCATCAGTACAGTAAAAGACTCAGGAAAGTAATGCAGGAGTTGCCTGTGTCCATCCTCTTTTCAAACAGATATACTGCTTTGGGGGGATGGCTGTTCGGGAAAGCAGAAGCAGCTGTCAAGTTCACAGAACCATGGGTTGCTTGAGGGAAGGAAACTTATTGGCAGGGCTATAGTGAAAGGGGATTCAATAATTAGAGGCACAGAAGAAGATTCTGTGGCTGCAACGTATATCAAGGATATACGTTGCTTTCAGGATAGAACATAGAACATTACAGCACAGAACTGGCCCTTCGGCCTTCGATGTTGTGCCGACCAATGTAAAAAGCAATGCCCCTCCAAACTAAACCATTCCCTTCTCTTCCATATACCTATCAACTAATGTCAGGGACTAGCTGAGAGGCCTTCTGGAGAGGAAAAGTGAATGGCCAGTGGTTGAGCTATGCGTTGGTACCAATGACATGGGGAGGGATGAGGGCTTGCAAGGTGAGTACAGGAAGTTAGAAGATAAATTACAATGCAGAACCTTAAAAGTAGTAATCTCAGGATTATTCCAGTCCCATTTACCAGCTAAAAAAGGAATATCTCAAACAATACAGATGTGTTAGTGGAGTGGGTGGTAAAGTGACAGATGGATTTTAACACAAGTGTATTTAGCAAGGTCAAACAGTTATAGGGAGTACACAATAAATGGGAATATACTAAGATGAAGTGAGAGATCTTGGCACAAAAGTACTCAGGTCCCTCAAGACAGCAGTTCAAATAGACAGGCTGAGAGGTGGCTTGATGTCATGTGTAAGATTGAGGGGAAGAGAGAGTGGCAGAGAATTCGAGAATCAGGGGATGTAAATAGTAAGTAGTTGGTGTACAGACTTTTTTTTTGCGCAGAGGGTACTGTGTGTCTGGAATTTGCTGCTTGGTTTAGTGGTGGAGGCAAAGATCCTAAATCTTGTTAAAGTATTTGGATTTGCACCTGTAAGTGCTGTGGGCTAGGTGCAGGAAGGTGGGATTAGAAAGAGTACCTGGGTGTCCTTGTGTTGGTACGGACAAATTGGTTGGAATGGCCTACTTCTTGCTGCAACTGTTCTATGGTTTTATAATTCTGTATTGTACATTTAATTTCAGAACAGCAAAACATGGAAATTATAGACTTAGTTTTTCTGCATATAAAATAACTCCTTAAAAGAGAACTTGCCTAGAAAGCAATGTGGAATTAAGCACATCAGTTTGAAGAAGGTTGAGTGAAAAATTTCCCATACGTATTTGTGATATGTGAACACACCAGTCGGTACAGTCACTCCCTTTTGCATGCTTTGACTTTTCAGAGATTCTTGAGCATCAATTCATAATCATTTTCTTTTGTAGGCTTCAGCTTTATGCATGTTGGAACAGATGCAAAAAGGGTGAGTCACTTTTGTTGTTTAGTTTAAACCAGCAATGTTTTGTTACACTTGCATGAGTTTGATGTGTTTTTTAACCAGTCTTCAAGAACGTGATGAAAAAATAAAAACAGTTGAGGAGCTGTTGGAAACTGGACTTATTCAAGTGGCAACCAAAGGGGAAGAAATTGAGGTAGGTCCAGCATTTTGGATTATCCATCACAAAAGCAACTTTTAGCTGTGATTTAAGAAATCAGGTTTCTTAAAGGAAAATGGAACTATCCAATTACTCTAACTTCAATGCATCAGTGCAATCGATGGAGTTAGATGGCAGATCAGTAAAGATCTCACTGAATGGCAAACAGGCTTAGAATTGAAAGGCTTCCTCTGGTCTCCAGTAGCTGACTGTTTCCTGGCAAATAAAAGGCTTCCCATCTTTGTCCTGCATTCTTAGCAGAGTTACTAGAAAGCCAGAGACTTGCTTAGCTCAACTATTCATGGCCCAAACTATCAAAGGTTAAAACAAACACATGTTTCAATAGTTTGCTATTGTGAAATGAAGTAGCTCAAGAATATTGTATTTCTTGCTATTGTAACCTTGACTTTACTGTAATATGTGATGAAATGGAAGCACTTTTGTTGCACCTTTCTGGGACAACTGGGTTGAGTGTACCACACAAGGCAAATGACCCAGAAATTTCCGATTTGTTGTAAATCTGAATTGAACTAATTGAATTCTATATTTTGTATTTTGCACACCACTTTCAAGAACTTGAGGAAAGAAAATAGAACTTTAAAACAAGAGATTCAAGAGCTTCAGATGCGAAATGCTGGACAGGTAAAGTATAATTTTATTTTTGGACAGTTTCAAATGCCTCAAAACATTTAACAGGCAGATGTTAGTCAAACTAATTGAAATAGCCACTGTTATTTATACTGTTTCACTTGTATGAAGACAGATGACACAAGATGTCAGTCATTTATTAATAAATGCACAAGAAAAGCTATTAATTGTGAATCAGCCATTTGCAGAATCTTAACTTGTTTCTTGAATCAAAATCTGCCATAAAGTAAATCACTCACTCATTTCAGCTGCTAGTTTTCTTCACCTCAGGCAAGTACACTCAAATTTTATCCAAATGCGTAGTAATATAATTGAATTTGTAATGGTGCTTTCATTATCAAAATATTTTCACTAAATTCATCCCACATAATAGAATAAAAAATATACTTAAATAGAGTTTTTTTAAGGGATGACATAGCTACTTAATTTCTGTGAAAATTCTGTATTTGTATTTCCGTATGCAATTTTTTAATGCGAGTAAGGGGGGCAGGATTCTTTAGTTTTATTTATCAGGTGACCTGATGAAGGGACAAAGCCCTGAAAGCTAGTGGCGTTTGCTACAAAATAAACTGCTGGACTTTAATCTGGTGTTGTGAAACTTCTTGCAGTTTTTTAATTGCAGAGAGTGTTTCCAGATAATATTGAGCAGACATTGTTTGAGTAATAAAATTATCCAGACCCATGATGTAGAAACCAGTTAGCTTTCTAAATCTTGTACATGAGGGTTTTCTTTCCACCTTGTGCTTTTTCTTTGCCCCATCCTTTAAGCTGCATCAAATTATGGTATTCCTGTAACATGATACCCCCCCCAAATTAAAAATGTGTTCTTAATTTATGGCAACAAAAGTTAACGGTTGCACTGTCCACATTTCCTCTACATTATTAAGCTGAATTCAGTTGTGCCTATATAATAGTTATCCCTGCATATGGAAGGTAATTAGAATTAATGATTGGCACTTTGTGGCAGCACTATATCGAAATCATATTTATTGCTATAATGTCAAATAGATTCCAGCAGTTGGTGGTGTTTCAAATTTGGGTTGGTCTTTTAAATGGATTGAACCAGATAATGGTTCATTTTGTGTTATAAACTGTTGCTTTGCAATTGACCTGGGAGCTTTTAACGTGCACTTGCCCCACTTTGAGGTTATTTATATCTCCAAAGCTATATACTGAATGTGCTATAGCTGAGTCTTTAGCAACTAAATTGTTTCTGTTTGCACTTTTAAGATAATTTGCAGAATTCGTTTTTGTTTAATCTGCTTTGTGACTTGCTTTGAAATTACATGAATTTCCTTTATTGCTGTATTTTATTTGTCCAGGGTGTTTAGGAGTATTAGTTACTGTGAACTAATTGTGTCTTTTTTGCTACCTTGAACATCTTAGGTTGCTTCTGCATCCATGGTAGCAGAACTTCAGAAAACGTGAGTATTATGTTATTGAACAGTCACAATATACTTCAGGTCCTTTTTTAACACATGCTAATACCTATTAATTTAATTGCAGAATTAATGAGAAAAATGAAAAAATTGCCTCCATTGAAGGTCTGCTGAATTCACAGATGTGTGCAATTGAAAACAGCGAGAAAACAATGCAGGTACTCCGCCTTTAACTTTGTTGTTTGAAAAGTGATTTCTCCAAGCACTTTTTTACCCTCTCCCTCCTGTCAGTCATCTATTCTTCCAATCTACTGTGATGATTTCTCACCATATCCTCCCATCTGTTGTTAAGCTGCTGCCACCTTCTTCCTGACAATTCCATCTCCATTACTCACCTTATCACATTTTCCTCTCCCCGTTTTTTGTTCTTTTTCATTACTCCAAATGTTCACCTTAGCGTCCACATCTCCTATAAATATCCAGTCATTGTTTCTCTGTTCTGGATGTTGCCCAAGTTTCATTCAAACTGGAAAATCTTGAGAAAATGTAAGTTTTTTTTTCAGTATGTTGAAACATTAATTAATGAAGAATATCGCTTCTCTGATGGTTTTCTTTTGCCTAAAGAATTGGAATGCAAGAACAAGAGACATGGCTGGTCTCTCACTTGCCTTGCCTTTGAGTTTCAGTTATACTTTGCTATTTATTCTCCACTGTACTTCCAATCACTCCAGTCAAAGCTAATCTGTTGCTTCCAATTTCTAACATCACTCACCTCAGACAGTAGTTTGAATGTTCCTGTTCCCCATACAGTGATTGTAATTTTTTTTCAAGTTTAACATGCTGTTAATGTGGCACCATTTGTTTAAAAAAAAATGTTTTTGTCTTCAAAGGCTTTAAAAAAAGACAATGAGATGCTCCGAGAACAAGCGTTAAATGTTCAACAGGTAAATTAATTGCCTCGATGTTTTGTTCTTTGAAAACCTGAAATGAAATAGGATCAATAAGATGGATATTAAAGAAGCAATGATGCATTGGAGTCTTGCATGAATGATCCACTCTTGTGTCTAATAATAATATACTTAAAAATGTGGCAATTTAAGCTGCATTTGGTGATGTAACTTCTGATAATTTTTTTGTTTGGGAAGATTGCAATTAAGTGAATTTGCATTTAAGAAAAAACTTCTCCAAGGTACTGACTTTAAATTTTGATGGAACTTCATTCTGAATTCATAGGTTTCTACTTCAGTCAAACTGGAAAATCTTGAGAAAATGTAAGTTTTTTTTTTCAGTATGTTGAAACATTAATTAATGAAGAATATCGCTTCTCTGATGTTAGTTTTCTTTTGCCTAAAGAATTGGAATGCAAGAACAAGAAATTAACTCGTTGAAAGCTGCACTAGCAGACAGTAGAGAAGTAGCTGCTGACAAGATGGCTGAAATTCAGGTAACCTGCATTTATTAAGGCAGAACCAGAAGACACTTAATTTTGGCTTCTCAGTTTTTTTTTTGGAGAAAGTAAACTAGAAAGCAGGATAGAACAAATCTCCATTTTTGCTATTCCCTGTCTTCCTCAGAATTGAGAGAAGGTGATGGGCCTTTTAACTGGCTCACACTCATTCTAGGAAGAAACTGAGATCATAAACTTCCAAACAACGTTTTGGCATAAACCTATATGGCATCTGACACAGCATTTTGGTTCTCCACTATAGTTCCTCACCACATTAATCTGTTTTTTAAAAGTGTTAAAATGTATCCTCTATTGATTATTTCAATAATCTAGAAATCACAGCTTGTTTATACTTTTCTTAACTAATTTGTTTATCCATTCTTAACTGAATATTTTAGTCACAATTGTATACTTTACTGCAAGCTTGATTATTATTAATAGCTTTTGGTGCATCTTTGATGTGCTGTAAATTGTCTTTTGGAATGCTTTATACTAAATGAAAACTTATGAAGGTTGTAAATATGAACTGTTGTATAATAGTTTAATTTTGTTATTTGAATGCATATGCTCTTAATAGTTCAGGCATACTTACCATTTGCTTTATTTGCCTTTTTTCTTTGTAAAGAGCACTTTTTTGGTCAATCCTGTGTACCTGGAAACAAATTGTGATGTATTTCAATCCCAGGTACATTTCAGCTTGGGTGTTGAGTATTTACAGTCCACCTTGCTTGCTTCAATAACTTTAAAATATTGCAGTTGTCCTTGATAGTTCTTGAAATTTGTGTGCATTTTGTTTGGAATTTTTATATTGTTTTTAGCTTTATATTTTTGATTTTAATAGGATGTTCTGAAGGAAAATAATGAATTGAAATTGCAGATCCATCAGTTACACTTACAAAGCAATGAACAAGTAAGTATTTGATTAGCATCTACTGGAATTCTGATGCGCTCAGTAATGCACATCACAAAGATTAACACATAGGAAGAAGAACTTTTGGCTTAGGGTTTCATAGAAACTCAGACTCACTTTATTTTGAATGAATTTTCCATTTGATCAGTATATTCTCACTTGTCCTGTAGACATGGACCAATTGCAACATTACTAAACTTAATGTGATAGTATTCATTTTTTTTTTTCTTGTGCCCCTGTTTTTTGTGTATTTTTCATGGCCTTTCCCTATAACCTCTTTGAGATGTGGCTGTTCTGTGCTATATCTCGGTCTTGAATGTGACCCTTAAATCTCGGGCCAGACTGAAGACAGTACTCTGATTACAATTCTGTGACAAGTATTTTGTTTGTACTCTGGTTAACAGAATATAAAGCTATATTGTATAAGTAGACTGAGGAAAAATCTGCCACAAGTAATGGAATTATTACTGTATTATCTAAAAATACATTTAGAGGTGAGATACTATGTTTTCATTGGTCACCTGAATTGAGTAGCTGAGGAAATGTATATAATGTATGTTTTTTCCTCTAGTCTTTAACAATTTTTGACCTGGAAGGCAACTCAATTATGTGATTTATAAGATTGCTATTGGGCTGTACTCTTAAAATGGAGTTGTGTCTGAAGTCTGTCTACCAGCAGACCTAGGTGGATTGATTAGAGATGAATGAAACAGAAGTTGGTTTACTGGGGACAAGATGCAAAGTACTTGTGCTTGGAGACAATGGCAACAGCCTGTATACAAACAGGCTAAGTCTACAAAGACCCAGAAAAGTGTTAAGAACGTTGGTTTGTAAACAGTTGTGCTTTAAACTGTTCATTTACTTCTAAGAGTTATCCTCTTGAAGATGGCTATTTGGTATTTCCAAGTGGATCGAGACTCAAGTGATGCATGCTGCCAAGGAAATTAGCTTTAAAAGGGAAAGAATTTCTAAGATATCCATGAAACACTCAGGCATAGTCTTCCAGGGTCTGGGGAGAGAGAGCAAAAGTGCAGCAAGAAGCTAAATGTTTCTGTAGTTCACATACAAGAATGTAGTTAAGGGTTTGTATTTGAATTGTAAAAATAAAACTTGTGATGAATTAAAATGAAGCCGATTCTCTTTGGTTCCTGGAGAATTGAATGTCTCCTTAAAGGATAGTGTAACATGGGGTGCTTGACCTGTTCGTGTGAGGGTGCACACTTCAATGTCCTTACTACAATGTGGTTTGAGTAAGTTTCAGAAAGACACACACTAGAAATTCATCTCTACATTGATCAGAACAGCAAAAATGTACATTATGAACAAACTTCAAATGAGAAGTCTGCTTTATTAGCTAGCTTGATGAGAATCTTGATATTCAACAGTTGCTTGACTGGGTATGAGTGTAGGTCATTGAGCATGAGGTGATGGGAGAATGGTACTCTGCTCTTTGTCTTTTTCTTTACCTTGCGCTCCCCTTTTCTTATTTTGCTTTCCACTTCCCTTTTCTTTGCCCTTCCCTTCTCACACTCTTGTCAACTTTTATTTGCGAGAATGTGCAATGCTAGAGGGTTAAAAGGAGGTGATGTCATAATGCTTAGTTGGAGAGCTGGTGTAGCTACAATGGGATGAATGGCCACCTTCTGTGTTGTAACACCTCAAATTCATTCTCTCCCTTCTGTGATCTTCATCCTCTTGCACTCCCCTTTTTGTGTGCTATCCCTTTCATCCCCACCTAGGAGACAGAAATTTCTAAAGTTTGTGTCTGATGGCTGCGCATTATCCACAAATACATTGCAGTCTTTTATGTGAAAAAAGTGGGGGGAAAAATATAAGTAATAGTGAAGAGAACACCAATTACAGCGAGGGAAAGAGTGAAAATGGAAAACCAGATCCTTCTTGGAGCAGATGAATCTGTTTCAAGCAGACCAAATTATCATTGCCATAAAATGGGGCATATAAAGGCAGATTATTGGAACTAGACTAGCCACACCGGCCCCTATCGACTATGGCAAGATCTGCAAGGTATAACATCTTGCAAGGTGAAGGCATGTAAAATCGCTGGCTCTGACACACCCCTCCTTGATGAGCTCAATGTATACTGTGCCCATTTTGAGCAAGAGGTCAGCTTTCACCCTGGAAGTCTTGGATGAACCTATTTCTGGAGTCACTACTGCAGATGTCAGAGTGTCAAAGTCAACGCATGGAAAGCGACCGGCTTGGATGAGGAATTTGGACAAGTACTCAGATCCTGCGTGTAGATATTCATTGACATGTTCAACATCTCTACAACAATCTGAGGTCCCTATCTGCTTCAAGAAAACAACTATTATCCCACTACCTAAGAAAAACAAAGCAGTGTGCCTTAATGACTATCAGCCAGTGGCTCTGACATCCATGATTATGAAGTGCTTCGAAAGGCTAGTAATGGCATAAGTTAATTCCAGCCTCTTGGATTACCTGGATCCACTGCAACAGGTCCACAGCAGAAGCCATCTCCCTGGCCCTGCACTCAAACCTGGAACACCCATACAACAAAGACACACATCGGACTCCTATTTATTGACTGGAGCTCAGCCTTAAAATCCATTATTCCTATGAAACTCAGTTCAACTGCGTGGCCTGGGCCTTGGCACCTCCCTCTGCGACTAGATCCTGAACTTCCTAATTCACAGACCACAGTCAGTAAGGATAGGCAACAAAACCTCCTGTATGATCATCCTCAACACCAGTGCCCTACAAGGCTGTTTTCTCAGCCACCTACTATAATCCTTGTACACTTACGATTGTGTGGCCAAATTCCCCTTCAATTTGATTATCAAGTTTGTTGACTCACCATTGTAGTGGGTTAGATCTCAAACAAGAATGAGAGAGAGAATCTAGTAAACTGGTGCAGCAACAATAACCTCTACCTCAGTGTCAACAAAATGAAGGAGATTGTCATTGACTTCAGGAAGTGTGGAGAATATGCCCTTGTCTATGTCAACAGGGATGAGTAGAAAGGGCCAGGAGTTTCAAGTTTTTAAGTGTCCAGATCACCAGCAACCTGTCCTGGTTCTCCCATCCACCCCGTCTATTGACTGTGCTACTCTTGCAACACTCTCGGCAAAGCGGCCAGCATAATTAAGGGTCCTAGACACCAAAGATGTGCTCTTCCACCTTCTGTTGGGGAAAAGATACAAAAGTGTGAGATCAAGTATCAATCGACTCGAGAATAGCTTCTTCATTACTGCTATCAAGTTTTTGAACGGGCTTACCTTGCATTAATTTAATCTTCCTTTGCACCCTAGCTATGACTGTAACACTACATTCTACACTTTCTCGTTTCCTTCTCTATGAACAGTATGCTTTGTATAGCGTGTAAGAAACAATACTTTTCACTATGCAAATACGTGACAATAAATCAAATCAAAGTTGCAACTTAAACTGATAAATTTTGTGGGAGTGTCTTGTACTTCTCATGAAAATGCCAAACAAATGACTGAAGCTTGTGACAAACCAATGCCATCTAATGTATTTAAACTGGTTTAAATCAGAACATAAAAGAAAAGTTATATTTGAGGGTGATGTATTTTTGATAAAGGACCCAATGATCTTAAGAGGTATGGGTTTGGCTCAAGATTAGATGTTAGCAAAAGACATGTTTCCTGCCAGAGAGTTCACTAAATAAAATTGTATTGATGGAAATTGTTCACCTGTTCCATTGTGTAGAGTGAATTTAAACTGTGCTTTTTAATCAGTGAGTCTGTTAATAGCCAAGCGAACAATCTTGCCAGAGATCTTGTTCTGTGTCCAGGTGTTTTCACAAAATCCATTGATGTGGGCAAAGTGAGGATGTATTAGCTACAGCAGTGAACTTTGAATGACATACTTATTTTTATATCTGTTCCAAAAATTAATGGCATTATTTGGATGCCTGAAGAGTCAAATGTTATAACCTCTGAAATTGAAATTGAAAAGAAATTGAAGCCTCAGACTTGGCCTCAACAGAGAGTTAAAACAAGCCGGAAATTGGATCTGTGTGTCTCAAACTTGCCTGAGGAACTGGAGTACTGAAAATACAACAGCAGAATTGCAGGCTAATGGGCATCAAAAGAGACTATGCATTAGAGCAAAATGACTTGACTTGGATGGATACTGTTCCTGAGCAACTACGAGTATGAATTAGATTCCTAGAAGGAAAACAAATCTTCAAATTGAAGTAACTGTGGCTCTTTGGGAAGAACTGGACAGACCACATGCTGAGTGGGAAGAAGAAAAATATAATGAAGAGTAAGAGAGCTGATTTTTTTTTTTAAAAAAAAAGGATTTTTTTTTTATTAGAACATCAATGTAACCTGAATGAGATTTTTAAAAGTAGCAAATGCGAACTGGGACAGTGTTTGGAAGTGCTGGTGGCTGAGTGTGAGTTTTTCAATTTGCTTTTTTTCCTGTTTTTTTTTTTGCTTTTTGTTGCCATAGTTAGGCATGGGGCTAGCTGCGAAGGGAACTGGGGAGTATAAAAAGAAAGTGGCAGTAGACAGCGGGCAGCATTGGGAGCAGGCAATGGAGTGAGTAGGGAAGCAGAGAGAGATATGAGTGCTTTGGTGAGAACAGGCTTAGGCACAGTGTGCTACTGGTTTTCCAGTTGCATTCACACCTCCAAAGGTGTTCACGACAATGGCAGGGATTAAGGGAAGACGCCTCACCTGTGTACAGTGTCATATGTGGGAGCTCCTGGAGGCAAGAACTCTCCCGAAAGTCCACATGTCAAGTGTTTGGAGCTGCAGCTTCTGAGGGTTTGGGTCAAGCAACTAGAGCGGCGATTGGAAGATGCATTTTTAGTTAGGGAGAACGAGGCAATAATGGAAGGGAGGCAGAGTAAGGTGGCCCACAGACCTGGAGCCTAAGGATGGGGAACCTGACCCACAGGTGGATTACTGTAAGGAAGGGGAAAAAGGAGAGGGGAGACGGTCCAAAGACTTCCCCAGTGGCAGTCCCCCAAAATATTGAGGGCGGAGGGTTAAAGGTAAGGCAGGAGGACCAGTGTACCTCAAAGGGGTGGAAAGGGAGATAGTGGGAGGGTTAAAGAAATAGATGGATGCTTCTGTGGTCCGAGGCGAGACACCAGGATAATAGTTTGTCTCCCTGGAGCAGGGGTGCAAGATGCCTCTGACAGGGTAGAGGGCATTTTGAAGGGTGAGGGGACCCAGGCGGATGTGATTATTCACGTAGGAGAGAAGGATGTAGGAAGGAAGAGCAGGGAGAATATATGAAGGCAGTTCAGGGAGTTGGGGGATAGGCTGAAGAGCAGGGCTTCCAAGGTAGCGATCTCAGGGCTGCTTCCAGGGCCAGGTAATAGCGGAGCCAGGAGAAATGAGATCCTACAGCTGAATGCGTGGCTCAAGGACTGGTGTAGGGCAGAAGGTTTCATATTTGTGGATAACTGGGAAGTCTTTGTGAAAGAAGGGCACCTGTATAGAATGGACGGGGAACACTTAAATGGGAAGTGAGTGAATATCTTAGCTGGGAGGTTAGCTGGAGTGTTTTGGCAGCGTTTAAACTAATATGGAGGGGGGGAGGAGCTGAGACCGATAGCTCGGTAGAGAGCAAGATAGAGTAAGCTTGGATGAGAAGAAATACACCAGGGAAAAGGAGGTTCCGAGTGAGCTTGGAGGTCTGGAGCGTGTCTGTTTAACTGCAAGGAGCGTAACACGAAAAACAGATGAACTTAGGGCCTTAACGTTTGCGAGGAACTTGGATGTGGTTGCGGTGACGGAGATGTAGTTAAAGGAAGGGGAGCAGTGGCAACTGAACATTCCTGGGTATAAGTGTTTCAGACGTGACAGAGGAGGGTCCAGAAGAGGTGGGGGCGTGGTGTTGTTAGTTAGGGAGAGCATCACAGCAGTGCAGAGGAGTTAGGGGTGGAGTTGAGGAAGAGGAAGGGGGCAATTACTATGCTAGGGGTGTATTATAGGCCACCCAACAGTCCGTGAATAGTTGAAGAAGGCATATGTAAAGACATTTTAGGTGCAGAAAGAATAGAGTCGTTATAGTGGGAGATTTTAATCTTCCTGGGGTGGATTGGGCGGTACTTAGAGCTGGGGGTTTGGATGGGGAGGAATCTGTAAAATGTGTACTGGAAGGATCGTTGGAGCAGTATGTGGCTAGCCTGACTAGAGAAGGGGCTATATTGGATTTAGTTCTGAGTAATGAGCCAGGGCAGGTGGTTGATGTTGTAGTAGGCGAACACGTGGCTAACAGTGACCACAATTCTGTCTACTTTAGGATACAGATGGAAAAGGATGCTTGTTGTCCTAGGGACAGGGTGCTGAATTGGGGGATTAGGCAGGAACTTATGGAAACTGATTGGGAATCGTTGTTCGAGGGAAAGTCCGTGCTAAGTACGTGGGAGTCTTTCAAGCGAATACTGAAAATGTTGCAAGAAAGATATATGCTGGCTAAGAGGAAAGATGGGAAACATAGGATTAGAGAGCGTGGATTACTTGGGATATTGAGGACTTGGTTAGGGAAAAAAAAGAGGTGTATGATAGGTCAAAGCAGCTGGGAACTGAGAGTGTTGGAGGAATATAGAGAGAGTAGGAGGGAGCTCAAACGGGGAGTTAGAACGGCAAAAAGGGGGCATGAAATGGTTTTGGCGGATAGGGATAAAAAGCCTTTGGGTTTTCCTTAATCCTATGTTAGGAATAAAAGGGTGGTTAGAGGAAAAATGGGACCTCTTAGGGACAGAGGAGGGGAACTGTGCTTAGAGCCTGAGGGAACAGTGGAGATCCTGAATGAATACTTTGTGTCGGTATTCACGAAGGAGAGGGGCTTGTTGACAGCTCCGGTCTCTGAGGGAGCTGTGGACCAGGTGAGGGAATTATCCATATTGAGGGAGGAAGTGTTAGAGTTTCTAGGTAGCATTAAAACTGATAAATCTCTGGGGCTTGATGGCATTTATCCCAGGCTGCTTAGGGAGGTGTGAGGTGAAATTGCTGGGCCTCTGATGCAAATCTTTGTCTCTTCTTTGGACACAGGTGAGGTCCCAGAGAACTGGAGAATAGCTAATGTTGTACTGTGGTTTAAAAAGGGCAGTAGGGATAACCCTGGAAATTATAGGCCGGTGAGTTTGACGTCAGTGGTAGGGGAGCTGTTGGAGAGAATTCTTAGGATGTATAGGCTCTTACAGCATTGCGATCTGATAAGGGATACGCAGCATGGCTTTGTTAAAGGAAGGTCGTGCCTTACGAATCTGGTAGAATTTTTTGAGGAGGTGACGAAAACGGTTGAAGGGCGAGCCATTGATGTCGTCTATGTGGATTTTAGTAAGGCGTTTGATAAAGTCCCTCATGGGAGGTTAGTTGAAAAGGTCAAGGCTAATGGGATACAAGGACAGGTAGCTAGATGGATAAGTAACTGGCTTGGCAATAGTAGACAAAGTGTAATAGTGGAAGGGTGTTTTTCTAGCTGGAGATTGGTCGCTAGTGGTGTGCCGTAGGGCTCAGTACTGGGACCTCTTCTGTTTGTAATAGACTTGGAAGAGGGAGTAAGTGGAGTGATCAACAAGTTTGCAAACAATACAAAGGTGGCTGGACTTGTGGATAGTGAGGAGCATTGTCAGGTGATGCAGCAGGACATAGGCTGGTAGCTTGGGCAGATAAATGGCAAATGGAATTCAATCCTGATAAATGCGAGGGTGGTGCATTTTGGGAGAAAGAATGTAGGGGGGCAGTATATGATAAAGAGTAGACCTATTAAGAGTATAGAAACGCAGAGGGACCTGGGGGTGCAGGTGCACAAGACTCTGAAGGTGGCAGAGCAGGTGGAGAAGATTGTGAAGAAAGTATATGGTATGCTAGCCTTTATAGGAAGGGGTATAGAGTACAAGAGCTGGCCTTTAATGTTGCAGTTGTATAAAATGTTGGTTAGACCTCATTTGGAATACTGCGTCCAGTTCTGGTGTCCTTACTACTGGAAGGACATGGAGACTCTGGAGAGAGTGCAGAGGAGGTTTACCAGGATGCTGCCTGGTATGGAAGGTCTGAGTTACGCGGAGAGGTTAGGCAAATTGCGGCTGTTTTCCTTAAAAAGATGTAGAGTTAGAGGAGATCTGATAGAGGTGTACAAGATTGAGGGGTATAGATAGAGTAAACAGAGTTAAGCTTTTTCCTAGGATGGACTCGAACAGCACGAGGAGTCACGGGCTTAAGGTGAGGAGGAGGGGAGGCGGGTAAGGTATAATTTGGATGCTAGACGGAGTTTTTTTTTCACATAGAAGGTGGTGGGGGTATGGAATGCGCTGCCAAGTAAAGTGGTGGAGGCAGGCATTCTGGAGTTATTTGAGAGATACTTAGATGGGCACATGAACAGAATGGGAATGGAGGGATATAGGAAACTGATTTAAAATAGGGATCATGAGCCTTGGGAGTCCCTGGGAAGTGTGTAAATAGTACTTGTTTTTATCCTACAGTTGCTTTGGTCCACCTTGTTGTCTAACTAGGGACATATACGTGATGGATCATGAGAGGGCTGCTCTTAGATTTTTTCGAGGAGTATCCTAGTGCTTTGCATCGTTAGTGTACGCTTGATCTGGACCGTTTGATGGGCAACACAACAGCTCAGTGACTATTGTGCTGTGCAGATGCATAGATTTAGGCCTGTGTCTGTGGGACACAGTACTTGTGTGGGTTTTCTCCGGGTGCTCTGGTTTCCTTCCAGATGCCAAAGATGTGCTGTTAAGCTAATTGGCAAAACAAATTCTCCCTAAATTGTCTCAAATTTGGTTTTTTTAATCCATACATCTATAAACATAGACAGGGATCACGGGTAGAGGTGGGAACATCGGGGTGGTGGCATGGGCTCGTTGGACCGAAGGGCCTGTTTCCCGTGCTATTTTGTTCTTTGTAATTTCTGTTAAACATTTGAAAGCTGACTTGGATAATTGGTTAGTTAACTTTTTTCAAATTTAGGAACATACAGCACTGAAAGTGAATGGAAATCTGAAGGTAAAATTTGACCAAGATGACAGACTGATATTGTAAGACATTTGGTTTTAAAGTACAAAAAGGCAAACTTTAGCCCAGCTGCTAAAGTTTTCAAGTTTCCAAGTTACTAATGTCATTTCTTGTGGAGAATGAGTCCTGTTGGAAATTTTCAACTTTACAAAGAAATAAAACTTGTAATGTTCAAAAGATTCTCATCTCCTGGTCATTGGATAGGCACAAATCGGAACAAATAATCGGATTCTACTTCAGTGGCTGGGATTCTTTCCTCTTTGTCCCCAGTGATGGTTTATCATTGTGTGCAGACAACCCACCATTGGCTAGCAGATTCCCCAATAGCATGGCTGATAAACCATGAAAATACCATTGCCTTCTATGGGACGCAAGAACCCATCACTTGCCAATGGCAGGCTACAATTAGGAAATCCTTTTCTGGCACTTTATTCTAATCATGTGAATACATCCACAGATTGGGCCACCCTCAAATAGCAATTTTCAGTTGTGATCACCTGCATCTTGAATGTAGTCTGGAATATAGTGTATCTCAACTCCCATTGATAAAATGCCACACAATAACTTAACACATATGGTAAGATACTGTGGGTTGGGAATAATATATTGGATAGAAGATTGGTTAATGAACAGAAAGTAGACTGGGGAGGATGGGTAAATGTTTTTTTGGTTGGCAAGTTGGTATGCCACAGGGTTCAGCCTCTGGGGCTCCAACCATTTTCAGTCTATTTTAATGATTTGGATGCAAGGGTAGAATGTACAAAAGCCAAATTTACAGATAATACTATAATTGGTGGGAAAGCAATTTGCAATGAGGAGATAAATGGATATGGATAGGTTAGATGGGGTTGGAATTTGGCAGTTGGAATTTAATGTTGATGAGTGTGAAGTTATTCATTTTGATTGGAGGAATTAAAAGGCAACTTATTATCTAAATAGAAAGAAACTTAAACACTTGGTGCAGAGCGATCTAAGTGTCCTTGTGCGTGAATTGCAAAAAACTAGTATGCAGGTACAATGGGTAACAAGAAAGGTAAATGTAATTTTGGTATTCTATGCTAATGGAATGGAGTATAAAAGTAGAAAAGTGCTGTTGCAACTCTAGGACATAGGTGAAACTGTATCTGGGCTACTGTACAGACTTTTGGTCCCCTTACTTGAGGTGGGACATAAATGTGAGAGAGGTGGTTCAGAGAAAGTTCACTAGATTGATTCCAAGGATGAAGAACTTGTCTTGTGAGGAAAGATGGAGCGGTTTAGTTCTCTACTCGGAGTTAGAAGAATGTGAGGAAATTTTTAATTGAGGTATAGAAGATGCAAAAGAGGATTGATAGATGTGGATGTGAAGTGAATGTTTTCCCTTGCTGGGCATTCTAAAATGAGAGGCCATAGTTTTAGGCTAGGGATGGCAGAACTAAAAGAAGAAATGAGGAGGAATTATTTCGAACAGTCATGAGTCTGGAAATGCGTGTATATTGGAATACTTAAATTTGAGGAGATAAGTTTTTAATTAGTAGTGGGATGAAGGGCTATGGAAAGTAAGCAGGAAAGTGGAGATCAGTTCAGCAGTCTTGAGGAATGATTTGCCTGCTTCTCCTAATTGTGATCTAGGGTGGCATTCTCCCCCAAAACGATTAAGTGCCAAATTTGCATAAAAACAGGAGGTTTTTTTCAGTGGGATTTTCAAAAGGAGTGTCTCAAATTCTGTGCATGTATAATGCTGAAAGTCTGAGTGGAGCGTATTCCTGCTGAAGAGGCGGGTGGTATAGTGCTGAACAGGCACTGCCCATGTGCTGATCTGCCTACCTTTCGATTGCTGACCAACCCCGACCATTGTTGTAAACCCCACTGGGGTGAAACATTCCTGGGAGTTCGACGGGAGGAAAGGATGTTAGTGGACTTAGAGACTTTAAATATTAAAATAAGCATTAATATAAATATTTCTGGCACAGAGCTGACAACGCTGGGAATCCAGTGCCCGGAGACATTAGAGCAGCATGTCGGCTGCGAGAATAGTCCCCCTGTAATGTTACTATTTAGTACAGGAAGAATTGCCTGGATTAGAGAAAATTATTATTAGGGGGATGATGATTTAAAAAAGTCTAATTTTCTACAATGTTTTATGCATTCTGCAGAATGGCCTGAGCACGTTTGGGGAAAAAACAATGCAAATTTTTAGTCTGACATTTGTTTTGTGCTTCAGAGTCATCTATTCCTTATCCTTGGGTGTTATGCTTATAAATATTTTGCCCAAGTTGGGAGTGGCGGGTTGGGGGGGTGGGTGGGAAGCGTGTGAAGAGAACAAGAAAGCAACTTATTGCAGATGTATTTGAAACCAAAAGAGAAAATGCTGGAAAATCTCCAGCAGGTCTGGGAAAGGATCATCTGGATTCAAAACATTAGTTTTCTCTCTTTACAGATGCTGCCAAACCTGCTGAGATTTTCTAGCATTTTCTCTTTTGGTTTCAGTATGGCAGTCCTCCCCAGAGGAACACAATCCTTTCTTCCCTGGTTTCTTCCTACATGTGCAGACTTTTGCAGAAATCACTAATGATCAAGAGCATAAACCGTAGGTTGGAGACTTTGCCAAAATTGATCTGTTGATGCCTTAGATAATGCTGTCTCCAATCCTCATCCTGCATATTATATTTAGTTACTCAAAGCAAAATGTTTTTCTTTTGCACCTATCAATATCCTCAACTTTTTCTTAATATGAAGAATATTATTGTAGAATCCAATTTTGAGATATTTGTTTTTTTTGAACAGGTGGCTTCTGTATCCATGGTGACTGAACTCCAGGAAGCGTAAGTCTTATGTTAAAATAATTTAAGAAAGCCTTTTAAAAATACAAGGTTACTTACAGTAAATTCTATTCCTGCAGCCTTGTTGAGAAGGATAGAGAGGTCAATAAAGTTAAAGACCAGCTGGAAAAGGAGCTGCTTAAGTTGGAAAAAAATGAACAAAGATTTCAGGTATTTGAATTTTTCTCATTGATTTACCTATGTCATTTGCGTCATTTTTAAATATGCAGTGCTGTATGGCTTTAAATGTTGCGCTATTCAGTAGGTCATTTGTCTTGCTATGGTTCATTACTGCCATTAGTATAATGCTATCTGTTTTCTCATTATGTAAAGAATTTGCAAGAAGATCATGACTTGCTTAAGAAGCAAGTAGAAGACGCCCAGCTTCAAACAGCAGAGCAGGTAATTAGTCTAGTTATTATTAAAAAAAAATTGTTGTTTGGTATTGACATTTAGCCAAGTTTTTGGGAGGCTTTATAATGGGGCCAGAAGATCAGTGTGTCTCTGAAGATCTGACTGTCTCCTCCCTGTTTTGCCATCAGCAGTGAATTCTTACTCATCAAAACCCTATGTTTTGTAATTCTCTGAGCACTTTCAGCAGGCTACATCACTGCCCATTATCAAAAATTGCCTTGAAGTTTGTCTTTGACTATCAGTCACTTTGATTTACTATGGTGTCCTATAATTTCTGTGTGCATTTCACAGGCTTGTGAAGGACCTGGGATGTTTGCAATTTTAGAATTCCATACCAAGTTTAGGTTTCTATTACTAGGTCAGTTTCCAATGGGATGAAATATCTGTTTAAATCCTTCTCTTTGGTACTGACAAAGGAGATGATGCATTTACTTGTTCTTTCACAGTAATACCCAGGAAACTGTGTATCTAGATGGGCCTCACTATACAGGAGAATGATTGCTGGTCTATTTAATAAAGTCTCTATATTTGGAATTGGCATTCTCAATTTTCTTTAAAGCCATCTGTATTATCCTAGTTTATTATTAATTTTTGGGCTCTGCTCTAGAATTTCTTTATTGCTTAATTTCAAAGTAGTTCTTGATGCAGCATTTTTCTGTTGCCAACATTAGCGATTGCATGCAAGTTAAATTGGCATGAGCTAGAAATACTGGTCCAGAATGTGGTAAAATAAATTTGTTTGGCCAGCAACTTCTAGATTAGAGAAGATTCACATGTCATCGAATTCTTCTTCCTTGCTAAAAAATGCAGGCTGATGTGTGCCATTTTCCCCCACCATTGCTTTTGCAGAGACAGCATCAAATCCTTAAACTCTTCCTAATTTTCATAGTTAACAAATTTGCACATTAACATTGGTGCAGTTGGGTCAGATAACTAACAGTGCAAACATCTGTTTACTGAAACAAATTTTTTGCCATCAATTTTTTTGAAAAGTGATAAAATATGAAGTTTGATGGCAGAAATTGAATTCTTTGACTTTAACAATGTCAAGTTCCAAATGTACGTTTATACTCTTTTTCTATCTCTCAGTATAATCTTTTTTGATACCTGATTTGATCCCTGCATCCCAGACCTCTTGTTTGTTTCACATAAGTGAAACATAAGTTTTTCACCTAGGAACTAGTTTGTCCCAGCGTTCACCAGTCTCCAATTCTTATCACCTTCATTGTCACTTCCTGCAACTTTGAGCACAAATGTATTTGAAACTTACACATGAAAACATTTTAATGAGTCCTACTCCAAGAAAGTTATTGTATTACATTCTTTAAAATGGGTGTTAGCATCAGCTATTTCTGAATGTATTTTAAGACTAAAGGTTTGTTCACTTTATATTTATGAACTTGTTAGAAATCTGAGGTCTCTTATATATGTTGTATTAAAATAAGAATAGCAAATGTTTAAATGGTTTGTGATATGGTGTTGCATGTCATGCAGATTAATACTGTTTTAATTTCTTGCTGGAAACTTTGAAGGTCAGATGAATGTATTTTGATTTTTGAACATTGCTCCTTTTTTTAAACAGTACATTGTCAGTTTATAAAAACATTCTGAGAAGAATTATTTTTTGATTTAGGAAGATTCTCCGTATTAGTGAAATTTGAACATGTATTTTGTGACTTTTTTGCATCTTTAGGTTTCCACTAAAGCAAATCTGATAAAGGAATCTCAAATTCTGTAAGTATGCTTCAAAATTGTGAATTTTTAGAAAGTAATGTACAGGTTCCCTGACCTTGATTTTATTTGCAGAATTGAAAGTAAAGAGCAAGAAATTAATAACTTGAAGGCTACACTGACAGACAACAGAGAAGAAGTTGCTACTTATGTCACAAAATTACAGGTAATTTAAGTACTGTTCAATGTGACAGCATCTTATAGTATATAAACTTACAAGTTTGTATATCTCAGACTAAACTTTCCTTCACTTTTTATGAAAAAAGGATCTTCAGCATGAAAATGCAGGACTGAAAATTCAAATTCAACAGTTGTACGATAAAACCAATGAACAGGTAAGGTTTTAAACAAGGAGGTGGTAAGCTTTGTGTCTTCCTTGTGGATCTTATATTTTTATGAAGTGTTTTGAAGCATTGAGAATCTTGAACTGAGATTTTCATTTTCCTACTGGCTGTAATCACTGATCGAAATAATTAAACTAATGAAAGGACAAAATCTTTAATGCTATGGTATCTCAGTGCCCAAGGAAGAATGTTTTTTCCCTTTCTGAGATACTCCACTCCACATGTACATGCCCAAAATTGACATGCTGATTTAACTTTTACATATCTGGACTGATGACCCCAGATTGCAAATATATCAGCCCATAACTTTCTGGCTCCTCAAATTTGAGAATATCCCTCTGGGAAGTTCCAAACTAAGGGTTTGTGGCAATTTTTTGAGAAGTGCTAACTTTCCCTCGACCGGTTGTACTCTATCGGAAATCAATCAATAATGCGATTTAAACCATTAACTTCGGATGGTTTTGCCAGTGTGATGCTAATAGTTGTTCGGAAATATTTAGAGTCGTGGACATTTATAGCATGGAAACAGGCCCCTCAGCCCAACTTGTCCATACCACCCGGTTTTTGCTAAGCTATTCCCAATTTTCTGCAGTTGGCCCATATCCCTCGCCTGTATCCATTTTGCCCATGTGATTATCTAAATGCTTTTCAAAAGGCAATGTTCTACCCACCTTTTGTTCCAGACGCTCACCGCTCTCTGAATGAAAAAATTGCCCCTTTGGACCCTTCTGTAAAGAAAAGGATCCTTTTTGTCAAAAGAAACAAAATCATTTCTATCTTCAGTACTACTGTTTTGAAGCTCCTGACCCCACAGGGGTCTCTCCTGACTCCTCCTTGCATCCTGCATGGAATCCCCCTCCCTCTTCTCCCCAAATCCCATCCATTTATCTTGGGCAACTACCTTTTCCCAGCTTGTTATTTTCAATGGGACCTTTTAAACTTACCTGCTTTATGACAGCTGGTGCTACAATAAAAGAACATGTCCTCTGATACTTTTAGATTCTGACACTGGGCCCATGAACCCACTATGCTGCTTGGATGTTGTCCAGATAAAACAGTCATGGGTGAAATTTTACATAATTTCAGTGGGCAACTGGATGGTTTGTCACTCTGCAGAAGTTATGGTCCTGTAAGATCCATGTGATAAAATTATACAGTGACTAAACTTGTTTTACATGAATGCAAGTTAAAGATATTGTTCAGTAAAGCATGAACATCAAGTTATATTGCTTTTATTAAATGTGTTCTGATATGACAGTTATGGACTCATTGTGACAGGTATGTTGTACCTTGTACTATAACTTCAGGTTTCAATTTTAAATCTCTTTTATTGCCTTCAAACAGAACTCTGCACTGCTCAAGAGTGAAGTACTGCTGAATGTGTAAGTGAACCATTAGACTGTTTCCTGTTTCATCAACTTTTATTTTCATAAAGATAACTGCACAATTTGGCTGCATTTTGATCACGTAAAAGCACAATATTGCAGATGTTGGCAATCTGATGTTCAATACAACACTGGAAAAATTTACTGGGTTTGGCAACACCTGTGGTGATTCAAATAGGAAGGCTCTTTACTCAGAGGGTAGTAAGAGCATAGAATGCCCTGCCTGCAGCAGTTGTGGACTCGCCAACTTTAAGGGCGTTCAAATAGTCAGTGGATAGGCATATGGATAACATTGGAATAGTTTAGGTTAGAGGGTCATTAGATTCGTTCCACTGGTCGGTGCAACATCGACATACTGCGCTGTTAAGTTCTATGTTCTCGAACACAAAGCTTCTTTACTGTTTTTTCTCTCTCCACAGTCGCTGCCAGACCATGAATTTTTCCAGTACTTCCCATTTTTACCTTTTACACCTGGTTTGTTTTTTCCATACAAGTGCAAAATATTAATAGATGCCTGCAAATTTTGTTTTAATTACGTAATGCACAGCTTGATTAAACAAATGTTGTGCTGTTAGGTACCTGATCCTGTCAGTTGATGGGCTGTTTATACAAATATATTCTTTATTTGTTTCAGTACTTAATCAGTTAATTAAATGAGTTGATGGGACTACATTGCCGTGAAATTATAAAAGCAATACTCAACAGTACTGAATATGAACAAATATTTGGAGAAGGGTCAACATTCTTTGCCAACATTTTAATTGTAATTACTTTTAGACTTTCAGAGAAAGACCAGGAGATTGATTCTTTGCATCGAGAAACTGAGTCACTAAAGGCAGCTGTTAATCAGCAAAGAAAGAAAAATAATGTGAGTGTAACTGTAAATAATGTGACCACTGTTGGTAATACAGGTCTTGAATATTCCTGACTTGGGAGCTGTTTTTGCCTTCTGAAAGCATGAATTTTAAAATGTGACACAATTTTATTCTGTGAATTTGCAGGAATTGGCATTATTGCTCATTGACAGAGGAGTAAAACTTGGAGTTTTTTTCTTGAGACTCTTGGGTTAGGGTAAAAGCGCCAGCAATACGATAAACAATAGCATAGTATCTGGAAATAGCTGAGCAGGGAGTGTGAAGCCTGGTTTTCACTGCTTTTACATTGTAAAAGGGAATGAGATGAATTGCAAATTTGAAGATTTGCTGAAGATGCTGTCATGCATCTAAGCAGTTGAGTTGGGCTCTTTGCATCTGGAAGGCAAATATATGGTTGATGATGTTGCCATGCCACCATTTATTAGCATTGACAGTGTGGCACTGGAGGTTTTGATAGCTTCACATCTCTAAGCTCCATAACTGCCAGCAGCCTGTCAGTTGATGTTGAGATCAAGTGAAAACTGCAGCTGTTAAACTCTCTTACACAGTTTGAGCATAATAGCAGCAACCTGATTTGCTGAGAATAGCAGCATATACGCTAGCAGTAGAAAAGAGAAAGTATTTCCATCTTTGCTGTTGCCGATGTGTCCTGCCAAGAGATGCAAGGTCACCAACTCCAAAGTCCTGGAGTGTGCTAATTCCATCAGAATACTTAAGGTAATGAAATCTACTCATTCATTGGATGGATAATAGCCTGTACGCTGAGCAGGTATTTTGAATGACGATCTCGTTGGGCATCCAAACATTCATTAAGGATATCTCTAAGTGAGATATGAAGATGGCGGTCATTGACATTGAGAACTTGGGAAATAGTTACTTGCAGCCATAATCTCTGGAGGCCATGATTGTTTGGAAGTACATTGGAAAAGGTGAGCAGAAACTCCAAGCTCATTTAGCAGAAAAGTGGTTCGAGAATCTTCGTGCATTGTCTTCCTCTGCAGAGGCTCCCAGACAGAGTGGGATACCTGAGTTGTTTACAACGCAATCTGCCCTTTCTCACTTTCAACCTTTGGAATACAGGCATCTGTACCAGTCATCACAATGGACCTCTAGAATAAATAAGTAAACAGTGCAGGCCTTATTGGGAATTATACTTACATGCTGCTCTCTTTCTGAGCACATGCCAATGATCATCACTTATAACAAATAGAGCTACAGAAGCCAGTGAAGCAAGCAAGCAAACAGTGTGAGTCAGAAAATTGAAATTTGAGTGGTAGTGTTCCCAGTTTCTCTTGTCTGACTGTTCTTGAATATAAAATCCCAAAGTGCATTAAAATAAAACCAGATAACACCAAGCCACATGAGCTAACAGCAGGGTAGGTGACCAGAAGCTTGGTCACAGGGGTGGGTTTTAAGTTTTTTTTTTAAAAGGAGAATCATGAAGATGTTTTGGAAGGGAATCTAGAGCTTTAGGGCTAGGTGAATTAATTCAAATCATGAATGCTGAAGAGGCTATAATTAAATGAGTGCTAATTTCTCAGGACAGTGGCATTGGAGGAGATTCCAGAAATAGGGAAGGGGTAAAACCATTGATTTGAAAATGAGGTGAAAAGTTAACAATCAAGACTTTGCTTACAGTATAAGTCACTGAATACAGAGATAAGGGACAGGACCTTGGTGCAAGTTAAGGGACAGGACCTTGGTGCAAGTTAAGGGACAGGACCTTGGTGCAAGTTAAGGGACAGGACCTTGGTGCAAGTTAAGGGACAGGACCTTGGTGCAAGTTAAGGGACAGGACCTTGGTGCAAGTTAAGGGACAGGCATAAGTTTTTAGATCTCAAACTTTGAGCGTAAAAGGCAGACGGTGAGTTTGGAGTCCACAGCACGTGTATTAGGGTTTCAGCAGCACACCAGACTGACAACCTAACACCTGGGACTAAGGGTCATATTGAGTGGGGGAAAAATGAAGGAAAGATCTGTCATTGGGGTCAGTCTGGAAGCTAATATTGTTGAAGACCTGAAGTCGTTAATAAGTTTGAGATGAGGAAAATTCTTGGAGCAAGAATGGGAAGATAAGATGATTAGGGGCATTGGTGCATGACTAAAGGTGCTCAGTAAGAATGAAGGACTTCACTTTTTGACTGCAGTTCTTGGACTGACAACTTCTGCAAGGATGGTCTACGTCTGAATAAGGAGGTTGGGACGAAACAACTTGTTAATGATGACGTTCTGCAACTAGGAAGGAAGGGACTGTTAGAGGAAATGGAGTCAATCTATATCACTAAGGGATTATTAGAAAAAGATGATTGCACAAAAATATTATAGCATGAGATGAAGTAGTGGAGCAAAGTCAAATGACTTAGATTATTAATGGGACAAAGACTGATATAATGGCAGAGGATAACGTAAGGTGAAAGACAAGCAAATGGAGAAAAACTACCCCATAAAATTAAGAAAAACACTGCAGTAGTTGCAGTATGCAGAATATATCACAAACTAGAAAAATCTTGAACAGAAACTTTACTCCAAGCTGGTCAAGATTAGAAAATAAGTAATATCCTGTGTGGAACTAGGTATGGTGCAACAATATTGATGAGAGAATTTCTGGAGCAGAGTGGTTGGAGGTAGAAGAGGAAAGGCTACAAAAGGTGAATATGGATGGAGCCTAAGGATTTAAAATGGCTTGATACATTAACAAGTCTATGACTGATCTCCCAATTTCTGCAAGGAAATAGATACAAATCTATCGTAAAAATGTGTTTTCGGAAGTTTTAACTATCTCCATTGGTACAGAGAGGGGAGTGAATAAAGACAAGCGATTTCTTAAAAGATAGATAGGAATTGTATTCAAATCACAGGCCTCGAGCAATGGAGTTATTGATGAAGCTGGGTATGAGAAATTAAATAGAACAGTTAAATATGGGTGTGTTGACCCCAAGTTTATAACATTTTATATCCAAATTCTGTAGAACCCATGGTTTGACTTGAGGTAATTAGGGGATACAAAAATGAGTAAGAATTGAGGGCCTTTTGTGCGGTGCGAAACTATGTGATTGATATTTGGCACCATTTTTGTTCAATGTATGTATCTGTACTTTGAATAGAGACTGACAAAATGCTTGTGGAGTTTGCAAATGTTCTCAAAATAGGAGATATGATTG
This sequence comes from Sphyrna mokarran, assembly GCA_024679065.1. Lineage (NCBI taxonomy): Eukaryota > Metazoa > Chordata > Chondrichthyes > Carcharhiniformes > Carcharhinidae > Sphyrna > Sphyrna mokarran. The sequence continues at coordinate 39,061,495 of JAGIQG010000015.1, forward strand.
ATTCTTTAGAAAACCAAAGGATATTGATGAGATACAAGAATGGGTTAGAAAATGACAGGTGGAATTCATTGTTACCATTGAGATGATACTGATCTCTTTTAAAAACTGCAGTAATCTCATACTTAATTTGAAGTGGATGCAATGTAGTGGAAGAGTTAAAAGATTTGAAATACAGGTTTATTACAAGGGCAAATTGTAGAAGTACAGAGCTAAGGCTCATTTATACAGGAGACTTGAGGCCACAGCTGGAGTACAGTGCACAGTATTGGTTTCCTTGTAAGGAAGGATGTAAATGCACTAAAAGCAGTTCAGAGAAGGCTTTTAAACTAATACCAGGAGTAGTCAGGTTCATAAAATCATAGAAACTCTACAGTGCAGGAGGAAAGATTGGACAAGGTTGGCTTGTCCTGACCGTGGATAATGAGCAGTTAAATATATGACCAATTGAGGGTAAGTACTGATATGGATGGTTTGGCCATATGTTCAGGTTTCATCCTGTAATTTCCATTTATATGTATGATACCATGTATAATTAAGTTGTGTGGACCAAGAATACTATTTGTTCAGTTTCTGGGTTTATTGACTTTAACTGGGACAGTCATAGGGCAACTACAATTGGCAGTGATATCCTGGATTTGGAAGGGAAATTTTCAATTCTGAATACTATCCATGTACTCCTGCCACAGGATCTGGCCCAGCAAGGTTGACTGCCCACCCAACGCGGTTTACACATAATTATTGGCCACTTTGGAGAGATAATGAAGAGCAGATTGTCTTCTCACGAAGGCTCCACTCTTTCAGAAGAATGGGGAAAAAGTTGAAGTGGTTTGTTTTCTTTGCCATAATCTTGTTTGCATTTAACAGTTTCTAAAAATTCCAGCAACAGTTGGATGACCTTTTAATCACAGAAAAAGTCCTTTTGCCCACCTTTCAGCTTCCTGCAGGGACCATTCAGCCGATCCCTTAGTTATGCATTCCTTCATGGGCCTACTGTGTAATCCTTTGGTACTTTTTCCCATCTTGCTGTTCTATTCTGTTGTCTTCCTTGAAATAAATCTGTAATGCTGGAAATGTAGAAGTTAGCTGGCTTCTGAAAGGGAAAGGTGGCTGAAATGTTAACATGTCTTTTTCTAGCATTTTTGCAGTTTTTGTCTTTCTATTCTGTTCTATATTGCCTTGGATTTAGCTAACATTTGTGTAAAACTTTGAAAATTTGTTTCCCTCATTTTTAACAATTTTTTTCCCCAGCTTTGTCTTTCTGACGAATAGTGCAAAGTACTTCATGTGCATTTAGAATTTTTTTTACATTTAAAACTCACAATTGTTAATCCCCAGTTTTTTAAGTCTTAACCATTTACAAAATTTCGTGGCTGAACTGAAATAGTTCTTTCTAAAAATAATTAGGAACTTCGGGAGAAAAACTGGAAAGCAATGGAAGCATTGACATCAACTGAAAAAATGTTGCAGGACAAAGTGAACAAGACAGCCAAGGTTGTAATAAATGTGAAAATGTTTACAGTAGATAATTTCTGCTGCAATCTGAAAATCAAAATAACTTTAAATTTTTAAGACACTTGTACCTAACCATTCCACACTGCTTGTTCTGCTCCTTTCCTGGATCTTTGATTTCATGTATGCATGTCTGTTTTGTTGGTCTCATTTTAAATTTATTGTATAGGATCTTATGCTGTTTTGCTTGCCAGTTTTTATTTGTTGCCCTTCTTGGGCTCATTCTTCCTTTGTTTTCCCTTTTTCCCCATTTGCCTCCTCTTCTGCCACCCCATCGTCCTAAGACAGTCAACTAGTGATCATGCTTCCAGGCCTTTGCCAATATTGCTCTGTAACTGGCTGCTTGGAGGTATATGAAGGATACTCCTGTGCTTTTTATCCCCTTTCCTCTCACTGGGCAAACATCTCCCCAAAGTACTTCCCCAGTGCACAGCGGAGGAAAGAAAAGGTCAAGGGTGAGAATAGCACCCCTGTTATTGTGGCATGGTGTATTGATATACCAGTGTGCTGTGCCACTGCTTGCTTGCTTGCTAGCCACTTCAGCCACACAAAGTAATGAATTATTAAATGATCTCCAAATGTATTTATCTTTTGAAACAGGAGAAAGATCAACAGGTTGTTGCTGTGCAATCACTGACTACAGATGTTCTGAAAAAACTGTTTCCCAGAGTTTTGGTGACTTCTACTTCGGTAATTGTTATTTATTTAATGTGTATAAAACTACATATACTTTGTCAAACATTCTAACTCCTGCCAAATAGTCCATACGTGTGCAAAAATCTGATGTCACTTTTGCACTCAACCCAAGCCTGCCAGTACCCCTCTGAGACTGTGCAGTGACACCAGTAAGCTTGTGTGCAGTCCTCCCATGTTCTATAAATACTGCACCTGCACTTTGAAACCAGAGAAAATTCATATGCAGGAAAAACTGAAATTAAGTGGATTGCAATCTGGGACTCTAGTTTCCAGCCTTTTTAATATATTTCTGTCTATATAAGCATGTAACACTGTGATTTGAAATAATTGTTTGAATATATATTAAGTTTTTTCTGTCTAGTGAATTTGATACACTTGTGCTAACTTTATGGAGCTATTAAGGACAGATTAAAAAGATGCTGCCACCTAAAATGCAACTATGATGACTTGAGCAGCTTCAAGTTTAATCCTGGCCACTGTCTACTATCATAATTCGCAATGGCATCAGGGAGTACACACTCTAACTGTGTATGCATAAGTTTGCAGGAAACTTTGGTCAAATGAGCAAGAATAATTTAAATCAAAATTTCATTTTTTTTTTGTATTTCTCCTTTTAAGCTTCTTTAGGATATTTTGTTTCTGGCGAATGTACTTCGTATGCTTTGTTGGTCCATATGAGATACAATGAAATGCTCTTTTGTCTTGAAATCTTGGTCAATTTATAAGTACCATCATTAGTTTCCTGTCTTGATTTAGAGTGCAAAATATACATTGAGGCAAATTCGGGATCGGACTCAAAACTAGCTGCTTTTGTGAAATAAAGTTTTTATAAGGAGTTATTAGGAAAAATGTAGTGTGTTTCACTTCAGTGTGAATTCTGACTTGTGCTTGGTAAAATAGAAGAATTACCTTCTTCCCCCAATATGTAAAGCAACTGTTTATGTTTATAGGAATATTCGGAGTGGCTGCGGGAGTTTGAGATTGCAGCACAAAAGACTTTGTCTTCGTTGATAGCAGAGGAAAGAAAGGTTTGCATATTTAAAAACTATATTCTGGGAAAAGGTGATTTTGTTATAGAAAAATACGCTTCTTTAAATTTTTTTTCTTGTAGACATTACCCCTAAAGATTTCTAACCAGCATTTGAGTTGGCACATGGAATTATATGGGAATGTTCATTGATGGTAGCAAAATTAATATGACACATGAAACTGAATGATGGAAATATTAGATTACATTCTTTGGATAAATGTTAAAAGGGGAGATGTGAACTAGCAAATTTGTTCACTGGTATTTGAATTATCTCCACTTTGAAAGCATTTGCAAATAATTTGCCTGACCTGTGTAATACCTGGCGCAGAGATCTTCAATGCCTCCACCCCATCAGAGGAGAAGACTTATTAGGTTTGTGCAGAAAAGTCCTTTCTGTTCAATAGATGCTAACTAATAAAGCAGTAAACTCTGGCAACTTTTGTGAAGCTGTCTGAACGAAGATTAAGAATGAAGATTATTTCACTAAAACTATCAAGAAGAATTTGAGCATCCATAAAATTATAGAATCCTACAGTGCAGAAGGTGGTGATTTGGCCTGTAGCATCTGCATCCACCACAATTCCCACCCAGGCCTTATCCCCAGAACCCTATACATTTACCCTAGTTGCTAATCTTGACATTTAGGGGCAATTTAGCATGGCCACACCATCTAACCCGCATGCCTTTGGCCTAAGGAAGGAAACGGGAGCACCTGGAGAAAACCCACGCAGGCACAGAGAGGATGTGCAAATTTCACATAGACAGTGACCCCAGGAATCAAATCCAGACCCCTGGCATTGTGAGGTGGCAGTGCTAGCCACCATGCTGCCATCTTTTGACCAGAATGAAACTTAATTTGGGGTGCTATAAAATATTGAAACTTTGGTGTGATCAGCACACAGTTTTCAGTCACATTAAACTCTCCAGTGGGCTGCTACTTTTGATTTCTGCTAGGTGAAAATGAAGGACACATTCAATCTTATCCTTATCACAAAAGATGTAGAAGCAAGGAAGAATGTGTCTTCATTTTGAGGGGGATGGGTGAAATGGTGGTAGTTATAAACAAATTTCATTTGTCAGTGCTCTTGGAAAGTCTAATGACTTTTACTGTCAGAATTTAGTTTTTAAAACCATTTTAGTTTTAAAATGGTGTGTTGTTCCTGTTTGGCTCTTTGTAACTTTGGACAGCGTTAACACCACAATCCTCCTTCAGTGTTTTCCCTTCATTACCGAGCTCTTTGGTACGAGATAGGTGCTCCCTTGTTTGGTTTCATAAATTATTGAATTGTAGTCAGAGAATTAAGTCAGCAACAGATTCTTTTCCCACTTGCCACCATCATCTTTGAAGCCTTAGTGCTCCATCCTCGCTTTCTTCCTCTTATGTGTGATACGTGCCAGATATTGGGAAACTCCCCTGTTAACCCTTCTGCTGATGTTTTGTTCGTTCAACAGTCAAACTTGGAATAAATTTTTGTTTATTAGCTAAACATTGGAAAGATTGAAGACATTATATTCCATCAAAAGTCCTATATGCTCTGCACTGATTTAAAAACCCCCAATCATGAAATTTGCTGCATGAATTTTCTTCTTTCACTTTTTAACCAGTATTACTGCGTCCAGTTCTGGTCACCTTACTAGCGGAAGGACGTGGAGACTCTGGAGAAAGTGCAGAGGAGGTTTACCAGGATGCTGCCTGGTATGGAAGGTCTGAGTTACAAGGAGAGGTTAGGCAAATTGGGGCTGTTTTCCTTAGAAAGATGTAGACTTAGAGGAGATCTAATAGAGGTGTACAAGATTATGAAGCGGATAGATAGAGTAAACAGGGTTAAGCTTTTTCCTAGGATGGACTCAAATAGCACGAGGGGTCACGGGCTGAGGGTGAGGAGGGTAAGGTATAATTTGGATGCTAGAGGGAGTTTTTTCTCACAGAGGGTGGTGGGGGTATGGAATGCGCTGCCAAGAAGAGTGGAGGAGGCAGGCACTGGAGTTATTTAAGAAATACTTAGATGGGCACATGAACAGAATGGGAATGGAGGGGTGTAGAAAACTGATTTAAAATAGGGATCATGAGCCTTGGGAGTCCCTGGGAAGTGTGTAAATAGATGATGATATTGATGTACTTGTTTTTATCCTACAGGTGCTTTGGTCCACCTTGTTGCCTAACAAGGGGCATACACATGATGGGTCGTGAGAGGGCTGCTCTTGGATTTTTTTTTGAGAGTATCCTAGTGCTTCACGTCGTTAGTGTACGCTTGAGCTGGACCATTTGATGGGCAACACGACAGCTCAGGGACTACTACTGTGCTGCGCAGATACATGGATTTGGGCCTGTGTCTGTGGGAGTTTGCACATTCTCCCAGTGCTTGTATGGGTTTTCTCTGGGCGCTCCAGTTTCCTCGCACATCCCAAAGATGTGTTCTTGGGCTAATTGGCAGAACAAATTCTCCCTAAATTGTCTCAAATTTGGTTTTTAATCCATAGATCTATAAACATGGACAGGGATCGCGGGTAGAGGTGGGAACATCGGGGTGCTGGCGCGGGCTCGTTGGGTCGAAGGGCCTGTTTCCCGTGCTGTCTTCTTCTATTGAAAAAATAGATACCAGCTATCCAGCTCCCACTTCTGAGAAAATTCCCCCAAACACCCCTATCTGCTGACCACCTTTATTGTCCTTTTAAAATGCACATTTTTGAGCATTTAGTCACCCTTTTTAATTTTTCGTCTTTTTGCTTGACATCTGTTTTTCCTTGGATCTATTTGAAGACCTCTTAAGATGTCTACCTGTTATTTTGTCATCTAGGTCATGGAACACAAAGAAAAGGAAGGTGAGGAGGTGCATGCAATGTTGCAATTAGAATGTGAAAAGTACAAGACAGTACTGGCTGAAACAGTAAGTTTTATAGTTTTTTTCTGAGCAGAGTTTGGTCTTAAATATTTTTTTTCCCTGAAATTATAATTTCTAATGGTATTACCACAGGAAGGAATTTTGCAGAGATTGCAAAGCAGCGTTGAAGAGGAAGAAGGCAAATGGAAATTGAAATTGGAAGAATCCCAGAAGGCATTGATGCAGGTAACCAGCATATGCATTTATATGCCTCATTTGCTAGAATATTTGTTTGATTATTCACTGGAAAGAAGAACTAATGAATTGGAGGTAATATTTAGAGCTACTTTACACATTGAGGTTTTTCCCTTGAGTTAAGACTGTAGTACACAATTAATAGGTCAGCCTTTGTGTAACTCTTAGGGCAAAAAAAGCAGTGTAGCCAAGAAAGTCAATACAAACCATCACGCTGTACCATCTAGTTTTCCACATTTCAACTAGAAAAGTCCCCTTCATAAAACTTTCTCTGGTGCTTTTCCCCATTTGTTGTTGAAAACCTTTTTAATTATGGTAGCCTTTTAACATCCAGATTCATTTTGCCTATACATAGTAAATAGATATGCTGATTCCTTGTTTCACAATCTAGGAATTTTTTGTTTGGAGGAGAAAGAGGAAATTAGAAGGAAAGCAAATCCTTTCTGACAGGACTATGTGCACCTGAAAATATCTCTGCATCTCTGGAAAAATGCAAGCAGCTTGGGAAGCAGGATCAGAATGGATAAGATTATTCAAAGACCAGTACTAATTTGCTTGCAATCATGCAAATGATTGTATTACTAGAATTAATGTAAAATCATTGGGGTAGATTTCAGATACCCTTAAGAGAATCTGGAAAGCAAAACAATGCTGAGGGCTCTGCTCTTAGTTGCTTTGCATGAAATTTCTGACTTGATTATGTAAGTAAAAGAGCACTGAAATGATACTTTAGAAATATATATTTTCCCTCATTAGTATTGAAGTTTTGTATGTTACATTCCAGAACCAATCAACAACGCGCATGTTGGAACAAGAATTGGAAAAGGTGAAACGTGAAAACACAGAAGCTGAAAGTGTAAGTAAATGTTACTATATATATGAGAAGCAAAAGTAGTCACCTTCATGGATTTTTTTCTGCATATGGAGGAATTTTCATTAGTATTGTACTATACAAAGAATTGTGACTTTATTCGGGGGAGACAAGGCGTTCAAAGATGGAGATGATGGAGTTAGTGAGGAAATTGTTGACTGCAGAAGTATGTCAGCGTATTAAATCAAGCAGTTGAATCTGAAAGAAACTGTAAATGATTTAGAGAATTTATTCTGGGGACAGGTTCAGAAATAAGGCAGTGAAATCTGCAGGAGAGAAGCCCAAGTGTGTTTAATTGGAAATTGACATCAGATTAGAAGTTGCCTGTTGTTGTGACAGTAAAGTAAGTTGGATATCAAAGAAATTTGAGATGTGGTTTGATATTTGGTGATGGGGAATGTGGATTTCCTTTTTTAAAAAGTGTGTGGTGGTAAGACAGGTGCTCTGAGAACCGGTCAGAGAATAATAGTTGTAATTAGCGAAACAGGCTCGATACTTGGTACATAGTATAGCCTAATATTTAATTGGATGGAAAGATCATCAAGAAGGATTAAGAAGGCTGGGCTTTCTACTTTAAAGGAGGCAGTGATTTTTTTTCCCTTGTGAATAATGGGAGGACTCAGTATGATTGTGTGACTTTTATTGAAAGGGTAATCCAAGCCTCAGACTTTGTTTCAAGGCTCAAAACAGTGGCAGAGGAATAGGAATACAAGAAGACAGTAGCAGATTGAAGTAAGAGCTTTTGGGATAGTTTGTCAAGTGGAGAAATAAAAGATGGAAGTGTAACAGGAAGACTGAAGAAATTGTGGGATGTGTTGGTAAAAGACACCAAATACCTTCAAGTTTTTGGAGAACTCATTGATTCTGTATTAAATTAATTGAGTGGTAGAAAGTTTGAGTTACTATTTTGTGCTAATTACAGGAGAACTTCCAGAATACATTGGGTGTTTGAAGGTTTGAACAATGAACTCTGAAAATAACTTTCCCTGCCAGAACCCTATCACCAAAGCAATAATAAACAGATGGTAAATTTTAAACCGTGTAGTTGTACCATGTGTCCAGTGAACCAGGGAACAGAATGTCATTATAAGGTGACATATATATTGATTTTCATTGCAGAAAAGTTGAGGTTGACTTAAATAGAACTATTATAAAATTGTCCTCTTTTTGAGCCTAATGAGGTTAAGCATTGAGAAATATAAATGGATAGAAGGGCAAATACAATTGTGTCCAATCAGCAAGGTTAGCCTTTTCTGGTTGCAATTTTTTTCAGGGTTTAATTGATCTATGGACATAGACTAAGGAAATGGGATTGGCTGAATCTTCTACATTGACCAGAAATGGATTTGATTGGTCAAAATACCACATTATGTGCTGTTACTGTCCCATTTTAAATAGGGATCGTTATCTGAAGGGTCCTAACTTAATTGACTGAGATCATTTGGTTTCTTGCCCATTGGACTCACTGAGACTTAGATAATTTGTCCTCAATGTTCTCCAGTCTGTTTAACATGTGGTTTTCAAGACAAGCCACCTCATGTAGATAAAAATCTACTTTTCCATGAACTGAGTAGAGGTGATTTTGTATTTACCATTCTTAACTGTTGTTGGTAAACCACCATAAAATTAGTACTGTTTAGTATTGAAACTAATCTAATGTGCTTTTTGCAGCTTAGAAAACAAAGCAATCACCTTGCATCTGAGTTGGAGAAGGTGGAATCAGAAAGAGCCACTTGTGTAACCGAAGTCAGAGAAGTATGTCTTAACATTCTGATGTTTTTCACAACTTTACAACAGTCCTTAAAATTATACGTTGTAATTGTAGAAATTAAACAAAACTGGGTGATGGCCTTAGATTTAATTGTGTTTAGAAGTTACTTCCAGTACACAACAGTCAGGAAGTTCTGAGCCTAAGCTTAGTGTAAGCACTTACAGTCCCAGGAACAGTTCAGATTGGATTTTAAATTTCATTTCAGTAAACCAAACTGAGTTTTTTTTTTAAATGTTGTGTTTAGAAGTTGCTTCTAGTACACAACAATCAGGAAGTCTTGAGCCTTTACCGATTTCTCAGCCTAATTTAAATATTTACAGTCCCAGGAACAGTTTAAATTGGATTTTAAACTTCATTGCAGCTCAAAGTTCTATTGACTGAATTACAGAAAAAACTTGATGATTCTTGTGCTGAAGCAATAAAGCAGAATGAAGAACTAAATTTGGTAAGAAATTCCTTAAATATTTTCAAAACCTTGACAAAAGATGCTTATTAAAAATTATGGCAGCTAATAGAGCACAGTGTTCTATACTAACTTGCCTTATAATTAATATATCAATAACCAAGTGTCTTAGTCATTTCTAACTTCTAAAATAAGCTTGTCTTCAACCTGTGATACCTATGTAAACTTCTTTTTAATGTTAGTAAAATTCACACCTCTAACATTAATGCATTTAATATAACCAAGATGTAATACAATGTCTGTTTAAACAAAATAGTTTTAGTTATGCAATGAAGAAGATAATTTGGAGAATTTCAACATGAGCTGGAATGTGACAATTAGTTTAAGCCTGGGCAGAAAGGAAGTGGAATTTTTCTGGTTCAGTAATTCATTCTAAAACTAAATTTAAAGATTTGCATTAGCTCATTCTTTTTAAAAAGAATTGCGAGATGTGGCTTTAATAAATAGGATTCTGCTTTTGATTGAGGACATTTCCTTAGGCTTGGTTCCCATTCTGCTGTAATTTTTAAAATGGAGAGAATCATATATAGCCAAAAGATCCTACTTTCAATCGTCTTGCTCATCCTTTTTTTAAATTTCCCAGGACCTAAGTGTCTCTGGTTCGGCCAGCATTTATTGCCCATCTCTAATTGCCCCCGAAAAGGTAATGGTGAGCTGCTGCAATCTGTGTGCAGATAAACCCACTGGTGTGAGGAAGGGAATTGTCTGATTCTGATCCCTATTAGGGATGGTTAATACAACAGTTTAGTTTTTCTATTTTGATTTACAGTGGGGTGTATTAGACAAGGTTTCTACTAGTTTTGCTTTTTGGGAACACCTACTGAGGTACGCAAATGGATGTGTGAGCAGACCCAGGTTTGTCTTGGTTTCCCCTACTCTGAATAAACTGATACTTGCTGTTCGGGTCGTACAAGAAGAATGGTCTCTCGAAATACTGATTGTTGCTGGGCATCTGTTGACTTTAACTCAGCAAGAAGTCAATGCTTGCTGACAGGGTGAAGGACAAAATTGTCAGAAAATAAAACACCGCAGTTGTGTTTTTGTTTGTATTTGCAGCTTAAAACTCAATTAACTGAAACATTAGCGAAACTGAAGACTGAACAGAATGAGACACAGAACGTTATTTCCAGTTTGCACAAAGTAAGATACTATATTTCTGCATCAAAAATAGTGAATGTAATTAAGACCAGCCTCCTGTGTAAATCTATAAGCATTTTTTTGAGCCTGTCCAAGGTTTATTTTTGCTTTTAAATCGGCAGTTTTTAACTTACATTCATAGGTTCCTAAATATAATCTTCAATGCAACTTGAACATTTAAATAAGAGGTGATAGAAAATATACAAACAAAGCTCTGTCACTGTTTCATTTCTAGAGGAATAGATTTGAAAAAACAGGAAAAATATGTAAAACTTGTGTAGAACATTGATTAGAGCAGATTTAGATCTGGAATAAATATTGCAAAAATAGAAAATGCGGATTTGGTACAAATAGATTTGGATAAATGGTACTAAAACTAAAATATTTGAAAAGACTGATGTTTGATGCTGTCTTTGAAAGATGGGTGATCTAATCGAGGTCATTAAAAATTATGTAGGGGTTTTACAGGTAGATGTAAATATGATTGATGGGACAGCCCAACACATGGCTATAAATAATAAATCTGGTAAAATAATCGAGGGAAATCCTCGGGATTAAAATGTGAAACTGATTCTCAGGATATAAGTAGTTGAGGCAAATAGCTTTCATTATTTAAGGGGCAAATGAATAAGTACATGAGGAAGATGAGCATATAGCTAAGAAGTTTGATAATGTAGAGTAGAAGCAGGTTAATTTGAAGTATAAACACTATTCATTGGGCTAAGCAGCCTGTTGCTATCTATCAATACTCTATAGGGAGAACATTTATTAACACTACTTGGAAGTGACAAAGGAGAAGGGGAAAATTTATAAGAGTAGTTCTATTTTTTGTCACTGTAGCAGAAACTTTCCCACATTTTAGGTTTTGATTGAGCTGTTGCAAATTGAAAGCATTACTTGACCTGTATAATAAAGCAGGCTTAATCTTAACTGTTAAGTCACATTCTATAACTGCTCCTTTTTCTTTTCAGTGTTACTTTAAACAAAATGGCTTTCTCGTCTATTAAAGTTTTAGAATATTGTTCTGTGTCACAGGCTCAAGAATCTCTGAACGTTATTCAGGAAGAAATAGCAGGAACCCAAAGAGCTGACAATGCTATAGATAATAGCAACATTTCGGAAGTGAAGGTGTGTATGATTAAAACAAAACACAAACAATTCGCTTAATTTACCACAAAAGATAGTTGTACAGTTTTGTTTTCCAGTCAGTCAGTATTGTTAGTTAATATGCAACTAGCCAAGTTGGCTCTTCTTGGAACTGAGTTCAAGTTAAATTTATACCTTGTAAAGTTTTGTTGATGATATTTCTCATCCAGATTTATCTGTCTGATCGTTGCTTGGAACAGGCATTCATTCTTCTGAGCTTTTTATAGACATCAATGCATGTCTGACAAGGAAACTTCCCTAGCCTCCATTCTGAATTGACATCAGTAACATTTAATTCTTTGAAAGTTACCATATTCACAAATGAGTAAATTAACTTTATTGATCATTTAAAATACCTGTTTCATGTCCCGTGAAGATATTTATAACAATTATGCTCCATGGAAGGAAAAAAATGACAAGTGAGCAATTTTTGTTCACACTGAATTGTGTCTTATTTAGGATTGATCTTGTAAGTAACTGGACATTGTGTTTTGTTGCTAATAGTAATCTCAATCAGAATTGTTACAATGCAGGAGGCAGTCATTTGGTTAGTTATGGGCAAGACAATGTAATTGGGATGATTTTGTTGTAATTTGAGACATTATGGTGATGTTTTAGGATTGGGGAACTGTTGTGCCAGGTTGGTGGATAAATAATTGAAAAGTTGCGATTACGGGATTGATGAATACTGGAGTTTGTGACTATCCCAAAGTTTAAAAGTTCCACTAATATTTAGTTGTTAACAATACTGAGATGGAGTTTAAGACGCAGTTTTTCCGTTATAAATAGTACTGTAGGTTAGCATGTGCAGTTTGATACTTATGGTTTTAAACAGACATTACTCAGGCATAAGAAATGTGACATTGTGAAATGAAACTCACTTGATGGCTGGGGAGCACATACATCTGCAGGCAGGAGGAATAGGAGTAAAGTTATCAACTTTGAGAGGCTTGTGAATGAGTGAAATGCCCCATTCATGTGATGGCATAGAATGGAGAAAGGGAGCCCTCTCTGCGAATGTAGGAAGAGAGTTTTTTTTTGGAGGAAAGCAGCTGTCAAAGTATAAAGAAAATTCAACATAAGGACATAAGAAATAGGAGTAGGAGCAGGAGCAGGCCATCTAGCCCTTTGAACCTGCCCCACCATTCAGTAAGATCATGGCTGATCTGAAGTGGATCAGTTCCACTTTCCTGCTTTCTCTCCATAACCCTTAATTCCCTTGTCTATCAGAAATTTATCTACCTGTGACTTAAATATATTCAATGAGGTAGCCTCCACCACTTCAATGGGCAGCGAATTTTGAAGATTCACCACCCCTTGAGTGAAGAAGTTCCTCCTCAACTCTGTTCTAAACTCCCCCCCCCCTCTTATTTTGAGGCTGTGCCCTCTAAGCAGGAAGAATCTCTAACTAAATCCTATCTAGCCCCTTCATGTATCTTGTAAGTCTGTTTAAGATCCCCCCTCACCCTTCTAAACTCCAAGTATAGACCCAGTCTATTCAATCTCTCTTCATAAGCTCACCCCCTCATTTCCTGTGTCAGCCTAGTGAACCTTCTCTGTACTCTCTAAGGCCAATATATCCTTTTGCAAAAAAGGGGACCAGAACCCCCCTCAGTATTCCAGTTGCGGCCTCACCAGTGCCCTGTAGAGTTGCAGCAAGCCTTCCCTGCTTTTATATTCTGTCCCCTCACTATAGAGGCCAACATTCCATTCGCCTTCTTGATCACCTGCTGCACATGCAGACTAAGTTTTTGCGATTTGTGCACAAGGACCCCCAGGTCCCTCTGCATTGTGGCATGCTGCAGCTTTTCACCCTTTAAATAATAATCCCTCCTACTATTATTTTTATCCAAAGTGGATAACCTCATACTTGCTCTACCAAAGTGGATAAGCTCATATATATATGAATGATATCATGCAGAACTGCTGAATTCTATCTAAATGTTTGTTCGTTGTTTAGTCAGCAAGTTCAGGCATTAAAGTTCAAATATTTTGAACAGTGCTGTTGTATATACCATTTCTAATGGGAATACTTTGAATGGTACTTAACTTCAATTTGCCAGGCAACTTAAATGTAGTCGTCAAAATCTTAAAGACTTTTCACTCCAATCTTCAGCTAGTTACATAGCTTCAGATCTGTTGCCATTGATAGGAAATGGTCTGCCTGCACCCATTGTTATTTTCTTAGCCTCTCCTCATGGTCATGGGTGTACACATCTTTTCGATCAGCAAAATATGCTTGTGAACTAGCTACTTGCCTATCCCTTTGACATGTTACAGGAAATATTTTAATAACATTTTCACTGTTCGTGCCCCTTTTGCATAAAACTATGGTAATCATGCTATGTATTTTGGTGTGGAAATTTGAGGATTTTGCACGAAACCTTTGGCTTAAGAATGGGACAGATTACCTAATGCAATAAAAGGATAGGAAAAACTTCTGACAATTAACAGTGGATAGTTGACCTTAAATTTTGTGCAACAGTGATTAACTGAGTTAATGCAACTGTGTTGTACTCTTATTGTGTTACAATCCAGTCCATGTTACCCTTCTAGGATGTGGATGGATTTCTGTATTCAGAGCTTAAAAATATAATCAGGAATATTTAATTGGAAATGAGCTTATTGCGTATTTGTAGTTTATTAAGTTTGTGCTAATTATATCTTTTTTTCCCCCCTGAACAGTTAGACATCAAGAAAACATCTGTGGATCTTGATCAGAATATAATGGAACTGCAGCAACTAATAAGAACTCTTATTCTTCAGCTCTCAAAAGGAAGGGAAAATTCTCAACATGTTACTCTACAGTTTGAGCAAAAGGTACAAAATAAATACTGAATTCCTTCTGTATTTGGACTTGTTTCAAGTCTCCCAACTTCATATTCTCCACAATTGTCACTTCACACCAAAGAGGAGCCAAAATAGTAATTTTCTTCTGTTCTTGCGGCCTGAATGGAGTGGAGGGATGAAAAAGAAGGTATTAAGTACCAAGTCAGTAATGTGACCTATAATTTGTAGTGTATCTATACAATAACATTTCATTCAGATATCTTCCAACATTACTTCAAAGGGTTTAATGTACATAAATTCACTAGTATCAGTCAGCATTTATAATTTAATAGTCACAAAGCACTTTCATTGATTAAAGCTAGTTTAATTTAACGGAGAGATCAATAATCCTGTAAAGTGGACAAACCAAATGGCGTAAGTAGTTTGGCAGACAGATTATTTTGAGATCCAGTATTATGTAATGAATGGTTATTTTATAACAAACAATCCTCTGGACAAGTTTCAGTATGCTGTATTTCATATTTGTTGCAAGCCCAAAACTAGGATGTTAAGTTTCAGCTTACTCAGTTAAGTAAGTATGAGGGACAAGTTGGTCAAGATCAATCAGATTCAAATACATGGTAAATGAGTAATGGTGAACACGTAAAGAAATAATACTTGTTAGATTTAGATTTTTCTTGAGGAATAAATATTCCATAGTTCAGTGTGGCTAACTGGAGAAAGTAAGAATTGTGTTAGATTAAAATAAGAGGCTTGCAATATGGACCAAAAAAGAGTAATGGGCTTGAAGATTACAAAGATTTTAGAAGTCAGCAAAGGATGAGTAAGATGTAGGTAGAGCGAGAAAACGGTAAGTTAACTAGAAACATAAAAACAAATTGTAAGGAATTCTACAGATATGTAAAAAGGAAATGATTAATAAAAGTAAATGCTGATCAGAGGCAAACAGATGAAATTAAGTGGGTGATGAGGAAATGACATGATAAACAGTCGAAGAAATAAAAAAACATTACTGGGAATAATGGAGAACTAAGGGTCCAATGAGAACAAAAGGAACTAAATTAATGAGTAGTTTAAAAGAATGGAGAAATTAATGGACCTAAAAACCATCTAATTCCTTTAAATTGAAGCAAAATAGTGTGAATGCTGGGGCTCTGAAATAAAAGCAAAGTTTTAAAAAAAAACTCTGAGCCTGATAGCATCAGTGGAGAGAGAGAGTTAAGGTTTCAAGTCCAATATGACTCCTCTTCAGAACTGGAGATCTTCCAAAGAAGAGTTACATTGGACATTGCTTCTCTCACCACGGATGCTATGACATACCGAGCTTTTCCAGCACTTCATTACAAAAACAAATTGTCACTGGATCTGATGAGTCTGCATTTGAGGATTTTGAGTGGTGACAGAGATAACAGGAATAATTTTGAGTTTCCAGAATTGCATTGTCTGCAGTGATTGCTATGGATTTGCAAGTTGCAAAGTTAATCCTGCCAGTCAAGCAGGGAGAGGAAAAAACGGAACTTGCAGACCAATCAACCTGCCGTCAATAGTAGGAATAATAGTGGAATCTGTTACAAGGTACATGCTGATGTAGCACTTAAAAAATCATTGACAGAGTGAACAGTTCTGTGAAAGGGAAGCAGTGTTTCACATTGTTTTTTGTGTTGTAGCTGGAAGGTAGGTTAGGGAGAATGATTTGATGAGTATATTTGAATTTTCAGAAGGAATTCGGTAAGATACCACAAAGTTGTTGCATAAAACTATAGTTCATAAAATTGATAAATTAGTTTGGACTGTGGTTTGGCTATTTTACAGAATGCACATCAGGAATAATTGTTTTGATTTTTGTAGGTTATAACAATTTAGGGTGCATGAAGCCAGTTCTTGGGCCTCTACTATTTACAGTCTACATCCAGTGTGTTTGATGAAGGGACTGAATGTATTGTATCATCCAATTTTGCTGACAATACATAACTAGGTGGGAAAATAAGCAGCAACGAGGGATGCAAAGGTATATAGGCACTTTTGAATGGGCAAGACCAGTGGAGCCTATTGGAAGGAAGTGTGAAATTATGCATCTCTTTAGGATAAATGGAAACGTGCTTTTTTAAAAAAATGTTAGTAAGTTTGATATTCAGAGGAGTTTGGAACTGTTGTAGACACAATGTAACATGAACGTAAAGCATACAATTAAGACGACAAATTGAATATCATACTTCAGCCCTCTTGCAATAAAGGTTAAGACTAAGGAAATCTTGCTACGTTATATAGTGCTTTAGTGAGACCAGTAACAGTACTATCGTGTTTTGGCCTCTTTACTGAAAGAAGGATACATCCTTTAGAGAGGATGAAACAAAAATTCACTTGATTGATTCCTGAGATTAGTGGTAGTCCTGTGAGGAGAGAGTGCATTTTTTTCTAGAGGTTGGAAAAAAGATGTGATCGAATACATAAACTTAGAGGGCTTGATAAAGTAGATGTGAAAACTCTTTTGTTTTCCATGACTGGAGAGTTTCAACCTAGGAGTCAACCTCAGGATAAAGAATCAATGAAGTCCTGATCAGAGTCAATGGATGCACAGCATTAACTGTGTTCATCACTGAATTCAGTAGATTTTTGGACTCATTGAGGGAATCTAGCTGGAAAAGTTGATTCAGTTAGATGATCAGCAATGATTTTGTGGACTGTTCAAAGATGTAATTTGTCCTGTTTCTATTTTTTATGGCTTACCTTTGTGTGGTCTTTAGTCTGTTGCTGACTACTTTAGACTTGTACATTTCTTCACCAAATTACAATAATAGGCTTTATGAAAGGCAAATCATGTTTGACAAATTTGCTTGAATTCTGAGGACATAACGGAGAGGAAATAGAGAGGAACCTGTAGATGTACTGTATTTAGATTTTTCAAAAGGCATTTGATAAGATGTTGCATAAGAGGCTGGTGCATAAAGTAAAAGCCCATGGAATTGGAGGAAGTGTGTTAGCATGAATTGAAAACTGGTTGTCACATAGAAAACAGGGAGTTGGAATAAATAGATCCTTTTCAGAGTTCAAAAATGTAACTAGTGGAGGATTGCAAGGATCCATTCTTGGCCCACGATTGTTCACTAATTACATTAATAACCTGGAGCAATGTAAGGTTTCCAGATTTCTTTATGATACAAAGATAGGTGGAAGGGCATGTTTTAATATCGCGATTCTGCAGTAGGTTATACATTGGGTGACTAGGCTAAACATAATACGTGGAGATTAATATAGGGAAGTGAGAGGTCATGCATGTTCATAGCATCAAAGAGCAGATAATCTAAATTGCAAGAGACTTCAGGTGAGTGAAGTATCTAGGGATCTAGGTGTTCTAGTGCATGAATCACCAAAATACAAACGGACAAGACCAACAAGTAGTAAAAGGAGCAAATGGCCTTTCGTCTATTATTGAAAGGGGTTGGACATGTAACCACAAATTTACTTTTTTAAAGCTGTTGCTTTGACTTGGGACCTTTTTCTTATTTAAAATCAATTCTGTCAGATCCATTACATTAGGTTCTCTTGGCAGCCTCTTTCAGGGATTTAAAACATTATACCCGTATACCAGATTTGCTGCTGATATTATTAAGTCAGTTCATTCCAAGTCATTTATATAGATTGTAAGTTACTAAGGTTCCAACACTGCTCCCTCTGGTACTCCACTGGTTAGTTTGCCAATCTCAAAATGAACTATTTTTCCAACTGTTTTCTTTGAGTCAATCCCCCCTCCATGTTAATATATCATCCTCAACCAACCTTTGTGGCATTTTATCAAATGCATTTTGGAAATCCAAATACATTACATTTGCTGGCTCCCCTTTACCCATTCTGCTTGCTACATCCTCAGAATCCTGATAAATTTTGTCAAACGTAATTTCCATTTCACAAAACCATGCTGATCCTACTCGATAGAGTTGTGATTTTCCAGTATTTTCTACCATTTCTTCCTTAAGAGTGGATCCCATTGATGGATGCTGCCAGTCTGTAGCTTACTGCTTTCTGCCTTCATCTTTTCTTGGATAGTGTTGCATTTGCAATTTTCCAATCCTCTGGGACCTTTCCATAATTTAGGGAATTTTGGAAAATTGCAGCCAATCTGACCAGAATCTCTGCAGAAATTTCCTTTAACACCATAGGGTGCAGGCCATTGAGTCCTAAGGACTGTCAGTCTTTATTCCTTTCAATTTTCCTTGCATTCTTGTTTAACTTCCTTCCATCCTTTTTGACTCTTGATTTTCTACTATTCTTGATGTTTTCTACTGTGAAGACGTATAAAATACTTGTTCAAAGTTTCTACCCTTGTTTCCCATTAATTCCACAGTCTCATTCTCTTTCCTATTTGGAACATAGAACATTACAGCGCAGAACAGGCCCTTCGGCCTTTGATGTTGCGCCGACCAATTAGGAAAAAGCAATGACCCCCTAAACCTAAACCATTCCCTTTTCGTCCATAAACTTATCTACTAACCTCTTAAACGCCACCAAACTTGGCGCATCTACAACTGACACAGGCAGGGCATTCCATACCCTTACCACCCTCTGGGTAAAGAACCTACCTCTGACATCCGTCCTATAACTACCACCCCTTAATTTAAAGCTATGTCCCCTCGTGCTAGCTTTCTCCATCCTAGGAAAAAGGCTATCACTGTCCACCCTATCTAAACCTCTAATCATCTTATATGTTTCGATAAGGTCTCCTCTTAGCTGCCTTCTTTCTAACGAAGACAACCTCAGATCCCTCAGCCTCTCCTCATAAGATCTGCCCTCCATACCAGGCAACATCCTGGTAAACCTCCTCTGTACCCTCTCCAATGCCTCCACATCTTTCTTATAATGTGGGGACCAGAACTGCACACAATACTCCAAGTGCGGCCGCACTAGAGTTTTGTACAGTTTGCAACATGACGTTGCGGCTCCGAAATTCAATCCCCCTACCAATAAAAGCTAAGACTCCATGTGCCTTCTTAACAACCTTATCGACTTGATTGCCAACTTTCAGGGATCTATGCACATATACACCAACATCCCTCTGTTCATCAACACTATTAAGAGTCCTACCATTAGCCCTATACTCTACACATTTGTTATTCCTGCCAAAGTGAATTACCTCACACTTTTCCACATTAAACTCCATTTGCCACCTCTCGGCCCAGCTCTGCAACTTGTCCAAGTCTCTCTGCAAACTATAACACCCCTCTTCACTATCTACCACTCCTCCGACTTTGGTGTCATCCGCAAATTTACTAATCCATCCCTCAATACCCTCATCCAGACCATTTATAAAAATTACAAACAGCAGGGGCCCCAAAACAGATCCCTGAGATACTCCACTAATAACCGAACTCCATGATGAATATCTTCCATCAACCACTACCCTCTGTCTTCTATCTGCTAGCCAATTCCTAATCCAATTAGCTAAATCACCCTCAATCCCATACATCTGCATTTTCTGCAGAAGCCTTCCATGTGCCACCTTATTGAATGCCTTACTAAAGTCCATATATACCACATCAACTGCCTTATCCCCATCCACCTCTTTGGTCACTTTTCCAAAAAACTCAATGAGGTTAGTAAGGCACGACCTACCCTTCACAAAACCATGCTGACTATCCCCAATCAATTCATTTCTCTCTAACTATAAATCCTATCCCTAATAATTCTCTCCAATACTTTGCCCACAACAGAAGTAAGACACACCGGCCTATAATTCCCCAGAAAGTCTCTCTTCCCCTTCTTGAACAATGGGACCACATTCGCTATCCTCCAGTCTTCCGGCACTATACCCGTAACCAACGACGACCTGAAGATCAGAGCCAGAGGCTCTGCAATCGCCTCTCTCGCCTCCCAGAGAATCCTAGGGTAAATCCCATCCGGCCCAGGGGACTTATCTAACTTCAAACCCTCAAGAATATCTAGCACATCCTCCTTATCTACTTCAATACTTTCCAGTTTGCAACCCTGTATCCCAGTGTTCTCCACAACTACATTTACATCTCCCTGCGTGAATACCGAAGAGAAATATTTGTTCAGTGCCTCTCCAATCTCTTCAGGCTCCACGCACAATTTCCCACTGCTGTCTATGACCGGCCCTAATCTTGCCCTAACCAATCTTCTATTCTTAACATATCTAAAGAAAGCTTTAGGATTCTCCTTGATCCTATCAGCCAAAGTCTTCTCGTGTCCCCTTTTAGCTCTCCTCAACTCACTCTTTAGCTCCCTCCTGGCTAATCTATAGCTATCCATTGCACTAACTGAGCCTTCAAGCCTCATCCTGACATAAGCCTCCTTTTTCCTTTTAACCAGCAAATTAACTTTTTTAGTACACCATGGTTCCCTTACTCGACCATTTCCTCCTTGCTACACTGAGCTTTTACTGTTTCTTGTATTTCTTGCTCAGTTTTTTCTCACTCCAACTTCTTCCTCTTTTTTTCTAAAAGGTACTCTTTGCTGTTTTCTAAAAAAAAATCTTCTGTTCTACCATTAATCTTTGCCACATTGCTAATCTTTGAAGTTGCTACTGTCCTTAACTTGTTTAACCACAATTGGTGCATTCTTCTTGAGATGGCATATATTTTTGAGCAAGATATTTCATTAACTCCCAATGTCTGCCTTTTTAACCTATTTACCCAGTACATTGTAGCCAGCTGTCTTGTCTCCTTGTAATTATATTTATTTAAATTTAAGATGTTAAATTTTTCACCTTCACACAATGTGAAATTCATCATGTAATGATCGTTCTTGCCTAACAGATCTTTTACTATGAAGCCACTAACTACTCCGGCCTCATTCAACATTTACAGCTCTAAAATATCCCGTTTCCTACTCGGTTAATTCCATAATGTAACCTAAGAAATATCCCAAATATGCACTTTTTTGGCAATTTAATTTAGCCAATCTATATTAAGATTAAAATTTCTCATTGTTGTTGTAGTACCTTACTTATAAGACCCCATTATTTCTTGAATGGTACTCTACTACAGAACCATTCCATCAAACAACCGTTCCTTGTTGTTTATCTCTACCCACAATTATGTTTGGTCCTCCAAACAGAAGTCATTTACTACTGTACTAACCTTACCCTTGATTAACAGAGCTACCTTACCTCATTTTCTTTTCCTTCCCAGTTTGCTCAAATGTCAAATACTGATGAATATTCAAAGTCCCAGTAGTTGTCATTTTGCAACTACATCTATATTGGCTATTCCATACTCATACTTTTAATTGTGCAATGAGATCACCATCCAGTTACAAATGCCAAGAACATTAAGATTAAAAAAAGCTGGTACCTTTTTAGAATCTAGGGAGTTTTGGTAGATCACCATGTGCCCATAATCTCTCTGCAGTCACTTCCTTTAAGACATTAGAAGGCAAACCATCAGCTTCTGGGGGCCTTTTCAATCTTTAGGTTTTCTTGCATTTTTTTGTCTAACAGTGATTTCTCACATTTTTAAGTTCTTTTTTATCACTTCCCTACAGTGACCTTATTTGTACATGTGTTTGATTTGCTAGTACGCTTGTCCCAGTGTAGTTCAGGAGAAGGTCCTCCCAAAAACTTCCTCTTCAGTACTGGAAGCAGTGCCCCATTTCTCCCATTACCAATCTTTGAACCACACATTCAATGTGCTGCAGTCATGAGCTGCTATGTGATAATAGGTAAAATGTTTTTAAAATGTGGAGAACTTCCTTTTGGAGAATAATTGAAATTGATCTTGACCCAATTGTGTTAGTATTCACAAAGGAGAGGGGCTTGTTGACCGATCCTGTCTCAAGGGAGCTATAGACCAGTTGAGGGAAATATCCATACGGAGGGAGGAAGTGTTAGAACTTCTAGGTAGCATTAAAACTGATAAATCTCTGGAGCCTGATGGCATTTATCCCAGGCTGCTTAGGGAGGCGCGAGGTGAAATTGCTGGGTGTCTGACGCAAATCTTTGTCTCTTCTTTGAACACAGGTGAAGTCCCAGAGGACTAGAGAATAGCTAATATTGTACTGTTGTTTAAAAAGGGTAATAGGGATAACCCTGGAAATTATAGGCCGGTGAGTTTGACGTCAATGGTAGGGAAGCTGTTTGAGGGGATTCTTAGGATGTATAGGCACTTAGGGCATTGCGATCTGATTAGGGATACGCAGAATGGCTTTAAGGGGAGTTGTGCCTTACGAATCTGGTAAAATTTTTTTGAGGAGGTGACAAACGGTTGACAAAGGGCGAGCCATTGATGTCGTCTATATGGATTTCGGTAAGGCGTTTGACAAAGTCCCTCATGGGAGGTTAGTTGAGAAGGTCAAAGCTAATGGGATACAAGGATAGGTAACTAGATGGATAAGTAACTGGCTTGGTAATAGGAGTAAGAAGTCTGACAACACCAGTTTTTAAATCCAACCGATTTATTTGATAGTAAACTCATAAGCTTTCGGCTCTATGGCCTTTGTCAGGCGAATGAGGTGTTCTGGTCTCCAATAGCACACACATCAGCACAGAAAGTTTAAGGGTTACTGATTAGAATGCGAATCTTTACACCTAACCTGTTATTCAAGTCTTAAAGTGGCTAACAGTGTGAGTGGAAGGAGCGCTGAGCATAGGTTAAAGAGATGTGTATTGTCTCCAGACAGCACAATAAGTGAGGGTTTTGGTTAGCCCTTAGGTTGATTGGCAGAACAAATTCTCCTAAATGGTCTCAAATTTGGTTTCAATGCATAGATCTATAAACGTAGACAAGGATCACAGGTACAAGCGGGAACATTATGCCTAATGAGGACTGCAACCCAAGTTTTTGTTTCTCCTAACCAAATAGAGGACTAAGTTGTGGGTGAGGGCTGTGAAAGGATAGGGAATGAAATTTCTTTAGGTTGCTATGGTCCAAGATGACACATTGATGTTTAGAACAAAGTTAACTTTTGGGTTTGGGAGAAACTGTGTAATCTGTAATCAAGCTGGGAAGACCTGGGGTGGCAATTGACCAACAACCTGGCTCACCTATAGAGTCTGGAGTAATAAAACTTGATCTATTAATCAGACAGGTGGATTGGTTGGTCAACTGGCAGGAAAAGTGTCAGTCCTCTGTGCTAATTGATTTTGCTAGTAACATCGCAGTCTATGTTTTGACCCTTCACATCTAGAAAGTCACTGGTTGCACCTTCTATTTTGTTGATGCATGTAAACCAAATTATCCTGTAAAACTTCAAGAAATAATTGCTAAGATTCTACTTTTGTCTTTATTTTTAGGCAACTGGAGTGCTGAAGGAAGGAGCTTCTGTTTAAAGATGGTGCTTGGTTTGCACCTTGATTTGCCAAATTAAAGCCTTATTTATGTTTTTCGCCCTTCTTAATTGTCAAACACTGAATAGAGCTTTACTTTTGTGTTTTTTTTTTAAATATTGGATTAAACTACTGATTGAAAAATATTGTAGGCAGCTTGAAAGTTTTTAGTTTTATAAAACATGGTATCTTGTCTGTACATTCCTAAATGCAAAGAAATTGTTTAATTTTTTGCTAAATGCCTAAATTTGACTACCAGCAAGTATAATTTGGGTAAAACCAGGAGCTAAAAATAATTCTAGCGGCACATTTACTTTTGGGTTTCAAATTAAGACTTTCAGGGTTATTTGCTAACTTTCAGCATTACACACTCCATGTTGTTGCTAGCATAGAAAATCTGAACAATTTTGTAAGCACGAGTCTGAATAAAGGGATGCTTGTTTCTCAGCCAGAAGACTAAAGCTTCATTCAGTAAAGCACTACTGTTTTTACTGCTGTGTGGTCTGATGAAATGTTAATGCAGACACCAGTATGTCAGTTGATTACATGTCCCTTTTGAGGGTTGAAGAGTAACATTCTACAATAAATGTTGAATATTCAGTTATTGCTGACTTAATGGTGCAAACTGTTTTTCTGTTAAGTGGGCTTGAAATACAGTTGACCTGTGGTGCGTTGGAGGCATTGTGGCTACATACCCAAGCTGCTAGTTTAAAAAAAATGGTTTATAGAGAAAAGGGGTAAATAGTTCAAATTGATGCTGCTTTGATATTTTACTGTTTTCTTTAAGGTAGAATGAAACTATTTACATTTAAGGAGCTGCCATTTTAATAAAAAGTTATGAACTGTAAATAAGTCCTATGTATAAATGAGGGAAAAATAAAATCTCCTTTGCATCTTGTCTTTGTGAAATGGTTACTTTTATGGCAAACTTCCTTACTGCATTAAAGAATTAAAGTCTGAAATTCAACAGCAGAGTTGAGAAATTTATGGTTATCAGAATATATAATTAATACTGTGGATTGATTCCATTTGATAGACTGAGATTTATGAGCAATGATATCTAAGTATTAATCTGCACTGAGTGATGAAGGGTTGGAGGAAGACTGGGTGGAAAGAGGTAAATAGTGACTGGAAATAGTACATTTTACAACTACTTTATTTTGGGATATATTATAATGGAATAATATACAGCATTTCAAAGCAGCAATGGACAATGTATTCTGATTATTTTTAAAATGTCAAATTGCTACTCCATTATTAGCTTAATGCCTTTTTTCAACAGAATTGAGCATTGAAGGAACTTTACAATCAGGATAAACTAAGTGCTATTTGAATATTATTGATTCTAACCACTTGCTTCCTTTTGTAAGCTACAGGTTAAGTAGGAAACTCAAGTTTGCATGAATGTTACTATTTAAGAAAAGATGAAGATAGGATATTGTTCGAATCTAACTTGAAGAGAAGCATTAAGTAGACAAATACTGGAAAATATGTCCTGAAACCAAATACCTCTCTTGCTATGATATAAATATTTGTTGAGATCTGATATTTTAGATATCCAATGCAGATGGGTTGGTCTATTTCTGAATTTTACACACCTGAATGGGATTTGTCATCTTTCTCCTAAATTAATATTGGTACCAATTCTGACTCTCCATCTTGGATTTGATGGCATATGCTACTCCTGCAAGCTGTATCTGCATTTTGTGTCTCAAGTCTGGCCAATACTATCCAATATGTAATTCATAGCGGTGCAAGCTGGAACACCATGTGATTTGAAATGGATTCAGCTGTAAATGGGATATTGTCACTGATCTCATCTCTTACTCTAAACGCTGGAGATAGATAATGCCTTTAAACTTCCATTCTTACACTTTCAGTTGCCCAGGTTACCCTTCAACAGAAACCTATTTAAAAAAGTCTCCACATTCTCAAATTTAGAGAGAATGAGAAAACTGGTGAACTGTCAAATTAGGTGCAATGTCAAGAAATATGTATATTAATGCAGTGGAGACCATCTCTGGTCTCTTGCAAATTGTGCCATTCTTTCAGCAGATTGAGTTTTACATGAGAACGTAGAGGCCAGATTTGGCTATATAAACTGTTTTGTTAACTGCTACTGAAATTCCTTGGAAGTTAAGCGCATGTGAATTTGCTTTCAAAGCAAAAATCTGTTGTTTTGGGAGTTGGTTGTGGTTAGCTGCCCAAGATTTTGGCACCAAAAACTCAACCAAAAGGATATCTGGGAAGTTTGTTTTGCAAAGCAAACACAGAAGGAGGCTATGCCAGATTTTGCTTATGAAAGGAAAGCTTCATGATTCTGTCATGGCATACAATTGGCTGTTGGATAAATCGGTACTGCTGGTCTCCACTGCATTAATATACATGTTTCTTGACATGGCATCTGATTTGATAGTTCACCAATCTTATCCCATTCCCTCTAAATCAGAAATTTGAGTATGTAGAGATTTTAATAGATTTCCATTGAAGGGTAACCTGGGAGAGTAAGTGTAAGAATGGAAATTCAAAAGTATTAGCCATCTCCAGCCTTTGGAGTAGATGAGATCAGTGACAATGTCCCACTTACAGAGGGATTGTTGATGGAATGCATCCAAGAATAAAAGTCTAGAAGGTGGGTTTAAATAGATGTGTGCTTGAACTGTATTGGAACTTAAAGCTAGTGAGATGTTGGAAAATTCTTGCTTTGTCTTAGTTCAAAAGCCAATCATCATCAGGGTTTGAAGGTATGCTTTCCTATCAAAAGAAGCAATTTGAGTTGGAATGCGTTAATTGTAAAGGAGTTCATGAAAATTGAATATCTTAATTTTTCATAATTATCATCAGTGGGTGAGTATGGATGTCATATTCCTGAACTTACAAAAGGTTTTTTGTAAGGTTGACACTTGAAATTGGTTTGAAGTGCAAGGCCTTCAAAGTAATGGAGGAAGAGTAACTTGGCTGTGTAATTGAATTGGAAGCATTTCAAGTTAATAGTTCTGGACATCATATCAGTGCCTTTGGTTTGCAGCTCGTACAAGATAAGGGGTGCAAATCTGCTTTCTTTGGTGCTGCTGAACACATGAGGAAATACCAAATGTAGACTAAGATTGAGGGAAAGAAATGAAAGCACTCTTTGAAGTGAGAATAAGGAGTGATGCTACAGTTCTGTGTTTGAATCATGCGCTCTCAATCCAAACTTGGTCCACAAGGCATTGAATCACGTGTGGAAGTAAACTACCCATCTCTCATTGTATGCATAAATGATGATCAGAAATGTATTATAGTTCTATGTTCTCTCCATAGTCATTGAAAGGATCCGTAGTTAAGTTTAGATATCGCAGGCTGAGAAATAGTGGTCTCCTTATTAGAGCCTTTGCAGACAGACACTGAGGCCCTTTGTCTGGCAACACACAAATCAGACATCTAACTGGGAAATGGGAGTGATCCACAGACACATGAGCTGATTGGATGTTATATTGATTGCGATTGGTTTATGCTAATTACTTGTAATTGATTTTTTTTGAAAACTTTAGCCTTTGTAAGAATGCCACTGGCTAGCGACAGGGATATGAACTAGCTTTCCAGTGTCCTTGTTTATAGCTTGTATTGAAACACCTGTTTAAAAAAACTCTGCTATTTATCTGGTCTTCAAAAGTAAAATTGTAATCAATTAAAAGGCTGATATCTTGTCACCAAAGCTGTGCGAGCTTTGGTGAGATTTCACCCAGGCTAGCTAGGTATAGCGGTGAGTATCAATCATCTCTGATTAATACTCAGTTGAGTGCTGTTGTAAACCCAGCAATAGTAACCAATTTAACAGGTAAATCTGAGCCTAGAGTAAATCAGACAAAAGCAGTTTTTGAGGATCGACCCTGCAGTTGTGTAGAGTGGCCAAAAGACCATGGGGCATGGCGATAGCCGAAAAGGTACATCTCGAGGAATAGGGAGGAGAAACAGTTTGCTCTTAAGTCATTTTGACTAAGCTACAGTACAGTTATAAAATCAGTAAAAGTTAAAATGTAACCAATTAATATCCATCTGAAAAAAATTCGACAGTCTTTAAAAATTTAGAACTTTGCATTGTAGGCTTGAATTTCAGGTGCTGAAAATTAGTTTTAAAATAATTTGTGTTGCTGTATCACATTAAGAAGTTGGAAGTAACTTATTTAAAATTTGAGCTGTGGCTGTCTATGTTGCATGCTAAGAAAAGTTAACTATTTCAGCAAACAGTAGATTTGATTTTAAATTGCTCAACTCATGCTTATGTTAGTTTATAATGGCAGATTTATGGGAAGCAATTAAATGTGCAAATTTGAAGCATAGGCTAGAGGCATATGGAGTAAGTATGAAAATGTGATATTCTTAATTTGGTAGGGTTCATTAAAATTTGAGATATTGGAAAAC
Organism: Sphyrna mokarran; assembly: GCA_024679065.1. Lineage (NCBI taxonomy): Eukaryota > Metazoa > Chordata > Chondrichthyes > Carcharhiniformes > Carcharhinidae > Sphyrna > Sphyrna mokarran. The sequence continues at coordinate 39,089,666 of JAGIQG010000015.1, forward strand.
CTGTGTTGGATTGATCTTGGATCAAAGCATTTTGTCAGGTTAAAAAATAAATTCCTGATACAGATAAAAGATAATACATTGAGAAAGGATAGTTTCCTTTGGGTCCTGAACACAGTTTTGCGCAGTTCTGCCTCCTAGTCTGATGAAGGAAATTCTTGCTGCTGAGGGAATCAAATGAAGGTTCTCCAGACTGATTTCTGGAATTGTAGGACTGACGTATGAAGAGAGACTGGATCGACTGTGCTTGTACTCATTGGAATTTAGAAGAATGAGAAGGGATATCAGAAACATCAAATCCTGATGGGACTGGAATAGGCTAGATGCGAAGAATGTGGTGGTGGGGAAATGCTGAACAAAGAGTCACAGTCTAATAATAAGAGGTAAGCCACTCAGGGCTGAGATGAGGAACAACTGCACTGAGTTGTGAATATGTAGAATACGCTACCACAGAAAGCTGTTGGGAACCAGTTCATTAGATATGCTTGAGGGAAATGGACTTTGGCCTTGTGGCTAAATGGATCAAGGAATATGGAGAGAAATTGGGAGAGAGACACTGAAAGTGCATGATCAGCAATGATATTGAATGGTGGTGCAGACTCAAAGGGCTGAATAGTTTACTCCTAAATCTATTTTTTAAGTTCTTATTAATATTGTTTGGAAAGTGCATTCAACTGGTATCTGTTTATTTCCTTTCCTTGAAGGGGCTAGATTTATCTTGAAGGAAATGAGAAACTTTTCTCTTTAAAAGTTGGATACAGTTTTGATTTAATATTTTTTTGCAGAACATGACTACAAATAAATTATTAAAGGGAAATTTATCTAGATCAAGAAGGCACTTCACTAATATGTATTCACTCATGTATCTTACATGCCACTGCAGGGATGCTTTGGGCTGGATTTTGTGGATAGATTGAAAGGGATGGTGCCAGCTACTGACACCCAAAAACAGCTGTCTACAAAGATCTAGTAATCCCCAAAATATAGTTTTCCCCTTTCCTTACTGTCTTACTGTGCAGAAAGTGCTATCTGCAAGCCGGAGAAGCAGCCAGTCGCGTGGAAGTATTATCACAGATGACAAATTGGCCTGTTAAAGTTATTGCTTATACTTTTAAAATTTCAGATAGTGAAACAAATTCTGATTAGATTAAGATAGCAGGTAAAACACACAATCTAAGAAAATGTTATTGTGATTTTTATCAAAAAGGAGTGATCTGATATTCCACAAATATGAATTGGCTCTTTAGAGTAAGTGAGGGTGTTAGTGGTTATTATCAAGTTAGTATGCTATTTTTAAAAAAGGTGTTTTTTTTTTTTAGTTTTTCTGTCAGTGAGACTAACAATGTAAAAGTTAATGTTTTGAATCCATTTAGGGATTACACTCTGACCTCAACACTGCACTCTTTGGAAGAATTTGGAATCGTTGACAAGAACTTACGCATTTCAGTTATTCTGCGCATGTGCAGACTCCAGGAGGATTTGCTATCATCCTCATTAGAGGAATGCCACAGATACTGACAGTTTTGCCATCTGCACCATTGTAAAATGTAGGCCAGTATTTAATATGCAGCAATGAATGTGCTGTGACATCGCTCACGGGATGATGGGGTTAGGCTGATTTAGAACAACATGTGCATTATACCATGTGGAAAAACAAATGCAGAATATTTTCTGAGGAACCAATGCGAATGTGTCACATGATTGGAGGGGGGATAAGCATGCAAAACAATCTTGAGTTTTTATCATTTTAAGGTTGTGAAAGGAGAGAGTTGAATTCCAGAAATGAACTTATAAAAATGTGATATTTGGCTTTTTCTCATTCCAGTTCTGCTCAACCTGTTTTACTTACAATAATTACGCATCCCACGACTACCAATCTCTATTACAATGTATTCAGAGCCTCTTGTCACTTTCCCACACAACAGTAAAATGTCCTACTGAACCAAGAAGCTCTATTGAATCTGTGCTGGTAGTTTTCTCCACATTAGCCCTGAGTTTAATCTCTTATTCCTGCTTATTCTGCATTCCCTTTTAATGTGTTTATTAAGCAACCTAGCTTGCAACTTTTTAAACCTTCTAAAAATTGAGTCCTTGAGTAATATGTATAATATATATAGTCACTGGTCCATTCACACAGATCATTAAGGTCATTATGTTTTGGTGAATTTTTCTTTACACATCTGATTTCACTGTACAGCCTGCTTGCATAGTGCTTACAGAAGGAATTCATTGACACGAATGGGAGTAATGTTAGTGTGGGGTTGGGGACACTTATGGCATTTTGGCAAGGGAGTAAGTTCTACCCACTGATGGATGAAGTTTGTATACCTGCAGTCTTTCACTTTTTTGGTAGTTTGAAGTTGGTTTAATGGAGGCCTGTGAAATATCAAGAATCTAGGTTCCCCTGAAAGAGGGAAGTTATTATGGATATACCTATCAAGGTATGGTGCCGAAGAACCATAAAGTCAGTTTCTTAACTTGAACACTTTAATAAAGGTGTGCACTGTCCCACAGTCAGGACCTAGACTGCTTAACCAAGTTCCACCCTGGAGCAAGCTACCCCTACCTCAAGGGTCACATGACCCACACCCCCAAATTCCCAAAATACATCTGTAACAAGTCAAAAATATTTTTGTTACATATAATTCTTTAGCCAACTGGAACATTTTCCACCCTATAAATCAAAAATCTTCAATGACTTCTTAGGTCTTTTGACTTATGGAGGCCTTTCACTGGCCTCAATACTTTAATGAGCTGGATTGCGTGGAGAACAGCAAAGCAATGGTGTTCACTAGTCACCCATTAGAAAGCTGCCTACAAAGAATTAGTGACTGCTGAGGTATAGGCAAGGCCCCCTCAGAGGTCCAGAGGCACCCAGGCCACTTCCAGTTTTTCAGGTACCTGGTCTCAGTAAAAAAAAAAGCATGAAAACAAAACACGGCCCAAAGAGACCATTTGAATATTTGATTTGATTTAACAGATGCTTTTCTGTGCAAATGCACTAATTGAGGAGAAATCTAGCTTTTGTGCAATGTCACAGTTGATATTAAACATGATGAAACTATTCAAACATTCTTGTCTCTTGTTGAATACCAGTAGTTCTTTACCCATTTCTTCACTCACCTGAAGCCAGTGATGGAAGTAAACTGACAAAAACATGCAATGCAATTGTGATATTAAAAAACAGCCAAGACAGTCCAAGCTTGTGTGTTTCTTGAAGTAATTCCTTTGGCTTGCAGCTCAGAGAGCATTTTAATTTGAGGGAATTTATGTTGAAAAAATATCCATTAGAGTTATTGTGAACAAATACTATAACAACTTCAACTGTGTGCTAGCTTTACTGCCGCAACATATGCCTATTTGTGACGCAAAAATAAAACTTTAAAATACTCGCACCACCTCACCAGCCTCCCCTCCACCTCACATGTGTCCTGGGCCTTCCCTGAGCCTGGCTCTCCCTGTACGTTGCCATCGCTTCTCATTATGCTGCCTTCAATGGAGAGCTGCCAGCCTCTGGCTGGCATTCTTCTGGGTGTGGAATTTAGTGCCTCATTGGCACTCAGTATGGTGGATGTCCTCAAGGTGATGTTGGATGGCATAATGGCACTGGCTATTGCTGCTGCCTCAGTGCCAGGATCAGGAATAAATTCCAGGATTGAGTGATTACTCCCTCTTTCACATGCCAGTGGGATATTCTGCACAGAAACTACCTGATGTACAATATGGAACAGCAAAACTAATTTACTTTTCCCATAGTCCATAAAAACAAAACTTAAAAAGCGAAACTTATCAAATGTCAAAAAATTAAATGTCCAAATTTGAGGCCCCTCTTTGAGTTTGAGTCCAGGCCAAAGGGGCCTCTTGCTCCTGACCAGATGTGGATTTTCTTTTCCTCCCTTAGTTTGAGCATGGTACAAAGTTAAGCCAATCTCCTGATGTCCAGTAACGGTATTGGCAGCTAATCACATTGAAGCATTCTCACAGACAACAAACCAGGAAGTATAAATTACTGAATGGTTTCACTTAATTTTTAAATTTAATAGGTAGTGAAATAAACAATTGGGACACACCTAAGATGGGACTTAAACTATAACAAACTGTAAAAACGAATTAAAAAATGGAGATAATTGACATTCAACAAATATAAATTCTTTTCAGGGCGTGAGGGTTTTTAGCAGTAACTAGAAACTTAGTACAACATTAAAAGCTGTTATTCAACAAGGTGTATATTTTTAAAAAGTTTTTATGACACTAAGGAAATAAGAGTTTAAGTTGTCATCAGTTTGCTGATTTCTAATTGCCTTCAGAGGGTGCCCTGCTTTCGTTCCCCCTTGTGAAGTGTAGCTTTGCTGTCAACAACCTCTGGCTTTCCATATTGAACTTTGCATGTGAGCACTCTAGGAGTTGCTGACAGTTTCAGAGTAGCGATGATGGCAAGTGCTGACAGTTTCATCATCATTATTACCACAAAAAAATGCTTTCTGCCCAGTGTATACATATTGAAACTTGTTTTCTCAGTGAAGGTCGGTTTTTGTGCTTTCATACCATGCCTGAATATCTATCAGCCCTGTGAGCAATGCTGTATGAACACTGCATGGTAAGTGTACTTTTTCAAAATACATTTCAGTCTTCTCAACACAAGGTGGTGCTGCTGCTCCTCAAAACTCTCTCTAAGGCCCATTCCTTCAGATACTAAGTACTGCATATAAGTTTTATTTATGGTCCTAGGACATATGCTGAGGAACTCCTTGCTTGATGTCCTGGAAATGAGATTGTGGGAAAATTTCACTCCATGTTGCTCTTCATTACTCCATTTTCATGTAACTTAAATAAAACAAATCAAAACTTAATCATCAGATAAAATCTCGCATATATAACATATATCTCCGGAAAACTGTCACTTCTTGAGTAAATCATGTTAGCTGTGTAACTGTCTTATTGATTGCACTGCCTTCAGTGGATTGTCATCCATTTTGAAATAAACTGGAGTTACAATTGTATCCTAGCAACTGCAGTTTTGTCTTACTCCAACTGATCTCGATGCACATTGGCCATGAATTCGTAGAGCTTTGGTGAAGCTGTCCACAGCTTCAGTCATCTGTAAATTTCAGATTTTGTCTACATATTGCCATTACTTAGCTGGTCCCATATCCATTATTTAATATTGTTGTCTTCAAATCAAACTCAACACCTGATAGGAATGAGGTGGAGATTAAACTCCTAGATTAAACTCCTAGATTAAAGTTGAAAAGTTCAAAAGGCTTTCCATCAACACACACACACCCACACTGCTTACGTGGGCATAAACCTCTCTGATTCATGCTGTGAAAGCAGTAGGAATATATGGAAATTGTAATTGGGCCCATAAACATTTTGTAATCAGAGTTAAAAGCTTTTTTGACAATTACTGGCGTATTGGTATTGTATGGATGCCACCTGCCATGGTGTAAATATCCTTATAGAGTACTAATGAGGCACTGAAATGGCCAGTATAGGATCTTTCCCAGGATGAAGCACTCTGGAGGGGAGTCCCCAGAGAATGCCAGTCTGAGTTGGTTATATTTTTAGATGTTGTGCAGTGAGGAGGGTGTTTCTCAGATGGAGGTGAAAGGGCTCATGGCTCACTTTTTGCAGTATGGAAAGTGTGCCCACCCTCCAAGGTGAGTTTGGAATTTAATCAGGCAGGAAGGTACCAGCTAGGGATCCCACTGTGAGAACCTGCATTGAGCATGATCATGTAAACCTATTTGTGACAAATAAAACTTTAAAATCCTTCCCACTGATCTTCCTTCATCTCAATCCCATCTTCACACACGTCCTGGGTCACTCCCTAATCCTGGCTCTCTCTGTGCATTGCCATCCCTCCTCATTGTGCTGCTGTCAACGGAGAGCTGCTGGTTTCCGAATAGCTGGTGTTTCTCTGGGCGTGGGATTTAGTGCCTCATTGGCACTCAGTATGGCGAATGTCCCCAAAGCAGGTGACGTGGGATGGCATAATGGTACAATAGTTAGTGCTGCTGCCTCACAGTGCCAGGGACCAGGATTCAATTCTGGCATTGAGTGATTTTATGGAGTTTACACATTCTCCCTGTGTCTGCCTGGGTTCCCTTTGGGTGCTCTGGTTTCTTCCTACACTCCAAAAATGTGCAAGTTAGGTTGGTTGGCCATGCTAAATTGCACCCCCTCCCAGCGTCCCAAGATGTGTAATTTAGATGGGATTACGGAGTGGGTCTTGGTATGATCTGTCAGTGTCAGTACAGACTCAATGAGCTGAATGGCCTCCCTCTGCACTGGGATTCTGTGATTCTAGCAGATGCTGTTTTTCACTAACTCTTCAGCTAATGGATAGGAACTTCATTGCCTGGATTAAATTCTACTCTTTTTGTTTCTACATCCCAAGGAAAATAATCTCCTGCCTAATGATATAATGCTTGCTGATTTAACAGACTGCTGAATGCAGAATATACTGGGATGTGCAGAACAGTCATGGATCAGGAAGTGTAAGTGAAATCATTTAATAACGTGGAGCAAAAGCAACGTGACTGAAGGGGAAGTGCTCGTCATGCAGACATAGTAAGAAATGGGGAAGTGCTTGTTATATCAACAGGAAATGAAGAAATGAGAAACTGATGGTGCTGGTTTGGGAGACCCCCTTCCTCACCCCAGTTGCCTCAGGCACAGAGGAAAGTTACAGATATTTTCTGCTTTAGGTAGCTGTAACTGCAGTATGCCTGTTGCTGCTCTTCTTAGTATTTGTCCGCAAATAAAAGTCAGTTTTATTTGACTGTCCTGTGACTTTTGGATATGGGAATTCAGGTATAATCATCAGTCTGATGTAACGATTAAAAAGTGTCCAAGTCAAAACTGTAGAAGTCTGATGATGATAATGTTCACCAAATAATGTACAAAGAGCCTTTAAGTGCATTCTCTTCAATAGTTAGAAAATATTATATAAACATAGGTACATAACATATACACTGTGAATATCCAGTATGCATGATGTAGCAATGTTTAGATCATTAACTAGATTACAATGCACTTGAGGTGGGAGGAGGAAAGTTCAAAGGAGATGTAAGGGGCAAGTTTTTTTTAATCCAAAGAGTGGTAAGTGTGTGGAACGTGCTGCCAGATGTGGTTGTGGAGCAGATATGATAGAGGTGTTTAAGGGGCTTTTAAATAAGCACATGAATATATAAGGACTAGAGGGTTAAGGACCAAGGGCAGGCAGAAGGGATTAGTTTAATTTGGTGTTATGTTAGGCACAACGTTGTGGGCCAAAGGGCCTGTTCCTGTGCTATACTGTTCTATATTGTAAATCATCTTTTAATAAAACGTATGTTTCTCTACTGGAGGTTCTCTGTTAGTGTGGTGTTGAAACTATTTGGCCTATAAATGCCTTTCAATAGCCAAATGATGGAATGTTTGCCTGGGAAATGTTTCCACAGCCAGCAGGATCACATATGATGTAGCTGCCATTGGGTTCAAAGGCTCCTTCATTGGTCAGACAAATCACACTAAAGTTTTATTGAATTATACTGAGCTTTCTATATACAAGTTTGGTAATGGGGGTCATGCCTGTTGCCATGGCAACCTGTTACGAAGTTAAAGCTGTTTGTACTTTTAAACAGCAGGAGTCAGAAGGTTTAGTAAAAATGCCTTATTTTTATGTCTGATATTGAATGGGATCAATTGTTTGAAATTCTTGAGATTTAATCTCCAGCCGTGTGATTTACGCTCAGTTATAAATATTGGGATTAATGGATGTTTTGAAGCCACTGATACAAATTTCTTCAACTATTCAGCTCAACATAGTCAATTTCACTCATTTAACTCTAAGTGCCACTACTTCTGGGCATAGAACATAGAACATAGAACAATACAGCACAGAACAGGCCCTTCGGCCTTCGATGTTGTGCCGACCAAAATAAAAAGCAATGCCCCTCCAAACTAAACCATTCCCTTCTCTTCCATATACTTATCAATTAACCTCTTAAACGCCACCAAACTTGGCGCATCTACAACAGCTGCAGGCAGGGCATTCCACTCCCTAATCACTCTTTGAGTAAAGAACCTACCTCTGATATCCGTCCTATAACTCATACCCCTTAATTTAAAGCTGTGTCCCCTCGTGCTAGCTTTCTCCATCCTAGGAAAAAGGCTATCACTGTCCACCCTATCTAAACCTCTAATCATCTTATATGCTTCAATAAGATCCCCTCTTAGCCGCCTCCTTTCTAACGAAAACAACCTCAAATCCTTCAACCTCTCTTCATAGGACCTGCCCTCCATACCAGGCAACATCCTGGTAAACCTCCTCTGTACCCTCTCCAATGCCTCCACATCTTTCTTATAATGTGGCGACCAGAACTGCACACAATACTCCAAGTGCGGCCGCACTAGAGTTTTGTACAGTTGCAACATGATGCTGCGGCTCCTAAATTCAATCCCCCTACCAATAAAAGCTAAGACTCCATATGCCTTCTTAACAACTTTATCCACTTGACTGCCTACTTTCAGGGATCTATTGACACATACACCAAGATCCTTCTGTTCCTCAACACTATTAAGAGCCCTACCATTAGCCCTATACTCTACACATTTATTGTTCCTGCCAAAGTGCATTACCTCACACTTTTCCACATTAAACTCCATTTGCCACCTCTCGGCCCAGCTCTGCAACTTGTCCAAGTCACTCTGTAAACTAAAACACCCCTCTTCACTATCTACCACACCACCAACTTTAGTATCATCTGCAAATTTACTGATCCATCCCTCAATACCCTCATCCAGATCATTTATAAAAATTACAAACAGCAGGGCCCCAAAACAGACCCCTGAGGCACACCACTTGTCACCGAACTCCACGATGAATATCTCCCATCAACCACCACCCTCTGTCTTCTATCTGCCAGCCAATTCCTAATCCAATTAGCTAAATCACCCTCTATTCCACACATCTGCATTTTCTGTAGAAGTCTTCCATGGGCCACCTTATCAAACGCCTTACTAAAGTCCATATATACTACATCAACCGCCTTACCCCCATCCACCTCTCTGGTCACTTTCTCAAAAAACTCAATGAGGTAACTCAATGAGGCACTGTGACAAGCTCCAGCAACCAGTACCAAATGCACTTATTCCATAACCTTTGTAGAGTGGGTGGCATATGGACGCTGGGATGACGCAGATACAAAAGGTGTTGGGAGCATGGGGGTCCTCCTGGAATGCAGGCAGACATACAACATATAAGAACTGCTCAGTTTCTGTCAATAAATATCCAGTGTTAGTCCCTGGTTGCCAGTTATTAGAACCCAGTAATTCTATACGGTCTCAGGACTTGGTGATTGGCCCAAACATTTGCCACATTCAGCTCAAGTCTGATGAAAACTTTGCAAACAACAGGGCGGAATTCAAAAAGGAATGGTGTACCTACTGCAGAACCAGCCTAGCAGACAAATCAAAGAAGATACAGATGTACTCTCTCAAATTTCACAGGTCCCAAGGCGGAGAAGAAATTTGAGTCCTTTTGTTTTCAAATGAAGGAAGGAAAGGAGGATCCTGAGATATTGCTGAAAAAGTTCAAGCACATATGCATGCCAGTAAAAAATATCGTACTGGATAGACATGTGTTCAATGCAACCAACCAAAAGCTTGATGATTCTTCTAGAAAGATTCTGGAAAGAAATGTGAGTTTGGCACACTCACCGATGACTTGGTGAGAGATCACATTGTACGTAGAGTCACTGGACTCATTTGTCAGCTCCTCCATCGAGCTGCTCAACGTGATCATTGGGTAGCACAATGGTTAGCACTGCTGCTTCGCAGATCCAGGTCCCGGGTTCAATTCCTGGCTCGAGTCACTGTGTGGAGTTTACACATTCTCCTTGTGTCTGTGTGGGTTCCTCCCACAAACCAAAGATGTGCAGGTTAGTTTGATTGGCTATGCTAAGAAATTGCCCCTCAGTGTCCAGGGATGCACAGGTTAGAGGGATTAGTGGATAAAATATGTAGATATGGAAATAGGGCCTGGGTGGGATTGTGTTCAGTGCAGACTCGATGGGCTGAAGGGCTTCATTCTGCATTGTAGGTTTCTACAATTCTACGATCAAACAGAACTCTTAGCTCCTTCACTACTGCAATACTTTAAATTTGAGCACTGTACTCCTATCAGTGATGCCTTTCATTCTGGACTTGGAGCAGCCTGCATCCAGAATGGCAGACCAGCCCTGTACATCAGGGGACCGCGCCAACAGTGAGACTTGTTATCCCTAAATCAAAAAGGAACTCCTTGCCCGAGTCATTGGTGGCAGAAATTCCATGACTTCATTTCTGGTTGTCCTGTAAATGTTGAAATTGATGATGAACCACATTGAACTATTCTTCAAATGCCTCTTCACACTACACCTATGAAGCTCTACTTTGTTGAAGCTCTTTCCAGAGCCTTCCTACCTATAATTGAACAGGTAGACACTAAGGGCAATCTTTAGCATAGTCAATCAACCTAACCTGCACATCTTTGGACTGTGGTAAGAAACCGGAGCATCCGGAGGAAGCCCATACAGACACACGAAGAATGTGCAAACTCCACACAGACAATGACCCAATTCTGGAATCGAACCCGGGTCCCTGGCCTGTGAAGCAGCAATACTAACCACTGTGCAACCATACCGCCCCTGAGGGAGGTAGGCAATGTAAGTTACTCTTTGATCAGTAATCAAAATGATGCATTTAAGTGTTAGCGTTAAATATTGAGTGTTTGATGTTTGAGTATCCTAGTTACTGAACAGCAGTGGTTTTAGTATCTTTGACTTTTTTTATCCATAACAGCTGAAGACCCATGACTGGAGCTGAAAGTAGGAGGTGACCTGTCTTCAGTGGATGATGAGAGCCAGGGAAGCATGTTCCAGCTGATGGTTGGAGAGGAAAGGGTTAAAATCAGATACTGATGTAATGGCTGATGTCACATGATTAAGTAAGCGTGACCTTGAGGGAAGCACATGTCAGTCTTGTGAAGAGTTACTGAGATGTACACAAATCTGTAAATAAGTTTAATAACACACACTAATGTAGCTTTCTTAGAGAGAGACAGGAAAACCCTAAAGAAAGCCTATCCAGACCCCAAACAGTGGCCAGATAATTGGCTGCCACCTTAATTCAGACCACCTCCAAGAATTGCGATCCAGTCAGAAGGCTGGAAACTTGGCAGCCTCAACAACAGTCACATGAATTGGGGATCATTGCTCAAGCCACAGCTTCAGGGAGATGACACTTCACTGGTCAGGCACCATTGAAGACGACTAATTGGTATTGGGGGAATCAGGCTGGCACTGAAATCCAGAGTGGGGATAGGGTTATCACGCAAGGCAGCGCCATTGATTTGGGGGCCTCTGTTACCACCAAGAGACCTCTCTGTGGGTCACAGAGTGCCCAAAAAAAGAGGTGCTCAAATAAAGAGGGCGCACAGCCTGGGAACCCACTGGGAGGCCATCAGGTTTCACTGGGCACTCTCCCTATTGACAGCCAGTCTTCCCTATGTCTGCAAAGTGCCTGAGCTCACAACAGGAGGCTCCTAATTCATCAGATACTTAAGTGATTCAGTTAAATTGTGGGCAAGCAGATAACCTGTTAGTTTTAATATGACCGGCAAAGCAGCACAACAGCAGGAAAATGTTGGTCATCCCAGCATCACAGAGTCCAGAAAGATGTCATTCAGTCCATCATGTCTACTTCAGTTCTCCAAGCAAGCATTATAACTTGGTGCCATTCCTCTGACCTTTATCTCCTGCGCGTTCTCTCTGTTTAAACGATAATCTAATACCTCCTTCAATGCCTCGATCAAACTTCCGTCTGCTATATCTAAAGACAGCACATTCCAGACCCAAAAAACTTGCTGTGTGAAAGAGTTTTCTCACATTGCATTTGCTTCTTTTGCAAATCACTTTAAATCTGTGCCCTGTCATTCCTGATCTTTTTACAAGCATGTACAGTTTCTCCCGATCTACTTGGTCTAACCCCTTCACGATTTTAAACGTCTCTATCCAATCTCTTTTTAGCTTTCTTCTCTCCAAGGAGAACAATCCTAATCTATCCTCATAACTGAAGTTTCCCATTCCTGGAATCATTCTATAAGAACATAAGAAATAGGAGCAGGAGTAGGCCATCTAGCCCTTCGAGCCTGCCCCGTCATTTAACAAGATCATGGCTGATCTGAAGTGGATCAGTTCCACTTTCCTGCTTTCTCCCCATAACCCTTAATTCCCTTGTCTATCAGAAACCTATCTACCTATGGCTTAAATATATTCAGTGAGGTAGTTTCCACCAGTTCAATGGGCAGAGAATTCCAGAGACTCACCACCCTTTGAGTGAAGAAGTTCCTCCTCAACTCTGATCTAAACTGCCCCCCCGCCCCCTTATTTTGAGGCTGTGCTCTCTAGTTCTGCTACTCTTTCTAAGCAGGAAGAATCTCTCTATCTCTACTCTATCTATTCCCTTCATTACCTTATATGTCTCTGTAAGATCCCCACTCAGCCTTCTAAACTCTGAGTACAGACCCAGTCTATTCAATCTCTCTTTATAGGCTAATCCCCTCAGCTCTAGTATCAGCTTAGTGAACCTTCTCTGTACCCCCTCCAAGGCCAATATATCCTTCTGCAAATGCGGCAACCAAAACTGCACATAGTACTCCAGTTGTGGCCTCACCAGTGCCCTGTACAGTTGCAGCAAATCCTCCTTGTTTTTATATTCTATCCCCCTTGCTATAAAGGCCAATATTCCATGTGTCTTCTTGGTCACCTGCTGCACCTGCAGACTGAGTTTTTGCGATTTGTGCACAAGGACCCCCAGGTCCCTCTGCAGTGTAGCATGCTGCAGCTTTTCACCATTTAACTAATAATTCCTCCTAATATTATTTCTACCAAAGTGGATAACCTTACGCTTGCTAACATTATACTCCATCTGCCAGGTCCTCGCCCACTCACTCAACCTATCCAGATCCCTCTGCAGACTTTCCACGCCTTCCACGCAATTTGCTTTTCCACTCATCTTCGTGTCATCAGCAAAATTCTTGCCAAGTCCTCACACTTTCCCAACTTTCCTGCTTCCTAACCCATCCCCAAGTGGCTGGTAAAATTCCAGCTATGATATATGAATGGAAGACAAATAAAAATGATGAGTCCAAAATGCTGTGAGTTCTCAGCCCTGCACTTTAATGCCTGTTCACCATGGAGCTGTCATAGTACAGTGTACTATTCCTTGATTAAATTAAGGTTCCAAAAAGTTGAACTTGGAGATGTCAGGACACCCTCTCCACTGAAAACAAATGACCTCAACTAGAAGACCCCAAACTGCAGCAGGATGGACATAAAATCCAGCCCATGCAACCAGCCAAAATACTGCCAAGCACTCTACAGAGATGCTGCTGCAACAAATTTATTACTTGGACCTCTTCAAGCAGAGGTACTTGTTTACAGTGCATTAAAATGTCTGAGTCATTTCTGCCCACTGCATAATTTATCATCCAACTATGAGCAAGTATGCAGCAAGACAAGGGGGAGGCTCCTGATGAGGGAGAACAAGGAGGTAAGTGACACAGAGAGAGATGATGTGCGGGAAAGTAGGTTTGTATGAGATCTTACCACTCACCAATTTTGTTTTTTCAATAAAGTTGCAATATGTATGTTAGCATAAGTAGTTAAAATTTAGATTAATTATCTACTGTAATAACGAATTAACAAGGTCGAAGGCATTTTGATGTTAACACACGTCTATAGAAGCCATTTTGTATTTTGCATTAGTTCCATAAATTAAACTATTAAATGAAATTATTGTCATGAACCAGATTATTGTAGAAGTATTGAGCCTTGGTTGAGTTATAATTAATGAACTGACAATCATATTAGACTGGATTTTCATTTAAAGCTAGTGAAGTTCAATTATTGTAATTCTCATTGTGTGTGAGAGAGTGCTGTTCCAGGTACACAGTTCTAGTAATGAAGCCTTTTGGGTTCTTTGTAAAGGTCTCTGATAAAGGCTTATCACAATCTTGTGGAGATTGGCCCAGTGAATTGGGAAATCGTTTGAAATCAGATTAAAAACAGTGTGAAACAACTCTGTTATATTCTTCTCTGGAGTATTAATGTGATTAAGAGCCAATCAATGAAGCCAGCAACAGCAAAAGCTGAGTGGCACGGTAACATAGTGGTTAGCAGTGCTGCTTCACAAAGAACAAAGAACAAACCAGCATGGGAAACAGGTCTTTTGGCCCAACGAGCCTGCGCTGCCACCTCGATGTTCCCACTGCTACCCATCATCCCTGTCTATGTTTATAGATCCATGCATTGGAACCAAATTTGTGACAATTTAGGGAGAATTTGTTCTGCCAATCAGCACATCTTTGGGATGTGGGAGGAAACCGGAGCACCCGGAGAAAATCCACACAAGCACGGGGAGAATGGGCAAACTCCCACAGACACAGGCCCAAATCCATGTATCTGCTCAGCACAGCGATAGTCACTGAGCTGTCATGTTGCCCATCAAATGGTCCAGGTCAAGCGTACACTAACGAAGTGAAGCACTAGGATACTCTCAAAAAAATCCAAGAGCAGCCCTCTCACGACCCATTGCGTGTATGCCCCTTGTTAGACAACAAGGCGGACCAAAGTACCTGTAGGATAAAACAAATACATCAATATCATCGACAATTTACACACTTCCCAGGGAACTCCCAAGACTCATGATCCCTATTTTAAATCAGTTTTCTATACCCCTCCATTCCCATTCTGTTCATGTGCCCATCTAAGTATTTCTTAAATAACTCCAGAGTGCCTGCCTCCACCACTTTACTTGGCAGCGCGTTCCATACCCCACTACCCTGTGTGAAAAAACTCCCTCTAGCATCCAAATTATATCTTACCCCTCTCACCCTTAGCCCGTGACCCCTCGTGCTATTTGAGTCCATTCCTAGAAAAAAGCTTAACCCTGTTTACTCTATCTATACCCCTCATAATCTTGTACACCTCTATCAGATCTCCTTTAAGTCTACGTCTTTCTAAGGAAAACAGCCCCAATTTGCCTAACCTCTCCTCGTAACTCAGACCTTCCATACCAGGCAGCATCCTGGGAGACCTCCTCTGTACACTCTCCACAGTCTCCACGTCCTTCTGGTAGTAAGGCGACCAGAACTGAGCGCAGTATTCCAAATGAGGTCTAACCAACGTTTTATTCAACTGCAACATTAAAGGCCAGCTCTTGTACTCTATACCCCTTCCTCTAAAAGCTAGCATACCATATGCTTTCTTCACAATCTTCTCCACCTGCCAGCTCCAGGGACTTGAGTTTGATTGCTGGCTTGGGTCACTGTCTGTGTGGAGTTTGCACATTCTCCTCATGTCGTCTTGGGTTTCCTCCGGTGCTCTGGTTTTCTCCCACAGTCCAAAGATGTGCAGGTTAAGTTTGATTGACCATGCTAAAGTTGCCCCTTCTGAGATGTGTAGGTTAGAGAGATTAGTTGTTAAAATATGTGGAGATATGGGGATAAGATCTGGGTGGGAGTGTGGTTGGTGCAGACTCGATGGGCTGAACGGCCTCTTTCTGTATTGTAGGGTTTCTATGATTTTATGATTCTAAGAGCCAATTATTAAATGAGAAAAGGCCTGACTTCGATGTAGGGTGGCAGCCTACTTGGGGTTAAAAGCTGGATGTTTCATGGCTAGCTGAATATTGAAGACTTTCGAGCAAGAATTACGTGTATATCTCTGCATGTGGGAACATTTCTGAGACAGTACCTTGAGAGGGTTAATGGATTGATTATCCAGATGAAGCTGTAAAAGTCATTTCCTGAGGGCAGCACAATGGTTAACACTGCTTCTACACAATGATAGGGATCCAGGTTCAATTCTGGCCCCAGGTGACTGCCTGTGTGGAGTTTGCACGTTCTCCCCGTGTTAGCATGTGTTTCCTTTGGGTGTTCCAGTTTCCTCCCACAATCCAAAATGTGCAAATTAGGTGGATTGGTAAATTGTCCCTTAGCATCATGGTAAATATGTGGGATTACATGGATGGACCTGGTTGGGATTGTTGTCGGTGCAGGCTCAATGGGCCAAACGACTATAGAGACCCTATGGTTCTATGAATATTAAGTATATATTTTATTTTTTAATAAACATTCTATAATTTAGCATCCAAAGGGTCCTGTTTTTGCCTTGTTTGGTTCAGTCTTCTATGCACAAAAGTAAACTTATAAAGTCACTTGCAGATCTTCTGGCATATCTGGGTGGTTGAAATCAATAATGCTACAATTAACAAAATCAGAGAATAAATACTGTAGATCCCAAGAAAACTTCATTCCCTCAAGCTAAAGTTCTGTCCTTTCTAGCCTTCTCCCATCATCATCTCTGCCAAAAGCTGTCTATGGATAAATAAAATGATTAAGATGAGTACAATTACTGCTAACATGTGAAAGGCCATCCATCTGTGTCTTATCTTGGTGATCCTTTATGACACACACGTCCTATTTAGTGAGTTCAGGTGTAGAAATGTCTTCTGAACAGGGGGAGTAAATATGGTGGCAGTTTCCAATGTGTAATGTAGTCCTTTTAGGATGCTAATGAACTTATCACTTTGAATTCCTAAAGTGAGATGTTTCTTTAATGACTTAACCCATCCAGTGATTGGCTGTGCCTTCCAGCTCTCTGGCATTGCTCACGTTTTTGAGAGATCTGATTAGAGTGTGAAGAAATTGGGCCACCTTGAGAAGAAGGAGTATTCTTCCAACCTTTTTTATTCCACTACCTTGCCACAAGATGACCAGTGGCAAAGTGGAGCCAGAACTCCAAGGCCTTACTAATCCATTGAAGTATAGAGGTTGTTAGGAATACCTAATTCTGTGATTCATATATTTTCAGGAGCATAACTTTTTGTTTTGGATTTAAAATTGTTAAATGGAAAATAAATTAGAAGGTGGTAACCAAACCTCAAATAACTGCATATTAAAGGGTAGCCTTTGTTTGTTTAATATGTTCAAAGTGGGAAAACCTTAAAACATTGGGTGAACTCTGGGTTTCTAGGTGGAGACAGGATGTCTACATTTGTCTCAATACAAGGTTTAAACTGTTCATATAGTTTCCCAGAACAAAGGGAAAATTTAGATAATTAGTTTAAATTTTTATCAGGGGCATCACAGGTGTGCAGCATTGCCGTGGGGATATATTGCCAGGAGGTTTTTGTTTGTTTTGGGTTTTTCACTATGATTAGTCACAGAAACAGCCAGATAGCCTGGGAGCAGCTTTGAGACAGGCAGGTGAAGACTGGGTCAGGAGTTGTGAAACAGCTGGAACCAGTACTAGACAGTTATCAGAAATCAGTGGTGTTTCTGATTAGAAGTCGCTGAACAAGAATGCAATGAGGCCCAAATTCCAGGGAATCCACAACTGTGAGGAGTTGAGGGTTCATCTCCCTGGATGCCAATGGAAGGACCCCAGGAAATCTTACATTTCAGAATAGTGGGAATACTGAGAAGAATCAATGTCAATTTCTGGAAGCTATGGCATCTGTTAGTTTGGTCCCAGGTGAAATGAAGGAACTGTCAAGATCCTCTTAAAACTATGGGGGAACTCTTGGATGGAAGTAATAGAATGGGAAGTGTCCTATTGAGACTTCAAGATTTCAAGTATAAGTTTTTACAAAATCTAGTGTTAGGCTAGTCGCACTTGCTTTTCTATCTGTTTAATGTGTGGTATAATTCTGCATTAATAACTGAGAATTCAAATATTCTTTTAACAAGTCACCAATCATTACCAAGACCACAACAAAGTTTATGGAACAGAAGGAAGATGTCCAATCTAAAGTGTTTATACTGGCTCTTCATGAGAGCTCGCAAGAACTTATCCCACTATCCTGCACTTTCCCTACAGCCCTGTACGTTCCTCTGATTCTAACAGTTATCCATTGCTCTCAGAGGGGCAATATCTCTAATTAGTCCCTGTGGCAAAACAATCCATAATTTTAACTCGCTTTAATCCTGTATTTATGAAGCAGTTTTAATTGATGACCACTCATCACAGATTCCCTAACCATTCTTCAAAACTCTTCGTAATTTTAAAAACTTCTGTATACATTTGGCCAAACTTTTGTATTTGTTTACATGCATTCTTGCTTTTCAATGGAGAAAGGTCATGTTGCAATAAAAGAAAGTCTATCTTCTGTGCTGTTATCTTTTACACTGAGTTTAATAGATTTGGCTTATTTGTTAATCTGGTTTGACACTTATGGCTAGTGGTGGTGGGGAGTGGGATGGAAATACACTATTTCCTGCCAATGCAGTGCAAGATGGCTACCAATACTCGTCTGTCCATGTGCCCTGGTCTGCGGCTGTGCAGATACCCGGTAACATGCACACATCAGTTTACCCAGCACAACGTTTTCTGTCAAGGATATTGTAATATGTTCTTAGCTTGTGTGTTCCATGGATCCCACCCATCACTTGTTCAATAGGTTACTTGAAATATTTAGCTCACAAGCATTTTATTGACACGTGGGAGAAAGTGTTAGTTTCTTACGAGGAGTTGCAGGGACAATCCAGGAGCATTACTGAACACGGATGCCTCAGCTCACTTCTGTTGCTTTGCAATTTATAAGCATGCTGAACATATGTTGCTAAATATTCAAATGATCCAAAAACTTCAGTCAAGACAGGAAAGAAAACTGTTGCAGTAGTGTTCTGAGCTGACTAATTCTAACAGTTTAATGAAAGGGGACAATCCTGCCTTAAAATGCCTGCATATTCTGTCAAATTCTTAAACCTCTTCAACTTAAGAAGGGTTAATGATATAATTACATTGTGAAACTAAATATGATTTTGCAAAGAATTGACAGCCACTTTATTTTGATGTATGGTATGTAGTTCTTGAAAGTAAACAAGCTGGGTTCATGTTGCACATTGCCCCAAAAAGATGGTTGCCATTAATATAACTGTACATACACAGCTTTGGTGCCAAACAACAAAAAAAATCTTTTCATTCTTGGTTTTGACACTCAAAAATATCTAATTACCTGCTCCCTTAATTGATTGACGGGCACTCCATTTTGAAATTGAAATGAACAATTTCTGCTCTTTACTTCCCAGACAGCAGTGTATTGTTTGGACAGTTATGGTTATCATCAATGCTTGGCTGAGTTTTAGATGCTAATTTGTTATAGCACAGTAGATATTCCATTCATCTGAGAATGACGGTATCAAGAATGTATAATAGCAGATCGTCCCTTTGACATGTTGACGCAATCTGATAGCATTACAAATAATAAAATTTTTAAAAATCACTTGGCAGAATGCATTTTTCTTAGTAGCAATGAAAGGAAGGCTTTATTAGAAGGTGAGAGATGTTTTTCCCCAGGAATGTAAACTATTTGTCATTAATATTGCATGAAAACTGAGACTCTACACAGTAGATGGATAAGTGACTATGTAGGATACATTGGAGCACAGAGGTGACATAGTTGATCTGAGGGGTGCAGAGGATACATTTGGGCATAGGGATGACATGGGCAATCTGAAGGGTCCTGGGCTGTCCTGGTGGACAGAGGGAGAAAGATGATGAATGAGATTTATGGTGTTTTTAATATTGTTGGAAGTTGAGATGCTATATTGGAGAACAAACGTCCTGCCTCCACATGCACACTTCTTACATGTTCCAGAACAACTTGCAAACCACTCTGCAAAACCCAAAATCAGTGTGAAACGATGTAAAGTCACACATGTGCACGAGTATGCAGCTTGTGAGCTGTGAAAGTGCATAGCTTGGGATTTCCTGAGCCCAGTATTCCATTAAATGGAAATGGGGAAGCTACATCTGGGATCTTGGGAGGAAAAGAATTATGGTGAAAAGAGAATGAAAATCCTAAGAAGGAGAATGAACGTTGCAATAGTTGAAGTGGAAGAATTTATTTCCTTTATTGCTTTTTTAGATTAAAAATCTGAGTTAAGTAATAAATCTGTTCACCATTTTTAAAGTAAAATGTTTCCAACAATGCATAAACTGAATTGAAGTGGGGTAGTGTTGGGAATTGGGCATGTCCAATTTCACAAGAACGTTTGCAATATTGTTTGGAGGCTAGGAATTCAAAACTTTTCACCAACTCTACAGAATTGCCCCTTGTGTTTTGATTCTGCGGAATGTTTTTTGGGATCAATCTTCCTTTAATAATTCTAAAAATAAACCTGTAGCAAGATGAAAGGACTAGTGGGATGAATGGGCCTAAAAATTTAAGTTGTAACCCTTAACATTGCCAGCTCTTAACTTGCCTCACATCCTGCTTGCTGTTTTCTATCTGCATTCCCAGCCCTCCCACGCACTGCCTGCCTCCCAAGACAGACAGGCAACTGGGTAGGCAGGTGGAGGATCAGTGGGCAGAGGGTCAACAAGGCCACTTCAGCAAAGACAAGGGCTGACCTTGATTTGAGCTCCAGGAACTGACTTGGGTGAATTTCGTTTGGTAATTCCATTTGATTAATCATGTCATGCTTGGCTGTTGGTTGTTAATTTCTTCTTATGAGGAGTTTACCAGTTCTTTTCTCAGGAGCTGGAGTGGCAGCAAATCTCACTTAATCAGCAGGCATGCAGCAAGAGAGACACCAAATGAACGGTTCTGAATCCTCCCTGAAACAGGCTTTCATGTTAAAAGGTTAATGGGGAGTTCAGGTCATCATTGAGACAATAAGAAATGGGGTAACAAGAAACAGTGTCATAAGTATTAACCTCTGCAGAATGAAATGTTGGAGGAAGTTTAGGGTGTGAAGGAGTAAATAACAGTAGTCAGATGCTTTTATCTCCTGCTGATTACCACCTACTGCCCCACCTCTGCTGATGAATCAGGACTCTTCCATATTAAACATCAGTTGGAGCAAACAGTGGCTTTCAATGCCCATTGCCAGGAGTGGTTTGGTAGCACCACTACAGATCAAGTTGTAATAGATAATCTATCATAGTAAAAGTCTTAGAGCTCACAATCTTGTTGTTTTGATTTTTCTGCTCAATCACTAGAAATCTGATTATTTTAAAAAAAAAAGTTTGGTTTCTACAGGGGTTGTAATAACAGACATGGACTGCTTCAGTATCTAAGGAATATCTGCAATTGGTACAGAACATTGGAACCTTCACATTTCTGGCTGGCTGGGAGCTTCATTCTAGCAAGATGGCCTTTTAATGACATGTTAATGTATGCAAAAGAATTCTGACATTAGTTGTTGGGAAACCTGATTGGCGCAAGAACAGAATTCCTCCCGTTCATCCCATCGTTGAGAAGCTGGTTTGTGGCCTAACAACAAATTAATTACCTTGTCTCTCACCACTGGCTACACCAGAAGATCCTGCCCAGCAACTCCTCCAATTATGAAACAATTGAGAAACATTTTATTCAGAACTATGATGTGAATTTTTTTAACCACTGAATGAATATTAAATCTATTTTCCATGTAAAAAGTACTAATCTCCAGATGTCTGACTTTGTTACAGATATAAAAAGTCCTTTCAAAAAAAAAAGAAGACAAGCCTTTCATTAGTTTTGGAAGCTGAACAGTACTAATGGCCTGACCGGTTGAAATGGAATTTCATCATCTGGATTCTCACAAGACATAGACAAACAGTGGTTTAAACTGGAACAGCTCCAGTTAGTAGACAACCATCACAATGCCGCCCTGGACTCCAGATTGCCGCAGCGCACGAGTTATATTAGTCTTCCTTATTTTCCTTCCTTTTTTCAGATACAGCTGTTACCATTTACTGTTAGTTTGACCTGCCTCTCTAACCTCTGTCTCTGCTGCAGTGTAACACGCAGAGAAATGACCAGGCTGACACATCCATCGATCCTCACTGTGCACTGAAGTAGCTTTTTTAAAGCTGGTTTTTTTCCCCATGGCAGCCAAGCTAAAGCAGAAACTTTGTGGGAAATAGTTTTGACTTTGGGTGTTATCGAGTTATCGAGGTGTCTGTTATACACCTTCCCTAATTTTAATATCTGTTTACCTCCATTATCGCAATCTGTCTGGAATTAGAGAAAATGTACTACTCCTAATGATAAGAATTTTGCAGGAACACACTGATAGCATTTCTCATGCTTTTCTCCTGCAATGCAGTCAGTTGTTGCCGCTGCCTTGTTCTGAACACTGGAACAGCCATATTTATTCCTGCCAATATCTACTAAAATAAGCAGACAAATGTCATCTGAACTCCTTTATTACAGGGAAGGAACCTACATACCCAAATCGGGCCTTATATTTCGATTTATTCAGCCAGTTTTGTCCCTTTATTGCTGCATGGTAAAAAAGGAGTTTGATTTTGTTGGTGGAAGCAGGTTGTTATCGCAGTGACTGTTAACAATAGGTCAGAAACGATCTGTTGGAAACCGAGTTTAAAAACAAACGAGAGGAAACAATAATTGATTAGATACTGCAGGCACTGCAAATTGGAAATGAAAAATACACAATAGGTCTGAAAGAATTCTGCTCAGAACTGAGCTAAAAAAGGGTGCCAGGAATAGAATATTTACCAACATAAATTTTGAAGACTAGCAGAGATTGAAACATAACTCAGGATGGTCTACACAAGATCATTTATCAAATCTCTATGTGACCCAAGGTGAGTTTGCAAAATTTGTCATGTAATTGATTTTAAGATAGTCTTATCTAGTTTTTAATGGCTGCCATTCTTTATTTCCTTTACCTTTTCCTGAACTACTATTTTCAGGCTTTTTATTTCACACAAATGCAGGATTTAGGAGCAGGAGAAGACCATTTGGCCCCTCAAGCCTGCTGCACCATTTTATAAGGTTCAGTTAATTGTGACCACGTCTCCACTTTACTGTCTGACCTCCATAACCCCTGTCAATCAAATATCTAACACTGCCTTGAATACGTTCAATGACCACCCCACCCCCCCGCCCCCGGGAAGAGAATTCCACAGACTAACAATCCTCAGGAAAAAAATCTGCCTTTTATTTACCTTCCTCCACACTAACAGCACCTCAATATTTTTGCTGTTTGAGCCTCTTGGTTGCAGTTCAGTAAAAAGACAAGATCAACTTTTTCATAAACTACCTTTATTTCTTTGATCTAACTCCACACACAATTTTCCTTCAACAAACTACTGCCTGTGGCCCCTTTATGTATCAGTGCTGTTTGTTGAATAATCGACATCAAATTAGGACTTAGGTTTGTTAACCCATTCCTTACAAATTATATATCAGGACGCCTAGATCCCTCGATCCCATTGAGTTCTGCAATCTTTCTGTATTTGAATGGTAAATTCAGCACTGCTGCCTCACAATGCCAGTGACTCAGGTTTGATTCCCAGCTTGGATCACTGTTTGCGGAGTCTATGCATTCTCCCCATGTCTCTGTGGGTTTCTTCCAGTGCTCTGGTTTCTTTCCACAGTCTGAAGACTTGCTCGTTAGGGAGCATTGGCCATGCTAAATTCTCCCTCTGTACCTGAACAAGTGCTGGAGTCTAGTGACTAGGGATTTTCACAATCACTTCACTGCAGAGTTAATGTAAGCCTACTTGTGATGCTATAAATAAACTCTAAAACACTGCCTTTCTATTCTTCCAGCCTAATTGGACATTTTCCGCATTATACTCCATCTGCCATTTCATTTTTTTTAAAAATTCCAACTAATATCTGCAATAATCAAGGGAGCAGTTTTAGTGGTAAAAGCAGAATAAAGTTGGAAATACTCCACATACTGGATAGCTTCTGTAGAGAGAGAAAAACCAAGTTAACATTTCAGGTCAATTACTTTTCATCAGAACTGGGAAAAGTTGGAAGTATAATAAGTGTGGAGCTAGTGAAAGTGGAGGTTGGAGGAAAAAGAAATATAGGGAAGTTGTGGGACAGAGTGAAAGTCAGGAGAGGTTGAATGAAAAACAGTTAGTGGTGCAAGGCAGGAGGAAATGATAAAGAAAGATGTGTCTCAAGGTGTGAAATAAAGCTCTGTCCAAAAGCAAAAACAAAGAAAAAAATAGGGGCAAATGTTACAGTCTGAAATTGTTGAATTCGTTATTGAATCGAGAAGGCTGTAAGGTGCCTAATCGATAGATGAAATGAGATTCCTCGAGTTATCCTGAGCTTCATTGGAACATTGCAAGAAGCTATAAACCCAGAGGTTAGCATGAGGTCAAAGTGGAGAATTAAAATTAAATTAAAACCTGCTCATGGTTCTGGGGAGGATGGAAACAGATGAGGGCAGAAAATGGACTGGACACAGTTGAGGGGGCACCCCCTTCTCCCAGTTGCCTGCCCCGCTCCCAATTGATCATGGTCAAGACATTCCCTCCCCCCACCCCACCACCATTTGTCAATCGCAGGCTTTTAATACCATCCAGGTGGGAGATAAAGATGTGGAGAAATTGGACATCCCTGAAGCAGAAAAGAAAGATGGGGGAAAAAAAATGGAAAGAAAATGTTGAGATCAGACAGAAAAGGCAGGTTTGAAGTCCTCTGAAAAACAATCCTTAGTTACCTAGGCTCAGCCTGCCAGACGCTGGGACCATGAAGCAATCTGTATCAGGAAAGATATACATTGAGCAGCAAAGCTTGAAAAACACACCACAATCCAGATATTTTAAGGAGACATTTTACGAAGAAATCATCTGAGTGAGAAATGTGCTATTATTTGTTTCACTGGAAACATAGTCCTATTAGTGACCTTATCTAACCATTTCTGAATGCTCGCTAAAACAGGACAATGTAAGTCATGGACATAATGTACGAGAGCACTATTGCTCCAAGGCATCATTGAAATGGAGCAAGCCAGACAATGTCAGTTTATCATCTCCCTGGAAATGTATGCATTTTACGGCTGATTGCTTGTGGATGTTCTGTCCACCAGCAACTCACATCAGCAAATTATTGGCAGCATACCCAACCTTTCCTTCAATGTGTGGTCAAAACTCCCTGTCAGTAGAATCAATTTATATAAGTTAACTCCAAAGTTTGATTTGATTTATTACTGTCACATATATCAGTATAAAATGAAAAGTATTGTTTCTTGTGCACTGTATAGACAGAGCATACCATTCATAGAGAAGGAAATGAGAGAGTGCAGAATGTAATGTTACAGTCATAACTAGGGTGTAGCAAAAGATCAACTTAATGTGAGGTATGTCCATTTCAAAGTCTGACAGCAGCAAGGAAGAAGATATTTTTGAGTTAGTTGACATGTGACCTCAGACTTTTGGACATTTTTCCCGACAGAAGAAGATGTAAGATAGAATGTCCTGGGTGCATGGGGTCCTTAATTATACTGGCTACTTTGCTGAGGCAGTGGGAAGTGTAGATGAAGTCAATGGATGGGAGGCTTGATGGATTGACAAAGTTGACAACATTCACCTAATTGAAGAAAACTAATAACATTTATTAGAAGACAGAATTACTCAGCAGAGACTGAAATAGATATTCTCCATGTGACATGTTAAGCATGTTCTAAAATGCCTTTACAATGTTACTGATAGTGGCAATCATTTGAAAATCTTCCAAAACCCATCTCCAATATTGTTAAACATGGCAATTGGTTAATTCCTCCTCTTTCTCATCAACTTGATATTCATGATCAATAATTGAGAAAGATTATTGTTTCACAGAAGGTTTTGTGTTAGTTTGTGTAACTATTTTTTCATCTGTTTCAGCTTTCAGAACATCATGCATTGGAGGTAAATCTTCAGAATCTGATGCACTGGCAGAATTAACAAAACACTTTAAAATATTTTGAATGTGAGGAAATCATTCAAGCTATTGGAATTACTGAAATTGCTCAGTTCTTTCCTTAATGTCAATTTCACCCATTATTTTTATTACCCATTTAAGATAAATGGAACCTGTTTTATATTCTATACACAAAATAGACTCATCCACCAAAATTAATATATTATCTGAAAGATCAATGTGGAGCTGTATTCAATGGTTTTGGCAGGTAGAGTGGATGCATAGTGAAACAGTGATAAACTTCACTTCAGGTTTGCCCACACTTTCTTCAGTGTAGGAACTTGCAAGTACTGCTCCTGAATTTATTTACAAAAATAAATTCTGTTCCAGGACACCACCTGAAATCAGTTCAATAGTAGTAGAAAATAGGGACAAATTGCCTGGTGTTCCCTGTAGTTAAAATGGTTACTGCCAATATAACTTCAGAAGTTACAGGACTATGGTAAGTCACAATTCATGTGAGGCAGCAAAACACAAAGTCATTTGTCCAAACATGCTGCTTTTCTTTAAAAGGAAAGAAAGTGCATTGTACGTGTTATCATTTGCAGTTACATGTTCCTCACACACACAGGATGGGGGAGGGGTGGTGCGGGGAGTTCACGTCCCACCTGCCAAGGGAATCGTAGCAGGTGGGGGTGGACCATGCAAAGGTCCATTGAGCTTGGTGGGATTTTCTGGTCTTGGGTGGCTTTATACCACAGTGTATAAAGAAAATCATCATGCATGAACAGAAAACTGCTCATTCCAGTCTGTCTCACTTTTATCTGTCTCTAAACATGCATGTGTTTGTTTTGGGTCTGGTGGTTCCTGGGGTAACATCACTTCTCTGGGAAACGTTGTTGCTGTGACGAGTGATATTGTTGATTTGATCTGTTTGTTGGGGAACAGTTGACCTCTGGGACTGATGATCAATCTATTTTTTGTTCAATTGAACAAAATTCAATTTTCCTCTTCAGCTATCTGCTGTTAAAGAGCAGTTTCTCTGTAACATATATGTGTCTGTGGTTCTGGTCATTTACTTTTACTGTTCATGCTATTTACACAGATTCCAAGTTGCCAAGTGGGCTAAGCATTGTTGAGTGCATTGAATGTTTGCACACTAACTGAGTCATCAAATCTCAACTCTGGCAATGATTTGACAGCCTTATCATAGTGAAAATTAATTTTCTGATTGATTTTGTCATATAATCTTGTTAGTAATTCTGGCTTCGGTAGTTTTTTAGCCATTAGAAAAGTAGTTAGGGTATGGTGTGATGTTAGCCACTGGACTACTTTGGAAATCTTCAGCATTCTCCACTCTAGGTTTGTCTTCTTCAGTTCGGCACTAGTCAATTTTTTTGATGATTCTTTTGGCAATTTTCATCACTGCCTCAGCCTTTCCATTTGATTGGGATGATAGTGTGGAGATAATAGTACTAAATTTCTCTGTCTTTCATGAAGTGCCTGAATTCTTCTTTCATGCACCCAGGGCCGTTGTCACTCATCACAATGTTGAGAATGCCATGATGACTGAAGTATACTTTCAGGCATTCCATGATTCCTGGTACTTGCTGACACAGTTTGTTGAACTCCCAGAGGTTTGAATAGTAGTTGATGGTGATGAGATAATCAGTTCCAGTGAGAGTGAAGAGGTCGACTCCAAGCTTCACCTGTTGTTTATCTGGGATGTCATGAGCAGATCTTTAACTTGCTCAGCTTTATGTTCATTGCAAGCACTGCTCTAGTTGATGTGGTCCTTAACGTTATTGCACATGCTTGGCCAGTTAAGCACTTATCCTCAGACAAGATTCGATTCCTTGATGGTTTATGTAGACCTACTTCAGTGTCTCTTTTCTCATTCCTTAGGGATGATGATTCTAGTTCTGTTGTAAAAATAATGCTTGGGCAATCACATTGTCTCTGGATGCCCAATTCTCTCATAGCAACAGATGTGTCCTTGATGCTTTCTGACTATCCTCATCACTTCCTGTACCACTTCGAGAGTTGCATATTATCTACATGGTTTTCTTGATCTGAACAAGACCCCTGTCAGTCAGATTATTGGCTGGGGTTTTCTGATTCCCTTATGGTGGGATCTGTCATGGGAAAGTCCATTGACTTTTAGTGGCACTGGATGATACCCAGTGGTGGGCAGGCCTAGAAAATTATGTCCAATACCTCTTCTAGGTTGGTGAGCTCAGAGCGTGACATGCTGTTGCTTCTCCATGGCCATAATGGTCTGAAATGTCAGATCTCGTCTGATCTCTGCAAGGTAAGCAAACTCAGGCCTGGTTAGTACTTGGGAATACCAGGTGCAGTAGGTTATTTTAGGGTAGCACGGTGGTGTAGTGGTTAGCACTGCTGCCTCACAGTGCCAGGGACCTGGTTCAATTCCTGGCTTGGTCACTGCTTGTGTAGAGTTTGCGTGTTTTATTCATGTCTGCATGTGTTTCCTCCGGGCGCTCTGGTTTCCTCCGACAGTCTGAAAGATGTACTGGTTAGATGCATTAGCCGTGCTTAAATTCTCTGTCAGTATACATGGAGTGTGGCGACCAGAGGATTTTTATAGCAACTTCTTAGCGGTGTTAATGTAAGTCTATTGATGACATTAATAATTAAAACTTAAACTTTCTTCACTCAGAGTATTTCCCTGCCTGTACTGCACTTCCAAATTATATCTCTGCTTTGGAGCAGATAGAAGCAATTTGAGAAAGACGCTTTGAAGTGGCTTGTGATCAAACTTTATCATCACTTTCTCTGTCCCAAACAGGTAGAGACTAAAATGCTCACAAGCAAAGACAATAGTCAGAAACTCTTTCTCAAATGATGTGTAGTATCATTCACTTTGTGTGAGTTAGCATGTCGGATACAAATGCAACTGGTTGTCCTTGCTGCATAAGCGTTGCTCCAAGTCCTGTTTCACTGGCGTCACACTACACAGTGACTTCACTATTGACTACGGTAGAACCTCAGCATGAACATTGTCAGCACTGGTTGTTCGATGTGAGTGAAGGCTGCTTATTCTGTGACCCAATGCCACCGAACATCCTTTGCGGTGAATTTAAGCTGTGTCCATACTGATGACAAATTGGTCAAGAATTTGGCTAGTTGTTTGCAAAACTTAAAAAATTGTTGAACTGCCTTCATATCTAGTTACAGCTTGTATCTTATAACAATCAAGGCAAAACCCTCTCATTGTCAGTACATGATCGATGTACCTGAATTCAGTCATCATCAGTTGCAGCTTTTTCTTTCAACAAGCAATAATTAATTATTAATTAATTAATTAAGCAACACAGCACGGGAAACAGGCCCTTTGGCCCAACGAGCCCGCGCCGCCGTCATACCAAATACATTATCCTATTTTAATATTCCTATATAATTATATATATATTATTCCTAATATGGAAAATTTTCACCATAGGGACAATTTGTTACCCAATCAGCCTAAGAGCGAATTTTTGGGTTGTGGGAGGAAACCGGAGTGCCCGGAGAAAACCCACGCAACCACGGAGAGAATGCGCAAACTCCCGCAGACACCGGCCCAATTCCAAGTGTCTGCACAGCCACATCGATAGTCTCTGAGCTGTCATGGTGCCCTTCAGATGGTCCACATAAAGCACTCATATACGACATGAGGTATCAGGCAACCCATGAATCAACATCCAAGAGCTATACCCGCACCACCTGCCGAATGCGTGCTCAAATTATGGACCGAATTCCCTGTGGAAAAAAGCCGTAGTTAAACAGTCCTAATATATCCCTCTATCTGCATACTGCTCATGTGGCTGTCCAAGAGACCCTTAAACAGCCCCAGCGTGCCTGCTCCCACCACCTTACTCGGCAGTGCATTCCACACCCCCACTACCCTTTGTGTGAAAAACTGCCCTCTAATATTCGTCCTATACATAGCCCCCCTCACCCTATAGCCATGACCTCTCGTCCTATCCATTTCTAAAGGTAGAAAAAGTTTACCTCCATTTACTCTATCTATACCCCTTATAATCTTATACACCTCTATGAGATCCCCTCTAAGCCGACGTCTTTCAAGGGAAAACAACCCCAGTCTATCTAATCGTTCCTCATAAGACAGTCCTTTCATACCAGGCAGCATCCTGGTAAACCTCCTCTGCACTCTCTCCAAGGACTCCACATCCTTCCGATAGTACGGCAACCAGAACTGGACGCAGTATTCCAATTGAGGCCTAACCAACGTTCTATACAACTGCAACATCAAACTCCTACTCTTGTATTCTATACCCTTTTCTATGAAAGCTAACATACTATACACCTTCTTTATCACCTTCTCCACCTGTGAGGACACCTTCAGAGACTTGTGAACCTGCACCCCAAGTCTCTCTGCGTCTCTATGCTCCGTATAGTTTTACCTTTTATCCTATAATTCTCTTCTACATTTTTCCGGCCAAAATGCATCACCTTGCATTTTTCCGGATTAAATTCCATTTGCCATCTATCTGCCCAATCTACCAACCTGTCTATGTCCTGTTGTATTGCCTGACACTGCTCTTCTGTACCCGCCAATCCAAGCATCCTGGTGTCATCAGCAAATTTGCTGATCTCACCACCTACCCCTACTTCCAAGTCGTTTATGTAGACCACAAATAGAAGAGGACCTAGTACTGAGCCTTGTGGCAATCCACTAGTGACAGGCTTCCAGTCGGAAAAAGAGCCTTCCACTACTACCCTCTGTCTCCTCCTCCCGAGCCAGTTCTCGACCCATCTACATACCCGACCTTGTATCCCATGCGCCTTCACCTTCTCTATCAGTCTACCATGAGGAACCTTGTCAAACGCCTTACTGAAATCCATGTAGACGACATCAACAGCCTGTCCTTCACCAACTGTTTTTGTCACTTCTTCAAAAAATTCCACCAGATTCGTAAGACAAGACTTCCCCTTGACGAATCCATGCTGCGTATCCCTGATCAGATCGCAGCGCTCCAGATGCTCATACATCCTGTCCCTAAGGATCCCCTCCATTAGCTTACCTATAACTGAAGTCAAGCTCACCGGCCTATAGTTCCCTGGGTGATCCCTCTGACCTTTTTTAAACAACGGTACTACGTTTGCTATCCTCCAGTCCTCTGGGACCTCACCTGTGTCCAAGGAAGAGACAAAGATTTGAGTCAGAGGCCCAGCCAAGTCTTCCCTCAACTCCCTTAGCAGCCTGGGGTAAATGCCATCAGGCCCCGGAGCTTTATATGTCTTTAAGCTGCCTAACAGCCTCAACACCTCTTTCCTCGTAATCCTTATTTCCCTCAACCGATCCTCAACTTTGTCAACATCAGGCACAGACATCTGTCCAGTCTCCTGCGTGAATACCGACGGAAAGTATTCATTCAGGATCTCCCCCATTCCCTCAGGCTCTAAGCATAGATCCCCTCCACTGTCCCTAAGAGGTCCAATCTTGCCTCTAACCATCCTTTTGCTCCTTACATAGGTGTAAATTATGATTATGTTAAAACTCATCTGGCAAGTTCTGTCCAACAGTCTCACTAGATATCGATCATGGTCTGCAATACTTCTGCCACTGTATCTCTCCATCAATACACTAGGAAATCATACACTTTTGCTTTCACTCCTGGGAGATCATTGCCTATTTCATGCTGCCTGTGTTGATGATCTTTCTTCTAGAGCAGTGGAATTGCCAAGCAGCCTGTGCATCTAGCTGTACCTCGCTAATAACATCCAGAATATTGTCAGAAATCTGCTGCTTTCATCTAGCTTCAATCGCCAATGTTTGGCAAGAGGTAGTGAGGTCTATTCAGCCTTTATCGAGGTCCTTTGGATCTATGCACAGTATCGGCTTTCCAGTTTTTTTTTCACTGCTCCCATTTACAAATCCAGTTTATAGGAATTGTCGCTTTCTTAATTATTTCCATCTTTTGAAGCTCCACTCTGCTGTCTTTCAGACTGGATCAGTGGGCAGTTGGATCTCTCCCTGGAAGATGCTGAACTGGTCTCACACTCTCATCTACGTCAGGATGATGAAAATGTTACTTTTGGTCTAACATTCGCTATTCTTTCAGTTCCAGTGAAAGGTTTATGATTTAGATGATAACCCTATTTCTCTCCTATTAGAAGTTAGCAGAATGGCTGAGCTTTTCCAGCGTCCTCTGCTGCTTTCATCCAGCTTCACTGGATGAAAATGACCTTCACCAGGATGATGTTAAAGACCTGTAAAAATAGCTTAGTAACTTGTCAGGATCTGTCCAGCGGTCAATGGCCCAGTGCTACGTGAAACTTTGCAAATCTCCCTTGTACATGATGGGTTACCAGCTTAGCTTTTGTCTTCCTTCAATGAAAATGAAGGTATTCTGCTGAATGTTTACTTTTCTGGGATTGTAGATCTTCTTTTCTCACATTACATTGAGCACTTTGTTCAGTTTGCCCTCCTAGGATGAGCCTTAACTTTACCTTCCGCTTCACTTTCAGGTCTCCATCAGAAGCAACTTCAGACAGAGGTGTGAAGCTGATGGTACTGTGTCTATCACCGGTGCCTGCCTAACATTTCATATTAACTTGATGCTCTCCTTCTGCTGTCATCGTTCCAATAGTCACAAACCATTTGTTATCTTAACACTTGATGGTGCCAAGCTACTCTGGGGTGTAGAGCGATTTGTCAGGATCATTATCTGATGTCCCTCCAGCAACCATCCTTACTGGCTTGTTCTTCTTCTTTCCAAAAGAAAACTCATGAGAAAAGTGCTGCAGCTTCTCACAGTCAGAGCACTGTTTTCCCAACACTGCAAATGCTTCCTCTTGTTTTGTGTGGTGTTCTCTGCAATATTTACCATCAGTACTCTAGTTTTGATCTTTCTTCTGTCCTTTCTGTAAATAGCTCTCTATTTTCTCCATTGTTTTGTGCTTGGAAAGCCTGACCTGCATCTCGGCAGAGTGAAAAGCCTTGTCAGTTCTCCTATCAGTACTCTGTAGCTAATAATCACTTCATAGTTTCTGCACATACAAATGACCTTTTTGAGAATGAGTTTCTTTTCTTTCAACAGATACCCTGTCATAGCAAAATCTCTAAGACAATCCTACCTGCAATCAGATCATCCTTCAGTTGTCAAAATATAAGATTCAGCAGAGTGACAGGATGGTTAGCACTGCTGTCCCATAGCTCTGGGGACCTGGTCTCAATTCTAGCCTTGAGTGACTGTGTGGAGTTTATACGCTCTCCCTGGGTTTGCTTGGGTTTCCTCCAGGTGCTCCGGTTTCCTCCTACATTCCAAAGGTGTGCGGGTTAAGTGATTGGCCATGGGTGGGTTACAGGGATAGAGCGGGGGAGAGGGCCCAGCTAATATACTCTTATCAGAGAGTTGGTGCAAATTTGATGGGCTGAATGGTCTCTTCTATACTGTAGGGATTTTACGGTTCTATATTTCAGTACAGTCACATACTGATCAATATCTCCTCTCTTCCTGAACACTGTTGTTAAACACAAAGCATTCATGAATATCATTAGTGGAAAGTTCAAAGTGGATTTTCAAGGCTTCTAAATTTTCATAAAACTGGATGTTCTGTCTAATCTTTCCCCAGCTGCTCTTATTTGTTGAAGTTTCTTGTTTAAATCTGCAGCAATTTTATCATTCTGCTATTGAGACTGGAAGAATTTCTAATTCATTTTTAAATCTTTAGAGGAATAATCAAAGCCTTACTGACTCACCCAGTAGCCAGTGTCCTGTACAAAGTTACAATCCGAAGTTTGGGTTATTCTCTACTGTTCAATAGAGCAGCCGACTCTGTTACAGCAATCAAATTCCACCCAGTTTCAACTGCACAATCCGGATACTATGTTCTAAGTGGTGTGTAAAAGTAGTTTCTGTCCAAAGCCTTTGTTTTAGCCCATATGACCTCAGATGTCACAGGGCTATGGCAAGTCAGGGTATGCAGAAGGCAACAGCTTGCAAAAGACATTTCTCCAAACAGGTAGTGAGGCCGAGTGTTGTGTCAACAACTGACTTAGCGTTTTCCTCAACTTTCCCCTAGCTGCTCTGCATCACCTGAAGCATGCATATTGTTGCATAGGGATGAAACCAGATTCCCAGCAGATTTCCCTTCCTGCAGTCCCCATGAGAGCTGCCATGAGAAATGGTGTGATGGACTCTATGAGGATCCTGTGAAGTGGCAATAATGGCAGAAATCCCATATAGTGTTATTCGTGAATGGTATGTGTTTAACAACAGTGTTCAGGAAGAGAGGAGATATCGATCAGTATGTGACTGTACTGAGATATAAAACCATAAAATCCCTACCGTACAGAAGAGACCATTCAGCCCATCAAATTTGCACCAACTCTCTGATAAGAGTATATTAGCTGGGCCCTCTCCCCCGCTCTATCCCTGTAATCCACACATTTCCCATGGCCAATCACCTAACCTGCACATCCTCTTTATCCATTCCAATCTGAGTGCTTAACTTGTTAAATATACAGGCTTAGCCTTCAATAGGAGGTGTTATCTTTACAAGATGTTCCAATCTTTATCACTTATACACTTTAACAGGATTCCTGGCTGACTTGGTATGGCACTGGGATTCACGCTGTAGCATTACCTGAGAATGTTTGTCCTTGCAGAAGTTGGCAATGCCTTGTTTATAATAACACTTTAAAGTTGAGTTAACTGACATATTTTAGACACCAATTAGAACAAGCTTCCCACAGAATTTCAAAAAGTGAATAGAAAAGCTGTATAAGAATGGGATCAGTCGCATTTTTTGTTGCCACTCTTGCAATTACTGGATTGTGTTCTGTTGTGGAAGGAACACAGATATTATTCTATTAATAATATGTCTTTCCGGTGCTGTTCATGCGTTTTTAATTATAGTGCCTAAAGGATGATGTTAATACATAAAACATGGAGCCAGAAAAGGCCTTCGGCTTATCGAGCCATTTACCACCATACAGACTATGTATCACTTTGTCCTATCAAGGACAGCAGCCAACTCTCTCCTTCCCTAAAAGAAGTACATGGTGAGAGAGGAAATCAACCGTAGGTTGCTCTTTCGAGACCATAAAGAATCGTGACATTCCTCCTTTTTCCAAGGTGTGACTTGGTGTGGAGTTTCAGTGAAGGGTTTCCCCAAAATTTAGCAAACAGTTCTATATAATTTTAAAAAGAATTTTTTTCTATATATAATTATTCTGTTTATTATAGACAGCCTTTTTATTGTTTAATCCCTATACACATTCAGCTCAATAATGTGGATAACAATTGCTTTGTTCCACTGAATTTATGAAAAAAAACTCTGGTGCATTGGATTTATTTTACTTGGTAAAATTGTGTAATGAATTACTACATCTTGCAAAGCAATTGGCTTTGAAATGTGAAATTGTGACAAAACTTATGAATCCCTTTTGCTGCTCTTGATCCCTCCCCCATTTTTAATGTGTATTAATACTGCATTCACAAGAAAAGGACCTGTTTTGTTTTGCTCACTCACCTTTTTTTGTTAAGGCTCTTACTGTTCCTGGAATATTCTGTCACACAATACTTTTGTCACCCTGTTTTTATTAATATATTCAACTTAGAACTACTTTGAGCAGTGCCATCTAAAATAAATTTTCTCCATAAATATATATAATTCAAACTATTTTCTAAGCATTTCTGCAGCACAGTGTGATTTGATAATGTAATGCCCTTGAATTGTTATGAAGTGCTGACTTTAGTTACATTCCAAATTTGAAATTTAAATTGTGATTTTTACACTGTAAATTGTCAGAATCTTGATGAAATGCACATCTCTTAAAACTGTGGACATTATAAACTTGATTAGGGTGAAACAATAGTTTTGGTACATAACTGGCTTCAAACACTGGAACATGCAAGATTATAGTTAATACTATTCAACACTAAAGAGGTCTAGTTGGCATTTTTCTGTTCTGTGTCACTATTTATCATGGTGTTAAATATCATCAAAAAATATGGACTAGTAATCACACTTGAAATAACATAAATATTATTTTCTGAAAGGTGTTAAGTGAATTCCCCCAGTGTTCAGGATGAATTTATCAACTAATTATAGTATATTGATCATACCAACTTCTTTCCCTCCATGTATTTATTATACATGTACAGTGAGAAATTAGTGTTTTTAGGACCACTTTTCATAATGATTTACAAGCAATCCGTGTTGTCATTTTGTCACTCCATTGTGATTAATGGATTACTTATTTACATAAAACAAACACTTTGGATGACACTTAACAAACTTAAGTGTCATCCAAAGCGTCCATTAATAATCCATTAAATCTTAATGATAAGACAAAAAATAAAGTAGTTGACAAACTGTTTAATAATGCACAATGGATTAAATAAAAACAACAAAGCTTTAAAACTAGGTGCAAAATTGATCATCTTTGATACACAACTTGAAGATGCAACATCCTGGCAAAGTGAATCACAGTGGCACAATGGTTAGCACTGCTGCCTCAAAGCGTCAGGGACCTGGGTCCGATTGCCATCTTGTGTCACTGTCTGTGCAGGGTCTGCACGTTCTCTCTGTGTCTGTGTGGATTTCCTCCAAATGCTCTGGTTTCTTCCAACAGTCTGAAAGACATGCTGGTTTGGTGATTACCCATGCTGAATACTCCCTCAGTGTACCTGAACAAGCACTGGAGTGTGGCGGTTAGAAGATTTTCACAGCAATTTCATTCTGGTGTTAATGTAAGCCTTACCTGTGACAATAAATAAACTTAAAAAAACTCTAGAAAAATCATATATGTAGATATACATCAGATCACATGTGCAAAGCAACGTGTGACTATTGAATGTTGGATTTGAATTTACTGAATGATACACTTATCCCCAAATAACAATTTGCACTTTTAAAACTTATTCATTTGCAGGATGTGGGCATCACTGGCTAGGTCAGCATTCATTGCCCATCCCTAATTGCCTCTGAGTAGGTGGTGATGAGCTGCCTTTTTGAATCCTTGCAGTCCCTGTGGTGTAGGTGTACCTATGGTGAAGGTATATACATTTGCAACTTGGCAACATTGTCTACCTGATATGCTGCAGAAAAAGATATCCTGAGACATGGTACATTGGGGAAACTATGCAGATGCTATGACAATGGATGAATGTACACCGCTTGATAATCATCAGGTAAGACTATTCTCTTCCTGTTGGGGAACACTTCAGCGGTCATGGGCATTTAGTCTTTGATCTTCAGGTAAGCATTCAATATAGTGGCCTTCACGACACACGACAGCGCAGAATCACTGAGCAGAGACTGATATCCAAGTTCCACACACATGACAATGGTCTCAACTGGCATTTTGGATTCATGTCACACTATCTGTAACCCCCACAACTTGCCTGGGTTTACAAAATCTCAGTAACTGTCCTGGCTGGAGACAATACACATCTCTTTAACCTATGCTTAACCCTTTCTCCACTTACATTGTCTGTACCTTGATTACTTGCAAAGACGTGCAATCCAACCATTATTTTGCAAATTGAGTTTGTGCCTTTATATGTCCTGTTTGTGAACTGAAATCCCAGTGAAGAAGCAGTGCTTCAAAATCTGGTGGCTTTTGCTATCAAATAAATTTGTTGGACTTTAACCTGGTGTTGTGAGACTTCTTACAGTGTAGGTACACCCAAAATGCTCTTAAAAAGGGAGTTCCAAGATTTTGATCATGGTGAGTCCATGGTGAAGTCATGGTGAGTCCAATGCCAGCATCTCCACATCGTGATGTAGTTTCAGTCAGGGTGGTATGTAATTTTGGAAGGGAACTCACAATTGCTAGTGTTCTTATGCTCTTGTGTAGCATCTTATATAGTGAGGAGATTTTCTTGCCTCCCTGCAGCGTGTTTTGCATGGCAGGAGATGAACAGCCATTTGCCACATGAATTTCCCTTTGACTGCACGCCACACCGCTGGGAAACTTAAGGCAAGGGTGTGCTGCCAATGGACCCAGAAGATCTTGCCAGTGTAAACTGCTGGAAAGACCTGGCCAATGTCTTTAATGTTTTAAAAGTGACAAGATAATTTGACATCGAACATATTAGAATAGGTGACCAAAAACCTGATCCAAGAGTTGGTTTTTAATGTGTCTTAAAAGGGGTAGAGAGGTGAAGAGATTTAGGGAGGGAATTTTAAAGGTATGGAATGAAAATCTGGAAGGAGCAAGAGATCAGGGCTGGACCACATGATCTTAGAGAGTTTTAGGATTGGAGAAGGTCACAGAGTTAGGAAAGGATAAGTTATGCAGAGTTTGAAAACAAGGAAGGGAATTTTAAAATGCAGGTGTTGCTGCACTTGGTGCCAGTGTGGGTCTGCAGACACAATAGGACTCTGTGCACATTAGGATGTTGGCTGCAGTTTTGGATAATCTAAAGTTTACTGAGAGTTTAGGTAGCAGGTTAGCCAGAAGAATGTTGCAACAGTTGTCCTGAGATAACAAAGGCACAGATGAAGTTTCAAAAACATAAATTACATTTTGCTGAACAATTCTTCAGTAGTGAATTTTGCTAAAACTTGCTGGAGACCTGATTGGAATACAATTTAGTGAGCGACCATAGGGTGAGATAAAAGGGGCATGTGTGCATTGGAGATGATGGGGCTGAATATAGAATTGAATAAGTGAGTTAACACTCCCATAAAAATAGAAAAAGATTATCAAATTGTGCAGGTTTCACATTCAAAAAAATCTTCATCTGTATAGGTTATAAATTAGACAATTGTTCTTTTTTATGCTCAGTGGTGGAGGGAGAGGGTGGGTACCCTGTGGGTGCAATCTGTGACATCAATGTCTCTTATTATTGTTACAGACCCCTGGGCCTGGTCAATTTCATTTCTCAAGTTTTGTCTTTTAAGTGAACCTGGCTGAAATCAATTTATCTCTCATCTTTAGAATCCATCCTGCGCAGTTCCAGCTTTGGTTAATGTTTCAGGTTGATGATTTGAAAAGTTATTGACTTGCACGATTGCCTTTCTTTCTTCTCCATGAATGCTGCCTAATCTACTGATATTGTCGGATTTTCTTACCGA
This sequence comes from Sphyrna mokarran, assembly GCA_024679065.1. NCBI lineage: Eukaryota > Metazoa > Chordata > Chondrichthyes > Carcharhiniformes > Carcharhinidae > Sphyrna > Sphyrna mokarran. The sequence continues at coordinate 39,128,411 of JAGIQG010000015.1, forward strand.
TTTTCAGCAGTCATGGTATTTTGCTTTGTCGTTTCCACCATGTTTTTATTGAATTTTTCAAGATGCTATATCCTAAAGATTTTCAATAAATTCCAGGACAATTAGTTGAACAATTATGATACTCAAGAAGAAAGATCCCTATTGTAGAATCCTTACAGTGCAGAAGGAGGCCATTTGGCCCATCAAGTCCTCACTTACTCTCCGACAAAGATCTTACCCAGGCCCATGCCCCTGCCCTGTGCCAGTAACCCCACATATTTACCTTGCTAATCCACATCTTTGGACACCAACGAGCAATTTAGCATGGCCAATGTACATCTTCGATCTCTGGAAGGAAACTGGAGCACCCGGAAGAAACCCACGCAGACGTGGGAAGAACGTGCAAACACTACGCAGACAATCATCCAAAGTCGGAATTGAACCTGGGTCCCTGGTGCTATGAGACAGCAGTGCTATCAACTGTGCCACTGTGTTGCCCCATATGTATAATATATACAGGGTCTAGTAACAATCATGTGCCTCAAGCGCTTTATAGATAACGAAGAAAGTATAGTCAGTGTTGTAATGAGGGCTTCCTACTTTTTACAGGAAGATTACATGAGAGTACTGAAAAACCTCATACAAGACATCTTCTGAAACCGATTCTAATAAATGAAGCAATGATGAGAATAATCATCTGCATTCACCCAAAGATTTTGTTCAACCAGGAATTGTGGAAAATAGATGGGTTAAAAGGTTGATGTTTCTGGCCCTTGTAGAATTTGATGGCATGCAAAGAATAATTTTTCAAGAATTTCATAATTCTGTGAGGAAAAATTGCAGTGCTGTCCCCTGGCATATGTGTAGATAGAACGAAGGAAAGCTGAGGAACACAGTTCTGGTATTGCTGATAATATCCTCCAGCACAACTTTACAATTCTTGTAGAGGGAGCTATATAGGCTAGGGTGAGAGGGTGAGAGTCAGGAATTCATGCAGTCGTAGCCTCCTTTCCAGGGAAAAAAATAAAAACAACTAGACTCCTGGTGACATTTGCAAGAATCTGTTGCATTTTACAGAAAAGAAAAATGTCTTGTTTCTTACAAGCAAGTTTCTCACATTGCTAATCTGTTAGTTGCAACTCACTCTTATCACTGATATTTTCACGCATGTAATAGTTTTAATTTTACTGCCGTGAAGTTTCATTCTCCATCGCTATCTTGTCATATTTTGCAAATATTGTAGTATGAATAGGAGCTGAAACATTAACAACTTAATTCACCTTTATCCCATAACTCCAGGGACCTGGGTTAGATTCCTGGCCTCAGGTCACTGTCTGTGTGAAGCTTGCACATTCTCCTCACATGGGTTTCCTCTGGGACTCTGGTTTCCTCCCACACTCCAAAGATATACAGGTTATGTGGATTGGCCATGTTAAATATTGTATTTAGTGTCAGGGAAACTAACCAAGGTAACTGCCTCAGCTTATGGGAATAGGACCTGTTTGGGATTATGGTTGATGCAGACGCAATGGCCTCATTCTGCACTCTAGGATTCTACGTGGGATTCTATAAACTACTGACAGCACAGATCAATAAATCTTTCATCATCTCCAAACAGCCACCTTTTGTGCCAGTTCTGTTTCAGTTGTTTACATTCTCACTTCTTTTGTTTGCTTGACTTTAGTCATTTCTTGCCCACTCCAAGACTCGAGCACAAAATCTAGGCTGACACTTCAGTGCGGTACTGAAGGAGTGCTGCACTGTTGGAGATGCTGTGTTACAGATGAAATGTGAAAACCTCTCCTTCTATGATGGATGTAAATGATGTGTGGCATCATTTTGAAGTAGAGTAGTGGAATTCTCCCTGGTGCGCTGACCAATATTTGTCTAAATCAACATCAGAAAGAATATTGTCTGTCCAATATCACAATACTGTTTGGGCCCTTGCTGTGCATACATTGGTTTTCTTGTTTCCAATAGGACAGCAGTGACTACATTTGAAAAGTACTTTCTTGGCTGTAAAGCATGCTGAGACAGTCAGTGTCATGACAGGCGCTATATAAATGAAAGCCTTTATTTCTTTCTATATTCACAAACTCAAACTGCTTTGCTGCAGACCCATCAATATCAAACTGAAAAATAGAAAATTGTTTGACAGATGAAAAGTTTCAACCATTGAATCAAAGGCCTGGATTGTCATCCTTGAGGTGTGTGGCGAGGAGTTGTTAAAATTCCTGGCATGCCCACCTGACTCGGGCAAAAGTGTTTACACAGGCAAGATCTTCATTACTGAGGTCCAGGTGTGGGCTAGTTGACCAAAAAATAGGTCAAAGTCAATCACAGGGGCTGCTGGGTGCTGAGGCAGGCCCATCATAGGACTATTGACATTGTTGTAATGAAATGAAACACAAAGGCCCTCCAGTCCTTACCCCTCACACCCCTTCCACCATCCAACACTCTCCATGTCACCTCATACAATGCACAGTGTCACCTCTAGCACCCCATTGCAAAGTTTTTCCCTTCCACCCATGCCCTTTGCCCCCACATGCACCTTTTGCCAAACTCTGCAACTGTCATGTCCACTTTCAAGAACCGATGAGTATGATATTGTATGGTATGTGTAAAAAGAAAAGCTTTGAAAATCAATTGGTGTCTTTCTCCTATGTATAAAAAGGTCTGGACTGCAAAGTGTCAATCATTCAAGCCCTTTAAAACTACAAACCCCTCAAAACCACTTAATTTGTGTCAACAAACATTGTGAAATTGGCCACAAAGATCAGAAAGCCTGAATTTTCCTTCAAATAGTGTTTCTTCTGGGGAGTAGTTGTTTGACGACTCTAAAAGAAGTCTGGGCTGTCAACTAGACATACATAATGAGGCTTGGCTGCGAGCTCAGATAGCTATGATGACATTAAAACAACTGTGTCCATGAAAATTGTGGAGAACTATTGAACAATGGAGCTGACAAGGTTGGGAATGCCAAATCCAGGGTGTAGTCTTTAATAGCAGTCCTGAAAATGAGACAGCCCAGAATAAGGATCAAGGCTCCCAAGACAAAGGAAGTTTATGAAGCCCAGACCAAAATGCCCAAATTCCTTCATGGTAATGATAATAAAAATACATCTTTCATATGATCTTTTGACACACTCAAACAGTTATGAAGAAACAAACTGCTGTAACTTAATTCACTTGGTCGAGAGTCATTACGCAGGATAATGTCAACTGGAATTATCTAAAGTAAAGTTTATTTATTAGTCACAAGTAAGGCTTACATTAACACTACAATGAAGTTGCTCTGAAATTCCTTACTGCAAAATATCTTGTCAACTAACTAAAATTTAGTTGTTAAACATTAGGAGTGGAATCATGTGGCAATAATAGGGACTTTTGCTGTTGGCCTGGGAACCAGTGAGCAGCCCATGTCTCTTCTTCTCGGAAGGCTCGCTGCATCTTGTGCTGCTCATGCACATAATAGGCCAATGGCAACACTTTCCCTGGAATGAAGAACCCCGGAGACAGAAGTTTTGGCTTCCAAAAGCTGCCAAAGAATCAGAGACTAGCAGCACTCTACATATAAAATAAAGTATATTGAATTGGTATGGATAAGTTTGTGGTGCTTATTTCACCCATAAGACCTCATCTATCATTTATCAGCCCTGTGAGGATGAGGTTGATGATATCAGGACTCAGGTCATTCCCCACATCCCACAGTTTATACCCTCCTTGTTTCAGAAAAGACAGCTTTTAACCAATCAGACCTTTGTTCCTATTCTCTGAGCTGAATACAAATTGTTGTCCCTGGAGAGGAAGAATAAAAACTGAGAATGACGTGTTAGCCATCTGTGCTCTTCACACTTTTGCTTTTTGATGCTGAATATGTATAAAGATGAATCAGTGTGAATCCACCCATATCTAACTTTTTAATTGTGGGACATCTGAATAGATAATAACAATGACTTTGTTATATTGAAGTGTCAGAGCTTGAAAAGGTGCCGAATGGGATGATTTGTCTACGCAAATATGCGTAATGTCACAAATGATCGCCAATCAAGGTTACGCTGCAATATTCTTGTTAGGCTGTCTTGAGAATGAGATGACTTGTTTTCTCTCTGGTTTGATGGATTCTAAGATTGCTACTAAGTCCAATGCACATTCTGCCACTTGCAAAATTGGCGGCGCTTGAAAAATTGAATAGATGTGTTGTTTGGAGGTTTGTGTACTCCGTCTAATGCCTTGACTTTGCTGTCCGGGTTCCCTGTTCCTTTCTGACTGAACCTTCTCCATTAGGATCACAAGCCAGTGTCCTCCCTGAATTGATGGGTATGTTCAACCTCTTCGCAAAAGCATTGAGGACATCCCAAAAGTGTATCCACTGTTCTCCTAGGAGTCTGCTGATGAGACCAAGTTCCAAGTAGAATTGTTTCTTCAGGAATCTGGTGGCAGGCACACAGCATAGAAGGAGGCTGTTCAGTCTATGGTGTATTTGCTGGCTTTCTGAATAAGTAGTTCATTTAGCTCCAATTCCCTTCTTTACCCTACAGCCTGCACGTTCTTCCTTTTCAAACAATCATCTTTTTTAATTTTTCATTTGTGGAACATGGGTGTCGCTGGCTGGCTAGCATTTATTACCCAGCCCTAGTTGCCCCTGAGAATTCCCTTTTGAATACCTACATGGAGTTAGGGAATAGACCCTACCTCCACTACATCACCAGCCCATTCCAGATCGTAAGCATGTGCTGTGAGAAAACATTTCTCTTCATGTCTCCATTGGTGCTTTGCCAATTACCTTAAACCTGTTTTCCATGCTTTCACCAGTTGGAACAATGTTTTACTATCTATTGTGTTCAGACCCTACATAGTTCTGAATACCTCTGTCAGATCCCCTCTTAAGTGTCTCTTCTCCAAGGAAAATAGTCCCAACTTTTCCAATTTATCACCATTACTGAAATTCCTCATCCTTGGAACCATTCTTGTGAACCTTTTCTGCATTTTCTCTGATGTCTTCATATCTTTCCAATTTTCACACCAAAGGATAGAATTGAATTATTGGCAACCCACGGTCCTGATAGTGTCCACCTGCTTTCTGATCTATTTTGAGAAAGAGACTTCACTCCCATAAGGTAGCTAGGCTGCAGGTAACAAATCAGTACCTCATTGCTTTGGATCAGTTTCAGGCTTGTGCAATGTTGAGCAAGCAGGAACTAGCATAAAGTGGGTGGGGATGAAGATACGTTTGCCAAAGTGGGGAAAATGGATATGGCAGAAGTATATATTTTTCTGGAGTACAGTGGGGAATTACTGTTTCTCATGGGCCCACAGAAATAATAAGAAATGTTCATTTTTGCCTCCTTTTTGTTTGGATATCCAGTTGAAATTGGGCAGTGTGAAAAATATGAGGAGGAGTGGTCCCCTTGAGGCTGTGCAAACGGAACATTTTATAAATGGAAAATAATTCTAATTTCTTTAAAAATGAATTGTTCCTTCATTTTGATGGTTGTTGCTGTTTTCCAATGTAGTTTTCATGTTAAATCTAAATGTGTTTCCTCTGCCTGTGACCAGCTTGATTTTACCAGATGATGAGTGTGCAAATATTGTTGCCCAATCCCCTTTGACTGAAGTGATTATAGCTGATGGCATTAGGAAGTTCCCTTGTGGCCATCTGATCTTGTTGCTGAGTACCCCCTCAGTTATCCATCTGCATTGTCCATCTGTCAGTGTTGCCATCGGATAAGCCGACAGTAACAATAATGAAGTATTGTCATATGGTGCAGAATAAACAAGTAACTGGTGTATTATGGCCTATCCTGATCAAGTCTGAACATTTCATTTTTAAAATCCCAAACAGTTGTATAGTTGTTCTTCTCTTGTATTGGGTATTAAGTACTGAGCACTATTTTAGTTTATCTGTCGGAAAAAGAAAGAATTGTATTAACCACTCATATTTCTCTACAGCTGGAAAAATTGTTGTGTAGGTTATTTTTAACACGATGGTCACTCATCTGACAAATTTGGTACACCCAGAATCACAATGTGTTTCGTGCTGGATGGAGAACTTCCAACAAGATCTTTCTGTGCATCAAATTCAAGAATAGTCTCATGAGCAGAATAGAGATGTTGATATGATATTCATTGACATGACCAAAGCCTTCAATATAGTAAACCATGAAGACCTGTGGAAGGCGCTGTACAAATATGGCTGTCACAAAAAGATGACAGTGTCATACATTCATCTTTTGATGGCACAATGGCCAGTGCGTTGGAGAATCATACTTCATCTGATTCTGCTATCAATAGCACCAAGCTATTTTTCTGCCAATTTTTTTGTATGCATTTAAAGATCTCAACATGGAAGTACACATTCAGATCAGGTAATATCTTCAATCTGTGAAGGTTCAGCTTTTCCATAAAGATCACAGAACAGTTACTAAGTGAACTCTTGTTTGCTATTGACAGTGCTCTTATACAATCTAACTTGGAGGGCATCCAACTGTTTGTTGACTGTTTTGTCTGTCAGAATTCTGATGAAGATGGAGATCTTGTACCAACCTGTGCCAGGCCATAAACCCAAAAGGCCATAATCACAATCAACAATTCACCCCTCAACCCGTTTAGAAGTTCTGCTATTTAGGGAGTATTCTCTTCAACCATACCACAATGAATGATGAAGTTGCCCATTATTTGGCAAAAATAAGCTCAGTATTTAGCAGGTCATCTATTAGCTTTCGAGAAAACACAGAGTTTGTTTCAAAACAAATGTTGAAGTCTGCCAGGCAATGCTTCTCACATCACTTTTCTATGGATATGTGGTATGGATAACCTAGCAGTGTCACACTAAACTATTAAAGGCATAACACCTTTGCTGCTTAAGATCTAAGTGCAACATCAAGTAGCAGGATAAAGTCTTTAACACCAGAATCCTGTAAGAAGTTGCATACCAGCTTTCAAGAGCTTGCTTATCGGAGCTCCACTTTGCTGGGATCATCTCGTGGTTCGTGCGGAGGATTCCCATATACCAACAATAATATTCTATAATCAGCCGAACACAGGAAACCACACAAGATATTTCAAACCTAAAAATTATAATGCTAATCTCTAGATATCTCAGTTGGACCCAATTACTTGGGAGAAAGCAACCCTGAACAGATCCAAATGGAGACATCAAGGAACCTCAATATTTGAGGAGAACAGAATGAGGTCCCTGCAAGACAAGCAAACATAATGAAATGACAGTGAATTCATCCACTCTTCCAACTTTACACACAATATTTGGATGGCATGATGACACAGTGGTTAACACTGCTGTCTCACAGTTCCAGGGACCTGAATTCAATTCTGGCCTTGGGTGACTGTGTGGAATTTGCACATTCTCGCTGTTTTTGCATGGGTTTCCTCCAGGTGCTCTGGTTTCCTCCCATAGTCCAAATGTGTGCAGATTAGATGGATTGGCCATTCTTAGTATTCCATTAGCCATAAGAAATCCATAGGGTTACAAGGATATAGCAGAGGAGAAGGCCTGGGTAAGATACTCTAGCAGAGAGTTAGTGCAGACTTGATGAGCCAAATGGCCTCTTCTGCACTTTAGGGATACTATGCTTCTATGATTTGCAAATTAAAAGTTGGTTTAACATAACAAATCAAATGCTTGTCTTCATTGGCCAGAGCATTGAGTTTAAAAATTGACAAGTCACATTGCAGCTTTATAGAACTTTAGTTAGACCGCACTTGGAATATAATGTTCAATTCTGGTTGCCACACTACCAGAAGGATGTGGAGATTTTGGAGAGAGTACAGGAAAAAATTATTAGGATGTTGCCTGGTGTGGAGAGCATTAGTTATGAGGAGAGGTTGGAGAAACTTGGTTTGTTCTCACTGGAATGACAGAGTTGAGGGGCGACCTGATAGAAATCTGGAAGATTATGAGAGGCATGGACAGAGTGGATAGTCAGAAGCTTTCTCCCAGGGTGAAAGAGTCAATTACTTGGTGACACAGGTTTAAGGTGTGAGGGGCAAAGTTTAAAGGAGATGCACAAGACAGATTTTTTACAGAGAATAGTGGGTACCTGGAACTCATTACCGGGGGAGGTAGTGGAAACGGATACGATAATGACTTTTAAGGGGCACCTTGACAAATACATGAATAGGATGGGAATAGAGGGGTATGGTCCCCAGAAGGGTATGGGGTTTTAGTTAAGTCGAGTAGCATGGTCATTGCAGGCGTGGAGGGCTGAGGAGCCTGTTCCTGTGCTATAATTTTCTTTGTTCATTGTTCCTGAAACTGAGGTGGTGAATAACTAGGTCAAAATGTTCTGGTTCTTCCTGCCAGCAGAATCCTCCTATCCCATGCATAGGGACCCCTCTGCATGTTACCAGTGGTGGAGGATGTGGGGCATGCAAAACCCCATAGACATCAGCAGGACTGGAAGATCTCATTGATGGCCAATGATGGTCTATCTCCGCTGGTGGAAAATATGCCACAGGTGGGTGAGAAAATGGCTGTCCAAATGTTTATGCTGAATGCTCGTCTGTCAAAGCGATGGGAAAATCATCACCATCTACACAAAATGCAACTTAAACATTAATGCTGATTGTTTCTCTACTTCCACTGTAGCAGTAACAAAGTCATGTTAAATAATGCTGCCTCCCTGGTATCTGCCATGTTATTACCGATCTGTGACTCTGAGATCCTGACATTCAGAGGTTACGATAAAATGAAAACTTGTGATGTGTGCAGCTCACTTCACCCAACTTTATATTTGTCCAACTGAGTTACTGATATAAATCTTCCAATGCAAGGGAGGTGGGTTGGATTTTTGCCAATAGCTGGATTAATCTGACTTTATTCATCCACGTTATGTCAGAACCAAGAGATTTTTTGGAGACAAAATCTGTGTGCACAGTTAGACCCTGTTTTCTGAGTATCTGACTGGAAATTTAACGTCAGCACTGGTTCATCTGAAAGTGGTGCAACCCCATATTATGTTGACAGCTTGATATTGCAGTTAAGCCAATTACTTTACAGATCCTGCTCCAAAGTGATAACAAGTGCAGCAGAACTTCTAATAAAAAAGGAACAGTGTGAGAATTGTAGGTTCCTCTTTTGCCCATTGGCTATGCAACACTCAATTTTCCTTCTTTAAAATCACCTGCCAAGCCTCAAACTGGCAAGAATTAAAGGGCTGTGGATATTGCAACGGAAGCTGACACATACTTCTGTAATAATATTCTTCTCATCTCATACCACCTGCATGTTGACAAAATGGAAACTTTCCTTGATCTGGCAGATATGTGGGGATTCTCCACGGGTGCTGGAGGGATATGTCAGAACAGCTCCTAGAGGTAAAACAGTATCACAGTGACAAAGAATGTTTCCTTGGTTTTCTATGACCATTACAAGGCTTATTAAGAAACTAATGCTGTGAAAGGCAGAGAAAAGGTGGTTATTTAAGAAATGAAGCAACATTAGAAACTGGCCTGTGCGTACTCAGACAGTGGTCTGAAATATATCTACAAATCATTGATGACATTGGCGTTACTGATTTAATTGGTGCGAATGTAACAGTCAGATCCTCTTTTAACTCACAATACATTGTTCCCTATTTGGCTGAAATCTCTAAGAATAATGAGAGAAGGACCAATCAATAAGACAAATGCAATGCTCTCAGTTCCTGAGGGGTGTTACTCTTTTTGCCCTTGCTGTATGTTTGTCATGCCAATAGCTATTAGCTGTGTTGAAATTAGCGTGAAAAAATGTTAACCACTGCAAAATGGAATCAATACAGAACCATGCATTGGACTTTTTTTTGTCATCTATCTTGTGCCAAATTGCTTGATTTCTGTTTGGATCATTAGATTACATTTGCTGACAAATTACTTTGGACTGCCAAACACGCTGTTAAAAATAGTGAGAGAACATAAATATTTTATTTTTATATATTTTTTAATTGATCACAGAAGGTGGGCATCGCTGAAGGCCAAAGCTTATTGCCAATCACTAATTGCCACTGAAACAATGGTGGTGAGCTGCCTTCTTACAGTCCATGTAGTGAAGGTATTCCCACAGTATTGTAAGGGAGAGAATTCCAGGAATTTGATCCAGGGAAGGAATGGCGATATACTTCCAAGCCAGGAAGCTATTTGATTTGGAGGCAAAAATGGAGTTGGTGGTGTTCTCCTGCGTTTACAGCCCATGTCTTTCTAGGTGGTAGAGGTGGTAAGGTCGAAACTGATGTCAAAGGAGATTTGATGAGCAGTGTGTTTTATAGTTGGTACACATTGCAGCTACAGTGCACCGGTGATTAGGAAAATAAATGCTTAAAGTGGAAATAGGATACCAATCAAACAGGCTGCTTTGTGCTGTATGGCATTGGGCATCTGCTTTTGGACCTGCACACATCCAGGAGAGCAGAGAATGGAAACTATTCCATCACACTGCCAACTTGTAGATAGTAGGAATGTGTTATTTGCTGCAGAACTCCTAGTATCTGACCTGGTCTGAAACTACAGTATTTATTTGGCTTGTTCAGGTACATTTCTGGTCAACAGAAGGTTGACTGTCTTTTAAAGTTGAATCACCAAAATCAACATAGAGACAAATAATGAAGTTCTGAGATGTCACCCTGAATTTTTTGCTGTTTCTACTGTTACATAAATAGACTGGCAAAGGCTACTTTCAGCAACATTATGAAATCTAATGACACCAAGTTCAGGTAATAAATAAATGTGAGGGAGGTGTTACTGAAGTCCATGAAAGTGCAAATTGTATGGTGGTCCGGTGGGAATAGCAGGTTTGACTTAAAGAAGACTTTAAGCTAATAAATGGGGTGAGTGCTCAGTAAAGGATAGTTGTAACAAGGATGATTTTTAAAGATCAAAAAAGACAAGCAGCAGAGTAACCATGCCACAAACAGGTAGATACTTGAGGCATAGGGAATGCTAAAGCAACTGAAGTAATTAAAGCAGGAATAACAAAAAAAAACATCTTAAATTATAAGGTGTGAGAAACATAGGATCAGGGCAGAAGGACAAATTGGATCCCTTGCTGAAATAAATGTTTTATATATTATTGCACAGAATATAATAAATATCTTGAATGAAAATGAGACGCTCAAATATAAGTTAGAAGCCAAGATGTGATAGTCATCCTTGAGACATTCCTGCAAGTTGCTGGATATTCTGTGTTTATAAGGACTTTCAAAAGGATAATGAAATTGGAAGAAGAGAGAGAGCATATTTAGGCATGAAGCTGGGGGCAGTAGTTATAGCTGGGGGAAGGGTAATTATGAGGCCATCAGGAGAGAATTAGGGTGCATAGATTGGACAAGGAAACTACAGGGACTGGGAACATCTGAAATGTGGAGCTTATTCAAGGAGCAGCTGCTGCGAGTCCTTGATGAGTATGTCCCTGTCAGGCAAGGAGGAAATGGTCGAGTAAGGGAACCATGGTGTACTAAAAAAGTTAATTCGCTGGTTAAAAGGAAAAAGGAGGCTTATGTCAGTATGAGGCTTGAAGGCTCAGTTAGTGCACTGGATAGCTATAGATTAGCCAGGAGGGAGCTAAAGAGTGAGTTGAGGAGAGCTAAAAGGGGACACGAGAAGACTTTGGCTGATAGGATCAAGGAGAATCCTAAAGCTTTCTTTAGATGTGTTAAGAATAGAAGATTGGTTAGGGCAAGATTAGGGCCAGTCAGAGACAGCAGTGGGAAGTTGTGCGTGGAGCCTGAAGAGATTGGAGAGGCACTGAACAAATATTTCTCTTCGTATTCACGCAGGGAGATGTAAATGTAGTTGTGGAGAACACTGAGGTACAGGGTTGCAAACTGGAAAGTATTGAAGTAGATAGGGAGGATGTGCTAGATATTCTTGAGGGTTTGAAGTTAGATAAGTCCCCTGGGCCGGACGGGATTTACCCTAGGATTCTCTGGAGGCAAGAGAGGCGATTGCAGAGCCTCTGGCTCTGATCTTCAGGTCGTCGTTGGTTACAGGTATGGTTCCGGAAGACTGGAGGATAGCGAATGTGGTCCCATTGTTCAAGAAGGGGAAGAGAGACTTTCCGGGGAATTATAGGCCGGTGAGTCTTACTTCTGTTGTGGGCAAAGTATTGGAGAGAATTATTAGGATAGGATTTATAGTTATTTAGAGAGAAATGAATTGATTGGGGATAGTCAGCATGGTTTTGTGAAGGGTAGGTCGTGCCTTACTAACCTCATTGATTTTTTTGAAAAAGTGACTAAAGAGGTGGATGGGGGTAAGGCGGTTGATGTGGTATATATGGACTTTAGTAAGGCGTTTGATAAGGTGGCCCATGGAAGACTTCTGCAGAAAATGCAGATGTATGGGATACAGGGTGATTTAGCTAATTGGGTTAGGAATTGGCTAGCAGATAGAAGACAGAGGGTGGTGGTTGATGGGAGATATTCATCGTGGAGTTCGGTTACAAGTGGTGTACCTCAGGGGTCTTTTTTGGGGCCCCTGCTGTTTGTAATTTTTATAAATGATCTGGATGAGGGTATTGAAGGATGGATTAGTAAATTTGCGGATGACACTAAAGTCGGTGAGTGGTAGATAGTGAAGAGGGGTGTTATAGTTTGCAGAGAGACTTGGACAAGTTGCAGAGCTGGGCCGAGAGGTGGCAAATGGAGTTTAATGTGGAAAAGTGTGAGGTAATTCACTTGGGCAGGAATAACAAATGTGTAGAGTATAGGGCTAATGGTAGGACTCTTAATAGTGTTGATGAACAGAGGGATGTTGGTGTATATGTGCATAGATCCCTGAAAGTTGGCAATCAAGTCGATAAGGTTGTTAAGAAGGCATATGGAGTCTTAGCTTTTATTGGTAGGGGGGTTGAATTTCGGAGCCGCAACGTCATGTTGCAACTGTACAAAACTCTAGTGCGGCCGCACTTGGAGTATTGTGTGCAGTTCTGGTCGCCACATTATAAGAAAGATGTGGGGCATTGGAGAGGGTACAGAGGAGGTTTACTAGGATGTTGCCTGGTATGGAGGGCAGGTCCTATGAAGAGAGGTTGAAGGATTTGAGGTTGTTTTCGTTAGAAAGGAGGCGGCTAAGAGAGGATCTTATTGAAGCATATAAGATGATTAGAGGTTTAGATAGGGTGGACAGTGATAGCCTTTTTCCTAGTATGGAGAAAGCTAGCACGAGGGGACACAGCTTTAAATTAAGGGGTATGAGTTATAGGACGGATATCAGAGGTAGTTCTTTACTCAAAGAGTGATTAGGGAGTGGAATGCCCTGCCTGCAGCTGTTGTAGATGCGCCAAGTTTGGTGGCTTTTAAGAGGTTAATTGATAAGTATATGGAAGAGAAGGGAATGGTTTAGTTTGGAGGGTCATTGCTTTTTATATTGGTCGGCGCAACATCAAAGGCTGAAGGGCCTGTTCTGTGCTGTAATGTTCTATGTTCTATGTTCTATATTGGTTAGAGAAATATTACACATTAGCAAGAGTGGATATAAGTAGGGAAAAGTAAGCAGTGAATATTCTATGGTTAAAATTGAGGAATAAGAGAGAACTTAGAACTGCAAGAGCTATTTGCAGGCCACGTCACAATCACCATGAGGTGACAGAATGTATGGATTCAGAGATTAAAGAGGCTTGTCGCAATGACAATGTTATTTTAGTGGGAGACTTTCATTGTCAAATACATAGGGGATCGCATAGTTGCTCATGTCAGAAAGATAAAGAATTTCTTGAATACATTCTTGACAATCTTCTTAAGTAATTTGTCATAGAACTAACAAGAAGGCAAGCCATACTAGACTTAGTTATGCCTAATGAGCCAGACATTGTTAATAATTTGACAAAAAGAGATGTATTTATCTAATGGTAATTGAATTCAATCATATTACAATGTTAAGTTCAAAAGGGAGAAACTTAACATATTCAGTGAGATTCTAGACTTAGGTTATTTTTGGCAGCATTGGAACAGAAACTCAGAACAACAAACTGAGCAAAATAGTTATTAAGTAAAATTACAGATGGACAATGGAGATGTGGTCCTTATTTAATACAAGGTCCTTTTATACCTGTAAGGGTAAAGAATGATTTCAGTAAATTAAACAGGTTGATAAAAGAGGCAAACAATAACTAAAGAAAAGAATATATAAAAGCATTAACAATAATGGGATCCAATGGATTGGGAGAAATATGAAGAACAGCAGAGAAAAAGCTAGTAAGAGCTGCAAAGCAATATGAAAAGAGACTGAGAGGACTACCAAGAATTGTTTATCATTAGATTAGAAGAGAAAGTCGAATCGAAGGGAATGTGGAACGATTAAAAATAGGTAAAGCTAATGATGCAAATGAAAATATGCAAATGGCAGATTGGCTGAATAATTACTTTGTGTCAGTATTCACATTAAAAGAGGGAAATAATATATCTGACATTCCAGGAAAATTAACTTTGAATGGCAGACTGGAATTCACTGAAGTTAATTGGAGCAATAAATAGCAAGAATAATGGGACTGAAGACTGACAAGTCCTCAGGATCTGATGTTTCCACACCTTAAACAAAAAGATAAAGAATTGGAGGTGCTTTGCCCATAATTTGCCAATGATATCTGAAGTGAGGAAATGTGGCTGGAATTCTCCTGTCTCATTTGCCCATCACCACTGCCAGCGAGAATGGAGAATTTGACGCTCAGCCAAAACTGCATTCACTGCAGTAGCACCGGAGAATCCCAGCTATGTCGGAGAATTCTGGCCTGTTTCTTTCATTATTTAAGAAGGACAAGAGAGAAACCAGAAAATTACAAGACTGATAATTAACATCTATTGTGGGAAAATTAGTGGAAACTTGGGACAATTTGGAAACTTGGAAATTAGTAGTAATTTGGGACAATGTATGAGCACTTGGAAAAGTTAGAGATAATTAAAGTGAGCTCAGTGGCGCAATAATTGAGGCAACATGGTGGCGCAGTGGTTAGAACTGTTAGCTGACAATGCCAGGGACCCAGGTTCAATTACAGGCTTGGGTCACTGTCTGTGCGGAGTTTGCATATTCCTCCCGTGTCTGCGTGTGTTTCCTCTGGCTGCTCCAATTTCCTCCCATAATGTGAAAGATGTGCTGATTGGGTGCATTGGCCGTGCTAAATTCTTCCTCAGTGTATCCAAACAAGCACTGGGGTCTGGCAACTAGGGGATTTTCACATTAACTTCATTGCAGTGTTAATGTAAGCCCACTTACGACTAATAAATCAACTTTATTTATTTAGATAGCTAAAAAAAGGGCGGGTTGTATCTCATAAACAAAATTGAATTTTTTGACTAAGTAACTATAGTGTTCAAGGCAATGTTTATGGGTATCATTTATATGATTTTCAGGACACATTCAATGAAGTTCCACGTAAAAAAATTAAGTACATCAGGTGGACTGCAGGAATTCAAGAAGGTAGCACATCATCATTGTCTCAAAGGCAATTAGAGGTAGGTAAGAAATGCTGGCCTTAACAATGATATTCACATTCTATGAAAGAACTTTTAAAAATTACTGTTCTATTAACACCAACAATGCAACTTCTTAACAGAAGAATCCCAGCCGTGTGCGCAGAGAAGTTCCAGCTTTGTGTGCAACATGTCTGCCTGTCGCAGGTGATAGAGTGTAACAATCTGCAAATTGGTACCATATACCATTTTGTGTTGCAACTATACAGCACGCTGTGTATGATCCATCAGTTCCCTGGGTGATGGAGCAGAGAGTACTTGCAATGGTACATTAAAAATTATTTTTATGGGCATAGCAGGAATATCCTCCTCTAGGCCCCACAGAAATATTATGGGCTGCTGACACTCTGGAAGCTCCTGGCCCTATTTTACCATTTTGATTCGAAGTGCTGGGCAGACTGGGAACTGGGACTCAGGCACCCCATATGTGTTCTGCCTGAAAAAAATTATCAGCAATTCCGTATCGTGCTGCAGAAGTCTGTCGGCGGGGTTTATCACACCCAAAATCCTGTAACTCTGATTGGTGCCTCCAGCTGCACATGTGCAAAAGAAGTAGAATGCAGCTCCCCTGCCAAATTGCTCCTGGATCAGATAATGTCTCCCTTGGCCCCTACAGATATTGCCCCACTCCACAATATTACTGACTCAATTATTCCCCCACCACCCAAACTCTTTGCGTACTCGTCCACCCTCTCCCCACCTCCCCCTACTGATCTCAGGCAGAGTGGCAGTGGGCTCCCCCACCTTCCCCCTCACTGATCTCAGGCAGAATGGCCGCAGACCTCCCCCTCTTCCCTCCTCCCCCACTGACCTCAGGCAGAGTGGCAGTGGGCTCCCCCACCTTCAATCTCAGTGGACCCACCCACCAATCTCAAGCACAGAGCTGTCAGACACTCGGTACTTACCTCCTCACTAACTGAAGCACCTGAATCAGACTTTTGTGGTTCTTGTCTGTTTCACGCTGATTCTGGATGGGTAAATGTGGTAGTAAAGGAGGAAGTGCTGGTAAGGTTGGGTGTGCAGCCCATTAAGTGAATTTTAGCTTTTATTGGTAGAGGGATCGAGTTTCAGAGCCATGAGGTCATGTTGCAGCTGTATAAAACTTGTGTGGCAATACTTGGAGTATTGCGTACAATTCTAGTCGCCACATTATAGGAAGGATGTGGAAGCATTGGAAGGCGTGCAGAGGAACTTTACTATGATGTTGCCTAGTATGTTGGGAAGGTCTTATGAGGAAAGGTTGAGGGACTTGAGGCTATTTCGTTAGAGAGAAAAAGGTTAAGAGGTGACTTAATAGAGGCATACAAGATGATCAGAGGATGAGATAATGTGGACAGTGAAAGCCTTTTTCCTCAGGTGGTGATGGCTAGCACAAGGGGATATAGCTTTAAATTGAGGGGTGATAAATATAGGACAGATGTCAGAGATAGGTTCTTTACTCAGAGAGTAGTTAGGATGTGGAATGCCCTCCCTGCAACAGTAGTGGACTCGCCAACATTAAGGGTATTTAATTGGTCTTTGGATAAACATATGGATGATATTGGAATAGTGTAGATTAGATAGGCTTTAGATTGATTCTCACAGTCAGCGCAACATCAAGGGCCAAAGGGCCTTGTAGCTGTAATGTTCTATGTTCTAAATGCATGCAAATGTATTTAAATAGCCATCACGCCTGTTTCAGGCATGGTCCTGATTGCGGCTATTTTCAGGACTTGGTAAAGGGTGAACTGGCATGGAGGCGGGCATGGATTGCCTCATGCTCCAACTTTACCAAGTTTTCATGCCCAAAAACGGGAACAATTTGATTGTAAAGTCAGGCTTTCCATCTCTGCTTTCTGCAAGCATGACCACCATCCCACCAACTCCCAGAGCTTCTTTAATTGAAGCTGAGGACGCTTCAATATTGGCTGACACCAGTTCTGCAAACTGCAAAGTGATGACTATTGGCCCCTCAATTTACTTACCTGAAGCAAATGAGGCCAAGGTCTCAAAACCCTGGCCTACTCTTTGGTTGACAGGCAACCAGAAAGTTCTGTTCCATCAATAGATTGCCCAAAAATCAAAATGGACCCTTGTGCTTTGGAATGGATTCAAACAGATATGTAATCAAATAGTACCAGGTTGATTTTAATTTTACAGCCAAACCACTTAGCTCCAGAAGCTACTCGATATTAATAATTCCTGGTCTATCTGTCTATAATTCCTGTCTGTCTGTCTATCTGTGTATTACTGCAGTGTCATATGTCCATAAACAATGCACAATCTAAACTCTGTTGAAGCACAAAGTATATTCTTGAGCCTACAATATATGTTATTTCTCTGCAAGGCATAATTTCAGATGCTCATCTTGCAAGCCGAATCAAATATTTACTTGGCAAATGACTCTTCCTTTCCCCTCCCAGCCCAATTGATAAATATTAAGTCACATTCTGTCTTTTGCTGTTCTCCCTGTTCTAAGTGACCTTTCATTTTAGCCATTGTTTATCATTTTGCAGCACTTGTATGATTGGGAATAAATAAAGCTTTGTATGGTATAAGTTACAAAGAAATTCTCGGTGAATGCAGGATGTGCTTTCAAGGTTAACATTTTCCATTTCTTTATCTGTAATCTCTGAGTAACTCATGAATCAAGTTCTATGTAGTACTGCTGTTGAACTGCACACTGATTTTAGACATTGAATCTAATGTGCAGTATAACTGGAATGTAGCTTGGAAAATCATCTCAGCCAAAATAAAGAAGGCAATGAAAGTACGCTAATGCTACTGAGGCCATGCAATCCTAAGATTATGTAAGGTATATTCCAGAGATTCAGTCAAATAAATCAATGGGAAATTGTAATTCAACAGGATTTCTCAAAAGTCAATGAAATAAACATTCTGCTCTTTCTAAAGCAAGAGAGAGAGTGCCCTCCAGAATATAAAATTTGAACTCTAATGGCTAATCATATATCAATTGCAGTAACTCTCAATCACACTTGTAATTGGTTGAAAGGTTTAAAAGGGGCTAAAATGTGCCTGAAAAATATTCCTTTGTCCTCACTGTCATAACAGCTGAATTGTACTTGCAAACATAAACAAAAATACACAAAACGAATCTTGAATTTATGTGGCAATTCAATTGTTGGATATTTTAATTATTCACAACATACAGGTGTCTCTGTGGTAACCACTCAATTATTGTGAGATTTTGTAATTTAATTAATTCTTTTAACAGATGTACTGAAAGACCAAACACTTATCTGAAGATATTTTGTATGCAATGTCTAAATAGTTACACAGATATTAAATGATTTTGTATATAAACAACCTATGTAGTCAATCGTCCACACACCGGTAGAATCATTATCTTGTTAAAATTGTTAATATTTGTACTAATTTATTTTCCATAGGTGATACAATGATGTTCATTTAATGTAAATTATCTGATAAGGTTGTCTGATTACATCACAAACCACTCTATTCAGGGGTCTATATTGTAGACCTAATTGGAAATTTAATATAACAAAATTTCTGTGATATATTTCAACCTGTGTACCTTCAGGTTATATAACTCATATGCAGAGCTACAGGATAATTATACAATGTCTATTCCTTTCCACTGTTGAAAATGAAAGCTTAACTCATGATCTTTCATGGGATCTTTTGTATCGATTTCACAGAGTAGCAAGGATTTTTTCATCTGAAAGTCATTCGGCCCATCGAGTCTGCTCAGCCATTCAATCATTTTCTCAGTTCCATTCTCCTGCCTTTTCCTCCCTTGATGATCCCACTGATGATGCTGAAGTCTATCATGATCTACTAACTCAGGTATGGGAACACAGTTACTGAGACAGAAAGTAAGATCTAAATTAAGTTTAATACTTTAAGTCTTATGTTCAGCCTTTAGACTGATAAAACCATCAGTGCATTTGGTAATTGGACACCAGAACCTTGGATCAATTTCTTTCTTTGAAATGTCTTATAAATTGTGTTACTTATGTTCAGGACTTTTTTTTATCTCCAACTATGTCGCAATGCAAGGAGAAGTTCTATAATGGATGTTTTGAAATATCTGAGTCTGTTAGTTTCCCTAGAAAATAACTTTTTTTCTGGCAGCGTATTTATTCAGATCTTGTAATGCAATCTGACAATGATGAATGTGCTTTTGGGGTGGTAGAAATGGTTGTTTTCGAGTGTTGCCGATTCATATGCCTGATTGAGATTGTGAAAGAGAGCCATAATTTAACAAAGAGATTTGGCAACTGAATACCACAATAGCACACAATGTTTGTCACAGCCATCTGTATACAGCAGATGGAATGCTAGGTACACCTACAGCTTAAGTTATGACAAGCCTATGCCCCATTGCATTTTCAGTATAATTGAATGTCTAAGACCCATATTTATGGCTATTTTTGAACTGTCAGCTTTTTGAGACTGTGGCTTTGTTTTTTTAGCTATTGGTTAGCTCGAGATTTGCAGATATATACATATATACGCGGAAGAGTACTTCCCTCCTCCTTTAAACTGCATTTTAATATTGTGAAGAATTTGTTGTCACAACAGAGAAATGTTAAACTTTTAGGGCTTCATCAGATAATTTTCTTGTGCTCAGATGAAAGGCCAATCCCAAATAGGCAAATCCTCCCTAATAATTGATGTATCGCTTTATCTGTACAATATCACTATTGTAGCATTTCTCAGGATCAACCAGAAACTCCATTGTTGTAATTAGCTTATGGAATTAATATATTGTCTTGTTCCTTGGAAATGGAAGAACATTTGCACTACCAGATTATGCAGTTCAGATTAGAAAGTAACAAATGGATTTATTGGAGTAAAAGTTAAACAATAATTGAAAATTATAATGCAAGATTAATTTGATAGTAAAATTCGAAAGTCTTTTCTTAAAAAAAGAAAAACAAATCTCCCTAACAGTCCTAATATCAAATTTGGACTAGCACTCACTCTACGAACTAAAAATGTGAGAATTAATCCACCTCCGTCTTGACTCCAGGCAAGTATCTATTCTTAATATGCCTTGGGGAATGAAGGTATTGGAAGGGGACTGTTTCTTTGATTCTCAGAATTGTAGCTCCTAGTTACCTGAGCTTTCAGTAGACCTCAAATGGCTAGCTAGGTTCCTTTCTCCTAAGCAACCTGCCTCCAATCTCCCATCAACTTTTGCTGCAAAGAATTGATACAGACAAAGGAAATTAAAAATATGTTTCACACAATTTTTAATTTACTTGTCACTCACATCAGTTCAAAGATATAGGGCTGCTCTTTCAGAACATATCTCTAGCCAAACTGTATGCCAAGCTGACAACCTGCCACCTTCAATAGATTGAGAACTACACAGATATTTATTAATATAGACTTTTGGGGAGATTGACACTAATGTATTTGTAATTAAAAAGTATTAACATCATAAGGTCATCTGTTATTATTTCATTAATCTGTAGCCAGCACGCTGTTGGAATGCCATTTTTAGTCACACATAAATATTGATTCTACCTAACCCTAAAGACTGCAAAGAAGAAAAAATTTAAATTTGTTAATTGTCTTACATGAATATTAATAGTATTATACAACAATGGCTTGCTTTGTATCATTGCTATTATTGTAGTAGAGGATTCCAAAGGTCTTTTCTTTTATCCATGGGGTTCGAGCATCGCTGTTGCCCACTGCTAATTGAAATGAATAGCTTGCTGAGCCATTTCAGAAAACAACCACAGCAATGATTTCATGGTAACAATTAGATTTTTAATTTCAAATTTTTATTATTAAATTCAAATTTCTCCAATAGGTAGATTTGAATCTGTGTCCCAAGAACATTACCCTGGATTTCAGGGGGATCACTAGTCTAGTGATAATGCCACAACACCATGATCTTCCCTACAAAGATGTTATCAGACAAAAAAGTATTGCTGAAAGAATGAAGTGTTAGGAAGTTAGGATCAAAATCTTGGATAAAGAAATGGTTTTAAGAAGAACCTTTATGGAGGAGAGGAAGTTGAAGAGACAGAAGGTTTAAGAAGAGAATTCTGGAACTTAGGATCTAAGTGACTGAAGACAGAGCTAGCAATGGTCAGGCAAAGGGAAAAAGCTACAGTCAAAGCAGCAAGCGGACCCAAAGTCCATGGGCTTTTGGCTGGTCCATCAAACTTTTCGTCCCACTTGCTATGAGTCCTCTGGCGGGAGGGATGGGAAAATTCCACCAAGGGAGGGCAAAGCCCAGAACAATTTAAACACAAGAATGAGCATTTTAAATTTGATGCGTTGGGAAGAGTCAATGTAGGTCAGCAAGGAAAGTGGTGATGTTGGAGCCAGACATAGTACTGGATGGGGTACAGGCAGCAGACTTAGGATGAGCTGAAGTTATGGAGGGTGGTGAATGAGAAGTCAACAAGGTCAGCTTTAAATTATTAAGCATGCTGGCAAATAGGTTATCAGATGACTAAAGCAGGGTCAGAGACAAGTAATGTTAGAAGGTGGAGCTCACTGATCTTTGTGAAGGAGAGGATATAGGGTGGGGTTTAGTGAAAGAGGATGCTGAGGTATTGAATCAACTGAGACTATAAATGGCCACCCCGAGGTAAAACATACTCTGAGTAGCCTTAACTAGACAGGAAAGCACAGGAGAGGGTTTACATCTTTGGAGCTGCCTCCGATGCTTCCAAAGGAAGTACCCTTCTTCTTGCCTGCCTTTTAACCATTTGCTGCCCCCTCCCCACCATCACTACCCAGTGTTTTCTGGTAGTGGAGGCAGACTGAGAGCCTTTTTTGGGTAATAATTGGCTACTTGTGAGCCTTAATTACCCTAAGACTGGAGGGGTATTGGGTACCTTATCCACCCAGTATTATATGCACTGAGTAAGAGGTCTGGCAACATCAATTTTAAATCCAACCGATTTATTTGATAGTAAATCTGCTAGCTTTCGGCGTTTGTGCCTTCATCAGGTGAATGAGGTGTTCTGGTCTCCAAAAGCACATATATCAGCACAGACATCTCTCTAACCTCAGTGCTCAGTGTTCCTTTGTTAGCCACTTTAAGACTTGAATAGCAGGTTAAGTGTAAGGATTCGCATTCTAATCAGCAATCTGTAAACTGTCTGTGCTGATATGTGTGCTTTTGGAGACCAGAACACCTCATTCGCCTGACAAAGGCACAAATGCCGAAAGCTAGCAGATTTACTATCAAATAAATCGGTTGGATTTAAAATTGGTGTTGCCAGACCTCTTACTGAGTTTACCCCAGTCCAATGCCGGCATCTCTACATTATATGCACTGAGTCAGAGTTGGGTGGGAAGTCTGTGGGCTGATCACCTGATATATTTTATATCTCCACTGAAGACATGCCCAATGAGAGGACAGTGAAGTCCAATACCTCAGCAAAGCTGTTGCAGGGTTAATGGCAGTGAAGCTGTCAGCAGCATTTACTATCGTTGCTCCAATGAAACCGAAAGCAAAAATTGCTGTCAATGATTATATATACCTCCTATGTTAAGGTCTCTCCAATATGCAAATCCTAAGCAATCTGTGAATTGAAGAGAACTTCCACTTTGGTACAATTAGTTATGTTGTAAAAATACTCAAAAAAAACTGTTAAATGAGGTGTAGCTGAGATCTTAATGGTGTATTAACTTCATAATTACTACTAAACACACTTTCTGATATCTTTATAGAATGTCAAATTTTCTTTATATTGATAATTTCTATGTAAATCTAATCATTTTCTTTTATTTCACCACCTGAAATTTAAATTAGAAGTGAAGGATAAAGGGCTTTCAGCTTGCTAGTTTGCCATCATACTTTGATATGTTTGGTTGCTCACTATGCTTGTTGACACATACCATTGCTGTTGGATGCCTGGTTATTTCCCCTGAAAATTTGCGCCAGATTTAAACTACTAATGGGAAAGGGGTGGTTCACACTACAGAGAATGCAGCTTTCTTTAAGGTAACAGAAAAGTACCATTGCTTTGCCACTGACTGCAAAATCTAGCTCATTAGGTTCAGTGGATTGGTGCTTTTAATGAATGATTGATTGATTTTATTATTGTCACGTATTAGTGTTCAGTTAAAAGTATTGTTTCTTGTGCGCTATACAGACAAAACATGCCATTCATAGAATACACAAGGGAGAAGGAAAGGAAAGGAAAGGATTGCAGTCACAGACGTGTAGAGAAAGATCAGCCTAATATATGGTAGGTCCATTCAAAAGGCTGACGGCAGCGGGGAAGAAGTTGTTCTTGAGTTGGTTGAATTAATTAATTATTCTGTCCGTATGGCAAATAATTTAGAGAATTTCTTGGAAGGTCCTAAAATGTTTGAAAACAGGTGATGCACTTCTTAAGGTTTTAATAGCAACAGAAGTAAGTTTTGCCTTGGATGGGGAATTGCATCCCAGAATGCTCAAACACTGATATTTTTATTTGTACAATGGACATTCTCTGTGCAAATCACAATGCATAGCAGGAAAAAAGTGGAAATAGCACGGCAGAACGGGGAGAGACCTTGCAGCAGGACATCCGTCAGCAACTTCAGCAAAGGCAGATTCTCTTCAAGGACATTGAATTAATTTGGCAGCACAGTATGTTAGAAACTAGACATTCCTAATGCTGGCTTTTCCAGGAAGACTGACAGGGAAAGCTGATCATTTTTCTTCTCCTGCAGAGAATTTAACAATTGAACATATCAAAAGAAACAACGTATTTGCAAAGATGGGGGTATATTTTCATATTTAAGTTTGCTATGCCACTATATTTCTCAAAGATTCTTTGCTGTGAGAAATTGGCGCTGCCCACTGTTGTATTTCACATCTTTGATCAGATTTTGTTGTTGAGGCTGCAAAAGCAGTCCTTTCTTTTTGTTTAAATTGTAGAATGGGGGAAGGGAGGGTATGAGAATGCAGACACTTTCTGTAGTCTGCACAGAAGCAGCCGGCTCCCTGGAGGCTCAGCAGTAACCAAACAGCTGATTTTAAATCGATATGCCTGTTTAGTTTCCACATAAATAAATAGTCCCAGTTCTCTCAAGTAAATATTAAAAAATATATTTTTATTTGCTCCCACTAATGTAGTGGCCACGTTTGTGTAAAATAACAATTTTTTGCTTAATTAAGAATGCATGTACCCCGGACATTTCTTCTTCCACTTTCTTCCATCAGGAATAAGATACAAAAGTCTGAGGCTATGTACCAACTGACTCAAGAACAGTTTCCTCCCTGCTGTTGTCAGACATTAGAATGCATCTTTCTCTACACCCTGGCTATGACTGTAACACTACATTCTGCATTCTCGTTTCCTTCTCCAATAACGGTATGCTTTGTTCATATAGCAGCAAGAAACAATATCTTTCACAGTATGTTAATACATGTGGCAATAATAAATCAAATCAAAAAACTTTTGATAACTTTGTTCCCTAACTATATTTAATGGCATTCCTAATGATCAATATTCTCATGATGAGGAATAACTTGTTTCAGAGCATTTTTTCTTTTACCTAATTTTCCTTCTTATATTTCCAGCCTCTCCTCACACTGGTGTTGTTCTCTTTGATCTTTTTTAAATGTACATTTTTCTGGATGTGGCATCACTGACAAGTTCAACATTTTCCACTTCTGTTGTCCTTGAAAAGGTGAGAAATGGTGGGCTACCTTCTTGAACTGCTGAAGCTCATGTGGTGAAAATAGTCCCACAAAGCTTTTAACTAGAAAGTTCCAGAATTTTTGACCCATGGTCTAAGAAAGAACGGTGATTTTACAGAATAAGTTATGCAGAACTTGTACACTATTGATACCTATTTTTGGATAATACACCAAAATGTGAAATCCTTTACCATCCTTTCACCTGAGTTTTAATATCCAGTTTTATTTATCTGCCTTTAATCTGAATTCATCTGGAAGTTTGACACCCATTTAGAAAAACTGCTCCTATAAACGCATATACTTTGTATCCTTATAACACCATCTTAATAGAATGTAGAACATAGAACATATAGCACAAATAGGCCCTTCGGCCCATAAGTTTCACCAATCATATCCCTACTTACCAGGCCTATCTATAACCCTCAATCCCAATAAATCCCATGTACTCATCTAGAAGTCTCTTAAAACACCCCAGCGAGTTCGCCTTCACCATCACTGACGACAGCCAATTCCACTCACTCACCATCCTCAAAGTGAAAAACATAACCTTGACATCTCCTCTGTTTCTACTCCCCAGCACCTTAAACCTGTGTCCTCTCGTAGCGACCATTTCAGCCCTTGGAAATAGCCTCTGAGAATCCACCCTATCTGTATCTCTCAACATCTTATAAACCTCTATCAGGTCACATCTCACTCTTCATCTCTCCAGGAAGAAAAGACCTAGCTCCCTCAACCTATTCTCATAAGGCATGCCACTCAATCCAAGCAACATCCTTATAAATCTCCTCAAAACCCTTTCAATAGCCTCCATATCCTTCTTATAGTGAGGCGACCAGAGCTGCACATAGTACTCCAAGTGGGGTCTGACAAGGGTCTTATAAAGTTGCAGCATTATCTCCTGACTCCTAAACTCAATCCTTCAATTAATGAAGGCTAGTACACAATATGCCTTCTTGATCACATCCTCCACCTGCGAGGCTGATTTAAGAGTCCTATGGATCCAGACCCTAAGGTCCTTTTGATCCTCTACACTGCTAAGAGTCCTACCCTTGATATTATACTCCTATTGGACCTGCCAAAATGGACCACTACACATTTATCTGCGTTGAAGTCCATATTGCCACTTCTCCACCCAGTCTTGCATCCTATCTATGTCTCACTGCAACTTCTGACATCCCTCCAGACTATCCACAACGATAATCTTTATCGTTTATCCACAACAATATTCTTTATTAAGAATAAAGCAGAATTAAGTTCCCAGAAAGAAAATGATATTTCAATTTTTGTTTTTGAAAAGATGGAGTACCAAGCATTTAAAATTTGTATTAAAAAAAATCAAAACTCTTATGCATAGCATGTTTCTTCTCCTTCTTAGCCTTTTCACTTTCTGATGGAGCATAGGCCACGGACAATTCTCTCCATCTGATCCTGTTTTGGGCCAAACTCTTCAGCTGCTGCCTTGTATAGCCCTCAGCTTTCGTCTCCTTTTCTGCATCCTGTCTCCATGTGTTTCTTGCTCTGCCTTGTTTTCTGTTTCTTTGCAGGTTCTATGTAAGAGCTTGCTGTGTTCCACCGTTTCCTCAAGGTATGGCCTATCCTTTTCTCTTTCAATTGGGAGCACCCAGTGGTTCTTAGAATCCATTGAAACCACACAGCGCAGAAGGAGGCCATTTGGCCCATCGAACTGCACCAGTAATAATCCCATCCTGGCCCCATCCCTGTATCCCCACGTGTTTACCCCACCAATTCCTCTAACCTATGCATCCTGAGACTCTAAGAGGCAATTTAGCATGGCCAATCAACTTAACCTGAACATCTTTGGACTGTGGAAGGAAACCGGAGCACCCAGAGGAAACCCACACAGATATGGGGAGAATGTGCAAACTCAGCATAGACAGTGATCCAAGTCAGGAATCGAACCCAGGTCCTGGAGAAACAGTACTAACCACTGTGCTTCCTACTCAGTCTGCTTCTTGTTTCATTTCTCCTCTCAATAGTATTTGGCCAGTGTATCCTAAAGATTCCTCTGAAGCATCTGTTGGTGAAGGATTTGATTTTCATCAACATTGTGTTGATGGTTCTCATGTTTTGGAGCTATTTTGGAGAATAAACTTTACACTGGAGTGGAAGATCTTAAGCTTTGTGATCTTGGTGATCTTTTATGGAAAGTTGAGCCTTATTACTACTTTTAATCGAAGAGATCGGCTGATTTTCTGACTCTCATGTCACAGGCTGCGTATGGTACAGTTACTTACAAGCTTTACTCAGTGCATTCCGAATCTCAGTTATATTTACTGTGACCAGAATTAATATTGAGCTTTAGATTTCTGTTCTGAATCAAAGCTTAAATTTGACCTTTAGGCTAAGAAAGAATAGTTTGATTTGATTTAATTTATTATTGTCATATGTATTAACATAGAGTGAAAATATTGTTTCTTGCATGCTTTTCAGACAAAACATACTGTTCATAAATAAACGAGAGAGCAGAATGTAGCGTTACAGTCATAACTAGGGCGTAGAGAAAGATCAATTTAATGCAAGGTACGTCCATTCAAAAGTCTGATGGCGGTAGAGAAGAAGCTGTTCTTGAATCGGTTGGTATGTGACCTCAGACTTTTGTATCACTTTCCTGAAAGAAGAGGTGGAAGAGAGAATGTCTGGGGTGCGCGGTTATCTAACACAACAGAGTTTCCTTGAATTCAAAAAATTTTTTAGATCTCATTTTTGATTTATTTTCTGTTGTCTCCCTGATTAGCTATTCTATGGATAGAGTAGCTAATCTAAACTTTTATCACTTCCATCCCTAGTGTTTGGTATCCATTTTGAAGGCATTTTCAATTGGAAAGTTTGGAAATGTACTTTTTGAATTGTTCAGTTAATGGGGAAGTAATGCCTTGGTGGGATTGTTGTTACACTAATAATTCAGAGGCCCAGGATGATGTTCTGTGGATCCAGGTTCAAATCCCACCACAGCAGATGGTGAAATTGGAATTCAATAAAAAATCTGGAATTAAAAGTCTAATGACGACCATGAAACCATTGTTGATTGTTGTAAAAATTCATCTGGTTTACTCATGTCCTTTAGGGGAGGAAATCTGTCATCCTTGTCTGGTCTGGCCTGCATGTAATTCTGGATCTACAGCAATGCGGACTCTTAACTACTCCCTCAAAGACAATTGGGATAGGCATTAAATGTTGTTCCAGCCATTGATGCTCATGAATAAGAAAAAAAACTTGAACCATCTAGAGTTTGTTTTTGTGCTCCCTTGTATAAACCAATTGAAAGCAATTGCATCGAAAGACGAGATGGTTAGATACACTGATCCCAACAGGAATCAGAGTGTGCGACTAGAAGAATTTCATAGTAACTCCATTGCTGTGTTAATGGAAGCCTTACTTATGACTAATAAATAAATAAACAATTCACTTCATTTTAGGGATTTAAAAATGTCTAAAATTTTCCTTGTAAATAGCAAAGAAACATCAAAATCCCATGATGATTTTTTCAGTTTACTTGCTAATTATATAACCAAACTATAAGTCTTTTTAAGAGATCCCAAATGTCAGCCTCAGGCCTGTCATTCTTTGAATGTTCATTTTAACATTGAAAATGTGTTTAATGTGAGGCAGTTATGTTGATGGAGGATTATAAAGTCAGTAGACAATTTGTGTCATTCTTGAACATTTCCTAGTGATAGTGGGACAGATAGGCACCTCTGACATACACAATTTGCAGTACTCGATTAATAGCTTAACGCGAGTATGGAAAATTTGGGGAAATGGCCCCTTGTGAACAATTAAATGTTGTGTAAAATGCATTATCTGAAGAAATTGTATTTGAAGAATGTTAGATAGGAAGGATAAGAGACATCTTTGACAAATCCTTTGGGGCAGGGGCTTCTCTTTGCACAGTGATCTATTTCAATTACAATAACTATTTGCATGTTTTGAGAATATGGAGAGAATTATAAACATAGACACTGTCATGCAGTATTACTGCTCCTTTTCCATGCATTGTCATTCTATAGCAAGTATTAGCATAACTTCACTTGATGACAACAGCAGGCAGATTTTTCTCACTTTCAGAAATAGATTATTGAGTTTTTGATACTGAAAGTCAGACTCTATAAAGTCTGTTTTTCTCCAAAATGGAACCCATGGTGATTGAACAAATCTCTGGCACCAGCTGTGCCAAATGATATTTTGGTGAAGGCATTAGCACAGGTGAATGTAGCATCCTCCACAAGTATGGAAAGTATAATATCAACCAATGTGCAACGCTGATTTGGCACAAGTACAACTATTTTGGAACACTACACTCCAGTTAACGCCCTTTTGAAGTCTTGCACAATTGGACATGTATTCAGAGCAGGAACTGCCCAATGCTATTTAAAGAGATCATCAACTACATACATACCACATAGGATACAATGATATGTAGCACGGAAAAATGCCATTCAATTCAATCAATCTATCTGGTCTTCATACTCCACTCAAGCTTCCTCCCACCTTCCCTCATCTAAATCCATGATCATAACCATCTATTCCTTTCTCCCTCAATGCTTGTCTAGTTTCCCTTAAATGCAATATTCACATCAACAGTTCCAAGTGGCAGCAATTCCATATTCTCACCACTGTTTCCATAAGGAAGTTTCTTCTGAATTTCCATTTGATTTCTTGGTGACTGAATTCTAGTTATGTTCTGCCCCACAAGGCAGCATTCTCTCTGTATTCACTCTTGAAGCCTTTCATAATTTAAAAGACCTCTTCTAGATCACCCTCTCTTGTCAAGGAAAAGAGACCAAGCCTGCCAATTTTTCCCCATATTAACACAGTTGCATCTCTGGTCATCATCCCTGTACTTGCTTAAATTACAAAGTAATACCTTCTCTGCATTCTCTCCAGTGCCACTATATTTCTTTAATATTACAATCAAAACAGTATAAGCTACAATGTGATCTAATCAGAGTTCAATACAGGTTTAGCATAACTTCCCTATCTCAAAATAAAACCTAATGTTTGCTTTTTTTTATGGTTTTGCTAAGCTGTGGCACAATGTTTAGTGATAGGTATATTTGTACTCCAAAATCATTTTGTTCCTATCGCGCCTACCTTGCAAATGTCAAGTAAGTGATTTCACTATTTTTCCTATCAAAATATACTAGATTCCATTTACATGTGCTGAATTTTAATTGCCAATTATTTACTCACTCTACAAGTTTATTAATGTCCTCTTCAATATTTCTCCTCACCTCTGCAGTTCCCCCAATTTGGTAACACCTGTGAATTTCCAATTGTGTTTGTTGACATAATTCAATTCGTTCTCGCTATGATTGTAGAAATGTTTGTTCAAAGTCTCCAGGGAGTGGTTTGGCATATCTGTAGGACTTTGTTCTGACTTCAAGATTCTGCACAACCCATTTGCTCCCAGATGTGGTTGTGGTGCTATGCACAACAGTGATAATTATTTAAATCTTGCTACAATGTAAAAGGTGCAAGCTGGCCTTAACTTAGGTCAGCTTCTCCTGATTTGATGCCCTCTCCTTAGGTATGCAGCCACTTAACAGTTGCACTGAGGGCTATTGACAGAAGGAAGAGAAGTCCATCTCACCTATGATTAAAAAAAAACTCCCCAACATTGTCCCTCTCAATCAAATATTGCATCTCTAACCACTTTGAGTCTATGTTGCAGTTACGGATTTTGATCTGATTTATTATTTTCACATGTATTGGGGTACAGTGAAGAGTATTCTTTCTTGCGTGCTATACAATGCATAACATATATAGAGTACACAGAGAAGGAAAGGTGTGCAGAATATAGTGTTACAGTCATAGCTAGGATGTAGGGAAAAATCAGCTTTATATATGGTAGGTCCATTCAAAAGTCTGATGGCAGCAGAGAAGAATCAGTCAGTATGTGACCTCAAAATTCTTCCGATGGAAAAAGGTGGAAGAGAGTATATATGTCTGGGGTACGTGAGATCTTTAGTTATGTTGGCTGTTTTTCTGAGGCAGTAGGAAATGTAGATGGAGCCAATGGATAGGAGGCTGGTTTGCAAAATGGACTGGGCTTCGTTCATGACCTTTTCTTATGTTCATAACATATAAGAGCAGAATTAGGCGATTCGGCCCATTAAGTCTGCTCCACCATTCGATCATGGCTGACACGTGCTTCGTCCCCATTTTCCTGCCTTTTCCCCATCACCCTTCAACCCATTACTAATTAAAAATCTAACAGCTTCTTAAATTTACTCACTATCCCAACATCCATAGTAATTTGGGGCAGTGAATTCCACAGATTCATAACCCTTTGGGGTTTCTCCTGGTCTTGGACAGAGCAGAAGCCATGCCAAGCGGTGATACATCTGGAATGGACGCTTTCTATGGTGCATCTGTAAAAATTGGTGGGATTGATTGCAGCAACAGCTGAAAATTTGTTTTATAAAAAGTGTCATTATGTTTCTGGGCATGTGGAGATTGAGTTTTAGGCAGTATATACTTCCAGCTGTAGTTTACTCCGTGCTAATACAAAAGCTCACCTCGCCAGCAACTTATGAAGTGCTTGAACTCAGAAAGTGAAGCTCTCGTATAGTTTCAGCCTCGGTGCCAAAGGCAGCCGACCCAAGAGGGGTTGACCAATCACTAGTGTAGATGCAGCTTGACGCTGCTGTTGGGTCGAGGGGCTCCCCCACTCTCATTTCCTGCCTTGTCACTGACATGTTGGTTTCAAGGCAACTGGCCCTGGTCTACTCCCGCTCTCTGACCATCGCTCGCCAGAAGCAGTTGTAAACTTCCAGCTCGCCGAAACCGACACAGGCTCCTGCAGCCGACAAGTTGCTGCTGCTCACCTACCTTGGCAGCTGAAGCCAGTGCAGCAGAACTTTCCACTCTCCTGGCGCCCAGCCTGACAGGCCTTCAGTAAGTACAGTTTGTATCGAACACAATTCAGAGCACAGCTCTCTCGATCAGATGTTTAGCAAAAAAAAATCCCATTCACAGACACAGATATGCATAACAGTTGGCTTGGTTTATTTTACTTTCGTTGTTTGTTCAGTCTCCTCGCACTTAAATGAAACAGCAATCATCTCGCTTATTTTTCATATAAGGCCATCGAAGAATTACAAACGCGTTTTGATCATTTTAGCTGGGCATTTCCTGTTACAATTGCAGTGGGAATAATTTACAGTTGCTTTTTACCCCTTTGGATTTGCAACTCAACCCAACTGTAGCAGGGGCTGATTATTGGCTACCCCCATTACAGGGTCCAGTAAATGTATCAGTTTATTCCTTAAAACAGTTTTCAGTTAACAAGATAGACAGAGTCAATGATTAATTCAAGGAAAAGAATTAAGCGCCTTTTTTTTAAAAAAAACCCTAAACGGTTGGACATGAATTCATTACAAAACGTTAGATTTCAGTATTTCACAATAGGTTTAACGATGTGTGCAGACCGGAAAACATGTGGAGAATCCTAGTTTGGGGAATGGGGTAGGATACTGTGGCGTTTCCGGACAAATAGCTTCCACTATTTTTGAATACGGATTTCCTTTCCGCCTTTCCTGAAACTCCGGCTTCGAGTTCTCAGGCAGTGTTTTCGGAAAGTGTTTCTCAAGCTCCTCTACCATGCAGTGCATCACGTAAGACTCTGATTCAGTTCTCGCTCAGTATGTCCACCCACCTACACTTCACAGCAGCTAGTACTGGAATCGCTGGCTGATTCCCTTCCTCGAGGGCCGAGGGCAATTTTAGCCCTTCCGACTGCTGCTTTGGTCACCACATACAAAAGCAGCTGTAGTAGTAGGAGCAGAAATAAGTTATTCGACCCCTTGAGCAAGGCTCAGTAAGATAATGGCTGATCTGAGACCTAACTAAATAAACCGACCTTTGCCTCACAATCCCTTTGAAAATAAAAGACCAGCAATCTCAGTTTTAAAATTAACCATTGATTTCACATCATTTGTCATTTGTAGAGAGAATTCCAAACTTTTTCCACCCTTTGCATGTTTTATAATTTCACTGGTGAATGGTCTAATATTTAAATTGTGCTGCTCAGTTCTCAAGTTCCTAACTAACAAAAATAGGGATGGCATAGTGGTTAGCACTGCTGTCTCACAGCACCAGGGAACTGGTTTCAATTCCTGGCTGGAGTTACTGTCTGTATGGAGTTGCCTCCAGGTGCTCTGTTTTCCTCTCAATCTGAAAGATGTCCTGGCTAGGTGCATTGACTTGAACAGGTGTGGAGTGTTGTGATTAGGGGAATTTCACAATAACTTCATTGCTGTGTTAATATAAGCTTTAGTTGTGATTAATAAGTAAACTTTATAGTTTCTCGTGATCAACTCAATGACCTTTAATATCTTGAAAGCTCTGATCAAAATACCCTTTACTATTTGAATTGCAGTGAGTACAACCTTAGTTTCTTAAAGAAATTGGAATTCAGGAGTTATGCTAATAAACCTATAATGCACTCCCTCCAAGGCCAATGTATCCATCCTAAAGTGCAGTGCTTAGAACTTTTTCAGCACCCTGGTATGGTGTAATCAGGGCTTTGTTTAACTGAACCATGACCATTTGTACTCTATTTCTCTAGAATCACAGCTTGTGTTGTGAGACTTATTATTTCTCTAGTTGTAAAGGCTATAATTCCATTAGTCTTGTTGATTATTTCCCGTACCTGATCATACTATTTTCATGATGTACGCATCAAGGCTTCCAAGTCTCTTTACACCTCACTGATTCTAGCTTCACATCATTTAGTAAGCGCACTGGGATCTGGTTTCGATTCCTGGCTTGAATCACTGTCTGTGTGGAGTTGCCTCTGGGTACTCTGGTATCCTCTCTGTTTCTTTGGTGACCTTGTGTTTGCCTACTTTGGAATCCATTTGACACAGGATTGTCTATTCACGTAATCTATCAATACCTCTTTGTATATTTTTGCTTAGAATATCTTTGTTTCAACTGCAAATTTGGACATGTAGTTTTCTACCCTGTCCTCTTAAGTCGACAATGAAATCAAGTTGCCTTAATGAGAAATTATTCTTAGTAGACAATTTATCAGATGACAAAATCAGTGGTACCAAACAAGGTGACTCTTCAGATTTTTTTTCCAAGTTTGCAGACAGTGAATATGCAAGAGGATTCCATACCAATTTCTCAAATTGGTGCAGTGGTGCATGAATTTTAAATGAATTGGATGAAAGTCATTTTTGGAATAGCACCTGAGTAATTTTAACTGCTGATTCACAATTTTTATCTTGTTAGTTTTTCATAGGAATACACAAAAACTCAAGAATTAGGAGCAGATGCACACCATTCAGCACCTCGAGCATGCTTTGTCATTTGATCTGATTTTAGTCTCTTCTATTTTCCTTCCATAACCCCTGATTTTGTTGTCAATCAAAAATCTGTCTAATTCAGTCTGGAATATATTCACTGACCCAGCCTGCAGTGATTGATGACTCTCTGAGAGAGCATTTTGCCTCATCAATTTTAAGTGGAGGACCCCTGATTTTTAACTTGTAAGTCCTAGTTCTAGATATTCCCACAAGGGGAAACATCCTCTCAGTGCTTCTGTTGTCAAGGGAACCTGCTCCTGGACCTGGCGAGATGCGCCGTCAACGGGTCCAGACAGCGGGCGATTGGGGGAGGGCTGTCCATCTTGACTGTCTGCCCTCTATCGTGGCTACATTCATGGTTCATGGTTACTCTAGATGCAACCTAACTAAGTCTCTGGACAGCTGTAGCAACACTTCCCTACTTTTATTCTCTGTTCTCTTTTCAGTAAACACCAATGTTTCATTTACCTTCCTAATTACTTGCCATATCAGTGTACTAACTTTTTGTAACTCATGTACCAGAACGTTCTCTGTTCCAGAGAGTTTTGCAATTTCCATTTAAATAGCATACTGCTTTTCTCTTCCACCAAAGTGGACAAGCTCATATTTTTCCATATTTTACACCATCTGCCAGTTTCTTGCCCAATCACTTAACCTATCTATATTCTTTTGTGGACTCATTGCGCCCTGAGTGTTTTCAGTGTACACCTTTCCCTGATTTTAGTTTAAGTATTACATTTCTGCTGAATTATGCTTTTAAGCTGGTGTAGCTCTTCTCTACTCCTGCAGTATTCTGGATCAGAATTACTTTGGCGATCATTAGAATATTAAGTGAAGGCACCACTGCTGATGTAATGTAAATTCCAGCTGCACGAGAATGATTGCTATCTTTGTGAAAAATGCAGCTGTTGACAATGTCATTGATCTATTTTCTGGAAATTTATCACATTTTTTGTTTCCATTTGTCCTTTCCTGGGCCACTCAACTATTGAAGAAAAGCTAGTCAGCCCTTAGCAATGCCAATTTGTAACTTGCTCAAGTTTCTTCCACATTTTTTTTATTTTTAAAACATTTTAAAATGTTTTAAAGTGGATGTGTAGTGGTCCATTTTGGCAGGAATAATGGGATGAAGGAGTACAATATAAGGGGTAGGAGTCTTAGCTGTGTTGTAGAGCAGAAGGATCTCGGGGTCCGGGTCCATAGGACTCTTAAATCGGCCTCGCAGGTGGAGGAAGTGGTCAAGAAGGCGTACGGTGTACTGGCCTTCATTAATCGAGGAATAGAGTTTAGGAGTCAGGAGGTAATGATGCAGCTCTATAAGACTCTTGTCAGACCCCAGTTGGAGTATTGTGCGCAGTTCTGGTCGCCTCATTATAGGAAGGATATAGAGGCTATTGAGAGAGTGCAGAGGAGATTTACAAG
The DNA here is from genome assembly GCA_024679065.1 of Sphyrna mokarran. NCBI lineage: Eukaryota > Metazoa > Chordata > Chondrichthyes > Carcharhiniformes > Carcharhinidae > Sphyrna > Sphyrna mokarran. The sequence goes on from JAGIQG010000015.1 coordinate 39,164,236, forward strand.
GATGCTGCCTGGATTGGGAGGCAGGCCTTATGAAGATATTTTGAGGGAACTGGGACTCTTCTCACTGGAGAGATGTAGGTTGAGAGGCGACCTGATAGAGGTTTATAAAATGTTGAGAGGAATAGATAGGGTGGATTCTCAGAGACTATTTTCCCGAGCTGAAATGGACACTACGAGAGGACACAGATTTAAGGTGTAGGGAAGCAAATACAGAGGGGATGTTAGGGGCTGCCGTCGGAGGTGGTAGAGGCAAACTCGCTGGGGTCTTTTAAAAGACTTCTGGATGAGTATATGGAAACGATAGGAGTTACAGATAGGTCTGTGGATTAGTAGATATAGATGTGATCGGTGCAACTCATGGGCTGAAGGCCCTGTTTGTGCTGTAGTGTTCTATGTTGTATGTTAACCCTTGTCTCCTGATAAAACAGGCTGTATGGGAAATCGTATGCATGGATGATTGTGAGAGTGAATCCATATGGTACAAACCAACACAGATCTTTAGTTCTAGTAAACTCTTCTCCAAATACAACATCTCCATGCTGAAATTCTTGATTTGATGAACAATTACATACATGTTTTGGTACTTGTCCCTCAGGGTAACAGGATGATCAGCCTCTTATGCACAAGCACTGCCTGAAGTCATTTCTCGACTGGTCTTTCATGTTTTCAATTCTTCACTGATAATTTAGGAAAAGTTACCAGTGTAAGCTCTCATTGATGTCATATTATATGGTGAAATCTTTTAGCCTTTCATTATGAAGTGGATTTGAATGCTTTATCAGGCTGATGAGTGAAAAATCTCACTTCATGGAAGGGAAGCCTGGTGGCAGTATTTTCTATAGGGAACTCCAGTTCTGAGAGATAAAATATTAATTGAACAATAGATGTGTTGTATTACATGTCATGTAATATTAAGATATTCCTACTTTGCTTGAAATCAACCTTTCATGTGTCCACTTCTCCAAAATTGCTGCAGAGATGTAGGTTACAGTGACTGCTTATCTGTCTTCATTGACCTGAATAAAAGCTGGCGTTTTGGATGGGCTCAATGGCTGGTCTGATGCTGCCCAGCTCCAGAAACCCTTCCAGCGGCTGAATTCTGGCAAAATATTCACCCGTATGTGCATCCTGCTTGGCTTAGTATTTATATTTTTACCTCAGAGAAGCAAGATATCCCTAAAGGCAGTGGAGCTACTCCAGGGTGTCTGTGCACAGCTCCTGTGAACATCTTTATTTGAGATGACTGGGTGAGGCTAGGGGCATGGATGTGGTGGGCGATGATGGAGGGTGTTGTGGGCGATGGGTGAGAGAGGGGGAGTAGAGTTCCAGTTCTACCTTCCAGGGTCTAATTGTGATCATGTGAAAACAACATTCTGTGGGGCATATTGTAATGCGGGCATTTGTTGGAGTTGTTTTGATCAAAAAGTACTGTCTCAACTGCTGCCACTGTAAGGTTTTCCTTCAGCTTTAATCATAAGTTGTTTATTTGATTACAGTCTGTGTTTTAGAAATACACAGACAAGTAATATTATCAATCTTTTTGCTTTAGTTTTACAGACTATTAACAAAGATGAATTCATCTGGCTCTGAAAATATGTATTTTTATTTGGTTACCTTCATGTTGTCTGAATCTATAAAATTTCAGAAAGCTGCAAAGAACAACATTTCTAGATTTTTGATACCACAAAAAAATCATCCAATAAGAACTGCCACTGAGATTAAGGAGCGAATTTGACAGAAATGCCTTCACATGACAGTGTTGGAATACTCTGACACAGGGAGTTGAGATGGAGCAGTTCATCTTTTAATGGAAGAACAGGTAATCATTTTAAGGAAAGAAAAATGCATCGCTCTGTGGAGAGAGCAGGGTGGTGCAATGGCTACAACTTAGGGTCAAAATGATGACTGTGACTTACGTATGCTTTAAGGGCAAATTGTGCAGAAATTTTGGAGACTACGACAAGCAGGGTAGATCAGAGGATGTATTATATTTGAATTTTTAAAAGGCCATACAAAAAAATGTTGCACTAAATAAATGCTCATGAGTAGAGCTTATATATTTGAATGGATTGAGGATTGATTGAAAGACAGAAGTAAAGAGTAGGAATAAATGGACCATTTTTCAAATTGGTAGGCTGTTAATTGTGGATTGCCACACACGTCAGTGATTAGGCCTCAGCTATTTACAATCTACAATGATTAACTTTGAGAAAGGGACGGAGTGTGATGTATCCAAGTTTGATGTTGATACAATGTTAGGTGGGAAAGTACTTTGTGAGGAAAACAAAAAAACTGGAATCTTCCTGAACCTGGTGATGGTTTTGGAAGCAGGTGAGAGTTGGGGGACAGCTGTGGGAAGGTTTATTTACGTAGTTATCTATACAGATAGTTGCATGTTGAGATTATTCTGTGATGTGTTCCTGCCTTATGTTGGAGATGTGCTCCTACCAGAAGCAGATTGCTAATCAGGGTAGTTACAAGGGTAATTAGCCCATACTTATCCATTGCAATCTGATCTTACAAATTAGATCTGCCTGTTCCCTAAGAGATGGCTATACGGTGGAAGTTTAGAGTCTCAAAACATTGCTGAAGAGTTCAGAGGCTTGTGGCCAGATTGCTGTCTGCCTGTGTCAAAGCTCTGCCATTGAGAGGTAAAATCATGGAGACAGATGTCTCTGATGGCCAGATACAGTGAATTTTTCATGATGCAAATGGTGGCAGCAATGCTTTCCTGCTTGGCACACAGGAACACACCCAGTAGACTCTCACTGGGGACTGCAGGAGGTTACTGGAATGGACTATAATGCTCTCAACTCCTACTTCCAGAACTTGCTAAAAATGGTGCTTGCGAAGGTGGCCTGTTGCCTCCTAGAAGATTGCCCCTGTTGGAAAGGCTCTTATCTAAATGGGCCAGGGCCAAGAAGTGGTCCCTACCTTCGATTATTTTCTATGTCTGGTAGATTCTGGCTAAATTGCCTACAGAAGGAGATAGATTGAGTAAATAGGCTAGAAGGTGGGAAATGGAATAAAATGTGGGGAAGTGTGATTTTATTTTGGTAAGAAGAATAAAAAAAATGTTTTTAAGAATTTGTATAAAACTACTTAATGTTTGAAAATCTTTGTACATGAAACAGAGAAAATGAGCATGCCAGCAATTAGGAGGGCAGATAAATTGGTCTTTATTGCAAGAAGTTCGTAGCACAGGAGTGAGGAAATCTTGGTGTAAATTTATAGAGCTTTGTTGAGACCACACCAGGAGTACTGTGTGCAGTGTTGGTCTCTGCATCTCAGGAAGTCTATAATTGTCTTTGAAGCTTCACAACATTGACTCTGGGATGAGAAGATTGTCCTCTGAGGATAGTCTTGAGTGAAAAGGACTCATGCTCACTGGAATTTAGAAGAATGAGATTTTGAACTCATTGAAACATGGAAGATTCTCAGAGGCATTGACAGGTGTAGTGCTGAGAAGCTGCTTCATCTAGCTGCAGAGTCTGGGACTGGAAATTATATTCTCAGAAAAAGGGTGGTGGTGTTTTGGGTGGGTTGGGCGAGGGAGAATGGCTATTTAGGACTGAGATAAGAAAATAATTCTTCGCTCAGAAAGTTGTGAACTTTTGGAATTCTCTATCCCAGAGGGCTGTAGATGCTGATTGTTGAGTTCATAGAATCATTCAGCCTGTTGAGCTTGCACCGACAACAATTCCACTCTGACCCTATCCCCGTAACCCCATATATTTACCTTGCCAGTCCCTGACACTAAGGGGCAATTTAGCATGGTCCGTCAACCTAACCCATATACCTTTGGGGTTATAGTCATTTATAGAGATTTTTGGATACTAACATAATTGAGGTTTATGGCAGGAAAGTGGATCTGATCAAAGATCAGCCATAATCTTATTGAATGACAGAACAGATTCAAGAAGCCATATGGGAACCTCCTGCTTCGATTTCTTGTGGGCTGTGTGAAGCAGGCCCGGGATGGTAGGTGCAATGGATGAGGAACTGAGGTTTAGAGGCTAGGCAATGAGACCCAAAGAAGAGTATTATCTTATGGGGATGGGCCCTTCATGTGCCTAGCGAACGATATACCCACTTCCTTTTAACCAGTTGGGCTAAAGAAACAACCTGCCTATTCCCTCTCACATGACTATACCGACCATTTCATGGTGTGTGGGCAGTGTAAAATATGAGTTTGTTGCCCATAGATTTTGGTTCCTACCTATTTAAGTATAGAAATATATTTATATATTATGTTTCTTGCAAGGGGTATGTTTAAAATTCACCTCTGGGTGCCGATTTGTCTGTAAGCCAGAATGAGAATGCAGGAGAATAATTGGTTTCAGATAATGGGATATTTGTTTTAATCTGAATTAGTGCATTTTTCTTTATCTTGGTTTTTCTCCTGGGGTTTCAGAGCAGGATTTTGATTGGCTTGATTGACAGATAGTCATGTGTTAGTGGGTGGAGCTAAGCTTGCAGGGGAACATACAGTTCTCTTTTATTTTTAAACAGAGAGTTTTTTCCTAGTCCTGAAAAAAGCAAGAGGTGTCGCTGCCTCTCTCTCTGGAGGCTGCTGTTTGGAGTGTCAGAAGATAGGTGCCTCTATCTGTTTGTCTCTTTCTACCTCCCCAGAGGTATTCAAAGGCTTTAGGACAGTTAACAAGTAAAAATATGTAAGCCTGGGTTGTTTGCTAACTGGTTTTGAGGAGGAATTTAAGTATATAAGAGGAATTATGCTTAAATTGGAACTAATAGAAATAGGTTAGCAGTTAAGAATTGTATATTATCATGTTTAAATATTTCAATTGATAAAAGTTAAGCTAATTCATTCATTGTAGTCAAACTGAATTGTTGAATAAAGTTAGTTTTGATAAAAACTTCCTAGTGTATCAACAGAATCACACCTGGAATGAAACACCTTATCCTCACATTAATGCTAAAATAGAAAAGCAGTTAGAATCACATCAGGCTTCACAACATTCTTTGGGGTTTCTGCTCTGATATTTTAATAGGAGTTTGAGTGGCCGTTGAGTAGGAAGGTGGTGGACAAGCCACCTATCATATTTTATATTCCCAGATCCATCCCACTCAACCAGAAACCACACTCAGCAGGGAGGTGCTGTACAATTTAAACCCAAATAATTCACCTTGGGTGTCACTGATTTGGAGTCAGACTACAGACCAGGAAAGGATTTACACCTGCTTTTTCTGGGTCCTCTTCTCTCTGCCTCTCTGACCACTCCCCAGCACTAGCCTCTCTCCAACTCCCCCAGATCCTGGGAGCCTTCTCCTCGGAAGGCATTGCTGGTTTCCTAGTGCAACTATAACAAAGACTGTCACTTTGTGTTTCTAGACTTTGTGACACTTGTTACAATGTTTCCATATTAAGGACTTGTCCCTACTGGAGGAAAATACAGGCAACCCCCAAATGCACCAGAACCTTCTTAACCTAAGGTGCTGTAAAACTCTGACGGAACTCTGACAACAGTTCTCCGATACCTCCGATCCCGTTCCTCTTGTGCAGCTGAACCTCAGGACACTGATGTGTTTTAGGTGTCTCCTGTATCGTCACTGTTCTATCATTTTAGCTCTCATTTCGAGGCAATATTTGACCAGTCTCAATTCTACAGTCTCAACTTTCAAGAGTGTCCAAAGACAGATGCCTCGCTATCTGCACATGTAGGTAAGTTTTTACTAACAAGTTTAGAATAATTAACTGCAAATCCTGTCAGATAGTTATTCATAAACTACTGAAATTTATCTTCTGCCTCCACAGAATCTTTCTTCCATCTTTGGAAGTATGTATGACAACTGAAGGAAGAATGTTGAGGGTTTGTGGGGGTACAAACAATACTAGAATGTTGCTTGACAAGAAGAAACAGAAATACAGAGAAAAACTTCAAAAATTGTATTTTCTTGTTAGAGTAAGAGTGCAACATGCTATAAATATTTAATATTGTGGAAAAATGGGACAGTGTAACTAAAAACAATCTGTTTTAGCAATTGAGAGTCTAGGAGGAGAGGCTATAGATATAAGGTAAAGTTTGAGAGATCTGGAATGAAGACCAAGAGGAAGTTGTTTACGCAGAGCGGTGTGATGCAGTGGAATTTATTTCCGGGATTAATGGCTGAGGCAGAAACTCTATTGATATTCAATTTTAGGTTGGACAAACAAAATGAAAGGAAATGTGAATAAATGGATATGGATTAGGCCTGGGTAAATAAGATTGTGGAGGGTAAATGTTGACATCAAATTGTTAGGCCAAATGGCTTATTTCTATCCTCTAAATTTTACATATTTCCATGACAGACGAATTATATTGGGATCTATTTTTATTTATCATGACTGGACATTTCCAAGACTTGTGGAAAAATAATTTGCAGCAGAAAACATTCTTGTGCAAACCCAGCTGTTTAAAATGTTTTTGCAAACCAAGCGCTGGTTTGAGAAAAAGAAGGCCAGACATACACACCTTGCTTGCCCATGTGAGAACTTACATCGCTTCAGAATTTACATAACTGACCTTGGTTATTTTGTTCAAATTTTGCAGTTTGGCAAATGAAATAATTGAGAGGTCACATTTTTGGATTGGGTTGTAGTTTGAACCACTGTTCCTCCAATAGCTAAATTTAACTTTTGCTCATGCAAATGAGAAACAAACATTGGATAATTTGGGTTGTTATAAACAGTTGTTTGCAGATGCCTGCTTTATGAAACATTTTTTTTAATGGAAAGTGCATATCCGATACTGAAATATGTATACAGTGTAGTGTAGACCAGGATCAGAGGAATATGCTTGTTATCTAACTGCTCTCTGCAGGACATACTTTAAATGTGTAATTTTCTCACCAAAATGGCCAATTATTTACCTCTACTTTTGATCTCAGAATAAAAGAGACTTCTCAGAATGATTGTTTATTACAAACCAAAACTTTTTTTTAGCAAGTTGCAAGTACTGGTTTACACACAATTGTACTTGAAGCGTAACTATCCATCTCTGCCTAAAGAATTCCCATAGCACACATACAGACGAATAAAGGACAAGCAGGTAAAGTCTCCTTGCAAAGATGGGCTTTAGAGATGGGCAATATAAAATGAAGGATAAAGTTCACAGGGTCGTGACACTGTTGACTTGGTGTTTCCCTCATGTGGAGATGGTCTGAGTAGTTGTTTGGCAGCTCTTATCAACTGGTTGCAGCTTTGCAAATCTAAATGCAGACAGGTTACATGAAAATGAGGGTTCTGTGGCTACAGGTAGATAGCCCCACACAATGACAGGAAAGGTAGAGAGAGAGAGAGAGAGCACCAGTTAGGGCAGCCTTCTTTCCTCAGCTTATTCTCAACAAGATTGCTTTCGAAACCAGATGGCTCAAAACTTAAGAGGGGTGACGATCTTAAAAAAATGTTTTCTAGAACATAGAGTATTATAGTGCAGTACAGGCCCTTCAGACCTCGATGTTGTACCGATCTGTAAAACCGATCTAAAGCCCATCTAACCTACACAATTCTGACATGATCCATTCTAAGTGTTGAACGAGTGTGAAAACAGGAGAGAACTGTGCCCACTGTGGGCAAGTCCCCAGATGCAATCATATGGCGCTTAGGGAAAAAAAGATCCCAAACATGATTCTCGCTAGTAGGGGACTGAGTGGAGCCTATTCATGCCGGAAAACTGGCTGCTGAGCTCCAAGGGCAGAATTGCTCAGGCACCCTGATCTTCTAGTGCTTTGGTGGAGACCATGTGATCCTTATAGGTGCGGATCTTGACTGGTGGGCAGGTTGGAAAAGTGAGCTGAGATGATAGTGTCCCTCACTTATTACATTTAAAATAGCTCAAAGCACAAAGCTGATTTTACCAACAATCCAACAACTCCCCAGGGGTGAGAAACCGGGTGCGAACTTACTTTTTCACTTCTTGCCTGATCTTACTGCTCACACATCGATTGACCAATGGGCCAAGCCAGTAAGATCACTCTCTGAATCTTTTCTCTTTTCCATGTGATTTCCAGCAAGCCACTAGCTTTTGCCTTTTCATTTTTTTCCCCCATCAATTAAAGTAATTGCAGTTCAAAATAAATAACTATCTTCCTCAAATATTTATAAAGGTTAGGCGATATATTGGAAAAGGGTTGCTTGTTGACAGTTTCAAGGTGAACATATGACCGTCATTTTAAAAAAAAATCCCAAGTCAGCAATCAAATGTGCAGGTAAGACCATGTCTTTCTATTGTGTAAAAGAAAAATTCAGATTTTAGAGTTTTAATTCTAATAGTGAATAATAAAACATCATTATATAACAAATGAGGAATATCATTTACTGAAAATCTATACAACTTGTGTTGCGTATGCATAGCATACTGAGAGTAGTTCTGGCTTCATGAAACTGGTGTTGGGGAATTTTTGCATGGCAAGGATTTTTTGAGTAGAAAATCTGAGTGACAGGCACAGGGGCCTTCCCACCATGGACTTATTGGGTTGGGGAGGGGAAAGTGGCATTATCCCCTCCCATTGCCCCTGCATCCCCAAGCAAACTTGCCTTGGCAGAAAGCACAAGATTCCATTCCCTGTCTAGGTCTGCTTTGTTCTTGATTACATTTGTACCTTTACCCTTGTCTTCTCTATTTGTAGCTCAATGTTGTGTTTCCTGGCATGGCAACATATCATAACTTCTTTCCTGTTGATAATGGTTGTAAGTCAAGGGTCAGCTGGTCACATGCTCCAGTATTTCTTTTTATCCAGGAAATTTGCAATTGATCCCTTCACAACTGATGCAAATGCTTGTCCTTTGCAAACATTTCTTTAAAAAAACATTTTACAGACAAGTCAAAGAAATGACAAATGCTCCTCCCAGTACTGCTTCCAGGTCAAAGATAATTAGACTATCTTGTCAACACATGGTTTTAGAATGATACTCTTCCAGGATATCTCAGTAGCATTTTATGTTTTCTACGAATTGGGTTGTGGGTTCATTTCTTATGAGAGATTGTACTTATTTTACAAAACATGCTCTTCTAATTTTATAGTTCAATCCCTTAACAGTTGAAAGTGTCCATGGGGAAACTGTAAACAAAATAACCAGTTTTTTCAATTGACCTCCAAAAAAATAATTACCAACAAGATTTGATATTTTGCAATTTTTATTTCAACATTAATCTGAATCAACACTAAATTAAGGGTGAATTAACAGACAAATGATACTTAAAATGAAAAAGTAATTTCTCTTTAAATAGTCAGTACAACAAAGATGTATCTTGTGCAATCATAAGCATTTGCGTCACTCCCAGGACAAATGTGGCACTACGCTATCTAGTTATACTATATACTGTTCTTTATTCATTTGGAATAGATCGAGAGCTTTCATCTTTGAGATTCACGTGTCCGATTATTATCAGCAGAACATGTTTCAATGAACTTTGTCTCCTTTGTGTCATAACAATCCTGATGGTGTAGCTTGCCAGAGTTCTACTGAACTGGCAAAGCTTGTGTCTTGAGCTACCAAATAAACCTGTTGGATTTTTATCTGGTGTTGTGAGACTTCTTTCTGTGCTTACCCCAGTCCAATGCCGACATCTCCACATCATCCAATAACACCCCAGTTCTGGAAAAACACCCAGTAATATCTAGGATATTCACACAGCTTTTGAATCTTTTAGCCAGTTTGCATAAGAACACTTGGCTCCTTTTTTGCCAAACAGAAAAACTGTCCTCTTGCTGACTGTCATTTGTTTCTTCCCCTCACAAGAATTCTCTATATTCCTCTTTCTGGATGGATTCATGAGGGTCTCAGTCACTGGGGAGAGTTGGGAAGGCCTGGTGCATTTTGTGCCACAGGAGCACTTGACAGAGTAGCAAAGGGCCTGTCTTCAAGATCAGGGACCCTAGTGGCAGAACTCTCACTGCCTGAGAACTGCCAGCCAATCAGAAGGCAGCAACTATTCTTTATTCAACAACATGGCAAAGTAGTTGCTGCTGCTGATCCTACATCCAGCTGATGCCTCTGATAGAGGAAGCATTCAGGCAGAGGTGAGTCTATGATGGTGGCAGGGGGTCTTGGAGTCGGGTATTTGGTAAGTGCGAGTGGTAGGTTGCCAGCAAGGAGAGGAGGGTAGCTTTCAGCAGACTTACTTTCAAATGCTGGTACCCTTGATCAAAACTCTTTGAGCAAGGATTTAATGGTTATGCTCCCTGAATGTGTTAATACCACCAGCAGCAGCAGGATGAGATCTTTTATTGGGTAATAAATGCTCACTGAAGGTCTTTAGTTGATGTTGGGATAAGAAGGCTTTCACTGGGCCTTCCTGTCAAGGACTTAATTGGGGTGGAGAATGGAGACATCTGCCACCCTTTTTGTGATTAAATGCTTCGCCTACCCCTACAGCAAAGTTGCCTTGGCAGAAGACACAAGATTCTACCCTCTGCTTTTGTCTGTTTTGCCCTTGTGTTAACCTCTTTCTTCCTTGCTTGTAGCTCACCTTTGTGTCTGGTGGCATGACATCCATATGGGAGCAGTATAGTGGCACAGTGGTTAGCACTGCTGCCTCATAGCACCTAGAACTAGAGCTCAATTCTGACCTTGGGTGACTGTGTGGAGCTTACATATTCTTCCTGGACTCCAAAGGTGCGCAGATTAGGTGGACTGGCCATGCTAAATTGCCCCTTAGTGTTGCAAAATGTGTAGGTTAGGGGGATTAGTGGGTAGATACTTGGGGTTACGGGGAACAGGTGTGGGTAGAATTGCCCCTTAGTGTCAGGGGATTACATGGGGTTACAAGGATAGGGCCTGGTTGGAGTTGTTGTTAATGCAGATTCGATGGGCCAAACAGCCTCCTTCTGCATTTGGAGGTTCTTTGATATCTTAACTTCCTTTCTGTTTTTTTTAGATCAAGGGTTAGCAGGTACATGTTTCAGTATTTCTTATTATCCAAGTTGTCCAAGGAAATTGCAATTGATCACTTCACAATTGATGTAAGCTCTTGTCCTTTCCAAACATTCTTAACACAATTACAGATTGCACTGACATTTTAAAGAGATGACAGATTTTTCTTCTGTACTGCTTCTGGGTCAAAAATCATTACGTTATCCTGTCAACACAGGGTTTCAATGTGACATTTAAGTCATAGGTTTAATTCGCAGGGAGATAGATTTCTGATCAATAAGGGAATTAAGGGTTATGGGGAGCAGGCGGGTAAGTGGAATTGATCTACTATCAGATCAGCTTTGATCTTATTGAATGGCAGGGCAGGCTTGAGGAGCTAAATGGCCTACTCCTGCTCCTATTATGTTCTAATGACATTGTGCTGGAATATTTCAGTAGCAATTTTCCATGAACTGGGTTGTGGATGCGTTTCTTGCAAGAGATGTATTTGTTTTACAAAGTAAATAAAGATGTAACTTTAGCAACCACAAGCATTTGCGTCACTCCCAGGACAAATGGGGCACTATGTTGCTATCTAGTTCCACTATATACTGTTCTTTATTCATGCAGGGTAGGTCAGGAATCCTTCTGACAACAGCTTTGCCTTTTAGATTCACATGTACGATTATCATCAGCAAAACACATTTCAATGACCCCAATCTCCTTTGGGTCATGACAGCCCTGATAGTGTAGCTTGCCAGAATTCCTAATCAACCAACCAACCTGTAACACCCCCAATTCATTGTTTGGCAACTTCTGAGAAAACACCCAGCAGCATCTTTAAACTATTCACACAGCTTTCAAAGTTTTAGACTCTTTTAGCCAGTTTGCACAGTGCCTCCAAGAACTCCTCTCTCCTCTGCCAAACAGAAAAGCTGTCTTCCTCCTGAGAGTGATTTGCCTCTTCTCCTCAGAAAAAAATACAGTGTGTTCCTCTTTCTGGGTGAAACATGAGGGTCTCAGTCACTGCTGAGGGAAGTAGTGAAACCCTGGTGTCACCTTTTTATCGGGAAGGCCTACATCAAATGTACTACTCAGGTACTTGACCGGCCAATATAGGGCTTTTCTCCAGGATCAAGGACCCCGGTGGCAGCACACTCACTGGTTGAGAGCTGTCAGCCAATCAGAAGCTGCCAGCTGTTCTGTATTCAGCGAGATAGTTGCTGCCATCGATGGATGGAAGACCTCAGATGGAAGTGGGACCCAGGTACAGGTCAATGATGGCAGGAAGGGCGTAATTTGGTAAATGAGAGTGGTGGGTTGGCAGCAAGGGCAGGAGAGTGGTTTTCAGCAGTCCTGTTTCCTGATGTCTGCACCCTTGATCAGGTGCTGAGTGCCTTTGGACAAGGTTGTACTCCCCAAATGCGGTAATAGCAGAAGCAGTGGGATGAGCTCTTTAAATGGGCATTAATGAATGTACAAGAATTGTTCCAGTGATGAGGAGTTTTAGCTACAAGGCTTGATTTGAGAAACTAGAGTTGTTCTTCCTTGGAACAAAGAACCTTGAGGGGCTGATTTGATAGAGATTTTTAAGGTTAAGACGCATTTAGATAAGATAGATAAAAAAGAAGCTATTCAAATTAGCTTATGGCTCAAGGTTCTCTGAATATCGTGCAGTGTGAGTGTCTGAGATGATGGCTGAGTGTGAGAGTAAGTAGTGTTCGTCACTGTCTTTCTGCTCTTTCACCTCTGACTCTCCCACCACTGTCTGGCCACATTGCAGTTTTTTGTTGCACGAATGCCTGTTTACAACATCTGTAAATCACAAGAGATTGTGGGCTGATGGTGAAGTGGGATGTGAGGAGGAGGATTAGGAATGAGCATATCGTTGTTTTTGATGCTCTCAGTCATGGCACTGACCACAGCCTAAACAGTGGCCTGTCCAATGATAGAACAGTCTTTTCTATTGGGATAAGGATAAACAACTATGACTTTGGTTATTCGTTATCTTGTCCTGCAAGAGAGAGTGAAATGTACTGGTGAGTGTTGTGCAAACTCAGATGATTCAGATGTAGCAAAGTGCTTTACAGCCAATGAAGTATTGTTTTGAAGTGCAGTCAGTGTTGCTACAATGACCAAATGCTGCCTTGACATTAAGGGCAGTCACTCTCACCTCACCTGTCATGGAATCTTTTACATCTGTCTGAGGTGGTAGATGAGGCCTTGGTTTTAACATCTTATCTGACAGACAGACCCTCAAAAATTGCGTCACTTGCTCACAGTATAGATTGTTGCACTCATATCCTGGAGCAGATTTTAAAGCCACAGCTTTCTGTCTTAGATATGAGAATGGTATCAGTTGAGGCATGGGTGACATAAATATGTCATTTGTTGAATCACTGATAGTGCATGCAAGATGTGAGATGTGAATGTGAGACTTGTAACAGTGCTGAGTGTGTGAGGGTGAAATGAAGATATAAATGTGAGGAATGACCCATTTGAAATTGTGGATAGATGGGTGATGGGGATATGATGCTCCAGGCTGTATAAGAGGTTAGGTTGTGGATTGTGGCAGATGGCATTTGAAGGCGAATTCACTGATTTTTAATCATTTGCTACATATGGCTCTGCATTCACACCCTGATTACCGCCATGGACCTCCATTGCTGTCTTCTTGCAGTCCCTTTGTACAGTTTGTCTGGAACCTCTTGGACCCCTGTGACCAGAGGGCCTCTCTCTTCCTTTATGTCCCCCACTAAGGCCGCCAGTGCAGCATCAGAGAACTTTGAAGAGGTTTCACCACCGTCCTCAACCCCACACCATCACTCTTCTAGTCTGTTTGGTTTCTCGTCTACAAGTGGTTGCAACTGTTGCTTCTGCCAGAAGACATCTTCCTCCTCAAGAAATGGAAACTGGCTTTATGTGATTCTAGTTTGCCACAAACTTTGCTTTTGAGTATAAAATCCATTTATCCAGTTTGGCATAGCTGTTGAATTTAATACCCAATATCTATTACTTTACTACAAATTCATAGCAGATTGCACCTCGGTCACAAAGTCAAATTGTTGTTAAATAAATGAGAATTAATCTCAGTGTCAATTCTGAGAGTGTTATCATTATCTGTTTCTTTTCAGACCTTTAGTTGATTTTCTTCTATTACCTAAGGAATATCTTACTGTATATAGTCTTAGCAACACTTCCTTATGCATCAAAATATTACAATCATGGTCACTTCCACAGAACTTAATTCCCTAGAAACAGTTCTCCTGAAATGTTTGATGTATGTGGGCTTTGCTTTCCCTACCTGACTCAAGTTCCATTATTTCTGCTTCAGCCAAACCTGACATTGCAGTGGTCTCAGCATAAATGATTCTTGCTGTAAGTTCCATATGGTAATTCTCTGATTTTGTACTCTGAAGTACTTTGACCGCCCTTGTGCATACATTAGAAGTTTAGGCAGTGGTTTCCCAACTGTTACTGAAAAACACAAACATGGTACACAAGAATTTCTGACATACTCCCAGGGAAAAGTGGGCAGGGAAAAACAAAGGGATGTGATGGGGCAAGTAGCAGCATGAATAAAGAACCAAAAGGATCATAGTGCATGGCAAAAATGGGCTGAATAACCGAGTGAGAGAGAAACATTTGGCAAAACAAAGGTTTCCATTACTGGGAAAATGAGGTGGAGAAAGGGGGTAGTCCTAACCAATGCAGAGCATTCTATCAGATGTGTACTAAGCAATAATCTGCCGCCGCTGCTGCTGCTGCCTCCTCCTCCTCCTAGTTCGTATCCTCTATCTCTACTCTCTCCTCTCTCCCTCTCTCCTCCCCTCCTCCTCCTCCTCCTCGTCCTCTCGTCTCTCTCACTCCTCCTCCTCGTATCACCCCCTCCTCCATCTCCTCCTCCTCCCTCGTCTCCTCGCCTCTCTCTCCTCCTCTCCTCTCCTCATCCTCCTCCGTCTCTCTCCCCCCTCCTCCTCCTCTCCTCGTAGTCTCTCTCCTCCCCCTCCTCCTCTCCTCCTCCTCTCCTCGTCTCGCTCGGTTCCTCTCCTGTCTCTCTCCCCCCGCCTCCTCCTCCTCCTCCTCAATCCTCCTCTCCTCCCCCCCTCCTCCTCCTCCTCCTCCTCGTCTCTCTCCCCCCTCCTCCTCCTCTTCTCCTCTCCTCCTCCTCGTCTCTCTCCTCCTCCTCCTCCTCCTCCTCTCGTCTCTCTCCCCCCCTCCTCCTCCTCCTCCTCTCTCTCCCCCCCTCCTCCTCCTCGTCTCTCTCCCCCCTCCTCCTCCTCCTCGTCTCTCTCCCCCCCTCCTCCTCCTCGTCTCTCTCCTCCTCCTCCTCTCCTCCTCCTCTCTCCCTCCTCCTCCTCCTCTCTCTCCCCCCCCCTCTCTCCTCCTCCTCTCTCCCCCCTCCTCCTCCTCGTCTCTCTCCCCTCTCCTCCTCCTCCTCCTCCTCCTCCTCTCCTCCTCTCTCCTCCTCCTCCTCCTCGTCTCTCTCCCCTCCTCATCCTCCTCCTCGTCTCTCTCCCCCCCCCTCCTCCTCCTCCTCGTCTCCCCCGCCCGCCCGCCCGCAGAACCATTCTCTATTCAAAAATTTAGTTCAAATCGTTATGTGCAGGTGTATTGCCAATAATGTGTTTACTTGTCATCAGTAAGCAGTAATATTTATCTTCTTTCATCTTCTTTATCTGATGAGTTTCTTTCTCTCACCGAGTGAGCAGCGGAACTTCAGTTCAGCATATTGCATTATCCAGTCTTTAATCTGCTGAATTTAGCATTTTCAATTTTATACCCAGTCAGTGGGGAAAGAATGGGGAAATACCCCTACTCACCATCTCAAATCCCAGCTGTTAGATATCTTGCAACCTAAAAATCTACTTGGCTTCTGATTGACTGACTGTAATTAAATTAATTTATCTTTTCCTGCATTCAAGTATGCCAGTGCAAATAATTTTTGATTTGTTGACTATTGTTATTGTTTGATATTATGCTGACAGACATTGGGGAAGTGGACTCGTTTCTTGTTTCGAACATGTAGTGTAACTGTCAAATGCACAATGTTAAACTGAAAGACAGCAACATTCTCTGAGCCCAGCCACAGAAAAGACACTCTTGCATCAGCATGAGATTTCATTTCTTTCTTCAGCTAGCCATGTGACCCAACAAAATGACAACAATTTAACATCGATTTATGATGGTTTGCAGGTGCTGTTGCATGAGGACATGGGCCTTCTGGAACTCAGTACAGAGTTGGTGTGTGCCCTTTACAGCCAGTAAGGGAACAAAACTCTGAGCCTATCCGTCTGAGTTACATTCAAAACAAGTCAGAGAGCTGAAAAGATTGAATCACTAAGCTTGAGCCACTCCTATCCTGAAAGAATATTAATAAAAAGCAAAATTAATGATCATAGTAAAATCATTATATTAGAATGTTAGGTTTTACGAATATTTAATTTCATGATTCATGTATTTTAGGAATATAACTTTTAGTTTTGGAGAAATGACAGCTGTAAATCTAAGGTAAACAAAATTCTGGAATTCAGATGTAGCCAGGTCAGTCAAGGTATGAGCTACAGAACAGCTGGTGGGCATGTTTAGCTGGGAAACTGAAGACAGTAAATTTGAGGATAATTGCTCTGTGCTCATTAAAAATGAGAATTACTCATCTAATCCCCCAGATCAAAAATAACTGGTAAACAAGTACCCATATACTTTCCAGATCAAAGGATAGGTCTGGATATTGTAGATGATTGCTTTGCATCTCTATCTGGGACATCCTGGGGTGTCACGTTGTCATGGGTATAGATGCAGGGCAGGTGCCTTTTTGTATTTTGTTTATCTGTGTGTTTCTTCACAAATACAGAGTGAGTGAGGAAGCTGCTAGCAGTAGATGTTTAAAAGCAGTTGAGACCAGAAGCAAGGATCTATCAGAAACTAAGGTATTTTCTGATTTTAGAGTCGCTGAACAACTAAGTAGTGGGGCCAATGCTTAAGCTAGGGTTCCACAATTGTGAGATCTGAAAGTTGGAGAGTCACTTGGCCCAATGCTAGTGGAAGAACCTCCAAAAAATCTCATGCCTCCGCGAATAACAGGAGTATCAAAAAGAGTAGCAATGAAGATATTAAGAGACTTCAAAATGATTTAGACAAGTTGAGTGAGTGAGCAAATGCACGGAAAAATATGAAGCTATCCACTTATGAACGGAAAACAGAATGGCAAAGTATTATTAAACGATGATAGTTTGGGAAATGTTGATGTACAAAGTCACCTGATGTCATTAAAAGCAAGCATCCAGATTCACCAGGCATTTTAGAAGGCAAATGATATCTTGGCCTTTGTTGCAAGAGGACTTGAGTGCAGGAGTGAGATAATCTTCCTGCAGCAGTACAGGGCCTTGATGAGACCATACCCGGAGTATTGTATGCAGTTTTGGTCTCCTTATTGAAGAAAAGATATACTTGCCATGGAGGGAGTGCAGTGAATTTTTTCCAGACATATTTGGGATGACAGAATTATTGTATGAGGTGAGATTGGATCAATTAGGCCTGTACTCATTGCAGTTGAGAAGTATGAAAGGGAATCTCATTGAAATGTATAAAATGCTGACAGCGTTGGACAAACTGGGTGCAGAGATGATGTTTCTGCTGGCTGAAGGGCCTTGGATAAGCAGTCAGAGTTCCATGATACAGGATATGTCATTTAGGACTGGGAATGAGGAGAAACTGCTTCATTCAACAAGGTGGTGAACCTGTGAAATTCTGTATCACAGAAGGCTGTGGAGATCAAGTCACTGAATATATTTAAGAAGGGAATCGATATATTTATAACTCTAAATATGTCAAGGGATATAGGGAGAGCATAGAAGTATGGCATTGAGATAGAGGACCATCCATAATCATACTGAATGGTAGAGCAGGCTCAAGAACTGAATGAGCTACTCCTGCACCTACTTTCCATGGTCAGAACCTTGAACCCAAAATTTGTGGGTGCGCCTGACCCAGAAGCACGAGAAGAAGTCAAGTATACAGTCCGGCATCATTGTGCACTTGCATGATACTTCAGTGGCGTGCACAAGAGTCGGAAGTGGGCCGATTGACAAACAAGCAAATTTAAATAAATGTGTTGTCCATCTGCCTTTATGATTGTCAAGGGGGCTGATTGGCAAGTTGACCTTTACATTGAAGCTGCAGCCTTGATTCAGGGCAGGATAAAAGATCATGGCTCACTAAAATTAACACATACCGTGTATGAATGTACTGCCTAGACATTCATTTTTCTGTCAATATTTATTTTTCATGGCTCGGACGCTCCCTGAGACAGCTACATAGTGGCTTTTACGTGAGGGAGCAGATTGGAAACCCCAGATTGTACCTTTCCTTCTCTCGATGCCCGCCCTCCCTGGTAGTATTCAGCCTCTGAAAGCACGTATTTTATGCTGGCTGGCTGGTGGGCAAAAAAAATCAAACCTGAGGACTGGAGAATACCTAATGTTATACCATTGTTTAAAAAGGGTATTAGGGATAACCCTGGAAATTATAGGCCGGTCAGTTTGATGTCAGTGGTAGGGAAGGTGTTGAGGGGATTCTTAGAGATAGGATGTATAGGCAATTAGAGCATTGCGATCTGATTAGGGATATGCAGCATGGATTTGTTAAGGGGAGGTTGTGCCTTATGAATCTGATAGAATTGTTTGAGGAGGTGACGAAAACGGTGGATGAAGGGCGAGCTGTTGATGTCGTCTATGTGGATTTTAGTAAGGCGTTTGACAAAGTCCCTCATGGGAGGTTAGCTGAAAAGGTCAAGGCTAATGGAATACAAGGGCAGGTAGCTAGATGGATAAGTAACTGGCTTGGTAATAGGAGGCAGAGTAATAGTGGAAGGGTGTTTTTATGGCTTGAGGTCGGTCACTAGTGGTGTGTCGCAGGGCTCAGTACTGGGACCTCTTCTATTTGTAATATATATAAATGACTTGGAAGAGGGAGTAAGTGGAGTGATCAGCAAGTTTGCAGACGATACAAAGATGGCTGGACTTGCGGATAGTGCGGAGCATTGTCAGGCGATGCAGCAGGACATAGATAGGCTGGTAGCTTGGGCAGATAGACGGCAGATGGAATTCAATCCTGATAAATGTGAGGTGATGCATTTGGGGAGAAAGAATGTAGGGGGGAGGTATATGATAAAGGGTAGACCTATTAAGAGTATAGAAACGCAGGGGGACCTGGGGGTGCAGGTGAACAAGTCTCTGAAGGTGGCAGAGCAAGTGGAGAAGGTTGTGAAGAAAGCATATAGTATGCTAGCCTTTATAGGAAGGGGTATAGAGTACAAGAGCTGGCCTTAATGTTGCAGTTGTATAAAACGTTGGTTAGACCTCATTTGGAATACTGCGTCCAGTTCTGGTCGCTTTACTACCGGAAGGACGTGGAGACTCTGGAGAGAATGCAGAGGAGGTTTATCAGGATGCTGCCTGGTATGGAAGGTTTGAGTTACGAGGAGAGGTTAGGTAAATTGGGGCTGTTTTCCTTAGAAAGACGTAGACTTAGAGGAGATCTAATAGAGGTGTATAAGATTATGAGGGATATAGATAGAGTAAACAGGGTTAAGCTTTTTCCTAGGATGGACTCAAATAGCACGAGGGGTCACGGGCTTAGGGTGAGGGGGGTAAGGTATAATTTGGTTGCTGGAGGGAGTCTTTTCACACAGAGGGTGTTGGGGGTATGGAACGCGCTGCCAAGTAAAGTGGTGAAGGCAGGCACTCTGGAGTTATTTAAGGGATACTTAGATGGGCACATGAACAGAATGGGAATGGAGGGATATAGAAAACTGATATAAAATAGGGATCATGAGCTTTGGGAGTTCCCTGGGAAGTGTGTCAATAGTCGGTGATATTGATGTATTTGTTTTAACGTACAGGCACTTCGTTCAGCCTTGTGTAACAAGGGGCATGCACGCGATGGGTCGTGAGAGGGCTGCTCTTGGATTTTTCGAGAGTAACATGGTGATTCACGTCGTTAGTGTACGCTTGACCTGGACCATTTGATGGGCAACATGACAGCTCAGTGACTATTGCTGTGCTGTGCAGATCAATGGATTTGGGCCTGTGTCTGTGGGAGTTTGCACATTCTCCCCGTGCTTGCATGGGTTTTCTCCGGGTGCTCCGGTTTCCTCCCACATCCCAAAGATGTGCTCTTAGGCTGATTGGCAGAACAAATTCTCCCTAAACTGTCTCAAATTTGGTTCTAATGCATAGATCTATAAACATAGACAGGGATGACAGGGATCATGGGTAGAAGTGGGAACATCGAGGTGGTGGCGCGGGCTCATTGGGCCGAAGGCCTGTGCTGTTTTGTTCTTTGTTCTTTATAATTGTCTGAATTGTTAGAGAATTCCTGATTGCTGTAGCACACCTTAGTTTGGTCCCAGGAGAAGTAAAGGAATCCTCAATATGCTTTAACGTATAAGGGAACTCTTGGATGGAATTAATAACTGAACAAGAAGTGCTTTGTTGAGATCTTTCGGTTTATAATTTAAGTATTTATGAAATAAATTGAACTAAATAAGTAGTATTTGCTTTGTTTAACTCTTGTGCAGTAAACATTTTTATTTAAAACGTGAAATCTTGTAGTATAATTCTCTTTATTTATGAACTGTGTATATGAAATTATTTTTAAATGTTAATGGTCTCCCTGGAGATCATAACGCATGCTTCTGCTGGGAAGTCTTGGACATATTTATATATTTGTAGAGAGGGGAACTGGGATTACTATGGGTGTGCCCAATAAAGCCAGAAGTAAAATTAAATACTGAAATGCATTAAACATTAATTCTCGAATAGTGACACGCTACCTATAATAACAGCATAATAAATATTATTTCACACAGCTGTGATTTTGAGTCAGGTACTTTGTGTTGACAGGTCAATCAATTGATATCATGTTACACTTTACTGACCTTTCTGTGTGGCAGCTGGGGACCACTGGGTAGTTGAAAGAACCACTTAAGTGGTAGTGATCTGTAAATGGAGAAAGCAAAGATTACCTTCTGTTCTCACTTTAGTCTGTGATTGATTCTGTGTCTTACAAGGCAAAGGGGAATATCTCTAAATACAGATTAGCCCGATAAATGGACACAGCCAAAAGACAAAAAAAAAATCATTTCATGGCTGATTCTATGTTTTTCTTGCAATCTCTCTCTTACACGTAGGAAAATGCTGTCTGTTCTAGTCCTTTGGCTTATTAAAAAAGGCACTATCATGTGTGGAAGGACCAACGATTAACACCTACATGTTACCATGATAGTGCCTGATCCAAAGATTTAGCAATGTTTTCCTGAGTTTGGTGTGACCTGCGTCATCGTTTCCCAGGTTTCCAAACACATGGAAAATGTATTTCACAAATACACTACATGGCTGTACCTTTATCTTTAAAACTTCGGAAATGTCTTCTGGATCCCTACTGTCCATTTGTAGAATTTTAGATTTTTTTCTGTGGGAGAGTGTGAACAACTTATCAGCAGGTGTTGCAATGATAGTAAATCGATCGGAAAGGTCATTGTCTTTTGCTTAGCTCTGTAATAATACCATTTAAGCAGTTACGTGGTCTAAGAAAGATTTATATTGTCAAAGAATGAAAGCATCAAGCACAAAGTCATTGCCTAATGGTAAATAAAATATGTATTGTATTTCAACGTGTTGAGACTGTCACAGAATTGCTCTTCTTTCTGCACATTAGCATCAATATGATTCATTGCCGTAGTGTGGGGCCTGGAGTTCTATTATTCAGTTGGGATAGTGAAAGAACAAGTTGCTCCTTAATTACTTCAGTGTTGCAGATGCTTTTTGCTCTGTATAAGTAAAACATAGATTAAAAGAGCTAATAAGCCATAATTAAATCAGTAAAGAGAGTCTGCCTCAACAACTTGTGTCTTCGTTCTTTTTTAAAGACATATTTATTACATATTTATGGCACAGAAACAAATCCTAACAGACCTAAGTTGATGGCTATGTGCTACAAGGGTCTCTTGCCATCTTCATACTACCTGATCAACGTTGATGTTAATCACTTTAACCATTGCAGTTACTTAGGTGTTCCACATTCTCTCCATACACTTTAGTAAAGAAATTTCTCTTGAATTTCTTATTGGATTTATTCATCCCTATCTTGCCTTTATACCCTTATTTTCAGACACCCAAGAGCAAAGAGTTCCAGCATGTTTAGTGTCTTCTGATGGTTCTGCTATCATCCTTGAAAAATGGAGAGTCAGTGCGGATCTGATGGGCCGAATGGCCTCCTGAACTGTATGGATTCTATGTAATATTTGCAGTGCTTGAAATGTAGTCTATCTAAATTAGCATCAGATTGCTGAACAGCCCTTGCTCTGATAAAGTGTACATAACTTTAATCCGTAGCATGTTAAAGTGTTACACTCTTACAATTCACAGTGTGTTCTACAAACAAGAAGACATGCACTGTGTGTGTGTGTGTGTGTCTCTGTGTATATGCTCAATTTATCACAACTTTCCATTCTCATATTTCCATCTTGCTATCCACTTGATTGTCAGGGTCATTTTCAGGGCAGAAGAAACAATCATAAATCCCCCTTTTTTATCCATCTAATGGTTTGCAGGTGCTAACTGCCCCTGTCTTTGGCCCAAAGGCAGATTAGTGACTTGCTCTCAGGCTTCTGTTTGTCCTGTGAATTGCTGGTAGGATGCCAATGTGAAAAGTCCATTAATAACTTTCAATATATCTGTTCTCCTTTGTAACAAAGCATAATGTTCAATCAGTAGACTAACTAGATCAAATCTATATCTCACTGGGTCCAAATTCAACATGTCATAATTGTCATTTTATAGCTCTTTTTTTAAATTTACTAGCTGAGTGAATCATAAAATTGAGAGGACAACCTAAATTCTGTTAAGCTGGGTAATTCTTTGGGATGTAAATGACTTTGGGATGTCCTGAGATCGTGAGACATCTGAAAGAAATGCAACTTATTTGTTAAAATGTCAGTGTGTGGATGCATTGCTCCTACAATGCTTAGATTATTGGGTGGCATGATAACACAGTAGTTAGCACTGCTGCTTCACAGCTCCAGGAACTTGGGTTCGATTCCCGGTTTGAATTGTGGAGTTTGCACAATCTTCTCGTGTCTGCATGGGTTTCCTCCGGGTGTTCTGGTTTTCTCCCACAGTCCAAAGATATGCAGGTTAGGTTGATTGGCCATGTTAAAATTGCTCCCTAGTGTCCTGGGATGCATAGGTTAGAGGGATTTGTGGGTCATCCTGGGTGGGATCGTGGTTGGTGCAGACTTGATGGGCCAAAGGGCCTTTTCCTGCACTATAGAGTTCTATGATTCTATAACATATGTACTCCTTGCTGTAGCCTAAAATACCTAATGGATTTAGGTAATACTTAATTCCATCCTACATGCTTCCACATTTTTTACTTTGATAAAAATCATGTTCCTCCTCCAGCAACCAAGAATTAATGAGAACAGAACACATTGATCACCTATGCTCTCTATCCTGTTCTCTCCTAAATAGAACACACTTTATAGTTAGTTGATTGGTACAAAGCAGGTTCTGCTCAATCAGTTTTCTATTTCCCCAGAATATAACTAGCGAATAAAAAAATTGAATTGAAATTGAGGAAGTAGGGTCAGCTGTACAGATGTAACCGAAGTTACTGGTTCAAACATTGCTTAACACAATGTATTGCAGCCATATGCAGGGATGGACACTGATTTACATCTTTTGTTGAATTCTATACTTGAGCCAAAATGTTAAGAGAATCAGCTGACAGAAACTGGAGGCTTGCTTCCAAGCAGAAGGTCAAAGGTTAGATCACCATGAAGCGCTCTTGCAGTTAGCAGTGACCATTAAAGAACAACATTGGCAGGAAAATGGGAGCCAAAGAATAGCACGTATGCTATGGTGAGGGGAAGGAAATAAATCAGGTTACAAAGGTGAAGGCAAAATAAAAACTACATTCAATAAAACAATGAGAAACTGAAGGGGGTGGCGATTTTAAAAAAAGAATTTGAAGTCCAGGATGAGCATGGAAACAGGAGTGCTTCTGATCTTTTTTGGGTGAGGCCAAATCTGCAATCTTATGAACTTAGAATAAAGAAAAACAACAAAAACCATTTCTCACCTGTAGGGGGAGGGACAGGGCTTAAATCACCTGAATGCTGGCCGAGAGCAGCAGAGGGCACTATCGCACATGAGCAGATACCTCTTCTGTGAGAGTGGCAGAAGCCTGTCACTCACCTTCTGGTACTCTCAGTCAGCTTACGTGTCTAAAGCAGGCACCTCCGCTTCAGCATACAGGGGGCCTTTGGCATATTGCAACACCTCCCCTCCAATGGCCAGCCCCGATAACCCACTGCTTCCCACACCAGTTGCTGTGCATTTTGTGCAGTGACTGCCTCTCCCTCCCAGTATACCCTGCCCCCTTCACACTGCCAGCATGTCAGGTGGGCACTGCCAGATCCCAGGCCAGCCCTGCCCAAGGGGCCATTCCCCCTTGCCTCCAATGTCTCTTAGAGGCCTCATTGACCTCTGGTTCTACTGGCTAGGCCATCACATCTGGTCCCTGTTGCTGGGGACCAGCTGTGATTCTCACTCTCCCAGCAAGAGCTTGGACGTTAACATCCCAGGTTCGCTAATCGCATTTAAATAGTAGTAAAATGTCATTTCAATAATTTATTCAACCTCGTGTTGGAAATGGGTAGTAAGCTGACCTTGCTGGATATTTGGTGCCGGTAAGATTGTGAGAGGTGAGAAATCGGGTGCTGCCCATCGGCCAGCAAGGCGTGATGGTAAGATCACCCTTGACGTATATTTATCTCCTTGTATGTAGGTTGTTGGAGAGCTGATGATTATGTAATAAATGTAATCATAATCAGAATATTGAGGGTGGGGACAGATGGTCACCAGCCATTGTTAAACACACAAGTCTTGGTCCACTGATAATTTCAAACACTTGAACACTGAAATAGTTACATAAAATATTTCTAAAAATAGCTATGATATGGATCAGTAGGTGTTGATTTCTAAAATTTGAAAGTAATTTTTAAAATACAGTTGGTATGCATAATCTTGGCTTTACATTTTATATTTGATTAGTTGATCTTTTCTAAAGAAGCTGCTAAAATTGGCCTAATTCCCAGAAATGTCAGAATAATTGTTTTTATATGTGTAACACATTCAGTGTGAACATACCAGCCAATCTGATACTGGTCCCTATAAAAGTAGAGGAATATTCCTAATCTATGATGATTTCAGTTCAGTTTTAAAACTGTATTTTAATTTAAATGCAGTTAATATGAATTAGTTGGATCAGCATTGCCTTGTAGATATTACCTGTGAACTTCAGTGTAATTTAAACTAGTTCAGCTGAATTAGTGTATCTGTAAGTGCTGGATACATTTTAGTATGTGTTATCATCTATATAATTAAATGGTTCCTTTATTGGAAAGATTTATAAGACTAAATAAAACATGAGCTCAATTATTTTTTAATGATCTTAAGCACATGTTCATTCATTTGGTGGTGTTTTTAATTAGTTGTATTAATGTCTTTATACATTCATGAACTTTGATTAAAAAGGATCTTTGGCTTTAAACTTCCTAGTCAGAAGTCTCGAGTTGCAACAATTTCATTGTAGGAGTTGAGAGGTGGGTTTGAGAATGCAGAGAATTTGTCAGGAATTCTCATAAAAAAAAAAGACTCTTTTATTAGAGCAGAAATGGCTTTTGTTTCTTCTCCCTGCTTGAGCTTTGGATCTGGCATGGTGAAAGTTGCACAGTTGACAGATCTCCATTTTATTGAACTGTAACCTGTTTTCATGCAGACAATTGGCAGTGACTGCATGGCTTTCACATGCAGATTAAAACATTGTAGGTGGATTGTATTGTGTAACGCAATGCTGACATTCCAAACTTAATGCACATTGGTCTAAAAATTTGAATTTTTTTGACTGCTGTTTGGAGAATTAGAAACAAGGGCCAGAATCTTATATTCCAGAGTCTTTTTTGGTAGTGTGAGTGGAGGTGAGAGTGATTTCTGCTGAGGGTGGGAGTTGTGGGGGGGGGGTGTGTGTGCAGGACAGCTGGCTAATCATGATCTTGTGCTGTTCAGCTGATTACATATGCATCCGCAAGGAGCATTGTGAATCTCATGGCAGGAGCAGGCAGGAAGTCACTGTCCCTGTCATTACCTCATGGGTTGAGGTCCTGGCACCATTTTTAAAGGGCACATGGAATAATTCACTGCAGGCCAGGATCTCCACATGCTCTGGATCACAATCAATATGCTGCAGGGAAAACAAGGTGCAGCTCCATGGTTCAGCGTGTGTTCATTGTAGATTTTCCTTCAAGCTGTTCTGGAAAAGTAGGATGTGCTGTTTCCTAGGGATGACAGCAGTACTTCTGATCTGGGTGGAGATCACAGAAGAGGTTAGCGCCCATGAAGCCCACTGGAGAATTGCCCAATAGTGTCAGAAAAGGATGAACGACTTTCTGCACTCCACCAGTCTACTCACTGCAATGTGACACTCATAAGGGCATCAGCCAGTGTAAGTGTGGGAGTGCACAGAACTGTTAGATGTTTGAGTTTGAAAAGACTCAGCAGCAGATGTGACATGTGCACTGAATGTGTGTCAATCACTTCATGCCTTCAGTCTTCTGCCAATTACAGAATGTCCTTCTTATTAATCAATTACTGGGGAGGGCTGAGGAGCTGGGATAGGTATACATGCACCTAAACTGCTCATATACCCATTGGGATGATGATCAATCTTTCTGCAGGATAAGCGTTGATTCCGGAGATGAGGGAGTTAGCTTATGAGGAGAGATTTAATAGACTTGGCCTGTACTCATTGGAGTTTAGAAGGCTGAGGGGAGATCTTATAGAGACATATAAGATAATGAAGGGGCTAGACAGGATAGAATCAGAGAGATTATTTCCACTTACAATGGAAACAAGAACTAGAGGGCACAGCCTGAAAATAAGGGAAAGTCAATTTAGAACAGAGTTGAGGAGGAACTTCTCCCAGAGGGCAGTGAATCTTTGGAATTCTCTGCCCATTGAAGGAGTGGAGGCTACCTTGTTAAATGTGTTTAAGTCACAGATAGATAGATTTTGGACCAATAAGAGAACCAAGGGATGGGGAGCAGGCGGGTAAGTGGAACTGAACCACTATCAGATCAACCATGATCTTATTGAATGGAAGGGCAGGCTTGAGGGGCTAACTGGCCTACTCCTACATCTTATGTTCTTATGTAAGCACCTGCACAACAGAAAAGAATAGGCCAAGATCGGAGACAGCCTGCTAGCCATCACAATCCTCATCGTTTCAAGGAGGAGGCTGTGAGCTAACTAGGGACGAGCAGGGCCATGTCTCCACTGAAAGCGAGATCAAACTCTCCTAGGAAATCAGTGAAGATGCCTCCGGTCTGCAGTTGCCCGATCTGCCTATAAAGTGAGACATTGCTTTTATAAGGGAGCCTGCTTAGGCATTCATCAAATCAATTTTTTCTTCATTCTTGTACCTGCAAGAAAAAGAGGTGGCTAACAAGGGAGACCAGCCCTAACCCCACTTCTGAGGAAGATGCCTCAGAAACCCAGGGGGAGCATCTTCCACCAGCACAGAGACATTCAGTGGATGAACATTCTAGAGTAGGGGTCGCAATCTGGTGAGCATATTACTGACATGGATCTAGAGCTGACAGGTGCAGTGAGAGCGGTGGTCTGTGACAATTGGAGAACTGCTTTGCCCTGGGAGAGTGAGAAACCTCTGGGCTTGGCCATCAGAGACCTGATAGGAGATGTAGAGACAAGTGAACATTAGCCAGACCTGCCTGCGGTCATACGCAAACTGGACTAAAGGCTGGAGGAGTCTGTTCGTATACTGCGTGCTGTTGAGGCTCCATTATACAAGCATTTGGCCCAGGTCCAGTAGAGATCATAGTGACTGCTGGATATGTACTTGGACCTGCACACTACCTCTCTAGTGCAGCAGCAGCTATAGATGAGAAGGGGTGAGGTGCCTCAATCTCCCTCCAGGTGCTCCTTTTGCTCAAGAGGTTGGAGATGTGCCATCCAGGTAAGAGGAGCACCAGTCAAACTCTGGGGGCTTCATGCCAGGATAATCCAAAAGTGCCCGGCAACTCAACTTCCCTCTATCAGTGACCCTATTGCCTCCAGCCAGTCAGGCTGAGGAGGGTACACTGTACATAAACGGGAAACCTTGAGCAGATTGAGGTCCTCAAAGCTTTGGGGCCCCAGAGAATGATGGTCAAAATCATCACAGTCAACAGAGGGAAAGAAGCCACCAGACTGCCTTCATTTCAAATGGATGTTGGGGATGCACTGAAACATTGTAATAGAAAAAGAGAGAGAAAGAAAGTTTGAAGGCACCCAAGTGGCACAGGTGTGCAACCATACGTACCTTTGATGCTTGTAAATATACATTTAATTACACTGTTTATACTTATTAACTCACACTATGATTAACGTGGAAGGTACACATGTATAAGTAGTAAAGGGAATAAAAATAGGAAGATTTACAAAGATTATATGACCACAGAAATGAATATTCGTATGCTTTCCAAAATCCGAGAAGTCAGAATCCAGAGGGTGTTTCCTTCAGGGCAAAGTTCAGTCCCAATGAGTTCTTGATTGGACACAACAACACAAAATTCCTTGAAAGGAAAAATGTTGCAGTGGTATGGCCTTTCTATTCTTAAACCGCTTGGCAGGCGATAAACAGAGACTTAAAATCAAACAGGCTTTGTGAGAAGTTGAGAGGTAGTAGCCAGCTGCATGGTTCCCTGGAAGATCTACTGGAGTTCTTTCCAGTTGATGTTAAATCAACAGACAGAGCTGTGAACCTAGGAATGAAATATTGAAATGATCCAAAAGCGTAGAAGCATGGAGATCATGTCATGTGGCCCATTACGGAGTTAACTGCAACCTTGCAAAAAGTTTCCATGAACTGGACTAAAATCCTTTGTTTTCTTTAGGAACAAAATGGTAGCTGTTGACACTTCTTCAGGTATAATGAGTTTGGATGCCTCTGCTTTTGTTATCGTACTGGATAGGATAGTTAGTTCATCTATTAGTTGTTTAGTTTTGTGGTTGTGATCTAGCTGTATGATGGTGTGAGAGTTTTTGCAAGGATGGAGTGGAACCCATCTTGTAGTCTCTATTAACTTCCAGAACAGAAGGCCCATCTTGTGAGTCACATGACCTTTAGCAGCCGTTTTGTGGCTTAGCAAAAATTCCCATTAGAATGGCAAAAAAAAGTAAAGTTTTGACAGATGTACAGTTTTGAATTTCTCTTTGTGTCTTATTGACATAACAATTGCAAAAGTTCATCCCACTGTTGGGAAACTGATGTTAGGTTTCAAATTAAGTTCGCTCATCCACTGAACTTCCCACTGCTGCTGGGCCCAGAAGATTCTGACCAAAAATTCAAAAGAGCATGGGCAGCCAGCTAAAGGAAAATGTTTCAAACCAATGCATGTAATTGCATTCAAGTTTCCCTTCAAACTTGTGTGGTTCAGTACGTGACCTCATACTGATATTGAGGTAAGATTAAAAATAAATAAATTGCAGCAAAATATACTGGAGAAAATTTCTGAAGAAATATTGGATGGGCTGCTGGCTGACTTTGAAGAAAGTCACAATCTGGTTTGGGCTTATTGAATACAGAACTCATTGTAAGCGTAGTTGAAAAAAAATGAATAAAGTCAGTGCGGGGGGGGCAGTTTTCCCATTCCGCTCACCATGGAAATCGTATTGGGCTGGGAGATGTGAACCATGCCAAGGTTTGTTGAGCTCAGGCGAGATTATCCAGTTTTGGGGTGAGTGTGGTTGTAAAATCCTGCCCAGATTTTGTATTGCCTCAAGTTTCTCGTTTTGTATTTTCAAAAACTTGAGATGTGTTGATGGAATTAGTTGTGAGAATAGTAAATATTCTCCATACTGACTTTGAAGGAATGTATTTTTTCTGTCTATTTTGTTTCTGAATATTCAATCAGAGCATAACCTTTTTGTTGCCTTGAATGAAATTCAATGGAGTAGATGAATTTGAGTAATTTAAATCAGGGGTATGCCCTTAGAGTGCACTTGCTTCTTCACACATGGTTATCATTATGATCAAAGGCATCCTTTTGCAGTGTCTGGTGATTATTTCTTGCATTGTCAGTACTTAATGTTGATTGAAGAAACAATGGACTGTGATCAGTCTGAAAACAGATCAATCACACTGACCTCTATAGTACTTTCCCTTGGAGTTGTCTTCCCCTTTAAAGAGCTCTGTTTACTAAATCATGTGAACTTTTGTTCACCCTCTGTTTCAGTTTGGTAAATGGATTAGGTTTTGATTTGGAGAAATAGGCTTTTCCTTTTAAAAAACAATTCCATAAGTTTTCAGATTCTTGCATTTTTCCCACTGTTTCCTTTATAATAACCAGGCATTTTAGAATCTAAAATGAATACACACAAGTCAATGAACAAATCTTCTTTGTGTTAATTGTAATTAAATTATAAACACCAATGATTTGAACAAGGATCACAAAAGATTTCTTCAAACTAATATATAATCACACCGAGGAAATCTCCCACTCCACAACAATGTTTTTACAAGTGCAGTTCTACTATCATTGGAGTGTAATTGCAGAGAATGGCATTTTTTTAAACTGAGGCAACCAAAACTTCTTAATTTAAAAAGCATAGTATAAGATCAGCCTCCTCAACAATAACATTATTAGATCTAATTGTAGCTGCTTTGTAACCCTTACCGTTTCCAATGTGGAGGATATTTCCAATATGCTTTTTGTGTTTTTCTGGTAACCTTCAGGACTTGCATGGGGTGCCCCTAAATGATGTTCCTGTGGTACTCATGGAATATGACTTGAATGGAATGCCCCTAAATGATGTTCCTCTGGTACTCATGAAATACAAGTTCTCATGGTAATAGGCAATTGCCTAACCAGTTGGAACTCAAATCCAGAGCTCTTGATAAGGCAGCCCCTGAGCGGTTCCAGTGTTCTATCGTCCTGGAAGGGACTTGTGTACGTGTATCACAGGGTTGTGGTTTAACTTTTGCTTTGCTAAATAAAATGTTGTTCTTTTCCGGTTGACCTCCTGAGTTATTACATGAGAAAACCGGTCATCTCAAAAGTTGAAATGGCCAAAAAACTAACTTGCATTTTGTAGAAAAGTGGGAAATCTGCAGTTTTTGGTCCAAACTCCAATTCCTAGCTACTGTCTCCATTACTCTTACGAAAGCAAAATACTGTGAATGATAGGTATCTGAAACAAAAACAAAGGTGTTGGAAAAGCTTAGACAGCATCTATGGAGAGAATTAATCTTCACTATGAAGACCTTCTGATGAAATGTAATTGCACCATAGATGGGACAGAAACAACATGGAAATAGGACTTTGTGAACAGAAACTATTATTCTCTTCAGCCATTGCCCCAAAATAACCTCCTTCAGGCAGGAAACTGTTTTTGACATGCATCCTATAATGTGCGTAGGATCTTGATTACATTTTTGAGGTAAAAATGAGCAGCCTAACCTGACAACTAGGGGCTCCAGGAAATGCTATATTTTTATTTTTGTGGGCTTGGAGGGTTACTTCTGCCCTCATTAAAAAGTGGCCTTCTGTTGTCTCTCATTTTCCCCTCTCCCCAGAAACCAAATTGTATAAAAATGCTTCACTGTTTGTGACTGTTTGGCATAAATACATGCTAGCTCAGTTAAAAATTCTGAATGCAAGTTCAATTAACTTTTTGGCAGCCAAGTGTATTAAGGGATATGGAGTTAGGGCAGGCAAATATCTGCCATTGTCTCGCCGAATGTTAGTACAAAGTAGAGGGACTGAATGGAATACTTCTGTTCCTATGTTCTGTGTTACCAATGTAGTACTGTACTTGTGACACAATCTGGTTGATTGAGATATGAAATTGAATATCTCCGAATTAACATGATTGAGATTCTATTCATCATTCAGGAACACAATGTTGACATAGAATAATTTCTGTATTAGATATATTAACATCAAGAAACCATAGGTCTGTATTGTTGCTTGTGGACATTTTTTAATGTCTGTAGTATAATAGAGAAGGGAACCACCTATTATGTGCTTTGGTTTTTATCAAATTATTTCTGGGATTAATCTGTAACCATATTAAACTTTAGCTTTTGTTCATAGAGATTAATCAGTTTTGATTACAAGGGAATGTTATATTTTAGTGCCAATAATAGAACTAGTCCTTCTTATCTTGGGTATGTTTTATACATTAAGTTAGAAGGAAACCATCATAAAAGAGTACTGAATCAAATCTTCAAGGTGATTTATCAGGAGGAGGAGTTAATGCTTGGTGGGTTTTGGGTTGAGGCTTGACAATTCTTATATATGTGGGGGGTTGGGGTGGTTGAGGGGAATGGAAGTGGAAATCGCTCTGGGATATGAGAACGTTTCTAAAAGTGGAATTGTCCATGGGTCATTGTGTAGCATATGGGGGAGGTCAGAACTAAAAAGAAATCTGATGACTATTTTCAGCCCAAGTGCAATTCACTGTTTTGGAAATCCTTATTCTTCAGTAAAATGGAGCTGCAGATTAGATAAAGATTAGGAAATTTCTTTTTATTCCTGAGTAATTTCTGCAGAGTCATTTACAAGTTATACAAACAAACCCTTCTCAAATTGTGATCCCTGCTGCTTTTCCCCCATATAGATTTGTTAATACAAGATGTGGATTTTTTCCCCTTGTGAAGTCTGATCATGTTTGTGAAGTACTAAGATATCTGATTTCAACAGCATTTACATGGTTCCACTTGTCAGGCATCAAAGTTCAGCTTGACGTAGAGGATCCTTTACAGCTTTTTCAAAAAAAATTATCTAAACAAAATGCTTGAGAAAAATCTAGGTGATCCCTTTGTCCACAGGCTCAAATTCCTTCCCTACGCTCTGTGTCCCCATTTGTTTTACACTGGGCTTTCCATTTATTAGGATATGGACAGCATTTTAACTGCAGGGTCAACTAATTTCCATTCAGATTCCAATTCACCAGCAAAACGAGGCAGCAGGAAAACTTCTGTTACAGACATCTCAGGTAAATACTTTTACTCTTTAAAGATTTTCTATGGACCAGGAAGAGGACTGTTTCTTGTTTCCCCATTTCAGACTTGTGGGGTGGACTGTCTCCATACTGACCAGCATCAAATGGATGACAGCATGTTAATGAGGCCCTGGAAGTGTCGGTGATGGGGCACAGTCAGATTGCCATTTCTCTCACTAGCTCTCAATTCCTGGTCCAAATTGAAATTGGGATGGAAATGTTCGTAAAAGCTAACAAAATATGACTCACTGAACATTTCCATCTGTATCATTGCATTTGAGTTGATTGGATTAGACTTGACCAGATTTTCCACGATATGTTTTTTGTTCACAGATGATTTTCTGTAAATATTTAATGCTCAATGTTTTGACATCAAACTAAAGAAACTATCTTACAACTGTGAAAGTATATTTTTGTTGCCATTTGGATATTCTCCAGATACTTTTCCTTCTTGCCTGGTGCAAAAGGTGAAGATGCTGGCATTGGACTGGGGTGGGCAAAGATGTAAGAAAGTGGACAAGGTCCTGAAAGGACTACAGATCACGAACCCATTGAAGTTAATCCATTCTTCACATTCGATTCTGTAATTATCTTGCTCTTCTGCCTTTGCCTATGTATGTCGTGTTTGCGAACTACCCTCCACTCACCTGATGAAGGAACAGTGCGCTGAAAGCTTATGATTCCAAATAAACCTGTTGGACTTCAACCTGGTGTTGTGAGACTTCTTACTGATGCAAAAGGTCATTACCACAGACAAGTTGCTCAAACATATGAACTGAAGTATTACTTTTTAGAGAAGGAAAGTATGTTTACGTAGCATCTTGTATAACTCCAGGATGTTCCAAAGTGTTGCACTGCCTTGTATGTTCGCTGATGTAATGTAGGGGAAATGCAGCTGTCAATTTGCACAAACCGAGACCGCACAAACCTAGACCCCACAAACCCCAGTGCAATAAACGACTAAATGGTCTGCTTTAGTGCTTTCAGTTGAAGCATAAATGTGGGCAGTAATCTGACTTGGATGACAAAAGACTGGCCACTGGACTCTTGGTCCAATAATTAAATACCCATTGGAAAATATTGCAGTAATCTCTCAGTAATGAAGCATAATCGTTGGTCCTGTGCTCAAATCTTTGGAGTGGAGTGTGAACTCTTAACCTCGGAAACAGAAGCAAGAGTGCTTCCGCAAAGTCAAGGCTGACGTTCTGTGCTAAATATCTCATAATGTAACATTTCTGGCATGAACAATAAACCTCTTATGTTGCTACATTCACTGGAAATGATGCAAAACATTTCATATTTGCTTGATCTCCCCAGCTGGACAAAAAAAATGAAAAGATTTACAACACAAACAATAACTTGTGAATTGAAAATTAGAGAGAAGAGCAACAATACAGATTTTACCCAATTTCTGATGCCATTTTATTCCCAGCTACGGAAACAGGTTAAGCAAGACTTCATAATTAGGCCTGAACTTGTTTGATTTGAACCACCTCCATCACAAAGCTTGCCTAATTCCACCAGTAATATTGCCCGTTGCTATACCTGCCTTAACCCTTCTCCTTCTTCCTTAATTACTTGTAAATGAGTATGATTGTCCACCTAAGAAACCCCATTTTACTGGTCATAGGTTCTATGGGTTCTTGTGTGACAGGTGAGCCTGAACCTAGAGCCACATCTTCAGTTGTATACTTGGCAGCTGTTTTGGGGAAGTGCATTTGGTCCTTGGATTCTAGATTGCTAGTATTCCAGCCACAGACTCCTTTTTTGGGCTTCCTCTTGTCATAGGATGTCCTTGAAGAATTCGCAGGAGGTTCTTCCAAGTAGGTCTCCCAGATGTTGCCATTAATGTTGCATTTCTTGAGGTAAGCCTTCAGAGTGTCTATAAAGCACTTCTTTTATCTTTCTGTTCTTTGGGAGCCATTCTTGAACTGGGTGAAGAAGATTTTCTTTGGCAGCAGGGACTCTGACATCTTAAGCACGTGGTCAGTCTAATGGGATTGGTGTGGATGATCATGGCCTCAACGCTGGTGCTCTTGGCTCTTCAAGGTTGCTGATGTTAATATATCTGTCCTCCCAGATGATGCAGAGAATCAATGTCTGACAGCATTGATGTACCTCTCAAGAGCATTGAAGTAGTGTTGGTGTGTGGATCAAGTTTTTGAGCCATGTAGGAGAGTTGGGAGGACATTTGTGGCCAAGGATTTTGATGTCAGCAATAAATGTCATGGTAATTGAAGAATCTTGTTCATGGCATTGGATTGGTTATGATGTTGGATCTCTGCATTAATGTCAGCCTTAGATGGGGGGTGGCTCCCAAGGTAGGGGTAATGTTTCATGTTTGGTTGGGTTTCTCCATTCATCTTGTTGGATGGATAGACTGGATCTTGCTCTGGGGCAGGCAGGTAAAAGA
The DNA here is from genome assembly GCA_024679065.1 of Sphyrna mokarran. NCBI lineage: Eukaryota > Metazoa > Chordata > Chondrichthyes > Carcharhiniformes > Carcharhinidae > Sphyrna > Sphyrna mokarran. Next base: position 39,199,631 of record JAGIQG010000015.1, read on the forward strand.
CTTGTTTTTTCTTGAGACTGACGCTGAGATTGATTCTTCTGTATGCTTCTGTGAATGGGTCAAGCATGGCTTGGAGATTCTCTTCTGACAGAATGGAGATGGCAATGCCATCTGCATACTGAAGTTCCATGAACAATGTCAGTTTCGTTTTCTTCTTGGATTTCAACCGGTTGAGGTTGAAGAGTTTTCTGTCCATGCTATAGATGATCTTCACTCCACTGGGAAGCTTGTTCTTGACAAGGTGAATGATGGTGATGATAAAGGTGGAAAAAAGGGTGAGGGTGATGATGTATCCCTTAACTCCAGTCTTGACCTCGAAAGTTACTGTCTTATTTCCGTTGGTGAGGACTGTCACTGACATCTTGTCATAGAGGTATTGGAGGACATTGATGAATTTCTATAGATAACCTTCTTTTGACAGGGTCTTCCCAATTGACAGGTCTTCCTGACTGACAGAGTCAAAAGCCTTGGTTAGATTGACAAAGACCATTCAAGTGGTTGATGTTGCTCTTCACATTTCTCTTGAAATTGTCAAGCAGTAAAAATCATATCCACTGTTCCATGGTTTGGTCGGAAGCCAATTGGCTTTCCGGAAGAAAACCTCAGACTGGGAGAAGGCAGATAGTAGGCATTCGGAGTGGTGATCTTCCTGGTGAGGAGTTTCCTTGTAGTTCCCGCAGTCCACTTTGTCTCCTATCTTGATGCCGGCAGAATTTCATTTCTGTCCCAGATTTTGCAAACAAAGTTTAAAAACACTCCAAAGCTTGGTGTCAGTGCCCATAGGCTGGGAAGGAGAAGATTTATCAGAATTCCTTCACTTGATTGCTTTCCTGTGGCTGTTACTGGATGTATAGGGTGTGTGAATGTAGAATGAGGTCATATTCCAATTGAAATGTAATAGAATCAATATTCAGTCTGCCAACACTATCCTTTCTTGTAGAAAATGTGTAAGGAAGGAAAAGCTTTACACCCAGTGAGGAACATCTAATTTTTTTTGTCCTTCGTGTCCTTTTGACCTCTGGTCTTTGATTTTTAAAAAGTACTTTTTTTAAAAAAATGGTTTTACGTTCAGTTATTATTAACTTAGGCATTAAATATAGTTCTGTGTTGGAAGGAGAGAAGATTTCTGAAATCAATTCCATATTATTGCTCTTGTAGTTTGCTGCACAACATTTCCTTTCATTATTAAATTTCTCAAATTGTTTTGCTTAATTTTGCTGAACTTTCAGATAAATTAATATGCCAGCTGCAGACAAAGCTTGCTATTGAATGGAATCAGTGTTGGTTGTTGAAATTAAAGAAGCACTGGTAAAAGTGTATGGTAAAAGTGCCATTGAGTATCTAAACTAGGGAAAGCACAACTATGTACTGCTGTCAATTTGTTATTGATTACATCTGGTGCTAACATTTTCAACTTTTAAGTAAAGTGGCAATAAAAATGATTTACAAAATGTTTCTGCAGTAAGGTTATGGCAGGATTGGGGTGGTGGTCTGAACTGCTTTTTCCTCAAAGTTCTGGACGGATAGCTCCTACACAAACAGAAATAGCAAGCAATTATATTTATTTACATAAGAGAAACTGTGAAGTGTGCACACGTAAAGATGTAACAATTTGTTTGTGTATCCAGCATACATATATGTGTGTGCTTGGCTAAGATCAAGCATCGGATCAAGCCCAAGATGGGGGTACAATGCCTTTCCTTATTGGCTTGGATCTTGTTTGTCTCTCTTTTAGGGATCATGAATTGGATTCAATTTGAATTTGCTTCCTTTTTGGAACAAGCAAGGAGATGGATTTGTGTTTGCCCAGTCCACTCTGAGCATTGAGTTTGTAACATTTAGAATGAAGTAAAAATTTTAAAAAATTCTTCAAACAAAAGCTTCTCTCTTTAATATTTTTCATTTTTTGAAGATGATGATCTCTTTCTGGGGATTATTGTGATAATCTCTGATACCTCAGCTAAATGATCGTGTTTAGTACGTGAATGCAAACATAAAACAAATACAGTGCAGGATATTCAGCAACGGAGAACAGGCACAGACAAGGTGAATTGGCATTGAATCATGACTTTGTGCAAAAGTGTAACAGTGAAGATAGTGAATTTTCATGAAAGTTTTTAAAAAAGCAGGACTGTGTAAAATGTGTTGCTGACCTACAAACACCTGTTTTAAACTTTCACGCAAAACCAAGATCTGTTCTATAGTGCCCTCATGATGTAGAGATGTCGGAGTTGGACTGGGGTAAACACAATAAGAGGTCTGACATTATAGTGCCCTCATCCAGAGGGCAAACACATACACTTCAGCATCTCAGGAACAGGGCCATTACTGATTCCAACCCCATTTCCAAGATCAAACTGGCATTAGTCACTCACTATTTTAATGAGTTAGCCATTGGGGAGTGAAATCTTCAATAATTAATTAAAATGCTAATTCTGTTACTGTTTACTTCCAGGAACATAATTGCCTATTAATTTTAGTATATTTCCACTGCAAGCTGTTCAGCACTACCCAGTCTTAGTTAATCAGGATAACAATTAGGGTTGGGGACCCTGATGGATTTTTTTCACTCCAAACTCCCTGCTGTTCCCCATGGAGATCCACTAAGTCAGTGACATGAGGATCAAATCTTGGGCTTTACTGGTCTTTATGGGCACTTGTCAAAAATATTGACAGGAGAGTGGTTCTTAAATTGAGACTGGCAAATTATTTACTTTAAAACTAAAAGCTAAAATAAAGAACTAAAAAGATGTCCTTTCTTTTTTTGTAATATACAGTTAATATTATACTAATAGTAACTGAGTAAACTTGTAATTGTATTTTACGGTTTGTTTTGCAGTTTGCAAGGAAAGTCTTTCTTAAAAAGAAAATGCTGTTTGCTCAGAGAGATTAGAATTTCCCTGGATCTACCAGTTAAAATTTGAAACTAGCTTACCTCTTATTTTCTGAAAATGAATTTGGTAAGATGAATTCTTCCTTATTTTTTCAGTGACTCAAATGAGTGGGGTAAAACACTTTTGCAATTCCTTTTGCAATTTTGGGTTGCCACCAATCCTTCTACCCTAAAATAAATCTGCTTCTAGCTACCTCAGTCATGCCGAATTAAGGGGCATTTCTTAGGATCTCCAAACTACAGTGAAGCAGAAACTATCTGGGAACCTTCTGGTCCCGCCAGCAACAGGAAGCTGATGGTTAGGAGAAACTTAATTTGACACAAGGCCAGAAACCAGTTTCCCAATGCCAGGATGAACTATAGGAATTCTGTTATTGGGAGTTTAAAGCTGGGCCGATCAGCAACGTAGGGAATCCCTTTTGCATGCATTAGCTTAGCATGTCACGCATGCCCATTAAAAGGCTATCTTGTCAGAATTATATTCCCCGCCAGCCAGAAATTTTGATGATAACTTTTACGAATGCACATAAGTGGCATGTACCTGATGAGGCTGATTTCTTCAATGATTGACAGTGAACTCCTGCTGCGTTGTATTCTTTGGGTGCATCTGTAAATGCCAGCCTATGTTTGAAACTGCGCAGCCACAGTTGCATAGAGAATTACCAAGGAAGGATGGAGCAGTGGCCATGCAAAAATGGAATGGATGTTACAAAGAACAAAACAGTGCGGGAGACAGGCCCTTCGGCCCAACGAGCCCACGCCGCCATGTTGCTGGATGTCTTTGAAGTATGGTGCCCCAGACCTTCAACTACATGAGGTAATGGCAGAAATGCTCGCTTTCTGTTTTGCCCACCACAAGAATTGGTGAGCTCCTCATGGGTATATATGTAATGAGCTGAACAGCACACAATTGCGCAAGGTCGGTCATCCCATCCCCTAGCAGAAATCACTTTGACTTCCACACGTACCACCAAATTTAGACTCCAGAAAAGAATATTCCAGCCTTTATTACTGGTAATGAAGAGGTTGCAAAATAGGAATTGATGATTATTGAGTTAGTGCAACACATAAAAGTACTAATCTTATTTAGTATGTCAATGAGTAAACACTGTTTTGTTCCTTGTGCCTTTAAACACAAGACAACCACATTACAAAACAAAAACTTTTATATCAAATAATCCAAATGTTATTAATTATGAAAGTAAGATTGTAATTGCAAAAAATGGAGAAATGTGTCACACAGGTCCAAACCCACACTAGTTTACAGTCTCTAAATACTATTCCACAGAATGCGTATGACAAAGCTTTATTACTTGATTTGCATGGCAGGGTCAGAAAAAACGATTTGTATAATCAAACATGCCAATGAGTAAACCAAAGGGAACTTTTGCACAATTCCGAAGCCTAGTGGTATGCTGTGCTTGACACCAGCTATACTCCATTATGAATGATAATAATTGTCCCCTGTGAAATGAATGGTACAATATTGAACAGGGTAACACAGAAGATCCAGAATTATAATGTATTCCCTTAATTGTGGCTTTTGAGAAAATATGTTTTGCTGGATTTAAAATCAAAAGATTGTATTGTAAAAATGGAAAAAATAGAAGTGAAAAGTACCATTTAAACGATAAACTTTCAATATGTAACTTTGTTCCTTCAGAAATAGTGGAGTCATCAAAAGGCAGCATCTCAACCTTGTGAATGAAGAAATATCCTCTTTCTATTAGATATCTTTCAAGATATCCAGTTGCATAGCTGGATATTTCTTTGACTTGGATGGAAAATCCAAACAGCTTCTTTATTGAAATTGCAACCAGGATTTGGTATTGTCTTTGGACACCAATCAGCATATTTACAAATGGGCATTGCTGGTTTTGATGCGTGAGAACATCTGATCAGCAAAGCAGGTTTAACAGCAGCAACCACTGATATTCGTATGTAATTTTAAAGAAGTTTCAAGGTGATGCAGGAGCGTAATGAAATGATGTATGTAATCGAGTCATATATGGAAATATTGATCAGAACTCCTATCTCCTCCCCCCGCCCCTTGCTGTGTGCTAGCTGGTATAAGGAAATATAAAATTGGGTATCATGGCACAAGGGACTCTATGCCAGTTGCCTGCCTCTGCCTCTGCCTCTGCCTCTGGCAGACTTCTGTCACTAACAGGGTAGATGACAGACAGTCTGTTCACTCCCCAGGATATTGTTAATAGGGCATTTAGCAAGGGTAAAGCCATTAAATGTCAAGGGCAATGGTTAGATTCTCTCTTGTTAGAGATGGTCATTGCTGGCACTTGTGTAGTGTGTAACCCAAGCCTAGATACAATCTAGGTCTTGTTCTATTTGAACATGCTTCAGTATCTGAGCAGTCATGATGCTGAATATTGTGCAGTCATCAGTGAATATCCACAGTTATGACCAATTACTGCCCAATCAATCTATTCTCTATCATCAGTAAAGTGGTGGAAAGGGTCATCAAGCAGCACCTGCTCAACAATAACCTACTCAGTGAATCCCAATTTGGGTTTCGCCAAAGTTACTTAGCTTCTGCCCTCATTATACCCTTGGTTCAAATATGAATGAAAAAACTGAATTCCAAAGCTGATGTGAGAGTGGCAGCCCTTGACATTAAGCTGCATTTGACCAAGTGTGGCATCAAGGAGCCCTGGAAGAACTGGAATCAGTGGATATAAGGGGTAAACTCTCTGCTGGTTGGTGTCATACTTGATACATAGGAAAATGGTTGTGGTAGTGGAGAGTCAGTTATCTTAGCTCCGGGACACCTCTGCAGGAGTCCTGTATTTAGTGTCTTAAGCCCAACCATCTTCAGCTGCTTCATCAATGATCTTCCCTTGCCATAAAGTCAGAAGTAGGGATGTTTGCCAATTGCTTAATGTTCAGCACCATTTGCGACTCCTCAGATACTGAAGCAGTCCATGTTCAAATGCATCAAGATCTGGACTTTATCCAAGGTTGGGTTAACAATTGGCAAGTAACATTCATGCCACACAAATACCAGGCACTGACTATCACTAGTAAGAAACACTCTAAACACCACTCCATGGCAATGACGCTACCATCACTAAATCCCCCACTGTCAACATCCTTGGGATTACCATTGACTAAAAACTCAACTAAACTCACCACCTAAAAACCCAGTGGATACAAGAGCTAGGAGTACTGTGGTGAGTAACTCATCTCCTGACTTCCCAAAGCCTATCCACCATCTACTAGGCACAAGTTCGGAGTGTAATGGAAAACTCCCACTTGCCTAGATGGGTGCAATTGCAACAATCCTCAAGAAACTTCACACCATCCAGGACAAACCAGCTGGCTTGATCGGCACCACATCTACAAACATCCACTCCCTCCACCATTGACGCTCAGTAGCAGCAGTGTGTACTATCTACAAGATGAGTTACAGCAATTCACCAAAGATTCTTAGCAACTTCCAAACCCACGACTACTTCCACCTAGAAGGACAATGGCAGAAAATATATGCAACACCACCACCTATCATGGGGAAACTGCAAGTTCCCCTCCAAGCCACTCACCATCTTGACCTGAAAATATATTGCCATTCCTTCATAGTTGCTGGATCAAAATCGTGGAATTTTCTCCCTGACAGCATTGTGAGTCAACCTACAGCATGTGGACTACAGAGATTCAAGAAGACACCACCAACTTCTCGAGGGCAACTAGGAATAAGCAATAAATACTGGTCAGCCAGTAATACCCATGCCCCACAAAAGAATAAAAATGAATGATGGAAGGAAGGTCATTGATGAAGCAGCTAAAGAATTGTGGAACCTGCGGAACTAATACTGAAGATGATTGACTTCCAACTATCACATCCGTCTTCTTTTCTGCTAGATATGACTCCAACCAGTAAAGAAATTTCCCCTTGATTCCCTTTAACTCCAGTTTTGCTAGGGCTCCTTGATGCCATACTTGGTCACTCTCACTTCACCTTTATTGTAGTGCGGGGGGAACATCATCAGCACATCCTACGGGGAAGCCTAGAATTACGAACAGCAGTGTTTGGATTTCCAAGTTAAATTGCACATGTTACTATCAGTTTCGGAGGAGTAATTATAGCTAATTTTGTCATTCCTTTTGTTATTGCTACTGCAAAGTCTAGACTCTAATGAAGTTCTAGCATGGGGAAACTGGACAATTTTCCTGTTGGGGTTAGAGAGAGAGTCATGATGTGGGGATGCCAATGTCGGACTGGAGTAAACACCAGTAAGAAATCTCTCAACATCAGATTGTAGTCCAACAGGTTTATTTGGTAGCAAACACCACTAGCTTTCAGAGCGCTGCTTCTTCGTCAGGTCAGTGGGAATTCTATTCACAAACAGGACATATAGACACAACTCAATTTACAGAATAATGATTGGAATGCACGTCTTTACAGCTAATCAAGTCTTAAAAGTACCAACAATATGAATGGAGAGAGTGTTAAGCATAGGTTAACCTCTCCACTCACATTGTGTGTACCTTTGAGACATGATTAGCTGTGAAGATTCACATTCCAATCATTGTATTGTAAATTAAGTTTGTGTCTTTATATGTCCTGTTTGTGAACAGAACTCCCATTTATCTGACGAAGGAGCAGTGCTCCGAAAGCTAATGGTGTTTTCTACCAAATAAACTCGTTTGGACTTTAAACTGGTGTTGTGAGACTTCTTACTGGGGTTAAAGAGAGACAGGACATGCATGATTCATTTCCACCTTAGTTGCCTTCTTGGGTAATCTCAGTTGAGTATTTTCTAAATCACTCTTCTCCAGAAACCCAACACAATTCAGGATATAGCAGTAGGGCGACCCTATTCTACACCAGGAATTCAACGCATCACGTTCCCATCGAGTCCAAAGGAATACGTGCCTATTGAGCACTTAAAGCTCAAAGTGCTGAAGATAAGTAGACGTAATTGATTGGAGAAGCATTGGTTATCCTATGGTGCCAGCTTATTTTTGGGAAAATAATTGCATGTGTACATTTGCCTCTTTGGTGATGAAGGCTTATAGTTCACTCACTTAGAGTAGATTGTAAGGCTCTGTCTTTCTGGTGACAAAACAGGGAGGGCATTACTATAGATGAACGATGGAATAGTAACATGACCCTTGACTGCAAGTCCCAGTGGCGGACCACAATCCCACCACCACAGATGCAACCATTGAATGCTTCACATTGCAGGGTGTTTATTTTTTAAATTGAAAAATGTAAACATCATGAAGAAATCAAAACAAAAATTATGAACTCTAAAGTGAAATCTATCATTGTGCATTTTCTAACTGTCTTGATATACTGGTCTTGAGGGGAACCAGTGGATGTGGTGTTTTTAGATTTCCAAAAGGCGTTTGATAAGGTACCTCACAAAAGATTGCTGCAGAAGGTTAGGGTGCACAGAGTGGGAGGTAAGGTGTTAGTGTGGATAGAGGATTGGTTGTCTAATAGGAAGCAGAGAGTTGGAATCAATGGGTGCTATTCTGGTTGGCAATTGGTGACTAGTGGAATGCCGCAGGGATCAGTGCTAGAACCTCAACTGTTTACCATTTACATAGATGATCTGGAGGAGGAGGCTGAGTGCGGGGTAACGAAGTTTGATGACATGAAGATGAGTGGAAAAGCAAATTGCGTGGAAGGTGTGGAAAGTCTGCAGAGAGATCTGGATAGGCTGAGTGAGTGGGCGAGGACCTGGCAGATGGAATACAACATTAGCAAGTGTAAGGTTATCCACTTGGGTAGAAATAATAGTAGGGAGGTTTTATTTATTTAAAAGGCGAAAAGCTGCAACATGCTATGGTGCAAAGGGACTTGGGGGTCCTTGTCCACGAATCGCAAAAACCCAATTTGCAGGTGCGGCAGGTGATCAAGAAGACGCGTGGAATATTGGCCTTTATAGCGAGGGCGATAGAATATAAAAAGCAGGGAGGTCTTGCTGCAACGGTACAGGATACTGGTGAAGCCGCAACTGGAATACTATGTGCAGTTTTGGTCGCCGCATTTGCGGAAGGATATATTGGCCTTGAAGGGAGTGCAGAGAAGGTTCATAGGCTGATACCGGAGATGAGGGGATTAGCCTATGAAGAGACATTGAATAGACTGGGTCTGTACTCGTTGGAGTTTAGATGGCTGAGAGAGGATCTTATAGAGATGTATCAGATAATGAAGGGGATAGATAGGATAGAGGTACAGAGATTCTTCCCGTTTAGAAAGGATAGCAGAACTAGAGGGCACAGCCTCAAAATAAGGAGGGACAGTTTTGATCAGAGTTGAGGAGGAACTTCTTCACTCAAAGGGTGTTGAGTCTCTGGAATTCTCTGCCCATTGAACTGGTGGAGGCTACCTCATTGAATATATTTAAGTCACGGGTAGATAGACAAGGGAATTAAGCGGGAAAGTGGAACTGATCCACTTCAGATCAGCCATGATCATACTGAATGGTGGGGCAGGCTTGAAGGGCTAGATGGCCTACTCCTGCTCCTATTTCTTATGTTCTTATGGTGCTTTAGGACTGTGAAGTAAGGATTAAACCATGAAGTGTTAATCAGATTTACTATGGAGATTATTGAATTTATGCTTGCTTCAGCAACAAAGGGATAAAAGTGGAAAGACCAATTCTTTTAATATATTGAATTTGCACTGAATTTACATTGATGTTGATATATATTTAATGCACACTCATTGTACATCATTGAAATCCAGACTGATAATTCTGGATAACATCCAACTAGAATCCTGGGAACAGTGGATTGACCACAGATTTACATTATGCCAACTTCACTCGAACAGCTGTTGCTCCAACAATGAGGGTGAATTTCCATGTAAATTTCTCTTGGTTGGCTGCCAGAACTGTGATATAAGTCCCAGGGAAGCTCCGTTAAAATGATGTATGTAGTGTTTATGTAATTTATCTGGGTTTTCCACACTTTTTCCCTTAAATTGTGACAAGAGGGTGAACCCTTGTGGAAATTCTCTCCCTCCTGCTACACTCTCACTCCTTGGCATCTTGTGACAATGGTGCAATCTGCTCTCATCCACGTCCTTATTGTGCGTGGGTTTACCTGATTGGCTTCATGCTCCAAGATCTCACTTGCCTAGTTTAGTGCTGTTCTTATATGGCAACAACTTCTTTCTGGGACAGTTCACTGTCACTTCTGCTGGCACTTCTGAAATAGCTGAGCTGCTGCTGTTCTAATTGGAGGTGGGTGGCCATCCTATAAGGAGACCACAGGCATGATAGCAACCAATTAGATGCCTGAATCCACTAAAATGCAGCCATTGGCTTTGCAACTGGCAGAATGGGGAAGATCACCTTTGGCTTTCTGGCACTTTGTCCGGACCCCTACAAGAGTAAATTCCACCTACTCTTTCACGTACTCTCACTCTCAATCACATTTATGAGAGCTGGTCACACATGCTATTTCTCACATTTGCACTCACACATTCATAATATGAACACCCTCACGCACACACATTCAGACAACTGTCATATTTAACATGGACACTCACCTTTCTAAACAGATGTCTATACTTGCACTCTCCATTAACACTCAATTTCTTTCCCATTATCAATAAAGACACTTGTACGCATACTGTTACATTCCCATATGCACTGGTTCTCAACTTATGTTTTCAATATTGGAGTGAGCTGGGACCACACACTCCTGCATGCAGAGACACATTCATATTTATACATATTTTCACCTGGCCTGGTGGCACATTAATTCACACTACTACCTTAGCACCAGAGATCCCAGTTCAGGTCACAGCTTGGGTCACTGTCTGTGGGGAGTTTGCACATTCTCCCTGTGTCTGCGTGGGTTTCCTCCAAGTGCTCCAGTTTCTTCCCACAGTCTGAAAAATATATTGGTTAAGTGCATTGGCTATGCTAAATTCTCCCTCAGTATACCTGAATAGGTGCGAAGTGTGGCAGCTAGGAGATTTTCACAGTAAATTCATTGCAGTGTTAATGTAAATCTACTTGTGATACTAATAAATAAACTTTAAAGTTTTTTTTAAGAAAACTTTAAACATACAGGTTCAATTTTAATCATGTGTAAGTGAATGAGCTAGAATTTCACCCCACTGACATACATGAACGCGCACACGCACACAGCCTGATCTGTGATCATGTTCATCCTTACATTCTACACTTGATACTTGCAGTTTTTAAGTTAATTTGAATTATTTTGTTAAGGAATTCTGTCAAATGCTTCCTGAAGGTCCAAATAAACTATATTACAGATGATTATGTATTTACATTATCTTTGATGTCCTCAAAGATATTTTAGATGTTGTTAAGGTCCTGTAAGAATCCAAGTTGGGTTTGATTTGACTTAGACTTTTATCCATTTTGCATTCAAATCAATCAACAGCTTGGTTTACATTCCTCATAATTTTTCTTTCCATTGAAGGCAATTTTAGTTTTGTTGCTTTTGCAATTGAAATTTGGTTGATTGAAGTAACCTCTTATTACATCAAACTATTCTTTACTCTCCATATATTAGAGTAGACGCTTTGATCCTTGCTCGGAATGCACAAGATTGTCGTTAGCCTTGTATTACTTAGGGGACCTATAACAGATGATATATGCATTACAGAAATCTAGCTCACTCCAGAACCTGGGTATGTATTCATTGCCATTGGCATACATCGATCATGACGGACAAACAATTCTGCACTTACAGAAACATATGATTTATGTATTTGATGACTGGTGCAGTAATTTGTTACACATCTTCATATCCACTTTGCCCTTTAGGGAATAAATAGTAAAAAGGATTAACAGGCTGATTATCAATCTATTGAACCATATCATAGACACACCTACCACTTATATTTTCTGGAGTAGGACTTGAACCTGGAGCTTTTGGCTTATTTATTAGGGATGCTACTCACTGAGCCACAGACTGCCTTAGTAGAATGATAAACAGTATGGAATATATAAATTGGGGATGCAAGTTCAAACTAATTAACAAGTTACAAATTTAGGACTGGTGTTAATCATCAAAGAACGTAACACTTGGAATGAATAGTGGAAGTGAACATTCTGGAATTAATTAAGAAGCAGTTGAATAGCTGAATGCACTGATGAACTGAAGTTGAACTTGTCATCAGTATTTATCTTAAAATAGAAAATGTATAGCTTTTGTTGTTAACCCAGCCTACCATCTCTTTGTTAAATTGACTCAGTTTCATTTGTGTATTACTTGCACATCCATTCATGTTTCTGAATTTGCAAACAGACCTAATATTGTTCTTCCTTTGTCATCTCTATCTTCATAAATAAACCACTCCATATTTAATTTTCTTCCACCTTGTGCAGTGAATCATATTTCTGTAACGTCCCATAATTTCCTATACATATGCTGATAACGCATCTTATTTTGAATGCTTCAGGTATTTGGGGATAGACACTGAATGTTAGTTGTGTTTTTAGATAACTCTCAAAGTAGCTCTCAAACAATATTTGAACAATACTGGCAATATGAGGGTTGAGTTTATTAGTGCAGAGTTAACTGGAGAGGGATACCAAGCAAACAGGAGGTGGGAAATACTCTTGGGGCTGTGGAGAGGAAGGAGAAATTGTATTTATTTATTTATTAATTAGTGTCACAAGTAGATTTACATTGACACTGCAATGAAGTTACTAGTTACACACTCAGAAATAGACAATCAGAATTAAGGCATCTGAGGGAACTCAGTGGAAGATTGGAAGCAGGAGGAAATAGTGGCAGAGTCAGTTATGTGGATGCTTTACATCTTAGAGACAAATAAATTCAAAAGCAGTTTGGACTTGGTTTGATTACTAGGCTGGTAAAGCAAAGGGATTTGATACCCTGTCATAAAGAAAGGAAGTGTTTGGTTGTTCTTTGACTGTAGCATTATCTTAAGGTAGAAGGAGGGATTGGCGAAGGAGGTGAAGATGAATGAGTAAAATAGATTTACTCCATGTTAGGTTGACAGTCTTCAAACTTACGAGTGAACCGTGGATTTTATGGGGAAACAGCAATAACTAATTAAGTGTATCGAAAGTACAAATGAAGGAACATTTACATAGTTTGACAACAGCAGAGTTACTTTGCCTTGAAGACAGAGCTAAGAATTTGAGTGTGAATTAGTGAGGGATCAAAACGATTTTTCAAAAAATATTAAGGCACTTAAATCAGTTTTGGATACTAGGGGTCAATTTAGCATGGCCAATCCACCTAACTTGCACTTCTTTAGACTTATTTGTTATTGATTTGTTGGTTGGGCATTAGGAAGAATTGATTTTAAAAAAAGTATTATTTTCCTAAACACTGGTTTTAGCAATCTGGTAAATGTACTTTGGGTTGGTTGACTGGTGTATTGGATTTGTATTTTAGGACCAATGGCTAAAGCAGTCTTTTAAGGTCAACATAACTGAAACAAAACAAGGATTTTGACAGGTCCTGAACATCATTCCCCCCTCAATTAATAAAAGCAAAATAACTGGTAATTAACCTTATTGCTTTTTCTTAAACTATATGGGTACAAGATGGCGGCCTGAATAACACTATCTTTGAAGCAATTTGGAAAATTTCTGAGAATTTTGATAAGACTTTTTTTTTACTGAAGTTAAAATCATTCTCTCTGGTATCCATTCACCTTTTGTTCCAGCCTAGAAAAGCAGAACATTTTTAAAAAGACGTGAAAGTTGTAAATGTTGATTTTCAAACAGACATGAGTATACTCATTCAACGAACATTGCAACTTAGAATGCAGATACGGAGGCAAATGGCATGTTAGCTTTTATTGCAAAGCAATTGGAATACAAGAATAAGGAAGGCATAGTGGTTAGCACTGCTGCCTCACACTCCAGGGACATGGGATCAATTCCAGTTTTGGCTGACTGTGTGGAGTTTGCACGTTCTTCTTGTGTCCGTGTGGGTTTCTTCTGGCTACTCGGGTTTCCTCCCACTGTCCAAAGATGTGCTGGTTAGGTGGATTGGCCATAGTAAATTGCCCCTTGACATCTCAAGATTTGTTGGTTAGATGGATCAGCCACGATGAATGTATGGGGATAGGGCTAGGGAAAGTGCCTGGGTGAGATGCTTGGTGCAGACTTGATAGGCTGAATGGCCTTTTGGCACTGTAGGGCTTCTATGACGAAGCCCTGCTGTGGTCAGACTACATCAGGAATACTGTGCACAGTCTTGATCTTGATATCTAAAGAATGATATATTTGCCTCGGAAGTGATACAGAAAATGTTCATTGGATTGGTGTCTGGGATAAGATTTGATGAGAGGCAGAGTGAATTGAGATTCCATGTAGTTCAGACAAATGAAGGATGATTTCTTTGAAACATAGAAGATTTTAAAAAAGTAAATATTGGGAGGTTGTTTCCCCTAGCTGGAATCAATGACACTGGGGTACCTAGTGACAATCATGGCTTTGTTGGAGCATCCTAGCTTCTGAATCACAATGTTCCAAGTTTGGGACCCATTCCAGCACTGGGATAGAAAAGTTAAAACTGACTAGTGCAGTAGTGAGAGAACACTGCATTGTTGGAAGTGCTGTTTATAGCTGCAGAACCAAGGCCCCATTTCCTGCTCAGGTGGATATAAAAGATCCTATAGTATTATTTTGAAGAATAGGAGGAATGTTATCCCCAGTGACCAACATTTATATCCCAATTAAAATCACAAAAGCAAACGATCTGTTTATGGGGATTGCTGTGTGTATACTGCCTGAAGAGTCACGACATTTCAAAAAGCATCTAATTGGTGGTAAAATGCTTTTATGACATCAAGTGATTGTGAAAGCTGCTATATAAATGCCAATTATTCTTTCTTTATTTCACAGTCTCAGGATAAGGGGCCAATCAAATGAGGAGAAATTTCTTTACACAAGGGGTTGTGATTCTTTGGAATTCCCTATCCCAGAGGATAGTTGATGCCCCATCATTGAAAATATTTAAGGCTAAAAAAGACAGAATTTCAGGGAATCACAGTATAGAGAGGTAGCTGGAAAGTGGGATACAGCAGAAGATCAGTCAAGATCATACCAAATGGTGGAGCAAGCTCTGATGTCTTATGTTCTTAACACCATTTCCAAACTATTCCTACTCAAATGAATTCCATCCTGCTCTATTTCTGCCAGCAAATTGTCACCTTTATAGGACTCAGTTTGGTAACTCATAAGCAATGATTGAGAGTTTTCATGTATTCACTTTTGTTTTTATGAAAATATCTATACTTGTATTCCCAAGGTGTACAAAAATGTCTTTGTATTGCTTTTATTGTCACATGAATTTACAAAAAGGCCTTTGTACAATAACATCTGAATGTTGCTGCTGCTGTAATATGTAACGTGGGGGAAGGGAGAATTCTTTGCGAGAGTTAGCATTAATAATTGCATAGCTGCTTAACTGCTCAATGCAGATTAAGACACAATGAAAATAGTCTATTGGTTGCTGAGGCTGAAGCAGAAGAAATTCTCCTGAGAGGAACATGCTTAAACCCACCTGTCCACAGAATATTAAAAACAGCAATAGAAGCCAAAAAGATCAAATGGATATCAACATTGCTGCAACTCATAGTTGTAAAAGTAAAAAAATCTGCCTCTTGCCATTACCATTCCTCAGACCATCTATAAGTACTTTGTAAGGCTCTCCCATTATTCATTTATGATCCACACTGTGCATTCCGTTTTATAACTGAGAACAATTCATATTTTTTAAAGGCAAACTCAATAATTAACATGCTTAGCTGTAATTATTTATTAGTTTGCTTTAGCCATGTACACCTTTGCTATTTGTTCTCTTAAACTGCAGTTTTTCTTTAGTAAATTTGACTCAGACAGTGCACACTCTATATTCTCCTCACCCCCATTCAATGAGATGCTCCCTGTACCACCTGCTTCTGGCAGCCAAGCGGACAGGGTAGCTAAACTGTTGACAGCTTTCTGCCAGGAGCCAAGTGTATGAGGGATGTGCCTTTTAATTACCCTTCTTTCAGAAGATACACACACACACAAACACACACACACAAACACACACACAATGGTGTAATTCCATCTTTATTAGGTTTGTGTATATGTTAACATACATAGGAATAATTGAAGAACAACTTTCCTTCCCCATTTGAAAAGAAAGAGAAACAACTTTGAATTTTCTTTTGTTCCCCCTAAATTTCATTTAGGAACCTAACTATGGAGGCTTATTTTGGGGTTACAACAGTGCAATGGAAAAATTGAATGATAATGAAGAGAAAGCCAAGATAAGGTTGGCACATTCTATAATTAAGCAGAGATAGAAAAGGAGGAGCAAAATAATAACGATTGTCAGGCACGAAGCCATCTCAAAAAAAGGGTGTGTAAGTGAACATTGGTCATTCAGGGGAGATGGAAGTCAGTTTTTGTTAGCAAATCAGGATAAAAACATCCATGTTATTTGATAGCACAGTTTCCATTTTTGTAAAAATATTTCCTAATGCTGTCTTTTTTGTAAAGTGTACTTTTTAGGATTCATTTACAGTGGATGGGGCCACTGTAATTTCTTAGAAGTTGATCACTGCTACTGTGGAACTGCCCGCCAGATGATTGCCAGAGCAGGGCAGATTGACACCCTTTAATAATTTCTTTTCTTCTCTCCCGTTGAATAAGTCTTTCAGCCTTGCTCATCATCTTATCCATGGTAAATGTAACATGTGTAGAATGACTGGATAGAAATTTGGGTTGTCAGTACTGACTATTACATGGCACTATGCTAATCGACATCACACCATCTAAATTCTAACAATAATCCACTGGCCTTCTTTTGAAGGGTGAAATGAATAAAAATAGAATATTCAAATAATAGAGAATAAATGAAATTAAAGATTTCAAATCAAATTCATTAGCCAGAATCCTCCAATCTTGCCTGTGATGAGATTCTTCAGTCCTGTTGCAGTGAATGGGGATTTGGCTGAGAGCCAAATTCTGTCTTTATTGGTAGTGGTAATGAGGTGTGCGAGACCCAAAAATTCTAGCGTGACCTGGAATTGCAAAGACCAATTGAAAAAAGTGGTGTTAGAAAAAGTAGCATTAGGCAAAAGGAATCCAGTCAGGTGAAGGCAGCATTGCGCTAATGTTTGAAGATGGGACTGGTGGGAAGGAGGAGAAGAGGAAGGCCATGGACCAGATAGAAAGATATGGCAGTAAAAAACTCAAATGCAGTGAGATTGGAAGAGGAATGTTTGACTAATACAAAGAAAAGAAAAAAGGGAATTAGCCAACATTGTGGTGACCTCAAGTAAAATGGGAATAAAAAAGAAATCACCAGCTAACCTAATTATATTCACTGAGAATTATCAACTTCCAGCATCCCTCATGATGATGCATAGGATCTTGTCATTCACCATCTATACATTGAGGAGTTGGAATTTTTCTTATTGATATAGTTGAGGGTTGTTCTGTGGGAGCTCACAAAACAATGTTAGGGTAATTAATGTATCCTGAATTATTAAATAACCTGAAAGTTTATAAAGTGGAAATCCTATCCACCTGCTGTCTTGGTATGCCACTAAAGATGACAAAAATTTGTCAGATTTCTTGTAAATTTGCCAACAAGCTGATAAATGTACACTGGTTTGTTGCTGCCTGAAATGACAGTTGTTTTGTACTGCTGTTGATCTTGTGGAGTAGATAACAGATTGGTCCAATTGCCTCTTTGGCAAAATACACTCTTCAGACATATCTGCTCAATCAGGTCCTCACATGACCTATATTAACTCTGTTTGTGTAGGTGGGGTTGGAGTGTAATATCTGATGAGATCCAGCCTGTCTAAATGGTGCTTGATTCTTCTTTGCTCTAGATTTGCTCCTCCTCCATAATAATATTAATGGCTTAAGGGGATATGATGTAGAGATGCCGGCATTGGACTGGGGTAAACTCAGTAAAGTTTTGCAACACCAATTTTAAATCCAACCAATTTATTTAATAGTAAATCCGTGAGCTTTCGACACTATGTTGTGCCTTCGTCAGGCAAATGCACAACATAGTGTCGAAAGCTCGCGGATTTACTGTCAAATAAATTGGTTGGATTTAAAATTGGTGTTGCAAAACTTAAGGGATATGGCCATGGGAATGCCATACTTCTTACAATAGGGGGTCACTGAATATCTGCCAGTCATGTGAACTACTAGAAGCAGAGCAAAATAAATGTGTGAGATGGAATAGAAAAACAATTGTTGATGAAACTCTCCACATTCTTTCATATCAGAAGCAATTTGGTTTTACCTGTCTTAACTGGCTCTAAATTACCGTGGGTGTATTGT
Source organism: Sphyrna mokarran (assembly GCA_024679065.1). NCBI lineage: Eukaryota > Metazoa > Chordata > Chondrichthyes > Carcharhiniformes > Carcharhinidae > Sphyrna > Sphyrna mokarran. The sequence goes on from JAGIQG010000015.1 coordinate 39,217,817, forward strand.
AGATGTAAAAGCAGGAAATCTTGAGCTACAGCGTTATTGGTCCTCTACATCATAAACTTAAACATGTGGATTTGGGACTCAAGTCACGAAAAGGGCCAAAAAGAATGAGGAAATGCACAGGCGTGATTTTAAGATGGAAATCAGCAAAATCATTCTGCTTGATTTCCTTGCCTCAAGAATATACTTGCAGTGATTTGGCACTGAGAATACATTAAAATTCTCAAAGAAATACACCAACAAATTGTGGCTGATAACACAGTACTGAAATCATCAAAAATAGCTTAAGCTGAATATAGGCCTAAAAATTATGGCAATGAATAGTACAAATTGGTGCTTGTTCTTGAGCAGGAAGATTAATTTGGCTTCTGTGGTAGAACTACTTCATCTTCACCACCAAACTTTGATACCTGTTTACATTTTCAGTCATATTACTGAAGTCATTTATTATTCTCCCCCTGATTTTCTAGTTTCATTTAGAAAATGTAATTCATCTTCTGTGTCTTGATTCTTTTTCCACACCTAGAGATGTATGAGGCAGAAAAAAAAATCACATATTCAAATCTGCATTTGTAATTGGTTTTTCCGGAACAGATCGCTAGCTTGTTGCAAGAAACTATAGCTCCACGTCAAGTGTGGCTGACCAGTAGACTTGCTACCTGCTATAGACATATATTGAAAGTATTTCAATATATCATGATAATCATCACTCCATTTAGTCCTGGAGTGAGTCTCAAACCCAGAGCTTCTAGTTTTGAATCGGGGATGCTATCCACTGCACCACGAGATCTTCCTCCATCTTCTATGCTTTGGCGCAAAATTTAAAATGGCTCCTCAGAAAAATAAAAAGGATCCATTGTAGTTGTGGAGATATTTTATTCATTTTGGGTAAACAATGTACACAAAAAATTGGCCCTTATACTTTGAAGATACTACAAGCTGAAAGCTTGTTGATACAAACTGGCTGCAGAAAACAATTGCTTTGCTGGAACAAATAGGCCCAAGGTCCACCTGAAATTGAGTTTCAGGCCTTATTTACATCAGACCAGTGTGCTGCAGACAAAGAACATAGAACATTACAGCGCAGTACAGACCCTTTGGCTCTCAATGTTGCACCGACCAGTGGAACCAATCTAATGACCCTCTAACATAAACTATTCCAATGTTATCCATATGCCTATTCATTGACCATTTGAACATCCTTAAAGTTGGCGAGTTCACAACTGCTGCAGGCAGGGCATTCCATGCCCTTATTACCCACTGAGTAAAGAACCTACCTCTGACATCCGTCCTATAACTACCACCCCTTAACTTAAAGCTATGCCTCCTTGTATTAGCCATCACCATCCGAGGAAAAAGGTTCTCACTGTCCACTCTAGCTAACCCTCTGATCATCTTGTATGCCTCAATTAGGTCATCTCTCAACCTTCTTCTCTCTAATGAAAATATTCTCAAATCCCTCAGCCTTTCCTCATAAGATCTTCCCACCATACCAGGCAACATCCTGGTAAATCTCTTCTGCATCCTTTCCAATGCCTCCACATCTTTCTTATAATGCAGTGACCAGAACTGTACACAGTACTCCAAGTGCGGCTGCACCAGAGTTTTGTACAGTTGCAACATGACCTCATGGTTCCAAAATTCAATCTCTCTATCAATAAAAGCTAACACACCGTACGCATTTTTAACAACCTTATCAACTTGGGTGCAAACTTTCAGGGAACTATGCACATGTACACCGAGATCTCTCTGCTCGTCAACACTACTAAGAGTCCTTCCATCAGCCCTATATTCTGTACTCCTGCTACCCTTACCAAAGTGAATCACTTCACACTTTTCTGCATTAAACTCCATTTGCCACCTCTCGGCCCAGCTCTGCAGCTTATCTATGTCCCTCTGCAAACTGTAACATCCCTCCTCGCTGTCTACAACTCCTCCGACTTTAGTGTCATCAGCAAATTTACTAATCCATCCTTCTACGCCCTCATCTAGGTCATTTATAAAAATGACAAACAGCAGTGGCCCCAAAACAGATCCCTGAGGCACACCACTTGTAGCTGACCTCCGGGTTGAATATCTCCCATCAACCACAACACTCTGTGTTCTATCAGCTAGCCAATTTCTGATCCAAACTGCTAAATCACCCCCAATTCCGTGCATCTACATTTTCTGCAGTAGCCTATCATGGGGAACCTTATCAAATGCTTTACTAAAATCTATATACACCACGTCAACTGCCTTACCCTTATTCACTTCTTTGATCATCTTTTCAAAAACTCAGTAAGATTTGTGAGACATAACTTACACTTCACAAATCCGTGTTGACTATCCCTAATCAATTTATTTCTCTCTAGATGATTATAAATCCTATCCCTTATAATTCTTTCCAAAACTTTGCCCACAGCAGAAGTAAGGCTCACCGGTCTATAATTTCCAGGATGATCTCTACTCCCCTTCTTGAACAAGGGAACAACATTTGCTATCCTCCAATCTTCCGGCACGATACCTGTAGCCAATGACGACATGAAGATCAAAGCCAAAGGCTCTGCAATCCCAGAGAATCCTAGGGTAAATCCCATCCGGCCCAGAGGACTTAGCTATTTTCATACTCTCAAGAATTGCTAACACCACCTCCTTATGTACCTCAATTCTGTCTAGTCTACAACCCTGTATCTCAGTATTCTCCTCGACTACACTGACTTTTTCCTGTGTGAATACTGACGAAAAATATTCATTCAGTACCTCTCCTATCTCTTCAGGCTCCAGGCACAACTTCCCACTGCTGTCTCTGACTGGCCCTAATCTTGCCCTAATCAATCTTTTATTGTTGACATATCCATAGAAAGCTTTAGGGTTCTCCTTGATCTTATCCGCCAAAGTCTTCTCATGTCCTCTTCTAGCTCTTCTTAACTCTCTCTTTAGCTCCCTCCTGGCTAATTTATAACTCTCCAGTGCCCTAACTGAGCCTTCACGTCTCATCTTTACATAAGCCTCCTTCTTCCTCTTCATCAGAAATTCAACTTCGTTAGTACACCATGGTTCCCTTGTTCGATCACTTGCTCCCTGCCTGACAGGTACATATTTATCAAGGACTTGCAATAGCTCCTTGAATAAGTTCCACATTTCAGATGTTCCCAGCCCCTGCAGTTTCCTACTCCAATCTATGTATCCTAAATGTTGCCTAATAGTCTCATAATTACCTTTCCCCCAGCTATAACTTCTGCCCTTCGATATATGCCTATCCCTTTCCGTCACTAAGGTAAACATAACAGAATTGTGGTCACCATCACCAAAGTGCTCACCTACCTCCAAATCTAACACTAAATTCAATGTAGCCTCACTTCTTGTTGGCCTAACTACATACTGTGTCATGAAACCTTCCTGCACACATTGGACAAAAACTGACCCCTCTAACGTGCTTGAACTATAGCTTTTCCAATCAATATTTGTAAAGTTAAAGTCCCCCATAACAACTATCCTGTTACTTTTGCTCCTATCCAGGATCAAAGAGGACTTGAATGTTTGGGAGCCATTGGCACTCTCCGTTAAGTCGAGAGAAGTAATCAGGAATGACCATGAGAGGGAGGGGAGGCAGTGATAGGGAAGGGGGTGAACGGTGTCTGGCAGTTGGCTGTGATTTATATGTGACACCAGGAAAAGCAAGCCTGTTTTTATGTCTCTACATAACAATCAAGCATTTTTTTTACAACTTACCTTTTCAGTAGCCGCCTTCAAAAGTCCCTCTGGGGACCACTGGTTAAGCTGCACATAGACATTAATTTTCCTGACCGAGTGCTTTCTATGATCAGAGCTGCTAAATTTTACAAAGCTGCACTCAAACAGCTGCTAGAGAACTTATTTGCATATGTAAAGGGCCTAATGAATGTTCCACACCGTGACGATTCTTTTGATAACTATATCAATATGGCAGGTGGCGCATTTCTGGCACAGAATGTTGGATGTTTTGGGGCCTGGCATAGCACCATTTTCTGCACCATGAATTTTTAAAATGTCACTTTCAAACCTCTGTGTTTGCATTGAAATGATGATTGGATATTGACTTTTTCTGGGATGGAAAATGATGCAAAATGTATATTGAGCTTCAGTCTGCTGTCCTAGGTTGCTCTAGGCAAGTAGCTGTAGAGTATTCTTAGAAAAACAATACAATAATTCTGCATCATTGCTACATTGACCTATCATTTGGGATGTATGTTATTTCAATCTGTTTTGCTAATTTGAAGGATGTTGGTAAAGCTTTTCATTGAGTTTAACTATTAGTCCTCTTTAGGTGTGGTGTGTTTTGTTATCCACTACCTTAGAGACATGAACTTGCACATTGGCGTTTGCATTCTCCATGTTTCAAACCAGTGACTTCTAAGGTTTTTGTATTAGTAGATCCTTTACTGTCTATCCAAACATCTATTACATAATTTGGACTTTTTAGACTACGTACTCGACAGTATATCTTTATCATAGCAGAAATATTAAAAACACCAAGAAATGTATAATTATAATACGGCATTCATTCTGTCCAGTACATTTCCATCTTCCAAGACGTTGACTGATTGTCAGATTTCCATTTGTGTGTGACCTTTAAAACCTACCAAAGAACTCCAAAATAAAATGTCTTTCTGACAAAATCTTGCAAACATTGCTCTTCCTAATGTTTGCCTGGTAGCAAAGCATATTAAAGCTAATGGAGTGTGTTGAAAAACTGTCACCTCTTTGAAATGCTGAACCAGCATATTGGGTTTTTCTTTGGGAGAGAGGTGATTAATTTCTCAGTGTTAACTTTGGTACAGTTTGAATGCAACTTAGTAAGATCTGATTTTGTCAGTGCATGCAGCTGATCTTAATTACATGATTTTTTTTTTTGGTCAGAAATATATTTAGTAAATTTCCGGTAAAGTGAAGTGTTGTGTGGGGAACGTTTTGCTATGTTGTTTGCATTTGCCTAAAAGATAAATAATGTTTTGACTTATTGGAGTGACTGTTTAGTTGTATGCTTTAAAGCTTTTGTCCAAGATCTAAATATATGAACCAGTGGTAGGAGTAGGCCATTTGGCCCCTTGAGCCTACTCCATCATTTGACAAGGTCATGGCTGATCTGACTGTGGCTTTTACTTTCCTGTTAGTACCCTTACACCTTTTGATTCTCTTGTCAGTCAAGACTCTATCTAACTGAGCCTTAAAACATATTCAATGACCCTATCACCATTGCTCTCTTGGGAAGAGAATTTCAGGACCAACGACCCTCAGAAAGAAAAGGTTCTGAATCTCCATCTTTAATGGGAGATGCCTTAATTTTAAATTTTAAAGTCTGTCACATCCACTCAGGACCTTAACATTTCAGTAAGATTGCTCCTTATTCTTCTAAACTCCAATACTTACATGTCCAACCTTTCATCATAAGACAGCCCCTTCATTCCAGGAATCAGTCAACTGAACTTTCTTTACACTGTTTTTAATGCAAATCTATCTTAAATAAGGATACCAAAACTGGATACACTTCTCCAGGTATGCTGTCACCAGTATCTCGTACAGCTGTAGCAAAACATCCTCACCATTATAATCCATTTTCCTTGCAATAAATAATAACATCCTATTTGCTTTCTTAATCATCACCCGATATTTTTGATCTTCCCATATTATACTCCATCTGCCCATTTTTTGTCAATAACTTAAGCTACAGACTGTAAATAATTGAGCCCCTAATACTGATCCTGTGGAACTCCACTGGTTGTATATTGTCAACCCTGAAAATTACCCATTTATCCCTAATCTCTGTTTCCTGTTGGCTCACCAATCTAGCATCTGTGCTAATATGTTGCCCATTACACCATGAACTCTTATTTTATGTAATTACCTTTGATATGACATATTGTCAAATGCTTTCTGGAAATACTTGTACTCTATATCTAAAATTCTCCTTTATTCTCACTGCGTGTTACATCTGTAAAGAATTTTAATAAATTGGCCAAACATGATTACCTTTACACAAAACTATGTTTGCCTGATTGCTTTAAGATTTTCAAAGCTCCCTTGTGACATCACAAGAGCCAAGTGCTAGATGGGCTATATTTCCGATACTCAGTCCTTCATTTTCTATATAACGTTCATCCCTCACTCAACGTAACTGTCAAGTATAGCTAGGTCTTTCACAAAATGGCCATCAGCAATCCCAGAAGGAACTGGAGACCTTCAACGCAGAAGTGCTTCCAATCGATCTTGGAGATGACGTTTAGCTGCAAATCCTTGGGTAGACTATATAAGTAGATCACCAAGTATTATGTATGTCCCTGTTCACTAGTTGTGCAGTGATCCACAGTTCTAAGGCTGTGGATCTAAGGCTGACCAACAGGGTCCCTGGCTGGAAAGAGCTAATTACCAAGGGGTCACTTGACTCACATTCTTAAAAGGGCAGTCCGCACCCCAAACTCCAATATACACAAACATATATTAAACTGAACAACAGTAAAAAGAAGGAAATTTTAGGGTGAAAGTGAAGAGAGCATTAGATTCCAGTGTGGATTATTTTCTGTGCTTGATGGAATGGGTAGCAAACCTGCTTTGGAACGTGACTACAGTTTGTATGAGGACCTGCCTTGGTAACTTGAACCATTTTACACTGATGTGGATATGAATTTCATGGCATAGAAGGCCACATGGTCTTCACGTGTCAAACAAAAAAGATGTTTATTGATTTGACTTGGTCTTCAGTTTAGCAATTTTGTTTCTCTAAACCTCACCTATATTATCATCTGACCTCTTGTAACATCAGATCCATTACAACAGCTTAAACAATAGATTTGATCATTGTCCAAATTATGAATGTTATGCTAACTGGGTAGTTACTTGGTCTGTCACCCTGCTTTCTTGAATGCAGGAGTTATAAATGCTATTTTTAATCCGATGAGAACTTTCCAGAACCTAAGGAATTTTGAAAAGTTTAAACTATTCCCCTGTCTTTCATCTCTTGATTTATGAGTATTTCTGGGATGTTATTTCTGTCCTATATGAAAACAGACACAAAATACCTGTTCAATGCATCCACATTATTAACTCTCCAGAGGACAGATGTTCACTTTAGTTACCCTTTTAAATACTCTATAAATTTTTATGGTCAGTTTTTACGTTTCTAGCTAGGTTTCTCTTGTGCTCGAATTTCTCCTTCAATTAACTGCAATAAGCAATTTGTATGAATTATCCAAAATGCTTGTCAGTGCTTAAGTACCAATATTAGAGGGCAAAATTGGTTAGAAATAAATAACTTGATTATTGTGAACTTTCCACAACTGTTATAATACATTCCTTTACTTTGGATAACTATTTCAAAATGCTAAAATGACAGGAAATAGTTGCAAAACCAAAATTACCCCAGCTCTGTATTGTTTTGAACAATTAGTTAGTTCAATGGTTGAAAAGAAAACCTAGTACTTTTTTCTTTGAGGTGAGAGTTCACTAATTTTCCTCATCCAGCTGCCATGTTAGTGCATGAATCCAGGCGTTATTGTTCTGAAAAGAATACACTGAGTTACAAAGTGCAATAATTTAATTACTGTATAAAGACTGGAGTATTCAGAGCGTAGATAAAGCAAAGGGGTGCTGCTCATAGTTACACTAATTAATAGGTTGCACCAGAGACAAAGATTGAAAATTGTAGGTAAGGAAGCCCAAAAAAAAGTGCAGAAACAGGTTTTACAGATTTGGGAGCAGATTTGAGATTTAAGTGAGCTATAAGTTGTTTAAGCAAATTAAGTGATGTAAAAAGAGATGTGAATTTCATCTTGATGTAAAAGAAGATAGCAAGACTAAGAATATCAGGAGCTGAATGATTAAGGGTAGAAATATCCACAATTTAATAGAGACTTTAAGCTATTTATCTTAAACCTGTAAATTTGTCCACTAAAGTAGTAAAGAGACACTTCATACACATATTAAGCTTTCAAGCATTACTATCCGACATGTAATTTTGAAGTTTGTAACTTCAGAAAGTTTTGTTAGAGCAATGTGATCACCACATTTTTCGGTGACATTTATGCATCTATATGTTTTCCCTCAGATACTCTGCAAAGGTAATTTCAGTTTATCCTGTAAAATGATCACGACTGGAAAGAAAAATTTTTGGACTTTACAATAAGTTGAGTTTGAAACTGCTTTTATCGTATTAATAACTCCTGCCCTGAGCAAGATGTACAAAAACAAAGTTTTGTTTTAGTATGGTAAGTACAGTGTATTAATTGCCATTTGTGTAGCTCAAATGCTAGCACGAGGGGACACAGCTTTAAATTAAGGGGTATGAGTTATAGGACGGATATCTGAGGTAGGTTCTTTACTCAAAGAGTGATTAAGGAGTGGAATGCCCTGCCTGCAGCTGTTGTAGATGCGCCAAGTTTGGTGGCGTTTAAGAGGTTAATTGATAAGTATATGGAAGAGAAGGGAATGGTTTAGTTTGGAGGGGCATTGCTTTTTATTTTGGTCGGCACAACATTCGAAGGCCGAAGGGCCTGTTCTGTGCTGTAATGTTCTATGTTCTATGTTCTATGTTCTAAATGAAAGTGACTAATTCAGAGAAGGAAATCTGTCATTCTTACCTGGTCTGGTCTACGTATGATTCCAAAGCCACAGCGATGTGGTTAACTTTCAGCTGACCTTGGGCAACTAAAGATAGGCAGTAAATGCTGGCCCACAACACCCCAGGTCCCATGAATGAAAAAAAAATCATAACACCAATTTTTTGTAGTTACTCTATGCTTTTTCTTAAGTTTCCTGCAAAAATCAAAATTAGTTCAGTAGCTTCATCTAATTTTCCTTGTTGTCAGAGAACGCTGCATTCCAATAGATTGTTTCTAATATATCCAAACATTTTACCTTCAGCCCAAGTTTATAAGATCACCCTTTGCCCTAGCAGAGTGACAATTCAATGGTCTACTTTATCAGAGAAAGAAATTCATTGGAAGAGCACTCATTAGAACATTTTAATCCTTCAAAGGCATTAGTATGAAAGAAGGTAAGATGATTAAGAGCCAGCTTTTTATGATTGATGGCATTTGCCAAAATGCCATTATTCCTCAGACTCTGATAGGTCTATCTGACAATGACCATGAGAAACCTGGATCAGGAAAGAAACAAATTGGGAAGTGACATTTGCTGCAAATATAACTGCATAGGATTGTTGTCATTGGATGTGACAATCAGCTGTGCTCCCTTTTACTTCAAGTTGTTGAACCATGGGAATGTTACTATGAAATTGCAGCACCACCTCCACTTCAATAATCATACAGCACAGAAGAGGCCCTTTGGCCCATCGAGTCCGCACCAACACTTTAGAAACACTTGAAGTCTCACCTAATGTTATCTGCCAGCACTTGGCCTATAGCTCTGAATGTTATGATGGGTCAAGTGCTCATTCAGATACTTTTTAAAAGTATGAAAGGCAACCAGCCTCCACTACCCTCCCAGGCAGCACATTCCAGACCTTCATCATCTGTGGGTTAAAGGGTTTTTCCTCAGATTCCACCCCCACTCCCCTCACCCCCCTCTGCCCCTCACCACCCTCTGCCCCTCACCACCTTCTGCCCCTCACCTTGAACTAATGTCCTCTCATGACTAACCCTTCGACTAAAGGGAACAGCTGTTCCTTATCCATTCTGTTCACGTCTGGCTCAATCTTGTTAACCTTGATCAGGTTGCCCCTCAGTCTTCTCTGCTTCAAATGAAAACAATCCAAACTATCCAGCCTCTCTTCAAGGCTTATGTTCCATCCTAGGCAGCATCTTGGTAAATCTTCTTTGCACCACCCACAGTACAATCACATCCTTCTGATAATGTGGCCACCAGAACTGCAATAGTACTCTAACTATGGCATCACCAAGAAGTTCTATACAACTCCAACATGTGTTTTTATAATCAATGCCTTGATTGATAAAGCTAAGTGTCCCATATGCCATTTTCACCACCTTACTAACGAGGCCTTCCATTTTCAAAGATCTGTGGACAAACACACCAAGGTTACTTTGTTCCACAGAACTTCCTACTGTCCTACCATTCATTGAATACTTTGTCAAATTACTCCTTCCAAAATGTATCACCTCACACTTTTCAGAGTTAAATTCCATCTGCTATTTAATATTTCCCGTTCAATCTTTGCATCATCTGCAAGCTTACCTACCTCCTATGTAGTCATCAATGTCATTTATATAAATGACGAATAATAAGGGACCCAACACAAATCCCTGTGTTATGCCACTGGACAGTAGCTTTCAGTCACCCAAGCAACTTTCTGTCATCACCCTCCATCTCCTAAACTGAGCCAATTTTGAATCCGCTTTATCAAATTACCGTGTATCCCATGTGAATTTATCTTCTATACATGTCTCCCATGTGTGACCTAGTCAAAGGCTTTGCTGAAATCCATATAAACTACATCGACTGCACTACTATTGTCTACACACTTGGTCACGTCCTCAAAAAATTCAGTCAGGTTTATTAGGTATGACCTCCTCTGATGAAGCTATGCTGACAATCCCTGAATAAAAACAAATTACTGCAGATGCTGGAATCTGAAACCAAAGGAGAAATTGCTGGAAAATCTTAGCAAGTCTGGCAACATCTGTAAAGGGAGAAAGGAGTTGATTTTGAGTCCAGATGACCCTTTGTTAAAACTTTGACAAAAGGTCATCTGGACTCAAAACGTCAGCTCCTTTCTCTTCTTACAGATGCTGCCAGACTTGCTGAGATTTTTCAGCATTTTCTCTTTTACTAACAATCCCTGATCAAAGTTTTGCCTTTCCAAGTGGAGGTAGATGCTGTCCTTCAGAAATTTCTTAATAGTTTCCCTACCACTGATGTCATAAGTCTCACTGGTCTGTGATTCCCTGATTTATCTCTACAACCTTTCTTAAATAGTTAGCTGTTCTCCAGTTGCCTGATACCTCTCTCATAGCTAGAGAGGAATTGAAAATTTGGATCAGAGCCCCTGCAATCTTCTCCCTTGCCTCTTGCAGCAGCCTATGGCACAATTCATCTGGACCTGGAGATTTATCCACTTTTAAGACTGCCAACACCTCTAATACTTTGTCCTTCCTGATTTCGATTTATAAAAATCTTCACAGTCTCAGCCTGAATTCTATACTATCATCCTCATTCTCTTGGGTGAAGAGGGATGTGAAGTATTCATTCAACACGCTACCAATGTTCATCCCTAATGGGCCTTACTTTTTCCCTGGTTATCCTGTTCCATCGATATATTTGTGGAATATCTTTGCATTTTCCCTACTTTCATCAGCCAAAGTTTTCTTGTATCCCCTCTTTGCATTCTTAATTGCTTTCTTAAGCTCCATCCTGCACTTTCTATACCTCACTAATGCCTCCACTGATTTGCTTATGTACTTTTTAAAAGTCTTTCTTTTCCTTCTCATTGTATCCTGAATAGCTCTGGTCATCCATGGGTCTCTGGGCTTGTTATTCCTATCTATCACCCTGGAGGGAACATGCTGGCCTTGCACCCTCCCCATTTACTTTTTGAATGCCTCCATTGCTTTTGAAGGTTGCTTCACATTTGCATGTAGATTTGTATCTGCGACTCGGATTTCCTTTCCTTTTTGTCTGTTTTCTCTTGGTTTCCTACTGTAAGCTAATCCAGAAATTATGCAACTAGTCAGCTCAATTTGAGTCTAAAACTTATCGATAGCTAGTTGGTCATAATCATGCCGTGAAAGAGGCTTTTAAGGTAGAAACTTTTGAACGCCTTATTTTATCTCAGTATACCCTTCCTCCTACAGGCTTTTAAAACCCAAGAGTTAGTTGCCACTTCATCACTATTTCCTGTTTTTCTTCCCTTTTACTGTTGTCAACGTTGGTTTCTCAATTTTAAAAAGGAAATTGAGATTTTGCGGAATATATTAGATCATTGCTTGACATTTCATATTACATCGCTGCAGTCTGTTTTACCAAAGTGTTTTACTTTTTTAAAAAAAGTCGATATACTTGATGGGTGGGAGAGAATTCATTTTGTGTAAAGCTCATGCGACTCACGAATTGAGCTTAATTCTTCTGTTGGCAACAGTTGAACTTCATACGTTCACTTCGAAAACTATGCGTATGTTATAGAATCCCATTTCTTTAATTGCTCCCAAATTTAAATACATGATTTAAAATGTTTTTTTGCAATTCCTTTTGTAATTCCATAACGCTTTTCAATGTGGGCTATTCCCAAGTCACTTAAAATCCCAAGAAACCTATTAATCAGCGACGTGCATTGAAGATGAATTCACAAATACCGAATCATCCTAATATAAAAGTTAAATAGGGATGAACAGAGTTTCACGTACCGCAGCTGTTACATTGTGCTCTCTGTGGTTTTATTGACAGGCCTTTTTTTGTGTGTGGGGGAGGGAAGAAGACACTTTGAAACAGCCAATGCATTGTTATCGCTGGGTCTGGCAGTACCAGCGTGGCGCGGGGACCGAGGTTCAATAGAGGGGCGAGGGGCGGGGGGAGCTTTTCTGTTAACACATTTAAATCCATGCTCCCATTGACCAACAAGCAGCAGGCGACAGTCACTGGCAGGGTAGGTAGGGGGCAGAACGCCGACATCTGCCACGCCAATCGGGCACAAATGAGTTTAACCGGAGGGGTGGGGGGGAGGCACAAGCCTTTCTCTCTCAGCTCGGAACGGATGGAGTTGACAGCTGCAGCCGCGCCCCTTGGCAGGCGCGGTGTTCCTGACCACATTAACGGCTCGCGCCCTGCTCGTTATTTAAATTGTCTCGTTCCGCAGCTTTCGCGCCCCCCCCCCCTTCCCCCCGCGCGCTTCACGCGGCGGCTCCGTCTGTTCTGTTTACATAACACCCTCAGACCCAGCAACAACAATAGGGGAGGGGGAAAGATACATGGAATGACCCTTCTTTCAAAATTTACATCTCTAACCCGTGCATTTCTGAAGTAAATTCTGAATCCACTGTGTTACTTGACATTGCTTGCGTGTAATTGAGCTGAATGGTGATGTGAGAGATCTTTTGTTGTTGTGCTAGTGGCCGCGGGTTTACCTCCCGGCTGTGCAGTTGTTGGTAGACTCCTCCCACTGGCCAGCTGACTAATCTGATTGTTGACTCTCTCTCTCTCTCTCTCCTGCTTCTTTCCCCACGCAGGGAACATTCGAGCGCCTGGCAGTCTGAAGAACGGTGGAACGGAACCCGGAGGTGAAGCGTACGGGAGAACAAGGCAGAGTGGGACGAAATTCAACACTCTATCCGCAAGCCAGGGCAATACAAATCCAAGTGGGACGGCGAAACTCATGGTGTGCTTGTGGACACACTCCGTTAGTGCTGAGCGGTGAACGTTGGCGAGACGGAAACTGAGCGCCACTCATGTTTTCACCAAGTCAAGAAGATCATAGCGCGCCCACCAAGGATCCCGTGAAGTACGGAGAACTCCTCGTCCTGGGGTGAGTGTACGCGGAGCAGTAGCAGCTTAATTTCAGCTAAAAGCGAGGTTTCTGTCTGTTTGCGCTCTTCCACCTCGCTGTTGGATATTCTTGTTTTTTTTTTGACCGCAGATCATCCCCTCACTTTCTGCATCTTGCCCTCCCCACCACCCCCAATATTATTTGCGTGTATCCGTCTTTTAATCCATGAAAAGTGCTTGCTGTCAAATGTGCCTGTCCCACTGTATCATCTGACTGCCTGTCACTATGTTCCCTAATTTTCAAATGTCATTAATAGTCTTATTTATTTGTGATGTCTCAGTCTACTTTCTGAAGGTATTTTTTCTCTCTTTGCATATGCTCTGTTGTCCACTTCTTTCAAACCCCTAAAACTCTCCATTGACACTTTTATCTTTGTGCAATTTACCCATCTCACTGAACAACTCAACTATATCTCTGCCAGTGAAGGTAGCCCATTGTTTTGCTTGCAGTTGAAGTGGGGTTGTTTTTTTGGTGCTGTGTTTGTCTTTTAGTTTCTCCCAACCCTGTGCCTATCCTCCTTCAACACTCTTTACCCATGCTCCCTCCTCCAATGGTTCCTTTAAATTCTCTTTTCTGACCATAGCCTGTTTGTCCCTCATGTGGTAGCTCTGGATTTCTTCACACACTCTCAGTTCAGAAGGAATGTTTATTCTTTTCTCCTCTTTCTGCTGCTGTCACTGTTCTCATTTTTTGATCCTTTTTATTTTTGTACTGACCTTCCTGTCTCTGTTTTTGTGTCTTCTATTAAATCTTTCTCCTCTTTAGGAACCTTTTCATGCAAGCAGCCTTCCTCTGTATGGCTTCATGATGTGGAAGCTGTTGTTACATCAAGTTCCCTAACCAGTTCCTGTTCTATTGGACATAATTTCACGATATCACTCACAATTGAGTCAGGGACTAGATGTTGTTATATGGTCTATGGTTTGGTCGGGTTTCTGCAATTGCCATCAAGTGAGGTTTTGAGTGCACATTGTTTGCCATGCCTGATTGGTATTCATTGTGGGTTGTCTACGCGAGGGTGGGGTGGGGGGAGCGGGTTTGGAAAGAGAAGGGTGAAGAGAGGTCTGGTTGTTGAGATATTGGTTGTAGCAGTGTTTATTTGCATCCTGTGTGAGTTTTCCTCCAGGTTTAATCAGTGTTATGAAGTGTTAAATGTTTGATTGATGTCTAAAGGGGGCTTTCCAAAGCAGTCCTCTGGGCATGGGCTCTGTTGATAGGGAGGTTGAAGTTGCAGTTTAATGTGTGTTATTTCATCACGTGTTGCTGTGTACTGTCGAATGGAGGGAGGAGTAATATTTGAGAAGACGGGTAACTACTAAATTGGAGTTGAACTTGATTCCAGAGATTATCCTTATTACTGAGTGGAAGTAATATCAATTTAGTTTGGTGTGCTAACTTGAGACCCAAATAGTATTCAGCTATTGAGAAGATAAGAGCTATGGCAAAATATGAGGAATGGTGGTCTTTGCACCCCTGCTCGTGGTGACAATTTGTGGATGATTGCTCATAACACAGTATTTCAAAAGTGATGATCAGTTAGGGAGTGGTCAAGGATCACTAAGTAAGGATGAAATTTTGGGTATTGCGTGCCTTGCGATTTTCAAGTTGGAATGCAGAGATTGATGAACATGGCTGGGTTTGATTGTAGTTTCCAGTTGTAAAAATATTGGCCAGAATTTTTTGGCCATTCTCACTGCTGGGATATCCAATCTCGCTAACGGTGAACGTTTACTGTGGATTTGTTGGCAGAGGGGTTGCATAGAATGGGAAACGCTGTCAGCCAATGGCAGGCTGCCTTTGGCTCCAGTGAAGCACACAGTGTGTGGGATTTTGGGATTAAATGCTCTGGTCCTGCCTGCAGCATTTTTGACAGGTCAGAGTTTAATATGGCCACCATGTCCTGGAAAGACTTTGCTTGGGATGTTGAGACAATATTGTTGGTATAAATAAATTTTCATAACGTAGGTGTGGATGTTCTAAAGTATTGGTGCTAACATTTGATCATTACTGAGTGCTCTTGGAATTCTGATTTTGACTCCTAGATAGCCCTTCATTCTCCTCTTATTCAGGAATGTTCACAGCAGCCAGAGTAATTTGGCACATGGCAGCAGGGGAAGTTTGCACAAGAGTCCATGTTTTCATAGAACATAGAAAAACAATAGCACAAACAGGCCCTACGGTCCACAAGTTGCGCTGAACATATTCCTACATACTAGGCTTAACTATAACCTTCTGTCTTACTGAATCCCATGTACTTATCCAAAAATCTCTTAAAAGACCCTATCGAATCTGCCTCCACCATCACTGCCAACAGCCGATTCCACACACCCACAATAGGCTGAAGAAAGATCTATGAAAGCTGCTCCAATCCTGAGATTGTGAATGAAAACCAGCCTCAGTGTTTGCAAGAAACACATTGAGGCCTAAAATCAGCCTGCTCTTGGAAGAAGGTTGAGTTGGCAATGTGGCTAATTTTCAAAATAATGAGTCACTCCAGGAGCTTGTGGCATGTACAGAGCAGTGATATGGGTCTGTACCTCCCAGAGTCACCTGTTGGTTTTCTGTGCTTTAGCAGGATTTCACAGCAGATTTGGGGAATGTGGCCATTCTCCAACATAGTTGACAACAATATCAGTAGCCATTGTTTTGCCAAGATGGTGCAGGAAGTTTAATGGTTACCATCTTTCCCTGCAACTTTGTCCTTTTTTGGTTGCTAAATCAGCACACGAGGGTGAAGTCAATTGACAGTAGGGAAAACACTGGACAATTCATTACTTCTGAGTTTCTCCTTGCCCTCTAGTTGTATTGTTTATCAAGGGATCCCTTTTGAGTTGGTAGTAATTTGGCAGCAACAGCATTTGAGCTTATTTTTGGACCAGCCTGTACTGAGTTTGATGCTCAAAGTTTCCTTATGAGGTTTCAACCTGACATCTTGAATACGTAAAGTCCATGGATTCCATGCAGTCCAAGCAGCATTGTTGTATGGTTAACCAAAGATTCAAGTAGTTCTGTGGTGTTGCTAGATCTCCAGTTTGTTGGTATTGTTGAAAGAGGGCTTTGCACTCAGGACTCCAGCAGAAATATTTTGTGCAGTGAACCTGTATCGCTCAGGTTACTAGTTTTTTCCATTCACTATGGTGCCTTCTAGTCTTGAGGTCTATTATTTGACTTTATCCTGGTCTGTTTAGAAATACTTTAAAGAAGCTAACTTGAAAATATTGCAATTTATTTTATAATAGTTTGGAGATTTTGATGGTAAAGAAAATGAAAGTCCATTTTTTAAAAATAATTATTTTAGTCAGGTGACAAATTGTTTTCCCTTTGCATTAAATAAATTTTGAGTGACTTTCAGGAGAAGTGAAAACTGCATTGATTTTAAAGATAACCTTCTGATTGCATAGAACAATACAGTTGTTTAGTCGTGTTACAATATCGTAACATTTATCAGTACAGCCTTTTCAAAGTTTTAGGAGGATGGTTAAGTGGCAACATAACAATGGCCTGAATTCCCCTGTCAGTGGCAAGGTGATAACTCTTATCACTGACCTTGAAGAAAGCTGCCTGTAAAAGTCTAGCAATCTCTGTGGCAAGAATTTTCTCTTTCCTAATGTCATTTTGATTTTGGGATCTGGCAACAGTGATGTCATCAAGCATGCTAAGCAACCAACCTCAGTGCAGCAAACCAGGAAGCAAAAAGCACTAATTTTCTTTCACTTAACTTTACAGACCATGAAATAAATATTATTAAAATTATGGGGAACCTTTAAGCATGGTAATACAGTTTGTCATAAATATAAAATTAGTTCTTAACACTACAGAAATTGTTCTAAAGTAATTATGAACTTAAGATGCGGTTTAAAATCTAGTTACACATCACTTGACAAATGTAACTCTTTGAAGGGATTTTTATAGAAGTATAGGTCAATTGATGCGATTTCAGAAAATTTTCATCTGTGGGATTTAGCTATGAAGAAATTTGGAATCGTGTGAAATCACTGACAGCAACTTCTGGATTTTCGTATTTGACCGTGCATCTATGGGTCATTTTCACTGTTGGAATGATGGTAAAACAATAAAAGCTGACAGTTTCTACTGTCTCTACCTCAAATATCTGTATATAGACTGCAACAGAAATAATGCAAAGGAACAAGAGGGTTAGGCTCGTGAAATGTGTTCAAGATAATTTTCTGCAGCCACAAGAGGGCAGGCACTCTTGGACTTGGTTCTGGAGAATGAATCAGTGGGAGAGTGTTCAGGGGACAGGAAACCTTTCATAAGGTTTAGGTTAACCGTGGTCAAGGAACAGTCCAGAGCAGGCATAATTAATTGAAAAAAGCCAACACCGATTAGATGAGAATGCACCTGAATTGAATGGTTGGAATCAAATATTGGCAAAAAAGGTGATGGCTCAAATATCTTGGCTGGGAGGTTAGCTGGAGTGTTTTGGCAGGATTTAAGCTAATATGGAGGGGAGGGGAGGGGCTGAGACCGATCTCTCGGTAGAGAGCGAGATGGGAGATAGAGTAAGCTTGGATGAGAAGAAATACACCAGGGAGAAGGAGGTTCCGAGCGGGCTTGGAGGTCTGGAGTGTGTCTGTTTCAATGCGAGGAGTGTAACGGGAAAAACGGATGAACTTAGGGCCTTAATGTTTGCGAGGAAATTGGATGTGGTTGCGGTGACGGAGACGTGCTTAAAGGAAGGGGAGCAGTGGCAACTGAACATTCCTGGGTATAAGTGTTTCAGGCTTATACCCTGAAACACTTAGGAGGAGGGTTCAGAAGAGGTGAAGGAGTGGCGTTGTTAGTTAAGGAGAGCATCACGGCGGTGCAGAGGGAGGACAATACAGAGGAGTTAGGAGTGGAGTTGCTGTGGGTGGAGTTGAGGAATAGAAAGGGGCAATTACTATGTTAGGGGTGTATTATAGGTCACCCAACAGCCTGCGGGTAGTTGAAGAAGGCATATGTAAAGACATTTTGGATAGGTGCAGAAAGAACAGTCGTTATAGTGGGAGATTTTAATCTCCCTAGGGTGGATTGGAAAGTACCTAGAGTTGGGGATTTGGACGGGCAGGAATTTGTAAAATGTGTACTGGAAGGATCGTTGGAGCAGTATGTGGCTAGCCCAACTAGAGAAGGGGTTGTATTGGATTTAGTTCTGAGTAATGAGCCAGGGCAGGTGGTTGATGTTGTAGTAGGGGAACATGTGGCTAACAGTGACCACAATTCTGTCTACTTTAGGGTACAGATGGGAAAGGATGCTTGTTGCCCTAGGGACAGGGTGCTGAATTGGGGGAAGGCTAACTATGGTCGGATTAGGCAGGACCTAATGGAAACTGATTGGGAATGGTTGTTCGAGGATAAGCCCACGCTAGGCATGTGGGACTCTTTCAAGGGAATACTGAAAATGTTGCAAGATAAATATGTGCCGGGCAAGAGGAAAGATGGGAAAGGTAGGATTAGAGATATTGAGGACTTGCTTAGGAAGAAAAGAGAGGCGTATGATAGGTCAAATCAGCTGGGAATGGAGACAGCTTTGGAGGAATATAGAGAGACGAGGAGGGAGCTCAAATGGGAGTTAGAAGGGCAGAAAGGGGGCATGAAATGATGCTGGCGAATAGGATTAAGGAAAATCCAAAGGCTTTTTACTCCTATGTTAGGAATAAAAGGGTGGTTAGAAGAAAAATCGGACCTCTTAGGGACAGAGGAGGGGAACTGTGCTGAGAGCCTGAGGGAATGGGGGAGATCCTGAATGAATGCTTTGCGTCGGTATTCACGAAGGAGAGGGGCTTGTTGACAGCTCCTGTCTCTGAGGGAGCTGTGGACCAGTTGAGGGAAATATCCATACCGAGCGAGGAAGTGTTGGAGCTTCTAGGTAGCACTAAAACTGATAAATTTCCAGGGCCTGATGGCATTTATCCCAGGCTGCTTAGGGAGGTGGGCCTCTGACGCAAATCTTTGTCTCTTCTTTGGACACAGGTGAGATCCCAGAGGACTGGAGAATAGCTAATGTTGTGCCGTTGTTTAAAAAGGGTAGTAGGGATAACCCTGGAAATTATAGGCCGGTGAGTTTGATGTCAGTGGTAGGGAAGCTGTTGGAGGGGATACTTAGAGATAGGATGTATAGGCACTTAGAGCGTTGCGATCTGATTAGGGATACGCAGCATGGATTTGTTAAGGGGAGGTCGTGCCTTACAAATATGGTAGAATTTTTTGAGGAGATGACGAAAACGGTGGACGAAGGGTGAGCCGTTGATGTCGTCTATATGGATTTTAGTAAGGCGTTTGACAAAGTCCCTCATGGGAGGTTAGTTGAGAAGGTCAAGGCTAATGGGATACAAGGACAGGTAGCTAGATGGATAAGTAACTGGCTTGGTAATAGGAGACAGAGAGTAATAGTGGAAGGGTGTTTTTCTAGCTGGAGGTCAGCCACTAGTGGTGTGCCGCAGGGCTCAGTACTGGGATGTCTTCTATTTGTAATATTTGTATAAATGACTTGGAAGAGGGAGTAAGTGGAGTGATCAGCAAGTTTGCAGATGATAAAGATGGCTGGACTTGCGGATAGTGAGGAGCCTTGTCAGGCTATGCAGCAGGACATCGATAGGCTGGTAGCTTGGGCAGACAGATGACAGATGGAATTCAATCCTGATAAATGTGAGGTGATGCATTTTGGGAGAAAGAATGTAACGGGGAGGTACGTGATAAAGGGTAGACCTATTAAGAGTATAGAAATGCAGAGGGACCTGGGGGTGCAGGTGAACAAGTCTCTGAAGGTGGCAGGGCAAGTGGAGAAAATTGTGAAGAAAGCATATAGTATGTTGGTCTTTATAGGAAGGGGTATAGAGTACAAGAGCTGGCTTTTAATGTTGCAGTTGTATAAAACGTTGGTTAGACCTCATTTGGAATACTGTGTCCAGTTCTGGTCGCCTTACTACCGGAAGGACGTGGAGACTCTGGAGAGAATGCAGAGGAGGTTTACCAGGATGCTGCCTGGTATGGAAGGTCTGAGTTACGAGGAGAGGTTAGGCAAATTGGGACTGTTTTCCTTAGAAAGACGTAGACTTAGAGGAGATCTAATAGAGGTGTACAAGATTATGAGGGGTATAGATAGAGTAAACAGGGTTAAGCTTTTTCCTAGGATGGACTCAAATAGCACGAGGGGTCACGGGCTTAGGGTGAGGGGGGGTAAGGTATAATTTGGATACTAGAGGGAGTTTTTTCACACAGAGGGTGGTGGGGGTATGGAATGCGCTGCCAAGTAAAGTGGTGGGGGCAGGTACTCTGGAGTTATTTAAGAAATACTTAGATGGGCACATGAACAGAATGGGAATGGAGGGGTATAGAAAACTGATTTAAAGTAGGGATCATGAGCCTTGGGAGTCCCTGGGAAGTGTGTAAATAGATGATGATATCGATGTACCTGAACCATTTGATGGGCAACACAATAGCTCAGTGACTATCGCTGTGCTGTGCAGATACATGGATTTGGGCCTGAGTCTATGGGAGTTTGCACATTCTCCCCGTGCTTGCGTGGGCTTTCTCCGGGTGCTCCGGTTTCCTCCCACGTCCCAAAAATGTGCTCTTAGGCTAATTGGCAAAACAAATTCTCCCTAAATTGTCTCAAATTTGGTTTCTAATCCATAGATCTATCAACATAGACAGGGATCACGAGTAGAGGTGGGAACATTGGGGTGGCGGCGTGGGCTCGTTGGGCTGAAGGGCCTGTTTCCCGTGCTGATTTGTCCTTTGTTCTTAACAATGGGCCACCTTCAAAGAAAAGTATTGCAGATAACATAAAGGTAAATTCCCTTGGAAGGGGAGAGGTAGGACCAATCAATTCAGAGTGCCCAGATGACAAGAGTGATAAAGAGGAAGAAAAAAGTGTTCATATGATAGATGTCAGGTAGAAAATACAATTGAGAATTAGGCTGAATATAAAAGGATACAAAGTGAAATGAAAAAGCTAATAAGAAAAGCAAGGAGAGGCTGGCCGTTGATATAAAAGGGAAGTCCGTGGTTGTCTTGTCTTGTATATAAATAATAAAAGGGTGGTGAGGAAAGTAGGGCTGATTTTGGGATTTAAAAAATAGGGGATTTGTATGTATAGATGGAGAAATTGTGGTGGTATTAAATGAGTATTTTGTAGCTTTTCTCAAAGGAAAATATATGCTACTCAGGCTAAGGTGAGAGGAGGCAAGAGGAGTTGTGATACACAAAGAATTTACAATTGAGAAGAAGGCGGTGTTAGCTTATCTTTAGTTAAAAGATAAGATACAAGGGCTGGATGAGATGCATCCATAGATACTGAGGGGAGTGAGAGTAGAAATTTCAAAGGCATTAGTGATAATCTTCGACTCTTCCTTAGACACAAGAGGTGCCAGAGGTTGAGAACCTTGCTCAAAAAAAGAGTTCAAGGATAAAGCCAGCAATTGCAGACCAGTCAGTTTAATTTCAGTGGTAGGGAAACTTCTGGTAATGTCTTTCGGGACAAAGTCAATTCGATAAGTGCAGGATAAATAAAGCCAGCATGGATTAGTAAAGGGAAAATCTATATATACTTGGTGTTTTTTGAGGTTGTAACATAGAATTGTTGATGAGGGCAAAGCAGTTGATGTGGTATATGTAGATTTTCAAAGCCATTTGATACGGTGCTGCACAACAGATTTAGCTCCTGAAGTAAAAGTGAAGTATGCATTTAGATAGAAAGTCGTCAAAGTCCCAAAGAACTATAAGTTTCTCATTTCCTTTTTGAGAGAAAGAGCTGACTGGTAATGATTTATTCTGAAGATCACCACACCGAGGGTGAGGGGCCAGGTTGAAAAGGCCTCTCTGGCCATTCTTCATGAATAACCTCAGCTAATACGGGAATTGAACCCATGTTGTTGGTGTTGCTCTGCATCATGAACCAACCAACCAACTGAACTAACCAGTCCCCTTGGTTAATAAATTGGCTGAATGATAGGAAACTGAAAAAATGAGTAGTGATAAATGATTTTTTTAGATTGGGGGAATGCCTGTAGTGGAGTTTCCCGGGTTATGTTAGGATCCTTACTCTTCCTGATGCATATTAATGAATTATAATGTGATGCGTGAAATTTGCAGATGATACAAAGATTAGAAGCATTGGCAGCAGTGTTGAGGATTATCTTGAATTTCAAAAAGACACAGACATTTGGGTGGTTGGGAAGTGGCAGATGAAATTCAATGCAGAGAAACGTGAGGTGATTGACAGGAAGAATATGGAGCCAGTATGATATAAAGGAAAAAAACTCTGATTAGGTGCAGGAACAGAGAGATCTTGGTGTATATGTACGTATTAAAGATGGCAGGGCATGTTGAGAGCAGGTAAGTGCAAGCTAAAGTTAATATCTTAGGCTTTATTAATAGGAGCATTGAATACAAAGTAAGGAGGTAACATTGAATTTGTGTCAGACATCAGGCCTCATTTGGAATACTGCATCCAGTTCTGGGCCCTGTATATGAGGAAGGAAGTGAAGACGTTGAAGAAAGTACTCAGAAAATTCGCAAGAATGATTCCAGGCAGAAGGAGATGTAGCTAAGAGGATAAATAGGAGAGTTTGGTATGTTTTCTTTGAAAAAATGAAGGCTGAGAGGAGACTTGATAGAGATGTTGAAGATCCTGATGGGTATGGACAGGGTAAATAGTGAAAAACAGTTGCCACTCGTGAGCATCAAGGACTGGAGAGTACAGATTCAAAATAATTGGCAAGAAAGACAAACGATAAGTGGTTAGAGATTGGAACAAACGTCCTGAGAGATGGTTGAGGCAGGTTCAATAGAAATGTTCACAAAGGAATTAAATCATTGTCTGAAAAGAGTGTGCAGAGGAGTGGGACTAGATGGTATGTCCTTTTAGAGACCCAGTGTGGACTTGATGGGCCAAATGGTCTCAAAGAACAAAGAACAACACAGCACGGGAAACAGGCCCTTCGGCCCAACGAGCCCGTGCCGCCATCCTAACGTCTTAATGACGTATTGTCTCCTGGGATGTAAAGATTCTGAGATTACAAATCCCAAATCTGGACTACTATGTGTTTAGCATTCCACGTATTCAGTTTGATAAATATTAAATTGCAGAACCTTGCAGTTCTATATATAACATTTTAAAATTCAGTGGGTTTAGGCCTTGTTCTTTAAATTTAAGGTAAGAGTAAATTACTCTGTTTGCAGGAACCTGAGACAAAAACAGAAAAAGGTGGAAAATCTCAGCAGGTCTGACAGCATCTGTAGAGAATGAACACAGATCAAGCTTAGAGTCTGGATGGGTTCACCAGATTTGACGTTAGCTCTGTTCTCTCTCTGCAGATACTGTCAGAACTTAATTTAACATTTTTATGATATTCAAATTGTAAATATTGGTTAAATTGGAGTTGTAATCATTGAATTGAAGGAGTAAGAATTTGTAAGATTTCTTGTAATGTGTGTTTACAGAACCTTGGAATTTCTTTTATTCTCCATCAGAATAAACTCAACTGTTTAGTTATCTTAATTTATGGGAATCTCTAGCTCTTTCCAATTAACAAAACATCATATTTTACTAGTGTCTTTTTATGCATAACAGTAGAGGGTTAACCACTGACAGTTTAATGGAAGAAGGTTAATTCCAGATAGATCAAGCAGTAATTGGCTTTGCTGGCCTTTAATTATTTTGAGAAAGGCCACAGTTGCAAGGTAATGTAATTAATCGGATGCTCTGAATATGGTTATTTTACAGAAAAAAATGTTCTGCACACAATCTTTGGATGGACATATGTTATCTACAACTATATGGTGACTCTATCTATGTATTTTGTGACACAACTTTTAAAGGGCACCTTTTTGTAGACTTCAATATTTTAAATATTAAAACCCTAGTGATAAGAACTCTGTGAATTGCAGAGATAAATCATCACTTTTGAAAAGTGCTGTGGGTTGCACAGATTACATTTGAACTTGTTTTAACCTTTTTGTAGTTGACAATAGTAGTGAATTATCACATTAGTGCAGAGCTCTATTTGATTATATAGCATGCCCAGGGGTTTCTTCATTAACATTTTCAATTATGTTGTGTTCAGGAACAATGGCATTCACTTCTTGATGCAAGATTATAATTGCATTAAATATAGTAGTTATTCTAAATAATTGTAGAATTGATAATGTGCTGAATCTTTCTGTAAAATTAATGGTGAATACTTCTAGTAATTGTGTGCATCAGATGTTTGTAGTTAAACATGGAAATCTGGAAATTGTTGTCTGATGCAATGTTTTTCAAAATCTTCTAGAAAATACCCTATTGTTGCTAGACTCACCATTCAAATATATTGTACAGCTTGAAATTACTGTTATATATTTATATATATAGACTAATTTAACCAAAAAGTATTATTATTTATTTATTCCAGTTTTAATTTATTTTAAAGGTGTGGTAAGTCTTGGTTACTGTTTCTCAAATAGAATTCTTCTGACACTAAAAATTGAGGAGCCTCGGCTTTATGGATTTAATTCTAGTCTTCAAGAAATAATTTTAACTTGAGTGAAATAAGAAAAAATGTTTTCTTTTATTTCACTTTTTGTACCTAATTCGCCATTAAATTAAATATTTTAACTGACACTTACTTTCTGCTGTCTGCTCATTTAACAGTTCTTCAATTGAATAGGTTAAGGAGATACTTCTGACTTGCATTTTTAACACTGGTCCCAGCTGTCCTGTAGAAAGGCTGCTGTGTTTTTTTGGATGGTATATTCTATACAGGTAAATGGAGAATTCATCATAAATGCATATATCTTCTCCAACTATCGATTGCTGATCTAACCTTTTCCGCTCTAATAACATCAAATAAATTATCACCACTCAGTTCCATGCCATCTATTCTTTTATTCATTTTATTTTGTTGACCTCTCCTCTACCCCCCCCCCCCCCAAATATATCCATTTTATAATATGATCCCCAAGTATATTTGTGATATATGGTTAGCAGCAGAAGGAAATGCATTTGTCATAGTCAACTATTGTTACAATGAGATATCAAAGTCCATTATGTCCCAAGGCTATTGTAAAGGTGAAAAGGGCATTGTTATCTATTCCCAGGACCATTGGTTCTTAATTTCATCTAAAATGTGTCTAGCTTTGGTGTCTCAGGTTTGGTAATCTAGAATTTGATCAAAGATTACAGAAACACCACTGCAGTCAGAGTGGTTATCAAGGCAAGTTTACACACAGCTCAAGTGGAAAAGCATAGATTTGGAAAGATTTGTTTGAGATCTTCAAGCGAATGATTGGATAATTTAAGGAGGTCCAGAGACAAGCATTAGCAAGCATAGTGGTAGCTACAGTAAGTTGATGCTTGAAAAATCTTTTCACGTGTCTTGGAACAAATTGCTGGTACATGCAATGTATGGATATTTGCTGTAAGGATTCAAAAGGGACTTGGATGGTTTCTTGAAATTTGCTCATATAAAATATAGGAAGGATATGAAAGATATTTTGCTGTTACTGTTATCTTTAGGTGTTTTTTTTAATTGTTCTTGCAATGTGAACATTCTTGGTAAGACCAGCATTTATTGCCCATCATTAATTGCTCTTCAGGTAGTGGTGAATCACTTCTTGAATCATTGCAGTCCATGTGGTGTAGACACATCCACAGTGCTGTTAATGTAGGATCAAGTTCCGGGAGTTTGACAGTGAAAGAAAAGAAATCTAGTTCTAAGTCAGGATGGCTTGTGACCTATGTAATTTGTAATTTCTGACTTGTGACCACATCATATATGCATTTATAATGAATTCTCCATTTACCTATGTAGAGCTATACAATAAATGGCAGAACCCTCAGGAGTATAGACACACAGAGGGATCTGGGTGTGCGAGTCCACAGATCCTTAAAGGTAGCAGCACAGGTGAAAAAGGTGGTGAAGAAGGCATATGGCATGCTTGCCTTTAATGGATGGAGCATTGACTATAAAAGTTGATATGTGATGTATAGGTTGGCATATGATGTTGCAATTTTGTAGAACATTGGTTAGGCCATGTTTTGGAATACTGCGTCCAGTTCTATTTGCCACATTACTGGAAGGATGTGGAGGCTTTGGAGAGAGTACAAAAAGGGTTTACCAGGATGTTGCCTGTTATAGAGGGTATTAGCTATGAGGTGAGATTGAATAAACTAAGGTTGTTTTCCCTGGAAAGACAGAAATTGATGGATGATCTAATAGAAATTTATAAAATTATGAAGGGCGTAGATAGGCATAGAAGCTTTTTCCCAGATCAGAAATGACAAACACAAGAGGTTACAAGTTCAAGGTGAGGAGAGGCAATGTTCAATACGGAAATGTGGGGAGTGTATTTTACAGAGGTTGGTGGGGGCCTGGAATGCACTATCAAGCAAGGTGGTTGAGGTAGACATGCTAGGATCATTTAAGATTTATCTAGATAGCCACATGAACAGACTGAGAATAAGGGATACAAATGCAAGGAGTAGTTAGGAACACATGATTGGTGCAGGCTTGGAGGAGCAAAGGGCCTCTTTCTGTGTTGTATTGTTCTTTGTTCTTAAAGTTCCCATGCATCTGCTACTTTTGTGTCTTGGGTTAAGAGAGGCAGTTCCAATGAGCTTTAGCAAGCTGCTGCAGTGTATTTTGCAGATTGAACACATTATTCACACTGTGCATCATTGATGAAATGTATTAATATTTTAAGGTGGAAGATGGGTGTCAATCAAGCAATTGCTTTGCTCTCACTGGTGTCAAGCTCCTTGTGTTGTCGAAGCTTCCCTTATTCTGGCAAATGGAGAATATTACTTCATGTACTTGTGGTGTAGACGGTGCACGGGCCTTAGGGTGGTGAGAGGCTGGTTACTCATTGCAGACTTCCCAATCTCTGATCTGCTTTTATAGCCACGTATTTATGTGGCTGATCTCAGAACAAAGAACAAAATAGCATGGGAAACAGGCCCTTCGGCCCAACAAGCCCGCGCCGTCACCTCGATGTTCTCACTTCTACCCGTGATCCCTGTCTGTGTTTATAGATCTATGGATGAAACCAAATTTGAGACAATTTGGGGAGAATTTGTTCTGCTAATCAGCCTAAGAGCACATCTTTGGGATGTGGGAGGAAACCGGAGCACCCAGAGAAAACCCATGCAAGCACGGGGAGAATATGCAAACTCCCACAGACACAAATCCATGTATCTGCACAGCACAGCGAGAGTCACTGAACTGACGTGTTGCCCATCAAATGGTCCAGGTCAAGCGTACACTAACGACATGAAGCACTGGGATACTCTCAGGGAAAAAAAAATCCAAGAGCAGCCCTCCTATGACCCATTGTGTGTATGCCCCTTGTTAGACAACAAGGTGAACCAAAGTACCTGTAGGATAAGAACAAATACATCAATATCATCGACTATTTACACACTTCCCAGGGACTCTCAAGACTCATGATCCCTATTTTAAATCAGTTTTCTATATCCCTCCATTCCCATTCTGTTCATGTGTCCATCTAAGTATCTCTTAAATAACTACAGAGTGCAGCGTGTTCTATACTCCCACCACCCTCTGTGGAAAAAAACTCCCTCTAGCATCCAAATTATATCTTTACCCCCCCCCCCCCACAAGCCCGTGACCCCTTGTGCTATTTGAGTCCATCCTAGGAAAAAGCTTAACCCTGTTTACTCTATCGATACCCCTCATAATCTTGTACACCTCTATTAGATCTCCTCTAAGTCAAGGTCTTTCTAAGGAAAATAGCCCCAATTTGCCTAACCTCTCCTCGTAACTCAGACCTTCCATACCAGGCAGCATCCTGGTAAACCTCCTCTGTGCTCTCTCCAGAGTGTCCATGTCCTTCTGGTAGTAAGGTGACCAAAACTGGACGCAGTATTCCAAATGAGGTCTAACTAATGTTTTATACAACTGCAACATTAAAGGACAGCTCTTGTACTCTATACCCTTTCCTATAAAGGCTAGCATACCATATGCTTTCTTCACAACCTTCTCCACTTGCTCTGCCACCTTCAGAGACTTGTGCACTTGCACCTCCAGGTCCCTCTGCGTTTCTATACTCTTAATAGGTCTACCCTTTATCATATACCTCTCCACTACATTCTTTCTCCCCAAAAGCATCACCTTGTATTTATCAGGATTGAATTCCATCTGCCATCTATCTGCCCAAGCTACCAACCTATCTATGTCCTGCTGCATTGCCTGACAATGCTCCTCACTATCTGCAAATCCAGCCATCTTTGTATCGTCTGCAAACTTGCTGATCACTCCATTTACTCCCTCTTCCAAGTCATTTATACATATTACAAATAGAAGAGGTCCCAGTACCGAGCCCTGCGGCACACCACTAGTGACCGACCTCCAGCTAGAAAAACATCCTTCCACTATTACTGTCTGTCTCCTATTGCTAAGCCAGTTACTTATCCATCTAGCTACCTGTCCTTGTATCCCATTAGCCTTGACCTTTTCAACTAACCTCCCATGAGGGACTTTGTCAAACGCCTTATTGAAATCCATATAGAGGACATCAAAGGCTTACCCTTTGTCGACTGTTTTCGTCACCGTTTTCATCTATTTGGTCAATAGTAACACCCATGATATTGATAAGGGATTCAGCAATGTTAATGGTATTAAATGCCAAGAAAATATGGTTAAATTTTCTTATTGGAGATGTTATTGTCAATTTTTCTGTCTTTGGGTAGGTGAGCAAGAAACTATTTCCTGATGTCTTTTCTTTTGTAAAATAACCTGCATTTCTTTCCTCTGTTGCTTCTCCACGTGAATTATGTGGTTGCTTGGTAGGGTAAAAATGTAGGGTGATAGTGTTTAGCATTTACATTATGCCAATATAGGCTTGATGGATCAGGTGGCATTTGTTTATCTGTCAGATCGAGACTAAAGCTGTTTCTTTGCAACCTTAGTGTCCTGTTTGATTACATGATGAACTTTTGACTGTTTTTGAATGATTGCAAAGATTGGCTTTTTCATCTCCACTTTGACTCTATCTGCTGAAATCACCATTTGTGCCATTATTACCTCTAGCTTTATTGTTCTAATGCACTCCTGGTTGGACTCCTATATTCTGCCATTTTCAGTGCCCTAATTCAATTGCATAGATGTCAAACAGTTAATTCCTAGCATTGTGATTTACATTTTTGTCCCTTAATGATAATCCTGCATTCAAAACCTGTGATCTATTGGTGGGCCAACAGCTGTTCAGTTTCAGTAGCATCACTGGATGTTGTGATTTGCTGAAAATAGCAAAGTTGAAGGCCACACGAGGGGTGGGTAGATGGGCACCTTTTTGCAGGAAGATTTGATGGTTGGAAGGATGCACGATTGCTGCTGGGACCTCCTCTGAACCATAAAATTCCCTATCATTAGGGCTAGAGCCCACAAGTAGGCTGCCAGCTTTTACTGGCTAACCTCGCCATGTGCTAGCCTACTTGCAGTGGCAAGAAGAGGCCCATTAATTGGATATTTCACCCTTCCTTTTCATGTTTCTACATCTGTATCTCCCACCCCTAACTTAAGCCTGCACACTAGATTCTGCGCAGTATCTCCTTGCATGGATTGGTGTCATATTTTGTTTTATAATGCATCTGTGAAACACATTGAGATATTTTAATGTATTAAAGGTGCTACATAAATATATATTGTTGTGTAAAGCACAATGTGGCCTATCAAGCTTGCCAGCCTTCTCACATTAGCTCAGACATGTTGCTGCTGCTATTCTGCAGAATGAATGTGTAAAACAAAATCTGTGTGGCCTATGAGCTTGTTAGCCTTCTCGCATTAGTCAGAAAATGATCTCTTCATGCTGTATCAATTGCTGATTCAATCTGCTTGAATTTTGTAGGTCTGGAAGCTTGCCAAATTCGGAAAGAAAGAGGGGCAGTGCCCTCTAAGAACTCCTAGCAGTATCTAAGCTTGATTTATCTGTGTAAGCCTAGTTCCACCCAGTCACATGATTTTTCTGTCAATCAACCTAATTAAGTCCTACACTGCAAAACCTCAGGGGAACAGTAAAGAACAGCATTATTTCAGATTAAAACTACCATTCTCTAGCAATTAGGAGCAATTATGCTACTGCAGTAACAGAGGTTATCGAGTACAGACAGTGGCATTAGTGATAGAACATTGTTTTTTTAAAAAAAAACCTCTGCATAAAAACATGACTCAACACAGTGGTGCCTCCTTCACTGATTCCTGTACCAGATGGGGCAGGGAAGTTCTGCCCAGTGAATTCATCAGGGAGATGATTGCGTTTTAAACCCTATTTCCTTGTTTCAGGAACCTCTTCCCTAGTCTGCTGGAATTCTGGCAGATCATGCTGATCAGCAGAAAGGTCCTTTCCTGATGGACTGTAGGTGACTGATGCCACTGATGTTGTATCCTCTCTTGGGTTGACCAACTCTGACCCTGAAATACTAGGCATGGGCAAGTCCACTGGGGCCAATGTGGACGGTTCCATTGCTTGTGGGGCTTCTCATCTGTGATGTAGTAACGTGACCAACTGGTCCGCATGTCTCCTCCAAATCGGCTCATCTCTGGACTGTATTGTGTAAGACAAAGGACCGGTTTGTGGAGTAGATGTAGTTGGTACCCACTTCTCTCCAGAAGTATGATTCCTGGCCAGAACAAATTCTCCTCTCTGAAACATTCTTGACTGTTCTTCTGGCTGTCTGTCTCTCTTGGGTTCATTGAACCATTGTAGCAGATGGAACATGGTTCTTAATTTTCAGTTGAACATCAAAACGAAGCACGCAAGAAGTGGATTGTCTTGTGTGGCGTATGTCGATGCATACTCAAATGTGTTTATCCACTACCCAAGTGACAACTTCAGAGACTGTGTTTCAAAGTCTGAACAAATCATTCTGCCAGACCCTTGTTTGCCTCGCGTGTCTATTCCGTTGTGCTCCATATACTCAGTGAAATCTTGTGCCACAGAGATTGACCATGATTGTCAAACCAGGCAAATACTTTATCGGGGTTTTCTACCATTGACTCTGTCAATGTGGATTTCATAGCCGTGAGCTCTTGAAGTGGGCATCCACTACCACTAATGACATCTGCAGTTTTCTACAGGCCTTGCAAAGTCATTCCTATGGGTGAAGAGGGTGACACCTTCTTTACCAAAGCACAAGATCCTGCTTTTTTTTCAATTTGTGCATCAACATTCAGCTACCAAAAATAGCTGCTTGCTATTTCTTTCATTCGCACCAACCCACAGTGCCCTTGACACACGCTGTTCCAGCAGCTTTTCACTTAATGCGGGAATGACGACTCTGATTTCCCCATGTTAACTCCAGGTGGTTTCTACTATTCAACTTTCCTCCAGAACAAGGTCCACTACTTAGTTTGTAATTAGATCATTCCAAGTGACATTCTAAGCTTGGTTAGTGGTTACTGGAACTTTATCTTCCTATGTGAAGTACATTATCTTCAGATTTGAGTTGGGAGCATCTTTATCTCCACGCGAAAGGGAGCCTTGACAGAGCATCCACATTGCTATATTTCTGTGACTGGTACTGGATCTTGAGTGGGCTGACATACTAACGTCCACATCTGTAATTGAGCTACCGCCGTGATGGATGTCAACAGCCCAGGGTCTGTCCACCATATAGGAAGTGACAAAACTTATTGACACCAAAGATGATGCCTGAGCCATCTTTTCCCATCTGAGTATTCCTCAGCCTTTCTCAGCAATCTAGAAGTGATTGCTATGAGCCTTTCCTCCTGTTTAGCATAATATGAGACAGGACAGCCCCCACCCCATTGGGCAAGGTGTAGCATGCAAAGTGCAGCAGTAATTCTGGGTTAAGGTAAACCAGCAGTTTTGATCTCCAACATCTGCTTTACCATCAGGTAGGCCACCTCACATTCTTTTGTTCACTTTCACACTTGTCCTTTCCCCCAGAAATTGTACATCAATTTCAACACTGTCGCCAGATCCATAACAATCTTGCTGTAGTAATTAATAAGCCCCAAAATCGATCTCAATTGGAACATATTGTCTGTTTGATGTTGAGAACTTCATGATGACCTCTATCGTCTTAGCCTTGTGTGACCCAGTAGCATCAATTACACGATAAGTTATTCAGTGGAGTCCTTGGAGAACTAATTTCTGTCTTTATTCTAGGCCATGCACCTGCAACATCAAAGCTATTCTCCAAGTTCTTTAAATGCTCATTCTTTGTCTAACCTGTGACCAAGATATCATCCAGACACCACTGAACACCTGTCAGTCCACTCAAGATTTGATCCATGGCCCTCTGGAACAGAACCAGAGTTGCCAAAGGGAAGTTGCTTATAGCAGAACAGGCCCCTGTGTGACTATCCCAAGTAAGTTGTGAATCCTTCGCTACCCCCATCTGCAAATAGGCCTGCCATTGGTCCATTTAGGAGAATTTTTCTCCCCCTGCCAGGCCACTGACTAGGTCCTACATGAAGGGAAGTGGGTATTGATCTGCGCATAACACTAGCTTTACTGTCGCTTTAAAATTCTAGAGATTTTCAATGATCTGTCTGGTTTCACAACTAAAACAATTGGGGTGACCTAGTCAGTTATTGGTTCCAATACCCCCAGATCCACCAACCATTCCAATTGAGCCTCCACCTTAGGTCTAACAGCATATGGTACCAGATATGCCTTTAAACTCCTTGGACAAGCGTCTGGCTTTAGCCATAATTTAACTTCGATATCCTTCAAAGGATCCTTGAAAGACATGTTACCTTTTTTCAAAATGTCTTGTAATCTTATGTTCACTTTTGCCAGCCTATTTACCACATCCCAGCTCAGTTTCAACTTCTGTAATTGGAAGCATTCAAACAATATAATGTCGCCTTTCACCACATATAGTGATAACTCTGCAAGTTGGCCCTCAGCTGTATTTTTATCAGTACTTAAGCCTTGAGGAATCCACTTGCTCTGTACATATTCATAATGCGATCTTTGCAGGCTTTAATGGCTGAGCTTTTAACTTCTCCCTGTATACTGATTCCAATACCAAGAACACAGCTGCCCCATATCAACTTGCATTTCCATGGTTTTCCTCTCCAGGTTAGAGAGAACCCAGAACCGATTGGCTTTACCTTGTACTGTCAGAATGTTCAGCCTAAGCTCTTGTTTCTTTGGATTATCTACTTCTGTTGTGAACCCAGCTGACTTCCTATCCACTCCATTGCTGGCAACACGAACTCTTTCTTAGCCTTCTCTGGACTTGCACCTGGCATTTCCAGTTAATGTGACCAACTTGCTTGCTGTTGTGACAATGGGCCCCTCGTGTTCAACAGTTCGATTCCTTGTGGCTTCAAAACCTATGGGGCTTCTGCTACCTTATGGACCCAGGCGCAAACAAACAATGTGCTGCTTTGACGGCTAATTCCATGGATGTTGTAATCTGTAATGCAGACTTAAATTGTAAATTCTTTTCAGCCAGTAATTTCTGCTGAATTGCTTCATGCAGAGGTCAGAAACCAGCCGGTTCCGTAAGGCATCCTGGAGTATGTTTCCAAGCTCGCAGTGCTCAGCAGTCTCTTCAGAATTGCCATGAATTGTGCAATCAACTCCACTTCGAATTGATTTTGTTTGTAGAATCAAACACTCAACATTCATAGCTGTAGAGCAAAATGAAGTTTTAATACATTGCACAATTCTTGGTAAGTCTTGTCAGCCATTTGTCTGAATGTATCAAACTCCTCAAAATAGCGAAGGTCTTGCTCCCTATGGTACTGAAGAAAACTGATAGCAGCAGATCCTCACCCAACTCGGTATTCAGTATAAGATTGTACAGGCATCAAAGAGACGTATGACACTGAAATTAGACACTGTTTTGTTTTTCAGCCAGTGGGAATTTTCCTGTCAAACGATAGTAGGCTTAAAGCCTTCGTCCATTGTTGCCTGCAGTGGTGGTGCTCTTGGCACTGGCTTCCCATAATGGCCGCTCCCTTGACTACAGAGATTAACGTGCCATCCCAATCACTGACTTCAGCATGAATCTCTTGGCACCTTCTTCCACATGAGTCTAGTCCCAAAGCCTCCTTTCACAGATAAGCCCCTCAGCTCAAATGCCCTTGGTGACTGCCTCCTGTGACATTTTTGGCCTGCAGGCAAATCCTACTCCTGCCCTGCACAAACTATTCAAAATGAAGTAATAGCAATCTGAACCTCCTACCTTTTCTCCATGGGGTTGCCATATTGTGGTTCTTTTCTAGCGCTGTTCTTCAGGCCCAGGGTAATGCTCAATCTACTCCAGCTTCACCAGATTGGAATTCCTGCAGGATGCAGAAGCTGTGAAGCAGCCTCATTGCCAGTTGATATTTATGCTCCAATGGAGTAAAAGTGTTTAAAGAATCATGATGTAGACTTGATAACTTTGGGAGCTCTTTATTGAAGGTGTGTGCTTGTTCACAACCTGGTCTAAGATTGCCCAACAGGATTCCAGGCTGATTACCCAGTGGTCATCTGAGCTGCATTCTTAAAAGGGGCAGTCCACACCCCAACATATATATAGGTATCATAAATATGTTGAAGGGCAGTTCCTGCAATTAATGGGAAGGCAGATGCCCTAGTTTACCAGTTAAAAGGTTTAAAGTGTGCTTTTTTGGTACTGTTCTGTCATAGGTCAAATCACCAACATTTATTTATATGTTAAGCCTAAAATAAGGTAAATTAATGGAAACTTTTCAATGTTTTCCTGATCAACCACCCACTTTTCTCAAAACTTCTCAAACTCTGTTCAGAGTTTAACTCAATCTAAGACTTATTCGCACACTACGTCTGCTTGCTGACGTACATTGTCTCTTGTTCACCTTAATTAAGTTCTCATTTTGGTGTTCAACTCACTCTGGCCTTGCCCTTCCCTTTCTTTGTTAGCATCTCCAGCCCTTTAAGAAATCTCTTTTTCTCCATCTCTAGTCTCTTGCCCATCTCTCGCTTCCTTCACTCCAACATCTATTTAGGTACACTGAGGGAGAATTTTACGTGGCCAATGCATCTGACTAGGATGCCTTTCAGACTGTGGCAGGAAATCGTAGCTTCCTTCACTTGCCATTCTCAGTCATGCCTTGAGCTGTCTACATCCTGATGTGAAGAATGAATTCCCTGAGCTTCTCCGCTATAAGATGCACTCCTTATTTAATGTGTTTCTCAAAACCCACTTGTAACCAAGCTTTTGGTCATCTGCAGTAATATCTCTTTTGAACTACTGGTAATTATCTGATGATGCTTCTGTGACGTGACCCTTCATAAATGACATGAATACAACTTGTGTGATTCTTGAGACACATATGGGCAACATCAAGGCACTGTAATTAGCACTGCTACCTCACAGCGCCAGAGGCCTGGGTCTGATTCCCGGCTTGAATCACTTGAATCTGTGCAGACTCTGCACATTCTTCCTGTGTCTATGTGAGTGGTCTGGTTTCCTGCCACAGTCTGAAAGGCATGCTGGTTAGGTGCATTGGCCATGCAAAATTCTTCCTCAGTGTACCCAAACAGACGTTGGAGTGTGGCAATTAGGGAATTTTCACAGTAACTTCATTGCAATGTTAACATAAGCCTAGTTGTGACACTAATAAGTAAACTTTTAAAGAAAACTGGACAAATTCAAATAAGATGTAAACTGAATGTTTCTGCAAACTAAAGACATAAATATTCAAATGAACAATTAAATAAAGATGAAGATCAGAGCAAAGAAACCCCCAAAAATAAAAATTACATGATATGCACCAAAGCAAGCCATAAAAGTCACAATGTTTCAACAGTCCAGTCCTAAAAGAATTTATTGCATGAATATTGCATGAATATTCCCTGAATCTCTAAAGGCAATGAAACAAACTTCCAGAATATTCAATTTTCTTTCACAACTCCAATTTTTATTTTCACACTAGCCTCTGTAGACTCTTTCAGCAACACAGTCTTATTTGATTGTGATATTCTGAATTGCCTAAATCCCATTCACAATTGGGTATTTTTCCAGGAACATTTGAAAGTCAACATCAAATGCTTTCCTTCAAACAACAAAATACTGGAAATCTGAAACTAAAAAAACTTTTGGAAACTTTCAGCAGGTTGGATAAATCTGTGGAGAAAGGAAGTTAGTTGATATTTCACACATTAATCCTTTATCAGACCGGTTCTGATGGAGGGTTATATACTTGTACCTCCTTTTTCCCCACCCCAACCTCTTTCAATGGGAGTCTTATCAATGTGACCATTCCTTTTGGAAAAGGGAAAGTGAAAAAGGGAATTCTTTCAGATTTTCGATATTGCATGTGATACATTCTTTATAAAATACTGCCCGCCTATGTCTGCATTTGCAATACAATGGCGATAACATTCTTTCATCTGTATCATCTCTGTCTTTTCAACATTTAGTTCATCTTTCTCTCCCACACTATTAATAAACTTAAAATGAGCTTACAATTCCACATTGTTTCCTGTAACTTGGGATCTGAATTTTGGAACCTTTCATTTTGGTTTTGAGTCATCTTCAACTAAATGATTAGTTGAAAAGGTCAAGGCTAATGGGATACAAGGACAGGTAGCTAGATGGATAAGTAACTGGCTTGGTAATAGGAAATAGAGAGTAATAGTGGAAGAGTGCTTTCCTAGCTGGAGGTTGGTCTCCAGTGGTGTGCTGCAGTGCTCAGTACTGGGACCTCTTCTATTTGTAATATATATAAATGACTTGAAAGAGGGAGTAAGTGGAGTGATCAGCAAGTTTGCAGACGATACAAAGATGGCTGGACTTGTGGATAGTGAGGAGCATTGTCAGGCGATACAGCAGGACATAGGCTGGTAGCTTGGGCAGATAGATGGCAGATAGAATTCAATCCTGATAAATGCGAGGTGATGCATTTCGGGAAAAAGAATGTGGAGGGGAGCTATCTGATAAAGGGTAGACCTATTAAGAATATAGAAATGCAGGGGGACCTGGGGATGCAGGTGTACAAGTCTCTGAAGGTGGCAGAGCAGGTGGAGAAGGTTGTGAAGAAAGCATATGGTATGC
This sequence comes from Sphyrna mokarran, assembly GCA_024679065.1. NCBI lineage: Eukaryota > Metazoa > Chordata > Chondrichthyes > Carcharhiniformes > Carcharhinidae > Sphyrna > Sphyrna mokarran. The sequence goes on from JAGIQG010000015.1 coordinate 39,255,289, forward strand.
TAGCCTTTATAGGAAGGGGTATAAAGTACAAGAGCTGCCCTTTAATATTGCAGTTGTATAAAATGTTGGTTAGCCTCATTTGGAATACTGCGTCCAGTTCTGGTCACCTTACTACTGGAAGGGCAAGGAGACTCTGGAGAGTATGCAGAGGAGGTTTACCAGGATGCTGCCTGGTATGGAAGGTCTGAGTTACGAGGAGAGGTTAGGCAAATTGGGACTGTTTTCCTTAGAAAGACGTAGACTGAGGAGATCTAATAGAGGTGTACAAGATTGAGGGGTATAGATAGAGTAAACAGGGCTAAGCTTTTTTCTAAGATGGACTCAAATATCATGAAGGGTCACGGGCTTAGGGTGAGGGGGGTAAGGTATAATTTAGATGCTAGAGGGAGTTTTTTCACACAGAGGGTAGTGGGGGTATGGAATGCGCTGCCAAGTAACGTGGTGGAGGCAGGCACTCTGGAGTTATCTAAGATACTTAGATGGACACATGAACAGAATGGGAATGGAGCGATATAGAAAACTAATTTTAAAATAGGGATCATGAGCCTTGGGAGTTCCCTGGAAAGTGTGTAAATAGACAATGATATTAATGTATTTGTTTTTATCCTGCAGCTACTTTGGTCTGCCTTGTTGTCTTACAAGGGGCATGCACGCGATAGGTCGTGAGAGGGCTTCTCTTGGGATTTTTTTCGAGAGTATCCTAGTGCTTCACGTTGTTAGTGTACGCTTGACCTGGACCATTTGATGGGCAGCATGATAGCTCAGTGACTACTGCTGTGCTATGAAGATACAGGATTTGGGCCTGTGTCTGTGGGAGTTTGCGCATTCTCCCTGTGCTTGCGTGGGTTTTCTCCGGGTGCTCCGGTTTCCTCCCACATCCCAAAGACGTGCTCTTAGGCTGATTGGCAGAACACATTCTCCCTAAACTGTCTTAAATTTGGTTTCAATGCATAGATCTATAAACATTGACAAGGATCACGGGAGAAGTGGGAACATTGAGGTGGCGGTGTGGGCTCGTTGGGCTGAAGGGCCTGTTTCCCGTGCTGTTTTGTTCTTTGTAATCTATATACTTGTGAAGATGTGGAACTTGAAATTGCATGCAACATTGCAAAAAACAACCTCGTCAGTGTTCAGAATCATGTTTTGGATATTATCTGAGTTGCATCTTAATATCTGGTGAGCTTTATTTTTAAGTGTTTCAAATGGAGCAATTAATGATATTTATTTTGTTTTGTAACTTATGGACATCCTTTTATCATATTCATTGTTTCTACTGTAATTTTTTTATGCTTGAGAATAAATGTAACCCACTCTAAAGGAACTATCAGTTTTCAGTCTCATTAATGGAACATTTGGACTTCCCTAATATTATTTTACAATGGATCCACTCCATAAACATATGATCACTGTTGATGTAAAATTAAATAAGGAATATGGTTCTTGGTCAACATTCGCAGTTTGCTGTGGTATGACCATTTAAAACTCTCAAACCATGTTATTGCAAATTGTGGAACTGTTCTAGATAAGTTTTATCTTGTTTTCTCTGACAAGTGAGTTGATAGCCAGAGGTTATAGATGTAAGATAATTGGCAAAAGATCTAGATAGGAAATGAGACTTCCTTTTCCAGAATGTTCCAGATTTTAATTCTATCGTAAATGACCAATTCCATATGAAATTTCAAAAGGTTTTGGGACAAGTACTTGAAGAAGGTTATGGGAAACAGCTATCTCAGGCACAACAAGCCAAGTGACCTCTGCTGTAAGATTCTGCAGCCTATATTTTATGGCTGTAATAACAATGAAACCATGAACATTTGAAGTTAATACTCCTTTGAAATTGATAGCAACTTCTGGAACTTGCAGATATGCAGAAAATGTTGAAAATCTAGTAGTTCCTGTCCATGATTTTGCATTTCACCATAGATAAGTCCTCTGGGCCGGATGGGATTTATCCCAGGATTCTTTGGGAGGCTAGAGAGGAGATTGCAGAGCTTTGGCTTTGATCTTCATGTCGTTGTTGGCTACAGGTATAGTGCTGGAAGACTGGATGGTGGCAAATGTTGTCCCCTTGTTTAGGAAGGGGAGTAGAAACCATCCTGTGAATTATAGACCGGTGAGCCTTACTTCTGTTGTGGGGAAAGTTTTGGAAAGAATTAAAAGGGATAGGATTTATAATCATCTAGAGAGAAATAAATTGATTAGGGATAGCCAACACGGTTTTGTGAAGGGAAGATCGTGCCTCACAAGCCTTATAGAGTTTTTTGAAAAGGTGACCAAAGAGGTGGATAAGGGTAAGGCAGTTGACGTGGTGTATATGGATTTTAGCAAAGCGTTTGATAAGGTTCCCCATGGAAGACTACTGCAGAAAATGCAGATGCATGGGATTGAGGTGATTTAGCAATTTGGATTAAGAATTGGCTAGCTGATATAAGACAGAGGGTGGCGGTAGATGGAATATATTCAACCTGGAGTTCAGTTATAAGTGGTGTACCTCAGGGATCTGTTTTGGAGCCACTGCAGTTAGTTATTTTTATAAATGACCTAGATGAGGATGTAGAGAGATGGGTTAGTAGATTTGCTGACAACGCCAAAGTCAGAGGAGTTGTAGACAATGAGGATGGATGTTACAGTTTGCAGAGGGACATAGATAAGCTGCAGAGCTGGGCCAAGAGGTGGCAAATGGAGTTTAATGCAGAAAAGTGTGAGGGGATTCACTTTGGTAAGAGTAATATGTGTACAGAATATAGGGCTAATGGTAGGATTCTTAGTAGTGTAGATGAGCAGAGAGATCTTGGGTGTACATGTGTATAGATCCCTGAAAGCTGGTACTCAAATTGATAAGGTTGTTAAGAAGGCGTACAGTGTGTTAGTTTTTATTGATAGAGGGATTGAATTTCGGAATCGAGACGTCAAGTTGCAACTGTACAAAACTCTGGTGCAGCTGCACTTGGAGTATTGCATACAGTTTTGGTCACCACGTTATAAGGAAGATGTGGAGGCACTGGAAAGGATGCAGAGAAGGCTTACCAGGATGTTGCCTGGTATGTTGGGAAGGCCTTATGAGGAAAGGCTGAGGGACTTGAGGTTATTCTCATTAGAGAGAAGGCTAAGAGGTGACCTAATTGAGGTGCATAAGATGATCAGAGGGTTAGATAGGGTGGACAATGAGAACCTTTTTCCTCGGATGGAGATGGCTAACATAAGGGGACATAGCTTTAAATTAAGGGGTGGTAGTTATAGGACAGATGTTAGAGGTGTGTTCTTTACTCAGAGGGTACTCAGAATGTTCTGCCTGCAGCAGTTGTGGACTTGCCAAGTTTAAAGGAGTTCAAATGGTCAGTGGATAGGCATATGGATAGCATTGGAATAGTTTAGGTTAGAGGGATATAAGATTGGTTCCATTGGCCAGAGCAACATTGAGGGCCAAAGGACCTGCAACTGCACTGTAATGTTCTATGTTCTATAGGTGTGCTGTTGACATTCCCACTGAAGCCAGCCCCTGAGAAATCATTGAACTGATGAGAACTTTCCCTTATACATTAAACTCACTGGGAACGATGTTTAAAAAGAAATCTTGCTAATTAAGTGTAAATGGGTTTTGAACAGGATATGTAGGTGTAACTAAGCAAAAACATCTCTGGTGGTATGAAAACACATTGTATTTGTGTGATATCAGGTTTTTCCATTTTAATAAATTCCAGTTTTTATTAACGGTTATTTCTAATCTGGAGAGAGAGGGGTCCTGTGAAGAAAGTGAAGAATGATCCGTACCTTTTATTTTCTGCTTTGCTTTGCTTTCAAAGAATTCTTTAGTGTGATTGGCTGATAGCCTGCTTGATGACATTACTGTTGCTGGATGCTTGGAGCTCCCCTTGACTTGCTGCCAGGTTCAAATTAATGCTGGGAATGGTGAAATCCATGCCAGATAAATCACTAAATTTTTGTAGGCAGCTTTCTTTGAGCTCAGGAGTGAAAAGCATTGCTTTGCTGCTGACCACAAAATTAATTTTAAGTGGTGATGAGAGAGACAGCAAATAAGCTGATGAAAGTGAAGAGGAGGCATGTTAAGATTTAAAAAAAAATCAATCTATTATGAAAAGAACTCAAATAAAATAAATGTTTTCATCTTAAATAGAAGATGGAATTTTACATTCCCATAATGGCAGGGACAGAGCTGTAAAATGTGGTGAGCCATTCAAAAATCCATTGACTTTGGCTGAACCTGAAAATCCTGTTAGGAAGAGGGGCTGTAAAATTCTGCCTGTGTATTCTCACCACTTCCAAGGAATCGCTACGAGGAATGCCTGTTCCTGATTTAAAAAAAAACCTGATATTACACAAATATAATAGGTTTTCATAGCAACAGAGATGTTTTGCTTAGTTATGGGGAAAACTTCATTTAAGTGAATGAAATACTACTTGTGACAAAGTTAAATGGTTTCCATTGACGATGTTTGTGATACATCTGATCTTTAGCTGTGGCTGTATTTTCAACATTTCTGAACTATTTGGATCTATACTCTGACACTGGGATGTGTGATACATGAACAGTGCTTTATAACATAAGTTGAGGTTGTAACAATGCTAGTGCACAGAATTGTTGTTTTTGTAAACAATAGAGCCTTGGGATGTGATGATGGATGAGGAACTGAAGTGCTAAATAACCGAGGCTTGAGTTCTGTTGGTAATTTATATTGAAAGGTGATGCCTCGGACCAATAATGTAAGACTCTTTCACATTTGTTTACATTATTCTGTGTGTTTTGAAAGTTTTGTGTTTGAGTATCATACCAATATTGTGAACTCAAAGCCTAACATAATATCAAAGTGCCTTAATGGTATGTGATGCAAGAACCCATTGGATGAGATGAAATGCTAATTTTTACATTCCACTCAACAGTGCCAATGTTAATCTACCCCACCTGTTGGAAAATTACAGGATCAAGTGAAATTTTGGCTTTTATTCTCCATTGAAGACTATGGGTAGTATTGAATAGGGTGTAAAAATCAGTTCCACCTTATCTACTGGGTTTCTCAAATGGTGAGTTAAATTAAAATTGCCTCCATAATGTATATTCAGTCATTTAACCAAATCTGTGTTTCAGTATTTTAAAATGTATCTTAAAAGCCACACAACATAATTTAAAGACAGCATAATTTCTGCTGACATTCTATGTATGCCAGATTGACTTTTTACTCTTCATGAGATTTGGCTGAGTACAGACAAGCTGCTGCTCATTTACTTTCATAACTTGTTACTGCTAAGAAATTTGTTTTTAACATGTTTTAGAAAATGAAGTTCTGTACCATGTCTGTCTTTTTAACACCATATATGATCAATTTTCTTATTTTGTGAAGAAAAATATTAACTGTGGTCCGATTACAGTTTGAAATTGACTGACTAAATCGGTGGAGAAATGAATATGTAACTGTTAGAAGGAAACTATTCATTTCTCCCAATTCTACTTAATTTTGGACTTTTTAATGGGAGAGAAATGTGTTTAGCAGGATATTGCAAGTATCTCTGATTTTAAAAACAAGAATTTGGGAACAAACATTGCGCTTTCAATTTAGTTGAGAAATATTTTTGTTTCAAGATGGCATGGTGGCACAGTGGACCCGGGTTTGACTCCAGGCCTTTGGAGTTTGCAATTCTTCCCATGCCTCTGTGGATTTCCTCCCATAGACCAAAGAATTGCAGGTTGTTTGATCATGTCAAATTATCCCTTAGTGTCAGGGAGACTAGCAGGGTAAATACATGGGGTTAAGGGAATAGGGCCTGCGTGGGCTTGTTGTTGGCGAAGACTTGATGGGCCGAATGGCTGCCCCCACACTGGGAATTCTGAGTTTCATGCATTGAGGCAGTTCTCAAAACTATGCTGACATTTTGACAGCTACTGTTTCACCAAAAATACTTAATTTAAAACATCCAGGGTGTGCTGATGCAAAAAATGCTATTATGTACTAGTTTTTCAGGAAATATGACACCATTATTTGTTTGCAATTTCTCCATGTATCATTCATTCTTCAAAAATTTCTGTTGTGATTCTTGTAGGATGCACTGCTTTTTCACTACAATTGAAAACTTGCTAAATAAAGTCAAAATATCTGTGACATGCAGTGTTGCAACTCACCCAGGTCCCTGCTCCAGCATCTCTGATTTGGTACAAAAAAGATCGAAGGCAGTTGGTGCATGAAAATACCACTATCAGCACGTTCCCCTCTCAAGTCATAGACTCTTGATGTGGAAGTATAACGCTGACTCATCGTCACGGTGTCAAAATCCAGAATCTGTCTTCCTGATGGCATTGTGGATGTAGCAACATCATGTGATATGCAATGATTCAAGAAGGGAGATCATGACCATCTTCTGAACTGCAATTGGGCTTGGCAATAAATGCTGGCCCTGCCAGTTTGGCCCACATCCTATGAATAAATATAAAAAAACCTGGTTCCTTGTCATATCTGTTTTGCAAATTAATTCTAGTCTCTTGATATGTCTGCACTATCTTTTGCAGTGTTTTAAATGGTAGGATCTGCTACCTTTTTCTGTTGGCTTCCTATCCAAGGATTAATTAGTGAAATAACCAAGGTTGGGATGCATGAACTATATGTATTGTGCACCAACAACACAATCGTTCAAAGTTTATACAGAAATTGTTGGGAATACTCAGTGTTCAAGCAGCAGAACTGGGAGTGATAATCCAAACTTTAAGGTGTGGTGGGATTGAGTTATGGATGGGAAAGGTATAATTCTGGGTTTCCTGAATGTTTTGTAGGATTCTTGTCTGACAAAAGTCTGATGGTACAATCCTGTAGCATAAAACTGCAGCTAAATTTGGTCAATGGGGTTGTGATAAGGTTTTTTTTTGTGAGGTGGTGGTGGGAATATGATTTGTGGGCGTGGGGGAGCAGTATATTTGTGGTGAAGGAATCCTTGGGGTGGGCAAGGGTTGTGATTGTGCCTGATCACAGTAGGTAGGAACAGATGGTGTGTCAGATTACAAGTAGGACTGGTTGTGAATAAACAAATCATTGGTAGTGGGGTGTGATTACAGAGTTAGATGTTGGGCGTGGAGGGAAAATGTCTTCCAGGCTCACAAACAGCACTGTAAACACATTTAGCTTCTGGATTTTTGCTGTTGCCTTTTATTAGGATAGCTGGGTCATTTGAGACTTCAAGGAGTGGTCATCCCTGTCCTTTTGTAAGTCTCCCCAGACCCGTTAAAGGCCCTATGTTCAAGATTACAAACCAAGGATGGAATCAGTAAATTTTTAGTGGTGTTGGTAGAAGAGCTTTAGGGATAATGACTTCATACAGATGGAGAATCTTTTTGGGAAAATGGCTCTCTCGTCATGCAGATCATTGAAATTTAATATGGCAGGCTCTGAGGAGCATCTGAAGAGGAAAGTGCAAAACTGCAAGGTATGGTAAAGAGAGCAGAAGTGGCCTATCCTTATGTAGACCTACCTCTTTAAAATTAAGGCATGTAGGCCCTTAAATTTCAGTGATAGACCTGCTTCCTATAAGCAGACAGTTCATCTTCCCTCATTCTGCTTCATAAAACCAAATATGATCTGGTTTGAGGTAGTTTCTGATTCCTATTTCAAGTTTTCTAAATTTTCAATCTCCAACTTGGATCAAATTGAACTACTAATTGAATTTGGGGAATAAAATGCTGCTCCATACTTCAGGCCAGTCACTTTTCTTAATGCTGTTTTTCTCTTCATAGATGCTGCCTAACATGATTTTCTTTTTTTGAACATTTTCTGTTTCTATTTTAGCTTCTGTGTTAAGAAGTAACCTGATGTATAGTCACTGCAGTGATGTGAGCAGAATAAAGCTCTATATTCCTGTTGCATCCAGTCAAGAATAATTGTGGAGATGTAATCAGAGGAGGAGGCTCTACAAATCCCATCCTCCATAATGGGGAAGCCAAACATATCGGGGGGGGTTGCGCATGGGGAGAGAGAGAGAAGAGAGAAACGAAGCTGAAATATTTGAATACAACCTTCAGCCAAAAGTGCTGAGTGATGATCAATATCTGCTTCCTCCTTAGCATCACTGTGAGTTTTCAGTCAATTCAATTCACTTCACTTGTATCAAAAAATGGTTGAAGGCGTTAGATGCAGACAGAGGTTTGGGCCCTGACAAATCTTGGCTGCAGTATTGAAGACTTGTAAGAACTTGTTGTATCCTTGGCTGTTCCAGTAGTTAAAATACTGGCGTCTGCCCACCAATTTAGAAAGTTTTGTAGGAGTATCTTGCCCATTAAAAAAAAAACAAATTCAGCTCTACCAATTATTGCCTTGTCAATCTACTCTCTATCTCAGTAAAACAAGGTGTCATTGAATGTGCTATCATGTAGCACTTGCACAAAAATAACCTGTTCAGTTTGGGCTCCACCATGGCCACTTGGCTCCTGACCTTGTTACAGCTTTGGTCCTAACAAGGACAAAATAATTGAATTTGTGATGTGAGTGAATGCCCTTCATATCAAGGCTGCATTTGATGAGCGTGGCATTAAGGAGTCATAGCAAAACGGAAGTAAGTGGAAATGCGAGGGGGGCAGGGAGGGGGACCTCATTGGTTAGTTTGAGCCATATCTAACTCAAAGGAAGATGGCTATTGTTGTTGAAGGCCAGTCATCTGTGTCTCATTGCTGCAGCAACTTCTCAAGATAGCACCTGAGGTCTAACCAGCTTCAACTGCTAGAGCACAAGTGGGGATGCTGTGTTTTGATTGCATGTACTTAGCTTTCACAACTCGTGAAATACTGAAGGAGTCTGTCCTCATTCTAGACAATATTCTGGCTTGGCCTGAATGACTTGCTGTTCCCCAAGAGCAATAACTTAAAAAAAAATTAAACTCCAGATGATAGCTGAAAGATTGATGCATTAAGACTTTTACTGTAACTACCAGGCTAAAAGTACTATTGACAGTTTTTTGTAGACAGTTTAAAATTTAAAGAAGATTCTGTAGTTTTTTTGTACAACTGAAAAATCCATTTTAGAGGAATACTTTACACTATCCCTTGAACAGTAATTTGATTTTTCACTGATTCAGTCCCAAATGATTCTTGGCTCCCAAGGATTTATTTATATTCTTTTCCTTTACAAACCTGGCCACCTTTAAACTTAGAATTATCCATTATGGTAGTGATTTTTGAAATACAGATTAGCCTTCTTGCAAAAGGCAGGCAAATCTTCCAGCCTCATTTCAGATCCTCAATTTGTTATTTTCCATGTTGGCATGAACTTGCTCATTTCTTAACAATTAACTGTACTTTCAGCCTCTTGACTGCTCTCTCCCCTGGATCTTGGGAAACTAATTATGTATGAGAGTTTTGAAGATATTTTAGATATTCTTCTCCTCTTGAACCTCAACTTCTTAACAGTGTGAATCACGTGATTGTATTGAGATAGAAATGCTAAATAGCTATCCTTGACAGCCCAACTCTCTTTTATCTTGGAAGTAAATGGATACTTTCAAGTGTTTACAAAAATGTGATGGTGAGGTCGATTGGCCATCTGAATTGTCTAAAGATGTGTAGATTAGGTGAATTAGCTGTGGTGAATTTGTGGGGTTATGGGGATTGAAGAGGCTGAGGGCCGATAAGATGCTCTTTCTGAGAGTCAGTGCAGACTTAATGGGCCAAATGGCCTCCTCCTCCACTGTAGGGATTCTGTGATTCTAATCTGATGTTCTCAACATCTTCCTGGGACTGGTATAAACACAATTGCTATTGCAATTTGTCTCCAACTAGTAACACCTTGCACTTTTACATCCAAAAACAACACAGGCATTCCTTTAATCTTCTTAAGGCCACATCAACTAGATTTGCTGTCAGGTGAACCTCAGCACAAGTCACATGACTCAATACTGCCCCTCCGCCCCATCTCGTTCTACTAATAAAAGCCACAAGATCATAACAGGGCCATTTGGCCTTTTGAGCCTGCTCTGCCATTCAGTAGGCTTATGGCTGATCAAACATTCTTCACGTCTGCTTTCCTGCCTTTTCTCCATAACCCTTGATTCCCTTACTGATCAAAAAACTATCTCAGCCTTAAATAAACACAAAGACTTTGCCTCCCTTCTGTTTGTTGCCAGGAGTTCCAAAGACACACAATCCTTTGAGAGAAGAAGTTCCCCTCCTCTCGAGTCTTAAATCGACACCCTCTAGTCCTAGAGTCACCCATGAGGGAAAACATCCTCTCAGCTCTTACCCTGTCATATTCTAGTTATTCAGGTTATTCTAGAGAGAGAATGGAAAGTTTGAAGGCGAGATCTCACCATCCTACTTTTATTTATACTCGAGTTCCTCTACATTTTACAGAATCTTGAGAGTTCCTTCATTTCACTTCCCTGGGACCAAACCAAGGTGTGCCATGGCTATTAGGAATTTGCTTTGATTCTTCTTGATATTCCTGCTATTCTCCAAAGTATCAGATTTCTTGGGGTCTACCCACTAGTATCCGGTGAGGCAAACCTCCAACTCTCCTTAAGAGCCTCAATTGTAGATTCCTCATTCAAGCTTGGGCCTCAATACTTTTTGCTTCGTGATTTAATCCTTAGAAACTCCTTGATTTCTGATAGCCCTCTGAAACTGGCCTGCAACTCCCTGTAATCTCAAAGCTACTTCTGGGCTGACTTCAGTTGTTTTTGTGAGAAATCTTGCAGATGAAAACCCAAAACAAAATGGTACCTGCAAAAACAACTTCTGCCGCAATGGGATTTCCAAATAGAAATTTAACTTAATTACTGTGGACTTTAAATTTGCTTCTTGATCTGAAAAATATATGGTTATTTTAATGCCTTTTTCTCTTAGTTACTGCTTGTTTTCAAACCCTCCTTTGATCTTGAGAACTTGCATAAATAATGTATACCTCTTTTTGCTTACAGATATAATGGGTCCCTTCCAAATGGGGACAGAGGGCGCAGAAAAAGCAGATTTGCTCTATACAAACGATCAAAACCTAATGGTGTCAAGCCCAGTACAGTACATGTTATTTCCACTCCGCAGGCTTCCAAGGTATGTGATTAACATTATTAGTTGGGATCATCATTATTGATGATCTCAGTAGAGTTTGTGTCACTTGAACTCCCTTTCTGGCCTAATTTCTTCTCCTTCAATTATTTTCACTTTTGGTTGACATAAGTAGGCTGAACAGATTTTCAAAAGCTGGGACAAGCCTTGGGAAAGCACAGTCTGATTGACAGTTTGAAGTCTGCGGGAGGGACAGTTGCATGTAGGAGGTCATGATGACAAGAGTTGGCCACTCTGTTATGATATCAAATTATTGAAAACAGCATTTAGGAACTACAGCTTCATTTCAATATGTCTGCCTCGATCCTTTTTGAACAAAAAACCTGAACCTAAGCTTTGTTTGTCACATCCTCTACTCTATTCTAATTTTACTGTGGAATGCATAATAGACAAATCTCCGTTTAGAAGCCTTGTTTATTTTAATTTGTTCACTAATTTTCAGTCTGAACCTGAATTCTAAACTCTGTGGAAGACTTTGTTTGCACCTAGAGTTGTAAGAAGGAAAGCAAGTAATCTTCCAATGAGAAATTTGATTGAACATGTCATGGCTCAATAAACTTGCCTGTCGCCTTCCTCAGTGCTGATTGATGGTTTATCGATGAATGCAACCAACAAGCATCTCACCTGCAGCTTGCAGATGGCAGACACAACTGTCCATCTTTTGCCATCACTCAGACGCTGAATGCCTTCTGGCTAACCTCTGTCATGAGGTTAATTTATAGTCATTATTCTATGACTTCTAATAAGTTACCCTCAATTAAGTTAACCATAGTGCCTCCTATGAATCATTCCCTCCATTGTAGGCCTCTGGCTCTCTGCTACTAGCTTCATTTGCAGCTGGCCTCACCTGCAGTTGGCTTTCTACTTGGAGTTCCTGTTTGGCCATTTGGTGTGTTGTGATGGAATGGTGACTAGACATCGAAACCCAAGGCACTGAAAAGCTGGCTGATTCTGAGGAGAAGGATTTATTTTTCTGTAAATACTGGAGTGTGTGGTATTATGTTGCATCAGTTTAATGGTTGGTGAGGGGACGACATTCCAATTCCCAAGTTGCAGGTCAGACTAGCACAAGAATTTTTTTATGTCTGTCAACAGTAAATTTAATGAGGGCAGTAGGAAAAGGTGGGTGTTGGAGAAATTGAAAGCCTGGACGTTTATCCAATCTAGAAAAAACTGTTGGAAAAACTATCCCACTAAACTGAGATATCTGGTTGCTCTAAAGATGAACATTTCTGGGATATTCTAAAATGATGTTGTTTTGTGCTTGGGACTGCATATGACTAATACAATTTAAGACTTAACATATTGATAAGTTGGCCTAATGAGTTTACTGTATTCAGCAAAGATTAATGCTTCAATTTAGTTTACTGGCACTGTAAAAGAAATTTTGAAATAAACTTCTATTATGTTTTTAGAGAACATTAATAATCTGTTATGTTCTCATGCATTCCCTATAGCTGAAAGTGAGCATGGGCTGACAGCTTGTTGCATTGCAAACGTTTACCTATTTGGCAACTGAATCGGGCCCAAGAAGGCATAAAAAATGGAGTGTAGAAGCACTTTGTTTACTTGTTTGGGAAGATGCCCCGTTTATATTTAGTGCTGTCTTACATGTATGGTTCAAGCTTGAAATAATGTCATCTCTATTTCAGTTCTGCTTCGTCTAAAATAACTTTTGCATCACTTAACTTGAAATTACAGTAATAGTAATCTTATCAGTCTGAAGTGATTTGAGTTTTGGCAAATAATTTCTTAACCATTTGATCTTCTCACCAGTTGCATATAATACATCAATGTTCAGCCATCTTTTGAAACATGATGAAAATGTTTAAATTTTATTCTAAAGCCTGTGTTGATATTTTGGCACCAAAATAACTGGCAGGACATGCATTCCACGCTGACATAGAGCAACTTGTATTGACTTAGCTTGTGTTTGCACAAATGCAACTTCTGAAGAATTAGTTTCAACTTTACAAAAGTTTTTATTGCAGCAGTAGTTTTACAATGTTAACATTGCTTCTTAAAATTAATGTTAAGCATTCGTGGGCATGGCTGGCTATGTTAGATAAAACTGTTGGGATATCACTGACTTGGCAAAACTGGGACACCTAGTCATCCTATGAAAAAAATTCTTATGGGTTTCTGAGCATAGTTTCTGAACAAATGGATCGTTATCGGTTTGAATTTGAACTCCATGCAGAGTGAGCCTGAGCCATTGATTTAAGTAGTACAAGTGATTCAAAATTGCATGGTGAGTAATGAACAACGTTACTTTACCACCACCTTCCGAGCCACCCTCTCCCCAAATTTATTTAACCCCCATTTTATGGGATTATTCCTCCCTCCACAATTATATATTTAATTCCCCATCAGTCATAATGTGCCCCTTTTAACTGAAAGAGATATTTAAGTTGCAAATTATGAGCAATTTTGATTTTTTTTAAGAGATTAGATGGGAAGTGATTAAATTTATTTTGTTTGGGAATCTTAATAGTCTTTAAACTTTTTCAAGGTATGAACACTTGTCTTTTGTAAAAAGATGTTGGTACTTGTAATTGCAAACCACTAGTGTATTTAATATTTGATTTCATCAAATGATGAAAGTTTTCTTTTGAATTAATGACCATCCAATTTGTTTAGTAACCTCGATATATTAAAAGCTATTTGAGAAACAATATTGTATTTCAGGGTATAAGGCAAGATTTTGGGTCATGACCCTGACATCAGGGTCAACTGCATTATATTGGGAACTGTCACCCAGAGATTATCACTCTGCCCCACCAGATTTGCCAGTTAATAGTCAAAAAGTGTGCTTGGCATCCAGTTAATGACAGTGGGTGAACTCTTGAAGCTGAAAAGAGGCCTTCTAGCACAAAGAAACAGCGGTCTGCCTTTTCACTTGAGAGAGGGCATCTCAAAGTAGAGGTGCCCTCTCTCAACTATTACACTTTTATATAAAAAAAAAACTCAGTAGTCAGGCCATCAATCTGGAACTCTTCCACATTTCAAGAGTGCCACCGTATCTGTGGGCTATTGAGCAGTGAGTGCTTCAGGACACTGCCTGTTGCATTGGCCCACCAGACTGCACCTGGGAGAGAGCAATTTACAGGCAGCTTTGAGAACATAAGAAATAGAAGCAGGAGTAGGCCATCTAACCCTTCAAGTCTACCCTGCCATTCAATAAGACCATGGCTGATCTGAAGTGGATTAGTTCCATTTTCCAGCCTGCTCCCCATAACCTTTAATTCCCTTATCTATCAGAAATCTATCTACCGGTGACTTAACCATATTCAACAAGGTAGCCTCCACTACTTCAATGGGCAGAGAATTCTAGAGATTCACCACCCTCTAGAGAAGAAGTTCCTCCTCAGCTCTGTTCTAAACTGCCCCCCTCTTATTTTGAGGCTATGCCCTCTAGTTCTGTTTTCCTTTCTAAGTGGAAAGAATCTCTCTACCTCTACCCTATGTAGCCCCTTCATTATTTTGTAAGTCTCTATAAGATTTCCCCTCAGCCTTCTAAACCCCAATGAGTACAGGTCCAGTCTATTCAATCTCTCCTCATAAACTAAACCCACCCCCCCCACCATTTCCAGTATCGGCCTGGTGAACCTTCTCTGTACTCCCTCCAGGCCAATATATCCTTACGTAAATAAGGAAACCAAAACTGCACACAGTACTCCAGCTGCGGCAAGATCTCCCTGCTTTCATATTCTATCCCCCTCGCTATAAAGGCCAACATTCTATTTGCCTTCTTGATCATTTGCTGCACCTGCAGACTGGGTTTTTGTGATCCATGCACAAGGATCCCAGGATGTCTCTGCACAGTAGCATGCAGCAACTTTTCACTATTTAAATAATACTCCATCCTACTATTATTTCTTCCAAAGTGGATAACCTCACATTTGCTAACGTTATACTCCATCTGCCAGGTCCTTGCCCACTCACTCAGCCTATCCAGATCTCTCTGCAGACTTTCCGTGTGCTCCACGCAATTCGCTTTTCCACTTATCTTCGTGTCATCAGCAAATTTTGTTACCCTACACTCAGCCCTGTCCTCCAGATCGTCAAGCTGGCCTTGGGTCTTGGGGCCTGCTGTGGAAATTTTACTTTATAGGCCTTTAATTTCAGTTAATTTGCTGCCCCCGAGCTGTGGGGAAAATGGTTCGTGGGCAGAATTGTGTAGACACATCAACATCTCCATGTTCATCCCGATCAGGGAATAAAAATCTTACCCTTAGTGTATTGCTGAAATGTCTTTAAGTATTGTAAGGTAAGTGAAAAGTTTGATTTCTTCAATTGTTCTGAAGTTTCAATTTTAATATTGTCCCTGAAAAGGAAAAATCTAGTTGACGTACTGTCTTACAGCGATCAAAGGAAAAGAGTGTTGTCTTAGTTTGGTGCATCATGTGGCTAGCTCAGAGTGACACTGTTAGATGGTTAAAAATAGGTTACCTCTCATGCATTATCCAGTCTATTACCCAGCTTGTAGAGAACAGGGGAGGGATGGGTGAAATGGTAATGGAGCAATTAAAATATAAGCATCCTCTCAGAAATTTGCTACCAGTTTTTGAAGTGAATACATTATGATATTCCACCTATTTTGTTGCTCGATTTTTGAAAAAAAACTCTTCGGTTAATATGCAGTGGTTGTGGTCCTGCATCTCTGTCCTCATCCCTTTTGCTGTCTTCTAGAACAATCATTAGGTCCCCCCTGTCTTTGCCTTTTACCCAACTACTATCAAATGCATCAAAGGATAATCCACTGCAATTTCCACCAACTCCAACATGATGGTACCAAAAAACTCATCTTCCCCTCACTACGATCCTTATGACAGCACTCTGCAGGGACTGCTCCCGTGACACTCCTTTCCAGAGGATGTGGAAAAACTCAGCATGTCAGGCAGCATCTGTAAGGAGAGAAAGCAGAGTTGATGTTTTAAGTCCTTTTGGCTGAGTTCAGTTCTTGTATTGGCTGAAATTATTTGTGAAGGTCCACCTTCTCAACTTTGCATCTTGCCGGAGACCTGGTGATCCTCAGGTTAAATCACTGCCAGTCACCCACTTTGAGGGGAAGGGCAGTCTGTGGTTATCTGGGACTATGGTGACTTTACCTTTTTTTAAACTAGTCTAGTGACGTTACTGTGATGCCACAATCCTACCCAGTTGATATTTAAGATAATATTGGTGCCGATGTTCCATAGTTTATACATTGTTTTCCACCAGACAAGGTCTTGTGAGACATCTGAATAGAGTATCTCTTTCTTGGCCTTTGCAGATTTCAGTGCTGATTTCCTCATATCAGTTCAACGTAGCCATCATACCCATTAACAAGGGCTTATCAGGTAGATCCTTGTATTAATACCTTTTTTCTTAACTTTAAGACTGGGAGAAATCTATTGACTAATACTGAAAATGGATTTTTGGGTCCATTTGCAATGACAAACTGATCTACTCACTAATTTTACCATAAGGAAAATATGGACTTAATGGCTTTTGTCAAAAAGGCAG
Organism: Sphyrna mokarran; assembly: GCA_024679065.1. NCBI lineage: Eukaryota > Metazoa > Chordata > Chondrichthyes > Carcharhiniformes > Carcharhinidae > Sphyrna > Sphyrna mokarran. The sequence continues at coordinate 39,271,844 of JAGIQG010000015.1, forward strand.
ATAATTTTTTTCTTTGTGATTTTTATTCCACTGAACTCCATTTTTGTGTTTTGATGGAATTAGTTACTAGCCCTCTGGTGCTTAGGTCAAGTTACCTTGGCAGTGAATCTAATCTTATATACATCAGAGCAGCAGGATGGATTCATGGATAGGATTGCACTATTGCATGAGAACTCTTTTTTTCCTGTTAACATCACCCCATCCAACTGGAAAATATATCTTTAAAGGACCTTAACTGGTAACTGCCACTTGTGGATAGCCCTGCTCCCCACATCTCACCTCTGGAAAAATCCCTCATGCAAAGGATGGTGCCAGCAAATTGGCATCCCAGTTAGCTGCATAGAATTCCAAATCTGCTCACCTTCTTGCTCACTATCAAGACCCAAAAGTCCAGCCTGGTTTCCAAAGTTGCTGCATGCCTGATTGCTGCCTGCATGCCTGAGGTCAACTCAACCAGCATCTGGGATCGAATTGGGAGTTATTCTTGTCTGTATGGATCAGTTAATCACTGACATAAAGAGCTAATAATTTATTAAATTGTTGTCACATATTTTTCTGAATCCTACCTCCTAATTGCTGTACTAACTGGTATTAGAGTTTACTGCTGGCAAAATAGTTTTCAAAATCTTTTCTCTCTTTCCACTTATTCCTCAAGAATACAGTATGAGAAACCTGATTTTGATTAAGATACTGATTGTAAATTCTTTCAACAGTGCAACTTTCTGGAATTCTTGCATTTAGTAATTGAGAGTATTGCAGTTTTTAATCGTCCTACTGCTGCTAAAGCTCACTTTTAGCAATTACAATAATAGACCCATATGCAGCTATGAGAAATGTTGGACAGGAAATGATCTTTTAATCCACCTGGCACTCATACAATTGTGGTGCTTTGGAAGCCTCAGAAGAGAAAAAAAATCAAATAAGCTGTTGTCGTATATTATTGACCAATTGGGAGAAATGAACCTGGAAAAATCTCTTCTGATGAACTTCGGCAATTTAAGATTAGTCCAGGACACCACGTGTTCTAAATAGAGCTCCCTTGTATGGAGCGATTTCTATTACCGTCGTAAACTTTGGTTAAAGGCTGTCTACTAAAATATATATTTACAAGGGAACTGTTCAGCAATCAGGCATGCAGAAACTTTGGAAACCAGGCTGGACTTTTGGGTCTTGATAGTGAGCAAGAAGGTGAGCAGATTTGGAATTTTATGCAGCTAGCTGAGATGCCAATTTACTGGCACCATCCTTTGCATGAGGGATTTTTCCAGAGGTGAGATGTGGGGAGCAGGGCTATCCACAAGTGGCAGTTACCAGTTAAGGTCCTTTAAAGGCTTATTTTCCAGGTGATTTTCAGTTCTCCCTGAAGACAGCTTTTTAGTGATAGAGTGGCAGGCAGCACTCTGGGCAGCATTTTGAGGTCTTTACTGCCTGGATTTTTCCCTCAACAATAGTAGCTTGAATGCTGAGTAAAATTAAAAAGTTGGGAGAGAGAGGGCACCTCGTTCTGATGAATGGTCACGAATCTTGCTTCTCCCTGCACAGATGCTTCCAAATTTTGCATGAGTATTTTCAATTTTCCTGTTTTATTCAGAATTACTTGATTGTGGATTGTGTGCCGGTGTCCTGAAGGCTGTGAAAATTGGCACTATATAAATGCAAATTTGTTTATTCTTTCAGCTAATTTATGAACCTTGGTAATTCTGTTCAGTTACATATGACTCTTCCACAAACTGAAAAGAAATAGAAATGTGATGAATTATAACTTGGAGAATGGGACAAAATGGAAAATCAGTGGTTACAGTTAAGGAGAGATTGACAAAGATTTTGTCACGGGAATGAGGCAAAGGGATTGTTAAAAGTGCCATTAGGGGACTGAAGTGTTTTAACAGTGACAAAGGTGGGAAGCAGAATGTATTGTTAGAATAATGGTCCGTACTCAGATAAGAGCAAAACTGAACAAGAGAAGGCGGAATTCGGTTGCAACAAGTTAGGGGAACAAGAAAAGGGAGACAGTCAAGATGGAAGGGGAGCATTTGCAGTCTAAACTTGCTGAATTCAATGCTGAATTGAGAAGAATGATGAACTAATCATAGAATTCCTACAGTGCAGCAGGAAAGGCCATTCGGTCCATCAAGTCCGCACTGACTCTCAGCATCTTACTAGGTCCACTCATCAACCAAATCATCTAACTTGAACAATCAGGAGGCAACTGGAGTGTCCAGAGTAAACCCACGCAGACACAGGGAGATCCAATAAGGGCAGCAGAGCGGTGATGTTGATTGACAGTTGTGGGGAAGATTTGCATAGGTGCAGTCACTGCTTCCAGAAAGTGGTTTGTGGAGGAGCTGCTGTAAAGAGACAGGTAAACCCCAAGCATTACTACAGTGTTTCCTTCCCTACCTCCTCCTCTGACCAAAGAAAAGTCACTAGGGAGCAGTCAGGGGGTGGAGTAGCAACAGCACTTGAGTATAAATCTAACTTACCTCTGGGATCTGCAGCCTAGCCTCCAGGGAGCAGGCAGAGCAGCAGCAACACTGTATAAATCTGAACTTCCAGAAAAAAAACTCTGAAAAGTGATGTCACTGGAAAGCTGTGATGTGATTGGCTGGTGGGAAAATCTGTGTTCAATTTGATAAAGTACACTGCAAAATTAAAAAGAACCTAATTAAATTAATTAACTAAGTAGAGATGGCTGGGCAGGTGATGTGTTATAGTTGTATGATAGAGCTGGTAGATCCCATTGTGAACTGCTGTGACCACATCTGCAGCAAGTTTTGGTTGCTTGAGGAACTTTGGCTCAAAATTGATGAGCTGGACTCTGAGCTTTAGATGCAGTGGCACCTCTGGAGGGGGAGAGTTACCTGGATGCTTTGTTTCAGGAAGCAGTCACACCCAGTAGATTAAGTACTTTGGATTAGTAGGGTCTGACTGCAAGTGCGTCAGATAGGCGGATCCTGAATTCAGGAATTGAAGAGCTTCAGTTCCTGAACTTGTCCAACAGGTATGATGTACTTGCTCCCTCTGTGAATGACAAAAAGGGCCGTAGAAAGGTTAAGCTGGCCAACCATTGCACCGTGATACAGGAGACCATTCAAGAGAGGGGAGCAAAAAGACAAGTAGTAGTTGTTGGGGATTCTATAATTAGGGGGATTAATAGCATCATTTGTAAGCCAGATTATAAGTCCCATATGATATGTTGCTTGCCCAGTGCCAGGGTGAAGGACATCTCTGACTAGCTTGAAGGGATGTGGGAGGAGGAGTATCCAGATGTTGTGGTCCACGTTGGAATAAACAATATAGGCAAAACTAGGAAGGAAGACCTGTTTTGGGGATTATCAGGCATTAGAACTAAATTTAAAGCACAAGTCTTCGAGGGTAATAAAATCTGGATTACTACCTAAGCTACGTGCAAATTGGAATAGGGTTGAAAAAATTAGGAAAGTTAACATGTGATTAAGGGAATGGTGCAGAAAAGAGTGATTCCATTTCATGGGGCATTGGCATCAGTATTGGAACAGGAGGGATCTGTACCGTTGGGACAGTCTTCACCTGAACTGATACGAGACTAGTGCTCCAGCAAAAAGGATAAATAGAGTTCACAAGGATTTTAAACTAGAAGTGAGAGGAAGGAAAGAGTAAAACTATGGGAAGTATAATGGTTAATAGAAAGCAAAGTAGCAAGTTAAAGTGTGGAGAGAAAGTTTCAACTACATCGAAAATCAGGAAAAATGTTAAAAGCAAGGGGAACTCAGGAGATGTTATCAGTGGGAGGTGTTAGGATTCAAAACGAAGGTACAAAAACTAGCATAAAGGTACTTTGTCTGAATGCTTTAGCATTCAAGATAAGGTAAATAAGTTGACGGCGCAAATCATCGCGAACGAATATAATTTGGTGGCCAGTACAGAAATATAGAACATAGAACATTACAGCGCAGAACAGGTTATGTTAACATGGTTGCAGGATGGTCATGACTCGGAGTTAAATATCCACAAGTAGCAGAAGAAAGGACAGAAGGAAGATAAGAGAGGCGGTGCAGTTCTGATACATTGGAGAGGGTACAGAGGAGGTTTACCAGGATGTTGCCTGGTATGGAGGGCAGGTCCTATGAAGAGAGGTTGAAGGATTTGAGGTTGTTTTCGTTAGAAAGGAGGCGGCTAAGAGGGGATCTTATTGAAGCATATAAGATGATTAGAGGTTTAGATAGGGTGGACAGTGATAGCCTTTTTCCTAGGATGGAGAAAGCTAGCACGAGGGGACACAGCTTTAAATTAAGGGGTATGAGTTATAGGACGGATATCAGAGGTAGGTTCTTTACTCAAAGAGTGATTAGGGAGTGGAATGCCCTGCCTGCAGCTGTTGTAGATGCGCCAAGTTTGGTGGCGTTTAAGAGGTTAATTGATAAGTATATGGAAGAGAAGGGAATGGTTTAGTTTGGAGGGGCATTGCTTTTTATTTTGGTCGGCACAACATCGAAGGCCGAAGGGCCTGTTCTGTGCTGTATTGTTCTATGTTCTGTGTTCTATTTAATTTGACTTTAAGGCGATAGTGAAGAATGATATAGGTTCTATGAGGGAAAAAAGGTTGAAATCAGAAGTAGCAAGGAGAAAAAGTCACTGATTCATAACCCAACGAATAATAACCTCACAGTGGCATGAAAAATAAACAAAAAAGTAACAGATGCATACAAAGCATCTGGATCTTAATCTTTATAAATTGGTGCATGGAGTACAAAAGTTATAATGTTATGATAAACCTGTATGAAACTGCCCCAACTGGAGTATTATGTCCTCTGGGCATCACATTTCAGGAAGGATGAGAGACCTTATTACAAAGGATGCAGCGTGTATGAACATGGTTCCAGGGATGATGAACTTCAGTTACACGGTTAGCTCTCCTTGAAGAACAGAATTTTAAGAATACATAAAAGGACAAAATGTTGAAAATAAACCAGAGTTCTGGCAGCATCTGTGAAGAGAGAAACAGAGTTAATATTTTGAGTTGCTAAGCTTCTATTTAAACTGAAGCATTAACCTTTTCTCTCCATAGATTGTCAGGTCTATTAAGTATTCCCAGCATTTTGTGTTTTATTTCAGATTTCCAGAATGTACAGTATTTTACTTTTGTTTTCGATTAAGAGGAGTTGTGATCCAGGTCATCAAAATCAGGATTGTGTAGGTAGGGAGAAACTGTTACTGTTGATGGAAGGAACAAGAACCAGTCAGTGCACATTGATTTCAGGTGATTAACTGCAACATGAGAATTTTTAACCTGGATTCTGGATGATGAGCAGAAGTAGACATCTGGTGATGTTTTCTTTCCTTTGTCCCTTGTACTGTCAAATCTGGAGACACAGAACTTTGTAGTATCTTCACTTGCTGTCCCTAATCTGTATTCTTGAATACTTTGAACATGATGATCTTTTTACGTGTTCACACAATTTTAGAGTTTGATGATGAAGCTTTGGTTTTCTGTATTTATTCTAAATTTGTTTATTTTCCATTGAATAAAATTGGTAATCTGTTTTAATCACTGCCAAATTATTTTTGATATTACAGTAATTCAAAATGTGCAGAAAATTACTGTGTTCCAAACATAGATTCTGTTTAACTGATTTGCATTGGGCATTATATGACAATAGATTCAGAATGGACATGCATGCTTTCGAACTTATTGTTGGTGTCAGCTTTTTAACATTAAATGTAGATGGTAGTGAACAGGTGCAAGCAAGTATAAAGATCAGAACTGTGCCTTTTGGTGAAAGAACAATGCTGGACTAGCACTTTCACTAGTCACTTCTGGCTTTACGTTGTTAGAAGATGATATCATTTCTGATACTCAACAGCATAAAAGTAAGTTTTTTAATTTTATTTATTACTGTCACAAGTAGGCTTATACTGCCATGAAGCTACTGTGAAAATCCCTAGTCGCCACACTCTGACGTCTGTTCGGGTGCACATGGGGAGAATTTAGCATGGCCAAAGCGTCTAACCAGCATGTCTTTTGGACTGTGGGAAAGTGTGGATTCCACACACATGGTAACCCAAACCAGGAATTAGACCGGAGTCTCTGTCTCTGTGAGGCAGCAGTGCTAGCCACTGTGCCGCCCTCTAGAGATGAATATTCTTCAACGTATTCACTTAGACTGTTATTTTCTGGACTTGTGATTTATTATCAGTCATTCTCTAATAAACATTCATGGTATTTTCTAAATGCGAAGAAAATGAACAGAATTTCTTTTTAAGTATCTAATTTCCCAAAAGTGACATTTCAAATGTTTTCTCATTCTCAGCAATGACACAACGTGTCTATAACATATTATAGACATATTGTGCAAGTAAATTTACATTTAAGAGACAACAATAAAGATCTAAAGTTTGCAGCAGGAATAACACGTCTGTCAGTACGCTCTGTTATCCGGAAGTATATCAAACAGCAACTTGGGATCTGGATAGGTGCAATTAAATGTGCAAATCAAGAAGTTTCCATTTGACTGCCAAACTCCTTCAGAAGCTTCGGGATACTGGTATCTTGCTGAGAGACGTGCATACAAAAAGGATGACTTTAGTGTGATAGATATCCATTGAAGAGGATAAGTTAGAACTTGTCCATTCAAGTATAAGTGAATTTTTAACCATGTGCTAAGCCTTACTGTCACACTATCTCTCTAGGACTGAAAATTTCCCTTTTAAATGTATTGAGTCTCGTTCTTTCAGATTTTAATTACTGTTGGGAATTTTTTAAAATTCAAACTTTCTAAAAGATCTTTTTTTCGACTCTCAATTTCATCTTTCCTCTCATTTCCCTGTCTGAACATTTGTACATTGAATTGTATATTCTAACTTACACTTACTGGTTTAGCTGCAGTCTAAGGATTCTTCAATTTGGTTAAGAAAGTGCGCTATTGAGATTCCTTTTCACATAGGTGCCAGACTCTCTCCTTCCCCCCGTTTCCCACTCCCAGACAATAAAGGGCATTGCGCTGTTTTATCTTTCTAATTACATCAAGCTGCAGAAATTCACAGGAAGTTTGTGGGGAAAGCGTGATGAATGCCCAGCACTGTGTGTTTGCTGATTACTGTCAAATCTGAGCCATTAACTTGTTTAACAATCAGACACTGTTCAACTGTGTTGTATGTGACAACCCATGTGATTGTCAATGTCATCAACTGCAGCCTGTTTTTATCTTTTTAACCTAATGAAAAATGTAAAACAAGTGCTGATTGGAATAAAGCATATCAATATAATATCTATAATGCGCCTTAAATGGCACAAAGATGTACATAGGATATACATTTAAATCATGACACAATATTACAGAACTATTCTGTCTTCGGTATACTTGACTCTACTATAAAAACAGCGCAAATAACTGTTTTAATGCTTATTCTTGTTCTCAAAATATTCTAAGATACTTAAAGCAATGATTTATTTTTGAGATGAATGCAGAATTATGTAGGTAAATGTTACTAGCTAAATGTAAGTTTCTAACCTATATTTTTCAGTTGCAATTACTTTAATGCCAATGCTCATTCAATTAAAATAAATTGGTAATGCTGGTTTGTCAAAATGTTTTGTTTTGGTAGGGGTGATGGAAAAAATTGCACTTGAGGGTTATATTTTAAAGTGTATTCATATAAGTGTTTTGGGAAAACGCTTCCTCTCAATTTACGATCACAGATGCCCAGACAATCAGTCAGGTTTTTAAATCAAAAGCTGAAAAAGCAAGGTTCTTCCAGGTTTAATGGAATGTGGGGGAGATTGGTAATTATAAGTTAATTTGTATAAGTTATGATAAGAAAACAACATTGTTATTTTGCACTATTACTGAAGCCAACTTATAATGATTTGAATTGAGTCTGTTGATCTATAAATCAATTGCTATAAAATATAGCAAAATACAATTTGTGCTTGCCTTTGTGATGGATTTTACACAGCCCATTATAGCAGGAACTATGGTATGCAGGTCCACTTATGATTGGAGAGACTCCATGCCAGTCACTTATTGGTGGGGAAAAACTTCCACAAGTTAAGCCAAAAAGCCGACAATTCTGATGCATGATTCCCTGCTGGTGACAGCAGGATGTCTGTTAAGCTCGTTAATGAGCTAACTAACACCCGTTATCCCCAAAACCATTGCACTTAAGTGGTGGCTTAGGGATTAATTGGAAATTGCATTGGTCTCCACACACTTAGAAGACCACTCAAGAGTGGTTCACTGCACTTTCACGATCCAACAATCTGTTTCTCTCTATGCACCATGGCATTTTTACAACTATTTATTTGCTCAACTTATCTCTGTTTTCAATTTTATTGTCCATATTAAAGCCATTACATTTTCTCATCTTGGCCATTATTCCCGTGCAACCTCACCTCTGCTCTTCCCTTATTTTATATCACTACCTTGATCTCTTGTCTCCTGCAGCCTCAGCTTTACAATAGGTGCATGGAATTCATGGACGATTTTGCCACTTAAGATCGAAAGTATCTGATCAGTTGCCTTTGCTACTTCTGCCTTTCCCCAGTTCATCTATTGAAACTTGCTCTAAATTTTCGATCTGCTGTAATTTTGAACTTGTATTATTCTCTCCCTTCTGTCCTTTCTCTCTCATCTCACCTTTTCCATTAGACTCACTAGCTCCCTTGATCCTCTTCCTGCTAACTGCCTTACTCCTCACCTAGTCTCCACGTTAGCTGATATGAATCGTTTTCTAATTTCAAGTGTCCTCCCCCTCTCAAAATACAAAGTCATCACTCCAAAAATTTAACCAAGTACCCTATGTTTTTGCAAATTACTGTTGATATCCAACTCTTTCAAGTTCTTGAATGTATTGTCACTTCCAGAATTTATGCCAATCTTCACCAGAAGCCCATTGTTGAATTTCTCCAATCAGTTTACCATTATACCACAGTACCAATGTGGATTCAAAGCGGCAAATTTCATTCTACATGATTATGACAAAGGTAAATTATCCTTCCTTGTTCTTCACAACTAATCTGCAGCTTCTGAAAGTTTGACTGCGCCATCTTCCTGTAGCATCAATCCACTGTGTCCAGCTGGTTGGACTGCACACTCGACAACTGCTCCCCTTGCCAATTTCTCATTAACATGCCACTCCCCTGGTGACACCAGCTGGGAACACAGTTAATTTTTATATATACAATGAAGACACCCAGCTGTATCTCGCTGCCTCTCTTCTCCGTCTTTACTACATTATCAGACTGCTTGTCTGCCATCTAGCTGTGGATAAACATGCAAACACAGACTTCTCCTCCAATTCATTGGGAAGACTGAAGCAATAGTCTTTGATGTATGGGATGTTGCCTATAGGCAGTTGAACTATTCCTTGGTGTCTGCAGGCTGACCAGAAAATCACATTTGGCATCTGTTAACAGATATTAATGTAACTTTGTGTCTTAGTAGGTACCACTTATGGATGGATCTCCCTGCTGGTTCCCTATTTGGTCTCTGGGAAAATGACCTGGGTGTGCAGTGGGGCATGTAATCTGTACACAGGCTAGCAATGTCAATTCTACAGCCTCCTTCCACCATTCTGAACTACGAGGCTACAAGTTTTCCCCTTTTACAATTTAAAAATGCCTTAGAATATAATCAGGTTTTATCCTGGAATATTGTTTCCCTTCTAGAGTTTTTTTAAATGAAAGAGTGTTGAAAATAGTATGGGTGGACTTTTCACAAAAAACCCTTAAGTGTGACAATAACAAGTGAGAGGGAGTCCTCCACACCAGTGTTTTTGACATGCTCTGGATCGCAATATTTTGACACTCTCAGTCATTTTTTGAATAGGTGGCAACTTGACGCCAGTGTTGGACTAGTCCGACAAGTTGACAATAGACTTTCCTGCAATTGTACTGCAATCTACTGTGGTAAGAACTCAGTAAGAATTTAGCAACACCAATTTATAATCCAACCGATTTATTTGATAGTAAAAAAGCGAGCTTTCGACTCTGTGTCTTCCTCAGGCAAATGCAGTGTTCTGGTCTGCAATAGCACACATCAGCACAGACAGTCAGAGATTGCTGATTAGAATGCGAATCCTTACATCTAACCTGCTATTCAAGTGTTAAAGTGGCGAACAATGTGTGTGAAGGGAATCCTGAGCATTGTTGGAGAATTGTGTATTTTCTCCAGACAGCACAGTAAGTGAGGTTTTTTGCTAACCCAGGCAAGTTACGGGGGTTACAGCACGGGGGATCTACTGTGATGCCAGAGGAGGCTTGGTTGTTGCTGGTGGTGATGCTGAGTTTCTCAGGTTTCCTGTTCTTGGTGTGCATGTAGATGGTGTAGTTTCTTTGTCTCATCCGCTTGGCAGAGTTTTGCAGCTGGTCTGCATCCTGAGCGCAGTCCTGAACACCACTGCAGGGGAGTGGAGTCTAACATGCTGGTGAAACTGATCTCAATGTTTGGGTGCCATTTCTACTAGGGCACCTTATCCACTGGTGAACTAGGAGACGTCCTTTCACCTTCCGCAGATATCAGACCACTCCTTTTCAATAGTGACATGTTCTCCCCCATATTGGGTTGCCAGCATCAGAGCCTTCCAATGACATCTGACATGCACCCCCTTGATACTGCTCCTAGTTGTACTCCACTGGGATGGCCAGTGGGCACTGCTTAGTGATGCTCCAGCAACCCAGGAGGTTTTGATCTTCTATAGTGGAGACCAATAACGATGTTGCTGTGATATTATGCTGGAGAAATGGGAAGCATCCAAGAGGGGTGGGAGATATGTGTGCCAAACTCCCTAATCATGTGGATATCCAGTCAATCTGATACTAATAGGCTTCAGGCCCTTTTTGGGAGTGAAGCGATTTGCACCATTTAAAAAGGGCAGGGAAGATAGTGATGCTAAAAATGCATGCTGTTTTCCTAGCTCATAGTGCTGATCAATAAATATGGTGAGGTGCTAAAATCCCACCATGTGCAGTTTCAACTCCCCTGCAGCCTCCCCTTCCCAAAAGTACTTTCTTTAATTTCTCCTCTTCCTTTCTCCCAAGGCAGGACAAATATTTTAATATGGTTCTGGTATCTTGTCTAAATGGCTACTCTTCATATTTGAAATTGAATGTTGTAAATCACTACATCTATTAACTAAAGAAAACATCAGAGCCAAGCCACATACAGATATTGAATCAAGACTGTATGTGCCTTCTAACAGAGTTCACTGCAAAGTATTAGGATCTGGAGCCTTGGCTTAGTTGTTGACTTTCCTTCCCCAGTGCATTATTCACCCCCTCGGCAGTTACTTTGCTTTAAAAATCAAAACTAGGATTTCCTTATCCTAGTGACTTGATATGTCATTCAGTGCACTTATTGAAGTATTGATAATTCATTTATTTTATTCAAGAATCAATTTTAACATAGTTAGCTGAGTAATTCCAACACTGAGGTAATGGGATTCTCATTTTAAGAATAGCAGCTTTGAGTGCTGCATCTCCCCCACTTTTTTTGATGCACACTATTGAAGATAGAATGGTATTATAGTGATTTCATTATCAATAATAGCATGTTAAGACACGAATAAAACTCCTTAATTAATAGGTTCAAAAATCTCTGCCTAAAGCTTTCTGGTTATTCTCTTGGATAGATTTTTGCAAGTACGTTTTTTTTCTGTTTATTTAGTTTAGCATAAAAGGAATAAGATTTTTAAAATTCTTTCGTCAACTGTGTTGGTTTCCCAGATTATGGTTGTTGGAAAACCTGTAGGTTTCATGTTTGGGTTAAAATCTTGGGCCCTATTTTACCATTTTGATTCAAAATGTTGAGTGGATTTGAAACTGGGAGTGTTTCAGATCTGATGTTTTACATCTGTTCTCAGGCACTCCCACTCTGCCTGCAAAAACATCAGCGATTCTGAATCACACTGTATAAGCCTGTGGGTGGGGCTTAATGCACCTTAAACCCTGCAATCTGCAACTGTGCATGCGCAAAAATAATTGATACAATGCCGCTCCTCTGGCATTTTGCTCCTGATGTAGAGATGCCGGCGTTGGACTGGGATAAACACAGTAAGAAGTCTGACAACACCAGTTTTAAATCCAACCGATTTATTTGATAGTAAACTCGTAAGGTTTCGGCTCTATAGCCTTCATCAAGCAAATGAGGTGTTCTGGTCTCCAATAGCACACCTATCAGCACAGACAGTTTACAGATTACTGATTAGAATGCGAATCTTTACACCTAACCTGCTATTTAAATCTTAAAGTGGCTAACAGTGTGAGTGGAAGGAACACTGAGCACAGATTAAAGAGATGTGTATTGTCTCCAGACAGCACAGTAAGTGAGGTTTTTTTGCTAACCCAGGGCAAGTCATGGGGGTTACAGATAGTGTAACATGAAGCCAAGATCCCTGTTAAGACCATCCTTGTGTGTGGAACTTGGCTATCAGTCTCTGCTCAGCGGCTCTGCTGTCGTGTGTTGTGAAGGCCTCCTTGAAGAATGCTTGCTCAAAGGTCGGAGACCGAACACTTCAGTGGTCATGGGCATTCGGCTTCCGACTTTCAGGTAAATGTTCTTCAAGGGGGCCTTCACGACACACGACAGTGCAGAGCCGCTGAGCAGAGACTGATAGCCAAGTTCCGCACACGTGAGGATTGTCTTAACAGAGATCTTGGCTTCAGGTCACATTATCTGTAACCCCCATGACTTGCCCTCGGTTAGCAAAAAAATCTCACTTACCATGCTGTCTGGAGAGAATACACATCTCTTTAATCTGTGCTCAGTGCTCCTTCCAATCACATTGTTAGCCACTTTAAGACTTGAATAGCAGGTTAGGTGTAAAGATTCGCATTCTAATCAGTAATCTGTAAACTGTATGTGCTGATAGGAGTGCTATTGGAGACCAGAATACCCCATTCGCCTGATGAAGGCCATAGAGCCGAAAGCTTACGAGTTTATTATCAAATAAATCGGTTTGATTTAAAACTGGTGTTGTCAGACTTCTTACTTTGCTCCTGAGCCAGATAATACGTCATCTGCCCCCCCACAGGCATTGCCTTACCACCCCCCTCTCCCAACATTATTGACCTCGTTATCTCCACATCCTAATTAATTTTTTTCATTGTAGAATGAAATTCTCTCTTCAGGCTTTAATATTAAACATGTGCTATTTTAAAATATTAGTTACTCGATCTTTTGGAACATGATGGATGTAGTAGCCATTGTCTTGTAGAATCTCACTCTCGATTGATTTACTGCTCTTAGGCATTGTTCTATTTGTTATACTTGTGTCTGTGTTGTGTTAAACAAACACAGCTTGATACTCTTACTCACTCTTCTCCAAAGATGTGGGGGGGTAGGTGGATTGGCAGTGCTAATTTCTTCTTTAGTGCCCTCCCCTTCACCCTCACTGATCTCGAGCAGAGAACTGTTGGAAACTCGAACTAACCTCACTAACTGGAGTGTCGAATTTTGTAGAGCATGTCTGTCAATTTTGGACGGGCAAATGCAGCGGTAAAGTGGGAAGTGCTGGTAAGGTTGGGTATGTAGCCTATTAAGTCAATTTAAATGCATGTGGCCATTTTCGGGTCTTGGTGAAGGGGGAAACAGAGCTGATGCAGCCGTGAATTGTGCTACTTGCCTCACGCCCGACGTTACCAAGTTTTTGCGCCTGAAAATGGGCGCAATTTGATGGTAAAATCGGGCCCCATGAGTCTTCTTTGAAATTTGCAAACTAATGAAACGTATAAATTAGTCTGGCTATCCTAAGTAAGTTGTTTTTGGTTGAAATATCTTAAGTATAATACTAATTACTAAAAAAGCTATAACAACATTTCTGAAAAGTAAATATATTAGCAGGTTTTATCGGTCAGTTACTTTGGAAGGAAATTAAACATCCTATGTTTGAGTGTTTAAATACAATTTTGCCAACAGAATTTAATCTTGCCAGATAGTCGTACGGTCTTTATCCAAAGACAGTCTGGATTAGTATTATCTTGTTTTGCTTTCTTCTATTTAGCAGCTGTGTAGAAGCTGACATGTCTCCCTTGGGCATGGAGTGACCTGTTATTCAACCAGATCTAGTGTATTAATGCTAGCAGTTGCTGCCTCCCTGAAGAATGATCAGCAGGTTTTGTTTTGAGGTTAGGACTGAGACACAAGTTGATGATGTTATATACACACGTCATTTTTATTGAATGTTTTAGCTAGCTTAGAGATTCTTTGTGTTAAATTTTAAACTTGGCAATAAACTGTAAACTATAAATTATCTGGTCTGATGGCTTTAGAGTTGTACATGGGATTATTTACAATTAGTTTAAATGATGTAGTTCAAAAAAATGCTTGTTGGAGGATTCAGTTGGCAGTAATATTTTGGATGATTCAATTGGCAGGATCTGGTTATTTCAAATTTTTACCTTGCATAAAATTTCCAGTGATTTTTGGATGGCACCAACAAGAAGATTGTGTTTGTAGTTTTCCACCTTGTTGGCAGATTTGGCACATCCATTTCCAGCAAGCTTAATATTTTTCTTTAACTAACTGCCTTGTACAGATGCTCCCCTTTACTGGCGATTATGATTTTGAAAATGGTCACAAGATAGCAACATAGTTCTAATGTGGACTGCCTATTGTAGAAATGGTTCTGAAAATCAGAAAATGCTAGGATTGATGTAGTTATAGTACAATCTAGAAGCTCAACACCATCTAGATATGAATAGGTTGTTCTGCACTGTCCTTTCCATGCCTAGTGCACTGTGACTGGCATGCATATTGATCTGCAACAACTTTGCAAAATTACCTTTTGTTGTGATTTCTAGCAACCAAAAGATGAGAACAGAAATTGCCACCTCCAAAGTTCCCTGACATCATCCTGGGCTTAATTTTGCATTCCACCATGAGGTGGGAATATAGGCATGTGCACCCTAAAAGTTATGGCGCCATGAGGAGGAGAAGGCATTGCCTATGTTCCCTGCCCATGGCCCGACTGAGATATGAAGTTGGCAATTAATGCCCAATGAAGTGTCTCAACCCACCGTGGCTTTGATTTAATGGGCAATGGGAGAGCTCTGCATCCAGTGTGTAACATGGCAGGTTTGCTGATCAGTAATAAATAGGATGCCTCCTTCCTAGGTCGCCTGTGCCAGTTGGAGGCCCTTCATGTGTCCATCCTGAACTCCTGGTTTTGATCAACATGTCCCCACTCCACCTTTCTGGGGTTTGCCAGTCCGATTCCATAAGAATGACTTATCTGTGTTTCCTGTGGCATCTATTGTTTCTCTTTCTGACTGACCTGACATATGTGTGTATTTTTTTGTTATATGGGAAATATTACTCTTGAAATAAACTTTAAGTGAAACTTCAAAGGAAAGCATTTGCAGGCAATGTGGGATACTATGGGATGAAATCAGGCCTTTGCATGCTGGTTTTTCAAAACGTTATTTATTACTATGGCGATCTACATTTTGCATTGCAATACAAATATGATTCTGCATTTTTGAGAATTTGTTTGCCAGAACAGAATCATTAATTGAAAAAAATCTATCCATTATATCTTTTTAACTAACATTGCTCCTTCAAGATTCCTTTTCTAATTTTGTGGCCTGGGGCTTGGCTCCTCTTTCTGCAACTGTTCCCTAAACTTCCTAATCCACAAATCGCAGGCATTAAGGAGAGGCAATACCATCTCCACAATTATCCTCAGCATTGGCGCTCCACAAGGTTGTGTCTTCAACCCCTTAATATACTCCTGATACACCTATGCCTATATGGCCAAATTCCCCTCAACTCTATTTTCAAGTTTGTTGATGACACCACTGTTGTGATTCGCTTCACAAACAATAATGAGACATAGTACAGGAAGGAGAGAATCTGGTGAATTGGTGCGATGACAATCTCTTCCTCAATGTCAACTCATCAACTTCAGGAAGCATAGTGGAGGGCAAGCCCCTATCTACATCAATAAGACAAAGTAGAAATGGCCGAGAGCTTCAAGTTTTTAGATGTCTAGATCGCCAACGACCTGTCCTGGTTGCTCCATGTGGACACTATAGTTAAGAAAGCCTGCCAACGCCTCTACCTTTTCAGAGACTAAGGAAATTTGGCATGTCTGCTCCAACTCTCATCAACTTCCACAGATATGTGATAGAAAGCATTCTTTCTTGTTGCATCACAGAGCATACAGCTTGGTATGGCTCTGGTTTTGTCCAAGACTGCAAGAAACTGCAAAGGGTCATGAATGAAGTCCAGTCCATCACTCAAACCAGCCTCTCATCCATTGACCCTGTTTACACTTCTCACTGATTCAGAAAAGCAGCCAGCATAATCAAGGACCCCATGCATCCTGGATATGCTCTCTTCCACCTTCTTTCGTTGGGAAAAAGATACAAAAGTTTGAGATCACATACCAATTGACTCGAATACAACTTTTTGCCTGCTGCCATCAGACTTTTGAATGGACCTTTCTCGCATTGAGTTGATCTTTCTCTACATCTTGGCTGTGACTGTAACATTATATTCTGCATTTGCTCCTTTCCTTCCCTATGTCTGTGTAGCTCTCAAACAATACTTTTTACTGTGTACAATAAATCAAATTTTTTGCATATTTTCTTCATTTGAAATTATTATATCAGTAAAGTGGGAGATATGTTAGAAGTATGACATGTAATCCAATCTACAAAAAATGAACAGATATGAATTTTGTACTGACATGTACTTTGTTGCTTTGTGTTGTAGAATATACAACACGATATTCTTGAAACGAGCCAAATAATGTTTCTTTTTCATATTTGATTATGTTGTATTATGTGTCGTCTGGAATTCGTAGGTTTTCCCCATATCTGCATGGGTTTGCTGCTGGTGCTCCAGTTTTCTCCCATGCTCCAAAGATGCACAGGTTAGGTTGATTGGCCATGCTAGGTTGCTCCTTGGTGTTGGAGGATGAGGAGAGTAAATACATGGTGTTACAGAGTGGGGTTGTTGTCAGTGTAGGATCAATGGATTGATGACTTAAATTCTGTACTATAAGATTATATGATTCTAAGTTATTCATATTTATTCTTGAAAGCATGCTGGGTGAATAGCATCAGCTGTTGCACTAATTATTAGCATTGTGCTCAAAGAACTTCAAATTCTGCATTAAATATGGGTACTGAAAAAGATTTTGTTTCTTGTGCATAAAGAACAAAGAACGAAGAACAGAACAACACAGGAAACAGGCCCTTCGGCCCAAGGAACCCGCGCCGCCGCCCCGATATTCCCACCTCTACCCGTGATCCTTGTCTATGTTGTTAGATCTATGGATTAAAAACTAAATTTGAGACAATTTAAGGAGAATCTCTTTTGCCAATTAGCCTAAGAACACATTTTTGGGATGTGGGAGGAAACCGGAGCACCCGGAGAAAACCCACGCAAGCACGGGGAGAATGCACAAACTCCCACAGACACAGGCTCAAATCCATGTATCTGCACAGCACAGCAATAGTCACTGAACTGTCGTGTTGCCCATCAAATGGTCCAGGTCAAGCGTACACTAACGATGTGAAGCACTAGGATACTCTCAAAAAAATCCAAGAGCAGCCCTCTCACGACCCATCGCGTGTATGCCCCTTGTTAGACAACAAGGTGGATCAAAGCACTTGTAGGATAAAAACAAGTACATCGATATCATCATCTATTTACACATTTCCCAGGGACTCTCGAGGCTCATGATCTCTATTTTAAATCAGTTTTCTATACCCCTCCATTCCCATTCTGTTCATGTGCCCATCTACGTATTTCTTAAATAACTCCAGACTGCCTGCCTCCACCACTTGACTTGGCAGCGCATTCCATACCCCCACCACCCTCTATGTGGGGGAAAAAAACTCCCTCTAGCATCCAAATTATACCTTGCCCCCCTCACCCTAAGCTCGTGACCCCTCATGCTATTTGAGTCCATCCTAGGAAAAAGCTTAACCCTGTTTACTCTATCTATACCCCTCATAATTTTGTACAGCTGTATTAGATCTCCTTTAAGTCTACGTCTTTCTAAGGAAAACAGTCCCAATTTGCCTAACCTCTCCTCGTAACTCAGACCTTCCATACCAGGCAGCATCCTGGTAAACCATAAAGTTTGCACAGAAGTGCTAGTTTTTTCATGTTCAGAAAGGTAAATTTGAATTAGCAGCCATACAGTTGGAATTTTTATTTGATCATTTTGTTTTGCTTTCATAGTCTTTTGGTGCTACTTTTAGGCACTTTGTTTAGCTTTATGCTCCATGCTGTGCTTGGGAAAATGTTACAATGGGCATAAATGTTACAATGGGTTAAATGGTGACTATGTTACAAGGTACTTTTGATCAGTTTTGTAATGATTTCCTGGTTGCATTTGAAGGATGCACAAAATAAATATCATTTAACTTGGTGTTTTAAATAAATGCATTGATTGTGTCTTAACTAACGGCTTGTAAAACTATTTGTGATCACTAAGTAGGTTAATGTACTTCAGGAAAGCTACAGTAGAACATGAACTGGCAGTTTTTGCAGAGATTCAGAACAATGGACCTATGTGCAGGGAGGCTACGCTGATCACTCAAATGAGGCTGTAAACTGATAGTACCTTCCAGATGATGTAAGAGTCATATGACATTTGATGTACAACAGACATGTCTAAACAATGGCTGCTTCATTGTAAAAACAATACAATATTGTCCCTTTGTCAGTCAGAACTAATATACAGCACTGTGGCATCAGTGAAAGACTCTGAAATCAAAGAACAATACAGCACAGGAACAAGCCGTTCGCCCCTCCAAGCCTGCACTGATCATGTTTATATCCCTCTATTCCTAATCCGTTCCTGTGGCTATCTAAATCTTAAATTATTCTAGCATGTTTGCCTCAGTACCTTGCTTGGCAGCGCATTCCAGGCCCCCACCACCCTCTATGTAAAATATGTACCCCACATATCTATATTGAATCTTGTTCCCCCATTACCTTGAACTTGTCACTCCTTATGCTTGTCATTTCTGACCTGGGAAAAAGCTTCCAATGGTTCACCCTATCTATGCCCTTCATAATCTTATAAACTTCTATCAGATCGCCCCTCAACCTCCGTCTTTCCAGGGAGAACAACTCTAGTTTGATCAATCTCACCTCATGGTTAATATCCTCTGTACCAGGCAACATCCTGGTAAATCTTTTCTGCACTCTCTCCAAATCCTCCATCCACATCCTTCTGATAGAGTGGTGTCCAGAACCGGATGCGGTATTCCAGATGTGGCCTAACCAAAGTTTCATACAACTGCAACATCATATGCCAACTTTTATACTCTATACCCCATCCAATAAAGGCAAGTGTACCATATGCCGCCTTCACCACCTTTTCCACCTGTGCTTCCACCTTTAAGGATCTTTAAGGATTTAAGGACTTGCACACCCAGATCCCACTGTGTGTCTATACGCCTGATGGTCCTGCCATTTATTGTATATCTCCCCACCTTATTAGATCTACCAAGATGCATCACTTTGTACTTATCTGGAATAAATTCCATCTGCCATTTCTCCTCCCAATTTTCCAGCCTATCTATATCCTGCTGTATTTTCTGACAATGTTCCTCACTATCCGCAACTCCAGCAATCTTTGTGTCATCCACAAACTTACTAATCAGACCAGCTACATCTTCATTCGTATATACTACAAACAAGAGGTCCAAGTACAGAGTCCTGCGGAAAACTACTGGTCACAGACCTCCAATCAGAAAATGACCCCTTTACTCTACCCTCTGTCTTTTATAGTCAAGCCAGTTCTGTACCCATCTAGCTAGTTCATCTTTGATCCTGTAAGATTTACAGGATCTTTTGCACCAGCCTACCAAGCGGGACTTTGTCAAATGCTTTATTAAAATCCATGTCGATGACATCCATGGCTCTTCCCTTGTCAAACATTTTTGTCATCTCTTCAAAAAAAACTCAACCAAATTTGTGAGATATGACGTCTCTCGTACAAAACCATGTTGTCTATTGCTAATGAAGACTGTTCAGTTCTAAACGTGTATGGATCCTATCTCTAACAATTTTCTCCAGCAACTTCCCTACCATGGACATCAAGGTCACTGGCATATAATTACCCGGGTTATCCTTGCTACCCTCGTTAAATAATGGAACCACATTTTCTATCCTCCAATCCTCTGGGACATCACCTGTGTCCAATGAAGAAACAAAGATTTCTGTTAGAGGCCGAGTAATTCATCTCTTGGCGCTCTCTCTCTCTCTCTCTCTCTCTCTCTCTCTCTCTCTCTCTCTCTCTCATATCTAGGACAGATGCCATCTGGCCCTGGGGATTTGTCTCCCTTAATGCTTTCTAAAACATCTAACACTTCCTCCCTTGCAATTGCGATTTGTTCTAATGGATCTACACATCCTCTGAGATGTGTAGACCCATTAGTAATGTGTCCCTCTCCTTTGTGAATACTGATACAAAGTATTAATTTAGGATGTCTCCTATTAAGAAGAGCTAGAAGAGGACATGAGAAGACTTTGGCAAATAGGATCAAGGAGAACCCTAAGGCTTTCTATAGGTATGTCAAGAATAAAAGATTGGTTAGGGCAAGATTAGGGCCAGACAGACACAATAGTGGGAAGTTGTGCATGCAGGCTGAAGAGATAGGAGACGCACTAAAGGAATATTTTTCGTCGGTGTTCATGCAAGAAAAAGTCAATGCAGTTGGGGAGAATACTGAGATACAGGCTTTTAGACTAGATGGGATTGAGGTACTTGAGGAGGTGTTAGCAATTCTTGAGAGTATGAAAATAGGTAAGTCCCCTGGGCCAGATGGGATTTACCCTAGGATTCTCTGGGAGGCTAGGGAGGAGATTGCCGAGCCTTTGGCTTTGATCTTCATGTTGTCATTGGCTACAGGTATAGTGCCGGAAGATTGAAGGATAGCAAATGTTGTCCCCTTGTTCAAGAAGGGGAGCAGAGACCATCCTGGGAATTATAGACTGGTGAGCCTTACTTCTGTTGTGGGCAAAGTTTTGGAAAGAATTATAAGAGATAGGATTTATAATCATCTAGAGAGGAATAAATTGATTAGGGATAGTTGACACCAATTTGTGAAGAGTAGGCTGTGCCTCACAAACCTTATCAAGCTTATGAAAATATCACCAAAGAGATGGATAAGGGTAAGGCAGTTGACGTAGTGTATATGGATATTAGCAAAGCGTTTGATAGGGTTCCCCATGGTAGGCTACTGCAAAAAATGCAGATGCACAGGATTGAGGGTGATTTAGCAGTTTGGATCAGGCATTGGCTAACTGATAGAAGACAGAGGGTGGTGGTTGATGGGAAATATTCAACCTGGAGTTACAAGTGGTGTACCTCAGGGATCTGTTTTGGGGCTACTGCTGTTTGTCATTCTTATAAATGACCTAGATGAGGGTGTAGAAGGATGGGTTAGTAAATTTGCTGATGACACTAAATTCGGAGGAGTTGTAGGCAGTGAGGATAGATGTTACAGTTTGCACAGGGACATAGATAAGCTGCAGAGCTGGGCCGAGAGGTGGCGAATGGAGTTTAACGCGGAAAAGTCTGAAGTGATTCACTTTGGTAAGAGTAACAGGAGTACAGAATATAGGGCTAATGGAAGGACTCTTGGTCGTGTTGACGAGCAGAGAGATCTCAGTGTACATGTGTAGATCCCTGAAAGTTGGCACCCAGGTTGATAAGGTTGTTAAGAAGGTGTACAGTGTGTTCGCTTTTATTGGTAGAAAGATTGAATTTTGGAGCCGTGAGATCATGTTGCAACTGTACAAAACTCTGGTGTGGCCGCACTTAGAGTATTGCATACAGTTCTGGTCGCCACACTATAAGAAAGATGTGGAGGCATTGGAAAGGGTGCACAGGAGGTTTACCAGGATGTTGCCTGGTATGGTGGTAAGGTCTTAAGAGGAAAGGATGAGGGACTTAAGGTTGTTTTCATTAGAGCGAAGAAGGTTGAGAGATGACCTAATTGAGGCATACAAGATGATCAGAGGGTTAGATAGGATAGACAGTGAGAGCCTTTTTCCTCAGATGGTGATGGCTAACATGAGGAGACATAGCTTTAAATTAAGAGGTGGTAATTATAAGACGGTTGTCAGAGGTAGGTTCTTTACTCAGTGGGTAATAAGGACATGGAATGCCCTGCCTGCAGCAGTTGTGGACTCGCCAACTTTAAGGATGTTCAAATGATCAGTGGATAGGCACATGGATAACATTGGAATAGTTTAGGTTCGAGGATCATTAGATTGGTTCCACTGGTCAGCGCAACATCAAAGACCGAAAGGCCTGTACTGCGCTGTAATGTTCTATGTTCTACTTCCTTGGGTTCAAAGCATAATTGCCCTCCTTTGTTCTTGAGTCCGAATCTTTCTCTGACAATACCCTCATTCCTAATGTATGCATAAGATGCCTTGGGATTCTCCTTAATCCTGTCTACTAAGGACATTTCATAAACCCTTTTTGCCCTTCTAACTAACTTTTTTGAGATTCAACGTTTACACTCTAATCTGAAAAGAAGGTATCAAACTGAAAGCAATTGAAAAGCTCCCTCAAAGACATGAAAACATGAAGGCTGGGAGGCAGAGAAGAAATCAGCTATTCAGCCGACTAAGGGCTACACAATAGCGCATGTGAAAAATCATGATCCAGCAGCAGAGTCAAAGGAATGGTAGGAGGGGGGAAGTGCGAATCAGTTCGTAATGATTGTCCAACGGGCTGAAAGCAGTAAATTGGGTTCAATAATTATTTCCAATAATTTACAATAATTATTAATGATTATGAAATAGAGATAATTACCAAAGAGAGTGTGTGACAACAGTGGGAATCAGAGAAGCCTGACCAGTGTGTGAAAACTCCATTATTGGAACAAATTGTGAAAATCCAGGTAAACTTCAGAGCTTAAAATGATGGATTGGGCATGTGGAAGGATCAGATCTTACACTGAATGGAGCACAATAAAGGATGAAGTTTTTAAGATTTGGAATCGCATCTGGATTAAACAAACGTCAGAGGCTGAAGAGGTCAACACGTTATTGAACTCTGCTGGAGCAATTGTTGCTGATATGTGAGCAAGGCATTTATGAAACATCAGAAATTCGAAGTGATCTTAAAAGTTTTTGATTATTTTAACCTATTGGAGTAACAAGTTATTAGACCCAAGTTTAACGAGTCCGGACGCCTTATGAACTCTCAGTATCTTTGACTTGCATTAACTGGCTGAAGGTTGTGAATCTTTAATCTGAGCTGATATGAGGCCACATCATAGTCAGGTTAACAATACTGCTCTTTCTGACTTACTGCAATCCAAAGAAAGTTTGTGTTTTTCAATCAGAGGTCTATCAGCAAAATAGGGCCATTTAAGAATAGAGAACAAACAGTGGTTCAGAAAACTGTGAATGGACAAAGAACACTTCTGGGGCAAAAAGGAACTTTTGGAACAAAAGCTCAAGATATCAGTAAACCATACCATCACTGTGGCATGAATAGTATCCTGCAAGCATTACAGAATGCTTTTTTTGTAAAAGGCTGAGACACTTTTTGGGAAAATGTGCAAAACTAAAACTTAAGATACGCGGAGGATCACAAGCAGATCCTACCTTTGATGAAATAAAGCAATCTCATCAAGAAGAGGGACATCAGTGCTTCCTAGGAGAGATCAAAGATTCAAGATGTACTTTTTTGGAAATGGACTTTGTGTTAATGGATGCATCGTTTTAAATTGGATATGGGGCCAAGTGGACCAGTCCTATGAAATGTGCTAGTAAAATGGCCTGAAGCTATCTACAACCTAGATTGTGGTACAGGAGGAATCAGGCTCAGGTTATTGCAAGCAATGCCCCAGTAAAAACAAATAGATACAAGAAACATTGTGTTCTTCGCAATTGAGTTGCAAAGTCTGTATCAATCACCACGTCAGAGGCTGAAGAGGTCAACACATTATCGATCACCAGGAGACTAACCAGCAAGGATCTGGTCTGACTTCAGAGAAGATGTTCCAAAACAGTCACTGAAGATTGAATACAGTAGAATACTGTGAAAAGATTCCAAACCTCTGCGTCTTTTCACACTAAAGATCTTGCATCCACCCAGAAATTGATCCAACTGCAGAATGGCAAGATAACTAAGTTGAGAGTCATCTTCCCCCATCGTTGAACTAATGGACTGATGTTTTGGAATAGTTCCAACTCCTAAATCAAAAGAGTTCCTTCGGATTTGGCTTGACACAAGCAAAGGTGTGGTGAGGGGAAATCCACTCAATGTGCTTGATGGATGACAACTTGATCAAGCTCTCTGAAATACGGTGTGCTCTTAACTCTATGCCAACTGTGATTCTCGGCATGTACCATTTAGATAAAAAATCAAAACAGCCATTACCCCATTCTGCAGATTTACTTTAATCGTTTGCTGCTTGCATAACCTTGGCATCCAAAATGTTTCAGCAACCAATGTCGTTACCTTGCAAAGCCTGAAAGGTATAATCTGCCACATGGAAGGCAACCTTGTCCACAAAGCAGCTGTTGAGGAACACGACTTGAGACTTAAATCTGTCCTGAAACGCTTACAGGAAACATGACTTAATGATAAGGGTGAATTCTCTAAGACATTCATTCGATATTTAAGCCACATTTTGAGCAGCAAAGGGAGAATGGCAGACCTGCAAGACAATAACCTTTAGTGAATTCCAAATCCTGTCATCCATTCCAGATTGGCAATGACTCTTGGGTTGGTAAATCAGCTGGCAAAATTACTGCCAAATCTAGCAGAAGTTGCAGAGCTTGTGACAACATTATTGAAGAAGATTCAGAAATCGTGTTGTGATGCACGCATTCTGAACAATTTAAAAATGTCTCCATATGTCCTGGCTGCTAATGACCCTTAGTTGACCACAATCACAGTTGATACCCACGTGATTTAGTAGTCCTGTTTCAAGAGCATCTGGATGGGTGTCACCGACCAGTGTATTACACATCTTAAAATTAAATGCACTTGTAGAGAAAGAGATTCTTTCAGTCATATGGGCTTGTGAGAAGTCATTAAACTATATCATTAGACTGGACACAGGTGAGGTCCCAGAGGAGTGGAGAATAGCTAATGTTGTACTGTTGTTTAAAAAGGGTAGTAGGGATAACCCTGGAAATTATAGGCCAGTGACTTTGACGTCAGTGGTAGGGAAGCTGTTCGAGGGGACTCTTAGGATGTATAGAGCGTTGCGATCTGATTAAGGATATGCAGCATGGCTTTGTTAAGGGGAGGTTGTGCCTTACAAATCTGGTAGAATTTTTTGAGGAAGTGATGAAAACGGTGGATGAAGGGCGAGCCATTGATGTCGTCTATACGGACTTCAGTAAGGTGTTTGACAAAGTCCCTCATGGGAGGTTAGTTGAAAAGGTCAAGGGTCTTACTTCTGTTGTGGGCAAGGTATTGGAGAGAATTATTAGGGATAGGATTTATAGTTATTTAGAGAGAAATGAATTGATTGGGGATAGTCAGCATGGTTTCGTGAAGGGTAGGTCATGCCTTACTACCTCATTGAGTTTTTTGAGAAAGTGACCAGAGAGGTGGATGGGGGTAAGGCGGTTGATGTAGTATATATGGACTTTAGTAAGGCTTTTGATAAGGTGGCCCATGGAAGACTTCTACAGAAAATGCAGATGTTTGGAATAGAGGGTGATTTAGCAAATTGGATTAGAAATTGGCTGGCAGATAGAAGACAGAGGGTGGTGGTTGATGGGAGATTTTCATCGTGGAGTTCGGTGACGAGTGGTTTGCCTCAGGGGTCTGTTTTGGGGCCCCTGCTGTTTGTAATTTTTATAAATGATCTGGATGAGGGTATTGATGGATGGATCAGTAAATTTGCAGATGATACTAAAGTTGGTGGTGTGGTAGATAGTGAAGAGGGGTGTTTTAGTTTACAGAGTGACTTGGACAAGTTGCAGAGCTGGGCCGAGAGGTGGCAAATGGAGTTTAATGTGGAAAAGTGTGAGGTAATGCACTTTGGCAGGAACAATAAATGTGTCGAGTATAGGGCTAATGGTAGGGCTCTTAATAGTGTTGAGGAACAGAAGGATCTTGGTGTATGTGTCAATAGATCCCTGAAAGTAGGCAGTCAAGTGGATAAAGTTGTTAAGAAGGCATATGAGGTCTTAGCTTTTATTGGTAGGGGGATTGAATTTAGGAGCCGCAGCATCATGTTGCAACTGTACAAAACTCTAGTGCGGCCGCACTTGGAGTATTGTGTGCATTTCTGGTCGCCACATTATAAGAAAGATGTGGAGGCATTGGAGAGGGTACAGAGGAGGTTTACTAGGATGTTGCCTGGTATGGAGGGCAGGTCCTATGAAGAGAGGTTGAAGGATTTGAGGTTGTTTTCGTTAGAAAGGAGGCGACTAAGAGGGGCTCTTATTGAAGCATATAAGATGATTAGAGGTTTAGATAGGGTGGACAGTGATAGCCTTTTTCCTAGGATGGAGAAGCTAGCACGAGGGGACACAGCTTTAAATTAAGGGGTATGAGTTATAGGACGGATATCAGAGGTAGGTTCTTTACTCAAAGAGTGATTAGGGAGTGGAATGCCTTGCCTGCAGCTGTTGTAGATGCGCCAAGTTTGGTGGCGTTTAAGAGGTTAGTGGATAAGTATATGGATGAGAAGGGAATGGTTAGTTAGGAGGGGCATTGCTTTTTATTTTGGTCGGCACAACATCGAAGGCCGAAGGGCCTGTTCTGTGCTGTATTGTTCTATGTTCTATGGTCATGGGATACGAGGACAGGTAGCTAGATGGATAAGTAACTGGCTTAGTAATAGGAGATAGAGAGTAATAGTGGAAGGGTGTTTTTCTAGCTGGAGGTCGGTCACTAGTGGTGTGCTGCAGGGCTTGGGATTGGGACGTCTTCTATTTGTAATATATATAAATGACTTGGAAGAGGGAGTAAGTGGAGTGATCAGCAAGTTTGCAGACGATACAAAGCTGGCTGGACTTGCGGATAGTGAGGAGCATTGTCAGGCGATGCAGCAGGACATAGATAGGCTGGTAGCTTGGGCAGACAGATGGCAGATGGAATTCAATCCTGATAAATGTGAGGTGATGCATTTTGGGAGAAAGAATGTAGCGGGGAGGTATATGATAAAGGGTAGACCTATTAAGAATATAGAAATGCAGAGGGACCTGGGGGTGCAGGTGCACAAGTCTCTGAAGGTGGCAGAGCAGGTGGAGAAGGTTGTGAAGAAAGCATATGGTATACTAGCCTTTATAGGAAGGGGTATAGAGTACAAGAGCTGGCCTTTAATGTTGCAGTTGTATAAAATGTTGGTTAGACCTCATTTGGAATACTGCGTCCAGTTCTGGTCGCCTTACTACCGGAAGGACGTGGAGACTTTGGAGAGAGTGCGGAGG
This sequence comes from Sphyrna mokarran, assembly GCA_024679065.1. Lineage (NCBI taxonomy): Eukaryota > Metazoa > Chordata > Chondrichthyes > Carcharhiniformes > Carcharhinidae > Sphyrna > Sphyrna mokarran. The sequence goes on from JAGIQG010000015.1 coordinate 39,299,209, forward strand.
AGGTTTACCAGGTTGCTGCCTGGTATGGAAAGTCGGAGTTACGAGGAGAGGTTAGACAAATTGGGACTGTTTTCCTTAGAAAGACGTAGACTTAGAGGAGATCTGATAGAGGTGTACAAGTTTGAGAGGTATAGATAGAGTAAACTGGGTTAAGCTTTTTCCTAGGATGGACTCGAATCGCATGAGGGGTCACGGGCTTAGGGTGAGGGGGGGCAAGGTATAATTTGAATGCTAGAGGGAGTCTTTTCACACAGCGGGTGGTGGGGGTATGGAGTGCGCTGCCAAGTAAAGTGATGGAGGCAGGCACTCTGGATTTATTTAAGAGATACTTAGATGGGCACATGAACAGAATGGGAATGGCGGGATATAGAAAACTGATTTAAAATAGGGATCATGATCCTTGGGAGTCCCTGGGAAGTGTGTAAATAGATGATGATATTGATGTACTTGTTTTTATCCTATAGGTGCTTTGATCCACCTTGTTGTCCAACAAGGGGCATACACGCGTTGGGTCGTGAGAGGGCTGCTCTTGGATTTTTTTCGAGAGTATCCTAGTGCTTCATGTCGTTGGTGTACACTTGACCTGGACCATTTGATGGGCAACACGACAGCTCAGTGACTATCACTGTGCTGTGCAGATACATGGATTTGGGCTTGTGTCTGTGGGAGTTTGTGCATTCTCCCCGTGCTTGCGTGGGTTTTCTCCGGGTGCTCCGGTTTCCTCCCACATCCCAAAGATGTGCTCTTAGGCTAATTGGCAAAACAAATTCTCCCTAAATTGTCTCAAATTTGGTTTTTAATCCATAGGACTATAAACATAGACAGGAATCACGGGTAGAGGTGGGAACATCGGAGTGATGGCGCAGGCTCGTTAGGCCGAAGGGCCTGTTTCCCGTGCTGTTTTGTTCTTTGTTCTTTGAAAGTAGTCGTTGTGATGGACCACAAACATTGTCTTCATTAGTAGATGAAAAGGAACTGTCTAGAATGTCCCAATCCCAGTGCTTCACTTCTGGGGCAGTGCATGTGCAGAGAGAGCTACAAGGTGGGTATGTTGTCCAGGACCACAGTTGACCATCCTGTGGCACAGCATGTAATCTGGTCGTTGAAGTTGAGTCTTATCAGTGGGAACACAATTGCCAGAGAGCTCCAAAAAGCTACTGCATATAAAGTGGCCATAACTGCATCCTGGTGGAATGATCAAAAAAATATATACCAGCAGATTATGAATTTATAGTGAAGTGTCTTTTGTTTAATGAGCAGTTGATAATTACCTTTCCATGCTCACCAGAGATTTTGCAGCGAGTCCACCAAGACTATATGAGCAATCCAAAATCCAGGGTGCATTCCCAGTCCGTTGTGTGGTGGCTGGGGATATCAAGTGATCAAACAGAATGGCTGCTATTTTACCGACTCTCCCTGCTCATTGGATGGAGCAAACTGGTAAAATTGTGAGAGCCAAGAGGTTGGGATTGCACCTGATTTCTTGGCTCTTGCAATATTACCTGCATCGGATATCTGGTGCAATCAGCCTCTTGCCAATTTCCGGGGACAAGATAAATAATCTATTCAAATATATTAAGGTTCTAATTTACATGGCTTTAGCAAGTCTGGAACACAATCGTCCCGGCTCACTTGCCTTTGTGGCCTCACTGAGAGGTGTCCTGTTTGGTGAGGACCTTCTCATAAACAGGAAACAGTCCTGTTGGCCTCACTGATAGAATCGGAGGCCATTGAGGTCCCTGGGGAGGTCAAGGGCAGTGGAGTGCCCCTTGAGCAGTGCCAGCATGTCCACTGGCACCTTGGCACTGGCCACTATGCAATACCAGGGCAGGGCCTCATGACCTGGCCAGGGCAGCTTGATCAGTGAGGGAGGGTGGGCCTGCTGCCGCTCTGCAACTGTGATCATCTGGGGGGAGGTGGGGTGGAGGGGGGGCTGCTGCCACTCTTCTTGCAACCAGTGGGGGAGGTAGGGAGAAGGATGGCCTGCTTCTGCTGCAGAGGCTTGATAGATCTCTCTCTGTCAGGCTTTTCCTGTTGCAATTGTGTTTACAGTCGTAGAGGTCTGCACATTTGCAATCGCTCTCTCTGCTGCTTGATCAAGCTAGCTGGTGAGTTAGTGGCTGGAAATAGTCTAGCCCATTTTTTTCATGCACTAAGCACAAGATTGGGAATAAAGACCCACTCAAAAAACAGGTCTGAATTTCTCTCACTGGTTGGACACTTATTTTTCTTGTAAAATCACATTGTTTCACGTTATGAGATTAGTTCTATCTAAACCAGTTCTCTCCTAGACTGTGGGAGCATCTGAAAATGAATCTATTTATGTACAATGATAAAATAACATAATTTATAACTACTCCAGGTGGAATGAGATATGAAGTGTTTTACACACACAGACCACCATCAGTCATTATGTTGTTGAAAAATGATATCATAATACACAGCATTCCCGATAAGTGGTATCTGGCAGGGCCCACAGTGGACTGCATCCATTTCATTGAAGAGTATAGATTCCAACACCCCACCTTGGGGATATTCCAATATCCCCAAACTAATGGCAAGGCAGCAAGGAGCCCTCTTGATAAACAAGGATATGGCACTTTTGACATATCTACTCCATTACAATGGAGGGGGGGTTTAGTGGAGGTGGAGCGATTGTAGTATTAGGGTGTTCAGGGCTGAAATGTTAATATGTGGGATTGCAGTAACAGCACGACCCACACGATGTAAGTATCACATGACCAGGAGAATAGTGAGGAAAACCCCATAGCTTAGACTGAGTAATACTTGTAATTCTGTATACCTGAAAATAGTTATATTCTTGTAATAAGCCACAAATCTTTCTCTGCAATGATTCCATAAGACAGTTACAATCAACATACAGCAGAAATTGCACTTGCATTTAAGAATCTGGAGCTTTTCGAAATAGTTGACCATTATCCCTGTTCCTAGTTCATCTCAGTAAGAATCTAGCAACACCAATTTTAAATCCAACAGATTTATTTGATAGTAAATTCGTGAACTTTCGACCTTTTCGTCTTCGTCAGGCAAATGCAGTGTTCTGGTCTGCAATAGTACACATCAGCACAGACAGTCACAGATTGCTGATTAGAATGCAAATCCTTACACCTAACCTGCTATTCAAGTGTTAAAGTGGCTAACAATGTGTGTAAAGGGAATCCTGAGTATTGGTTAGAGAATTGTGTATTTTCTCCAGACAGCACAGTAAGTGAGGTTTCTTGCTAACCCAGGCAAGTCACGGGGGTTACAGATAGTGTGACATGAAGCCAAGATCCCTGTTAAGACCATCCTCGTGTGCGGAACTTGGCTATCAGTCTCTGCTCAGCGACTCTGCGCTGTCGTGTGTCATGAAGGCCCCCTTGAAGAACATTTACCCGAAGGTCAGAGGCCGAATGCCCGTGACTGCTGAAGTGTTCGCCCACAGGAAGGGAACTGTTTTGCCTGGTGATTGTTGAGCGATGCTCATTCATCCGCTGTCGTAGTGTCTGCATGGTCTCCCCAATGTACCATGCTTCGGGACATCCTTTCTTGCAACATATTAGGTAGACAACATTGGCCGAGTTGCAAGAGTACGTACCATGTACCTGGTGAATGGTATCCTCACGTTTGATGATGTCGTCCATGTCTATGATCTGGCATGTCTTGCAGAGGTTGCTGTGGCAGGGTCGTGTGGTATTATGGTCACTGTTCTCCTGAAGGTTGGTTAGTTTGCTGCAAACAATGATCTGTTTGAGGTTGTGCGGTTGTCTGAAAGCAAGAAGTGGGGGTGTGGTGATGGCCCTAGCGAGATGTTCATCGTCATCAATGATATGTTGAAAATTCCGGAGAAGATGTCGTATCTTCTCTGCTCCGGAGAAGTACTGGACAAGAAAGGGTTCTCTGTCCACCGTGTCCCGTGTTCGCCTTCTGAGGAGGTCAGTGCGGTTTATCGCTGTGGTATGTTGGAACTGTCAATCGATGAGTCGAGCGCCATATCCTGTTCTCACGAGGGCATCTTTCAGCGTCTGGAGGTGTCTGTCACGATCCTCCTCATCTGAGCAAATTCTGTGTATATGGAGGGCTTGTCCATAGGGAATGGCTTCTTTAACATGTCTAAGGTGGAAGCTGGAGAAGTGGAGCATTGTGAGGTTGTCTGTCGGTTTGTGGTATAGTGAGGTGCTGAGGTGACCGTCCTTGATGGAGATGCGTGTGTCCAAGAATGCCACTGATTCTAGAGAATTCTGGTGAGTCTGATGGTAGGATGGAACTTGTTGATATCATCATACAGTTGTTTCAATGATTGTTCACCATGAGTCCAAAGGAAAAAGATGTCATCAATGTATCTAGTATATAGCCTTGGTTGAAGATCCCATGTGGTGAAGAAGTCTTGTTCGAACCTGTGCATGAAGATGTTGGCATATTGAGGTGCGAATTTGTTCCCCATGGCTATTCCGTGTGTCTGGATGAAAAGCTGATTGTTGAAGGTGAAGACATTGTGGTCCAAGATGAAGCAGATGAGTTGTAAAATTGCATCCGGAAACTGGCAGTTGTTGGCATTGAGTACTGAGGCAGTTGCAGCAATACCATCGTCGTGGGGGATGTTGGTGTAGAGCGCCGAGACATCCATTGTGACAAGGAGTGTCCCTGGTTCAACTGCTCCATGCGTGCTGAGTTTCTGTAGGAAGTCCGTAGTGTCAAGACAAAAGCTGGGGGTTCTTTGTACAATGGGTTTCAGGATGCCCTCGATATAGCTGGAGAGGTTCTCACACAGGGTCCCATTGCCCGATACGATGGGACGGCCGGGTATGTTTGCCTTGTGTATCTTTGGGAGGCAGTAGAGATCTCCAATGCTGGGAGTACGTGGAATGAGAGCCCGGAGAGTGTTCTGAGGGTCCGGATGAAAGGTTATGATCAGAGTGTTGAGTTGATGAGTGTGTTCTTTGGTCGGATCTGCTGGTAACTGTCTGTAGTGTTTCAGTTTGTTTAGTTGTCAGTACACTTCTTCACAGTAGTCCGTTCTGTTCAGTATGACGGTGTTGCCTCCTTTGTCTGCTGGTTTGATGACAATGTTGAGGTTGGTCTTGAGAGCACGGATGGCCTTGCTTTGTGCTTGGGTGATGTTCAGGACTGTCTTGTAAGTGCGGTTGATGAATCTGGTGTTCACGCACCTCCTGATGGCTTGGGCATACATGTCCAGTCGGGGGCAGCGGCCTTCCGGAGGAGTCCAATTGGATTCATTCCTCTTCGGTTGCTGTACTGCGGATCCCTCTGTCGGCTGTTCTGGTTCATTAGCTGTCTCATTGAGTTCGTTATTGGCCTCTTGGGGTTTGTGGAAGAACTCACATAGCCTGATTCGCCTGATGAATTCCTCTGTGTCCGCTGCGAGACTGATGGGGTCCATTTTGGTGATGGGACAGAAATTGAGCCCTCGGCTCATCTCCCTAGTTCATCTTGCATTTGTTTTATTGAATGAAGAGTGTTTCTTAAAATGTGCTTGCTGGCAGTTTTGGATTAAAAGCTACTGGTCTAAAATATCTGTTGCAATAGTTCATAATAGTTTATAAACTCAACACAAAAGCAGATTTTTAAAAATTAGGGCTAATTTTCTTTAGTTAAATTGCTCAGTTCATTTGTTCCATGCCTTTCAATTCTACACAGAAGTATTAACAAAGTTTGTCAAGATCAGATAGAGGCAACTGAAATAGTAGCCATGTAGTTTAGTTGTTTCCACCCCCTCCCCCAGCCTTACCCCGTCTGTTTATAGATTATCACTTTAATGCTTGCTGTATCACTCAATCCATTAATGTATAAATTGTTTCTTCAGAATAGCAGTGCATCTGAAAGCAGTTTACTATTAATTCACAACGGATAGTATAATCAAATTAACTAAAATCAATTCTTTTTGTGACATTTAATCAAAGTTTAATTAATATAGCATCTAAGGCATCACTGATGACAGGTCTTTAATAAAGCACACAATGTTGCGCTATCACTTCTGGGGATCAGAGATCCACCATTCTGCAACAGTCTCCATCCATTCATATTTTCTGACCACTGGATAGTTATTCAATTCACCTTGCAAATAGAGACAAATATAAAAAGTTGTGTGCTGTTTTTGTACAAATGTCATCCACAGCATTGTTCACAATTATTTGCTGCATTGTTTAAGGGTAACATATGCAAAGTTTTTTTTTTCCCCAGTTGCTGTAGAAGTTGCCTTGCAATATAAATTTGGCAGTTCCCAAAGTATAGAGGGATTCTGATAATTTATATAAATATGACATTAGTGTGGAAATATGTGAGCTTTCCTCAGCTATCAGACTTTATTCCATTATTTGCATTTCTGAAGTTAAGACACTTATTTTGCTTTTCTATCTTTTAATGCAGTCATTGTTGTGGTCTGTGGATTACCTTAATATAGGAGTTTGCCTGAGTTTCCAATGCCCAACAAGGAGGGACACCATGTTTCCCATCATTACTACTTCACTTTTTTTCTGTACAGAATTAAGTATTGCTGAAAAAAAGAGACATGCCATTGAAATTTTTCACTCTGACAAGGTACAGTCACCACAGTGGTAAGTACAGCACTCAGCACAGTGGTTAGTGCTGCTGCCTCACACTTCAGGGACCTAGGTTTTGATTCTTGGCTTGGGTCACTGTCGGTGTGGAGTTTCCACATTCTCCGTGTGTCTGCATGGGTTTCCTCCGGGTGCTCTGGTTTCCTTCCACATTCTGAAAGATGTGCTGTTTAGGTGCATTGACCCAAACAGATGCCGGCTGCAGCGACTAGGTGAATTTCATAGTAACTTCATAGACATAGAACAGTACGGCACAATACAGGCCACTTCGGCCCTCTGTATTGTACTGAGCTATGTCCGAATCCCCAAAATCAAGCTATCCCATTCCCTATCATTCTGGTGTGCCCCTATCCAATAACTGCTTGAAAGCTCCTAAAGTGTCTGTCTCCACTATCGTAGCAGGCAGTGTTTCATAAGAACATTATGAATTAAGGTTCACACATCACCACATAGGGAGGTATTAAGGAAACAAAAGCTTTAGTTAAGGTGATATTATTTTAAGGACTAGCTTGAAGTAGAAAAATGATGGGGAGACAGCAAGTTATTGGGCCTTGGCAGCTGAAGACATAGCTAGCAATGATGAAATTCGAATTGGAATGTTGAAGAAGCCAGTGTTGGTGGAACATGGATATATCTGAGACTTATAGGGCTGGGAGAGGCTATAGAGATAGGAAGGAATGAGCCTGTGAAGGGATTTGAAAACCAGAGTGAGGAATTTTAAAACCAAATTATTGCTAAACCAGAGCCAGTGTAGGCCAATGAGTATGGGAACTGATGAGTGAATTTGACAAATGGGAAGCCCAACTAGGAAAACAGTGGACTTATCGAAGGCAGATAAGAAAAGGGCATGGATGAGATTTTGAGCAGAGGTGAGCTGAAGTGGAATGAGTCAGGTGATATTATGATGGAAATGGGTGATCTTTGTGATGATGTAGATATGTAATTGGATGCTTGTTCTGAGTTCAGTTAAGACACTAAGCCTAGTTCAACCTCTTGACAGTTGCTAGGATGAGAGATGGAGTTATTGGCTAGGAAGCCAAAGTTTGTGTGGGAACAAAATTAACAATTTGTTTTCCCAAGATAGCATGGAATCTTTGTAATGCAGAAGGAGGCCATTTGGCCCATCGAGTCTGCACCATCTTTCACATGGAACATTTTACCCAGACCCACATCCAACCCTATACCCATAATCCCACATATTTACCCTGTAAATTCATCTAACTTGCACATCTTGGAACACTGAGAGACAATCTAGCATGGCCTATCCATCTAATTTTCAAATCTTTGGACTGTAACAGGAAAACTAGAGCACCCAGAGGAAACCCATGCAGACGCAAGGGAGAATGTCCAAGCTCCACTCTGTAAATTATCATTTGTTATGCTGAAGAAAATGTGAAGGTAGTACCTGGATTACTTGACAGGCAAAGTTATAGAGGAATGGGTGGACTTATAGATATTGAGAAGTAGAAGCTATCCCAAACAGGGGATAGTATAACTTCTTTATTGTCAACCAATGCATCCACTTGGGTATATTTACTTCTCCAGTTCCTTCAAGAACATATTTTGCAGGTGCCTCATCCATGTCAACATTTTTTCTTTTCTCTACATGTAGGTTAGAAATGTCCTCACTGGGCAATTCACCTAGGCATCAAAGAATGCAGGGGAACCAGCTCTCAATCTTCCCTGGGCAATTGAACATGTGGAAATTTTATATGGATAGTAATAAAGATGTGCTGAATGATTTACACAGGATGAGAGAAGATGGTAGTGGAAGCAGAATAAAAGCAGAAACCTAATGCCCCTCAAGTTAAAGTATAACTTAATTTCTGAGGTGAAGTATAGATATTGCAAACCTTTAAAAATAGCAGATTTGGAAGTCTCGCATCCATTTCCAGTGATCCAATTTTCATTTTTAATGGAAAGGGTGTAGAATGGAACTCAATTGCTGAATTAAGGCAGATTCTTTTTCTGTAGCATGAGCCCTACCCTGCAGTATGATTGTTAGAAACTTTGAGTAGTCATAAAAACTCTGAGTGGATAAGCTTTGCACAACTATTAAGCTGGTACTTCAAATAAAAATAAATGACCTTTCTGTGTTGGTGCAAGTGGTGATAGGAATCTGGTCTAGTAGTTACAATAGATGTTTTTTTTTTGAAGTTGATTGCCAAGGGCAGTTATTATGCTATTATTAATGTTTATCTGTTTTCCAGATCCCATCATTATCTCAGTAAGGGGTTATAAATTCACAGTTTGGTTAACAACTCGGAGGCTATTAAATGATTGGCTATCTTCGATGTGAAATCATGAATGTATGATGTTTGTTTTCATAAGGGATTGAATACTTGAGGGGGATGTAAATTAGACATTTAATAAATAAAAGCAAATTACTGCTAATACTGGAATCTGAAACCAAAAGAGAAAATGCTGGAAAATCTCAACAGATCTGGCAACATCTGAGGAGAGAAAAAAGCTGAAGTTTTGAATTCAGATGACCCTTTGTCAAAGCTAAAAGACATAGCAAATGGAAGAAATTTTTTACTGTAGGATGAGGGAATAAAAGGTGAGTCTTAATCACAGAAACAAGAGGAAGGGCTGCTTACTGGCAGTCCATAGAGAGAATAGAAGGTGTGAATGTCCAAATGACAGAGAAGCTGAAATCGGAGGGTAACAAACAATCATGAGGTATACCCATGGGTTATATCCCCTAGGGGCTCCTTGGAGAATGCTGATGTGTATACGTTAAGCAGTTCGATTTATTATTGTCACACATTAGCACACACTGAAAAATGTTGTTTCTTTCACATTAAACAGACAAAGCATACTATTTGTAGAGTACATAGGGGAGCAAGAAAGAAGAGGATGCAGAATAGTATGTTATAGTCATAGCTAGAGTTTAGGGAAAGATTTGCTTAATATACTGGAAGTCCATTCAAAAGTTTGATGGCAGCACAGAAGAAACTGTTCTTGGGTTGGTTGGTACATGATCTTGGACTTTTGTATCTCTTCTCTGACAGAAGAAGGTGGAAGAGAGTACGTCCAGGGAATGGGGTCCCTGGTTATGATGGCTGTTTTTCCGAGGCAGTGGGGTGTGCAGATGAAGTCAGTGAACGTAAGACTGATGGATTGTGCTATATTCACAGCCCTTTGTAGTTTCTTGTGATCTTGGTCAGAGCAGGAGCCATACCAAGCTGTGATACATGCAGAAAGGATGTTTTCTGTGATGCAAGTGTAAAAATTGATGAGAGTCGTAGTGGACTTGTCAAATTTTCTTAGCCTCCTGAGAAAGTAGAAGCCTTGATTTTTTTAATTATAGCATCAGTGTAGAGGGAGCAGGACAAGTTGTTGTTAATGTGGACACCTCGAAACTTAAAGCTTCGACCATTTCCACTTCATCCTCATTGATGTAGACAGGGGTGTGTTCTCCACTACGTTTCCTGAAGTCAATGATTATCTCCTTCATTTTGTTGACAGAGATTATTGTTGTTGCACCATTTCACCAGATTCTCTATCTCTTTCCTGGATTCTATCTCATCATTGTTTGAGATCCGACCCACTATGGTGGTGTCATCAGCAAACTTGAAAATAGAGTTTGAGTGGAGTTTGGCTATACAGCCATATAAGGTATGTAAGAAGTATAAGTATAGTAAGGGGCTGAGGGCACAGCCTTGCTGGGCACTGTTGTTAAGGTTAATCGTGGAGGTTTTGCTGCCTGTTTGCGGTGATCTTTGCTGCAACAGACAGTGCTATATAATATATGTAACAGAGCATAGCTGACACTTTTTTAAGCATGTGACAACATGATGCCACAGTTCAGCATTGAGCTGCAGTTCCCTTCACTTGCATTAAATTGAGATAAAATCCTTTGTTTTTGCTCTTCTTTTTGCTAAGGATGGTATCAAACTAAAAAAATAAAGCCTACAATACTGAGAACATTGGTGGCAGGCCAAAAAATTGGGAACATTTTAGAAACCAGCAGAAGATGACTGATTAATTTCTTCCAATCTCTTGAAAGAGTACTAGCAAGATGAATCAAAGCAGACAGTGAGAGCTTCTACAAATATATAAAAAGAAAGTAGCTAAAGTGAATGTTAGTTCCTTAAAGGATAAGATAAGGAAGTAAGGTTATAACAGAGGTGTTGAGCACATTTCATATTCATCTTTATTTCGACACAGGACCTCAACATTAGAAGAAATTCAGGGGGCAAAAGGGAGGGTGGGGGTGTGAAAGAAAAAGTAATAAGAAAACTAATCAGGCTAAAGACTGAAGTCCTCTGAACCTAATGACCTGCATCCAGATTCTTTTTTAAATGGTGGCTGCATGATGGGGGATGCATTGGTTGTAATCTTCCAAAATTTCCTTAGCTGCTAGAAGAGGGTGAGCTAGTTAGAAAACTACAAATGTGACACTTCCATTCAAAGAGGGAAAAAAAACTGTAGACCAGTTGGCCTAACATCTTGTAATTGGGAAAATGCTGAATCCATTATGCAGTTGGCAAAATTTGATAGTTCTATAACGAGCAGGATGAGTAAAAGTGTACCTGGATTTCCAAAAGCTATTTGCGAAGGTGCCACATTAAAAGTTACTACACCAGCTAAGGATTCATCGTGTTGGTGTAAATATATTAACATGAATAGAAGATAGAGCATAGAACATTACAGCACAGTACAGGCCCTTCGACTCTCAATGTTGTACTGAACTATGTCCAATCCCAAGATCAAGCTATCCCACTCCCTGGTGTGCTCCATATGCCTATCTAATAACTGCTTGAAAGTTCCTAAAGTGTCCGACTCCATTATCACAGCAGGCAGTCTATTCCACACCCCAACCACTATCTGAGTGAAGAATCTACCTTGGACATCCCTCCTATATCTCCCACCATGAGCCTTATAATTATGCCCCTTAGTAACAGCTACATCCACCTGAGGAAATAGAATGGACGTGCAGAGACTATCAGTCCCCCTCAACATCTTATAAATCTCCATTAAGTTGCCTCTTATTCTCCTCCACTCTAAAGAGAAAAACCCCTGCTCCCTCAGCCTTTCCTCATAAGACGTACTTTCCAAACCAGGCAGCATCTTTGGTTAATGAATAGGATTGGTTAATAAATAGGATTATTATGTATCATTTTGATGATGGTAATTTGGAAGTGCACACTGATCAGCATTGGAGCCTCGATTATTTACAATCTATGCCAATAACCAGAGTGAAGAGACCAAGTGTATTGTACTAAATTGTATGAAGATATGCAGGAAAACAAGTTGCATATGAAAATTGCTGATGTCAAGTTTCAAATAAATAAATAAGTGCCTTTTTTCTCAAAATGAATAAAATCTGAATTTATTGAAAAATAAAAGAATTAAACTTTTTTAATAGGATGTGGATGTCACTGACTGGCAGCATTTACTAATATCAATAACTGTCCCTTGAGGGGGCAGTTAAGAATCAATTACATTGTTTGGGTCAGACCATGTAAGAACGGCAGATTTCCTTTCCTAAAGCGCATTAGTGAACTAGGTGCAATTGCTTCGTAGAACATACATAGAACATTACAGCACAGAACAGGCCCTTCGGCCTTCGATGTTGCGCCGACCAATATAAAAAGCAATGACCCTCCAAACTAAACCATTCCCTTCTCTTCCATATACTTATCAACTAACCTCTTAAACGCCACCAAACTTGGCGCATCTACAGCTGCTGCAGGCAGGGCATTCCACTCCCGAACCACCCTTTGGGTAAAGAACCTACCTCTGATATCCGTCCTATAACTATCACCCCTTAATTTAAAGCTGTGTCCCCTCGTGCTAGCTTTCTCCATCCTAGGAAAAAGGCTATCACTGTCCACCCTATCTAAACCTCTAATCATCTTATATGTTTCGATTAGGTCCCCTCTTAGCCGCCTCCTTTCTAACGAAAACAACCTCAAATCCCTCAGCCTCTCTTCATAAGACCTGCCCTCCATACCAGGCAACATCCTGGTAAACCTCCTCTGTACCCTCTCCAATGCCTCCACATCTTTCTTATAATATGGAGACCAGAACTGCACACAATACTCCAAGTGCGGCCGCACTAGAGTTTTGTACAGTTGCAACATGACGTTGCGGCTCCGAAATTCAATCCCCCTACCAATAAAAGCCAAGACTCCATATGCCTTCTTAACAACCTTCTCGACTTGACTGCCTACTTTCAGGGATCTATGCACATACACACCAAGATCCCTCTGTTCATCAAGACTACTAAGAATCCTACCATTAGCCCTATACTCTACACATTTATTATTTCTGCCATAGTGCATTACCTCACACTTTTCCACATTAAACTCCATTTGCCACCTCTCGGCCCAGCTCTGCAACTTGTCCAAGTCCCTCTGCAAACTATAACACCCCTCTTCACTATCTACCACTCCACCGACTTTAGTGTCATCTGCAAATTTACTAATCCATCCTTCAATACCCTCATCCAGATCATTTATAAAAATTACAAACAGCAGGGGCCCCAAAACAGACCCCTGAGGTACACCACTTGTCACCGAACTCCAAGATGAATATCTCCCATCAACCACCACCCTCTGTCTTCTATCTGCTAGCCAATTCCTAACCCAATTAGCTAAATCACCCTCTATCCCATACATCTGCATTTTCTGCAGAAGTCTTCCATGGGCCACCTTATCAAACGCCTTACTAAAGTCCATATATACCACATCAACCGCCTTACCCCCATCCACCTCTTTAGTCACTTTTTCAAAAAACTCAATAAGGTTAGTAAGGCACGACCTACCCTTCACAAAACCATGCTGACTATCCCCAATCAATTCATTTCTCTCTAAATAACTATAAATCCTATCCCTAATAATTCTCTCCAATACTTTGCCCACAACAGAAGTAAGACTCACTGGCCTATAATTCCCTGGAAGGTCTCTCTTCCCCTTCTTAAACAATGGGACCACATTCGCTATCCTCCAGTCCTCCGGAACCACACTCGTAACCAACGAGGACCTGAAGATCAGAGCCAGAGGCTCTGCAATCTCCTCTCTTGCCTCCCAGAGAATCCTAGGGTAAATCCCGTCCGGCCCAGGGGACTTATCCAACTTCAAACCCTCGAGAATATCTAGCACATCCTCCCTATCTACTTCGATACCTTCCAGTTTGCTACCCTGTACCTCAGTGTTCTCCATAACTACATTTACATCACCCTGCGTGAATACCGAAGAGAAATATTTATTCAGTGCCTCTCCAATCTCTTCAGGCTCCACGCACAACTTCCCACTGCTGTCTATGACTGGCCCTAATCTTGCCCTAACCAATCTTCTATTCTTAACATATCTAAAGAAAGCTTTAGGATTCTCCTTAATCCTATCAGCCAAAGTCTTCTCGTGTCCTCTCTTAGCTCTCCTCAATTCACTCTTTAGCTCCCTCCTGGCTAATCTATAGCTATCCATTGCACTAACCGAGCCTTCAAGCCTCATCCTGACATAAGCCTCCTTTTTCCTTTTAACCAGCAAATCAACTTTTTTCGTACACCAAGGTTCTCTTACTCGACCATTTCCTCCTTGCCTGACAGGGACATACTTATCAAGGACTCGCAGCAGCTGCTCCTTGAATAAGCTCCACATTCCAGATGTTCCCAGTCCCTGTAGTTTCCTAGTCCAATCTATGCACCCTAATTCTCTCCTGATGGCCTCATAATTACCCTTCCCCCAGCTATAACTACTGCCCCCAGCTTCATGCCTATCCCTATCCATCACTAAGGTGAACGTAACCGAATTGTGGTCACTATCACCAAAATGTTCACTAACTTCCAAGCCTAACACCTGGTCTGGCTCATTGCCCAGCACCAAATCCAATGTAGCCTCACCTCTAGTTGGCCTATCCACATACTGAGTCAAAAAACCTTCCTGCACACTTTGTACGAAAACTGACCCCTCTAACGAGCTAGAGCTATAGCTATTCCAATCAATATTAGTAAAGTTAAAGTCCCCCATAACAATTACCCTATTACTTTCACTCCTGACCAGAATTGACTTTGCAATCCTTTCCTCAACCTCTCTAGAACTTTTAGGAGGTCTATAAAAGACTCCCAACAGGGTGACCTCTCCTTTCCTGTTTCTAATCTCAGCCCATACTACCTCAACAGACAAGTCCTCATCAAACTTCTTCTCTGTCACTGTGATACAGTCTTTGACTAATAATGCCACTCCTCCCCTCCTTCTACCTCCTTCTCTACTCCGACTAAAGCATTTGAACCCTGGAACCTGCAACATCCATTCTTGTCCCTGCTCTACCCAAGTCTCTGAAATGGCCACAACATCGAAGTTCCAGGTACTGGTCCAAGCTGCAAGTTCCTCCCCCTTATTGCGAATACTCCTTGCATTAAAGTAAACACATTTCAAACCATGCCCTACCCCACCCGTATGCTGCTGTGTTTTACAGCTTTCCTCTATGACCCCCTTACTCTCATCCCTCTTAGCACCCCAACTTTTTTCCCTCTTTTCCCCCCAAGATATTAGTTCCCCTCTGGTTCAGGTGTAGACCATCCCTCTTGTAGAGGTCCCACCTATCCCAGAATGAGTCCCAATTGTTCAGGAACCTGAACCCCTCCCTCCTGCACCATCCCCGCAGCCACGAGTTCAAACATTCCCTCTCTCTATTCTTCTCTAAACTATCCCTTGGCACAGGCAAGAGTCCAGAGATAACCACTCTGCCAGTTTTGGTCCTAAGCTTCCACCCCAACTCCATAAATTTCTGTTTAATATCCCCTTCCCTCGTCCTTCCTATATCATGTGTCCCTACATGAACTATGACTTGGGGTTGACTCCCCTCTCCCTTAAGAATCTTAAAAACCCGATCTGCGACATCCTGGACCCCAGCCCCTGGGAGGCAACACACCAGCCCTGAGTCACTTTTATTACTATTTACTCTCCTATCTGTCCCTCTAACTATGGAGTCTCCAATTACTAGGCCCAATCTCTTATTCCCCCTACCCACCTGAGCATTCTCAGCAGGCTCACCCCCAGAGACCTGCTCCCTTTGGTCATCTCCAGTTGATTCTTCCTCAACTGTAGCCTCCAAGACAGAAAATTTGTTTTGGAGGGGAACAGCCCCAGGGGATTGTCTACCCGATTGCTTCTTACCCCTCCTCCGAATAGTTACCCAAGAATCACTTTTAGGAGTGACTATCTCTTTGTTACTCCTGCCAATATCCTCCTCAACCTCTCGAATTATCCTGAGTTCCTCTAATTCCAGCTCCAGCTCCTTAACACGATCCTCAAGGAGCTGCAAATGGGCACACTTCCTGCAGGTATAATCAGCAGGAACACTACTGGTGTCCCTCACCTCGTACATACTACAGGAGTTGCAATGTACTGCCTGCACTGCCATCCCTGATACTTTAATTTACTTTAACGAGAGAGAAAAAAAACTTCCCACACACTTTTATTATTAGGTTAGAGGAGGGGGGAGGGTGGGATACTCTACCTGTGTAGAGTATCGGGTTTCCTCTCATGGTTATCATTAGACTTTTAATTCCAGATTTTTTAAAATTGAGTTCAAATTTCACTGAACTCGGATCCCCAAAGCATTGGCCTGGGTCTCTGGATTACTAGAGACCCAGTAATCCACTGCCTCCCAATTTCAAACCAAAAGAAATCTAGGATGTGTAAACATCGTATCCTTTAAGAATGTATTATTCCATTATTTCAGCTTACTGTTTACCATCCAACGGTGACTTGAATTCTTCAATTATTTTTGTCTCTACTACAGAAACTGGCAGATGGTTTTATATTTTTGACTCCGCAACTGTAACTAGCAGATCATTTTGAACGTTTTTTATTCTTTTGTATAAAGATGTTTTGCATAAGTTTTAAATTTAATCACCATAGATTTATACCTGCTTGTGTGTTGACTAACCTTAAAGTCACATTCTAGGTTCAGATTAGCTATGCAATTTAATATGACATGTACCTGAATGCAGTCTATGCTGTACTTTTTTTTTCTCTAGACTGTAAAGCCTGCACTCATTTTCCTTTCAGTCTATTCTTGCTGAAGTCCCACCCTCGCATTGAGGATACCTTCCATCATGTTGTGTGCTACTTCTACTATGTTCAATGAGAGACTTTTCAAACTGAATTAGAAACTCAAAGCAGGCACCAATGAGGCACTATCTATGGACCATTAGCAACAGCAAAATGTACACAACCATAAGGCCCAGCACTGTAACACAGTGGTAAGCACCGCAGTCTCATGGTGCTAGGGACCCAGTTAAATCTTTGGCCTTGGGTAACTTTCTTTTAAGGAGTGTGCACATTGTCCTCATGTTTGTTTGGCTTCCTCTGGGTGTTCTATTTCCTGCCAGTTCAAAGAAGTGCATGGTCAATGGATTAGCCATGCTACATTGCCCCTTAGTTTCCCAAGAGACCTGGGTGGGATCTTCTGTTTTAAGTTTTTTTAATTTATTTATTAGTGTCACAAGGAAGCTTACATTGAACACTAAAATTATTGTGAAAATCCCCTAGTTAGAGAGTCAGTGCTGACTCAATGGGTTGAATGACCTCCTTCTGTACTGTAAGAATCGTAAGATACCCCCCTCTCATTGCCATCAAGTCAGGAGGTAAAGGTGCAGGATGAACACCAGGCATACCAAGAGATCTCAACCTGGTGAATTCGCACAAAAGACTACTTCATGCCTAACTGTTAAGGATCCTACATGAGGACAATTAAATAACTAACTGGAAGAGGACACAGCTCCACAAATATGCCTATTCTTAAAGATAGGAGAGCCTAGTGAATCATTGCAAAAGACATGGCTGAAACATTTGCAGTTATCTTCAGCCGGAACTGTCAAATGGATGATCAGACCAAAGCAAAGTAAGGTGGTTATGGTTGTTGGAGGACAATCATCAGTCCTGGGACTGTTCTGAAGGGTAATGTCCAAGGCGCAACCACGTTCAACTGTTTCATCAATGACATTTCCTCCGTCATAAGGCCAGAATGTTCACTGATCGCATAAGTTCATCATTCATGACTCGGATGCCAAAGAGTCCATGTCCATATGCAGCAAGACCTGGACAATATCTTTTTGGTCAATAGCTGTGAACTTGTGAACTCAAAAAGTTTCACAGTTCCAAATGTGACAGCCCACCAGGTATCAACATTCCTCGCACAAGCAATGACCCTGAATAATAACATGCTGCACTCTAAGTAGAACGATTGCTACTACTCAGATGCTTATGAGAAAGGTCTGATGTTAGTGTCAATGAAGTTTAATCACCAATGAAGCAGCAGAAGCATAATATGGTAAAGGACTATTTGAGACCAATTTAATTGACATCTATCATTGATGCAAAATACAACGCCTGCATGTTGCACAACATGCTAAAACATTGCATTACCTGAAATTAGCCAGGACAGCAATGCACATGATATGGAGGGAAGTGTGCAACACAGCTGGGTCGCTTGCGTCAAAAAATCCAAACTGCTTTTGATAATGGAAATCAACCACCTACATATAATGGGATCAGGAAAGCCTTAGCCCTGCCATCACTTAGAATTGCTTCCCAGAATTGAACACATAGGGTCAAACATTACTGTGAGCTGTAACTGTTTGGACATTTCCAGTCCATGCTTGAATGTCTCTCACAGCTTCCTGTCATGGCTGAGTTGCCTCATCCTCATTATTTGAGCTTCTGAAGACCATAAACTCTCCAGCAAATTAAGGTACCTGGCAAGGATGGAATCTGAGCTGAATTGCTCAAGCGCACAGTCCCATCTATTGCCAAACCTTTTATGACTTTGCCCTTCTCTCCTGGAAGGTACGCTGTGTTACACAGGCAATGTATGACATCAAAATAATCACACTATACAAACATATTGGGGCAACAGGGGAGACTGAACCAGCTACTAAGGTCATCTTCTTAGTTAGCATCACAGGGAAGACCTTTGCTAGAACCGTACATAAAAGACTCCCATCTGCTTGCAGAGCAAGTTTACTTGGAAGCAGTTTGTTTTCTGTGCTGGTAGATTTACTATTGATGCAATCTTTATCATATGCCAGCTACAACAGAATTGTAGGGAATAGGCATATCCCTTTACCTTATTTTATAGGCCTCACTAAGGCATTTGACATCAGCAGAGCAGGGCTGTACAAGATTTTGGGAAAATTTGGCTTTCCACTAATGCCAGAAATGCCTCATCTGCTCCTGACTGACAAATGCTAAGCACAGTACTGTTTATGGCTCCAATCTTAATGGCTGTGAAGTGCATAACAAGAGTGAAGATGGACTGTTTACTAACTCCCATTCTCTTTGGTATTTTCTTTGAATCATAGAATCCCAATAGTGCAGGATACCAGTTGGCCCATTGAGTCTTACCCCGACTTACCACCAACTCACCCTATTCTCATAACCCCATGCGTTTACCTTGCTCATCCCATAACCTACGCATCTTGAGACACTAAGGGGCAATTTGGCAAGACCAATCCACTTAACTTGCACATTTTTGGACTGTGGGAGGAAACCGGAGCATCAGGAGGAAACCCAATTCTGTCATATTTCTTGTGAGAATCTGTTTTAGCAGTTCTTTGTATTGATGCCATTTTACACTGAGAGCCCCTGTTACTGCAACAGCATAATTGATCTTAATTGTTACGATATTTGTTTTAATTGGGCTAATGTAGGGTGGTTAGTTTAGTGTTTTCCCCTTGGTTTTTGTAACATGGGGTTTGATTAGGCTGAATGGGAAACAAGGTCAATGTTTGGATGGAGCTAAGTTTACACAGAAAAAAATGAAGTTAGTAGTTGCTTGGAAGTTGCAGAAAGAATTTTTCTCTGAAATTTGGAGACTGGGATCTGCCAGAGACTAGTTTATTTCTCTGCTGTTTGAGAATATATCTTTGTTTGGGAATTTCTGTATGTGAATCAGAAGGCAGGTGTTTTTCTATATCTGTCTGATGAGTTAAGAGGCTGAAAATCTAGTATCCATGTGAGCATATTGGTTTTTGATGCTAATTTATGTCGAGGGGAATAATGCTTGAATTGAAACTGTAGAGATGCATAGCTGTCAAAAAAGCTGTCATGTTTTAAATGCCTTAACGGGTAAAAATTATGCTAATTCTTTTAGTTATATTTAACGATGTTCTAACAATGTTCTTAAATAAAATTAGTTTTAGAATAAGCTTCCTAGTGAATCAATTGAATAATACTTGGCATGAAATACCCTATGCTCCTCATACTGCCAAAATCAAAAAAAAATAGGGTGTAGGCTAACTTTATGACATACCTTGGAGTTTTTGACCTAATCCCAAACAAGAGCTTGATACACAAAGGAAAAATAACTCCTCTTTGACTGATTTATGAAGCACATGTTGAATAACACCAAGCCTACCTTTAGGACTAAGCTGATGGTTTATGTGACCCTCTTCTTGGCATCTTGTATGGTATCAAACATGTGTGACTTAACTACCAAGAAAAAAAGTTCAATAATTTCCATCTTTGCAGTGCATTGTGGGAATATCCTGGCTGGACAAAATCATGATTGCAGTTGTTCTCTCTGGGGCAGAGCTCACAAGTGTGTTGACATTAATCAAATGGAGGCAGCCTTGGTGAATCTGGCGCATCCACAGGATGGAAGATAGTTTCATATCCAAGGACCTTCTGTATGGTGAGGTCGCTGGAGTCAGATGATCACTTGGGCGCCCAGGTTCTGCTTCTAAGTTGCTTACAAATGACATGAAGGCACTAAACATTGACTGTCACACCTGGGAGTTACTAGCTGGCAAAAGAGGGAAGTGGTGACATCTCTTGTGACTTGATATGCATTATCACAATGGTCTGTGGCAACAGGGTGCCAATGCTAAAATTAACAATCCAAATTTTACTTGGCAGTTTCATCTGCATTACTTGTGGCAGAATCTGCTTCATGAATAAAGACACCGCACCTAAGTGGATTGTTTGCTGTGTATCCGTTCTCTTATAGATAGAAGGATGCCAACAGCATCAAAATTGACTTCCTGTTTGTTTATCCAAACAATGAACAGATCGATCTTTAATCTTTTTGTGAAACCTTAATTACATTTCTCAAGCTAACTACTACTTTGATTATTTTTGGAAAACTTGTTATTGGTTTCTGCAACCTGGCCATTTATACAGTTGAGAAACAAGAAAGGCCACAGATCCTTGTGTAGTTTCACTGAATTCCAAGTCTGCCACTGTGACACACCCTCTGTTTCCTAGTTTTTAATCCAATTTATTTCCAGTCCAATATTTAATCCTGGATTTCTGTGCATTTTGCTGTATTGTTGGATCTTCATCTGTGAATTTTTCAAACCATAGGAATTAAAATATCTCTTCTTATAAATATCCTCAGCGATGAAAGATTCTTAACTAGGCTTTCACTCCTAAATCTATTGGGATTTGTAAAGAAAAAATAAAATTTGACTCAACAAAAAAGGGGTACCAAAGTTGGCTGTCCTATCTCAGTTTGTAACTAAATGTTGAACTTTTTATAAATGATTCTAAATGTTCACAAAATAAAACTCTTTTCCTCCCTTTATATAATTGTATCTGCTGATATGAAGTGTCTTTGAACATTTGCTACCTTTAACGATATCTAAATTTCAAGTTATTCTTGTGTTTATATAGCATTTCCTAATCACTTGTTCTTTTAATGTCACTTTCCAAACAGATTTGGCAGGATTTTTCTCTGCATTTGTGCCTGGAATGAGACACTGATGTGCATGGTTTTTTTTTTCGTTTTCTTCCCTTCTATCGTTTCTTGGAACAAATTAACGGAAGATGCACACGAGCCCGCAATAGTGATTGTAATGGCCCTGACTTGTAAATGGAGTGAAAGTGCTGAGTGAAGACCCAATTTACTCTAATTATCTACTTGCCAGATGCTTTAGTCTGTCCTGAACCCTTTATTCAACAAGTGGCTGACATCTTTGGCCTCCTTTGTCCCTTTAACCTGACCACCTGCTTCACCTAAATAGGAATTCTATGTGGTGTCCATCCGACAACATGAATTAACTCATGACTCTGGAAACTGTTCGGGTTTTGTTCACATGTTTCCAAACCAGATAGATAAATGACACATTAGCAGCCTGGTTTTTGCTTTAAGTAGATTCAGAAATAGACATACTGGAGTGTAATTTATTTTACAGAGGAAGTTGGAAAGAGATCTGAAATTGACATTGAATTTCAGTGTTGAGAAACAATTACATTTGAACTTTAATTAAAAAGATAATTGGTTTGGTTTATTGACAAATCATCATGCAGGCATGTACAGGATTGGGATGACATTACAAATAAAATAACCATAATTCATAGCTAGTAAAAGTATATTTATACTATCAACATTTCAGTGTACAAATAATTACAATATGTTGCAAAATAATTTTGTATTAAAGTTGATAAATCATATACTGACAGTTGAGTTCATTGAATTCACAATCATAGACATATTATTTTAGTTTTAAAATTAAGGGAATGATTTTTTTTTCTCAAATTCATTGCATGTTTACTTTTGTGTGGTCTATAAAAGAGCTAGTGTCAATGGGATTCAGGACTTTCTAGTGGCTTCGAGTTTGCTTTTTTTTAATGCTATACGCTGCAATTTTGTACCTTCAACTAATAACCATATGTACTGGTGCAAAAACAAATGTATATCTGAGCTGCATCCACATTTTATAGTAATTTTGGCTTCTACCTTTGTGGTTTATACCATTTTAAAAAAAACTCAAAAAAAAACTACTTGTTAGGTACCCAGGTTAAGGTTTTTCAGGTGTTAGCTTACTGTTTAACCTAACTCATCTTTTTCTAAAATCTCAACTGTCTTCCCTCGTGCCATCTCTGTGCATACCACCGCATGCAAATGATTTGAACATGGTTTCCTCTTCTTTGCTACTGTCCTCCTTTTTGACTCTGCTATCATAATCCCCTTCTCAAAAAATCTATACATGAACACTTGTTGCAAACTACTGTTATATCTCCAACTTCTCTTTCTTCTATAAAGTCTTTGCTTTTGTCGTCACTTCCTACATCCATGGAATCCTTCAGAGTAGAAGGCGGCCATTTGGCCCTTTGAGTCTGCACCAGCTATGTTTCTGTGTATATCTATGTATGTTTTTCTTACCCCCGAGTGATTGTCCTGATTTAAATAATTCCAGAAACCAGCTGTTGTATCTGTCCAATTCAGATACTTCAACCAGCTTCTTAATCAAAGTTTTACCCTGGCTCCTTTTATTTATGAGAAGAACAAAATATGGACATAGACATATAATGCAACAATAAATATAGTTAACTCATAAATTATTAACTATATATAAAAGAAACTCAAAGGATATCGTTATATTACCTATAGGTTGTAGATGTGGTCCATGAGTCCCTGTGGTTCGTCTTTGCAAAGGTGATTTTCGATGGCCATTTCTTCCTTGCTTGATTTCTTCATTCTCTAGTCTTATCTGGTCTCGGTTGTCTCCCACCTCTAGTCTTCACTCTCAAGGTGTCAAGAATGTCTGTTTTATCTCCCTGTAGCCTCGTGCTTTTTTTTCCACCTGTCCTTGGCCTTCTGCCAGTAGGGCCTCAGGAGGGACGATGACAGCACCCAATGGTCTAGTTGATGATCCATTTACCAGACACACAAGTCTGCCCCATTTAGGTTGCGGACTGTAGGTCTGTGCATGTCAAATAGGAGTGATTATCACTTTATGGGTTATTGTTAGGACAGATCCAGATATGCCCTGGCAGCCTTTTGGAGTTCTGCATATTTGAATCATAGAATCCTACAGTGCAGAAGAAGGCCATTTGGTCCATTGACTCTGCACTAACTACAATCTCAGCCAGACCCTATCTCCATGACCTTTACCTGGATGGTCCCCCTGACACTTTAGCATGGCCAACCTACCTAGCCTGCACATCTTTGGACTGTGGGAGCAAACCAGAGCACCTGGAGAAAACCCATGCAGGTATGGGAAGAATTTGCAAACTCCTCACAGACAGTGACCCAAGTCTGCAATCAAACCCGGTCCCTGGTGCTGTGAGGCAGTAGTGCTTGGCGCTGTGCTGCCAGATCCAATTTTCTGCAGGCTACTTGCTAGTTGACCTTAGTTTGATTTGAAGTGCCCAATTCTTTAATTTTAAATATTCAATTTTGTTTTGGGCTCAGCACCAAAAAGTTTTTTTGGTGTTTAAAAATAAAGTTATTTGTTATCCCATGTTTTTGACTGAGAAGTTTAAAACATGGCATCTTGCTAGCCATTATTCATTACAAAGATAAACAGATAAAGAGAAAAAGCAGTATGATTACAATGTATAATTGTTTCAGTCTCCTTTTTGTGGCAGGATTGCACTTTATTAGATGAAATGCTTCGAGTTGAAGTGAGCAGATATTTCTCAGTAAGCTGTGAGATTTCTTGTAGTTGAATTTACAGGAGTTAGAAGTGAACTTTGGGAATACTCTCAGTTTCATTGTTGTTTATTATCTTGGCTTAGGTGATATGCAGCTGGTTTGATGACATCTTTGATGGGCACTTATGGAATTTTGTCTCAGCAAGACTTTTGCTGTTTTTATACACAGACTGAAAACCTGGCTGTATTTATTACGTAACTAGTACAAATTCAAAATTCTTTGTCCAAAACCAGATGTTGTGTTGATTATATATCCTGTATTTTTGCTTAACACTTGAAATTCAACCTGTCTAGTTTGACTGAGAGACTTATCATAATACAATGGAGTGGCAGTGGGATCTCTTTTGCATTTGTGTAACAGTTTTGATGCTGCTTTTGTCCATAAGTGAAATGGAAAGGTGAGTCAGCTAGAATACTGTAATTCTTTTGTTGACAGTCTACCCCGAAACAATGGGAAGTGTGAATTTTTTGACTGGCTGCGAACATCCGTGCTCACTTAAGTATTACTTGAGATTCAAGACTGCCTGGCTCAAATGCCGGGGGTCACGTGATTTGTGGTGGCCAATTTAACAGCGTTTATGTCTAAAACCTATAAAAGTATTGTCCTAAAGTTCATAACGTACTAGAGCAGCACTTGTGGATGGTTGGATCTTTGAAATCTCCATGTAGGTTGTGAATCTGCAGATGGCTTGTGAACCCTATTAACTGTACTGACTGACAGTGAAGAGCATCTGTTGTTGGCTGGTAGAAGCGGTTGCAGATTGTTGCTGAAGCAGCTGCCCTCTTTGTGTCTCACTTGCTGTTCTCAAAGTCTTGACATTTTTGATGAGAGATCACCATTCTGGTCGATTTATTGACTATCTACTTCCCACATGTTGGGGCAGATTTATATGAAGGCTTTGATATAATCTTTGAAATGTTTCCTTTGGGTCCCTGTGCGCACAAGCTGTTAGGTGTAACTCTGAATAGAGCACCTATTTGGGCAGCCTTGAATTGGACATTCTGATGACATGTCCTATTCATCTCAGCTGATGTCAGATTATTGTGACACCTACACTTCGCATGTCTGCATCTTAGAGGATGCTTATATTAGATCTTTTGCTCTCACACTTGGTTTGCAAGATCCATCTTGACATTGGTCTAAAGTTTTGATATTATTGGGATTTAGGTACAGTTTTAGTAGGTATATTTGTATTGGTGGGTTTAGAAACAAGATATAGCTTTGAGATTAATTTACGTTGTCTTGTTTGTGTGTTAAGAAATGTGAAGCCTTGATTTGATTTCATTTGAATTTTTTTTAAGATGGAGCTCTGAAGTCTCCATTGTCTTGCTTGTATACATGCATTTTTATTGAGCTTTTACAATTCCTAAAATGATGATGGGTTAACAAGGGGTTGGCAGATTAGGGAAGTTGAACCAAACACAAAGTGAAAAAAAAGCTGTTGCCAAGCAACAAGATCAGAGAAAACACCATGCTGGCAAGGAGGTGTTTTAGTTTCAGTTGGTATGGATGTGTTATTGAGTGAAGATAAAGAGCTAAGATTTTCTCTAATTGGAAACGGTGCCGGATTGTTGAATAAATAATTTTAAGGAGCTCATATTCATTGTTCTAAAGTTAAAATAGTAGTGTATTTGAAGTGAGTTTTCTGGATCTATGAGCAATACCAATCATGGAAAGACTTCTAGTGAATGTTCAGAATCTAGAATAGAAACCTCTGCAATTGAACTAGTTCTCCCTTTGGTGTGGAAATAATAGCTCATTTTCACAGGAATGTTGAATCTGCAAGGATATTGCTAGGACAAAAGGGTAAGATTGATTCTTTTTTTCTTGCTGTTTTTGTTGAAATCTTTCCAACATTTTTTGATGTGTCATATAATACAGCTAATGTTTTAAGTGCTCTTTTTATTAAAAAGTCAACAACAGACTGCTGTGAATCTGTTCAGTTTATGTCCTTCATGTTTTTTTTTAAAAAAATTATGATCTATCAAACCAGGTTTCATTCTGGGATCTGACTGGTTCAGTAATAACACCAGCTGGAATCAGCAATATGGTGTATATGTTGTCCAAGCTTTAACACATTGAGAACCACTGCCTGTTGCACTTTTAGTTTCAGGTTTAGTATCAGGTCTAACATGATTCTTGAATTCAAGTACGTACTTTCCATTAGAGTGGGCAGGCACATAGATTTGGTAATGCATCTCTTCAGCTAATGTTAGTTTTTAAAGTATGGGAAGTGAGGAAAATTTTCCAATACTTCACCATGAATCTAAATTGGAATTTGCTGCGAATATGAATTTTAAGTTTTAAAGTTTATTTATTAGTGCCACAAGACAGCTTACATTAACACTGCAATGGAGTTACTGTGAAAATCCCCTAGTCGCCACACTCCGGCACCTGTTCGGGTATACTGAGGGAGAATTTAGAATGGCTCCTGAACCTAACCAGCATATCTTTTGGACTACAGGAGGAAACCAGAGCACTCTGAGGAAACTCATGCAGACTCTGCACAGTGACCCAAGCTGAGAATCGAAATGGGGTCCCTGGCACAGTGAGGCAGCAGTGCTAACCACTGTGCCACCATGCCATCCAGAAGTTTATAGGATTGTGTTTTGGGACTGTCCCTTTAATCTCTATCTCATGCAGCTGATTGGAAGTATAGCAGGAACAGTTATGCATGTGCACTTGACCCATGCAGTGTTTACCAGCATATATGTGGCTGTTTTTGATGTTAGTGGCAGGAGTGAACTTTTGCAGATTTGAATAACTAAATCTGGTTTTGAAAAGCTGCTCATTTACAACACTGTTGAATGAATGTTAGTACTACGATTGACAATGATATTAAAGCTCCGCATTGATAACACGTCCAAGATAGAAAACAGTTGCAGCTTCAGAGAGGTCAAATCTCTGACACACAACTCCAATGAATTTGCAGCAATTTCTCATAAATTAGATCTTGAAAATAAACCGAACAAATGAGTTTATTTAAATGCTGTTTTTTCCCAAGTATGTTAAGGCTTTGTGCAGAAAACCTCTGGCAGTAGCTCAGTTGGATGTCAGGAGCATTCTTCTGGAGTTATCAAAGTATTTTTCTTTTTAAAAAAATACAATCAGTTTCTCCAAGCCCATGTTTATTGAAAATAGGGAATCCCATTTTCTGAAATTTCATGACTATAAATCTTCATTCACTGCTCAAAAACCTGATTTGTAGGGTAACAATTGATAAATGATAGATGAAGTGGATACAAGAACTTACTATTGGTTAAGGACTGCATAGATGCAAAAATGCGTAACTGGAACTTTGTTAGTCTGTGTCAAGCCAACTTGATTGTTTTTAATGCAACAGCTAAAATTGCATTGCATTCAATGTGCCTCCTAGAGTTATGGCCCAAATAAACATCTGTTTTAATTTGTCAATGAAGGGGATCATGTGACTTGCTCAAATTGTGCCTGACACAAGCCTGGGTGGCTTGGTTGTTAGAGGAGGAACCTGGCTGCCTTGATGAGAAGATAGTGTTAGATATTTACGTTTTTGCCAGTGATTATAGCCGTTGTTGCCTGAGGGTGAATTTGGTCTCCAGGTTTCATGGAGAGGTGAAGATTATAATTTAAACTATTCAGTTCCAAGATGGTAAGAAGTTAAGGGTCTATAAGTAAGCTAAATAGCATTTTTACCTGGGTACAAGGCCCACGTGATTCACATTACTATTGAGATAAACTCTCAGAAGGGAAAGGTGCAAAGAAGACCAATTTAGTATCAGGTTACAGGGTTGCTAAGATATCCGCAAAACACTCAGATCTCGTCAGTGTACAACTGTCCAAAAGAAGTAAAGAAAATGTTGACCTTATTATTCATCAGGCAGAACCTAAATGGAAGCTCATGCTCAGATTGAAAAAACTGGGTTTGTGAGAATTTAAACAAGGCTAGATAGAGGTTTTGCCCAGTATGAACTTGAGGGCAGGAATCACCAATATAACACTTGCGTAAAAGCCAATTCTGAGATTATATATTAGGAGAGGACAAGAAAAGCAGGCAATTAGGAGTGGAGAATGGCTTTGGACTGTACTGGGTGAGTGAAAATTAAAGGGTGGTTAAAGTATAACTTTTATGGAAGATCTTAAATTTTGAGCAGGAGGTGAGTGGGACAAGACAGAAAGAAGATCCGTGATAGGGTGAAAGATCAGAGAGATTGAATGACAGAAGAGTTTGTCTTATTGGGCCAAGGAATTATTGATGGGGTCAAGGAAACAAATAAAAGACATGCCTCGAGCAGGTATTCTACCAACTTCAAATAAAAATCAGAAAAACTAAAGTGTGCATAAAAAAGGAAACAAAATGGGGCAGACAGCATGTTGAACCAAATGTTGAGTTTGGAATTGCATAACTGCTTAGTTGAAAGATGACTTGCTGTTCCTCAAGCTTGTGTTGAGTTTTACTGAAATAGGCTAAGGACAGCTGCCTAGGTGAGGATTAAAATGGTAGGCCATCAGAAACTCAAGGTTATTCTTGAGGACTGGCTGGATGTGTTTACAAAGTGATCATCCAATTTGTTTTTGGTCTCTACAATGTAGAGAATATCATAATATGAGCAGCAAATACTGTAGACTAAAAACAATTTCTTCAATTTTACATCCAATTTTCCTTCTCGGATTTACATGGTCTGTCTGCAATGTTGATGCTGGTTAAAACAGCCACTGATGACATTCGAAGCTGCCCGAGGTTCACCAGCAACTACGAACAACGACTTCCAAATCGTCTAAATTGATTATTGTTTGATTATTGTTCATATTACATATATTTAAATTTGTTGGAGACTTTGGGGAAGGAAAAATTATGTATTTATATTGATTTCTAAGAAGCTGCACCAGGAACTGTATAATGATAGATGCATGACATCATCAGAAGTAATGTTGCTGATCACTAGCGCAGGAAACTGCCAGAGTAAAGAAGCAGCCTGTACTGAACACAACTTATAAACAAAGCTCCTTTAGTTTGTCAACCTCCATCAAGCCTGCAGACACAACATTATAAACATCAGCTTTAGTTCCAGATTTATTAATTGAAGTTGTATTCCACTAACTGCTGTGTCGGAATTTGAACCAGTAGTTTGTAGTTTCGGTTTGAGTCCAATGATATTACCATTATGTTACCACCTCCCCGTTCTTGGGTGCATTTCATGGTAACTGGCAAAAGTTCTCACAAGGTACTACCTCATAAAGTCCTTCAAACCAATTGTAATTTATTCATTCAGAGCATGCATCTATATTTTTCTTAGACAATTCCATGATCTTTGCCTCTGTAGTTGAGCACACTTTTGCATGAAAAACTACTTGCCTATAGACAGACAACTACAGCTCGTATGCAGAGATGGGCAGTGATTTTGTATGCTTATCGCTACAGTGTTTAGTATAGATGTTTGGATGATGATAATAATACTAGTGTGATGTCTAGATTACTATCCTCCTCAAAGTAGAGCCCTGATGTGGAGATGCCGGAATTGGACCTGGTATTGTGAGACTTTCTAAAGTAAAGCCCAACAGAGAAGATGTATTTTCCCTTTAACGCGTAGATGAATTGCCAGTCACAGCAGATGATATCAGTAGAACAACTTGTATTGATAAGAGTATACAACTATATTGCAATTGGGTGGCTGATAGCTATACTGTATTTAGAAATCAGGCCATTTTCTATGCATGAGAATGAATTGTCATTGTTATTTAGGGAGCAAGAATTCTAAATCCTGAAAAGTACAGATTGCAGTCGCTTTGTCATCTTCATGATCAGCACTTGAGATGTATTTGAAAAAGAATCCGGCATGGAGATATTTTGGTAAACAGCGTTAGATAAGAACACAGCGGATACAATAAAATAGTGTGGAGCATGTCAAGCTTGGAAAAGAAGCCATTATTAGTTCCTTTTGCAACCGTGAAAATGGCCATCTAGAGCATGATAGAAGCCACATGTACATTTTTTTCAAAATTTGAAGGGCAACAGCAATTCATTGCGATAGCCATTTAAAAAGAGTTGAAGAATTTCAATTAATGAAACAACTAGCAAAGCTCTTGATACTTTGCATACTTTGTTTCTTATGGGTTTACCAGCGCATATTGAGATTCATAACAGACCTCAGTTTGGTTCAGAATCAAATTTTTAAAATGCATGAATGTAATCCATCTAAACCAAGGACTTTATCCTCTTGAGTTTGGTTAGTTTATTCAACACGTCCCATTTTTAAAAAAGTTTAAATGCACTTATATATTTGCTGATCTCATCATTCCATGTCCTGTATCCCTGGTAAAAGGAAGTAAAATAATTTCACATTTCTACCAGCTCTCTTATTATTCTTTACCTGTAGTACTCATCTTTCCATCTCCTTAATGATACCATTCCCCTTACAGCTTTCCTTTTTTATTGATATGCCTGCAAATTATTTCACTATTTTGATTTATGCTTTCAGAATGCCTTCCTAAGTTTCTTGATTTAGCTCCTAATCACAGTATTGTCATGAACTCTGCTGTCAATATATGCCTCCTTCCTCGCCCTCAGCTGTTCCCTTGTATCTTTATTATCCACATACTTTCATCAGCGTTTAATTTGTTCTTTCCTTTTAACAGAATATATTTCCCTCACTCTGAACACTGTTTTAAATGTTTTCCATTGTTATTCTACATCATTATTTGCCAAAATTGTTGCCTATTTTACTTTCCCAAATTTCATTCTCAACCCTTCAAAGTCTCTCACTCAGTTTTAATTTCAAAATTGATTGCCACTTTAGTCCTGAGTACCTGAGAATAAAATACCTGAATGAGAGCCGAGCCACTAGTTTTAACATTTGAATGTACCATTGGCACATTGACTCTAGCATTTTATCTTGCATGCATATGGCTTCCTAGACAGCTGATTCTAGAATATCGGGTGACCACAGTAACTCTGTGGATTATTTCACTATTCTAGCATAAATATTAATCTCATAGATCAATTTTTTTTCAAAGATTGCAGTCTGTTGTGTGAATTACCAGAGTCATTAGAATAATCATGTTGCTTACCAGTTTGCAATTTACATGACTGGAGTCTGTGGCTGATTTTGTAAAATGAATTGCTACTCGATTACAAATGCAGCTATTATAACCTTTGAAATGGAAAGGTTTCTGAACAGATGCCTATTTTTTTTAAGCCACAGCTCCCAAAATAAAATGTTTGCCATTACTCCTGGTAAAACAAATCAAAAGAAAATGACTAAATTGTTTATCATAAACTATACTATAAATCATGAGATAATAGAGAGTTGGGTTGCATTGAAACTTGAACACCTACACTAGAAGTTATGTGTATAAGGTTTTTGTGAAAGCAAAGTGTGATATACAAGTATATTTTATTTTCTTACAAAAAACATGCTCATTAAATTTCATGTAATACCATGTATATTTGCATATTTGTATGCAAACTTGTATTTGAGGTTATAAACTCATCCACATATCATCTGGAGAAATTTTAGATTGATGAGATGATTACCGTTAAACTTGACAGAACCTATCTATGGCAAAGTTGATTCAAATATTTGGTCCATAGCCCTGAAAATTATGATGTGCGAGTACATATCTTGATGCCTTTTAAATGAGTTGAAGGTTTCTGCCTCTACTAGTGTTTACAAATAATGAATTCCAGATTGCTATCATCCTCAGAATCAAGAGGAAAAATTGTATCTGTTGCCTTACACATATTTAAGATAGCCTGAGTAGGTTAGTTTAACACTGCAGCCCAAAATTGGTTTTTTTTGCTTTCCTGCTAGTAAATGAGTATAATCACAACCAACATATACTCAAATATGTCTCATTTAAACATTCTTGTTTGCTAAATTACAATTTCTGGGATTTTTCTGACTTATTTGGCAATCTAACCAATTAAAATAGTTATTAGCAATTTAGAATATTTTGGTCTACACCAAAAAGAATTAAATACAATAATTCCTATGTCTAGATTCAGTGCAGTGCTCATTCCAGAAGTGAGCAATACAATATTTGCAGACAAATCTCTGATTTAGTTAATGGAATTCTCTGTCTGGGATGGAGGCCGCCAGCTATCCTGGACCCTTGAGCACCACAGTGGTGAGTGGGGATAGCATGAACAATTCAATATTCCAAATTCAATGTCATTAAGAAAGTCCATCTTCCAGCTTCATTTGTTCCTCTAGATGCATCTTTTTCTGGAGGTCCATCATCTTTCTTTGGAGATGAGTCAGTGATGTTGTGCGCCTTTTCAATATGATATCCAGATATGATGGCATGACCTGCATTATTGTGCCTTCCCTGCCACAGAATATTGTGCTAAGCACCTGGATGCATAATTGGGGAGGTCTAGGCCAAAAGATATGGTGTGGTTTCTCAAGGACCTCTGCAACAGGAAACAGTCTCTGTTCTTGCTCCATCACAGGACCTACTCCCAGATGGAAGAATTTCAGCCCAAGTTTTTACTTCTCATAGACAGAGCTTTATTTCAACTCGCACAAAACTCTGTCCTAAATCATCACCTGTTTCCCTGTTATATGTAACCAGTAATATGCTTAACCAAAGCTCTAATTACAAACAGAATTATTTGTTGATGATTAATGATTTCCTTCTTAACATACCTCAGTTCCTAAGTTGATAATTTGTTTAAAAAATGTCACGAAATTGATTCCTTGTATGCATAATATTGCACTAGAAAAGAACAAAGAACAAAACAGCACAGGAAACAGGCCCTTCGGCCCAATGAGCCCGTGCCGCCACCCCAACGTTCCCACCTCTACCCGTGATCCCTGTCTATGTTTATAGATCTATGGATTAAAAACCAAATTTGAGACAATTTAGGGAGAATTTGTTTTGCCAATTAGCCTAAGAGCACATCTTTGGGATGTGGAGGAAACCGGAGCACCCGGAGAAAACCCACGCAAGCACGGGGAGAATGCGCAAACTCCCACAGACCCAGGCCCAAATCCATGTATCTGCACAGCACAGCGATAGTCACTGAGCTGTCGTATTGCCCATCAAATGGTCCAGGTCAAGCGTACACTAACGATGTGAAGCACTAGGATACTCTCGAAAAAGATCCAAGAGCAGTCCTCTCATGACCCATCGCGTGTATGCCCCTCGTTAGACAACAAGGTGGACCAAAGCACCTATAGGATAAAAACAAGTACATCAATATCATCATCTATTTACACACTTCCCAGGGACTCCCAAGGCTCATGATCCCTATTTTAAATCAGTTTTTATACCCCTCCATTCCCATTCTGTTCATGTGCCCATCTAAGTATTTCTTAAATAACTCCAGAGTACCTGCCTCCACCACTTTACTTGGCAGCGCATTCCATACCCCCACCACCCTCTGTGTGAGAAAACTCCCTCTAGCATCCAAATTATACCTTTACCCCCCTCCCCCCCAACCCTAAACCCATAAAAGCTCGTGCTATTTGAGTCCATCCTAGGAAAAAGCTTAACCCTGTTTACTCTATCTATCCCGCTCATAATCTTGTACACCTCTATTAGATCTCCTCTAAGTCTACGTCATTCTAAGGAAAACAGTCCTAATTTGCCTAACCTCCTCGTAACTCAGATCTCCCATATAAGGCAGCATTCTGGTAAACGTCCTCTGCACTCTGTCCAGAGTCTCCACGTCCTTCTGGTAGTAAGGCGACCAGAACTGGACGCAGTATTCCAAATGAGGTCTAACCAACATTTTATATGGTCTTGCAGTAAGCTACCTGAATACAATGACCTCATGACATTTGAGCTGTTTAGAAAACTATTGAGTGAAACCGAAGAATTTGAGTAAAAGACAAGTGAAAATTGAAAGTAATGTTTTTCTAACTAGCTCTCCTGTCTGTCTTCAAGCAGCATAAGTGCATCCTAAAAGTAAACTGCTCACACAGGATTGAAGCAAACATTTGTGTGATAAAAGGTAATGAAACCGTTTTTACACCATTTAAGGAATAATAAAAAAATTACCATAAACTAGTAAGCCATTTGAATCACTAATCATATTAAACTGTTTGCTCAGTACCAAGTTTGTCTCTTTGGTAGCGCTGATATTTGCTTAACTTCATTTGTCAACACGCTTAGTTAAAAAAAACAATAGAATACTGGCAGCATTAGTAGCTCATAACATGAAGATTTTGCAAGTAGTGTAGAGGGAGCTTAAAATCTCCTTACTCCTATAAGCTAATTTATCATAAAGCTTGAAAATTGAAGTCAAACATTTGTATATTATTTGACCTTAATTGTTCTCATATTAAAGTAATATAACTGGAGAAGACATTTCCATCCGTTAATTTTAATGAGAAGAGAACTTTAAATTCATGCTAGCCTTTTCACATCAGTTTAGTAAAAACAGGAATTTCAATGATCTGGGTTGTTGCATTTAGTACAATGGAACTGCGATATTGAAAAATTGACAAGAGTAACTTTAACTTTGCAATATACAACTGGCAGCTACTGCGGTTAAGTAGACTGTGGATGTAACCTAGTCTGCAAGTAAACAGATTTTCCAGTACTTTGGGGAAAAAACTGGCCTAACTCCATGAAGATTGTGAGGGACCAGGAAATGTCTATTCCCACTGCAACTGAAATGCAGGGATTGGGCTTGCGTCTGAATTAGCCTGCACCCTTACAAGACCTGGTGAAAATCGAAAACCTTGTGAATAGGATTAGGAATCCTAAAACCTGATCCTGCTTGCTATTTTTGAAAGTCCACTGGATCTCCCTGACTCTGCAAAAAAAACCACCCCAAATATTTTTCTATGTTTAAAAAAAAGGGGAGTAATTAGAATTCCAGACAAAACTAAGGCAAAACATGTATGCACACCACAAAATGAAGGTTTAGTAACTATTAGAGTGAGAGACTTTAATGGCCATGTGTCACTTTGTGAATTTAATTATTATGTAGTTGACACACGCAACAAGAACTGACATTTCAATTAGGATCCATGTTAAGTTGATTTTAGCCATTGCAGTAACAGGTGTTTAATTGTTGGTCTTGCTTTTCCCATGATATGTGGGCCAGAGTGGGAAGGTGGGAAATTCAATCAGCCAAGCTTCTCACTTTTCCTGACCAGCAACTTCTGTTGGAAGTGTTAATGTGGATGTTGGATGAGATCATACTCAGTCTTGGCTTTCTTTCCATTTCCCATTGATTGGCTAGCCTGCTGCTAATTTTTGTCTGTCTTAATATGTGAAGCTCTCACTTAGTGAGGTGTTGGAAATGCTTCAGGAGCAGAAGAAAATTGTCCTGAAGAAAACATGTTTTGAGGGGGATAGATAAGATTGTCACTAATTCTATGATTTATAGCAGTGAACTAAGGACCTTTCTAAACTGTTTGGAATTGTTTTCTTCTTTATAAAAATTTGTACATTTGTTTGGTATTTCGTATTCTGAAATTGCAAGAGAGTTGGTACCTTCATAAAGATTGTGAAATATAAGTTTAAATAAGTATTTTTCATGAAATAAATTGTTCATGACTACTACACCTATTATTTAGGCTGCAAGTTGCTTATTAAATGCTGTAAAAAGTTATGAATATTGTAAGATGTTGATCTTGTGCAATTTTTTTTTAGATTTAGATGAAATTATTTTTGCCTTCGAATATTGTACTTCAACACTGCAAACTATTTTGAGACTGTTCAAAAGACTAAACTAATGCCAGCATCATGAAATGGGTTTGTGACAAATCGGCTGTCAGTTTTTCATTGCAGTGAAATGATTATTATTCTTTTTGAAGACTTATTTTGTAATCATTGCTTTTACGTGATTCCCAATTTTAAATATTTGTAATATATGGAAATAAAAATTAATGGTGAAAAATCTGCTACCAATTCAAAACAATCCCATTGTGCATCACTGACACAGAACGGTTTATTGGGATTTTCATACAAAGTCTAGTTTTTAGAATATCTGATTTCATAAGAGACAAGCAAAATATGTGGTTAAATTAGTACTGTTGTTGCAATAGTACTTTAAACACAAGATCTCTAGCTATTTTTTTGAACAATGACTTGAATTGCTTTATGTAACTTTTCCAGAGTGAAAAGTTTTGATTCTGTTAATGTTTACAAAAGTACAAATTTTGTCAAGAATCTGGCTTTGTGATTTCTTTATTGTCATAGAATATGAAAGTAAAATTAAAAATCCTTTTTTCTTGAAAAGGCCTCAATGTTATTTGAGAAATAAACACTATTTCCTTGAAATCTGACTATTATTGAAGAAAACGGTTTCCTAACTACCAGTCATGCTCCATGGCAAAGTCTTTGATTAAGATTCTTAGTAACATTATGACTGCTCCTTCCTGAACTTCAGTTATAGCATGTCCATTTGATTTAGATTCTGTAGAAATTATGGGGAGTGCAGGTTGTTATCACTATTTCCATCTGGAGACACATTGCCTGATGTACTTTTTGATTCATTTGACAGTTTT
The DNA here is from genome assembly GCA_024679065.1 of Sphyrna mokarran. Taxonomy (NCBI): domain Eukaryota; kingdom Metazoa; phylum Chordata; class Chondrichthyes; order Carcharhiniformes; family Carcharhinidae; genus Sphyrna; species Sphyrna mokarran. The sequence goes on from JAGIQG010000015.1 coordinate 39,335,627, forward strand.
TTTAAAACCTTTTCTTGGAATCTTCATTTTCAGCACAAAGAATAGCTTTTGAGTAATAAATTGTGTCAAACAATTGTCCCTGCCATTTTGTCATACTCAGTCAATTCTGTTATCTCATCCACCTTCCATAGCATCCTCATCCCGCTTTTGCATTGTCATCAATTCCATTTTGTTCTACCTGAAAACAATCTTTCCTGCTAGGGTAACTGTATTGGGTTTCCCTTATCTTCTGCTGTTCTCCACTTCCACCTGCCTCTGCATACACCAGGCTTTGCCCACCAAATAAATCCACCAGCAGATACACCCCTTAAAACTAACCAATCAAAACCATCTGGGTAGACAAAAACTGACTATTATAGATAAATTACAATTTGCATCATACAATCTTATCTTGTTGTGCAGTTCATTTACAAAATATCATTGGTTGGAGCTTATTCTTATTACAGTGCCCATGCTGCTGAAAGTCAGTTATAAGTCCAAAGAAAAATACTTACGTACTTTTATTTTCTACTTCATAGGCAGTCAATTGTAAAGGCCAACATAGCATCTCATATACATTATCCAGAAACCAGACTGTGGTGGTAGAGTACACTTATGACAAGGACACAGACATGTTTCAGGTGAGACCTACTTACTTGTTATACTTAAATAGTCTACACGTTTCCTCGATTCTTACATTATTGCAAATTGTTTTCCGTAATCCAGTAAGGGGAGTGCTCTGTTCAATCCAATTTAGTGACTTTTATTTAGACTTGGTTTGAAATGTTTAAACTCTGAGATGCTGTTAAATGATTCCATTTCAGAAGCACATACATTCATATACACATTTGTAATAGGTTATATAAAATACTTTTTCAGTACAAACAAAATATATTAAAATCAGAAAGGTTCAAGATCCTGAGTTGGTTTATTGAATCTCGCATATGTGGGGAAATGCTAGAGTTGGCATCAATGTTCCTGGATTTTAGGGAAAAATAGCAAAAACTTATAATCCTCCAGATTGCCCTATGATAATCCCTCCTGGGAAGTACATGCCTATATGTAGGCTGCAAAGTCCCTCAGTTGAGTAATCTGTCACTGTTGCAGTTTAGACTGAGTTAAGTACTGAAGAGTTGCTCATAACCATACTACAACAGCTAGTCCACACCACTAACTTCATGAAAGAATGAGGAAAAAGCAACTATATATATGAAATATATATTAACTTCGCTTCACCTTTTTAGTTTTTTTAATCCACTTGTATTCCCAGTTAGGATAATAGGTCCCATATGAGGCAGATCCTTCAACATATATACGATTTATCTCTAAAACTTACTCCCAAAAAAATGACTTCCTTAATCAGATCATTTATCTTTCAACCCTCTCCTCCAGTCTCCAAATTTTCTGTACTTCCTACTTGGTGTCCTGCTCTTTTGATAAACGCTCGGAGATGCTTTAGATTGTGAGTCTTGATATTTGGAAAGCTAACATTTAAAACCAAAACAGCTGGAAAGCTTGTAAAAAATTAAGGATGGTCAATACTTACATCAAATTACATCAAAAGATGCAATGTTTAATAAAAATCAGATATCATATCTGTAATAATAGAAATCATTGTGAGAGATATTAGCAACTAAAAGATTAGCACGTTCCTATGATACTCCTGAAAGTGAATATATGATAGGCTATTGATTGCTAAGTATCCAGATAGCAGGACTCTATTAATTGTGTGGTGAAGTTGGATTTCAGGCTCGATTTTGCTGTCCCGGCACAGGGCAGTCTAATGTTGGGTGAGAGAAAAGAGATGGTGGGGCATGATTTTTGATTCTCGCTCCCATTCCTATCATGTTGCATTTTTAAGGATGTGGGTTAAGGATACCAGTTGTGAACTTGCACATAGCAATCCAGGTGCTGACTGCTCCATTGCTGGGTAGTGATTTCAGACACACAATTATCATTAAGCATTTCCAGCATCTGAAGGAATTGCCAGATCAGAGATGCTGTGAATCATGTGGAAAGACTGATCTGGGTGGAGAAACCTTTGAAAGGTAAGTTTAAAGGTATTGCTAACTTCAAGATCATAATGCTGTATGATAAGTTAGTTTTATTTTTAATGCAGTGATTGATAATAGTGCTTAATTTAAAAAAGGTAATTGACCAGCACTGTAAAAGTAGAAGTCTTCAGATGTGTAGGATTAATTAATCCAGTGGATAAAGTGCTCTACTACATTGATCACTGCTGAGATTCAGATTTTATTTTGTCAGTTGTATCCTGTATCTGATCTTTTCATTGACTGAAAGCTCAACCATCAGTTCAGCTTTTGAAGCAGTGAAACAGATGACCATCTGATTACTATTTCAAAGGCTTTTATATATTTAGCTTTGGAGATTTTGTGGATGTGGTTGTGAATAGATTCCCATTATAATTGCTCAGTTCCAATCCCACTAATGGAATCAGCTAAGCAGGAGTTGTCAATACATCTGTCAAAGAGACTGAGAGCTTTATTTTAAGTGATTATTTAATAAATTGCTAAGAAGACTGGTTTTAATTGGCTTTTGAATAGATGTTTATTTATTTATTTTGACAATTTTATTTCTATGTGGTGAATGAAGGTTTTTTCAAATAGAATTTGATCGTACTTTTCTCAAGTGGAGCTTAAACGATTGTGTGTTTGATGATTTTATGAGCTTCTAAGAAGATGAACAAAGAAAAATACAGTACAAGAACAGGTCTTGTGGCCCTCCAAGCCTATGCTGAGCATTGTGAGGATCTAAAACTGCATCGTTGTGAACAAGACTAAACTTAAAAAAAAGTCTGTCCTTACTTGGCCTATATCCCTATGTTCCTTCCCTATTCATTTACCCATCCAAATGCCTCTTAAATGTTGCTAATGTGCCTGCTTCCACCACCATCTGTGGCAGCACACTCCAGGCACCCACCACTCTTCCCTGCATATTTCCATTAAACCTTATCCTCTCACTTTGAACTTGTGCCCCCTTATAATTGACGTTCCACGCTTGGGGGTAAGAGCCTCAGTGCATCTCATAACCTTGTAGATCTCTATCAGGTCTCCCTTCAGCCTCCATCCTTCCCGTGGAAACAATCCTAGTTTATTCAACCTCTTCTCATGGCCAACATCCTTAAGATCAGGCAACATCCTGGTGAAACTTCCTTGTGCTGTCTCCAAAGCTTCCACGCCCTTCTAATATGTGGTGATCAGCACTGCACATAACACTTCAAATGCAACCTAACCAAGGTTTTATATAGCTGCAACATGATTTCCCTAACTCTTGTACAATTTGTTTTTCAAATGCAGTTTGAATGGCTGTTTTTTATTTTAGCAGTTTCATGGGCATCCTCCTAAAGTTACTATAAAATTGCTATTGGGCACATTGGGATGATGGGGATGTGTATGAAGGGGACAGAATGGTGGGCGCAAAGTGACAGGATTCTGGAGATTATGACGGATGGATAGAGGGTGGGGGTAGGATGAGTAGCACTTTTGCAGAATTGGGTTGATGCCCCAGTGAATGAAGGTACACCTTCTAATCTATTTGTCTCAGAATCTGTCTTTCTCTTGCCTCAAGCCTACATTAAAAGCTGGCAACCCTATCTCAAGCCCATCCTAGTTATCCTGTCATAAAAATAGTTTGTTGTGGACATTGCTAGGTAAGAGGCATGAATGCAATATTAGAAAAACTCTTGCAATTCCCAACTCAAAGGGGAAATTCTCTCCCATTGACATTTTTTCACATGTGCTGTCTGTTCTGCTAAGTAGTTTTGTTTTTGTTCACATATGATCATTCTGGCAATCCTCATTGCATTCAAATTAGTGATAATATGTATTTAGGATTAACTACTTTGAAAGACAATCAATTTATGATGTATGGAATAGTCAGTCAGCCTGTTTGTGGTTGTATTGAATGACGTAAGTATGTTGACCAAGACTAGGAAACTAATTCTACTATTCAGTTAAAATTGTGGTTTGTTTACCATTGTTTACCATCCTTTCAACTGGCAGATGCTGTTATCTCCTGGTAGAAAGATTGCATCAATGTATTCCTCACTACTGCACTAAAGTGTCAGCATTGATTATGAGCTCAGGTTTTGGACTGGGAGTCAAACCAACAGCTTTCTGACTTATCAATGCTGCCAACAAAACAAGTTGACACATTAGCATAAATTACTTCTCCCTCAAGCAAATGTTAAGGTGTCAGCCTGTGGAAGACATCAGCCTGATGTGCACTAGCTGTTAGAGTCATAGGAAAGAATCATAGAATCATGTTGAGAGGCCTTCTCCATTTTGAGGGCTAGGTCCCACTAGCACCAGGTTGTAAGGGGCTTCAACTGGCCGATGCAGCGAAGCATCCTTTCTTCACAATTATGCCAATAGAAAAATTGTTGGGGTCTAGTCTGACTTCATAATATATCATGGGTTTCTTGTTTGGGACCCTAACACTCCAACACTATTTTCAGGGGCTAATATCCTATTTTTACTGGGAGGATGGCCTCAATGTTTCAGCTCCTTTATATACAAATATTTTTATTTTAAGGAATGACAGGTCAACTGAAACCCATGCAGCCTAATTTTTTTCTGGGCTCACATGGGACAAACCCATGTTTGATAGTTGGAAACGGGAGTCTTGCAGGTCTCCCATTCCTGTTGTTATTTTGATTGGTTTGTGAAATGGGGTGTGCCACAAACCCACATGCAACATACTTCTGTCCTTGTTTACCTTATTGCATTGGAGGTGATTTTAAATTCCCTCCATTATTTTCACAGCATCATGTGTACTTTTGTAAGTAATGTGTTCATAACAACTCAGAGTTATCCTGAATAATGGAGGCCCTTGGAATGGAATTGAATAGACAAGTTCAGACTGTGTTGATAATTTCACGTCATGTTTTGATAAGTTAAATATGCTTTTAATGTAGTGATTAATTATAGGGCTTTGTTCTTAAGAGATAAATGACCATTATATTGGCTGGCATTGTGAAAGTGGAAAAGTGTTCCGATGCATTAGATTATATTATCCAACAGATAAGGTGTTCTTCTGAATTGAATAATATGATAGTTGTTATTTGTCTCGTGTGATTTAATTCCTTAATTGAATGACAGCTCATACTGCTCCTTTGTTTTTAATCTTAAACAATTGGAGGAACTCTTTGCTTGACAGCTCAATCATCTTTTCCCCAGCTTTTAAGTTAGAACAGATGGTGGAGGTCTTTCACTTACTTTGAAAGTTTTATTATATTCAGCCCTGGAAGCTTTATTTATGTAGCTGTGAATGGAGCCCTTCGTGAATGCTTGGCTGAACTTCATATTGTACGAATGGATGGGTATAGCCACTCAAAGTGGGACCGTGACATCGGGAAATTATTGGAAATTATTCCTAATCCCATTTCAAAGTTGAAAATCTGGCTTTTGAATGAAAAATTAATAAAATTTTCAATAAAATCATTTAAATCAAGGCTGTCACCTACATGAGCTTTTACAAGGCTAACTGATTCTTAACGTTCGATATTGCTTAATGGTAGCAATCCTTAAAGGATTTTTCGTTGTATTGCAATGAAAAGTTTTGTTCAAGTTCCTGGCTAATAAACATATTTGAGAGACTAGGAAATAGCCTTCATTATGGCATTTCTCAGTCCATATTTACATTATTTGTTTCCTTCTTTTATAGATTGGAAGGTCTACAGAGAATCCCATTGATTTTGTAGTGACAGATACCATTTCTGGTAGCCAGAGTAACGATGAGATGCAAATCACTCAAAGCACCATCTCCAGATTTGCATGTAGGATAGTTTGTGACAGAAATGCACCATTCACGGCACGGATTTATGCTGCAGGATTTGATTCATCAAAAAACATATTTCTTGGGGTACGTATAGTACAGGATTTGGTTAATCTGAAAGCATGTTTCTTGGAATATTTGCAATATAGATCATAAGAACTGGAAATAATTTTATGCTATCCTGTAAGCAAATGGAAAAAATATTAGTAATGAAGCTAAATTCTGAGAATATCAGATATCTGAACCCTTTTCTGTTTTTATTTTTTTAAAAAAAAACCATGTTTATTAAAGCCCACAACATACTTCAACAAGGTATTTATAAGCTTTGAGTGTTTCACATGTACCAATCATAGACATTTACAGCACAAGTTGCCAATTTGGCACATGACAAGTAACCAACCAGCTTAATCCCACTTTCCAGCTCTTGGTCTATGAATCTTGTAGGTTATGTTACTTTAATCCCATATCCAAGTACTTTTTAAATGCTGAGGTTTCTGGCAGTGAGCTCCAAATCCCCGGATCAACAGTTCTAGAACACAGCAGAGAGTGATTGCTTACCTTCACTTCCTTGTTGTCAGCCGCTGCAGCATGGGACTAATTTTTGCAGCAGTAACCTGGAACTCTGATAAGGAACAACAGCACAGGCAGCACACCAATGGCTACAACAGCAAAACACAATAAAGGCTGCCTGCTCCACATCCACATGCTGCTGCATGTGACTAAGGGGGGGTCAACAGAGAACTTCAGCTCAAAGGAGGCAATATCCCCAGCACAGAATCTTCAGTCAGGGAGTGAGCTCCTTCAATGTAAGAAAATAATTATGCTGCAAAAGGCTCAAGCATTTGTGGTAAACTATTGCTAATATCTGCAACTGTCTAAAAGGGAACAGGTGGACATACATTGCAAGTGACTATCATGGTTAGCCCAAGCATGAATTATTTTGCCTCTGGCTTCTTCAGAGATCTTTTGTTGACTAGAGGATCAGTTGACCTGTATTCCAATGGTGTACCAATCAGGTCCCTGGTACCTTGTTTTCCAAGACTTCCACTTATGTACATTTTGCCATAATGAGGCTAGAGCATCATTGGCTTTGTTGCATACCAGCCTAGGTGTAGGGAGTCATTGATTGAAACAGAAGGCAATGAGTGTCATCTTCAGTCACACAGAATTCCATTCCTATGACATCCAATTAGTTTGCGACCACAAAAGTGATGCATATATATCTGTGCTAGGTGTTCAGGAAGTAGCCATGGCCTGTTCATTCTATGCCAGTCACATTTCCTGTAGGATTTAACTTTTTAACTCAGCCTCAGCAGCTGGGTATTTAGAGAAAAGGGCTTATCTCTGTCTGGTTCATGACTCATGCAATAATGCTATCAGTGAACCAGAGGAGATATACAACAGGAGCTATGAGACCAGAAGAATAATCTTAGAATAAACCATTGGTTTGCTCAAGATATGCATTAGCTGTCTCAAAAGACCAGGTACTTGCACTTCCATATGCCCTTCAAGTGTCTCCAGAAAAGTTTGTGGTCTGCTGTGCTCTTCACGACAGTATGTTGCAGAGAAGAATGGAACTGTAGAAAGGAAAGGTGTAAGATAACTGGTGCCTACATTTGAAGAGGAGGAACCAGATGTAGTTGTGGTACCTGTAGTTGCAAATATGAATGCCAAAGAAATCAGAAACTGACTTATCCAGTCATACTTTACTTAATCTTTCTTTGTGAAGCACATGTTTGTACCATCAGAAACCCTGTGCCTGGTGCACTGCTGCCAATGCAATTCATTTCAGCAGTCAGTTAGCCAGTCATCAGGTTCATACCTTTTTCTCCTGTGCTGATTATACCATTCACCTGAAGGCTATTGCCCAGGGTGAATTGGGGGAATGAGGCTGGGAGAATTGAAATAACCATTAGCATAACATCCATAATACACACCCAAGTTCTTCTCTTAAATCTTTATTCGTTTCTTGTTATGGCAACCACAGTGGCTTTAGCTTATTAAATGCAGAGCTGCTCATTCCCCTGCTTTAACAGGTGAGTTTTTTTGTGCGGGACATCCCGAATTTTAGAGCCTGTGTGATTTTTGTCAAAGGTTGCCTCACTTGCAGAGGGCAGAATATCTTGAGAAGAGTTCGAACTATCAAATATCCTTTCTGCATCTTACCCGGTATACCACTGCTGACGCAATTCATTTCAGCAGTCAGCCAATCATCATATTTTTTTCCTCCTATGCCGATTATACCATTCCCTTGAAGGCTATTGTCCAGGATAAATGGGGGAATGAGGCTGGGAGAATTGATCCTGTCTAGATTTTATACTGGCTGCTTTTTTGAAGCAGTGTCAATGAATGGGAGGCTGATTTGCATGATGGACTGGGCTTCATTCATGATGTTTTGTAGTTTCTTGCAGTCTTGGGCAGAGCAGGAGCCATACCAAGTTTGTGATACAACCAGGAAGAATGCTTTCTATGGTGCGCCTGTAAAAGTTAGTGAGCCTTATAGAATGATGAAGAATCTGGCCAAACCCTTGGAAACCAGGAGAGATTTAATTTGTAGATTGATAGTCCAGAATCACCGTAATCCGAAGCCCTCGGTGCAAGAATCCAAATATCGTGGCCGTTTTTGAAAAGGTCAGTCGTGGCTAACTTTGTGATAAAGTTACTCCAGCTTTCAGGTCCTGGCTAGCCAGTGATTAAGTTGGCTAGCAAACAGGAGGCTGTCAGTGTGGGGCCACTGTGCATGTGCAGCGGTCTACTGGTTTCAGCCCCTTCAGTGGGAATAAGCCCTGCTTCCTGAAATTTATTGATATTTGAGTTGGTGGCCTCTGCATTGCACCAAGTGTGAGAGATTCTAATGTGGACTCTCAGTTAGAAAAAAAAACCAAGCATGTATTATTCTAGTTTTCCTGCAAATTCAACACTTAGAATTGTTCTGGGAGAATTCCGCCCCATACCTTTCCTCAGAGTTTTGGAAGACTATGCAGCATACAATAGTGAAAAAACAAGGCCTCTTTGTGGACAAAGATCTGAGCTTACTAGAGTGTGACTAGCTCAGCAAAATTCCATTTTTTAAACAATGCTTCTGACTGCCTTATTTGTGGTTCAAGTCACCACACAATGCATCATCTAATGCTGACAGCAGATTTCTGGGTCTCCCCCATTTTCCATTGCTTTGCCTAATGTTTGTACCAACCAGCTGATCTCCAGGATACTCCTCTAATACAACAAGAGAGGTTACAGCTGCTTTTTGTCATTTTGGAGGGTGTCATTGCCTGACACTTGTGTGTAGAACAAATGTTTCTTGTCACTTAGACGCCCAAGCCTGAATGTTGGTCTGGTTTTGCCATGTGGGTATGGACTGTTTCCATATTTGAAAATCTGGGAATGGCACTGGACACCATGCAATCAGTATACATCCTCAAGTCTAACCTATGAAGGCAATAAAACAGCTGAAGTTGCGCCTTGGACATTGTCACGAGAGACTCCTACAGTGATGTCTTCGGCTGAGGTGATTGACCTCCATTGACTGTTGTTATCTTCTTTTTTTTGTTCTATATATTTTTGTTTGAAGATAAAACGGTCTTGTCTTTTAAAATTCTAAATTTTTTCATTATAATGGATACATTTATCTTATTTTTTAAACTAAAATTTATATTTTTTTAAAATATATACTGCAAATCTATATGCTTTGTGCTGAAATAGGAGAAAGCTGCTAAATGGAAAAATCCTGACGGCCACATGGATGGATTAACAACGAATGGAGTATTAGTAATGCATCCCAGGGGAGGTTTTACAGAAGAATCAAAGCCTGGGATATGGCGGGAAATTTCTGTTTGTGGAGATGTGTACACTCTAAGGGAAACAAGATCAGCACAGCAAAGAGGAAAACTAGTAAGTAAACATACTTGCCTGACTGTAACAAACATGCTGGTTTACTATAGTGTTTTATATTCAGCTGTTAATCCACACCAAATTCACTAGAAATAAGATATTCCACATTATTTTAGTAAAAACTGTAAAGTCTGAAGATCTTGCAGTTGATTTCTTTTTTGATTATTAAAACCAAGATGAAGGGACCAGGCAGATAATGCAGAAAGATAAAATGGCAGCATAATGGATCAAGGGTAGAAGAAAAAAGTTAGGAGCAAGAGTACATGATTTGGTCTCTTGAAACTGCTTTTCAATTCAATAATATGGGGAATCTGAATGTGTAGTCCCAACTCCACTTTTCTGTTGGACCCTCAAACCCGTCATCCCTTGTTGATTAAAATATATATCTAATTCAGCCTTGAATAATTTAGTGAACTAACATAAACTACTTTCTGGGGAATGGAATTCCACTAATGACTCACTTGACTTGGATTTTCACAAAGTCAGGATAACTCAGAAACCCTTTAAAAATGACGGATGGATCCCATTTCTGGGATTCCATCTTCATTCTTTGGTTGTTTGATTTTTGGGAATGCCTTTAAAGGGTGGAGGCTAGTTGCTATCAGCCCACATCTGGTACTCCCAATCTGGCTGGCTGCATAGGCATGACTTACTCCTTGGCAATTTTCATAGTGTTGGGTCTGGTTTTCAGAGTAGTTGTGAACCGTGGTCTGTCTGAGGAGACCTTTTAAGATGTAAATTCAAAAAATTCTCCTGTGGCCTCACAAGCCCCTTATGCAAAGACCTGTCATCAATCCACTTCTTGTAATCATTCATGTTCCCATGCCAAGCTCTGCCCTTCCACCTACATCCTCTATCTCTTTAACCACTCCATCCCCCCCCCTCACCCGGGACAAATATGATGCTCCAATACCCATGCCTATTGGCTTTAGACAGTATAAAAAATGGGCAAATGTAAACAGAAATACTTTAAAGAAAAGCAATTTATTCATTATTTCCATGTTTGGAAAGAAAAGCCATTTTGCTAAAAGCTAATGAAAGTGTCAGTCTCCTGATTCTTTAAACTCTTAATAGCAAAAACTGCAACATTTGAAACCGGTCAATCAAGCAATGCTTTCTCTTAGCACATTAATGATAATCTTTGTGTGAAGCTTTATTATGTTTGCTAGGCTGAGAACCCAGAAAACTATTGGAATGCTGCTGCTGCTCCAGAATAATTATCTTTGTGGATAATCCCTGCATCTGCATCCAGCTGTGAAAAGCATGGAACATTCTATGGCCTTTGGCAGGGTCTTTCCACAGCTGTCAACATCTGCTTGCTGTTGCTCATTAGTGAGGTTTGCATCAGCAAATGACAACCGAGCTACCTGTCCTGGTAGCTCCAGAACTGTGTGTACCTGCACTGGTAGAGAGTGCACATGAACTGTGTGATAACATCTGTTCTGAGGAATCTTCCTTTTGCTCTAATATTAAACTATGTGGGACACAGTGAATGGATATGAATCAGAGCTGGCCTAGTGAGAGACTTCTAAGTCATCGTTGTACAGATCGTCTTATTTCATCGACTGTTGACTTCAAGCCCACGTGTATCTTGTGATTTTTTTAAAAATTCTGCACGCCGCGGTTGGAAGATCCCCAGCTCTCCATTGTCAATGGCTAGAGATGCTAAAATCCATCTAATATTCAGAGTCACCTTTTGCACAGCTGATAAGGTGGGGATGATAGGAAAACCATTTCTGATGCTCTGCCTTGCTGTAATGTTCTGTATCTGCATGAAAAGAAAAAGACTCTTTAATATGAACTGCGGAGTATTTTGAGAGAATGGATCACAGATGAGTGTGACATACCAGTAATGTGAGGCTGAGTTCCAGAGACTGTTGGTCTGATTGGGATGTGAAGACATGTCTTATAAGAGAGAGTTTGACCCAGGTTGTTATCCCTCCTTTAATTCTAATTGATGGGAAATGCACAAGTCAGATATAATTGCAGTGGCTGAGTTACAAAGCCACTGGAAAATTGGCTGCTGGCTTTCTCCTCTATGAATGGGTGAATTTTAACTTTCAGACCCAATGTTCATGATTGAGTGCAAAATTGTGCAATTTCTCCATATTGCTCAGAAATCCCAAATTTCAGTATTTCCGTGTCCCTCTGAGCTGTTACAAGTTAATGCCAATACCCTTAGTTAAAGCAATACCATACCACCAAGAATATAGAAAAAGGAATCATTTTAAATAATTACTCAACCCTGGAATATCTAGATAACAAGGACACCTATGTCAGATTCCTATTTGACTACAGCTCAACCTTCAACACTATTCCCAAGAAACTCATCATCAAACTCCGTGGCCTGGGCCTCAGCACCTCCCTCTGCAACTGGATCCTGAACTCACAGACCACAATCAATAAGGATGGGCAATAACACCTCCACGATCATCCTCAAATTGGTACCCACAAGGCTGTGTTTTTAACTCCCTATTGTACTCTTTATACAACTATGACTGTGTGGCCAAATTCCCCTCTGCTTCGATTTTCAAGTTTGTTGACGACACCATTGTAGGGGGCCAGATTTCAAACAATGATGAGACGGAGTACAGGAATCAGATAGAGAATCTGGTGAATTGGTGTGGCAACAATAATCTCTCCCTCAATTTCAACAAAACAAAGGAGATTGTCTTCGACTTCAGGAAGTGTAAAGGAGAATTATGCCGCTGTCCACGTCAATGGAGACGAAGTAGAAAGGGTCGTTGAAAGCTTCAAGTTTTTAGGTGTCCAGATCATTAACAACCTGTCCTGGCTCTCCCATGCCGACACTCTAGTTAAGAAAGCCCAACTACTTTATCAGAAGACTAAGGAAATTTGGCATGTCAGCTATGACTCTCACCAACTTTTACAGATGCACCATAGAAAGCATTCTTTCTGGTTGTTTCACAGCTCAGTATGGCTCTTGCTCTGCCCAAGACTGCAACGAACCATAGAAGATTTTGAATGTAGCCCGATCCATCACGCAAATAGTCTTCCATCCGTTGACTCTGTCTACACTTCTCGTTGCCTCGGCAAAGCAGCCAGCATAATTAAGGACCCCACGCATCCTGGACATTCTCTCTTCCACCTTTTTCCTTTGAGAAAAAGATGTAAAAGTCTGAGGTCACATACCAGTTGACTCAAGAATAGCTTCTTCTCTGCTGCTATCAGATTTTTGAATGGACCTAACTTGCATTAAGTTGATCTTTTTCTACATTCTAGCTATGATTACATTCTGCACTCTCTTGTTTCTTTCTCTATGAAAAGTATGTTTTGTCTGTATGGTGTGCAAGAAACAATACTTTTCACTGTAAAAACTATGATAAATCAAAAATTATTATCCTTGAGACATCAAAAATAATTAGTTGTGAAATACTTCAGGAAATTATTTTTTAAATTCATTTATGGGATGTGAGCAATGCTGGCCAAGCCAGCATTTCTTGCCCATCCCTAATTGCTCTCATTTCTCATCTCATTAAAACCATTAGTCCTACTGCTGCTTCGCAGTTTCTTTTCGCCTTGAATATGTTGGCGAACTTCTTAATGTGCCTGAAATTTAAATGGCCTTTCATCACCAACTGTTAGGAATCGAAGTATGACCTCAGCACTAAGTTCATTTGCTATAATGTTCATAAATTCATTGTCCGTGTCTTTTCTATGCAAAACAAATAACTTGCCCTTGTTCAGATCACTCTTAAAGTTTTTTGCTGTTGACAGTATTGGACAGTATTGCTCAATATCTGCCAAAAAACAATTTCCTGAAGTATTTCACAACTAATTATTTTTGATGTTTCAAGAATAATAATTTTTGATTTATTATTGTCACATGTATTTACAGTGAAAAGTATTGTTTCTTGCACACCATACAGACAAAGCATACTATTCATAGAGAAAAAAAAACGAGAGAGTGCAGCATGAATAGGGATCCATCTGTGCTTGCTTGTTGCTGTTTTAATCTTTTGTGACCCCTTTGCATTAGACCCATTATAAAAGCATTTTTTTGCAACTTGTTTCCAGAAAGTTATCTGGAAATATTATCCCTTTGGTTGAGTTTGATTGGCTTCTTTGCTGAACAACTTTAGGACCTTCTACTAAAGTCAGGTCTTGCCTCCTATCATTCATTTTAAATCATTTGTGAGTTTAAGTAATTGATATCAATAACTCTATTCTTAGTTGCTGTACTTTTGAAATAAATTAGAAAGGTAGCGGGAATTGGTTGTCCAAAGTGTTTCTCAACTGCGAGCACTTCCCTGGCAGATACTCAAATTGTTCCATAATTCACTCTGCTTATTTCACAGCTGTCACAGAGCTATTTCTTTCCACAATATGTATTATTAAGTAATGCTTGCAGCATTATTGCAATCTACTAATTTTCTTCCAGCGATATTAGACTTAGCTGCATTTGGTGTTTAGCTGCTTTGTCGGACAACCGAGGTCTCTTACCGTGCGAGGTCTGTTCCCCGCCACCGCCTTCTCTGAAGCTACTGGATGAATGTTGAGCATTTTATGAAGGATACAGAACGAAGAAAAATGATTACCAACCTCAAGTATTTAATCTTTTGAAAATGCTTTTGAGTAAAATAAAATTACGTTAAAAATTGTAATGACATTAAACTTATAATATATACAAAAGCAGTTGAAATTGTCAGTTAGCATTTACTATTTGAATAGAGCATATATAAGACTAGAAATAAACCAATTGTACTGAAATCAAATGGGATTTTGTCCAGTTAAATGGAAGACAAATTATTAAAGTTTTAGAGCAACATTGGGAAACCTAAACAGTAGATAAGCAGGGTCCAAATCAACTTTATACTATGAGGAAAAAAGTTAATGTATTGAAAGCTATATGTTACAAAGTTAAAGTAAAAGCAAACAAAAATTGCCTTTAGCACTCCCAAAATGTATAAAAGACAGAAAATAAAAACTACAATGAATATTTTAGACTAAAAATATGAAAAATAAAGTTAGGAACAAATACTAAGTCTTTCATTAAAAGAATAATACAGTATAGAAAATGGACTTCTGGCACATTCTAACTATGTTGGCTCTTTGGTAGAGTATTGAGTTAATCCAACCACGTTGTTTTTCCCTTGAGTGCTTTGAAAGGGAGAAAAACCCTTTAACTATTTATCTACTTCTTTTCTAACTATTATTATTGAATTTGATTTTATCACTCTTTCAGTGCATTTCAAATCCTACTTCTGTTTAAGAAAAAAAATTCTAGTTTTATTACTGCTACTTCCCCCCACTGAAAACAAGTTATTCTATCAAAATATTTCATGATTTTGAATAACTGTTAAATCTCCGACTTCTCATCTTTGAATGAAGGAGAACAACTCCAGCTCACGTTGTATACATAGCACTAATCAGGCCATTCAGCCCAAGAGGTGAAATATAGACAAGGAAATCTGATCACCACCAACTGTACTCCATGTTCGACCCCACATGGAAGAAGCACTGAAAATATAGCAAAGGCATAGAACATATCCTGGGTGAGGGACTTCAATATCCATCACCAAGAATAGCTCAGTAGTACCACTAAACAGGGCTGGCTAAGTTCTGAAACATATATCTGCCAGAATGAGCCAGGAGCAGCTGGTGAGGGAACAAACCAAGGAAAACAAAAACTCACTGGACCTCATCCTCACCAATCCTCCTGTTGCAGATGTATTTGCCTTTGACAACAGAGCTAAGAGCAAAAACTTCACAGTTCTTGTGAAACAAAGTTTTGTCTTAACAATTAGCATATCTTCTATTGTATTCAATGGCACTGCCATAATTTTAAATGGGATATATTTAGAATAGATCTAGCAGCATACAACTGGGCAATCATGCAGTGTTGTGAGCCATCAGCAGCAGCATAATTGTAATCAGCTACAATCTGCAACTTCATAGCTCATTACATTCCTCACTCTATCAATATCATTACACAAAGAGATCAACCCAAAAGAGAAAATGCTGGAAAGCATCTGTAAGGAGAGAAAAGAGCTAACGTTTTGAATCCAGATGACCCTGGGACGTTGATGCATCAGCTCTTTTCTCTGATTCTTGGTCATCTGGACTCGAAACATCAGCTCTTTTCTCTGACCATGGGTCATCTGGACTTGAAACGTTAGCTCCTTTTTTTCCTTAGAAATGCTACAGATTGCTGAGATTATCCAGCACTTTCTCTTCTGGTTTCAGATTCCAGCATCCGCAAAAATTTGGTTTCATTAAGAGGTCAACTCTGATTCAATGAAGAATGCTGAAGGGTATGCCAGGAGCAGGCATACCTGCAATTGAGATGTCAGCTGGTGAAGCTACAACATAGGATTATTTGTAAACAATTGAAGCAACAGGCAATAGACAGAGCTAAGTGATTCCACAATCAAAGTTCAAACTTAAGCTCCAAGTCCTGCCACATCATGAATATAAATAACTAACAGAAGGTGGAAGCTCCACAAATAACCCTCAATGACTGGGGAGTCTTAAGACATCAATGCATAAGGCAAAGCTGAAGCATTTGCAACCAACTCGGCCAGAAGTGTTGAGTGGATGATCCATCTCAGCCACCTGCAGAAGTCTTCTGCATCACAGATGCTGATCTTCAGCCCATTTGATTCACCCCATATGAAATCATGAAAAGGCTGGAGGCATTGGATACTGCAAAGGCTATGGATTCAGCAAAATGCCAAAGACATTCTTCTAGAGCTAATCGCAACCCTAGCTGCACTGTTCCAATTCAGCTACAATGCTGGCATTTATCTGACATATGTAAAATTGTCCAGATTTGTCCTGCCCACAAAAATCAGGATAAATCCAATCTTGCTAATCCAGTTGCATGAGTCTTGATCACCAGCAAAGTGTAGGAAGGTGTCATCGATGTCACTAGTAAGTGGCATTTGCGCAGCAATAACCTGCTCATTGATGCCCACTGAGAGCCACTTGGCTGCTGACCTCCCCATATCCTTGATCCAAACAAGTTGAAACAGCTGCACTCAAAGGGAAAAGTGAGAGTGACTGCCTTATCCACCAAGGCAGCATTTGATTGATTGTGCCATAAAGCCCTAGCAAAAGTGAGAATCGGGGACAACTTGCAACTGGGTTAGAGTCGTACAAAGCGCATGGAAGATAGTCATAATTAGAGAGCAACATCTCAGTGCCATGGCACTGTTGGAGGAGTTCCTCAGAATTGTGTCCTAGGTTTAACCATCTTCAGCGGCCTCATCAAATACAATTACCTTCTAAGTGGGAATTTATATTCTGATTGCTGTTGTTTACATGGCTTTTGTGTGGAACTCTGATTTCCTCCCACAATCCAAATATGTGTGGATGAGATTGATCATGCTAAATTGACCCTTTTGTCAGGGGATTAGCAGAATAAATATGTGGGATTATGGGAATAGGGCTGGTGGAATTATGCTCGGTGCAGACTCGATGGGCTGAATAGCCTCCTTCTGCACTGTAGAGTTTCTATGAATTCTCATTCTAAGACATTAAAACCTACCTCTTTGAGCAACTATGGACAAGTCCATTCAATCTCAGTGGTGGGGAAGCTTCTGGAAATGATAATTTGGGACTAAGTTAATAGTCACTTGAACAAATATGGATTAGTGAAGCAACATCAACACATTTTTTTTAAGGGAAAATAGCATTTAACCAACTTCCTAGAGATTTGTTTGATGAGATAACAAAGAGATAGATGAGAGTACATAGCTTCCAGAAGTCATTTGATTAGGTGTCTCACAACAGATTTGAGTATAAAAGGGAAAGTAACAGCATGGATACAAAATCAGCTGAGTGATAGGAAACAAAGAGAGATTAATAGGTTTTTCAGATTGATTGAAGGTTCATGGTGGAGGTTCTCAAGAGTTTGTGCTCTTCTTGATGTTTATTAATGATGAACAGAGCAAATTTCAAAATTTGCATATGATATGAAGCTTGGAAGCATTGCAAGCTATGAGGAGAGTAGTGTAAACCTTTAAAGGGTCATAAACAACTTGATAGAATGGGTAGACAATTGGCAATTGAAATGTAATGCAGAGAAGTTTGAACTGATTCTTTTAGGTAAGAAGAACACAGAGAGAGAATGTAAAATAAAGTGTACAATTCTCTAAGAGATAAAAGAGCAGAGGGACCTCAGTACATATGCATGTAAATCATTGCATGTGGCAGGAAAAGTTGAGAGTGCACTTAATAAAGCACATAACATCTTAAGCTTTATGAATAGGGACATTGAATATAAAAGCAAGGAAGATGTACAGACTATTAGTTCAGCCTCAACTGGGAGCATTATAGATAATTCAGGGCACACACATCAGGAACGAAGTGAAGGCATTAGCAAGTATACAGAAATGATTCACGAGAATGGCTCAAGGTTAAGGAACTTCAGTTAGATTGGAGAGACTGAAGCTGTCTTTCTTGGAGATGAGAAGGTTGAGAGGAGATTTAATACAGATATTCAAAATCATAATGGGTAGACAAGGTAGATAGAGAAAACTGTTCCCATTGGTGGGAGGATTGAGACCAGATTTAAGATTGTTGGCAAAAGATGCAATGGCAGCTTGAAAAAATGTTTTCACATAGTGAATGGTTAAAATCTGGAATGCAGAGTTGGTAGAGGCATACAAGAAGGAACTGAATTGTTATCTAAAAAGGAATAATGTGCAGAATTGATGGGGGATGGAAGTAGTCAGTTGCTCAGATAGAGAACCAGCACTGACATGACAGGTCAAATGGCCACCTCCTGTGCTTGAATAATTTTTAGATTCTGTGATGAACAAACTTTTGATCATGTGCTTGAATATCTCTTAATGTGGCTCGCTCTTAAACTTTGATATTTTTGTAATGTTTTGCTACATGAATGGCAGCATATAAGTTGTTGAGTGTGATCCATTCCACAATCAATAGATCATGCCTGCACATTAAATATCCTGCTGATACTGCCTAGCTCACAAACAAAGCATAGCCATTGAAATGGGATTTTTGGACCCTTCCTTGTGGCCAGAGGCATACACCAGGACTCGAATGTTCACTCTCAAAGTGATTAGAGTAAATTGGAAATCTGTCCCACTATTTTTTTTACACCATGCTTTTGAGCTTTAACCATTTAACCAGAATGATTTATCCCCTCAATTTGTAATTTATGTAATTTACCTATGTAATTTACTTTTTTTTAAGGTTCTTGTTTGAACTTGAACTTTGGACTTGAACATGTTGCCTTCGGACTTGATATGGAAATCAGTAGTTTTATAATCTTTTTCCCAAAGGATCTTTAACAATGAGGTTGCTAATTAATCCTGTTTCATTTCACAGAGCTACATCTAAAATAGCTTGCTCTGTAGCTGGTTCCAAACATATTGTTCCAGGAAAGCATTCTACATACACAGCTCCCAGATTATCTTTGCCAATTTCATTTGCCCAGCCTATATGAAGATTGAAGTCCCCCATAATGATTATATTGCGTTTGTTACTAGCTCCAGTTATTTCTTGCTTGATGTTCTCTCTCTTAAGTGGAATAGCTACTGTTAAAAACCTATAAACTAATTCCATCAGCATTTTCTGATTTTAGTCATTCATAATCTCTACCTATATTGATTCTAGTTCCTGATCTAAGTAAAGATTCCTACTTATAACTGCTATTATGTCATTTTTTTTAATAGTTAGAACTACTTTTATTTTCTGCTTGACTTTTTGAAACATTGTCTACCTTGGAATATATATTTCTCGACTTGCAACCATGTTTCTGTAATGATTAGATCTAAACCAGTCATTTCTATATTATGCTGCTTGTTCATCCATCCATTATGAATATTTTGTGCACCCAGATTAAAAGTAATTAATTTTGTTTATTTTACTTTTTTTCATGGTCCTTATTCACAGATTTGTTATTAAAGTAAAAAACAAAGCCATTTCTTGTCTCAGTCTGCTTGCAGTTACCTAAATTGCAATTACCAAATTTAGAAATTTTCAGATTTTTAAATTTTCTTTCATCTGCATCTTCCCCTTTTATATTAAAGCTTTATCCACAGCTTAGTTATAGGATTCACCAAGTCACTGATCCCAGCTTGGTTTAAGTTGAGCAATCTCAACAAAACAGCTTCTTCTTTGCCCATTATAGTACAAGTACTCCATGAATCAAAATTCCTCATTCCCACTATTTGAATCACAGTTTTAATTCTTTAATCTACTTGACTCTATCTCATTTTGCCTGTGGCTGAAATAGTAATCCAGAGATTAAGTAAGTTTTCAGGTTTCTGTGACATTGCAAAGGAAAGCCAATTGAATCGGTTAAGAATGTGTTAAGGATAATTTACCTATGAATAAACAAGATTAATCATACATTTGGTGAAATTTGGGGGGGAGGGCACAGTTAAGGTTGGGGGGGTGCTGCTGATGGAGCAGTCTTGAGGGGTACCACTCAGAATGTGAGCAGTAACTAGTGATGCCTCTTTTCATCCTAAACTCAGGACAATATTAACCTCTTTGATATCAATTACATCTGCTTGCTATAAATGGTCTAGAAAGCCAAAAGTGGAATGCTGATGTTGTGGCTCTGTTAAAGAACTATGGGGAATCCTGCTCTGCAAGTCTGCAGTTTCCTGCTCTCTTGCCATCTTCTGTGCTGAACGTCTGCTATATATAGTTCACTTAAACAGCAAGTAAACACAGGATGAAGGTATTATTCTAATTTTCATTGAATATACAAGTAAACCTTTTGAACCAGAACTTTTTACTTTAACTTATTTTGTCTAGAAATATTAGAAAGTTGCAATACTTCTGAACAATTTATATTCCTTTATAGCTATTACCATTTTTCTATCCAGTAGGTTGGGGTCTTGTTAAGTGTGTTTTCATCAGTCTCTTTCACTTGGTCAGATTTTGCAATAGCAAACATTAGTACAGATTTCATGGCCTTACTTGTCCCATAGCTGCAAAATTCTGCCCAAGGTTAACGCACCTTCCAGTTGTCCATTTCTTGCCTGCTCTGATTCCCATGGTAGGCAGGACAATAAAATTCCTGTCTATCTTCTGTGGATGTTGCTGTCCAAGCTAAAAACAGAAACATTTAGACGGCAGTAAAGAAGTTGGTCACTTTGGTAGAGAGGAGGAGGAAGACACCAGATAGTGCCAAGGGCACAGTAGATTTGGACCATGATCCATGTAATTCCTATTAAATCTGAAGTTACAGCTACTGTTCATTATTGAATGCAGTTTGTGATGTCAACATCACAATGGCCTTCAGGGACAATTAGGGCAGCGCCTCTTCCTAACTCTTACCGAAGAATCGATTCTGTCTGACAAGTTGTGATAGAAAATTGAATATAATTATGCTGAGGTTGATTTGCATGATCTATTTTGATAATGGAGTATTGGTTTTTTGGGCACGCCTCATCCAAATTGAAACTAATTCATAAAACTCAGTTTTAGTGTGAAGCAATTACATAATACTAGTTGTTCCTTTATCCATTAAAGAAATGAAATCGACCATGTTAGAAAAGATTGCAATATTTTGTTGCGTTTACCTTGTAAACGACTGTATAATTTCTAAATCTTTGGTGGCAAACATTTCATTTTTCAAGCAATGAAGTAAAATTATATATCTTTCTGTTCTGAATGCTGATTCTACCCACTCAAGTAATCTTCACTAAATTGCCCTCTTCCATTAAATATCTCCATTGTTGCCCTTCTCCTTAATTTCATCTGGCCTGCCATCCTCCAATGTTTTCAACGTTGCCTTCCTAGAAATTCAATATGGAATAGCTATAGCTGTAGCTTGTTAGAGGGGTCAGTTTTCGTACAGAGTGTGCAGGAAGGTTTTTTGACTCAGTATGTAGATAGGCCAACTAGAGGTGAGGCTACATTGGATTTGGTGCTGGGCAATGAGCCAGACCAGGTGTTAGGCTTGGAAGTTAGTGAACATTTTGGTGATAGTGACCACAATTCGGTTACGTTCACCTTAGTGATGGACAGGGATAGGCATGAAGCTGGGGGCTGTAGTTATAGCTGGGGGAAGGGTAATTATGAGGCCATCAGGAGAGAATTAGGGTGCATAGATTGGACTAGGGAACTACAGGGACTGGGAACATCTGGAATGTGGTGCTTATTCAAGGAGCAGCTGCTGCGAGTCCTTGATAAGTATGTCCCTGTCAGGCAGGGAGGAAATGGACGAGTAAGAGAGCCTTGGTGTACGAAAAGAGTTGATTTGCTGGTTAAGAAGAAAAAGGAGGCTTATGTCAGGATGAGGCTTGAAGGCTCAGGTAGTGCAATGGATAGCTATAGATTAGCTAGGAAGGAGGTAAAAAGTGAATTGAGGAGAGCTAAGAGGGGACACGAGAAGATGTTGGCTGATAGGATTAAGGAGAATCCTAAAGCTTTCTTTCGATATGTTAAGAATAGAAGATTGGTTAGGGCAAGATTAGGGCCAGTCATAGATAGCAGTGGGAAGTTGTGCGTGGAGCCTGAAGAGATTGGCGAGGCACTGAATAAATATTTCTCTTCGGTATTCACGCAGAGTGCTGGAAATGTAGCTGTGGAGAGCACTGAGGTACAGGGTTGCAAATTGGGGAGTATTGTAGTAGATAGGGAGGATGTGTTAGAAATTCTCGAGGGTTTGAAGTTGGATAAGTCCCCTGGGCCGGACGGGATTTACCCTAGGATTCTCTGGGAGGCAAGAGAGGAGATTGCAGAGCCTCTGGCTCTGATCTTCAGGTCCTCGTTGGTTACGGGTGTGGTTCCGGAGGACTGGAGGATAGCGAATGTGGTCCCATTGTTCAAGAAGGGGAAGAGAGACCTTCCAGGGAATTATAGGCCAGTGAGTCTTACTTCTGTTGTGGGCAAAGTATTGGAGAGAATTATTAGGGATAGGATTTATAGTTATTTAGAGAGAAATGAATTGATTGGGGATAGTCAGCATGGTTTCGTGAAGGGTAGGTCATGCCTTACTAACCTCATTGAGTTTTTTGAGAAAGTGACCAGAGAGGTGGATGGGGGAAAGGCGGTTGATGTAGTATATATGGACTTTAGTAAGGCGTTTGATAAGGTGGCCCATGGAAGACTTCTACAGAAAATGCAGATGTGTGGAATAGAGGGTGATTTAGCTAATTGGATTAGGAATTGGCTGGCAGATAGAAGACAGAGGGTGGTGGTTGATGGGAGATATTCATCGTGGAGTTCGGTGACGAGTGGTGTGCCTCAGGGGTCTGTTTTGGGGCCCCTGCTGTTTGTAATTTTTATAAATGATCTGGATGAGGGTATTGAGGGATGGATCAGTAAATTTGCAGATGACACTAAAGTCGGTGGAGTGGTAGATAGTGAAGAGGGGTGTTATAGTTTACAGAGTGACTTGGACAAGTTGCAGAGCTGGGCCGAGAGGTGGCAAATGGAGTTTAATGTGGAAAAGTGTGAGGTAATGCACTTTGGCAGGAACAATAAATGTGTAGAGTATAGGGCTAATGGTAGGGCTCTTAATAGTGTTGAGGAACAGAAGGATCTTGGTGTATGTGTCAATAGATCCCTGAAAGTAGGCAGTCAAGTGGATAAAGTTGTTAAGAAGGCATATGGAGTCTTAGCTTTTATTGGTAGGGGGATTGAATTTAGGAGCCGCAGCATCATGTTGCAGCTGTACAAAACTCTAGTGCGGCCGCACTTGGAGTATTGTGTGCAGTTCTGGTCCCCACATTATAAGAAAGATGTGGAGGCATTGGAGAGGGTACAGAGGAGGTTTACCAGGATGTTGCCTGGTATGGAGGGCAGGTCCTATGAAGAGAGGTTGAAGGATTTGAGGTTGTTTTCGTTAGAAAGGAGGCGGCTAAGAGGGGATCTTATTGAAGCATATAAGATGATTAGAGGTTTAGATAGGGTGGACAGTGATAGCCTTTTTCCTAGGATGGAGAAAGCTAGCACGAGGGGACACAGCTTTAAATTAAGGGGTATGAGTTATAGGACGGATATCAGAGGTAGGTTCTTTACTCAAAGAGTGATTAGGGAGTGGAATGCCCTGCCTGCAGCTGTTGTAGATGCGCCAAGTTTGGTGGCGTTTAAGAGGTTAATTGATAAGTATATGGAAGAGAAGGGAATGGTTTAGTTTGGAGGGGCATTGCTTTTTATTTTGGTCGGCACAACATCGAAGGCCGAAGGGCCTGTTCTGTGCTGTAATGTTCTATGTTCTATGTTCATTTAAGTGCATTTTTAACGTGAAATAGTTGGCAAGTTAGATACAAGCCAAAAGCCGAAAGCCCATAACTCGTGCAAAATTGGGCCTTGGGCCTCATCAACTACTTTGTCCCTCAAGTAAGTCCTAAATTGGGCGGGGGAGGGTGCAGAAGAATCAGTGGAAGCTAGTGCTGGCTGGCAGCAGTTAATGGCAGTGTTCTGATACCAGAGGGAGCACTACAGATTCTCCAGGCTTATGTGAGGTATGTACAGACCTATCAAACCATTTGTTACTATTTGATAGTGGCATTAGAGGTGGTTTTTTAGGCTGCTGAAAGAATGGAAAAATCTCAATATTCCACAATGACCAATCCAGGAAAAGGATCTTCAAATGGGTAACTTCTAATATGGCTCCTTAATCCCTACTTAAATAGCCTCCTGTAATGCCATAAATATTACCTAATTTAAATTCCCTTAGGAAAAAGCTTGCATTTATATAAAATACTTTCCATTCTCAATATGTGCTTTTGAAGTGTGGCCAATGTTTTAATGCAGGAAATGTGTATATAACAAGATCCTATATGCAGAATATGAATATATGAATTAGGCACAGAAGTAAGCCATTGGGCCTCTGGAGTCTGCACCACCATAAGATCATGGACGATCTAACTATCACCTTAATTCTACATTCCACCCCACTTACCCTCTCAATAGCCTTTAGCTTCCTTGTTAGTCAAGAATCTAGCTATCTTTGCCTTGAAAATATTCAATGATCTTGCCTCCACAACTCTCTGAGGAAGAGAGTTCCAAGGAATCATGTATCTTTAAAAGAAAAAAAATCATCTTTGACTTAAACAGGAGAATGTATATATTTAAACTTTGTCCCCTAATTCTAGTCTCCCCAGTAAGTGACAGACATGTGCTTTCATTATCCATCCTGTCAATTCTCCTCAGGATTGTACAAATTTCAACACAATCACCTTTCATTCTTCTAAAATGCAATCAATGCAGGCTCTGTCTGGCCAACTGTTCCTCTTAAGATAATCCCCAAATCCTGATATCAGTCAAGTGAACCATCTCTTAATAACTCCTCTCTTCTCCCCAACCCCCACACCACCTCCCCCTCCCCACCCCACCCCACTTAACCAGTAGTGTCCTTTATGCAGGACAAATGCACTCTGCACAACTTACGTTCCCACTATCTTTGTGTCATCAGCAAATGTAGCAATTGTACATTTGATCCCGTCATCTAAGTAATTGATATATGTTGTAAATAGTTGAGGTCCAGCATTGATCCCTGTGGCACTCCACTGGTTACATCTTGCCAACCATACTTTTTTAAGTATGCCTCTGCTTCCTGTTAGTTGGCCAATTGTCTATCCATGTTAAAAATCTTACCTCTTAGACTGAGCTCTTATTTTGCATATTTTTTGCATATATTTTGCATGTGTTACAGGTACTATATTAGCATGGATAGAGAATTAGTTGATTAACAGAAAGCAAAGAGTAGGGGTAAATGAGTGTTTTTCTGGTTGGCAATCAGTTTCTAGCCTCAGGGATCAGTGTTGGGATCACAATTGTTTACGATTTGCATAGATGATTTGGAGTTGGGGCGTGTTAAAATTCTCAAATGACACTAAGTTGAGTGACAGAGCAAAGTGTACAGACGACACTGAAAGTCTGCAAAGGGATATAGATACTCTGAGTGGGCAGGGGTTTGGCAGATGGAGTACAATGTTGATAAGTGTGAGGCCATCCATTGTGGTAGAAATAACAGCAAAATGGACTATTATTTAAATGGTAAAAAGTTGCAAAAATGGTAAAAAAAAAAACAAAAAACTGCCATGCTGCTGTGGGGGGACCTAGATGTCCTTATGCATGAATCACAAAACGTTGATTTGCAGGTGCAGCAGATAATTAAGAAGGCAAATGGAATTTTTTCCTTCCTTGCTAAAGGACAGAGTTTAAAAACAGGGAGACCATGTTGCAGCTGTATAAATAAGGTGCTGGTGAAGACACACCTGGAATATTGTGTACAGTTTTGATCTCACTTGAGAAAAGATTTACTGGCACTGGAGGGGGGAAAGGAGATTCACTAGATTGATTCTGGAGTTGAGAGCGTTGACTTATGAGGTGACATTGAGTAAACTGGGGCTATATTCATTGGAATTCAGAAGAGTGAAAGGAGATCTTGTAGAAACATATAAGATTATGAAGGGAATAGATAAGATAGGAACAGAGAAGTTGTTTCCATTGGCAGGTGAAACTAGAAGTAAGGGGCATGGCCTCAAAATAAGGGGGAACTTCATCACACAAAGGGTTGTAAATCTGTGGAACTCCCTGCCCAGTGAAGCAATTGAGCCTACCTCAGTGAATATTTTTAAGGCAAGGATAGATAAATCTTTGAACAGTAATGGAATTAGGGGTTATGGTGAGCGAGAAAATAAGTGGAGCTGAGTCACAAAAAGATCAGCCATGGTCTTATGGAATGGTGGAGAAAGCTTAAGGGGCCAGATGATCTATTCCTACTCCTACTTCTCATGTTCTTATATTATACTTTGATATGGTGCCTTGTCAAATGCCTTTTGCAACTTAAGTATAGCACATCCATAAGTTCCTGTTCATCCATGTTGCTTGTTACTTACTCAAAGGATTCCAAAAAGTTAGTCTAACATGATTTCCCTTTCAGAAAACCATGTTAACTTTGCCTGATTAATTAAGCTTTTCTACCTCTTTAATAATAGATTCCAACAACTTCTCTATGACAAATGTTAAGCTAACTGATGTGTAGTTTCCTTTTTTCTATCTCCCTCTCTTGAACAAAGGAGTCACATTTTGCTATTTTCCATTCTAATAGGACTGAAGTCAAGTATCGACAGTGAAAAGAGCATGTGACAACCTGGGAACCCTACCCTCCCACTTCTCCAACAGCTATGACAAAGCCTATAGGTTGTGTAGAAGATTCCTCATTCATTTGTGGACTCACTTTTAGTGTGGAAACAAGTCATTCTTGACTCTGAGGGGCTGCCTAAGAAGAAGAACCTAATTTCCTTGTTTCCTTCATGTCTTTATGCCCTCATAATTGCTCTTATTCAAGTCTAAAACACTAGTTTCACATCAGTTCCTCTCTCCCTCAAACTGAATATGACTGCCCAGTTCTCTCAGTTCACCAAAAGTAGCACCTCCAACAGTACAGCATTTCTGAGTATTGCACTGATGTCAACTTGGATATTTGCGCTCAAGGTTCTGCACTGGGACTTGAACGTACAATGTTTGGACTTGGAAGTGAGAGTACTACCAACTGAACTACATCTGACATGTAGGACATAGCACTGCAAATATTTTTGCCTTTGTTTCATAACTGAGAAACAGACTCCAATTCACTAGCTATCGTGTTGTTATACATCCAACTGTAAACTGGTGATTTAGGAGTGATGATCAAGTGATCCATCTCTGTGGTTTTATAAAAGACAAAGCAGTTGAATTAAAGTGCAATTCAAATATATAAAAGGATTTTTGCACTGAATGTATTGGCACAAATTGGGTCACTCTGCACATCCTGCATGTCCCCTCACCAGCCTCCCCCACTACCCCATTTCTGTGTGGGATTCCTCTGGGTGCTCTGGTTTCCTCCCACATTCCGAAAGTCATGCTGGTTAAATATATTGGCCATGTTAAATCCTTCCTCAGTGTACCTGAACAGGTATTGGAGTGTGGCAACTAGGGGACAGTAACTTCATTGCAGTGTTAATGTAAGCCTACTTATGACACTAATAAATTAACTTAAAAACTAAACAAGACAGCCCTCAATTCACCGAAAACTTTTAGTGAATGCAACTACAGCTACCTATCATCATGCTGCACTATTCCTGATGCACTAAACATCACAATGCTAGGCAGACTGGTTCCTACCCTCCATCTTCATGCCATGCTAATCTTTATTGATAGCCCTGCACTGGACCCATTTCAGTTCAGTAATGTGCTTCAAGCTGATGAATACATGGGACTCTTTTCCCTCTGTGTCACATTTCAAGAATGCTGGAAGTAGTATGCTACAGGACTCATGCAACCATTGCAATAAAGATCTGAAGTTCAATGAAGACAAACGAAGACTAGAGGGGCAAAGTGGAGGTTTGGGTGCGCAGGAAGAGCAAAGATGAGAGACGGAAGAAGGGGATGGGAAAAGGACAAACACTAGGCGAACAGTGTGGTAGGAAGGCTATGTCAGGACAGGATCGGAGGAAGGTCAAGGGCTCACAATAACAGAGTGGCAAGCAGGTGAATGAGAGAGAGAAGGAGAGGGAAACTGGATCCTGACAAGGCTGCATGAAACGCAGACAAACCAAAGGATCAGATGGATAGATAGCACAGATATTACTAGAAGGGGATAAATGCAGACTGCAGATTTTGGGGTGGCAGTCGTAGTGTGGTATATTAGGGAAGGTTTGCACAAGTATTGAAAGGTTAAGGCTGCACTGGTTTGTGAAAATTACTGTTGTCCATAGTCCTCTTAGGAAATATGAACTGTAATAAGGCTTTGGTTTAAGGCAGACAGGAGTTACAGAAAATAGACAGTCCAGGGTCTATGTGGACCTCAATCTGAAGTGTGGGAGCTAAGCTGGGCTCTGGGATTGTTTGGAACAACATACTCACTTGGTGCTGTGACAGTGCACAAGTTTCAGGTCAATTATACAGAATGAGTTCTTTATTGCCCTGGAAGTAACAACAAACCAAAGTTCTAAATTTGCACTTTAAAGAGAGAGGGACAGTTAAATAGGCTTGTGTCAAAATTAGAAAAGCTACAATATAAGTCAGTAATGCAGCCTTGGAGAGGGAAGATGGATTAGCTGTATTAATTGTGCCATCTCATTAGTGAAGGGGAATCATGGGTTGATAATTAATACCATTCATCAGTGGCCAAATGTATTCGATTCATTCACCATATCCAAATGAGTACTCATAGTGATGCCAAGTCAACAAGTGGAGGTCAGAGCTACAGAGGCTCTATTATATAAATCACAAGTTCTCACTCCCCACAGGCTTCCAGATGTCATGTCAGTGGAATGGATTATTACCAACCTGTATGTATGTGCTTAGAGTCCCAAAGGTGCAGTTGCATGAGGGATACCACAGTCCAAAGGTGCCAAAGTATAGCTGCACAACTTCTCCCTTACATCTGTCATTCACAGCATCCTTTAACAAATATGGTCCTCAGTATTCCCTTTCAAATGAAGAAGGATCCAGTGAGCTTTTAAACAAATCATCATTCAAGGTAAGAGGCAAAGGAAAAAAAGGCTTCTGCGTCTACAGTTCCAGCAAAGAGGACCTACATGGAGAACAAACCAAGGGAGCATGAGCATCAACTGGAAGCTGAGGACCAGACTCCCAGACTATAGGAATGACTGGCAACACCAGCAGTCTATCGTCAATGAGCCACCTTTCTACAAATGAGTAAGAGGCATGCAGGGGAAGGCTGCAATTGTCCAGAGATTCTACCACATATGTCATATGCTCTGGGAAGACCTGTCACCATGTGTGTTTAGAGGCTTTCCCATGACAGTGACCTTGAAGCTGATGGCAGCATTCACTTCGTCTTTCCAGGAAGAAACTGGGGACCTGTGAGGCATTTCACAGTCAGCAACATATGTGACCTGTGCTCTTTACAAGAGGACCCATCACTTTGTTCTGAATAAGGATAGCCAGGCTTTAAAGTTCATGGGTTTTGCAGCTATCTTGTGTGTTCCCAAGAATGTAGGATGATGATGTTGTGGAAGTCTTGTTGAGAAAATAAATGTTTGTGTCTTCTGTGCCTGATTGTGTGAGATCTGTGAAGAGAAATGCTGTGTGAATACACCATGCCATGCTGAGAATTTGATAGCGGAGGAAGGTGCGAGAGAATTTATCCTGGCAGAACAAATGAGCTCCTGCATTTGCACTGGATGGTACTTCAGGGTCAGATGACAGCCACTTTGATCTCCTGAGCAATAGTCTCCCAGGCTGGGGGAATGGAGTTTCTGTGCTCTCTCGAGCCATCGATGGATAGAGCACATGATATGGAACTACACTCCCCAAGTAATGGCCTCGAGGGCCTTAATAGTGAAAGTAGGTAATGCTGCCTTCTTGAAGCCACTTGCACATTTTGCTTTTGGGTTCTGGACATCCTGTATGGTCTAGTGAAGATAAGTGGACTGGAGAGAGTAATATGAGTGTGCTGGACTGTTGTTTAAATATGGCACTGGGAATTCAAACTGTCAGCATCAGACAGGCAGTCAAATCAGTTGCTGGTCCAGTAGGAGAGTTGGATAGGAATTCACCTGTGCATAATTAATGAGCTTCCAAGTGATGCATCTGCTACGGGATCTCACCTTTCTGGTAAGCAGCATCTTTGCAGCTGAAGCCACCTGCCAAAACACTTAGTCCCAGAATTGGAGAATTCTGCCCTAAATTATGTCGGTTTTAATTTTTTTAAATGTGCATTTCTGGATTAAAACAAATCTCACCAATTTATAACCTCAGGTTATACATTACCTGGATATTGTGCCCTAGATCTTCCAGTCAGCAGTAAGGCTGGGTCACTGCTATTGCCCGTGAAGATTGTACTGATCAGATGTGAGTACCCATTTCTTCTGGGATGTTCCAATCTCAACACTGTAGTATGTTCCATCTAAGTACAACAAATTATAGAGCAGGAAGAAGGAGAAGAATTTTTTATGGAACTAGTTGTTGCATTCAGGTAATTTTTTGAAGTCCAGTCCTGGTTAAATGAATAGTTAGGTGGGTGAATGAATAGTCAGTCAGAGGATAATTGGATCTGGTTAGAGAGGATAAGGGCTTTATGGGGAGATAGTCACTTTAAGTTAGGGGGTGGTTGGCGACGTAGTCAGTTTATCAGGGGTGTATGGTTGGGGAGTTGGTTCTAGAGTTGCCCAGCTGTTAGACTACGTTTTAAACTGTCAAATATTTTCAGGATCAGTATGCAGTCAAGTGTAATATATCTAGACCAGGTGTCCACTTTAAGTTCACATTGAAGACATTTGTGGAGGTTCCTAAGCAGCAGAGAACCAGCCATCTGGAGACTGGAAATATTGAGCCCAAGTAGTAATTTTGGCAACTGAAATTTAATAAGGGCATATTCTAGACATGCAGAGTGACTAATGTTTGTTCAAATTTTATGTACGCTATATACTTTAATAACTCATAGTAATACTTGACTCTCATTGCATAGTATTAGATCTGTTTTTTTGCAGCTATATCTTTTATTTTTGTCTTTGTAGCTTTTTTCTGTTCCTATAAAGACATACTTCAGGTCCCATTTTCCAATCTAATAACATATATCACTATTACCTCTATGCAGTGTGTTGCAAATTGTCACTTTGACCTAACCTGAAGCACCTTCAGCTGAGAACACTAGTTCATCCAAGTTCTGTATATCAGCATGAAGTGATAATTTTCTTGTTGGCACATAAAGCATCTATACTCAGCTCATAACAGATCATTGGAAAAGAACTAAAATGAAAGGTCACCATGTGAGGGGAAATATAGTTTTGAAACATTCCAAATAGGATATATCTCACCTTGAAGTAATTAATACTGAAAGTTATTCTTGTAACTGTTGTCTTTTGAAATTATTTACCTTTTATAATCAAATTGCACTGCAAGCTTGTTTTTTAATTCAAAAGAAGAATGTGGTAGATATACAAAAAGGGTGTTTATGAATTTTACAGCAGTTTATAAAATTATTTTCTGAAAAGTATTCCTTCAGTAGCAAAATGTCATATTTTGAAGTTTTAAAACATTTCATTAAAAAAGGTTACAATATGAAATGTATTGCAACAATATGCAACAGATTTAAAAAAATAAGCTCATGATGTGGGTGATGCAATTTGGGGAGCATTTATTCCCATTCCAATAGCCCTGAGGAAGTGGCAGAAAAAACTGGCAGCAGTCCATTTTCATGCTGCGATAACCCTCTCAATTTTGCAACTCTTTGGCAATGAACCTCTTGACCTTTCTGACAATGGGAACAATTTTCTGTCTATCTCTTGCATGTGATTTTGAATACCGCTATTAAATCTTATCTCAACTCTCTCACTGTCCAAAGATTGAAAGTTAACGTTCTGAATGTTATTTTTTTCTACCTGCTTATTATAATTTGTTGCAAGGGTAAGAGCTGATAATCTTATTTATTGAATTCACTATAAGGAGTTACTGAGTGAAATTAATTTTTAAAAAACTATTGTGAGTAATCCTGGATATTTTTTATTAATACTTTTTATTATCTGGCTGAATGGCTCCTTCTAGCCTCCTTGAGCATGTCACAGGGGTTAGCACTGCTACCTCACAACACCAGGGATCCAGTTTCAATTTTGGCCTTGGGTGACTGTGCTCTCTCCGTGTCTCCATGGGTTTCCTTTGGATGCCTTAGTTTCCTCCCTACAGTCCAAAATGTGTGGCCTAGGTTGATTGGCCATAGTAAATTGCCACTTAGTGTCAGAGGGACTTGCAGTGTAAATATGTGGGATTATGGGAATAGGGCCTGGGTAGGACTGTGGTCAGTGCAGACTTGATGAGCCAAATGGTCTCTGATACTATAGGGATTCTATGCTTCTGGCAGTTTGCTCCGTCATAGCCACAGCGTCAACAATAGAACAAAGTAGCACAAATAATATTAGCCTAATTAGTGTTGACATGCTATGCATTCTGTCATAGGAGCATCACAGACTTTCTCAAATTCTATCACTTCTAATGTCCATTTTTAGATGAACGCCACTTCATAGTGATCCGTAATGACATTACTGTCAATTTTCCTTCCCCCTTTTACCAAAGTGTTGAATCAATTATAACATCCCTGTCACCATACCTACCATGAGGCTAACTTGGTACAAATTAATCATTGAAACCTGAACTCCTCCTTGTCTGTACAGTTCAGTTAGTACTATATTTATGATTGGCACAGTTAAAATCAGACCATGGATTTATATTTGTATTGTTATTTTTATTGCTCTGTCACAAGATATAAAATATATATGGGAGGAACTTTTTACATGCAATTAAATGCATTTTTTAATTTCCTTAGGTGGATAGCGAATCCAATGTTCTTCAGGATGGCTCGCTTGTTGATCTTTGTGGGGCAACACTTCTGTGGAGAACAGCAGATGGTTTGTTCCATACTCCAACCCAAAAGCACATAGAGGCTCTTCGACAAGAGATAAATGCTGCTAGACCTCAGTGTCCAGTTGGGCTTAACACCTTGGCATTTCCCAGCATCAATCGCAAGGACATTGTGGAAGAGAAACAGCCCTGGGCTTACCTTAGTTGTGGTCATGTCCATGGTTATCACAACTGGGGACATCGTAGTGACACAGAAGCCAATGAACGAGAATGTCCTATGTGCAGAACTGTTGGCCCATATGTGCCCCTATGGCTAGGTTGTGAGGCAGGATTTTATGTGGATGCAGGTCCTTCAACACATACATTTAGCCCATGTGGACACGTGTGCTCTGAGAAAACAGCAAAATACTGGTCACAAATTCCATTACCACATGGTACTCATGCATTCCATGCAGCGTGTCCTTTTTGTGCTATACAACTTAATGGAGAGCAAGGCATCATTAAACTAATTTTCCAGGGACCAATTGACTGATGAAGACTTGGAGGGTTTAAAACTTTTTTAGGAAATACTGTGAAAAAAATCTGCCACTGTAGCTGGATGCCCACTTGCTGAATGATTGACATCATTTTTTGAAAGAATTGGGAGGGTGAGTAGTTTGGTGAGGGGCAGAGTTACTTGTGTGTGGATGATAATAAATGTTTTACGGGTGCAGCATTTGGAGGAGCCATTCGTAAAAAGCTACAACTAAAAAATAGAAGTTATCCTATTGTTCTAACCTATTTTGCTACAGTGTGCCCTTTGTATAGTTTTATAATTTATATGATTTTAATATATTGTGTATATATACATATATATACTTGAATGGCCTGTCCAGATAAAGCTGTAAATCATTTTATGGCTATTATGTAACCTTAGCAGTAAAGTATTTACTTTCAGACTTGCTCTCTTTTAGTAAGAGTGTATAGTGATGATCTGCTCATTTACTGTAATGTGGTTTAACTTCTCAGGTGTACAATTAATGATTAGCTCAATTCTGCACCAGAGATTAGTGGGCAAGGTGGATGTTTTTTGAAATTCTGAAATATTCTTTAAAAGCTTTACAAATCTTTTGCAAAGGTGTTTCTGAAATTCGATGCAATATTGTATTTTGAAAATTATTCTAATTTTTGAGTGATGGAATGAGCTGTGATGCTCTTAACACATTCCCTCTCACCCCTTTATAGTGTACTCAGAGAAGTTATTATAATTGAACTGAAACTGAATTAAAAATATTAATTTTAGTATTGTATAACAGTTATTTTTCCATTTGAATTGCATCTTCAATGTGCTGTTAAGTACTATGTTGCATTTCCAGTCTGTTTGGCTCAAAATTTTTGTACTGCTCACTTCTGCTGTATAATGTATTCCTAAAATGCACATCTTCTGTTCAAGTCCATTTAAAATATAAACTTCTGGAACAATTCAAATGCAGCTTTTATTGATTATCATTGTATAAACAAGCTGTATGAATATCAACAGCAACAGAGCTGTGGCCATACCTTCTGGCAAATTTTAATAGACTGGAATATTTGAAAATTTAAAAGACCAACTGTAAAACAATTTATCAGCTGATCTATTTATAATACAAATGTAACATTTTTAGATCATTCATTTTCAAAATATTTCCTAATAGTATTTCAAGGGTTATTTTGTAATTTTTCTGAGGGGACATGTAGGGTAGCATGCATGGAAGCTCAGATGCAACTTGCTTTTAATTATGTCTCCTTTTAAATTTGATTGAAAATAATTATCATAAACAGCTAAAATTATTGATTAAAGATTCAAAATATCTACATTACACATTCTCTCACCATTTGCTTTGACTTTTGGGATATCCCAAAATCATCAAAAAAAACTATTGCCTGAAAAAGAACGTTTTAAAACAAGCTCAGTCTCAAAACAGAATGTACACCCATTTTAATTTATAAAACAGTTTTGATGTGTATGATGCTTGCAACTATTTTATTGAGGTCTTGATATAGATTTGCATATCTGGCTTATTAACCTATGATTGTACTGTTTTATTTGCTCATTGTGTACAGAATAATTTTCAGGCTTAATTATTACCATGTGCTTCATTTCATGGTATTCTCCATATTTTAATGCATTTTCTTGATTTTAGTGTGGATTAAAAGTCAAGTGACAAGATTTTACCCTTTATATTCATGTATTTTACTCTTCTATTACAACTGGTACCTTTCACTGTAAGTGAAAATATTTTCTTGAAAATTCAATTAAGATTAATATATTTACTGTTATATTTTTAACACTGTTGTATATAATTTAGCTGTTACCCTTATTAAAAGGAAATACATCAGATAATAAAAGGCTTGACCTATATTTATTATTAATCTTTTCAAAAGATTAACTCCATGTTACTAATGAAGTATTATAGTGAAGTGTTGAGCACTCAACAATACTTTGGCAAATCTTGCTGGCAAAATTGCAGCAAATAAAGTATTATTCAATTGAGCTTCTTAGAAAACGGGGTAAAAGTCCTAGATAATTTTTCATCATTACAATGCATATATGTCAACCTTGTCACGTGACTTGGAATTAACTCCATTTGTTGTATTTGCTCATTTAAAAATTGCAATTCATGTCAGTAAAAGACAGCCTTCTTAATTATTTCGTCAGTTGTCACACCAGTGTTAATTTCTATACGTACAGAATGAAAAGCTTTCTGATTAAATTTTCAGAATTTTGCCTGTGTACGCGCTTGCATTCAGAATTATCTAGTTTAAAATTTAGTAGCTTTACTTAAGTTTGGTTTCAAAAGAATTTTGTTGGTGCCTAAGATACAGACTGATTTCTCATGATGTCTTATTACATGCTAATAAAGGCTTTTCCAGAAATAGTTATGCATTGAATATATTTTAGTTTCTGTTGGATTTTTGTGTTTCGTCTGTTTTGTAAAATATTTGTACATTGCAACAAAAAAGATCATGCAAGTGGTATAAAGATTACAAAAATGTATTCCATGTTATTCACAAGACCAATCCAATCCCTTAATTTTCCTAAAAGTAAAATGCTTGCTTTGAAAAAGTTATATATACACACGCACAGACACTAAATTGTTGCCTCTTTCCTATATTTTTGACTATCAAAAGTAAAACAAGTGAAGGTAATTTTAACTTTCAGTCCTTGCAGAAAACAGATAGTAGTGGGTCAACTGACCATCATGCATCTTTCCAGTTTTTCTTTTGTTGATTTCAGTGGAAATCATTAATGGGCGACTGATCTGAAACCATTAACTTTATGCCATTACCAAAAATTAAACTTGCTATCTTCAAAATTTTTGCTTTTGAATTCTACATAATAATAGCCTTAAAAATAAAGAAAAGTCCTTAACTACCTCAGTAATATTCCTTAAGCCAATGCACTTGAACCAAATGTGAATTATATTTTGTGCCCCACTAAATTTCTTCCATTCATTATTAAAATTGAAAAATTCTCTCCCACAGTCCAATATTTTGCATTTGCGTTGAAATCTTTCATGCTAGTTGATTTCAGTGAACTCCTTTGAATAGCAAAACCTTCATTTTTTTTGTTCAGTGAAAATGTTCATCTTATTACATAAATGTTCTGTGATTCTTGGAAGTCAACACTCTTCCATTAAGTAGATTTCAAGGGATTATAGTTTGGAACTTGCCGACTTTGTTTTGGTGCATGAAGATAACCTTACCCTATAAAAATCAATTTACTACCGCAGAGTATCTACAAGTTAGGAAAGTAATTTGTATGATTTTTGGCACTGGTTTTTAAAAATGCCCACAGAAGGAAATGTGGTCAACATAAAATGAATATATGGCCAGCTTATTGATTATAATCAAAGATATTATCATCCACTGTTAAGTGTTATATGTAAATATTTACCCCAAGTGCAGACATTCTTGGATAAGACTGTTATACTATTTGGCCAGAATCCAAATTCCAGGAAGACGTTACATTATACATGGGATTTCTGATTTAAGCTTATCTTTACCATATCCAGACTAAAAATAATAAGACTTTTATAGTATATAAATGCAAATTATTTTTAATCTTTATTCTGGCATCCTCCACCAACTTAAGATGTAAACCGAAATATTCGATGATGAAATCATTATGGATGTTATTAGTTGAATTTTCCACTTCTATGGCAGCTAAAGTCCTGATGATATAAAAGCCATGATATAAATTCAAGCACGTTATTTCTTTTTCTTTGCTGTGATATCAGTGACGCTGTAAGGCTGTTTTTCTATCATTGTCCCTAGTCGGGGGCTGTCTTTTGGCATAAATAATGGGGAATACATTAGTAATTTAGATATAGGGTGTCAGTATTGAAAATGAAATCTGGATTTCCTGGTGCCTGCATTAATCATTTTTTCTGTTCCTATTCTCCCTGGGTCAATATAAATTCTTATCACATGAACACATCACAGCAGGGCTCAAATGTCCAACCCCAAAAAGCATCCTTACTTTTTCTGGTATTAGTTTATGTACTTTTCTTTTGGTCTGAATTTATTTTGTATTACAAATAATTAGAACTGTTTGATATTTGAAGTAGCTATGGAAATTGTAAAATGATTTCACTTTCAAAGCTGATGTTCTTTATTTGGAAATTCACCGCACATTCTTTTTCAACGCAACTTATGACGTATAAAATGACATGAGACTATCCTATCAAAGAAGTGTAATATCAAATATAAACTCAAACTCAAAAATACAGAGGGCAGTCAATTATTTTTACTCACCACAGCATTGCTGAATAATTCTGTGTCATTTTCTAGTGACAACAGTAGGACTGACATCACCAAGTAGTTAATTTAGTGCAATAATCAGCTAAAGGGTTGTAAAATTCATTATTGGAGTTCTGTTTCTCTGTCAAGGGAGCACTCATAGTTACAAATTTGCAGGCTGTATGAGCAGAATTTCTTATAATGTAGAAGGAAGCCATTTGATCTATTATGTCAGTACCAGCTCTCTGAGCAAATTTCCTAGTGCCATTTCCTGCCTTGTAGCCCTGCACGTTCTTCCTTTGCAGATAGTAGTCTTAATTCACTTTTGATTGCCTCAGTTGGACCTGCCTCCACCGCATTCTCAAGCAGTGCATTCCATAGACTTGATCAGTGCAGAACAGGCCCTTTGGCCTGTCGAGTATGCACTGACATGTGAGAAACACCTGACCTCCCAACTAATCTCAATTGCCAGGACTTGGCTCATAGCATTGAATGCTATGTTGTGCCAAGTGCTCCTCCAAATATTTTTAAAAAGATGAGGTAATCCACCTCTACCACCCTACCAAGCAGCACATTTCAGATTGTCAACTCTCTCTGGGTAAAAGTGTGCAGCCCCCCCCCCCCCCCCATACCTCCTGCCCCTCACCTTGAACTTGTGCTCCCTTGTGACTGAAGCTTCAACTAAGGGAAATAGCTGCTTCTTATCCACTCATGCTTCTCATAAACTTGTACACTTTGATCAGGTTACTCCTTGGTCTTCTCTGATCTGACAAAAACAAGCCAAGTCTATCCAACCTCTTCATAACTTGCATTCCATCCCAGGCAACATCTTGGCGAATTTCCTCTGCCCCATCTCCAGTGCAATCACATTTTATAATGTGGCAATCAGAATTTCACAAAGTCCTCTAGCTGTGGTCTCATCAAATTTCTATACAACTCCAACATGACTTCCCTGTTTTTGTAATCTATGCCTCGATTGTTAAAGGAAATTGTCCCATATGCCTTTTTCACCATCCTATTAATATTCCAGTTCTTAACTGTTGCATCAAAATGTTCTTCCTCATGTCACCTTTTGCTTTGTTATTATAAATTGTTCCAATTTCTGATAAGATATCCCCAAATTGTTATGCTCCTGGGTGAGGAGGGATGACTGGCTCTCCACTTTTATTAAAACCTCTTGGTTGGTCATGAAATGGTTAATTTAAAAATCCTTTTTAAATCCCTTTAAAAAAGTATCAATCCCTTCCCTCATTGATACTTTCTCCCAGTCCAAATATATTTATACTTTAAAAGGAGACAATTGAATCAGGCTTTCTTCAGCTAAAGAAAAAGTCAATTTATTAGTTACTAAGACGTAAGAAGAAAATAAAATGCAACACACACACACACACACACACACACGCCTGAGAAATGAGTCCAAAAATTAAAATCAAAAAGATATAGGAATTGGGCTTTGGCTTGTCCATGAGGGGCAGATCGTGAAACTCTGCAACCATTAAGTTGAAAGATTCTGTTAGTGCTGACTTTGGCAGTTGAGCAGTTACTTGGAGATTCTTAGCTTAGCAGATGAATGGAAAGGAGTTGTCTTATTTCCCTTTTCAATCTTGGCTTTGATGACTTGCTTCCAGCAATCTGAGAGACTTTATGTGCAAGAACAGGGATGCCGAATGGATATCCTTCAGCTGTGACCTTCACAGCACAGTAGAACCAGAACAATAGAAACCAGGGTTGCTTTTAACTCGTTGTGTATTCCTGGAAGGGAAAATCTTACATTTTTCGCCTAGAAACAGCTTTTCTGCAACTTGCATCAGCTTTGGGATATAACTGTCAGAAGACAGTTTCTGATGTGATGGTAATCAGCATCTATTATCTTCACAGGAGATCATAGTTCAGTTTTTGCATTGCATTTCCTCCTTTGAAGTATCTGCATCTGAAAATAAGATGTGACTTTGTTTGCTTTTCACTGGTTGGCCAAGTATAATCCACATTAGAATTTTACAACTGGTTACATTACAATCTCAGTCAGTTTTTGTTTATGTCCTTTTTTAAAAACAAGTCTTTAAAACTGGCAGCTTGACTTTGATTAGTCAAGGCATTGCCCTGAGGAATTAACCAGCGAATAGCTGTAACTTATTTTGTGTTACTGAAATAGGCACAATATGTGTGCATGTTCTTTCTGTCTGCAAAGAACAGCACCTGTGAATATATGTAGCTTCTAGTACACACAAATGCAATGAACTGCGAGCCTGACTGACAATATTAAATTGATTGTCAGTATAATCATGAACAAACTTGTGGGTATTTAGCAAATATTGTGCAATTGCAGAATCACATCTAATGATGGACACTGAGTTTTAGTTGTGTACGCACTGGCTGGTTGGATATGGTATGTTCCTTGCCTGCTGTTTGACGTGATCTGGCTGTCTTTGGGATACACAGCCTACACACGTAGCATCGCACAGGTGCCAAAAATTTATATACCACGTTACTCGTATGACAGGCAGAACATTTTTTTGGCTTGATGGCAGCATCTAGTTAGTGGCAAAGAAGACAGTTTACCATCATTTTTTCAAGGGTAATGAGGAATGGGCAATAAATGCCAGCCTAACCAGTGACATCCAGTTCCATAAATGAAGCAGTTAGCTTTTTTGGTACCTTGCCCTTCTGGGGTAATCTAAGGTAGACTGAGCATTTTTCAGGCCTAAAGGGGTGGCTTTAGACCTACTCATGAATTTGTGTGATATGCAAAGGGAAATGATCTGATCAGGATTGTCATATTCCACAGAGTGTCTTTGACGTGCCCTATTCAGCATCTAGTTTGCATGGTATTCAAATTGCTTGGGCCCTTTTTATGTAGTTGCCAATAAGGTCAATCTTGTGTGGAACTATAAGAAACCCAACACATATATCAACGATTATATTGTATTCCTGTGAGCATCCTGATAATTGCCTGATGAAAAACATTGACAAAAAGATTTCTTTTTTCAGATTAATGTGTGCCAGGACCTAATAGGGGCAATTTTCCCATCCCAAAACGCTAGTTTTATAGCGCATCGGGCCGGGAGAATCATGCATGCATTCTCAACATGCGTACATCTCCCAGCAACAGATATCCAGCACGGTCAGGACTACACTGGAAATTGGCAGGAACACCAGGTAAGTATTTTAATCTTATTTTAATGTGATTTAAATGTAATTATCGAGCCCAAGACTGAATTCTGTGGGCCCAATAGTGTCTCCCATCCCACCAGTACAATATCACTACTGGCTTGGAGTAGCTCTCCACTTTCAGGGAACTAGTGGGAGACCCTGCTGGAGTGATTCAGAGGCCTGCGGGGGTGGTGTTGGGCAGTGGGGTTCATGCCTTCTGGGGGGAGTTGGTGCTAACCTGTGCCTTCTGCCCATTGCCACTGCTGTGGTGTGGGGAGGGGGGGGAGGAGCAACTGGTGATTGGGGTGCTCCTGGATGAGGGAAGGGGGAGGTCAGGACTGGCCCACCAATGGTCAGAGGGGCCGTGGGGAGCCACACTGTGGGTGGGTGGGTGGGGGGGGCAGAGCGGGTGGAGGGGGGCGGGGTGGGGGAAACAGGGGCAGAGCGGAGCAGGCAGGCTGGCCAGCGATCAAGCTGGCGAGCAAACTGCAGGCTGACAATTCGAGGCTACTATGCATGCACAGAATTTCGGAACTTTCAGACTTTGATGTGGATAGGCTCTGACCCCCACCGAACTTTTAATGCTATTCCTGATTGCAATCTCTGCATTGCACAGAGTGTGCGAAATTTGAGTCAAAATGGAAAAAAAAACTCATGAATTACACCAGTTTATCTTGAAAATTCAGCACTCAGAACTCTTTTGGGAGAATCACCCCCATTAAATTTGAGTTAATTTGATCAATTGTGGAGTATAATGAGTGCATTTGTTTGCTGAATTTTGTTGCTGGTTAGTTTTTACTATGCCGCATTAATAAATTTTCCCTAGCTGTAAAAAATAATACTGATGGATGATGGCACATTGTTGGTTTGAAAGGGAGTATTCCTATTCTTGGTCTTGAACACTTTGCAATGGTGATTATTTCACTGAAGGAGTACAGTGTTCTAAGTGTTTTATTCATCAGGTGAGACATTAAAATGAGGCCACATTTGTCTGTTCTAGTGGTTTAGGTGCATCTTAAAAATGTCATAGTCTTATTTTGAAGCTGAGCAGGGAATCCTCCTGGTATAACACAGATTAACAAATCATTTATCTCATTATAGTATATGTATTTAAATTGCAGCCGAGTTTGCCTGCATGACTATTCCTGTGCTCAAGCCAGTTTCAAAATAACAAAATAATCTCACCTGATAAAGGAGCAGTGCTCTGAAAGTTCATGTTACCAAATAAACCTGTTGGACTTTAACCTGGTGTTGTGAGATTTTTTACTGTTTCAAAATAAAAGGAGCAATACTGCAAATGTGTATAATACTTTTTAGAAGTTGATAGTCCACTGGATGCATAGTGACAGAGTGGTTAGCACTGCTGCCACACTTCACCAGGGATGCAGATTTGATTCCTGACTTGGGTCACTGTGTGGAGTCTGCATGTTCTCTCCATGTCTGCATGGGTTTCTCCAGATGCTTCAGTTTCTGCCTACAGTATGAAAGACGTGCTGTTAGGTATATTGGTCTAACCAGCACCCTCAGTGTACCCAAACAGGTGCCACAGTATGGTGAGTAGAAGATTTTCACAGTAGCTTCATTGCAGTGTTAATGTAAGCCTACTTGTGACACCAATAAATAAACATTAAAAACTTTTTTGTAACAGTAGATTATACAATTGGACACTTTCTGGAAATGGGTTCTGGTCACAAAGAGTTAAGGATGTACCCAATCTTTGAGTACTGGAGTTGAGAACATAAGAATTAGGAGCAGAAATAGGCTATCTGGCCCCTCAAACCTGCTCCACCATTCAATAAGATCATGGCTGATCTTTTTGTGGGCTCATATCCACTTACCCGCCTGCTTACCATAGCCCTTAATTCCTTTACTGTTCAAAAATTTATCTATCCTTGTCTTAAAAACATTCAATGAGAGTGCCTTAACTGCTTCACCGGGCAGAGAATTCCACAGAGTCACAACCCTTTGTGCGAAGAAGTTCCTCCTCAACTCAGTCCTAAATCCGCTTCCCCTTATTTTGAAGCTATGCCC
Source organism: Sphyrna mokarran (assembly GCA_024679065.1). Taxonomy (NCBI): domain Eukaryota; kingdom Metazoa; phylum Chordata; class Chondrichthyes; order Carcharhiniformes; family Carcharhinidae; genus Sphyrna; species Sphyrna mokarran. The sequence continues at coordinate 39,378,503 of JAGIQG010000015.1, forward strand.
CCTTGTTCTAGTTTCACCCACCAGTGGAAACACCTTCCCTGCTTCTATCTTATCTATTCCCTTCATAATCTTACATGTTTCTATAAGATTTCCCTTATTCTTCTGAATTTCAACCAGTATAGCCCCAGTTTATTCAGTCTCTCCTCATAAGCCAACCTTCCCAACTCTGGAATCAATCTAGTGAATCTCCTCTGCATCCCTCCAGTGCCAATATATCCTTTCTCAAGTAAGAAGACCAAAACTGTACACAGTACTCCTCACTAATACTTTATAGAGCTGCAACATAACCTCGCTATTTTTAAATTCCATCCTTTTAGCAAGGAAGGACTAAATTCTATTTGCCTTAATTACCTGCTGCACGTGCAAACCAACTCCTTGTGATTCTAGCACAAGGCCACCCAGATGCCTCTGCACAGCAGCATTCTGCAATTTTTTACCATTTAAATAATAGCCCATTTTGCTCTTATTTCTACCAAAATGGATGACCTCACATTTACCAACATTGTATTCCATCTACCAGACCCTCGCCCACTCACTTAGACTATCATTAACCATTTGCAAACTTTCAGCATCCTCTGCACACTTTGCTTTGCCACTCATCTTAGTATCATCTGCGAATTTTGACACATTATACTTGGTCCCCAATTCCAAATCATCTATGTAAATTATAAACAAATGTGGTCTCCGCTCTGATCCCTGAGGCACATCACGAGTCATTGATCGCCAATCAGGAAAACACCCATTTATCCCCACTCTTTGCTTTCTGTTAGTTAACCAATCCTCTATCCATACTAAATCATTAGCTGTAACATCATGCACCTTTATCTTGTACAGCAGCATACTGCAATTTTTTATCATTTAAATAATAGCTCATTTTGCTGTTATTCCTACCAAAATGGTCTTGGTCCATCACTTTGTCAAATGCCTCAGGAAATCCAGATACCCCACATCCATAGATTCCCTATTATCTACTGCACGTATAATGTTCTCAAAGAATTCCACCAAATAAGTCAAATATGACCTTCCCTTCATGAACCCATGCTTACCAATGGAACAATTTGTGTTCAGATGTCTTACTATTTCTTCTTTGATGATAGAGAAAACATTTGAATCTATTACAGAATTTAACCTAACTGGCCTATAGTTACCCACCTTTTGTCTACCTCTCTCTTTAAACAGTGGCATCACATTTGCTATTTTCCAATGTGCGGGAACCACCCCAGAGTCTAGTGAGTTCTAAGATAATGTGTTGTCCATGTAATTTCTAAATCCACCATTATATTGTTTTCCTATGTTTTAATCATTTGAGTACCCAAGATTGATAAAACTAAGCTTTTTAAGTGAAAAATATTCGTGCTGGTCGGCATTTTGTTTTGAACCAAGTGATACTTTGAATCACTATTTTTTTAGCGTAGCTAGAATTTCATTTTGCAACAGTTCAGTTATTTAGTTCAAGCTTATTAAAACACAAATTACAAATAAATTTGCTTTATGCCTAGTCAGAGGGACTGCTGCTTTTCTTGATTTATAGTTACTTAGAGCTGGATCTATATGACACAATTTCAACATTTGCATTTGATGCTGTAAAGTTCAGAGTTTTGAATATAAAACTGATCTAATTAAAATAAACTCCAAGGTCTGAATTTTTAATTTCTAACAGTAGGGTCCTCAGTAGTGTTTGACCTAAAAGATATGAATAACTAGTATTAGGAGAATACCAAGGAGAATTCATGAAGCAAGATTTTAAGAGGAAGCAGTGAAAATAATATAGAAGTTTCTCATTTCTCAAGATCCCAGGAAATCTTGATGTTGTCAGCACAGATGATATCCCTTTTCTTTGTCTTTGAAATAATGTTAAATTATGTCCTGAAGAGTTATAACCCAAAAGCCATGGTAACGCTTTATCAATGAAAATTACAATTTCTTGATTTTTATCCACTTGTCTTCCATTTCTTTTTCCTTTTTGGACATGGTCCAACTTCACTCCTATTGGCTATCAGAAGTAAATGGTCTTGTATCTCCTTACTTTTACAACAATTTCTGTCTGTATGGGTTTTCAACTCCTCCACTCCATCACAAACATTTCCTTACAGTTACGGAGAAGCCATAAATAAAATCACATTCTCTTTTCAACATATCCTAACCCAAGTCCATGCTAAAGCTAATATAATCAACAGGTAAAACCACTTCCTATCCTAGTATCAGAGAACTGTGGGACGTGCAGTGGTTAGCACTGCTGCCTCACAGCACCAGGGACTTGAGTTCAATTCCAGGCTTAGGTGACAGTAGAGTTTTGCACTGTGTCTCTGTGGGTTTCCTCTGGGTGATTGTGGCTTAGGTGAATTAGCCATGGTAAATGCTTGGGGTTATGGGATAGGGCAGTAGGGTTGTGGGGTGGCCTAGTTAAAATGCTCTGTCAGAGAGTCGGTGCAGCCTCAATTGACCAAATGGCCTCCTTCTCCAGTGTAGGGATGCTGTGGTTCTATGGTTCAAATAATGATTTCCTCTCTGGTATAGATCAATTAAAGCAATGCATAGTTTCTTCAACATCGTTTCATCTTAAGTTTGCAATGTTTAAGCCATTCCTTCAAATTGATCTAAAACTAACAGCTAATTGTATTGTGGCCATTAAGTCAGCTCCAGGTTAAGAATGAAAAAAGCTTTGTCATATACCAATAAAATAATTATGTTTCTTCACAAACAACAATTTTCTATTTCCCAATTACCTTAACAGTTAATTGCCCAACATAAATTCCATCTAACGATTTAAAAAGTTGCAAACTTAAAAATTCAGAGATATTAGCCTAATCTATACCAAACACCTAGAAATGTTAAACTATTGTTAAAATATTAGAATGCAAGGCTTGGAAGAACTATGAACTGAGAAGAAGATAGTGATGGTCTTCAAGAGGATAAAGACAGGCTGGTGGAATTGGCAGACATGTGGCAGATGAAATTTAATGCAGGGAAGTGTGAAGTGAATTATTTTAGCCAGAAAAGCAAGGCCAGGTGATATAAACTAAAGCAAACAATTTTTAAAAAATGCAGAAATTGAGAGACCTGCATATATGTGCATATAAATCATTGAAGCTGGCAGGGCAAATTGGGAAAATAGTCAATAAATTATACTAAAACTTGGGTTTTAAAAATAGGGGCACAGAGAGCAGAAGCAAATAAGTCATGAAACTTCATAAAATATTGGTTCAGCCTCAATGGGAAGGATGTGAAGGTTTTAGAAAGGGTGTAGAAAAGTTTTGCATGAATGATTTCAAGGACAAGAGACTTCAGTCCTGTGATAGATTGTTGAGACTGGGACTGTTCTCCTGGGGGAACAAAAGGTTTGCCAGAGGTGTTCAAAATCGTGAATAAATGGAGAAAAACTGTTTGGATCTTGACTGCACTGCCAGAACGTGGGGAGGAGACAGATTCAATTGCGATTTTTAAAAGAAACTGGATAATTATCTGAAGAGAAAAGATTTTGCAGGGCTACGAGGAAAGGGTGGAAGAATGGGACAAGTTGAGTTGCTGTTGCAGAAAACTGATGCAGAAATAATGTACTGAGTGGCCTCATTCTGTGCTGTAACCATTCTATGATTCTGGCATAAATACATTCAAAAAAAGTGATATAGACATGTGAGGGAAAAAAGCTGAAGGTTACCCTAATAAGGATACCCTAATGTGATCAAGAAGAGTCTGAGGTGACTTGTGTGGAACATAAACACCAACATAATGGGGTGGGTCAAATAGCCAGTGTCTGTGCTATAAATTCCATGTAAAGCTGCCAGCAGAGAATACAACCTCTACCACATATCTCATCCTCAGGTCATCACAGTCAAGGAATTAACATTCAATAGGCAAGCTATCAGCAGGACAATAATGCTGCTTCAGCTCTTGGGAACTTTGAGTTTCAAAGACCCTGAAATGCCTGTTTGAGGAAGCTGATAGAAATGTTCAAAATCATGAGGGGGTTAGACAGAGTAAATAGGGAGAAACTGTTCCTGATTGTAAAAGGATCAGGAATAGGAAGGCACAGACTTAAGGTGATTTGCAAAAGAAGCAAGCGTGGTGCAAGAAAAATGTTTTTATTTGTTTGGGTCTGGAATGCACTGCCTGGAAGTATGATGGAGGCAAGTTCAATTAAGGCATTCAAACAAACAAAGAATAAAGAACAAAACAGCATGGGAAACAGGCCTTTCGGCCCAACGAGCCCGCGCCGCCACCTCGATGTTCCCACTTCTACACGCGATCCCTGTCCATGTTTATAGATCTATGGATTAAAAACCAAATTTGAGACAATTTAGGGAGAATTTGTTTTGCCAATTACCTAAGAGCACATCTTTGGATGTGGGAGGAAACCGGAGCTCCCGGAGAAAACCCATGCAAGCACGGGGAGAATGCGCAAACTCCCACAGACACAGGCCCAAATCCATGTATCTGCACAGCACAGCAATAGTCACTGCGCTGTCGTGTTGCCCATCAGATGGTCCAGGTCAAGCATACACTAACGATGTGAAGCAGTGGGATACTCTCGAAAAAGGTCCAAGAGCAGCCCTCTCACGACCCATCGCGTGTATGCCCCTCGTTAGACAACAAGGTGGACCAAAGCACCTGTAGGATAATAACAAGTACATCAATATCATCATCTATTTACACACTTCCCAGGGACTCCCAAGGCTCATGATCCCTATTTTAAATCAGTTTTCTATACCCCTCCATTCCCATTCTGTTCATGTGCCCGTCTAAGTATTTCTTAAATATCTCCAGAGTACCTGCCTTCACCACTTTACTTGGTAGCGCATTCCATACCCCCACCATCCTCTGTGTCAAAAAACTCCCTCTAGCATCCAAATTATACCTTACCCCCCCTCACACTAAGCCTGTGACCCCTCGTGCTATTTGAGTCCATCCTAGGAAAAAGCTTAGCCCTGTTTACTCTATCTATCCCCTTCAAAATCTTGTACACCTCTATCAAATCTCCCCTAAGTCTACGTATTTCTAAGGAAAACAGTCCCAATTTGCCTAATCTCTCCTCATAACTTAGACCTTCCATACCAGGCAGCATCCTGGTAAACCTCCTCTGCACTCTTTCCAGAGTCTCCATGTCCTTCCAGTAGTAAGGCGACCAGAACTGGACACAGTATTCCAAATGAGGTCTAACCAGTGTTTTACACAACTGCAACATTAAAGGCCAGCTCTTGTACTCTATACCCCTTCCTATAAAGGCATTCAAGAGGACATTACATGATTGCTTAAATAGAGGCAATGTGCGCAGGTATGGAGAGAAAGCAGGAGAATGGCACAAAGTCATGATGTTTATTTGAACAGCAGATGTAGACATGATGGGCCAAAAGGCCTCCTTCTGCACTGTAATATTTCTGTGATTCAGTCAGCAAGAACTCATAGCATCTATTTTTTTTATGTTGATTCAGAGACATTCAGTGGCAGCAGTTGAGGCCTAGAACCTTCAGCCTGGCCTACCATCTGGCAGCTCTTAATATCACTAGGTTCTGAACTTGCAGCCACATTGCAAGCTCCAGACATTCCGATCAACTCTTACCATCCAGTCTGGTCTCAAACACTAGGAACACCAGCAGCCAAATTATGCCTTATATAATAATGTAGGTAGTAATCACTCTAGGTGGATCCTGTGCTAGCTACTTATGTGTCATGCAGTCCTGTGTGGTTGCACGAGGACTTTCCCAACTTCTGATTGTTGCCAACAATAAGACACATCTCCTTGCATGTGTTATTCTAAATCAAGTGGCTTCAATATTGGAGGCAATGAACCTTAAAATCTGCACTAATCTGACAGATTGGAAATTAGTCAGACAAGTAATGGAGTGGATGTGCTGAGTTTAGTGGAAAAAAAACTGGAAATGGGGCAAAGTAAGAGAGGAGTTGACAAATGGCTGATTCCATGCCTGCCTAATTACAGACTGCATGGTCCCTGTATTCTCTTAACTGGGTCAAAAGATTGCTATCCTTCGTGTACATCTTGTGAAGAGCAGAGTGGCGGTTTCTGCCGTTCATCAGTTTACCAATGCTTGCAGTCACAATCTTTCATCAGAGGCAAAAGTAAAAAGTTAAACTGTACCAAATGGAATTGAAAAAAATCACATGACAGCAGCATACACACATACAGAAACAGAAAATACTACACACACACACAAATACACGCACATACAAACATGCACACACATACCTACTGTATGTAGTTCCCGCATATAAGAAATAACCTTGCTTTAAAACTATAACATTCAGAAATTTGCCATTCAATTATTGAATATGAAATGCCTGTTTTAAATGAAGAACCAGATAAATAAAGCTTGACTTGGAAGGTAGAAAGATATCTGCAATTTTATACCATTTTTATAAAACATCTGGTTAAGTCATTGATATTCAAAAAATTATATCTACAGCTGAACAATAAAGACTATTGATCATAGTTGGCTATTATGGATTGGGAAAAATATTTAATGGAATGACAGTGGGTAGACAATGGGAAACATTCAAAGAGTGAATTGCAACAATTGTTTATTCCCATCTGGCACAAAAACAGAAAAGTGGCCAAACCCTGACTTAGAACAAAAATTAGAGAGACTATAAGAACAAAGAACAAAACAGCATGGGAAACAGGCCCTTCGGCCCAATGAGCCCGGGCGCCACCCCGATGTTCCCACTTCAACCCATCATCCATCTCAACCCTGTCTATGTTTTTAGATCTATGTATTAGAACCAAATTTAAGACAATTTAGGGAGAATTTGTTCTGCCAATCATCCTAAGAGCATGGAAAGGCATACAAATTGGCTAGAGAAAAACAACAGAACTGTGGATTGGAAGCAACATAGAATTCAGCAAAGGAAGACAAGGGGATTGATTAAGAAGGGAAAAATAGAGAGTGAGAGTAAGCTTACAGGGAATATAAAAATTGATTGCAAAAGTTTCTGTTTATGTATGAAGAGAACAAGATTGGTGAAGACAAATGCAGGTTCCTTATGTTTGGAATAGGGGATTTTATAAGGGGGAACAAAAAAATGGCTGACCAGCTAAATACATGCTTTTGTTCTGTCTTCACAAAGGAGGACACAAATAACATACCAGGAATGTTGGGGAACACATGGTTTAGTGAGAGGGATGAACTAACGGAGATCAGTATTAGGCAAGGAAACAATTTTGGGGAAGTTGATAGGATTGAAAGCCAAATCCTCAGGGCCTAATAATCTCCATCCCAGAGTACTTAAGGAAGTGGCCTTAGAAATAATGGATGCATTGGTGGTCATCTGGCAGAATTCTATAAACTGTGGGCAGCTTTGTCAGACTGGAGTTAGCTAATGTAACCCCATTATTTAAAAGGAAGGTAGAGAGAAAATAGGGAAGTTATAGACTAATTAGCCTAATGTCAGTAGTGGGGAAACTTCCGGAAGTTTGTTTTGTAATTTGATTGAAAATCATTTATTACATATAATGCCTTTTTGTTGTATAATACGTCTCATACATTGTTTAACAAAAGGCAGAATTAGAATGCATGCACCCTGTTCCTAATGTAATTTACGTTGCTTCATATTTCCTTCATTGAAGGAAAATGTTGATAAATGGGTGTTACCACTAACTCTACAGCACTTGCTTCAATTGAATATCAAAGTGTTTCCATTTGCTACAAATTATAAAACATCGTCACTAAGGGAGCGTTTGACAGATTCAATTTTTTATCTTTTTACTGGCTAGGTATTCGTAGTGTCCGGCTGCAGATAGACAAGCTTTTGTTTTGTGCTGTCAAACCTTTAATTATTATCACTCTGGGGAACATTAGAACATTATGATTGATTAACTTTGAAAAGTTTAATTCCAGTCACAAGTTAGGTTCCTTAAATAATGTTAGCGAGGTCAACGGAAAGAAGAATCAAGTGGGTTGTATAATGGATGGCCAAACAGCAAAGGAGAGTTTACCACCCTGCAGTGAATACTAAAATCTTTGAATTGGAGAAGGCAGAGCAGTGCCCTGATGTGCTCCAGTAAAACCATGCCCTTGAAGGGACATCTGTCAGGAAATTGATTTTACATTTAATTTGACAAATCAAGCCGTAGCCCCGTAACCCTTTCCTATATCATGGGCAGCACAGTGGTTAGCACTACTGCTTCACAGTGCTGGGAAGCTGGATTCAACTCCTGGCTTGGGTTACTGTCTGTGTAGAGTTTGTACATCCTCTGCATGTCTGCGCAGATTTCCTTCCAATTCTGAAAGACATTCTGGTTTGGTGCATTGACCCGAACAGGTGCCAGACTGTGGCATCTAGGGAAACTTCATAGTATTTTCATTGCAGTGTTAATGCAAGTCTTACTTGTGACTAATAAATAAATAAACTTTAATGCTCGCTGCGATGTTGCTGCGTGATAAAAGATTTCAATCTGAAAATAAGCTTGATAATAAGTTCACCAGTGTGCATTTTCACTTTGATATATTGCCAGTACATTTGCTATGATTTACTTACCCATAATAAGTATCTGTAGGTAAATTAATGTATCATATTATGCAAGTTATGAAATCTATGATTAATGTTGTGCATACCACAGATTATGTGCTGTCTTCAATTCCACAATGCCAATACCGTACAACCTCTCTCTCCTAGAATAATCTATCCTAGTTTCTGAAGATGAAGAGTATTCCTTAATGCCTGAGGGGTTCATAGTGTTAGAAAATGCTCAGTTTTACAGAGAAATTATATTCTGAGACAAGAATGCATACTGTTTCTATGGTAACGCAGACACAATAGTTCAATTGTTGCCTCTTGAGATTCTTGTGTCTGATCATTTTTTCTGTGCAATTTATGCAATAAGAATGCTCCATGTTGACTACTTTACAGCTCTAGATGTGGGAGAATACCTTGGAGCTACCCTGATCATAGGTGTATTAAGTTTCAAATCATATCATTTTCCCAGAATTCCCTATTTGTGTTAAAGTCGCACAATACATTCTTTCATGCTTCTTTTTCATGTGATGATCCATTTATATATGAATCGAAATGCTACCCACCTAAGGGTACTATTACAGCACAGCATAATCCTCTCATTATTTAATATCCTGGCACATTTATTTGTTTGAAGCTCCTGGATAGCGATCAGGAACAAGAACCCAGGCTGATCTTCCTTCCAGGATTAAAATATTTCTCTCTGTTTCAATAAATAAGACAAGCTAACTCAACGTCAAATCTTCCAGTGAATGTGACTAAATAACGCACCTCATGGATCCGTTACTCACTAAGCCATTAGCAGAAGCACATCTTTCTCTTTTAAACTGCTGGAACAACCTTAGTCCATTTTCACGAAACTCCTTTGCAAACAAAAACCAGACTTCTGAAATAGTAAATGGATGAATGGATGTAGCAGAGTCATCAGAAAGAAATGTGTCTCAAACCTGAAGGCTGAGATATTAAGCCCCTCTCCACTCACACAGTGAGAATGGTGCACAAGAGGAATTTAATTTGAAAAGGAATTTGAAAAGTGCAACATCCCAGCTAATTGCAATTTTTGTAACCAAAAAAATCAGCCCATCAATGAGGCTCCTACCAAACTTAACATTCCACTCTCATAGTGCAATGGTGCCATCAGTGCCACACTGTAATATTAACTTCAATCTAGAGAGAATCCCACACCACGTGCAGTTTGATCAACAAAACCAAGGCAGGAAGAGTGAAATAGTCATAAGAGGCCAAGGTAAGCGAGGACATTGTTTCTGTTTGGACAAAAGGGATTGGGAATGTTCCTCCATGGCCCATATGGAGTTCCAGAGCTGGACTTCTCTCTCATGTGTAGAGTAAACATCTCTGGAGGCCGAATCTTGATGTATGGGGCAGAATTTCAAAGTTGCCAGACCATTCCTGCTGTTCATTTTCCCTGAATCAGGAAACACGGTGGATCACAGTTAACCCCCGCTGGAAAGTAAGATTTCTCTTCCCACGATATTTTCTCCAAGGTGGGTGGATTCCTGCAAAAACCCCGCCAGATAAATATGTTTGGGGTAAGCCTGTGGCATCGTGAATCTTTAACAGGTGAGTTTAGAAGATCTTGCCAATGTCCCCTTATACCCCAATGCTGACTCCATAACTCCATATTCCCCTTGTCATCTCATATTTTCATGCCCTCCCCATATTCCTTCTCTATTCTCATGCCCTCTCCTCCACCATTAATTTGCTTCCATAACCTTTCTATTATCTTCATGCTCCTTCCTTTTCCCCCTTGCATCCTCCATATCCATTCTTCATTACGCACTGAACCAATGGACCATTATTAGAACACTGACAAAGCTTTGAAATGCTCCTGAAACTATTGAAATAAACACACAATCATTGAAAAGACACTTCAAAGAAAGAAAACACCATCACAACCCTAGCCAGCGCAAACATGATGGGCTGCTTGGTCTCCTTCTGTGCTGTAAAATTCTATGATTATATGATTCATAAAAGTATTAATCAGACAAAAGTATCACTCCACCTTCACAGCTGTGTAAACATTGCCTACAATGTTGAGTCCATTAGTCATTGCTGGACCTCAGCTAAGCATTCGTAATGGGGCCATCTAGGAAAACAGAGTCTAACCATCTGTTCAGCCTACTTCTGTCGATAAAATTGCGAGATGACCTCATTAAGATAGGGATGAGAAATAATTTCTTCTGTCAGAGGGTCATTAATGTTTGAAATTCTTTCTCCAATCAATCAGTGAAGGTTAGGTTATTGAATACATTCAAGGCTGAGTTTTGATTGATAAAGAAGTCAGTAGTGGGGCAGATAGGAAAGTAGAATTATAGTCATGATTTTATTGTCTTGTCAAAGCAGTCTCAAGGGGCCAAATGGCCTACTCCTGCTTTGTTTCTTATGTTCTTATGGAAGCTTGGCTGAGCTCCTAAGACTGCCTATAGAGTCTGACTGCATTTGTCAATGTGAATGCAGTTTGAAGGGGGACGGGTTTATGGTAAGTTTTCTTTAAAAACTTTTTTCTGATACCTATTTGTTCATCTGGACAAGATTATGAGGACTAAAGTTTTTTTATCATTGATGCTATGAATGCTTGTATTTGGCTGACATTGTTGTGAGATTGTGAGAACAGCAGTTTTCTTCAAAGAAGATATTCAAAGTCGGTTCACTTGTCTGTGAGTTTCAAGAGTATTTCAAAAACTTGCCAATGCTGTATGGTTTGTTGATTCCTGTATAGTGGATACTAAAAGGAGCAAAAAATGGGTTGTCATTACCAAGTCCCTAGAACCAGCAATTGACTTCGAATTGAGTCAAAGATGGAAGTTAAAAATTCCTTACATTCCTTTGTAAGATTCTCATGTAAAGCAGAGGCAAACAAAAGAAAACCAATTATTGTCTTATAGTTCTAGTATGGCATTGTTTATTGACAAGTTTCAAAGTGAATTGATTCTGACAGCTGTGGGATCTGTGCTCATTTTCTTCAGCTAGTTGTTTCGACCATTTAAATGTACTCTATCCTGAAGGCTATATATTTTCACTTGTTTGTTTCCATTCTTAGTTTCTTAGGCTGTCTTTCTTATAACCTTGTTACAATGTCAATTTTGTCTGCTGTCTTTCTGGAACAGTTCTCCTACTCATTTGCTGCACAATGGCATTGGTGGAAGAGACAAAGATCTCCATTGCTGCTGTCTTTGCTGTTGGGGTTAAGGGGGCAGGCTGACTACTATATGGAAGAATGTACTGAGAAATAAATCAAAATAAGATGTAATTCATGCTTCCAGTTTCAGTAGTAAATTGATGAAAGGGAAAGTAATGGGAGGGGAGGCAATGGCCTAATGTTATTATTGCTAGACTATTAATCCAGAAACTCAGCGAATGTTCTGGGACTGGGTTCAAATCCCGCCGTAGGAGATGGTGGAATTTGAATTTAATAAAAAATATTTGGAATTAAGAATCTATTGATGACCATGAAATCATTGTCAATTGTCAGAAAAACCTATTTGGTTCAGTCATGTCCTTTAGGAAATGAAATCTGCCATCCTTACCTGATTTGGCCTACATGTGACTGCACAGCCACAGCAATTTGGTTGACTCCCAACTGCGCTCCAAGGGCAATGAGGGATGGGCAATAAATGCTGTTTAGCCAGCAAGGCCCAAGTCCTGTGAATGAATAAAAAAAAGACTTAGGATACTACAGAGTTGACTTATTTCATTAACCACAGTTGCTCCCAGGTCTTCTGAGCATATCCAACATTTTCTGTCTTTATTTCAGATTTCTAGCACCTCAATATTTTGGTCCAGAATTTATATCTGCATATTGGTGGAGACCAGGTGTATGGCCCAAGATTGCGAATGGCACCCCACAGAAGTCCCAATACACTGACTCTATGGGAACTGTTGGGAAAGTTTGAACTTCCGATAGGCAATTCCTGTGTTGCAAGGATCTTCTGATAAAGTCTCTGATTGAGTCTCTGATCATCCTATGGTATTTACTTAGATAGTTACCTAGGGTGGTATGGTGGCACAGTGATTAGCACTGCTGCCTCACAACACCAGAGACCTGGATTCAATTCCAATATTAGGTCACTGTCTGTGGAGTTTGCAAGTTCTCCCTGTATCTACGTGAGTTTCCTTTGAGTACTCCAGTTTCCTCCTCACTCCAAAGAAGTGTAGGTTAGGTGGATTAGTTATGGTAAATGTGCCAGGTTATGAGGCTGGGCGAGGGGAGTGGCCTGGATGGGATGCTGTATCGGAGAGTTGTTGCTGATGCAATCTGACGAATTGTCTCTTTCTGTACTGGAAGGAGTCTATGGTTTAATGGATTGTTAGATCAAAAAATCCTAATCTAATTCCGAGGTAACGATACAACTAATCTCCAACACCTCCCCACCAATCATTCACACTGGCCCTCCCCTGACTACCCCTCCTGATCCCTGCAACCCCTCCCCCCACCCCCGCATTACCTCTCGACTCCCCCAATCTGATCAGATTAACCCAAACACCTGACAACAACCCCAACCTGATCCGACTCCCCTGCCAATTCACATACCACTCACCCAGTAACCAAAGTCACGCACTTGCCACCTTACCACTCTCTCTACCTGCCACTCTGCCACCCAACTATCACTCTACCTACCTGCCATTCTAAATACCTGCCATACCACCAGTTCACACACGTGTACCATATTCACTTACATCACACATCCACTCACACACTCCTCCATCACTCACTCATTTACACGCTCCATCATTCACTCACTTACACATTCCCTCATTCACTCACATGTTTACACACTCCACCATTCACTCTCACATTCATGCACTAACATACTGAGAAGCTTTGAAACCTTTAAACATTGACCAGAATACAGCAAGTGCTGTAAAGAGGAATTCTGCACTGATCCTCCTTGCTGCTCTCTATGGATTCCTCATTCATAGATCAGACATTTGGCCTGAAATATTGTATCTAGGTAAGTGGATAGTCTTCTGTATGATCAGCATCGGACAAAACACTCCTGACACTGATTTGAAAGTTTGGGCCTTTTGTTCATATCTTAATTGTTTGTTAAGGTTGAAGGAAAGGAAAGGATTGTTTGGTCAGTCAAGTTTATAACGAGGATTATAGTGTCCTTGAATGATTTGAGAAGTATTGTTTTCATTTAGTAACAGACAATAGCAGCAATTTGACTGTATGTGAGGCTGGATCTTTTCATACCACCGGAAGAACTGGTGAGAAATATATCAACACCAATTTATAATCCAACCGATTTATTTGATAGTAAAAACGCGAGCTTTCGACTCCTGTGTCTTCTTCAGGCAAATGCAGTGTTCTGGTTCATAGAAAACTAATATTCTAAGTTTGCCTACATAACAATGATGCCTTTTAAGTGATCCATTGATTGTAACGCTTTTGGGAGCATCCTGATGATATGAACACTGCTTTATAAATGCAAGTTTTTAATTATATCTTGATATGCAATTGAATGTTTGATTTCTGCCTATGCAATAGAATGCAAACTATTGCGAATCTTAGCAACAGCATCAGTCATTTCTCCTGATGTATTCTACAATTCACATTATAATGCTTCCACTGATTAGTATGGCAGATAAAAAACATTTTCAGCTAAGTATTAATATTTGATGAAAATCTTCAAGAAAATCAAATACCTGGTAAGTTTTCCTATCGGAAGATAAATACTCACTGGGAATGGAAGATAAACTCTCCGGAATGTTAATGGAAACAATACACTGAGGTTAATATCACAAATACAATTTTATCTAATGACCCTGCTAAACATATTTCCATTAACCAGAATCAGTCATGCTTAAATATTTACATTGTTCCAGTGATTTAAAATTGAGAATCTTCAAATTTGTAACAAGCCACAATTTGATCTTTTTTGCCTCAGAATACGAGTTTGCTTATTAGCGTCACAAATAGTCTTACATTAAGACTGCAATGAAGTTACTGTGAAAATCCCTCAGTTGCCACACTCTGGTGCTTGTTCAGGTACACTGAGGGAGAGTTTAGTGTGGCCAATACCCCTAACCAGCATGATTTTCGGACTGTGGGAGGAAATGGGAGCCCCCACAGGAAACCCATGGCAACACAGAGACAATGTGTAGGACTCCACACATACAATAACCAAAACCTTGAATTGAACCTGAGTCCTTGGCACTGTGAGGCAGCAGTGCTAACCACTTTGCTACCGTGCTGTCCACAGTGTTGTTATGGGGAATAGATTTGTTATTTTGAGAAATGATTTTATTTCTCAATTTTTTATTTCTGAATTTAAATGATTTTAAATTCCCATGGTGTGGGAATATCACATCATGAAGCCAATGAGCACTTACATGGTTCCCTGTTTGTTTTGGAGGGCAGTTAAAGAAGTGAAGTGTATATTTTACAGTGATTTGCTGAAATGTATTTTGTTGCAAATCTAGTAAGTAATTTCACAATTTTTGGGAAGCCTTATTCAGAATAACTAATGTACTCTGGCTGTTGGCTTAATGTGGTATAAAAATATCTTTACTGAGCAATCAATTGTCATTATGCATGTTGTTTTCTTATGTTCAGATGTGTGGTTAATTAACAGTTGATCTGAATCCCAGTGCTGAATTCACACAGGGCATATGCCACATTTCATAATTGGCTTGTGATTTGTTGGATAAGATGGTAATGTTGCTGGAGTAATGCCTGATAGTAGCTGTTAGCCTGCAATTATATTGACAGTGTATTGTTCTGGGACACAATGTATGGGCTATTACTCATTTGAAAGCATTGAAGACAATTGACACTAGCTAGCTACCAAAAGACCTAACCAGATCGGAATGTATCAGTTAATCTGTGCTGTAAAGGCGATTATTGTAGTCTATGCGGTAAAGTTCACCTTTCACAGGGCACAAAACAGGCATTAAAGTTTATTTATTTATTTGCCATATATTAGGCTTACATTAACACTGCGATGAAGTTACTGTGAAATTTCCTTATTTGCCACACTCCAGCACCTGTTAGGGTCAATGTATCTGACTAGCACACTTTTCAGACTGTGGGACGAAACCGGAGCACCCTGAGGATACTCACACAGACATTGGGAGAACGTGCAAACTCCGCACAGACAGTGACCCAAGCTGGGAATCGAACTCAGGTCCCTGATGCTGTGAGGCAGCAGCACGGTGTCACCCATTAGCAGAATGCCCACCCAGTTTTCTCCCAGCAAGAGTCTGAACCAAATTAGCATATATAAATTTGGATTATTCACTTTAGTCAGGTTTGGATTTCAGCTGAATTCACCGATCCTTCAACTCTCCCACCCCATCAACACAAATACAAAGGTGGGATCACTACTGATTTCCAAAAATAGAGACCACTGTAGCCCCTGAGAGGTCTAAGACATGGGTGGGCAGTGCCATGGCAGTACAAGAATGGCACTGCCAAGGAGTGGGGTGAGACGGGGCCTATGGATGATCCCATAGTGGGAGTTGGCACATGTGGGGAGAAGCAGGGGTGGACCTTTATGCTGGTGATGGGGGAAGGGGGGTTGCACCTTAAATGTTAATCTGAGACTGGGGCGCACTTCAGAAATCACTGTCACTCCAAAAAATTACTAAGTGGGGGAGGATTGGGATTGGGATCACACTGTATTTCCTACTGCAAATGACTCTTAGTCATCTTTTTGGAGAATTGTTCCCAATGTTAGCTATAATGAAATGGTCATCTGATTGGGAATACAGTCAGTCAAAGAAAGATTAGCTAGCAGCAACCAAAGATTTTTCTGAAGATTTTAAAACAAAATTTGCAATATGAAAGAGAGTGCAAATAACACTTCTAACTTTGGAATGCAAAATTTGAGGAAGTAAGAAGGAACTAACAACACAGCTTGTGTTTATCTGGAAAATAATGTTCCGAAGTTCTTCCATGACCATCATTAGGTCAGGTGACAAAAAGCTTAGTCAAAAAGATAGGTTTTAAGGAAAGTTTAAAGGAGGAAAGTGAGGTGTAGGGAGAAAATTCCTGAACTGGGAGCCCAGGCACCAGAAGGCATGAACACTGTTGATGGAACAATTACAATTGGGAATGCATACGAGGCCAGAATTAGAGGAATGCACACAGTTGAAGGAGATTACAGAGAGAGGCAAGGGAAGGCCCTGAAAGGATTTGGAAACAAGGATGAGAGCTTTTAAACTAAGGAATGCTTGATTGGGAGCCAATGTAGTGTAGCAAGCACATGGACTGGACTTGTAGTGAAGTGAGACATGAGCAGCAGAGTTTTGGATTCCCTCACCTTTACACAGAGCAGAATGTGGGAGGCCAACAGTTCTGATAAATGCTGCCCAGGAGTCCTCTTTAACAATGTGATTGTTCAAATACCATATATGAATGGTTGCATTGGTAAATCTTGTCTGTAGGCATTGCTTCACAGTCCAACAAGTTATGCTGCTCCCCAATTTCATGCTATGAAATCTCACTGTCCTAAGATGTCAAACATGAACTGGGCTATCTCCTGTGAATATAAGAATTTGTTCAATGGAGGTCCATCCAAACTGGACAGGCTTTTCCAGCAGGGTACAGCAGTAGACAAAATGGGAAGAATGTGATAGGGCAGCCAGGAATGCATTGAATAGTGGAATATTGAAGAAATGAAGTATAGATAAAGGTTTCAGCAGTAGATGAGTTGAGGGTGATGTTACGATGGTTGTCTTAGTGTTGGTGCAAATATGCACCAACATCTCTGAATCTCATCTCCGGATCAAACTTGTGACAGGCCAGCTTAATCATGGGCTGCTGCCAGGAAGAGGGATGGGGCTGGTAGATAGGAAATGATATTTGGAGCAGGGAGTGCAAACAATGGCCTGAGGACTGCCCAATATTCAATTGGAGGAGATTTCTACTTATCCAGTACTGCATGTTGGATAAGCAGTCTGATCATTTAGCAAGAATGAAGGATTCATTAATTTATTCAGAATGAACTGGCATTAGCAATTCTACAGTGTAGGTATAAAGAATATATGAAATATCTTCAGAGATCCAATTATTGAACTGAAGACCACAAGGAGGATGTAGCAAAAAGGAGGTAGAAAACCAACTTAGAAACAAGGAGAATGTTGGGGAAATTAGAATATATTTTTGCATTAAGGACAACACTTAAAGATATTGAGAGGAGAAGTTGAAGAGAACAATTAATCTGAGCAAAACAGAAAATGAGATTGTTTTGTATTTGCTGCAATGTGAAAGTTGTCTAAATATATATTCAATGAAACATGGGATCTCAAATGGCCCAAAAATGTCTTGAAGTACGAAGATTGGCATTCCTATATAAGATTAACATTTGTAGGTGGAAAGAAATTGAGATGTACAGGGTAAATAGAAGCACTCTACAGGAAAGATTGATAGTCAATGGATGGAATTGGCATGGTTAGAGAATGGGCTAATGGACAGGAAACAGTGCGGGGATAAGGGGTTCTTTTTCTGGTTGGCAACCTGTAACCAGTGGGGCTCCACAGAGATCAGCATTGTTTACTGCTTACAATATGTATTAATGAGAAAGCAAACAAATGTACTGTTGCCAAATTTGCAGACAACAAAAAATAGATGGAAAGCAAGTTGTGAGAGGGGTACTAACAGTTTACAAAAAGATACTGAAGGTTACATAAATGGGCAAAATGTTGGCAAATGGAGTTGGCAAATGTGATGTTGTTGAAAACAAAAGACCAGAGTGTTACTTAAATTGAGAAAAACTGCAGAAAGCTGCATCACAAAGGGATTTGGGGAGACTTGTACGCGAAATACGAAAAGCTAGCACACAGGTAATCAGTAAGGTCTACAAAGGACAGCTGGCTTTTTGACTTTGCAGTCCAGGACAAATCAGCTGTCAGGATTTCCATCGACTGTCTCCCTGGACATCCACTGCACAGTGTGGAATTGCAGCAGAGTTAAAACCTTCTTGACTCATTGTTTCCCAGAGGTGGTTTCCAGCACTGATCACCAGGAACGAAGTAGGGAGTGGCGGCTCAGATGTGGAACCAGCAGTTATTGGTCCTTATTTCAATGGGCTTAGAGATATAAGAGCTGAGAAGTCTTGCTGCAAATGTACAAGGCACTGGTGAGACCAGAGCTGGAGTACAGTGAGCAGTTTTGGTCTCCTTATTTAAGAAAAGATACTATTTCATTGGAAGCAGTCCAGAGAAGTTTCACTTGGATGATCCTTGGTATGGAGGGATTGTCTTATGAGAAAAGGATAAACAGGTTGAAATTTTGAAAAATGAGAGGTGATCTCATTGTGATATATAGAATTTTAAGAGTCTTGACAGTGTAAGTGCTGAGAGGATATTTCTTGTCATGGGAGAATCTAGGACCAGAGGGCATAGTCTCAAAATGAAAGGCAATCAATTTTAAATTGAGGCAAAGTGGAATTTCTTCACTGGCAGGGTTGAGAGTCTTTGGAACACCTTGCCACAGAGAGCAGAGGAGATAGAATCCTTGAGTATATTTAAGGCTTGATATAGATTTTTGATCAGTAAGGGAATTTACAAGGAAAGGGCAGAAAGGTGGACATGAGCAATATTGAATGACAGAACACGTTCAAGAGGCCAAATCTTACGGTAATGAATTATTTTTTATAATGTGTAACAGGCTAGACTGGACCTAGTGGAATTTTTCTTTTATTTTCTGGATGAACAAGCCAGGCATTATCCAGGTTTTGTGGAAATTAGTTATTCCATTTCCCCCTGACCCAGCCCGGTTTTTTTTCCTCCCTTGCCAGTTAATATCTCCTGGAATGTAAAAATCCAACAAGCAAGTTTAGGACGCTTGAATCTTTTACACCAACCATCATAGAGCTCTCACCATCCCTGCATCTGAGTGCAGACATAGCAGCAAATGTTATTAGAGGATTATAAAAACTGCAACAAATATGTTGAGAGGCACGAAAATCCCAGACCTGGAACAGGAAACCCAAGTTCCCCTTCATATTCCCATCAAGACATCACTAAAGTTGTAGTTACTTCTTCCTATATAAAAAAAAAACTTGTGCCTGTTCAATTTCATTCTCACAACGTCACTAATGTGCAAAAATTAAGTAATCACTATGGTCATTTAATATCTCATTAAAGCAAGGAGCCTTTCAAGGATAATACCCCATAAAATCGAAACTGAGATTAAGGCCAGAATTTTACTGGTATGCCCACCTTAATGCCAGGAGCAGGCAAGGCTCAGAGAGTGACATTGTCTGTTGGCCTCTGGCAGACGCACTGGTAAAATTCTGCCCTAAGATCAGCACTGAATATAGCCTCTGATGAAAAAAGGGCCTCTCAGATCCAGTATGATAATTGGCATCATTCTTGAATGATCGTACATTCATTTTCAAATTCCTATCCCCAGGAATGGATTTAGAACACCTCTGCATCATGGGGTGATGATACAGAGGAGGGAATTAAACAAATACCTATCAATCCACTTTCAGAATACTGTTAAGATGGGACATCAATGACAACTGCAAAAGAGAGACCCCAACAATCCTCAGCACGGATGGGGATGATACTAGGCCTTTTCAAAGCTCCTTTTTTTTTATCCCAAAGAATTGGCATCAACATTCCTGACCCTATAATAGCACTTTGGTATGCTACAGAAGAGATGGAGCTCATTAATCTGTACAAATAGCAATAGTTGTAAAACAGAATAAACCAGCACCTAGTGTTCTAGGAACAAGATTTACAAATCACAAGGGTAAACTTTAAATCATTGTGGGAATCCATCCTCTGTTGGAGGACGGAAAGCCAACACCCACAGGTCATTCCTATAAAGGGGAATACTGCTGGGAAAATACAGATGAAGATCAACAGTCTTGTAGACAAAAAGGCAAAATATTGACATGATACTCCCTTGAGTAGGATCTACAAAAAATAATGTTGTTAGAAGAGCAGAAAGGACAGACTGATTTGACTATCAGACCCTACAAAGGGTAATCTACTAGAATATCCATCAAAATGTTTTTATTCAGACTCATGCCTGCACTCATAAGTCACCTAAGAAGTACCACCACCACCATTACACCAAATCACAAAGGAGAACAACTTGTTTTCGTTTGCCTCTGAGAGTTTAGGACAAGCACATTGTGGTGTCAAAATAACATTCTACAAATTGATTTCCTTTTATTGGTAGCTAGGCATGCTTGAAGCATGGAAAACATGTGAGCGATGCAATTAAACTATTAGGTCATCACTTATTAAACCATACCATCGGCTCTAGCATAAAACTAAATGACCCAATACAAAAAAATTATTGATTTAATTGGAACACTTAACCCATCATTGCAATTAAAACATGTTCTTATTTGCCTTAATGGATGCACTTCCTTTTGTTGGTTGGTCCCCACAAAACGTGTTTCAGAAAATACATTTGTCAATGCTATTACTGTTACTGGTGCAGTCAAGATCATCCCCTGTGACTGGGGCAGAGCCTTTATTTCCAGGGTCTTCAACGCCTATTCTGAACAAAGGATGAAAGTACAGCGTGCTACAGCAATTGACGGAATTGATGAAATGTAAAAAATAAGAAGTAAAAAAGCTATTGGTCAAACTGTTGAAAATCAAGGGGAACAAGTGAACTATCATTATAGAAAAGTAAAACTAACATTGTGCCCCTTGGAGTAGCATGATGGCACAGTGGTTAGCACTGCTGTCTCACAGTGCCAGGCACCCTGATTCGAATCCCAGCTTGGATCACTGTCTGTGTGGGGTCTGCACGTTCTCTCTATGTCTGTGTGGATTTCCTCCCACAGTCCATAAGATGCACTGGTTATGTGCATTGGCCGTGCTTAAATTCTCCCTCAATGTAGTTGAACAGGTGCTGGAATGTGGCGACTAAGGGATTTTCACAGTAAGCTCATTGCAGTGTTAATGTGAACCTACTTGTGACTATTAAATAAACTTTACTTAATAATGTGCCTGTGTCAGCATCAGGAAACATACCTTAAAAATCTGGATACTTTAATGTATGGAGTGAGATGCTTACTACATGGTGCTCCTATTGCCTCTATATACTCTAACCACTTGAACAAAAATAACAATTAAGCTTAAAACAATACATAAGAGGTGAGCTATTTAAGATTCCTCAGAGGATAAGGGAAGCAAGTAGGCAAAAAAACAATTCACCAGCACAGCACAGTAACTCTTAGCAGCAGAGTGGGTTCAGGAAAGTTTGAACAAAGACCTACTTTAAAACGTAAGTGGAAGCACAACTATAGAAATATTCATGAATTGACCAAATGGCAAGCAATCTCTTCAAACCGTCTCTTTGATAATCTGAAAAGCTGTTCTGAGGGATACAAGAATGGAGGAACAATACACAATGGCATCATCATAAAAACAATAAGTGCTGAAAAACCGCAGTGGTTCCTCTGTTCCAAAGAGGCATATTGGATTCAAAACATTAACTTTCTATCTCCCTGTGTAGATACTGTCAGATACACTGGGTGAGCTTATCGCAGACATCGGCAAAGTCCAGTGGCAGGTGGGTAAATCTAGCACTGAAGCTTTAAGTTGGCATGAGGTTTACCTCTACAGTGTAGTGCAGCACTTTGAAAGAAAAAGCTTCAAGGATTAGGTCCAATGATGTACTGTTGGCAGGGCAGCCTCTGATTCACTCATCCCACTAGCAACTTGGAAGCTGGAGGATCAGGCCATTCCAATGCACAACAAGCAAACCAATTATCCCTGAAACTCCTCCCCTGGCACTAAGTGCGGGGTGTTTGAGCAGTGCCAGGGGATGAGCATCTCCTTGTTGAGTTCTGCACTAACTGGGCTCCCTGGAAGGCTTGCTCACCAGGTACATGCCTTTGGTGACCAGTCATGGGTCATGCTGTTCTGTCATCACACCACCATGGATAGATTTTCTGATGCGGGGGAGGAGGTGATTCCCACATATGGGCCTGATAATCAAATGTTAATTTATTATAATGATGTTGCTGATGTTGAATGTTGGGAAATGCACCTCATCATTGATTGGGGAGAAGGAAAGGGAAAATTGCATTGTCATTTCATAGAAATCATAGAATCCCTACGGTACAGATGGAGGGCATTTGGCCCATTGAGTTTGCACCAACCACAATCCCACCCAGACCCTTTCCCTGTAACCCTGTGTATTTACCCTGTTCATGGCCCTGACACTAAGGGACAATTTATCTTGACTAATCCACCTAACCTGGACTGTAGGAGGAAACCAGAGCACCAAGAGGAAACCCAGTAATGTAGAATGTGACTTTGCATTTCTTGTGATAATTTCTGCTCCCATTGCAGATCCTGCTCATCACATTTGGGAGCAAGTAATCCTGGCCACTGAATTTTATTTTCGCATTTTGAATTCTGGTTTCAGATCTCTAGCATTGGTAGTATGTTGTACTTATTAAGATGCAACACCCTGTTGGAGATCGGAAACAGGCGTGATTGGACTCCTGATGAGTGTGCCACCACCTCTTTAGCAACACCTCAGGAATTGGTTTCACAAGGAACTAGTGATCGAGTCAGGCAAAAAAATAATGGGTTATATAATGAAAGGGGCAAAATTCTGAGAAAAAGAACAAATCACCCAAATCTTAAGTGAAGCCTGAAAGAGTTTAAAGAAAACCAACATCTGCTAATAACAAGACACGTCTTGGGCAAGAGAAAGGCTGAGATATTGCTGCCTTATATTAGCTATACTTATCCTTATAGCATCCGGTGGATGGTAGTTAAATATGATGCAGATATCCAAACTCACTGAAGTTTCATAACAAACCTTCCTGTGATGGCAGCACTAATGTTACCACTAATTCTACAATTGTTTCTTGAAAGTGCTATGGGGTACAACTGCTTATAATGATACATTTACCTTTACCAAGGCTCCACTTACTTTTGGTATTAATTCAATACCTAAAACTCAACCATCTGTGTTATTGCACAGCTCTATTTATCAACCCACACAAGTCAAGCTGGACACCAAATATTGATTTTGAAATTTAATCAGTTCAAAAAATAAACCAGCGAGAAGAGTCAATGCAGCCATAACAAACCTTCAAAAATAAAAGCCAACCTTTCAGATGTCAGTTGGTGACCCTGGTGAAAAAACACAACATCAACAATGCTTTCGTTGTTACTTCATTGAATGAAGTGTGCAGAAAGATGATCTTCACACCAAGGGGATTGGGAGCCATCCCCTATCAACATCATGGATCACTGTTTCCCCCATAACTACAATAGTTTTACAAACACAGGCGTGTTCTTGTTAGTCCATGATATGGAATTACTGTGAACCACCCAATGAATCAGGTGTGTTTGGATCTATTTTCTCAATTCAGCAATGTGACCTTCCTAATTCAACTCCATCATTCTGCCTTTGACTCCTTTAAGAACACTTGGGGTTATGACAGACTGGATAAGACCAATTAAATGCTCATTTGTAACTGTGAAAGAAGTAATACCAATTACCAGATAACTATCGTCTTGATGGATCTCATCTACCTTGAGACCGGAATTTCAATGTACCAGACAATTCCTTGTTTAAAAGTCTTCTGGATGCAAACTAGTGCCTGTGACATCCCAGAAATATCTTATCACTGAAACATTTCACAATATGCCATTTCTCACAGAATTACAGAGATCAAGTATTTCTCTAAGTTTCAGTAAGGTTGAAGCCTGAAAAGATGACAATGAATGTGATGGATCATTACCATAACCTAGCTCAGGCACGGTGGCAGAACGAAAGTTATAAGTTTATTTGTTAGTGTCACAAGTAAGGGATACATTAACATTGCAATGGAATTACTGTGAAAATCCCCTTGTCGCCAAACTCCGGCACCTATTTGGATACATTGAGGGAGAATTTAGCATAGCCAATCCACCTAATCAGCACATCTTTCAGACCAGAGCACCCGGAAGAAATTCATGCTGACACAAGGAGATTCTGCATAGCCACGCCCAGAGTTGAATCCGGATTCCTGGCATTACAAGGCAGCAATGCTAACCATTGTGCCATCGTGTTGCATTAAGTTAACATGGAGAACAGAATCCTCTTTATATTGCAAAGTTGTCTGTTGTACGGCATATACTGTTATAAAGACAATCAAGTTTCCAATGACATTTCCACCCAGGATTCTTCTCTGGCCTCCGAGTTTATGCACTTTACACCTGGTATAAGAACATCTGATACTTATCTGATATCTACTTCCATTTTCAGTCTCTACGAAAGAAGATCACGGATGTGTTGGTTCAACACTTGTTTTTCGCAATTCTGATCAAAATCCATACTTATTCACCTGCCTGGAGTTCTGGCATCATCACTGTATAAACATTAGATAGATATAATAGAAGAGAATTAACATTTTCCCTATATAATGACGAATTATGAGACAGGTGAGATTTGTTTCTGCTCAATTCTGAATCAGTAAAGGTCTGTTGACATAAACTAATATTTATCCTTATTTACTCTTGACTATATTCCAGGCAATGTTCTAATATCAGGTGTAAAGTGCATAAACTCAGAAGCCAGAGAAGTGTCCTGGGTGGAAATGTGATTGGAAACTTGATTATATTTATAACAGGAGTATATGTCATACAACAGACAACTTTGGAGGATAGCAAATGTTATCCACTTGTTCAAGAAGGGGAGTAGAGACCATCCTGGGAATTATAGACTGGTGAGCCTTACTTCTGTTGTAGGCAAAGTTTTAGAAAGGATTATATGAGATACGATTTATAATTATCTAAAAAGAAATAATTTGATTAGGGATAGCCATTACAGTTTTGTAAAGGGTATGTCGTGCCTCACAAACCTTTCTAAGTTCTTTGAGAAAATGACCAAAAAGGTGGATAAGGATAAAGCAGTTGATGTGGTGTATCTGGATTTTAGCAAAGCGTTTGATAAGGTTCCCTATGGTAATCTACTGCAGAAAATACGGATGCATGGGATTGAGGGTGATTTAGCAGTTTGGATCAGAAATTGGCTAGCTGATAGAAGACTGTTAGATAGAATGCAGTTGATAGGAAATATTCGACCTGGAGTTCAGTTACTAGTAGTGTACTGCAGGAATCTGTTTTGGAGCCACTGCTGTTTGTCATTTTTATAAATGACCTACATGAGGGTGTAGAAGGATGGGTTAGTAAATTTGCTGACGACACTAAAGTCGGAGGAGTTGTAGACAGGGAGAATGAATGTTACAGTTTGCAGAGGGACATAGATAAGCTGCAGAGCTGGGCTGAGAGGTTAATGCGGAAAAGTGTGAGGTGATTCACCTTGGAAAGAGTAACAGAATTACAGAATATAGGGCTAATGGAAGGACTCTTAATAGTGTTGGCGACACAGAAATCTTGGTGTACATATGCATAGATCCCTAAAAGTTGGCACCCAGGTTGATAAGGTTGTTAAGAAGGCACACAGTGTGTTAGCTTTTATTGGCAGAGGAACTGAATTTCGGAGTGTGACGTTATGTTGCAACTGTACAAAACTCGGCTGCGGCCGCACTTGGATATTGCGTACAGATCTGGTCGCCGCATTGTAAGAAAGAAGTGGAAGCATTGGAAAGGATGCAGAGGAGGTTTACCAGGATGTTGCCTGGTATGGTGGGAAGGTCTTATGAGGAAAGGCTGAGGGGCTTGAGGTTGTTTCATTAGAGAGAAGAAGGTTAAGAGGTGACCTACTTGATGCATACAAGATGATCAGAGGGTTAGATAGGGTGGACAGTGAGAGCTTTTTTCCTCGGATGGTGATGGCTAACATGAGGGAACATAGCTTTAAATTGAGGGGTGATAATTATAGGATGGATGTCAGAGGTAGGTTCTTTACTCAGAAGGTAGCAAGGCATGGAATGCCCTGCCTGCAGCAGTTGTGGACTCGCCAACTTTAAGGACGTTCAAATGGTCATTGGATAGGCATATTGGATAATATTGGAATAGTCTAGGTTAGAGGGTCATTAGATTGGTTCCACTGGTCGGTGCAGTATCGAGGGCTGAAGGGCCTGTACTGTGCTGTAATGTTCTATTTTCTATGTTTACAATACAAAGAGGATTCTGTTCTCCACGTTAACCTAATGCAACACAGTGGCACAGTGGTTAGCAGAAAGTGATTCTATATTTGTCGTATGTCATGAAGGCTGCCTTGGAGAATACTTACCCGAAGATCAGAGGCTGAATGCCCATGACTGCTGAAGTGTTCCCCAACAGGAAAGGAACAGTCTTGCCTGGCAATTGTCGAGTGGTGTTCATTCATTCGTTGTCATAGCATCTGCATGGTCTCCCCAATGTACCATGTCTCGGGACATCCTTTCTTACAGTGTATCAGGTAGACAATGTTGGCCGAGGTGCAAGAGTATGTACTGTGTATGTGGTGGGTGGTGTGCTTCACGTGAGATGATGGCATCCGTGTGGATGATCCGGCACATCTTGCAGAAGTTGTTGTGGCAGGGTTGTGTGGTGTTGTGGTCACTGTTCTCCTGAAGGCTGTGTAGTTTGCTACAGATAATGATCTGTTTAAGGCTGTGTGGTTGTTTGAAGGCAAAAAGTGGGGGTGAAACTACAAAATCTCACTAACTGTCCTGTCTGGAGATCATACACATCTTTTTAACCTGTGCTTAAAGCCTTCTTCATTCATATTGTCTGTATCTTTAAGACTTGATTACCTGTACAGACTTGCATTCCAACCATTATTTTGTAAATTGAGTTTGTGTCTTTATATGCCCTGTTTGTGAATAGAACTCCCACTCACCTGAAGAAGGGATGGTGCTCTAAAAGCTAGTGGCTTTTGTTGCCAAATAAACCTGTTGGACTTTTACCTGAAACAGGAATGAAGGCAGTGACATTGGGCGGAAAAGTAGGATAATGTAAACAATCTATTTAATTGGGTCAGAAATATTGGAGGGAGTTGTAGTATAAAGCTGTTAATGTTAAATATGTAAGTAGATAGTCTACATCATCAGAGATGTAAGATCACATGGTAAGAGTGTATGCAAAGAGTTCTAAGAGCAGCATGGTGGTACAATGGTTAGTGCTGCTGCATCAAGCACCAGGGATCCAAGTTCGATTCCGACCCCAGGTGACTATCTGAGTAGAGTTTTTACTTGTTCTCCCCGTGTCTGTGTAGGTTTGGAACACAGCAACTATACAAATGATCAAGAAGACAAGCTGAACAGAGAGCTCACATCTCTGAAAATTCACAAACTTGGCAAAATTTGAGATGAGAGAAAATGGAGGATTTGAATCCTATACACCCTCTGATGCTCTGATTTCCCCCCACAGTCCGATAGATGTGCTAGTTAGGTATGTTGGCCATGCTAAGTTCTTCCTCAGTGTACCCGAACAGGCAGCTAGGGGATTTTCACAGTAACTTTATTGCAGTGTTAATGTAAGCCTACTTGTGACACGAATAAATAAACTTCAAACTTATAAGAGGCCTTATTCAAAACCTTATATTGTGTATAGTTAATAAAATATTCAATAATAGGTAAAGTTTACAACAGCTTTGTCTCCTGCATTCTCTATCAAGCCTGACCAACGATAACCAAAGGCCCACAACAATGAAAACGGAATCTGGATTTCATATTTCTGGATTGGAGAGATTACCGTATATTGGCTGGAATTTTCCATTTACGAGGACAGAGAATTTGGTGTTCAGCCAAATCCTCATTTACTGCAGCGGGATCAGAAAATCCCGCCGGTGTGAACAGCAGGGGAATTCTGCCCATTAACCTTTTAGATAATCTTTTTAGAACCTTCTATCTAATTTGTTAATACTCATAATTTATGCAAATAAAACATGGATTAATGATCAAATATACTTTGGACAACTATTCTACAAAATATGAAGTAATGAAGCAGTTAAAAAAACTGGTAAAACAATTGATACGATTAGTTTAATTCAGGGAGGATCTTGTCTAATCATGATTTGATTAATAGAAGACCAGAGGATTTTCACATGAGACTGTGACCCAGCAACTGTCTGCATGACATAATGGAGCTTTTTTTAGATTATCCTTTCTCTGCAGGAGTTCATGCATTGCCAGTGTTTGGATGTAGCGTGTGAGTGTTAGTGATCTCTGGGGACACGGCCTTTCCTGCAGCACGCAGAGTACATTATTTACAAATTTTAAAACCATTGCTTCTTATCAGCCAACAGACGGGCAGAATGAGACAGTGTACACTGTTGTAAAGCACTATAAGCATATTTTTTCAGCCATGCTTACAGTGACGAATAAAGTCCACTGCAGAACAATCAGCTGGAATTGCTCATTCTTTTAAAAAGCTGCGCAAACTAGTGTGCTGTATTATTGACCAGTGAAGCAAAACTGATAAAAGTTAGGAGCATATAGTTGCTACGTACTCTTATCTAAAAGTTCAAAGTTCAGCATTATAATCAAGTATTATCCAAAGTTTCCCAACTCCACTGAATGAAATCAACAGTTGGAAAGCAACTTGGGTTTTGGTTTTGTTGGGGACAGTTTCCATTTGGTATAAATAAAAATTGAACTTGTTTGTAATGCATTCCTCTGTGTGTTAACATTTACCGAAAATAGTGCTGAGAAATGTAGACCAACTATATTTAACACTTATAGCTCAACTTTGCTGACAGGATAATATGCCCATATTTCCTATTTGTTGATATGTGAAACAGTAGTAAAGCTCTGAAAAATGGCAGCCTGCAGCTTTTTAAATTTTATTTATGAGATGCGCATGTCGCTGACTAGGCCAGCATTTGTTGCTCACCTCTAATTGCCCTTTATGTGATGGTGAACTGCCTGCTTGAACCGCTGCTGTGTACATGATGTAGCTACACCTACAGTGCTGCTGGAAAAACAACACTAGGTTTTTGATCGATGAACAGTTAAGGAATGGAGATATATGCTGGAAACCTCTGACCTCGTCCGCAGCTGCAATTCTTTGGTGCCACTGCAGTGGATGGAGTTTTGGCTACAACCTCACTGCAGTCTGACCAAAACATTAAGAGTTGTCTTCTGCCATGTAGTACCATGTAAGGCTGTTCACCATGTTGTTCCTGCTGCTGCATGTCTCACCACTACTGATCACAATATTGTTATTATAATAAGTCTTTAAACTCATTTGCTGTTTGGGACATATGGCATCAATTGCTCATAAGGGATTAGGTAAACACATTGTGTGTTCAGTTACTAATGCTTACAACATGAATTAGACATAGGTTTAATGCTTGAAGGCCTTAGAGCTATCTGCGTTTGCACTGTTTAAAGTAAAAGTGAAACTAATGAAAGACACACTTCCCTTCTAGTGATATCATGTTCCTTAAAGGCATTTTACAACAGAGGCAGGCAATATTACAGAGGAGACAGCAACTAACCTTAGAGATGAAGAACATAGAACATTACAGCACAAACAGGCCCTTTGGCCCACAAGTTGCGCCGATCATATCCATATCTACCAGGCCTTAGAACTATCCCAATCCCATTAAATCCCATGTACTCATCCAGAAAGTTTTTAAAAGACCCCACCGAGTTCACTTCTACCATCACTGACGGCAGCCGATTCCACTCACTCACCACCCTCTGAGTGAAAAACTTACACTTAACATCTCCTCTGTACCTACTCCCCAGCATCTTAAACCTGTGTCCCCTCGAAGCGACCATTTCAGCCCTGGGAAATAGCCTCCAAGAATCCGCCCTATCTATACCTCTTAACATTTTATAAACCTCTATCAGGTCGCCTCTCAACCTTCGTATCTCTAGGAGAAGACCTATCTCCCTCAACCTATTTTCATAAGGCATGCCTCCCAATCCAGGCAACGTACTTGTAAATTTCCTCTACACCCTTTCAATAGCTTTCACATCCTTCCTGTATTGAGGCGACCAGAATTGAGCACAGTACTCCAAGTGCATACTCCAAGTATTTATCTGAGCTCCTCAATTTATATTTGGTTTGTAATCCCCACAAATCTTTACAGTTCAATCCAATTTGAGGATAGGGACTCTGGATGAGGCTGCCTATTCTGAGAACTGAACAAGCTTTTTGATGCCTCAAACTTCCAATTTTCCAAACTCAATTTAACCTAATGACGAAGTGTGTGGGACAGTGGGTGGACTTGAAAAATGTACGTGTTGCATCCGGATTCAGATAGATTTTGGCTTTAGCTCCTGTTGTACATCCAATTCTTTTTGGAAGACCTCAGAATATTTGTACAGCAACTCCTAAATACTTCAATCCTATTGGTTTAACATTCCTACCAATTTAATTTTATCTGAGCCAATTGCAGCCCATTGAACAAGAGCAATGACCTATAATTACTAAGACAGGTAACTGTGCTATTTGATTCTTATAGGACGTTACTGTTGCTGTTCCTAGGGTCTGCAATATCTTTCCTGTATATAGAAACATAGAACTGTACAGCGCATTACAGGCCCTTGATGTTGTGCTGAGCTATGTCCAACCCAAGTTATCTCATTCCTTATCATTCTGGTGTGCTCCATGTGCCTATCCAATAACCGCTTGAAAGTTCCTAAAGTGTCCGACTCCACTATCACAGCAGGCAGTCTATTCCACACTCTAAGTACTCACTGAGGAAAGAATCTACCTCGGACATATTATGGAGGTCACACAGGCGTGAGGCTGACCTCGGTGGATATAAGAACATAAGAAATAGGAGCAGGAGTAGGCCATCCAGCCCCTTGAGCCTGCTCCGCCATTCAATAAGATCATGGCTGATCTGTAGTGGTTCAGTACCACTTTCCCGCTTTCTCCCCCTAACCCTTAATTCCCTTGTCAATCAAAAACCTATCCACCCTTGACTTGAACATATTCAGTAAGGAAGCCTCCACCACCTCATCAGGCAGAGAATTCCAAAGATTCACCACCCTTTGCGTGAAGAAACCCCTACTCAACTCTGATCTGAACTGCACCCCCCCCCAGTCCTGAGGCTGTGCCCTCTAGCCCTGCTAGCTTTGCTAAGCGGGAAGAGTTTCTCCACCTCTACCCTATCCATTCCCTTCATTATCTTATACGTCTCTATAAGATCCCCTCTCAGCCTTCTAAACTCCAAAGAGTACAAACCTAGCCTATTCAGTCTCTCCTCATAATCCAACACCCTCATCTCTGGTATCAGCCTAGTAAACCTTCTCTGCACCCCCTCCAAGGCCATTATATCCTTCCTCGAATGCAGAGACCAAAACTGCACACAGTACTCCAGCTGCGGCCTCACCAGTATCCTATACAGCTGCAACAGTACCTCCCTATTTTTATATTCTATCCCCCCAGCTATAAAGGCCAACATTGCATTCGCCTTCTTAATCACCTGCTACACCTGCATACTGTGTTTTTGCGATTCGTGCACAAGGACCTCCAGGCCCCTCTGCACCGTCGCATGCTGCAGTTTTTCTCCGTTTAAATAGTAGTCTTTCCTACCATTATTCTTCCCAAAGTGGATAACCTGACACTTGCTAACATTATACTCCATCTGCCAGGTCCTCGCCCACTCACTCAACCTATTCAGATCCCTCTGCAGGCTTTCACACGAGGATAAGGGAGTACTCTCAGAGTCAAATAGAATGCCAAAGTTGCAAACACTTTGGATGAAGGCGTTTGGAAGAGGGAGCAAGGAGGCAGTTTTCAGTAGGTCTCCTTCTTCCTGGCATTTAATTCCTTTATGAGCACCTTTGAATGAGGGAACTCCCACACCCAGTTTGCCTAGCGGTTCTCTCACATGGTAAGTCCCCTGCTTATCACTAGTTGAACATGGGCGGTTATAAGGTGAGCTTCTTAAGTGGACATTAAGTGCACAATTAGTGCCTGGGTAGGTTGGCCAGCCTCAAGTTTTCCCACCCTGGTCTTAACTGGGGAAGCAAGGAGGCAGCAGAGTACCCAATCCATGCCCTTCTGCCAATCTAATGCTCCCTTCCACTTTTAAACTCACCTCCCAGGACAGCATCAAATTCCAGTCTGTTTCAATCTCAGCCAGAGAGGGCGATGGAATCAGCGTATTAGTGAATGGGACTTTTCTGTGGTCTTCCCAACTTTTAGTATGGGGAAATTTCTTTGAACAAAGAACAAAGAATAAAACAGCATGGGAAACAGGCCCTTCGGCCCAACGAGCCCACGCCGCCACCCCGATGTTCCCACCTCTACCCGTGATCCCTGTCTATGTTTATAGATCTATGGATTGAAACCAAATTTGAGACGATTTAGGGAGAATTTGTTCTGCCAATTAGCCTAAGAGCACATCTTTGGGATGTGGGAGGAAACCTGAGCACCCGGAGAAAACCCACACAAGCACGGGGAGAATGCACAAACTCCCACAGACACAGACCCAAATCCATGTATCTGCACAGCACAGTGATTATCACTGAGCTGTCGTGTTGCCCATCAAATGGTCCAGGTCAAGTGTACACTAATGACGTGGATGCTCTCAAAAAATCCAACAGCAGCCCTCTCACGACCCATCGCGTGTATGTCCCTTGTTAGACAACAAGGTGGACCAAAGCACCTGTAGGATAAAAACAAGTACATCAATATGATCGTCTATTTACACACTTCCCAGGGACTCCCAATGCTCATGATCCCTATTTTAAATCAGTTTTCTATACCCCTCCATTCCCATTCTGTTCGTGTGCCTATCTAAGTATTTCTTAAATAACTCCAGAGTGCCTGGCTCCACCACTTTACTTGGCAGTATGCTCCATACTCCCACCACCCTCTGTGTGAAAAAACTCCTTCTAGCATCTAAATTATACCTTACCCTCAGCCTGTGACCCCTCGTGCTATTTGAGTCCATCCTAGGAAAAAGCTTAACCCTGTTTACTCTATACCCCTCATAATCTTGTACACCTCTATTAGATCTCCTCTAAGTCTACATCTTTCTAAGGAAAACAGCCCCAATTTGCCTAACCTCTCCTCGTAACTCAGACCTTCCAAACCAGGCAGCATCCTTGTAAATTTCCTCTGCACTCTCTCCAGAGTCTCCACATCCTTTCGGTAGTATGGCGACCAGAACTGGACGCAATATTCCAAATGAGGTCTAACTAACGTTTTATACAACTGCAACACTAAAGGCCAGCTCTTGTACTCTATACCCCTTCCTATAAAAGCTAGCATTACATATGCTTTCTTCACAACCTTCTCCACCTGCTCTGCCACCTTCAGAGACTTGTGCACCTGCACCCCCTCTGCGTTTCTATACTCTTAATAGGTCTACCCTTTATCACATACCTCCCCCCTACATTCTGTTTCATGTCAGACAAGCAGTGTGACAAATTAAATGCTACTCTTGGGGAATCTCTCTTACAACAATTCATTGCATTACCTCTATCTAATAACTGTGTTGCAGTTTGCTCCGCAATACTTTACAAAGTATTCAAAAATACTTTTCCCTTTGGTTGTTCTAAAGTTTATTTATTAGTCATAAGTTACTATGAAAATCTCTAGTCACCACACCCTGGTGCCTTTTGGGTACATTGAACGAGAATTTAGCAGGACCAATGCACTTAACCAGGACATCTTTTGGAGTGTGACACATCTTTCAAACCGTGGGAGGAAACTGGAGCACCCAGAGGAAATCCACACAGATATGGGGAGAATGTGCAGACTCCACATAGACAGTGACCCAAGCTGGGAATCGAACCCGGGTTCGTGATGCTGTGAGGCAGTGGTGCTAACCACTGTGGCACCGTACTACCCTCTATGACCATTTATTGGATTATTGGGCAAACATAAAACCCTTAAATTGATTAAGCGGCTAAACTAAAAATGAATTATTGCAGATAATTGACCATAAATGTAGGCTTTGGTGCGTCTTTTGTTTGATAAGTAGTGTGCTGCTGGAGGCCGCAGATATAACTTGACTCAGCATCGAATGATATCATTCAACTAGCAGGGTAACATTATTGCAATCTAGTGCTCATTTAATCCATAACGTTTTGGAAAGAACAAGTGTTTGGTTTTACTTCTGTCTCCTGAGGCTAAAGATGTGCTATAGTTGTTCTTGATGATTAAAAATTCATCATTGCCTGAAAAGAACATTCCACATCATAGCTTTCATCACTCGATATTTCTGGAAGTAAAATGCCTACCCTTTTGGAGAACCAGTTAAAAAGCAATTTCCATTTAGCAGCAGAGTATAATTGCCATTTGGGCAATTAGAATAGTTTCAGAAACAGTCAGGAGTTTAATTCTCTGATTGTTCCGACAGCTACTATGTAAGAGCATTACCTCTGTCAGATTTGCCTTAGACTTTCTCTGAGGCCTCACATTTTACAAACCACACGTTAAATTTGGAATTACTCATGCTGAATTCTTCACACTAATCAGCAAAGCCTCAGAAGCTGCTGTCTCCTGGAATGTTTTATGGATTACAGAAATGAGATTAAACTCTCGACAACCGTAATATAATTTTCACACTAGGTTTATTTATAGCAAGGTAAGCATTTTATGGAGTTGGAAGGAGAACAGTTTTTGGCCGCCTGCCAAATTCCTCTATATATCTTTTTTCCTTCTCGTCCTTTGCAACCTGTATCTTGGTATATTTTAATCTGATTGAGCTGTCTCGTACTATATGTATTTCATGAAATATTGATTTGCATTAAACTTAAGCTTTGTGTTTTTGTTTGTTTCATTAAGTTAGATGCTTAATAGGTGATAAAGTTATTGAAGGTCAGGATATACTGAGTCTAAACGCATCCTTTCAGGGTTAACTGAAGTTCACCACCAGCCGACTACTTCCTTAGACAAAATACTTCTTTTTCCCATTTTTAGAGTAACATTAGCTGAGTTGTACCCATGGTCCTATATCATTGATCCTTGATAGATTTGGACGCATTGAAAATATTTGATATTATAGATTATATCATACTTACTTCTTAAAATTTATTTAATGAGGTAGTTTGTGTTTTAAATCTTATTTTCATGATTGATTGTAATATAATTGCAACTCATTCATTTGTAGATTGTGAATGTCAACATCAAGGCCAGCATTTATTACCCTTCCTTAGTTGCCCTTGAGGAGGTGGTGGTGAGCTGCCTTCTTGAATTGCTGCAGTCCATTTGGTGCAGGTACACCCACAATGCTGTTAGGTTGCATGGAGGACCATCAGTGGCTGTCAAAGTAGATATGGAGCAGGATTTCACACTGTTGTTGTGTCTATGGCACGTCTGACACCTTCTGTCCACCTCTGAACTGGTCTCATTTTACCAGGGAATGTGTGGTGAAGGCCTTGGGTGCCCAATTAAAGGCCACTTAAACCTGCCACCTACCACTATTTTACCAGTGGCAGTGGGAATACCATGCCAAGTGGATAGCCGGGCAGGTTTTGCAGCTTGGGCTGATGTTGGGCAAAGAAAGGATATACTGACACTGGGGATTCATTCTGGAGTTGAGAGGGTTGGCTTATGGGGGGAGACTGAGTAGAATGGGGATATGCACATTGGAATTCAGAAGAATGAGGGGAGATCTTATAGAAACATATAAGATTATGAAGGGAATAAATAGTATAGAAGCAAGGAAGATATTTCCACTGGCAGGTAAAACTAGAATAGGGAGCATGGCCTCAAAATAAAGGGGAGCAGATTTAGAATTGAATTGAGGAGAAACGTCTTCACCCAAAAGAGTTGTGAATCTGTAGAATTCTACGCCCAGTGAAGCAGTTGAGGCTACCTCGTAGAACGCTTTTAAGGCAAGGATAGATAAATTTTTGAACAGTAAAGGAATGAAGGGTTATGGTGAACGGGTGAGTAGGTGGAGCTGAGCCCACTTCAGGCTGGATTTTGTGGGTGTAAATTAGGCAGGTTGTACCCAGCTATCAGTGTGGTGGCATTGGGTTGAAAATCTGTCTTCATTCCACCAGTTTCTAATAATATGGAAAGCAAGCGCAAGTCAAAATCAAAGCCCAGCCGCAATGTTGAAAACAACAATGAGAAAGCTTTTGAGCTAATTAAAATATCAGCTTGACTGCATTTTGACATTGTTCACTTTATTTTATTTTGATCTTCAGATTGGAAAATGTTGTGAGTGGTGTCAGTCAGGAATGTGGAGGTGGTGGATGGAGAGACCACAAATGATACCATGGCTGCACAGAGCAGCAAAGTCTGCTGTTGTAGGTTGCAGTATTTTGCTGTTAGCGAGTAGATTTTATTCAGTTTTTATCGGCAGGCATTGCAAATGAGGAGAGAATGAGAAGGGAGAAGGCCTGGAGACAGGGTTATCCTGGAGGGTGGGGCCTACAGCAGAGGAGTCAGAACTTGCTCTCCGTAAGGGGAATCCTACACTCTGGAGGAAGGTACTCCAGTGAGGAGGAAATGATAAGAAGGCCAGTGGTGTCCGAGGATATGGGCAGGTGAAAAAAAACTGCTGTGAGAGGTTCAGAACAAGACAGTGAAACAACAGCAGCTAGTCGGAGGAAACAATGGGCAGGAGTTTATGGTTTCGGGATGAGCGAGGCCTAAAACTGTAATCCTACCTGAGGTAAACAGACCTCTCCATTTTCTGTCCCTTGCCCCATGGTGAGTGGGATGGTAAAATTCCAACCAATATCCCACAGAGAGAATCAATGGGTGGAGGGAGAATTTTTTTTATTTGTTACACGGGGGTGCCGCTCTCTGGCCAGCATTTATTGCCCATCTCTAACTGCCTGATGACAGTTGAGAGTCAACCACATTGCCGTGACTCTGAAGTCACATGTAGGTCTGACCAGGTGAGGTCAGCGGGTTTCCTTCCCTAAAGGACATTAGTGAACCAGATGGGTTTTTTTTCCCAACAATGACCAATGGTTACACGGTCATCAGTTGATTCTTAATTCCAAATTTTGTTTTATTGAATTCAAATGCCGCCATCTGCCAGGGAGAGGATTTGAACCCGGATCCCTGAAACATTAGTTGAGTTTCAGAATTAATAGTCCAGCGATAATACCACTAGGCCATCACTTTTCCTTTGCAGACTAGGTGAAAATGACCTCCTTTTATGAATCACTGGCTATGGAGATCAGTTTATCGCTGTCTTCTCTGCCTGTTGCTCTCAAGCAGACTGTGACCTTGAAGTTTAAAATAAAATCAAATGACTGCAGAGGCTGGAGTCCGTAAAACAGGAAATGCTGGAAAATCTCAACAGGTTTGATGGCATCTGTGGAGAGAGGCCATAGAAAATCCAAACTCGAAACATTCTCTCTATTCTCTCTCCACAGATGCTGTCAGAGATTTTCCAACATTTTCCGTTTCTGTTGTGGCCTTGGACCTTTCTGCTTTGGGGTCACTCCAGCAAACCAGCTGACAACCTTTGTAGGAGATTTAGCTTTATCCTCCATAAATAATGATTTAACATCCTTCGCCCCAGATGACATTAGTCAGGCAGAGGGAGACAGAGGTTTTTGTGTCTATTGCGGATTCACCAAAGTTCAAGGTATGGTAGATTGCATTCATGTGGCTATCAAAGCTCCATTGGACCAGTCAGTGACACCTACCAATCATAAAGGTTTCCATTCCATCAATGTCCAACTTGTATGAGGCCATTGTCAAAAGATGCAGACCTGTGCCCACTATCATGGTATCATGTGCTCACTATAGTGGCAGATGTCACAAATCTTATATCCTTGGATACTCCAAGGTGGCACTGATGTTCTGTCCACCAGAACCATTGAAGAGTTGGCTTCTTGAAGACAGAGGCTGCCCATTGAAGAGATGGTTCTCCCACCATAGTGAGAAATCCGTGGATAGACGTTGAGATGCATTGCAATGAGAGCAATACAACTTCCAGGGCCAAAATTGGAATGGCTAATGGTATGTGATTTCAATGCTTGAACTATGTGGGCAGGTCTCTGCTATATTCTCTGGCTCGAGTCTTATTACGTTTTGTGCTCTGTTGCACCGTACACAACTTGCTGCTCCAGAACGGGGAGGGCCCGGCAGAGATGATGATCTAGTGGAATGAATCACATCTCCTGATGACTAGTCTAAGGTCACGGCTAAAGATGCACAGGAAGTCATTGTCGAACCACAGGACTGTCTGCACCATTTGCCTAGACAACTCCAAAATATGGTGAGGATTCAAAGCAGAAAGTGTTGGGAATAGTCAGTCTCTGAGCAGAGACAGCCAAAGTTAAAGAACATGACTTTTCTTCTGCAAGCTTATTAATCAGGAATGGAATAGGCCAAGTGTGCTCAAATATTATTTCCTTGCTGGCAAGGATTCTGAATGAGCTAGTCACCAGAATGGGAAAGCTCTCACCCTGTTACTGCTTGACAATATCTGCACTGAATGCTGCCTTTTTCAAAGAATATTGTCAACAAAGAGAGATTTCTTGTAAAGCTGCCACCAACCCAATTCCCTGAAAGCCTGTAAATGAGTGATTTCTGGTTCATAACTTAGCTCCACTGCCATTGAGCATCCTGCCCTATATTATAACTGGGAGTGGAGCTCTCCTTCCCAGCACTCTTGACCTGTCTTCATACTAGTTATTTATTAATTTATTTGTGTATATATGTCCAGAGTAGGCTGATATTAACACTGCAGTGAAGTTACTATGAAATCCCCTTGTCACCACACTTCGGCACCTGTTTGGGTAAACTGAGGCAGAATTTAACATGGCTGATGCACCCAATCAGCAAGTCTTTCAGATTGTGGAAGGGAATGAGAGCATGTGGAGGAAACCCACACAGATACAGGGAGAATATGCAGATCTGCACAGGCAGTGAGCCAAGCTGGGAATCTGAACCTTGGTCCCTGATGCTGGGAAGTGTCACTGTTAACCAATGTGCCACTGCAGCTGGCTGATGCTTGATTCACTCTGCCGAAGTGACAGGGGCCAGGAATGGGCAGA
This sequence comes from Sphyrna mokarran, assembly GCA_024679065.1. Classification (NCBI taxonomy): domain Eukaryota; kingdom Metazoa; phylum Chordata; class Chondrichthyes; order Carcharhiniformes; family Carcharhinidae; genus Sphyrna; species Sphyrna mokarran. The sequence goes on from JAGIQG010000015.1 coordinate 39,417,754, forward strand.
CTGTATTTTTCCCATTCCATCTCCCATCCAACTGAAAACCAGGAAATCCAGCTCTTCCTCGTCATAAAGTAACATCATAAAGTTTTTTATCAGTAACCTGTAGGCTTACATTAACACTGCAATGAAGCTACTGTGAAATTCCCCTAGTCGCCACACTCCAGCGCCTGTTTGGGTCAATCCACCTAACTGGCACGTCTTTGAGACTATGGGAGGAAACTGGAGCATCTGGAGGAAACCCATGCAGACTCGGGGAGAATATACTAACTCCACACAGTGACCCAAGCTGGGAATTGAACCCGGGTCCCTGACGCTGTGACGCAGCAATGCTAACTGTGCCATTGTGCTGCCCTCTAGTTGAGGAACATATGTGAACTAACTAGTGGCCATCGCTCAAACCTGGGACTGCAGGGATTTCAGAGCCGCCGGCCGGTTGGACTTTCAGCGGCTTTCTGAGGTGGGCTTCCGAGATTGAATCCTCACCAAACGCTAATTATTGTCCCGCCAACTGAACAATGGCAAACATTTTGGTGGGAAAGTTTGTGACCGTCTTAGTCGGGGTGTCAGGGAATATGGTGATCTGTAAAAACCAGCTTTAGAAGCAGGCTATGTCACCTCTGTGCAAATAATAGAATGTTTTCTTTTTTTGAAAGTTGTTTGCAGTGAAGATGCTTAAATAATACTTGTTGCAGCCAGAGCAGAAAGCAATTTAATTTGGGTCCTTTACCTCGTGGTTGAATAATCACTTGATCATCTTATAACAAACACTCATGAGGGGGATTGGTCAACAGCTCACTACTAACAGGGAGTTTTTCCTGGCTTAAGTAGACCAATGATCTTTGTTCAGCATCATCCTTCTGGGATTTTGCCTTCATTTGTGGGGGGTATAAAACTGAAAGATAGATACAAGCCTGTGGACCAAGATGGTTCACAAATTCAGAGTGTATACTAGTAAAGCCAACTACAGTGCCAGGTTTCCTATTATGCAGCATATGCTGTGCTTTGCAAGGATTCCTTGGCAAGAGCCTATGTGTTCAGTCACTAACTGGCATGGATATAATGGAGTCAGGCGAGCCATCTCCCTCTTGAGGGCAGAAAGATTGCCAAAGAGTTCCACTGCCTTTTTCCTCACAGTGCATAAGGAGTTTAAAGGTGGTGACGGTCCAATTTGGTGGACTCGTTTTGACAGGAATTATGTGCCATTATCTTCTGCAAAAGATTGAGTTTGAGGGAAAAGCTAGTATGTGCTAAGTGACATGGAAGAGCTGCTGTTGGAAGTGTAGGTGTATAAGGCTGGGCCACTCAGCCCATCAAGTCTTCTCCACCATTTAACCATGGCTGATTTTTTTTTTCATCCCCATTCTCCTGCCTTTTCCGTATAACCCCTGATCCCCTTGTTAATCAAGAACCTATCTATCTCTGCCTTAAAGACACTCAATGACCTGGCCTCCACAGCCTTCTGCAGCAAAGAGTTCCACAGGTTCACCACTGTCTGGCTGAAGAAATTCCTTCTTATCTCTGTTTTAAAGGATCGTCCCTTTAGCCTAAGGTTGTGTTTAGATAAAGCAAAAGATTAAGTAATTTCTATGAGGAGATTTGGGTCTTTATAGTGCATGATGCCAAGTTTGATGCTCCTTTAGCAGGCTGCATTATGAACAGTTAACTGTACAAGTATTGTTTTTACATAAAGGCTGGTATCCAGAATGGTCAAAGCAAAAATGGGAGAAAATATCTGATGTGTTTTCTTCCTTGCCAAAGAGAGAATTATTTTAAATTATTTTAGCACTGCTGTGCAATTCTAGCATTGGGAGAGCTTTGTCAAAGCTCCTTCCTCCCAGGTGGCACAACCACATGCCCAGTTAGCTTGCTGGCATGGACACTGACATCTGTGCCTTTGGACCAGTTTCCGAAGAGGGCTTGAAAGGCAAGATAAGTTATAGCTAGGCACCACTGAAACTCTTCCGCAGCCGTTGCCTTGTCTGAATGCTTAGGCAGTCACACAGTGTACTATCACTTCACAACTATTCCAGAAGACCCAGGCTAATGCACTGGGGACACAGGTTCAAATCCTACATTTGAATTCAATTAAAAACAATCTGGAATTAAAAGTCTAATGATGACCATGAAACAATTGTGGATTGTTATAAATACCCATCTGGTTCACTAATGCCATTTAGAGAAGGAAATCTGCTATCCTTACCCAGTAGGGCCTACATATGACTCCAGATCCACAGCAATGTGGTTGACTCTGAACTGATGTCAAGGATAGGCAATAAATAATGGCCGAACCAGTGATGCCCTCAGCCCATGAACAAATGATAAAAGACATAACAACGCTGTTTGTATAGTAATCAAACATATAATGAAAAGATTAATATAACACGCAGTGCAGTTACCTGTATGTTGAGGGACTGAGCCCAGCACTTTCTTATGTCATTGTACCCCGGTACACTGGTGAAGTGCTCAGGCTGAACTGTTCTGGAACACTGCCCCCAGAGTTTCCATATACTTCAGCAAGTTACACCTGTTTTATACACGGTTTACTATAAGGGGCATTTAACTGCGCTATTCACAGAAACTATTGAACAAACGCCATTTTAGACCTCTGGGGACACAAATGATTTTTTACTGGCAAATTACCATGAAGAAATTGGTTAAATCAACTGGTTCCTGATAAAAAGACTCCATTAACTGGGGGAAGGTGTGTCATGTACTGTGATGGTGTTTGTATGTATGTATAAATTCGTTGTGGAATGAAGGGATACATGGAAGTATTAATGATTCTGTAACATGTTGGGTGATTGCCAAGTGTTGCATTTCCCCTTTTTCAGTGTCTTACAGAGCAAAGTGCTCTTCCCTTTTGGAGGGCAGGAAAAAAAATAATGCATTCTTTCTGCACATCCGATGAAAATAGTCTTCCTTGAATTGTCAAAGGCACAGAATTTGTGCTGCAAAGTATTTTTTCTTTTACATGTGTGCCATTGATGGCTCACTTTCACAGTCAAAATACAGTCCGTTAGCAGCAAGCTACACAAGAATGTAGCAAGCACAGGAACAGCTGTTCCGCACTGCATTCACATATCTTACAATACTTTGTTGCCGACTGTTATTCGGAGCAATCCCTGCTGCAAAGTTTGGTGAGACAGTTCATAATTTGAAAGTTTGACATAAATAAATTGCTCGCTGTCTCTTTTCTGAAGTGACATATCCCGGGCAGTATGTAGCAGATTGCGGAACATAACTTGGGCCATCCCTGATAAGACAACACAGCTGCTGATGAGCACACTCTCTGGCTCTGTTGCTGACGACACTAACGCGATTTGGTCCAAATTAATTTTGCTGAATATGCAATGTGAGGAGTTAACATTACTGGGGTGGGTTTAAATGTTAACATTAGAAGCTCTTGCCACGCCTAATCCACCACTGGGCTTATCAGTTATGTCTTAAACATTGATCTTCATTTTTTGTAGCTTAGCATTTGTACTGTTGCATATGTGTTTGTTACAATATTGTTTATAAGACTGCAACGTTCTGTGAATTTATGATTCAGAGGCTTAGTTCAGATCAGTTTCTGTTCAAGAGCACTATTGCTTTTCCCATAGTGAATGTTACCATTTTTGGCAAGGAAATGAAACGAGTTTGGGGCGGGACACCTTTTCCAATTAAATGTACTCGGGGTTGATGCAGGAGTGACAGCAAACTGGACTATAAATCAGATTGGTAAAAGTGACATTCATTACTTCCAGCTGAGTGCATTCATGTTTCTTCTGAAGTGATAATGTGTTTGAACTAATCCCGTGACATTAGTTGTAATCACAAAAGCCCATCAAATGCAGTGTTAAAGAAATTCCTTGCTGTGTATTTTTTAAAGCCATTAAGTTCAGAGACTTCTCCCTGACTTGGTATGATGTCTATTTATAAAAGAAGCACGGCCAAAGGCATAACTTACCAGAAATTAAGTCATAACTGTGCTATGTATATTTGGTCCAACAATTGTATAAATATCATAACACTGAAAATTTATTCTGAAAGATGAAAGAGCTGAGAAATACTGGCTCTCTCAATGAATTAAGTGTATTGTCAATAGTGTACATTTAAAAATATGGATATTTTTGATGTTGATACAAAGCAGAGCCTGGAACAGTCCAAAGATCTAATCCAAATGTGGAAGTTACTTTCCTGTAAGATTCCATGCCATCCCATCAGTGGCAGAGACATCTGCTTTGTATAGAATATAAATGGGCATTTCCAAAGCATTTCTGGGCGAAGGAATGTTGATTGCTATTCAAATTTTACCTGGGGAAAAAATAATTGATCTTTGAATGTTAGCTCAAGACAGGGTTGAGTTAGGCAGTAATACTGACAATCAAGTAGCTTGTCAACGCTCAATTCACATTGAAGTTGTGAGAAAGATATTTTTCGAAAGACACCGATAGTGATTGACTATGACATGCTATGATAGTAAGTGACATGCAATTTGCAGAATTGTGCCAGAAGTTTCTATAGTTTAACCCAAAACTACCTGTCCATTCTCACCTACACAACAGGATGAATGAAGAGACTAAAGCTAAACACAGAACATTGCACTTGTTATGACCTGTTGCCCAATCTTGATTTACACTTGACTTGATTCTACTTGATTCATGGTGACTGCTTCAAATGTCATTAAAAGCCCCATTCTGCCTGCCGTGAGTGTGTTGCAGTAGGATTCTAGATTTAAACCAGAACATGAAGTCCAAATTTAACTGTTCTGCCCACCCAACTGACCGGAATTGAAATTCAGATATCAACTCATTTATTCTTGATCAACTAGCGCAACCCGAGTTCATTTCCACCCTTGGGTCACTTGTCTGTCCGGAGTCTGCACATTCTCCCTGTGTCTGTGTGGGTTTCCTCCGGGTGCTCCAATGTCCTCCCACGTTCCAGAGATGTGCAGTTAGGTTGACTGACCATACTAAATCACCCTTTAGTGTCTGGGGAACTAGCTAGGGTAAATATATGGGATAGGGCCTGAGTGGGATTGTTGTCAGTGTAGGCTTGATGGGCCAAATGGCTTCCTTCTGCACTGTAGGAATTTCATTATTCTATTTGACACTTGTTTCTGGAAACAAAAATGCTAAATCAAAACTGATGGCTGAGGGCTCACAGAAAATATGGTGTGTGTGAAATATGCAGCCAGGTTTAAAACAAATGGTACAATTGGCAGGGATTAGTCTGTCATTGGAAGGGAAACCACTGTGTCTTTTCTTGGCTTGGCATGCATCTCCTGTTGTACTGCTTACGTAATGGATGTAAGATCAGGGCAAGTCACTGATACATTGATTGTTTGCCCATTGTCCCCATAGTGCATATTTATGCTGCCGTTGTAACAAATGGATCAGGCAGATTTGATCCTAGTCTGTGTTAATTTAGATGAGTTCAGGCAATGTGCCGGTAGGATTGTTAGCATTGGCAACCATACCTTTGGCTTATGGGCTGTTTTTGTTACTGAGGTAGCTAGTTTGTGTTGGGAAATTTTCCAGCTCACTGCATCTATCTCAGTAGAAGGGCCCCCAAATGGCACAATTTCTGCATCAGAGGAGTAAATACAGGATGGAGTCATGTCCGCTGCCCCCGGAAACAGATTGGAGGCAGCTGGTTGCCAGAGCATGAAGGTTAAAAGGCCCACCTCTGTTATCTGGAGCTTTGTCGAGTTGTTTGCCTCCATTTTAGGCACTCTAGCCCTCACCCTTCATGCTCTCTTACTCCCCCATCCACTCCCCCTGCCACTTCCATGCCCCCATGGCAGCTCAAAGTCAACCCATGTCAACCTACACCAAATCCCAATTCACTTACCACCATTGGTCCTTATATGTTCCATGCTAACTTGCATAGTAACCACCATAGGCGGACCTCAGGAATCACATTGCGATAAAATAAAGTTCCAAAAAGATGTAATTAATCCTTCATTATTTTGAAAAAAATTCTCATTCATGGAAGTCTATTTAAATCTTTTAAATCTTGTGTGCTTAATCTCTTATAAAACAAATATCTATTTATTACCCCACATCAAAGAGGCTAATCCTTTAATAGCCTCTTTGAGTTGTTGATCAAATTATGATCTCAGAACGCCCTTGTTGAGATAGTTATATCTTTTGGAATGAAGCAAATCATTCGTAAAGACGCTTAGGGAAATGTCAACAACAGCTGCTGTAACTACTGGAATAGATCACTAAAAATGGCAGCCTTTTTTTTTAATATTTGAAAGGATTGTGGATTTAAATACCTTCCCATTATGACAGTTCTATAGACCTACTGCTGTTCAGGAGCATTTAATGCCTACTCCATAAGTTTGTGACTCCAACGTTATGAGTAAGCCCTTGCGACAGCCAGAATGAGGTTTGTTTGAACTCAGCGCTGAATTCAAATGGGTCTGCTTAATTTGATACCCTCATATATGAATCATATCCCTTTTTTTCTCTGAGCAACAATTGGATCTATTGGAAATGGGAAAGGAAATTCCACATCCAGGTCCTGCCTGTAATTTTGAAAGCTCTGCTGAACCTCTATAATTCTGTAAAAATCAATGGCTTCTACTCCTGATCATTATTGCATCTAGTTTGGCTCTGATGTCCTGGCTGGTGAAGTGGCCTGTTGGCACTCCCCATTGAGACTGGTATCTGAATGATAGGCAGTTGATGGATGAAGTATGGAAGGTGGTCAGTGCCTGCAATCAGCAGGTAAAGGATGCAGTGAAAAAAAATTGATGAACAGAAAAAAGGTATGTGAAACTCTGCCAAGAAGTGATTAGGTGGCGTGGTGGTATAACGGTTAGCATAGGGACCCAGATTCAATTCCAGCCTGGGGTCTGTTGTGTGGAGTTTGCATGTTCTCCCTGTGTCTGCATGGGTTTTCTCTGAGGGTTCCAGTTTCTTCCCATAGTCCAAAGATGTGCAGGATGGGTTGATTGGCTGTGTGTGTGTGTGTGTGTGTGTGTGTGTGTGTGTGTGTGTGTGTGTGTGTGTGTGTGTGTGTGTGTGTGTGTGTGTTCACTTGAGATGGTGTAATGCCCCTCTAGCTATAAGCCCCTGGCAAGAGACATTGCTTAATATAGTACTTAAAAAGAGGTTAAGGAAAACTCTTCAAAACTTTAAGTCCTTTGGTTTAATGCTTCTGACAATGCAGCATTCTACCAGTACTGCACTGGGTGCATTTTATTCACTGTCTCTCTCTCTCTGTCTGTCACTATGTGTGGGTAGCCCTTCCTCATCACGGTTTAAATAAGAACATAAAACCTGTTGACAGGCAGAAAGGCGGGTTATGGCCATGGCAGGAAAGATCCCATCATGTGCAGCACGTTGTTAACTAGACTGTGAGTCCTCCCCCACTTCACACCATTTCCCCGAGGGGAGAAAATGAAATATAAAAACAGCAACAGCCATCATTTTCCACCCAGCAGATTCCAGATGTCAGCAGAGGCTGTGTGAGAGATGCAATCCCGGAAGGCAAATATTTAAGAGCGATTGCCAACCATGGTATTTTTGTTCATCTTCTAATGGACTGATATACCAAAAGTGACAGGTGTCAGCCAGTCCTGTTAGCCAGAGAGTAATGCACAGCAAGGATGATTATATTGGGACCAGGAAGAAGTAATCCATTCAAAATGATCAGGCAGCCATAGGGATAAAAATAACAGTAACAAGTCTCACACACCAGATTAAAGTCCAACAGGTTTATTTAGTAGCACAAGACACAAGCTTTCGGAACGCTGCTCTTTCAGCAGGTGAATGGGAGTTCTAGTCACAAACAGACTTTATATACCCTGTTTGTGAACAAAACCCCTGCTCACCTGATGAAGAGGCAGCGCTCCGAAAGCTTGTGGCTTGTATACCAAGTAAACCTGTTGGACTTTAACATGGTGTTGTGAGACTTCTTACTTGCCCCCCTCCAACACCGGCATCACCACATCATGATAAAAATAATACCATAATTATTCAGACAGGTGAATGAAACTGGTATGTGGCTTCATGCTGAACTGGGGAAATGACTTAAATGCTTTCCTGATTCCCAGTATATAACGTTGAAGTTACCTTGCGACATTTCCCCAACAGCAGCCTGCTTCAGCAACAGTGACGATCTCTCCTGATGCTTCGAGTGCCAACAAGGTGATACCCTGTAACATAAGTACAGGATTAAGAACGTGAGCAATGAACTGTCCTGGCTTCTATCAAATACCTGCCATATAAAAAGGAAGCACAAATGGAAATCATTCACACATAGTTAACCTTTACTGCAAGAGTCATGAGTTTGGATAATGAGAATGACATTTGTGGGCCAGGAAATAATATAGGAAGGAATTTTAATTCTTCCTCCCATCTGGGGAGTGGGCTGCGAAGTTTGTAGGATTAGAGAAGGAGGCAAGTTGCCTGTCCCAACTCCTCAAAGTTAGCTCAGGGATGGGGAGGATTGAGGCAGCTTTCCCAACTCAGGAGAACATTCAATGGCTCATCATGCTGCCACTCATATTCCCAGTGGTGGAGGATGGCGGGGCTGGTGGTTGTGTGAGTGACTCTATGCCATACAGGAAGCTGTCCAGTAATAATTGGTGGTATATTGCGGGCTCAGACCCTCCTGACTGAACCCTACGATCCCTGCAGGGCCTTTTGCCGAAACAGTTCTTCTTCCTCCTAAATAACATTCCCCCACCCTGTCACTGGGGCCTACCTGACTGGACTCAGCAAGTCCGACCCACTCACCTGTATTCAGGGGCCTCCACCACGGTTGCTGCTCCAGGGCTTCCTGCAGTCCCAGCAGTAGCCATCACTAGAGGTGGCGCTGCTGGTACTGGTGTCCCTTGGATTGGCTGGCAGCCCTCGAAGACAGGTTTTTCACCCTTTAAGTTATTGCCGCCATAGTCCCAGCTGATCATAAGCTGTGACTGGTGCTGATTTAACTTGAGGAGCACCATACGTCAAGCGAGGGGCAAGGTTGGAAAGTGGGGCCTTCATGAATGACCTCAGGAGTGGCACAGCTAAAGATAAGGAAGACCTGACAGTTGGCAGTTAACTGCCTGATTGAGCCAGAGTTGTCACCAGTTTTTCCACTAATGGACAGGCCCCCTGCTATTGCCACTGTTAAGGCCACTATTGAGGCCAATACCATGGCTACTGTCAAGGTCACTGTCGAGGACATTTCCATTGCCACGGTCAAGGCTACTGTCAAAGCTAACACCATGGCCACTGTCAATGTCACTGTTGAAGACATTGCCATGGCTACTGCCATGACCATTAAATTCAGCCCATGCTCTAAATTACGATGTTCAGATCATGCAGTAAAAGTCAAATATTACATCAAACTCAATTTATGTATAATTTACCTTTGAATGTAAGCTGAATATTGGTTTTCTTGTAACAAAACACTATTTTAACATCTTCTACAATACAAAGAAACACGTTATTTAGTTAATCTTATTTAATCATTAAGGGTGCATTCACACAATTGTTTTAAGTTAGTGCGAGTTGATTTGTTTTTTGAGATGAGTTAACTGATTCTAAAGTGAAACAAAGTGGGGCAACAAAGTGGCACAGTGGTTAGCATTGCTGCCTCACAATGCCAGGTTCAATTCCAGCCTTACGTGACTTGTGGATTTACACATTCTCCCCATGTCTGCATGGGTTTCCTCTGGATGCTCTGACTTCCTCCCATAGTCCCATAGGTGGATTGGCTGTGCTGAATTGCCACTTAGTGTCCTGAAATATTAGGGTTAGGGGGATTAGTGAGGTAAATATGTGGGATTATGGGGATCAGATCTGGGTAGGATGCTCTGTAGGAGAGTTTGAGCTGATGTGTTGGGCTGAATGGTCTTCTTCTGCACTGTAGATATTCTAATCTAATAAGGCTCCATTTTCCAGTGAATCTCACTTCAACATATACTGGTGTCAGATAGGATATGAATCCAGATTTAAGATGCATTTTCACCACATCTGCATCAACAATGCAAAATAAAATTCACGTTCACAGTTTTAGGGCCTGATTTTACCATCATGTTCCCACTTCCGGGCACGGAAACTTGGTAAATTTGGGTGTGAGATGAGCAATGCGACCTGTGCCCACCTTCGCCTCCCCTTTACTAAGGCCCAAAAATGGCTGTGATTGGGACTGATACATGAATGCATTTAAATTGACTTAATGGGCTGCACGCCCAACTTTACTGGCCCTTCCCCTTTTTCCTCTGAGTTCACCCGTGCAGAATCAGCTCCATAGAAGGCCGATGGCTGTTTACTTGAGATCAGTAGGGTGGAGGGGGGGGTGCAGGATCTGCTGCTATTCTGCTTGAGATCAGTGGAGGAAAAGGGGATCCGCTGCCACTCCGTCTCAGATTGGTGAGGGGGGAGGGAGGGAAGGGGCCTGCGATCAGTGTGGATGGCAGGGAGTGGGGGGATAAGGGGGTCAGTAATGTTCTGGCGGGTGGGGCAATATCTGTGGGGGCCAGGGGGAGTCATTATCTGGCCCCTGAGTGATGTGGCAGGGAAGCAGCGTTCTATCATTTTTTTGCGCGTGTGTGCAGTTGGAGGTGCCGATCGGAGCTGCAGGATTTTGGGCGTGTTAAGCTCCGCCATACGCTTGTGCAGTGTGATACGGAATAACTAATATTTTTGCAAACAGAGTGTGTTTGGAGGCATCTCAGAACAGGTCTAAAAGTCCGATCTGAAACATACCAGTTTGAAGTCCACCCTGGCATTTTAAATCAAAATGATAACATGGGGCCTCTAATGTCAGCACATCTCCAATGTACTAACCACCTCCATTTATGAATGAATACTTTGATGACGGTTCTGTGCACACTATATATGCTGCAACCTTTGATCTAAACGGTCTATTGGAAATATGTTACTGCATCTCCAAACAAGGTGACAAATTATGGTCCCCAAAGGACAATTGGCATCTGTGAAAGATTCAAATAAATATAGCCAGACTTTGTACTCAGCAAAACTTTGTACATTTATATTACAAATAAAATTTTAAATCATCTGAGTACTATATATCCAAACTCAACTGAAGACATTAACAGTCCGATTAAGTATTAACAGATGACTGAACATCCCTGAGAGTTTTTCTCTGCAGCTTCATTCATAGCAATTGTTAAAAAGTTGGAGAAGGATCAGAAAATCAAAGTAATGCTTCTCAAACTACAGCACAAAATGGAAATGGGAAGTATTAAAGGTCTCTGTTTTTAATGTACTAGGGTGGTCGAAGATTGCCAACAAATTGAACTTATACTTTTGAGATTGACCTGTTTATTCTCAGCCCCTCAGTACAGCATAAGTGATAATCTGTTGTACAGTTAAATTATCAGGCCAACATGCTTCCATGAGGCAGCAATCCTTTCAAAATCGATTCCGTGACCCTTAGACAGTTAAAGACTAACAGCACAAGATGGTTTATGTCAGAATAATGAAATATAAAAACATTTTGCAAATGTTACCCACCTGGATGAGCACAACATAACATTCAAGGCCATGGACAAGTGCTGGTAACTGGGATTAGTTGAGAGGTCAGGTGTTTCACACATGTCAGTGCAGCCTCGATGGGCCTCTTCTGTATTTTATGAGTCTGTGATTCTACAATTATTCTGTACTGAAATCATGGGAGAACTTCAGTTTGGAATGATGCAACATTATCAGATTTTCCAGCATTTTCTCTTTTGTTAGTTTATTTTTATGCAATGGTATCAGTCTGGTTTAGGGTGAAGAGGAGACTCGAGGGGTGGGATTTTCTGGCCGTGCTCACCCCAGATTCAGAAAATCCCACCCGAGGTCAACAGAACTTTGCATGATCTGCCCTCCCCTCCACCCCCCCACCTCTGCATCTGCTATGATTCCTGTGGTGGGTGGGATGGGAAAATTCCAGTCCAGATATTCTTATTTTGCACATCAACTGTGTAATGTACATGGTGTCCCAAGCTGCAAATCAAATGTAGAAGTGTTGGGATTTGTTAAGGTCACCCATCAAGACCGGCACATACCGAATAACAGTAGTTATAGCTGGAGGAAAGGTAATTATGAGGCTATTAGGAGAGATTTAGGATGCATAGGGTGGAGCAGGATATTGCAGGGGCTGGGGACATCTGAAATGTGGAACATATTTAAGGAACAGCTTCTGCATGTCCGTAATAAATATGTACCTGCCAGGCAGGGAGGAAGTGGTCGAGTGAGGGATCCATGTTGTACTAGGGAAGTTGAATCTCTGGTGAAAAGGAAGAAGGAGGCTTATATAATGATGAGACGTGAAGGCTCAGTTAGGGCACTGGAGAGCTATAAATTAGCCAGGAAGGAGCTAAAGAGGGAGTTGAGAAGAGCTAGAAGAGGACACAAGAAGACTTTGGCGGATAGGATTAAGGAGAATCCTAAAGCTTTTTACAGGTATATAAATAATAAAAGATTAGTTAGGGCAAGATTAGGGCCAGTCAGAGATAGCAGTGGGAAGTTGTGCATGGAGCCTGAGGAGATAGGAGAGACACTGAATGAGTATTTTTCGTCAGTATTCACGCAGGAGAAAGACAATGTTGTCGGGGAGAATACTGCGATACCAGGTTGTAGACTGGGCAGGATTGAGGTTCGTAAGGAGGAGGTATTAGCGAATCTTGAGGGTATGAAAATTGATAAGTCCCCTGGGCCAGATGGGATTTACCCTAGGATTCTCTGGGAGGCTAGAGAGGAGATTGCAGAGCCTTTGGCTTTGATCTTCATGTCATCGTTGGCTACAGGTATAGTGCCGGAAGACTGGAGGATGGCAAATGTTGTCCCTTTGTTCAAAAAGGGGAGTAGGGACCATCCTGGAAATTATAGACCGGTGAGCCTGACTTCTGTTGTGGGCAAGGTCTTGGAAAGAATTATAAGGGATAGGATTTATAAGCATCTAGAGAGAAATAAATTGATTAGGGATAGTCAGCACGGTTTTGTGAAGGGTAGGTCGTGCCTCACAAACCTTATTGAGTTTTTTGAGGAGGTGACCAAAGAGGTAGATAAGGGTAAGGCAGTTGATGTAGTGTATATGGATTTTAGCAAAGCGTTTGATAAGGTTCCCCATGGTAGGCTACTGCAGAAAGTGCAGATGCATGGGATTGAAGGTGATTTAGCAGTTTGGATTAGGAATTGGCTAGCTGATAGAAGACAGAGGGTGGTGGTTGATGGGAAATATTCAACCTGGAGTGCAGTTACAAATGGTGTACCTCAAGGATCTGTTTTGGGGCCACTGCTGTTTGTCATTTTTATAAATGACCTAGATGAGGGTGTAGAGGGTTGGATTAGTAAATTTGCTGATGATACCAAAGTGGGGGGAGTTGTAGACAACGAGGATGGATGTTACAGTTTGCAGAGGGACATAGATAGGTTGCAGAGCTGGGCCGTGAGGTGGCAAATGGAATTCAATACGGATAAGTGTGAGGTGACTCACTTTGGTAGGAATAACAGGCATATGAAATATAGGGCTAATGGAAGGACCCTTAATAGTGTTGTCGAGCAGAGGGATCTTGGGGTACAAGTACATAGCTCTTTGAAAGTTGGCACCCAGGTTGATAAAGTTGTTAAGAAGGCGTACGGTGTGTTAGCTTTTATTGGTAGAGGGATTGAATTTAGGAGCCGTGAGGTTATGTTATAACTGTACAAAACTCTGGTGCGGCCGCACTTGGAGTATTGCGTACAGTTCTGGTCGCCGCATTATAAGAAAGATGTGGAAGCATTGGAAAGGGTGCAGGGGAGGTTTACCAGGATGTTGCCTGGTATGGTGGGAAGGCCTTATGAGGAAAGGCTGAGGGACCTGAGGTTATTTTCATTAGAGAGAAGAAGGTTACGCGGTGACCTAATTGAGGCGTATAAGATGATCAAAGGACTGGATAGGGTGGATAGTGAGAGTCTTTTTCCTCGGATGGGGATGACCAACACGAGGGGACATAACTTTAAATTAAGAGGTGGTAGTTATAGGACGGATGTCAGAGGCAGGTTCTTTACACAGAGGGTGGTGAGGGCGTGGAATGCCCTGCCTGCAGCAGTTGTGGACTCGCCTACTTTGGGGGCATTCAAATGTTCGGTGGATAGGCATATGGATGATATTGGAATAGTTTAGGTTAGAGGGTCCACTGGCCGGCGCAACATCGAGGGCCGAAGGGCCTGTACTGTGCTGTAATGTTCTATGTTCTAAGAAGGCATTTAACAAATGGATTTTCTGAACCTGTTTGTGAGTCCTGGCACATCTGGTTGGCAGCTGACCATGCATAAATTGGAAATTCTTTGGCATTTGGGCAGTATTACAGCATTGTCCATTTTGAAGTATTCACACCTGGCTCAAAGCTGTGAAACCTGCTCAGGTACCACAGAAGGACAGCAGCTGAGTTTTACAGAAACGCAAAAGCTACATTTGACATGTCCCCACTGGCTGCATTTTGTGTGTCGTGAGCTCACAAAAGACACAGGGGAGTTTAGGGGTGGGGAGGAGTGGATGCAGAAATTGCCGTGAGAGTTGGGGGGATGGCGGGAGCAATGGATGGACGCAGAAATTTCCAGCCTGTCCACCATATCAAAGTAAATAATTAAAAATCACGTAGACTTGTTGTCAAACCAATTGAAGCTGGTAGTACACTGCCCATGCCATAAAACGATTGGCGTGGGCAGACAGTTGGAGCGAGCAGCCCGACTGTGCCACAATTGGAACAATCAATTTAAGGATAAATATGAATATTAAATACAATGTGGAAACAATATGAAAGTAGGATTAGAGTATAAAACTTAACAATAGTAAAGGAAACATGGGCTGCAATTTCTATGATTTTAACATTAAAATGAAGGGTGGAATATACAAATGCAATGGCTGCTACATTGCACAACTATCACATGTTTTTCAATTGTTTTTAGAGAAAGCAAACTCACCTTGGGGTCTACTGTTAATTACCCATTATTAGTGTAATCTCATTGTGACAATTACCATTGTGGTCTTTCTTCTCCTGATCACCAAAATTGAATTTAACTACTTATAGCATGATTTGCATGTAATACATTACTCAAAGAGGAATGCTTTGTTTTGTGCAGCACACAGAGCATTTAATGTGATTTGGCAGCCTAGCAAATGTAGAAATTTCTAGAATATTCATTGACAGCATGAAGACCTTTGGCACAGTTACCAGAGAAGGACTATAGATGCTGCTAAGCAAGTAAGATCACTAACATTACTGGTTAACCATAAGCTCAATTGACTTATAAATTGTTGATGATAAACTATGATGGCACCGTGGTTAGCACTGCTGCCTCACAACTCCAGAGACCTAGATTTGATCACTGTTTGCGCGAAGTCTGCACATTCTCCCCGTGTCTGCATAGGTTTCCTTTGGGTGCTGTGGTTTCCTTCCACCAGTCTGAAAGATATGCTGGTTAGTGCATTGGCCATGCAAATTCTCCCTCAGTATACCCGAATAGATGCCAGAGTGTGGCAACCAGAGGATTTTCACAGTAACTTTATTGTAGTGTCAATGTAAGCCTTCTTGTGATACTAATAAATATACTTTTTAAACTGCTTTAAATATGTTTCTCCATAACAAATTGTTGATATTTATCATGAGCTTTTTCAGTTTGTCTGAAGTAGCTATGCTGGACAATACCCCAATGGATTTATACAGGAAGTTTTATAGTCAATGATGGATAGATTGACCAATCTTAGCATTGTTAAGGGTCAAAACTAAGATAAAGTTAAAAAAAAGCCACAGTATGTTACTGATCCAATCACTTGTCATAAATTAATCATCATATAAGATTGCACTGAGTCAAGTTTACAGTAAATCCAAAACACAAAGTATCACAGATAGTTTTACATACCCAGTCAGCTAAATTGGTCCTGATATACATTTGGACCAGGAATTAAATAAGCAATTAAAAAAATTATTTGTGGGACATGGGCATCACTGTCTGGGCAGCATTTAATGCTCACCCCTAGTTGCTCAAAAGAGTCAATCACATTGCTGTGCCTCTGGAATCACATGTAGGCCAGTCCAGTTAGGGATGGCAGATTTCCTTCCCTGAAGGACATTAGTGAACCAGATGGATTTTTCTGACAATCAAAAATGGTTTCATGGTCATCCGTAGATTCTTAATTCCAGATTTTTTTTTACTGAATTCAAGTCCCACCATCTGTCATGAAAAGATTTGAAACATGTCCCCAGATCATTCACTGGATTTCTGGATTAACAGTCTAGTAATAATACTACTAGGCCATCCTACAGTATATAAAAAAACTGCATGTGCAAGGCTGAAGCTACAGGCACCAATGGATAGCATGAAGCACAGTTGAGGTCAATTCAGTAATGGACACAACATACAGAACAGTCACAACACATCCGACTTATAACAGGAGCCTGCTTGCACTGATATTTGTCAGCAAACAGTGACCTGCACTGGACCCCAAGACTTGAACGGCTGTTGATGATTAGCCTTTATTAAGAGCTAACAGTACAGGCAACAGTGATTAAATACAGTGTGCTTTTCATGGAACTGGAGTAGATAACAGGGATGTTAAAGTAATGGCCCAAGTACTATTAGATGAAAATCCTGACAGTAAATGATTGTCATCTTCCTGGCATCTCACCATCTTCCACATCTCTCTTCTCCTCTGCCAACCCAGCAGAATCATCTTCATGGTCCGCTGGCTGATTGGAATAATATTTCTGAAATGTGAAATCCTGCAGCAAATGCAGATAGTTTCTCGGTGCCCTCAGGCAGCAGAGTGTAATCTTATCGACTCAGAATCTCCTCTGAACACGATTTGAATGAAGGCTTCAACTGTGCCACACATTCTGTCTGTCTGTTTCCAGATGTCAGTTCCTCACTATTGTTAACAGCCACTTTTAGTTATAGGCTACTATATTGTTATCTATTTACTGTTTGAAATAATGCTCAGGAGTTTACTGGACGCGCACCCCCCCCACGCCCCCATGGAGATTCTGGGAGGCAGAGTGTGAGAAAAAATCTGATGAGATAGACTGCTGGGTGGAGGAGATGCGAATAATGGCAAGACTTTTGCCTCCCTGGCATGGCCAGCACTTTACCCATGGTGGGTAAAGTGCTAATTGCAACTGAGACCTTAAACAGTCAATTGAGTTCAAAGTTTATCATTGTCACAAGTAGGTTTACATTAACACTGCAATGAAGTTACTGTGAAAAATCCCCTAGCTGCCACAGTCTGGCGGCTGTTCGGGTACACTGAGAGACAATTTAGCATGGCCAATGCACCTAACCAGCATGTCTTTTAGACTGTGGGAGGACATTGAAGCAGCCAGAGGAAACCCACACAGATATGAGGGGAGTGTGCAGACTACACAGTCCCTAGCACTGTGAGGCAGCAGTACTAACCACCGCAACATCCCTCCCCACCCCCCCACCGTGCCCCACCACCACTGATACCAACCAACATGTCTTTCGGACTATGGGAAGAAAGCCTCAAATGTTACTGATCAGTTTAGACATAAACCATATTAAGCTCTCCAGAGGTCCTGTCTACTGCCTCTTTGACTCATAACTTGGTGTCTTCATGAAATATAATTATCTCTCACCAGGTTTGCAAATTGATGTAATTGAAGTGCACTAGAAGCAGGACGTGTACCAGCGGCGACCCCTGGGAGTCCCACTGAATTTACCCCCCTCTCCCACTCCCATTTTAACTCCAACCACAACTCTGCCCCACTCCCTCCTCTTAAGCCAAGTTTGATATTATTCAGTTTGAGTTCTTCATTTCTGGTGACTTTAAATCTTTTTATTTGAAATAATGAAGACTAAAAACAAATTAAATGAATTGTTTCAATGAAACGTCTGGGGTTTATTTTAGTCCATTGAGGTAACACATATCTGAGTGTTAGGAAATGGTGCTAATACTGTCAAAACGGTAATATGTAACATATCACATTTCCCCGGTCATCACTAGGCATTGAACCAGATGCAGAGCAGGGCAAATGTTAAAAGTTTATTTGTATTCAAAGAGGAAAATCATGTGTAAGCAACATTTGAAGGGAAATATCATAATAGGTATTAGATGTGAACGGTGCCTCTTGGCTTGTGTCTAGTGATAGGGAAACAGAAATACTGAAATCCTTTAAAATGGACCGAAAGAAATCTTAATCCATTGGAAGCATTAATCAAGGCTGTGGGGTAGGGAAGGTGGCGTGACAGGCAAAAATGAAGGGACAGAAGAACCTTGTACAAATTACTGATTCTATCTCCTGCTGTGGCAGTATTATTGTGCATATTAGCAGCAGGTATCCCTGAACCAACTGTATGTCTGACTCTGCTAAGCAGAAACCTGTGAACACAGTTCCTCACAATCATTGCCATGTAGGTGTATCAATGTCAACAAATATAGTTAGAGGCGCCTTTGGAGATGCAAGCTGATAAATGTCCTGTGAGAGATCTCACAACAACAGATTAAAGTCTAACTGGTTCATTTGGAATCACCAGTTGGACTTTAACCTGGTGTTGTGAGACTTCTTGCTGTGCCCACCCTAGCACAATGCCGACATCTCCATAGCATGGTTAAATATCCTGGCATACCTCTCTTTGTGGTGGAATCTAATGCTATGACTGCTGTGCTTTGAAAGAGCATTCAACAAAAGAAACAATATGCACACATATCTGTGTGATGAGGTCCACTGGCATGCATTTATCATTTATCGACACAAAATGTGATGAGTTCTGTATACAGAACTGGTTAAAAAAGGAAGTAGACAAAAGGTGGATAACTACAGGCCGCTTAGCTTAACGTCCGTAGTTGGGAAAATGTTGGAATCCACCATTAAAGAAGAAATAGCAGGACACCTGGAAAAGAATGTTTCGATCAAGCAGACGCAGCATGGATTCATGAAGGGAAAATCATTTTTGAGGAATTTACTAGATTTTTATGAAGATGTAATGAGTAGTGTAGACAGAGGGGAATAGGTGGATGTGGTGTTTTTAGACTTCTAGAAGGCATTCAAGAAGGTCCCTTACAAAAGGCTGCTGCAAAAGATTAAGGTACACAGTGTTGGGGGTAAAGTGTTAGTGTGGATTCAGGATTGGTTATCTAACAGGAAGCGGAGAGTTGGAATAAAGGGTGCTTTTCTGGTTGGCAGTTGGTGGCTAGTGGAGTGCCACAGGGATCGGTGCTGGGGCCTCAACTGTTTACCATATACAGAGATGATCTAGAGGTGGGGACCGAGTGTAGGGTAACAAAGTTTGCTAATGACACAAAGATGAGTGGGAAAGCAAATTGCGTGGAGGATGTGGAAAGTCTGCAGAGAGATTTGGATAGGCTGAGTGAGTGGTGAGGATCTGGCAGATGGAGTATAATATTGGCAAGTGTGAGGTTATCCACTTTGGAAGGAATAATAGTAAAATGGACGATTATGTAAGTGGTGAAAAATTACAACATGCTACTGTGCAGAGGGACCTGGGGGTCCTTGTGCATGAATCGCACAAACTGCAGTCTGCAGGTGCAGCAGGTGATTAAGAAGACGCATGGAATATTGGCCTTTATAGTGAGGGAGAGAGAATATAAAAGCAGGGAGGTCTTGCTGCAATTGTACAAGGCACTGGTGAGGCCGCAACTAGAGTACTGTGTGTAATTTTGGTCCTCTTATTTGCAAAAGGATATATTGGCCTTTGAAGGAGTGCAGAGAAAGTTCACCAAGCTGATACTAGAGATGAGGGGGTTAGCTTATGAGGAGAGATTGAGTAAATTGCGCCTCTACTCGTTTGAGTTTAGAAGGCTGAGGGGTGACCTTATAGAGACATGTGAGATAATGAAGGGGCTAGATAGAGTAGAGGCAGAGAGATTCTTTCCACTTGGAAAAGAAACAAGAACTAGAGGACACAGCCTCAAAATAAGAGGGAGTCAGTTTAGAACAGAGTTGAGGAGGAACTTCTTCTCTCAGAGGGCAGTGAATCTCTGGAATTCTCTACCCATTAAAGTGGTGGAGGCTACTTGGTTAAATATGTTTAAGTTGCAGGTAGATAGATTTCGAATTGATAAGGGAATTAAGGGTTATGGAGAGCAGGCAGATAAGTGGAATAGAACCACTTTCAGATCAGCCATGATCTTCTTGAATGGTGGGGCAGGCTCGAGGGGCTAAATGGCCTACTCCTGCTCCTATTTCTTATGTTCAGAGCATGCTGACACAGCGTTAGAACATCTCCAGGGACCTGAGTTCAGTTCTGGCCTTGGGTGACTGTCTGTGTGGAGTTTGCAAGTTCTCCCCATCTCTGCGTGGGTTTCTTCTTGGTGCTCCGGTTTTCTCCCACAGTCCAAAGATGTGTGGGTTAGGTGAGTTGGGCATATTAAATTGACCCTTAGTGTGTAGGTTAGCTGGATTAGCTATGTTGGATGTGCTGGGTTGTGGAGAATGGGATGTGGATGGGTGGGTGAAATGTGGATGGGTGGGTGGGATGCTCTCGAGGGTCAGTGCACACTCAATGGGCTGAATGGTCTCTTGCTGCAATGTAGGGATTGTTTGCTTCTAGAAACAGGTACGTGGTGGATGGACACAGAGCACTTTCATGCAGCCTGATCTAACTGGCATTCCTTCAACACCTCAGAAAGAGGAATTGGAAAATCTATCTCTATCAGTCATCAGGCTGACTGAGGCTTGGAAATACTTTGCCCAGAGGCTCATGAGAAGCTGTATGCCAGCATAAATAAATAGAAACATTATTTTGTAAAAACAGGTCAAAAATTACTTCAAAATTACTAAAAGAAACGTCTTTTTAAAATTTACTTGCGTTGCTAAGTGAATGGCAATTAGTATGAACCCTTCACCAGCCAGCCTGAAAGGTGGAACATTTATAGAATCATTGAAACCCTACAGTGCAGATGGAGGCCAGTTGTCCCATTGAGTCTGCACCAACAACAACCCCACCTAGGCCCTATCCCCACAACCTACAAATTTATCCTGCCAATCTGTCTAACCTCTGCATCCCAGGACACTAAGTTACAACTTACCACGGCCAATGTACCTGATTGCACATCCTTGGACTGTGGGAGGAAACTGGAGAACCCAGAGGAAACTCACGCAGACATGATGAGAATGTGCTAACTCCACTCAAACAGTGACCCAAGCCGGGAATCAAATCCGGGTCCCTGGAGCTGTGAGGTAGCAGTGCTAACCACTGTGTCACCAGGACATCTTGATGTTTGGAGACATCAGAATAGTATTCCTGTGGCATTTATATACTGACTCCGATATAGGATCAGCAATGGTCTCCATTCATTATGTTTACAGCTGCTCACAATATCCAACTCATACAAGAATGGACACAGCAAGCTGCTGCTCCATTTACACCATAATGACTGAGGGTTGTTAGCTACACCATTAATCTCATCAAAAAACCTGGGCCATAATGATGAAACTTCTACCTATATTAAAACACGGTCACCAAAAATGTGGCTGTTGAGTAAAGCTGATGTTACAGGTCTCTACTCCATTTGCTCTCCCTTACACTCTAGTCTAATGGCTGGCTGGAGATCCAAAGCTTGTTGCCCCCTTTGGAAAAGGTTCGCCATATTTAGCTCCAATCAAGCCGTCACTGATGGGCTTTCCTGTGATCAACTTCCTGGGGGGGTGATAGGGAGTGAAAATCCAATCGAATGCACTGTCCATTGCAGGCAGCTTGAGCAGGGGTGGTGGCAGTATGCCTGCCAGAGGTACAGGGTGAGTAAGGGATGAGATCATGGGTAAGAGAAGGCAGGATGAAGGTCACTGGATGGCAGTTGTGGGAGAGTTGGGAGAGGGGGGCAGGATTGGCAATAAGGACAAGTTGTGGTTCTTAGCGGGCCCTCCCACTTCCCAATGCTGGGTCACTCAATCTGGCACTGAGTGCTTGACAACAAGCAACTCCCCTGGGAGTCAGCAAGAAATGCCAGATTTGCTTTTCAGGTTTCCCATACGATGACTACCTTGCCTTCTATTGAATATCAGCAGCGGAAGACGAGGGCATTAGTTGACAGTGGGATTGGGCCGGAATGCCATCCATAAGCTTTCCCTTATTGGATTGAATCAGGGCAGAAACAGGAAAGTGATGGGGTCTTTACCCTGTGCTTGTATGATGTGTGTACACTTTTAAGGAATGTATGTTAAACTACTGACAATCATTACAGGCCTCGACAAGCTGAGATGTATTCTTCCCATGGCTCATAGGCAATTTGTAAACAGTGATGAACATGGTCAGACATATAACTCATTATCTGTGTATAGTCTTTTCTTCAAATAAAGAAGCTACGTTTCACTAATTCTTATGTATGATTGGTACTTTTACATCGAAGAAGGAGGCAACACATATGACAGTCTCCTGCCTGATTATATGAATGCACTTCCCTCCACTTTCAAACTCACCTTGGAAAAAGGCATTAAATTCCTTCCATGGTGTTAAGCAAAGGAAAATCAGTCTTTAAGGCCAATGATATCGGTGAGTTATATTAAGCATTACCTGATTTGCTCAGTGTGCATATTCTTTGTGACTGAGTGTTGATAAATCCTGACATCTTCAGTGGAAATGAAGTCAATAACTCCATTGAAAATATTGCTAAGACCTTTCTTTTATTAAAGTCCTAATGTCTCTTGTCAGCTTCTCATAGAAAACCTCATATTGACTATGCAGTGATAAAAATGCATAGCAATGGCTAGAAAAGCTGATGGAAAGCTAAGAATTCTCAAGAAAGTTCATCCCTATTTGTTACTGCTTCAGAATTGAGCATTGAAGTCTAGACATTTTGCACAGAATAACAGAATATCCACATTGCTTCCCTAAGGAATAGGAAGTTTCAAGTTGATTTCAGTAGCACTGTAGTACCACTGCCCTCAGCAGCTGCACAGAATAAGCACACCATTTATAATTTACAGCTTCATTTTTTGACACATTACCCAACCTACTGCCAACTAAACTGACGGTCACCTTCAACTGAAACTTAAAATGAAAAAACACTTTGCAAATAGTTGTTCTGCAGCAAACATAGTACTTGATGTAAAACCAAGCAGTCAAAAAGTGAACAAAAAATAAACACAGAGCAGGTCCACTAGTATTTTATTTTATAGAACATAGAATATACAACAGTAAAGACAATACAGGCCTTTGGCCCTGGGTGTTGTGCCGAGCTATGTCCAAACCCAAGATCAAGCTATTCTACTCCCTGTCATTCTGGTATGTTCCATGTGCCTGTCCAATAATCGCTTGAAAGTTCCTAAAGTGTCCGATTGCATTATCACAGCAGGCAGTGCATTCCACACCCTAACCACTCTCTGAGTAAAGAATCTATCTCAGACATTCCTCCTATATCTCCCACCATAAACGTTATAGTTATGCTCCCCAGTAACAGCTACGTCCATCCGAGGAAATAGTCTCTGCATGTCCACTTTATCTATTCCCCTCGTCATTTTAAAAACCTCAATTAAGTCGCCTCTCATCCACCTCTGCTCTAAAGAGAAAAGCTCCAGCTCCCTCAACCTTTCCTCATAAGACCTACCTTCCAAACCAGGCAACGTTCTGGTAAATCTCTTCTGCACCCTCTCTAATGCTTCACGTCCTTCTTATAGTGAGGTGACCAGAACTGCACACAATATTCCAAATGTGGTTTTACCAAGGTCCTGCATCATTGCATAACCCCACGACTCTTAAACTCAAACCCCCTGTTAATAAACGCTAACACACTATAAGCCTTCTTTACAGCTCTATCCACTTGAGCAGCAGCTTTCAGAGATCTGTGGATATGAATGCCAAGATCTCTCTGTTCCTCCCTCAGAACCCTGCCGTTGACACTGTAATCTGCATTCAAGTTTGTCTTACCAAAATGAATCAGCTTGCACTTATCAGGTTAAACTTCATCTGCCTCTTTTCTGCCCAGCTCTGCATCCTATCAATGTCTCTTTGAAGCCTACAAGAGACCTCCACCTCATCCGCTACTCCACCAATCTTGATGTCATCGGCAAATTTATTAACCCACCCTTCAGCCCCTTCTTCCAAGTCATTGATATAAATCACAAATAGTAGAGGACAGAGCACTTATCCCTGTGGTACACCACTGGTAACTGGCTTCCAGTCTGAAAACGTTCCCTCCACCACCAACCTTTGTCTTCTATGAGACACAGTAAGAAGTCTGACAACACCAGGTTTAAGTTTAAGGTTTACTTAAACCTGATGTTGTCAGACTTCTTACTGTGTTTACCCCAGTCCAATGCCAGCATCTCTACGTCATGACTTCTGTGAGGCAGCCAGTTACTTATCCAATTGGCCAAATTCCCTTCTATCCCACTCCTCCTTACTTTCTTCGTGAGTATCCACATTGCTTCCCTAAGGAATAGGAAGTTTCAAGCTGATTTCAGTAGCACCGTAGTACTACGATGGGGAACCTTATTAAACGGCTTACTAAAATCCATGTATACAAAATCAACTGCTTTACCTTCATCTACACACTTAGTTACCTCCTCAAAGGATTCAATCAAATTTGTGAGATAGGAATTACTCTTCACGAAACTGTGCTGACTATCCTGGATTAAGCTGCATCCTTCCAAATAGTCATAAATTCTATCCCTCAGGACCCTTTCCATTAACTTACCGACCACCAAAGTAAGACTAACTGGCCTATAATTAGCAGAGTCACTCCTATTTTCTTTCTTGAAGAGAGGAACAACATTCTCCACTCTCCAGTCCTCTGGCACAATCCCCGTGGACAGTGACGACCCAAAGAGCAAAGCTAAAGACTCTACAATGTCATCGCTTGCCTTCCAAAGTATCCTAAGATGTATCCCATCTGGCCCAGGGGACTTATTGATCCTCAGGTTTTTCACAATTGCTAATACATCTTTCCTCAGAACATCTGCCTCCTCCATTCTATCAGCCTGTATCACACATTAATTCTCAAAAACATGGCCTCTTTCCTTAATGAACACTGAAGAAAAGAATTCATTCAATGCCTCACCTATCTTTTCTGGCTCCATACACAAGTTCCCACTACTATTCTTGACTGGCTCTAACCTCACCTTGGTCATTCTTTTATTTCTCACGTAAGAGTAAAAAGCTTTAGGGTTTTCCTTTATCCGACCCGCCAAAGGCTTCTCATGTCCTCTCCTAGCTCTCCTAAGCCCTTTTTTTAACTCATTCCTAGCTACCTTGTAACCCTCAAGTGACCCAACTGAACCTTAGTTTTTCATCATACATACGCTTCCTTTTTCCCCTTGACAAGACATTCAACCTCTTTTGTGAACCATGACTCCCTCACTTGGCCATTTCCTCCCTGCCTATCAGGGATATACCTATCGAGGACATGCAATATCTACTCCTCCAACAATCTCCACTTTTCATTTGTGCCCAAACCTCATTTTTATTATTTATTAGTCACAATTTGGCTTACATTAACACTGCAATGAAATTACTGTCAAAATCCTCTAGTCACCACACTCCAGCATCTGTTCGGGTACACTGAGAGAAAATTTAGCACGGTCAATGCACCTAACCAGCACGTCTTTCGGAGTGTGGGAGGAAACTGGAGCATCCTGAGGAAACCCACACAGACACAGGGAGTAAGTGTAGATTTCACACACACAGTGACCCAAGCCAGAAATCGAACCCGGGTCCCTGGTGCTGTGAGGCAGCAGTGCTTGCCACTGTGCTGTCCCCAAAGCATAGGTTGATATTTCCATTTCAAACCTT
This sequence comes from Sphyrna mokarran, assembly GCA_024679065.1. Lineage (NCBI taxonomy): Eukaryota > Metazoa > Chordata > Chondrichthyes > Carcharhiniformes > Carcharhinidae > Sphyrna > Sphyrna mokarran. The sequence goes on from JAGIQG010000015.1 coordinate 39,443,436, forward strand.
CCTCAGAACAGTGATCATTAAACCGGCTAGCTTGCACCAGCAATTCAGCATGTTCAAAATTACTCTAAGAAATAATTTCAGTAAATAATTGGAGAGCACTTTCTGCTTGAATCAGGATTTGATATTTAAATATTATCCTTGCCTCTGGAACTCTGTATAAAAGTTAATGGGAAATGGTTGGCGTGTCATTTGTATTTAATTTAGATGCATTTCTGGAGTTAATTGCATTGCAAAATGTGGCACAACAGCGAAAAGCAACTGGTTTCCAATTCGAATGAATAAATACCCCTATTTTATCACTCAGTAAACTGGATTTACTATCATCATGACACAAAGCAAATTTTAAACAGCAGAACTTGCTTATTCTGACCAAGACGTTTCAGACTGTTGTGGCCAGTAGATCTAAGTTATGTTATACTTAGTAAATCTGGTTGATTTATTAGGAGGTTATACTGAGCAATATGATGTGGACAAGCTAGAGAATGATCAGAAAACATTCTGTGCCCAGAATATTACATAAGCTGCAGTTAGCAATGACAGTTTCATCAAAGTTGATTGATGAAATGCACGATTACTTTTATATAAACACCTTTCTTATACATCCCATTTTTCAGAATGTTAACACTGTCATTTTTTAAAATTTAATTTTTATTCCACCCAAAAAAACCAAGTTCAAATTAATTGAATTCAATTCATGGCCTCGGTGAGAGGGACAAACAAAGTCCAAGCTGACAAGATGAGGCATCACCCAGGAAATAATACAAATTTAATGAAAGCCAGATACATTTGTCCTTAAGAGCTATTCTTTTTTTGGTTCCAACAGTAACATTTCAGAGATATGAGCTGAATCATTTATCACTTGTTTTGAAAAATCACTTTGGAAAGTTTGCAACAGCATTTGCAATACCAGCTTTACTGTTATCGCACATACTTTGGAATAAAAACACCTTCTGATTAGTCATGTATAATATGGTTGAACCAATTTGATGCAAATTGCCTTTAGCAGACTGCTAATGTTTGCCCTTTTCAAGTCTGTCAAATTTCAGGTCAGTTTCATTGTTCATATTCAACCAAGTCAATGTCACCATAGCATTTGCACTGATTTTGATTGAAATTGCCAGGGAAGAGATTACACCAATACCTCACACAAGAGGCACTGCTGCCCCACAGCACCAGGAATCCAAGTTCAATTCTACCCTCAGGTCACTTGTCTGTGTGGAGTTTGCATATTGTCCCTGTGTCTGCATGGAATTCCTCTGGGTGCTTCGGTTTCTTCCCGCAAATGATATGGACAAATAGATATGGAGCTGATGCTTCTACTGGTGGGACATTCTAGGACAAGAGGTCATAACCTTAGAATAAGGACCAGCAAATTTAAAACAGAGTTGAAGAAAAACTACTTCTCCCAAAGGGTTGTGAATCTGTGGAATTTGTTGTCCCAAAAGTACTGTGGATGCTGGAACAGTAGGTAAATTTAAGGAGGAGTTAGATTTTTAATTAGTAATGGGTTGAAAAGTTATGAGAAGAAGATAGGAAAATGGGGATGAGGAGCATATCAGCCATGATTGAATAGCAGAATGGACTCAATGGGCTGAATGGCCTAATTCTATTCCTATACCTTACAAACACACTCCAGAGATGTGTGGGTTAGGTTGATTGGCTAAGTTAAGTTGCCCTTTAGTTTCAGAGGATTTGCAGGATAATTATGTGAGGCTGTGGGGATAGGGTCCAGGTGGGATTGTTGTTGGTACAGGCTCAAGGCTCCAAATGGCCTCCTTCCGCATTGTAGGGATTCTATGATTCATTGGAAATCACAAAACCAGAAAAATGATCTAAACTGGCCGCAGCAATGGTGTCATCTGACCCTGATTAACGTATATGTATGATCCTTCTACCTGTTTTTTGGCCACCAGCGTTGAGGCCCATTGAAAAAGCAGGAAGGGTAGTGACTTGGTAATGCAGTGCTTTGACAAGCCACTCGATTTCAGTTCCTTTACTGTCCATCCTGAAACCCTAAGATCCAGGTCCTCTGTACAGTGTTGCTGATGTGCACATTGGTTGTGCCTGTGAAGGTTTCTGTGACCCAACCCTCTTGTGAATTTTCAGCCAGGAATTCTAATCCTACCTGAAACATTGATAGGTCAGCATGGCTATTCAAGGGCAAGAATGGAATTTGTACATTCTCCCCATGTCTGCATGGGTTTCCTGTGGGTGCTCCTCCCACAGTCTGAAAGATGTGCTGGTTAGGTGCATTGACCCGAACAGGTGCCAGAATGAAGCAACAAGTGGAATTTCACAGTAACTTCATTGCAGTGTTAATGTAAGCCTTGTGACTAACAAATAAATTGTAAAGTTTATTTTGAGTCGTTCTAATACCCACTTTTCACATTAGCTGTTGTCTTCTGGTAAGTTTTTAAAGATTTCAGGTCTTTTGGTGGTTTAGTGAGTGAATGAGTGGGTGCATGAGTTGGTGGGTGGGGGGGATAGTCGGATGGAGGGGTATTAGGTCAGGTTGAGGATATTTGAGTGGTGGAGGTATAGTTTGAGAGTGGAGGTGTTGATTGGGAGGGGTTGGTTGTGGTACCTATTTCAGGCCAATCATGGAGTTGGACCAGATGTTAACCAGCATAATATTTCTTGGGTAAGTATGCAGGGAAGTCCCGTGTATCTGACCCAGGTCACTGAGCTCAGCATCAGTGACATTGACAGAGGGTATAAAACATAGGAGCAGAATTAGGCCACACGGCCCATCAAGTTTGCTCCACCATTCAATTATGGCTGATATTTTTCTGTTCCCCATTCTCGGACCTTTTCCCAATAACCCCTGACCCCTTCATTAATCAAGAATCTATCAATCTCTGTCTTAAAGTGTCTTAAAGACACTCAATGACCACAGCTTCCACAACTTTTTGAGGCAAAGAGTTCCATAGATTCACCACTCTTTGGCTGAAGAAATTCCTTCTCAACTGTTTTAAAGGATCATCCCTTTACTCTGAAGTTGTGCCGTCTGGTTCTAGTCTTTCCTATTAATGGAAACATCCTCTCCAAATTCACTTTATCCAGGCCTTGCAGTATCCTGTGAGTTTTGATAAGATCTCCCCTCAAAACTGCTGAACTCCGAGTACAGACCTGAGTCCTCAGCTTAACTGTCATTCAAGGGATCATTCTTGAGAACCTCCTCTCCTCCCTTTCCAAGGCCAGCACATCCTTTCCTAGATATGGGGCCCAAAACTGCTCACAATACTCCAAATGGGGTCTGAACGGAGAGCCCCTGGCAGTGGAAATCAATTCTTTAGAAATGCAACTTTTGTGGATAAATTCAGTGCATGTTTGTGCACCAGGTTCTTTGTGGCATTCTGATACACATCTCCAAACTTCCAGCCAATCTCTGAGGATCCAGCTACCAGGAGATTTGAACAAAACAGACGAGTGGTGAGTTAAGGTTCACTCCTGATGTTTATAAAACAAGATGATTTTACATAGAATCATAGATAGCTTTCAACACAAGCTACGATAAGAAGGGGGGAAAATCCACTAGACAGTACCACACAACTGTGTAAACTATAGTACTAGTGTTATTTAAGGTGATAAGTAAAATCAAAATTCTGTGTAAACTGCATTTCTCCAATTCATTAATTAAAATCATTACTCACCATAACGTCAAACTGCACTGAATCTGAAGAAATTTACTGACACTTTAGGATCTTTGGTCATTGCAATATTGCCTTTTCAGCATAGTATGTGCACATTCCTTGATTCTTCTATGTAAACAGCTGACGCAGGAGTAATGTTTTATTGGCCCAGACAATGGAGTAGGAGGAGATGGATAAATACTACAGTTCCTGTGATTACATTGGAGGTTCAATAGAGTGGTTCAAAGGTGGGGGTGGTGGGAAAATGAGCTAAAGTTTTACAGTGGGAATGGGAACTTCAGATAGCAGCAAGGATGTAAAAATAAGGTTAATACCAGGAGCAGCAGGCAGGATCAAGCCCTTAAATGGGCATTAATCAGAAACGTAAGGACCTTGCCTCGGTTGGTGCTGGAGCACAACGGCCATCCATGGGTCTTCCTGCCACGGACTTAATTGGGATGCAGAGGGGATGGTAGCAGCAACCATCACTGTCTCACTTGGGGCAACTCAGTGGCAAGCGCTGCTGCCTTACAGTGCCAAGGACCTGGGTTCGATTCCTGGCTTGGGTCACTATCTGTGTGGAGTTTGCACATTCTCCCCGTATCTGCGTGGGTTTCCTCCAGGTGCTCCAGTTTCCCCCCACACGCCAAAGATGCGCTATGCTAATTGGCTATGCTAAAATTCTCCCTCAGTGTACCTATACAGGATCCGGAGTGTGGCGACTAGGGGATTTTCATACTAATTTCATTACAGTGTGAATGTAAACCTACATGACTAATAAATAAATATGCTTTACTTAATTGACCCCCTGCCACCAAACACGCTATGAGGGAGGGTATGACATTCAGCCCAATAATTTGGTGATGAAATGATATAGGTAGCTGATGCTGATGAGAGGGGTACTGTACTGTACCCTTTAATTAGAACACTCTGTTTCTCCCTGGGCTGGCAGACCTGCTGCACTTTTCCAGTGTTTTCTGCTTTAATGTCCAATCTGAACTATAGGCTGTTTGATATTTTCCATCTCTAACATCGTCTGTACTTATTGCTTGAGGGCATCTCTCACTGCCATAGCATTTCATGAATGCTCAATTTCTCCAATGCTTCTTTTTATTGCTTGACTGAAATGATCTATTATATCATATAACAATCTATTTATATCTCTTCTCCCTTTCCATAGAATCCTCACAGTGCAGAAAGAGGCCATTTGGCCCATCAAGTCTGCACAGACCACAACCCCACCCAGGCCCAATTCCTGTAACCCCACATATCTACCCTGCTAATCCCCCTAACACTAAGGGGATGGCCAATCAATCTAACCTTCACATCTTTGGATTTTGGGAAGAAATGGAAGCTCCCAGAAGAAATCCACACAGACATAGTAAGAATATGCAAACTCCACACAGACAGTGGCCTGAGGCTGGAATTGAACCCGGGTCCTTGGTGTTGTGATGTAGCAGTGCTAATCACTGTGCCAACCCATCTCTTCTAATCTTTGCCAATTAAGTCAATGCCTCCATTTATACTGTTAAAGGGGTACTCAGAACTTAGTGCCTTCACATCACAGTCACTGCATTTCAAGAGTAACACTACGGAACGTAAACTTTGCGAATGTGGGCAATAGTGAAGGAGGCATTACTGCATCACATGTAGTATCCAATCAATGAAGGCTTGTCATGTGTTCAGCAGAATTGATATTCATAATAAGCCAAATGGTTTCCACTCATTGGTCAGTAGAATGCCACATTTAAGATTGGAAACATTGAGCTACTTTGGATCACTCCACACAGGGCTCCAGATGTCACATTTCTGGGATGCAATCTTTCTCACTGCTATGTGTGTGCCAGCATCTCAGGGACAAGGTTACATCATTGTGGGCAGCACAGTGGTACAGTGGTTAGCCCTGCTGCCTCAGTGCCACAGACCTGAATTTGATTCCTGGCTTGGGTCACTGTCTGTGTGGAGTTTGCATGTTCTCCACATGTTTGTGTGGGTTTCCTCTGGGTGCCCTGGTTTCCTTCCATGCTCCAAAGATGTGCAGGTTAGATGGATTAGCTATGCTAAATTGACCCTAATGTCAGGGGGATTACAGGATAAATATGTGGGATTATGGGAATTGGTCTGGTGGGATAGTGGTCAATGCATCCTCAATGGGCTGAATGGCCTCCTTCGGCACTATAGGGATTCTATGATCACCTGTCATGCACTTAGAGCAGGAAAATATTTGGAGCCCAACATTTTTATTAGGCTTCATTCTCATTTCAATTTCATGACCATCTAAGCGTTCTTATCTTCAGTATCTCATTTCAGAGAGAAGGCTAAAGTACAAATAGATCCATGGCTCAATGCTAAAGTCCTAATGCAATGGAGGAGGTGAAAGAGGAGAGGGGAAACTAAGTGCACTTCCAAAAGGAGACACTGCTTGAGGAAGAGCCAGAGCATCAGCAGAGGGTCAGGAGGAGAGACCAGACAATAAAGGCCCCTTACCAGATCTGGGTTTATCTTCATAGAGCCTCCCATTTACAACTGCCTGTCCCGAGGGAGTTGAAGGCTAACTTACTCTGACAGAGCAGATGAGATCATTCTTCCTCTTCCTGCACTGGATATTGGGTATGGGTATGGTTGCCAGCCATGCTGCCCAGCTCTGTGTCTGGCTTGGAGGCTGTCACATGGGACTAATGTACCTCTTGGAGCTATCCCTGGGATACAAGTGCCCGCACTCCTCTGACCAAAACCATGAGGGTGAATCGGGGTGCTGTCTTCTCCTTAAGGCTTTTAGTCCTTATCTTGTGGCATCTCTGGCTATACCCTGAAGACTGGACAGAGTGAAATGTATATACTGCATTGGCATTTAAACGTGGCGTCTGTACCATTGACCCTGCCAGCTGATGGTGGGCAGACAAATCAGCACCCAACCTTCAGATGATTAGGCCTGAGTGTCATCTGTGCATAATAAATGAGGTTCTAAGTGTGGGATTGGGCCTGAGTCTTGCTATATTGGACTGTGGAGTCACTGGCACCAAAACCAGCCACCACCCCCACTTCATGTTTTTCAGATCACCTTGATGAATTCACACAAAAATGTCACTTCACTCTTTGGTTCGAAAACGATGCTCTGAGAAAAGTTCTCCAGTAACAATGCATCACATGAAACACACACAGAAAGGGTTGGAAACACACAGCAGGTCAGCATCCCCTGTGGAGAGAGGCAGGAGGTTAGATTGACACTGCAGCTAGGTCTATCCAGCATCATTGTTGTTCTTCCCCTTTTCTAAAAGGTATTATAGTGGAGGCAGCTGAATGTTTGAATCTGACTCACTGCTCCATACAAAATTCACAACCTTAGATCCTGATCACGATGATGCAACTCCAACAGGAAAGAAGCCAACAAAAAGGAATTAAAGAGAGGTCGCAAAAGCCACCTATTCTGAGATGCAAGTCATCTCAATAGCTCAGCTTGCGATATAAATCTAGGTTGGAGGTCAAGCTGCAAAGGGAACATAAAGGCTGCAAAAACAGAAAGATAGATTGAATGAGTGATTGAATCCCTAAAGTGCAGAAGGAGGCTATTTGTCCCATCGAGCCTATACAGATAACAATGGCACCCAGGCTCTACCATGTAATTTCACACATTTACCCTGCTAGTCCCCCTAACACTAAGGGACAATTTAGCATGACCAATCCACCCAACTCGCACATCTTGGAAAGAAACCAGAGCATCTGGAGGAAATGCATGCAGACACAAGAAGAATGTATAGATTCGTACAGATAGTCACCCAAGACTGGAATTGAACCCAGGTCCTTGGCACTATGAGGCAGCAGCACTAACCACAGTGCCACTGTGTTGCCCAATGAATGGGCAACAAACTGATAGATGGAGAAAAATGTGGAGAAGTGTGAGGTTAGAAAGAACAGAAAAACAAGCTTTTTTAAAAGGCATGAAAAATTTAAATGCTGATGTTCAGAGGGGTTTGTGCGTACTCATGTAAGAAATATAAAGCTAACATACCAGTAGAAAAAGCAATTAGGAAGCCAAATGGAATGGTGACCTTTGTTGCAAGGGGATCGGAGCGGAGGAATAAGAAAGATTACTACAATGGAACAGAGCTTTGGGGAGATCAGAGCTAGAGTACTATGCAATGTATTGGTTTCATATATTTGCCTTGCAGGTGGAACAACAAAGGTTCACTGAATTGCTTACTGGGGTAAGAGGGCTGTCTCATGATGAGAGGCTGAATACATTGGGTTGTTGAATGTACTGAAGGCTGTGTTTTGCAGAGAATAAAGGGATTTGGGGAATGGGTGAGAAAGCAGAGTTGAGACAGAAGATCATGCCTGGTTGTATAGAATGGTAGACAGGCTTGATGTGCCGTGTCATCCATTCCTGTTTCTTATGTTCATGTTACTCGATAAAGCAGCATTGAAAAATGATTGTGTATTGCTGTCTATTTTTCATGAGCTATGATTTCTTTAGATTTTCCTCTACTGAATTCTGTTCATAGCAGAAAAAAACTTAGCTACTCATTGAATTAAGTGTTGAAATTATCCCACATAATGTATTATACCAACATATAGAGTGAACATATGAAATAGGACAAAAGTATACCATTCAGTCCTTCAAGCCTGAATTAATTCAAATAATTAAGATCATGGCTGATTTGTTTGTGTTTCGAATTCAACATTCCCCATCTAGTCCCAATAACCTTTGATTTTCTTGCCTCACCTAATCTATTCACATCTGCCTTAAAAATATTCAATCATCTTCACTGACTTCTAAGGCAGAGAGGTTCAGAGTCACTCAATTCTCTGAGAAAAAACATTTTTCCTCCTCTGTCCCAAAACCCCTGATTTTAAAACAGTGCCCTCTAATTCTGGACTTACCTATAAGAAGAAACATCCTTTTCATGTCCATCTTGTCAAGATCCTTCAGGATCTTATACACTTCAATCCAGTTGCCCCGCATTCTTCGAAAATCCAGCAGAAACAAGTCCAATCTGTCCAACTGTTCCTCATTAATCCACTCAACTGGATAGAGCCATAAAGAAGGCTTGTAGTGTGTGTAATGTTATTATTGGGGGTTTGAGTTTAAGAGCCGTGGGGTTATGCTGCAACTATATCGGACTTTGGTGAGACCACATTTGGAATATTGTGTGCAGTTCTGGTCACCTCACTATAAGAAGGATGTGAAAGCATTGGAGAGAGTACAGAGGAGATTTACCAGGATGCTGCCTGGTTTGGATTGTAGGTTTTATGATGAAAGGTTGAGGGAGCAGGGACTTTTCTCTCTAGAGCGGAGGAGGATGAGAGGCAACTTAATAAATAATAGATTATAAAATGGTGAGGGGGATAGATAGAGTGGACATGCAGAGATTATTTCCTCAGGTGGATGTCGTTGGAGCTAAGGAGCAGAACTATAAGGTTCGTGGTAGGAGATATAGGAGGGATGTCTGAGGTATGTTCTTTACTCAGAGTTTTGGGTGTGGAATAGACTGCCTGTCTACTATAGTGGAAAATATAGAATAGTGGAGTTGGACACTTTAGGAACTTTCAAGCGGTTATTAGATAGGCACAAGGGGCACTCCAGAATGATAGGGAGTGGGATAGCTTGATCTTGGGATTGGACATAGTTTGGCACAACATTGAGGGCCGAAGGGCCTGTACTGTGCTGTAATGTTCTATGTTCTATGTTCTGGTGCAGAAAGCTGCAATTTGTGACCTCTGACCACAGTTCAAATTGGTCACAGATGAATATTTTACATAATTTAAAAAATTCAATTATGGGATGGGGACTAGCATTTATTTCCTTTGAGAAGGAGGCGGTGAGCTGCCTTCTTGAACCGCTGCAGTCCATATGGTGTAGGCCCATCCATAGATGGGGAGGGAGTTCCACGATTTTGGTCCAGCAGCAGTGAAGGAACGGTGATATATTTTCAAGTCAAGTGAATATGATTGTGACTGGACTCTCCATATCTTAATATTGATTTTTTTTGGAGGTGTAATGTTTTGGAGGACTTCCTAACTTGTGAATGTTATTTTTGTTGATTTTGTTATAGGCGGAGTGAACAATATAGAAGTTTAAACACTGTGATTATAAGTTAATAAATTGTACTGCATCAATGATGCTAATTTCATATCATTTCATTTTTTAAAATTTATTTGTTCATGGGATGTGTGTGTCATTGGCTGGGCCAGTATTTGTTGCCCATCCTTGAGAGTTTTTAAGAGTTAACCACATTGCTGTGGATCTGGAGTCACAGGTAGGCCAGACCAGGTAAAGACAGCAGATTTCCTTCCCTGAAGGACATTAGTGAATTACATGGGTTTTTATGACGATCAAAGTTAAAGTTTATTTATTTGTCACAAATAGGCTTATATCAACACTGCAATGAAGTTATTGTGAGAACTCCCAGAGGTCACATCCTGGTGCCCATTTGGGTATACTGACGGAGAATTTGGCATGTCCAATGCACCTAACTAGCACAGTCTTACGGACTGTGGGAGGAGGCTGGAGCACATGGAGGAAACCCAGACAGACATGGGGAGAATGTGCAGAGTCTGCATGAACAGTGACCCAAGCTGGGAATTGACCCTGGGTCCTTGGAGCTGTGAAGCAGCAGTGCTAACCACTGTGCCACCATGTTGCCCATCAACAATTGTTTCATGGTCAGTTTCAGTAGACTTTGAATGCGGGTGCCCAGAGCATTACCCTGGGTCTCTGAATAGCTCGTTTAGTAACAATACCAGTATGCCACTGTCTTCCGAATCAATTGGCATTGAAACATATTTACTTAGTTTGACTGTAAACACAGTAAAGATTAAAAATTAATTATATTTTATTTGTGTCATTGCTTATGTAAAAAAACTCTCCTATTTACCTACCTCTACTGAATATTTTGAGATGAGAAAATAGGAGGCTGTACCAGCTCATCAATCATGACACTGTAAAATGAACAAGTCAACTGGAACACATAAAATAATGACCCAAATAACTTATGTGTAACAGGATTGGTTCATGTAGGGAGGGTTTCTCACTGCAGCACTGTGAGAGGCTAAGGTGCAGAAAAGAAGCTGCACAGAAAATGTGCTATTATCGATAGAGGAATTTTACTCTCACTGCTTGATAAAGAAATACACAGGTTACTGTTCATTTGGTGGCAATCCAAAGCAGTTACCACGGCAACCCAAAGCTATAATATTCTGAACCATTTAATAAAAAGGTCAGTGATTTGTGGCGTTGGCAAAATGACTGAAATAATTGTACAAAATGCATGATTTTAGATATTTGTATGCATGTCAGTTCTCAATGGGGGCAACAGACTTTACTCCTTCTCTGTTGACTGACAGATTACTGGAAAAGATCCATCAATATAACAGCACATGTTTGAACCCAATTTTCAAAATGGACAAGTGGGCAGAATGCGATAGTGCTAGGAAGAAATACAGCAGTTAAAACAGTTCAGTTGTCTTTTGTTTATTTTAATATTCTTAAAAGTATAGTTTCACTATAATACAACAGACCTGATATCTGGTAGTGTCTTTGTGGAAGTAATCTTTACCCTCAAGTGAGGAGGCAGTTCTAGAAAAGAAACCAGCTGAATGAAGGCAAATATTTAACCCTTTGTTTCTTATATACTCACACTCATTGACAAATGCTTGCTTTCTGTGTTAGATTTCTTCAAAGGTGTGTGACAAATTTGAACATTGTTTCCAAAGCTGGATTAGGGTCAAGAAAAGAGCTTACAAATATTGTTTCTTTATAACACTATTAGAATAAGACTGGGAGCATCTGCAGAGAGAGAAATTAACGTTTTGAGTACGTCTGACTCTTCTTCAGAACTGAAGGAAGGTAGAAAGATGATGGATTATATAGTTAGACAGAAGGATGCAGAAGGTGGAGCAGAATAGATGGTCAGAAATAGGTCAGACTGAAGGAGAGATTAATAACGATGCCATGGACACAAGACAAAGGAGATAGAATTTCCTGTCCTGCCACAGGAATCATAGAGGGAAGGACACGAACAATGCAAAGGTCCGTTGACTTCAGGCGGGATTTTTGAGCTTTGAGGCGAGCGTGGCCAGAAAAGACTGCCTAGGGCATGTTAATAGTAGCATTAAGGACTAAGTAAGGAGTTTACAGTGACATAAAGGTAAGACTGCAGAAAACGTTAATAAAAAAGGTAAAGTCATCATAGTCTCAAATGACCATAGGCTGCTCTTCCCTTTGAGGGGGAGAGCTGACTGGTGGTGATTTAACCTGAAGATTACCACAGCTCAGGTGAGGAGCAAAGTTGAGAAGGTGGGGAATTCATAAATAACTTCAGTCTATAAATGGAGAACAAGGGACAGTTCTCAGTGTCAGCAAAACTAAAGAACAATTGGCAATGGGTGGGGGGGGGGGTGGGAGGCATGGAATTGGGACAAACAAAAAGCCATCTTTGTTAACCTTTCTCTAAAACTAAACCATAAATGCATCAAATCTATCCCTCACAAATTCCAAATCTGGCTGTAGTTTTCTTATATAAGTACTTTTCCAGTCCTATGTAAAAAAAGCAGAAGAATGAAGTTCTCCTGCGATCTTTTTTGATAGATGAGTGGAGGATTATAGAATAAACATTACATCATCACCCCGGCACTGGGTCAACACATGAAGCTTTTGTTACAATTCCCATGAAAACCAATAACATTTAAAAACAGAATTTCCCAGTGACCAACTCAAAGGATCACATGCTAAGATTTCACATGTTAAGACTTTACTATAACAAACAGACTAAAATCAATACTGACTGAACATTACTTAGTAGGCAATTTACATTACATTACAGAATAAGCATCCCTTGGTAAGTTCCTATAGAAACCAAAAGCTCCACACCATGGCTGGAATTTCTGCAGCCATTCACACCAGCCGAATACTCTGGTCCTCTGCAGCGAATGAAGATGTGGCTGAGCACCAAATTCTCCGTCCTTGCTCATAGCGACAGTAGAGCATGAACGGCTGGAGAATTCTGGCCCATGTTTACACATTATATCATATTCTCAGTAGAAATGTAGCCTTGTAAATTCAAGCCCAAACCATTTCTGGCATATCCAGAGGTTCCCCTCTCACCACCATGTAAGGGTAAGTCTTCCCATATCCTTTTTAAATTGATTTACCTTCACACAATCTTCTGAGCAAAATCAAATGGCCTTTTAGCCTGAAAATCCACTTTGATGTCTCCATTGTTTTTAACTTTTCAAAGTTTGTTTCATTTTCTATTACAATCATACTTTCCCTACTTTACAGATATAATTGCATCTCTTCCCCCCCCCCCCACTCTCTCTCCACAGTCTAGCTACAGTAAGTGTTGTAGGTAAAATAATACCTCTGAGACTGTTAGTGAGTCAAAATACAGTGGTTTTTATTTCAAAGTTCCGGTGTTCATTCAAGAGCTTTGGGAGAAACTGGTTCTTTCCACGGAGTACCAAACTTCTCATAGAACAGAAACACAAGTGGGCATTTATACATCATGAGTCTTAGTACCAATCATGACACAACTTTTCCATTCTGGCCAGAACTCCGGGTCTTCCTTCCTTGGTCGTGATACGGCCCCAGATTTAATCACAATTTACTGTCTAGCTGAAATCATGACACATGGTCACAATTCAAAACCTTTCTGCAGCAATTCTGGCATCCGTGTCTTTGAAGTTACTTGTGTGGTTTTCCCAGCAGACTTTTCCTGTTAAAAGCCAGTATCGCGATCTGCCATCAGCAGCTGTCAAAAGCTAGTATCATAAACTACCATCTGTGTAATAATGTCCAACTAATGCAATAGGTAAGATTTGCAAAGTCTATGAAATAAAAGCCATATTAAACTATCTGTTTTTATAAAAATGAGAGTTAAAGCATGTAATACATGATCAAATAATTTATATTACTGCCAGGAGCATATAAGCTAAAGGAGATCAGTCACAAGGAAGGGCTATGTTTGCGACGTATTCTAGGTATAAAATTCATTAACCCTTTCCCTACTTCAGTAAGGCTCACTGTCCCCTTCTTTGTCTTCAAGTGTTAAAGCTTGCACCTGACTTTATATAGGTTTTGACCTGGGCTCCCTGCCCCTGTGGCAACTAGGACATTTGGTTTTATGTCGAGCAGAGTGCAACACAATTTCACACCATTTTCTCCCCTGTCCATTCCAGGGCTTTCTGTTTGCCCTTAAGAGCAACGGTTTAAAACATAACCATCTTATGAAGTCAAGCAGATATAACATCTGCTCATACATTTCTATTGGCCAGAGAATGGTAAGAACCGGTTACTATGTGTTAAAGAAGAAAATAAAAATACGGGGCTAGAATCATTTAGGAGTTAGAATCATTTAGCATGTTTCTGTGATGTAGAATATTGTATTTTGCTCATAATCTCGACTTTGGCCAAATTTCTACCAGTTGAAATCGGCCAATTGACTTTAAAGTTAACAGGCATGACTCAGATTAAGTAAGTAGTACTGGCTGAATCTCATCCAGAAATGTAGTCTTTTAAATTCAAGCCCAAATCCTTTCTGGCTCATCGGCAGGCTCTCTTCTTCCAACCATGTTAGAGCGAGTCTTTCCATGTCCTTTTTAAATAGAGTTACCTTCAGACAATCTTCACAAAACCAGGCATTTAATAAAACAAGCTAATTTACACTAATTTCACACTCATATATAATTAGGCAGCCCTCACATGGTTTCTCCTAATATGAATATTTTATAAAGTTACATCAAAGTGTCAGAGACCTTGGAAACTAAAAGTATAAGAGGGATAACCAAAATGTCAGAACCTCCCAAAATATGAAAGTACTGTCCAAGTCTTGGATAGATTTGACTTTACAAGGAGTTAAGACCAGCTGAATGAAGAAAGAGTTGCAGCTGAAAATTATGCTTCTGTTTATTGATGCTGATTGATCTGTTGTTTGTTTTCAATGTTTTCTCTTCATGTTTCTCTAATGTTTGCAGTTTGTTTTTTTTTGTTTTATATGGAGTGTGGCACAATAAATTAAGAAGAGAAACTGCGTGAAGCCAAATGCCAGTTTAATTTGGGGAAAACAACTGGGCAATTCTACTATTATCAAACTTAAGTCCTCATATTGTTCCCTTCCCTAGTTTCTTCTCACATAAAGTATATCTATTGCTGCAAAAATAATTGTCTATACTCATAATTAGAGGCTGAGAGAAGCCAGAAGTGATTGATTCCCCAGGTATACTTCCCTGGTTGACATGCTCCCTAATATTAATATTATATTTACCAGAAAGTCAGCTTATGTTCCGGGGACCCAGGTTCGAATCTCATTAGGGCAGATGGTGGAATTTAAATTCAATCTTGAATTAAGAATCTGCTGATGACCATGAAATCATTGTCAAATGTCAAAAGAATCCATTTGGTTCACTAACGTCCTTTAGGGAAGGATTTTGATTTGATTTATTATTGTCACGTATTAATACACAGTGAAAAGTACTGTTTCTTGTGCATACCATTCTAGAAAAGGAAAGGAAAGTGTGCAAAATGTAGTGTTAAGTTATAGCTAGGATGTAGAGAAAGATCAACTTAGTGTGAAGTAGGTCCATTCAGAAGTTTGACAGCAGGGAAGAAGCTGTTTTTGAGTCGATTGGTACGTGACCTCAGACTTTTGTATCTTTTTCCTGACGGAAGACGGTGGAAGAGAGAATGTCTGAAGTGTGTAGGATCCTTAATTATACTGGCTGCTTTGCTGAGACAACAGGAAGTGCAGATGGTGTCAATGGATGGGAGGTTGGTTTGTGTGATGGGTTGTGCTACATCCACAAACCTTTGTAATTTTTTATGGTCTTGGACAGAGCAGAAGCCAAATCAAGCTGTGATACGACCATTAATGTTCTGGAAACCAGGGTTCAAATCCCACCACAGCAGATGGTGGAAGTGAATTCAATAAAAAAAATCTGGAATTAAGAATCTACTGATGACCATGAAACCATTGTCAATTGTTGGAAAAACCCATCTGGTTCACTAATGTTGTTTATTGAAGGAGATCTGCCTTCCTTACCTAGTCTGGCCTACATGTGACTCCAGGACCACAGCAATGTGGTTGACTCTCAACTACCCACCAAGGACAATTACGGATGGACAACAAAAGCTGGTCAGCCAGCAACGCCCATGTCTCACGAATGAATAAAAAAAGGCACTTACTGAGCTGAAAGCAGAAAACCACATCCGACCACTCTGATTTGTTCCAGTTTGTTTTTTATCCATGTTATGAAATTCTTGTGCCTCATCTGTTTTTATAAACGGTTGCTATGAACAGAAACATGATGATAATGAAGTAATCTGTGATAGCGGTTTGCAGATATAATAATGATGTCCTTTTATTTATCACATAGTTCTGCTAATGCAGCATTTGAGAGATGTACCTTTGCTACTTTCTTCTAGCATAGTGCCTATTTGTCCTACCTTCAAACTTGGGCAGCACAGTGGCACAGTGGTCAGCATTGCTGCCTCACAGGGTCTCAGGTTCAATTCCAGCTTTGGGTCACTGCCTGTGTGGAGTTTGCACATTTTTCCTCCGTCTGTATGGGTTTCCTTTGGTTGCTCTGGTTTCCTCCTACAGTCCAAAAATTGCGGGTTATGTTTATTGACCACGGTAAATTGATCCTAGTGTCGGGGGTTAACAGAATAAATGTGTGAGGTTATGGGAATAGGGCTTGGGTGAGATTGTGGTCAATACAGACTTGATGGGCTGAAGGGCCTCCTTCTGTCCTGTAGAGATTCTATGATCTATGCATTAGCTTCTTCTTCATTACAAGGGGTCACAGTGGAACATTCCAGAGTTGCTGTGAGGGTATAGAACTATTTAGTTGCAAATCAAATTAGTAATGAGACAGGACATGTGACATTCTCCCCCCAAAAATTTGAAGTGTTGAATTAGTTGGAAAAATTGAATAATTTTATGCAGTTTCTTCAGCGGAAATTCACACTAGAATCTCTCTTTCTGTGTAATGCAGAAATAACCGGCATGAATATCATTAGATTTCAGTGAGTGGAGCCTATTCTTACCTGGGAAGGTGAGACCAGCAAACTCTGCACTTGTGCAGTGGCCCCAAACTGTCAGCCTCCCATTTGCTGGCCAGTTCGATTGGTGGCTAACCCAGGACCCCCTGCAATGCTGCCACTCCACCCTACACAGCCCACTCACAGCCCCCCCATCATTCCTGAGCTCCCTCATCGCAGACCATCCCGACGTCTAGCCTGCTCCCCCCTGCAATGCCAATACCCTCCAGCCCCCACAGTTAGAATTCCCCCCAAGTAGACCATCCCCAATCTTCCGACAGACCTCCGTACCCCCGCCCCAGCCCGCTGACCTCCCTGTTGCCGCCATCAATCCCAATGCAGGGTATCAGCAGGATCATATGTCTCCACCAATCATACTCTACATCCCCGCTGCCCCATCAGGCCCAGTGTTCTTGCACTGCCCCATGCCCGATGGACAGTGCCAAAGTGCTTTCTGGGCATGGGCACTTTGCCCCTTGGGTAGTGCTGGGAGGCACAGGCTGGCACTGCCAGGTGCCCATGCCTAGAGGAAGCAACACTGGCTCTTTGCCTGACCCGTTGAGGGGCCCCAATTGCCCCCCTTCACTCCAGCAGGGTCAGGTCGACACATTTAAACTCCCCTCCTGTTTTTTTGAAAGCGTTGCATTGAAGCAGCTGAAAGTGAATGGGACAGTGCTAACTTTTTCCAGATTGCCCTGATATTAGGTAAATGTTTATACCTGCTTATCTTTTGGAAATCTACTTAAAAGGTGTTCAAAATGCACAGAAAGTGAAAGAAAGACATACTTTGGTATGTGCTGAGGTTGTTGATTCCATTACAAAGTGCTTTCATATATAATAAAGTGGATTTGGAATGTCTGTAATAAGTTTCAACTAAAGTTCATTTGGATTTTGCTGTATATTTTAAGCAGTGTTGCTTATTTCAGTCTTAAGAGTCTCCCTGATGTAATGTTGAATTTTACAAGCCTCTTAGCCAACTAATGTCCCAAATCCACTCCCATCCCCACCCAGCCCGAGCCTCCAAATCCCCAGCTATCTTGAAGGATCCCCTCGGCATCTAGCCGAGCATCAGCAAAGTGGCTGCTTTGCCCTGGTGCATCCTGGCACTAATTGGGGACTGGTACTCATCTCCTTCCCTTCCTCCCTCTCTCCATCCCTCATTTCCTTCCCTCACTTCCTTACTCCCCGTCTCTTTCTTCCTTCTTCCTCTCTCCCCTTCATTCCATTCCCTCGCTCCCTCCATCATTTTCTTCCTTCCCTCCCCATTTACAGAAATAAGACAAATAAGTTGTGTATTTTATCACCAAAACTTTGAAAATGTTATAGAAGTTCTTATCCCAAATATCATACAGCAGCTTCTTAAGTTAAATATTAGTGTGGTATCATTTTATTTGTATTTATTACATTATTTTTGTTCATAATTTCTCGTTCAACTTTATTGCTACAAATATCTAATTGCAACATCAAAACACAACATTTAAATACAAGGTAATTAAAGCTGAATAACATAATTGAAGTAAACAACATATTTGAACAGTTAAATATTTAAATGAGGGCATAAATATACCAATAAACTGTTCAAAGCAAACAAAACATAAATGTCTTTTAAAATCTTGCTATCATGTCCTGAAGCATATAGTGAGAAGTCCCACATCACTAGGTTAAAGGCCAACAGGTTTATTTCATAACAAAAACCACCAGCTTTCAGAGCGCTGTTCCTTTGTCAGGTGAGTGGGAGTTCTATTCACAAAAATATAAAGCATATAAAGACACAAACTCAATTTACAAAACAATGGTTGGAATGCGAATCTTTACAGGTAACCAAGTCTTAAAGGTACAGATAATGTGAGTGGAGAGAGGGTTAAGCACAGGTTAAAGAGATATGTATTGCCTCCAGACCAGATAGTTAGTGAGATTTTGCAAGCCCAGGCAAGTTGTGGGGATTACAGATAGTGTGACATGAACCCAAGATCCCACTGAAGCACAGAGACAGCTGAAAGTGTATGGCTGTGAGAATGTCTGATACCTACGTCTAAGCCATTGATTAAATTTTCTGAGCAGGTTCCAATTTCTCTGTTTAGTTTCATGCAGCGAGGTATGCAGCTCATCATCCATGAAGTTCTGACCTCTCTCCTTCAGGAATAAATTTTCAGTTGCTATGTTCTAAATTAAAATATACGAATACTTTTAAGTGTGCCACATATAAAGTTGTATAACAAAATTAGTGCAGATTTATCTATGTTCACAGATGTAAAACAAACAAAACTTATGTTCACTTATGAATATTGAATAATAATTATCTTCAATCATAAAAAAATTACACTTTAAATGAAATAAATTAATGGGAGAATCCTTACAAATTTTAGCATTTAAAGGGATCTAGGTATGCAGACCCACAGTTCCCTGAAAGTGGCAGCTCAGGTGGACAAGGTGGTCAAGAAGGTATATGGCATGGTGCCCTTCAGCGGTCAGGGCATTGAGTATAGGAATTGGAAAATCACATTGCAGCTATACAAAACTTTGATTAGGCTGCATTTGGAGAATTGTATACAATTCTGGTTGCCACACTACCAGAAGGATGCTGATGCATTGGAAAGGGTGCAGAAGAGATTTAGCAGGATGTTGCTTGGTTTGGAGGAGATAGACTGTGAAGAAAGGTTGAACAAACTTTGATTGTTTTCATTGGAGCATCGGAGGAAGCGGGAGGACCTGATAGAGGTTTACAAGATTATGACAGGCTTGGATAGTCAAAGTCTTTTTTCCAGGATTGAAGGGTCATCTACCTGGGAGCGTAGGTTGAGAATGAGAGGGGGAAAGTTTCAAAGAGATGTAAGGGGCAAGATCTTCATACAGATGATGGTGAATACCTGGAATGTGCTGCTGGAGGAGATGGTGGTGGAAGTAGATTCTATAACAATGTTCAAGATAGATATATGAGTAGGCAAGGAAGAGAGGGGAAAGACCACGTACAAGCAAGAAAACATTAAAGAGGCATCTGTGTCAGCACAGATTTGGTGGGTTGAAATGTTGTTCCTGTGCTGTACTGCTCTTTGTTCTTTGATCCATTAACAATAGCATCAACTGTTTAAAAGAAATAACAAAAGAAATTATGAAAATGCTTCCACATTCTGTTATAAGGGAGAAATCTTTTGCTCTCTTTGCATTCAGTATAATCAGCTCTTTCAAGCACTGATTTTAATGGGCATTTGCAATCTGACTCTGATACAAAGATGCTTTCCAGACTCCTCCTGGACTGTGCTTGGGCCTGTAGGCATTATCTTGATGCCAGCCTGCTGCTCCCACCGGAAGTTCAATCGGGTTTTTTTGGATGGAGTTAAGTGGGTAATTTTTCCTTTAGTTCCGACAGCCCCATGGATTTTCGTCGATAGAAAGAAGTTATGGGTTTGAAGAGGGAAATTACGAACCAGCCAAAAAGATTTTTAGACAGAACACATAAGGCACTGAAAGACTAGCCAGCATAGAGTTAAATGATTCTTGAAACAAAGATAATAAGCTAATAAAACAAATAGTTTATACAAAAATGGATACGATAAGAGAAGTAAATAAATAATTATGATTTTAAAACATATATGCTGATACTTTAAGTATTGAATGAATTGTTGTTCACTTCAACCAAAAGCAGGTTACTGCAGGGAATGATGGTAAAGGCAAAGAGTTCAGAGCCAAAGGCCTGGGAATCTCAGTAGTTAGCAGAATTCACATCCGAAAGTTTATAGTGAGGGAACACATTTTGCAACTTTATGAATAGGGATATTCATTGTCTCGACACAGAATAGATAGGTACCTGGATGCAGGATCACATGGCTATCCAGTTTTGACAATGAGTCAGTGGAAATGTTCACTTTGACCTCTATGGTGAGAGTCCATAGTTACATAACTTCAAGGAAGTGAATTCAGCCATGATGGGAGTTAGTATCCTGATTGAATGGATGAATAAGATATCATTACATCAGTTAGTAAAATGCGGTTTGTTGAGTTACTGGTCAGGAATTAGTATTGATATAAGTTTGCTAAATGTAATTGGTTTTGGACTAATATGAAGCTGGAATGCTCGATAAGAAAATTTATAATTGACCTGGAATGAGCTGTCAGAGGCAGTATATAGGTTAGATTCATTGGAGATTGATTGTATAAGTTAGATTCATTGGAGAAAGTTTGCTGTCCAATTCCAGAACTGGTTAACCCTTTAGATGATCTCCAAGTAGCTATTTTTTCAGTTTTTAAATAAATTTGTATCTCTATACAGAGATATCTGCCTCTTGAGTTTTGTATTATCTGTAGTTAAAGACAGTACTGGCTATCTCAGTTCATCCCACAACAGAGCCGAAGACTTTTCAAGCTCCTTGGATTCCTGACCTTACCTGACCATTCCTTTAGTTTATTGTGGCTGAAGTTGAGCTTTTGGCGATTCGGCAGCATAAGGCAGGAGACTCAACTGATTGTCATGGACATCGAGCATTGTGATGACTGGTAGATGTGGAAGATCTGCCAATAAGCATTGCAGTTTGTTAGATGGCAGTATAAGTTTTGTTAAATCTGTCTGATTCCACCATCAATCACTTACGTTGAAGGAGACATTCAAATAGGATTCCTCTGGGAAGGGCTGAATATTCATTGCAGTTTGCAGTATCCTTGTTTACTCCTTATGTTACTGTCAAAAGTAGTTCAGTGAAGTTATTCAAGCACGACTTTCCATTTTGAAATCCATGTGAGCTATTCATTATTATATATTTTTTTGATGCTTTTCTATTTAATCCTTTCGTCAGGATTCCATTATTTATCCTATTAGGCTGATCAGTCTATAGTTCCCTGGACATCTTCTATCCTCTTTTTCAATCCTTATTTATTTTCTAATCTTTAAATCTCATTGGATATGGAGAATATTTAGTCTTTCACTCAGGTTCCAGATGCTCCATTTTCCCAGCTCTGCCACTATCAGCTTCCCATTTTAGCAACTCACCAAGCAATGTGTTTTGAATTGAATGCTGCAGGGATAAGTCTAGTTAATGATAGCCAGTGTTAGCTACCCTGTTACAGCAAATATTTAGCTTATTTTTTTAAAATAACACTTCAAAAGGTTTAAATGGTTGCAGAATGTTAAAATATTGTATTCAAATATCTGTAGATTAGCATTTTGTTTTATTGCTGAGGATAACATCGAAATTGCAAGCAGTAAACTAGTCACATAGCCTTCACAGTCACCCTGATCCCCCTCTGTCCACCTACTAACCCTTTGTTCCCTTTTCCTTCAACCACCACTTTAACATATTCTTAAATTTTGCAATGTTCTTAGCTTCAGTTATTAATTCCAGAATCTTTATTCTTTGTCCAGGGAACATTTATTCAAATCCCTGCCCTATATCCCTTTGGAGTCAATCATAGAGGTTTACAGCATGGAAACAGGCCCTTTAGCCCAATTTGTCCATGCCGCCCATTTTTTACCACTAGGATAGTCCCAATTACCTGCATTTGGCCCATATCTCTCTATTCCCATCTTACTCATGTAACTGTCTAAATGCTTTATAAAAGAGAAAATTGTACCTACCTCTACCACTGTCTCTGATAGTTCGTTCCAGCCATCTCACCACACTCTGAGTGGAAAAATTGTCCTTCCGAAACCTTCTGTATCTTATCCCACTCATCTTAAATCTATACCTTCTAGTTTTAGACTGCCCTATCTTTGGGAAAAGATGTTGACCATCTACCTTATCTACCCCCCTCATTATTTTATAAACCTTCATAAAATCACCCCTAAGCCTCTTATGCTCCAGGGAAGGAAAAAAGTCCCAGTTTATCCAGCATCTTCTTGTAATCAAACCATCAAGTCCCAGTAGCATCCCAGTAAATCTTTTCTGCACTCTTTCTAGTTTAGTGATGACCAGATCAGTACACAGTATTCCAAGTATAACTTCAACAAGATGTCCCAACTCTTGTATTCAATGTTCTGAACAAGCATGCTGAATGCCTTCTTCACCAACTTGTTCACTTGTGATACTTCTTCAAGGAGCTGTGAGCTTGAATCTCTATATCTCTTTGTTCTGTGACTATCCCAATGCCCTACCATTGTCTGAATAGGTCCTACCCTGATTCGATCTACCAAAATGCATCATCTCACATTTATCTAGATTAAGCTCCATCCACCATTCATCAGTCCATTGGCCCAATTGATCAAGATGTTTAATTTTGTAAAGAGGTCCATTTTTACAGAATAGAGGCGGCTATTTTGCTGCACTTCTCTAAGCCAGACATATTCATTTGGATACCTGTAGCCTTTTGGTTGTCCACAGCTAATCATACAAATCTAATTACAATCAGGAGAAGGTCTGGTAATATTTCATGACCTGTGCCTTCCTGATGGTGATTGACGTTTAATAATCTTCTGTGAATTATCATTTATTGAACATATTGCTTAGATTAGGTGCAACCATTATGCACAGCCTGAACTATTTCGCCTTTTGTGTGATTGTGTTAGATGAGTATGAATTGATGAAGATGAAGGGGAACAAAAGGAATGGCACAGTGGTTAGCACTGTTTCCTCACAGCGCCAGGAAACTGGGTTCAATTCTGGCCTAGGCTGACCGCGTGGAAATTGTACTTTCTCCCACTGTCTGCCTGGGTTTCCTCTGGATGCTTCAGTTTCCTCCCACAGTGCAGATGCACAGACTATATTATGTTGATTGGCCATACTAAATTGTCCCTTAGTGTCCCAATATGTGTCGGTTAGGAGGATTAGCAGAGTAAATACATGGGTTGGTGGGGATCAGATTGGGGTAGGATGCTCTGTCAGGGAGTTAGTGTGGACTTGATGGACCAAATGGGCTTCTTCTGCACTGTAAGGGTTTGAAGATTCTATGAAAACCATAGCAAAAGCTAAAACAGCTATGGGAAGGGAAGCAGAAAGACATTAAGAGTGTGATTACCCCCCAAAAAAAGGAATACCTGACCGGTAGAAAAACACATATTTTTCCCATCTATTTTTTTGGATGAGCTTAGTAAAATGAATTTCCAGCACTCTGTGCAACACAGAGACCATTAGAGCATTTACTCCGGGGAAGGGTTGGTACTTAATCCTGCCTGAGAGGCTGCAACAGACTGCTGAGGGGGCCAGTGCGCATGCGCTGATCTCCCAGTATAGTGGAAGATCTGTTGACATGTGCATCCCCCTGACATCACCATTCTCTGGATCGCAGCCCAGGTACCCCTCCCAACATTGCCAGCCCCAAACACCCATACCCTCAATGGCGGGCCCAATCCCCCCAATTGTTGGCCCTGATCGTCCTCCCAATGGCTGGTCTCCTAATGCCCAGACCAGCCTCCAGTCACTGGTCCCACAACAGCCCCCATCACCTAATGCACAATTCCCTCCATTTTCACACCAACCCTACCTACCTCCACCCACCATCTGTCTGGCCCCACTCCCTCAGGCCCCACTCCCTTGGCACTGCCCAGTATTTGCTGGGCGTTGCCAAGGTGCCAGGCTGGCAGTGCCATGCCTGTGCTGCCCAGGGGCAACCTCCCGTCTCCAACTTCCAAGGAGTAGCCTCAAGAGCCTCTGGGCCTACTAACAAGGCCTCACGTCCAGTTCCCATCGCTGGGGACTGTATGTGATCTCTGCTGATGTGGATCTCCACTGGCAAGGTCAGTAATCTTTGGGAGACTGGATTAAACCATACTGGGCTTGGTAAATATCCATGCTGTAATTGGCCATGTGCCATTCCCCAACATGAGGCTGATGCCCGGGAAGATTGTGGCTGGAGGATGCTGGTCGCAATTCCCATTTTTGGCCTCCTGCTGATATTTCCTGTCCCTCTGCACTGTTTGAGTAGCACAGTGAGCCTGGGCAATCCCACCCTAAATGTTACTTTAACCATCGGCCTGTACTAGTGGAATCTGTAAATCCCTTTGAATAATTTGACGCAGATATTTTTTAGAGTTAAATTCAAGTGCCCTTGGCTTAATGATCCATGCAGAGCTGACTGAAGATAAACGATTGTTTCAGAAGAGTGCGAGCCACATTCAATTTACACTTTCTTTATGTTTTGTGGGATCGAAATTTAATTCGATCGAAATTTTTCCGAATAGAGACTCTTCTCTCCTGTGCATGATCTGGAGATGAATTTGCCTGGTGAATGCTGGATTCCGGGGTGAATTTGCTGTCAAGAAAAGAGAGAACCACACACAGAAGTTGTTAACATTCTGGCATTTGGAAATCCTATGGCCCTCTCATTAACGGCTGATTTTTTTTTCGCTGTCATGCACATGAATTACTCTTTTTTTAAACCGTGCTCAAGCTGGTAACACCCACCAGGAAAAAAACTGAAACCATCATGCAGTCCTTAGTCATAATTGTTACAAGTGTAAAGGCAACCAGCTGCTTCAGATACAGCTTGTATGTCATTTGGTGTGGGTGGAATACTTCTTCTGACGTGTGTCAAATTTACATATATGAATATGATGGGGATGTGTGATTTTAAATCTCAGTTTTAATTGTGCCAAAGGTTACCCTCTCAATACATGGAGTAAATGCAATGACTGGTGACCACTAGTTAGCCAACTAACTAGTATTGCTATTTATAATTATGTACAGAGTACAATCAATATGTTCATCACGTAGAATCATAGAATCCCTACAGTGCAGATGAAGCTATTTGGCCTATTGAGTTCACACTGACAACAATACTATCCAGGCCCTATCCCCACAGCCCCACATATTTACCCTGTTAATCTCCCTGACACCAAGGGGCAATTTAACGTGGTCAATCCGCCGAACCTGCACATCTTTGGAATGCCGGAGGAAACCCACGCAGACACAGGAAGAATGTGTAAACTTTGCACAGTCACCTGAGGCTGGAATCGAACCTGGGTCCCTGAAGCTGTGGGGCAGCAGCGCTAACCACTGTACCACTGCATTCCATCCGCAACTCGAGTGTGAAATTGGGCTGCAAAAAGAGATGCGCTTTGTCTTGAGATCCCTGCTCTTGTTCCCCATTGGGCAACTGGGTCACATGATCCATCCAATTTACATCTTTTAAAGGAGCCAACATCCTTCCCTCTTTAAGTCACTTATTACACAGTACATCACTAACTTAAAAATTTTTGAAACATTAATAATAATGAACATTTTTAACAGTTTGTCAGAAAGACTTTTTCTGCCTCACAGCTCCGAGGACTCGAGTTCGATTCCCAGTTTGGGTCACTGTCTGTGTGGAGTTTTCACGCTCTCCCCATGTTTTCTTCCCATACTTTGGTTTTTTCCCACAGTCTGAAAGATGTGCTGGTGAGATGCATTGGCCATGCTAAATTCTCCACCAGTGTACCCGAATAGGCACTGGAGTGTGGCGACAAAGGGATTTTCATAGTAGCTTCATTATAAGCCTATTTGTGACTAATAAACAAACTTGTTTACAACTTCTTTCCTCTGGGAGTGGCATAGTTTAACTGGTTGAAGTTCAACTGCAGGGCTAGTTTCAGTTGGGTTGTTTTCCCCAGATTCTTATCTGGTACAAGAACATCATTTCCCACTATTTCCTCGCTTTCACTGGGAGCTACACTTTGGCCTGTTACTTGCTGATCAGCCACTTCACTCTTTCGACAAACGACACTATTTTGTGGCGAAAATGGATCAGGCATCAATACTGACTCCTGGGATGACTCCTGTCTCCGCAAATGAATCATGTGTTTCTTCAGAAACTTGTCCTGCACTTTCACTTCATAGGACAGTGGCCCTGTTCTGACTGCACCAACTCCTGGGACCCAACTAAGTCTGCTTCCAAAATTCTTTACAAAAGCTGGGATTGTCTATCTCAAATGTTCTTTTGAAGAATCATGGTTCCTTTCCTATTGACTCTGCCTTGTCCCCACCCTCCCTGACAAATGTGGACCTGCCAGGCTCAACCTGGTTCTCAGCATCAGCAACTCAACTGGAGCTGAATATGGTGTTTGGGATGGTTCTATAAGCTAACAGGAGCCACGTTATCTTGGTTTCTAGTGATGCAAATGATTGTTCCTTCACCAAGCTTGAATATCTGAACTGCACATTCTGCCAATCCATTTGATGAGTGATAACATGGCATAGCTTGGATTTGCTTTATTCCATTAAATGTCATGGATTTTTGGAATTCAGAACCTGTGAGCACCGAGCTGTTGTCTGAGACAAGTACTTCTGGTACGTAGTGGGTGGCAAAACATTAGCCCAGTTTCTCAACTGTGATGTCTGAAGTTGCGGTCTTCATTTTGAATACCTTCATCCACTTGGAATGGGTCAAAAAAGGAACTGGTATCCATTAATGACGAACACAATCTAAATGAATACTCATTCATGGCCAACCTGGCCATTCCCAAGGGATTAGCAGGTAAATGTATACCCTTTGGTGGGACTAGAGATCCCACCAGCATGAAAGTCTGAAAAGTTGCGCCAAAGCTCAAAATCTAATGGGCAGATTTCAGCCAAACAGGATACATGGATAAGGTATGACTCAAGGAAGAAGCTTTTGGGAAAGATGTTGTTTGGGATTCTGAAATGTTTTAAAAGATCTGTTGACTTTGGGATATCGGGTGAATTGACATTTTTAAATATTGTAGACTGTTTTATTTAAAATGGTGTGGGTCATCTCAGCTGCTATGGTGGAAGTTGTCACAGCTGTCAAAATGGGAGCAGGTTTTTCAGAGCAGGTTGTTGGAAAGAAATTGGCCTGATATGGTTGTGACGTATAAGTCATGGAAATTATAGAAACCCTACAGTGCAGAAAGAGGCCATTCGGCCCATCAAGTCTGCATTGATCACAATCCCACCCAGGCCCTACCCCATATCCCTACATATTTACCCATTAATCCCTCTAACCTATGCATCTCAGGACACTGAGGGCAATTTTTAGCATGGCTAATCAACCTAACCCGCACATCTTTGGACTATGAAAGGAAATCAATGCACCCAGAGGAAACCCACACAGACACGTGGAAAATGTGCAAACTCCACACAGACAATGATCCAAGCGGGGAGTCAAACGCAGGTTCCTGGAGATGTGAAACAGCAGTGCTCTGCTGCCCAGAAGTGGTGACATATATGGGGGTGGGGCGGGGGGATGAGTGGTGGAAGATTTGTGAGATATTACATTTTCCTGCCCCACCCATCCGAAAGCTCAGAGGGGAGCCCACGCTTGCTGATACCTGCAGTCTCACAGCTATTTAATGGTCCCAGGAACGTTCACTGGCTAGATACAGGATATCTGACCTTCATTCAGGACCAAGTCTCAGAGTGCTGCCATCCAATCTCATTAGTTGGCAGTTCTGTGGTGCCAGCAACACAAGTGGCTGGGAAGATAAGCATCCCCAGATTCAATGTCCTGGAGTCCACAACCAGGTAAGGATGAAATCAAAAGAGAAAATCTCAGCAGGTCTGGCAACATTTGTAAAGAGAGAAAAGAGCTGACGTTTTGAGTCCAGATGACACTTTGTCAAAGCTAGTAGTCAAGTCATCAAGTAAGCATGGTTGGTCTCCTGGCGGAGTGGGAAGGTGAGTTCTGGGGAGTTGGTGAGGGAGGGATGAAGGCCATTGAGGAAGGTGCCCTCTGCCTTCCTGCCTAAGGATCAAACAGGGTGACTTGCTGATCTTTGCCCTGCTCCTGCACTCCTCACGCCAGCCTCAGAATTGTGGATTGGTGGGAAACGGCCTTTGTAGTTATGAATTGCTCATTTAAAACTCCTGAATTGAGGCAAGTACAGAAGGGTGGCCAGCGGGTGGTGGGAAAACAATCCAGGAAGTTTCACCACCCCACCCACCAATCCCCACAATTGGGAGACCATGAATTTCCGCCAGGATTTTTTTTTGATGACTATTTCTATAAACCACTGGAATATATGTTACAGTCTGCTGAACCAAAGATACTAACAATCATCTGTGCCTTTGTTCCCATTGAATAAAAGGGAGTTAATATGGTCATGTCAATTAAATGCAGAGTCATTGATATTATTCTGTCAAATAATGTCATTAATAGCAAGTTAAGCAGGGTTTTAATTAGCATCTATGGCAAATTACCCAATGTGTTTTGAGGAAAAAACTCTGAGCTCATTTACAAGCTGTGAATAGCTATTGGCCCAAGATAATTATGACAGAGTTAGTGTTTATTCAGTGTATCTGAATGCACAGTGAATGATATATCTAACCTAAATGTTTGCTTCAGCAGTAGGAAACAGGAGCTTTGTTTCTTATCAGTTTAGAAACCTATCTCTGATTGTCTTAAGGGAGAAAAAGGCTGGCATGGTGGCACAGCGGTTGGCACTGCTGTCTCACTGGGACATTCCCGTTACTCAGAGGATGTGAATCTTTGGAATTCTCTACCCCAGAGGGCTGTGGAAGCTCAAACATTTTGTATGTTTAAGGTAGAGGTTTCGGATTAATAATAAGGTAAAGGGTAATGGGTGCTAAAGACATTGGAGTATGCAATCAACCACAATCATATTGAATGGAGCAGGCTCAATGGGCTAAATGGTTTCCTCCTGTTCCTATTTTTAAAAAAAAGTTGCATAACTTCCCATAGAAGAGTGAGTAAGCATGTCATCAAGGGATATACCTCATTCCCTAGGATCTATACATATTCCTTGGGGATAGCAATGAAGATCTGAGAGTGCTGTAGGATGAAGGAGTCATAGAAACTGCAACATACATAAAGAAAGCTCATTTTGCATTCACGGATCTGTTGAATGTTGAGGAAACCCCCTTCTCTTGATGAGTCTGAATGGGCAGTCACTGGGTGTCTCCATGGCCATGTAGATGCAATCAATGATGGGTAGTGGGGGGAGGGAGTGGGGGAGGGGAGAGAGAAATCTCAGCCCTTGCTTGAATTAGTAATCCTGTGGGAGTATTTTGCTACTGAAGAGATGAATGACACAGCTTAACCCTGCAGCTTTTATTTCTAAATTAATTGCAATCTGAGGGACCTATGTTGCTCATTCTTTATTAATGACGAATGGAGAAGTGAACGGGAAATCTTTGCCGCTAACTGCCTGGAACCACTTGGAAATAAAAGACAAACGTTGTGCTTTGCTGTGACTCTGTTTTCCACACGGCTGGAAAGGTCACAGGAATCCTGACTGACACTTAGCACAACACTGCAAGCAAGCAAAGAAATGATTTGATGGAGTTCATGGACCAAAGCCTCACTTTATCTGTCTTGTAAACCACAATGTTGTCTTTTCTCTTGTCCTGTGTATTTCTATGTAAAAATAATCATCCAAATGCCAATAGAAGCCTAGGCTTGTGTACAGCTCCCCACACTGAACAAGCTTGCATAGCTTAAGCAGATAAAGGCAGAGATCCACATTTTGAATTGTATGTTTTTAAATTTATTGTACAGATGCATCACTGGTGGGTCAATATTTATTACTCATCTGTAACACCCTCCATTTCAGAAGACATTTGAGAGTCAATCACATTGCCGTAGGTCTAGAGTCACATGTAAGCCAGACCAGGTAAGAAAGCCGCCAGAATTCCTTCGCTAAAGGACATTTTAGTTTGATTTGATTTATTATTGTCACATGAATTAGTAAACAGTGAAAAGTATTGTTTCTCGCACACTATACAGACAAAGCATACCATTCATAGAGAAGAAAAGAAGAGTGCAGAATCACAGAATCCTACTGTGCAGAAGGAGGCCATTCAGCCCATCGAGTCTGCACTGACCACAGTCCCACCCACATCATATCCCCATAATCCTTTGCATTTACTTTTGCCAGTCTCCCAGACAGCAAGAGGCAATTTAGCATGGCCAACCCACCTAACGTGCACATCTTTTGGAGTGTGGGAGGAAACTGGAGCACCTGGAGGAAATATATGTAGATACAGGGAGAATGTGCAAAGTCCACAGAGACAGTGACTCAAGCAGGAATTGAACCTGAGTCCCCAGTGCTGTGAGGCAGCAGTGCTAACCACTGTGCCACCGGGCTGCCCACTATTGGAATGGCTAACTAATTAGTGATACAGTCATAGCTAGGGTGTAGAGAAAGATCAACTTAATGCAAGGTAGATCCATTCAAAAGTCTGATGGCAGCAGGGAAGAAGCTGTTCTTGTGTTGGTTTGTGCATGTCCTTAGATTTTTGTATCCTTTTCCTGATGGAAGAAAGTGGAAGTGAGTATGTCTGGGGTGTGTGGGGTCCTTGATTTTGTTGCTTTTCTGAGGTAGTGGGAAGCGTAGACAGAGTCAGTGGGTGGGAACCCATCACTAAACCAGATTTAGTTAAACAGATGGATTTTTATGACAATCGATAATGGTTTCAAGGTCATCATTAGACTTTTAACTCCAGATTTTTATTGAATACAAATTTCACCTTCTCCCTTGGGGCGATTTGTACCCAAGTCACCAGTGCACTACCCTGGTCTCTGGATTGAGTGAGTACCACTGCACCACTGCCTCCCCAATGTAATCAGCAAATCTGGATAATTGCAAAAATGCTAATATTTTTTGATGTTTCCATGTCTTTATCAATCTTGTTGTATTCTCACAAGGTTATCAAAAATCTTGGAAATAAAATAATCCTAAGGCAATACCAAAAAATTATTTTCATTGATTTCCTTCCAGCTAGGACACACTTTCCCTGCTTCAATTAACATTGCACTGAACTTAAAATCCCATCAGTTTACTAGTCTGTGTGAGAACACTAGCAAAATTACACGAGATATATTTAAAATACATTTTGGTGGTATAGTGACGCACTGGTTAGCACTGCTGGCTCACAGCATCAGAGTCCAGGGTTCGATCCCCAGCTTAGGTCACTGTCTGTGTGGAATTTGCATGTTCTCCCCGTATCAGTGTAGGTTTCCTCTGGGTGCTCTTGTTTCCTCCCACAGTCCAAAGATGTGCAGGTTTGGTGGATTGGCCATGCCAAATTAATCCTTAATGTCAGGAGGAGATCTAGCTAGGGCAAATGCATGAGGTTATGAGCATAGGGCCTGGATGGGATTCTGGTCAGTGCAGACTCAATGGGCTGAATGGCT
Organism: Sphyrna mokarran; assembly: GCA_024679065.1. Taxonomy (NCBI): domain Eukaryota; kingdom Metazoa; phylum Chordata; class Chondrichthyes; order Carcharhiniformes; family Carcharhinidae; genus Sphyrna; species Sphyrna mokarran. The sequence goes on from JAGIQG010000015.1 coordinate 39,475,116, forward strand.
TCCTTCTGCACTGTATGGTTCTATGAAAGTGTTGCATCTGGGGTGATCTGATAGTTTTAACAATGACTTTCCAACCTTTGGGTTGAGAATTCAAATGCCAGCTTGGACATGCATTCGCTTTCAGCCACGCTCAGCTGGTCTTTCAATGTTAACCCAGCCAGCGACACTTTTCCAAAGGAGAAGAGATCTCTACTAGGCAGAAGCAAAGGAAAATCTCGAAGACTCATTGGCACAAGAGCTGCCCCTGTCCATCCATCACCAAGAAGTAAAGGAAGAGTAATGTGGATACTGGAATCTGAAATGGGAAAGGAGAATGCTGGAAAAATTCATCAGGTCTAGCAGCATCTGTCTGACTCAAAACTTTAGCTCTATTCTCTCTCCACAGATGCTGTCAAACTGCTGAGTTTTTCCAGCATTTTCCCTTTTCATCACTGAGAAATGCTGGCAGCAGATATGGAAAAATTCAGGCTCTGCATTGAATAAAGAAGTGTGATGATGAGAGGGGGATATCTTGGGAAAATATAATGAGAACAGGGGCACATCTTTCAGGGACTGAATGATGGGAATTTGAACATTTAATTTGCAACGGTAGTTCATTATTCACCTAATTTACAAATCATTATACATAATTAATATTGTATGATGTATGTCTGTATACTGTATGTCCTCTGAGGCATTAAGATCTGAGCAATAAGTCCTTGATGTTAATAGTTCCAGTGACTGAGCAGATTCATTTCTTTTTATCTGTAACTAAATCAGATCGTTCACTCATCTGTTTCCACTCACTTCTTTATGCTGATGAATTTACTGAGATTTACATTTTATAGGCCTGTTGAGCGGTGCGTCCTCTGGAGACTTTTCATGTGGCTTATCTCACCATCACAATTCCGCCTGCCATCTTTTCACCGCAACCTCAGCATTCCAGGCCTACTCATCATTTAATAGCTACCCACGATATTATCTGCTTACGAGCGCTGACTCATACCATTGCTGCCTTTTTATTTTTTACCACAAGACTTGCTCATCATTATGTCTACTGTTTCAATAGTTCTATAGAGACACATCCGGATGACAATCAGTTTTGTTTGAATCTGTCCAGTTTTAGTGTTGTATCAAGTTCACATGCTACTGATCAAAAGTCCTTTCTCTTTTTATCTAGAATCACACATCTTTGGCTGAACATTTGTGTCCATTAGTCATTTGTGTTCTGTTGAATTTAATTATCTGATTATTGAATTCTTTTTGTTTTGTTCAGTTTATGCTGCATTGAAAGGCACTTTGACTAAACTTTACCCCTCACATACAGTGAGTCTTTATGGCGACATGTCTAGTGAGATGTAACAGAAAAATAATTCACTTAGGTAACCTGTTGATCCTAGTTGAGATCAAGTCATTGTATATTCCGATAAAAATCTCATATCGAGTCTTATCCTTATCTGGCTGCTATCGCTTTTTTAATCAATCGTTGAAATTGGACATCGCAGGCAAGGCCAGCAAATACCATCCATCCCGAGTTTCCCTTGAGAAATGGATGGCACGGTGGCACAGTGGTTAGCGCTGCTGTCTCACAGTTAAAGTGACCTGGATTTGATTCCAGCCTTGGGCTACTATCTGTGTGGAGTTTTCACATTCTTCCCGTGTCCAGGTAGGTTTCTTCCAGATGCTCCTGTTTCTGCCAACACTCCAAAGATGTGTGGGTTAGGTTGATTTGCCATGGCAAATTGCCTCTTAGTGCAAGGGGGATTAGCAGGGTAATTATTGGGATAGGGCCAGATTGGGATTGTTGCTAGTGAGACATGGTCAACCAAGTAGTCTATTTCCGCACTGTAGGGATTCTATAAAAGGTGATGGCGAGCTGCTTTCTTGAATCTTCAGTGTCTTTGAGATCCAGGCACATTCATGGTGCTCCCGGGCAGGGGTTCCAGGATTTTGATCCAATGAGAGTGAAAAAATTGTCAACATATTTCCAATTGGAGTTGTTGTGTAACTTGAAAGGCAGCTTTCAGGTGGTGACGTAATCCATGCACCTGCTGCCTTGTTCTTCAAGTGGTAGAACTCATGGATTTAGAAAGTGCCCAATAATAAGCCTTGTGGAGATGCTATAGTGGCTGATATTGCTATTTTTATACTTTTCAGTTACTAAGTCATGTTTTGTCTGGAGTACAGATAGATGACTGCTAAAGTCCTCACTGCATTTAAAGAAAAAGTACAGCATTCTCCACTGGAATATAACCATGAATATAAAAAGGATATTGTCCATTTATTGAGGTTTAACAGTCATCTCTTATTATGTGTTTTCCAAATGTTGATTGTGGTTATTCTGGGAATAGTCAATTTTGTAGATGACCTTCTCGTGATATTGCAATGCCAGTATCTAAATTTAAAAGCTTTCATGTTTAAAGTTTTAACATTTGAAGTTTATTCATTAGTGTCACAAGTAGGCTTACATTAACACTTCAATGACGTTAGACAACAAGGTGCTTTGGTCCACCTTGTTGTCTAACAAGGGGCATACACACAATGGGTCGTGAGAGGGCTGCTCTTGGATTTTTTTCAGAGTATCCTAGTGCTTCACGTCGTTAGTGTACGCTTGATCCGGACCATTTGATGGGCAACACGACAGCTCAGTGACTATCTCTGTGCTGTGCAGATACATGGATTTGGGCCTGTGATTGTGGGAGTTTGTGCATTCTCCCCGTGCTTGCGTGGGTTTTCTCCGGGTGCTCCGGTTTCGTCCCACATCCCAAAGACGTGCTCTTAGACTAATTGGCAAAACAAATTCTCCCTAAATTGTCTCAAATTTGGTTTTTAATCCATAGATCTATAAACATGGATAGGGATCGCGGGTAGAGGTGGGAACATCGGGGTGGCGGCGCGGGCTCGTTGGGCCAAAGGGCCTGTTTCCTGTGCTGTTTTGTTCTTTGTTCTTTGTTACTGTGAAAATCTCCTGGTTGTCACACTCTGGTATCTGTTCACAGACACTGAGGGAGAATTTAGCATGGCTAACACAACTAACCAGCACATTTTTTGGATTGTGGGAGGAAACTGGAGCACCTGAAGATAACCCAAGCAGACATAGAACATAGAACATTACAGCATTACATTACGTTACATGGGGAGAACATGCACACTCTGCACAGTTACCCAAGCTGGGAATCGAATCCAGTACCCTGGCGTTGTGAGGTAGCTGTGCTAATCACTTAGCACAGAATGGATCTGTTTTTGGTCCTTCTGGCAACTTACATCCTGTCCTGTGGCAATATTATTGGAATTGTTGGGTGAACCTCCACATTTATGCTGCTGTTCTCATCACTACCTTGATGCCTCCTTCATAAATGGAAAGCTTGTACTACATTCTCAAATTGTCTCTGTGGCATCAAATGCTAAAGATCACCCTAGCTGAACCTCAACAAAACTAAGCTCCTATTAGTATTCTTCAAAGCATCAATTCTTCGAGCTGCCAAGTCGAGCTCAGTCAGGAAATACTTCAATATACTCAATGTCCTATTCATATCTAGGCTTGACTTTCTTCCCATGTGCACTGCATTGTTAAAGTTGTTTCTTGTATCTCTATCAAGTTGTATTTCTCCCCCCGTGACAGGTTTTTTGCACATCTAGTTTTGTGTTCTCTAATGCCTGTTATCTCAGCTCCCATTTCAATCTTCACAGAATCACACAATCCCTACAGTGCAGAAGGAAGCCATTCAGCCCATCAAGCCTGCACCAACAACAATCCCATCCAGGCCCTATCCCCATACCCTGCTAGCCCTCTTGATATTAAGGGACAACTTACCATGGCCAATCAATTTAACCTGTGCCTGTTTGGAGTGTGGGAGGAAACCTATGCAGACACGGAGAGAATGTGCAAATTCCACACAGACTGTCACCTAAAGCTGGAATCCAACCTGGGTCCCTGGCACTGTGAGGTAGCAGTGCTAATCATGGCACCACATTCAGGTCTAAATCTCCACAAACATTAACTCATTTGGAGTGTTGCAGCCCTTGTACTCACATTCATACCCCTACCTTTCCATTCTCTCCAAACTCAGCACAGTGATTTGCATGTTCTTATCCCCTCTGCAGTCTGTCAGTGTGTTTAAAGCCTCATATTAATCTTAAAGGTTCAGATGATAATGAATAGTTCACACTTTTGTCGAAACCTCATGCAGCCTGATGCTTTTGAAGTACTTCAAATATAACTTCAAGTATAAACTCCCACAAACTGTTTGTTCTTGCGTCAAAAATGAAATAACACGAGATGCATTAGCAGGCTGTCAACTATTTCCATTAATCGCAGGAAGACCTGTCCATTGCCCTCAGAGAAAATCGATGGCAGTTTTCCTTATACGTACCCAGAAGAGAAAACAGATTTAGTTTAAATTGATCCTTTCAAAATGATTATAGGTTAGGCTGCAAATGGGTTGCATTAAACTGACTTCAGTGTTTAATTTCAAGGGACAGGTGCTGACGGACATGACTTCTAACATTTTTCTTTGCATGGTTCCCATGAATATCATTACCCATGCAATGGCTACTGTAAAAGTGGAAATTAAATGACCATTAGCAAAGTGGTGATGGGATTGCCTCACTTGTTTGGTTTTCAGCTCGTTATTGAAGCTGATTGATCTTGGATTAGCTTCATTTGATTTATCAGTAATGACGTGATGATTAATCTGCAAGGTTTGTAATGAGAATGGGTATCCATGTTTGTGACTGTGAATCTCAGCCTTCTCCAGAGATCTGAACGTGCCAGCCATGAGTGATGAGATCCATTATTTTTCCCTTCCACACCTACTTGCTTTAGCAGAGTGGATGAGCTCATAGGCTGCTGGCTTCTCTGCAACTATGAAAGGTATAGATGATTTTTCAGCAGTGTATTTTCCACCGTATCATATATGGATTCTGGAAAGCTTTGATATTTTTAATCCCAATCAGACCGAAACAATTTGTGGAAGCAAGCATATGTAATACAATAGATTGTGGATGTAGTGTTCATCTGGTTTCTGGCTGCAATCAAGGTTTGGCATTGTCACTTAAACCTCGACACTCCTCAAAAGCAGACTGCAGTATTCAGTCAAGATTGGAGAGCTATGGTCATGGAACGTGGTTCTCATTAGAAATCTGCCACAGCACAATACAGATGATGACAGGAATCTACCACTGAAGAAATGAAGCTATGGGATTTTGCTTTTGTAAAACATAAAGGCTTCTGAAAACAGTCAGCATCCATTTAAAAGTACATCTTAAATTTGAAACATAATTTAAAAAACATGGTAAGATATGTATCAATTCAGCCAGATCATTTTGTCAGCTTTTGCAATAAGCCTGTGTTCACTCATTCCTTTTGAATCAGGAAAGGATCCATTTTGTTTCTGAATACTTCAGTTTATATTTGGCGACAGAATTGTTGACATACGAAATACAATAAGAATAAACTGACTTGCCATGGAAGTTATGATATTGGGAGATACATGTAATTAATTGAGAACAGATGGATGCAATGTGCTGTGAATTGAGCTTGTAGCTCCCAATTAAGTTAAAAATACTAGAATTTTAAGAATTCGATTGAAATTTGTTTATAATTCAGCAAAAAAAATAACAATTTAGCTAGAAGAAAATTAGCAATTATAATTAAAATATATAGGGGTGGTATGATGGCACAATGGTTGGCACTGCTGCCTCACAGAGCCAGGGCCTTGTTTCAATTATAGTCTCGGGCACTGTCTGTTTGGAGTTTGCATGTTCTCCCTGTGTCTGCATGAGGAGCTCCAGTTTCCTCCCACAGTTCAAGATATGCAAGTTAGGTGGGTTGGCCATGTTAAATTGCTCCTTAGCGTTACTAAGATGAATAGATTGGGTGGATTAGCTATGGTAAGTGTGAGGCGTTATGGGGATAAAGTAGAGTGGTGGATGTTGGGTGAGAGGAGATCTAGGATTGGGTGAGGTATGCTTTCGGACACTTTCCAAGAACAATTATTTTATCATGTTCTATGTCCTGTTTCATTTTTTGTCTTTTTAATGGGAAGCTTACATAGCAGCAAAGATACCTCACATCAGTACTAATATAAAAGTTAGTTTGCATGTATTCACCACATTTTTTTAGTGAGCTGAATGCATTACTTTCCCCAAGCCTGAAACAAATACAACTTTCATATTCTCTAACCTTCCTTTTCTCCATACATTTCAACCAATCTGTTCACACAAAATTGAGGTACTATTACTATCTAACACAGCACAATTAAATGAATCTAAACAAATACATTCATTACCAGATTAAAGCTTTTTGAGACTAGTAGAATTCCCTCAGAATGATCATTATCATCATCACCATCTTTTGAAAATACTGTGTCATGCGTTCCTTCAAAAAAACTTGTACTTCTACTTTTGAGTAGTTCATTGCCTGATGATATTTGAGTCAAGTCTGAAACTCATACCAATTGTTCCCCAGGAAATCCTAGGATTCATTTACCTGTTATTGTTGCTCCAATCCTGTCGTCTGCTGTGATATTCTGATCAGTTAAAAGTGCTTTCATTTTCATTCTTTCTGTCTGATTCTCTTCCATTGCACTGGTTGTACTTGTGCCCTGTATCTGAATGATCTGGGGAGGCCATAATCATTGGCTCCTCCTCCTTTGTAACATCCCATTTGCACCATCAAATCTGCTGGACATAATTGATTAACTGTTTTTTAAAGTAGCGTACATTTGATCCAAAAGAATGTCTTTTTCTAAGAACTGAATGATAGTTAAAGCTAGGGGACTATACATTTTTAGAATGTAACTGGTGACACTTTGTATGGGATGTAATGTAACCAAGGGTAACAAGCTGTAAAGGGTCAGCTGGATCCAATTACAGAATGATGTGCTGGTCAGCTGACTCACTATAAATAAGGATCTGTTGGCAATTGTAAGAAGTTTGGATTGACTCAGGGTGAGGCCCCAAGTTTGAGTTATGAAGTTTCTTTATTAAACCTTTTCTTTGATTTATAAGTTGAAGTAAGTTTTACTAAGTGTATATTGTTTGCATTTGAAGAGTTCCTTCTGAACCAACATCCATATATAACACCTTACTACAATTCAACTATTTAAATGTGAGCTCTGAATAAATATTCTATGTATTTAATTTACGCAGTCTAACTGTTAAAGATCATGATAATCTCCTCTAAGGAATGATCATCTGCCTTTTGGAATCTTTAATAGTCTTGCCATGCTTGTAGGCATTTAATAGATCATCTTTCTAGAAATTATCATTCAAGAACCTTAATAGAGGATCCAAACCTTCGTCAGTATCCAACCAACAGACATCCAACTCACAAAATACTTTGTTCCTGATTTTACTTTTGTTGAGAAGTGACAATGCCAATGTAACCATAATCTGAACAACTTACATTTACTTTCATTCTTCACAGAAGTGACTCTGATTACAACACAGTCTTCTGTCAGAAATAAAATCTCTTAGTTTCCAACCTTCACCTTGAGGCAACTGTTCGCTGCTAACATGTTAAACTTCTAACAGTCAGATGATAAAATAAGAAACCAGACACCATAAAATACTTGATTTATATACAGAATGCAACATTACATAAGAACTAGAGCAGGAGTAGGCAATTAGCCCCTTGACCCTGTTCCGCCATTTAATATGATCATGGCTGATCTCATCTCAACCTCAACTCCACTTCCCTGCCCATTCACCATAGCCCTTTAAACCCTTACTAATTAAAAATATGTCCACCTCTTCCTTAAATTTACTCAAAATCCCAGCATCTGGGGTAGTAAATCCCACAGGTTCACCACTCTCTGGGAGAAATTATTTTTCCGCTTCTCTGTTTTAAACCTGCCACCCCTATTCCTAAAACTATGATATCTTGTTTGAGATTTACAAGACGAAACGTCCTCTCTAGTCTACTTTGTCAAGCCCCCTGATTACCTTGTACACCTCAACTAGATCTCCCCTTTTTCTCCTAAACTCCAGGGATTATGGGTCTGACCTACCCAATTTTTCATTATAACTCAAACCCCTCATTTCTGGAGTCAACCTAGTGAACCTCCTCTGAATTGCCTCCAATGCAACTACATTTCTCCTCAAGTAAGGGGGCCAAAACTTATTCTAAGTATGGTTCTCACTGATGTTTTGTACAGTAGCAATAACACTTGCCCTACATTAATATTTTATTCTTTCAGCAAGAAATGCTGTTTCCTTTTCCCTTCCTTATTACCTGCTGTACCTGCATACTAGTTTTCTGCGATTCATGCACGAGGACACCCAGATCCCTCTGCACCAAAGCACCCTAAAATCTCTCTCCATTTCGATAATTTGCTTTTGTATTTTTTCTACCAAAATAGATAACTTCACATTTATTCACATTAAACTCCATCTGCCAGATTTTGCTCCATTCACTTAACCTATCCATATCTATTTGTAAATTTCTTATTTCATTATTATAACTTATTATTGGATCTATTTTAGTGCTCTCTACAAATTTGGCTGTAGTATTTTCTATCCCTGTATCCAGGTACTTAATATAGATTGTTAATAGTTGGGGCATGAGGATCGAACCCTATGTTAGCCCACTAGTTATATCTAGTTATATTTGTACGGTGGATATTAAATAAATCTGCCACAGATTTTTAAGGCTAACAATTCTCACAGATGTGCATCTGACAATGTGATAATTGCAATTACTGCCAATTCTTAGCACTGAATATTAACTATGATATGTGAAGTCTCATTCACTCAGGTTTAGAATTCCTTGGAGATATAAAAGACTTCTGCTTCTCCCTTCTGTCTCTCTTAATCCAATTTTTCTTTCCCTGTCTTATTTCTGTAATGTACATAATTTAACTTGGAATTTCCGCATCTTAAGTTCTACTTTATTCTCAGTTCTTGCATTGTTTTACTTGCACACCTTAAATCTCATTTACGAGGGAGGTAGCTGAATGCTTGGCCTGTTCATTCAGCTTCCAGAAGCATCACTCCGCTCATTCATTAGCAATTTCACCTTCAACGATTTTGTGAACAAATATTTGTTTCAAGCTGAAATCTGCAGGGGCAAGTCTATCTGTTGCAGCACGACTCTGGCCAAGGAGACAGAGTCTTGTGCCCTCCCCAGTCGTGAGGACATTTAATTAGGTGGGAGAGTGGTGGATAGGCTCTCTGCCACCTTCACGCTCCATCCTGATTAACTACGAAGTGGGAAAGCTTATGAACGGAAAGCCCTTGTTCAAAGGGCATTCAGTACCTGATTGAGATTATTTAAGTTTATTTACTATTGTCACAAGTAGGCTTACATTAACACTGCAATGAAGTTGCTGTGAAAATCCCCGAGTTTCACATACTCTGGCGCCTGTTTGGATACGCTGAGGGAGAATTTAGCATGGCCAATGCACTTACCAGCATGTCTTTCAGACTGTGGAAGTAAACTGGAGCACCTGGAGGAAACCCATGCAGATACAGGGAGAACATGCGGACTCCCCACATATAGTCACCCAGCCAGGCATTGAACCCCACTCCCTCGCCAACATTGGAAGAGTAAGCATGCTGAGATCCACCACTGTGCTTGATTCTTTTCCACCCCTCCTCACAACTCCTTTCTTGAGACACCTCTCCTGCCATCACTCAACTGTGGCCTGGGATCCAGTGACGTTCCTAGGGCTCAGGTGGTTGTCATACTGCAGCAGCCATTACATCCCTGGTGGCACTTTAGTTCAGTAAAGCTTTTGGCCTGTGTTTTATTGGTAGCTCTTGGCAGGCGGGTCCTTCCAACTTCTGGCCTATCAATTGCCTGATTGCTAGATGATGCAGGGCTCTCACTGGCTCACTAATATGTGGCTGAGACTCTGTCATCTCAACAAGGTCCAGCCATGGCAGGCAAGAAATGTTCAGGTGTGAAGATTCCGTTTTTTACATTCAGGAACCAGGGTGCAGTAAATGTATAAACACATGTTAATCCTGGTTAAAGTTTGGCTGCCAATAATTCTAAGCTGATCTGTGCTACTGTTGAAATCTGAAAGTGGATAAAGTTGCTGACAATTATGCAGCATATTATATCAATGCTTTGGACAGGTTATCTGAAAGACTCATAGAACTCAAAAAGGCTGGATATGTATTGGATTGCTTTGGACCACTTTGGTATGAAAGCATTTTCCTCAGTGTTATGCAGAATCTTACAGTAGAAATTCTTAATCCACAGTAAAGCGGGGAGAAACAGGCTTCAAGGATTAGCAATGTTTGTAATCAATGTTGTAAATATTATTAACCTTAATGATTTTTATAGAACTTGATCATGAGCTTGATAAACGGGAAAATCTCTAAACCTTGATATAGAACAGAATAGAATCCCTAAAGTACAGAAGAAATCCATTCAGCCCATTGCATCTGCATCGAATCTCCAACAGAGCACTTTAACCAGGCCCTAATCTTATAACTAACCCCACATATTTACCCCATTCATTCCCGTACCTATATAACTTGGGATAATAAAGGACAATTTAGCATGGCCAATCCGCCTAAGCTTTGAACTGTGGAGGAAATTAGAGCACCCGGAGGAAACCCATGCAGTCAGGGGAGAATGTGCAAACTCCACACAAGCAGTCACTCAAGGCCAGAATTGGATATGGAGCGCTGAGAGGCAGCAATGCAAACCACTGTGCTACGCTATAGCTTGCAGTATTAAAGAATGAGTTGAAACATAAAATTGGAACAACTAATTTCTGGCTATGTAAATATTTTCTATCTCATCCAAGAGAAAACTACCAGATATTTCTTTCTAACAGCATCACTTCTCTTTTACCTGAGTTGTCTAATAGTCAGAAAAATTGCTGTATTGTCATTTATCGTGAAAATCATCAGGAGTGCAATGTGCAGCAGCAACTCTTTGAGGCACAGCGTCTTCTATTGCTGCTCCCCAAATACTGCACATACTTGCTTTTCCAGTGTTGATCACAGGTAACATTACACCTGTTATGAACAATATTGTGTAAAATACACCAAATGCATCACATGTAAAAAAAATTACACTTGTGGCTGAAACCTGTAGATCAGGTGCAAGGAATGACTGAAGATGTTGCTATCAATGCTATTGTGGAGAGGGGAAGAAACTAGACAGACATTGAAAAAATGGATGTGGGAGAGAAAGGGGGAGAACATGAGGTATAGGATGGCACGGTGGCAAAATGGTTAGCACTGCTGCCTCACAGTGCCAGGGACCTGGGTTCGATTCCCAGTGTGGGTGACAGTTTGTGCAGAGTCTGTGCATTCTCCCTGTGTCTGTGTGGGTTTCATCCTGGCGTTCTGGTTTGCTCCCACAGATTGAAAGACGTGCTGGTTAGGTGCATTGGCCATGCTAAATTCTCCCTCAGTGTACCTGAACAGGCACTGGTGTGTGGTGACTAGGAGATTTTCACAGTAACTTTATTGCAGCATTAATGTAAGTCTACTTGTGACAATAATAAATAAAACTAAACTAAAAAATAAATTTGGATGTCAATGCTTTAGGATATGGGTGCCAATGACTGGGAAAATGATGTTAGAGGTAGAATACAGGATGGGATGCGGACAACTTGAGTTTTGGTCAATCCCTACTTAGTGTAAAGTGGAAAGAGGGCATTGGAAAAGTTGGGAATGAAAAAGACAATGATAACATTTCAAGAGCAATGAGAGTGACAATGGGTGGAGCTTTTAACATAGAAGTCGGCCATCTTGGTGACAAGTTGAGTATTAGATTTGGAGCTCATTCCGGAGTTGGGCAGTTTCCCATTCAGTTGAGTTCAAATGGCCATCTTGGGAGAGGGACAAAATGGGTTTTGCATATTGGGTTTGATAATTAGCAAATTGGACGTCCACTCACAGTGTTCCTGTTACTCATTTCTTTATGGTATCATTTCAGCATTCAAATAAAAGACTCACAAATCAAAAATTTTATTTTTCCCTGCGTTTCTAGGGTTATTAATCCATTCATGAAACAACAGGACAATTGTATTTAAATTCTAGTTTTGTTAATAGATCAGTAAATAAAACAAAGCTGACATTGAACCTTTTTACTTATCAAAAAGAGAGACATTGATTTGGCTGATTTTTAAATTGTTTTTTCTTGTCTTCTTGTTTTGACATTTTCATCAATAGTGCTTGATACTTTTTGTCTGCGTTTAAGAAGTGAAGCTGTGCCTTGGAAGCTGAAAGGTCTCATTACTTTAAAGGTTAGTCCAAAACACATCTCGAACAAGACAGTTGGTGAGTCACATGGACAATTATCTTCTGTGGGTTAAAGTGGAAAATGGAACTATTCACTCATGTACTATGTATCAGCTAAGTACGTGCAATGAGTAGCAAATGTTCCATGGTGGCAAAACACTTTGTGTTCAATGTTGGAAATATAGAAATTCCTCTTGTCCCCAAAGACAGCAACCCACAAAATTCTTGCTAGCACTGTGGTATAGATTTCACCTTTCCCAATATTGTCTCCAGCCACAGGGGAGACTCCTGATGTCCAACAACCATGATGCCCTTAAGCAGGCTAAGCAGCCAATAACATTTTAGTGTTTTAACAGAAAGCAAACCAGAATATTGTTTACTTTTTTAAAACAATTCTTCAGAAAGCAAAATAAAGATTGGAACATTTATTTAGAAGATGAAATATCATAAACAAACTTTAAGAAGAATAATTAATATTTTAAAATCTATGGAATTTTTATAATGGAATGGAGAAATTTGTCATTCTACAAATAAGGACAGAAAGGTGGTTCAGAGTAATCATGACTTAATGCGCCTTTAAAAGTCATTCAATATTCAGTCCTCCCGCCCCCACATCTCCAATTCTTCATCCAAGTTAAAATTGGCCATCAAAAATCTGTAATGTTTGCCTGAACTAAAAGGTTCCTCATAAGCTGAAGTGATTAAGTAGGAGTATTCGATCACATTATGGATTAAAATTAATGCTGAGAGTTTTTATTAGTTATTCACAGGTATGCCCATTCTGAACTGTTTAGAGGACCAGATTCAAGTACATGGGATATAACTTTTGCCTGGGGTACGATGGTGAGAATGCTAGTATAAAAAATATAGTTTATATCAATTCAGTGGTTTCTAATTGATTTCCAACTGTGAGAACTTCAACAGTACACCTTGCGGAGAAGCAGGAAGTCAACTTCTGGATTTCCGCAATTATCTGTGCCTGTTTTGGTGTCTGTTGCTTCACAGAGTAACTCACCTGAGGAAGGAACAGTGCTCCGAAAGCTCATGATTCCAGATAAACCAGTTGGACTTTAACCTGGTGTTGTGAGACTTCTTACTGTGCCCACCCCAGTCCAATGCTGGCATCTCCACATCATTATATTTTTATGTGTTAAAAGCATAAAAATGCTTTTTTTAAGTGGTAGTATGTCCTTCCAAGAATATTTCCATTCCCTACCATTTGTACTTGACTGGCTTTACACATTGTGAAGACACCTAGTCTGAAAAATTGTAATTCAAATGGTAGCAAGCCAATTAATCCAGTGCTCAATCACAACCATAGCCCACACTCTCCAGCCCAACAATGGTCAGTGACAGTTCAAGTCTAAGGAAGTTTGTTTTAAAAATGCTGTCATCAGTTTTTTTGTCAGCCAAGAGGATCATTCCTATCCCTCCTAGATTCACAAAGTTACCTAGGACCTTTCTGACATGCCAACTTCACCTCAGCATGATTGTAGCTTGTTGGAGATCATTTCCAGGTGACACCATTTGAGGCCTGAACACTGCGCTTTTCCCTCTTACCCTCAGCCCCTGATTTCACAGTTCCAAACAAATGGTATATCTTCCTTTTCAGCCATCCTGATCCATGTTATGCTATGTTATCTATGTAGCCTCTTTAAGGAAGTGGTTGATGTGATCTGGGGTGTACAGTGAGCTTGTGATGGTTGTCATTTAGAGTGTGGAGTGAGTAGGCTGAATAAAGATCTGTGTTCCCTGATGCCTGGGAGTGGAGTGGTTCTTGATCCCTCGCTAGTAAGGAGCATAACAATCCTAGTTAAAATTGGCCCAGGAAAATGTGTAATATTTGCCTGCGCTGGGAGGCTTTTCACAGCTGACGTAAGAAAATAGGAATACTTGATAACAGTATGGATTAGAAGAATTAAAAATGAGGGAATTTAATTACTTTTTCCTCAGATAGGCCCATTGTTTAGCAGACATTAAGTTTCAAGCTCATGGGTGGAACTTGGGTCACATGTATGTTAATCAATATGTTAAGAGTGGCAACATTTCCTGATATTAGTGAATTAACAGTAACTATTATTTTCTCAACTCACAAGTTACCATATTTATTGAACTCAAGTTCACTTTGTGCTATAATGGGATTTAAAGTCAAATACCTTGACTACCAGTCCAGTTCCATAACTGTGAGCTACAGATTTCTTCCACTGAGGCATTAACTAAATCGTCTGATATTCTGATCATATCAGCATTATCCAGGATAGAAAATTAAGAGAATGTAGTTTTTGGAATACTAAAAGAAAATATCCAAATATGACTGATATAAACCGCCTTTGATGTGTGCAGACATGCGGTTAAAAACTCTCAAAGGATTGGAGCTTAAGTGTGACATACTTGTCTCACTATGCTGGCAGCATAGTATAGAATACAGTGCAAGGCACACTGCTGAGAAATTCTCTAATGAATCTTGTATATTTTATAAACAATCTGCCATTGCTTCACACACGCTTATTCTGGGTTACATAGAAACATGGAAGATAGGAGGAAGAGGAAGTCATTTGGCTCTTCGAGTTTCCCTGCCATTCAACTGATCATCCAACTCAATAACCTAATCCTGCTTTTTTCCCTTTGATCCCACTTTGATAACCTTTGATCCCACTCACCCCAATTGCTACATTCAGCTGCCTCTTGAATAAATCCAATGTTTTGACACTCTTAGGGTTTGGATTGTGATAGGAATTAAACTGTTTATCGCAGTCATCTAAGCCTCAAGAGCGTATATTGAACACATTTTCAAATGTTCTTATCATCTTCAAGTTTTCTTTTGCAATCTTACCATCAGAATATGCACCTCATATTCCTGCTGCTAACCAATTGCTCAGTTTTGCTGTACAGCTGTATACCATGTTGTCCTATTTAGAATCCATAGAATCCTTCCAGTGCAGAATGAGGCCATTCAGCCCATCGAGTCTGCATTGACCATAATCCCACCCAGGCCTTATTCCTATAATCCCACACTATAACTCCTTGCTAATCTCTTAACACTAGGTTCAATTCGGCATTGTCAATCAACCTAACCCACACATCTTTAGATTGTGGGAGGAAAGCAGAGCACCTGGAGGAAATCCATGCAGAAAGCAGGAGAATGTGCAAACTCCACACACACAGTGTGGAATTGAATCCGAATCTGTGGCACCGAATGTGAGGCAACAATACTAACCGCTGTGCCACCATACCACCAATTGTTCACAGGATTTGAGTGTGACAAGGCCAATATTTATTGCTAATCTTGACTTGCTTTTGAGAAGATGATGGTGGGGTGTCTTCTGGAGCTCCTGCAGGTATACATATGTTTTGTTCTTTGTTCTTTGAGTATAGCCCCAATCTATTCAGTCTCTCCTCATAAGCCAACTCTCGGAATCAACCTCCTCTGCACCCCACTCCAGTGCCAGTATATCCTTTTGCAAGTAAGGAGACCAGAACTGTACACAGTAACTCCAGATGTGGCCTCGCCAGCCCCTTCTACAGCTGCGACGCAACCTCGTTGTTTTTAAACTCCACCCCTCTAGCAACGGAGGACAAAACTCTGTTTCCCTTCTTTGTTACCCGCAAACCAACTCTTTGAGCTTCCTGCACAAGGACACCCGGTCCCTCTGCACGCTGCAATTTTTATTTACCATTTAAATAATCGTCCATTTTGCTGTTATTCCGACCCGAATGGATGACCTCACGTTTGCCGACATTGTACTCCATCTGCCAGACCCTCACTTAGACTACCTATTTCCCCTTGCAGACTTTCAGTGTCCTCTGCACACTTTGCTCTTCCACTCATCTTGTAGATGCAGTTGTAGATGCGCCAAGTTTGGTGGCGTTTAAGAGGGGTAGATAAGTTTATGGACGAAAAGGGAATGGTTTAGGTTAGAGGGTCATTGCTTTTTCCTAATTGGTCGGCACAACATCGAAGGCCGAAGGGCCTGTTCTGCGCTGTAATGTTCTATACCCAGAGTGCTGTTAGGAATTGAATTCTAAGGGGTAGGAGTCTTAGCTGTGTTGTAGAGCAGAAGGATCTCGGGGTCCGGGTCCATAGGACTCTTAAATCGGTCTCGCTGGTGGAGGAAGTGGTCAAGAAGGCGTACGGTGTACTGGCCTTCATTAATCGAGGAATAGAGTTTAGGAGTCAGGAGGTAATGATGCAGCTCTATAAGA
Source organism: Sphyrna mokarran (assembly GCA_024679065.1). Lineage (NCBI taxonomy): Eukaryota > Metazoa > Chordata > Chondrichthyes > Carcharhiniformes > Carcharhinidae > Sphyrna > Sphyrna mokarran. The sequence goes on from JAGIQG010000015.1 coordinate 39,491,508, forward strand.
CTCTTGTCAGACCCCAGTTGGAATATTGTGCACAGTTCTGGTCACCTCATTATAGGAAGGATGTAGAGGCTATTGAGAGAGTTCAGAGGAGATTTACAAGGATGCTACCTGGATTGGGAGGCAGGCCTTATGAAAATAGGTTGAGGGAGCTGGGACTCTTCTCACTGGAGAGGCGTAGGTTGAGAGGCGACCTGATAGAGGTTTATAAAATGTTGAGAGGAATAGATAGGTGGACTCTCAGAGACTATTTCCCCGAGCTGAAATGGTCACTACGAGAGGACACAGATTTAAGATGCAGGGAAGCAAATACAAAAGAGATGTCAGGGGTAGGTTTTTCACTCAGAGGGTGGTGAGTGAATGGAACCGACTGCCGTCGGAGGCAAACTCACTGGGGTCTTTTAAAAGACTTCTGGATGAGTATATGGAAAAGAATAGGATAGGGGGTTATAGATAGGTCTGTGGATTGGTAGATGTGATCGGCGCAACTCGTGGGCCGAAGGGCCTATTTGTGCTGTATTGTTCTATGTTCTATGTTCTATGTTCTAAGATTTTGACCCAGTCATGCTGCTGGAACGATAATATATTTCCAAGTCAGAATAATGTGCCATTTGGAGGGAATGTGCAGATGGTAATGTTCCTATGCAATTGTTACCTTTGATCTTCTATCTGGTGAAAGTTATGCATTTGGAAGGTGCAGTCAAAGGAGACATAGCGAGTTGCAGATGGTACATAGAGCTGCTATTCTGCATTGGTGATGGATGGACTAAGACATTAACTAAATCATCTGATATTCTTCCTTGTCTTGAATGATTTTGAATTTCTTGAGTTTTGTTGGAGCTGCACTCACTTCAGGCAGAGTTTTCTGTTACACTGCTGACTTGTGCTTTGTCAATGATGGACAGGCTTTGCAGAGTCAGGAGGTGAGTTACTCACTGCAAAATTCCTAGTCTCTGTCCTGTTTTTGTATCTACAGTACTTATTTGTTTAATACCAACATTGAATAGCTTTGGGTGTCTGGAAGAAGCCTAACTAGCATTTATACCTGGATACATGGCCCATATAATTCATATTACTGTGGAATTGAGCTTTGAGAGAGGAAAATTCAATTGAAAGCCATTGTAGAATTGTGTTATTGAGGGGTTCCTAATTTATCCCTGAATCTTAGACAGACAAATCCAAAGGTGTGCAGGTTAGGTGGATTGGCCATGCTAAATTGATCCTTAATGTCCCAAGATATGTGGGTTAGGGGGAGTAACCAAATGTGATAATGGGGATAGGGCTTGTGTAAGATGCTCTTTGGCGTGTCGGTGCAAATTCAATGGGCTAAATGGCCTCTTCTGCATTGTTGGGATTTAAGTGAGTTTGCAAGAATCTGAGCAAGACGGAGCAAGAAAATAGAGACAGTTAATCCTGTATCTGAAGCAGACAAAATGATGATCCTATTGTTCCCCATGCAGAATGTAGGGGGAGATCATGCTCAGATTGCAGAGACTGAAGACTGTAAGATTGGCTAAAAAGAGAAGGAATCTCCAATGTAACCCTCACAATGAAAGTCAGTTCCAGTTACCCATCTAAGAAAGAAAACAAGAAGCAGGTCTTTTGGAGTGGAGAATAGTTTTGAATTGGTTTCAGGAAAATCAATGTCCACTTAAGAGACAATGAAAAGTGTAACTGTGGTGGGGGAAGGGGGGTTCTTTGGTCATTTTAAAAGTTAAAAAGGAGAGACCTTTTAATCTAAAGTACCATTTGGATAATGTTGCTTCGGTACAATATTTGGTACAGGAAAAGCCTTAAAACTTTAAATCTTGTCATCTCATCCTTCCAGGCAATAATTGGAAATTTAAGTTTTTTTTAAGTTGTCAGTCTTTATGGAGATTGTAACATTTTAAAAATCTCAATTGATTCACTTATTTTTAGGGAAAGAATCCTTATCCTATCGGGCCCATAAGCGACTTCAGACCTACATCAATGTGGTTGATTCTTAAATGCTCTCTAACATGGCCCATCAAGCCATTCAATTATATTGAGGGATGGACAATAAATCCAGCCTTAAAACTTCCCAAGAACAAAGGACACCAGAACTCTCATTTTCACAATAAATGGATAAAACTGGATAACAATTGGTGGCTACACTCTGCTCATTGAGTCATTAGAATAATCAATTTTTAATCTTGTCAATTTCATAAATGGCTCACTTGCTTTCCACAAAGCAAAAATATTCAATGCCGTGAATATAATTCCAAGGAAATTTGCAGTCCATTCATTTTGTTCAGAGGGCAAAGATAAAATGTCAAATCATCAAACTGAATGATGGCTGAAAAAGGAAGTAGCTATGATGTGGAGGTGCCAGTGTTGGATGGGGTGAACACAGTAAGAAATCTCACAACACCAGATTAAAGCCCAACTGGTTTATTTGGAATCACGAGCTATTGGAGTGCTGCTCTGAACATTAAACAACAGTAAATCTGTTGGATTTTAACCTGGTGTTGTGACACTTCTCACTGTGCCCACCTCAGTACAATGCCGGCACCTCCATATCATGGCTACCACTGTTATCGCAAGCTGTCGGCTCAGAGAGCATCTCTAAGATGATCATGCATATCGACAATCATATGAGGAAGGAGCAGTGCTCTGAAAGCTTGTGATTCCAAATAAATCTGTTGGACTTTAATCTGGTGTTGTGAGACTTCTTACAAGGTCTTCTATTGATATGAACAAGTAAGAAGTGTTTTGAGAAACAGCAGGATTTTTGAGGTTTCTTTTTGCCTGTTGTATGTGGATGGCAAGAGGTGTTGGGATAACTTTCCCCCTTTTATTTCTGCTTCTTGGTTGTTTACAACAAGATGTATGATGTAAAGGGACTTTTTCCAATCCTTTGACTGTTGCGACTTTAAAGGATAGACACAAACAGGCTTTCGGTGAGATTAAATCAAAAAAAAGAAAGAATACATGTTTATTTATGCAACATCCCAAAATTTATAGGCAATTCAAATACCTTCTTTCTTAAACACACAACATATGCACACAAGAAAAGATGAATCATACAAATGAAGCATACACTTAGGTTATGAACAGAGTAAGAAGGAACAAATGGCATGATTTTAAATTAGTCCTTTTAATGGGAAGCATTGTTGGCTTGATGAGCTCCTTCATCTCATTCCTTAAAGACAAATGCAGATTGAAAGTCATTGGATTTTCACACAAAGTGATGGCTGGCTTTTTGTGGTAGAGAGCTACGATTATGCAAGTAGAAACAAATGATCGCCTCTTTCACTGGCTGATTGTCAGGCCGGGATCTGTACTTCATCCTGAACTTCAGTGCTGTTAATTCTAGACTGACTGATTCTAATTGGTCCTTGGAATAATAACACAGGTTACCTTAAGTCAGTTTGGCTCATGTAACTACTCGATCGATGCTTTTATTTTCCACAGAGATGATACAATGTTAAATTTCAGTGCTACACAAGGAGGACGAATTTTGGCCGTTCACACCGGCTTCTGATAATTCGGTTTCTTCATATCTCTCTTTCAGCTTTCAATGTTTTCAAACACTGAGTCTACAGCCAAAACATTTGAGTTTCTGTAAATATCCATTCACATAGGAGCTGTAATAGGAGGAGAAAGTTAATCATTTTCATAAATCCACAAGCATATGATCTGAACATCGGATGTGGACACTGGTTTTAAGGCCAATACACATTTTCCAGCCCTAACTGCCTTAGGGCTGTGATGGCAAACCACCTTCTTGAACTGTGGCAGTTCACATTGTGTGGGTGCACCCATTGAGTTTTATCTTAGAAGTTCCAGGATCACCCAGCAATGCTGAGTGTCATGAACCTTACACTCTTGGTCTCGGTGCTGGATGGAATCTGTCTCTCTCATTCCACGGAACATCAGTGATTACTGTTTTTCCCTTTAATGGTTCTCTCCGTGTTCTGTTGTCTGCCCCTCAGCTTGGGTAGTTCTAAAAGATTAACATGTGTATGTCTCCCCTTGATGGTTGAATTGTTTAACTAAGATGTTTCCTATTGGAAGGACAATATATTCTTCTGGCCTGTCGAAAAACTGCTAATCTCGTTATTGAAATGCTGATGGTTTCTAAAGTGTTAATTTTGTCACATGCTTGCTATTGCTTCTCCCGAGGCACATTCATGACATGAGGAAACAATGATTAAGGACAGTGTGTGGCCAGAAGGGGAACATGAAGGTGGTGCTGTTCACTGGTTCCCTTGTCCTTCTAGGTAATAGAAGTTACAAATTTAAGAAGTGTTGTTGAAGAAACCTTGCTGATAAACTGTAATGCATCATGTAGGAGGTATATGTAACAGTCAAATTATGCCAGTGGTGGAGGGAATGGCAATGACCTTTTTTATAACTCTGTAAATGAATTGCAGCCTATATTTGACTTCATAGTAAATGCCGCTATATTCACCCTAATCTGTCTCCTACAAAGACTTTGCTGATTAGTGGAAGACTAGATGTGCTGATTCTCGCATTTAGCCTGGTGTAATAAAGAAAGAGATATGGATTGGGCTGGACTAGGCCAGAGTGCGACATGCCCTAATTCATCCTCAATAATGCACCAAAGTCTCAGCTCCTTGGACAATGAAACCCTGCACTGCCCTCTGATGGAGCCTTGTATTATTTCATCCACTGTGTCATATCGCAGGAACAGTGCAAATACTAAATGTGTACGTTAAGCATTCATCCATCCTCAACTACCATCTGCATTTGAAATTACTAGTAACAGTTCTTGCTGTAGAGCCTGTCAGCATGAGGTGTAGAACTCTTATCTTCAAATCCCAGGATTCAGATGTTTCAGGAAGGACAGGAAGGGAGGCAAAAGAGGAGGTGAGTGGCATAGTTGATCAGGGATAGTGTCATGACTGTAGAGAAGATGGATGCCGTGGAGGGACTGTTTACAGAGTCTCTGTGGGTGGAAGTTAGAAACAGCAAGGGATCGGTAACTTTGCTGGATGTTTTCTATAGACCGCCCAATAGTGACAGGGAAGTTGAGGCGCAGATAGGGAAACAGATTCTGGAGAGATGTAGTAATAACAGAGTTGTCGTGATGGGAGACTTTAATTTCCCAAACATTGACTGGAATATCCCTAGAGTAAGGGGTTTGGATGGGGAGGAGTTTGTTAGGTGTGTTCAGGAGGGTTTCCTGACACCGTATGTGAATAAACCTCCAAGATGAGACGCTGTACTTGATCTGGTGCTGGCTAATGAACCTGGTCAGATGTCATTGGATCTCTCGGTAGGAGAGCATCTTGGGGATAGCAATCATAATCCTATCTCCTTCACGATAGCATTGGAAAGAGATAGGATCAGGCAGGCTAGGAAGCTGTTTATCTGGAGTAAGGGGAAATATGAAACCATCAGGCAGGAAATTAGACAAGTAAACTGGAAGGAGGTGTTCTTGGGGTAAAGTACTGAAGGAAGGTGGTGGATTTTCAAGGAATGTTCGTCTGCAGCTCTGCGCGACAATGTTCCGATGAGACAGGGAGGTTTTGGTAGGTCATGGAACTGTGGTGCACGAAGATTGTGATGAACGTATTCAGAAAAAAAAGAAAGGCATACAGAAAGTTCAAAGAGCTCGAGATGTTAAGAATCTAGAGAAGTATATGGGTTGTAGGAAGGAGCTTAAAAGGGAAATTAGGAGAGCCAGAAGGGGTCATGAGAAGGCCTTGGTGGGTAAGATTAAGGAGAACCCCAAGACGTTCTACAATTACGTGGAGAGTAAAAGGATGAGATGTGAAGGGATAGAACATATAAAAGGTGAAGGGAGAAAAATCTGTGCGGAATCGGAAGAAATGGCAGAAGTGCTTAATGAATAGTTTGCCTCGGTATTCACGGTGGAAAATGATCTGGGTGATTGTACTGCAGGTTTGCAGCAGACTGAAAAGATTGAGTATGTGGACATTAAGAAAGAGGATGTGTTGGAACTTTTAAATTCTATCAAGATAGATAAGTTGCCGGGACCGGATGGGATGTACCCCAGGTTACTTGGGAGGTGAGGGAAGAGATTGCAGAGCCTCTCTGCAACCTCTTTGTGTCATCAAAGAAGATGGAAGAGGTTCCAGAGGATTGGAGGATTGCGGATGTGGTTCCTATTTTTAAGAAAGGGAACAGGGATAGCCTGGGAAATTGTGTCTTATGAGTCTAGTTGAGTTCTTTGAAAATGTGACCAAACACATTGATGAAGGAAGAGCGGTGGTTATGGTTTATATAAATTTCAGCAAGGCTTTTGATAAGGTCCCCCATGCAAGACTTCTTAAAAAAATGAGAGGGTATGGGATCCAAGGGGCTGTTGCCTTGTGGACCCAGAACTGGCTTGCCTGCAGAAGGCAGAGAGTAGTTGTGGATGGGTCTTGTTCTGCATGAAAGTCAGTCACCAGTGGAGTGCCCTAGGGATCTGTTCTAGGACCCTTGCTGTTTGTCATTTTCATAAATGACCTGGATGAGGAAATGGGGGGACGGGTTGGTAAGTTGCCGATGACACAAATGTTGGTGGTGTTGTGGATAGTCTGGAGAAATGTTGGAGGTTGCAGCAAGACATAGGTAGGAGAAGTGGCAGATGGATTTTTATGCGGATAAATGTATTGTGGCCCATTTTGGCAGATCCAATGGGATGAAAGAGTATAATATCAAGGGTAGGACTCTTAGCAGAGTAGAGAATCAGAAGGACCTTGGGGCCTGGGTCCATAGGACTCTTAAATCGGCCTTGCAGGTGGAGGATGTGGTCAAGAAGTAGTATGGTGTACTAGCCTTCATTAATCGAGGGATTGAGTTTAGGAGATGGGAGATAATGCTGCAACTTTACAAGACCCTTGTCAGACCTCACTTGGAGTACTGTATGCAGTTCCGGTTGCCTCTCTACAAGAAGAATATGGAAGCTATCAAAAGAGTGCAGAGGAGATTTACAAGGATGTTGCCTGTATTAGGAGGCACTCCTTATGAGGATAGGTTGAGGGAGCTAGGTCTTTTCCCCGTGGAGAGATGAAGGATGAGAGGCGACATGATAGAGGTGTGTAAGATGTTGAGAGGTATAGGTAGGGTGGGTGCACGGCAGCTATTTCCCAGGGCCGAAATGGTCGCTATAAGAGGACACAGATTTAAGGTGCTGGGAAGTAGGTGCAGAGAAGATGTCAGGGATAAGTTTTTCACTCAGAGGGTGGTGAGTGAGTGGAATTGGCTGCCATCGGTGGTGGTGAAGGCGAACTTGCTGGGGTCTTTTAAGAGACTTCTGGATGAGTACATGGGATTTAATGGGATTGAGGGTAATAGATAGGCCTGGTAGGTATAGATATGATCGGCGCAATTTGTGGGCCAAAGGGCCTGTTTGTGCTGTAGTGTTCTACGTTCTATGTTCTATGAACCAGATTATTGGGGTTTGGAGTACTTGGACTCACTGCACTTTGAATTTTTTTTTAATGGCTTTTTAAATTTTTTTTGCCATGTGGTGGATTACTCACTATAGTAGGAAGATAATCACCTTCCTGGCACTGCTACAAGCAGCTTCCCTGCCAACTTCAGTTATCCGTTTGTTAAGGAGCTGTTATCAAGTAAATTCGCCCGGCCTACCAGCCAGCTTTATAGTGGCAAAAAAATTCTATAGAAAATAAAGGGCAAAAAATGGTAAGAAAGGAAGATAATCCCTGTAATCCTTGTTTTAAGAGGAAGTCTGGAAGAGATTTGCTAGGTCGAAGTGTATTAGACCTTTCATGTCTTTTGGCTGAGGAAACTTGCAGAAGTTCAGGATATATCCTGCTATAACTCTATGATTATTTGCTTCAGGTATTGTACTGAGCTGTATAAATTTTGTGCTCAGAAATCAGGCTAACGGCAGAAACTGCTCAAGGGAGAGACAGAGTTGTAAAGAATACTAATGATGCCATTAATTAGTAAAAAGAAGTACTTTTCTCATTAGCGCACGTGTTTTATTTGCTGCCTTTGTGCTTCAGGGTTCAGCCAGGTTCAGTTACTCTGTTACACATAACACACATACAAACTGAGGCATATTTGTTTAAAATTTAAAGCTTAAAGCTTAAAACATACTGAGACATATTTACATGGTTACTAGTGTTGAATGTGATCATGCTTGGATCACACCTCACAAATCATGCATACATGTGCCACATGCAAAGTTACCTGTGGTTAAATATTAACAATTACCTCTGATTGCATGTCACTAATTCATGTTCAGCTGTTCATATGTCTGGTTTATATTCATATCAAAAATAATGTTGAGCTGTCAACATGCTTTAGTTATATCATTACATTGGTGTTGTTATTGTGCTAGAATTGTTGTAAAATGGCCTTCAAACTGAGGATGCAGCATCTAGTTATATCATTTTTGGACTGAATAGTTGCATTGTGTGCTTCCAATTAGGCCTCAACAACTTGGAGCTGTTGGCATTGTTGCAATTTTAGTTTGAGCACATGATAACGAAGATTGGCTTGTCTGGATTTCCCTCAGGACAGTGAGGAAGTTGGGCTTGTGGTGTTTCTGTAGGCGAATGGATCTGTAAACAGAGAGCACTCTGCTGTGTCTGATTGACATTGTGGAAGAGCTGCAATCAAACTGGCACCTCAGTGTTCTCTGCTTGACATTGCATGTTGTGGATTAAACTAAAGCACCAGCTTCACAGACTGAGTGCAAATGTGATGCGCATGTGGCTTTCACACTAGGGGCAGTTTTGAGCCCGGACTCTGCGTTTGTGGAAATGGCGGCATGTGGTCAAAATCGGAAAGAGAGCAATTCGCGCCGACAAGTTTCCGAATTCCAACCTTCCTGGCCCTTTGCCAGCAAAGTGTTGAGCAGAGAAGGCCGAGAAGGGACCTGATTGAGGTATAGAAGATAATGAAGGGTATGGATAGGAAGAAGTTGTTCCTCTTAGTTGAAGGGTCAATAACAAGGGGTGAAATTTTAAAGTGAAGAGCAGAAGCTTAGAGGGGATTTAAGGAACTTGCTTTTCACTCAGAGGGTAGTAGGAGTCTGCAATGTACTGCCTGGGAAGGTATTAGAGGTGGAAAACCTCACAACCTTTAAAATATATGTGGATAAGCAGTTGAAATATAACATTCAAGCATCTTTCAGTGGGTGAATTTCACTGATAGACGTTACCAATGCCAATGGGAAAGACTTCCTACCGACTTGGGCACTTAGCCTAAAAACAGGAGAATTTTGCTTAGATGGTGGTGGGAGAAGGCTGCTTCTGTGAGAGGAGGCTGGAGTCCAGTGGTGTACCATAGGGATCAGTGCTAGGTCCATCATTATTCGTGACAAATATATAAAAACAATGTAGATGAGAAGGTGGGGATTTGGTAAGTAAGTTTGTGGATGACAAAGATTAGCAGGGTGGTTCAAAGTGAGGAAGCAAGTCTTAGGTTGCAGAAAGATGTAAATGGGCAGATCAGCGAGAGATGGAATTTAACTTTGAAAAATAGGAGGTGATGCACTCTTGAAAAGTAACAAGGGATTAGTCAATGAACAGCAGGACACTAGGAAGCTTAGAAGAATAGAGGGATCTTGGGATGCTTGTCTAAATATCCCGGAGGCAGCAGGATAGATTGCTAGGGTAGTTAAAAAGCAAATAGGACATTTGCCTCTATCAATTGTGGCATAGAATATAAGAGCAGGAAGTTTATGTTGGAGTTGTACAAATCTGGTTAGGCCACAGCTGGAGTACAGTAGTTCTGGTCACCAACCATGGGAAGGATGTGATACTCTGGAAAAGGTGCAGAGAATATTCATCAGGATGTTGCCTGGATGGAACATTTGAGCTATGGAGATAGGCTGGAGATAGTTGTTTTCTTTAGAGCAGAGAAGGCCAAGAAGGGACCTGATTGAGGTATAGAAGATAATGAAGGGTATGGATAGGGAGAAGTTGTTCCTCTTAGTTGAAGGGTCAATAAAGTGAAGAGCAGAAGCTTAGAGGGGATTTAAGGAACTTGCTTTTCACTCAGAGGGTAGTGGGAGTCTGGAATGTACTGCCTGGGAAGGTATTAGAGGTGGAAAACCTCACAACCTTTAAAATATACGTGGATAAGCAGTTGAAATGATATAGCATTCAAGGAAATGGGCCAAATGCTGGAAATAAGGATCAGTGTAGATTTAATATAATTTGTCTAGTGCAGACATGATGGGCCGAAGGGCCTTTTCTATACCGTATGATTCTAAGGCTGGGATTCTCCCATAAAAATTCTCGGTGCTGAATTTAAAAGTTAGAGTAAATCCCATTGGTTTATTTTTGCGAGATTTTGGAAATGAATCTCCCACACTCTGTGCATCACAGAAAGCAAAAGCGTGAATCTCAATAAAAATCAGAGGGTGGAGCCTATTCCCACTGGAGGATCTAACATCTTAGCACTGAGCAGACCACTGCGCATGCACTGATCTGTCAGCACCAAGATTACACTGTACACAGTAGCCCCACACCACCAGCTTCCTGATTGCTGGCCCGTCCTACAATTCCACATCACTGCCACAGAGAACCGCTTGCCCGATTGCTGGCCTCCTGGCCTCTTAGGGCCAGCACCAATCACATCCTCCCCCCCCACCCTGCCTCGGCCCACCTTGACCTTCCCCCACCCCTGCAGTTCAATCTCCCGATTCTGCCTCCCCACCAGCACCCTGCTTCTCCCCATCCCCACAGCCTCAACCTTTGCCACACAGCCCCGACCCCTCCCGCCCCAGCAGTCCCGACTACCCTCCAGCAGGCTGATTCCACCCCCGCCCCTCCCACCCTGATGGCCAGCCCCGATCTCGCCCTTCCCTCCCTCTGTCATTGATCTTAGAGCAGAGTAACAGCGGGACGCTCCCATGCCTACCGATCTTCCCCACTCTGGCCCCACTCCCTTGACACTGCCTGATTTCTGGTGGGCAGTACCAAAGCGCTCCCTGAATATTGCCACTTTGCCCTTTGGGCAGTTCCAAGGGACCAGGCTGGCATTGCCAAGCTATCAATACCTGGGGGAACACCCCTCCTTACCCAGACCTTCATGGCCCTCTTCATTCCAGTGGGGTTGGACCACCAGCTCCTTGTTAGTGAGGAGTTGTTGTAAACTCCGCTGAGTGAAATAGTCCTGGCGGAAGGGATACTCTAGCAAGCCCGGAGACTTCAGTTCTGGACCTGTTAATTACATGCAAATTTCTATTAGTATATTTTAATTAACTCTGCGCTGATTTTTGGCGCAGAGCTGATGGGTGGCTGGGATCAGACTGGCTGGAGCAGCACAGTGGACTGGGAGAATCACCCCCTATAACTCTGCAACTATGACATGAATATAAAGCTTGGAGACATCAGCAGCAGAATCATGTGTGCTGTGCTCTGCTCCAGGCAAGAGTGAAACTGAGACTGAATCGCATGACACACATCCATTCTAGTGATGGCATGCTACTATCCCTTAAAGGCATATTACAACAGGTATCAGTGACCAGAGACATTCACAGCCTTGGAAGGAGCTAGAGGCAAACAAGCTCAGGACCACAGTGACTGAGAGTCACTGGCAGGGCACGGAGATCACTGCTGTGAGGTATGAGGTTTTCAATGACAAGATATCTGTCACCATCTGACTGGAGAGTCACCATTCACCATCGGACGTATTCTCTATTATGTCCAGGTAGCTCCATTTTTGGCAGTAGTTCCTGCATTGGGAGAATTTGGCCTCTATTGCCTTCCTGCCCTTTTTCTTCTCTCAGTGCCACCTGATTCCAGGAGTTCTGCTTCCTGTGGAGGGTGCCACCAATGGCACAGAATCTGACATTTGGGACTCTATTGCTAGCTGAGCTGTCCTTCTGGACAAAAGGTCACGCAATTGCCCTTTGCAGTTTTACTCCTGTCCGTGATGATGCTGAGTGCTTCTGATCTCACTCAAAGCCTAAGAGCTGCGCCCTCTCGGGCTGCTGCCACCTGTCCAGGGCCAAAGACACCCCCTTCTCTAGTGCTCAGTCTCTCTTTGCCTATTCGATGGGGCCTTTAAATGGGGCCTTGGGGCAGCTAGGTCTAGCTCCTTCCCTTCTATTTGTCTCTCTTCAGCTGGTTGTTTCTGAAGGGATGGGTAACAAGCTAGCCCCTTTAATTTTACTCCTTGACAAACACTTAATGAATTTCTAAACAATGTTAACTGGAGTCAGTGAGGAGGTGGGCAGGATTCCTGTTCCAATTACATATCCCTCCCTCTGTTGCCTTGATAATTACTGCTGACCCCCAGAATTGGCATTTTGAAATTGACATGCTGCCTGATACCTGTACTCCACCCCTCCCCCCCCACCACCCCCACCTCCCACACTGCCTCTCCCTGGTGTTGTGTGATCTCTTGTCCTGCAATGCAAAAAGGCAGGGTCAGGGGAGTAAGAAGTTCACTGGTTATTGTAGATGGAACGTAGATATTTGAGGAATGGAGTATGAGGATGAATGGTTGAGACTGAGCTGTGATCTGCTGTGGGCAAGGTTTGAGGAAGAGTCAGGAGAGGAAAGAGTGTGTGTAATTGTAAAGCCTATTGGTCAGGAGAGTGCTATGCAGGGAAGTGAACAAATGATAGCTGCCACCGGAGAGTTGCAGGACACTCATTCCGAGCCTAATGCGGTGGGAAAGAGTTGCTGAAGTTGGGAGATTATTTTTAGAACAGACTATGGGCCTGATTGGATCATCCTCCACATATTGATGGCAGTGGTAACAATGACTGTAGTGTGGAGGTGCCAGTGGAAGTGCAGCTGCCACTTGCAATGCTAAAACAGCAAATCTAACATCTGTGCAAGGCAGGAGTTACTGCAATAAGAACCTAAAGAGCCATTCTGTTCACTGCAGGCTATTTAGCTTGAGCAGTCTGAGACCCAGAAAATACCTAGGTTGGTGGGTGCTTAGCTTTGCTAAACAGAAATGAAGGAGAATTATTCTGCTGGGAAATGATACAAAAATGGGGGCAGTTATTGTTTCAGTTTTCCTGTTGTTTCATGTTTCCTTAAACAGACTTAAAAACCCTCACAAACAGAAACCAGTGGCGCAGTGATTAGCACTGCTGCCCATCAGAGCCAGGGACCTGGGTTCAATTCTGGTCTTGAATTACTGTCTGTATGGAGTTTGCACATTCTCCCTGTATTTACATGGGCTTCCTCCCACAATTTGAAAGATATGTTGGTTACGTGCATTGGCAATGCTAAATTCTCCCTCAATGTACCTGAACAGTTGCTGGAGTGTGGTGACTCGGAGTTTTTCATAGTAACTTCATTGCAGTGTTAGTGTAAGCCTTATTTGTGACATTGATAAATAAATTTAAACTGCGTCTTTCATCTTTCTGGCATTTGGGTTTATATTGCTAAGATTGAACATGTAAGGCTGATTGTAATCAATTGCTTACTACAAAAATATATGATATCTATTATGAAAATGTCACAAAGCATTTTGTATAGGCTAAGACTACTGTTGAGAATTATTTTCAAAGAAAATAGTTTCCGGCCTGAGTCTGAAACTATTCTATCAGAATCTAAATCTATAAGTCTATTAAATTAAGTGATTCTTTTTGGCAGAAGCTGATTGTTCATTTTAACTAAAATCCCTGTAAGAAGTTAAAAAACAAAACAATTACAGTTTAAAACATTACGAGTAGAATTTTACAGCTATTCATGCCAGCAAGTTATCTGGTCCTGCCACAGTGGCCAAATCTTCATCTTTGTGCAGCTACGGCAGGGCATGAATAGCCCATAGGTTCATGCCCAATGGGTAGGATTTTCCACCCTTGCCATTGGTGGGATCTTCCAGTCCGGTCACTTGCAATGGGTCTTGTTTGCACCCTTCACCAGGATTGCACAGGTCACCATCAGTAGGACCAGAAGATCCCATTGGTGGAAAAAGTCAGCCTATGTCTTCAAAAATTCACTTGCTTTATTCATTGACGGGAGGCGGCCATTGTTGTTAAAGCCCAGCATTTGTGGCCAATCACTAATTATCTTTGAGAAGTTAGTGGTCACCTTCTGGCCTCTGAGTGGCTGCTATGCCAATGCAGAGTCAACCACATTGCTGTGGTTTGGAATCATATATAGGCCAGATCCGGAAAGGGTGGTCAATCTCCTTCCTTCTGGAACATTAGTGAACTAAATGGATTTCAATGACAAACTACTAACTTCATGGTCACCATTATTGATTCTAGCTTTTATTCCTGATTTATTTAACTCATGAGTTTAAATTTTCCAGCTGTTATGTTGGGATACGTCTCCAAGTTATTAATGCGGAACTCTTGATTACTAGCCCAATAAAATAATCACTACACTACTCTATTCTTTAGGTTTCTGAGATGTAATCAAATGAAGCACAAAAGCTGTGAAATATTTACTATTTTGTTGCTGATTTGATTGCTCTCTTAAATCATTGCACAAGAGAAAGCAACATGTTTAAGGCAGGAGTATTGACAGTTTGAGGTGGCACAGTTTTTTATAAAGTTTTATAATGTTTATTTATTAGTGTCATAAGTAGACTTCCATTAACACTGCAATGAATTAACTGTGACATAGTGGTTAGCACTGTTGCCTCAAAACACCCAAGGACCCTGGTTCAATTCCTGCCTTAGGTTATTGTCTGTCTGGAGTCTACATGTTCCCCCTGGGTCTGAGTATGTTTCTTCCCAGTGCTCTGGTTTCCTCCCAAATCCAAAAGACGTGTGGGTTGACCATGCTAAATTCTCCCTCAGATATTGGAGTGTGGTGACTAGGGGGATTTTCGCAGTAACCTCATTGCAGCGTAAATGTAAGCCTACTTGTGATGTTAATAAATAAAGTTTAATTTCAGTTTTATTTTACACTGTGAGTAACTATCCAACAGGGTAAAATATCACATTGTTACCAATATTTGAGCAGTTTTGGGAAATATTTCATAGCTGGTTTTCATTAAAAATATCTTTTGCATTGCAATCACTCATTTTAATGGAAATACAATCTGTATATGTGATCCAAAGTTGACTGGTTTGGCTGTGGTGACCCCGATGTACACGCATTGTTGTTGTGGAATGGATAGCACACAGGATAATCATTTGGATCGAATTTCAATTTGAAATTTTTAGGAAATAGTTAAGCAGTAGTAGATGGTGCTTAATGGCCCAAAGAAACTTTCAAGTCTCTGTTCTTTTCATTTTATTCCCTTGATGGCTTGCTACAGGCACTTATTCAGTTGAAGAGCTTAGTTTTTTGCTGTTTTGTGCTGCACATTGCATTATAGATTTATAATTACCTTCTTGTTTATGCAAAGACAGAACTGCTTTCTATATCCATTTTAATTGATGCTGTTAGCCTGCTGAGATTTTCAAGCATTTGCTGTTTTTGTCCTAGATTCCAGCATCCACAGTATTTTACTTTTATCCATTTTGATTAACTCATTTTTGGTATTCTCATTTTTAGTGTTCTGCTATTCACATAGGCTTCACTGACAGGCCAACTATATTTGCTCGATGAAAACATGTTGGTTAGCACAGCTGCTTCACAGTGCCAGGGACCTGGGTTTGAATGCAGCCTTGGATGACTGTTTGTGCAGAGTTTGCACATTCTCTCCTGTGCGTGACTCCCTGCGTGCTCCAGTTTCCTCCCACAGTCCAAAAATGCACAGGTTAGGATTGATCATGCTAAGTTGCCCCTTAGTGCCCAAAGACATGTAGGGTAGATCGATTAGCCATGGTGAATGTACAAGGTTACAGGGATAGGGTGCGGGACAGGGCCTGGGTACAACACTCTGTCAGAAAGTCGGCGCAGACTTGATGGGCCAAATGGCTTCCTTCTGCTCTGTAGGGATTCTATGATAACATCTAAGGATATAGCAGACTCAAATGATCACTTTCATTTCAAACCTTTTTAGCATTGAACATCATCAACTCCTATCTGATGCTAAAAGTCTTGCAAAGATTGATTTACAGGTAAAGTTTATTTATTAATTATAAGTAAAGCTCACATGAACATTGTAATGAAGCGACTGTAAAATTCCCCTAAAAGTCAGCTTCACACTTCTGAGATTCCTTCAGACGAGTTGTTTCTCACTCACATAAAAAATGGCTAAGACTTTAATTTTATTGAACATCATCTCAATTGATTTTGGCTATCTTGAGGTTTGCTTTGAAACTTATCTCATCATCAGTTTTTTAACTTAGTTGTTCAGCCACACGAAACAGTCAATAATTCCTGCCCCTGGAAAAAATTATTGGGAGCTCCTAATTTTCAATTTGTCGAAGCCTTATATTTTCTGATTTTCTTTGAAGGTCAGCTGCTGAGCTTTGACAGTCCTCTGATGCATAATGAACAGTTCATTAAACCTTTCTGGGAGAAGAGTGCTAACCTCTGCAGATCTCGTATCATTCTTGTTACCTTGCCATTTGTCATTAAACTAGGTTACAGAGTTAAAGGCTATTTAAAAGGAATATCCACACCCAGCAAATTTTCCAACAAGTATGCTTCTGCAGAATTTGGACCTGATGCAGTTTTGGATTAGAATCCAGTTCAGGATCAGCTCGAGTCACACCTACAATCCAAAGGGGCCCCTGATTTAGGAAGTGGCTAGTGCGGGGCCAAGTTAAAAAACATTAAAGAAAGGTCCGACTTACCTTTTCAATTTTCTTAAGATGTGCACTGCATTTTGACCCATTCAGCAAAGGCTTGGAGACCATGAGAATCTTATACATTAAGTGCACTGTATGGGGTATAGAACTCATCGCTGGAGCAAAAAGCAGCAGTGAAGTAACACTGGAGGTAAAGGTTGCAGTTGCAAATACACAGAGATCACTGGAGTAATTGAGAAAGCACAAGGTACAGTTAAAAGAGTATCCGTGATCCCTGTCTATATTTATAGATCTATGGATGAAAAACCAAATTCGTTACAGCATGTGAAGAGTTAAATACTTTTTGAACTAACAAAACATAAAAACTTGCTGCAGTCAAACAAGGAGTGGGAAAAGAGTGAAGGCAGCTGATAACCTCACTAGGTTATATATAATACCTAGCTTTAAAAAAGCTGCTCCTTCTTACCAAGCAGAAATTCATGAATTTGTTTGCTCACTAAACAATGCGTCAGTAAGCTGCTTTATATAGGGTAACTCATACACCACAAAGCCAAAAATGAGATCTATTAATGATGCCTGTGTCCTTTGTGGCTGTTATAACAATGTCCTGATGCATTGCAGAATGACTGATGCTACCAATGTTCCCATGGGTCCCTGGAAAGCAAATAAGCAGAAGGCTGCTGTGTCTTGATTTCTTGTTACAGTGCCATTCTGCCCTTGAACGCAGCTGTTGGTGCTCCCACAGCATGTGACACATCTTGGTCATTAACTCCTTGGCGTATTTGAACCTCAAAAGGCACTTATTTTCTGTGAGGGCCAGACACGTCTTCCAGGTGTAGATCTTGCAGACCCTGGGAGATGTCATCTCGAAGCAGCTGTCGTTCTCTCCAAATGATCCCTGGTGTTCTCTCTCAGAGAATTTTGTGCAATTATCTAAACTTGGGCTGAACTCATGAGCTTGTAATTTAAAGGTGAGAGTTGTAGAATTGATACCTGCCAACAGGCAATATATAAGGTTATGTTAGTAGCATAACTTACTTAGATTTTTTTCTCAGGATGGGTGTATTGCAACCAAATTTAATGTTTATGTGGAGCTTTAGTTGCCCTTGATAAGGTGGCGGCTGGTCACATTCTTAAATGACTGCAGCCCATATGAAGGTGCTCCTACAATGTTGCTGAGAATTCTTTGTAGTCCTTTGATACATATTAGTTTGGTTACTTCAGAGAAAAACTCAGTCAACTACATTGATGTGAAAGTACAGTCACACATAAGCTAAATTTGGTAAAAAGTCTTTTTCCTTAACAGACAATAATGAGTCAATTGGTTCACTCACTCCAACAGCTCCATGGTCATATCTAGTGGTAGCACGGTATTGAGTATTTTGGAATTGCGGTGTTCATCTCAAACTCAATCTAAGTATGGATTAAGCAAATGAACAAACAGTATCAAGCAAAGACTGCCTCTGTCCACTTTCTGGGTATTTGGTAATAAAAATAAATGAAATTCAATTCTGATGTCCTTATTGCTTGGTTGTGGTTGTTCCTGGGTATTCTTTGTTAATTGTAAAGAAGCAGAATCATTGAAACACCAATGTATTTATCCAATGAGTCCCATGAGTGAGAAGCCTTGCAAATTCATGTTTCAAGTAATTCGTGTTCCCTTAAAGACATTTGCTGATATTATAAAGTTCCTGCACCTGTGTCTATATACAGCTCAATGATACATGAGAAACTGTCACCCGGACAAGTTAAACAGCAGGGTTTTACCACAAGATGCAATTAGTATGTCAGTAGATGCCATGTGTTTCTTAATTGCTGAGGTCCTGGCTGTACTTCAGATGTGCGTTAGATAGAGAAATGGTGTCGCTACCCAGTGCTTGTAAAATTTTGTAAGAATAGGTCGATCCTAAGCTGTGTCAGAATAATCTTGGAATTATGCGTGCAATTAATGGTACAATTCCCAGTGGGTACATTTCTATATCCAAACAGAGATAGAAGAATGAAAAGGTATTATTATACAAAGAAAAAGGAAATTGTATGACGTCTTTCAGGACATTATTTTCTGGCCTCTTGCTAATCAAATAGGTCCTTTTCTATAATATTGGGAATATGTATGGGCCTGATTCTCATGCTTTTTGGCTTGTCGGGATGGGAGAATTTGCGTCAGCTGTTTTCATGGGATTCACATGCGTGTCTCCCACAGTTGGAGAGGGCCAAAGGGGTGTGGCCTAAGGAGGCAAGAGGCGGGGCCCAGGGATGGATGCCTGGGGAAGGGTAGGCCTGGGGCCTACTGTAGGCAGGGCCTTAAAGCAACCAGTAGAAGTGGGGTAACCCACTGACACTCTGTATTGGGATTCGTCGGAAATAGAGGGAGGCCAGCAATTGGAGCAGATGGAGGGCATTGCTGGAGATTGGGGCACTCCGGGATGGGGAGAGTCAGAATTGACCTAGAAATGATTGTGGGGGCCGCGATCGGATGGCGGGGGGGTCGGGGGGGAGGAATGCAGGACCAGCCCTGTGAGGATCTCAGGCTGACCAGCAAATGGGAAGACTGACAAATCATGGTCACTGCGCATGCACAGAGTTCTGGAACTGTCAGATCCAGCGTGACTTACGTCCTCCCACCGAGCTTTTAATGATATTCACAATTGTGATGTCTGCATTGCATAGTCTGTGAGAGATCTGAGTCTGAAATCCCACTAAAAAACACAATTGTGATTTACACCAGTTTTCTTGCCAATTCAGCACTTAGAATTTTTTTGGAAGAACTGAACCCAATGTTTGAGCAGGCATGATATGAAAATGATCATCATTTCTTTTTGCAGAAATATATTTTATTCATATCTAACCAGAAAGACACTTTACAAAACATTTCGGATTATTATCATAGCAAAATGCAATAATATTCACATTTTCTTCATTGATCAAGATGCACTCTGAAGTGCTTTTAGTTTAGTCATGACAAACATGCATACAAGATGATCAGAGGATTAGATAAGGTGGACAGCGAGAGCCTTTCTCCTCAGGTAGTGATTGCTAACATGAGGAGACATAGCTTTAAATTAAGGAGTGGTAATTATAGGACAAATGTCAGAGGTAGGTTCTTTACTCAGAGGGTAGTAAGGGCGTGGATTGCCCTGCCTGCAACAGTTGTGGACTCACCAACTTTAAGGGCATTCAAATGGTCAGTGGATAGGCATATAGATAATATTGGAATAGTTTAGGTTAGGAGATCATTAGATTGATTCTGCTGGTCGGCGCAACATCGAGGGCCGAAGGGCCTGTACTGCGCTGTAATGTTCTATGTTCTATAAAGTTTTCAGTACTTTCATTACAAGCACCTTTTTCAGACTATATACATCGGTCATTTTGTACTCTGAAGTGCTTCAATAATGTTATATGCAATTAGGGTTAAGCACACGGTTTGAGGCTTTTTTTTCACAATTACCAGATCTTCAATTTACTTTGGCTGAGATAACTTATAAAATTATCAAAGTATTTAATTTAATTTAATTTAATTTTTTGCTCCATCTTGAAGTTATAAAGCCGATGCTCAGAGTGGAGGGTGCAAATCCAAATCCATCCTTGCTCCAAAAACCAAAATCCAATTGAATCCAATTCGAGGTCCCTCACAAGAGAAGCAAACAAGATCCAAGCTGACAAGATAAGGCACTGCATCCCATCTGGGGCTTGATCAATGCTTGAACTTAGCTAAAAGGCCAAGAAGCAGTAAGTTGTTTTGAAGTAATATTTGCTGTTTAATATGATGCGTAAAATTAGATTTAACAGTTGGTTCCAAACAAATGTTTTCCACTTTTCTGCCCCATTTGGCCCCACAAAATTAATTTCAAACTTACCTTTTAGGAACCCTTTTAGCAGGACCACTCAAAAAGTTGAGCAAATTGAGTTTGATACATGGTCCACCCAGTTGAATCCCAAAAGGGCTACAAATGTGTGTGAGAGAACACTTATTTGCATATTGAAAGGGCTTACTTCCTAAATGGACAGATATTTAATCTCAGGATGCTGGTGGGGGTTGTCACCATTATGAACTAGATGGGAAATGGCACGCTGCTATTTTTGTGTTGCTTACGTTAGCTAACCTAAATTAAAATCTACCCCGTATCCAAAATTTCAGTGTATAGCGTCAGTCTCCTTATTTGAGGGAGAATATAAATATGTTAAATGATATGTTGTACATCAAGCTGCAAGAGATTTCTTTTATGCAGAGGTGCTCACAGGATTATGAGATCTGATAGTTTGGAAGCTCCAGGAGCATACAAAATAATTGCTGCTCTGTCTTTGACTGTTAAAGGATTATGGATGGCACAGTAGCACAGTACTTGCACTGCTGCGTCAAAGCACCAGGGATCTGACAAGCGGAATGCACCCAAACCCTCAGCACAAAGAGATGTCCTCTCCAGAACTGAAAGAACAGTCACTGCCCCCCACCCCCCAATGCCATATCATGCCACACAGGCATTAAGGTGAACCCTCTTCCCCCACACCACCTCACTTTGAGATGGGGTGACCTCAGGCTATGATGCTAATGATATTAAATTTAATGTAAATGACCCATGATCATTTTTTTTTATTCATTTGTGGGACATGGGCATCGTTGGCTAGCCAGCATTTATTGTCTATCCCTAGTTGCCGTTCAAGAGCAGCTGAGATTCAGCCACATTGCTGTGGCTCTGGAGTCACGTGTAGGCCAGACCAGATAAGGACAGCAGATTCCCTTCCCTAAAGGACATTCATGAACCAGATGGGTTTTTCCAATAATCAACAATAGTTTCACAGTCATCAGTGGATTCTTAATTTTAGATATTTTTTATTAAATTCAAAATCCACCATCTGCCGTGACAGGATTTGAACCCAAGTCCCCAGAACGTTGGTTGAGTTTCTGGATTAATATTCTAGTGATAATACTACTAGGCCATTGCATTACCTGCTATGGGTAAGAAGCTGATTTCCACAGCAGCAGTGGAGGGGACTGGGAGGAAGATTGGGACAGGTTAGATATTCAGTGGGAATCCTGATTTCAGCTTCTCGGATGTATTCAATGGATCATCGGCATTCCGGGCTGGGGTGCACGGAACCGGAGAATGCCGGCCTGCGTCTCTTGGAAACCACTTGTGTTGAATTCATTGTTTTATTGACTGCTGAGCTATCTAACTCTCACTGACAAATAATCTGATTCCGCAAAAGCTTTTCCTTGTTAAATTCAATGCCAAAGGCAGCATTAGCGAAGACTCTTACTGTCCCGTTTATTTTTATTTATGACACCCACGACACATGATTATCTATAAATCAAACTGGCATCTTGCAGAACAATCTAGACTGGATAAGAGTTTTCTGTAACTCTCTGCTGTTTTCTGCGCTTTGAGAATCAGTGCTGAAAGGAATAATTGTTCAAACATTTTGCTGTTGTGCCTTAGGGAGTGTCATGAGATGACTGAGGCTGCTTCTGAATGATACTGACATCAGTGTGTTGTATCAGTGCAGAGTGCTCAACTCAGCAGTTTCTGCTGATAATAGCAAGCAGTTGGAAAGCTGAACAGAAAATGGGTTGAATTGAAGCTGTTACTTTTAAATTCACTGTACTGATGGATGTTCTCTATCTGCATTCATGCCACGATTCCAGTTAAATGGAGATGTCCTAACACTGAATGATGCAGGCCTATTGCTCAGCAGACTGCATGTGAGTTCTGTTTGTTTAGATATACAGGCAATTCTCAACATTACGACTCTCAAGTTATGGTGGATGGCATTTGTCACGTTTATCAATTGACACCCTGCTTTGACTTAACGTCGCCGTGCCAACAAGCAAGTCCAAACATTCATGTGTGTGCATCGATATCTTGTATCACCACTCTCCCTGACTCATTTCTGCTGTTCTGAAGCGTTTTTACCTGGTGAATCTTTGTATTTTGAAATTTTTTCTTAACAGCTATATTTTATAACATTAAATCATTGCAAATTACTTCTTATAATTGATTGAAAACAAAATTCTGGGCTATTTTCGTGAAAATCCCCTAGTCGCCAAACTCTGGTGTCTGTTCGAGTACACTGAGTGAGAATTTAGCATGGCCAATGCATCTAATCAGCACGTCTTTTGGAGTGTGGGAGGAAACTGGAGCACCCGGAGGGGAAGGGGAGAATGTGCAGACTCTGTACAGACAGTGACTCAAACCAGGAATCGAACCTGGGTCCTTGGTGCTGTGAGGCAGCAATGGTAACCACTGTGCCACTGAGCTGCCAATTTCCTTTCTATTTAGTGAACTATGCTATTATTTACCAATGTGTTATCTCAGTTTATCTGATGATTATATTTCTGTCAAACTAAAATTACTTGCATGGTTAATTTGAAATTCAGAAATAAGGTGTGTATAACTAAACTAAATTAAATCTAAACATATAAAAATACCCTTTTCAAACCTTGAAAGGATTGAGTCTAAACGATGGATTACATGGTAGACACTCAGTCCTGGGAGGTAAGGGATGTGGCAACAATGTTTTGAAGTCTGGTGGGAGGGAAACAGTCTCCCAAAAGCAGCTTTCTTCAATTGGATTTGGTGGGTGTCCCCTTAGAATCTAGATTCTAGATACAGGGCATTGACATGGAATCTTCTGGTCAGGAAACCTCCCTGATGTTAATTCCAATCATTACATGTTGAAGAAGAATGAGTCTAAAGCTAACTTTACCTTCAACAGGTTTATTTCCAAGACAGCAAAATTGCTAACTCTCCCACTTCCTCCTCTGCTCAATGTTCCAACTCTTTGTTTGAAAAACAAACAAACTGTATTAAGCAAACTCTGCTCAATGTTCCAATTGTTCCCATTTATGTTACTTTAAGTAAAACAAATGAGTAATTAATGTGGACAAATTAGCAAAATATCAAATCAACAATTAAAAGGGGTAGCCCCTAGAAGGGAAACTGCAATAAGAAAGACAATGGGCAAGATTTCCAGGCCACGCTTGCTCCAAAACTGGAAAATCCTGTCCGAGGTCAATGGACCTTTGCATGGTTAGCAACACCAGCAACCAACTCCTCCCTCCCTCTCCCTCACCACCACCACGACCATCAATCAGATGTGGCAATCAGATGGGAAAATCCCATCCAAGGTAAACCAAAGTCTAAATTTTGTTGATAAGATACCTCAGCCACTGTAGTGCCCATTGGGCCTGCAGAGCTGTGCCTAGTTATACTCTTTTGAGTTAACCAAATAAACCAAATGAACAAAGTGAGGGACAAAATAAAAGACAGCCCTTTAAAGGGAATCTGCAGCAAAATAAACAGTAATCGCAAAGGGAATTGAAAACATCCAAACAAAATGTGATCAAAGAAGTCGTTGAAACACCCAAGTCCCCACAGTGTGGAATGGGCATGGAATGCTGTGCCCGTTTGCACTCTTTTGAATAAAATGGTTAAACAAGTAGAGTAACTCAAACTGAGGAACAAATTAAAAGAGTAACGCTTGAAAGAGATACTGCAGAAATTAAACAGAATTTCAAAGTAAACTTAAAAACATCAATACAAAATGTAAAGAAAGGGTCAAACACCCAGTTCCTGTGGCATCCATGGAGCACATGGAGAGACAATTCTGCTCATTGTCCACTCAACTCTATGTTGACCATGATGTATCCTTTTAATGGCATGATCTCTTCCATGTATGTCTTTAAAATCATGTCAGTTGGGGAAGCTGGTCTAGTCCAACCAGCTTTTCAATATGACTCATTTTGCCGCAAATCGTACATCGACTGTCCTTGCTCCAGCATTCACTCACTGAATAGCTCATTTTGGTATAACTATGACATGTTTATTGCTGTTCTGACTTCCTATGGGCAGTTCCCAACTTGTGGATCTTCATTCCTGCACCAAATTGTGAAGTCTCTTTGTCAACCAATTCTATTGACACTGCAATTTCTACTGCTGTCTTTAAAGTCAAAGCGTGTTCAGTAAGCAATCTTATTTGGATAGCCTCATGTTGGAAACCACAGACTAGATAATCTCACAGAGTATCTTCAACTGACTCACCAACTTCACAATGTTGTGTCAGCTTTTTTAAGATTGCCACAAACTGAGCTATGCTTTTGCCTTCCACTTGATTTTTTTTGGTTGAATCTGAATTGTTCTGCGATGATCAGTGGCTTTAGAGAGTAATACTCTTCAAAAATTGAAAGTTTTGATTCTTGTCTGTGCTGGATGAACAGAGCTCCAGAGCAAATTGAAGGATTTGCTTCCTATTGAACTGAGAAAAGCTAGTAGACCAACTCATTTCTAATTTCATTCGCTTGTTCAAAGCATTGAAAATGCTGGCATAGAAACTCCATGATTTATTTTCTTCATTGGAAGTACCTTTAGATCCTACTTGACCCACCATTTCGCTTGCAAGCACTAGTGACTCGAGATTGCTCAGTCACAGTACTCCTCTTTCTACTCTAAAGAATATTGACTTGAAATATTTAATTTTCAAATGGCCTCAGCTGTAGAGTACTTCTCTCAAAAATGCCAGTTACTGCCAAGAATCTCAATTGCAAAAACACCCTCTTTCAAAACCACCCAGCGAGCTTCTTTCTTACTTATCTTCTCCTTTGTAGCAATTCTATGATTCTTGATGAAACAAAATCCTGTTTTGTTGCCAATTTTCATTTTGTAATTTCCTAACCATGTTAGGGGTTGTGAGTTTTACACAAAAAGAAAAGATGTGGTTTGCTGTAATGATACTGCACCTTTAAGAAATATATTTATATCAAGTTTCCTGTAAGAGATAACGTTTTGTTGCAAGGGGTCAACTTGTCTGAAAAAAACATACAGCTGCATGCTGAAACTGCAAGACAATAACTCATTTTGACTTATGGTGTATATATCTAAACAGAATGTTTACTTAGTTTTCCCCTAGGGTTTCACAGTAGATTTTTGATTGAGGGAGGCATAGCCATGAGCTTAATGGGAGGAGCTAGGCTTGGAGGGAAAATCACAATTTCTCTTTAATTAAAGTCTGAATTAATTAATTAATTAAAGCCCAAAAGATCTGTTGGCTAGGTGTATTGGCCATGCTAAATTTTCCCTCTGTGTACCTGAACAGGCATCAGAGTGTGGCAACTAGGGAATTTTCATAGTAACTTCATTGTAATGTTAATGTAAACTTACTTGTGACACTAATCAATAGAGTTTAAACTTTATTTTTTTAAAGGGAGCAGTTCTTGCATGGTTCTGAAAGGAGGAAAACATGTCATTCTCTTTCTCTGTCTCTCTTTGAAGGTTGTGTGGGAGCTTCAGGGCTGGCAACCTAAGTACAAACATATAAACCTATATTTTGCTAACTGATATTGAAGAGACTCTTAAGTCTGTAGGAGGAATAGGAAAAGGTTAGCAGTTAAGAAATGTAACTTGTCATACTTAAATATTGTTCAATTGTTAAATTTTAAGCTAATTCATTTATTATAGTTAAACTATGTTGTTAAATAAAGTTTGTCTTGATAAAAGCTTCCCAGTGTGTCAGTAGAATCGCACCTGGAGTGAAACATCATATCCTCACAATGCTAAAATAGGAAATGTTGGGGATATAATATGTCTTGGGGTTTCTGTTTCAAGTTTTATTGAAAGAGATGTTATCTGCGCAGAATACAAAATGAAAGTAAAACAGTAGCCTCTGCAACACCTTAATGATATCACCATTTAATCATATGATCAGCTTTTAAAGCATTTTTAATAACATAAATATGTAACAAACCGTATAATGGATTACTCCTGAATAGTCTGCTTCAGCTGCTCTGATTTTTATCTATTTGTGGGACGTGGGTGTCAGTGGCTGGCCAGCATTTATTGTTCATCTCTTGATGCCCAAGGGCAGTTGAGAGTCAATCACATGTAGACCGGACCAGGAAAGGCTGGCAGATTTCCTCCCCTAAAGGACATTAGTGAACCAGATGGATTTTTCCATCAACAATAGTTTCGTGGTCATCAGTAGATTCTTGATTCCAGATATTTTTTATTGAATTGAAATTCCACCATCTGCCATGGTAGGATTTGAACCTGGGTCCTCAAAACATTAGCTGAGTTTCTAGTGATAACACCACTAGGTCATTGCCTCTCCAAGATGGAAGATAAAAGTTTCTAAACTGCTTGATAGACAGGCTGCTTCCCCTGATCCTAAGATACTAAACCTGAGTCAGTGATGGAAAACCTTTTTCCCTGATTAGCAAAAGAACAAAAGAAGGGCCTGAATTTGTGTGGTGCCTTACACAACCACTGGACATTTCAGAATGACCAGCTATTTACAACACTGAAACATTACAAGGAAGAAGAATTCCGCTTCTGGAGTTATCAGATATTAATGGGGTTTTCAACGCGGTAGCAATTACTCTCAGGAAACTAAAATCACAATACAAAAGGTAGAACTTTTATTAAAAACCAGTGATTAATGGGAGAAGTTATCTCGATGGTCACAGATACAGAATACACAGAGCCCTCAGACAAGTTCTGAAGTTATCAGCAAAAACAGAACGGTTGTACATTTTCTTAATCAGATTCTCCACTTTTCATTAGTTTAAAATTAATTTCATTTTGTATACACATGTCAATATAATTCTTTGTCAGATATCTCAGCCAACTGTGTTGTACTTTCCAGCATGATGGTTTCTCATTCATCTATTAAATCCCAGATGTAACTCTCTTCTTAGCTAAGCTACTTTCCTGTTGCCTGATTATAGTAGACACTACCATAGGGGTCAAAATGGAAGTTCCCACCAGCTCCCTGCCAAGCTGAATAGACTAAGGACATATCTATTCTGTGTCTGGGCTGTGACTGAAACTATTCATATGTTGTTCCCATGTAAGAATCTTCCAGATATGAGTTCTGCTGACTAACAGGTTCCCATGTCTTTGGTTCTAAACTATTTACCTTCCGCATCATGCCTTTTGACAACTTGCATTGGCCAAAGTGTACAATCGCAGGAAAATATTTGAAATCCATTTAGAATATCAGCTTATAGATCTTAAAATCTTGGTAACTTATTTAAATCTTTTACTACATTTACATGTGCGTAAGTTACATTTAACTCTTTATTGTTAATTCTGCCAGTGCTTTCTATTTTCTAAAAACTAAGAAAAATGTAAAATAATCATTTTCACCAGGTTTCTGGTTTGCCATGAATATTTGAGGAAGCTTTCTTTTTGTTCTTAATTATCCAGGTGAATTTATTTCTTAAAACTATATGCTAAATATAACTGATCCATTTCTACATTAGAATATTATGTAAAATCATGATAGATGAACGGTTACTTATTAGGGAAGTGATGCATTAAAGAACAGGGCTGGTATTAATCTGAGTGCCTGCAGGCTGACAGCTCACTTTGTCAGTTAAAACACCATTAGCTGAAAGCAGCCTTATTACTCATTCTGTTCACCTCTTCCTGTCATTTTTAAGGACTTTCCTGACGTAACCTGGAGGATTGCTGACAGAAATAGAATGAATTGGAGAAACCTGTTAACATAGTGGTTAAACTACTTATTTCACAGCCTGAGCATTCAGCAACTTGGAACATTGGTTCAAGAAGCAATTCACATTTATGCATTTTAATGGAAAACTATAGGATCAGAGGCATAGGTAGGCTTACATTAACACTTGGTAAAGACCAAAAAACTTAGCCTACTCGTGACACTAATAAATAAACATTAGATTTTAAGTTCTCTCACACTTTTCACATCATTTTTGAGCAAACAGTTTCATTCTGACAGTCATAGTCCATTGACGATTTGATACTTCCTCTACAAATGAATTCACTGGTTGTTTATGGCCCATCATTCTAACATTCTGTGGCCTGTATTTATAACCTATGCTCTATTTTTGGAATAGCAGATATGATGTGCCATCCTGAGCAGCAATATTTGGTGGCAACTCAACTAATACATCTTTTTATGATAAGCTCTGGGCAAATTTTTATAAACAGACCAAAGGGAGAGTTGAATAGATTCCAAATAACCTCCCAGTGTTTGAGGAGAGATGGGGACGTAATCACGCTATGAGAAATTAATTCTATTAATTAAGTTTGGAATATGAAGCATTCTCTGTAATAGTGACCATGAATCCATCGACAATTGTCATAAAGACTCATCTGGTTCACTAATGCCTTCTGGAGGAGGAAATCTATCACCCTTATCCTCGTCTGGCCTACCTGTGACTACAATCCATGGCAACATGGTTGACTCTGAACTATCCCGTGAAATGTTTAGTTCAAGGGCAATTAAAGGTGGGCTGTAAATACTAACTTTGCCAGTGTCACACATAACCCATGACAAAGTTTTTTAAAAAAATCCCGTAATTCCACTAGGCTTGAGAGGCCAACTGGTTTTTGCATCATCTCATCACTCAATAAAATCTACTGTTCAGCAGTGAGTGATGTGCTTACACAATGTGCTTTTTATGCGCAGGATCAGGATGTAGGTTTGGAACTGTGTTTACATAAAGTGGAAATTTTGTGTATAGGCCATTAGAAATATGAGTCACAAATTAAAATCACTTAAATGAGCTTGAAAATGAAAAGAAAATGATTTAAAAGTAGGGTTGTAATTTGTTTGATTTGAGCATTTTATTCTGGTTATATGTAGGATTGCATATTCCATAGCTATGAGGCCAGGGGATGAATTTCCACAAGACTTGATCTTCACAATGCTGTAACATTGGTGCAAACTCCATTTGCTCTGTGGAAAGATATCCTTGCTGCAGAGGGTGTAGAACGAAGGTTTACCAGGCTGATCCCTGGGATCAGGTCTGTCAGATGAGGAGAGGCTAAGTCAGTTAGGATTATATTCACTGGAGTTTAGAAGAGTGAGTGGGGATTTCATAAAAACTTATAAAATTCTAAGAGGGTTAGACGGGATAGATTCAGAAAGAATGTTCCCAATGGTGGGGGAGTCCAGAATTAAAGGTCATGGTTTGAAGATAAGGGTAATCTTTTAGAACTGAGTTGAGAAGAAATTTCTTCATCCAGAAAGTGGTGAATGTGTGGAATTTACTACCACAGAATGTAGTTGAGGCCAAAACATTGTGTGATTTTAAGAAGATATTAGATATAACTCTTGGGGCTAAAGGGATCAAGGAATATGAAAGGAAGGGGGGAATCAAAATTTGATGATCAGCCACAATCAAAATGAATGGTGGAGCAGGCTTGAAGGGCCAAATGGCCTACTCCTGCTTCTATTTTCTCTGTTCTATGTCTGGAAGCTAAACCTCTTAGTCCCCAGCAGTTTAGCCTGGCTCTGCTAGGTAGGCAGTTTATGTATGTCACCACAGGGAGCTTGCTGATGGAGGGGTTTATATTGGCTGGAGACACTCACACACTGGGTTCTCTTTTCAAAATAATGATATTACTAATCAACAGTGAGGACTGAAAGCAAGAGGCGACCCATTAAACAGGCCACTGCACAGCACCCAGGACATTAACACAGCCAACACATCACATCAACTGGAGGCACACATTTCTGAGATAGGGGTGAGGATAAAGTCATTTCTCTCTGACTGTGGAACAAGCAAAATGTGTGAAGTTAGGGGAATGATGGAGCAAGCACTGCAATGAAACATGAAAGGAGATCACACAAAAGAGGGGAATTTAAAAGATGCAATTTGTTCTGATGTATGAGACTATAAATAATGCCTTTGGGCACACTCCCTTCACTCAATATTCAATTGTCTGCTTCAGTTAGAGTAAGACGAGACAAAGCAATTGCACTGATCACACATACCCACCTTAGGGAAGGGATATTCTTTTTAAGAGGATCAGAATTTCCTTTTAGGGGAAGGTCAGATGGTCTTTCTTTTCCCTGTTTATCTTAACCCCAGAACAAGGTTGTCATTGTCAAGTGAATTGCAATTAATACTTAAACAGCGCCGTGCTCCCCCATACAGACCTGATTCCACCTCCAGCTGTTTCTCCGGAGGGCAACTTCAACAAGATGTACATTCATTTCAATGTGTTCAATCAGAGGTAAAGAAGATGACTTGTCAAGCGGCAGAAGATGATCAGGTTGCTGCCTTGAGACAATCTTCAGATTTCAGACACAAAAGAAGATTGACAGCTGTCTGTTCCAGAGCCTCAGGGATGTTGTCATTGGCTGTTTTCTTCAGCAGTGATCATCCTATCAGCAGGTAGCTGGAATCTTTGTCCCTGTGGCTGAACTTGGCTTGCTATCAAAGTCATGATGAAATAACCATCACTGCCTGCTCTGTAGACATGCCATTCACTTGAGAGCTGTTTCTTAAAGTGCTTTCTGCTCCTACGCCCCTCCTTCTCAAGTGCTTTAGATGGATGCTTTTCTCTCTGTACTTTCCATCTTTAGCAGCTTTGATCCTTGCCATCTTGCACTCAGTGCTTTCCTCACCACTTTGCTAAAGCACTCGGGAGATATTTCAAGTGAGGTACACTGTGAAAATGTGGCTTCTTCTCTCTGTTGAATTTCCATTAGAATTCTAGCTCTTCCGTTCTTTATTAACTCCTTTCCTTCCTGTTTTCTCACCAGGTTTCTCTAAATCTATTCTCTTGCTCTCCCCTTCAGTCTTCACAGATCTTCAATCAGTGCTGGGATACCAATACCTGAAGGCATCCAATAGCATTTCTAAGATACTGGGACTGAGCTCAATTGAAAGCACCGATATCCATTGATTTCCTAAGGGGTCAGTGGTTAGTTAATTTCTTTATTCACTGGTGGGGCACAGTGTTGCTGGCTTATTTTTATATTCTTTTATGGGAAATACACATTGCTGGCTGGCCATATTTATTGCCCTTCCTTATTGCCTTTGAGGAGGTGATGGTGAACTGCCTTCTTGAATCACTGCAGTCCAGGTGCTGTGGGTTGACCCACAATGTTGTTAGGGAAGGAATTCCGGGATACCCTCAATTCTTGTGGTTGTGGATATTCAATATAAAAGCATCCCCAAACATTCAGCAAGATTTTGCAAAAAGCGTCCTTAAAGTAAAAAGCTATCTCTCACTACTATTGGAGGAGGTTTATTACCCATCCCTAGTTGCCCTTAAACTGACTGGTCATTTCAGGGGGCAGTTGACAGTCAACCATATTGTCCAATCAGTTCAAGGGCAACTAGGGATGGGTAATAAATGCTGACAGCACTTTAAAAGTACTCAGTTGGGTGTTAAACATTTTGAAACATTGTGAAATAGTGAAAGCTGCTGTAGGCCAGACCAAACAAGGAAAGCAAATTTCCTTTCCTAAAGGACATTAGTGGACCAGATGAGTTTTTTTTAACAATCATGGTCAACAGTAGATTTTAATTTCAGATATTTTTTATTGAGTTCAAATTCCACTGTCTTTCATGGCGGGATTCGAACCCCGGTCCCCAGAACATTTGCTGCGTTTCTGGATTAATATTCTAGTGATAACACCACTCGGCCACCGTTTCCCCTTATCTGGAGTGGAAAACCACCTGCCCAGTATATTCCCAGTTTTACTGCAGCTTCTGGCACCCTGGCTAAAGCATGGCGAAGAGTGTGAGTCAGAGTCTGAAACTCAATCACAGAGTTCAGCCACTCACTGGATAAGGTTGGTGAACAAATTGGTTTCCCAGTCTTAACGCAGTAAAAATGAGTATGGCACTTTTCATGCCATCAAGTTGTTTTACAGTCCTATAAAACATCTTTGAAATGTAGTCGCTATTGAAATGCAGCCTACATGGCACTAACTTTCCCAAAAACAGTGCTGTGATAGCGGCCAGAAACTCTGCTTTTCATGATGGGGGTTGAGGGCCAGCAGACTGGCTGCCAGCCCATCTTCAAAGTACTGCCCTGCAATCTTTCATTCTCATCCAGAAGGATAGAAAGCAATTGAATAATTCATATGAAAGACGCACCAATAACAGTGCAGCACTCCCTCAATACTGCACTGACACACCAGCCTGGATTTTTATACTCAAACCCCTGACATGAGATTTGAACATCTGTACAAGATGTATGATCACACTGTTTGATAAACCATTCATTTTATATAACGACTTTCTCTCTCAGAGGTAAGAGTGCTACCAACTGAGCCAGGGCTGATACATCATAGCTGTGATGGTATTGCCCCCTTAAGAGGCAGATATTTGCAGGTCACGTGATCATGCTAGGTCTATCAGGAAGAAGCGTGCGTACCGTCGCCTGTTGGGTGTTAAGGTATGGGTTTTGGCCGGTGGGAATCTTCAGGCCGGAATGTTACCACCATTCATGCTGGAATGTTACCATTGTTCATGTTGGTGGGATTTTCCCAAACTGCTTCAGTAAACAGAGATTTGGCTGAGCATCAAATTCCCCGACCATGCTGCGGCAGGAGAGTGGTGTGGATGTCTGTTAATATCACACCATCAGTGTGAGCCTGGGAGTCGGTGGGAATATACATGTATCTATCCTGAGCTTGTTTGTACATAGCTAATACTTCTCTTCAATAAATCACCATTGTAATTCAAGGCTTCCTCTCTGTGGTACTTCGCGCTGCAAAAATACCAATGGCCCCCTCAAGTCTGTCTGTAAAGAACTACATTTCGAGAACACTAAATATTGATTAAGAAAACTAATAAGGAGACTAACTGGGGCTGGTGGAGGTATTCCATTCATGAATAATCTATGCAGCCTGTCAGACTTTAAGAACTTTGTCATGTAAAAGTAACTTGTACATCAAGATTTGTACATTTCAGAAGAAATGATGTGGCTGTTATATCACAGCATGATCTTCAGTCCTGTGTGGTTTCTTTGGATTTACTATTAAATATTAATGGAACATTAGTACATGTCCTAGGAAAGATCAATGGGATTTATTTACAGGACAAAAATCAGAGGGTAGTGTCAAGTGCCTCACCATAAAGAGTGATTTCAAAGAGATTTGTAAGGTAAAAAAGAATAAGGAATGTTGGTTAAAAGGAGTTAATGATGGACTGTGATGACTAATGGTTTTTTTTACCTTATTCATAAATGCAGGAATATCTTTTCTGTGAATCTTCAAAGGGTATCAAAAGCAACTGACTGTCCAACCAAGAACTGAAAGTAGGGTTATATAAAATGAATGGTTTATCAAACAGTGTGATCATACATCTTGTACAGATACCATGTGGTAGTAACAGTGTGTTAGCACTGTTTTTGTGTGGTGGTTTTGTATATTGACACAAACCCTAATGTTTTCTGTTTCTAGAGTATATACAAAGAGAAAGGTTTGAAGATATGTGCTGACGAATGCTAAAAATAAAAGCAAAATACAGCTAGAAATCTGATCATTTTCAATAGATCACCTCATTCCATTGGTATCAATCGAGGGTAACATATAGTGGAGGTTTCAGGGGTCTCGTCCCCTGGCAGCAGGGGTGGTGAGAACCCAGCATTACCCCTTTTTGGGAAGGTCCTCCATATTACATGCCACCCAGATGCTTAACTGGACAGCGGCAGGCTGATCTTGGGATCAAGAAACCATGAGGATGAGGTCATGGTGGGGTGAGGGGGGCGGGCACTGGGAACGGTTTGGGAGCAAGACAAGTGTGGGTTCTCTCAGCAGGCACCCCCTCCCTTCCCAATGCAGACATGGGGTGAAGGTGCTAACTCCACACAGACAGTGACCCGAGGCTGGAATTGAACCTGGATGCCTGGCACTGTGAGGCACCAGTGCTGACCACTGTGCCAGCATGCCACCCTGATGGGACGAACTCTTTTGTCTGATCTTCTCGCCAGTTCCTGGAACAGTGTTAAAACTGTTTTTCGTGAGAATCAGCATCAAGTGCTTCCAAAATACTCATAACCTTGACAAGATGCAGCTAGATAACGTTCTGTTTATTTTCACTGCAATTTCAGCAAAGCGCCCTCCCATCTGCCAATGCCATGTTTGGGTTTCTAATGCTGATTGTTATGCACCAGCCAAAATGCAAACCTTGACACTATTCTGTGACAGATTTTGAACAGTAGAATTGTACTTCCTTCCTCAAACAACCAAACACCAAATATTCAGCAAAGGAAAGGCAGAGAGAAAAAAATAATTCAGTCAGCAATGCAGATGAAAGAACAGCCTAAAGCACTTAAGCAACCAAAGTTAACCTCCTGTGCATAAATGATGCCTTTCTTCATTCAAAAACATGTGGAATAATGAACTGTACATCTTAATTTACAGGAATGGGTACAATCTTTCCCAATATTTAATTTCAGGGAATTTTTAAGCTCAATTGATTGAGAGTTTTAGACGTGATTGATTGAAAAACTGCAAAGAGAATAATGTGTTGGGAAACAGTGATGAAATGGAGATGTCTGGATGGTTTGAAATACAATAAGAAGCCTTTGCTCAGTGAAGACATTGGAAACCTTTATTCACACAGCACAAACCCACAGTTCGATAACTCTCTCTGTTGCCAATTTGGTCTTGCGTTTTCTGCTGCTTCGCCTAATCTCTGCTATGTCAGTGTTACACAGTCATTGCATTGACTGTGACATTTAAGCAGAATGCCTTCAGTCTGTGTCATTCGATTGCCTGCATGGAGGAAACAGTGGAAGATCAGGCAACTAAAAGAAAGAAGAACTAATTAATACTGCCAAAGCTCCTTTCATGACTTTGAGACATCCCAGCATTCTTTACGGCCAATTAGGGTGGCACGGTGGCTAGTGCTGCTGCCTCACAGCGCCAGGGATCCAGGTTCAATTTCGACCTCGGGTGACTGTCTGTGTGGAGTTTGCACTTTTTCCCCGTGTCTGTGTGGGTTTCCTCTGGGTGCTCCAGTTTCCTTCCACACTCCAAAGTTGACTGGCTGTGGTAAATTGCCCCTTGGATTGGCAGGGTAAATACATGAGGTTGCAGGGATAGGATCTGGGTGGGATTGTTGGTGGTGCAGGCTTGATGGGCCAAATGGCCTCCTGCACTGTAGTGAATCTATTCTATGATTAAATACTTTTTGACATGTGGTCACTACTGGAATATTAGAAGGGTAGTAGAAAATGTGTGCACAGCAAGATCCCTCAAGAAAGGCAATTGTATAATGACAAGGCCATCTGTGTTCAGGCAGGTTGGCTCAGGAATAAACTGGCCAGAATTCCTGCCCTTCCAAGTTGGACCACAGGATCTTTCCTTCCACCTGGATCAGGCAGACATGACCTGGATTACATGTGTACCTGTATAGGGAAGTGCTTCCAGCTCCCAAAGTCCCAATATTCCCTGTACCTTGGGAAATTCATTTCATCCAAAGATAAATTATTCAGACATTTACTTTGGAAAATAGTTCTTTCCTACTAATCTCCTCTCCTCCATATCCTTGTATAAAAGGAAGTTTCTCTGACAAAGTTACACTTTAGAATTATAGAATCCCTACAATGCAGATGAGGCCATTCGGCTCATCAAATTTGCTCCAATTCTCTAACAGAATATTTTATCCAGGCCCTCTCCCCCTAACCCCATACA
Source organism: Sphyrna mokarran (assembly GCA_024679065.1). Lineage (NCBI taxonomy): Eukaryota > Metazoa > Chordata > Chondrichthyes > Carcharhiniformes > Carcharhinidae > Sphyrna > Sphyrna mokarran. The sequence continues at coordinate 39,527,464 of JAGIQG010000015.1, forward strand.
TTCACCAAAGTTAAGGGGCAACTTAGCAGGGCCAATCCACCCGAACGGCACACCTTTGGACTGTAAGAGGAAACTAGAGCACCTGGAAGAAACCCACACAGACATGGGGAGAATGTGCAAACTCCATCCAGATAGTGACCCCAGGCCAGAATTGAACCTGGGTCCCTTGGCGCAGCAGTGCTAACCACTGTGCTACTGTGCCACCCCAAGTTATTGGTAATTTGTCTCAAAGTCCTTTCAAATTTTGTGGGATTTTTATTGTATTAAGGGTGTTGCATAATTGTTAGATTTTCACCCTTTGAATAAAAGTACCTGGCTCCCAGGTAGCCATTCAAACCTTTCACTGAAATGCCAAAATCTGAGCAAGAAGATTTTAGAGATGGCAGGAATGATGGGTGCATTAGTTATTCTCAGCTATGGGTTTCTACAATGTAGTACTGCTTTCTGCCAGCAAATGGCACTGTTGCACTTTATAAATGAATGAATGAATACAAAAGCTGAGTGGGAATGTGGATCACCCCCTGCCCCCACCCCCACCCCCACCCCCGGAAATAGAATGACAGATCCAATCAGTTGTTGCTCGTCCCCCCCCGTCCCCCCTCCCCCCACAAGAAGTCATGTGTTGGTGGGTTAAATAAAAACTCCTCGTTTATAAGTAAGCATTAGTCATTTGCAGTTTCAGTATAAATAGCTATTCCTAAATTCCCACATAGTTCTTACTCATTTCTACCAATTTGTTGCAACCACTTTGTGATTCAATATGTGCACGAAACACAAAGATTGGAAAGGAAAAGTGCATTTCGCTCTTGTCTTCTGAATAAAAGAGGAATGATTGACACCACAATTGCCATGACTTGCAGTGTAAGGCTTTAAAATATTAATAAAACAGCAAATGATAGACTAGATTCACACATGCAATGTATCACACCATTAAGTCTGAAATTACCAGTAATTTAGTCTTTAAAGGAATTATACTCATGGGGGGGTTCCTTACATGAAAAACACATCTAATGTTTTTATGCAAAATATTGTCCGCATTGTACAATTAACCACTGTTTTGAGCTGTAAATGACTGCTATTAATCATCCTCGGGAACTGTTGTCTCACAGTTATCGCTGCCCATATTTAGAAATAATTGGTTTATTTTGCTTCCGGATAATTTCCCTCCCGCCGTCGCAGATAGGGGTTTGGAAATTGTGTTTTAATTTTCAGGTGACAGTGATCAAGTAATTTTTCACGTGATTAAACTGCTGTGAATCCCATTTCGGTAAGGCAGCCGGAGCGGTGAATTAAGAGACAGGGTGGTTTTGGTGGGTAACTGAAAATTGCGGCGCAGTGTTAAAAGACTGGTGCAATTCAATGTGAACATCCACTGTTTCATTTACAATTAAATAAGTGCCTTTGGAGGGATGAGAAGTACTTTGTCCTGTTTAATTGTGAACTATTGTGAACTGTTACTGATCGCATCACTTTAAAAAAATGTTTCCTTTGCTCTTTGTGAATTGATGGCACCACGACTCAGACTTTTGTGTGCGCCTTGAATGATTTAGTGACTTTGCAAATTAAATAAATCAATGATATAATGTACCATTTGTTTAAGTAGCTGCAAGTCAAATCATTAGAGGACCTTTTGTGTAGAATGCTGTAGGGATTAATTGGTTAACCCCTCCTATAATTAGTTGCAAACTTGTGTTTTATTGATGTATTTGAAGCCAGAATAACACTTTATTGTGTAAAAAAAATCCAACCATGTGTTTAGGAACTTTGTTCAGTATGAGAACTGCAATATTTGATGCTTGAAGTTTTGTTTATTAATGTTCAGTTCATTTGATTTTGTTTCACTCGGAAATTGAGCCCACATTCTACAGGAAGAACTGCCTTCTCCAGGGCTAGAGGATGAGGCACAAGATTGATTGATGAACAAAAATATAAAACCTCTGACCCCGTCCATGGCTGGGACTCTCTGGTGCCGCTGCAGTGAATGGAGTCGTGGCTGAGTGCCAAATTCTCCTTTCTCGCTGGCAATGAGATAGGAGTGGATGAGAATCCTGCCAAAAGTTTTATAAATCAACCATGCCCAAACCCATGGGACAACTGGTGTTATCAGTCAGTGCTGAGTTTGCATGCAGTTTGCTATTACAAAATCAAACAACAGAGAACAATGGAAATACACAGCCATTCTGACAGAAAAGAAGTGTTCAGCATTTGAGGTGTAGCTCCTTTGTCAAGACTAATCCAAAAAGTGATTTCACACACAAGGGGCAGAATCATAGAATTCTATAGTGCAGAAAGAGGCCATTTGGCCCATCAAGTCTGCACCAACCACAATCCTACCTGGGCCCTATTTCCATAACCAGGGGCATTTATCTCAGCCCCTGACACTAAGAGGCAATTTAGCATGGTCAATCCACCTAACCTGCACATCTTTGGACTGTGGGAGGAAACTGGAGCACCCAGAGGAAACCGACGCAGACATCAGGAGAATGTGAAAATTCCATGCAGACAGTGACCCGAGCTGAGAATTGAATCCAGATCCCTAATACCGTGAGGCGGCAGTCCTAACCACTGTACCATGCACAAATTTCCTTGTCCTGTCCATCACTGGAATCGCAGTGGATGGGGACAGACCATGCAAAGATCTGTTGACCTGGACGAGGGTAGTGAAATTTCTGCCCTAAAGCTGCGGGATCCCATTGCGAACTGCAGTGATCACATCTGCAGCAAGTGTTGGTTGTTCAAAGATTATCGGCTCAGAATTGGTGAGCTGGATTCCGAGCTTCAGCTGCTGTGGCACATTTGGAGGGGGAGAGTTACCTGGATGCTTTGTTTCAGGAAGCAGTCACACCCAGTAGATTAAGTACCTTGGATTGGTCAGGGTCTGACTGCAAGTGCGTCAGGAAGGGGGGAATCCTGAATTCAGGAACTGAGGAATCTCTTTACCTTCTCCAACAGGTATGGGGTACTTGCTCCCTCTGTGGATACCTTAGAAAGGATAAGCTAGCCAACCATTGCACTATGATGCAGGAAGCCATTCAAGAGAGGGGAGCAAAAAGACAAGTAGTAGTTGTTGGGGATTCTATAATTAGGGGGATTAATAGCATCATTTGTAAGCCAGATTATGAGTCCCATATGATATGTTGCTTGCCTGGTGCCGGGGTGAAGGACATCTCTCACTGGTTTGAAAGGATGTGAGAGGGGGACAATCCAGATGTTGTGGTCCACATTGGAATAAACAATATAGGCAAAACTAGGAAGGAAGACCTGTTTGGGGATTATCAGGTGTTAGAACTAAAGTTAAAGAACAGGTCCTTGAGGGTAATAAAATCTGGATTACTACCTAAGCTACGTGCAAATTGGAATAGGGTTGAGAAAATTAGGAAAGTTAATGTGGTTAAAGGAACGGTGCAGAAAAGAGTGATTCCATTTCATGGGGCATTGGCATCAGTATTGGAACAGGAGGGATCTGTACCGTTGGGACAGTCTTCACCTGGACTGATACGAGACTAGTGCTCCAGCGAAAAGGATAAATAGAGTTCACAAGGATTTTAAACTAGAAGTGAGAGGAAGGAAAGAGTAAAACTATGGGAAGTATAATGGTTAATAGAAAGCAAAGTAGCAAGTTAAAGTGTGGAGAGAAAGTTTCAACTACATCAAAAATCGGGAAAAATGTTAAAAGCAAGGGGAACTCAGGAGATGTTATCAGTGGGAAGTGTTAGGATTCAAAACAAAGGTACAAAAACTATCATAAAGGCACTTTGTCTGAATCATCGCAGATGAATATGAGTTAATGAGTTAATTACAGGATGGTCACGGCTGGGAGCTAGATATCCAGGGATATCGGAGTTTCAGGAGGACAGACAGGAAGGCCAGGGAGGTGATATAGCTCCAATATTTAAGGATGATATGAGGGTGGTATTGAAAGTCGATATAGGTTCCCCAAGAGCATATTACCATGTTACCACCCACATATCCACCAGAGGCTCAAACATCCTAGACCACTGCTACACAAATATCAAACATGCCTACCGCTCTATTGCCCACCTTTGGCAAGTCAGACCGCAAGGCTGTGCTCCTGCTCCCAACTTATAAGCAAAAACTGAAGCAAGAGAATCCACCCAAAGAAAATCATGCAATGTTGGTCTGAGGAATCGGATGATCTCATATGGGACTGTTTGGAGTCAATGGACAGGTCAGTATTTAAAAACTCTGTGACCAACCTGAACGACACCACAGTAATGACTGCATTAGTAAGTGTGTAGAAGAGTGTGTGCCAAAGAAGCAAATCCGTGTGTTCCCCCAACCAGAAACCACGGATGAATAGGGATTTCCACTGCTTGCTGACGTCTGGGTCTGAGGCGTTCAAGTCAGGCAACACTGACCTGTGCAAGAAATGATGTGGCGATGCCGGCGTTGGACTGGGATAAACATAGTAAGAAGTCTGACAACACCAGGTTTAAGTCCAACTGAGTTATTTGATAGTAAACTCACAAGCTTTCAAGGTTTCCCTTTTCATCAGGTGAATGGAGAGTACTGGCCTCAGAGCATATATATCTGCTGGTGGAGGTATTCACAGATATCTTCAACGTCTGTTTATAACAACCTGCTTCAAGAAAATGATCATCATCCCGCTACCTAAAAAAACCAAGCAGCGTGCCTTAATGACTATTGGCCAATGGATCTCACATCCATCATTATGAAGTGCTTCAAAAAGTTAGAAATGGCAAGAATCAATTCCATCCAGACTACCTGGATCCATTACAATTTGCCTATCACTGCAACAGGTCTACTGCAGACACCATTTCCCTGGTCCTGCACTCAACCCTGGAACACCTAATAATAAGGACACCTATGTCAGAATCCTATTTATTGACTATAGCCCAAATTTCAACACTATTATTCCCATAAAACTCAACTCCAAACTCCATGCTTGGGCCTTGGCACCTCCCTCTGCCACTGGATCCTGAACTTCCTAACTCACAGACCACAATGAATAAAGCTAGTCAACAACACCTCCTCCACGATCAACCTTAACACCAGTGCCCCACAAAGCTGTGTTCTCAGCCCCCTACTATGTTCTATGTTCTATGTTCTACTATAGTCCTAATACACCTTTGACTGCAGCCAAATTCCCCTCCAATTCAATTTTCAAGTTTGCTGATGACACCACCATAGTGAGTCAGATCTCAAACATGATGCGACACAGTGCAGGAATGAGACGGTGAAACTGCTGAACTGGTGTGGCAAAAATAATCTTTCCCTCAATGTCAACAAAATGAAGAAGATTATCATTGACTTAAAAATTATCATTGACTTCAGGAAACATAAAGGAGAATATGCCCCTGTCTACATCAATGGGGTTGAAGTAGAAAGGCTCGAGAGCTTCAACAACCTGTCTTGGTCCCCCCAGTGCTGGCACTATAGTTAAGAAAGCCCACCAATGCCTCTACTTTCTCAGAAGACTAAGGAAATTTGGCATGTCAGCCATGACTCTCACCAACTTTTACAGATGCATCATAGAAAGCATTATTTCTGGCTGTATCACAGTTTAGTATGGCTCCCGTTCTGCCCAAGACTGCAAGGAACTACAAAAGATCATGAATGGACCTTAAACCATCATGCAAACCTACCTCCCATCCACTGCCTCTATCTACATTTCCCTTGGCAAAGCGGCCAATATAATTAAGGATCCCATGCACCTAAGACATTTTCTCTTCCACCTTATTCCTTTGGGAAAAAGATATAAAAATCTGACATCATGTACTAACCGCCTCAAGAACAGCTATCAGACTTTTGAATGGGCTTACCTTATATTAAGTTGATCTTTCCCTACACCCTAGCTATGGCTGTAACACTACATAGTGCACTCCCTTGTTTCCTTCTCAATGAACGGTATGTTTTGTCTGTATAGTGTGCAGGAAACAATATTTTTCTCTGTATGTTAATACATGTGGTAGTAATAAATCAAATCAAATTTCTATGGAGAAAAGTGTTGAATCCATTTGGATGGAAATTAGAAATAGTAAGGAGAAAAATAAATTGATTGGGATAAACTATAGGCCACCAAATAATAATATTACAGTGGAGCGAACAACAAACAAGGAAATATTTAATGCATATAAAAAGAGTACAGCAATTATCATTGGGGATGTTAACCTACATATTGATTGGTCAAACCAGGTTCGTCAAGGCAGCTTTAAAGAGGAATTCATAGAATGTATCCGTGCTACTTTCCTTGAACAGTATGTAATGGAGCCTACGAGGGAGCAAACTATCCTTGATCTGGTCCTGCGTAATGAGACAGAATAATTAATGATCTCACAGTTAGAGATCCTTTCGGAAGGAGCGATCACAGTATGGTTGAATTTAAATATAGAACAACTTGTCTCCTTTCCGATCTGATAGATCTGGTGTGCATTTTCTCATATTTGCTGTTCTGTGAAATGCTATTTTAAACTGGAGGAAGAAAAATATTGACAAACAGTGCCACAGCAGACAGAAGTCCAATCTCCTACTCCCCTCTTCCCATCCCCTACAGTCCTGAAGTCAGTCCTTCTCACTACCCCCTCACCTTCTTCCCTCTCCCTTCATTTCCCGAGTCAAGAAGGTCAGGTGAGACAGGCACAACGGAAATGAGGCACAGGTAAATGGCTACAGAGTGCCAATCCAGCACTGATTGCATTAATGTGTTTGACATTCATTGCTCAGAGACAGAGACTTACTCTGTGTGAATCAGCTTAAGTGTATGTACTGTGCGTAGTTTATTAAGCCATTTTCCTTAATCCTGTGCTGTTAGCTCATAGTAAAATTGAACACTGTGGCTCACTTGGTAGCACTCCGAGTTACATGGTGTTGAGTTCAAGCTTCCTCCAGAGCCTGAGCACAAAATCCAAGGCAATGCTCCAGTGCAGCAGTGAGGGAGTGCAGCACTGTCATAGGTACTGTCTTCTGGATGAGATGTTAAATCAAAGTCTTATCTGCCTGCTGGGGTTTATAGAAAAGATCTCATGGCATTATCTTGAAGAGGAGTTATCCCTGCTGTTCTGTCTAATAGTGATCAATGTCACAAAAATAACTTATTTGTTTGTTTTCACAATGCTGTGGGAGATTTCTGTGCATAAATTGGCTACTTTGTTTCTGACATTACAATAGCTCCTAAGGTTCAAAGGTTCTTCATTAGCTGCAAAGTGCTTTCAGGCATCTGGTGCTTGTGAAAGTGCTATGAGGATGCAAAATTTTCTTTCTTAATTTATCCCACAAATGCAGGGTATATTGATAAGACCACCTTACTTGCCTTTCCATAACATTCCTGAGAAGATGGCACTTGGCCGTCTTTTCAAATAAAAAAAAACACAAATCCCAAAATAAATAAATAAATAGATCCTATTTTGCCTCCATTAATTTTGTTTAAGTTTTACGTTTATTTATTAGCATCAGAAGTCAGCTTACATTAACACTGCAATGAAGTTACTAGGAAAATACCCCCCGTTGTCATACTCCGGTACCTGTTCGGGTATGCTGAGGGAAAATTTAGCATGGCTAATGTGCATAACCAGCACGTCTTTCAGGCTTAGGGAGGAAACCAGAGCACCCGGAGGAAACTCACATAGTTAAGGGGAGAACATACAGACCCAAGCTGGAAATCGAGTCTGGGTCCTTGCTGCTGTGAGGCAGCAGTGCTAACCATTGTGCCACCGTGGCCCCCAATATGCAACATGTGCAAATTCCCATTGAATATCCTGTTGTAAGGTTCCATGACAGAAGGGTAGGAAGCTGTGGAGAGTAGTCTTCAATTTTCAGATGTTTGATTTCAGTGGAAAAGTTTCAATGCCAATATTTGGGGTCCACTCATTAAACCAGCTCCGGCTAAGTATTCTCAAATGACCCAGCAGTAATGAAAAAATGAAAGGCAATTCTCTGAATAATTATTTGTGGATTTCCCCATGTCTGCAAATGGTCTAACTCTGTTCATGATGTTGAAATAATGCCTGTCATAGTGAAGGTGATATACTGTCACATTATCAGATTGATCCTGCATTGTAATAATATACATACTCAACTGAATCAAGCACATCTTCCCCAGGGAAAGGAGAGCTGTCATCTATGGCTCTGATGTGATTTTTATTCTCTCATCATCTTGGCATGTGTTCTACAGCTTTTAAGAGGATCAATTTGCATCATGATATATAAAGTTCTGGCTCTGTTTGACTGATAATAAGCTTTATAATGAAGGATTGATGGGGGACAACATGTATATAACTGCACACCAACAATTACTGTCATTGCTTTGTCACTGGTTTGTATCTTTGTATCCAGCTGTGTAGACAGAAATCAGTCATGACTTTTGCTTCTCAGCAAAACATAGCAAATTGATCAGAATGCTGTGAAAACAAAAGATGATGATTTCTTTAAAAAAAACTCTTCTCAACTTGATAGCAAGCTTGGGTACCAGGGGATATTCCAGTTCAGCTCTGCTTCCAAGGGATGAGTCTTCATAGAAGCAGTACAGGTCATTTAGCCCATCATGCCTGCACCAGTAACAATCCCAGCCACCCTATCGTACATATTTACCCTGCTAAGCTCACTGACACTAAGGGGCAATTTGGCATGGCGAATCCATCAAACCCACACATCTTTGGACTATGGGAGGAGACAGGAGGAACTGGAGGAAACCCATGCAGACATGGGGAGAATTTGTAAACTTCACACGGACAGTCACCCAAAGGCTGGAATTGAGGGTCCTAGTGCTGTGAAGTAGCGGTGCTACCCATTGTGCTATTATGCCAAGTCCCGTATCTTTCTCAATCCCACTAAACTTGGAGTGAACAGATGTGATAGAGTGAATTGGAAGTGTAAGTTAAAATGATGTGTTCTGTTTAAACATGCAGCTGAAAGCAGTGAAATTATCCGTTGCATTGAAGGCAGCCTTTAAAACATGCAAAAAATTCCATCTCATTTAGCCAAAAGAAAGGACTGGATGGTATGCCACCATGAGAGAATTAGGAGAGGTGACCAAAGGAGGAAGGGAATATTATGGTCAATCAGGTCAAGTGTTGCAGCAAATTCAAGATGGTCAATTGTTGTTGACTTAAACAACTGTGTGTTCTTGGCTTACTGAGCTGGAGAGTACCAAGATGGAAATAATTTGAACAGGACTTTGTGGCTAAAATAGGCATGATCTGGAATCGTAGAGACAAATAGGAATAATTGGAAATCACAGATTGTTCAGCTTTTAGAGGGATTGCATATATTAATTTAAAAATGAATTTGTTCACAAAATTGGCATTTTTTAAGCTCACAGAACTATGATTAAGATGCGCTAAGAAGAAGGTTGAGGGGTAGAAAGTGAGCCTCATGGGAGAAGTAAATCTGCAAAGGTATAATAGGAGAGAATCTGTGGAGAATGGCTGTGAGCAGGTTTATTCTGTGGCTAGTGAAGTTGCTTTGCTAATAGTTTTGCTCTTACCTGATAGCTTGGGGTTGAAAGTGAGGTTGTTGTGGGAGGAGGCGGGGTGCGGGAAGGTAGCTGGTTAGGGAAGGCCAGAAAAGGAAGTTCAATATAGTCAAGCCAAGTCTGATGGTGGGTGACATTTGCTATGGCAGCTTTTGTTACAATGTGTCAGATGTTAATTGCCAGGCTAACCAAATCCCAAAGAGAAATTCCGGCAAGCGATCACAACAATTCACAATTTAAGTTTGTTTATTAGTGTTAAAGTAGGTTTACATTGACACTGCAATAAAATTATTGTGAAAATCCTTGATGGGTTGTGAGAGGGCTGTTCTTGGATGTTTCGAGAGTATCCTAGTGCTTCACGCACTAGCGTCTATTCAGGTACACTGAGGGAGAATCTAGCATGGCCAATGCACTTAACCAGCACATCTTTCAGACTGTGGGAGGAATCCTGAGCATGTGGAGGAAACCACACTGACACGGGAGTAGCATGCAGACTCTATACACAGTGACCCAGGGTGGGAATTGAATCCAAGTCCCTGGCATTATGAGGCAGCAATGCTAACCACTGTGCTACCCTACAGTATGGTTATTGTACATAAGAACATAAGAAATAGGAGCAGGAGTAGGCCATACAGCCCCTTGAGCCTGCCCTGCCATTCAATAAGATCATGGCTGATCTGTAGTGGTTCAGTACCACTTTCCCGCTTTCTCCCCAGGCAGAGAATTCCAAAGCTTCACCAATCTTTGCATGAAGAAACCCCTCCGCAACTCCAATCTGAATCGCGCCCCCTCCCAATCTTGAGGGTCTGCCCTCTAGTCCTACTATCTTGGTTAAGCGGGAAGAGTTTCTCCATCTCTATCCTATCCATCCCCTTCATTATCTTATACGTTTCTATAAGATCCCCTCTCAGCCTTCTAACACCAAAGAGTGCAAACCTAGCCTATTCAGTCTCTCCTCATAATCCGACACCCTCATCTCCGGTATCAGCCTAGTAAACCTTCTCTGCACCCCCTCCAAGGCCAATATAACCTTCCTTGAATGCGGCGACCAAAACTGCACACAGTACTCCAGCTGCGGCCTCACCAGTATCCTATACAGCTGCAACAGAACCTCCCTACTTTTACATTCTAACCCCTTAGCTATAAAGGCCAACATTGCATTCGCCTTCTTAATCACCTGCTGCACCTGCATACTGTGTTTTTGCAATTCGTGCACAAGGACCTCCAGGCCTCTCCGCACCCTCGCATGCTGCAGTTTTTCTCCGTTTAAATAGTATTTCTTCCTACCATTATTCTTCCCAAACTGGATAACCTCACAATTGCTAACATTATACTCCATCTGCCAGGTCCTCGGCCATTCACTCAACCTATCCAGATCCCTCTGCAGGCTTTCCACACCCTCCACGCAATTTGCTTTTCCACTCATCTTCGTGTCATCAGCAAATTTCGTCACCCTGCACTCAGCCCCTTCCTCCAGATCATCTGTGTAAATGGTAAATAGTTGAGGCCCAGCACCAAACCTTGGAGCACTCCACTAGTCACCAGCTGCCAATCAAAATAGCAGCCATTAAAACCTACTCTCTGCTTCCTATTAGATAACCAATCCTCTATCCATATTGTATGGTATTTCAAGAAATTACGTGTACTGAGGTCAGGAGTCAAAAAATATCTTTTGGAGATTTTAAATAGTAAATGAAAAAAACTCTCATGGTGGCACTGCTGCCTCACAGCACCAGGGACCCGGTTTCAATACCAGGTCACTGTCTGTGTGGAGTCTACATTGTTATCTCCATGTCTGCACATTTTTTCTCCTGGTACCCCGGTTTCCTCCCACACTCCAAAGATACGCGGGTTAGGTTGATTGGCTATGATAATTGCCCCCTAATATCAAGGGGGCTAGCAGAATAAATACGTGGGGTTACGGGGATAGGGGCTGGGTGGGATTGTTGTTGGTGCAGACTCGTTGGGTCAAATGGCCTCCTTCTCCACTGTAGGAATTCTATGATTCATTTCTCTACACTTCAGAGATTATAAACCTCAATTTACTCAGCTTGCCATTAAAGGACAATCCTCTCATTCCAGGGAACAATTTACTGAACTGTTGCTCTACTGTCTCTAATGTCTATCCTTATATGGCACTCTGTACCTGACAGTCACACAGAGTGACCCAGAAATATATCCTTCGTTTGACATTTAAATCAATGCTTCCTCCCCCGCTCCATCCCATCCCCAGGCCTCTCCATCTGATCCCAACAAACCTACTCTACTCACCACGGACAGACGGTGATGGAGTGGCTAGCACTGCTGCCTCACTGCTCCAGGGACTCGGGTTCAGTTCCAGCCTTGAGTGACTGTGTGGAATCTGCATGTTTTCCCTGTGGGTTTCCTCCGTGTGCTCTGGTTTCCTCCCATAGTTGAAAGATGTGCAGGCTAGGTGGATTGGTCCTTTTGTCTCCCAAGATGTGTAGGTTAAATGAATAAGTATGGTAAATGTGCGTGATTACAGGGATAGAGCAGGGGAGTAGGGCTTGGGTATGATATTCTGTCAGAGAGAGTTGGTGCAGACTTGCAAACTGTAGGGACTCTATGAACCTTTTACCTTTGGCTCCAGTTTCAGTCCACGCTGTAGGCTGCACCGCAGACGCACTCATGATGGTGCTGCCAGTATGGGGGAGCGGTGGGAGGGAGAAGGGAAGGAATGAAGAAGAGGGGAGGAGAGAAAGAAAGGAGAAGGAAAGGCAGAGGGGGAGGGGAGGAAGAGGAGAGAGGGGAAAGGGAGAGGCGAAGAAGAGGGAGGGGAGAGGGGAAAGGAAAAGAGGGAAAACAGGGTGGGAAAGAGGGCGGGAGGGGATGGGGAAGGGAAGGGAAGGAAGATCCTCCTTAAACAGATGCTATTTCATGATATTAATTGAGTTTGTCAAATAAGACACAATTCTGACCTCAGTGAACTAATATTTAATTGCTGGTTTCTATCAGGATTTTAAATTTAGTTTTTTAGTGCACTGTGCTGCTAAGACCATCTCTTTATTAAAGACAATATAATAGCAAAACAATCAGGAAACAAAATCAGTTAATATATCCTGTGCTATATTTATGGAAACCTCTGATATTTGCTTAACTTAAATGCAAGTGTTGCCAAGCTGTACTGCTGCAGTACATGTGGTATGCTGCTATATCTGACCAGTCGGTAAATTTGGGAGTAATTAAAATCAACTGGTCTAGCTGATCCTGCCTTCAGCTGTTCTATTAGTTAATTATCTCCCCACTTGGTGTTAAAAATGCCTGTTCAGTGACACTGAGAGTCAAAGGAAGGAGCTAAATTACTTTAATTATGGAGTAATTGCACACAGTGATGTTAATTAAATCTTGATCAGTTTGAGTAAGTGAATTGATTTTTCTCACTTAGAATGCAAACCGCAGAGAGACAAGCCATTTCATAGTTTAATTAATGTTACCTTATCACATCCCCAACATACTAAACAGACACTTAACTGCATTCAGCCTTAGCAAATTTTTTTCTTTTAAAAAAAATGAGATGTCACAGCAATGTTTTCTCAAGAAGTCAAACTGAGAATAGAAGACCATATGTTTTTTTTTAAATTTCAGGGTTGTATCCTTTGTGTATCCAGAACCCTGAGGCAGTGAACACATCATTTAGCACATCATCGTGTTCACGTCTGACTCCAATAAATGGAGGCATTTATTTTATAACACATAGGGAGGCAACACTTACTTGACCCACCTTCATCAACCCCAAAAATCTTAACAATGTATCTGTTTTTTAGAGCTACATAACTAATAAAAGCTCATTATATAAAAAAGAAACTTTTCAGATGAATTAGTAGCATTATTTGCACTATGAGTTTTCACAGGATGCAGTTTTTTAAAAATTTTTACTTATTACAAGTCATCCTGCGTTAACATAGTAATAAAGTTACTGTAAAAATCCCCTAGTTGCCAAACTCAGCACCTGTTTGGTACCCTGAGGGAAAATTTAGCATGGCCAATGCACTTAACCAGCACGTCTTTGGACTGTGGAAGGAAACCAGAGCACCCGGAGGAAATCAAAGTAGACACAGGGACACTCTGCACAGACAGTGACCCAAGCCAGAACTGACCTCAGGTCCTCAGTGCTGTGAGGCAGCAATGCTCATCACTGTAAGTGCCATGGTATTGTGGGATTAACTTAAGCTTCAAAAACATTAGCTGGAGAAAAAAGACACCTACAAGTTCTGTAGAAAATATGTCAGTCTACGGCATTTTTCTACTTTTAATAATGTTTTTGTTCTTGGCATGTGGGTAAGGCCACATTTATTACTTATCCCTTGAAGAATATCCCTGGTGTCTCTACTCCCTCCTCACAGTATATGTCCTATCTGATGGTTGAGATTCAAAATACATTGCCAGCTGTAGTTTACCCAGTCCCTTTATTTCTGTCAATGTCACCAGGAGGTCAGGCTTAGAAATAAGAATAGCAGGAAGTGTTGGCATGAGATTGGAATTCCAGCTGGGACTGTTGAGAGAGTGACATAAACATTGATGCTAGTTAGATACAAACGTGTGATACAGAAAGAGGTCCAGGTGGAGCAGTGTCTGTTATCATTATATTCCAAACCCTAGAAATGTTCAAATAAATATGCTGAATACTTGTAAAAAAACATTTTTAGATTGCTCTGTGATTTTATTTGCTGTTTCCTCCCTTCTCTCTGAATTATGCTATTTAATTCACTTTTTTTAAACTCATTCTTGGGACATGGGCATCGCTGGCTAGCCAGCATTTATTGCCCTACCCTCATCGCCCTTGGAGGGCAGTTGGGAGTCAACCACATTGCTGTAGCTCTGGAGCCACGTGTAGACCAGATCAGGTAAAGACGGCAGAGTTCCTTCCCTAAAGGGCATCAATGAACCAGATGGGTTTTTCCGACAATTGACAATGGTTTCATGGTCATCAGTGGAATCTTAATTCAAAATATTTTTTTCAATCAATTTCAAATTCTACCAGCTGCCTTGGTGGGATTTGACCCCAGGTTCCCAGAACATTGAATTTCTGGATTAATAGTCTAGCAATAATGCTGCTAGGCCATTGAGTCCTGAATTTCCAATTTATGTCTATTTATAAATGGTACTGATATAACCTCACGTAACCGAGACAAAGACAGTCAAGAATTTAACAAAGCATTAAACAGTGAAGTTTTAAAAAGCCTAACCTTTTTGATTTGATAGGATGAGATAAATTGTATTAAAATGTGCTATTTTATGAAGCAAAGAGGTTTACCAGGATGCTGCCTGGTATGGAAGGTCTGAGTTACGAAGAGAAGTTAGGCAAATTGGGGCTGTTTTCCTTAGAAAGATGTAGACTTAGAGGAGATCTAATAAAGGTGTAAAAGATTATGAGAGGTATAGATAGAGTAAACAGGGTTAAGCTTTTTCCTAGGATGGTCTCAAATAGCACGAGGGATCACGGGCTGAGGGTGAGGAGGGTAAGGTATAATTTGGATGCTAGAGGGAGTTTTTTTACACAGAGGGTGGTGGGGGTATGGAATGCGCTACCAAGTAAAGTGGTGGAGACAGGCACTCTGGAATTATTTAAGAGATACTTAGATGGGCACATGAACAGAATGGGAATGGAGGGGCATATAAAACCGATTTAAAATAGGGATCATGAGCTTTGGAAGTGTATAAATTGTTGATGATATTAATTTATTTGTTTTATCCTACAGGTACTTCAGTCTGCCTTGTCTAACAAGGGGCATACACGCGATGGGTTGTGAGAGGGCTGCTCTTGGATTTTTCGAGAGTATCCTAATGCTTCACGTCGTTAGTGTACACTTGACCTTGACCATTTGATGGGCAACACGACAGTTCAGTGACTATCGCTGTGCTGTGCAGATACATGGACTTGGGCCTGTGTCTGTGGGAGTTTGCACATTCTCCCCGTGCTTGCGTGGGTTTTCTCCGGGTGCTCTGGTTTCTTCCCACATCCCAAAGATGTGCTCTTAGGCTGATTGGCAGAACAAATTCTCCCTAAATTGTCTCAAATTTGGTTCTAATGTATAGATCTATAAACATAGACAGGGATGACAGGGATCATGGGTAGAAATGGGAACATCAAGGTGGTGGTGCGGGCTCGTTGGGCCGAAGGGCCTGCTTCCCATGCTGTTTTGTTCTTTGTTCAATGGCAAGTGATTTTCCTCACAAATATGAATTCATTTGTACATTTTCACCAGGAAAGGTGTATTAGTTACCATTTATGTAGAACTCTGCCAATTTGCTACTATATGGTCACCTTGTGCACTATTAAAATTGGAGTGGAGGTGGGAGAAGTCATGAATTGTTGCTGTGACAGGAATGAAGTAGATCGAGTAGGGAGATGTCATGACTTTTTGTGCAAAGGTGAATGTTTCCTTCTCAGATTCTTAGATATCAGAAATATTAAATTACATCGATTCATCTAATTTAGTTAACCAATCTGAGCTACTCTCACTCTCCCATGTCACTGTGTGCCAGGATTGTGATTTAGTTTGTTAGATTGCAAGTGTAATTTTAAATAGTTAGAGAGAGGTCCAACAGGTAGGGTTGGTTTCTTCCTTTCCTTCCTTTGAGGGCTTCGTGCTATATTTGTCTTCGCTTTATTTTGTTTGCTCATTGGTGAGTAATCTCTTGCTCATTGAAATACAGGCTGGAATTCTCCGGCTGTTCACACCTTGCTGCCGTTGATGGTGAGAATGGAAAATTTGGCACTCAGCCAGATCTCCATTCATTGCAGCGGGACCAGAAAATCCTGCTGGCATGAACAGCTAGAGGACCCACCCATTGATTTTTACAGCACAAGAAAAGGGTCTTCAGCCCATCATGCCCGCACCAGCCATCAACACCTATTTATTTTAATCCCATTTTCCAGCACTTGGTCCCCAGCCTGGTATGCTATGGCATTTCAAGTGCTCATCTAAATTCTTCTTAAGTATTGTGCTGGCTCCTGCCTCTACCACCCTTTCAGACAGTGAGTACCAGATTCTCACCAGCCTCTAGGTGAAAAACGTTTTCTTCAAATCCCTTCTAAATCTCCAGTCCCTTATCTTGAATCTATTCCCCCGGTTATTAACTCCTCTAATTAGAGGAAAGATTCCTTCCGACTTACCCTATCTATCTATGTCCATCATAATTTTGTACACCTTAATCAGGCCTTCTCTCCTCATCCTTCTCTGCTCTAAAGAAAACAACCCAGCCGAACTAGCCTTTCTTCATAGCTGAAATGCTCCAGCCCAGGCAACTGCTGGTTCTCCTTTGCATCCTCTGTAGTGCAATCACATCTTTTCTATAGTGTGGTGATCAAAACTGCACACAGTACTCTAGATGTGGCCTAATGAGCATTTTATATAGCTTCCCTGCTCTTATATTCTATGCCTCTAACTTATGGGATACTTCCCTTTATATACCTTCTTACCTAACTTATCTATCTGAAATGCTGATCTATGGACATGCACACCAAGGTCCCTCTGATCCTCTGCACTTCCTAACTGTATTACTGTTTATTGTGTATTGATGAGTTCCTCCAAAATGCATTACCTCACACTTTTCAGGGTTAAATTCCATCTGTTCATCTAACCAGCCTATTTATATCATCCTGTAACCTATTTATCGTTATTTACCACGCCACCCAATTTTCGTGTCATCTGCGAGCTTACTGCCACACCTCCCACTTTCATGTCCAAATCATTAATATACACTATGAACAGCAATGGACCCAGTACCACTCCCTGTGAAACACCAGTGGACACAGGCTTCCAGTCACAAAAACAATCTTCGACCATCACCCTCTGCCTCCTGCCACTAAGCCGATTTTGGATCCAATTTGCCAAATTGCCCTGAATCCCATGGTACTCTTACCTCCTTTACTGAATATCAGTAATGGAACCCAGCAATTATTAACCATTTCAAATTTAATTCTTGGAGAAGGAATGTGATCCATAAAGTAGTAAGTCTGTGGTTCACTCTGCACCAATCCTGATAAAAATGTGCCCCTGTATTTTATTCTGGAATAGCATTCTCAGCCTGAAACATTAAGCAGGTTTGTATGCATTATATTAGAAGCTATTGATTGATTCAGATCACACGATTACATTTTATCATTTGAAGTTTGCTCACATCCAAGGTCAATTTCAAATTGGATGTGTTTCATTTACAATGTAATTTTAACTATATGGTTGCTAAACACACAATCAATATAATCATGGTCTCTTCCAGGTCAATCACAGGGAAGTTGGGCTCCAAGAAAAATCACAGGGAAATTGAGGTCCAACTAGCATATCCCAGAGTCTGGGAAAAGTTCCATCCCACCCAATCCACCTCCTTCCATCAATGCTCTTCTCTCCAATTCATTCCTGAATTTGCTGACAACTCAGTTCTCACCTCTATCCATGTCAGTCCATTCCAACATGTTGAAGGACATTGTAAAGGATGGGGCGTTTAGAATTTTGAAGTAATTTTCAAGGTCAGAGAGGTTAAGGGAATTTTTTTTTGCATAGTGGCAAAACAGTTCTGAAAGGAACAGCAACAATACTTAAAAAGAGGGTTTTTTTAAAAATTCATTCTGGGACATAGGTCTCACTGCCTGGCCAGCATTTATTGCCCATTCCTAGTTGCCCTT
Organism: Sphyrna mokarran; assembly: GCA_024679065.1. NCBI lineage: Eukaryota > Metazoa > Chordata > Chondrichthyes > Carcharhiniformes > Carcharhinidae > Sphyrna > Sphyrna mokarran. The sequence goes on from JAGIQG010000015.1 coordinate 39,545,562, forward strand.
GGAGGGCAGTTGAGAGTCAACCACATTGCTGTGTCTCTGGAATTACATGTAGGCCAGACCAGGTAAGGATGGCAGATTTCCTTCTCTAAAGGACACTAGTGAACCAGATGGGTTTTCCCGACAATCGACAATGGTTTCATAATCATCAGTGGAATTTACCATGTGTATTAGAATGGAAGTCAGGATGCAATGCTGTTCAGCACTGTAGTGAACTTGGGACTGTAGTGGACTGTAGTGGATTTGGGAGTCCAAATGGTCTTTGTGGGTGATATGAGCTTGCAAACAGCATGGAAAAAGATGGGAAAGCAGTTAAAGAGAAACTGAAGTTAGGAGTAGGGAAGAGCGGATGTGGAAGGGGAGTTCCTAACTAGCTAGGCAGAATGCAATCTTTTAGAGGACAAAAAAGTTAGTGAGGAATTAAATAATTCTTAAGAAGGTAACACAAACAGTTTTATGTGTATATGAATGCAGTACGTCAATCAAAACAAGTAGTTTGATTTCAAAAAATATATACTGATATATTGATGTATATACTGATACATTATACTGATGTATTTCAAATGCAATGTTCACTTTGGTCAAGCTAAGTTACCAAAAGGTGTGGTAGTAAAAGTCAATAGTTTAAAGCCAAAGGTCCAGGAACAGGTTAGTCAGCAGCAGTATCATTAAGAGGATTCCATAAGAGAACAAATGTTGCAGCTGTAATATCACTGCCAAGACACAAAGATAGATACACCCCTGGATGCAGGAACAGATGTCTATTCAACTTGGCAGTGAGCCAGTGGGAATGTCCATTTTGACCTGACAAGACTGTGTGCCATTACCAAGGAACAGGAATAAGTTAGTGCTAAGAGGGAAGATTATGTCCAGACTTAGAAAAATGAATGAAATATCACTATGATATTAAGTATCATATGTTGGCGGAAGTACTTGATAGAGATTTGTATTGATGTATGTCTGTTAAAGGAAATTGATTTTAAGCTAATGAAAGACGGAATTACTGTTTAGAAAAATGTGTAATTGATCTGTATTTGACTATGTACTTCAGATATTTCAGACAGGTTTTGTTGCTCTGCTCATGAGACTCTGGTAGTCTGTACGTTTATATTGTCTTGTTCTATGTTTTACGTTTTGTAAATTTTTTATGACTTTGCACTTGCCTTGCAAGTTTTGTGTTGTCTTAGCTTAAGAACACAATTGGCCACATTCAAAACGTCCCACAACAGAGGCCCTTGGGTGATTTAACTTGACAGACAAAGGAACTAATCCAATGTTACAGAGAATAATGGAATGGTGTCCACCTTGATGTCGGGATGCATGCAAAAGATTAAAGGAAGATAATTTAGGAAGTTCAGCATTGTGGAATCACTGAAGTGCTCCTGCAATAAGTACAACTTTCTGTTCTTTAAAGTGATTTTTTAAAATTCATTTATGGAACATGGACATCATTTGCTGGACCAGCATTTATTGTCCATCCCTAACTACTCTTGAAGGGAAGGGACAATGAAGAGTCAACCACTTTGTTGTGGATCTGGGGTCACGTGTGGGCTAGACCAGGTAAGGATGGCAGATTTCCTTTCCTAAATTATATTAGTGAACCAGATAGGTTTTACAACAATCGACAAATTGTTACATGGTCATTATTAGACTTTTAATTCAAGATTTTTATTGAATTCAAATTTCACCACTTTGTGGGATTCGAGCCTGGATCCCCAGAACATTATCACGACTCTCTGGATTACTAGTCCACTGACAGTACCACTGTGCCACCATCTCCCCTGTTTGATGAGATTAAAGTTCAGCCAGGGTGCCATCACTGAGTTGAGCTACCCTGCTTCAGACAATTGTCAGTCATTGCTGCAGCAGCTATCCAAATCCCCAATGACTCCCACTCCTCCAACATGCTCAACTCTGAGCAGAAATCCTATATCTGATTTACTCAGCAGAAAGATGGACAAACGTGGCTTTCTCCCACCTTGCAAATACAAATACAGCTTTCTCCTTTCATCCTGTGACAAATTACCTTCCTCATGGACCGATGCTTATCCCTCCCTCCAATCTTCCCATCATTCCTGCTTAAAATAAATCCGGGTCTATTCCTGCCATTCGTGGATACCAATCCCTCGGCCAATTCCCCTCCCCTCTGCAAACTGAGCTAAAACCCATGTCTCTTCCAGTCCGTTGCCAAGAAGGAATGTAGCAGCTTCCACCTTGCATTAAAAAGCCGGCCTTTGTAGTGCACACAGTCTAACCTGTCCACATACAATGTCGAGAAAGATTGACTAGTACCATATTAATTCAAGAGGAAAGAAAATCTCAGAGTAGGATATTTTAGTGAAGAGTGCCCCTATATTTGGAGAAACTTCTGAACTTGTCTCAAACTTGTTTCATATCTTCCAGTAAGTCAGTGCTGTGATGTGAATTAGAGGAAATTATCCTAACATCCAAGGACAACTCCATTGTAAACAGCTGACGGGGAGGTGGATCTCCATTGTAGCCAAAGGGCTGTTCCCAGAAAAGCTTTTCCTTACTTTTAAGAAGATAACAAGCTTGTCCAGAAACCCAATTGCAATGCTAATTAATGTTTGGCAACCTTTTTGTAGCCAGGTTTCTGCATTTATTGCTGCCCCATGATCTAGTCTATTTTGAAGAGGTTTTGTAAATTGAATAATACACACTATGGTGTTTACTCTGTGCATTATATACCAAAGCCTGGCTTATTTTATTTTTATGCTCAGAGGAGTAGCAATTATTATTAACATTAATCTTAATGATTTGGTCACCGAGCTGAGTTAAGATTTCTTTTACTGTTCACAATTATTCGAACAATTTCTGAGCCAGCAATCATAAGACTATTACTTGAATGGATTAAATATACCATTAACTAATTAAACATTTACAATGCGTAAGTGAAAGCCACATTGTGGACAGTATGGTGGTATAGTGGTTAGCACTGCTGCCTCACAGTGTTACAAACATGAGTTCAGTTGCCACTTAGGTCTCTGTGTGGAGTTTGCACTTTATCTCTGTGTCTGTGTGGGCTTTCTCTGTGTGTTCTGGTTTTCTCCCACACTTCAAAACATGTACTGGTTAGGTGCATTGGCCATGCTAGATTCTCCCTTTTTGTAACTAAACACTGATGTGCCAGAGTGTGCGACAAGGGGATTTTCACAGTGACTTCATTGCAGTGTTAGTGTAAGGCTACTTATGACACTGATGAATAAATTTTAACTTTAAATTTTATCACACTGCCAATGCAAATCACATGATTGGAGGAAATGAAACCTCAAGTTTAAGGAAAGGAAGAATATGAATGAATTATGATTGAAATTCAGTTATTGTCATATGTGGCATGTCTCCAAAGATGAACGGTCAGTCAAATTGTTTATGATGGAGATAAGCATCTTGAGCAGGCCATCATGTAAACACTCTGGTCTTCTTTGAAACATGCCCAAAATGAATTTTTCGGATTGGATGGATGGAGCCTCATTTTACCATCTCATCTGAAAGACAGCACTTTTGATAATACAGCACTCCCTCAGTTTGGCACTGCAATATCATTATACATTATTATATACTCCAATACTGAGATTGGATTTTAACTACAATCCCCTGGTAGAGGTGACAGTAATAGCAACAGAGTCAACTTGATAGATGGAATCACACCCCGTTACGGTGCTTGTTCCATCAATTAGCACACATTTGGAAACTGATTTTGGGGCATTCGATATGCTTTGGGTGTTGTTACGAGATCAACTTTTACTTTATGACTCAGAACAAACATTAAACATTGTCACCCAGAATGTCCACCAATTCCAAATGATATTTAAAAGGAACCAATTGTCTAAAATACAGTCAGTAATAGTTTGGGATCAATTAAGGTGTACAATATTTGAGCAATTAAGATTTGGAGCACCTGTCAGTAACTCTAAGACAAATAAATAGAAAATGATATAGAATCCACATTCTCAAAGATAAAAGATAATAAATACCATCTCTGACAAAGGGTCATCCAGAATCATTGATTTCCCCTGGCTATACCAAGGGAGAATCTAGCATGGCCAATGCACCTAACCAGTGCATGTTTTGAAGAGTGGGAGGAAACCAGAATACACAGAGAAAACTCACACAAACACAGAGATAAAGTGCAAATTCAACAAATCTATTCTCTCTCCACAGGTGCTGTCAGACCTGCTAAGATTTCCCAGCATTTTCTCCTTTTGTTTCAGATTCTCGCATCCACGGTATTTTACCTTTCTCTTAAAGATAATAAAGGGTTTGTCTCACTAATGGGTGTTGTTTAGAGAGCACCAGAGGTGGAAGAAGAAAAATGCAGAAAAGGAATTGAGTAAAAAAAAGATTAATCATCATGGGGGATTTCATCTACCCCAATATTAATTGAACAGATGAGAAAGTAAAGAAGGAAAAGGAATGGAGTTCTTACAACACGTGAAAAGCCTAGCAAGGAAAGCCTCACAATTGAATCGAGAAATGAAGAATGAGCTAGAGCAGATAGAGAATTAAAAGTAGGGAACCAAGCAATAGTGAGCATAATATATTATGCTTCAAGATAGTGATAAAGACAGATTGAAATGACTTTGAATGATGAGACGAGTAATGAGAGAGGTGCATTTAAAGTAAAAGGGTGATGTATTGAACATATTAAACAAATTCAAAGAGGATGAAGTACTTGGTCCAGATGGATTGCATTCAGATATTTTAAAAGAATCCAGGGGAAGAAATGGTTGAGTTATTACTACGCATATTTAGTAATCTATTAAAATGTTTGAGGACTAGCGGACAGCTAGAGGGATCCCTATATTAAAGAAGGGGACGAAACATTTCCATATAAAATAAGGATGTTGACATAGTGATAATATTACCGCACTAGTCATCCAGAGGCCTGAGCTTAAGGATCTGGATACACAGGTTTAAATCCCAGAGGGTGGTTGATGGAACTAAAATTCAATCAATTAATTAATCTGGAATTTTTTAACAAAGCCAATAATGACAATTATTGGATTGTCATAAATACACATTTGGTTCACTGATGCCCTTTAGAGAAGGAAATCTGCTGTCCTTACCCAATCTGGCCTAAATGCAATTCCAGATCCACACAATGTGCTTAACTGCTCTCTGAAATTACCCAGCAAGGTGCTCGATTGTAATAAATGGCTGCAGAAAAATGAAAAAGGAATAAAACCAGAGGGACCTTCTGGCATTGATCCAGGCATTGGAAGTGACAATGGCACATTGTGCCCAGACAATTCTGCAAAGACCTCCTTAATAACACATGGGGGCTTGTGCCAAAGTTGAGAGAACTGTCCCACAAAGAAGCTAAACTTGACATAGTCACATCCACGGAATCGTCTGTTATATCCAATGTCCCAGATATGATAGGACAGACACAGTAGTGGCAGCAGCACAGTGGTATACATCAACCCCAGACTCCATTCAGTCTCATGTCATTATGCCAAATAAGAAAGGGAAACCTCCCACAGATTGCCACCTACCTCCCTCTGCCAATGAATCAGTACGCCTTCATTTGAACACCAGTTGTAAGGAACGCTGAGAATGGCAATGGCAATCTATGTACTCGGGGTGAGGGATTTCAAAGCCCCTAAAAGTGGCTTGTAGTAACATTCCTACCTAAGCTGGCTGACCTGAATTACATACTTGCTAGAATGGGAATGTGGCAATTGGCATGGGAACCATACAAAGAGAAATGTCTATTTGACCTCACTGTTATCTATTTACCTGTTTCAGATGCACCTACTCATGAAAGTTTGAAAGAAGTGACCACAACACAAACCACAATTTGGATTTGCAGTAGGGGTAACATCCATTGTTTTGTTTGGCTCAACCACTCTTTGATATGCAATAGATTCAAAACAAATCTAGCAATTTAAAATGGGCATCCATGAGACACTGTGTACCATCAGCAGTAGCACAACTGTACTCGAGCATAATCTGTAGCCTCATGAGCCAGCACATCTCTCACTTAACCATTTTCATTAAACCAGAGAATCAACCCGGTTCCATGAGTGCTGGAGAGCATGCCAGGAGTAGCATCAGACTTCACTAAAATTGAGATGCTAACTAGCACAAGTTTATCTCTGATCTGCTTTTGTAGCCATAGTATTTTGCCTTACTGTTCCTGTCCCGTTTCTGGTCAATGATAACCTCAGGAGGTTCAGTAGTGGCAATGCCATTGAATGTCATAGATGAGATTGTTAGATTCCCCTGTTGGAGTCTGTCTTTATCTGGTACTTGCATGTCGCAAATATTAATTGTCACATCAACTGAAGCCTGAAGACTGTCCACATCTCATTGCATGTGGGTAGGAACTTGTTCAGTGTCAAACAGCAGAAGTGCAGCAATAGACAGAGCTCAGTGAAGCCACAGCCAATGGATCATATCAAGGTTTTGCAGTCCTGCCACATCCGGTGATGAATGGTGATGGATAATTAAACAACTAATCAGAGAAGGAGGGATCCACAAATATTTACATCCTCAATGATGGGGGAGCCCAGCACATCAGTACAAAAGACAAGGCAACCATCCCCAGCCAGAAGTGTCTCCAACCTGATTCTCCAGCATCATAGATGTCAGTCTTCAAGAAAGTATTACTTCATTCAGTGAGATCAAGAAACAGCTGAAGGCCCTGAATATTGCAAAGGTTCTGGGCGATGGCAACATTCTGGTAGAGTACTGAAGAACTGTACTAGTCATGCTCAAATCAAACTTGATACAATGCTGGTGTCTACTGAACAATAGAAAATTGGCTTCCTATGTCCTTTTCACAAAAAGCAGCAACAAATCCAATACAGTTAATCACCATTCCATCAGTCTATTCTTGATCATCAGTAAAGCAATGGAAAGGTCATCAACCAGTCTACTAAGTAGTGTTTACTCAGCAATAACCTGCTCACCGATAATTGGTTTGGCTTCCACCAGGGCCACCCAGCTAGTGATCTGATTCAGTCTTGGTTCAAACATGGGTAAAAGAGCTGAATGCCAAAGGTGAGCTGAGAATGACAGCATTTGACTGATTGTGACAACAAGAAGCCCTAGAAAAACTGATGTTAATGGGAATCAAGTGGGAATTCTCTCTTAGTTGGACATACCTAGTGCAAAGGAACATGGTTTTGGTTGTTTTTTTAAATATTTTACTCCATTCTTAATGTTACAAAGACAATGCTCAGAATGGATTGGGTGGACCAGAATACATCTCTTTGTTTGCTCCAAAAACAAATTCAAATTGAATCCAATTCTTAGCCTCACAAGAAAGACAAACAAGATCCAAGATGACCAGATAAAGCATTGCACCCCACCTTGAGCTTAATCCACTGCTTGATTGTGGGTTGTTAGAGATCAGTCCATCTTGGCCCTGAGACATTGCTGCAGGAGTTCCACAGAGCAGAGTCCGTAGTCCAACCATCTTCAGCTGCTTCATCATGGCCTTTCCTCCAGCAGAAGATCAGAAATGGGGATGTTCATTGATGATTGTATGATGTTCAGTACCATTCACAATTCCTCAAAAACTGAAGCAGTTCTTGTTCAGATGCAATGAGATGTGGACAGGCTTCAGGGTCCTGTTGATGTGACAATTAATATTTGCAACACGGCAAGTGCCAAACAATGACCAGCTCCAACAGAGGAATCTAACAATCTCACCTATGACATTCAATGGCATTGCCAATGGTGAATCCCCTGTGGTTATCATTGACCAGGAATGGGACTGGAACAGCAATGTAAAAATACTGTAGCAAGTCAGAGATTGGGAATTCTGTGGCAATTAGCTCACATCCTGGCTCCCTAAATCCCCTTCACCATCTCTTCTCTACTTGCCTGATTGACTGCAGCTCTAAAAAGAAGCACGAGACAATTCAGGAAAAAGCATCAGGCTGATCAATACCCCATCCATCACCTTAAACTTTTACTCCCCCCACCACCGAGGGGCAGTGACAACTGGTGTACTTGGTCACTGCCATTGTCCCCTCTGACACTACATGCTTGGCCAATTCCCTGGGCAGCAGCAGGCATACATCAATCTGAGTCTCCCAGGAGCTGATGGTGCTGCGCTTGTTTAATGGGTCAAGCGGGAAGCCTCACCCTCAATGCACTCGAGGATGTCACTGATGAATGAAGAGATGCTGGTATTGGAGTGAACCTGCTTTATCACTTTGTAGATGTAGATGGAGTAACTCCCCCTCTTGGATTTCCTCCTCTTTTTGCTGCTTTCTTAACACACTCTTCTTGAATATGAGGTGAATAAAATGTGAACAGATTGCACAATTATTTAAATTATTGCATAAACCCCAAGAACAGTATTAAAAAAATCACTTCCTGTCATTTCCACAGCTTCAAGGCCATTAATTATTCTCAGGCAGAATTCTGATGTTCAGCCCATTTTGCTTCAGCACCAAACTGTTATGATGCAGAAAGAAGCTATTCAGCCCACTGTGCCTGCACTGGCTCTCCAGATGCACATTATGACTTAATGCCATCCTTCTACCTTTTCCCCGCACTCCCGCACATTGTTTCTATTCAGGTGATCATTTGATACCCTCTTGAATGCCTCAGTTGAAATTCTCTCTGCCGCTCTTCCAGGCAGTGCATTCCTATCCCAAACTACACAGTGTGTGAAAAAAAATTATCTCACATCACATTTGCTTCTTTTGCAATCCACTTTAAATCTGTGTCCTTTTGTTCTCAATCCTTTCACAAGCGGAGAACAGTTTCTCCCTATCAGCTCTGTCCACTCCCCTCATTATTTTGAACATCTCAGTCAAATCATCTTAACTACTTTCTGTCTAAGGAAAACAGTCCCAATTTCTCCAAATTTATCCTTCCATCTGAATTGGTCCTTTTCACTTTCGTTGTGTTTGCATGTTGACCTTTTGTCAGCCATTTCTGCTAATGTGAATATTTTAATCATTAAATCAACTGAGAAATGATAGCTATGATGTGCATCTTAAATCAAATTCCTCTGTACAATGTCCCCGTGCAGTTTAATAAGTTGCAGCCAATAAGTGAAGTAAGTTGTACAAATTATGAGAATAGGTAATAATGCTATGTTTTGGGGTGGGTGGGTGGGAAGGGTGGACACACAGGACAAAAGCAGTAATGGAGTTATGCTGCAGTCAGGGGGCTAGCTGACCCATTCCCATTCTGTTGCTATGTCGCCCTAAGTTTTCTGTTGGCTGGCTGAGAAACCGCTCTTGGGAATGCCATTGTTCAATGCAAATTAAAAGGCTTTTGGGGTCTGGATCTGCTATTTCATCTGCCTGTTCGGTAGAGCAGCTTTTGTGGAATTCCACCCAGCAAAACCTGGTGAGTGGAGGTTTGAAAAGTGAAGCTCCAAAATTATTTTATCTGTTGTGGGAAAAGCATGAGTTTATGTGGGGTTCTGCCACACTGGAGCCCCATTTCATGACAGCAGTTCTTTCTTGGATTGACTTCTTTCTCGACTGGCTTGATTTATTGGCCATCTTATAGAACTCCGAGCCGAGGAGATCCATCAAGATGCTCATTTCAGCCTCCCGTATAAATGTTAATGACGGCCAAATGGATCAGGCCTTCACTGGTATTGTTAGTATTCCTTAATGCGCATAAATCACACCTTTCATTTCTAGTCTGTGTTGAGGGAACAGAAAGGGGAGCTGCGAGAACTAAGACTTTCTGTAGCGTGCTTGACCTAGGGAGAGGAAAAATCAACTACACTTTCTGCTTCTAGATCACCATCTATTGACTTGCAGAGATTTACATCTGAAGTTCTTGAGCAAGAGCAACATCAGGCTGAGCTGGACTATAGCCGTCCCCATGTTGAACAGTCTGCTGTCTAGGTTCACCGATGATGAGTGAGTAAAGATGAGGTAGACAAAGGTTGGTATTATGGATGGTTGTGTACTAAGCAATCATTCATCACAGACATTTAAGAAACAGAAGAGGAGGAAAGACAACAAGAAAGGCATCACCTCTAACTGACATCATTAACTAATGGAGTGTGGGGACAGCGACCATGGAAGCCTCCTCACCAGTGTATTGGCTGGAAAATGACATTTCTGTATGCGCTTGCTGAGCCAACTCTTGCTTTGTAAGAATGTATTAGAAAGCGCAAAGGCAGCATCTAGTGGCCGAAAACTGGCTGTGCAGAGGAAACATGGAGCCATCTTTGGCTTTAGTTTGGGATTTTTGAAAAACGTCTTCATAATACTCAGCTGGGCCAGAACTAAACAGTTCGCTTGAGGTTGGCTCAAACTTGCCAGCTTTAATTTCCACATGGTTGGTTTTGTCTCTTTGATTAGATAGACATTTAATCATGAGTTCATTCAGTTTGTCTTGTCTTGCATTGACTTTCCTGCCACAAAATGTAACGTTAGACATTTGGAGAGCCAACATATTTAGGAGAGGTATAATTATAAGACCCTATTCTGTAGCTGGACTCTGGCAGTTAATGTATCTGATAGCACGAAAAGTAAGATATTGGCTTAATGATATTCTGCATTCAAAAGCAATTAAGGAGTTACCCAGCTGAGCTGAGATTATGGGCTGAAGATATTGTACCAGTGACTGACTATCAGTCGGCCTCCATCAGAGAAGGCTACACCATCTGAATATGATATCCATACTGCACTGTTGTGAATTTGATTAATAAAACAGCCCAGCTTAGGGATGTGGTATTCATTGTTTTTGGGAGCACTTGTCACAGTTTGACAAGATAGTGTAGGTACTAAAACATTTGAGATCTAATTAGAACAAATGATTCCCTTGACAATCATTAGAGAATTACTATTTTAGCCAAGAGCTTGCCTTTGTTGTGGTTATTTGTGTTGAACGTCACATACAGATTTCTAAAGTATCACACAGACAGTTTAGCTCTTTAAATCTCCCTTTAGAAACCCCATTTGCTGATGCAGTGTAGAGTTGACCACCTGTCGTACGGCACAGTGACAGATGAACTGAGCCTTATCCTCTGACAATGCAGATGGACTCTGAGTATGTCATCAAGCAAATTATTGATCCCATGTGATTAAACCTTACCGAACCAGAGGATCCTTGTGTAGGAACCGCTTTGCTGCAGAGACTTTGCTGAAAATGGGCCTTGAACTCCCCTTTTTATGTTGCTGACAATATTGTACATATTCTGGTGCTAACCTTCCAGGGTCAGAAATCCCTTCCCCTCCGCCACACAACTGCTTAATGTTAATCTGCTCTCAATATTAAAATAAATGGGCCAAATTCAATAGTCTTTGCACAGAAGATGTACTGCAAAATTTAATTGTAGTAGAAATATTTTTATTTTAACAGAATATAATACCAACAGGAAAATGTGAATAATAAATTAAACTGTATTTTTTTTTTATCTCTGAGCTCTTCATGCACTTGACAAGTGACTTAAACATTTTTCTTTTTACAGATAAAATTTAGCCATGAACTTTGAAAGAATGAATATTGAGTGTGAGTATTTTGCTGTACCTTTGTTTTTATTTTTATCTGGCATCACCTCTGGTCTAGCAAGATCAGGAGGCTGGGTCTAAGGTTGATGAGACAACTTGACAACTCTCAGCTGACATTACTGACTGCTCCAGCACAGCTTGTATGAAATTCTCCATGCTGTGCCTGAAGGCACATTGCAGTAATACCTCATGATTGCTTACGAACAATCCGAATACGGATGTAGCATTTACTCCGTTTTGTTGACCTTTGGGGAAATCCCACATTTATACCTCCTACAACTGGGCAAATCTTGCTCTGATGAACAGTATTATTATAAACTTCCTGCTGCAGCAAGCATCTCCCCTGGCTCCTGGCTAATGCACTATTATAATTAGCAGAGTAGCTACAAATCTCTGCGAGATGACTTTGTAATATTGAAGCATGGCTACAGTCAGCAGCTGATGGCTGATCACTCCAGTTTGTCTTCAAAAGGCAAACCTCAGTGTGATGCTCCTGGCAATTCTAATTAAAGGAAAATGGCTGGTTGCCTTTGCACCGACCACAGAATTAAAAATGGGCCCATTGTACGATGAAGCCACAGCACAGGTGGAGACCATTATTACTATTTGATCACAACATCACTTATTTTGAAGGAAATTTTTTTTAACCATCCGTTTGTTTTCTGCATCCATCTGTCACCAGTGGCAACATTGTCTTTCTTGCATTGCCAGCAAAGGGGAGTGGGCTGGGGCGGGGGGGGGGGGGGGGGGGCGCGGCAGTGATGGGACTAGTCTGCTATTATTGAGGACACTGAGATTTCAGGCAAAATGCATCATGAAATATGAACCCTCCCCCATCATAAGACTAGTTGTCAAAATAATTATGTCTATCTCGGTGTCTCTCAGACAGCCCTAACTAGATAATTTGTGTGGGCTTTCTAATCCACTAGGTCCAGCTGTGTGTGCTTGCTGTTACGGTGGGTCCCTGCCATTTTGGAGAATAGCGTGAATATATACCAGGTTAGTTTTTGAAACATAGTAATTTGAATGCTGAGCCCTTCATAAACATATTCTGATTAAGCAATGTGTCTGTTTATTAACTTCTAATTAAGCCACACATGTGGGTCTTCCCTGGGCATCCTTTATTGCTATCACTCCTAATGGTTTTGTGAACCTCCTCCTTCCCCTATGCCTTACATATTTCCATCGCTGGCATCTTCAACAAATCAATTGCCTTTCCCGAAACTCAGCACAAATAGGCATAGTTGATTCATGGAAGTTAAACCGCACTGCTTTCATTATGTTTAGGTTTATTTCCATTTATATTGTTGCAGGAACATTGCTGTCTCACAGTGCTAGGGACCCGGATTCGATTCCAACCTTGGGTGATTGTCTGCATGCTGTCTCACATTCTCCCCATGTCTACGTGGGTTTCCTTTAGGTGGCTGTTTTCTCCCACAGCCCAAAGACGTGCAGGTTACATGCATTGGCCATGGTAAATTGCTCTTCAATGTCCAAAGTTCGTAGAATCATAGAATTGAATCATTGAATCGTACAGTACAGAAGAGGCCTTTCTGCCCATCGAGTTCACACCAGAACATTCGAAACACCTGAATTCCCACCTAATTCCATCTCCCAGCACTTGGCCCATAGCCCTGAATGTTATGATGTGTCAAGTGCTCATCCAGATACTTTTTAAAAGGATATGAGGCAATCCACCTCATCCACCCTCCAAGGCAGCATATTCCAGACCATCACCATCCTCACATCTCCCCTAAACTTCCTGAACTGAACCTTAAACTATGTCTCCTCATGAATGATCCTTCAACTAAGGGGAATAGTTACTTCTTATCCACTCCATCCATGTTTCTCATAATCTTGTACACCTCAAATTAGGCTTCTCTTAGTCTTCTCTGCTCCAACGAAAACATCCCAACCTATCCCACCCCTCTTTAAAGATATACAGGTTAGGTGGATTGGCCACAGTAAATTGCTCCTTAATGTCCAAAGATGTGCAGATTAGGGGGATTAGTGGAGTTATAAGGATAAGGTATGGGGTGGGCCTGGGTAAGATGCTCTGTCAGAGAATCAGTGCAAACCCAATGGGCCAAATGGCCTCCTTCTTCACTGCAGGGATTCTATGATGCTTAAATGATAGTAACTGGAAGACAGAACAGTTCCCTCCGTCGCTGGTTGTCAACTTCCATAAATCAATATTTCCAATGATTCCGCTGCATGTTAACAAACCACATCACATAATCTTAAAATAGATGATGGTCGAGAGCAGAAAATCATGGATGGATGCATATCATAAACCCTTAAAGCAAAATTGTAATTTCTAAATCCTTTGAAAATATAAATTCAGATAAATAGGTGGTAAAGTTCATGAGTCTCACTATTTATTCATTCATGAGACATTACGTTCAAGGTGAGCAGTTATTTCCCATTTTTAATTGCCCTTGAGAAGGGGATGGTGAGCCATCTTCTTGAACAGTCCCTGTGAGATACACCCGCTGTGCCGTTACAGGGAGAGTTTCGGAATTTTATCCCAATAATAAAGGAATGTTGATACATTTACCAGGCTGGATGGTGTGCAACTTGCGGGTGGGTGGTTCCCATGCACCTACTGCCCTTGTTCCTCATGGTGGCAGAGTTCACAGGTTTACTGTCAAAACATACAGACCATTCTCACCTGATATGCCTCTGTTACTGGATTACATCCCAGTGGTAACAGTAACATTGTGGTTATGTTACTGGACTAGTGACATGGTAACAAGTTACTGGACTAGCATGAAGTGGTGCTCTGAAGATGCAAGGTCAAATCCCACCACAGAAGCTCGGCTTTTAAATTAAATTCATTAAGTAAATATGGAATTAAAGAAACTAATATTCTACCAGGAAATCACCAGGTTGTTGTAAAAATCCATCTATTCCATTAGAAAAGGAAATCTGCCATCTTTTTCCAGCCTGGCCTGTTTGTGACTCCAGATCCACAACAATGTGGATGACTCATAACTGTCCTCTGAAATAGTTTAGCAAACCACTCAGTTGTTTCACAAGTTCAGTAAGAATAAAACCTGGTAGATAAGACAAAGACACATCCTTCCCAATTGAACTTGCAAAGTCTTCCTCACTAACATGTGGGGGCTGGTGCTAACATTGGGACAGACTAGTCAAGCAACAGTCTGACACGGTCATACCGGCTAAATTATACCCTACAGGATTCCTTCCGGACACTTCCAGTACCCAGGTTTGTCCTCTCCCATCTGCAGGTCGGGACTGTCAGAGACAATTGAGTGTACAATTGGGATGGAATGATCGAGGGAGTCCTCAACGTTTAATCTACATCCCATGAAGTCTCATGGCATCAGGTCAAATACGGGCAAGGAAACCTCCAACATTATATCAGCTGATAAATCAATACTTCTCCACGTTGAACCCCACCCAGAAGAAGTAGCAGGATCACAGAATATAGTCTGAATAGGGGACTCACAGATTTCTGACACTTGTGCTGCCTACGTCTTGATGCATTTAGATTCTCTTTTTAGAGTTGCATTGACTGCTTCAGTTTCATAGGGGTTATTTTGGAGTTGATCAGAGAGGAATTACCCTGAGACCACATGATGGAGGGAAGACCATACATGAAGCAGCTATGGATGGTTGATCTGAACACACTCCCCTGATGAATTCTGCACTTTTGTCTTGGAATTGTGATGCCAGGAACAATAGGCATGACCATCTTCCTTTGTGTCATGTAGCAATTGGAGAATTCCTCCATTGACCCTCATTAGCTTAAGTTTTGCCAGGGCACCTTAATTCTATCCTGAATAATGAGCTCAACTAGTCTCGCTGTTTCTTGCATTCAGCTCTCTCTGTCCAAATAGAGCCTGCTCCATCCTTCAGTAAGATCATGGCTGCTCTTTTCATGCACTCAGCTTCACTTACCTGCTGTTCACCATAACCCTTCATTCCTTTACTGTTCAAAAATCTATCTATCATTGCCTTAAAAACATTCAATGAGATAACCTCAACTGTTTCACTGGGCAGGGAATTCCACAGATTCAAACCCTCTGGGTGAAGAAGTTTCTCCTCAACTTACTCCTAAATCTGCTCCCCTTGTTATCTTATTTTGAGGCCATGCCCCCTAGTTCTAGTTTCATCTGTCAATGGAAACAACCTTCCTGCTTCTATCTTATCTATTCCCTTCATAATCTTATATATTTCTATGAAATCTCCCCTCGTTCTTCTGAATTCCAATGAGTATAGTACCATTCTATTCAGTCTCACCTCAGTAGCCAATTCTCTGAACTCTGGAATCAATCTAGTGAATCTCCTCTGTAGCCCCTCCAGAGCCAGTATACCCTTTCTCAAGTAAGGAGACCAAAACTGTACACAATATTCCAGGTGTGGCCTCACCAGCACCTCATATTACATTTTATTCCCTTGGTATGCTCAGAGCTTCCTCCAAGGATGGAGGAATACTAATTCAGCAGTTGAGAGCTGCGTAGGAGGTGATGATCAGCAGGAAATTTTCTTGATAAGGCCAGAAGATGAACTGGAATCAATATTGTTGATCCCCAGAGCTATCCTCACTCAACTGTAAATAATTTGTGATTGAGGGCAGGATCTTGTTAAGTGATGGGATTCTTGGCCCAGAGCCCAGTGAGACCCCTGCTTTGCATGTTTTGCCTCTCGTGCACTTGAGAGGCCAAGGGCAGGCCTTTTCCCAGGATTGCAAGGGGCAAATATTTCACCAGCTGAGAGCTGCTGGTCAAGGATAGGCTACAGCTTTCCTGTATCCCTGCCACCAGAGAGGCTGATGCTGGCATTGTATCTCACCTAGAAACACTGACACAGGGAGATTGATGGCTGGGTTGCCTTGTGCAGACAGTGAATGTCTTTGAACAAGTGAACTCTCCCCAATGCACCCCCCCCAAACCTTTACCCAGGAGACCCATGCTCCCATATGGCAAGCTTGCCCCACTTGATTAATACCAGCTGTGATGGGATGAGTGCTTAAGTGGCCTTAATTGTCCACTACAGGGCCTCAATTGACAAATGGCAGCAAGGCCATCAATGGGCCTTCTTGTCACAGAGTTCATCAAAATGGAGGTGGGGAGATGGTGGTATTCTTACCCAGCATTTGATTATAAACTTCCTCACCCACTAACCAGGCATGAGGAAGTGTAAAAGGTTCCACTCTCCATGTCTAATGGACTTATCCTGCTGGAGCGATGTAATATTGGTTGGTGGGTATATAAATATAACCACCAGGCTCTTGCTTGGGTCAACTTTCTCAAATTGGTCATCAAACCCCTGCCCTACACCTCTGAAATGTTAGTGAGTGAGTTTTGTGGGGTTATATTGAAACATAGAAAATAGAAGCAGGAATTGGCCTTTCAGTGCTTTGATCCTGCTCCACCTCATATGTTCATGGCTGGTCAACCAGCTCAATGGCCTGAACCCATCTTCCGCCCACATCCTTTGATCCCCTTTGTCCCAACAGCAATATCTAACTCCTTCTTCAACACATACAGCATTTTGGCTTCAACAGCTTTCTATAGTAGAAATTTCCTCATGCCTCACCACACTCTGGATGAAGAAATTCCTCCTTACCTCAGTCTTAAGAGGTTTCACCCAAATCCTTAGACTATGACTCTAGGTTCCCACCATTGGAAACATCCTTCTTGAATATACCTGTCTAGCCTTGTCAGAATTTTATAGGTTTTTTTGAGATCTCCCCTCATTCTTCTAAACTCCTACGAATATAATCCTAACTGACACACTCTGTCCTTATGGGTCAGTCCTGCCATCCCAGGAATCAGTCTAATAAACAGTCACTGTACTTGTACTACCTCTATTGCTTTCATCTGTCAATGGAAACAACCTTTCTGCTTCTATCTTATCTATTCCCTTCATAATCTTATATATTTCTATAAGATCTCCCCTCGTTCTTCTGAATTCCTCCCAGAGATAAGGAGACCAAAACTTCACACAGTATTCCAACTATGGTCTCACCAAGGCCCTGAAGAATTGGAGTTCCTAAACTCGAATCTTCTCACTATGAAGGCCCTCTTACTATTTGCCTTTTTTTTTGTCTGCTGCACCAGTCTCCTTACCTTCAGCGACTGGTGAACTAGGACACCCAGGTCGCATTGTACATTCCTCTCTTAATTTATCACCATTCATATAATAATCTGCCTTCTGGTTTTTGCCACCAAAGTAGATAACCTCACATTTATCCACATTATATTGCATCTGCCATGCGTTTGCCCACTCACCGAGCTTATCCAAACCATATTGAAGTATCTCTGCATCTTCCTCACAGCATATCTCCCCACCCAGCTTTGGACTAAGTTTGTCTTAGTCAAGTTCTGGATTGTTGCCATTGTATCTGTCTGATTCTCATTTTGTTAAGATCTGTAAAATCCTAGCACACTGGGACAGAGAAGTGCTGAACTTATCATTGGATCCACATCCTATGACTGCATCAAATGCTACTCGCGGAAAAACTGCAGTAACTCTCATTGGATTTTTAAGCTGGATTTTCAAAATGAATCTCGCACACTCTGAGAACTGTAGAGTGCTCTAGTGAATTCACATTGTAAATCAGGGAGTGGGGCCTAATCCCAATGGAGAGGCTGGCAATATAATGCTGAGTGGGTCACTGCACATGTGCTAATCTGTCAGAGTAGAGATCAGTAGCCTTGTACTACCAATTGCTGGCTGGTCTAATTGCTGACCAGCCCCATGACTCCCCATCACTGCCCCTCCGAATTCCCCTCCCACCTCGGGCACTCCCTCTTATCCCCAACCTCTTGGGGGAGCCTCCATGGACTGGTTGGATGCCAGTTCCCCATTCATGAGGAGCAGGAATAAACCCCAAGTGGAGTGAAACACTCCTGCTGGGATGGGGGGCGTGTGTGGGGAAGGGGGAGAAGCAAGTGTGGCCGGAGACTTCAGTCCTGGGCCGGCTAATGATATTTAAATCCTGATTTAAATGTGGAAATATTTCCGGCACAGAGCTGATTGCTCTAAAAAACTTAGCTCTCAAGACTTGCAAGATTGCTAAACAGACTATGCTGACATTCCCAGTCCGTTAGATTGCTAGAGCAGTGCACTGAGTTGGAAGAATTGCTCCCAACTTCTTTCACTTCCCAATCTTTCGCTCTTGTTTATTTCCAAACTTCACTTTCATTTCATTCCTATTGAAATCACTGACTCAGATTTTTGCTCCCAGCTCTGCGAATCAAATCCTTAAAAATGGGCACCCATAGGTCAGAGTTAACCAAAAGTTATTTAAACAAAATGTTAAAACAAAGATAGCCCCCCAGCCCTCTCTCACCATCCTACATCTTCCACATACCTCATTAATGCAAACCCATGCCACCTCATGGCCCTCACCCACCCTTATGGTTCCTCATGCCCCTAGATCAACCCATGTCTCTCTGCCCAATATCCATAGCCACTTACAGCCCCATGCCCTCTAATATAGTGCTAACTCATGCCAATATTGCCTCTCATCTATAACCCTTTGCCCTTATACCTTCTATGCCAACTCATCTAATATCTTTTGATAGTTTTTTGACCATGTTGACATTTCCTAGATAGCTTGATGGCTATTTGACAGTTTCTTAACAGCTTGACAGTTATTTGACACCTTGATAGTTGTTGGACAGTTTGACAGTTTGACAGTTCTTTAACAGTTCCTTAGCAGCTTTGATATCATATTATGCACAATCATGATTACTTTTAACAACTTTAAACAGTACTTTACCTCCCCAAAGGATGTCTTATCTATCCCAGAAGATATCTTATCTCTCCCAAAGGAGTCCCAGGACCATAAGAAAAGGGGAACTTTAATCCTTCATTGGGGATATCCTGGCTATCCAAGTGAATATATTAAATACAGACTTCCTCTCAACTAGCCTAATTGGTACACTTCAGGTTTTACACTTCTGGCATACCAAAGTCACACTCCAGTGGAGGCAGCTAGCGTTTCAGCTGCATCCATAAACTGTGTATGTGCAAACTCAGCCCTGACTCCAGTCCTGCCTCACTAAAATAGGAAATTCCATGGTCGGGGGTGAGACTTTGAATTTCTGGCCATTTCCTGGATTTTTGCCACTACAACAAAGCCTCTCTGTTAGTAAAATTCTAGGCCATTGTTAAATGATGAAACTTGAGCTTGGATCTACCCAATCACAGAACACAATTGATGTATTATTATTATTAGGTAGAGATGAGTATCTCCTTGCAGCTTACTTAAAATGTATTTATTGTTTCTTGATGATATATCAAGGATTTACTTGATGTGCAGGACAGAGTGGACTCCTTCTGCATTGTATCATTCTGTGTAAACATCAAGTTTATGAAAACCGAGATCAGGGAAGTACTGATTTGTGTAGAATACATTAGAACCTTTACAGTGCAGTGGGAGACCATTTGACCCATCGAGATTGCACCGACAACAACCCCACCCAAACTCAATTTCTCCCATAACCTCATATATTGCCAATCCCCCTGATACTATGGGGCAATTTAGCACAGACAATCAACCTAACCTGCACACCTTTGGAGAGGAAACCGGAGAAAACCCATGTGGGGAAATGTGCAAACTCCACAGTCACCCGAGGCTGGAATCGAACCTGGATCCCCGCTACTCTAAGGCAGCAGTGCTAACCACTGTGCCAACGTGTCACCCCTGACTCCTGATTGCTCTGCGTAGTCTGCTGTTGCTAAATTCTTACTGAGTTCTTACCACTCCAATCCAACGCCGGCATCTTTACATCATAGTCTGCTTTTAGCAGGGTCAGGGCAGGGAATTGTCCAAAACAGCCTCCGGTGGGAAACCACCAGTTCTGCTTTCTGCTCCTACTCAGGTACACTTGTTGGAAACTGCATGTATTAATATGTTTATGTTTGTCGGGATACTCAGCAAGGACATGTTCAGATTACATTGTAGCTCTCCCTGTGCTGGAGTAGTTAGCTGATAAGCTCACACATAAAAGCATGGATGAGGTGCAGGGGCCTTCAGGACAGGAAAGGAAAAATATGAAGAGAAATTTCTAAACCCGGGAATGCAACACCAAGGGTGGGATTTTGCGACTGCGCTTGCCCCAAAGCTGAAAGATACCGCCTAAGGTCAACAGACCATTGCATGATCCATGTCCTGCCTGCTACAATTCCCACAGCGAGCGGCATGGTAAAATTCCGGGTGAAATTTTAAATGCAATAGCTGTGGCTTGGTGTGTGAGCTGAGGATTGACGTTTGAATGCTTTCAGTTGCCACATTTTTACTTAATTCTGAAATCCCAGATATCAAAATGTATTCAAGCGCCGCTATTTGTTAAAATAATAATATAATCTATTAATTACCGAAAACAAAATTGCATTTTTTTTTAATGTTTGATCTTTTATCCTACCCAGTGCGAGTAATTTGATTCTAGAAATCAAGCTAAGTCCCCAGCAGGCTTGGATGTGGATTATAATTATGTGTAGGTCAATGAAGACTTGAGATCTCACTTAGGTAAAAGGCTTTTTTCTCCCTAATGTGTGCCTCAAAGAGATTATACAATGATTAATGTACAAATGAAACAGATTTTCATGTTTCCACAAGCCATTTGCTTTTAATATACCATCAGCCGGTAATGTTTATTTGGATGAAATTGTAAGGAATTAGACTTAGCATATTCTCTTATCCATTTTGCTCTCCATTTTAGGTGGGAGGGGGGTTGCATTTTACTTTATAGATTTGCTCATGACCTGGTTAGTTGAGCTTAAATCAGAATCTTTGAAAGAGCTAATAGACTGATTGAACAAAAACAGAAAAGACTAGAAACACTCAGCATCTGTTGAGGGGGAGAGAGAGAGAGAGAGGTGGGGGAGTGGGAGAACACATTGACATTTCCCATGTATATCACGTCCTTATAACTGTAGGATGTTGCAGATAAACAGCTTCTGTAAAGGAATAGAACATAGGCAAGACAAGTAAATAATTTGATAAAACACTTTGGATGCAAAAACAAAAAATGCTGGAAAATCTCAGCTGGTCTGACAGCATCTGTGGATGTTCTGCCATTCTATTCTGACATTCACACATTCTGATCACTGAATGAACACTTTTAGCATCCTTCTCAGCCTTCTTTACCCTCATTTACACTCCCTTTGTCCAATTACAGCTTCCCCCCAATTCCTTATCCTCATAGGATGGCACACTGGCACGGTGATTAGCACTGCTGTCTCACTGTGCCAAGGACCCAGGTTCGATTCCTGGCTTAGGTCACTGTCTGTGTGGAGTTAGCACATTCACCCTGTGTCTGCATGGATTTTTGATTTCCTCCCACAGTCCAAAGATGTGCATGTTAGGTGGATTGGCCATGCTAAATTGCCCTTTAGTGTCAGGGGGACTAGTTAGGGTAAATGCATGGGGATAGGGCCTGGGGGGGATTGTGGTTTTTGCAGACTTGATGGGCCAAATGGTCTCCTTCTGCACTGTAAGATTCCATGATTCTATAGTATAAATTCCTTTTAGATTTTCTCTGCTCTTAGCTCTGACGAAGAGTGATCCAGACTCGAAACGTTTGCTCCACTCTCTTCACAGATGCTCAGATCTGCTGAGATTTTCTGTTTTTGTTTCAGATTCAAGCATCTGCTGTATTTTGTTTTTAGCATATTGGCCATTTGCACAAGAAAATAAAGAAATGGCCTTTCCCCGCAAACCCTTTTCCCTTGTTCTAAAACATAGAAAATAGGAACAGGAGTAGGCCAGTTAACCCTTCGAGCCTCTTCCACCATTCATTATGATCATGATTAACTTATTTGCAAAGATCATTGAATCTTTTTTTCTCTCTCCCTTCCTTTTGCTGAATATTTGGTGTTTGGTTTTTTTGGGGAGGAAGCACAATTCTACTGCTCAAAATCTGTCACAAAATAGCGTCAAGATTTAGATTTTGGCTAGGACAATCAACATTGGAAACCCAAATGTGGCATTGGCAGATAGGAGGGCACTTTGCTGAAATTGCAGTGAAAGTAGAGAGAACTTTATCTTGCCCTATCTTGCCAAGATTATGCCTATTTTGGAAGTACTTGATGTTGATTCTCGTGAAAAAGAGTTTTGACACTGTTCCAGGAACTGGCGAGAAGATCAATGAAAAGAGTACGTCCCATCAGGGTGGCATATGGTTAGCACTGCTGCCTCATAGTGCCAGGGACCCAGGTTCAATTCCGGCCTTGGGTGAATGTCTGTGTGGAGTTTGCACAATTACCCTGTGTCCAAATGGGTTCCCTCCGAATGCTCTGATTTCCTTCCACTGACCAAAGGTGTGCAGATTAGGTTGGCCATGTTAAATTGTTCCTCAGTGTGAGGGTAAATTAGCAGTGTAAATTTGTGGGGGGTTGCTGGAATAGGGCCTGGGTGGGATTGTTGTTGGTGTAGGCCTTCTTTTGCATTATAAAGAATATATGATTCTAACGACTGCTAAGATTATGGGCAACATTTTTGGGGCACATATTTTAAAACAATATTTTTTTTGTTACATAAATGTTATTTTCTATGGTCTATGATGTAATTTGTGTTCCCTCAGCGTAGACACTAACCATGCTTGAAGTAATTGAAGTGATTTGATATTCTGTGGTTGTTGGCAACTGATTGACAGCTTTTCTTACCTGTTTATTAAATGGAGCTGATTTTCAATTCATTCACATTTTGTTCTCATCACATTAGCCTCGTGGTGCCTCTTATTGAACCAACTGTATCATTTTCACCCTATCATCATAGGAACCCTTTCAAGATAAGCTCAAGATAAGTCCCTAAGCTCAAGATATTTCTTTCTGTACAGAGGCAACTGGCAGTGAAAATGACAGCACATGGTCTATATATGAAACTAAAAATGCTGGAAAATCACAACAAGTCTGACAGCATCTGTGGGAAGAGAGTAGAGCCAATGTTTTGTGTCATGAAGACCCTTTGTCAGAGCCCCAGGGATCGGTGCTGGAACCCCAGCCATTCACATTTCATATTAATGATTTGGATGAAACAACAAAATGTAACATCTCTAAGTTTGTTACATTTGGATACCAAGTTGGGTGGGAAGGTGAACTGTGACCAGGATGCAGAGATCCTTTAGCATGATCTGGATAGGTTGGGTGAGTAGAACATAGAACATAGAACATTACAGCGCAGTACAGGCCCTTCAGCCCTCGATGTTGCGCGAGCCAGTGGACCCTCTAACCTAAACTATTCCAATATCATCCATATGCCTATCCACCGAACATTTGAATGCCCCCAAAGTAGGTGAGTCCACAACTGCTGCAGGCAGGGCATTCCACGCCCTCACCACCCTCTGTGTAAAGAACCTGCCTCTGACATCCGTCCTATAACTACCACCTCTTAATTTAAAGTTATGTCCCCTCGTGTTGGTCATCACCATCCGAGGAAAAAGGCTCTCACTATCCACCCTATCCAATCCCTTGATCATCTTATACGCCTCAATTAGGTCACCGCGTAACCTTCTTCTCTCTAATGAAAATAACCTCAGGTCCCTCAGCCTTTCCTCATAAGGCCTTCCCACCGTACCAGGCAACATCCTGGTAATCCTCCTCTGCACCCTTTCCAATGCTTCCACATCTTTCTTATAATGCGGCGACCAGAACTGTACGCAATACTCCAAGTGCGGCCGCACCAGAGTTTTGTACAGTTGTAACATAACCTCACGGCTCCTAAATTCAATCCCTCTACCAATAAAAGCTAACACACCGTACGCCTTCTTAACAACTTTATCAACCTGGGTGCCAACTTTCAAAGAGCTATGTACTTGTACCCCAAGATCCCTCTGCTCGACAACACTATTAAGGGTCCTTCCATTAGCCCTATTGGGCATATCAATGGCAGATACAGTTTAATTTGAATAAGTGTGAGACTATTCACTTTAGAAAAGAAAAATAGGAAGGTAATAATTCAGATTATTACCTGAATGGCTGTAAATTGGGAGAAGGGACCTGGGTTTCCTTGTGCATCAGTCGCTGAAGGTAAACATGCAGGTACAGCAGATGGTAAAGAAGGCAAATGTTGGGCCTTCATTGTGAGAGGTTTCAAATATAGGAGGAGGGATGTGTTGTTGCAAATATACAGAGCCTTGGTGAGGCCACAGCTTTGGTTTCCTTTTCTGAGGAAGGATGTTCTTTCTCTCAAGGGAGTGCAGCGAAGGTTTACCAGGTTGATTCCAGGGATGGCGAGATTAGAGATTGATTAGGTTAGGATTGTTTTTGCTGGAGTTCAGATGAATGAGGTGGGTCTCATAGAGACTTATACAATTCTAACAGGATTGGTAGGGTTGATGCAGGAAGGATGTTCCTGATGGTGGGGGAGTCCAAAACCAGAGACCACAGTCTGAACTTTAAGACCATTTAGGAGGAGATATTTCTTCATGCAAAGAGTGGTGAGCCTGTGGAATTCATTACTACAGGAAGTGGTCGATGCCAAAACAATGAATGTATTCAAGAGGCGGCTTTATATAGCACTTGGGGCAAATGAAATCAAAGGTTAAGGAGAGAAAGCAAGACTAGGTTGCTGAATTTGACGATCAGCCATGAATGGTGGAGCAGGTTCGAAGGGCCAAATGGCTTCCTTCTGTTCCTGTCTTCTATGTTTCTATGCTGTCAGACCTGCTGAGATTTTCCAGCATTTTCACTATTTGTTTCAGGGCAAACCTCTGGTCCTTTACCAGTAGATGGCAATGTAGCACCACAAACTGAATGCATTCCCTTATACTGCTTGCATGGCTGATTTCGGTGTAAGCTAAGCAATGAATTGTGTTTAGAAATCATGGAAACACAAACGTGATATCAGGAAATAGAGTCTATTCTGTATTGCACAGGTATTCCTTTTACATAATGACAGCAGTATTCTTCAAATTAAAGTTATATCTGTGCTTGGCTTATGTCATGATAGATTATGTCATATTTAAATAAAATGAGCAACAAAATTATTGTGAAAAGGGAGCTTAGATTTTTTTTTGTTATCCATTTAGAATCCATTGAATCCCTACAATGCAGAAGGAAGCCATTCGGCCCATCGAGTCTGCATCAATTCTCCAAAAAAACTATCTGACATAGGCCCACAACCCTCCATCCCCACAACCATATGCATTTAGCATGACCAATCCATGTAACCTGCACATCTTTGACTGTGGCAGGAAACCGGAGCACCTTGAGAAAACCCAGACAGACAGGGGGAGAATGTGCAGACTTCACACAGTGACCCAAGACCAGAATTGAACCTGAGTCCCTGGTGCTGTGAGGCAGCAGTGCTAATCACTGTGCTACCATAGTGGTGTCAGAGAAGAAAAGACTTAAGCGCCTCTCCTCAAAGAATTACTTTGTACATTTATTTTGGGGTCAGAACTGTATTGTCACATCCTGCAAGACACAGCAATTTATTTTTATACTTGGATAGATGAAAAATGTCACTTGGTCGTTGACTGTGAAAGGCACAAATGTGTGTGTGCACAAAAGGTACTGGGCCTTCAAATAATTACAATTTTCATGGTCTTAACAAAAAAAAAATACTGGTGTATTAAAATGTATTCATTTGTATGAATAGGTGATGATCTTTAACCTTCATTTGTGTTAAGTTTTCAGACTTTAAATTCCTGTCCAATTGAGAATTGACTGTGCATCTTTCATAAAGTATTGGTCTAATTTTTTATTTATATATAAAGACTTGCTACGAGATTGCTATAAGTAGCACTGGACAACATCCTCAATACTGCATTGTCTCTTTTTCCTCTAATGAGATGAAAAATGAGAGTGATTTAAAGGCTGTATTCCAACAAAGAGCAAGAACTTAGGTTGCTGGAAACACTGCAGGTCTGGCAGCAGCTGTAAGGGCAGGAAGTAGGGTTAACGTTTTGAGTGCTTTTGGCTCTTTATCAGAATTTAAGGAATTGAGATTTCCGCTACATTGGAGAGACCTAACACGGATAGGATGACCATTTTGCAGAACATCTTCATTCACTCCACAAGCACAACGCTAAAATTCCTGTTGATTGCCATTTTAACTCTGCATCTTACTATGATGCCCACATAGGGTGGCACAGTAGCACAGTGTTTAGCACTGCTGCCTCATAGCGCTGGGGATCCGGGTTCGATTCCTGGTTTGGATCACTGTCTGTGTGGAGTTTGCACATTCTCCCTGTGTCTGTGTGGGTTTCCTCTGGGTGTTCCGGTTTCTTTCCAGAGTCTCAAGATGTGCGGGTTAGGGTGGATTGGCTGTGTTTAATTGACCTTGGTTTTGTGGGGAGATTAGAAAAGTAAATATGTGGGGATAGGGTGGGATTGTTGTCAGTACAGACTTGATGGGCTGTATGGCCTCCTTCTGCATTGTAGGGATTCTATGATTCAATGTCCAAGTTTCCTGCTGCACTGCTCCAGTGAAGCACATCACAAGCCGGAGGAGCAGCATCTCATCTTCCAGTTGGGAATGTTGCAACCCTCTGCACTAGACATTGAGTTTGGCAGCTTTCAATTATGACCTTCTCGACCACAAGCCACTTATTTAAAATACCCCATACACGTATTGCCTCAATGTGACCTCACCCACCTCATTCCCTCCCTCCCACACTGGGCCATCTATCTTTAGTTCATAAAACTACAATGTTTTGTTGCAAATATTTGAATATTTTGAAAAAAATATTCAAGCTACCCTTGAATATTTAATGAGACAAAAGGACTTGAAGCGGTATCTCTGCTTTCTATCCTTACAGATACTGTCAGACCTGCCAAGTGTTTCCAGCATCCTCAATTCTTCCTGCAGATTCCAGTATCTGCAGTGTTTTGCTTAAGCTAGCACAGAGACTCGGTTGAGTTCACACATTGATGGCTATATTATTTTTAGCTTTCAGCTGAGTTTAAATAATGGTTCAGAATCAGCCTGGGAGCTGTGTTTTTCTATTGATCTTAACCTGTTGCTTCTAATGCTTTGCTTCTATTAGTGTGATGACAGTGGCCTCCACTGGCTGCCTTAATGCTTCTACTCAAGGACTATCAGATAAAAAGGAAAATTTCAAGCTTACTTGTTCACCCCAATAATTACGTTTATTTATTATTGTCAAAAGTAGCTTTACATTAACACTGCAATGAAGTTATTATGAAAATCCCCTAGTCGCCACACTCTGGTCTCTGTTTGGGTACACTGAGGGAGAATTTAGCATGGCCAATGCACCCAACCAGCACGTCTTTCGGATTGTGGGAGGAAACCGGAGCACCCGGAGGGAACCCACACAGATACGGGGGGATGTTTAAACTCCACACAGGCAGTGACCTAAGTGGGAAGTCCAACATGGGTCCCTGGTACTGTGAGGCAGCAATACTAATCACTGTGCCACTCAACCACCCTGAATTAAAATTTAGATTTACTGAATTCATAGTGGAACAGTGGGACATGTGTTTGACTCCTGCTCAAATGGTAAGTTCGTAATGTTTGATAACGTACTCACATGTAATATTTTCCTGAAAAAATTGAAGAACAAGTCTATTTAGCAAGTCCTTTAGCAGCTAGTTGTAGGAGATTATTGGCTGTAGCCTTGGAATGCGTTGTTGGCCTGATCCCAGAGCATGGTTACTGGAGCAAGATGGGGAGACATCTCTCTTGTGTGAAGATCCTCTGTGAATGTGTCTCAGCATAAGTCATGTTTGATATGGACTGAATGGTGATTGTCCCTTTTAGGGCAACAACAGCAGAGTAAGGGTCACCAATTGGGACTCAGACTGGGGAATCACCATTGGGTAGAAGCATTCTGGAACTTGCTGTAGACATGCTGCTGCTTTTATGGATCCTTGTTAATAAATCCCTTGTTGTTCACTCATGACCTCTCTGAAATTGCATTATTACAGACTGACCACACACACGTCCAAATTTAACACTAAGTTGCATCATTCGACAATCAGATTCAGACAAACACAAAACCACATTTTGAGGCTTTATTCAAGGGTGGAATTAATCGATTACAAGATGAGAGGCAGTAAATTTAGACATACATGCAGGAATGTTTTTTTACACAGAGGGTGGTGGCAGAATTCACTGTCTTTACCTTCCAAAATCCAATTGTCCCAAATGTTTTGGAGACTTCCCTGAAGAGGTTTAGTTTTACACACATTTTAAGGCTAAACAACACTTGCAAAACTGCCAGGGCTAACTGCTACATCAGTGTTGGTTACTTCACATCACTGTAGATGAGATGGGATTTGAACATGACCCAGATCACAGACTCATAGAATCCCTACAGTGCAGATGGAGCCTATTCAGCATGGCAGCAATTACTTCTGTCTCACAGCTTCTGGGACCTTGAGTTCAATTTCTGGCTTGGATCACTGTCAGTGCATGTTCTCCCCGTGTCTGCGTGGGTTTCCTCCAGGTGCTCTGGTTTCCTCTCACAGTCCGAAAGATGTGCTGATTAGGTGCATTGGCCATGCTAAATTGTACCTCCCCCATACCTGAACAGGTGCCAGAGTGCAGCAACTAGATGATTTTCAAATCATTTCATTCCAGTGTTAATGTAAGCCTATTTGTGACAGTAATAAATAAGCTTCACTTTACGAGTCTGCACTGACAGGGTATTCTATCTAGGGCCCATCTCCATAACCCCACATATTTACCCTGCCAATCCTCATAACTTGCCCCTTAGTTTCCATCTTTGGATACTAAGGGGCAATTTAGCGTGGCCAATCCACCTAACCCGTATATATTTGGACTGCAAATGGACTGCACATAAGCAAACCTTTTCCTTGCATAGTTCTCCTGGTCTCAAATTCTACACTTCCTTGATTCATTTCTTGCACCCATCATCATGCGTTCAGATTTTCTTCTGAGCATGGACAAAAATGCTTTTCTGAAATTTCCCTTCTCATGGCCAGTTTTCAAGGACAGGTTTCTTTACCAATCTTGTTAGCAGTCTTGTCTGCTGGCAATTCAAAGCCAATTGGTGACCCATCACCATTTCTAATGCAGGCCAATCGATACACATTCTTCTCTCCATGTCAGATGACAAAACGGTGGAATTTAATGATTTTATGGCAGGGTTTAGGTGTCAGACCCCGTGAATATTTTGTTTTCTGACAGAACGCGAAATTGAGCCCCCTCGTAGATGTTCTTTGTTCCACTTCTCTGAGATTGCTCTGTGGGTAATAGCATGACCATCTTGCCAATGCTTATTAACTTGAATGATTTTAATCAGGCAACTGAGGTTGGCCTGCTTGAACATGAACTCCCTGATTCAGGGTCGCTACAGTTAGGTCTGTTGGTTGGATGTCTGATTTGTGAAATAGAGTGATGCCAACAGCGTAGGTTCAGTTTCTGGAGGGGCTGAGGTTATTCATGAAGTCCCTTCCTTCTCAACTTTGCCCCTTGCTCTGAGGTGGGGTGATTTTCAGATTTTGTCACCATCAGTCAGCTCTCCCTCTCAAATGGGAGAGCACTAGATTGTCATCCGGGACATCGGCAACTTTAACTTGTACACTAAAAGATGTCCCTGATTAAGGGTCAAGTTGCTGGTCTAATCAGGGAGCCCCATGCTCTGTACCTAAACAGGCATGTTAATTCCTCTGGCACTGTGGATGTAGACTGCACACTGACAGCGCTCTATGTAGTGTTGTCACTGACAGCACTCTGTATAGTGTTGCTGGATCTTGTAAATAAAGGAATTTTGGTGAAGAGACTTCTGCCTCTGAGGACTTATTACATTAATCCATTCCCAAATTTCTCTAGTTTAAGCTGAGCTGCTCTTCTTTCACGAAGGCATTCATGGATCATGTGGTACACATTAGTGTCAGTGCATAGTTGAAGAACTTCTGCTGGTGGAGGGAAGAATTTAAAAGATTCTGTGCCTTTAAATTAATAGTAATTAACGGTAAGCAAATAATTATTATACTGTGCTTTGAATCACTGAAAAACCAGGGTTGATCTTTACAAAAAATATGTAAAACACAATTATGTTTTCTTAGGCATAAAGTCATGGGGTCAACTGCTGCACAAGATCGACTTTTGCACAAGTATAGACAGGAGGTTGATCTTGTTTTTCATTGCTGAACTGAAAGAAATTGAGACATTGTTTGATGGCTGCATTACAAACCTGCCACAACATGTCTTTTATGCTGGTTGTTCACTGCACTGCTTTCCATAATCCCAGTGCTTGTGTTTTACATCCTTAGAGAGCTGTAATGATACAATACCAGCTTAATTCAATTATATCCTGTTTATGTCATATAGTTTGTGATCTCGTAATGAGAACATTTGTACATATTTTTCCTGGAATTTTGGAAGAGAAATCTATCTCAGGTGCTGTAATTAATTTCTAATTAAACAATTTGTATTTATATTGTATCTTTAAGGGAGATCTTTGTCGAGGTACTTCACAAAAAAACCAACTAACATAGAGCATTTTTTTTCCATTTGACTTGATTTATTAGTGATACATAAAGTTTATTAGTCACAAGTTGGCTTACATTAACACTGCAATGAAGTTACTGTGAAAATCCCCTAATCACAACACTCCAGCACCTGTTTGGGTACACTGAGACAGAAATTAGCCAATACACCTAACCAGCATGTCTTTCAAACTGTGGGAGGAAACCAAAGCATGTGGAGGAAACCCACGCAGACACGGGAAGGATGTATAGACTCCACATACTGACCCAAGTGGGAATTGAACCTGGATCCCTGGCAACTGTGAGGCAGCAGTGCTAACCACTGTGCCACCATGCCAACCCATATTGGGATAGAGTGAAAAGTATTGTTTCCTGCACACTATACAGACAAAGTATACCATTCACAGAATACATAGGGGAGAAGGAGAGTGCAGAATGTAGTATTACAGTCATAGCTAGGGTGTAGAGAAAGATCAATTTAATATAAGATAGGTCCATTCAAAAGTCTGATGGCAACAGGGAAGAAGCTGTTTTTGAGTCGATTGGTACATGATCTCAGACTTCTGTATTTTTTTTCCTGATGGGAAAAAACGGAAGAGAGTATGTCTGGGATGCTTGGAGTCCTTGATTATGCTGGCTGCTTTTCTGAGGCAGTGGAAAGTGTAAGTGGAGTCAATGAATGGAAGACTGGTTTGCCAGGTGGCCTAGGCTTTCCTCATGTCCTTTTGTAGTTTCTTGTAGTCTTGGGCAGAGCAGAAGTCATATCAAGTTGTAATACAACGAGAAAGAATGCTTTCTATACTGCACCTATAAAAGTTGGTGAGAGTCATAGTGCACAATGCCAAATTTTCTTAGTCTCTAAGAAACAAGTGGAAGGGTTTGCAGTATACAGAGAAGATTGATTGAAACACAGGTTCTGTAGAAACTTTTAAAGAAAGGGAGAGAAGTAGCAAAATGAAGAAAGGGGTTTAAAAGAGAACATTCCTGAGAATTTGGGTCTAAGATCCGGTTTCTGAGATGTGTGGCTAGTCAGAAAATTACCAGACCCGCCTAGGTTACAGGGTGGGATCTTAAGGCTTTGCTTGTCCCGTAACCATTAAATCCTGTCTGAGGTCAATGGACCTTTCTATGTTCCGCTCCAATTCCTGTAGCAGGTAGGATGATAAAATTCCAGCTCTAGAGTTTTATAGCATAAATAGAGGCCTTTTGGCTCATCGTGTCTGTGCTTACTATCTAACGCCTATCTATTCTAATCCTAAATCCCATAATCATAACTCTAAACATGGACTAAGCTCATATGGAAGCTTCTAGAATTATTCTTTGTTTATTTAAAATAAGCACTGATGAACTGGAAAGGTGGCTGTCAAGAGGTCATATAACAATATTATTCAACATACACTATCAAGTTTCAGGAAGGTTCTGTATTGAATAACCATGAATGGGAACCATTCCTTGGAGTGGACAAATCCACAGTAAGGAGCCTCACAACACCAGGTTAAAGTCCATTTATTTGGTAATAAACACCACGACTTTTGGAACACTGTTCCTTCGTCAGGTGACCTGTTGGACTTTAACCTGGTGTTGTGAGGTCTGACTGAGGACCTGATTTTACCATTTTCATTTTAAGTGCTGAATCTGGGTGCAATTCAGATTCGACTTGGAAATGTGTTCCTAGGTGCCCCAATATGCACTTAGCCTGAAAAAAAAATCACGGGTCTGAATTGTGCTGTGGGTGGGGCTTAGCAGACCTGAAACAACTGGAGCTCTGAACTGCGAATACGCAGTTAGAAAAAAAAGGAAAATCGCACCACTGTCACATCGCTCCCAGGCTGCAAAAATTGGGTAAAGCGGCACGGGAACGATGTCCCTCACAGACATCATCCCATCTCCACAACTGTTCCCCTTATCTACCCACTTTTCCCTGGTACCCAGACCAATTGCGATCCCCTGGACCCCTCTTCCCTCCCACTGATTGCTTACAGAGTATTAGTGGATACCCCCCACCCACCCGTTTCCCCACCATTCAGACAATGATCAGGCCTCCCTCCCACACTACTACTGGCCTTCCCCCCATTCCCGGAGACACATCTGACCCACCTCCTCCTCCCTCACCCCATCAGCAAATGATCGAGTCACCCTGCCTCCACCCCGCCTCCCCACCTGAGAACAATCTGCTCTCCGCTCCTTCCCCTCCTCCCTGCCTCCCACCTGACAACAATCTACCTCATCCCCATCCACCAGAGGTACATCTGACCTGTATCCACCCCCCTCCCCAAAGCAAAATGATTGGGTCTCCCTTCTGCCGCGTCTCCACCTTGCAACAGAAAATGATTTGACCCACCTCCCCCCACTCCCGCCACCACCAATCTAAGTCAGAGAGCCCCTGAAACTCTGAACTTACCTCTGGAGCGCCCGAAACAGATCTTTGACACTGAATCTGGACGTGCAAACGCGATGTGATGAGCGCGGCAGGAAGACAACAGCACTGATGGATTTGGTGCAGGAAAAGGTCCAATGGCTTGTTACATTCTGGCAAGGTGCGTAGCTTGGTTTATGCACACAGCGAAGGGTCATATCTACAACTTGCAGCTAAGGTGTGACCCTGCCATAAAGCTCTGCCTCAGCATTGTTTACACAGCTCATGTTGATGCTCACTGAGCACACATGAATGAGCACTGTGATACACAGACACAGTGAAGAGCAATATCCTTCCATGTACTATTTATCCAGCTAACAGGAATCCATGTTGTTGCTCCAGGTGAAAAGGGTAAAGAGTAGAGATTAGCCCAGACTGGGTGTGAGTCAACCTGGCTGAAAACAATTTGCTCGGTTCAATAGATGGCCATGGAGATTGCCAGGGTGGCAGAGGAGCTGTCTGTCGGTGATGGTGCTTCATCGTTAGCAGGTAATAATGGCAATGTTAAATTCACTTTGGGACATGTTGGCAATGATGGAGGTCACAATGTCACCTCACAGATGGGACGTTGGCATGAGAGGGAAGGCAAGGATGGGGTTGAGTCATATGGACAGCGTGAGCATGGTTAAACACAATAGAATACATCAGAATGTGCTTTCACAGTAAGAAGGGCGGTATCTCATTAACCCCTTTAGAATCATTGGTGGATGCAGCGTTGCAGATAACCTGGCCAAATGCCCACATTACTACTAACTCCATCCTTTAGTTATTCTTATTAGCTGTTCCATTTAGTGTTCCCTCTAGAACCAAGCCAAAGGAGGGACTCAATCTCATCCCCCTACTTCAGGCCACTATGGATAGGAACATTACTGAAGCTGCTCCTACTTCACAGTAACTCCAGAGTAACTCCATTCACAGATGGTAACAAGAGCAAAGCAGTAGCTCCGAGGAAATTACCAGTCTTTGTTGCTCCTTTGTTCAAAATCCAAGTACACATTCAATAATTGCTTTCAATCAAAATTACACAATTTTAAGACTGAAAACAAACAAAACCAGACCTAAATCCACTCCCACTCCTTTTCACATCAAAGCCAGATTCAGTGAATTATTCCACTATCATTTTCTCCTTCAGTGGGTTAAAGATTATATAAAACTTCTAAGTGTTAAGGGTGATTTACTATTTTAACAGATAAATGTTGGCTAAATTTTTTTGATAAAACAAAAGACGGAATTAAGGATACTGGCTCTTGCCTCGTTGAAGGCAAGTATCAGTGTTATTAAAATGAATATGTGTTCAAGAACATATCCCTTAATGTATTCAATGCCAAGATCATCCAATTTATCTGAAACATAAAATTCCCCATATTAAAGTTAGAAGCACAGGGAAACCTCATAATAAGTGGACCAAATCATCCAAATTTCACATTGGCTGCTTATTCAATTTACATAAAATTGAACTGTATTTGGGTTTCTGGTCTTATGCATTTGATTTAAGACTTGGTATTTTTGAATGGTATGCTATATTCATATATCATAGCTGGTCTCAGAGGGTAGAGATCATCTTTCACATTCTTTAGAAAAAGGGTAGGCACAATGGCATAGTGGTTAGCACTGCTGCCCCCACATACAAGGGACCTGGGTTTGATTCCCAGCTTGGGTCACTGTGCAGAATCTGCACATTCTACCCATGTCTGCGTGGGTTTCTGCCAGTTGCTTCGATTTCTCCTCACAGTCCGACAGATGAGGGCTATGTTGAATTCTCCCTCAGTGTATCCAAACAGACACTGGAGTGTGGCAACTAGAGGATTTTCACAGTACATCCATTGCAGTATTAATGTAAGCCTACTGTTACACTAATGAATAAACCTTAAAAACATATTTTTTAATTATTTGCATTGATGAATTCTTGATCTTTAATGGAACTTGACTGCTGAGAAATTAATCATAGGAACTGTTTCTGTCATATGTTTAAAAATTGTTCTAATTTTTACAAAAATGTATTATTTATTTTGTCATCACTCCATTACTAAATTGTAACCAAATTCAACCATTTCCCCTCTGACGTTCACACGTACAACAACTTTTCAGTAAAAGTCATTAGACTGTAATTTTGAGTTGAGTCCCAGGCTGACTTACCCTCCTCTCTATTCTGTGGTCATAGAGTCAGTTATAAGGTCTTGTCTACTTGGTTGAATTTTGTGCCTTCTCCTGTGACATGTTTGATGGTCGGATCGGAGTTGGGGGGTGTTAACTCCAGCCCATGGATGACCTTCCTGCCCTGCTACCAATCAAGGCTTTCGGATTGGTGATTAATGCCCGTGTGGCCTCATCCCGTCGCCACTGGCATCAACCTAGAGGTGGGCAAGGAGCTTGCCAAGTGATGAATATGACACATGAGACTAGTACCGGTTGTTTCTGGAGTGTCAGAATGAGTCGGAGGCAGGCTTCCCTTATTCAAAGACACAGGCTGCAATTTTACCAGCTCATCCCCACCCACGAGGACGGGGTTGGGTGGAATCAGACAAGTAAAGTCATTCGAGAGCAGAGAAGTCAGGTTTGTGCAAGATTTCTCGCCT
Source organism: Sphyrna mokarran (assembly GCA_024679065.1). Classification (NCBI taxonomy): domain Eukaryota; kingdom Metazoa; phylum Chordata; class Chondrichthyes; order Carcharhiniformes; family Carcharhinidae; genus Sphyrna; species Sphyrna mokarran. The sequence continues at coordinate 39,581,417 of JAGIQG010000015.1, forward strand.
CTTGTGATCTTACCGGTGCATTCAGCCTCCCTCCCGTTTCCGGTGAGAGAATCATAGAATCCCTAAAATGCAGAAGGAGATCATTCAGCCCACCGACCACAATCCCACCCCAGCCCCATCCTCATAACCCCTGCATTTACCCTAACTAGTCACACTAAGGGGCAATTTAGCACGGCCAATCCATCTAACTTGTACATCTTTGGAGTGTGGGAGGAAACGAGAGCACCCAGAGGAAACCCAGGCAGACACAGGAAAATGTGCAAACTCTATACAGACAGTGACCCAAGCCGGGAATCAAATCCAGGTCCCTGGTGCTCTTAGACAGCAGTGCTAACCACTGTGGCACCCCTGACGTTGAGAGTCTGAATAATGTACATGAAACAGCATTTACATGTAACTGACGAGCCTGGGATGCAATTGTCTGAGCTCATTTGGCTTTGTGGTCTTGCCAGGAGAAGTTCTCTCCGCTGAGGAAAACATCTGCTCCCCATGAACAGGGAACAGTCATGATTGCCTCACCAGTAACACTGGAGGTCACTGAGGTATCCTGGGGAGGTTAAGGGCAGTAGTGAGGTTAGTGTTAGTCTGACAGTACCAACCTGGCAACAAGGCAGTGCCCTAGGGGCATCTCTGCCCATCGGGAGCAGCACCTGAAGGGGGAGGGCCTCAATGGGCTGTGCCAGGCCGGGGTGGTCTGTTTGGGGAGTGGAGAGGTGCTGCTGCCGCTCTGCAAGCAACCAGTATGGGGAGGGAAGGGGTCCCGCTGCCACACTGCAGGCAATTGGTGGGGGAGAGAGGGCGATCTGCTGCCTATCTGCAGACGATCAGCGTGGGAAGGAAAATGATCGGTCTGGGCAGTGCGAGGACAAGGGCTTACAATCAGCCATAGGTGCCTGCAACAGCTGGGCAGGGGGGAAAAGGCTGGTTCGAGTCTGGCTGCAACAGCAAGTCTCTCTGTCTCAGACCTGCCAGGCCTTCTATTGTTGAAATTGTGAATGTGCAGCCATGCTAAATTGCCCCTTAGTGTGACTAGCTAGGGTAAATGCAGGGGTTATGAGGATGGGGCTGGTGTGGGATCGTGGTCGGAGGGCCGAATGGGCTCCTTCTGCATTTTAGGGATTCTATGATTCTCTTACCAGAAACGGGTGGGAGGCTGAATGCGTCAGTAAGATCACGAGAGGCGAGAAATCTTGCACGAACCTAACTTCTCCGCTCTCATACGACTTTACTTGTCTGATTCCACCCATCAGTGGATCGGAGATGAGCTGGTAAAATTGCAGCCTGTGTCTTTGAACAAGGCAAGCCCTCCGCCAACTCATTCCAATACACCACAAACAACCGGCACTGGTCTCATTTGTCGTATTCGCCACATGGCAAGCTCCTCGCCCACCGCTAGGTTGATGCCAGTGGTGACGGGATGCACAATAGTTCCCTCTGCTGCTACAGCAGCTGGCTGGTGAGTTAAGCCCCACCCACTCCATCTAATGGCTGGAAACAAAATGGCCCATTTTGGCTACACACATGATATTTGGGGTAAAGATTCAGGTGGCACAGTCGCACAATGGTTAGCACTGCTGTCTCAAAGTACCAGAGACCTGAGTTCAATTTCCCGTTTGGGTTACTGTCTGTGTGGAGTTTGTACATTCTCCCTGCGTCTGTGTGGGTTTCCTCTGGGTGCTCAGATTTTCTCCCACAGTCTGAAAAGCATGCTGGATAGGTGCATAGATCTGAACAAACGTCAGAATGTGGCGACTTGGGAAGTTTCACAATAATTTCATTGCAGCGTTAATATAAGCCTACTTTTGATTAACAAAATAAACTTTAACAAAAAATGGACCTGAAACTCTCCCAAGTTCACGTTAGCTGGACACTTAGAATTTTCACCATAAAATCACTCCCATAATACCTGACTGAGAGACATGGCATCAGGAAGTGGTGGTGAGATGTTCAAAGGCAGTAGGTGTAGCGTCAACAGCAGCCACTGTATATCTGGTGGCATGGCTGTTGAATAGAACTGACAACCTCTGAATGACTGACAGCCCTTGACAGTCAGGGCTTCAGTTCCGAAGTTCTTGATTGCTGACCAGTGGCACAAGATATGTTGGGCCTTCCTGTGAAGAGATGACCTGGGAGGAGGTTTCGCCTGCTCTGTAGCTGACAGCCGAGACCCACCTCCTGACACTTCCACAAGATTCCGAAAACTGAATTAGGTGAGATCAGTACAGCTTGGGAATCATAAGCAGAGCTTTTATAATCTGTATGGGTTAGTTCCATATTACATTACACTAAAGCATCAAGAAAAATAATTTGAAATGATTTTGTTACATAAATGTTCAATTCAACCTTTCACCTTTGATCAATTGTAGTTCTATTGGAATGGAATCTGGAATCACTGACCACCCTCTGCAGTTTAAGACCCTCTGCAATATTATGAATAGATTGGAACTGGCCTTTCTATCAAACTGATAATTCCTTATTTATTTTCCTACTGCTTGTGTATGCAAATAAGAATGGGCTTGGCAATGAAGGAAGATAAAAGGGAAGTGCCCTCTCCAAAATAGAAACATTTATTTTATTTTGGAGATGACAATTCAGAGATAATGTGGAAAGGCCAGTGTTGGTCTGGGGTAAACACAGTAAGAATCTCACAACACCAGGTTAAAGTCCAACAGGTTTATTTGGTAACAAACGCAGTGGCAGTCTCTCAGCAGCATCAGAACTCAGTAGTAGGTAATGCTGGGATATCCAGGAAGTACAGTAAATTCCCACTCCCATTTGCCTGATGAAGGAGCAGCGCTCCAAAAGCTAGTGGCATTTGCTACCAAATAAACCTGTTAGAATTTAATGAAATCTATACTGGAAGATTTGGATAATGCTTGAAGGGGGCGCAGGAATTACGATGTGTGATTTACCTTTGCCTGTTGCTTGCAAACATCAGGCTGTCTGTTCATATATATGATTGCAGTATGCAGCCAGAACTAAGTGCATTTTGGAGTGCCTTCACACCTGAATAGGGGACACAAAATCTTGAGAGACAAGCCAGTTGTGTCTCTTTAAACTAGCCTGTTCTTCTTAAAGGGACCATACACTATGGTTGGAATTCATTGCAATACGCATTTGCACTGGAAAAGACAGCAAAATGGCACAACATGGCAGAGGGCATGCTTCGGGGTTTTTCCAATGCCGGAGAGGAGATCTTGGTACAGGAAATGATAGGAAGAGTGAAGTTTTCGATCTACTGGTGACAGTGGCCCCACCCATGAAAACCCGAGAAGGAAATGGAAGAAGGGGAGGAGCTCCTTTAAGGGATTTCCCTGAGTGCATCAGGGGCACCTTCCCACTTTTAGTGCTCAACCCAGTCTCCCAAACATAGGTACTATTTCTGTCGCCTCTCTTGCTGGGGCCTGCCAGCCAGCCCGCCCGCCCTCCGTGATACCTTCAGTGTAGCTTCAATTATGTTCCCCTCTTCGGTTCTGACTGCAGTCCCAGCCGTGGCCACCATTTGAACTTGGTTCTGCCCAATTAGCCAGACAGGGATGAAGTCTTGCCTTGAGCCAATTCATGGCCGTCTGGGTGTAAAACAGCTGTGAGGCAGCTGGCTTTTCATGGATGTGCTCCTGAAGAACCCTTTAATCAAAGTGCGGGAAACACAGCATCCCATAAAATTCAACCCCAGGAGCACAACTTTCCTGTCTCGCTCACCACAGGAATTGTAGCAGGTGGGACATGGATCATGCAAAGATCCATGGACTTTGGACAAGATTTTCCAGTTTTGGGGCGAGCGCTGCTGGAAAATTCCATTCCAGATGTCTGAGAGCATCAGAAACAGAAAGAATGTGACACAACATAATTAAAAGTTGCAGAGGTTCATGTTAAAAACTTTCAATTTGGCAAATGGATTCATGTTTGCTTATGCTTCTTAGTGGCCACGCACATTAGAGTTATGGAATCACAGAACTTTACAGCCCTTTGTCCCATCATGTTTGTACCAGCCATCAAACTTAAAAAAAACATTTCTTTTACTCCATCCTTAAAATTACAAAGTCAATGCTCAGAATGGACTGGGCAAACCCAAATCCATTCCCTGCTTGCTCTAAAAAACAAATTCAAAATCCAATTGAATCCAATTCATGGTCCCCATAAGAGAGACAAGCAAGATCAAAGCTGACAAGATAGATCCATCCATTCTTGGGCTTGATCTGACGCTTGATATTAGCCAAAAAGCTGAGAAGCCATCAAATATCAATATGTTATAATTCCATTTTCCAGCACTTGGTCAATAGTCTTTTCAAATGCATTTGAAATGCATTTCAAATGCTTATCTAAATTCTTTTGAATGTGGTCAGTTTTCTTGCTGGACTTTCCTGTGCATATTTATTCATATATAAACAAAGATTTACTATTTGGAAGTAAGAAATGCAGATTTTGTTTGCATGATTCAGGTTTTGTTTAATTTTGTATATAAATTCCTAAAGAAATGATGCAATACAAAGGTCCATTTTTATTCCTTCCCATATTAGGAGATAAGCATGCAATTTTTCTCAAACCAATGATAAGATCCAGTCCCACTCTACAACCTCAATGAGACTTAAACCATTAATAGTGAACTGTTGTTATGGTTCTGCCATCTGTGATCTCTTTCTGTGTTACCTTGTGTTTGCTTAACTGCAAATTAAATGAACTGCTGTGCCATCTTGGCCTAATTTAATTTTGTGAAAGTGAGTGGACTTTGAATGGTTAAAGTCAGGCCCATTCTTTACAGCTTTATACCAAGAGTCTGGATTTGCTGTTGATATGCTGTATAAAGTATGAGGATGGTCTGCAGAACACTGATTATTTTACACTAGTACCATCTACAGTCCTAGTGTAACAAAGGTTTCAGAAATTTGTTTGATTCTAGTTCTGTGGGAGAGCATGAATCATAGAATCCTACAGCGTAGGATTGGCCCATCAATCCTACAGCGTAGGATTGGCCCATCAAGTCTGCCCTGACCACAATCCCACCCAGGTCGTATTCCCGTATCTCCATACATTTATCCTTGCTAGTCCCCTAACGATAAGGGGCAATTTAACCTGGCCAATCCACCTAACCTGCACATCTTTGGACTGTGAGAGGAAACTGGAGCATCTGGAGGAAACTGCACAGACACAGGGAGAATGTGCAAACTCCACAAAGACAGTGACCCAAGTCAGGAATCGAATCCGGGTACCAGGTGCTGTGAGGCAGCAGTGATTTAGTTTAAAATTTATTTATTAACATTGCAAATAAGCTTACATTCACACTGCAATGAAGTTACTGTGAAAATCACCTAGTTGCCAAACTCTGGTACAATGAGGGAGAATTTGGCAGGGCCAGTGCATCTAATCAGTACACCTTTTAGGCTGGGGGAGGAAACCGGAGCAGTGAGGAGAAACTCAAACAGACACAAAGAGAATGTGCAAACTCACACAGGCAGTGACCCAGGCCAGAAATCAAACCCCAGGTTCCTGGCGCTGTGAGGCAGCAATGTTAACCACTATGCCACTGTGCTGCCTTTTTAGTCATCCTGACCAAAAGAAAAAGACACCTAAACAGATCACCATCCCCAGATTGTTTAGGTAGAGCAATCCTGTGGCATAGTAGCCAGGCTTAGTCCAAAGTGTTGAGTTCCAGTAAACTGAGCCAAAGAGTCACTACATCTTTGGTAAGTAGAATCAAAAATTCTCAGGCTGTAAAACAACAATGACAGTGGGTCCTTTATAAACTTATCTAGATGTAGATAGAGGCTTAGTTTATGTTAGCCCTTTAAATTTTCTAGTGAAAAGAAAAGAAACATTTAAAATATACTTAGAACACTTACTGCTGCTAAATCCCTGTAGATTACTTGTAGTCTTATCCGCCAAAGTAAAAATGCATTGCAAGTATTTGGATATTAAACCTTTGGAGAACTGTCTTTTCAGAAGAGTAATCATTGGTATTAACATTCATGATTTTAACAGGGGAACTGATCACAGCTGCATTTGAGCTTGGGGTAAGTATTACTCTATTGTTTAAGAAATGCGCTCATTTAAGGTATTAGTGAAGATTAATTAGGCATGGACTAATATGGATTAATATAGTTTCCAATCACAAATTTCACTTATTTTTTATTCAGCAAAATATGCTAAGATTTATTTCACTTTATTAATCCAATTAAATAGAATTATAAGGAAATAGCTTTCTCGTGTATATACAGCTTATTATGTGGACATATTTTCACAAAGCTGTAAAGAATGAAATAAATCAAGTTAACAGTTTTAATATGAGTTTGATGATTTAATGAACTTTAGATTTTGGTGCTATGGGGAACCTCCTTTATAACTCCCAGAAACTGTCACCATGGTGGTAACGGATAGCTCCAGAGCATCGACTCAACACAGCAGAGAAGATTTTCCCTCCTGACTAGGCTCACATCTTTCTTCTTAGAAGGAACTGCTTATTTTCCTCCTTCCACATCTGCTCTATATTTTGCAACAGCGATTGAAAGTAATTCGTTAACCCTTCCATAACGTCACGGACTTTAATGCAAATTTTAAAAAGATCAAATTCCTAAGAGTATCTTGCTTTGTCACGAGGGTATTACAAAGAGAACATGTGAATCAGTGTCTTTGCTTGCTGTTGCAATGTGAACCCCAGGATCTTTATATTCTGAACTCGGGGAAAGGTCTAGCAGTGCTGGAAGGGTTAAGCAGCTGAATGGATTGTGCCATCCTGCGGGATAAAGAGGTGGTGCAGTGCTGGTGACAGATGAAAAGTGGCTAACTTGTACCCTGTTTACTTTCATGCTAGAATGAAACTAGTCTTACCACATGCCAATCTGCAGCATGGAAACCCTCCCAAACTGCATACTTCAAACTCATCCAGCATTCCGTAATGCTACTTCTGGCCTCCCACTGCTGAGAATTCAGGGGAGCTTAAACCCCCAAAGCAGAGCTGAAACCCGTACAGATGATTTTTTTTTGGATCATATGTGATACAAAGCAGTCCTTTTTATTCATCGCTTCATCAAACTGACTGCCCTTCTCTCAATGACAAGATAAGATCAAATGATCCAGTGTCAGTAGATGTTAACAAAATTAAACAATAAAACACACAGATCTCCTGTTTATGGATAGAATAAAAAAACAAGCAGCTACAATATCCAAAACCTCTCTATGAACTCGTACAAAAGGCATGCTGCCCACTTCAACATAAATAACAGAACTGTGACAGTAATGGGAAGAAAATGGAAAAAGAGTGAAGGCGAGGAGGGAGGGAGAGAGACTATTTCATTATCAATCATTTTTTATTTGGATATAAGTAAACATGTACAGTGTTAGCGTTAAACTTGTTTACTATAATTGCCTCCTGGCATCCTTCTGTAGCGCAGGGATCAAAAGAGAGAGGAAAATTACTAAGAGGTACACAGCTGAGAGCTTAAAATGTAGACGGGGCGGTTCCACTCACTTTAGCATTGGGAAACTGAGTTCTGAGCCGGGATTAATCAGGAACACGACAATGGTGGTGGCGTCTGTTTGATGTATTACACAGTGCCAAATGTTGACAGCCAGTGAAATCAAAGTCAGCGGCAGAATGCTTACACCGAGGGGGCAGGTTCCAAGAATGTGGCTTCATTTCAAATACACAAAACAAAGTTAAAATGCTTATATTTACATTTGCACTCGCAAAGTGTCTTCACTCCTGTGAAAAATGCAGGAGGCCCCCCTTTTACTGTGAGATGGCCAATGAATGAGTGGGATTATGAGGTCACATGGAAAGTGTTGCTGTGTAGAAATAATTTTTCCATTCCATAATCTTTTGTGAGAAATGTTGGATCTCATTTTTTCCCTTTTCCCCTTCATTCAATTTTTCATGCAAACCCTCTCAGCTGGGACCTAGGGTTATTTAGGCCATTGGTTCACTATCACCAGCACAAAGGTTTGGTAACTGTGAAGCTTTTAGTGGAATGGGACAGTCATGCCAATTCCCCTGTGCCCTGGAATGGACTGATCCATTATTATGAAGCTCTGTGGCTAAAAAATTCTGAAGCTCATTCCAAATATGGCAAGTATTTACCAGTGGGAAGCAGACCTCTGGCTTGGATCCCTCTGCTGCCCCCGGTGGAGTGACACAGGTTACAGATGCTGCTGGCAAACTGATTTTTCAGAGAGAAAAGTGAACTTGCGTTGATGTAGCACTCTTTATGACCTCAAGATATCTCCAATTACTTTACAGCTAATTAAGTACTCTTGAAGTGTGGTCAATTTATCATGTAGGAAACGCAAAAAACAATCTAAGTTTCAACAAACGACAGGTGTTAATGACAAGATATTTTGGCTTTGTGATCTTGATAGAGGGATAAATATTGGCCAAGATTCTCTCTTCCACCTAAGAAGGAGGACGGTGTCGCAGCTTAGGATCTCATCTGGAAGACAACATCTCCAACAGTGGAACACTCCTTCAGTGCACACCGGAATGTCAGCCCAATTGCAAGCACACTTTGGTGCATTTGAAAAACAAGGGGCCTTTAAATTTGGCAGTACCATCAAGAGCGGCACAGTGGCACAGTGGATAGCACTGCTGCTTCACAGCATCAAGGACCCAGGTTCAATTCCAGCCTCGGATAACTGTCTGTATGTAGTTTGCATATTTTCACTGTATCTGCATGATTTCCTCCCACAGTCCAAAGATGTGCAGGTTAGGTTAATTGGCCATGTTAAATTGCTCCCTAGTGTCAGGAGGATTAACAGGGTCAATACAGGGGGTTACGGAGATAGAGCCTGGATGGAATTGTGGTCAGTACAGTCTTGATGGGCAAATGGTCTCCTTCTGTACTGTAGAGTTTCTATGATTCTAACTTGTCTCCGTAACATTCTGCCTCACAAGCAAAAGTCATACTCTCCAAGTCACGGCTGGCACCAACTACGAAGTAAAAATGCCAAAAGTTTTCTTCTCCAGTTCACTCTTAAGTTGTGAACTCTTCTACATCCTTCAAAACTTTAAATACCATTAGACTAACTGATAAAACTTGCATTTGTATTGTGTCTTTGAAATGTGATGAAATGTTGCCAGATATTTCTTGTAAGAGAAAATGGAACATTAAAGTATTAGAATAAGGCAAGTTAACTAAAGATGTGATTGAAAAGAATCATTCTGAGGTGGTTTTAAAGACAGCAAGGGGACTGAATGGGTGAAGAAGTTTAGGACAGGAGTTTGGAGTTAGCTTGAAGCGCTCTGACTGCCATGAGACAGGTATGGATGGGGTTATGCACAGGAATACCAGAACCCCAGAAAAGTTAAACTGGTGAAGGGCTGAGGTCAGAAAAGTCAAACCAGATGTGGCTGCTGAGTGGGATGATGTGGAGATGCTGATGTTGGATTGGGGTAAGCACAGTAAGAAATCTTGCAGTGTCGATGGTAGCCAAAATGTAACCAGACATCTTATCAATGATTGGGATCCCCAGGGATACAAACACCTCTCATTATGTTGCCAAGAATAATGGACACATATTCAGTGTTGCACAGCTTCAGGTCAGATACAGAGCTATCTCTGCAATCCCCTCAGAAAATGTGGATAATTATACTACATCGTCAGTATGAAACATCCCTCATCAATTACCATCATTGTTGAACCTAAACAGCCAGTTAAAATGGTTGCCTGGTTCTGTGGGAAATGGGTAAAATTAAATTGATTCATTGACGTACTCAAAAGCAAGATCCTATGGGCACAGTGTAGACATGTCCCCACACAGAATACCCTCCTGATTAGCAAGTTTGTAGACGAGACTAAGATTGCTGGAGTTGCAGGTGGTAATGAAGATTGTCAGAGAATACAGCAGGATATAGATACGCTGGAAAACTGGGCTGAGAAATGGCAGATGGAATTTAATCCGGACAAATGCAAGGTGATGCATTTTGGTAGATCCAATTCAGGTGGGAGCTACAAAATAAATGACAGAACCATTTATGAGGGCACACAGAGAGATCTGGAAATACATGTCCATGAATCCTTAAAAGTAGCAGCAGAGGTGGAAAAGGTGGTGGAGAAAGCATATTGCATGTTTGTCTTTTGGCCAGGGCATCGAGTATAAAAGTTGGCAAATTATGTTAGTTGTATAAAATGTTGGTGAGGCCACATTTGGAATCCTGGTTCCAATTCTGGCCAACACAGTATCAGAAGGAAATGGAGGCTTTGAAGGAGTAAAGAAAAGATTTACCAGGATGTTGCCTGCTATGGAGGATATTTGGTATGAGGAGAGATTGAATGAACTGGGATTGTTCTCCCTGGAAAGACAGAGGTTGGGGGTGACGTGGTAGAAGTTTATAAAATGATAAGGAGCATGGATAATTTGAACAGTTGAAAGCTTTTTTCCAGGGCAGAAATGACAATTACAAGGAGCGCAATTTAAAATAAGGGGGAAAGGTTCAGTAGAGATGTGTGGGGTAAGTTTTTTACACAGAGAATGGTGGGGGTCTGGAATGCACTGCCAAATAAGGTGGTTGAGGTAGACACGTTAGCGACATTTAAGACTTAACTGGAAAGAAACATGAAGAGTTGGGAAATTGTGAATGAGATACGAGTGGTTGGTCTAGATAGGGAAATGTAATCAGCACAGGCTTGGTGAACCGAAGGGCCTGTTCCTGTGCTGTACTATTCTTTGTTCTAACGCATTAAGAGCAAGAAAATAACAAAGGAAGAGGTAGGGCCTATCAGAGGTGTATGTGGTAACTTAAGCTTTGATGTGGAAAATGTGGGCCGGATTTTCATTGAATACTTTATCTCTGTCTTTGCTAAGGAGAAGGATGATGTAGACATTCTAATTAAAGAGGAAGAATGTGAAATATTAGTTGCAATAAGCATAATGAGAGGAAAAGTACTGCAGGGACTGACATCCTTGAAGGTGGGTAAATTACCAGAGCTGGATAGATTGTATCTCAGGCTGTTAAAGGAAGCCAGGGAGGAAATAGCTGAGGATCATTTCCTAATCTTCATTAGATTCAGGTGAATCTACAACAGCACTAGAAGTCTGCAAACTTTGTCCCATTATTTAAAAAGAGTGAGAGGGATAAGCCAGAACATTTTAGGCTGCTTTGTTGGTTGGCAAATTATTGTAATCAATTCAAAGAGACAGGTTAAACTAAAGGCACAGAGTGATCAAGTATAGTCAATATGGTTTTTGGGGAAAATTGTGAATGACTAACTTATTCAATTTTTTTGAGAAATAACAGGAAGATTGATGAGGGTAGTGTTGGAGATATTGTCCATCTGGAGTTCAGTAAGGCATTTGCCAAATCCACGTAGTAAACTGGTCAGAAGAGCGAGGTCCCATGGGAAACAGGGGAAGGTGGCAAGTTGGATCCAAAATTGGCTCATCAAAAGAAAGCAAAGGGTAATTGTTAATGGATGTTTCTGTGAATGAAAAGCAGCTTCCAGTAGTGTTCCACAGGGTTCAGTGTTGGGGCCCTTGCTATCTGTATTTTTAATGCTTTGGAGTTAATTGTGGGAAAATTTGCAGATAACACAAAGATTGATGTATAGTTCATAATGAAAAGGATAGTTGTTATCTCCAGAATTATGTCAATGGTTTGTTTGAGTGTGTGGAGAAGTGACAAATGGAATTCAATCCAGAAAAATATGAGGTTATTTATTTGAGGAAGGCAAACAAAGCAAGGGAATACTCAATAAAGGGAAGGAGATTGAGAGGGATTGAGAAAGTGAGATCTTAGAATATATATTCACAGGTCTCTGAAAGTGGCAGGACAGATGGAAAAGGTGGTAAAGAAAACATATTGAATGTTTTCCTTTATTGGATGGGATACTGAATACAAAAGCAGATGCAATAATGAAACTGAATAAGGTGCTGGTTAGACCACAGCTGGAATTTTGGATACAGTTCTGGTCACCACCTTATAGGAAGAACACAGTTGCTCTGGAGAGAGTGCAAAGAAGATTTATAAGAATGTTGTCAGATCTTGAAAAATGCAGCCATGAGGAGAGATTGGATAGGCTAGAGTTGTTCTTGTTAGATCAAAACCAGTGGGTGGCCTAATTGAGATGTACAAGATTCTCAGGGGCCTAGACAAGGTAGACAGGAAAGAACTGTATCCCCTGGATGAGGGGACAATTACCAGGTGGCAGAGATTTAACGTGAATGGTCGAAGGGTTAGAGGGGGCAAGAACAAACATTTTTTCGCCCACAGGGTGAAATTTACTGCCCGTTTGGTGATTGAGACTGAAATATAAAAGGTGCCTGGATCTGCATCTAAAGTGCAGAATCTAGCAAAGCTACACACCGAGTGCTGTACAGTAGGATTAAATTTATGGCTAGTTTATTATTTTCTCCTTTTTGCTGATGTAGACACAATGAGCCAAATGCTCACTCCTGTTACTATTTCTTTTGATCTTATGGTCTTGGATTGAATATTACACGGGGAACAGATGGCTCACCTTCCCTCACAAATAAAGTCAGGGCGAGTCAACCCGCTCCACACCAGCCTACCCCGAACAGGCTGGAAAGGCTAGTGTGGGTCTGGGGGTGAATTCCTGCCTTCTGGAAGTGTCTGGCCAATCTGTTTGGCTGAAAGCCCTATCAGCCCCCTGCAGTACCTAGAGCACATTAATGGGCATTGCCAGGACAGCAACAAGGAAAGAGAAGAAGTCCAATGGATCCAGGGAAACTAGTATCCAAAGTAATTAACAAAGAGGTTTTGGGCAAGTTACAGAGGTTGTAGTGAAGTGGTGGGTTGTTGGGGGATGAGCGGGGCGCTGCACGGTGGTGGTTTTACCACAGCAGATGAATAGGAAGAAAGGGAGGATTCTATCTTAAGAAAGCTGCCTCGTGATCAGCAAAGAAAGACCACAAGGATCAAAACCAGCCCCTTCCTTCCCACTCTCTGACAAACATATTTTAAAAACTTGGCTCCCCACTCCTGCCCACAGTGTATTATCGGGGTGCATTTCACTTGGTAATAAGCCCAATTGAAGCTCGATTTAAATATGGTGAGCGGGCTAGCCACCCAGAAGCCCGTATTATGGGATAAGCTCAGAGGTGGGTGGGAAGATGATGGAACCCACCCTATTTTACATGCCCCTCCAACAAAAATGTAGCCCCATATGTGTGATTACGTTTTATAAACCAACCCAATATCCTAACTTCAAAGCTCCAACTTAAAAATGACATTGTATCAGGCTATCATCCTCTTCCTCATTAGTTTCAATACAAGTAGAGAGTTTCTGCTAGCTCTTGCTTAGTAAAGCACTCCTGGCTTTGTGTCAGAGGTCATGGGTTTTAACCCCTCCTGCAGAAACTTGAGCACGTACTTTAATCTGACTGTTTAACATTGAGCTAAGGGGAATGCTGCATTGTCAAAAGGATGCTGTGTTTTAGATGAGACATTGGATTTTGCCTCTGAGGGAGGAGGGAGTTTACAGATCTCATGTTAAGATTCAAAGTTGTATGTATTCATTTGGAGGGTATGGTAGCACAGTGGTAATGGCCTGAATTCTCCCACCTCATCTGTGGATGGGATTCTCCAGTCCCGCTGCTGTGCACGGAGGTTTGGCTGAGCTCCACATTCTCCGTTCTCGCTGGCAGCAGTAGCAGGGCATGCGAGACCAGAGAATTCCAGCTATGTTTCTGGATTAGTAGACCAGAGATGTAAATTCACATTCCTTCGCAGGATGAGGGGAATTTAAATTCAGTTAATTAAATAAATCTGGAATAATAAGTTAATCACGAGGACCATGAAACTGCTGGATTGTTGCAAAAGTCTAACTTGTTCACTAATATCCTTTGGGAAAATAAACCTATTATCCTTACCTCAACTATATGTGACCCCAGACCACAGTGTTCTGAAATGGTCGAACAACTCAGTTGTATCAAAATCGCTATGACAGATTTCACTGGTTCAAGAAGTCATCCCACCTTCTCAAGGGCAATTAGGAATGAGGAATAACTGCTGGCCTTTTCAGTGTTGCGCACATCCTTCAGATGAAAAAATAAAAAAAAAGAAATGGGCTAAACTCAGTCAACCCTATTTGAATGCGAACATAATTTACTTTTTGAATAAAAATGACTCATTAAAAGATTTGATTAATTATGTAGACTGTGATACTTTTGGTCAAAATTCACTTGCTGCCCTTTGATGATAGGCTAGTAATGACACAATTCAATCCAGATCAGTTACTTTTCATGTACATGTATTGAATAGCTGCTTTGAATCTTTACAGAGCAATTATTGCGGATTAGCAGTGATGTACTCAGACCAATATTCAGGCTGCACTACAAGCTACCTTACCCATGTTATCCAAAGCAGATTAATTTTTTTTCTCGTTTCTATCAGGAATTCAGATTCCAAAGTTACCAGATGTTGTGTTGCTTTTCTCTATAACGTAACCTAAAATAAATATCTAAAATAATATATTGTCCAGACAGTTATTTGACTCTGTTTTATTTCACAAGAGTATATTATCAATAGAAATGTGTAGCCATTAGTAAGAGAAAAATTCTGCCATTATGCATTTATCAATAAAAATCATCAATTTATATCAAAACTCACCATTGACTTGGAGGATTTGTCAAGATTAGGCACATTTTTCCCTCTTTGATAACCTCCGGTACACTAGCCTGATTTCTAATATACCTCACTGACAGCCCTACCAAAGTGAATTTATTCTTAACACTCTCAGCTAATTGGAATATTGTTAAAAACATTTGGACTAAACATGCTGGGTTGAATTTTGACGAGCATGACTAAACTTTTATCTTATGTACCGGTATTTGCATTTTTCAACAAGCTTTTGCATTAGTGTGCAAGAAATAACCACACAGGGGAAATTTAAAGGGGCATTTTCTTGCCGGGGCAGTGAGCACATACACATAAGGGGCATTACATTGGGAACCCCTGCTCCATCAATGCCATATATCTTATTTTCTGCAAGTGGCAGTACATCAAATGCTCTGTATGGTCTCTGAAGTGTTAATGTTTTTACACATATGTTTGTCCCTAGAGTTGCTTTAATATTCTTCCCCTGTGCTTCCATTAGGCACTGGATGCCAAGAAAATGCGATGCTGTTACTAATGAGGAGTAAAATACAATGTTGACAAGTTGCACCAGTAGCATGATGTAATGCAAATTATATTACTGTTCATGCTTATTACTGAATTTCAATAAATGTTGGTTTTTTCTTTTACAAGCCCTTTGGTATCACTGTGCTAAATCCTAAGGTTTATACTACCTTAAAAGAGGCCTAAGGTTTATACTAATGACGTGGAGTGATATTTGTAACTAAAGAGCAGTTTACCATCTTCTCTTTGCTTAATCTGCGACTACTACAGCTAATAATAACATTATATTAATAAACTACATTACAATCTGCCTTGTGATCATTTATTTAGCTGAGAAGTGGCAGAAAGGAAAATCCTGCAATTTCAGAATCTCACTTTCACAATTTCCATTATTTGATTTTTAAGTTATATAAATATATTTTTGAAAATGTATGAATGAAACTGAAATTATATTTTGATTTATTTATCTTTAGTAATATTAGAGTTACTTTGAGCTGCTGTGAGCCATTGTAAATGCTCCCCTTAATGTTAGGTTCTTGCGTCATTGGAAATCACTTTAAAATAACATTTCCAAGATTTCTGTAAATTAATACACTGCCTGTTTATGAGTGTACCACACCTCACCACTGGCCCTAATCCAGAAAATGCCTTGTGATCAGATTTTTGCTAAAAGATACCTAAGCAATATGCAACACCAGACACATTGTTCAAAAATGCTCTCTACTAAATATATTCTCCCTCAGCATGACAAATATTTTAAAGTTTTTGATATGTATAACCACAAAATTTCTTTTAGCTTAAATTGATGTAATGTTGTGACATTTTGCTGCCTTTTGATCCAATTTCAAATATACTTATTCCCTACATAGGAAAGATTTAAATAGGAACATGCCTGAATACAAATAATGTACATAATTTATGAAGTACATGTCTCTAGGGAACATAATAGTTCAAGTGTCAGATTCATCCTGCTGACAATACATACTCACGACCGGCACACAAAGTGAACCCTGTCTATGGTAATGGACTGAACATTGACCTATTGATTGAGTGGTACAAGACATCATACAATATCAGCTGGGTCTTTCAAATTTCATTTGGTGCGTGACATGAATTAACCTCAGGAACCTTTCATGTGCACTCCTAGCTCCACCAGTTAAGTTCTAAATAATGTTCAGCCATGTTAGTTTGCTGGCCAAGTAAAAGATTATTTTAAGGATAGCAAACTCTAACTAGAGCTGTCAGCATGTTTCATTAATCTGATATGCTGGTAAGTGTGTAGCTGACTTTCCATAGTTTCCAGTTAAAGAATTATGCTTTTAATTGGAACAGATATAAAGTAAACTAAACTATAAAAATTAGCTCATTTGGGAAAAATGCTTTTTCATGTTTACAATAACAATGTTTAGTGCAATTTAAGAAGCTTACAAAATGATACTTAGGTCAGCCAAATTCTAATAGGTAAATTACTATTAACAGATTAATTGTGTAATTGTGAAGCAAGTTGTGAATTGCAAAACTTTGCACACAGAGAAAATTATTAGGAACATACTGTCACACTTCCATAGAAATAAATAAGAAAAATTGCTTGTATTTTTAAAAGTTACAGTTAAAATATATCATCATTTTCTTGGGCTAAACTATGAAAGCATTATCAGAATAAAAAGAATAATAGGCAACTCAATAGCACAATGCACCAGTGTACTGTCCTATGGATTGGGAGACCTGGATTCAAATGCCAGCCTCCTATTTGACATTACTGTGCCACAGATGCCTTTTTCAGATTTTATATAGACCATTGATTGCTGCACTGATTGAAACTTGGGTATCTAGTCAACAGAGGGGAAATGTATAACTCTGGCAAAAAAAACTCTGCTCATAATGACAATGTTTTTGGATTATATAATAGAGGTGGTCTGAATCACATATTCAGGTACGCGACGTGAAAATATGCCAGGAGAATATGCTACAATAGAAAGTATATAGCTAAAAATAAATAATGAGTCATTTAGACATAAAAAGTAATGGTCATCTCTTGAGGATTAAGATGCATTGAATAAAAATATTAAAGTCATGAATAAAATAAATTGGGGAGTAATGCAGAGAAGCAGGAGAAATCCATAATTCTGTTGAATGATACTGTTATCAGCTTCAGGCATAGAAAATTGGAAGATTTTCATTACATGTTATATGATAGGATAACTAAATAGACTAAATAATGGCACTCAAAAAGATCTTTAATAACTTGCATTGATTCTTCAGTGAGATACCTGTACAGGAGTCCTTTTTTTTACAGTAGTAAATATATGACTAAAAATTGGCACATGTGCTTTGTGTCAATAGTCCATTCAAACATATTTATGCTATGAACTTTGTGTGTAAAGGTTTGATGTAATTTAATTTATGATTTAACTTCAATATGTAGAAATTTACTTTCATTTTGTATCTTAAATAAAAAATACAATATTTTGTAGGTGCTAACTTGAAATGTGCATTTTTGCTGAAAAAGATAAATTGGCTATGAATTTTACATTAATTTTATTATCCTGAATTGTGGTTTGAATGTCAAAGACTGGATGTACTTGCATTCGCGTTCAAAAGATTTGCTTTGTCATTTTTAAATCTCTTTCATTAGTATTGTTGGTTTCTTTGTTTTATTGTCTTACTATAAGTTGAATTTTATCATTTAAAAAAAACGTGGTTACCAGGAATTATTTATCCAAGAATTTACATTCAAATCCACCTTTTGATATATTTTTTAAAATGTTAATTTATTTTTGAGTAATGCATTTTAATGGTTTTTAAGAAGAATAAAGTGAGATTCATGATATATTAAAAATAAGGACAACAGAAAGCTTACTAAAGAGACGAAAGTTGCACACTTAACACATATAACAAAATGGGATATAATCTTACCTTATGTCATTGAATTGTACTGCAGATTCAAAAACAAATTACGGCAACTTTCTTACAAGAGGAAGGGTTGGCTGCAGGTAGTTTGGGGGAGTTGTTTTCCTCTATATGCAAAGTTAAACAAAAAAAATTTTCCTAAAGTGTCATTCATTTACAATAATGGTTAAATAATATTTCTTTGCTATGACTAAGGCAAACATAACTATCACTCTGATGAAGTGAATATTTATAGAAATTCATACAAAAAGAAATCAAAGGCAATCTTAACCAGAATCTGTCATTACAGGCTTGCTGTCTGGAGGACCCTGTTCACAAATGGTATTCCGAAATTAAGCATTTTAAATAGCACCCTTTTCATTCATGAGTTTGAAATATACATAACTGGCATATTTAATGTGGTTGGTTCTGCCGTACTCAGTTTATTAGTTACCAGTAGATTCCTCAATAAAATGGAGGACCCTTATATGACAACTGCATTTTTCATTAGTTCAAGAAAATGTTAATCGTGCAATTCCAAGTCTAATCCTTTTGATATCGTCAGGTACCTCCTGTTCATGGGTTAATTGCTTTAAAAGCGGAGGCAATATTCTGAACGGTGGGCCCTGTCACCTTTTCACAGCTGTTACCATTGAGTGACAACTAAATCCCATGTGTAAGATGTGGAAAAGCTCAGTCTCCAATCGGGAGAAAATTTATGTAAACTGCAATCCCTTCAGTATGTGCGGAAGTCATAGACTTTCTTGATTTACCCTGCTTTTCCCAGAAAGCTCTATTGTTTGCCTTCCTAAGTCTCATCAACCCTTTGTAGCAGAATATCACAGCAGCAGCAGATAGCTTGAAAAATATAAATGCTATCATAGTGCTGATTAATAGCAGTGCTTATGAGTCAAGTCAGATAACAGTGCAGCTCTCCACTCAATTTCAGATACTGCTAATGGAATCTGTCTTCTCCAATTGTAATATGAGAAGGGCTAATTTGCTATGGAGCTTGGAGCTGTCACCAACAGGGGATTGTGGGGTCAGATGGGAGCTGCCAGGTTTTTGCCCTGCAGCTTGTATCTCCAGCTTTGAATAGAACAGCCCCCTGCCTGCCAGTTAGCTGATAGGCCGCTATGGGGTTTATGCCACCTCATACAATAGGAAAGGGTTGCGCAGGCTGACTTTTGTAATTGTGAAGCTGGCTCATATTTCGAGAGCTACTGTGCAGCATAATTTCTAATAACTGGTTTTAACAAATGTCAGATTATTAAAAGTTTTCTCAATTACAAAAACTCATAAAACATTTGAATTGATAAATCTGTCCCTTGTTGAGTTGCTGCCACTGGAAATGGAGCTGTTTTTTTTTCATGTGTGGCATTATACACTCACTTTAAAAACTTCCATTGCTTTTAGTCTTTCTCGGGTTTCAGGGGAGAAAGTAGTGAGACAATTACTTTGTAATACAGACACTCGAATGACATCTGAATTCATTGGCTCCAAACGATTTACTTTCAACTTTTTTGAGAGCTCGGTGTTCCGAGCACCATTGAGAGAGGAACTTGCTTCCTTCATGATGAAATGTCTCTGCGAATAATGTGAACCAGTGGCAACCTTATAACACAGGTGGTAGAGCACAGCAGTTGCCTCCCAACAGGATGGCTGTATGCTTACATCCCAGTTACCTGTTACTTGAGCTTGGTGGGAATAGATGTTTTTTTGCTCCACTGTTAGACAGAACACAGCATTGATGTTCAAACATTTTTGTCTTTCTGGAGCCTTCTTGTCTCTGCTAAAGACCCTTAGAGACTACCTTTGAAATCTTCATTAACTTACCCACATTTTCAGATCCTGATTATTTTTCATTCATTCATGGGACATGGGTGTAACTGGTTGGCCAGCTTTTATTACTCATCCCTAGCTGCCTGAGTTGAGAGTCAACCACATTGCTATGGTTCTGGAATCACATGTAAACTTTATTTATTTGCGTCACAAGTAGGCTTACATTAACACTGCAATGAGGTTACTGTGAAAATCCCTTATGTAGGCCAGATCAGCTAAGGAAGGCAGATTGCCTTTCCTAAAGGATATTCATGAACCAGATGGGTTCTTCCTGACAATCGACAATGGTTTGACGATCACCAGTAGATCCTTAATTCCAGGTATTTTTTATTGAGTTTAAAGTCCTGCCATGGTGGGATTTGAACCTGGGTCTCCAGAACTTTGGTGAGTTTCTGGATTAATAGTCTAGCAACAATACCACTAGGCCATCACCTCTTCTAAACAGATTAACAGAAAATAGTTTGCTGACTTGAGGTTAATCAACAACAACAACTCAAAATGTTTTCAATGTAGAGAAATTTTCAGAGGCACTTCAGAGAAAAAATCCGATAAATGTATACCAAACTGAAGAGAAAGATATTGACAGGAGCAGTTAAAATATTTATCAAATTTGGAGCTTCGAGGCAGGATTTAAAGGATATAGAATGGGCCTAAATGAGGACAAGAGTGCTGACTGAGTGAGATTTTGTCTTGCATGTGATATGGGGGGCAAAATTTGAGAGGATGGAAGATTGGAGGCGAGACAGGAAAACATTAGAATGGTCCAATTTCATAGAACCCCTACGGTGCAGAAGGAGGCTATTAGGCCCATTGTCTCTGCACCGACTCTGACAAAGTTTCTCACCCATGTCCTGTCCCCATAATCCCACATACTTACCCAACTGATCATCCTGATCTACACATCTTAGGTCACTAGGAGCAATTTTGCATCACTAATCAATCTAACTTGCACATCTTTGGATTGTGAGAGGAAACTGGAACACCCAGAGGAAACCTCATGTATTCTTGAGAAGAATCTGCAAACTCCACATTGATAATGATCCAAGGCTGGAATTGAACCCAGGTTCCTGGTGCTATGAGGGAGCAATGCTCACTACTGTGCATCATGCCACCAATCTGAAAATGACAGTAGTATGGATAAGAGCTTCAGCCATTAATGGATTGAATCAGGATTGCAGATGGATGTGACATGCCTTTATGTTGTTACAGAGATGGAAGTAAATATGTTGTGATGGGGAGACTGGAGGGTTGAGCCTTAGCCCTGTGTTAAATAGGTTGAGTGGTGAATAATCTGGTTCAGCAGAGATAGTGGCCAGATATGAGACACAATTATTGACAATAGTATGGAGTCAGTAACAGAGTCTAGAGACATAATCACAGCCACATAGCATTACAGAAAGGAGGGAAATCTGATTGGAGACATGAAAATGCAATCTTCCAAACCTAGTCCCATAATATAAAAGGCAGATAAAGAGCCGCTAGGCCTTCTGCCCTAACCAGGGACTTAAGTCCCCAGTTATTACCGACTTAAAACCTTCAATCTGCCTTCACTGCCATATTATACTGGGCAATGGCAGGCAGGTGAGAATGGCCAGGTTTTTTGTACAATTCTAGTCAAAAGGCAGGAAGGAATGTGGCAGATCATTCGAGGGATATCCTTCATGTATTAGGATCATCCCACAAGCTGTTATTTTCCTCCTTTGTGCCTATCACCTGGCCTCCAAAAGCACCTCCCCCGATTGCCTCCCCACCCCAACTTGCCATTACCCCCTACCCAGGTTGCGTCCAATCCATTCTTGCACTAAAAGCTCAAGAGTTACCTGGGTCTGGCATCCCCTTTGATCTCTGTGACTTCCTGGATATCGTGATGTAGAAATGCTGGTGCTGGACAGGAGTAAACACAGTAAGAAATCTCACAAGGTTAAATTCCAACAGGTTTATTCAGTAGCAAACACCACTAGCTTTCAGAGCACTGCTCCTTTGTCAGGCAAGTGGGGACTGGGAACTTACTGTATCCCAGCATTACTCACAATCAGATTGGCTGATAGGTGTTGAAGTCAGGAAGTCCTCCCAGTGAGGAATGATAGAACATAGAACATTACAGCACAATACAGGCCTTTCGGCCCTCGATGTTGCGCCGACCAGTGGAACCAATCTAATGACCCTCTAACCGAAACTATTCCAATATTATCCATGTATCTATTCAATGACCATTGGATTCCCTTAAAGTTGGTGAGTCCACTATTGCAGCAGGCAGAGCATTCTGCGCCCTCACTACCCTCTGAGTAAAGAACCTACCTCTGACATCCATCCTATACTTATTACTCTTCAATTTAAAGCTATGCCCCCTCGTGTTAGCCATCACCATCTGAGGGAAAAGGCTCTCACTGTCTACCCTATCTAATCCTCTGATCATCTTGCATGCCTCAATTAAGTCAACAGAAGGCAAGACACAAAAGACGTCCTGGTCATCCCCCACTGTGCCTAGTCCCACCTCTAACCATCTTGGATGGCAGCCAGCTTATTTACCCAGAAGGGAATAAAGCAGTAAAACAGGGAAATATGTATCTGTTCCGAAGTAGTCATATATACTTCAAGCTGGAACACCATGGGAAATAGGAATATAGGCTGAACTGTCTTTTCTTTCTGGGTAATTACATTGACTTCAATGTAACAAGGGCAGAATGTTATTGCCCTTTATTAAACTCGGTCAATCTGGAACTTTATTTCTGGGGGTAGGGAGTAAGCATTTTATCCTACCCCCTCAGAAGATCCAACCCCTGGGTTTGACAGGTGACAAAGCTTTCAATGACTTTGGATTGACAGAGATTGGAGATGGGGCAATAGTCTGCAAGGATAGAGGAACCAAAGCAAGTATTTGAGGAGAGATAAAAATTTACAAAGTGTCTCATGAGAGGGAGCCATGAACAATGTCAACCAGTACTGGGGGCAAGAAGGGAAGCTGTGTAGTCTGCATTTTAGTGGGAATAGAATCAGAACAGAAAGTGCGTCTGGGTCAAACTAAGAGATGCCATAAGGAAAGATGGGAGAGGACACAGAAAGAGATTGACTCAAGACTGGGGCAGAAAAACCTGGGAGATAGCTTTTTAAAAGCTATTTTTCTGAGATATTGGCATCATTGGCAAGGCCAGCCTTTGTTACCCTTGAGAAGGTGGTAGTGGGCTTTTTTTTTGAACTGCTGCAGTCTGTATGGTGTGGGTACAGCCACAGTGCATTTAGGGAGAGAGTTCCAGGATTTTGACCCAATGACAGTGAAGGAACAGCGACATAATTCCAAGTCAGAATGATGAGTTGCTTGGAGGGGAACTTGGAGGTGGCATAGAAGTAAGAAAGACATGCATTTCTATAGCACCTTTCACAACCATCAGATATCTTTAAGAACTATACAACCAATGGAATCATTTTTTGAAATACTGTTATACTGAAGGAAACACAGCAGATCATTTGCATCCAACAAACTCCCACAAACAGCAAGAGATAATGATCCTATAATTTATTATTTGTGATGTTGGCTGAGAGATGGATATTAGCCAGGACACTGGGGATAACTTCCTCATCTTTCTTTGAAATAGTGCCATAAGATCTGTTACATCCACCCCACATAAGCAGGTGGAGCCTCAGTTTAAAATCTCATCTGAAAAAAGGCACCTCTGACAGTGTAGCACCGCACTGGAGTGCCAACCTTGACTTTTGTGCTCAATCCCTCGAGTGGGATGCAACCCCAGAATTGATAGGTTGAGGGAATTAAGTCTTTTCTCCCTGGAGAGATGAAGGATGAGAGGTGACCGGGTAGAGGTTTATAAGATGTTGAGAGGTATAGATAGGATGGATTCACAGAGGCTATTTCCCAGGGCTGAAATGGTCACTACAAGAGGACATAGGTTTAAGGTGCTGGGGAGTAGGTACAGAGGAGATGTCAAGGGTAAGTTTTTCACTCAGAGTGTGGTGGGTGAGTGGAATCAGCTGCTGTCAGTGGTGGTGGAGGCAAACTTGCTGGGGTTTTTTAAGAGACTTCTGAATAGTAAATGGGATTTGAGGGTTATAGATAGGCTTGAGTAGGTAGATACATGATTGGTGCAACTTGTGGGCTGAAGGGCCTGTTTGTACTGTAATGTTCTATGTTCTATGTTCTATAACTGGTGATTCAGAGGCAAGTGTGGTACTAATTGCACTGTGGCATGACACACAGGTTTTCCAAATATTGGCTTGTGCATCTTTTTATATAAATTCTATTATTATTCTGGCATGTTCTAATTTTTCCCTCCTCAATGTTTTTTTTACTGAATAAAAAAGAATTTCAAATCTACTCCACTCTTTAGTCCTTCCCAGGCTATATACAGCATTCCTTAAATACAAAAAGGATGTGACCTTTTCCCTATTTAACTCTGCATTAGCTGCAAGGATATCCCTGAAATTAGAATTGAGTAATGGCTCTCTGCTCTTTTCTTCCTGCCTCTGAGAAAGCTCTTGGACCAGTGTCTGTTCTGATGACAGAAGGGCAATCAGAAACTTATCATGGTGAAATGACAGTGGAAGCTTGTAACAAGATACTGATGACAAAGGATATTGGAATATGAGAGACAACTTCTCTGTGACCTGTCTGAGAGTATTTTCACTTATTGAAAAATTTGCTGCCATATGAAAAAGTGTACATTTTTTAATTTTTGTATAAGTTTTGCACTAAGGAATGAACATAGTCACTGTCTCACACAAAATATTTTGCCAATCCTCTCCTTTCCAAAATGGAAGGGAAATTTATCAAAAGCTCTACTTCTGGTGTAGAAACTCATTTTGACAGGGTCACAGATTGGAGAATTGGGTTCAGAGGTCATCAGCTCAAATTGTGGTGCTTCTGATTTTCTAATGATTCGTGTCAACGAACTGGGAGTTGAAAGTGGTACAGATTGGACGATACTGACATCCAAATTTTTTTTATTCATTTGTGGGACATGGTTGTCACTGGCTGGCCAGAATTTATTGCCCATCCCTAGTTGCCCTTGGAGGTTTGTTGAGAGTCAACCATCTCACTGTGGCTCTAGAATCACAAGTAGGCCAGATTGGGTAAGGATGGGCAGATTTCCTTCCCAAAAGGACAGTAATGAACTAAAGGGGTTTTTCCGACAATTGCCCATGTTTTCATGGTCATCTTAATCCCAGATACCATTTGGTATTCAAATTCCACCATTTGGTATTCAAATTCAAATCCAAGATCATTAGCTGAGTTAAAGATTAAAAGTCCAGTGATAATGTCACTCCTGAATCCAAATCTCCAATCTTCTCTCTCATCAAGCAAGGTCCAGCACTCGAAGCAGAATATCATAAAACTCAAGTAGTGGGAAAACCTATTTGAAAGGTCACAAGACAATGAGCTGGATGCAAGTCCAGAACAGGCCACAGCAGCCACAATTCCCAAGAGTTTCAGTCAACAAATTAGAAACTAAATCTGGTCTTGTCATTGTTCAGATAGCGATGAAAAGACCCAGCAGAGTTCAGCACCATTCCATGCAAAATAATCAACCCTGGGCGGTCAAACAGCAATTCCCAGCAGATGCATTTTTCCATCTGCAGGACATAATAGAATACAAGAGTAGGATCTGATGTTGCAGGTGTATAGAACGTTGGTTAGGCCTCATCTGGAGTACTGCATCCAGTTCTGGTCGCCGTACTACAGGAAGGATGTAGAGGCCCTGGAGAGAGTGCAGAGGAGATTTACCAGGATGCTGCCTGGTATGGAAGGGCTGTCTTACGAGGAAAGATTGAAAACCCTGGGGTTGTTTTCCCTTGAAAGATGTCGGCTGAGAGGGGATCTTTTAGAGGTATATAAGATTATGAGGGTTTTTAGAGGTATATAAGATTATTAGATAGAGTAAATGGTGGTAAGCTTTTTCCACCATTAGAAATGGATAGAACGAGGGGTCACGGGCTCAGGGTGAGGGGGGCTATGTATAAGACGAATATTAGAGGCCAGTTTTTCACACAAGGGTAGTGGGGGTGTGGAATGCACTGCCGAATAAGGTGGTGGGAGCAGGCACGCTAGGGTTGTTTAAGGGTCTCTTGGACAGCCACATGAGCGGTCTGCAGAGAGAGGGATATAGCAGGACTGTTTGAATATCGGGAGGACCAAATAGTAGTAGACTATCTTTTAGTTTCGTCTCGGGAATGTCTTAGTTTTTTTTTTAGCATGTTTAATTAAGTCTTATTTGTTTCTGCAGGCAATTCGGTCCACCTTGTTGACCAGCAAGGGCCATGCATGCGGCATGTCGTTCGAGAGCTGCTCTTGGAGGTTGCTTCAGGAGTTGCCTAGTGCTTCACGTCGTCAGTGTATGCTTAAACTGGACCATCTGATGGGCAACATGCCAGCTCAGAGACTATCGCTGTTGCTGTGCTGACACATGGATTTGGGCCTGTGTCTGCGGGAGTTTGCGCGTTCTCCCCGTGGTTGAGTGGGTTTTCTCCGGGTGCTCCGGTTTCCTCCCACATCCCAAAAATGTGCTCTTAGGCTGATTGGGTAACAAATTGTCCCTGTATTGGTCCCTATATGGGAATCTTCAACAATACGCATAGCCTAAAGACAAGGATATGTCATTAGGACATTAGGACGGCAGCATGGGCTCGTTGGGCCAAAGGGCCTGTTTCCCGTGCTGTGTTGCTCTTTGTTCTTTGTTTGTTGTTCAATGATCAAGAAATCAGAGATGTGGGTTAAACAATTTGATTAGCCAAATTATAATTCATTTGTGAATCTGGAAGATTTTTAGGCTATGGCAGAAATGCAACTTTCAAACAGCGTGAAACATGACAGCTGGAATTCTCCAGCCATTCAGGCCGACGGGATTCTCTGTCCTGCTGCCAACACACTTCTGCCTGTGGGTTTCCTGATGAATGCAAGGTGAAAGGCTTTGACAGCACGTCTCTTCTTTTCAGCACTATTCAAGTTCTGTGCTACCAAATAACTATATGGTCTTTAATATGTGATAGTCCCCGCTTGGCGTCTCCCTTCTTGTATTCCTTCATTCTGGTTTCCATCCTCCAAACAACGTTAACAGCACTAGCCAAAGTTAAGCCATCCACATCCATTCTGAGGCAATGATGATCTTTTCTTACCTTATTCAATTTTTCCATTGTATTTAACAAGGTTGACTGCACCATCCTTCTCTGTTTAAGAGCTTTTGCGGACCACAACATGCACAAGTTATTTTATTTTTTTTTACACAGCCTATGCTGACAAGAATAAAACTTATATATCAATAGGTATAAAAGAGCAGCTATTTCTGATAATTGTGCATGCTCACAAATACATTGCACATTTACCTGCATTAGGCATGTCAGAGGAAACAGACAATGCTTACTTAATGAGAAGGCTAAAGCTATTTCACAAACATCATGTCAGGGATGACACTGTCAATCAGAGATCTGGTTCAATACTGAGTTATTCCACTATTTGGTCTTCAATGTGACGCAACCTGAAATTCCAGTTTCAGAAAAATAGGTTGGAGGTAAAAAACATCAGAAACATGACTCCCTAGTTAGACAGTTCTGGTTATTCCAAAGCAACTTTAAGCCAAAAGCCAGTCAGGTAGTTCTGAGAAAAATCTGGCTTTGAAACACTGTCACAAGATCGCTCCACAAGGCTGTCTTCACCTCTCTCAGGGTCAGGCTTGAGAGGATGCCATCAACGAGGCTCGCAAAGGGATCAAGAACACCAATAGTATTCTTTACCAATAGTAAAGGGAACAATAATTTACACTGCATGAGAAGCAAGTGATGGTTGTTTGACAAGTGGGCTCTGATTGGAACATACATTGTCATGAAGAATGCACCAGGCAACAGTTAATTGCTCAGCTTTTGTTTTACATCCAAACCCAAATCATGCAGGTCATGGTGTTGCCATGGGGAATGAACCAGGGAATGCTGTCCACCAAGCTTTTGTTGAAAAGGCAGAATGTCTTTATGCCCACAAAAGACAGGACTCTGTCTGAATATGTGTAACTTTGAACACATGGAAGTCACCACACCATAATCCATGGGAACAGACTAAGTGGAATGTTTTGGGTAACTTCAAACATCAGAAATATAATTGGTAGATTTCCAATTTGGGGAAGGAAATAAAACATTTTAAGTTCTGCAACAATTTAATCATCATTCCTGTTTTCATTCTGTGTGGTGGTAGCGGTGGTAGTGGTGGTAGTGGCGGGGAGGGGGGAGGGGGAAGTGGAGGAGGGGAGGTATCCTAAAGATGTGTTGAGGAATCCCTCTTGGAAGATCCCATGTAAAGGTTTTGGACAGAATTTCTCCAGAAGCATTAGTTTTCACTGGACAATTGTGCTGGGCTGGGAACCATCCGACAAAATGATTGCAATCATTAATTTCAGACAGTTCTGCCAGTTTTACGCTCACAGTTAGACTGAAGTATTAAGAGGAAAAAAAAGCGCTTTTAACTTCAGAGTAACCATCTTAAAGATCCAGAGCGAGAGCCCCACATGGGAACCCCCTTGGCACCTTGCCCCCTCCCCCCACCACCCCACCCAAGGAAAGCTCTTCCCCACTCCATCTACACTCAAACTGCCACAAATTCATATACCAAAACTCAACCCCCACCCACCCCCATCACCAACCCCACCATTGCACCCCCCCCCAACCCTCCCTCCTCCCGGCCTGACCAACATTGGACAATTGGCCTGACAGGAACCCTCCAACATCCTAAACTCATCCTGACCCAGCTGCAACACCACGCTCCCCCCCACCCCCGCCCCCCAAGTCCACAATACTGGATACCCTCCAACCTTTGGCCCTTCCTCAACAATAAACTACCCCCCGGACCTACTTGACACTGGTTACCACCCCCCACAACCTATCCCACGCCCCCACACTGCCACCTGAGGGTGTCGGGTCGACATCCACCCTGTCGATGTCTGAACACCACCCCTTCCACCTCTCATTGAAACTTATCTTCTCCCTTTCAATGGTCCCTTTAAGCTCAGCCGCTTTACCGCAACTAATACTATAAAAAGAGGGTGTATCTTTCTTTTTGTTGTTCTTGAGTTCTTCTGTGAAACTTTCAAATGCCTCTGAATTACTGCCAGTGACAGTCTACAAATGTTTGATGCCATTCCTGTACTGCTCTTGGTCAGCATCTGGGTACTGGGGCCTAGAAATCTTCCTGAAGTTTTGTCTCTTTGATAATGCCTTCAAAACCTTCTGTGACCATTGTTGTTCATAGATTCCTATGTAAACTTCTTTAGGTTATTTTCATACATTATATCGATACTATTAAATTGCGTTTTATCTCTCCCTTGTGAATTGCATCATGCCCATCGCAATATGTCCCATTTTTTAATCTGATTTTACCCCATCCCATTTCAGCTATGGATAAGCCTTCAACAGGAAATACTTTCTTGTTCAACAAAACTTGTGATTCACAATGTTAAACACTTCACTTTAGAATCATTGTCTTCACTTTAAAATCATTGGTGAAGGGTTACATTGGGAAGTAAGACTTAGGACTGGATTTTCATTACCAATGTGGGTTGCTCAGGAAGTTTCCCAACTTGGCAGACCTGCCTCAGTTTAAAGAGCTCCATTAGACCAAATTTTCAGTCCAGGGAGATGGGAGAGGGATTGGGCCAGGCCTGTCAATCCTGAAAACAGATTGTAAACAGCAATAGAGGTGGGCAAGTGCTGAGGTAGGCTTGATAAAAGGTTCATTTCGGCTCTCTTCATTTCTGTTGGTTAAGAAGTATTTAGGCTCTTTTGCCCTCACCCCATCTCAATTTGCCCTCCTATCCTATGCTCCCTTAAACATCTATGCCACGTCCATGCCAACTCCTACTCACCAGCATATACCCTGGAAGATCTCAGGAACCATGTGGAGATGAAAAAACTTTCAACAATGTAACATAGCTGTCACCCATACATACTTCATGCAAAAAATAATTTCATTCATAAAACTTATTCACAGCTTTTAAATATTTTCAAATGGTTAATCTGTTGTAAAAACACATTTCTATTCTGTGGCCACATCAAAGGCAGTCAATCCTATAATAGCCTCTTTAATTCTGCAATCAAACTATGAACTTATAACCCCTTGAGATAATTATAGCTTTTGAAATTTAACCAAGCATTCATAATAATACAATAACAGTATTTGGGAACTGTCAACAAATAGGAATCTATTGAAACTGTGGAACAGATACTCATTTTTTTTTCAATTTACACAAAATGGCCTGTCAATCAAGGCAATTCAGCAGATGATGTTTCTTTTAATGTTTACTGGCAGTATAAACTTTGTTCCCCAAGTTTGAAGAGCAGGGAATTTCAGTTATGGTCAAATGGACCAGGTTTCCTGCCTATGTGATCATTCTTTGCCTTTTTCACCCTTCTGGCAAAAATTGTATATGTTGAAATGGACGCGGGACTTCTACATCCAAGTCTTGCCCGTTATTTTGAAACATCCACCAAGTCTTCCCAACTCCATGAAAACCAAGTCCCGATTCCCTTTAAAGCCAGTGACTGTAGCTTCAGGGATAGATTAGCAGAAGTCTTGGATGATCTACAAAAGCAGGATTTCTGCCAATGATATGCCTAAGTTATGGCAATTGATTGGGGGAGCCCCCAGGGAATGCCTGGTATTAGTCCTTTTAATGTTAGTTTAGGTAGAATAAAGGAAAAAAGAAACATTGCTGGATGGAAAAGACAGACAGAACTTAGCTGTCCTGCCGCTGCAGGAAGTACAAGTGAAAATCAGCACTCCATAGCTATGTAATACATTTTTAAAATGTTTATTGTGAATGTTATGAAGCTACAAATGTCAGTGACTACCCCTTTTTTTAAGTGTGCAAATAGTAGAGTTCTCCATTCTCATTTGGTTACTATGACAACTGTGCACATTCACAGATTAATATTGTGGGCAAACGTAAAAACTTGTTTATTGAAAGCCATTAAGAGGATTACAGACCAAAATAGCATTATAACTCTCTATATAAATAAAATTCTTGCATCCAGTGCATGTCTGTATAAAAAATATATCATATTTGAAAGTATCACGTATGTAATGTGTACGCTACACTTCATTCAATTGCTTTAAATATAAAATTCATAAAAGGAGGACAAAACACTTAATTGAATAATGCTGATTGCCTGAAAGATGACTAAGCACTTACAACAGAACAAGTGGCAAACATTCCAAGAAACAGGCAGCGAAGAGATGAATGAAGGAAATTGCAAAAAAAACTTAGAAAAACTTAGCTACTAAGAATACAAGAAACGAAATTGAGGACTAATTGAAAAGCAGAATATTGTAGGTGCTGGAAATCTGAAATAAAGATCTCTGTGGAGAGAGAAACAGAGTTAAAGGGCAGAATTTTCACTGAGATCTGCAGAATGTTTCATTGAGCAGGGAAACAAGTGCTGGTGTCTTTCTTTGCCATATCATTCAGCTGATTGAGAAAGAACTGCAAGGGAAGGGTTCCACAATGTTATACTAGTGGGGTATCTCTCCCCCCCACAACCCTTCTGCAATTGGAACAGCCCCAGCGCTAACTCCTGGCACTGCCATTTCAAACTGGCCCGGGCACTCCATGGCCCTCTCTGCCCTGCATTCGCTTAAGTATCTCTGACAGGTTCTACTTGCCAGGCACATGCTGTGAGAGACCTGCTGTAATTCATGTCGGCATGAATGGATAATGTAACAGGGAGGGCTATATCAAGTGTTGCAGCCCGATTATTAGATTCAAATTTATTATAATGGGGTTCCCAATGTTGAATCTCAAGATTGCCATTACGTTGCTGACAGCGGCACAGAGACAGTTGTGTCACCCCTTTACACCAGCATCAAATTCGAATTGGTCCACCAAAGGGATTTTCCTCTCTTGTTGCTGATCGCACCTAATGAAAACGGAAACAGAAAATCCCCATCAGTTTTCATCTGATGGAAGATTTTTAAGCTGAAATGTTATTTCCTCTCTCTCTACAGATGTTGCCCGACCTCTTCCGTGTTTCAAGCATGTTCCGTTCTTCAAGAAAACTGGGGAGGCTGATGCATAACAAGAATAACTGAAACATCTCAGCTAATATTGATGTACTTGTTTTTATCCTACAGATGCTTTGGTCCACCTTGTTGTCTAACGAGGGGCATACACGCGATAGGTCATGAGAGGACTGCTCTTGGAGCTTTTTCGAGAGTATCCTACTGCTTCACATTGTTAGTGTATGCTTGACCTGGACCATCTGATGGGCAACACGACAGCTCAGTGACTATCGCTGTGCGTGCAGATACATGGATTTGGGCCTGTGTCTGTGGGAGTTTGCGCATTCTCCCTGTGCTTGCGTGGGTTTTCTCTGGGAGCTCCGGTTTCCTCCCACATCCCAAAGATGTGCTCTTAAGCTAATTGGCAAAACAAATTCTCCCTAAATTCTCCCTAAATGTCTCAAATTTGGTTTTTAATCCATAGATCTAAAAACATGGACAGGGATCGCGTGTAGAAGTGGGAACATCGAGGTGGCAGCGCGGGCTCGTTGGGCCGAAGGGCCTGTTTCCCGTGCTGTTTTGTTCTTTGTTCTTTGTTCTAATTGGGGTGGCATGGTGACACAGTGGTTAGCATTGCAGCCCCTCAGTGCCGGGGATTCATGTTCGATTCCCAGCTTGCGTCACTGTCTGCATGGAATCTGCATGTTCTTCCTGTGTCTGCATGGGTTTTCTCTGGGTGCTTCTCCGGTTTGCTCCCACAGTGTGAAAGATTTGCAGGTTAGATACATTGGCCATGCTAAATTCTCCCTTAGTGCACCTGAACAGACGCTGGAGTGTGGTGGCAAGGGAATTTTCACAGTAATTTCATTGCAATGTTAATGTATGCTTATAAATAAACTTAAAATGTAATGCTTATCAAACTTTCAGGGGTGAGTGGTAAAATGGTTGGAGGCAATGGACCAGATTTTGCAATTGGAATAATGCTGAACTTATAAATATTTGTCATCATTTTTCTGTGAAACTGATAGGAAGTTGGAGCATCTGACCACATGCAGTTCCTCGACAGAGTGTGCTTTTGAAGTTCCCTTCGATGGAAATCATGGAAATCACTGGCTTTCATGTCAACTTTTTATGCTTTTAGTCTCTCTGTAAAGACCCGTGAACGACTTGTAGCTTGTCGTATGAATTGTAAGAGAGATTTTAATGTCTTTCTATGATATAATCAATGTTCTCACGAAGCTGTAAAGGGGCAGCCTGGGAGGTCTCATGTAGGCCCTCTTTTGGGACATAAATACCATTCATGTGTAGTCAACAAAAAGATTTAAACTGACCACACAGAATAACAAGATTTCAAAAGGAATATTGGTCTAATTTCTGCTGAACAATCTCCCGGATCCTGAAAAGCTGGTTTTACACATGTAGGGCAGGATATTCTGGCCACGCTCACCCCGAAACTAGAAAATCCTGCATCATCCGCCCCACCGCCAACAGGCAGCATGGGAAAATTGCTCTCATGGAATGTCAATTTTCTCCATCAGCACAAAAAAAGATTTAAGCTGAATAAATCAGTTATTGTTATTTCAGCAAGAGAATTTTCTAATCGTTTTTTTCTCTCTATTTCCAGTTCGCAGGTTCTTTGTTTTTTGTTAGGCGCAGAGGTAGCTGGGAAAGGACAGCGGGATTATAAAAAGAAGGCCGCAGTAGACAGTGGGCAGCATCGGGAGCGGGCAGCGGAGTGCACAGGAAGCAGAGTGAGAACTGTAAGGGCGTTGGCTCGTTGGGCTTAGGCGAGAGCAGGCTTGAGCAAGGTGTTGCTGGTTCTGTCTTTTTTCCATTTCTGTGTTCATACCTCCAAAGGAGTTCAGGAAAATGGCAGGGTCTATGAGAAGACGCTTCAACTGCGTATGGTGTCATATGTGGGAGTTCCTGGAGACAACACATCTCCTGAAAGTCCACATATGTGTTCAGTGTTTGGAGCTGCAGCATCTGAGGGCCCAGGTTAAGCAATTACAGCAGCGTTTGGAAGATGTATTTTTAGTTAGGGAAAATGAGGCAATATTGGATAGGAAGCATAGAAAAGCGGAGATCCCAGGGTCTGCGGGGGGGGGGGGGGGGGGGGGGCAGGCAGGCAGGCAGGCAGGTGAAGGAGGAATCCAGACCCTAACAGGCGGGTTAAGGTAAGAAAGGGGAAAAAGAAGAGGTGTTATAGTCCAAAGACTTGCCCAGTGGTAGTTCCCCAAAATATCGAGGGCGGTGCAACAACTGGGGTAAAAAGGGGAAAGCAGGAGGACCAGAGTACTTCAGCGGGAAGGAAGGGGGCTAGAAGGGAGATAGTGGTGGGGGATGGGAGGGTTAAATAATAGACAGGCGGTTCTGTGGTCAAAGGCGGGGCTCCAAGATGGTAGTTTGCCTCCCTGGAGTAGGGGTGCAAGATGTTTCTGAGAGGGTAGAAGGAATTTCGAAGCGTGAGGGGACCCAGACTGATGTAATTATACATATAGGGAAGAAGGACGTAGGAAGGAAAAGCAGGGAGGATATACAAAGGCAGTTTAGGGAGTTGGGGGTTAAGCTGAAGAGCAGGGTCTCTGGGGTGGCAATCTCAGGGCTGCTTCCAGGGCCAGGTAATAGCGGAGCCAGGAGAAATGAGATCCTACAGCTGACTGCGTTGTTGAAGGATTGGTGTAGGGCAGAGGGTTTTATGTTTCTGGATAATTGGGAATTATTTGTGAAACAAGGATACCTGTATAGAAGGGATGGGGAACATTTAAATGGGAAGGGCACGAGTATCTTAGCTGGGAGGTTAGCTGGAGTGTTTCGGCAGGATTTAAACTAATATGGAGAGGGTGAAGGAATGAGACCAATAGCTCGGTAGGTAGTGGGATTGGGAGCAAGATGAGTGATAGAGTAAGTTTGGATGAGAGGAAATTCACCAGGGAGAAAGAAGTTCCGAGTTGACTTGGAGGTTTGGAGTGCATCTATTTTAATGCGAGGAGCATAACAGGAAAAACGGATGAACTTACGGCCTTAATGTTCGCAAGGAACTTGGATGTGGTTGCAAAAGCAGAGACGTGGTTAAAGGAAGGGGAGCAGTGGCAGTTGAATACTCCTGGGTATAAGTGTTTCAGGCATGGCAAAGGAGGGTCGAGAAGAGGTGGGAGAGCATCACAGCAGTGCAGAGGGAGGACAATATAGAGGAGTTAGGAATTGAGTTGCTGTGGGTGGAGTTGAGGAATAGGAAGGGGGCAATTACTATGCTAGGGTGTATTATAGGACATCTAACAGCCCGCGGACAGTGGAAGAAGGCATACGTAAAGACATTCTGGATAGGTGCAGAAAGAATAGAGTTGTTATAGTGGGAGATTTCAATCTCCTTGGGTGGATTGGAAGGTACCTAGAGCTGGGGGTTTGGACGGAGAGTAAAACATGTACTGGAGGGATCAGTGGAGCAGTATGTAGCTAGCCCGACTAGAGAGGGGGCTATATTGGATTTAGTTCTGAGTAATGAGCCAGGGCAGGTGGTTGAGGTTGTAGTAGGGGAACATGTGGCTAACAGTGACCACAATTCTGTCTACTTTAAGGTACAGATGGAAAAAGATGCTGGTTGCCCTAAGGGGAAAGTGCTAAATTGGGGGAGGGCTAACTATAGTCGGATTGGGCAGGAACTTATGGAAACTGATTGGGAAAGGTTGTTCAATGAGAAGTCTATGTTCGGCATGTGGGATTCTTTCAAGGGAAAACTGAAAAGGTTGCAGGAAAGATATGTGCCGGTTAAGACGAAGAATGGGAAAGGCAGGATTAGGGAGATGTGGATTACTAGGGAAATTGAAGACTTGGTTAGGAACAAAAGAGAGGCTTATGTTAGGTCTAAGCAACTGGGAACAGAGAGAGCATTGGAGGAATATAGAGAGAGGAAGAGGGAGCTCAAACGGGGAGTTAGAAGGACAAAAAGGGGGCATGAAATGATTTTGGTGGACAGGATTAAGGAAAGTCCAAAGGCTTTTTACTCCTATGTTAGGATTAAAAGGGTGGTTACAGGAAAAATCAGTCCTCTTTGGGACAGAGGAGGGGATCTATGCTTAGAGTCCGAAAGAATGGGGGAGATCCTGAATGAATACTTTGCGTCAGTATTCACGAAGGAGAGCGGCTTGTTGACCAGTACTATCTTGGAAGGAGCTGTAGACCAGTTGAAGGAAATATCCGTACTGAGGGAGGAAGTGTTAGAGCTTCTAGGTAGCATTAAAGCTGATAAATCTCCGGGGCCTGATGGCATTTATCCCAGACTGCTTAGGGAGGCGCAAGGTGAAATCGCTGGGCCCCTGACGCAAATCTTTGTCTCTTCTTTGGACACAGGTGAGGTCCCAGACGACTGGAGAATAGCAAATGTTGTACCGTTGTTTAAAAAGGGTAGTAGGGATAACCCTGGGAATTATAGGCCAGTGAGTTTTATGTCAGTGGTAGGGAAGCTGTTGGAGAGGATTCTTAGAGGTAGGATGTATATGCATTTAGAGTGTTGCAATCTGATTAAGAATACGCAGTATGGATTTGTTAAGGAGATCGTGCCTTATGAATCTGGTAGAATGTTTTGAGGAGGTGACGAAAACGGTTGACGAAGGGCGAGCCATTGATGTCCTCTATATGGATTTCAGTAAGGCGTTTGACAAAGTCCCTCATGGGAGGTTAGTTGAAAAGATCAAGGCTAATGGGATATAAGGACAGGTATCTAGATGGATAAGTAACTGGCTTAGTAATAGGAGACAGAGAGTAATAGTGGAAGGGTGTTTCTCTAGCTGGAGGTCTGTCACTAGTGGTGTGCCGCAGGACTCAGTACTGAGACCTCTTTTATTTGTAATATATATAAATGACTTGGAAGAGGGAGTAAGTGGAGTGATCAGCAAGTTTGCAGATGATACAAAGACGGCTGGACTTGCACATAGTGAGGAGCAGTGTTGAAGGATACAGCAGGACATAGGCTGGTAGCTTGGACAGACAGATGGCAGATGGAATTTAATTCTGATAAATGCGAGGTAATACATTTCGGGAGAAAGAATGTAGGAGGAAGTTATAGGATAAAGAGTAGACATATTAAGAGTATAGAAACGCTGAGGGACCTGGGAGTGTAGGTGCACAAGTCTCTGAAAATGGCAGAACAGGCAGAGAAGGTTGTGAAGAAAGTTTATGGTATGTGAACCTTTGTAGGAAGGGGTACAGAGTACAAGAGCTGGCCTTTAATGTTGCAGTTGTATAAAACGTTGGTTAAACCTCATTTGGAATACTGCGTCCAGTTCTGGTCACTTTACTATCGGAAGGACGTGGAATCCCTGGAGAGAGTGTAGAGGAGGTTTACCAGGATGCTGCCTGATATGGAAGGACTGGGTTACGAGGAAAGGTTAAGTAAATTGGGGCTGTTTTCGTTAGTAAGATGTAGACTTAGAGGAGATCCAATAGAGGTGTACTAGATTATGAAGGTTATAGATAGAGTAAACAGTGGTAAGCTTTTTCCTGGGTTGGAATCAAATATCACGAGGCGCCACAGGCTTAGGGTGACGGGGGCAAGGTATAATTTGTATGTTAGAGGGAGGTTTTTCACACAGAGGGTTGTAGGGGTATAGAATGCGCTGCCAAGTAAGATGGTGGAGGCAGGCATGCTGGAGTTATTTAAGAGATACTTAGATAGGCACATGAGTGGAATAGGGATGGGGGGATATAGTAGACTGATTTAAATAGGGATCAAGAGCCTTGGGCCGTTTCTGGGAATTGCATATGTTGTGCATGTTGTTGACATATTTTTCTTTTATCCTATAGGTACTTTGGTCTGCCTTGTTGTCCAACAAGGAGCATACATGTGATGGGTCATGAGAGGGCTGCTCTTGGATTTTTTCGAGAGTAGCCTATTGCTTCATATCACCAGTGTACACTTAAACTGGACCAGTTGATAGGCAACACGACAGCTCAGTGACTATCACTATTGCTGTGCAGAAACATGGATTTGGGCCTGTGTCTGTGGGAGTTTGTGCATTCTCCTCGTGCTTGTGTGGGTTTTCTTCGGGAGTACCGGTTTCCTCCCATATCCCAAAGATGTGCTCTTAGGCTGACTGGCGAAACAAATTGTCCCTAAGTTGTCTCCCCAAATTAGCTCCAATGCAGATTTCCGTAAACATAGACAAGGTTCATGGGTGGAAGTGGGAATGTTAAAATGGCGGCACAGGCTCGTTGGGTCGAAGGGCCTGTTTCCCATGCTGTTTTGTTCTTTGTCCAACCTAATCTTGTGTATTTGTTCCAATTTTTATTTCACTTTCTATAACATGATCAAAAAGTGAAGGACATTCGGTGTTTTTTATTTCCTGTTTTTTTGTTGGCGAGAATTCTTCAATGTGATTAGCTGCTTGTTCTACATGATGGCATTGCTGTTGCCACATGCCAGAGATCCAAAATTGTTGACATTGGAATGGAATTGATGTCGGGAAAGGTGAAGTCACAGGTAGGGGATCATTAGATCTTTGTGGGCAGTTTTCTTGAGATCAGTAATAATCTCTGACTGAAAAGTCTGGGTCAAAGCATTAGAATTTATTGTCTGTGCTCCACTTTTTTTTTATTTCTCTAAGAATTATGAGACCCACATTCTGCACTTGTGGTGAATAGCAAAGGAAATTCCACATGGATATTGTAGTGCACAAGGATTTAGAAACTGAAGTTGAATCTCTTTAGGATTCAGCCGATGAATGTCAAAGAATCAGTTACATTTCTCCCATTCTTACCAGACTCCTTATTACAGGCTGCTCATCAAGAGATAAGAAATTGAATGCTAAATTTGCAAATCAGTGAGATCTCAATTGAAGAAAGACGTTAGAATTGACTATTTTAATTATCCAAAAGCAGTCTATTATAGGGACAATGTTTGTGGTGAGAAAGCTGAGAGGTTTTTTTGCAGTTCATTTAGGATAATATTCTAAGCCAAATGGGTGCCATTTTTTGGAAAAGTGACAATGTATAATTTCCAGTGTGAAAATAGGTGAGATTTCTGTCAGTGCTGGCAGCACAATTCAAACTGCGACCTTTAGACACTGCAAAAAATTTATTTTACCCATATTAAAAATGTCACACTTGAAGCACAAAGCATCTGATTCGCCCAGCCCAGAGGTCACCTGAGCACTGCAATTAAGGGGTGCTGCATTTAAACATCTCCATAGCACTCACTCTCACTCAAACCAGGAGCCTGAACACCAGCTCTCAAATTCTTGGAGGGGAGTCTCCCTGGATGACTGGATGGGTGGAGGAAAGATAGGCAATAATCTATCCTTGGATAGGAAGCAAGTCCAGCAAGTAACAAAGCCTGCCTGGGATGCAATGGCAGCAGTGGTCAGTGCCAGCAGTATATAAAGAGGATGAGGTTCAATATCAGAAAACTCTGAGTGATTCTCAGGGTTAAGTGTCTCCTGACTCCCCTTGGCATTCCACCCTTCTGTCACCCCCAGTATGTCATCTTGGATGTACATTCTGCAACCTCGCTAGTTCCCAGTACCTGACCTCCTATCCTCAAAACTCCTGGCACTCCTCATCAGAATGCTTTTCAGCCTAGGTATGGTGCCCATACATCCAAGGGACGACCAGGAGTGGGCCCGCACAGAGCAAGATGGGAGAAAAGTGAGGAGCCACTGTACCTTCATGCACATGACTAGGCAGGTGAGTCCATTTCAGTGCACGGCCTGGTCATAGGATTGAACAATGAATAACTGACCTGAGACCGGTCGTGTGGATGAAGGTGCAATGCCTCCTCGCTTTTCTCCTACCTGGCTTTGTGCAAGTCCACTTGTGGTCCTCCCCTGCAAACTCCATGAGCCTTTTCTCAGTATGCCACTGCCCGCTTTCTCTCTCTCGTGCCTCTTATTAGTTACCTTTGGCAGCAGGAACACAAAAGAAGATATCATGAGCCAGAGACCCTGGTGGTCAAAGGTCAAGGACAACTGGCATGTATGGTAGCACCGTGCCTAGGCTGGAAGGGGTTCTGATGCCTTGCAGGAACATCAATGAGCCTAGACCATTACTGAGCAGAACCACAACCCCCTCCCCCGACATTTCCATCCTTGACATCGTCTTGGAGGAGATCTCTGAGGAAAACAATGAAAATGCATCTCTCACTCACACCATCCACCATTACAGAAACAATTATCTTGGTGGGTGACCTTAGAGAAAGGTTTCTGTGTCACTTTCTGGTGAGCACTGCGCTGCTCCTGCTGCATATCAGGAGGAGACAGGAAATTCCCAGGGATTGGGCAGTGGGAAATCTACTGTATCCCAGGATTCAGCTGTATCCCAGCCAGGTGCCGTGTCTCTGGACACATTCATTCCTCAGCTGCAAGAGATGCAAAGGCAGAGCTGGGAATACCAAGACGGTTTCAGGTTTCATCAGAGGAAATGTTCCTCTCCTCCAGATCTTCACCAAGGATGTTGTCTTGCTGATGCACTAAGTTACACAGGACACAACAGATGACAATGTGAGTGATCCTTTGAGGACTGTATTGCAGAGCCCCACCAAATCTGTTGAGACAGCAGAAGTGCATCTTCAGCAGCCCACTGCGCCAAACTATCACAGACTGATGGCACTGTGAGACTCATTGTAATGAGATTCTGCCTCACTCTCAGGCCTCGACACAGACATCATCAGTCAACACCTCAAAGGGTATCCCTTACCCTCAATGAGTCATCCCTGCAGCCTAGGGTGACCCTTGAAAATCCCAGGGATTTGAGACTGTCCAAGGATGAATCCATCATGCACATTCTTTGGAAAATATACATGTGCACACTTAATACCGTTACCTTCACAGCCACAGAGAACCTTCTCCCTGGGTGTGGCCACTCATAGCCCCTGAAGTCTGTGCTCTTCACTGCAGTTATTAGTAGAATGGCCAGATCCACTGGCTCCATCTCGGGACTCTGTGAGGGATGAAAGACAGAGTGCAGATCACTTGTCATGGGAATTGTAATGGGCAGCAGACAGCCAAGAAATGGTCCATTGACCTTGGGAAGGGGTTTCCTGTTTTGGAGCACATGCGGCTGGAAAATCCTCCAGAGAGAGAGAGGGAACAGTCAGGTTGATGTTCCAATCGATTAGCATCAGCCCCTCCCAACATCTCTTGTATTCCTGATCCTGGAACCTGTCATTCTCACACCCTGTCCGGCAGCCACTGCTCACTCATGCTTGCGGACGGGAAGATTCAATGAGGTTGGAAGATTTGACTTTAAACAGGCTGGCATAGTGGCACAGTGGTTAGCATTGCTGCCTCACAGTGCCAGGTACCGAGGTTTAATTCTGGCTTTGGGTTAATGTTTGTGTAAAGTTTGCATGTTCTCCCCACATCTGCGTGGGTTTCCTCTGGTTGTTGTGGTTTCCTCCCACAGTCCAAAGATGTGTGGGATATGTTGAATGACCATGTTAAATTGCCCCTTAGTGTCATGAGGGTTAGCAGGGTAAATATATGGAGTTATGGGAAAAGGGCCTGGGTGCGATTGTGGTCTGTGCACTTGATAGGCCAAATGGCCTCCTTCTACACTTTCTACGATTCA
Source organism: Sphyrna mokarran (assembly GCA_024679065.1). Taxonomy (NCBI): domain Eukaryota; kingdom Metazoa; phylum Chordata; class Chondrichthyes; order Carcharhiniformes; family Carcharhinidae; genus Sphyrna; species Sphyrna mokarran. The sequence goes on from JAGIQG010000015.1 coordinate 39,622,759, forward strand.
GGATTCTAAGATCTCTGCTCTTTGCTCTTATCTTGTCTTTATCATTAATGATATTGCAATGCTAACGGACCATAAGCTAAATAGCATCTAACATGCAACTCTCCACAACTAAAGGAAGGATTACTTACATTGACCCTGTGGAATGACATGGAGCAAGTAGACAGTAGATAGAGCAACATTTGGCAAAACTGTGATTAGATTCAGGTAAGTACACTGGAAAATGAACAGGTCAAGGGTAAGAGGGCTGATTGGTTTTAAAAAGGGCAAATTGTAATCAGATACAAAGGACCCAACCCCAATTAAATTGAGGGAAAAGATGCTAATTGGACTGTAACTCAGCACTGGAAATTATTTAAACAGAAGATGGGAAATGTTCAAGAGAAGTATATTGCATATACATGTCGGGGCTGGGGGGAGGATTTTGTGTTCTCTAAGATTTTCATCTTTACTGTGAAACAGACAGTTTATAAGAACATGCCACTGAGGTTGGCTCCTCCTCCTTTTTGAGTGAGCTGTGAATTAATTCCCATAGTTCCTGCTGGGTACAGGGTGAGAGTCTCTATGTACCATATTTTGAATTGAGCAAATTCTTAATGGCGAAGAAATGGGTTGGAATCTTCCCCCCAAAATTTTAAGTATCACAAAAGTCTGAAAACTAGAGAGTTGTACTCTGTTTTTTTTCAGTGAGCTGTGCCACGCAATTTTCCCATATTCTGTCGATTTTTTTGGCAGTCAGGAATTTTGCACAGGTTGGGAGGCATGGAGCTTAAGCTCAACCATTGTAGACTGCTAGGCATGTGCCCTGACCTCCCATATATTGTATACAAGTGTAGACAGCATATGGGAGATTTGTCAACGACATCCCTTCCCAAAGACTCACCCCTCCCCTTGACCCACCAGCACTACAGACTTATCCCCTATTCACCGATCGCAGCCCTCGATCGCCGACCACTTCATTTAAGGAGCTTACCCCTTCCCTCCCTTCCAGCCAATCTCCACCCCACCCTCAGCCGCTTGGCCCCTCCCCATCTGGCTCCACCCCATGTGGACCCACCCCCTTGTGCCCCATCCCCTTGGCACTTCTCAGTGACTAGTGCCAGGATGCCCTGTGGGCACTGCCAGGGTCCCATGCTGCTACTGCCCAAGAGGCACTGTCTCCCCTGTCCCCAACCTGCCAAGGACCTCAACGGCCTCTGGTCCCGCCAGCGAGGCCTTCATGTCAGGTCCCTGTTGGTAGGGGCCATAGGTGATCTGCAGCAGTGAGGACATCGACTGGTGAAGTTGGAGAGCCAGGTGAACCAGGACTATTGCATCGGGGGTCACTAATGATATTAAAATTTACTGACACATCTTTAAATTAGCCTTGTGCCCTTCCTGGGTGTGAGGCTGATTACCTCAATAAAAATGGCCGGAGAAGCTTGCCCAAAGCTGGACACAATCCTTTTTTTTAGCCTCCTGCTAAAGTTCCTGCCCTGCTACGTTACTCGACCAGCGCTTCGGGGCAGAAATGATCTCACCCACTGTACAAAATTCTTTAAAACTGAAAGAACAAGTCGACAGCTTTTTAACTACAAGTGTTATGAAGCAATCTGCTTTTGGGACATGGCAGTTTCACCCAGTAATTGAGTTGTGGGATCAGCTAAAAGCAATCAACCCAACAGGGACGTTATGCTGGAATATGCCATCTAGTGTTCAACAAGGGAACACTTACAACATGGCACTTGTAATATCTCCAACTGCAAAGCACGTGAGTAAGAGCTGTTAAAGTCAGATAGTGTCTATGTTAGATACAAAATAATGAAGGTGTTTCTCAATTTCCAGAACAGATGCAGATATAGTTCCATGCTCAGCCAATGCGAGGATACTACGTTGTCATACTTCAGGAAGAGACAGACGGCCAAACTGATACAGCACTGCATTATTATTTGCTCTTAAAACAAAATAAAGAACATCTGCAAATAAAAGGGCAAATTTTCCTATTAGTCCATGGCAACATTTCCAAATTGTTATTGTTGGGTTGTCTCAGCAGATATTTGGTTTCTTACTCTATTAAGGGATCTGACTCCTCTAAGTTCCAAGAAAGTGTTTTTCATTGACATAAGTAACAATATACAAGATTGCGGAGCATCAGGACAAAACCTCTGTTCCTCTCTTAGGTTCTTCTCACTCATTTCTCTCTGAAAGGCGCCAGTATGACATTGCTCCTTACGCACATGCCTAGTAGCTAATTTTGGAGCAGTTTTAGAGTTAACCCTTTAATCTACATGAACTGCTTAACACAGAGGAGAAGTGAAAGACCCCACACCAGTAATGGATCATACCTGGTTTTAGGCCCATTCATTCAAATGAATGGAAAATGGAGGTTTCTTGGTGTTAACTCTTAGCCCTTTCTAAACCAATCTTCCACCACCCACTATGCCAAGCGATAAGAACCACCCCATATGGGGGAGACGATGGCCGACTGGTATTTCCATTAGACTATTAATCCAGAAACCCAATTAATGTTCTGGGGACCCAAGTGTGCAGGTAATGGAATTTGAATTCAGTAAATCATATCCAGAATTCAGAATCTAGATGACAACGAAACCATTGTCAATTGTCAAAAAAATCAATCTGGTTCACTGATGTCCTTGACGGAAGGAAATCTGTCATCCTTATCCAGTCTGGCCTACATGTAACTCTAGATTCTCATGTAGTTGAGTATCAACTGCCTTTCAAGGGCAACTAGGGATGGGCAATAAATGCTGGCCAGCCAGTGACACCCATGTCCTATGAATGAATAAAAAAAATGTGCAAAGAAAACTTAGCCTCAATATCACCCAACAACTAGCAGTAAGCCTAATTTTCTTACACCAGCAGAGTCTACTCCTACACCTTAGCCAGCAATCGTGATAGCTTAACTGCATTTGACAAGATAAACACCTTTCCTTCATTAACACACAGAGAATAAGATTGGGCCTACTATTGACTGATAGGGGTGGATTTTACACCTGCCCTGGGCCCCTCCTCCCACCCCAGCACCCATGTCAGACAGGGGTTGGATGTCAAGGATCCATCACCTCTGAACCATCCCCCTGTAATAATTCCTGCTCATTGGTTAGGTAAATAACAATTGCAACATTTATTTACATATAATAATAATACAGAGGCTTGCAACCTCATAGCTGCCAGTTAATTTCCAGGACTGAACTAATACAAATGCCTGCATTTGCTTAGGTGATCCCTCACCTGGTCTCTGATTGGTTACTCAGGTCACATGACCCTCTCCGCAGGTTGCCCCTTAAAGGGGACAAACACTACATCCCTTCCCCTCTAAGTTCTTTTGGATATCAATAATAATTAAGTTCCTCAGTTCCAAATAATAGATGATTAAACACATGCATTCAGTCTATCATGAACTGAGTCTTTCAGGCAGTTTCTGATTTTTAATGGAGTGATGTAACTCCTCTGTCGCGTCCTTCCACTGGGATCATTTCTACAGGAACCACTTTCCAGGCATCTTCATCAATATTGGTAACTCAGCCTCATCCCTTCCGTAGGAATAGCAGACATGGCTGTCACAGGCTAACTTGGTACTTCATTGCTTAGAAGTCAACAACATTCCCTGCTGGCAGTATGGTTTCAGTTGGCAGTATTGGCTCTCGTCCTCTGAAATGGTCTACGTGTTTCCAAACGATTCCTCCTTGTTCATCCACTTCGTAAGACAAAGGTCCTGTTTTTGATACAGCAACTACTGTAACCCAAGTCCAGCTCTTACCAAAATTTCTGACATACATGGTTTCCTCCACTGAAAAGAACCTTGTAGATTTGCCTGAATCATGACTTTTCTTCTGACTACGCTGACCTCTACCTTCCTCCGTCGATTTCGGAAACAACAGGTTTAATCTGGTCCTAAGATACCTGCCCATCAACAATTCTACTGGTGGCACTCCTGTTGTAGAATGTGGAGTAGTTCTATAGTTCAGAAGAAATTGTGAGATTCTGGACTCCAGGGTTGCCCCTGACTGCTTCTTAAGGCCTGCCTTGAAAGTTTGGATTGCTTGTTCAGCCAGTCCGTTAGATGCTGGCTGGTAAGGCGCAGTCCTGATGTTCCTGATACTATTTAAAGAGGTGAAATATTGAAATTCAGCACTTGTGCAAGTTGATCCATTATCCGACACTAATACTTCAGGTATGCCATGGGTAGAAAAACCAGAGGTGGAGTTGGGCTTGAATGGGCACAGTAAGAAGTATCACAACACTAGGTTAAAGTCAAACAGGTTTATGTGGAATCACAAGCTTGCTGAGCGCTTCTCCTTCACCAGGTGAGTGTAAAAAGACTCTCACAATTTTTCAACTATAGTATGTGATCTTCAAACACTTCCATCCACTTTGAATATGCATCGACAAGTAACAAAAACATTGTGTCCCAGAATGGCCCATATAATCAACATGAACTCATACCCATGCTGGCCCCAGGGTGCAATGGGGTTGCAGCAGGCAGCCTTTGGATCGGAACAGTGGTTAGCAATGCTGTTTCACAGCGCCAGGGACCCAAGTTCAATTCCTGACCTGGGTCTGTGCAGAGTTTGCGTGTTCTCCCTGTGTCTGCATAAGTTTCCACTGGATGCTCCAGTTTCTGCCACGGTCTAAAAGACGTGCTGGTCTGGTGATTGACCCGAACAGGCACTGGAGTGTGGTGATTAGTGAATTTTCACAGTAACTTCATTGCAGTGCTAATATAAGCCTGACTTGTGACTAATAAATAAACGCTGTTGTAAATGGCACAGTTCACCATGTGTCACTAGACTCTCAATGTCTTCATCAATGCCAGGCCAGCTTACGTAACTCCTGGAAAGCACTTTCATTTTAGATGTAACTAGATGGGGACTGAGCAAGTTGGCTGTCCCTTTGTCCCAATTTGTCCTTTCCTGGTACCCAAAGTATGCTGATGGCTTCACAACTTAATTAATCTTTTTGTACATAATACGGTTTTATCGCTTCAGAATCTGGCTCACTGGCCCAAACTATTAGTACCCTGTGCCTCACTTTGGACAAAAGTGTTTTCCGGTTGATCCAGTACTTGATTTGCTTCACTGAAATTGGCAACATGTCGAGGGAATTCAACACCATAACAATTTCCTGTGGTACTGAGAGATGCGAACTTTCTGGTAAAGGCAGGTTTCTCAGCGCATCCACATTTCATAATGTGTTCCAGAATGTACATTTGTAGGCGGAAAGAATTAACTGCCGAATGCTGAATTCATACTGATGTGATTATCTTCTGTAAAAAGTCCCAAGAGTAATTTGTGATCAGTAATTATGGTTAAGTATCTGCCATACATGTAGAGTGGGACTTCTTTACTTCATGTACTATTGACAAATCTTCATCTTCAATCTGAGGATAGCCTTTTTCAACCTCTGAGAGGGTTATCGAGATATACCCTACAGACCATTCAGATCCATCATCCACCTAAAAGGACAATAATGCACCAATGCCACGTGGAGAGACATCACAGATGAACACCATTTCCTTAGACAGGTTGAAATGCACCAATAAACTAAATGAATGTAATAATTACTTTGTCAAAAGCTTCTCTTTGAGGTGTCTTCCAAAAGGTGCTTCTGTAGAAGCATATGCAAGAGGGCCAGTAATGTTGATAAATTTGGCAATAAACATCTGCAGTAATTCACCATTCCTGAGAATGACTTGAGTTCAGGTGTGTCTCTGAAGGTCGGTGCCTCCTTTACTGCTCTGACCTTGTCTTCCATGAGATCTATCCTTGTACATCAACACAATACCCAAAATAGGCAACCTCAGTGGCTTTACAAGTACTTTTCCTCTTCTTGAGGTGACGTCCAACCTCTTAAAATCTATTTAGCACCTCCTCTAAGTTAGTTCGATGCTCAGCTCCTGTCGATCCAGTTATCAAAACATTTTCCAGATATACTCCGATTCATGGTAGTCCTTGCAGTAGAGCTTCCATTGTTCTCTGGAAAACAGCACATGCAGACAACACACCAAAAGGTAGATGTGTATACTGAAACAAATCTTTCTGCGTGTTTGTTGTAACATAACTTTGGAAAGCATTGTCTGATGCAAGTTGGTGACATGCTTGGCCCATATCCAACTTTGTAAAAAATTGACCTTTGACCAGCCTTGCATACTAGTTTTCAATCTTTGGGATTGACTACTTATCTAACTTGGCAGCCTGATTAACTGTTCATTTGTCATCTTCACAGATGCGGATGGTCTTGTCAGGCTTTATCACAGGCACTATAGTAGGTGCCCATTCCATGAATTGAACTGTCTGGATAATACCCAGTTCTTCCACTGTCAGAAAGTGTGTTGAAGGCTGGTTCAATCAAGGCATTCAAACAGGAATCAGATAGTTATCTGAAAAGAAAGAATGTGCAGGATTACAAGGAGAATGGCATTCAATGAATTCAATGAAAGCCTGTGAAGATACACTGGGCTGAATGGCCCACATTTCTGTGATTCTGTAATTTTGTGGCAACTTTACATAGCTTCAATGAGAATGTTTCTCTTCTGTGCCTTCAGGAAAATATTGTAAATAGTGGGTTAGAGCACATGCTGCAGAGATATTTGCTGATTTATTTGCAAAGTCTTATCTCCTGAAGGGAAGCAACCTTTCATTCATTGACACTTCCTGCTATTTCTGCAAAGCAATCAGCATAATTAAGGACTCCACGCAGCCTGGATATTCTGTCTTCCACCTTCTTCCTTCAGGAAAAAGATACAAAAGTCTGAGGTCACGTACTAACAAACAGCTTTTCCCCTGCTGCTACCTGATTTTTGAATGGACTTACCAAGTTGATCTTTCTCTACACCTAGGTATGACACTCTGCACTCTCTCGTTTTGTTCTCTATGAATGGTATGCTTTCTCTGTATAACGTGCAAGAAACAATACTTTTCATTGTATCTTAATATATGTGACAATAATAAATCAAATCAAATCAAAAAGCAAGAGATCTGTTTGGGTGTCCTTTTATGAATATAACCATAGAGAAAAGAACAAACACCTCAAAGCAGCTGAAAACACATAAAGAAATGGCTTTAATGTGTACCCACAGTTATTCCTCTGATTTGCATAATGCATAGACGCAGTCTAAGGCTAAGAAATCTATTGAAAACATCTTATAGAATGATTAAGATGAAGCACAAACATTGAGTTGAAAATATGTCAACTACAAAAGTCCACATTTTCCCTTTGTGGAAGAATGCTTGTTGCTCGAAATTATAGAAAAGTAATAAATGCAGGAAAAGTGCTAAGCATCAGCTTCAGTGGTGAGAATGTGTAATATATTCTTAATGGGGGAGAAGAGGACATGTCACAATTCTTTGCAAAAAACAAATTGGTGAATGATAGAGGAAGTAATTCCCAATTACAGATTTACCTGCTAGTTGGTCTCTGCTCAGGTCTTTTTGTGCTCGTTCATTCCCATGGGCCTGATCCTAGTCACACTGTGTACTCACTTCCTCTTTGATAGTACAATTACATAGCAAATGGTCATGTTTATGGAGCTTTTGGTTAGGTGCAGGAACCTATCTGGAGTCATCAGCAATGACTATTAAACATAGGCATGGTCTCTTAGTAGCTACTTGCTCACACTGATAGACATCTGCCAGCTCCTTGCAGTATTGCTGAATAAAAATATTATGGCTTGTCTGAATATTAATGGAAAAGTACGCTTCCCTACTGATGTATGCAGTGACTTGTGAAACTCTGATGCTGCATCAAATCCATCCATTACATCTTGGATTCTTGGAAAGACTGTCTAATGGTGAAAGTCCTATGGCCTGTTCATTTAGCGTCACCATCCCACTGGGAACAGGCCCAATTTTAACCAAACCCACCCATTGAGAACTGCGTTTAAATTGGGGAATCGATTTATAACCACTCCCCCAGCAATTTTAATCTAAAGCTAATTGAGATTGCAAGCATAAATAGGTGTCTTACCAATAAATGCAAATAGGGATCCAATTATTTCATATGGTCATATTTTTCCTGAGTGGTTTTAAAATCCCATCCAACAATAGAAATAAAAATTGGGAGAGATTTACATTCAATAGTTGGTTCAATATTGCCCATTTCACATTAGCATCAATCTCAAAATAACTGCCTCAACATAACAACAGCAGTCTTGCTAACTTCAAGCAAAGATGGCCAGTTTTAAGCCATTTTATTTGCTGAGACATGAGACATCCACACAATTGGAAAGTCTTAGAAACTGGGACTTCATTGAGAAAGTTTCCAAATACTTAATGTTAACTAAATGAATCAGTTTTTTATATAGTTATGACAGGCTTATTTATGAGATGCTTGTGTTGGACTGGGTGGGCACAGTAACAAGTCTCACAATACCAGGTTAAAGTCCAACAGGTTTATTTGGCAGCACAAGCTTTTGGAGCACTGTTCCTTCATCCAATGAAGTGCTCCGAAAGCTCGTGCTACCAAATAAACATGTTGGGCTTTAACTTGGCATTGTGCGACTTCTTACTAAGCTTATTCATAGGTGTTAAATCTGAAAATAAAAAGAAGTGAGACCATTTTGCAGCTCTGTGTCAATTCAAATGTAGCAAAAGCTTCACTCCGATTCCAACCTTTTTTTCTCAGTTGGAAAACATTCGCAAAGGAAAGGGAATTAATCTTGTGTATTTTAAGTGAAATACGTCTCCAAACATTAACATACTGTGTTGGTGTTCCTGGCTGTGGCTTCGAGCATTGTTTTGTGCGCTTTAACAAATGCTTTAATTCAGATCAGTGCCTCATTCCTTCCTTTGACCAGCGTTCTATGAAAAAGCCCAAAGCTGTCTAACATTCGTGTTAAATCCCGTGTAAAGTAAGCTCAGATGAACAGCCACGTGGGGGAGGGTAAGAGGTTAGGTCATTCTTTTTGTTCGGTCCGGCAGTATTTCTCTCTATATGGACGTTACTGTAATAGGGCTTTGGAGTATTTATTTTGCAAGCAGTTCTTAGAAACGCTTAGAAATGAGGCAGATCCAAGCGTTGCTGCGTGAACTGTTATGGAGTAAACAAGTTCTCCACAATGACAAGTCAGCTGTGACTCGACCCTATTCCAACAATTCGTAAATACTGAATTCAAGTGATTAATGCGGAACTGAATAAATAACTGAGAATGCACTGATGGCGCAGGAAAATGAAATAATGCATGTTAATTTTTCTTTTAGTGAACTATTGCGGTGATTCCATCTAGTTTAGCAGAGTGCTGCATTTCTGTCCCTTCCCGCCCATACTCTGTCCTTCTCAGCAAAATGGAGTGATAAGTAATAACGATTTCCAAAATGATGTGTCTCTCACACAAAATCATATTCTACTTTCCTAAGTAACCTGAACACAGTGGCTTACGTTTAAAAGAAAAAAATGATATGGGTAATTAATTACAAGAGAATAATACTGAGCACTAGTCTGTTCTCCAGTTCTGGGGAAATTAACCACATTATTAGTTTGCCTTTCAACACCGGGTAATATTCCTATTTCTGCTTATTTACATTTTTAAAAATCCTTCCATTTTCAGTTCTCTCAACTTAAAAGTGCAATTTCTGAATCACTTTCTTACTTTTCTCTACATTCTCAGTGCATATTTTCAATTCATGAATTGTCCATGGAAAAAATATAATAGGCCGTTCAGACAGTAGTTCTTTCCATTATTTTATTATGACATTTAATTAATGGCAACCTGCGTTAATGAATAAAGTCACTCGGAGTCCTTCAGGGCTTCCTAAATAGTGACCGAAAGCAGCAGGGATTTTTTTTTAAAAAACTTGTACGCTCCCAATCTTCAAGCACTGTATAGAAATGCTCACTAATGAAGAGGGAGGGGTAGAAGCTTGTCTACATTCAAAGATCGCTGGTGAGTCATTCAGCAAGAAAAGACCCCTTACTAGGAATAGTCACAGTTCCGTGGCATTGTACTAGCAAAAGGGCCTGATCAAAGGTCTCCTGTGGAGCTTGCATGGTTTCCTTTCATAGTACAACCATAATTAAAACTACTAACTCTCTTTTAAAATGCTGCAGGATGCCATGTAGGCATCTGTCTGCAGTGTCCTTTGTGATGTCATCAGCTGTCAAGGAGCAAGGCAAGAGGGCTTTGAGCAGAATGCCAGTCATAAAGGTGCTTGTAGACAAGGATCCTGCTAGGGTTTGACAGGAGCCTTGACTGCGTAATTCTTGCTGAATTCGCCCCTTGCTATTGCGCTGTCAGCTGCCAGTAAATAAAACTCAAAGGGGCGAGCTGAAGTTTTATTACCTGATCCGAGAGGCTTTGTTGGTTTTGGCATCACACAGGGGAAGCTCTCGCCCCTCTATTATTCGTATTTGAAGATGCCCACTGGAGCCTGCAGAGTCTGGACAGAGTTCAGAGCAGGACCTTTTGAAGAGTGTCAATAGTTGTAACAGTTCAGCTGTTAGGAAGAAGAATAAATGGAGAAGCTGGTTAATCCCCCTTTGGCTCTTCTAGTGCCTTTTGCCCTTTTATCACAGCCCTATTAGGCTCGTACTCATCGCAAGCTAGAAAAAAAAACATGAATTGTCCTGGTTAAGTACTAATTGGGGAAGGCCATAAATCATTAAGTTCAGGAACTTTCCCTGTCTGAAGTCAACTCTCCACAGGGATCAGGAGAAGGCTGGAGAGACTACTTGGAAACAACAACGCAGTTGTGTTTAATACAGTATAAAGAAATGTCATTTACAAGTTACTCGGAGAAACGCCAATAACCACTGCTCCCCGTAGATTCAGCATGTATGTAGATGGAGCTAAGATTGTGCAGAATAGAAAAATGGAGAAAAATTCATACTTCCTTTCGCTCTGCATTCACGGCTGCCATACAATCCTAATTTGATTAGGTGAAATTAATTAGTCTGACTCATACATTTTGAACCAAACGCTATTAGTATCTGCCTGACTGATTTCATAGTTTGTCTAACACTTAGAAAATCTGTAGCTCAACAAAAATGTGACATTGATTTGGATTTTTATTTTTTTGCCAGATTAATTGAAAAGTAGGATCAGATATAATTGGCAGTGTTCTTTCTCGGACTTCTGAGCTAGAAGTTTGATTGCCATTTGATATCAAAAGTTATGTATCATACTCTACAGATATTTATCACTGTAAACAAAAATGGAGGTGTATTAGTATGTTACAGTCTCATATGTTGTGAATATAGTAGATATATTTGTCAGACATGAAGAAAAATGAGTTTTGAAGCCATTATGAGTTCTTGTTACAGCAATAATCATGTATGCAGGTTTAACATAGACATTCATCAATTTGTCAGGTGACACAGTGGTCAATACTGCTGCCTCACAGCACCAGAGACCCAGGTTTGATTCTCAGCTTGGGTCGCTGAGAAGGAGTTTGCACCTTCTCCCCATATCTGCGTGGATTTGTTCTGGGGGCTCCGGTTTCCTCCCACAGTCCAAAGATGTGCAGGTTACATTGACTAGCCATGCTAAATTGATCCTTAGTGTCAGAGGATTAGCGGAGTAAATTTGTGGGGCTATGGGGGTAGAACCTGGATGGAAATATTATCAATGCAGGCTTGATAGGCTGAATGGCCTCGTTCTGCACTATAGGGATTCTATGATTCAATCAAAAATTGTAACATGCTGATAGATAAGTACTGTTGGTGTAATTCTTATTCCAGTAACATGTAAACCTATGGAAGCTAAAATTGAAATACAGTAATCCTTGTCAATAATACGCTACCTGGATATAGTTTAGAAAAATGAATTTAAGACTTGACATATCAGACAGTGTTTTAATATTTTATGCACTGATTTTATATTGAGGCCTTGAGAATAGCTGAAAAAACTGGCTGCTTCATTTCATTTTACAAAGTGAAAACCCAGATGGGGTTCGAGTATTTGCCTACAGTTGCTGTTCAATTTAACCTGCAAGATGGGGAAACAAAATACATCTAATATCATGTTTCCAGATGCATGAATCATCACTCTCTTAGAGAACATTTATCAGGAACATTTCAAAGGCAGGATCTTATTTCTCGCCATTATTGGACCGACAAGCAGATGACGAGCCAATATTAGGTGTATCGCAGCATCTAATGACACTTGTCAGTAGTTTCCACTTTTCCCTGCTATCTTCAGCTCAAAATATGTGTGAGTACAAAGCTACTGAAAATGCAAACTGATTATGGTGCAGCAATAGGACACATAGCAGCAATCAGATAAATGATGAGACAACTTATTCTTTTCCTGTTGATTGGGAGCTAAAGATTAGCCAGGAAACAACTGTCCTGCACTTCTTGGACCATGGGATTTTTTTTAACTAGCTGAGAAGGTTGATGAGGCCTTGGTTTGAAATATTAGTGGAAAGACAGTACCTCTGATGGTGCAACACCCCCTCAGTCCTACACAGAAGAGTCAGCCTCGTGTTCATCTCTCTGGATGGAATCTATAAGCATCACCTTCTGACTGAGAGACAGGATAGGTGCTACAACTGTGTCAAGGTTGACCCATAATTTGAAAGTGAAGCCTGATTTTGGCTATCTTTTTGAACAACAAGCATAACATGTAGGCGTGCTCTGGTTAAGTGTCATACGAATAGTACATTGTGGAAATAATGGATTAAGTTTTGAATATCTAAAAATATAACCTGCTGTGGTACTTGAAGATCAGAATATAAAATGTTTGTGTTCCTGAATGCTGCCAATTGCAGTAAACAACTGATGTGGCTCTGCGTATAACAGGATATTTTGACATAGGGGGATATCTTACCAATAAAGCTCCTCTCCAGCCCTTCACAGTGGTCTCAGAAGCTCTGCTTCCCACATCTGCTCAGAGCTGGCATTTCTCTTGCTCCCACTCTCCCTACCCTAATCATCAGCCTTTATCCCCGCCCATAGTTGGAGTTGGCACTATCATTCCCTCAAAGGCCATTAGATGGGGAGGATGGGAAAGACATGGGAGGAGATTATGAGCTCACACTCTCCATCTGTGGGAATGTTGATGTGCATTCAAAATCCAGAAAATGCGATTCACACCGGCGAGTTCCTGGGTTCTAATCTTACCAGCCTCTCACCACAAGACTGAACATTCTCTTTTCTGCTCTCACTGAATATTTAGCAAGTGCCAACATGACATCACGCCAGTAGCATTTACAGCAACAGATTCACCTAGATGTGAAACTGTCATGGGGGCCTCCCCATGGACTGGGAGTAAAGTTGGCTATAGCCCCCGACAGAGAGGGACATGGCCAGTTGGCGGAGAGGAGCATGGTCAGTCAGCGGCTTGGCAACGCCCCCAACACTGACCATTGGCACAAGTTGACATTGCCATATTGACATCATGCCAATATCAACATGCCAATCCGATAGTGCCAACCTGGCAAGGCCAAGATATGCCAAGAGTTTGGCCACAGTCTGAGCCTCATGAAGGAGAGAAGGGGATTAGTTCAGATTTGGTTGTGGGCTGGGAGTTGACTGACAAGCGGAAGGCTCATAATCTCTCCCCCCCCCCTCCCCCCCACCATCTTTCCCATCCTCCCCATCTCATGTATGTGAGAAATGTTGAGATGGTTAGGAATAGCTGAGACTCTGTCACCTTTACCTCACTGAAGAGAAGGTTTCTCATATGTGACTTGAAGAGTGACTTTCAGTTAGAGAACCCAGCTTAATCTTATCCTTTGTTACTGTCCACACACGTATACTTCCTGCAATGGTCCTCAAAAAGCAGTCGGGAATCTAGACAGTTTTCCTCTTACGGAACCATCGTTTGTAGTAACTAACAGTTTATAGTGCCTTCACTTCAAAACTTGGGAGAATGGTTAACTCAGAACAGATAAGAAACCAAATGTAGACCCTTCTTGGACTATGAAGCTCAATGACACAATAATGTTTCTTTACACTGAATAGATTGCGGGCATCATTATTCAAGTTGGCAAAATAAAAATTGAACCATGGCAATGCTATGTGGAATATGGCCAAAGGCACTTTGGGGTTCATCTATTCCGCCTTTGGTTCTTGGTCGAGCTGTTGCTTCATTTGTCAGTAGCTTTTAATTAGCCTTTTTCTGTGGCATTTTGCCAACGTTACTGTTGCATTGCAGTGAAAGCAAGCAAAGGAACATATGAAATAATGGGCTATGGCAGTAATCTCAGAGCAAATTAATGGAAAATAAGCCTAATATAACAACTCAACTCATTAGAAACCCCATGGGCCACATTTTCACTATTGTCTGGAGAGGTGAGGTTAGGATTGCATCAGGCCCACCAACCCTGACAGGAAGTCGTAGGTGCAAAATGAGTGCTGAGACAGGATCTTTAAAACTTTGCACTAGTCCGCTTCTGTTCTCTGGAATTTCATCCCAGTTATTTTAGAAGTTGATAGGTTCTCCAGCCCTTACCGCTCACATCCACACCAACCTCCTCCTCTCCCCAAACGACCCACCACCCCTCTTCCTTGGAGAAATAGCAATTAAAATCTTTCTTGAAATTGCACGACCAGATGGTAATGTTTTTCTTCTAACTACACCAGATGGCCTGTCAAACAATCATCTGGCAGAGATTGTCTTTAAATTCTCATTGACATTTCTTTTTAAAATGCAGGAGATTTAAAATAGCTCCAATCATGACACTTAAACAGAGATTGTTTATCCTTCAAGAGCATTTATGTCTACTCCCTAATTTTCCCTGGAGCGTAGGAGGATGAGGAGGTGATCTTATAGAGGTTTAAGAAATCATGAGGGGCACAGATAAGGTGAATAGTCAAGGTCTTTTTCTCAGGTTAGGGAGTCCAAAACTAAAGGGCATAAGTTTAAGGTGAGAGAGGAAAAATTTAAAAGGGACCTGAGGTGTAACTTTTTCTCACAGAGGGTGGTGCATTTATGGAATGAGCTACCCAAGGAGGTGATAGAGGTGGATACAATTACAACATTTAAAACACATTCGGACAGATACATGGATAGGAAAGGCTTGGAGGCATATAGGCTAAATGCAGCCAAATGGGACTAGTTCTGTTTAGGAAACCGGGTCAGTGTGGATGAGTTGGATTGAAGGGCTGTTTCGGTACCTGTATTTGATTTGATTTATTATTGTTATTAGTATACAGTGAAAAGTATTGTTTCTTGTGTGCTGTACAGACAAAGCAAACTATACACAGAGAAGGAAAGGAGTGAGTGCAAAATGTAATGTGACAGTCATAGCTAGGGTGTAGAGAAAAATCAATTTCATGCAAGGTAGGTCCAATCAAAAGTCTGATGACAACAGGGAAGAAGCTGTTCTTGAGTCAGTGAAGTCCTCAGACTTCTATATCTTTTTCCTGATGGAAGAAGTTGAAAGAGAGTTTGTCCGGATTGTGTAGAATCCTTAATTATGCTGGTTGCTTTTCTGAGGCAGTGGGAAGTGTAGACAGAGTCAATGACTGGGAGGCTGATGTGCGTGATGAACTGGGCTTTGTTCATGATGCTTTGTAATTTCTTGTGGTCTTGGATAGAGCAGGAGCCAACCAAGATGTGATATAATCAAGGTCCTTGCTGAGCCAGAATGATGTCAGTTTGCAATATAAACTCAGCATTAAGTTCAAATGGCTGAGTTTGTGTTTCCCTCCAGTGTGAATAATGCCTGCTCTTTTCCCATGCCAGGGAAAATTGGATCAGTCAATAATGGGAGCAGGACTTCTGCATCTGAGTCTCACAAAGAATCAATGAATCTTCCTGACTCCTCAAAAATCCACTTAAAACCATCCTAGCCAAAACTTAAACACTGCTCTATATCTTGACAGGGTCATATTGCACTTTTCTATCAGTTTTGGGCAAAATAGAAGAAAATACTGAAACCAAGTCATTCTATGTCTAAGTCTAAGTATTTTATAGGTACGATTATAACATAGTAGCACAGTTGTTAGCACTGCTGTCTCACAACGTCGGGGAACCAGGTTCAATTGCAGCGTCAAGTGACTGTCTGTGTGAAGATTGCATGTTCTCCCTATGTCTGCATGGGTTTTCTCTGGGTGCTTCAGTTTCCTTCCACACTTTAAAGATGTGCAGGTTAGGTGGATTGGCCTTGCTAAGTTGCAGATTAACAAGGTGAATACGTAGGGTTTTGGGCATAGGGCCTGGGTGGAACTGTGGTCAATGCGGGTTCAATGGACTAAATGGCCTCCTTCTGCACTGTAGGGATTCTATAAAAAAAAGATGGTCAGTAATCCTTCTCTTATCTCAAGCCTCCAACTTCACTCACTGTATCTTCATTAAACTCTTTCTGTCTTTCTCAATTTCTGTGTTATCCAATGTGTTTGATCATTGTTCTGATTAAGATTTCCTACCTCCCAAACTTTAAATAGATTGCTTATTGCAGGGGTTCCCAAGCTAAGGTCTGTAGACACCTATGGGTCTGTGAAGGGTCACCAGGGGGTCCGTGAAGCTGGCAGTGACTGGTAACCCACCAGTTCAAGCATGCAAAATTTAAAAAGAAATAGAGGAATCAAATGGAGCAATCAGTGCAAGACCTCTTGGAGTTCTGGATGCTGATAGGCTAACGTGTCATTGAAATGGATAATCAGTCATAATCATTTTGAATGGAGGAACAAATTTGATGGGCTGTGAATGGCCTACTCCTGCTCCTAGGCCCTAAAGATTTAATTCCAGTATTATATCATAGAACCCCTACTGTGCAGAAGGAGGTCCTTTGGCACTCGAACCTGCACTGACAACAATCCCACCCAAGCCCTATCCCTGTAGCCCCAGGTATTTGCTCTCCTAAAGTCCCTGACAGTAAGGGGCAATTTAGCATGGTCAACCAACCTAACCCGCACATCTCTGGACTGTGGGAGGAAACCAGAGCACCTGGAGGAAATCCACATAGACACAAGGAGAATGTGCAGACAGTCACCAAAGGCCAGAATTGAACCCAGCCCCTGGCACTGTGAGATAGCAGTGCTGACCACTGTGTCACTGTGCTGCCCTAGTAGAATGGTCAAATCCACAGTTTATTGGAGTAAAACTAATCTCATCAATTATCGTTTCCTCTGAGTTCACTTCCTTTGACTTTTGTTGACATTGATATGAGAATTGATATAACTAATGGGATTTCCATACAGAAAAGGATTTATGAAACAACACACACATTGTAGGAATCTTGAGTGATAAACCACAATAGTCCTATGTAAATGGGATGGCGCAGTGCATTCGGTTCACATATTAACACTGTTAAATTTGAAAGAGCATGTTTAGGCCAGAGTTTTTCAGCCAATCACGTTGGATCTTCTGGCGGTGGCCTGCCATTAACTGTGTGGGGGTGGGGGGGAGGAGGTGGTGGGCGAAGCAGCATCTTCTGGTCTCACTGATGGCACGTCCTCTGTGTGGGTTTCCCAGCAGCGAGGGGTGCATTCAATGAGGGTTGACAATGGCAGAATCAGAGTGTCCCCGCAGCCAGCTAATGGTGGGCCACCTCCGCCCCCGCAAACACACACAATGAGTTGCTCAGAAAATCCCGCCATTAGGGTTGAAATAAAACAAGAAATATTGTCAAAATCGCTCAGTTGGGAGAGGCCAATGTTACCATTTTAATTCAAAGGTCTTTCATGGGGGAACAAGAAAAAATTAGCAATGTACCAGGTTTTAAGTAAGTACAGGAGCAAAAAGATGTGGGGGGGGGTTTGTCAGGAGGAGTGAACAAAGGAGAAAATCTGATAGGCTGGAAGACAAGGGTGATGAAATTACAAAAAAGGCCATGGTAAAAGGGAAAAGGCAGGTGTTTGTGGTCATGTAAAAGAAACAGCAGATGGGTCTATAGGAGCTGAACTGACAAAAAAAAAATCATTAGCAGCAACTGTTGCCTGGAAAACTGGAGCTGTGGCTATGATCCAGTTGTTGTGGTCGACAGAGATACCTGTGACATTGATAGGACTAGGAAAGAGATTTTTCTTAGGAAGAATAGCAGCTGGGGTATAAATTAAAAAGCAGAATCTCATAGGATTATTACCTCAGCCACAGAAAACTGATGTTGCTTAAAGCTCTGACTCTTCCTTCCACACTCTGATTTTCATTACACATAATGCTCTCTTCATCTCTTGTCTTATCCTCCCCTTTAATTTGTCACATCTTTCCTTATTTGGTTTCTTTCCCTCACTTTTTAATTTGAAACTACCTGAATTCACGCAGTCACCAGAACACCAGCCCTAACAAGGTTCAGGTGAAAGAAATCCCAGTGGTACAGCTCCCACATTTCTATAAACTTCAAAATGTGCCAGCAGATAAGGAAAGAGGTCACAAAAATAGTAAAAAGATAGAACTAACTGTTCTGTATCTAAATGTGTATAGCATTCAAAACAATGTAGATAAACTGTCAACTAGAAACAAATAGGAATGATCTGATAACCATTACCAAAACATTGCCATAAAATTATAAAGGTTGGAATCTGAACATTCAAGAGTTATGGAGTAAAACAAAGTAAGTTATTAGCCATAAGTAAGGCTTACATTAACACTGCAATGAAGTTACAGTGAAAATTCTCCTATGAGGGTACAGATTTACCAGGAGGCCTGGCATGGAGGGTATTAGCCATGAGGAGTGGTTGGAGAAACTTGGTTTGTACTCACTGGAGCAATGGAGGTTGAGGAGAGACCTAATAGAAGTCTATGAGATTATGAGAGGCATGGACAGAGTGGACAGTCAGAAGCTTTCTCCCAGGTGGAAGATCAATTACTAGGCTGTGTAGACTTAAGATGCGAGGAGGAAGGTTTAAAGAGATGTATGAGGCAGATTTTTTTTATACAGAAACTAGTGGGTGCCTAGAACTCGTTGCCGGGGAAGGTAGTGGAAGCGGATACAGTAATGACTTTGAAGGGGCATCTTGACAAGTACATGAATAGGATGGGAATAGAGGGATATGGTCCCGGAAGGGTGAAGGGTTTTAGTTAAGTCAGGCAGCATGGTCGGTGCAGGCTTGAAGGGCCAAAGGGTCTGTTCCTCTGCTGTAATTTTCTTTGTTCTTTGACGTTTCCCCTATGACATTTTGGAAGGAAAAGTTAGTGGGGTAGCTCTATTAATTAAGGGTAACATTACTACAATAGTGAGAGATAACCTTAATTCTAAAGATCAAGGTGCAGAATCAGTTTGGGTAGAGTTAAGAAATAGTAGAGGTAAGAAATCACTTGTGTATAGCCAAAAAGTGCCCTAACAGTAACTACACATGGGAAATACAGGAAAAACTAATGGGAGCTTAAGGGAAAAATGTACCAATAATGATGGGTGATTTTTAATCTATATATAGATTGGCTGAATCAGATTTGCAAAGGGAGACTGGGAGATGGGTTCATAGAATATTATTTGAATAGTTTCTTGGAGCAGCATGTTCTGAAATAAACCAAAGAGCAGTTTTTTTAAAACAAAAATGTATTTTAAAACAAACAGTTAAAATTTAACAAAAAGAATTAGCGTAAGTTTTATTAATTAAAATGTTTAAACATGACCAGGTAGCATTCTTAACAGCTCCCTATCTCTATAATTCCAGATGTAAACCCCCTCCTCAGACTCAGTTAGCAAAACGCATAGGCTTTTTGTGACTTGCTAGATGTCCAGCCTTTTAACAACTTTGGATAGAGATAAAGAAAGACAATGATTTTCTGACTCTCATACAGCAGCCTCCAGAGGAAAAAAAATCTATCTTCAAGCAGAAGTCCAGAGAGAGTGAAAAATTTACTGCTCTGTCCAAATTCAACCATCAATTGCCAGCTTGTTTTCTGTCCATAAAACTAGCTCCACCCCATCATATGATGGCTTGTCAATCAAACCCTACTCCTGTGGGTTTGTACCTCCTGTGGGATGTTTGAGGTGAGGGACACTGGTAGTGTCCCAGCTGATTACACCTGCCAGAGGTGCATCCAGTTCCACCTCCTTGAGGACCGTGTTAGGGACCTGGAGCTGGAACTGGAGGAACTGAGAATTATTAGGGAAGCAGAGATGGCTGTTGATAAAAGCTACAGGGAGATAGTTACTCCTAAATGTGATACATGGGTGACTGTTAGAAGGGGTAAGAAGCAGTCAGTGGAGAGTTCCCCTGAGGCTGTTCCTCTATGCAATAAGTACTCTGCTTTGGATGCTGTTGGGGATGTAAATACAACTGGGGTAAGCCATGGAGTACAGGTCTCGGGAGTTGAGCCTGTCCTTGATGCTCAGGTGGGAAGGGGGAAGAAAAGATCTGGAGTAGTGATTGGGGACTCCCTAGTTAAGGGGATAGATAGGAGGGTCTGTGGGAAGGAGCGGGACTCGCGGTTGGTATGTTGCCTCCCAGGCGCTGGGGTCAGTGATATCTCTGACCGAGTGTTCGGGATCCTTAAGGGGGAGGGGAACCAGCCCCAAGTTGTGGTGCAGGTAGGTACCCATGATGTAGGTAGGAAAAGGGATGGGGATATAAAGCAGGAATTCAGAGAGTTAGGGTGGAAACTTAGGGCTAAAACAAACGGAGTGGTTATCTCTGGTTTGTTACCTGTGCCGCGGGATAGCATAGAAAAGAATAGGGAGAGAGAACATTTGAACTCGTGGCTAAAGGGATGGTGCAGGAGGGAAGGGTTCAGGTATTTGGACAATTGGGGCTCATTCTGGGGAAGGTGGGACCTCTACAAGAGGGATGGTCTGCACCTGAACCGGAGAGATACCAATATCTTGGGGGGTAAATTTACCAGTGCTATTCGGGGGGGGGTTTAAACTGATTCAAGGGGGGGATGGAAACCTGAATTGTTGTGCCAGTATACAGGAGGATGTGAATAGGGAGGTCACGGATAAGGTTTCTAGGTCACAGCAGTATAGTGGCAAACGGGAGGGTGGTTTGAAGTGTGTATACTTTAATGCGAGGAGCATACACAATAAGGTGGATGAACTTGCAGCCTGGATTGGTGCTTGGGACTTCGATGTTGTGGCCATTTCAGAGACGTGGATAGAGCAGGGGCAGGAATGGTTGTTGCAGGTTCTGGGGTTCAGATGTTTCAGTCAGAGCAGAGGTGGTGGTAGAAGAGGGGGAGGAGTGGCATTGTTAGGTAAGGACAGCATTACGGTGGCAGAAAAGACGTTTGATGTGGACTTGTCTGCTGAGGTAGTGTGGGCTGAGATTAGAAACAAGAAAGGAGAGGTCACACTGTTGGGAGTTTTTTATGGGCCTCCAAAAAGTTCCAGAGAAGTAGAGG
Source organism: Sphyrna mokarran (assembly GCA_024679065.1). Classification (NCBI taxonomy): domain Eukaryota; kingdom Metazoa; phylum Chordata; class Chondrichthyes; order Carcharhiniformes; family Carcharhinidae; genus Sphyrna; species Sphyrna mokarran. The sequence goes on from JAGIQG010000015.1 coordinate 39,643,922, forward strand.
AAGGGATTGCAAAGTTGATCCTGGATAGGTGTGAAAGTAACAGGGTAGTTGTAATGGGGGACTTTAACTTTTTTAATATCGATTGGAAAAGCTATAGTTCAAGTACGTTAGAGGGGTCAGTTTTTGTTCAATGTGTGCAGGAAGGTTTCATGACTCAGTATGTAGATAGGCCAACAAGAGGTAATGCTATATTGGATTTGGTACTGGGTAATGAACCAGACCAGGTGTTAGACTTGGAGGTGGGTGAGCACTTTGGTGATAGTGACCATAATTCGGTTACATGTACCTTAGTGATGGAAAGGGATGGGCACGTACCGAATAACAGTAGTTATAGCTGGGGGAAAGATAATTATGAGGCTATTAGGTGAGATTTAGGATGCATAGGGTGGAGCAGGAAATTGCAGGGACTGGGGACATCTGAAATGTGGAGCATATTTAAGGAACAGCTTCTGCATGTCCTTAATGAATATGTACCTGCCAGGCAGGGAGGAAGTGGTCGAGTGAGGGGACCATGGTGTACTAGGGAAGCTGAATCTCTGGTGAAGAGGAAGAAGGAGGCTTATATAATGATGAGACGTGAAGGCTCAGTTAGGGCAATGGAGAGCTATAAATCAGCCAGGAAGGAGCGAAAGAGGGAGTTGAGAAGAGCTAGAAGAGGACACGAGAAGACTTTGGCGGATAGGATTAAGGAGAATCCTAAAGCTTTTTACAGGTATATAAATAATAAAAGATGGGTTAGGGCAAGATTAGGGCCAGTCAGAGATAGCAGTGGGAAGTTGTGCGTGGAGCCTGAGGAGATAGGAGAGACACTGAATGAGTATTTTTCGTCAGTATGCACGCAGGAGAAAGACAATGTTGTCGGGGAGAATACTGCGATACCAGGTTGTAGACTGGGCAGGATTGAGGTTCATAAGGAGGAGGTGTTAGCGAATCTTGAGGATATGAAAATTGATAAGTCCCCTGGGCCAGATGGGATTTACCCTAGGATTCTCTGGGAGGCTAGAGAGGAGATTGCAGAGCCTTTGGCTTTGATCTTCATGTCGTCGTTGGCCACAGGTATAGTGCCGGAAGACTGGAGGATGGCAAATGTTGTCCCTTTGTTCAAAAAGAGGAGTAGGGACCATCCTGGAAATTATAGACCGGTGAGCCTGACTTCTGTTGTGGGCAAGGTCTTGGAAAGGATTATAAGGGATAGGATTTATAAGCATCTAGAGAGGAATAAATTGATTAGGGATAGTCAGCACGGTTTTGTGAAAGGTAGGTCGTGCCTCACAAACCTTATTGAGTTTTTTGAGGAGGTGACCAAAGAGGTAGATAAGGGTAAGGCAGTTGATGTAGTGTATATGGATTTTAGCAAAGCGTTTGATAAGGTTCCCCATGGTAGGCTACTGCAGAAATTGCAGATGCATGGGATTGAAGGTGATTTAGCAGTTTGGATTAGGAATTGGCTAGCTGATAGAAGACAGAGGTGGTGGTTGATGGGAAATATTCAACCTGGAGTGCAGTTACAAGTGGTGTACCTCAAGGATCTGTTTTAAGGGCCACTTCTGTTTGTCATTTTTATAAATGACCTAGATGAGGGTGTAGAGGGTTGGATCAGTAAATTTGCTGACGATACCAAAGTGGGGGGAGTTGTAGATAGCGAGGATGGATGTTACAGTTTGCAGAGGGACATAGATAGGTTGCAGAGCTGCGCCGTGAGGTGGCAAATGGAATTCAATACGGATAAGTGTGAGGTGATTCACTTTGGTAGGAATAACAGGCATATGAAATATAGAGTTAATGGAAGGACCCTTAATAGCGTTGTCGAGCAGAGGGATCTTGGGGTACAAGTACATAGCTTTTGAAAGTTGGCACCCAGGTTGATAAAGTTGTTAAGAAGGCGTACGGTGTGTTAGCTTTTATTGGTAGAGGGATTGAATTTAGGAGCCGTGAGGTTATGTTACAACTGTACAAAACTCTGGTACGGCCGCACTTGGAGTATTGCGTACAGTTCTGGTCGCCGCATTATAAGAAAGATGTGGAAGCATTGGAAAGGGTGCAGAGGAGGTTTACCAGGATGTTGCCTGGTATGGTGGGAAGGCCTTATGAGGAAAGGCTGAGGGACCTGAGGTTGTTTTCATTAGAGAGAAGAAGGTTACACGGTGACCTAATTGAGGCGTATAAGATGATCAAGGGATTGGATAGGATGGATAGTGACAGCCTTTTTCCTCGGATGGTGATGGCCAACACGAGGGGACATAACTTTAAATTAAGAGGTGGTAGTTATAGGACGGATGTCAGAGGCAGGTTCTTCACACAGAGGGTGGTGAGGGCGTGGAATGCCCTGCCTGCAGCAGTTGTGGACTCGCCTACTTGGGGGGCATTCAAATGTTCGGTGGATAGGCATATGGATGATATTGGAATAGTTTAGGTTAGAGGGTCCACTGGCCGGCGCAACATCGAGGGCTGAAGGGCCTGTACTGCGCTGTAATGTTCTATGTTCTATGTACTCTGAAAAATCCCAGGGGAAAACATTAAAATAACAGTACAGCATTAGCCCAGATTAAAACGAATATTTTAGCAATTAAGATCAAATATGCTGCTGAAGTAACACCAAGGACTACTGGTTACAGACAAAGTGGCATCAATAAATAGAATTGACACTGAAAAAATCCTGCACAAGAAACATAACACCAATACATTTCTTAAAGACACAATATCGTCACACTAAAGTGAGTTCTAGTCCACTAGAAAGTGAGTTGGGAGAATTCCTAATGGGAATTGCCTTCACTGTAGAAGACACAAATAAATCCAGAAATAATTGTAAATCAAGAAGTGAAAGGGGGGAGAAATATAAAACAAAAACAGTTACCAGGTAAAAGTCCTGAAGAAATTATTACAACCAAAGACTGACAATTCCCCAGGTTACGTTTAATTTCATCCCAGGTACTTAAAAGATATACTAGATGCATTTGTTTTTTATTGACAAAATTCCCTCAATTTAGCAAAAATGCCATCAGATTGGAAACTCCTCTATTCAACAAAGGAAGAAGACAGAAAGTTGGAAATTGCAGGACAGTTAACTTAAGATCTGTCAAAGGGAAATACTGGAATCAAATTTTAAGGAGGTTATAATAGCACAATTAGAAAATCGTAATGTAATCAATATGATTTTGTGAAACGGAAATCGTATTTGAGTAATTGATTAGAACTTTTGAGGAAGTAACAAACAATGTGGGTAAGCAGAACCTGTTGATGTGGTGCACTTGGATTTCCAAAAGACATTTGACAAAGTACCACATCAAAGGTTACTACACAAAATAAGGCAATACAGCAACAGCCTGCTCACCTCTCGACCTCGTGACATCAGTGCAGGGACTATGACTGTATTTCACTAAGCTCTCCAACGCCTCAGTGAATAAACAAAAGACCATTTTCCTCCACCTGCCCCCTCTCCATGGGTCTTTGTGCAACCTGTTCCTTTTTGCCACACTAATCCTTTTCCCCACCATATTGCAGTCTGCATGCAGCTTCTCCCCTTCATGCAATTCGAATCCCATCCACCCACTTGGTGTCTGCATTTTACTGTTTCATTTTGGCCTCTAGCTTCCCCACCCCCAATCTTCCCTCTGCCTGCCACAGTTCCTCCCTTCCCCCACAACACTCCCAGCCTTCCCAAACCCACTTTACTCTCATGTTTTAATTCCCTGGCCACCAAACCCTTGCATCCTTAAACTTTCCAAACTTCTTTCACTCATGTTTGCCATCTGCACTTGCCCTGGTCACCATGTTTCAGAGTGCAGCCCTGTCTGACACTCTTGGCACACAATGCAGTTTTGTTGAAGTAGTGCAGCAAACCAGGTTGAGAAGACCAGTTCTAACAGCTGAGGCAGCCATCATAAGCAGCCTCACCATATACCCCTATCAATGTGGACTAGTGCTGGCATTGTTGAGCAGCCGGAGCAGTGCTGCTGTAGGTAAGTTTTGAATGTTGCACTGACCTCAAAATCACAAGTAGTGATGATAGAAAGCTGCAAGCCATTTACACCTGCTCATGATTCTGATCAGTTTAATTTACCACTGGTGTGACAGATAATTGGGGGGAAGTGATGTGATTCCGGCGAGTGGCATTTTTTATGAGAATTCATGGCATGGCACTGCATGCAAATGGTGTACCCAACATGGATCAGTGGGAAACCTAATCCACTATCATCCTGCCATGTAAACAGCAAGAGGAAAATTCTGATGTTTTGCTGATGGTGGAAATCCAATTGTGACCAATGGCGTTCTTCAGTATTTATGCATAAATAGCACAACAAGTTCAGGCAAGGGCAGGTATGCTGTTAAAGTAAAATATGCAAAGCTTGAAATCTTCGTTGTGCCATTTCTCTGTTAGCTTTGAGAGAATGGCAGTTCACTGCCTGACTCATCATTAAAATCTCAGGATGCACAGGCAACTTATGTTTACCATAAAAAGTTCAACCTTGTTTATTCCAATCTAATTCCTCTTTTAACAACCTGATAAATGTTAATGATTGATAACCAGCCTCCCCAACACTGAAAATGAACCTTCAGGCTATAGCTGATAGTGATTTAAAGATTTTTAAATTTTCAGTTCTTAAGTTTTACTTTTACTTTCTGTCTTCCTCTTTCTGTCTCTCTTTTTCTCTCTTAATTCAATCTTTCTGAGCCTCTCTTTAGTTTATTTTTTTTTACCTGAATTGGCATCAGATTCACTCACTCTAGTTTATATTTCTTGATCATTGCACCATAAATTTCACAATCCTTCACTCTCATCAGTTAAGAACATGTACAGTTGTTTGTTGACTTAGATTTCAGATGCCCTGTTGGCCTCACTGCACTGTTAGCAACTGGCCACACAAAATATTTAAAGAGCTAAACACTGACAGGCAAGTGTATTTAATGACAGATACCATAAAATGCCACAGCAGCCTTAGTCCCATTAAGAATTTTCAACATTTTGAACCTCTCATGTATGTATGCAATGATCAAAACCTTGGGTTACCTTTAACTCCCAGAAGGTTGTGCTCAGGCAGTATGGCTTCAACATACAGGCTCAGATTTCAGACCCAGAGTGTTTAAGCTCTGAAGCCTCACCTGCACACTGCCGACATGGGCAATAAACAGCAGCTGCCCGGTGGCAAGGACTAGAAACTGGGACAGTTAAAATTGCTGATTATACTAAAGAAAAGCTTATTGATTTGCAGATAAATCCATGCGGGGGACTTTTCAGGAGGGCACGAGGAGGAATCCAGAGAGGAGAAGGTGACATCTTGAGGGGCCCAAAGGAGCAAGGGGATTCAGGGTGGAATTTTCCCATCTCACCTGCCACGAGAATCGTAGTGAGTAGGAGAGGATCTTCAAAGGTCTGTTGCCCTCAGGCGGGAATTTCCGTTGCAGCGAGCGCACCGGAAAATCCCACCCTGAGTTGTAATAACATATGCAACTTCTGTCTGTATCCTCAGGCAGTGAACCATGAACAGTTAGTAGTTAAAATAGTGGCCATCAGGATTTCCATGGGTGAAAATGCAAATGGGAGAGGGGCAATCAAACCTGCTGCTACTTGATGGGCAACAATTCCATTCCCACACACAGCTTAGTATATATTTACAGTGAAAATCAACTTGCAGTTCATGGATAATCTGTCTAGTTTAATGCATCAAAGTGTTTACGTGCACAGTGAGTAGCAACCCTGGCCTTTGAATTTGGGTCTCATTCCAGGACTTCCATGGAAGGTGCATTCCTAACATGACGCATTTATAGGGTGAGTATCAACCTGTAATTCCTCCCAAAGTGCCGTGGGAGAATGGGAGAGGCTCCTGGAGAGGAATTTTACTGCCTCGTATTAACAGCATTTTCCGTTGGCCTTGGGTGGGATTTTTCGAACCTCGGGTGGGCGAGGTGGTAAAATTCCGGCACTGGTTACTCCTGATGCAGAACGATGTCCCTTCAAGCTGTAGCCTCAGGCTTCGAGTTAGCAACCTGTTGCAGGAAGAAACAAGATATAGAAAATAGATATAAGCACGTGCTTTGTCTGCCTTCTGTATCTCTAGGCATGAAGTCATCTCTGTTAATAAGCTAATATTGAACATCAAAGAGTAATGTACATGTTTATTGTCATTGACATAAAAAGCTAGCTAAAGCAGTTCTGAATTGTAAGTTGTGTTATCAATACTAATAGTTAACTTCTCCATTTGGACAAAATGAGCTGGTCCAGGGGTCAGTGACACAGATTATTGTCATTCAATAGCTTTTTGAACTGGTTCACTGGAGTCAACAAGTTTGGGGATTATCCTGCAAGGAATGCTATTAGTACACAGGTGATCTTTATTGTGTATCAGGAAAAAAAGGATTCTTAGATTTTTGTCAGTATATCATAAAATCTAATCTCAGCCAATTTTTAATCACCATAAAAACATTTCACAGGTTTTGATAGGAACAATGAGGCAAGGTAACATAAAATGAAAGGTACAATCCTAAGGAAGGTGCAGATGTAGAGGAAGGTGGATGAATCTGTGCACAAATCATTGAAGTTGACAGGACGGTTAAGGCATACAGTATCCTGGCTCTTACAAGAAGGCACAGCAAGAAGTCTCACAACATCTGGTTAAAGTCCAACCAGTTTATTTGATAGCACAAGTTACACCTTTCGGAGCACTGCCCCTTTATGAGGTGAGTGGGAGTTGAGTTCACAAAAAGACATATACAGACACAAACTCAATTTAAAAAATGATTGGACAATTCTCTTTTAAATTGAAAATTCTTCCAACTTTCCCCCAAACCCTCCTCCACCTCGTCCCCCGACCATCTATCTTTACCATCACCAGGACTGCAGCTCTGTCCCTGACTGCTCAGGCAGAGGGTAAACAAGAAACTGTTTGGGCAACAAGATCAGGTCACCCTTAGCCTCCAGGCCACAATGCTTGGCACTGTCTACACCACAATGCTTGGCACTGTTTACACTACAACGCTTCGCAGGATTGACACCACAATGCTTGGCATCGGCTATACCACGATGCTTGGCACTATCTACACCACAATGCTTGGCACTTGATACACCACAATGCTTGGCACTGTCTGTACCACAACATTTCATAGTATCTACACCACAATGCTTGGCATTGGCTACACCACAATGCTTGGCATCCGCTATACCACAATGCTTGGCACTATCTAAACCACAGTGCTTGGCATTATCTACATCACAATGCTTGGCACTATTGACACTACAATGCTTGGCACCAGCTATACCACAATGCTTGGCACCAGCTATACCACAATGCTTGGCATCAACTACATCACAATGTTTGGCACTATCTACATCACAATGCTTGGCACTGGTTATACCACAATGCTTGTCACTATCTACACCACAATGCTTGGCATATCAACACCATAATGGTTGGCACCAACTACATCATAATGCTTGACATTATTCATACACAATGCTTGGCAGTATCTACACCACAATGCTTGATATTATCTACAACACAATGCTTGGCACCAACTGCACCTTCCCTCCTGGGCCTTGCCCATCATCTTTCCAGCTCCTGGCAAGTCCCCATTGGTCAAAGCGACATATCACACATGAGATTATAATTGCACCACCAGAGACACATTAACAATCTGAGGAACCTCTACCTCCAACTACAATGACACAGTAGGTAGTTACATCAACCACTGCACACACACAATAACTTCCAGCCAATGTGTGAAAACCACATGGCTGGGAGCTGGTAGCACCATCAGCAATAAAAAGCAGAGCTGAACACGCCACTCATTCTTCTTCTTGCCTCAGGAACAATCTTCCTCAGTGAGTTTCCAGACACCCTAAATGGAAATGGAAGAAGAAAAATGCACTGCCAATTAGACAAATACCACTTCTCAAGAAAAGGTCAAGAGTAAGGAGAGGTGTACGTCGCCATACCAGCCGGATCAACCAGGCATGATTTAATCTTGAGCAATTGAAGAGCCCATTGGAAGTGACCAGGTCTGTGCACTGCACTGCCAAGACTAGAAGGAGTCACTTATTGGGAAAGGCTGATTTTCAACCTGTTTGTCCAGATGGGTGAAGTTAAAGCAACTACATACAACCACCATGGAGCCACTCATCAAAACACTTACAGAGATGTTTTTAAATGGTGCTATTGCAGACAAGTTTGGATGGGATAACTTTTTGTGAACAGATCTCTCACTCACTTGATGAAGGAGCAGTGCTCCAAAAGCTAGTGGTGTTTGCTACCAAATAAACCTGTTGGACTTTAACCTGGTGTTGTGAGATCCCTTATTGGGACAACAACTCACAATTCTTTAACACATGGTCACACACTTTGTGCTACAGCTGGCTTCCATCACTGCATTAGCTCACCATAATCCCCGCAGTCAAACAACGAGGTGGAATAAGGAGTACAAACACTGAGCCCTCCTGAGGGTAAATGAGAATTTTCTCACCGCATTGCTCACTAACAGGTCAACGCCCTTACAGTGTGACCTCTCTCATTTTAATCAGCTATTGGGCAGGAAACTCTGCACACAACTCCTGATCCTACCAAAGAAACTCATGCCAGAGTTTGCAGCCAAAGCTATACAAGCCAAAGGGCAGTCATAGAATCCCTACAGTGCAGAAGGAGGCCATTTAGCCCATCGAGTTTGCACTGACCATAATCCCAACCAAGCCCTATTCCCGTAGCCGCACAAATTTACCCTGCTAATCCCTTGGCATGAGGGTCAATTTAGCATGGCCAATTAACCTGACCTGCACATCTTTGGACATAGTTAGAAGCAGGTTGTGTCTACAACAGACAGCACCACGCATTCACTTGCCATAGCTGCAGCAGGGTGGTGAGGTTGAGATCCTGGACCTGAGCAGACAAGGGACAGTCCTCCGCTAGGTCAAGGGTTAGCCTCACACCTACCAGACTGGTACACTACAGGGCACAGTCAGACACAACAGAAGGCATCTCCACCTTCTCCCTACTCCATCGATGAAAGATTATTGATGAAGATATTCAAACACCAGTCCAATCTCCAAGCCAACAACAAGAACAAGCAAACCAGAGCATCCAACCCTTCTATTATTAATGTTAATACTATCACAGCAATAATGTTAGAATAGAATCGAGGTTGTGATAATAAGGTTAATGCACAGATTGGAAGCAAATTAAAGTAGCCCAATATCCATTGGATAAGTTGTTGGGTGGGATTTTCCAGCTGTGCTTGCCCCAAAACTGGAAAATCTTGCCTGAGGTCAACAGACCTTTGTGTGATCTGCTTCCTGCCTGTTGCCTTTCCTATATGGGCGGGACAGGAAAATTCCCCCCATAGAGTCACAGTGATGTATAGAATGGAAATAAGCCCTTCAGCCCATCTCATCCATGCCAACCAGGTTTCCTAAACTAGCCTGGTCCGCATTTGGCCCATATTCCTCTAAACATTTGCCATCTATGGACTTGTCCAAATGTCTTTTAAATATTGTAATTATATCCACCTCTATCACCTCCTCTGGCAGCTCATTCCATACATGCATCACCCTCTGTGTGAAAAAGTTGCCCTCAGAGGTCTCTTTTAAAACTCTCTTCTCTCACCTTAAACCTATGCCCCCTAATTTTGGACTTCTCTACCCTGGGGGGATAGACCTCGCTGACTCACCTTATCTATGCCCTCATGACTTTATAAACCTCTTTAAAGTCACCACTCATCCTCCTAGGCTTGAGGGAAGAAAGTACCAGCCTATCCAGCCTCTCCTTAACATTCAAGTCTCCCAGCCCCGGTAACCTCCTTATCAATGTTTTTTGAACTCTTTCCAGTTTAATAACATCCTTCCTACAGAAAGGAGGCCAGAATTGTATACTGCACTCCAAATGTGCCTTTACCAATTTCTCGTACATTTGTAACATAACATCCCAACTCCTGTACTCAATGCTCTGACTTGGGGATGAGAATAGTAGCAGGATCTGGAGAATAAAGGGTTAATATGGGTTTATGCACAATATTGCCCACACAGTGATGTAAGAAGACAGCTGACTCAGTGTCAGGGTCAGTCTGGAAATGATACAGTTGGGTTAAAAGTTTAACCGGGGTCAGCTCTGTCCCTGTACCCACTATAAATATGAACATAGTTAGGAGTTGCTAATAAAGACTTGCTGTTAACATATTCCAGACTGGAAACTATTTTATGGTGTCCAAAGCAGGATTCTACAGTTCAGTAAGAAGTCTGACAACACCAGGTTTAAGTCCAACCCATTTATTTGATAGTAAACTCACAAGCTCCCGAGGTTCCCTTTTTCGTCAGGTGAGTGGAGAGTTCTGGTCTCAGACAGTAAACTGTCTGTGCTGTTATTATGTATTATCTGAGGCCAGAACTCTCCATTCACCTGATGAAGAGGGGAACCTCGAAAGCTTGTGAGTTTACTATCAAATAAACCGGTTGGACTTAAGCCTGGTGTTGTCAGACTTCTTACTGTGTTTACCCCAGTCCAACGCTGACATCTCTACATCATGTCTACAGTTCAGATCAGGAATGCCTGAGAGAGTAGTGGAGGCAGATTCAATCAAGGGCATTCGAAAGAGAATTGCAGAATTATCTGAAAGCAAAATGTCTTGCAGGCAAGAGGGAAAAGGCAGACAGTGGAATTGGGTGACTTCCTCTTGCAGAGAGACAGCACTGATATAATGGGTGAATGGTTTCCTTCTGCCTGTAACCATTTTTCTAATTATATGATTCTTTTCTATGAGCTGAAGTGATTCTGTTGTTTTCTTTTGGTAGAATCATAGAATTCCTACAATGCTGAAAGAGACCATTCAGCCCATTGAGCCTGCACCAACAACAATCTCACACAGGCCCTATTCCCTTAACCCCACTTATTTACCCTGCTAGACCCTACACAGAGAGTCTCTAGGGTTGGAATTGAACCTGGGTCCCTTGGTGCTATGTGGCAGCAGTGCTAACCATGTGATGAGTAGAATTTTATGCAGACATTGGACCTTCCAATATTTCATTTCTCTATGATTTGTGATGGTACTTTTCCCTTTTTTTATTATTATTATTTATTCATGGGACATAGGCATTGCTGGCTGATCAGCATCTATTGCTGTTCTCCAGTTACTCGAGAGCAGTTGAGAGTCAACCATATTGCTGTGGCTCTGGAGTCACATGTAGGCCAGTTCAAGTAAGGACAGCAGATTTTCTTCCCTAAAGAACATTAATGAACCAGATGAGTTTTTCCAACAATCGACAATGGTTTCATGGTCATCAGCAGATTCTTAATTCCAGATACTTATTCCTTATAAGTTCCAGCATGACCAACTCTTACTGCTGAGAATGCAAGATGGGACAATGGGACAGACAGCTTGTTCAAAGGCTATATCTAACAACTAAAACAGAAAATGCAGGAAAATATCAGCAGATTTGACAGCATCTGCGGAGAGAGAACTGAACTAATGATTTGTGTCTTTCCCAGACTTGAAACGTTGGGTCTATTCTCTCTCCACAGATGCTATCAGACCTGTTGAGATTTTCCAGTATTTTCTGTTTTAGTTTTCGATTCTAAGTGCACGGTAATATGCTATTATCTGTTAGGAAGTTCAGAATCCAGTTGAAGAGGGAAGTGCCGAGGTCCAGGCCATGGAGTTTGGAGATGCATTATGTAGGAATGATGGTGTTGAAGGCTGAGTTGTAGTTAGTAAATAGGAGTCTGACATAGGGGTCTTTGTTTTTTTTTAAGCAACACAGCACGGGAAACAGGCCCTTCGGCCCAACGAGCCCGCGCCGCCGTCATACTATATAGTAGCAAATCCATTATCCTATTTTAATATTCCTATATAATAATATATATATTATTCCTAATATGGAAAATTCTCACCATAGGGACAATTTGTTTCCCAATCAGCCTAAGAGCGAATTTTTGGGTTGTGGGAGGAAACCGGAGTGCCCGGAGAAAACCCACGCAACCACGGGGAGAACGCGCAAACTCCGCAGACACCGGCCCAATTCCAAGTGTCTGCACAGCCACATCGATAGTCTCTGAGCTGTCATGGTGCCCTTCAGATGGTCCACATAAAGCACTCATTTACGACATGAGGTACCAGGCAACCCATGAATCAACATCCAAGAGCCGTACCCGCACCACCTGCCGAATGCATGCTCAATGTTGGTCAAGTATGGACCGAATTACCTGTGGAAAAAAGCTGTAGTTAAACAGTCCTAATATATCCCTCTATCTGCATACCGCTCATGTGGCTGTCCAAGAGACCCTTAAACAGCCCCAGCGTGCCTGCTCCCACCACCTTACTCGGCAGTGCATTCCACACCCCCACTACCCTTTGTGTGAAAAACTGCCTTCTAATATTCGTCCTATACATAGCCCCCCTCACCCTATGGCCATGACCCCTCGTCCTATCCATTTCTAAAGGTGGAAAAAGTTTACCTCCATTTACTCTATCTATACCCCTTATAATCTTATACACCTCTATGAGATCCCCTCTAAGCCGACGTCTTTCAAGGGAAAACAACCCCAGTCTATCTAATCGTTCCTCATAAGACAGTCCTTCCATACCAGGCAGCATCCTGGTAAACCTCCTCTGCACTCTCTCCAAGGACTCCACATCCTTCCGATAGTACGGCGACCAGAACTGGGCGCAGTATTCCAAGTGAGGCCTAACCAAAGTTCTATACAACTGCAACATCAAACTCCTACTCTTGTATTCTATACCCTTTTCTATGAAAGCTAACATACTATACGCCTTCTTTATCACCTTCTCCACCTGTGAGGACACCTTCAGAGACTTGTGAACCTGCACCCCCAAGTCTCTCTGCGTCTCTATGCTCCGTATAGTTTTACCTTTTATCCTATAACTCTCTTCTACATTTTTCCGGCCAAAATGCATCACCTCGCATTTATCCGGATTAAATTCCATTTGCCATCTATCTGCCCAGTCTACCAACCTGTCTATGTCCTGTTGTATTGCCTGACACTGCTCTTCTGTACCCGCCAATCCAAGCATCTTGGTGTCATCAGCAAATTTGCTGATCTCACCACCTACCCCTACTTCCAAGTCGTTTATGTAGACCACAAATAGAAGAGGACCTAGTACTGAGCCTTGTGGCACTCCACTAGTGACAGGCTTCCAGCCGGAAAAAGAGCCTTCCACTACTACCCTCTGTCTCCTCCTCCCGAGCCAGTTCTCGACCCATCTACATACCCGACCCTGTATCCCATGTGCCTTCACCTTCTCTATCAGTCTACCATGAGGAACCTTGTCAAACGCCTTACTGAAATCCATGTAGACGACATCAACAGCTGTTATTTAGGTATTCCAAGGTTAAGTGCAGAGCCAGGGAGATGATGCCTGCTCTGGGTGTATTGCGGTAGTAGGCAAACCGTAATGGATCTAGGCACTCCGATAGGCTGGAATTGATTTGTACCATGACTAGCCTTTCAAGCACTTCATAATGAAGGATGACAGACCCACTGGATGATAGTCATTAAGACAGCTACTTGGCTTTTCTTTGCTGGCCAGATGATGATCGCTTTATTGAAAGGACCTCAGATTGGCGTTAGGAGAGGTTAAAAATGTCTGCGAATACCCTCACCAGCTGGTCTGCTCAGGATCCGAATGCTCATCTGGGTATCCCATTCGGGCCAGTTGCTTTCCATGGATTGACTTTTGAAAAGGCTGATCTGATGTTGACAATGGTGACCTCGGACACAGGTTCAGCTGAGGCTTCTGGGATGGAAGACATTCTCTCACTGACCTCTTGCTCAAAACAGGCATAGAATGCACTGAGCTCATTGAAGAGGGGTGTATTGGAGCTGGCAATTCAACATGCCTTCATCTTGTAGCCTTTTATGTTTGCATACTTTGCCATAAATATGGGAGTCCATGTGGCTAATCTGGGACTCTAGCTTGGTCCTGTACTGTCTTTTGGTATCCTTGATGGATCTCCATAGATCATATCTGGATTTCTTATATAGGTCAGGGTCACCTGACCGATGTCACTTTTAAAATGTATATAAATAAATTGATAGGCATTTCTTATTAACAACATTAGTCACATCACCAAAAAATTCAACATGGTTACTCAGTAATGACTTACTGTTTGCAAATCCATCCTGGCTCTCTGTGATGTATTGAAATTGTTCAGCGTCCAGACACTTTCTCACTCATTGTATACTCTTGTGTTTTCCTGACAACAAGATGTTCAGTCCATAATTCCCTCTTTCACTTTCTTAATGTAATGACTTTAATCAAGCAATTGAGGTGGGCCTGTTAGAATATGAGCTCCCTGATTAAGGGCCAAATTGATGGTCCCAATCAATGAGCCTCGTGCTTTGTACTGAATCAAACGTGTCAGTTCCTCTGGGACTGTGAGTGTAGACTGCTCACTGACAGCACTCTGTATGCTGCTGTCAGACTTGTAATAAAGGGATTTTGGTGAAGGGACTTCTGCCTCTGAGGATTTACTACACTTAAATAGCAGAGCTACAAATGCAATTTTACAATCTAAAGGAGAGGCTTCTAAACCGACAGAAATTTCCAAGGTCATAGTTAGGGCATTTGTAATGTTCTCACCTACATCCTTTAATATCCTGGGATGAAAAGCTTCTGGTTCTGGCACTTTATCACTCCTGATTGTCAATATTTCCTTCATTCCAGCATTTTTAGTGAATTTGCATCCCTCTATCAATATCAATTTCTTTATAATGTCTGGCATGTTATCCTTTTTCTCTCTGTAATTACTAACACAAAATATGTGTTTAATTATTTAATATGTCCACCATTTGCCTATTTTCATTAGGAATATTACCGTTATCAGTCTCCAAGGGGTTCACATTGCTCTTACAGTCATAGAGTCACGCAGCGGAGAAAAAGCCCATCAAGTCTACACTGACAATAACAACCACTAAAGCCACTTTCTCCTAACCGTCAACGATTTTTATGTTGATTTTCATTTTGCCTGCAAGTTTTTTTTCATACTTCCTTTTGTGACTCTCATGATCTCTTTGCTCACCTCTCTCCGCTGCCGAGTTAGTCAATGGATGGTTGTTCGGTGGAGATTGGGCTGGGGGGGTGGAGGTGGGGATGGTGTTTGGCTAAGAGGGGGATGGGCTTGCTGTGGCCTGCACTGTTTTTGAGAGCAACAGCCCCTGTCAGTCCATCAGGAACAAAAGCAGAAGAAAGTTGTTTGTTTGTTTGTGGGCGACCTCTAGTGGTGCCTTTAAACAAGTCCTGTGTTGAGCTCCACGTGGTTAATGGCTAATGTGGAGCAGGGTCCTGAACCAAGGACTCAAATATTAAATGAAACTTGAAACTCAGTGATATCTAGATCACAGTTAAGCAGTTGGTGCAGCTCTGGGGGAAAGCAGATTCAAAGGATCATGACCAGAAATTGGTGTCCCAAGTTCTACATTTCTATCCAAGAAATGAAAGGGATCATGACCTATTTACCACTATCAATGCGAGGTCATAGAATCTGCAGTGCAGGAGAGGCCATTTGGCCCACTGAATCTGCACCAACCACAATCCCATCCAGATCCTATCCCCATAAAGCCAAGCATTTACCTCAGCCAGTCCCCCTGACACTAAAGGGCAATTTAGCCTGGCCAACCCACCTAACCTGCACATCTTTGGAGTGTGGGAGGAAACTGGAGCACCCGGAAGAAACCCACTCAGGCACAGTGAGGTTGTGCAAACTCCACACAGACAATGACCCAAGCTGGGTATCAAACCCAGGTTCCTGGTGCTGTGAGCAGCAGTGCAAACCACTGTGCTACGCTGCCATCCCCGAGGTATTCCCATCATTCCTGTGAGAAGGATCCAGATCTCCACTTGGCATTTTCCAGCTTGCCTGTGGCTGTCTATCTTAATCTGGGGTGGGGAAGATCAAATTTAGCTTGCATGACTGTGCTTTGGTGTGTTTTCTCAGGACACAGCACTTCTAATTTCCTTAGTCTTGGCAACAGCACAAATCTGAATTCAAAAGTAGCTATTGAAGCTTGGATCAGCATCTGAAAACACTGGAGTATCTGTGCATTGATAGTGTTCTGAAGAGGATTATTCCTAAACCTGTTGTCCCTGTCTTCACGTTATCTCATTCCGATAGGTTGCAGCATGTTTTAAACATGTTTACCTATTCAGTAGGCCTGAAAGACTGTGAGAAACTTAGGTAGCAGGAGGTTTGCTGTGGTGGCAAATATACAATTAAATGAGCAATTTCTTCCAGTTAGCAAAACCAAACCATTCAGCTCTTGAATGTGATGGAATAAATGTGGCATAGTCCCCTTGACCTAGGCAGAGTCGTGGGCAGAGAACAACGTTTTTGGAACAATGATATGTTCAGTTCAATTCCAATTCTCTTTGCGCACCCACTGGTACACTAAGGCAGACTTTCATATGTTTCCATAGTGAGTAATTCCTGGAACAGGTCCCTCGTCTGTTGCCCGGGGCCTCTGGCTTAGGGGGTACTACTCAGCATCAAGCCTGGCTGACCAGGAGTCTCTCCTGCTCTTACTGCCAGCCATTGGTGGGTTTGGAAGAACTTAAAGGTTGACACACTCAACCATTTTAGCAGTGCGACAAATGCACCATCCACAGTCATCCAATTCTGGGTGGGCCTCGAACCTGGAGCTTCTGGGACATTACCCATAATGCCAGAAGACCTCATATGTGTTCAGTGCTAGTTTATAATTGGTCATTTAAAAACTTACTGCAAAACATATTTAGTTATTATTTATTTCCTCCGTTTTAGGATTCAGGAGGGTGGCACAGGGTGATGCAAAGGACGGTGATATACTTTGTAAAACTTTGGTCTAATGTCTCATCGGAAAATGGCTACCTCCACTAGCGCATCATTCCCTCAAAACATGACTGGAGTGGCAACCTCCATTTTGTTTCCAAGTTCTGGAAGAGAACGTGAACCCACAACATTCTGATTCTGAGGTGAGAATGCAGCCAAATGAACTGAGTCACACTGAAGTAGATGAAAGTGAAAAGAAAAATTAAAATCTAACAATTTTTTAATGGCCCAAGTTTTCCATGCGACATCAGAGCTGCTGCTTCTTAGGGTCGGTCAAACAGAAAGCCTCTCACTTACCTGCTGAGATTTCTCTAAGGCTAAACTTCCCATCCAGACAAAATCCCTGAGCGCAGAGAGCCATGGAGAGACCGACGAAGATTATCAGTGCAGAGAACAGGCTCACTTTTCATAATAGCAGCTCCCAAACTCACCTCAGTTTGAAAATGCCCCCAGGATTCTAGTGAGTGAGTGAGTGAGTTAGAGGAGATAGTTAGGAAAGGAATGAGTGATGTGTGTGCAGGAGTGTGTAAGTGGGTGTGCGTAAATGAGTCTGTGATTGTGTGAGTGAATGTGTAAATGGCTCTGTGTGAGTGAATGTGTAAATGGCTCTGTGAGTGAGTGTGTGAGTGAGTGTATGAATGAGTGGATATGTGAGTGTCTGTCAACGGGCGAGAGAGGGAGCAAGTGAGTGTGTTTGCAAGTGCGTGTGTGAATGAGTTGCTGCATAAGATGAGGAGGTGGGTGATGCGGGTGAGGATGGTTAGTGGTGTTGGTGCAGGGTGGGTCAGATTGGTCAGTGAATGAGTGAGGTGCATAAGTGAGCTGGGTAAGAGTGATTGGGTAGGGGGGTGAGATGGTGGTTAGATCCACAGGGTGAGTGGGTGGGGTGGTTAGGTGTGTCTGTGGGTGGGAAGATTAGGCGGGTAATGCTCAGATGGATATGAGGGTGAGATGGGTACGTGGTAAGATGGTAGGTTAGGGAATGAATGAGTGGATAGGTAGGTAACTGGGTGAGATTTGTAATTTGCACAGCATCCCAAGCAGTAGGTATTCAACATATTGAAAGTTTAAAATTCACAGGCAATTCCAATATCAGGACTTCCATATAATCCCAAAGAACATCTTCTGTCATGTATCCAATCCCTGATGATTCAGAGACAACTATTTTCAGTTCTCTGACTCAAATGGAGATCGCATCTTATACAAGTACAAGATAAAATAGCAAGTAACATTAGTATGATGAAGTGGTCTTCTAACAATCAGTTAAAGGAAGTTGGAGAGAAATTTACCAATTTTTTTCCCCAAATTAGCCTTCAATTTCTTAAAATCATCCTTTTTGCCTTTACCAGTAGCTTCTGTTGTTGGTTGGTAGGGAGGGTCTAATCAGGATATGGCGGGCATCACAACAGTGGGACAAACTTGATGGACCAGCTAATCCTTTCCTGCCGTCATCATGTTTATCACATTTGCCACCTGCCGAGAAAATAACAACTTAAATATTATTGCAACGTAATTGACTGGACTGCTACCTTGATGAGGAAAAGTGAGTTTATCTCTCTGCCTCTTACAGTAAATATCAGCAGCAAAAGATTGGAAATTGTCACCTGGCCTGTCCCCACAGCTGATCTTACTGTTTGGACTTAGTCATAAAATCTGTCTTTCCTAATAGGGGGTTGAGTCATCAGAATATCAACTGTAGTTTACAACTACTGAAGGTAGTTTATGAAACACTTTCCTGTGCAAATGCTACATCAGAGCAGCATGGTGGCACAGTAATTAGCACTACTGTCTCACAGTACCAGTGACCTAACTTGGTTCACTGTCTGTGTGAAGTTTGCACATTTCGTGTCTATGTGAGTTTCCTCTGGTTTCCTCCCACAGTCCAAAAGACAAGCTGTTTAGATGCATTGGCCATGCTGCTAACTTGTCCCTTGATGACAGGGGGAATCACAGAGTGATTCTGAGGATAGGGCTTAGGGTTGGTGCAGACTCAATGGGCAGAATCCTTCTTCTCTGTGGGAATTCAATGATTCTAAATAGAATGCACCTCAGCCCAAAACAAAACTCACTGCAATTGACTAATATCATTGGAGAATTTTCTGCAGACTCTCTTTTGCCTCTTAATTTGTACTATTTCTAATTACTGAGTTTTTCTGCTGTTTTTGCTCATTGTTCCTGAAAATATGGACAACGTGGAGGAACAAACTCACTCAGCACCCCAGGTTAATAGCGTCCCAAGGGTAAGTGTGACTTGGTGAAAGTGAGTGTCAGTGAATTGATATTTAATCCTTGCACATTGGTTTGATTAGAAATTGCTTAAATATATTGCAAAAATAGCTTCCTTTTGAGTTATGTTATAAATCTGGAAATGAAATATAAATGATACCTGGGATTAATTTATTTAACATGACTGAATTTTGGTGTCACTATGAGTTCTGAAATTTCAGGTTAAACTGGAATGCTATATAGCAAGTTAGATTTGAAGTCTTTTATCCAAATTGGATATGGTCAGCATCTTTATCCATTCCCCCATACAAAGTAAACTTTCAATTTACATACGCTTATCAAATTAAATTGTTCTTTTTTTTCAAGGAATTCTCGATATCATTATACAAGCTTTCTGCAGCTTGGCTTTGCTATCTACCTGTCAAAAAATAGAACCCACACCCCGTTCACCTGTCTGCTGTTCCAGGGCTGATTGATAATGACCCCCTCAATGCTTACAGGATAATGTTTCCCCTGGAACACCATTAATAAGGTACCAGATTCAGTGGTAGCATTGTCACACCTGGGACACACTATATTCACCATAAGTATATCTTAATGAAATCCCTCGGCTCTCTGTGTCCCACCCACAGTGTCTATTCTTCCCTTATTTCTTTGCAAAGGGTGACACCTGTGACTTATACCGGCTAGAGAGAGTTGAGCCTTTTCCACACAACTGATTCGCTGCAGTCTGCGAACAGACTCCTGTATCTCCGAATACGTGACCACGTTTCAACACCAGTCTAATGAAATGTGTGGGAGACCTATGAGATTTAGGTGGGTACCTGAGCTGTTTGGGCAGATGGCTGTTTCACATCGGGGTAGACAAATTGTTTTTTTCACTGCAGACGGAAATATTCCCAGGGTATTAAGAAAAGAATCATCCAGACAACCAAATAAGTTGTCAACATTTCAACGCATTTAAGTTTACAACCAGCAGAGGGCAGAGCAGGCAAGTAATTTGCCGGGCACTGTTAACCTAAATCTTAATAAAGAATGTTAGGTATTGGAGGTTTGTGTCTTGCATGCATTTTTCCTTGTTTGTATGTGGGTTGTAGGTAAAGCTGTGGATAGCCATCTGTATTTTATGCCATATAAATAATCCTCTATTTTATTTATTGTACCCGCATGAATGAATTGTATTTCACAGACTTTTCAGCAAGCAGTGTGGAATTTTAGCTGGATTTGAAAGGATCTTGTTTTTAAAACATGTAATCATAATGAGGTAGTGTGATAAATTAAATATAGACATTGCAAACTGCATTGAAAAGCTTATTTGGGGCGCTCGCTACCTTATCACTGACTATATTTCACCAACTCGGTTGACATCAGCATGCATGGTCATTAGATATTTAATTCTAATGATATTAAGCTATTAAAGTATACCGAATAATTGTACATGATGAGTACCACTGGGATATTGAATTTATTGCAGGGTTCACCTTACTAGGGTAGCTGAAATCTGTTATGCACTCTGTATGTCACGTAGGTGGTGAGAACTGTCTACTTTGTCATTTTGTTTTGGTTATTTAAATGCGGCGGGCTGGGTTTGATGTATGTCTGATAGAGAATGTGATTGTCACACCATCTTGCTTTTAAGTGCCTTACAGTTTTGATTATGTGTGTTTGGAATTCAAAGAAATCAGCTGTTCATACATGAATAACATTTAAAAATAACATCCCAATGTCCTTTAATTCATACAAAAATTTGGTTGATTCTTATTGTAAATATAATGTTGCTATGACATTTTCCAGAATTCACCAGCATTGCTGTTTTACTTAAAAATAAATCTGCCTCTTCAATGTGTTTTCAACCTTGCTGTGTTCAAGGTATTGCTGATTCTTGTTCAATGGATGCTTACTCTACCATATCTCACCCATGTAGCCATTCATGTGTTTCTCTGTTTGATGGATACCATCAGACTGTTGGGCTATGAATAGACCAAATCCAGTCTTCGCCCAATGGTCACAATCAATAACTTGCCGCACAGATCACTGAACAGTGATTAGAAATCTATCTGCCTTTTTTTCCCCCAGCACAGGGTTGCTGATGTCAGTTTTAGCACTGAAATTTAATAAGAGTCTTACCTACATAGGTTTCACTTCTTTAAGTTAATTATCCATTGCCTACTGTACTAAGCTACAGTAGATTAATTTCCACTTCCTATGTTGATCTACTATTTCTTTCGAGAAATGGCTTTGTTTATAGAGAGAAGAGGTATTGTGCATAGCATGAGCTAATGGAATGGGGTCTCAGGGTTGTCAGTTCCGAAGAACAGGTATCATTTAGTTAATCAGTAATGAGAGACTATAAGAGTAGCCGGGTAGATAAGGGCAAGGAAGTAGATGAAATATATTTAGATTTTTCAAAAGGCATAAAGTATTCCACTTTTGACTAATGTCAGAACATATAGGGCAGGATTTAACACATCCTCACCAATGGGTTTGAAGGTTAGAGCATATTAAATCCAATAGTTGATCTTCCCATCCATTCCACCACAATTTTACCAGCTGTGGAGATGCAATAGACAATGTGCCTCTGATGGGCCGGCAGCTCTCTGAGGCAGGATCTCATGTCCCTGAAGAGCGGAAATCCTGCTTCCGGTCTGTTCACAGTCAATGAGTCTTTAAATGGTTACAGACTCATGGGTGTGTTACCTCATGACTTTTCTTTTAGTTGGGTTGTAAGGTAGGGGCTTTGTTTTAATTCAACCCATGGAGTGAGAACAAGAGGAGAATTGATTGAAAGTGTAGGGAATAAATGTAATGACTAAAACTGCAAATAGGGGAAGTGATGTTTCCCAAGAATCAGTTTGTGACCACTGTCATTCACTGATGAGAACTGTGACAAAACACAGAAAAAATAAGTAGAACATGCACGTAATTAGCAAATAAACCATATAGATAACCGAGTTGGTACATTTTAGGAAGGAGATTAAGGAAGTCATTCACTCTTTGCAAAATCAGCATGTTAATAGGATGAAAGAACACAGAGGTTGGGAGGTAAGATGTACTGGGGTAGCAAGGTAGCAAAATGGTTAGCACTGTTGACTCACAGCATAAGGGATCCCAGATCGGGTCATTGTCTGTGCAGAGTCTACACGTTTTCCCCCTGTCTGCATGGGTTTCCTCCGAGTACTCCGGTTTCCTTCCACAGTCTGAAAGATGTGTCGGTTAGGTGCATTGGCTAAATTCTCCTTCAGTGTACCTGAACAAGTGCTGGAGTGTGGTGACTGGGGTATTTTTTACAGTAACTTCATTGCAGTGTTAATTTAAGCCTCCTTGTGACATTAATAAATAAACTTTAAATTTAAATGTAATTACATAGGTTGAAGAGAATATTGAAAATTAAGCAAATCAAACATTGGGTTCCATATCTAGAGAGATAGGATTGAAAATCCAAGAAGTTATGTTAACCTTGGATAAAACTGTGGTTAAACTACTTTTGAGGCACTGTGAACAGTTTTGGCCTCCATATTATATAAAGGATATAGAGACACTGGAGGAGATGCAAGAACAAACTAGAATGATGTATATGTTAGAAAGAATTGATCAGTTAGATCTTTTTTCTCTAGAAAAGCCAGGAATGACACTTGATCTGATGGAGGTCTTTAAGATTCTGAAATGGCTTGATGTATTAGAAGCAGAGAGGATGTTTCCACCTGGGATGAATACCGGAATTAGGAGCCATAAATATAAGGCAAATCCAATTGAGAATTCAGGAGAAAGATCTTTATCCACAGAGTGATTGAATGTGGAACTCACTATCACATGGATTAGTTGATGGGATTTGCATAGTTGCGTGTAAGGATACGTCAGATAAACATGTGAGGGGGAAAAAGGAATGGGATATATCAATAGGATAGATGAGAAGGTTCATGTTGAACATAAATGCTAGTGTGGTCCTGTTGAGCTAAAGGTCTGTTTTGTGCTATATTATTATACCATGTTAGCAGGGAAAGATTCAGGGAGATGACTCCTTGCCTGATCAGAGGGGGATTTGGAGTAGGCTTTTGAAGGAGTGGAGAGGAATAGCAAAGTTCAGGGTGAGAAGTCGATGGTGTAAAACCAAGGCAGTTGAATGAACTGCCACTAAATGTGGAACAGAGAGGAGGTGATGAAAGGGAAAGCAGAGTTAGATGAGCTGAATATGTCAAATATGTAAAGTCAAACTAGGGTTGCTGAGCAGTTCCAGGTCATGAACTGAGATATTGGTAAACAGTGAATCAACGGTTGGCAGGGCAGTGGTGATAGGACAATGTACCTCAGTACTGACTAAGATGATGAGATCAATAATGTTTGTCAAACTGGGGATTTAGAAACTGTGAACACAGCTTTGGTGAAGTCTTGAGTTGATAACATCATAAATAATAATGTTGGACAAGATAAGATGAAAGTAGTCTTGGTCAGAGATAGGATAGAAACATAGAAGCTAGAAGCAGGAGTAGGCCATTCAGCCCTTCAAGCCTGCTCCGCCACTCATTTTCATCGTAACTGATCATCAATTCAATATTTTGAGGCTCCCTTCCTCCCCTATATCCCTTGATCCCTTTAGTCCCAAGAGCTATATCTAATTTCTTTTTGAAATAAGATAACATTTTGGCCTCAGCTACATTATATGGTAGTCAATTCCACACATTCACCACCCTCTGGATGAAGAACTTTCTTCTCACCTCAGTTCCAAAAGATTTACCCTTATCTTCAAACTATGACTCCTAATTCTGGATTCCCTCACCTTCGGAACATTCTTTCTGAATCTGCCCTGTCTAACCCTGTTAGAATTTTGTAAGTTTCTATGAGATTCCCACTCACTCTTCTAAACTCCAACGAATACAATCTTAACCAACTTAGTCTTTTCTCATATGACAGACCTGTCACCCCAGGAATCAGCCTGGTAAAATAAACCTTTGCTGTATCCCCTTTATAGCAAGGACCTCCTTCCTCAGATGAGACACCAAAACTGTGCACAGTAATCTAGGGGGAGTGGCTCACTCCAATATTCCAGGATATGTGACTTGAAGTTGAGCTTGGGGTTAAAAAAGGATACTGAAGATGTCCACTATTGAATTCAGCCTGAGAGAAGAACCAGGAAGTGGGTAGAACCAGGAGATGCTGCAGAATGTTTGCTTCTGGTCAGCAAGGTAGTTTCAAACTTATTGATGTCTAAGTGGAGCAGAGTCTGCCTCATCCACAATTTTATATTGCATTGTGATTTAAAAAGCTGGAACCTACACTCTGGAGCAGTTTAACTTATCATAATCAATCAGGCCTTTTCTAAATTGCTGGTGTGCATGTTTTATGCATACACGATGGCACAGGATCAAAATCAGGAAAATTCAAAAGTAAAATGTATCATTTCCTTTCTAAGAGTGGAAATCGATGCTTTGGTTGATTTCTGGAATACCCCTGTTTCTTCACAGCGGCAAGTCAGCTGCAGTAGGAGGCAGTTTAAGGAATTATTGGAATAATTATGATGGATTGCTTTCCCTCTGAACAAACCAGACTCCCTGCTCTGGGACAAAAGTGATCTTCAAGCCAGAGACCTTGGACAACAGTAAGCTTTTAAACCTTTATATCAAGTGATACAAAGGTTAAAACTCGAAGGGTCAACTCCACTGAGGTGGCACTCACTGTGCTGCCATTGGCCGTTTGTAACACATTTGAGGACGATTGCAGGGGTTATCGTCAAACACATTTCTTGATATCAGTCTCCAGCTCACAAAAAAATAGGGTTTCAATTATTTTTGTTTTAATATGGAACAAGACAACTTCTGTTGATCTGATGTCTTTCAACAAGTTTAATTCTGTTTGTAGATTAGTGCTGGAAGTAGCATTTCCACTCAGTGGCAGAGCGGGGCACGAAGCAGACAAACTGCTCATTGTTTGTCTAGCTCCCTGTCTGCCCCCAGCCCCCCTCTCCCACCACCCTTTGCATTAAGCCCTAGGTGGCATTCTTTACATCTGACATCACAGCACTTTCCGTGAGCTGCTTTATCTGACAGGATTTGCTGGGCGAGCAGCGGAGGTGTGCGGAGCAGCGAGAAAGAACAAAACACACCGTTGTGAGGCGGGCAGTCAGGGAGATCTGCGGCGATCGGGTGACTAGCCGCCCATTCAAGCCTTGTAACCGAAGATCATTAGAGAGCATCAAAGGGAATTAATTGGGAGGGAAACAGAAAGTGCTGCTTATGTGTTTTATCTGTTCAGTGATTGCAAAATAGCCCCATAGATGGTCAGTTTGTTACCAGAGCAATTTTTGGAAGCAGTAGTACAGAAATGGTCATTTTTGATTAATTTCCCCCTGCATTCTTCCTTTTATGTTTTTTTTTACACTGCTACCTTACATTTACTGCTACCTTGCACTGCAAAGATTGGTTGTCACCGTGGCTTTGTTTTTCATGCATTTTACTGTGGGCCGGGTTTTTTTTTGTTTTGTTTGTGTGAGCAATAAGTTAAATCCGTTGTGGAATGTGGGAACTCTGATTGGGGTCAATGTGTAAGTGCACTTGAGTTTTCCCTCTGGCTGTGTGAGATTCCCATTCAAGAAGCTTCATTCGTAGAATTAAAGGGCTGGAGATTTTCCTTTGGTCTCATCTTTTTATTTATTTCTAATGTAGGGAATTGGATTAATTTGCTATCTCTGCTCACTTTGGTCGAAAACATCTTTTACCAGTTGCATAGTTTTGAAAGCCGCTGTTAAACTGATGAGCTAACCACATTTCCCCTACATATATATTCTATCACATGATATTAATGCGCAGGGTTAAAAGCTTACTGTTGTCCAAGGCTTGGAGACCACTTTTGTCCCAGTGCACGGACTCTGGTTTGTTCAGAGGTAAAGCAATCTGTCATAATTATTTCAATAATTTCTTAAACTGCCTCATACTGCAGCCGACCTGTCTCTGTTCCTCTGAGTGAGTCTATACAGAGTAGGTGAGGGACACCTTCGTGGTTCTTTCCTTTCTCGGGGAAACACAATACTCTGTTCTCTACCTGATTCAGGGAGAACCACCATAGATCATTGTGATGGCAAAACCAATGGGCTGAATTTCTGCCCCACCTCACCTGATTTTCAATAAATCCTTTCATGGGGCGTGGGCTGCACTGGCAAAGCTAACGTTTGTTGCCCATGTGTTCAAGAGCTGGCTAGATATAGCACTTGGGCCAAATGGGATCAAAGGTTACAGGAAGAAAGCAGGATTAGGCTATTGAATTGGACAATCAGCCATAATCGCAATGAATGGCAGAGCAGGCTTAAAGGGCTAAATGGTCTTTTCCTGCTCCTCTGTTCTATGTTTCTATCCCTAGTTGCTCTTGAGAAGGTGGTGATGAACTGCCTTCTTGAACTGCTGCATTCCACATGTTGTAGGTATACCCACAGTGCTGTTAGGAAGGGAGTTTGACTCAGAAATAGTGAAGGAGTGTTGCTTTAGTTCCACATGAGGACGGTGTGTGCCTTGGAAGGGAACATAAGGTGGTGATGTTCCCATGTGCCTGCTGCTGTTCCCCTTCTAGATGCTGCCAAAAGAGAATTAGTGTGTTGCTGCAGTTTATATATAATACCCACTGCTGCCATTGTGCATTGATGGTGGAGGGAGTGAATGTTTAAATTGGTGGAGAAGGTACCAATCAAGTGGATTGCTTTGACCTGGATGCTATAAAGCTTGTTGAGTGCTGTTGGAGCTGCGCTCATCCAGGCAAGTAGAGAATATTCCATGACACCCCGATTAGTGCTTGTAGATGGTGGACAGGTTTTGGAAGGAAAAGGGAATGTGAGGATGGGAGTTACTCACTGGAGAATTCCTTGTTCTTGATCTGCTCTTGTAGCCACAGAATTTATATGGTTTGACCATTCAGTTTCTGATTAATTGTAACCTTCAGGATGCTGATAGTGGAGGATTCAGAGATGGTAATGCCATTGAATGTCAAGGGGCAATGGTTAACTTCTCTCTTGTTGGAGATGGTCATTGCTTGGCATTTGTGTGGCATGAATGTGACCTATCCGAATATTAGCCCAAATCCGAATGTTGTCCAGGTCTTGTTGCAGAGAGACACAAACTGTTTCACTATGTGAAGCATTGTCAATGGTGCTGATCGTGATAAATTAGTTATTTGCTTAGTTTCATACATTTCCTATATTTATACAGTAAATTTTGATGCTCTTCCATTTAAATGAGAAAGGAAGCATAATATTTTCCAGTACTTTAACATCAATGTTGTTTGTCACCTGGATACTTTACCAAAACACTTCAAGCCAAAATGAAAGAACAAACTGATATTTCTAAGCACCCTTCATGTCTTCAGGGAATCCCCATTGTCCTATGCACCCCTCAACCTCTTGGGGGTCTGGTGTGATCAAAATATGACAGGCAAAATAATCAGTGTAGGAAGATTTAAAAAAGGAATGTAAGGGTTTGAATGAAATTATCGACAGTAGCTTTTAATATTTCTTAGACTGGGAATTGATAAATATAATGATATCATGCTTTGTTGTGAAATCTATTTATTTTGTTTCAACTCTTGTAAAAACATTCAAGCTATGTAAATTATCACAGCAATAAAACTCTCATTGAATTGACAATCGGATTTATAATTTCTGTTAACCACTGCAGTGCACAGATTACACAGCATGCATGATAATACTTTTGGAATGTGTGCTTGCACAAATATGAAAGTAAGGAGTTTTTTTTAATTATGTAGGATGTTGGTGAATAAGGGAATATCAATTCAGTGATGAGGGCCATTCAATTTAAAATTGCCATTAAGAGATTGAGAAAAGAGGTTAGCAGATTAATTTTACGCAGAGGCTTTTAAGAGCATAGGTTGCTCTGTTGTAGGAAATGATTGGAGCAGAGATCATTAGAATTTTTAAGGGAAATTAGATTCACATTTGATGCAAAAGAAATTATAGCCGTGGTAAATGTGTGTAAGATACTCTGTCAGAGAGTCAGTGCAGATTGGATGGGCCGAATGGCCTCCTCAGCACTGTAAGGATTCTACAATTCTATGATAAGTCATGGGAGAGGGTAGATCCATGGGAGTAGGTGGCTTTGGATTTTTGTCGCAAAGAGCTAGCATACAGACGATAGGCTGATTGGCCTTCTTCAATGGCGTAACCATCAATGGTTCGATGGATATTCTCTGGCAGTCTTGAATCAAGAGTGAACAAATTACAGTGCAAAGAGGAATCTATCGTAGAAATAAGGACCTAAGAGCAAAAGCACAATGACAAATTGACACCCAATGGGGAAACGGTATCAATTGAAGCAAAACTTGGCTCTATAAATGTCAAATCCCGAGATCAAATCACACTTGCCGTTGGACATAAATATGCGCAGCGCTGAGAAACCGTCACAGAATATGCAAAGCTGATTCTCTTGTGTCACCAAGTCACAACTGGCACACTGAGAATATCAGCTATTGTCCATAAGGAAGTAGCAGGAAGGATAAATGTTAATGAAAGTAAATTAGCTTGCAGTGTTAAAATAATAGAATAACAGCAGAGAAGGAGGCCGTTCACTGTATTGCGTTGGTGCAAGAGGAGTCCATTCCCCAAATGTGTCCCAGCAAATTTTTACCAATCTGCTGTTTATCCCATTCCCTTTTGGAAGCCACAATTGAATCTGACTCCCCCACACAGTCAGTGTGTTCTTACTCTAAAAAACTCATGGAATAAATTACCCCACATTGCCACTGCTGCCTTTTGCCAATCACTTATTTTGGACTTCTCTTTTTCTCAATCCTTTTGCCAATGGCACTTGTTGCACTCTGTCCGCTTTTTCTAGATTAGCAAAATCTTTCTACGTTTCTATCAACTCTGCTCCCAACTTTCTCTCCCTCAAAGAGACAACCCTAGCTTCTCCAATCTAACCACCTAACAGAAACTCCTTTTCTTTTTAAAGGTGTAACATCCTTCCAAAAGCTGCCCAGAATTGGACACAATGGCCCCAATTTTACTGGTTCACCCTGCCCGTCAATGGCGGACTGAGCCGATAAAATTGCGAGAGAGCCGAGGAATTCAGGATCATGCTTGATTTCTTGGTTCTCATGATTTTACCAGCACTGGATTTCACTTATTTCCAGTGGGAGAGTGATTATATTATCTATGTTTATTTGAACCTGCATTTACATTTGTTTAGCGAGCCCACACTCAATTGTCCAGGCTCACTTACCTTTGCAGGTTCTCTTTGGTGAGGAAAACACCTCCTGGGGAAACAGTTATGTTACCTTTGCTGGTAGAACAGAATGCCATTGAGGCTCCCTTGAGGAGGTGGAGGACAGGGGGGCTCCCCTTTGGCTGAGCACTGCCAGCCTGGCACGTTGGCAATGTCTCCCGGGTCTTGGCATGGTCCACAATACAGTGCCAGATGGGCCTGAAGGGAGGGTGGGGCATATGGGGGTGAGGCCTATGTGAGGGCAGGGCCTTTTGGGGTGGGGGAGGCGGGGTGAAATTTCCAAGTGCTATGAAGCTGATATCAATCACTGCCCCCCATGATTGTGGGTGGGGAGCTTTCTTTGAGGCTAGCTGCAGCAGCAAAGGCCTGATAGCTCTCCTTCTCTGTCAGACCTCTGTAGTTAGAATTGCGCACATGCAGCTATCGAGGTCTGCACAAGCACAATAGCTCCTTCTGCTGCCTGATCAGGCTGGCTGATGAGTTTAACCCCACTAGCTGTAATAGCTAGAAACAATCTAGCGCAGCTTTTCAAGCACTATGTGCATAAGATTAGAAGTAAGATCTACAACTCTCCCATTTACATGCTAGGTGGACATTTAGAACTCCAGTGGGCAGAATTCTCCTGTTGTTCACACTGGCAGGATTCTCCTGTCTCTCCAGCAGTGCACCCTCAACCACAAGTTTCCCGTCAACATGGGATGACATCAATGGCAGCAACGGGTTGGAGAATACCACTGCTAGCAAACAATGTGCCCCCACTTTCCAGCAGGAAGCATGTGCTGAGATGCTAGAGAATCTTGCCTAATGTTTCAGTTGAGACCAAACTAGAATTGTATAAAAATTCTATGTTTTTATATATACTGTGCCTCTATAAAGCCCAGGATTATCTGTACCTTCTTGGCTTATCTTCAAGCTACTCTGTCACCTTCAACAATTTGTACACTTATACCCCCAAATCTCTCTATTCCAGAATCCCTTTAGAAATGAACCATTTATTTCCTATTGAATCTTTTCATTCTTCCTACCTAAATGTATCACTCCAGACTTCCCTGCACTTAATTTCACTTGCTATTAGCTCACCATTCCACTCTCCTGTCTATTTTCTCTTGAAGCCTGTCGTTATCTTTACCGTAAGTTCACAATGCTGTCAATTTTTGTGTCATTGGCAGATTTGGAATTTAGACCCTGTACACTCCAATCTCAGCCCTTAATGTATTTCAAGGCAGACAGTAGCATTAACATTGATCTCTGGGCAACCCCACAGTATGACTTCCAGCAATTCATTAGCCTAGAAACAAAAGTGAGCAGCCTTCAAAAGTACATCCTGGATTGTGAAACTTTTAGAAAATCCCATGGATTTTCCATGTACCATATAAATACAAGGTCTGGCTTTTCAATATGAACTCCTTATAGATTACTGCCAGAAATAGACAAAGCTTCTAGCATTTGATAAGCAGGAAGACCTCACTTCACAAAAGGCAGAGATCTCAAGGAACTGAACCAGAAGGATGATCATTTAATTTTAGCTTCGTTTCTTTCTCGGTCACTGCCACTGTCATTATGTTGCCAGCGCCATGTATTGGAGACCTCATTAGAAGCTAAAACTGGCAATCCTCAACATTGCTCTTGTTGCAGCTCCTTAACTGACGCTTACTGCTGTTTGCAGCATGAAATTTATTGACAAATTGCAGCAGGTGCCAATACAAAAAAGGGCATTCCAATTTCTATCTGTGGGAAGCAGAACCATGTGAGTTGAAAGATAATGCTATTGCGAGTACAATTATGTCACCAGGCTAGTGCAATGTGTAAACAAAGTTTACCACTGTCTCTGTTGAAGTACCTATATGTGTCTGTAATGTGTATATATAATTTCAGTGTAGTAAAAGGCTTAACATGTGTGATTTATGTGCATGAAATCTTCTGTATGTGGGTATAATAAAATAATTTTGCAAATATCTATTTTGCTGCTGAGGGAAAGCTTATATTTGTGTTACCAAGTGTTTGGTTCCAGAGATGCATCATTGGAAGTTGTAGCTTTTGGGGCAATGTTATGAATGTGAAATCTGGGTTCAGTTAAATGTTGCAAAATGATGAGAATCCTACTCTCAGTTTCTACCCAAGCCATCTCCATTCTTTCTGAGTAGAATATTTG
The DNA here is from genome assembly GCA_024679065.1 of Sphyrna mokarran. Classification (NCBI taxonomy): domain Eukaryota; kingdom Metazoa; phylum Chordata; class Chondrichthyes; order Carcharhiniformes; family Carcharhinidae; genus Sphyrna; species Sphyrna mokarran. The sequence goes on from JAGIQG010000015.1 coordinate 39,675,312, forward strand.
TGTCTTTAAAGTTGCTGTGGAATTTGAAATGTGACTGTGAGATTTGACGTGCAATGGGTGAAGGGGAATGGCTGGATAGTCAGCGTTTAGCTAGGGTAAATGCACGGGATAAGGCCTGGGTTGCATTATGGTCGGTGCAGACTCAATGGGCTGAATGGCCTCTTTCTGCACTGTAGGGATTCTTTGACTTCAGGTTGGGCAGCAAGAGAAATAAGTGGGTTAGTTGCTGAAAACAATGAACAGAATTTGATCAAAGAGAAAAAATGGGATCAATTTGGGAAGGAAAGTGTTTAGGTAGTGATAAAGGAAAAATCAGTGAGAGAACAGGCAGAGAGAAAAATAAGAAAAGCGACAAATTTCCCTTGCCATTGTTAATGGGATATTAAAGCATGAAATCTTGTTTGTACGTCGCATTCATATTTATGTTGCTAGCTCTCATGTATCCATCAGAGCTTTGGCTATTTGCTCTTTTCAGTATTCCGGTGAAACCAAAACAACATGAATTGGAAAAGTTTTGCTCTATATTTGCTTATTAATATTCATCTCCTATTTATTCACTGCCTTTATCCTCTTCAAGACCTCCATCATCCTCTTTCACCCCATCTCTTTCTAATTGCCTTCTACATGCCTTTATCAAGCTGCAGTTCTCCATTTCCCTATTGTCACTTTGTATTTCCACTGTTCCATTCCCCATTTGCAACATTTTCTTCAGCTTCCTCTGTGCCCCAGTAAAATGCTTCTGTGCCTTTCACACTTCTGGTGTTTCCTGCAAGCCTATTTATCTTCTCCAACTCCTTCCTCTCCTGACATTTCCCATCTCTATTATCATATATGACCTTCCCTTCAGCCCTGATTGGTTCCCTTCACTATCTCTTTTTATAGTAGTTAGAAGTGACAGCAGTGTTGCTGAGGAATATTTGGCCCACAGGGAGGAGGCTGCAGGCTGGGGAGCAGCCAGATGTGGGGAGATTAAGTTGGTGATAAAATTCATTGAATGAAAGGAAAGAGGATGGGGGGAGGCAATGCTGGCCAACAGTGCATGGAGGAAGATTTACTATGTTCATAACATGTTGGCCATGTTATTGACCATGGAAGGTGTATTATCGAGTCTTGCAATGGAACTCGAGGCCAGAGCATTTGGCTCAAATGCAGGGATGATGCAACCTCCTTAACTATAAGGCAATTTGTCCTTTTTGTTATAGAGATTAGTTATATAGAATATTAATTTAGATTAATAATGTCATTATCTGGACATATTTTTATCATATATATCTATATTGAATTTTTAAATAAACAAAGGACATTGACCTACAGCAGCTAATATGCTGCATTTGTGAAGTACACAACCCACATTGTGGAGACAGAGTCTAAGGAGCTCCCAGTGACAGTGGCTAAAATAAGCCCAGATTAAAACCACAAAGAGGTCATATGATCCAGCTCTTGAGTGAAAAGTACTGGATTTGAATGAACAGAGTTCAAGGATAGAAGGGAAAATGGCCTTATTCTCTTTCTCTCTTTCTTTCTCTCTTTCTCTAAAACCTCTCTGGTTAAAGCTGGGTTGACTGTGATTTGAAAACCCACCAGAAGACCTCATTGCTGCAAATTAAGAGTTCTTAGAGGAGGACTTTAAATCAACACAACTGTCTCCAAGAGAAAAGAGAACCAGCCATGCCTGCTTCAGTGAGAAACCTAAATACCAATAGCTCCTAAGGGAAATGATCTTTCAGATATAAATATCTGGACAATCTATAACTACCTTTATCTGACTTTACTGTTTTATTTAGCCAAGTTTTCAGATCTAATATCCTAAAGTGCTTTATTTATTTTCTGTATGCTTGTTGGTTGGGGGGTAAGGAAACAATTGCATTTTGTATGTGTTGCTTTTGCAATAGTGTGTAGTTGGACATATTTCCATGTTTTAAGCTTTGTGTTAGTAATTTCTGCATCTTTGCCTGTATGAGTTTTAGCACTGAAACTAACTCATCGCTAGTTAACTCAGGAACCTTGCTGGCTTAGTCCTAAAACCAAGCTACACGCTGTTAAGTTTATGTATTGAATCAACAATATCTCTTCCTTTTTAAATTCATGAGATGGAGATGCCAGTATTGGACTGGGGTGGGCACAGAAAGAAGTTTCACAACACCTGGTTAAAGCCTAATGGTATATTTAGAGTCATGAGCTTGTGATTCCAAATAAACCTGTGCTGTAAGACTTCTTACTTTTTAAATTCAAACTCTTCTATAACCAACCCAGAAATGGGACAAAAAGAGGAGTCAGTTCAACCATCTGAACCTGGTCATAACATTGCACACAATTAGAGGGATAGGGAGAAAAAGATGACAATTTTAAATTAGAGAATAAAATCAATGTGGATCAGTGAAGTGGGCACATGTGATGGGTGATCAGGACTTGGTATGGGATAGGATAAGAGGATCAGAATATTGATATAGTTGTTATGGAGGCTGGCCAGGAGAATGTTGAGTTCGGAGGTGACATATATATGGGCAGCTGATGGAGTAAGACGGGGTGAAGAAGAGCGTTCTTATAGAGGTAGAAGCAGGGGATCTTTGTGATTAAGATAATATCAACTAATGCATATTTTAGACCATAAGTTTTTTTTTATAGAACCCCTACAGTGCAGAAGGAGGCCATTCGACCCAGCGAGTCTGCACTGACTCCCTGACAGAGGATCCCACCCAGGCATATTCCTGTAACCTATGTATTTTCCCACTAATCCCCCTAACACCAACACCTTGGGACACCAAGGAGTAATTTAGCCTGACCAATCCACCTAACCTGCACATCTTTGGAGTGTGAGAGGAAACCGAAACATAAGGAGGAAACCCACATAGACAAAGAGAGAATGTGAAAACTCCACACAGTCACCCAAGACTGGAATTGAACCCAGACCCCTGGCGTTGTGAGGCAGCAATGCTAACCACTGTGCCGCATGCAGTGATATCACAGAATGTGAAAAGGCCATGTATATGAAACAGCAAGTCATTTGTAATAGTCCATTTATATTTTATACTCTCACTACTTTCTTTTAATCTCCTGAGGTAGATGAAAAACTCTGAAATTTTATCTTAACTCCCAAAGGCAACATGTGATAAGAATATTTCATCTCATTTACTGCTACATCCTGGAGTGCCATATGTGTTCCTCAATAATATCCTTTGGAGATAAAGACCTGGAAAACCACGGCTCCAACCAGCTGTGAGAATCTGGCAGGATTGGCCTCCCAAAAAATGAACATTACTCTGCGCGTGACCTGCCTGTGTAAGGAGCCACTTCACAGCTTTTGACACACACAGCATACCTTCAGAATAAAATAGCAGTTTCGATTCTGCTGAATTTAAACAATCAAAATTATTTTAATGCTTAAAAAAAACCCACATTCCATTTATTTTGTGAAAAGTAGTCAGGGTGGTACACGTGCAGATCAAAGAAAAAAAAGCCACCATAGCACACAAGCCACTTAATGCATGAAAGCTTAATCAGCACTTTGAGGAGTAATACAGTGCTGGGAAAGCTATTGGCCTTAAAAATAAAAGCATCAAAGTTTTAATGAAAGTCTGTTTGGATCAATGTATCATAAAGAGCATCCAAAACTGCTTAGGAGATCCTTCAGTAAAAATGAGAATGGATCTTCAGGATTTAGTCAGTAAAGCCTGCCTGTTTTGACCTTACTTGGTCTCATATTAAGTCTGCTGTAAGTCTATGAAAGCAGTTTTTGTTTGGTTAATGCGTGGGATTGCGGCCACCATTAGACAGTACTGTTCAACTGATGCTGCCACTAAACTTCAGTATGCATATAATTGGCTGATAAGACTACGGCATCAAATGGCTAAGGGACAGCTATCATAGAATTTGAAGATTTGTTCTTCTTTGCATTTCATTTACATCTCAAGCCATATTGGAGATACAGTTGAACAAAGCTGCGGCTTAAACAGTGATTAGATCTGAGTGGCTTGGATTTTCGCTGAAATTGCTACGTTTTTATCCCATGTATTCAGAGCATGGGTGAAAAATGATACCTTAGGTAAACTTTATTATTTAGTGAGGCAGTTTTAGTGCATTGCAATCTGTCAATTAGTCAAAAGCCTTTGGCACCATTAGTGTCAAGGGTTAGATGGAAATGAAGCCTGGAATAGGCCAGAAATCCAGCAGTGCAGCTTTGATAAGAAAACCTCCAACCTTGTCCTGCTCCAGCCAGTTACCTTTGCCAAACAGAAGCCTCAAGTCCATGAGGACAATTAATGTTTTCATTAATCCCTCAATCTGTTGAAGATTTCAAAAGGAACACCATTTTGTTTGATACAAAGGAATTGTTTCTGGATTCTGAATGGCATCACCTTGATACAATATTGGGTCATTTACACCTCATTTTAAATTCTGCTGCTTACATCAAGCAATAGGATTTATAGATTTTGTTACGGACTGTCTTTTCGAACACCAAATTGGAAACGTATTTGAATCCAAAACGTATTGGATTCAAAGAATTATGAAATCTGCTTTGCATCAAAGTATTATTTACCTGTAACAAAATAATATTAATATATGTAATATTATTGGACAAGCCAGAAATGAGAAAAGAAACCATTTTCCCTCACTAGATGAGGAACAAAATCCATTGCAGAGAATAGTGTTTCATGAAAAAGAACTGTTATTCAAAGATAATGGAGAAAAGAAAAAATAAATCCGATTTTTTTTAAAGTTCAAAATATCTCACCTGTTTTTTAAAAAAAGAATTCAAAACATAACATGAAAGCATGTTTAACTTAAATTTGTAGCAATTTTAAATATATTCTTTAATCATTTTAAATAATAATTTAGGAAGTTGCATTCATAAGTATAATTTCAAGCTCTATTTCGTGCAGGTAATTTATGTATGTAGGATATTTTTTTAGTTAAGCCAGGTACAAAACTAACTAGTTTAAAATGATTTATACAAATGCATTACCTAGGAACTATATATCACTATTCCCTGCAAACCTATTGGTGATAGCCACCTTAAGAAAGGTGGCCGAAATATTTTTCCCGAACATTAGTCCCTCAACATCAAACTCAAGTAGCAGTATTGTAACATTAAGCATACAACAGTCAAGTCACTTTGAGTCAGACAGCTCTGGAGTGCATTCCTTTTACAGAAGGACAGAATCATTATCTGAGAAGCGTACCCTATAAATTGAAGCAATTTCAGAATAAATCGTAATCTCATACCTTGCCATGAACACGCAGCTTGAGTTCCTAACATTAGAAGCCACAGGGGATGTAATTTTTTAGCATAACATATTCATCTACAAAAGGTAAAGATTGAACATTCATATCAATTGCATTTGTTCCAAATATGAAGCAATATGACATGCAAGAAACATGTAATTTTAGGGTGATAATTACATTGTTTTATTGGTGTATCTGTGGATTAAGTAACGGTCCTATCTATGCTGAATAATTATCACAACCTTTCAAGTGAAATTACTTTTGAAATTTTAGCATTTCCATCTCTGGTGGAAAATTGTGTGTTTATTTGTGATGCAAAAATATTTCTGCTTAAGTGTAATTTTGAGATTCTTTAAATACTTAATATTACTAAGCTTCCATACATAGGGGAAATGGAAAAAAAACAGAAAAACTGTCAGCAAAATTTATCACCAGGTTTTTTTAAAGATGCATTTAAATCACTGGTAAGCTTATTTTATTTGTTACATTTTCTTCCTCTCTTCTTCACTCCTTGTCTTCTCCGATTTTTCCTTTCCTTAAGCATTGACAGACGGAATAATTCTGAGTTGTAAGCTGCAACATTTTATGGTCCTTTTATTCTGGCAGAGTTGGCACCACTGACTACAGGAAAATAGTTGTGACATTAAGCCATGTCGATAAATGAACAGCAGCAAGTAAAATAGGAACCCATATCTCAGCCTTCAAGAGAGGTGAGATGGGGCCACACGAGCTGCTTCATCTGTATTAACAAAAAAAAAGCAGAATGTTCAAAGCAAACTGATTGAGAATGGCAATTTTTTTTTAAAAAAATCTCCACCATCAGTAGCACATCCCTGGTATGAAACAATGCAGATTATGTGAATTGAATGTCTTTTGCAACTTGCACATTTGTTAACTTCCAAAATTTAAAGGTTGTAAGAGAACAGAACAAAAAAAAACAAACATTTGTTTGAGTTTTATAATTACAGTCCTTGAGAAACACTATATAAACTTTCTTAATTCAGTGCAAATCAATCTAAAAGTTTCACATAATTTTCTGAAGCAGCCAGAATTAAGGAGGGGAGAGGGTGGATGGCCCTTAGGAGACAGACATTTAGCATTTTATAATGAAGTTACATTATAATTAATATATTTAATCATATATTTTAATGGGACATAAATAGTTATAACTCAAAATGTAATCTAAGGTAGACTGGACTCTAAATAGACATCTTATAAGAAATGGGCAGTGCAATTCTATTCTTAAAATCTAAAAAGAGCAGCCATTAAAATGATAATGAAAAATTCTAAAATTCCTGAGCCATTCTGAATATTGTTTAAAGAAGCCGTACAATAGACAGTATGATTTTCTGTAAATTCATTTGTTTTTTATAATCAGTTTGAAATATACAGAAAATGAAACAGAAATCCTTCATGTTGTTAATGTTGGTAACAATTCTTATATTGTAGTTCGTTTTACATCTCCTTTTGGGTTTGACATTTTAGTTAGTGAAAGTTCTGCCCGTAATCCTTTCTGTGAAAATGAGTACTGACCCTGGAAAAGTGTGTAGTCAATAAAGGTGACTTCCTCTATACTTCAGTGTTAAAATATCATGCCCACAGCTCTTGCACATAAAGGTAACTAATTATGATTTGATGCCTGTCATTACCATGGCAAAACTGATATTGTTTTAACCCGGGGTCCTTCCCATTAATGAGAAATAGACAGAAGCACCATAAGAATGCAATTGGCAATGCAGATTTATTTTCAATAACATATTAAACTGTATCCACTACAAGTACCCTTTGTTCTTACATTTAATGCTTTTTGGTTGAGGAAATGTCTTTTTGCTGCAACTTTTTCCAAATGAATACCTTTTTCTTTAAATAGGCACAGTGAAATTATATTTATTTCAAGGACTTCAGGATCATAAAATATATCAAACCAATGTAGCAAAATGTTAGAAATCACATTGAACAAAATGATAATTTTAGGTGCACTAGTAAGTATGATAGTTGTTTGATCTTGTTATTAGCATTGTGAATTAAAATGGACACAAGTTGAGTGATATGTTTATTTTTACTCTACCTTTTGGAATGAAGTTCCGAAGAATCACAAAATAGAGATTTTCATTAGACAAACAATGGATGCTTAGAGTGCTGGTCAACATATTGAACCTATACAGATTGACCAAATAGATTAAGAGAAAATCCTCCTCGACTCAATCCAGCAGATGGACAGTAGGGTGTCTGAAAAATATCGAGATAAATGTGCTGCCTTAAAATGACATCCATATGTCCTAAATGACATTCATAAATCCTCTTTGTGTACTTTGATCAACAGAAAAAAATGAAGCAAAAATATTTTTAACATTATCATCAAATTTCTGAAATGGAATAATTCTTAAAGTTAGCATGGGATTGATCAAAATGGCAGTCCTGATTTGAGACATATAGATGTATCATTCATTTAATTTTAATATATTTATCGATCCACTGCAATTTCAAGAATAGGCAATGTTTGTATTAACTAGTTTTGGAGAGAAGGTATCATCCATAATAAAAACCAATATTAAACCTAATAGGAAAAAAGTAACACTAATCCAATAACATAAAAGCTCTGACAAAGGGTCTTTAGACTCAAAATGTTGGCTCTATTCTCTTCTCACAGATGCTGCCAGACCTACTGAGATTTTCCAGCATTTTCTGTTTTTGTACTCATCCAATAACATTGGCCCAATTTTAAAATCAGTTCTACATGTCAATTATTACACTTCTAGCTGACCACAGATCTTTTGTAGGTTTTTGAAGATAATTTACAATAATTCGAGAGGCATTGCAGTACAGTTCTCCCAATTGGTAAAAAGAACATCTTCTACCAGTCATACTGAAGAATTGTCATTGAGCCACATATTGACTAATCCAGGAAATATGAGTTAGAATATTTCCTTCACTGTGGAATCATGTACAGAAAGCTAAATGAAATAAGGGAAGGAAAGATGTAGAGAGGAAACTAAAATGAATGGACAGAGATGAAGGAGATTTTTTTCTCCTAAAAGGTCATTTGTGTGTGGAATCTTCTTAAAGTTTAGACATTAAGTCTATTCATTAGTGTCACAAGTAGGCTTACACTGCATTAAAGTTACTGTGCAAATCCCCTTTCTGCCATACTCCAGCATCTGTCCGGGTACGCTGAGGGAGAATTTAGCGAGTACAATGCACCTAACCAGACATCTTTCAGACTGGGGAGGAAATCCACGCAGATACAGGGAGAATGTGCAGATTCCGTACAGATAGTGACCCAAGCTGGGTGTTGAACCCGAGTCCCTGGCATCGTGAAACTGCAGTGCTAACCACTATCATCTTCCACAGAAAGTAGCGGTGACTGGGTCATTGAATTTGTTCAAGGCAGTAAGAGTTAGAGTCAAGGGTTATGGCAGTTAGATAGGAAAGTGAAGTTGAGGCCACAGCCAGATCAGTCATGATCTTATTGATCGGTGGAGAAACTTGAAGAGCCAAATGGCCTATTTCTGCCTGTACGTTCCCAGGATATTAAGTGAAAGAGAGAGAGAGAAAAAAAGACTCAAATAAAAATTTTAAAATAGCTTTATTATGATTTTCCTCTTTTAAAGACTCAAAATAATCAAGGTTTAAAGGAATGAGAATCTGCATTTGATAATTTGCAGTGCCAGAGAGGTTGTTTGGCAATTTGAAGGTTGATTTTGTCAGTTAAAAAGAATCACTACACTTGAATGAATGAGTCTTAACTTTTGCTGCCATTCTTAGTGGGTATCTAAGTACCCTCTAAGCCTACCTAGTACCACAACTTCACCCCCTTCATATTTTTGAATGCCAAATGCCTTGGAGCAGTACCAGTGAAGTGAAATTTGTAGAAGAACAAAGCTTCCTGAATTCCATATTTAACTGTACATAGGCAATTGCCAGAAGTTGCTGTTGGATTTACTCCATAACACGGAGCGCTGATCGCTTCATGTTATTCCTACTGCAAAATCTCTGAACCAATATATGCAAATGAAGATTGTATAGGTAGAAAAGAATGACAGCTGTCTCCAAAAGAGTTCATAAACAATAAGTAAAGGGATCCATTCCATCATTGTCAGAGCAAGAATCTAATGAATTCAATGCAGCTAAATAAATTTGTTATAAAAATAAAATAATTATATAGAACATAATGGCCTGGATTTTCAAGTTGTCATGGAGACTCCAAAGTATCCAAAATAGTGCACAGACCCTAGATCAAGAAGTCCTCCCCCCATGTCTATAAATAACCACTTTGGCACAGAGCAGGCAGGGGCAATGGGACAGGATGTGTTTTACTCATGCCCAGTTCAGGTCTCAGACACAACATTTAAATTACCACTGAGGTGAAGGAAAAGCGATTTCTGACAATGATGATGACAGAACCTATCTTGTGGGTCTTACAACCTTTTGACAATTTCACAAACCTCTCAAAAAGTCTTTGGAAAGTATATTATCGCTTTGAGTGCAGAAAATTTTAAGAAGTACCATTGGAGGTTTGGCAACACACATAGAGGTTATGGCTGACCGCCAAAATGGTTGTAGACCTAGAGACATAGAAAGTGATGAGACATTAAACTAAGGCTCTATTTGTAGACGCAAAAGGCCCCATGTGGGTGAATAAAAGATTGATGCCACAATCGGAAGAAGGGCAAGGAAGTCTTCCCTGATTAATATTCATCCCTCAACCAGCATTGCAAAAACTCATTGCATTCCTGTTCATTCATGGGAAGTGGGTGTCGCATCTATTGCCCATCCCTAATTGCCTTTCAACTGAGTGGCCATTTATAATTCAGCCACATTGTTGGAGGTCTGGAGTCACATATGGGCCAGGGTAGGTAAGAATGGCAGATTTCCTTAGAGAAACGATGGATTTTTGTGATAATTGACAAAATATCATCTTTAAGTTTTATATCTCAAGCTTTTTTTATTGAATTCAAATTTCATTATCTATTGTAGTGGGATTCAAATGTGGGCCTTTGGAAATTGCCATGAGAGTTTAAGAGATGGGAGCAGAAGTAGCCCATTCAGCCCGTTTGAGTCTGCGCACCATTCAGTGAGATCATAACTCATCCGATGTGTTAATCTTCAACTCCACTTCCCACCTTATCCTCATAACTTAATTACCTTACTGATTAAAAATATTAATTGCCCGGAATCTCTCGATCACTAGTCTAGTGACATTTCCAGAAACCATTATGCCACTATTTCCCTGTGCTGTGCACAAACTGGCTACTGTGTTTCCTTTGTTACAACATTAATTATATCTCTAAACTACTTCCTGAGCTGTAAAGCACTTTGGGACATCTTTTCATTGTGTCCATCTGATTCCTGATCTCTGGAGTATCGGGTGTGCGATAATAGTGTGTTCATGAAATGTGAGTGTCATTCAGAAAGACAGAGACTAGACTTGATCCACTGGTGAAAATATCAATCTCATCTATGTTAATGAAGATGACCAGAAACAACAGTGGAATCATAGAATCCCTACAGTGCAGAAGGAGGTCAATCGGCCCAGCAAGTCTGTGCCAACCACAGTCCCACCCAGGCCCTATCACCATAACTCCATGCATTTATCCTAGCTAGTCCCCCTAACACTAAAAAGCAAATTAGCATGGCCAATCTACCTAACCTGCACATCTTTGGGCTGTGGGAGGAAACTGGAACATTCAAAGGAAACCCACGCAGATGTGGGGAGAATGTGCAAATGCCACATAAACAGTGATCCAAGCCACGAATTGAATCCGGGTCCCTGGCATTGTGAGGCAGCAATGCTAACCACTGCACCATCACGCTGTCCTATTTGGAGTTCCCAAACTATAGGTCTTCAGACCAAAGGTCTGAGGAGGTGCTAATTTCTTAACTTTGATAACACAGCTAGGAAAACTGGGCAGAAGCAGAAAGGCTCAAGAGGGAATAGGAGAGAATAGTATATGTTGAACTTGAATTAAAATATCCACAAAGTATTTCTGGCTGTGCTGAGTTAGCTAATCCCACGTAGGGCAGTGATAGCTTTCTGTTGTGGTCCCCATGGAGACCAATAGGCTAAAAAAACTAAACTTACCAAACAATGGAACAATTGAGAGACAGGATCTACAGGCATTTAGGGATGCAAGAACTGATTACGGACAGCCAGAATGGCTTTGTAAGTTGAAAAACATGTATCACAAATTTGATTGAGTTTTTTGAAGGTGTAACCAAGAAAATAGATGAGGGCAGTGCAGTTGATGTTGTCTATATGGACTTTAGCAAGGACTTTGACGATGTACCACATGGTAGGTTGTTGCATAAGGTTTAATCTCACGGGATCCAGGGTGACTATCGAAATGGATACAAAATTTGCTTCTTGACAGAAGCCAGAGATAAGTGTAGAGAATTGCTCTTCAAACTGGAGGCCTGTGACTAGCAGTATGCCTCAGGGATCAGTGCTGGATCCACTGTTATTTGTCATTTATATTAATGATTTAGATGAGAATATAGGAGGGCATGGTTAGTAAGTTTGCAGATGAAATTAAGATTGGTGGCATAGTGGACAGTGAAGAAAATGATCTCCAATTGCAATGGGATCTTGATCAATTAGACCAATGGGCTGACGAATGGCTGAGTTTAATTTAGACAAATGCAAAGTGATGCATTTTGGTAGATTGAACCAGGGCAGGACTTATTCAGTTAATGCTAGGGCATTAAGGAGAGTTACAGACCAAAGAGACCTCGAGGTACATGTTCATAGCTCCTTGAAAGTGGAGTCACAGGTGGACAGAGTGGTGAAGAAGGCATTCGGCATGCTTGGTTTCATCGGTCAGAACATTGAATACAGGAGTTGTAATGTCTTGTTGAAGTTGCGCAAGACATTGGTAAGGCCACACTTGGAATACTGCATGAAATTCTGGTCACCCTATTGTAGAAAGAATATTATTAAACTAGAAAGATTGCAGAAAAGATTTACCAGGATGCTACAAGGACTTGATGGCTTGAGTATAAGAGAGGCTCGATAGACTAGGATGTTTTTTTTCTCTGGAGCGTAGGAAGCTGAGGGGTGATGTTATAGAGGTCTATAAAATAATGAGGTGCACAGATTAGTTTTAGACTCCCCTACCTTTGGAAAAAGATATTGACTATCTAACTAGAGGGCATGAGTTTAAGGTGAGAGGGGAGAGATACAAAAGTGTCCAGAGGGACAGTTTTTTCAAACACAGTGTGATGAATGTCTGGAACAAGCTGCCAGGAATAATAGTAGAGGCAGATATAATTTTGTCTTTCTGAAAAGCATTTAGATAGTTACGATGGGTATAGTGGGATATGGACCAAATGCAGGCAATTGAGATTAGCTTAAGGGGTTTAAAAAAAAGAGTGGCATCATCGAAAGGGCCTCTTTCCATGCTATAAACCTCTATGACTCTATAAGAAACCAATAGACAAGCTTTTATTTTTTTCTAACTTTTACTGCAACATTTAAACTAAAATCAATATAAGCTAAACACTAAACATGGATTAACAGGCAAATTGTATTTGGTATAAACTACAGGGGGAATCTTACCAAATCTACATGTCTGAGTGAACCTGTTATAAACCTTTGAAAATATGGTGGACTCAATATCTGGCTGGAGGGGGAAGGGAGTGGGAGTATTTGATAAGATGGAAATATATTTAAACGCATGTAAATCAGGTTCACGCCTGTTGTGGGTGAGGGGCAGAAAGAATCAGAAATCGCAATCCCACTGGTGAGGTTCGTGACTTCTGAGTTTCGCTTGGTATTGTGCCCTCACCATTGGTCCCGTGGATGGCAAATGTGAGCTCAGGGTCCAGTCCTATAAATTAGATTTTAAATACAGATATATAGATTTTGTGGATTTACTGACAATCCCTTTATCATATTTGGTATCATACTCAGCCACAAAGCCCTTCAAAACTCTGCCTTTGTCAGGTAGGTCATGGGTGGCACAGTGGTTAGCAGTATTGCCTCGCAGCTCTAGAGACCTGGGTTCAATTCTGGTCTCGGGTCACTGTTTATGTGGAATTTGCACATTCTCCCAGTGTCTACATGGGATTCCTCTGGGTGCTCAGGTTTCCTCCCTCAATTCAAAGATTTGTGGGTTGGTGCAATAGCCGAGCTAAAATGTCCTTTAATGTCCTGGGATGCATAGGTTAAAGGGATTAGCAGGATTAATATATGGGGTTACGAGAATAGAGCCTAGGTGGGATTTGTGTTGGTGCAGACTTGATGGGCTGAATGGTCTCTAAAACTCCACCCAGACTTTAAATGGTAGTTTTCCTTCAAGTTGTTCCCAACCAGCCTGAGTCCCATGGATGCAGCTTTCATTAAAATGGCCAGCTCTGCTTAATCGATCACTTCAAAAACAACTAAAGCAGTGGCAATAATTTTACTTTCCTTTTCCACATTCCTGAATTCAGTCTTCAGGTTTTGTTATTTAAACTGCTCCGCCCATACCTCCCTGCACCGAACTCCACTGCTCAAACCATTTTTTTATGGCTCTGTCTTTTGACTGGTTTTCATTTCCATAGCAACCTTAGGCACTCATTCATTTTCAGAATCTCAGTCTTTTCCAGAAATCTGAAGTCTATAGGACTGGGTTTGACAGGGGGTAGCACGCTGCTCACCCCACTAACCCCTCCCCTCCTACCCCCTCCTCCCTGCCTCCTTCCCCAGGTTTCAGAGGGTAAAGAACAAAGAGGGGAGAGGGTGACAGTTTGTGCACAAGGCACTCCCCAAACAATGTGGTGATTTTTTCCTCTCCTTTATCAACTAGGCCTCAAAAAGCACCATGACTATGCTGACCATTTTATGAAATGGGCAACATAATATCCTGGTCAATTTTCTTTCTATGAAACTCAATTAACCATCAATTCTTAATTTAAACATGTCAGGTGGGCTACATTATAGGGGACAGCTCAGGGGTAGGTGGGAAGATGGTGGACTGGGCAGCACTCATTTCTGACATGACCTCAGAGCTGTAAACACGCCTGGCGAGGAGCAGTAAACTTCAGCCCTCAGTTTCAAGTTAGGAACTGTCAAATAAAGACAACAAGCCTTGAGACCAGAGTTAGTGTACCCAAGGAAAACATCTGACAAGCCATCAATAGCTCAGACCCCTGTCTTCACTGGTTTTGCAAACCATGGGTTTAATCACATTAGAAACACTATTTTAACTACTGAACTTCATTCCTTACTTCTTCAAGTTTCAGGACATCTGTTGAGTGCCTCAGGTTTTGTTTTAGGCTGACTCTGTTTGTTTTCACATAGATAGTAGAAATATTATCAGAAGGTACCAAGTCTTCTCACAGCATGGTCCCACGCTTGCCCAGTCATGCTCATATTACTAACATGTGATATATTAAATGTGGATCAGGACAGTGAGAACATATTCTGTGTCATTTGAACTAAACTTTTATACTTAAGATGCTTCATCCACAAGGAAAACAATTTTTTACATACAAAGTAATAGAATCAGAGAATCCCTACAGTGCAAATGGAGACCATTGGGCCCATCAAATCTGCATCGAACACAACCCCGTCCAGGCCCTATTTCCATAACCTCACATATTTACCCTGCTAATCTCCTCGATGCGAGGTCAGTGTAGCGTGGCTAATACACCTAACCTGCAAATTTTTGGAGTGTGGGAGAAGACTGGAGCACCCAGAGGAAACTCATGCAGACACAGGGGGACACATGCAAACTTCACACACCTAGTCATCCAAGGCAGGAATTGAACCTGGGTCCCTGGTGCTGTGAGGCTGCAGTGCTACCCACTCTGCCACCATACTGGGTTAAAGTTAAGCGTAGAGTTTAAGTTTGAAGTTTATTTATTAGTGTCACAAGTAGGCTTATGTTAACTTCATTGCAGTATTAATGTGAAAATCCCCTCATCACCACACTCCAGCACCTGATCGGGTATACTGACGGAGACTTTAGCATGGCTAATTCACCCAATCAGATGTCCCTATGAGAAGGATTGAAATTAATATATAGAAGAACATAATTGGAAATTTTAAAAATCAGCAAAAATAATAAGATAATGTGTGTGGTGAGAAGCTTTTCAGAGTTTTAACAGAAAACTTGGCAACAAAAGATCCAATTCTGTTTGTGAAAGCTCCATTTTGTAACATTAAAAACTTCACTAAATCAGTTGGCACAGCGGCTTGGAAAATACCCAAAAAATTTCGTCAGACTTTCAGGACACAATGCCGATACAGTTAGAGACAAAAAGATTGTTGTTCTTTATGTAGCTCTGACATCCTTGTAGATAAGCTTATCTGTATTACTGTCCAGGGCCACCATAAGCATAGATGAGTAAGTCAGTGTAACTTTGGAATGCTAAGCTGATGTAAGTTCATGTAAATCAGGAGTAAAAGTGATGGGGAATGCAGTTCATGGAAGCCTTTGGCGTAAATGTGAGACTACTGTCACAGTTGCTAAGGAAGATCCAGGGGGCAATCATCTTGTGACTGAGCTCAGAAACCGGAACGTGAGATTTCCTGCAAACTTTGTATATTTTACGTTGTCTTTGAATCTTATTTCCTCTAATAAATCTGCAGACAAAAACTCTATATTTGGAAGTCTAATTTCTTACACAGAAATAACTCACGTGCATCCCTATCAAATGTACTCCCAACGTTCTCTTCTGTAATAAAAACAGTCCCAACTTCTCCAATCTATTTTCATGACTGAAATTCCTCATTTGTGGAACCATTCTTGTGAATCTTCTCTGCACTCTAATGCGTCCATGTTTTCGTGAAGTGTGGAGCCCAAAACTGAAGTTGAAGTTCCACCAACGAATACATTTAACATAATCCCCTTGTTCTTATACCTTATGGCTTTATTGATAAAACCTTATGCTTTGTTAACTGTCCTTCCATCTTCAATGACTTATGCACAGATGCATCCAGGTCCCTCTGCTTCTGAAGGGATTCACACATGTTGGGCTCAAAGTGTGCCGTCACCATACTAGCAAACAATTTACACTAACATGTTTCCTAGGAACTGCTTTATTGGGAGATGATATTGTCACTGGACTAGTATTCAAGTGACCCACGCTAATGTGGGGGATACAGGTCCGAACCTTTACATAGTAGTACATGGAATTTAAATTCAGTGAATAAATCTAGAATTGAAAGCTAGATTCAGCAATCGTGACCATGAAGACATTGATTACTGTAAAAGTCAATTTGGTCCTTTAAGTAAGGAAATTCTTACCTGGCCTCCAGATCTACAGCCATGTGGTTGATTCTTAAATGGCTGATCAAGCCACTCAGTTCAAACGCAATTAGGAAGGGCAATAAATACTTGCCATGCCAGCTACACCCATATCCTGTGGAAGAACAAAAAAGACATAAAAAGGGGTTGTATGACGGCCCAGTGGTTAGCATTACTGCCTCACAGCATTGGGAGATCCAGGTTCAATTCTGGTCTTGGGTGAGTGTGTGGAATTTGCATGTTCCCTCCATGCCTGTATGGATTTCTTCCAAATGCTTTGGTTTCCTCCCACTGTCCAAAAATACACAAATTAGGTGCATTGGCTATGATAAGTTGTCCATTAGGATCCAAAGATGTGTAGGTGAGATTGGTTTGCCCTAGTAAATGTATAGGATTATGGGTAGAGTGGATGGGTGTATGTCTTGGTAAGATGCCCACTCGAAGATCATTGCAGACTAGATGGACTGAATAGCCTCCTTCTGCAGTGTATGGATTCTATTGTTCTATGTTTTGGATTAAAGAAGGTTTTCTGATACTCTGCATAATTCTGTATAAATATATAGTGACCTGTACCTGTACTTTCATTGGATACCAGGCAGATGTTACACCAGATTGATTGAACAGAAAGGAGAACATTGCAAACCTAAATGTAGGTTAAGCTGTCCTTGAAATATTCAATCCACATGTAGCTTGATACTCGTGATGGGGATAAAGTATTTTGGGAAGCAATTTTTTCATTTATCATGTCATTTTTGATTTACAGACCAAGCAAGGCTACATATACTAAGACCAGCAAGTGTTTGGCGGAAAACCTTAATGATATTTTCTTATTTTATAATGTGGACATGCTGCTGGATTATAATGTTTTGCATGACTTGGTTGTGCACAGTTACAGCTGTTTAAGATACATAGATGTCAAAATGCATTTCCTGTAATTGTAGAATAGCTGCTTTTGACATAGAAAAAGCAATTTTGCTTTCCATTATTAATAATACTGTGGGATTTCTAGGCCTAAATGCCCTCTTCCAAAACACAAACTTCATCACTGGTGTCTGTATTTGTTTCAGACTTGCAAAGCCTTGAATTTTTCACCTGGTAAAAAATTCCTAATTTTCAACATATAATAACATATTAAACAAATGGTGCATGTTTATGAGCAAAAGTAATCCAAATTTTCAAACTAAAATTCAATAGTAATACATAGCATGACATATTATTCTTGGTACATTCTGGAGAACTTTTGGGTGGGATTGTTCAATCTTGGCAGCCAGGGGAATCGGAGTGGGCGAGGGATGGGAAATGTTCATTGACCTTGGGTGGAATTTAATGGTTTCAGGATGAACAAGGCCATAAAATCCCATCCTCATTAGTGCCACTCTGGTGCAAGTGAGATCAGAGTACTTGGTATTCCAGCTGGAAATCCATTCACTTTCAGAGGCACTGGAGAATTCCAGCTGCGAACAAAGACAGATGTTTCTGGCATTTATCTGAGGAATGACAGAGCTGGAAAGTGCACCAATTTTCCATTGAAAATGTAATTTGATGCAATGATATTAATGTTAGAAACAGGTGCAATGTATAGTTTCAACTTCATTACTCTAATAATTAACCATAATTTGTTCAATAGCTCACATGGGAAATGAAAGTTTAAGCCTCAACCTGCACTGATATTCAGAAACGTTTTCCCTATTTAGATGGTCCAGCTGACTTTAAAAAAAAATGCAGGTAACATTGAGTTGCCATCTCTTGGAGAAGGAGTGACTCTTCAGGAGGGAAGCATTATAGCATCAATGCTTCCATGATGGCCAGAGAAATTTTCCATTTCTGTTTCTCAAATAATAATACATGTGACTTCATCAAGGGAACTAACCTTGATCCATATATGGATCTTATTCCTGGCGTAAGTAAGTTCATGTAAATCAGGAGTAAAGATGATGGGAATGCAAGACACAGAAGCCTTTGGTATAAGTGTGAGACTATTGTCGCAGTTGCTAAGGAAGATCAGTGGGCAATTACGTTGATTGAGTTCACTTAGAACGTAAAGTTTCCTGCAAAGATTCATATAAGTTTTGGAGGTTTGTCTACCTGCGTGATCTACCCAGACCATTAACAAGCCACCCCCCACAAGCAGACGTCAATCGCAACTTCCAAGGAGCAATGGGTAAAGCAAGCATGGTGAAGGTAGTCTCTCTTTTTCCAGGTGTTGAGAGGCCTAACTTAACTCTGTAAAGGCCTCTGCTGAAAGATAATTTTATTTTCAGACTTTGGTACTGTCAGGAGGAAGAGGAGCCCTGCAAAAATTTACCAGCCAGCTTCTGGACCATTCTCACCCAGTTACTGATCAAACCATCCCTACCCCCCACCATCCTACCCCATCCATCATCCAAGTTTCTTATACCTCCATTTCTCTCCCTAACAGGCCATTACTGCATGAAAGCAACCAGTTGGAGACAGAAAATGTTCCTCCTTGACGTTGTGAGCTGCAAGATGGTGCCTCCAATTCACTGAGAAAAAGTTAATAAGACTTAAATCTACAGCAGTTGCAAACACATTTGCCAACATTGCGCCTATTTATGGTCAACACCTGAAGTCATCTCTCATTTTCCAGCACGTGGCATGCTTACATAGGACTCCTAACCATCCTCTTCTTCAGTGATCACTCACTAATGAGTATGATTGTCCACCTCAGGAACTCCGTGTTCCTGCTCTTGGGTTCTGTGGGTTTTTGCCTTGTTGATGAGGCTCATCCTGGAGCCTCACTTGGACCACATACTTGGCAGGCATTTCCAGGAAGTGGGTTTGGTCCTTGAACTCTATATTGCTGGTATTCCTTTCTCCAGGTTTCTTTTTCCTGGCCTCCTCTTGCCATCCTGTATTCTCAAAAAATTGTATCCCTTCAATCAGAAGGCTCCTTAAGATCGGTTTCTTTTCAGCAAGACTCTCGCAGGCATTGATATCTATGTTGCATTTCTTGAGGTAAGACTTCAAAACTTTGCAACGCTTCCTTTGTTCTCCTGTTGTTTGGAAGCCATCCTTGAAATGCGTGAAGAAGCTTTTCTATGGCAGTAAGGAGTCTGGCATCCTGAGCACATGGCAGTCCAATGGACTTTGTTTCAGATGATTGGGGCCTCGGCGCTTTTGGCTCCTTTAAGAATGCTGATGTTAATACACCTGTGGCTCCCAGATGATGCGGAGAATCCATCTCAGACAGCATTGATGTCACCGTTCCGGGGCATTGAGGTGGTGTCTGTACATAGTCCAGGTTTCTGAGCCATATCCTGCCCTCTCGTGTCCACGGAGGCCTAATTGATGCTGAGCTTTGTTACATTGCTGGCACATCCCAATAAGAGGGGATAATTTTCCTTCAAAGGACAACAGCATTTTAGGAGCTGGACCCTGTGGTGAATTATCTCTATCTGTAACATTGTCATTTTCTTATTTGATTGAATTTGATTTTGAACTGAATTTGGTCACTGTGGAAATTTGTAGTATCTGAGTTTTGACTGTCAATACGGCAAAATTACTCCAACAATGTCCTATTATATTTTGATAATGGTGATGTGAAGGCTTCTAAAGTGCGAAAATGCCTTTGCTGGCAATTTAATGCTGGAGCTAAAGTGAAAAGATAATGAAATTGCATCCAAAAGACTAGACATAGATCTGAGGATCAGCTACAAAGTTTTGAGTTACATAATCACTAATCTTGATCTAAAGTCCCGTGACGAATATTATATTACATTGGATAATGTTGGTTATAAAAATGCCTCTTTTATTGACCA
Source organism: Sphyrna mokarran (assembly GCA_024679065.1). Taxonomy (NCBI): domain Eukaryota; kingdom Metazoa; phylum Chordata; class Chondrichthyes; order Carcharhiniformes; family Carcharhinidae; genus Sphyrna; species Sphyrna mokarran. The sequence goes on from JAGIQG010000015.1 coordinate 39,695,545, forward strand.
TACAACAGCTTGGTGAAAGGAATCATTTAGAATTTGCAGCAATATGTTCAGAATGAGCTTCTACTGTAAGACCAGTATTGTGTCCTGGAGGCTCCTGTTATCAGTCTGGATGTGAATTAGATATTTCACTGTAGATAATGAAGGTTGAGTAAGAATTATGGTGTGAAAATGCACATCAAGTGCTCTCTGCGTGATAGAATATTGGATGTTTTTAAATTGTTCTGCTTCTGTAAGGTAGGTTAGATAAAGCATAAATACTGAGTGAAAGCGATATGCAGTCAGGGATTGTTGTGCTCTGATTTCCAGCATTTCTGCTTGGTTCCTTAATCAATTGTTTTGTGCAATTTCTCAAGCTGCAATTAGGTGATAAAACAAAATCACTGCAGTTGACAGCGACGAGAAGATTGTCTCAGTTTTCCTCTGGAAGTGAATCTTTGCACTGTGTGAAATGAAGAGTTGTCAGTTCATATACATGACCGAGGACAATATCCAAAGGGCAGAATTTTCCCATTCTTCCTGCCTTGGGAATTGCAACGGGGGGCAGAGGGGGAGGGGTTGGGGGGGGCATAGACTATGCGAAGATTGGCATCAGGTGGAATTTTCTGTCTTGGAATGAGCGTGGCCAGAAAACCTCGCAAAATGACTGTACAATCTGCATTCAGACTAAAACACAGTAGGATCCAGTTTTGCATTTCTTTCCCAATTGTTCCAAAATGCTGCAGGATAAAATGGATGGATGGATGAGTTGAATAACCTTTTTCCCATGTGTAATTTTTATATAATTTCTTTTGTAGCAGATACCCCATGTTTGGGTTATTTTACCAGGGAATATTTCATAGAATCATAGAATCCCTACAGTATGACAAAGTTATGTTTGTAAGGCCAAAGTCAGTATTAGTTTCAAGAACACAACTTTAGTTTGTATAGTGGAACATAGAACATAGAACATAGAACATTACAGCGCAGAACAGGCCCTTCAGCCTTCGATGTTGCGCCGACCAATTAGAAACAAGCAGTGACCCTCTAACCTAAACCGTTCCCCTTTCATCCATAAACTTATCTACTAACCTCTTAAACGCCACCAAACTTGGCGCATCTACAACTGACGCAGGCAAGCCATTCCATACCCTAACCACCCTATGGGTAAAGATGTGCATGTTATTGTAGTTTTCTCATAATGATTGGATATTACTGTTATCTGGAAAGAAATTGAGTTTTAAAATATTCTATGCATTGACAATTGTTTATTATATATTGTTAAACGTCTAAATTCTAACTATTTAATGAGAGAGGTTTTTGAGGATTTAAGTTAAATAATGGAATAGATTAGAGTCATGATTCTCCCAAATTGTGACTAAATGCCCATGTCTGTGAGAAACCTGGAGGGTTGGTGTTAGTGTTGGTAGGATTCTCCCATCTGATAGATGCTAATTTATGCATTGCAGACAATCCACTGGCCAACCCACTCAATCCACTGCTCTGAGATGGTGACCCCAATCTGCGCGCTAAGAAACAGGCCCCCCACCCACAAAAAAAAAGTTGACCCCCACACTACCAGGGGAACACAAATAACCTCTCACCAAAGAGGGGCATCCTTCCTTTCCAACCCACAAATAAAGGGTAAATCCTCCCCCAACACCACAAAGGCCTGAGAGTGGTCCTACTTCCCCACTCAGACACCCCAATCAAGCTTCCATCTCCCTCAAACACCGATTTCAGTCCCCACCTCCCTCAGACCTCTCCGCTCAAAGCCAACCCCCTCGCACCTTGCACTCAGCTCTCTTCCTCCTTGGATCCCTCATTTAGCCCCCTCTTCCTCCTCACTGTCCCCCCTCAGCTCCCCTATTCAGGCCCCTTTTCCTGTCCAACACCCCCCCCCTCAGGTCCCATTCCCCCTCTGACTGCCAATTCAGCCACCTTCAAGCCACACTCTTTGGCAGTGTCAACAATGCATTGCACCCTGGTGCTGACATTCTGCTCTGACTCCTTGGGTCCCATGGGTGTTCAAGGAGGAAGGAGAAACCCTGCTAGAGGAAGGGTTTCTAAGGGTTTCTAAACTCTGGGTGAGTTTGGGCTGGAGGCAAGGAGATGGCCTTGACACACATCACTGGGATCAGTGGCTGGACTGCCCCTTCTATCCCTGGCAGACCTGATGTCACCCCTAGCATGGTGATTTCAGGCAGATCCAATGATCAATATCTTCATTCCTGCGTAGCAGCTATGCAAATTGCGAAGTAGCCAGGTCATTTTTTAATCTTCATGCACGCCCTCCCCATCCCCACAGATGAAATTGACATCTCCTCTCTGGCAGAGAACTTCAAAGGGGTCTGCTCACACCTGCAGCTTCTAACAGAGAGAAAGCAAAATCTCTGCTGCAGAGTGGAGTGCTCCTGTGATTTAAAATCCTGTCAAGTGATCTGGAGGAATGGGGGAGATTGTCGCAGAAATTAAATCTCAGAATTTTCATGGTTGACAGGTAGGAATAAAGGAGGGGATAGGTGAGTAGATTAGGGTGTGATTTCCCCCGAAAGTGCTGAATTGGTAGGAAAACTGGTCTAGATCGAGATTGTTTCTTTAGTGTAACTTCGAACCTAAATCTCCCCATTCTGTGCAATGCAGCAGTCCCAGTTGTGAATCTCAGTTAAAAACCCGGGGATAGGGGGGGTGGTGGGGGTGGCCCTATTTGCGCCAGAGTCTGACAGCTCCGGAACTGCACATGCGTAGTGGCCCAATCTGTCAGTCTCCCCGCCGGGACCCCCACAGTGCCTGTCCTCCAGTCCTCCACGGCGCGATCTCGGTTCCCACAACAGTTCCTGGGCCAATTCTGACTCTCCCTCCCCATTGATAATGCGCCCCCACCCTGGGAGGTAGCCTGCCCCAGTCGCTGGCCTCCCTCCAGCCCAGACTGATCCCCATGCAGATTGGCAGTGGGACATCCCACCCCCACCTATCGCCCCTAGGCCTGCCTACAATAGGTCCCACCCCCTTATCACTATCTGATGTCCAGTGAGCAGTGTCATTGTGTCCCTGGGCACATGCATGTTACCCCCTTTGGCAGGGCCAGAATGGCATAAGCTGGCACTGCCAGAGTGCCCATGCCCAAGGGACACCAACCTCTGTTGCCTGCCCCTTCAGGGGGGGTCCAATTGCCCGTCCTTCATTCCAGTGGGGTCCATTCCAGCCCTGAATGTAGGGGTTGCTTTAATCCCTGCCTGAATGAAATATTCCTGGTGGGGTGGGAGATGCTATGGGGTCCAGCAAGTTCTGTGCCAGGCCCGAAAATTAGATGTAAGCTACATTTAAAATGTTATTTAAAAATAGATTTCAATTCTCTTCCTGCCGGTTTCTAGTGAGGTCCCGACCTCAACTGTTCCCTGGCTCTGAGAAGGACACGTGTGTGAATCCCATGAAATGGCTGATAACGCGTTTCTCACTACCAGGTTTACTAGAAAATTGCCACCCATCTCTGTCTTCCCCCACCTCCGGCACCTCTCTGCCTATCCCCTCTCTGCCCACCCAGGATGTTGGTCACTGATCAGATGCTGCCTGAAATCACCATGCTAAATGTCCACTGAACCTTTCTTCTTCAGCTTTCTTGTGACCCAACATGCCAGTGCCAGGATGTCAGTGGTAGGGTTCATGGTGCAGTGCATTGTTGGCACTGCCAAGACATGTGACTTGAAGGAAGGCTGAGTGTAAGGTGACTGAGGCAGTAAGGGAGGCTGCGTAGGGAGTCTGCGGAAGGAGGAAGTTTGATTGCAGAGTTGAGTCAGTTGAACCTGGATGGTATGCAGGGGGAGGAGGGTGCCTCTCATTGCTGAGGGCTAGTGGTACTTCCTCGATCTTCAGTGTCCAACTCGCCAGATCCTCTCTTGCAAGAATGCGTAAAAGCCTGTCGGGTGCAGACTTCACTGGGGAAGCAGATGAATAGTGAGAGCGATTTTAATCAGGCTTCAAGCCCACTAATTAAATTTAAAGTAGTGAATTTTAATATGCATTAGTTTCCCGACCTCTCTGGACAGGAACCTGATCGGGGTTGATGGGGTGGGCTGGGCCAGGAGCATTGCGACAGATTTGGTGCCCCGTTTTGTATCGATGTCTGATACCCAGGGCCATCGTGATTCACGATGGGGAGAAAGTTAGCAGAAACTGCCTGTCTTCTGTCCCGTCCCATTATTCTTTCAGTCGGACAGGGTGCATAGTGAGTGGATGAACTGCAACATCAAATTTACTCTTTAAAGGTGATAACAGAAACTTACCCCAGTGTGTGCCATTACAACCCTGTAAACAGATTGTGGACCGAATAAAAATATCCCTCTCCATAAACTTCATAATTTACTGGTAATCCTGAAATATGGGGCTGTTAGAGTTATTCCTATTTATTGACTCCCCACTGAGAATTCTTTATTAGAATTTAGTTATGAGAGACATATAATGTATTTCATCCAAAGTGTGCCTAGATAAATGTAAGCTTATTCTCAAATAGTAATTCCTCTTACTGTCATCATGTAAATTTATCTATTATTTTTGGTGGAGCTAAGAGTGAGAATAGCCAGGATCAATCGATGCATTTTAAAGCAATTTACAGAACTATATTATAAAATTTGTTTGCCAAACTTATACATAATGAGGAGTCTTTTAATGACTATAATTGTTTTTTGTCTTTTTTAATTTTGTCTCCAAATAGTTGGAGATTTGGGTTATATTACTTTCATATGACATCTGGCTAGCTTTTCTTATAAGGTATTATCACTTCCTGTCTGTATCTGATGGTAAATATATTAGCAGCATTCAATGAATGAGTTATGCCAGGAATCAAATATATCAGTAAATTTTACCATCCAGCCGCTTGCCATGAGAATCGCAGCAGGCAAGGGGCAAACCATGGAAAGGTTTGTTGACCTTGGGCAGAATTTTCCAGTTTCGGGGCAAGCAAGGCCAGAAAATTATGTATCATTATAGAGATGATGTGGAAGTGCCAGCATTGGACTGGGATAAACACAGTAAGAAGTCTTACAACACCAGGTTAAAGTCCAACAAGTTTATTTGGTAGCAAATGCTGCTTGCTTTCAGAGCGCTTGCTGTTCCTTCATCAGATGAACGGGAGATCTTTTCACAAACAGGACATATAAAGGCATAATCTTAATTTACAGAATAATGATTGAAATGCAAGTCTTGACAGCTAATCAAGTCTTAAAGGTACAGACAATGTAAGGTGGAGAGATTCTCACATGAGAACACCATCTACCAAGTACATGTTATACACCCTTGCAACTCGGCCAACATTGTCTACCTGAAAGGCTGCAGGAAAGGATGTCCCAAGGCATGGTACATTAGGGAGACCATGCAGACGCTATGACAATGGATGAATGAACACTGCTTGACAATCACCAGGCAAGAAACTCTCTTCCTGTTGGGGAACATCTCAGTTGTCATGGGCATTCGGTCTCTGACCTTCGGGTAAACATTCTTCAAGGTGGCCTCCACAACACACAGTGCAGAGTTGCTAAGCAGAGACTGATAGCCAAGTTCCGTACACATGAGCATGACCTCAGCCAGGATCTTGGGTTCATGTCACACTATCTGTAACCGTCACAACTTACCTAGGCTTGCAAAATCTCACTAACTTTCCTGTCTGGAGATAATATACATTTCTTTAAACTATGCTTAACGCTCTCTCTAATTACATTGTCTGTACCTTTTTAAGATCTGATTAGCTGTAAAGACTCACATTTCAATCATTATTCTGCAAATTGAGTTTGTGCCTTTTATATGCCCTGTTTCTGAATAGAACTCCCATTCACCTGACAAAGGAGCAGCAAGTGCTCTGAAAGCTAGTGGTGTTTGCTATCAAATAAACATATTGAGCTTTAACTTGATGTTATAAGACTTCTTACTGTCATTACAGAGACATCAGGATACGTTCTATCATCTTGTTGCAAGCAACTGTGGAAAGGTTATCATGAGCCCTTAGATGTAAAATTTATTTATTAGTCATAAGAAAGGCTTACATTAACACTGCAATGAAGATGCTGTGAAATTTCCCTAGTTTCCACACTCCTCCAGCACCTTTTCCAATCAATGCACCTAACCAGCACGTCTTTCAGAATATGGATGGAAACCAGAGCACCCAAAGGAAACCCACTGCAGGAAGAACGTGCAAACTCCACACAGACAGTGACCCATCCTGAGGTGGAGACCGAGGGAAGTAGGATCTCTCTCCTGTCCATCATAGAATCCCTACAATGCAGAAGGAGACCACTCGGCTCATCGAGCCTGCATCGACAACAATCCCACAGAGGCCCTATTCCCATAACCCCTCATATTTATCCTGCTAATTCCCCTCAGGCTAAGGTTAGTTTAGCATAGCCAATCAACTAACGCACACATCTTAGAATCATAGAATCCCTACAGTGCAGAAGGAGGCCATTCAGTCCATCAAGCCTACACCAACTCTCCGACAGAGGACTCCACCCAGGCCCTCACCTGGAACAGAGCCCTCAAGTAACCTCAGAAAACCTGGAAGCTCTGTCTGCATTTCTTGCAGATATTTTTCAAGTATTGCGGCTGTGTGCAGTCAGCATGCACCTCCCTGTTAATAGGTGCTAGCTGCCTTTAAGTGGCATCAATGAAGCTTAATTCCACCCCCCCCACCCCCCCACAAGTAGGCACCCAGCTAATTGATTGTGGGTTTGTCCCTAACTGCAGACCTGAATCATGCTGAGAGTCCAGCATTCCCCTGCCCCCCCCCCCCCCCCCCCCCCCCCCACCACCACCACCAGCCCCCCCTCCGCGCCTCACCCACAACCCCTGCTCACCCGTGATTTATAAGCAAATTTCTAGGTTGTGCTTTTTTTTTTGTTTGTAAAGAACTGATGGTACAAAGTCTAAAAAACAGGACCGGTAATTAACACATAGGGCTAATACATACTTGTGAGTGAGATACAAACCTGCAATTAAATCAAAGAGCTCAAATGTCACTACAAAGTGAAAAGAGAGAAGCTCAAATTGTAAGCGACCATAGTCTGATTCAGATTGCATTATACTTTCTCATAACCACGTCTATTTATATAACAATTGTTTTCTAACTATTCTCACCCCCAGTGCACTCATTGTGGCTGGAACGTCGAGGTAAAAGGAGTCAGTGTTAGTGGGAGATTTAGTTGGTAAACAGCAGGTGCTGTAGTGGGACAAAATAGTTTTTGGAACTAGTTATTAATCTATGTGATGTTTAGTATTCTTAAAAAGAAATGAAAAAAACAACTAGAAATAAAAGATGCCATTAATTTTGCGATATGATGTAGTAATGAAGGAACCCACATGGTAATCTAATTATACAAATGTACTTATGGAAGAAAAATTCCATTAGACTAGAGAGGTGCTTGTAGGGATTGCGATGCACAATTATTCTGAGCGCTGTCCCATCATTTGATTGTCATGTGCAGCCCAGGGTAAAACATGCTGCTAACTGTCTGTATGCTTAAAGTGCCCAGTGTGTGTTTATTCATCTGTGGATCATGGACATCGCTGGCTGGCCAGTATTTATTGACCATCCCTAGTTTCCCTTGGAGGGTAGTTGAGAGTCAACCGCGTTGCTGTGGGGTCAGAATCACATGTAGGCCAGATCGGTTAAGGATGGCAGATTTCCTTCCCTACAGGAATCAATGAATCAGTTTTTTTTTCCGACAAGCAACAATGGTTTCATGGTCATCAGTAATTACTTCCTTCCAGATATCTTTTGTGTTTTTTTTAATTATTGAATTCAAATTCCACCATCTACTATTGATTAAAATGGATCAATTTTAATCAATTGATGGATTATCAATTGATTGATAAACCATCAATTAGCAATTTGAAGGATTGGTTGTAAGGATATGAGATTAAGGTGGTGTAGGTCATAGCAAGCCAGCATGAATATCGAGACATGTTGTGGTGGTTATAGAAGACTCTTACTTGAGCAGTCCTGGAAGAGGAACTGTCATTTTTAGGGTGCCAATGATTTGGTCCAAAACATTTGAGGCAGCTCTCATTGTAGGAATGCTAACCTTGAATGGTTGAATGGCAGAAGAGAGTCACGATCCAGGTGCAAAGGAATATTCCTTATCGCCTAGCAACCACCTGGTTCCCCATGGTAGTTCTTAGATGGCAGACACGGCTAGTGGAATCAAAAGGAATACGTTGTGTCTCTTGGAAGGAAAGTGGGCATTCATCAACCTGATGTTCAATGTATGGTTTCACACCAACAGCAAGTGCGTAGAGTGGTAGCTCTTGAAATTTTTATACATTATCCCATTAATAGATGTGGCCTGCAGAGTCACATGTGGTGCCACTATAGTTAACGCAGTCAATGGCTCTCTGCACCATTGAGAATCTGGCTGGTCTGGTATCAGTTCTTCTCTCTAGTGAGAGAGAAGAGGACAAAGATCTTTCTATTCCTGTACGTGTCCCCTGTGTAGTTCAGGAGGTGGAACAGTGTGGGCACCATCTCAATGGTCAAACTCCAGTTGCCTCAGACTCTGCTCCTGTCTGGGGCAGAATGAGCAAATGAGCCATCAAAATACCCTCAGACTTTCAACTCACAGCCCTCCGCCACCTCCTGTGCACAGCCTTCCCTCCCTGCTGCCTCTGCACCATTTCCATGCCATAATGCTGCTCAGGAGAAACTGTGGCCACCATCTCCGAATACAGTCTTTCTCTTGACAGGTCTTCCAACGCCAGTGACCTTCCTTTGTGGATCAGCAGCAGTCCTGCGTAAATCCAAAATCTTCTATCACCTTCTCCAGCAACACAGTATGCAGTATTTTCATTAACTGCAATAGCGGAATAAAGTCAAATAACACCTCACCTAACATAGAAGATAGGAGCAGAAGAAGGCCATTTGGCCCTTTCAGCCTGGTCCATTATTCATCACAATCATGGATGATTGGCCAGTTCAGCAGCTTCATCCTGTTTTCTTCCCATAACCGTTGAACCCATTCGCTCCAAGTATTATATCGAGCTGCCTATTGAATACATTCAATCTAACAGTCCAATGCTGATCCCTTTAAATAATGCTTGTGAGGGTGGTTGGAGGTGGGGCGGGGCTATCCTTCAGCAACTAAATATATGTTTACCTGCGAGTGATTAAGAAAGGTCATTAACAGACCCTGTGAGATCTAAAATAGCAAACTGGATACCAGTTCAGCTCTAGATCCTGTTTGATGTCACGATCTATGCATTCTGCAGGCTCCTGGCATAAGCATGGCATACCCATGTCAGTATCTTTCCAGTTGTGCTGTGCTACCTGGACCACAGCAGAAATGGCCAGATGTGTACCAGATGGCATTTTCTGGGTTTTGCGTTTCCATAGCACCAGCACCAATGGTGCTGTGGAACTGAATTTCACAGTCATAGATTTTTGTAAAATAAATATAAATATTGGAAGTTATGTGAGATTTAGGCTTTAGTCATAGAGATTTATTGGAGCAGTTTGAGTTAGATGTTCTAATGCCAATTTGTTTTGGGTTCTTGTGGCATGGAGTGTAGCATCTGTTATGTAACATAGTCCCACTAGAGTCCAACTGCCTGTTCAATATCCAGTCTTGGCTGAAAGAAAGAAAGGTTTGCATTTATATAGTGTTTTCCACAACTACTGGCTGCCTTGAAACATTTTACAGACAATAAATACTTTTGAAGTGTAGTACCATAATTTCCTTCAACTAAACATTTGGAGGAACTAAATCAATCGTCTTCAATTCCCATCAAAACTTGCCTTTGACTTCATTCCCACTCAGCCTTTCACTCTTATGATGAACCATGTGCTGGGAAAAGCCTTTTCTTTGTGCAATACTCATTTAAGACCAAAGTTGGTCAGGGACCTATCTGCAAGAGGGTTGGTTGCTTTCCTCATTAAAACATCCTTAGGTTCCAATAAATGCCCACACGTCCTGAGTTGGCTATGGAAATGAGGAACGAAGAAACAAAGGGTAAATAGAAAGCTATTTGCAGGGAGTTGGGTCACCCTTCGTTTTATGCTTGGCAGTTCGGAGCACACTGAAAATGTATAGATGCAAAGAGGAAATGAGTAAGCTTCTCTTCAAATGGAAACATTTTCTGTTTGGTTGTCTTTGGATAGATACTGCTGTTGAAGCAGGTCTCTGAAAAGAGACTGGGAGTTGGCAAAATTCCTGGCTCTGCCCACCCACCTCAGGAGAAAATGCCCACAAGGATGGGATCTTCATTGCCAGAGGCCAGTTGACTCAGGAAAGGGTTCTGAGACAGTCACGGGCTGTCGGGTGCTGAGGCAGTCTGTTTAAAAGAGACACCTTTGTGCTGAGACATAGCCCTGTTAAAATAAAAATAGGCCCTCCAGCCCTCACAATCCCCATGCCTCCATAATACTACCTCATTCCACACATGCCAGGCTAAGCCTGCACCCATGCACCAGGCAATCATGCCCCCAATGCCAAGTTATGGTTCTCCACCCGCCTCTCATGCCCCCATGACAATGTTTTCCCTCGGGTTCAGATGTTTCAGTACTCTAATGTGTTTCTGGGCTTTCTGTCAAGGATAAAGTAATAAGGCATGGCACAAAGCTCAGGAATGAGTTAGTGTTTCAAAACAACTGAGCCCTGGGAGAACATTGTTTCACTGAAATCTCTGGGGCTCTGATCCCTTCTGTCAATTTTATGGAAATGAGCATGGGCAGAGGGATTATGGAGGAAGTTGTGTAGGGCAATACATGGGCATAGGGGGCATAGAATCATCAGGGGAAGATCTTTTAAAAACTTCCTTTTTAAAAAGTTGTCCTCATGTGGTTCACAACTTCCCCGTGGGGCCTTGAACCACAATCTGAAAACTGAAGAGGGCTAGGACATGATTATTCCTGCAATGAAGCCAACCAAACTGAGAGTGCAGCGGATGTGGGATTTTGACCAGAAGAAGTCCACACCCTTAAAAGGCACTCCTGAAAGTTGGAAAGCCCAGAAATAGGGCAACCCAGAAATGGGACCGAGATTTGGGTCTTGCTTATTATGCTTAAAAGGATCTTGAGTCTTTTTGAGTCCACAAAAATCCAGAGCTGTTAAACTGTGTGTGCTTGATACAGTTAGAAATAGCAGAGAGCTGAAGACTGGAACAGCAGTGGTTTGGACAAGACCTATTGCTACTGTTTCAGTGTTTGCAAAGCAGACCAGGCCACTTAAAGGGATTGGAGATGGGTGTCTGTGGGAAGTCTGTGCTTATCAGGACTGTTGTAATACAAGAGAGAGACAATTGGTAGGCATAATCCTTGATGGCAATAACTATGCCTGGAGACTTCAGATGGATATGTCTGTTGATGAGTGTGACTCAAAGGCTGAAGCAACTGAGTGTGATGTGAGCAATCCTACATAGTGGAGGCAGACTGGGAAAGATTGTGAGATTGAATGTGGCCTCACATTTGTGCAGAAAGTAACATGATTATTTGCAATTATGTGAATTATCTTTGTACTATTGATGACTTTGGGTGGGATTTTCCAGCCATGCTCAACCCAAGGCTGGAAAATCCTGCCCGAGGTTAATAGACCTTTGCATGGTCTACCCGATGGTGGGCATGATGGAAAATTCCACCTTTGAGTGCAATCTACCTTTTTATTTGCAATATCCGTTGCCTGTTAATTCGTGTTTGAACAACATTGATTATAGTTGGCGTGATGCAACAATTGATTTAAAAGTGAAACTTTGTTTATCGCCTTTCTTTCCATTGGTTTTGTGGAGATTCCTTTCTTATAAAAGTAACACACCCAATGAATAGATTACCTGTAATCTACGACTCAAATTGAATTTACAACAACTCTATCCTCTCCATAGCAAAGACTAAGGATAACTACCTCCAGAATGTTGTCTATTTGTCTATCTCTTATCTTCACTCAGTGCACTAGCCATTGTAAACCTTTTCTATGCCTTTGTTACCTCCAGGAACAATTATTCCAGTGTTTCCATGGTTGCTTCTTGGTCCTCTAGTGCTCAAATTTAAAATTCTCATCCTTGGTTTGATCTCTATCTCTTTCAGCCCTACAGTACTTTTCCCCTCTCATTTTTTTGATTTTTTGCATTTCTCACACTTTTTTAAAGCTTTAAAGTTTATTTATTAGTGTCAGAAGTCACTGCAATCAAGTTACTGTGAAAATCCTCTACTTTGATCAGTTGTACAGTTTTCATCACTTTGTGCCACCATTTGATCACCTTATCTTCAGCCATTCTGTTCATTCCCATCCTTAAACTGTTTGTCTTCTTCTTCTTTTTCTCCCTCTTTTCAATTAACAACATCCTTAAAATCCACCTTTTTGATCAAGCTTTATGTGACCCCCTCCTTTCTCATTGGTATCTCTTTTTCCCTTAAGCCATGGAGCATATTTCTACATAAAAGACACAGGGATGAATTTTCCCATCCCTCCCACCACAGGAATCGTAGCTAGCAAAGGGCAAATCATGGAAAGATCCGTTGACCTCGGGTTCGATTTTTCCAGTTTCGGGGCGATCATGGCCAAAATGTGGTAAGGGTATGGGATGCCCTGCCTGCTGCAGTTGTAGATGCGCCAAGTTTGGTGGTGTTTAAGAGGTTAGTAGATAAGTTTATGGATGAAAAGGGAATGGTTTAGGTTAGAGGGTCATTGCTTTTTCTTAATTGGTCAGCGCAGCATTGAAGGCCGAAGGGCCTGTTCTGCGCTGTAATGTTCTATGTTCTATTTCTAAAATGCAAATTTAAATTTTTACCTGGTGATTGGATTGTTCCCATTATTCTGTTGTTGATGGTCATTGATAAATATTTCATTATAAATGTAATATTGTAATGAACTAAATGTTTAACACTTTCTTTCTCTAACTCAATATCAGTTTCATTTTAAATTGTTCAAACAGAGATGCCTAGAAAACTGTCACAAGCTAATCCAAATGTTAGTTTGGAAATTTTTTTGCTATTGTATAAAGTTCCTAGTTTATAGTCTTGTAAACCATTTAGATGGGTCAACAACAGCAAATACAAGTCCAGTTCGCTGAAAAGTTTCAAAGTTAGCTCTTGAGGCAAGAACTGGGCAAAGTCACAAGGATCTTGTGGCCTTTCCTGTTCAGCGGAAAATAGTTATCTTTTTACCAATCAAAATCTGCTTATTTCTCTTGTATAATTTTTATTTCATGAATTTCAGAGGTATTTTCTAACAAATGAAATCAAGTTTTACTGTCCTTTCAGTTTACCATGTGATTGACTTTCCCCTGGAGACTTGAGGAGCTAAAGGATCATCTGAGATGGCAAAGAAGGAATCTTGAATTGAACTGTCAGTTTAACCACACATTTGGTGCAAGAAGCCATCGTGGTAAAGGAGTTGAAGCTTACATTCGGAAATGCAGCCCAGTGAATTGTTAAACAGGTGATTACACTTAAATTGCCTGTTAGCACTTATTAAATAGACTGCATAGCGTTTTGGCAGCTTGACCCACTGCCCTCTCCAAGTGTTCAGTTGACTGAAAGTGAAGGAGTCATTGCTAAAGTTTCTGAACATTACTTATAGGTATATCACTTTTAGTGATGTCACCGCTCTGATGAAAGGTGATCTAGACTCAAAATGTTGGCTGCATTGTCCCTCCACAGATGCTGTCAGACCTGCTGAGATTTTCCAGCATTTTTCAGTTTTTGTATTAGGATTCCAACATTCGAGTATTTTGCCTTTCTCAACTTGTTCGTGTTCATTTGCTGCTGGAGATCTGAAGAGGATTTTTGAAACACATTGGGAGATTCATTCACATACTTTGTCAACACTCTACCCTTGTTCCATCAACATTAATTCTGGAAATTCTTTGAGGACGTCACTTTAAAAAATGTAAGTGCTTACTCCTCTACCCTACTGGACCCCTTTAGGAGTTTACCAAGAGGAAAAGAGTGCTTGATCATCGGCATCTTACTAGAGGTCCCCTGGATGATCTTTTTGATCTGGATGAAGAATTGGAGGAGAAAATGAGACAGGCAGAGTAACAGCAGCTGTTATAGAAGTGAGGATGTAGAGATGCTGGTGTTGGACTGGGGTAAACACTGTAAGAAGTCTGACAACACCAGGTTTAAATCCAATCGATTTATTTGATAGTGAAAGCTTGTGAGTTTACTGTCAAATAAATTGGTTGGATTTAAACCTGATGTTGTCAGACTTCTTACTATAGAAGTGAGGGACAGGAGAGTGAGGAGGGTTTTAGTTGTGGTGCTTTGCTGCATGGTCCAGTCTGGTGATTATGAAAGACCAGCTGCTCCAACAGCAGGTTGTGTCACAGAGTTACGCATAGGGATCGGAAGAGGAGGAGGAGGAGGACAGCGAGGAGGAGGGAAGGACAGGAGAAGCAAGGAAATGCTATGGGCTCGGGGCATCTTTTCTTCTCTGGACGTCCTTCACTATAGCTTCATAACTGATTTCCAAGACACCCTGAAATATACTGTTGTTTTTCAGCCAGTTCAGTGAAAGTGGGTGAGTGGAGCCCACATCTACTGCTCCACCAGAATTGCATGCAGTTACTATTCCAGTCTAACATTGTAGTTGCCCCTGCATTATCACTTCCAGACAAGTTCAACTTATGGCAGTCAGCAATTAGGACCAAAATTGCCTGCAAAAACCAGCCTTCCAAACATGCTATCTGATTAACGTTGTACCCAGCAAGGATCTGTTTTCACCATTTATCCCAAATAACCTCCATGATATTTTAACTTTGAGGTTTACGTTATATTGAAGTCTGCTTAAATGTTGTTAATGTACAATGTGCATATCCAGAAATAGAAAAATCACAGCATCCAAAGCATACTGAAATCTGCTTAAATGTTATTAAATGTACAAGGTGCGTATCCCCAAATACAAAATTCACACCATCCAGAGGATTTTCATATAGAAACTGTAACATAACTATATTGGGTCCCTTCCTCAACTTTGTCAAGTATGCATAGGAATTTCCCTTTCAAAGAATCTTCTACACCATGGCTGAAAATGACCAACTGGATTTGAATTGCATTAAGCAAAACATCCTTGCCCAAAGTTAATGCATCATCTTCCTTTATTTCATTGATGCCCATATATCCCTTAACGTTTGCACTTGCAAAGCCATTCATACTAGTGCATTACTAAACTCATACTATTTGTCTTTGAAAGACACGTTTCAGTTTGGGGAGCTGATTGGTGCTGCTTTGAGCAGGTTGAACTCATTTGCAGCCTCTCGTACACAATGCAAGGCTGAGATGTTTGTGCAGAATAATATAGATTCTTCAAACTAAATGCAGGATTGAGATAAACCCACCTGTGGAACAGCATTCTAAAAA
This sequence comes from Sphyrna mokarran, assembly GCA_024679065.1. NCBI lineage: Eukaryota > Metazoa > Chordata > Chondrichthyes > Carcharhiniformes > Carcharhinidae > Sphyrna > Sphyrna mokarran. Next base: position 39,710,852 of record JAGIQG010000015.1, read on the forward strand.
CTAGTTTTGTACACAAATTCACTGTCAGATCAAAGATTTGAAATATTCAGCACTGGCCTCAAAAGTTTTAACAGATTTTTAGGTCTAAAGTAATGCAGCTCATTTGTGTATTGCACCGTACAATTGAAATTGAGGTCTGAAAGGCTAACCTCATTTTTATGGAGAAAATGTATTGTGGAATTTAATGAATGCTCTGGCCTTGTATACTGCCACACTGAAATATACATTTATTTATTTGATATTAGAAATAAAATTTGTAGTGCGGCTATACAAGGATGAGTGATTAATTTGCAGCAACATGCAGGCAACAGATTGTAATCAAAGGAAAGGACTGATCCTGTCAAATTGAAATGTGTTGTTCTGCGCTATGTCAGGACACAGGGTAACACAGGCAGCAACAATCCTTCCTCTGAAGGAAGTGAAAAGCTTGCAGACACTAATCACAGCTCCGGCTCTGCAACTCAGTAATTACCCACTGTCTCATCATAATCCCAGCCTAAGCTCTGACAATCCACCTGGGACCCTTGTCTCTTGTCTAGTGTGCCACACAAGAATGAGAGTGCTTTAGTTATTGGCTCTTGTTGTCCTACAAGCCCCTGGAGTAAACATCCATGACAGCCTTCAGTTCCATCTTCCCTTGTCCTTAAACTATTTCTCAATTATTATGTATTTAAATAAGCTCCTTCGAACGAAGGTGCCCACAGCATCCCAAGTCAGCCCAGCCCTGCCTTGTCATCGAGCAACAGCTACCCAAATTGGGCACTAATTGCAAGTTCCAACTCATTCCAAACACTCACATTTTATCAATTAGTTAATGGGCTAAAGAGGGTCTTATTGTTGCAGCCAGGTCATTTGGAAGCTTGAAGCTTCGATGGTGAGAACGTGAAGAACAGCAGTGTTAATATCTGTAATTAATCTTGCAAGCTCTGTGCTGCTGAGCTGGGGACAACCCCCATTTCATCCATATGTCTTTTCTTTTTCAGCTGTCACGTTCACATTCAAGTAACAATATTCTTCTTTTTGGTGTTCATCAAGAAAATATTACAAAATTATAATTATATTTTCCTGCCTAAGGATTTTGAGATCACCACAGTGTTTCATAAAATCATTGCAAAGGCTGCGTTTGACATTGTTTCAGTTGCAAAATGCTTCTTAATGTTAAATCTAATTGCAAACGCTGAGTTTGGAAGATATATAAAAATTATATTGGTATAATTTTCAGTTAATTTTAATATATTTAATATTAACATGTAATGCCATTGATTTAAAGAAAAATGTGGCTTCAAACCAACAAAATATAACTACTAAGTATATTGAAATATCCAAAGGAAATAAGCATTTTATTACTGTAGGATAATATACAATTATAATTTAAAATAACTTTAGTACTTGTATTTAAACAAACAAATATTTAAACAAGCAAAAATGATTTAATTACTTTCTAGTTTGTTGTGTTATCTTGTTAGGGTTTTTTTGGGAAAAGAAATGAAATGAAGAAAGATCCCATTCTACATCAATTCAATTTATTTATAAATTCTTACCTTTGTTGTTACCTTCTGGAATTCGAAAATATTGCCTCCACAATCACTTGTACAATAGAGCTGATTAGTTTAAGCAGTTATTGTCTAGGATTTTTTCTATGTTTCTTCAAGTCAAACCATTATATACTGCAATCAGCTTTGGCTCTAGAGACACGTTTTTTATTTAGTGCATCTTAAACATTTGTTACTCGGTTATTTGTCATGATGCTCTCTGTCTGAATGATTACCAGGCATACATTTTTGAGTGTACATTGCCCCAGTTATAAGACAGGTGGAATGAGGGGGACATCTGTCTGAATATTGAATACATTGCTTCTTCCCATCTGTTGTAAAGTTGGTGATGACTCTGCTTGGCGTCAGTTATCCTTCTCAACACACAACTAGGGTGCCATATGCCCTAAATGTTGCACGTGCCACCCAGATGACTGGTCTGCCTCCCCTCTCAGCTTGAGCACCTGCACCACAACAAGGGGTGAGGGAGGAAATTGATGTCTGGGCACGTGCTGGGCACAGCAGGTGACATTCAATACAACCACAGAGGCCTGTTGAATAAGCCAATAGCAGACCAAACTGGCCGAGTGGAGCACGCTGCCAATCAAATATACCAGGGTCCACCTTACCGGCTCACAACTGAGAAGATTTACAGAACACATCGGTTCATCATTTCTAATCCTGTCTTAGCCCAGCATGGCTTAGTGAGAGTTTCTGTGACAGACAATGAGCACCTGACAGCTGGGAGCTTCTCGTGTAAACATGGGCTGCAGATCACTCATAATTAAAAAATATTGTTTGAAAAACTAATTAATTTTCTGTATTTGACCTCTCCTCTGAACCACGACAAACGTACTGTACCAGTAATTATAATTAAAACATTAAACACGTATAATCATTGCAGGAATATTAGTTCTTTATCAAATTTTGCATTTTATCAGAGGTTTGCCGCTTTGTTGGAAATTGATTACCATATCAAAATCCTTCAAGTAAGTAGTTTGTTATTAAACCGTGTAAGTATACTAAAACTAAAAGGCTAGTTAAAGTTTAAATGAGTATTTGCACAGATAGTAACATTCTAGTAATCTTGGCAGATATGGGGCTCCATAGTTACTGTCGTGAAAACTAAATTAAATTGCAATCTTTTGGTTGGGATTTGGGCTCTGCTGCTGCATATTTGGCACATTACAGTTAACACAAATAACTTCTGAAAAGCAACTGATACAAATGACAGTTTTAATAATATCTTTATAACTGCGAACGATGACACAAACAAGGCCACTTGAAGAGGAATTTGGGCTTCTAAAAAGCATTCTTTTTCCTAAACATTTCTCGGTGTTAATAGTTCACAATATTTGAACACCAATTTTAACTTTGGTTGCAAATTTTTCATGTGGTGGCAGGAGACCTGGTCACCAGGCACTCGCCACCCCATGATGTTTTTGGCATTTGATTCAGCCCATTTTAACTTGCGGGATTTATTTTAATAAGATTGATGGGCTGGCTTCCTGATCACATGAGGATTCTGCTAGCGAGCCAATACAATGTACATAACAAGTCCTGACTCTGAAAAGCAAGGTTGCACTCTGTAAAACAAGATTACATCCCCTGCTTGAAATCATCTTTGATTCATTTGCCTTCTATAAAGGAGTTCCACGTATTCAAAGGCTGCCCCTGATGCCAGCCCATGCCATCTCCCCAGTTGCCACCAACCAAGAACCATGGATCACCACTGTGATTTTCAGATGCCTCTTGGATATTGCAATGGAGGAATTAAAAACGAAGAGGGAGCAAAGGAGTCTCCAAAGCTACCACTCAGCAGCAGGCCTGAGGTGCTGAAAGAGATAGTCCCACCACAAATACCTCAGGAAGAGGAAGTAATATAGAGAGAAGTTCAATGAGTGCACACATCCCCATTTCATTGAATCACAGAATGATATCTCACAGAGGAGGCCATTCAGCATATCAAGCCTGTGCCATCTTGTTAAGAGTTATCCAGTTAGTGCAAGGCAATGAGACTATTCACTTTGAGGATTTATCTGATTCCCATTTTGTAAGTTATTGTTGAATCTTTTTTTAACCACTCTTTGAGGTGAGGCATTCCCAAGCACAGCAATTTGCTGTGTAATTTTTGTTTACCTCACGTTGACTCTGGTTCTTTTGCCCTTTATCTTCAATCTATGTCCATTAGTCCTGGACCATTTTGCCATTGCAAAGAGTTTCTTCATATTGACAATAGCAAAACCCCTTCCTGTTCTGGAACACGGTTTTACATTCCCTTTTTAATGTTACCCAGTAATCTATTCCCATACATCAGTTTGCCTCTTTTATTTTCTTTTCCTGTATATTTGCCTTGGATCTCCACTCTATAATGAACCTGACCTTCATTGTAAACCTCTTTTTTCTGTTTTATCTTACTATCTATAAGTCATTGAGGAAGCTCTATTTTTGAATACCATCTCCTATTTTAAGATTTACCATTGCTCATTTACTATTTTATCTGTTAATCTTTGAGTCTAATCTATCTGGGCTCAATTGCTTTTCAACATCCCAAAGTTAGCACTCAACCAGTTGAGTACATTTGCATCTGTGGTGGGATTTGCCCTGCCCACCTCACAATGGCATTTTTAGTAGTGGTGAGATCTCCCAATCCAGCTGCTGCCGATGAGTTTTCCCATTGTTTGCACTCTCTGCTGCCGGAGAATCCATGGCAGGGGGTTGCCATCGGTGACACCAGAAGATCCAATGGGAAAAGCTGGAAAATTTTGACTTTTTTTATTAGTCTATTTCATAATTATGCTAAACTTAATAATATTATGATCAGTGTTTTTCAAATGCTTCTCTACCGAAACACAATTTTCGTGTCCCACTTCATTCCCCAGCACTATGTGTGGAAATGATTCCTCCCTCATTGAGCTAGAAATACATTGATCAAAAAAGTGCTCTTGTACACATTTCAGGAGTTCCTTCCTCCCTCTCTTTATTGGCGACACAGTAGTTAGCACTGCTGCTTCACAGTGCTAGGGACCTAGGTTTGATTCCCAGCTTGGGTCACTGTCTGTGTAGAGTCTGCACATTCTCCCCTGGCTTTCTTCTAGGTGCTCCGGTTCCCTCCAGCAGTTTGAAAGACATGCTGGTTAGATGCATTGGCCAAGCTAAATTCTCCTTCAGTGTACCTGAATAGTTGCAGGAGTGTGACGACTAGAGGATTTTCACAGTAACTTCATTATAGTGTTAATGTAAGCCTACTTGTGACACTAATAAATTAACATTAGCACTGTTATTTTCTAAGTCTATAATAGGATCATTATTCCCCTCTCATTGGCAATACTTAATAGTTGTTGCATTTTGCCAGTGTTTGCCTTCACATTTTCTTCTCTATTTCCTCCCCATAATTTTGTGGCCTGCAATATGTATCCAACAGCATTATAACCCTTTTATTGTTTCTTACTTATAACCAAATAAATTCTGCACAATTCTATCATTCCTTTGTGACAGTACCTTTTGATTATTCCTGTCATCCGACTACCTCTATCTTTTGTGAATACATGTAACCAAGAACACTAGTGGCTATAATTCCCCAAGTTTGAGCCAGGTTTTTATCATTGCACTGCCAGTTCTATTTGTACCTACAGCTCACTAACTTCATTTACCATGTTCCATGCATTTACACACACCCTTGCCCATAACATGAGATAAACCTTTCATGCTGACTTTGCAGACAGTCCTATTGAGGTGGAATCTATCCATTTTGTGCAGCTCTCACCACCCCAGGGATTGTAAGATTCCCTCTCTCACCATTTGTCAAGCCCTGCTTTATTTTACCATTCCGATAATTATTAGTGTGCGGCATTGGTAATAATTCAGAGATTCCTCCTTTTGAAGTCTTGATCTTTTAAACAGATATTTATTAACATGACCTCTTTCTTTCTTTAGGACAAGACTTTATATAATATCCTGGAGAGGTGCAGAATTGGAGGAGAATTATCCAAACGGAGCAAGAAGCCCTGGAAAGAATTGGCTTTGTCTGATGCTTGGATATCAGGGAGATAGAGGATGATGGCTTACCTGAGCGTAGTATCTCTACATCATTTAAAGCCATTCATTCATCTCAGCAAATCTGGAGTCTCCAGAAAAAGTTTCAAGCTATTTCCCACATCTGCTTACATCCAGCTTCAATCTGCCATCCTAACTTCTGCCTTAACATAGGAACATAGGAACATATGAACTAGGAGCAGGAGTAAGCCACCTGGCCCCTCGAACCTGCTCCACTGTTTAATAAGATCATGGCTGAACTTTTCGTGGACTCAGTTCCACTTACTGGCCCGCTCACCCTTAATTCCTTTGCTGTTTCAAAATTTCAATGAAGTTGCCTCAACTGCTTCACTGAATTCCAGATTCATAACCTTTGGGTGAAGAAGTCCTAAATCTGGTTCCCCTTATTTTGAGGCTATGCCCCCTAGTTCTATTTTCACCCGCCAGTGGAAACAACTTCCATGCTTCTATCTTATCTATTCCCTTTATAATCTTATATATTTCTATAAGATCTTCTGAATTCCAAAGAGCATAGTCTCAGTCTGTATATGTCTTCCTACACCTACCTATATCCAGCTTCAATCTGCTATCCTAATTCTTGCCTTCTTTTCTCTTCTTGGCAGCAGACAGATCCTCTTACACAAGACATCCCAAAGGAGGGACAGTTGTCCTGAGGAAGCATCATCATATGTTCTAATTTTATCAGGAACCAGTTCAGACCTGGCATTCAGCACAGTGAGTCACACATATGTCTAAACACCCAGCACCAGTGGGCAGCAGCTGCTGTTGGCGGCAATGCCAGAGTTCGTTGGAAACCAAGGCCTCCTTCAAGTTCTTGTCAAGAATCATAGAACTGAGGACTTTTAGGCCCAGCACAAGAGAGCAAACTATTAGAATCACATAAGAATTTCAGCATCATGTTGGAATGTGTAAAGGAATCCATTTCCAGCCTGTATTGAGTCTTCTCTCAGGGTATTACCACGTTGCAGTCCAGCACAGGGAGTGTAGTCACCATCAGGGATGCTGTAATTTGGGCATCACATCAGCAAACTATCATTTAGAAATCAATATGCTTTGCACCTTTTTTTTAGGCATGCAGCACAAAGCACATCCATTTATTATTGGGGCATTCCATGCCGAATCAGCATTGGCATTCACTTCACAGCTAAACTGATAGTGTCAATTCACAGGTTCCAAATATTCACACTCTTCCATCTAAGTTAATTGCCCTGTTTAAAAACTCTTTTAAATATTGGTTAGGGATTAGTGAAACAGTCATCAAGCTGTCAAAGAGGCAGCTTGTCTTGTGGGGAAAGGATGGACAGGCTAGACTTGTATCCGCTGGAGTTTAGAACAGTAAGTGGTGATTTGATTGACATGTAAGATCCTGAGGAGATTTGACAGGGTGAATGTGGGAGGAGCCAGAGCCAAGGGCCATTCTTTATAAAAATGAGGGATGGCTCATATAAGACTGAGTTGAGGAGGGGGTTCTGAGAGTTTGGAGTTCTCTTAAATGACGGTTGAAACATTGGGTGGAATTTTCCCACCTTTCCCGCCAGCAAGTCCTGCCAGCAGTTCACTTCCATTGGATTTCCTGTTTCAGTGGATGGGGATGGATTCAATGGGGAATCCCATTAACAGTGGTGAGACCAGAGGATCCCACCACTGGCCTAAGACAGGCCACCTCCTGCTGCTGGGAAACACATTAGGGGAGAGACCAGGGAATCCTGCCCTGAGTCTTTGAATATCTTAAAGGCAGAAGTAATATTCTTGATTGGCAAGAGGGTTAAAGGTTATGGAGGAAGGAATGTGATATTGAGGTTAAAATTAGATCAGTTGTGATCTTGAATGGCAGAGTAGGCTTGAGGGGCCGAACGGCCTACTCCAGCTTCTAATTCATATATTTGTTTGCCATAACTTGCCATTTTAATTTAAATGCAGTGACAAGCCAAGTTGTTCTGATGCAGGGATCATTTGCAGTAAGTTCGGTTTATGCCAATGGGACATCAGTATGCAATTTTCGCATTCCCCATCCACCATTTCAAGCTTGCACTCTGTGGCTTTGTTGGAAGCTCAACAGTCTGCCATGCAGGTTCTGGCACCCAACATGGATAAATTGCTGGATCGAATTTATCGAGGCTTTGAAGGAATCTTCTGCAATCTACCCTCCGCCACCTCAATGGAAACGTAACCAATGGCATCCTGCCTGCAAGGAAACTCTGTCAGTTGCAACTGTGTACTTCAGGTTGTACTGGTGTCCCCTGTGGCAATCTGAAAAGATCCAGTGACAAATATTTATGGTGATTTCAAGAGCCATAGGGAAAGGGTGTCTCATAGGAGGTTCTGTCCAACAGCTTACCTGGCAAAGTCTAATCTACTCCTTTGTTACATTTTAGGGAGTTCCATACATGTTTCTCTCTAGGCAACATGTACTAATGCAATCCCCTGTCAGCTATCACCATTACCATTCACTTTCACCAGCTGCTGCTCTCCTCTATCCAGCATTGAGTAGTAGAAACAGCTTTCAGAATAAGCAGACAAAGTGTACAGAGTATGATAATGGCAGATAATCATGGATAAAAAAATCGCTAAGCTGTAAAACCTTTTGGAAAACTGTAATAAATCGAGGACGACTGGATATGGCTCAAAGTAACAAAGGATTTATTGACAATGATAAATAGTTATTTACAACAAAGGATCAGACAGAATTAACTATGCATACAAACTCCAGCCCGGCTCCAGATGAGGATTCTCCCCAACCCAAGGTACACATCCTTGCACCCAATTGGCACAGTGTCCCACCTTGACGCTCTATGGAGTCTGGCCTGATCACAATGGCTCTCGGGAACTCTCCCTAAAAAGGGCCACGCTACCACACTCCTTTCCCATTATCTCCTGAATTAATCTATGGTGGAAACAAAAAGAACTGAAGCAGTTGAGGCTATCTCACTGAATGTTTTTAAAGCAAGAATAGACAAATTTTTGTACAGTAAAGGAATTAAGGGTTATGGTGAATGGGCGGGTAAGTGAAGCTGAGTCCACGAAAAGACCAGCCATGATCTTATTGAATGGCGGAGCAGCTCAAGGGGCCAGTTGGCCTATTCCTGCTCCTAATTTTTATATCCTTAACATCATTAACGTAGGCATGTAAAATGTAACAGATATCAGGAATACCCCAGGAAAACCCGTATGTTTCTTTGATCTGGGGAGTTTGGAACCCGATGGACCATCTCAGTTCTATGCTAGGCTCTTCTGGGAACGAAGAATCAGTTAGATGGCAATTAAAGCCATACTCATCAACCTAGGGTTAAGATGTAGCTACTGTCTTCTCTTTACATGAGTTGTTACTCTGGTTCCACATTTACAATCAGAATCCCTTTAACCAGTCCTGGGGAACTTGAATCCACTGTAGGGGTTACCTGTTGAACCATTGTTTCAGACCCAGTTTTCCCCCTCAAATGGTCCACTTGTTTCTTGACACAACAATCTTGTATCCCTATAACATGGGAGACCGGTCCTGCCCCTTCCACAATTTTACTGGCACCCACCCCCCCTCCCCCCGCCCCCCGCTATTCCTCCTTCAAGGTTTCTGATCAGAACTAAATCATCAACATGGGACACATCTTTTTTCCTTCAGTCGTGAGACTGGTCTAGCCTCCACTCTACCCACCAAATCTGGCAAATCACATCCAACAACATCCGTAAGCAATGTCCCATTAGTAGTTTGGCCGATGTGTCCCCTGTGGTTGCATTTGGCATGATGTTGTATGACAACTAAAAACTGGCCTATTGTTACATGTTTCTTCATCGATGATTTGAATGTTTGTACATTAACATGTGCTGCTAACCCATTGGGGACTGGGTGGTAAGGTGTTGACCGAACACGGTGAATACCATTTAATTCGACAAATATTTGAAACTCTTTCACTGTGGATGCTCTGGCACTGCCTGACACTAAGACCTCCAGGATGCTATGGATGGTAAAACTTTTCCTCAATTTGTCAATGATGGCAGTAGCCATTGTGGACTTCATCAACTAAACATCCAAGCACTTAGAATGTGCGAAACATGTATTCCATAAATGGCCCAGTAAAGTCTATAACCGGAATTCTCCCTCACAAAAAATTAAGTGCCCTATGGGCGAGAAAACAGGCGAATTTTCCTGCTGTTTTTGGGTGCACTCTATGTATCACAGACTGCCTCAGAGAGACTCACGCTGATAAGTGGGGAGTGAGGCCACATCCTGTTCAAGAGGCTGGCAGCATACTGCTCAAGGTCCGCAGTGTATGCGCCAAACTGTCAGTGGGGAAATCAGCGTATACGACTGTCCTCACCACCCCCATCGCTGGTCTCTCAATTGTTGATTTCCCATTGCCATCACCTCATTGTGTCCCTGCCACCCTCACCACCCCTCCCCCCCACCTCTGATCACCAGCCTTTCAAGCCCACACCCCATCTCTGCTGGTGACATGCCACCCAACTCCCCTCCATAATCCCTCCAATCACTGGCTTTCCAACAATCCTCTTGCGCCAACCCCTATCACCAGTCTTCCAGTCTTCCACGGCCAGCCCTGATCTTCCCCACGTCTCCCCCTGCTAAGGCCAGCCCTAATCTCCCCCTCCTTCCCTTTTCCATTGATTCCCTTGCCGAGTGGATCCAGCCCTACCTGCGTCGATTGGTCCTGGGTAGGCCCGCCCCTCAGTAGGCCCCACCTCCTATGGTCCTGCTTCTTGACACTGCCTGATGCCCAATTGGCAGTGCCAGGATGTCAGGCTGGCACTACCCAAGAAGTAGCCACTGATCCCAACCTTCCAAGGAGGCTTCACTGGCCTCTTGTCCCCAGCAAGGAAGATGCAACTCCATCAGTATCTCTTGTAGGGCTGCTGGTGATGCTACTGCCTCTGGCAAGAACAAACAGAACGGACAAGTGCAGCGGCATTCAATGTTCGTGTCCTAGGGCAATGCTGGAATGTATAACCGTTCACTGTTAACAGGAGAGCTCATCTCTGTACCCTTGTGGAGTCAATTGGCAGTACTGACTTATCCTCAAAGAATAAACCTAAAAACTATTGTGAAATGTCATCCATGAATTAACGAGTGGAACTTCTTGATTGCATAAATGACTGAGAATTCTCTTTATCTAGGAATACTTTTATTCTACATTGAATAATGCTCTCAACACAAAGGCTGCAATTAGACATCTTATGGAACAAAACTATTCTCACTGCATACAGCATTGCACTACAGGTCATTACCAATAGCTGGTATTTATTGTCCATCCCAAGTTAGCCTTGTATTGAGTGGCTTGCTAGGCCATTTTTGAGGGCAAGTGAGAATCAACCACATTCCTGTGGATCTGGAGTCACATGTAAGCCAGATAGCAGGGGGCACGGTAGCACAGTGGTTAACAATGCTGCTTCACAGCTCCAGGGACCTGGATTCGATTTCCGGCTTGGGTCACTGTCTGTGTGGACAGTGACCCACACTGTCAATGGGACAGTGACCCTTTCTCCCGGTGTCTGCGTGGGTTTCCTCTGGGTGCTCCGGTTTCCTCCCACAGTCCAAAGATGTGTGGGTTAAGTTAATTGCCATGCTAAAATTGCCCCTTAGTGTCCTGAGATGTGTAGGTTAGAGGGATTAGTGGGTAAAATATGTAGAGATGTGGGCTCAGGGCCTGGGTGGGATTGGCCTCTTTCTGTACCATAGGGTTTCTATCATTTTCTATGATTTCTTCTACAGGTAAAGTTAGCAGATTTCCTTCCCTAAAGGAAACTAGTGAAGCACTTAAGTTTTTACCCACAATCGACAATGGTTTCAGTTTCAACTCCGGATATTTTTTTGGCTGTGTGAGCCCCTTACTGGCTTTAATTTCATCTTCCAAAGGATGTAAACCTTTTGTATCTCCTTGAAAACCTAAGTATGGAACTTTAGCTGCCTGTAAAGTACATTTCTCCCATTTCAATCTGACACTCACCTCTTTAAATCTTCTCAAAACTTCCTCCAAGCTTGATTTGTCTCCTGTAATTAGATTGTCATTGAGGTGAACCACTACATTAGGGATACCTTGGAATAAACTTTCCATCATACGTTGGAAAATGGCACAGGCTGATTTGATTCCAAAATGAAACTGTATCCTGGTATAAACCATTGTGGTGTTGATAATAACCAACCTCTGTGAATCTTCATCCAACTCCAGCTGCTGGTAAGCATGACTGAGGTCTAACTCGATGCATTTTAAATCCCCGGCTAATTTGGCATAGAGATCTTTAATTCTAGGAATGGGTTATCCATCCATCTGAGCTCCCTTATTGACTGTTACTTTATAATCCAACAAATTCTGATAGTATGATCCAGCTTGAGAATAGGGAGTATGGGTGCGGCCCATTTGGAGAATTGTAGAGGCTTTATAATACTAAATCTTGCAGTCTTCTGAGCTCGACTTTAAACTTATCTTCAATCTTATGATGTGCGGACCAAATATGATGTGGAGATGCCAGCGTTGAACTGGGGTAAACATGGTAAGAAGTCTCACAACACCAGGTTAAAGGCCAACAGGTTTACTTGGTAAGTTACTTGACAAAGAAACAGTGCTCCAAAAGCCAGTGGCTTTTGCTACCAAAAAAACCTGTTGGACTTTAAACTGGTGTAGTGAGACTTCTTACTGGGCCAAATAAAAACTGGCATTTCATCAGATTTAGATAAGTTTTGGTTTTAGCTCCCAAACGTCATAGTGCATTTTGGAAGACCTCGGAATATTTGCACAGCAGTTCCTGGAAACCTCCATCCTGCAAATTTAAAATTCCCAACTAATTTCATTTTATCTGCTTGAGCCAATCACGCTCATTAAGTAAAGTCTATGACCTTTAATTACCAGGACAAGTTGTTGCGCTATTTGATTCTTAAAGGACACAGTAACTGTCACTGTCCCTACCGACTTCAATGTTTTTTCTGTACATATAGACAACATATATCCTGGCTCAGTCAATCTCAACGAGGCCTTTTGGAAGGTAACAAAATGCCTTCTCCTCTATGATTGTAGCCACAGCTCCTGGGTTGATCTCCATTGTAAGAGATCTGCCAACTCTATAGGGAGCACTTTACTTAGTTGGACCTGGTTTATGTTAAACAAATTGGATGCCTTGTTGGGTTCTTCATCCAATATTTTTAAAGGAGTTAAACTAATCATGATTTTTTTTTTGCACACTCTGCTCTGATTGCTTCACTCTTCATCATTCTTGTAAATTACCCTTCCTGTTGCATCTGTTACACGCATATTTTCTGCACTGGTAAGTTTCTTGGGAGTGCTCTCTCCCTCACATTGAAAACAAGTTTCTGCTTTCATTGCTGTACTCCCTTTTCTGAACTCTGCTGCACTCATACTTGGGCTGTTCTTCATACAGCTGTTTCCCGCCACAAATGGTTTACCTCGCTGGGCACGCCTTGCAATTCACTTATGCCCTGCTCAGTGCATTCAGTCACCTGGGCCATCTCCAAAAGTTTTTCTAAAGACATTTTGGTCTCAATCAATAATTCCTTCTGTATGATTAGGTTGTTTACACCACAGACCAAATGGCCTCTTAATATTTCTCCTAAAGCTGGGCTGAATTCGCAGTGCTCAGCTAAACCCTCCTAATCTGGCCACAAAACCTGAGATTGTCTCTCTTGTTTTCCGGATGACTGAATGAAATTTGCATCTCGACATAATGATTGAGGGTTGAAATGATATTTTTAACCAACTCAACTGTCTGGTCAGTGGTATAGAACATAGAACATAGAACAATACAGCGCAGAACAGGCCCTTCGGCCTTCGATGTTGTGCCGACCAAAATAAAAAGCAATGCTCCTCCAAACTAAACCATTCCCTTCTCTTCCATATACTTATCAATTAACCTCTTAAACGCCACCAAACTTGGCGCATCTACAACAGCTGCAGGCAGGGCATTCCACTCCCTAATCACTCTTTGAGTAAAGAACCTACCTCTGATATCCGTCCTATAACTCATACCCCTTAATTTAAAGCTGTGTCCCCTCGTGCTAGCTTTCTCCATCCTAGGAAAAAGGCTATCACTGTCCACCCTATCTAAACCTCTAATCATCTTATATGTTTCGATTAGGTCCCCTCTTAGCCGCCTCCTTTCTAACGAAAACAACCTCAAATCCCTCAGCCTCTCTTCATAAGACCTGCCCTCCATACCAGGCAACATCCTGGTAAACCTCCTCTGTACCCTCTCCAATGCCTCCACATCTTTCTTATAATGTGGGACCAGAACTGCACACAATACTCCAAGTGCGGCCGCACTAGAGTTTTGTACAGTTGCAACATGATGCTGCGGCTCCTAAATTCAATCCCCCTACCAATAAAAGCTAAGACTCCATATGCCTTCTTAACAACTTTATCCACTTGACTGCCTACTTTCAGGGATCTATTGACACATACACCAAGATCCTTCTGTTCCTCAACACTATTAAGAGCCCTACCATTAGCCCTATACTCTACACATTTATTGTTCCTGCCAAAGTGCATTACCTCACACTTTTCCACATTAAACTCCATTTGCCACCTCTCGGCCCAGCTCTGCAACTTGTCCAAGTCACTCTGTAAACTAAAACACCCCTCTTCACTATCTACCACTCCACCAACTTTAGTATCATCTGCAAATTTACTGATCCATCCCTCAATACCCTCATCCAGATCATTTATAAAAATTACAAACAGCAGGGGCCCCAAAACAGACCCCTGAGGCACACCACTCGTCACCGAACTCCACGATGAATATCTCCCATCAACCACCACCCTCTGTCTTCTATCTGCCAGCCAATTTCTAATCCAATTAGCTAAATCACCCTCTATTCCACACATCTGCATTTTCTGTAGAAGTCTTCCATGGGCCACCTTATCAAAAGCCTTACTAAAGTCCATATATACTACATCAACCGCCTTACCCCCATCCACCTCTCTGGTCACTTTCTCAAAAAACTCAATGAGGTTAGTAAGGCATGACCTACCCTTCACGAAACCATGCTGACTATCCCCAATCAATTCATTTCTCTCTAAATAACTATAAATCCTATCCCTAATAATTCTCTCCAATACCTTGCCCACAACAGAAGTAAGACTCACTGGCCTATAATTCCCTGGAAGGTCTCTCTTCCCCTTCTTAAACAATGGGACCACATTCGCTATCCTCCAGTCCTCCGGAACCACACCCGTAACCAACGAGGACCTGAAGATCAGAGCCAGAGGCTCTGCAATCTCCTCTCTTGCCTCCCAGAGAATCCTAGGGTAAATCCCGTCCGGCCCAGGGGACTTATCCAACTTCAAACCCTCGAGAATTTCTAACACATCCTCCCTATCTACTACAATACTTCCCAATTTGCAACCCTGTACCTCAGTGCTCTCCATAGCTACATTTCCAGCACTCTGCGTGAATACCGAAGAGAAATATTTATTCAGTGCCTCACCAATCTCTTCAGGCTCCACGCACAACTTCCCACTGCTGTCTATGACTGGCCCAGTCATAGACTGGGGCAGTCATAGACAGCCCTGATGCTATCTGGAGCATCAGGCAGTGTTAAACTTCTGATGAATCTGTAAATCTGTGAGTGGAGTAACTAGAACAAAGAACAGCACAGGAAACAGGCCCTTTGGCCCTACAAGCCCACACCACCCATTTTAACACTCAGTTAGTGCCTTGTTGAAGACTTCCATCGACTGATGATGCTTTTGTCTACCTCTAGTGGACTCCACAATAAAGGGGGTGCAAATTTAAGGAATTATATGTGCGCCAGATTAAGGGAGATCAAATTTAGGGACAATTTATTGACACCAATCAGCCTAAAAAGCACATTTTTGGGATGTGGTAGGAAACCAGAGCACCCAGAGAAAACCCACGCAAGCATGGGGAGAATGTGCAAACTCCCACAGACATTAACCCAAGCCGCAGATCTGACCTGGATCCCTATAATTGCACAGCAGATAGTGATGGTTACTGAGCTGTCATGTTGCCCATCAATTTGTCGGGTTTAAGCATACATTAACGGACGTGAAGCATTAGGCAACTCTTGAAGCAACATCCAAGAGCAGCGCTTGCACGACCCACCGTGTGTATGCCCCTTGTTAGCCAACACGGCGGACCGAATCGCCTGTGGATGTAAAAAGGAGACATCAATAAATATCAATAGACATACAACAGGCTATATAGACGCTAATGGAAGATCCACAATAGCTCCAACGTAAGTGACAAGGTGAGCCTTAAAATTTGTTGGACGGCCGATAGGAATCTATTAATTCCCAGGAATGTCTTCAGCCTCTTGCTCTTCAACTAGAACATTCTTCTGTATCCCTCCTGTTCACTTTCCTTTAGTTATTATTTCATTTGCTATAAATAAATAATGTTGTCTTTCATTATACCATCCCCAGTTTTCCATTTCTGGGTCAAATGGTTCATTCTTACCAACAAAAGACTTTTAATCTGCATATGTACCTTGGATCTTTGTATTTTCAATGCTTAAGTCTCTTGCCTTTCCAGCTGCACACTGCAATCCCTAACAATGTTGAAAGCTTTTCCTCGTCACCAGTGTAATAAGTCGAGGGTGACCTGATGTGGCTCAAAATAACAAAAGACTTATTGCCAGCGTTAAATAGTTATTTACAACAAAGGCCCAGAGAGAATTGACTATGTGACTATACAACACTCCCACCTAGCTCCAACTGAGGATCCTCCCTGAATTGGGATATACACCCTTGCACTCAATAGATTCTGCACCCCACCTCGACACTCCATAACATAGGACCCGATCATGTGGCCCTTGGGGATTGCCCCCCCAACTCCCTCCCTTAAAGAAACCACACTACCACAAAAACAAATCAATCAAAAAGATTTCCTGACTTGCCAGCAGCAACTGAGAGCAGATTCGCATATTCAGGAGAGGCCCAACTTGAACCCTGGCCAATTGGATGAAATGGGACAGGGCAGAGATTCATCACTAGGTTAAAATAGTGTGGGGATTTTTTTGTATTCTTATATGGGATGAGAATGGCAGATTTTCTTCCCTAACAGACATTAGTGAACGACAAACTGTGGTAATTCTGTGGTCACCATTACTGAGACCAGCTTTCAGTTTTAATTTTTGATTGAAGTGAAATTCCACCAGCTGATGGGATTTGAACATTTGTTCCCAGAACATTAGTCTGGGCCTCTGTGTTACTATCCTCGTGATGTTACCACTAGGCCATTATATGTAAAGATCCAGATGAAGTCATTGGAAAGCAGTTTTCATTCAAATTCAGCCACCTGGTCTGGATATCTGATCTTAACAGAAAGCATTGACAACTAAAATGGCAATTGTTGACATTGGTAATGGTGAACATTAAAATCAATTTTAAACATTGCCACAGCCTGAGTTAAGCCAGTACTTTACTCTTTATATTGAGGGTTTTTGTGAATTGTAACATAAAAGAGCTGTTTGGATAGTGGTGGAATATCATGGTGAAAGCAGCAAAGGTTATTTATTCATAACCACTTTGGCACAGTAGAGGAATGTACATTGGGAGGCTCAAGTTTTTCAATGAGGCTGTAACAAGCGTGTCAGCAGATTCACAAAGGCGACAAGGTTAAGCAACATCTGTGTTCCACTATCATTGGAGGTGAAGTTCATCAATACCTGCTTTCAATATGGAAGACATCTTCTGAGAATCCACAAGAAGTGGCTACCTTGCCATTCTATAAAGGCGGTAACTATCATTTCCTGCTATGTCCTCCGGGAATGTTCCTGAGTACCCAAATGTTATAATGCCACTTTTGACCTCCTCTGGCAGCCTGTACAGGTCTTTGCTGCCTTCCCTGCTGTTGCCCCTCCTCTTGATTTGAGATCCACATTAGTAAGGCCAGCAGTGTAGCCATGTTGAACAATCCAGAGCAATTCTGAATTCTTCCCACTCCCCCTACCCACCCCCAATTACTCAAAAAAATTGAAGGGGAAATTCTGACAGAACAATTACAATTACAGCCAGATAGCACTTTGTTACTAAGCAAAGAGTTGCCCTGATGACAGTGAATACACCTTCCTAAAAACAAATTCTGTTTATGATTGCTTCTGCTATGACTTGCTGGAAAGAGTAAGGAATTGACATTTCAGCCTCACAGGGTCATTAATGGTTGCCCTTGTTGGACATACTGCCTTGGACATCTACTCAGTACCTGGACAAATATGGTGCCACTAGCACTTCCGAACTGTTTCTGGTTGTATTTTGACTAGGCCATGCCTACTTTGGGCCTGAAAGACATGTAAAGTAAAAGTAAATAAAGTTTATTTATTAGTCACAAGTAGGCTTACATTCACATTATAATGAAGTTACTGTGAAAATCCCCTAGTCACCACACTCTGATGCCTGTTCAGGTACATAGAACCATAGAAACCCTACAGTACAGAGAGAGGCCATTCAGCCCATTGGGTCTGCACTGACCATAATCCCACCCAGGCCCAACCCCATATTCCTACATGTTTTACCTACTAATCCCTCCAACCTACACATCTCAGGACACTAAGGGGCAACTTAAGCATGGCCAGTCAACCTAACCCGCAAATCTTTTGGACTGTGGGAGGAAACCGGAGCACCCGGAGGAAACCCACGCTGACACAAGGAGAATGGGCAAACTCCACACGGACAGTGACCCAAACCAGGAATTAAACCCAAGTCTCTGGAGCTGTGAAGCAGCAGTGCTAAACAGTGTGCCACCATGTATGAGATATTTTGTCATCTCTTTCCTGACATTTTTACTGGCTTACAGCATTATTTCAATGACTAGAGCCATCCTTAAAACCAGTTTGCTAAGACCAAACAGCTATGCGCTTTTTTTTTGCCATTTGGGTGATAGTGACAATAGAACAAAGGAAAAGCATCAGCCCCTTAGAGTATCTTTGACAGCACCAGAATTTAAATAGCATTTAAATCCCTACTAAAACCAGATTGCCAACAATCAGATGTATCAGGAATTGGAAAGGCTTAATCAGTTAAAGATTGAATCTATTGAAGCATGATATTTTGGTTCTTACTTGGGATCACATAATACATCTTATAAAAATAAAAATCCAATCGGGCTTTAAAAGGCTTTGATGTTTAAAGTTGATCATTCCTGTGTGCATTATCTTATGAGATCTTGAGATATGAGAAAGTCTCCAGGAGCTTTGAATGTCCGAAGGGAATGTTAGTGGCAAAGGGATTGACAGGAATTGTGTTATTGAAAATGTAGAAGTTGCTTAGTCTGAAATATAAATTTTCAATTTAAAAACAAAGTGACCAATTTTATTCCTGTTTTAATATTAGCTGACAGTTGAATAAAAATTAGTCATAACTTAAATTGTTACTGCTAAAAATATACTTTCTTTTAGCATACAATGGAATACCCATGTGATGATAGTCCAATCATGTTTGTCAAGTTTGAACATCCTGGCTAGGATAAAGCTGTCAGCTTTAAATCGAAAGCAAGACAAATGATGTGTGTTTAAAATGCCACCATTTGGATTAACTATGTTAGAGTTTAACAAAGCCAGCATTCAGCACGATGGCTCAACTTCCAAAAGTGAGTAAGTGGCAGGCTTAATTATAAAGATGCTAAATGTCTTTCAAAGTAAATCTTTGAAGTTCACTTCATGAGAGATGTGATTTCTGGCAGCATGCTTTGCTACTGAGCTAAGTCATAGGCCAGGACATCCTGACTATTCACGCTGGTAGGATATTCCGGTCCTGCCAACAGTACACTTCTACCACATGTTTCCCAGCGGCGAGCTGTACATTCCATGGAAAACCTTGTGAGACTCATGGTAAGTTGCATGGAAAATCCTGCCAATAGTAACTGTCCTGTCTGACATCCTTACAAACAAATGAAATTTGGGAGGGGAGGGGGGTGCAGGGGGTGGGGGGGTGGTGGTGGCGGTGGGGTGGGGAATTAGGCCATTCAGTTCATCAAGCTCTTCTGCCATTTGATAAGACCATCTGATTGTGGCCTCAACTCTGATGGATACAGCTCAACTGAACAATCTTTCCTCATTAGAAAACTTCTTCACTTCAGGAATCATTCACATGAACCTTCCCTGAGCTACTTCTAATGCTGTTATGTCCTTTCTTGCATAAAGTGACGAAAACTGTAGACAGTACTCCAGATGTGGTATCAATAATGCCATATGTAACCATACCAAAACTTCTCTATTTTTATATTCCATTCCATTGTATTAAGTGACAATATTCCATTTGCCTTTTTAGTCACTTGTTGTGCTTGCATGCTAACTTTTCTTATGATTCCTGTATCAGGACATCCAAATCTCTCCCAGCTGCAAATTTGTGCATTCTGTCTCCCTTTAAGTAATATGCTGCTTTACCATTCTTCCTGCCAAAGTAGACAAGTTCACCTTTTCCCACATTATACATTACCTGCCAATATTTTGCCCATCTGCTAAATATATTAATATCCTATTGCAGACACATTGTTCTCCTACCTATCTTTATGTTATCAGCAAATTTATCAAAAATACGTTTAGTCTCTTAATCTATTGTGAACAGGTGAGCCCCCAGCAGTGATTCTTCGAATGCTCCATTAGTTATAACTTACCAACCTGCAAATTATCCATTTATCCTACTCTCTGCTTCCTGTTCACTAACCAATCCTCTATCTGTGCTAATTTGTAACCCCTACACCATTGGCTCTCATTTTGTATAGTAACCTTTGATGTGACATCTTATCTTCATGGAAGTCCAAATACATTACGTCTACAGGTTCCCTTTATCTGTGTTACTTGTTAGTTCTTCCAAGAATTCAAATAAATTTATCAAATGCATTTTCCCTTTCATGAAATTATGTTGCCTCTGTCTGGTTGCATTAAACATTTTTAAGTGCCCTTCTCTACCTCCGTAATAATAGATTCTAGCATTTTGCATTTGACAGAATTTTAGGCTAACTGGTCTGCAGCTTCCTGCTTCTTGTTTCTTTCATTTCTTTATTAAAGGAGTAACATTGTTACATTCACTAGCTTCCTAACTGATTCAACCTTTGCAGAATTTAGGGAGTTTTGGAAAATTAAGACCAATGCATTCACTGTAAAACAGCATCTAGATAACAGTGATCATAATATGACTGAATTTCATATTCAGTTTGAGGGAGAGAAGGGAATGTTCTTTCCTGCCATGCTCTGATTATCATTGCTACCTTGCACTCTTGTCTTGTCCTTTTCCTTTTATTTATCACATCTTCATTGACATGATCACTCATGTCCAATATTCACTTTAAAGTCCCCTTTACTGTTCTGTTATATGACTAGTCAGAACACCGGTCCCAGTACAGTTCAAGTGAAGCTGATTCTAATGGCACAGTCCCTATTTTCCACAGTACTGGTATCAGTCCATCATGAATCAAAACCCATTTCTCCTATACTAATATTAGAGCCATGCACGAACCCTCTCGACTTAGTTGCTTTACTCCAATGCTCAAGGAATAACCCAGAAATTATTATGTTTGAGATTGTTTTTTATTTAGCCCCTAAGTGCTCACATTCCCTACTTAAAACCTTATTTCTAATCCTATCTATGCCATTGGCACTACTACATGAACCATAACAACTAGATCTTGCCTTCCAACTACAAAATCTTCTCCAACTCTGAGCAGATTTCCTAAATCCTGGCACTGGGTGGGCAACACAGTCTTCTAGACTCTCGCTGTCTGTTACAAAGAACTGTGTATACCTCCTGACTATACTGTCCCCTATTGTCACTACATTCCTATTTACTCCCTGCTGCTTGAATGATCATGATGCCATGGTCAATTCATTCATCCACCTGCAGCCCCTCTTTGTCTACACAAGCTGCAAGAATCTCAAACCTGTTGGACGATTGAAAAGGTCACTTCTACCTTATCAGTCCCTACACCTGCTTCATTCACACACTTTCCTGTCTCTGACATGGCTCAAGATTAAGGAGTGTGGTTGTCTTCTGTTTGCAACCTAGTTAACCTTCCCACTTCCTGATGCATTGCACTATTTGAAATTGGGTGGAGAGGGGTAAAAGCATTTATCTGCTTTTTATTGGCAGTCATACTGAGTGATATAGATAGGATCTACAGAAGCTTTATCTCAGGGTGAAATGGTCAAGTACAGGTTTAAGGTGAGAGGGATAAATTTATGAGGGACGTGCGGGAACATTGTTTTTACACAGAAGGTGGTGGTTGCCAGGAATGCAGTGCCAGTGGAGGTGGTGAAAGCAGACATGTTAGCAACAATCAAGATATATCTTCATAGATACATGAATGGGAGGTGAGAAGAGGGATACAAACCACATATCGGCACAGACTTGGTGGGCTGAAGAGCAGTATTGTTTGTTGATCTTTGTTCTATATTCTTTTTGTATATCTATGATATCTCAGCCTCTCAAGAGGGCAGAGTTTTAAGGTGAGAGGTGGTAAGTTTATGGAAGAAGTACGGGGACATTTTTTCTCAGCGGTAGGTACCTGGAATGCAGTGCCGGTGGAGGTGGTGGCAGCAGACATGTTAGAAATACTCAAGGTATTCCTTGATAGATACATGAATAGGAAAAGAACAGAGGGATAGAAACCATAAATTGGTGCAGGCTTGGTGGACCAAAGGGCCTGTTTTCTGCAGTATTATTTGTTGTTCTTTGTTCTTTATTCTTTTTGTAAATCCATGATATCTCAGCCTTAAATAGGGGTAGCAGGGAGAAATCTAACTGGAATCCTGGAATTAAAAAAAGAACTATTTTATTGAGTGGGTAGGAATCTGCCTGACTTGCTGCCAGGGTTATAATAGCTGCACTAATATTAGCTGGGCAGGTTTGAGGAGACCTGGAATTTTAAATTGGTTACAACACAAAGGGAGGCCATTCAGCCCATTGTGTTGGGGGCCATGATTGTTTCAAATGGCAAAGCCAACAAAATGGTTCATTGTAAATGTTAAAACTGAGTCTAAATTAAGTATTCAAATTGTTCACAACAAGGGGTTGTTGTTATGGATTTGTTTAAGAACAAATAGATTATGACAGAAATTGTAATTAAATATAATCAATGAACAATGGATGCATTTACCTACATTTGATAGCTTTCTGAACAAACATGAGGTTACTTAATTTGGCAACAGACTGAATTCCCCTTCCCTTGACTTTGTTTTTGACATTTGAAGGGTCTTTGGGAAATGATGTCTTCCACAGTTTTTGATTTCTTAATCTCTGCCAGAGTCTTCCTGAACATGACAGCTTGACTGATCAGTTTGACATGCACGAATGTCGAAACTGCGCGTTAGTTATGAATTTGAAAAGCTTAATTTTATCAAATGATGATTCAGTGGTAAATAAATTACATTTAGTTGCAGTTTTTGTATGTATGCAACTTTAATCTTTCTGCATTAAAATTCAATATCATCACGACATGTCCAAGGAAGATACGGACAATTGTATTGTTTAATTCCATGAATGACACACTATTGGGAGAAATGCGCCTACAAGTCACCCAGTCTCCTGAATTAATACAGGCAAGGCCTATTGTTTGGTTTTCTCATTTGTAAGATAAAATTCATTGATGACCGGGTCGCTGCTGTGAAGTTGCTATACAGCACGGAGAGTGAAGGAACCAAGATCAGCATTTAATTCTTTATCCAAACGTTACAGCATGTGACTCAGTGCTTGACTTATATTTTTGTAAAACATCACTCGCTCAACATCGTTTCAATTAACGCAAACAAAAGGGAAACAAGATAATTTGCACAGCTTCTATACACCACCCATCTCACTGGGAAAACTATACAGCTATCAGAACATTCATCTTTTTTAATAAAGCCTTGTAAAAGAAACAATGTTCTTAAAGAGTTGGCAGATTCTGTAGCTTTTCAGAGAAAGCAATTCATTGTTAAAGTACAACATTCGGTCTGTATCAAAATATTAATAGCCTTACTGCTCCAGAATTCTTTTCACTGGCCACCACTAATTACACGCGAAGGGATAAAACCTGGTAGGCCAAATGGACTCTGCTCTCTATTACTGATTCAGCCCTGGTAAAATTTGGCAAAGAAGTTGCCAGGTGATTATGCAACAAGTTTCACAAGTTCTGATGTAAGCTACATGGCATAATATCTCAAAGAAACAAAAGTGTTTCCCAACAGTGCAATTAAAGAACCTAATTGTATTCAATATGTACCATTCCATAAAGTAGTGTGCTCCGCAAGATAATAAAGATATTTACTGGATTTAACAAAATCATGAGAAAGTATATAATTAGAAGTGAGAAGGAGTTCTACAGAAAGAATCCAGACTGATGATTAGAGGCGGCACAAAGAGAATTTGTTTTCCTGAATGCAAATTAACTCATTTTAATGACCCAACAATTAGGACGATCTTTTTCACTGTTTGAGCAGAGCAACAAAGATATTATAGCTTAACTTATGGAAATTATTCTTTTTTTCTCCGTATGCCATTGAAATGTTCCACAAGTCACTGTCATAGAGATATACAGCACGGAAAGCATGCCAACAAAGTTTCCTTATCTGAACTAGTCCCGTTTGCTTGTGTTTGGCCCATATCCTTCCAAACCTTGTCCATTCATGTACCTATCCAAAAGTCTTTTAGATGTTGTAATTGTGCCAACTTCTACCATCTCCTTTAGCATTTCATTCCATATACGCACCACTCTCTGTGTGAAAAAGGTGCCTCTCAAGTCCCACTTAATTCTTTCCCCTGTCACTTTAAATTTATGCCTACTAGTTTTGGACTCGCTTACCCTGGGGAGAAGACCTTGGCTATTCACTTTCTATGCCCCTCATGATCTTATAAATCTCCATAAGGTCACTCCTCATCCTCATACACGCCAAAGGAAAAAACCTCCAACCTATCTAGTCTTTCCTCATAATTCAAACGTTCCTGTCTCACAAACAACTTTGTAAATCTTCTTTGTATCCTTTCCTGTTCAATAACATCTTTCCTAGAGCAAGCAACTATAAACCAAAAGAGAAAATGTTGGAAAATCCCAGCAGATCCGGCAACATCTGTAAGAACATCAGCTCTTTTCTCTGCTTACAGATGTTGCTGAGATTTTCCAGCATTTTCTCTTTTGGTTTCAGATTCCAGCATCCACAATAATTTGCTTTTAACCAGAATTATATGCAATACTCCAAGGTCTTACCAGTGTCTTGTACTCAGTGCTCTAACTGATGAAGACAAGTGTGCCAAACACCTTCTTCACCATCCTTCTACCTGTGATGCCACTTCCAAGGAAGTGCAACCTGCAACCTTAAACTTCACTGTCCAACAGCACCTCCCAGAGCCCTACCATTAATCGTGTAAGTCCTCCCCTGGTTTGTCTTACTAAAATGTCACAAGGCTGTCCTTCCAAAACAAAAGCTCCGTGGTAAAATTTTGTGTTAATGATCATATATTAACATGTTAGTGTGTGTGTGGACACCATCCAGGGCAAAGCAGTCCACCTGATTGGCATCTAGACATTCCACCAACATGTCTTTGGTGTGTCTCTTTTAAAAAATAAATAGTAGCAACTTGCCAAAGCTCATTTCAGCAATACTTTACAAACATACAATCTTGAGACTAGAAAAACAATGACAGCAGGCATACAGGGGCATTGCTACCCACAAATTCCTTTCCATGTCACACATTATCCTGATTTGGAATCTATAACCATTCCTTCACCCTGATCTTTCCTTCCTGACACCCTCCACCCCACCCCACCCTTCTTTACAGGATCATGGGGTGTAATTACACCTTATGGAATGCAAAGACTCAAGAAGGTGTCTCACCACCTTCTCAAAGGTCATTAGGAATGGATAATCATTGATAGGAATTTCCACCGGCTATGAATGAGTCAAAAATATATTAAATAGCAGAAAATTGGCAGATCCTATCTGTTGTAGAAAGACCTGGAAGTGCTCAGTAGGTCAGGCATCATCTGTGGAAAGGGAAACAAAGTTAATGGGTGGAATTTTACAGTTCGTCCTGCCCACTGATGGACAGAGCGAGCAGTAAATTCACGTGTTGGCCAGGGAGTCAGAATCATGCCCAATTTCTCAGCTCTCACAATCTTACAAAAGCCAGATTTCCAGCATGGTCAAATGAAAATGGGTAAGAGGCAAAACAAATTATGTTAATTTATTGTAATGTTAATTTAAATGTCTTTAGTGAGCCTGACCCTGAATCATCCATATTCACTGTCTTTATGGCCTAGCCAGGAGAGGTTCTCTTTGGCGAGAAAAGCATTTGCTCCCCATGAACATGGTGCAGTTGGCCTCACCAGCAGAACTGCACGTGATTGAAAACTCTAATGAAGGCTGAGGGCAAGGAAGGGGTGCCCCTTCAGCACTACCAGCCTGGCAGTGCCAGCCTGGCATCTTGACACTGCCAGCCTGGCACCTTCATAATGCCCACTAGCCATCTATGCACTGACACAGGGCACTACATGGGGTGGGACCTATGGAGCAAGGCTTGAAGAGGCGGCCTGATTGAGGAGGGAGACAGGCCCACTGTCTATGATCAACTGGGGGAGGGGTAGCCACTGCCTCCCTATAGGCTATCGGTAGGGTGGTAGGGAAGGAGTCCCACTCTGCATCACAATCATTTGGGAGAGGTGGGATCAGTTTAGGCAGTGCAAGTGCAGCAGAGGTGCATTTCAAGCAGTGTGAGACTTGTGATCAGCTACAGGCTCCCGCAATTGCGGAGTAGAGAGTTTGCTGAGGTTGCCTGCAGCAGCAGGGTCCTGACAGCTCTCTGTCTGTCAGATCTCTGCAGTTGCCATTGTGCATGTGCAAACACAGGAGTCCACACATGCATTATAGCACTCTCTGCAGGTTGGCTGGTGAATTAAGCCTAGCCCACTGCCTGAAGCAGCTAGCAACTGTGCAGGTGATTTTTCCAAGTGCTATAATTACAAGATTGGGTGTGAAAATCTGCCCAAAAAAATGCATCTGCAGCTTTCCCAGTTTCACGCTAGCTGGACACAATCATTCTCACAACATTCTGCCCAGTAAACAGCCTTTCATCAGAACTGGGATAAGTAAGATATCTAATAAGTTTTAAGCAGTGAAATGAGGGAAGGTGGAAAAAGAGCAAAAGGGAAGCTGTGTGATAGAAAAACAGATAAACTAATGGGGGTGGGAGGGGTCATAATTTCTACTCTTGTTTTCAATGGGAAGGAAGGCCAGAGAATGCCAATGGGATTTTCTACTGATTATAATGGGGTTCCTGTCATGGAAATTTGGGAACTCCATCAGCATTCACTAAGTGGGCGTCTGCTGTATCATCCCTTCATGCAGAGAATTCCCACTCCACTTGCCCTGTCCTGGTGCAACATCACATCGGTGGGGTTTACAACAGGTTTTGATAAATAGGGGTCTAGTTAAATGGGAAACTGCCAAGGACAGACAGTTAAGTACTGCCCTGACACTGCCTCTGGCATTTCTCCCTGGCCAGGGTGGGTTTTGTCAGGGAGGCTTGTGATTGTGGGGTTCCCTGATGAAGCTCACTGTTCACAATGAGGTTCTCCTGATGGGGGATCTGTGCCCCTGGGGGCAGTGTTCTCCTGGTGAGGGGGATCCATGGGAGCAGGTGTGGGCTCCTATTTTTGTGGGGTGAGCCTACTGGATGGAAGGGGTAGTAAGTGGAATGGGGAAGGTTCCATGTAGATGGTGGGGGGGAGGTTCCTTTTTAAATTTTTTTGGTGGGAACCTCCCCAGTTTGTCAGGTTCTGAGGTTACTGGCAGAATTAATCCACCCCATCAGCATGACGTTATAGGACCCGCCCTTTTTGTTTTTATGTTTGAAAAGGTGGCAGGGAAAACCCTACGAGACGGTTTGCAGGCTGCCCTCTGCTTTTCCCACCCAACACACTGGAGAGAAATCCAAAATCTTTGCCATAAACATCAGAAGACCAATTAAATCATTACCTATTCTCCTGTGTTACTTCACAATAAGCTGCACCTACTATTTGATCTGCCTATGCATCGAAATGCACCTTCTTGAAGTTTTGTCCTCTGTATCTTAGCTCTGTCTCAGTAACCTGTAATGACTCAAGAAAATTGAATCATCTCCCTGAGTATTTCTTATCTCTTTCCACATGGATTCTATTTTAATACAACCCCTTAGGACATCCTTGTGCTTTGATCAAATCCTTCATTAGTACAGCCACACCCTGCATCTTTTTCCACATCATTGACATGTTTCCTGTCTTACTGTATGTAAGCAGTGCGATAGCTAAATTCTGACATCCCTCCTTTATTATTCATGCTTCAAACGCACACATTTTGTTATAAATGTCTAATGTATCAATATACATTCCATTCAACCCTAAATCCAGTTTTCCTGCCCTTCTGCCACATTATCATACTTTCCCCAATGTTGTGCCATATCGTTTAGATTCCCCGTTGTTACCCTGTTCACCTTTTTGAAAGGATGCTGTTGCCTTCTAAATTCAAGTGAAGGTCAACTCTTTGTCGTCGTCTTCTCTCACTCTGGAACTCACTCCAAAAATGAAGATGGCTGAAAGCAACATTGGATCAGATATCTTACAAAACCCATAGTTAGAAGTATAAAATGGATGCATTTGAGGAGCAACATTTTGCACCTTAAGGATATCTGTAAGATTTCTGATCCAATGTTGCTTTCTGCCATCTTCAGTTGCTCCTGAAGTACAAAATAAATGAGCAAGCTAATACAATCTGATAATCTCAATAGGTGAGTAACCAAAATTCATTAAAAGGAATAAAATGTACCAGCCGTTCGTACAAACAGTATAAATGAGGCCATAGGTACATTTAAGGGCCAACCTCAGTTGGGACTTGTAATTAGTATCTGAGGCAGAAGTCCCTTCATCAAAATCCCTTTATTTACAATTCTAACAGTAGTAGAGTGCTATCAGTCAGCAAGCTATCATTAGGAACTTCAGAGGAACTGACAGTCCTAGTTAAGTACAAGGAAAAGACTCCCTGATTGGCTCATCAACTGACTCCTTAATCAGGGAGTTCATTTTCCAAAAGACCAGCCTCAATGGCCTGACTGAAGTCATTACAGGACCCACCCACAGCCTTTAAATGAGCTGAAAGCAATCCTTATGGTACTACTGGACAATTACACTGACTAAGATGTCCCCTGCATTGCAAAGGATCACCCATCTTTCTCTGCACTATCCTTAATGTGATTTGATTTGATTTATTATTGGTCACATATGTTAACATACAGTGAAAAGTATTGTTTCTTGCACACTACACACTATACAAAACATATCATTCATAGAGAAGGAAAAGAGAGTGCAGAATGTAATGTTACAGTCATAGCTAGGGTGTAGGCCAAGATCAACATAATGCAACTTAATGCAACCTAATCCTGAACTATCCAGCCCAACTCATGAATGACCACATTCTGAAGAGAACAATCCAGACATCCCTCATCTTCTCTGATGTTATGACAAATTATCTCCAAACACAGAAATCCTCTGCTGCAAAGATTCAACTTCCACTTCGTACAAAGCGACTATTCCTCAATGCACAAAGGACCTATGATCGTTTTCTCGTCTTGCCCCTTTCAGGTGCAAATCTTGCTGGGGTTCCCAGGTTTCTTGGGCAATTGCATAGCCAACATGTTTGATAAGACCTTGTCCTAGGCTATGATGACTCGACCCACCTCCCCACTCCTTCAGCAGCTTGTTTCAAATGGCAAGTTTCAAGTGGCAGATCTTGGTGGTCAGGTACTCCAGAATGGTGGCAGCTCTGTTTCTAACATACTCAGCACAGTGACTTCTGCGCAGCAACTGCTGGATGTGGCCAACAGCTGGTGATTTTGTGTAAAAAACTTAAATATTATACTTACATGAGAGGGTGAAACCATGATCAGGCAGGTGATGAAGCCAGCCCATTGCAGTTGGGGTGTGTTGACACCAGTTGATCGTCATTTGCTCAGGTCAGGATAGAGTAAAGAATCAAGGTAGCCAATGAAGTTAAACCAAAGCTTTACCTGATGCAGTTTTTCAAAGCCATCTCGGCCTTTCGGCTAAAATGAAGAGTCAATACCTCATCCTGTCAGCTTGCTGGCACTGTGGTCAGCGCTGCTGCCTCATAGCACCAGGGACCCAGGTTCAATTCTGGCCTTGGGTCACTGTCTGCGTGGAGTTTGCATTTTCCCCCCATTTCTGTGTAGATTTCCTGTGGGCACTCTGGTTTCCTCCAACAGTCCAAAGATGTGGAGGTTAGGTGGATTGACCATGCTAGATTGACCCTAATGTCAGGGGGATTAGCAGGGTAAATATGTGTGGTTATGAGAATAGGTGCTGGCTAGAATTGTAGTCAGTAGTCTCTTTGGGCCGAATGGCCTTCTTATGCACTGTAGAGATTGTATGATGATTCTTTGAAACCCAAGATGGGATGCAAAGTCTTGTCAGCTTGGACCTTGTTTGTCCCTCATATGGGGACCATGATTGGACTAAATTTGAATTGGCATTTTTGATTAGAACTAAAGCACCAAAGGTACCAGTAAGAAACAACAAATAATTGGAGACTTGGAGTCATTACCAATCATAGAGCAATCAACTGGTCCACCTTGTTGTCTAACAAGAGGCATACACGCGATGGGTCGTGAGAGGATTTTTTTTTGAGAGTATCCTAGTGCTTCACATTGTTAGTGTACGCTTGACCTGGACCATTTGATAGGCAACACGACAGCTCAGTGACTATCACTGTGCTGTGTAGATACATGGATTTGGGCCTGTGTCTGTGGGAGTTTGCGCGTTCTCCCTGTGCTTGCGTGGGTTTTCTCCGGGTGCTCTGGTTTTCTCCCACATCCCAAAGATGTGCTCTTAGGCTGACTGGCAGAACAAATTCTCCCTAAATTGTCTCAAATTTGGTTTTTAATCCATAGATCTATTAACATGGACAGGGATCCTGGGTAAAGGTGGGAACATCGGGGTGGCAGCACGGGCTCGTTGGGCCGAAGGGCCTGTTTCCCATGCTGTTTTGTTCTTTGTTGTTGTTGTTGTTCTAACCACATTTCAAAACTGAACTTTGATATACAATTGAATGCAAAACAACTTTAAGTGTCTAATTTATAAGGACAGACAGATGACTCAATGTAATGCACAGAATCTCTGAGGATACCAAAGTAATATCATGAAACATTATTAAAATCAAGTTTCTGCCAGCTTGATTTTGGTATCAAATCAATGAATACCAAATACTGTTTCAAACCAACTTACCGTTAAAGTTTATTGCTTACTGTCACAAGTAGGCTTACATTAACATTGCAATGAAGTTACAGTGAAAATCCCCTAGTTACCACACTCTGACACTTGTTTGGGTACACTGAAGGAGAATTTAGCAAGGCCAATGCACCTAACCAGCACATCTTTCAGACTGTGATTGGAAACCAGAGTACCTCTATGCAGAAACAGGGAGAATGTGCAGACTCTGCACAGACAGTGACCCAAGCTAGGAGTTGAACCCAGGTCCCTAGCATTGTGAGGCAGTGGAGCTAACTGATGTGTTGCCCTAACTCAAACAAATAAGCAGCTGCTGTGTTGAGCAACTAACATTAAGTAAATTAAAATAAATTTAAAAATAATATGTTTACATTTCAATTACTTCCAGTGAGACTAAATTCCATAATCTTCTCATATGAGTTAATATTTTTTAAGATGAAGTCAGAGTTACCCTATTTCTATATAAACTCAGAAATGCTTTTAAATTGCAACGAAATTATATCACAGAAAAAGTTTCTGGACTGATTGTTTTTAAAAACATTTAGAAACACTAAAATAAAGTTTAAAAATAATGGCAATTTTAGTAAGACAATTAGAACAGTCTCATATTTGTTGTTAGGATGGTCTGAAATAAAACAGAATTAAATAAGTTTTAGAAAAGTTTTATTTGTACAAAATTTGAATGTTGTCAGTACATACCTTGAAGAAATAGGATCTTCCTGTTGGATATCGCTTGCATCTGCTTAACAGCCACTTCATGTATACCGACTCCAGGTATCTATGACAACAGGCTGCATCTTGTAGGCTTGGATCCAAATCTGTGCCTGCAGTATTTTTGTTTTCTTAATTCACTGAAGATTTCAAAAGTTTGTTTTATTTGAGTTTTAATGCACACTTTCTCTTACCTTGTCTCAAGTGCAAAGGAATGGTTTATTATTCTACAGTTATATCTCCATTACTGAACAGAACATCTCATTGTTTAGCAATCAAATAAAAGTTTGTTGTTATGTTTGTTGAAATATAATTTTCTAATCAGTTATCCATTATTCAGGAACTACTGATTGGCACAATGGTTAGCACTGCTGCCTCACAGCGCCAGAGACCCAGATTCAAATCCAATCTTGAGTGATTGGCTGTGTGCACATTCTCCTTGTATATGCATGGGTTTTCTCCAGGTGCTCCAGTTTCCTCCCACAGATGTGTGGGTTATGTGGATTAGCCTGCTAAATTGATCCTTAATGTCAGGGGATAAGCAAGGTAATTTCATTGCATTATGGGAATTAGCCTGTTGTCAGTGTAAGCTGAATGGCCTCCTTCTATACTGTATGGATTCTGCGGTCTCTCATATTTCCAGTGGTTAACTACAAGAAGCTGGCAGGAACTTGATTTTAATAATGTTTCATGATATTACTTTGGTATCCTCAGAGATTCTGTGCATTACATTGAGTCATCTGTCTGTCCTTATAAATTAGACACTTAAGGTTGTTTTGCATTCAATTGTATATCAAAGTTCAGTTTTGAAACCTGATTTCAGTTTTTTTCAGTCTTTACAATTTCTTGGTTTACTTTTTGATTTTCTTTGCTGCTGTGGTTGGTTTTGAGAGGCTTTGTTACACTGCGGCCATTTGTTCTGCTACTGTTGCAATCACACCATAATGAATTTCTCCTCTTCAAACCTGAATTTTGCCGCTTTTTACAAAAGGAAACAATGGAGAGTTGCCAGACAGGCCAGGCTGCACCAGAACAGATCAACACCCAAGTGTCTTTACCCCAGACTGGAAACATAGCAGTGGATATACATGCCTCAATTAGTCAGAGCATAATGTCACTAGAAGCTTTGACTCACAGGGAAGGGATGACTGCTAGACCTGCAGTACTGTCTATAAGCACATAAATAGTAAAAGGGTAAAAGGAGGAGTAAGGCCAATTAGGGACCTAAAAGGGAATTTATACATGGAGACTGGGGACACAATTGAGGAATTAAATGAATACTTTGCATCCGTCTTTACCAAGGAGGCAGATGCTCTGCAGGACATCATGACAGTCAAGGAAACTCTGTTCCTAGAAGGGTAAAAAAATTGATAAGGAGGAAACATTGAATAGACTCTCTGTGCTGAAAGCTGATAGGGCATTGGGACCAGATGAGACACATCCAAGGATATTGTAGGAAGTGAGAATGGAAATTGCACAGGCACTGATCATAATCTTTCAATTTCCCTAGAATCAGAGGAGTAGAGAATTGCAAATATTATACCCTTGTTCAAAAAATGATTA
The DNA here is from genome assembly GCA_024679065.1 of Sphyrna mokarran. Taxonomy (NCBI): domain Eukaryota; kingdom Metazoa; phylum Chordata; class Chondrichthyes; order Carcharhiniformes; family Carcharhinidae; genus Sphyrna; species Sphyrna mokarran. The sequence continues at coordinate 39,743,932 of JAGIQG010000015.1, forward strand.
TACCAATAAGTTCAGCAATTACAAACCAGTCAGTTTAATGTCGGTAGTGAGTAAGTTTCTACAAATATTTATTTGAGATAGAATTAGTAGTCACATGGAAAAATGTGGGTTGATTAAGATGATTCAGAGTGGATTCTAAAAGGGAAGTCATGTTTAAATCACTTGCTGGAGATTTTTGAGGAGGTAACAGAAAGGGTCAATGAGAGTAATGCTGTTGATATAGTGTACATGAACTTTCAAAGTCATTCAATACAACAAACTGGTGAATAAAGTTATAGCTCATGGAACACAGGGGACAATAGCAACATGAATACAAAATTGGCTGAATAATAATAGAAAGCAAAGGATCATGATTAACAATATTTTTCAGGTTGGAGGAAAGGTTTATGATGGTGTTCCCCAAGGATTGGTATTAGGACCCTTGATTTTTCTAATATATATTAATGATCTAGATTTTAGTGTGCAGGGGAGAATTTTTAAATTTGTGAATGGTCCAAATCCTGAGATATTGTAAACTGTGAAGAGGACAAAAGGACATAGACAAGTTGGAGGAAACAGCGTTGAAGTTCAATGCAGAGAAGTTTATGATGATGTGTTTTGAGAAGAAGAACATGGACAGGCAGCATTTTAAAAGTGTAAGAATTATAAAGTGGGACAAGAGCAGAGAGGCTCTGTGCATAGATCATCAAAGGTAACAGGACAAGTGGCGAGAGCTGTTAATGAAGCATATAGAATGCATTCTTAATAGGAGCATAGAGTACAATAGGAAGGAGATCATGTGTTGAACTTATACATGACACTAGTTAGACCTCAGCTGGAATATTGTGTATAGTTCTGGGATCCACACTAAGAGGAATATGAATGCATTGGAGAGAGTGCAGAAGGTGTTTACAAGAATGGTTTCAGTGATGAGAAATTTCAGTAATGAGAATAGATTTGAATGGTTGGGACTGCTCTCCTTGGAGAGTAGAAAGCTTAGAGGAGATTTTATAAAGATGAACAAAATCATGAGGAAGTTGGACAGAATAGATAAGGAGAGATAGTCCCTGCTCATAAAAGGATCAGGAATGAGAGGTCACAGATTTAAGGAAACAAATGCAATGTGAGAAAAAATGTTTTCACACAACTAGTTCAGGTCTGGAATGCACTGTCTGAAAGTATGGGGGAGACAGATTCAATTGAGCATTCAACAGAGCTTTAGATTATTACCTGAAGAGAAACAACGTGCAGGGGGATAAGGAAAAAGCACTCGGCTGTAATTTCATTTGGAGAACCAGTTCAGATACAATGGGCCAAAGAGCCTCCTTCAGCAACATAATATTCTGTGTTTCTGTGCAGCCAAATTTTACAATAGACCATCAATTGTCAATGGCTGCCAAGTCAAAAATCACTCTTTAACTATCGGTGAATTTTACTGGCATATCTGCCTGGGTTCCATCTGATCCCGTCCAAGGCCAATCCCCGGAATCAGGGCGATAAAATTCCAGCTTTTGTATTTGAAGATCATTTCAGGCTGCAAAGAGGATAACAACAATATAATCTAATTATCTGTCAACGTACATGCAAAGCAAGTAATGGGTACCTTGCTTGTTCAAGGAAATGATTTTCCCCTATCCCATGGACAGTTAACAGCAACATGAGAGAGCTGCGAAATTTTATAGAACTGCAGAGTTGCCAATATCTTTTATCATGCTCCATGTCACAATGTGACTACGTTTATGAATAGGAAAGGGTTTCATTCTCCCATTGTTCAGCATTATTCAATCATCTACACAATCTTAATTCTCCACTTCCTTCCTCAACACATTTGTAACTCTGCGCATCTATCTGTTACACATGTGCAGAGATCTCTCCTGGGAAGAACAGTTAATGTCCCAGTTGCACTGGAGCAAAAACAATGTAAACAGTGTTCTACCCAACTGGGACCTAATACATCAAAAATATAGCACAAGAGATATCTTAGGCTGACATGGAAATTGAGACATTCACTGAATTAATCTCCCTTTCCCATTATTGGCAAGCAGGCATAGAACTTTTTTACCTATACTACCTCTCCCCCTCCTTCTGCCCCCTTCATAATCGAGCTGAGATTCAAAACTCATTGCAAGGTTAATTGTTACCGTAACGTTTTCAAACTTTGGAGCAAGTTATTCAATGATTATGTATCCTGCAACTTGATCTTGTTTCAATAAGTAAAATACCAAGTAGCAAACTTACCAGATAAAATAAAGTTTACTTATTAGTCACAAGTCAGCTTATATTAACACTGCAATGAAATTACTGTGAAAATCCCCTCATTGCCATATTCCAGCACCTGTTCAGTTTCACCGAGAATTTAACATGGCCAATGCACCTAACCAGCACATCTTTCAGACTGTGGGAGAAAACTGGAGCACTCAGAGGAAACACGCAGATACGGGGAGAATGTGTAGACTTCACACAGGAAGTGACCTAATCCAGGAACTGAATCCATGCCCTGGCACTGTGAGTCACCAGAGCTAACCAGTGTGCCACCCGTATATGGATCCACGTACCTCATGGCAGGAGAGTGTGTCCACTGATTGGAAATTTGATTAGAAGATCAATCTCCAATTGCATAATAGAAGGGCATGGAATTCAGTAACATATAGCACCACTAGCACCATCTCCATTTGCCAGGGACAGGCCACTTTCCACATGGCCGATGCAGTCTACTCAATGGATTTGAGCATTTGTGCCCAAGATGTGGCACTATTCTGACATCCTACAGTCCAACTGGCTAATGTAAGATCAGGATCCAAAATTTGGGTAACAAATGTGTCCATCTTTATCTATGTTGTTCACTCCTGACAAAATGGTGTAAAGCTGCAAAGTGGCTCTGCAAGGGCAATGATTTCAGAAGAGGACACACTCTCCTGCCATGAAGTATATGGATCCATATAAGGGTGGCACACTGGTTAGCTCTGGTGACTCACAGTGCCAGGGACACGGGTTCAGTTCCTGGATTAGGTCACTTTCTGTGTGAAGTCTACACATCCTCCCCATATCTGCGTGTTTCCTCCCACAGTCTGAAAGATGTGCTGGTTAGGTGCATTGGCCACGTTAAATTTTCCCTCAGTGAAGCCGAACAGGTCTTTTTCTGTAGCAAAGTGTCTGACTGTCTTTGGAGATGTTTTGCTAAGTTCCTATATCTGCAGAGTGTGTTGCTGCGTCTCCCGGAGATGGCAGAGGATACCTATCCAACAAAGATAGCAGGAGGTTTTGGGGTTCGCAGGGCCAGCGTCTCTGGTTGGCAGGATAACAGAGAGTTGGAGCAGAGTAGACAAGCTCCAACATCTCAGTTTACATACCCAGTCTTGTGAATGGCCCTACCATGCTTCTTCAGTTGGGTTTTCTGTGGTTGAACTTATCTATGATCTCATCCTCCAGTGAGTTAGCAAACAAACCATCCTTTGTCCTTGACTGAGCTGCACCCTGTTTATGGCCTTGTGGCTATGTGCTCATCCCAGTTCTGTACCAATCTCTGAGGTATGTACAGTGTCAGTATCTAAGCTCTGAGTGTCAAATCAAGTGAGAGGGCTTCCCTATTAGTGGTGTGCTGTTAGTGTTTTCCCTCCTCTTGTGACTCCTGCAACTGGATAGATGGCAGTTCCAGAATATCTGAAAGCAGCAAGTCAGAAGGGGAAGACTTGTGTAAGGGAAAGAGGATTCAGGAATGGGCAGCAAGAGATCTGTGGTCAGACTATTTGTAACTAACTTGTGGTGTCATATAGCAGGACAAAGGTGAGCTGGGAGTTAAGAAAGGACATAGCTGAATAGCTGAAGATATGCAGAAGCAATGAGAGGTGGCAATACGGCTAACAGTGTTGGCATATGTGTGAGGGTAAGGTAGAGTGTATGACACCAGAATGCCAGGGAACACTGTTGGGTAAGTTATGAGGATTTGATGCATTGAGAAGTATGAAAAGCTGGTGGAGTGGCAGGTATGAGATATCATGTGAAGTTGCATTCACTGATATTGACCTGAGGTCATTAGATTTCTCATGGCACTGCTTAAATCCATTGGTTCAGACTCTGGGAGTTGACCTGTCTGTCTATCTGCTCCTTTCCTTCTAAGGGTCTACAATCCCTAGTGTGGGCTTGGCAAAAATTTACATTGTAGCGATCTTCATGGGCAGTTTTCCTTTAAAAAGCATCCAGCCTTTAAAATGAGCAAGCTAACTGTATCACATCATCTTCAAACAATGTTACCAAGTCCCCCTGCCATGTGCAGACCTCATTGGTAACATTAAGGGGTAAAGTACAACATTGGAGGTACAGCAGCTAGTCACACAATCATTCAGATTGGATGAGAACACCAGGTTCACGTGTTGTCCATCTGGATCTGAATGGACATGAACAGGCCATGAATCATAATCCCCAGAAATCAAAGCTATCCAATTTCTAGCTGCAAGTATATAAAAATAAGATGATCAGCATTCGTCCAGTAAATTATGTGTAGAGTAATACACTTTTGTAACACCTATTTTTATTTTTTCTCAGATTTAATATCCACTAAGAATCAATTAGATCAAATGGATTTTATAGATGCATATAGAACATGTCTGAACACAAAAGGGTATATTTGAATGAGCACAAATCAAGAGAGAAGCTACTTGTTCTGTAGTAGTTTGCTGTTTCCTTCTGAATTATGCTTACTGTGGAAATGTATATATAATTTCCTCACCTTGGCTCATAGATCATGTTTATAGAGTGCAACAGAGTGATGGTGTATCATTTTTGAAAGTATTACGACCCAGAGCAGAACCAGGTATTTTATGAAGGTGTTGGGCCCAGGTTTGACATTTGATTTTGGCACAGGTGATCATCAGGTGCATCACTTTAGGTATGATCCAAGTGACCAACTAGGAAGCTTTTATCAAAAAAGTTTATTTAAGAATGCAATTAAAATATAATAAAAAGATTTAGCATAACTTTTATCAGTTATAAGATACAGTATAAACCTTCACAGCCGTCTATCTATACTGTTCCCAGTTAAACACCAACCCAATGACAAAACTTTCTTCAGACTTGGCATATAAACAAACAAGGAAACTCATGTGATGCTGGATTTTCAGCTTTTTAACATCTTTTGTGAATTGGTCCTTTGAATGTTGGGTTAAATCTCTGAGATTTCCCAGCCGTGGAACTTTCCAAAGAGCCTGTGGTGAGACAGAAGGAGGCCATTTGGCCAATCGAGTCTGCACCAACCACAATTCCACCCCGCCCTATCCCCATAACCTCATACATTTACCTTAGCTAGTCACCCTACTATTAAGGAGCAATTTAGCATGGACTGTGGGAGGAAACTGAAACACCCAGAGGAAACCCAGTCACGGAGTGAGCATGCAAACTCCACACAAACAGTGATCCAAGCTGAGAATCAAACCTGGGCCCTTGATGTTGTGAGGCAGCAGTGCCAACACCTGTGCCACCTTGCTACCCCACACATTAGAATCAACATTTCAAACTCAACAAGGATCAAGAAAACTGGTGACATTTTGCTAACATTTAGAAGTAAAAAAATGATATTTATAAAGATTTTTGGTGTTAAAAACCTACTTTCTAATGTTTCTCTTGCATTAATCCTATTAAACTAAAGCTGAGTTCAGGCAGCAGGTATACTACAGATAGTGTATCAATCAATGATGTGACAATATAACTGGCTGATCAAAACTGCTATGAAGATTTCCCAGTTCAATTACAATGATAGGACATTGTACCGCTGTATTAGTATTATTGCATATACTGAATAAGCACACACAAGGCGTTTACTTTTGAAATGAAAAGACAGCTCAGAATGTAATGCCACTTTTACTTTTAAAACTGTGGTGTATTAAAAGTCTAAATTTGGAAATATACCATAATATTATAATTCTCTGTTTGCCTATAAGAGCATATGCCTAACATACTGAAGTTGGGCAGGTTTTCTTGTTAATCTCGACCTGCTCAACTATGCACCTTTTTTGCATTAACGTAATCTTTCTCTACACCCTAGCTATAACTGTAACACCACATTCTGCACTCTCTCCTTTTCTTCTCTATGTACAGTATGCTTTGTCTGTATAACATGCAGGAAACAATACTTTTCACTGTATACCAATACATGTGTCAAATCAAATCCTAGCCTTTAGCTACAGTGACAAGAACCCAATTTTGTGTTAAAAACTAAGTATTGTCATTTCGATTTTAGAAAAGAACAAATTAACTCAACTAAGGCCATTATTTGGTATCTAATATCTGTGAGAAACGTCATTGTTTTAAAGAATGTTTTATCTTACAATTTGATTAACAATACTCTTTGATAATAATAAGTACTGGTGCAGATACAATTCACCAAATTGGGTTATAAACTTCTTTGACTAAAATATAAATACTGGATACTTTCCTCCTTGTCAAAGATAATTTTTAAACTCACTCTTTCTTGTAATATTTCAGCTACTGAGAAAAGATGATACTGTAGTGAATCTAATATCAGTTAGATTTTCTATTAATCTGTTATCACTGAAAGAATCCAGAGTTTTAGGAGGACTGAGGAGAAAAATTGAAAAACCACTCAAAAAGTTGCCTCTTTCTTCAATTGCAAGCAATAGTCAAACTGTATACCACTTACTTATTTATATGATGGCTGCATGCAGTGCTAAACGTACTATTGAGTCATTGCATGCCTCAGCTTGGCACTCAGTTTTGTACCAGCGTGTCTGTTTTCTTCTTCAAAGTGAACTTGATTACAACTGGCTCAAAGTAAATACTCCTCTATTTAAGTGTCTTTTATAAGCATTTTACAGAAAGTGAAATAAGGATTACTGAAAGAGAGCAGCCAAAAGCCAGAGCTGAATTCAACAACTAAAAACATAGTCCGGATCGAACTAACTAAACATCGATCTGTGTCTACAATATAACTGAATAGTTATCTTATATTATTAGAAGTATGGCTACAGGCAGTCTCCAGCTGCATCAACAATTGATCTCTGTGGCTATGAAACCTTACATTACATTCTCAAAGAAAGTAGCTAAGTTCGCAGGTTGGATCCAGAATTCCAAGCTGATGTGGCCAAATTAGCTTAACTTAAAGCATAGCACAATTAGTTACATTCAGCAGAAATACCCTAAAATGAGGCCTTTTAACTGGGCAAACCATGCACTGATCCCACAGTAACGCCACATAAAGCTAACCTGTACTACTTAAAGAGGAGTTGCAACCAGATTGAAATAAGTGCTGCAAGTGATTTGGGGAGAGAGTCTGACTTGGAAGAATAGTGACTAATGGCACAACAAGACAGAGAACTGTTTCAAAATTCACAGACACAGCACTACACACCTTGGTGCAGATGGTAAACAGTGGAAAGGGGGTCACAAGGCCTCCCAGGCAAATAAGATAAGGGAACAGTTACCCATCACCGTTAATTAAGCAGTGAAACCCAAGAACTGGATGCAGTGCTGCAAAAAGTTTCATTACCTCCCACAAGCAGCCAGGATTAATGAATTCATCTTTAAATATCATAATCTACCAACTGCACCACTAGCCTCAGGTATTGCTGAATGGACCACAGCCCCTCATTCAGCCATCGACAAATACTATCAATCAGATTTTTAATTCATGTTCAAAGCATCATCTAACTCTTTCACACTAAGCACTGTTGCAAGTCTCACAGATATATCTCCTAATTTGCACACCTTGCAAGCTATTTAATCACATCATCAAAACACATTTCGCCATAGTCCCTGACAGACTTCCTTCTCTCACACAAGACAATAAATAATGGTTATATCCAGCTCCAAACAAATGAGGGATAGACAATGGATGCAAGTTGTTACCTCCATGGAGGTGACTCTGTTCATCATCATTAGAGGAGCTATGACTGGAACTGTAGCCAGTAGCAAGTTTAAAATCATGGAAGATCATGATATTTGCATATTTAATCCTCCTTCTCACATCCACCTTTCCTTTCATTGCTCTATCTTTTCTGATTCACAAGTTGAGATGAATTAAGGACTTAAGACTTATTTTCCCAACACTCCTTTCCTCAACGCAACACTGCCCCTGTGAATTTCACTTCTCAAATACCTAAAGACTGTAAGCTGACCAGAGAACGTTACAGCAACAGCATGTGGAAAGGAAAACGAGGCTAGTGATGAACATACACTCTCACCTGCTCTGGGACTTGCAGCTACAACCCCAGATCCCCTGGCACATAATTTAAAAAGGCTTCTTGAACAGGCACTAGAACCCCAGTGGCCACATCTCTCTGTCTACCTGGGAGAAGTGTCCAAAGCTGGAGCAGGGCCAGGGCTTGGAGCTGGAGTGAGGGCAGGTCCAGAAGGTTGACTCACCAGAGGCTGGAGATACATAGGAGGGACCTGCCAGAATGATTGTGTGAATGAGAGTGTGAGTGCAAGTGTGAAAGAGAGAGGGTGAATGTGTGCCTGTGGATTTGTGAGTGTATATGAAAGAAAGAATGATTGTGTATGCATTATGTGTAAGTGTGTGTGTGTGTGTGAGAGAGAGAGAGTCTGTGGAAAGAATTTTCCTATCCCACTTGCCACTGGAATCATAGTGGGTGGACTCAGCCCATGCAAAGGTTTGTTGACCTTTTGGGTGAGAGTGACTGGAAAATATCTTCCAGAGAGTGTGAATCTGGATTGCTGATATCCTAGTGCATTATTGCTGAATTATGAATCCAGAAACTCAACAAATGTTCTGGGGTCAAAAGAGAAAATCTCAGTAGGCCTGGCCGCAACTGTAAGGAGAGAAAAGAGCTGATGTTGCGAGCCCAGATTGCCCTTGTCAAAGCTCAATGTTCATGGGATCAGGTTTCAAATCCCGCCATGGCAGATGGTAGCATTTGAATTCAATTAAAAATACCTGATGACTGTAAAACCATTCTCAATTGTCTGAGAAACCCATCTGGTTCACTAGTGTCCTCTAGGGAGGGAAATCTTTCGTCCTCATCTGGTCTGACTTACATGTGACAGTAAAAGGTCTCACAAAGGTTAAGGTCTAACAGGATCCTGTAGGACTTTAACTTGATGTTGTGAGAGTTTTAACTGAGCTTACCCCAGTCCAACACTGGCATCTCCACCTCATGGCTATATGTGACTCTAGAATCATGACTGACTCTCAACTGCCTTCTGAACAAGGCAAACTAGAAATTGGCAATAAAGCCTGCCAGGGAGGGCACCCATGTCCCATGAATGAATAAAAAATACACTCCCAGCCTCAGGGTTCTCATTCATCCTTTCCACCAAATACCAACATATACTCTCACAAAGCGAGACACTAATTAAGTGTCTTGAGATGGGGAGTGAGCCAGACACACTCACTCTCATGCACTCTAATGATTAGCTTTATTTATCACACATTTTTTAAAAAAATTTCAACTAATTGCTTTGATTCTTTTTGGTCGGCAATTTATTTCTTTTCATATCTCAGTATTTTATTTTTTGAAAATCATATTTTATGTTGTGCCAAACCTTTTCATTCCAAAATGTGTTTTTTGGTCCCTTCAGAGAGAAATAAATATTGGAAGGTGTTCCCCCTTTTCAAACAAAAGTCAGGGCAAAGGATAGCCAAAATGTCAACTCGCCAAGGGGTGAGGTTACATGTGAGTCCTGCTGCAGAGGACTCAGATGAGAATTTCAATATTGTGGCCTACAGACGAAAAGGTGATGGATATGCTTGGTGCATTGTCACAAAGCCAGCAATCACTAATACATGCAGGAATATAGTACCAATCTTGCATGAGCCTTTATGCAGAAGTTGGAGCCCATCCCCGCCAAAGCTAATAAAAAAGCTTTGTTTTTATTAATTTGTGGGTCATATTTGTGGCTGGGTGGCCAGCATTTATTGCCCATCCATAGTTGTCCTTGAGAAGGTGGTGGTGAACTGCCTTCTTGAAATGCTGATACAACTGAATGGGAATGGCTTGCTAGGCCATTTTACAGGGCAGTTGAGAGTCAACCACGTTGCTCTGGCTCTGGAGTAGGCCAGACAAGGTAAGAATGACAGATTTGTTTCCTACAGGACAACCAGCTGGGTTTTTCCAACAATCGACAATGGTTTTCTGGCAACAGTAGATTCTTAATTCTAGACATTTTAATTGAATTCAAATTCCACCATTGAGCCGGGTCCTCAGAACATTAGCTGACTTTCTGGATTAATAGTCTAGCGATAATATTATCATCGCTTCCCTTTGGTGGCAACACCATGGGAACAATTGTGGACCCAGCTATGATGCAGTATCAGATAATTAATGTCTTAGCTTCCATTGCAGCAAAAACAGCAGTGCAGTCCTGAACTATTCTAGATCCTTAATCTACTGTAATCTCTTGGAATAACAGCATTCACTGTCACTTTGCTGATCAGATAATCAGCCAGACCTTCTTCACACATACCAAGATATTGCATCCAAAACTGGGACTTCTAGGCTAAAACTCTATGAGAGTGTTCTGCAAGAGAAAGCCCCACTAAAAGTTAACAGTTTTCCACCAGCCACATTGCAGTGACTGGGTTAGCACTCTGTGAGAGCATCAGGACAGCAAAATCCCAGATTGACAAGTTGGAAGGCAATGCACAAGGTTTCTTCATTGATTTTTTGTTTGAAATATTGGACAATTTCTTTAATAAAGATTGTTTGAATTGGATTTTTTTGGATTTCTTTTATTTCTGAATTGTCATCAAAAAGCACTTTGATCATTAATAATGGAGAGATGGATGAGTGAAAAGATGTGAGACAATTGGTGAGTAGGAAACTAGGGATTCAGTGGTATTAATGTGAAATGAGCCAATCATGGACAACCCAATCAGAAAGGGATGAAAGGCCATCCAGACTCAAAGTGTTGGCTCTATTCTTTCTCCACAGATACTATTAGACCTGCTGAGATTTAACAGCATTTTCTGTTTTTGTTTCAGATTCTAGCATCTGCAACAATTTAGACTTATTCTAGAAAAAGAATATTTTGGTCATTTTTTTCCTTCCTCCTCTTTTTTCCCATTGTCTGGCATATACCTGATGGGGCAGTGTCCTCATTTTGGTCGGGCAGCGTGTAGCAGACCATTATAAGCTGTGACTTGCTGTGGATAGTACTTCGGACTCCCTCCAATATGGTCCTAGCAGCATAAGCAATGTGGAAACATGCCAGTGGTTTTCTCAATGACATTTTGTGTGGCAGCACGGCTTCCTTTACATGGATGCTTCTCATAGGTTATGCACTGGAGCCAGGGCATCTGCAGAAAGCCCTTGAAACCTATTAACCATCATCCGGTCTTTTATAGTGGTTCCAATAATGATAAAAAGAATGATATATGTAAGGGGATTTTTTTAGAGCGCCCTACTGGGGGGGTAGTGTGGGTGGAGGAGAGGGGGGGGGGTTATATTCAGCCGATTTCAGCTAATACATGGACTTGCAACAGACAGTATGCAGTTAAACATTTTTTTTATTTGACCAACACATATTGAAAGAGAAATAGTCAGAGGATTCCAACTTCTCCTTGATGTTACATCACATAAGACAACAGATATACATTTCTGAAGATTTGATCTTCCCACTCAACCTGTTATCCAAGCTGGACAGTCCAATTACATTATATTACTTTGATCAATAGCATTCTAACTTCCACCAGAATTAGGAATCCATTGGTCAACCGAACCCAGTGGTTATTTTCCCTTTTGCCTAGTAACATTACCTCTGCAAATCCGTTAGGTTCAAAGATCACCCTTAATACCTGCAATCCTGGGAACGAGAAGAAAGTCATCTTTCTTGCCTGTTTTCTGCCCCCTCTATCAGTGAAAGCTGAATACATTGATTCATTGCAGCTAGAAGCTAAAACGTAAGTGAAGTACAATGTGATACCATTGTCATACATAAGGCACATTGTGGTTCCTATTTTAAACTAATTCATTTTGTTTTAATGCAGGTGTTTCTGTACATGTTGCTACAATACAGAATAAAAACATTAGGAATGTTGTTGCAGTGACCTACATGATGCTCCGAGTATGGCCACACAACAACTACACATTGAGGATGACCCAATATCCACAAAGCAATATGCATGCAGTCAATGGCACTCTAAGCCTTGTGTGTTATCATGGCAAAGTCACCCGTGCACTGCTCTGATTATTTTTTCCATTAAGAGAGAAGGAAATACATTCCACATGCAGTTATTACTCTTACAGAGCACTGGATGGTCAATTACAAGATTTTAAAGATGCCCTCTCAAAATATGTCTGATTCTAAGAGATTCATGGTGATGGGTTCCTTCAGAGCCTTTGGCAATGCCATTCTTACCCTCCTGTGAGGTTGCAGATGGTAGATTTCAGTGAAACATTTCCTTTGTGAAATCTAAGCATTCAGTGTATGGCTTAGCTTGCAGGAAATCTTCCAACCCATGACCTCTACTACATCAAAGGATAAGGACAGCGGATGCATGGGAACATCATCATCACCTACAAGTTCCCTTCCAAACCACTCACAATTCTGACTTGGAACTATCACTGTCACTGGGTCAAAAATTCTGGAACTCCCAAACAGCATAATGGGGGTACCCATATGGACTGTAGTGATTGAAAAAGGCTCACCATCATCTCAAGGGACATTGGTGATGAGCAATAAAATGCTGGCCTAGCCAGTGATGTCTACATTCTGTGAAAAAATGAGGAAAGGGGAATTTCTCCCTGGATACCCTGCCTGGATATTGGCCTCCTTGTGTGAGATATGTTCTCCTTCAATGAGCCAGTTTGTTCTCCTGGGTCACCTCCTTACTCTGGTTGTGATGCTGCAGGCTGACGGGAAGAGAAACCATCACAATCATAACTGGGGCAGAGTCTGAGTAGAGACCTTGAAATGAAAATCAAGGCCTTCACCACATGTCATCACATTCACTGAAGACTTAATCAACTTTAAATACTGTAGCAGCACAAATTATCAAATATTTCTGCCAACTCAGCAATAGCAGTAGAAAACTGATTTATCTATTAGCTATAGTATTTAAACTATTAAAGATTGTACAACCTAAATTTGGGTCTTGCTTATAGTTTTGAAATGAGTAGAGTACATTTTCTGATTTAACTAATATGTTAATCCTACAACAGTCCTCCAATGTTCTCAACTCTTAACTATTTCCCTATTTATGGATTTGAGCTGAAATCATTGAGGCATAAATATTAATTTAGAATTTTACTTGTATATCACCTTCTGAAATGATAAAAGCTCCAATTAATCAGGTTATCTGATGGGCCACTGAAACTCTGTACTTTATCTTAACCCTTCGTGATAAATCTGTAACTCTACACTCTGGAGGTGCAGTTCATCATGAAAAGTTCATCATTTCTGACAGAACACAAATATAGATTAGAAGTATAAAAATCGTATATCATTTTCGAATCTGTGTAGGAATATTAAGCGAATGAAAGGTACAAATAGGACAAGTGTTGGGAAAGGAGTGGTGTACATGCTGGAGAGTTGTAGATGTTGCAGACATGACGGCCTAAGCAGGTAGTTCATTCCTTTAAAGAAATCAAGCAACGACTAACCTCAGCTCATGGGTACGAGTCCTGTTCGTTCGCAAATATCGCCTAAGGAATTAATGCAAAAAGCAATAAGGCAGGTTACGCTGGGTTTGGGGGAGCGCCTGGTCTCTAATCCTATAGTTCCACCTAATTAATTTCTCTTCTATGGAGCGGCATTTCATGATTGTATCTTGTTTGGAGGAGATTAAGAATCGCACACTTCATTAGCAAGGTGTAAATGATCGGAGCCCCTCTCCATCCACCTGCCTAATTGGGTTAATGAAGCGTCTCTGCGGAATATGCTGGAGAAATAAACCTCCCAGTCCTCCCAAGATTACTCTTCTGAAACATCCAATCCCACAACTGCACAAATACGACATACCACCCGCTAGAGATCGCCGAATTGCTTTTTAAAGAAAATTTGATGTAAGGAAATTAAGCTGATGTTTACTGAATTACTTCGAGCCGCGTAATGAGCACCTTGTACTGGCTGCAATGAGTCATTTAATTCACATTTCTTACTAGGTTCATCAATAAATAATTGGGAATAAATGATTTGTTCATTAGCTAGTGACTGTAATTGATAAAAAGAGCGACAGGGTCTCCATTTGTCGTGTGCTGACATGTCGCAATAATAAACGAAAATTACCAGAAAAATGATGTGGAACGCAAGGAAATACCGGAGTCCAGCGTTTTCAAACTGGGTTGAAATGAATTCGTGATTTAAAATTTAAAACAAAAACTAACGTCGTGACTGAATACTTCTGATCAATTGCAATGTTAGCAAAACATCGATTTTACACCGACTTATAAGCTAAATAAAGAGTCCCAAAAGGAATATATTAAATCGAAAATATCAATAATTGGAGGATGGTTAAAACAATATAAATAAACATTCCTGTGTTTGTGTGTGGGACGCTACAATCAGTACAAACACAAATGTCTAATATCAAACAATCCATTTAATTACTATCTGTTTGTTAGCCAATGTATAGCTCTCTCTACCACCAGCCACACCCCCCCCCCTTCTATTTTATTAACTAGCGCTTAATAGCTTGACTCTCAAAACATTTCTAGAAAGAAGAAAACAAACTGCATGTTCCACTTTCGATGTTTATTTAGGAAACGGGACACTCACTGATACAAATAACAAGTAAAAACCCCAAGCTCGATTAAGAACCTGGATTTAAATTGCGATAAGCTGATGATCAAGCAGGGGCTTTTTGACCTAGTTTTTAACCGCTCCCACTTTCTGGGCGCTCGGAAAATATATTTTTTTAACCGTACACCCATTAGAAGCTTGTAATCCGCCATCAAAGTATGTCATGTCGATTTGCATCGACAAATATGTTTTGTTTCACTCAGAGCTGGCAGAGTGAAAATACTGTAAAGCGGCTTGTGTCAATTTCGGGGCGTGTGCTTTATTCTTCCAAGATCTGATCATCCAAGGGAGTTGTTTCTCTCGTGCATTCAGCTAAACACCATCATGTGCAGGAACGAACATTAATAGAGCAGAAAATCAACTGTTCTGTCCTATTTGCTACCATTTCTAAGTTTAAAGTATATTTATTAATGTCACAAGCAGGCTTACATTAACATTGCAATGAAGTTACTGTGAAAATCCTCTAATCGCCACACTCCGGTGTCTGTTCGGGTACACTGAGGGAGAATTTAGCATGGCCAATGCACCTAACCAGCACATCTTTCGGACTGTGGGAGGAAACCAGAGCACCAGGATGTGTTGTAAATCGGGGACATTTCTCTGTTAGGGTGAATTCGGTGTAACAAGTTAATTTTCTTTTTGTTGGGGTGGGGGGGGGGTTGTACAATTAGTGATAAATCTGCAGAAGGGTAATCTTCAGCAGAAAGTTACATAACACTAGCATTGCCCAACATAATGTGACAGCCAATAGGTCTGAAGTCTCTGCGTCCAAAAAATCTCCTGGTGCTGTATCTGGAGTGAGACCCGATATCGTTTGGACAGATATAGTTCGCTGTTCGAATTGAAATATACATTTACTGGAAATGCTAAAATACTGCTGAATTTAGTGTAATCGATTGTGGTGTTAGTTAAATCGTTTGAAATAACATACAAATCGGAGTTATTTTAATAAGATTATAATTCCCCATCGCACACCAGCAAAACTGTTCAGTTTGCTGCTAATACCATTTTTAAAGATACGGGTTAAAGACAGGTGTGTTGCACATCAGTCACGATCTGTAAGGAATTAAAAGAATAACTGTATTTAACCTGAATACAAGAGAGCTCATTACCTAAACTATTCCCTTTATGCCGCAAATTCGACTAAGGGTCCTTATTTCCTGGACTCGGAAACTAAATTTATTTCCTCCTTGTTCAGAATACAAATTCATCGCGAAATACAGAGTTGCGGTGCAATTTAGTCGTTGATATTTTGAAGCAACTGTCAGTGAAATCGGTTCTTCAATATATTTGGAAATCAATTTCCAATTGTGTAACTTGGATGAAATACAACTAAATGCGGAATTTACATTGGATTTTTAAAAACTAAAAACACGGTCTCAGACTATATATCTGACTCGAACCGGCTGCACACATTCCCTGAACTAACTCAGTGCGGCACAGATCTACTCCCGCAATTAAAAAGTGGAGTGAGAATTTGTAATCGGGAAACAGGGGCCCGAATAGAATCTGCAATGGACAACCCGGATCACATTGTAAGTGTCTCTAGAAGTGTATCCAAAGACAATTATTCGATAAGCTACGAATTTAGTGTACGTTAATATGTAGAAAAATATAGTGCGCTGGGATCGGAACAATCCCTAAAAATCCTAAACCCCCAAAACGAATAAAGAAACTTGCTTGGCTAGAATGATGTTATATATCAATTCTGGGTTAATGTTTTGGACTAATGGATTCAGCCAGAGCAAGAGTGTGCGATTAGTCTTGAGTGAGATTATAGCTGAGGATGTGGAACATTTAAAACGCCTAAATATTATGCGTTTGATACACAATTTCTAAAAGTATAAACACTACAGTAAGAACTGCAGTAAATGGCTTTTGTCTGTGTTATTAGTCTGTAAATGGACAACACTCAAGTCGCTGTTTTTCAATTTTAGAAATGAAACCGATTGAAATGTTTATATTTTGAAAGGAACAGTGTTTAACAAATTCACACCGTTATTTAAAATATTACTGAATGGAAAACAATAATAAATGTTATTGGTTACTGCATGTTGTTTGAGTCTGGGAGCTTTTTCTTAGTGGATGTCACTTTGTATTCAACACTCACGTGGTTCTCCCAGATTGTTTTTATTATATATTCTTCTGGTTACGGCTCGTTTCTGCGGTAAATAATTAATCTCCAAACGGTTGGGTTGTAATTTCATAAATGTGTTGGGAGCTGACTGCCAGTTGTGGCGAATTGGTACAGTCAGCAGCAGGCGCTGTCCTTTGAACAGCATTGTGTCGGTGCCTGTGATGTGAAGTGCCCTGAAATACAGCCACTCTCTTCCTTCGCTGCACCGAGGTGCTCCCGGGAGTTGTACCGGGATCCCCAATAAGGTCCTTGGTCCAATACTTTTTTCATTTACTTGCGTTTTTTTATGGGGAGGGTCGTTTTTCGATTATATGCTAAAAAATATTCAAGTTATGTTCAGATGTGAATCAAATATTCCAGAGTGAGGCTGTTTCTCAAACGTAAATAAAAGTGTTTGGTTTTATAAATGCTCAGAATGTAATTAAACGTCCTTATAAAGTTCGCATTTACCACACTTTAACTGTTCATGACATTTAGACAGGGTTTGAAGTATGTCGAAATGTTGTATGTGTGTGTGTGGCATTTACATTAAGAGCTTCTCTGTACTGTGCCTCACTACATCCAGATATGTCCGTTTAAATGATTAGCTTTCTGCATTCCAGCGCTTTCGTACTAAATGTGAAAAAGTCAGATGAAGGAGGGAATAATTCTACCGCAGTGTTGGCTGGTGAGGTGTCTACTTAAAAATGTCTTCAGTTTGCGAGATGCATTACAGTAGAACGGGTGAATGAGAAGGAATATTTGAAATCCCCTTTATACTGTAGCAGCTGGTGAAATCAACAATACCGATATTTTCAAGCGCGATTTTAACTCTGAATCGCATATTTTGGAGTCCCGGAACGGTTTAATTCGGTGTTGCTATCGATTGGCATTTCTTGATATTTGAAGTCCGCAAACAGCTTGCCCGCTTAACTTTCGTCCTCTATAATTTCCACTGATAATTTTCCTGAAACCATACTAATGTCCAAATCTTTACGTGTCTGCAAATATATCTGCAAATCAACTCGCGCCCGACTTTCCGCTTGCACTGCTGGTTTGGTTTTTGGATGAGTTGAACGATTGGGAGGAGCGAACTCACCTTTAACATTCTCATCCAGATTCTGCCCTTGCTGCTGATATTGGTAGGACTGGACTTGTTGTTTGATCTCCTGGTCGAATAACAACAATGACACCTAGGTACAAGTGGATAGATTATCGAACAGCAGCGCTGTCCTCAAAATAAACATGACCTGAATAATCGCTGGGACATAACACTAGCTTAAATTACATTAGCAAGCTGCACACTGTCTGTCTTGCCTGTTATTTCAAGATAACTTGGTGGCACTGCAACATTGTAGGACCTGTGAATAATTCTGCTGTCAGACCATCTTCAATTCAACAATAAATGTTAACCTTTCCTCTATTGAATAGGTTACAATCAATGTATTATTGTAGATCAGGTGGTGATTCAAGACTTCATAATATATGGCTTCTTCGAATGGTCGGAATATTCGTAGCAATAATAGGATTTTAATTAGGCTTTAGTTCATCGGTACATCACAGTTACAAGATAGAGGATTTGAACTAAGCTGTCTTAAGTTTTACCTTGTCTGTCGTTTCTGTTTTATTAGACTGAGTTATCACTTTCCATGATGGGATCACTGACATCTCCTGACGGTTTCCTTTCTAATAGATCACATCTCTTGTATGGGACCATGTTAACTTTAGTTCCGCTGATATGGCAGGTTATTCACTCTACTTAATAGCATACCATTCTCGCCGAATTACTTCCACTGTCGTTACTGAATCACGTTCGGAAAGATTGATCACATGCCACCTAAAGACTGAGAAGCTTTGACAATTCATGTCAAGATTGGGGAAATAAGGGAATTGTTATTCCAAAATCTCATTCTAAATTCGCCATCTCCACAAACAGACAGAGCGATATTTTCTCCTGACTCCCGCTTTCCAAAATAGTTCTCTGCATTACATTGAAACATAGTTCAACGTTAATACCGAAGCATGCTAAAGAATGAACTTGCATCCAGAATATGAGCTATTCGGTATGGATTCAACGGTTTGATTCGGATAAAGAGGAATATGAATTGTAACTAGAGTGAGAGGGGGAGGGAAGTGGTTAAATATCACGGTCTCATTTGGGAAAATGTTAACCGTCTTATTCTCGGTGGTACCTGTATAAGTAATAGGAAATCATCTTCGTCCGGGAAGGAGAGCAAGAAGGAGAAATAGAAGGAGTACTGGAAGGTTAAGAAAGAAATGTGAAGTATCAAATGTTGTGGTCTTTGATCAGCAGCGTGTGGAGCCTCACACCTGCATCAATTCCTAAAATACCCTATGCAAAGAAGAGTTCCGTTCGAGCTAAAGGTACCTTATGCTTACTAAGCCGTTATCGAAAAATATATTAGCATCATTATGTACACCCTTCCAAAAATAACTAATATTGTAAAATGATATTTAAAAATGATTAGCATAATAAAATGTAAAATAATATTTAAAGTAATTAGCATAATAAAATGTAGAATAAAGTTTAAAATTGATTAACATAATAAAATGTAAAATAATGTTTAATATTGTTCAGAAGGTAGGCTGGTTTCCACTGTCTTGCTTTACTAATATATATTAGTTTACAAGTTCGGAGAAATTAATTCCGATGAGTTAACTATTTATCTCAGTACTAGTTTTGCAAAAGTTATCCCAACGAGGCCAGTTCAGCACTGAGGTCGTCCCTGATACAAAAAGCGGGTAAAATTACAGAGAAGACACTTGGCTGCTTCGGAGACGTTGTAAGGCGCTATATTAATGCAAGTTGTGATTGTATCGATCCGAGCAGTCAGCTGTAGATGTCAATCAAGAAAGGGAAGCGGAAGTGGCACTCAGCTGAAAGGGACACGGTAAAGTATTTAAAGCCACACATAAACAGCCATGCACAAAGCCCAGACATATATATCCGCGACTCCTTTACTGCTCTTCACCCACTGAAACACTTGCAATTTTCCGAACACAAGGCAACACATGAAATGTGTGGGGGTGCGGGGGGAGGGAGGGAAGGGGAGGTGACTGTCCACAAAGTTGGTTCGAATTTGAGATTTTCTATGGCAGAGATTATTGAAGTTGAGTCCATGTTGTTTTTTTTGTAGGAAAATAAACAATGGCATGAAATAGAGCCGCGTTTGGAGAGCAGGTTTCGATGAAGTGGCCCAAAAGAGAGATCAAAAAGGCAGAGTTGATGGGCCGAAGGGTCTGTTTTCGTGCTGTAATGACACCAAGCCCAAAAGCCTTTGGGGAAATATATTTACATATATATATATAATATATTATTATAAATCCGCAGCAAAGGCGAGTAGAGGCTGTGTCTGGGATTAAGGCTGCTGCAATTCTTATTGTTGTAGTTGGTTTGACATATTCTACTGTTTAAGGGGTTTAATTAGAATAGCGTTCGGTAGGTGGGCCCACAGCATTCAGGGATTAGATACTGAATGATATGAATCACAAGTTAGCATTTCGCAATTAGTTTTAAGAAACTTCCCACTAATTGTCCACCTTTGCTTAGTCCGGGCGTTAGTTTCAAGTATTCTACTTAGAAAGTTCAACTTGAGATTGCAATTGCGACTATGGCAATGCCTAATTCATAAATTAGTTCGGAAAAGTAGTTCTAAGGGGTGGGAGAATATTTGTTTACTGTAGTACAAAAACAGTGCTTAACATGTTTTTGTCTCTTGTTCCTGGTGTTCAGTCTTCGTGTTGGTAATTTGCAGTTAATCAGTCAGCTATCTATCCAATCTGTGAGAAATGAGGACGCGTCGATGGACAGTTCGAGTTTGTGTTAACAGCGTCGGGAGTTTGAGCGCAGCAAGTTATGCGTTTTTTCCGGCGGAGCTGAATTCGTTCAGAAACGGTAGAGTTTGTCGAGAATGGTATTGTTGGATGAATGAATGTTGTAAACCCGTTCCAGTTGCTATGAATGTTATCGGTGAGACGTGTGACAGACGAAAAAAATTATTACCCTTTAAATCCGAAGTGTACAGACCCAAACGGTTGTTTGATGCATTGGAGCAGTGCTGTGTTCAGAAACTGGAAGGTTATGTCTTTGCCTTGTTAAGGAGTGTGATGCACTTGGAGCAAAGTGAGCCGGCGCCGTTCAAACAGAGGAGAAAAGCACATTACCGAGTGTGTGTTGGGGTGGGGGCGGGAGGGACGGTGACGCTGGTGGTAGCATCTCCTTCCCTTTTAATTTATTTATCATCTCTTCAATTATTCCTGGTTTGGGGAATGATTGCGCCAAATCGATGTGTTCCTGCACTTGGAAGTGGGATTCTGAGGTTGACTTTGGCCATGAGATTAGCTGATAAGGGAATGGAATAAAAACGGCTGAGATGGTGACCAGGCCCTTCTGGCTGTCATTTTCAAGCGCCCATGGAGAAGGACACT
Source organism: Sphyrna mokarran (assembly GCA_024679065.1). Taxonomy (NCBI): domain Eukaryota; kingdom Metazoa; phylum Chordata; class Chondrichthyes; order Carcharhiniformes; family Carcharhinidae; genus Sphyrna; species Sphyrna mokarran. The sequence continues at coordinate 39,765,185 of JAGIQG010000015.1, forward strand.
ACATGTTTCCGATTATTTTTGCAACAGATCCTGCGTTTTTTTTTGCCCCAACCAATGTTCACATTCAGTCAGATACTTGATATGTTATGTCACCACCATGCAATTCAAGTTAAATTTTAAGTCTGTGTAATAGGTGTTAGGAAATATAATACGCAGGGTCACACCAAATCCGCTTTAACCAGCCACTAAATGAGGAGGCTAACAGAATGATGGGTGGGACGAGGGTGGGTAGCTACTATTAAGCAGTTCAGCAGCAAAAGTGATATTTATTATAAAGAAATGATCGAAATTTCACAAGACCTTTTTTATCTATCATAAAATAAGCACTGTACATAACCGAATATTTATATGAATTAGTTGGACAATAAATATCTGAAATGGACAAAAATTCACGTGTAAAAAGCACAATTTATGAATCATTTTATATCTTACCTACATTTACATTGAAAACACTTACAATAGCTAATAAAAAGGAAAGTAGGTGGTAGAGACGGAAATCCAGATCATGGCCCGTCATTTTTACACTAGGAAGAAATACAAAAGTATCCTGTACATAAAAAAATCGATAAAATTTCAGAACCTTCAAGGAAAATAGACAAGTAAAGCGCCTAGCGTTTGTTTAGCTTCAGAAGTTGCAGGTTGGAGTATGTATATATTATATAATATATATGTATACACACACTCTAATTCAGGCATCGTTTGTGCATCAGTTGCTACAAGAATCTGTTTTCCTCTCATTTCAATACTTAGAAACATAACAGCTTATATCTGTGCCTCTAAAATGAAAAAACAAAAATAAAATGAAAATAGACGTGGTACAGTGCAAATTTTCGCCACTCTAACAGATTGGCTGCAAGCTAAAAAGCACATTCTCACCCTCATGTTTTCTGATGGGGGGCATGGGGAGTAGGGGAGGGAGTGGGATTACCTGAACTGACATTATTTGGTAAACTAATGGATCCTAATGGCAGACTTGACATTGTATAGTTTTGGATTATACTCACTAAGTGCCACCGAGCTGCGTGATTTCCATTTTATTGAATATTGTTTCATATCTAGCGGTGGAAGACAAACCAATATTGCGCTGGCATGTCTTTAGATGCGTCTGTCGGACTCGAGTATAGTTAATGTTTATGCATATTTAATATCACTCTATTAAACAAAAGAACCAACTTCTGAGCACCCTGACCCTCAGGTCAGAAGCGGCCATATTTTTTAAGCTATTGGTTTCCCAATGACACAGAGTTGAAGCGCCCATCTGAAGTTTGCAGCCAGAGTCACGGGAGTTGCACAGTTCATTTGGTGTTTTTAGGCGCTCTCGTTTCAAACAGTGGGTAGGTACTTATTCCATCAGAATTTGGCTCCATGATACAACAGCAGAATCCGGCCCCACCCTCCCCGCCCCCGCCCTCTCCCTCCCCCATCGCTCCAGTTCAACAGCGACAAGCGGTTCACACACTTGCATACAGTACAGCAGGTCATACTTGCTTTGAGTCTAGCACAAAGAAAAACACAGATGTACCACTGATATAAGACACACATTGATTGTCTCTCAGGACTACATATGGAACCCTTATAAACATTTTTTTTTAAATAAAGTAGTGCATCTGTGACAACCAATCGCACAATTCACACAGCCCTGATGGTCCATTTATTAAAAAGGCCAACCGAATCGTGGTTATATTTGGAATGATCACAAGAATTGTCCTGTCCATTCCAAAGTTTGAACCAGAGGGTTGGCCACAGGAACAGGAATGATGATAAGTTCTGTGCTCTCCATTCCAAAGGTTTTGACATTGGAATGATGTGTCCCATTTCAAAGACAAGTCCCAGCACTTCACAAAACCTGGAACTTCCACGAAGATGTTTGATCTTTGTAATCCAAGCAGTCAGCGTTGAAGTTGAGTTTCCATGAAGCGGTTTGGTCTTTATAATCCAAGCAATCGGTGGAGTTAAACCCTAATCCGCCGGTCGGATAGCCCTGGGCAGAGAGGGAGGCCGGAGACTGATTGAGGTGGCCTGCGGTCACCGCGTTACTGCCCATGGGACTGAGCGCCGTCCCAGGGCCGGGCAGCTGGTGATGCATGGGGGACAGGTACGAGCCACAGTCCATCCCTCCGAAGTAGGACGTGGATCCGGCGTATCCCTGCGTGTAACCCGAGGCCTGGGTGTAGTTCATGGGATAGGAGCGTTGCATGCACGACGAGGACGTGGAGAGGCAGTCGGGGGCGATCGGCGAGATGGACGCGGGGCTCCAGATGGACACCGGGGCGCTGCTGCTCGATATGACCGTCGCCGAGCTGCTGGAGGGCGGCGTGAACTGACCACTCGCCCCGCTCTCCGAGCTCGGCTCCCGGGCTGGCGAGCTCTTCTTCTTGGCTGGCCGGACTTTGTGCTGCCCTCCATTCTGCTGCTGTTGCTGCTGTTGGCGGCACTTTGCCCGACGGTTTTTGAACCAAACCTTCAGAAACAAGAGAATGAGTTAAAAGCTGTAACAATATGCAGTCTAATCTGGAACAGACACAAAAAAGTGACAATGAACTAAGCTAAAATCACACTCAAACTGTCTAACTGAAATCACACTCGAAGTGTAATAAACTGTTTAACCTGAAATCCCACACAAAATATAACAATAAACAGCCTAACCTGAAACTGACAAAAAACTGTAACAATAAACTATCTAATCTGAAATCACACACAAAAACACTGGAATAAACAGTCTAACCTGAAATCACACCCAAACTGTAATGAACTGTCTAAACTGAAATCAACACATAATTGTAATAAATTGTACAGCTAGAAAACACAAGAACTATAATAAACTGTCTAACCTGAAATCAACATAAACAACTGTAATAAACTGTATAACTGAAAACAATAGAAGAAAACTGTAATAAGCAGTCTAATTTGAAAACAAAGTAAAATGAATGATGTTTTAAAAGTACTCTTTACAGATTTGGTGCAACCAAACTATTAAATAATTAATTAAGTATTTGTTTTATACAGCATTGGGATCAGTGGCTCCATTCTGCTTGATAAACAGATTGAGGCTAATGTTTTTATACAGAACATCTTCGCAAGGAAAATCTACAAGGAGTGTGTTTCGTGCTTATGTTTAATCCGCTTTCTGACGCAAAGGCGCTCTAGTAACATGCTGGATTTGACAAGTTGAAATCTTGCTCTCTCCCCTCCCGCCCTCCCCCCCGCAAATAACCTTAATGAGTTTCGGGCTCAGGGGGAAATGCTTTGACCGTGGTCAGAACGACCCTCTCTCTCTTAAGCACCGTCTCTCGCCCCATTTTCACCTCCCTCCCTCCCCAGCGAGCGGGATTCGTGCCTGTACATGGAAACGAATGTGGTTGCAATCTGCTGCTCGCTCACCTGGACTCGGGATTCGGGCAGGTTAATTTTCAGAGCCACCTCTTCCCTCATGAAGATATCGGGATAGCGGGTCTTGGCGAAAAGCGCTTCCAGGACATCAAGCTGCGCTCGGGTGAATGTGGTTCTCTCTCGCCGCTGCTTCCGCGGAGTAGCTTTAAACAAGAGGGAGAAAAACAGAGGACGGGGAATCCGATCAACAAATTGGGAATTTCAGTGCAGAGGCAAGGAAATACACAAACTCCCAGTCCAGGGTGTAACAGCTCAGATTCCCATCCACAGTCAAAAACTCAACAGCTTCTTACTTCACTGCCCGTTAAGAGTTGAAGGATTAGCTCAAAGTCGCCGTTAGCAGGCGGGAAAGTTTCACACTGGGCACAATGTGAGATACCGCCACCCAAACACTTCCCGGGCGGCGAAGGGGAGTGAGATCATTTGTGCTTGCCCAGGACTCTACTGATAATTCTCACTTGCGTTTCCCCCCAGAAGAATTGGCTCAGTTACTGTTCACACTGAACATCCTGAAGCCTGCTTTGAAAGTAGGGAGTGGTTGGGGGGGGTGGGGCGGGAAGCAGAGAAGAGCAGCAAATACTCACAGGGGTAACCGACCGAAGGGTGCAGCAGATCCATTCCCGAAGTAGTGAGGCTCAGCCCATTCACTGTGTATGGAGGTTGCTTGAGATACGACATCATGCTAAAGTTCGTTTGGGGAGCAAATTCGCGATAAGCCAAGGGGGGCGGAGGGGAATCCGGAGTCCGTCTCCTTGGGTTCTCGAAAGGGCTGGGAGAGAGGCCTCGCTTTAAACCTATTCAAGGTAAAAAAAAGAGAACGGTGAGAGGAGAGAGCCGGAGTAGCTGTTGTATGGCTGATCACTGGAAACTATCTGATCCCTCAATAGATCCCAGCCTGTCTCTTTAAAACATCCGGGGACCCCCAACTGCCTTTTGGACCAGGGGGATATTGACCAGATAACTATGTCCCGAAAACGTGCTACACCCATTCTTAAAGCACGCCTTCCACAACACACACACACACAAACAAACAAACGCTTCAAATGCACACATCGCATTGTTAGCATTGCAATTTGCATAGATCCCATGCGTTAGCGCCAATCTGTTATCACGCTAATTGGCTCAAACAAAACTTGATTGGGACCATTTGCAGAGACAATGGGTTTCTGTCCCCCCCCCCTTCCCCCGGGCGGGGGGGAACGGGCAAACTATTGATAACAAAGAACTTATATAGAGAGAAAAAACAAAGGCAGAATGTTAAAAAAAGAGGTTCCTGTGTACCATTTGCAACCGGACATCAGTGAAGTTCTTAGATTCGTTTCGGGTGTTTCACAAAAGGGAGAAGAAGGCTAATTTTTAAACTAAGAATTCACCTATTAGAATTGGAAAGCAACATTTCATACGCAGGTTTTCTGCGATTTGTATGTCTGAGTTTTTTCAGGCTACAGAAACATCTATCTCTCTCTCTCCTTTGCCTTTTGGCTCGACGTGTGTCCAAAGTGAATGAGACAAAGCAAATGAGTCATTAATTCTCAATCAGAACAATCGCCGGAAAACAAAAAAAAACATTCGCATCAAATTGTATTACACCTGATGTTTTATATTTTAAAAATCCAACATTATTTATCGAGCAGCTCAGTGACCAGACTAGATCTGTAGGAGGCAGCCAGGCTCCCTTGTTGATTGTACAACTTTAGACTTTGCATTTTGGTCTGCGATTGCACAGCCGCGGAAATCGCACATTATCACCTGGACACATTCCCCAGAAATACTCGATAAATTCCCTGCGTCGCAAACAATGCTGGAGAGATTTCATTCGACTTTGAAAGAAAGTGATGGGGACTCACTGGGTTCTTTCCATTTGACTTTACAAGGCTGATGATTAACAAGGGTGAGAACACCTTCAAAATGGCGGAGGTGGGGGTGGGGGGGGCTGGAACGACAAACTTTGATTTAAAACAGCAGATTTATTTTTTAAAAAATGACCTGCTACATATCCCAAGAAAGACTTAAAATAGCTCTTTTCCTAGATGAACCCCTTCCCTGCACCGTGAAGCAACCAGTGTTTCTGCTGTCCCCCCAAGGCTCGGCAACATCACTCCCGCGACCAAGACTTTAGTTCATGCTTCTCCATTCATTCGACTGCAGTCCCACCGCTCCCAAATCAACAAGAAATCCCCACGCAGGAAGAAGCTCGGTCAATGCCGAGTGCAAACTCTTACCCAAAGGCTGTGGATTCGAACAAACAGCCGAACAAAAATGAACTTGCAAGCCGATCCCACCGTCCCTACCTGCAAGGCTGAAGCCACCCGAGCAATCGCTTCTCTTAGCGGCTGAGAGGAAAGTGCAGCCTGTTATATAGAGAGCGGCCCGAGTCTGTCGGCTTCCCAGCACAATCTGTCACTTTTACAAAGAATCCTATCTACCAGTTGCTCGGCATTCGGTCGATCGTAATTACCCCGCCGAGCATGAGGCCGAGAATTAATTATAATCAATGTTTTCTTGATAAATTAACGAGATAATCCGGGTGGCACACGATCCTTAATTACAGGACGCTGCAAAAAAAAGTGGGATGGCGCAGAACGCTTCTCCCCCCCCCCCCCTCCCCGCCACATCCCTGCTTTGCATTTGTTCTGATTAATTTCTGCTTGATGGAAATGAAACAAAGCTATAGAGTCGAACTGTGTTTATTAAAAAAAACACATCATTAACCTCTGATAGTGCCCAGCCCTGCAACTTTGAGACTCGTGGGACTTCTGACAATGAGCAGATACTTTCATATTGGTAAAGTGTAAAAGCTGCGTCTTTTCCAGAATTTAAAACGCGGCATGTTAGAAGGATGACCGGTAAGTTATTTATTTAACATTTGTATTGTGATTCTTCTCCCTCCCTTCGCGTATACAAAATAGTTAATTGTTTTGGATGGCGATTGTTGTTAAAGTTTTTTTTAAAATGAGTGTTCAATTTGCACTATACATGTCTGCAAGTTGGAAAACCAGTGCAGGCCGTGCAGTTTGATACGAGTTTCACTTTACACCCGGGCAGAACAAGCTGCTGAGGTGTGTGTCTCTTAAGTCACAGTCCACCCGCGCCTATTTACACTTTCATCTGCAAATGGAAACCGGTATCATTTTAGACGCTTACAGCGATAGACTTTTCCGTTTGAGAACCATGTTATCTGGTCTTGGAGGTAAGGAATAAGAGGTTTAAATGGTGATATTACAATCGACGGATGAAGAGGCATGACTGATCCAAATGTTTGGATTTTAACAGGAAACTAGATCATACTAAAAAGGAGTGCTTAATAGGCGAGAACAATTATCTCGCGTGAGATTGAGTAAATGTTAATTGGGAAAAAGATGGCCTTGAAGTTCAAACATTTAATGTGATATTCGTATGTAAATGAAACGCCAGACTAACAGTTCAAACCGGCTGTTTTGTATTCCAACTTTACAAGCTAAAGCTCGATTTTTGGTTTCAAAGCCTTCTTTTAGAATTGGGTAAAATATCGCGTACTATAATTTTTAAATTCGCTTTATACAGAATCCGCAAGAGTTTTCGTCGCAAGTATTTGCTTGTAAAAGTCGTAGTACAATTGGGGGGAAAAACACGAAGAACCAGCTGAATTAAACTTTTGTTCCAGCGTTCAAATACTTGCAAGAGTGCAGATTGCTAATTCCCATTTGCTAAATTCTATTTCGCAAAATTGAACCTTATTAGTTTTTGTTTTGGCTGTAAAGTTTGTTAGAGGCTCCAATCGCAAGGTTTTTTTTATATCTTTCCAGTCTTAAATGGGGAGACTTTTTTTAAAAAATAATGCGCTTCAGAGTAAACATATCCCGAGTGTTAGCTGGAATTTGAGCGGCAAAAGAGAGCGGTTTTGTTCGGTGAAGTTTCTTGCATTCTATTGATCCCGACCCTCCGCTGTTCGCCAATACTTGGCAGGCGATCGATTTCACTCCAGTTTATTTGTACCTGATAAATCGCTGACAATAAACATCTGCAGCCCAGCACTTCCCAAATGAGGAGGTGATTGTAGGGGCAGATCAAGGAAATCAAGAGGAGAAAGAAATCGAGATATATCCACGCCTCCTCAATTATCCCTATGTTTGAACATTCATGGGGATAGGGGCAGAATTTACAGAGATTCAGCTACAAACCCAATACGCACACACACACACAGAAAACCCTCAATTCACACACAACTGAGATGAAACTAACAATTGTAACACATTTATATTTCGCGTAAACCATCAAAAATGCAAAATACAACGGCGAGATTTTTTAAACCTAAACTTGCATATCTTAAGCTGCCATTGCACTCGCATCCAACCCTCCAGAACTCAGTGTGTTTATAATAAAAATACGCATACACAAGAACCAAGACTGCAAACTCGTCACAAGCCAGTCACTCACCCACAGTAATCGAAAACTGTTTTAATATCAAACGGGTTTCACCCCAGGATAGATGTCCTCACAGCTTTTGAATATTTTACAAAACGATCTTGCGCACAATTCGCAATCAAATCCACATTTCGATGTTAAAATATGCACTCTCCACCAACAAGATTAGATTTTAATTTTTTTTACAATCACCTGTTTTGCTATGCTCAGATCGAAGTGAATCACTGCACAAGTCAGGCTTCCACGTTCCTGGCGGCCTTTGTCCCTGAAAATAAACATAAGAGAAATAGGTTAGAAGTCTTGAGATGTTCGATTCGGAAAATCTGCTCCCGCGAAAAAAATGCCCCTACGTTAGCGAATAAGACGGAAGCATTGGGGTTTTGAGAAGAAGAAGGAATGAACCTATTGAAGGCAGGTATGTGTTGCTTGGGAGTGGGGAAATGGTTGAGATTGCTGAGTTGTGCTGGTCTCTCTCTCTCTCTCTCTTTCCTCTGAGACTTGCGGAGGAAGCGCCTCTCTGGTAACTTTTTGACGCAAACTCCGCAGCCAATAGCAAGGGGAGAATGATTGACATATCTCAGCAGAACCAGGGGGGAGAGAGAGAGAAGCCCAGCTCCAAAATGAGAAGACAGGCAGAAGTAACCCAGAGCAAAATTTGAAAAAAAAACAAGCAATGGTAGTGAAAATCCAATATTACTAAACAGGCGAGAGATAACAGAGAGGGTAATAAAGCACACACACGGGAAGTATTCGCATTTCAACGGCCAGAATAACACAGCTTGGATCTTGTTTGTCTCCCTTGTGAGGGACCTCGAATTGGATTTTAAATTTGGTTTTTGGAGCAGACAAGGCATGAATTTGGGTTTACCAACTCCACTCTGAGCATTGGCTTTGTAACTTTAAGTATAGAGCTAAAGAATAAAATTTAAAAAAGGACAGGAGGCCGCTAACATAGCCTAGGATTAAAATAAAGATAATTAAAACAGGACACATTACAGAACAATTCGGGAGTATGTTAAAAAGGCAGGCGCACAAGCAAGAATAATTCTGAAGGTTATAGAAAAGACATAGAATCACACCTATCGAGAGAGGGGAGGGAAGGGGGAGAGAGGAAGAATAATTATGAAGGTATTAAACAGAGGAAGCGATCAGGTTTGTGATTTTTTGAGTTGAGCAGTCATCTCGATAAGAATAACCCAGAGTTGCATGAGCGACAAGAGTGAGGAAGCGTCAAGTTGAAGAATTTAGCAGACCTGGGACGGGAAAAAAAATCAAATCCGACTCCAAGTATCATCAGGGCTAAAGAAGCATCAGTGGTGAAGCAAAGTGTGACGAATTCCTAGATATACAGGCAACTGTGCAGCACAAGGTAAGAAAACACAATTTAATACCAATAACACAGACAGGACAGCTCCAAGGACAACAAGTACCAGAATAAACCCACACACAACAGTGGTCATTATTACAGGAAAGTTCCATTGCAGTGAAATGGTTGGGAGGTAGTTATAGATAAAGAGATGGATGATCGGGTAGATAAATAAAGGACTGAAATAACTCCGCTCCAATTAAATGAGTTTTATCAGTACAATTAACCTGTGCCCCTGTGATACAACTCCTGTGCTTTGAAGTAGAAATAACTTTTCTGGGGGAAGAAAACGAATAGCTAGGCCTAGCACACGTGCAGAATAAAGACACTTCAAAATCAGACCGAGAATACATTAGCGGCACTAGAAAGGAGAATAGCAGCACTCTGGGTCGATTAACTCAGGGACAGAGCATTTTTATGTCGCTGTCTTGTTACTGCCTGTGTGGAGCGGCTTGCGGCATTTAATTCCACCTCCCTCTCAGTGCCCACGTTTGATAAATGGCTTTGACCAAGGTTTCCAAATATTTTTGACAAAGGGTGATCTGCACTCGAAACGTTAGCTCTTTTCTCTCCTTACAGATGCTGCCAGACCTGCTGAGATTTTTCCAGCATTTTCTCTTTTGCTTTCAGATTCCAGCATCGGCAGTAATTTGCTTTCTCCCCAAATATTGCCTGATATAAAATAACACGTTGAAAAGCTCGCTAGTGGCAAATGAGACGAATTATTGAACAAGGAAGACAAGTAACTGAATGTTGTCATTGTGAATAAAAGATAAACTTTTTTTGCGGGAGGAGGGTGTTGCGGAAATAGCGCAATTGGAGCACAAGGCGAGAAATCCGCATAAAGAAATATTCGAAAGAGGAATATGGATCACCCTAACAGAGAGATTAATGTGTAGGGAAGGGATGAAAAGGTTTGTCTTGATTGAGACTCGTCTTTCCCAAATCTCTGAAAATCCCACTCGTACAAATGGTGTTCCCACTTTGTGCTCAGTGTAGTTTCCAAATGTTATGTATAATCCCAAGGCCCATCATAGACAACAATAATCCGGCTACAAGTACATACTTAAAGGTATCGTAGGAATAGGTTTGATCAACTCTTCACCCAATATACGGAATTCTTGGAGATTCCCGCAGGCTATCAACTGCTGAAACCACAGCTTTACAACTCCCAGGGCCAATAGTTGTGTTAAAATGGGAGCATCTCCGTTAACAATTCCGCATATTACGACAGGAATAACTCAAAGGAATAAACAAATAGATTGAAATGGACACAGTGCCAAGTTAAAAGGAATGGATTTGGAGGGAAACAAGGATGTAAAAAATTAATTCAACTCAGCGCCAAGGGATGAGCGAGCGCTCCCCCCGCCCCCCTTCCAGCCTGCATCTTCACAGAGTTTCTCTGGTTATGCTCCTGTGTTATGAAATCGTGAAATTCTGAAGAAATTGAAAAAGCAGCATCGTCTATGTTTTTTTTGAAAAAAAACTAACTGGAAGAGCACAACAGCGCCACACTGGTCAAACCCACTTTCCAGTGTCCGAGCCAAGCGCTAACGGAACGGAACGAAACTTCCTCCAGCCACAATTAAAAACTTGCTGGAGCCAGGCTACAGGAGAATTTGCTGTTTCATCGCCAGGCCAAAGTCAATGAAACATTGGTGCCCCATTCCTGACAAGCACCGTAGCACTCCCGAAATCACACGCTAGCGACATACACCGAGCAATTGGCAGTCAGAAAGCAGCATATTGAAAATGATGAAATACTTAACATGATATCAGAAGTCAAGGTGCTTCTCTCCGGATGGCTGATGTACATTGTTAAAAACTGATTTGTTCTAGTGGTGTATTGCATTTATTTCTGCATTGACTGATCGTGGTTATATATTACAAACGCCGTTTTGAACTGGAAAGGCACATGTCAGCATGGTCTATATGGAAATTCTGTGTAGTGTCCATATGGATTGTTATCGTCTAATATCGAATTTTAACATGCATGTAGCGTCTTTCTTTGCCCAAGCCATTTTGTTAGACATGCAGTCCATTTCTCAACTATAACGACAGCTATAAAGTGACTGGTAGTCGTCCCTGGAATGTTCATTTGCTTGTGTTGTGTGATGTACATACCATAGACACGTATAATCATGCCGTGAGGGATAAAACAACATGTCACATCGAGGGGCTTCGTTAGAGACTAGAATAGTTGGATCTCCTCGTACCTTTAAGAATCCCCGCATGATAAGTCACCTCCTACTCCACACTATTTGGGACGCGCCGGATCACATTGGCATTCTTTACGCCTCCAGCTGACTTATTTATTTTCAACAACATATAATCGTTTTGCCGCCACATGAAAGGTACCGCAGGAAAGCTTTACTTTGAAACGCATTATCTCTTTAATTTCGATGGAAATTATCGAGATCGAGAACCAAACATTGAATCCTTCTAAAGTTTGGGAGTTGTGGGAACTCCGACCTGGAATTGGTTGAGTCCTGAGCATATTATTTGTCTAAAATCATAACTGAATCTTCTCAAATCAACTGGGTCTTTTTCTTCCCTTTTACCTTAGAGACTTTTTAAAAAAATATATATCATATATGTTAAAGTACTAACAGCTAGCTAGGAAAGAAGAAGGCTAAATAGAAAAAGGTGCGGATTCTGCATATCTGTAGCAGCATAGTCAATTTAAATGCATAAATGATAAATTATAACAGAAAGGTGAAGGATTATCTTAAGGATTAATGGTCAGGTTAAATGAAAACACTCCTGTGGCACCTATTAGAGCACTGACCATGTTTGAACACGACTTTGAGTCGGTGGGTTGCTCAAAAGATTGTATCTTCTAAAAAAATGAATTTTAGCTTCCGGGGCGTTTTAAAATTATTATGAATGAGTGATGGAGAATGTGCAATGTTGGTTACATAACTGCCGGTGCTTTACTTAGAGCATGGATCTGATTGACTACTTATGTTAATGTTCCAGATGTCAGCAAACTCTTAGTGGGTTAGGAAAGTGTGCGTTAAAGCAAAACTGGAAAAGGCATCTGAGCCTGGGTATTATGGGGCTAAAACTTAAACTCTTCTTCACATAATACTGTTAAATGCTACATATTAAAAACTTTGCAAATTACGGGACATACATACATACATACCTCTTACAATACGTAATATCTATCAGAGAATACTTGACCATACCGAACTGCTATATTAATACTGCATTGGCGACTGATCTTACACCTGCATGTGCAGATGGATCATCTTAGTAATTTTGTACAGAGCAATGTTTAAAAAAATAGCAACTAGCTAGCAAATATGGATTGAGAAATATTTTACCCGGTGCCTTAAACTCAAGTCAATTGCAGTTCAGCTGGTGATTTACTCTCATGGCTGTTAATCTTCCGCTTCGCGTTATATAAAATTGGTAGTTCAGTTCCTGATGAAATCCGACCACATTTGTTCAGTATCTTTACATCGGGAAGTCAAGATGTTACTCTTCAGAGAGACCGCACTCCCTGAACAGAAGTGGGAGGAGTCGAATATATCAAAGAAAATCAGGATAGTTTTATGTCTAAATCGGTTATCACCACTCAGGCGCCCCCCCCCCCCAAAAAAAACATTCGAGGTAAAAACATCGAACATCGTTCGATCAGAAGCACCAAAATCGATGAAGCCGGCATCATTTTCCAAGTAGACATTCAGGACGTTTTTAAGTTGATTAGTACAAGCATCTGACACGGTTTAATTAGCAAGGAAATCTCAAAATAAACTCCCACCTCACCTGCAGTGAAAAGAAGCGTCTTGAACTGTGAGATTCATTCCTCAAATTTCACAGGAATATTTCGAGACAGAAAGGGAGAAACAGAATCGTCAAGGCAAAAAAAAACAAAAGAAGAGAGAATAAGTGAGAGGGGGTTTCACGGAGTTACACTGTCTTACTACAGAAAACAGGGGAGGGAGGGAGGGGAGGCATCAGCTGCCAGGATTCATTTTTCATTGCTTTTCACTGGGATAAAGTTGTGTTATGAACAGCGCGGCGCTGCAATCAGCCTCTGACTCAGCGCTGGAGCAGATGCCTCTTTTCCAAATTATACAATTTAATCCCCTCACAGCAGCGAGCTGCCAACACAAAAAAAGGACGAAACACGGGCTCAGTGGAAAAATAGCGATCTAAACCAAATCCAAGTATGTGTGTGTGTGTGTGTGTGAGAGAGAGAGAGAGGGTGCGAGGCACTTTATGCCCGCGCCTACTTCATACCAGTACTTTCTGCAGCCTTCTCACCTTTTTTCCAATTTCCTTCTCGTGCTTTGTCAGTTCCCCATTTCCAGGACTCTTGCTTGCACTGCACTGCATTTCTCCTCAATTAATTAACTCCTTCGACGCCGAGGTGCCGATTTCCAAAGACCTGCCCTAGTCGATGGTTAGATCTGAATTCGATTGATGGGGGAATCTCGGTGAAGTTTGGGAGATTTGCAAATGGGGGCCATCAATAAATCATATTGTGGCATTGGATTATTCTGATTAATAACACATGGATGGAATCGCTGCTAAATAGAATCAGAGTGCACCTTACTAATCGAAATCAAAATACAGTGAATGCTGGATATGGGAAATAAAACAGGAAATGTTGAGAGCAACATTTTAACAGCAAATGACCTTTCAAAACGTTAACTACGTTTCTCTCTCCAATGATGCTGCCTGACCTGCTGCGTATTTCCTGCCTTTTTTCTTCTGTTTTATTTCAACTTACTGAACATTGTTTCATTATTCCTATATGGTGCAGGAAACATATACCTTTAGTGAGCCAAACTTTTATATACATAAAAAAGGATATACAAAGGAAAGGGACTGTTGACTTAGTTACTTCCAATAAGCAGTGCAGCATTTGAATTAGAATGGACCTATTCTCATGATCAATGATATCTGGTCAGAAAGAGTTTATAACACCTGGATGCCCCCCCCCCCACAAGCTGTTTATGCTGTCAACACCGCCCCCTCACCCCCACACATGTATTTAAACATTCCAGAGATCCAGAGAGCTGTACACGCCATAGGCTGCAGTTTTACTCCTAAAGATGGGGGAATGATTGTAACGCACTTTCTGTGCAAGGAATATTGTCTACTGGACTCGGGAAGGCTTCCAATTGAAAATCTACTGTAGCAATGCGACAAAAGATGATTACATAGTTTATCCAAACGCACACACAAAATTACTGCTGAGACGGTGGGTGCCCACCAAACGCAAGAAGGCATTAGCTCCAATATGCTGGTTTAACATATTAAGTGCTTGCAGAATCAGATTTTAGAAAACAAATCCACTGGCAGACATTACATGACCATGGGGAGTGGCAGATAAATAGGAGAATATCTAACACATATACACACAGGTACTGGCTAATTCTCAGAATGATTCTTTTTGGAAAGATGAACGAAACAGAAATAGTGTCTGATCGATTTCATTACGATGAGTAAACTTGGATTTTTCAAACAACAACAAAAACACCTTATCTGCCTTGTTTGCTTTAACCTTTTGAAAAAAGGAAAGAATTGAATTCAGAATATGACACAGAGAAAGCGTTCTCACTGCATTGAGCTTCTGACTCCCGGCTAGAACTTAAATCGGTTCGGTTCTGTTAAAAAGTTGGGGATGAAAATGACACAACCGATAGGACGAAACACCGGCAACGGGGAACTCGACACAGTAAGATGTGTTCAATTTTAAAGCTCACACTAATATTTGCAACTGTTTGTGCAGCTTGTTACAGTTTGAACGTAGACAGAAGAGAGAACAGCAATGGGAGCTGGGGGGTGCCGGCACAGACAGTTATTGATCAAGTCCTAGATTTTCTAGTCAGTTTCAGCGTGCCTGAATGTTCTCTGTGACTGCAAACGTTTGTTATCCATACCCTTGCCTCATTTCCATCCCGCACCACCCCCCTCCACCCTCGCCAAAGGTTGCTTCATTGTAACAGCTAGGGATTGCACCTTCAGGTAAAGTTATCTTCCTGGCTATTATCTTGCATCAACAATTAACATTGTAAGTAATCTATCAATGATGCAAAAGGAACATAACACGAATCAGATCTTTTTAACATAACACCGGCACCAAGCACGTTGGTCAATACATAACAAAACATTTGAGACGTCCTTTCAGTTGTCTCTGGCTGGGAATTTGCTACTCTATCTGCCAACAGGAATAGTTTGGAATATCAATGGTTCTTATAGCATATAAAAAATCCAGAAACACAATAGACTCGCAAACCTCTTTCATTAGTTGCCATATATTGCCATTACCCTTAGAGGCAATCAAATTACCAGGCAACTGAAGCAAAGTTTATTAACAATTGCAGCGGTCAAGGGTGATGATTAACATATAGGTTATATTATCAAATGCATCTCTCGAATCAGACCAGCAACGTCGAACTTTATTTGGTTAAGGCTGGTGACTCCTCCTCCCCAAGGTATCAGATTACCTTTATTATTAAAGCACTGTAAACTCAAGCCAGATATTATTATATCTGACTGTTCAGAAACGAGGACTTTGGCACAATTCACATTTTCAATCTTCTGAGTTGCAATATGGTGTTACTCCATTGACATGAGCAAAATCTAACTACTTAGCTGTGTTCACACATCAAGATCACTCTCAATCGACTTTGTCAACCTTCATTTCAAACGAAGCTCAATATTTATCACATAAACTGAAAAAACAAGCATATCAGCCACCCTCCACAGGTCCTTTATAATGAGGCAAATTGGTGCTTAGTTTAATATTTCTTTTTTAAATTCAATCAAAATAAGCCCAAAACTAAGTAACAAATGCGACGATTTCAATGCACTCGAATGGTGAATGTAGAGTTTATAATCAATTCTAAAAAAAATTAGAAATCGGATCTTAACTGCCATGATTGTAAACTGGTGGAAGGTAAGAAACTTTTCCGGGACAGAATCCAGATACAATAATCCTGTTTAACTGGAAGAGAAAATGAATCAAAAACAGATCTTCTAACTTAGAACATCTTCTGCAAAAAAAAAACTCTCTCTGGTGTGATTTACCACAAAAATACATTCCCAACCTAACATTTCCCAATGATTCGTTTGTGATGCAGCCTTTTAAAATCCTTCACAGCGACTGTACAGAGTTACTTATTCAAGTTTATGCAATATTTAATTCTAGGCCTTTACTGGCGTTATAACTATTTACAAATTGTAATATCACTTTCCTCCGGCACCTCTTTAAAAAACATATAAGCTTATGTTTACACTTCTTAAAAACAGTCTTTTCAGTTTATTAATGAGTACCCTGGGTTGACTTTTATAATCATTGTTTTATTGCCGACGTGGAACAGGTGGAGGGAAAATTGCCAATCCCCGTTCCCCACCCAAAATAATTACAAGCACTTAAACTATCGCAAAATATCCATCCAGGGCATTGTTCTGTATTCATTTTTAGAAATGAGAAGTACATGTCATTTTATCAGACTAAAGACTTACAGTTTAGTCGTGGCCATTAAAAATGACCAAACATCCGAATGTTGCAATGCTTCTTTTAAAGTTGTTATAAACTTCCGGCGCGGAAACACTTGTGAAACATACAACTTATTGTAAAAATTTCTTAAGAATGTCATTGTAAACATTCAATTTTCCTAAATCGGTTTTAAAGCTAAATTTTCCCCACAATTTTACTGCTCTCGTCTGGACTTAAATATTGCAGGAAAACTCTGACAATACTGTACACATATTCATTCCTATTCCAATGAAAACTGTAAACCACAGAGGAAGTTGGAAACATCCATAGTACATATTTTGATAGGGATTTCTCACTATTTGATTTGTACATTGATATTATTATAAACCAGATTATTGGCTGAATGGGAAGAAAACAACTTTAAATCAAGCTAAAACAAAGTGTCCATTTTAATATCTCAACAAATAAAGACGTTTCGTGTAACATGTTACCAAAATTACCGTGGCGTATACGTGTTTGTATGTGTATGGAAATATAATCATAAGTAAAATCACATCAAACTAGCTTTGACTTCTGCTGTCAATATAACCACTGAACGCTCCTTGCTGGTTGGTAAATAAAAACGTTTAAATAACAAGACCGCACCTAAGTAAAACAAAGCGAAAGGGGAGCCAAAATATCACTTTAATCTTTTGCAGATGTCAATTTTCATTTGGACCTGACCCGATAGTAAAGTTTATTAGTTACTGGGACAATGTAATGACATGCTGCCAAACTAAAGTGTTAATTGCTCTTAAGTGTATCGACAATAAGCATTAGAACACCATTGTTTTAATGCGTGCTTTTTAATGCACCGAAGGGATTGATTGGTGTGGTATTTCAATAGGTGGGATAATGCAGAAGTTCCCCCTACATTTTGCTGCTGTCTCCTCCTCCCACTAGACAAGAAACTCAGTAGTGGTCGCGGTGGGGGGTTACGCAGCACATATAACTTGAAAACTTCCTCTCTTTCTAACAAACAGCATTTCCGAGACAAGAACCAGTAAATATGAATTCCAAATCCCAGTACGAAAGATTGTATTTCTCTTTTGTCTTAACGTTAATCTTAAAAAAAAATCCATTCATTCACAAACGTTGGATACCAAACAGCATCCTGGTGTCATTTATGTAATATGTACGAGCAAGAGTTTCTGTTGTAGAGCGAGGTCAGACATATGTCGGCACTAGAAATAGGTAATCTCAGCATTTGAGGGCAGAATTTATGTGCCCTCTTACTCTTTCCAGCTTAAACTCGCCCATTATCTGGGTGTCAACCATCAACCCACATCCCCCCACCTCACACAGCCACCCTCCCCCCATCCTCTCAAGCCATTCACCATCCTGATTTGGGAATATATTGCCGTTCCTTCGTTGTCACTGGGTGAAAATCCTGGAATTCCCTCCCTAACAGCACTATCAGTGTACCTACAGCACGTGGATTGCAGCCGTTCAAGAAGGCAGTACACCCACCACCTCTTCAATAACAATAAGAAATGAGCAATAAATGCTGGCTTAGCCAGCGAAGCTCACATCCCTTGAATGAATATCACACAAATATTCCTCCTGCCTCAAGCTTGTGAATCCCTGATTTAAAAGTTTACCACGTAGTCTAAAAAGTTAATAACTAGATTTGACATTACTTCTTGACATATAATCTATTTCATAATATATTATTATTTCATTACATTACTATTTCATGAGATTAAGTTGTATTTTGTGTTTTTCGGATCAGGAGGATTGCCATGCAAGATGTTGCTTCAGGTTACCATATACAATAACATTTATTACAAATTCTACATGTAACCCATTAATGCGACAAGTTTTTTTTCCCAAGAAACAGAAGATTCTTTATCCCTGTACACTAATGTTTATTATGCAAGATTTTATGAATTGGAAAGCTAGAAGATCATTAAGCAACTAGTAAACAACATCCTCTTGCACGCTAACCATTGCATCTTCAAAGCCTTTTTCAAAAGGCATTACACTCGCATTGACTTCTAAAGCAGAGCAATATTGAACATTCATTGCTTTTGGTGATTTACTTTTGGGGAGGAAATGTATGTTTTATTTGTCACATTTTTAAAGTCTTTTCAAGTACCAAGAAATCAAAATTGAACATATCATTAATATTCCAAATTTATTTGAGAAAATATAACACTAAGAAGACACGTCATTCATTTTATTTCTCAAAGGCATATCATTCTTTAAAAAATGCAAAATAATAAAACATTCAATTCATAGATACCATTTAACAGTTATTATAGGCACAATGTTAAGATTACAAAAAGCCAGCACATTGAACCTGAATGTAAATCACAACAAAAACTTGAATTTGTATGGCACACGTAACATAATAATATTGCCCCATGGTGCTTCATAGGAGCCCTTATAAAGCAAAATATGATACAACATCACAGAAAATACTAGGTCAGGTGACCGCAAGTTTGATAAAAGAAGTAGATTTTATGGACCATCTTAAAGGAGGAAAATGAAATAGAGAAGCCGAGAGGTTTAGGAAATGAATTTCAGCTCAAGACCTCTGCCATGAATAGTGGAGTGACTAAAATTGCAACTCCAACCATATGGTGTAAAAATGTGAAAACAACAAAAATTTCAGTTATAGTAATCCACTGAATATATCTATATATATATTCTGCAGCACACAAACTCATTTCTTTCCATTCTATTATAGGTCTACTCATATGTCTGTAATTAAATTTTTGCAAAATGTATACAATGAGCCTCAACAAATAATTTGTTTTAACCTACCTCCCAATCAGTCTGCTTATCTGTAATCTTGCCAATTAAAAGCAGAGAAAATCAATATGTTTACCTGCTTACTCCCCGAAAGAGTTTCTGTCAGGTATTAAAATTGAATTCAATACAGCAGAAGGAAATGCATCTTTGTCAATTTCAAGTCTTCTGTGGTTTGCAAAATAATCAGTATGGAATTCACAAAATCTGCAAACCATAAATTGTAAAAGGAGCAAAACAAAAAACCTTATAGATACAACATGAATGTGAGTTGAAAAGTGCAATTGCATCTAATTAAAATGTGCAAATCATTTTAGACAATAAAAACTAGAATGCTATTTTCTGTCTGTCATTTATGATAGGCAAAAATCATTTTCTAGAACATATTGTTTTCTGAATATTAAATTTACTTTGTACAGAATCTTATTTCAGTTCAATGCAAATTATATACTACTAATTATAAAATTACGAGACTAACATCATAACACAATTCTTCAATTAACCTAGTTTAAGCATACAGAGTATGTTAATATAAAGCAACATAAAGATGTTTCAAAATTACATGCATGCTGCAATTTTCAGGATGAGATTAATGTATTAATATTATAACATTTGAATAAATTGAATCATTTATTTTACATCATACATGACAATGTAGTTTAAGCAGCAGAATATAATCAACAGTTTTCAAAGACAATCGTGATATGCTAAAATGTTTTCATTGGTCCTTTTTGAAGGGCCTAAGAAAAACTATTTTCATCATTTGATCTTGTTTCTGCATGCTCTGAAATTCCACTCTCCATATTTAACAGCGTTATTTTTGATAGGTTTTTACATTTTGGAAAAATATGTTTTGTCTTGTTCGCATATACAAGCATCCTTCTAACTCATCAAACTGGAATTCTGAACCTGCCAGTTTGACTTTTTCAGATTCATAAATCCTTTGTGCTAATCCTGTTACTGCACCTGAAGTATCACTTTGTTTTTCTAAAATATTTCATTATATTACAAATAATCGTGGTTTAGTTTTATTACAAATATTATATGTTCAACAAAATATTTAACTTTAAAGATTAAGATGATATTCCGAAGGAAACATCACCAGTTAGCATCTTTATTTGAACATTGGAGTTATTTTTACCGAATGATGCTTTATTTAAGAGCCATGTTGTCTCTTTAATTGTCTTTGCTTTGTGTCTATCTTTTATTATGTATCAGGTACAATCATATGTGCCAATCATAAAACTGACTCTCCATGAGTCGCAGAATTGTAACCTCATAATTCCTTTCACGTTACAGTTCTTAATTGCATTACTGGCTTTAACATTTCAGTAAATCAGTATTTTTCAATAAGAACATGCTTTGTGTTCCAGTAAGAAAATTAAATAACTAGAAGTCCAGAAATGGGTGTTGGTGACATAAAAAGACAAACGTATTCCTTGTTAATTTTAAATTGGACAATTCCCCTATTGAAATAGTAGATGGAAGAATATCAAACAGACGTTTTAAGCATTTGCCCACTAAAAATGCTTTCAGCTGTTTTTGGATTATTTATTTCCTGAGTCATAATCGGGTAGGTCCTTGCTCCATTGGTGAGATTGAGGTCCTGAATCAATGACATAGGCGAACACAATGAGTAATGAACTTTAACTTTCATTTTTCTTCTCTCAAGTAAAAAATACAAAAAGAAAATAAGGAAGATGCAGATGTAATGAAGTCACAAATCTAACTGTAATGAAGGAGTAAGGAATGTACTTTTAAACAAACTTGGGATTTAAAACAAAACTTTGATTTTCAAAGTACAAGACACTGAGTTAAAAAAGTATTATGACTAAGATTCATCTATGATAACTTTTCCTATAAAGATCAGTCACAGATTAGTTGTTTGCTGTTCATAGCTAAAATTCATTGCAATTTTCTTCAGCAATGACCATAATAATGTCTAATCAATATATAAGTATTTTTTATTTATTCACAAGCTCAAATTGATCATGCACTGCTGATTGTCATAAGTTGCACCAGTTTGAAGGTAATTACATACAGTGCTTGAACTCTTCTCAATCATATATTGATCTCTTTGTCAATTATAATTAAAGATCATTTTGTTGTATTGCTTCTATTTAGTTCATGGATACAGAGTGTTCTCATTGTATTTGTACACAAGCATTCTATGGATTTGAACAAATAAAGCCAATCTGTGACCATGACCGACTTATAAACACTTTATTGAAACAAAGGTTATTGGAATTTCTGGGAAGAATCTTCAGGAATAGATAGTTTAGGTTTAATCTTTGAATATTTAGCTTTCTCATGATGATCATCATCATACCCTGATATGGGCTTCAATCTTGGGTTATTTCACGATCTTTTCTCATTGCTTTTCTATTATCCTACCTACAGAACAACCCTGTAAGTACAAATTATTCCAATGCATTCAATTACATTCACAAATAGCTTCTACAATAATCTTTTCCACAGATAGCTCTGGTTTGATAATATTCACAAATTGATCATCATCACAGAAAGGGCCCATATACTCATTGTCACATTTTGACCCCATTTACTCTTTATCACATTTAATTCTAGCTGCACATTGCCACACTTTGGCCCTATATATTTATGGTCACATGACAAATTTAACACAAGGAACACATACGTTCTTTTAAAGTTGACCAAATGGCTCCGATTAGATTATTATCACATATTATTCTTGAAAAAATGATAACTGAAGATTGGTCCTGTGTTCTCCAGAACTGATTAACTCTTAAATTATTCTTAAATCAATTATATGTGAATGTGTCTGATAAAGACACAATAATAAGTTGTTTGCATTCTTCAGGGCTGGGAAACTGGTATTTGTTTATAGTCAGGCATAGCCCACAGTTGCAAATTGAACTATAATCAATGTTGCTCCTATACTGTTCAAGCACAAGACTTATCATATTATTTCTCTACTGTTTGATATCACAGATTTGCTCCTGTATTATTGTCACAGAAAGCTGCTGCATCTTTTGACACAGTCTTTTTTATTCTAGTAAATAGTTCTTCTCAGCAGAATTTTACAGGTGGCTGCGTTTCCCGCCTCAGTACCCAAACAGTCAGCAAGGAATGCTCCCCTGCTGACTGCCTGTAGCAATTTAACGCTCCAAGGCGTGTTACTTGGCAGCAGGCAAGGTTTATGCTCCCACCCATCCAGAACTAGGGAGGAGGTTCGGCCTCAAGAGGGCTGCTGACTAATCTGATTGGCTTGCAGATCTGTATTCCTAGCTGTGCCACCAAGAGCGCTGGCTACTGCCGGTACTGCAAGCAGTCTGCGTGCTGGGGTATCTGGTAGGTGTGGAGGTCTGTGGAGGTAAAAGAAGAGAGGACAGGGATGATGGGGATCTGGTAGACTATTAGTAAGAGGAAGCACCTGGGATAGCAAGAGCCTGGGACTGTGGATTGATCTGGAAAGAGGGCCACTGATGCAATTGCTTCCACCTATTCCCATTTGAAGTCAGACAAGAGATGACTAACAGTTATTCCACTCCACCACCTCCCCTCACCTCCTCCCCCTACCATCCCCGCACTCCCAGCCTGCTCTCTGAACACCTCCCACTGTCCAAAATATTGCAGTTGGCACAGAAACAGCTCTTCAGAGTGGGCAGGCAGCATTGCATGTCCAATGATACAAATGTGAACGATTCAGAATGGGTGCAGAAAAGTCCCCAGAGAATTTTCCATCCCTCTCATTGCCTATGTAACCAGCAAGTAACAATTAAATTCTTCACTATATTAATCACAGACACAACTGTTAGTTATCACAACTGTTCTCACAAATTGTGCCTTAGGCTTTCAGCATGATAGTTTTATCCAATATGTTGTCACAGATCAGTTCTAAACTGTTCATAAAAATCAATTCTACATTGTTCACATTTAGAGAATACAATAATAACGATCATCATAATAGGTTGACCCCACAATATGCAAAGTTAGGGATTGGTATAAAACTGTTCACAGTCACAGATTCAGTTCATAATCTGACACTGGGTGGATCTTCTGGCTACGCTCGCTCTGAAATTGGAAAATCCCACTTGAAGTCAACACACCATTCCATGATCCGCCCCTCACCCTCTATGATTCCAGTGGCAGGCTGAATGGGAAAATTCACTCCACTGATGTTAAGCAGTTCATAATTACAGATTATGAACAATTTAGGATCAATCTATGACTATGAACATTTTAGAAGCTGCATTGAAAACTGTATAATAATGTGTGCATGATGTCTTCAATCGCTAGCGCAGGTAACTGGGCAGAGTAAAGAAGCAGCCTGTATTGAACACAATAAAGCTCCTTCAGTTTGTCAGCAGCAATGCCTCCTAGTATCAATCCTGTGGACACAACACAGACACTGATGATGAGGAAGTCAAACAGCACTTGCTAATCATCCAAGAGAAGGAAAAAATTGCTGGGAAAGTTAAGAAAAAGGACATTGAAGAAAAGCTCTCCATGTGATAGATTTTACTTAGAAGCAAAAAACAGAGCTGAGGGTGTTTAAAAATAAAGCTGACTGAAGCTCAGGTTGTGCCTTAGATTAAAAGCGAAAAGCAAGGTAGCTGCTGAAAACACTTTGCCAACAGAGATCCTTCCTTTAGAAACAAAATGGCAGGAGCTTTAAGCACCATGGGACTCTTCAATAAAAATGTGAAGCGATGGAGCTCCTATGCTGAGCGGTTTAGAGTCATCAAGTCATAGAGGTTTACAGCATGGAAACACGCCCTTTAGCCCAACTTGTCATGCCACCCAATTTTACCATTAAGCTAGACCCAATTGCCTGCTTTGGTCCATATCCCTCTATCTCCATCTTATCCATGTAACTGTCTCAATGCTTTTTAAAAGAGAAAATTGTGCCCACCTCTACTACTGCCACTGGCAGCTTGTTCCAGACACTCACCACCTTCTGAGTGAAAAAACTTGCCTGTGTCTCCCCTCTAACCTTAAACCTATGCCCTCTAGTTTCAGACTCCCTTATCTTTGGGTAAAAGATGTTGACTATCTATTTTACCTATGCCCCTCATTATTTGATAGACTTTTAAAAGATCACCCCTAAGCCTCCTATGTTCCAGGGCAAAATGTCCCAGCCTATGCAGCCTCTCCTTGTAAGTCAAACCATCAAGCTCTGGTAGCATCCTAGTAAATCTTTTCTGCACTCTTTCTAGCTTAATAATGTCCTTTCTATAATAGGATGATCAGAACAATATTCCTAGTGTGGATATATTAATGTCTTGTACAATTTCAACAAGGCGTCCCAACTTCTGTAGTCAAAATTCTGACCAATGAAACTAAGCAAGCCAAATGATTTCTTTACCACTCTGTCCATCTGTGACTCTACTTTCAAGAAGTTATGAACCTGTACTCGTAGATCTCTTTGTTCTATAACTCTACCCAACACCTTACCATTACTGAGTAGATCTTGTCCTGATTCAATTGATTAAAATGCATCACTTCACATTTATCTAAATTAAACTCCATCTATCATTCATTGACCCACTGGCCCAGTTGATCAAGATCCCACTGTAATCTGAGATAACCTTCTTCACTGTCCACTAGGCCATTGATCTTGGTGTCATTTGCAAACTTACTAAACATACTCCATAAATTCTCATCCAAATCATTAATATAAATAACAAATAACAATGAAACAGCACACTGCTGGTCACAGGCCTCTTTTTGAAAAATAACATTCCACAACCACTCTCTGTCATCAAGCAAATTTTGTATCCAATTGGCTAGCTCACCCTGGATTCCATGAGATTTAATCTTATGCAACAGCCTATCATGTGATACCTTGTCAAACACCTTGCTAAAATTATGTAGACAATGTCGACTGCACTGACCTCATTGTTTTCTTGGCAACCCCTTCAAAAAACTCAATCAAATTTGTGAGATATGATTTTCCACTCACAAAGCCATGCTGACTGTTGCTAATCAGTCCTTGCCTCTCCAAATATCTGTAAATCCTGTCTGTCAGAACACCTTGTAAAAACTTATCTATCATAGATGCTAGACTCACTGGTCTGTAGTTACCAGGCTTTTCCCTGCAACTCTTCTTAAACAAAGACACAACATGCTTCCCTCCAATCTTCAAGCACCTCACTTGTGGCTGTTGATGATTCAAATATCTTTGCTAGGGGACCCGCAATGTCCTCTCTAGACTCCCATAACATCCTGAGATATACTTCATCAGGTCTGGGGGATTCATCTACCTTGACGTGCTTTAAGAGTTCCAGCACCTCCTTCTCTGTAATATGTACACTTTTCAAGACATCACTATTTATTTCCCCACGTTCCCTAACATCCATGTCTGTCTCAGCAGTAAATACCAATGAGAAATACCAATTTACGTTCTCATCCTTCTCTTGTGGATCCACACGTAGACTTTTGTTGATCCTTAAGAACCCTCCTCTCTCCCTAGTTACTCTTTTGCCCTTTATGTATTTGTAGAAGCTCTTTGGATTATCCTTTGCCTTATCAGTCAAAGTATTTTCATGTCCCCTTTTTGCCCTCCTGAGTTCTCTGTCAATTTTACTCCAACAACCTCTATATTCTTCAGGCAATCGATCTGATTCCAGCTGCCTATGCATGTTATGTGCCTCCTTCTCCTTTTTGACCAGGGCCTCAATATTCTATGTTATCCAGGGTCCTAGCCTTGCTCTTCACTCTAAAAGGAATGTGCTTACCCTGAACACTGGTTATCACACTTTTAAAAGCCTTTCACTTACCATATACCTCTTTGCCTGCCAGCAAATTCCTCCATCAATGTTTGAAAGTTAACAAAGAACAAGAACAAAGAACAAAGAACAACACAGCACGGGAAACAGGCCCTTCGGCCCAACGAGCCCGCGCCGCCATCCTAACGTTTTAATGACATATAGAGACCAATATAGGGACAATTTGTCACCCAATCAGCCTAAGAGCACACTTTTGGGATGTGGGAGGAAACCGGAGCACTCGGAGAAAACCCACGCAACCATGGGGAGAACGTGCAAACTCCCGCAGACACAGGCCCAAATCCATGTGTCTGCACAGCAACAGCGATAGTCCCTGAGCTGTCATGTTGCCCATCTGATGGTCCAGTTTAAGCATACACTAACGACGTGAAGCACTAGGCAACTCCTGAAGTAACATCCAGGAGCAGCCCTCGCACGACCTGCCGAATGCATGCACCTTGTTGGTCAACAAGGTGGACCGCACAGCCTGTGGAAACAATTAAAGTATTTAAACAGTCCTCCTATATCCCTCTATCTGCAGACCGCTCATGTGGCTGTCCAAGAGAACCTTAAACAACCCTAGCGTGCCTGCTCCCACCACCTTACTCGGTAGTGCATTCCACACCCCCACTACCCTTTGTGTGAAAAAATGCCCTCTAATATTCGTCTTATACATAGACCCCCTCACCCTAAGGCCGTGACCCCTCGTTCTATCCGAATCTAATGGTGGAAAAAGCTTACCACCATTTACTCTATCTATACCCCTCATAATCTTATATACCTCTAATAGATCCCCTCTCAGCCGACGTCTTTCAAGGGAAAACAACCCCAGTGCGTCCAACCTTTCCTCGTAAGACAGCCCTTCCATACCAGGCAGCATCCTGGTAAATCTCCTCTGCACTCTCTCCAGGGACTCCACATCCTTCCGGTAATATGGCGACCAGAACTGGACGCAGTACTCCAAGTGAAGCCTAACCAACGTTTTATACACTTGCAACATCAGACTCCTACTCTTGTATTCTATACCCCTTCCTATGAAGACTAACATACCATACGCTTTCTTTATCACATTCTCCACCTGTACTGACACCTTCAGAGACTTGTGAACCTGCACCCCAGGTCTCTCTGCATCTCTATACTCCGGATAGTTTTACCTTTTATCCTATAACTCCCCTCTACATTATTCCGGCCAAAACGCATCACCTCGCATTTATCCGGATTAAATTCCATTTGCCATCTATCTGCCCAATCTCCCAGCCTATCTATGTCCTGTTGTATTGCCTGGCACTGCTCCTCAGTCCCCGCCAATCCAAGTATCTTAGTGTCATCAGCAAATTTGCTGATCACACTACATACCCCCTCTTCCAAGTTATTTATATAAATCACAAATAGAAGAGGTCCTAGTACTGAGCCCTGTGGCACACCACTAGTGACTGACCTCCAGTAGGAGAAAGAGCCTTCCAAGAAAGAGTTCTTGTCTAATACCATCAAAATTGGCCTTACCCCAGTTTAAAATTTTAACCTTTTGGCCAAACCTATCATTCTCCATAGCTGTTTTAAAATTAATGGAATTATGGTCACAGATCCCAAAATGATCCTTCACTAACACTTCTATCTCCTGCCCTTCCTTATTTTCCAAGAGGAAGTCAATTAAACCCCCTGTCTAGTCAGGCCATTGACATACTGAAGGAGAAAGTCCTCCTGGCTACATTCAACAAATTTCTCTCCATCCAAACCCGTAATACTACGGCTGTCCCAGTCAATCTGGGGAAAGTTAAAATCTAGTATTATCACCCTATTTTTCTTGGAGCTATCTGTAATTTCCTTACATATTTGCTACTTAATTTCCCACTGACCATTTGGGGACCTGTAATACAATCCTATCAAGGTGACCTCTCCATTCTTATTTTTCAGTTCTGCTCATATAGACTCAGTGGACAAACCCTTGGATTTGTCCCTTTCAGTATTGCTGTGATGCTCT
Organism: Sphyrna mokarran; assembly: GCA_024679065.1. NCBI lineage: Eukaryota > Metazoa > Chordata > Chondrichthyes > Carcharhiniformes > Carcharhinidae > Sphyrna > Sphyrna mokarran. Next base: position 39,793,330 of record JAGIQG010000015.1, read on the forward strand.
CCCTAATCAAAAGCACAACTCCGTCTCCTCTTTTAGTCCTGTTCTATCTTTCCTGTAACATCTGTACCTTGGAACAGTGAGCTGCCAGTCTTGCCCCTCCCTTAGCCATGTTTCAGTAATAGCTACAATATCCCAGTCCCATGTACCATCCATGCCCTGAGTTCACCACCCTTGTCCATCAGGCTGCTTGCATTGTAATAAACAGAGTTTAATTTTGACTTTCCTTGTTTTTTGCCCTGCTTTCTCAGACCATCTATCCTGTCATATTCTGTATGCTCTCCCTGTGTTTTTTTTCTCTTAGCCTTAGTGGACCTATTTGCCTATTTTGAGTGAGCAAACAACATTGCAGAACATATTTAACATTGAGATGGAAGAAACTTTAACTCCATCAAAAGTTTAGTGCAGCCAGAGATGCCAGACATTAAGGCATATGAAGGAATCATAGAGATTCTGAAAGCAGACTAAAAGCTTTGGCAAAGAGCCATTGCAGAGTGCTTCATATTTCATGACATAATCAAAAAGAATGGGGATTTAATAGCACAATTCATGACTGTATTAAAAAAATTTACAGAATACTGTGAGTTTGGTGATGTATAGAGTGATACAATTCAGGACAGATTGGTCTGTGGTCTAAGAAGTGAGACATTAGAGAAACAGTTTCTAACTAAGAATAACCTCACTAAAAAAAGGCCATGAAAATTATTGTTTCAATGAAGTCAGCTGTGAAAGAAGCTCAGTACTAGTATTCTGGTACACAAAATGTCAGCTGAGTTGATGCCTAAGAGTTTTGAAATGCAAATTCATACCTACAAAAGGTGTGCAAAAACAGGACATTTGGCTGTGGAATGCTGTGCAAGGAATGCAGAAGCTGTGGGAAAAAAGGTCACAACAAGTGCGCAATCTGGAAGAAAAATCAAGCTACAAGCAAAAATAATAAGAAGCAGGAGCAAATCAAAGCAGCATGTTAAGCAGATCGAAAAAATTGCTGATGCCATGCAAAAAGGCAAGAGAAATGAAGCTACTTGCAGCCAGAAGGTGCATTGTCACTAAACTTTTTAGCCTTTGCTGGTGCAGCAAATAGACACTGGGTCAAAGAACAAAGAACAAGAACAAAACAGCACAGGAACAAGCTCTTCGGGCCTCCAAGCCTGCACTGATCATACGTTCCTAACTAGACCATCCATTTATACCCCTCTATTCTCAGTCTGTTCATGTGGTTATCTAGATAAGTCTTAAATGATGCTAGCATATCTGCCTCAACCACCTTGCTTGGTAGTGTATTCCAGGCCCCCACCACCCTCTCTGTAAGAAACATCCCCTGCATATGTATTGAATCTTGCCTCCTTATCTTGAACTTGTGGCCCTTTATGTTTGTCATTTCTGACATGGGAAAAAGTTTCCAACTATTCACCTTTCTATGTCCTTCATAATTTTATAAATTTTTATTAGATCGCCCCTCAGGCTCTGTCTTTCCAGAGAGAACAACCCTAGTTTATTCAATCTCACCTCATAGCTAATACCCTCCATACCAGGCAACATCCTGGTAAACCTTTTCTGCACTCTCTCCAAAGCTTCCAGAACTGGATGCAGAATTCCAAATGTGACCTAATCAACATTCTACTAAATACAGCATCATGTGCTAACTTTTATACACTATGCCCTGTCCAATAAAGGCAAGCATGCCATATGTCTTTTTCACCACCTTTTCAACCTGTCCTGCTACCTTTAAGGATCTGTGGACTTGCACTCCCATATACTTCTGTGTCTCTATACTCCTGTTGGTTCTGCCATTTATTGTACAGCTCCTCCCGCATTAGATCTACCAAAATGCACCATTTTACATTTATCTGGATTAAATTCCATTTGCCATTTCTCCATCCACTTTTCCAGCCTATCTATATCCTGCTGTAATGTCTGACAACGTTCATCACTATTTGCAGCTCCAGCAATCTTTGTGATGTCCACAAACTTGCTAATTGGAGCAGCTACATCTTTTCCAAATCATTTATATATATTACAAACAACAGAGATTCCAGTACAGAGCCCTGTGGAACATCACTAGTCACAGACCTCCAATCAGTAAAAGTCCCCTCCACCACTACCCTCTGTCTTCAAGTCAGTTCTGTACCCATCTAGCGAGTTCACCTTTGATCCCATGAGATTTAACTTTTTGCACCAGCCTGCCATGAGGAACCTTGTCAAATGCTTTACTAAAATCCATGTAGACGACATCTACAGCCCTTCCCTCATCAATCATTTTTGTCATCTCCTCAAAAAATTCAACCAAATTTGTGAGGCATGATCTCCCTCATACAAAACCATGTTGTCTATTGTTAATGAGATGATTACAAAACCATGTTGTCTATTGCTAATGAGACTATTACAGAACCATGTTATCTATTGCTAATGTGACTAGCAATGGTCACTCCATTACTGGATGGAGAGCCAGTAAAAGTAGATGTTGACACGGGGGCAACAGTGTTATTGGTACCAGAGACTGTCTACAAAGAAACGCTACGCTACGACAGCGGATGAATGAACACCGCTTGACAATCACCAGGCAGGACTGTTCTCTTCCTGTTGGAGAACATTTCAGTGGTTATAGGCATACAGTCTTTGTTCTTCGGGTAAGCATTCTCGAAGGCGGCCTTCATGAACATGACAGTGCAGAGTCGCTGAGCAGAGACTGATAGCCAAGTTCCGCACACATGAGGATGGCCTCAACTGGGATCTTTGATTCATGTCACACAATTTGTATCCCCCACAACTTGCCTGGACTTGCAAAATCTCACTAACTTTCCTGTCTGGAAACAATACACATCTTTTTAACCTGTGCTTAATGTTCTCTCCACTCACATTGTCTGTACTTTTAAGACTCCATTAGCTGTAAAAGCTCACATTCCAATCATTATTCATGTAAATTGAGTTTATGTCTTTATATGCCCTGTTTGTGATCAGAACTCCCACCCAACTGACGAAGACACAGCTAGTTCCAAAAGCTAGTGGTGTTTGCTGCAAATAAACTTGTTGGACTTTAACCTGGTATTGTGAGACTTTTTATTGTACAAAGGAAAAAATCAAACACAGTTCTGTGAAACCTTAAAAATAGTGTTGAAAACATAGACTGTTGATGTGGTTCCATTGAAAGCCACATTGACATAGTTATACAACTGTATGGACCGATGGCAGATTTGTCTTTACATATTCTAAATGGCAATTATCAGACATTGTTGAGTCATATATGGTGAGAAAGGATTTAACTGAATTAGGCCAGAGATAGGTGAGTAAACTAAACTGTAGGCAACTTGATGACTAATGCATAATCAGGTCTTACAAATATTCTCAAGCAGCATGGCCACATGTTTGATGGAGAACTAGGAAGTATGAAAGATATCACAGTTAAATTGAAGATTAAAGCAGAGAGCGAAGTGAAATGCTTGAAGGCAAAGTTAGCACCCCTTTGTTATCAGGCTGAGAAAAGAGGTACCATCAAGTATTAACAATCAAGTCTTCATTGTAATGCAGATGGGGATTTCTCGATTACCACTGCCAAGTTATTCATCAGCAAGGAGTTTGAATGGAAGCATCTTCTACTTTGAAAAAGTTGACACTCCAACTGTCACTCAGTACAAGTAAAGAAGTACACCTGAAGTACTCTGAGAGGTAATGGATATGAGGTGAGGAGGCAAGACCTCAGAACCAAAACCTGTCTTAAAATTGTACTCCACTGGATGATTGGAGTCAGGGTACCTATTTTGGGGGATCAGAGCAATCATTCTGCCACGATTGAGAGGATGATTGTTGAATAAACTACACGACGGTCATTGTGGAATTGAAAGAATGAAAGAAGTAGCAAGAAGCTATTTCTGGTGGCCATGCTGAAATAAGGAGCAGTCGGAGACCTGTTCGTCAGGCACAAAGGTGCAAAACCTGCCACCATTATCACCACTGCATCCTTGGGAATGGCTGGAAAAGGCTTAATAATGGGTGCATGTTAACTATGCAGGACCTCTGAAGGTCATACATTCTTAGTCACTATCGATGCCCAAAACGGTAAGAAGTCTGACAACATCAGGTTTAAATCCAACTCATTTATTTGATAGTGAACTCACAAACTTTCGACCCTATGGTCTTGGTCAGGTGAATGAGGTGTTCTGGTCTCACAAACTATATGTGTGCTGTTGGAGACCAGAACACCTCATTCACTGACAAAGACTATAGGGTTGAAAGCTTGTGAGTTTACTATCAAATAAATCAGTTGGATTTAAACCTGGTGTTGTCAGACTTCTTGCTGTGTTTACCCCAGTCCAACGCCGGCATCTCTACATCAGGATGCCCAAAATGGTCAGAAATCACCATAAGGAAGTGAACTCAATCAGAAAAGATGATTGAGAGGTTAGAAGAAATCGATACTAGATTTGGATTTCTTGAGCGATTGGAACGTGGTAATAGACTACAATTTGTTGCTCAAAAATTTAAAAGATTCTTGAAAGACAACAGTCTATAACATATTGAATGGGATTTTATAGTCTCGCTTGAGTGAGATTGTAAAATCCCAACCAAGGCCAATTGAGATTTTCATTCTGAACCTTGGCCATCCTGATTCCAGGTAGAGTTTTGGCCCTTAGGTCTTCGCCATACCATCCTGCTATGAATGGACAAGCAAAAAGTTTCATGCAAACAATGAAGCAGTCTTTAAATGCAACCAGGAAATATTTGTTGACCAAATGTCTAAATCAATTCTTACTTGTATTAGAATACTGCTCATTCAACAATAAATATTTTTCCAGCAATACTGATGATGAAACAATGATACATTCAACATTCAACCTGTTGAAAGGGCAGCATGGTAGCACAGTGGTTAGCATTGCTGCTTCACGGTTCCAGTGACCTGGGATCAATTCCTGGCTTAAGCCACTGTTTGTCTGGAGTTTGCACATTCTCCTCGTACCTGCGTAGGTTTCCTTTGTGTGCTCCGGTTTCCTTCCACAGTCCAAAACTGTGCGGGTTAGGTTGATTAGCCATGCTAAAATTGCCGTTAGTGTCCTAAGAGGGTTAGAGGGATTAGTTGGTAAAATATATAGGGAGATGTAGGTAGTGCCTGGATGGAATTGTGATCGGTGCAAACTTGATGGGCCAAATGGCCTCTTTCTGTACTGAAGGGTTCCTATGGTTCTATGATAAAGTTGAAATCTCGAGAGATAAAATAAATCATCCAAAGAAAACAATAAGGTCAGATCAAATGGCGAGAAAACAAAGCTGGAATTGTGTCTTCCACCAAGGATAAGAAGTTTTTGCTAGGAATTACTCTACAGAAGAGAAATGAGTTTTTGCTACAATCATCGCACAGATTTGATCTGTCTCATATATCGACCTGATGAGGATGATGATGTCTTTGGAGGAAGCATATGGACCAGCTGTTGAATGGATCCATCAGAGATAGAGGCTGTAGTGAATCTGAATTCAGCTACACCAGGTCCTGATCTGAAACTTCCTGAAACTCTGACACAGACAGAACTGATTGAGGCAAATAACACTTCAATTTCAGATCAAGCACAGAGTCAACTTTTAGTTACAATGTCCATACAGGTCAAAATAAGCATTGATGATGTTCATGCCAAATCCAAGATGCCTGAGGTTACAAATAATACAAATAAGCAGTTGGCTGAGTTTCGCTGGCAACAATGCAAAGAACAACCAGCTCCAAACCATCAGGCCGATTTATTACTGCAGTTTGATCATTGTTCATGTTACATTTGTTTAAATTTGTTTAGGACTTCGACTTAGACTGGAAATAATATAATTTTAGACAGATTTCAGAGAACCTATACTGAACACCATTTAACAATATGTGCATGTGTCATCGGCAGTGACTTCACCAATCACAAGCGGGTAAATGCAGACTAAAGAAGCAGCCGGTACTGAAGAAACATCCCTAAAGAAACTCCTTTGGCTTATCAGCCTCAGTGTCTCCTACCATCAAACTATCGAGACAATGGTTACAAACTGAACCCAAACTGTTCATTGACACAGATTGATTTTAAACTGTTCATAAACACAGATTGATTCTAAACTGTTCATAGACACAGATTGATCCCAAACTGTTCATAAACACAGATTGATCCTAAACTGTTCATAGACACAGATTGATACTAAACTGTTCATAGACACATATTGATCCTAAACTGTTCATAGACACAGATTGATACTAAACTGTTCATAGACACAGATTGATCCTAAACTGTTCATAGACACAGATTGATCCCAAACTGTTCACAGACGCAGATTGATCCTAAACTGTTCATAGACACAGATTGATCCTAAACTGTTCATAGACACAGATTGATCCTAAACTGTTCATAGACACAGATTGATCCTAAACTGTTCATAGACACAGATTGATCCTAAACTGTTCATAGACACAGATTGATCCCAAACTGTTTATAAACACAGATTGATCCTAAACTGTTAATAAACACAGATTGATCCTAAACTGTTAATAAACACAGATTGATCCTAAACTGTTCATAGACACAGATTGATCCTAAACTGTTCATAGACACAGATTGATCCCAAACTGTTCATACACACAGATTGATCCTAAACTGTTAATAAACACAGATTGATCCTAAACTGTTCATAGACACAGATTGATCCTAAACTGTTCATAGACACAGATTGATCCCAAACTGTTTATAAACACAGATTGATCCCAAACTGTTCATAGACACAGATTGATCCCAAACTGTTAATAAACACAGATTGATCCTAAACTGTTCATAGACACAGATTGATCGCAAACTGTTCATAGAGACAGATTGATCCCAAACTGTTTATAAACATACATTGATCCCAAACTGTTCATAAATACAGATTGATCCCAAACTGTCCATACACACAGATTGATCCTAAACTGTTAATAGACAAAGATTGATTCTAAACTGTTCATAGATACAAATTGATTCTAAACTGTTAATAGACACAGATTGATCGCAAACTGTTCATAAACACAAATTGATCCCAAACTGTTCATAGACAGAGATTGATCCTAAACTGTTCATAGACACGAATTGATTCTAAACTGTTCATAGACACAGATTTATCCCAAACTGTTCATAGACACAGATTGATCCTAAACTGTTCATAGACACAGATTGATCCCAAACTGTTCATAAACACAGATTGATTCTAAACTGTTCATAAACACAGATTGATCCTAAACTGTTCATAGACACAGATTGATCCCAAACTGTTCATAGACACAGATTGATCCCAAACTGTTCATAGACACAGATTGATCGCAAACTGTTCATAAACACAGATTGATCCGAAACTGTTCATAGACACAGATTGATCCTGAACTTTTCATAGACACAGTTTGATCTCAAACTGTTCATAAACACATATTGATCCCAAACTGTTCACAAACACAGATTGATCCTAAACTATTCATAGACACAGATTGATTCTAAACTGTTCATAGACACAGATTGATCCTAAACTGTTCAAAGACACAGATTGATCCTAAACTGTTCATAGACACAGATTGATCCCAAACTGTTCATAAACAGAGATTGATCGCAAACTGTTCATAGACACAGAATGATTCTAAACTGTTCATAGACACAGATTGATCCTAAACTGTTCATAAACACAGATTGATCCTAAACTGTTCATAGACGCAGATTGATCCTAAACTGTTCATAAACACAGATTGATCCTAAACTGTTAATAAACACAGATTGATCCTAAACTGTTAATAAACACAGATTGATCCTAAACTGTTCATAGACACAGATTGATCCTAAACTGTTAATAGACAAAGATTGATTCTAAACTGTTCATAGATACAAATTGATTCTAAACTGTTAATAGACACAGATTGATCGCAAACTGTTCATAAACACAAATTGATCCCAAACTGTTCATAGACAGAGATTGATCCTAAACTGTTCATAGACACGAATTGATTCTAAACTGTTCATAGACACAGATTTATCCCAAACTGTTCATAGACACAGATTGATCCTAAACTGTTCATAGACACAGATTGATCCCAAACTGTTCATAAACACAGATTGATTCTAAACTGTTCATAAACACAGATTGATCCTAAACTGTTCATAGACACAGATTGATCCCAAACTGTTCATAGACACAGATTGATCCCAAACTGTTCATAGACACAGATTGATCGCAAACTGTTCATAAACACAGATTGATCCGAAACAGTTCATAGACACAGATTGATCCTGAACTTTTCATAGACACAGTTTGATCTCAAACTGTTCATAAACACATATTGATCCCAAACTGTTCACAAACACAGATTGATCCTAAACTATTCATAGACACAGATTGATTCTAAACTGTTCATAGACACAGATTGATCCTAAACTGTTCAAAGACACAGATTGATCCTAAACTGTTCATAGACACAGATTGATCCCAAACTGTTCATAAACAGAGATTGATCGCAAACTGTTCATAGACACAGAATGATTCTAAACTGTTCATAGACACAGATTGATCCTAAACTGTTCATAAACACAGATTGATCCTAAACTGTTCATAGACGCAGATTGATCCTAAACTGTTCATAAACACAGATTGATCCTAAACTGTTCTTAGACACGGATTGATCCCAAACTGTTCATAGACACAGATTGATTCTAAACTGTTCATAGACACAGATTGATCCTAATCTGTTCATAGACACAGATTGATCCTAAACTGTTCATAGACACAGATTGATTCTAAACTGTTCTTAGACACAGATTGATCCCAAACTGTTCATAGACACAGATTGATCCTAAAGTGTTCATAGACACAGATTGATTCTAAACTGTTCATAGACACAGATTGATCCCAAACTGTTCATAGACACAGATTGATCCTAAACTGTTCATAGACGCAGATTGATTCAAAACTGTTCATAGACACAGATTGATCCTAAACTGTTCATAGATACAAATTGATCTTAAACTGTTCATACACACAGATTGATCCCAAACTGTTCATAGACACAGATTGATCCTAAACTGTTCATAGACACAGATTGATTCTAAACTGTTCATAAACATAGATTGATCCTAAACTGTTCATAGACACAGATTGATCCCAAACTGTTCATAGACACAGATTGATCCTAAACTGTTCATAGACACAGATTGATCCTAAACTGTTCATAAACACAGATTGATCCTAAACTGTTCATAGACACAGATTGATCCTAAACTGTTCATAAACACAGATTGATTCTAAACTGTTCATAGACACAGATTGATCGTAAACTGTTCATAGACGCAGATTGATTCTAAACTGTTCATAGACACAGATTGATACTAAACTGTTCATAGACACAGATTGATCCTAAACTGTTCATAAACACAGATTGATCCTAAACTGTTCATAGACACAGATTGATCCTAAACTGTTCATAAACACAGATTGATTCTAAACTGTTCATAGACACAGATTGATCCTAAACTGTTCATAGACACAGATTGATTCTAAACTGTTCATAGACACAGATTGATCCCAAACTGTTCATAAACACAGATTGATGCTAAACTGTTCATAGACACAGATTGATTCTAAACTGTTCATAAACACAGATTGATCCTAAACTGTTCATAGACACAGATTGATCCCAAACTGTTCATAGACACAGATTGATCCCAAACTGTTCATAGACACAGATTGATCCTAAACTGTTCATAGACACAGATTGATTCTAAACTGTTCATAGACACAGATTGATCCAAACTGTTCATAAACACAGATTGATCCTAAACTGTTCATAGACACAGATTGATTCTAAACTGTTCATAAACACAGATTGATCCTAAACTGTTCATAGACACAGATTGATCCCAAACTGTTCATAAACACAGATTGATCCTAAACTGTTCATAGACACAGATTGATCCTAAACTGTTCATAGACACAGATTGATCCTAAACTGTTCATAGACACAGATTGATCCCAAACTGTTCATAGACACAGATTGATCCTAAACTGTTCATAGACACAGATTGATCCTAAACTGTTCATAAACACAGATTGATCCTAAACTGTTCATAGACACAGATTGATCCCAAACTGTTCATAAACACAGATTGATCCTAAACTGTTCATAGACACAGATTGATCCTAAACTGTTCATAGACACAGATTGATCCTAAACTGTTCATAACACAGATTGATCCAAACTGTTCATAAACACAGATTGATCCAAACTGTTCATAACACAGATTGATCCTAAACTGTTCATAGACACAGATTGATCCCAAACTGTTCATAGACACAGATTGATCCTAAACTGTTCATAGACACAGATTGATCCTAAACTGTTCATAGACACAGATTGATCCCAAACTGTTCATAAACACAGATTGATCCTAAACTGTTCATAGACACAGATTGATCCTAAACTGTTCATACACAGATTGATCCCAAACTGTTCATAAACACAGATTGATCCTAAACTGTTCATAGACACAGATTGATCTTAAACTGTTCATACACAGATTGATCCCAAACTGTTCATAAACACACATTGATCCAAAACTGTTCATAGACACAGATTGATCCCAAACTGTTCATAAACACAGATTGATCCTAAACTGTTCATACACAGATTGATCCCAAACTGTTCATAAACACAGATTGATCCCAAACTGTTCAGAGACACAGATTGAATCTAAACTGTTCATAGACACAGATTGATTCTAACCTGTTCATAGACACAGATTGATCCCAAACTGTTCATAAACACAGATTGATCCCAAACTGTTCATAAACACAGATTGATCCCAAACTGTTCATAAACACAGATTGATCCTAAACTGTTCATACACAGATTGATCCTAAACTGTTCATAAACACAGATTGATCCCAAACTGTTCATAAACACAGATTGATCCCAAACTGTTCATAAACACAGATTGATCCTAAACTGTTCGTACACAGATTGATCCCAAACTGTTCATAAACACAGATTGATTCTAACCTGTTCATAGACACAGATTGATCCCAAACTGTTCATAGACACAGATTGATCCCAAACTGTTCATAGACACAGATTGATCCCAAACTGTTCATAGACACAGATTGATCCTAAACTGTTCATAACACAGATTGATCAAACTGTTCATAGACACAGATTGATCAACTTTCATAGACACAGATTGATCAAACTTTCATACTAAACTGTTCATAACACAGATTGATCCTAAATGTTCATAACACAGATTGATCCTAAACTGTTCATACACAGATTGATCCAAACTGTTCATAAACACAGATTGATTCTAACTGTTCATGACACAGATTGATCCTAAACTGTTCATAACAGATGATCTAAACTGTTCATAGACACAGATTGATCCCAAACTGTTCATAGACACAGATTGATCCTAAACTGTTCATAGACACAGATTGATTCTAAACTGTTCATAAACACAGATTGATTCTAAACTGTTCATAGACACAGATTGATCCCAAACTGTTCATAGACACAGATTGATCCCAAACTGTTCATAAACACAGATTGATCCTAAACTGTTCATAGACACAGATTGATCCTAAACTGTTCATAGACACAGATTGATTCTAAACTGTTCATAGACACAGATTGATTCTAAACTGTTCATAGACACAGATTGATCCCAAACTGTTCATAGACACAGATTGATCCCAAACTGTTCATAAACACAGATTGATCCTAAACTGTTCATAAACACAGATTGATCCTAAACTGTTCATAGACACAGATTGATCCCAAACTGTTCATAGACACAGATTGATCCTAAACTGTTCATAGACACAGATTGATTCTAAACTGTTCATAAACACAGATTGATCCTAAACTGTTCATAGACACAGATTGATCCCAAACTGTTCATAAACACAGATTGATCCTAAACTGTTCATAGACACAGATTGATCTAAACTGTTCATGGTTGTTGTTTTTGTTTGTTTGTGTGTTCATACACAGATTGATTTTCATAACACAGATTGATAACTGTTCTACCAGATTGATCCTGTTATAACACGATTGATCCTAAACTGTTCATAGACACAGATTGATCCCAAACTGTTCATGAACACAGATTGATCCTAAACTGTTCATAAACACAGATTGATCCCAAACTGTTCATGAACACAGATTGATCCTAAACTGTTCATAGACACAGATTGATTCTAAACTGTTCATAAACACAGATTGATCCCAAACTGTTCATAGACACAGATTGATCCTAAACTGTTCATAGACACAGATTGATTCTAAACTGTTCATAAACACAGATTGATCCCAAACTGTTCATAAACACAGATTGATCCTAAACTGTTCATAGACCCAGATTGATCCCAAACTGTTCATAGACACAGATTGATCCTAAACTTTTCATAGACACAGTTTGATCCCAATCTGTTCATAAACACAGATTGATTCTAAACTGTTCATAGACCCAGATTGATCCCAAACTGTTTATAGACACAGATTGATCCTTAACTGTTCATAAACACAGCTTGATGCCAAACTGTTCATAGACACAGATTGATCCCAAACTGTTCATAGACACAGATTGATCCCAAAGTGTTCATAGACACAGATTGATCCTAATCTGTTCATAGACACAGATTTATCCCAAATTGTTCATAGACACAGATTGATCCCAAACTGTTCATAGACACAGATTGATTCTAAACTGTTCATAAACACAGATTGTCTATGAACAGTTTAGGATCAATCTGTGTCGATGAACAGTTTGGGATCAATCTGTGTCTATGAACAGTTTGGCATCAAGCTGTGTTTATGAACAGTTTAGGATCAATCTGTGTCTATAAACAGTTTGGGATCAATCTGGGTCTATGAACAGTTTAGAATCAATCTGTGTCTATGAACAGTTTAGGATCAATCTGTGTCTATGAACAGTTTAGGATCACAGATTGATCCTAAACTGTTCATAGACACAGATTGATTCCAAACTGTTCATAAACACAGATTGTCTATGAACAGTTTAGGATCAATCTGTGTCTATGAACAGTTTGGGATCAATCTGTGTCTATGAACAGTTTGGCATCAAGCTGTGTTTATGAACAGTTTAGGATCAATCTGTGTCTATAAACAGTTTGGGATCAATCTGGGTCTATGAACAGTTTAGAATCAATCTGTGTCTATGAACAGTTTAGGATCAATCTGTGTCTATGAACAGTTTAGGATCACAGATTGATCCCAAACTGTTCATAGACACAGATTGATCCTAAACTGTTCTTAGACACAGATTGATCCTAAACTGTTCATAGACACAGATTGATCCTAAACTTTTCATAGACACAGATTGATCCCAAACTGTTCATAGATACAAATTGATCCTAAACTGTTCATAGACACAGATTGATCCTAAACTGTTCATAGACACAGATTGATCCTAAACTGTTCATAGATGCAGATTGATTCTAAACTGTTGATAGACACAGATTTTTTCTAAACTGTTTATAAACACAGATTGATCGCAAACTGTTCATAGACACATATTGATCCCAAACTGTTGATAGACACAGATTGATCCCAAACTGTTCATAGACAGAGATTGATCCCAAACTGTTGATAGACACAGATTGATTCTAAACTGTTCTTAGACACAGATTGATCCTAAACTGTTCATAGACACAGATTGATTCTAAACTGTTTATAAACACAGATTGATCGCAAACTGTTCATAGCACAGATTGATACTAAACTGTACATAAACACAGATTGATCCCAAACTGTTCATAGACACAGATTGATCCTAAACTGTTCATAGACACACATTGATCCTAAACTGTTTATAAACACAGATTGATCCCAAACTGTTCATAGACACAGATTGATCCTAAACTGTTCATAGACACAGATTGATCCTAAACTGTTCATAGACACAGATTGATCCCAAACTGTTCATAGACACAGATTGATCCTAAACTGTTCATAGACACAGATTGATCCTAAACTTTTCATAGACACAGATTGATCCTAAACTGTTCATAAACACAGATTGACCCAAACTGTTCATAGACACAGATTGATCCCAAACTGTTGATAGACACAGATTGATTCTAAACTGTTCTTAGACACAGATTGATCCTAAACTGTTCATAAACACAGATTGACCCAAACTGTTCATAGACACAGATTGATCCTAAACTGTTCATAAACACAGATTGATCCCAAACTGTTCATAGACACAGATTGATCCTAAACTGTTCATAAACACAGATTGATCCCAAACTGTTCATAAACACAGATTGATCCCAAACTGTTCATAAACACAGATTGATCCTAAACTGTTCATAAACACAGATTGATCCCAAACTGTTCATAAACACAGATTGATCCTAAACTGTTCATAGACACAGATTGATTCTAAACTGTTCATAGACACAGATTGATCCTAAACTGTTCATAGACACAGATTGATCCTAAACTGTTCATAGACACAGATTGATTCTAAACTGTTCATAGACACAGATTGATCCTAAACTGTTCATAGACACAGATTGATCCTAAACTGTTCATAGACACAGATTGATTCTAAACTGTTCATAGACACAGATTGATCCTAAACTGTTCATAGACACAGATTGATCCCAAACTGTTCATAGACACAGATTGATCCTAAACTGTTCATAGACACAGATTGATCCTAAACTGTTCATAGACACAGATTGATCCTAAACTGTTCATAGACACAGATTGATTCTAAACTGTTCATAGACACAGATTGATCCTAAACTGTTCATAGACACAGATTGATCCTAAACTGTTCATAGACACAGATTGATCCTAAACTGTTCATAGACACAGATTGATTCTAAACTGTTCATAGACACAGATTGATCCTAAACTGTTCATAGACACAGATTGATCCTAAACTGTTCATAGACACAGATTGATCCTAAACTGTTCATAGACACAGATTGATCCCAAACTGTTCATAGACACAGATTGATCCTAAACTGTTCATAGACAAGATTGATCCCAAACTGTTCATAGACACAGATTGATCCCAAACTGTTCATAGACACAGATTGATCCTAAACTGTTCATAGACACAGATTGATCCCAAACTGTTCATAGACACAGATTGATCCTAAACTGTTCATAGACACAGATTGATCCACTGTTCAAACAGATTGATCCAACTGTTCATAGACACAGATTGATCCCAAACTGTTCATAGACACAGATTGATCCTAAACTGTTCATAAACACAGATTGATCCTAAACTGTTCATAGACACAGATTGATCCTAAACTGTTCATAGACACAGATTGATCCTAAACTGTTCATAGACACAGATTGATTCTAAACTGTTCATAGACACAGATTGATCCTAAACTGTTCATAGACACAGATTGATCCTAAACTGTTCATAGACACAGATTGATCCTAAACTGTTCATAGACACAGATTTATCCCAAACTGTTCATAGACACAGATTGATCCTAAACTGTTCATAGACACAGATTGATCCTAATCTGTTCATAAACACGGTTTGATTCTAAACTTTTGATAAACACAAATTGATCCCAAACTGTTCATAGACACAGATTGATCCCAAACTGTTCATAGACACAGATTGATCCCAAACTGTTCATAGACACAGATTGATCCTAAAGTGTTCATAGACACAGATTGATCCTAAACTGTTCATAGACACAGATTGATCCCAAACTGTTCATAGACACAGATTGATCCTAAACTGTTCATAGACACAGATTGATCCTAATCTGTTCATAAACACGGCTTGATTCTAAACTTTTGATAAACACAAATTGATCCCAAACTGTTCATAGACACAGATTGATCCTAAACTGTTCATAGACACAGATTGATCCCAAACTGTTCATAGACACAGATTGATCCCAAACTGTTCATAGACACAGATTGATCTCAAACTGTTCATAGACACAGATTGATCCTAAACTGTTCATAGACACAGATTGATTCTAAACTGTTCATAGACACAGATTGATCCTAAACTGTTCATAGACACAGATTGATTCTAAACTGTTCATAGACACAGATTGATTCTAAACTGTTCATAGACGCAGATTGATCCCAAACTGTTCATAGACACAGATTGATCCCAAACTGTTCATAGACACAGATTGATCCCAAACTGTTCATAGACAGATTGATCCTAAAGTGTTCATAGACACAGATTGATCCTAAACTGTTCATAAACGCAGATTGATCCTAAACTGTTCATAGACACAGATTGATCCTAAACTGTTCATAGACAAAGATTGATCCCAAACTGTTTATAAACACAGATTGATCCTAAACTGTTCATAAACACAGATTGATCCTAAACTGTTCATAGACACAGATTGATCCCAAACTGTTTATAAACACAGATTGATTCTAAACTGTTCATAGACACAGATTGATCCCAAACTGTTCATAAACACAGATTGATCCTAAACTGTTCATAGACACAGATTGGTCCTAATCTGTTCATAAACACAGATTGATCCCAAACTGTTTATAAACACAGATTGATCCTAAACTGTTCATAGACACAGATTGATCCTAAACTGTTCATAAACACAGATTGATCCTAAACTGTTCATAGACACAGATTGATCCTAAATTGTTCATAGACACAGATTGATCCCAAACTGTTCATACACACAGATTGATCCTAATCTGTTCATAGACACAGATTGATCCTAAATTGTTCATAGACACAGATTGATCCCAAACTGTTCATAGACACAGATTGATCCTAAACTGTTCATAAACACAGATTGATCCTAAACTGTTCATAGACAAAGATTGATCCCAAAGTGTTCATAGACACAGATTGATCCTAAACTGTTCATAGACAAGATTGATCCCAAACTGTTTATAAACACAGATTGATTCTAACGTTCATAGGACAGATTGATCCTAACTGTTCATAGAGACAGATTGATCCTAAACTGTTCATAGACACAGATTGATCCTAAAGTGTTCATAACACAGATTGATCCTAAACTGTTCATAAACACAGATTGATTCTAAACTGTTCATAAACACAAATTGATCCAAGCTGTTCATAGACACAGGTTGATCCTAATCTGTTCATAGACACACATTGATCCCAAATGTTCATAGACACAGATTGATCCAACTGTTCATAGACACAGATTGATCCTAAACTGTTCATAGACACAGATTGATCCCAAACTGTTCATAGACACAGATTGATTCTAAACTGTTCATAGACACAGATTGATCTAAACTGTTCATAGACACAGATTTATCCCAAACTGTTCATAGACACAGATTGATCCCAAACTGTTCATAGACACAGATTGATCCTAAACTGTTCATAGACACAGATTTATCCCAAACTGTTCATAGACACAGATTGATCCCAAACTGTTCATAAACACAGATTGATCCTAAACTGTTCATAGACACAGATTGATCCTAAACTGTTCATAGACACAGATTGATCCCAAACTGTTCATAGACACAGATTTATCCCAAACTGTTCATAGACACAGATTGATCCCAAACTGTTCATAAACACAGATTGATTCTAAACTGTTCATAAACAGAGATTGATCCTAAACTGTTCATAGACACAGATTGATCGCAAACTGTTCATAGACACAGATTGATCCCAATCTGTTCATACACACAGATTGATCCCAAACTGTTCATAAACACAGATTGATCCCAAACTGTTCATAGACAGAGATTGAGCATAAACTGTTCATAGACTCAGATTGATCCTAAACTGTTCATAGACACAAATTGATCCCAAACTGTTCATAGATACAGATTGATCCCAAACTGTTCATAGACACAGATTGATCCTAAACTGTTCATAGATACAGATTGATCCCACACTGTTCATAGACACAGATTGATCCTAAACTGTTCATAAACACAAATTGATCCCAAACTGTTCATAGACACAAATTGATCCCAAACTGTTCATAGATACAGATTGATCCCACACTGTTCATAGACACAGATTGATCCTAAACTGTTCATAAACACAGATTGATCCTAAACTGTTCATAGACACAGATTGATACTAAACTGTTCATAGACACAGATTGATCCCAAACTGTTCATAGATACAGATTGATCCCAAACTGTTCATAGACACAGATTGATACTAAACTGTTCATAGACACAGATTGATCCTAAACTGTTCATAGACACAGATTGATACTAAACTGTTCATAGACACAGATTGATCCCAAACTGTTCATAGATACAGATTGATCCTAAACTGTTCATAAACACAGATTGATCCTAAACTGTTCATAGACACAGATTGATACTAAACTGTTCATAGATACAAATTGAATCTAATCTGTTCATAGACACAGATTGATCCCAAACTGTTCATAGATACAGATTGATCCCAAACTGTTCTTAGACACAGATTGATCCTAAACTGTTCATAGACACAGATTGATCCTAAACTTTTCATAGTCACAGATTGATCCTAAACTGTTCATAAACACAGAGTGATACTAAACTGTTCATAGATACAAATTGATCCTAAACTGTTCATAGACACAGATTGATCCTAAACTGTTCATCGACTCAAATTGATCCTAAACTGTTCATAGACACAGATTGATCCTAAACTGTTCACAGACACAGATTGATCCCAAACTGTTCATAGACGCAGATTGATTCTAAACTGTTCGTAGACGCAGATTGATCCTAAAGTGTTCATAGACACAGATTGATCCCAAACTGTTCATAGACACAGATTGATCCTAATCTGTTCATAAACATAGATTGATCCCAAACTGTTCATAGACACAGATTGATCCTAAAGTGTTCATAGACACAGATTGATACTAAACTGTTCATAGACGCAGATTGATCCCAAACTGTTCATAGACACAGATTGATCCTAAACTGTTCATAGACACAGATTGATCCCAAACTGTTCATAGACACAGATTGATCCTGAACTGTTCATAGACACAGATTTATCCCAAACTGTTCATAGACACAGATTGATTCTAAACTGTTCATAGTCACAGATTGATCCCAAACTGTTCATAGACACAGATTGATCCCAAACTGTTCATAGACAGATTGATCCTAAAGTGTTCATAGACACAGATTGATCCCAAACTGTTCATAAACACAGATTGATCCTAAACTGTTCATAGACACAGATTGATCCTAATCTGTTCATAAACACAGATTGATCCCAAACTGTTTATAAACACAGATTGATCCTAAACTGTTCATAGACACAGATTGATCCTAAACTGTTCATAAACACAGATTGATCCTAAACTGTTCATAGACACAGATTGATCCTAAATTGTTCATAGACACAGATTGATCCCAAACTGTTCATACACACAGATTGATCCTAATCTGTTCATAGACACAGATTGATCCTAAATTGTTCATAGACACAGATTGATCCCAAACTGTTCATAGACACAGATTGATCCTAAACTGTTCATAAACACAGATTGATCCTAAACTGTTCATAGACACAGATTGATCCCAAACTGTTCATAGACACAGATTGATCCTAAACTGTTCATAGACAAAGATTGATCCCAAACTGTTTATAAACACAGATTGATTCTAAACTGTTCATAGAGACAGATTGATCCTAAACTGTTCATAGAGACAGATTGATCCTAAACTGTTCATAGACACAGATTGATCCTAAAGTGTTCATAAACACAGATTGATCCTAAACTGTTCATAAACACAGATTGATTCTAAACTGTTCATAAACACAAATTGATCCCAAGCTGTTCATAGACACAGGTTGATCCTAATCTGTTCATAGACACACATTGATCCCAAACTGTTCATAGACACAGATTGATCCCAACTGTTCATAGACACAGATTGATCCTAAACTGTTCATAGTCACAGATTGATCCCAAACTGTTCATAGACACAGATTGATTCTAAACGTTCATAACACAGATTGATCCTAAACTGTTCATAGACACAGATTTATCCCAAACTGTTCATAGACACAGATTGATCCCAAACTGTTCATAGACACAGATTGATCCTAAACTGTTCATAGACACAGATTTATCCCAAACTGTTCATAGACACAGATTGATCCCAAACTGTTCATAACACAGATTGATCCTACTGTTCAGACACATTATCCAAACTGTTCATAGACACAGATTGATCCAAACTGTTCATAGACACAGATTTATCCAACTGTTCATAGACACAGATTGATCCCAAACTGTTCATAAACACAGATTGATTCTAAACTGTTCATAAACAGAGATTGATCCTAAACTGTTCATAGACACAGATTGATCGCAAACTGTTCATAGACACAGATTGATCCAAACTGTTCATACACACAGATTGATCCCAAACTGTTCATAAACACAGATTGATCCCAAACTGTTCATAGACAGAGATTGAGCATAAACTGTTCATAGACTCAGATTGATCCTAAACTGTTCATAGACACAAATTGATCCCAAACTGTTCATAGATACAGATTGATCCCAAACTGTTCATAGACACAGATTGATCCTAAACTGTTCATAAACACAGATTGATCCTAAACTGTTCATAGACACAGATTGATACTAAACTGTTCATAGACACAGATTGATCCCAAACTGTTCATAGATACAGATTGATCCCAAACTGTTCATAGACACAGATTGATACTAAACTGTTCATAGACACAGATTGATCCTAAACTGTTCATAGACACAGATTGATACTAAACTGTTCATAGACACAGATTGATCCCAAACTGTTCATAGATACAGATTGATCCTAAACTGTTCATAAACACAGATTGATCCTAAACTGTTCATAGACACAGATTGATACTAAACTGTTCATAGATACAAATTGAATCTAATCTGTTCATAGACACAGATTGATCCCAAACTGTTCATAGATACAGATTGATCCCAAACTGTTCTTAGACACTGATTGATCCTAAACTGTTCATAGACACAGATTGATCCTAAACTTTTCATAGACACAGATTGATCCTAAACTGTTCATAAACACAGAGTGATACTAAACTGTTCATAGATACAAATTGATCCTAAACTGTTCATAGACACAGATTGATCCTAAACTGTTCATCGACTCAAATTGATCCTAAACTGTTCATAGACACAGATTGATCCTAAACTGTTCACAGACACAGATTGATCCCAAACTGTTCATAGACGCAGATTGATTCTAAACTGTTCGTAGACGCAGATTGATCCTAAAGTGTTCATAGACACAGATTGATCCCAAACTGTTCATAGACACAGATTGATCCTAATCTGTTCATAAACATAGATTGATCCCAAACTGTTCATAGACACAGATTGAACCTAAAGTGTTCATAGACACAGATTGATCCTAAACTGTTCATAGACACAGATTGATCCTAAACTGTTCATAGACACAGATTGATTCTAAACTGTTTATAGACGCAGATTGATCCTAAACTGTTCATAGACACAGATTGATCCTAAACTGTTCATAGACACAGATTGATCCTAAACTGTTCATAGACACAGATTTATCCCAAACTGTTCATAGACACAGATTGATCCTAAACTGTTCATAGACACAGATTGATCCTAATCTGTTCATAAACACGGTTTGATTCTAAACTTTTGATAAACACAAATTGATCCCAAACTGTTCATAGACACAGATTGATCCCAAACTGTTCATAGACACAGATTGATCCCAAACTGTTCATAGACATAGATTGATCCTAAAGTGTTCATAGACACAGATTGATCCTAAACTGTTCATAGACACAGATTGATCCCAAACTGTTCATAGACACAGATTGATCCTAAACTGTTCATAGACACAGATTGATCCTAATCTGTTCATAAACACGGCTTGATTCTAAACTTTTGATAAACACAAATTGATCCCAAACTGTTCATAGACACAGATTGATCCTAAACTGTTCATAGACACAGATTGATCCCAAACTGTTCATAGACACAGATTGATCCCAAACTGTTCATAGACACAGATTGATCTCAAACTGTTCATAGACACAGATTGATCCTAAACTGTTCATAGACACAGATTGATTCTAAACTGTTCATAGACACAGATTGATCCTAAACTGTTCATAGACACAGATTGATTCTAAACTGTTCATAGACACAGATTGATTCTAAACTGTTCATAGACGCAGATTGATCCCAAACTGTTCATAGACACAGATTGATCCCAAACTGTTCATAGACACAGATTGATCCCAAACTGTTCATAGACAGATTGATCCTAAAGTGTTCATAGACACAGATTGATCCTAAACTGTTCATAAACGCAGATTGATCCTAAACTGTTCATAGACACAGATTGATCCTAAACTGTTCATAGACAAAGATTGATCCCAAACTGTTTATAAACACAGATTGATCCTAAACTGTTCATAAACACAGATTGATCCTAAACTGTTCATAGACACAGATTGATCCCAAACTGTTTATAAACACAGATTGATTCTAAACTGTTCATAGACACAGATTGATCCCAAACTGTTCATAAACACAGATTGATCCTAAACTGTTCATAGACACAGATTGGTCCTAATCTGTTCATAAACACAGATTGATCCCAAACTGTTTATAAACACAGATTGATCCTAAACTGTTCATAGACACAGATTGATCCTAAACTGTTCATAAACACAGATTGATCCTAAACTGTTCATAGACACAGATTGATCCTAAATTGTTCATAGACACAGATTGATCCCAAACTGTTCATACACACAGATTGATCCTAATCTGTTCATAGACACAGATTGATCCTAAATTGTTCATAGACACAGATTGATCCCAAACTGTTCATAGACACAGATTGATCCTAAACTGTTCATAAACACAGATTGATCCTAAACTGTTCATAGACACAGATTGATCCCAAAGTGTTCATAGACACAGATTGATCCTAAACTGTTCATAGACAAAGATTGATCCCAAACTGTTTATAAACACAGATTGATTCTAAACTGTTCATAGAGACAGATTGATCCTAAACTGTTCATAGAGACAGATTGATCCTAAACTGTTCATAGACACAGATTGATCCTAAAGTGTTCATAAACACAGATTGATCCTAAACTGTTCATAAACACAGATTGATTCTAAACTGTTCATAAACACAAATTGATCCCAAGCTGTTCATAGACACAGGTTGATCCTAATCTGTTCATAGACACACATTGATCCCAAACTGTTCATAGACACAGATTGATCCCAAACTGTTCATAGACACAGATTGATCCTAAACTGTTCATAGACACAGATTGATCCCAAACTGTTCATAGACACAGATTGATTCTAAACTGTTCATAGACACAGATTGATCCTAAACTGTTCATAGACACAGATTTATCCCAAACTGTTCATAGACACAGATTGATCCCAAACTGTTCATAGACACAGATTGATCCTAAACTGTTCATAGACACAGATTTATCCCAAACTGTTCATAGACACAGATTGATCCCAAACTGTTCATAAACACAGATTGATCCTAAACTGTTCATAGACACAGATTGATCCTAAACTGTTCATAGACACAGATTGATCCCAAACTGTTCATAGACACAGATTTATCCCAAACTGTTCATAGACACAGATTGATCCCAAACTGTTCATAAACACAGATTGATTCTAAACTGTTCATAAACAGAGATTGATCCTAAACTGTTCATAGACACAGATTGATCGCAAACTGTTCATAGACACAGATTGATCCCAATCTGTTCATACACACAGATTGATCCCAAACTGTTCATAAACACAGATTGATCCCAAACTGTTCATAGACAGAGATTGAGCATAAACTGTTCATAGACTCAGATTGATCCTAAACTGTTCATAGACACAAATTGATCCCAAACTGTTCATAGATACAGATTGATCCCAAACTGTTCATAGACACAGATTGATCCTAAACTGTTCATAGATACAGATTGATCCCACACTGTTCATAGACACAGATTGATCCTAAACTGTTCATAAACACAAATTGATCCCAAACTGTTCATAGACACAAATTGATCCCAAACTGTTCATAGATACAGATTGATCCCACACTGTTCATAGACACAGATTGATCCTAAACTGTTCATAAACACAGATTGATCCTAAACTGTTCATAGACACAGATTGATACTAAACTGTTCATAGACACAGATTGATCCCAAACTGTTCATAGATACAGATTGATCCCAAACTGTTCATAGACACAGATTGATACTAAACTGTTCATAGACACAGATTGATCCTAAACTGTTCATAGACACAGATTGATACTAAACTGTTCATAGACACAGATTGATCCCAAACTGTTCATAGATACAGATTGATCCTAAACTGTTCATAAACACAGATTGATCCTAAACTGTTCATAGACACAGATTGATACTAAACTGTTCATAGATACAAATTGAATCTAATCTGTTCATAGACACAGATTGATCCCAAACTGTTCATAGATACAGATTGATCCCAAACTGTTCTTAGACACAGATTGATCCTAAACTGTTCATAGACACAGATTGATCCTAAACTTTTCATAGTCACAGATTGATCCTAAACTGTTCATAAACACAGAGTGATACTAAACTGTTCATAGATACAAATTGATCCTAAACTGTTCATAGACACAGATTGATCCTAAACTGTTCATCGACTCAAATTGATCCTAAACTGTTCATAGACACAGATTGATCCTAAACTGTTCACAGACACAGATTGATCCCAAACTGTTCATAGACGCAGATTGATTCTAAACTGTTCGTAGACGCAGATTGATCCTAAAGTGTTCATAGACACAGATTGATCCCAAACTGTTCATAGACACAGATTGATCCTAATCTGTTCATAAACATAGATTGATCCCAAACTGTTCATAGACACAGATTGATCCTAAAGTGTTCATAGACACAGATTGATACTAAACTGTTCATAGACGCAGATTGATCCCAAACTGTTCATAGACACAGATTGATCCTAAACTGTTCATAGACACAGATTGATCCCAAACTGTTCATAGACACAGATTGATCCTAAACTGTTCATAGACACAGATTGATCCCAAACTGTTCATAGACACAGATTGATTCTAAACTGTTCATAGACACAGATTGATCCCAAACTGTTCATAGACACAGATTGATCCCAAACTGTTCATAGACAGATTGATCCTAAACTGTTCATAGACACAGATTGATCCCAAACTGTTCATAAACACAGATTGATCCTAAACTGTTCATAGACACAGATTGATCCTAATCTGTTCATAAACACAGATTGATCCCAAACTGTTCATAAACACAGATTGATCCTAAACTGTTCATAGACACAGATTGATCCTAAACTGTTCATAAACACAGATTGATCCTAAACTGTTCATAGACACAGATTGATCCTAAACTGTTCATAGACACAGATTGATCCCAAACTGTTCATACACACAGATTGATCCTAAACTGTTCATAGACACAGATTGATCCTAAATTGTTCATAGACACAGATTGATCCCAAACTGTTCATAGACACAGATTGATCCTAAACTGTTCATAAACACAGATTGATCCTAAACTGTTCATAGACACAGATTGATCCCAAACTGTTCATAGACACAGATTGATCCTAAACTGTTCATAGAAAACCAAACTGTTCATAGACACAGATTGATCCTAAACTGTTCATAGACACAGATTGATCCTAAACTGTTCATAGACACAGATTGATCCTAAACTGTTCATAGACACAGATTGATCCTAAACTGTTCATAGACACAGATTGATCCTAAACTGTTCATAGACACAGATTGATCCCAAACTGTTCATAGACACAGATTGATCCTAAACTGTTCATAGACACAGATTGATCCTAAACTGTTCATAGACACAGATTGATCCTAAACTGTTCATAGACACAGATTGATCCTAAACTGTTCATAGACACAGATTGATCCTAAACTGTTCATAGACACAGATTGATCCAAACTGTTCATAGACACAGATTGATCCTAAACTGTTCATAGACACAGATTGATTCTAAACTGTTCATAAACACAGATTGATCCTAAACTGTTCATAGACACAGATTGATCCCAAACTGTTCATAAACACAGATTGATCCTAAACTGTTCATAGACACAGATTGATCCTAAACTGTTCATACACAGATTGATCCCAAACTGTTCATAGACACAGATTGATCCTAAACTGTTCATAGACACAGATTGATCCTAAACTGTTCATACACAGATTGATCCCAAACTGTTCATAAACACAGATTGATCCTAAACTGTTCATAGACACAGATTGATCCCAAACTGTTCATAAACACAGATTGATCCCAAACTGTTCATACACAGATTGATCCCAAACTGTTCATAAACACAGATTGATCCCAAACTGTTCATAGACACAGATTGATCCTAAACTGTTCATAGACACAGATTGATCCTAAACTGTTCATAGACACAGATTGATCCCAAACTGTTCATAGACACAGATTGATCCCAAACTGTTCATAGACACAGATTGATCCTAAACTGTTGGTGCATAGAACAGATTGATCATGTCATAGACACAGATTGATCAAACTTTCATAGACACAGATTGATCCTAAACTGTTCATAGACACAGATTGATCCTAAACTGTTCATAGACACAGATTGATCCCAAACTGTTCATAGATACAGATTGATCCTAAACTGTTCATAAACACAGATTGATCCTAAACTGTTCATAGACACAGATTGATACTAAACTGTTCATAGATACAAATTGAATCTAATCTGTTCATAGACACAGATTGATCCCAAACTGTTCATAGATACAGATTGATCCCAAACTGTTCTTAGACACTGATTGATCCTAAACTGTTCATAGACACAGATTGATCCTAAACTTTTCATAGACACAGATTGATCCTAAACTGTTCATAAACACAGAGTGATACTAAACTGTTCATAGATACAAATTGATCCTAAACTGTTCATAGACACAGATTGATCCTAAACTGTTCATCGACTCAAATTGATCCTAAACTGTTCATAGACACAGATTGATCCTAAACTGTTCACAGACACAGATTGATCCCAAACTGTTCATAGACGCAGATTGATTCTAAACTGTTCGTAGACGCAGATTGATCCTAAAGTGTTCATAGACACAGATTGATCCCAAACTGTTCATAGACACAGATTGATCCTAATCTGTTCATAAACATAGATTGATCCCAAACTGTTCATAGACACAGATTGATCCTAAAGTGTTCATAGACACAGATTGATACTAAACTGTTCATAGACGCAGATTGATCCCAAACTGTTCATAGACACAGATTGATCCTAAACTGTTCATAGACACAGATTGATCCCAAACTGTTCATAAACACAGATTGATACTAAACTGTTCATAGACACAGATTGATCCTAAACTGTTCATAGAATCAAATTGATCCTAAACTGTTCATAGACACAGATTGATCCTAAACTGTTCATAGACTCAAATTGATCCTAAACTGTTCATAGACACAGATTGATCCTAAACTGTTCATAGACTCAAATTGATCCCAAACTGTTCATAGACGCAGATTGATTCTAAACTGTTCATAGACACAGATTGATCCTAAACTGTTCATAGACACAGATTGATCGTAAACTGTTCATAGACACAGATTGATTCTAAACTGTTCATAGACTCAGATTGATTCTAAACTGTTCATAGACACAAATTGATCCCAAACTGTTCAGAGACAGAGATTGATCATAAACTGTTTATAGACTCAGATTGATTCTAAACTGTTCATAGACACAAATTGATTCTAAACTGTTGTTAGAGACAGATTGATCCTAAACTGTTAATAGACACAGATTGATCCCAAACTGTTCTTAGACACAGATTGATCCTAAACTGTTCATAAACACAGATTGATCCTAAACTGTTCATAGACACAGATTGATTCTAAACTGTTGTTAGAGACAAATTGATCCTAAACTGTTAATAGACACAGATTGATCCCAAACTGTTCTTAGACACAGATTGATCCCAAACTGTTCATAGACACAGGTTGATCCTAAACTGTTCATAGACACAGATTGATCCCAAACTGTTCATAGACTCAGATTGATTCTAAAGTGTTCATAGACACAAATTGATCCCAAACTGTTCATAGACAGAGATTGATCATAAACTGTTTATAGACTCAGATTGATCCTAAACTGTTCATAGACACAAATTGATTCTAAACTGTTGTTAGAGACAGATTGATCCTAAACTGTTAATAGACACAGATTGATTCTAAACTGTTCTTAGACACAGATTGATCCCAAACTGTTCATAAACACAGATTGATCCCAAACTGTTCTTAGACACAGATTGATCCTAAACTGTTCATAGACACAGATTGATCCCAAACTGTTCATAAACACAAATTGATCCTAAACTGTTCATAGACGCAGATTGATCCTAAACTGTTCATAGACACAGATTGATTCTAAACTGTTCATAGACACAGATTGATCCCAAACTGTTCTTAGACACAGATTGATCCCAAACTGTTCTTAGACACAGATTGATCCATGTTTTTTTGATTATGTTCAAGAACAGATTGATCAACTGTTCATAGACACAGATTGATCCCAAACTGTTCTTAGACACAGATTGATCCCAAACTGTTCATAGACACAGATTGATCCTAAACTGTTAATAGACACAGATTGATCCTAAACTGTTCATAGACACAGATTGATCCCAAACTGTTCATAAACACAGATTGATCCCAAACTGTTCATAGACACAGATTGATTCTAAACTGTTCATAGACACAGATTGATCCTAAACTGTTCATAGACACAGATTGATCCCAAACTGTTCATAGACACAGATTGATCCCAAACTGTTCATAGACACAGATTGATTCTAAACTGTTCATAGACACAGATTGATCCCAAACTGTTCATAGACACAGATTGATCCTAAAGTATTCATAGACACAGATTGATCCTAAATTATTCATAGACACAGATTGATCCTAAACTGTTAATAGACACAGATTGATCCTAAAGTATTCATAGACACAGATTGATCCTAAACTGTTCATAGACACAGATTGATCCCAAACTGTTTATAGACACCGATTGATCCTAAACGGTTCATAAACACAGATTGATCCCAAACTGTTCATAGACACAGATTGATCCCAAACTGTTTATAGACACCGATTGATCCTAAACGGTTCATAAACACAGATTGATCCTAAAGTGTTCATAGACACAGATTGATCCCAAACTGTTCATAGACACAGATTGATCCTAAACGGTTCATAGACACAGATTGATTCTAAACTGTTAATAGACACAGATTGATCCCAAACTGTTCTTAGACACAGATTGATCCTAAACTGTTCATAGACACAGATTGATTCTAAACTGTTCATAGATACAAATTGATCCTAAACTGTTCATAGACACAGATTGATCCTAAACTGTTCATATATTCAAATTGATCCTAAACTGTTCATAGACACAGATTGTTCCCAAACTGTTCATAGACACAGATTGATCCTAAACTGTTCATAGACACAGATTGATCCTAAACTGTTCATAGATTCAAATTGATCCTAAACTGTTCATAGACACAGATGGATCCCAAACTGTTCATAGACACAGATTGATCCTAAACTGTTCATAGACACAGATTGATCCTAAACTGTTCATAGACACAGATTGATCCCAAACTGTTCATAGACTCAGATTGATCCTAAACTGTTCATAAACACAAATTGATCCCAAACTGTTCATAGGCAGAGATTGATCATAAACTGTTCATAGACTCAGATTGATCCTAAACTGTTCATAGACACAAATTGATTCTAAACTGTTCATAGACACAGATTGATCCTAAACTGTTCATACACACAGATTGATCCTAAACAGTTCATAGACACAAATTGATTCTAAACTGTTCATAGACACAGATTGATCCTAATCTGTTCATAGACACAGATTGATCCCAAACTGTTCATAGACACAGATTGATCCCAAACTGTTCATAGACACAGATTGATACTAAACTGTTCACTGACAGAAATTCATCCGAAACTGATCACTGACACAGAACGATCCTAAGCTTTTTGTACTCACAGAATGACCCTGAACAGTTCATAAAGGCAGAATGATCCCAAAGTGTTCATTGACACAGACTGATCCTAAAGTGTTTATTATTGCAATATTTTTCCTCGACTGGCCGTAGACACAGATTCATATAAAACTCTTTGCAGTCACTTGTTGTATGTTGTTCAGTCACAATCTTGTCACATTTATACATATCTCTGTACTCCATGATGGCTTGTTAACTGTTTGAGTTAGATTTGATTCTTAATATATTTTTTGAAATACTTTGAGAATAATTTAAAATTTTATCTAACAAGATTAATTTCCGTCGTCTGAAAGTAAGTTTGAACCTTTAGCATTAAATTTAATTTTTCCTAAGTTTTGAAACATTGTGATTACAATACTCTTCACTGCTGCCACTTATGCCAACAGGCAGTGCATATCAACTATACAAATCTGACCGACAGTTTGGCAATTGTTTCATCAGTCAAAGTCCTAGTTCAAAGCAAGGGAACATCATGCAACACTGCCAATTTGTCTACATTTTTTGCCAAGTGAAGAGCCATGTTTCTGTCAGTCACTGATCTGTCTTGTCTCGCTCTCCACGGCTGTGGCAGACTTTCTCAACCATCCCACCAAGTGTGACTCTGTCCATCAATGGGTCTGTAGCCACTCCCCCATAATTAGACAAAGTCAACACAGCAGTCATTCAGTATCGGGCCAGAGTACCTGAGGCTGTCAACTATTCCGTCCTGCATTAAGAGCACACCTTCCTCTTTCAACACACCAGTTGCCTATATAAAACTGCAATTTACTGCAACAACTTTCATCAAACTGATAACTTGAACTTGTGGCTTTCAATACTCAACAACTCCTGCTATGAGGTAAGAGCTAACACTCAGACAGCCTGTACGCAGGAGCCAGTAACCATGCTTACTGGATCATTTGCTTAAGAATGTGCTGGCTCACATACAGAACTCACTGAAAT
Source organism: Sphyrna mokarran (assembly GCA_024679065.1). Lineage (NCBI taxonomy): Eukaryota > Metazoa > Chordata > Chondrichthyes > Carcharhiniformes > Carcharhinidae > Sphyrna > Sphyrna mokarran. The sequence goes on from JAGIQG010000015.1 coordinate 39,824,481, forward strand.
GATGAAGAAAATGCATGAGCAGTACAAGCTTGGCTGGGATAGTGGGGAATCTCAGACAAGACTGCTGGTACTCTGCATGCAATTTCTAAACATGTACACTCTATGGCAAGTGATAGACACCCCCAATGGAATAGAAAGGTCCTGGGGGTGTAAGTAGGGACTATAATAACGTGACCCCGTTCAAGGACACCCACTGCTCTGAAATGGCAATTATAAATCCAGCTGTTTTTCAGTTTTACACTAATTAAAATCTTAAATAATAGAAATACCTAAAATTCTAAATTACCCAAATTGCACATTGCTTGCATGTGCGTGCAAATGTATGCGAGGGAGGGGGAGCATGCAAGTTTGAATGCTTGTGTGACGAGGGGTAAGCACAAGAGGTTAAAAGAAGTTTAAGAATGGCGTCACGTGTGCCATGGAGTTTAATCAAGTAATTTAGTACCTTGGAAATTTATTGGCTCAGTTACACAAGCAATAATTAATTCAGCTGCAGTCTACATTTAAGCCCCTTAAGTGCCACATTTCATGGAATCCTTCAAAGTAAGTATATATTTTCACTCATTGCTTTGGAACTATTTGTGGGTATTAGAATTCAAAATGCTCAAACAAGAAATGGAGGGGTTGGGAAATAGAGAAACATTCAGAATTTATTTAAACAATTTGGATATATATTTTTGCTCTCCCATTCTGAAGCATACAGTATGCTAGGCTATATTTGCTAACTTGCTAACAATAAGCAGCTTGTATGAGCAGCTCTTTTCCAGGCTAAGATATAGGCTTTTGATAGTTACGCAAACTATATAATTAATCAGCATGCAAGTGATTATTTTTGTTGAATGGCCACATCCCGGGTAATTGGATTCAGGCCAAGACAGAAAAGAAAAGCTTTTTTTTCCCTAGTTCCTTGAAAAATCCTCTGGGTTCTATTTATTTGACCCCCTCCACCCCCTTTCGGGACTGTGGTCACATTATTAAGCCACTCTATGCAGCTTGGAAGAGACCTAATGGAAACAATTCAACTGGACTTTCCAAAACATCTGGCTTAAGCTACGCAAGGAAATGTGGAAAATGAAGTGACTAATACAAAGTCCAATAATGGGCACTTGGAATGCAATCAGGTGGATTGCTGACACCGCTCTATTCTCCTGTTCAAAACGAAGCAATGAAAGTCACAACCTGCCATCCTCCATGAACTGTACAACATTCACTCCAAGCAGAGAGCTGTTTGCAGCTTAACTAGTTTGAGTCAGCTCCATAGCAACAGTAATACACATATAAAACAGCAAGACGTAAGTGGGCCTTAGTCCAGCAAACACAAGATGGTACTTAACAATGATCTCTTTTTGGCTTTTTCAAATGGGAAATAAGCTAAATGCTGTTACATCAACTTAATTGGGCCGAGAGTGCCAGATAATTCATTAAATGGTCATATAGTGATAATTAGTCTGCACATAAAACATTGCAACATCTATTATTGTAAAACATCTTAATCCATATCTTTTTTCATTTCTGGCATTTAAAGTGATAGTTTTGTGTTTTAAAGTTCTATCTTAGCATGCCTAACTCTGAAAATACAGACTTGTAAAATCCTATTTTAAATGCCTTTTTATTTATTCTTAAATTATATTTTCCTTGCCTGTAATAACCTACATCTTGTTTTGGAGACCTATTATTTAGCTTTATCCCAAGTTGAGCAGAACAGCTGTCTGGCTGATGCTATCATGATTACATTGAAGTATAATCCATCCTGCATATGGTTTTTTGCTTTATACTGTGACATATTGCCAATCTTTCCACCAAACTTATATACGTGTGGCATCTGTTCCTTGAACCCCACCAAAATCAATGTGGCAGAAATTGAAGGCAACTGATAAAGTTGCCTTTAACTGAACTTGGCTGTCCATATTTTTATAAAGGACACGGAATAAAGTCAATGGCCCAACTTTCTTGAAATCAAAGCAATATTTGTCAAATGGTCAAAATTGGCCTTATTGGGAGCACATAGTAACATAAACAGGTATATTAACCATTCCAATTAATAACCGTTGCCATTATAATTGGCAAATAAGATCATAAATGATTCAGATTGAGTGAATTTACATACCATTATCGCCCTTCCAAAATAAAGCTCAGTGAAGAAAGCTGGAGTGTGAAAATGTAGGATAACATAATATTTGACTGGGGTGTTTTACAAGGTGTCCAGGTGATCACACAGACACCAAGGGAAAACCTAAGCAGTTTATTCATTACTTTTCATTATATTTTAACACTCTTTTTCCATAATTTTCATCAGTGGAGATCTCTATTTAAATATAGATCATTATTTACTGTCAGCAATCAGACAGCAGAAGGCTGTGTTTTAGTCAAAAATCAATGTATAGTTTCCTCACGTAATAGTGAAGGCACCTGTAAATGAAAAATACAAAAATGTCATCTATCAATTACAATACAGAAATAGTTAGTGAGCAAAAGATTTAGTTTTGTATTCCAAATCCACAACACAGTTTTGAGCATTGTTTCAATTTAATATTTGACATGAGGAAGTAAAGTTAATAGCTCTACCTGCATTTTCTCCACTAATCTTTTGAAAGTACTGCTTTGTGCTCTGGAATAGTTCCATACTGTGGTTAGAGTGAAATCTGTTAAGGGGTACTCATGCCTCTGATCCCGCTTGTGCACCTTGCCTCCCACCTTTGCAACATTTGTCTCCACTCTGAATAGTCTGGCCCTGTCCCCAGAAACTATTAGCATTTTTAGAATTTGTACATAATAAGGCCAAAAAAGAAATGCATGAATGTCTAATTCCTGTGTCAATGGAATTTTCCACTTTAAGGGACATCACCAGTTTCAGCCAGTTACATATTAATAATTAGGCATTTTTTTTATTTATTAGTAACAAACAACCTCACATTAACTCTGCAATGAAGTTACTGTTCCCTAGCAGCCATACTCCAGTGCTTGTTCGGGTACACTGAGGTAGCTAATTTCCCTAACCTACACGTTTGTGGACTGTGGGGGAAACAAGAGCATCTGGAGGAAACCCTGTTCTGTTAGATTTACTTTCAAGTAGCTGATGTTTCTTGGCAAAATAAAAGGATAACAGGCTGCAATTAATTCCTTTGACTCATAAGACCACAAGATATAGGAGCAGAATTAAGCCATTCAGCCCATTGAGTCTGCTCCACCATTCAGTCATGGCTGGTACATTCCTCAACACCATTTTCCACCTTTTCCCCATAACTTTTAATCCCCTTATCAATCAAGAATCTATCTATCTCTGTCTTAAGGACACTCAATGACCAGGCCTCCACAGTCCTTTATGACAATGAATTCCACAGATTCACCACCCTCTGGCTGAAGAAATTCCTCCTCATCTTGGTTCTAAAGGGTTGTCTCTTTACTCTGAGGCTGTGCCCTCAGATCCTAGTCTCTCCTACTAATAGAAACATCTTTCCCACATCCACTCTATCCAGATCTTTCTGCATTCTGTAAGTTTCAATGACGTTCCCCCTCATCACTCTGTAGTTAATGTGCTTCACAAATGAATTTTGTCCTTGAGTATGGTAAACTTCTGAATGTTTCTTCCTGTACTATCCTGCTATTGTGCATTGCACAATTAAGAGACTAGAACTGTGGGCTGACCACATAGTCAATTTACAAGCTACATATGCTACAGAACCCCTATTTCCTTGCATAGGTAACAAACCCTGAGGCTTTTCGATCATTTCAGGCTTTCAAAGACATATACAGGCATCTTATTCCCGAGCTGGGTGATTATACACAACAACTGCTGACCTTAATACCAACCAGCTGCTGCTATTATACTCTACACAGACCCCTGCTGGAGGATATTTCCTCAAGAGATCCACTGGCCTGTCAAAGTGTAGAGAGGAGGATTGGTATAAGGTACATCAATCCCTCCCGGATGCCAGCCTGTGACCATTCTCTCTCTAATGGCTTCATACGTTCTGAATGTCACAAATCCACCACAGCAGTGGAAGCTTCTATTCAGGATGGGTCTACTTTATATCCCACTGTTTCCTTGCATACCTCTTTGCAGTCAACGTTGCAGATACACAGATGTTGCCGTACTTCCAACAGCAGACCAAAGAATCGATAAATAGTTCTTCATTATACCACTGATGGAAGAATATACCGTATCCTGGAGGGATGTTGAGACGGTCAGATAATCCAGACCAACCTCTGCTGTCACTTATTGTATCAGTTTTGGCTTTTATTGAACCAGTTTTGCTTCCAAAGAAGGTCCATAAAGTTTTCCTCCCACCATTTCAATATCCTAACAGTCATTTTAAGCACAAGTCCGATCCAATATATTGTGAGGCTGGGTGGATATCCTTCCCCAGGTTTCTGATATACTGCACAGAAGCAGTCACGTATTGCCACAGCTTTCGATAATCCAGCTATCAGGTTAACTCATCCAGTTAAGTATTTTTTTATTCAGAGAGCATCTAAAAAAAATCCTTTGCTGGAGACAAGTTAATTTCAATATATTGAGGAGGGATCTTGCCCAGTAAATTAGGGTCAGAAACTAGCAGCAGAGATGTAATGGAGCAATGGGTGGCCTTCAGAAAGGATGGTTTAGACACAGTCTACATTCATTCTCATCAAAGGGGAATTCAAAGCTAGGTCTCCCTATGTGAGTCAGAGAATAGGACAAAGCAGAAAAAGGAGACAAATAACAGATAGCACAAGAGAAAATCAGACTCAACATAGGAAGTTCTGAGGAGACATAGAAAATAAAATAAGAGACACAAAGAGGGAGTATAAGACTAGATTAGTATTTAATATAAAGTTAAATCAAGGGTTTTCTATAGGCTATTAACAGTAAGTAGGTTGTCAGAAACATTAAAATGGAGATCTAATGGTGGAGGTAGGAGGCCTCTGGATGATGCAAAGATCCATTGACCATGGGCAGGATTTTCCGGTTTTGGGGAGAGTGCAGCTGGAAAATCCCACCCAATGAGTCAACTTATCTGAATGTGATTATTCTTAGTTGCTGAGAAAAGCAAAGGTTGGAGTTGCTGGCGACAGTATTCCAATGTTCCATAGACCTAGGAGGCCTGTCAGAGAATTGGAGGAGTGCAAATTTATACCTTTTTGCGAAAAAGAGGAGAGGGATAACTTGGCAATTAAAAGGCAGTCAGCTTAACACTCGTAATGGGATAGCTTTTACAGACAATAATCTTAGAGAAAATTAACATTTAATTAGACAAGTGTGGGCTAAAAAAAAGAGCCAGCATGGTTTTTTAACAGCAAGTCGGGTTTACTGTCTTGATTGAGCTTTTTGATGAATTAACAGAGAATGGATGAGGGAAGTTGGAATTGTGTATTGGACTATCAAAAGCTGTTTGGTAAAGTAAAATTATTAGAAAAGGAAATTCTTAGTGATCATTATTAATGATAGAATTAATCATTATTAATTGGGCTTATTAGAAAAGTTGAAGTCTGTGGAATGAAAAGGACAGTACCTGCATGGACACAAAGTTGTCTAAAGGTTATTAGAACAGAGATTTGTGGTGAATGGACTGTAGTAAAGTAAACAGTGGCACTTCCCAATTTCAGTATGTGGATCACTGCTCCTTTGATTCATATTAATGACTTCAGTTTAGGGACACTTTTTTTAAAGTTTATTAGTCACAAGTAAGGCTTATATTAACACTGCAATGAAGTTACTGTGAAATTCCCCTAGCTGCCACAGTCCGGCACCTGTTTGGGATAATGCACCTAACCAACACATCTTTCAGACTGTGGGAGGAAACTGGAGCACTTGAAGGAAACCCATGGAGACATGGAGAGAACATGCAAACTCCACACAGGCAATAACCTAAGCTGGGAATCAAACCCATGTCCCTAGCTCTGTAAGGTAGCAGGGCTAACCACTGAGCCATCATGCGATGCATAGCCCAAATCTGAAGTTTTCAGATGACATAAAGTCGGAAACAATGGATAAAAACTCCATCCTTGCTCATGTTCGGGATTCTCCGGTGCTGCTGAAGTGAATGGAGTTTTGGCTGGAACACCTAATTCACTGTTCTTACAATGGGGCAAGACACAAACGAGATTGGAGAATCCCACCCAAAATAAATAGTTGAATGGACAGACTCATGACAGATGAAATTGAATGTAGAAAAGTTTTAGAAATTGGCCAGCATAATAGCTGGTAGAAAGGTTCCAAGAACAGAGATCAGGAGATGTTTGTGTACACCCTGTGAAACTGGCAGAACATATTAATAAAGCATATGGAATCCTGGGCTTTAGAAATAAAGGCATTGAGTACAAAAGGCAGGAAGTTTTGTTTAATTTTATTTATTAGTATCACAGGTAAGGCTTAACACAATTAACACAATGAAGATACTGTGAAATCCCCTAGTGCCATACTCCGGTGTCTGTTTGGATATACTGAGGAAGAATTTAGCATGGTCAATACACCTAACCAACATATCTTTCGAACTGTGGGAGGAAACTGGAGCATCAGAGGGGAAACACACACAGACACGGGGAAAATGTGCAAACTCCATACAGACAATGACATAAGCCAGGAATTGAACCCAGGTCTTTGGGCTGTGAGACAGCAGTGATACCACAGTGCCATCCAAAACAAATCTATGTAAAACACTTACATCCAATTCTGGACATCACATATTAAGAGAAGTATGGGGATAGCTGGGCTGCTTTTTGAAAGAGCTGTCACAGACTTTATGGGCAGAATGGCCTCTCTCCATGCTGTACGACTCTGATTCTATGCAACGTCTTACATTCACAAGTAGCACAAGCATTAGGTCCACTAGTAATTTCTCAAGGCAGTAAAGAACGAACAAATAATACATTCACAGACAAGAATGAAAAACAACTTTGTGGATGGTCTTAGAACAGCCATTTTAAGTATAACTACTTTACACAGTGGGTGTTGAATTTATGGAACAGACAACTGGATGTGGTGATAGTTGTATCATTCAGGTGAAGCTTCAATGGGATAAGTATTTGGAGAAGATATTGGCTGATGTTATGAGAAGCATCGTGCAGTATGATACTTCCTAGCCAGTGGGACCAGCAGATGGACAGTAATAGTTTTTCCAATCCAGTACTTTAGTATATTAACGTTAATTTCATGCTTTCTTTTAACCTTTAGTACCTTCTAAACTCTGTCTTTCAGAAAGATAAATTATTGCTCATTATAGTTGGCTGAAACTTTCTGATCTTCTCTCCCTGTTTTATGCTGTGAAATGTAAGAAAAGTGGGGATTGAGCAGAATGAATGACATGTAAAGTCCTGTGATACTTTCTTTCCTATAATTTGCATAAACCTGCTATTTTCAGCTTTAATGCACACTGGTTTGTATTTCTCACTGTTAATATAATCTTTCACCATATATCATTAACAACAACATTCTAATGATAGACTTGAGCATGGTACTTTCCCTTAAAATCTGTTTTTTTATTTCCTTCATTTTTCTGTTGAAAACAATAATCGCTATTGCGGCTGATATACTTCCCCCACATGTGCCTTTCCTGAATATTCGCTTTCCACTCTCACTGCAATGCTCTATTACAGTAATCATGAGATTTTCCACTGCAACATCACTGAAACCAGTAGTTAAAGAGGATCAGAATGGTTCAGCATGGATTTTTGATCCTCTTCCCAACTCCACTGTATTGGTCTCTCTTTGGTAGTTTTTTGATATGGAATCATTGATCTCCAATCATTGATGATGGACAAGGTAAAGTATGGTCAGAAACAGATCTAATGTGGGGATGCTGGTGTTGGATTTGGGTAAGCACAGTAAGAAGTCTCACAACATCAGAATTCACCTGATGAAGGGCAGCACTCTAAAAGCTTGTGCTACCAAATAAACCTGTTGGACTTTAGTCTGGTGTTGTGAGACTTCTGACAATAAAATCTCTGTAAAGTTTTGCAACACCAATTTTAAATCCAACCAATTTATTTGATAGTAAATCCACGAGCTTTCGACACTGTGTTGTGCCTTCGTCAGGCAAAATTGGTGTTGCAAAACTTTACTGAGTTTACCCCAGTCCAACGCCGGCATCTCTACATCAATAAAATCTCTGGCAGCTGCAAAGCTATAGAAGAGCAACCATAAACATTTTTCTCCCAAGGAAGACTTGTTGTCTTCCTTGTTGTATTCATGCAACAGGAAATGAAAAGCTGAAAAAGGTAATGCTGTTAAGATGGAAATATGAAAGCAACAGAGTCAATGATTCATGTACAATCAAATCAGGAAGGGTATTTAAAGCAACAATTTTACTAAAGTGTCTGGCAATGGCCCAACGATTCCCATTGTGATCCTCCAATGCATTCCATTCCCATGTGTCAGTTACTTTGATTTATTGTCACATGTATTAGTGTATAGTAAAAAATATTGTTTCTTGCATGCTACACAGATAAGCCACACTGTTCATAGAGAAGGAAAGGTGAGAATGCAGATTGTAGTGTTACAATCATAGCTAGAGTGTAGAGAAAGATCAACTTAGTGCGAGGTAGGTCCCTTCAAAAATCTGATGGCAACGAGGAAGAGTCGGTTGGCGCGTGATCTCAGAATTTTGTACCTTTTTCCCAACAGAAGGAGATGGAAGAGAAAATGTCCAGGGAGCATGGGATCCTTAATTATGCTGGCTGCTTTGCTGAGATGGTGGGAAATTAAGTTTTTTTTTAACAGATGGGAGTCTGGTTTGCGTGATGAGTCGGGCTACATTCATTACCTTTTGTCGTTTCTTGTGGTCTTAGGCAGAGCAGGAGCCATACCAACCTGTGATAGAAAGGATGCTTTCTATCTTGCATCTGTAAAAGTTGATGAGAGTCTTGGCTGATGTGCCAAATATCCTTAGTTTTCTGACAAAGTAGAGACATTGGTGGGCATCAGTTGGTTTTAAGGAGGTATTATTATTAGAATCAGATTTGTCATAACTGGTCGCATTCATATTTCCATCTTAGTAGCATTATCCTTTCCAGCATTCTATTTCAGGTGAGATAAATTGCAATAACAATTTTCCTCAGGAGAGAAATGTTTGTGGTTACTCTCCCGTAGGCTTTCAGCTGTCATACCCTGTCAAATTTTTTCTGACCATATTTTACACTTTTGAGAATCTGTAACTAGGTGAGATTGGGAGTGTTTGCCAGCCAAAAGTTTAGAATCTTGCATTGTCACTTGATAGAAAAGAGGGTCACCATTTGTGCCCCACATAGATAGGACCGTTACATTTAAGAAGAATTTAGATGAGTATCTGAAACACCAAAGCATACAAGGCTATGGACTAAGTGCTGGAAAATAGAATTAGAATAGATAGGCTTGCTGGCCAGCACTGACTTGATGGACCAAAGGGCTTCCTTCTGTGCTGTGAAATTCTCTGATCTATGAAAGAGTGGAAGATAGGATTCCAAAAGAATCTCAAGTCAGGCTGCTTATTTTAAAAAATGGTAATATTTTACAAAAATATAATTGTTCACTGGGGGCCTCATTTTATGGGTGACATTTTCCAGCCATGCTCATCCCAAGGCTGGAAAGCCTCACTTGAGGTCAATGGACCTTTTCATGGTCTGACCCTCGCTTGCTATGACTTCCCTTGCTGGCGGGACGGGAAAATCTCACCCTATGATTCTGGCCAGACATTTAGGCTGGAACTTTCTGGCCGTTCATACTGGCGGGATTGTCCAATCCCAATGTGCCCCCACCATGGGTTTCACATTCAGGGTGCATTCAATGGGAAATCCCCGTTGACAATGATGGACCAGAAAATCTCCTGCAGTTTTGCAGTAAACTCCATGCTTAGAATTTGGAAATCGAAGTTGATTGTGAGAGTGAGTCAAATATTTGCACTGTGGCTAAAGATACACAATAGGGAATACTACTAACAGGTGAATTCTGATTTTCAATAAGCTTTATTTTCACTCTTGAATGCAACATAACTTTTTTGTATTTCTATTCATCAATTCATTTGCATGCTGTCTCACAGCTCTAGGGACCTGGCTTCAATTCCCAGTTTGAGTCACTGCCTGTGTGGAGTTTGCATGTTCTCCCGCTGTCTGCATAGGTTTCCTCTGGGTGCTCCAGTTTCTTCCCACACTCCAAAAAACGTGCTGGTTAGATGCATTGGCCATGCTAAATTCTTCCTCAGTGTACCCTAACAGGCATCGGAGTGTGGAGACTAGGGGATTTTCTTAGTAACTTCATTTAGTGTTAATGTAAGCCTACTTGTGAAACTAATAAATAAAATTTTTTAAAAAGCAAAATACTATTGATGTTGGAATCTGAAACAAAAACAGAAAATGCAGGAAAATCTCATCAGATCCGACAGCATCTGTGGAGAGAGAATAGAGTAAGAACTCTCACAACACCAAGTCAAAGTCCAACAGGTTTATTTGGTAGCAAAAGCCACTAGCTTTCAGAGCACTGCTCCTTCATCAGAGAATAGAGCCAATGTTTCAAGTCTAGATGACCCTCCATCATAGCACAAATGTGCCATTCACATTCACAAAATTGAAGAAATTTATATGGAAGTGCTTTTTCCCATGATTGAGAAGTGTTAAGATTATAATTTTTGCACATGCATCATAAATGCTTGACATTTGTTAGCATTCCTGAAACCCTTCTTGTATGAACTGCATATTTCAGTAATGTGTATATTACATCTTTACAAGGGTTTGTAATTGGCAGAAAAAGCTGTTTTCTTGCATGTTTTCCATAAAATGAATTCCAGCTAAGCAGATATTATTACGTCAAGTACCCTATTGTTGACATTATTGCTGAAACGTAATTATTTTTAAAACGTTCTGGGAAAGTATTTCCTATTGTAAAATCATGGCCTGCATCTCCGAATTACAGCCAATCAAATTACTTTTCTTGGTTTGAGTATCAGCCATGACTCAGTGAGTAGCGTTCTCACTTTAGAGTCACAGTGTTCTGGATTCAAGTAACATTCTAGCACTACAATCAAGGTTAACATTCCAGTGCATTATTGAAGGGCTGCTGCCCTCCAGGAGGTGCTGTCTTTTGAGGCATTAAACCGAGATCTGATCAGCCAGCACGGGTGGATGTAAAAGGTCACATGTTACAATTTTGAGGAAGAGTGGTGGAAATTATCCCCAGTGCCCTAGCCAATATTTTCTCCCCGGACCAATTATCTGGTCATTATCAAATTGTCGGAACTTGACGTCGCATTTCTAAACATTGAGAAGGCCAAAATCATTGGGCAGGATTCACTGAGCTCATTTGTACCTCCCACCACTACCAGCAAGAATGGAGAATTTGGCACTCAGTTAAAACCTCATTCACTGCAGCAGCACCTGAGAGTCCCAATCATAGGTAAGACTGGAGGCCTTTGGCGATTGTCTTCCATCTCTGCCATAAACTCTGTTCCAAAGTCAGTGCCTCCAACTGTCTCTCTGGCAACTGTCTCAGCTTAAAACAGATCTTTTACAGCTTTCATGATGTATATGACTTCCTGCTGAGCTTCTAACCAAACAACCGCTCTATCACCAGGACATTCCACGATATGACATGCCTCATACTATCCCTGCTTCAGTTTATCTGATGAAACTTTCTTCCATGCCTTTGTTAACTCTAGACTTGATTATTCCAGCACTCTCCAGAATGATCTCCATTTTCCACCCCTATTAGAGTCATAGAGGTTTACAGCATGGAAACAGGCCCTTTGGCCTAACTTGTCTACGCCGCCCTTTTTTTTAAATCCCTAGGATAATCCCAATTGCCCGCATTTGGCCCATATCCCTCTATACCAATCTTATCCATGCAATTACCTAAATGCTTTTTAAAAGCCAAGATTGTACCTTTACTATGACCTCTTGGCAGCTTGTTCCAGGCACTCATCATGCTCTGTGTGAAAAAATTGCCCCTCTGGATACTTTTGTATCTCTTCCCTCTCACCTTAAACCTATGCCCTCTAGTTTTAAATTCCCCTACCTTTGGGAAAAGATATTGACTATCTAACTGATCTATGCCCCTTATTATTTTATGGACCTTTATGAGATTACCCGTCAGCTTCCTACAATCTAGACTATCCAGCCTCTCCTTATAACTCAAACCATCAAGTCCCTGTAGCATCCTAGTGAATCTGTTCTGCATTCTTTCTGGTTTAATAATATCCTTTCTATAATAGAGTGAACAAAACTACACACAGTAGTCCAAGTGTGGCCTTACCAATATCTTGTACAACTTCAACAAGACATCTGAACTCCTGTATTTAAACTTCTATCCGATGAAACCAAGTATGCCGAATTCTATAAGGAATGGCATGATAACACAGTGGTTAACACTGCTGCCTCACAGTGCTAGGGACGTGAGTTCAATTCTAGCTTTGGACTGTCTCTGTTTGCACATTCTTCCTTTATCTGTGTGGGTTTCCTCCTGGTGCTCTGGTTTCCTCCCACAGTCCAAAGATGTGTAGATTAGGTAGATTGGTCACATTAAGTTGCCTCTTCATTTCCAAAAATATGTAGTAGGAGATTAGTGGGATAAATGTATAGTTTTACTGGTATAGGGAAGGCCTGGGTAAAATATACCATTAGAGTCAGTGCAGGCTCAGTGAATCAAATGGCTTCCTTCTACACAATGGGGATTCCATGATTTCTCAAATTATTTAATTTATTTTCTCATGCAAAATTTTCATGTACTTAATATAGAATCATCTAGAATTTTCTGCAGTAAATTCAGAACATCAAATGGTAAAATAGTTGTTTCTGCAGTGAAGAAGTAACAACTTTTTCATACAAAGTGGCGCTTTTGTTGATAAAAATGTTATATTAACATGAATATCGCATGAAAGCATTGCAACAATAACAGTATCAAAACATGATACTGTTGGTGATATTTAGATTCAAAAATTTTATTTTTCCATCATCAAATTGGTATTGCATGTCACCTTAAAGCTGAATATCAGATGGAACCATTATATAATAAACACTTCGGTGTATTTTATTGCTTAATCACTACTACAAAGAAACATGAGAAGTTCAGCAGCGAGAGGCTAACTATTTGCCTTTGGCCAGAATGAGAATCTAAAACAACATCAAAACCCCAACATGCAAAGCACATTCTGCACTAAGAGCCAATTCATATCATCTCAGCATTCATTTACAAAATGCCACTGGCAGTTGCTGTTTTCCTCTTCAGGACTGAGCAAGCCTGGACCAAAACAAGAATCCCATACAGTCAGACACACCGTAATTTATAAAGCGGTTGTGCAATTTCTCTCAGAAACATCTAACTACTTCCACAGCTAATTTGCCAATGGAAAGTTGTGACAGTTAAGTGGCGCCTTTGTGCTTGTCAAGAGCTCTTTGCTCATAAATATAGGAGTTTTGCATGGATTTGCTTAAGCGCACTTGGAAGAGTCAAGGCTTTGAATCAGATTAATCAGAACACATCCTGGATATGCTCTAAGTTGAAGCAATTTGCTTACTTTTACACAAATTTAAAACAGATTTGACAGGGTGAACCTAGATCAAGCTTGCTAATATGTAAGATACAGTTTGAATTCTAAAACAAGCTTAAAAACACAAAGATGTGTATCATAATAAGAAATCTTCAGACCTATTTCAATTTTAATTAGCGTAACAAGCACTAAGAGTTTCTGTTGTATTTTGTTCTGTTTCTTCAGAAGATTTGTTGTACTGGAACGTGTCTCTCAGGTGACGGTCAACACATTATTCAGAGGAGTACCAGTCCTTTAAACATATTTGGGCTTCAGACAGTTTTTACAGAACAAATACAGCCAAAACTCCTGGTGAAACCTTAAACAGGACTTTAAATTAACCTGGAACAGCAAATACTTCTAATAATAAAGCATTTGATTTTTGTCAAATACCATTCCAGTGGGAGATGAAATGCCAGATAACATCCACATTGTAAAACAGGATAGTTATTTTCATAGTATTTCACTGAACAAGGTTCAGGTTTCAAGAAATTGCTGAAATGCTTAAAGATTTGAACTGCATGCTCACATTTTATTTATGAATAAAAGCTTCAGGTTGCCCGCATAAAAAAAGATACTTTCACCTTTGGAATGCCTGATGTCGTGACCTGTTAATTTCAGAAATGAATGAGAATTCACTTTTTAAGATGGTTGAATTGCAGTTCTAAAAACTGAAGAAATTCACTACTTCTTGGGAAGTCTTGTGACCAGGCACCAGCCTGTGAAGTAACATTGCAACGTTTTAGTCTCATGCTACTTCCATCTTTTATCCTTTTTAATTAGAAGGCAAATTCTCAGACTGCTCGGCCTAATCCCTGCACAGTCGAACAAAGCCCAGCAATGTCTTTGAACGGTGTTCAGCCGGGCAGCACAAACCCTAGTAACTGATGGCAGTAGGGGCAGGATCCTGACCTCCATCCCAGCCATTCTTCATCAGCTCCTGATGCTCCCTGCCCCTTAGAACTTTGTTCCTTGCTCTTCTGTTTAAAGCCAGAAAGACAAAAGGCTAAGACAATGTGGGAAACCTATAGGATTGGCTAGGTAGGGAGGGGTGGGGGGAGCAAGTGGCAACTGGGCCAAAGCAAATGGAGTTTCACAGAAATGGACACAGTGGGGAGAATTGGATCACCAGATTATGTTTCTAGTCTCAAGAAATTTCTTCACACCTCACTAAATCTTTTCACTGACAGTGCTACTTTTTAAGAATTGTTGCATTCCCAATTACCATAGGGGTGCTCAAGTAAACACCCAAACTCTGTTTGAGTGACCAAAGTGCCATATGTCTTAATACTGCTCTGAGGTGATTACCTTTATTCTGAAGGGGCTATATAAGCATCTTGTTTCCTAACACTACATTGAGAAACACTTGCAAACAAACCAGTTAAATTCATGCAAATCAGCAACCACCCAGCGCTGTAAGGTTGGCTCTCTGGCAGTGTATTTTGGAGCCAACAACCTAATGTACATCATTGAGATTACTTTTCAAACATTAACAAATTCAGATATATGCCGTGATAAGTGGACAATAATGATGTCAGGGAAGTCGTAGGGCAGAATTTTACCAGCTCGTCTGCCCAAGTTTCGCTTGATCCTGTCCAAGGCCAACGGAGAATACCATTCTCCAAGCTGAACTCGCCCTCGGAATCGGTGCTGGCATGCTGCTAAAATTCCAGCCATAGATTCTGCACTAAATTACTCTCTTTTGGACTCTCTTTTCTCAGGTTTGACCTTTTATTTTGATGATGTACTTCTACCAAGATCTCACCTCCATTTCCTGTTACCATTTTACAGACAGAATCAGGCCAACTCCACTGCTTTGCCTGAATTTTCTAAAGGATTTTGAAATTTGAATTTATGGTTGCATCCATTTTTAATCAAGGCCATTGATTTATAACGATTGAAAAAGACAGGTTCCATTTTCATTACACAGTATACCAGAATTTTTGCTGACATCTTGGGGATTTAATTCCATGATTATTCTTTGGTGAAAATAGCATTCACACATGTATTCTCATTGACAGACTTAGACTATAGGCTGCCAAATAGTAACATAACGATGCAGTGAACAATTAACAAGAAAACAACTGATGCATGTAAAATGGTATGGCAATTAACATGGGAGACTTTAATCTACATGTCAATTGGTCAAACCAGTTCAGTCAAGGCAGCTTTGAGAAGTTTGTAGAATGTATCCACGATACTTTCCTCGAACACTATTAATGGAACCTACGAGGGAGCAAGCTATCCTAGATCTGGTCCTGTGTAATGACATAGGAATAATTAATGATCTCACAGTTAGGGATCCTCTCAGATGGAGCAATCACAGTATGGTTAAACTTAAAATACAGATGGAGCAGGAGAAGGTAAAATCCAATACTAGTGTCTTGTGCTTAAATAAAGGAGACTACAATGGGATGAGGGAGGAGTAGGCTAAGGTAGACTGGGAGCAAAAACTTTATGGTGGGACAACTGAGGAAGGGTGGAGGTATTTTGAAGCAATTTTCCACAGTCCTCAGCAAAAGTATATACCAGTGATAAGGAAAGATTTTAGGAAAAGGGATAATCAGCCATGAGTATCTAAGGAAATAAAGAAGGGTATCAAATTGAAAGAAAGGGCATGCAAAGTGGCAAAGATTAGTGGGAAACTAAGGAATTGGAAGATCTTTAAAGGTCAACAGAAAAAAGCAATAAAGAAAAATAAGCTAGATTATGAGAGTAAACCAGCTCAGTATATAAAACAGATCGCAAATGTTTCTCAAATATATAAAAAGAAAAAAATGAGTGGCTAAAGTAAACATTGGTTCTTTGGAGGATGAAAAAGGGTATTTAATAGTGGGAAATGAAGAAATAGCAGGGCAAATGTATTTTGTGTCGAGCATCACAGTGGAAGACACAAATAAGATGCCAAAAATTGATGACAAGAAGGTTATGGCAGATGAGGATCTAGAAATGGTCTTTATCACTAAAGAAGCATGTTATGCAAGCTAATGGGGCTAAAGGTAGTCAAGTCTCCTGGAATGTGTCCTGGGGTACAAAACGAGATGGCAGGGGAAATAATAAATACACTCGTGGTAATTTCTCAAAATTTGGGGGACTCTGGGATGGTTCCCGCAGATTGAAAAACAGTATATGAGATGCCACTGTTTATAAAAAGAGGTAGACATAAAACAGGCAACTACAGGGCAGTTAGCTTAACTTCTATAATAGGTAAAATGCTTGAATTTATCAAGGAAGAAATAACGAGACCACTGGATAGAAGTTGTCCCATTGGGAAGACACAGCATGAGTTCATAAAAGGCAGGTCATGTTCAACTAATTTACTGGAATTTTCTGAGGACATTATGAGCGAAGTGGACAATGGGAACTAGTGGATGTGGTGTATCTGGATTTCCAGAAGCCACTCAACAAGGTGCCACACAAAAGGCTGCTGTATAAGTTAAAGCTGCATAGCATTACAGGTAATATATTAGCATGGGTAGAGGATTGGTTAACTAACAGAAAGCAAAGAGTGGGGATAAATGGATATTTTTCTGGTTGGCGATCGGTGACTAGTGGTGTGCCTCAGGGATCAGTGTTTGGACTACAATTGTTTACAATTTACATAGATGATTTAGAGTTGGAGACCAAATGTAGAATGTCAAAGTTTAGTGTGTCAAAGTATTTAAACAGTACAAAATTGTAGCATACTGCTGTGCAGAGGGACTTGGGTGTACTTGTACGTGAATCGCCAAAAAGTTAGTTTACAGATGCAGCAGGTAATTAAGAAGGCAAATGGAATTTTGTGCTTCATTGCTAGAGGGATGGGAATTTAAAAACACCAAGGTAATGTTGCAGTTGTATAAGATGCTGGTGAGGCCACATCTGGAGTACTGTGTACAGTTTTGATCTTTTACTTGAGAAGAGATATTTTGGCATTGAAGTGGGTGCAAAGGAAATTAACTAGGTTGATTCCAGAGTTGAGAGGCTTATGAGGAGAAACTGAATAGACTGGGGCTATACTCATTGGAATTCAGAAGAATGAGGAGAGATCTTATAGAAACATATTATGTCAGGAATAGATAAGATAGAAGCAGGGAACTTGTTTCCACTGGCAGATGGAACCAGAACTAAGGGGCATTGTCTCAAAATAAGGGGGAGCAGATTTAGAACTGAGGCAAGGAGGAAATTCTTCACCCAAAGAATTGTGAATCTGTGGAATTCCCTACCTAGTGAAGCAGTTGAGGCTACCTCATTGAATATCCTTGAGGCAAGGATAGGTAGTAGGGGATTAATGGTTATAGTGAGCAGACAGGAAAAATCAGCTATGATCTTATTGAATGGCAGAACAGGTTCAAGAGTCCAGGTAGCCTGCTCCTAGTTCTTATGTTCTTAGGTTATGTGCTTATATCATTTTTTTTACCCTACTCTGTGTACTCACTATCATCAACTCCCTTTTTTGAAGACACTATTATCTCTTACCTACTCCCAAGCACTTTTCCTCCCAGTTAACTACTTTTCAATACATTGTCATCCAATAAAAGATATCCTCAGCAAGTCCACAACAAATCTTTCTTCCTGAGAAGGTTCTGTGAGGTTCCCCATACAAAATATTTTTGAACCAACATATGTTGTATTGAGTGTCCGCTAACAGAATTACATCCTTACTTAAAGGTACATATACTTTCGTAAAACCTTCCTGCCTACAAAATTCAATTCAAGTGTGACAAATGATGTGAAATCTATTCTCCAAGCAGTTGGTTTGTGCAATAGAATTATGAATACGCACTTTACCAATTTTAAGGGGATCTACTACAAGCCAATAAAATTCTAGTTCTCTCTTTAAACAAGTTAATTTGAAATCAAATAAACTTTAGAGTCAGTGTTTTTTCAACTGAACTTTTTTTCTACTTTAATGGCACCCCCTTTACCGCTTCAAATTCTGTGCTATTGAAAACACAGCATGGAAGAACCAGAGAAGCTCTATTGAAGGTGGCTATCAGGCACATCGAGTCTGCACTGACTCTCCAACAGTGCATTCTGCCTTATCTCTGTAACCCCACATATTTATCCTGCTAATTCCCCCTAACTTACACATTTTGGAGTGTGGGAGGAAACCCAGGCAGACACACATAAACTTCATACTGACCATCACCCAAGGCTAAACTGAACCCAGGTCCTAACACTGTGAGGCAGCAATGCCAATCATGTGCCACCGTGTGTGCACACAGTCTGAGTATAAACAGATTTTCTTTGGAAAATTGTACCTATTGATAAATTGCCAATATGTGACTAATGCAAACTAAATGCATCTTTGTGTGAAAAAAATAATTTTCAGTGGATGATTTAAAACTCTTTAAAACCTTTTGAATGTACTCTGCTGGAAAAAATCCTTTTGAATTGATGTCACCACTATTGCATTAATTTATTATTTTCATTCCTTAAATTGCTCCTCTAGATTTACTATAAAATATTATTGTGGATTTGTCTGTGCTTCTCATCTCTGTACGTATTTAACCCATTTTTAAGGTTACATCGGAAGTTCTGCTTTGTCATGTAGAAGCGTCAGCTATTTTCTTCTTGAAGGAGTTAATGCAATTGGCCACTGGTTTGGTCTTTTTGAAGTAAGTAATCAGCCCATAAATGAATGCTGACAGCTTTTTAGACAGATCATTAGTTGATCACCTTTCAACTCTACTGAGTCACCACTTACAATATTAGAGCCATGTTGGTGATGCACACTGTATACTGTGTTATCATAAACTTACACTCATACTTTGTTACCTGCGTAAGTAGGCTCACTGCAAGCAGGATGACATTTTATACACTCAATAGTCATCCAGTCAGTCGCTGAGCTAGCTTAAGAGTGGTTCAATATTTGCTCTATTTATTATTGAACAGCAGCTTCCAAACCAGGCTCTTAATTTCATTTTCAAAATGTTTTTATGTGATGAGATAGTGGCAGCACAGTGGGTAGCACTGTTACCTCACAGCACCAGAGACCTAGGTTCGATTCCTGGCTTTTGAGTTACTGTCTCTGTGGAGTTTGCATGTTTCAAAGAATTTCAAAGAACAAAACAGCATGGGAAACAGGCCCTTCTGCCCTATGAGCCAGCGCCGCCACCTCGATGTTTCCACTTCTACACGCGATCCCTGTCCATGTTTATAAATCTATGGATTAAAAACCAAATTTGAGACAATTTAGGGAGAATTTGTTTTGCCAATTAGCCTAAGAGCACATCTTTGGGATGTGGGAGGAAACCGGAGCACCCGGAGAAAACCCACGCAAGCACGGGGAGAATGCGCAAACTCCCACAGACACAGGCCCAAATCCATGTATCTGCACAGCACAGCGATAGTCACTGAGCTGTCGTGTTGCCCATCAGATGGTCCAGGTCAAGCGTACACTAACGACGTGAAGCACTAGGATACTCTCGAAAAAAGGTCCAAGAGCAGCCCTCTCACGACCCATCGCGTGTATGCCCCTCGTTAGACAACAAGGTGGACCAAAGCACCTGTAGGATAAAAACAAGTACATCAATATCATCATCTATTTACACACTTCCCAGCGACTCCCAAGGCTCATGATCCCTATTTTAAATCAGTTTTCTATACCCCTCCATTCCCATTCTGTTCATGTGCCCATCTAAGTATTTCTTAAATATCTCCAGAGTACCTGCCTTCACCACTTTACTTGGTAGCGCCAAGTCTGTGTGGGTTTCCTCTGGGTGCTCTGTTTCCTTCCACAGTCTGAAAAACATGCTGGTTAGGTGCATTGGCCATGCTAAATTCTCCCTCAGTTTACCCAAACAGGCGCTGGAGTGTGGCACCTAGGAGATTTTCACAATAACTTCACTGCAGTGTTAATGTAAGCCTACTTATGACACTAAGAAATAAGCTTTAACTCTAACTTATCTCTTTAGTGGACAGCAACGTGCCTTTGTGGCACTGAGTTATATATTCCAGCTTTTGGGTTTATGGAGATATGAGGTGGGGGATGGGTACTAACTATATGCCATTCATGAAATTAATTGTGTGTCCTCATCGTCCTACTAAGGTGCATACGGGAACATTGTTATTTTCTTTTCTATACTGAATTAATGCACTTATTTAGACTTTACTTTTGTTTAGATCATGTGTGCTCAGGCTTATTTTAACATTAATTTTAATGTGTGCTTTCAGTTTGGGTCACCCTACAATGTTTGTAAAAGTGTATTTTAAATCTCCCACTCTGTGACTGATTACACTCGGCAAAGTGCCTTTTTATTTTTGAACCCATGCCGCATTCTCCTGACCCCGCCTCCCCACCCCATGCATTTTAGCAATGCTGGGTGCCAAAAATGTCACAATGATCCGAATGTCCAGCAGTGTTTGGGCATTAATTATGGCACATATGTTGGGTAATATCCTCTCATTAATTTAAAACTTGTATAGGCTTGCCCAAACATGGATGGATGTATTCAACTTCCAATACCACTTCCAGTGGAAAATTCCAAAAGCAACATTGAAGGTCAGAGCCACCTGCCTAGAATCAGCTTGAAAAAAGGTAGTGAAAATGTGGAAAATCTGACATTTTTAGTTCAGAATGTTAAATAATAAAAGTTGCACTTGCAGTTTATTGCACAAATTAGACAGTGTTTTCTGATTTAACCTATTAATGTCTGCATTTTGTGGCAATCTTCTTTTAGTTCTTCGTCCATTGTAAGTTTGAGTGCTGCTCTGCTATTGTTAGTCACTGTTCTTTAATTTGTTTCTATTCATTGCAATCTTATTTCATTCATCTACATTTTCTTCTGATCCCTATGGAGGAACCATATATGTGGTGACCAGAGCTGTTCACACTAATCTAGCTGTTGCCTCACCGAAGTTGAACATAACTCCAACATGACTCCCCTGCTTTTGTAATCTATGCCTTGATTGACAAAGGCAAGTGTCCCATATGCCTTTTTCATCACGTAAACATGCCTTTCCACATTCAGAGATCTATAGACAAATACACCCAGTTCCCTTTGTTCCACAGAATTTCCTAGTGTCATGCCATTCATTGACTACTTTCTTGTCAAATTACTCTTCACCTCATACTTTTCAAGATTAAATTCCATCTTCCACTTATCTGCCTATTTGACCATATCTGCCCATCTTGTCTTTATCTTCTTCTAGCCCAAGACACACAGCCTCAACCAATCTTTATGTCATCCACAAACTTACTAATCCTAGCCCCATTTGGTCCTCTATATTGTTTATAAATGACAAATAATAGGGGACCCAGCACAGATCCTTGTGGTACGCCACTGGACACTGACTTCCAGTCACTGAGACAGTCTTCTGTCATCACTCTCTGTCTCCTATAACTGAACCAATTTGAATCCACTTCATCAAATACCCCATATCCCATGTGTATTTGTCTTCTTTTATAAATCTCCCATGTGAGGCTTTGCTGAAATCTGTATAAACTACATCGACTGCACTATCTTTGTCTAGATACCTGATCACTGCCTCAGAAAATTCAATCACATTTGTTAGGCATGACAGCCCACAGATAAAGCCATGCTAATTATCCTTGAACAAGTGGAGACAGATTCCCTTCTTCAGAATTTTCTCCAATAGTTTCCCTATTACTGACATGAGACAGGTCTGTTGTTCCCTTGTTTATCTCTACATATCTTCTTAAATAATGGAACCACATTAGCTGTCCTCCAACCCTCTGGCACCTCCTCATTGGCAAGAAAGGAATTAAACATTTGGGTCAGAGTTTCAAATGCCTTTGGAAATTCATCAAACTTCTCTACTACCACGTCAAAAAACTCAAGTTACTTAAATATGATTTTGCCTTAATGCATCCATGCTGGTTTTCTTAACTATCCTGCACTTAACTAAGTAACTATTGATTTAATCTTGAACTATAGTTTCCAGAGATTCCCAATTGCTGAATCAGTCTGCCTGGTCTGTAGTTGCTAGCATCATCTTTGCACCCCTTTTTGAACAAGGGTGCAACATTCGGAATTTGCTAATTCTTTGGCACAACGAATGAGTCGAAGGAAGACTTATAGATTATCACCAGCACCTCCAAAATGTTCACTTTCACTTCCCTCAGCATCTTTGGATACAACTCTTCTGGCCCTGATGCCTTACCAATTTTAAATAGAGATGGCCTTTCCAACACCACCTCCTTCATAATTGTAAATTCTTTGAGTGTACCAGTCACCCCCTCTCTCACATTAGCCTGAGTAGCATCCTCTTCCTTTGTAAAGGAGATGCAAAGTATCCATTTAATGCTTACACTACTTCTCCTGCTTCCACTTGCAAGTCTCCTTTTTTATCCCCATCGGTTCTATTTTTCTTTAATCACCTTTTTGTAACTTATATTCCTATATGGACCTTAGTTTCCAATTTCTATTCATGCTCTCTCCCTGCTTTGCTAACTCTTTTTTTCACTTCCCCCTCCAGTCCTTCTATACTCAGCCTGATTGTATTTTCTACCTGACATCTGTCATATGTGTACATCTTCCTTTTCATCTTCACTTCTATCTCTCTCATTATCCAGGATGTTCTAAATTATTTTGTCCCATTTTTCGCCTTCAAGGGAATACACATTGACTTCGCCTACAATATCATCTTTCTGAAGTGAGCCATTGTTCAACCACCATGTTTTCTGCCAACATTTGATTCCAGCCCACTTGACTCAGATGCATCCTCATCTCATCCAAATTGGCTTTCCCTCAAATAATTATCCCTCTGGATTGCTCCTTGTCCTTTTCCATGGCCAACCCAAACCTGATGATACAATGTTCGCCGTCCTTCAAATACTCTCCCACTGATATGTGACTTGGGCCAACTCATTTCCCAGAACCAGGTCCAACAGCGCCTGCCCTCCCCTTGGATCAGAAACATTGTGCTGCAGAAAATGATTTGTACACATTCCAGGAACTCTCAGCTTTGACAAAAGGTCATCTGGACTCGAAGCGTCAGCTTTTTTCTCCCCTTATAGATGTGGCCAAACCTGCTGAAATTTTCCAGCATTTTCTCTTTTGGTTTCAGAAACTCTCAGCTCTCTTATCTCTTTGCACCATTGCTGTCCCAGTCTGTATTTGGATATGTGAAATCCTCTTTTATTATCATTCTATAATTCTTGCGTATCTCTGTCATTTCTTTGCAAATGTGTTTTTCTATGTCCCTTCCACTAGCTGGTGGTTTATATACCACACTGATCAATATTATTGCACATTTTTCATTCCTTACATCTAACTGGAAATATTCTATCCTTGCTTCTTCTGAAACATTCTCTCTCTCCAGCACTGTAATACCATCTTTAATCAATACTGCCACACGCCAAATACCACCCCCTCCAACTCCCTTCCTTTTTTTTCTCCTTTCTCTGTCTTTCCTAAATACCATGTACCCAAGAATATTTAATGCCCATCTCTGCCCTTCTTTAAGCTAAGTCTCTGTTATAGCAATGATATCACTGCTCCATTTGTCAATCTGTGCCTGCAGTTCACCAATCTTATTCACACGGTTTGTGTATTCACATATCTGTACACCATTGTCCAGTGTATTCCTAATATCCTGTGGACGCACATATCCAGCACTGTGTGTAATGGATTCTACTTAAACGCCTCAACATATATCAGGCGAAATGACTATGCACCTACACCAATATTAAATAGCCAAATCACAACTTTATTCCAAACAGTAAAAGATTCACGTTTTACAACTTTAACAATTCTCTCTATATCTAGTTAATTGATCATTTAGAAATTTGTATATTACACTAGATCCTTGAAATTCTGTCAGTACATTGAATTCTCAAGTCTGTCTCTCTCTCTCTCTGGTGTGGAGGCGAGGTGTTCTTATTGCTACCATGTCCTGATGCATTTCTGGGGGATACTGGAGAGTGGGTTCTCTCAAACATTGCCAGCATGTCGTTTTTTATACCTGGCTGGCTATCTTCCGGAATCTTCCGAGGATTTGGCCTATCAGTGCTTAGGTCTGATTAATTTCACATCATTGTTTAGGTTGATTAGAAATAGTCAGCATGGTTTTGTAAAAGGCAGGTCGTGCCTTACGAGCTTAATTGAGTTCTTCGAAAATGTGACTGAACACATTGACGAAGGAAGAGCAGTGGACGTGGTGTACATGGACTTCAGCAAGGCATTTGACAAGGTCCCACATGCAAGACTTCTTGAGAAGGTGAGAGGCCATGGGATCCAAGGGGCTTTGGCCTTGTGGATCCAGAACTGGCTTGCCTGCAGAAGGCAGAGGGTGGTTGTGGATGGCTCTTTTTCTGCATGGAGGTCGGTCACCAGTGGAGTGCCCCAGGGATCTGTTCTAGGACCCTTGCTGTTTGTCATTTTCATAAATGACCTGGATGAGGAAGTGGAGGGATGGGTGAGTAAGTTCGCCGATGACACGAAGGTCGGTGGTGTTGTGGATGGTCTGGAGGGATGTCAAAAGTTGCAGCATGACATCGACAGGATGCAAGACTGGGCGAAGAAGTGGCAGATGGACTTCAACGCGGATAAATGTGTTGTGGTCCATTTTGGCAGATCCAACAGGATGAATGAGTACACTATCAAAGGTAGGAGTCTTAGCTGTGTGGAAGAGCAGAGGGATCTTGGGGTCTGGGTCCATAAGACTCTCAAATCGGCCTCCCAGGTGGAGGATGTAGTTAAGAAAGCTTACGGTGTACTAGCCTTCATTCATCGAGGGATTGAGTTCAGGAGTCAGGAGGTAATGCTTTATAGGACCCTTGTCAGACCACACTTGGAGTACTGTGCGCAGTTCTGGTCGCCTCACTATAGGAAGGACGTGGAAGCTATTGAAAGGGTGCAGAGGAGATTTACAAGGATGTTGCCTGGATTGGGAGGCATGCCTTATGAAGACAGGTTGAGGGAGCTGGGACTGTTCTCCCTGGAGAGACGAAGGTTGAGAGGCGACCTGATGTGTTCGGCACAACTTGTGGGCCGAAGGGCCTGTTTGTGCTGTAGTGTTCTATGTTCTATGTTCTATTGTTGATGGGTTTCAATGGGTGTTAATGAGTTTCAATAGTGGACCCTTTGTGTTTGTGCGCTACACACTTACATGTCTAGCTTCAGTCCCTAACATGCATTGAATCTTTTTGTTTCTCTGATGCATGTCTTTCCCATGTATATAGGGGTGATTTGTTTCTCAGGGAATGTCGAACTGTCCTTTTACACATGTTGATGTGCCCTGGTACATCTTTGGCTTTCAATTGTCTAAACTGGAATCTTGTAAATGGCCTGTCTCCAGACAGACTGTTTTGGACTGGGATAATCCCTGCATCCTTTGTTTTTAGGCCAATTTCTTTATCAGTCACTACGTCATTTTGCTGTGCCTGCACCCCTGGTCCAATGCTCATCCACAGCTAGTCTCCCCCAAAACGATTCCACCCTACTCAAGCAGTCACAGGCTGCTACGATATTAATTCTGATTTTGGTTCAACTTACCTTGATAGATGCTTCTCATCAGTTAATACGTCTTTACTTTGCACTGCCAGTTTTTCACCAGTCCACTCTCAATTTCCCCATGTTCCCATCCTCATGCCAATCCAACTTAAACACTCCCCAACAGCACTAGTAATTGTCTCAACAAGGACAGTCCCCAATCCTATTAAGGTGTAAACCATCCTTCTCGCATAGTCCTACCTGCCCCAGAACTGGCTGCAATGCCTCAGAAATCTAAAGCTTCTTATCTACTGGGCTCCTTTCTCCTTACAGAAAACCAAGTAGCTATCTTCTTTTCCAACCAAATTGTTTTTTTCTATGATGTTACTATTTGTTTTCTTGCGCTGTTTTCAACCTCTCAACTGCTTCTTTTCTCATTGTTTTCAATCCACTGCCTGCCACTTTCTCACATGCTGATTTCCATCTCCCCTGCCATATTGCTGCCATAAAATGACTTAAAATGAATTAAGTCATTTTATTTACTCTGCCTCAAAACTCAACAGAAAACTGTTATCAAGGCTCTCACTTTTACCTGAGTCACTCCATTCAAATTTTTAACTCTTGATCTCAACTTTTTTCCTTCTTTGCATTTTTTTTAAACATCCAAGTCTTTTGAAAGATATCTCAACCAGTGATACATCCAAATTGTTCATCATAATAATTGAATTCACCTCACCATGTTTAAATTCATTTTTAACTTTAAGTTGTTCTCCAAGATTTAATCCTTCTGATCTCTTTTCCAGGAGATAAAGGTATAACACTGCTAACTTTTGCACAAGCAGTTAATCTTTCTGTTGACTAAAAGTCTCTTTCTAGCTACTTTAAAACCTTTTTTTTGGGTAACACAGATGTTTAGCTAAGAAAGCACAACATTCGTTTTTATTCAGTTCACAAATTTCCTTTATTTCTTTTCGCTTTTCTTCCTCCCACTATGTTCACATTTTGCTTAATTCCTTTTAGCAAGAAAAACTGCCTCTTCAGTTTGAAGCTTTACTTGATGTTCGAGAACAAACATCCATCCTCCTAGCTCTATGATATCAGCACTGGACTCGGCTTTTCCATGCACATTCAAAGCATGTTTTCTCTCCGTTTCATCAGTAACTTTGGATACTGTTGCCATCTGCTAAGTCTCATCATACTCACATTTTTTCTGCATTTTAATTCAGATAGCATTACATTATCTGCAATTGCCATTAACTTTTCCTCTTCAGCCTGATGCTTCAATGTCATTTAGTAGTGATAGCAATTGTTTACCCATTCCTTTGTACAGGATTAATTCAAAATATGGCTTAGTTAATGTGTGTGTGCCATTCCTACTTTACCAACTGAAAGGCCTTGATTTCCTGCAAGGAAGAAGATATCACTGTCTTCAGTGCTTTCAGGAAAGTCCATGGAGACTGAAGTTTTACAGGAAAAGCCAAGTGATTTAAAAGAATCCAGGATTTTAAAATTTGCTGAAAAAAATTAATGTTTTGACCGACTATGTGTTGAACAAAACAAAAACTCAGCCTGCTAATTCCAAAGTGGGATCTGTTGTTAATCACAAGTTAACTCATAATCATTTGCCATTACTGGGAATCAACATCTGATCCTGGTCACCCAGCTATGGAAAGAATATTATTAAACTAGAAAGAGTGCAGAAAAGATTTACCAGGATGGTATCAGGACATGATGGTTTGAGTTATAAGGAGGTAGACACGGACTTTTTTCCCTGCAGCGAAGGAGACTTAAAGGTGATCTTATAGAGGTCTATAAAATAATGAGGGGCATAGATAGATAGTCAACTTGTTTTCCCAAAGGTAGGGGAGTCTAAAACTAGAGGGCATAGGTTGAAGGTGAGAGGGGAGAGATATAAAATGGTCCAGATGGGCAATTTTTTCACTCAGGGGGTGGTGAGTGTCTGAAACGAACTACCAGAGGCAGTAGTAAAGATGAGTCCAATTTTGTCTCTTAAAAAGCATTTAGACAGTTACAAGGGTACGATGGGCATAGAGAGATATGGACCAAATGCAGGCAATTGGGACTAGCTTTGTGATTAAAACTGGGTAGCATGGACAAATTGGGCTAAAAGACCCGTTTCCACGCTGTAAATCTCAATGACACTATGATTCTATTATTGTGACTTGCCTTATTTTGCAAACTTTGTGGTCTTTCAGGCAACTCATTAAGTCTGAAGGGGCACTATTCTTTGAATTCCTCCACCAACATCATCTTCCTAAAATTATCAGCCTACCCCATCCATTGATGCCATTTCATTTCTTGCTGGAAAAAGTTACATGGGTTTAGTCTGTATTCTTTCCCAGATTTCTAAATTTCTGCCTGTCAACCTTTAACACCAACTCATAAATATTGAATATAACAGGCTTCATTTTCATATGATCACATGTGTGCCATCCATGCAAGTAACTCTCTAAAACCTTCACTACAAAAACATTTTGTGGGAACATAGTCTTTCAGCCAATTCAAATTTATGGTAGTTTTCCTGCAATGAGCTGGGTCTAATTCCAGGCATGAGTCACTGTCTGTGCGGAGTTTGCACATTCTTCCTGTGTCTGCATGGGTTTCTTCCGTGAGTTCCAGTTTCCTCCTACAGCCCAAAGATATGCAGGTTAGGTGGATTGGCCTTGCTAAGTTAGTGTGAGGGGATTAGCAGGATAAATATGTGGGGTTGCGGGGATAGGGCCTGGATAGTATTGATGTCAGTGCTGGCTCGATGGGCCAAATTGCTTCTTTCTGCTCTATAAGGATTTTATGATTCTACGATGGAAAATACTATCTCCATTCCTTTGTCCTGGTATTCCATTTCAAGTTTTTTTCCATCTCCTTTCCCTCTTTATTTTTTTCCTTTTCTTTGTCTCTTTCCTCTCTTAATCAATCTTTTTTAGTTCTATTTCTTTTTCAATTCGAGCCAGTTGTACTCTAAGGAAGTGCTACTTTCTTCCTTGTGCCCAGGTACCTAGCCAATTCATCAATGATTCAAATCCTCTTAGTTCCTGATCTAACATTAGTCTTTGTGTGCTCTGCTACAGCCTGAACATGTTTTTGTTCTGAATTATTTCAAGACACAGAATCAGATGTGCTCAAAACCAAGACTTGAACCTCAGTGATACCCAATAAAATCACGAAAAAGCAGACGTGAAACCTTTTTTCGGTTAAATGCTGGAAACCTCAAGTAAAGCTGTTTTACAGAGTCTGGGTTCAATCTTGGACTCAAGCCCTGAACTTTATTACCAATCCTGTGGGAAAACCACGAATCAAAATAGCCAAATTTTACTAAAAACCCTGAAATGAAGAAATTACCAATAATATTTCACCTTTTGTAACTTTTACTTTGCATGAATCAGAATCAATGTAAATTAAACATGAAATAACAGGCCAACTATGATTGGTAGAAACTATAAATTACACTTGAAATAATAGAGGCAACAAAGATTTTTCTCATCACTCCCATACAAATGTGGCACCACATGTAATCTCACAGTCCTTCCAACTTGGCCCCCGGTATGTCAGTCTCTCATTTGTCTCATTCAATGCATTTAGCCCTCAATTTATCTGCAGCAGTAGCTCTCCTTCTTCTGAGTTCCTCAGATATAGTTGTCACCAAAAACATGTTCTTAGTTAGGTTCACAACAGTCTTGATGGAACAGATTTCTCAGAGGCTCCTTCAACTGTCTCCTTTAATAAAGCTCATTAAACAATCTGGTTGGCTCTGGCAAAATGGAAGCAAAGCAGTGGAACTGTCCAATTCACATCCACTGTCTTAACCCTCTCTGCAGCTTTTTGTCCCTTTTAACTGTATTACACACAGCTTCTTCTCTGTTCATCCCCTGATACAGCCAGTTTGCCTCTGCCCTCAGGTTTTTGGTTTGTTTCTTAATTCCCAGTGCGTTTGTTTCTTAACTTCCAGTGGGTACTGCTTCCAGGTGAAGGGTCACCATGTCACACGGACCTCAGTATTTCTTCTTATCCAAAAAAATTACAGTTGACTCCGTCACACTTAATGTAATCTCTTAAAAGAAAGACTAAAATTAGAATGAACTCAAAAAACATACCTAAAGCCTGATTTTGCATGTATTCCAATCTTTTAAGAATTGATACATGTCTCCTGGAAACTAGGTACACATAAAACTTTATTTTCCTTCTTGATTAAACTGCTCCTCAGTTAAAAGAAAGAAATTACATTGATATATGGATATTTATCACCTCAGGATGACTCAGAATGCTTTATAATCAATTTACAAAACATGTTAACCATTTTTTATAGAGCAACCTCAGTTATACAACAATGAGATAAATGATCAAATTATGCATTTCATGTATAGGTTGAGGGACTGATGTTGCTGAGGAGATCAGGAGATGTGGATGAGAAAAATATTGGCCATGGTGGAGTGATGGAGTGGTGGAGCAGACTCAATGAGCCGAATGGTCAAATTCTGCTCCTATCTCTTATAGTCCTATGGGAGATTGCCAACGTTTTTTTGTTTAAATAGTGTTGTGGAATCTTTTACATCCATTCGAAGAGGCATACATCTCCAGGGTTTAACACCTCACCTCAACACACAACAGTCCCTCAGTGCTGCATGGAGGTGCCAGTCTGTTTTCCATGCTTATGTCTGGAGTGGTGCTTGAAACAACAATCTTTGGACCTAGAGCTTTGGTATAGTCTTCATGTGATTAAAGTTCAGGTAACCATGACCCAAGACTGGTGCTTAAACTTTAACTACATTCAATGCATACCAAAGGGGAACTTCCAGACTGAGAGAGGTTTGTGCAAGTGGAAAGGAACAGCTTTGCAATAGGAACTACACAGAAAGAAGCAATGAACAAGTGGTAGTGAATAAAGAAAAATGCATAAGTAATAATTACAAAGAGGTGAAATGTTATGCTTTGAATTCAACAGTGAAAGTAATTTGCCCTGCAGAATTGGTAAGTGTAATTTTCCAAAGCCAATTTTCTCAGTGAATGTATGAAACCCATTGTCTATACAAATTATTCAGATCCATGTCAAAGTCTGATGTAGTGAGATTCCTTTCATAATGCAATCTCTTTTGCTAAAAAAAATCAATATATTTGAAACCAACTGATTAACCGTTGCTGATAGCATGACGAAAGATCAAAAGTAAAATTTTCAGATATAAAAATTACAACTGAACAATGTGGTGAATACATGGTTCCATACAAGAATCCTAAAGTGCACAGTCCACCAAAACATTATTGACCTGAAACTACTTTCTTTAGCTCAGGGATATAAACAGTAAAGTAAGTACTGTATGTTTCAATCCTCAGAGAATAAATTATCACTCTTTGAACTAAGAGGTAATTGTGAATATTAAATAAGTCAGACTGTCAGTTACTTTGATTACCCTAGTTAAGTACTAGAGCTCTCAACTACAGTGAATATTTTCCAACTGGCACACAGTAGAAATATACTGACAATATACTTGAACAATGGAACTTTTTTATATGATGATGGGAACTTTTAATCTGATATTTTGTTCTGAGTGGAACAGAAATATCTTGAATATATTGGGACTGAAAGGATTTTGGTTTATACAATGTAGGCCTCAGCATGAAAATAAAATTCAAATCAGGTAATTGCTACTAAGCTTCACAAATTGCAGTTACACCAATATCTGGTGACTTCAGGCAGTGTTGTGCTTAAATCTGGTGGCTTTAATCTATGTCAACACATTACCTTCAATAAATGCAAGAGAATGCATGAGAACACACCAGCGGCAAGTTGTCTTCCAAGTCACTCGCCATCCTGATTTAGAACCATATTGCCATTCTCTCCTTGTCGCTGGGTCAAAATCTTAGAACTCTCTCCTAAACAACATAGTAGTGTACCTGCACCACATGGATCCCAACGGATCAAGAAGGCAGCTCACAATCACTTTTTCAAGATAAATTCAGGTTGGATAATAAATGCTGGCCCAGCTAAAGATGCACACAGCCTATCAACAAATATATAAAAAGTATAGCTTTTTTCATTTGTTAACTACATGGAATCTTTTGGTTTATTTTTCCGAGTGGATGACTGGGATTTTAAACTTCAACTAATTTAAACAAAAAGGGGACTATTTCATGCGAAAAATTCTAAATGTCCAGCTAGCATTAACACAGGAGAGTTTCAAATCTGTTTTCTCAGCAGCACTTTACTCCGAATCTCATGCACTTAATCAAGTAAAAAAATGGGCTAGGCCATTTCCAGCCACGAGATGGAGTGGGTGGGGCTTAACTCAGCAGCCAGCTTGCTGTAGCAGCAAAGAGAGCTATTGGGCACGTGCAGACCTCTGTGCCTGCACATGGGCAATTGCAACAGTGAAGGCCTGACAGGTCTGCAAAAGAGAGACCTGCTAAGCTTCTGCTGTTGCAACTGACCCCAATCCAGCAGAACATCTCCCCCACTCCAGATATTGCAGGAGCCCGCCGCTAATTATGATCCCCACACCACCCAGAAATATTGTCCCCCCTTTGCTGTATGGATCAATCAAGCTCCCCCTCCCCCCACCAATCACCTGTGGATTGGCAGTGGAAAACCCCCCCGCTTCCCTACCTGACCAGACTGTCCCTTCAGGTCCTGCCCCTTCAGACCCCACTCCTGGCATTGTGGTCAGTGGGCCCATTTCCGGTGAGGAGCTGAATGTGCCAGATATCCAGTGCCCTTTAGATCGTGAGGGGCAAGAAATCAGGCACATGCCTGGTTTTTTGGCTCTTGTGCGATTTTACCAGCTTGCAGTAAAATCGCAACCATAGTTACTAGTTCCTAACCAGATTGTAACAAGATAACTGGTCTACAGACTTGGACATTACTCCTATGTTTTTTGGAGATAGGGATTCTTTTCGTGATCATGAGTCCTTTATACTTAAAATAATTCACATTCTGTTAAGTTTTCCACAGGTTTGGACCTCAGTTCTCATGGTTTGTTTTTGCAGAATGATCATGATACATTATCGTATTATTTGATAGACAGTAAAAATTAGAGGAATATATTTTTTTAGTTTGCAGGACTCATCATTCACTTCTTTGACCAACAAATATGCTTATCTTATCATTGGATCAGTATAACTATGTTTTATTCTTTTGACAATGAATGCAATCCAATGGTTGAAATGTAGTCCAGCTCTATGAGGACATTTACACCTCTAGATTTACAATCTGTAGCTAAATTAATTTAAATCCCAGATTGAGCATTCACAGGAAAAATGGAAGATAACTACAGAATCGAAAATGTTTTCTTTGGTGTATTCATTTCACTTCAAGATGATCATACAACATTTGAACTTTAAAATGAACTTCTTTGGTAGCATTTCAAAAATACAATCACCAGCATTGATTCTTTATAAATGAACCAAGCGCCTAAAAGAAGCATTGGCTATGTAAAACCCGTTGACCTCATTTGAAAGTTAATTCAGAGCCATAACATAGATTGTTAGCTTTCATCTTATTTTCTTGTCTTTCACACAATTTATCACTTTGTTCCAACTTTCCTCTTCTCTATTTGCATTCCTTAGATTCTTTACCATTGTTTCAAAGCCCCTCCCTGACTGCATTCTTGCATCCAGTATTTATCCATGTTCCCACCCAACTGCTTCAGGTAACAGTGATTGTGACGGATACTGTTGTCACTCCTACTCACGTTCTTCTAGTAACTGAAAAGAGCTTTAGAGATCAGTTCATATTATTAAACTGTGCTATAACCTGTAGAAGTTTTGTATTGTTAACTAGAATGAGAATAACAGTATGGCGTTTCTTCCTCAGTAACAGCTGGAGAGAAATTGAAGTCCTTTTAATCATTGTTTGGTGTGTGTAGAAGAGGGATTTTAGACAAAGGCCTGAATCTTCAAGCAGATAAAAAGGCTTTCAACCTTGAGTGAAAACATCTCTGGAGGTACAAATTCAGAAGTCCAGCACTCAAACCTTGCACTTTTGCCAGTGGGGGGAGGGGGCAGGCAGTAAACAGCCTGGTCATGGGAGCAACTGCACAAGTGTAGCTATCTCAGATTTTACTATTGGAATGTCCAAAACATAACTTATGCACCTTTGACTTGGTAGGAGCAAGTCTAAGCTTATCAGAGTTCTGTGTATATATGATACAAGGACACCTTTGAGAGAAGTCAGATACTCTGTGGAACTGTTAGATGTGAAGATTCAAAGGAAGTGCTCAACTCTCCAGAAGAGTTCTAGAACTCTCAAGCTCATTGGAAATGTCAAGGGAGCCATCAAGAAACTGTCAAAACTGGTGGTCAAGTTGTCAAAAGATTTAAAAACCTGCCCTTTAAATATTTGTAAATGAAATGTCTACAGTTCTAAAATAAATCAGTGCTTGCTATTTCACTCTGTCTGTTGACCCAAGGGTTACCATTACAGAATTAATGCTACATGACTGATTGCACAACTTAATCATTAGTATACTGAGGTGCCTGTCAGTTCAAAATTTCATTGATAGCTCTAAGTGCATATAAAGTCTTTGAAGTGGGATTATGAATGCAAATGCTTGTTTTGATGAAGGATTAAAAAGTTAAATGTATTGAATAAATATTTAATCAATGAGTGTTTTTCCACAAATATTGAAATCATCAATAGATACTTCAGAAATGTGTTTAATGTCAGCATTAGTCTCTGCCTAAAGTCGATACTGGGTGAGCTGACATGGAGGATATGAAGGCAATGGGTGCTGGATGCGGGACAAGCGTTGGCATAAGATGGTGCTAATGTGACATGGGAGGCTTTGGAGATGAGTTGGCATGGAGTATACAAGAGGCCATGGGAGTGGGTAGTGGGTCCAGTACTTTCCTGGAGCGGAGAAGCTACAACATCTTCTCTGGAGTCTTCAACATGTCATTGATGAAGACGAACATCTTGCCAGGGCCATCCCTACTCCCCCACTTCTTGCCTTCAAACAACTGCACAACCTCAAACAGACCATTGTCTGCAGCAAACTACCCAGTCTTTAGGAACACCACAGCAATCTCTGCAAGACATGCCAAATCATCAACATGGATGCCATCATCTCACGTGAGAACACCATCCACCAGGTACACGGCACATACTCTTCCAACTCGGCCAATTTTGTCTACCTAATACACTGCAGGAAAGGATATCCCGAAACATGATACACTGGGGAGCCCATGCAGACGTTATGACAACGGATGAATGATCATTGCTCAATAATCATCAGGCAAGACTGTTCCCTTCCTGTTGGTGAACACTTCAGTGATCACGGGCATTCGGCCTCTGATCTTTGGGTAAACATTCTCCAAGATGGTCTTCACGACATGTGACAGCGCAGAGTTGCTAAGCAGAAACTAATAGCCAAGTTTTGCACACATGAGGATGGCCTCAACCAGGATCTTGGGTTCATGTCACATTATCTATAACTCCCATGACTTGCCTGAATTTGCAACATCATACTTAGTCTCCTGTCTGGAGACAATACACATCTCTTTAACCTATGCTTAATGCTATCTCCACTCACATTGTCTGCAACTTTAAGACTTGAATAGCAGATTAGCTGTAAAGACTCACATTCTAATCAGTATTCGGTAAACTGTGTGTGTCTTTACATGCCATGTTTCTGATCAGAACTTTCCACTCACCTGATGAAGGAACAATGTTCCGAAAACTTGTAGCGTTTACTATCAAATAAACCTGTTGGACTTTAACCTAGTGTTGTGAGACTTCTTACGGTGGGTAGAGGACCATAGGGGTGGCATGGAAAGTACGTGTGTTTGCTGAGGGGAGATGGGGGGGTGGGAGCTGATAAAGCAGGTGAGGATTGAGGGCTGATTTTTGTTTTATTCCTTTCTTCACAACATCAAAAAATGCCAGAGTATCAAGACCAACTTTCACCAGACTGCCTCCACACTTGGCAGTCCCTGAACTCCTTCCAGGATCAGTAGCCAGCTACATCCAACTTTGCCAAAACACCAATCTGAACTTTCTTTTGTGTCAGCTGGGAATTGTACCAACTTTGCACTCCTGACCTAGGAGTGAAAATTCAGTCCAAATTCCTTAATACTAGTGAGTGAACAGGGCAGTTCAATTTTGGGAAAGTGTTTCATGTGTCCATCACTTGGATATCATTCTCATTTAACCAGGCCTGATGTTGCATTTGTTGGTGCATTATTGAAAATAAAATGTCAGAATTTGTTTCATGTATACTTTACAATAATAAATCTTTTTTACAATAATGGGGCTAATTTTCACTGTTCTTCAGTCTTCATAAAATATATGTCACTATACCCCTACATATGACAAAGACAAAGAACAAAAAAAACAAGAAAAAACAGCACGGGAAACAGGCCCTTTGGCCCAACGAGCCCGCGCCGCCACCCTGATGTTCCCACCTTTACCCGCGGTCCCTGTCCATGTTTATAGATAGAACATAGAACATAGAACAATACAGCACAGAACAGGCCCTTCGGCCTTCGATGTTGTGCCGACCAAAATAAAAGCAATGCCCCTCCTAACTAAACCATTCCCTTCTCATCCATATACTTATCAACTAACCTCTTAAACGCCACCAAACTTGGCGCATCTACAACAGCTGCAGGCAGGGCATTCCACTCCCTAATCACTCTTTGAGTAAAGAACCTACTTTGAGTAAAGATCTATGGATTAAAAACCAAATTTGAGACAATTTAGGGAGAATCTCTTTTGCCAATTAGCCTAAGAGCACATCTTTGGGATGTGGGAGGAAACCGGAGCACCCGGAGAAAACCCACGCAAGCACGGGGAGAATGCGCAAACTCCCACAGACACAGGCCCAAATCCATGTATCTGCACAGCACAGCGATAGTCACTGAGCTGTTGTGTTGCCCATCAAATGGTCGGGTCAAGCGTACACTAACGACGTGAAGCACTAGGATACTCTCAAAAAAAAAATCCAAGAGCAGTCCTCTCACGACCCATCGCGTGTATGCCCCTCATTAGACAACAAGGTGGACCAAAGCACCTGTAGGATAAAAACAAGTACATCAATATCATCATCTATTTACACACTTCCCAGGGACTCCCAAGGCTCAAGATCCCTATTTTAAATCAGTTTTCTATATCCCTCCATTCCCATTCTGTTCATGTGCCCATCTAAGTATTTCTTAAATAACTCCAGAGTACCTGCCTCCACCACTTTACTTGGCAGCGCATTCCATACCCCCACCACCCTCTGTGTGAAAAAACTCCCTCTAGCATCCAAATTATACCTTACCCCCCTCACTCTAAGCCCGTGACCCCTCGTGCTATTCGAGTCCATCCTAGGAAAGAGCTTAACCCTGTTTACTCTATCTATCCCCTCCATAATCTTGTACACCTCTATTAGATCTCCTCTAAGTCTTCGTCTTTCTAAGGAAAACAGTCCCAATTTTCCTAACCTCTCTTCGTAACTCAGACCTTCCATACCAGGCAGCATCCTGGTAAACCTCCTCTGCACTCTCTCCAGAGTCTCCATGTCCTTCCGGTAGTAAGGTGACCAGAACTGGACGCAGTATTTCAAATGAGGTCTAACCAACGTTTTATACAACTGCAACATTAAAGGCCAGCTCTTGTACTCTATACCCCTTCCTATAAAGGCTAACATACTATATTGTGAATATTAATGCTTCCAAAAATTAGCTCAGAACTTACCATCCTATCTCCCTTCCCAATCAATAATATTTGTGAGGTAACAGCAATGTGTATTTATTCTGATTCCTTATTGTAATAAATATCCTAACCCGCTTCACACGTGTATTACACTGAGTCATGTAAGGAGATATCAAAATGGAACGAGAAGTAGAAAGAAGGAATTGAACAACTGAGGGTCTTGGCAGTAAAGATATGAACCCCCTCAGTGGAGGGATTAAAATTGTGATGCTCAAGGGAGCAGAATTAGAGGAGTGCAGGTATTTAGAGGGTTGATGGACTGGAAGACATTGCAGAGACCAGGAGAGGCAAGGCCTTGGAGGAATTTGGAAACAAGAATGAAAAGGCAAAATTGAGACCCTGAAGCAAGATTTTCTGGCCCTTCCAGCCAGTGGGGTCTTCAGATTCTGCTGGAGGTGGGATGGGTGAGCCATGCAAAGCACTGTAGACACTAGGGGAACCTGAAGATCCTTTTGGCAGCAAATGGTAGGCCATCGCTCGAATACTTGGCATGCTGGGGTAGGTGGGGCAGGGGGTGTGCCGAGAATCCCAACAAGTGCTTAAACAGATGCCAATGTTGATCACTGAGTGCAGAAGGCTGCTGAAATTTGAATGACCTCAGCTGAGAGTAGAAAGGACTGCGTTGATATAGTCAACAAAAGGTATGGATGAGTGTTTCATTAGCAAGAGACAAACAGAAGATTCTGATGTCCGAGCTTCAGATTGTCATCTCGACATAAAAATAAATTCTATTTGGGTGATGTATAAGATAGCAGCAAAATCTGAGAGGGAAAAGTATTGTATTTCTGATTAACCAAATCACTAAGTACTTTCCACAATACAAAATGTGCAATGGTCAATGTAGTTCTGAGCTATTTGTGATTGTGTGCTTTAAATGCCTGCACCTGTGTATTGGAAGCCAACCTTCACTGGTCCATATATAGGTTCCAATCTCTACAGTTCCACACGCCAAAATATTAGCCTTTTGGCAAGCTTGTAAAGAGTATTATGGTTTAGGACAGAAACCCCAATGTGTGTATGGAGCTTGCCAGGATCATAGGTTTTGGGATTTTGAATTCTGCTAGGATAAGCATATGTTTCACCCTTTGGTCAAATGACTTATGAGGGAGCTTTATCAAACAAAGTTTATTTAAGAATATAGTTAACATGCATAGTAAGAATATTAGTAATAACTGATCAATTACAAACAGAACAACCACAATAATGTGTAGCACTTAACAAATATATCTAACATGTTCCAATCAAACAAAATCCTTTTACAGATTTAGTACAGCAAAGACTTATGCTCAAGTTTACTGGAGGCAGATCTTTGTTTGGAGAATTGAAAACCCTGATTTCTCAGCTTACAATCTCTAACAGTCCTCTGGATACACTCAAAACCGTTTGAAGTCAGAACATCTTCTCAGAACACTAGGGAGAGACTCTGGTCAAGCCACCAACATCAGATTTTCTACTGTAGGATGGCAAGAAGCCTTACTTTCAGCTAACCAGCAGAACTTCCAAAACCTAGAGAGAGAGAGAGAGTCACTGTTTTCAATCTGAGGTTCACTCCCTTCAAAAACTAAACGCTGCTGCCAGCCAAAAACAGAAAATGAAACCTTGAATTCTCTAGGAAGGAAAAAGAAACTGTCTGGAACGCATGACCTTCCTCTTAACAATGCAGGTCCATAAAACAACCCAGAGCAAAAATTAACAACCTCTATTTAAACCACTGAAGGAGCAATAAAAGGACTCCTACAGACAGCCCGGCAACAATGAGAGTTGAAAGCTACAGAGAACATGACTTTGGGTACATTTATGTCACAATAGCACCTGAGATGTTTACTCACTGTGCTTTGATACTGAAATAGGGTATAAAGCTTTCCTGCAGATAATGACTCTCCTGATCAGATCATTGTTCACTGTATATTGTATAAATTCATGAATGAGCTAAATTAGCACTTTCTATCCTGAAAAGTACCTGGGTCTACACCAGAACAACAGGTGAAGTGAGCTGTTTCATACTGATACGATGCAACACTAACACAAATGGGATTCTCCATGAACAGGCTGTTGATGTCAAGCCAAAAAGACATTCTGCCTACTGCATAAATATGGTATATGAATTTCAGTGCTGATGTGATGTCAGGTGTGGAGGTGCAAGTTGCAAAAACTGGTAGATTGTATCTAACAACATGTCCTTCCAGCTGTTTGCAACAGGCAATGTA
Organism: Sphyrna mokarran; assembly: GCA_024679065.1. Lineage (NCBI taxonomy): Eukaryota > Metazoa > Chordata > Chondrichthyes > Carcharhiniformes > Carcharhinidae > Sphyrna > Sphyrna mokarran. The sequence goes on from JAGIQG010000015.1 coordinate 39,864,241, forward strand.
CTGTTAATACTCAATTAGCCTGCATTTGCAAAATGAGAACATAATGCCCAACATTACATGTGATTCCATTAGTTGACAGCACTTACTAAATAATCCAGATAGTGATAAGGATTACACCAACAACCAATTTAAGGTCGCCAATCAGCCTTGCAGTTCTAGAAGCTACATATATTCACACAGAACCCTATCCTTTTCAAACGGAAAGAGCACATTACCTTTTCCGCCTTTCTCAGTTAAAAAGTTTCGGGGATAACCATTCCCTGGTTCATCCCTCATTGCAATGCATTGACCAGAGTCAATCTGCCTGGTGGCAATGGCTTATTGATATTATCGCTAGACTATTAATAACAAAACTTAGCTGGGTTCAAGTACCATCATGGCAGTTGGTAGAATTTGAATTCAATAAAAATATCTGGAATTAAGAATCCATTGATGACCATACAATCATTGTTGAAAAAAACCCACCTAACTCATTAATGTCCTTTAGGATAAGAAATCTACCATCCTTACCTGGTCCAAATGACTCCAGAGCCATAGCAATGTGGTTGACTCCCAACTGCCCTTCAAGGGCAATGAGCAATGGGCAATAAAAGCTGGCCAGCCAGTGATACCCATATCGCACAAATGAAATAAAAAAAGCTCAAGTAACTGTCCCTTGGTGCATTCTTCATGATAAGGATCCTACCAATTTCTTCTCATGCAATCTAAAGTGTTGTTCCCATTATAATTAGTATTCTTGTGAATCTGTCCTGATGAGTGCAAGATGAAAAGCTTCGACAATATGTCTCTTTTTTCAGCAGTACACAAGGATCAACGAGTTTAAAATTCCTGTTCTTACGCTAGGCTGTGAATTGATTAAGTAAATAAGATGTTAACTAACCCCTGTTTATAGAAGTGAATTTGTGATTGAAATCAAATATGAAAAATGTGCACTGGCTGGTATGACTCTCCTGATCAGATCATTGTTCACTGTATATTGTATAAATTCATGAATGAGCTAAATTAGCACTTTCTATCCTGAAAAGTACCTGGGTCTACACCAGAACAACAGGTGAAGTGAGCTGTTTCATACTGATACGATGCAACACTAACACAAATGGGATTCTCCATGAACAGGCTGTTGATGTCAAGCCAAAAAGACATTCTGCCTACTGCATAAATATGGTATATGAATTTCAGTGCTGATGTGATGTCAGGTGTGGAGGTGCAAGTTGCAAAAACTGGTAGATTGTATCTAACAACATGTCCTTCCAGCTGTTTGCAACAGGCAATGTACTGTTAATACTGTTAATACTTTACTTTAAAATAAAATCAGGATTGAAAGTGAAATTTCAGTTTTAGATCCTGTACCCTGATATCTGAAATATCACACATTGCAGAGCTCCTACCTAACAGATGGATTAGAGGACCTGCTTATTTATAAACTTCTGCCATAGTGCACCTAAATTCGGGTGTCTGACCCACAAACCCCTTTCACTGTGACAGTGTAACATCAATCACTCACCCAGCTTCAGTGCAGCAGGTTCAAGATAACGTAAACTGAAGGAAATTATTGCTCATTGCAAAATCCTGCAGCTGAGAACTTCTGACCAGTTCAACTGGTGGCCCCAAAAAGGCACCGAGGGACATACGCAGCTGCTTTTGTTCAAAGATCAGGCTGTTCTTAAGTGAATGACCTGAGCCTTCTGCATGCAACCCAATGTCCTGATTAATTACATCCAATATGTTACGATGCAGAGAAAAGGCAATGCTATCATTAATCCCTTAGCTCTGTCTTACATTCTAAAATGACCAAAACATTGTTGATAATTGGTATAACAAAGCCGCCTGCAATATAAAGGATGTGCATCTTTTTGTGCTCTGATGCTGGCCTAAGAAGTTGGGTGCTCTCAAAATTGATATGCCGCTGAAGGTTAAAACACTTGGTAATTAAAATTCAATCAATCAGCCATTGTGTTACAGAAAACACCTTAAACACAAGTTGTTGAAAAGTATGAACTAATGTTCAATAATCAGCATGCATGCAGCTTTAACTTCTGTCAGCTTAATTACTATTCACAATTTGCTGCTTAAGTGAATACCATTAATCCAATTTGTTTTACACATTTCTAAGGAACAATGCATGACCAACCAGGATTCATCTAAAGCATACTTTAATATTTTGGCAAGGAATGCTGCTTCTGTTCACGCTTTTCACCACCAGCTTTTCCTACGGGTGAGGACAAAAGAAAAAGAAGGACATTGTCCTGTTGATTAAGTAAGAGCTCATTAGAAAGAGCGGCAAGAGCCAAGGCCTGCATATGTATGAAGAACATAATCTGATCTTGCAACATACTGAAAAGGGAAAATGACAAGTGCTAAGGGTTCATTTAATTACTTTAAGTGGTTCAAGGCTGGTGGGGTAGAAAAGGCAACGGAAAGCATATAGTTGTACAGTACATCAGTTGCAAAGGGGAGAACGGACCTGTAGGATTCCCTCCCTTCACAATTGTATTTTGTCCTTCAGCACATGAAGAAAATGAAAAAAAATGAAGAATGCTACATTTGCACTTGTACTTAGCAAATCTATTAATGTTCATTCTGGAAAAAATACAATAAACTGATAAAGCAATGCACAAAAGCATTTGAAAGACAATAATTACCAAATCGAGAACTATAACGTGGAACTGTAAAATAAAAATTGAATCTCAGGCTAGTTTGAAATATAAAACCACAAAGATTAACATGACCCTTTAATTCTGGCTTTGTGTGCCAATAATTGAAAAGTAAATGAGTACATAGCCTTTATGTACATTAAGCTGAACCTTAAGTAATTGTCTGTAAAATATTGTGACCATATTTGACACAATCGTAAACTTCAAAATTATATGTCCATATTTTCAACATGCCCTCTTCCCTCGCTCCATTATTTTGGAATATTTTTCCTCCCATTGTTCTTCTTTAATCTTCTTGTGCCATTCACGATTCCCAGCTGAGTGCTTGAGTGGACACAGTGCCTTCTCTACCCTAGTGCAAAGATGCTCAAAAGCCAGTCAAAAATAATACAGGGACCCTGACTGACTCTCTCCATGGTCTGGCAAGTTGATACAGTAGCTAGCACTGCTTCCTCACGGTGCCAGGGACCCAGGTTCAATTCTAACGTCAGGTGAATGTATGGAGTTTGCATATTCTCCTTGTGTCTGCGTTTCCTCCCATTGTCAAAAAATGTGCAGGTTAGATTGGCCGGCCATGCTAAATTGTCCCTTCGGGGAATTAGTATGGTAAGTGTGTGGTATTACGAGGATAGGACTTGGGTGAGATAGTTGTTGGTGCAGACTCAATGCGTGGAAAGGCCTCCTTCTGCACAGTAAGGATTCTATGTCTTCACACTAATCCACATTCTACTGGGTGAACAACATATCACATCCCAGTGATTCACTCCCCTTTCTCTGTGATTCTTAAATTAGGTATGTTAAGGAAAGTACTTCAATTCTATTCCCCTCATCCCACTCTCCTTGATCAATACACCCTTTCCTCCATTTAAATAATGAGCAGAATTATTATCCTTATACTTCTGCCAGTATCATTTTCTAACAAGTAATTAACAGAATTTTCCATTTGTAAGGATTAATACTTCTGATTACTGTGATATGTCACAATCTGGATAGAGAATTTATTAGATATGGGGCAATGGATATGAACCACATAGCAAGTTGGAGAACCAACCCACAGCAGGTGTAATGCTGTGAATCAATACATTGTCAATAACTAAGTATTTCAAACAGATCTCTTAAAAAACAATTTCTTGGAAAATATTTAAAAAGTGCTGCATATTAATCCAATGGAAGGTGTTATATGTGGTTTCTCTATTAATATTGGAAGTACAAAACTTTTTTTGGGCTACTAGAGGGCACTGAATATCAAATGCTTTCTAGTAAGAAGACATTCTGTGAGTTGCTTAATATCTAACAAATTTTATTGTAAATTGAAGTTATTCCCTTATATATTGTGGTTGCCTAATTTTCTGTAAGTTATAGAACAGAATAGAGTCCTTACAGTACAGAAGGAGGCCACTTGGTCCATTGAGTCTGCACTGACAACAATCCAACGCAGGCCCTATTGCCATAACTCCACACATTCAACCTAATAATACCCCTGACACTAACAGGCAATTTAACATGGCCTATCAACAAAACCCACACATCTTTGAACTGTGGAAGGAAACTAGAACACCTGAAGAAAATGCACACAGTTACCCAGGTCCCTGGTGCCATGAGGTAGCACTGTAAACCACTGTGCCATCCTGAATCAGTTACCTTTGTGTAATGTGTTTATGCAGTGCGTTGTGAAGACTGTGGTTATTCTGAGGTAATTTAATTATATACTTACTTGTACATGTATTGGGATAGTCTTCCATGGCTGGCTTTAAAAGGCTGCAACTGGACAATAAAAATTAGAGACGAGTCACCTGCATAACCTGCCAAAGGAAGACACAGTAGAAGAATTATGGGCCAAAGAATGGTTCCAAATTGTCTATTGTAAGTGCCATTTTTTAGCTCTGGGGCCATCAATGTCAATGACTACTGCCTATTCAATTGAATATATTGAATGTTCACCCACTAAATTGATTTGTTGTAAGAGAGAGAGAGGGTCAAATTTAGAGCCGTTCTCTTCAACTAATTAATAAGCTATGGAGGCAGTGGATGGGAGATTAATGACAAAAATCATCTGCTAGATCCACATGAAACTTGTTGATTAACAAAAGCTTTCAAGAGGTTAAAAATATTAAAATAAACTGTTAAAATTTCAACAGAAAATTCTGACAAGTGCTTTTGTAATGTGCTTTTATACTAAGCATGCATAAAGCTCCCTTTCTGTACATGCTTTTGAATTCCTACAGTGAACTAAGTGTGAGGCTTGCTGTTGATTTATTAATTTTACTTTTCATCAAAGTGTCACCTGCAGGCACAGAAATGTAGGCCCCAAAAAAAAAATAACCATACAGTAGAATGGAGCGCAGTATTAATTCCAGCAAATGCTGTCAGTCATTCTCAGGGGATATACAACTGACGCCGTACTACTCAGGAGCTCCAATAAGCACTGTTCTCTGGCATTATAATTAAAACTCAAAATTAAAAATTGTTCTCATACTTTTGAAAGTCAGTGTTACATCCAGTAGAAAAAAAAACACTAGCCAAAATAGTGCCAAGCATTCAGTCCCCTGCTGTCAACACAGCCCAATGGATGGAGGGGGAAAGAAATTAACCAGGCAAAATGTGCAACAGAAGAAAAAAATTCTCAATTAGGTCTCTTTATTTCATGAACGGCGTGTGGTTCTCAACAGCTTCATGGATGTGAGCAGGCAAGCGTGGGCACTTCACTGGGGCTTATCAGCATTCTCACAGTGCTGCTGATACCAGGCTACTGCCTCCAGGAGCAGCTCATGAGGATTTCTGTCCCTCTGTGCCACCATGCCAACAGGAAAAGCACTGCCACATGTTACCTAAAGCCTTCTGTTTTTTTTACATTTGAGACAATGATTTTTTTTACATAAAACGTCTGCTGTCATCAAAGCCTCACATTCAGTTAAATCTTGGGAGGTGAAAGAGGTCAAAGCTGATCCTTTTTCACCCTCATTGCCACAGGTGTTTTTTTTTCCCTTTAACAAGAGGGTATTTGCTGCTTAAGGGGAAATACTACTGATGGCAAAATTAACAAGTTATCTTATCAACTACCATAAGCCTTAAAGTTTAATTAATTTGGAGCTGATCAATTGCGTTGAATGAAGCATCGATTTCTCCATCCTTTCAGGATATGAGATGTTTGCTTCAGCTCTTTTGTACAGAAGGAAGCTCGGACGGAGCTTTAGAAAGATGCTGGGCTGCCTCATTTACCTATCTAGATTAATCAACCACATTATCTTTAAACATTCTTTAATACATATTTATTTCAGCGGATTAAAACAAAACAAAATGGAGCTTTTGAACCCTCGGAGTCAGCTGATGGTCGGGGTGAACGGCAATGTTACTGGAATGAACTTATCTCTTCAATCCAGTTGGCTGGCCTTCATCTTCAGATGCTGACCTGAAAAAGGTCAACTGCTCCTCTTTGCAAACAGCTGCTTGATGTTTCTGGGCAAATGGACAGACGTCTACAATACGCCTGCGAAGCAGTCACTTTGTACACATTTAAATTTCCTTTTACTGTATGACAACTGGAAATTTCGCTTCAAGGTGGCAAACGACATTAATACCCATTTGAAATGCAAACTCAGCCGGGTGGCAAAACAGTTCTGATATTACACCTGGTAGAACACCCACTTTACCCTCTCAAATCTACTTCGGACATGCAGCATCAGACTTGGGCTTGTACTCGCTGGTGTTTAGAAGGATAAGAAGGGATCTGATTGAGGGACACAAAGTTTTAAAAGGGATTGTAAAAGCAAATGTAGACCAAATGTTTCCTCTTAAGGCAAGCTCAAACAAGAGGTCACAGGTACAAATCGAGAGGCGATAGATTTAAAACCAAGATGAGGAGGAACTATTTCTCGCAGAGGGTGGTGAATTTATGGAACTTGCTGCCCCATACCGTGGTGGAGTCTGAATCGTTGACTGGTCTTAGGAGAGAAATAGCTATATTTCTAATTTAAAAATGGATAAACCGATATGGGGAACAGAGGGGGGTTTACAACCAAGAAGAGATCAGCCATGATATGATAGATTGGCAGAGCAGAGGTGAAGACTGAATTTGCCTATTTCTGCTTTTAATTCCTATATTCCTGTTTGTGGAAAATTACTGGTCCAATTGTAACATTTTAAGAAAGAAAGGGGAATCAACAGGCGAATAATGGAAGATGAATGGTCTCCATCGTAATCAGGTCATACTTTGGGAGACCATATTCAGTGAAAACTGTCCTGAGTTAGTTTGAGTGGGAAGTTGAATGGTGGCAATTGCATAACGGGGCATAAATTAGCTAACGTGCAATAATTCATGGTTAACCGAACATAAGAGACTAGTATCCACTAAGTGTAAAGGTCGTTTAGAATAATTATCACATGGTAAAATAACATTCTTTGCGATACTTTAAACCTTTCACTTTTTTAAAAAACTTATTCTTCATCTAAAATGTATGCTTTGCAGTCGGTCTAGGTCACACTGGAAAACAAGAAACTTCTCATTTCATATTTTAATTTGGAAATTCTTTCCACAAAGCTACAGATTCTAGTTTCATCTCTTACACTGCACTCAGTATGTTTTCTCAGAAAATAAAATTCCTGAGCTAATCTGTTTGTCAGCCCCAATGAGCTGCCCTGCCTCTGTATAGAAGCTCTTTATTGAAATGGAGTTTGGACAAACTTTCCTTATATTTGTAAGGCCTAGCCATTAACTACTCCCGCCCCTGCAACTAGCTCTTATTCCTATGTAAATACTTTTGCATAATGTTGTGGCCCATTGTTTAGCTTGTGCGAGTCAGCCACCACTTGGATGCATTTACGTTTCAAAACATCTGTGAGAAAGCAGAGAACTGATCTTAAATTCTTCTTCACCCTACTAAGTTGTAAACTGGGTTTGATATTACTGAAAAATATTGTAAGACCGGTCCAACTTAATCAACCTATATAAAAAAACCATTATGAATGGACATAAGCCCTTCAGCCCAACAAGTCCATGCCAATCATTGTGTCCTCCCAGCTAGTCCACATTGCTTGCATTTGACCCATATCTCTCTAATCCTTTCCTATCCATTTACTTGTCCAAATACTTTTTAAATGTTGCTATTGAACCTGCCTCAACCACTTCCTCTGGCAGCTCATTCTATATCACACCGCCCTCTTTGGCGGCACCACATTGTTATACCATCAAACTTAACCTATCACCATACCTTAAGTCGATGCACACAAAACACTTGGAAACATCTCAGAGAGGTTTCCACATCATCAGCATCTTGGTTGCTGCACTCAATATTCACATTCTCCATCGCTGGTACCTTGTGATTCCAGTATCACTTACTCATTAAAGTGCAGCAACTTCCTAAGCTTATCTCAACAGCTCTTCCCAGTTCTATGACCAGCTTTTTTCCAATTCCATGGCTTCTACAACAAAAGACCTGCGGCTGTATAGTACTTCCAACAGAGTGGAAACCTTCCAGGGTGGTTACCATCTACAAATACAATGGCAGCAGAATCATGGGAATTCTAGTGACTCTAAGTCACATAACATCCTGGCATGAAGTATATCATCTTTCTTCATCATCTCTGGGTCAGAATCTTGGAAATCTTGACTTAACCCCATTGTGGGTGCACCTAAGCTCAATGACTTCAGTAGTGGAAGGAGAGGCCCAAGATAGGTAGAGATAGAGAATAAATTTTACTTCACCAGCATCTCCTAAAACAAAATAAACACAAGGGGCCATAGTTCCATTTAATCAGACAAGCATACATTTTACACCATCTCCCCCACCCCCAAGTCCCGCAATATGTCTTTAACCAATCTTTCATCCTTTTTCCACTAGATTCCTTTTATGAGTGGTGTTGTTGATGGCATAGCCATCTCTCCAGGAGATGCTTTGAGTACCGTAGGAAAAGAATTCTTGCCATTCCCCCCTCTGGATAGATATTGTCACCTCTCTTTATTCTCTGGAATTATTTGCTTTCCAAACAATTTTACTTTCTCCTTGGATTACGCTCAGTTTGAGTCTTCCCTTGTCAGCACCCCAACCAAATTCCCCAGCATTTCTCCTCCTATGTCAGCCAAAATAAGGCAATCTTTCCCCTGTGGGAAGTTCAGACTGTGAAAGTCTGGTAAGACAGTGGGGAATACAGCTTAAATTGAGTGAGTCTGTTCATTTCAGTCCACTACAGTTTAATTTGACTAGGTACCTCCCACGGTCCAAAAATATGCGGGTTAGATTGATTGGCCTTGCTATATTGCCTCTTAGTGTTCACTGAAATATAGTTTAGAAGGATTAGCAGGGTAAATGTGTGAGGTTACAGAGATAGGGCCTGGGTGCGATCGTTGTTGGTGCAGACTTGATGGGCTGAATGGTCTCCTTCTGCACTATAGGGATTTGATGGATTCTACCGCTGACAAACCAGTGGGAAATACCTATTTGAAAATACAACGATGGGGCGCCTTGCTGATTTTTGTAACCCGAACCTCCAGTCTACACATTTTGCAGTATTCTGCTGCTTCTTAGCTATCAGAAGCCACCAGCCCAGTACGCTGCAATGTAATCCTAAATGCTCCTTGAATCGCTAATCTGTATAATAATGATGCATCGTTTAAAACGAGACCGGCTACTACCTGCTGTTTTTTTTTCTCTCACTTGCTCGCTTTTATTTTCTATTTAAAATTCTAGTGGCTTTAATGTTACTCCTGCCAAATTAATTAAACCATCAGTTTTCATTTCCAGTAGCTTCACTAATGTTCTCACCTGAAGGCTTTTCTGTGGACTGAACTGTGATTATTGCTGCTTAGTGTGTCGTTTGCCCTGATAACCAGTTGGTCTCTTGGGTAAGGAAACCCCAGAAGGGTCTTTCCACAATGAAGGTGCTAAATTCTGTTGACAGGTTCAATTTTCTTGGCATAAACCTCCCCACCTCCCCCATTAGCTGGGGGCTACCTTCTTTACAACCGCTTGATGATACCACAAATCCACATGGTGTAGTATTAGCCCGGAGAAACACTTGACTATTTGCATGCAGATTACAGCCAAATGAGTGCTTAATGAGTGCATATAAATGACAGAGGAAGCACCTGATTGCATAGTTACTGCAACAAAAAACACTGAGGAAAGCAAGGCCTCAACTCCATTATCATTACAATACAATCAAGTACAGCAGTCGTAGTGTGTAAAAAAAACCCTTTCTATTATAGCTGCTTGCCTCATTCTAGCCTCTGTAGGTCAGCGGCAGAACTGATAACCTTTCCTGCAGACAAATGCATTTGGAATTGGCTCATCTAATTAAAAGCTCAGGGAGGTGTTGAAAATACCAGCACATTTAGCCGAGCAAATGAGTACTCCTTCCAACTAATGAAGCCAATGTGGTATGTCGTTACTGTTTGCTCTAGGAGGAAACTGACTCACTTAACATTTCAATAGGTTAATCAATGGACAAATTAAAAGGCGAAACTGGCTAACTCATAAGAAACCAGCTCCAAAAAACAATTAGTTCATCACACCATTAGCTACACTTTCTAAATGCAGTGGCAGTGTATTGACGAGACAGGGTAACCTTCTCTGCACATAGAACAACATTTCTTGCCTTTCCTTTTTAAAACAGTCTGCTTTTCTCTATTGTTTCTACTCAATATTTTAGGCCAGGTGGTTGTAAACACTTTGCTTAATAAGTTCAGAGGATACAAAATGCAACCTCCAAATGTCACACAATTATATGTAACACGCTTATTCTATAGAATGTGATCTGCCTGTTCATTTCTGAGGAAAGAAATTCTGATCAGTAACCTGAAAGCACTATATAATGGGTCCTCTTGCAATAGTTAGCATTGTCTCGTATTGACTATAGTTCAGTTTGGTTTGGATTTGCTGAAATCCCCAGCTTCCTCCAAAGTAAACAGAAGGGTAAAAAAAAACTATCCCTCGTGGTGACATCTCTCATTAAACCTTTCAGCAAATAAAAATTCATTAGGCAGGATTTCAGACACAGATGCCTACACAGCAAACTCCCAGATCTTGTAGGTGACAACCATTCTGTTCATTCAGGATTACAAACCTTTCCAATATGCTTACTATTGTAAATTGCTGCTGCCGCAATCTATGAAGCCATATTAAATTCTAGCAGAGATATACTGGAAACAATGATTCATCTATTTTTGCAGTTTGTTGACAGAAGGTTTAAAGGCAAAATTATACTTGGCTGCGATACGTTATTCTGAGTCAAGTGATCCACTCATTACCAAAGCACAATTGGAGGCACTAAAAGGCAAAAATGAAATATATATATATATTTATACACTTAAAAACCCTGATTTCTAAATTTTTTTTCTGGAATAATTCAGTAATTAATCTTAAACCAGTGCAAGACCAATGGTGTGAAGTGATGTCTCTATAATTTTTATATTTTCCCCAACTTTTCTCCCTTCACCTTATGGGTGCTACCAACCTATTTGGACCATTGCAGCTAAATCAAAGTCCATCCTTGCCTGACATCCACCTGTGCACACTTTGGAACATGACTGATTAGATTATGGGTTGGACTAAGGCCTAGAGTTGGATTTTCATTGAAGAAGTGGGACAGTTGAGTTGGTAAACTTGCTCCTTGGCAGATCCATCTTATTTGAAAAGATGCCCACCCACCACATTTTTATTCTGGAGAGGTGGGGTGGAGTCAAGCTTGCCACTTCCAAGGCAGATCCAAGGCGATAAATAGCATGGGTGGATGGTGAGACTGGCAGGCTGGAATATTCACCTCTGTTTCCTGAAATACTGTCCCAGTGGTAATAATCAATATGAGGCCATCACCAGCCACCCATCTATATGCCCTCCATGTTATCTCTTATCCCCTCCATGTCCTCTCATAGTCCCCATGCACTTTCCATGTCCACCATGCATCCTTCATAGCCACTGACCTCATGTAAACTATGAGCAAACCTCCCTTGAAATAGATATCAAAAAAACATGAACAATCAAATAGAACTGTCATTCTTAATAGAAGAAGAAGAACCCAACATTATATAATCCTTACAGTGCAGAAGGAGACCATTTGGCTCATCGAGTCTGCACTAACCACAATCTCACCCAAGCTCTGCCCCCATAACTCCAATCACTTACCCTAGCTTGTCTCTCTGACATTAGGCGGCAATTTAGCATGGTCAATCCATCTAACCCGCACATCTTTCAGACTGTGGGAGGAAACTAGAGCATCTGGAGGAAACCTATGCAGACAGGAGAAAATATGCAAACTTCACACATGCAGTCCCCCAAAACAGGAATCAAGCTCGGGTGCTTGGCACTGTGAGGCAGCAGTGCTAACCACTGTGTCACCATGCCGCCTTTCACACACTTCATACTCAAAATATGATATTTTATGAAAGCCATTCAAAAAATTCTTTGTATCTCCTCAAGTGGTCAATCTGTTATAAAACCAAATTAACAATTATTCACTTTTCACATTGAAGACAGATAATATTTTAATAACATATTAAAACCATCAACCAAAATTTAGCTTTTGAAACTCTGCCAAATTTTCATAACAGACTCAGGTAAAACAAATCCAGGTAATTATAAACAATCGAGTTTATTGAAACTGAAAACCGGATGGATTTTTCCCTAAGCTACACCAGATATCCTGTCAATCACAGCAAGCCAGGAACAGTTGATTGCTTTAATCCTTTCTAAGTAAAATCTGCTGAAGGTATTTTGTTTTCAATTTAAAGAAGGTCTGCACATTTAAGTCAGTTCAGATTATTACACTAGAGATCCCTAGCAGCATTTTAGTTTTTAATGCATAATGGAGCCCTTTTTTTACACTGGAAACAGCAAATCGATTTATCTCAACACACACAATGATAATATGCATGCAACAGTTAACTTACCTTTGGAGCACAGAGCCTCCATCACTGCAGTAAAAACATATAAAACTTATCATGTGGCATCTTACTACGGAAACTGAAAGAACAAATGTTTGTATTTCAAAGTCTGTCAATGAAAGAATTCCAGGGGTAGGTAGCTTTTCTTTTGGTTTTCCACTTGGGACTAGGGTTCCCCTGTGGTTCATGATTCCTCTAGAGGACTGTGAATCATGTCTATTTAAGGATCCAGTGACACTAAAAATGTGGCTTGGTTTGAACTACCCACTTCTAGAACAGAGCAGAAATGATGGAATGCTGCATGTGGACAAATTGTCTTCAAAAATTCCCAGAATCAGGAGTGCAAGTGGGAATCCTAAAATCAGTCCTCTCCACCTTTTTAAATGATTTGCAGGTTGATCTGGCTTGGTGAAAATCTGGGCCCTTGCTACTTTGCATTTGGTCATGTTCCACATGCATGAGGGCAGCCTCAACAGTGATCTTGGAATTCATGTCACACTACATGAAACCCCCACCATTTGGCCTGGGTTTGCAAAATCCTACTAACTGTCCAGGCTTGAGACAATTCACAGTTCTTTAACCTGTAATTATGCCTCCCTCCATAGCAACCTGTAAATACTTGATTACCTGTTAAGACTTGCATTCCAACCATTATTTTGCAATCGAGTCTTTGTCTTTAAATGCCATGTTTGTGAACACAACTCTCAACTCACCAGATGAAGGGGTAGCATTTCAAAAGCTCATGCTACCAAATAAATCTGTCAGACTTTAAGATAGTGTCGTGAGACTTCTTACTGTGTCCACCCCAGTTCAATGCTGGCATTTCCACATTATCATTTATGGTGAGATATTGCTCTCCTGATAGAGGACAATATATATTGTTTCTTTAAATAACCAAAGCAAATTCATTAATAGAGCTTTCTGGATATTAAACCGTAAGCCAGCGATATCTTCTAAATGCTCGTAATCAACTTTGAGTTTGACTACAATCTTTTATTCGAGGACAAATAATTCTTACTGATGAGTTGTTTGTTGGTTTAGTTTCTGCATTTATTTAAAATGAAGCTTTTAAAATTATTCTCATAGTTTGAAGCACAAAATGTGTGTGCAAAGCAGATGGATAATAACAATGCACCATGCTGTCTTCATCTTCTTTGGTTTTTAGAGTTATCAAAATAAACTTCATAGAATTATTTTCAAACAATATCCACAATTTTATGCTTTGCTTTGATGTAAATAATGCTACAGCTAAACATTATCAGTAAAGAGCCATGTTTTCTATTACTCAAAGAGACACCTTTGTTGATCAACAGCAGTTTTTAATTGCAAGTTGAATAAGCAGAGAGATCATGGTTGCAAAGTAATAAAATAAGCTCATTATTATGCTGCTTTATTCTTGTTGTTTTTGAGCTTCATTTATTTCATAAATGGCAAAACATTTTCTTTAGTAACTTCAAACAAAGATATATTGACATTGATGATAAGTGGCCAACTTCTTCTTACATTTTATTTTACGGAAGTCTTATTTAAACAGTTAATGTAGCAATCATTTGAAGCCATTTAAAATGTTCACAACCATAGTACACACAACACTGACAATGAATGAACTTTTATATTGTAGATAATTGCTTAACTTTTGACAAAAGCAGGGTAGTTACATTGTAGAAGGTCCTTAATAAGGTGATATATTTTCTCTCAGCTTTCATTGGAAGTTTTCATTTAAACTAAAAAAATGAAGTTTATTGAAGCTTTGTTCCCTTGAGAAGACAAAGGATTAAAGGGAAGTCAGATCTTATTAAGGTGCTGAAAATAGCAAATCCTTTACCTCTTGTGCCCCTCTGAATGGTTCTCTTGATCATTCATTCATACTTGCAGCCCACCCAGGTGACCAAGGCACATCGGAGGACTGTTCATATAGAAGATAGACTCCATTGCTACTGCTTTGGGCCAAATGGCCTGTTACTATACTGTAATTACCACTCAATGTGATGCATCAGATGCTAGTAGGCGTATTTTGCCCCATCATTTTGACTTGCCAATTCATGTTTAAGTATTTCCTCTATTTAAAATCATCACCAGAGATTATAGAATCATAGAACCCGTCAGTCCAGAAGGAGGCCATTTGGTCCATCGAGCCAGCACCGACAACAATCCCACCCAGCCCCTATCCCCATAACCCATTGTATTTACTCTGCTAATCTACACATCTGGGGATACTAAGGGATAATTTTGCATGGTCAATCAACCTAACCTGCATACCTTTAAACACCAGAGGAAATCAGAGCACCCAGAGGAAACCCACGCAGATATGGGGAGAATGTGCAAACTTCACACAGACAGTGACCCAAGCTAGGAGTCGAGCCTGACTCCCTGGTGCTGTGAGGCAGCAGTGCTAATCACTGTACTATCGTGTCACCAAATTAATTCTATATGGATTAGATGATCAGTTTTATTTCTAATTAGAACTTAGAGCCATTGCTGAGGCATAATAGCTTTTAGTGCATTGATATGTCAGTGTATTTTATTTTATCAGAAGGAAGTACTGTTATGCATAGTCAAAATAATATTGATTAAGTAAGTTTAAGTGTATTTCATGTAAAATTTGTATGAAATTTTTTATTAAGTTAATATATAAAACTTGATTTATTTTGTCCTCTTCCCCATATTAGCCCTGGTCATCATTTTAGGCCAACCCAAAAACATTACAGTGACAATGTAATCTTTAGGAATAAAGTTTCTGATTTCTATTCTAGGTTTTAATTCTGCTTTCTGTAACTCCAAAATTTTAGCCACAAACATGGATCGTCACAAAGTTACTCAATGTTTATAATGCCTTTTATAATATTTTGGGCCGTTGTTTGCTTTCTGATAGATACCCTTCAAATCATTGAAAGGAAGGTGGCAACTCTGAGTTTGAAGATGTCAGTGAAGCAGAGTCTATACACCACACGTCTACCACCTTACCCACCACAGGAATCGGAATGGGCAGGGGAGGGGGACAGTGGGAAAATCTGTTGCCCTCAGGTGGGATTTTCCGGCCTTAGATCGAGTGAGACTCTAAAATCCCATCCACAGATTCTGTAGAAGGCAATGTCAGCCTCTTTAATGGACAAAACAGTTTAGTTAGTGCAAGCCCTTTCACTTTTGAACATTCAAGCCACAAATGTTATAATCAGTAGTGACTGCAGTTATAGAAAAATAGATAGGGTCACCGAAGATACAAAAAAAACCCCAAATCTTGCAATTAAACAAAATTTGGCTTCATCAGTCATTATAAACTAGTTGGCCTACTGTGAAACAAATACTGTGATCCCCACCTCATTGGCAAACAGAAATTCATTATTTTAAATTCATTGTTAGTGGAGCTATTATCAAACTGAGGGTTATTCATTAAGTATCGCCCAATTGTAGAATCACATCAAACAATACTTGTTTTGAAATAAAAACAAGAAATGCTGATAAATTCGGCGGTGTTTGTGGAGAGTGAATGTTAATGTTTCGAGTCTATATGACCCTACCACAGAACTGTAGTTTCAATTCTGAAGAAAAGTCATATTGAACTCGAAAAATTAATTCTTGGGGAACCCTTTTGCTTTCTTCATGATATTGCCTCGGCTAAAGTCGACTCTTCCACATCGGCACACTTTCCTCCTGTGCTAGAACTGCAACCACATAGGCCCATAGTGAGAGCATATCTGATGTGTCGTGTGCAGTTTTATTTAAGAAAGAATATACTTGCCATGGAGGAAATGCAGCAAAGGTTCACAAGACTGGATTTTGGGATGACAACCTTGTCATATGAGGAGAGGGTCAACTAGACTTATACTCACTGGAGTTTAGAGAGGGAATCTAATTGAAACATATAAAATTCTTACAGGGCTGGACACACTCAATGTAGGGATAATGTTTCCTTTAGCTGGCAGGCCCCAGGGGTCTCAGTCTCAGTGTACAAGGATAGGCTATTTAGGACTAAGAAGAGGAGAAACCTCTTCACCCAGAGGGTGATGAACCTGTGGAATTATCTGCGCAGAAGGCCATGGAGGCAAAGTCACTGAAAATATTTAAGAAATAAATAAGTAGATTTCTAGATTCTAAAGATGTCAAGAGGTATGGGGAGATCACAAAAGTATGGTGTTGAGATAGAGGATCAGCTGTGATTATATTCACAGAATTACAGAATACTACAGTGCAGAAGAGGCCCTTCACTCTATTGAGTCTGCAGTGATGCATGAAAGACCTTGGCCAGCCCACCTAATTCTACTTGCCGGCACTTGGCCCATAGTCTTGAATGTTATGGCATGCCAAGTACTCATCCAGGTAACTTTTTAAAGGATGTGAGTCATCCCGTCTTCGCCCACCACCACCCCCACCCCCGCAACCCTCCCAGGTAACACATTCCAGACTAGCACCATTCTTTAAGTGAAAATGTCTTTCTTCAAATCCTCCCTAAACCTACTACCTTTCACTTTTAACTTGTGTCCACTCATAACTCACCCTTCAACTAAGGTTCCCTATCCATGCTCCTCATAATCTTGAACACCTCAATCAGATCACCCACCCCCTGCCCAATCTTCTCTGCTCCAGAGTAAACAACTCAAGACTATTCAACTTCTCTTTATAACTTAAATGTTCCATCCCAGGCAATATCTGCATGAAAAGCCCTGACTTCCCACCTAATCTCTGCAACTCTTCCTGCTTTAAACCCTCCAAGAAATCGGCTGTCCCCCAACTCTGGCCTCTCGCGCAACTCTGACTTCCTTCAATGCAATACTTGACGTTGCGCCTTCAACTGTCTGGAACTTAGTTCTCGCTTTCAAAAGAATTAAAAATTGTGAATTGGAAGTTGAGCTGTTCTACCAGTTAGCCACCCAAGTGGAAAAGAGGAAAATAGTTATCCAAGTCTTTCTTTTATTTATGGAACTGAATGTGGGTGGAGAGAAGTAGGTTGTGAGGGATTAGAAAACCACTGAATTTTCTCATACTCAAAATTCAGAACAACTTATATTTTGTCACCAAATGGCTTTACTTTTGAATATTTGATGGAAAGTCTTCCAACATCCTCTGTCACTTTCATTCAGCATAATTTGATCATTTGAAATTGCTTAATTGGTAGTATTTCACCTCTAACACGTAATTCAAGCACATTCTACAAGCTGAGCACATAATATGGCCTGACATTCTAGTGCACACTTGAGAAGCTGTTACGCCATTGGGAGCTCCATTCCAGGGGCTTGGATTGGTATTAACATGTTCATGCATTATTCAGAGAACAACAGGAAGTTTTCCTGGTGTTCAAGCCAATGCTATTTGTTTCGCCATTGCCACCATAAATGCATGAACTTGTGGTTCATCTCATTGCTCGATGTGAGATCTTGTTGTGTGCAAGAATTCAGTGGGGAGGGAATGGCCTTGTGATATTATCGCTCAGTTATTAATCCAGAAACCCAGATAATGTTCAGAGCACTGTTTTCGAATTCTGCCACGGCAGGTGGTGCAATTTGAATTCAATAAAATAATCTGGAATTAAGAGTCTATTGATAACAATGAAACCATTGTCAATTGTCAGAAAAACCCATCTGGCTTACTAATGTCCTTTAGAGAAGGAAATTTGCTGTCCTTAGCTGGTCTGGCCTACATATGACTCCAAAGCCACAGCAATGTGGTTGACTCTCAATTGCCCTCTGAAATGTCCTTGCAAGCCACTCAATTGTATCAATTGCTACAAAATCTCAACTCACAGCGCATGGACTGCTGCGATTCAAGAAGGCAACTCATCACCACTTTCACAAGGACAACTAGGGATGGGCAATAAATGCTGGCCAACCAGTGACCCACAAATGAATAAAAAAAGATAGTTGCTGAGTTTCCTTACAGTACATTGCAAACCACTGTGCATGTGATGTTGCTGAGACACATAATAAGGGATTGCATTAATGCAAATCTTCCTTATTTTATTAGTTAAACACTCATAATTCTGCAATTACATGTTTCGGTGAAAGTATTTGAAGCGAGTTATTAACAAAGGCTGCTACAGAAACACTGGGGGGAATTCTCCAGCCTATGGAGACTTTCCAGTGGGATCTTTCAGTCCCACCGTCAGCTCCTGCTTCAGGTGGCCTGACAGCAGCATGAGTGGGGAATGTAAATTGCCATCCACTTCTGCAGGACCGCATGATCTCACCAATAGTGAGCAGCCTCCAATGCAGGAAAATGTGCTGTGGGAAAGGGGCACGTTGTTTAAAATTTGAAGTGCATTTGTGAGCATTTTGATAGTAATAAAATGCAGCATGGCAGAGAGCCCAGAAATCCATTAGTCTGAATACCTGAGCCACAGGTACTTGATTGACTGTTTTGGTTCTTTGATCTATGCTGTCAGCTGCACAATGTTTGTTCACACAAGATAAAGGGGTTTCAATTGTTTGTAGTTTCAGCAATTGCTTGAGCTACTTCAATGAGTATAGATGACTGACACTTCCATTGGGCTGTTACAAAAAGGTTTTTAAGAGGAAAGTTATGAATAAATGACTTCTTTAAAAAAGTATTTTAAACACATCCTACTGTAACATTGGTTCTATACAATGCATAGTGGGTGAATGGGCTCAGAAGCGCTGTAGCTTAACATAGGATTGTTCTAAGGGAATACCTGTACATGGGGAATGAGGAGCTGTGGAGAACACTTGAGGGCATATCTTGGCATGGGGAGGATTGAGAGGCCACAGAGGGTGGGTGAGGATTGTGTTTTAGTTTGGGGCATGAAGGGAAACAGAAAGTAGGGGATCCTTAGCATGGCAGCCATGGGAGGTGGGTGGGCATCATACATTGGCATGGTGGCATGAGGAGCAAGGGTTATTTGGAGGGACATACCTGAGCACTGGGGGCATGTGGCACATGGGGAGCCATGGAGGATGGGTGAGGAACATACCTTGATTTAATTTGATTTGATTTATTATTGTCACATGTATGAATACACAGTGAAAAGTATTGTTTCTTGCGCACTATATAGACAAAGCATACCATACATAGAGAAGGAAAGGAGAGATTGCAGAATGTAGTGTTACTGTCATAGCTAGGGTGTTGAGAAAGATCAATGTAATGCAAGGTAGGTCCATTCAAAAGTCTGATGGCAGCAGGGAAGAAGCTATTTTTGAGTCGGTTGATGCATGATCTCAGATCTTTGTACTTTTTCCTGAAGGAGAAAGGTGGAAGAGAGAATATTCGGGGTGTGTGGGGTCCTTAATTATGCTGGCTGCTTTTCTGAGGCAATGAGAAGTTCAGACAGAGTCAATGGATGGGAGGCTGTTTGAGTGATGGACTAGATAACATTCACGATGCTTTGTAGTTTGGCGTGGAGCTCCTTCATTCAGACTACGGTTCATGATACCTCTGAGGTAGCATGAACCACAACTGATTGAAAATGAAAATTGTGGACCTGAGGATGTGTTCAATGGAACCGACCAGGTTGGGAGTACAGGATATGGGCTTTTATACCAAACCAGCCCAATCCTTTAAAAGGCATTCCCAATAATCAGAGACCTGGAATGGGGAGCTGTCTCCCATTTTTAATGAGCTCTTTATTCATCTTCAATCAGTAAAAATCCAGCCCAGTATTTTGGTTTCAACAACATGACTTTCAGCTAGTACAATAGTCTTACTTAGCAGGAGAATAAAATCCACAGTTATCTTCACAGCAACCTGTAAGGGGAATTTTCAAACATCAGCATTTCTTAACAAACACTTCAGCAATTGTCAAAAAGAAGAATAATGCAAATTATTGGGCCATGACTCTTTAGTGTTCACCTGAGTGAGAGATGTTAGTCATTTGAAAAAGAATACTTTCCTTCCAAGGTTCTCAGGATCAAGCACTTTTTGAGTCAGGCATAAAACAATGAGATGAACAGTAAAGCTCTCTCTACTCCACTACAACAATGGGTGTGATTTTCTCCCTCTGCTATGCTGATCCAGTAGTGTAGAGTCTTGGGAAATATCAGTGGGAGAGAAAAAAATCCATTAACGCCCGATAGTCATGATTTTCCCTGACCATATTTTGTGACATAACCAGCCTCAAGTGGAGAAGGGCATGAGGCTGATTTAAATATTCATCACTTATTTAAATCTGTTTAATGAACTCCAGATGCTATTGTCCAGGCTCAGCTGACTTTCCAACCTCGTCGATGAAGGTTCTCACTGGCAAGGATCACAGCTAGTCCACAGCAATGGGGCCTGAATGTAATGGTGGAACCGGAGGCCAATGAGATGCCCCAGAATGGTTGAGGCAGTGCTGCTTGGGCAGTGCCAGCCTGGCACCCTAGCACTGCCTACCGGGCACCCAGGCAGTGCAAAAGGGGTTTCGAGGGGTTGGGGCAGATAGAGGATGAAATTGGTAGGAGGGAAGGGAAGTGGGGAACTCTGCACTGGGATGTGAAAACAATGGGTGGGGCTGACAAAACAGGGTTGGGGACACCAATTGGGGGCTGGCACTTGGTGGGGGCACGGGGGTCAACTGAGGAGTCAACAAAGTGCATATGTGGGGGTATGTGGGGTTGGTTTGTGGGGCTAATCTCTGGGGGGGGGGTGCATGGGAGATGCATATGAGGGAGATGGCAAACAGGGGGCGGTCTATAGGGGTTTGTAGGGTGCAAAATGCATGGGGTTGTGTATTGACAGATCTTTAATGCACTGTGTTGACTTGTGCACAGTATATGGGTGATCAGGGAACATGCTAGTAGTCTGCAACCAGCTTTCCCAGTGAGTTTCGACTCCAATCTTCTCCGTGGGTTGGAAAGCCCCGACTGCCAAAAACATTGAGAGTGGGAAAATTGTGTGGCGTAGCTCGCTCAAAAAAAAAGGAGTGAAACTCTCCAGTTTTCAGACTTTTGAGACACTCAAAGTTTTTAGGGGAAAAGTGCAGCCAATGTGTCTGACACACACCCCAGAAAAGTAACATTTGCTGCACCAGTGTGCTAATTCTTTCATTTTCTACACAATTATCCCATATTCAATGAGAACACAAAGTTAATGTCGGGTTGGGGTTAAGGGCCACGAGGAGACTCACAGAGGATCAGGGAGAGACTTGCCGGGGATCAGGGAGGGACTCGATGGGAATAAAGGAAAGATTCATGGATGATGAGGAGAGACTCACTGAGGATCGGGGAGAGACACACTGGGGACCGGGAAGACACTGTTAGGATGGAGAGAGAATTGCTGGGCACCAGGGAGAGATTCGTTGGGGATCAGGGAGAGACTCGCTGGGGACTGGGGAGAGATTCGATGGAAACCAGGAAAAGATTCATTGAGAATCAGGGAGAGACTCGTTGGGGATCAGGGAGAGACTCGCTGGGGACTGGGGAGAGACTCGCTAGAAACCAGGAAAAGATTCATTGAGGATCAGGGAGAGACTCGTTGGGAATCAGGGAGAGACTTGCTGGGGACTGGGGAGAGACTTGCTGGAGACGAGGAAAAGATTCATTGAGGATTGGGGAGAGACTCACCAGGGATCGAGGAAAGACTCACCGGGGACTGGGGAGAAACTCGTTGGGCACCAGGGGAAGACTCACTGAGGATCAGGAAGAGAATCACCGAGGATCAGGGAGAGATTCATTGAGGAGCCTAACTCCAGTTCACATTCTGATGGGAAAATCTGATCCATTTAGGGTGGGATTTTTCAGGCCATGCTTGCCACAAGACCAGAAAATCCCGCTGGAAGTCAGTAGACCTTTGTGCAGTCTATTCCCCCTCTCCTTGGTCAGCTACAATTCCCATGGCAGGCGTGAGGTGAAAATTCCATGCTTAACGCTGTTTTCCTTAAATTCATTTTTAAAATAACACATCCATGGAGTTAAATGAGGGCTTCACATCAGGGCTTTACAACCTTCCTAATATTACTCCCCACTTCCTTCAATGGGGAGTAAGTTCAGGTGATTTGCTTTATTATTGTCACATGTATTGGGGTACAGTGTAAAGTATTGTTTCTTGCACACTATACAGATAAAACATACTATTCATAGAATACATAGAGGACAGGAAAAGGTGAGGGTGCGGAATATAGTATAAAGATTACAGTTTTACAAGCAAAAGATAAAATCAGAGGGTATGCTGGGGACAGCTCACAAGAAATTGCCATGCTCCTGTGCCATCTTGAATGTCGTTGTCTCATATCGGACCAAATCCCATTCATTTTCTGGTGGGCAAATTAGGTTAAAATTGACACCAACATTAATGTCTCCCAGAAGGATGGGAAGAAAATTGGTGAGTTGGAAAAAGCGAAACATTTTAATGCAGCAGTTTCTGTCTCTGTCCCTGGGACCTCACCGAAACTCCATGTTAAAGTCCCATTGATGTACCAATCACTAGCACTGTGCATGCTGAACCATGTCACAAGAGGCCTCAGTGAAAAAAAAATTCCCCTCTTCTGCCTTGTAACTCTCACTGCAGTAAAGTGACATTTCTGATTATTCAACATTTTTCTAATCCCAGCCAAAAAATAAAAGCTCTCTGTCTCTGCTTAATGAAGTTTTTGTACAATCTGGGGAACTGAAATCGCACTAATCTTTCTTGCTCCAGTGTGTGGCTGTTGAAATTCTCAGCTCTGATAAATTAAGCTACTTATTAATCTAATTACCGTATATTCATCCCAGAAACTTTCATGTGACTTGAAAAGGCTATTCCACCTTTTCCCTCTCCACACAGAAAGGGCTAAACCTTGCACCAATTAAGATCATTTTGATGTAATGCTTTAACCACCAGCTCTCTTTAATCAGCCAATGGAACAAGGATTGATGGTCACCCAACTGAAAGCAAAAATGTTCTGCCTTTCTTTGATTGCTAAGATTAATAGAATTTTATGAAGCCGAACTGTTTGTAAATTTTCAACAGATAAAATTAACGTGAATATTGAATACGGTTATGAAGATGGATTAGAAAGTGTAGTGGTTCACATTGCTTGAAAACAATTTTTAAAATAATCACATGTAAACTATTTATTCAAAAGAGAGCTTGAACAGAAAGCAAGAACGTCGTTAGCGCAGGAAACACTTCAAAGGGGCCCCCTGAATCGTCAAAGGGCAGCACAGCGGCACAGTGTTTAACACTGCTGCCTCACAGCACCAGGGACCTGGGTTCGATTCCCGGCGTGGGTCACGTCTGTGTGGAGTTTGCACATTCTCTTCATGTCTGTGTGGGTTTCCTCCAGGTGCTCTGGTTTCCTCCCACAGTCTGAAAGATGTGCTGCTTAGGTGAATTGGCCATGCCAAATTCTCCCATAGCGTACCTGAACAGATGACGGAGTGTGGTGACTAGGGGATTTTTGCAGTAACTTCATTGTAGTGTTAATGCGAGACTACTTGTGACTAATAAATAAACTTAACCTTATGCAATGCACAAGAAAGCTACTGGCATCTGTGGAAGGATACTCCTGTATAATTCAGCAACTCAACAACAGGGTGGAGAGCGAAAATCGGAGAAAAAACTAAAAAGAATACTTTCTAAGCATTGTGAATGATGCACCTGAATAAAAAAAAGCTAAAACAATGCATTTGTTAGTGTTTTTCCTGACATAAGGGTCACATTCCATCTAAACATTCAGAGGCCAAACAATGGCCCATTTGGATCTCCTGCCAGGGCTAATATTGAGCAGGCCTAATCAATGTAAATATATCAATGAATGGGTTCTAAGTGAGGGTAAAATTAAGCTGCCAATGAATCACCAACCAATAACTGACTCAATTTCTGCTGCTTCAACCTTCATGAAAGGAAATTATTCAACTCCAATGTCTGCCCACATCATTCCAGTTTCCATTGGGAACTCTTGTAGTGAAGATCAAGATCAAACTGGAGTCAACTCCTTCATCAACAACTTCCTCTATGTGTAATTGGTGAAATTGTGAACGTGTTTATAATTTTGTAATACACAGTATACAGAGCAAATCTCTATTTTCACAGTGTAAAGTGTACTTCACATTACAGGTAATGTATCTAATGTGTCAGTCCTGAGCTTACATATGACCATAGAATTCCTACAGTGCAGAAAGAGGTCATTCAACTCATTAAGTGTACACTGAATCTTCAGAACAGCATCTCACCCAGATCCATAACCTTGCTCTTTTACCAAGGCCTATCCACCTAATCTGCACATCTTTTTGTGGAAACTAGAGCACCCAGAGGAAACCCATGCAGATATGGGGAGAGCACATAAATATCCACACAGATGGTCACCCATCTGGGTCCCTGGCACTATGGGGCAGCAGTGCTAAGCAAAAGACAGCCTTTTACACCAGTGCAAAAGAAAATCAGCATTCTTAAAAAAAGCACAATAGCGGATTAAAATATGAATCAATTTTAATGTTGTAGAATTGTTTCTCTGAATGAATCCAAATGTCACGAAACTCTGATCAGAAATTTAAAATATTAGAATTCTTTGCATGTTTCAAACCAAAAAACAAATCTTCAAAGATGACACAACATACATTTCAAGTGATTGATTTTCGAAGCAATATTATTATGGAATATGCCGCATTAATCTTCACAAAGGTCTATGAATAATATATTATCTGTAATGTGACCTTGTTATAAGATACTTTCTTAACATACATCTACATTGGGAACACCTGCAAGTTTCCCACCAAGCCACACACCATCTTGACTTGGGACTGTAACGCATTCTTTACCATTGGGTCAAAATTCTGAAAATCCCTTCCTAATGGCACAGTGAGTGTAGAGAGTGCAGCCGTTCAAGAAGATGGTTCACCACCACTTTCTCAAGGGTAATTAGGGATGGACAATGAATGTTGGCTTTGCTTGCAATGACCACAACCTGTGACTAAATAAAAAAAAGGGTTTTGAAGGTTAAATCAATTATTTAACAAATATTCAGTAAACACTCACCAAACATCACTCTACTTCATTTTTTAACATCAGAACGGTCAGAAATGCTCTTCAGAAGTAAACATAAATATTATGGGAGATGCTTTCCCAAATTTCCCAATTCTCTGATTATATTCGCTGGAGTTCAGAAGAGTGAGAGGTGATTTCATAGAAACTTATAAAGTTTTTAACAGAGTTAGACCGGGTAGATTCAGAAAGAATGTTCCAGATGGTGGCAAAATCCAGAATTAGGGGATCATAGTTTGAGGAACAGGGGCAGAACATTTAGAACTGAGGTGAGGAGAAATTTCTTCACCCAGAGAGTGGTGAATGTGTGGAATTCATTACCATAGGAAAATAGCTAAGGCCAAAATGTTGTGTGACTTCAAGAAGAAATTAGATATAGCTCTTGGAGTTAAAGGGATCAAGGGATACGGGGGATGGTGGGATCAGGATATTGAATTTGATGATCAGCCATGATCAAAATGAGTGGCAGAGCAGGCTCAAAAGGCCAAATGGCTTATTCCTGCTTCTATTTTCTATACTTACGTTAAACGGCTCTGACTAAAGAACATTTCCAAAGGTGATGACAGCCCTCCATAATCCTGCCCAAATTGACATTCTTCATATCTTCAGTGAGATTTCTGTTGACCTTCTGAAATTGGCATTAACAGAATAGTAACAACCTTCAAATTGATTCAATGTACTTACTCCATCATGGGCATATTGATGTGTGGCTAAAGCATCTGCTGGTTTAAAGTGATAGATCATTTTCAACATGTAAATTGGGAACATTTGAAATTCCAGTTTTGTTTTGAGGGGCGAAGGGGTGGGCAGAACTGGTTGAACAATGTCTTGTGTGCTTTCCAACCAATTTCACAAGCAATAGGGTAAGATTTAAATGTTTTTATGGGGGCAAAAGGAGTGCAAATGTCACCACCTCTCCTACCTACCTTAGATCTGCCTTGTGCCTGCCCAAGCCCAGTATTGGACTGATTGGGATCCAAGGAACAGCATCTGGGCAGCACAGTGGCATAGTGGTCAGCACTGTTGCCTCACAGCACCACAGACCTGAGTTCGACTCCTGGCTTGGGTCACTCTTGGTATGGAGTCTGCTGGATTTCCTCCCACAGTCTGAAAGACATGCTGGTTAAGTGCATTGGCCATGCTAAATTCTCCTTCAGTGTGCCAAACAGGTGCCAGTGTGCAGTGACTAGGGATTTTCACAGTAACTTCATTGCAGTGTTAATGTAAGCCTACTTGTGATTAATCAATAAACTTTAAACTTTGATTTCCTGTTTGGTTTCCTCTACTCACCAGGCCTCAACATGGCTCAGGCCTTTTTGCTGCCATGTAATGGGCACTCTGCCCATCGGCTACAATCAGTGTTGGCAAGCTTTTGAGAAAGGACATAAGAAATAGAAGCAGGGGTAGGCCATTGGACCATCAATCCTGTTCTGTCATTCAACAAGATCTCAGATAATCTTCTGTTTCAACTTTACCTCGCTGCACTATCCCCATATTCTTTAATTCTCTTAATACTCAAAGTATTCTGCACCCTATCCTTTTCCTATACCCCCCTGTATATAATGAATGCTATATTTACCTCTATGGTGCACAAAAAATAATACTTTTCACTGTATCCCAGTACATGTGACAATAATAAATTAAATATAATGTATTGAAGATGTTCTACAACTGGACATCCTGTGCTTTTTTGGGAGTTAAACGATTTTAAAGATTCACAATCCACAGTCAAAACCAATCTCTTTCCACCCATACATCTCCCAGCCTGGGTTATTGCAATGACGATCCAAAGCAGCAACTTTGATTATTCCTTTTCTAAGCAGGCACTTGTGCTGCTTCACGCCTATGTCTGAAAGGAGCCAAGTCATTACAAATCAATGGTGATTTGGGGCATTCCTACTTTAATGGCTTAGCACCGTAATCCATCCACCACCTAAATCAGCAGTAGAGCTGTCTGGTGCCTGAAATGTTTCTGGGACTTTACTTGGAGGATGAGACGTTTCGGCAGGCATTGTGAGAATATTACAATAATTGGACATCTAATTTCAAACACACTCGAGGCATATATATCTATCTGATTACAAAGACGTTCTAGGTAAGGCCAAGTGTTGCAACTGTAAACATTTCTAATTTTGTTGGCGACGTAACTTAAGAAACAAAAGTTGGAATTCCCGGTTAGAATCAGTCTTAAACCACTAGCTGCGCAATTATGTAAAAAAAATGTGAATATTGCAGTAATTATTAAACCTGTGCGGATTGCTATCTCTATGTCCGTCTTTCTAAATGGTAATGTGGTATCAGCAGCTGCAGACGGTCGTTGATTTCCCTATTAGTAAACAAGCGCTTTGGAGACCTGTATGAGACACTTTAAGCCCACTACTCCCCGAAGTGCTGTCAAGCTTAACTACTAATCCATGGTATTTTAGAGCACTGGAAATTCATCTTTATAAAACCCTAACAAAAAAGAAAGCAGCCTGGAGGGCATGAGCTCCCTCTGGTGAGACAAATGACATGTTCATTTATTAATGAAACAATAACCCTGGAAGTAGGATCAAAGCATGTTCCGTCCTCACGTTACAATCCCCAATTTTCTGAGGCCAAACCATTTAATTGAGTCATGACAATGAAATATTTAATTGTCACCATTAAATAAACTTTCAGGTAGCAGGCAGGGAAACTCTCTCTGCAAACGCACAGCATCTGAATGGCTATTTCACTCAGAACACGTGGCCAGAGGACAAAACTGTTTTAATTATGGCAATGAATGCATAATTATTGTTTATTAGCAAAATCTCATAAGGCTGTAGTTTTGATTTTGCTGTCCTATTTACTGCATCTTAATTACTTTGCAATTATTTTGCATATAAAAGCATGTTGCAAATTGGCACAGGCCCTCGTTTAAATATTCAGAAAGAAATGATTTGTTACTTTGTTTTGTGTTATCAAAAGTACATGTTACTGTTTGCATTGAGGCACATTATCATTTCTCTGTGTTAGAAGGTTTATCCGTGCACTGTTGCCTCTCACCAACATACTTGACTTAATTGCAGGCACGACTTTCAAAATCCCAAGAATATTTTTGGAATGAAATGGCAATTGATATCTTTTCATATCTGAAAATATTGTTTTCTGCCTTATTGATATTCTACAGATTGCTGGTGAAAGATCCCATCCATTTTATGGAAATGAATGTATTAAACGTTTAACATTACTCATCTAATTGCAATAACTGTACTGGTTGATTCTTTGCTGTGGCTTTCCAATATTCACTATTTCCAGTTTATCTGTACAGATTGTATTTGATAAACTGCAATGTTTTCTAAAATGCACCATTGAACCTCAGTACTTCAGGGATTGACTTTAAACATGAAACATTCCATTTTATATCAAATTTAACTTCCATTTAAGCCATTAAAATTCTATCTAATGCAATGTGAACCTAATCTGAACTTCTCATATGGAAGATGTTGTGATATAAAATATTATCTCCATGTATACCGTCATTGTAACACAAAATAATCTAAGTGGTCTAGACTCTTGTTTCACCATAGATAGACTCGATTGGATGCTGCATAGTATTTAAAATCCTGAGTGGTTGACTGGGTATAATAGTGTACAGTAGGAATATGATTCAGTTTAGTGTTAGTGCCTTTTGTCTGCATTAATCTGCAAAGGTATCTTTGTAGAATTCTGTAAATGCATTCTATCGATGCATGTCACATTTTCTATTCTTTCATCCCAAACATTTAATTTAGTATCCGGTCATGCTGGTAATCCTATGTCATGACACTCTATTCACCTCTGATTTAGTGATGGCAACAGCTTCTTATAAAGATAAAAACAGGTAAAGAGCATTAAAAGGAATGGAAGAATCCACCAATACTCGGCAACCTCTATCCACGGTGCTGCACTTTGGCCCTTCAGGTTTCTTTGTAATAATTTCTTTAAGTTGTGAAGTCAACTATTATGTCAATTGCCAATGTTGAACATGTCTTTCCACAGGGAGATGGCCTTAATATTTCTAATACATCATGGCTCACACTTCTGGGTGGGCCATACATCAAGCCATCCCTGGTTGCTCCATAGGCAGTCCTGGACCTCATTTATATTCTGCCAACCTGTTGCCAGCCTGAAACTGGCATGTGCAGTACAGTTGAGGCTGCTTACTGGTATTCAACCAGGTCAGAGAGGGGAGAAGGAGTAGAGTCAACACAGTCTTGTTGCTAACACACGAGTTTTTTTTATTCATTTATGGGACATAGCGTCAAGAGCCTGGCCAGCATTTATTGCCTATCCCTACTTGCCCAAGAGCAGTCGAGAGTCAATCACACTGCTGTGGAGTCACGTGTTGGTCAGACCACGTAAGGATGGCAGACTTCCTTCCCTAAAGGACATTAGTGAACCAGATAGGTTTCTCTGACAATCGGCAATAGTTTCACAGTCATTAGTAGATCCTTAATTCCAGATACTTTTTATTGAATTCAAATTTCTCCATTTGCTGTGATGGAATTCAAACCTGGGTCCCCAGAACGTGAGCTGAGCTTCTGGATCCCAGTGATAATATCACTTGGCCAGCGCCTTCCCATAAGTTACATTTCTTATCTTCTTTCCCAAACTCCATTGCTCCAAGTAATGGTGGAAGGGGTAAATGTTAGTCCAGTGCTGGAATGTCAATCAAGAGAGTAGGTCTTTACCAAAACTGACTATGACTGCTCTCCCAAACCATGGTATCGTGAAAGCAATGGCAGGAGAAAAGAAAATCTTATATTTGTAGAGCACTTGTCATGACTCTAGAGTATCCCAAAGTCTTTAAAGCCAATGAAATCCTTCTCAAGTGTAGTCACTGTTCTAATGCAGGAAATGTGGTGGCTAGGAATCTCTCATAAACAACAATGTAATCGTGGCCAAATAGTCCATTTTTAGTCATGTTAATTGAAGAATAAGTCTTGGCCAGGCCACTGGATGTAACTCCCATGCCCTTCTTTGCAACAACGCCATGGGATCCTTTACATTCACATGAGATAATATCACATACAAGACAGCACCTCCAACAGAGCAGCATTACCTCGGTACTGCAGTGGAGTGTCAACCTAGGTTGTTGTACTCAAGTCTCTAGGCGTAGGGCTTGAACATACAACCAACCCTCTGACTCAAAGACAAGAGCACCCCCAACTGAGCTACAGCTGACACATTTAAATTTAGATTTTCCATTTAAAATTATCCACTAATATTGAATTAACAATTTCTTGCCATAAAAGAATTGTTATACATGAATATTCTGGAAACATAAGCTTTCTTGCAGGTCAATGACTTGTTGCATCAATGTGTTGACCATTTGTAGAACTGAGCAGAAAGACATTTTATAGTCACAGGATACCACACAAATGGTTCCCAATACGAGATGGGGCCATTTCAGAAACTTCACTGAAGAAAGAAGGCACTTACCTGAACATATTTAGAAATGAGTCCACCTGCATCTCTCGTCATGCCTGACTATTCCCTGTGTGAGCTTTCGGGATGTGATTCCCATCTTCTGGAATTTCATCCCTAAACTCTAGGCCTTGTACTTTCCTTCCTGCCTTCAAAAGCAACAATAAATTCTATCTTTTCAATCATGCTTTGGGTTATCCTTCTGACTTGATCTGTTTTAAAGTTTAAAAGTTTATTTATTAGTGTCACAAGCAGGCTTATATTAATACTGCAATGAAGTTACTATGAAAACCCACGAGTCACCACACTCCAAAAATTTTTCAAGTACACTGAGGGAGAATTTGGCATAGGCAATGCACCAAACAAGCATGTCTTTCAGACTATGGGAGTAAACCTGCACATACACAGGGGGAAGAGATGCAAACTTCTCACTAACAGTAACCCAAGCCAGGTATTGAACCTGAGTCCCAGGTATTGTGAGGCAGGAGTGCTAATATTCTGCCATTGTATGCTCCCCTATATGAAGCACCTTGGGCTGTGGTATCATATTAAACATGCTATAGACACTCAAATGGTAGATTAACCGTAGACACCTTTAGATTGGAGAAAGGGAGAACAATTGGAAAACTGAGAAGAGAATTTTAAAAAATAAGTTGACTATCATGAGGCACATTTTGACATGACAGCAGTCCTTTTTATTTGGTGCTTTCACTTAATTGACATTATTTATGACTTAAAATATCAATTTGCTTAATACTTTTAGAATAGAGTGGTATTCAACATTCTATTTTTTTCCATTCATTTAAAGTACTGATGTTGTAGGGATCTGTAATGAAGTAATGTCTGGAAACACCAGCTGACCTGCACTAGTGGGGCACTGTTGTGATATTAGGTTAAGCCAACAATTTATACTAATCCTTATTGCAAGGTTCCAAATTTAACATGCTTACCTGCCTGATGCATTGACCATCACAAGCATTGATTTGCACTGTAATCGTAATGTGTTTAATTTAGAAGGCAAATCCTTAAATAGATCAATAACCCATTACAGATTAATTTGAAAATATACATGTGCAACAATGTGACTTTTCACATTAAAGAGGCATGTACAAAATTGTGTGCAACTCCCTGGGGAATTTGGCAATTTTTGAAAGCAATCAAAAGCATACCCCACCCACCCCCACCCCCCGCACCCTGCATGACAGAACATTGAGTTTGGTCCAAATCTGGTCTAATAATTCAGCATTTATGAAGTAAAATGATGTTCATTAAAATTCAGGTAAAAATCTTTGGCCACTTCTCATGGTAAATCTGATGACAGAATGAATTGAAATGACATTGACATTGTCAATATAAAAGGGGATGTGACCAAATTAATGTCCACGTAAGATTGGAGACATATTAATGCCAGTGCGGTTAGAATGTCCATGTTAATCTCAGCATATGTTTGAAATACTTATATTAATTTCAATGTGAGTTGAAACTCAGCACTAATGCCATATAAAGTTGGAACATATAGGGTAGATTCTGGTCTGGACACATTTTTAGGCCATCTTGGCTGCTGGAGGAAGAGACCTGAGGATTGATGGGGATTAACCCTGGAGCTTCATAAACCCACTTGGCATGAGCTGCTACACTGGTACCTTCCACGGGCAATTCAGTGAATGAAAATATCAGGCCACGTTTCTTGCTCAAGGTAGTTCCTCACCGCACTGGCAAAAATGTTCACTGGGCTAATAATGTCAATGGGCTAGTAATTCAGAGGCCCATGCTAACTCTCTGGAGTCATGGGTTCAGCTCCCATTATGGCAGTTGGTGGAATTCAATATTGAGTTGAAGTTTTAGGAATGGTGGCAGTGTGAAATCTCCTGGTTCTTCCAATAGCAGGAAGTGTGTCAGCCAGGAGAGCTTCATTTGCTGGATGGCCAAGAATTACTTTTTTATCAATGGGATGAACTTTGGCAATTAAATTCTTGGGACGTTAAAGGCAGGTTCAACTTCCTCACAAACAATGCGGGAATCCCTTTTGAATGTTTTTAGCATCTCAAACATGCTCATTAATAGGACAGTTCACAGAAATTAAGCTCCCCTTTCAAATTAAGTTCACTGCCAGCAAGAACTTGGCGCGTTCACAAGCACATCTGCACGTAAGCGGTGTGCACCTGGCGAGATAGACTCCTTCCAGAATTAACGGTGAGTTCTCAGTGTGTTGTCCTGCTTAGGAATATCTGTAAATGCCAGTCTAATCTTGAAACTAGATAGTGGCAGTTCAAGTTGCGTGGAGGGTGACTAAGAAAGGGAGGAAGGGTTAAAAGGGAAGAGTGGCTGGGCAGAGATGGGGAGGAGATAGTGCAGACTGACTGGGTGCCTTGTAAATATGGAACCTGGATATTGACTATCTGAAGATAATGGCAGGGATGGCAAGTTCCTCCTACCCCGCTGGGTAACTTGGCGGGCTGTTCACAGATACATTTAGCAAAATATCAGGGAGTTGCATGAGGTCGGCTTATGGATGCATAATCCTGCAAGGGAAATTTTCCAGTGGCAGAACTGGACATGGATCAGTAGCCCTCTTCCATTCGGGAGTCATTTTAGAGAATCAGGGCCCTCTCACAGGAGATGTTCCTGGTGCACAGGCATTTTGTCAACAGTAGATCAACATACCACCCCATACAGGGAGATCATTATCTTCAAGGACTCGCAGTCGGCTGGTGGAGAGGGTCAGTCTTTGGAGTTGAAGCGTCCATTCCCCAAAGAGGGGACTGTCGGCACCCTTTTACCATCCACCCTCCCTCCCCCCTCTTGATCCCCGATTTGCCTCAGCAGAACTCACCTTTCCAGCTAGGGCGGGCTGCGAAGTTCAGAGCTGCTGGTTCACTGACTAAGCTGATACGTCTCTCCCAAGCATAGAAGGAAAGATTGCTGAGCTGGTCTTGCTGCCAGCAAATATGGGCTCAAGACCCCCATTTATTCCCAACATTGGATCATGAAGCCAGCATTTAAATTCAGCCCTATGATTCTAATAATGTAAAGAAATAGTGCAATCTTTGTGTTGTATTGTCAAGGGCTTAACAAGATTTCTTAGATTTCTTTAAACTCAGATGAAACAACAAATGTACTTTTACATGTATCCTGCTTTAACAATCAAATTACTATTTCCTAATTGTGTCTTTCACATTTCTTATAGAATCACATCAGAGGATGTACAATTCATCAATCCATGCTGGCTCTCTGTCGAGCATCTTACTCCAGTCGATTGCCTTGTAATTTTATTCCCTTCAAATGCTGGTCCAATTTTCTTTTGAAATTATTTGTAATGTCCACTTCCTCATTCTCTGAGGCAGTAAGTTTCAGGTTATTCCCACTCCAGCATGATAAGATTCTTCTTCACATCTCCCTGTATCTCTTGCCTAAAGCCTTACATCTGTGTATCCAGTGCTTGAATCAGCATTGAGTGAGAACTATTTTTCTTTATCTCCTTAAATAAACCTGCCATTAAATTGTACATCTCTATCAGATCTCCCCTTGATGGCCTTTGCTCTATAAAGAACTTCATCTTCTCTGACCAAAGCTTGCATCTAAATTCTCTCATTCCTGGAAAGCTCCTCGGCACCATCTTCAAGATCTTCACGGCCTTCGTGAAGTGTGACCGGAGCCAGACAAAATGCTCTAGTTGCGACCTGACCAGAATTTTATGAAGTGTAGCACAACTTCCTTGTGCTGAATACTTCAACATATGAATATAAATTATGTGAGCCTACAATCCCATATGCTTCACTAGCGACTCTCTCAACATTTCTCGCCACCTTCAAGGATCTGTTCACATGAACCCATATCCCTTTGACCTTACATATTCTTTAGAATTGTGCCATTAAGGTCAAAGGGATATGGATTATATATTGCCATTCTTTAACCCATCTGCCAGAATATATTGCCTCACATTTCTGTATTAAGTTCCATCTGTTATTTCTCTGTCCAGGATAAGATCAGCCATGATCATGTTAAAATGGCACAGCGGGCTTGAAGGGCTGAATTGCCTCCTCCTGCTCCTAATTCCTATGCTGCAATCCACTAGATTTTCTATGCCAGGCTACATCGATTGTCATCATCCATTCTGTTTGCCATACCTCCAAGTTTTGAATTCTTCATTTTCAAAAACAGCTACCTACTATAACTTGTCTTGAAGCCATTTTTTTAAATTCAAGCTGACACTGACTCCCCGATTCTATGAGCTTCACATTTGTTAACCAGCCTTTTATGTGGTACTTTGTCAAATGCTTCTTTAATATTCCATATGGATAACATCCATTGCTTGCCCTTCATCTAGCTTCTCTGGTGCTTCATCAAAAAAATCCAGCTCGCTTAGTCAAGCATAATCTGCCTTTTACAAGTCCGTCCTGGCCCGACTGTGTTAACTCACTCCTCTCTTAGTGCCTGGCACTTTTCCCCTGATTATTGTCTCTAACTCATTATCCACTATTCCTTCTGAAGTAAAAGAAATCACTTTATTTTGGGAAATCAGGTTTGGGAAATTCAGAGAAATCTTGCTCTCTTTACTTCCCACATTTCTTGTTTATATCAAATCATTCCTTCCTATTATCAAAATAAACCTTTCCACAAAATTTGGAAACAAAAGTTTCTTCATTCCCAATTGTTTCATTAATTTGAAGCCTTCACTTTTTTGTAATCTTCTGTCTCTTTTTTTAAAAAATCTATTTTAATTTTCACGGTCTCCCATATTAGCTTTTCCTTATTTGCAGCATTCCTCTTACATCTCCATGGTCTCTCTGCTGCTCTTTTGCTTTATTGTCGCTGTTAAATGTTTTAACGACGTACTGACTGGTTAAAAAAAATTGATACACATTCCAATAGACAGGAGCAGAAGCACAATATTAGATTATACAACCGTGCTTGTGTCGATGTAAGCAAGTGCACAGGTAAACAAAAGGCCGTTAGAAAATGCTGTTCGTGACACTGTCTCCATTTGAATTACTAAAGGCAAGAACTACAACAACCAAAAGTACGATCTCTCTCAAAACATCTGCATCCATCTGACCCTGGCCTTAACCTTTAAATCTATCTTTTCATATTCATCTCAAAAGACCTTGTCAATGGCCAAGGAGACTCATAAAAAAGGATCCTTCGACAAACAAAAAGATACAGAGGAAATTCAACCCAAATTAGGTGGCAGAAGATAATACAATTTGCTCATTTTTATTCTGCTGCTCAAACTGCGGTTGAATTCATTTTCACTTTATCTTTATTCATGTTATTTAAACATTAGATTCATTAGGATTTTGAACTGCAACAGATATAGAGAACAAAACTAGTTGCCAAATTTGTCCAACATCTGTTCCCAGAAGGGACAGACATTTGCCAACTTCACATCATGTTGTATTTTCTGAATTCATTTCAAAGGCAGCCCATCGGTTTACGAACTGTTTGATCAAACTTCTCATTAACCGAATGAAACGTTAAATTGGTGATATCAATATTCAGACAAATAATTAAAATGTTCATTAAATGGCTGGTGGAGAGACAATAGAAGCACAAGCAAGCAAAGGCGTAATTTCTGTGAGATTATTTATTAAAAGTA
Organism: Sphyrna mokarran; assembly: GCA_024679065.1. Classification (NCBI taxonomy): domain Eukaryota; kingdom Metazoa; phylum Chordata; class Chondrichthyes; order Carcharhiniformes; family Carcharhinidae; genus Sphyrna; species Sphyrna mokarran. The sequence continues at coordinate 39,900,680 of JAGIQG010000015.1, forward strand.
GAAGACAAATGTCAATTCATTGGACCTTTAAAATGATGTACAGCACTTTAATAAACAGAATGCTGCTCACGTTTCATTTTCTGTTATGAATAATGTTCCTGATCTGTACTGAGAAAGTAACACTCTGATATGTTTATGGATTGTGTTCCTTTATTTAAAAAAATCATTGATTGGAGGGGGGAAAAATGATTGTTGAAAGCAGTAGAAATGAATGAGTTACCTGTTGGAGTTGAAGGCTGATAAACCAGTGCAGAGCAAGCAGAGACCTTTTGTTTGTCCATCTGGCGACTTGGTTTCTGTCTCAATTTGGTCAGGAATCTGTGTTGGGAAGGGAGTGGGGGGAATGGTGGTGGGAGGCAAAGGAAATGCTAGGTCAACTGGAATCAAAATCTCCTTGCACTAATTTATTAATTTTTCAAACAACTGCCCAAAGAGCAGACATTGCCAAACGATGAATATGACAGTTCAACAGTGCATTTTGATGAAGTGTTTCTTTTCTCTCTATTCTGCGTCTTACCAAATAATGGGATCTCTACGATGCCAAATGACTTATATATATCTACACTTGTGAGCTTTGTCTGATTAAAATATATTGTGCCCAGCATCCATAGAAAGAGGTGATACGTTAAGATTGTCATTTTCAATGAAATTATACATTCCCAAAAAAGTTTTCCGATGTCCAAATTTTCAGTTGAAGAGTCTGTACTTTATTTAATCACCAGTGAGTCACAGAAAGTAATTAGTGGCAAAATATTTCTCAGAAAAGACATTTAGTCCAGCTATCATTATTATAAGCTGCAGGGCACTGGATTTTAAAAATAACTATACTTATTGCTACCAGGCGAATCTGTTTTATCCAGCTATACCTTCTGCACAAATATTGTATGGTTTTAGTCACTGGTATCGAATTAAATCAAGAAGCACAACAAAATTAAAAATAAATGTAATTTGAAATTTCCCATCCCCAGACCTGCCTGCCATTTTGGTGTGCTTTGTGAACAGATTGTTCGAATTGCTGCTCCCGCCTGACTATATATTTACTGCATTGAAACAAATATACCTGCTTTTCTTCAAAACAAAAACTGGGAGAGTAACTGCAGCTGTCCTTCTTGTACAATGGTGTGTCTAATAAAAAGCGGAACAGTTTGCAAACATTCAGCTGTCCTGCGCAACTGCTCACCATGACCTTCCTTGGCAATCATCTGCAAGGCAGTCACAAATCACTAATGAGCTGTTTTTGTCTTTAATTGCTTACTTAATTATGGAGAATTAACATAAGAACATTTCCAATTATTAACATAATTGTATTCAGAGATGAAATGTTGGTATCTGTCAATCTGCTCATCTATAATAAGCAACTTGTTTACAGAAAGCAGTTTTGTTTTAAACACACTTCCCAATCTGCAAGCGGAGCGTGGATGGCCCCGCTAAGGCATGTGCCATCAAGCCTTTTGGGTCATGTTGAAAAATGAACCAGATAAACAAGAAAGAAACTTGTTTTAATCCAAAGACTACAGTAGCCAGTAAAACCCAACTTGTTTGCTGGCTGGAGAATTTATCAACACAGAAGTGCATATTTTTTCTTGTTACATATTTTTCTTACAGTGTTCGCACAACTATACTGTTGAAATAACCAGAACCATGGCTTGGACGCTGAATTCATAATTCTTGACAGGCTGGACATTTTTCATCTTTTGTGCAAAAACAGAAACGAGTTAAATAAAAGGGCTGAAACTGATCTTGGTCGGTTGCACAGAAACGGGTGGCAGTGAAGAGACAGCCCACTTTACACAATATCCCATTTTCTTTTTCCACTGGCGTCATTCATTTCGGTGCTGCTGGCATACGGCAGCGTCACCCTGAGAACAACTCCAAATATCAACCCAAGATAAATACGAGTTCTGCTTCGTAACTGTTCCCAAATGTTGATCGTCAGGTTCAGAGCAAAATATTCCTCAAAGAGAGAACGCCAGTGAAATACATCATGAATAGTTCTGTCTCTTTGACCAGCCACATGCAGCTGTGCCAATAAATACTGGATTATCACCAAAAGACGCATCTTACTAACTCCAACCTAGAATGATGCAGCTGTATATAAATATCTATGTAACTCGTAAGCAGTGCTATTGGATAAAGTGAAGCCTTTGTTTTTTTTTAAAGCGTCCAAATCATTTCCTATCAGGCATGCAAGGTATTAGGTCCTAAACCTTATGTTTCCTCAGTTAACTGAGCCTCAAATAGTAAACTCAGCCCAACTCTGTAAAACCAGATTTGTTTGACAACACGATTTAGGGGCTATCTATTCATGTACCTTGTACAACTAACTCCACTGTTAAAAGCTAGAATCATGAAAGAGTCATTTCATGTAGCTGTTAAATTCTTCTCAAATCTCCTTGCAAGTAACGAGTAAAAAAGCTCAGTGTGTAATGCCAGCTAATGTGGTTTATGGAAGAAAATAGTATCAGCCTATCTTTGTCGCTATCTAAGCCAGGATAATGCTTTTAGCCTTTATACTTCAACCAACTCGATTTTTTCCAACCCTCAGCCATGTATCTCCTGAAATCCTTTTCCAAAGAGTTAAATTGGATGTGAAATCTGTGCTCAGCTATGAGTTGCCTTTGTTCTTGGTCTTGCCGGCAAAGCTTTGCCACTGCATCACTTTCATCGAGGACTGATTGAGCTTGACAGTGTGACAGCGAGGCACAGACGAGCAATTCTGCGCTGAATGAGAGTCTTTTTCAGCCGGGCGCTAGCCTACTCAGTGTCTGAGAAAAGGCCACAACAGATGCGGAAAGAAAACCTTCTTAAGGGGAGGGAAAAAAAGGCGAAACTTTGACGCAATTAAATTTGAAACAGAGCTCCTTCACTCTAGGTGATCTCGACCAGTTTACAATGGAAGAAAAGGCGATTGATAAACTGCGTATCTTAAAAGTTAAAAGGTGGTGAATTGCGGGAAGAAAAGGAACCATGAGCTCTACGTTCGCAGATTAGTGTCACCAGCAAGTGACAAATCACGGGCAAAGGTTTCTTCTTTATTGGAAGTATTATGTGTAATATAAATGTGGTGCGCCTGAACTGAGAAAGGAAAATGTTATCATTTACAATCCAGCCTTATGTCTGACATTAAATTGATGAAATGGAGGGCCTGAATTGGACTTCTGTTTCAGGTACTATTTTAATACCAGACCAAACGATAGAATATATTAAAAATGCTGTTACAATAGTGAGGTGTCTTGTCCCATTTAAATTGTTTTATAATCACTTTTTGGAGGCATTAAAAGATAATGGTCCAAACTTTCCGGTCTCTGGATCCTTGGAGAATGGACATGTGACTGCAGTACACATTGGGACTTTATGGAAGGCCTGACATGGTTACCGATGTGGAATTGCCTAGTAAGTTTCAATGTCCAAGATGTAATTCCCCAAGAGGCAGTACAGGTAGCACAATGGTTAGCACTACTGTCTCACAGCGCCAGTGACCTGGTTCAATTCTAGCATCGAATTCTAACATTTGACTGTGTGGAGTTTGCACATTCTCCCCATCTCTGTGGATTTCTTCTGGGTGCTCTGGTTTCCTCCCACAGTCCAAAGATGTGTGGGTTAGGCTGACTGGCTGTGCTAAATTGACCCTAGTGTCAGAGTATTAGCAGGGTAAATGCGAGGGATTATGGGGATAGGGTCTGAATGGGATTGTGGTTGAATGGCCTCCTTCTGCACTGTAGGGATTCTATGAATGTCTATGAATCTGAGTTAGTGTCAGAGTCTTGGGAGAGTTTGATGTGCGCATCTGAATAATTACCCAGGAAAGGTCAGGCAGATTCAAATCTCGTCCAACTCCGAAGTAAGTACAAAACTGCCCCCCAATCATGACACCTGCTCCACCCCCAACCACCCAACTACCATCCCGACCACTGGACTATGTCCCGACCACTTAATAACATTCCTGACCTCCTTAACTATCTCACCAACCACTTCTCCGGCCACCCAATTCGCCTGACCACCCGATTATTCCTGCAGACAGGTGGTCACTCCTAACTATATAGTTATCACCTAATCACCCACCCTTGACTAACCCCTTGGCCGCATGTTTTTCCCCACCCCAACCCAGCAGACTAACCTCTCCTAACCACTTGACCACCACAGCTTGGCCCTCTCAACCCAACTCCCCCCTTCCCTGACCAGATTACCACATCACCCACTGATATTCACCCAACCCACCCACCTCAATACCCTACCAATTTACCCATCTCACCTCCTTTCCATCACCCATCTACTATCCTCACACACCAGCCACTTCACCCACCTACCCACACCCACCGCATCCACATTTACCTACCTCAGCCACCTACTCTTTCCCATGTACCCACCTAATCACTAATCCACCTACTCACTGATCCACATTACCAATATCAACTCTACACATAGAATTCCTTTAATGCAGAAAAAGAGCATTTGGCCCATCGAGTCTGCACTGAATCTACAAAAGAACATCCCACCCAAGCCCTCCTGTCCATCCTATTCCTGTAATACTGTGCATTTACCATGCTAATCCATCTAACCTATACATCTTTGGACAGTAAGAGGCAATTTAGCATGGCTAATCACTGAACCTACACATCTTCGGAGTGCGGAAGGAAACTGAAGCATCTGGGGGAAATTCACGCAGACATGGGGAGGACATGCAAACTCCACACAAACAATGACCCAAGACTGGAATTGAACTCGGGTCCCTGGCGTTGTGAAGCAGCAGTGCTGACCACTGTGCCACTGTTTATCTACTACTTACCTACCTTACCGACTTACCCACTTAAATCACACTCCTATCCATCCGGCCCATTCGCTCATTCATTAACATTCTAACCGGGCATTTAAACTTACCATACAGCAGCTGGTGCTGTAAAAAGGCAGTCTGTCTTGCCTTCCCCCGACTCTACTTCATTCCCGAGGGACGCTGCGTTTCGCTTTTCTGGGAAAGCCAGGCTCGGAAAGTCCCGGAAGAAATGCGGGAGCGGCACTGGGTCAGGGGAAATTTTGAGTGGAACAGCAATCCAATGATGACTGCTGCTTCTCAGAAGATTCAGACTTTTCTGTTGAAACATTGTTATCTTACACAATGTTACATTGTTTGTATATTGGTATAAGATCTCTCTATATTAAATAAGAATTATTTTGCAGTTAAAAGTGGGTAAATGCTTTGTGGGATGAGCATGCAGTCATCTTTCTGCACTTCTGCCTAACAGACTCGCTGCATATCCATGATGCTAAATTCCTAATGGCTGGACAGACGGGGACTGAAAGTATCTCAAAGTAGCTCTTTGTATCCCTAACAGGATTAAAGGTTAGCACTCTTGGCACAAACAAAACTTTTGTACTTTTGTGCCAAGGTGGGATGTTTCTTTTGTGTATATAAAGGTCCTTTTCCAATTCCAGTTTAGTTGTTGTTCTGGTGTAATTGGTTCTTAAAAATATATTTAAGTTTTTGCACAACAATCTCGCTGTTAACAAATCATAATATTAATGCTTTTTTTTTGCAGATGATATTTTGTGGGTGGTGAGTTATTGAAGTGCAGCATGTCTGAAAGACCATTGAGAACAGTCTCAAATGAAATCACTTGTCTTTTCAAGAAGATCTGCTTTCAGCATTAAACTTCCAGATCAGGGGTAAAGCTTCGGGAAGAATTTATGGATGAAATATGGGAAATATTTCTTGTATTAAAAGATTGTCTATATTATACTCACAGTATTAAACACTATCAATGCTCACAGAAAAGCAAATCTGGAATTAAAAAAAACTATGTCATAAAACTAATAACATCATAAAAACCCACCTGGATGACTATTGTCCTTCAGGGAAGGAAATCTGCCATCTTTACCCAGTGTGGCTTATCTGTGACTCCAAGGCCACAGGAATGTGGTTTATTCTTAACTGATCTCTGAAGTGACTGAGCAAGATGCCCAACCACACTAACATGAAAAAACATAGATAAGATTAAAATTGGATATATCAATTTCACCAAAAAGAGATTGTCAGATCGTTATCATGTTGTTTGTGGGTATTTACTGAGTGCAAATTAGCCACATTTCCTGCATAAAAATAGTGACTGGCTAGATTCTCCAATCTCGCCCACAGCTGGGATTCTCCAGTCCCGCTGCAGTGAATGGAGGTTCGGCTGAGCGCCAAATCCTCATTCTCGCTGATAGCAGCGATGGGGCATGAATAGCTGGAGAATTTGGTCTATTTCATCAGCTATAAAGCTCCTGACACTTCCAGTAATTGTGAAAAGCACCATATAAATCCAAATCTTCTACTTTATGCTTCTACTTTCTCAGGAGACAAGGAAATTTGGCATGTCTGCTACAACTCTCACCAACTTCTACAGATGCACCGCAGATAGCATTCTTTCTGATGGTATCACAAGTTTGTATGGTTCCTGCTCTGTCTAAGACCGCAAGAATCTATGGAATATGAACAAAGGCCAGTCTATCATTCAAACCAGCTGACCATCCATTGACACTGTTTACACTTCCAGCTGCCTCGGAAAAGCAGCCAGCATAATCAAAGACCCCTTGCATCCTGGACATATTCTCTTCCACCTGCTTCCACCAGGAAAGAAGTTACAAAAGCCTGAGGTCACGTACCAACTGACTCAAAAACGCCTTCTTCTCTGCTGAATAGATGTACCTCTCATTAAGTTGATCTTTCTCTGCATCCTATCTATGCCTCCAACACTACATTCTGCATTCTCTGCTTTCTTTCCCTATTTACAGTATGCTTTGTCTGTAGCTTGTGGAGGATACAACATTTTTCACCATATACTAATACATGTGACAAATCAAATAAGTCTTTCTTTTATCCTTAGCTCTGACTTTGGCATCAAATTCAGAAACAACAAAGTCACACCCAGCCCGATCGACCCCACAAATTTCTCTTCACTAGCATTTGGGGACTTATATACAAAAACTGGAACAATAGCCTGTCAAAGTCATGCTTACAGAGGCATTCTTTTTCAGCCAATGGCTGAAGTCCTCTGTCCTTGGTCACGGCTGGGATTTTCCAGTGCCGCTGAGAGTGGCGTTTTGGCAGGAACATCAAATTTTCCGTACTCGCCTGCAAAGAGTCCCATCACGGACAAGGCCAGAGAATCCCGCCCTATGTCTCAGAATTCTCCAGCACCACCCCTGGGTTATGTCCTGACCCAGTGGCAGGTAATGGTGCAATGGCGTACAGTCAGAAGCAAGTTGGCCTGGTTATCCTCAACATTGACTCTGGATTCCACCAAGTCTCACAACATCAAGTCATAGGTAGCCAAGAAAACTTCCTGCTGATTATTATTTTCCACTCTCCCTTAGTTGATGAATCAACACTCCTCCTGTTGGGAGAAGCCTTGAGGAAGGCGAAGGCATAATGGCTGGAGAATTCAAATGTCCGTTTCCAAGAATGGAGTAGTTGCACCACCAGTGACCAAGTTGGCAAAGTCCTGAAGGGTCAAACTGCCAGACATGGCATGCAGCCAACGGTGACAGAACCGACATGAGGGAAAAATCTTTGTGATCTCATCCTCACTAATCTACTGTTACAAATGCAGCTGATCACGACAACGTTAGTAGGAGGAACTATTGCATAGACCTTATGGAAATAAAGACCCACCTTCCCATTCAGGGCACTTGGGCAGCAGTAGAACTATGTCAAATGGTTATCCATCAGACACTGTCATGATCTTCCCTGCATCATATGGTCAGAAAGTGGGGATGTTGCATAGTGTTAAGTTCCATTTGCATCTTGGTTGCAATATGTATCATTTACAAGATACAGTGCAGCAACTCATTAAATCTTCCCAACCCTTGACTATATGGAAGGTCAAGGACTTAAGAACAAGCAGCAGGAATGGTCCAAATGCCTATTTAAATCTGCTCTATTCGTCAATAAGATCATGGATGGTCAGATCTTGGTCTCAATTGCGCTTTCTTGTCTGTTCCCTATAACTTTTCATTCCCTTATAATTCAAATATCTCTCCATCTCAGCTATTAATATATTCAATTTTCTGGGGAACAGAATTCAAAAGGTTCATGGTCCCCTGAGAAGAAATTCCTCCACACCTCTGTCTTAAATGGGTGACCCTTTATTCTGATTCCGTGAAAGGAAAAATCCTCCTTGCATCCACCCTGTCAAGCCCCATGAGAATCTTATGTGTTCCAATAAAATCACCTTTATTTCTTCAAAACTCCATATAAGCCTAAGCTGCTCAAACTTTCATCAAAAGACAACTCTTTCATCTGAAAAATCAACCTAGTGAACCTTCTCTAAACTGCCTCCAATGCAAGTATAGGTCTCCTTAAATAAGGAGACCAAAACTATAGGCAGTGCTCTAGATGTGGTCCTATCAATGTCCTGGATGGTTGTGGTCACTCTTCCCTACTTTAAAATCCATCTAACATGTAAAAAGGGATTCCAACGGTGTAGGAACCTCCACACTTCCCGCCAAGTTCCATCCTGAATTGGAAATATATCACCATTCCTTCAGCGACAAACTGCCTACCTAACAGTACATGAGAATACTATCATCAATGATTCAAGAAAGTCTTTCATCATTTGCCAGCAATACCAACATATCACAAATTAATTTAAAATGTACTGTAAGTTAACAGGTATGGAGCAATACATAGCAACAAGATGCATATTCACAAGTGCAGAGCAACACACACCAGAGCAACAGAGGAATGACTGCAGCCACCTGGTCTGGCACATCCTGCAGGACATAGAGAGTGGTGATGTGAAAAGACAGTCTGTATCTGGATAGAACAGATATACCCAGCCTAGAAATTAGATTGCATCAGAATTGAGGTGCTCCCCTGCATTTCCTGTGTGAGAGAGATCGGTGACAGGACCGTGTACAATTGGTCTCTGGCCTTGTTATCATCAGGGAGCTCTGGAAAGCAGTCACAGCTCCAGAAGCAGTTCGATGGTCCTGATGGTTAACAAGATCATCTGGCTCAGAGTTACCCAAAATGGAGAGCTAAGTAAAAAGGTTCAAAGTTATCTTCCCAGTGGCAGCCTTCAGAGATCCCTTTAAGGATGATAACTTTGGCTCCAAGTATATAGAGTGCAGATTGTGTAAATGAAGTCTCAAAGACACATAAAATAAAGGCTTTAAATTTGTTTGAGGAGAACATCCTGGACATCAACTGACAAGCCTTTATCGAAATGTGCACTTTGACCATCAAATAAGCACTTGAATTGTCATCCACTATGTTCAGCCCTTAGTCACCAGTTTATGCCAGTGAAATGTGCCATTTTTGGAATGTTTGTGCTGTTCTTACAAATTTTTATCAATAATGTGTAGTTCATAAAAATTAAGATTTTACACCCTCTACATGCAGATGGGTTTGTATGTGCCAGCAAACACAGTTAAGACATACTATATAGGAATAAGTCTTTGAAAAACTTACGTCCCATCCATTCCATAGTGCAGTTTCTGGAGTGGGCACTACCTGCAATTTTCCTGACTCCATAAACCTCTGCTTCCTTCACAAGGCTTATACACACCATCTGGAATGCAAAAGCTGTCAAAGCAAGGGGGACAGCAGGCCAGCAAGATTCCCTGCAGCATACATGTCAAGCTGTGATACTTATAGTGCCTTGCGGATATGTGTCTTGCCTGAGATGTACCTGCTTCCCAGCATCTGTTAGTGGAGTCTGATTATTGAGGAGTCTGCATGGGTAAAGAAACATCACAGAATCACCACATCAGAGCGGGATGCTATTCGACCTATTGTGCTTACACTGGCTCTCCAAACGAACAATTCATTTGTGCTATTCTCCCGTCTTCCTCCCATAACCCTGCATGTTCGTTATTTTCAGATGAGTCTAATTCCCCTTTGAACGCTTTGATTGAACCCACCTCCACAACACTCTCAAGCAGTGAGATTTTAACCACTCACTGTGTTTAAACATTTGTTTCTCACATCACTTTTGTTTCTTTTGTCAATTTGTTTAAATCTGTGTCCTCTCGTTCTTGATGCAAGGAGCATCTCAGTTCTTAAGCTTTTCAACACTGGATTCTAATGTGACAGACCAAAGAATGAAGAAATCCTCCAAAGCTTTACAAATATGGACAAACTCTTGCTCCTTAAGACTTCACCACTGACCTCAGCATGCTGCTTTCATTATAGTAATAAGAATGGCCTTCTTAATTTTACCATTCTTTGGAATGCTGTGGTATACAAACACACACTGAGTCATCTACGAGTCCCTGATGATATGGTGCCATTGATATATATGTTTAAGGGGATTATTTTAAAGTTCCAGTTTTTTTTTCTACAGGGAGTCAGTATGTCTCTAAGGAATGCAGCTCAGATGCAGGGAAAGCAGGATAATTACTCATTTTAAGCTTGTAAGGATCGATTCTCTCAACCCCCTGTGCTGCTCTGGTAGTGCAGCAGGCCAGGAGATATCAGCAGAGGCTGTGTAGTGGGCTTCTCGCTGGGCACCATACCCTCCATACATCTCTGGGATTGTAGACAGAGGGAGGCAGCAACTGGGGTGGGGTGGGGGACTTGGCCTGTGGGGGGAAGGGGGAGGGGTTATTGGAGGGGCAGATTAGGATTGCATGGGAGAGAGATCAGGACCGCTGAGGGGGTGTGGGGAGATTGAGGCAGGTTGGGAAGGGTATGGGGGCTGGCCCAGTAACATTCAGAAGGCCAGCAATTGGAGCAATCAGAGGTGCAGTGTTGTGGGATCAGGGGGACTGGCCAACGATTGGGAGACTGGCCAGCGATTGGGGGTCTGGCCAGCAATCGGGGTGCTGGCAGTCCAGGGTGACTGCGCATACGCTGAACTTGACACTGACAGATCATCGCATATGCAGTGACCTGCTCTCAGTGCTACTCTGCCAGCCTCTTTAGCGAGAATAGGCCCTGCCACCACCTTTTCAGTCTGATTTACACTAGTGCACTTTGTGATACAGAGACAGTGGGAAATTCATTTTAAAAGTCCTGCAGAAAAAAGCAGTGGGATTTAGTCCAGTTTTTTGTGAATTCAGCACTTGGAATTTTTGGAGGAGATTTCCACCCATAGTATTTACTTAGGAGAGGACTAACGGACTCTTATTTACAAAAGTAAAGGTCTCCTGGAGTTTTTGATTAAAGGAATAAAGGTTTAGGTATACAGGCTTATGTGATGATTTCATTAATGAGAGGAACTAGGTGTGTAGCAGAGAGAGAAAAACAACTTTCTGCTCAGTTTCTGGCTGGGGTTGTTTAAAGATAGAAGTCTGAAAGCTGCTCTGAAAATCAGAACCTCTCTGAAAGCTTCAAGGCTGTTTACACAATTTATAGCAAGTATGCCCGGGTTTGCTAAATGTATTTAAAGACCATTTGTGTCCAAAGAAGAATGTTTGTTGCTTATCTGGAACTGAAATAATGATCAGTTAGAGATTAGAGTTATCTTCTTTCATTGTTTTAAAACTATTGTTCAACTTTTTAAAGTTAAGCTATTTCATTTTGTTAGGATCATATTTAAACTGTGTTATAAATAAAGTTAGTTTTGATAAAATATCCCTAATTTGTCAGTAGAATTATTCCTGGAGCAAAACAGTCTATTCTCACATTTACACCAAAATAGAAAAATTGCTGGGGTTCTGGTCTGGGACCTAGTGAAAATTGAGGACTCATCTGAGATTAAAAAGTATAATTACTCGTTTGTCTTGGGATTATTGAATTTAAAGACAGAGGCTGTTGAGGAATTGGTGCTTTCTTTTAGATGTGGCATTCAGTTAGTTTAAATAAGGAGTGCCTTGTGAAAATGGCCTTTTCAGTGGCTAAAGTTTTCCTGGCTCTGGAAGATGTCACTTGTAATCGTTTATAAAAGATGGATAAAGTAATGCGTTTGGATTTGACAAACTAGCTACAGCTGACTGTACCTGAAAGGGCAAGGAAGACAGAGATAATCTCAGTGATCACTCAGCATTTCAGTTTGCCAGAAGTATTGGAATTAGGAAGAATTCAATTGCAAATGAAACACCTTGAATTAGAAGCAAAGGAAAGAGTGGGAGAGAGAAGTAACGGCAATGGAAAAAAGAAAAAGAGGGAACATTTAAACTTCAGCAACTGAAAAGAAGACTTCAACTTAAAACTGTGATACAGGCGACAGAAATGGCGGATGTTTTTGAATTAGATCATAAATCAAGGTTTTGTTTCTCTAACCATTTTTACCTCATTATCACTGATTGCTATTATTGGTATAGTGGAGAGACTTTCTCTGCACAAATACTCAGTATCGTGTGTGTTGTGACTATGACTCCAGGGTAATATGCTGTGCTCCATGACCACTCACAGTCCACAGCTTTCCTCCCTTAGTCACAGTATTGTACCCTGACAGTGTGCAGTGGTGAGGAACCTGGTCAAGGGTCAACTGTGTAGACACATCCTGATAGATGAGTGGCAAAACAGCAAGTGGATGGGATAATGAGCCCAGTGAGCATGGCAGTCTTCAGCATTCATCCACTGAGTTTTGGTAGCTAACCATGTGATTACAGAATATTGATACCAGGTAGTGGTAGCAGGATGATGCCATCTTCGACGTCTGTGTCTTGAGAGATCCATTCCATGTTTTAATTGGTTCATTGTGAATAGGCAGCAACGATGACAGTATTCTCCAAGGGAAAGCTCATGATAGGCCACCTGTTCCAGGATAAGCTAACAGTTGGACAACATTTCCCATTCTCCTGATAAGTCAATGTTATCTCTTCCATGGCACAGGGTCTTCATTGGGATGACCAACTTCTTAAAGGAACCTTTCTGAGGGCCATGTTTTTGCCGGCACTTGAGTTATTCAATCCATGCCAAGCTTCTCTCTGATCCCTGCTATTTCCAAGTCACCCAGCCAGAATGTTCGGTCGAACATTTTTAGAAGATAGGTTCATGGAACCAGGAATATTCCCAACTCTTTGCAATGGGCACGTAGACAAAAATTAAGACCTTAGAGTCTAGTTTAATTCTAATAAATTGACATTATGCTCACCCGAATATCCATCAGGAGATGAGACCCAGAACTGCTCACAGTACTTCAAATGTGAGCTAACCAGGATTTTGTATGGTTGGAGCATTTATCGTAGCCCCTTGTATTTTTAGTTTTCTAAATATATAGGCTAACATTCCATTAGTCTTTTTGATTATTTATGTACTTGTTCATGACATATTATGAACTCATCCTCATTCAGTGCTAGCATGTTAAAATAACATTAAGCTATTTAGAATAATCTGCAAAGTAGTCAGTCAAGATGTTTGGCGGTGCATACCATGCTGGAGAATTTTGTTTAACAATTGATTTGATTTATTATTGTCACATGTATTTCTATATGGTGAAAACTATTGTTTCTTGCGTGCTATATAGACAAAGCATACTGTACATAAAGAAGGAAAGGAGAGGATGCAGAATGTTGTGTAACAGTCATCGCTAGGGTGTGGAGAAAGATCAACTTAATATAAGGTAAAATCCATTCAAAAATCTGATGACAGCAGGGAAGAAAGTGTTGGTATGTGACCTTACACTTCTGTATTTTTTTCCCAATGGAAGAAAGTGGAAGAGAGAATGTCCAGGGAGCGTGAGGTGCTTGATTACGCAGGCAGCAGGAAGTGTAGACAGAATCAATGGATGGGAGGCTGGTTTGATTGATGGACTGCGCTTCGTTCATAACTGTTTGTAGTTTCTTGTGGTCTTGGACAGAGTAGGATCCACACCAAACTGTGATACAACCAGAAAGAATGCTTTCTATAGTGCACTTGTAAAAATTGGTGAGAGTTGCGAACATGCCAAATTTCATTAGCCTCCTCTAAAAGTAAAGGCATTTATCGGCTTTCTTAACTATAGCGTTGGCTTGGAGGCACCAGGACAAGTTGTTGGTGACCTAAAAGCTCTCAACCATTTCCACTTCATTCCCGTTGATATAGACAGAGGCATGTCTTCCACTAGCTTCCTGAAGTTGACAACTATCTCCTTTGCTTTGCTGACATTGAGGAAGAGATTATTACTGTCGCAACAGTTCACCTGATTCTTTATCCTGTACCCTGATTTGTCATTGTTTGAGATCCGACCCACTGTGGTGGTGTCATCAGCAAATTTGAGAATCGAGTTATAGGGAAGTAGTGAAGCCTCCTCATGGAGACTGCAGAAGAGAAATGCTTCTATTGACAACAAACAGTTCAGCAAGAGGATGTTGAGAATAGTGTGTTACTAGCTGCAAGAGAAACTCATGCTATCTATTCTGCCCCACAGCTGCCCACTGTATCCCATCTGCATCTTCATCCTTCCAAGTACAAAGATCCACAAAACCTCACCCCTCAGTGCACCTTAACTCAAACATCAACTATCATTCACGTTAGCCAATGAAAGCAGCTTCCAAACATTATCAGCAGTAATATCTTTGTGCACAATAATTTTAGTGCATCCATAACTTCAACTTTGATTATAAACTATAAGGGATACTGATGGTGGAGGAGGTTAACCTTTTGCCTCCATTTTCAAGTCCAGATGAGTACTATTTGCATCATGGTTTTTATGTTAAATTCTAGGAGTAGACATGGGGCAGAATTTTCCCATGCCACAGGAATTATAGAGGGCGGGACACAGACCATGCAAAGATCAATTGACTTCGGGTGGGATTTTCCAGCCTTGGGGCTAATGTCCAGAAAATCCCACCCATGGCCTACAAACAAAGATTGCTGAAGTGAAGGAGCTGCATGAGTGGCTGCAATATTCCTGGTGTTTCTTTTTAATTTTTATTCCATTCTTCAAGTTAGAAAGTCAGAATAGATCTGGAAAATCTAAACCTTTTCCTTGCTTGCTTCAAAAATGCAATTCAAAATTCAATTGAATCCAATTCAAGGTCCCCACACAAGAGACAAACATGATCCAAGCTGACAAAGTCAGGTATTGCACTTCATCTCGGGCTTGATCTATTGCTTGATCTTAGCCCAAAGGCCGTCCAGCCAATATTTATCCTCAAGCAGCTTTATGAAAATAGATTTTCTTGTCATTATCACACAGGTGTTTCAGGAATCCTGCTTTGCGACAATTACCTGATGCATTTTCTACAATGACTTTAAAAATACTTCATTGGTTTTAAAACACTTTGGATATCCTGATGTTTTCAAATGCTAGCATGGGTGCAATGGGCCAAAGGGTTTCCTTCCATGCTATATACTTCTACAGTTTGTACCTTTCTTTCAAGTTTCAAGGCATGTCTCAATGTAGTTGACAGAATGTTGATTTTTTTGATGACATTTGTGTTCCCATTGCCAGGGGCTGTCTTTCCCCCACTAGATATTGCACTGAATTTTCTGAACACAGCTTTGCCAATGCATAGACAACAGGGTCCATAATATAAACTTTTCTGACTTATCACTTAATACATTTTCCTTCAAAATTGCACACTCACAGCTGGTTTGACAAACAATTTCACATTTATTCTGGCTATATAGCTAGCTAGCCACTCAAGAATCATCACTAGGGCCTTTTGCCATTATTACTGAAATTATATTCTCGGGAACTTCGTATTTCAAACCGTATTATGAGTAAATTAACGTGTCATCATTCACAATAAAAATGGACATCTTATATATTTCACTTAGAGAGGAAAATGCCGCTATAAGAATCTGAAAATGGAGTAATTTTGGGGATTTCAGACTGACTGCTCACATGGCCTTGTGGGTGGTTTATAAATAGAATCAACAAATCAGCCGTAAGCTGCAACCTTGCTTATAACTACAGAGTGTCCCTGTATAAAGAAATATATCAAAACTAACTTAGCTCAATTTATTTGACTTCTGACACTTCAAAAATCCATTTGCTTTGAAAGAAAAATTGTCTACCTATCTGCATATACACATTCCCCAAATACTTGATTTGTAAATCACCAACACATAAAGCAGTGGAAAATATAGAGCAGCAGTGGATTAGCGCCGGTACAAAATCTAAATTGCACACACGGTACTGCATTCAGGAAGGTAGTTATGGTTACATGGAATTATGTAGAAAATACAGCATACAAACATGCCATTTGGTACAAGCAGTCTGTGCCAGCATTTCTATTTCACTTGAGCCTCCTCCCATCCTTCGTCATCCAACCCTTATCAGCAAAACTGAGCTGGAGTTGTAAAGTGATATGTTTGAAGTTATTTATCAGTGTCACAAGTAGGTTTACATTAACACTGCAATGAAGTTACTATGAAAATACCCTAGTTGTCACACTCCAGTACCTGTTCAGGTACACTGACAGAGAATTTAGCATAGCCAATGCACCTAACCAGTGCATCTTTTGGATTGCAGGAGGAAACCAGAGCACCTGGAGGAAACCCATGCAGATATGGGGAGAATGTGCAGATTCCACACAGACAGTAGTCCAAACCAGAATTGAACCCAGATCCCTAATGCTGTGAGGCAGCACTGTGCCACCCTATTCTCCTCAGTCTCATATGCTTATCTAGTTTCTCCTTAAAGGTATCATATTTTTTATCTCAACCCCTCTCTGTGGTGGCACATTCCAAATTCTCAGTGCAGTCTAGGCAAAGACATTTCTTATGAATCCCTTAAGTTGATATTTTGTGACCATCTTGTATTGATTGCCTTTAGCTTCACTCTTCTCCACTACTAGAAATATTCTCTGTGTTTAATCTACCAAAGCCTTTGATAATTTTAAAGAACTCTATTGGGCTCCCCTCGGCCTTCTTTCAAGAGTAGAGATCCAGTCTGGATGTACTAACTACAGCCTCACACCTTTGATATCATCTTTGTAGGCCTTTTTTGCAGCTTTCTCAGTACCTCCACATCCAATTTATAATATGGTGACCAGAAATATACACAATACTCCATACAATGCTTAACCAAGATTTGATACAATTTTTTCATTACTATTCTAATTGAATCTAGGCCCTAATATTTGATTTGTGTTTGTCTTATTGACCAGAGTTGCAACTTTTTGTGATCCGTGCATTTATACTTTCAGATCCCTTCGCTCTTTTATTCCATTTAGATTTCTTTGCTTGCAATTTGCCAGCCCACCCACCACGGGCTCTTCTGGTCCCTCCAGAGTCACTGGACATATGTCTGTTGGGTGAAGCACATCTCAAAATTCTGCTCTTATTTTCCAGTAACATGTGACCTCCCTGTTTTACTTAGCAAAAGGCAAGACCTCACACATACCCATGTTGAAAATTCATTTCTCAATTATACATCCATTCTTTCAGTTTATTAATGTGATTAAGTTTATTCTTATGATTTGTTTCCTCTTGTAATCAATGCTAACTACGCCTCCCAATTTGATGTTGCCTGATCATTCAGAATTTGGCGCAGTTGATTCCAAAATCTAAATTAGTCATATGATTTATGAACAATGTATGGTGGCACAGTGGTTAGTACTGTTGCTTCACAGCACTAGGGACTCGGGTTCAATTCCCAGCTTGGGTCACTGTCTGTACAGAATCTGCATGTTCTCCCCGTATCTGTGTGGGTTTCCTCTGGTGCTCCAGTTTCCTCCCACAGCCTGAAAGGCGTGCCGGTTAGGTGCATCGATCCGAACAGGTGCCGAAGTGTGGCAACTAGGGGATTTTTATAGTAACTTCATTGCACTGTTAATGTAAGCTTAATTCATGACACTAATAAATAAACTTTCAAACTTAAACATTGATTTCAGCAGCGAACTTTGTGGACCCTGCTTGCCACCCTGAGTAACTGCCCTTTTGCTCCCCATGTCTGCTTTCTGTCTCTAAGACTGCAATACTTAGGTTATCTCAGCCTAAAAGATCAACACTGTTTTTCTCCTTAGTTGCTGCCTGATCTAGAGAATATCCTTTGTTCTTACTGCAAACTTTCAATAACTGCAGCATTTTGCTTTGGTATTGCTGCAACACATCGCCTTTGTTTTGCTGTGACAACAGGAAAGATCTTTTCCCATTATTGTGTTCTGTGGAGCCGCTTGAATGGGAAGTGATGATCTTGATTTTTAATGGCCGCAGGTGAATATAAGCTGAAATTTTCCAGCCCTTCCTGCCAGCGGGATCCTCCGGTCCTGCTGCTGATTCCTGCCCCCTTCCTCCCGCATGGTGCATTCCCTGGCAGGAGAAAGGTACACAAAACCCTGTAGACATTGGTGTGATCAGGAGACCCCATTGTTTACTATATCAAGCCCTCCATGCTTCTGGTAAGTACGCAGGGGAAGCGGGGGCTGCCGAAAGTGGTCTTAAATCCTGGGATCTCAGGTTTGCAGGCTGATGCAATACCATACGTGTTATCTGGGCTTTTAAATATTAAATACTATACTTAGGCTAACAAAGGATCAAAATTGAGTCACAAAAGCAAATTTTTGCTTTTTAATGTAGGCAGGATTATGTTGTTTAAATTTAAGTCACCCTTTTGTTAAAATGTGCTGATGCAAATCCTTCCCTTATTCAGAAAAAGATCAAATCAGAGATTTTTCACTTGCTGCTTAAGTAACATTGTTTCCTCAGAACGTTTTCCTCATCCGCCCACCACAGGAATCATAGCGGGATGGAACGCAAACTTCCGTTGACCTCAGGTGGGATTTTCCATCTTTCGGGCAAACTTGGCTGGAAAATCCCAGCCTTCATTTTGCTTGAGCTATTGCCAGGCCAGTAATATATGTTTAGACCATAAAAAGTATTGAATCCATATTATTGCAGGAATAAGGATCTGTATTTCATTAACCTGCATCTGTTGAGTGTGGTGCATTTGGTTACAATAAATTAATTCCAGAAGACAAAGTACTAATTGAGGCTCTACACTGGGTCAATTGGAGTTTCTTTAAAAAATACCCGGACATCAAGTAATCCCTGACTGAACTCAGTAAATAAAACCCTGCTGCAGACCTCCATATTGCTCAGTAATTTTTAACTTCTAAATGTGTGTTGGATATACCACGTATCAGTATTCAGTAATATGTGGTTTAAACATAGAACATAGAACAATACAGCACAAACAGGCCCTTTGGCCCACGAGTTGCACCGATCACATCTACCAATCCACAGACCTATCTATAACCCCCTATCTTATTCTTTTCAATAAATTTGGAGCCATCGTATCACAGGATTGTCATGTATCAGCAACATCAATCACACTGATTCTCAGAACCAGAAGTGACTGCATTGCAGTTATAAACAGACCCAGAACTAAAAAAAATTCTCTTACACTTTGCAATGTAAATCGTATAAAACTGACAATATCTTGGAGCAAATTCAAGGTAGAATTTTAATCTTGGGTTTCCAATGTCAGTTCTAAAGGATTCAAATCCATCTCTGCTGGTATATATCATCTGGACCCCTGAAATAACATTATCGCTTTGATTTTGTAAATGTCATTAATGATGTTCCAATCCTGTATCCACCTCATTCCTATATAATATATTGCAATGGTAATTCCACTTTCATAGAATCACTATAGTGCAGAAAGTGTCCATTTGCACCATTTGCACCAATTCTCTAACAGAGCAGCTTATCCAGGCCCTATCACCGTGACTCCACTGATTCCCCTAACCTACACATCCCGAGACACCAAGGGCCAATTTAGCATAGCCAATCAATCTAATCTGCACACCTTTGGAGTATGGAGGAAACCAGAGCACCCAAAGGAAACCCACACAGACACGGGGAGAATATGCAAGCACGGTCAGTGACCCAAGGCCAGTATTGAACCCTTGTTCCCACCGCTGTGAGGCAGCAATGCTAACCACTGTGACATCCACTTCAAAACAATTTCATTAACTATAAAGTATGATAGGATATTTCAGCATTGTGAAAGGTGCTATAGAAATGAAAATGCTTTTTACATTGCAAACACCACTTGAAGTATCATGCCAAAGAAGCCATCTTTACCTATCCTCCACTTGCAAGCTTTACATTCTGTAAGTTCAATCTTGATCTAATCAATATGCTGCCTCATTGCGTCACGCACTTGTACCTGTTCATTTTCATATACTATTAACAGCTGTATTGCTCTTCTACAAACAAAATACATGGGCTGGTTTCATTGCATTTTGCCCAACTTATAAGTTTTATTGGTTGCAATCAAATATTTTTACGTTGATGAAGTGTAACTCTTTGCGGCACTGGGCTTGATTCCACTCCTGTGTCAGAAAAATTCTTGCAGTAGCAAGAGCTTCTTTTTTTGTGAGTGTACAAAATGTTACCATAGCACACTTTTCAGACTGGTGGACAGTCTATAATGTACGTCGTAATGGAAGATAGAATAGACAACAAAACAGTCGTGTCACGTCACCATGTTGGGGAGGCGGCAGCCTAGTCGTCTTATCGCTAGACTATTAATCCAGAAACTCAGCGAATGTTCTGGTGACCTGGGTTCAAATTCCTCCACGACACTGGAATTTGAATTCAATTAAAAAAAATCTGGAATTAAGGATGTGCTGATGACTGTGAAACTATTGTCGATTGTCAGAAATAGCCAACTGGTTCACTAATGTCCTTTAGGAAAGGAAATCTGCCATCCTTATTTGGTCTGGCCTACATGTGACTCCAGAGCCACAGCAATGTGATTGACTTTCAACTGCCCTCAAGGGCAAATAGAGACGGGCAATAAATGCTGGCCAGCGAGTGATGCCCATGTCCCATGAATGAGTAACAGTGAGTGACAGTCTCTATTACTGAGCATGAAGGCAGTAACCTCAGAGCTTGATGATAAGGCTTAAAGTGTACTAATTCTTAAACTGCTCTTTTCTTTTTCCTATTGTCAGTGGTTTGGCTGGATTTTCTCTTGAACTTTGGGTACAAATGGGGGTCCCAAGCTTACACTTGTCTGCACTGCGACGACTGTTGCAGTTTAATTAGCTGCTCCTGAGCTGGATGGCCTTTTCAGGATGGCTGGCAGGCTGTCGCTGCTACCAGCTCAGTCAGACAGTCAGCCGCTCGGGAGCCCTGCTAGCCCCACCGCCAGAGGTGGGACCCTGGTCTGGGTCTGCGTGGGATCACCAACACGGTGGCATCTTCATTGACCAGCACAGAAGGGTTGCACTAGACTCCAGCAGCTGATGGAGATGTCAGCAAACTCTCCACAGGCGTATTCGCCAATGGAGCTGTGACCTTTTATCTCCAGTGCCCAGTATTGGGGTTCCTATAGTCCCCAGGCCTGTGGCTGCAGTACATGACAGAGAGCCTCTGAAACATTAAAGTTCCAGCGCTGTTGCAAAGTGACCCCTAAGTGAGGCCTTACTAGGACTAGTTGTCTGTGGCCTTAGTCATAGAATCATAGAATCTCTACAGTGCAGAAGAAGGCCATTTGGCCCTTCAAATCTGCACTGACCACAATCCCACGCAGGCCCTATCCCTATAACCTCATGCATTTACCCTAACTAGTCCCCTTGACACTAAGGGGCAATTTAACATGGCCAATCCACTTCACCCGCTCATCTTTGGACTGCAGACTGTCGTGTGGGCAGCTGATCCTGTTCCCAACTCATCCATGGGAAAGCTCTCCAGAGAGGGGAATGCATCAGGAACCATCCCAATGTGGATCTTCCTTATTTTCCTGCTCTCTCACCTCCAAAAGTTCAATCCTTTGTCTCTCCAATGCAGCCCTTCCTATCAACGTGCTCTCCACTTCTTCCCAACTTCTGGTATTGACCCATCTGTAAACCTGAGCCACAGACTGCTCAGTGTCCTTGAAGAAACTGCAAGCTCACTGTACAAAAGATCCTTTGAAAATTTCCCTTTCTCCTATTGATGTATGACAGCAGGTCACTAGTGGCTTCTGTGTTTGAGAATAAATACTAGTCTATTAAACATATGAAAGTCATTGTGGTATGCAATAAATGGCATCAATATTATTAAGGGCTTCAACATTCAGATTACTTGAACTTTGATCTTGTAGCTTGCAATGATATCTATACTCATCAGTTAACATTCTAGCTCTGAACTCACTGTAACATACCTGTTACTTTTCAATAAACCAATTCCTTTTCCACATCCCCAACTCTTTTGGTGTTCGGAAGTAAATATTAATTTTGCTAGCACGTACAAAACATGCTTGGATATTTATTCTTCATTGATGTGATTTTTATCCTTATTTTTCATTCTGTGCCTGTGGACTTGAATTATCATATCCAATCAGTCATGATCACATTGAAAGGCACAGCAGACTTGCTGGGATGAGTGGCCTACTTCTGTAGTTATGTCCTATGATTTTATTGACATGCTGAATTTTCTTTCACTAATGTACCGTTTCCACATCTGCCTAAAATAAAATGACCTTGTTGGCCAACATTCTATCAGTTTCATGCACAACAGGAAATAAGAACTTGGAATCATAAAATCCTTACCATGCAGAAGGAGGCCATTTGACTCATTGAACCTGCACCAACAACAACCCCAACTGGGTCCTATTACCTTAACTCCATGCATTTACCCTGCCAATCTCCCTGACACTAATAGGCAATTCAGCAAATACAATTAACCTAATGGGCACATCTTTGGATTATGGGAGGAAACAGAAGGACCTAGAGGAAACCCATGCAGACACAAGAAGAACGTGCAAACTCCACACAGACAGTCATCTGAGGCTGGAATTGAACCTGGGTCCCTGGCACTGTGAGGCAGCAGTGCTAACCATGATGTATGTAGTTGCATGTACGTAGTGGCTTTTGCATCCTTAAGTATTTTACAGCCAAAGCAGTACTTGTAAAGTCAAGTCATTGCTGCACATGGGCAACTTGCCCATGGAAAGATCTCAAAAAGAGCACTGAGACAAATGATTCGAATGCACATTTTTAATTGTGTTCAACGGAAGATCAAAATTTGTTAGGTCAGGTTTGTGACCCAAAATGGAGATTCTGCCCTGGAGGTGGGCCATTCTAGTCACCTGCTCCCACCCTCTTCTGAGGAGGGTCCTTGTGGGTCTCCTACCCCCCAGCAGGAAGTATTTCTGCTCTTGCTGACTTACACATCAATGTCTCAAGCACTACATCTGACATTCTGGATCCTTCTGTCTTCCCTGATGTTCAGTTTACAAGAACTTGCATTGTGGCATGCTTCTTGTGCGGTTTCCCTTTCAGATCCAGCCTGCCTCTAAAATGAACAGGCTGTCTACACCATGTGACTGACAAACAATGCTACTGGGGTCTCCTGCTCTGTGTGCAAAGTTTGCTGGCCATTTAAGAAGTGGAGATCATGCTACAGGCACATCAGCTATTGCCACAATCATTCAGAAGATGTGTCCACATGCATTTTGGATGTTGTCACTCTTTATCTGAACAAGAATGGACACACTGCAAATTGTGACCCTCATGCACACTCCTCTTCCAGAGATCTAAAAAGGAAGCGGTACGGTGGCACAGTGTTTAGCATTGCTGCCTCACCACACCAGGGACCAGGGTTTGATTCCCCGCTTGGGTGACTGTGTGGAGCTTGCACATTCTCCCCATGTCTGCATGGGTTCCTCCGGCTGTTCCAGTTTCCTCCTACAGTCCAATGATGTGCGGTTTCAATGGATTAGCCATGATAAATTGCTCCTTAATGTCAGGGAGATTAGCGAGGGTAAATGCATGGAGTTATGGGGATAGAACCTGGGTGGGATTGTGGTTGGTGCAGATTCGATGAGCCAAATAGCCTCCGTCTGCACTGTAGGATTCTATGATTTTATGAGGAAAGTAACTGTTTGGCCCTAATGGTTTGAGATGATGGGTTCTGTCAAATAGGTTGCTTTACCTTAGATTGTGTTGAACTGCTCGAGTGTTAGAGCTTCACTCTTCCAGGCTAGTGAAGAACTATTCCATCACATTCTTGGTTTGTGCCTTGAAGGTGTTGCAATGCGCCTGCCGCAAGGTGATCAACACTCGGAGAATCAACTTAGGGACACACTAGCATTACAACTAGGGTTGAAGGACTCAGGATTGAAGGAATGGGTACACACAAAATTTAATCATCAAGAATAAGGGATTTTAACTGCAAATATCTCGGGACATAGGATGAACACCTCAAATCCGGGAAATCCAGGGATGATAATGTTTGTGTCTGGAATGTGTATCATAATGTACAGATTAATATACATGTGAATATAAGGTATATTGTCCTAATCATAGAATCGTCTTGTGCAGAAGGAGACCATTTAGCCCATCGAGTCTGCACTGACCACAATCCCATCCAGGCTCTATCCCCATAGCCCAGTTCATTTACGCTGACACTAAGGGGCAATTTAGCATGGCCAATCCAATGTAACCCGTGTACTGTTGGACTAATGTGCCAGCATAATAAAAATGTGATTTATATTGATCGAATATATCAATTTGAATGCTAGAGGGCGTTTTTCACACAGAGGGTGGTGGGGATATGGAATGCGCTGCCAAGTAAAGTGGTGGAGGCAGGTACTCTGGAGGTATTTAAGAAATACTTAGATGGACACATGAACAGAATGGGAATGGAGGGGTATAGAAAACTGATTTAAAATAGGGATCATGAGCCTTGGGAGTCCCTGGGAAGTGTGTAAATAGATGATGATATTGATGTACTTGTTTTTATCCTACAGGTGCTTGGTCCACCTTGTTGTCTAACAAGGGGCATACACGCGATGGGTCGTGAGAGGGCTGCTCTTGGATTTTTTTTCCGAGAGTATCCTAGTGCTTCACGTTGTTAGTGTACGCTTGACCTGGACCATTTGATGGGCAACACGACAGCTCAGTGACTATCGCTGTGCTGTGCAGATACATGGATTTGGGCCTGTGTCTGTGGGAGTTTGCGCATTCTCCCTGTGCTTGCGTGGGTTTTCTCCGGGTGCTCCGGTTTCCTCCCACATCCCAAAGATGTGCTCTTAGGCTAATTGGCAAAACAAATTCTCCCTAAATTGTCTCAAATTTGGTTTTTAATCCATAGATCTATAAACATGGACAGGGATCACGGGTAGAGATGGGAACATCGGGGTGGCGGCGCGGGCTCGTTGGGCCAAAGCGCCTGTTTCCCGTGCTGTTTTGTTCTTTGTTCTTTGTTCTTTGAATCATAGAATCCCTATGATGCAGAAGGAGGCTCATCAAACCTGCACTGACAACAATGCCACCCAGGCCCCATCCCAATAACCCCACATGTTTATGCTGCTAATCCCCTGATAGTAAGGGGCGATTTAGCATGGCCAATTCACCCAACCCACACATCTTGGGAGTGTGGGAGGAAACCAGAGCACCAGGAGGAAACCTATGCAGATATTGAAGAACATGCAAACTTTACACTAACAGTGACCCAAGCCAGGAATCAAACCTGGGTGCCTGGCGCTCTGAGACAGCAATACTAACCACTATGCCACCCATAACTATATTCTTGGGCATTTTTAATATTTCATCAGAGCATCTAGTTTCATGAACTATTATGTGATTGGGATATTTATTGCTATATTGGAAAAACTAATGAAGTAATTACAGATTATACAAGAATCGAAATGCACAGGCAGCTTAATCACAACAGCCCCAACACAGGCCTGACAGAACAAGCTGCAAAATGGTCAGAGTCATGTGTGTATATTATTCCCATGTTCACCTACTGCAGATATTTTAAATGGTCCAATCAGTAGGAGTGAACGCTGTGCTAAGAAGCTCAAGTGACCCAAAATGAACAATTTCAGATTATCCAATTAATTCCTGAGTATACTATTTTTGGGCCTGGACACTGCCTTACTTTACAATAAAAACAAAGAACTCACAGGCCCAGAAGGGTGAAATGGAATTGTGTATGTGTGACAAAATATTGAGTTGTAAACAATTTAATACCTATGCATGTGTCCATGTTTTATTTGCACTCGTGTAGGATCATTATTCCAGCCTCCAAACACATAGTTAATTCCTATTACCTCTCCAGCAATTTTGAGACTGGACATAGATACAATTTTGCAACATATGCTTTAGATTTACTGCAGAAGCAGGGTGCATGGTCATCGAGAGAGAGAGAGTGAGAAACAGAGAGAGGAGAGAGATTAATACTGGCATACAGCCTGTTCCAAATGGGAAATATATCAATAAATACTTGCTCCCTAACATCAGGATCTTTATGAATACTGTCACATTTAAGAATACTTGTTATTTTTGTTGTAAGTACAGTTTCAAATTAAAATTATCATCTTAAAATAAATAGTATTCTGGAGCAAATTTTCAATTTCTTCAGCACAAACAAATGAACTGAAGGAAAAAGTCAATTGCAAAAATTAAAATAATTGCAATGGTCTGTCATTTGAGATAATGTTCTAATTTTAATGTTGTTATTATTCATGTCTGCATTTATTGCAGATTTATTCATAAGCTGGAAAAAGGGCACGAGTGTTCTGAATTTTGGTGTTTACATTACAACATACATTTAGCACATCACACAGCAGGCTTTGCTTCCATCAGTGGCAGATTACAGAATCACTGAACACAATGGAACTTTAATGAGATTTCAGCTTTATAACATTCGTATTTCCTGGCACTGGAGAAATAAAAATCAGATTCACACAATCATTTTCCAAAGCTCGCCATTAAAACATCATTAGGAGCTGGACTTTTAAGAAAATAAATGAAACTCATAGCAGCAAGTAACTCACCTCCTGACTCCCCAAAATCTGTTCAACATAGACAAGGCACAAATCAGTACGGGCAGCACGGTGGTACAGTGGTTAGCACTGTTGTCTCATAGTGCCACAGACCCAGGTTTAGTTCCTTGGTTACTCTATGTGTGGAGTTTGCATTGTCTCCCTGGGCAGGATTTTATGGCCTCTTACGTCCCGAAACCGTAAAATCCTGCTCAAGGTCAATGGACCTTCCCATGTTCCGCCCCTTGTTAACTCCGATTCCTGTGGTGGACGGGCCAGTAAAATTCTGACCCCCGTGTCAGAAGTGGATTTCCTCCAGGTGCTCCGGTTTTCTCCCACACTCCAAAGATGTGCAGATTAGGTTGGTTGGTCCTTTACTGTCAGGGGATTAGGAGTTATATGTGGAGTTACAAGAATAGGGTCTGGGTGGGATTGTTGTTGGTGCAGGGTCGATGGGCCGGATGGCCTCCTTCTGCACTTTTGTGATTCTATGGTGGCATACTCACCATGCGGCTGGACAAATATGACTCTAAGATGCCCGACTCCATTTAGACAAAGCAAATGGCTTGATTGGCACGCTATCCACCACCTTATTCATCCCTCCGCCTCATGACTGCTCTGTGGATCATCTTGAAGTCATGCTGCAGCAACATGTCATACCTTCTTTGATAGTACTTTCCAAATCTGCAACTCCTATCACCTTGAAGGACAAGTGCAGCAGACTATGGGAATTACCTGAAAGTGCCTCTCTAAGCCATACACCATCCTGACTTTGAACTATATTGTCCTTTATTCATTGCGTCAAAATCCCAAAACTCTCTCCCTACAGCACTGTGGATTTATCTTCACCAGACGAACTGAAGCAATTCAAGAAGGCAGCTCACCACCTCCTTCTCAAAACAATTAGTAATGGGCAATAATTACTGAGCTTTCCAGCAACAGTCACATCCCAGGAATGAATTTAAAAAAATGACTAAGCAGAATTCAGAAAATATGTTAGTTACATAAGGTTTGCAAACTTCAATTGTGAGTTTGATCATCACAAGCTCATATTTGGAAATTACCAGGTTACTCTCCTCCATCAAACTCAAACCTTAACTGTCCCAATCGATTAAAAAAAAAGGCACTGATTTAAATGATGCCAACCTGGAAAACACTGGGTGGGATTATCCAGCCGTGCTCGCCCCAAAGCTGGAAAATCCCACTCGAGGTCAATGGAGCATTGCACCGTCCGTGTCCCGCCCTTTACGATTCCCGTGGCGGGCACGATGGGAAAATTCTGCCCATCAGCTTTGATCCCAGCTCAGTGCTGAGTTTGCTGACCTCAGTCGGATGTTATAAATGGCTTCAGAATCCCAAGATTATTTTGGGAAAAGTCAAGGCTTTGGCTCCTGATCACGATTCAGTGATCTGTTGGTGCTGGGAAGTGCCCATGTCTGGAAGTCAACTGAAGACAGAATTAAACTCAGCAGTGATAAAATAGCTTGCTGGGCCTCATTATTTAGACTCGAAGCATGAAGCCTGACCACTTTGGCAAAGTGTTGAAGGGATGGTTACTTCAGCACAAATCAATGAATCAAAAGAATATTAGGCCAAATTGAAACTGGATAAAAGGGGCATCTAGTTCTCTGCATAGTTATAAATTTTCATATTAGGGCTGTCATTATGATTTATTTATTATCATAGTTACCCAATTACATAAAATAATCAAAATTAATTAAAATTGATCATTAAATATGAGCTGGCAATAGCAACTTGTATTTATATAGCGCCGTGACTATAATAAAACATCTCAGGTCACTTGGCAGGGGTGCTATGAAGGAAAGTTTGACACACAGTCATGTGTGATATTAGAGCAGATGATCAAAAGCTTTAGGGAGCATCATAAAGAAGGAAGAGCAGTTTACTGAGGGAATTCCAGAGCTAAAGGTCTTAGGAGCTGATGGCATAGACACCCGTGGTGGGGCACACTGTCTGTTCTCTCCATATTTCTTGCCATGATATCACTAAGAAGCAAGGCCAGGAAGCCATACAACCATGAGATTTAGGTGTAGAATTAGGCCATTCAGCACATCGGGTCTGTTTTGCCTTTTGATCATGGCGGATGGGTTTCTCAACCCTATTCTACTGTCTTTTCCCTGTAACCTTTGATCTCCTTACCAATCAGGAATCTATCTATCTGTCTTAAATACACTCAATGATCTGGCCTCTGCAGCTTTCTGTGGCAATGAATCCCACAGGATCATCACCATCTGGCTAAAGAAATTCTTCCTCATCCCACTTCTAAAGGATTGTCCCTTTACTCTGAAGCTGTGCCCTCAGATTGAGTCCCTCCTACTAATGGAAACATCTTCCCCATATCTACTGAGTTCTGTACATTTCAATGAGAACATCACTCCCACCCCCCTCACCCGCCACATCCTTCTAAACTCCATTGAGTACAGACTCAGAGTTCTCAAATGCCCTTCACACCTCAGGCCTTTCATTCCTGCGATCATTTTTGTGAATCTCCTCTGGACTCTCTCCAGGGCCAACACATCCTTCCTTATGTACGGGGCCCAAAATTCCTCACAATACTCCAAATGTGGTCTGATTAGAGTTGTATGAAGCCTTAGCAGTAGATCCCTGTATCTGTATTCTAGAGACAGGCCCCAAGAGCTGACTTGGTTCGGTATAGAGATTGAACCCATACTGTTGTCATTACTCAGAACCAGACTCTAGCTATCCAGCTAACCAAGCTAATCAACTTGTTGGTGGAGTGACATAAAATGTAGGAATGATTAAATAGTTATGGAAGCGCCTAAATTCCAACTCTGTTGGTCTTCGACGGCACATTAATGCAGGTGCAAGAGGACAAAACACACACGTTACAAATTGTCTCGCAGCTTATTCTGTTTATCGATTGGCTCACACACTAATACGATGGCAAGGCCCAAGAGTCATTACAATGTGTGTTGACCTGATGCCAACTGTTTATTTAATGCAAATCACTATAATTTAGATTCAGATACATTTTCAGTTTAACACAGTACTTAATAATTGTGAAGTACTGTGTAAAAAATTGCATCTACATGATAATAATTTGCACCAAGTAAAGTGTTGCCACAGGAATTCAAATCCTGACCTATGATTGAATTACTAAATGAAGCGAATGCACGCCCCAGTGCCAATGAATCCACTGAAGAAAATGAAGTTTAAAATGTAAAAGCCATCAAACACTCAGCAATAATATTTTATCACAAGGTCAAATATATATTATCATTCAAAAAATTATTGCTGTAACGGGTACAATAGCACATTAGAGCTACAATAGCAGAGTTGTTATGCCGCTGGACTGGTAACCCAGAGGCCCAGACTAACGATCCGGAGCCATGAGTTCAAATCCCACTACGGCAGCAGGGGGAATTTAAATTCAGTTAATTAAATGAAATCTGGAATAAAAAGCTGGCATCGCTAACAGTGACCGTAGAACTCCAGGAAAAACATTTCTGGTTTATTAATGCCCTTCAGTGAAGGAAATGCATCGTCCTCATCTGGTCAAGTCTACATGTGACTCCAGACTCCACAATGTCATAGCAATGTCATTGACTCTTCACTGTCCTCTGAGCACCACTGCCGAGCAAGCCTTCTAGTTGTGCTCAAGAAGACAGCTCACTACAACCCTCTGAAGGGCAGTTAGAGATGGGCAATAAATGGTATGACGCCTACATCATATGAATGATGTTTTGAAAATTGAATCTGTTGATGGAAACATGGAAATTTAAAACAAAAAAACGAAATAATTCCTCAACAAAAGTACATTGTCCAATATTAAACAGTTACAGCAAGATCAGTTATGAATGGGCAAGCTGTTATTTGGGAAATAGGTGGCATTGCGGCAGAGTTTTGGATACTATTTGGTAGATCCTAATGAAGTTTTCAGAATCTTAAGTAGGTTAACTGTGTGTTAACTTAGAAAAATTCAAGGTAATCGGGAATAGTACGCGTGGTTTTATGAAAAAGGAATCATGTTTAACTAAATTATCAGCTTTCTTTAAAGGAATAACATGCATTGTGAATGAGGGGAGCCTGTAGTTGTACTGTGCTCAGATTTCCAGAAGGCAGTTCATAAGGTGCTATGTAAAAGCAAAGTATTTTGCGAAGTAGGAGCTCATGATATGTGGGCTAATGTATTGGCATGAAGAGATTTGATGGTTGACGGAAAAACGTGAGTATGCATAAATGGGTCATTGATCGACAGAATGTGACGAGTGGAGTCCCGCTGAGGTCTGTGCTAGAGTCTTAGCTTTTTGTAATTTACATTAGTGACTTAGATCAGGGAATCCACCTCCTAACTTTGCAATTTCATGAGATATGCAAAAAAAGCAGAATGGACTCAATTCTGGAGAAATTCTGTGGAACGTCTCTCTGGCTGTCTAAGGCAAAGTTCCTTGGGCCACAACTCCCCTGAATCTCAACTAGCTAGAACCTGCTTAACTTGAAATGTTTCAACATTATCAAGTTCTTTATTAAAGAACTGCAGTGAATCCATATCAATCACATGGTCAGAGAATGATGAGGTTCTGCAGAAATAAATATGGATCATGCTGGTCAGCCATTTCTTCATCTTGTTTAGGGCTCAATATTCTCCTCTTTATGTGGGAAAGGCAAATCTGGACAAAAGGTTTTCGATGTTCTGCCCGGCCACAAGTCTGGCACCTTCAGTTTTATATCTGGGTAAAAAGTTGAAATGCAGTTTCAACCTTAACAACAAATAGGCCCACATGCTCCATTGTACTTACTGCTGAAGGTATGGGTAGAAGGGCAGGTGGGAGAGATCTTTGGAAATTGTTTATTATAGAGGAAGGAAACTGGGGCCATCTTTCTTCTCCAAAATGACACTATAAAAGCTAACTGTTCTCACAGAGGAAAATTAGATCCAATTCCAGCTGACGTGGTTCTACAAGGTCTGGTCATGGATGGCTAAAGCAGTTGTGCATCCGATATTTTCCAGTCTACTATGCTTGAACTGCAAAACATCAGGAATTCAACACAGTCCAGGAGTTTGGTGCCTTTATCCTGAGTTATGTAGATCATTAAGAGGTTAGTTATATCTGAACAAAGTTTCTAAAATGCTCCTATATCCTCGAATGGCCTGGTTTGATCGGAAGATGGAGAATTATAAAAGCTTACAGCAGGGCTATTCATTCCATTGTGCCTATGCAAGTTACTTGACTGAGCTGTAGAATTCATTCCATTCAACTTGTTCCTTTCCCACGTCCTGCAAATATTTCTATATTGAGTTTGTTTTAAAAATTCTGCTTCAAACACCCTTTTAGACAACGCACCCTAAATCAGAACAATTCATTCCATATAAAAGATTCTCCTCTGTTCCCTGCCTGGTCTATTTGCCAATTATCTCAAGCCCATGATTGCCAGAATCCTTCTGATGGAAACATTTACACCTTATCTACACCTATCTCACAATTTGAACCCTCCTGTTGCATCCTTCTTAACCTTCTCTGCTCTAAGGAGAATGAATAATCTCAGATTGTCTTGCCCCTCTGCATAGCTGAAGTCCTTCATTGCTAGCAGCTTTGGTACCCTTGACCATTTGATATTTTAAGTTGTTGCAGGGTTGACCCCTCAAGTCTAATATAAAGCAGAGCTCTCTTGCACCATTCTGATTCCTTCACCAACAGACTTTTCCATGCATGTCACACAATATGGCACGTCTCACCATTTCACACGAGAAAGAAAAATTGGTCCTCTCTCCTACCAAAAAACCTTTGATCAAAATGGTTTTAAAATCAGAAAAAAAAATCAAAGTAACATCTTTGATTGATCTTGAAATGATGTTACCCTAATAGTGTATAATATTACTGCTAAAACAAAAAAGCAGATCGATTTGCTGTGTCTCTTTTCTTAAGTGTCTTTGAATGATAACATTAAGGGAAGAAAATGTGTTAAGAAATGAGGATTAAGTCTCAGTCACTACAGGTCAATAAATTGCATCAGCCAAATTGGATTTTATTGGTAAGTACTCTCCAAAGCCTACTAAAAATTATCTGAAGAACATAATACTGCAGCTCAGTGGTTTCTTTTAAATCTGCTCATCTATAATGGATCCAGACCTTTCATAATGCAATTACAATGCAATTAATTTTGTAGATACTTTATGAGTTGCGGCCTTTGACATTCTCCTTAACTTTTCAGGTACTTCTTTATTATAATTAGATTGCAGAGACTTGTTAACTCAATGCAAGCTTGTTCCCCCATTTATTACACTACTAGTGCTGTTCATCTTACTCCAGGGTTAAGATTAGCCGCCAACCAGTAAAACCAATGAGTCAAAATATTGTCTCAAATTGCATCCTTCCTTGCTGCATAACCGCCAAAAACTAACGACATTGCTGAAAGAATCTGGAAGTAACAAACTAGTAGAGGAAGTTCCGCATACAGCAAAGAGTTTTCAGTATGAAGTGAGTGAATGAAAATAACCTTTATGGAAACAAAACATGCAATACTTTGCTTCAGCAGGGATGATGCTTCTTTAGTAGCTCGGCAATTGAAATTTGCATAGAATTCCCCATGCTATACATTAATATGCTGGAAGTTCAGAACAACAAGAAGCCGTTTGGAATACATTTAAGGAAAAAATAAGATTCGAGTCATTTATTTGGAAATGACCTGACTATATTAAAGAAATGAAAACATTATTTTTCAATAAAACTAAACTTTTTGACTGACAAACGATTATTTGATTAGATATCTACATATGTTATGTATTGTATAGAATGGACAACAGTGTAACCTGAGTAACCAACTCAGGCTGGCTGATTTAGGACTTGATCCTTAGGAAACATCAAAGCTAACAGTGTAGATGATAATCTGGTTACCATTAGACTGTAATCGATAAGCTTGGAATGAAGTGAGTGCAGATCCATCCAGCTGGATGACAATGGAAAGGATGATAGTGTGTCAACCATGTCACACATTGAAGTCTGGTCAAGGAGACTGAGAAAGAACATGTTTTACAATCACATACGTTATTTGAGATTTCTCGATAAGAGCTATTTCAGAACACACACACGGACTGAAATCAGGATGCAGAATGTCAAACATGGAGTGAGATTTTCCATCTGCACTCATCCCAAGACTGGAAAATCCCTCCCGAGGACAATGGATCTTTGCATGGATCCGTATCTCACCTGCTACAATTCCCTCCTAGGAGTTCTGAGAAAAATCCATACGTGATTTGTGAGATAACAACTAAAGGCTTTGGAGAGGAACATAAACTTGAAGATTAGGCAACAGTTTGCAAGGACTATGGCTGATTTTTGAGGAGGGGATAATGTTGGCATTGGAGAGAAGGAAAGTCCCTGGAGAGATGGTACCATTAACAATGTCAAATAACCTTAAAGTGGCACGTGGCACACTGGTTAACACTGCTGCTTCACAGCTCCAGGAATCTGGGTTCGATTCCTGGCTTGGGGTCACTGTCTGTTTGGAGTTTGCACATTCTCCTCGTGTCTGCGTGGGTTTCCTCCAGGTGCTCCGGTTTCCTCCCATAGTCAGAAGATGTGCAGGTTAGGTTGATTGGCCATGCTAAATTGTCCGTAGATACATAGGTTAGAGTATTAGTGGGTAAAATATGTATGGATATGGGGATAGGGCTTGGGTGGGATTGTAGTTGGTGCAGACTCGATGGGTTGAATGGCCTCTTTCTGTACTCTAGGGTTTCTATGATTATATTAAAATTAATTTGTCATTTACACACCCATGGTGCAAATTTTGAATGTCTTAAGTTCATATGATATAGGAGAAGAATTAGGCCATTTAGCCCATTGAGCCTGCTCCACCATTCGATCATGCTTCTTATCCCCATTTTCCTGCCTTCTCCCCATGGCCTGTCAACCCTTCTTGTATTTTGTCCCAATCTTTCTCCATAGTAACTATATCACTGAATTTAGTAATAATCACAATGCAGTTGATTTTCAACTGCCCTCAGGCAAGTGGGGATGAATAGTAAATGCTGGCCAGCCAGCAACATCCATGTCCCATGAATAAAAAATATGAAATAATACTTCTACTTGCCAAAGCTAAATCATTTTTAGTGAACAATAGGAATCCCTGTAGAAGAGTGTAAAGCATTGAGATATTGACTTGAGGGTGGGATGAAGGGTTTAAGGGTTAACATCAGAAGAACATGTTGCTGATGTAATACCACATGACTGAGTAAGAGAGATCTGGGGGGGTAGCAGAACTTTTAATTTTGTGCAGTGATCCAAATATGTATATAATAGCTGTAAATAAAATGTAATGGTTTTAACACAGAAGTGAGTAAACAACAAACAACACCAATAAAGCAGTAATAATTCCAGGATTCAATGCAAGCGTGGAATCCACACTAGCACTTCCGCAATAATTTTGGAACATTGAAAGCTCACATTAGGCTGAACAATGGGCCAGCATAGATGCAATGGGTCAACGGGCCTTTTTCTGTGCTATGAGCCTCAATGCCTAGAGAAAGAGGTTTTCCAGATCTAGAACCTCTTCTTATCTGCGAAAATAAAAAACAAAAGGGTCAGGTAGTATATTACTTTATACAGTTGCATCTATTGCCAACAACGTAACGGTGAGGCAGATAGATGAGAGTTCAACTTCTAATGAAGAAGTCTTGCAAGCAAATGATTAATATTTCAGTATTTGTAAAGATTTAATTATAGAAAGAGAAAACTTTAACAAGTACAAAGAGAACAAAGAAAATTACAACACAGGAACAGTTCTTTGGTCCTTCAAGCCTGCATCAACCAAAGTGTAAGCAAAGACCAGGTGAGAGCACAGATTTGGTCAGGTGAGCAGAAAATTATAACTGTGAATTACTGTGTGATTGAAATGTTGTTGAGATCTCAGATGAAGCTCGATCAGATTTCTTGCAGACAAGAGAGGGTTTCACTCTATTTAAGGCAATACAAATTGCGAGACAAACTGAGCTCAGAAAACAAAATAGGGCATCGCAGTGAAGGCAAAGTCCTATGGAAAAGAATGAGTGAGGCCTTTCAGTACTCAGGACTTAAGAGGAAAAGTGTACCAAAACAGAAGCCCGTGAAAGTGGGAAAATCACGATAACCACCATCTTGAAATGCTCTCAGCGTGGCTGGAAAATCCTGCACAAGTGAGAAGCAAAGAGAGAAGACTGCCGTAAGTGTGAAAAGATTTACCATTCTAAAACCGCCTGTTGATCTAAAATATTGACAACCTGCAAAAAAGAAGGGAGGAATATTAAAACCAAACCGCATATAAGAATTACAAAAAGAATCACGGAGAAACAAATTAGCTTTCCTAGGGGAATTAAATGAAATGGGGAATAAATAGAGGAATATTAAAATTGAGGTGGATAAATATGCCACAGTAATTAAATTAGACAGGGAGGCAGAAGTTTCTTTCTAATCCAATGAAGCAAAATGGCTACAAGCACATTATACTACAGCCTTCATCTATCAACAGTCCACGTGGAGCTATCAGAATGTCCTAAGTCAACAGTTGGCAAAATTGAAGTACAAAGATAGAGAAATATGCTTTGTATGTCATCCATACGCCTGCACAGCTTAATAGGAACACTGATTCCACTATTGATTCTTGTGGAACACCACTTCCCATCTTGAGCAACTTGGAGTAACTGTGCTTAGTTCCTGTTTTTCATTTGTATTCAACTCGCTATCTATTAGCTCCTGCTCCCCTAACTCCACATGTTCTAGCTTTGGTCATGAGTCTACAATGTGGTACTGTTCAAAATCCAAATATATTACATCAACGACATTACCTTTGTCTATTCTTCCTGTTCCTTCTTCAAAGAATTTAAAATGGTTGCTGATGTAAAACTTCCCTTTTTGAAATCTGTGTTGACTATTCTATGTTATCATGTTTGGTTTCAATTACCAAAATCTTGTTCCTGTTCACACCAGTGGGATCTTCATGTCCCATTGATGGTGCACCCCCACAGTAGGTTTTTAGGCGGTGATGGGTACCTTCAATGGGAAACCCAGTTGACAACTGCAGACCATAAGATCCCACCGCAGCAAGAGGCATGCCGCCTCCCGCTGCCAGCAAACACACCATAGAGAGGGAGAAAATTCCCCCCTGAGATGTTTTTCTATTAATGGTGTTGAATGAAAATTACATTTTTACTTCTTTCATTTACACTAAGCTGATGGATTTATAGCGGCACAGTGGCACAATGGTTAGCACTGCTACCTCACAGTGTTAGGGACCCGGGTTTGATTCCGGGCTTGGGTCACTGTCTGTGTGGAATTTGCACGTTGTCCCCATGAATGTGTGGGTTTCCTCCAGGTGTTCTGGTTTCCTCCCACATTCTGAAAAGTGTGCTGGTTAGGTGCATTGACCCAACTGTAATGACTATGGGAATTTAATAGTAACTTCATTGCAGTGTTAATATAAGCCTTACTTGTGGCTAATATGTAAACTTTACTTTTACTTTAGGTTTCAGGAGTGGTTAACCTCCCTTTTTAAGTAAAGGAATCACAATAGCAGAGATTGATATGGTAAATATGTGAGGTCATAGAAATAGGGCTGGGTTGGATTGTGGTCAGTGTAGAATTGATGGGCAGAATGGCCTTCTTCTGCACCATAGGGACTATATTCTGTTATCTAATAATGTCATTTTTCAGTGTCTCATTTACATGCAGGTTTTCATCACTGTGTTTTATGAAACATGACACAGCTAATTCGAATGCAAAGTACTAAAGAAACATAAGGTCATGGGACAAACATCAGATTACATAAAACAGAAGATATAACTTGAGGATAGAATGCTCCCCACAGAGTTGCCCTATCTGACTGGAAGAACCACTTTCAAAGCTATATATCTGCTGACAGGATTTCAACCTCTCCCTGCAACATTGGTTGATAGCAAGCAGCAGAGGCTAAAGCATAATGAATTGGAGATTAAAACTTACAGTTAAATCCCCACTGGCCAAAGATCTTTAATAAATGGCAGCCAGTCTATGTGTCCTAAGCCTTCATTCTTGTGCTCTTCCTTTTCCTAGTCTAAATATTTTCCATTTTCATGTTTGCATCACCAATGTGAATCAGTCAGCTGAGACCAGAGCACGGATCAAAGATTTTTTTCCAACTAAAGTCTATCCCAGGCTAGAAGCATCAGGAATGCTCAACTAAAACAGGGGCTCCTATTTTATACAAACATACACACAATCATACAAACTAGGAGCAGGAGTAGACCATTCGACCCATCGAGTCTGCCCCACCATTCAATAAGAATTATGGCTAATCTAATTGTGACCGCAACTTCACGTTCCAATTGCTCCTGATAGCCTTTGGCTCTCTTTTTGGTTAAGAATCTATCTACCCCTGTCTTGAAGCTATTCATTGACCCTGCCTGTACCTGGGGAAGAGAGTGCCAAAGATTCACAACTCTCTGAGAGAAATAATAATTCTCATTTCCATCTTAAATGGGACACTCTTTGGTTTTATGCTGTGTCCCCTGGTTCTAGTTTTGACTGCATCCTTTCAGCATCCCCCCAGTTAAATTCCCTCGGGATTTTATATGTTTCACCTTTTATTCTTTGAAACTCTAATGGATACAGGTCCAGGGTGCATAAACAAGGCAAAGGTCAGGAAACACATTCAGAGAGTACTGTAGAAAACCAATTATTCAATGTACGGCAGCTGTGAAATTAGCAAGTTTGGTTGTATTAATGTGGAACGTGGAACACATACAGTGTACAAGGAGATCATTTGGCCCATTGAGCCTGTACCAACAACAATCCCAC
Organism: Sphyrna mokarran; assembly: GCA_024679065.1. Taxonomy (NCBI): domain Eukaryota; kingdom Metazoa; phylum Chordata; class Chondrichthyes; order Carcharhiniformes; family Carcharhinidae; genus Sphyrna; species Sphyrna mokarran. The sequence continues at coordinate 39,939,033 of JAGIQG010000015.1, forward strand.
CCAGACCCTATCCTCATAACCCCAGATATTCATCGCTGATACAACAGGTTAATTTCGCATGGCCAATCGACCTAACCCGCACATCTTTAGAGTATGGGAGAAAACCGGAACACCCAGAGGAAACCCACACAGACACAGGGACAATATGTAAACTCCACACAATCGAATGAGGCTGGAATTGAACTTGGGTTCCTGGCTCTGTGAGGTAGCTGGTCTAACTACACTGCCCCAGTGCAGCCCCTAAAAATCCTAGATTAATTAATTGATTGAATTTTAGTTCCATCAACTGCCCTGTTGGGACTTGAACCCATGTATCCAGAGCATTAGCCCAGACCTCTTGATGACTATTGTAGTAATATTACCACTATGCCACCATCTTCACAAAGAGGTAGAATGCAAAAAGGCAGAGATGATGTTGTTATTGTACAACGCATCAATTAAATGTCATCCAGGCCTTGAATCTGGTAGGCCCACCTGCAGATGCCCCTCCCCTACCCACTGCTGCAGAGGGGTTGCTGGCAGCCTCCATCCTGAACTCCAGAGGCAGCTCCAGGAATTGTTCAAGCGAGTCCTGACGTTTGCACGCCATGTTGTTCCAAATGTGTTTTGCACCAGTGTATCTTCCCGCTGGCACCATGGTGAATCAGCCGTGGGTGTTTGGGCCCTCATCTGCATCCCATTAGCAAGATGGAAAGGAGTTTCATACCAGACTCCAGCAGGTTTCCCCATCCGCCATGATGGACACCAGAGGAAGATCCCATGATGAAGTTCACACCAGTGTAAAATCGATTTCTGAGCCTTCTGCTGAATGGTTCCCCTCTGCCCACGGGAGCGTGGGAGAATTTCCCCCAAAGTGACAAAGAAAGGTTAAAGAACACGACTGGATTTCATTGAAATAGAGGGTTTGAATGACCGCAGTTTTGAAAATTCTGAAGTGGCTTGGTAACATTAATGCATCAAAATTGTGCAAGGAGCACAAGAACAGGGAGGGACAAACAAAAAGATTAGAAAATAATATTAAGGATTGAAATAGCAATAGATGTTGCTGAAAGAAGTGGGATTTAGTATTATGATGAGAATGTGAAAAACTGGGATTGAGATTAGCCAGAAAAAAAGGCTTAAGGGTACAAAAATCTTTTTTCTTTTCTAAAGATCAAGTAGGCCAGGATTTTCCTCCATTGCTGCTGGTGAGATATTCTGGTCCCACTGACACTGAACCCCCACACAAAGTTTCCCAGTGATGGGGGAGTGCATACAATGTGAAATTGACAGCGGCAGGAACAGAGAGCCAGACAGATCCTGCCATTACAAAACGCGCTGCAAGGATCTCTATTAACATTTATTTACCACAGAAAGGAGAATTGGAAACAAATGCACAGAACAATATTCCCCATATTATTTGCAACTTACATGCAGAAAGTGAGAATATATCTGAGAAATCACTCAGGTTTGAAAGACAACCACAGAATTCTTACAGTGCAGAAGCAGTCCATTTGGCCATCGAGTTTGCATCGACTCTCTGACATAGCATTTCATCTAGGCCCTATTCCCGTAACTCCACATATTTTACCCATTAATTCCCCCCAATCTACATATCTTGAGACACCAATGGGCAACGTATCATGGTCAATCCACCTAACCTGCAATTCTTTGGAACGAAAGATTGTCTCTGAAAGCAGCCCTGCCAAATTAATTTCTAATGAATTTCACCACATCTTTCTCCCTCTGCGACAAAGATACATTCTTACAAGAAAATTTATGAGATAAACACTTCAAAATTATTTTCTAAAGAACCCATGAAAGCTTATCAATAAGTTCATCCATTTATTGTTCAATAGGGAAAAGATCTTTTTGATGTCTCCCTTCTTGCCTCCCCACCTCCACCTTTCCAAACTTCCACTCATGTATTCCTCCCTTTGATCGATCCTGATCTTTTTCCCGAATTTCCATGTGTAGACTATCTGTTGCTTCTTCAAGGCCTCACTGCCCTCCATTTGTGCAATTGAGACCCATGTACAGATTCTAACTTCTCCAGTATACAGTATACCCCAGCCTCTCAGTTTACTGCCATTGCCTTCTTTCTCGAAACATTGATGGCATCGGCCATTAATTTCAGACTTTGATGCGGACATTGCTGAATAGAGAAGAGACTGAGGAGCATGGCGTGCCAGTTTGGAGCTTTCTTTCAATAATACTCACTTCACAGTTGATGAAAGCAGGATTACTGGCTCAGCATGAAACCCCTGGAAACCGCGGTTGCAGAAATACCTTTGTTCATGCTTGTAAACAGCTAATTTAAGTCCGCTTAGATTGTTCCACAGATCAGCAAGTGAAAGTCCACCTTAATCAAGTCCCGAGTTCCTCCCAGAACATGCCCATCCCATCGGGAAAGAAAGCAGAACAAACCATTTGAGGGAAGGAGTTAGGAGAAATCATGTGCTTAAAGTGACTCCCAGATAACCAGAAATATTTGCAGAGAATAACATTGAGACCAGGCGGGGGAAGAAAGTTAAGGTTTGAGTTAAAATATGAGTAAATACAAACTTTAATTATGTTAACTAAGCCTAGTAGAAATCTGCTGATTGATGACAATTATTTCTTATTGCCTCTTCATGTCGAAATGCAAATTGATGCCTGTGATTTTTAACTAAAGATATTTCCTTCCAGTTTGCAAGAAACGACACAGAACTAAGTGAGCCAATTAAACTCTTCACACCATCAATCCTGCCAAAACAGTCCATTGTGCTCTCAGGTAATATTATGGTGATGCTAGTACCGTAATATATTGAATATGTTTCCCGTATAATCCCATGATAAAACTCACGAGTTTCAAATATATTTCTTCACTGGACACAGCTACTGTATTCATCTGATCAATCTGCCCCCCTCCCCCCACAACTGCTACCAGCTGAGCCTAAATTGCAGAGTATTTGTCTTGGGATTCCACCTTTTTACTGCCTTTTTATAGTCCGTTGCATTAGGTACTTTCAGAAGAATCTGAAATGAATCTTGGTTTTAATAAGCACCTACAATCAAATAAGCACACACCAAGGATGGTCGAGATTCCCCAGTGGTTTAACTATAATCAATTAATGACACATCACAGGAAACAGTTGAAATCTATGTTAGTTAAAGGCCTACTTGTAATTGATATTAACAGGCCAGAGTTTACGGAATTCCTCAGTTAATCTTCTTAGTTAGTGGTGGGCGCTTCCTTCCTTTTTTTCAAACTGCCTTTTCTCTCCTCCTCTCCTGATGGCACTGACAATTCACAAAGCCACTGTTTATTTATGAGTTTTGAGAGGAGTTATTGGAAGGCTCAATGCCAATTCATCATTGCCCCTACATGAATGCTTGTGGCACAGAATCATAGAATTATTGAATCTCTACACTGTAGAAGGAGGCCATTCGGTCCATCGAGCTTGTACTGACTAGGCCCTATCCTCATTTACTTACACTGCTAATTCCCCCTGACACAAAGGGGCAATTTAGTCTGGCCAATCAACCTAACCCACACATCTTTGGACTGGTTGGAAGTATTCAGTGGGGATTTTCCCCTCCTTAACCAAGGGCGGTTGTCGCACCTTTACAAAGAGCAAAGAAAATTACAGCACAGAAACAGGCTCTTCAGCCCTCCAAGCCTGCACTGACCATGTTGCCCGACTTGATTAAAACACCCTACCCTTCCAGGGACCATATCCCCCTATTCCCATCTCATTCATGTACTTGTCAAGGTATCCTTAAAAGTCACTACCGTATCCGCTTCCACTATCACCCCTGGCAACGAGGTCCAGGCACTCACCACTCTCGGTGTAAAAAATCTGCCTCGTACATCTCCTTTAAACCTTGCTCCTTGCACCTTAAACCTGTATCCCCTGGTAATTGATTCTTCCACCCTGGGAAAAAGCTTCTGACTAACCACTCTGTCCATGCCTCTCATAATCTTGTAGACTTCAATCAGGTCTCCCCTCAACCTCAGTTGTTCCCGTGAGAACAAATCAAGTTTCTCCAACCTCTCCTCATAGCTAATGCCTTCCGTACCAGACAACATCCTGGTAAATCTTTTCTGTACTCTCTCCAAAGCTTCAACATCCTTTACCACACCAAATGCAACAATTTTGGCACATTTTGGACAATATGATTTAGCTGCCCGCTGAGGAAATTGGTCTTATTTGTTGCTGCTTTTCATTTTTGTTACCTAGAATTCTGGAATCTGGTTGCAGGATCGATTCTCTTGATGTAAAATTAGGTCCATTGGTTCATGGTAGTTGCATAAGTCAAGTTGCATTATTGATACAAGGAATTACCTGATTTACTTTCAAACTGTTAAAAATCTGGGCTTTAGGGACAGTATTTCATGCTTCAGTCCATTTTTCACAAAAACCACAAAATCTGTTGCTTTGTTCACGGATAATTTGCTCGGAATCTGGTGATTTCTCTAGCCAGGTTCCTCTGCTAGTAACTCACAGTAAGTATAAACCCTAAAGGAGTTATACAGAGGGAATTCTTTGAGCTGTTTTGTCGAATCCCATATTTTAAACAGCTTGCAAATCAAAAACCAACAGCAGGAATACGGCCAACAGTGTATCAACATATAATATTAAGCAAACCATGGAGGAATTGCTGGGAAGATGGTGGCATATTGGTATTACCTCTGGATTAATAACCCAGAGGCTCAGGGCAAGATCTGGGGACCTGGATTCAAATCCACCATGGCAGATGATAAAATTTGAACTCAAAAAGTATCTGGAATTAAGACTTTACTGATGGCCATGAAAACATTGTCAATTGTTGTAAAAAAAACCTGTCTGATTTATTAATGTCCTTTAGGAAGGGAAATCTGCCATTCTTATCTGGTCTGGCCTACATGTGGCTCCATATCCACAACAGTGCAGTTGATTCATAGAATCATAGGATCCTACAGTGCAGAAGAAGGCCATTTGGCCCATCGAGTCTACACCTGCCAAAATCCCACCCCGGTCATATCCCCATAACCCCATGCATTTACCCTAGCTTGTTCCCCTAACACTAAGGGGCAATTTAGCATGACCAATCCACCTAATCCACACATCTTTGCACTGTGGGAGGAAACCCATGCAGATATGGGGAGAACATGCAAACTCCACAGTGACCCAAGCCAGGAATCGCACCCAGGTCCCTGGCACGCTAAAGCAGCAATGCTAACCACTGTGCCACCCATGCCACCCCTCTCAAATGCCTTCTGAAATGGAGGGCAGTTAGGGATGGGCAATAAATGCTGGCCCAGCTAGAGAGACTCACATCCTGTAGATGAATATAATAAATGATTCTTTCAGGAGCTTCTGTTAACTTCAACATCTTAATAATTTAAATAGTTTTCCATTTGACATGCAGTTCTTTTGCAAGTTGTCCTGAAGGACAGATTACAGTGCCTTTAAATGGGTCAAATAGATCAATAGACGTGTAGTCTCCAAATTGATTAAGATGTTTTAATTATTTTATCAATAACAGGTTTCTTATGTAAAATCTTTTACAATCCATTATCCAGGTTTCCAGAAGACCATCTCAATTTAACATATTCCAAATTGTTTGCACTGTACCAGTAAGTGCCACGATGTCTGCTATTTCTTTGCTTTAAGTGCTGATAGTGGCATTATTAGCAAAGCTCAAAAGAAGCAGAAAACTGGCATGGTTAATTCAGGCTAATTAGTATGGTGGGAGCTGAGCCTTGTACTTCAGAGGTTCCCATGCCCTTGCATGCCTCTACCTGATTGCCTTGTCCAAAAGCAAACCCAGGAGGCACTTCCAATTATATCATAACCTCTCAAAACACCAAGCCACTCAAGGCTAATTTTATCCTATTAAACATACTGAAGGATTCAGGGGAAAAAATATCCCTTCGTGCACCAATTAGCAGTTGCTTCACTGAACATCTCCACAATCCTTTGTTACAGTACTCTTCCGTTGTCCTTTCCTTTTTATACCAGAGTTAGATTAAATACAACAGAACTTTGACTGCCTTTTTGACAACCTGCCTGTTTGAGTTTTGACTTAACTCTCTTGCCAGATAATTCTCTTATTTTGTTTTTTTCTCTTGCTCCCCATCCCCCAGTTCATGCAGATTAAGGAGGGAAAAAATGAAAAACTCCGCAGCAGTTTCACACAATTACTCTTTTTTTGGGGATGTCAGCATGCCCATTGTCCATCAGACAATTGGTTTTATGCAAAAAGAGTTGACATCTAAACAAGAAGCTCCTATCTCTGTTTGGGCCAATTTTCTTAATGATTTTGCAGGGCTTAATCTGTTAGCGTCAATGTTTAGTTCCATTAGCAGCTAAAGTCTCAGAGTCCACAACTCATTGGCCTGAGAGTAAACAAAGAATTCGGGGCAGCGGCGAGAAACAATAGCTAAGCTGCTAAAACAATTTTGTCATCAGATGCCCAGAGTTTACGAGCTGATGATTTTCCTCCCACTACTACTTTAATTCTGTTTAAGATAACAACCCCCCCCCCACCCCAGTGTAACATTATAAGACTAGCTTATCTGTTTTCCCACCCCTCTGACCAATCCTAATGGTTATGTAGATGTAAACCCACGACAGTGAAATGAGCGGCAGCCAGCAGTAATCAGTTTCCATCAATGATTTCAAATGGGTCTAAAAGTCCTGGAATGGCAGTAAAAAATTACATTTGTAAAACTCCTATATAACAGATTGGTTCTCCCCCTTAAAGCCTTCCTCATGGCCATTCCCATTAGATTTAAATGATAATTGATTTATTTAATTAAAACTATGTAACAAATCCTTCCTTGATTGCACTTACTTTTTTTGGGCCTCAATAATAAATGCAAGACACATCACTGTGGCACAGTGGTTAGCACTGCTGCCTCACAGTGCCAGGGACCCGGGTTCGATTCCCAGCTTGGGTCACTGTCTCTCTGGAATCTGCATGTTCTCCTTGTGTCTATGTGGGTTTCCTCCGGTTGCTCTGGTTTGCTCCCACGGTCCAAAAGACGTACTGGTTCGGTGCATTGGCCATGCTAAATTCCCCCTCAGTGCACCCAAACAAAGTGTGGAAACCAGGGGATTTTCACAGTAACTTCATTGCAGCGTTAATGTAAGCCTACTTGTGACACTGATAAAAAAACTTCAAACGCATTGCTTTATAACCCTGACTCAAATCACTAATCTTTTATTTTTCTCTTCAATGGCATTCACATACTTAAAAATATTATTTGTATCAAGCAAAACCAATCATGTTCAGTCATAGTTTAAATTGCTTTGTGTAGTTTTGAACTAATTTTTCATACTAGAATGATTCTGATAACTTCTTAATCTCCTTGCAATTGTTATTTTTATATTTACATTATAGATAATCAGTCTAGCAAGCAACAATTGAGTGAATATATTAATCTATCCAGCAACAATTGAGTGAGTATATTAATCTATCCTGTTTTGGACTGTACAGCATCATAATGAACTATCTGAATATTCTTTGCAGCTTTCAAATCATGCAAATATTTTCAGTACATTTCCAAAACTGGATATTATCCAGCAGAATTGGAGATGGCCATTCACACACAATAGTTATACAACAGCTTCTGCTCTGATGCAGCACAATTATACATTATATAAGCATAAAAATACATCAATACAGGGTGAAGCCCTCAAATTTACTTAGCATTACATTTGGCAAATGTTGTGAGACCAGTTTCGAAGAACTAACTCAAACTAATTTGGCTTTGGACTGAATACAGTAGCTGGTGCAAACAGGCATTGTAAATTCTAACTCGGTGCTGTTATCTCTACGTTCTTCTGGAGGAGAACGTTGTCTCCAGCTGGAACTTGCATTTTAACAGTGACAATAATTGTAATTTCCTGGCTAGAGACCAACTCCTCTAAGACATTTGGTTTGGGAGTTTTTTTTAAAAAATCAACAGTCTTGTATAAATAGCTGCCTTCAAGTTTCTTTATTTCAGATTTTGATGCAGCACTTTGTGCACATCCAGCAAAGGTAAAACGGTAATCTGTTTTTAATTGCTAACTTTTGTTTAAGGTCCCCCTCTTGTGCTGTTAGATTTGAAATGGGGAGCAGAGATTGAGTCGAGTCTAGCTTTGCTCTCCTACTGGTTAACTTGTTTCATTTCTGGTGCAGACTTGTCACCAGTAATAAAAGAAAATGGTGGTCATCACTCTGTCCTGAACTTCTTTCACCAGCTCAGTGAGTGCTGAACAGTGCTATAGCTCGATTGCTGACTTTTTCTTAAAAACCATTCTATTGAAAATACCTGTCAGCCCACGAGGATCCAGAGTAGCTACTGATATTTGCAAGTTTACATGTTCAATTACCAGTCAAACAAACTAAAGCCAGAATGTTCAAAGCTCAGAACAGTTTAAAGTCAGAACAGCTTCTCAGAATACCAGGGAAAGACTGGTCAAATCACCAAAAGCAGATTTTCTATTCCAGGGAGACTTTCAGCTAACCAAGGAGAGTGAGAGAGAGAGAGAGAGAGACACCTCTTGCCAGCGTGATGTCCCATCTAAAAATTAAAACCTGCAGCTCAGAACTGAAAATGAAGAGTTCCTGTCATCTGACCTGCAAACATTCTTCCTCCTGACAATGCAGGGTAATAAAACTAATTCACAAAGTAAAAATAAACAACTCCCATTTAAGCCACTTAAGGTGCAATAAAAGGGGCTTGTAGACAGCTCAGCAACAATATATCAGCTGAGGTGTGATTTACAGAAAACATGATTTAAAGAAAACTCCTAAAGATAACTAATATCACAGTCCACCCCTTAAGAAAAAAATGAACCATCAACATTCACAGTTGGTTTCATTTTTCAGTCCTTGTCAGTTTCACACTACTTGTACTCTACAATAAATATACATAAATTTTACAATATCAAAACATGCAACCATAACAGTGATTTAATCCACTTCAGTTCTTTTCTTCCAGCATCAAACACTCCTTTTCTCATCACATTTTGTGACAAAGCATCAGCAATTGCATTCTTCCTTCCTGCCACGTATATAATCTCTAAATTAAATGGCTGCCATAATAGACTCCATCAAAACAGTCTGGCATTTTTAGTCTTAAATTTCTCCAAAAATGTTAACAGATTATGATCAGTATACACAATTTTCTCAGATGAATTACTGGTAACATAAATGTTAAAATGTTGCAATGTCAGCACCAAACTCAAGGTCGCTTTTTCAATCATTGAATATTTCTTCTAGTGATCATTCAATTTTTTGGAAAAATACCCAATAGGCTATTTTATTCCTTTGTTGTCTTTTTGTAAAAGCATGGTACCTTGAATGGTTTTGTGTAATTCGGTGTGGACAATACAAGAGCAGTGATTAACATGGCCTTCAGACCATCAAATACCTGTTGACACTCCACCATCCACTAAAATTTGCTACGCTTCTTCAGCAAGTCAGTCAGTGGAGCAACCATTAACTAAAATTCAGCATAAATTTACAGTAAAAACCACTCAGATCCAGATATCTCTACTTCTCTTCTTGTCAACAGAACTCCCAATAATTTCTGTTTTCACAAACTGTGGGGCTATCTGCCCATGTCCAATTGTGTGGTCAAGGGACATAACTTGAGTTTTTCCAAACTCACACTTAGCCAGGTTTACCACTAAGCCTGCCTCCTGAAGTTGATTGAATAATTCCACGAGATGCTTCAAATGTTCTTCCCATGCCTGAGTAAAAATCATCAAACCAATGATGTACATTGCACAACTGGGTAATCCTGAAGTGACCTTGTTGATTAACTTTAACTGTTCAAATTTGACTGGGGCATTTTTCATTCCAAATGGCACAACTTTGAACTGGTATAAACCATTTGGTGTCACAAGAGCTGAAATCTCCTTTACCCTTGGGTAAAGGTACCTTCCAATAACTTTTGAATAAATCCAGTTTGGAGATAAAAGTTGATTGTTCCACTTTCTCGATGCAGTGCTCCAATCATGGAATAGAATAAGAGTCTGATTTTGTAATTGCATTAACTTTCTTATAGTCCACATACAATCATTGGCTACCATCCAATTTTGGTACCATCATTATGGATGAGCTCCATTCACTTCAATTATGTCATTTTCAAGCATATTTTCAATCTCCTTTTGAATCAGTGCCAATTTCAGAGGGTTAAGTATATAAGGATGTTGTTTAATTGGAACAGCATTTCCCACATTTACATTATGTATAACCATTCTAGCACTTCCCAACTTATTCCCACATAGTTTTCCATGTGATATGAATAACTCTTTCAGGTCAGTTTAATTTTCCTCTGGAATGTAACTCAATAATTTATCCCATTTTTAATAATGTCCTTAATATCCAATTTAATTTGAGGAATGCCACATTCAGGGTAAACTGGATTTGGTTCTTCACTCTGAATTATAACTACTAAAACATCTTCCTTTTGCTCTCCTTCCTGATCAAAATATCCTTTAAGCATATTCACATGACATACTGTGAGTTTTCCTTCTATCTGGCATTCTTGTGAAATAATTCACCTCACTCAATTTCCTTTCAATTTGATAAAATTTATCAATTTGATAAACCTTGCCTTTAAAGGTTCATCTACCACCGGTAGCAATACTAAGACTAGCAAATCTACAAATTTTTGATTTCTTATCCACTTCCTGTTTTATCATATGCTGTGCCACTTTTAAATGTTGTCTAGCCAATTCCCTTGCTCTGTTCAATCTTTCCATAAAGTTTGACAAATAGTCCAATAACGTAGTCTCAGAACTCTCATTTATCAATTTCTCCTAAATCAATTTAAGTGGTCCTCTTACCTCAATCAAAAATCAATTCAAATGGACTAAATTTGGTTGATTCATTAGGTGGATCCCTAATTGCAAAGGGTACAGATGGAATTCCTTCATCCCAATCCTCTGGATAATCTTGATAATAAACCCTCAACATTGTCTTAAAAGTTTGATGTCACCGCTCTAACATTCCCTGTAATTCTGGATGGTATGCTGTTGAGTGAAATTGTTTTATTCTGAAGATGTCCACAATTTTCTTGAATAACTTTGATGTAAAATTTAACTCTTGATCTGATTATATTTCTATGGATAGTCCATCTCTAGTAAAAAATGATTTGATTTGATTTGATCTGTTTTATCATTGTCACATATATTAATATACTGTGAAAAGTATTGTTTCTTGTGTGTTATACAGTCAAAACATACTGTTCATAGAGAAGGAAATGAGAGAATGCAGAACATAGGCTTATAGTCAATAGGGTGTAGAGAAAGATCAACTTAATGCAAGATAAGTCAATGCAAAAGTCTGACAGCAGCAGGGAAGAAGCTGTTTTTGAGTCAGTTGGTATGTGACCTCAGACTTTTGAATCTTTTTCCCAAAGGAAGAAGATGGAAGAAGAATGTCCGAAATGCGTGGGATCCTTAATTACGTTGGCTACTTTGCTGAGGCAGTGGGAAGTGTAGACAGAGTCAATGGATGGGAGGCTGGTTTGCATGATGGATTGGGCTATATTCATGATCTTTTGTAATTTCTTGTGGTTTTGGGCAGATCAGGAGCCATACCAAACTGTGATACAACCAGAAAGAATGCTTTGTATGGTGCATCTGTAAACATTGATGAGAGTCATAGCTGACATGCCACTGTGCCACCAAATTGCCTCTACCATTTGATTGGAACATCATAGATACATTTATTAAGGATTATACATTATCATATATATCATTATATAATACAAACAATTATATGTTTATAATTGATAAAAATGATTGCTAATTTTCTTTCAAACATGTTAACTATATTCTTAAATATGGTAAAATCTCCCCAGTATGTCATTTGAATAAGACCTGAGATGAAACATCATGCTTATCCTAATCAAGTTCAAAACTTATGATCCAGCTCCATTATTTAAGAATATAGTTAACATGTATGGTAAAAAGATTAGCAATAATTTTTTCTAATTACAAACAAAAACAAACCATGATAATGTACAACACTGAACAAATACACCTAAGATGTTTCAATTATGCAAAAGCTTCCTTTATACAAAACACTTCCATAGGTTTAGCATAACAAAAACTAATGCTCATATGATACTGGAATGGAGTCCTTTGGATGAATGCCGCAGTTCTATTAATACATTCAGGACAGTTTGAAGTCAGAACAGTTTCCCAGAACACCAGGGAGAGACTTTGATCAAAACACCAACAGCAGATTTTCTACTTCAGGAAGGTTTTCAGCTAACCAGCAAAATTTCCCAAAACCAGGGAGAGAGAAACGTCTTTCCAGCTTGGTGTCCCTTCTAAAAATGAAAACCTGCAGCTCAGAACTGAAAATGAAGGAGCTCCTATCACCCAATTTGCAAATATTCTTCCTCCTGACAATGCAGAGTTACAAAACTAATTCCCAAAGTACAAATAAACAACCCCCATTTAAACCACTTAAGGAATAATAAAAGGACTTCTTGTAGATAGCTCAGCAATAATGACATCAGCTAAGGCTGTGAGCTACAGACAACATGGGCCGAAATTCTCCCCAAAAGGTTCTAAATGATGAATTCGCATGAAAACTCGAGAAATTCATGTTTTTTTTCTGTGGGAATTCAGCGAAGACTCCCCCACACTAGTGTGTACATCATTAAAACTCTTGAGGCAGGGCTTATTCCTGCTGAGTAAGTGACTGTACATGTGTCAGTCTGTCAGCACCGGGATCAGTGCATGCGCAATAGCCCCGCACTGCTGTCTTTCTGATTGCTAGCCAGCCCTGCAATCACTACATTGCTGCCTCTCTGAATCCTCCAGGACCTGATCGCTGGCCCCCTGACCATTCCCAGGCCCAACTCCAAACCTCCTCCCCGCCCACCCCAATCTCCAGGCACACCCCACCCAGCCAATTCCCTGCCCCCACAGTCCTGACTGGCTCCCCTTGCAGTCCTAATCCCCCAAGCAGGTTGACGGTTTCCCACCCTGCCCCAATCGCTGATCTCCCTCCTTCCCCCACCGATCCTGTTTGCAGCATGGCAGTAGGAACCCCCCCAACCCCACTGATTGGCTCATCAGGCTCTGCCACATCAAGCCCCTCCAGACCATGCCCCTACCTTGGCACTGCTGGTGGGCAGTGCCGAAGTGGCCCCTGGGCATTGGCAATTTGCCATTGGGTAGTGCTGGGGAGACCAGGCTGGCACTGTCAGGATGCCAATGCCCAAGGGGCACTCTCCACCACCCAATCCTCTGGGGAGCCCCAATTGCCATCTTTCACTCCAGCGGAGGAGCGGTATTTATGCCCCATTAGTGGGGAGTTACTAGCAGACCTGGAAACTTCAGTCCCGGGCCTGCTGATGAAATTTAAATTATATTTAATTGATAATTTAAATGGTCTTCATGTCTCCCTGCAGATTTCTGATGTGGATCTGACACTGCCAGAAATCTGGTGCTAGGAGAGCTATCGGAGTGAGAATGCATCCGTGAACCTGCAAATTGGCCAATGTGAACCAGCCTAGTAACAAATTAATGCAGTGGCATGGGGGAATTGCAACCATGATTTTTTAAAAAAACTCTTAAAGGCACAATAACGTCACAGTGATGCCTCGCTGGATCATCTACCACATCCTATCCAGTCCGACCATTATCTTCTCTACCCTGGGGAATGCCTGCAGAGGTTCAACAAAGTCACCAACCAGCTTGGTTGGTGGTAGTGCTTTCTCAGCTCACAGGAGAACACTGAAACGGTCCTACAAGCACACAAATGATCTCATCCACCTAGCCAGGGTAAATCAATCTTCTCATCTCTCTATAAATTCACACCCTCACATGCCCCTCACAGGTTTGCAGGATGACAGTTCACAATGATATCACGTGATACCAGCTCATGGGACTTCACCACTTACTCTCCCACATCAGTCTGGGCTCACAATCCGCGCACTTCGCATCCTCACCTCATACGTGGCTCCACTCAGCACCCACACAAGACAGGTATCCTTATCATCTGCTCTGGCACACTTCCTGCTCATTCTTGAGAGCTGCAGTGACTTTCGGAGCCAGCAGCAAAGGATGTCCCTGTAGCACCAGCTCTTGAAGAATGTGGCAGATCTGAACCACCAGATCCAGGGATATTCAGAGGTGTTGATGGCAATGCCTCTCGCTCAGCTTCAGAAAGGAAATGCATTCTGTGCACAACAGTCATCTCGAGAGGCACCTACATGCAGCATTTCTGTGAGCCCCATCCTCTGGATCCAGTGGGGGCTCTGCTCCTCATGAGGGTGAAACTCCTTCAGTGAGCAGTCTTCTTTGCGTTTCTTCCTGTCTGCATGTAATGACGTGGACAATACTAAAGGCACCCTCCATCTTCCTGAAGACTGTCTCCCCGCAGGAACATTGAAAGAAGATAGCACTGTACATCAGCCTCAGGTTCCCTTCCTGTCACTGACTCATGAGTGATTGTGCCATTAAGGGCTTGGTTACAGAATGGGCACCTATTGGCAAATGCAATGCAGGACATTGCAGTGACCACTCTCAATGTTACAGCATGCCTTGCCCCTAGTGTGCACCCCCCCCCCCCCCCCCCCCCCCCCCCCCGCCCACCCACTTCAATAGATCTACTGCTAGGAGATGGATTCAGTCCTGCATTTATTCAAGACAAACATTACTCACTCAGTGAACTCTATAACTAACTCTTTTGGAACCTAGGTGAGGGCACAAGTTCTGTGAGTGGATGAGATATTTATTAGAGGAGCTTAGGAGTTCCCATTTCTGAACCAGGCAACAGCAAGCTTCTAAGGTTGGGTTTCCAGGAGGCTCTCCCTCTTTGTCCAGGCACTCACTTGTATTTGGAGTCATGATCACATTGGGGAATTACCACGATTAGTCCAATGCATTATTGCAGGGATGCATCAGAATTAATATAACAATGAACTGGGGCAAGTATTTGGAAGCTCAGCAACGTAAGCTGAAGTGTTTCTTCACTCCACAATCCTCTGGTCCCTACTCACTTCTGACCTTCTGTAAGAGACTCTTTTTCCAGTTTTGACCCAGAGGATGCTTCCTCCACCCTTCCCTCCAAGTCATGCGTCAGTGCAAATTTCTCCAATTTTCCCTGTCTCCAGTCAAGCCCTTGCCCTCTTCCCCTTCCCTTGCCTCTATCTTGTCATGCTACCCCACCCCAGTTGAGCCCTTGCCCTTCAGTACATTACTATCCATCCCATCTTAACAGTGGTCTGTGTACACAGCCTTGCATCTGCAATCCCCCTCCCCATCCTACCTAAAATAAAGTGGTGTTGCCTGCGCAAAATCCAAGGTGCTGTGAGCACTGCATGATGCAAGATGGGTGAACAAACTTCAGGTGCATATCATTTTTGTATCATTGTGAATCATGTTGATCTAATTAGACATTGATGTGATCTTTTGACCCAATATGGGGATATGATTCTGCAAGCTGCCTTGATAGTGGGCACTCATGACATTCTAATGTATTCAAATAGCCTAACCGACACGGTTCAGTAGCAAAGGTACGCCACTAGTGAGGGCAGGAGTGGACAATCGCAACCCACTTTTATGTTGATGGGAAATTGACTTCTTTGCTCTTGTGATGATTTCCTTCCTGCCTGCCATTACACATGATATGTGCAAGACCAAAAAATGGGCTCCTTTTCAAAGCAAAAGTACATATTTGAAAATATCTCCTGATACATTGCCTATCACTGGTAACTTGAGAAAGGGAAGTCAGTTTGGGGGAATGTATTTTCAATCCGGATTGCCATAGTTTACTCAATCTATGGAATTGGGCAAGATAGAATCATAGAATCCCTACAGTGCAGAAGGAGGCCATTTGGCCCATCGAGTCTGCACCAACCACAATCCTACCCGTGCCCTATCCATGTAACCCCACATAATCCCCCTAACACTAAAGGGCAATTCATGCAGGCCTGTTCCCCACAACCCCAAGTACTTACCTGCTAATTCCCCTAACCTACAAACCTTGGGACACTAAAGGGCAGTTTAGCATGACCAGTCCATGTAACCAGCACATCTTTGGAGTGTAGGATGAAACCGGAGCACCCAGAGGAAACCCATGCAGATATGGGAAGAATGTGAAAAGTCCACAGACTGTGACCCGCGGCCGGTATTGAACCCGGGTGCCTTGGCACTGTTAATGCTAACCACTGTGCTGCCATGCTATCCTAGATGTTGGATTAGACTTAAACTCCTAAAAATAATTAATTAAGCACTTTGAAAAAATATCTTTAAATTATTAAATGACCCACAAATCAGACACAAAAAAGATTTGTAAGTCTGCGTTCTAGATATTTCTGGAAAGATGCTCAGGAACTGGGCAGCTCAGCTTAAACTTGACCAGGTGACAACTTCACTTCCTTCTCCTTACAGATAACTTAAACAATTGTTAAACAAGTATTATGCTGCTTACATTTGCATATTTTTCTTAATATTATGAGGTATCACCACAGACCAGCAGACTGTTGCTGACCCACTCTGTTAGATCTTCCACAAGGTGAAGGCAGTGATGTTACCAGGCATGTTACTCAGCACTCAGTTTCTTTGTGAGAGGAAGTTCCTTATTAATTATGGTACAGCGTGCTGATTCCCAAATCCCAAAGTCAACAAATGTAGAAATGCAGTGGCACTCAGGTCAGTCTCATTGTTAGCTTACCCAGCTAGTTCTGTCTCTCTCTTTTTTTTTGCTTTGATACACAGGAGTGAGGTTTCTCAAACATTATGGGTGGGATTTTGTGGCCTCGCTTGTCCTGAAACTGTAAAACCTGCCCAAAGTCAACAGGTCTTCCCATTGCCTGCCCCTCACCCACTTCGATTCCTATGGCAGTTGGGACGGTAAATTTCTGGCGTATTAGTTTGCTTGTACACTTCGGGTACAAGCTCCCTCGAACCTCGAAGTGTCACTGTGCACATGTACAAGCAGTGTGTTTAAGAAACTGTGCTATAAAGTCTACTCCCCAACCTGCACATGCCGAAAATCTACGACAAATCTACCCATTCATAGGTGAGGCTAGATTTTATATCAGGGTGGACTCCTGATTGCCATTGGATTGTGCATTTGTTGACTTTGGGATGTGAGGTTTCAGCATGTAGAACTGTAATAATGAGCTTTCTATCACAGGGAGAGCTGCTGGTGGTATGGACCTGCTGCTGGTATCAGTAGCAGGTCCCCCCTCTTCCTGAAAAACCCACATGCCAGACTTTTACTGCCCTGCCCACCACAGGAATCGGAGTGGGCAAGGGGCAGGCAATTGAAAAGTGGTCCAGCAAAAACAAATACAGGAGCAGAACCCAATACCATCAGGGAATTTCAGTCATCCACTCTGCAACTAGGAGTGGCAATAGCATCGTGGCATTCTCACCGGACTAGTAATCCAGAGACCCAGAATAGTGGTTAGGTTCAAATTCCGTCACTGCAGATGGTGCAACTTGAATTCAATAAAAACCATCTGATGATGAACATGATTAGTGTAAAAACATCACTAATGTCCTGTAGGGAAGGAATTCTGCCCCCAACGCCCCCCTCCCCCCACCCGCCCCCCTGCCCCCGCCCCCAGCACACACACCTCATCTGGCCTACATCATGTGATTCCAGATTCGCAGCAATGTGGTTGACTATTAACTGCCCCCACAATTAGAAATGGACAACAAATGATGACCCAGCCAGAGATGTTGGCAGCACGATAGCACAGTGGATAGCACTGCTGCTTCACAGCTCTAGGGTCCTGGGTTCGACTCCCAATTCGGGTCACTGTCTATGTGGCGTTTGCATGTTCTCCTCATATCTGTGTGGGTTTCCTCCGGGTGCTACAGTTTCCTCCCATAGTCCAAAGATGTATGGGTTAAGTTGATTGGCGATGCTAAGAAATTGCCCCTTAGAGTTCAGGAATGCATAGGTTAGAGGGATTAGTGGATATAATATGAAGAGATATGGAGGTAGGGCCTGGGTGGGATTGTGTTCGGTGCAGACGTGATGGGCTAAAGGGCCTCTTTCTGCACTGTAAGGTCCTCTGATTCTATGAGTTGCCTAGGAATGATTTTTTTTTTAAAAAAGCTTGTATTTATGTATTGAATTAAGCATAGTTTATTTATTATTGTCACAAGTAAGCTTACATTAACACTGCAATGAAGTTACTGTGAAAATCCCCTAATTGACACACTCCAGCACCTGTTCAGGTGCACTGAGGGAGAATTTAGCATGGCCATTGCACCTAACCAGCACATCTTTCGGACTGTGGGAGGAAAGCAGAGCACCCAGAGGAAACCCACGTAGACATGGGGAGAACATGCAGATTCCACCCAGATAGTGGGCCAAGCTGGGAATCGAATCCAGGTCAAAACATCCCAAAGTGCTTAATAAGAGTGACAGCAATAAAAATCTTTTGGTTTCCAAATCACAAAGCGGGTATCAGAATAGGTGGCCAGAAACCTGGTCAAAGAGGTAGATTTTTAAAGAGCATCATTAAAGAAGGTGGAGAGGTAGTGAAATGGAGAGGATCTGAGAAGGAATGCCATGCAAAGCCGACAAGTAAGCTAGCTGAAAGCATGGTCGCCAATGGCGGAGTGATTGAGATCGAAGACGGCAGAGTGAGACAAACATAGGGACCTCGAAGGCTTGTGGGGCTAGAGGAGGCTCATGCTAGGAGGGACAAAGCCACGGAACAAGAAGGGGCATTTTAAAGCTGAGACATCACTGGAGCAGGAACTACTCAAGACCGTCCAGCTCAGGGGCAGGGTTTTCTTGCTGCCCTCACCCTGATATCAGAAAATCCTGCCCGAAGTCAACAGACCTGTGCATGGTCCACGTTCTGCCCACTATGATTCCCACAGTGGGCGAGATGGGAAAATCTAGCCCCTGGAGTGAGCAGCGGATGAAAATTTTGAATCATCCCAGTTCATGCAGGATAGAAAAAGGGTAGCTGGCTGGAGAGAATGAGAATATTCAAATCTAGGGTAACAAAGGCAAAAACAAAGGCTTCAGCAGCCGAAGAACTGAGGCAGGTTCGAAGTAAAAATAAATGTTATGAGCTAGAAGTAGACATCTTTATGATATGCGTATGGAAACTCCCTTCAGAGTCAAACACAACATTAAAACTGTAAATATTTTTGTTCAGCTGAAGTAGGAATGGAGACAGTGGTCAGGAAATAGAGCTTGTGATGGGGAACAAAGACAGTGGCTTCAGTCTGGAGAAGATCAGAATATTCCAATAGTTAGTTGGAAGAAAGTCCTGCCAATCCATTACTGGACATCAAACAAGCAGCATGACAAATCAGAACTAGTGGAATGTCCAAAGAACTCGTGGTGAGGTAGACTATAGGGCCATTGATACATTTGTGGAACTAGATGTTATATTTCCTGATGATATTACCAGGTGGTAACATGTGCTTTAGAAATAGAAGGAAGCCAATGGTAGGTCTTTGCGGTAGTCTACTTCGACCATTCATAGGGGGTCCCATCCCCACAAATTCTCGCAAAGTGTGAAATTGCAAACAATGAACTTGTGCATGCACAGAGTTGGCACACAGGCAGTGCGTGCTTTCTACATGGGAATGACAAGGGGAAGGTGAGAGTTTAACATTCTAAATCGCAGCTTCAGGCCTGCCAACCTGCGATTATATGCACAATCACATTTGCACAGGTAAACAAATTCACGATAGAGGGGGCCGCGAACGCTGCAAGTTGACTGTATTCCAAA
Source organism: Sphyrna mokarran (assembly GCA_024679065.1). Classification (NCBI taxonomy): domain Eukaryota; kingdom Metazoa; phylum Chordata; class Chondrichthyes; order Carcharhiniformes; family Carcharhinidae; genus Sphyrna; species Sphyrna mokarran. The sequence goes on from JAGIQG010000015.1 coordinate 39,958,720, forward strand.
GATAACAGTGCAGAAGAGGAAAGGGACAACATTGAGGGTAATTCTCTGGCAACAACAAGATAGATAATAATGGGATTAAAGTGGCATTAGAGGATGAGATCAAAAAGAAGAGATCATTTATCACTGTTACAGTGGCTGAAAATTTGACTGGAGAGATTTCCCTGTGGATTTGGGGAAAAGACATAAATAGCTTTGGAAAGCAAGAACAAGTTCAAGAACTTTGAAGAGGAAAGGGAAACTAGAGATGCAGCAGTAGTTTGCAAGGATAGTGGAGACTTGCATTGATTTTTTTAGGAGAGGGTTGATGAAAGCAAATTTGAAAGGGGGCTGGGGGGGATGTTGGAACAAGGAAAACAAAGGACCCACAAAGGGAAGCTTAGTTATCAACAGTTTCAGAAACAGATTGAGGAAAGCAGGAGGTGAAGTCAGGAAGAACATTGCAGTAGATGAACAGAATCCACAGAAAGATTTGAGTTCAGGGCTTGCATATGTAGTACGGAATGTTTGGGGCAAGTTTTACTTGAAGACAAGGAGTGGAAGAGCATTGGCAGAGGTAGTTGAATAGACACTTTTGTGACTCCAGGTTCCCTGATCTCTTCGTAATTATTGTCGGAGGTGAAGGTGGCATAAGAATATAGATGGTGCTGGACAAAAAAAGCAAGGCATTATCATTTCATTTTTCAATAATCTTTAAGTAGTGAGCATTGTCAGCAATGGATAGCAAACCCTAATAATAGTTCCAGTGGCCCAGGCACTTATCGTCCACAGATGGTAAAAGAGCTGATTGCCAAAGATATTCAAATTTGTGCTCCTTGGACTTAAGAGAGCAGAGGTGAGCTGCATTCAATGAAATAGTTCTGCCTGATCATCCAGAATTTATCTAAGTGCCCTGCCATATTGCCTTTAATAACAGTGTCAGACATTTTCCCTGTGACAGCGAACTGGCCTATAGTTTCCTGCTTTCTGTCTCCCTCCTTTTTGTATAAAGGACTTACACTCACTGCTTTCCAATCAAATGAAATTAAAAAAATTAAGAACAATGCATCAACTATCGCACTCACCACTTCTTTTAAGACCCCACAATGAAGTCCATCAGAACTGGGGGACTTGTCAACGTATGGATCCAGCGTTCTCTTAGTACCGCTTCCCTGCTGACTGTAATTTTCTTGCATTCCCTCCTTCCTTCCAATTCCTGCTTTACATTATTTCTGGGATGTTACCTGTGTCCTTCATAGTGAATGAAAACAGATATAAAATACCTATCTTTGAAGGATCTTGTGAATCAAGTTGATGACAAAAGAATAATCCTCCATGACACAGACATGAAATGAATGGGGGTTATGATAATCTCACATCAGCTGAGCTGGATGGGACATGTCATCAGGATACCTGACTCAAAACTGTCCAAATAAGTGTTCTGCTCAGAGCTACGTCAGGGAACTCTTTTGGGCGCGGGCCTAAGAAAACATTTTAAAGACCATCTCAAAAGCTTTATGAAGGTCTACTCCATTAATATCAACAGATAGAATTCAGACATCCACTCACGATCGACATTGCCGTCCATCACCAGCAATAGAGATAGAAAGAGAGAACAGTTTCTCCAGCCAACAAATCACAATCACCCATGTGAAAGTCAGCAAGGAGAAGATAAGGTTCATAAGCCATCTGAGAACCCACAATTACCAGTGGCATCTCACTTCTGTCCTGTTATCCACAAAGAAGAATCTACCTTGATATAGGAGTTTTCTGATGATGGTTATATTATTCTGAAGTGGATTAACAAGCCACTCGTTTCATACCACTACAAACAGGACTGCAGCGGTTAAATACGGCTTTGAACAGCAAGCTAGAGAATAGAGCTGGTGAAATAAATGTAGTCCTTGCTAGCAACATCCATGTCCTGAGAATGAATTGAAAAACACAGCATTAAACATGTTGCAAAGCTAAATTTCCATCAGTGATATTCGCTTTTAAGTATTTTTTTAAAAAAACAAGTATGAGTTGAAACTTGAACAATTTGCATCCTGGTGAGAATTAGGCATGTTATTCCTGATCTCTATCTCTTCGGGTAGCAGGCCCTAAGATTAGTGATCATGGACTTCCATTGGATTGGTCTATGATCACACTTGGAAAAGTATTTGCTCTGTCTGCAGTATGGCTGACCGAGAATCTCTCCCATCCTTGCCACCCGCTGCCAAGTATATCACAAGAATTTCCAGCTGAAAATGAATGGGTGGAATTGGGTGGTGGGCACTTCCAGTGATGCTGTTCTCACTGGCCGGAATGGGGTGAATTCTTGTCTGATTCCGCACAGCCTCATTAATTATGCACAAGTAAGCATCTCTCTGAATCACTTGATGAGTCAGGAGCTAATGCATCTGCCTGTCATTAGCTGGCAGGTTCAAAGTGGAGGAACCAGATTTAACCTCCAGTCCAGCACACTCAGATCACTCTCTGCAGCCCATCTGTCTTCTTGGGATTGTGCAAGATGCCTGAAATCTGAAGGCTTGCAGGCTCAAGAAGGAATCTGCCTCCCAATTCAATCACCAGGCCTTGAAGGAGCCTGGGGACAGAGGCATGTCCCCTACCCTAAGGAAGGCTACAGAAACCACATCAAATCAACCTCAGCTCTCCAGCCTGAGAGGCCACTGCCCAAGAGGTCAGTGTGATTGACCACAGCAGAAGTGCCACACAATACAGGAATGATTTCATCCACTCTGCCAGAGTAAGTTCCTCTCAGCTCTCTTCAGTGTCAAATTCTCAGCTTGGCATCATCTACTCAAACAGCACAGTGGCACCATGGTTAGCACTGCTGCCTCACAGCGCCAGGGACACAGGTTCGATTCCTGGCTTGGGTCACTGTCTGTATGGAGTTTGCATGCTCTCCCCATGTCTGCTTGGGTTTCCTCCAGGTACTCCAGTTTCCTCCCACAATCTGAAAGATGGGCTGATCAGGTGCATTGACCTGAACAAGCGGCAGACCATGGCGACTAGGGGAATTTCAAAGTAACTTCATTGCAGTGCTAATGTAAGCGTACTTGTGACTAATAAATAAACTTCAAAAAAAATCTCTGCCTGTGATTGTAACTCTCACCTTTGTACAGTCCTACTTCGAGGTTGTTCCCCCTTGCCTTCTTACACACACCCCTAGCCTTCCAACCTCACTGCCACCTCCGGAAAACCTTCAGTCCCACAGCATGACGTGGAGCTGGAGATCTGCCCTAGCAAAGTAGAATTCACCTGTACAGGAGCAGTGCAGGACTATGGCGGATGGGCTATGTATGTTGCAATTACCTCAAACTCACAAGCAAACTGAGATCCATCTTGTGCATGTGACTCTTTTCCAGATGGATTTGACACCGATGTGATTTCCTGCTGGTAAGGTTGGAAGACCTGCCAAGGTTTTGGCAAACTGGTGTTTTAATGAACTTTCATGAGATGTAAATGACATTCATGCCACCAGCAGGAGTATTGGGTGGCCATTACCTCACCATTGGGAGAATTTCAAACTGTTTCTATGCTGGTGGGTTTCCAACTTTTCAGCTCCCACCGGATTCTCCACTCCCACCTGCCACCAAACTAGCCACTGGCAGAATTCCACCCAATGTGTTTGACCACATTCTAAACGCACATTCTACGGCCATCAAGTCCTGAAGTGGGACTTGAACTCACAGCTTCCGGCCTAGAAGTAATGACACCGCAATTGCACCATCAGATCTTCCTGCTAAGCTAAACCAGAGAATATTATTACAACAAATTGTAATTTTCTGAACTTTTTACTGGGATTAGTGAAATCACAATACCCTGTGAGTTTCTACAAGTTTTCAATTTATGATAAGAGCAAGCCTTTGTACATGGCACTATTGATTTATTCTTACAACCCAATTATGGACAGTTAAACCATTAATAGTGGAGCAAAATCCAATTCCTAACAGTGGAGCAGTGTATCAGTTTGTGCTGATGGTCTCCTGCTGTGCTCACCACAGCTGCAATTTGAATCCAGGCCTTCTTGGTTGCTACAAATGGATTACGTTGGCAGCTGTGTAGAGGACTGGTCTCCTCTTCTGGATCTCTTCCACGGCAGTCCTGAGCAGGAAAACTACACAACCACAGAATAACTGTACCCGATCATGGTGGATGATGCCACCTCATGGCTGTGTCCTGAGAATCCACTCCACGGTTTCAGTGTTTTGGTTGAGAACACTTTGAACAGGCAGCAACAATGACAATTCTTCCACAGGGAAAGCCCATGATTGGCCATCCTTTCCAGGGTCAGCTGACCATTGGACAACATTTATTGTTGGATCCTCACCTGACAAGTCAATAATATCTGCTTAAGGGGCTTGGTCATTGACAACCAACTTCTCAAATGAGCCTTTCACAAGGCCCATTTTTATCACTGGGAGGAGATGGCCTAGTGGTATTATCAGTGGTATATCTGATCCAGAAGCTCAACTAATGTTCTGGTGATGTGAGTTCAAATCCCACAACAGCAGATAGTAGAATCTGAGTTCAATGAGGAAATATCTGGAATTAAAATCTACAGATGACCACAAAACCATTGTTGATTGTCAGAGAAACCCAGCTGGTTCACTAATGTCTTTTAGGGAAGGAAAGCTGCTGGCCTTACACAGTCTGGACAAGTTGTGAATCCAGAGCCACAGTGATGTGATTGATTCTTAGCTGCCCTCTAAGGGCAACTATGGATGGGCAACAAATGCTGATGCCCATATTTCACGAATGAACAGGAAACAAAAAGATTAACTGTGCCCAATTGATGCCAGGAATCCCACTGACCTCTAACTATTTCCAGGTTGCCCATCCCCACTTCCATGCATGAATCCTACCCCCCCCAACCCCCATTCTCCAATTCACCACCCCCAGACCAAAAATTGGAAGGCTGGGCAGCTATTTTAGCAGTTGGTTTTGCAGAGCCGGGAATTCTTCTGACTTTGTGCCCTTGACTTACAGTCAGAAATCTGGGCCGTGCATTTATATAATATTTGTCACAACCTCAAGAGACTGCAAGGTAATTTACAGCCAATGAAGTAATGCAGGACACATGGCAGTCAATTTGCACAAGGCAAACTCCCACTAACTACTACATGATCATGAACTGATTAATCTTTACTTTTATAAAATGTTGATTGAAAGATAAATATTAGTCAGGGCAATTTTTTGTTGCTCTATATTGAAAACGTGGGATGGATCATTTATGGGTGGATGGCACAGTAGCGCAGTGGTTAACATTGCTGCAACCCAGGAGAAAAAGTCATAGGACATTAAAAAATAATTTCTTTTTATTTCTTTGAACACATTAGTTTATTGTTTATAAAAATATTGGAGATGTTGGGATGGGGAGAAATAAATGCCGGACAGGTATGTTGAAAGCAAGAGGCCATTTAATTAATTTCTCGGCTTAAATCCAGTGAGAGTTGGCAACTTTGACTACTGGAGGCCTCCCTGCTGCCCATCCATAAATAATCCTATTTTATATTTTCAGTACAGAGCAACAGAAAATGTGCCCAAACCAATATATATCCTGAAATCATCATTTCACAAAACAGTTAATCTGCTCATGGTTATAACTACAAAATCCTGCAGATTCTGGAATCTGAAAGAAAAACAGAAAATACTGGAAAATCAGCTCTGACGAAGGGTCATCCAGACTGGAAATGTTAGCTCTGTTCTCTCTCCACAGAACATACCACGTCGGACCCGGAAATGAATGACTGCAGCAGATTAACTCAGACTCAATTTCCTTGCTGGCCATTGCCCGGTTTCAATTCTGGCCTCGGGTGATTGTCTGCATGGAGTTTGTACCTTTACCCCGTGTCTGCGCGAGTTTCCTCCGAGAGCTCTGGTTTCACCCCCACACTCCAAAGATGTGCAGGTTAGGTTGGTTGACCATGTTAAATTATCCCCTGGTGTGAGGAGGTTCAGCAGAGTAATAACGTGGATTACGGGCATAGGGCCTCAGTGGGATCGTTGTTGGTGCAGACTCGATGGGCCGAATGGCCTCCTTTTGCCCTGTAGCGATTTTATGGTTCACCCAAGAAAGTAGACAGGGCCTCGGTGTAATGTCTTATCTGAAAGATAGTGCCTCTAACAAGCAGCACTCCATCATCACTGCACTGGAGTGCATGCCCTGATTTTTGTCTCTGGAGTGGGCCTCAGAGCCACGACCTTCAGACAGGTGTGCTAGCAGCTGAACCAAATCTGACACACTCACACTACAGCACCCATTTGAAAGCACAAATACGACCAAATCTTTATCTACAATCAGTAGATAAAATTACACAACTGGATAAAGAGTGTAGACATAAGAAAAATTCTAAATACTGGAAATCCGAAATAAAGATTTGAAGCATTAGCAATTCAGAGCAGGCCATTCAACATATGAGAGGGAAAGGTAGCTTAATGCTTTGGGTGTTTATCACAATTGATAAAATATACTCTGATTAAACAGAAAAATAAACATTTCAAATATCATTTTTTTTTCCCCTTATTTAACTTGAAAATGACCCTCAGCTGCTGTAGCTCCAGCAGCGTTGCAGAGCAACTGCGCAATGCCCAGCAAGGAAGTTTAGTCTCAGTTAATCTGCTGCAGCCATTCATTTCCAGAGCAGACATGGTAGTCTCTGTGGAGAGAGAATAGAGCTAACGTTTTGAGTCTGGATGACCCTTCGTCAGAGCTGATTTTCCAGCATTTTCTGTTTTTCTTTCAGATTCCAGCATCCGCAGTATTTTGCTGTTATGGTAGGTTCTGGGTAATTTGAAACAAGACTTCCAATCAAGATCACTTTAAGTTTTGCATGGGAGTTCATTGTTTTTTTGTATCCTTTATGAATTAGCAAAAACTCCAGTAGTCAAGAGTTGCCAATTCTCACTAGATTTAGGCCTAGAATTAATCAAATGGCTTCTTGCTTTCAGCCACCCTTCCTGTCCAGCATTTATTCCTCCCTATCCCAACATCTCTCAATATTTTTTATAAACAATAAATTAATGTGTTCAAAGAAAATGAAAATGTTTTTTTAAAAAATATTCTATGTCTGTTTCTCCTGGGTTGCTCGTAACAATGTCCAGGAGGTAAATATATAATTCCTGAAGTCATCGGGGAAATTCTGAACGGTTGGCAACACTATCTCTAATTTCATTTAACGCAAGACAAACAGAAAGAAAACATTCTTAAAGAGCCTAGTATGTGCAAAATGTGTTATTGAAAACCCTCATTTTACGAGATCCTTTGCTCGTGCACCAAATTATTCCACAAAATGGGGGGGCTGGGGGAACATTGGTTAAATGGGGTGCATGACTACCACAGCGCTGTTGTCATTGAAGCCATAGTACAATACTGTTTCATTTTTCAGATTATTTGTAGTTTGCTGTTTAAGTTGCTCTCAAACTACTGATTACAAAGCATTAAAGGAATGAACACATTGTATGAAAATCTGACTCGAAAATTTGCAAACACTTGCTCTCAATATCAGTTGATGTGTTTCTTAGTTCAAAACTCCCCGTTAATACTGGGTTATTGTAATTGTAAAGATTACAGTAGGAAAGCTGTCAATAAGATAAAACTAGACAATCCATTTTATCTGAAGGACTTAGTCAATTACAATGAAAATTATCTGTTTCCTCTGCAATATTCCCAATTGAACAAAAACTGTAACTGTAGTAAGATTGGTAAGAACGTCCTATACAAATATTTATTTAAAATATTACATTGGGGGAAGGGAGCAGAGGCAAATTACTCAATGGCAGTTTCACACCAGACCCAGTAACATTTTACTCCAGTAGTTCATTCTAGGCGATGTTTCAGCAAACGAAAGATCAATAAGTTTTCGCTTTTGCAACTATCACAAGCAAATATTCTTTACAGAAACATTTGTGTTCAAAATCCACTGCAATTAAAATTATATTACCTTTTTTTAATCATCCCAAAATGTCTTGATTATCTGTTTAAAATGTCTGACAATGTAATGAGGAACTGGGTGCATAATTTACAAATCTTTAGCAAAAGTTAGATGTAACAATTATAAAATTTAAGTATTTTAATATTGTAGCCATCTATCTACCAGTACTGCTGATTTTATCCCTGCATGTTTGAAGCCGTTGTTCCAGTTTTATTTTTGTAGTGTTCAATTCCTTTTTTACCTGTGTACTCTGTTGCTTTTGTCCTTCAAAATGTAATCTAAAACTTGCAGAAATAAAGTTTATAATGTTCAAAATGCCTGCTGCATCTGCAAGCCACCTTTCTCCTCCAACACTCTGACTCAACATCTGAACGAATGATTTTTTTTTGTCTGTGTGTTCCAAAAGGGCCAAATTCACTAATTATACATTGTGAAAGGAATTTGCTTCAGTGTAAGATGATCCTAGCGATATGCTAATCCCCTTTTCTGCTTGCTGCTGCCTGGAGCCTGTGCTTAATATTGTTTTTTTTTCACTGTACAACAATAAAAGTTGAGGCAACAAAGAAAATAAATGCGCAGCTAAGAAGGTGCAGCTCCAACACATGGCAGACCATTTTTCTCCTCTCCTTCTGGCTGCTCTTTTGTAGGCAAGTGACAGAATACAGCGCCTCTAAGTCAAAAGCAGAAACCCTGCAACTTACTGTGACACACTGGCCCTCACACTGAAGATCTATGAATAGTCAGCATCAACAGACAAAACGGAACTAATCTTTTGTGACAGATTTATTCGTTTTCAGGGAATGGCTTGCTACAGACTCAATGCACTCCAAGCACATGCATCAACAATGGAGACCTTCTGCATGAAAACACTTGTCAGTCTCACAATTACCCCCCCTCCTTCAAAAAAAAACACAAAATCAGTTCTTAATTATTGTAAACATTGAATGGTCTCAAAATGATATCGCCAGAAGTTTTACGAGTTGATTGTACCTCCGAAAGTAGTTGCATGTACAGGGTTCCATCCAAAGGTACAAGCAAATGACAGTGACTGGCATCTGCATTTATTTTTCAAAAAAAGGCTTGCAAACATGTCCCTCCATCTGACACCAGTTTAAAGTCTGCACCAGGCCATAAGCAAAAAGTGTGAGTTTGTAATGTGGCCTCAGCAGCTGCAATAGTACCATTTAAAATTCAGCTTACTCGCAGGAAGAGGGCTAATCCTACCCCCATAATTCCCTACAGCCAAACTGTCCCCCTCCTTGACTGACAGTGAAATGCAAAAGACACTACCATGCTTATCTCACACAACCAGATGGCGGGCTTGGATCAATGCACACATGCCATGATCAATGTGAGCGATAAAGAATTAGGAAAACAGTACTACATGCTCCCAGAAAGCTTGTACACTGCATAATTATTTTATGATTCTACACATGGTTACATATGATACTGAAGTCGAGGAGGAAGGTGATAATGAGACTGACAGAAATAATTTTTTGACTTGTACTTTAAAACACTGCAAAAAGCTAGCAGTTTGGCAACTGGAAGTCAAGCTCCATCAAACTTATCAAATGCTTAAAGATATCTTTTAAGCCTCGTGTTAAAGAGCAATAAGGTTTATGGGTTTTTTTTGAAAATGAACCTAATATTGATTATGCTGCTGTAATGAAATGTCATTACTTCGCAGTAAAAGGCAAATGAAGCCAGTGAAAAGGAACCCATTTGCAACCCGTGCACATGGAGGAAGTATCGAAGGTTGTAGTTGTTTTACATGGAAAGAAAAAGCACACAATTCAGTGATCACTGATTGTAGGCACCAGCCAAATGCAGGCACATAAAGCAGTTGATAAGTTATTTTTATCTGGAAGCTGTTTATTGCGCAGTGATGCATGCAAATGAAATGTTTGATGTGCTTCTACCCTCTCCCATCACCAACAGCAATACCAGAACCCATTCCAACCCACAACTTCTTTCTCTTTAAGTAGGGACGTGTAACATTCAGCTTCAGATACAGACTTACGTGGCTTCTAAAGTGAAACTATAGCCGAAACTATAGGCAGGTGCTAGGCTGTGCAACATAATAGAAATCGCGGCCTTTTGCATAAATTGTAAAAAAAATCAAAAAAGCCGGTAATTAAGCTATTATAATAAGTGAGTGCCCTCAAGCTGGTTTACCTGGTTTTACAAGGTTTTGTGTGCATGTGTGGGAGATTCCTGAATGAAACACTCATCTCCTATGGCTGCCACAAACCGGGAGCTGAAAATCTTTCTGGGTTAGCTCATATCCACTTAACTCCAGCAAAAAAAAAATCAAACGCAGGGAGAGGTGAGGGGGCAATGAAGGGAAGATAACATTTATATGATATTGGCAGGGCTGGGCTGGACTGGGATGGTTGAAAGTCATCCGGGAACTGCAAAAAAAGAAGTTTCTGGTGGCTTTCCACACAACAGCAAATGGATCCTATCGACTGGCTGCAGTTTGTAACGCGGTTTCTGGGAGGTCAAACATTTGTCCTTTACAACCAAGCAAAACATTTATGTTAAATGTAAAAGCAGTTCTAGCGTCTTGAACTAATACAAGCTTATGTGCTAAGGGCCGTGTAGACAGAGGGCGCCACCAAGAGGCTTCTTTGTAATGCTTGTCACTTCAATTGCAATAGTTTGAAGATCACAGTGAAGTGATCCAGGCTGTTGAAGAGAACATCAGTCAGCCGAGTAGAAATGTAATCGCTTCCCCCTTTTTATTTTGCAGAGTTTTCTTTAACAACTCCAAGATCACACAAGCTCCACATCCTAGAGACGTGTAGAAGCATGAAATTTAATTTTAAAAAAAACTTCCCTGAGGGTATATATGGAAAGATATTTCATGCAACCTGTAACTCAATGCAGATAATTACATGAGACGATAAGTTTTCCTTCTGTAACAAAGTCACAAAGCCTCATTTTCACTCAGCTATGTTAACATTGCAAATCAAACTGAGCTTGAATTTTTCAGTGAAGCTGTACAGCTTGATCGAAGGACCACCTCAGTCTGATATCAGCTTCTTTTCTTGGCATGAGATAAGAGGCTGCAAATATCGGTTCTATCTGCTGGTTCCCCCTGGATGCATCTTAATGACACACATTCTCCAAAAAGACAGTCAGCACTGACAAAGGGGCCTTTCTGAAAAATTAAGTTGCCCTACTCTGCAGATGCTGATTTATCCACTGTACGTTTGAATTACTTTTGTTCTCAATCCAGATTTGTGGTTTTCATGGATTTACTAGAAGCAAACAAATTACTTTGATACCTCGTTCCGGGATATCTTGCCAATCTCAGCGGAAGAATTGAGTCCAACTTTGGCCATACGCTTCAGGAGCTATGTCGAGGTCTCGGAGAGAGTGTGAGGACATTTAGCAGAATGATATCGGGGATGAGGAGCTACAGTTATGTGTAGGGATTAGGAAAGCTGGCATTGTTCTTCTGAGAGAAGGGAACGTTAGCAGGAGATTTCATAGCAATGATCAAAGTTGTGAGGTGTTCTGACGGAGCGGATGAACAAAAACTGCTTTTCCTGGCTCGTGGGTCAGTAACCAAAGGATACCGATGTTGAGAAAAGAACTAGTTTTGTACAGTTTATTTATTAGTGTCACAAGGTACACTTATATTAACACTGCAATGAAATCACTGTGAAAATCCCTCTAGTTGCCACACTTTGGCGCCTGTTCAGATACAGAAAGAGTATTTAGCATGGCCAATGCATCTAACCAGCAGGTCTTTCAGACTGTGGGAGGAAACCGGAGCACCCGGGGGGAATACACAGGGAAAACGTGCAGACTCCACACAGACAGAGACCCAGCTGGGACTCGAACTCAGGTCTCTGGCGCTGTGAAGCTTCAGCGCTGGACATTGCCACCCCATAGCTTCCCAAGGGGAATTGAACAGATACGTGAATAGGAAAAAGTTGCAAGGCTATATGGAAAAAGCAGAGAAGTAAAATTAATTGGACAAATCTTTTTAACAAAACAGTGAATCAACTGGCCTCATTCTGTGCAGGATGGTCCGACAATAAGAATATTAAATTGCCTCAGCTATTCTCAATGGTAAATCTTCCAAGCTCCGATTACTATCTGCATTAAGAAGATTTAGATAACCTCTCTCCTCACTCTCAGTCATAAACATAAATTGACGACTCCTTGTCTCTGACTTCCCCACCAGAGGAAATAGGCTTTCTCTAATCCTCCATCAAATTTTTAAGTTTCATAAAATCTTAGGTCTTTTAGCTTTTTCAGCTTTGGTGGAAATAACCCCAATATCTCAAGTCCCTCCTCATTACTGTATTTCCAATCTCTGACAACCTTCACTATTCTGCTCGCAATTTCAATCTTGCTGAACCAGTTACTTTTGAGGATGTTGTTCTTCTGGTTTGTACAGGACTCTCCTTTCCCGCAATTCATGTATAAGGACTTCCAAACACTTGGTCATCTCAACTAGCCATTCATGCTCTTGGGACTTCTATTTCACAGGGAGATTGCGTTGGTAAATGCTGGCCCAGCCTCTGTGTAAATGGAAAGGCTTGAACACCACCTAATTTGTCTATGTGGCACTCAGCAATAATGTTGGTGTGTGAATTGATGGCTGCTTCATTTACCCATAATGGATATTGGCCAGGACATTTTTTACATTTATTTATATAACCTGTGCTGCAATCGACGCTTTGCTGCAGTTGCCCTTACCACATCTGATAACCAGAAAGGAGAGATAACACTTTGTAATCCTAGAGGGTATTTAAAATAAGACTTTTTTTTTCTCTGTTTCTGTACAGCAGTGTGGTAACTGGTACTGCACGTAACTTTAAAAATTACAAATGGTATCTTACGTGAACTCTTACAGCCAGTCAGAAGCATGAGGTCATTCCTTGATTAAACATTTGGCCTTACACAGTTCATAATCTTAATTCAATTACATTTTTTATAGGATGAAGTGGATTGCATTCAAAAATATTGAAAATAGTTGATTACAGAATAAACACAATACATGAATAAACATTTGATGATTGATCATAAACTAAACATTACAATTTTCAAAAAACAAAGAAGAAAGAAAATTACAGTGCAGGAACAGGCCCTTCAGCCCTCCAATCCTGCATTGACCATGCTGCCCCATTTGAGCTAATAGCCCCTACCCTTCCGGGGACCATATTCCTTTCCCTGTCCTATTCATGTATTTTCAAGACCCTCCTTAAAAGTCAATCTTTATGATTGTTACTATAAAACTATTGTATTATAAGTTATTCCTTTCCTTAACTTCGTATAACTCCAGCTCCAAACAGGACTGCAAAAAACTACAAAGGGTTGTGAACATAGCCCAGTTCATCATGCAAAACAGCTTCCCATTCATTGACTCTGTGTATACTTCCCACTGCTTCAGAAAAGCAGCCAGCATAACCAAGGACCTCATACACCTCGGACATACTTTCTTCCACCTTCTTCCTTCAGGGAAAAAATCCAAACTTCTTGAGGTCACATTCCAGTTGACTCAAGAACAGCTTCCTCCCTGCTGCCATCAAACTTTTGAATGAAATTACCATATAATAAGTTGACCCTAGCTATGACTGTAACTCTACGTTTGGCATCCTCTCCATTTATTCTCCCCTATGTATTTTATGAACAGGATGCTTTGTCTGTGTAGCATACAAGAAGCAATACTAGGAGGCAACATGTGGCTCAATGGTTAGCACTACTGCCTCACAGTGCCAGGGACCCAGGTTCAATTGGGTCACTGTCTGTGCAGAGTCTGCACATTCTCTCCATCTCAGTGTGGATTCCTCCGGGTGCTCTGGTTTCCTCCCACAGTTCGAAAGATGTCTGGTCAAGTGCATTGGCAACGCTAATTTCTCCCTCAATATGCCCGAACAGGCGCTGGAGTGTGACAACTAAGGGATTTTCACAGTAACTTCATTGCAGTGTTAATGCCAGCCTACTTGTGACATCAATAAATAGAAAGAAATTTTGCATTGTTTATCAATACATGCGACAATAATCAATCAAATTAAAAACTGAATTACTTCTGTAGACACTGAATTGTATATGGGATTTAAAGTGTACTGATCCTGTGGCAGAAAGATATCTGTCATTTGCTGCTTTATCACGCACCTGTTAAGCTTGACTAGATATTTCAGCCAGATCAGTACCAACAAAAGCTGAGCTGGTCTCGGAGTTTGACAGTCTTCCCTTTGAAAAGTATTTTTTTTTAAAACTTTCATATCACCAACTGAAGTGTAAATATAAATCTCCTCATTCCCTGATGACACTTCGGAGTTTCCATTTTGACTTAAATGTATTTGAATGCAGCACAAAATTACTCACCCACATGAAACAGCAAGAAGCCTGAACATGTAGAGTGTCTGCAATGACCAACAAGGCTACCTCTGAGAGTCCAAGCAGTCACACGATGCCTGAACTCACACTAAACTAACATATATTTAAAAAGAGGTAACATTACCTATATCTGTCTTTCACCTGTAACTGCAACTAACATCATTCAACACAATATAGTTTTAAGAAAATAATTCTTCAAATGCCAGAATTGATGTGTTATTATTGCTACAATCTAATCACTTCCCATTGTAAGTTACATGTATATAGAAACCAAGCATATTTACATAAAAGCATACACATGAACAGGGCACTAGGCTATAGTCGTAAATATTTTCAAGCATTCTTAGAAACAAACCCAGTATATAGTGGCTTTCAAAAGCTGCAAACCAACACATTGAGACATCTAATTTAAAATAGAACTGATGCAAACAAAACAAGACCAGCAATGGATCACACAGCAACACAGAATGTGTTTTGTGGTTTAACTAAAATTCTACATATCTTGATTCAGATTTATTCAAAATTGTGTCATTTTTTTGCTGTTGATCTTTATAGATGTATATTTTTTAAAAAGTGCTGGAAAGGTTTGATCAACCTAGTTTAATCTGAGTGACATTTACAACATCAGATTTATAGATGTAGAGACCATGGCGCAATATAAACATTGAATAGAAATGAATGGCATTGAGGAGGGAGAACTGGTTCTCGCTTTTCACTGATGGCATGAGTAGGGATTATGACGAGTAGAGGTGCAATTGAATCCTGAGAAAGAGGTTTCCTGAGATATTTTAAGTTTAGATTATGAATTCTTTGAACTCCAGATGAAAACATATTTGAAAAAAGATAATCCAATATTTCATGGTCATTCATCAAATCAACCAGGGCAAAAACAAGAGAGAAACACAATATCAAATTCCATCAACTCCACAGCACAGAAACAGACTATTCAGCCCACTTGGCCTATTTGAAAACATTGGGTTTTCAAATGTCTGCAAGTATCCATTTCAAAAAACAAATCTTATAAAATCAAACGAGATGACAAATGATACGCTTTACTTGTGAAACTTTTCAATGCATTTCTAACTCTGGGTAATGGTTGGCAAATCAGCTCATTTAAAAACCTTCAAGTAATTTGATTTGATTTATTATTGTCACATGTATTGGAATACAATGGAAAGTATTGTTTTTTGTGTGTTATAAAGACAAAACATTCTGTTCATAGAGTACATAGAGGAGAAGGAAAGGAATATTGTGTTCATCCAGTAGTAAGGATACTTCAGTTGCAAGCAATGAAATAACTAACTTCAGAAAATAAATCATAGGAAAAGATTTAATTAAAATAAACTTCGTTTTTTTCTAATTTTTTTAAATCCAATTCAATCAGATCAAGTCCAATGCAGAACCTCCACAAGTGAGCCATTCCTGATCCAAGCTGACAAGACAGGGCTCTCACCGCCTGTCTTGGGCTTGATCTACATGATCCAAGTTGATTGGAGTAGACATAGCTCCTCTTCCAAGGCTTGATCTCATTTGCATCTTAGCTCAAAAGCCGAGATGCCACTTTTAAAAATTGCTTCAAATGAAGCTAAAATGCAACCTAATGCCTTCAACAAAATACAGCATGTCGATACTACACTTGATCTTAGCCAAAAGGCCAAAAGAGTTTAATAAAAAAAAAACTTTGTTACTCCAACACTTGGGGCTACACCATAAGTCATACAAGCTCCCCACAATTCCCATCTGCTTTCTATTTATACTGGGTCAACTGGTCAGTTGACCACTACACCATTTTGCCATTGATTACATTGTCTACTGGGTCAGCTGACCCTCACAGCTTGTTACCATTGGTTACATTATAATATATAGTGTTACAGTCATAGCTAGGTTGTAGAGATCAGCTTAATATAAGGTTCAAAAGTCTGATGGTAACAGGGAAGAAACTGTTCTTGATTCAGTTGGTATGCGATCTCAGACTTTTGTAACTTTTTCTGAATGGAAGAAGGTGGAAGAGAGAATATCCGGGGGTGTGGTGGGGTCCTTGATTATGCTGATTGCTTTTCTGAGGCAGCAGCAAGTGTAGACAGAGTCAGTGATTTGCGTAATGGACTGGGCTACGTTCATAACCCTTGTAGTTTCTTGCGGTCTTGTCAGAGCAGGAGCCATACCAAACTGTGATACATCCAAAAAGAATGCTTTCTATCACGCATCTGTAAAAATTGCACCATAGTGCCAAGTGACCTGAAAATGGTGACAGGGTGCGACCAGCCTGTGCCCATTTGTTCCGATACAAGGAGCACTGCTCATGTACACAATAGCAGTATGCAACCAGTGATAAGTTGCATGTGACTGTGTACCTGGGCAGCAGGTGCAAAATTATCAGTGCCATCTTCTTCACCCAAAGGGTGAAGTTACCTTCTTCACCCAAAGACTGAAAGCTAGACTTAAATGGGAGGCGCATTTTGATTCAGCATCATTTTAGCAGGAAGATCCCAAAGGGAAAGAGACCAGAATGGCAGAGTGGGCTCTAAGATGTTCAACGTAGAACTGAAGGCCTTAGTGCAGGATGTTCAAAGAAAATGAGAGGTTTCATATTCACCAAGGAACGGAGATCCCTCCAGACAGACACTGTAAAGTCAATGGGAGCAGGAAGCCAATCACTGTCAGTGCTAGCAGCCTAGCCCCAAGAATCTGGATACGGCGATGCAAGACATTTAATGACCATAGATATGATTAAGGTCAGTGAATGTATCTAGCAGTCCTTACATCAGAGTCACTAGCCTCATGCACTGCTCAGTGTTGATCATTTGCTCTCAGACTCGCATCCTAGCTTGGAAACTTGGAGAGAGCATAGTGAAAGTTTACCAGTCTGATTCCGGGGATGGCGGGACTGATTAATGAAGAGAGATCGACTAGTTTAGGATTGTTTTTGTTAGAGTTCAGATGAATAAGGGGGAATCTCATAGAGACTTATGAAATTCTAGCAGGACTACACAGGGTAGATACAGGAAGAATGTTCCTGATAGTGGAGGAGTCCAGAACCAGGGGTCACAGCCTGAGCATTGAGGGGACACCATTTATGATGGAGCCAAAGGGACATTTCTTCACCCAAAGAGTGGTGAGCCTGTGCAATTCATTACCACAGGAAGTAGTTGATGCCAAAACATTGAATGTATCCAAAGATGGCTAGACCTAGCAGTTGGAGCAAATGGGATGAAAGGTTATGGGGAGAAAGCAAGATTATACTATTGAGTTGGATGATCAGCCATGATCATGATGAATGGCGGAGCAGACTCGAAGGGGTGAATGGCCTCGTCCTGCTCCTATCTTCTATATTTCTAAGACACGCTGAGAACTTTACAGAGTAGTTTAGAGGTGGGATTTGAATGTGCTCAGTCACAGAGTCTGAGGGGGCAGCATCCAGGGCAAAGATTCCAGCTTACCATAGGGCACGGTTGCAAATTGTGCTACAACAGCCTCTGGTGAGGAATTGATGGGATGCTGTAGAGAAGAAAAGTGACAGATAGGAACACGGAAATGTTTGATGCATTGGCAGACCTATCAAAGTGTTTCTGCTCACTGCCAAGGGGCATTGAGGAACACAGCACCAGATTTTGTGCAGAACCTTCTCAGCCTTTTGGCTAAGAATGAAGGTCAGATCAAGGCCAGGAGGGGGTGCAATGCCTCATCTTGGCAGCTTGGACTTTGTTTGTCTCTCTCGTGGGGACCATGAATTGGATTTGATTTGAATTTGGATTTTGGAGCAAACAAAGAGATGGATTCAGGCTTAGCAGGTCCATTCTGCATATTGATTTTGTGACTTTAAAATTGAAGTAAAAAATTAGAAAAAAAGCTTTGAGCAGAACCTGAAGGCCACCCTCTCCAGTGTGGAAATGGTGATCAATTCCATTAGAAACACAAAAGTCAAATACTCTCAATGCTGGAAATCTGAAATTAAAAACAGAAATGACAAGCCATTAACTGGAATTGTTGACTCCGTTTCTCTCTTCGCAAGATGCTGCCAGCTCTGTTGAGCTTTCTTCTGGTTTTTATTCCATTACCATCTAGCCCTTCGAACCTGTCCCGCCATTCAATAAGATCATGGCTGATCTGAATTGGATCAGTTCTACTTTCCCGCTTTCTCCCCATAATCCTTACTTCCCTTATCTATCAGAAACTTCCATTGCAGTATGAGTCAAATAACATCTATGTGCTACTCCTGCAAGCTCAGTTTGCTATTATGAGTGCTCAGACTGCTGCCATCTTGGCCATGGTTACCTGCAGACAGAAGTGTTAAGCCTGAGACTACCGGAAATGTAACTCTCAGAGAAGTCACACTAAAGGCAAGCCACAGGAACAATAAGGTTCATTGAAGAACTGTACTCCTCACATTCCTGCATTGCCAAGTTCTTACTCCATCTGTTTCTGCCTGGGAAGAGAGAATGTAATGTCTTCCCCTTTCTTTACTTACAGAACGTCAGTGACTTCCCTTATGTGGAAGTAGAAGATGTGCCGCAAGATACTAAAACATTGCCTGTTCTAGCCTGGAAAGAGTTCAACATGAAGAAATTGAAGATTATGGTCACTTTTACAGCCACTGGCAATGCCATCCTCACCCAGCTCTGAGGTTCAGTTCCACCTGCAGCAGGTGATGGATTCAGTGAACACGTGCTTAGTGAAATGGGAATGGCACATTCATCGTTCCTTACTGTGATAGAAATAGAATTGTTTCCCCAAGAACCTGGAAGGATGTGATGTCCTGATGAGAACCCTTGTCCTCATTCTCCTTCCTCTTTGAGAAGCTTGTTCCCTTCCAGTGTCACCTTTGCTCATTCTCTCCTACCCTGCTTCAGGCCCAGGGTTTAGAAATTTCAATAAACCTGACTGGGAGCGAGTGATATGGGCAGAATCCTTGAAATGAGGTCAAAGTCCTTATTACATGCTGCACCTTGCCCTGTTGACTTCACTAACATTAAGTAGCAGTGTAACCATCCAAACCTTAAGTTAGCAGCCAACAAAAATCAACTAATCAGAAGGTACCACAGAGTGATAGAGGTCCTATAGGCTAGAAGGAGGCCATTCAGCCCATCAAAACAGCACCGATTCCCCGAAAGACCATCTTACCCCAGCCTCAGACCCAACTTATCACCTAACTCCATGCATTTACCATGGCCAATCCTAATATACATATCTTTGGATTCTGGGAGGAAACTGGAGCACCTGGGGAAAACCCACCCAGAAACAGAGAGAATGTGCAAACTCCATATAGACAGTCCCCCACGGTTGGAATCGAACCTCGGTCCCTGGCACTGTGAGGCAGCAATGCTAACCCCTGTGCCACCATGCTGCACTCAAAGTAGTTGATTATTCCATTAAATAGTGCTGGTATTGGGCATGTTTTCTACTGCTGTACACATGTTCAGCTTTGCAAGGTGAAGAAAGGGCATTAGCTGGAGGGTGGCACAGTGGTTAGCACCACTTCTTCACAGTGCCAGGGACCCAAGTTCAACTCCAGCCTTGGATGACTGTGTGGAGCTTGCACATTCTCCCTGTGTCTGTGTGGGTTTCCATCAGGTGCTCTGGTTTCCTCCCACATTACAAAGATGTGCAGGTTAGGTGGATTGACCACACTAAATTTCAATGTCAGGCATGCTAGCAGGGCAAATATATGGGGTTAGGGGGATATGGCATGAATGGGACTGTTATTAGTACAGGTTCGATGGGCCAAATGGCCTCCTTCTCTGGGATTCTATGAGTTTATTTTTTCACTGGAAAGACAGAGGCTGAAGGGAGACCTAATAGAGGTCTATGAAATTATAACAGGCATAGACAGGGTGAGTAGTCAGAGGTTTTTTCCGAGGGTGGAAGTTTCAATTACAAGGGAGCACAGCTTCAAGGTGAGATGGGGAAAGTTTAAGAGAGATCTGTGGGGGATATTTTTCACACAGAGTAGTGGATGCCTGGAATGTGGTGCGAGAGGAACCAAGTGTTGGAAACAGACACATTAGCCACATTTAAAAGGGATCTGGATAGGTACGTTAATAGAGAGGAAATAGAGGGATATGGACTGAGTAAAGGTGAAAATTCTTTTTTAGTTAAGTTAGGGCATCATGATCAGCACAAGCTTGGAGGGCCGAAGGGCCTGTTCCTGCGCTGTACTTTTATTTGTTCTTTGTTCTTTGAAAATGGTACTGCTATAGTCAAATTAACATTACATGCTGAGTGATGTCTTAATCTGCCCACTTCCAGCACAAATGACCCACCCAAAATGCCATTTGGCGCAGCTAGCACCAGAAGCATGCGTGCAATGTGAGGACACCATTTTGGATCCAAAAAGGCACCAGTAGCATTCAAAACATGGGCGCTATGCAATCAATTCCATCAGCCTGGGAAATAATCTGTGGATTAGAATTCTGCTTGTGCCAGACACATGTACGAAAATTAACTGTCAAGTAAAATTAAGCTTGATATGGATTTTCAAAAACTGGCTTTATCTGTTTGCTTCACAGTTAAGTTGTGCATTATTAAGTAAGAAATTAAAAATTATCAGATATTATCTCAATCATTATGGGAATGATATATCTGAATAAATGTATGGCTATTTAAAAGCCATGTATTCTTTAATTTTAGAAGGTAAGAATTAACACACAAAAGCAAAATCAGAGAACAGCTGCTTACATTACAAAGGCTAAGATGTTCATTTTTACATCAATCAACATGAAGCATGGCTTGTAGAAGTACCTTTGTTGCGGGGAGTGGGGGAGGTGGGGTGCAGAGGGTTTGTGGTGATAGTTGGAATAAAGTTTACTTTTGTGAAAAGGAACTAACATAGTCTGGAATCTTACCCTAATCCTTGTTTTGAGTTGACTGATGTAGATCGGATTAGTAAGACTTACCTACCACCCACCAAACATAACTTCTAAAACAACTCAACAGAGTCTGTGAAGTCCAGCACGCACGTACTACTAAACTACAGACAGAAAATAACACTAAGCATTGGACATACATCTTACATTGTATGTAACACATACAAAAAGAGATGATTCCACTTTGCAAAGGTTAATAGCATTTCAATAAATAAAGAAACCAAACAGATTAACTGAAATTCTTCTTTACTAATAGGTTTAATTAAAGCCTGTCTTCTTTTGCAATCATATAATTCCACAAAATGTAATTTCATTGAAAAATAATGAACAAATGCCACCTTCCACACTTTCTTATAGCGGCTATTTAGAGCACAACTGTATCTATGAATGAGTGAAAGCCAGAAAAGTTTTTTCCACAGTTGAGACCTTTCACATGGTGATAGACACTGTGATGGAGCATTAAGTCATGCTTGGTTGATAAGGGTAGACTGCAGATAAGCAATGAATGAAGTTTGTGTCATTGGTGAACGCCTTCTGCAGGACTGAGTCAGTCTGTAAGGATTAAGAAAATATTGACAAGTTACAAGAAAAGTGTCAAGGTTGGACTTGAATATTACTGGGAATGAGCACAGCAATATTATGGATTGTTGGTAACACTTTTATCTGTAACAGCTGCATTTCAGTTCTTAATGTAGAAATTGCATAGAAGAGACAGTCCAAAAACAGGCTATTCAGCCCTAAATAGTGCTAGTGATTATATTCCACACAAGTCTTCTGTCATTCCATCTCAATCTTTCAGCAGATATGTCTAAGGTCTTTTGTTTTTGGAAGTATCTAAATGATTCATCTTAATGGTTTCTTGTGGAATGAGTTCCACATTTAAGTTACTGTCTGAGTAAAGGAATTTCTTCTTATTTCTGGCAGTACAGTGGTTAACACATCTGCCTCATAGTGCCACAGACCTGGGTTCAATTCCCAGCTTGGGTCATTATCTGCGCAGAATCTGTACATTCTCCCCATGTCCATGTAGGTTTCTTCTGGGTGCTCCAGTTTTCTCTGACAGTCCGAAAGACGTGCTGGTTAGATGTATTGACCATGCTAAATTCGCCATCAGCGTACCCAGAGTGTGGCGACTAGGGGATATTCACATTAACTTCATTGCAGATTTAATGTAAGCCTACCTGTGACACTAATAAATAAAGAATTTATTAATAGCTATCTCGCATTTATAACCCCTAGTTTTGAATTCTCCACAAGTGGGAACAATATTTCTGTGTGTAGCCAGTCCAATCATTCAGCAGTTCAAAGCTGCCTATCAAGTGACCTTTAAGCCTTCTCTTGTCTTGTTATGAGAAAAAGCCTCAATCTATTCAATCTTTCCTGATCGTTGTAATCTCTCACTGCTGGTATCATCCTTGCAAATTGTTTTTACACTTTCTCCACAGCTTCTACATCCTTTGCGTAGTATAGAGACCAGGGTCTTGCACCCGTTTAACATAACTTGGTTAGTTTTAACTCTTATTCCGCTAAGAATAAATTTGAGTGTTTTGTTGGAATTTTTAATTGCTTTGTTAATTTGTGCTGTTTTTAATGACATGTTCGTTTGTATCCCTAGATCCCATTGCACTTATGGAATGATAGATTCACTCAATAATGTAGCACAGGAGGAAACGCTTTCAAAGTGTAATCCAGTTAGTCCCATCATTTGATCTTTCCCTATATTTCCGCACTTTTTTACTTATATATTTATCCAATTCCCTTTTGAAGTATTACAATTGAATCTGAATATGTAAGTGTTGCGTCTGCTTTTCTTGTTGAAGTGCATCTATATTAGATGCACTTCAACTAGTGAATTGAAGTGCACAGATGTATCTATAGAACCTATGGATACATCTATATTAAAGGCACTAAAACAAGGTGCCAAGAGTATGCCACTGTTTTAGAGGACATGTCTTTCAGGTGAAATGCTAAACCAAGACCCACTAGTCAACGTTCCTTCCAGTATCATTAGTTTCTTATCCTTGTTTCTGAAACCTTGCCTCTCATAGAATGCCTACAGTGCAGATTAGGCCTATTCAGCCATGAAGTCTGCACTGAGCATCTTACCCAGGTCCATCCCAAGACCTATCCTTGTAATCCCATGCATTTACCCCACTAATCCCCCTAACCTACAAATCTTTTGGATACTAAGGGGAAATTTAGCATGGCCAATCCACCCAACTCGCACATCTTTGGATTGTGAGAGGAAACTAGAGCACCGGGAGGAAATCCAAAAGCAGACAGTTGGGGAACATGCTAATTTGACGCAGACACTCACCCGAGGCTGGAATTGAACAAGTCTCTGAGGAGGGGGAGGTGATGGTTTAGCCCCAGTCTTCAAGCCAATATTTGTCTCCCACTTAACATCACAGTAAGAAATTATCTGGTCATTATCACATGGTTGCTTGAGGCTGTTTGCTGTACACATATCGGCTGTCACCTTTCCTACACTACAACAGTAAACACATTTCAAAAGGTACTTCATTACCACTAAAATGCTTTGAGATGTGTGGCAGTTGTAAAAATTATAACATAAATGCAAGTCTTTCTTTTTAGATGTTTTACTCAATTGAAGATGTTATTTCACTGTGCTAAATAAACTGTTTCTCTTGCTTGTTGATTCTGAACCTAATTAAGTAAACTTTTACCAAAACTTGACAATTTTGGGGCCACTTTTTGGTTTACAGTTTGAAATAGATCAGAAACGGTGTTACATGTGCCTCGAGAGATTAAGTGCAACACCTCTGGGTGTAAATTTAGACAACCTCGAGGGAACTTCCTACAGCAAGAGAGGGAAATGAGGGACAACAGTTGGAGACTGTTCAAAGGTTGGTGACTACACAGTAATCTTTGCAAAGGCTGAAGGAGTGGGATATTAAACATTGAATTATAGCATGGTTCCACAGAACAAGGCCATTTGGCCCATCAAGTCAATGTCATCTGTCTGCAAGAGCAATTTAACTAGTCTAAGAGCCCACCCTTTCCCCATTGGCTAGAAAAATGGGCTGAGAAATGGCAAATGGAATTTAACACAGACAAATGTGAGGTATTGCACTTTGGAAGGACAAACCAAAGTAGAATGTACATGGTAAATGGTAGGACTCTGAAGAGTGCAATTGAACAGAGGGATCTGGGAATATAAGTACAGAATTCCCTAAAAATGACGTCACAGGTAGATAGGCTTGTAAAGAATGCTTTTGGTACATTGGCCTTTATAAATCAGAGTATCGAGTATAAAAGTTGGAGTGTTATGGTAAGGTTGTAAAAGGCATTGGTGAGGCCAAATTTAGAGTATTCTGTACAGTTTTGGTCACTCAATTACAGGAAAGATGTAAATAAGGTTGAAAAAGTGCAGAGAAGGTTCACAAGGATGTTGCTGGGATTTGAGAAGCTGAGATCCAGAGAGAGATTGAATAGATTAGGACTTTATTCCTTGGAGTGTAGAAGAATGAGGGGAGATTTGATAGAGCTGTATAAGATTTTGATGGGTACAGATAAAATGAATGCAAGTAGGCTTTTTCGATTGAGGGTAGGGGAGAAAAAAACCAGAAGGCATGGGTTAAGGGTGAAAGGAGAAAAGTTTAAAGGGAATATTAGAGGGTGGAGGGGAGTGGGGGGGGTGGTGCTTCTTCACACAGAGAGTGATGGGAGTGTGGAATGAGCTGCTGGATAAAGTGGTAAATGCGGGGTCGCTTTTAACATTTAAGAAAAACTTCATGGATAAGAGGGGTGTGGAGAGATATGGTCCAAGTGCAGGTCAGTGGGACTAGGTAAAAATGGTTCGCTACACACAGGAAGGGCCAAAAGGCCTGTTTCTGAGCTGTAATTTTCTATGGTTCTATGGCTTGAAGTTCTTTTCTTCCAGTCTAATAGCCCACTCTTTCTGCATTACCCTGTGGTTATTTTCTCTCCAGGTGCTTCTCCATTTTGTTTTGGAATCTGCTTCTACCTCACGCTCATGGAGGGCCCCAAGCACCAGTTGCATTACAAAAACTTTGCTTCATGTCAGTTTTGGTTCTTTTGACAGCCATTTTAAAGTTGCATCCACTGGTTCTCAACCTTTCTGTCAATAGCAACAATTACGCTCTATCTACCCTGACCTATCTACCCTTCATGATTTTGAACACTTCGATAAGTCACCTCTCAAACCTTCTTCTCTCAAATAACAGTGGCAAGGCATTACCAAGGAGTAGGGCAGTAATGAGGCAGATATGGAAATCAGGTTCACACTCTTTCTGGGCACGAGTCTCATCGTATCACTGGCGGACCCGGGGAAGATTTCAAATTGAGATTTCGCTGCTTATGAGATTTAGCCACCATTATGGGATTTGTGCCCACAGCAAACAGGGCCATTAGATCCCAGCCAAGGTTTGTGGAAGCTATAGAGAGGTTCTGATGAATTGCTGGGTTTGCATGAGATTGTTTCTGTATCCTGACAGGGAGGTCAGAGGAGTCGTGTGACCTATTTACAGAAAGACTGCAACAACCCTGGTCTCGATAATTGGAGTCCCTCCGGGTCTGGAACACAGCAGGGAACTGGAGCTGAGACTACAGAGAGAGGAAGCTGTGTGCGGAAGGTGGAGGAAGTGGCCTCTCTACTTCTTCCACCCCTTCCTCAGCCAGGAATGATGCCCAAGGATCCTAAGATTCTCTAAGGAGTGGAGGTGCATTCACAGCATGTGCTATCTACACAGCAGAGCCAGCAGCCTCTCAGCAGGACCTGCCAGTAGCCATCATGGTCACTGTTGCTTTCAACTTTGACATGACCAGATGTGTCCAGGCTGGAACAGGTGACATTGCAAACATATCCAAGTTTTCTATCTATCAGTGTCTATCAGAGTGAGTGGGCATGTGACTCTGCGAGGTTCATGAGATTTCCAGTGGTGCAGAGAGTCATTGACTGCACATATCTGGCTCATCGTTCTGAAGCAGTTTCTTTAGGCCATGCGAGGCTGGCTGCTTGGAGACAGAGGTATCCCTCTACACGTGGCTAACAACTGGCTTCAAATACCCAACAATGTGAGGACTAAAGTCCTTCAGTGGCTATTCTGCCTGTGGGAGAGTGTAATGGAAAAGACCATTAACATTCCCAAGCAATGGTTCCATTGCTTTCATTGTTTGAGGGCTGGGAGGGGATTAGGGGTGGGGGGAGATGGCAGTGAGACCCTATAATACTCATGATGTGTTCAAAATCATTTTGGGTCTGCTATGCCCTTCACAATGTTGTTTTTATATGAATGAAGCCATCATCACCAGGCCATCACCCAAGGTGATGGAGAGGTGAGACCATAAGACGTAGGAGCAGAATTAGGCCACTCAGCCCATTGAGTCTGCTCTGCCATTCAATCATGGCTGATATTTTTCTCATCCTTATTCTCCTGCCATTTTCCCCTTATTAATCAATTGATCTATCTATATTTGTCTTAAAGACACTCAATGCCCTGGCCTCCACAGCCTACTGCAGCAAAGTGTTCCACAGATTCACCACTCTCTGACTGAAGAAATTCCTCCTCATCTCTGTTTTAAAGGATCGTCCCTTTACCTTGAGGCTGAATCCTCTGGTCTAGTTTTTTCTCCCAGTGGAAACATCCTCTCCACGTCCACTTTATCCAGCCCTTGCAGTATCCTGTAAGTTTCAATAAGATCCCCCCCTCATCCTTCCAAACTCCAATAGATACAAACCCAGAGTCCTCAACCATTCCTCATACGACAAGTTCTCCATTCCAGGCATCACTCTTGTAAACTCCTCTGGACCCTTACCAAGGCCAGCACATTCTTCCTTAGATATGGGGCCCAAAACTGCTTACAATACTTCACATGAAGGAACACATGAAACAGAGGAGGTAAGGAGGAGGCATCCAGGCAACCCTCACTCTGAATGTTTTCCTATTTCCTTAAGATATCATCCCATGATTATCATTACTTCACAATTCCTCGATTTGCCACCCATTTCCATCCATACATTAATCCTGCAGTAGAAGCAACTGACTTAAAGTTTTCCATAATAATTTTATTCAACAACACATTCAATTATACAAAGAAAACTAGGACAGCATGGTGGCATAGTGGTTAACACTGCTGCCTCACAGCTCCAAAGACCTGGGATTGATTCTGGCTTGGGTCATTGTCTATGTAGAGTTTGCACATTCTCCCCATGTGTGTGTAGGTTTCCTCCAGGTGCTCCAGTTTCCTCCCACATTCCAAAGATGTGCAGGTTAGGTGGGATTGGCCATGCTAAATTGTTCCTTAGTGTCAGGAGAACTAGCTAAAGTAAAAGCATGGGGTTGTGCAGGTAGGGCATGGGTAGGATTGTAGTCAGTACAGACTCAATGGGCTGAATGACCTCCTTCTGCACTGTAAGGATTTTACGAATTAAATTATTCACCCTTCCCCCGAGTGCCTGTTCTGAGGGTGCCTCTGTCTGACCTGTTACTTTGGAGTGTTACCCAGTGGCTGAAGCATGATTGGTGATAGGCTACTGAATTACACTGGGCGAGGTGGCAGATGGTCTGGCAGGCCAACCTCAAGCTGCTCTGGGTTTTGGACTACACAAAGTTGGCACAGGCAGAGGCAGTCTGGACTGGCTGGCTGAGAGCAACAGCAGGGGCGCTAGCAGAGCGACAGTAATAATCCACAGATAGACAGCAGGTTTGTGCTCCATGGAGCCACTGGTGCTCCCTCCTCCAGGGCAGCAGTCCTCATAATCTGACAGAGGGCAGATTGTGGGACTGCTGTGTGAGTCAACATATCCCTCTGAGAACCTGCAGCCATGATAGGGAAAATCTGAGGTTATACTGAAACAAGCATGGATTTTATCACCTCCTCCCAGCTCCCTCTGCAGCACTGAGAGTTGCTTCCACCCACGCTTCAGTGGAAACTGAGGCAACAACTTCCTGACAAGGCATCAGTTTTGAGTCTTCAAATCCTGCCTTGGAGCTGGGTGCTACTTCTGCTGTGGAAAAGATTAGCTCCAAGTTCTGTCTAAACCCTCTGCCAAGGTGCAGGCAGAATCCTGTGTGCTTTTTGCAGGAACTGTTTGGCAATCCTGTCAATGCACCAAATATCTCAGGGTACACATTCATCAATGCCTTCCCATCAAAATCCTAATGTGAGTCTTCTGTAGCAAAATCCCATGGCCGGCTGCCCCCATTCACTTCTCAGGGTGTTTACTTGAGGGTCAGCTACACGCATCCCTCTCCCCACCTCCTCCCCTCAGCTCCCCTTCACTACCTACGGAAGCAGAACTTGTCTAATCCTGTTAAATTCCAAAGGAAAGTCTCCAATATCCAATTCAGGCAGGTGGACGTTCTTCTAACTCTCTGTTGTCCCATTTGGAGTGCTTCCCTTTACGGCCAATTCCTGAAAGGATAGTCATAACAACTTCCTTCTATTGAATGCAGCTGCCCTTTAATAGAGACATGCTGCCTTCAAGAGATGCGGAACATACGTGAGGCACACAGGCTTCTTGGTCCTCTATTGATCATTTCCCCCAGCCAGTGGCGTGGGTTGCATTTGGCTGAAAGCTGCGGTCATGGAAACAAAGAGGCTGAACAAAGTGTGGGTGCCAAGATGGCACCGGGCGCAGGATGATTGTGAACCATGAGCTCTGCACCTGTAAACGGGAGCAACCTATATTTTTGCACAATATTTTGAGATATAATTCCAATTACCATCTTCGTTCTCTTAAAGGGAAGCTGGAGATTCATCTGGAAGAAGTATGAAAAGCATTAGGGTGGAAGGAATGAGAAGTTATACTTTTAGAGTTAGATGTAGAGAGGTGAAAAGTTTGTGGGGGCCATAATCACCAATATGGAGCAGTTGGGTTGTCATAAGAATAGAATCATACAGTGCAGAAGGAGGTCATCCAGCCCATCGAGTCTGCACCATTCACAATCCCACCCAGACCTAATTCCCTAACCCCTCATGCTAATTTCCCTGATACTAGGGTCAATTTAGCATGGCCAATCAACCTAACCTGCGCATCTTTGCAGTGTGGGAAGAAACTGGAGCAACTGGAGAAAATCCACGCAGACACAGAAAGAATGTGCAAACTCCACACAGGTAGTCGCCTGAGGCTGGAATTGCATCCAGGACTCTAGCCCTGTGATGCAGCAGTGCTGACCACTATGCCACTATGCTGCCCATTTGCATAGAATGACATAGAATATATAGCAAAAAAAGGCCATTCAAGAGTGGCATGATGGCATGTAGCCATCAGGGACCCAAGTTCAATTCTGGTCTTGGGGACTGTGTGGAGTTTGCACATTCTCCCCTGTTTGCGTGGATTTCTTCTTGCTGCTCCATTTCCTCCCCCACTCCAAAGATCTGCAGTTTAAGTGGATGGCCCTTAGTGTCCCAAAATATATAGATTAGGACAATTAGTCACGGTAAATATATGGGTCACTGAATTAGGGTAAGGTGCTCTGCTGGAGATGGGCTGAATGGCCTCCTTCTGCACTGCTGGGATTCTTTTATTCTATCCTAGTCAATTCAACAGTAATCAATGATTAATATTGTTTCCAGAAGATATTAGCTAAACTGGGCCTCAGAATTCTCTCATTTTCAATTATCCCTTAAAACAGCCAAGTGCTCATGTGGAGCAATGTGTCAGGTCAGATACTTTCCAACATCAAACAACCATCAAACAAGGGCTGTACACAAGTACAGACAATTGATTTATTGTCTTCCTCTTACTACCAGAGCACTTGCACTTTCTGTGTTGACAAAATAAGAAGCATTTATAACAAATGAAACTTAATTTCTTGTTACTGCTATTAAATCAACTATTTTTTCACCAAAAGATAGCTTAATATTTAGAACTTTATTACAATTAACTAATGTTTGAAAATAGCTTTCAAACACAAGACTGTACATTACATTTGGCAATTACATAGACAATGTTAATTCTGACAAGCTTTCGCCTGTCAAAATCCTGTAATGATATTTAATGTTCCCCAGTGTTAATGTGTGCCTCAAGCTCAGTTGTGTCTTATGCATGATCAAAGGGGGATTGCTTAGACAGTATGATGTTTTAGGTTCAGATAAGAGGAGAAAGGACTAACTGAAGGTGAGATATCTTGTTTTATTCTCCTTGATATCCTGAGGATTTGAGACTTCAAATCCCCATTGAAAATAAAGCAAAATGCCAGAACATTTAAATGATTGCTACCGACTGATGTATATCTGTTTTTGCAATATTAAGCAAAGGAGAGTCAACTTTAATCACTTGACAGGTTTGCTGTCAATGCATCTCACCTTGAGGAAATAGGCTTGTATTATGAGGCTTCATCTGTCACATTCTTCTCATCAATTTATAAAAGAGTGTGTAATAAGTGAGGGGGTTTTTTGCTAAATGAAAAAACTGTCACAATTTTTCCTCCAAAAAGAAATATATTTCATGAAAATTAAAAAATGCAGTTGCATAAACAATGATTCTATTTGCAAGCTGCCTGAATCAAAATATATGTATTTTAAATGTTACATTATATAAACATAATTGTGGATTTAAAAAAAACATTGTGGTGTGGTCAGAAAGCTCTTTGAAGAAGTTGTAATGCTGGGACTCTATTATGCTGTAGCCTCTGGTCATTTCTCTGAAGCAGGAATGGAGTGATAGGGTGCCAATAGTGTTACCCCTTGGCAAAGCCACTGGATGTTTTCTGCTAGAGTGGACAGGGAAATAAGAATTTGTGTTAAACAAATCTGTTGTCTGGGGGGCAAAGACTTAACAGTAAACCTCTAAACCTTTTTGTAGGCTAACTGATGCTTTGACCTGCACCTTCAGGTAGTATGGGTATACAGGAAGCCATCAGATACTAATCCTTGCCCTGAGTCTTGGGCACTACTAAGTGAACAAACAGGCTGACTCTTCTGTTGAAAATCAGGCTAATTGTAGTAAAGTGTGGCATGTAAGGATTTGTAAGAAAAGTAGAGAAATAGCCATTTCTTCAGGGGAATTTTGATGAATAGGTTATTCAAGATGTTTTATTACATTAGGCCACCTGTATATTCAAAACACGGATAGAAAAAAAGTTAATTCACACTTTTCTTTGTTTAAAATAACATAGCCAGATTTTTATTAACACATTAAGAGATACTTAAACCTTATTGAAAATATTTCAAAGTTTGCAAAGTAACTTAGATTTGATTTGATTTATTATTCTTACATATATTAGCATACAGTGAAAAGCACTGTTCCATGCATGCTATACAGAGAAAGCATACCATTCATAGAGAAGGAAAGGAGAGAGTGCAGGATGTAAGATGCAGTCATAGTTGGTGTGAGAAGAAAGATCAACTTAGTGTGAGGTAGGTCCATTCAAAGGTCTGATGGCAGCAGGAAAGAAACTGTTCTTAATTTGGTTGCTATGTGATCTCAGACTTTTGTAACTTTTTCCCGATGGAAAAAGGTGGAAGAGAGAATGTCCATAGTATGTGGGGGCCCTTATTATGCTGGCTGCTTTTTCAAGGTAGCGGGAAGAATAGATAGAATCAATGGATGGAAGGCTGGTTTGCGTAATGAATTGGGTTACATTCACGACCTTTTGTAGTTTCTTGCAGCCTTGGGCAGAGCAGAAGCCTACTTGAAAACAAAATCAGACCAGCACTGTATGAGAAAGAACAAAAGAACAAAGAACAAAACAGCACAGGAAACAGGTCCTTCGGCCCAACAAGCACGCGTCGCCACCCCTACCTGTGATCCTTGTCTATGTTTATAGATATAGGGATTAAAAACCAAATTTGAGACAATTTAGGGAGAATCTGTTTTGCCAATTAGCTTAAGAGCACATCTTTGGGATGTGGGAGGAAACCGGAGCACCCGGAGAAAACCCATGCAAGCACGGAGAGAATGCGCAAACTCCCACAGACACAAGCCCAAATCCATGTATCTGCACAGCACATCAAACGGTCCAGGTCAAGTGTACACTAACGACATGAAGCACTAGGATACTCTCAAAAAAAATCCAAGAGCAGCCCTCTCACAACCCATCGCGTGTATGCCCCTTGTTAGACAACAAGGTTGTCCAAAGCACCCGTAGGATAAAAACAAGTACATCAATATCATCATCTATTTACACACTTCCCAGGGACTCCCAAGGTTCATGATCCCTATTTTAAATCAGTTTTCTATACCCCTCCATTCCCATTCTGTTCATGTGCCCATCTAAGTATTTTTTAAATAACTCCAGAGTGCCTGCCTCCACCACATTACCTGGCAGCACATTCCATACCCCCACTACCCTCTGTGTGAAAAAACTCCCTCTAGCATCCAAATTATACCTTACCCTCCTCACCCTAAGCCCGTGACCCCTCGTACTATTTGAGTCCATCCTAGGAAAAAGCTTAACCCTGTTTACTCTATCAATCCCCTTCAAAATCTTGTACACCTCTATCAGATCTCCTCTAAGTCTACGTCTTTCTAAGGAAAACAGTCCCAATTTGCCTAATCTCTCCTCGTAACTCAGACCTTTCATACCAGGCAGCATCCTGGTAAACCTCCTCTGCACTCTTTCCAGAGTCTCCACGTCCTTCCGGTAGTAAGGCGACCAGAACTGGACGCAGTATTCCAAATGAGGTCTAACCAACGTTTTATACAACTGTAACATTAAAGGCCAGCTCTTGTACTCTATACAAGATTAGTAAATCTATACAAGATTGGATTAGTAAATTTGCGGATGACACCAAAGTCAGTGGACTGGTAGATAGTGAAGAAGGGTGTTATAGTTTGCAGAGAGACTTGGACAAGTTGCAGAGCTGGGCCGAGAGGTGGCAAATGGAGTTTAATGTGGATAAGTGTGAGGTAATTCACTTTGGCAGGAATAACAAATGTGTAGAGTATAGGGCTAATGGTAGGACTCTTAATAGTGTTGATGAACAGAGGGATCTTGGTGTATATGTGCATAGATCCCTGAAAGTTGGCAATCAAGTCGATAAGGTTTTTAAGAAGGCATATGGAGTCTTAGCTTTTATTGGTAGGGGGATTGAATTTCGGAGCCGCAACGTCATGTTGCAACTGTACAAAACTCTCGTGCGGCCGCACTTGGAGTATTGTGTGCAGTTCTGGTCCCGGCATTATAAGAAAGATGTGGAGGCATTGGAGAGGGTACAGAGGAGGTTTACCAGGATGTTGCCTGGTATGGAGGGCAGGTCCTATGAAGAGAGGTTGAAGGATTTGAGGTTGTTTTCGTTAGAAAAGAGGCGGCTAAGAGGGGATCTTATTGAAGCATATAAGATGATTAGAGGTTTAGATAGGGTGGACAGTGATAGCCTTTTTCCTAGGATGGAGAAAGCTAGCACGAGGGGACACAGCTTTAAATTAAGGTGTGATAGTTATAGGACGGATATCAGAGGTAGGTTCTTTACCCAGAGGGTGGTTAGGGAGTGGAATGCCCTGCCTGCGGCAGTTGTAGATGCGCCAAGTTTGGTGGCGTTTAAGAGGTTAGTTGATACGTTTATGGAAGAGAAGGGAATGGTTTAGTTTGGAGGGTCATTGCTTTTTTATAATGGTCGGCGCAACATCGAAGGCCGAAGGGCCTGTTCTGCGCTGTAATGTTCTATGTTCTATGTTCTGTGTTCTATGTTCTATACCCCTTCCTATAAAGGGTAGCATACTATATGCTTTCTTCACAACGTTCTCCACCTGCTCTGCCACCTTCAGAGACTTGTGCACCTGCACCCCGAGGTCCCTCTGCGTTTCTATACTCTTAATAGGTCTACTGTTTATCATATACCTCCCCCCTACATTCTTTCTCCCAAAATGCATCACCTCACATTTATCAAGGATTGTAAATCCCAGCAATATGTAGAAGCTAACAGAATCTTTTAGGAAATGTTAAACTCCAATCAATTTGGATAGGTATGAAATTAAGACAAGAGAATTGATCTTAGAGTTCCATACTGCCAATGGGGCTTTGCTGAGTGGAACCTTATATATGAGATGTGTTTACGATGAGCGGATTAGTGCATTGGCCATGCTAAATTGCCCCTTAGGTTCAGGAGGACTAGCTAGGCTAAATTCATGGGATTATGGGGATAGGATCTGGATGGCATTGTGGTTGATGTAGACTCGATGGGCTGAATGGTCTCTTTCCACACTGTTGGATTCTATGATTCTAAAGCAATATCATTTGAAGTTTTATTCCCTTTTACAGGGCAATCTCGAACAAAAGGTTGCAGGTACAAGTTGAGAGGTGGTAAATTTAATGCTGAATTGAGAATGAATTGCTTCTCGCAGAGGATGGTGAACTTGTGGAACTCGCTGTTCCATAGCACAGTGGAGTCTGAATCATTGAATGTTTTCAAGAAGGAGATAGATATATTTCTATTAACAAAAGAGATAAGGGGATTTAAGGAACCAGTAGAGAGAAGGATTTGAGAGCAGGGAGAAGTCAGCTATGATCTGATTGAAAGGCAGGGCAGGCTCAAAAGGCTGAATTTTCCCACATAGAACATAGAACATAGAACATTACAGCGCAGAACAGGCCCTTCGGCCTTCGATGTTGCGCCGACCAATTCTGAAAAAAAAAAGCAATGACCCTCCAAACTAAACCATTCCCTTCTCTTCCATAAACTTATCAACTAACCTCTTAAACGCCACCAAACTTGGCGCATCTACAACTGCCGCAGGCAGGGCATTCCACTCCCTAACCACCCTCTGGGTAAAGAACCTACCTCTGATATCCGTCCTATAACTATCACCCCTTAATTTAAAGCTGTGTCCCCTCGTGCTAGCTTTCTCCATCCTAGGAAAAAGGCTATCACTGTCCACCCTATCTAAACCTCTAATCATCTTATATGCTTCAATAAGATCCCCTCTTAGCCGCCTCCTTTCTAACGAAAACAACCTCAAATCCTTCAACCTCTCTTCATAGGACCTGCCCTCCATACCAGGCAACATCCTGGTAAACCTCCTCTGTACCCTCTCCAATGCCTCCACATCTTTCTTATAATGCGGGGACCAGAACTGCACACAATACTCCAAGTGCGGCCGCACTAGAGTTTTGTACAGTTGCAACATGACGTTGCGGCTCCGAAATTCAATCCCCCTACCAATAAAAGCTAAGACTCCATATGCCTTCTTAACAACCTTATCGACTTGACTGCCTACTTTCAGGGATCTATGCACAAATACACCAAGATCCCTCTGTTCATCAACACTATTAAGAATCCTACCATTAGCCCTATACTCTACACATTTATTATTCCTGCCAAAGTGCATTACCTCACACTTTTCCACATTAAACTCCATTTGCCACCTCTCGGCCCAGCTCTGCAACTTGTCCAAGTCTCTCTGCAAACTATAACACCCCTCTTCACTATCTACCACTCCACCGACTTTAGTGTCATCCGCAAATTTACTAATCCATCCTTCAATACCCTTATCCAGATCATTTATAAAAATTACAAACAGCAGGGGCCCCAAAACAGACCCCTGAGGTACACCACTTGTAACCGAACTCCACGATGAATATCTCCCATCAACCACCACCCTCTGTCTTCTATCTGCTAGCCAATTCCTAATCCAATTAGCTAAATCACCCTCTATCCCATACATCTGCATTTTCTGCAGAAGCCTTCCATGGGCCACATTATCGAACGCCTTACTAAAGTCCATATATACCACATCAACTGCCTTACCCCCATCCACCTCTTTGGTTACTTTTTCAAAAAACTCAATGAGGTTAGTAAGGCACGACCTACCCTTCACAAAACCATGCTGACTATCCCCAATCAATTCATTTCTCTCTAAATAACTATAAATCCTATCCCTAATAATTCTCTCCAATACTTTGCCCACAACAGAAGTAAGACTCACTGGCCTATAATTCCCTGGAAAGTCTCTATTCCCCTTCTTGAACAATGGGACCACATTCGCTATCCTCCAGTCTTCCGGAACTATACCCGTAACCAACGACGACCTGAAGATCAGAGCCAGAGGCTCTGCAATCGCCTCTCTTGCCTCCCAGAGAATCCTAGGGTAAATCCCATCCGGCCCAGGGGACTTATCTAACTTCAAACCCTCAAAAATATCTAGCACATCCTCCCTATCTACTTCAATACTTTCCAGTTTGCAACCCTGTACCTCAGTGTTCTCCACAACTACATTTACATCTCCCTGCGTGAATACCGAAGAGAAATATTTGTTCAGTGCCTCTTCAATCTCTTCAGGCTCCACGCACAACTTCCCACTGCTGTCTATGACTGGCCCTAATCTTGCCCTAACCAATCTTCTATTCTTAACATATCTAAAACTTTAGGATTCTCCTTGATCCTATCAGCCAAAGTCTTCTCGGGTTCCTTCTTAGCTCTCCTTAACTCACTCTTTAGCTCCCTCCTGGCTAATCTATAGCTATCCATTGCACCAACATCTCCTCCTAATTCCTATGTTCCAATTTTGATTTGTGTTGACAGAGCCAACCAAGTTGGAATCAGCTTTAAATTTAGGTATGGATTTAACCTCATACAACTCTGGATACTTGCACAGAATTAGCAGACCAAGGGCAGAACCTTCCTCCCGAAAAGCTGTCGTAACAGTGAGAAAACCAGAGCGATCCACGTTATACAGCCAGGCGCACTCAGGATTGCAATTGTCCCACACTCAGTCATTTTGTGAGAAAGTGGTGAGTTGTGTGCCGGTACGGGGGAAGCCTTGCTGCAGAGCACTAGGCACTGTTTCACAAGGGTGCCCTGGTCTCACGGTGCACTGGGAGATCCTCTCCCTTCCCCCATTGACATCAGAACACTCCCCTCATTGATGGTATGTTTCCTCAACCCTGCCCAACATGGGTCACCAGTATCATGGCCCTCCCAGTGGATCACCCTGTTAGATCCCTGACATCCCCTAACATGCCCCTCATTGTGCCCTCCTTTATGCTTCATCCCTGCATGACCTCCCCTGCATAGTCTGCCCAACATTGGCCTCCCTGTCATAGACTCACTCAGCATACCACTTGGAATCACATAGGATTCCACTTCGTATTGACCAGCCTCCTTGTAAACAAAAAACAAAGAACAAAGATTTAGGAGAATGCAATAAAACATAATACATTTGTATCAGTGTAAAATAATATGTTAAGTTACAAATTGACAATGCAATTTGAAAAAAAGTCATGCATCATTTTGGTCTGCAAGTTATGAATATTTATATATTTAAATATACATAGTGAAATCTAGGTAGATCACAATGAGGCATTGTTTAATAAAACTATTTGTTTTGTTTGTCAATTAAAATTGATTAGCTCATTACTGCACCATGTAATTAGGGAGGTATATTTTATTGAACAATGTTCTGTCCTCACTGGAGATTAATTAATGCATTATAAGAAATTACATGTTGCTCTTTCGAGTTAACCACACAGCAATTCCAGTTGTAAGAAAGCCTGGCCCTCCTTTCTTTAGTCTTCATTCCCAAGCCTTCCATTCCTTCCCAAGCAGATTTTTCAATGAACATTCTAAAA
The DNA here is from genome assembly GCA_024679065.1 of Sphyrna mokarran. Classification (NCBI taxonomy): domain Eukaryota; kingdom Metazoa; phylum Chordata; class Chondrichthyes; order Carcharhiniformes; family Carcharhinidae; genus Sphyrna; species Sphyrna mokarran. The sequence goes on from JAGIQG010000015.1 coordinate 39,996,355, forward strand.
AACAATAGACAGGAAAAGAAGCTGGGCTTGGTTCTCTTTGGTGTGACCAATGCCATCTTTCTGCAAACACAGTACAACTTAATCCAGTGAAATAAAATGGCTCATTAATTATTTCCTTTGAAGGATAATTATATCCAAAATGAAAGCCAAAGTTATTCTAGATTGCGTGTTTCCTTCTGTCTCTATAAAGCTACTTTCAAAATTCCATTTCTTGCTTGCAACTTAATTCTTGTTTTTGAAAGCTTACATTTATCAGATTCCCAAGAATTCAACTTTGTTGGCTGGCCTGAGAAGGTACTGGCCAGTTACTGGTTTAACGGACCATTGTAAATGTTTATGACTTTGACTAATGGGAGATCAAAAATGGCTCAAGTGCTAAGTTTGCTAAGCCCGATTTTTTTATAGACTGATGCCATAATGGAGACAGATGACTCAATCTTGGTGAAGAAAGTTAGGCTTTAAAATGGAAAACAACCATAGAATCATAGAATCCTTACAGTGCAGAAGGAGGCCGTACTGCCCGTCAAGTCTGTACCAACTCTCCAACAGACCATCTTATCCAGACCCTATTCACAAAACCCCATGTATTTATCCTGCTAATCCCTCTAACCTACACATCATGGGACACCAAAGGGCAAAATATGCTATAGGCGGAATTCTCCCCCAAAAATTCTAAGGGTTAAATTCGTGTGAAAACTGGAATAACTCACACTGTTATTTTCAGTGGGAATTCAGAGAAGACTCTCCCACAGTCTGTGCACTGTAGAGGCTTCTAGCACAAATATCATTAAAATTCAGGGGGTAGGGCCTATTCCCCGCTGGAGAGGCTGAAATCAGCACACTGAGTGAGCCAGTGCTGAGACAGAGTCGACCCTGTAAACCCTGCAATGCCTGCTCTCTGTCCCCCTACAGATCAATCGCTGGCTCCCTGACCATTCCCAGAGCCCAGCCCCAATGCCGCCCTCCCCCTCTTCCTGACCCACTGTGATCTCAAGCCCACCCCACCCATTTCCCCCTCTGACAGTAACCCCCTGCCACAGTCCTAACTTCCTCCACCCTACCACAGTACCAACTAGCCCCAGGAGGCTGAGACCCCCTCACCATAATCGCTAACTTCTATCCGTCCCCCACTGATTCCAACTGCAGAGGGGCAGCGAGACCCCCACTTCCACCGAAGTCTTCCTCAGCCCTGCCTCCATCAGGCCACACTACTTAGGTCCTGCCCCCCACACGCTCAGTCCCTTGTCACTGCCCCATGCCTAAGGAGCATTGACACTTGCCTAGGCTGGCAGCGCCAGGGTATCAATGCCCAGGGGGCACATGCCCACTATCTGACTGTCAGGGGGGACCTGATTGTTCCCCCTTCATTCCAGTGGGATTAGGCTGCTAGTTCCCCATTAGTGGGGAGTTACTTTAGTCCCTGCTGCAGTGCAACAGTCTGACAGTTGGGAGTGGCTCGCGGGTCCAAAGATTTCAGTCCTGAGTCCATTAATCTAATTTAAAGTATTTCCAAATGATCATATTCAAACAGAGCAGACACCACTGGAAATCCAGCACTGACAGATGCTAGCAGAACGTGACTACCTGCAAACAAAACAGCACGAATCGCTCAGCCCAGGATTCTCCCAGTCCACTGTGCAAAATAATTAATGCAGCAAGACGGGAGAATTGCCCCCTACAAATTTAACAACACATCATAGAAATATCCAAGGCAATCTGTGGAAGGTACAGAAATTACATGATTGTTTTAAAAATAGAAAGGAATAAGGCATCAATATTACTTTGCCAGACCAACACATGGCGTGTGTAGGGAAGTATAATTTTTAAAGATATATGTAGCAAACATAGTAGACTAACAAAAAATGTTCACAAATATGGGCATGCAAAGTAAGTGAAAACAAGAGCGCAATGAAAATAATATTATATTTGACATGATGTGTGGCATTTTCCCATCCCGTCCACCTAGCATGGAAATTGTAGCGAGCTGGACAGAAAATTCACGGATCATGCAAAGGTCCGAGGTCCATTGACTTCTGATGGAAGATCTAGCCAGATGTTTCCCTGAGGTGCAACATAGTACCCACTGAAAAAGTATGTTTACTTATTCACAACATATTAATTGCTTGAGAAGAATATAGTTGTCCTGTAATCACACCACGGCAAAATCATTGCAGCATCAATAATCACCATCCCTGCTTGCATTAGACATCACTAAAAATACAGACACTGAGGAAGAAGTGGATAATGATGTTCAGGAAGATTCATTTGAAGCAAGAGCACTCACCGCAGGTCTCAAAGAAACCTGCACTCATAGACGCCGGTGCTTCTGTTGCAATATCTTTAAGTCTCTTGACATGCTAGTGTAGCATTGCATAATAGGGATCCCAGCTTTGAGCTACAGTGATGTTATCAAGCTGTCTAAGAAACCAATCATGTGAAACGATCTTCACAGACAGTCAACCAGGAAATGGTAATCACATCACTTAAAAATATATAGTAAGTGATATTAAGATTGGGACATAAACATGGAGTAAAGGAGAATCTGAAATATAATGAGAAATGTTTAAAAATATTGAAAAACTCCAGCAAGTGATTATAATGGGACATCTAACAACATTGCCAGGGTCAGATGGGTTGCTCACCAATAGTTATTTCTCACTTTACTGTTGAAAACCCAGTTATATCTTATTTAAAAAAGACTAAGTGTCCTTTGGCATTTTGAATTGATATCAGAGCAAAAAAAAAGACAATTATTCACCATTAATTTCATTGATTACCAGCTCTGGTAATGGTGATGATGGGGTTGGGAGTGAAACAGGTGAGGTGTTGGGGGGGGGGCATGGTTGGTGGCGGGGGAGTTAGGTCTGTAGGGTACTGAAAACTGCAATATACATTTTTCTCACTTGAGGCTATCTCAAATATTTGCGCTCACTTGAGGTTACCACATGCACTTGTACCAGAAAAGAGAGTCTGCAACAAGATAAATAAAAAAGGATGCCATTATCTGTTTGTGCAGTTACAAATTCTGGGTGTCTCTGGCTGTTTCTGTTCCAAGAGCTTCACAATGATGACACAGATGATGTAAAATAAGAAACATCTCTTTCAGGTCTGAAAGCGTTTTCTTTCTACAGAGAAGACAGCATTATAAGTTGCAGAAACAGAGATGTTGATAGGCTGTGTTAAATGCTCACAAGCCTGGATCTATTGAGCAGTAAAGTTTACAACATGTGCATATATACATTCATATTACAAAATTAACCACTCTGAGCAAGAATAATTCATTAACCTTGAATCTTTACAGAAACGTTTCACCACTGCATTGCTGCTGAATATTTCATTACCTATCATCTGTACTGGCACATTGGCATAAGTGGTTGTGAAATTTCAAAAGTTAAATGGTAGGTTTCATATTCATAAGTGAGAGAATGAAAGAAAGGCCTTATGCCTTCATTGTGGCAGTGTAGAATTCAAACACATCTTTGATTCACTGAGCAATATGATGATGAGTGAGATAAAAATGCACTATCAACTTATTTTATACCCCCCAAAAAATATATGGAACAGCTATCATCCGGTCCACTAGCACGAAGCAAATAAAGTAACCGACATATTGTACTTATTTAGTGATATTGAACATGGCGTATAGGAAATCAAAATATAAATAATCAAATGTTTTCTGTCCAGTCAACTGCTCTGAAAAGCATTCAAAAAAGACAGAAAGCTGCCAAGATTTTGGAGCTAGTAAGGCACTATCGCTTTCGGAGTCCAGAGCTACTGAAGTTAAAACTGCCAAAAGTAACAATCACAATCCAAAATCAATGCCTGCGAATGCTATTCATTGTTCAAGTACCAGGTCTTCACTTACGTTCGACTTTTTTGATACAAGAGACTGAACTCTGGAGTCAATTCAGCATCTCAGCACCATGATTCAGTCCGCACTTCAAGAATTTGAAGGTGTACTGAACACCAGTAATGACATTCTCATCTAAAGGTAAAATGACCATAGTCCCAGACGACCATACTCTCCCCTTGGAGGGAAAGGGCTGACTGGAGATGATTTAACCTGAGGCTCACCAACCTCAGGTAAAAGGTAAGAAGATGTAGCCTTCATGAATAACATCACTGACATGGGATTTGATCCTGCACTGTTGGAATAGCTCTGTATTACAAACAGCCATCCGACTAATTAACATAGAAGAACATGAGTTATATGAGGCCACAACTAATATTAGATAATCTTCTCCTCATGAGAGAAAAGGGCCAGCATCCATATGTGATTCTGTTATGAAATGAACTGCTTTCAGTTGGTGAACAAATCTTTCATTTCATTGCATGTGACTGAGTGCATTGTTAAATTGATACAGAAATTAGAATATGTAATGAATTAAATGATCAAGGAATGCTTAAGATTTTGGTTCATATTTTGGAGACAAATCTTACCAACATACAGATTAGGAGCAAAGACAGGCTAGTAAGCCTTTTGAGGCTGTTCTACCATACAGTGCAATAATTGGAAGCTGCTCTGTGTTTTTCTTACAAACGAGTGAGGGATGTAGTGTATGGAAAATTGCAATGTGCTTGCTAAACATTTGAAGTCACCATAAACACTTTTACCCAGCAAAGAAAGTCTGGAATTCTTTTGCGCAGTTATACATTCTGGGTGTTTCTGGCTGTTTCTGTCCCATGAACCCCTCAGGGCCAGTGTAGCCTGTGATGGAGCAGTAAATAACCGGTTGTATTTTTATAACATTACCATTACTTGTGTTAAATTCTGAATTTGTAATCTTATTCAGTGGGGCAATGATGATGGATGTTAATGTTCATAAATTGGGGCCAATGCCTTTGAGAGTAAATGTTGCGGAACTATGACGTGGAGAAGGTGCAGCACACTGATTGCCTCCTATGTTACAAAGAAACAGGTAAGTCACTGGGCCTTTCTTCTCATCCAGGACTTCATTGTGGCATTGCTTGCCTCCTAATATATAAAAGCAGTCATGGTTATTTATACCTTTGTCAATCATTGAACAATTTGTAATATAAAATGAATCTGCCGTCACATCTGAAGCCAATGGGACACGTCAGTCACAGTCTCCCAGATAAGCCTGAATTTTCCCAGAGCTAGTTCTCTATCTCAGTGAACCTGTTAACTCTGGTAACATCAGCTTGAGTCAAGTGCACCCTACATTTCGCAGCCCTCCTGTTTTATTATATATCTGCTGATAATCATTGCACCAAAATTCTTACTAAGACATTTTCTGTGCATTTCTCATTGCTGTAAAGGTAGTTCAATATGTTGCCCATGGTTCAGCAAATAGCAATAGTGGGTTGGGGAAAAATACTTCATACAAATTTTGGAATTCTACGTACTTTATTAAAAATGACCAAGAACAAAACCTTAAAAAAATTTCTTTCTCCCAATACTATTTTGCTCTCACTAGCATGCATTTGGAAGGTACACATTCTCAGAGCAGCATAAAGATAGAATTTATTCAGGTGGCACAGTGGTTATCACTGCTGCCTCACAGTGGTTAGCATTGCTGCCCCACTGAGCCAGGAACGTGGGTTCAATTCCAACCTCAAGTGACTGTCTATGTGGAATCTGCACATTCTCCCCATATCTGTATGGGTTTCTACTGGGTGCTTTGGTTTCCTCCCACAGTCCAAAGATATGCAGATTAATTGAATTAGTGGTTTATGGTGATTGATTGGGGCAGAGGGCTTGGGTAAGACACTCTGACAGAGAGGACAGCACAGACTCGATGGGCTGAATGGTCTCCTTCTGCACTGTAGGGATTCAATGATTCTATTAGCACATCCTACCAAAATCACACACAAGAGGAAAGTGCTCCTTTAGGTGAAGAAAATTTTAAAGTATTCAAATAACTAACACTATATTCAGAATAAAACACTGAGAAATATAACAGAAAAAATGAAGAGAAAATAATAAAATATGGAGCAATTGAGTTAATAAAATAAGCAATGACAGGTTTAAAGTATTTTACATAGCAAACACTTTCCTATATTTGGTTTCCTGATGGCAAAACTGAGTGATAAATCAGTTTTATGAATGATATATTAAAGTGCTATCACAACTTCCCCCTAGCTTATTAATGCTCTTTTCAGCTGCTGTCTATTTTCATAGCTAAAAGCTATTACTTTTCCTGAATAGATTAAGTGATCAAATGACAGTATAATCCTCAGAAGGCATTTCTGTCATAACTGCACACTTACTGGATCTGTTAAAATAAAACCGATGAGAACTCCTCAGAAAGAAATTCAGTGATGCAATTGGAAGCAAAAGAAAACTAGAGATGTTTCATTAGTTGGTACAGAGGTAGCTTTGAGTGTTGGTCGAGAGTCCAGAGTCCATGGGGGGAAGGAAGGAACCCCCACCATAGTCAGATCTTTTGATGAGGGGGTGCCCACTGTTACATAGAGACTGTTGATTGAGGCTTACCTAAGGGTTAATTTTTAGCCTCCATCTTTACATTGAATATTCCCCACCAGCCTGAAAGTGAGATTGGATGGAAAACAGTCCCCGAGTGGTTAATAATTGACCACTTAAAGACTTCCATTGGGGCAAGAGGCCATGCCTATTCCAGTATAAAATTGCAGAGAAGTTGGACAGGGCCTTCTGGGAAGGCCATCCATCACATTTTCACTCACTCCCTCTTACAAATCTGCAGGTAAATGTGAAATTCTCCCAATGTTTTCTCTGGGACATTTTAGCATTCTAAGTTTATTAATTAATGTCATAAGTAGGCTTACATTAACATTGCAAGAATTTATTGTGAAAATCCCCTCGTCGCCACATCCCAGTGCCCATTCTGATTCATGAGGGAGAATTTAGCATGGCCAACATGTCTAACCAGCACGCCTTTCAGACTGTGGGAAGAAACCGAAGAACATGGAGGAAACCCACACGCACAGACACGGGGAGAATGTGCAGACTCTGTACTGGCAGTGATCAAAGCCAAGAATTAGATCTGAGTCCCTAGTGCTGTGAGGCAGCAGTTCTAACCAATGTGCCATGTGCTGCCATTGAACCAGACCAGACTCCCAGATATCCATTAAGCTTGTTAAAGCAGTGGCACAGTGGTAGCACTACTGTCTCACAGCACCAGGGACCCAGGTTCAATTCCTGTCTTGGGTCACTGTCTGTGTGGAGTCTGCACGTTCTCTCTGTGTCTGCATGAGTTTCTCTGGGTGCTCTAGTTTCTTCCACAGTCCAAAATATGTGCTGATTAGGTGTGTTAGCCATGCTAAATTCTCTCTCAATGTACCGGAATAGGTGCCGAATGTGACGACAAGGAGATTTTCACAGTGACTTCATTGCACAGATAATGTAAGCTTACTTGTGACGAACAAATAAATAAACCAACTAAAATAACTAAATATTGTAAGAGGGAGTGAGTGAAAATGTGATGGATAGTCTTCCCAACAGGCTGTGTCTCAAAACACTGTCTTAATCATAGCTCAGGGTCTCTGATCTCCGCTGTCAATTTCACAATGTTTCTTTGCACAAAGTTAAATGGTTTAAGTTCCACCTTTTTTTTGTTTTGTTAGGGCTCTTTGATGCCAAACTCAGTCAACTGCAGCCCTGATGTGAAGGGTAATCACCCTCAACTCATCTCTTGTGTTTAGCACTGTTGTCCATGTTTGGACCAAAGATGTGATGAGGTGGAGACTTGAGTGGCTGTGGCAGAATGCAGACTGAACGATGGGAAGCAGGTTATTGTTTTGTAGATGCTGTTTCATAGCACAACCTCAACAACACCTTCCAACACTTTGTTGATGATCAAGAGGCAGCCAACGGGACATTAATTGCCTGGATTGGATTTGTCCTGCCTTTTCTGGGCAGGACACTTTCCCACATTTTTGTAGCTATACTGGAACAGCTTGACTAGGTAGACAGGTAGCTTTTGAGCATATGTCTCCAATACTACAGCACTAATGTGCTGCATCGTCAAAGTCCATAGCCTTTGTTATATTCAACACTTACAGCCATTGTGTGATGTCACATGGAATTAATAGAATTGGCAGAAGATAGCTATTTGTGATGTTGGGATCCTTAGGATGATGCCGAGATGGATCATCCACTCAATATACCTGGCTGAAAGTGGTTTCAAATCCTTCAGCCTTGCCCTTTACTTGGCTTCCCCATGGATGGAGATGTATGCAGGAGATGTAGGTTACTAATTTAGTTACCCACCACTTACCATGACTGGATATGGCAGCACTACAGAGCTTGAATCTGACCTGTTGGTTTTGGGATCACTTCATTCTGCCTATTGCAAACAGTTTCTGCTATTTGGCATGCATGCAGATCTGCATGCAGATTTTGTGTCTTCACCAGATTAGCACTTCATTTTTAGCCTCCCTGTTGCTGCTCCTGACATGCTCACCAGCATTCTTATTTCAACTAGAACTAATCCCATGCCTTGATGGTAAGAGCAGAATGGGGGAAATACCAGACCATCAGGTTGTGGTTGAATATAATTCAACTGTTGCTGAAGGCTCACATTACCTCATGGGTGTCCAGTTTGGAGTTGTTCTGAAACATTTCTATTTAACACTGCGGTGTTGTCACACAACACAATAGACAGTATCTTCATTCCTGCCAATTCACTTCTTGAAAGATGCACCAAGGACAGATAAATTGGTGAGGGCAAGGTCATGTTGGTTTTTCCCTCACCACATGTCCTTCAGGACTGAGCCAGCTCATCACTAGTGGTGCTACCAAACTCCCACTGCGTCCTTACATTCTCAATGCATTTTCTAAGTAGTGCTCAATATGGAAGAGTACTGATTCATCAACTGAAGGTGGCGGGAGGTTTTCTTGCCCATGTTTTTGACCTAATGCCATGAGATTTCATGGAATCAGACATTGATATTGAGGACTCCAATTGCAACTCCCTCCCGGTTGTATATCTTTGTCATTTCCATCTTACCAGTTGACAAGAGGCAATGGTATTGGAGATGCCTGGATATTGTCAGTATGATTCGATGAGTAAGGCAATGCTGAATTGTTGCTCCCAATTTTAACACAAACCCTCAGATGTAAGGAAGACTTTGCAAGGGCAACTGGTTGTCATGCGTTGGTATCATATCAGGTGCCTGAGTTGATTCCTTTTCAATAGAATCATAGAATCCCTACAATGCAGAAGGAAGCCATTCGGCCTGTCAAGTCTCCACTAACAACAATCCCACCGGTCCTATCCTTGTAACCCTGCGTAATTCCCTTGACACTAAAGGGAAATATCTGACCTGTTCGCTGTAACCCCACGTGTTTACCCTGATAATCCCCTAACCTAATTGGTTAAATTACACCAAGGGGCAATTTAGCATGGCCAATCCACGTAGCCTGGAGTTGTTTGGTACAACTGCTGGATCATTTCAACCACAGTGCTGTAGTTCTGGAGTCACATGACGGCCAGACTGGGTAAGGATGGCAGATTTCCTTCTCTGAAGGACATTAGTAAAACAGATGGTTTGTAACAGCAATTCAATAGCAATTCCATTACTAAAACTGTTGTCTTTTGATCCCAGATTTATTAATTGAATTTTAATTTTCACCAACTGCTGCATTGGGATTTGAACCCATGTTGCCAGAGCGTTAGCTTGAGCCTCTGGATTACTAACCCAGTGTTATTGCTAGTATGCAACCATCTCTTTAATCCCCTATTTACAATTTATATCACGGAGAGGCTGCAAACAGGTGAGAAATAAAGGTTACTTTGGATTTGAAAGCAGGCTGGAGGTACCCACATGGATCTCACCAGTGATTCCCTTCAAACTTATACTGATCCTTCCTCATTCTACCTGCCATTTATGTTCCACTGCATTTTACCAAACAGGATTGAAAATAAGATTTTTAATAATTTTAAAGACCAAATAAGGTCGAGTAGAAAAGTTCTAGATGTAAATCTTTTTGGTACTGATAAAGTTAGCCAAGGTAAACACGGGCCTAGGTTTGGAAATCAAAATATTTAATGAAGTTATACAATCATTATTTAACAATGTTAATATGGTGACATTGCCATTGTAAAGGGAGACAGGTCATTCAAGCAAGAAGCATTTGTTCTTTCCAATGTGTAGGCAGCTGGCAGATAGTAAGGATGATCTTCTAATCAGATAAGCAAAATCAACACAAATTTTAAATATTAATGTCACAAGTTGGCTTACATTAAAACTGCAATGAAATTATTATTGAAATCCCCTAGTCACCCCACTCCAACACCTGCTTGGGTAAATTGAGGAAGAATTTAGCATGGGCAATGCACCTAACCAGCATATCTTTCAGACTGTGGGAGGAAACCAGAACACCTGGAGAAAACCCACACAGACACAGGGAGAGGGTACAGCACCCACACAGACAGTGACCCAAGCCAGGAATTAAACCCAGGTCCCTAGCACATGAGGCAGCGGTGTTAACCACTGTGCATCATATCCTATTGCAAATGTGGTGTTTACCTAAAGTGCAATTTCACCATTGGATCAGGAACAAATATTCTGAGAACCATTAACTACAGCTTATCTTATTACCAAAATAAGTAACTTAATGAGTTTTCACTTTCAACTGTTAAATTTGAGGTTACAATGATAAGTACAAATACTTTTGTATTAAACTTTATTAGCGAGACTAAAAATAATCATAAAAAATTAAAGGCAAACTGTAGAAAGTCAGTTTATTTATATTATTTGTTTAGAAATCCCAGATTATTTGCAAATGGTTAATTATATGATTTAGTAAGTTTTTTTTAATTTAATATATGACTGTAGCTTGTTAGATAGCATTGAGGTTTTAAATAATGAAAGAACTGAGGACATGGTTTTAGAGAGATTCATTTTACTACCATGAGACCAGCCAGGCAACATGTAAGTCTAGCATTCACAATTAACAGAGGCCTGTGAGGAACTTTTGTGCTAATGTAGGATAGTTCTAATTGAAAGATGTCTAAAAGCAAAGTCCATTCTCCAGGATAAAAAAAAACGGTGAAGTGAATATTTCTCTTTCATCTCCGGATCCCCATTGGGCTTTCATTTTTCCCTTTATTTGTTTTATGGCGACTGCACACTGTGAGAACCTCATCATCCTACAGACCAGAATTGATTAGTTGGATTTATTCCAGTTATGTCTATAAGTGCATGTACTTTCTTATTCTCATTAGGTAGATGGTGTATTTATGTAGTCTTATATTCCAATCCCCACCCCCATTCAGTTTCATCTTTTGTGTGGTGCTGTGCTGTGCAAGTTTTTTCCACCCCTGTTTTATTGACTGTGGAGTTTCAGTATAATCTTCGTTACTACCTTTGCAGTGTTCCACTGAAACAATTTTAAATCAGTGAAACAAAAAGCAATCTGCAGCAGTTAGATGCACATTGAATCTGTGAGATGCATATTGCTTTTGTTCATTTCATTTTATTGTCAAATGGCTTGATGATCATTAGATTTGTATATGCAGGGAAATTTAATCATTCTCAGAACCCAATATCCATTGGCACTTTGCTCTGTGCTGCTTGATAGATCAAGCCTAATTTCAACCACTTAAAATATAAAATCCTAACAAATGCAATTAACTAGTTCTGTTAATATGCAGAATTAAACTACTTCAAATACTATCTGGCAAAATGAAATATTACTTCAAAATAGATTAAAGGCAGGATTTTCCACATATACTTACCCCAAAACTGGAAAATCCCACCTGAGGAACCTCCCCTGACTTGCTACAGTTCCTGTGGTGAGCAGGACTGGAAACTCCCCCCCAAAACTTTTTAGATAATGCATGCCAGGATTTTATACTTTAATTTAAAAGTTATTCTTCAATTTGGCTCAATACCCTTGTCAACTGAAACATAATTGAACACAAAAATATTGGCAGCACCTATCCAAATTCTAAGATAATATATTAGAAAAAAACAGCAATACTTTATGAATTTAATGAAAATTGCAATGATGCCCTCTCCGCAATTCACAAAGTATTGCAGTTTTTTTCTAATATATTATCTTAGAATTTGGATAGGTGCCCCAATATTTTTGTGTTCAATTATATTTCAGTTGACAAGGATATTGAGCCAAATTGAAGAATAACTTTTAAAATATAAAATCCTGTCATTGTAAACCATTTCCAGACAAAATGTCACTCATTCTGTAAAGGTATGAGGTCTGAATGAATTTTTTACAATTGATAGTTTTAGCAAGGAATAGGACTCATTTGCTGGAACTTTACTGCCTTGCCTGCCCAAAACCCGTAAAATCCCGTCTAAGGCCAACAGAAAATATCATTCTACAGTAAATTGCAATTTGAGATTTCTAAGTAGATTCTTCTTGTACATCATAAACCTTGAGATGGAGATTCCGGTGTTGGACTGGGGTGGGTATGGTAAGAAGTCTCACAACACCAGGGTAAAATCCAATAGTTTTATTTGGAATTATGAGCTTTTGGAGCGCTATTCATATGATGAAGGAGCTGCGCTCCGAAAGTTCGTGATTCCAAATAAAACTGTTGGACTTTAACCTGGTATCGTTGATCCAGGCATTGATCCAAAATCTGAATGTCAGAGGAGAGATGAGTATTGTTGCCCGAGATATTAAGACAACATTCAACTGAAAATGGGACCAAGGATCCCTAGTGTTGCTGAAATCAGTAGCTGTTGGGAGGTTGTTGGGAATGGTTTTCCAGGAGGCCAGCCTTCAGTGGCTGGAGTTATACCTGATGATAAGGTGATATGATAGCTGCCATTGTCAGAGACTAATCACCACATCCCCCAAAGCTTCACTGAAGGACTCCAGGTAATTGTCCTTGGCCAATAATCTTCAGTTGCTTTATCAATTATCTTATTAAGAAGCAGGACTTAACATTGAGCTCAACAACTTTAGATCTTGAATTCAGTCCTCCATTTTGATTTTTTTTTCTCTCAGTTTTCTTCCCAACCCCCTTCCTCTACAGAGACTTGTGATTTTATGTTTTGCTTTCTGGCCTTTCTTCTACTATTCAGACATTCTGCTATCTGACCTTTATGCCACGATTAGCACCTTCCTTAGTTTTTAACATTAGTATTAACATTCCCTTTGTCTTGTGTCCATGACATCTTTGTCAAATCTTTCCTGAGCTCACACCTATCCCTGATCTTCTATTTTGCTCCACCTAATCTTCAAAGGTATAGAATCCATCAAATTTCTGCATCTCTTCAGCTTTGAGGAAGATTTACAAGGATTTGAAACATTAATTCTACTTCTCTCTCCACAGATGCCACATGACCTGCTTAGTCTTTTTTTAGCATTTTCTGTTTTTTTTCAGGAAACTGGATCATTTTGCTCATGATTCCGTAGTGTTCAGATCCATTCATAACTCCTCCAAAATGATGCATGTGAACATATAACAAGATCTAGATAAAATGTAGGCTTGACTTTAGAACAGAACCCCTATAGTTCAGAAGGAGCCATTCGACCTATCAAAATTTCAAGAAAGCATCTTCCTCATGTCCACTCTATCCCCATAACCCCGTGCATTTACCATGGCTAATCCACCTAACCTAAACATCTTCGCCACTCAGGGGCAATTTAGCATGATTAATTCACCCCCACATCTTTAGACAGTGTGAGGAAACCAGAGCACTCAGAAGAAACCACGCTGACACAGGGAGAACGTGCAGAGAGGTCCCTGGCGTTGTGAGGTGGCCAACCACTGTGCCACCCACTGATTGACAAGTCACATCCACATCAAAGATATGTCCAGTAGTGACAAGTACACACAAAACAAAGCACAGTCATTTCTTCCTTGGCCTTCGAAGCTAATACAGTTGCCGAGTCTTCTGGCTGTCTCAAGAATCATCACTTAGCAATTGGCTCTAATCCATTTGCTTAAAACCCCCTGACAAAAATGACACAGAAGGAAACATCTGTACATGAACTTCACCAATGGAAATAAATGTTCTGAAATATAGACATAGCAGTTTCTTCAAAATTGGAAAAGTTTATCGTTTCAGTGGATCTGTCATGTATTTCTTGGATTTTCTTCCTATGCCTTCAACCAAGCATTTTCATTATACACAATATTACTTAAATATAGCATTTCTTGTGTATAAAAAAAATGTGATTTCTGGCATCAACCTGGATCGGCAATTATTTTTACCTATGTACATTTCCTCAGTTGCTGGTATTCCTTATTTCACAACAGTTAAATAACTGAATTAACTAAATTCAGACTATAAATAAATCACTTACAGCAATGCTGGCTGACTACATTATATCAGGCATTAGCATTCTGTGCTGGTCTGAGACATATTAACTCCACTAATGGTTACACCAACAAGATGATAACAATGAGAAAGAGCACACACCTCATCTTTTTTTTAATTTGTCAAATATCTTGCCTCAGACCAAAAGGTTTCTCCAAAATGTATCTTTATTGGTTTTGAAATGAACAAACGTTTCTCTGCACAGAACTGCCATGGGGCCAATTATCCAATCCTTCAACTGCAACAGCTCTTTTATGTTAAATGTATTTTCCTTTAATATTGGAGCCAGCTCACTTCCTTGTTACAAGCACAGAACATCTGCAGCTGAATATGCAATCAGTTCCCTCTCACAGTGCAAGAACATGTCACCTTAAACTCAAGCTAGTGCTGGAGACTTAGCTAGACACACTACATTTAAAAATATATTATTTGCTGAAAGCTAAATAATAATAGGCTTTGTCCAGTAAAGGTCATTTATTTCATTATGAGCTAATTCTGTGGCTCCGACATTCTTAATTAAAATAAAACAAGCTCGAATCAGTTGGGGGTGGGTGTTGTTGCTGGAATTTAATTCCCTTGCCTGATGTAAGCCAGGCGGGGGATATGCTCACACCATTCACACCCTCATTTGACCAATTGTAATTTTAAATTGGGGGGCAGCAAGGACACTCACCTAACAGCCAGAAGGCTTCTCCTTAAATATGCAGTTGGACTCTGATTAAATGATTGGTATCCAACAGCTATTTTTGTCCAAAGCCTGAGTGGGGGAAGCATGTTGGATTCTCACCAGTCGACACTACTGCGATGGGAGCCGGGGTCATAAGGGATTTTTAGAAAGCCAAACTTTGGGCCCCACAATAAAACCTTTAGCTTCTTTTGCCCCACTCACAGTCAGCTCCGAGTCATTTAATTGTAACAACCGGACAACTACTTCCTGTAGCTTTCCTGACCCTTTGAGACTGGATGTTGGCAAATGGTATCCAAATAAGTCTGCTAAAGCTGCCAAACTTCTGTGCTGCTGCCGAGGGTTAGATCAAACTCGCTCACATAAAATCAACTCCAATATTTCTATGTAGTCACCACCATTTAGCACTATCTAATTCTAAAATTGTAACAAGATTGGTCTTCATCTAGAATATTTACAAACAAGAGATTATAAAGAACCAGTCCTCTTCAGTTCTCAATCCATGTGCTTGTCTTTGGATTAGACATAAGGTGGGATTTTCTGGCCACTCTTGCCTCAAGATCAGAAAATCCCGCCTGAGGCTAACTGACCTTTGCATAGTTTGTCCCTCCCATTACAATTCCCATAGTGGGAGCAATGGGAAAATTCCGCCCATAGTCTGAAAGGCATTAACTCAGTTCTTAGTCAGATTCATGATGATGGTTTTGAAGTTCTGCATAATTCAAAACTTTGAACTTGTATTCCTATATCCGAGAATTTTTAAAAATCCTTTTAGGGTTCACCCCTCTCTTTTTTCTCTGTTGCGTGTCACCAGGGATGTCACCATTCTTTTAAATGAATTGATTAAAACTCATGACTGTCGATAAACAAAGCCAAAAATTCAAAGAATTCATTCCTAATTTGCAACAAATATACTACCCTTTAAAGGATAAAAAGTTCATAGCAAAAGTGGTCCAACTGTGGCCATCAAGAGAGATTACTATTAGCATATCATATTAAAATGAGAGAACAGACTTATCATGTTGCCGAGAGGAGTTGTAGGTTTGAAGATTGGGATGCTTTTAGAATTCAGCAATGCATGACAAAAGGTCTTGTTGCACAATGTGTGGTGTCCCTGCCTCTGGGCCAGAAAGTCCAGGTTTAAGTCCCACCCCAGGACTTGATGGCCAAAGAAGGTGTGTTCATAAAGTAGTCAAACAAGTTAAATCTGTCAACCTGTGAATCGTCCTAAACACATCAGTGTTTGGGGCTAAGAGCAGGGGAATCTCCTGCTCAGCTACGCTTGATATGGAATGATGTCCCTGGCAACAGACTAGCAATCTATTCCAGGAGTTACTAGCTATGGAAACAGATGAAAGTACACCACTAAACGCAGGAAGAAATTAGAGTAGAAAATGCATGTGAATTGAAGTTTGACTTGTTGCCATTTGCCTGTATTGTCTTCCAGCTCAATGAAATTTCGTGAAATTTCAATGAAATTTCATGAAATTTCATGAAATTTCAATGAAATTTTCCCTGTAACCATGATCATCCTAGGAGATAGTCAGAATTTGGTTTTCTTAAAAATATTCATTTACACTGTTTACATTCAAGACCCTCATGTTCTCTTTCTTGCTCCCTTGGAGATCCTTGGCCATCTGACCCTGATGTCATCATTATCTTGTCAACATAACCGTCATTCTGATAGTTGACAAAATTGATAGTAAAACAAAAAGGAACATAATACAAGTAAGGGTGAAATTCTCCCAAAAAAATTCTAAGTGTGCTCTCCTGTGGGGAAAGCATTAGGGTGATTCTAGAACCATCCCCGTGGATTGGAAGATGGCAAACATAAATCTGTTACACAAAAACGAAGGAGAGAGAAATCCGGGAACACTAGATCAACTAGCCTGAACTAAAAGTTTTTTTTAAAGCTTATCTATTTGTCATAAGTAGGCTTACATCATCACTGTAATTAAGTTACTGTGAAAATTACCTAATCGGGAAACTCCGGTGCCCGTTCGGGTACACTGAAGGAGGATTTAGCATGGCTAATTCACCTAACCATTTTGCCTTTTGGGCTGAAGCACAGAGGAAACCCACACAGACATGGGGAGAATGTGCAGACTCCGCACAGACAAGCTGGAAATCAAACTGGGCCCCTGGCGCTGTGAAGCAGCAGTGTTGCCCCCTGTAACCATGATCATCCTATCTGCAGGCCAGTACTGGCTCAGAAAACCCAAGCACTTTCAGCTGCTAATCACTGCACCACTGTGCTTCTCCATAGTTGGGAAAATGTTAGAGACTATTATTAGGGACACACATAACAAGGTACTTGAAAAATCCTAATATAATTAGACAGAGACAATATGGATTTATAGAGGGAGAAACGTATTTGACAAATCTGTTTCGAGCTTTATAAAAATATAACTAGTAAGGTGGATAAGGGGGAAACTAGAGGATGCAGTGTATTTGCATTTTTAAGCAGCTTTTAGTAAGGTCTCATACAAGACCATAAGTAAGATTCATTTAATTGGGGGTAACATATTAGCATGGATTGAGGATTGGTAAATGAGCAGAAAACAGAACAGGAATAAATGGAATATTTTCAGATTAGCTGGGGGCGTAACACAAGGATCAAGCTTGGGCCTTTGATTTTATTTCAAAAGAAATGGAGTATAAGAGTAAAGGCGTTTTATTGCAATTGTTTAATCTTAATGAGGCTACACCTGAAGTATCATATACACTTTTTGTTACCTCATAGAGTCATAGTCATAGAAGTTTACAGCATGGAAACAGGCCCTTTGGCCCAATTGTCCATGCCATCTTTTTTTTAAACTCCTAATCTAGTCCCAATTGCCCACATATTCCTCTATACCCACCTTACCCATGTAACTGTCCAAACACTTTTTAAAAGACAAAATTGCACCACCTCTCCTACTACCTCTGACAGTTTGTTCCAAACACTCACCACCTTTTGTGTGAAAAAATTGCCCCTCTGGACCCTTTTGTATCTCTTCCCACTCACCTTAAACCTATGCCCTTAGTTTTAGACTTCTCTACTTTCAAGAAACGATATTGACTATCTAGCTGATCTATGCCTCTCATTATTTTATAAACTTCTATAAGATCGCCCCTCAGCCTTCTACGTTCCAGAGGAAAAAATTTCAGTCTACCCAGTCTCTCCTGATAACTCAGACAATCAAGTTCCAGTAGCATCCTAATAATTTTTTTCTGCAATCTTTCTAGTTTAATCCTATTATACAAAGGGTGATCAGAATTTACACAATATTCCAAATGTGGCCTTATCAATGTCTTGCACAACTTCAACAAGATGTCCTAATCTTGTATTCAATATTCTGACCAACCAAGCATGCCAAATGCCTTCTTCACCACTCTGTCTACCTGCGACTGCACTTTTAAGGAACTACAAACCTGTACCCCTAGATTTCTTTGTTCTATAACTCTCCCTAATACCCTACCATTTACTGAGTAAATTCTTCCCTTGTTCAATCCACCAAAATGTGTCATCTCACATTTATCTAAATTAAACTCCATCTATCATTCGTTAGCCCACTGGCCCAGTTGATTAACATTTCATTGCAATCTGAAGTACTTTCTTTACTATACACTATACTACCAATCATGGTGTTATCTGCAAACTTACTGACCATGCCTCCTATATTCTCATCCAAATCGTTAATATAATGACGAATAACAATGGAATCAGAATCAAATCTTGAAGCACTCCGGTGATCACAGGTCTCCAGTTTGAAAAACAAACCTTTACAACCACCCTCTATCATCAAGTCAATTTTCTATTCATTTAGCTACATCATCCCGGATTCTGTGAGATTTAACTTTATGCAACAATCTACCATGCAATACTTTGTCAAAGGCCTTGCTAAAGTCCATGTAGACAACATCAACTGCACAGCCCTCATCTACTTTCTTGGTTACCCCTTCAAAAAACAATCAAATTTATGAGACATGATTTTTCACTCACAAAGCCATGCCGGCTGTGCCTAATGAGTCCTTGTGTCTCTAAATGCCGTTGATTCTGTTTCTCAAAATACTTCTAACAACTTACTCACTACAGATGTGGGGCTCATAAGCCTGTAGTGCCCAGGTTTTTCCCGGCAGGAAATCTAAAAAAATACAAACCTCATCTAAGGAATATATATGTGCCATGGAGACAGAACAATGAAAGTTAACTATATTAATTTCTAGAGGCAGAGGATTGGCCTATGAGGAGTGGTTGAATAGCTTAGGCCTATATTCCCTACAATTTAGAAGATTTTTTTGATTTGATTTGATTTTGATTTCATTTATTATTGTCTCATCTATTAGCATACAGTGAAAAGTATTGTTTCTTGTGTGTTATACAGACAAAGCATACTGTACATAAAGAAGGAAATAAGAATGCAGAATGTAGTTTTACAATTGTAGCTATGATGTGGAGAAAGAAAGAGTTTAAAAGAATTAGTGTAAAGTTTTAGAAGCACAGAACGAGAATAAAAGATAAAATTTGAAGGTATGCTGGGCATAGCTTGCAAAAAGTCACCTTGCTCTGACACCATCTTGAATCTATTGAGGATTCAATTAGAGATGACGTCATTGAAATATTTTAAAAATCTTAAGGAATTTTATAGGCTGGATGCTGGCAGTATATTTCCCCTGACATGAAGTCTGGAGTTATAAACATGAAGTTTTGCAATGGCAGAGAAGATTCATGCCTCAACCAAAAATGGTGCCAGAGCCCTGATTCCAGAAGGCTCTCCCTGAATCTAGAACTCCAAGAGGGAGATCAGGGGTAGCCTGCAGTTTGCACTTCCATGTAAAAATGCAGTTGCCTTCAAACAGATTAAATTTTTATTCATAGGACGTCCAAAGCACGACTCGTGTACTTTACATTTTGCAAGAGGTCTAAATTTACCGGAATTTTTTTGGAGAGATAAGGCATCGTTTTGGATAGGTTCAGAGATAGCTTTGCGAGAAGTTAAGTGCTCTGTGGGACTGTTAAAAGTGGTCATGAACGTGCACAAAAATGGATATGCTTATTGGAACTGTCAAGGCATTTAAATCCCTGCAACTTTGGAACTGCAACTTTGTCAGGCAATTTAAATCTCCTGATGTTTAATTATTTTTTTTAAAAGTCTGTCATTTAAAAAAAGATCTGTGCTTGTTGTTTTACCCTAACTGTTGACTTAAGCCTGAGGGATACAATTATGGAATTTGTGCTGCACTACTGCTTCAGTAAGCTATCATTATCACAATGCGGTGTCTGTCAATTTACAGTTTAACTGTCAGTTCCAAGAGGTTATAAAACTTTGATGTGAGGCAATTAATACAAATGTTTGATTTTTATAAGGGACTAAGTAATTGAAGGAATTAAAATGTAGTGGAATAGATTTTTATCAATGGGAGTGCTTTTTTAAAATAACAAAGTAATCAATAGACACGACTCAGCATAAGTTCTGAAGTTTGTCCGTGGTGAAAATTGGGTGAGTTGGCACGGAAAGTGTAAGGGCAAAGGATGGAGGGTGGGCAGCATGGACATCATCAGTTGACAATAAGTTGGCATAGGGGCTTTAATGAGTAATGGGGTGGTGAAAAGGGTATAATTTAGCATAGAGGAATGTAGGGTCATGGTGAGGGATAGAGGAGTAGGAGATGCCATTAATTGGCATGGAGAGGGAATGGAAAATGTGCAGGGGTTAGGGGCTGTGGAGGTAAGGGTTGTTTTTTTGATTTTTTTTAACAGCTGGGACAAAGTGCCAGAGCAGAAAGATCAGTCTTTCACACAGCCTGCCTGGCAGACCCTGTGCCTGCCGCTGCACTGTTTACAGGATCGATGGGACTTACTCCCATTGCCATCCACACCCTTGCACCCCACCCACCCAGAACCCAAACTTGGTCTTTGACGTCACTTTTGCCTGAGTCGGATTTACGGAGTTGGGAATTTTCCCTACTCTGCGTTCGCAGCTTGGGAGCCAAAATTCAGGTCTCGGTCTCAGAATGAGGGATCAGTTAGGATTGAGGGAGGAGAAATCTCTTCCCTCAAATGGCTGCATATCTTTGAAATTCTCTTCCATTGTGGGCTATGGATACTCAAGGGGTGATTTTGAGACCAGTTTTACACTCTGTGAAAATACCAGCATGGTGAGAACATGACTTCTGATCTTTCCCTGCCCCATCGCCTATGACATCATGAATTTGAACGTATTTAATTGTTATTATCCCATCAGATATTCACCACCCGCTCCCCCCCCCTCACTGTATATTGACACTGTGCTGACATGACATCATACAGATGTGAATCTGGTGTGAGGGTCTCCCTGGGGGCAAAAGGTAAAAGACGCTGGAGGTGAGAGACATGGGCAGGTAGCAACAGGCAATGACCCTGGCACTGCCCCTTGGCATAAGCTGGCACTTCCAGGTTGAGTGGGTGGAAGGAATGACAGGAAATCTCCCAGAACATTGCGTACACACTGTACTGGGAGAGTGGGGCACCTGCCCAATGGCGCCCTAGAACTCAGCAGTTAGCATCCTGGTGAGATTAGACTCCACCCCCTCCTCCTGCTGGCAAGAGTCAATTGTGGAGTTTTTTTGACTGAGTGTCATAAGATTTCTTTCTTCAACTCACCAAATAAGCAAGTCTGAAATTCTCCCATTTTCGTTCAGTGTTTCGAATATTTTTTTGTAAAATGGCATGTTTCCCTCACCTCCATCCCCACCATTTTCTGGTCAGATTTATCGCACAGTGTTTGAGTATGTTCAAGATAAAAGTTTAACAGTGGGATTTTCCACATGCCCCTGCAATATGTTTAGAGGTAGTGGAAGCTGCCAGCTATTGGCCAATGGTAGGATATGCTGGTCCACCACTTTAGAACCCATGGCCCGGGAGTTTTTTTTTTGGGGGGGGGGAGATAGTGGGCGTCATAGGATCAGGGCAACCTGCCTTTGAAAACGGCTGGAAAAATTTAGTCAATAGAATTTTGATATAAAGGTCATTTAGGAATATGGAAATAATATAGGTAGGTGGAGTTGAATTTGGAGATCATATAATCATAGAATCCCTACAGTGCAGAAGGATATTCAGCCCACCGAGCCTGCACTGACAACAATCCCACCCAGTCCTATTCCCGTAACCCCACATATTTACCCCGCTAATCTCTCTGATACTAGAAGCTAGTTTAGCATGGCCAATCCACCTAACCCACACATCTTTCAGACTGTAGGAGGAAACCGGAGCACCCGGAGGAAACACATGCAAACATGGAGAGAATATGCAAACTCCATACAGACAGTGACCCCGAGCCAGAAATTGAACTAGGATCCCCAGCGCTGTGAGGCAGCAGCGCTAACCACAATCTCAGTTATAATAATGTTGATTGGTGGGATCAGGCTTGAAGGGCCAAATTGCTTTCTTTTGTCATTCTGAACCTTTGCTTGCACACCATCCTTCCCCTTCATGTTTTTCATTACATTTATTATAACTGGCCATTTCTGCTCAAATATTTCACTGGCCTGAGCGTGTGAAAAGTTTGCAGTCATTGTGACATTCTCCTCTTCTTTTGCAAATTTATCTTCAATCCTTTCCCTAGACTTCTGGTGAGAATTGTAAACTCTTTGCTAGTAAAACAAACCCAGGTGTGTCTGTGTGTTTGTAAATGGATGGTTTAAATAATTGCTAATAGGAAATTACTGATTATGAATGCAGGCAGTGTCAGGAATAGGTTTCAACGTAAGTATATTGAGAGCCTCCCACTGCTCATGCTGGCAGGATTTTCCAGTCCCGCTGACAGCACAGCCCTGCCGGCGTGGGGTGACATCAATGGGAATTCCCATTGACAGTGGTGGGACCAGAGAATTCCGCCATGAGTAACAATGCCCCTCTCCCTGCCGGTGGGAAACACGCAGCTGGGAGGCCAAAGAATCTCGCCCCATGATTGTTTGAAGCTCCTCTCTTCAAGTTACCAAAAGATTATGGAATTTCAGGCTTACACTACGTTCATGCGAATGATATTTCTGTGAACTTCTGTACTCATTTTAACAACCTTGAACTAGAATGTGGCCCAGCC
The DNA here is from genome assembly GCA_024679065.1 of Sphyrna mokarran. Classification (NCBI taxonomy): domain Eukaryota; kingdom Metazoa; phylum Chordata; class Chondrichthyes; order Carcharhiniformes; family Carcharhinidae; genus Sphyrna; species Sphyrna mokarran. The sequence goes on from JAGIQG010000015.1 coordinate 40,019,344, forward strand.
CAGAAAGCTGGCTACACCCCCCGGGTATACAAGACATCATTGTGAGTTTCTGCTGATGATGCAATTTATAAGTCCTCAAGGTGTTCATTTACAAGCATTTGAGTATAATTTTCTTTCAGTTTACAAAGGAACTAATAGTTGTGCACCAATACAACTAGCAAATGTATAGTTATTTAAAGTAATTTCCAATCATTTCAATTTGGGTTGTTTGGAGGAGATATTCTGACTAAAAATGCTTACTTTTTGTGTTAAACCCATTTACAACTGGATCAAACAAACTGAACCAAATTACCACTTTTAAATATATTAAGGAATATTTTTTAAAAGCTGAATGTCCCCTTTAAAAAAATGAAGTTTAAATATCTGTTGCAATGGCTCATGGTAGGTTTAATATTCAGTGAAATCAAAGAATTCTTATAGTGCAGAAGAGGCCATTCAACCCATCAGCTCCCACACTGACACTGAACAGGCCCTCTCCCTGCCCTATCCCCATAACGCCACACATTTCCCATGGCTAATCCAGCTAACCTACACATCCTGGGACACTAAAGAGCAATTTAACAAGGCCAATCCACCTAACCTACACATCTTTGGACTGTGGGAGGAAGCCCACACTGACATGAAGAATATGTGCAAACTCCACATAGACATTCACCCAAGATTGGAATTGAACCTGGGTCTCTGGAGCTGTGAGGTAGGGGTGCTAACCACTGTGTCACTGTTTAATGATGTTAACTAGAAATTTGAGAGAAAAAAAACACTTTTCAAAATTTGCAGTAATTGGGGCTGCAATTTTGTTCACTTTTTGCATCTGCTTCACTGATTATGTCCAAAAGGGTAACTTTATATACAAGCATAATAGACCAAATGACCTTCTTTTGTGCTGTAACTTCCCAATTCTAATTCAACATTGTCTGATATGTCAGATACTAATTGTAGCTAATTGGAATCCAGAATTGATTTACTACAATGCAAAATATTATTACACGTTACAGTCATCATTCAATTCACCTCACATTTCAAGTTTCTCAAATTGCAAAATTAAACTGACTACAGCCCAGACTCAGAGATAAGCAGTCTGATTAAATTGTGTAATTCTGGAATATATTCCATAAATAAAGCTAATGCTCTGCTCCATTCTGTGCAAATGTCTCCCTTTAGATTCTATTTTCAGATGAGGCACTTTGCTTAATCATCACCATCTGTTCTCTGTAAGAACAGTGAATACAAAGGTATAGCTCACACCCAACAACTACTAACTAATGTCAAATTAATTTGAACTTGTACTGTAAATATGTGTCTTCATCATATCAGTCTGACCACCCATCCATCCGAATGTTTGAAATTGAAAGGAATATGAGTTGGAGAATGGGGGACAGATATATTCAGAGCAAGTCAATCTATTAGACAATGCCAGCTACAAACAGAAAGATGCTTTGGAACGTTCAGGTTTTGAGTGTCAGACAAATGAGCCTGCAGATTCAAAGGACAGAATTTTACCGCAGGCTTTGCGAATCTGATGTCGGGACTCACTGGGGATTCTGAGTCTGTACATGTTGGCAGCAACACCAATGGTTCAATCTTCTGAGATATAGCCTTCTATTTGACCATTTCTGCACTTGACAGCTATTCAGGATGACCAACAGTTCCCAAGGGTGCACGCTCAATCAGAGGGCTGGGAGCTCTGGAATCGTAACACCGCCTATTGGGATAGATAGATGTTGCTCAAGTAGGTTGGAACCACAAGAGTACCTCAAAAGGGATCACCTTCACTTGCCTCCAGAGGAGATAATGATTAAAGAAACTGGTAGGGGCATTAGGTCCGCTGTGGGATTGGACATGGCCACAATCCTAGCTCCTTATCCCTGAAAGTCCCTTATTAGGGTATGAATCCTCTCACAGCCAGCCTACTTCGGGGGAAGTGGGGATGGATCTGACTCCAATGGGACGATAGTGTCCACATGTAGTGGAGACCAGTGTGAAAGTTCCAGTGACAGCACTAAATCGCCTCTTAATGGGGTCATAACAATGTTAATTCACGTGACCTCTTTGAATGTAGAACAGAACAACATGAGTGAAATTGTAAATGTTTTATTTTCCTTAGATGGCAATCAATGTGTTGAACACTATTCCAGAATTGGTATTGAGGATTGACTGGTAGAAGTTGATGGGCTGCAGGCTTGTCTGGGCCTAGACAGGCTAAATGCTTGTAGTAAATGGAGCTGACAGAGAGAGGGCTAATGTGGGACTGAGTACAGTACCACACACTCAGTGATATAAGAGAACATATGATCCATACCTAGGGCTTAGTCTAGTTTTGAACAGAGTTATGTACATGAGCAAGCATTGATATAGCTCTTAGATTGAACCCTTTACTATACATGTACAGAATTCTTGCAGTTAATTAATATATATAGATAATCAACTTAAGACCTACCAAATCATACCTACCAAATGAATGAAAAGATTCAAGAAACTCTTGAAAAGAATAAAGTAATCAAATGTTTGGCTAAAGGTGAGAGACAAGTGAGAATGGCTGTTCCACTGTTAAAAGGTGAAATTCTACATATGTTACAGCAAGCCACACAATGAAAGATAGGAAAAAAAGTCATGGTACCAAGCACAGCATTTGTCCACCCAGGAAAACTATGGAATAAATCAGCAACTGTTTACCAACACAAACTGACAAAAAGCAGTTCAATACCAAAGAATGGAAAAAGATGAAAAGATACCCAAATCCTACAGCAACCTTCAAATCAACAGTTTACCTCCAACAACAGGGCCTACAACACCTACTCAGTATGTGAATGAGATATGAATGAGTTATAAAGCCTCCTGGCTGGCTAAACCCATGAATATAGAGACTTGAAGGAGGAAAATAAAGTAGTAATAACAATGGAAATAAATGCAATAAATTCAGATAACTTGAAATACAATGAACAAATATATAGTATAAGGGTCTGGCTTATGTAGAATTGATCCAACACTGACATTTCCACATCATATGTAGAGTTAACATGGGATTAAGTACAGTATTTTCATCCCCAGAGAACAGAGGAGCTGGTTTATTGAATATATTAAAGGCCAAGTTAGACAAATTTTTGATCAACAAAGAAGTCTAGGGTTATGGGGAATTCAAGAAAGTAAAATTAGTGCCAAAACCACAATCATATTGAATAGTGAAGCAAGTTCAAGTGGTCAAATGGCCTACTCCCACTCCTGCATTTTATGATTCAGTCCTTCAAGAAGATATTAGATACAGTTTTGTGAAACTATGTGATCATAGCAGAAGGGAAATACGATTTTTGATATTGAACCTTTTGAATTTTGCCTGATTATCTTTGAGAAGTTAGTGAGGCACTTCAATAAATTCACTTCATTGATTGCTGGTCTGTGTTCATCATTTCTCCTAGAAAAATGGGTGCAAAGAAAGAATAGAAGACACACAGAGGTAGTGCATTAAAAACTGGGGCAAGGGTTTATGGTCCAATGGTTTCCTTGTATTAAGTACATTATATAAAGAACCTTTGCTTGTTGTGGGAATAAATCTAACCATATCTGCCATTAGTTACATTTTCTCTCGCATTTTTAAACAATATTTTAGCAAGATAAATTGCTAAAAGTGTGAGCTGATATTAGTGCATCTAGAGCCTGAGTGAATAGGGTAAGCCACAGGGTATTGGCTTAACCAATCCAAGTAAAAAATTGTGAAATTAACAACACAAGGACTGAGAGAGGAGTCTAAATTAGAATGGGTGACTTCAACTCAAATCAGGTTCAGAAAGAGAAATCTGGAGAGGGTAAACAAGATTAGATTAAGAGAGAAAAAGTGAAACACAAGACCAAAAGAATAAGTTATTTTCTTTACATTATATGTTTTTAAAATTTAGAATAACATTGAAAACCTGAAGGAGTGAGTCTCCAAACTTGTAATAACCCCTATAACATAACCAACAAAAAGTATATACACACGGTTATATCATAGAATCCCTGCAGTGCAGAAAGAGGCCATTTGGCCTATCAAGTCTGTACCAACCACAAGCCCACCCAGGCCCTATTTCTTTAACCTCACATATTTACCTTGCTAATCCCCTGACACTAGGGTCAATTTAGTATGGACAATCACCCTAACTCGTGCCTCTTTGGCCTGTGGGAGGAAGCTGGAGCACCCGAAGGTAACCCATGCAAACGTGGGGAGAATGTGCAAACTCCACACAGACAGTGACCCAAGGCTGGAATTGAACCTGTGCCGCTAGCGTTGTGAGGCAGCAGTACTAACCACTGTGCCACCGTGCTGCCCTATTTTGCTTCTCCCTGCCAAAATAACTCACTTTGGATTGAATTTTGTGGAGTATCAGGAGTGTTATGGTTTTATTTAGGACATGTTGACTACTTTACCAATGGCACTTCACTGTGAAGAAAGGAACTCCACCCATTACTTACCAGAGGGAGAGTGTTCTCCAGTAACCCATCATGATCTGGTATGGCATGCTGTTTTGTTTCCTTGCATCTTTTCAAAGAATTAGTGTCTTTTAATCACCCCAGTGGATCTCAGCCATTTCCATAGCCAACTTTCAGTTCTTCTCTAGGCTGCCTGTTGTAACAAAATGCAAGTGCGTTCCTTCCAACAGATTTATAAAAGACAATCTTTCCACAACAATTTGACAACAGTTCCATTGAACCCCCTGAAAAGAATTAGTGAGGCAGATTTTCACTATCATTAAGAGTGGAGCACAAAGAAGTAAATACTGTGGACAGGATCAGATGCAAGAACAGAAGCTCCCTGTTTTTCCTCACATTTACTCCTCCCAAGGAGCAATACGACGACACAGTGGTTAGCACTGCCACCTCACAGCACCAGGGACCCAGGTTCAATTCCAGCCTCAAATAATGGTGTGGAATTTGCACATTCTTCCCATATATTCATGGGTTTTCTCCGGCTGCTCCAGTCTTCTTCTACAGTCCAAAGCTATGCAGGTTAAGTAGATTCATCACACTAAATTGTCCTTCAATGCCCCAAGATATGTGGGTTAGATGGATTAGCCATAGTAAACATGTAGTGTTACAGAAATAGAGCAAGGTGTGGACCTGGGTAAAATGCTCTGTCAGAGAGTCACAGAATTGATGGGCCAACTTCTTCCTCACTAAAAAGATTCTATGAATCCCTAAAGTGATGGAAGGAAAATTAGACAAGTTGCCTTTCAAGATTGTACAGCACCCTCTGCATTTTCCACTCTACAGTTTGTCCAGGAAGTATTGAACAGTCAAGAAGTAAAAATCAACATTTACCATGCTTTATTTTCAGTTTTAAAAATGTTTATCCTTAAATTATTTTATTGGAAACTCAAAGGTAGTAAGATTATTGAAGTAATGTCTCTGCTAACAATCGTATCCTGAAAGAGTCACATTGGACTCAAAACATTAAGTGAGATTCTCCAATCTCATCCCTGTTGTAAGTGAGAATTTGATATTTCAGCCAAAACTCCATTCACTTTCACTGATACCGGAGAATCCCAGTCACAAAAGAGAATGGAGATTTTTGATGATTCATTCTGTTTTTCTCTCCGCAGATGCTGCCAGACCTGCTGAGTTTCCCCAGCACTTACTGTTTTCATTTCAAATTTCCACCATCCATGATATTTTACTTTTGTCTTTGTTAGCAAGTTTGCTTTGATAGGTTCAGTGAAGGGCCCAATTTTACCACTTTAATCCTAAGTGCTAGGTGGATTTGAATCTGGGAGTGTTTAAGATCCGATCTTTAGATCCGTTCTCTGGAGTCTCCATACGCACTTTCCCTGAAAAAAAAATCAGTGATTCCGAATCGCAGTGCAGGTGCTTGTGGGCGGGGTTTATTATGCCTGAAATCCTGCAGCTCTGGTCGGCACCTCCAACTGCGCATGTGCAAGAAAACAAATAGAAAAACGTTCTCCTACTCCAAAGCCAGATAATGCCTCCCCGGCCCCCACAAACATTGCCTCACTCCGACAACAATCCCTCACCTTCCCTCCGCTACCCAGACCAATCGCAGACCCCTGTCCCCCTTACCACCCTTCGATTGCATGCAGAGTGACAGTATTTAAATTGCTTTTGCACCGGTTTTGGGTGTGGTCCCCTCGCTGCCATTTTTAGCTATTTATAAAGGAGGAATATCTGCAGCAAAGGTCATGGATTGCTCGATTCACCTCACGCCTGACTTTGCCAAGTTTGCGCACCTGAAAATAGGAGTAAATTGATGGTAAAATTGGGCCGGAAGTGTCAGTATTTGCTGGCAGGTTTCAGCTTCCGTTTATGTACCTCCATTGTTATATTTCCTATCCCACATCTCCTATCCTTTAATGCAATGTCTGTTCCTTTTTCCTTCACAAAAAAATAACAAAAGTAAAGCCTCTAGTGAATCAAATACATCACCAGCATAACAACCCTTACAACGATATTCTAGTTATCTTTAATATTTTCTTTCAGTGTATCAATGAGATACACTGAAATGTCTCTGCTAACTTGTGCACAGTGATTGAGTGATCAGAAGCAGTCTCTGTAGTATAAACTATGTTTGAAAAAATATATTGACTGTTTAAAATTTAGCCAGTAGGTTCAGCAGCCTCGGCAGGTCTTCACTGCGGGTGTTTTAGCAATGCTTCTTACATTGAAATGTCAGCAATGTAATATAGTCATTATCGAGAAATATCAATTCTTGAGCACCATGAACAGCAGCTTCAGCATTTTATGAACACCAATATTTAAGCTTTCCTGAATCTTAACTTGAAAAATGTAAAACATGTAAAATAATTTTAGTTTCCTGAAAAGACTTCTGATAGGGAAGAAAGTCATTTCAATTGCAAGAACAATCCAACCAAGACCTTTGCTGTACATCTTTTTCTAAAACCATTATACTGGAGTAACATCTCCACAACATTTCACGTAACTAGACATAAATTCGAAACAAAGTATCTTAATTAATAACTTTATCACATCCTGATGTAAAATTAGGTTTTTGCTTGATTTATTTTTACTCCCCCAAAGCACAATAATACATTTTTCCAGAAAACTAGGCTGATACGTGGCAAGAACCATGTTAGAACTAATATTTACACTCCTGATGCATGATTATTGAACATAAATGAGAAAGAAATGGCATCAACGTTTAATTAAAAGTCAGAGTATGTTTTACTAACCCCTACATATAGATTGGAACAGTGTATGTAAGTTTTATAATTTTAACAGAAAAAGTTGGCTGAAACTGAGATGAAGATTTGTAAATAAAATGTTAATGAGGAAAATCAGGATAAAAATGAATGAGCTAAATCAAAATCTAATTTGCTGTTTTTCTGAGGGCCATCCTAGTAAATTAGTGAGTGGAATTTAATAATCTGCTGTAATAATTGGAATATTGTGATCATGCCTTTTTCCTTCCTCCCCTTACAATTACAAAAAGAATGTCGCTTTCAAATATTATTTGCACTTAAACTTTATTTAGCGCAGATTTGTCAGCACATTATTTATGGAAATACATTGATAATGATTTTAATGATGCCAATGCAACTGAATGGCATCTAAAAAGCCTGTGGGAAACATTTTAGACAGACACTGGAGAACTCCCCCACCTGCAAATGGATGACAGCCAATTTGTTGGCTAATATTATAGCCTTCTGTCCTGTTTTCCTCCTCACTGTCTAAAGCACTGTAAGTACAACTGACAGGCCTGCCGTACTACACAGCCAGATACTAGCATATAATGAACTTGTCGTTTGGGTACAAACAAGTCCAACCAACAGAGACCTGCATCTCAAGGCTGTCAATCATGGGGAGGGCAAGGAGCAAAGAGGTTTTTTTTGTGTGTGACTGAGAGATGCTGCTTAGGGTGCAGGAATCTGAGCTCGCTGACAAGATGCCCCTCCAAGGGATCTCTGCGTTACCTTGAGCCAACTGAAAGCTTAAGTCCTGGACATGAATCTGAAACTGCTGTCAGGGAAGCCCTGTCAAAAAGTTGGCAGCTCTCCAAGAAACACAGGCCAATCTTCCAGACCAATTCAAGCACAGGCGTTAAAAAAAGTTTGTTATCCCTCTCCTTCCACAACAATCACACCTTTCCCACAACAAAAGGGACTTGTTTTTAAGCAAAGCAGTTTCATTTCAACGGCTGAGATCAAAATTGTGTATTTTATTTCAGTGGATTTCATTTCTTGTGACAAAACTTTATGTTCTAGGGCACAGAATTTGATTCAATGAGATAACATAAACATTAGGCAAAAAAAAATTCATAAACCAAATTTATGTTTTAGCACAGGCAGAACACTCAGATGTTACAAATACTCCTATCAAATTCTTGTGAAAAGCATTGGCATTTTCGCAGTCATTCAATGTAAACACTGGCCTTGGATGCATTAGAAAAGACAATGTTTGTACAGTAGTTTGGCCAGTGATTCAATGCTGAACGTAAATAGTGTCTTTGATTCATCAGAAAATATCACCAAAACACAGGAGGCACAGAACCTGAAGAAACTATTTCATAACTCAAGTACTGAGAGATAAATCATTTTGTCTAAATTTGTAGCACAGGAATGAGAAGTTTTTTTGACAGCGAGATGATGTGTTAAAAACTAATTTAGCGAACTCAAGAGCATTAAAGCCATCCTGAAACTGGGTCCTACTAAAAATAATGGAAATTTCTGAAATGGCTGGCCGAGAAAGGGTTAAATCCATGCGCCATTATATTTTTGCTCCAGATGTAATGTATCTCGTCAGCCATGTATAATACGGCATGATATTATGCACTTTAATATTTTTAGCACACTTTTGCATAACGAGATGCTGGAAACATATCACTTAAGTGTTTCAAGTCCTCACAGTATCATTGTTTGTGCAGCTTTGAGGTACTGCTATGCTTGTTTAAAATGTAAAAAAAAATGCATTTTGCCATGGGTGTCATTCCAGTTGGATCATCTTGAATGAATCTCCTTTAATTAGAATTTTCTGCATAAAGTAAGCTCTGATTGGTGACTACGATCATCTGGTGACACCGAAGGAGCCGACACAGCAGTCAAGCACATCTGTTACCCAGGAACCCAAGTGATCCGTTAGTGTTCAAAGAGTAGATTTGATAGGACTGCAACATAAGCATTCTGGTTATCTTGCTTCTCGCCTGTTTTTGCATCATCTTTAATTTGCCTGTTATCTGCACACAAGTTTTCCTTTGTACCCATAAAGGTTTAACCCTTTCAGTTACACAGTAGTTTCTCAGTACAGAGAAAAAGAAATACTTGACTGCGGATATTCTCTGGGCCACAAATCCAAATTGCGATATTTCACATTTGTGCAAACAAAATGATTTTGCATCCATGCAAAAAAGAATCATCCCCAAATATTTCGGTGTCCAAGAACAATCTTAAGCACCAGGCGAACAATGGTCATGGAAGAAATAGATTAGCATACAGTCTGATGGATGTGTTCCAACTGTTCTTTCATTCGTGATGAAAATGTTCAGAGAGCTTTTGTGCTCCAGAGTTACACTACTATCACTCTTAGACTAGAGCACTGTCTTCTGTAAAATGTCCTTCCAATCTTTTACTTAGGACACACTCAAAATTCCAAAATGCTGTCTCTCCTTGTTGTTCTAACTCATTGTAAATCGGTATTAAAAATGCTCATTAAATCTATTTTTATTTGATGGAAAGGATGATATTATTTTTTAAGTCCAGTCAAAGATCACTTAGTACCTCACAAGTCCACAGAACAGTTAGCTATTTTATTTTTCTGCTCTGAGGTATACTCACTTACTACATTCAAGATGTCTTTAATGTTCCACATTATGTAGGCCGGAGTGATTTGTTAGATTTATTTTTGTCCTCATATCCTAGTAAGTTCTAGTTTCCTACACAAGAAAAATTTGGCTAATTATCGTTAGACACTTTTGATAAATTTCCTAAATAAGAACTTTGGCTCTTAACAATCTTTCTGTCCAAATAACATGCACTCCAGCTCACTATGTCTTTCCACTATATTAAACCAGAAAGGTTTTTTAAATTTATTTTCTAGAGAGCAGTGTCCTTTTAAACCAAGTAATTTGAGATCGCCAGTTCCATGTCATTCAAACGTGAATATTAAATTATATGTTACTTGACAGCTTATGTTTACTTGTTAAAAGCCCCTTGTACTGCACAGAGAAGGAACAATGCCGGGAATGTTTTATGAAATGTAATACTTAAGGGTCCTGAATGGAATCATGCAAGTATAGTTCAAAGAGTTACAAAAGTGTTTGGAACAAGGAAACTGAGCCAATTGGATGCAGTTTTACCAGTGTCATTAAATACTTAATCCCGCATTAAGTTTGCTTGATTTTACGGTACGTTACATGAAAAGAAGGGAATATTCACACGAACGATGTTGGATTGGGCTTGTAATAATGAAAGAAAGACTTGGATTTATATCCTGCCTTTTACAACCTCGGAACACGCCAAAGTGCTTTACAGCCAATGATGTACTTTTGAAGTGTAGTCACTGCTGTAATTTATGAAATGTGGCAACTAATTTGGGGACTGCAAGGTTCCAGCAATGCATGAGATAATGGCATGCCCTCCCCTTGTCTGGGTGGGTTTCATCTGGGTGCTCCAGTTTCCTCAAGGAAGTGTGGATTAGGTTGATTGGCAATGGTAAATTGCCATTAGTGTCAGAGGAATTGGCTGGATAAATACAAGTTATGGGATTTACACGAGTTACGGGGATAGGGCCTGAGTGGGATTGTTGTCAGTGCAGGCTTGATGGGCCGAATGGGCTTCTTCTGTTGTGTAAGGATTCTATGAATAATGCCAGCTGTTTCCCAGGAAATTATCTTTCAGAACGTAGAAGATACATATATATTGTAAGACGGAAAAAGTTGAAAAAAGAAACTGTCACGACAGCAGTTATTTGTGATTATATAAAACCTGGCTGCACAATTTCAAAACAAAAATTAAGAGTTTTAATTCTCATACAACCCTCATGTGTCACTTACTTTTTCTAATATCTGTTAATCTGTTTTGATAAAGGGGTGGTGGTTTACGATTCTGAAACCAACACACACTTATCTGTAATTTGGTCACCAATAGCACCGGCTACTGTTGTGTCACAATTAAATAGCTTAGGGTACATGTCAGTAGCTCAAAGGATAACATATGGAGTATTTAACACACACTGATTAACGGAAGCAAGATACAAGTATTTTATCTTTACATATTAAATCAATGTCATTCCACTGGCTTACATTATTGTTATTATAATTTACCTTGATCCTGCCTTGACCCAAAATCTTTGTCTTCCTGTTCCTGGGAATGATCTAATTTCTCAGCTTTTGATTCTTATTTTCTCATCAAAGCTCCCTGAATCTGATTAAATCCGTAAGAGAGAATAAATGATACCCTCAATGTCTCCAGTTGAATTTAGAGCATGCTGTCTCACAGATACAACTGGGGACTTGTTGTTTTTTAAAATCTCATTTTTATTGTTTGCAAGAACTTGCCGAAATCTCTGTAAAATAGCCATAAACACGAATAATTAGCAAATGGTTTGTTTATGGTGAAGGAAGGTCAAATACACAAAGGCACCATTTCGAAGGCTAACAAAGAAGGAAAGAGAGAGAGAAAGAGGGAGAGAGAGAGAGAGAAAGAGAGAGAGTATGTGTTTGGAGCTAGGCTAGGTCTGAGAGGTCAGATAGGCCTGAATTAGGTTTGGCTGACTGGGGGCTGAGCTGCCGTTACGAGTGGGAGGGTGCAGAGATTAAACAGAAGCTTTACCCAATTAGGAAACAAAGGGGCCGAGTTGGCAACCATGGTATGTGTGGGACAAGGGCAACTGTACCGTCCATATAGTAACATAGAGAACCGCATGATGGTAGAGAAGGGAGCAAGAGGCTATTGGGGTTAAGCAGAAATGTGGGGTTGAGATTACAGTCAAATCTACTTGAATGGCAAAGCAAGATTGAGAGGCTGAGTGGCCTACCCCTGCTATTAATTCATATGTTTGTATGTAGACTGTGTGTGTGTATATATGAATCTGGAAGAAGCCAGCAAGAAGACAGCACCTAGGCAGTGCCGTACTTGGTGATATATACAGTTATGTGTTAACAAGGAAGTTCAACTATACCCATGCTAGCGATTATAGAAACAGAAAAATAGGGTAGATAAATGTGCGGCGTAACAATTGCAACAGGAAAGAGGGTTTTAGATTCCAGGATCACTGGTATCTCTTGGGGAAGTTGGGATATGTACTAACGGGATGCTCTGTGCCTAAACCATATGGGGGTCAACATCCCTATCGGTAGGTTTGTTCGTGCTATTTGGAGGAGTTTAAACTAGCTTGGCTAGACACATTAGCTTGGGAGAGACACATTATCCAAGAGAAAAGGAACCAAATCAGAGTAAATTCAGCTATGTTGAATGTCAGCAGAGTATGGCAAGGCTGGATGGTCTTTAATGCTAGGAGTGTAATAGTTAAGGCTGATGAGTTATAGGCATGGATTGACCCGGGGGGGGAAGTGTGATATTGTTACCATCATAGAGACGTGGTTAAGAGAAGGGCAGGTCTGGCAACTCAACATTCCAGGTGTGGAGATGCTGGCATTTGACTGGGGTGGGGACAATAAGAGGTCTCACGACACCAGATTAAAGTCCAACAGATTTATTTGGTATCAGACCGCTGCCCCTTCATCAGGTGAGTCACCTGATGAAGCGCTTCAAAAGCTTGATAATTTCCTGGGAAACAGCCGGCATTATTCATAGATAAAACTGTTGGACTTTAACATGGTGTTGTGAGACTTTTTATTGTATTTTTAGGTGAGATCGAAGAGGGTATAAAAAAGAGGATGATCTTGCACTATTAATTATGGAGTCAGTTAATGCAAAAAGGAGAGACTTAGAAGAATCTTCAAACAAAGCTTAGGAATTTAGGAATATTGCTAAGAATGTATTATAGGCCCCCAAAAGGTCAGTGGGAAATGGAGGAGCAGATATGTACACAATTCAGTGAGGTATGTAAGAATAGTGATCAGGTAATTATATGTGGGTATTGGAGCTGGATAAGTGTTTGATCTGGCAGTGGGGGAACATTTAAGTGATAGCGAACACAGCATGATACAATTCAAGTTTCTTATGGACAAGGAGAAAGATGGCCTACAAAAGATGCCTTTGGATTGGGAGAAGGAAGATTTTATTAAAATAAGGCAGGATCTGGCCAAAGTTGACTGGGAACAACTCCTTATAGGAAAGTCTACAGGGTGAGCATTGAGGGTATTCAAACAGTAATGAGGAGAGTACAGCATGTTCTCAGCATGGGGGAATGTAGGAGCAATACATTGAGGACATCTAGAACAGTTCAGGACTGGATATGGAAGGAGAGAAAGACTTTTAGCAAGTCCAAAGAAAGCAATTGAGCAGTGGCCCTAGAGGAATGAGGGAAGTACAAGAAGGAACTTAAGAAAACAATTAGAAGAATAAAAAGGATTTGTGAACAAGATTTGGGAGAATCCTAAGATATTCTATAAATAGATTAAGGGGAAGAGGTTAACCAGGGAAAGAATAGGGCCCATTAGAGCTCCGGCAGGAATAAAAATGAACAAATTGTCTGGTCAGATAAATTGCATCCCAGGCTCTGTGGCAGGAAAAGCAGAAGATCTGGCACAAATTTTTAATTCCTCTCTGGCCACAGGGGAAGTGATGATGTGGAGATGCCGGCGTTGGACTGGGGTGAACACAGTAAGAAGTCTGACAACACCAGGTTTAAGTCCAACCGATTTATTTGATAGTAAACTCACACAAGATTTCAAGGCTTTGCTCTTTGTCAGGTTCACCTCGAAAGCTTGTGTGAGTTTACTATCAAATAAATCAGTTGGACTTAAATCTGGTGTTGTCAGACTTCTTACACAGGGCAAGTGCCAGCGGACAAGAGGATGGCTAATGTGCTTCTACTTTTCAAAAAGAGTGGTAGAGATGAACCAAGGAATTATGGATTGGTGAGTCTCACGTCAGTGGTAGAGAAATAATAGAGAAAGTTCTGAACTAGGAAAGGGGGGATTTTTCCGTACATTCATGCCAGCAGGATTCTCCGGTCCCGTTACAGAGAATGGAGATTTGGCTGAGCACCAAATTCTTCATCCTTGCTGGCAGCAACAGTGGGGCATGAACATGCAGTAAGATCACACCTTTAATCTCCACTTGGAAAGGAATCCCAGTTGTTTGGGGATATTCAGAATGTCAAAGGGAGGTCACACCTAACAAACTTGATAGAATTTTTCAAAAATGTGATTGAATATATGGACAAAGGAAATGCAATTGACGTAGTTTAAATGAATTTTACCAAAGCCTTTGACAAGGTTTCACAAGGGAGACTGACTGAGAAGGTTAAAGTGCAGGGAAACTTAGCGAGATGGATCCAAAACTGGCTTCATAATAAAACACAAAGGCTGGTCGTAGTAGGCTAGTTGAGTGACTGGACCCCGTTTCTAGTGGTGTACCACAAAATTTAGTGCTGGGTTCCTTATTATTTGCTATGTTCATAAATGATATAGACGAAAATGTTGGGGGAGCAATAAGTAAATTCATAAAGGATACCAAAATTGGTTCGATAGTTAATAGTAAAGAAGAAGGTCGTAAGTTTCAAGAAGATTTAGGTGGGTTGGTCAGATGGACAGAGCAATGGCAAATGGTATTTAACCCTGATAAGTGCAAAGTGATGCACTTCAGAAGAAGAAACAAGTTAAGGGAATATTGAATAACAGGACACTAAGAAGCTCAAAGGTACAGGTGCGTTTCGGGGTACTGATTCACAGATCCTCAAAGACTGCAGAGCAGGTGAATAGGATAGTTAAGAAGGCATATAGGACTTTTTTTAATTAGTCATGGCACAGAGTATAAGAGCAGGGGGAATATGTTGGTGCTGCACAGACTGTTGGCTCGGCACAGTTGGAGTACTGTGTGTAGTTCTGGTCAGCTCACTATAGGAAGGATGTGATTGCATTAGAGGGGGTACAGAGGAGATTCACCAGGATGTTATCTAGAATGGAACATTTGAGCTATAAGGAGGGATCGGATAGACTTGGATTGTTTTCTTTCGAGCAGAGAGGGACATTATTGAGGTATATTAGATTATCAGGGGTATGGAGAGGGTGAATAGGAAGCAATTGTTCCCCTTGGTTGAGGGCTCAATCATGAAGGCAGGAGTTTCAGAGAGGATTTGAGAAAAATAAATTCTCTCAGATAATGGTGAGAATCTGGAACGCACAGTGAAGGTTGGAAACTCTACAACATTTAAGAAGCATTTGGATGAGCATTGAAATATCAATGCCAGAATTTTACCGCCTTGCCCGCCTAAGGCTTATAAGATCCTGCCTGAGGCCAACAGAGAATGTTGTTCTACATACCTTGTTCGCCCCAGAATTGGGGCGGGCGTTCCAGTAAAATTCTGGCCATTCAAACATATAGGTCAAATGCTGGAAAATGGGATTAATATGACTTTATGGTAGTTATTGGTTGGTGCAAACCCAATGGGCGAAAGGGCTTTTCTGCACTGTACGATTCTATGACTTTATACAGCCTTCAGATCTCTTAGTGAGACACCAAACAACCTTACAACAGGGAATTAGGTCTGTTTTACCTAGCCCAAAAGCCCAGCAAGGAATTGCACAGACTTGCAGTTTGTACCTGATGCCGAAAATGAGACATTCCTGGGAATTAATGAAAACTGTTCTCCAAAGCTGTGTTACCTCAAATTGATTGGCTGTTCATTACCTTCTTAAACCCCCTCCAGCCCCGCTATCAAGTGACAAACTTATTCATCCTTTTGATTTGATTTGATTTGATTTGATTTATTATTGTCACACGTATTAGCATGCAGTGGAAAGTATTGTTTCTTGTGCGCAATGCAGACAAACCATTTTGTTCATAGAGAAGGAAATGAAAATGTAGAATGTAGTGTTACAGTCATAGCTAGAGTGTACAGAAATATCAGTTTAATGCAAAATAGATTCATTCAAAAGTCTAATGGTGGCAGGGAAGAAGCTGATCTTGTACTGGTTGATACCTGACCTCAGACTTTCGTATTTTTTTTCCTGATAAAGTGGAAGATAGTGGGGTCCTTAATTATGCTGGCTGCTTTGCCGAGACAGTGGGAAGTGTAGACCAAGTCAATGGATGTGAGGTTAGTTTGTGTGATGGATTGGGCTACATTCATGACACTTTGTAGGTTCTTGCAGTCTTGGGCAGAGCAGGAGTTGTACCAAGCTGTGATACAATTGGAAAGAATGCTTTCTGTGGTGCATCTGTAAAAGTTGATGAGCTTATTCTTCCTGTTTCAAAGTGGAAGAGCAGTCTTAGAAGAGCTTTATGGATATCCATGATTTTCCATTTTGGTTCTGTTTGTATGGGCTAACCATGGATAATCGCCAAATCCATTGTCCCTAGTCCACAATTTTCTGACCTTTTGTTTTAATACTTTGAGATGCACAAGTAACTTGCAGGTCAGAAGTGCACTAAGCTGACGTCAAGGTTTCACGAGGTGTACTTATTTAAATCGTTTTTTAGCGCTCCTAAGGCAGGATTTCTGGCACAGCAAAGGATTTAACAGAACATTTTCTGCTTCTGAGCCCTTGCACAGAGCTTTTCTCATTGGGATTATTAATATAAAAGTTGTACAGGCACAGTTCTTGGCTTTCTTCTCATTGAATTTAACAAGGAGAACATTCAGGCCTATACTCATTGGAGCAGATGCAATGCTCACACAATGGGTAGGGATCCAGACCAGGAGCGTAGAAGTGGAAACCTCACAGCTGTGCCTTAAAAGTGCAGTTGCAATCTTAGTGTTGAAATATGTTGGTAAGGAAATATGCTAGAACGGACACAGATGTTTTGAGGATAGTCCAGAATAATACAGAAGAATCGTTTTCCAAGAGAAAAGCTCTGTGCAAAAGCTCAGAAGCAGAAAATGTTCTGTTAAATCCTTTGCTGTACCAGAAATCTTGCCCTAGGAAAGCTAAAAAAATTATTTAAATAAGTGGAACTTGCAAAATCTTGACATCAGCTCAATACACTTCTGACTTGCAAGTTACTTGCGCATCTTCAAATATTAAAACAAAAGGTCAGAGCACTCTGAAGATGATGCTGAGGAAGTTGCATTAAAAGAGGATCATTATCTTTGGTTCAATTGATTCCCTCCTCCTCAGGAGTGCTGACTTAGCCATGGATAATTAGCAAATCCATGCCCCCATGTGTGTCCTGGGTAAGGTCAGCAACATTGACGAGAAAATCATAGAATCCCTACAGTGCAGAAGAGGCCATTTGACCAATCAAGTATGCAACAATTCTTTGACAGAATCCCTTATCCAGGTCCTTTCCCCCGCTCTATCCCTGTAACCTCATACACATTTCCCATGCTATTCCATCTAACCTACACATCTTGGGACACCTGGGGACAATTCAGCATGGAATCGACCTCACCTGCATCATCTTTGGAGAAAACCGAAGGAAAGCCACACAGACATGGGCAGAACATGCAAACTCCATACAGACGGTCACCTAAGGCCGGATTGAACCAGCGTCCCTGGAGGTGTGAGACAGCAGTGCTAACCATTGTGCCACTATGCCACCTATTTTAATAAGGTGAGCAAGTTTGCCAAAGGAGGTTTATTTTTTTTAATCACTCATGGAATATTGGTTTTACTGGGTGGCCAGCATTTTTTGCCCATTCCTAGTTGCCCAAGGGAAGTTGAAAGTCAAACAAATTGCTGTGGCTCTGGAGTTACATGTAAGCCAGAACAAGTGAAAATTACAGATTCTCTTCCCTAAAGGACATTAGTGTACCAGATGAGTTTCTTCGACAGCTGCCAATAGTTTCATGGTCATCAGTAGATCTTTAATTCCAGATATTTTTTATTGAATTCAAATTCCACCATGTGCCACGCTGGGATTTGAACTAGGTCTCTGAAGCATTAGCTGAGTTTCTGGATTAATAGTCTAGCAATAATACCATTAGGCCAACTATGAAGGTAGCTGCATCAATGTAATGCTATGTTTAGCTGTCACATGATTGTACTCTGATGTCAGATACAGGACCCTTTGGAAAGCCAAGGCAATTCCTATTGTTTTTGCAACCTCCAAGGAATCCTTTGATTGATGCACTTATTTATTAGAAAACCAAGTCAGCCCACAGCCTAAAATGAGAATAGATGTGATATGAGGGAATATTATTCAGCACATGGAGAAGGCAACGAGCATAGATAAGATAACAGCACCTCTTCACAACTGAGGATAGTGCAAAAAAAAACCTCTGCTAGAGTCTATCATTACTGAATATGGCTCACAACCATTTCACACCATAGACAGAATGTTCTCAGAAAAATTCTCAGTGTTGAACAGTGGTTTTCTTACCGATTTTTTCAGCGAAATAAGTTACATAAGTTTATGGCAATCTGTAAAACACAGAAGTCGTAATCTGATTCCCGCCAGTGGAGAAAATGGAGACTATTTATGCTGGAAAGCCGGCTGCATGCTGCCAAGGACACCATTGCACAGGTGTCCCAATCTACCAGTATAATGGGTGTGAGGTTGATCGTGACAGCACAATGGCGCAACCCTAATTTTTTGCCTCTCACTCATGTTTCCCATCCAACATGCAGCTGAATTGGTGCAATAGGGCGGAAAAATCCCACACCATGTTCCAATCACCATGACTCTCAGTCTGGCCACTCTTCTAGCCCACTCCAACTTCAGGCCTTTCAACCTTGCTCTCTTTGCTTTCCAAAGTTAACCACATCTTGACTAATATGAGTCAGAGAATGGAGATGTTAAAATGCCTTAATGAACCTGTGGGAAATCAGAAAGGTATTTAGTTTCATATCATCACCTACCATTGCTAGCAGTACAATTCTTGAGCACAGAACAGTAGATCTCAGACCCAACATGAAGCACAGAAGCAGCAATTTACAATTACACAATGAATGTAGAAAATATTGCAAAGAGTAGAGAAAAATATATCTGATAAAGAAATGGATATGAACCATTTAGGAAAAGTTAAGAAGATAAAAAGATAAGATTTTTGTGAAGTCAAGTTGCATCTGGAGAACATTAAAAATTATGGGTGGTATCGAGATACAGGTGTCCCAATCCCACATTTTCACAGATCCCATTTGATCCAGCAGTGCAAAGGGGGTGAGACATGAATCACACCAGTGAAGCACTCAAATTTAGCAGGGCCTTTCAAAATTAGAGTTAAATTCAGACAGACCCTATTTAAGACCCATTTGTTCATGGGCCTTAATCTGTAGTGTGGGAGTCATAAAGTTAAGAAGTAGACAAACGCTCTTGAAAGATGGATAGGTCTATTTCAGTGTCATTGACTGAAGTTGTTTAAATCCCCAGCCTTTTAAAAGCAAAAAAAAAAGTCTGAAACTGTCAGAGTTTAAAACACTTTCTGCCAGATTGTTTTGATTGACAAGCTATTTGGGACAGGTAGGATAAATCACTACCCTTTCCCTATGCATGACCCTCTCCCTGCTGGAGGCTGTGCCTATCTGTGCCTCCCAGTGGGTTCTGTTTGCCAGGTCCCTATATGTCAAGACCTGTTGTAAATCCTACAAATCTAACATCACACCAGTGGGGGTGGAGGCTAGGGGCTAGAAGTGGGTGTGGGGTGGGGCGGGTGGTTTGGAGGAATTCTACAATTCCCTACATGTGGGGATCACCCAGCAGGGAGGCTCACTAACTATGTGATAATATATGCTAATAGATCTGCCATCTTTTCATGGCAGGAACCTCATCATATCATTAGTGGGTGTCAGGATAATCTCAACGGGAAATCCTGCCGGTATAAAAACTGTTTGGGACTTCCCGTTGGATACACCGTTCCCTCCAAGCCTTCCTGTCACCAATGACAGAGGAGGGCAGAAAATTCCCTCAGTATCTCTGTAGCAAACCAACCAGACATTTTCGAATGGTACATTATGCTGAAGAATGGAATTTTCACTAGATGCACCTTTTAAAATATAAATACGTCAGTTCTGACAACTATGCTGCAAAAGAAGTGAAATACATTTACTATTGCTCTCAACAAAGTAACTCCTTTTTCAATCTAAGCAACTGGAAATGGACAACTGACTAATAAAGAACCACAGCTGCTTAACAAAGCTTTGACTATGATACACAAAGAGCAGATTAATCACATTCTAAAACAGATCATTACTGGCTTGTACTATCATCTATAATTATGTGTTTCTAAATGTTCTACTTCGTTTTGCATCCACACTTTTGAAATGAAATATAAGACATAGGAGCAGGAGTAGGCCATATTGATCCTCTATCCTGCTTCACAATTCCAAACAGTCATGGCTAATCTCCCTCAATCCCATTTTCCTACTTGCTTCCCATATCCCATGATTCCCTGAAGGCTGTCTATCTCAGCCTTAAATATATCCAGTGATGAAGCATCCATATCTCTTTGGGGTAAACAATTCCAATGCATCACAACCCTTTAAGAGAAGAAACATCTCTTCAAATGTCTCTTTATCGCACTCTTGATTGATCAATCCCTTTTTCTTGAGACAGTATCCCCATGTTCTAGGTACTCCAGCCAGGAATAACAGCACGTCAAATCCCTTCAGTTTGAATGAAATCACGTCTCATTTTTCTTTATTCCTGAGATGATAGATCTAATTTACTATGCATTGCAACTCGCTATGTTATCTCTTGCTCTAATGAAATCTTACCTAGTGCCTAAAAACTCTCAATCTCACTTCAGGATCACAGAATTATTACAGTGCAGAATGAGCATTATGACAGTACCAGCCTCTTGCCTTTTTTCCGTACCCTTGTACATTCTATTCATCTAATGCCCTCTTCATTGTCTCAATTCAAGCTGCCCCATAGTGCCTTTAATCTTTCTTCCTCACATAATCTTTCAAAAGATTAAAAAAAAATACATTTGGTGTCACTTGATCATTCATTTTTGAGGTTTTTCATTTTCTAGCCTAGTCTATTCACCACATGCTGCAGAATGGCATGTTATGACTTCCTCTAGATCTGTCTCAGTTAAAATAAAAGTCAATACTTGGAGTTTACTTGCGCTGGTATTAAAGTTAGCATCCAACCCAGACCACTAAGATTAAAACATCCATCTTACTGACTCTTAGGATCCTTGGTGAACACAGTTTGAGCCTCAGCCCCAATCTCGCATTTCAATACATGCTTTACCAATGCTGCAAGTATGGATGGAGCTTGGGAAAATAAATATCACACACACCAGTGCACCAGGGTGTACTATTCAGAATTTGTGATTGAGATGCTGCTCTGGAATTAATTAAGAGAGGATAGTTAGCCACTGCCAGGTTAGCCTGGGAGTATTTGATGATATTCCTAGATTGTCTGCTTTTCCCTCAGGATTTTTTTAAAATGTGTATATACAAGGCAACAAGTCACAATAAGTGAAAGGACAGTACGTTGTCCACCAAACTGATATCTGAGACTTTGGTACAAACTAGAGTTAATGCTAATAAATTATTCAAATAAAATCTAGAAAAATTGCTGACAGCATTATGAACACCATGTTAAACAAATAACCAAATAAACCTGAGCAGAAGGTGCACTATGTGGGATGGCAGAGTGGCACAGTGGGTCAGCACTGTTTCTCAAAGCGCCAGGGACCCAGGTTCCATTCCTAGCTTGAGTCACTATCTGTGTGGAGTCAGCATGTTCTTCCTTGTGTCTATGTGGGTTTCCTCTGGTTACCTACTTGTGACAAAGTAACAATTAAATAATAGAAGCAAAAATGTTTTGCAAAGTTTCTCCCATGGCAAAGATTAAAGTTTATTTATTAGTGTCACAAGTAGGCTTACAAACACTACAATGAAGTTACTGTGAAAAACCCTTAGTCACCAAACTTCAGCACTGTTTGGGTACGTAGAGGGAGAATATAGCATGGCTAATATATCTAACCAGCACATCTTTCAAACTGTGAGAGGAAACCAAAGCACTCAGAGGAAATCCATGCAGACATAGGGAGAATGTGCAAACTCCATACAGACAGTGATCCAAGCCAGGAATCGAACCCAGGTCCCTGGCGCTATGAAACAACAATGCTAATCACTCTGCTACTGTTTGAAAGAAAGATTTGGATGGACCAACACAGAATATTTTCCAGCTCTATCTGGGGACAACTGTCACTGACAGCTATCTTCACAGTGTAGAGTGGAGAATGGGTATGCAGTGCTGGAAGAACAAATGATCATAGGGAGCAGATCTAATATACACCTTGTCATCTCAGCCATGAGACAGTGGACAGTGAGACCCAGGTTCACCAAGGGTTCCATGGTTGAGATATACAACTTGGTGCATGAAGATAGACAGCCTCAATCGGACATCCACAATTCACTACCAAAGGCACTTTTTAAACAACCATACTGTTAGCCATCATGTCATTTGTAATGCATTAACCAATAACTAAGGCTCTGCTATATCACACATCTGCCTGCATGCATTAATGGAAGCTTTGAGACCTTTCCCATTATTGATGGCTTTTCCAATGTTAAGGCCATCATGTCTTTATTCATTTAATCATAAGTGCTCCCACCAACAGTGCTTTACTGCAATAGCAATTCCTTGAACGTGCAAGTGACTACGAACACCATCAGCAACTAATGTTTGTCACAAAGTATGCATAATGCTTTCATTCTGAGGGTATCAAAGGTAGATCATTGAAAGAGAAGGACTGATGGAGGCTGGGCCCCTTGGACTGATGGGTTATTCATGACATCCATGTTTGATGATGCCCCTGCAGAATTCCCCCTTCAGAGCAGAGTATAGATGCATTAGTGTAGATGGTTCCCCACTCTATAGATAATCGCAACTCTAAAGCAATACTTCAGAGAGACATTTTAATGTCTTCAAACTCATTGTGTTAGAAAAAATATGTTTTCATGTTCAGTTAAGACCTTCAGTTAAAAACTTCATCACCAGTTGCAAGCTACATGATATTTACCTTTAATAAAGAGAACAATATAAGTTAAGGCACGAGTTGAAATTCAGAAACTATAGAGGACAAACTGGCTCTTTACATTTCATTTGAATATGTTCATCATATCAACATTAAGCAATAGGAATCTGTCAAGACTAATCTCAAGCATTTCTATTGTTGGTATATGAAAGCACTGAATTTATATCCAAACATATCATCGTGTTAATGCTTTCCATTAAGAATGGAGCCTTTCCCTGTTGATCTTTCAAGAAATGATTTTTACAAAGTTTTGGATTTCCTGCCAATTTTTCATAAAGCTGGCATGGTGACGCAGTGGTTAGAACTGCTGCCTCACAGCGCCAGGGACCTAGGTTTGATTCCTAGCTTGGGTGACTTGCAGGGTGTGCATATTCTCCCTGTGTTTGCGTGAGATTCCCCTGGATGCTCCGATTTCCTCCCACAGTTTGAAAGATGTGCTGGTTAGGTGCATTGACCATGATAAATTCTCTCTCAGTGTATCCGAACAGGTGGCCAAGTGTGGCGACTAGGGGATTTTCGCAATAACTTCATTGCAGTGTTAATGTAAGCCTAGTGACACAAATAAATAAACTTAATTGAAGCCGGACTTAACTATCCAATCTGTTTTGTCATGCACTTTGCCCTGGATATATGGCAGCTGTGTTATCAAATATATCATTTCTTTTGTTGATCACTGTATCACCTATCATCTTCCTATCCCTGTCAGCAGAATCACCTTTACGAACTGGACGGTCAACATTTACAACAAAGTCTTGCTCTTTCTGGCTCACTCCCAGCTGATCATGGGCATTTTTCATCATTTATTTCAGCAGAGGGGTTCAACTGCTGACTGGGAGCCTGTAACGGATAAGTAGAGATGTGACAGGATTGTCTTGATTGCCAACATTCCCATGACTAAGGTCAGTGTTTTGTGGAGTCAATCAGAAAAAAAATAATGATTGGTGTTTACTAAACCTACCAAAAACAACTTTCCATTTCTCAGCAAAATATAAAATACTCCTTTCCATGTCAAAATTGGAAGCAAAATTTCAACACTGAGATCCTTCATTCAGATTGGTGCAAAAAAAATCAATCAAAAGGATACTTTATATTCTTCAAATAAAACCACAGCTTTTAAAAACAAATCTTACCTGTCCATTACTAATAAAAACAGAAAATGCTGGAAAACCTCAACATGATTGACAGTATCTGTGGAGAGAGAATTGAGCCAATATTTTGAGTCTGGATGACCCTTTGTCAGAGCTGCACAATAGTTCAGTGATTAGCATTGCTGCCTCACAGCACCAGGAACCCGGACTTGATTCCTGACTTGGGTCACATGGTTCTTCCCATATCTGCATGGGTTTCCTCCCACAGTCTGAACAACATGCTGGTTAGGCACATTAACCACGCTAAATTGTCCCTCAGTGTTCCCGAGCAGGCACCAGTGTGTGGCAACTAGGGGATTTTCACAGTAACTTCATTGCGGTGTTAATGTAAGCCTGCTTGTGACACTAATAAATAAATTTTATATTCCCTTTTAGTCGCAGAAATTTATCAACCTTTCTTTCTTCCTCACTTGCTGCCACTTAACCCAAAACAAAGTACATATGAGCAAGATTTCATTAATATCCTGCTGCGGTTTTGGGGAGCTTGGCTCACAAATATGCAAACCAGTCAGTGAAATATCTATGTATCCAGATTGGAGCACTGAATTTGTTCCTCTGTCTGCAGCTCAAAGCTATGTACGGAAGTTAGGCATTGCTTTGTCAATTTGAAGCTAATGTGCTCCATTAAGTAGAATGGTTGAATACTTATGAACCACTTTTGGGGGGAGGCAGGAGTGGAGGGAGAAGAAACATTCACCTGTATTTGCATTGAATGTTGCTCAGAATAATGTGGACTACATGTTGTTTTAGACATCTGTCTTAACCATTACCTTCTATGGAACATTGAGAGTCACTATCCCAGTTGGCTAATGCTGACTTAACTAAACAAACAGTCATATTGGATTTGTTATGTTTAAAGTATTAGTGTTGTTCTGTGAGCAGTTAAAAAAAAGGCTGTGTTCACTAGGTACAGAATAGCACTTAATGTGCGCCACGTTTATTACTTTCATTCACAATCCAGTGTTCCACGATTAAAAACGCGTCTGCACCACATTTCATGCTCAGGATTATTCAAAACACAACTCATCTTATTTTTTTCCTTCATCGTTGCGAATCATCTTTACAAAGGAGAAAGGTCAAATCTTTAGGCCTTGGGTACTTAATATTTTAATCAGTCACGTTTGAAAATCATTACCTCATCAAGCCTGCAAGGCACTGACGGATGCATTCACATTTACATAATATACTCTGCAACTTAGTAAGAAATCCTTTAGGGTACTTAGAACAAATGTGTACAAAGATATACCTAATCCAATCTCATTTCAGCCCTTGCTCTTTTAAATCTGTAAAATTAATGAATCACGATACTATAAATTACTGTGAGCTGCATGGCCATAATTTTGTTACTTTTAACCTAATTTTTTTTTCAACATTGCCTATAGGCATGTGTGCTAATGAACAAGCAATAATGTAAAAGTTGAAAAGATGTCCTACTTTACAAAGAAATGTAAAATCCTATTAGTAAGATCAAATAAATGCACAGACATTCTTAAGAAATGGATAATTCCAATAAAGGAGAAACTGTAAGGCTAACAAATCAATTGACAATGCATTGAATGTAATCACCATTGTACTCCAGGTCAGTACATGGGATTAAACACATGGGTTCAGAAAATATAAGAGGAAGCAAGGCATTGTCATAACATAAAAGGAAGAGGAATGTTATCCCAAAATGGCTACCTTATGATCATGATTTTTGGAGTGATTATTCAAGTATATTTGGTAGCTTTTCAATTTAACGAAAGCTATGTTGCTGTGCTTTGAAAAGATAGTCAGGAGTGTATAAATTAATGGGATGCTTGGAGATAATTCAGCTGGTGTGTTTTGAACATTCTTTCCTGAGTATTTTCTCAAGGAATTACACCTTGAAGCAAAAGCTACTTTCAGAAATTATTTGATTTGATTTATTATTGTCATATGTATTAATATACAGTGAAAAGTATTGTTTCTTGTGCGCTATACAGACAAAACATACCATACATAGAGAAGGAAAGGAGAGAGTGCAGAATGTAGCATTACAGTTATAGTTAGGGTATAGAGAAAGGTCACCTTAATGCAAGGTAGGTCTAATCAAAAGTCTGATGGCAGCAGGGAAGAAGCTGTTCTTGAGTTGATTGATATATGACCTGAGACTTTTGTATCTTTTTTCTGATGGAAGAAGGTGGAAGAGAGTATGTCCCAGGGAATGTGGGGTCCTTGAATATGTTGACAGCTTTTCCGACTTCTTTCATGGCACTATCTTCCAAAGAATATATAAAATGTCATTTTCTCCTTTTTCACAATAGAGAAGCATTACTCCAGTCTTCAGATGTTATACCTTTCACATAGTCAATATTTTAATTTTCATTTAAAAATTTGAAATATCTTCAAATTTCTGAGATTTAGTCCCAGATTTTAATTCTCAGTACATTAGAACTGAGGAGCTATAGAAATAAGCATTCCTGACACAGATCCTGACTTGTTAGGAGCATATAATCAGTTAATAATATTAACAATAATATGCAGCCTGAGATTTCCACTCCATTAATAAATGGATGGTTGTGGGTTGCACATAATCCCCCACCACACTCTCGTGAAGAATCATCTGGAGTGCACAAGTGGAAACTTTCGCCGCAAACCTCTGACTTCATCGATGGCTTGGATTCTCTGGTGCTAAGTCAATGAATGGAGTTTTGGCTGAATGCCAAGTTTTCCTGTCTCGCTCGCTGAGGACAGGTACAGATGAAATTGGAGAATCCCGCCATCTATTTTCTGATGTCTGCTATCAAGCGATCTTCAGCAAAAATAATAGAATAAAACAATTCAATCAATATTCAGCTAAGACAGACAAAACTGATAAAAAAAATGACAGAACAAATATTTCAACGTGTCCATTAGAAGGGGCAGAATGGAAAGATTTTACAAAGGAAGGCTGTCCAGGCGTTGTACTGAACCTGTAATCAAAACCTGTAAAGGAACCTGTCCAAAATTCCTTCTATTTTAATTAATCAAGGGAAATGGGAAGGTTTCTTTATGTTCTTTTGAGTAAAACTAACAACAAATTAAACCAAATAAAAAAAACTCTGGGCAAATTAAAACAGCAGTCCTTTTAGAGTGATACTGAAGAAAAGAAACAGAATTTCAAGTGAGACTTAAAAAATCAAACTTAACTGTGATTATAGGGGTCGATAAAGCACCCCAAGCCTCATGGTGCCCTCTGGGCACAGAAGGCAAGGTTTCGTTATAGGTGTGCCCTCTAGCCTGCCCTAATTTCCAATATTCATTATGCCCCAGTGACCCAGACCCAGGAATAGCCTCCTTGGCTAACTGCAACACAACCAGTCAGGATTGAATAGGTAAAGAGCATGATGGTAAATAAAATCCTCATTTGCTCAATTCCTATTGAATATTCCTACCAATTCTAGATTTTCATACATTATTCCTCCTTCTACCTTCTTGACAATCTCACTGCATCTTCACTTCTTTCCTCCTAAAGCCTATTCTCTTTACGGTTACCCCTTTCAGTTGGTCTCTTCATTAGACCATGGACGGAATTTTATGAGAAAAATTCTAAGTGCTGAATAGGTGAGAAAGTGGGAGAGTTTCAGACTCATTTTTTGGGTGAATATGAAAATGCAATCTTATGGTAGCTGGTGCAGAAAAGAATCAGGATGAGATTCTTGCTAGTAGTAGGGGGGAGCCTCAACTCACCGGGAAATCAACCCCTACAAAGCTACCCCCCCTCCCTTCCCAATTGCCAGTTGCCGCTGGTGGAGTCCCTGTCTTCCCTCCCACCCTAGCTCTGTTGCCACCCTGGCTCCCACCCTTTTGGTAATGTCTCTGTCATAGTTATGGTGTCTGGTGGACAGTGCTTGCATGCCAGGTGGGCAGTGCCAGAGTACCAGGCAGGAACTACCCAGGCCTGCCCCTAACGACCCAGGGGCTTCAATGACCTCTGATCCTCCCAGTGAGGCCATCACATCGGATCCTGTTGGTAGCAACCATTCGTGATTCTCACTGGGGGGATCCTCAGCCGGCAATGTGGTAGAGGTAAGTGAACCAGGATGGTGGCATCCGGGACTCGTTAATGACATGCTATTTAATATTTAAATATGTTTAAACATTTAACTTCCATTCTTCGAGTTACAACACAGAAGAATTCCTAATTTATGTTTGGATGATGAACAAATTAACTTTGTAATTTAGCGACGCCGATTAGATGGAGTGAAGATGTGATGGTGGGTTTATTATATTTATCAGCCCTGGGAGCAGCTCTGGGTGCAGCAAGGCAGAAATACCTTGGTGTGAGAACTGAAATGTTACACAAAGTGCAATTTAAAAGTATTCTTAATTTGTTATTTTATTTGAAAGATAGTGCAACTGCAATATTAACACTTGATAACAGAAGCATATAAAAACATCTCACGGCACAATCCCTCTGCAGCAACATCACTGACACATTCGGAACAATGATATCTTTCCTTTAGTCCTCTTAACATTGAAGACTTTGACTCATGATTTTTTTCCATTTGTGCAAATATTCTAATCCACACACAGGAAAGGTTAACAGCGACACAGAGAACAGTTGCAGTGCAAATTTTGCCAGAAGTTTGTGTCACCCTGGAGGCAATTTATTCAGATCTATACATAGGTTTTCAAAGTAAAAGGATTAGAGGAGCAAAGAAAATTGACCATATCTCTAGGTTACAGGGAAGGCAGCAGATTCTGGGGAAAAAAAAGCACTCGATTGTTTTATGTCTCCACTGAACTCATGCTTGAATCTTTTTTTCATAGATACAAACACCATATGCATCACAGCCAGAACAATGGCAAGAGCTTCACATTGCGTCATGACGTGTGTCATTCCACAGAGTGCATCCATATTACCTAATTCACCCCAGAACAGTGAAGATATAAATCAAAACTGCTCAAAAAGAAAGTCAGCCAGAATTATGCAATACTGATAGTGTAGCAGAACGCAAAACAATTTATACTGTTGTGTGCCTGACAAATAAAGATCACACATTTCCAGGAGTGTTAAATATAACTGGGCATTCATCTTAGCTCAAAACCAGAAGAAACAATCAAGGTCTGTAAGTTCGGTGAGTGAAGCCAAAGTCACTCTATGAGTTTATGTAAATCGGAAACCCTGTAGCCAGAGTGATTTTATGTTTTCTGTACACAGTGAGTGGCTTTTCACTACAGCAGTTAGCAAGAATCTCTGGTTTAGTGGAACAAATGTGTTTAAATAAAAGCAAGTGCTGAATACTGAAAGAGATGCTTTGCCCCTTTAAGGGAACATTACAGGAACCAGCTGAAATATGTTGTCACTATCTCCAGGAGGATAATTAAAAGGTACAACACAAACTGCTATGCTGTGCTGGCTGCCAAATCTTCCACAAAGTGACTAGGGAA
Source organism: Sphyrna mokarran (assembly GCA_024679065.1). Lineage (NCBI taxonomy): Eukaryota > Metazoa > Chordata > Chondrichthyes > Carcharhiniformes > Carcharhinidae > Sphyrna > Sphyrna mokarran. The sequence continues at coordinate 40,048,887 of JAGIQG010000015.1, forward strand.
GCAATTCGATAATTAAATACATCAATAAGGAGGAAAACACAGAAAATATTATTAAAAACTCAGTGAACTCAATGAGTATTGACCCCATTCGTGTACTGCAGATCAATGCCCAGATGCTGTCAAGTTTGCATGATGAAAGCGATGAAAGATGCCTCTGCTCTTTGCCCAGGTGATCCTGAAGCACACAAATAAATTGAGACATGAGTTGTGTGGCCTCCACGGGAGGAGTTGTCAATGCTGCAGTCTGGAATGTACACTGCTGTACACCCATCTCAGCATGGGATGAGAAATATTGGATTTTATTTTCTGCCCCGCGCAAATAAAAAATTAGGAAGACAGAAAGCTGGAATGAGGCCCTTGCTTCGTCCCGGTGAAGCGTACAGAGTCCGTGGCACAAGTGTTTGGAGCTGCTGTCTCTCTCCGGAGGCTGCCATTCATTTCTGTGGGAAAAGGGCCGCTTATACGATGATTGTTTCTGCTCAAATTAACAAGACATGAATAATAACAAAAACTAATGCCCTGCTAAGTGTTTGAACTTTTATGCTGATCGCTGCTAATACAGCAGTCACCTATGAGCCTTTTGCCGCCTGAAGGGAAGTGATGGGGCAACAGAGAGGCAGACAGACAGAGAGAGAGAGGGAGAGAGAGAGATGTACTATGGCACCGTTCACCTTCACAGTCAGCAGCTCAGATCTGAGCTTTACATCTGTTTGTGTAAACATGGGGTTGGCGCACTGTTTTAACACTGGTGACAGCTGAAAGCAGCATTTCTCACTGGCCTTTTCATGACTCAGACCCAACAGAAGATTAAAGGGATAGGCACTGATCTGCATTTTGGTTGAATATTCATTTCCCCTCAAACTGTAAGCTCCATCAGTTAAGGAAAAACTGGCCTAAGGCAGCTTTTCCTGATGCTTTCACCGAGTTTCACTAATGCACACGGTGGCACAGTGGTTAGAACTGCAGCCTCATCACACCAAGCACTCGGATTCAGTTCCTGGCCTGGAGGTCACTGTCTGTGTGGTGTTTGCACATTCTCCCCATGTCGGCCTGGGTTTCCTCCAGGTGCTCCGGTTTCCTGCCTCAGTCCAAAGATGTGGGGGTTCGGTAGATTAGCATACTTAAATTGCCCCTTAGTGTCAAGGGCACTAGCTAGAGTAGGGCCTGGGTGGGATTGTGGTTGGTGTAGTCTGAATGGATTGAATGGCCTCCTTCTGCACTGTAGGATTCTATTCTATTTTAAAATCACATCTTTGTTGATTTAGTCTACAGAGCAGTATTCAGAACCCAAATGTACAATTATTTTATACCTTGCCTTTTCAAGTGCCTTGCTACATTATTCCAGAATTTATCATTGTTCTAGAAAATCTCTTCAAATCTATGCAAATTGATAGTTACAATCCAGATCTGAAACTCCAAGATATTTTATGAAGTCAGCCTGGACCATAGGTTTTGCACTTTGAATTTTGGCAGGGGTAAGCATGAGATGTTACACTCCAAATATGATTCAAGTGACCCACCTGACCTGTCAAACAATCTTCTCACAACAATGCAAAAAGGGCTGTAAACTCCCAGCGAGTGCAGATTAAAATAAACAAAACCCCATCTAAACCATTTAAGCATTAATAAAAGGACATCTAACCAAACAGGTCAGCGCCACAATGAAAAAAAGCTAAGGTGCTTGTCAAATGAAGTTTAGACTATAGAACATAGAACATTATAGCACAGTACAGGCCCTTTGGCCCTCGATGTGTCGATCTGTGAAACTAATTAAAGCCCATCTAACCTATACTATTCCAATATCGTCTATATGTTTATCCAATGATTATTTAAATGCCCTTAATTTTTGTGCCCCCTACTGTTGCAGGCAGGGCATTTCTCTTTATTCTCTGAGTAAAGAGTCTACCTCTAGCAACTGTCCTATATCACCCCTCAGTTTAAAGCGATATCCCTTTGTGCTAGCCATCCCCATCTAAGGAAAAAGGCTCCCACTGTTCACCCTATCTAATCCTCTGATCATCTTATATGCCTCTACTAAGTCATATCTTAACCTTCTTTTCTCTAACGAAAATAGCCTCAAGTCCCTCAGCTTTCCCTCATAAGGCCTTTCCACCATACCAGGCAACATCCTGATAAATCTCTTCTGCACTCTCTCCATTGCTTCCACATCCTTCCTATAACGTGGCGATCAGAACTATACACAATACTCCAACTGTGGCTGCACCAGAGTTTTGTACAGCGACAACACAATCTCATGGCTCCGAAACTCAATTACCCTACAAATAAAAGCTAACACACTGTACGTCTTCTTAACAACCCTGTTAACCTTGCTGCCAACTTTCAGGGATCTATGTTTATTTAAGAATACAGTTAACATATGTAACAATTAGCAATAACTTCTACCAATTACAAACAAGAAAAAACCCTGCTATTGTTTATATCTTAACAGCTCAATATACTGTTCCAAACAAATACTTTTACAAGCATTCACTTGTTCCAGGTTAGAAGCAGCTCCCGAGAACTGCTAATAACTGAAGAGAACCTACTTAAAATACCTTTCTTGAAGGCACAGTTATATCACAATGTTTTGTCTTTTGATTAACGTTTCCAAAATAGCCAAGAACCGCTTCAGATTCCTTACCCCAATAAATTATGATTACCTTTCATACATCCCTCCTTAACCTCATATATTAGTTTACTTTTATATAGCTTTCCCATAATAAAACTTGCTGGCTCCAAGGGTTGCTCCTGTATTTGGAGCGGCCCAGTGGCCCAGCGGTTAGCACAGCTGCCTCAAAGTGTCAGGGATCTGGGTTTGATTCCCGGCTTGGGCCATTGTCTGTGTGTAGTTTGCACATTCTCCCTGTGTCTGCGTGTGTTTCCTCAGGGTGTTCCAGATTCTCCTCACAATCCATGATAAATTGCACCTTAGTATTCTGGGATGTGCAGGTTAGAGGGATTACTGGGGTAAATATGTGCGGTTATCAGGATAAGGCCTAGATGGGATTGTCATTAGTGCAGTCATGATGTGCCAACTGGCCTCACTCTGTACTGTAGAGTTTCTACAATTCTGATGCAGCCTGGAAGCTCAGAACCACAGAGGAAAAGATACTGGAGATCAGTGGTGTTTTATGTTCTTGGCCATCAAAGAACTACCTGGTGATATGTTTCAATATTAGTGATCCCTATGTCATTCAGCACTCAGTCACGTTGACTTGATTTCGACAGCAAGTGTGGCCCTTAACTCCTCTCCCTCAAATCCAGGTGACACAGACTTGAAAGGCTATGGTGGACACTGGCTCAGCCATTCATCTGCCCAAAGTGTTCGCTATTTCTAGATCATCCTGGAATGCAAAGGTAACCCTTGGCTTCTTTTTGCTGCTGCAGATTATCTTCTTAAACCCCTCTTCCTCAACAATAAGTGTCAGGAAGCTCACACATTAATCTTGCTAATCCCTCTAGCCTACACATCTTTGGACACTAAGGGCCAATTTAGGATGGCCAATCCATCTAACCCACACATCTGTGAACTGTGGGAGGAAACCAGAGCACCCAGAGGAAACCCACACAGACACGGGGAGAATGTGCAAATTCCACATAGACAGTGGCCGATGCTGAATTGAACACGGGTCCCTGGCACTGTGAGGCAGCCATACTAACTGCTGTGCCGTCCCTAAATTAATTTCATGATCATCTTCAGGCGTTTAATTCCAACCTTCGTTCTATTTTCACCATCTGCCCAGGATTTGAACCTGGATTCCCAGAACATCACATTGGGTCTCTAGATTACTAGTCCAGTGGCAAGCCCACTTCCATACCACCTCCCGTTAATGTCGCAAATATCATCTGATTCAGCCTTCAATCTTGATGTAGAGATGCCAGTGTTGGACTGGGGTAAACACAGTAAGAAGTCTCACAACACCAGGTTAAAGTCCAACCAGTTTATTTGATATTAAATAAACTGGTTGGACTTTAACTTAGTGTTATGACATTTCTTACATTGTAACCTTCACAGCCACTGGCAATGCTGTTCTCACCCTGCTCTGGGGTTGCTGTTATAGATGGTGGTGTGTCCATTCTTATTCTCCCGATTAAGCTGTAGTCCAAGGCAATTTCTTACTAATGCACTCAGGACTGGGAGCATGTGGTTTGTGTAGAATAAGGAAGTCCTCCAGCAGGTGGCATATGCTTCCTGTAGACTTTAGCAACACTACTGAACTCCTGAAACCACCAAATATTTTTCCAATGGAAGCAGCGGAAATCAATTGGCAACTAACCTAAAAGTCATTGATAATTTTTTTTAACAGCACTCACAGGGGGTTCTTCTCACAGCTGAATACTGTGTATATTTGATAAAGAGTGTAAAAAACAGGGTTGAACTCCAAAATGATAGTACTGGCATTAAATTAGTAACACAGACTGAATAACATTCCAGTCTGCCCCCATTGTATCACAGGTAAGCTTTTTGCAACAATAGCCTCATCAAAGTTTTGAGAGTTATAGGAGTATTACGCAAATCGAGTGTTGCGTAATTCTGGTCACCACAGTACAAAAAGGATGTGAAGGCTTTGGAGACAGTGCAGAAGAGGTTCACCAGGGTGCTATCTAGATTAAAGAGTTTGAGTTATAAGGAGAGACTAGACTTGTTTTCTTTGGAGAGGCGGAGGTTGAGGGGAGACCTGACAGAAGGCTATAAAATTATGATAGGCATAGATTTGTGTGATAGTCAGAATCTTTTTCCCAAAGTTGAAATGTCTAATACTAGGGAGCACACAGTTAAAGAGATGTGAGGGGCACGTTTTTTTACACAGAGAGTAGTAGGGTCTGGAATGCACTGCCAGGGTTGCAGGCAAACACAATAGGGAGCCTTTTAGATAAGCACATGAATATGCAAGGAATAAAGGGATATGGACCAAGGGCAGGCAGAATGGATTAGTTTAATTTGGCATCATGTTCAGTACAACATCGTGGGCTGAAGGGCCTGTTCCTGAGCTATACTGTTCTATGTTCTAACATAGAGTCAGACATTACTGACACCAGAAGTCTACAGGAGCATCGCACACATCATTTTGGAGTCTAAACACCACTCAAAGCACCAAAAAAACCTGGCATTAAGCTGTCAGATTTTGTGGTCTTGGCGTTTACACATCATCACATAAGCTCTGATTTTTATATGTATGCAGGTAACAAGGGAAAACGCAAATCAATTGCATGTAATTTACTTTGGTTAAATCCATTATCCAGGAGTAAATCGATACATCTAATAAAGTGACAGAAGCTCTGTCAGACCAAAGAAATGGACAAGTGAAGCTACATTTATTTAATATTAAAGTTCATCATTATTATAATGAGTATTCAATTACTTAATTTATGTACTAATTATTTTTAATTGCAAAATACCACGGGAGGATTATCCGTGACCACTTCTAACCTTGGACACCAGTAATGTCATCCAATATGTAACATCTGTGACTCCTCCCTTAATTGTTTGCATAATGAGTTTGAGCAGTTTCATTCCCCGACTAGTGGGAACAAGACTCATCAGGCGAAACAGCCCATAATCCAAATGATACCAGAGAAACTAGCTGGACAATAGAATGCTTAACTGAATCCAAGATTTGTGGATCAGAAAATGGGAGCTGGGATTCTTGCCACTGGCTCCAGCTAACCTTGTAAGTCAATGCCCTTGTGGACTGGACACAAATAGAAGCATACCAGGGTTTTGTGCTGATAATCTGTTCAGCTTTAGCAGGTTAAACTTCATAGGTACCTTTTACATACACCAAGGCTTGACTCTTACCAACCTGTGCTCAAATGCTTTCAACTTAGCTAGTATGTGTATGTGTTCCCAAATGCAAAACAAAATTTAATACCTATCAGCCAACTGGAAGCATTAATTTGGCAGAATCCTCTTTTGTGTTTTGTTTTCAAAACACTCTTTAGTGCAGTGGTAAATTTCCTTGTGTGCCAAGCACATGGCTGACAGCATATAAAAATAGAGAAGATCATTAAGAAATAGGAAAGACAAACCTGTAGAAACAGATGAGGAAGAGACCAGTCAGCCTCTACAACCAGCTGTGAGATTAAATCAGATCACGGCTCATCTGTACTTCAACTCCATTTACTTACCTTTGATCCATATATTTGATATCCTTCTCTAACAAAATCTCTATTGATCTCAACTTTAAAAATTTCAATTGACTTCCATCATCCAGTCTTTGGAGAGAGAGAGAGAGAGAGAGAGGGGATTCCAGCTAGCTTTCCACTGCTCTTTGGGCGGAAATACTTCTTGATGTCACTTCACAATAGCAGAACTCTAATTTTAAGATTACGTCCTTTTGTTTGGATTTGTCCTTCAGAGGACATAGTTTTTCTGTTTATAAAGTGTTGATTCTTTTTTAAACAATACTTTTAAACAATTTGATTAGATGATCCTTTCATTTTCTAAATTTCTAAACCAGGCTTGTCCAAAGTATGGTTCATGAGCCAGAAGTGGCCCAGGAAGTCCCATCACTTGGGTGACTCGGTGGCACAGTGGTAAGCATTGCTGCCTCTTAGCACCAGAGACCCAGGTTTGGTCCCAGCCTTGAGTAACTGGGTGAAGTTTACATGTTCTCCCCGAATCTGCTTGAGTTTCCTCCAGGTCCTTCAATTTCCACCCACTCTCCAAAGATGTGTAAGGCTATGTGGATTGGCCATGCGATATGCAAAATAACGTACTAAGAAGTGGGGCTGGAAAAATAATATATCAGGAATAGGAGCCAGGAAAATAATATATTGGGAAAAGAAGCTGGGAAAACAATTCACAAAATGGACCATTCAGTCCAGCCTGACCATGCTGACGTTTATGTTCTACTCAAACCTCTTCCCACCTTGCCTAGAATTAGAACTCTAACAACTCTCTTTCTTTTTCTCTGGCCTTTAGCTAAGACCAAGTGCCAAATCAAATCCAAGAAAGATGGGGCGCAATGCCTCACTTTATCAGCTTGAATTTTGTTTGTCTGTCTCTTGGGGATCATGAATTGGATTCAATTTGAATTTGGTTTTTGAAGGAATGAATTTATCTTTGCCTGGTCCATTCTCAGCATTGGCTTTGTTACCTTAAGAAAGGAATAAAAACAATATAAAGCTCCCCCTTAAAATCTCATAGAATCCCTACAGTGCAAAAGGAGAGTATTCATCAGGTCTTCGCTAACCCTCCCAAAACAGCACATCACCTAAGCTCACTCTCCCTCTCAATCTCCATAATGTCACACATTGATCATGGCCAGTTCAGCTAACCTTGTTTAGTCTTTTGTTGGCTGTCATATTAATTGCCTTTAGTTTTTATGAGTAAAAAACTTTTCTCCATGTGTACCCAATCAAAACCCATAGTAATTTTAAAGACACTTATTCTGCCACGCTCAGGCTTTATTGCTCAAGGGCAGCCTGTTTATCCTTTCCTAATAAATATAACCTTGTCATTATCATGTTAATCTTGCAATTTTTTGCATCTTGTCCAATCCCTCTATATCTTTTTTTAATATAAAGTAGCTACCAGAACTACACACAGCACTCCATGTTGTCTGACCATGTTTCAATGCAACTTTAGGACAATTTCTCTACTCTTTAATTCTACCTCTTTAAAAACAGAACTGCTTAGTTTGCTTTTTGTATGTCTTTATTAATGTGTGTTGCTACTCATAGTGATTTGCCTAAGTGTCCCACTTTGTTCTTATTTTCCAAGTAATATGTGATCCCTTTACTTTTGTTCATAAAATGTAATCCACCCCATTACCAATATTAAAAATAATTTGTCAATTATCTGGCATTTCTAGTTTATTAATGTTTTTGTACGGTTGTGGGTGGCATGGTGGCACAATGATTAGCATTGCTGCCTCACAGCACTGGGAATCTGGGTTCAATTCCAGCCTCGGGTCACTGTCTATGTGGAGTTTGCACTTTCTCCCTATGTCTGTGTTCTGGGTGCTTCGGTCCAAAGATGTGTGGGTTATGTGGATTGTCCATGCTAAATTGCCCCTAGTGTCAGCGGGATTAGCAGGGTAAATGTGTGGGGTTACGGGAACAGGGCCTAGGTGGGATTGTGGTCGGTACAGTCTCGATGGGCCAAATGGGCCTCTTTTGTACTGACTGGATTCTATGATTCTAAGGGATTCTACGATTGCAGTCTTCCTCATCGTTGACAATTCCTATATCTTGTTGTCCCAGTTAATGGTGACGTCTGTTAATTGGGAAATTGTGATTTTATCATTTTCAACAGGATGAAGGGAGCAGATGGAAAGTGAGTGTTCTGCTGAACTCCACCTCCATTGTTTTAATTCAGTAAATCAAGCATTGGACGGCCAATGGGTATCCAGTGAGAAGGTCTCCCAATTAGAAGTCAAATTACATGTGCAGTTAGAGGGGCTAGCACAGTGGGATAGTGGTTAGCACTGCTACCTCACAGTGCTAGGGACCCAGGTTCGATTCCCAGCTTGGGTCACTGTCTGTGTGGAGTTTACATATTCTCCCTGTGTCTGCGTGGGTTTCCTCCGGGTGCTTTGGCTTCCTCCCACAGTCTGAAAGATGCGTTGGATTGCATCTTTTGCAATCAAGGTGCATTGATCCAGACAAGGCTACCAGATAAATTCGTGGTAGAGGAATTTCACAGCAACTTCACTGCACTGTTAATGTAAACCTTACTTGTAACTAATACATAAATAAAAGGGATGGGCACTCCATGCCAATCAGGAGTCTAGGTTGGGACATCATGCAGCAGAGGAATAATGTTGTGAGTGGGAAACCAGTCATGGCTGCAACTGTCTTTAATTTTTTAGAAGATGTATTAAATAAACATATAAATGCTACCAAGTTCATCAACAAAATATGTTGCTACCTGCAGGCCTTTTCTTTTACCCTTCTATCTGCTTGTCATAGTTGCAGTAAATCACACAAATTTTTTCCACCGTCAGTGCCTGGAAAATGGAAGCTCAAAACTTCCAAAAGAAAAAATGCTGGAAAATCTCAGCAGGTCTGGCAGCATCTGTAAGGAGAGAAAAGAGCTGAAGTTTTGAGTTCAGATGACCCTTTATCAAAGCTGAAAGGCATAGAAAAAGAGAGAGATTTATACTGCAGGGGGACAGAATGAAAGATGAGTCATAACCACAGAAACTAGGGGAAAAGACTGTTAGTGGCCATCCACAGAGAGAATAAAGGATGTGAATGGCCAAATGGCAGAGAAGATATAAACTGGGACAGATGCCGATATTTTGGGAGGGGGGGAGTGGGAATTGCCAATTAATAAGTGCAATAGCTTGTCAATTCGTAATTTCAAAATGATGTACAGGCCTTCTGCATCCAATCGCGTTCTGTAATTTCAGAGACTGGATTGTGATGACATTGTATCACTGATCATCATTCTAACTTTGTGACATAAAATGCCTCTGATTTTAATGTTGAACCAAGAATGTAAACACTGATTTTTATGAGACCCATTTCCATCTTTTGCCACAATGAATAGTTAACTCTTACTCCTTTTCTCTGCTGTCTGTGTTACAGCCAATTAACTATTCATTCCGCTATTTGTCCCCACATCTGCATTCTTTGACATTCATTCATCTATTATGTGATCCTTACTGAAGGCTTTTAGAAAGTCTAAATATATTATATCCACAGCAGTATCCTTATCTACCTCTCTAATTCCTATTCAAGGGATTCAAAGAAGTTGGTCAAGTAAAACATTTTTTGAATCCATGCTGGAATTTCAATATTGTATTTTTGATTCCTAAATGGTTTTTCTATTCTCTCCTTTAGTGGAAATTCTACTATATTGCTGAAAGTAAATATGCAGGTCTCGCAGGCAGTAAAGAAGGCAAATGGTACATTGGCTTTCATATCGAGACAATTTGAGTATAGGAATAGAGATGTTTTACTGCAATTGTGTAGGCATTAGTGAGGCCACATCTAGAGTTTTGGGTGAAGTTTTGGTGTCCTTATCTAAGAAAGGATGTCCTTGCTATAAAGGGAGCACAGTGAAGGTTTACCAGGCTGATTCCTGGGATGGCAGATCTGTCATATGAGGAGAAACTAAGTCGGTTAGAATTGTATTCACTGAAGTTTAGAAGAGTGAGAAGGGATCTCATAGAAACATATAAAATTCTAACAGAGTTAGACAGGATAGATTCAGAAAGAATGTTTCTGCTGGTAAGGGAATCCAAAACTAGGGGTCATAATTTGAGGATAAGGATTAACCCTTTTAGAATAAGGTGAGGAAAAACTTCTTCATCCAAAGAGTGCTGAATGTTGAAGCCAAAACATTGAGTGATTTCAAGAAAAAAATTAGATATAGCTCTTGGGGCTAAGGGGTGAAGGGATAAGAGGGAAAGGAAGGATCTGGATATTGATTTTGATGATCAGCCATGATCATAATGAATGGCGGAGTAGGCTCGAAGGACTGAACGGCCAATTCCTGTTTCTTGGTTTCTATATTTCTATCTTTCCTACTATTTATGTTAAGCTGACTGGTTTATATTTCCTGAGTGTATACTGTTGCCTTTCTTAAATATATGAGTAATGTCAGGTATCAACAATCTACATCTTTTCTAAAGGATTGTCAAGTATGTATAATGCCTCTGCTTTCTTCTTCCTAAATTCTTTTAAAATGCATGTTTACAAACCACCTGAAGCAGGGGTCTTATCCTGAATTTAATTAGTTCAGTTAATATTTTCCCTCCTTTTATGATAAATGCAGTCATGTTATTTCTAACTTGATCATCCAATGTACGTTCACCTAATCCAGGGCGGCACGGTGGCATAGTGGTTAGCACTGCTGCCTCACATTGCCAGCGACCTGGGGTTGATTCCTGACTTGGGTCACTGTCTGTGTGGAGTCTGCACATTCTCCCCATGTCTGCGTGGGTTTCCTCAGGGTACTCCGGTTTCTTCCCACAGTCCAAAAGACAGGCTGGTGAGGTGCATTGGCCATGCTAAATTCTCCCTCAGTGTACCCGAACAGGTGCCGGAGTGTGGCAACTGCGGATTATCACAATAACTTCATTGCATTGTTAATGTAAGGCTAATTGTGACACTAATAAATAAACTTAAGCCATCTCTGGGATAAATATTAAAGCCAAAATAATTGGTCCACCTTGTTGTCTAACAAGGGGTATACACACAATGGGTCGTGACAGGGCTGCTCTTGGATTTTTTTTGAGAATATCCAAGTGCTTCACGTCTTTAATGTATGCTTGACCTGGACCATTTGATGGGCAACACAACAGCTCAGTGACTATCGCTGTGCTGTGCAGATACATGGATTTGGGCCTGTGTCTGTGGGAGTTTGCACATTCTCCCCGTGCCTGCGTGGGTTTTCTCTGGGTGCTCCAGTTTCCTCCCACATCCCAAAAATGTGCTCTTAGGCTAATTCACAAAACAAATTCTCCCTAAATTGTCTCAAATTTGGTTTTTAATTCATAGATCTATAAACATAGACAGGGATCACGGGTAGAGGTGGGAACATCGGGGTGGCAGCGCGGGCTTGTTGGGCCAAAGGGCCTGTTTCCCATGCTGTTTTATTCTTTGTTCTAATTCTTTAATACGTCTGACATTTTGCTGTCACTGTTTCGTACTTCATCCTGCACATCCCCTTATATTGCTTGTTCTATTCCCACCTGACTTTCCTTTATTTATTTATGTGCCTGTAGAATATTTTACTATTTTGTTTTATCTTGCTTGAGAATTTAGTTTTATAGTTCCAATATGCCTTGCTGATTTTTAAACTATTCATCTAATCTGTTCATATTCTACCTTACATTCCCTCTAAGAGCAGTAAATTATTCTTGAGATGCAATACCCAAACTGGAGTGTAGCACTTTAAATGGGGACTCTGGTCATGGTACTATCAAACTGAAGCATAAAATCATCAATGTTCTATTCTAAAATCCATTGAAATAAAGGTCATGTGCCTGTACAACATTTGTATATCTAGAGATTTGGTTCATTTGCTTACTTTAATGAAATCACCCAGAGTGTTCTGTGAGCTGTGGTAGTCGAGCTGGTTCTTCTTTGATGAAACGCCCAACAACATTTTATAATATTGTTTCCCCAGCAACCACCAACTGAGATGCAAGCTTTAATGCATTAGGCGCATTCTTGCCTTTGAGATGAACTTTGTTTGCAAGCTGTACACATAGTAAGCTCATAAATCAGCAAAGGAAGCATTTCCTTGTGAGATGATTATCCATTTAAGGGCAACACAGCCGAGTAAGAGTCACCTGGAGTGGAAGCCCAATTAGGATTGAGACTGGCTAACCACCCCAGTGGGTGGAATCCTCACTTAGATAGGAGACAGGTAGGTACCTCCCTGCAGCTGTGTTACTGCTGGTCTCTGTACGTTTTTCTTATTAATAAATACCTTTTGTGTTTCTAATGAAATCTGAGTCATTACACCATGCAACTATTTTCTGGAATATTTTTAAAGCTTTAAAAGCACGGGACGTGAGTGTATTGGGAGTGTCAAGGGCATTGTAAAATTGGCATTTTACCAATGATAATGCCACTGGAGGGCCTCTTCCTGCCTCTTTAGTATTTTACCAGGGAAAGGGTTGGCCACATGTGGCAAGGTTGCCAGGGCTCGAGGGGGAGGGTTCTCTCCCATTGGGCACCCTGTATCCAATGGAGACCCTGTGATCCACCTGGAAAAATCTCCCGCTCATCATTTGATTGCCTATCCCCCTCACCAGAGACAAAGCCACACTGTGGCTTCCAGGACCTGCAGAGATGGGCTCATCAGTAACTTTATAATTAGTGGACTGAACCAGTTCCTTCCTTTTCATCCTGCCCATGCTGTGCAACCTATATCCAAACTCTAACTCATCTCTGTATTACCTGCAATCATAATTTAAAAGCAGGTTTTAAAATTGGACAATATCTTGTTTGTTTAAGCTAATTTCTTGCAAGCCTCACTTGACCCAGGTTCAATTCCAGCCTCGGATGACTGTCTGTGCAGAGTCTGCACATTCTCCTTGTGTCTACATGGGTTTCCTCTGCATACTCTGCTTTCCTTCCACAGTCTAAAGATGTGCAAATTAGGTGGATTGCCCCTTAGTGTTAGAGAGATTAACAGGGTAAATATATGGGATTATGAGCCAAGGGCTTGGATAGGATTGTTTTTTGGTGTAGCTCAATGGGCTGACTGGTCTCTCTCTGTACTGTAATGATTTTATTATTTAATAATTTACAATGTTTTTTTCAGTTGTAAATTTTACTTTTGGTTCTAATTGAAATAAATTGGGTAAGAGTGTAGTTTGGTTCTGGGCATTTAATGGATCGAGTGGTCTTTCTGCATTTTACACTTGAGGAATTTGGCCAGATTTCACTCCTTGGGTAGTGCCTCATTTTTCAGAGATCAGTTAGGAAATGGACAAAGGAATTAATTCCTCATGCTTCTGATTTCCCAACAAATGAAACAAATCATTGGAAAATTGAGAGGGACAGAAATTACACACATGGTGCTTCTAGTTATACTCTCCTCAAACAAGGCCACATGTCACAACTGGAGTCCTGCACAATGGATTCCACTTGTGGAGTACTGTTAGCAATCTCAGATTGCCTATGTGGGTGGATGATATAAGTGTTGTGGTAGAGGGTGAGGTTGAAATCAAATCAGTGAAACTTTAAAATATATTTATTCTTGCCACAATTGGGTCACATTAACACTGTAATGAAGTTACTGTGAGAATCCCCTAGTTGCCACCTTATGGCACCTGTTTGGGTATGCTGAGGGAGAATTCAGCATGGCCAATGCACCTAACCTGCACATCTTTGGAACGTGGGAGGAAACCATAGCACCCCAGAGGAAACCTATGCAGACGCGGGGAGAATGCACAGACTGAGCTGCCAGCAGAGAGAGTTACTTTATATCTGACCATGTTTTTCCTGAATTGCTTTACCTTAAAGGGATTGTAACTGCTCCTGAACACTGGTTCCAACTGCATTTTCAGGACATCACACTTAGCACTAAGCAGTTAACTATAGCAATGAAATGACATGCAATCAAGGGAGGGTTTCTTAGCTGTGACTAAGATTGCCATTTACCTTTATTGAATGGGACTACCAAACAACATGCAAATAAAATCAGAGGTTTTTCAAGATTAGAAAGGGATTCAAATGCACTAAGTCTTGATTGTCAATCACTAGCCAGAATTAAGGGATATAGATACAAGACTTAAAAGCAACACTTCCCTCTAGCTCTCATTCTGATTAAGGTTTTGAATTTTTGCCCAATGTTAATGTTCATCAAAACAAGGCTGCCTCCAGCCTGCTGTCATATGTAAGTACAAGTGTAAACGAATACAGTTCTTAGAAAACAAAACATAAAATGAGAACAAACACTTTACAATTTCTTTTCCTGATATTCATATAAGCCTTTTATTACCGTACATCATCAGCATGATTTACCTCCAGAGTATTTTGCACTGTTCCATTTTAATACATGCTCAGATATCTTTAGGCTACAGCGAGAAAATGGATCAATCTGCATCTCTGATACAGGAATCAAAGGCTCAATATGGCAGTCAATGTGACTGGGCTAGAAGTACATCACTTGGATCAGCCTCTCCCATAGGGGTCCACGGAATGTACCGGAATGATTCAGGAATTTTAAAGCATAATTTCAACGTAATATTGCGCTCTTGTTGTTACTCAGGAAGATGGCGGAAGCTGTTAGTATTCATTTTATTCGAATGCAAATTAGATTGATTTCTTTCAGAAAATAGCAGATTGGGACACCATATGGGAGTGATTTGAAGTGTACAACGCTTGGGGGCGATTTTCCCGAAACATTTTTATGTGTCGTAACAGTGTGAAAACTGGAGTCTTACGTGCATCTCTTTTAGTTGAGGCTTGGCACGGCAATCTTCTGGCATTCTGTAAATATTTTGACAGCTAGAAGTTTTGAGCCAGTAGGGGTTGAAGTTGGCTTCAGGGCACTTGGGCAGCATTGCACAAGGATCCCCAATCTGGCAATGAACAGAGAGACCTCCTCCCACTGCCCCTCCAACCACCACCCCCCCGCAGGACATCTGATGTACCCCCATCATTAGCATTGGCATTGCTACCCCGCAAATCAACATAGATTGCCAATATTGGGTATCAGGATTCTTCTGATGAGTCATTTGGCAGACCCCCAACATGTCCCCTCCCTCACTACTCCCTCCACAATTCACTCCTGTACACACCCCCTATTCGACCCAAACCTTGCAGAGCTCCCACCTTGCACAAGAAAGTAGTGCTCTCTTTTTGTAGTACTCCATCCTTGCATAAGCTCCTCCTTTCTGCATATCCTCCCATCATTGTGTATATCTCCATTCATCATAGTCCCATCCCTACTCAGGCCCCACCCCCACTCAGTGCCAAGAGAGTGAGTCTATCTCTGTTACACTTATGGTGCCCAACCAGACATTGCCAAGGTGCCAACTGGGTATAGCCAGGCTGTCACTACCTGATGGACACCAGCGGGCCTCCAGTCCCCCTAGCATGGCCATGGCGCTCGGTCCCTGTTGCAGGGCAGTAGTGATTCTCACTGACATAGCACCTCATTAATGAAGGGGCAGCATCCGTGAGGACAGAGGACCAAACCCGGTAAGTAGATGGTAATGTATGCGATCCTAGGTTAATAGTCTTTGCATCCTTCTGGGCATGAGACCATTCTCGCTGGTAAAAAGCAGCTGGGAAGATAGCAATCCAATTCAAGCCCTGCACAAAGTGGATATTTGGTCTCTCACGCTATCTTCCCGGCTCACCTAAGCTGATCAACGGTGCAGTGAGGTCGGAAGATCACACCCGTTAACTTTGAACTAATGGTTTCCAGTGCTTTCCACCACAGGATTTCCCTTGTGAAATTTCTAGACCTGTTGTTGACTAATTGATAAAGATGAATTGTTGACCATTCCATTATCACTGTGCCATGCAACTGTTAACATGGCAGACTGCAAACTAAATGGAGTTTGACGTTTTATGGAGAATGGTCCAGGAAATCATCAAGAGGAGATGAGGCAGAGAGAGCACTGTGTATGTCAAGAGCAGGTGAATATGTGAAACAGAGGAACCACTGAATACTAATAGAGCAGGGGGCTTCATTTTGATGGCTCTTGCAAAGATTGAGGGTGGATAAAGAGTTGAATGTTATTCTCTCTGCTCTGGGTCCACATGGATTATCTAATATCAGGCAAAGAGCATCTCGTTCCCAAGAGGCCCACATTGCAATCTCAGGAGTTAGCCATCTTGTACACACCTGCCACTCAGGCAATAGCCACGAAGAATAAGATGTGAAATTTAAGGGATCAAACATCATTGACACCAATGAAAATCATAGTGACAAGAAAAAGTAAATGTGTACAACATGGTCTGAATAGTGAATAGTGTTATTGATGTGTATGCAATATTGTTTTCACCAATGTTTGAAGAGATGGCATGAATGAGAACAGATACACTGACAAAACAAGGTTTGTTCACAATGACATATTTGTGGTGGGATTGGGAGAGGTGTACGCAAGATTATTCATCCAGTGATCAGTCAAGGTAGCGAAATTCATGCCAAATTGACATGTTTCTTTCCCCAGGCAATGGGTTTTCCTTGGCAATTCCTTTGTTATGCTGCCGCTCATCCAGCTCATATCTGGCAATGTGGCACAGTGATTAGCATTGCTGCTTCACAGCGCCAGGGACACGGGTTTGATTCCCGGCTTGGGTCACTGTCTGTATGGAGTTTGCACGTTCTCCATGTGTCTGTGTAGATTTCCTCCAGACATTCCAATTTCCTCCCACAGTCCAAAGATGTGCAGATTAGGGGAATTGGCTATTCTTAAATTGTCCCTTAGTGTCAGGGAGATTAGCTAGGGTAAATGCATGGGTTATGGGGACAGGGCCTGGGAAGAATTGTGGCCGGTACAGACTCGATGGGCTGAATGACCTCCTTCTGCACAGTAGGGATTCTGTGATGATGTGCCAGCTTCTCTCCAGCACCTTCGAAAGTCTGGGGGCCCCATGATTCGGCAAATCAGGCAGCACATCACTACAATCCCTAAGACCATAGGTGAACCATATGACAGGCCACCCTTGGGTGTTTCATGGTGAAATTGGTGGGAGAATGGGGTTAATTATAAGGCTGCTAGAATGGAAGAGAGGGGTCACAAATAATGACAATAGAGAGCTGCTTTTAGGGGACCATCCAGAGACTCTCCTTCACAAATGAAAAAATTCTGGGATAGTGAGCTACCTTAGTAAAGTAAATCTTCATTCACTTGATGTGGGGCAACCTGTCGGGACAGTTTAATTGTTTTCTGTGCACATATGGCCACATGGTGAGATCTCTGTCTTTGTATCTCAGTGAATTCTGTCAAATTGGAGTTCCTTGTCGTACCAGTGGTCAGTATGGAAATGATGAAGTGGAAAGCAATATGTATCTATGCGGAACCAATTGAATGATATTTCTGAAGGGAGAATGTTGAATAAAGTTTCAGAGTGGTTGTGACTTTCACACAGACACTGGCAATTCAGTGTCTGTAGGTAGGGTTGGCTTTTGGTTAGGTTTTCATTTGTGTCTACTGGTGAAAAGGTGCAATCTCTCCAAGAAATAGCTTTCATTCACCATCTTATGGAGAACACAACCTATCCTGCCCGCCATGGGAATTATGGCAGGCAGCACATGGATCTTACAAAGGTCCATTGACTTTGAGTGGGATTTCTGGATTTGGGGTGAGCGTGGCCAGAAAATCTCATCTAACTCATTTATTTACAGCTTAAAACTATACAGAGGCTTTGTGGCTGCAGTCAGCTCCCGAGATGATTCTGAGCACAGAAGCCCACATTTACCAGAGTGATCTTCACCTTCTCCCCAATGAGTTCCCTGAGTCAAGAGACCCTTACACTGTAGATAGTCCCTTTAAGGATCAATCACCACACAAACTAACCTGAGCTCCCTCTGCTGATCCTCTCTAGCAGTACGCAAAAATACTAATGGAACAATGTGCCTTTTTAGGGAAGAGCTTGTAATCTTCATATCACTGCTGATATATATTTCTGAAGTGTTCTGTTCACTGCAAACCTCCCCATATTTCTGCAAGTAGAATATGTTATATTCAGCTCTCAATGTAATACCTCAGCCAACAGTGCAGAACTCAGCACTGGCACTGGAGAGTCAGTTGTTGTGTGCCCAAGCCTCTAGTGTGCAATTTGAATCCACAGCCATCTAATTCAAATTTAAGATATCACTGGGTCAAATTAGTGATGACAAAGGAGTGTTTGAAGTAGTGGGAAAATGACTATTCAAATCAACTAAGAAATAATCTTGTTATTTGGCAGTTTTCAGCCTTCCAGATTCAATATCAAGTTCAATCATTTCAGATGGCCTAATTGGGATTAGCTTATTGGTTAAAAAAAATGAGCAGTATGGACAAGTTGGGCTGAAGGGCCTGTTTCCATGCTGTGAACTGCTAGGACTCTATGAGACCATTACTTTTCTTCCCTTTTTTTTGGATGGCTATAAGAAGGATATGGAAACATTAGAGAGAGTGCAGAGGAGATTTACCAGGATGCTGTCTGGTTTGGAGGGTAGGTCTTATTAGGAAAGGTTGAGGGAGACGGGGCTTTTCTCTTTAGAGTGCAGGAGGATGAAGGCGCTTTAATAGATAATAAATTGTATGATGATAAGGGGAATAGATAGAGTGGACATGCAGAGACTATTTCCTCGGGTGTTAATAGGCTCATGGTGGGAGATATAGGAGGGATGTCGAGGTAGATTCTTTAGAGAGTGGTTGGGGTGTGGAATGCACTGCCTGCTGTGATAGTGGAGTCGGACACTTTAGGAACTTTCAGGTGGTTATCGGAAAGGGCACATGGAGCACACCAGAAAAATAGGGAGTGGGATAGCTTGATCTTGGGTTTGGACATTGAGGGCTGAAGGACCAGTACTTGTTCTATCTTTCTATGTAAATTGCCTCTTAGTGTCAGAGGGACTGCTAAGGTCAATGCATGTGGGGTCATAGCGTTAGGGCCTTGGTGGGATTGTGGTTGGTGCAGACCCGATAGGCCAAATGGCCTCCTTCTGCACTGTAGAGATTCTATGACACTCCCATTCAATGAACTTTCATGATAACATGTTCTTGCCGCAGGGCGGTGTGATGCCTACTCCACCAACAGAATTTGTCGTGTCACCCCACACCAGCAAACAAAGATCTTGGCTTTTCACCTAATTAAGACTTCCCCCAAATATTGCCCTGCCATGACCACCACCACCCACCTCATTTCTGGCTCTTTACACCACCATCCATTTTGTTAGTTTCCATTAAATAATGCCTATAGATTCTGGATGGCATTTTCCAACCACACAAGCACCAAGACCAGACAATCCCGCCCAAGGTCAACAGACCTTTGCATGGTCTATGTCCCACCCACTACGATTTCCACGGTGGACAGGACGGCAAAACATCATTCTCCGTCTTTTTTTCAATCCACAGAACTGATTCCTTCCTATCTTTACTTTTCTTTTCCCCTTCCCTTGTACATTGCATGTTAAAATCTTCCAGCACCCTGATCCACTTTAACATTAACCAGCAAACTGTCTCCTTTTCATTATGGGCGAGCAGTCTCCCTACACCTATACCAGGGCAGACTGAGGGTTCTCCAATCGAACATAACTCCAACCAGCTCCCACCTACAAACTCTCCACTGCTTGGCAGTATTTGTTCTCCCACTGAAAATCCAAAGATGTTTGGGTAATGTTGATTGGCCATGCTAAATTGACTGTAGTGTCAGGTGAATTAGCAAGGTAAATGAGGGTTACGGGTATAGGGTCTGGATGGGATTGTGATCAGTACAGTCTTGATGGGCCCAATGGCTTCCTTCTGTACTGTAGGCATTCTATGATTTAATGAACAATCTCATCTTTGATTCCACTCACTTCCTCTAAGTTAAAAGGTGTTACTTAGGGAACTTCAATGGGCCTTACCTGTTTCTTGTGGGATATATTCAGGTCCTTCCATTACTTCATTTTCCAGTATATTAATGGCTGTTTCGATGCTCATCAATGTCATCAACTTTGCTTCCAATTTCCATCCATCCTTGGTCTTCACATTGTCCATTTCTGACTCTTTCTTTCCTTTCATCAACATCTCTGCCTCCATTTCTGGGGAAAGGCTGTCAGCCAATATCCACAATAAACCCAATGTTACCTTGATTACACTTCTCACATCGCAAGGTGTCATTCAATTCTCTTTGTATGTTTGGGCGAGATTTTCCAATTACACCCGCTCCCAGAACAGGAAACTCTCACCGAAGTCAATAGACCTTTAAAAGGTCCATCAAATTGGCCATCACACCTAAGACGATTTGCACAGCAGCTGGAGCTGGAAAATGCACCCCTTTTTCACATCATTTCTGATGAGGCCACCTTCCATACCAGTGCTTCTAAAATGTTCCTTTCTCCTTTTTAGGAGTTTAGGAGTCAGGAGGTAATGATGCAGCTCTATAAGACTCTTGTCAGACCCCAGTTGGAGTATTGTGCGCAGTTCTGGTCGCCTCATTATAGGAAGGATGTAAAGGCTATTGAGAGGGTTCAGAGGAGATTTACAAGGATGCTGCCTGGATTGGGAGGCAGGCCTTATGAAGATAGGTTGAGGGAGCTGGGACTCTTCTCACTGGAGAGACGTAGGTTGAGAGGCGACCTGATAGAGGTTTATAAAATGTTAGAGGAATAGATAGGGTGGACTCTCAGAGACTATTTCCCTGAGCTGAAATGGTCACTAGAAGAGGACACAGATTTAAGATGCAGGGAAGCAAATACAAAGGAGATGTCAGGGGTAGGTTTTTCACTCAGAGGGTGGTGAGTGAATGGAACCGACTGCCGTCGGAGGTTGTTGAGGCAAACTCACTGGGGTCTTTTAAGAGACTTCTGGATGAGTATATGGAAAAGAATAGGATAGGGGGTTATAGATAGGTCTGTGGATTGGTAGATGTGATCGGCGCAACTCGTGGGCCGAAGGGCTTGTTTGTGCTGTATTGTTCTATGTTCTATGTTCCTCAACCGACAATTCCCATCCCACCAACTATGATTAATCAGGCCCTTGATGATATTTTTCCATTCCCTACACTTCTGCTCTCAGCTCTTCCCCACCAGCCTGGGACTGTGATAGGCCACCACTTCTCCTCACCTCGTATCCCACCAACCTTGACGTTCAACAGATCATCCTCTGTCATTTTCACCATCTCTAGCTTGAAGCCACACACCTCTTCCTTTCTCCTCCCCTTTTTTAAATGAACTATTCCTCCTGGAACATTCTGGTCCACTCTTCAATCACTCCCAATAATCCCTTCCATTCACCTGGCATCTTGCCATGCAAATGCAGCAAATGCAACATCTGCCCTTTTACCCGCTCTTCCTTTCCCACTGCCCAGGTGAAAGTGTCCTTTATTTGTACTTCATTCAATTTAGTATACAGTGTTCAGTGCCCACGATGCTCCTTTACACTGGAGGTGCCAAAAGCAAATCGGATGGCCACTTTGTGGAACACCTCCACTTCCAATCACCAGGTAAATTAATTCTGCTCCTTCACCCATGCCTACTTTCACTCTGACCTTGACCCCCTGAAATGTTTCAATGAAGTTCAAGGAAAGACATCCTTTTTTTTCAGATAGGCACTTGACAATCCTCCAAACTCAACACTGGGTTCAAAAATGTCACATGATCACTTCTGCCCCCATTTTGTTTCAGACAGTAGCCATTAGTGATGATTCTGCTATTCCATTCATACCCCTCCATCACATCTTTACCTGTGCCAGCACCATCTCCACTCGCTTTACACCATCATCCCTCTGGTCATTAACTCTCTCCTGCCTTCCACACTGGTGCAAACCTTCCCTTTTGCTTTTTCCTCTCCTCTCTACTTTCCCTGTACCTGTGCCTCATAACCTTTTCCCAGTTACAGCAAAAGCCTGGAGTGTTAAGTCTGTTTTTCTCTCTCCGTGGAAGCTGCCTGAGTTGCTGAGTATTTCCAGCATTTCACACTTTGAGTTGAGATTTCCAGCATTTTGCTTTGGTAGTCGGTTTTTTAATGATTCCTTCCTTCCAAAAAAAACTGCTGAGCCTTTAAAATCAACTGTTCCCATTCACTGCTCACCTAGCAACACGGAATGCAAGTTTAACTGTGGGTGTGATTGACACTTGGTGATAATGAGAGTGCAATGAAGGAAAATGAGAACAGTTGACATGTCTGCAGGGTCACTACCAACCCCTTTAAATGCACCCATCTACTTTAGGGTGGCTACTTCCATTGGCTCCAAATTATAGAGGGAAATTGGGTGGATACAAAAATGGAGAGGAATCTTGTATATCCCACGGTAATATTACCCAAGAGCTGAGTGATGAAAAGAGGATTATCTGTGTGTTTTGTTCCCCCCCCAAAAATAAATAGATCCTGGGAACTGTATTTGCCAACACATGTATGTGCATCCATAAAGAGACTTAGCAGCTCAGTAAATTAAAATGCTGCTAAATTTTAAACTGAACCATACAAGTGACTTCCGTCTCATGAAGACATTGGTTTTCTTTTACAAATAAGCAAGCTGGAAATCATGCATATGCTGGTGTGTACATAAATGTGTGTATCCATAGAGTTACCAGCTCAATCCCATTAAAATGCTTCATTAGGGTTTGACCAAATATCATAAGTAGCTTCTTCTCATTAAACAACGCATGAGTTCCTTTTGAAAGTAAACATGCTGGGAACTAATCATCCGTGAATTTCTAATGACTAACTTAATTACTTATGACAAGTAAATTAAATTAAAAAACTAAATACTGTGTAAGAGATTACAAAGAGAAAACTGCACCATATATTTCCATTAAGGAGCCATGTAGCCACGTGGAATATGATGCTGTGACAAGAGCAGAGATCTGACTCATAAAGAGTAAGCTGAGGGATGGAGACAGCACGGTGACACAGTGGTTAGCACCACGGCACCAGGGACCTGAGTTTGATTCCTGGCTTGGGTCATTTCTGTGTGGAGTTTGCATATTCTCCTATTGTCTGCATGAGTTTCCTCTGGGTGCTCTGGTTTCCTCCCACAGTCCAAATATACGAGGGTTAGGTGGATTAACCATGCTAAATTGCCCCTTAGTGTCAGGGGAACTAGCGAGTGAAAATTTATGGGGATAGGGCATGGGTAGGATTAAGATCGGTGCAGACGCAATGGGCCGAATGGCCTCTTTCTGCCCTGTATGATTCTATGTTCTATTCTACTAAATATTCCTGGGTACAAGGTGTTCAGGAAAGGGAAGGAGGCAAGATCGGAGGAGGGGTACCTGCAATGATTAAGGAGCGTATTACAGAACTGGAGAGAGAGAGGCTGTCCTGGAGGAGGTCAAGAACTGAATCTATTAATTAGAATTGAAAAGCAATAGCAGTTTTGTTACATTACTGCCTCTATTCTAGAGGCCACTATCTCATGGGAAATATATAAAGTAATAGTGTACAAAATAATGAGAGGTAAAGGCAGAGTGGAAGCTTTCCTTAAGGTGGAAGTGTCAATTTCAAGGAGGCAGAGGTTCAAGGTGAGAGGGGAAAATTTTAAGAACATGAGGGAGACGTGCGAGAGATGTTTTTCATGCAAAGAGTGGTGGGTGCCTGGAACTTGCTGCCATGGGAAATGGTGGAAGCAGGCACATTAAAAACATTTAAAAGACATCTGGATGGGTACATAAATTGGGGGTGGTGGAGGTGTTGGCTGGTAATAGAGGAATACAGACCAAGTAAAGACAGAAGGGTTTTTTTAGTTTAGTTAGGGCATCATGATCAGCACAGGCTTGGAGGGTCAAAGGGCAAGTTCCTGTGCTGTATTGTACTTCGTTCTATACAGAGGAATTACAAATATGTGCAAAAACTACAGAGTAATGATAATGAGGGATATCAATTATCCTAATAAAGATTGGGATGGTAATAGTGTAAAGGGCAGAAAGAGTAAGGTGACCACTGGCAGAGACAGACTAACGCCAGACATTGCTGAGATGTATGAGGATATCATTATGAGCAGAGATTGTAATTCGAGATGGATGAAGTCCAATTGTAGATAAGTGAGTCATGACCAAGAGCATTGATGGAAAATAAATATAAAACCACCTTGGTTTTCTGTGTCTAGTTAGTTTGAAGCTGTGTATTGGGGAAAGGAATGAACACAGGCTGCTGCTCATGCTTTACTAAGCTACTAAGACATAAAATACTGGACGTAAAGTCATTCAACACTTCACAGTAGTCAAACCAGCTAAAAACCAGACTGTGTGGTATAAATCCTGATGAATAACCACTGTACCCAAGACAGCAGAGTATCTAAAGTACATTCAGTAGAATGTTCTTTCTCAGTATGTTTCCAGCCCAATGGGGAATGTTAGATGCTGGACCTGGTTCTGAGAATAAGGGGATCATGTGGATCAAGTGCCCATCAAGGAGCAGTGTTCCTACTATTATAATCTTCATGTCAGCCATGGAAAAGGACAAGGAGCAATTGAAAGTAAAAATGTTAAATTGGACCAGAACCAATTTGAATGGAGGAGAACAGATCTGCCCCAGGCAAACTGAAATCAAAGGCTAGCAGGCAAAATTACAACAGAAAATTTTAAAGAGATGGTTCGGGTACAATTGAGATATATTCCCACAAGAGCAAAAAGTAGATTAACAAAAGCCAAAGTTCCCTGGATGATGAGAGAGGTAGAGAATAAAGTGAAGCAAAGAAATTGAGGCATATGAAGGATGTCAGATTGATGATACAAGTGAGAACTGGATAAGAATGTAGAAAGTTCAGAGAGGAAATAAAAAAGCCAAAGAGCAAGTATGAGAAAAGGCTAAAATATAAAAAGTGTCATAAAAGGAGGGCCAATTAAAGACCAAAAGGCAGATGTATACATGGTTATGGCTGAGATACTAACTGTTTACTCTGTAACTATCTTTATCAAAAAGAGTCATAGTGAAAAAGGAGGTAATTGAGATACTGGACAGGCTGGGAATTGATACAAGGACTGGCTATACTTAAAGTTGATCAGCCACCAAGACTAGATGCAATCCATTTGAGGATACAGCAGATTAATGGAGAAAATTGCAGAGATGCCATCCTTAATCTTCCAATCCTCCTTAGGTATGGAGGCGATTGATGCCAGAGGACTGGAGAATTGCAAATGTTACACTTAGGTTCAAAAAAGGGTGTAAGAATAAGTCCAGCAGCTATTAGCCAGTCAGTTTAAGTTCAGTGATGGGAAAGGTGTTGCAGACAATAATCTGGGAGAATATGAACAGTCTTGGACAAAGTGCAGATCCATTAGGGAAAGTCAGAACGGATTTGTTAAAAGCACATTGTATTCAAATAATTTGATTGAGTTTTTTGATGAGGTAACTGAGATTGTTTATGAGGGTAATGTGATTAATATGGGCAGCATGGTGGCACAGCGGTTAACACTGCTGCCTCACAGCACCAGAGATCCAGGTTCAATTCCTGGCTTGGGTCACTGTCTTTGCAGAGTTTGCAAATTCTCCCCATGTCTTGTATGTGTTTCCTCCAGTTGCTCCAGCTTCCTCCCATATTCCAAAGATGTGCAAGTTAGGTGGATTGGCCATGATAAGTTGTCCATTAGTATCAGGGGATTAGCTGAGTAAATATATAAATATATGGGCCTGGGTGGAATCTTTGTTGGTGCAGGCTCGATGGGCCAAATGGCCTCCTTCTGCACTGCAGGAATTCTATAATTCTATATGGAACATAGAACATTACAATGCAGTACAGGCACTTCGGCCCTCGAAGTTCTGCCAACCACCATCCTTGTCCCTATTGAGTAGCTTTAATCCCTACTGGTGGGAACCTCTCCTATCAGGGTAGGAAGCATGAGCGAGGCCTGACAATACCGTCCTGGGCTCACTAATGACATGGGGATGTCAATTTCCATATGGTAATCAGCCTCACGCTGTTTCGTGGCCTGGGAAAGTTGTGAGCGATTACTCCTGTTACTGCCCTCCCATTTACATTTCCCACCCGCTGCATTATTTGCGCAGCACAGTGGGCTGGAAAAATCACAGCCACAATCAAATTACTTCAGATGTTAGAATTTGAAACAAAAACAGAAAATACTGGAAAATCTCAGCAAGTCTGACGGGTGGAGAAAGAATAGAGCCAATGCTTATTCTCTCACTGCAGATGCTGTCGGACCTGCTGAGATTTTCCACCATTTTCCATTTCAGATTCCAACACCTGCAGTAATTTGTTTTTATTACTTAACTAACCAGTTTTCAAATGTCACTCTTCCTGACATGAATTTGAACGAATCTTTAAAATGAATATTGCATTTTGAAATCACATATATCCTGACTACCACAATCTCCCAGCAAGTAACTGGGTTATACTTTTCAAAATGTAAAGAACATCATTGCCAATAATCCTTCACTAAAAATGTTATTCAGCAATAACATCAAACATATTGGCAACCAACACCTACAATTATAGCCACCCTTGCCCACTATATTCAACACTCACTGGTGTTCTGCTGGAAAATATATCATGGAGTTATTTCAAGCCAATAATCTCATCTCAAGGTTCAGAGAACAATTAAACGACTCAAGCATTGTACCTGAAGTTTACGATTTCATCTCAACATTTCAAAAAAATCACTGCCACCAGCTCAGCCACAGCTAACCATTTTACATATAAATTGACAGTTACAAAAATATTTCTCAAATATACAATTATAATTTGCAATTATTTCTGTTACATTTTACCTCCTGAATTGTAATCACTTGGGATAACCTTGTTAGCAAATCCGATGTTCAGACAAACTCATTAAAACAATAAGTACCAATCTGAATCCTTTTGGTCTATTCAAGATTTGCATTTATAGCTGCTCACTAAACGAGATATAATATAAAATGCAATACAATATATTTCAGTGGTTATAAATTCCCTAATCTTGGTGTTAAGATGAAAACATGAGATGAAAACATTTCTGCAAACCTTAAACACAAAGAAAATATCTCACCAGCGACAACGACAATTGAGAATGAGATTTTAAAAACTATATGTGTCAGAAATTTGTTAGCGCCTTCAAGACTAAAGGAGCGATCTTACTTTCTCATCAGTGGGTGGGGCAAGCTGGTAAGATCGCATGAGAGGTAAAAAGTTAGGTTTGCACCCAATTTCACACTTCTCGGGCCTGGACATCCGGCGAGATCAGGCTCACATCTGAAAAGGGCGCAAGGCTAATTCCAAATCAAATATATTTTAAATAAGATTGAAATATAATTAGTGAGCCCAGAATGTTATCATGCTTGACACCCTGCAGTAATAAATCTCAGACAACAGTTAACTGTCAGGATGGGCATTGTCCCTCCTTTATTGGGAAATTTCTACTTTCTGATTTATGCATGGTGTTCCAGTGATAATAGATCAGATTTTGTTCTGGGCTCACTCGCCTCAGAGGCCTCACTGATGAAGGTCCTAATGGGAAATATCACATATGGTCCCCATCAACAGGAACTTGATAGGAACCAGAGGCCTTTGAGGCCTCCAAGGATGTCAGAGGCAGGGGCAGTATACCTTGGCCAATATAAAGTCTGGCATTGCCAGCCTGGCACCTTGGCATTGCCAGTCTGGCAATGATGGGGAGCTGCACACTCTGTAATGGCAATCTCCTCTCTGATGTGGAGATGTTGTCGTTGGACTAGGGTAAGCACAATAAGAAGTATTCTTATTCACAGTAAGAAGATCTTCTTACTGATCTCATCTCTGTCAGAGGACTTCAAAGGGATCAACACATTGCCAGATATCTGCACAATATATGTGGCAAATAGGATGTTCACAGCGCAGGGAAATAGCCCAGCTTACACTCAACAGCTGATATTGGCTAAACGTATCTGAATTTATCCTTTATTCACATGCTGAAGTGGGGCTAATGAATTTAATGAAACCTAATTATCAGAAATAGGGCCTGGGTGGGATTTAGTCAGTGCAGATTTGATGAGTCAAATGGCCTCCTTCTGCACTGCAGGGATTCTATGGGATATTAATAATTTCTCTGTATTTATTTCAAACCTACAAGAGTGTTTATTGTGTTTGTATGCCCAGTGTCGTGGCTAATTTGCATCCCTCAACTAATATCACTCGAGAAACAGATAATCTGGTCACTGTCTCTGTTGCTTGTGACCCTTTCTCTGCACAAATTCGGATTCTGTGCTTCTTTTAACACAATAGTGAGGAAGGATGCTTCTAAAGAATGTTATGGGCTGAGAATTGCTCTGAGATATCCTGAGGCTGCAAAAAGCATTGTAGAAATTCAAGTTCTTTTTCTTTCCAGCTTCAATGAGCTGACGAAACGTGGCTCAATCTTAGCTGTATATGAAAGCAGGGAACAGTGACGTGGCTCAAACTAACCTTGTTCTGTGCCGTACCATCAACTAGAAGTGAATTGCTCTTCTATTCTAAAACACTTGAAGACTAATATGAGGACTTCACCAGAAAAGAAGGTCCAATCCTGTCACCTGAAACAAATTAGTTTTCAATATACAAAAATCAGCGTTTGCAAATAAGACTAATCTGGTGTAAAAGGAAACTCGCCGCACCATTCGTTTCATGTTCTTGGTTATATGCTCAGTGACCTTTGCAATTAGAATGCGATAGAGAGGTAATCCAGTCGCATCATGGCTGACTGCCTAATACCAATCCACATGTAAGAGGTTCAAGTCTCAGACGTGCTTGTTGAACGGGTTTGTTAGTTTTATGCAGCTGGGCCCATGTTTAATCGAGATTCATCCCAGCCTGCCTGGCAATGTCGCACCTAGAATGCGGGACGCGGGAGGGATTTAAATAAGAAACTGCCTCCTCCGTCGCCAGGCGCAGAATCCAACTGGCGCTGATCGTGAAAGAGAGAACAACCACTGACTGACAGGGTACTCCAGCCGTGGAAGACTGGAATGAAAATACGCAACTAGAAATGATTCTCAGGTTCTAACTGGGTGAAAACTCCAGTCCAAACGCTCTCCCTTCTGCAGTTGAAATAAGAACGCTTGAATAGCATTATCGAAGCACGAACGGCTCTGATTAAAATGCAAAATGGTCACCCTGTGATTCCATGCAGTGGTCTTTGAGCACTTACTGCAAACACCTGCAAAAGAGCTGTTTCCTTTGTATTAATATAACGCAGCGCAGAATGCACGTGGTATGCTGGGAATGTTAATTTGTGAAATGTTGAAAATACCAAACTAATGAGAAGATTACGGCAGGATTCTTTGTTACATTAAAAAGACATTTAGCATTCCAGAAAACTCCATATGAATAAATGAATGCTGACCCATACAGCAGGTTTTCAATGCACTCAGCTTAAAATTCAATAGCCACTTTGTCGAGGCATCCAAAATTTAAAGTTAATTAATAAGCTTGCTTCTGGTTTCCATAGATTCCTTTCAAATGCAAGTACCATAATGGACGAACAGTAACTTATGCAAAGTTCTCATTAAGCAGCTCCTTCAGTGGTCACAAGGATTGAAAGGGGAGATTAAAAGCATATGCTGTGTCTACCATTTATATTATCCGTTTGCCAATTTCATCATTAACCTTAATTCCTATATCGGTAATAACTCTGATTAACTTGCAAGGAAGAACAACACAATATTTTCGAGGTGCTCATGAAGTAATCTTATAAATAATAAACAGGTGGACTAAAGAACACCATAAATTTTACAAGTCACTAATACTTTAGTCTTTCAGCTACTACAGCATCACCTACAAATATATTTTTGGCCTATAATTATGCCTAGCAAACGTATGCATCACCGATAAAATCACTGTCTAATTGCAATCTACTTGTAATATAAAACTTCTTACTGGTAACTTTAAATAGTGTTAAATTCTTGAATTGAGAGCAACATTTCCAGTCACTTTTCACAGAACACCTACAGTGCAGAAGATGGCCATTTGGCCCATTAAGCCCACACCAACAACAATCCCTGTAACCCCATGTATTTGCTCTGCCAATCCCCCTGGCACTAAAGGACAATTTAGTATAGTCAAACAAGCTAACCCACACATCTTTGGACTATGGGACGAAACCAGAATACCCAGGGGAAACCCATGCAGACACATGGAAAATATGCAAACTCCACACAAACTGTCACCAAGGCCAGAAATGAACCCAGATCCCTGGCATTGTGACGCAGCTTTCATTTCACTATTTGTATATGCATTAATTCACTGTAGTGTGTTCACAGTTCTGATGACAAAAAGAAAAACAATACAATGAAAAGCTTTGAAGAGAGAATTTAAATTCAATTGTCAATGTCTTTCAAGGCATATGTAAAGAGGGTTTATTAATAAATCTTAGCCAAAAAGAATCCGCATTTCTTAATGCGTTCTCAAATACTTTTGAGAGCATCTCAGATTAGGGTTGTTAATCGTCCAAAACTGTCCTTGAGACTCCAGGAATTAAGAATTAATCTGCTCCATCCTACCATGAGCAACACAGAAAAAGAAGCAATAAATAAAAATGTTTGTTTCTTTTTCTTTGAACACTGTTCATTAGTTAGAAAAAAATATTTAAGATGCAAAAAGTGACTGTTGAACCAGATGGAATAGCTGGACTCAGGAGGTCGTGAAAAGAAGCCTTCAAGAATACCAAGCAGGGAATGTCAATTCGACCTCACATCCAGTTCATTAATTTTTTTATTATTTATTAGCATCACAAGTAGGTTTACATTAACATTGCAATGAAGCTACTGTGAAAATCCCCCAATTGCCACACTCCAGTGCCTGTTTGGATAAACTAAGAGAGAATTTAGCATGGTCAATACACCTAACCAGTATGTCTTTTGGACTTTGGGAGGAAATTGGAGCACCCAGAGGAAACCCAAACAGACTTGGCACATACAGTGACCCAAGCCGAGAATCAAACTGGGGTCGCTGGTGCTGTGATGCAGCAGTGCTAATCACAGTGCCACTGTGCCATCTTTTCTACAGCCACCCAATTAATTTTAGCAACCGTGTCATTAATACCATTCAGCTCGCCAACAGAAAGATTGGGGCACAGTACGCCAGAACAGAAAGCTCTACTATCTGAAAGAATAGCCCCTGTCCAAAAGTGACTTTTAAGTACTACTGGGGGGCAAATGTGGATGTGCACAATGCTGAGATAAGTTAGCTTTACACACAGCACAGGTCAATCAGAGGTGTGTTCGTATCCCCTACAGGCAAACACTGACAAAGGTGACAATAAGAAAATTGCACAAAGGCAGCAGTAATAATAGAGTGCTCATGGTCAAGGTGACTTTTGGATTAAACAAAAATTTACATGGCTTTTGGAAATTATTATGGTAATTACGAAACCTGAGGTTAGTTCCATCAGTAATAGACAATGCTAGACTAATAATGATGATAAAGCAGAAACAAAATTGTGTTACTGCTATTATCAGGGTGAGGTTTTAGGTGGGGCACTCTTTTGCAGCTCTTAATTTGTTAATGGTCTTGTTTCTTGAATTTATCGTGGCTCCTTTCAAATCACCAGAGGCCAAAATAGGGCTCAGGGCAGTAAAAAGGACAGCTGCTTGTGGCAAGTTAAAGGAAATCGGGAATGCACAATATTCAAAGCTGGATGAACTATGACTGCTTGATGGATTGTAGGGATGGAAGAAGTTACAGAGATAAAAAGGAACAAGGCCATGGAGGGAATGATGAGAATTTAAAAAAATATTGCTTTGGCAATTGAGAATCAATGTCAGTGGATGAGTAGAGAGAGGATGGGTGGATTTGTGGGCAGCAGAGTTCTGTATGAACTCTGGGGTGTGGATATTGGGAGGTTCATTGGGAGAACAATAGACTAGTTGATGTGATGTGAAGTTAGGCCATTTGGCCCATCAAGCTTAGCATCCCACCTAGGCCCACCCTTTCACCCCATCCCCATTACCATGGCTAATCCACCTGACCTCCACACCTTTGTTTAAGGTATCACAAGTAGGCTTATATTAACACTGCAATGAAATTACTGTGAAAATCCCTGAGTTGCCACACTTCAGTGCCTATTCAGGTACACAGAGAGAATTTAATGTGGACAATCCACGTAACCAGCTCGTCTTTCAGACTATAGGAGGAAACCCACACAAACATGGAAGAACAAGTAACAAAGCCAGGAATCGAATCCAGGCCCCTAATGCTGTTAACCACTGTGCCATCCCTTGAAGTTGTTAAAAATGGTCTGTGGTCCATTTGGAAAATCCTTCAGCATAGAACATTGTTTACCAAAATTGGCCCCATTGTGTCCATAAAATAAGTGCAACAAGATCTCATTTCTGTACCAAAGATCTTGTCAGCAGATTTACAGTTTCAGCATTTTCATCTGAAACTGCTGAGTGGATGGTTAGACTCGATCTCCTTCCTCACATTCTGCAGGGCATTACAATGCAGCCAAGAGCCAGCAGAGAATATGGAGCCCGTGAGTTGATGCCAGATTGAAATTGTCTTCCGGAAGAGAAAATCCACACAGTGAAACCAGGAGATCTTGGTGGGCAGCAGTTTCCAGGCAGTGTTGCTGCACCCAGCTTTATCTTCCAAAAGGTTGTGGTACATAATTATGTTAGTGTGGGATAGAAGAATAATAGGGGCAAATCATGAGCCCCTGTTAGCCATCCATGTGAAAGCTGGCAGGAGGTCAAGATCTAAAAGGCACCGATCTCATCAGCGAAAAAACAACTTGAATTTTCCCTGCCCCTCATTAGCGACATCATCAGGCTCACACTGTTATGATTTACATGCACTTATATGCACTTTAACATAATTAATCACGCCCCCCCCCGCCCCCGTCATACCCTGAGCTCTCACAGCAGTGAAAAATTTTTACAACAGGTGAACCTCTTGTGAAGGTCACCCTGGGTGCGTAAAGGTGAGTATAACCCCCGAGGCAAGAGGGGTATGGCCAGAAGTGCCCTGTCAATGCCCACTCATTTGCACCATGCCCATATCACCCTGGCAGTGCCAATCTCTCCCACTCTAGTAGGACACAGTAGAAACCTCATTGGGGTGAGGGAAGGGGGTGGCAGTTTCATACAGATGTGATTGTGGACAGATGAACAGGGGAGGCAGGCATTGGTCATTTGAGCACGGGGGCAGGGTGTTTTCCAATGATCACTACGAGGGGAGAAGGGGTCGATGATCACGGGGAGCAGAATAAGAGTGGATGCTCGCTCCAAGTGGAGGTAGGGAGGAGAGCCCCTGAGATCATTGTGCCGGAGTGGGATTAGGGGAGGTTTTTTTTGCTGCTCTGATTGGGGCACCCTATAAAGATGGTGCCCCAAACTCAATGCAGCCAGGTTTTGTCAGTGTATTAAGGTAAAGTAGCTCCCCACCTCCACCCACCCCCACTCCATATGATGGCATGAAACATGCCGCTTGATTCTTTTTGGCAGAGTGTCGTAGACCTGGATAAAACATGTCGGTTTCTTGCTGGAAATAACACTGACATTTTTTGATAGAATCCGGTATCTATTTGTTAGAACATATTGAACTGTTCAATAAGTGTGAAGAATTTATATGTGGGAATGACATACTTTTAATGCTTTCAAAATGATCATAACCAAGTTAATACTACATCTAAAATCTATTTACCTCCCAGCTTCCTTTTGCTGCATTGATATAGTACCTCCTGAACCTTCAGGTTATCAAAAGAGTTAAAGAGAAATTCCATTTTTATGCAGATAAGCACAGCAGCTGATTTGTACACAGCAAGTTTTTACAAAAAGCAATGAGAGACATGACCAGTTCATTTGATAGCAGATGGATCAATATTGATTAAGACACCAGAAGAACCTTGTGGTGCACATAATGGGATCTTTTACATCTATCTGACCTGGCAGATGGTGCCTCATTTTAACATCTC
Organism: Sphyrna mokarran; assembly: GCA_024679065.1. Taxonomy (NCBI): domain Eukaryota; kingdom Metazoa; phylum Chordata; class Chondrichthyes; order Carcharhiniformes; family Carcharhinidae; genus Sphyrna; species Sphyrna mokarran. The sequence goes on from JAGIQG010000015.1 coordinate 40,082,806, forward strand.
AAACAATAGGTACCGGCATTTCCTCAATACCGTACTCAAATCTCAGTCAAGATTAATGCCTCGATACTCGTGTGTAGGTAGGTAGCTTCCTAGCCAGTGGCACAGTGGCAAACACTGCTGCTCGCGGTGCCAGGGACCTGGATTCAATTCCGGCCTTGAGTCACTGTCTGTATGGAGTTTGCACATTCTCCTGTGTCTGCATGGGTTTCCTGCAGATACTCTGCTTTCTCTCACACTCCAAAGATATGCGAGTTGGGTTCGTTGGCCATGCTAAATTGGCCCTACTTTTTGGAGGATTAGCAAGGTACATATGTGGGGTTACGAGAGTGGGGCCTGGGTGGCATTATGATCAATGCAGACTTGATGGGCCAAATGGCCTCTTTCTGCACTGCAGGAATTCATGATTGTATGATTTGATCCAGGTTTGTATTTTTCACTGCTGTCGATGTGTTTCCTTGGCCTAAGAAAAGGGATAGATCCAGAATATAAGTGCAGTTTGAGTCCAGAGGGAGCAATAATGCCTACTCCATGTCCAACAAGCTAATCCTGCAATCATCTACCTTAAACCACCTTCACAATCACCGCTGATTTCATGTAGGCCATTGGCAGGTTGTGCCACCCAGACACTGAGAGGTCAAGTAATGAAGCCTCAATCTGTAAATTCAGACCATGCCTTCTAGGCCTCAATCCTCTACAACTACATCTTCTTCCTCTGCACGAGTTGATCTCATCTCAGTGTATTGCACAGTCAAAGTTGGCACTTGTTTTCCTTGTCTGATGTCCCGATAATTTGCATCCTATACCATTAGTTACTGTTTGAAATCTCCAGACTCTCCAATATCTGTATTGTGACAAACATCCACTGCTAAGCATTTGGCTGAGGGAACTAATAAAGTAAGAACTGAGCAGACATTAGATTTGGACTATCTGAGGTTGACAGACTCCCCAGGAAACACACCTGCAATCCACTTTCTGTTCACTGTTCAATTCCCCGAACCTCTGGGAATGCAAGCTGAAGGCAGTAATCCAATGGAGATTCAAATTCCTGGGGAAAGGACCTCATTTGCATCCAATTATCACTGTGAATGATATATTAATTGCCCACTGCCTGGACTAAACTGACTCCAGTAAGCAGATTGCTCGCACACACACAAATGCATCTTAAAGTGAAATCCAGAAGTCAGCACATCACAGTGCAATTCGTAGAATCCCTACAGTACAGGCCCATCGAGCCTGCATCGACAACATATCACCATAACCCTACGTATTTACCCTGCAAATCTCCCTAACACTAAGAGGCAATTTAGCATCAACAATCCATCTAACCCCACATCTTTCGAGCGTAGGAGGAAGTTTGAGTGGCCGGAGGAATCCCACGCAATCACGGGGAGAACATGCAAACACTGCACAGACAGTAACCAAGACTGGAATTGAACCCTGATACCTGGCGCTGTGAGGTAGCAGTGCTAACCACTGTGCCCGCCATGCAGTCCCAATTGCTTCCTCTGCCAATTTAAGGACATAACCCAGTCGGATGCACCAGAATCCAACACACCCATTCTTGCCTGCTAGTATCCACCATCCCTTCACCCTGCCAAAATGTGTTCAGCAGTAAAAGTGTGAGGTTACCACTGAGCCACCTGAACACCAATACTTTGAATGACAGACAGTAACTGTTAACATCAAGATATAAACGGCATTATTTCCCCTCAGAAGAAATACAATGGAGTATAAAATCCAATAGCGAGATGAATGTTTAAGTTAATAGACTTAATGATGGCTGCCATCATACAACTCATTCTATCTATACAGTGTGCCTTCTTTTTAAATAATTCATTGAAAAAGAACCCCAAATTTGTCAAATTCCTAACAATCACGTTGTTAAAACAGCCACTTCTTTCAGTATTTTATCAAGTTATTGCTTTACTTTGGTGAACCCTGAATAACACCGCCAACCCGCGCACGAAGTAAGAAGTCTGAGAAATCAATAAAAATTTGTAACAAATACCTGCGTTGTTTGCTCACACACATTGTAATTCCACATTTATAATTCCACACACAAGTTGCCACAACAGTGGTTTCTTTACACAAAAACAAATTTCGTTTTATGTACTTTGCCGGCAGGGCTATTCGAGCAATATCCACCCTCAAACTTAAAACAAACCCACAGAATTATGAAATGACACACAATCAATAAAGACATCCAGCCCAGCCACCAACGCAACACTAAAACTTGGAAATTGCTGTTTTCTGTTGCAAAGAATATATCAACATTCAGACAAAGGCAAATAAGACTATTCTCCGCAGTTTCCCATGAAGGGCATACGGCATCGGAAAGTGAAAAGTAAGCACGAGTTATATTATGTTTACATATAGTACACACAGATAGAATTGTTTGTTCCAAAATCAAAAGCACAATAATTTCTTCCCTAGCATTCACAGAGATGTGTTAGCCGTGTTATCTACAATTACAGATGCCTTGTCAGAAAGCCCTGAGGAATCGCAGTAATTATCTCGTTATTTATAGAAATTACATTGGATATTGATATTTGTAGCCCAGATTCTGCGCGTTTTATTGCGATTTCCCTGACAAACGTTGCCAAGTGAAGGTTGTTCGTCTCTGCTGATTCAGGAGGGAGACTAGAATTTTTTTTGTCTTTGCTGCAAATTTATATAAATCCAAACATTGATCCCAATGAGTAAGTCCCAGTAGACTGCTCAGGACACAGAGCATTTCCTACCACAAGTGCCAGGTTGCTGATATAAACTTGTAAACATCCTTTTTCCTGTCCCAATATGTTGCCTATACCATCAACCCAACATTAACCTATTTGCACTCCCAGAATTATGTTCTACTAGTGGTGTATGGGTAGTTAGGAAGATTTTTTTTAAAACGGACAGCTGCACATTAGCTCAAAAGGGTTCACTTATCAAGATAACACTTCCTCCTGTTATTGCTTTTAGGTAATTCATAGGGGAACTAAGGGAACAGCATGTTTATACAAAATAGCTGTGAGACTGCTATACTCCAGAAAGTTATATGAGAGGACTAGGAAACAGTACTATTATCTAAAAGGTAGCAAATTGCAACCATGCACAAAGAAAAGGCCCAGCACGCAGTTCAATTAACTACTATTCTCCTAGGCCTTCATGCATCATTTTTATTGCCTCTAGTTTCAATAGACCAGCTTATAAACAGTTTATTCTTTAGTTGGGTCTTTCGAGAGTGGCATTACTAAAATAAAATGGGCTAATGAACTTGGTGCGAGCTAAACACAGAATGTCACACTGTAAATCATCTGAAGAAGCAATAGTAGCAAACTGGAAAAACATGGAGTCACTGAGGATGGTAACATCTGTAAAAGAGGCATTTAAGAACATAAAGAAGTAAGTGTGTATCTGGTACAATATTTTGGTGCTCGCTTGGCGGATCTTGCGAGCAGTCAAAGAGGATTCACACCATAAGTGAGAGTGGGGCTGTTTACTCTTCTTATCAGGTAAATCAATAATGTCAGACTACACACAAACACAGTTCAATGATCAGCCACCTTTATCTTCTGCCCTCACCAATCTTTCTTTCTCAATGTTTATTTTGCTTTCTGTACATGAATTAAATCTGAGGTATACTTCCTGCTTCTTATTGCCTGATTTGGACTGATTTAGGACTCTTCAATCTGATTGATTGAAGACCTTCATTATTGCATGCCTTGCTCTCACATTTGTAGAGAGCACAAACACTTGATCAGATACCTGATGTCAGCAAGGATGGAAAATTTGGCTCTGTCGTCTCAAAGATGGATAAGAATGGCAGTGCCAGTGGCTGTGATGGCATCTGTGGCCACAAGGTTTTTTGCAATGGGTTCCTTCCGGCCTGGGCTGAGGACATTCTCAACATCTCACAGTTCACTGTTGTAAGATAATGTTGGCTTAATCCCTACAGTGCAGAAGGAGGCCATTCAGCCCATCGAGTCTGCACTGACAACATAGAACATAGAACATTACAGCACAGAACAGGCCCTTCGGCCCTCGATGTTGTGCCGACCAATTAGGAACAAGCAGTGACCCTCTAACCTAAACCATTCCCTTTTCATCCATAAACTTATCTACTAAGTAGATAATTTGGCTCTGTCGTCTCAAAGATAGATAAGAATGGCAGTGCCAGTGGCTGTGATGGCATCTGTGGCCACAAGTTTTTTTGCAATGGGTTCCTTCCGGCCTGGACTGAGGACATTCTCAACATCAACTTATTTGCACTATTTGGGACAACAATCCCACCAGTCCCTATCATCATAACCCCACATATTTATCGCAATAAACCCTCTGACTCTAGCTCCCACATCTTTGGGCTGTGAGAGAAAAATTTAGCAACCAGAGGAAACTCACACAGGTACAGAGAGAATGTGCAGATTCCACACAGACAAGTGACCCTAGGCCAGAATTGAACCTAGGTGCCCAGTGCTGTGAGGTAGCAGTGTTAACCGCTCTACAACCATGCTGTCCCTAAGAAGGAGGTAACCGACACATTCATCCCAAGATGAGGGGGAGTACCTTGCCTTTTCTCTTTCCCGAGAAAAGCCATCAGAGTAGGCACATGGTTTTGCCAATATGACCGATATCCTCACAATGTAGGATGCCATTAACAATGTGGCTATGCATGTATCATGTCTAAAGTTAGAGGTACACTCTAAGAGGTAATTTACCATGGCCAATCCACCTAACTTGCAAATCCTTGGACTGTGGGAGAAAACTGGAGCACACGAGGAAACCCACACAAACACAGGGAGAATCTGCAAACTCCACACACAAGTCACCCAAGGACAGAATTCAACCCGGGTGATTGGTGGCTACTGGCGAATGAGGGCTGAACCCATGGCTCATGACTCTTTTGGACAACCCATGCACACACAGGAAGAATTTGTGAAATGAAAACCATACTGCCATTTGATGTATGATTGAGCAAATCATTAATGTTTAACAATATTTTGGCTGCCTGGCCTCATCCAGATGAGCCCTGCAGCGTTGACCAGAGCATATGTCACCATTCGTAATGCTCTGTTGAATCCTCTATGCTTTTGCTATCATAAAGACCACCAACTATACAGCAAACATCTGAGGACGAGGACAGTGGGGGTGGCGGGGAGAGGGAAAATGCAGCCAACATACCCTCTTTCTAGCCATGCTCGGCTTAATTGCATTAAAGCCAACATGAAACAAACTTCCTGAATCAACTTTATCAAACAAGCCATTCAATATTCTACACAAAATTCAATGAATCACCCATATCCATTCCTTCCCATCTGTCTTTGCCTGGCATAGTCTCCTATGCAGTGCTAACTCAGCAGTTGCAGCATGGCTGGTGGAATGGTGCTGACTTTCACTGGGGGAGACTGCAGATGGCTTTTTCAGGACAACATCATGCAGTTCTGGCCCAAAGATCCCCAGCTTCAGACCACGCAGATGCTGTGGAGCCGAGAGAGGCTCGCAAATTCATGGAGCTGCTTCAGATTTCCAGGGCAACAACCTCAGCAATCCTAGTAATGTGCCAGAGGACAGATTGTTGGACAGCTGTGTGACCTTGCAAGCCCTGTTGCACAGCAAGTTCTACAGTAGCAGCGGTCCCAGCCTGCATGGCAACAAGCTGAGATTGTATTGCAGCATTCTGAGCTCCCACTACAGCACCTCGGCATGGGGAGACTGTTCTTGTGCTGCACAGAATCTGAGGCATTCAGATTGTGCAGCCTGCAAAAGACAGTGTTGTGCAAACTGTTTGGGAGATATAGCTTCCATGGTTGAATAGGTGGTAGTGCATGCAAACTGAGATACAGCATCAGGTTTGTGACAGTGAGCCTGTGAAAGTGAGAAGAGGTACAGCTATTAATATTGGTTATAGGGTTCTGACTGATACAGATTGTTGGTAGGTGAATGATGGGTGTACCGCATCAAGCAGTGTTGAGGCTGATGTTTCAGTTAGTGAGATATGGCATTTGATGTTGTATTCACTGGCCTTGATTGCACTGTAAAGCCATTGAACTTCTTCAGCACTGCATCCAGCTCCTCGGGGTTACACTGATGACATTGATTTGCAACCTATCTGCTCTCATTGCCCTCTGAGAGTTTGTCTAAAGGGCCTTTTGCCACCAACCCACACCCTACTCATCCTTTGTGAATAGAGAACACATTATTCCACCTCCAGCACTAACGCTTCCAGTGTTGAGTTGGTGACCTCTGGGGACAGCTCTCTACTATGTTGTGTTACCAAAGCCATGATCATCCAAAAGCAACTCCGCTGGGGGCTGGCTATGTGCTTAAGATGTCAGAGACCCAACTGCCAAAGTAAATCTTCATCGCCCAGCTCAAGGATGGTTCCAAACAAGAGGAGGATAAAGGAAGAGCTTCAAAGACATCTTGAAGGCTTACCTTAAGAAATGCAACCTAAACTTCAATGTCTGGAATACCCTGTCCATAAGAGACTTACAGAGGAACCTCCTGATTGAAGGAATACAATTCTTAGAGAATTCCCAACAGCAAAGGAGGCCCAGAAAAGGAGCCTGGGAGAGGAATCCCAGTGATCTAGAGTCCAAGGACTGATGCTACCTCTGGGAAACACCTGCCAACTGTGCGGCCAAAGGTGTGGCTCTAGAATTGGGCTCAACAGCCATGCAAGGATCTATGGAATCTATGATCAGTAACATAGATGGATATTCATACTTGTTAGCAAGTGATCACCAAAGAAGAAAATGATGTTCTATCATTCATCCATCTTTCCTAGGTTCAGCTTTAGATTTTTTTTCCTGGTAACAGCTAAAAAAAACCCTCCTCTTTCAGAGGCTCTGCTTTTAAGAGGTGTAAGCTTGGCCAGCAATATAGAAGCTCAACCATATCCTATCCTCAGCACTAGCTGTGAACAATCATTTAATGAGCAGGTAGCAGGAAAGTTTGCATGTTAGTCTAACCGCACATCATAAATTTTGCCACCACTTTCTTTAATAAATCTTTCCCCTATTGTCTGCGCTGAGAAAATACCCAAAGATTTCATGTGCAAATGTCAGTGTAGCGAATGGCAAATTACTTCCTCTTCTACTGATCACAAAATTTGAGGTCTCACATTTACAAAGCATTTTAAAACCTTGACTCCTCGAATCTTTGGACCAGTCTTAGGCAACCTAGGCTAGTGAGTGGGCAGCATCAATGACCATCCTTCACTTTGGTGGGTTGCAAGATTGAAATTGGGCTAGTTGACAGACCATGACCCCATGAATAAGATTGAATACATACAAAGTATTTCGTAACGTGCTCTAGAGAATGCTTAATCACTCATATTAATGTACCTGTTATCAACTTCAAATGGTAAAAACAAAATAAATATTTATGTTTTGGATGAAGAGGGAGCGCACGGCTCTCACAGTCAATGCTGTCTGTAATCAGCATGCACCTTATCCTTGTTTTATGCGCATATCACGTTAGTCATATCGGTAGGAAAAAAACTACACAGAAAGCAGCAGAATCTGGCAACCTAGTGCATGGACAATATTCAACAAACTGCTCTGTGGGTCGCATTCAGAACTCAGATGGGCCACATGTGCCCCCATACCCCTGCAAAGCAGGTTGCCCACCATTGCTTCAGACTCTTTAAAATTGTTCAAAGGAGTTGGAATAAATAACCTGTCATTTCATGCCTTGGGTATCTTCATGCTGATGCCCCTGATTTAGGTAGAACACATCTTTTGCATCTCAGAAGAATTACTAAAGTGTGAATAGTCCTCAAGTTTGAAAACCGATTATTTATATCCAAGTGAAACAAGTCGGACGTTTACTTTCTTTGCTTCGTAACTATTTGCAATCAAATTTGATTTGATGAAAAGTGCAAATCAATAAAATATTTTGGACATGCAGTTTATGAAGATGCCCCATCATTTTTTCACGCAAAAATATTTGGAATGTACACATCTCCATTTACTGATCAAGACTGGACCCTACTTTTCATTGCAAATGATATATCAGGATTTTAATCCTGCCTTTTGAAATGGTACAACTCAAAAGAAATTGCAACATTGTCCTATTTTAGCATCACATAATTTTGGGTTATCCCACTGAAACTAATTTCCAAGGTCAAGATTGGCTGCCGCAGCCAGTACAATATCCTTTTTTTGAATCGGGTCAGGGGAATGATCTAGCATTTAATGACATTATCCTTCATTCTTGATATCTTGAATTCAGAGCAGCATAATCTGGCTGGCACATATCAGCACTTTTTGTAATTTTTCTGGAATTAGTTTGAAGACATAAGAATTGAAAATTGTAGGGTAGACCAGTATCCATTCCTGACTTAATAGCTTTTGACACTTCTGCTTTGATAGCACTTGTGTGGAAAGCTCTCTGAGTGGAAGAGCTACCTTTTAGAGATGATAGAAATCTAATGAAAAGTGATGGATCCCAGGAGCATTTTCCTATTGCCATTAAGTTAATTACATTCTCTTCATTTATTTCCGGATGAGGCACTTCAGTTTATAACACTCCTACTCTTCAATTGAGGGGAAAGCAATCTTACGAATCACCTTAAGTCATGCTACATCTTCGGCGAGAGAAGCTATTTCTCCATAATACCTAATGCACACTATTCCAAACTAAAACCGGGAAGAGGTTTTAGTTTGTAACCAAATTCTCTTTTGTTAAATGCACCCTTTAATAGAATTGATACGGACTATGCAAGTCTTTAGGTCCAATAGCTGACGGTAAGAGTGGGAGAATCTCCTGGTCAGGCACGCTTGATGTGGAGTAGCAAAATAATGGCAAATTTCAACCACAAAATGAAAGTACATTTCTATAGATGTACCATCACAAATAATGCAGTTCTTATCAGTTTTCAAGTTAAGAATATTTGCACACTGAAACCTGCAGCAAATTATAAGCCTTTGGTGACAGACTAGTGACCTGTTCCAGGAATCACTAGCTTTGAAAACAGATGCAAGTCTGCCTTAGTACACCAATAGGTTCAGGAAGAGAACTGGAATTGGAGTGAGAAAAAAGGGAATGAAAAAGATAAAAAGATGAAGACGATAGTCAGAAAAAGAATGATAGAGCGTTATCAGAAAATGTAAAGGCACAAGAGGATGAGAGATGAAAATAGAATTCCCATCCTCAAGATCTGTCAGATCAAGCACAATAAAGTACAGCCATTGTTGCTATATTGGCAAACAAGGCAGCAAACTTTCATACTAACTCCATTTTCCAAGGCATTATTTATAACTTAAATATGACCTTGACAAACCACAGAAATGACAGCCTGGAGGAATGCAAAACAGATTTCCAATTCATTATTACTTACTTTTCCCAATAGCACAAAGTCAAAATCAATCCCAAAATATCTATTCCCTTGAAGATTTTAAACATCCCACTAACGTCACATCTATGATAACTTTCTAAACCAAATATTGTCATGAATGAGGTCTTATGAGATGGTTATTTCATAGACTATTCATTACAATTTTTAATAAAAGGTAAAATAGAATGCTTTGGAAAACAGGGATAAATGTAAAATTGTATTTGTCTGGCAACAGACCAAGTAATGTTCAGTGAAGAATGGGGATCCAGGTTAAGACTTAATGAAACTCAAGTACTATTTTTTACACCTGAGTATAACTTGAGAAGCAGTTGTAGTTGCTTGTACAGATTTTCAGATTCACAGGCACTCCGATTAGAAAATAAAGCAAGACCAAGGAGAAAGAAGATGAGTGTCCCAGAGAGAAGGACATGAACAGCAGCTGCTGTGGTCAGCAGAGGGAAGAAGGCTGATTTTTGTTTCAGGTACCAGATAGAATATAGATCGGAGAGATTCTTCAGTTGAAGAGAGGAGACCCATGGAAATTTAAGGACACGGGAAGATTCATTCAGGCCAGGCTGAGGGAATGAATACCCAAAGTAAGCTGTGCTGCCAGAAATCAATTTGGAATTTCTTGAAAATTGAGGGAAGACATCTTCCACACTCAATGTGACTCAGTAATACGGGAGAAGTGGGTCCTTTGGAAGTTGAGAGTGACTATGGTTCGCTTCCTGTAAAGTCTGTGATTCTGGGAAGAATGTGCTATAAAGTACAAATTTGGTGTGGGGTTTTCAAGTGTATTAACATGCTAATAAGGGATGTTTTCTATAGTTTAGAGTATTGGTTGCCTACTAAGTTATGTTTAGTTAGGTGATTTTAGTTTGTTATAATAAAGGTTTAACGCTTGACATCTTAATGTGATTCATTGAAAATTCAATCTTTTTAAAAATGTTATTAGTCTCTACATGGACTGTAACAATGTCTACCAATGACATGCTCCTCTATCTTTCCATTTCTACCATTCTTCCATCTGCCTCTCATCAATTCCTCCATTTGACAAATTGATTTTTTTATTGCTGGTGTTTATATGTTTCTGACTCAAAGTTGCTTTATAATGCAAGTAAAAGTAGACTATGTTAGCATATTGTTTAACTCCAAGCTATGCTAGGGGTTTAGTGATATTATTGCTAGACTATTAACCAAGAACTCAACTAATATTCTGGAGACCTGGTTCGAATCTTGTCACGACAGCTGGTAGAATTTGAATTCAATTAAAAAAAACCTGAAATTAAGAATCAACTGATGACCATGAAACCATTGTCGATTGTTGGAAAAACCCATCTGGTTCACTAATGTCCTTTAGGGGAGAAAAGCTGCCATCTTTACCTGGTCAGGGTTAATGTGACTGCGGAGCCACAGCAATGTGGTAGACTCTCAACTGCCCACCAAGGATAACTACAGATGGGCAATAAATGCTGGCAGCCAGTGAGACTCATGTCCCATAAATGAATAATAAAAAACTGCAAACTCCACATTCAGTCTGTAGCAAAGACAACCATCTCTGGCATTACATTTATGCCCATACTTGACTTAATTTATGTCTTTATCATCTGTAGAACAACCTTCCCTCATATTGTTCTCAGATCTTCTATTTTTCTGACATCTGATTAGGGCTTTTTCATTGACTCATCGTCAGAGCTGATCTTTCAATCACCTTGTCAAACCCTCCAAAATTCTCTACCAAAAATATTTCATCTTGCTATCTCCCACTCCACCTCCCAAAATCTCCTGAAAGCCCTTCTATTCAACCATGTCCTCAATTTCCTTGAATATATCCCTCCTTTTCTATTTGATTTATACCTGAATAATCCAAGAGCCCATAGTATTTTCTTTTACATGGCGTAGTATTGCTGTGCAATCAACAGGTTGTTGGTAAACATGCAACGCAGCATTATTTAAAGATTATAAAACATCATGAGAAGAAGTTGCTATAATGATGTCTTCATCTGCCACATTTCTTTCCCTTTTCAATTTCCTCCCCTCCTCTCCAATTGAGCCCATCTGGCCTAAAGTTAACATTTGATTTGATTTAGTATTGTCACATGTATTGGGATACAGTGAAAAGTATTCTTTCTTGTGTGCTATAAAGACAAAGCATACCATTCATAGAGTGCATGGGGGAGAAGGAAAGGAGAGAGTGCAGAATATAGCATTACAGTTACAGCTAGAGTGTACAGAAAGACCTGCTTAATATGTGATAGGTCCATTCAAAAATCTAACGGCAGCAGGAAAGAAGCTGTTTTTGATACAGTTGGTCTATGTCCTCGGGCTTTTGTATCTTTTTCCCAACAGAAGAAGTTGTAAGAGAATATGTTTGGGGAATGTTTTGGCTCCTTGATTTTGCTGGCTGGCTTTTCCCAAGGCAGTGATAAGTATAGACAGAGTCAATGGATGGGAGGCTGGTTTGTGTGATGGATTAGGCTGTGTTCACTACTCTTTGAAGTTTCTTGCAGTCTTAATTAATGCAGGAGCCATATTAAGCTGTGATTTGATACTAATTTGTCAGAATGCATGTGCCTAGCCAATGATACTGCCAGGCTATTTATTTAGTGAGCTTGGATCTGTCATCCCCTAACAACCATATCCTTTTAAGATATCTTCACATTTATATTTTTTTCCCCTTTGTGGAATATTGGGAAACAGTGGAAGGATTCCTGAGTTGATTATCAGCCCAATGAACTGCATTATGAACATTCCTTCTGTGGTCAACAAGTCCTGCCGTTGAAATTAAACTTGGAGCTTTTAGTTTAGAGATAGGAATGCTACCGTTACCTTTTAACTCCATTTAGAGACATGGATTTTGCAGACATGAGTGAAGTATTAATGTTTGTCATTGACTCCAATGTAAGTTGCCTACAAAGATCCAGTGAGCTCTGTGGCATGGATTTCATTTTTCCTGACATTAATCTCATTCCACCGCCAGTTGTGGGTGATCTCTAGAGTCCAATCAGCGATGTCATCAAACAGGTTAAGCAATCAATCACATTGAAGAATTTTTACAGACAGTAAACCAGAAAATAACAACCTGATATTATTGCTCACATTTTTTACAATTTTACAAAACGCAAAATAAAGATTAAGAGATACATAAAAAATTAAGGTAGAAGTTGAAATACTACAAACAAAATTGAAAAAACAATCTATGGAATATTCAATATGAAATACAGGAACTCAAAATTCCATAATTATAAAGTCAGTTTTTTTCGGTTGTTCATCAGTAATTATGACTTAGCGCATCATCAAAAACCCAGCTAAACCTCATTCAACAAGAAATAACTCCTCAAAAATTCCAACAGTGAGGAAAATAGCATAAAAATGGAAGGTCACATCAATCAGTGATTCCTAAAACAAGGGATCTTGTTATGTTGAAGATGTGTGTTATGCATGAACAGTTTTCTGCTTCTCCATTCACAAGACAAATTGGATGCTGCCCTGTTCAATGTATTGGCATCTGATGGACAATGCCATCAGCAGGCAGATATGCTTAATGAATACCATGTACAGCATGGATGACTGGCCTGACCTGTTTTATTTCAAAGTTAAACTTCATTTATCTGTCTCAGCATCCGCAGGACCCGAACATCCAAAACTCTCCAGCCTCCAGCTCAAGCAGACAGTTATGAAGGACTCTCTTTCAGAGAAACTCAAGAGTCCTCTGTGTACAGTGAAAATGAACACTCGCTGCATTGAAGATTACTGGACAACATTCAGAGATATAGTGAACTCCAATGCTCTAGAAACTCCTGGCCATACCTCTCATATGTATCAAAATTAGTTGGGCAATCCAAAAAATACTGGAGGAGAGACGTTGCATCTACAGATTTTATCTCAATGACAAGGGCTGCATGGTGGAACAATGATTAGTACTGCTGCTTCAGAGTGCCAGGGTCCCAGATTCAATTCTAGCCTCAGGTGACTTTCTGTGTGGAGTTTGCACATTCTCTCCATGTCTTTGTGGATTTACTCTGGGTGCTCTGGTTTCCTCCCACGCTCCAAAGATGCGCAGGTAAGTTTGATTGGCCATTTTAAAAGAATCCTCGTGTAAGGGGCATTAGAAAGGTGAACGTGTGGATTGTGGTCAGTACAGACTCGATGGGCCAGATGGTCTACCTCTATACAATGGGGATTCTGTGATCCTAAGTCATCAGTACCGAAGCAGGATGTTGACTGAAACATCCACAAGACTGTCCATTGTAAGCTGAGAGATATGCAGGACAAGTGACTAAAACTGAAAGCATACAAACTTTAGCCATGTATAGAGACCACAAAGGCTGAAAGGGAATCTGCGACCTCTGAAATCTTTCAATGGGCCCTAGTCTACTGGCTCATCACCAATCCTCAGTGAAGACTGGGTAACACAGCCCACAGGAAATGTTCAAGTTCTAGAAAGCTAAGCAAAGTACTTTGACCATATCCTCAATTGCCCTTCATCCATCAGTGAAGAAACAATGAATAGACTGCCACCAACTGTTCCTGTGTTGACATTTCCAAGCTGTTAAAATTGACAAACTCATACCTGTCAGAAAGCTTCAGAAGCTGGTGCTATTCCTGCTGAGGTTTACAGGGCTGGAGCTCAATGCCTGGTCCAGAAGCTCACTGAACTCTTTCAGTCTATGGGGATGAGAATCCATCCCACAAGAATACAAAGATGTCTCCATTGCCCATCTGTACAAGCAGAAAGGAACCTGACAAGCCATAGAGGAATCTCACTCCTCTCCATCACTGATGAGAAATTTGCAGAATCTTTCTGAACTGCTTTGTGAAACATCTTGACCAGGATCTGCTGCCAGAAAGCCAGTGCACTTCTACAAAAGGTCAAGGAGTCAATGAAATGGCGTTTGCAGTTTGGCAGTTCTGGAAAAAATGCCAAAAGTAGAACATGAACCTGTACACCACTTTTGTTGGTTTGACCAAAGCCTTTGGAGAACTCTGCTACCCTGAGAAATTTATCATAATCTTTGACCGTTCCTTGATGGCATGCTTACACGTGTCTTGAGTCCTCTGATCCATTTCCAGTCTCTAATGGGGTTAAACAAAGCTGTGTGCTAACATTAATCTTCTGTAGTATATTTTCCTCCACTATGCATTCCATAATGGCAATCCAGACATTAAAAACATTCTGAGATGACTTTAGGCAATTTCTCATTTACTGGTGACTGTTCACTAATTATTGGCTCAGAGTTAGGCAAGAAATGCAGAATGGACTTGTGTATGTGACCTCGCAATCAGCACAAAGAAAACAAAGAATGTCGCAGCCTGCTCCAGGAAATTCCTATCTTCATCCCAAGCTTTCAGTCCATGACCACAACCTATCAGCAATGGATGACTTCATTTATCTCAGCAGCAGTCTCTGAAATAGTCTCCACTGACAATAAGACACCAGCAAGAATTTTCAAAGCAAGTTTAGTCTTCAGCAAACTTCAAACGTCAATCTGGGAATGAAGAGGAGTCAGTCAGTCCACCAAAGTGCGAGTTCTTGGGACATCGTCCAGCCCAATTTGCTTCATGCATGCGAGACTTGGATTGCATGCAACCACCATGCCGAGAAGCTCAACCACTTTCACTTAAGCTGCCTCTGGAAGCTTCTGTAGAGTGGACAAGAGGGCAAATTAGCTCAGACATCAAAATGTTCACCCAACCTGGCATGCCTAGTATTTGCACCATACAGAGAGTCACAACTGAGTTCAGCTGGGCAAGTTTACCAAAGCAAATCTATGGAGACTGTGAGGATGGGTGTGTTGTTTTGGCTGATAAAGGAAATGCCACAAGGACATTCAGGAAGCTTTGTTTAAGAGTTTTCATATTGGATTCAGTTCCTGAGAAATGATTGTCTAGGATCGCTGCACCTGATGCAGCCTACTTCAAGTGTACATCAGAGGCAGAGCGCAAACACAATGAGAGGAAATCCTGAGCCAGAAACACATCCACAGCTCAGCTATCGCTGGTACCCTGTCCTATTTGCAGCAGAACCTGCTGGGCCTCAGCAGCCATCTAAACACTCACCAGAATCCTACCGAATGTCACAGTTAATGAACATGGGAATCCCGCCCCCACCCAAAGGAAGAACAAGGCACAAATGAAGAAACAAAACTGAAGTTACCTACAAGGTATTATCCTTCATAGATCAGTAAATATTTATTTAGTGGGGCAGCACAGTGGCAATTGGTTCATGCCAAGAGAGCCGGTTTGACTACTGGCTTGGGTCACTGTCTGTGTGGAGTTTGCACTTTCTCCCAGGTGCTCCAGTTTCCTCCCACAGTCTGAAAGATATTCCTCCCACAGGTTAGGTGCATTGACCATGCAAAATTCTCCATCAGTGTACCCGAACAGACACTGATGTGTGGCAACTGGGGGATTTTCACTGTAACTTCATTGCAGTGTTAGTGCTAGCTTACTTGTGACTAATAAACTTTATTTTACTTTTAACATTTAAATATTTCCGAAAGTTCCTTTGATTGCATTTAATGTAAGTCCCATGTTATGTTAGCCCTCACATTTCTTTTTCATTATTACTGCCAATGTGTACAAGAGCAGTGGGAAGTCGATAAAAATCTGTACAGCCTTTCCGAATTTCCTGTTTACACAGAAGAAAAGAATATCTGAGTAGAGAAAACAGGTTTTAAGAAAGCTTTGTTGAAAATGAACACTGATATCTGTCACAGTAATGCAGAAGAGTGAATATTATCAACAAATTTATGTTTACAGTAATGCTAATCCTAACCACCTGCTCAAATATTACTCGCAACAATTTCATCACATTTAGAATGCATCAGTGCTTTCAATCCCAAATCTTTGTCTTTCATATGCACAGCTGCCTCAGTAAGTGGTGTTGTCGTCTGTATACAAAGGACAAGTCAGCTTCTACTTACATTTAATAAGTTACAATTGAATTGATACTTTGAAAATCAGGACAAAGCAACATTTCCAGTATTTGCTCTTCATCAGGTCAAACCACTTTGAATCATTTTATGCAATGAATCATTCTTAAGAACACAGAGGCAAGTTACCCCCACCCAGCACCTCCCCTACACTCAACCAATGACCACCCCACCCCCCAGCTGTTCTCCCATTCGGTGAGATTATGACTGATCTCTGACCTAATTCCACACACTTGCTTCTGTCCCATATCCCTTAATATCTTTGGTTAATTAAAATCCATCAATCCCATATTTAAAATTAACAACTGATTGAGGCAAAGAGTGTTCCAGAACTCTTCCACCCTTTGTATAAAAAGGTGTTTCCCAATTCCACTTCTGAAAGGTCTGGTGTCATTTTTCCTGCTTTGTCCCTTAGTTCTAGACTGTCCAAGCAGCAGAACTTGTTTCACGCTCTCCACCCTACCTGTTCTTTTTAGTAGCTTGAAAACTTTGATCACCTCACCCTTTAACCTTCCGAATTCCCAAGCTTGAGTGGAATCTCTCCTTGTAACTTAACCCTTGGAGTCCAGGTAGCATTCAAGTAAATCTACACAGCACTCACTCCAAGCACAATATTTCCTTCCTATGTTGTGGTACCTGGAGCTGTTCGTTATTCCATGAGCAGAACATTACTGTTCCCAGTGGTGCCTGGAAAATGCCATGGGTGCGTTTTCCACTACTCCAACCTGGCTACGATTTATCAAGTAGTGGGCAAGGATTCAACGCAACTGAGGCCCTTTAGTGGCTAACTGATGGCCAGTTCCTGCCCAGCCACAATTCAATCACTATTTGGAGGAGATGAGCAACAATGGGGATACCTGGCAGGAAAGAGGGAGATGCCCCCATCATGGACCCTCTTTCTCCAGTCAGAAATATCTCCCAGGGTCCATACACCCTGGTATCCCATTGCCCCCCCCCAACCCCCCATATCCATCCATCCATCCATCCCCCACCAAACCCTCTCCTTGGCATTTGGCCAGAGTCTCCTATCCCAGATGCACCAAGTTCTCTCCACATTATTTGTCATCCAGCCTCTGGCTCTTCCTCTCTGGGACCGTCCGCAGTCCAAGCAGTGGCCACTGCTCCTGTTGCTGGTATCAGAGAGCTGATAGCTCATCAGATTAGCTATCAGACGTTAGAGGCAGAATATTCTCCCCAATTGGAAGCGGAACAGCTTTCTGGAGCTAATTAATGCTCTGAGGGGGTTAGATGGTTACGGGACAAAGTGCTGAAGCTGGAATATGTTTCATGGTGACATTTTCAGCAGCAGGGTGGGAACTCCACCGCCTGTAAACTCCTACCCAATGTATGGTCTAGACAGTTTTTTTAATAGATACACCATAACTTCTCGTCTCTTGTATTTCAATACTGCAGGTTAGAAGGCCAACGTTACATTAGCTTTTTTGATTATTTTCAGCACCTCACCATTGAGGCTTTCATGATTTATATACATGGACACCCATATATCTTTCTAAAAGCAGTGAAAGTCTCTTCGGACTTCCACTGCTTTTAGAAAGTACTCTCATCTGTCATTTTTCAATCCAAAATGGATCATCTCCCACTGAGCCAATTAAAATCCTCATTTGCCACGATTTTGCCCATTTGCAACTACTAATCTTTTAATTTCTCTTTACAATGCTTACAAAGTCAGCTATCCTTGTACCATCAGCAAACAATGATATGTAGCTCTCTATCACATTATCCAAATCGTTAATAAATACAGTGAATAGTTGAGGCCTAAATACAGATCCTTGTAAGAAAGAGGAGGTGTTGGAACTGTTAAATTCCATCAAGGTAGATAAGTCGCCGGGTCCGGATGGGATATATCCCAGGTTATTGTGGGAGGTGAGGGAAGTGATTGCAGAGCCCCTGGCAATGATCTTTGCATCGTCGATGGAGACAGGAGAGGTTCCAGAAGATTGGAGGATTGCAGATGTGGTGTCTATTTTCAAGAAGGGGAATAGGGATAGCCCGGGCAATTACCGACCAATGAGTCTGACCTCAGTGGTCAGTAAGTTGATGGAGAGGATTCTGAGAGATAGGGTTTATGAGCATTTAGAGAAATTCAATATGATCAGGAATAGAAAACGTGGCTTTGTTAAGGGCAGATCGTGCCTTATGAGCCTAGTTGAATTCTTCGAAAATGTGACTGAACACATTGACAAAGGCTGAGCAGTGGACGTGGTTTACATGGATTTCAGCAAGGCGTTTGATAAGGTCCCCCATGCAAGACTTCTTGAGAAAGTGAGAGGGCATGGGATGATCCAGAACTGGCTTGCCTGCAGAATGCAGAGAATAGTTGTGGATGGATCTTCTTCTGCATGGAGGTCAGTCAGCAGTGGAGTGCCCCAGGGATCTGTTCTAGGAACCTTGCTGTTTGTCATTTTCATAAATGACTTGGATGAGGAAGTGGAGGGATGGGTTAGTACGTTTGTCGACGATAACGAAGGTTGGTGGAGTTGTGGATAGTTTGGAGGGATGTCTGAAGTTGCAGAGAGAGATAGATAGGATGCAAGACTGGGCGGAGAAGTGGCAGATGGACTTCAACACAGATAAATGTGTGGTGGTCCATTTTGGCAGGAACAATGGGATGAAGCAGTATAATATCAAGGGTAGGAGTCTTGGCAGCGTTGAGGAGCAGAAGGATCTTGGGGTCCGGGTCCATAGGTCTCTTAAATCTGCTCCGCAAGTGGAGGATGTGGTCAAGAAGGTATATGGTGTGCTGGCCTTCATTAATAGAGGAATTGAGTTTAGGAGTCGGGAGGTAATGCTGCAACTTTATAAAACCCTTGTCAGACCCCACTTGGAGTACTGTGCGCAGTTCTGGTTGCCTCACTATAGGAAGGATGTGGAAGCTATTGAGAGGGTGCAGAGGAGATTTACAAGGATATTGCCTGGATTGGGGGGCATGCCTTATGAAGTTAGGTTGAGAGAGCTAGGTCTCTTCTGCCTGGAGAGACGAAGGTTGAAAGGCGACCTGATAGCAGTTTTTAAGATGTCGAGAGGAATAGACAGAGTGGATTCTCGGAGGCTATTTCCCAGGGCTGAAATGGTCGCTACGAGAGGCCACAGGTTTAAGGTACTGGGGGGCAAGTACAGAGGAGATGTTAGAGATAAGTTTTTCACTCAGAGGGTGGTGAGTGAATGGAATCGGTTGCCGTCAGTGGTGGTAGAGGCAAACTCGCTGGGGTCTTTTAAGAGACTTCTGGATGAGTACATGGGACGCAATGGGATTGGGAGTTACAGATAGGTCTATGGCCTGTTAAGTATAGATATGATCAGCACAACTTGTGGACCGAAGGGCCTGTTTGTGCTGTAGTGTTCTATGTTCTATGTCAATAGTCACAATCTCTCAATTGCCTCTTAACTCCACTCTACTTCCTGCCACTTAATCAACATCCTGACCAGGTCAATAATTTGATCCAATTCCAAAATAGGATTAGCACAACTTTAGCGGTAGTAGGCTGAAGGGCCTTTTCTGTGCTGTCCAACTCTATAACACTAGAGGTGCCGATTTTCCATCTGGAAACTGGGAAGTCCTGCCTGAGGTCAATAATCCATCTGCTCCCCTTGCTCGCTCCAATTAGGTGGGACGGGAAAATTCTGGACAAAGACGCCATAAGAACTTGACCTTTAGCCAATAACGCGTTTGATAAAAGATAGGAACTGCTACAACTTGTTCAGCAAGCCTTCTGCTTTTTATGAGGAATTTCATGGAATGCAGTAAGTGTTGCATAGCCTGTCACTGTATCAGCAATATGCCATGGACAGTAATAGATTTAATCATTAATCCAAGGTGTTGTTTTATTGCTTTAATTAAGGGAAGAGTTTTGATCAATTTGTAGATACAGTGTTTGGGAACATTGCACTTTCAAATGATCTGAGCTTGGGTATAGGAGGGATACAATTTTAAAGTTTGTAGATGAAATAAATAACAATGAAGAGGACTGTAAGTGGCATCAGAATGGCATCAACCTTTTAGTAGATTAGACGGACGAGCAGGTGACATTGAGCAAATTTATGAAAAATGAGTGGCCCCAGGAGGAAGACTAATGAAAGGACATAAACAGTGAATAATAAAACTTTAAAAGAAGCAGGACAACACAGAGGGTGGGATTTTACAGTTTTGGGAGCAGCACGGTGTGAAAATTCCACTCAAGGTCAACAGACTTTTGCGTAGCCCATGTCTCACCCACTATGATTCCCATGGCAGCGGGATGGGAAAATTCCACCCAGATTCTTAGGGATTCAGATAGACAAATCTCCAAAACTAAGAGGACAAGGTGATAAACTTGCAAAAAAAAGGCACATCTTACGCTGTGTAGAGAAACAAAGAGAAAAAACAAATTTATACAAATAATCAGTTAGAATTCAATTTGAATATCTTACTTTAAGACAGAGGTCAAGACTGAAGAAAGGGAACAAAAGAGATTTGCTAAAATGATACTGGAGAGATTTCCTTATCAGTCGAGATGCAAGAGTGGGGATTTTCTTTCACCAGAAGATAAAGACTGAAGAGGAGATTTATGAGAGGCTTCTGATGAAATAAACTGGGAAAATTATTTTTTTGATCAGTGAGCTGATGATCAGAGAACATAAACTTAGGATCATCACCAAAGAATGAAGGGATAGGTTAGGAGAATTGAGTGGAATTTTCCATTCCAAAGATTAAGTGGGATTGTGGACACACACATTGTAGTTCTGCTCTAGGGAGGGGCGAGGCTTATGTGTTCAATTGGGATAAGGCACAACTTGGTGGGTAGGGGTATGTTCCTTGTCTTACAGTTGAAGGTGATTGGGTTTTCTAGGCTGCAGACAGGATGGTCATGATTAGAGGGGAGCAGCACTGCTGCCTTACAGTGCCAGGGACCGGGGTTCATTTTCCAGGTCGGATCACTGTCTGTGCAGAGTCTGCATGTTTTCCCCGTTTTTGCATGTGTTTCTTCTGGTTGCTGCGGTTTCCTCCCACAATCGAAAGGTATGCTGGTTCGGTTCATTGGCTATGATAAATTCTCCCCCGAACAGGCGCCAGAATGTGGCAATGAGGGGATTTTCACAGTAACCTCATTGCAGTGTTAATGTAAGCCTACTTGTGACACTAATAAATAAACTAAAAAGAAGGCATCTGTAGGCTGTAAATGGGGAAAAGAAAATAAAGAGGTTTTGAAGTTCTGCTGAGGGGGAAGAAAGGGGGTGCTTCTCTGTGTGAACAGCCTCACGATGAGGAGGGAAAGGTCCATATTGGATATATGGACATTATCCATGATGGGTTCAGAAGGGAGGGTTGGAATGTCCACCACAATGACAATGGACCTAAGATTACTGGGGGAGGCTAGAGAATAACCACTGGGAGATCTACCTACACATCGTGAGGTTTCAGGAACATTGGAGGGATCTTGGTGTACGAAAAAAGTTGATTTGCTGGTTAAGAAGAAAAAGGAGGCTTATGTCAGGATGAGGCTTGAAGGCTCAGATAGTGCAATGGATAGCTATAGATTAGCCAGGAAGGAGGTAAAAAGTGAATTGAGGAGAGCTAAGAGGGGACACGAGACATACATACCATTGTTTAAGAAGGGGAAGAGAGACCTTCCAGGGAATTATAGGCCAGTGAGTCTTACTTCTGTTGTGGGCAAGGTATTGGAGAGAATTATTAGGGATAGGATTTATAGTTATTTAGAGAGAAATGAATTGATTGGGGATAGTCAGCATGGTTTCGTGAAGGGTAGGTCATGCCTTACTAACCTCATTGAGTTTTTTGAGAAAGTGACCAGAGAGGTGGATGGGGGTAAGGCGGTTGATGTAGTATATATGGACTTTAGTAAGGCGTTTGATAAGGTGGCCCATGGAAGACTTCTACAGAAAATGCAGATGTGTGGAATAGAGGGTGATTTAGCTAATTGGATTAGGAATTGGCTGGCAGATAGAAGACAGAGGGTGGTGTTGATGGGAGATATTCATCGTGGAGTTTGGTGACAAGTGGTGTGCCTCAGGGGTCTGTTTTGGGGCCCCTGCTGTTTGTAATTTTTATAAATGATCTGGATGAGGGTATTGAGGGATGGATCAGTAAATTTGCAGATGACACTAAAGTCGGTGGAGTGGTAGATAGTGAAGAGGGGTGTTATAGTTTACAGAGTGACTTGGACAAGTTGCAGAGCTGGGCCGAGAGGTGGCAAATGGAGTTTAATGTGGAAAAGTGTGAGGTAATGCACTTTGGCAGGAACAATAAATGTGTAGAGTATAGGGCTAATGGTAGGGCTCTTAATAGTGTTGAGGAACAGAAGGATCTTGGTGTATGTGTCAATAGATCCCTGAAAGTAGGCAGTCAAGTGGATAAAGTTGTTAAGAAGGCATATGGAGTCTTAGCTTTTATTGGTAGGGGGATTGAATTTAGGAGCCGCAGCATCATGTTGCAACTGTACAAAACTCTAGTGCGGCCGCACTTGGAGTATTGTGTGCAGTTCTGGTCGCCACATTATAAGAAAGATGTGGAGGCATTGGAGAGGGTACAGAGGAGGTTTACCAGGATGTGCCTGGTATGGAGGGCAGGTCCTATGAAGAGAGGTTGAAGGATTTGAGGTTGTTTTCGTTAGAAAGGAGGCGGCTAAGAGGGGATCTTATTGAAGCATATAAGATGATTAGAGGTTTAGATAGGGTGGACAGTGATAGCCTTTTTCCTAGGATGGAGAAAGCTAGCACGAGGGGACACAGCTTTAAATTAAGGGGTATGAGTTATAGGACGGATATCAGAGGTAGGTTCTTTACTCAAAGAGTGATTAGGGAGTGGAATGCCCTGCCTGCAGCTGTTGTAGATGCGCCAAGTTTGGTGGCGTTTAAGAGGTTAGTTGATAAGTATATGGAAGAGAAGGGAATGGTTTAGTTTGGAGGGGCATTGCTTTTATTTTGGTCGGCACAACATCGAAGGCCGAAGGGCCTGTTCTGTGCTGTATTGTTCTATGTTCTATGTTCTATGTTCTATCTGAACATTGACAGGAGGAGGGTCAGAACAAAATGCAACAACACCAATAGATTAGACCAGTCTAAATTAGACTGGTCTTAATCATAATCAGATACAAATGGCGTGCAGCTCACCATCTTCATTTCGCTGTGACTTTGAGGTGAGTACAACATTCAACACCTGCTAACAACGCAGCTCTGGTCCCTCATTAGTGCCATGGGATGACAGACACATGAGGGGCAGTGGGATTGGAGACAGGGGGAAGGATGGTGGAGATATTTAGGGCAATGGGGTTGGGGTTAGAGACAGGGTGGTGATAGCGACATTGGGATCAATGGATCTTGTTGGGGTTGGAGACGAGGAGGATGATTGAGATAATGGGGGCAATTGGGTTTGGTGGGGTTGGAGACAGAGAGAATGATAGAGATATTGGGGGCAATGAGGTTTGGTGGGATTGAAAATGGGGAAGCTGATACAGATATTGGGGACAATGGGGTGTGGTGGGGTTGAAGGAGAGGGGATGATAAAAATATTGGGGACAATGGGGTTTGGTGAGGTTGGAGAGGGGTATGATAGAGAAATTGGGGCAGTGGGATTTCGTGGGGTTACAGGGTGGGGAATGATAGAGATATTGGGGACAATGTGTTTGTTGGGGTTGCAGGGGGAGGATGATCAAGATACAAGGAACAATGGGGTTTGGTGGTGTTGGAAATGAGGAGAGATTGATGGAAATATTTGGGACAATGGGGTTTGTGGGTATTGGAGATTGGGGGAAGCTGATGGAGATATTGGGGACAATGGAGTTTGGTGAGGTTAGAGATGGGGTAGATAATAGAGATATTGGGGCAATAGGTTTGGTAAGGTTACAGAGGGGGGCAGATAATAGAGATATTGGTGATAATGGGGTTTGGTGGGGTTGGAGATGGGTGGAAGCTGATGGAGATATTGAGGAAAGTGGCATTTGGTGAAGTTAGGGATGGGGTGGATGAAAAAAATATTAGGGCAATAGGGTTTGGTGGGGTTGCAGAAGGGGGAGGATGATAGAGATATTGGGGACAATGGGAATTAGTGAGGTTGAAGACAGGGAAGATAATAGAGATATTAGAGACAACTGGATTTGGTAGGTTACAGGGTAGGGGAGGATCATAGAGATATTGGGGACAATGGGATTTGGTGGGGTTACAGGGCAGGTGAGGATGATAGAGATATTGGTGACAATGAGTTATGGTGGGGTTGAAGACAAGGGGCGTGATAGAGATATTAGAGACAACCGGGTTTGGTGAGGTTACAGGGCAGGGGAGGATGATAGGAATATGGGGATAATGGGTTTTGGTGGGATTGGTTGGGAGAGTGGGCATTGAAGGCAGGGAGGAGATCAAGGGTGGAGA
The DNA here is from genome assembly GCA_024679065.1 of Sphyrna mokarran. NCBI lineage: Eukaryota > Metazoa > Chordata > Chondrichthyes > Carcharhiniformes > Carcharhinidae > Sphyrna > Sphyrna mokarran. The sequence goes on from JAGIQG010000015.1 coordinate 40,107,445, forward strand.
AGGGAAGCTGGAGCCCAACATGGAAGACAAGAGATTAAAGGCAATCTTGGAGTTTTGGAGACCAGTTAGTCACTCTCTATTATTTGGAAAAATACCCCTTTATTCCTACTTTTTGTTTTCTGTCTGCCAATCAGTTTTTATCCATCTGAATGCACTACTCCCATTCCTATGCTAATTACTTACATGGGACTTTGTCGAAATCCTTCTCAAAGTCCAAATAAACCACATCCGCTGCTCCCCCCCCATCAACTGGATTAGTTACATCCTCAAAGAATTCCAATAGATTTGTTAAGCATGATTTCCCTTTCATAAATCCATGCTGACTCTGTCCAATCCTGCCACTGTTTTCCAAGTATTTTACTATAAAATCTTTGACAATGGGTTCTAGAATTTTCCCCACTACTGACGCCAGGCTTAAGTGTCAGACAGGAATAAACAAATGCTGCAGTTCACCCATGCCTCCTTGAATATTTGCCATTGCTAATCCACCATCAGCCCTTTATGTAATGTTTCCCAATCTATCATAGCCAACTCTTGTCTCGTACCATCATACTATGCTTTATTTAGATTCAGGACCCTGCTCTCAGAATCAACTATATCACTCTCTATCTTGATGAAAAATTCTACCATCCCCAAGGGGTCTTGCACAACTAAGTTGCCAGTTATTCCTTTTCCAATACACCCAGTCTAGAATTGCCTCCTCTCTAGTTAGTTCCTCAATGTATTGGTCCAGAAAACCATCCTGGATACACTCCAGGAATTTCTCCTCTACAGTAACGAGATTAAATTGATTTGCCCAATGTATATGCAGATTAAAATCACCCATAATTACAGTTGTTCCTTCATTGCATGCATTTCTAATTTTCTGTTTAGGGTAGTTCCTTACAGCACCACTACAATGTGGGGGTCTACATACAACTCCAAATGTTTTTTGTCTTTTGATCTTTCTTAGCTCTATCCAAATAGAGTCCACATTATCAAAGTTAATATCCTTCCTCAGTGTGGTTCTAATTTTCTCCTTAACCAGCAATGCAACCCCACTACCTTCTCCTTTTTGTCTGTCTTCCTAAATACTGAACACTCCTGGGTGTTCAGTCCCTATTTCTGGTCACCCTGCAGCCATGTCTCTGTAATCGCGACTATATCATCCCCATTTATTTGTATAATTAATTCATCTGCATTAATGCAAATGCTCCACAAGTTAAGGCATAAAGCCGTTAGGCTCACCTTTTTAACATTACTGGTTCCATGCCCACTCTTTTCCACCATGGTCCTGTTTGAATCTAGCCCTTAGTTTCTTTGCCTATCACTTTTCTTATTGTCCTTTCAATTTTCAGTTTTGACCTTGATTCTTTCTCCTCTGACTCCTTGCATAGGTTCTCAATACCCTGCTATTTTAATTTAAACATTCTCCAACCACTCCAGCAAATATTCCCTGTTGGACACCAGTCCCGGTCCTGCCCAGATGCAACCCATCCAGTTTATATAGGTCCCACCTCCCGCAGAACCATTCGCAATGTCCTAAGAATCTGAAGCCCTGCCCCTCACACTATCTCTTGATATGATATATCTTGTTGTTTCTACTCTGACTAACGTGTGGCACTGATAGTAATCCTGAGATCACTATTTTTGATGTCCGGCTCCTCAACTTTCTTTCTAATTCCTTAAATTCTGCTTTTAGGACCTTTTTTACCTATGGTACCAATTGTGTGCCATGACCATTGGCTGTTCACCCTTCCTCTCCAGAAGGTCCTACAGATCCTTGATCCTACCGCAAGGGAGGCAACGTACCGACCTGGGGCCTCATTTGTGGTCACAGAATCACCTATCTATTCCCCTTACAATTTAATCCTCTCTGACTTGCATTCCACATTTTTCACTCCTCCCCACTGCAGCAGAAGCAACCATAGTGCAATGAATTTAGCTGTTGTTGTTTTCCCTCAGAGGTCATTCCTTCAACAGTACCCAAAATAGTATATCTGCTTTGCAGGGGAATGGCCACAGGAGATTCCTGCACTGCCTGCCATTGATCTCTTGCAGTATCTGGTAGTCATCCACTCCCTTTCTGCCTGGGAAGTCTTAGCCTGTGGTGTGACCATTTCTTTATACATGTTATCCACAATACTCTTCAGCTCGCAGATGCTCCAAAGTGTCCCCAGCCACCACTCCAACTCCAAAACCCAGGCTTCCAGGAGCTGAAGCTGGAGAAAACTCCTGCACATATGCTAGTCCCGCACTGGGAAGTTTCCTGATCTCCCACATGGAGCATGTAGAGCATACCATGACTTGGAGCTCTCCTGCCATGACTTACTCTTCAAATTAAACCTTTTGAAGATGCTTGATATCAGATTATATCCAATATTCTAGAGCACTTCTTACTACTGAATATAACCCTCACAAATTATAAACACAAAAAAATCTCTGAAACCATAAGGGAAAAAGTGTTAAATATTTACTTGACCATACTCAATCAACTCTCTCCCTTCTGTCTTCCATTACTGCAGCAGGGCAAGACCACTCTCTGAAGTTTTAAAAGTTAGAAAGCAAGGAGAAAAAGCACAAGCAGCTCTTTCCCCTCTGCACCAAATTCCCACTCAGCTACAAATCCCTGATACCGACATTCCCTCTGGCTGTGCCTCACTCCAGATGGATGTCCTCTTCCACTCTGATTTTTAAAAGCCAGCAAACAAATAGTTGAAAAAAAATCTGAAAATATTCAAGAAAAGAGGAGGGTGGACAATCTTTGAGAGGATGGGTTCTCTCCTGAGATCCACTCTTACCTCTGAGCCCACTGATTTTAATTCTAGTTCAAGTGAGCTGTCCGGAGGTTATTCAAGCTGCATACATTACTTTCTCAGAGCTGTCAGTCAATGATAATGATAAGTGAGCCATCTTGTCAGTTGTGAATAGATTGGGATTAGATGGATCTGGCTAAATTTGGACCCAAATGAGCCATTAATCTTCTCCCTGCCGAAAGAAAATTAAATAATGTCTAAATAAATTGAAACTGGAAGCAGTTTCAAATGCAAGGTAATCAGACTAATGGGAACTGCAATCCAAAATTAGCAAGGCACTTATACTTTTTGAGTCAAGCATAGGTTAGCATGAAGTGGGCATGGGGTTTGAAGCGTTTATCAGTTAGCACATTCTAATTGCACTTCAGTCAAGACTGAGTTGTGCATTCTGTAATAAAGTTAGCATCAATATTGCTCATTCATTTTCTTCCTCTACTTTTCAAAACTGCATTATCCAATATTTTGTTTAGGATCTTACTGTTATTAAATATGCTCTTTTGTATGTCATGGCGTTTGGAGGATGTCAAAATAGTAGGTTGTGAAAGATCTTTGGTATGATCATTATCATCACATTAATATTGCAGTTAATATGTGTATGCTTATTATGAGTAATGTGATTAATTTAATATCTGGCAGCACACAAAAGAACATTAGATTGGACACAGCGGGAAGATTAACATCCAAAAGATATGCTCATGACTATTAGCACTAAAAACTATAGCTCACTGTGCTTCTGTTTACATTCTTAGACGAGCAAAATACATCAGAAACAGAATGTTACACAGGTACATCAAATGAAGCTCAAAGCATGGCGAAAGTGTTATTTTCTCTATTTGTAATGCTTGATTTGCCTTTAGAGATCACAGGGATTTTTTTTTGCTTTGATAAACAACTGGAGGCAGCCCAGCATATATATATATAGTTGATGAAGATGTGGTCTCAATAGATTGTCCATATGGACCAGATTGCAAAGGGAGGCAAACATCTCTTTCAGTGCTCTGTATAGCATGCTCAAATTTAAAAAGACATATTTCTGAATATAATGCTGCATCTGTAGCACGTATGGAGGAACAGTTAGTGCCAACAGTAGATGTGCATGGTTGGAGCAGCTTATGCTGCCTTTATCCTGTCTTCACAGGACCAAGGCTGGAGTGCTGCTTTCTGTCTGATAGGCTGATGCAGAAACATAGGAGCATGTTTGGCAATGCTCCCAGATCATGATTAAGTGTTTTCTGCTAGCTTACTGTCTATCCTGATATGTCCTTGATCATTTTGCTTTATATATCCATTAGCAAAAATGCACCAAGTAAAATAGTAAAACTGAAAGATTGCTTGTATATTTTGCATGATAATTCATGTTTCACTGTGTTTATTTAAAAGGTGTATCTTACTTGGGATGGTGCCTTACTTAGGAAACACAGGCAGCCATTTTGAATTTAGACAAGACAATGCTGTAGAGTGTTGTCTAGTGTCCGATAGGTCTCAATGAAGTATCAAGTTCGGAACTGTCTCCATGCTTGCTTGTTCACACAGCTCTGTCCAACACTGTCCAAAGATGTCAGGGTTAGGTTGATCGGTCATGCTAAAATTGCCCCTTAGTGTCCTGAGATGTGTAGGTTAGAGGGATGAGTGGGTAAAATATATAGGGATAAGGAGGTAGGGCCTGGGTGGGATTGTGGTTGGTACAGATTCAATGGGCCAAATGGCCTCTTTCTGACTGTAGGGTTTCTTGATTTCTATGATTTCTAATATCAGGATCATAGAATCACTATAGTGCAGAAGGAGGCCATTCAGCCCATCGAGCCTGCATTGACCTCAATCTACCCATGCCCTATCCCCCTAACCTCATGTATTTACCCTGCTGGTCCCCCTGAGACCAAGGGACAATTTACCATGATCAATCAACCTAACCAGCATATCTTTGGACTTTGGGAGGAAACCAGAACACCCAGAGGAGATCTATGCAGACATAGGGAGAACATGCAAACTCCACACAGACAGTCACCCAAGGCTAGAATTGAACTCAGGTCCCTGACACTGTGAGGCAGCTGTGTTAACTACTATGCCACACTTAAGAGATCCCTCCAATCAGTTCCCCTTCCCTTGGTCCCAGTTAATAAGGCTGTTGCAATGCTTTTTTTTATTGTCACAAATAGTCTTACATTAACACCTGCAATGAAGCTTCTATGAAAATCTGCTAGTCAACATACTTCAGTGTCTGTTCAGGTACAACAAGGAGGGAAAATTTAACATGGCCAATATAGCTAACCAGCATGTCTACCTGAGCAAATTTTTAATATGTGGGTCAGCTTTAACTGGCATTCCTATGTTGAAGGTAATGATAAATAATAAGGTAAACTGTCTTAATCTTTGTAAAGATACACCAACTATTAACATGCTGGTTAGGAAACCAGAGCACCCAGAGAAAACCCACACAGACGCAGGGAGAATGTGCAGACTCCACTCACACAACGATCCAAGCCAGGAATCGAACTTGAGTTCCTGGTGCTGTGAGGCAGCAGTGCTAATCACTGTGCCACCGTGCCAACCCCAGATTGATAGATTGATCCTCAGATGTGGGTCACGTGTTGTCTTACATCAGTGTGTGGGCAATACTGTACTCAGTCCTACATTAACCATATGTGTGCCAGATCATTTTGTTACATCTCGCTAAGTCTTTATCCAATGTATTTCAAGCTGTTCTAGTTTACCTCATGTATTTCCAGATCCTTATAGTAGAGAACAAGAGGCCTCAATGGTTTTGATTCAGCAACCCCGCCCCTGTGAACTCCAATATCATTTTCTTTGGTATACTCAAAATCCTTGTGTACTTAGGTTACATCTCTTCAAAGCAACATCAACAATTACTTATTAATTGGTGAATACATACACCAAGCTTTTAAAAGACACCTTCATCACTAAGTGACAACCATTGATTCTAACATGAAGTCTCTTGCCATATTAAACCTATTTGTTTATAAAGTGCAGAGTGACTGTTGATTTCTATAGCCTCTACCAGGAAAGTCGCAATAATTTATCCTAATGTACACCTCGATAATAACTAAAGATATAACCATTATAAAAAACATTTACAGTGCATGGAATTCGGAGGTTACAACTCAGAAAGCAGATCTCCCTTCTCCGCTGATGAAATCTGAATTACAGAAGAACACCTGGAATTTTATAGAATCCCTACAGTGCAGGAGGCCATTTGAAGCCTGCACCGACAACAATCCCATCCAGGCCCTCTCTTTCTAACTCCATATATTTACCTAGATAATCCCTGTAACTCTAGGGGACAATTTAGGATGGCCATTCCACCTAACATGCACATCTTTCGGCTACGGGAGGAAATAGGAGCATTCAGAGGAAACCCACGCAGACACAGGGACCACATGCAAGCTTTACACAGACAGTAATCCAAGCCAGGGTCCCTGGTGCTGTGAGACAGCAGTGCTAACCATTGTGCCACCATGTCATCTAATTCCTCACTATTGTGTCTTTCCATAGTGGCAAGACGCAAATTCAAATCCTTAAACCATCAAGAGGCACATTTATCAGAACTATTCAATATTTCTTACAAAAAATAACAGATACGATTTTTAAAATACCAAGCACATACAGAGAAGCTCTAGAGAGGAGGGAAAGAAGTCGGGTAAAGAGACATGAAACAAGTGGCTCCGAATTTTTGAGAACCCATTTGTTGTTAGACCAAACAAAATGATAATGAGTTGAAACTGGAGTCAGAATGAATTTGGGTACACACTCAGTGCATTAAATTTGAAAGACCACTTGAAATTAGTGGCATACATGAACTTACCAGCCAGGAATCAGCAAGTTAACTCTTCTAATGTAAAATTCAAGCCAAAATGTTGTCAGACTATCTTCATTATACACTTGGCAACACACACTTTGGTATGCTAATAAGCTACAAGGCCTGCAGTCTAGATATTTAATCAGAACGTGAAATGTGTCAAGAGCTCAGAGTCACGTATTTCAAAATTTATCACTCAAGCCTCTCAGATACAAAATTGTTTATGAAAATACTGTTTTTTAAAAAGCTGCCCTTTAAGGAATAAATCTACAGAGAGTTTATGTGACTATCATAGCTAGCCCACAGGCAAATCCAAGTAAAGTCACTGCATTCCTGTAGGTACTTAAAGATAACCAGTGTTCTCTTGCACTAAGCTTTCATCCCAGAGACCACGTACACCCTTGGAGGGTTAACATAAAGTCACAGTCCAGCAATATATTTAGTGCTAACGTGACCTGAGCAAATTTTTAATATGTGGGTCAGCTTTAACTGGCATTCCTATGTTGAAGGTAATGATAAATAACTAAGGTAAACTGTCTTAATCTTTGTAAAGACACACCAACTATTAACTAATTTTACGCACCTCAATTACTGGAACCCATTGTTTAAAAACTATTCAGGTTGCTCACTGTAGAAATAATCAATTCCTGTGGTGTGCATTGGGTATGGAAATTTACAAGCTACCTAAGGAACCAGAAATGTTAGGAACCTTCCGTGACCATTATATGTCTTCCAATAAGCACTACACTTGTGATGTGTGAACGTGCATAGAACAGATCTGGTATGTAGTCAGCGTGATTGGTAGAAGGTAATAAAGTTTAAATTACAGATCGCATATATAAATCAGAAGCAAAGCCTCACCATTCTGACTGTGTAAATACGATCGGGATTATAAAGAAACATTCACTAGATGGAAATTAAATTTTGTTGCGAATCATCTTATGTTTTCAGTGCAAGAGATGATATAAGAAAAAATGTTTACTGTGTTTGTATCTCACTTTTCTCAACCTCAAGACCTCCAGAAGCTCTTTACAATGGCATACTTTGGAAGTGTTGTAATGTAGGAAATGCAACAGCCAGTTTCAACTCAGAAAATCCCACAAACAGCAATAAGAACAATGTTGGTTGAGAGATAAATTTATGGAATAAATATACTTGAAAGCTATTGACCAGTGATTCTTTGATATGGATCTGCTTCAGCCATTTGCCTTCAATTGATTAATTTTTTCCATTAATCTTATCAGCATATTTTCACTACAATTATGACTTCCTTTGCTCTAGACAGCTAATCCTTTAGCTTATTCAAATACTGACATATTATAGAATCTGTATATTTTATCACTTTTTTACTTACTTACTAGTATTGCTCCAAAAATCTTTTACCGACCTCTGGAATAATTTGATCATGAATGCAAAAGTTCGATTATGCCAATATTCTTATAGTGTTCAGTTCCCTTGAGGAACATTTCATTCACCTGACGAAGAGGACAGCCTCGAAAGCTTGTGTGAGTTTACTATCAAATAACTCAGTTGGACTTAAACCTGGTGTTGTTAGACTTCTTACTGTTGTCAGCTTGTATCAGGAATGTCTCACTTGATGAGACTTTGAATTGGAATTTGATTGGATTGAATTGGATATATAAACAAAACAAAACTAGTTTCGATGTTACCATGATGCCACCCCTCTTCCTACTTCAACTAATCCAATCAACACTTCTTTATTTCCTTTCTCCTTCATTTGCTTGCCTAGCTTCCCATTAAATGCATCTATGCTAGAAATTTCAATGATTGCTTGTGGTAATGAGTTCCACATTCCCACCAGTCTTTAGGGAAAAAAGTTTCTCCTGAATTTCCTGTTATTAGTGACAAGCTTATGTTCAGGGCCCCTCATTCAGGTCTTCTCACAAAGTGATAAATGTCCATAACTTCACAATTGACATCATTCTGATAAATCTGGAGGTTTCTCTCCCCCTCCTTAAATGATGGAGTGACATTGGCAGTTTCTCAATTCAGAAGCACAATTCCCGAATCGAAACATATTTGGGAAATTATGACTAATGTATGTGCAATTTCCTCACCTATTGCCTTTCATACCCCCAGGGTGGAATACTATTGAGTCTTGAAGTTTTGTTGATCTAAAATCCCATTATCTCCATTACCATACCACTTACACTAAGTACAGTATATTCCTCCCGCTGACTTATTTTTTAGGTTGCGTTGTCCTTTTCATACACTTTGAAAGTAGATTCAAAGAAATCATTGAATAAAGCTCATGTTTTCTCATTCTTGCTTGCATTTGTCTTTAGAGGGCTCAGATTCCGTCTTCCTCACTGTTTTATTTTAAACAAATTTATTAAAAAATCTTTTGTCATTAGCTTTGATATTCCTTGTATGTTTTATTCACATTCTATTTTGTACTTACTTCATTTTTATGTGTTGTTTTCTATCATTCTCTGTGCACTGGATTTCCTCTATTCCTTACCTTAATTCATACTTATTCTTTCAGCTTGATAGTATCTTGTTCCAATCTGGTTCACATCATTTATAGGTGCAACGGCGCAGTGGTAATGATGTAGAGATGCCAGCATTGGACTGGGATAAGCAGAGCAAGAACTCTCATAATGCCAGATTAAAGTCCAACAGGTTTATTTGGTAGCAGAAGCTTTCAGAGTCTCAGACTCCTTCTTCTGATCAAGTTCTTCTTCACTGAAGAAGGAGCCTGAGACTAAGAAAGTTATGCTGTCAAATAAACCCGTTGGATTTTAACCTGGAGTTGTGAGACTTCTTACTGTGCAGTGGTAATGAATCAGTCATCCAAAATCTCTAACAAATGCTCTGGGGACATGGGTTTATACCCTGCCAAGTTGAACTGATACAACTTGAATTAAAAGAAAGTCTCAGTGATGGTGCCCATGAAATTGTCATCATGTGTCATCAAACCCATTTGGTTCACTAATATACTAAAAGGAAAGAAATCTGTTACAGTGGCCCAACATCAATATGGTTGACTCTTAATTGTCCTCCCAAATGACCTAACAAGCCACTCAGTTCATTCAAACTATTACAGAAAATCAATAAGGAGTGAAATCAGAAGGACAACCAGCATCAGCCTAGGCACCAAGAACAACAATGGCAAACCCATCCCTGTGGACGCCGCAAAGCCCTCCTTACCAGTATCTGGGAGAACTGTCTCACAGACTGGCCAAAAACATATGCATACTATAACAGAATCATACATTACAGACAATGTTCACAACACCATCATCCCCATTCCTGGAGCATGCCCTCTCCCACCTAGAGGACAGAACTACCAGAATGGTGTCACAGCGCATAACATATGGGAGGACATTGCCTTGGAAGCTTTCTGCATTGGGCCTGGACTGCAAGAAGTCTAATGGAACCAGGTTAAACATGAGCAAGGAAACTTTCTGTTGAATGCTACCTTCCAGTGTCCCCTTCCCCACAGCCCCATCTCAGCCCTGAGCTGATGAATTAGTACTCCTCTATGTTGAAGCTTGGGAATAAAAAGGACTGGGGGTGGCAAGGATATTCCTGGGTGAGGTGGGGAAATACTTCACTAAGTCCATCATTAAGAGTGACACAGTAGCAACACTATTGACTGAACTGGTCAAATTCTGAAAGACATGGCTACTCAACTGTATCTGCAGCAGTGGGTGAGGGAACCAACAAAAGGAAAAAAGGGAAAAATCGACTTAAACTCAATTCTCACAAATCTACCTGTCACAGATGCATCTGTCCATGCCAATATCTGTAGAGTCCTTGTGGAGATAACATCCTGTCTTCACACTGGGGATACTCACCATCATGTTGTGTGGCACTACCATTGTGCTAAAAATGATAGATTTCAAACAGACGTAGAGAACCACGAGAAGCTGTAGGCCATCAGCAGCAAAATTGTAAACTCGAGGCTTGGGACTTTCCCCCTGCTACCATTACCATCAAGCCGAGGGAGAAACCTGGATCAAAGAAGACTGCAAGAAACCAGGCATATCAAAAAATGAAGTGTTGATCTAGTGAAACCATAACACAGGACCACTTGCATGCCAAACAGAATGAACAGCCTGCGATAGACAAAATTAATCCTTTCCACAGGCAATGGATCAGAACTAAGCAACATCCAGCCATGAATGGTAGTGGACAATTCAACAATTAATTCAAGAACAGGGTCCACAAACATCCCCATTCTCAATGATGGGGGAGTCCAGCAACATCAGTGCAAAAGACAAGACTGAAGCATTTGCAAGCATTTTCAACCAGAAGTGCCAAATAGGTGATCTATTTTGGCTTCCACCAGAAATCCCTCACAGTACAGATGTCAGCCTTCAGCCAATTCAATTCACTCCAAATAGCTCACCACGGGTGATACAGCGTTTAGTGCTGCTTCCTCACAGTGCCAAGGACCTGGGTTCGATTCCTGGCTTGGGTCATTATTTATGCAGAGTCTGGGTTTTCTGTGGGTCTGCGTGGGTGTCCTCCAGGTGCTCTGGTTTCCTCCCACAGTCCAAAAGATGTGCTGGTTGGGTGCATTGGCTATACTACATTTTCCCTCTGTTTACCTGAACAGGCGCCCAATTGTGGTGACAAAGGGATTTTCACAGTAATTTCATTGCATCAATAATGAAAAACTTTCTTGTGATGCTAACAAATAAACTTAAACTTAGATACTGGATGTTCACTGATGATTGACAATGTTCAGCATTATTTGTGACTCCTCATTTATTGAAGCAGTTTTTGTCCATATGCAGCAAGACCTGGATAACGTTTATGTTTGGGTTAATAAGTAATATTCACACGATACAAGTGCAAAGCAATGACCATCTCCAACAAATGGGAATCAAACCACCTCCCTTTGACATTCAGTGGTATTATTATCATTAAATGCCCCACTAACAACATCCTGGGGGTGCCATTGAGCAGAAATTGGATCATCGATATTTATATTGCAGGTGCAAGCAGCTCATAAGTTGGGAATTCTGAAGCAACTAATTTGTCTCCCCAAGGCTTATCCATTTGCCCAGGCAAGTGCTTCTCCTACAACACTCAAGAAGCATGACACCACCAGGAGAAAGCAGATTAGCCTCCCCATCTACCATCTTAAACACTTGTTCCCTCCACCACCAATTCACAGTGGAAGTGACATGTACTATTTACATGGTGCACTGCTGTAAATCACCAAGACTCTCTCAACAGCAAACCCTCAGTGCCTCCCACATGGACAGAAAAGAGCAACAGATACCTGTGCACGCCACCACCTTTAAGTTCCCCAAAGCTACTCACCATCCTGACTTGAAACTATATCACCATTCCTTCACTGTTGCTGGGTCAAAATCCTGGAACCCCCTTCCAAACAGCACTGTGGGTGCACCTCCACCACATGAACTGCAGTGGTTCAAGAATGCAGCTTCCTTAAGGGCCGCAAGAGATGGACAATAAATGTTGGCTATTAGTAGCCAGTGACACTCATATTTCATGAAAAAAAATGACATCCAAATACCTTCCCAATCGAAGAGTCTGAGTAACCCCAGAGCCACAGCTAGTTTCAGCATGGCAGATTATTTATCTTCAAGTGTGAATGGAGTATGCACACACATGCAGAGATTAACAGCAGGGAACTGGAGAAAAATGCATAATTTTTCAAAAAAACCTCTTGCAATAACACAACAAGAAGGAAAATTATATAAACTCCTTTATCTAAATTTATGCGTGCACAGAAAATGAAAAGGGTTTTCTCAATTAATTTCTGATCATCAGGGGAAACATACAAGAAGCATAAAACTAAAATAACTTGAAATATTTCTATGTATTGCCAGAGGATTTCAGGTGTGTTGGAAGTAGCTTGCGTTTATTTTCCTGTCATCATGTATTCTTTAATCAGTAATTGCTTCATTATAATGTTTTCATGTTTATCACTCAAGAAAATGAAACATTGACAAAAACAGAGTTGGCAATGTAGATGTAACTGAGGTGTTGGATGTAATAATGCAGCATAAAGCCTCACTCAGGGAGTACACTCATACTTGGAAGCAAGGACCCCTTTTTTTTAATCCACTTAAAACAGTGCTTTCAACGTGTTGTTGAAGTTCCCTGTACTTGCTATTGTTCCAGGCAGGGCTAACATTTTCTTAGTATTGGCTTGGCTGAAGAAAACATAGAAATTCTTTATTCAGCCCAAATTTCTGCCTTCTTGTTTTATTTCTTATGGTGGAGCCAGCGTTCAACAAAAGGACATCAGGTAAAATTTTCCTAAAAAAATTAACGCTGATAATAATGGAGTGACCTCAGGTGTCTCTCAGCCACCCTCTGCATTGCAATTGTCACGCACTTGTTGTGTGCCAGTCTTGGGCAAGGGGCCCCAAACATCCTAGTGAGATGGCTGCAGAAAGCTTGGGTGCTGTTTCGCATGGGTGTCCTGATTTCACACTAAATGGGAGATCCCCTTCTTCCCCCACCCTCATGTGACATATTTTATCCCCTCTGACTCAGACTGCCTGCATCAGAGAACTCCCAATTAGTGCCCCTGCCAACCCCCAACACTATCCCATTAGACCCCCCTCCATAATCCACTCCTGCTCGATCCCCTCGCATAGTCTGCCTGTCATGACTTCCATCAGGCCCCATCTTTCTGTCATTGCTTCTGGCATACTGGCAGTGCCCAACCAGCACTGCCAAGGTGCACAGTGGCTACTGCTATGGTGTTTGGTGGGCACCACAGGGTGCCTGGTGGACACTCTTGGCTATGCCTCAACAATCCAGGGGCTTCTATGGTCTTCAAGCTCCCCCCGACTCTACCCTGGTGTGATCAGCACACCAAGTCTGTACTTGTGGAGACCTGCACTGATTTATTCCTAAGGTACTGTGAGCAAAGACCAGAAGATTCCATGCACTGGGATTTGAATGAGCTATGCATATTTAAACACCACTCTAAATATGCTAATCGGCTTTGCGCTCTTTCTGAAAGCTCACACCATTAGGAAGGCGCTAGGAAGATTGCAAATCATTTCACGCCACAGTCAGACTGGATCTTTAGCTTTGTGCGTTATTTTCCCAGCTCACCGCACTGATCCCCAGGCGTGACAAGGCGTTAAAATTGTGCCAATCATCTTTGTTTGTTAAAACAGCTACCATCAAACAGTTTATCACCTTTCAACCATTCTTATTAGGGCTGCACTGACCCTGCGATTGTGGGTTGAAGGTTTGGCCCACACTCAGTGCAGTATTGCGTTATGGTAATGCTGCTTTGGTGACAGTTTATGCTGCAGTTTGAACTAAAGCTTTTAGCACTGACCGACAAAAGCAGGTCTCTCCTTTTGTTGTCATTTCTCCTTCAACCACCATCCCATAATAATTACAATCTACCTGAAAGTGGCTTAACTACCCTCTGATGTGAGCATTGCAGCCTAGATGGAAAATTCTTTAACCTCAGTCACTTCCATGCCAAAACTAAACTGATCATCACAGATATATGTACAGTTTACAGGTGACAGCTGTGTCATTGCCCTTTATGCACCAGATTTGCAAGTCATTCTCGATTCCATTAATTCTGCCTCTAAAACATTCAGCATGTCATTTGGAATACTGCGTCCAGTTCTGGTCACCTTACTACCGGAAGGTCGTGGAGACACTGGAGAGAGTGCAGAGGAGCTTTACCAGGATGCTGCCTGGTATGGAAGGTCTGAGTTACGAGGAGAGGTTAGGCAAATTGAGACTGTTTTCCTTAGAAAGATGTAGACTTAGAGGAGACCTAATAGTGGTGTACAAGATTATGAGGGGTATAGATGGAGTAAACAGGGTTAAGCTTTTTCCTAGAATGGACTCGAATAGCACGAGGGGTCACAGGCTTAGGGCGAGGGGGATAAGATATAATTTGGATGCTAGAGGGAGTTTCTTCACACAGAGAGTGGTGGGGGTATGGAATACACTGCCAAGTAAAGTGGTGGAGGCAGGTACTCTGGAGGTATTTAAGAAATACTTAGATGGGCACATGAACAGAATGGGAATGGAGGGATATAGAAAACTGATTTAAAATAGGGATCATAAGCCTTGGGAGTCCCTGGGAAGTGTGTAAATAGATGATGATATTGATGTACTTGTTTTTATCCTACAGGTGCTTTGGTCCACCTTGTTGTCTAACGAGGGGCACACACGCAATGGGTCATGAGAGGGCTGCTCTTGGATTTTTTTTTGAGAGTATCCTAGTGCTTCACGTCATTAGTGTATGCTTGACCTGGACCATTTGATGAGCAACACGACAGCTCAGTGACTTTCGCTGTGCTGTGCAGATACATGGATTTGGGCCTGTGTCTGTGGGAGTTTGCACATTCTCCCCGTGCTTGCATGGGTTTTCTCTGGGTGCTCCGGTTTCCTCCCGTTTCCTCCCACATTCCAAAGATGTGCTCTTAGGCTAATTGGCAAAACAAATTCTCCCTAAATTGTCTCAAATTTTTAATCCATAGATCTACAAACATGGACAGGGATCGCAGGTAGAGGTGGGAGCATCGGGGTGGCAGCGTGGGCTCCTTGGGCCGAAGGGCCTGTTTCCTGTGCTGTTTTGTTCTTTGTTCTATGTCTTTGAATGTATAGAATACTTACAGTGCAGAAAGAAGTCCATCGAGTCTGCACCGACCCCACTCAGGCCCTATTCCCGTAACCCCACATATTTACCCTACAAATCCTCTGATACCAGGTTCAATTTAGCGTGGCCAGTCAATCTAACCTGCACATCTTTGGACTGGAGGAGGAAACCGGAGCACCCTGAGGAAATGCACGCAGACACGGGGAGAACTTGCAAACTCAACACAGACAGTCAATTCCTGACCCAGAATTGAACCCGGGCCCCTGGCACTGAGAGACAGCAGTGCTAACCACTGTGCCGCCAAATGTAGCTGAAACAAAACTTATCAATCCACATCACACTAAATATTTCAGCTCCTGTGTAGCTTAAAGGAGACACTATAGAAAGCACTTCCTGGACTTTGGTAGCCACCTCTCTCAAATGTCTACCATTGATGATGAGATCCAAGGCCAGATCAGATGCACAAGCTCAGCCTTCTACAAATCACAACAGAGAATTTTTGATAACAAAGACCTCTGCAAGTCAACAAAAGTCCTAATTCACAGTGCAGTTGCTGTCATCATTCTCCTGATATCCTGTTGTCTGTGCATCAGTGACACAGAAGAATTGGGAGAAATTCCACCAGTAAGACCTCTGCCACAACAAGCAGAGTCAATGGGAGAATCATCAAACAATTGCTAATGACCTTCATGAAGCCAACTCCACAAATACTCAGACAAAACTCCAGCAAAATCAACTTCCACGAACTTTACGCCCTTTCTTCACGGCTGAAAATCTTCTTCAACACAAAGTCCTTGAATAGTCTTGAAGGATAGACTATTGAATAGACAAAAGTCCTGGGGAGGACAAAGAAAATGCCTTGAGAACTGCAGTAGCAGGGCATTAACGACCAGGAGGATTTTGCTACTGATTGTTGAGAACAATAACAACTTGTCCATCAAACTGTACCATGTTAAATTATAACATCATAATGATAAAACAGAGTCCAAAGATGTGCAAGTTAGATTGACTGGCTATGCTAAATTGCCCCTTGTCGGGCAATTTAGGATAAATTACTCAAATTTCTTTACTCAAAGAGTGATTAGGGAGTGGAATGCCCTGCCTGCAGCTGTTGTAGATGCGCCAAGTTTGGTGGCGTTTAAGAGGTTAATTGATAAGTATATGGAAGAGAAGGGAATGGTTTAGTTTGGAGGGGCATTGCTTTTTATTTTGGTCGGCACAACATCGAAGGCCGAAGGGCCTGTTCTGTGCTGTAATGTTCTATGTTCTATGTTCTAAATACATGGCGTTATGGGGAAAGGGCCTGGGTGGCATTGTTATTGATGTAGTCTTGATGGGCTGAATGATCTCCTTCTGCACTTTAGGGATTCTGTGAGAGTGGGGCAGAGAAGGAAAGAAAATAAAGCAAATCCTGCATTTCAGATCCCATCATCTTATGAGATGTCCTGCTTCTTGTGTCCAAAGATCTGCAGGTTGAGTCACAAAGGGCCCATGGCACAAACATACATTACTGAGCAAAGATCATCTGAATTGGAGGGAATGGATGACAACAGCGTAGGAACACTTGCAGTGCTTTTACAGACAGAGTTCCAGGATTTTGACCCAATGTCAGCGAAGAAACAGCAATATAATCCCAAGTCAGGATGGTGTACAGGGAGGGAAATTTGAAGGTGGTGGTGTTTCCATACACCTATTACCCATTTTCTTCTGGGTGCTAGAAGAGGCCTCAGGTTCGAAATGTGCTGTTGACTGCAGATGTTTTATATAACATGTGAAAAACTGAGGGATGCTGAGCTAAACAGATACAGCTTGTGTGGGTAAGAGAAGCACGTGGAGTTAAGAGTGCTTCAGTGATTGAAGGAGGTGCATGGGGGAGAGAAATACTGAAAATAGTGAGACTGCACATGTGGAGAGAGAGTAGTTGAGAGTCATATGTTATCAACTCTCCTGAGCTCATTGAGCCTCTTAACAGGCATCTGCTAGAAGTTGCTGAATGTACAGCACTCACCTCCTCCACCATCACTTTCTACTGATGTTGATGTTGTTGTTGTTAGAGGACCCTTCTACCTTGGAACATGGACGACGCACAATGTTCCTCTTCTGCTCAGCTCTTAAACCACAACCTTCAAAACAGCAGAGAATCCTACCAGTTTTCAAACCAGATCTGGAATTCTTCAATTATCTTTTAAAATTTTTGGCTGCCTTCAGATAGTGTCAAATACTCGCAATTTCTACCCCATCCCCAAATAGGCACACAAGAAACAGGGAGCAGGATGCATGCTGAGGTTTGATAACATAAGCCCCACATGAACAGCCGCACACAGCCCATGCTCTTTTCAGGTCACAGGACAGGCTCGACTCAAGCACAGAGAGAGAGAGACAGTGTTACTGTTTCAATCCAACACCCACAAAGATACAATCCCAAAGACAGTGATCAGCAGTGGGAACAGGGAATTTTACTCTCAGAAACAGGACTTCACCCTACTTACACTGCTCTTCAGTGAGAGCTGTGATCTAGATCCTCTGTCCCAGATCTCTCAGAGTTTTAAACGAGATTGCTAGATTTAACAAATAATCTAGCATTAATTGTCTGCAAAGAGAGTTCCAAAATCCTACCTCCTTTTACATGCAGAAATGACTATTGCCTTCACTTCTAAAAGATTTGGTTCAATGTTTAATCTACATCTCTGTCTTAGACTCCCTAATCAGCTGTTTTTCCACAACTAGCCTATCGTTTCCTCTTGCTACCTTGAAAACTTTGATCAAATCACCTCAGTTTTCTGAATTCTGGGGAATGTATCCTAAGGCTGGGACAAATCATACCAACATTATTGCTGCACATTTGAAATTAATTATTTGAACCAAGGACCCATCAGAAATGTATCACAGAGAGGAGAGGTCAAGGCATCAGAATCAGAAAGAGGAAGCAAGATTAGGCTATTAAGTTGGACGATCAGTCATGAACGTGATGAATGGCAAAGCAGACTAGAAGGGCCAATTGACCTCCTTCTGCTCCTATCTTGTATGTTTCTATGGACCAGTAGGTGTCTTGAAGGATATACTGGTTTAGAAAACTATAACAATTACCATATAAGAAATAGCAGCTTTAAGAAGTTTTTTAAAAAAAATAAGCATTTCAGGTCTGGTATTGGAAAGTGAAACATGCCGAACCTCAGTGCAATTGTGAGTCATAACAAGTGAAAATGTAACAACTAACATAAATTCAGCAGTAATCCATCTGGAGAATTTACCACATACATCCTGCAGGAATGCATTCTGGCAGTTTAAAGACATTCACTGTGTAATGAAACTGATTGGCTTCTGGAGTTATGTAAACAATCATTAAAACTGTATTTTCAATTTTCAGCGAACCTTCTGATTAGGCTATAAAGCCCATTATTATCAGCTAATATTTGATGCAGTGCAATCCAAGCTATAATAATGCAGATCGAGTTTGTAACCTTATGAAAATCAATATTGGTGTTTACACTGTTCACACTGAAACCAGGCACTGGTAAAATGCAGATTTGAATTTTTTAATTAATCATTCTAATTTTTTTTGTGTAGAAGCCTTCAATCACGAAGCTAAACATTTTATGACTTTGTTCCCCATTTGGGAACAACAAAGTTAAAAAAAATCTAGAATATTTAATGCTTAAATAGGTTACAGAATTTCCAAGCTGGTGTTCTTGGGGATCAATGTATGTTGCTCTTATGTTGGATACGACCAATAAATTCATCTATAATCTTTTTTGTTGATTTTTTGCTAAAATATGTTTGTGCCCATGTAGGTGAGAAATTTCAAGACAATAAAAATATTTTTCAAAATTTACTAATAATCAAATAGAAACCCAAGACTCCTTCTACTCTACTTCAATACTTCTGAACTCATTTCAGAAGATGCTCTTCTTGTATCAAGGACACAGGTCTTTTATCCCATTACCACTGCTAGTTTTGAATTTGGGTCCTAGAGATAAAAGGATATTGATTCATTAGGCCTTCCAACTCTCCCTAAAATAATAATCAATGTGGTTTGCTTGCTGACGAACATGACTTTTCCAATTGAATCATCAATGGATTCCACTTTATGGTCAATAGTGAACGTTATATTTATTACAGCCCTCAGGCTTAAGATTTTGCTCAACAATTTATGGCAACTTGAGATGCACATCAACACTGCATCTTCTACGGAGAATATGGGTAAACAAAAGCATGGGGCATGCAGGGCTGAATCTTATGTACTAAACATGAACAGGTTAGGGTTAGATCAGGTATTAAAATGGTAAAATGTTGAAACTAAACTCCAGCCCACTCATTTGAAATTAACAATGGTGGAACAAGGGATTGACAATTCAAATATTTTAATGAATTCAAAGAACTTCATAAGTTTTAGTGAATGGTTGGGTTCCCCAACGTTAAAGTGGTTGCATGATTGCTTTAAGAACAGGTCAAATGACATGATGAGGTCACTGGGGCACAGAGAACATCTCTTAACAAACATGTTGTGTGTTACTTTGAGTCTGTGTGCACACTGCATCTTTTTGTTCAAAACCCATAACCCTTAACATAGTTACATCTAGGCCTCAGAAAACTAGCTGTCGAATGATTCACTACATCCACATATGTATGGACTGCTCAAAACATACAAAACTTTACATCTCATCTTACTACTGACTGGTTCAGCACAACATGAATTGGCCAAATAATAGTTGAATGAATTGCAACAACCAGTTCTGATCGAGTCTTCTTACAAATGGTGGATTCCTTCACCTTCACAAAGGCTATACAAGGCCTGCACTTCAATACTATGTCCTTTCACTGCTAACCTATTGACTGTGTGCCTCAGGAAAGTTGTAGACATGCACTATATCATTTACCTTGGCAATGCTGTTGACATTATCTGAATCATTATGTTCATTGAACTTATGAACTTAACTTGTTCAGCTGAGTTCAACTTTAATGATATTATGTATGCACAGATTGATGGTGTTGCCACATAGATGATATGTTTGCTATATTTGAATCTGCATGTAAGAATTTCACTATACACATTAATGGACTCCTTGTTGCTCTCAAATTCACTATTGAAAGGGAGACATCTAACAGCCTTTCTTTCCCTCAATGTGCTAGTTGAGAAATCCGCTAATCGATTCTCCATTACCACAAGCCTACTTTCGTTGTTCATAACGCGGATTGGGATTCTTACATCTCCATACACAAAGATTGGCTTTGCTGACGACTTTACAAATAGGGGGCTCAAGCCATTTTTTCACCATGGAAGCTTGATGTCAAAATAGGGCATAGAGCAATCCGGCAGGATACTACCTACCCCAATCAAATCATTGTTTGCTTTATGTTGTACAATTCCACTTTTGATCCTAGAAAGTGCCCAGTCTGCATTAAATGGGTAAAGTGTTTAAAAAATTGAGCTACAAGTGAAGCTAGTTGTATTATGCTGCTACTATGCAGTAGCATCATGAAGGGTATTCTTCATCAACGGAATGCCAGAAAAATCATCTGTCCACCATACGAGTGAGCAACGTGGTATATGAATTTCAGTACCAGTATAATGCCAGATATATGGGCCATATGTTACAATTGGTGGATCATAGCAATCAGCATGTCCCTTTATCTGTTCGCAACAGACAGTGCTGAGCAGCCTGTGCTTGCAACACTCAGAATATAATATTCAACATTAGATGCGATTTTACGATTAGACATCACTTACTGAATAAATCCAAGTGTGTTAAGAATTACACTATCAATTTAAGGTGATCAGTCAGGCTTGCTAAAAGCTATATATATCCATACACAGGGCTCTGCCCATGCAAACAGAAAGACATTTCCAAGCACTGCAGCTTTTTCAATTAAACAAACGGTTGGGGAACAACTGTTTCCTGGCACATTCCCCTCCACAACACTTTGACGAGAGTTCACAATAAAAGCCTAAAGGATAACTGTTCTCTGGTGCATCCTCTCCATGGCAACTCAATCCACTTTCCAACCAATCAATACCCTTTTTCTCATGTCGTATAATTTGTTGTCTCCTTTGAAATTTGGTATTCTTGCAATTGTCCTAATGACTGCAAGATGGAAATCTTCAACAGCATCTCTCTTTTTTCCATTATATAAGTTCTGTATTGCCAAGTGACAATTTAATTGTCCAAATTTCTCATCCTTTGTGACTTGGTAGCAATTTTCTCAAATCAAAGCAAATTTCAACTCCTTCCTTGCTGAATTTAAGCAAGAGAATATATTCCTTGCCCAATCAAAACCAGAAGTTAAATCTGACCCATCATTAAATCTACCTGCTACTCCCTGTTCACAAACTTGAGCTTCCCCTACATTCCTCATCACTCTTTGTAATTCAAGGCTTTCCCTTTCTTTAATGTCTTTGAAATTTAAGATTGCATTTCCCTTTCTCTCTCTTTGCCCTCTCACGTTTTCTTCATTCCTTTATTTTCAAATTCCTTCATTTGTAACCAAATCTGAGCCAACTCAATTTTAATTTTATCAATGTTACATTTTTCTTTCAAGGTGCAAGTGCTGAGCCAATACTTCAACTATTTCTGATTTCTTCATACTTACTTTTAAATATGTCTCTACATTTTCTGCTGCCATTTTTAAATTAACTTTTATTGACCATTGTAGGGTACTCAGAAAAACAGGTAGATTTAACGTTGGGCCAGATTTACAACTAGTTTTGATTTGGCAAAGAACTTATTCACCCAAATTTAAATTCCATTGTTTCAGCAATAGATGTGGCACTTTCCAATAAATACTGCAAAACTTGCTGCAAAATTTTGTTTGCTTAAACTCTGACCAAATCCAGTGTACTTGTCTCAGCCTGTGGATTGGAGATGCCACAAGAGCCTCCTATTTGTACAAACCCTGCAGTCACCAATAACTTAACAAAAGAAATTCAAGCTTCCAGTTGATAAAGATAAAGGATGTTATGACAAGATTTTGTACTTCAAGACTAATTGTACCATAGAATAAAAACTATTGTTACAGGGAACTCACATTTTACACTACAGAACTTTCCAATTTATTTTTGACATAAACAAAAGCTCCCACTTACACAGTTCCTTAAGTAATCATTTGATTTTCCTGGACCCAATCCAAAGTAATTCTTAGCTCCCAACAGTTTACTTCTATATTTTCCCTTCCTAACTTCTAAACCTTTCACTGCAGCCTTGTCTTTTACATCAAGCAGTTTCCTTGGTGATTCACCCTCCAGCCTCATTTTAAATCCTCACTAATTTAGTCTTTTGAATCTATTTTTGAAGTTCTATGCTCTTTTCTCTGTGATGATTCATTGGGAGTTTCAGCCTCTAGCTGTGCCCGCTCTTTTATATTCTGGCAGATTGCCAATTTCTGCACACTTTAGAACAACTTCGAACCCCTTTTCCTCTGAAAATATATTTCTATGGCAGCATGAATCACATGGGCTATGTATCCAGGTAGAAATGTTCATTAGCTGTCTTTGAGACCCCGCCTCTTTTATTAACCTTGGAAGTAAATGAACAGTTTAAAGCATAACTGTTTACAACACAACGTCAACACCTTGTGACTTTGATGATAAGGAAGTTTCACCAGCATAATAAGCACAAATGCTGCCAACATTATCTCCATTTTGAACTTCAGAACAGGATCCATTTTATCCTAAGTTAAAAACATTCCTAAATTATAACATCTTCTAAACCTCATAATTGTAATAATAATAATGACTACTTATGGAATAGAAAATCCATTTGACAGCATAGGAATTTACCAATAGATTTATAGAATACTCAAAACCAAGATAATGGTGTCAGAAACATCTGTTTTAAGGTCCAATATTTTAACTGTAGGATATGATACCCACTTAGATATTTTTCCCCATTAGCAATTAAAGCATACAAAGGACATTTAGATGGTAATATTTTAAAAAATCCATTTATAACTATGTATGGCAATTTACAAAGATTAACTGTTTAAAATTAAAGTGGAGGGGATAAGGAGGGAATTTGGCAGTAGTTTGAATGCAGTTTGGAATTGTGAAATTGACACCCAGATACCAGAAATCTGATAATATAACATGCATCATACTTTTCATTAAAAATGAGTTGTGAGATTTAGATGTGAAGTATATTTTTCATAATGCTTCCTGTACAAATAGCAATGAAATCTAAATATATTCATGCAACTTAAAATTAATTTCATTAAACAATTTATTTAACCATTAACTTACATACATGCACACAATTTTAAAAAAATGCTCGTTAGGCCCTTCTTAACAACTGCAATAGTCAAACTTTACATTTCACATTGAAGTTCTAATTACAAGTTTAAACATAGCACTCCAGAGAATATTCCATTTCATTTCGATTTCTTTTCCACATGCTGTACAAAGACTATAAATGATTCTTTTAAACTGATAGCAGTCGTGGCCATTTAGAGTTTGAGATTAACACTTAAAATTTTACATTTCAAATACTCAAAAGTCAGCTACAAACAGCAGTTTTTACAAAAGATCAATCCAAAACATTAACTCTGTTCCTCCCTCCATAGATGCTGCATAGCCTGTTGACTGCTTTCAGAATTTTGTTTTTTTAATACAGAACAGCAGCTACCGTACTGACTGTAAACAACAACATTTTTGATTTCAGGGCACAAAGTTAATCACATTATTCGTACTATAGTTTTTGTACATACCATAATGGTTATTGAATGTGCTATAAAAGTTGGAAATGCTTTCAAGGTTATACACCCACTGTATTAAAAATAAATCACCAGAATAACCATTATTGACCCATTGTGACTTTTTTTGGACTAAATGTTAGCAGAACTTTCAAAGAGAAACGTTAATTAAAAACTTTTCTTCAAACGTGCAGAGTAATTGACTGTAGTTATCAAAACATGCCATCTAAAGGTACAATGTGGAATTACAATACTAGCTGTGAGATGTTTGGAAAATTCAGTTTTCGTGAACAGTTGTGGGATTCTGTAACCTATGTATTACTATTAAACAATATTAATAGCTAATTCTTACCAGCAATTACTTTAGTCATGGTTTCAGTTTTTGGCATTAAAATATATTTCATAAGTTTGTTTTTTTGTATAAAGCTCACATCATTTTGTGCATGTTAAAATGAACTTTATGTAGGTAAACCACTTTTGATTTGATTAGGAATTGTTTGTATATACAAATAATTATTCTTTTAAGAACTGGAAAATAACTAGATATGTTGTTGGCTACAACTCGACCACCTTGCCCAACACAGAATTGGAGTGACGAGGGTCCGACAACAGAAATCTCCGTTGACCTCGGGTGGGAGTTTCCAGTCGTGCCTGAGCGAGACTGTACAATTCCCCCCCAACTTTTAAAGTTGATGATCGCCCAGCCCAACTGTACCCAAAAAGAGGAAAAGACAGAAATGAAGCAAAAGTCTCTCAATTTTTCTGCAGCTAATGTCATTAATGTAAGTGAGCAATCCAGATATTTCCCAATGTTGAACTGAGCCAAACTGATGTCCAAGCAGACATCTGACATAATAGCTCAACCCAAGTAAACTGAATGAGACACACTATATGCCAAAAGAAAAATTCAATAAAAAAAGTATTATTCAATTCTGATCGCATTTTCTAGTTTCTAGATTTAACAGGGTACAGACTGATCAAATTGCCAAAAGTTAGGCCTATCAAGATTTCCCTCAGTAATTTTGCAAATCTTTTATAGCCACCAGAGGTCTACTGAATTTGATGAATGCATTACAGTAGGGGCAAACATTATTTGAAGAGCACTTGACTAACTGGCCAGTAACAGATTATACTTAGGATTGTACAGCACATTATCTTTTAGGAAATAATCAGATGAGAGAACTTGGCTGAAACTGTTAACTGGCTCAGTTAACATGTATTTTCCAAAAAGTCATGTTTTTTTCTAGCACACTAAACTGACTAAACAAATGTCTAGATTGACATGATATTAAGTGTACGTTCAGATGTCCGTCTTTCTTTGACGAAACTTCCCAATATAAAGCTATGTCATGAGGTTCTCTTTAATTTGAAACAAAGTAGTAGGATGGAATCACCTCCAACAATAAAGTATTGATTTTAAATTTTAAAAGTTGAAACAGGAGAAAAGATGCATGGTCCCAGAAATACAATCTGTATACTTTACTCACTTCTTTTGAGACAGGGTCGCAACTTAATATCAAAGCAAAATTAAACAAAGTTGTGTCAGGTCTTTATTACCAACAATATCAAAGGATCATTTT
Organism: Sphyrna mokarran; assembly: GCA_024679065.1. Taxonomy (NCBI): domain Eukaryota; kingdom Metazoa; phylum Chordata; class Chondrichthyes; order Carcharhiniformes; family Carcharhinidae; genus Sphyrna; species Sphyrna mokarran. The sequence continues at coordinate 40,132,909 of JAGIQG010000015.1, forward strand.
CTATGATTACCATTTAATGAACATGCGCATTACTCAGGATAATAAGCCTTGCATACTGACAGTTCTCGACTGGCCCAAATAAAGCCTAATCCTCTAACAAATGAGGTTTATTGAAGAAAGTTTTATGCCCTGAAAAATAAGTGTATAGATATAGTTGAACAAATAGTTAATTCATACAGTTTGAGGTCAGGGTGCCCAAAAGACACAATCTTTTCATCTGAGTGAAGTGTTGTATTTAAAAAAGTAGCTGTAATCTCCAAGTCAAATGAAATTCTCCCACAACTTGGGCAGGAATTTTGGATAAGAGCAGAAGTCATTTTTATCTTCATTCCTTCGGAGAGAGTTGTTCAACCACAAAATCATGGAACAGATTTACTTGGCTGAGACAAAACCAGCATACAACAAATCTTCTGGAGTGTCAGTTTCAGATCAAAAGCAAACATGGACTCAAAAAAGGATACAAGAGCTTATGGAATGTCAGATTTAAGTTTCACGTCAAAAACAGCAGTAGCTCTGAGGTGCTGTGTAAACTTAAAAGATCAAACAATAGCTGACATAGTTATCCTTTATCGGGTGAAGTAACAGGTACAAATAGCCACTACACTGCAATGGAGACCAACTTATTTTTCCCATTTAACAAGCTTCACAACATAGGAATTTCTGAGTTAACTCACTCTAATTGAAATATCAAAGGTCAAATGCCTTCCATTTCATTTAGAAGCCTTTCAGTGGCAGAATCCATAGCAAACTTTCCCAATTAGGGAGATCCAACTGGACAGAATTGTGTAAGCTTGGCCACTACACTTCAATCCAATTCTCCCTAAAGCATAGATTGGTTAAAGGAATGTACATGTAATCTTTTGATATGATGCTACTATAAAGATTGTTGAAAACCAAGCACAGTAGATAAACAAAAATGTAGCATCTTATGTTTTAAACTGTTGTTTATCAATTAAAACTGCAGACATTTTCTGGGAGAACACTAGCCAGTCAAATGTACATGGAACTTTGCAGCACAGAATATGTTTTCCCCTTAGTCCCATTACTCTTCCTTTCCTCCAGATCCTTTAAAACGTTCCATCTTAATTATCCTCTTCATTAATAAAAGTGATGAAGAATTCTGCTTCCATTACTGTACCTGGAAGCACCATCACATCCTAACAACCTTGTGCATAACAAAATAATTCCTCATCTCCATTCTTTTGATAATAGTTGAAATTTAAGATTGCGATAACTGACAACCAAACTTCACAGCCAGTCATGACTTTTACAGCCAAATCGCCCCTTCAAGTTTTCCAGAATACTGACCAAAGCTCACTTGCTATTGAGTAAAATGAAGCATCAACTTGCTTTAATAATCCAACTCAATATATCAAAACATTCCAAAGTGATTTACAGAAGAACAAACAAAACATTGGACGCTGATCCAAAGAAAGTTGGTGAAAAAAGGTGCTGCTAAAAGTAGAATAAGTCTAGGGACAGAATGGCAGACAGTGGTTGCCCATGAATAGTGTACTTACACATTGGCAGCACGGTGGAGCGAAGGAGGCAGAAAGTGTGCATCTGTCCAGAATTAAAGAAACAGTGCATTTGGGAAAGGAGCAAGCTTAGGGCAGGATGAAATGACAAGGAAGCCAAAGTAGGTCATGAAGGAATGCAAGAGGAATAAAGCTTCATGTGGAAAAGAATAAAGGTTGCAGACTTTTGGATGAGCTAAGGTTTACAAAAAGGTGCCCATGTTTTTTTTGTGGGGTGGCGTGTAGAAATTTCAGTGCCAAATGTGTTGCATCAAGTTTATGGGCTATTATGGAGAAGGCAGCAGGTGGTCATGAGGATAGAGAAGATATGGGATTGGTAGCTTTATCTGGAGTAAAATAGGATTTGATAGCTACAGTCTTGTTTAGCTTGTGTGACCGATGAAGGTGATATGACAGGGACAGAAGGTAATGGCTATCCAGAAGATACTATACAACTACTCTGACATCTACAGAGCCAAGTACTTTCAGTGCACATGTGAAAGCCAAGGAGGATGTCACCAAAAGGCTGCAGGTAAAAGAGGAGGAGGAAAAAGCCAAGAATAGATCTCTGTGGGGAAGTACGCATAACACCTTTCTCCAAGCCCTTGGGTACTTGTATTAAAGCACGACTGTGTCACAAACATTCTACTTCTTTTAGTCGCATGCAATGGGTAAACAACTCATAGCACAATGCACAGCAATATTAGAAGCAGCTTTACTAAGCTTATTATTTGTCATATTCACCCCCAAGTGATGGAATCACACTGATTAGTAAATACAAGTGTAAAAAACAGATTACATTCCTGTTGTGTCTTACTATATCACTTAAACCCCTGAAGTACTCCTAATATAAATAACTTTGACTAACAGGGCCTGCTAGGTCAATAAGAATTGTGAGGGAAAAGCCATTTGTTTCAAAATCTGAAAGCAAGTCATTTATAGAACATGATTTCACATAATCCTACAGTACAGAAGGCCATTTGGCTATTGAATCTACGCCAACTAGAATCCCACCCAGATCCTGTCTCATAACCCCACGTTTCACCCTAGCTAGTCCCCCTAACACTAAAGGGCAATTTAGCACGGCCAATCAACTTAATCCACACATCTTTCGACTGGGGGAGAAAATCGGAGCATTTACCAGAGTTTTCACACAGTACAGCTACACTAAAATAGTAAAATTGTAGAGCTGCTGTCAAAGGTTGAAGCCAAAATTCAAAATGATCTATGGTTCTTATCATCCACAAGAAAGGTATGGGGAAGCAAGGTCAGAGGTGAGGGGTAGGGGTGCTGAGAGAGAGAGAGAGAGAGACAGAGAGAGAGAGAGAGAGAAGGTGGGGTGGGGGGGAGAGAGAAATATGCTACAAGTGCTGCCTTATATCACTTATTAAATTCATATCAGTATGAATCAGTGTGTTTACAATCATGTCGGCATGTTGAAGATCATGTTCTCAAGGTTTATCTGGCTTCATCATACCTCATTGCCTAAAGTTCTCTGACCTTTGGTGCTGGCCCACAGCTTTAGCTATGGGTTCTTTTGAGATCAGCTTAGTCCAACTTCCGAACAAAAGGCTGCAACTCTATTGCATTCCCATTAATCCAAAGCTCTCATTTGAATAAGTTATTCCAATTAAGCAATTTTAATGAAAGGAGGAAATTTAATTCATATTCAACAATTTTAAGAATTTACTCTTAAAATTGTTTTAAGAAGTTTCCTCCTAAATTAAAGAGTAAACTTCTAGAACTACTACATGCCTCTGAGTCAAAGATTATAACGAGGATACATTTCCAGCCTGCACTGCATTACTGCCACTAATTCCAGTATACCTGTTGGTAACTGGCCTGGCAAGGAAGTCAAATATGGGGGAAATCAAACATATCATATTCAATGAAGTAATTTCAGAAAACTCAAGACAGAAATGAAAATCAGTAGGTTTGACTTTCCTCCTCCTCAGCGAATTTTCTTGCCTTTGAATATTAAATTTGCAGCCATCAGGAGGTTTGGAAGTTATATAATGAAAAATCATGTCTGTTTACCACGACAAGTGGCATTTCAGATTTTATAATCATTTGTCCTGACCATTGAAGAACTGTTTAAATTGGATGACTTCTCTTTTCACTGTATATAGATAACATCCAGAATTATTGACAATAATAAAGAGAAATACTTCACTATGTTTTATAAGGGGGCGATTGCAGTTTAATGATGAGAAAGCAACCTTCATAATTTAACCATCAGTAGAAGAATTCTTCAGTTTTCCATCACTTATCGTTTCTAACTCTTTGCTCTTCATAATGAAGAGGAAATACTGCACAGGATGTATGCAAAGAAAATTACAGTTCACACAACCTTTTGGAAATAATGTAAAATCAAATTCAAGAATGTCAAAAAAGAATACAAAATGTAAAAAATTCTGACCATTTGTTTATACTACTTTGAGTCACACTGATGAACAAGGTTTGCTCAGAGAACATTTAAATTATCTCCAAAATAAGTTGATTTTTTTGGAATTACTGATAATTATGGCAAAGATGTTTAAAACTCACTTTAAGAAACAGAAATGCATTCCCCATTAACTTAGAAGAGCAATGACATTCAATTCTTCTTTCTCCTTTAGTAATTTTATTACCACAGCAGAGAACAGTAACATCAACACCAGAGATGGCAAAGGTAATATGTAGCTCATCAATACTAAAGCTACTAATTTACATCGGAATGGCATAACAGTGATACATTGCAACTTCCTCAATCCTTACCCCATTTCCAGACCAACAAAATAACCCATGAAGCAATAACTATGTTCGATATGCCAAAGCACCTGCTGTAGCTGTTTAATCAAAGACCTGTATAAACAAATATACTCCTATTAATATAGTGTTACATCTGTGTACAGCAAGAGGAAATAAATCCATTATACCTGGATAAAACACTGTACATTTTCTTCAAACAAGTGTTTATAGAACTGAGCTTTAAACTTATTCAGTGCTTCAACAACCTCCCTGATTGTATTTAGTTATGAACATAAATTTTGTAACGTATGCAAAACTTGAATAACATTAGTAGCTTCTGATAGGTTCAGCTCCAGATAATGTTAGAGCATAAATTGTGCAAAAATATGACTGTTTAGCTTGGATTAACTCAGCCTCTGTTTTTAATGAAACACAGTTCGATAATGGCTGCCTTTTAATGATGTCACAAATATCCCAAATATGTTTGTAAGTGGCTATCTAACAGAAGTTGGAATGCCCTGTATTTAAAGCTTCCAAAGTTCCAAACAGCCTAAGCTCGAACAGTCCAGCACATCAAGCTCGACACTATATTCTACTTTCAAAAATCAAGGATTTCAGCTGAAGTGACGACCAAGGCGTGCTGATCTGTAGTCGGACCGTAACTGCACAAAGGCATGAAGGATGTTCTTGTCAAGATTAGTCAGATGCTCTCCAGAACAGACCTGCTTAAGGTTGTCAGGTGCTACTACCAGGAGATTACAGAGTGCATGTAGCGTGTCAAAAAGTTGCAACACCAAGGGAATCTATAAGGAAAAGGAGAAAACTTGCAATTAAACAAGAAGTTGTAAGTCTAGAGAGAGCAAATCACATCTTTGGGGAAAAAAATTTACAATCTGAAGGATACAGAAGACATGTGACCAAAGCGGTTTGGGCAAAAAAAATTTGTTCTCTCTTCCCCAAGAGAAATTCATGACCTGGAATCATTTCTGAGAAACAAACTTTTTAGATTTGGTGATGATTAAGCATAGAATCCATACAATGCGGTAAGGCTATTTGGCCCATTGAATCTGCACCGACCACAATCCAACCAAGGCCCTTTCCCTGTAAACCCACATATTTCCCCATGCTAATCACCCTGATACTCAGGTCAATTTAGTATGGCCAATCCACCTAATCCACACATCTTTGGATCGTGGAAGGAAACTGGAGCACCCATGCAGACATGGGGAGATTGAGCAAACTCCACACAAACAATAACCCGAGGTAGGAATTGAATCTGGGGCCTTGGCGCAGTGAGGCAGCAGTGCTAACTACCGTGCTTCCACGCCGCCCCAAAAACAGGATAGCAGAGAATGGTTTCAATCCATAGACTTCTGGGTTATGGGCTCAGCATGCTTTCACTGCACCACTCTGCTATATGATTGAGAAGTGCTGACAGAAGAGTGCAATAGAAAACACATAATAGTGCACTTTACATTTAAGTATAAATGAATGTAGTAGTGAATTCCTTGTGCAGCTTTTGTGATAAGTTGCAGGATTTCTTTTTAGCAAGGGCAAAATGTTACAATACATAACATAGCATGTACAATTCTGCTAATGAACATTGTATTCTTCAGATTACTTGGATAAACATGGGGCAAACTGAGAAAAAAAGCCCTGAAGTTAAGATTATGAAGTTAATAGCAAAGCTTTTCAAGAAATTTGGTACAGAAAAGCCCTGGCCAGTTTTAAGTTTTCATTGACAAGACGTTGTGATGTCTGGAGTGTTGATGCATCAGCTTTCTCAAAGCTGATTTGTTTAAGACATGAAAGGTGTTTACAGAAACATTAAAATATTTCAATAGTTAAGTTGTGAAAATAGAATAGGCTATTTAGATAGGCTTAAAATACAAAATTGAAAATGAATTGATAAAATTCTCACTGTAAAGGCAAAAACGAAGACTTCTATGAATTGGGTATGGAGAAACTTGTACTGAAGAAATGTACTGAAGTTTAGGTTTGTTAACAAGGTTAAGTGTTAATGAAATACCAACCAAATGAATTAATAAAATCAAACAGCAAGTATTTGAATTTCATGGCCAGAATAGATTACAAATTAAAACAAAATTTTACAATAAGTAACGAGAACAAATGCTGCTTGAATGAAAGACACAAAATAGCAGATGCTGGAAATCAAAACAGAAATTTGTGGATGAGCCAGCATCCTTTGAGAATGGACAGTTGATTTGAACAAGAAATCTCAAACTTGAAACAGGGAAACAACTCAGTCAATTTTCTTCTTGTTCTTATTCACAGAATGTGGTCATCATCAGTCAAACAAGCATTTTATTGCCAATCATTAATTGTCTTCAAGGTGATCAGCCGTCATCTTGAACTACTGCAGTCAAGCGATGTAGGTAAATCTACGGTGTAGTCAGGGAGTATGTTTTGGCCCAGCCACAGTAAAGGAATAGCAATTCCAAATCAGGATGGTGTGTAACTTGGGGGGGGGGAACTTGTAGATCGCGGTATTCATATGCAACTGTTGCCAATCTTTCTAAGCGGTAGAGATCATGGGTTTGGGAAATGCTGCCGCAGGAGCCATGCTGTGGCACATCTCATAGATAGGACATACTGTTGCCACTGTGTATAGATAGTGGAAGGAGTGAATGTTGAAAAGTGGTAGATGGAATACTAATCAAGTAGATTGTTTTATCCAATAGAGTACTCCACCATACTCGTGATTAGTGTCAGGTAGGTGGTGGATAGGCTTAGATGTGTCAGGAGCTGAGTTACTCTGCAGTATATGTAAACTCTGACCTGCACTTCTAGCCGTATGGCTGATTCAGTCTGTTTCTGGTCAATGATAACCTCCCAGATATTAATAGTGGGGGATACAGCAATGATAATGCCAAAAGAGTGGTGGTTGGATTTTCTCTTCTTGGAAATGGTTGTTGTCTGACAATTGTCTGGCGCCAACGTTATTGGTCACTTATCATCCCAACCTGAATGATGTCCAGGTCTTGCTGCACATGGACACTGACTACTTCAGTATGCAAAAAGTCACAAATACTGCTGAACATTGCACAATCTGCAAACATATATTTTTGACCATATGATGGAAAGACCATATTATTGAAATAACTGAAGATGGTTGGGCTGGAATATTGCAGCAAGAATTCTTCAGAGTAATGTCTCAAGACTGAGATGATTGACTTCCAAAATTCACAACTATCTTTACTTGTACAAGGTGTGACTGACCACCTGAGACTGTTCCAACTGATTCCCCTTGACTTCAGTTTTACTCGAGATCTTTGATGCTACATTTAGTCAAAAGCTGCCTTGATGACAAGAGCAGTCACTCTCACCTCACCAGTTCAGTTCATGTCCGTGTCTGGACCAAGACTGTAATAAGGTCAGGTGCTGAGTGGTTCTGGCAATATCTAAACAGAGTCAGTGAGCAGATTATTGGTGAGTAAATGCACTTGATAGCACAATATATTCCATTTTCCATGACTTTGTTAGATGCTACATTCTATCCATTTTTTTTGTGTGCCTCAGAAACTGGACAATAAATAAAGATCAGCGTTAGTAAATAGAGGCCTTCGAAGTATGGATGCTAAAACATATGCTTAAAATTCCCTACAGAGACCATTAACAATTGAAATTGAAAGAACAAAAAGAACTGTTAAAAGTGACATCCAGAAATAAAATTAGTATTTCTGCCTTTGGTCAGAGCTGAAAAGTTAACAGCGATTTCTTCTAGAGGGCAAAGTGGCAGACAGAAGGGAGAGAAGTGCACTTAGGCATAGGATGGTGGAATCGCAGAGCTATTATACATGAGCCACAATGGATTTGGAAGCATGGCACCAGACAGATGTGTGTGATATACAATGTCAGCAGTTCTCCTGCTAGGAACTGATACAAGCAATACAGGATAGAAGGATTTGAATAAGTTACATATCAGGCAAAAGTCTGTCATCTTAAGAGAAAAAAATCCACTATTAAGTTTTCAGCAACTTCATACTTTATAACTACACAATTTCATTTTCTTCTGTTGTATTTATAATGATTTCAAAAATACACTGTAATAGCAAAATAACATTGAATTATTTTGATTCAATATTTCACATTTCTATATATATTTCTTGTTGTAAGTCCCTCATATCAGCCTGATATGCAAGACTATCTGGTGATGCAAATATAAAACTGTTTCAATTAATTTACTGAAAATGAGGCAGCTCTGTCAGATTTTCAATTTTGAATATGGATTTGCTGAATGTCTGCATGGATGCATTTAACTACTTTACATAAATAATTTTCTATGATTTCTGAGATGCAGACAAACAGGTGTTTGGATTAAATGTTTTTGGGCAACCAAAATTTTAGGTGCTAATGTAATATACTCCTAACAACAGGGCATGACTTCTGACCAATTAAAAAGAACCCTTACAATTTATTATTATTCACTAAAAGGCAGCGCTTACTACCAAAGTAGACAGCAATGAAAATTCCAATAAAGTTAATAGAATATACATTTATGTAAATTAACATGGGAAGATATTCTAAAACTCTGTTCATTATTAGAAACCACTTTTCTATGAGATTTGCATTGTGTTGGCTGTGGGGGAGAAATTGTCAAAAGTAAATAGCAAAAATTTAAGAATGTTTTGAAAAGTTTCCATATGCGACTGAATTATTTAATTTGAATTCAGAGAGAAGAAAATGGTACATAATCAAAGGCAGTGAAAAGTACAAGACATGTTGAGACAATAAGTCAATATTAAGTGTATACTACACCTTAAATTCTTTGGCACACTTCCGATATTCAGCTACATCACAGATAGCCAGCATGCCACCCATTGAACTGTAAGTATACTGCTGAAGATGCTCATGAATTAGACGATGGAAGCGAACTCCAAATTCTGTTAGAACAGTATCCACATTCTTTCCATCCATCGAATTTCGATTTTTTTCTACTTGCTTTCCAACATAGTCACAGACTTTGACACAAGCCTAACCAAAAAGGTCAAAGTATGACATTAATACAATTTATTATATTCTATTACGAAATGGAACATAATATTCTATGCTCAATGCAGTTGCTTCAAAACTGTATGACAATGAAACATTTAATGCTATTTTAGAATCAGTTTCAAGGTTGGTAAATATTGAGGAACTTTTAACTTGTAATGATTTTCTTTTACTTGCATGATTCAAATCATTAATGAGCCAAATAGAGCTTTAATTTTGAAACCAAAATTTATGTATATCTATACTGAATTTTTATTAATTCTACCTTCAGGGATAAGCACACCAACACTTGTGTACAAAACATTGATCCAAATTAATAAAGACTCACGGAGCTGTTTTACAATCAGACTCCTGCTGGGATTTATTGCTTGATGTATTTCTAAAGCAGCTGTTCCTGTGTAAGCAACAAAATTTTTGCAAACCTTGGCAAAATATTGTCACTTCTATCTTGGGATCACTGCATAAAATAGTCTTTGATGTATATGCTATTACTATAGAGACTAAAACTACACGTCAATCCATTATCGCCAGCTAGTTGCATCAGACAATAATTTTACTTTACATGTAATGTATGTATAAAAGGTAATGTGTTTAACTAAATGTATGAAATTGCGTGTTTTGAAAATTCCAAATGTTCACCATTTGCAGATGAGAGTTCAGACTGTGAACAAGTAATGACTCAAAAGTAAGCCATTTGCCTTGCCTCTAGGGGAAAAAGTGAAGTAATGGCCCCATCAGCTTCAGAACAGATAAAACTTTGTGACAACACAGGGCAAACATCAAGCAGCTCAAGCAAAGCACATTAGGGTCTGACAGTCAAAAATCTGGGGTTTCTAGGGATCATCTATCAATATCATACATTCAGGGAAATCCCAACAGAAACTAATGACATACAAAATGCAGCTCTTCCCAACTTTCTTCTTAGGAGATATCATGCCATTTAACTAGGTTGCATTCTGATTCCAATGACAGAAATGAAAGCAATGTTGTACTTCACAAGCCAACAACAGTTTGCCATACTGAACTTGTCCAACCATGCTTTTGAAAGGACGACATAGTGGCACAGTGGTTAGCACCGTTGCCTCATAGTATCGAGGACCCAAGTTCTTAAAGTGACTGTCTGTGTGGAGTTACACAAAATTTCCTAGTATCCACTTGGGTTTCCTCTGGGTTCCTCCCACAGTACGTGTGCAGATTGGGTGGATTGGCCATGCTAAATTGTCCCTTAGTGTCCAAAAGTGTGCAGGTTAGATGGATTAACCATGATAAATGTGCAGGGTTATAGGATAGGGCAGAGAGTAGGTCTGGTCAAATGTTCTCTGCAAGGAGTTGGTGCAGACTCCTTCTGAACTGTAAGGATCCTATTTTATGCTTATACAGAAGAAAAAGTGAGCTAATGCTGCCATGTTCACTGTCCAAGACAGGAGCAGCAGATACTGTGCAAATGATAGGAAAAGTACCATTCCTTCAGTCATCAATAATCTTTCCAGATATTTTTTGATTGACAAAGGAATTAAGGGTTATGGGGAGAAAGCGGGAAAGTGGTACTGAACCACTACAGATCAGCCATGATCTTATTGAATGGTGGGGCAGGCTCAAGGGGCTGGATGGCCTACTCCTGCTCCTATTTCTTATGTTCTTATGTAAGATAATATCATTAATTTGTCTCCTTATTTCCTTAAAGAAACAATATTGATCCAATCTACTGAATGGAGAGTGCTACCAACACAGCATGACTTGTTTGCTCAAACTTTTGCCTTAGTAAGACTATCAGGTTTTCAAGCTCCATTGTAGAAATTGAGTCATAACATAGATGATCAGCTCAATACCATTGGAGAATTACATTGATCGAAGTGCCACCTTCTGGATGAGGAACTAAAATGAAACGTGGATTCTGCGGCACCCTTCAACGAGCAGATTTTTTTTTTTTAAAAGAGATGCAGCAACATTTTGTCTCAATGATTAAAAAGCAGTTAATGTTTTGTTCTTTGCAGAATCTTCCTGTGTACAAACTGATTGCCACGTTTTCTTGCATAACAGTGATTGCAGTTCAAAAAAAAACAAATTTTAGATGCAAAGTGCTTTGGAACATCTCAGGCATGCAGCAATTAACTATGTAATGCAAATTCTCTCATTCTCTGTTTCTCATAAAACACAAAGTAAAACCAAAGGTGGTTAAAAAATGGTAAACAGATTCAAACTGAAAGCAAAAACCATGGAAATAACTGATTGCAGATCAGTAATTCCACCTTAAGACTGATGGCACAATCTTTTGACACAGCACAGGAATATATCCTAGAAAACCCATCTCAATTATTGTACATATAAATGTTACGCTTAATTCTCCTGAATTGTTGTGTCAAAAGATTGTTTATGGATACATATATTATGGATGGTTTATGGACACATTATGGATTGTTTATGGATACATACATTAGTATATTGAATTAATACGTTGTTTTCATCCTCAGGTTTGAAGTCTGTCTTTTTCTGTTCCACACTCAAGATGTGTTTCATGTGTCCAATCATGCAATTCAATGTCCTTCATAGAAAAAAGTAGTTATTTTTATTGAGATACAGCAGTTACTTTATTCAACGCTGGTGCATTTGGGCAATTTTAAAAAATGTGAACAAATAATATACTTACTGAAGTAGTGTAAATTGCAATATAAATTGTATAAAAAGAGGCAACTTTTGAAATATTTATATTGATAATTTAATAAACTTTAAAATATTTATTTTTGACTTCCACAATAACAAAATATACAATCTTCCCAGAATTGTTCCAGAGATGAGATGGATTCTGTGCTACCACAGGTTGATCTTGACTATTTTTATTAGTCATCTAGATGATATATTTAATGTGTCTACAGGTTTGCAAATGAACGATGAAAGATTATGAATACTGGCCTACACATGATATCCAAGGTAGAGATGGAGGGATTCAAACAGGCAAATGATGTTTAAGCTGGTAAAGTGCTGTGTTATATATGTAGACTGGGTAAATAAAGTTCACAAATAGGCTTACTACGCACTGCAATGAAGTTACTGTGAAAATCTCCTAGTTGCCATACTCCGATGCCTGTTTGGTACACTGAGGGAGAATTTAGCACAGCCAATGTACCTAACCAGCATGTCTACTGGACTGTGGGAGGAAACCAGAGCACCCAGAAGAAACCCACACAGACACAGGGAGAACGTACAGACTCCACACAGGCAGTGACCAAAGCCAGGTCCCCGGTGCTGTGAGGCGGCAGTACATCCCTCAAGTAAAAAACATTCATACTGGTAGATGCTGATTTGCTAAAATCCTATAATCAAAAGTGGATTTATGTTCTCAGTGGGGTAATGTAATACTTTGTATAATACTGGATAGAATTAACAGGGCCAGAGTGATCTCCTGGACTGGTTCTGACTGCCCAAATTTCCCAGGATTGCTTCCCACAAATGCCTGGATTTTTCAAATCTAGTTTCTTGCCTCTTCGAAATCCAATGGCTTTAGGTGAGGCAGTGCACATACTGTGTTTTAATTTGTGAATCAATTAAGTGGAAATTGGTTGGATGAGCTGGAGATCTTGCTCCTGTCCATCATGTAAGAGGGACTTCATTTGTGTAGAAAGACAGGAAAAACTAGGATTGTTCTTGGTGCAGGAAAAGTAAAATTGAACATTCCTGTTAAATCTTAAATGATGGGGTTTGATAAAGTAAATGAGAAGTTGTTTATACTGGTAGGTGGATTGGCAAATAGAGAACACAGATTTAAAACAACTGGAAAAGACCCAGTGGAGAAATAAGCTTTTTTTTAAAACCTCAGTTATAATATGGAATATACTGCTTGGTAAAGTAATAAAAGCAGACACAATATTAATCTTAAAAAAGAAATTGGATTTATGCTGAACAAGAGAAGGCTAGGAGAGAAAGCATGGGAGTGCAACTAATTGGATAGCTGCTTCCAGTAAACACACCTGGCCGAAAGTCAAATTTTATGATTCTAGAACCCTAAATTTACAGAATAGAGCTATGCACCTGCATCCAATTTAGGTATTGCCAAGGATTCAAAAGTCCAACCAACTGGAAAATATTTTGCTCATTAAAAAAGGACATTTTCAAAAAACCAGCAAGGATCTGGAGAAAGTAAAAGAAATGCTAAAAATATTCAATTCACAGCAAATGGTCCTTTAATAAAATCTGAAATCATTAGAACACATTTACTAGTTTATCACTGTGCTTCCAAATATAAATGCAAAATGCACTATAATCAACCAAATTATACCAAAGATTTTTCAGATAGTCAGCTACTGCAGAACCTTCAAAATCTTAATTTGAAACTAATTTCATTCTGAACGAAAACGCACTGAGAATTTTCAATTACCCAAACTTTAGAATCTCCCATTTGGATAAAAGGCTTTCTACGGTACAAAGAATAATTTTTATGGGGAGAAAAATGTTTATTTTGTTTATGGATTAAGCAGCTTAATAATGACACTATTTAGTGAAAGGCTCTATCTAACAGATGTCTGATGGATGATTAACCAAACGATAATGAGATGCTGTATAGACAGATGAAAAACTGTGGGGTTTAATGACATCCCTGATACAGCATGTTACAATGAATTTATATTTACCTGTCAATCCCTGTATCCAGTTTAACTTCCATCTGTTCAATCACTTCCTTCTTCTTCTGCAGGCACTCAGTCAATTTAGGAGAAGAGCTGCAGGTAAAGCAAACATTAACTTATTTTTTGCTTAGATTTTGAACTGATGTAACTCCACAAACGGAGGGGACACTGAGGAAAGTCTTTTGTTTTTGCAATTTTTATGATGAAAGATCTTTGTCACATTTTTGAAACCAACCAAAATCCATCACTTTCACAATGGAGAATTGGACACTTACTCCAAAAAAGACTAGACAAAGATTCCACATTTGACCCCCAGACTCAAAATTATTGGTTTACAAATAATTAACACAGTAAATGGAATTTGAAATAAGTTCCTGTTTCCAACTGAGGTGCAGAACAGAACTTGCTGGAAGATATGCGCTGCCAAATTTTTAACAGTTCTAATATATTTGGCTTTCAACTTACATGTTCCAAATTGCTGTTGAAGTAATCGCCACTGTTGTTTATCATTCCCAGAAATTTGTTGCTATGAGCATTGAGGGTGCAACATATTCACAAGTATATACAGACTTCATATGGGGAAGGTACCCAGGGAAGATGTGTTATATTTTTAATTCTCATTGCATGAGTTCCATATGATTATTGGCAAAATTCAGTGAAAAGTATTCTAGCCAATCAACAAAATTCTCTCACCTTATCAGTGGCATGAGGTGGTCATTAAACTGTTTGTCAAATAAATGAAAAATAGTATTTGCCTGTTGAACAACATCTAAAAAGTAAAGAGGTGCAGTCTTGGAATCTGTAGACGGGATTGCTGAGGAAAATAAAAGACAACACGCTCTCAGCTTTCAATCATATATAAAGAACCAATTATCAGAATACTAATTAAATATTATCTGTTTTATTAATTGCATAGTTCCTAGAAGCAGGCTAACTTAACCAAATTCATTAAGGAGATAGACAACAATTGACTCAGCCTAATTTCAAATCACTACAAAATAACAAAAAACAATGTACAGATGGCAACGAGATTTCAGAAACAGAAGTTCCTACTTCATGCATCTTGATTTCTCAGAGGAAGAGATAACTCAAATGGAATGGGAAATTGCTACATAACATAGTTTATCACAAATTCCAAAAGATTTTGGATAGTTCCAACCATAAGATAGTAGTTACACTCAAAGTTGTGGAAATTCAAGGCAAATCTTGGGAACAGCCATTAGCTGAAGGGTAGAAAATTGTGTAAAATGAGAGTTATGTTGAATGATTAAGAGAATGAAAATAGCATTTAGGTGGTTAAAAGTAGAGGTTAGATGAATGCATAAAAAAGTAGTGATGGACACATGGACAGCAGAGACCCCCAATTTTCACCTTGGAAAGGATGTATTTGAGGTGTGATTTTACTGAGTATTCAAAACCATCAAGGAATGTGAGAAAATAAATCCAGAGCCTTTTGGTTTAGAGTATTAAGTTCCAATCAGTAAGAAGAAAACTTTGGCTTATTGGGAAGTTCTTACAGATAGAATTTGAAATGCAAATCTGGAAATCATTTTAGAAATTGCACTGCATTGGGTGGCTTGTAGGAACTTTCTAGATGAATGATCTTGCTGATCCATAACTATCAACTGATCTTGAAATACAGATTAAAACTCTTAAAATTAGATTCAAAACTTACAAACATCAAAATTATACAATCACTTGTAACTTATAGCACTTCAACGTGGAGAAATGCACTAAGCAACTAAGAAAAACAAAGTGTGAAACAAAGATGAGGAGGGAAATCTCAAATGCCTGCTCAAAGAGATTAGTTTTGAAATGAAAATACTTTAAAAGGAAAATAAGACAAGCTTATGGGGGAGGGATATTTCAGAGTGGAACCTCGGAAACTGAAAACACCTAAAAGTTCACAAGAGACAAAAGTTGGCAGAACAGATGGTAGAAACAGACATGGAGTATACATGACAGCCTATACAACTATGAGAGTCATAAACTATTAGCCTTCTCAACCAGTTTGAGTCTCTGACAAGGTCCATCACATCATTCACCTCCAATCCCTTTCACAGTCACAGATAGATAGGACTGCACTCCTGTTTATTCTTAACTGTCCAGGCATCAACAGACGTCACTTGCAATGGCTTTTCTTCCTGCTCTGGTAAGGTTGACTTTGCAGTCTCTTATTTTCCATCAACATGTTATCCCACAACATCATTTGAAAATGTCCACATGTATACGGAATCTACCTCATTAGTGCCTCGTTCCCCATCTCCACTGATCAAAAAGTATCACACTGCTCAAATATCCAGTACTCGACGAATATAAATTTCAAGCAGATATTGGCAAGACCCAGGTCATTGTCTTCAGGCCCAACTCAAGCTCTGCTTCCTTGCCACTTGTTCCTATTCTCACCCGAGTATCTGTCAGAACTTGAATCTTGAGTACCATATTTGACTTGAGATGCATTTCTGACCATATATCTGCATCAAGTCACCAACCTACACTTCTGTATCACCAACTCCAAGCCATCTCAGTTCATCTATTGCTGGAACTTCCATCCACACCTATAGGCTTGATTATTCCAATGATGTTACTGAGGTATTTGATAGAGATAGAAACAGGAAAGTTGCAAGAAATTTCATTGGGGAACACTTTCCATAAACTTGAGGTCATCCAAAAATTTTACTGTTCGTGTCCTAACACTCCAACTTGTATTCATTCTGGTATTCACTGATCTACCTTGGCTCCCGATAAAACAACACTTCCAGTTTCAAATTCTCATCTTCCTTTTTATGTCCTGTCATGGCTTCTCCCCTCCTTTTTCTGTAAACTCTTATTGATTGCTTGTATATCTTCGGTTTTCATCATTCCATTATTGTTATCTGTGCATTCAGTCTGTAAAGCCCTAAACTTTGGAATTTCTTCCTTCATGATGCTCCTTAAAACTATCTCATTGACCAAGTTTTTGATCATTAATATCTCGATGTAATTTGGTATCTAATTTTATTTGTTAAAACTCCTATGGGATGTTTTGCTTTGAGAAATTTCATGTTTAGGTGGAAGTTGTTGTGGTTGGTTTTGGTTATGGGTTACAAAGATGTAACCTTCAGAAGGATTTAAACCAAGGACGAGAGTTTTTAAATTTAAAACTGATGTGAAATTTGTATTAATCAATGCAGTTAGAGGTAATGGCAAATGTAACTCAGTACATGACGACAGAATGTTGGAAGTGTCAATATTTAAAGTATATGGAAGATGGGATATTGGCCAATAGAACATTGGAGGCTTTGAGTCGGACATGAACGAGGGTTTTAGTTTGAGACTGGCTGAAGAAGGCAGGGGGCAGTTGATGGCTTGGAGGTGCAATAAGGCAATCCTTGTAAGAGATTAGATATAGATTCAAATAGAATGCAGAGTTGAGAATGGCCTAGTTAAGCCTGAGCGTGCCCTGGGAAGTGGATGAGTCAATGGTAACAGTGCACAGAAATTAAAGTTAATGGCTTTGTTCTACTGAGTGTTTATACAAGACAGCATGTCAAACAAGCTGTTTGACCACACAGGTTATTTCAAGAGTTTGTGAGAGAATGAACATGTTAAATAAGTATTATTAGTACAGATGTGGATGTTGATTTCCATGGCTTCAGACAGTATCATTAAGAGAAAACACGGAGTTGAGCAAAACAGAACCATGGATAGTCTCTACTGGAAATAGAGGGGAGGCAGATAGGCCATTTTTAAAGAAGCTGCAAAAAGATACACAAGGCCAAGTAAGAACCATCTCACCAAAGTTCAAATTGAAGAAAGGGCTTTAGAGAAAGATCACATGATCAGCAGTGCAAAAAGACCACAGTGAGGTCAAGAGGGATTGAGGAAGGTTCATCACGGAATGCCATTCATCACTTTGGTTAGGATCATTTGGGTCTTAATGATGTATATCTGATTGGAATGATTCAAACATGAAGACAGAATAGCAACATGTTTAAGGATTTTAGAGAAGAAAGGGTAGTTAGAAATGTTCTAGTAGTTAGTGACTGCAGAGAGATTAAGGGTGTTTTTTGGTGAGATACTAGTGACAATAAGTTTGAAAGGAAGATAGGGATAGTATACAAGATGATTGAATCACTTACAACATCAGCTGAAGTGGGGGCTAAGAACAGAAATTAAGAACATAAGAACGTAAGTAATAGCAGCAGGAGTAGGTCATCCTGCCTCACCATTCAATAAGATCAAGGCTGATCTGTAGTGGTTCAGTACCACTTTCCCGCTTTCCCCACTTAACCCTTAATTCCCTTGTCAATCAAAAACCTATCCACTCTTGACTTGAACATATTCAGCGAGGAAGCCTCCATCACCTCATCAGGCAGAGAATTCCAAAGATTGACTACCCTTTGCGTGAAGAAACTCCTCCGCAACTCCGATCTGAACTGCCCCCCCCTCCTAATCTTGAGGCTGTGCCCTCTAGTCCTGCTATCTTTGCTAAGCGGGAAGAGTCTTTCAACCCCTACCCTATCCATCCCCTTCATTATCTTATACGTCTCTATTAGATCCCCTCTCAGCCCTCTAAACTCCAAAGAGTACAAACCTAGCCTATTCAGTCTCTCCTCATAATCCAACGCCTTCATCTCCAGTATCAGCCTAGCGAATCTTCTCTGCACCCACTCCAAGGCCATTATATACTTCCTCGAACGCGGCAACCAAAACTGCATACAGTACTCCAGCTGCGGCCTCACCAGTACCCTATACAGCTGCAACCGTACCTCCCTATTTTTATATTCTATCCCCATAACTATAAAGGCCAACATTGCATTCACCTTCTTAATCACCTGCTGCACCTGCATACTGTGTTTTTGCGATTCGTGCACTTGGACCCCCAGGTCTCTCTGCACCGTCGCATGCTGCAGCTTTTTGCCATTTAAACAGCAATCGTTCCTACCATTATTCTTACCAAAGTGGATAACCTCACAATTGCTAACATTATACTCCATCTGCCAGGTCCTCGCCCACTCACTCAACCTATCCAGATCGCACTGCAGGCTTTCCACACCCTCCACGCAATTTGCTTTTCTACTCATCTTCGTGTCATCAGCAAGTTTCGTCACGCTCCACTCAGCCCCTTCCCCCAAATTGTCTATGTAAATCGTAAATAGTTGAGGCCCAGCACCGAACCCTGGGACACTCCACTAGTCACCAGCTGCCAATCAGAACAGCACCCATTAATACCTACCCTCTGCTTCCTATTAGGCAACCAATCCTCTATCCAGTCTAACACCCTACCCCTGGCTCCCTGCACCCTAACCTTCTGCAGCAATCTTTTGTGAGGCACCTTTTGGAAATCCAAAACCACCACATCCACCGGTTCTCCTCTATCTACCACACTAGTCACTTCCTCATAGAACTCCAATGAATTCGTCAAGCACGACTTCCCCTTAACGAATCCGTGCTGCGTCTGCTTGATCAAACCGTTCGTATCCAGGTGTTATTTCTGCTTTGACGACAAATTGGGTGATTAAATTTAATGTCAATAAAGAAATTTAACTAATCCATAGAGGAACTTCTATTAATTACCTGCAAGTCCAATTTCTAGAGCATAGTCAATATGCTCAACACATAAATATTCCACCAGAATAGTAAATATTCGAAAAGCATTCTTTGGTAAATCCGAAGAGTCAGATAGCTATATAAAAAAAAGATAAGAATTAGTAAAAGGAGACATTGCTTGATATAACAGTTATATTGAGCTGCCACAAACAAACGCTTCTCAGAATAACCTCTCGCAAGTGAGTTCAAATGGAAGACCGGAAGCCAAGAATGATACTCTACTATTTGTAGCCCACTCAAAGATCATGGCAAAGTTCCAATCTCAAAACTGCAGAACAATACAGTAATGTTTTAAATAACATTCTTACCCTATGACACCTCTCAAAGGCCTGTCTGGTCTCCTGCAAAAGATTGACAACTACCTCCTGCGACAGGAAAGTCTCACCATGTGTGTCAATACTTGGCCCCAGTGGTAAGTTGGTACGTTGGCGAATTCGCTCTTTTAGATCCTGAATCCTACAAAATATACATCCATTATTCAACAAGATCATCCTCAATTCAGGCGTACAAAGATTTACAACTATACTAAATCATAGAGAAGTGTTTGTAAGAGTATACAGTTAGCAAAAAAAAAAAGTTGCGACTACACAAACAGAAGTCATTTATCCCTTATGCTGATGTCTCCATACCTATGAGTGACATTTTGTAATCATAAGATTATAAGGCATAGGTCATTTGACCCATTGAGTTTGCTCAGCTATTCAATCTTGGCTGATAAGTTCCTTGACTCCATTCTCCCACCTTTTCCCCATAACCTTTGATCTCTTTACCAAGACTCATCTATCTTTGTTTTAAATACATTCAATAGCCTGGGTTCCAAAGCCTTTCTTCTGTGGCAATGAATTCTATAGATTCACCCACCCTCTGGTTGAAGAAATTCCTCTTCATCTCTTTTCAAAAGAGTCGTCTCTTTATTCTGAGGCTGTGCCCATGGCTCTTAGTATCCAATGGAATCACCTTCCCCAAGTCCACTACATCCAGGCTTTTTATTACTCTAAGTTTCAATGAAATTCCCTCCTCTCATCCTTCTAAATTCCATCAAATACAGACCTAGAGCCTTTAAATGCTCCTCATGCATCAAACCTTTCATTCCCAGGATCATTCTTGTGAACTGCCTCTGGACCCTCTCCAAGGCCAACATATCCTTTCTTAGATATTGGTTCCAAAATTGCTCACAATATTCCAAATGTGGTCTGGCCAGAGACTTTTAAAGTCTCAGCAGTACATCCTTACTGTTGAATCTGTGTAATATTATAGACATAACAAAAGCTATCTTCTCCTTAAAAAGTGAGTTAAGTGTGCAGAACTACCCATTTCCTGCAGGTTGTTTAGCACTGGGTAACTCATGTTTTCTCTTCCAGAGTGCAGTTCTTATGCTCTGTGTCAGTGTGTAGGGCTCCAAAGCTTTCATCACGTGTATAAATTTTCATGACCACAAAATTACTTGCTGAATTAGTTAGTTCATAATAACTCCATTGTACAAGTGGAGCTTCATATCAGTTTGAGGGAAGACAGCGGTATTGTTATTTGACTAGTAGTCCAGAGATCCAGGTTCAAATCCCACCGTAGCAGATGGTGGAATTTTTTTTAAAAATTCAATGGAACATCTGGAATTAAAAGTCATCATTGTCGATTATCGTAAAAATGCAACTGGTTCACAAATGTCCTTTAGGGAAGGAAGTCTGGTTTGGCCTGTGTGTGCCTCCAGCAATATGTTTGAGCTTAAATGCCCTCTGAAATGGCTAAGCAAGCCATTCAGTTGTGTTCAATCATTACAAAGGAAACAAAAGGAATGAACCGGACAGACCACACAGCATCAATACAAGCATGGAAAATGACAATGGCAAACCCAGTCCTGCCGACACTGTGAGGTCTTCCTCACTAACATCTGGGGACTTGCGCTGAATTTTGAAAAACTGCCTCAAACTAGTCAGGTAACAGCCTGATATAGTCATTCTCACGAAGTCATACCTTACAGATAATGTCCTAGACACTACCATTCCTGTTCTGTCTACACTTCCCATTGCCTTGGAAAAGCAGCCAGCGTAATCAAGGATCCCACACAACCCAGATATACTCTCTTCCAGCTTCTGTTGGAAAAATGATACAAGTCTGAGGATATTAACAACTAACTCACAAACAGCTTCTTCCCTGTTGCCATCAAATTTTTGAATGGACCTACCCATATTTTAAGCTGATCTTTCTCTACAACTTAGTTATAACTGTTATACTACATTCTTCACCTTTTTCTTTCCTTCTTTGTGAATGGTATGGTTTGTCCATAGAGCATGCAAGAAACAATACTTTTCACTGCATACTAATACATGTGACAATAAATCAAATCAAAAATCAAATATGCCCTGTCCCACCAGTAGGACAGACCCAGCAGAGGTGATGGCGACATAGCAATTGGTATACGGTCAGGAGGGAGTTGCCCTGGAAGTCTTCAATGTTAGCTCTAAATCCAGGAAGTCTCATGGCACTAGGTCACATGTGGATAAAAAACCTCCTGCTGATTACCGTGTACTCGTACAACTAATTTCAGTACTCCATGTTGAACACCACTTGGAGGAAGCACCAAAGTTGCAAGGGCACATGATGTACTCTGGGTGGGTGACTTAAACGTCATCATCTAGAATGGCTCAGAAGTACCACCGCAGACTGAGTGGCTACGTCCTAAAGGACATAACTACTAAACATGCTATACAGCATAAGCAGATGGTAATAGCTAAACGATCATCCAACAGATCAGATTTAAACCCTGCAGTCCTGCCACATCAAGCATGAATGATAGTGATCAATTAAACAACTCACTGGAGGAGGAGACTCCATAACCATCCCCATCCTCAATGATGGAGCAGCCCAGCGCATCAGTGCAAAAGATGAGGCTGAAACATTTGCAACATCTTCAGCCAGAAGCCCTAATTGGATAATCCATCTTGGTCTTCTCCGGATGACCTCAACATCACAGATGTCAGTCTTCAGCCAATTCGATTCACTCCATTTAATACCAAAAAGTAGGTAGAAACACTTGATATTGCAAAGGCAATGGGCCTGACAACACTTCAGCAATAGTACTGAAGATTTGAGCCCCAGAGCTTGCTGTGCCTCAAGCCAAGCTGTTCGAATACATCTACAATATTGGTATCTACCCAGCAACATGGAAAACTGTCCAGGTATGTCTTGTACAAATCTAATCCAGCCAAGTACCACTCCATCAGTCTACTCTCAACCATCAATAAAGTGGTCATCAATAGCGCCATCAGGTGGCACTTACTCAGCAAGAATCTGCTAACGGACGCAAAGTTTGGGTTCCACCAGGGTCATTCCGTTCCTGACCTCATTAGAGCCTTGGTTCAAACGTGGACAAAAGAACTAATTGTCAGAGAAGAGGTCAGAGTGACTTCAGTAGTGCAAAATAAGTTTGTATGGTGCCTTAATTATGATTAGAACAGTGTTTTAAAATGCAAAATATATCATTTACAGAAAGCTTATATAACATGCTCGACAATTCTGAAGTCTACCTAGAATTAAGTGAAGCATTTTGAAACAGGTGACAAGTTTCCATCAGCATGGATAAATCAAAGCAGAAAAGGGATGGATTGACCAGACAAAACTAGTGCTTCCAAATGCATAACCATTTTTTGTGTGGCTTTGCAGCACTGCAAATACCAGGACATTGCAACAAGGCAAGTTAGTAATTGCATGTACTGAATCAAAACACCGACTTTTCATCTAAAAAGAAATCACTCTTCCATTCAACAAAAAAACAGAGCTTAATATGGGAAAACAAACTTTGATGTACACAGACAACATAAACACACTTGAGCAAACTCAACAACTTTAAAAAAAATCAGCTGCACTAAATTACAAATTAGTTTCTTCACACTTCACTGTCCTGCATTTTCAAATGCTTTTTCAAAGCACTGTCCCTTAAATTTAATTATGTAATTGTACAGACATACCAAGCATTACAAAAGGGGACATAGTGATGGAGTGCACCTGCTGTGCATTCAGGTCATGGTATTTAATTAGATAAATTCATAAACGCTCTTCATGTATAGACAAGCTAAGCTGGTTTCTCGACTCTTCTGTGAAATCCAAATTGGATGTCAGGCCTGAAGCAAACTCAGTCACCAAAATAATCATTAAATTGGCACTGTAAATGGCTGCCTATCAAAGATAAAAAACCTTTATTGTATGAATCTGATAAATTGTTTGATTGCAATATAAATGACTTGAGTAATAAGCATATTAACAAAGTGCAAAGAGAGGGATAAGCAGATTTTCATAGATTTGTTCCAGAAAGTGTAATATGAGTGATTTTTAAGGAAATATTTTATGGGGCTGAATGCTAGTTACCACTCAAGCTAGAATATCCATTGAAAATTATTTTTCAAAGGAGGGAAATGATCACTACTATGGTAATAAATGATTTCTACAAAGGGTCGTTGGCCAGGGAAGGGGGGGTGTGTGTGTGTGTGTGTGTGTGTGTGTGTGTGTGTGTGTGTGGAGGGGGGGGGTCGCACAAATGGCCCAAGGGCAGGAATGAAATCACCAAACCATTCTTTTGGATTGACCCACTGCATATCACTTTCACTAGATGAGTATGACCCAATTTAATCATCTGAAATTGTGTTTCACACATCACTCAGTTTTTTGCTACAGGCTTCATAAACTGATTTACACTTAATTTGCCATTGAGGCAGCTTTGATGAAATCATGTACTACCATATTGTGCTTCAAAAAACTAAATTACTTTGAATTCAATTATGTTGATGAGGTTAGAAAGATTATCTATTCCAACCAAAACCTTTAGAATTAAACAATTTAAGTACAGCTACAACACTGGCATCCACTTGGCAATATGAAAATGGTACAGGTATGCCCTATACACAAAAAGCAGGACATCCAACATGGCAACAGGCGCCCCATCAGTCTTTTTCAATTGTCAGTAAAATCGTCAGATGGAAGAGGTCATCAGCAGTGCTATCAAGTGGCACTGGCTTAGCAATAACCTGCGCATTCACACTCAGTTTGGGCTTGGGCCACTCAGTTCCTGGTTTCATTGCAGCCTTGGTCAAACATGGACAAAAGAGCTGAAGGTCAGAAATGAAGTCAGAGTGGCAGCTTTTGACAACAAGGCAACATTTGACCAGATATGACATCAAGGCACCCTAGTAAAACTGGTGTTAATGGGAATCTGGAGCAAAATCTTCCACTGGTTAGATTCATACCTGGCATAAATAAAGATGATTGTGATGGTAAGGGGGTCAATCATCTCAGCTTCAGACAACCATCTTCAGCTGCTTCATCAATGACCTTTCCTCATCATAAGATCAGAAGTAGGGGTGTCAGCTGATGATTGCACAAAGTTAAATTATATTCAAAATGCCTCAGGTACTGAAGCAGTCCATATTCAAATGCAGCCAGATCTGGACAATAGCCAGGCTTGAGTTGACAGGTGGCGAGTAACATTCATGTCACACAGGTGCCAGGCAATGACCATCCCCAACAAGATGAATAACCACTGCCCCATGACATTCAATGGCATTACCATTGCTGAATTTCAGGCCATCAGCATCCCAGAGGTTATCATTAACCAGAAACAGAACTGGACTAACCACGAAAATAATGTAGCTTCAAAGGGTGGAGGCCAGGAATCCTCCAGCATTTAAGTACCGTCCTGACTCCCCAAAACCTGCCCACCATCAGGTTAAGTCAGAAGTGTGATGGAATATTCTCCACTTGCTTAGAGGAATGCAGCTCCAACAACACTCAAGAAACCAAACACTACCCAAAACAAAGCAATTCCTCTGTCCCACGGTAATATACCTTACAAAATTCATTGCCTCCATCACAGATATACAGTAGCACCATCAGTTTTTACCAAGATAAACTTTCGTAACTCATTAAGGCTCACTAGGTTGCACCTTCCCAACCCACAACCAACTAGAAGGACAAGGGCAGCAGACACAGGGTAACACTACCATGTGGAAGTTCTCCTCCAAACCACTCACCATCTTGACTTGAAAATACTCTGCCATTCCCTCACTGTCACTGATCATAATCTTGAAATTCCCTTCCTAATTCACTGTGTGTGTTTACAACACGGAGACTTGAAGACAACTCACCACTACCTTCTTAAGATTATTTAGGGGTGGTACTGGCCTAGCCAGTGAGGCCTATTTTCCATAAATGAATGAAAAAAAATATATAGTCTTGAAGTCCAAAATGTCAAATCATTTACAGGAGTAAGGCTGACATTGTGAGCAGACTAATCTTTGGTTTTAGAATCAGTGACTGATTATGAATTCCATCAGTAAACATTAGTCACATCCAATGTTCCCTGCAAAGAATGCACATGCACAAAAACCTGCAAGGTAACAAGTAACAAAAACACAACTTGCATATTCATATAGTACCTTCAATGTAATAAAATGTTCAATAACTTTTCACAGGAACATTATAAAATAAATAAGGAGCCACATGAATATCAGGGCAGCACAGTGGCAAGCATTGCTGCCTCATAGCATCAGGGACCCAGGTTCAATTCAAACCTTGGGTGATCAAGTGTGGAGTTTGCATGTTCTTCCAGTGTCTGCATGGGTTTCTTCCAGGTACTTTGATTTCCTCCCACACTCCAAAGATGTGCAGTTTAAGTGGATTGGCCATGCTAAATTGGCCATTAGTGTCCCAAGAAGCATAGGTTAGATGAATTAGCCATGGTAAACATCTAGGACTATGGGGATAGGGTGGAAGAAAGTCTCTTATCCAGGTCCTATCACAGGAAGTCGGTACAGGCTTGATGGGCTGAATGACCTCCTTCTGCACTGTACAGATTCTATGATTAGTTCAAATGACAAAAAGTTTGATCAAAGAGGCAGGTGCTTGAGTTCTTTAAATGGAGGAGAATGAAGTGGAGAGACAAAAGGGTATTGGAACTGCATTCCAATCTTTGGAGCTTAGACAACTGAAAGCACAGCCATCAATGGTGCAACAATTAAAATAGAGGATTTTAATTGAGTTTAACAGGTCAGAATTAGAGTGCAGATATCTCAGCAAGTTACGGGACTGGAGGAGAATACAGAGCTAGGAAGATGGGAGACCATGGAGGATGTGAAAACATGAATGAGGATTTTAAAATTGAAACGTTTCTTGACCAGGAGCCATGCCATATCAGTGGATGATAGATAATGGAATTCGTCCAAGTTCAGATATGGACAGAGTTTTGTGTAACCTCAAGAGGGAAGAATTTGAGAAACCATCCAGAAATGTGTTAGAATATTCACGTCAGAGCAAAATTTAAACAGTACCACATTTCGAAATGACTTGCCACATACAACAAAACATTACACAGAACACTGGTCCAGTCTGAGTCATAGAGGTTTACAGCATGAAAACAGGCCCATCAGCCAACTTGTTTATTACACCCTTTTGTTTTAAAACTTAAGCTAATCCCAATGGCCCATATCCCTCTATACCCATCGTACCCATGTAACTATTTAAATGCTTTCTAAAAAGATAAAATTGTACTCGCCTCTACTATTATCTCTGGCACCTTGTTCCAGACACTCATCATCTTCTGTATGAAAAAATTGCCCCTCTGGACACTTTTGAATCTCTCCCCTCTCACCTTAAACCTATGCCTTCTAATTTTAGGCTCCCCTACCTTTGAGAAAAGATATGACTTGTCTGTGACCCTCTTTACTTTATAAGGTCACCCCTCAGCCTCCTACACTCCAGAGAAAACAGTCACAGTCTATTTAGCCTCTCCTTATAACTCAATCCAACAAGTCCCGGTAGCATTCTCCTAAATCTCTTCTGCACTCTTTCTAGTTTAATAATATCTTTTCTATAATAAGGTGACAGAATTGCACAGTATTCCAAGTATGGCAGTGCCAATGTCTTGCACAACTTTAATAAGACATCCCAATTCCTGTATTTAATGTTCGATGAAACCAAGCATGCCGAATATCTTCTTCACCACTTTGTCCACCTGTGACTCCACTTTCAAGGAGCTGTGAACACATATCCCTATGTCCTCTTTGTTCTGTAACTCTCCTCAACGCGCTACCATTAACTGAGCAAGTCCTGCCCTGGTTCAATCTACCAAAATGCATCATCTCGCATTTGTCTAAATTAAACTCCATCTGCCATTCGTCAGCACATTGGCTCAATTGATCAAGATCCCGTTGCAAATGGAGATAATTTTCTTCACTGTCCACTATGCCATCAATATTAGTGTCTTCTGCAAACTTATTAACCATGCCCCCTATATTCTCATTCAAATCATTAATATAAATGGACAAATAGTGCGCCCAGCACTGATCCCTGAGGCACACTGCTGGTCACAGGCCTCCAGTTTAAAAAATAAATCTCTACAACCACCCTCTGGCTTCTGTCAAGAAGCTAGTTTTGTATCCATTTATATACCTCACCATGAATCCTATGAGATTTAACTTTATGCAACAACCTACCATGTGGTACCTTGTCAAAGGCCTTGCTAAAGCCTATGTAGACATCAACTATACTGCCCTCATCTACCTTCTTGGTTACCTCTTCAAAAAACAATCAAATTTGAGAGACATGGTTTTCTACTCTCAGAACTATGCTGACTGTCCTAATCAGTCCTTGCATCTCTAAATGTCTGCAGATCCTCTCAAAATATCTTCCAGCAATTTACCCATCAGAGATGTGACGTTCACTGGCTGTAGTTCCCATGCTTTTCCCTGCAGCCTCTTTTAAACAAAGGTACAACATTTGCCACTCTCCAATCTTCAGGCACCTCACCTGTGACTACTGATGATTCAAATATCTTGGCTAGGAGACTCACAATTTCCTCCCTAGCCTCCCACAATGTCCAGGGACATACTTCATCAGGTCCTGCAGATTTAAGATGTGCTTTAAGACTTCCAGCACTTCTTTCTCTGTAAGATATACATTTCTCAAGACATCACTATTTATTTCCCCAAGTTCTCTAACATCCACGTCACTCTCAACAGTAAATACTGTTGAGAAAAATTCATTTAGGACCTCACCCATCTCTTATGGATCCACACATAGATGACCTTGTTGATCTTTAAGAAACCCTACTCTCTCCTTTGTTATTCTTTTGCCCTTTATGTATTTGCAGAAGCTCGTTGATTTTCCTTTGCCTCATGAAGACTTGATAAATCATGAAGACTTTAATGAGCGTTAACAACACAACAACCCAAATGCTGGAAAGGCTTGGCAGGTCTGACAGCATCAGTGGAGATAGAATAGATGTAGAGATGCTGGCTGACAACACCAGGTTTAAGTCCAACCGATTTATTTGATAGTAAACTCACAAGCTTTTCAAGGTTATTTTCTTCGTCAGATGAATGAGGTGTTCTGGTCTCAGACAACACATATAACAGCACAGATAGTTTACAGATTACTGATTAAATTTGCATTCTAATCAATAATCTGTAAACTGTCTGTGCTGTTTTATGTGCTGTCTGAGACCAGAACACCTCATTCACCTGACGAAGAGGATAACTTCGAAAGCTTGTGAATTTACTATCAAATAGATCAGTTGGATTAAACCTGATGTTGTCAGACTTCTTACTGAGATAGAATACAGTCAATGCTTCAAGTCAGGATGACCCTTCTTCAGAGTTCAACAATTTCAGACTATAACCTCTGTGCTTTTCAATATGGTAGCTGTTGGCGATTCTGTCTTCCTATTTACACTTTCTCTAGGCACATCTTTTGTCTATTCCTATCTTTTTTCGCCTTTCATCATTCCTTTTGTCATTTAATTTCTCCGATGTTCCATTTTATCACAAACATTCTTGTTTGCTCTGACCCATCTTTCTAGGCTTAAACACTTACCTTTCTAAGCGTTCCATGACTGACCAAGGATCACCATCCTGAAATGTTAACCCTGTTTCTCTCTCCAGAGGTGCTGTCAGACTTGCTGAGCATTTCTAATACTTGTTTTATTTAAGCATTCTAATCCCTACTTGACCCAATCTATGTCAGTGTTTTAATTTCAAAACACTCAATCTTGTACCCAATCTAAAAATTCGGGTAGCAATAACAAAGACTGCTTAATGTAAAATGATGAGACTATCAGAAAATATCAAAAACCAAATCGAATTTCTTAAAAATTTGTTTCAAGTAATTCACTTACCCTCCAGAGCCATAGGATCGTTTCTGATGATTTTTGGAATCGTAATAGCGTTGTAACACCATACTACTCCTATTTTTCAAGTACGCAGTTTCAATTTCTATATAATTTTCAAGGTATGAAATGAAAATGCCTTTGATCATCTTAGCCAAAAAGGTCTGCTTATCAGTGCCAAGGTCGAACTCTGATAACTTGCTTGCTAAATTTGTGGTCCTGTAGGACAGAAACACAGTATTACATTTATTACTTGCTCCCCCACCCCTGCCAACAGTACTCAACCAACTACCAAATAGCATTTTTATTATACATCTTGACCAAGTAGATTTGACTTTCACGTTTTCCTTCCATTTGTAACATACTTTACAGCTCAACTCACAGACAAACTCAGCTTAGCAAGCTCTCTGGAGAGTTCAGCTGAGATTTAAATACATAACTTTTGAACACCATTATGCTTGTTTTAATTTAAAACTGTATTCCACCATTCAAGGCACAGCATATTAGTGGATTGACATGCTGTGCTACATGCGAGTCTGGGTAATCTGTTAAAAGTAAGCCTTGCAAGAATTTGGTGTTTGGGTTTTGCCCTCCAATGTACATATCACATCCATGGAAAATTGAAAAAAAATGCAGGGAAAATATGCAAATATAAAAGCAGTTAATTAGCTTTCATGTTATGAAACAGCAGCTTGAAGTGCATTCATCAACCTGAATGGAGGAGATTAATACTCAAATTTTGTAACTGCAGTGCCAGTGCTGATTTTGAAACAATTCCCCAACAAATAGCAATAGTCATTGTTACAAGACATCTGCAGACAAGGAAGACTATTTATCTTAGGTCAACTATCTGCAATGGTCTGCGCATTCCACGTTGCATCATCCAATTGTGTTGTTTTAAATAAGTATTATGCTTTTATCTTTGATTCTATTGAGAAGTCCCATTCCATAAAATTGTCACAATGTATGAAGACAACCTTTGATATCAGTTTTCTTTTCAATAGTTTGAACCACTCTCCTGATTTTCCTACATCTGCAGTTTAATTTGAATTATATTTTTAGCTGGAGTACTGCTGAAAAACAGACATGTCAAAATTTTTCATCTTGAGCTCAGGACAGATGCAAGAATGCCAAATTCCAAAGAGAGCAACAATTTATACTCCATCAGAAAAGACTGCTGCTGGGTTGACAAGTTTACTCCAATCAATTGAGAGTTTGCCATGGAAAACTTTTGTGGTGGTGGGTTTGTGTGTGTGGTGGGTGTTTGTTGGTTGTTGGGTGGGGGGTGGAACCAGGGATTGCTCCATAGCTGTGCAGATTAGGTTGATTGGCCATGTCAAGTTGCTCCTTAGCGTCAGGGAAATTAGCAGAATAAATTTGTGAGGTTATGAGGATAGGACCTCGGTGGAGTTGTTGTCAGGCTCAATGGGCCAAATGGCCTCCTTCTGCACTGTATGAATTCTTTAGTTCTGATGCATCCTTTTCCAGCATCAAATTTGCACAGTAAGCAAATAGTCTGATATTGACTTCATGTTAACAGCAATTTAGTTGTTGGCATCACATTTTTCAGGTTCTACTTTAAAATTTGAGCACAAAAAAATTAAGGCCGCATGAATACTGAGCTAGTGCTGCACTTTCAGAGATGCTGCTTGTCTTTTGGATGAAACATTAACCAAGGCACTGCCAACCCTCTCAGCTGGATGCCAAAGATTCCATGGCATTATTTTGAAGTGTGAGGGAGTTTTCCCTAGTGTTGTTGATAATATTTAGCCCTCAAACAACATCACAAAAACAGATTATCTGGTAGTTATCACACTTTTTTTGAGAGAGAGTTGCTGTGCACAAATTATCTAAGGTGCTCCTTACGTTACAACAATGACTACACTTCAAATCTATTTCAATGACTATAAAGCACTTTGGGATACCTCGTCGTAATGAAAGCCAAATATACATTTTGAAACTGAGTAACTTCCCACAATATGCTGGGACAAATGATACAAATACTATGGAATACTGTATTAAAGAAAACACCAAGAGAAAAAGCATCACTGACCTACAGCACATCTACCATGCCACTTGCAAAATTACATTTTAAGCCAAAATGAGGATTAATTTTTTTTGAAAGGTACTCTATTACCCCAAACAAGAAAGTTAGCTCTTTACATTAAAGTATTAAAAAATTCACCTCTTCCCATATGAATTTCAATATGTATCACGGGAAGCAATACAATAAAGTCCTGCCTTTTGCGACTTCCTTGTTCCTGTTTTCACTTATTTGCGCTTTGTAACACGTACAGTGCATCACTGTTCATTACATAAGCTATATTCATTGATCTGTGTTTGAATCTCTGTACTGATTCTTTGACAGTTACACTCTTTAAACATAGCTCAAATATGGCATCAGTTAATGTACCCTAAGGTATTAGCTTCATTGTTTAATTAATTTGAAATAGATCTTTCACTTTACAATGATTGTTTGCAATTGCGTACGTCTTGGTGATGAGGCTCTGGAATATAACAGGTGTGGTGTGACAGACGTTGACTCTTGGAATAATTTCAGAGGGAACTAGACTAGTTCCTGATGAGGACAGAAATCACTTGATTATAGAATCTAAGTGTCTGTATAAATCTTTGTAATCCTTGGTTCGTGAGACCTCCTTGGCTGTTTTCACAAGGGAAGGGGGGCTGTTATCGGAGCAGAAATCTCATTCAAAAGCATGTTCCTCCTTGATGATTTTGCCGTTTGCAAGGTTTCACAGGAATGTAACCTCACAAATGGCAGAACTTAACTATATCGTAATTAGTTGAAGTCAATGACTGATGTTTAAAAACATCTACTTTTTTGAAAATGAGTCACAAATATTATTTGAAGCACGATACTTATAATTAAGACACAACATGGTAACATCTTACCTTGTATATAGGTCATATAGGTTCTTTAAGTATTGTTCTGCATCAGATCTTTTACATTCTTCTAATCGATCTCGGATAAAACTCTAAAACACATATGCAAAGGGCAATTATTTCCAACACTAGGATTTTGAATACATAATCTATGATCACCAAGTGACAATAAATTGATTGCAGCACATAACTCAATCACATCACCAATGAAAGTACACAACAAATAATCACGTGTGCAACAATTGTAAATAAAAACAATGAGTACTCAATGCTTGAATTTACTTTTGAGAAACAAATTAGCTAAATGTCTTGTTAAACAGCAGTGCTGATGTATCAGAAATATTTCAGGCTAATTAAGGGTTGGCAATGCGTCACAAAAGGTTTGAATGTCAACAAGATTCCCAGATCAAATTTCTAAATCCCAAAGTTCACTCTTTTTAAAATGTAGCGCATGTGTTTTTGTTTGGAAATATGATAGAATTCTGTATACTGTGTCATTTATAAATAGGGACAGTAAAAAAAGGAATGATAACTCCATTTGAAACACTGGTTCTGCCTCAACGGAAGTACTATGCCCAGTTCTGGGCACTACACCATATGAAGGATTAAAGAGGGTACAGAGAAGACTGTCAAAAATGGTTCCAAGAATGCAGTAGTTAAATTATTGGAGTTAAATAGATTAAGAGAACCTGGGGCTCTTCTTCTTGAAAAAGAGATTAAGAGGAGATTTGAGAGAGATGTTCAGAATCTGGACAGAATATATAAAGAAAAACTGCTCCCACTGGTAGAAGAATCAAAAAGCCGGGGAGACCGATTTAAAGTGACTGGCAAATGAAGGTGACTGGTGACATGAGTAAAATCTTTTTTATTCAATGAGTGGTTAAGATCTGTAATGTACAACTTGAGTGTGTGGTGAAGACATATTTAATAACATATTCAGAAGAGAATTGGATAATTATTTGGGAGAGGAAAGAAATTGCAGGACAATGGGTGAAGTGGGAAAACGGGACATGATGAGTTGCTCTTGCAACAATCCCGATAGGATGATGGGCTTCCATTTTTTTTTTAATCACTATTCCTTACATCAGCTGGAGCATAGAACATACAGGCCCTTCAGCCCTCAATGTTATGCCGAGCTGTGTCCAAACCCAAGATCAAGCTATCCCACTCCCTATCATTCTGCTGAGCTCCATGTGCTTATCAAACAACCACTTAAAAGTTCCTAAAGTGTTCAACTCCACTATCACAGCAGGCAGTCCATTCCATACCCCAACCACACTCTGAGTAAAGAAAAGAGTAGATGGTCACACAACTGTGATTTTAAGTATGTGCATAGTAAAACTTTACCTGAAGTTTAATCTCAAAAATGTTTTGTATAAGTTTGGCCATCACATTCTCTGGACTGCTGAAGACTTCACGAACTTCCTTATTTACTCGTTGGCATAACGTGGCTGTATCTTCAAATAAATCATTCCTGAAGTATGAGCCCTACACAGAAAACATTTAAAACATTACAGGTTATGGAATACAATGGATTAAGATATTGTACTAAATATAGTTAGAGTCGAAAATATATTTTGCACGTAAACACTGAACATTTAACATAAGGAAATGAAACCATGCACAAAAGATGGGGTTATAGCAGATTACCTCTTGGCACTGTTTTATATATACATCCACACAATGAGAATAACCCTGAAAGAGAGAAAATAGATCCATATTTCATAAGGTTTAAATGAAAAATTGAGATTAAATTAGAAAGCAAAAATTAAAAATAGAATTCTTAGTTCCTCGATTGCAATGGGTTTCCATGAACAATGAATGTCTCTTGGTTATCTATTTTTAATAAAATCAATTAAAAAATTAAAAACACATACACGCAAGACTGATGACAATAAGCAGTGTAAAACAAGAAAAGCTGAAAATTGAGGTCAGGCAAAACTGAATTTTTCTCTCTCCACAGATGCTGCCTAAGCTGTTGAGTATTTCCAGCATTTTCAGTTAATATTTCAGACATCCAATATCTGCATGGTAGCACAGTGATTAGCATTGCTGCCTCACAGCACCAGAGACCTGAATTCAATTCCTGTCTTGGGTCACTGTGTTGAGTCTGCACAGGTTTCCTCCAGGTGCTCAAGTTTCCTCCCACAGTCTGAAAAGATGTGCTAGTTAGGTGCACTGGCCATGCTAAATTCTCCCTCAGTGTACCCGAACAGGCACCAGAGTGTGGCGATTAAAGGATTTTCATAGTAACTTGATTGCAGGTTAAAGAAAGAGTATTTGTGACACTAATAAATAAAATCTACAGTATTTTGCCATTAGGAAATATGAAGTCGATGTTGAAGTAGATAAATGTGAGAAGTTGACAAGAATGAGACAGATGTGCGAGGCAGAAGCAGATAGCAAATAGCAAAGGATTGAAACTAAAATGAAAGAGACTAAAGTAGAAGAAAGTGTAGCAGGTGACATATCAGCAAGTGAAATAAATGAAACAAGTAGGTAAAAATCAGAAATCAGAGAGGGGAAGCAACTGGAATTGAGAGACAAAGGATTAAAATTATTGAGAGATATGAAACAGTTGAGTAAAACTGATGAGATAGATACAAACAAATTGATGAAACAAAAACATATCTGCAGAGGTAAAACATAATAAGACAAAAAAATGTCAATTCTTCACCAATAAGACAGTGAAGGTTTGGATTAAAAAACAGCAGGACCGGTACAATGTAGTAAACATTCTGAATAATTACTTCTTCTACTACTCTCAAAGGAAGTTAAAACGTGTTTTCTTAAATGGAGAAGCTTTTGCAAAATGAATGACCTAATAGACAAAAGACTCAAAAAATTTCAGAGAATATGTTATTTATCTTAGCAAGGCACTGCAAGAAGTATTGATAATCAAAATGAGTGAGTTACTAATATTGGCAAGGTGCCAGCACATTGGAAACCGACCTCAGTTCTCACCTACAAAGGATAACAAAACAAGCACAAGCAACTACAAACCCATTAGTATCGCTTCACTCTCTTAACAATAATTAAAAAAAAAAATCAAGAACACACTCAAGGTCTATCTGTGCTATAATAAATGAACAGCAGTCAACCTTGTTTCAGGAGGGAAAATCCTGCCTGATCAACCTCTTGGAAACATCAAATAGAGACTGTGAAAATCCCTTCAAACCTGTGGGGAGTCAGGGAAATTTTGGGAATGTGTAAGAAATTATTCAGGAGTTCAAAGCTTTGGGAATTTGCTGCAGAGGAGAAGAAACAGCATTGAGTTGAGAAGAAATCAGAAGTACGTCAGTTTTCAGCCTCAAAAGAAAATGCCTCAGATGATCTTGGATCATAAAGTCAGGGGAAGTGGGTAAGGGAGAATGGGGTCTTTAGTAAACATTAACAATTAATATAGTTAAACTTAAAATGAATACCTTAAAATGGAGTAAAACTGATGCAACCTCATGCATCCTGGAAATTTCACCTCTCTTCTGTGCATTTGTAAATTCTTGAATCAACTGGCATTCCAAGTCATGATATTTACCTAGAAAAGTCAGAAATCATCTTTTACTTTGTTTGATACTTGGAGTCTGAAATCATTTATTAAATCATTGAGTAACAAATTCTCAGACTTTAGATAGGAGCATTGAATATATTTTTAAGACAGCATTTTGTCCAATCATAATATGACAAAGATTTGTAAACTGTTCTATGACTATTGGACATCCTTCAACTTCTCATTAACCAATTATAGTATTTTACTGTAGAAAGTTAACTTCTAATCGCTACAAAGTTATCATGGCATACTGGGAGAACATTAGTATCCAAACTGTATTTGGAGGGTTTCCTTACAATAGTTACAAAACATCAACATAATCACAAAAACTCACTTGCAATCTTTGACTTCACTTCTGCAAACCTACAAGGAATGAAGAGAAATACCCCATAAGAGAACTGTTACTACCTTTTTTTTTATTGACAACTTAATAAGTGACAACTTTCAGTGTCTGATGAATACTCCAACATTTCACAAAAAAAGTGCAATAAGATAAATTAACTTATGAATTCTAATATACCTCCTTACCCTTTATCAAGGCATTTGAAACACAACAGTATGATCTCACTGGTTAAGCACTTCATTCTCAATATATTGTTGCACTGAACGCTGAAATTCATTTACATAAAAGAGAAAACAGTACTTTGTTGCAGTGTGTATGGTTACTTTTTCAATCCTGACAATTTCATTCAAATGCCTACAAAGTTAAAGGTTATATAATGAAATTCTATTTTGAATATTTGCTCACCTGTCAAAGGGCAGTTCTTGAGCAATAAGGTGCAGCTTCTGAATTATATCGGCTGCTTCCTTAATCTGAAGAAAAAAGGTCATATTCAATTATGACGTAAAAGATAATTTCTTTTCTGCTTCAAAAAAAATCGAAAGTTCTAAAAAGGTGGTAAAAATATAAAACTAGTTTGCCAAATTTAAGGATCCTTCTATACATCAAAAAGAATATGATTAGTGAAGAACGCAATCTTGGACTATTTTATCCAAAACATAACTATGATTAAAATTAAAAAAGACCACTCATGCACAAATAATGCACATTATTAATGCTCTTCTGTTCCATCTTCATTAGGTTTAACTCTCCATCGGAAGGGCTTAAAAGTTGAGCAAAATGAAAATGTACACGGTTTATAGAAAACTGCAGATTACTGATGGCACTGACTCAGCCAGTGTCGGGTATTACTCCGGATCCTAGCAAAGGAAAAAGTACAATTTATTTTGTGGCTTTAAGTACTGTTTTTTTTTCCTGTTTGCAAATTAGGAATAATTTACAACACTGATGGCCATCAGTAGCCTTCTTTTCATCATATCACATCCTCATGATGCTCAGCTTAGCTTCCTTCTAACTATAAGCTTCAATGCAAACGATGAATATTCCGTGGAATGATTAAGTGAAAGATCTTGACTGAAGAATAATTTACACACTGCTTACATTATTGCAATGGTTATCCTTCAAAAATACTTCATTGGTTGCATAACATTATTGGGATATTCTGCAAATGGTATTACTGGAATCTAAGATTTTCTTTCTATAACCCAAAATGCAGTAAATCTCTTAATAGAACTGTGTTGGAGCAAGATCTATCTTGAGATGACTCTGTTTAAATTTGTGATAATAATGCATAATAATAATAATCATTAATAATAATAATCATTAAGTCTTAACTGTTCAATTTCTAGTATGAAAGAATACTGATTACACTTTAGGGCACTGAAATTAGTAAAAAAATACTACCATTTTAAACTAGCTCAGATTACTATTAAAGGATACTGGAATTATATTAAAATACTAATCACCAGCCTACAACACTGCGTTGATATGTCTATAAGAAATCTAGTATTCATGTCAAGCAGGTTAGAAACTGAATGGTTAACTTGACGAGTATAAAGTGGGAGTGTGACGGAAAAAAGGCAGATAGAGAAGGATGGGCATATAAGACAGACAGGGATCAAGATAAAGACAACAGTGACAATGGAACACTAGACTAGGGCTCTCAGCATTAAGAGGAATACGGGAAAATTGAAAGAAAGGTTAAGATGGAAGGGAAAAACTGGGTTTAGGTAGTATTTGATCAAGCCTTTTCCAATGAGCAGATGGCGTATCTGATACCATCACCAGAGATGATGGTATCAATGAGCTGAGATAAGTCAGGAAGAAGGGATGGCATGATGTCTGCATGAGTATGAATACAATGCTTAGTGAAGGTAATGGAAAGAAAGTGGATGCAGTTTTTCAGTTGTGGGTTAGAGTTTCTTCATTGTCCAATAATTATTTCCACTAAGTGTTTTGGGGATCAAGGGGATTAAGCACTCTGATCTCTACAGTGAGGAAGATTGAACGGTCGAGGCCGGAATGGTCTACATGTAATCTATTCTCACCCTGCTGCTTCTCCTGGAACAATGCATCCTTCAAATAACTCTCTCTTTTCAGCCAAGAGTGTGCCGATCCATAACTGTTTGATGGGCTGGAGGAGGTGGAACTTCCTCATTTAAAGAAAACAAAAAAGTGGATATCTGCACTGTGTGGCTGGAGGTGAAGTGGAGAAATGCAAGAGTTTCTGTGACAGGTACAGTGTGAATCTCAAACAATTTGCATTATTTATTTAATTGGACTATTTAATGCTGTCAGACCATGGATAAGTAGATGCAACTCTACATTCTGTTTCCCTGTTCTTTTTTACTTCATATTCTTTTTGCTTTGGTGGTCAGTGATTTCCCAAGCAAAGTTATTAATCTTCCAACTGTTATTTCTGCTTCATCTATTGCCAAGTGCTTCCTTTTCCCCCAGTCAGCCTTAATGAATGCCATGGAGAATAGTTCTTGTGGCTTCATTGGGCTCTTCCTACGGATACGATAAGTTGCCAGCAGCTGTTTTAGTTTGACTTTCATGACTCTATGAAAATAGATTGAGAGGCGCATGGATGGATAGGGATGAGTGCTTCAAACTCTGGGACAGATTCTCCAAAATCTTAAGTGTCAGCAATGGGATGGAGGAAGCAGTGGACACGTTAGATGTTTCTTTATTATACTTATTTAGCACATAATGATTATACATATACCCAAGCACTACAATTTTCTTGATAGCAGCTGTGGATTGAAAGTTAAAGTACCGTTAAATTTTAGCTGTTGCTGAAACACATTATAGATTTTGCCATCCAAAATTTTAAAGATCTTCATACTAATTTACTCCTCATTTATGCTGTTGATACATTTTTATTAAAATTTTTCAGCACACAATAGAATTCAATTAACTAAAGTGAGGGGGTGGAAGGATGGAATCTCACTTCTTTATCCATGTGAATATGATTAAGCCAAGAGCCAAAATTCTTAGCTTCATTAGCAAAATTGGAAAATAAAATGAAAAAAAATACTAACAAATGCTTTATCAGCACTCTGCAGGTTACCACTTTTAATTTACATTTCTGAACAATGAAACTGTTAGACTCTTTGAAAAGTTTAGACTCTCAGTGGTTTGAAGTCTGACCGTGCTAAGTCATGGTAGCAGCTTGTAATTAGAGAAGGACTGCTTACTGCTTTGAACCATTTTTACCCTGCTGACAGCACTTACCTTTTCTGAATTTGTAAAAACGTCAGACTTCAGCTCTCCATCCAGAAACTCATTAAAGTATTTCATCAGTTTCTGCGCCTCTACAGCTCGTTGCCTTGGTGTATTTACTCCCTCCAGTTGGTCTCCAAGGTGACAAACCTTTGTTGCTACGTAGCTGATATGTTCATCCAGCTCCTGGAAATGCTGGAAGGCAATCTATAGACATAGAAGTGAAGTGTCAAAATTAAGGTTGCTATTACATACATTGACCAAATATCTCACTTTAACAGAAGAAACACTAATTATTGATATTTAAGATTCGATGGTCATGAAGAATGAAATGACCTTTATGTTAAAAAAGCATTAAGAATGCTCAGTTTTTCTCTTTAAAAAAATAAATCAATCCTACTACCCAGTGACAAAAGTATATTGCAATGCAGATTTCAACAAAGCATCGTTGGCGCTTTATTAGTTGAGAATTCCATGTTTTGAAGGACAAAATCAGTCTTCATCCTATTTTTTACCAATCTCACTCAAAATGTTACAGGAGAAGCCGATTTCAAATTGCTTGACCTTGCCGGCACTTGCAAATATGGCCAAATGCTACTTGTCCCTGCCGCTAAAACCTTCATGATTTACTTGTCCAACTCTGGTCTACTATGTGTTGCAAACCACACCACCATTTGCAAAGTCTTCAGTTGCTGCATCTCTAAAACTTAGGATTCTAAGTGTCAGCCTGGTTCAGTTGGTAATGTTCCTGACTGCATTCGAAAGCCACAATCTTTGCTCTATTCTCAGAATTCAGTACATAACCTAGACCAATGTAGCAAATACAGCATTGTTAGAAATGTCATTTTCATACAAGAGGTTTAATCAAGATCTCATTTTCCTGATCAGTTGGATTTCAAGATTTGTCCCACATTTATAGTAGTAAATTCGCTCTTAATCTGATTCCTCATCACCAAAAACAAAATAATGAATCCTCTATTTAATTTGCTCTTCATGAAAGAGTGTATGCAAATTGATTGTTTTTGTACAAATGAGTGCACCAGTGACTACACTTTAATAAAATTCATTGAACGTGAAGAACTAAGGGACATGCCAAAAACATTGCAAATGCAAGTTTCCTCACTGTGCTCTGTCTCTCCACCCCTACAAAAGCCTCAAAATTGTGTTCTTCAACCAGACTGTCATCTTCTTAGGAACAACAGGCCACTCAGCCTCTCCAGCCTATTTATTCAATAAATTGATCTGATTGTCACCTCAACTCCACATTCCCACCTATCATGATAACATTTCACCTCTTTTAAGAAAGAATCGAGCTCTGCCTTAAGAGTGATCTAAGATTGTTTCCACTACTTTCAGGAAGAGTTCCAGAGACTTACCACTCTCAAAAGAATATATTTCTCTTCACATCTGTCCTAAGTGGACAGCCCTTTATTTTTAAACAGTAATCCCTTGTCTGAGATTCTCCCATAAAGAGCAAACATCCTTTCTGCATTTATCTGTTCAAGATCCCTCAGGATCTTATATGATTCAATGAGGGCCCCCTTTTACCCTTCTAAACTCACAGGTACAAGTTTGGCTTGTCAAACATTTCCACACAAAACAACCAACTATTAGTCTTGTAAACCTTTCCTGAACTGTTTCAAACTCATTTACATCCTTCCTCAAATAGGGAGACCAATATTGTACAGTATTCCAAACGTGGTCACACCTATGTACTCTGTAACTGAAGCATAACCTCTTTGCTTTGATATAGGAGTCGGTTAGCTCAATTGGGTGGATGCTGGTTAGTGATGCAAAATGATGCTAACAGCATGGTTCAATTCCTGTACCAACTAGGGTTATTCATGAAGGCCCACTTCAACCCTCGCTTGAGATGTGGTGATCCTCAGGTTACATCACCAATCAGCTCTCCCCCTCAAAGAGCAGTTTATGATCATTTGGGATTATGGTGACTTTACATTCATATTGAATTCTCTTCACGAATGTTAACACAGTTGGCTTACCAAATTACTTGCTGCACCTACATACTAACCTTTCACAATTAGTGCACAATTATTCAGTAATCTCTGCATCTCAGTGCTCTGCAATCTCTCACTATTTAAACATGCTTCTTCTTATTCTTGATGCCAAAATGGACCATTTCACATTTTGCATATATAATCCATTTGCCAAAACTGTGTCCATTCATTTAATGTATCAATATCCCTTCGCAGCTTACTTCCCAACTGATTTTTGTATCATCAACAAAATTAGCAACTACGTCTTCTGTCCTTTCATTTGAATCAATGATATAAATTGGAAAAAATTGGAGGGCCCAGTACTGATCTCTGTGGCACGTCACTCATTATATTTTGTCAATCAGAGCAGGACCATTTTACATGGACTCTTTCCTGCTAGCCAGTCAATGTCAACATGTTAAATCCCTACACTGAGCTTTTATTTTAACAACAACCTTTGAAATGGCAGCTTATCAAATACATTCTTGAAATCCTAGTACAGCACAGCCCTCAGCTGCCTCATATCTGCAGCATATTATTGGTTAAACATGATATCCATCTCTCAAAATCATGTTGACACTGCCTGATTACTTGAATTTATCTGGGTGTCCTGTTATAACAGCTTTAATAATAATTTTCAACATTTTTTCTACGACAGATGTTACGCTAACTTGACCTGTAATTTCCATAGAATTCCTACAGTGCAGAAAGAGACCATTTGGCCCATCAAGTCTGCATCTGCCCTGCCTCTCCAAAACAGCATTCCACTGAGGCCTTCTCCTCAGTGTATTCCATAACCCTCGCATTTACCATTGCTAACCCATCAAACCTACACATTGGACACTAAGGGGCAATTTAGCATGGCAAATCCACCTGACATGCATTTCATTGTTCTGTGGAGGAGACCCGAGTACCCAGAGAAAACCCATGCAGACATGGGAGAATGTGCAAACTCCACAGTCACCCAAGGCAGAAGCAAATCTGGGTCCCTGGCACCATGCCATCTCTGCTTTCTGTCTGCTTCCTTTTTGAATGGAGGCACTACATTCACTATATTCCAATCAGCTAAAAGGTATACCTACCATGTATTCTGGATTATCTCCTTAAACATGTGCCACTGCATCTCTACTGGCCTATCCCATAACCCAAATAGCCAATTCACTTGAGCTATCTCTGCTTTTATGCCCTCACTTGGATGAGTCTTAGATCCATTCTTCTGTCCTTCAAAGAACGTAAAATTCAAACATATTATGATCACTACTACCTAGAATTGCTTTCACTGTGAAATAATCAATCAATCCTACCCCATTGCACAATAGTTCTTTGACTGTTTTGAACCTTGCTGAATGCCTTTTCTGTACCTCAGGATATTCTATCAAATAAACGCAGTTAGTTGTACAATACGGTCAGCTGTATGTTTGTTTCTCACCAAATCTAAGACAAGGCCAGGACGAGGATGATTCAATAGATCTTATACAAAATAAAAGCAGCAGTGGATGCTCAAAGCGTATCTTTCAAACCT
The DNA here is from genome assembly GCA_024679065.1 of Sphyrna mokarran. NCBI lineage: Eukaryota > Metazoa > Chordata > Chondrichthyes > Carcharhiniformes > Carcharhinidae > Sphyrna > Sphyrna mokarran. The sequence goes on from JAGIQG010000015.1 coordinate 40,176,065, forward strand.
ACCAAAACATCTCTAAACATGCTTGGATAACATGTTACAGATTAATTTTACTGTTACACTGATCTATGAGCATGAAATAGATGGTCTAAATATTACCAGTTTCAATAAATGCTTCTCTGGCTTCTTTTCTTATCAATGACCCTGTGAATACAGTAATGACAGGCATATATTCATAAAATCATAGAATCCCTACAGTGCAGGAGGAGGCCATTCAGCCCATTGTGTCTGCATTACACCCAGGCCCTATTCTTGCAACCCCGCATATTCATCTTGCTAATTTCCTAACAGTAGGGTCAATGTAGCATGGCCAAATTAACCTAGCCTAACCCATCTTTGGACTTGATCATGATTACAGATTATTTAAATGGTGCATGGCACTGTTCATGATATAGCGCTGAAGTCCACTCTACGATATATTTCCAAGCCTGAGGGATATATAGTCAGTTCAGTAAAACGTTTACAAGTAGTGTCTTAATCTATATTTGCATAAAAAGTTAGTAAAGTTTCAATTTTCAACCAAGGTCATACATAGAGATTTAAAGGTCATAAAAAGCAAAATATTCTATGGAATGACAAATGGCTTGCAAAACAGCAACTTCAAATTTTTCATACTTAAAAAAATCTGCCAAAGAAGTCAACATTAAAGAAGTTTTTTTTAAAAAAAGTGAAAAAACTGAAAACACTGGAAATATAAACCATTACAGAAAACATTTTGAAACACTCATCATCTATTTCAAGAGTACTGCAGAATAAAGTGATTTTCAGGCAATAGGCTCTTCATCAGAAATGCTACATGTTACATATGAACAGCATGAAGGAAAGAAAAGGCACAGGATGCACTCTGCGTGGGGACATCAATGTCCATCACCAAGAGTGGCTTGGTAGCCAAACTGGCAGAGTTATGCAGGACATATCTGCCAGGCTGGGCACATAGCAGTGAGAACAGAAGTGACAAGGTGAAAAAGCTACCTGACCTTGCCTTCACTAATGTGACCATTCAGAGACTATTCCTTCAGTAAAACCACATGCTTCCATCACATCTATAATCTGCTCCCCACCTGGAACTTTCCAATGAACTGCAGTAGATACATTATCTGCATTCACTTGTCCTACATTACTAACTAGAAGCCCAAACACTCCTGGGGAAGATAGCAATTTACAACATGTCCTCCAATTAAGATACTTTTTTCACTGCTCGTGGTGTAGTCCCTACAATAATGGAGATATCAAACTCCATGTGATACCAGGTAATAGCTAAAGGCACTGAATTCTGCAAAGGCCTAATGGGGCCTAATAGTATTGAAAACATACTCCAGAACTTGCCATTCCATTATAGTTACAAAACTGGCATTTACCTGGCTATGTGGAAAATTGCCCAGATTATGTCCTAGATACTAAAAACAGGCCATATTCATCGCAGCCAATTACCACCCCATCAGTTTACTCTTGATAGTCAGTACAGTGATGGAAGGGGTCATCAACAGCATCTTAATCAGTAATAATCTGCTCATGGATGCTGATTTTGGGTTCCGTGAGGAGCAGTCAGCTCTTGACTTCATTACAGCTTTGGTTTAAACATGGACAAGAGTGCTGAACATCAGAGTTAAGATAAAAGCAACTATCCTGGACATCAAGGCAGTCTTTGACAGAGTGTGAAAGAGAACCCAAACAAAGCTAGCTTCATTGGGAATCAGGGAGAATACTGACAGTAAACGATACTTAACACTGAGTTCCATCTGCTTTTTCAGTTTAGTGAACAACACGAAATGAGACGAGTAGACCATATGGCCCCTTAACCCTGTTCTACCATTCCCTACCATTGTGGCTAATCTGCTGCCTCAACTCAACTTTTCTGTCACCCCCCACCATATCTCTTGATTCCTTGAGAAATCAAAAACTTTTTAGCACAATTATCTGTGGTCAGCGTAGAACAACTTGAGCAGTTCTAACTTTATGAATGATCCACATATGAAATGTTAAATCACCTGTTCCCCATGATGATGCCTGCCTGTGCTGAATGTTTCCAACATCTTCTATTTTTTGTTTCGGAATGTTAAATATTCATGTGCGCAGACATCAGAAACATAATGCAAGTAGAGAAAAGGGGTGAGAAGGGGAATGTTAGAGATACTTACAACTGGGGTTTTTTAATTAGTATTCATTACGGCAATGTAACTAAAGTAAATTAATATTTATTAGGGAATTAATAGCAATATAGGTTCCTACTGAACTGTGCATGAGCAAGACAAATGTTCAAAAATTTTCTATTTTGCCCAGTACACTTCAAATCAAATTACTTATCAGCAGAAAAATGTTGCTTAACATCTAAAAATGGTTTAGGCACAGCTTGGTCATTTGACCATACATGTTGAAAGAGCAGGGCTCCAAATTACAAAGATCCCTTTTACTTCTATTCAGGTGATACTAGACAATGTTTTTTTTAACTTCACGTAGCAGTAAAATAATGGCCTGAATTTTGTAGTTGTGATAGCAAAACTATCAGCATTCATCACTTGGACATGGACTGCTTCAGTGGTTACCAATGGTGCTAAACATTATGCAATCAGCAGCAAACATCCCACTTCTGATCTCGTAATGAAGCACTGATGGGGTGGTAATTGGCTGCGATGAATATGGCCTGTTTTTAGTATCTAGGACATAATCTGGGCAATTTTCCACATAGCCAGGTAAATGCCAGTTTTGTAACTATAATGGAATGGCAAGTTCTGGAGTATGTTTTCAATACTATTAGGCCCCATTAGGCCTTTGCAGAATTCAGTGCCTTTAGCTATTACCTGGTATCACATGGAGTTTGATATCTCCATTATTGTAGGGACTACACCACGAGCAGTGAAAAAAGTATCTTAATTGGAGGACATGTTGTAAATTGCTATCTTCCCCAGGAGTGTTTGGGCTTCTAGTTAGTAATGTAGGACAAGTGAATGCAGATAATGTATCTACTGCAGTTCATTGGAAAGTTCCAGGTGGGGAGCAGATTATAGATGTGATGGAAGCATGTGGTTTTACTGAAGGAATAGTCTCTGAATGGTCACATTAGTGAAGGCAAGGTCAGGTAGCTTTTTCACCTTGTCACTTCTGTTCTCACTGCTATGTGCCCAGCCTGGCAGATATGTCCTGCATAACTCTGCCAGTTTGGCTACCAAGCCACTCTTGGTGATGGACATTGATGTCCCCACGCAGAGTGCATCCTGTGCCTTTTCTTTCCTTCATGCTGTTCATATGTAACATATAGCATTTCTGATGAAGAGCCTATTGCCTGAAAATCACTTTATTCTGCAGTACTCTTGAAATAGATGATGAGTGTTTCAAAATGTTTTCTGTAATGGTTTATATTTCCAGTGTTTTCAGTTTTTTCACTTTTTTTAAAAAAAACTTCTTTAATGTTGACTTCTTTGGCAGATTTTTTTAAGTATGAAAAATTTGAAGTTGCTGTTTTGCAAGCCATTTGTCATTCCATAGAATATTTTGCTTTTTATGACCTTTAAATCTCTATGTATGACCTTGGTTGAAAATTGAAACTTTACTAACTTTTTATGCAAATATAGAAGTTGGGCACTACTCTGAGGAACTCTTGCAATGATTTCCTTGAGTTGAGATGATTGACCTCCAACAATCACAACCACCTTCTTTGAGCTCGGTGTGATACCAATCAGCAAAGAGTTTTCTCTGACTCCCACTGAATCTAGTTTTGCTCACACTCATTGTGCCACACAGTCAAATGCAGCCTAAAAATCAAGGACCGTCACTCTCACCTCATCTCATCATTTAACTCTCCCCAACAATGTCTTTCATTTCTTCCCTTTCTAAAAGCTATACATATTACAGCTTATCAAACGCAGAAAAATAACTCGAGTATTTAGACACAATTATCAATTTGCACCATTACCTGTTTTGAAATCCTTACTATCAATCTAATTTAACAGCATTCTATAAATCTGTACAGAAATAGGTGGATCTTGAATGCAATAGATATATTAGCATCAAATTAATGCTAAATATCAGGCATCCTGGAAATTCCAATGTTTGAAAACGTAAGCATGGAATTAAGTTCAGGCTCTGTTTCCATGACATAATTCAATTAAAAGGGAGATAATTTTGGTTAAAACTGGTCAGAAATTAAACTTTTAAAATGCTAATCAGCAAAACTATCCAGAAATGACAAGGAATACAATCACTGTTATGGCTTACTTTTTTTTAAAGTAACTGAAGAAATGAATGTAGATTGATGCTAAGCGGAGACTGAACAGTATGTACAGTTCTTGTCTTTTTTTGGATGAATATATTTGTACATGCTATTAGCTAACTGATTCAAGTTGGTTTAGTTAACTGAATTTTAGTGTTACTCTGATCAAGGTAATTTATGATTAATTACAACAGCACATTTTAAACTTAATCCTAGGTATGCAAGCAACTTTCAAATTAGATCTGTCCTTCTTCTCAAGAGTACCCATCCTTTTTGGATTAGAGCACAAAACGTCCTTAAGTTTAACCAACTTGCATGTGAAGTATTTTCTTAAAAATGATAAGCAACTCTACAAGTTTGGTTTAAGTTTACACAACGAAAATTCATTGAAGGAAATATTTGAATAGGGGTATCAAAGAGTTTCTATACATAATTCTTTGAAACCATGGGTATATGAAACTACAAAAAAACCAAAAACACTATTTTTAATAGGGGAACAAAGCTAAGAGGCAAGAATGTATACAATGCAATGGGTAGGGCACAGTTAGAGAATTGTGTACAGTTGTGAGACTTCCATTAAAATAGGAGGGCAGTAAAATCATTGAAACTGTTGATTTGCCAGAATCTTAACACTAAATTCACTGAGGAGAGATGAGACACTATGACCACTCCCACCAGTGTAAAGAAGTCTAAGGATTTTTTTTTTAATATGAATTTTGATAAAGTGAATAAGAAAAGATGATTTCCTCTGGTTGAGGAGTCAGTGGAAAGGGATCAATTAAAAATGCCATTAAAAAACAAGGAGAGATTAGCAGAAACTTTTTAGCATAAGAGAGTTACTGGAGCATAGATTGCTTTGCTGCAGAGAATAGTTGAAACAAATACTTATGTTTATTAAGGGAAAACAGATAGATAAACAAAGTGAAGGAATATGCAGGGCTAGAGAAAACAGTAATTTAATTTGGATTGCTGAATGAAGTGCTAACATATATGAGTCAAGTAGCTTTGCCCTATTAACCTCTACGTGAGCAATATGATTGAAGATACAAGACTCATGAGCACCACGTAGATATTTCACATATATAATAGTCAGCGTCTCAATTCCCTAGATGTTTTTTTGAATCAAAGTGTATTCAATTTAAGTGGAAATGTTAGTATCAAAAAATTCCTCATGAAGGAATCAATATTTTGGAATTTTTTTGTCCATATTTTTCCAAGCTCTCACCTGAACAGATGATCTTTGTTGACCAGAGATTGTAACATTTAAAGTGCATAATGTATCTAGCTTGGCTATATTAGATGCTGTCCAAGAACCTGTTTGGCATATTAACTGATCAATGTGAACAGCAGATAGGGAGAAGAGAGGCTTACTGATGCTGAAATACTTCCATACTACTGAAGAAGCTGAGCCTCAGAGAAGCCTGATGATAGTAATAAGTCTATAAAACTGACAGATGACAGGTGGGACAAAGAAAAATAGTGGGATGCTACTAGAACTGGAATGGTGTTAACAGCTCTCTGCTGGGTACAATCTAATGAATCTAGAAGGATGCAGTCTCAGGAGAAGCAAATGAACAACTGAGGGCAAGAAGTTGTTGGGACAGTTTGAGTTCTAGCTACTGTTGAGGGCAATCAAAGGCTAGATCCTCAAAATAAAGCGGCTTAAATCCCTTAAGAAATTATTTTCCTTAGTGGAGGCTTTGAGAACCGGGGACATAGATTCAAGATAAATGGTAGTAGGTGTAGAGACGACAAGGAAGAACTTTTTTTTGTGTAGATGGTGGTGGTGGGCATCTGGAATTCTGTGCCCGAGTCTGTGATGGAGGCAGACCCTCAATCATTTTAATAAGTACCTGGATCTACATCTTGAAAGCTATAAGCTGTAGGGCTATGGGCTGGATGTTGAAAAGTGAGGTTAGAAAGGGCTCCTGGATGTCCTCAGACTGGCATGGAGAAGATGAGCCAAATAGCGTCCTTTTGTGCTGTAATTTTTCTATGGCTCTACGAGGAAGACCAAGTTTGAAGAATTTTTGTGACTCACTGATGTATGTGTGAATTGCTGAAGAAAGCCATACAATCTGTCTTTGTTGTGTCTGTCATTCCATATGCAGTTTCTGGCATATCTGACCACAGTTTGCTAATGCATGCTCACCACATATTAACTCTGGATGTTGAGTACAAAATGGACTGTGCTGATCATTTACTTTGCAGATTTTTGAATAATAAATTAATTCTGTTTGTTTAAAACTGCAAAATCTTGTGGCTCTATTCTCCAAGTAATTGGGATTTCATATTTTGTCTACAAAAAATTTCTAAACAGGTCTTGGTGAAATTTGGAGTTCTTGTCCAGATCCGAATCAAAGTTTAGGTTTGACAAATTCAGCTCTGACATAAGATCACCTGGACTCCAAACGACAGCTTTTTTCTCTCTTTTCAAATGCTGCCAGACCTACTTAGATTTTCCAGCATTTTCCCTTCTGGTTTCAGATTCCAGCTTCCGCAATAATTTGCTTTTAACCAAAATCTGGGGTCTGGTCTGAGTTTTTCATTTGCTTCAGGACTAACTAGAAAAGATTTTATAATCAAATACACATAATAACTATTATATCACTCTATAATAGAATTATTTCAAAAGATGGTATCATGGAAGATGACTTTCATGTGGGAGACTTGATGATCCATAAAGTAAGAAGCCCAAACTTATGGCACTGATCAACATAAATGGAACACTGATTACAGCAATATGGTCATTGTGGAATATTGCTCAGTTTTACTTCCTCACCACCTGCCAAAGTCAAGTGTGGTAGCTGTCCTTCAGGGCTACTGATGGTGGATGCATGTCCCCCATCTAAAGTGCATATGCGCTATGATCCACCAGCAAACATACATAAAAACTTGGATATTCAAAAAATCCCTCAAAAAGTGGAGATCAACTTATACACTGAATATAGAAGTGAATATATATTGATGTGGGTTGTCATTATTGTGAAATGTCATCAGCATCTGATGAAGGGCAGCACAGTGAATGACACTATCATCTCACATCACTAGGGATCTGAGTTCAATTCCAGCCTTGGATGAGTGTCTATATGGAGTTTGCAAATTTTCCCTGTGTCTGCATTGGTTTCTTCCGAGTGCTAAGTTTCTTCCCTAAGACGTGCAGGTTAGGTGGACTGCTAAATTGCCCCTTATTGTCCCAAAATGGTTAGCTAGATTAGCCATCATAAACATATGGGGTTACAGGGATAGGATGGGAGAAGTGGGTCTCGGTAAGATAATCTATCAAAAGTCAGTGCAGACTCAATGGGCTGAATGGTCTCTTCTGCACTTTATAGACTCCATGGTTCTAAAAGTGTTAAACTCCTGCATGCACTCTACCATCACCTGTGTGAGCCTTTGCACCCAAATACAAGATTCTAGTAAGGAAATATGCATTTGTTGGGGGGTGAGAAATCGCAACTAACTACTAGCTACATGACGTGGGAAAATTTTTTCTGATCTGGTTGAGGTCCAGAATGCACTGCCTGGAAGTGTGGTGGAGGCAGGTGCAATCAAAGCATTCAAGAAGATATTATTTCTATTCATATAATTACCTAATGTGCAAGGGTATTGGACAAGGCAGGGGAATGGCACAAAGTCATAACATTCATTTGGAGACGCAACAGGTCAAATGGCCTCCTTCTGTGCCATAATACTTATTGATTCTTCACACTGTTATACTGTCCTTCCATTATAACATGTATGGCACCATACGGTGCAATAGCTCCACCTGATAGTTTGAAGATCAAAGGTGAGGTGAAACACACTTGAATCTATTTTAGCCCCTACGTGATTTGGTACTTTTTCCTCAGTCTTACTGACTTCTATTTTCCTGTCGACATGCAGGAAACTCCTCAATCTTATCAAGATTGAAAGCCAAGACAAAGTGCAGAATGCCTTGATTAGAGAACTTAAGAGATAATACAGCTTCTCTTCCAAATCATACATATGTAATCTGAGCAGTAGGGGTTCTAGTACAGATCCCTGAAGAACCCCACTAGTCACTGACTGCCAATCAGAAGATGGCCCATTTATGTCAACTCTTTGCTTCCTATCTGCTAACCAGCTTTTTATCCATCTTAAAACATTATCTGTAATCCCACGTGCATTAATTTTACACAATAGTTTATTATGAGAGACCTTGCTGAAAGCCTTCTGAAAGTCTAAATAAACAACATCCACTCGTTTTCCTCGGTCAACTCCCCGGTTACATCCTCAAGAAGTTACAATAGATTCATCAAGCATAATTTCCCTTTTGTAAATCCATGCTCTCTTTGTCTGATTATACGACTGCCTTCCAAATGCTGAGTTATGAAATCCTTGATAAGACTAGTAATTTCCCCAGTACCAACATTAGGCTCACTGATCTATAATTCCCTCCCTCCTTTTTCTTTACTTTCCTTTTTGAATAGCAGGCTTACATTAGCTACCCTCCATTGCCAGAGTCCAAAGAATTTTGGAAAATGGCCACCAATGAATTTACTATTTCCAGGACTACTTCCTTAAATACTCTAGGTTGAAGGTCATCAGGACCTGGAGATTTATTCATCTTTAATCCCATCAATTTCCCCAAAATCATTTTGTTACTAATGCTGATTTCCTGCAACTCCTCATAAAATATGCTGTACTTTTGGTACATTATTCATGTCTTCCTTTGTGAAGACTGAAGTAAAATACAAATTTAATTCCTCAGCTATTTCTTTATTTCCCCGTTATGAATTCTCTCATTTCTGACTGTAAGAGGCATACATTTGTTTTTGTCAATCTTTTCCTATTTAGATAACTATAGAAAATTTTCCTCAATGTTTAGCTCCCATCCTTGTTCACTTGAGGCACGTCTCTGTAACAGCAACAGTATTATCCTTTACACCTATCTGCACAACTAACTCTTCCATTTTGCTTTGAATTCTCTGAACATTCAGATACAAAACCTTAAGGTGGACACTTGTAACATTTATTTCCCCTTTTCTAATTTTTTTTAAATTCAGTCCTTTTCAAACTCTAGCCCTTGATTTCTCTGCTTATCACTTTCCTCATTCTTCCTGAAGTCTTTTCCTCTTGTTCTTAATTCCCCCTGCTCTGAAATTTGCAAAGGTTCTTATCTCCCAGGCATATTAGTTTAAACCCTTCCCAACAAGTCTAGCAAGTACACCCCCATCCAGGTGGAACTCATCCAGTTTGTACAGGTTCCATTGCCCCCAGAACCGGTCCCAGTGCCCTAGAAATCTGAAACCCTCCCCCTCATACCATCTTTTCAGCCAAGTAATTATCCTATGTGTTCTGCTGTTTCTATTCTAACACGTAACTTTAAGGTTCCAATTTTCAGCTTGCTTCCTAGCTCCCTATATTCTGCTTTTAGGACCTCGTCCCTTTTTTCTACTTATGTTGTTAGTACAAACGTGTACTACCACCATTGAATGTTCTGCCCTCTCCCTTCAGAATGTCCTGCAGCCATTCCAAGACATACTAGACACAGCACCAGGCAGTCAACACATCCTTAAGGCTTGTTTGCGGCCACAGAAATACCTGTCCACTCCCCTTACAACTGAATCCCCCATAACTATACCTCCACCTCCAGTGTCTTCTTGGCATCACATAGAAAGACAACGTCACCAATGAAGCAATCCTTTTTGGCATCACATAGAAAGACAATGTTACAAATGAAGCAGTCCTTTTTGAGGCAAACATGCCAAGCATGCTAGCGCTAATCAAACAAAGGCAGCTTCACTGGTTTGAGCATGTGCACAGGATGGAAGATGGCCACAATCCCAAGTATAAACAAGATAGAATGTAGCCTGTGTCAAGAGACTAGCAGCCCAAAGCTCTGATTCAAGGATGCTGTCAAAAGAAACATGAAAGTACTCAACATTAATGACCTAAAGTGGGAAAGTCTAGCTGATGATTAATGCAAGTGGCAACATCAGCTGTGGGCAGGTATTCACCACTATGACTGAAATCTAAACCCATTAAAGTCTGGTTGGTTTAAATGTACTGAACCAGAAAATACAGCATTTTAAATCTAACCAATATTCCAGAGATATTTTACTGACCTGATTGCTCTTCTGTAATTCTTGGACCTTTTTAGCAAATTCCTTCGCTTCTTTCTGGCACTGCTGTTCCAGTTTCTCCACTCTCCTTTGGATGCGTTCATCCAGCATCTTCAGCTCCTCAATATGATTCACGAATTCTTCCAAAAGCCTGTTGCATAAAAGTAAGTTCATTCAATATGTTCACATACTAGTTTTACACCACCATTTCAACAATCGCTGCTTCTCTCTACATTTTCATAACCTTATTATGGACAAATGCATCAGTATTATTACCTTAGCTGAAAGTAAGCTCAAAAGTGATAAAAGTTAAATCCCTTATTGAAACGTCCTGCTTGGCGACACTATCCATGATCTCCCTCAACTAAAAGCAGTGCCAGATCAATCAATATCACTAACTCACACGTCAGTCTCTCCCCCTTTCTGCTGCCACATCATCAACAAACCTCCACCCCACAATTATTTCTTTAAAATCCTAATTCTTTACTGCTCTCTAAACATTATTCCAAATTCTGCTTTCTTTCCATTAGGCTATCTCCATAATTTTTCCATTGACCTCTGATACTGTCCATACACCAATGCACTTTCAATCACCCAGTGAAACGAGATTCTAAGGTCAGATAGAGTAAACCAATTTAATCTCAATTCGGCGAAGTGAGGGATTAGGAAAATGAAAAGTAGAAAGCTCAACAAAATGCTATGGTAGTCATTCAAAACAAAGGTAGTAATCAATGAGCTTCCCAGTCAGAACACCTAGGCAGAAATTAAGAGTAATCATGCTCAGTTTGCAGGAACAAGGCCCAGTTACTCTTCTAATAATGAGACCTTACAAAGATATACACACAAGTGTTGCTCTAACATACATTCCCAGGGCTGTAGCCCTGGGAAAAAGCCCATACTGTTAATCCAGATATCCTCAGGTATCTCCCAACTACAGATGAGAGAGTGGATCTGATATTGGACACTGTCCACAAAAGACACATGGATTCACAGCAGCCTGGAGTCTGTGTAGGCACATAACATTTTCTTGATTCTTTATTGGGATATGGGCATCACAGTCAATGCCATATCTGACAACCATTCTGAATACCTTCAAGTTGGTGGTGCTGAGCTGTCTTCTGAAGTCACTGCAGTCTATCTGGTGTAGGTACACCCATTGTGTTCAGCGCTGTTAGAAAGGGAGATTCAGGATTTTGATCCAGCAACAATGAAGGAATGGTGATATGGTTCCAAATCAAGATGGTATGTAGTTTAGAGGTGAACTTGCAGTTGATGGTGTCCCCATACATCTGGGATGTATATATACTCTGCAGCTTCTGTGAGCTGGTGATAGACGAACTGAATGTTCCTGTATGGCAGGTTGACTAAGTGGCCAGCTTTGTCCCAGATGGTGCCAAGTTTCTCAAATGTTGTTGGAGTTGTAGTCATCCAGGTAATGGAGAGTATTTCATCACACTCCTGATTTGTGTCTTGTGGTAGAAACCTAGTGTTGTCAGAGTTCTTATTGTGTCTTGTAGACAGGCTTTAGCGAAACAAGGCTAGTTACTCACCACAGAATTCCCAGCATCTGATCTATTCGTGTAAATACAGTATTTAGATGACCAGTCCAGTTTAATTTCTGGTCAATGATACCCCATGATAGAGGAGGATTCAGTGATATTAATGTCACTGAATATCATAGGAAGTTGGTTAAGATTTTCTCTTGATGAAGACAGTCATTGCCTGGCAGTTGTGCAACGTAAACATTATTTGCCACTTATCAGCTCAAGCTTGAATGCTGCTCAATATTTGCTGCATATACAATCAGCCAGTTTCAATGGTTGAGGAATTGTAAGTTGTGAACATTTGATGATTGCACAGTGAACAAGTGAACATCTTCATTTCTGATCTTACGATGGAGGATGGTCATTGATGAAGCAGTTAAGGAAAGTAGGGCCTAGGACACTACCCTGAGGAACTTCTGAAGTGATGCCCTGAGACTGAGATGACTGATCTCCAACAGCCACAACCATCTTCCTTTCTGCTAAGTACGACTCCAACTAGTGGAATTTTCACCCTACTTCACATCGACTTTAGTATTGCTGGTGCCCTTTGATGCCACAATGAGTTAAATGCTAACCTGACGTCAGGGGCAGTCACTCTCACCTCTGGAGTTCAGCTTTGTCAATGAAATAAACAATCTACATCACTGCCAGGCACCCAATTTACTCCAGAGGTGTCAACCAAGAGAAAAATGGAAACAAAGGTGGTCAGAGTAGAAGCTATGGTATTCATCATGTAGAATTATATTTTTCCTCAATAAAGTATGAAACACTAGCCAAAATCTTAGTTTCTAGTATACATACAGTTATTTCCATGCTTGACTACATAGCCCAAACAGGCATCTCTTGTGGAAAAAAAAACTAGGTAGCTAGTCAATATCATGCAGTACAGCAATAACACACCTACCTACGGCCACCTTGGCTGTGGAGCATACATTCAACAAACAAACGGAAATTTCTCTTCAGGAAAGAATTCACATCCCACATTAACCGTGCTTGTCAATGTTTGCAGCTCTCTTATTATTACTATAGAATAGGCCCAGACAAGGTTATCCTCATCTCATTTGTTTGCCCTGGTTACAGAGCTTCTAACAAGTCAACCAGAGCTGCCATGACATAGAGAATGAAGGCAAGTCATTCTGTATCCAAATGACATGCTACGTGTAACAACCACCTCTTCCCTTAGTATCTTCTAAAACAAAAAAATTTGGACAACTCTTGATTACAGTCAACCCACACTAAAATGAAAGGAATGCCCTCTAATAGAATTTTTTAACCTTGTTGTGATCAAGGACATCCTTTGGATCCTTAAAGTACATGTACACTGGAATTTACCATCTTGTATAAAAGGAATTCTTTTATCCATTCTACCCTCTTCTCAGCATAAATAATTATCTAACCAGATGAAACCACCAAGGATCACTGTCAGGCAAAGTTAAGCATTCTCTCTTCTCTCCTCTACTATTCCAGATACTGCTTGTCCATTCTGTAACCTTGAAGGCAAAAGATCACAGATATACTTCAAACAGATTTGTTTCAACTATGCTTGATTGGCAATTCAATTCAATGAACCTACATGTAGCTTCCACAGTGAATTCACCTCAAGTCTTCAAGAAAATTATTTCAGCCAGATAACTTACATAACTGAAAATATGAAAATTAACACAATCTAGTTTATATGGAAATTATAATCTACTTAGTTTGATGCAATAAAAATGTCACACTTAACAAATATTGTGGAAAAGTGAGTTTACTCTACTGATGCTTAAAATTGTTTGGCAAATCAAGCTTAAGTTCTAGAATCGTGTTTTTTTTTGCTACTCTACAATCCAGAGGCTCAATCTAATGCTCTAATGACATTAGTTCAAATCCCACCATGACAGATGATAGAATTTAAATTCATTTAATAAATCTGAAATATAAATATTAAGCACCATAAATAATCACAAAAATATCAATTGTCATAAAAATCTGTCTATTACTGTCCTTCAGGGAAGGGAATCTGCCATCCTTACCTGGCCTGGCCAACATGCGACTCTAGATTCACAGCAGTGTGGTTGACACTTAATTGCTCTCTGAAATGGCATATCAACACATGCAATTTAAGAGCAATTAGGGATAGGCAACAAATGCTAGCCTTGTGATGCTCACATTCCATGAAAAAAACAGCTGAAGTAATCTGAAACATCAGTTGGGCACACCACAAATTATATTTCAACATTAGGACTAATAGTATTGTTAGGATACAGTGAGCTAGAACATACTTACGAAAATAGCCTGAAAAACAATAGTCAATGTATTTGTAGTAAGAAAACAAAATTAACAATTACAAACGTAAAAATTAGGAGTAGGATTAGGCCACTCAGCCCCTCAAACCTGTTCCACCATTCAATCAGAATATGGTAAATCTCTGCCTGGTCTCAAATCCACCTTCCCACCCGTTCACCATGTTCCTCTTTCCTTTGTTATTAGAAATATATCTATCCTCTTCTTGAAACTATAGGGCAGCGAGTTCCACAAATTCACCATCCTCTACGGGAAGTAGTTCCTCCTCCTCCTCAGTTTTAAATCCATTGCCTCTCAACTACACCTGTGACCTCTTGTTCTCAATTGCCCCATAAGAGGAAACATTTGGTCTACGTTTAGTTTATCAATCCCCTTTAAAATTTTATATACCGCGATCAGATCCCCTCCCCCCCATCCTTCTAAATTCCAGCAAGCAAAGCCACAACTGTTTAATCCCTCCTCATACATTAATCACTTCATCCCCAGAATCAATCTAGTGAATCTCCTCTGAACTGCATCCAATGCCACCACTCCCTTCCTCAAATAAGGAGACCAAAACTGGACACAATACTCCAGATTTGGTCTCACCAATACCCTATACAATTGGGACAACACTTCTCTATGTTTATATTCCAGTTCTTTTGCAACAAATGCCGCCATCTCATTTGTTTTTTTTATTACATGCTGCACCTGCATACAGTGCTCAAAGCATTTTCAATCTGCTTTCCATTTAGATAATAATTCACCTTTGTTTTTTCTGCCAAAACAGACAACCTCACACTTACAGTGGAGAGCTGAGTTTTAAATATACCCCTCACAAGCAGCATGATTATAAACACATTTCTTAAAGGCACAATATCATCTGAGTAGGCAAGAATGTTGGGTTGAAGTTACAATCAGATAGATCATCCATGAATCTATCATATGGGGGAGAAGGCTAGGAAGTAGGCTGAATGGCTCACTCCTGTTCCTAATTTGTATGCTGGCAATTATGTTACATTTTGGGTTTTCATCTTGGTAGCTCCATGTTGAGAGTACAGAGGGATATAATTGGTTTTGGCTTATTTAGTGTTTGTTTTACTAATGTATTTGTTTATTTGGTTTTCCTTCTGGGGTTTCAGAGTGAGGTTTTGTTCAGGTTGGTTGACAGAGACAGTCATGTGTTAATGAGCAGAACCAGGCCAGTATGAGAAGCAGTGTTTTTAAAATCAAGAGCAATTTCTGCCTAGTTCTGAAAGCAGCAAGAGGTGTCTTTCTTTCTGTCTCCCTCTCTCTCCCTAGAGGCTGCTGTTTGGGCCTGTCAGAAGACTGCACGTGTGTCTCTCTCTCTCCCCAGATGAAACAAGCCCAAGCACGCACGTCCATGCGTTGTTAACTGATTTTGAAGAGGAGTTTAAATCTAAAAGGAATATTGCTTAATTTGAAACCAGAGGTAAGTTATCATTTAAGAATTGTAACTTGCCATGTTTAAGTTTAGCCAATTCATTTGTTTTAGTTAAACTGTATTGTTTTGATAAAAGTTTCCTAATGTGTCAATAGAATAACATTTGAAATGAAACACCTTATCCTCACACTAATGCCAAAATAGAAAAATTGTTAGGGTCTAGCTGGGCTTCATAACATACTTTGGAATTTCTGCTCAGGTATCCTAACACTACCTGCAATAACCTTTCACTCCCCACGTTGATCAATAATCTATCTAGTTTTGCTTTAAAAATATTCAAAGACTTTGATTCCATTACCTATTCAGGGACAGAGTTCCAGACCCTCAGAGAGATTTTTCCTCATCTGTCTTCAATAAACAAAGCATTATTTTTAAACAGTGCCTACTAATTCTAGATTCTCCAGCAAGAGAAAACATCCTCTCCACATCCACCCTGTAAATACTCTTTAGGATCTTAAAGGTTTCGATCAAGTCACCTCCTACTTTCCTGAATTCAATGGATACAAAACCAACCTCTCCAACCTTTACTCTTAAAGCAACTCATCCCTTCCTGGGGTTACTCTAGTGAACCTTTTCTGAACTGTCTCTAATGTATTTAGATCTTAAATAAGGAACCAGTACTGTACACAATACTCCAGATGTGGTCTCATCAGGACACACAGGACGCTAAGTACAAGAAGCAGACTTATAAAAGATACCAACTGTTTCAACACATGTCCAAATTCTTTATAGGCCCTTACAGTCAATTAAATATCTTGGACAGAAGCTACACAGCAATAATTTGCTTAGCGACCCCCACACAAAAAAGCAAAGCAAAGAGCTTGAGATGTTGAGAAAATCTCTGCATTTTAATGCTGATGGACGCTTTAACCGTCATCCCTTGCAAATGTGCATCACAGCAATTGCATCTTAAATGCTTCAGCACTTAAGTATTGTGAAATATTCACATCTTTCCAGATGAATGGGCCAATAAATGAGCATTAATTGTAATGCCCAAATTTTCTTCATGCTATTGTTCTCAATATGCAAAAAAATACATTTTTTGAAAGCCAGCATGAAAAGAAATTCATAATACAAACAAAAAATGGAGGACATGTAGGGAGACAAAACATACAGTGTACTTTGTAGCCAAATATGCAGTGAAGACTCATTTAATGGGACACCAATATCTGATGATATTGATTCATTCATGACCCAAAGAGGTACTGGTGGTCCCCCTGCAACTTGTAAGGAGGGACATGCACACACACTCCATTTAACTAAACATTTAAATAAAATGTTTATGCTAGCTTAATAAAGTTTTATCATATTTCTAGTTTGTCTACGCAAAGAATATGAGAGTTAACTAAAACAGTCTCAGTGTTTTATGAAACTCAAATGAGTTATTTATTAAAAACTAGAAACAGCTTGGATAGAGTAAGCAGTTGGGAACTTGATGGTGAAGGAATTTGGTGAAGAGAAGGAGGTGCTCCATTCTTTTTTTTAAAACTTTTTTTGTCTTCAGTATTTAATTCTCAATTCAGTACAGGGAAAGAAGCTGAATAACTGGTAAGTTATTTGCCATATAATAAATAGTTTTATATTGAAGTATGGCAGAGCAGCTCAGCCAAGTGAAACGTGCAAGTGGGACATCATGGATACATCTACAGGAAGTCACCTGCTGAAGAAGCTTGGACTTCAGGTTTCGGAATTCGAATGGCAGCTGGAGTCACTGTTGTTTCTGCAAGGCTGAGAAATCGCTGAACAGTACATTTAGGAAGGTGATTACAATGCTGGCAAAGGGCATGCTGGCAGAGAGTAAATGGGTGACTGCCAAGCCATCTAAGAGAATCAGGCAGATACCACAAGAGTCCCCAAGTCAATCTTGCTACCAACTGGTTTTCCATTTTGGATATTGGTGAAAATTATCATTTCTCAGAGGAGTGCTGCAAGGGCCAAGCACTCCTCTTGGCCCTTTACTAGATCTGAATGCATACAATATTCGCAACAAACTAGATAACTTAGATTGAAGGATTAAGATGTAGAATCAGTTTAGATGGAGCTAAGCAGCAGCAAGGGACAGCAAACATTTATGGGAGTTGGCCATCAAACAATAGTGGCAATATTAGGCAAAACATAAAAGAAATTAGAGCTGTATATAACGTGCGTAAAATAGTAATAATGGGTGACTTCAATTTACCTGTGGACTGGGGAAATCTAATTAGCACTAATGCTCTGAAGGAGAGTTTCTGGAGTGTACACAAAATGGTTTCTGGAACAGAACGTTGGACCAACCAGGAATTAGGTTATTTCAGATTTAGTATTATGTAATGTGAAAAGATTAATTACAACCTTGGAATAAAAATGCCTTCAGGAAATAGTGACCATAACATGAAAATTTTACACAAAATTTGAAAGTGATACAGTTCATTCCGAAACATGCGCCAGAATTCTATCATCCCGCCCACCACGGAATCAGAACGGATGAGGGGCAGACAATGGAAATGTCCTTTGACCACAGGCGGAAGTTTCCGGTCTCACTCTGAGCAAGGCCATAAAATCCCAACCAATCCCACTTGAATTTAATCTCACTTAAATCTCAGACAGAAGACCATGGACTCAAATGGTGAAGGGATGGGGAGTAATTTGGCTATGGTAGATTCGGAAAATACACAAAAATGTTTTACAGTAGACAGCAGTGACCTTCAATGGCTAACAAAAGTTAAAGATTGCATTAGATCAAGGAAATTGGTTTATAAGGATGCAGTAAAAGTGGTACTCTCAAGGATTGGAAGCAAATTTGAGTCCAGCATAGGAAGACTAAGAAGCTGATGTTGAAAAAAGAATATGAATGCAAACTAGTGCAAAATATACTGGCAGGCTGTAAAAATCTTAGTACAGAAGAAACAAATGATTAGCAAGGCAAATATGATTGCATTATAGGCAGAAATTAAACAATTATCTTTTTTGTCTGTCTTTCCAGAGAAAGATGCAGAAAATCTCCCAAAAATACTGGGAAAGAAAAGGGGCTTGTGAAAATGAGGAACTGTAAGAAATTACTAATAGAGCTATTACTCAAAAATGATTAATTCGATTGAAGTTTCAGAAATCCCCTGGAATTAATGAGAAACATCCTTGGGCATTAAAGGAGATGCATTTGGAGATAATGGGTGCATTGGTAGTTATACAAAGTACAAAGAACAAAGAGCAACACAGTACGGGAAACAGGCCCTTCGGCCCAATGAGCCCGTGCCGCCGTCCTAACGACATATCCATGACTTTAGGCTATGCCTATTGTGGAAGATTCCCATATAGGGACCAACATAGGGACAATTCGTTACCCAATCAGCCTAAGGGCACATTTTTGGGATGTGGGAGGAAACCGGAGCACCCGGAGAAAACCCACGCAACCATGGGGAGAATGCGCAAACTCCCGCAGACACAGGCCCAAATCCATGTGTCTGCACAGCAACAGCGATAGTCTCTGAGCTGTCATGTTGCCCATCAGATGGTCCAGTTTAAGCATACACTAACGACTTGAAGCACTAGGCCACTCCTGAAGCAACATCCAAGAGCAGCCCTCGCACGACCTGCCGAATGCATGCACCTTGTTGGTCAACAAGGTGGACCGAATTGCCTGTGGAAACAAATAAGATATTTAGACAGTCCTGCTATATCCCTCTATCTGCAGACCGCTCATGTGGCTGTCCAAGAGACCCTTAAACAACCCTAGCGTGCCTGCTCCCACCACCTTACTCGGTAGTGCATTCCACACCCCCACTACCCTTTGTGTGAAAAAATGCCCTCTAATATTAGTCTTATACATAGCCCCCCTCACCCTAAGGCCATGACCCCTCGTTCTATCCTTTTCTAATGGTGGAAAAAGCTTACCACCATTTACTCTATCTATACCCCTCATAATCTTATATACCTCTAATAGATCCCCTCTCAGCCGACGTCTTTCAAGGGAAAACAACCCCAGTGTGTTCAATCTTTCCTCGTAAGACAGCCCTTCCATACCAGGCAGCATCCTGGTAAATCTCCTCTGCACTCTCTCCAAGGCTTCCACATCCTTCCGGTAGTACAGCGACCAGAACTGGACGCAGTACTCCAAGTGAGGCCTAACCAACGTTCTATGCACTTGCAACATCAGACTCCTACTCTTGTATTCTATACCCCTTCCTATGAAGGCTAACATACCATACGCTTTCTTTATCACTTTCTCCACCTGTACTGACACCTTCAGAGACTTGTGAACCTGCACCCCCAGGTCTCTCTGCGTCTCTATACTCCGGATAGTTTTACCTTTTATCCTATAACTCCCCTCTACATTATTCCGGCCAAAATGCATCACCTCGCATTTATCCGGATTAAATTCCATTTGCCATCTATCTGCCCAATCTACCAGCCTATCTATGTCCTGTTGTATTGCCTGGCACTGCTCCTCAGTACCCGCCAATCCAAGCATCTTAGTGTCATCAGCAAATTTGCTGATCACACCACCTACCCCCTCTTCCAAGTCATTTATATAAACCACAAATAGAAGAGGTCCTAGTACTGAGCCCTGTGGCACACCACTAGTGACAGACCTCCAGTTGGAAAATGAGCCTTCCACTACTACCCGCTGTCTCCTCCTCGCAAGCCAGTTCTCAACCCATCTACATACCTGGCCCTGTATACCATGCGCCTTCACCTTTTCTATCAGCCTACCATGAGGAACCTTGTCAAACGCCTTACTGAAATCCATGTAGACGACATCAACGGCTTGTCCTTCATCAACCGTTTTTGTCACCTCTTCAAAAAATTCCACTAGATTCGTAAGGCACGACCTCCCTTAACGAAGCCATGCTGCGTATCCCTGATCAGATCGCAGCGCTCCAGATGCTCATACATCCTGTCCCTGAGGATCCTCTCCATTAGCTTACCTATAACTGAAGTCAAGCTCACCGGCCTATAGTTCCCTGGGTTATCCCTCTGACCCTTTTTAAACAACGGTACTACATTTGCTATCCTCCAGTCCTCTGGGACCTCACCTGTGTCCAAAGAAGAGACAAAGATTTGCGTCAGAGGCCCAGCAAGGTCATCTCTCACCTCCCTTAGCAGCCTGGGGTAAATGCCATCAGGCCCCGGAGCTTTATAAGTCTTTATGCTGCCTAAAAGCCCCAACACCTCTTCCCTCGTAATGATTATTTCCTTTAACGGGTCCTCAAATTTCTCAAAGCTGGCACCAGACATCAGGCCCCTCTCCCGCGTGAATACCGACGCAAAGTATTCATTCAGGATCTCCCCCATTCCCTCAGGCTCTAAGCATAGTTCCCCTCCTCTGTCCCTGAGAGGTCCAATCTTCCCTCTAACCATCCTTTTGCTCCTTACATAGGAGTAAAATGCCTTAGGATTTTCCTTAATCCTACCTGCCAAAGCCATTTCGTGGCCCTTTTTGCCTTTCTGACACCCCTTTTAAGATCCCGTCTACACTCTCTATATTCTTCCAGCGCTGTCTCTGTCCCCAGTTGCCTAGATCTAACGTACGCCTCCCGCTTCTTCCTGACCAAGTCCTCAGTATCCCTAGTAACCCACGGTTCTCTAATCCTATCTTTCAAATTATCTTTCAAAATTCTACAGAATCTGGAAAGATTCCTGCAAACTGGAATGTAACCCAACTATTGAAGAAGGGAGGGAAAGGAAAAAAAGACAACCTAATTGTCTGGTATCAGTAGCAGGGAAAATGTTAACGAAACAATTAGAAAATAATGGTATGATTAGGCTAAAAGCGATTTGGATTTAAGAAAGGGAAATCATGGTTGGTAAACTTGTTGGGAGTGTTTTAGGATGGTACTTGTAGCATAGACAAAAGGAGAATCAGAGAGTGTGGTGCATCTGTATTTTCAGAAGGTTTTTGATAAGGTGTCATATAGGAAGTCAGTGAACAAAATTAGAGCATATGGGCGTGGGGGTAATACACTGCTATTGATGGAGAATTGATTAACACACATAACAGAGTAGAAACAAATAATTCACAGGATGGCAAGCTATTAAGTGGGGTATTGCAAGGATCAGTGCTGTAGCCACAGCTGTTCCCAAATCTCTGCAAATGATTTGGCGTGGGGATCAAGTTTAATATTTTTAAATATTATTCAAGCTAGATGAGAATGCAAGTTGTCAGGAGGATGCAAGGAAGCTTCAATGGGACTTGGATAGGTTTAGGGGAATGGGCAAAGATGTGGCAGGTGAAATGTAATGTGTTCATGTGTGAAGTTATCCACTTTGGTAGAAAAAAAAAACAAAGCATTTCTTAAATAGTATGAGGACAGCTGTAATTAAAAATATTTTTGGGGAAAATTGTGCTATTTTGTCAAGAATGTTGTGTGTGTAAATAATTTAATTAAGCTCGACAAAGCTTAATTCAGTCAGTTTTCCTGAAGAATTGAGAGATATAAAAGGAAGAAGTGGTGCTAAATGCATGCATTTGTATTGAAGCTGTGATCAAGTGGTTTTATAAGTAGATAAGTAAAGTTCAGAAATTTGCATTGGGAAATGGCTATGCACTTGGAGTTATCAGCTGTAAAAATTTCAAAGGAGAGTAAAAAACTTTTACAGCTTTCAAAGGTTTCGTAAGTAAACAAGGGAAGGCTATTAAATTTAATTTGATCTCAAAGTGGGGGCAAGAGGAAAGGCAGAAATATTTTTACACTTTGAAAAAGTTGTATAAAGTGCTGACAGCAATGAAATCAAAGATGAATGGGAAAAAGTATTGATATTAAGTTGAATTGGGATTTGCTGTATGAGGAAGAATGCCTGGGCTGCGCTGGGCGAAGGTGCAAAATTTGAACCAGCCATCCAGTCAAGTCAGAAAAGTTTTGGGCTGCAAATGGCAATGATATAAGAAGCACAAAAATATCAAATATTCCACTGTATCCCAGCTTATCATTTAATAAGTTAAAGCTCTCTACTTCATGTGTCCAAAGAACAAAAATAATTGCACTGGACCAGAATATTAATGATAAATTTATCTATTTCTCTAACTACACCACACTAAGTATACCATCCCTGCAACAGATTAAACATTGGACTAAAAAACATTTCATTAAAATCCAGCACCTTTTTGGATCAAAGGCTTCTGCTCCACCTTTGGAACCTCCACCAGGTGTCCTCCATGCTAGACGTTCAATATACTCATCAACATCAAAAGGTTCCTGGAAACAAAATAAAAATTAACGACTAGAAATTCACATCTGAAGTGCCTAGCGCATATAATAACGCAATAATAAAATAATTATGGCACTGCTAATTAGGAGAAATCGAGAATACACCTAATAAAACCTTGAGCAAAGCTTTGAGATTTTAACACATTATCCATAATTAACTATCAATGCAAGTTATCCTGTTAATAAGGGAAGTTACTTCATGAGAGATCAGTGAATAAGATCCTTCTTACACAACAGTAACATGCATTTATGAAGGGCCTCTAATGTAGTAAAATGACCCAAGATGCTTCAAAGGTGTGTTACTAGTACAAAGTTTGACCCCAGGCTATATTGGAACATTGAGAGGTGACCAAAAATTTGGCCAAAGAGACTGGTTTGAAGAAGCATCATAAAAGAATAACAAGAGATAAAGGTTTATTGATGAAACTCCAGAACTAAAATATATACTTACGCATTAATTAGTTAACCCAATTTTTGTAGGCAAGAACATGTTATTTTCAATTCAATAAATCTTTTGTGTAGGTGAAAATGTCTGGTCCCATGATCTTACATAAATTATTTGGGTTTTCAATTAACATTATCCTAATTCAGCATAACAATAGATGTTGTACGTTATCATTTCACGTAAGTGTATGCATAATTATATGGGCAAGCTATTTTGTACTTTCATTCAAGTTTAATCTACAAAAATATGAAAGGAAAACAGAAGTATAGCAATGCCCAATGTGATTTCACACCAAGTTTTTATGCTAACCTTGCTGAATCTGAACATATTGCACTGCATTATGTACATAAAATAAACATTTATTATTTTGTTGAAAGTTGACAATGTAAAACTCTGGCCAAAATTCTATGGATTACATGCACAGAAATTACACCAAAATTTACTGCTTTGAGGCCAATTTTAATGACACGATTTTCACCTGGCTATCCTGGGCTATAAAACCAGTGTAAAACATATATTAATACTGCATCTCCAATGAAGACAAGAGCTCTTGCCCCATCTTCCCCATACTTCTGTTTGTGAAGTTGTTTTGAACTTGTCATAATACTAACTTGCTCCAGTTCTGGTAACAGAATAAACATTTCAGGTTGA
The DNA here is from genome assembly GCA_024679065.1 of Sphyrna mokarran. Lineage (NCBI taxonomy): Eukaryota > Metazoa > Chordata > Chondrichthyes > Carcharhiniformes > Carcharhinidae > Sphyrna > Sphyrna mokarran. Next base: position 40,199,906 of record JAGIQG010000015.1, read on the forward strand.
TACCTATTTCACTCTCCACAGATGCTGCCTGACCTGTGAATATTTCCAACATTTGCCAATGCAAGTGTGAACTGAAATCAGGCATTTTATTTTTTTTGAGAGTTAGCTGCACGCAGCTAAGAATGCAACTATTTACCAGAGCTGCTAAATAACTAGTATATGAAACATAATTTCACAGCATCAGTTCCTTGCCCCAAAGCTGCAATTAAATTCAGATAACAACAAAATGCAGAAGATTTCGAAACTATTAAAAATTAGCCATTTATCTTTAGGTAAAAGTGTGGCTTATAGTTCATGCTACTTGCTAGAACTTGATCATATAATTTAAAATTATTTGTCAATGTAGTACTTAGTAGGAGTTATATTAGCAGCTTTTAAATAAGGGGTAAATAAAGTTCTAATTTTTCTCTTAAAATCACTTTTTACTTTATCCTGGTATCAGATTTTGGGGGTAGCTGATATGTAATCACTGCCTGTTCAAGTCATTACACTGAATTTTTAAAAGCTTCGTGGATTACGGCAGGCACACATTTATTACTCATTTCTTGTTGAGCTGAAAAACCAAGAGAAGCCAAGGAAAAGTTCAAACAGCGCTATAGAGAAAAAAATTGGGAACAAGGCAAACAATGTTAAAAAGACAAGCTTAAAGACCCTGTGCTTTTACACGCAGAGCATTTGCAATAAAATGGATGAACTAATTGCGCAAATAGATGCGATGTAATTGGAATTACGGAGACATGGCTGCAGGGTGACCGGGGTGGGAACTGAATGTCCTTGGGTATTTAATATTTAGGAAGAACAAGCATAAAAGGACAAGGTGGTGGAGTGGCACTGCTGGTTAAAGAGGAAATTAACATACAAGTGAGAAAGAATATTAGCTCTGACAACATGGAATCTGTGCAGGCAGAGTTGAGAAATACCAATGGGTAAAAAACATTAGTAGATGTCATATATAGACACCCCACTACAGTGATGTTGGGAATGGCATTAAACATGAAAGTAGAGATGCATGTGATAAGGGAATATTGACGATCATGAGATTTTAATCTGCACATTGATTGGGCCAATCAATTTAGCCATAATGCCATCGAGGAGGAATTTCTGAAATGTATACAGGATGGTTTTCTTGATCAATAGAGAGCAAGCCATCTTAGACTGAGTACTCATTGCTAATTTAGCTCCAAGAGACCCCTTGGGGATCAGCAACTGTTGATGATGATGATAGAATTTATCAAGATGGAATATGAAGTAGTTGATTCAGAGATTAGGGTGCTGACTCTTAATAAAGGAATCTATGAGGATATGAGAAATGAATTGGCCTTGATAGATTGAGGAGATTACTTAAAGGGATCACAGTGGATAGGCAATGGCAAACATTCAAGGAACACATGGAGGATCTGCAGCATCTTTTATTCCTGTCTGGCACAAAAGCAAAATGGGTATGTGGCCAAACGGGCCATCTAAAATGGCGATTTGTAAAGCACTCTGGGACAACTGGGCAATAACTAAAATGACAGGCTGCAGTTTAAAAGCAGAGACAAACAAGCTGCAACCCTGACAAATGAATAAACAGGATATGGGTCATTTCCAGATGAAAGGGACTTTATGTCATACTGGGTTGATTCATCTCCAGGATGAAAGAGACTTTTTGGTCACACTGGGTTGTGTACCAGACATAAGCGCACTGTGACCCCTTACGAGGAAGATAAGTGACCTATGTGCCTCTAGAACCTAAGGATATGGCCACTGGGGACACACCCAGAAATCAGTGTGGTAGCATTTGATGGGACTCTTATTGATCAGGGGGATCAAGTCCTGATCAATTGATTGGCAATGACCAAAAGGGATGTGAAACCCAACAGGATATAAAGGGTGCTATGCAACCAGGCATCTCTTTCTTTCTGACCCCACGAATGAACTACAACAATGTAGAACATTTCCAGAGATGACAGAGAGAGAGAGAGAGAGAGAGAAAGAGAGATAGACTAATAGAGCCAGAGTGCCAGATCAAAAAACCAAACTATGCAGATGACTACCAAGACCAACGCACAGATAAAGGCCAAGATCTGCTCGCTTATTTGCCAGTCACGCAATGTTAAGTCAAGGTCTTGTATTGGACTTGAACTTTAATATTTTCCTGTAAGATAACTTATTATTGGTTGGATGGATGATGATTGATTGTGTGGGTTTAAATAAATATTGGTTGTACTAATAAAACATGTACTCGTAGTTATTTGTCCACCATATAAGGGTTAAAACGGACTGTGCAGCAGGCAACAGGTAAAACAGCCAATCCATGGCTTACAAAGGAAATTAGAAAGACTCTCCAATCTAAGAATGAAGCATACAGATTGGCCAAGAAAAATAATAGGTCTGAGGATTGGGAGCAGTTTAGAACTCAGCAAAGGAGGACGAAGAGATTGATTAAGAAGGGAAAAACACAGTACGAAAGTAAGCTTGCAGGGAACATAAAGATTGACACTAAGAGTTTCTATAGATATGTGAAGAGAAAGAGTTTGAAGACAAATGTAGATCCCCTACAGACAGAAATGGGGAAATGTACAATAGGGGATAAAAACAGCCAAGCAACTGAATACATGCTTTGGTTCTGAGTTCACAGTAGGCCACAAATCAGATGTTAGAAATGTTGCAGAATGCAAGATTTAATGAGAGGGAAGAACTGAGGGAGATCAATATTAGCTGAGAAATGGTGCTGGGAAAACTGATAACATTAAAGACCAATAAATCCCCAGGGAATTTAAGGAAGTGGCTCTAGAAATAGTGGACGCATTGTTGGTCACCTTCCAGGATTCTAAAAATTTGGAAGAGTCCTCTCAAAAGGAGCTAATATCACTTTAATATTCAAAAAGAGAAGTAGAGAGAAAACAGGGAATTAACATTGGTATGGGGGAGAATTCTCGAATCCATTATCAAAGACTTTATAGTAGAACATTTTTAGTCGAGTCAGCATGGATTTATGAAGCGGAAATCATGCGTGACAAATCTGTTGGAATTCTTTAAAGATGTAACTAGAAGAGTTGACAAGGGAGATTTTCAAATTGGCAGGCAGGTACTAGTGAGTGCCACAGGGATCAGTGCTGGGACCCCATCTATTCACAAAATATATTAAGCATTTGGATGAGAGAACAAAACATAATGTCACAAAGTTTGCAGATGATACCAAGTTAAGTGAGAGGATGAACTGTGACAAAGATCCTTCAGAATAATCTGGACAGATTGGGTGAATGGGCAAATTAATGGCAGATGCAGTATAATTTTGACAAATGAGGTTTTTCACTTTGGAAGCAGAAACAAGGCAGCAGGTTACTACTTGAACAGCTGTAAACTGGGAGAGGGAAGTCTGCATGGAACCTGGGTGTCCATGTGCACTGGTCACTGAAGATAACTGTGCAGATGCAGCAGGCAGTAAAGGCATGAAATGGCATGTTGGCCTTCGTTGCAAGAGATTGAATACAGGAGCAGGAATGTTTTGTAGTAATTATACAGGAGGCCACACAGAGTATCGTGTGCAGGTTTGGTCTCGTTCTCTGAAGAAGGACATTCTTGCTTCGAGGGAGTGCAGCGAAGGTTTACCAGACCGATTCCAGAGGTGACAGGACTGATGTATGAGAAGAGAGGTTAGCATTCTTTTCGCTAGAGTTCAGACGAATGCAGGGGGGATCTCAGAGTTATAAAATTCTAGCAGGACTAGATAGGGTAGATGCAGGGGGGATATTCCCGATGGTGGGCGGAGTCCAGAACCAGGGATCACAATCTTAGAATTCAGGGTAAACCATTTAGGACGGAGGTGAGGAGACATTGGTAAGCCTATGGAATTCATCACCACAGGAAGTACTTGATGCCTAAACATTGAATGCATTCAAGAGCTGAATGGATATAGTAATTGGAGCGAATGAGATCAAAGGTTACAGAGAAAAAAAAACAGAATTAGGTTATTGAGTTGAATGACCAGCCATGATCGTAATGAATAACAGAGTAGGCTCGAAGAGCCAAATGGCCTCCTCCTGCTTCTATCATCTCTGTTTCGATACTCAATAACCACTACGGTATAAGAACAGCGGAAGGTGTTCAAGGAGATCATGTTGATTTGGAATAAATATATTCCCAAGAAAAAAAAAGGGCAAAACTCCAAAATACCAAACAATCTAAATATCAAAAATCCTAATACCAACCCACCATTATCGCACCTGCTACCTTTCCCACCAGACTCCCAAAGCCAACCTGCTGGATGTAAAAAAGCTTATAGCGCAGGATAAAGCAAAAATGAAAACTTTTGTCAGATGCCAAGAGGAATATCCAAAGACATGTTGCATGATTCTGATGAATCCATTTGGAAAATACAAGAGTGTCACATACTTGATTAAAGATTTGGAATGGGAATCATCATTGTCAAGAAAAGTAGGCTAAGATTCTATAAGATTTGGAATAAGCTGGTGGGGAATTCACAGCACCAAAACCAAAACATAAGGGAGCTATCTTCACAAAATACAAGAGCATTTGTTTCTAAGACAATGGCTCAACAATCCTAATACCCAAGCAATCCCAGATTGGAACAAGCTGCCATATGAAACAGTCAGAGCTCTAACATTTGAAATCTTTAAGATTTATACCTAAATTATTTACATTTATAAAATTTTTCAGGGGGAGATTGTGAAGTAATGGTAACGTGACGTAATGGTAACGTGACTGGACTAGTAAGGTAGAGGCCAAGGCTAATGCTCTGGGGACATTGGCTCAACCAACCATAACAGCAAGTAGAATTTAATTCAATTAATAAAATCTGGAATTGAAAATTAGTCTCAAAACATGAAACTATCAATTGTAAAAACCCATCAGGTTCACAGTGCCCTTTAGTGAAGGAAATTGGTCATCCTTACCTGGTCTGGTCTGCGTGACTCCAGACACATAGCAATGTGGCTGACTCTTAACTGCACTTTGCAATGGGCTAGCAAGCCATTCAGCTGAAGGGCAATTATGGATGGGCAACAAAATGTTAGCTGAGCAAGTGACACCCAAAATGAAATAATAAAAATCATCAGGATTACCATAATCAGCAGGTCCTGTCTGATTAATATTAGCACTATGATGTTGGATGTTGACACAACTAAGGCAGAAAATGGATAACCAACAGGCCCTGATCAATGCATCCCAGGTCAAGAAAAGGAAGGGAATAGTAGAAGCCCTAACCCAATCATTTTCCAATTCTCTTTGGCCACAACTATATGCCAGAAGATTGGAAAACAGCTATAATTATATCATTGTTTAAAAAGAGAGGGTGGCATGACAGCACAGTGGTTAGTACTGCTGCTTCACAGCATCAGGGACCCAGGTTCAATTCCTGGCTTGTGTCAGTGTCTGTGTGGAATTTGCATGTTCTCCCCATGTCTGTGTGGGTTTCCACCAGGTGCTCCCACATTTTGAAAGATGTGCTGGTTAGTTGCATTGACCTGAACAAGCATTAGCATGGGGCGACTTCATACTAATTTCATTGCAGTGTTAATGTAAGCCTCACTTGTGAACAAATAATCTTAAAAAAAAGGCCAAATAATCACGGACAAATCAGCTTAACTTTGGTGATGGGTGAAATATTATCAAAAAATTCTGACAGTAAAACAGTAATTTAGAAAGCTATGGACTATCAAGGAAGATGGCATGGATTTAGCAAGAGATTAACATGGTCAGATATTTTGAGGTCAATGAGAATAGCTCATTTGATGCTGTTTAATGGATTTTAAAATGCGTTTGAAAAGGTTGCATATCACAGGCTGGTCAGGGAAAATGGCAAGATATATACAAAATTGACTCAGCATCAGAAACGAAAGGGTAATGGTCACATGGTATTTCCGTACCGGAAAGCTGTTTCTAAGGTGGTTCTACAAGATTGAGTAGACACCCCTGCTGTTTGTGGTGTACAGTGATTTAGATTTGTATGCTGGGACATGGTTAAGAGGTTGGCGGGTAATACGAAAATTGACCTTGCAGTCGAGAGAAAGGAAGAAAGCTGCAGACAACAAGATATTAATGGACTGGTCGGGTAGGCAAAAAAAAAGTCAAATGGAATCCAATCCACAGAAGTGTGAGGTAACACATTTAGAGACAGCAAGCAAGGCAAGGGATTACATGACAAATAGAAAGATAATGAGAATTATAGAGAAACAGAGGAACCTTGATGCACATGTCCACAGGATGATAAAGAAAGCAGGGCAGGTAGATAAGGTGGTTCAGATGGTATATTAGATACTTTTGTTGTGGCTGAGGCATAGAGTACAAGAGCAGAAAGGTTATGCTTGAACTGTATAGAACACCTGTATAGAAGGTTCCAGGTGTGTCATAGGAAGGATGAGATCACATCAAAAAGGAAATATAGGAAATTTATGAGGACAATAGCTAAACTTCTCCAGTTCTGGCGATGAGCAAAAATTGGATATACAATGAAGAGAAACTGAGAGATTTAACTGAGGTGTATAAAATTCTGAGGGGCCTAGACAGAGAGGATTCTATTTGTTAGAGATGTCAGCAACAGGAGGCTTAGATCTTAATTGTTAGGAGAATCACAGGGAAACTCAGAAATTATTGCACCTGGATAATAGTAGATACCTGGAGCTTTCTGCGAGAGAGGGTGTAAAAGCAGAAATCCTCATAACATTTAAAAATACTTGAAGTGCTGTAACATACAAGGCTACAGGCTAAGAAATGAATGGTAAAATTAGTCTGCATGCATTTTCTTGGTCAACACTGACACAATTGGCCTTCCTCAGACATAATTTTTTCTGCTTTTCATGGAATAATGCTGTATGGGAAATTAGTCCATTGTGCCAATGGCAGATCTTCAAAAGAAATAACCAATTAGTCCCACTTCCTTACTTTTTCCCCATATCCCTACATGTTTTCCCCATGAGATTTTGTTTGGGAAATGGCAGAGAATATCTGCTCATTTTTAATGTTGATGTTATTTCTCCCAACCATATTCACACAGTATTCCCTATTCAAGATCTTGCTCAGAAAATCACCCCCTCCTCCATTTCCATTATTGAACCAGTCAATACAAGAAACAAAACTGGTCTGTGGTTAATCAATTCAGATTATCCTGCCAATTAAGTAAGTAATCTCTACAAAGTATCATCAATGACAGAAATTAAAAACTTGTTTGGAATTGGAGGCACAACTTTAAATATAGGAGACTGCTTGTTGAGAACACCAATATATCATCATGAGAGAATCTAACCATCTCCCCATGGCATCCAATGGCATTACCATGACTGAATCCCTCATTGTTAATATCCTGGGGGTCACTGTTGACCAGAAACAGAACTGCCCATCCATATAATGACTATGCCTACATAAACAGGTCTCATGCTGAGAATTTGAAGAAGAGCAACTCACCTCCTGACTCCCAAATCCTGTCCACTACCTACAGAGCACACAATCCCTCAGGATTGAGGACAGCTTGTTTCCACTCCAGTTCAATGAGTTCCAAGATGGCCAGTAAATCTGCGATCAGCAGATTCTCCAAACGTGAGGCAATTAGTGTTTGAAAATCCAAGCAAATTTGGAATTAGGAAATTTGCAGGCTTTCTCCAATATATCAACATTGCTTCTGCATGCTCCTCATATAGTCAGAGGTTTACAGCTCTTCAGCCCAACTTGTCTATGCCATCTCTCCTGATGAGGTTTCTCAATGTATTGTGTCTTCCTGAGTAAATCTTCTTCATTTCGGTTAGTTACAAGCTAAGGACTCCCATGAGTCTGCAGAGACATTTCCACTGTCCTCCTGCGAATTGCTCGAGATGACCAAGTTCAGAGTAGAATAGGTGCTTTTGGACTCTGATGTCAGATATACAAACAACATATCCTGCCCAGCAAAGCTGGTTTTAAGTGATTAGCATCTCGATGATCAGCATGTTGGCTTGGGAGAGGATGTTGCCGTTGGATTGCCTTTCATGCCAATTGATTTAAAGCAATTTGCAAAGGCACTACTGATGGCGATACTGCATTCTTTGAGGTCATCCAAGTTTTCAAAGCATATAATAGCACAGGGATTGCTGCTGCCCAGTAAACCATGAGATCCTGATCCTTAAAGGCTTTTTGACTCTGTTGGTCAAAGGCTACTTGGTCTGTTGGAAGCAATGATTGTCATCCATGTCTGCCTTCACTGAAAGAAGGATTCCCAAGGTATGGAATACTCTCCACTTGCCTGGAAGTGCCAACAACACTCTCACAATCAGCACACTATCCATCAATATAAACATTCACCCTCTCCAGCCCTGGCACACAATACACACTACTGCCACTATCTTCAAGATGCACTGCACCCTCACCAAGCCCCCTTTGGAAGCACTGACCTCTACCATCTAGGAAAAGGGCAACAGAAGCATAGAAACACCATCACCCATCTGCAAAGTCCCTCCCACGCCACTCACCACCCTGACATGGAACTAAATCACTTTTCCTCCACTTTAATTAAATCAAAAATCCTAAAACTTCCTATCTATTAGCACAGTGGGTGTCGTTATATCAGATGGACTGTAACAGTTCAAGAAAGCAGGTCATCATCATCATCTTGAGGATAACTGGGATTGGGCAACAAATGCTGACTTTACCAACAATGCTCACATCCCATGAAAGAATAAAAGAAATGCTATACACAACAACGTAGTAACATAAATAAAAGCCCTTGAATCAATGAATGATTTGCTTAGCTACGACCTGAGTAGTTACAGCTACATGCAGATGTCCACTCCAGGCAATTAAAATTCAAATGTTTTGATTACAGACCATAATGTTCGTACACATTGAATATCTAAATCTATTATGACAATTTTAAAAAATCCAATTGAACCTCCTGGACACTTTTGCCACATTTGACAAAACACAAGCTCCATAAGTGTTAAAAACGTAGGCTGGCTGTGGTTGCAATTATTTAACAGAACATTTATAAAAGTGTGCAAGTGGGTCATTTATACTTAGATCAAGGCTGCATATATAATAGTACTTCATATTAGAACAACATGACTAGTTTGAACCGGTATTTATCTGGAAGGAACTGCAGCAAAGCAATAAAAGCAAAATGATGCAAATCTGAACAGAAATAGAAAATACCAGAAATACTCAAGTTGGTCTGGCATCATCTGTGGAGAGAGGGCTAAAGTTTCAGGTCAATGATCTCTCAACAGAACTGGAAAAATTCAGACGTGCAGGTTTAAAGCAAGCATAGGAGGTACGGGGAGTGAGTGGTGGGGTGGAAGAAAGGGGATGTCAAATGCCAAAAGAATGATGGTACAAGGCAAAAGGGGGTGAGAGATATAAAGAAATAAAAGACATGCTGTGAGGAGGTGTAAATGGGAAAATCATTTCCAATAGCTGCCATCCAAAAAGAAAATCGAAAAAATTCAAAATGAAAGGGGGACAGTGGTTATCTTTGATCTGTAAAGATTCCAAGGCACCTAACTAAAAGATGAGATGCTGTACTTCAAACTTACATTCAGCTTCACTGTGCAGGAGGCCGACCACAGAAGTTAACCTGACAATTAAAATGGCAGACAACTAAGAGCTCAAAGTCAGGTTTATGAACTGAACGAAAGTGTTACCATCCTGGAGACCACATCATGAATAGCAAATACAGTATCGAAAATTGAAAATACAAGTTAGCGGCTGTTTCATTTAGAAAGAACGTTTGGACTGTGGACGATGAGAGGGTAAAAGGGCAGATGTTGCACTGTATCAATTGAAGTACATGCATTTGGAGAACATTGATCAGATGGCTGCTGGAGCTCAGACAAAGCGACACTTAGGAACACAAAAATTGAATGGTATCTAGAGATATTTCATTTTATGAATAAATGCACTAATTAAAGACAGTCAGTAATGTAACACTGCATCTCCTGTGTATGCATGAGAAGGACAGGGTATCAAAGGTGATGGAGGCGTAAACCGGGCTTCTACCAAAATGGACAATTTCACATTTCCCACATTATACTCCATTGCTCGATTTTTGTCCACTCATTTAACACATCTATATCCCTTTGTAGCCTCCATACATCCTCTTTGCAACTTACTTTCCTACCTATCTGTATATCATCAGCAAATATGACAACTGCATTTTTTGTCTCTTCGTTTAAGTCACTTATGTAAACTGTAATAAGGTGAGGATCCAGCATTTGTCCACCCATTACATCTTGTCAACCAGAAAATGACTCATTAATGCCTACTGTTTCCTGTTAGCTCACCAACCTTCTATCCCTGCCAATACATTACACCGTACATCATGAGCTTCGAGTTTCCATTATGTGGATTTGGGTTCTCCTCTATTGAATTGGTAAGCACACTGATGGAATTTAAGACAGTTGCTGTCCATTTTGGTGTTCCTGATAATTCAACACGTTATTCATGTCATTGTTGCACATAAAGAAATCTGGCCCATCAGTAATCTCCACAATCTTAATATGGAATATAAATACATTTACATTTGAGATTTACAATTTCATATGAAATACATATAGCTGCATTGTGACTAATCAGCCAACAGTCATACTTTAAACTATTGTTGCAAACAGATTAATATAATTCTGAATATTTCTGAAGTCTAAAATAACATGTAAAATACAGTAGCTAAAAAACCATTCTAAAAAATGACAATTGCCGCATTTTTGATTCAACCAACCATGTGTATCAATAAAAGCGAAATACTATGTATGCTAGAATTTGAAAGAAAAACAAAAAATGCTGAAAAAACCCAGCAGGTCTGGCAGCATCTGTGAAGAGAGAAAGCAAGTTAATGTTTTGAATCCATATAAATTCTTCTTCACAGCTAAAGAGAGAGAAAAAAATGATGGATCACACTACAACAGGGGATGGAGCAACTGGAGAAGAGTCGAAGGTCAGTGATTGGTGGGAGCTGGGAGAGATTGCAATGAGAATGCGTAGGTTACAATACAGGGAAACTGTTAATGGTAAAAGGTGCTAGTAGTTGCATAAAGGTAAAAAAATAGCATTAGGACATAAATATGTTGCATATTAAAAAAGGTCAAAATGGAGAACAGTCTAAAGTTGTTGAACTCAATGTTGAGTCCTAAGGGCTGTAACAAGCCTAATCAGAAGAAGAGGCACTGCCCAAGTTTGAGTTGGGCTTCTGGAGCATTGCAGAAGGCCAAGGATGAACGTGTGTGTATGAAAGCAAGATGCTGAGTTTAAATGGCAAACAACAGGAAAGTTGACATCATGTTTGCAGACTGAGCAAAGGTGTTCTGCAAAGTGATCACCCAGTCTGTGTTTAATATTTCCAATGTAGAGGAGATGGCACTGGGAACAGTAAATACAGGAAGCCAAAATTAAGGAGGTTTCGTAGTGACATCATGTCAGAGTTGACAGAAATAGCAGATGATGATCCTTTGAATGTGGAAGCTGATTAGATGTAAAGTGAGGACAAAGGGGACCCGGTCATGGCTCTGGGAAGGGTCAAACCCAGTTGAGTGCCCTGTCAACCACAAAGAAGAGAAAACCTCAGTTAGGGAAAAAGCAGAAATGTCAGAAGTGTTATTTTCAAAAGTAGCACCATCAGAACAGATACTAAGTTTGATAAGACAATGAAATTAAAACTTGCAAAGTAAAAGGAAGCAAAATAAGAACAAATGTTAAGTTTTGTCTTTAAAACTGTGGGATAGTATTGAGTGAAGCAATGACTAAAATTTTAAGTGCCCTTTAAGGCAGGATTTTAAAACTGTAGAAAAGGTAAAATTCACTATTATACCCGAAGGCTAAAATTCACTATTATACCCGAAGTTACAGTTGAGAAAAATATTTAATATTTAATAAGTGTTTTCACTGAAAAGGGTTGCATCAAGGTTTTTAAAATTAACAGTTTCAGATGAAACAATACAATGCTACTTTCGTTATCTGACAGATCACTAAAAGAGGACATTGATTCAAGATGATCTAGATGCAGGAAATTAAGAGTGCACTTTTACAGACTATCACTTAAAGTAGTGCTCGAATTATAAACTGTTCAGACACTATTCCATTTAAAAGGAATTGAATACAAGCAGGGAAGCGAGGTTCGAACAGATATTCTCAGCTGAACTAATACAAACACTATGAGCCAAATGAAATCCTGTGAATCAATTATAGTAACTGATTTTGTTGAATTAACCACGGCGCAATGGGTGTCCCTGAACATAGTACAACGACCAACAACTAAAGCATTAGATCCTTACAATGACAGTTAACAATTAAAAGCTTAATTCAATGCTAGCATATCTGGATAGTCAGCCATTTTCCCTAACTACCGAAAGCACGGAGGCCCGAGATGAAGCAGACTGGGTTGCCAGCTTTGACAATGGGCAGCACAAACACAGCCAGGCAGCGCCTCATCCCGAGACAGGGACCCACCTCGAAAAGTTCCGCTGTTGCAGCCATTCCGGCCAAACACAGGAGCCGCTCCCTAACCTGCTGGCTCGGTCACCTACATAACGAGCAGAATTGAGGGCGATGCTGCTGAGGTTTTGACGGCGGGGGAATCTAAGGGCGTTAAACTCCACTACCTGTCTCTCTCTCTCTCTCTCTCTGTCACCCCGCCTACCCTCTCGGCACTTCCACCATCTTGCTACCATCGGAAGTTGCGCACTGACGCCCCGGAGCCGCCGCGTCTGCGCAGCTGGGCGCTGCCTCTGACCCCGGCGGTGGGTTGGCGCAGGTCAGCTGCAGGCTTTGGGTGCTGAAAGGTTTTTTACAGCGCGGTGTCTGTATCAGCCTTAATGTCGTTGAGTTTGGCTTAAAAAAATGAGTGTTCGGGCGGTTTGGCTGCTGGGGATCGAGAAGGGTGAAACATCTGTGAAACTATCGAGGTAAAAGATATGAAAGTGCGAATTTGATTTATTACCGAAACATGTATGGGGACACAGTGAAAAGTATTAGCAATATAGAAAATAAAGGTAGGAGTAGGCCATTCGAGCCTATATCACTCTCTCCCTGAAGAAGTTCTTCCTCATCTCAGTCCTTCTTTGCGCGCTATACGGACAAAACATAGGAGAGGAGAGGGTGCAGAATGTAATGTTACACTCAGCCAGGATGTAGAGAAAGATCAACTTAATGCAAGGTAGGTCCATTCACAAGTCTGATAGCAGCAGAGAAGAAGCTGTTCTTGAATGAATAAATCATCCAGGATCAGTTCTTCATCCTAATGCTGTGCCCTGAATAGCAAAGGAGACTTTCGGATATTAATGTAGTTTTAGTAAAACATACAAATAAACAAATATGAACTACTAAATTCTAGAGTGGCATGGAGTATTGGAAACATAATACTCTCATAATGTTAAAGTATTGTATTTCGCACATTAACTAAGTTTAGGTTGGATGGATAGAACTTTTTGATAGTCGTTTAATAGTCAGTTCCAGGCTCTTGTTTAAAATCTCTGCTTACTTGCAAAGAGAAAATTTCATTTTATTTCAATTTTCATAGTGATTGATATAGACATAGAATTCTACAATGCGGAAGGTGGCCATTTGATCTATTGAATCTGCACTGACCACAATACCATCTGGGTCCTATCCCCATAACTCCATGCATTTACGCTAGCTAGTTCCCCTGATACTAAGAGGCAATTTAGCATGGCCAGTCCACGAACCTGCACATTTTTGGAGTATGGGAGGAAATCAGAGCACTTGAAGAAACCTATGTAAACATGGGGAGAACATGCAAACTCCACATGGCTAGAATCCATGCTGGAAATCAAACCGGGATCCCTGACTAACCACAATGCCACCCATGTCTCGTTAAAATTATATTTCATTTCAAGTGATGCCTAGAAAGCTGAGGGACTTTCTAGCAACTTCAATTTGTGTAATGCTATTAATGGGCAAGTGAGCCAAATTGATTCAAAGGAACTGATTCAAGACAAAAATTGACTCAAACAAACATTAGATACATAATTAAAAGCTTGATGAAAGGGAGAGATACGTGAATTTCAGAGGTTAAAGCCAAGACAACTACCACTAATGGAGTGAAGTGGAGGAACACCATATTCTCAGAGGAAAATGAAAAAGGGTGTAATTTGCCTTGATATTTGTAATATGTGTAAATTACTAAGGCCAATGCAAGTATGGGTATATCTGTGAGGAACACCTCAAGGAAATCACATAATTAACTTTACAACTTGGAGCTCTTTTAAGGCACCAAACAAGTAAAACTCAAGTTAACTTAGGGACAAATTAAAAGGAGCAGTCCTCCAAAAAGGAAGGGGGACGGCCAGAACAAAACCAAAGTTGAAAGGAAACTTAAAACATTAAATCAAAATGTGGTTGTCAGGGTCTATAATGCACCCCAGCCCCTGCGGTGCCCAGCGGGCGCGGAAGGCGTCAACTGTGATAGTTCAACTTGGATGATGAATGAGAGCCTTTCCTCCAGTATGTATATGTGTGTAAAATAACTGGTAACAATACTATATTTTATCATATATTCAACTATATCTTTCTGTTTCAAGTATAAGTAAATTAGAGATGACACCATTTATACCAAATTACAAATACAGTGGATTAGGCTTTGACCCAACTAGTACTTTTTGATACTGAACCATTCCTGATATAAAATTGTATTTCATTAACTTTGAAATGTATGCTATTCTATTTGTTTATGAGATTAAATGTAGATGTTGGTAATGTAAGATACTGTACAGTGCAATTGAGGTTTTGTACATGGATTTTCAAAATATGTTTGTTAGCAATTTTATGCCCGTGTGATAAAAAGGGAAGTAGAAGCATGGATAAAAGAAGTTTTAAAAAATAGAAGAAGTTGTAAACGGCTGTTTTTCAATTGGAAAAGAGGCATCTGGTGGACTTGAACAAGATTTGTACGAGAACCACTGCTGACATTACTGGCTTGGACTTAGGGCTACAGAGCACAATTTCAAAGTAGCTAATAAAGCACAGGGGATCCTGGGCTCTATAAATGGAGGCATAGAATATAAAATCTCTATGTAGCACAAGCTTGGCAGCAGCTTGAGCATTGTGTCCCATTATGGCACAGTACTTTAGGAAGGATAGGATACGATAAATGGCGATTTAAGACCATAAGATATAGGAGCAGAATTATATTATTCAGCCTATCAGGTCTGCTCCGCCATTCAACCATGGCTGATGTGATTCTCATCTCCATTCTTCTTTCTTCTCCCCATAACCATTGATCTCCTTACTGATCAAGAACCTTTTAGTAGAATGATTTAGTAGATGGTTTCAGTGATGAGGGAATCACTGCTATATGGAAATTCTGGTGAAGCCTCCTCAGAGCACAAAAAGCTGAACAGGAATTTGATACAACTGTTTAAAATCATGATAGTCTCAGAGTAAATAGAAAAAAGTTTCTAGTGGTTGAGGGTTGATAACAAGAGGGCACAGACTTAAATGTCAAAAGAATCGAAGGCAGGGCAAAGAAAATCTTTTTCATGGAATTGGTGGTTAGGATTTGGAAAGGACTGACTGCCAGATAGGATAGTCAGTACAGACTCAGTATCAGCCTTCAAAAAGTAATTGTGTCAGTATTTGAAGGAGGAAAAATTGCAGGAATATGGGGAAAAAGTGAGTGACTGGGACTGACCACCAGCGCCAGACTCACTGAGCCAAATTGCTTCCTATGCTATATTATGATTCCTTTGGCTAAGGAGAAAATGATTTACATTAATACAGCAGCTTTCATGTGCTTAGGATTTCTCAAAGTAATTCAGAAACTTTGAAGAAGAGTCATATGGACATGAAACGTTAATTCCGTTTCTCTCTCCAAAGATACCACTAGATGTGCTGAGTTTTTCCAGCATTTTCTGTTTCTACTCAGTAAATTTGCTGTACATACTAGCAATACTAATAGTTTCAAATCAGTAAAAAAAATGCAATGGTATATTGACATTAAAGCCAATAAAGTTACTGTGGTAGGGATGGGAGATAGGAAATAGATACAGAAATTTTAAAATCAAGTTGAATTTGCAAGTTTTGTTATTGCACTTAGAATATATAATAAAAAGCCTCTTTTGCATTAATATTACACCCATTATTTGCGTTTTGTTTAATTTCATCAGGCACATAAAGCACTGCTTCAAACTAGTTACTCACAATTAAATCAATCTTTACTGATCATTATTAAAGAAAAATACATGCCTTTTTTCCTTTTTTTATAGACGATATCCAACAGTTGAAAAAAGAGCCCGAATTTTCAATGGAGAAAGCTATACAGAGGTACCAGAAGACAAGATCTTCCTAAATGCATTGTTAGCTGAGCTCGGTATGACTGACCTGGATAAGAACTTTGTGGAACACAGGGATAGCTGTTGCAGAATAAATAGGACATCTACTTATGAAGTTGCAATTGGAGAAGGTGTTCTTTGGCCTGTCATTGTGTTGACACAAAATGCAATCCTCTATGTTTGTCTTCCTTTAGTCGAACAGTCTTTGACTCCCCGCCCATCTTTAATTTCTCTACGTGGAATTTCTCCTGCATTTGCACTACTCACAGGGTTAATGACATTTTTACATATGGCACAAAGAAATGAATCAGAAATTGCTACCAAAATGGCGCAGCTCCCTGCTATGTTGATGCATGTTTGTCCACTGGGGACTCCAACAAATACTGATTTTGGATTAATGCAGACCCTGTCTGGCAGCCTTGTTCCTCAGAATGCAATCTCTTCAGCACAGACACAAAAGCAACCAGCCTGGAAGCCTGGTGTATACAAAGGAAAACCACAGGTTAATGTATGTGTCACTGAACAGATTACATCCATGCAGTACGACAAGAAAGATGTCATTGACATGTGGCAGGAGTATGGAACTGTAACATGTAAGGTGAGGTTCATATACAGTAACCTAGTTTTAGAAATCACTTTTCCAACTGAAATAGGGAAGGCTGTGTTGTATTTTAAGAACAGTTGCATTCTTAACAATTCTTAAACACCATAAACAAGGATTTTCTTTTTATATTTATCTTCCTCATTTATATATTAAAATGCTTTTGTTATGACTGTAAATTTCAATACATTCCTCCCTATTTGCTGTATTCTAACAACTGGTAAATAAATAAAAGGGTATGTATTGAGTTACAGCTTCATGTTTAGTTTCATGAATAAAATTTCCATTACTTATTGGTACCCTTTTTATGTTAATTAGGACTCTTGAAAATGAGAGAGTTCTGGCAGGTACTGTCTCTTTCATTCAACATGAAAATTCCCTTCCGTGGTGACACACTTGTTTTAGAGTGCAAACATTATTGATTCACCTTACCCAAGGGCAAAAGCCCATAACCAAGGATGGTGCCAGTCAAGTGCTGCGGTGCCAGTGATGCGATCTTTCCAAACAGATATTAGCCCAAGATTTGAACAGCTTGTACAAATAATACCAAAATCGAAAAAAATGACAATATACAGATAGAAAGAAAAGAGCATCTATATATTGTCTTCATTTGGCCTTAGAAGTTTTTGCTGCAAGTACTCAGCTACGTTTGCTTTCTTTTATTTAACAAAAGTGCTCAATTTTAATTTTCTTCATACGCTTTTATTTCTGACTTGCTGTATTTGTTCCAATTTAGTGTGATCTAGAAGGAATAATGCCAACTGTTACAGTAAGTCTGAATCTACCCATCAACGGGTCTCCTCTCCAGGATATCCTTGTGCACCCTTGTGTCAGTGCAGTTGACTCCACTATCCTTACTTTTAACAGTGTTGATGATATGGATGATTCACTGTTCAATGGGCCATACAAATTTCCTTTCACACCACCATTAGATGTATTTAAACTCTGCTACTACACCTCACAGGTAAGAATATATTGTATTTATTGAACTTAAAGCAAAAAAAATGAATTTAGCACGATTTCTTTATAAGTGATTCTTAAAAAGAGTGACATTTTCATTAATGTGGAATTGAATTTAGCGTGTTTTGGATTGTCAGTTTTTTAGCTTGGGTTCACTTTGTTTTCAGGTATCAATCTTATCTCAGAAGTAGCCTTCTCCCTCAAAATCGGAGTGCCATGGGTTCAAGGCAATATGTTGTGAACACATACTGAACGACCTATTGCATATATACTGCTGTGTTTGGTTACTTTATAACAGAGAGTTTAATTCAAAAGTATTTTATGAGCTGTATTTTGTTTTGTATTTTGGCTGCGAAGTGCTGTCAAACATCTTGAGGACAAAGACTATGCTATGTAAATCTAAGTCTTTTCGTTATTCATTTCAGTTTTCTCCTTCGACTAATTATTGTAAGTGTGCAGATACCCTCAGTGGCTGTCAATTATTTATGTTGGGTTTTTTTTGTGTATTTAATTGTGATGACTTTTCTTAAATGCATCATGTCATAGAATAGTATGCATGGTGTTATTGAATTGGACCAATATGTAGGTATATGTTTCCCAGAAGCTGTTCGCTGTCATTGGCAAACCTTAACGCAGCCAAAGACTGTTTATTAAGTCTGTTAGCTGGACAGCTAGTTAGTGATACAGAGCAATTTCTGTGTTCAATTTTTGTACTGGCTAATGCTATTTAAAATGCATGCAAATTAGTATTTGCCTACATTATGCAGCTCCACACCAATTTCCAGCCCAGAGCTGACGGTGCTGAAAATCGAGCTGCCAGAGATGCACGGAGGCTGTGGCGCCCGTCGGGGAGCCCGTGAAATGGCCTCCACAGAGTTTCCCAGCCCGCTACACAACAAAAGCAGTGCAGCAGTTCAGATTCACTGCATTCAAGTTGACTTATTTTGTATTTTTAGAATCTTTCAAGTTGACAAGAAAGATTCCAACTTGATTTGAGCAAAATCAACAAATTTTCCTTCCTTATCAAACTAAATAGTCACCTGAATTAATGTAGTTAAGTTTTAGGAAAATGGTTAAATAACATTGCCTCTCTTGTTTGTTTACAGGTACCAGTCCCTCCGATTCTTGGTTCCTATCAAATGAAGGAAGAAGAGCAACTTGTAAAGATTGCAGTTAATCTGAAACTACACGAAAGTGTCAAAAATGGATTTGAATACTGTGAAGCTCACATCCCCTTCTTCAACAGGTAATGCAAGTGACAGCTTTAGGAATGATTTATGCAGTGCCAATCTGAGAGATTGTTTCCATTGGTCGGAAAATCTAAACATGGCAAGGAAGGGGGAATGAGTGGGTGGCGCATGGCAGTTACAAAATAACAGGCCAATCATTTAGGACTGAGATTAAAAATTTCTTCACTCGAAGAGTTGAGAATCCTTAGGATTCTCCACCCTAGTTGTGAATGCACCATTGTTGAATACAGTTAAGGTTGGAATAGATGTATTTTTAGCCTCTCAGGAACTTAAGCAATATGGGGAATGTTGGAAAAATGGATTATCCGTGATCATATTGAATAGTGGAGCAAGTAGGATGAACTGTGAAACCTACTCCTGCTCCTATTTCTTAATGTAAGTTAAGATGATGCCTGACTGGGAGGGGAAACAGGTGGTAATGTTCCCATGTGTCTTCTGCCCAGGTCCTGCTGTGTAGTAGAGGTTGTGGTTTGGAAAGTGCTGTCAAAGAAAGCTTGTCAGGTTGCTGCATTATCAATATGAAACACATTACTGCTACTGTGGTGGAGGGGATGAATATTTAAATTGGTTGATGGGATGCTGATCAAACGGCTACTTTATCCTGGATGGTGTCAAGCTTTTTGAGTGTTGTTGGAGCAGTAGTCATCCAGGCACATGTAGAGAACATAGAATTAAGTCATAATTCAACAAGAACATCATTAAATGGTAAAATAGGCTCAAGGGGCTAAATAGACTTCTTGTTCTATGTTCCACTGAGAGGTTTGTGTTGCGGGTGAATGCAAATAACCAGAAAACTTATGGAGAGGTAGCAAATTGTAAGCAGTGTGATAAATTGTTCAGTTGTTTGCTTTGTGGCACTTTGTATGATTTCTGGTGAAGATGGCAAATTGGTGAAGGTAATGTCTGAGTGACCTTTGTATGGGATAGGACGTGAACAACTGAATGAGTTGGATCTTGTGAAAGGCTGAGTTTACGAATCTTGGTACAGATGATCTGGTGAATATGAAGTCCCTTCTTAAGTGGGACTGGTATAAACTACCAGTGAGACATTTATACTTATAATATTATTGCATTGGGATGTTCAATTGCAACTTAAAATACCTTGGTTGCTCTGAAATTAGAACTGTGATATAGATCTCATTGTGCAAAGATGAAATTTTATTACAGTGCGTGGAACACCGAATCTATTTCCTAGGTGAATTGCCAGTGAACATTGTGAATTTTCCCTTCCATATATAAAAGAACAGGCTATACAGACCTTTTTTGTGGACTGTTTATCCAAGGGATTTTCTTTAGTAATTAAATAGGTGGTTAGAACCACTGCAAACAAGCCTGACATTTGGAGATACCAGCCACATTAACCATATTGATTGACGTCTAAACTATTAAATAGTTGTAATAATTATTTTTACACTTTAAATAAATGTTAATTCCATTACTACAAAATTATTGGAAGTTATTTTTTCAAGTGTAACCATTTTTGAGTTCTATGACTATCCGATCTATTATCCTTTATACAGAGTATGGTATGTTTTCATTTTGTTTGTGATGATTTTAAAAATCCAACAATATTTCATTTCATTATAACTACTCTGAATTTAATAAAATTGTGTACGGTTTCTGTTTACATCCTTCGAATTCAGCTACACGCTAAGGAATAGTTGCAAGAGTGGAAGGGCTAGAAAATGCAGTCCCGCTTGCATTAGAAGTTAAATAGGAGCTCAGTATGTCGATGATTTTCCCTAGGTGGTTGCTACACTTTATGCCCACACTGAATTAAATGATTGCTAAACAAAATTGTACAATTCCACTTTATGAAAGGAAATCAAGATTGAGGTTTTCTAATTCAAAATGTTGCCTAATACATAATTATGATCTTCTTATAACAATATTATGCAGTTATTAGCAAAGGATGTAATGTTATTTAGATTATTTTGAGTGTAGAAAGCAGCCTAATAAATTGTCATTGTTCCTAATCAGCTTCAGTCTACAATCATTGGAACATCAGCAGAACTCAAATAAATTCAGAACGATGGGATTATTGAGGATGAACATATTGGACTTTTATTTTGTTTAGTTATTCTACCGTAGAATCATCATAGAATCCCTACGCTGCAGACGAAGGCCATTTGGCCCATTGAGTCTGCACTGACCAGAGTCCTACCCAGGCCTGGTCCCCATCTTTACCCTTCCAATCTCCTGACATTAACAGGCAATTTAGCATGGCCAATCCACCTAACTTGCACATCGTTGGACTGTGGGAGGAAACTGGAGCAGCCAGAGGAAATCCACGCAGAGATAGGGAGAATGTGCAAACTCCACACACACAGTGACCTGAGGCAGGAATTGAACACAGTTTCCTGGCACTGTCGTCAGCAGTGCTAATCACTGTGCTATCATGCTGCCCTTTAATTTTGTTGTATTAGCTGAATTCTCTCCACTTCACTAAGTGCCATATTTGTTACTAAGTTTAAACATATTATTCCGAGAGGAAGTCAAAAGAAAATTTAAATCCCTTGAAATAAAGAAACAGATATGAATTCCAGGTGCTTCAAAATATACCTGTTTTGCTAATCTCTTTTTCTCTTCAGGGGTCCAATAGCAAATGCTGATTATAAGGTGAGCCATGGGCAGCTAGAGGTGTCGCGGGAAAAAAGCTTACTAATTTGGGTCATCGGTTAGTTCAACTGTTCTGTTTTACTTCAATTTTATTCAAGAAACATTTCATTCATGAAACATTTTTTGTTTAAATGTTAGCCTTCAATATAAAGAAATTAATCTTGCATTTAATCACACAGATCAGTTAACATATTGTTAAACTATCCACCATTGAAGCCACTAGCAGTGTCATCAATGGAACTACTTCTAATAACTCGTGTGGCACAGGGAAACCTAACTCAATTTTCCCTCTATGATTGCAGCAATTCCAACTTTACTAATAAATAGAAAGTTCTTTGTACGGTCCACAATTTATATACCACACGTTAATATCCAAATCTATGAATCATTTAATTTTGTGTCATTCACTCAATATGTTTCAGTAGTCCAGCAATGGAAGAAACATTTTTAAATTGCAGAAGATACCTTAAGTTCATTTCCAGCATACTGGTGACTTCAAATTGGCCTGTGCTTTGTAGTGGAGCTATTTGCTCAGCAATGCCATCAGTGTTACTATTAAATTACACATTTATTATTCACAAGATCTCTGCTTGTTCACACAGAGAGGAGATTATTTGTGAAAGTGGAATGAGATAAATTGTCCAAACATAAATGAGTTGTATACTCAGGATGTCTAAGCATTTCATGTCATCTTCGCATTATTTTGTTTTGTAGTTGCAGAAGAATTGTATCTTTGGATCTTCCCCTTACATGACACAAGCAGCAGATTAATTTACAATATTATCAAAAAATGCTTCAAATTCACCTGTGCTTGTTTCCTTCAACAATTAGAGAAATTGTATTCTACGTGTTAGTATATGTTTATTGAACAAATACAGGTTTGTTGCAGTGCAGAAGGTTATGTCTGCACCAGCTCTCCAAAAGAGCATCATGGCTTACTGCTATTCATCTGCCTTTTCCCTATACCTTGCACATAATAAAGCCAATTTATTTTGTTCTCCATTTTAAAAAGTTCAGAACTTTTTACCTGATTTCAGATATTTATAATTTTGTTTCTAGCATATTCCTAATGTTGGATTAATAAAGATTACTGTGATAATATATAGGTTGATCTACATATTCATTGCCTAATTTTTCTAACCACTCAACTCAGTTTACATTGCTGATTATTCCCCCTATTGAGCTAACTTTCTATAATGGAACAGAAAACCCTTTGGAAAGTTGAAGCTTCTGTGCTCTTTATTGACCTGTAAAGTTGTTGGAAAGCCTTAAAGTTGATTTTTTTATATAGAAATTTTCAAATCCAGTGGTTAATGTGACAATGGAAATTAATTTTGAGATCAATTATTTTGATAAATCAGTTAGAATATTTTCTCTAATAGCAATACATTGAATATTAGAAAGTATTTTAATTCATTTAGTATTATGAATATATTGCAAATGCTGTTGGCTTTGTGTGTGTTTAGGTCAGAAATTCCCTAAATCTTTGGAAGTATCTTTAACTGGTGTAGTAATGTTCCCTGCAAAGCACTCCATGCAGCCAACTGATCCATTTTGCACTGGACTTACTGCTTATGTTAAGGTTTGTATATTGGTACTTTACTTTTAAAATGATTATCTCAACTTATCGTTTGAAGAAGTTAAGATTTAAAATGTATACATTTTAACTAATTCAGATTATGCAAAGAAAGCTTGCAATTTGGGTAATGTTCCTATGTTCCATTTTAGTTAAACAATATGTTTTATTCATAATTATACAATTGCTGCAGCACTTTGTAATGGGTGAGTACAAAAGGATTAATTGTGGAGAATATTTGCCATAATTAGTAGATACATTGACCATCTATTAAAATCTGTTCATTTGGTGACTGCAGCTACATTTTAAACCACACTCTACTATTAAAACCTATAGCATTAAGAATGTTGTAATCAAAAATCGCTTGTCATTATCTTTGATGACGAAAACTGTATGCATCCTCTCAATTTTTACTAATGCCACACTGACAATTTCAGTCCCATTCAGCTTTCTGAATTCAAAATGATAAAAATAATGTTCAGCTAAAACCTTCTGTAATGTACCAACTAAATACTGCTATTAGCTAAATTATCAAAATCATTTTTAAACAGTGATCAAAATTCCAAACAGTGAGCATGGCTTTGATTTTCATATAAACGTTGATTGCTGTAAGTTCTGACTAGGTGTAGTTAATTCCTGAAACACAAAAAAAAGTAATTATTCACATTTTGCAGACTGGTGTAAGTGGAATAGTAGTTTTTAGAATAGGGAGATATATGTAAGAGAGATGGCTTCTTGGATTCTTGAATACAATCATTTAATTATCTCTGGTTTTGAAAAGTTAATTCATAAAATGGTTCTTCCCTGTTTTTACATAATCTTGGACAATATAACTTATTCTCTTGTAACATATGATAAAGGATGTCTAAATGAGTTCATTTACAGTAGGAATTAATGTATTTATAAGGTTGTTTAAATGTTTAGTAGTGTTTGCATTAACTTCCAAAAACCTTAGAAGGGAGTTAATTGTTCAAATAAGTTGAACAACATCAAATGATACAATAAGCACTTGAAACGTTGTGAGTTCAAAGGAAACCTCTAATTAAGCAATGTACAACTACACAAACTTAGACCGAACAAGAACTTTAAACAGGGCAATGAGTTAAGTATGTCATTTATTCTGAGAAAATGCTGATTTATTTTTCCATAATACGTTGTTTGTATAAATTTTCTAGGCAAATTTGAAACCTATTCAGTGCAGCACACAAGAAAGAACTTTATGAAAATGAGCTGGTTAGAAGTGCCAATCCATTTAAGTTTCTGGAAATGCGGAGGTGGGAGGGGGATGGTATAGTGGGGTGTGATTGTGGTGGTTAACTTTAAGTTGGATTAGTATTAGGAAACAAGTATAATCTTATTAACTGAATCCGATGATTTGTTTCAAAATCTTCTTGAAATGAGATACCCAAAATGTAATTCACATCTTTCAACATGAGGTGGTAACTTAAATCCATCATATCTAACAGCTAAAAATAAAAAAGGCATGTAACTTGGACTGGAGTTAATCTCTTATCCTACAGTTAGCTGAGTACACTGAACCTGTTGAACAGCTAATTTGTTAATATCCCAATTACAAAACTATTTAGAGTTCAGCTGGCTGGAGAAAAAATTTATTGTTGCAAATGAGGGTAGATAAGAAACAAGCTAAATAGTGGAAAGTTTTCAAAGTAGACTTTGACAGGATAATAAAACCTGACTGGTCTCATTTTGTCCTGAAGCTATTAGTTAATCTTTTACTTTCTTGCTTCTATTTTATTGCCCCAGCTTTACTTTCGAATCCCAGATTATACACTGACTGGTTGTTATGTGGACCAACATTCTGTGCAAGTGTACTCATCAGCAAAGCCCAAAATCATCACATGTAAGATTCAATTGTTTTCTTGTATTTGAGCCATGAACATTTTTTAATTGTCTTCTAGCTAGAATAGATTTTACCTGCAGGGGTCAGTCTTGCCTGCTTTTAGGTAGCTGAAAGCAGTGTGCTCTGGCAAATTGAGGAGAATATTGGCATGTCCGTTCATATTGTCATGGTACAAGACTTGTAGTTGCCTAATAAAATAAGTACAATTCAACATAAAAAATGCTTCAAGATTTAATCATTATCTAATGATTATGGTAGGTAGAATTATTGATCCTCACTCTTTCACCCCCTCACCCCAATTTGTAAACATTTTTAGGTTTTTTGCTGTCCCTGTATCATATACCATTGTCCCTCAATTTGTTGATGTCTATTCAGGATCAAGAATGTCTGCCATGGTTCTTCATGTGACTGAGTAGATCGATTGTCAACCCATGGGTCTTTGGGCACATGAAGCAGGGCATCCCTCAAGCTGATGGGATCGGAATAGCAGGATTTATTTCCTATTCTTTCCTTTTCTGTTGCCACTCTGCCTAATCACTGAAATGTTGTGACTCAAGGCATGTATGAAGGATAAGTTCTCTATCTTGATCGATTATGCATCAGTTTCTCCAGTTATCAATGCCGCTGCTGACACACTTTAAGGAGAGCTTCAGAGTGTCTTTGAAATGCTCATTTTTTTTGTCCTGCCCTGAAATTTTGGTCATTTGGAGAACAGGATCTGGGGGAAGATTCTTTTTGGCCATCTAGATATGGTATCCAGTCCATCAAAGTTTTGCCTGAATTCTTGTGGAGCTGGATTCAAGAGGGGTGCTAGCATTTGTCTGGTGATCCTACTATTGAATATGGAAGATTGCTGATGGAATATCTTTAGTATGAATGATATAAAGTGGTATTGTCGCTGGACTAATAATCCAGAGACCCAGGATAACGCTCTGGAATCTCGCATTTGAATCCCACCATGGAAGGTGGTAGAATTTGAATTCAAAAGAAAATCTGAATTAAAAGCCTAATAATAACTATGTCATTTAAAAACTTAATTGGTTCACTAATGTCCTTTGGGGAGGGAAACCTGCCAACCTTCCCTGGTCTGGTCCACATGTGATTCCAGACCCACAGCAATTGGTTGATTCTGAAATGGCCTCTGAAATACATCCATCTGTTACAAAGTGTGAGAAAATTGAAACTGGATGCACTCCCCTCAGCACCAATCTAAACAATGGAAACAACAACTAGAACATAGCCATATCAACTCTGCAAAGTCCTCCTTACTGACAGCTGGAGACGTGTGCTGAAATTGGGAGAACTGTCTCATAGACTAGTCAAGCAACAGCCTGACTTAGTCATACTGACAGAATCATTACCTCACAAATAATGTTGAAGACATCACAATCATCTCCTGTAGATATGTCCTGGTTCAATAAAAAATGCAGGAAGGAAAATGAAGAGCACACCAGGCATACCTAAAAATGAAATGTCCATTTGATGAAGCTACAACACAGGATTACTTGCATACCAAAAAGCATAACCAATAAGTGATAGAGCTAAGCAATCCCACAATCAACAGATCAGATCTAAGCTCTGCAGTCTGCATTCAGCCATGAGTAGTGGTGAACAATTAATACTCCTGTCTCAAGGAGGAGGCTTCCATAAATATCCCCATCCTCAGACGATGGAGGAGCCCAGCAAATCTGTGCAGATGAGATAATTCTGAAGCATTTGCAACAATCATCAACCAGAACAAGTGGATAATCCATCTTGGCCTCCTTCGGATATCCCCAGCATCACTGGTGCCAATCTTCAATTCTACTCATTCCAAGTGGTATCAAGAAACAGCTGAAGGCCATGATTTATTGTAAAGGCTTTGAGCCTAATGATATCCCAGCAATAGTACTGAAGACATGCTCCAGAACTTCCACGCCCCCTAGTCAAGCTTTCCAGTACATCTACAACATTGGTGTCTATCCTGTTGGTTGGTTTGGGGAGAACTCTACACTGATTGGAATCATACCTGGTACAAAGGAAGATGGTTGTAATGGTTAAAGGTCATTCATCCCAACTCCAAGATATCACTGCAGGCATTCCTCAGAGGAATGTCCTCAGCCCAACCGTCTTCACCTGCTTCATCATAAGACATGGGGATGTTCACTGTTAACTGCACAATGTTCAGCACCATTTGGGACTTCTCAGATACTGAAGCAGTCCGTGGCCAAAAGCAACAAAACCTGGACAATATCAGCGGAACTTGACTATCAGTCTCTGCTCACGTGAGGATGGTCTTAACAGGGATCTTGGCTTCATGTCACACTATCTGTAACCCCCATGACTTGCCTGGGTTAGCAAAAAACCTCACTTAGCATGCTGTCTGGGGACAATACACATCTCTTTAACCTGTGCTCAGTGCTCCTTCCACTCACGTTGTTAGCCATTTTACATCTAACCTGCTATTCAAGTCTTAAAAGATTCACATTCCAATCAGTAATCTGTAAACAGTCTGTGCTGTTATGTGTGCTGTTGGAGACTAGAACACCTCATTCACCTGACAAAGACCATAGAGTCGAAAGCTTGCGAGTTTACGATCAAATAAATCGGTTGGATTTAAACCTGGTGTTGTCAGACTTCTTATTCTGTTTACCCCAGCCCAACGCCAGCATCTCTACATCCAGATTTTGAAGCCATTTGTTCCAGATCTCCCATTCAAGACAGTTGCAGCTCAAAAGCAGCATTGACAGATGGCTGGAAGCCAGCTAACTAATTCTCCCTTTGGTATCATTTGGTATCTAATTCTCCCTTTGGTATCATTTCTTGGCCAAAAGCACAGTTAAATGGTTGGCTTTTGTTATTTTTAAATGGGACTTTTGAACCAGTCATAGAAGTGCCTCTTCAATGTCCAAATAGACATTTATGTAAACTGCCAAATTATTGCAACTTCATAAATTATTAGTATTTTAGTAATGCCATACTTCTGTCGGGTTGCAATTACTTTTGTCAAATGAATGTATTTTCTTTGGTTAGTGTGTGTTAATTCTGAGTTCTGCATTCCATTGAAATATGACCAACATGCCTCTGTTAATTGAGTGTCTTTTTTGTTTTTCTAGCCAAGGAACTACTTTCTTCTGAGTACTACATCTGGAACTCCAAAGGTGATGCACCTGTGGCCAGCAGGCCATTGAATTCCTAATTCAACTGAGAGAACACATATGGAGCAAATGTTGCAAAATAAAGATAACTACTTTGATAATTCATTGCTTTTTTAAAAAATTGCATTAGTTAAATATTCAGCTGTGTTCCAGAAAGTAATCTATTTTAAATTGAATAAATAAATGTTTTATGGTAAAGTTTGATCAAGTGATGTACCAGTATTAAAAATTGTAAATATGATTAATAAAATGATGAAAAACTTGTATTCATTATACATGCTACACGTTGTAAAATTCTGAAGATTTCTCTCATCCATTGCTCTGTCAAATACACTTGATTCACTGGGATACAATTTCACAGGTGTTGTCCAGCAAGTTGTCAGTGTCGGAGCTTTTTCATCAGGTCCTCAACATCTCACATACGCATTGCCACCGTATGTGTTGAAAGAAGGTCTAGACCAGAAACCTTTGATGGATTTTGTATTCTACTCCTCACCCCCTTCCCTATAAATTGTAGTGTCACTATCCTCATTTCAGCAGGGATCAGCCATCACAGTCAGACCATAGAATAAATCTGGAGTTTTCTGATCACAATATATCAGCTAATCAATGGATAAAGTGAGACTTTTCTGATCTATTTGATGCAGCTAATCACTGATAATATCACTAAGACATTGGGAAAACTGGGCTGCAGTGTCATTCTAATTATTATTCATTGAATCCCTACAGCACAGAAAGAAGCCAATCGGCCCATCAAGTCTGCACTGACCACAATCCCATATCACTACATATTTACCCACTAATCCCTTTAACTATGGATCTCACATCACTAAGGGCAATTTTAGCATCACCAGTCAATCTAACCTGCACATCTTTGGACTGTAGGAGGAAACCAGAGCACCCTAAGGAAATTCATGTAGATGCAAGAAGAACGTGCAAACTCCACAGACAATGACCCAAGCTGGGAATCGAACCCAGGTGCCTGGAGTTGTGAAGCAGCAATACTAACTACTGTCCTACCATGTCACCCATATTACTATATATATTCTTTGTTTCAATGACAAATCACAAGAAGTTCAAAAAGAATTTACACACGTATGATAAGTTTCCAGTCCCCATGTTTTTAAAGAATAATTGAAGATTTGTATTTCCACTATCAAAGTAAGTTATGGAGGTTTACAGCATAGAAACAGACCCTTCAGCCCAACTTGTCCATGCAACCCTTTCTTTCAAACTACTAAGAAAACCCCCCTGTCTTCTGACATCAAATCAATTTTGTAGCCATTTGGTTACCTCATCCTGGATCCCGTAAGATTTAATCAACAATTTACCACGTGGTACTTCATCAAAGGCCTTGCTAAAGTCGATGTAGACAACATCAACTGCACGACCCTCATCTACCATCTTGGTTACCCCTTCAAAAAACTCAATCAAATTTGTGAGACATGATTTTTCATTCATAAAACCATGCTGACTATCCCTAATCAGTCCTTGCCTCTCTAAATGCTGATAGATCCTGTCTCTCAGAATATCTTACCCACTACAGATGTAACACTCACAGACTTGTTCTCAGGCTCTTCCCTGCAGCCCTTAAAGAAAGGCACAACATTTAACACCTTCCAATCTTCAGGCATTTCACCTGTGGCTGTCGTTGATTCAAATATCTTTGCTAAGGGACCTGTAATTTCCTCCCTGCAATCCTGGGCAATCCTCCACAGCATCCCAGGATACACTTCATCAGGTCCCGGGGATTTATCTACCTTGATGACTTCCAGCATCTTCACAGTAATATGTACATTCTCCAAGACATCACTATTTATTTCCCCAAGTTCCCTGACAACCATGCCTTTCTCAGCAATAAGTACTGATGAGAAATATTCATTTAGGATCTCACCCATCTTTTGTGGATCCACATAGATTTCTTTGTTGATCTTTAAGAAGTCATAGAGGTTTACGGTACGGAAACGGACCCTTCAGCTCAATGGCCTTACTCTCCCTATTTATTCTTTTTCCTTTCATGTATTTGTAGAAGCTTTTTGGATTCTCCTTTCCCTTATCTGCCAAATCAATCTTATGTGCCCTTTGTGCCCTCCTGATTTCTCTCAACTTTATTCTTAAATCCTCTATATCCTTCAAGGGATCCACTTGATCCTAGCTGCCTATATATGTCATGTGCCTCCATCATCTTCTTGACCAGGGACTCAATATCATGAGTAATCCAGGGTTCCCAACTTCTACAAACCTTGCCCTTCACTGTAAAAGGAATGTGCTTATCCTGAACCCTGGTTAACACTCCTTCGAAAGCCTCCCACTATCATTCTCCATAGCTATGTTAAAACTAACGGAACTATGGTCACTGGTCCCAAAGTGATCCCTCACTAATACCTAAATAACCTGCTTTTCCTTATTTCTGAAGAGGAGGTCAAGTTTTGCCTCCTCTCTGGCTGGGCCATCCACATACTGAATGTGAAATTCCTCTTGAATACACTCAACAAATTTCTTTCCATCCACAATTCTAATACTGTAGCTGTCCCAGTCAATGCTGGGAAAATTATTTAATAAATAAATACACTTTAACATTAAAATCCCCAACTATCATCACCCTATTGGAACTATCTGTAATCTCCCCATATAATTAGAATCATAGAATCCCTTCAGTGTAGAGAGAACATTTGGGGCATCGAATCTACGCTGACTCTCTGACAAGAGTATCCTGCCCAGGCCCTGTTTCCCTGCCATATCTCCACAAATTTATCAAGGCTAATCTACCTAACCTATACAGCTTTGGTTCAATTTAGCTTAGTCAATCCACCTAAACTGCATATCTTTGGACTTTGCGGGGAGTGGGGTAGGGGCACCCACAGGAAACCAATGCAGACATTGGAGAAGAACATGCAAACTCCACACAAAATCATCAAAGGTCAGAATTGAACCTGGGTCCCTAGTGCAGAGTTAACCACTATGCTGCCCCAATGTTAATATTTTTAAGTGAACTAGTTAATCTATAATTCACTCTGACTTGAATTTATTGTTAAAAGAAGATATTTGAGTGCTGCATTGTATGACAGTGGTATGCATCAATCATTTTTAACAAGAAGCAGAAGATTGCTCAAATTGCAGCTTCACATACCATACACTAGATTAATGGTTGTTTAGTGTTTGAACAATCCAGCTATTTCAAAAGCAACGTCACCCTACACCAGAATTGCAAATCCTAAGGAAAGTAGTGTCAAAACTCACCTTTGTTTTATTTTTTACCTGTCTTATTTGAATATCTTGTTCCAATATACTCATTTCAAACACAAGCTTATTCCAGAACACTACAAATATGATTCCATAGCTGGCCTCCAAGAATTGTGCAAGAACACATCAGAAACACTTGTCTATTCATTCTTTCTTTCTGCTGCGGCAAAGCTCCAAGTTTCCACTCCTAACTCACTGCTAGGTAGAACAGATGAGACTGCAAACTAGTTTTGTGAAGAATTGTGGGTATGAAACCATATTCCATCATTGATGTAGCAGAAAAGTTTTTTCTGCACCTATCCAACCTAAACAAACAACACATCTCCAGGGATTTATACATTAATGATTTGCAGTTTTTTTTGTCAACCACACATTAAAATACCAAAATAGGCAAGAAACATACTTTCCCAAGGTAAATATGTAGTGATGTTTAAAATGAACTAATAATTAAGGGACAAGTTTTAACAGCTATTTTATTACTTCCTTTCTCAGGCGATTAAAAGAGGGGCAGTTGAAAAGAAATCTTGCGGTGTCAAGCTCTATCTTATGAATGATATTTCAACCAACATTTACAAAATGGCCAATAAATTTGCCCCTGTCTCCATCATGATTAAATAATCAGTGCACATTTTGATTTTGAGCTGGCATCTTTAGAATAGTTATTTGGCAGCATATTGTAAATGCAGAGAGTAACCATTGATAAATGAACATTTGAGAGTCAGGCAATTACTGCCAGCCTAAGCAATACTTAGTTACAGCTGTTGGCGACTTGACCATAAACTTGTGATGAAGGTGAAACAAATGTATTACTTCAATATTGTTCCTCCAACTATTGTACTGATTTTATGATTTCCTCTCAAGTTTTACAAAAGCCATGTATGAAATATATGTCTGCACAAACACTATGCTGACAACCTTCGCCAGATAGTTCCTGTTGTCTGCAAATTAATATACTTACTTAAGAATGATACACATTTTGCACAAACCATTTCAGGCTAACATTTTCAGTATTACAATATATGAGCAGTACAATTTTAAAGTCTTTTTTAACTGTATACAAATACTCAATGCTGTTTGCCATTTGAAAGGGAACTTTTTCTAAATCTGCATTTCAGTGTGATTACATTCTGTACCACAGTCCTAATGTAAATTAAATAGAATATTCTTTTTACTTTTTTTTATGTAAGTTAGGAATGGCAAACTGAATTGACATTGTAGTAATATAGGTATCTTATTACTATATTCCAGTCTTTAATTAAGGGATGTATTAGGAGTTGGCATTTGAAAGCCAGATAAATTCTGTGCTAATTTATATTTGAAATATTCCCTCCATAATTTCAATGCCTCCAGTTGGGGGAGAAAAAGTGAACAAATGGGAAGGCCGATGCCATCTGCAGGGTTCGTTTTCCCTCCATCAGGCCTCTAAGGAAACAAAGGAGGCAGGAGAGAAGCCCATACTTTTTACCTTTTGTGGTCAGCTGATCCCACTGAGTTGCTTTTGGTCATGTCTGGAAATCTACTACTTCAGAAAGATTTTTTGAAGGCAGAGTCTGTTTCCAGTTTGGTAGGTGACCTGTTTTGTGTTTTCAGTGTGTCTGGGAACTCCTTAGTGTAATTAGTGACCTTTGAACTCTGAAGCTAATCCTGTGCTGTTTTGTATTCCTTACTCATCTTTAAGGCTGGTCTTCTCTCTTTTTCAGTATCCGTTGCCACAATTAAAGAAGAAACAGCTGCATTTCAAAGGGATTCCGATTCTAGAAGCTTAATCGTGATTGACAAGGCCTTCTTATTCTGGGCAATAAGAAAACTCTGGGAGTCCTTTCTTCTGCTGAAACTTCAATCATTTTCAAAAATTATCTCATTTGGATTTCATTCTATTCCTTTTATAACTATTCTACTATACAATTTTACAAAGTTGAAAGATGCTTAGTATTTGCAGTATATATGAAATGCATTCATCCCAAGATTGGTGCCAGACCTATATTGTTGATGGGGAGGAAGCTAAAATCCATTTAGCTTCACAACATGGTTATAAAACATTGTGCAAATCCTGCAGACGGTCTTCTGTCACAACACTTTTATCTGTGTACATAAAAGTAGCTTGCAGCATGGCATTCTATAAGCTAAAATGTCCAGGAAGTGTGCACATTAAAGCTACTGTTTTAAGTATTTTCATGGCTTTTTATACAGGAGACGACATTTTAAAAGATACTTTGTCATGTTGAGAAGTTGTAAGTAGATTAGTAAATGCATTCTGGAACATAACCTTGTTTTTCTCAACTGTACCTATTCAATAATTATATTTAAAGGGATCAGGTTTGGAGTGTGCAGTTGCCTTCAATTGTTTTGTTTTAATGTCTTTAGTGTCTGAAAACAAATTGAAACCTAGCAACCTTAAAGACGCTTTTACTATTAATAAGTTAGTTTTTCTCTTTTTCCTCCTTCCCTTTCCCCCCCTTTCCCCTCTTTCCTTCCACCAACTCTGCTTTTCTTGCAACTTACCTCACCTCCAACCCCCTTCCCCAAACGAAAGAAAAGAACTGAGTCTTTCTGACGTGGTTTGATCTTTGGTATTTAACTAAAGTGATCATTCTTCATGTGTGAGTCAAGATGGTGAAAAGCTATCTGACTGCAGAGGGCATCACAACTAAGTCTAATCCTGTTCTTGCATAAGGTTCAGGTATAGTCTTCAGCAAAGGTCACTTAATGGTCTCTGCAGCAATAATGGTAGATTTATTTTTCCTTCTCCGGCCAAAGAGAATTTAATGTCAATTGAAGGACCCTTATCACTCCCCCAACTACCTCAATGTTAGACTGGCACAGAGCTACTGTTGGCAGTGAGTTTATGTAGTGAGTGAGCACCACAATAAACAAAAATGCAGTTTTCATAGAATATATTTTGACATATATAGCTGTTCAAATTCCAACTAACTTAAAAATTGATTTAACGAGGGATCAAAGATGATTCATGACTAAGCTTTAGCAAAGAAATAATTTATGTGTGAGGAGAATATGTATGATCACCACTAAATCAAAACTCAGACAAAACAATACTTTGTGCATTTCTAATGGTTAACTTGGTAGGCAAATGATTTAAATGTAACCCTATTAATTTTTCTTTTGTATAATGATACACAAGTAATTTTTTGCTGTGCCGGAACTTTTAACTTAAATCTTTCATTCATCATTAATGCAGCTCTGAGCTTGAAGTTTCAACCGACATGCATAAAATTGTGGTAATATGTCCTTTTCATTGACATAAAACCATGAGGCATTGAATCATAGAATCCCTACGGGGCAGAAGGAAACCATTCAGCCCATCAAATACAATCCCACCCAGACTCTATTCCTGTAATGTCTCATATTAACGTTGCTAATTCCCCCGACACTAGGGTTAACCTAACATGGCCAATCAACCTAACCCACACGTCTTTGGCGTGTGGGAGGAAACCGGATCAGCCAAAGAAAACCCACACAGACATGGGGAGAACATGCAAATTCCACACAGACAGGGACCCAAGGCCCTATGGAATCCAGGTCCCTAGCACTGTAAGGCATAGTGCTAACCACTGTGCTACCACGCCGCATCCTAAAATGTCTTCAAACTGTTTGTCTATTTTGAAACAAAGACAGAAAATGCTGAAAATCTCAGCAGGTTTGACAGCATCCGTGAAGAGAGAATAGAACCAACGCTTCGAATCTGGATGATGCAGATGTGAAATGTTGGCCCGATTCTCTCTACACATGTGCTATGAGGCCTACTGAGATTTTCCAACATTTTCTGCTTTTGTTTCTGCTTCCAGCATGTGCGGTAAATTGCTTTCACTTACTTCCAGGTTCATTTTAAAATAAAACGTTACATTCTAAATGAGACTATTTCTTGGCATGAGGTTTGAAGCCTTGCACCAGTACTTCAAACAGTGGACTTTCACAGTAGCTTCATTGCAGCATTAATGTTAGCCTGCTTTTACCCTAACAAATAAACTGAAACATAAACTTAAACAATCCAAATGTCAATATTATGTAAATAATTTCAGTGCCAAACTCCACCACTTCTACACAATTTTACATAATTCCAGTCCCCTGCCTAGTCTCATCACCACCATTTAAGAGCAATTCTTACACATGTGCCTGGACTCAGTTACAATTCCTTTTACAAAGTACAAGGAAACAATTTGTTTCTAGACCACTTCTAAGACCACTGCGAAAATGTTCATTTAGTTGTGTTGTGCTGACTATTCTCTCTTTCAATTATCTTCCACACATCTATTTCCCATTTGAAGATGTATCCCCCAATGGCTGACTTGAGATAAATCAAACTCTTGCAGAAACCCTCATTGGTGGCACAGTGGTTCACACAGCTGCCTCACAGTTCTGGGGACCTGAGTTCGATTTCCGGCGTGGGTGACTGTGTGGAGTCTGTATGTTCTTCCTGTGTCTGCATGAGTTTCCTTTGGGTGCTCTGGTTTCCTCCCACAGTCCAAAAGATGTGCTGGTTAGGTGCATTGGTTGTGCTAAATTCTCCCTTGGTGTACCTGAACAGGCACCAGTGTGGTGATTAGGGGATTTTCAATGTAACTTTATTGCAGTATTAATGTAAGCCTACTTGTCACCATATTAAATAAACTAAACTTTAGTTCCTCAACTTGTTCCTCAATGTTTAGTTATCAAAACTCATTGGCACATATAATTCCCAGTACATTGCATATAGTGCTGTATTCTATGGTAGCTACTAAATACTCAATTTTCAGAACAAATTTTGCAGATGTAAATATTATTTTAACCTTTTAAAAGTAGCCAGCCATGCTGCTGTTCTCTACATAAAACACTTACATGTCCAGCTCTTGCCTAACCAAACTTGTTCAAACACTGTTATCACTGCGACAAACGTTGTTTGGTCCAATCCATATTGTGCATGTTCAGGAACTAATGAAAATAAGAGAGAGCACTGGTGGAATATAACTATCGAAAACTATCCGAGAACACTCTTAAACATATTAGCCGAATGGCAATACCTCTTGACACAGTTTCAAAATGAAACTTTTCAATATGCTGAAACTGATGGTAAACGGTATTATCCACATAAAAGTGGCGCAGTTCAGCCCAACAACGTAGAATAAGATGTATTTGGGGAAAAAAAAGACAGTTAACAAAGATGTTGAAAAACAATTAACATTGTTCAGATTTCAGGGACTTTTTGGGATTACATGCTAAATGCCAGCAAATCAGATTTGTAGCAACTGAAAGTGAAACCGATACTTCCTTTACTAAAGTTTGTGATACTTTCCAATTGCAGCCACCGTTCAGCTGGGTTAGCCGCATTATCAGGTTCGAATACATTGCAGGGATTGTTATCTGTTTTTACAAAGAGGACTGCAATCACAAAAAAAAGTTAAATGTTAGCTGAATTCTGAACCTTTTAACCTGGCTCAAGCCTGTTACTCCCTGTTATGCAAATACCTTAAAATCCCCCTGTTTAGTTCAGTGGAAATATTTTTTTGAATGACAGGTTTACTTTGTGTGGATTCAATTGGTGATTAATCCCCCTTTGATCTAGGGTATTTTGCTAAACTACCAGTTACCTCTTCTGACAGAGTGCAACCGAGATTAGGGAGATCATTGGAATGCTATCAGGGTGTAGGTTTATTTTCCATAACCTCTAAGAGCAGGGGCGAGGAAAGCAATCTATTTGTAGGATTTGATGCTGTGCGGCGCTTGTCAATGGAGTCAGGAAGTTGATTGTATTTATTTTAACACTGCAACTGTTTTTTTTACGCAAACAAGGAGGGTTTTTTGTTGTTAACGTTACACGTCCTTGTTGATCGGGCAGTTATGTCAACACTCAAAACGCTAATTTGGTGAAGGGACGAATGTTCCGTGTTGATCACAAACACGGAACTGTGACTTTATCCCTTTTCCCTCATCAAGAAATAAGCAGATTTCCCCCTCACATAAGCTGTCGCTTTGATGAAAAAAGTAGCATGGTGTACAGAAAGGTTGAATAATCAAAGCCGAAGACTGTGAAAAATGTTTTTTGTACAAAATACTCCCGTTACTTTTACTTGCTGTTTACAGGTAACAGCACAAGTCATACCATCCTTTCAGACACTTCCAACAAACACTGCCTTACAAATCCAATATTGAATAAATCTCAACATTCCAATTTCACTTCAAATACTATTTTCATTTTGGAATTTCTGTGATTGGTCTCATAAATGTGTGAATTGTATCGTTTTCCTGACAGGCCATGGTAAGGCATGAGAAAGAAAATGTTTGAAGGACTTAATTAATTAATAAACTCCAAATCGGTTGAAATAGTTTGTCTGAGTGTTTGTATCTAACTATCGATCAAAGAAGCTATTTTTAATTTTAAATTAAATGCTAAAAAGGTTTTTGTGTGAATTTGTTTGAAAAATACGCGCAGCTGCAGTGTTAAAGCAAAATGAGCAGGCATGCATGCAATATTTTGGTCGTGACAAATTTGAGAATTCAATAAAATGATAATTTATTGGAAACAATAAAGCAAGGCTCAGTTTCCTGTGGTCCCGCTTTACATAGTTTTTTTTAAAAAAAGAAACAAAGTATGTTCAGGTAAAATGGATTGTTGCACATATGAATTCCTGATCTCTCAGGAAAGGGACATTGGCGGGTAAAGATCAAAGGATATTGATTGTTCTTGAACAGTTTCAAGTTGTTTCTTGCTTTGAGGAGACGTTGTGAAAAGGCTATTTCTTGTTCCTGGAGGGGAAATGTGCAGGGGACTAATGGGGGAGTACTGAATTGGCGGGATGGGGAGGAATACCCCTGAATAAAGAAAATCTTCATGTCCATGTAGCCCGCGCCATGCACTGTTCTGAGCAGCATTAGAAAAGGTCAGGGCCCAAGTTGTCCAGTCAAAAAGTATAACACAAAGAACTATCAAACCATGTTACTATAGAATCAATTCCTGCTATAGTCACTATCGTTCACTTGTCACATAACTAATTGTATGATGACCCACTCTAGCATATTACCTTTTCTTTCCTGGACACAGTTAGCATTATTTTCTCAGAGTGTCAGGGACCATGGTTCATTATCCATTCTCGGGTGACTATGCGGAGTTTACACATTCTCCCGTTTCTGCGTGCGTTTCTTCCGGGTGCTCGGTTTCCTCCCACAGTCCAAAGATGTGTAAGTTAGGTGAATTAGCCATGGTAAATGCGCAGAGTTGTGGGGATAGGACGGGGGGGTGCGCCTGGGTAAGATGCTCTTTCAGAGAGTGGTGCAGACTTGATGGAATAAATGGCCTCCTTCTGCACTGTAGGGATTCTATGGTTTTAGCAGAGCAGTTTTGTTAGGAATGTTATCCAATTCACTCCATCTCGCGCATTGAATGCGATTACAGTTATATCTAAAAATGGCAAATTGAACAGAGAGTAAAGGGAAATAAACAAGCTGGAGGAGGAGGAAACCTCGTGATTTAACAGTCTCAGCTCTTTGTTTATTCCTTCTGTATGATATCAATTTTTAACATTTATTTATCAGTGTCACAAGTAGGCTTGCATTAACGCTGCAAATAAATTGTGAAAATCCCCTAGTCGCCACACTTAGGCACCCGTTTGGATACACTGAAGGAGAATTTAGCATGGCCAATGCACCTTTCGGACTGTAGCAGAAAACTTACGCAGACACGGGGAGAGAAAACGTGCAAACTCTGCACAGGCAGTGGCCCAAGCCGGGAATCGAACCTGTGTCCCTGGTGCTATGGGATAGCAATGCTGTGCTATCACGCCATTCAGCAAAACATAAATATTGTTGATATTTGTGATATTAGCGCACATGATGTCAGGATATACGATTCACACGAGCATTCTGAACTGTTCTCTATGATACCAACATTGTATGTACAATATATAACATTAAAACAGCTGGGCTGAAGGCAGTAACAATATGATTGTGTCAAATCATATTATTGCAGCAGTGAAACCCAGAGGTTACATAATATCCAATCTCCCGACACAGCTTTCAATTTTATTTTGAATTTAGGTAAGTTAAATTTTTTATTCATTAGGGTTATTTATGAATTTGGAATGATTTACACCCATAATTTAGGAACTGAATAGAATCTTAATGAAACAGTGTCAATTACTAGATTGTAACACGAGATTTTGTCACGTATTTATTAAAAATAGTGTTTCTAGAAGGTTTTTATCCCATTGAAATGCTGAGTACATAAAAGCAGCATGAGAATGATGAAAATTTTTTTTAAATGTTCTTTGTTTATATGTTTGGAATATTCATCATATTTTAAGTAAAGTAGGGACAGTAGTGGGAAAATTCGTTAACGTATCATGTTAATGGAAAGAAATCTTCAAAGCAGTTTAGAAGAAAATAGAAAAGCTGCCTTTATATAGCACCTTTCACATTCTCAGAATATCCCAAAATGCTTTAAAACCAATGAATTACTTTGGCAGTACAATGACTTCTGTTTCACAGACAAACTTGACGCAAGTTTTCTAGACAGCAATGTGCGATAAATATCAGTGAGATAATTGGCCATCCAATCTCTTTTGGTGATTATGATGGAAAGACAAACGTTAATCAGAATACCAAGAGATCTTCTCCACTTGTCTTCAAACAGTGCCTTTGGATCTTTTGCATTACTTGAGCTGGACCTGAGTTTAACACGGTAGCTAGAAGGCAGCACCTCCGATAGTGCACGACTCAGTACAGCACTGACAGCCTGCATTCATGTGCTCATGTTTGGCGTGGGCGTTAAACCCATGATTTTCTGATTAAACATGACAGTGCTATCACTGAGTCAGCTTAACATCATGCCTATTCAAAACCAACGTTTCACAGAAATAAAATAATCCTGCAGTTTCTTTCGAGGGCAGTAGCGCAGTGGTTAGCTGCTTTACAGCACCAGGGACCCAGATGCAATGCCCTGTGTGCAATTTGCACGTTCTCTCCATATCTATATGGGTTTCCTCTGACGTGCCGGTTAGGTGCATTGAACGGACAAGGGGAATTTCACATTAACTTCATTATAGTGTTAATATAAGCCTCCCTTGTGATTAACAAATAAATAAACGCTAGTCATCTATCTGTCCATTCCTGTGATAATGCAGAGCAGTATGGATTGGCAGGCTGCTATTTGATTCCCATATTTATCCATAAAGTCGGGATGTGAGCAGAAGGAACTTACACATCAGAAATTTCTATAAATATAGTGCTTAATTTACAATGAAAATATAGCGGTTTTCCCAGGAAGCAAACTTTGCATGTCAGATAGCATTCTGTAGATTCCAGAAAATTTCTATCTCAGGAAAACTTCTATCTTGGTCAGAAGTTAGTATTGTGTCAGGAGCTTTGCATTTAACATAAGGGGTCATTAAATAAACCAATGAACTATGGGGAATTGAACATCAGTCAATTAGGGTTTTAAAATGAAATCTTGGCAATTTCAAGTCAAAGCTTTCAACCTTCTGGTAACTTATAGACAAATAAAAGAAATCAAGAATTTTGAATAGAATTCCATTCATTAAAACACAAAGATAATATCACAGTAATAGAACTGAACTAACCACTAAAACCTCACATAGCATTTATTCCAGCGTCATTTTTTTGCTTCAGGTAAAATGCCAAACAAAGTGATTATTGAAACGACGGAAGGAGTTTGGTATGGGCTGTAACAAGATATACTACAATGGTACTGATCAAG
The DNA here is from genome assembly GCA_024679065.1 of Sphyrna mokarran. Classification (NCBI taxonomy): domain Eukaryota; kingdom Metazoa; phylum Chordata; class Chondrichthyes; order Carcharhiniformes; family Carcharhinidae; genus Sphyrna; species Sphyrna mokarran. Next base: position 40,241,100 of record JAGIQG010000015.1, read on the forward strand.
TTAAACATTAGGATTGAAAACAGCCTTCAGTTCTTGTCAAGAGCTGAATTAAGAAGATTGGTACTTGTTCCCAAAAGAGACACTAATAATGGAGACAATAATCTTGTCACGAGCATGTATTCTCAATTTTCAATTTTAACAAGACATGCATCCTGTAAAGCCATGTTGCTGTTTCAGATTCTGAAAAGAACCTATGAAAGAATAATATTACTTGTGTAGTCAATATTTATTCCTGCATTCTAACAAATTAACAATAGCTGTTGAAAAAAAAATATGCACTGAACCTCAAAGAAGTTTAAAGTGCTTTTCTGAACGGCCTCTTCCTATGTTGTAAAGCTTTATAATCCTGAGCAGAGTTACAGCAAGTATTGTATCAAAATGAAATTTGTGGATATATGTGGGCTTTGCTGGCTAAGCCAGCATTTATTGCCTATTCATAATTGCTCTTGAGAAGGTGGTGGTGAGCTGCCTTTTTGAACTGCTGCAGTCCACATGGTGTAGGTATACCCAAGTACTGTTAAGGGAGAGAGTTCCATGATTTTAAAGCAGCAACAATGGAAGAATGGCAAAATATTTCAAATTCAGGATGGTGAGTGGCTTGGAGGGGAACTTCCTGGTCTTGATGGTCCCACGTTTCTGCTGCACTTGTCATTTGAGATGGTATTGGTTATTGGTTATGGGTTTGGGTGGTGTCTATGAAGCCCTGTGAAGAGTTGCTACACTGCACCTTGTAGATGGTACACACTCCTGGCACTGTGCATCACTGGTAGATGGAGTACCAATCAATTGGGTTATTTTGTCCTGAGTGGTGTTAAGCTCTTGTTTTGGAGTTGCACTCATCCAGGCAAGTGGATGGTATTCAGTCACACTCCTGACTTATGCCTTTTAGATGGTGGACAGGCTTTGGGGAGTCAGCAGGTAAGTTGCTTACCTCAGGATTCCTGGCCTTTGACCTGATCTTATAGCCACAGTACTTATATGGCTAGTCCAGTCTCTGGTCAATAGTAATCCCCAAGACATTGTTAGGAGGTGTTTTCCAGCTTTTAATTTAAAATTTTCCAAGCATTCCAATTTAATGAGACAAACAAGAACAGTAATACAACTATCTCTTTATTTAATACTTCAGGTACCAACTCAAACATAAACAACTGCCACTCATTAACTCTTTACTGAACTTTAACTCTAACTGTACATTAACCTTAACTGAACATTAATTATTTAACTGAAAATAGATACTATATTTCTTCATCAAGAAATATCTTCAATGCAGAATCTATCTTCTTCTTCTCTGAAGCATCCTTCAGAGTACCAGTCTTGCGACGGCTATTTTCTTCTGAGTTATTACTGGCAAAACAAAGACTGCACTTATCTTTTATCCACGATACTCCACTCACTTCTGGAAGATTCTTTGTCATCCAACCAACTATGTAACTAGAAACAATCACATGGCTCAAACATCTAATTAAATTATTTCCAAATAATGCCATTACACTTAGTTCAAACTGCATGAACCACACATAGCAGCAATAAAGTGAAGCTACACTGTCTGGGTTAATGCAAACAAGTTCCCTTATCTAGGAAGCTTCAGATTACAGCTCCCTGGCCAGAGCAACTTGACAACCTATGTTTGGTTTCAATTATACCAAATTATGATTATGACCAAAAATCCAAGCATGCTTTATTCTCAGCCAGAAAAGCCATTTTAAAGCCACTATTGCCATTATTGTTGTTAAATCATATTGCAACCATTCTTTCTGTCCACAGAGGGATTCAGCTGTCACATTAATAAAAGATAAATTAATATTCCCATCTAAATATTTTTAAATATTCCCAAAATCATCTATAATGTTTATATACTGTGTCCATTTTGAAGTAAAACAATAAAAATATTATTTTCCCTTTCCTATATGAGGATCGGCATTAAATAGCTTAAAATGTGGAATTTACTTCAGGCATGATTAAGTTCAATGTTTTACAAAGCAGATTTTTAAATGGAATTCCCATCAGTTTAATGTATTAGATTAATCTAAGCAACGTTATTATAATAATGTTCTCTAACTGGTGCATATCACTCTTTGTTCTCACTAAATGTATAGGTTTCAATCAAAAAAAGTTCTAAAAGTCCACCACGATTTTACACACTATTTGTACCACATAGTTCCAGTCGATACAATAATTGCGTAAGTCTTTAGCCATAAGGTGTGGCACAATGATTAGTATTATTGCTTCACAGCACCAGGGACCCAGGTCTGATTCCCGGCTTGGGTGACTGTCTATGTGGAGTCTGTACATTCTCCCCATGTCTGGGTGGGTTTCCTCTGGGTGCTCCGGAAGACTTGCAAGTTAGGCGCATTGGCCATGCTAAATTCTCCCTCAGTGTACCCGAACAGATGCTAGAGTTTGGCGACTAGGGGATTTTCACAGTAACTTCACTGCAGTGTTAACGTGAGCCTACTTGTGACGCTAATATATCAACTTTCAAACATAGGCTTTGAATTTCTGTGCGATCCAGTGCATATGTTTTTCTCAACAGTTTCATTCAAATTGAATTGAATATCACCATTTCCACGCTGTGCATTTCTAAAAATCAAAACTCACAGAATATGCTTCATTCTCAAACTCTCAGATATTGTGAGCCAGACCTCTCTGCAAATAAAGTCATCAAAATGACAGCAGGAAAAAATGAAAGCCCAAGAACTCTTAAATTCCAAAGTCAGTTACTGTTGTGAATCGCATCACTGTGTTTGCACTGATTTCTCTGAAATGGCTAACAGAGTGTAATCTCTAAAAATAATAGTTAATAATAGATAACAAATATATAAGAAAAGAACATGACCAGCATTTCCCGCCACCATCTATTATTTCTACTGCAAAGCAAAACTTTTGCCCTTGATAATCACTTGTGAATTTGTGTTAGAAGTCACTTGAACTTGTTGTATCCTGTATACAAACAATGTTTTACCATTTATTTTAACGCAGGTTTCACAAGATTACTTCCCTACAGGTACGATTACTTCGGACTTTATCAGCTTTCGTTGTGTGCACAAGCACATGGAGGCACTGTCAGTAGCAGGGTCGACATACTTCCATACTTCGGAGGTGTCCAACTTAGTTGGGTTTGATCAATTTTAGCAGAATACATACCGGTCTTTCACATGATTTAAACCTTTGTTTTTGTTTTATTAATAGCCAGTTTATAATTAGAGCCAGACAATTGTGAGAAATACCTTGCTACACTGATAATATTCCAGTATGTTTTGGGATTGGAAACATGTCAATACATTTTAAAGGGGTATTATCATTTAAACATTCTGGCTTGCAAACCTGAAATTTCTGCACTACTTTTCTAGAATGTACCTCAAATCTTGCGGAAGTATCAGCGATCATCACATGAATTGGTGAAGAGTTTTAAATACTTAATTTGTATTATATCATAGAAACTGTTCAAGAGCACCTTCACTATTTTGCACAGTAACTTCATCGCAGTGTTAATGGAAACATACTTGTGACACTAATAAATAATCATAAACTTAAATTCACTGGAAGATTTATATGGCTCCTTGATTAATATAATACTTCTTTAAATATAGTTGTCAAATCAACTTACTTTCTTGAATAGAAAATAGCCTTCAGTTTAGAAATACAAAACTACAAATGACACACTGGATGTGACAAGTATGGTTAAACTCTGCAAAGTCTGACCCTGAAATACTTCACTAGTCTAGTCTGCCCTCTAATGGCTGATTTATTGTATTGCAGTATGTAAATCTCCACCGAGTTAGAAGTTATCTCATCTTAAAATTAAACTCAAGGTCCTTTATTTGCAGTGATGTCATTGCATAATGATCTATATAAGCTAAGGATTTCTATTTCCCGAACCTAACATTTTGGATAACGTAGGGTGTTTCAGCAAAAGATGAAATAATAATTGCAGCTACTCCTGTACCTAATCATTAAATATTAATATCTATTAAACCGTAACTACCATATGTTGCTATCATATATAATAAATTAAAATATATAGATCACTGTTATGTACCGTGGGTGACATGATAACATAGTGTTTAATGCTGCTGCCTCACAGCACCAGGGACCCAGGTTTAATTCCAATATTGGGTCACTGTCTGTGTAGAGTTTGCACATTGTCCTCGTGCCTGTGTGAGTTTCCTCTGGGTGCTCCAGTTTCCTCCCACAATCCAAAGGTATGCAGGTTAGGTATGTTGACCATGCAAAATTGTCCCTTAGTGCCCCAAAGTGTGTCGGTTAGGGAGATTAATGGGATAAATACAAAGGGTTATAGGAATAGGGCCTGGGTAAAATACTCTGTTGGAGGGTCGGTGCACATTGGATGGGCCAAATGGCCACCTCTGCATTGTAGGGATTCTATGATTCTATGATATACTTTGAAGGATCATTTTGTTATGAATATCAGGAATACAGAGGATTTATAGATGTATATTTTCTATCTTTTCACTGTATGATGCATTCTCTGAATCATTCTCCAGCTAAAAGGGTGGGTAGACTTTTTTTCCTGGCTTTCTATTACAGTTCTATAACTTGGTTTGCATTTGCTTGTCATAGGGATTTGACTTCCGGTTCCTCTGTATATACTGACTAAAGAAATCATCAGGGCTAATCCACAGCCTAACACTCCACTAAATGTTTGCTATTCACATTTCCTTTTCCCTCCAATGTTCTAGCCTTTCTGAATGAGGTGACTGATTCGGGTTGGGTCTTGATACCATGAGATTTCCTGTCTCTCTTCCAATGTATTCAGCATGGTAGGCAGTTTCCAGCCATCACAGTCATTGGTGATTTTGCTATTGTCAGATGTCAATCTGTATGTACAGAGATGCATGTACAGAGAACCTGGAGAGGGGTGAGGAGATATAGCTGATAAATTCCATCTTGTCCTCATATATGCACATTCCAACAGGGGTCATTGCATTATTACAGGATGCAGGAATATTACTTCCTGGCTCCTGGCAATGGAGAAACCTCCATTGATCTGACTGTGATCAGCCAATGCATAAATCAAACTTGGGACCTTCTTATTTAGCATAGTTCATGTGATAACCCCTAGGAGGTCCATGAGGAATCTCTGATTAATCTCCCTATGAGGCTTGTTGAGTGTGAGCTCCTCCGATAACAGGCCTACCTGGGACTCATTACCTGAGCCTTTTATAAGGCAGGCCTAGGACTGAGCCTACTGAGCTGTAGACCCAGTGTGTGTTCATCACGACAGTGGTTTTACTTTACATTCTCTAATAAACTATCATCCTTTCCATTGGGCTTCCTGAGTCATTACAGCTCACTGCAGCACCAGGGGAAATTGAGTCGGCATTGCTGTCAGAAAGCTGGTTAAGAATTCTTTATTTTTGGATGGCTGATCTACTTTCTGAAGACTATTTTATTTTACTTAAAATTAATGGTGTGTCTGTATATTCATGGATTTGCTGTAATTCCTGTTCCACTTTAAACTCAGAGAAGCACTGAGGCTGTAAATTAAGGAATTAAGGTTTATGGAAGAAATTAAGGGTTATAATGAGTGGGCGGGTAAGTGGAGCTGAGTCCACAAAAAGATCAGCCGTGATTTTATTGAATGGCAGAGCAGGTTCAAGGGGCCAGATGGCCTACTCCCATTCCTAGTTCTTACGTAATCCAAACCAGTTGATGAGTAACAATCCTCCTGTGGCATTGATCTAAAAAGACAAACGTATGAGTTGCGCCTGCTTTTTGGGTGTATAATGCGCTCAATATACCAATGTAACAGTGAGACGTGCTACATGGAGTTTGCAAGTGTCAGACTTTCCCTGCTTTGGTAAGCTGGTTTCATCTCAGTACACTAACATAAATTGTTTTTGGATGTTTATCTGTCAAAGGTACGATATGAATGCAAGGGACTTTTGTTGCTGAAATTTCTTCAGTTCCCACTAGACTGCTAACTAAATGAACATTTGGTTCAGATACAAATCTTTTGGTCTCTGTGAGTGCACAGTGCTATGGCACTGTCATCATTTAATGTGTTATCATGGTCTACCATGAATGATGCCTTCTTGAATTGATGGTGCCATTTCTTTGGATTTACAAACTAAAAGAATGGTTTGTGTTAAATATTTGATTTCCAAAGTTCCACTTGGTCACTTTTTTCTCTCATGAGTCAGACTCCATTTAATTCTGTTTTCCTGCCTAGTCTTTGCAGTATTTCATTCAGATTGATCCGACCTGAAGCAGATCCATGCTCTTTGCTTGTTTGAAGTCAGTGACATTTCACCTCCATCAATTGATTTAGATAGGATGAGAATGTATCTCTTTCCTGGTCATTTTGGCTATCTGGATGGTCAAGAAGTAGGTTGTACCTGACCACTGACGGTCTGAAGTGACTCATGCAGTGGCCTGAACTATCAGCATTGGGTGACACATTTGTGATCACTCAGAATTCATTGGAAGCAGAAGTGAAAAGGTAAAAAGGTCTGAGGACTGTAAATCCCTAACGAAAGATATTCTATAAAGATAGAAAGTCTAATAGATAAACTTTAATTACAATGCCAAACTTCTCAGTTCTCTGCCAAAGGGCAAGTTTTACCCATAGCATCATGACTCTCACCGCAGATACAGAATGGAAGCAAGTCCCCAATCCACCCCAACCGAAACACAGATCAAACCACACGCTGTTGGCACCAATCTGATCCATTAATCTGGCCACTCAGTCAACTGAGCCAACCAGCCGCATATGAAATCTGAGTTGCTGTAGCAACATGCACTTTTATATTCATGCTGTAGTCTGGAGGTATGGATGGTGATGGGTAGAGGCTCCAATTTCCTTTCTTCCACATGGCTGGCCAGAAAACTCTCCCACTCTTACTGCCTGCTATTGGCATATGTTGGAAGGATTTACAGGTTAACAACTCAGGGAGGGATTTTCCATCCCTTTGCATTGGTGAGATGAGATCTTCCAGTTCCTCCAAAGAGGATCCTTCATAACGGGTTCTCTGATGGCAGGAAGGGCAAGGCATGCATAACATTGCAGATGTTGGCCAGACTGGAAGATCCCACTACCAGCCAATGGCAAGCTGCCTCCACCACCAGAAAACATGTTTCGATTTTGGTTTGATTTGATCTATTATTGGCACATGTATTAACATACAGTGAAAACTAATGTTTCTTGCGTACTATACAGACTAAGATATCGTACATTGAGAAGGAAAGGAGAGAGTGCAGAATATAGTGTTACAGTCATAGCTAGGGTGTAGAGAAAGATCAATTTAATGTGAGGTAGGTCCATTCAAAAATCTGATGGCGGCAGGGAAAAAGCTGTTGACGTGTGACCTAATCTTTGTATCTTTTTCCCTATAGAAGAAGATGGAAGAGATTATGTCCAGGGTGCATGGGGTCATTAATTACGCAGGCTGTTTTTCTGAGGCAGCGAGATGTGTAGCCAGTGTCAATGATTGAGAGGTTGGTTTGTGTGATGGTCTGGGCTTTGTTCACAACTCTTTGTAGTTTCTTGCAGCTTTGGACAGAGCAGGAGCCATACCAAGCTGTGACACAACCAGAAAGAGTGCTTTTTGTGCTTTCCACTGCTGCAGTAGGCCAGACACTCCCACCCTCAGCCTGCATTACAAGTGCACTTTTTTTGACCATTAAATCTAGAAGTGGGTCTTGAACTCAGAGCTTCTGGCTCAAAGGCAGTGATACCATCCAGTGCACCAGAAGACTAGCCCTGCCACAGCTGTACCAGTACTAAATCAAATCTAGTTAAAGACTGGAAATTCCTGAATGATATCGAGTGGATTTGATTATGGACAAAAGATCAGCATATATTTTCCTTGCCCTCATTCTCTGAAATCTCATGACAAAGCTGCTCTTGTACTTTGCACAAGACCATTTATCCATTTCTTTGCCCGAAGGCCTTTATTCCTGTTCCTCAACAAGAAAATCAGGTTGAAATTTTATGTCTAATAGAATTTGGCTAGAAATATGCGCTGTTGATTCAGAAGATGATCTTTGCTTCTGGTGCTCCTTACAATAACTGTTTTGCAGAGAAAAGTATTGAAAGATATAATTTGATTCCATGAGTTCTCTGCCTGAAGGCAAATCCTTGGCTCATTGTCTGTGGGTGAATCATCCACTATTGCTCAGTCTGCCACAGGAACTGTCACAAAAAACATCCTAGATATCCAACTCTGAGAAATCATGAGGGTTATTTCTGGTAGATTTGAAATCAACACTATTCAAGTGGCTTCCTGTGCTAGCACACATTAAATCTCCTTGTCGTGACACTGGAAACCTGACTGGAAAGCAACATAATTTAATACAGAGGACTAAGTAAAACCAGTACTGTGTTATACACAATACGGTGCCTGAGATATACTTATAACAGGCTCAGGTAATGAGTTCCAGCTAGATAGGCCACTGCCTGTTTCCTGGGGAACTCATACTCAACAAGCCCTACAGGAAGATCAATCACTTATTCCCCATGGACACTCTGTTGCCTGTTCGGGTACACCGAGAAAGAATTTAGTGTGGTCAATGCATCTAACCAGCATGTTTTCAGACTGCGGGAGGAAACCAGAGCATCCAAAGATAACCCATGCAGACACGGGAAGAACATGCAGACTCTGCACAGACAGCGACCCAAGCTGGGTCCCTGGCACTGTGAGGCAGTAGTGCTCACAACTGTGTCATTGTACTGCCCGTTCAACCTTCAACTATTTCTCATTCTGCATCTCATTGGACATTGCATTCTCCCACTCTCACTGACACTTCCATCTCAGACCTGATGCTGTTATTTTCTTCAATCTGATTAAAGAATTGCATAGTTGCTTTCTCTATTCACTCTGATTCCAATGCTCTTTTTCCCTCACTGTGATGTTATTACATTGCCTTTCAGCAATTTGCCTCGTGAAAAAAAATAAACATAAACAGGTGAGGGCATTAAGACTACCTAACAGTGAACAATGCTAGATCATTCCTACAGTAACAACAATTTATTTTACATAGTGCTTTAATGTAATGAAACATTCCAAGCATTATTAAAGAAGGTACAACGCTGGACCACAAAAGGAGATATTAGAAAAGAAGAAGATGAAAATCTGAAATAAAAATGAAAATTGCTGGAAATACTCAGCAGCAACTGTGGAGAGAAATGGTTAACATTTCATATCAGTGACCTTTCATCAGAATAACTCCATTCTTATAGTAAGAAGATATTAGGTCAAATGACCAAAAACCTGATCAAAGCGGTAAGTTTTAAGGAGGGCAGTGAGATAGAGAGATGGAGAGATGTAGGGAGACAATTCCTGAGTTTGAGACTAGGCAACTGAAAGCACAGCCACCACCGGTGAAATAATTGGAGGCTTGTGGGAAAGGCGATGATTACAGAGATGAGGAACGCGTAGGCTTTGAAAACAAGGATTCAAATTTTAAAATCATGACAATGCTTGATGGAGTCAGAGAGCATGAGACTGAAGAGGGCTGGGATCTGGTGCAAGTTAAGAGACAGGCAGTTGTATTCCGGATAACCTTGAGTTTATGAAGGGTAGCATGTGGGAGGCCAGCCAGGAGTACATTGGAATAGTCACACCTAGAGATAATGAAGGCATGAGTGAGGTGAGTATGGAGCTGATAAGCTGGCTAAGAGCAAAGTTGGCAATGTTACAAAGTGGGAATAGGTGGTCTCAGCCATGGTTCAAATATGAGGTTAGAAGCTCATCTCAGGATCAAATGTGACATTGAGGTTTCAAATAGACTGGCTTAACCTCAGACTGCTGGCACAGAGAAGGATGGAGTTGATAGCTAGGGAGAAGGAGGCAATTCAGCCTATTGAGTCTGTACTGACCACAATCCCAGCCAATCCCTATTCCCAAAACTCCACACATTTACCTGCTAGCCCCCTTGACATTAGGGTTAATTTAGCATGGCCAATCCACAAAACCCACACAGCTTTGGACTTCTACAACAATTTTTTTAAATTTTATAGACAATCAAATTGCGCTCCAAAACCTATGGCTTCAATCTTCCCAATATTTAATGGGAGGAAATTCCTGTCAGAAGTTGGATAAACAGTATGATAATGCAGCAGAGGTGGAGGGGTTGAGAGAGGTGGTTCTAGATATCATTAGCTTACTTGTGAAAACTAACATTGCATCTTCAAATGATAGAATGTAGATGAGAATCTGGAATGTAGATGAGCAGGATTCATAGAATCCTTACAGTGTAGAAGGAGGCAATTCGGCCCACTAAGTCTGTACTGACCACAATCCCAACCAGGCCTTATTCCCGTTTACCTGCTAACCCCCTCACATTAGAGTCAATTTAGCATGGCCAAGTACAAAATCCAAACAGCTTTGGACTCCTACAACAATTATTAAATTTTTTATAGACAACTATTCCACATTATACTATGGGTAATATCTTGATTTCACAAGTGTCACTGTATCAGAAACCATCTTTTGTGACCTTCCATTTCCTGAGGAATGGAGCAGGCTGAAAAGGGAGTTCTGTTCTTCATGTGGCAATTGTAGACCAATTTAATTATTTTAATATTTCCAACTATTTACCAAACCTTCTTGGTGGCAGTCATCTGCGCCAACGCAGACAACACCAAACATTCTATCAGTTCTCTCTGTTGTCTGTTTTTTTTTAATATTTCTCTTTTCAAAGTTGATTTTGAAATGTATTTCGCACACACTATCTTACTGTTTGCACCAGCTTATACAAACCTAGTGAAACCTAGTGGAACTAAGACCGAGAGCAATCATTCAACACAAGGTGAGACCCTGCTGACTTTCTGCTTGACGGACTTCCTGAACTAGAAGCTCATAAAGCAACTTCATTGAAAGAAGCCATGAAGTGATATTTTAACCAAGCAAGCCGTTTATATTAGAGAGCTGAATTCCTGATTGAAAACAATAGGCATTCTGAGTTATCAGTGTAAGTTCCGTTAAGTCCCTTAACCACGTATATATTGGGAATACAGTTTCACAGCATGTACAGGATTCCCCCGACAGGTGCCTTGTATCCATTTCTATTCAGGATAGGGGAGGTTTGTTTGCTGTGTAACTAAAGAACTAAGCACAGTGTGCAGGTGCTACCTGTGATTCACTCCAGTTACCTCTTCACTGGCAGAAATTGAATGAGACAAGAATAGAAACGTCCACGAGACCAAATTAATATCCGAGAAAAAGAACCAGATGTCGGGATAGGCTGAACACATGAGAGGGGCGCACAAGCTGTCTCACTAAGGTGTCCTTCAGGAAACTTGTAACTTAGACAGATTAGTGCTGACAAATTCTTTCAACGCATTGGATGTGGCATCTGCAAGAATTAATTTCTGCTACAGCTAAAACCATGCTGCACAATGGGATAGCAAAGACTTCCTTACTTTGTTGCTGCTCTTTTCGGTCTGAGGTGACGACCCGTCTCACCCTCGACATAGTGGATGTTTGAGAGTTATTTTTCTATGTGGTCCTGTTAGCCAGCACTGTGGATTATATGTGCGTTGACCTTCCTTCTTACCATATTGAGAAGCTAAAGTGAGTGCGAGGAGGCATGAAATGAATATATGTCATCCAGCCCATTAAGCTCGCTGTCTCCATAAATCATGAAAAATCTACTTTCAGCTACTCTGGAATAGCCAATAAATCTTACGACGAAAGGTTCTATAGAAAATACCACCTGAACTGTAAAAGGTCATCAAATAAAACAAATGAAGTATTTACCCCTGGCTCCGGCCCCAGTCAATTCTGACCTGTCTCTCTGTGAACAATCATTTGAAATCAATTTCTTGAGGTTTCATGTTCAGGTAGACCAGGACAATTCTGTAGAATTATAAACAAATGATCTTAGAATCACTGCAGTGCAGGAGGAATCCATTCGGCCCATTGAGTCTGCACCAACCACAATCCACCCAGGCCCTACTCCCATAACCCCACGTACTTATCCTACAATCCCCCTGACACTACAGGGCAATTTAAGATAGCCAATCTACTTAACCCATATATCTTTGGATTGTGGAAGGAGCACCTGGAGGAAACCACACAGACACGGAAGAATGTGCAAACTCCACACAGACAGTGACCTGAGGCCAGAATTGAACCAAATCTCTGGGGTTGTGAGGCAGCAGTGCTAATCACTGTGCTACTGTGCCGCCCCATGAATAGTATTAATGAATAAAAAAGTAATGATAAGTTTCCATATATCATTGGTTCAACCATAGCTATACTGGCAACTTGTTGCTCCTATTACATATAGAAATTTAAAACTAGAAAGAACAGACCAGGCTTACCAGGATGGTGCCAAGATAGGACATTTATTTATAAGGACCACCTTGAATCACTGCAATTATTTCCACTGAAGCAGGGAAGACTGAGGAAAGTTAATAAAAGCTTAATCATGAAGGATGTTGGTAAAGATAATTGGGGAAGGTTATTTCTTTTGGTGGTAGAGTCAGTGATTGTGGGGGCGAAGGGTCATCAATTTAAATTCCTTATTGACAGTGAGGAGGGAGCGGTTTGGAGAAATTTATGCAAAGGATTGTAGGAGCATGTAATGCTTTGGGGAGTGATTGAAACTACATTTTTTAAGGGGCGATGGGAAAGCTGATCATGCGCAGTTTTATGGAAATCTGTGCAGAGTGTGGCAAACTGCATGGCAGGAACATACAGGAAGGTACCATCCCCACCATTCCCTCATTGGGTCAAAAATCCTGGTGCCATATTTACAGGTCACCTTAGACAGTCTGCACAATCCATCTACCTTTGCACAATCACTTCTCTGCCCTTCCCTTTTAACCCTTCCTTGATCACCTTCCATGCAACTTGCGCTACCACCACTTAGTCTCAAGTATAGGTTGGCAAAACAAGACAATTGCAGTAATGCATCTTTAATCATGGGAGAAGTCACCCGGTGTGCAACACTTACATACGATCAAAAAACTGCATGCTCTAATTTCTTACTGACAGGGGACTTAATGGGGCGGATGAGGAGGTAGCTTAATTTCAGTGAGCTGCTCTTTTAATGAGCATGCATAACATAATAATGCTTGCAAAAGCGTTTCCCAACATTGGTAATCAGGAAGCCCGGTCCTTTAAAACCTCAAGCACAAAATTCCAAACATTCATTCCAATGTCAGGAAACTGATTGAAAACCGCCTGTGTGCCAAGCTTCTTACTGATAGGATCACAAGATTCCACACATAGTTAGAGCAATTATCCACCCAGCATTTTGCTATTGACCAACTGGCACTATCTGCACAGATCTCAGTGTTACAGTAATAAGGAAACAGAAACAGAACATCTCTCACAAATGCTCCTGTCAGGGTGCTGAGGTCCATACTCTGAGACATAATAGTGTGACAGTTCCACAAAACAGGAGACAGAGACCAAATTGTAATACAAAAGTCATGTTTAATCAGATAACTGACCCACATGGGAAACTGGCCTCCAACACAATCATGTGTAGAGGAGCATAGTTAAATATTGGCTCCAACGTCATACCAAGATCTGCCTTTTTTTATTTCATTCAGAGGATGTGGACTTTTATTACCCATCCCTAATTGCCATTGAACTGAGTGACTTTAAGAGTCAACCATATTGCTGTGGATCAGGAGTCACATGTAGGCCAGACTGAAGATGGATGGCAGATTTCCTTCCCGAAAGGACGTTCGTGAACCAGATGGGTTTTTGCAACAATTGATAATGGTCATCAATAGAATTTTAATTCCAGATTTTTACTGAATTCAAATTTCACCATCTGCTGTGGTGGGATTTGAACCCATGTCCATGACATGGTTCTGTAAACCAGTAGTCCAGCGACAATACCACTACTCACTGCCTCCCCATACATCAGTGAATGGTGACATTGTTGGAATTATGCCTCATTTCATTGCAAGTGCAGTATAGCAAAGTCCTGATACAAATGCAGTCTTCTGAACCTCTATCTATTGAGATTCTCAGTCATCACTCACCGAATAAGTGGTCCAGGAAACTCTAAGCTCATTCATCTCACCTATTCCTCAATTCAGCGGTCTATGTATCAGAAGCAGCTATTGAATGGCATACAGGTCAACAGATATGAGTCAGCTCATCTCACTGAATATATCATGATGAATCTGTCTTAAACTAATCCAAACAAAAAAGTAAAACTTTACATGCCAGAATCAGGTTTAAAAAAAGTGAATAGCACCTTAATGTATCCAACAGATGAGGCATGCATGTAGGTCTCTGAACATTTCCAGTATCATATAAAAATACCAGTGTGAAAAGAAGATTTCAACCATAGTCTGATGTGTGTTCGTCATTGATTCTCCTTTTCTTAGTTCTTCCTGTAGCTCTTGGTCTTCATGATCTTCTCAGATGAGTCTGCAATTCGCCCAGATCTAAAGGGAGATCTACACTGCGAACGGTGGAGATTAGCACAATCATTTTTCAGGTGACACAAACTGCAGCACCCTCCCCTTTTCCCTGAGCAATCACAATCCCTGAGCAGGTCAAAATCTGCTTGTAATTGAAACACTTTTATCTGCCTGGCTGAAGCTGTGATCAACTGTTGTACAGAGATGTCAAAAAGATGTTAACAACCAGAGACGCAACTCACCAGATAGACTCCAAGGAGCCAAACTATTTTGCCTTTGGGACGGTTTAGGGATGCATTCATTGTAGGGAACAAATGATTTATGCATGCATCATAAGCAGCATTCATGAATATGCATGATGTTAATTCTGTAGTCACAAACTGTTTGATAGAGCAATCAGCATTTCTACTGAACATGTAATTGATTGAATTGTAACATGGTTGTAGTCGATGCTGCACTCTCCCTGAGAAATTTAGAATTAAAGGAAGAACCCTTTACTTTCCCTTCCTCTTAGATAAAGCTATTAATTGTTTTTCTGGTGAAATACCGTGAGATTAGTGCCATGCTAAACTCGAAAAATGGGCAAGGAGTGTTGGGAATTATGCAGTCAAGCCTAATTCTATAAGCTAACATCAATATGTGTGCACTTCCGCGATTGGAAACAGGAACTCTGGCTGATTTCACTCCTCCAAACCAGAGGCAGTAACGCTAATTGCATCTGCATTAACGTGACGCCACATTCACACTGCACCTTTACCTGTGGGTATAACAGTGCTAATAATGCATGAAAAGCATAATTTTCCTTTGTTAATTAATGGGTTATTTACATAACTGTGATGATTGTTTCAGGAAATGTAAACTTCAGTGTTTTTGCAATGCTGAGATATGATTGCAAATTCTTCCTTCCCACCTGTCACTGGAATTTTAGTGGGTGGATTGCCGGAAAGTGAAACGCCATTGACGGTCGGGCGGGAATTTTGGGTTTTTAGACTAGTGTGACCAGAGAATTCCGCTCAGTGAGTTGATTCATGATCCACAGTAACTAAATTGGCAAGTTTAGCAATCAGGAAAGCAGTTCTGTGTAAAATTTATTGATTAGTCACAAGTAAGGCTTACATTAACACTGCAATGAAGTTACTATGAAATCGACCATTTTGGATCAATGCACCTAACCAGCACGTCTTTTAGTCCATAGGAGGAAACTGGAGCACCCAAAGGAAACCCATGCAGACATAAGTAGAACGTGCAAACTCCTCATAGACACAGACAGTGAACCAAGTCAGGCATCGAACCAAGTCCCTGGCACTGTGAGGCAGCAATGCTAACCAGTGTGCCACTGTAAATGTTACAGTAAGTCTCAGATAAAGGAAATTATGCACACAAGAGAATATCTACAGTAGGAGAAAATAAAATAACCTTGAATTAAAGTCGATGAGTAGCCATATTGGGTGGATGTTATGAACTCAAAGTGTTGCACTTTATTTCTGATATTGAAAAGCAGCATGGTCTTTTAACTGTTGAGAGAAGGAGGAGAGATTCAACAAATTGAGGTTGAGAAAACTGGAATTTCATTTATTGCCTAAATGGGATGATTAGAACAAAATAGAAATGGGAGAGAGATCAACACCAAGGGGCATAAATTTAACGTAACTGACAGAAGGATTAGAGGGGATTTGAGAAGATTGTTCTCCCAAGAAAACCTTTTATTTATACAGAGCTTTGCACAACCACCAGATGTCACAAAGCATTTTAAAGCCAATGAAATACTTCTGAGATGTAGTCAACATGTATGCAGCAGGATGCTACAAATACCAATGGACCAAATGACTAGAGAGTATATTTTATGATTGTTTCTCCAGACACCAGGAGAATTCTGCTTGTCTTCTTTGAATCACAACACTAACTTTTATTTATGTAGCATTTTTAACACTCAGTAAAACATTCCCAAGACATTTCCCAGAGGCATTTAAAAACAAAATTTATCATTAAGCCAAATATGATACTGGGGTATTTGACAAAAAACTTGGTCAATGAGGTACAGCAGAAAGACAAGATCAGAAGGCAGAGAGGTTTAAGGAGGGAATTCCACAGCTTAGGATCTAGACACTGAGACACAGTCACCAACCCTAGAATGATTAAAATTGGGGGTGCCTAAGATGCCAGAATTAGAAGAGTGCAGATATCTCAGGGGTTTGTGGGGCTGGAGGAGATTGTGGAGACAGGGATGGGGATGGCCATGGAAGATTTACAAACAAACATGAACATTTGAAAATGAAGATGTTGGTTGACTCTTTGGAATCATTTAAGGTCAGTGATTTGATTTGATTTGATTTATTATTGTCACATGTATTAGTGTACAGTGAAAAGTATTGTTTCTTGCACATTATACAAACAAAGCATACTGTACATAGAGAAGGAAAGGGGAGAGTGCAGAATGTATATAACAGTCATAGTTAGGGTGTAGAGAAAGATCAACTTATTGCGAGGTAGGTCTATTGAAAAGTCTGATGGCAGCAAGGTAAAAAAAATGTTCTTGAGTCAGTTGATATGTGTCCTCAGACTTTTGTATCTTTTTCTCAACGGAAGAAGGTGGAAGAGAGAATATCCGGGGTCTGTGAGATCCTGGATTATGCTGGCTGCTTTTCTGAGGCAACAGGAAATGTAGATAGGTCAATGGATGTGAGACTGATTTGTGTGATGGACTGGGCTTTGTTCACAACCCTTTGCACAAGGGTGTCGGGTGAATGAGATTTGGAGTGAGTTAGAACACAGCAGAGTTTTGGATGGGGGGAGGGTTATCCACCATAATTGTCTTGGAAAAATCAAATCTAGAGGTAACAAAATGGGTGAAGGTTTGTTGGCATGGTGACATGATGTTTAGAACTGCTATCTGATAGTGCCAGGGACCTAGGTTCAATTCCAGCCTTATAAGACTGTGTGGAGTTTGCATGTTCTCCCCTTGTCTGCATGGTTTTTCTCCCACAGACCAAAGACGTAGGTTAGATAGATTAGCCATGATAAATGTGTGGTGTTATGGGGATAGGGTGTAGGAGTGGGTCTGGAGGGGATGCTTTCTTGAAGATTCAGTGCTGAATCGATAGGTCAAATGGCCTCCGGTAGGATTCTATTGTTTAGCAGCAGAAAAGCTGAGGCAAGGGAGGATTTGGGCAATATTACAGAGATGGAAATATGCATGGCAATGTTTTGCATATGGTTAAAATGTTATCTTAAGGTCAAACTAACATAGTGATTATTGACAGTTAATTTCAGTCTCAGAGAGTTGACAGGAAAAGGGATGGAGAGGGTAGAATCTTTGGTGGGAATCAAAGATAATGGGCAGAATTTTCCCATCCTGCCCACCATGGGAAACGAGCAGGCGAAATGGGACCATGCAAAGATCCATTGGCCTCACGTGGGATTTTCCAGTCTTGGGGACGAGTGTGGCTGGAAAATCCCACCCAGTGTCTTCCATCTTCCCAATAGTTAAATTGGAAGAAATTCTTGCCTATTTCTTGCTGGATTTTGGGCAAGCAGTTTAATAATTAAAGACATTGAAGGAGTCAAGAAAAGTGATGGTGAGATAAAGGTGGGTATCCTCTGTGTACATGTGGAAATGGATGTTTTTGGTGATATTGCCAAAGGGCAGAATGTAGTTAGCAAATAGGAGGGGACCACAGATAGATCCTTGGAGGATTCTGGGAATAGCTTTGCAGGAATGGAAAGAGATTCTCTGTCTATGAGATTCTCTGTCTACAATTAGATGGTTAAGAATGGAACCAGGCAAATGCAGTTAATGAGGCATTGCAGAAGGAAGGTGCCAGGGGTCCATTGTGTCAAAGGCTGCAGACAGTTGAAAGAGATGATAACTCCCATAGCAGCCAGTCAGTATTGTGGGTAGGGATAGAAAGCTGATTGGAGTTACAGGAAAGGTGGGCATAAACTTGAGAGGCAACAAGTGCAAGAATACTATGGAACTTTTACATCCCACTGAGAAGACAGCTGGGACCTCTGTTTAACATTTTTTAACATTTAACATTTTAATGGTTAATTTGACAGAAAGCAACTCCGACAGTCCCTCGGGACAGCATAGGAATGTCAGCCAGGATACTGTGCTCAATTCACTGGAGAGGAAACATTAAAATTCTCTAAATGGATATGAAAGTCCTAAGAAATTATCCTAGCACACTGCCTGAAGACTGCCCAAATATTGTATTCTTGTTTCATGTGTATGCTTCATAAATACACATTTGTCAAACTGCTCAAGAATGGCAATGACACCCTCTGCACTTTTCTGCAATGATTTATATTACCAGCAGAGGTCAGAGAAAAGTTAAGAATGAATTATTTCTATCCCTCTACCTTTTTCTGCCCAGCAACTGTCTCCAGTGAACTAAATAATTCCATGAGGGTGAACTCTTACAAGGGATAGGCTTTTGCCTGTCATCAACATGGCTTGCACCATTTTTTTGGATGGTTTTGTCGGTTTTCCACCAGAGAAATATACATCTGTGGTGTTATTTTATTTGTTTATTAGTGCCACAAATAGGCTTAAATTAACACTGCAGTGAAGTTACTGAGAAAATCCATAAGTCGCCACACTCTGGCCCTTGTTCAGCTATAGTTGTTCACTATTTTGGGATTGTGGGTGACCAGGAAGTGGCAAACGAGTGGGAAAATATGGCTGAAAATTCACTCCCAAATTAATATATTGAATATATATATTGAAATATTTTAAATTTTCCAGCAGTCCATAACATTTTGTTCACTAAATGGTTCTTTTGGAGGACAGACACAGGCAAGATGGGCTGAATGGCCTCCTTTCATGCTGTATTCATTCTATGATTCTATGAATAGCACCAACAATATACAAATACAATGACATGATGAGCAGAAATAAAACCTGTAATGAGTTAACTTCTAAAGCTATAATGCCCAACAATCCGGTAGTTAGAGGAGGCAACATGACACACAAGGATTAGAAAGCAGTAGTTGTTTTTCTGTCTCACTGACTCTTCAAACATCATCTGCATAGATACACTTAATTTTCTCAACTGCTATAGGGAACATACATGGGAACAAATTAGTCACCATGATGGTGGCTCTGTTTACTGGTCATAAACCTGGTGGTAAACATATCATGCCATTTTCAGGAGTCAAAATGGGATTAAGTTGCTAACAGGCAGTAAATTGCCTGCTGTTGGGTCCGCTTGCTTTAAAAGTGAAGACCTCACCTACAGGAACTGCTGGCCAGTCAAATGGCCATCAGCTCTCAGCCCCAGCAGCACCACCAGAAGTGGAGGCCAGTGCTAGTAATGCACAAGCTCTTGAGCAGCAGCAACGATGGAGGGGTTGGAAGAGAGGGGCAGGCTCACCATGGCCAGGGTTGCAGGGAGGTTGTTGTGAAAGGCAGTAGTGGGGGGGTGAGGGATGTCTTTCAGAATACCAGCCACAGTTAAATGAAGCCCTTAAGTGACAACATACGTGCCTCAAATGTTTAGGGGTGGCAAGGCTACCTCAAATTCTCCATCCCTGTTTTAATCGGACTATCAGCTATGTCTTTCCATTTGATTTTATTCTTCCGCCCCCCACACCTCCCAGCGAAAGGAGAGGACATTAAATTCCACCCATAGAATCAACTATCAACTAATTTGGGTACAAGGGTTTTAAAAGAAAAAATAAAAAGTATGCTTTAGCTTGCTAATATGAAAGAACACCTTCTGAAAATGAATCTCCTTCAGTTTACTTTTGGTTTTTCTTATTTCTTCTTGTCTGTATCCTCCCTTGTGTCAGTTTTTTGACTTGTTCTTCTTGCTATTGTCTCTTTTCTTTAATCTCCCAATTTCTTTTCTCAGTCTTCATTAGGACTGAAAATAGAGAAAGAATAAATCGCATTGTCCCTTTCTTAACCACAATATATCCTGAAGCTATTGTATTCCAGGAAAAATACTTGAATTGAACAATAAGTAATATTTATGTTTTCCCCATCAATTTCCTGGTATCATGATTGTTTTGAGATTTGTCTTATAATGAATGCAAACCATATGGTAGACCACAACGTTTTTTGGAAAGTTTTAGTGTAACGCTAAGAGCAGCATCGTGCTATTATTTTTTCCAAATAATTTTCGTGCAGTTGATGTGTAGGACTTTTATGCTGAAGCATTTGTACATTTCAAAGTTCCTCCATCCTTTGTACTGCCTCCCAGATAGGTCTAACATAACTTCCTGATGCTTATTTACACAGCTCTGCACTGTTCTCCAACCATCCTGCTCCAAAACGATTTCCATCAACTATCAGTTCTGTATCATCCTCAGCTTCCATAGAATCATAGAATTCCTACAATGCAGAAGGAGGCCACAATCCCACCCAAATCCTATCTCCATAACTCCACTACTTACCCTGCTAGTCCCCCTGACACTAAGGAGCAATTTACCAAGGCCAATCGACCTAACCCGCATATCTTTGAATTGTGTGAGAAAACCGAAGCACCAGAGGAAAGCCATGCAGACACAGGAAGAATATGCAAACCCCACACAGACAGTGACCAAGGCTGGAATCAAACTCAGGTCCTTGGCGTTGTGATGCAGCAGTGCTAACCAGTGTGCCACCATGCTGCCCAATCATTTTGTCTTCAAAAAATCTAAACTGGCTTTTGAACCATCCAACATTCCAACATAAAAACAGTTTCAGGATTTTGTCATACTGCAGTGAAGGAATTATGATGTAGTGTCTTCAAAGAGGAAAGAAATGTGAAAAGGCAGTGAATTTAAGGGAGAGAGTGGCAATTTCAGATGAAGCTGCCAATTATAATTTAAATGGAGTGGGATATATAGGTGGTAAAAGTTGGAAGACAGCAAGGTCTTTGGTTGGTTGTAAGCCTTAAGATGATTACAGAGTTTGGAATCGGAGGCTGGGAAGAGGTGTGATCACCAAGGTAAGAATCTTAGATTGGAGATATTGGAGATTGGAGATTGGGGAATGGGCCCTTGGCACAGATTAGCAAGCGTAGGGGTGAACAGGACTTGGCAATGATTACTATGCAAGCAGAGTTTTGGATGATCTGAAGTTCAGAGTTGATGGGAGGTTACTGTCAACTCCCATTCAGATAATTGAATCTGGGGAAAGCAATTGTGTAGTTAAGGATTTTTGGAGATAATAGGTTGATGCATAGGGAGATGTGGGACCAAAGATAGTGGCTTCAATCTTCCCAATGTTTAACTGGAAGGAATTGGAACTCCCTAATAACTGGATGTCAGGCTAACAACTCATGACAACAGGGAAAGATCACAGTTTATATTTATTGCACTTAACATGTGTTACACAGAAGCACCACAAATTCACTGTTAATCACCGTGACCGGGTGCCCCAGCTTGTAATGTCAAAATGTGTTTGGCTTAGTCACCACAGGACTACAATAGATCAGATTCTCATCCAACACAATATTCATTTGCCTTTTTATCACATTTTTCACTCACAGCCTGAATGCAATTACATCCAACCACAATATCTAACTTACATTTACATAAAAGTGACCTGATTTAAACCTTTAAGATCCTGAGGGGTATTGACAGGAGAGAGGATGTTTTCTCTTGTTGGAGGTTCTAGAACTAGGGGTTACTGTTTAAAAATAAGGTGTTGTTTATTTAAGACAGAGATAAAGAGAAACTTTTTCTCTCAGAGGATCGTGAATCTTTCCCTCAAAAGGCAAAGCTTTTGGATAGTTTTAAGACAAAGTGAGATATTGAGTAACAAGGAGGTGAAAGATTATTAGGGGTAGGCAGCAGTGTGGTGTTGTGGTCACAATCAGACCAGCCACGGTCTTTTGAATAATGGAGCAGACTCGAAGGGCTGAATGGCCTATTCCTACTCCTAATGTCTATGTTTGTTCCTATGCTTAATAAAATAAAATATCTGGAGGTGCCTCACTGGAGCATTACAAAACCAGATATGACACAGAAGCCATATAGGAGATGATCTTAGGCTGATCACTGTGTGGTGTCTGCTCATTCTTCCTGTGTCTGCATGGGTTTCCTCCGGGTGCTCCAGTTCCTCCCACAGTCCAAAAGACATGTTGATTAGGTGCATTGGCCATCCTAAATGTTCCCTCAGTGTACCCGAACAGGTGCCAGAGTATGGCAACTAGGGATTTTCACAGTAACTTCATTGCAGTGTTAATGTAAACTTGCTTGTGACACTGATAAATAAATTAACTAAATAATTAATTAAATTTATTAATTATTAATTAACTAATTAATTAAAATAAATAACTTAAAAAAGCTTGGTCAAAGAGGAAGTTCAAAGGAGCGTCTTAAAGGAGAAGATTGAGATGAGGAGAAGGAGAAGTATAGGGAGGATATCCCAGAACTCAGGACTTAAGTAACTGAAGGTGTGACCATTAAAGGTGGAATCAGGGAGGCGCAAGAGGCCAGAATTATAGCAGAATGAACTGAATTAACTGTCAAATGAAAACATGGGCCATGCAAGCCCCAAAACCAAAAAATCCCCCAAGATCAGTGGACTTTTACATTGTCCAGTCCTCCACATGCTATAATTCTCATGGCGAGTGGGACAGGAAAATTCCCTCATGATGTTTTAATTTGCTTCTGACCAGGTATCAATAGCAATCAGAATGATCTTAGACACCATGCTGTAAAAAGAGCAGTAGGAATATATAGGTTTTTCTGATTAACATGTAGCACTAAGTTCCAGCAAGGAACCAACAAAAGTAATTATAATTTTTTGCAGTGAGTTATCCTCTGTGAGATAATCACACTATTAAAAACGGTTTCCAATTGACAACCTTGTGCTGCACCATCAATGCAATTCTCCTAGATAGTTCTCCAGTATGAGTCAAATGGGTGGTTTGTAAGCAGATGGATTGAACACGTTGATGAAACATAAGTTGAGATCAAAGGAATCCCTCCCTGCCAAGGACATTAACCTCCTGTCCACTTTCCTTCTTCTTTTGGCGTCAAACAAACATGAATTTAGTTGGATAAAAGAACAGAGCCAACTTTTATTTCAATTCTAATTACTATGTAAATAGAAAAGCACTTACCTCCCTTCAGTTTCAATTTCTGACTCACAACTGTCTCACTAATTACCTAATGCCACAAAGAAATGAAAACAAACTGTGATTGATGAAAACACCATGGATCTATGCAAATTAAGTCTTTTAAATTCTGATAATAATAGCAGGAAACTCTGCGGAATGAATAGACACAGATTTTAGATTTCATGCACATCTGTTTGGGAAGATAATTACTCCTTTGGTCTATTTGTTTCCACTTTTTTTTCATAAACATGCAATTTTGAATATCTCCAGTATGAGTCACGAAGAGGATTATTGCTGATGCATACTAAATCAGAAGGGTAACCATAAATGTAGGCAAGCAAAACAGGTTGCTCACTGAGTTGTTCTAAGAGATAGCTAAGTTGTGTAGAACAGGTAGGTCCTAAATCCTTGAGTTCTGACAAATTAGTTGTGTGCCCTACCCAATAGCTAGGGAGAACTGGCTAGTGTTTCCACCCAGCTATCTCTCTTCTGGATGCTTGATTTGATTTGATTTGATTTATTATTGTCACAATGCTATACAAAGAATACCATTCATAGCAAAGGAAAGGAAAATGCAGAATGTAGTATTACAGTCATAGCTATGGTTAGAAAAAAGATCAACTTAATGTGAGGTTAGGTTCATTCAAAAGTCTGATGGCAGCAGGGAAGAAGCTGTTCTTGAGTCGTTTGGTATGTATCCTCAGATTTTTGTATCTTTTTCCTAAAGGAAGAAGGTGGAAGAGAGTATGTGTGTGTGTGGTCCTTAAATACACTGGCTGCTTTCCTGAGGCACCAAATTCAAAGTGCAAAACATATGGTTGAGGCTGACTTAAAAAAACCACAGAGTTTCTGACCTGGATTTTAAGAATGCCTATACTTAACCCAATCTGCAATGTGAATGAATGCCTTGCAGCCAGCACTCATGCTTCAGATGTACCTGCTGCCTAGTATCTCCTCATAGAGTCAGATCAATGACCCTCCCTTAAAGTCAAGTTTGGATGGATAATGAAAGATACAAGGAGCATCTCAATGCCTGAGCTTTGAATGTTGGAATCTTATATGAAACAGCAGAGAAAGAAGAAACACTCCGAAGCATCACAGATCAGACAATGTCCTTGGTCCTGTTTATGGCACATCAGGAGGGACCTCAACATTCTGCTCTCATTAATGCTGCAAAGAAGAGCCTTCATATGTTACCATTCTTTTTGAGCTGTGTAGTGTACAAACATATATACAGTCATATACAAGTGTAAATCAATATATTAAGGAAGTGTGCAAATATATACAGAGGGAAAAGTGTAGCCACAGTAAAGCCATGAGTACTCTAGCCAAGAGATGTGTTTTGCTCTTGTACACTCCTTCAAAGTGCTCTCCCATCTTTCTGTCAGAGGAGGTGAATACAGTCTGTTCATTTCACTGTCTATATGGCAATGAGGAGCACAATGGACTGCCTTGTCATGCAGGTACTTGTTGGGGACTTCTTTCACGCTATAGCTACTATGTCTCTGCATGAGCAGCTGTCACTGGCACATATGCACCCGACAAGAAATCTGCTGAGGGGAAGTACCTGTAAGTACCTTCACCCTCCTCAGTACCCTGCGTAGCCCCGAATTGGCTTTCAGCTGGGGTTGATGGCATTGGTTGCAGCAGTTGTTCATTCTAGCAACCGCTATACAAACAATGCATTGTGCCAACTGAAGGAAGTTTATACCATTACATTTACCCTGAGTGCTGCTGCATGCATCTCTCTGTGAGATTGGACAAAGTCTCATGGTCAGAATTCGTGCAGTTGAGCCCTTGTGACAATCTGGAGCTCACGATGGTGCTGGACTCTTCCATTCAGGTTGCAAGAGCCCCAGTACCTTGGGGAACTCCGTCAAATGTCCCCACATCAGCTGCTGACTATAAATATTGTGCTCAAAAAGGTGATTCCTGAGGTTCCATGCTCTCATCCATTGACTTTCCACCCTTCTTCAACTGGGACTATGTGGAGAAGTCTCTGATATTTCCTCCTGCCCTCTGGTACAGTGACTTTCACTCTGTGCCACTGACTCTATGTACATGATCCAAATTTCTCCACAGCAATTAGTGGAATTTAAATTCAGTTAACTACAAATCTGGAATTGAAAACTAGTCTGTATTGATGATGATGAAATCATTATTAATTGTCATTAAAAAATAATATCTAGTTCACTAATGCCCTTTGGAAATGAAAACTGTTTTCCTTACCTGATCTGGCCTTATTGGACTGCAGGCAAGATGGTTGATTCTTAACTGCCCTCGGTCCAAGAAAGCACTGAGTAGCTTTTGGTGAAGATGCAGATCCAGATGCTGGAATTTTCTGAAAGATCCATTAACATTGGGATATGGGGTAAATTGACTTATGTATCTTTTTCCTGACAGAAGAAGGTGGAAGAGAGTATGTTCGGGGAGGGGGTGGGGAGTCCTTGATTAAGCTGGCTGCTTTTCTGAAGCAGCGGAAATTGTAGCTGGAATCAATCGATCAAAGCTAAATAAATAAAAAGGCAGAATTTTACCGTCCCGCCTGCCACAGGAATCATAGCAGGCAGGATGTGGAATATGTAAAGGTCCATTGATCTCGGGCAGGATCTTCTGGTTTTGGGGTGAACGTGACCGGAAAATCCCACCCACACACAGAAATAGAAAAATGTTTATTTTTTTAAAAACATGAAACATTTATTATGGAGAAATTTGGCATTCTATAAATATAAAACTAACCTTATAGCTACGGTGAAGGTTTTTAGTGTAATCATGTTAACTCGATACTAAAAAGTCAGTTATATCTCACTTAACAAGATGTAACTTTTTCAAGGGATTTTTCATTCATTTGATTATTGGAATTATAACTTGAATTAAACTATAGTGTATTTCTTGACTTATTCTAGTCAATTATTCAAGTGTTTGAAAGTGCAGAGATATGACTGGCTGAATGCTGCCTATACAAGTAATAGAGAACAGTAAGATCTAACTGTGGAATTCATGAAACATTTTACCCAGCACCAAAAAGAGCCTTAGCCAACCCATGTCTTTCATATTCTGACTAACAATGTAGACGACTTTGTACTCATTATTATTTAGGACCAAAAAATAATTTTTGAAAGCTGAAAAGAACAAAATAGCAAAGCAATGGCTCTGTCAGTAGCAAAATTGTGACTGAATGGTAATATTGAATTTGACCTCCAGTCTTATCTATGGTGTTGATATTCCTATCTTCAGTTTCCAATATACTACATATAATTCTCACACATAGACAGTTATTGAGCACCAGATCTGATTTAACTATTACAAATTGTACTGTTCCCATGACCAAACCCACCCACAACTGCAACAGCAGAAGAAACTGCTCCATTAAGTAATTTTCTTCTCCATCATTAACCTTCTATCAACTTTGTTCCATCAAACTCTCCATCCTCACTTTAGATATTAAGGCCCATTTTGAGTCATGATGATTACTGGATTTGTACTGGCATGGATAAGGGTGCAAATAACCCACCTACACACTGTACAGCCACGATTGCCAGTTTTAACCAGACCCATCCAAATCTCACCCCATCCCACACAATATTAGTGGAGTCAGGCACTTTCAGTTGGTAGATGTGGTTTGCAGCCTCTCAGGAGGGGCCATGAACACGGCAGAACACTAGGCCCAAGTGGGAAAATAAAAGAAAAGACATCTGTTCCTTAATTCTTTTATTGACAGTTTTTGAATTACAAAACAAATTTCAGTTTCAATAGTGAGGTGCTGTACTGTAAATCAGATTTGTTTTTACTGCAGTGATTAACTATATGACTTTGTTCTGCAAAGATAAATTGACCATTACATTGATTAACATTGTGTATGTGTTGAGGTACATTGATCGTTTTTCCATTGAGAAAAGGGCTCTTATAGAATCATAAAATCCTACAGTGCAGAAGGAGACCATTCAGCCCATTGAATCTGCACCAACCACAATCCCACCCACCCCTATCCCAATAATCCCATGCATTTACCCCAGCTACTCCTCCCTGATACTGAGGGGCAATTTAGCATGACCAACCCACCTAACTTGCACACCTTTGGATTGTGGGAGGAAAATGATTATACATTCAAAACTGAAGAAAATTCTGCTTGGAATCTTGAGCATAATAATCCAAAGTGATTTAAATGCCCAGAGTCCTTTCAAAATAAAAAACAACACTCAATAAGTGAAAAAACCCTACCCCACCCACTGCCCTGGATTGCTTTGACATTATACCTGCTAAAGCTTAGGAAAAAATCATTTTCTTTCAATAGACTTCATTCTTTACACTTCCCATGGTTAGTTATTATAGTTAAATGCATTGTGAATGCTTGGCTGACTTTCAAAAGATCCAGAACAACTTATCTCAGCAATTGTTTGTACTTACATGTTGATTGACAGTTTTAATTGGTTCTTCAAGATTATCCGTCTTTGATATGGTTAGTGAAATAGATGTTGGTTTATTTTTTTCCAACAGATTGATTACTTGAGATGATTTACATTTTTGAGTAGGTTTTGTAAATGAGGAGTTTTCTCTGTTTTGTTAGAAATATATTTAGATAAGGAGATATGGAAGGAGCATGGAGAACAGAAGGTATAGAGGAAGCATGTGGAATATAAGGGCAAATGGGGAGCATGTGAAATAGGAGGGGAAATAGAGAGGGCATATAGGAGTGAAGGTTTCAGGGCCTTTTAATTAATACTGGACTAATGTTCCAGTGAATGATAGGAAGCCTTTCAGTCTGCTCGTTAGCCCACCTTTGTTGGTGGTTCGGGCCAGTCACTGGGAGCAGCAGGTCAGACTTCATCCTGCCCCTGTCTCCCCAGAATGCAAAATGGCAGACAAGGGCCTTTCCATTGGAAACATGATTTCCAGGTTGGAAAATTTCTTGATTCAACGCTCTCGCTTCTGCCACAGTAATTCAGCACTAAATGTAAACAAGTCATGACTTTTCACATGCTCTGAATTAAGGCTTTCAACACAGCAGCCTTTGCTTCTGCAGATTTCTGCTCTTTCATCCATTCAACTCCCAACTCTCTGTCTGCTTCACTGCTCCTGAAGCTGTTCCACACTATCCAATTGTTTGTTGGTTAATAATACAAGGATGAGTCAAGATGTCCTCCAAATCAATGTGAGATAAAGTAAACCCATTCTCTTTGGTTCCTCTGATAACTTATATTCTTTTGGTTTTGACTCCAATCTCTCTGACTGCCATCTCAGACTATAGATGGAGTTTTCCATTCAGGAAAAGTAGTGTGATTCCCAATGAGCAGTGGAATAGATAATTACATGCAATCTATTTGGCACATGACCATGAGGAGCAAGAGTCTGAGCAACAAGAGGCAACAGGGCCTCAATAATATCAGGAATGTAGTGAACATGAAACACCTCACTGCTGAACAGTGGTCTTATCATGTGTGTATCGCCGATGGTGCTCTTATCTCATGATGAGCGCAAGGCTCATTTGTTAGGTATCTGCGTTGAGCTCAGTGAATCTCATAGCAGAATGGACAGGAAATTACCTGCCCCACCATTACTTCATAGGGTCGAAGGTCCTGACCTGGACACATATTCATTTTCACAGCCCAAGATCTCCACACTTCTCCTCCAAAGCCCTGGCAGCTGCAGTGCATTCTAGAGAAGTTTACAGATGTGAGCGACCACATCCCAGGATGGAGGAGGGTGCCTCTGACATTGTCTTTCACACACATCACTACATAAAAGCATCATTAGCAGAAACTTCATTTCAATACATTTTAAGTAATTATCATGTAATTAAAGGGCTTCCCAGTCATATATTCCTCCCACATTAAAAATCCCTCCTCCCCGCATGTAAGATGATGTCACACCAACAATGTTTACAATTGCTTTTGCAAAAAGTGAACCAGCTGAGGGGAATCCACCTGGAATATAAAGGTAAGTATAGCCGTTTGGGAAAGAGGGAGAGGAACATGCCCAGGAACTACCCTGCTGTTATCCCTCAGGTATCCTGGCAGTGCTGGGATAGGGCCTCTGGGGCACTCCTTTGGGAAGTTTCCCTTTATGTCTGTGCAGGGATGCCCCAATGTTTTTGGGCTCTCCTTATCCATTGGTGGGGTGGGGAGTTCTCTGGTGCTTGTTGAGGGAATTTCCCCAAAACCATGAGAGCTGTCCTGATGCTTGGGGGTGGGGAATTCCCTTTATCTATTGGGGGGAGAGGTTTTCTGTGCTGCTTGTGAAAGAGAATGTTCCTCTTATCTGTGGCGGAGGTATCGCCCCTGTACAAGTGGCAGATGGAAGAGAGTCGTGCATCAATGGGGATGGTCTTCTTTTCAGCATAAATGAAAAACTGTGCCCCAATCTCAGTGGAGCCAGCATTTGTTACTTTATTAGACCTTGCTCTGCCATCATGATGGCAAAGATCACACCCCCAGATTTTCTGTGCACAGAGTGCCATAAAACTTAACTATGCCACTGGAAAGATACATGCCAACTTTCTCATCTCAGCCAGCATCTGTGCAAAATTCCACCCATATGGTTTACACCCCACCATCCCTTAATGCTGTCTCAAACATAATCTCCATTGTAACTTTTGCAAACTGCATACCAGGGATGCTCATTTAAAGTTGGTTGCTAACATTGTAAGTGAAATACTTAATAGATCTGAATCACATTTTGTTTAGACATGAATCCACATTAAAACTTCACCTACAATAGAGTTATGAATGCACCATTGTTCAGTCTTACAGTCAAGATTTCTCATCATTATAATAACACTGATATTCTTTGCTAATACAAATTCAGCAACATTATGTTGATTCAAGATGATTGTTATTTTTTACACATCCCCTGGCTACCAGTTCGAAACAACATTGGCAGAGACCTGGGAGCAGATTGCTTAGCCGTCTTTGTCGACTGCACTCAATGGTTAGTGCAGAAAGACTGGTGACTGCTGGAAGTAATTGAAAAATGTGAGGAAATGTTACACTTGTATGAAGAATAATGTATAAGAGCTGGTGCACAGATTCTTTCCCAGTAGTAAACATGCAACTGTTGGATACATTAAGGAATAAAATTTCAAGCAGAGCTTCTACCTGGTACATTGCCAAGAAAGTAACTCAGTGATTGCTCAGTTGAAAGTAGCTGGGGTGAGACTTCCTCTGGGACGGAAACATCAGATTTGACAAGCTTTCATGAAAATCTATTCTTCAAAACAACATATTCCAAAAATTCAGTGACAGTATCCTTTGTGTTATTAACAATACCTTTTGATATCTGCCTCTTTGGCAGTCATTTAAAAATAATGCAGGAATAATCAAAATATCTTCATAAAAGTAAATAAGTATATCCTGCAAGTTTTATTTTTGGATTTTGAATGTTATTTCTGAATGGTTATTATTAAGTTGAACTGTGAGACAGTACAATGACATACTGATTAGCAAGCACAAATGTAGGCTTTCCCAGTGCAAATTCGCATACCACATGGGTTCCTGACACCAGCAAAGAAGTACCAGGAAGTGAAAACAGCAGAGCTGATAGGTGACAAGAGTCAGCCCAGTTATCCTTCAGTGACTTCCAATTCACAACTGCTGAGCAATAACAAAATAAGACTCAACCCAGATTTGTAGGTCTGGAATACGAAAACTTTAATTGTACAATATAAGGAAAATTATTCAGAAAAAGAAGAAATCTATAAAAGACATTTATTAAAGCATAGACACTAATGTGTTTCATTCCTTGAATAATCCGGAAAACATTGGTTTATATTTAGCAAGAATTGCTTTCAATTTTTAATTTATTCATGGGATAAGAATCATGAAAGCATAGATCATATCACAGAATCAGTGTTGTTACTGACATATTCAAGCTAACTAGGTGGAATGGTAGCACAGTGGTTAGCATTGCTGCCTCATAGCTCCAGGGACCTGCGTTTGATTCCTAGCTTGAGTCACCGTCTGTGTAGAGTTTGCACATTCTCCTTGTGTCTGTGTGAGTTTTCTCTGGGTGCTCCAGTTTCCTTCTACAGAACAAAGATGTGCAGGTTAGGCTGATTGGCCATGCTAAAATTGCCCTTAGTATTCCGAGATACGTAGATTAGTTGGATTAGTGGGTAAATATGGGGATAGGGCCTGGGTGAGATTGTGGTCAATGCAGACTTGATGGGCTGAATGGCCTCTTTCTGTGCTGTAAGGATTCTATTCTATTCAGATTGAATAATTCTTTACTTCAACATTTATTGGAATTTGCTTGCACTTACTGCTAACACAAGGGGACATAGCTTTAAATTGAGGGGTGATAAATATAGGACAGATGTCAGAGGTAGGTTCTTTACTCAGAGGGTAGTAAGGGCATGGAATGCCCTGCCTGCAGCAGTAGTGGACTTGCCAACTTTAAGAGCATTTAAGGTCATTGGATAGACATGTGGATAATATTGGAATAGTTTAGATTAGAGGATCATTAGATTTGTTCCACTGTTTGGCGCAACATCGAGGGCCAAAGGGCCTGTACTGCGCTGTAATGTTTTATATTCTATCTCTTAAGCAACAATTAAAGGCAAAAAGTGCAAATTGATCAAATACCTCTGCATCAATGATTTGCTTGATGATATTGGGACTGAGATGATACAGTAAGTGAGCAGGGATCTGTTATAGAGCATAACAGGAATAATTAGTAAGGCTACTCAACTCTTTCAGGTTACACAACCTCAGACAGCTCTGGGTATGGAAGGCCCAGTTTCAGACTGCAGAATCTCTCAGTCTGGGTGGCAGCAGTTCAAGCTTGGGATGTGACAAAAAATAGTAAGGGCACTGGCAGAACAGTGGTGATGGGACAACTATAGTTTCAGGCTCAAGGAAGCCACTGTACTGCAATGCTGAATTTGCACTCCTGATGATTTTGCTGGAGGAGAGATTACTGGATTGTTGTGAGATACTAGCCACATGGATATTAGCTGCTGTTTCCTAGAATGGGCAGCATGATTTTAAAGTACTCTCTTGGTCAGTTTCCAAGCCTCTGTGCATGGGAAAGTTGGTGTTACTCATGACTCCTTATCATGGAGCATGACAGCATCATGTTCATTGGCAGTTGGGAAAATGTGGAACACTTTAATCCAGTTCTAATGAAAAGTCATCAAGTTGAAATGTTAACTCTGTTTCTTTCTTCACTTATGCTGTCAGGCCTGCATATTACCAGCATTTTCCATTTTTAGTTTCAGATTTCCAGCATCCAAGGTATTTGACTTTTCATGAAATTGCATTGCATGCTTCTTGCATTTATTTACTTATATTGTTTTGAATTTGTATTTTATGTTCTCAACTTTATATGGACTCACAACAGTATTCAGTTTATTTTTGATGCTTGAAAGCTTTAAGTAATAAACTTTGATAGAGATAGCAGAAATTGACAGCCAATCAAAACATGTATGGGGATCACAATGCGCAATTAACCAGTTTGTTCTGATGCAAGCAGCACACAAACTTCATGCTGCTGCTGACTTAATTGATAGTAGCATGCAGACCAATATGAAATGTGCTGTTGAGTGGCTGCTTGTCTCTGCGGGGGACCCGTATTTGAGGTTGGTGTTACTTGAAAACTAGCTTGCACTATTTAAAGGCAGCCCAAGTGCTTTCTGCTAGGTGCTGCAAGTAGATGGGGAAGACTTTCTGAGCTGGAAGAATACCAACTAATGGTACAACAGGACAGGGAGCTTGCTCCAACGTTTTCAGGCACAACACTGGAAACTTTGGTATAGGAAGAGAAGACGTCCTCTATTCACATGGAGCCAGGAGGCCTTCCAGGCAAACTCACAGGACTGTTGAATTCAATTGTGGATTCGCTCACCAAACCTCTGGAGATATCCATCATGCAGCAGAGAATTAAAAAGACAAATGGAATTTTGTCCTTTATCGCTAGAGAGATGGAGTTTAAGAACAGCTAGGTTATATTGCAGCTGCATAAAGTGCTGGTGAGGCCACACCTGGAGTACTGTGTACGCTCCGAATGTACTGAATATATTGGCAGTGGAGGGGGTGCAGAGGACATTCATCAAGTTGATTCTGGAGTTGAGAGGGTTGGCTTGTGAGGAGAAATTGAGTAGATTGGGGCTAGACTCATTGGAATTTAGAAGAATGGAAGGAGATCTTATAAAAACATATAAGATTTTGAAGGAAATAGATAAGATATAAGCAGGGAAGCTGTTTCTACTGGCAAGTGAAACTAGAACTATGGGGCATAGCCTCAAAATAAGAGGAAGCAGATTTAGGACTGAGTTAAGGAGGAATTTGTTCACACAAAGAGTTGTGAATCTGTGGAATTCCCTGCCCAGTGAAGCAGTTGAGTCTATGCACTGAATGTTTTTAAGGCAAAGATAGATAAATTTTTGAACAGTAAAGAAATTAAGGGTTATGTTGAGCGAGAGGGTAAGTGGAACTCAGTCCACGGAAAGATCACCATGATCTTATTGAATGGCAGAGCAGGCTTGAGAGGCCAGATGGCCTACTCCTGCTTCTTGTTTTTATGTTCTTATATATGTGCAAGATAATCTGCTCCACATCTTCTCCTGGTCTAAGCTACTGAGAAGTCTCACAACACCAGGTTATAAAGCCCAACAAGTTTATTTGGTAGCACAAGCGTTCGCTGTCTCGCTTCTTCATCAAGTGATTGAGGACTTGTGTTGATAAACAAAGCATATACAGACAAAAGCTCAATTTATAAGATAATGGTTGAAATGCAAGTCTTTTCAGGTAATCAAGTCTTAAAGTTACAGATAATGTGAGTAGAGAGAGGGACAAGCACAAGTTAAAGAGGTGTCTCCAGCCAAGATAGTTAGTGAAATTTTGCAAGCCCAGGCCTGGGCTGGAGACAATACACACGTCTGTAACTTGCGTTTGGCCTTCTCTCCATTCACATTGTCTGTATCTTTAAGACTTGATTACCTGTAAGGACTTGCATTCCAACCAATATCTTATAAATTGGGTTTCTGTCTGTATTTGCCGTATTTGTGAACACAAGTCCTTGCTCACCTGATGAAAGAGCAAGACTCTGAAAGCTTGTGCAGCCAAATAAACCTGTTTGACTTTAATGTGGTGTTGTGAGACTTCTTACTGTGCTTACCCCTGTCTAACGCTGGCATTTTCACATCATAGCTAAGTTAGTGAAGCAGATGTCCATACACAGAGAATTGTATCCCTGAGCAACACAAGGTTATGAGAGATTTTTCTGTCAGATAAAGCACAGATATGATCAGGATGGATCACCAACTCCAAAGTGAACTTGACCCAATTGGCAATAACCTTGGGCAGAACTTTGTTGTCACATTAACAAGCTGGGCTGACAATTTTTGATTTCCTTCCCACCTTCCTTTTTTAGATGAGGATGATGACATCTTTCCTCATGCTGTTAGCCAGAAGCATAATCATGCACACTTCAGAGTCAAATACAACGATTAAACCATTTCTTCCCAGAGTTTTATTCAACTTGAAGTAACTGACGAACTTTACTAGAGTTAATAGTTTGTCCAGAACCTTCTGCATACAGTCTTAGAAGATTTTCATGATAGAGGACAGGAAACACTGGGAGGCCATGCTTTCTGTCATATAGGCTGGCATAAAAGGATTTGCTGATCCACAAACTCATCTAATTTCCAAGCTACAGATGGTTTATGCATGCCACCTCTTACTTTCCCCCTTTCCTTCATTAAAACCTTACTCTTGTACATTTCTCCCTTCAGATACATAGGGATACATAGGGGAATTTCACAGTAACTTCTCTGCAGTGTTAATGGAAGCTTTACTTGTGACTAATAAATAAATAAACTTAACTCCAACCTGACTGGGCAGTGGTGGAAGAACAAGTGGTGGAAGAGCAGGAAAAACAGTGATGAAGGAGACACATTTATTCACTCTCATACTGGCGCTCAGACACTGAAACTCTGTACGAATAAATGGTAAGTAACTTAGAGGTGAGACCTACAAGCAATGGAACACAGTACGAGTGACAGTGACCAAGAAAGGTAATATAGGCAGTGTAGATGCCTATTCACTGGAAAGCAAGGACACAACATAACCTGAGGTATAGAAGTGAAGACTTTAATGAAATAGCCTACTGAAGAAGGCTTATGGATACGTACATCAAGATGCTTGGTGCATTGGAAGACATACCAAAAAGCCTGTAATCAATGCCAAGAAACATGGAAAAGTCCAATAGAAACTTGATACAGAGTTCTGTACAATGTTTGGAGCCTGTCCTCATAGTGTAGAAGCGATGGCCAACTCCATGAGAACATTTGTGGACTCAACAATAATGCAGGCTCTGATCAACGTTTCTGCTTCTGTTGGAGCACATGTAGAAGCCACACAATATTGGAGTGCTGCACTGAGACCTTAGTCTGCTGTCATAATGGCTCTGGATATCAGTGTTTAAAGGGTCATACAGCAACCCAGCAAAATGTCCTCCAATGCATTACTGGAATTGCTGAGGCACTCTTGCAGACATTTACAGTTGCTTCAGTGAGTACAAATCAGCTGTTTTCTTTAAGGATTATAGAATTGTCATCCAATGACAGGCACGTTACCTTTCTGTTGCCTATCAGCAAGTTTGAACAGCTGCTACTCATGCCTAGAGATAGAGCAGTTTGAAGTTAAGGCCTGGCACTGCACAAGGTCATCTGAAAAGGCCATTTGGAGTCTTGTCCTTGAAAATCAGAGCACTAGGATTGACAAAGGCACATGGAAGACAGGCATGAAAGAATGCACAAGGGTGGTTAGTAATTGGATGATTTGATTTATAAATTGATTTGGAATGCTTGTTTTGTGGTTGATTAAATTTATACATTGAAGCTAAGAGGATCCTGTGACAGTGAGTAAAAGAGGAGAGGTAAAGAGTGTGGAACAGTTGGTGCATGAGATCACTGGTGCTGCATTTAGATGAGTCGATCATGGCAGCCCAGTCAGAGAGGAATGTATTGTTTACCTCCTTACTCTCTCCTCCTCCTGTCAAGAGATGTGTCCTCTTGATGCCGGGATTGTGCATCATGCAGTAGACCACGAGAAATATTGACACCCTGTTGGTACTGCAAGCTCCACCCAAGATATGTTCAAAAACCTCAATAACGTATCACTTTTTACACAGCAACAAGGTTTTCATTATACTATTTTGTTCTTGTGTGCTTGATTGGGCACTGGAGTCATGAAACATGATTGTTCAATTATTAACATTACAACATATTGCCACAGAATGAACATATCATGACTTCTACGCTCACCTAAGTATGATTGCACACCAACTAGATATTAAGGAGTGATTTCAGAATTCACATACAGCATGCACAAAGCAATGTCTGTGCAATCAGGAAAGGTGATGGCTCAATGATATTATTACCAGATCATTAATCCAGAAACTCAGCTAATATTCTGGGACCCGGAGTTAGAATCCTCCCATGGCAGATGGAGGAAATTGAATTCCATAAAAAATATATGGAACTAAAATCCACTGATGACCATGAAACCATTTTCAATTGTGACAATAACCCATGTGGTTCACTGATGTTCTTTAGCAAAGGAAATCTGCCACCCTTACTGGTCTGGCCTTTACTCCTGAGCCACAGCAATGTGACCTCCACAGAACACTGTGGAAGCCAATTGCCCTTTGAAATGGCCTAGAAAACCACTTAGTTCAAGGGCAATAGAGATGGGCAATAAATGCTGGTCAGCCTTGATGCCCATGCCCATGAATTTTTTTTTTAAAATGGCTTCCTGCACTAAAGAAAAACCCACAATCCCCATAAAACCACGTGCTTACTTGATTTGTTTCTCTCTGGTCAGAGAGGATGTTTCTTCCTCCTAGTTCAGGTTTCATGGCTTCTCTTGGATTGGTCCATGATCATGTGTGGCAAAGTATGGCAGCAGTTTGCTGTTGCCTTCTGCAGTATGGCTGATCAGGAAGCTTTCCCGCTTTTACCATCTGCCATTCAGGCATATTGGACGAATTTACAAGCTGATAATCAAACTGTCTGGCCTTGTTATGAATGCACCTTCCATAGTCATTAAGTCTTGAAGTGGGACTTAAACCCAGAGCTTCTGACCCTGAGATTGAGGTGCTAATCATCACATCACAATACCTCCTTAAATGTTTTGTAGATGTAATAAGTAGAATGCCGTGAATATGTCACATTAGAAAATCAAAGCATAGTTATAGTTACAGTAATTGATAAATTAAGTTTAAATAAAAATGTATATTAATCTAATTAGAACCAGAGGGCACAATCTCAGGCTAGAAGGATGGTCCTTTAAAACAGAGATGAAGAGGAATTTCTTCAAGCAAAGAGTGGTGAATCTGTGTGTGAAATTCTTTGCTGCAGAAGACTGTGGATGCCAGGTCATTGAGTGTCTTTAATAGATAGGTTCTTGATTAATAAGGGGATCAAGAGTTATGGGGAAAAGGCAGGAGAATGGGGATGAGAAAAATATCAGCCATGATTGAATGGTGGAGCAGACTCAATGGGTCGAGTGGCTTAATTCTTCTCCTATGTCTTAAGGTCTAAAGAAAAACATTTGAGCATAGTGCAAAAGAATTTCAGCAGTACTTGAATGAAATATTAGTACAGTGAATGACAGAAATGAATAAAGCTCCATTTCAATGACATTTCAAAAGTGGATTATATAGTGGGAATAGCTAGGGTACATAGAACATAGAACACTACAGCACAAACAGGCCCTTCGGCCCACAAGTTGTGCCGAACACATCAAAACCTACCCAGCCATAGACCTATCTATAACCCCCAATCCCATTGGATCCCATATACTCATCCAGAAGTCTTTTAAAAGACCTCAGCGAGTTCGCCTCGACCACCACCGACGGCAGCCGATTCCATTCACTCACCACCCTCTGAGTGAAAAACTTTCCCCTAGCATCCCCTCTGTACTTGCTTCCCTGCACCTTAAATGTGTGCCCTCTCGTCGCAACCATTTCAGCCCTGGGTAAATGCATGGGGTTATGGGGATAGAGCCTGGTGGGATTGTGGTTGGTGTAGAGAGGATGGGCCAAATAGCCTCCTTCTGCACTGCAGGGATTCTATATTGGAAATATTTTAAAACGGGGGGAAGTGTTCACACTCTTGGAAGGAAGTTAAGTTATATTACGCTGAGGGCCCTTTAGCATTTCGTTCCTTTATCTTGTCCCTACAACATCACTTGCATCATCTTGTTACTAACTTTATGACGATAATGAACTTAATGCAGAATGCCTTTTTCATTGCTCAAGTAACTCATGGTATGAAACCCATCCACTGCAATAATTATTAATTTATGGTATCCAAAAAGAAACTGAACAAATTGTAGTGAATGGAAACATGCAGATTTACGGCGAAAAGAAATAAGCAATGGCCAGCATCACTGCTAAAGTGATAACAGGGAAAGGTGAATCAATTGAATTGCTATTCCCAATTATAACATTCTTCTGTTTTTCCTTTTCCTCTTTGCCTTCTTTTCAGAAAGTGCAGAATCCTAATGGGTCAACCAACCACTGGCACTAGATCTCAAATATTTTACCTAAAAGCCCAATCCTCATATGTGAGCCATACAACCTATTCAACTGCAATGGTCAGCACAGCCAAGCTCAATCCTTTACTCCCTCAACATCTAAACTTATTGGAGTTGTTGGATAATAAGCAAGAACAAGAGGTTTGATGATTTTCTCTTCCTTATCCTAAGAAAGTCATTGAATCCCCATGGTGTCGTGAGACTCCATTTGGCCCAACGAGTCTGCACTGACTCTCTGAAATAGCATCTAACCCAGGCCTAAACTTATGCCCTATCCCTTCAATACCACACATTTACCATGACTAATCCATCTACCTACACACCTTTGGATATTAAGGAGCAATTTAGCATGGCCAATCCACGTAACCTGCACATCTTTGGAGTGTGGAAGGAAACTAGAGCACGTGGAGGAACTCTATACAGACACAAGGAGAACATGCAAACTCCGAACAGTCACCAAAACTGGAATTGAACCTTGAACCCACGTCCCTGGTGCTATGAGACAGCAGTGCAAACCACTCTGCCACCATGCTGCCCTATGTGGAGAGAATGTGGAACGTGTTACCTCATGAAGTGCTTAAGGCAGTTCGCAGAGATGCATTTAAGAGAAAGCTAGCTAAGTACATGAGGAGAATATTAGGATACATTGATAATGGTTAAGATTGGAGAAAGCTTACTGACAGCATGAACATCAGTATGGATTAGTTAAGTTAAATGGACTATTCCTATTTTGTAAAATTTGATATAATGTAAATTTTACTTGTATCCAGGGTCCATTCAAAAATAAATTTTCAGACGCAAAAGAGATTTGTGAAGGTGCACTTTAAGTGTGACACAAATAGAAAGTAATTATCTGAACTGTAGCTAGGAACATTGTGTTCTGCACAAAACTTTACGTTTCCATACCTTTGGGAAACAATATTAATGGAAGGAAATAATAAAAGTTGAAAATGTGACTGAGGTGGCATCAGAGTTATCAGAACACAAGTGCATCAAGGATAATAAAAGGCCATGAAATCAGCCAGAGCACATCCTTCCAATATTCTACACCCCTACCTAACCATAATGCATTTCCAACATTGATAACATTTAGATTATAGGGTTGATTTTAACTCTGAATGATAGGAAATGAGCAATAATTAATTGACCACCAGTGATAAATCATGCCCTGATTTCTATTCCATTAAAACCACTGAAAAGAACCATGAGGTGAGGTGTATGTGAAACTGCCGACTCAACGACTGGCTGTCAAAAGTTACAATTTGCCTTCATCTCTCTGTGCTTACAACGAGAGGTGGAGAAAACCTCCAAGAAGATTAGTGTTGTGAATTTACCAGGGACTATTCTAGATATTTATCACACTTCATAGAGGTTTATAGCAAGGAAACAGGCCCTTTGGTCCAACTTGTCCATGCCACCCATATAAAAGCTGAAAAGTTCTGGGAATGCTCATTAAGTCAGACATTGGCTGGGATTCTCCCAACCCACTGCGCTCCGCGAGACACCAGCAGTCCGGACTGACAAAAGAGCATCTTAGTCTCCTAGGCAGTTTTTTAAAATTGACAGAGAGCTGATTATCCCATTGAAATTGGCCTGTCAGTGCTATGCTGCCGGCTTCTCGGCATCAATGGCCCATGCCCCCTGCTTACTACATTGAGTCCCGCAGAGGCACTGCATTGCTCACAGTGTCAGAGATTTGCACTGGTAAGTATACTCAAAAACCGAGCAGGAAATATTCCTGTTTCCCGCACTTAGGGCACTTGGATTTTTTGGGGGAGAATCCTGGCCATTATCTGTTGAGGAAAATCTGTTGAGTTAATATTTTAGGTTGATGACTGTGTGTCAATTCTTCCTGATATTACACAGCATCTTTATTGCTACAAAACATCCCAAGATGCTTCATTGGAATAGTTTAGGGCATGGATGGAGGTATCAACAGCAGATGAACTGACGCAGGATATGAGGCAGGCAATGTTAAGGAGGTAGAAATAGACCATGTTAATAAGGGTGCTTCAACCAATCCTTTACATCAGGCATAACACCTGCAAAAAAAAACATTTTATTCATCATGTAGCTCTAGCCTAATTATTTAAGGTAAGTATTAACATGAAACCTTTCACAGTGTGCAACCTCCTGTCACCATACTAAAGGTTGAGACCAGTTGGTGGTAAATGAGAGAACAACTATAAGCTGAATTCAGCCAAGTTATTTCTTCTGAGGTATGTCCAAAATTGTGATGGTGTGATTCCCCGGGCCTCTTACACATGATAACAAACACAGCATGTGTTCAGCTTTCTAGACCAGGCAGTGTTAACTAGAAGCTGAGGCTGTCCATACCAACAATTCCCCTGTGGATTCCAGCACCTGTGCCCTTTTCACATTTGTAACCAGTAATTACACAGTGATGCCTGTCTTATCACAGCATCTATTTGATTATTTATGACTACTTTACATAAAATTTACTTCAAATATGCTGCAAAACAATTATAGAAATGTTAAGATTTAACCGCAATCATGTAATTACCTTATACTGCATGAGATGGGGAAGAGCTGTTGGTTTGAGGCTACGGATTCCACATTAATAATAACTTTTCTTTAAAATTGCAGCCAGAAATATTAAAATGACTATGGTGATTGATGTTAATTGAAGTTTGTAATGTTTTGTCACACTTGAATATTAGGAATAAGAAGCATAGCAGAGCTATGTCAAATCTATTTTCTTCAAATTGTTCGTCATCATAAAATTAAAGTCGTTAAATTGTACATATATTCCATCACAGCCTGACTTCTGCCCTATATGTGGTGAACTGGCTTTGGAGGAGTCAGGAGGTTAGTCACTCACTGGAATATCTGGTGGAATTCTTCAGCCATTCATACCCCACCACTACTGCCAGCGAAAACAGGGAATTTGGCGCTCAGCCAAATCGCTGTTCATTGTAGTGGGACAGGAGAATGCCAGCTGTAGGCAAGGTCAGAGAAGCTTCAGCTTGCGGTTCCAGTTTATATAGTTGGTCCAGTTGTGTTTCCAGTCAAGGGTGATCACCCTGAGGGATGGTCACTATGCAGGACTCCGAGCTGGTAATGCATTGAATGTCAAGGGAAGATGTTAAATCTCTCTCTTGGTGGAGCTGGTTATTTGGTATTTTTTGTGTTTGTCATTTATTTATCCAAGCCTGAATGTTTATCAGCTGTTTGCTTCATGTGGACTCAGGTTGTTTTATTATTGAAGAGCTGCAAATGTAAGCTGTGCAATCAAACAGCTCCACTTCTGATTAATTAAGGAGAAACACTCATATTAAAAGCTATTGAAGATATTTGGGACTAGGGTGTTGCCCTGAGTAACTCCAGCAGTGATGTTGTCAATAAGATTAAATGTAAAACTAGTTAGAAATTAAATGGGTTGATTACACCATACGCCAGTGGTTCTCAAACTTTTTCACCCATAGACCACTTGCGTAGAGTAAAAGACCTATCAATCCTACCTGCTTCTATTGGCTACTGCCTCCCCCCAAAAAAGAGAAGTAATGGGAGAATTATGCTGCTTTTGACAAAACACCAATGAGGCAATGTCTGGTTCCAGGCTGGAGAGCTTCAGTTCACCCCCAGTTCCTTTCTTTGTTTTTAGCTCATTCCGAAATTCCAATCTTACAGTTGCATGTCCCAACAGTAATACACCCTGTATATAAAATTACATTGTTGTTGGAAAGCACTAATAACAATTCACATTGTACATGCAGAAGCCGGAAAGTTGTGTGCATTAATCCATGAGTGGGAGTGAGGATTCCGGCCTAGCCTCCCAAGTGGCCACAGCATGATGTTGTGTGTCAGAGACTCGTGTTCTGGAACAACCATGGATCACCTGGAGGACCCTCACAGACCATCACTGATTCACAGACCATATTTTGGGAACCATTGCTCTACATCATTATTTCTGTCAGGCATTTCTCAACCTACACCTATACCTTCTATAAAAATTCTAGCAAAATGGCAGAAAGGCCTTCCTCTTACATTTCCACAAAATTGTGGATGGAAGTTGGGAAATCACTCTCTTTCTCTGAGCGAACACAGCAGAAATCCCATTTTCTTTAAGTCAGAATTGCAATATCCTGAGAAATCTAATTCAGCTATAGAATAATTTGTGGGTGTTGAAAATAACCCAAGCAGATTTTAGAAGGCATAGAGGTAGTGTGAAATGCACTTGCTGGCTTGAGTTAGAGGTCAGGAGGATTTAAGCACTCTGGCTTTATTTACATGCCACTAGTCAGCTGCATGACTAAATCGATTGAAAAGCAGCTGGAATTTTATCCCCCCACCCCTCCCGCCACCACAGAATTAAAGCAGGTGAGGGGCGGACAGTAGGAAGATCTATTGACCTCCGTTGGAATTTTGCATTTTGGGGTGAGTAAGGCTGTAAAATCCCACAGTTTAGGCAGCTACAGATCAACAGCTGACAGTGAGGGAAGGTTCAACAACAAACATATAAGTCACAGACAGAGGATTTCAGGTGGGAAGAGGGGGGAAATCCAGTAGAGCAGAATTTGCAATTTTCCTTGTGGAGACTGTTGAAGTGATCACCATAATAGCTTCCCTGAACAAGCAATCAGGGTCTATTTGGCATAGCAAGACCCACTTCACAAAAATTCATAAGATACTTGCTTATTTAAGGCAGGCACTGCCTCCACCTGCAGGTCAAAGTGTGAAGCACCATATGGCACTCAGTTTCAAGAGAAGTAATCACTTGGTTTTTAAATGCAAGCGCACTTCAAATCAACCTCATGGATTATTTTCTGCTTTCACATTGACAAGAGTGAAGCTCACCTGCTGCTACCGCTAGTTTCTCGATATACACTTTTGGTGGGAAAGATTCTTGGCTACTCGGAAAATTATCGCACAGGCAAGTTATGGAAGATGTGAATTACTACTGAGCTCTGTGCTTGTGAGTTCATTAAGCTTTTGCATCATATGACTGTGTAATGACTTCAATCAGCCCACTGAGGCTGATTGCAATATGAACTCCGTAATTAAGGATTAATTGATGGGCCAATCAGGGAATTCTTTTCCTTGTATTTAGTTGGGAGTGTCAGTTCCTCTGGCACTCTGTATACTGCTGTTGGGATTGTAAATAAAGGGATTTTGATGAATGGATTTTTGCCTCTGAAGATTTATTACAGGCTGTAACCTGTCAGTATCTGACCACACAAGCATATTGCTTAAATTCATTTAAAGGCTTCATTACAAAGAATGCTCATCTGTTCTTCAAACATTGCCTCTTATTTTAATAAGATTTCTATATTGCAAACATGGGATGTTGCCATTGTCTTGCCTTAAGTATTGGACTGAACAGCTATTATACATAAAAGATAACAGGGTATAGTGGAATACAGATTCTAAACTATAATAATTTGCAAACCTGGTAATAAAATGATCAATACTGAGGATTAGTGAAAAGAATCACTTGACCAACAGTATTTGGCTGTCCTTTCTGATAACTCAGAAAAATCAGGAACATTTATAATACAAAACATCAATTCTTTGGTGCAGTAAAGAATTCCGTAAATCTTGGAGCCCTGTGGCCAATAGTTTATTAAATCCCCTTCAACCAATTTTCCACTGTAGTTCACTACATATAGTAAATTATTTTCCATCTCAGTGGTCCCACAGTTCTATTAGTTCTTGCAGAAAAAAATGCACTCCCCTGTGATCCTTCTGTATATTCACAGATCATACAGACTAACAGGTTTTTTTTATTGTTTTGACACCTCAAATAAAACCCTTCCAGCATGTGACCTTTAGTAAATTGCACCTATCAGTAATAAAGAGGCCACAGCAGTTTTGAAATCTA
The DNA here is from genome assembly GCA_024679065.1 of Sphyrna mokarran. Classification (NCBI taxonomy): domain Eukaryota; kingdom Metazoa; phylum Chordata; class Chondrichthyes; order Carcharhiniformes; family Carcharhinidae; genus Sphyrna; species Sphyrna mokarran. Next base: position 40,285,887 of record JAGIQG010000015.1, read on the forward strand.
TGCAGTAAAACCTCTGGTGCAGTGCTTGAGCTGCAGAATTTTCATCATGTTTTGATCTCTCGGGCACCAACAATTAATAACACAAGGCACACTACAGCTTGATGGAAGATAGAAAATAATGACCTTTTGGTAACAATATTGCCCTATCTCATGTAGGGACGATGGCACTGTGGTTAGCACTACTACCTCACATGGCCAGGGACCCAGATTCGATTCCCAGCTTGGGTCATTGTCTGTGTCATTCTCCCCATGTCTGCATGGGTTTCCTCTGGGTGCTTCGGTATCCTCCCACAGTTGAAAGATGAGAGGATTAGGTTGATTGACCATGTTAAATTATCCATTCGTATCAGGGGATTAGTAGGGTAAAATTGTGGAGTTATGGGAATAGGGCTTGATGGGATTGTGATTGGTGCACATTCAATGGGTTGAATGGCCTCCTTCTGCACCATAAGGATTCTTTGATTCTATGATCCTGAAGTTCTCGAGGCTGGAGAAAACAGAATGCCTAGTTTCGGTGTTGCACTCACACTTGGAATTTAGGTTGAAACCCAGTAAGACCATCAGGTCTCTGAGCCACTTGTATTGCTCCTTTAGATTCCATTCATGGGAGACCATGGTCTATTGTCTTCTGTCCACTTTCACCTCCATGCTCTGTCGTCCAGTTAGGGGAGTTCCACCTATCTGCCAAAGTCCAATAAAATCCTCATCCTGTTGAGAGGTTTTAAAAATGATTTGTCCAACCTAAAATCATGAATGAGACACAATTCATTTCAACACTGGAAAGACCAAGCTATTGTTTGCATCTCCAGGACAAACATTATTGCACTTTTCACTGATGTAAACAAAATGGGCAAACTGGTGCACGGTTCATGGTGCGAGATTAACCCATACAATTGATTGAAGTACAAGCACAGTGTCAATTTTCTGCTGCCTCGGTTCAAGCAAAGGTACTGACAGTTGGAAGCTTGTATTATTCATTGGCTGTAAACAGCTGGATGTGAGATGATGGGGAAAAGTCATTGTTAATTCTGAGCATAACATAAAGCCGAAATTGTTAAAGAAGAGGCTTGTTGTAACAGTGTGCTGTGAATTCATTCTGAGTGATGTGGGACAATCAACAATGCTTGACTACAGGAGAGTTACACCAAGGTCTTCTGACTCTGTAGGGCTGCACTAAATGCCTTGGTGAAAGAGATGGAAAGGTGATATGCCCTATACCCTTAGACATAACTAAAATCTGTGTTGACTCATGCTCAGAAGACAGTAGTGAGGTCAATGGCAAGACTGTGCTCCTAAGAACCTGAATGTCATGTAGAAGAAATTTAATGATCTTACACAAACTGTCAAGGTCACTTTCAAATGCCATATCCTATCAGCTGCACCACTAGCCTCATCCACTAGTCAATTCATTACACCCCCATCGCCTACCTATTGATAATCTCTATCAACCAAGGCTCATTCCATACATTCATGTGCTCTACCTGAGCCCACACACTTAGCACTGTTGCAAATCGCACACCCACATCTGAATGTTTTTACACACTGGCAGCTATCAAAGCATAACAAAAGCATCAGCCAATGTTATTGAACACAGATTGACATATTTCACTCTTATTTGCGATACAATTTAGAGAACAACAGGAGGCAACAGGAATTAACAGGGGAGAGGGCCATGGCTGTGCTTTTAACCAGGAGATGCTGGCCATTATTAACAGGCCATTGCTGAGATCATGTTTAATGACAGGGTAGAATTCATTGAAAGTAAGGACTTCTGCAAACCTAATATTCCTTCTCTCATCCTGCAATTTTTTCCTCTAATCCTTTCAGTTTTTTTTTAATTTACAAATTGCTGATAGTGAAAGTACATACATCTTAATTTCTCCTTTCCCAAAACCACAATCCAACACTTATCGCTTTTTCATTTCAGATACTTCCAAATCTAAAACGTGCCCATGCAATGGTAGAGCCAGAAGAAGGCGACATTGAACAACCCTTGATTTTACAATCGCAATCACCATGTTACTCAATCTAATTGAGAGGATATTAAGGAGACAGAATCTGTACTTGGTGAGACATGGAGCAAAAGTGTGCTTAAGATTGGGCTGTTTGAAAAGACAGGTGGAAGCTCACCAGAGCGGAGATTGCACACTATTTTACCTTGACGAACTCAGTTCAAGGTTTGTCTTTGGAAGAAGGCTGATGGTGTACACGCTGAAATGCTCAGTGCAATGGGAAAGCCTGCAGTTAATGTCAAAGAACATGGCATTAGACTTTGCACAGAGCTTTGAGCTCAATCTTATCAACTTGGAATGATGGTCAATTCCATCTTCAAATTTATGGAACCAACCATGATACAGCATTTACTAGATGGTGTTTCTGCTTCCGCAGTCCTACCAATGTATAACTGCAGAAGTTCATTCTGCTATTATGCAATCTCACTTTGCTGCCAATGAAAACTCAGATGAGAGCCATCATAGTTCTGAACATAGGCATGGTGGCACAGTGGCTAGCACTGCTGTCTCACAGAACCAAGGACCTGGGTTTCATTCCCAGCTTAGGTCACTGTCTATGTAGAGTCTGCACATTCTCTCCATGTTTGTGTGGGTTTCCTCCGGGTGCTCTGGTTTCCTCCCACAGTCTGAAATACATGCTGGTTAGGTGCATTGACCCCAAACACCGGAGTGTGGCGACCAGGAGAATTTCACAGTAATTTCATTGCGGTGTTAATGTAAGCCTATTTATGACTAATAAATAAACTTTTACTTTTTATCAGTTTGCAAATGTGCTTCCAGCTATCACAAAACTCCAGCCCTCTATTCTCCAACAGATAAGTTCCCTCTGAGGATATGGCCTCTAGCAGGAAATCCTTCTCTTTCTCTTGTACTTTCTGCTGGAAACTTGCTTTCTCTGTATTGTCTTAGCTCATTCTCCCAGTCGTGCTCAATACCTTCAGTTAACAGTTTTAGGCTTCTTATTTAAGAAAAGCTTTAATTGCATTAGAAACTGTTCAGACAAGGTTCACTCAATTGATTCCTGGGAGGAAAGGTTACCTTATGAAGGAACATTGAGCAGATTGGGCCTCTGTCCATTGGAATTTTGAGGAATGAGAATGAAACACATAAGATTCTGAGAGGACTTGACAGGGTGAATACTGAGGAGTTTCTATTTGTGGGGGAAATTCTAGAACTAGGGGACATAGTTTAAAAATTAAGGATTTCCTATTTGAGACTGAGATAAGGAGAATTTTCTTCTCTGTGTATTGTTAATTTGTAGAATTCTCTAACGCAGAAGTAATGGAACCGGATCACTGAACACATTAAAGCCTAGTTTAGACACATTATTGATCAACCAGGGGGTCAAGGATATGGGCAATAGACAGCAAAGTGAAACTGAGACCAGAATCACATCAACCTGTGGAAGCTTGAAGGATCGAATAGTCTACTCTTGCTCTGTGCTTATGCTTGTGTATGTTGTATTCATGAGGAAGCCCTAAATTCCTGTTTAATTCACCTGCTGCTGAAACCGTCATCTATGCCCTTATTATGCCAAGACTTGACTATTTCAATACGTTTTCAGCAGACTGCCAAGAACTACTCTCCACATGCTTCAGATCATCCTGCTGCCTATGTCCAAACTTGAAACAAATTCTGTTCACCCATTGCCCTGTACTTGCTGACCTACAGTGGTTCCTGGTTAAGCAACAATTCAACTTCTTAAATTCACACGCTTCATGCCAAATCTTCCCATGGCTTTGTTACTCCATATCCCTGTAATCTTCTCTAATTCCACAACCCTGTGAGATATCTGCACTTTTTAAATTCTGACCTGTCGAATATTCCTGATTTTAATCATTCCACTACTAGCCTGTGTCTTAAGCTGCTTGAGCTTTATACTCTGGAATTCCAACCCCTACTCAAAACCTCTCCATAGTTTTGCTTACATTTCCTCATTTAAGACACTCCTTAAAGCCTACTTCTCTAACCAAGCTTTGGCCATCACCTTGTTATCAAGTTGATTTACCATCAGGTTTTGCTTCATGTTCCCGTGAAATGCTGGGATGTTTTATCTGGTTAAAAGTCCTACCCAGGCACCCACAATCAAAAGCAAGTTGCTTCTCCACTGCTTGGAGTAATACCCAAGATGAAGAAAGATGGTTGTGCACATTGGCAGTCAATTGTCTCAGTCCTAGAGCATCTCTGCAGGAATCCCTCAGGGTAGTGTTCAGGACCAACCATCTTCATCAAATAATGAAGATGATTCATCAATGACTTCATCAATGACCTTGATGGTCATTGACTTCATGAATGATCTTCCTTCTATAAGGAAGACTGCATTGTTCAGTACCATTCGCATCTCCTCAGATACTCAAACAGTTGATATCCATATGCAACAACATTTAGACTTGGGCTGATAAGTGGCAAATAACATTCATGCCACACAAATGCAAATAATGACCATCTTGAATAAGAGAGAAACTAATCATCTCTCATTCCATGTCATTTCCATCACTGAAACCCCACCATTAACATCCTGGGAGTTACCACTGACTAGAAACTTAATCACACTACCATATAAATACTGTGGCTAAAAGAGTAGATGAGAGGCTGGGAATACTGATGAGTAACTCACCTCCTGATTCTCCAAAATCTGTCTGTCATTACAAGGAACAAGTCAGAACTGTAATGGAATACTCTTCACTTGCCTTGACGAGTGCAGCTTTAACAATACTGAAGAAATTCAACACCAATCAGCAGATCAGCACCCCCATTCGCCTCCCTAAACATCCACTTCCTCCACCACTGATGTTCTGCGGCAGCAATGCATGCAATACAGAAGAGGTAATGTGGGAACTCCCCAATTCCTCTAACAGCATTTTCCAAATCCATTGCCTCGACCACTCAGGACAAGAGCTGCATTTGCATGGGAACATCTGGGCTGATAACTGGCAAGTAGCATTCATGCCACACAAGTGCTAAGCAATGACCATCTTGATTGAGAGAATCTAAACATTACCTATTCAACGACATTACCATCATTGAAGCCCCACCATCAACATCAATTCCACTTGTAAGTTCCCGTCCAACCCACAGGTCATTCTGACTTTGAATTATTTTGCCATTCCTTCACTGGCATTGGGTCAAAGTCCCAGAAGTCCCTTCCTAACAGCAGTGTAGCTGTACTTACACAAGGTTACACCATTTTCTTGAAGGCAATTGTGGATAAGTAACCAATACTGGTCTTGCTTGCAATATTCACATCCTTTGAAAAAATAAAACTAAAGCTTCTAAATTACCAAGAAAGTCCTTTAGCACCTGCCAGATCAGTTCCTGTAGACCAATGAAACTTTTAAACAAGTATAGAAAAGCACTCAAAAGTTAGAACTGCAGCAACAGCCATAGTAAATAATCCAGCAACCATCCTGTAAGTAGGTGACCATCCTTTAAATAGTGCTGGCGAGGAAGTCCTTCATGCTACTGTGGGAAGTTAAGAGAGGATGCACCTTCAAAATGGCAACACTGGAGTCAAATGCTGATTGACATCAGTCTTCCTGCCTGTATCCTGCTGTAAGACTTGTGTGTGTATATGCTCATCTTTTTGAAATGTGCCTCAAGTGCATTTTCATTGTAAGTGTCCATGTATTTCACAGATGCCATTTTAATTTAATAAGTTATCTCCTAATTTCACCACTAATTCCTACAGAACCCAATTTCACCACATTGGTCTAAAGTAATTGATGATCCCTTTAAGCCAAGGGATTCTTACAACTGTGAGGATTGTAAGACAAGCTCTTGACATTGAGAGCTCTGGGGCAGCAAAACAGCTGTGGAATGGAGACTCAGATTTTGACAGTCATGGGATCGATTGCAAAACACCTTTCAATTTGCGTGATTTGTTTTTTTTGCCTCTGAGTGTAGCCTGAAATAAGCTTTGAGGCCTAATGGCTGAGCCTGCAAAACACTAGGTGTCTTGAATAACTTTTGTGCCTCTATTCCTGCTACTTTTCCCGCACTTCACTAAACATTTTTCCTGCTACAATATATGAATAGCATATACTATTTTCTCATTTTAACAGATTAAGATAAAATTCTTGAATCTGATACAAAAAATGTTACACATGTATATTTACAATTGCCAGCAAATTACCTTTCCTTGAATTACTGTTACATTTTTAATTATTTACACCACCATGCTGTTATTCAAACTCAATTGAAAAAGATTCAAGGTTGTTTGTCTTTGTTGGGCGATGCCCTTCTGTGGCATATATATGAAGTGTGTCCAATAAGTCAATCTGATACATCCGGTGTGCGGATGAAGAGAGATAGCTTGCATTCTGCTTTTGTGTGCTAGCTTGTTTTTCATTTACAACCCATGTTGCTGGCTAGCAGCAATGCAAGAAATGACAGCCACTTGTGTAAATCTCTCCCCGTCAGTTTGCAATCTCAGTTAACAAATCCTCAGCTGTGCCTCCTTGCTGCAATCCATGGAAACGCTCTCTTATGGTTCCAGGCGAAAGCTTCAGAGACTTGGCCCCCAGATATGTTGTTTGCAGGCCCTGAAGCCTGTGGACAAGCCCTGAAAAATAGCTCCAAAGTCTTGTGGAAACCTTGAGAGTGCTAAAGGCTATGAGTACCCCTAGTAGAAAATCTGAAATGGAGCCGAAAGGAAGACTAATGTTTAAATATGTAATTTTTCCAGCGAGTTCTGCCACAAGCCAGTGCCAAACATAGTATCTTGCATTCCTTTGGACACAATGAAGGAGGTCAAGTGAGGGAACCTATTGTTTAGGCAGCTATGCCAATCTTGTGCCTTGGAAAGGACAATCAAGTTTTGCCGCAGAGCTTTAACAGTCCAACCCAATTAGTGTAGAGAATGTGTGCTACATCCAATGTCAGAAGACAACGACCATTTCCATTAGCAGGAGGTATAGACCAGGTTCAGGTTAATTGCAATAACTCCTCAGTTATAAATCAAATCAGGTTCTACAAGACTTAACTATCCAGCAAGAATGAACACTTTAAATGGTGAATTCAACAGGTTTATTAGCCACTAAAAGATAGAAAAGTGATAAGTCAGAAAGATTTGTCAATTAATATTTAACACTAATAGGAATCAAGTGGCAGGAGTAATCACAATGAGAGGAGATCATTTTTACAATCGAACAGACTTCTCACAACCCCCTCATTTGATCATTAGCAAAAAGTGAAATGATAATCCCAAAACATGGGTGACACACTAAACAAAAATTGCTTCACAAGATTTTTATTTTATGCTTAAAAGATGTTCTAAGTCCAACTTAGCCAGTTTGTTGGAAATAGCCAATTGATCTATCATTTTCAATAATGAAGTAAGAGTTAGTCCCATTGGTCTTAGCTAATTATATACGTTGTCTTAACACTGACGATTCTTCTTAAGCCGTATCTCTTGAGGTTGCCATTGGAGTTGTTCTTGAGCCCTCGCTCACCGACCATGGGAATGGTGACACAGAGTCAAGATTCAGCGAAACCCTGGAAGTTGTGGAACTTGCTGGCAAGATCAAGGCTTCTGATTTTTGCCAGTCTTCGCCAGTGATGTAATCAGGCTCACGCCCATGACATGCTGGTAGTGACTGTATGGGTGGGGAGCTAAGGGGCCCAAGTGCTGGCATTGACAGTGTGGGTGGGTGTCAGTGGAGCCCAAGTATTGGCATTGACCTGTATGGTTGGGGGGCTTAGGGGGCCTAGGTGCTGGCATTGATTGTGTGTGTGAGGGGGTGCTTAGGGGGCCTAGGTGCTGGCATTGACCGCATGGGTTGGGGATAGGAGGCTAAGGAGAGCCCAGGTACTGGCATTTTCTGTGTAGGTGGATGGGGTGATTGTGTACTACCCCTGATTAATGTTGACAGATGGCAGTATGGCAACATTGTGGATCATTTACTTTCCTGGTGCTTACGATCAAATCAAATTCTTTTTAGGTGTGAGAGTCAGTTGGTTTGTCAGTGAAGATGTTCAATATGAAATGCTGCCATGGCATTGTCAAAGTACAGTAATTCTGATTTTTATCTTCAATCTCAGATAAGCAAGGCTGAGCAGCTTTCTGTCAGGTCTGGTTCATGTGTGGACAGTTTGTGTAGATGACCTGAAGACAGAAAAATAAATAGAAGAATATGCCAACAAGTGTCAGTGCCAAAACGCAATCCTGTTTGATCCCCCTGCATATCTTGCTCCATCACAGCTGACCTCACCCATGATGTTGTCATGAGAAAAGGACACTACATTGAGCAACTTAATCAGGTGGCTATTTTGCTCTAGCAGCTTAAAAGGACCCCTATGCTCACACAGTTAATGCCTTGAAAAGAATGTGTCAATTAGTGATCTTACTTCTGTGATTTTTCAGCCAGAATCTACAATCTGAGGACAACACTGACAATATCTTTCTCACAGGGGCTCAGCACTGAGATGCCTCAATAGTGGTTGCAATTGCTGCCGGCACCCTTGCTCTTATACAGGATCAGAATCTTCATGTATCAAAGATATCCTTCTAACACCATCACCTGGAAGTTTCCTTCCAAGTCATTGACCATCTTGACTTGGAAATATATCACAGTTCCTTACTGTCACGGGTAAAAGTCCTGCAACTCCCTCCCTAAAAGCACTTTGAGGGACTGCACATCAGGGACTGCAGCAGTTCAACGCTGCAGCTCACCACCATCTTTTCAAGGGCAACTAGGAATGACCAGTATAAATTGGCCTAGCCAGTGACACACACCCATAAAAATAAAGTTTATAAAAAGAGTACAGCCCCCACTTCTTCAGCCAAGACAGAGAAGATTGGCAGATGCTGCATGAATGCCATTGCATCAGTACCTGGAGTTTTGCCCAGGGCAAGCAATTCAATAGCTTTACTAAGATCTTCCACTTTGTCATGACATGCAGGCTTTCAAAGCTTCCTTGGTGATAATGTTTTCTTTAGTGTGCAAATCAAGGTAATGTTCCAACCTCACCTTCAAACTATATGTTGCAGTTTTTGATGACTTCCCTGACTTTGTTTTTAATGGAGCCATTTTCTTTGCTTATGGACCCCGTTTCATTTTTTTAAATTGCGTCCTCCAGGCATCGAGCGTTCCCCATGTACAAGGACAGCTGGGTGTTCTGGCAGAGTTGTAATCAGTACTCATTGGCACATTGCCTAGCAGTCTGTTAGATATTGCTTTGAGTGGCTTTTTGTGCATTTGGAATCTTCTTGCTCTGATCTCCCTTGTAATTAATGAGAGTGGACAGCTTGGCTTCAATGACAGGTTCCATGATGTTAGTCTTGAACCAGTCAGCATTTTCCATTCATGTTTCCCATGTGTTGGCAATGCAGTTTTGTAGATAGTTCCATTGTGCTTCAGTGCTCAGTCTGGGAATGCCAGAGAGCATCTGCACATTCTAGTTGAAGAACTGTTAGTTTTTATTGGGGCAGACAGCATAGCTGACATTGATATGAGGATGACTTTTCTACTATGAATGAAACATCTTTAAGAATTGCATTCTAACTCTAGTTCACGTCAGGAAGTAATGTGCATCATTGTCAACACTGTGGTAGCTGTGTTGAGATTGCTGTTCAGAGAGTCACGTTTGGTGATGATCAGATCCAGCTGTTGCCAATGCCCTGATCTTGGATTTCTCCAAGTATGGTTCCTTCTGAAAGAATGTATTAATTACACAAAGATCATGGTGCAACAGAGCTCAAGTAATCTTTGTCCATTCTCATTTATCTTTCCCAAGTCATGATGTCCAAGACAGTCTATGCCCAGTAAAGCTGTCTTAGGAATCTGCTGATAACAGTGCTAAGATCTCTATAGAATTGGTCCTTCGCCTATCAGAGCTCAGCTTTCCTGCATAGGTACTCATGAAGTTAACTGGTCCTATTTGAGTTGAAAGTGAATAAAGACATTCTGAACCATTGTGGAGGTTTCTCTCATTACAAGCAGCAAGTTTCTTACAGTGAAGTGTACACCTTGCTCACGCTTTTCCATTGAACTCTTACCTGCCAGATAAAAGGTAAAATGTTTTTCTTTCTGTGATCTGATCTCAGCGAGCCTGGTCTCTAATAGGGACCAGGCTCTAATAGGGAATAGGCTACATCATTGTTTAGCCTATCAAGTTCCATGTAGATCATGGCTCTCTTCTGCCTATTAACAGCCCATTATCTGTCAATCCCTTGCACATGATCCTGAAGTTCCAGCTTGCCAAGCGAAGAATTGGCGTTTTCCTCCTTTTCTTTTCTTTTGTCTGATGCAATGAATCCCATCCACTTATTGAGTCAAGATTCCAATATTCAAACATCTATTCAAGCAGATGTTTATTTACTGTCACAAATGAGCTTACATTAACACTGCAATGAAGTTACTGTGAAAAGCCCTTAATTGCCGCATTCCGGCGCATTCAAGTACATTGAGGGAGAATTTAGCACGGCCAATGCACCTAACCAGCACATCTTTCGGATTGTGGGAGGAAACCGGAGCACCTGGAGGAAACTCACACAGACACAGAGAGAATGTGCAGACTTCGCACAGACAGTAACCTAAACTGGAAATCAAACCTGGGTCACTGGAGCTGAGGCAGCACAGTGAACCACTAAGCCACTATGCTGCCAAAGATGCAGTTGGTCAAGAAGAGGATCCAGAGAGAATAGGGACCAGTGAATCTCACATTAAATTCTATTTAATGCAATTTTGCCACTTCACTTAATCCACCAATATCCTTTTGCAACTTTCCCCTCTAATCTATCTGATTTCAAGAAGAAATTAGATATAGCTCTTTGGGCTAAAGGGATTATGGGATATGGGGGGAAGGGGGGAACCGAATTTGATGACTAGCCATGACCACAATGGTTGGCGGACAGGCTCAAAGGGCCGAATGGTCTAATCCTGCTTTTAGTTTTATGTCCACGTTACTACCTGTATTACCTATTGCACAACCCAACAGTATCATCAGGCAACAGCACTGTTTCTTCACCTACACCATTATCAAAAACAATGGTACCATTGTGTCCCAATGAGATGTAACAAAATTATGTTTAAAGTTTTAAGATTTGATTTTATCACATTTTATCACGTGTGTTCGTATACACTGAAAAGTATTGTTTCTTGCACAGTATGCAGACAAAGCAAACACATACATAGAGAAGAAAGGAAAGGAGACAGTGCAGAATCTAGTGTTACAGTCATAACTAGGGTGTAGAGAAAGATCAACTTAACGTGAGGTAAATTCATTCCAAAGTCTGATGGCAGCAGGGAAGAAGCTGTTTTTCAGTCGGTTGGCACGTGTCCTCAGACTTTTGTATCTTTCTCCTGACGGAAGGAGAGTTACCCATCTTGACCTTTTGTCTCTTAAGCTTGCAGCCTATCATCTTCCTCTGCAGAGACTGGGTGCTCCTGAGACACACAAGGCAACACTTAACATTGATCACCATAGTGCAAACCACTGTCTCACAAGAGAGCAGACTACCACCATTGATGACTGAAAGATGGTTAGATTAATCTTTTGAATTGTATCAGTCATTTGAGTGATTGAAGAGTATTGAGTTGTAATCCTATTCTTGCTTAACAACTTTTTAAAAGTATAATTTTATATTCATGAGTTCTAGCTTTTCCCATGAATTCTTAAGCTTATCATACTGTGTGCATAAATGGACTAACATCTCATGGATTTTTGTGGAATATACAAGAATATAAAACATTTTCAGCTTTTGGTTCAATTTGTTAAATAAATCCATCTATTAATGGATGCACTCAAAACCTTGTTTCAAAGACATTGAAGTTATAATCCTAATTCAATATAACTTACCAATTATATAGAATGAAAAGAACTTTCTTTATCAAAATTAAAATTTCCTGCAGATCAGTTCCAATTCATCCACACTTAGAGGACAGTTTAGAGGAGATGTGCGAGGCAAGTTTTTTCACAGGGTATGGTGAATGTTGGAACGCGCTCCCTGTGGAGCTGGTACGATAGAGGCATTTAAAGATTATCTAGACAAATACATAAATAGGACGGAATGGAAGGACGTGGACTCTGTAAGCGGTTACAATTTTAATCTAGGCAGGCATCGTGATTGGCACAGGGGCCTGTTTCTGTGCTGTACTGTTCTTTACTCCTTGCAAACAGAAAATGATTCAAATTAAATATTCCAGAGAAATGTTCAAAACTGCTCTACTTTTTAAAAGTCTAGATATTAATAATGAAATTAGATCTTCAGAAATGTGTAACCTAAGTGTCAAGCCATAACTTCAAAAGTGCTAGGATAAGATTAAGAAACAAAAGCTGACATTTTAAAACTTTAAACACAATTTTGTTACATCTCATATTGAGACACAATGACACCACTGGTTTTGGAAATGGCTTAGGTGAAGAAACAGAGCTGTTGTCTGATGATATTATTGGGTTGCACAATAGGCAATGTAGATTCGAGAGGTATATTGCAAAAGAACACTGGTGGATTAATTGAAAGGGCCAAACTGCAGTAAATGGAATTCAGTGGGAGAAAGTTTGAGATCATTTATTTTGGGCCTAAGAATGATAGATCAGAATATGATCTAAACAATAAGAAGCTAGGAACAGAAGGATTTGGGGGCCACATACAAAAATCACCAAAAGTACAAAAAGAACTTAAAATATTAATGGAATGTTTGCTGTCCTGGATAGATTGGAAAGACCTAAAATGAGTATGGAGTTCATGATATGGAATTAATCCCCACCAGTTTATTCTGATACAGTTGGAAGGCAAACTTTGTCCTGCTTCTACTTAGTAGATAACTGCACTGTTGAGTGGCTTAATACCTCAATAAAAGACTCACACTTATGCCAGATTAGCATCACATAAAGCCAGTCTTCATCTTTTAAAGGGAATGTGCATTTTTGGATTCAACAAGTGCTGGAACTAGTTGGAAAGACATTCTGAACAGTGAAATAGCACAGCAGGAACAGACAGCATGCTTCAACGCCCTCAGATGCAGCACTAAAGGCATTAGTGGAAGAGATACCTGCAGCTGACCTTCAAAGTAGACACTGTGTAACTAATGGGAGCTGATAGTCACCATTGTCAATGGAAACAGTCTATCCCTGAGGACCTGGATGCAATGCAGAAAGAAGTTTAATGATCTCATACATGAGTGCTCAAGGTCAGTGAATGACTGAAGCCTTAAATGCCATATCTTACTAATTGCATCACTAGTCTCAGGTATTCACCACATCCCTATCACTGACCTACCAACAATTTCTATCAATCACCTCACCCTTAGACACTTAGCAGGGTTCCAAGCCTCTCTCTCACACTTCACATTATGAATATATTGCTAAGTATTCGACCATGAAAGGCACATCACCCAAACATACTGCACTTGGACACGATTCCCTTTCTCTTACAGGACAAGATAGTGTACAATCGCAGCAGAAACTGTTAAGCTCTCACCTCCAGTGAGGAGGCTGTGCTAGTAATCATTAGTGCAGGAACAACTGAACCCATGGCAATGACAGACTGAAATCATAGAAGATAACAGCATTTAATTCACCCTTTCACCTCCCAGCTCCTTCCAATTTATAAGCTAATGATCTAAGGGTGCACCTCTTGTTTTATGCCTCTTTTCCTCACCATAATCTCATCCTATACTCATTGTCAATCTTTTTATTTATTGAACAGTTTACAAATACAAAATACATTACACTTTCAAACTATAAACCAGAATACAATACCATCTTACAATAACAAATTATAGAGATAACACTCAATATAACACAGCATCAACAATAAACATGCCATTTTTAATACAATAGCACAAACAACATAGCACAATAATAAACAGCTAGTATGCATTGTGAATTATCCACAACAGGTCTTCCAAGGTTGCAAACAACTCAAAACTATAAACCAGCAAGCTATAATATAAACTCAATACTGACAGCTAATGCACCATCCTTTAACCAATAACAAAGAACTCCCTTATAATAAGAAAGGAATTCATTATAAGTTATCAACAATTTTCCAGGGCTTTGCCCCCACCCCCCAGTGCCTATTGTCAGAGTAGGAGAAATGGGTAGTGCAAGCTAATTGTATAAATTAAGATAAAGTGTTTACTAGTGGGAATTCATAGGGTAATTATTTGAGTATCTATAAAGAGTCAATTATTGACACTAATGGTGGGTTGTACAATAAGGAAGTATATATTTTTTAATGTCTCACTTTGTGTTTGAATATAAAACTGAATGAAAATCAACTTCTGATCTTTTCCTTCACCAACTACAGGGCTGCAAAAACTTCAACATTACTGCAGAGAAAAGAGGCCTAAGCTAAAGATGTTTTTAAAAATAGGTTACAATCCCAGACACTGTTGTAAAGAATGGCTGAAAACAAGTATAACATGCCAAGGTATGATGAACTGCCAATGTTCTCAGAACCTGAATCTTATTGTAAAAATGAAATGGATATGCAAACACAGGTTACATCCCTACCAGAGAGGAAACAAGGTGTGGTCTAGGCTTTACAGCTTCCTAAGAAAAGTAAAATCAGAAGCAAAGTAATTTGATGTGGAAGTTGATCAGTTAGATACTAAGAAAGGTTTGTCTCTTCTATTGGATTACATGATGAAATTCACTAGAAAAGATAATTTATTGGATACTTATGGAGTTTGGCTAGACTTTAGTATTTTTGAAAAGACAAGACAGTTGTTCTGTGGAGAAATATATCATGGACTATGACAAGACTGGAGAAGATATTGCAGAATTTCAATCTGCAATAATAAATTATAGCGATAACACCCAATATAACACTATCAACAATAAATATGCCATTTTTAATACAACAGCACAAACAACATAGCACAGTAATAAACAGCTAGTATGCATTACAAGTTATCCACAACAGGCCTTCCAAGGTTGCAAACAACTCAAAACTATAGACCTGCAAGCTATAATATAAACACAATACCGACAGCTAATGCACCGTCCTTTAACCAATAACAAACAACTCCTTACAATAAGGAGGAGTTCATTGTAAGTTATCTAAATGCTCACATTTAAATTACTGGATTATGCTAAGATGCTGCATATGGTCGGCTTCTGCCTTAACTAAGGTTCAATTCTCAGAACGAGATTTCCTTCTGGAGCGGATGAAAAATTTTTGGAAAAAGTTACTGGGAAGCAGTCATGTTCTGCAACCTTAATGGCACAAATGGAAAGGATGTAGGATTCAATTTTAGTTTTTCAAAATCTTCCAAATACTGAACACAAGCATGAGTGCAAAAGGAGAATTACATGCAGAAGTAATAATGATTAAAACATCTTTAACAGATTTGGATACCACAGCAGAGAATGGAATTGGAGTAGCTATGATAGACAAATGAATCCTGGTGAAGTCAAATATCATTATGTGATGAACTACCAAAACAGGAGCAGCAGTGTTCCCAAACTGATACATGAGACAGAGAATTCAGAGGCTGAAGATGATGATAATGATCAGTCTGGTGGAGTTATCCTCATTACAAGTTTTAATCTGGTGATGGGTGTATTAGTCACAGGTTTGCTTAACTGTACGATGTTGGTAAGTAATTGTACCTTGACAGCATGTGTTCAGATTGGCTAAATTGTTATCTAGATGCAGTCACTAATGAGGATTGCGGTCAGGGAGAATGAAATATCCACTTGTTTTAGGTTCAGGAAAAACACACATTGAGGTAAATGAAAGAGTAGTAGTTCCTTGCAAATTTGCTGCAGTGAGCCATTTTATCAGTGCTGATATAATTGCTGGTGAGATACCTTTGCTCTTAAGTAAGCCTCTCATGAAAAAAGCACCAATGAAACTGAACACAGAGCATGGTAAAGTAATTATTTTTGAAAGGTTAGTGGATCTGTAGTTTACTCAATCATGGCATTATTATTTCCCCTTAACAAAACTTGGAGTTTCTAAATATTAATGGCACCAGGCTCTAAGAAACAGAGAGAAAATGAAGCAAATTGTCTTAAAGCTGCATTGACAATTTGTTCAATCTTGTCAAAGATTAAGGATCCTACAAAAGGATGAAGGTGTGGTTGATGAAGAGTAGACAGGCTCATCGTAAAGATTGTGCAAAAAAATTAAATATGCAAAACACATAAGGACACTGCCACATACTATTTCAACTCTTCCATTCCCATGTAATGTTCTGAGACTTAGAAGACCAAAGCAAAGCTATTTGCCTGGTGTTTTGAAGAGAGATTAGGTGATATAGATATTAGAGTGGACTCTCCCAAAGCAGAAAAATTACCCTTCACACTTTTGGTCACATATTTGTGGTGGTGCAGATCAATTAACATAAGCCATGTTTCTGCAGGGACATGTTTGAGACAGACAGTTTTGCACTTTCAAGAGGCAAGTGATACAGAAGGAAAACTATGGAAATTAAAATGCATTTATGTTCTGCTTGAAGGTGAGGTATTTTTCTGTGGGATCGGTTTTGCTAAAGCAGGCTGAGATAATTGCCATGAATCTATGGGAATATTTTCATTTTACACTTTATAGACATGGATACCCGATTGTAATAAATGTATAGCGCGCAAGAAACAATACTTTTCACTGTATGCTAATACATGTGACATTAATAAATCAAATCAAATTTCCCAAGAAGTCAAGTTTTCTGCCACTCTAGTCAGGCCATCTACCATTTGGAATGAGAAATTCCTCCTGAATATACTCAACAAAATTTCTTTCCATGTTGGGAAAGCTAAAGTCCTCTACTATTATCACCCTATTTTTCTTGGAGTTATCTGTAATCTCCTTACATATTTGCTCCTCAATTTCCTGCTATCTGGGGGATGATAGAACAATCCTATCAGTTCTACCTTTATAGATTCAGTGGGCAAATTCTTAGAAATATCGCCTCTCATTAATGTCGTCATTAAAAACACAACTGCCCTTCCACTCTTACCTCCTATTCTAATTTCCTATAGCATCTGCATCCTGGAACATTGAGCTGCCAGTCCTGTTCCTCCCTTAGCCATGTTTTCAGTAATAGCTCTAATATCCCAGTCCCATGTACCCATTCATGCCCTGCGTTCATTTGCCTTGCCCATCAGGCCAATTGCATTGAAATAAAGGCAGTTTAATCTAGACTTTCTTTGCTCTCTGCCCTGTTCTTGCCTGACCTGTCTAGTACTAGGATTACTGACACTGCCTTTACTATTTAATGTGCTCTATTTAATTCCCGCGCTGTCCTCAACCTTCTCTTCTGTCTCCACCTCCCCCTGCCAAACTATTCAGACAAAACATAATGTATTCTGTTTTCCTGGAATAAAGAATCCCTGTCACATCCCTTAGAAGGCAGCAAACTCAGATATGTTATATTGGTCACCAGGCATGAAGTGCCATGCAAACTCAGACTGCCATGATTGAGTAAACTACAGATGCTGAAGGGTGTCACAACTGTCCTACAAATCTGTTCTCCAACAGATTACTATGATTGCTGAGATACCATCCCAGAAGAATGGCAGTGGCTCCACAGAGCCCAAATTTCTCATCTCTCAAGATGAGGTTTGGATTCACTCACGTTCTCATCCCATCACTCTGCCAGCAGCTTTGCTGTAGTTAGTCAGCCCAGGCTGCTGCTACTTATGCCAAAATGGTACAGCGTTGAAGCTGGAGCTTAAGTTTTAAATCGCAATCAGCAGAGCTCCTCCAGAGTAGTCATGGCAGAGGAACCATTATTGTATGCTCTCAGTTTCATGGCAGCATCAAAATATCACCACATGGGTTACAAACTGAAATTAAGATTCGTTATCAGTGGATAGCGTTCGTTGCACAGTAGCCACTCTTTTTATCACGCTAGCTGAATGCAGCTGACATAGCACATTGCTGCAAAATGAAGACATCATAACTGCTGTCAGGATACTGGGAACTTTCCTTCATGATCCACTGCCTAAGGTCACACAACAGTTGGGAGTTGAGGGAAGAATCCATTCCATTTTGATATAATGACAGAGTTGACATATGGCTCCAACAAGGCACTGTCCTGCAATCTTAAAAAACCCTTGTGCTTGCTCTGTTTATTTCTGGCTATTGTCTTTGAATAGAATCTTATTGACTTCCCTTATAAAACAGTGAATGGTAAACCATGAGATACTGTTGATATTTCCACCTCCAAGTTGGAAGAAATTGGACATATACAATTTCATGGCCATGGTCAAAATCAAAGCCACTAGCAATCAAGTCCTGGCCCTGAGTTTGGCACCGTAACTTCAGTAGTTCGCAGATTTGAACAAGGAGATCCTAATGAAGCACAGGCGTCTTGGAAATTGCTCCACACAGATTCAGAAAACAGAAATGCACCGTAAACACTCTGGCCAAATACATCCTCTGCTGAGTGTCCTTTTTCCCCTTGTCTGCATCCTTCCTCTATTAGCTTATTTTAGTCTGCATGGCCTTTCCTCAGTCATGTTCCCTTCCATGGAGAAAATCCACTAATATACCCCTGTCTAGGAGCAACTGATTTGTGCAGAAACCTTGGAGTCCACAAAACATCCTTCAGCATCTCTGGAGCACATCATACCAATTTTGTTAGACTTCTGCAATTTGAAATAACAGTAGAAAAAACACCAAACACATGCAAAATTGTATTAGCAACTAGAAGAAATAACCAGCAATTAATTTGAAATAGCTGACAGTCCCTTACATTGTGCTAGTGGGCAAATCCTTATGCTGCTTAACACATATTCAGTTGTGAGCTAAAGAGGGCCTCATCTAGACTGTTGAGTTCCAAACGTCAGTGTTGGCATCAAATCAATGATGCAATTACTAACACTTCCAACAAGATGACATTCAGCATGATTCAAAGCAGAAGTGTGTGCTGCACTGAATGCCATTTTGGTTCCTGAGCTGCATAGCACCAAAATAAAAGCTGTTCTAGAGTCCAAATTCTGCTTCATCAGTATCAACATTTCCAACACTGTTTCTGAAATTTACTCAACAGCAGAACAAATAAGACATGTTTTCTTATGCAGAGCTGTCTATGCATTTCCCCCACCATAATATTTAAGTGTAAAAGTGGAGCGAAACGCTGCCTGATTTATCCCAAAATCTAATGCTGTTTCAATGGCACACAAATTAATAGAATTTTCTGTTGTTTCCATTGAAAATATTTACTGTATTTTTCTTGAAGCAAAATCTACCCTTAGAGGCAAATGTATTCTTTGGGCCAAACAACCAATAGATTTAAATTGGGTTAATTACCAATTCATATATTTCTTTAACATATCTTCACACGCTTAATTCCCTTTTGCAGATTAATGGGAAAGTGGTGGAAGAATTCCTGAACTAATTATCAGCCCATCAAATCATGTTATGAATGCTCCTTCCATGGGCAACAAATCTTGGTATTGAACGCAGAGCTTCTGCTCTAGAGACAGGGTACTATTACTGTGCCACAATTCCCTCAACTCATGCATTGGTTAAAGGTCAAACAACTATCACAATGGCCCCCACTATCCCATTTTCATTTGCCCTCAACTTGCATGTCCAATTTTACAAGAAACAAAAATGTTCTACTTAAGTAATAATAAAAGGATATTGAACAAATTTGCCATTTAATGATGAATATTTTTCATTACCACTATCTCTAATTATTGTACAACATCCATTAGGTTACATGCATCTGAGGGTACATTTGTTCCTAAACTCTATAGTTTCTTTCCTATTGGTAAAGTAGGGTCAGCTTCAACAATACTGCAATTTTAGATATCACTTATATTACTAAACTTCACCAATTACATCAGGGTACAACTTGACAACAAATTTCTGATGCAGGAAGTAATGGAGGGATTGCCTCCTATCATGTAAAGAGCCACAGTTGGTTTGGGAAAGTGAAATAGACGGTGGGTCAAAATTAGCCAAAGACAATTCTGGTCCCATTATACTGACCTCCATTCCTGCATAAAGTTACTAAACTTCTCTGCAAACCCATGCCCATTGTTACAATTCTCAGCGGATTCCAGCACACATGAAATCTGAAATACTGTCAGACTTTGACTCAAGAGTTACTCAGTACCTCTCTCTAGTCCTCGTCAGTCTCAGGGCCTGTCTCTGATTTCCAGATTCTAGGGTCCTTTCAGTGCTCACAAAACCTGAATTCATAATTCTTAGACTCCCAGATCATAGGTCTACTTTCAATGTTTCCAAATTTTGACATCTGATTATAAGAACATAAGAAATAGGAGCAGGAGTAGGCCATATAGCTCCTCGAGCCTACCCCGCCATTCAATAAGATCATGGCTCATCTGTAGTGGTTCAGTACCACTTTCCCGCTTTCTCCCCGTAACCCTTAATTCCCTTGTCAGTTTAAAAACCTATCCATTCTTGACTTGAACATATTCAGTGAGAAAGCCTCCACCACCTCATCAGGCAGAGAATTCCAAAGATTCACCACCCTTTGCGTGAAGAAACCCCTCCGCAACTCCGATCTGAACCCCCCCCGCCCCCCCCTCCCTAATCTTGAGGCTGTGCCCTCTAGTCCTGCTATCTTTGCTAAGTGGGAAGAGTCTCTCAACCTCTACCCTATCATCCTCTTCATTATCTTATACGTCTCTATAAGATCCCCTCTCAGCCTTCTAAACTCCAAAGGGTACAAACCTAGCCTATTTAGTCTCTCCTCATAATCCAACGCCCTCATCTCCGGTATCAGCCTAGTGAACCTTCTCTGCACCCCCTCCAAGGCCAATATATCCTTCCTCGAATGCGGCGACCAAAACTGCACACAGTACTCCAGCTGTGGCCACACCAGTACCCTATACAGCTGCAACAGTACCTCCCTACTTTTATATTCTATCCCCCTAACTATAAAGGCCAACATTGCATTCGCCTTCTTAATCATCTGCTGCACCTGCATACTGTGTTTTTGCGATTCGTGCACAAGGACCCCCAGGTCCCTCTGCACCGTTGCATGCTGCAGCTTTTCTCCATTTAAATAGTAATCCTTCCTACCATTATTCTTACCAAAGTGGATAACCTCACACTTGCTAACATTATATTCCATCTGCCAGGTCCTCGCCCACTCACTCAACCTATCCAGATCCCTCTGCAGGCTTTCCACACCTTCCACACAATTTGCTTTTCCACTCATCTTCGTGTCATCAGCAAATTTCATCACCCTGCACTCAGCCCCTCCTTCCAGATCATCTATATAAATGGTAAATAGTTGAGGTCCCAGCACCGAACCCTGGGGCACTCCACTAGTCACCAGTCAGAATAGCACCCATTAATACCTACCCTCTGCTTCCTATTAGACAACCAATCCTCTATCCAGTCTAACACCCTACCTCCAACTCCCTGCACCCTAACCTTCTGCAGCAATCTTTTGTGAGGCACCTTATCAAACACTTTTTGGAAATCCAAAAACACCACATCCACTGGTTCCCCTCTATCTACCACACTAGTCACTTCCTCATAGAACTCCAATAAATTCGTCAAGCACGACTTCCCCTTAACGAATCCGTGCTGTGACTGCCTGATCAAACAGTTTGTATCCAGGTGCCTCTTTATTTCTGTTTTGACGACAGATTCAAGCATTTTTCCTACTACAGACGTTAAACTAACCGGCCTATAATTCCCTGCCTTCTGTCTGCTACCTTTTTTAAACAGCTGCGTAACATTAGCCATTTTCCAATTTTCCGGCACTTTCCCGGAGTCCAGCGAATTTTGAAAGATAATTACCAGGGCATCCACTATCACCTCTGCCATTTCCCTGATGCATTCCATCCAGTCCCGAGGACTTATCTGCCCTCAGCCCCATTAGCCTATCAAGCACCACCTCTCCAGTGACTGTAATCTCATTAAGCACCTCATCTCCCACCACCCTTCTATCCTTAATGTTTCAATTAAACCAAAATAAAAGTAAATGGAACAATGTACCTTACATATTTACCATACATTATCTAAACATGATTAACTGACAAATAACACTTTCATTTGCAAAAATCATTATTCATCATTTTAAATTATTTCATGACTTTCCTCATCATTTTTGAGTAATAAAGATAAGTTTAGTTGTCGGAGTTGCTTCTCAATATGCCAGATTTGAAATCCAGAACCATTCTTAATTCCTTTCTTTGAATATGCACATTTTTGTAGGTACAGTGGAAACATTAAAGAGCTCTTTTTAATTATCACATTGGGAGTTCTAATCTTTTGGCTCCACACATAGCCATGATTGTTGACCTACATATTGTTGACCTACATTTTTACGAAACCATTAATTTCCCAAGGGTGGGTTGTTTGTTTTCAGAATTTTTTTGCCAACAGGAGACCTGTGCATTTTCCGCCACCTGCATCCTTTTAACAGAAAGTACCTTGAGAAATCTCCTAAAATTATAGAATAACAATAGCAGATGAATGGAATTCTTTCCTCAATCTTTAGGTAACTCTCAATTTTAGATGATTTATTTGAAAAAACATTTTTTTGGTCCACACAATATAACATTGAGATTATAAAAAATAGGAAGATCTCTCAGCTCCTCAAACCTGCTGTCTTTCATTAACGTCATGGCTGAATTTCTGCATCAACTCCACTTTCCAACTTTAACATATCTCTGGATCCCCTTGGTTTCTAAAAATCTACTAATTTCAGTCTTGAATATCTTCATCAACTGTACATCTACAACCTGCTGGGTAGAGAATTCCAAAGATTCACAACGCTTTGACTGAAGAAATTCCTCATCTCATTCAATTCTAAAAGGCTGACTCCTTGTCCTGATATGATGAACTTTAGTTCAAGATTTTCCAGCTAAGAGATACAACCTCTCAGGATCTAACCAGCAAAACCTTTAAGAATGTTACTTGTTTCAATAAGATCTTCTCTCAGTAATCTAAACATGAATATAGGAATAAAAGAATAATCATGAACATAGAAGTAATAGCACCAGTCTAACTGGTCTTCATAGGACATCCCAAGAATCAGTCTGATGAACCTTCGGAGATAAAAACAAATCTATGATACATGGGGATAAAGGCAAATACTGTGGGTGCTGGAATCTAAAACAGAAATAGAAAATGCTAGAAAAATTCTGACAGCATCCGGATGATCCTGACTTGAAACGCTGGATCTATTCTCCCTGCACAAGTGCTGTCAGATCTGCTGAGTTTTTCCAACATTTACTGTTTTTGCGTATAATGCATAAAGTATCGCTCACAAAACCAAACATCAAAAGGCAAAATATCCCTTTATATATAACTCGACAGTGATCCAGCCCAGATTAACGGTTATCAGCTGCAATAGTTGGAAAATAGACATCTTGAACATGATAAACTTCATAAAAATCAAAGAAAATAAACTGTTGCCGCACTAAAACCAAATAAATCCTAACTTTGGAGCATCCTGCTTGATTTCAGACAGATATGAAGAGATAAAACAGCACGACTCACGAACAATACCAAGAAAGGAAAGACTCAAGAGACACAAGGTTGCATTTGCAGCAAGAGAATGGTTTAAGGGTAATTTCCAGCAGCTTCCACCGATTGAACTCACGCACAAACCAGAAATAAATTCATAAACACCTATGAGGTGTGGAAGGGAGGGGTTATTTGTTTCATTGAGCTCGGTTACAGATACAGTGAGCCACCGCTTCTTGGCTCCGCGCCCTCCCTCCCCCCGCAACACCGCGCGCGCAGCCGGTCAAAGGTCAGCGTCGTAAAACAAACGTTGAAAGGGAAGCGCGGAGCCGTCTTTGCGACGGTTGTGACGTTTCCGGGGGCGTCCGGGCCGCGCGCCCGCTTCACTTTACGGTAGCGCCTAGGTTGAGAGTGGAAACGGCCTCGAGTTACAGGCTGCGGGTTGGTGCTGCCTGCGCTCGGCTTCCCCTCTTCCCCAGCCACCTCTCCCTCTGTCTGCGTGGGTGTCGGGCTTTGCCTGGCAGCCCTCCCCCGATCCCCGTATAGCTCCAGTCGGGATGTGTGAGTGCTGAGGGCGGGTAACGAGTCCTTCCCCCCCCCTCATTCCCCCTCCCTCTTCTCCTTCCACCCCCACCCTCTCTCCCTCCCTCTTCCCCTCCACCCTCTCCGGGTTGGAATCATTTTCTGTCTCTCGCTGCTTTCGGCCCTCATGCTGTCGCCGCGTTTCTCCGCTCTCTAGGATGTCTGATGTACCGCCCGGGCCTAGCGTGCTCTCCCCAGCTCCCGCTGACATCTCTCCCTTCGCCGCAACTCTCAACCACTCGGGCGCTTACGACCAGCTCCCGGGGCCGCAGCCAGGAGGGGGCGGCGGGGAGGAGGAGGAGGAGGAAGCTGCTGCTCTGGATGGGACAGGCCAGGAGCACGGCGAGGAGGGCGGGCCACAGCCGGCGAACAGTGTTGGAGGCTACCCGGAGTCGAACCGAGCCAAGAAGGGCGTCTTGCACCTTCACCACCACCATCATCACCACCAGCAGCAGCAGCGACTGCTTAACGGCTGTGTTATCATAAACCCCGAGCTCCACTACAAGGCGGACTGCAAAGGCCGCCTGTCCTGCACCGAGGCCGCCGCCGCCGATTTTCACCCCGGACTGTCACTGCCCGAAGGTGGCAGGAGGAAAGCCGACGCCAATTATTGTGAGGGTCCCAACGTGAACCATGCGAACCAAAGGACTGCCGAGGCGGCTGGGCCCGACACTCATAACCCCAGAGATGGACTCGATCGGATTGGTGTTAGCCCAGATGATGAAGAACAGTACCGCCTGTCCGCCTCGATAGCTGCTTGTAGTTTGCACCCGCAACAAGAGCCCGACAGGATACGATATGTTGGCTATGAGTCAGAGTTGCAAATGCCAGACATAATGAGGTTGATCACGAAAGATTTGTCTGAACCTTATTCCATATATACATATAGATATTTTATTCACAACTGGCCGCAGCTTTGTTTTCTGGTAAGTGTGTAAGGGCTATATAATTTCCAAGTTGTCTAAAATAATACAAAAACGAACTAAATATGAACGCCTAAAAAAAAATCACTTTGAAGTGTTGTGTGCTGACTCCACTCTTCCAATTGTAGGCAATAATTGTCATGTTAACGAGTGCAGTTTTATTTTTGTGTAAGCATCTATAGGCTTTGGGAACTTGCATTGCAAAATAATGGATTTGTCTTGCTATTTATAGACTTCGATGCGATGGATAACCTTGACTTTGCAGTTCTGCTTAATGTGAAAGACTAAATGAAGAGTTTGAAGGCTCACAGGCATGTCCTAAAATCCGTTGAAATCCTGTTGTGTGAAAAGGACTGACAGTTGTTTATTAGACTTACATTTGGTACATTGAGAGATTTTCTTTTAATGGTAACACTCATCATGTTAATACCACATCTTCTAAGCATGCATTGAATTCCTTTGCCTACTACAGATCTAACAATGTGAAAAACCATTTTTGCCTCTAGTATTTCTACCTTTACCTGAAACAACAGTAAACAGTAGAGGTGGTTTGAATGTTTTTGGTTCACCATAAATACATATTTAAAATCTTAAGTCATTATTAGTGAAGGAATGAAGGGTGATTTTCTGGTTCTCTATAGCAAACCATAGGTGTGATACTGGTGTCTCAAGTGCTTAAAATTGGCAGTTTTTGGAACTATTAGCACAGAATACTCTTGTAGGAATATTCATATTTATGTAATTAATTTTAACAAATGGAGAACATCAATAAACGTTCAATGACAACCTGTGTTGCCATCTCCATTGAGATTTAAGAAAAAAATTCAAACTTCCAATTTATAGCTGAAAGGATGAAAGGAGATTTTGTATTTTAAGACTACTGTAACTGAAGACTAAAAATAGTATTGACTCAATGCTTTCTTTATAGGTAGCTTGTACTTTAATCCACAAAATAGAACATTCCTTTTTTTCTTCAGCTCTACTGAAAAATATATTTCATGTAAGTTATACTGATCTTGAAATAGATATTCAAATCTCTGGGAATTAATGCTGCCAGGAGTTTACTTTTGTTCCTTTCCTTCCTCAGTCTGGGAGCATTTAAGCTCAGAACAATCTTTCACAGTGAGATTTATTTCCCCATAAATTCTTCATTTAGCATGAGCTAAACGAAATTCCCAGCCTAATTTTTAACTTGGGTCCTTTCAATCCTAATGGCAGCTCTCACCTGCAATCCTATGTGAACAACAGCATCTTGTACCCATAACTGCTCTCCCTCTCAGTTTCTGGCAGACCAATTTGTCTGAGAACTATCAGCAATGTTGTAGAGATGCTTTCACTCTCAAAGCCCATCTTGATGGCAATATGAATAATATGCACTCTTTATCTAGGTAAAAATGCTGATTCACTATCCCTGGGACCTCAACTCCCAATGTAGGCAGTAAATGGATGGTTTAACACTCAACTTTTTGCAACCTGACATTCTGAACATTGTTCTGCTACTTTGGAGGCTCTCAGTCTGTCTTCTGTTCAGCTGCTGCTAGTGTCCAAGTGTAAACATCTAAAATAATCTGGGCTTCCTTTAATCTCTACCAGTCAAACCACCCAGGCCTGCTGTCAGGCAAAGTTCAGAACAGATCATGTGGCTCCCTTCATTTTGCCTTTAAGTTAAATTTTCCACCACCAATTTAATTTAAAATTTCCACCACCAAACTGGAAAATCCCTCCGAAGGTCAGCAGGCCTTTGCATACCCTCTCTCCCCAAACCATAAGTTCCGTGGAGGGAGGGAAGGGAAAATTCCTTCCACAGTCTCAAAACATAATTTTACAAACCTAATAGTTGCAACACTTGTATTTATATAAAAAAAATCAAAATGCTGAAAATATTCAAGTTTGGCAGGATCTATGGAGAGCAAAATGTTTCAACTCATGACATTTCATCAGAACTGGAAAAAATGAGAAATATAATAGCTTTTAAGGAGAGAGGATGGGGGAGAAACAAAAGAGAAGGTTTATCATAAGACAGAAAACATTAAATGATAAGTGTTGGTGGAGCAGAGTCCAAGCGAGTGGTAATGGGACCACTGAAGAAACAAAAACTGGGCTGGGGGTTCTGATGGAAGCTAAAATATTGTTCCTTGAATGTGCTTGTACTCCACTGGAACACTGCAGTAGACCAAGAACAGAGATGTTGGCATGATAGTAATAGGAAGACTTTAAATGGCAAGCCAGTTGAAGCTTGAGTTGTGCTTGCAAATTGAACTGAAGAGTTCTACAAAGTGGTTACCCAATCTGTGCTTGATCCTCCAATTTAAATGAGAATGCATTGTGAGTAACAAATATGCGTAATAAGTTGAAAATTCTCATGAGTCCTTTGATAAGTCCAAGGAAACTGTCTGGAACAATGCAAAGAACTCTGTGTGGCCTTTAATGACCTGTCAAATGCCTTTGACTGCCATTGAAGGTGAAGTCCTTTGGAAAGTCTCCAGAGGTGATCATATCCAGCAAAGGTTGCTACTAATCTGTACCTACTGCCTAAAGGTATGACAGAAATCATTTTTTGCAATGGAATGTAGCATGAGCCTTTTTGTATTCAGACAGATGTTAAGCAAGAGTGTGTGATTATATCAACCCTTTTCACTATTTACCTCAATTTGGTATCGGAACTCAGTTTGATGCATGTGAAGCCTGTTCCCCTAATCTGGGCACTACATCCACATGCCAAATAATCTATTTCCTAAGCAAGTTCTCTTTCATAAATTAAGCATGGCACTCAATCTCCAGGATGGCATTCAGATAGCCTCATTGAAAAGGAGAGCACATTGAGATTTGCAACTGATATTGGTGAATGGAAAGAACTTGCATAAATTGTACCATATGGCAATGCTTTGCCCAACAAGCCACAACACAATTGGAAACTTACTGCAGCAACTGCTACAGAGAAGTGATAGGAGCAGAAGGAGAGAGAGAGAGCAAAACCCTGAGTTGAGAACTGCCATGATTTTTCTTTCTCTTGCACCTGCACTCCATTTAGTGACAACAGCTTGTCCTTTGCCTGAAGACCTGTGCCTCCAGGATTTGCCTGCTGTGTCATTTCAGACCAGACATCATCGTTGTTTGAAGGATCTTGATTGATTAAGGAGGTCAGAGATTATAGGGAAAAGGCAGGAGAATACGGATGAGAAAAATATCAGCTATGATTGAATGGTGGCACAGACTGGATAGGCTGAGTGGCCTAATTCTGCTCCTATGTCTTATAGTCTTATAACTGACAACAATGCATGTAAATCATTGCTTCACGTAGAAGGAGTGTTTTGAATAGTGAGGAGATAAAAGGGTGGGTGTTGCATTTCCAGTATTTGTGTGGAAAGTTGCTGCGAGAAGGGGACAGTGTTGGGGTGACAGAAGTGAACCAGGGTGTCACTGAGAGAATGGTCTCTTTGGAATATCGAAAGAGGGAAAAATGTATTTGGTATTGTGCTGAAGGTAGTGGAAATGGCAGAGCATGATCTGTCAAATATGGGACTGGAAGTTTACCCTGCTCTCCATTTTGTCTTTTTTTGCATATGTTATACTTGGCTTTCATACAGCAGCTATTCATTATTCTGCCATTCACACCTCTACTGGACCCATTTTTTGTTTCTTTACTATTCCCTGAGATTCTGCTCTCCCAATTCTTTTGTAATTTGTTTTCCGTCTTCTGGCCTCCCTCCTTTTTTTATTTGTCTCTCCCCCGCGCCCACCTCCCCACTTCACCTTGGAAACTATTTCACTAGAACTGTGAAAAGTTAAGAATGTAAGATCAAGGCTGAAATGTTAACAGATTATAATGTTGAAATGTGAAAAGATGCTGCCTGGCTACAGAATATTTAAAGAAAATATATTCAAATGTGGCCCATGTGTATTGCTGGCAGGCCAGCATTTATTGCTCATGCCTAAGTTGCTGTTGAGAAGGTGTTGGGAGCTGCTTTCTTGAAACACTGTAGTCCACATTTCAGCATTTATGTTTTTTCCTGTACTTTTTAAATCCAGTGTCAAAGTGGTAGATTTTATGGAATATCTTAAAGGATGTATGTGAGGCAGAGAGAGAAAGGAATTCCAGAGCTTTAGTCAGAAGGCATGGCTGTGATACAGTGATAAAATCAGGGATGCTCGAGAGGCTTACAAAGAAAGAGGAAGTGGAGTGGGGGGGAAATTGAAAATGAGGATAAGAATTTTAGAATGTTGCTTAATCAAGGCCCATTGTAAGTCAGCAAGCACAGGTGGTGAGAACCTGCAGCACCTTCAGTTACAGAGCAGTGTTTTGGATGACACCCCTTTTATCAAGGGTGGAACATAGCATGCCAACTAGGACTGCATTAGAAGTGTTGAGGCAATAAAATCATGGTGAGGGTTTTGGCAGCAAGAGCTGAGGCAAGGCCTAAATTGAGATATGGTGCAGAGAAGAAAGACAGTCTTGATTGTGCACAAAGTGATCAAAAGAGTCAGAAGCTTATCTCAGTGTCAAGAATAATATCAAGATTGCAAACAGGTAAACCTCAGACTATTGACAGGAAAAGAGATGGAATCAAGTGTTTAGAGAATGGACTTTGTGGTAGTGATCAAAGGTAATATTTCAGTCTTACTAATATTTCTTTTGTATATTTGTCTAAAATGTAAATACTACACATATGAAGTTGAGAGCTATGTTACATTCATAATTTACATTTATTCTTGCTGTTCAGAGCTGTATTCCAAACTTTATTTTTTTTGAATGTGTCTGAGAATCCATTTCTAAATGCGATATGTTGCTCTTGGTTCCTTGATTTAACAAAAATAACACTGCACATTCAAATATTTTCTTTAAAGTCAACAGGTACTAATTCCTCAGGTTGTAGGCAGATATAGATAGTGACTGAGTGGGCAAAATTCTGGCAGATGTAGTATAATGTGGAAAAATGTAGCAGGAAGAATAAAGAAGTGTTACTTTTAACATAAAAGTAAGGATGCTTCTAATGCATAATGCTTCAATTATGAAAGATATTGATGTAATTACATCTTGAATGTTGTGTGCATTGGAGGCAGTTTGAGAGAGTTTACTAGATTGAAACTCAGAATGAGCACGTTGTCTTGAGGAAATGCTGGGCAGGCTGGGTTTATTTCCACTAGAGTTTCGAAGATTGAAGCATGGCTTGATTGAAGTATATAAGATCTTGAATGGTCTCAGAAATTGAATGTCGAAAGAATGTTTCCTCTTGTTGGCGAGTCCAGAATTAGAGGGCACTGTTTTTAAAATTAGGGGATCACCCTTTCAGGACGGAGATGAAATTTTAAAAAAATCTTGTGGATTGTGTGACTTTGATTTAACAAAGAAGGAGGTGGAGTTGTTGAATATTTTTAAGGTGGAGCTTGGTAGATTCTTGGCAAGAGTTTATCGGGTGGGAATGTGCAATTCAAAACAAACAGATTAGTGAGAATCTTATTGAATGGCAGAACTATCTCAATGGGCCAAATGGCTTATTGTCTCCTATTTCATAAAGATTCTATTTAGAAAATTTGCTCTCTTTTGGAAGGCCACAACTAAGAATATTTTGACTCCCTTGAATTGGTGCAGTGATGGTGTTCCTGTAGTGTGTAAAATTCCAGGGTTTTTAGCCCATACCATAGCCTTTGCAATCTAAGGGGCTAGCTAGGCCACTTTGGAGAGCTTAAGAATCAGATCACCAAATCAGACCTGAATGTGAGTAGCATTATGTAATAACACTAATGCTTCTTAATGGACAGAAGCAAAACCATAGCTCAGAAACAGCTGTAATTCACAAACCTCAATCCAATCTCATTGTGCCCAGGAGCTTACTCACCATTGACCATTTCTCTAATTCAAGTTTTCTTCCTGCATAAATTCTGTGAATATATTTATAATGACTGAGTTCTACCAATCATGCACATTGCATGTTAAATAAATGAATCTCTGTTTAGTTGGTGCATACAAGTGATTTTAACTGGTACCTGCCAAACTCTTGTTTGCCTTCCTTATTTTGCTTGCTTGAACAGCTTGTGGATCTTTGCTATTCATATTGTTCTACTTTGTTTATTTAAACAGGACAAATCAGCATCTTTGCCCTTTTGGTAATCTTTGAATTCAGTAATTAATGTGGAACAGGAATCACATGTAGGCTAGACAAGACAGTGGTACATTTAAGAGATCTGTTGAGTTTTGGATGACAGGTCAGCTTCTTTCATGCCATTTTCTTGTGTCAGCTCACAAATTGGGGTCTAGTGAATTCAATGTCTCAAGTTATTATTGGTAAAACATGAACTTTTGTCAATTAACACAACCACTCTGCAATAATGATCTGAGATTTCAGCAATAGTAAGCTCAATATAGTTGTAATTGTTTCCTGAAAATGGTGGCAGGAAAATCAACCATTCCCACTCATTCAGGAATGTACACTTAACACCAGGTCAGGTTCAATTTCCACGTCCCTCTTTCCTAGCTGCTTCCACAACTGCACCAAAATTAAATATCCTGCTTGCACATTGTATAATTATTTTGAGAAGCCAGAAGTTGGCCTATGCTGCCAGTTTCTCCAGTTTTCTTCTAATTTCCCTCTGTTGAAATCACCCCAACATCTCTTGTTGGGGATTGACAAAGCAAATTGGAGAGGAGGGAATAACTAACAAAACAAGTCATAATGGTTAGTAATTATCAACACCATTACTACTATAATTTCAGTAATGTCAGTAGCCATTAGGACCGCTTCATGGACAATCCTTTTTTTTTGTCTGCTTAAAGGAAAACTAACTTGTTTCCAAATCACTGTGCCACCCTAGGGCAGATTTAACTACTCAAGACTTGAACTAATTTTAATGCTTTAATAATCTACCTTGGTCTTGAACAGATCAGTTCTATTAGCTATGTTCCAAAGCTTATGGTAAACCAGCTCTGCATCACCACTGTTTCTTTCAGCTCAGTCCACTCTGCTGCCCATGTCCTAACTTGCAACAAGTCCTGTTCACCCATCACCATCATGTTTGCTGAACTGTCTTGTTTAGCAGTCCGGCAATGCCTCGATTTCAAAACTCTCATCCTTGTTTCCAAATCCCTCAATAGCCTTAGTACAATTACACAATCCTCTGTATATTGGCATTACAATTTTGACTTCTTGAGTATTCACAACTTTAATTGTTATTTCATTGATGGCTGTTTCTTCGGCTGCCAGGATCCAATGCTTTAAAATTGCCTTCCTGAACCACTCTGCTTTTCTACTTCATTTTCCTCCTTTAAGATGCTCTGTAAAAACCACTCTTTGGCCAAGCTTTCAGTTACACACCTTAATGTGGTTGATGTCAGCTTTTTATTTTCATATGCCTTAGGATCTTTTATAATATTGAAGGTGCTACATAAATACGGACTGTTTTACATAATAAAAGGTAGATTGTAAATTGAGGTACACATGTCTGTACATTTTATGATATGTTAATATTTTTGTAATGTCTCAGTAATACCAGGATATTGGTTTGATATAGGGAGCATATCTTTGCTCATTTTACTAAAGAAACTTTTCAATCTTTAAAATAGAGGTGTTCTCTTCGAGTATTGAACTAGAAATTTAGACTGAAAGACTCTTACTAAAGACTCTTTCCACATCAAAAATACCTGAAGTACCTGAAACTGCTAACTGCAAGGTTTATTGTAGCCTTATTTTCAATTTTTAAAAATCTATATACAAAATTGAGCACTAATTGAATTCTGAAACCTCTACATATGATCTGTTTGCAATGCCTTTTGTCTCAAGATTGAAATGCTTGGATGCTTAATTTTTATATACTGTAATCTGGCTAACCGGTCCTAGTCACTTAACTTTGACCTTAACTCATCGTACCATCCCTGGGTTTTAATTTAGTATTATGCTTTTGCTAAAGGACAAATGCTGTTTACTTTACAATAGAAATTCTAAATACTGCATTATCAAATTTATATCCATGCTTATTTGTAGAGTGTAATTCACATTCTTCTACTGTTGTGAGAATTAGGTGGATTTTTAAAATTGTGTGCATTTTTTTGTATTATTTACAAAGTACATTGTTAAAAGAAAATCATTTATGTACATAAATGCTTTATATGCATTTATATTCACATGATTCTCCAAAGCGCTTAACAACCAATAGTGTTTTCTGGGAAAACATGACAGCCAATTGTGTGCAGCAAGTTAAAGTACATGGTCAGTTAATCTGCTTTGATGGTCTTCTTTGAAAGATGAAAGGTAGCCAGGACAACAACTTGTCATCTTTTGAAAAAGCCTCATGGTCTTTTGCAATCACCTGAACAAGAGTGCTAGCATTGTGTATTCTTACTGTATCTAACAAAAAGACTTTTGTTCTCAAAAGTATTTGCATGTCATTAAGCTTTTTCAACTCATCCTGAGAGTTTTGGAAAACACAACACATTTAGAAATTAAGAAACAACATACTGAAATACTACCTTGGGCTATGTAGAAGTGGTATTCTGAGCTATATGCACCAGGAAATGGACTAATAGTGTATTTTGAATAGTAAGATTTTAATGAACCAGAGGAAATTTGATCTTTAGAAAAGGAAGATTCAGTGCATAACCTTCATCACTGTTGCATTTATTATTGTTTCTGCAAAACCCAAAAGCTATGGATATACTCTGGCAACTCACATATTACTTTGATAATGCCTCCTTCCTTGTGACCTACCACAAATAATGGCAGGAGTAGCATGGGAACACCATTAGCTCCAGGTTCCTCTCAGAAATGCACATTATTCTGATTTGCACAAACATGGCCGTTTCTTCATTATCACTGGATCAAAGTTTTGGAGATTCTATCATCATTCTGGCACTGCCAGTACCAAGAGAATGAAGTGGTTTGAGATAGCCAACAATACCTCAGTGCAACTAATGATGGACAATCAACACAGTTTTCAAGCGGCAGCCACAACCTTTTTGAAGTAAAAATGGAAGGTGGAAGCACCATACATAAGACTGCATTATGGCAATGCAATTATAGATTTCATAGTAAGAATACAAAAACAAATAACTGGTTCCACCAGGATGTTGCTAGGAAGGAGTAATTATATTATTGTTTGACAGAATTTAAGGTTGTTGTCACAAGCTGCCAAGATCAAGGGGTGATACTTTGTTTCTGCTTGCTGGCCAGATAATAGCACAAATTAAAGGTCAGAAAAAAATTATTGTACAATAAGTAGTCAGAGTATGGAATTCTCTGCCACAGTGCACTGTTGAATCATAGTCATAAGTTCCTTTAAAATTGAGATATGTAGTTTCATTAAAGAGGAATGTTATATATAAAAAAAAACAAGGAAGTGGTATTAAATTAGCTGGCTTGTGGGGAAAAACACCATGGATCTGACGGAAAGATGCCTTCTTTCTGTCTCCTCATATTCTATGAAGATCCAAATTCAGTCTGTATACTATGCTGGCATTTCTAAATATGGAGATGGTTTAAGTAGCCTTGGAATATAGAAGGTAGAATTTTCCTCATTTGCTAAATGCTGACACTGGAATGCCTGGTGGACTTTGAGGACTAGATTAGACATGACTCGTACAACGATCCATTAGAAGAGGAACCAGAAGGAGCTGGTATCTTTACTGGAGACAAAGCAAGAGATTTTTCAGAAGTGTGCCAGAAAATGTTGAAAGCACTTGAATCGCATTGTATTTTTGGGAGAAGAGTTTAGTCTTTCAGGTGGCTGATCTTCTGTCATAATCATCAATTCCAGAGGAGGGAAGCTGTGCAAAATTATACGACTCAATTTGTTCCATCAGTTAAAACAAAACAGGTCTACTAACCAATGTCCTGACCAAACATACACCTTCAATGTTAGCGAGCAGATTCACTTTGTTTATCCAAAAGGGATTAAAAATGTTAGGTCTGTTTGAATTGCATACGGTGATGCTGTTGGTATTCAGAATGAAGGTGCACTTATAATATAGTTGTTCTTGTAGTGAAAGGCGAGCTGTGCATTTATAATATGTATTGGAAACTAGTGGCAACTAAAATCTGTAAATTACAAATTAAAATTCAGTACAAGCTTTTTTTTCCTATCTGAAGTGCCTGGTTGATCCTCAGTGAATGCATTCAGTAAAACTACATTTTACAATTTCTGCATTCTGATCTGATGAATGTAAATTGCATCTTTAGGAGTGATTCAGTGTTTTTAATGGCAGGAGCAGTATCAGCAATAAATTATTTGTCAGATGTTGCAATGAGGGTGCTATTATCTCAATGATACTCCACATTAATAGAGTCCAAAATGTAACAATAAAACAATGCACCAAAAGTGACCAAAGGATTACACCTGTGAAAGAAGTATTTCCTATGTTGAGAAAAGATCCAGGAGTATTGGGAGTTTAGTTCTTTCCCTAACATAGTTTGGAACAAGAGAGGGCATTTAACATAAAACATATTCAGTGAGATGACATAACTTGACATACTTGCATTTATCCTGTGTCTGTGAATGTCTTTTGATAATAAAAATCAATCCATCTCAGATCTATAATTAGCAATTGACCTAACCTCAAGTATCATGTGCAGAAGAGTTCCAAACAACACCCTTTATGTGTGGAAGTATTTCCTAATTTCATTCTTGAAAGATTTCACTCCAATTTTTAGATTATGACTCCTTGTGCTGGATTTACCAGCTAGCGAAAATATGCTCTACTTTTTGTTATATCTTTTCTCGCTATAACTTGTGAATATTGGGTATCATTTTGGTAAATACTTGCTGGAATTCCTCCAAGGCCAGGATATGCTTCCAAAGGTGTGTCCAGAATGTCATGTCATTTAACATGCTTTAGAGCTGTTATTTTTGATTATTTTAGGTGAATCCTCAATCACCAATTCAGCAGTAGTTTCCCTAATATTGTTGTCTCCCTACATTCTTTGCTGTAACTACTGATGCAAGGTAATTATTCAACATTCCTGCCCTTGTAACTGTTTTCAAGAGGCCCATGTTACTTTTGGCCACATTAATGTAATTGTCAAAATAATTATGTAATTTGGATGGAACCTACCATGTACCCTCACCATGTTCCACTCCCCAAATTCCCAACTTTTATATTTAGTTTGAGATGTTTGGTTTATAACCACTCCTGAATGTATATGCATGAGATGTTCATCTTGTGTATCTCTCCAGCTCAGGGTTCATTGAGCTGAAGTCCAATCATTTTCAGCCCTAAGATTAATATTTAGTTTTTAAATGTATATTCCATATTTTTTCATTCAAGTCTTGAAGTGTTTTAAGTTGGAGTTTTGATTCAAGGTTTCCTTTAAGTCTACTCTGATCATTATTAGTTTAAAGTTAAGCACCTGTCTACTGATTATTGATAATTCTGTAACCTCTGTTGTAATGAGCAGCATGCAAAAAAGGCTTTTTTTATTTGTCATTGTAATCTCCAGTTCTCTGGATTCGTGAGTACTTTTGTTCCCTGATTGATCAAGAATCCTTCTAAGCTTTTCACTAATGGTCTTGAGCCAGTTGCTGAGATCTATAAACATGGCTGAAGTTAAAAATTTTACAATATTCAGCAGAGCTGTACTTGGTCTTTTGCTCTAAATCCTACAATTATAGCTTATTTGCTTCTGTTATTCAATTTATTAAATGGCATGACACCAAACAATGTGCGGAGAAATCTGTGTGTTAAACTGACTTTTCATGCAGGATAGTGGAAAGCTAACTGAAGAACAAAATCAAACAAGTTTGGTGTAGAATGAGAGACATGACTGTATTATCATTAAACAGTTCCCTTTTCTCCCCATATCAGAGGAACAGTAGGGAAATCCTACAGAAGCACTACTGTTAGTGGCAGAAAGTAATGCTGTGATGAACAAACCAAGAGGTTGATGGCTGTTGTTATGAGAAGATAACTGAACTTTCTCTTGTGCCTTGTCCAAGAATGCTAGAAAGTTTTCAGAGCATCTTCAGGTGTGGAAGTGCTGTTTGTCACAAAGGACTTGGATTTTATTGACTTGTGCTGAGGGAAATAGTGTTACATAAAAGAGAAAACTAGAATCCTTGCTGGCAGCTTGGGCATTGGCAGTGGATTTGCACTTAGTGAATTGCTTTCATTTCACCTAAAGCTGTAGCTATAGCATAAATGTAATCTCAATCTGGGGTCAAGGACCCAATCTAACACCGAAACAAAGAGGAGAAAGATTTTTTGATGGAAACTTTACACTGTTGCTTTGCAGTTGTTTAGGGTTTTAATTCCTGGAGTACGTTCCACAATTTTAGCACACATTGGAACTTGAGTATATTCCCTTTAACTGCTTCTGTGTCTTGTGCTTAAAATTTTGTCTGTCACACTGCAGATGCTAGAATCTGAATCAAGAATGGAGGAAACTGGAAAAATTCAGTAGGTCACAGCATCTATTAGGCGGGAAGCATTTAACATTGAATTATAGACCTTTGTACTTGTGCCGCTTTGTTCTGGGTTTGCCCGTGATGGAAAAGTTTCTCCACATATAGCCCATTGAACACCTTTACAATCTTAAACATACATGCATCCTGATAAAACATTAAGTAAGGCACCTAAGCAAACTGAGGGGTAACAGGCTAATAGCCAAAGAATAGACCAGGTGTTCCCATATTGCTGTTGCCCTGAACTTCTAGATTATAGTGGTTGTGGGTTTGGAAGGTGTTGTCTAAGAAGACAATTGGTGAATTGCTGCAATGCGTCTTGTAGATGATGTACACTGCTATCACTGTGTGTTAGTAGTGGAGGAAGTGAATGTTGATGGGGTACCAATCAGGCAAGCTACTTTGCCTGGTTGGTATTGAGTGTGTTAAGGTTTGTTGAAGCTGCACTCATCCTGGCAAGTGGAGAGTATTCCATCACATTCCTAACTTATGCATTGTAGATTGTGGGCAGGCTTTGCGGAGTCAAGAGGTGTTATTCCCAGCTTTTGACCTATTGTAGCCACAGCGTTTATATGGCTGGTCCAGTTTGGTTTCTAGTTGATAGTAACCCCAACATTTGATAGTGGGGGATTCAATAATACTGAATGCCATGGGGTAATGGTTAGATTCTTTCTTACGAAGATGGTCATTGCCTGGTACTTGTGTGCCTTGAATGTTACATGACATTTATCAGCCCAAGCATCAGTTTTGTCCAGGTCTTACAGCATTTGGACACAGACTACTTCAGTGGAAAGTAAGTAGAAAGTTAATTACCTTTTTATTTTAAAATTTATTTTATTTCAAAAACTATTTCATTGGCAATGTAAAATATTCCAATTTAAGAGTCTGATTTATTTTTCTGACGTAGTTGGTCCCATAGAACATAAGAATTAGAACTAAAAATAGGCCATTTGATTCCTCAAGCTAGCTGCATCATTTAACAAGATGGTGGTTGATCTGTATGTTTCAAATTCCACATTCCCATGTACCCTCTAACCCTTGATTCACTCACCTAGCCTGAATCTTTCTATCTCTGCCTTAAAAATATTCAATGACTCCACTTGCACCACCTTCTGAGGCAGAGAATTCCAAAGTTACACAACCCTCAAATAAATAAATTGCCATCTGTGTTCTAAAAAGGCAATCCTTATTTTAAAACAATCTCCTGGACGCACCCACAAAAAAAATCTTTTCCACATCTATCTTCTCAAGACCATTCAGGATCCTGGGTATTTCAATCACTCTTCTGAAGTCCAGTGAAAAGAAGTTAGTCTGCCCAAACCTACCTTATGTACTCTTCATAATGTGCTTTTTCATCTATCTTTGTATCATTTGCAAATGTAACTACCTTCACTCCCCTCATCTAAGCTTTGACATCAATTGTGAAAGGTTGAGGCACCAGCACAGACCACTGCAGGATTCCACTTGTCACATCATATCCAGCCAATCAGAAAAAGATCCATTTATGCATGTTCTGTTTTCTACCAGCCAGCCCATCTTTTATCCAAGTCATCCCTACATCATTACCTTTAAATTTTCACCATGACTTTGTGTAGCACTATCAAATGCCATCTGGAAATCCAAGTACAGTACATCTGTAGGCTCTATTTTATCCATGTTACTCCACCAAAGATATCCAATAAATTGGTTGAACATAATTTCCTTTTCACAAAACCATGCTGACTCTTAATGATTACCTCGAGTTTTTCTAAGTGCCAGCTTTAACTTTATGATCGATTCTAGCACCTTTTCCCCCACAGTAGTTAAGCTAACTCACCTCTCTATCTCCCTCCCTTCATGACCAGAGGAGATCACTGAATTATAGCTTTTATAATTTTGATGACCAAAAACTGAGTTGCTTAAAGCTGTTTTACTTAAATTTGCACTTTTCAGGAGAACAACGGTAACTTTGTGGATTTATTGTAGTAATAGTTTTTAAAGCAAAGGGTGTTAGATTTGTTCATGTGTATTTTTTTTATACATTGATGCGATCTGGATATGGAGATATAATTTGACTGGGATCTGGATATGGCCTTTTATATTTTGCTGCTTCCTTGTGTATTGGATGGATCGTTTCTGTAGGTCAGTGAAAGATTGGTTTGAGGTCTGCAAGATTTTGATCCTTCCTAAACTTCACTTTGTACACTAAAGTAATGGTATTGGTCAGCATTCTTTTGCTGCTTGTTGTTTCAATATTGGAACATTCTAGAAACACAGGCTTCTTCAATAAATTGGAGCTGTTTAATTGGCCCAGAATTGCAAAATCAGTGGGGAAAGAGAAAAGGTACTTTACCATTCTGAGCCTTTTGTGGGTCTTTCTGTTTTTAAGGTGACTGCTCACTCTTCTCTGCCCTAACCTGCTTTTAAAAGGAACAAACTCTGTTTTAAAAAGTGTTGCTTTACTATCCACCTATGTGGCCTTGTAAGATTGCCAGTTTTTTACTAAGTGTGGACTTGTACTCAACAGGAACTGAAGTGAGATGCCAGATACCTTGCTGGTGTTTTAGTGAAGACTTTGTTCCTTAGTCTGACCTGGATTGAAACCCAGATACTGAGGAACACAAATAAAAATTAAATCCTGTGTGTTTTCCAGGCCTTCTAAAAATTGCTTGATAATTTGATTCTCCTGTTTGTTGAGCTTTATAGGTAAGTAGAATGTTAACATGGCAATTCATTATTGTTATAATTGAGAAAACGAGATTTAATATTTTTGCGATATAAAGATTGCCAGTCAACATAAAGGATGGTGGCAAAGCATTTGTTAATTACAGAAATGATGTGACTGTGAAATAAGGTAGTCTTAAAAACAGTATACACTACCACTTCCATTGTGTAGAGTCTTCCTAGTTCTGTGTCGACAGGACAGCACAGTGGTTAGCACTGCTATCTCATAGTG
Organism: Sphyrna mokarran; assembly: GCA_024679065.1. Classification (NCBI taxonomy): domain Eukaryota; kingdom Metazoa; phylum Chordata; class Chondrichthyes; order Carcharhiniformes; family Carcharhinidae; genus Sphyrna; species Sphyrna mokarran. The sequence goes on from JAGIQG010000015.1 coordinate 40,326,078, forward strand.
CCGGGGATGCGGGTTTGATTCTGGCCTTAGATGACTGTGTGGAGTTTACACATTCTGCCCGTGTCTGTGTAGGTTTCCTCCAGGTGCACTGGTTTCCTTCCATAACCTGCACATCTTTGGGCTATGTGGATTGTCCATGCTAAATTACCCCTTGATGTTCAAAGATGTGTGGCTTAGTGGATTAGCAGTGGCAAATGCGCAGGGGTTATAGGGACAGGATGGGCAAGTGGGCCTAGATAGACTGCTCTTTTGAAGGGTTGGTGCAGACTTAATGCACAGTTGGGTTTCTATGGATATGCTGACCTATTCAGTTAATGAAATTATAGTACAGTCCTTGCTAATAATGCCAACAGCAATTTCTAAATTATTTGTTTATGGGATGTGGGGGTCGCCAGAAAGACGAGCAATTATTGTCTATCCCCAATTCACCTCAAGAAGGTGATGAGCTGCAATCGTGATCAATATACACCTACAATATTGTTAGATAGGGAATTCTAGGATTTTAACCCAGTGACGATTAACGTTCCTAACTCATGATTATGTAAGATTTGAGATGGAGGTGGTGTTTCCATTGCCTTTGTTGCTCATACCATTCTAAATTGCAAGCTTGGGAATTGGTGTGTGACGTTAGTTTTTGAGAACTTTTTTAAAAAATCATGTTTTCTGCAGCTATAAGCAATTTTACTTTCATTGTTGCCACATCATCTGATAGAAGTCTTTTTTTATTGCTACTTCAATGGCTTAAAATATATTCTGTTTATTTTTACTATGGGCCTTTTAGACATTCTGGAATTTATTTTATTACCGAGCATTGATGGGAAGAAGACTAGTTGACAGATCAGGTGACAGGAGCTCTTTTGTTTTCAATTTTGAGCTGCTGTTTTACTTTAGAAGGGGATGACCATCAGACTGGAAAGCAGTGTTTCTCCCTGGCATTATAGAGTTTGCTGTTAGCTGGAAGTAAGGTGCCTGACCCTCCTGGAGTGGAAAATCTGCTATTGGTGATTAGCTTACCTAGAGTTTTTCTCTCCCTGGTGTTCTGGGAAGCTGTTCTGACTTCAAACTGTTTTGGGTGCGTCCAGAAGTTACAAGGCTGAGAAGTCAGAGTTTTGATTCTCCTATCAGAGTATTCAATTCCAACACCGCATGAGCATTAATCTTTGCTGTTTTTAAACCCATGAAAGGGGTTTTTTTGGTCTGTGGAAAGTTTTATTTGATTGGAACATCTTAAATATTTAAGAAAAACATTAAAAAACATTATCATGGTTTTTTGTTTGGAATTGATAATAGTGCTAATTTTCTTTCTATACATGTTAACTACATTCTTTGTCAAAGTAGTTAACTACATTCTTTGTCAAAGTAGTTAACTACATTCTTTGTCAAAGTAGTTAACTACATTCTTTGTCAAAGTAGTTAACTACATTCTTTGTCAAAGTAGTTAACTACATTCTTTGGTGTTTTTGTGTGTTTTTGGTGTTTGTTTTTGTTAACACATCTTTGAGTAGTTTACATTTAAGTATACTACATTTGCATAGTATTTTTAGAGTAACTACTCTTTCAAAGTGTATCATCTTTGTCAAGTATATATTTTTGTCAAAGTAGTTAACTACATTCTTTGTCAAAGTAGTTAACTACATTCTTTGTCAAAGTAGTTAACTACATTCTTTGTCAAAGTAGTTAACTACATTCTTTGTCAAAGTAGTTAACTACATTCTTTGTCAAAGTAGTTAACTACATTCTTTGTCAAAGTAGTTAACTACATTCTTTGTCAAAGTAGTTAACTACATTCTTTGTCAAAGTAGTTAACTACATTCTTTGTCAAAGTAGTTAACTACATTCTTTGTCAAAGTAGTTAACTACATTCTTTGTCAGACAAAGTAATAAACTTTGGCAAAAGCTCCCTAGTGGATCATTTGAATCATACCAGAAGTGAAACATGCTTATCGTAACCAAATTCAAGATGCAAAATCTATGATCCAGACAGGCTACATAAAACAGAGTTTCTAACCTGATTTATAACCGGTGTCAGAGAGACCTTGAAGAATTGCTGCAGTGTGATTTGTAGATGGTACACACTGCAATCGCAGTCCACTGGTGGCAGAGAGAGTGAATGTTTAAGGTGGCAGATGGGGTGAAAACCACGCAGCCTGATTTCTCTGGATGATGTCGATCTTGATTGTAGTTGCAGTTGTTTATCTATTACATTCCTGACCTGTAGTTTGCAAATAGTGAAAAGACTTTGAAGAATTAGAAATTGAGTCCCTTGCTATAGAATACACAACCTCTGGCCTGTGTTTGTAACCACTATTTATGTGGCTGGAGGAGTTAGATTTCTGGTCAAAAATTGTGTTTTATAAAAAACTAAAGAAAATATATGCAGATAAAGATTTCATGACTTATGAAGAAATGAATATCTGTCAAATAGCAATGGTGGGACTTTGTACCGGAGTGTTACAATCATCTTCAAGCTCTGTGCGAGAATCATCCATTCACTTTATATGTTGAATTCTATTTTGAGAAGTTTATCTGGTACTGAAATGTACTGAATTTTAAGGTTCAAATTAATGATCACATCACAACACATTTAATTCTTGTTCCTTATAATTGCCTGTGCAGAAATAAATTGCTAACTTAAATCTACATTTGTGTATTTTTCTATATCAAATGTGTAATATTTACTAGACGTATTTTTTTTATATATAGTTAAAGATTCTTGTGATTTTTCTTTAGGCTATGGTTGGCGATGAGTGTGTGGGTGCCATTGTCTGCAAGTTGGACATGCACAAGAAGATGTTCAGGAGAGGGTACATAGCTATGTTAGCTGTGGATTCCAAATACAGAAGGAAATCCATTGGTAAGGTTTACATTTTCAAATTAACAATGATATTTTATTATCATTTTAAAATAATCATTATTTTATTGAAAATAATTTTGCATAACATTCTTGTTTCCCATGAAGGCCAACATGGCAGTCATTAGCATAACTTGAATATAGTCAAAATATAGAGATTGATTTATGGTTGAAATGTGTTGTTTTTCACTATAGCTCAAACTGTGGCTTTTTTTTACCAATTTGAGTCCTGTACCTATAATCATCAACTCAGCCAAAGCTCTGCTGCCTGTAACTTTTATCCATTCAGGTATTACCCCCTGTCATGGCTTTGGTTCCTTATCCCTGATGCTTGAAATTTAAAATTTTTATCCTTGAGTTTAAATCTCTTGTCTGACTTTGTGCCTCTTTGTAATTTCCATTCTTATAGTTCCCTTTGCTATGCTGTTTCTGTAACTGCAGCGTTCTTTGCATTTGCAATCTCCAAGTTGCACTGTTAGCAGCCAAGCCTTCAACTTCTTAGGTTGCCTTCCTTGTATTTCCCCATTCCCCATTTGCCTCGTAGTTTCTGCTTGTTCAAATGCTTATTGCAACCAAGTACTTTGACTAACCCTCTTAAACTGTGTTCCATTGCTTGTTGATTTATCCTTGCACTTTTAAGTACCTTGAATGCTAAAGATCTGTTGTTTTCCCTCTTCCACTTCTCAGAAGTTTGTAGGTAATGATGTAGCTAAATATCTTTAATCTTGAGTCTCCATTAATTTGTAATTTGTTATAAATTCACTTTTGCATATCAGTAATATTATCTTAATGAACAGTAATAAGCTTTATTACAAGTAGCAACTGTGATGGCTTTCATATTTGATTTCATTTATTTGAATTTTTGAAGCCATTTCCTATTGATTAGCCGCAAGTCATTTTTGTGACTACATATCATGGGCCAAATCATCTGGTCTTCAGATTGCCTGAGACTGGAAGTATGGTTGAAGTTGTACTTTAGAACCCTGTGCAGGTCCTAATGCATGGAGATCCATGGGAATTATCTGGAAAGTTTCAACTCGCTATTGGCAATTCCGTAGTCTCCCAAGATCCTTCACAAATGTCTAGGTGCAATAGTTCACATGCAGACTAGAAAATGCAGGCCTTTATTTTTAAAGGAACCTTACAATTCACTGAAAAATATCAATCGCAAAAATTCAGTTGTGGAAAAAATTATTAAAAGTAATTAAATTGATTGACACTTTTCACAACTTGTTCAGTGGTACTTGCTCAAATTTTTAAATGACTTGAAGCAAGCTATTTGAAATATGATTTCTGTTTTCACTATTCATTACTTGAATAATTATTATTGTATTAAATAATAAACAAAAGGTTGAATTCCAAAAACCCTATCAGTCATACTAACCAAGGAGGTACATAATTTCTACAAAGAAGTTCTTGATTTACTGGAGTTTGATCTGCGCTGTGAATAAAACAGATTATAAATAACATACTGAGATTTTCAAAATGGATCAAGATTTATTTAGGAGTTCATACTGGTTATTCAATTTACATTAACAAAAGAGAAGTTGGACGTCAGTGGTTCAATAACGGTTTGGGCTTTATAGTTTAAGCATGCCATAGGAAAAAATATATTTGAAAACAGGTGAATTGCTCCTAAATTAAAAGCAGAAAATTTTGTAAATGACTGCCTGATGAGCCAAATTTGTCAAGAGAAAAGCTAGATTAATATTTCAAAAGTGTACATTTCATCAACTTTGAAACCTAAAAGACAATCATTCTGAGTAAAATTGAGAAAACAAGCTGTGAAAAAAATCAACCAATTAGTTTCATGACTTGCAGACTGCTTAATGGAAGATATTTGGATGATCAAAGATGGCCAGTGAGATAATGAAGAGACTTTTAAGGAACATAAAAATAATTAGATAGATGACAAAATGCAGGCACACAAAAATGAACAGACTGAGTCAAAATTTAAGATGCAAAAAGTACACTTTTGAATATACTCTGATTTGCCAAAGTAAATAGAACATTTTTGCTTTCATGGTTATTACGTAAAAGGAGTTAGAGATTTAATATTTTCTCATTAAATTATACTAAATGGAAGAAAATAATCTTTTAATACAATTTGTAAAATAACTGAGAATATTTAAAATCTGCCTGTGTGAAATTTAAAGGATTGAACCAATTGAAGTCTTTCATAAAAAACTGAAAAATCATTGATATAGTTGGAGCCTTTTTTTAAGACTATAGATGGAAAGAATTTAAGATGACCAACAAAAATGAAGTAGAAGGAAAGTTGAGGTAAAAGCATGACTCTGTGGTTAACTGAGTAGTACAGCATCCAAGACTGTACTGACTGTTAAATGACTATTGAGGTGTATGATGTGGGATTAGCAAAGAGAATAGTCCTTTGCAGTATTCCATTGCACATCCTTGTATATTAATATGAATGGATGAAGGTGAAGCCAAATTTTAGTCTTCAGCTATCTCTTGCTTTCGCTGACTGTTGATGCTATGTGAGATGAGACAGCTTTCCAACTGGCTTAACTAATTCAAATCTTATGGTTCCTATAGTCATTACAAGTTTAGGTGATTTAACTAAATGCATCCAGAACACAGTAGTTGATCATAATGACATAGCTTTCATGTAGTGCAATTGAAACCATGGCCCAATGTGGTCAGAATGCTTCCAAGGGAACCCAAACATTGTGGTTGGTAAAGAAAGAAAACTTGCAATTAATGCTGCACCTTTCTCAACCTTTGAACAATAATAATTGCTATAGTTAGTCACTGTGGTAATATGTGCAAACATGGGAGCTAGTTTCGCTCACAGCAAGAATTTACCAACAGCAGTAAAGTACATGATCACAAAATCTGTTTTTATGGCATTTTTTTCCAGGAATAAATTTTGGTCACAACATCAAGAAAGCTCCATTGCCCTTCCGTGAAGGGTGGCATAATGAAACAGTGATTAGCACTGCTGCTCAGCACCAGGCTCTAGGTTTGATTCCCAGCTTGGGTCACTGTCTGTGGAATTTGCATGTTCTCCCCATGTCTGTGGGTTTATTCTGGTGCTCCAGTTTCCTCCCACTGTCCAAAAAGATGTATGTGTTAAATCCCATGCTAAATTCTCTCAATGTTGTCATGGGATCTTTTATGCTCACCTGAGAAGCAGATGCTTTAAGGTGCCATCTGAAAAATAAAATCTCTTACAGTGAAGCACTTCCTTAATAGTACAATAAATGATCAGCTTTGATTAACTGTTCAAGTCTGTAATGCGGTGTTTTAACCCTGTGTCCTTCTGAATTGAGTGATGCTACCAGTGAGCCAAGATATTTTAGTTTCATGTTGAGCTTCCATTGTAAATGAAGCATTTGCCTGTACTAATTATGCTGAATTGTGTGTATGAGAGTACATAGTTGTCCTGTCAGTACTGGCAGATGGGAGGCATCATTTAATTAAACTTCTAAATTCTTAATACTACCAGAAATATTAGCCATTCAGATCACAAATATAATTAAAACATGAATTCCTAATGACAACATGACATGGAAAATATCACCACTCTGAAACTGAATATCACCACTCTGATAACTTGTAGATATCTGCACTTTTCTGTCTTCAGGAAGTCTCAAAATGCTTTACATCCAATAGATTACCTTTGGAAATCTTGCTATAATGCAGGCAAATGAGTATAGCAGGATTTAGAGTTAATGAATGTTTGTTGGTTGAGGGAGTGATATTTGCAATGATATAGAGTGAGCTTGTAATTGTTCGTCAAATAGTGACAAGAATTTATTTTGCATCTACCTCAGCAGGTAGATTAATGTCTCCACTGAAACAAAATGCCTTGCAAATGTCAGCAGGGATTGTGCGCTTGAAGTTCTTTGTGGGAGTTCAGCCACATCCCTGATTCAGGCAAGCGTGTTTTCAGTTAACCCAAGGTGACATTTTAAAACTAATATCTAATTGGGTGGGCACAATTTCCCTGTTTTTTTTTCTCCTACTCATTAAAAATATATACTGGCCAGTTGGCAATCCAGTGTAATGGGTCTACATCCACTTTTCCAGTTGGTTTTGCCAGCTTTTCTATGTGTAAATTGAGCATATCTAATTAAAAAATCTAAGTAATAAATATAGAATGGGAAAATAAAGTCAATGCTTGGGGATTTGGTATCGGTATTGCAATTGTACAATGAAAGCTTGACAGTATCAATTGATAAGTATGTCTTTAAGTCTCAAATGTACATATTCGTGTATATTGTTTCAAAACAGGGCATTTGGTAATTTGACTAGTAGTGAAGGTTGTAAAAATCTGCTGAGACTTTCAGTATTAAGAAATGTCTCGTCCATTTCCCTCCTGTGTATTTGTGTTAGAAGCTGTGCAGTTCAGTCAGCTTCTGCAGAGAGAGAGCAACACTTAATGTTTCAGATTGATGACCTTGCATCAGATGCTCATCAATCTGAAACATTAACTCAGTTTCATTCTTAACTGAACAGCCTGCTGAGCATTTCAAGCATTTTGTTTTCGTTTCAGATTTTCAGCATCTGCAGTGTTTTATGTTCATGCAGTGAACTAATGTTGATGACATAGTTGCCGAGGAAACACTTGCTGCATTGGCCCAATTAGCCCAAGCATCAGTATTTGGAGGGGAGGGGAACTTGTAGGTGGTGATGGTAGTGTTCTAATGCCCTTTCCTAGATGGTGAAGTAATGGATTTGGAGGATACTGTTGAAAGAGAATTGATGAGTTCCTGCACTGTATCTTGAATGCACTACAGCCACTCTTTCAGTGGTGGAGGGAGTTAACATTTAAGATGGTGAATGGGATGCCAGTGAAACGGGTTATTTTTGTCTTGGATGGTGTGAAGCTTCTTGAGGGTTGTTGGAACTGCAAGGCAGCTCATCCAGGCAAATGGAGAGTATTCCATCATTCTCCTTGTTTTGTTGAGTTGGAGAGTCAGGAGTTATTTGCCGCAGCATTTCCAGCTATTTTTGATAGCCAAAATATTTGAGTGATGTAGTTCAATTTTTGGTCAGTACTGACTCCAGAGCATTAATTGTGGAGGGTTCAGTGATAGTAATGCAATTGACTTTCAAGATGAAATGGTTAGATTCTGTCTTTGGTGGTGATAATTGCCTGGCAAATGTTGCTTGCCTCTTCACCAGTCCAAGCTTGAATGTTGTCCAAGTCTTGATGTGTGCAGGACACGTTGCTTCAATGTCTGAGGGATTATAAATGGTACTGAAGATGGTGCTATCATCAGCGAACATTCCCACTTCTGATCTCCTGGAAGGAAGATGGCAGCTGAAGATAGTTGGCTTCTGACACTATCCAGAGAAACTCCTGAAGCAGTGTCCTGAGACTGAGTGATTGATCTTTAACAACCACAACCATCATCTTTTTGGCTAGTTTTGATTCCAACCAGTGGAAAGTTTCCCCCCTGATTCCCATTGATTTCAGTCTTGCTTTGGACTCCTTGATGCCACACAGTCAAATGTTACCTTGATATCAAGGGCAGTCACTCCTCTACCCCTCATGCCCACAAAATATTTGGAAATCAAATGATTGGCAATTGAGTACCCAAGCCATTTCTATCCCAAAAATGCTGCTATTTGAATGTTGGCTTGTTTCTCTTGCTACAGAAGTTGATTAACTGAGTATATGTCCTTTAGCACACTTTTAATAAGATTATTTTGCTATTCTTGACGGTATTAAATTTAACTCTGCAAATACTTTTTAAATCCTTGGTTTTATTAACTTACATTAATTAAGAGTGTGGTGTTTGTCAATTAATATTTTTGACCATATCAGCCAGTATTTGCAGCAAGGTAGATGGATAAATTGCTTCTTGCCTCTGCTTACACCATCCCGAAAACAAATATCAAGTGTAATGCTCCCTCTTGGTGGGAAAATTAATGGCTGTCTTTTTTTCTCGATAACTATATGACAGATATTAACAATGTATAATTACTTCTGTGAATGAGCCTACCAACTACACCATTTATTGGTTCTGTGCCTTGTGCATTCCGACTTGCAATTGATATTTAATTTGGGAGATCAAGGTTACTTTTCAAGTGCACTGGTTAAATAACTACACTGTTATTATTTTGTTTTCCAGGCACAAATCTGGTGAAGAAAGCAATTTATGCCATGGTAGAAGGCGACTGTGACGAGGTACAAAATGCTGCATATTCATAGAATCATAGAATCCCTACAGTGCAGAAGGAGGCCACTCGGCCCATCGCGCCTGCACCAACAACAACCCCACCCAGGCCCTGTCCCTGTATCCCCAGGTATTTACACTGCTAATCCCTCTGGCATTAAGGGTCAGTTTAACATGGCTTACCAATCTACCCAGCACATCATTGGAGTGTGGGAGGAAACCGGAGCACCCAAAGGAAACCCATGCAGACATGGGAAGAATGCGCAAACTCCACACAGTCATCCAAGGCTGGTATTAAATGTTCCACAAAGCTATCTTTGGATTTCTTTGGTTTATTTTTGTTATTAGCCTTGCATTGCTTATGTTCCTTTCCTCAATGGATTTTCTCTGTTCCCTGACTCCCTGTTTTAATCTTATGATTAATTTCTGTGATCTTATGAAGATCTGTGATCAGAAGTGAATATCTTCCTCTGTCCTTCCCTGCTCTCCATATACCACTCACCCTGACCTTTAGCAGGGCATACACTTGAAAAGAGGGTGCAGTGACATAGTGGTATTGTTGCTGGACTAGTAATCCTGTGACCCAGGATAATGCCCTGGGGACTTGGATTTGAATCCCAGTACGACATTTGAATTTAATTTAGTAAAAAAAAACTGGTCACTAAGCAATGATAAACATATAAAGAAGTTTGACACCACCATTCACAATGCACAAACATTCTGTTCAGAAATGAAAAAAAAACCCAGGAAAAGTAGTCATACTGCGGCTGATGAGGGAAGTAATAAATGGATTAAATAATAATAATAGATTAAATGGAGACATAAACATCAAGTTTATTTATTAGTCGTTGCCAAGTATAAAAGGTTGAATATTAGGGAAATTTTAGAAATAATAGGATAACCAAGGAATTGATAATTTATAGAAACGTAGAAAATAAAAGCAGAAGTTGGCCATTCAGCCCTTCTGTTCCACCATTCATTTTGATCATGGCTGATAGCAAATTCAAAATCCTGATCCTGCTCCCCTTACACTCCTCCCCCCATATTCCTTGATTCAGAGAATCCCTACAATGCAGAAGGAGACCATTCAGCCCATCAGTCTACACTAACGACAATCCCATCCAAGCTGTATTCCTATAAGCTCAAACCTCAAGACTACCATGTTAGTCCCCCTGATACTAAGGGGCAATTTAGCATGGCCAATCCATCTAACTGTACATCTTTGGACTGTGGGGAGGAAAGCAGAGCACCTGGAGGAAACTCAGGCAGATATGAACAATGTTCAAACTCCACGTAGACAGTGACTCAAGGTTGGAATTGAATCTGGGTCCCACGTGCTGTGAGGCAGCAGTGCTAATCACCGTGCCACCTGTCCTTTAGTCCCAAGAGCTATATTCAATTTTTTTCTTGAAATCGGACGTTTCTATGATAGCGAATTACACAGATTCACCACTCTCTGGGTGAAATAATTTCTTGTTTCCTCAGTCCTAAAAGATTTATCCTCAAGCTATCACCCCTATTTTGTGTAATGCAGTTATAACATGATTAAAAATATCAAAACGCTTTATAGCATTACAAAGCAATTATTACAACATGAGATAGTACAACAGGTGATCAAAGGTTGATTGAGGTAGGATTTAAGGAGAATTTTAAAGGAAGAAAGAGACAAAGTTGGAGGAATGTAGAGAGAATTCTAGACCTTTGGGACTAAGTTGCTGAAGGCACAAAGTTCTACAGGTGGAAATGGGCAGTCATGACATGGATCTGAAGCCAGAAGCTCACTTCAGAATCAAATATTACACCAATGTTACAAAGAAAATAGAACATAAGAATAAACTGACAAGACTAAAGCATTGTAAAAGCTTCTGTAAATAAGTAAAAAGAAAGAGACTAGCAAAAGTAAGTTTGGATCGTTCATAGGCAAAGGGAAGAGAATAGGGCAGAGGTAATAAAACAAATATTTTGTATCTTCATGGTAGAAGACACAAATTGTGAAGTAAGAGGAATTAAAATTCTAGTGTGAATAAAAAAACTTTTGTAATTAGTAATGGTAAAAGTGCAAAAATTTCTGGGCTTAAAAGCTGATAAATTTCCTGGATCCGATGGCCTGCATTTGAAGAGATGGCTGCAGAGATAGTGTCTGCATTGGTTTTGATCTTCTAGTACTTCTCAGATTCTAGAAGAGTCCCCTTGAACTTGATAGAGCCACTTATGGCGGCAAGGTTGGGTGGAGCTGTCAGACCAAATGGGTCCAAAAGCTGCTCAGCCCACAACAGGGAAGGAAGACCTTGTGTTTTACCAGCTGCAAAGCTAAAAGAAGGGTATAGCAGCAAGGTCATCCCAGTCATTAACACATCACTAAATCAGACCAAACCGTCAAGATTGTGTGGACAGTGGTGGCACTCCAAGATCTCTGTGATAAAATCACATGCAGACTGGCAAATTGGGGATAGGGCTGTGAACTTGGGAGTTCCTTATCAAGAATCTGCAGTAACAAAAGCTTAGAAGTCATTGGACACCTTTGGCAAAGCAGTGTCTTTGGGTAACATCATCTGTGACTGAGCAGTCCATTCTCTTCAATCCATATTGGGAGAGGGCTAGAAAAGGTGCCCTAAAGATAGGCTATCATTATTTGTGATCAGAGAAAGAAAAAGTAAGTTTTCACTTTGAAATGTTAAAACATTCATGGATAATCTCATGACAGTTTGGAAAGAAATAAATAGCATCACATGAGCTATCAAGACTTTAAATTGATATCAGTGCCCTCTGCGACTCATCTTCCTGGGGAGGGCAGATGAAGGAACAAGTGGGAGAATAAACCTTCTACTGGAAAGATTGCTAGTGACTTTTATACTCAGAGTTGGTTTTCCTTTCCAGAATAGGAAAGCACTGCCAGAACCTCCCAGCTTTACTAATGGAAGTCTGATGATCCTTTACCTACAGCTAAGTTACAGCCAATATGCTGCCATCATCAGTGCTTATGCCCTGATCCTTGAGCCCAGTAATGATTTTAAAATATCCATTCTGACCTTGATGTCCTCACTACCAATGCAAAAGAAGACCGTTCTTATGGGAGATTTCACTTCAGGATTGGACGTGACTTTGATATCAGGAATTGAGCTGTTAGAAAAAGCAAGGCACATATGAAAAGCTGAAAACGCATTCGCTTGTTGACAGTGTGCTTAGCATTTCCTCATTTTAGCAAACACACTTCCACAAAAAGAACAAGTACAAAACCACATGAAAATAGCTTAGATCAAAGGATTAACACTTCTGAATTATGCCATCATTTGGGTCAAACATCTAAGTGATGTCTGAAACACATGTAAAGGAACTGGTGCCTGCTGATCAGAACATAGACTTAATTAAAAGGTGATGAACTTCCACCTACCAGCAAGACATCAAGATCCAGATGTTCATGAGGAAAAGATTGATGTTCTCAGTTTAAAATAGCCCAACTGAAGAGAGGAATTCCAAGTGCAACATGCAACAAATCTGGAAAAATTTACATCCAACTCAGTTCTAGAACAGTGGGCCTCCTGTGTCCAATGACTGGATGCAGCTATCTGCTTATATCAAGATTCCTTTAACTCATCCTCTGGACCTGGGGAGGAAAAAAAACACCTCCCTTACCCAGAGTTCAGGAATACAATAATTGTAACTAATATCAAGAAGGGACATAACTCATGCTGTCAAACTATTTGGATATTTCCCTCTTGTCTAAAGCAGGGAAAATTTTGATAAGGATTCTTCTGAACAGCTTACTACTTGTGGCTGAGGAAATTCTTCCAGAGACAACATTTTTATTGGCTTTGGACTCCCTTTTTTCCCTGTGGATCTGCTCCTGTTATGAGTCAAGGCCAACCTTGGCATTAAGGTCCCCAGAAAAATTATTTGTGGATAGGCTGTGGAGCCCAGAACAAGGGATCAAAATCTCAGACAGTTACAGATGATCATCTGTTGGTGCTCAAGGCAAAAATCAACAGATTATTGAATACTAAAGAAATCAAAGAGCATGAGAATAGTACAGGAAGGAATAGTTGAGATAAATCAGCTGTGATCTTAATGCTGAAGTAGTCTTGCAGAGCAGAATAACCATCTTTTCTTCATATTTCTTATGTTCTTGTAAGATTTGCATAAGAAAAATATTTGCAAAACTGAGACTCAGATTTTGAGATAATCTTGCAACATGAATTGGAAATTGGTTGAGAGATAGGAGGTGTATTAGGTATAAAGTTCACATATTCTGAAGCAAATAGTATCCTCTAGGAACCTGTATTGGGGCTTCACCCCTTCATATCTATCAGTGGCTTGAATAGTGGAGTGTAATTGAAGTTTGCATCTTATACTAGATTGGCAAGCAGTGAGGATGGGAACAAGAAGTGTATAGACAAAATTGACAAATGGAGGTCCAGTGGGGAAAACTGGTGAGAAACTAGGAACTGTTGAAGTGCAAATTTGGATGTCTGTGTATGCAGATTACTCCAAGCTAGGGGACCAATATAAAAAGCAATCAAATTGGCTCATGAACTGTTGGCCGTTGTCTTAAAGGAACCAAAAAACCAAAGAGTAGGAAGTTATGCTTCAAGTTGTATAATCTTGTTCAGATATCATCAAATACAAAATTCAGTTTTGAGGATTTTGTCTCTTTAAAAAAAAAGAAAAAAAAACCAATATTTACATTGAATCTTTTGTGACTGCAGGAAATTCCGAAGTGCCTTAAAACCAATGAAGTACTTTTTATGGTGCAGACGCTGTTTTAATGCCGGAAACGTGGCACCAATTTGCGTGCGGCAAACTTTCACAAAAAGCAATGTGATATTGAGCAAATAATCTGTATTGATTTGAGACATCTGGGGTGATTCCCTGTTGGAAGAATAGTACATAGATATATATGCTTTGGAGGAATGCTGTGCATGTTCGCTAGAATGTGAAGGCTAAACAGGTTAAATTATGATTTAAGACTCCATAAAATTCACTTGTATTCCTTTGAGTGTAATCCAATCAAAGTATTTAAAATGGATCAACAAGATAAATAAAAACGAACAATTTCCTATGAGTAATTCCAGAACAAAGAGGCATACTCTTAAAATTAAAGTTAGACCATTCTGCAGTGAAATCAGGAAGCGTTGTCCCTACCCAAAAAAGGCCGCAAAAGCTGGATCATTTGGAACTTTCAAGAGATGGATAGATTTTGTTAGGAAATGGTATCAAGGTATGTAGAGCAATGATAGGCAATGAATGATGGGAATACAGATCAAACACGATTAATGTAATGGTGAAACAGGTTTGAGGGATGAATGAACAATACCAGTTTATAGGTTCCTTTGATTCACAAAAATATGCTGATTTGAATCCGTGAATCTTTTACAATGAGAGAGAATAATTGACGACTAAACCATGTCATATTCAGTTTTTAGTTTAATCAACATCTGTTTAAAAAAAAAAATAACTAGTGCTTAACAAAGTACTGACATTCAGATTTGTATTGTTTAATGTTTGTAATTTTAGGATAAATAGGTAATGAATACTACCTATTTCCTAATTGATTTCTTTTTCTTAATCTAGGTTGTCCTGGAAACTGAGATTACAAACAAATCTGCTTTGAAACTCTATGAAAATCTTGGATTTGTGAGAGACAAAAGGCTGTTCAGATATTACTTAAATGGAGTTGATGCACTGCGTCTTAAACTGTGGCTACGTTAGAGAACTATAAAGAACGAGTTCAAGATGAGTCCTTTTTGCATGCACTGCAATTTTAAAGAATTGCTTTGCAATGGGACTCTCAATTTCCATGCAGCTCTTATCTGTCTGTGTCTCATTGAGTGTCACATACATTTGTTGCACTATGGCATGGCGCAGTTGTGCTAAATAAAAAAGGAAAATTTTTCTTTAAACATTGTCAAAATATTCATGGATGAATTGTGGTACCAGAAAGATGGAGCAGTTGTTCTGAGATGCATCATTTCAGTGAAGTGTGAGAAAAGAAACAAAGTTGCCTGTCATTTGCAGTAGACGACATCTCAAATGACCTGTTGGTGAGAAAATGTTTTGTGGCTTCCAGAAAGCTTGTATGTTGAGATTTCTCCATGGACTGCACCAACATTTCAAACAGAAATTTGCCAGATTAAATACTGAACTCCTCAAAGGTTGTTGATTCTATTATTCAGATTTTATTTTTCATATTAAATTTTACCGTTAATAATTCTTGGTACCTCAGTGAATGAAGAAAACACGTTAGGAGTTTGTCTGTGTGTTTGTGTGCGTGTCTGTGAGAGAGCATAACAACAAAATAATTTTGCGCTGCCAGTGCCTGTGTAGATATGCATAAAGGTCTCATTCCTAGTTTGAATGCATGCATTTTTTTTCCTCCAGACAGTCTTGCAACAATGCTTTTTACCTTTATTCAAACTATGATTTTGATTGGGAGTGACTCCACATTTTTTGATTAGGATTTTTTCTCCTGCCAGCAAAAAGCGAAGCTGTTATTGCTTTAGGAGATATCTGGTAAATGTTTGAAGAGAAATTGGACTTTATTTTGGAGAAATGTCCAGTAGCTGCTGTTCCTAATGTCCCCTTGTACACAGCCATATTTTGCTGATTCTATATAATGCACCTTTCTGGTTTAAATAGAGGAAATTTTTAAATGGTAGATTCTATGTTTATATGATTTTAACCAAAAATCTATTCAAATTCTTGGAAACTGTGAAAGGCTGGATTTTTAAAATGAGACACATTTTATTGTCCATTTAAGTATGCAAGCAGGTTGGCTTTAGGGTCTTCACCCATCAGGTGCATATGTAAGCCATTTCTAAAGGAGATGAATAAATTCCAAGTGCATATTACCCAATTTCAGTTCAATGTCTGTATGCCTTCTGCAGCTAAGCTCTTTCCTTTGGAGCTAACGAATGCTTTCACCTTCAAATACATGAGCTACTTGGGACTGTACTGCTTTACATGGTTCAAACATCACTTAATCTGCCTTATTTTCTCGAAGGGTAGATGGCCCCTGAACAATTGATTTCATATTTTCATCTGTTTACAAGTGTAAAATATCAGATGGAGATTGAGAGCTGAGCACATTTCATGGAATACGACCTTGGGTTTACGTAAACCAACATGATTACTTTGCCATACAGTTTTACTGGAGTTAAGGGTGGTAAATGAGATTGGGCAACTTTTCAATATTGATAACATTTTCTGTGTTGAATGATTGGACTTCTATTTAGTCAATAATTGTTGCTGAATTTCACTGCTGTCCCTGCTACTTCTCTCCAAATGAGCAGGACAAAAGCTACAGGAAAGGGTTAAATGGCAATTGCAATGTTTGTAACTTTGTAAGATGCAGTAAAATAAAGTGAAAAGTGGTTTTAAGAGTCTGAAATTCTGTGACTGGGAGAAAAAGAGATTTTAATATTTTTGATACATACCAATGCCCAAATATTATCATGATCATTTCACAGGTTAGAATGCACCATCTCAGGATAGTTCCTGTTTTATTCCATAGGAATTTTCAAAGAAGAAGTTAAAATGACTGCAAAATCCCAGCTTGTGAAATGATACTCAAGTACAATTTCTGGTTTTGTTGTAATAACTTTATTCTTTGGGAATGTGACATTTTTCGAATGTGCCCATAATGATTCTCTCAAATTTATTCTATCTGGTAGCTTTGAGATGGCAGAAATGTTTGCCTATTCATAATGTAGTAGCCACTTACTATAAAACTGAGATGCATTTGTCATTTTTATACCTGGTTATGGTTTATTAAAAACCATATAAAACCACTTTTCCACCATATCAAACTACTTCAATAAACATTTCTAATTGTCCCAATTACAATAGACTTAAATTGTAAAGTTTCCAAAGGCAGGGAAGTGCAGGTGATTGTTTATCAGAGTTTGCCTCTCTACTTTTTTAATCTTGTACCGTGCAGTATGTAAGTGTACTTATAAAGTACATTTTTCCATAGCAAATCTTTTGCTGAACTTTAATGGCAATAAATAACTCCCACATTTAACACTGTATTAGATGTTATGTTCAATCTTATGACCTTTCTGTACTGTGGTGCTATTTATAATACCAAAGAAAATAAGTGTGAATGGAGATGTACTCATTTGCACAAAGGAAAGCTCTTAATTTACTGATGTTCAGAAATAGAATGTGCAATTATCTCCTAGTAAAAAGAGCATTTTAAGATAAGCCCCACACAATTATCTCTGAAGACCCCAAGGGATCTACCTTTGGCCACCTTCTATTATCAACTTGTTGCCCCTCAGCAACATCATCTGAAATCACTATAATTTCCACATGTACCAAGCTGTACTTCACCACCTCTCTCAATTCCTTATGCTGTCTTGAAAATGCCATCCTGAGCAGCCCTTTCTCCAATTAAATATAAGGAAGGCTGAAGGGATTGTCTTTGAATTCTGCTCCCTAGTGTATAACCCTCACCCTGGCAACTGAGGCTGAACCAGAACTGCATGCAACATTAGTGTCATGTTTGACCCCATTATTAAAACACACTAACTAGCTAAGCTGCCTACTTCCACCTCTAACATTACCTAACTCTTTTACTTCAGCTCCTTTTGCTGAAACCCTCATCCATGTATTTCTTACTTCCAGACCAGGATTCGACCAGACTCCTGGTTGGCCTTTCATACTTTATCCTCTAAATTTGAATCATCAAAATTCTGCCCCTCTCCAAAATTGCCAACAAATCCCATTCACTCATCACCTCTGTATTTACTGACCTAACTCTTGGTTAAGCATATCTCAATTTTAAAATTCTCATCCTTGTTTTCAAATCTGTATTCCCTGCCCCCTCCCTAATTCTACAGCTTCTAATTCTGGCCTATTTAGCAACCCTGATTTTAATCATTCCACCGCTGCTGGTTATGTCTACAGCTGTCAGGGTCCTGAGCTCTAGAACTCACTCACTGAGCCTTTTCATCATTCTACCTCTTTAGATCCTTTAAAGACACTAGCTCTTTGACCTTCATAATATAGCCTTAACTGACACTTGATATGTTTTGTTTTATAATGCTTTTATGAAGGAATTTATCATTTTGTTACGTTAGAGGTACTATGCAAATACACGTTGTGTTAGATTCATTGAGTTATACAGCACAGCATAAGATCATTTGGCCTATTGCAGCTCTTTAGTAGAGCTATCCGGTTTGCTCCACTTTCTAGCCCTGGAATTTTTTTCCATTATGCATATATCCAATTCTCTCAAGTTACCATTGAATCTGCTTCCACCACCCTTTCAGGCAGTGCATTCTGGATCATAACAATTCACTGTGTAATTTTTTTCCCTATAAGACACTTCCTGCTTCCTTTCCCAATCACCTTTAATCTGTATCCGTTCATCAGAACAACATTCTGATGAAAGGTCATTGACCTGAAACATTAACTTTTTCTCTTCACAGAAGAGTAGTGTCGTGTTTTATTTATGATTTCCAGTTTTTTAAATCTGTATCTTTGTCTTTATGACTCTAGTGCCACAGAAAGCAGTTATCTTTATTTACTTCATCTAATCCCTTAATAATTTTGGACACTTCTATTCAATCTTCCCTTAAATTTCTTTCCTGGAAGGAAAGCAGTTTATCTAGACTCTCCATATAATTGAAGTTCTTCACTCCTGATACCATCTTGGCAAATCTTGAAATCTTTTTAACAATCTTGCCTTCTTTCCTAATAGTCCACTTGGAGAGGGGCTTAATTGGTGATTTATGAAGGTTTAGTATAACTTTCTTGCTTTTGAACACCAGGCCTTCTTTAAAGTGATACCATGCCCTTTATACTGCCTCTAATTGTTGTTCCTACCAAACCTTTCATCAGTTGTGTCCACCCATTTCCCCAGTCTATCCATCTCCTTCTGAAGCCTGTTACTATTTTCAACACTGCTCGCTATGTTTCAAATTTTTCTGCAAACTTTGAAAGTGTCCCCTGAATGTCCAAGTCCATGTCATTAATACACATCCAAAAGTAACAGTTCCCATTATACTGACCCCTAGAGAACATGCCTCATATTTCCCTTCAGTTTAAAACAAAAACTTCACTGCTTTCTGTCCGTGATCTATTTCAAAGAACAAAGAAAATTACAGCACTGGAACAGGCCCTCCAGGCCTGCACTGACCATGCTGCCTGACTAAATTACCCTTCTGGGGACCACTCTATTCCCATCCTATTCATGTATTTGTCAAGGCGCCCCTTAAAAGTCAGTATCGTATCTACACTTTCATGTGCATGCATTTAATGTTCCTTTAAGTCTGTTGAGTTGACAAGTAATTTGAAGTTTATAGTTACTCTTTGCTTGACTGACCGAGTAAGTGTCCTCCCTGCTTGCAACAGGGCTTTCATTCTGCCATCAAAGTAAACCATTCCTTGACTTTATGGTTCCTGAACAGTGAGTAAGTTCTTTCTGTTGATAATTTGTACTTTTGAAATGAGTGGGAAAAGATTCACATAGGTAAAAGCTCATCATTTATGCTGATCAGGTTGTTTACGTTTTCTTGACATGTGTCATGTAAAACACTGTACATTGACTTTCCTAGTTTACCATAGTGACTACACTTGTGTTTCATAGCCTGTAAAGTGCTCTGGTGGTCATGCAAAAATGATATTTTATCTTTAAGAGTACAGAATGAAAGGAATCAGTGTGCTTTCATTTCAGATTGTGTGTTTAATTCATAGTTCAAGAATCCAAGAGCAGAAGCATCCCTGTAATTCAATAAATTTTTCAAGTACCAAGCTATCGAATGAAGGTGAAGACTTTGATTAGAAATTTGAGATCATTACTCGAAGTGAAAGCAGGCTAACTATTCAGGATTTCTACTGAATAAAGCTCCCAAAATTTGTACTAATGAAGGAACTGATGCAGCTCAACAGAAACTCGGAATGCAGAAATGGAAAGATTTGGCTCGATGAGTGGTGTGACTGCTTTCTCATTCGACACAGCAGGAAGCTACATGTGGCAGTTCTCTAAGCAGCCCAGACTCGTAAGGACATCGATGTAATGATGAGCACTAATAGCATCTGCTACTATTAGTACTAGTCAAGAGCTTGTTTATTATTGAATGTAGAAATGTTGCACTTTTCCTGCTGAAAGAAGGCTTATTATCAGAAAAGTACATGGAAATCAGAATATGAACCAAAAGAAAACACAGACAAAAAGCAGCATGTACTGATCACCTGTCCTCTGGTTTCTCAGTGAGTAATCAAATATTATCTATTTCATGAATTAATACTAAGAGCATTTCATTTTACTTCGTTACCTCATACTGCACACTTGTTTCCTATGCAAGTTGCAAATCGGAAGCAGAACATATGTTTTAATAAACAATTTTCTCCTCAGTGCCACAAATTGTCCGCTGCTATGATACACATTAAAAAAGAACACACTTAGCAGTGCTATGCTGACTTCTAACGGAATATGCTTCTGCTGGATACTCTTTCTCCCGTTTATCACTGGAGGAGTTCTACCATTACCCACTGTACAATTGAGATGGCTGCACTGACTCCTCTTCGAATGTTCCTCTGCTGCCTCGGCTGAATGCCCTTCCTCTTGTTTATCACTGGAGAGGTTCTAAAGCTATACACTGTCCAGTAGAAGTGACTGTACTGACTTCTGCTGCCCGATGACCAAAATATTTTCTGGATCAGTTCTGTATGCATCAGTTTGCAGTGCAGGCCTTCTGCAAACATTCCTGAGAAACTCAATTGCATATCATTCAACAGTGCAACTTTACGAGTGTTTTTGCAGTGAGACTCATAGGATTAGTGTGAAAATTCTCACCAAATCTTGACCTGCTCTGGTGATGGATCATCCAGACTCGAAACGTTAACTTCTATGGAGAGAGAACAAAGTTATCAGACCTGTTGAGTTTTTCCAGCACTTTCTGTTTTTGTTTCAGATTCTAGTATCTGCAGTAATTTGCTTTTCTGGTTGTCTGTGGGAACCACTACAGTCCACCCTACGGTGGAGTGTAAATTCATTGAAACGTATCTGAACAAAAGTTGTTTTCAGTTTCGGTTAAATAATGACAGTCAAAACTGACCTGTATTACCCTCACTACTAGAACAAAATCTGTGCTGTCTAGTCTTAAAATTGATAAAATATGCAAAGATCAGCAATACTTATCAAAGCTTTTGCATTGGGCACCTATCTCAGCTTGAAGATCCTGTCAACACTTCCTCACAAAAGAATTCCAGATGATTTATGGATGCTGTCTCCGGTTAGGATCAAATGAAAGCTTCTGCACAGCACCAGGAATCCATTTCGATGCCAATATTTAGTGTACTTGAACCCAGATTGGCATGGTGTGTTTAGAAACTACTGCAGTGTTTATTGTAAATGGGGAACTGGGAGAAGAATTGGATGAATCTTTTAAAGAAAATCAACAGAGCAGATATTTAATACTGAGATACAAGAAGCAGAAGCCCTTTTTAAACTTTTGCTTTTGAAAGCTTGTCCCAATGATTGTCATCATTTCAGTCATCAAGATTATATGGTGTAGTATCTCTATTTTTTAACTTTCATGTCAGTTTTCCCCACCTACAGGTCCAGATAGTCTTTGGATCCAAGTAACTTGGCTTACTGGATATTTTCTATATGCCTGCAATCCAGAAGGGGACTGTCGTCTGTTAATCAGTTAAATTGGCAGGCAGTTAGGTAAAACTACCTCTGGAATTCTATCACAATCAGAAGGTTATTATCCAACATAGACAAATTAACTGATATCATGAGTAAAACAGAGGTGATTTATTTCAATCAAGAGAAAACGGGCTTTGATTTTGGTGCTTTATAACTTTGGAAAGACCAGAGCCTCTTTCTTATGTTAGACCTCATGTTCTTCACAATTGAATTAAATGAAATGAGCATTGAAAATGTTTAAGCGAGGAGACAATACTTTGAGCCCATCTGTCACATTATTTGATGAATTATGAACAATAGAATTACTAGACAGAGCAAGCTGTGTAAGTTAGAGACTTTACAGCATGGAAATAGGTTCTTTAGCCCAACTCGTCCATGCTGACCAAGTTTCCTAAGCTGAACTAGTCCTATTTGCCTGCATTTGGCCCATATCCCTCTAAACATGTACTTGTCCAAATGCAATTACATCTCTACCACATCCCCTGGCAGTTCATTCCATATATGCGTAATGCTCTGTGTGAAAAAGATACCTCTCAGGTTCTGGTTAAATCTTTCCCCTCTCACCTTAAACCAATGCCCTTCGGTTTTGGACTCCCCTGCCCTGAGGAAAAGACATTGGCTATTCATCTTGTCTATGTTTCCAATGCAAAAACAGTGAGGACCTTTTTGTTATTCCTTTAAAATGTGATCAAAGTCATATGACTGTGTCTCCATAATGATGTAATTCCCTTAGTTGTATTAGTATTGATGTATGGTTTAATGTAGATGTTTTTCTGTTGTCTCCAGTTACAGTGGTTTAAAGCTCAACGTTTCTCGAGTTTATTGACCCCTGCAAAATCAGTAGCATTATACTAATGATGGCATATATGATGCCACAGTGTTGCTGTCAAGCACAAGTATAAAATTGAAAAACTAAGGGTTAACTAGTTTAAAGCTGTTCTTAATTACAAAGTAAGTGCAGATGAACCAAATTAAATACAAATTATGTTGATCCAAAGTATTGTCAACTGAGCTGCAAGCATCAGGAGCAGCACAGTGGCACTACTGCCACAGGAACCCAAGTTTAATTCCTGGTTTGGGTCACAGTCTGTGCAGAATCTGCACATTCTCCCTACTGTCTCTGTGTGGGTTGGGTGCATTAACCATGCTAAATTTTCCCTCTGTACTCGAATTGATGCCGAAGTGTGGCAACTAGGGGATTTTCACAATAATTTCATTGTGTTGTTAATGTAAGCCTATTTGTGACACTAATAAATAAAGCTAAAAAAAAAATATCATGAAGGAATTTCAAAAAATTGTATTTTAAAAAAAATGATAATTGAAAATTTGACACTCTGCAAGTATAATTAGATTCCAGGACTAGGGACACTGTTTGCCAAAAACTATGTATTAAAATGCCATTAGAATGCAATTGTAACTTAGTCAACTTTTCTAAGGTTTTTTTTTACAGATGTAAAATGACAAGTTTTTATCCATTCAATTTCTATTTGATTGTAGTTTGGGAATTTTCAGCATGCCGCATGGGAAATGTAGAATCACTAAATGGTAAGGAATGCTGAAAATGTCACTTTCACCCCTGCCATGAAATCTGAGTTATTATTTCAAAATCAATGATCTATTCTCAGAACTGGAAAATGTCAGAAATGTAACAGATTTTAACCAAGTACAGAGGCAAAAAAGGGGAGAGTTGGAAAGAACAAAGGGAAAGAGAGTAAAGAGGTTAGAGTGGGAATAAGAAAAAGAATAAAAATATCAGATCAGAAGTGGAGGTTTCAGCAAAGCAACCACATAATCTACTTTTGCTCACCCCATCCTAGAGGAAAATGCATCAAAATGCAAAGAATACAGTGCACTGAATTGAAGTGTACAAATAAATTGTCATTTCACATGGAACAAGTGTTTACAGTCTTGATCAGTGAGAAGAGAGGAAGTAATGGGTCAGATGTTGGCTACCTTACAGCTTGCACATGGATTTACCATGGCAAGGGAATGTGTTGCTGAGTGTACTGAGAAGTGCATCAATGCCTTTGTACATCATTTCATTTGGATTTGAAAAAGAAAATGGAAAAGATTTGCTGGAATGTAAATTTTTCAAGATGTAATTGAAATTGTGATGAATTAATGTGTCACCATCTTTATAGAATCATGGAATAATGGTAACGTTGCTAGGCCTGAGTAAGATGCTCTTGCAAAGTTAGTGCAGACTCAATGGGCAAAATAGTCTCCTTCGGCACCATAAAAGTTTCTATAGTTCCGTCCTGAGTCTTAAAACATCTCTGGGTAACACCACCATGACCTTAGGTCCGGGTTATGTGCCTTTTTACATCTCCAAACACTGTGAGAACAATCCCATTCCAGAGATTTCAGTACAGAATTCTCATTGGACACTTCAGCGCAGCACTAAGCGAGCGTTGCATTGTCAAAAGTGTCATCGTTTGGATGAGATAATGAACTGAGGTCTTGTCTGTGTCTTCAGTTGGAAATAAAGGATTCCACATGGCACTATTTTGAAGAAGGGCAGGGGAGTTATCCTTGGTATTCTAGCCAATATATGACCCTCCATAAGTTTTGGACATTAAGGGAATCAAGGGATGTGGAGAGAAGATGGGAAGGTGATGTGCTTGTAGAGGATCAGCATTGATCTTATTGAGTGATTAAGAAGGCATCTCGCATGCTTGCCTTTATCAGCTGGAATATTGAGCACAAGAGTTGGAAAATCATGTTGCAGCTTTTTTTCTGATTGTATCACAGCTTGGTATCGCTCCTGTTCTGCCAAGACCGCAAAAGGTTGTGAATATAGCCCAATGTCTCACATCCATTGATTCTGTCTACACTTTCCACTGTCCCAACAAAACAGCCAGCGTAATTAAGGACCCCACAACCTTGGATATTCTCTCTTC
Source organism: Sphyrna mokarran (assembly GCA_024679065.1). Classification (NCBI taxonomy): domain Eukaryota; kingdom Metazoa; phylum Chordata; class Chondrichthyes; order Carcharhiniformes; family Carcharhinidae; genus Sphyrna; species Sphyrna mokarran. Next base: position 40,350,633 of record JAGIQG010000015.1, read on the forward strand.
CACTTTTTTCCTTCAGGAAAATGATACAAAAGTCTGAGGATATGTACCAACTGATTCAAGAACAGCTTCTTCCCTGCTGCTGTCAGACTTTTGAACAGACCTATCTAGCATTAAGTTGATCTTTCACTACACCCTAGCTATGATTGTATTATTACATTTTGCATTCTCTCCTTTCTTTCTGTATGAATGGTATGCTTTGTCTGTTTCATGCACAAGAAAGAATACTTTTCATGAAATAACAATACAAGTGACAATAATAAATCAAATCAAATCAAACCGGCTATATTAAATCTTGGTTAGGCTACATTTGGAGTACTGCGTGCAGTTGTGGTCACCACACTATCAATAGGACATGGAAACTTTGGAGAGAATGCAAAGATAGTTCACCAATGTTGCCTGCTCTCAAAAATGTTGACTACGAGGAGAGGTTGAATAAACTAGGATTGTTTTCATTGGAAAGATAAAGTCTAAGGGGAAACCTAATAGAGGTTTATAAAATTATGAGAGGCATAGACAGGATGAATAGTCATCCAGGGTGGAAGTGTCAATTACAAGGGGACAGAGGTTCAAGGTGAGAGAGGAAAGTTTAAGGGAGATGTGCGGGTAAGTTTTTCATGCAGAGAGTGATGGGTGCCTGAAACACGCTGCCAGACGAGGTCATGGAAGTAAGCACTTTGGCAATATTTAAAAGGCCAAAAGACAAAAAGTTGGAAAATCTCAGCAAGTCTGCAGCATTTATAAGGAGAGAAAAGAGTTGTTTCAAATCCAGACTATCCTTTGTCAAAGCCTCATCTAGACTCAAAACATCAGCTCTTTTCTCTCCTTACAGGTGCTGCCAGATCAGCTGCGATTTTCCAGCATTTCTCCTTTTGGTTTCAAATTCCAGTATCCACAGTAATTTGCTTTTAACGCTTAAGAGGCATGTGGATGGGTACATAAATAGGGAGAGAATAGAGGGATATGGACCAAGTAAGGCCAAAAGCTTTTATTTCAACTTAGTTAGGGCCTCGTGATCGGCACAGACTTGGAGGACCGTTCCTGTGCTGTAATTTCCTTTGTTCTTTGTTTTTTGACTGGCAGAGCAAGTTCAAGTATCCAAATAGCCTAATCTTGCCCCTTTTCCTTATATTCTTAACCAACATCATTAAAACAGATTCTCTGGTATTTATGACATTGCTCTTGTGGGAGCTTGCCAGAAACTAATTGGCTGCCAATGTTCATACATTATAGTAGTGGCTACACTTAAAGTAGCATTTTAGGATATCCTGAGGCAATGAAAGGCACTTGTGTGATTCTGTTTTAAGTTTGTCTTTCTGTTACTCTTTCCAAACCGCAGTTTGCTTTAATGTCTTTGAAAAGGAAGTAAGCTGTTGGCATGGAAATAAGGTAATAAGAATGTATCAGGGATATTTTGTATTCCTACCACTCTGCCATAGGGGTGCCTGATGGAACCAAAACAAGCAGATTAGGAGATTAGATTGGCAGGGTCAGTTTATGACCACTTGAGTTCTGCCAAGAACAGCACAAAAGCCATAATGTTTGCAGCAAGCTGAACACTTTGAGCTCAGGTTCGTTGAGGCTGAGTGTAGAGTTGTTTAAAAACCCTGAGTCAGAATTTTATGACTAGATAGAGTATTGATATGTTAATAATTATATGGTACTTCTATTTATAACCAGTGAAACAAATTATTCTTAGAACTTGGCAATTAGGAATAAGTCAATTCTTTCCTATATGGGCACACAATAGAACTTGGTTTTATTGATCATCTCTTGAAGCGATCATTCAACTGTATAGATTAAAGCTTACTCTCCAAATCCATTTCTTTTGATTTATTATTAGTGTGTTTGCCGTCAACAATCATTCAGCTGTAAGGATCAGAATGAAAGTGATGCTCTTTAATGGTGAGAAATAATTTAATTGCCCACATTAATCTATTGGCTTCACAGTATGTGAGTATTATCTGTTTGGGTGAAATATGCTTTATACTGGCTGAACATTTGATGCACACACTGAGATCCATCAGCACCAGAAATGATGCTCAGTAAATAATGGTACACCTGCAGCCTGCTGAGATTTGCAACAAGTTCATAGACTTAACTGAGGACAATGAAAAACTTTGACACTTCCTTGATCATTTTTTCTCCCTTTTGTTCATTCATGTGATGCGGGCATTGCTGGAGGAAAGATTCAGTCATGGTTTTCAAAAGGGAATTGGATAAATACCTGATGATCTATAATTGGCAGGGGAGTGGGACTCAGGTAAGTTACTCTTGCAGTACACTGGACCAAATGGCCGCCTTCTGAGCTGTAACTATACTTTGATTGTGTGGTAATTGTAGAGGTTTCAGCAAAAGTATTGCTATTGAATATCAATGGGAGGTGGTTAGATTCTCTTTCTGGAGATCTTGTACATTCTTGGAGGTGAAGATGACTATATTCATCATCTGGGGTGTTTGGTAGGTAGGTGTGATTCCCAAGAATGTTCTGCACCTGAAAGGTTCTGTTGCTAATGGAACAGCATTCAGCAGATGGTTGAGTTGTGGATGAGCTTCTGGCTTGGGATTTCTTTCTGCCTCTGACATGCTTTTGTTTTTGGAGGAGGCCGCACTTTTTCTTTGGTTGCACTGGGTGCAGAGATCGTGGATGAGCTTCTCTCAGGAGCTGAAATAAACATTAGAACTCCTAAGTGAAACCTTTAGAATGTCCTTATGGCATTCCCTTTAACAACCATGTAAGCACATCCAAGACTTAAGTTCTCCATTGAAAATCAGCTCTGATAAGCGAGTGTCAGGCATTCTGCCTATGTGACCAGCTCACCTCAGTTGTGATTGTCTCAATAAATTTATTTATTAGTCACAAATAGAATTCCAATATCACTGCAATGAAGTTACTGTGAAAATCCCCTATTTGCCACACTCTGGCACCTGTTCGGGTACACTGATGGAAAATTTAACATGGCCAATGTATTTAATCAGCACGTCTTTCAGACTGTGAGAGGGAACTGGAGCATCTGGAGGAAACTCACACAGACATGGGGAGAATGTGCAGCCGCCGCACAGACTGTGACCCGAGCCAAGAATTGAACACAGATTCCTAGCACTGTGAGGCAGCAATGCTAACAACTATGCCACCTAATATGGTGTAGATACTTGGCATGCCAGCTTGGGTGAACATTTCAGTGTCTGGGGTATTTTGCCCTGTGATTTGATTCACAGAGGCTGCTGGAGACAGCTCAAGTGAAAATGATTGAGCTTCTCAGTATGATGCTGGTAAGCAATCCAAGTCCTGCATGCATATAGCAGAGTAAGAAGAATGATTTCTCTATAGATTTTCAGTTTGGTGGACAGACTTACTGCTCTTCATTTACAGACTGCTACATAAAGTCTGCCAAAGACTGCATTTGCTTTGGTAATTCTTGCATGTGTCTCATTTTCAATATAGATAACTTGAGAGAGAGTGCGCTGCCAAGATAAATGTATTTATCCACTGCTGACAGATTCTGATCATGGACTGAGTTAAAGATCAGACTTCCTTGGAGTAGGCTGGTCCATTGCTTCAATTTTCTTTGTCTTGCTTGGAAGACCAAAGTTGTTATCTGCACTGCAGAACAAGTCTATGATACATCACATACCCAGCACTGAACAGGAAGATTGTGCACAGACATTGGAAAACATGGAATTGGGGACATTGGTCTTTGTTTGTGCATTGTCTCAGATTAAGCAGCTCCCCATCCAAACAATATCTGCTTTTGATGCCAGATCATCATCATGGAAAGCATCAGAGAGCCTGGTGGAGAAAAACATGCTAAAGAGGGTTGGTGCTGGCTCACAACTCTGTTTAATTCCATTAGTGAGTGAGAATGGATCAGAAGACCCACCATTATCCAGGACAAGCACAAGCTTTCTCCATTATCTTGCAAAGGCCCTCATGGTTGACTGTGCCAAAGGCCTTGGATTAGGTCAATAAACATGGTGCAGATATCTATGTTCTGCTCTTGGCGTTTCTCCTGGAGCTGCCTCATTCCAAATACCATTTCAATGGCTTCTTGACATTTTCTGAAACTGCGCTGCAAAGATTCTCCTTGAGATGTTGCACTAGATGGTTCAGAGCATTTCTGGTGAAGATTTTCCAGCAGCGGAGAGGTCTGAGATTCCTCTATTATTATCACAAGATTGGTGAGTTCCTTTCCAGTTTTACAGGTGAACAATGGAAGCATTTTTGTACTCTTTTCGATAAGCATTGTGCTTGGATATTGATGACTTGTCACTGAGGTCAACCCTATATCATTGATGTTTCTTCTCTTGTGTTGTCTGGATTGTCTTATAGTTTTCATTGAACCAATCTTCATGCTTACAAGAGACAAGGCCAAATGCTTCTAGAAAGGTGAAGTGCATTTATCTCTGAAGGTTTCCCAGTTATCTTCAAAGCAGTGATTGTCAGTTTTGCTATGAATCTTTTAATTCCTCTGAGGAAGATCATGAGTTAAAATCACCAAGAATGATTGCAACAATGCCAAAGTCTGGAACGGAGGTCATTGTAGAATTTATCCTTATCTTCATCAGGGTTGATAATGGCATACACATTGAGAGTTATTTGCCTATTCCAGTGCAGGCGGAGTTTAAGTACCATTAGTTGACCATTCACACTCATGGGAAGGCAAGTCAACTAACTGACAACATGGTTCATTTCACCTTCACCTTCTTTACTACATTGATAGCACCCTTGTCAGCTGTGGCCTGCTGTTCAGGGAAGTGAAACAATGTTTAGTGCATCTTTTCTCACTCCTTCCTCACACTGGGGTGGTGAGCAGTGTGGTCCAGGAAGGGGGCTGCTCAGTCACTCAGGGGCATGCTGAACTCTGTCTCTGCTTTCTTTCAGTGAAAAATGACCCTATGAACAGAGTTGCCTGTGTGCATGTTCATGGCTACAATTCCCAGTGAATCCACACCTGCTGCTGCTACAATATTCACCCATCACCACAGGACTTATAGATGATGGACAACAGATGATGGAAAGATGATGAATTTGATTATAGTGAAGGAGCCAGTCTCACTCTTTTCATTCTGACCTGTATTGGTGCAGTGACAATGGCTGGAGATAGATTTGGATGCAATAGCCGATGGATGTGTCTTCGCTGTCTTATTGAGCTCTATTTGCTCCACAAAATGGCACTGACCAGCCTTCAACAGCACTGAACCTACTTTAGATTCATCTGCCCAATCCACTGGAATCAGTCTTTGCATGCCAGGATAGACAAATTGAGAGTTGGAGATTCAGTAACCACCCTCAGCTGGTTTGGCCTGTCTGTCACAGCAGTTTACAATGCGGTGGTCACAGTTACTTGCTAAAAACTACTTGGAGCCACATGTGAGAGCTGGTTGAAGGTGAGGATCAGTAGAAGATGAGCCACTTCAAAGAGCTGGGGAAGCCCATCTATGAGTTTTCCCCTCCTTTACACCCTTCACAGGGAGAGATAGTCATTGTTTGATATTTATCTGGTGTAAATGTCACTTGCCACTTATCTGCGGGCCTGTGTGGATTTCCAGATTCCTCCCACAGTCCAAAGATGGTTAGGCTGATCGGCCATACTAAATTGCTCCTTAGTGGCCCAGGATTTGTAGGTTAGAAGGATTAATGGGGCAAGTATGTGGGGTTGCCCTAGGTGGAGTTGCTGTTGGTGCACATTCAATGGGCTGAATGGCCTCCTTCTGCACTATATGGATTCTATAGATTCTGTGATTCTATGATCAGCTCAACTCTATGTTGACCAAGTCTTGCTGCATTTGGACATGGGCTGCTTCAGTATCTGAGGAGTCACAAATGATGCTGAACATTGTGCAATCATCAGCAAACACCGGTACGGCTGACCTTGTGATGGAAGGAAGGTCATCGATGAGGAGTTGAACATGTTTGGGCTTGGGGAACATTAGTAAACCCACTAAATTTGTAAAGGACTAATATAAGTTGACCTTTCAGGTGTAAATACCTTTGTAGCATTGATAAAACAAAAAAAATGGTCAGGAACTTGATTAAAAACTTTCACAGAGGGGCTAAATTAGATTTAAGGAAGAAGGAGGAAGGGTATCGGTATTATTCTTTGCGACTAATTGGTCCAAAATACTGTTATCCGAGGTACAAACCACTCTCTTGCCCTCTAAGTCAAAGAACTTTTCAACGAAAAAATCAGCTTCAATATAGACCTGTGAAAAGGTAAGGAAAATGACTGACATCACCTATAAAATGTCAAACTGAATAGTATTATTCAGAGTGGTGAGAGAAAAAAACAAATACTTTGTATAATACCCACCAGGTGGAGCTACTTTAACAATTTTACTGCTTAAATTGTTATGAGGGCTTTTCTATATTATTTATAGTTTAATTTTCAAATGAAGTTTATATCTGCTGCATGAACGAGCTGGTGTTAATACAACGACAGTAAAACGATCAAACTGGGTACGCATATAATTAGCTCAGTTCCAAAGAAGAGTCATATTGGACTCGGAGCCTGAACTCTTGCATCTCTCTTCACTGATTCCAGCAGACTTGCAGAGCTTATCCAGCACTTCCCGAATCTCTTGCTTGGGATGCATGAATTGCATCAATCGGATGGGTGAATCCTACCTGACAGGTGCTCCTGGCGCAAGTGGGGAAACCCTCAAGTTTCCCCGCTGGCCTGGGCACCTGGTTTCAATTCAGGAGGATCATGGCTGAGGGAGAAATTAGGAAACAGTTCTTCATCTAAAGGATGGGAGGAGTATGGAGTTCTCTTCGCAAAATGCAAACTTGATTCATAATTTCAAATTTAAAAGTGATAGATTTTGCTATTAAGGGGTATTGAACCAAGGTGAGTGGATGGAGTTCTAATACAAATCAGCCATGATCTCACTGAAGACAGTGAAGGTTCGATGGGCTGAATGGCTTCCTCTATTCCCATGTTCCCGAGATTCTGGAACTAGCCTTAGGTGCATCCATGAATGCTATTGTTTTTTATTGATCTCCACAGTGGTTCTTAAAACAACACAGTTCTAGAACTCACTGAGTTAGAGAAAATTTTAATTCATGTACTTAGCTAAGCTATTTTAATATCAATATGTGGCACTGAATGTGCAGTGAGTATTGGATAGAACCAGTAGACTTTGCATGATAATTGTTGTGCCATAGCCATGCAAACAAATCGCCATTGATAAGTTTAATTATAAGTGGATGGTACACAACAACACTTGTTTTTCTATAATGCTCATTGTATGCAGAAAGGCAATTCAAAAGTGTTAATAAAAAAGAGAAAAAGGAAAAATGGAAATGTTTGTGTTGGGAGAGCAAAAACGCAATTGGTGAGAGGTTTGGAGAGGTGTTTTCAAAGGACGAGAGTTCTTCTGGGAGTTCTAAAGAATGGGAGGTGAATGAGTAGTCGACAGTGATGAAATTGAAGACCTGAGCATTAGACCCTGGGGAATGGGCGGCACTTTGGCACAGTGGGTTTGGTTCCCAGTTTGTGTCACTGTGTGTGCAGAGTTTGCACATTCTCCTTGTCTGCATGGGTTTCCTCTGGGTGCTCCGGCTTCCCTCCATGTCTGAAAGAAGTGCTGGTTAGGTGCATTGGCTGTGCTAAATTCTCCCTCAATGTACCCGAACAGGCGCCAAAGTGTGGCATTTAGAGGGGGTTTACAGTGACTTCATTGTAGTGTTAATGTAAAGCTACTAATAGATGAACTTAAACAAGATGCATCTTGATTTTATAGGAATGGAAAATGTTACAAAGTACAGTGACTTTTCCAATCTGCAATGGTTGGGACCAAGTTTGAATTTTTCTGGATTATAGAGTGGTGTAAAAATGTCTAATAAGTGTGTGAACCAGAAAACATCACAGATATAAATACTTTCCTAAAATCTAAGAATGATAAAACATTATAAAGCTGTAATAAAAATGACTTAACTCATTCAGAAACCATGGGCACGATTTTATGGCCTTGCTTGTTCCAAAACTGTAAAATCCTGTCTGAAGTCAACAGATCTTTTCATTGTCCGTCCCTCACCTGCGGTGGGAGGAACGGTAAAATTCCAGCCCATGTTTCCACTCTCAAAGTACTGTACTAAAATGATGCCAATGATATTGAGACAATAAGACAAAAATAAATTACTGCAGATTTTGGAATCTGATACAAAGAAAGAAAATGCTGGAAAACCTCAGCAGATCTGACAGCTTCTGTGGAGGGAGAATAGACCCAACATTTTGAATCTGGAATACTAGACTTCATCAGATGCTCTGATGAAGGGTCACCCAGGCTTAACATTGGGTCTATTCTGTCTATCAGATCTGCTAATTTTCCACATTTTCTGTTTTTCTGATGAGACAATGTTCACATCTGCTCAAAGTATCTCCAGACAACTGGTGTTTCTGAATAATAGATTTCCAGGCTGGAGAAGTTATAATGTATTACATGATCTGCTGACATTGGACCGGGATGGGCATATTAAGATATTTCACAACACCAGATTAAAGTTCAACAGGTTTATTTGGTATCATGAGCTTTCAGAGTGCTGGCTCTTCATCAGATGAGTCACCTAGTTTTGTGAGACTTCTTATAATACGCTACATTGGCCTTCCAGTACAGGAACAGGCCAATGATTCCATGTGGAGAGTCACTTCCCAATTTTCTTCATCCAACTCTTGCTTTGTAGGCAAAAAATACTTGCTTTTAACAAAATAAGATCTGCGGAATATTGTTAAGCATATTGACATTTTAAGGTTGATTCTGTTCCTCTCTCCACAGATGCTGTCGGACCCATTGACTATTTCCAGCATTTTCTATTTGATTTCAGATTTCCAACATCCACAGAATTTTGCTTTCATTTTTGGGTGACTGCTAGGCGTAAATTGGCAAAAACAATTTGTACTTGTTGAATCACTGTGATGAAATTGGGACTCGGTGCTGATCAAAATACTATTCTGTCTCAGAATATTGAAGTATCTCATCCAAAAATAATGTAATATTGCCAAGAGATGTTGGAAAATTACTAACAATGAGCTTGTGTGGAAATTGTTGCATTAAGAAATCAGGTTGATTCCACAGAGATACCAATTTTTGCAGTAGGGAATCTGATATAAGATTATGCTCTGAAGAAATGTGCTCAACCTGCAAGTGGATGTCATAGGAACAACATAAATAAAACTGCATGCAGCCTATTTGAGTTTGACCTTACTATCATGTACAATTGATTAAATGAATGAACTGATTCTAGGTTAAGTACTGTGAGACACAACAGTAATAATATGGATTCCTGTTCTTTCCCATCGGCTTTTGGTTTTATACTCCACACTTTGCCGTCACTGTTAATTGCTGAATTATAGATCACAGCAACTGTGCTGTTCATTGGTATCCAAGGGATCGCCACTGACGCTCATAATACTGTCAAACTGCAATTCTTCTTAATGTCACACAGATATTTATTAACCTCAAATTCATCGCACCAAATGCTGAGAGCCTCAAACAAATGATCACTAAACTGTTCACCATCTCACAGTCATTTTGATCAGAAAGGATATCTTGGATATTAAAGGATATTAGGGCGGTAGGGTGGCACAGTGGTTAGCACTGCTACCCCATAGCGTCAGGCATCTGGGTTCAATTCCCAGCTTGGGTCACTGTCTGAGTGGAATTCTCCCCGTGTCTGCATGGGTTTCCTCTGAATGCTCCAGTTTCCTGCCACAGTCCAAAGATGTGCGGGTTAGGTGGATTGCCCATGCTAAATTGCCCCTTAGTATCAGGGGCTTAGAAGGGTAAATAAATGAGGTTATAGGAGTGGGGTCTGGGTAGGATTATTGTCAGTGCAGGCTCAATGGCCTGAATGGCTTCCTTCTGCACTGGGGATGCTATGATCTTCTGATATATTCAGCAATCATCAGATTTCAGGTTAGGAATTGAGATTGAGACATCAGGATCAGCAAGTTAGGGCAGTATTTTATCAGATGCAGGGTGGGGAGCATCAAAATGGTAAGCTGATGCGAACAGTCTTTTGGGCACTTTTGTCGGAGGAGGTCAGGTGGTGTGATTGTGCACGCATGCAGTAGTGATCAGGCAGTTCAATCAGCTAAGAAACCAATTGACTGTAATTTAGAACATTACAGCACAGTACAGGCCCTTCGGCCCTCAATGTTGTGCTGAACTATGTCCAATCCCAAGATCAAGCTATCCCACTCCCTATATTGGACCAAGGCTGCGGATGCTGGAACCTGAAACAAAAACTGAAAATGCTGGAGAAACTCAGCAGGTTTGACAGCATCTGTGGAGAGAGAACAGAGCCAACGTTTCAGGCCTGAATGACCCTTTGTCAGAGCTGAGCTCTAATTTGGAACTGACTTTTAAATTTTACTGGAGCACGTTAGATTCATGGAGCTTCAGCAGATCGCCAACTTTTACACATCAAGATCATTCCAGGGTTTCTCTGGAGATCTCCTCCTAGTCAGTGACCCATTGTGGCACCAAGATGGTCACATACCAAAGCTGGGTCAATACATACGTTATCACACAGACCAGGCCACTCAGGCTGAGCAGGTACTGGATTCAGGGCCATCACTGGAACTGCATCCAAGCGCAGGGGATAATTGACCACATGCACGTGGCCATCTGATGTGTGGATTAGATGAATTGGCCTTTAGTATCAAGGGGACTAGCAAGAGTAAAGGCATGGGATTATGGGGTTAGGACCTGATGGAATTGTGGTTGGTGCAGACTCGATAGGCCAAATGGCCTCCTTCTGCACTGTAGGGATTCTATGACTCTATCAACCTTTGTGAACAGGAAGGTGTTCCACTTTCTGCATATTCGGCTAATAAACAGACCCTGCAGAGATGTACAAGGTTCCAGAAACCTGTCCTGACTTTTGTATGCTTAGACAGTCCCACGTAGCTTCTCAGACCACCTAAACAACTCTCGGGATGGATATTGGGTGACAAAGGCTTTACTCTGAAGACATAGCTTCTTACACCTATATGGAGGCACATGGCATCTTCAGCTGGTGCCTTACAATGACAAGAGAACCATTGAGCAGGGCATAGATAGGCCTGTTAATAATGAGTTCCTGGCCCTGGATAGATCAGATGGAGCCCTGCAGTATGCACCATCAAAGGGTCTCACATATCTCAGTGCGCTGTGCCCTGCAACAACTACCATTTCAGAGAGATATAAGCCTGGAAAATGAGGATCAGGAGCACCCTTCCTCCTCTGAGGAGGAGGCTCTGGAGGGGACTCCAGATTAGGTGGACAATGCCAATGCACACGGGATGTCAATGGACAACAACATCTGGGAAACTTGTGAATCATTCATTTACACACATTTCTCTTGATCCCACACATTAAACATGTTTGTGTGCATTTCATTTACCTCCCTACCCCAAACATATTGGCCTTTTCTGGTATGTCCTGAACATCTCAGTTGATCTGCCATGACTGGATGATAAGATGTACACTCAGCATTATATTCATGCGATACAGACCTTCTCCTTGCCTCCTTCACAACACTGGTGACAGCCCAGTGGTGCTGAAATGAGCACTCAAGTCCTTAGCTGAAGAAAAGTGTTGCATTTATTGGATAAAACTTTTACCATGATGCAATCAATATCACTCAGTGAGACTCAAGTGCAAAGAGGTGATTAATGTTGTTAATGCTCTTGCTTCATGCTGCCCTAGTGCAAGCAACTGAGATCGGAGAATGATTACAGCACAAAACAAGGCCAGTCAACCTGTCACAAGTGTGTTGGCCCCCTGAGAGCCCAGTGCTCTGTTATTATCGACTACAGCTCAGCCCACCATTATTCCAACAAAACTCAAGTCCAAACTCCATGCTATCAGCTGCTTCCTCTGTGACCAGATCCTAGACTTCCTAATCCACAGACTGCAATCAGTAAGGATGGGTAATGAAACCTGTTCCACAATCATCCTCAACACTAGTGTATAACGAATGTATAAGAATGCTTTTTTTCAGATTGCCAAATCTTTTGCCAATGACCTTATGTCTCTAACTTCTGGTTATCGACTCTTCCACAGAAGGGGACCTGGACAAGCACTCAGGTCCTGCACAGACCAGCTGCTGGGGTTATTTGCAGATATCTTTAACCGTTCCTTACTTTGACCTGAGGACACTACCTGCATCAAGAAGACAACCATCATTCTCATACCAAAGAAAAGCCAGACAATGAATCTTAATAATGACTGCCTGGTGGCTCTGACATCCATTATTATGAAGTGTTTCGAAAGAATAGTCATGACACATGTCAGCTCTGGAGTTCTGAATTGCCTGAATCCACTACAGTTTGCCTCTCACCACAACAGGTCTACAGCAAATGCTTTCTCCCTGGTTCTACACTCAACCCTGGAGCACCTGGATAACAAGGATACTTATATCAGACTCCCACTTATTGACTACAGTTCAGCCTTCAATACATCATCCCAACAAAAATCATCTCCACACTCCATGGCCTATAGCTCAGCTGCTCTTTCTGTGACTGGATTCTAAACTTCCTAATCCACAGACTGCAATCATTCAGGATTGATAATGGCACCTCCTCCACAATCATCCTCAACACTAATGCCTCACAAGGTTGTGTCCTCAACCCCTTACTATACTCCTTATACACCTATGATTGTGTGGCCAAATTGCCTCCAGCTCAATTTTCAAGTTGGCTGATGACACCACCATAGTGGGTTGGATCTTACACAGTGACAAGATGAGTACAGGAAAGATAGAGAATCTGCTGATCTAGTGCAACAACAATAATCTCTCTCTCATTGTCAGTAAAATGAAAGAGATAGTCATTGTCCCTATTTACATCAATCAATCATGGTCAAGAACTTCAAGAGTTTCTAGATGTCCAGATCACCAACAACTTGTCTCTCCATGCCAACACTATAGTTAAGAAAACTCACCGCTACTTTCTCAGAGGCTAAAGAAATTCGGCATGTCCGCTACAACTCTTTACAATTTTTTCAGATGCGCCATAGAAAGTATCCTTTCCGGATGTATAACATCCTGGTATGGCTCCTACCCTGACCAAGACTGAAAGAAAGTACAAAGATTTGTGATTGTAGCTCAGTCCAACAGGCAAACCGGCCTTCTATCTGTTGACTCCATCTACACTTCTCACTGCCTCGGAAAAGCAGCCAGCATAATCAAGGATCCCATGCACCCTGAATATACTCTCTTCCACTTTCTTCTGTTGGGAAAAAGGTACAAAAGTCTAAGATCACGTACCAACTGATTCAAGAACAGCTTCTTCCCTGCTGCCATCAGACTTTTGAATGGACCTACCTTATATTAATTTGATCTTTTTCTACACCCTGGATATGACTATAACACTATAGTGTGCACCCTCTCCTTTCCTTCTCCCCTGTGTAATCTATGAATGGTGTGTTTTGTCTGTATAGCTTGCAAGAAACAATACTTTCCACTGCATCCCAAAATATATGACAATAATAAATCATCTCAAATCAAATTAACTTCCTGCCACTGACCTTGAACCTGTATCTCCTCATAACTGATCCTTTAACTAAGGGGGACAGCTACTTCTTATCCACTCAGTCCATAGTCGTCGTAATCTTGTACACTTCAATCAGGTCACCTCTCAGTCCTCTTTGCTCCAATGAAAACAACCCAAGCCTTATCCAACCTTTCTTCATAATTTAAATATTTCATCCCAGGCAGCATCCTGGTGAATCTCTTCTGCATTCCTTCCAGTGTAATCATATCCTTTCTATAATGTGGCATGCAATACTCGAGCTGTGGCCTCACTAAAGTTTTATACATTTCCAACATGATTTTCCTGCTTTTAAATCTATGCTTCGATTTATAAAAGCAAGTGACCCTTTTTCACCATTTTACTAATATGCCTTTCCGTCTTCGGAGACTTATGGACAAATACATCAAGGTCCCTTTGTTCCACAGAACTTGCTTGTGTCACGCCATTCACTGAACACTTACTTGTCAAATTATTTCTTCCAAAGTGCATCACCTCACATTTGCAGGGTTAAATTCCATCTGTCACTCATCTGCCCATTTGACTTTCCACCTATATCTTCCTGTAGCCCAAAGCACTCAACTTCACTGTTAACCAGCCAATTTTTGTGCCATCTGCAAACTAACTAATCGCACCTCCCACATAGTCATCAATGTCATTTATATAAATAGTGAAGATAGAGAAAGATGTGGCAGCTGTACAATAAAGGATCGAGGTCCTCAAAGTGCAGAAAATGAAGCTTGAAAATGCACTTCAAAGTCAGGTAATTTGTTTATTTGTATATCAACATCATTAATCAGCCACGTAAATACTGTGGCTACAAAAGCAGACAGAGGCTGGGAATTCGTGGCGAATAACTCACCTCCCGGTTCCCCAAGCCTGTCCACTATCTACAAGACACAAATTAGGAGTGTGATAGAATACTCTCCACTTGCCTGGATGAGTGCAGCTCCAACAACACTCAAGAAGCTTGACACTATCCAGGACAAAGCAGGGGGATTACCATTTCTGTTGGGGAGTGGGTGGGGGGGGGCGGGGTTGGAGAGGGTGGTGGGAATTTGTTGGGGGTGGGAGTATGGCTATTTGTCAGTGCAAAGACCGGGGTTTTTCAATAGCACACATCAGCATGCTGATGTGCAAGGCCTTTACAGAGATGGCTTCACTAATGACCTTTCTTAACTTTTTAATAGCTGGAAAAGCTGGTTAGCAATGACTGTTTCCAAATGGTAACATCAACCCACCTAACAACCAGCACCAGCGTTTCCAATGGTAACATCCACCTGCGTAGCAACCAGCACAAGTGGTTCCAATGGTAACATCCTCCTGCCTAGCAACGAGCACCAGTGTTTCCAATATTAACAGCCAACCCCTAGCAACCAGCACCAGCGTTTCCAATGCTAACAGCCAATTGCCTAGCAACCAGCACCATTGTTTCCAATGATAATATCCATCCATCTAGCAACCAACACCAACATTTCCAATGGTTACAGCTAACTGCCTAGCAACCAGCACCATCGTTTCCAATGGCAACAGCCAATTGCCTAGCAACCAGCACCAGCATTTCCAAAGATAACAGCCACCCGGCTAGCAACTAGCACCAGCATTTCCAATGATAACAGCAATTGCCTAGCAACTAGCACCAGCATTTCCAATGGTAACAGCATTGGAACCAGCACCAACTTTTCCAAGTGGCAGAGGTCCATGGGTCAGTGACCAAGATCAAATGCCATCAGCTGATCTCCCATAGTGTTTGGCTGCTGTTTCAAACATTCCCGTTAAACTGTATTTTCTCTTCTGGGAGGGACAGTCCCTGTATTCAGAGTTCAGGTATCTGAATTGTAGATTAAGGAATCCAACATCCAGCACAGCATCAAATTAACATTTTATTTACTGAACAACTGGGATACAAAAATGTCATGTCTGTCGATGGCTTGGAAAGTAAAGTGATGGTACTGCATATTGTTCATTAGCGGGGACATTGTAGCAATGTTAGGACAATGTCCCCGTTGTATAGAAAATACATTACGCTATAACACAGAATGCAAAAGGTGAAGGCTGAGGATTAATGCCAATTATCCTGCCAATAAGAAGCAGTATCCTCTTACATTGTGTCAGTGATGCCCAAACAACATTTCATGCATAGGTTATAAATGAATCAATATTTCATAAACTCCCTTTCAATTAAACCATGGCAAAGTAACTTCATTGCAGTGCAGTGTGAGGTCTTTTATGGTCTATTTTTGGCTACTTGTCATTGTCACCTAACTTGGCATTAAAAGCAGGCTCTGGCCTGAGCACAGTTGTGGATTGCAACTGTTTTTACCTTGCTTGTTTTATTTTTAACCTTTGAAATGTTAGAATCCCATCGAGGAGGAATTAGGTTCTAATGATGGTTGAGAGGCTATAACATGAAGTACTCAAAGCTGGTGAAAATTGATTGTTTGACCAACAGCCTAGAGTTGATTCTTACTCTCTCCCAAGTTATAACTTCCATCACTGCCATTAAGTACATGAAGGATTGAGATGGAGCTGAGTAATGACATAAATATTAGCCCACAGTTTGGAAATGGAAGTATAAAAGCAAATTACTGAGGATGCTGGAATCTGAAACCAAAAGAAAAAATGCTGTAAAATCTCAGCAGGTTTGGCATATCTGTAGGAGAGAAAAGAACTGACAAAGGGTCATCTGGACTTGAAGTGGCAGTTTTTTTTCTCTCCTTACAAATGCTATCAAGTCTGCCAAGATTTTCCAGCATTTTCTCTTTTACTTTTAGAAATGCAAATGATTGTTCCAAGTTTCAACTATTCTGTACTATCACTCTGCAAGGTGGCACTGTGGTTAGCACTGCTGCCTCACATGTTAGGGACACAATTCCTGGCTTGGGTCGCTATCTGTGTGGAGTCCGTGTGTTCTCCCCACGTCTGCATGAGTTTTCTTGGGGTGCTCCAGTTTGCTCCCACAGTCTGAAAAGTGAACTGGTTGGGTGTATTGACCGTTGCTAAAGTCTCCCTCAGTGTACCCGAAGGAGTGCTGGAGTGTGGCAACACAGGGACCTTCATATAACTTCATTGCAGTGATAATGGAAGTCTATTTGTGACACTAATAAATAATCATATTGTTCTCCTAGTAGCTTAATGGATATGTTCAGTAGTCTAGGCCGTTCTGAAGCGTTTGTACTAATTTGGCTGAATTGAACCAGTATAATAACAATCGGTTTAAATTCCTGATCAGCATCTAATTATTTGTATTTATATTTTAACTGAGAAGGTATTCAATGTTTCTTCTCCATCCAGTCCTACAATAACATACTGTCAAAACTCAAGCTTGTATGGTCATGTGGATGAGGTACCAGAAGGAAGTTAACCCCATGAGAACCACACGCCAACATGAATCAGCACTTATTGGAAACAGAGCAGATGATGGGAGAAGGAAATTTTTTTAGTTGGCCTTGATATCAAATGAAGTTAAAAGGAAACATACATTAAATGTTTTGTCATTTTCATTGGTCTAGACTTTGCAGTAAGATTAATGCTGATGCTATGAGTGCTTCCTGTTATGGACTAAATTGAACAACAACTTCCAGCATCCACACATGAAGAGTAAAACATTATAATCAGCAAACTGTTGTGCAATTCACCCTGCTCTTCCAATTGTTACACCAGTATCCCAGTGATAGATCTAGCATTGAAAGAAATCCAAAATACTTACCCATTACTTACCCATTAAACCGCCACAAAGTACCAGAGTAGTGAATTCGGATGTAAGTGAATCTTAAATATCATAAGCCTTAATTATTGCCAGACAAACTCTCTGCCAAGCGGCAGCATTCTGGGGAGGAGAGCTACTCGCTAAATGTGTTAGAGCATCATTTAGGCTCATTATTTTCCAGAGACAAGGTGACTGAGCTGTGTGCATTGCTGAAGGATGGCCTTAGGCCGTAAGGGGGGGCACATCAAACATCAGCAGCTATTAAGCTGACAGTGTCCTTGAACTTTCTAACATGTCTTTCAGTCAGAGTGGCAGAGGGGATAGCTTCAAAAAAATGAAGCCCCCTCGGTCATGGCACCATTGACATTGTCCCACCCTGCCTCAGTCCTGTCATTGCCCAGCTACATGTCTGTTCTGAGCAGATGTGAGAACCTCTGATTGGCAGGGCATGCACCATTCTGACCAACATCAATCTCATGGTCAGAGGCATATTGTTACCATGGTGTCAAAGTCAAGGGCCTCTTCTTAGGCATCAATATTGCAAAACTGGCCACCCCAACCCCCTGAACAACTCTTCTTACAAGCAAAGTGAGGATTAAGAGTTCAGCTACAGTTAATCTTCCTATCTGATCATCATGATCCTCATTCAGATGTGATGATCCTGGTATTGCAGATCCTTGGGGTTAAGTGATCATCCTTCCCAATTTACATTGCTTTGATTGAGTGCTGATTGCTACTAGGCACACATCTCCTCAGGGTTCATATATACTGCCTACCTTGAAGGCTGCTAGCTAAGGAGGCGTATCATCCCTTTAAGATCCTCATGGCTTAAACCTGGCTATACATGAAAATCTACTTTGCCAAAAGATTGTTGGTGTGCTTCCTGCACTGAACCCTTGTCCTGCTAACTCCATTGCATCTGCTGAATTCTCTAATTACTTCCAGCCATGTCTACTTAGCTTACCTGGCCTCCCTTCGGATGTAAGTTGATCTTTCTGGCTGTCTCTAGCATTAGTCTGATCCTTAGGGATGTGTTGCTTATCCACAGGCTGCTCTACCATGATTGACTGCCATGTTAATGCTCAAAAAGCTTGTTCCTTCAGAGCTGGAACTCTCCGGCTGCATTTACTTTGATGACTGAAAGGCATGCTTTAAATTGGCCACCTCTTCTCTCTTCTACCTTCCTGGCCATGCCTGCCATCCATAATTGGACAGATCTTCTGGCGATGATCCACTAAGTGACAGCCTCTTGCAGAGTGATAACACGTGTTGAACTCCAATGTCAAGCATGATTAGGAGCCAGAAATAGTCCCAACATATCGGGTGTCCAAATGACCTCATCAAAATCCAGTCCTCAGTGCCTGAGTGATTTCCAAGCAGTTGGAGGAGAATTCCAGATGCCCTGTAAAGGATGCTGTGCCATTTCCATCAACCAACGTAAGTTTGCCCTCAAATGCCTAAATGATTTGTGGCCACCTGTCAAAGCAATGATCTGTGAACCCACTGCAAAATCTGGATCAATAAAAACTCCTCTGTGAACAATCCTATGTGGTTTCAAAATTGTGTTCACATTGATTTTACAACAAACGATGCTTGCTTTGTCTCATTACGATAAGATTTCTCCCATTGATATGACAGGCTGAGACACTGGAATCATTTGTACTGGCACTATCTGACCCCACGGTGACTTCGAGGAGCAAATATTAACTTTCTTTGTCAGCTCAGATATCATCTTAGTTTCTGGACCATTACACTTTTAAAATACAATTTATGTCAAAGTATATTTTGACTTCATAGAATAGAACCATAGAATCTCTACAGTGCAGAAGGAAGCCATTTGGCCCATTGAGTCTGCACTGACCGCAATCTCACCAGATCCTATCCCCATAATCCTATCTATTTAGCCTGATACTAAGGACACTTTAGCATAGAACCATAGAAAATAGAAAATTACCGTTCAGAAACAGACCCTTTGGCCCTTCTTGTCTGTGCCAAACCATTTTTGGTCTAGTCTCATCGACCTGCACTTGGACCATATCCCTCCACACCCCTCTCATCCATGAACCCGTCCAAGTTTTTCTTAAATGTTAAAAGTGATCACGCATTTACCACTTTATCCGGCAGCTCATTCCACACTCCCACCATCCTCTGTGTGAAGAATCTGCCCCTAATACGGAATAGTTTAGGTTAGAGGGTCCGCTGGCCAGCGCAACATCGAGGGCCGAAGGGCCTGTGCTGCGCTGTAATGTTCTATGTTCTATGTTCTAATATTCCCTTTAAACTTTTCTCCTTTCACCTTTAACCCATGCCATCTGGTTTTTTTTCTCCTCTAGCCACAGTAGAAAATGCCTGCTTGCATTCATTCTATCTATACCCATTAAAATCTTGTACACCTCGATCAAATCTCCCTCATTCTTTAATGCTTCAGGGAATAAAGTCCTAACCTATTCAATCTCTCTCTGTAACTCAGTTTCTCAAGTCCCGACAACATCCACGTGAACCTTCTCTGCACTCTTTCAACCTTATTTACACCCTTCCTGTAACTAGGTGACCAAAACTGTACACAATACTCTAAATTTGGCCTCACCAATACCTATACAACCTTACCATAACACTCCACATGGCCAATCAACTTAACCTGCACATCTTTGGTGTGTGGGAAGAAATAGGAACATCTGGAGGAAACCCATGCAGACATGGGGAGAACATGCAAACTGCACACACAGCGATTCAAGCAGGAATTGAACCCTGTTCCCTGGCACTGTAAGGCAGCAGCACTAACCACTTGCCACCCTATTTTAATATGTTGAAACATTATATTATTTACATTTTCTAAAGAAATATTTTCTTGATTTTAGACCTTCCAGAGCTTTCTTTGATCATTTGATCACTTGGATTTCAGCAGTAATCTTTTAAAAAATATAATAGCTGCTTTATATAATTAGTGTAGTTTTTTTATGATAATGGCTCTGAAGTTCTGGCTGTGTCTTGCTATTTCCCACTATTGGGATGTTCACTCTGGTTTACCTGCTTTGCTGCTTCAAATGTTTATTCTCCACACCCTTCCATGTGGTGACCAACTTCCCCTTACCTCAAAGTCACCCACATGCGAACCCCCTCCCAATGACTGTGTTGTCACCTATCTGAATCTCCCACTCACTATTTTGTTTGCATCTAGCTGAATCCCCCCCTTATTATGTTATCACCTACCAATCTCCCCTTTAACCTTTGTTATCACCAACCTGACCTTTCACCTCACTGTTTGTTTCCGGTGCTGTGTTGTTCTTTGTTCTTTGTTCTTTGCTTCACGTTGTTAGTGTATGCTTGACCTGGACCATCTGATGGGCAACACGACAGCGCAGTGACTATCGCTGTGCTGTGCAGATACATGGATTTGGGCCTGTGTCTGTGGGAGTTTGCGCATTCTCCCCGTGCTTGCGTGGGTTTTCTCCGGGAGCTCCGGTTTCCTCCCACATCCCAAAGGTGTGCTCTTAGGCTAATTGGCAAAACAAATTCTCCCTAAGTTGTCTCAAATTTGGTTTTTAATCCATAGATCTATAAACATGGACAGGGATCACGTGCAGAAGTGGGAACATCGGGGTGGCGGCGCGGGCTCGTTGGGCCGAAGGGCCTGTTTCCCGTGTTGTTTTGTTCTTTGTTCTTTGTTCTTTGTGTTTACACTTCTCCCTTTCCTCCTTCTCTTTCCTACCTGCTTCTTTCACATTCCTACTTTTATCGCCCCACGTTCCTTCCTTCTCCTCTCATCTCATTCTTTTTCTTCTTTCAACCTTCCTCTCCCTCCTTTTTCCCCTGAATTATCTCTATACTTTTCTGTCCTGGTAAACCCGTCACACTTTTCACACTTTACCTTCCTCCTTCTCTTTATCTATATACAAACATATGAATTAGGAGCAGGAGTAAGCCACTCGGCCCTTCCAGTCTGCTCTGCCATTCAATAAAATTGTGGCTGACCTGATTATAACTTCAACTTCACATCTCCATCTACCCCTGATAATCTTTCACCCACTCTGCCTTAAAAAAATATTCATAGTCTCTATTTCCACCACCTTTTGAGGAAAAGAAATCCAAAGATTCATGGCCCTCTCCATAAAGAAATCTCATCTCTTAAATGGACAACCTCTTATTTTTAAACAGTGACCCCAAATTCTAGACTGTGCTGTATTGTTTTATGTTCTATGTTCTAGACATTTCCACAAGAGGAAACAGGATCTTACATCTTCAGTCAAATTGCCTCTTATTCTTCCAAACTCCAATAGATTCAAATCTACCTTGTCCAACTTTTCCTCATAATACGACCCATCCATTCCTAGTATTAGTCCAGTGAACTTTCTGGGTATCAATACTACATGCAGAATGGCAGATGTGGTTTCACAATGCCTCATACATTGGCACATTGCCTTCCAACTTTAGCATTCAGCTCTCAACACAATAAATATTATTCTATCAGTTTTCGTTATGACTTGCTGTACCTGCATACAAACCTTTGTGATCCATGCTTTGCAACACACAGATCTTTCTGTATTTAGATCTCTACCATTTCTCACCAGTTAGATAATATGCTTCTTTTTATTCTTTTTGCCAAAATGATCAATTTCACGTTTTCCCACATTATACTCCATTTGCCAAATCTTTATCCACTCAGGTGATCCATCTATATTCTCTTGCAGATTTCTTTGACGGATCTTACTGTCCTGTCCACCACAGGGATTGAACAGGACCATGCAAAGTCAGTTGATCTCAGGTGGGATTTTCCAGTTGCTGGGTGAGTGACACTGGAAAATTCTTCTTCTTATTTTCTACCTTCTGAACTATCTATGTGTCGTAGGCAAATTTAGCAATTAACAATCAACAATTTGTTCATCCTACCATTCAGCGGCTTTATTCTTCCTTTCCATTGCAAAATCAGAAGTGAGTATGATCATTGTTGATTCAACATCTGCAATTCCTCATATAATGAGCCTGAATCTGTATGCAGCAAACCTGGGCAAAATCCAGGTCTGGGCTGAAGAGTGACAACTGACATCTGTCTCATACGAGCATGCAACAATGACTATCTCCAATAAGAGAGAATCCAACCACTTTACTGACATTCAACTATTACTAAATCTCCCACCAAAATTCTGGGAGTGGGGTTGGAAATTAAAATCTGAGCAGAAAATTAATTGGAACAGCCAGTAAAGTACTGTAGCTACAGAGTTGGGTGTTCTGCAGTGAGTAATGCACTTCCTTATTCCAAAAAGCCTTTCCACTGTCTACAAGGCACAAGTCTGGAGAAATGAAATATGCTCCACTTGCCTGATGAGTGTAGCTTCAACACTCAAGAAACTCAACAGCATTCAGGTCAAGGCAGCCGAGTTGATCAATTCCCCGTCAACCATATTAAACATTCAAACTTTCCACCCTTCTGGTTGCATTGTGTATCATGAATGCAAGGCAACAGTTTGCCATGGCTTCTTCAGCAGAAACCTCTGATCTAGAAAGGGGAGGGTAACAGAGAACACTGTCATGATCAGTGAGAACATGTTTATGGACTCAAGCTTTCTCTCCTATTCCATGACTGATTGTGTTAGGATTTT
Source organism: Sphyrna mokarran (assembly GCA_024679065.1). NCBI lineage: Eukaryota > Metazoa > Chordata > Chondrichthyes > Carcharhiniformes > Carcharhinidae > Sphyrna > Sphyrna mokarran. The sequence continues at coordinate 40,373,450 of JAGIQG010000015.1, forward strand.
GTAATTTATAAAGGTAGAGGTATTAATTCAATTTTAGTACTTCACCATTCATGTGCAAAGAACTCAGTCCAATAGGCTTTATTGACTTTAAATATACAGTGGCTCACTTTATTGTGCAAAAAACCCACTCAGATCATAGAACCTCTACACTTCAGAGAGGCCATTTGACCCATTGTGTTTGCACCAACTCTCTGACAAAGTATTTTACCCAGCCTCTCTTCTCCGCCCTTTTCTTGTAACCCCACACTTTTTTTTCATATCATGGCTAATTCATCTAACCTACAGATCCTTGGGTACTAAGGTGCAATGGTCAATCCACCTAACTTGTGCATTTTTGGACAGCGGAGGAACCCGGAGCACCTGGAGGAAACTCCCGCAGAGGAGAATGTAAACCTGACACAGACAGTCATGCAAGGCTGGAATGGATCCCTGGTGCCATGAGGCAGCAGTGCTAACCCCTGTGCTACCATGTTGCCCATAAAGAAATAAAACATATTTTGAAGGTAAATATACACCTTGACCACAAGCATGCAAAATTGCAGGCTCTGCAGAAGAAAAGGTTACTTTTTAGCCAAATTAAAATTCCATGGTAAAAGACAAAAAAAAAAGCTCACTGTTTATATGTCCTTACTGGTGTTCATGGCTAAAGTAGGTTTATTGAAGGTGGTCTTGAAATTTCAGTTGAATTGGGCCGATGTAAATTGCAATTTTGGAGACAATCTCTTTTTAAACTCCAATCCATCTTTTTCAACAGTCTGTGCTCTTGTACCTGTGATTCCTTTCAATTGAAATTCTCTCCCTCTGTGATGGATTCCACAATTTAATAGAGATGGCGGCTAAATTACATGGACTGCAGTAGTTCAAGAAAGCAATACACCACCACTTGCCCAAGGGCCATAAGAATGGATAATAAAAGCTGCCCTGTCAAAGATTACAACATCCTTCAAACACATTAAAAATAAAACCCTTCTCTAATTTCCCATCCACTCTCTCATCAAACTGTACTTTCTTCCTCTTATCTCTTGTTGCCTTTGGTATTGCAATAGTTATGATCAATTGAGAAGGGGTGTACTGGTTCCCCTCTATTCAACCTCCTCAATTAATCATCACAAAAGATGAAGTTTCTTTTACATGAGGTTTTTAACCTTTTCCAAATCAGAACGTATTTAATTATTTTAAGGTGCAATAAGAAGCCAATAAGCAAACTTTTCTTGAGTCAAAGCAAGAGTAAATTTATTAACCACTAAATCCAAGAAAGATAATAAAAACATAACATAAAACACTCATGCAAACAGAGGTGGCACAGTGGTTAACATTGCTGCCTCATGGAGCCAGGGACCTGGGTTCAATTCTAGCTTTGGGTCACTGTCTGTGTGGAGTTTGCACATTCGTCCTGTGTTTGTATGGGTTTTCTCTGGGTGCTCAGGTTTCCTCCCACAGTCCAAAGATGTGAGAGTTATGTTGATTGACCATGTTAAATTGACTTTGGTGTCAGGGGATTATCAGGTAAGTATGCGTGGATATGGGAAAAGGAATTGGTGGGATTGTGGTCGATGGATCAAATAACATCCTTCTGCACTGTAAGGATTCCATAATGATTCAGGCATATGGGCATCAGAAATGAGGAGTTAGAGTCCAAATAAAAAATGTTAAAAGAATATACAGTTAGGTGTTCTTTTATTATCCTTGAGGTGTAGATTTTAAAAGATGCAGCCAATTTAGGTTAACTGGTTTCGTGAATGTGTCCGGATGTAGAAGACGTTGCAGTTATTAGAAGCTCTCAGTTCGCTTGCTGATAGTTTACTGGTAGAATAGGCTCCTCAAATCTGGTGATATACTTGTCTCCAAAGAGAGAGTGGATGAGAACAGCCCACAGCCTAGTTTCTTTTTTGAAGATTTTCTTGGTACCATCTGTGTCACTTGTAATCTCTTTTAAATTTTGGATTTGTCAACCATTGTTTCAATTTCCAGCATGTTACATTTTTGAATGTCTCTTCCTTAGAGAGTTCTGAGTTTTGATGGACTATAACAAATGTCTCTCTCATCACACTCTCCTGAGGGTGATTGGTTTATTTTTCACCTTGACCTTGGAATTTGCCTTGCATTTTTAAGCAGTTTGTTCATTTGTTTCAGTTCAATGAATTTTTTAGTGTTGAAGGTTACGTAATTATATTTTCTAAAAAAGAGACAGAGCCTCATTTTTTAAAGTTTTAAAGTTTATTTATTAGTGTCACAAATAGGCTTACACCAATACTGCAATGAAGTTACTGTGAAAATCTTCTATTCACCACACTCCAGCACTTACTCGGGTACACTGAGGAAGAATTTAGCATGGCCAATTCACCTAAACCAGCATGTGGGAGGAAACCAGAGCCCTCGGAGGAAACCCATGCAGACATGGGGAGAATGTGCAGAATTTGCATAGATAGTGAGTCAAGCCGGGAATCGAACCCGGGTCCCTGGCAGTGTGAAGCAGCAGTTCTCATCCAATTATCTAATCCTGCTTAATCTAAGGACTGCACATGATTTTGACTTCCTGTGGCAACACCTTGGAAGATGTTCCTTAAAATACATGGCCATCAAAGTTATTTAAACTACAGATGTGCGTGGCTTTGAGTTAATTGACAACATGATGCCACAATGCCTCTAACTTCACACTGAAATAATGTTATTTGACTGATAATTCTATCACAAAAATTAAGCATATAGTTAAACACAAATAATTTTAAATGTAAAAAGCGATATAATGACCTGTTCTACATTTGTAGGATCACCAACAGATTCATTGGTTTTCCTACTACTTTTAACTTTTTTCAAGTGGTTCCTCCACCATCTTGTGATTTCTTTTAATTTAAATAATGATCACTAAGTTGACAATGCAAATTTTGGGTCTGGTATTAATATTATAAATTAAAACTGAAGTGAATGTTTCTGTACAATAGTTAATCTTTTCTTTGTGGATCTAAGGATTAGATGTAAACTTTTTGAAAGGACAGAATTGTGCTCTATGTGTAAATTTGATACAATAAATCGATCATTCATTAAGGTCTCAGAAATAACTTGAGTATTTGTTGTGCTAACAATCTCTTCATCCTTCAGTCTTTCATGCAGTTTTGCATTCAATGAAACATTCTTCATTTACCATATTACTATGAAATTATTTGGACTGGTTCCTTTCAACATAAAGCTATAATTCTTGATCAAAGAATTCATCAAATACTAGGATTCGTTCAGTCTTGGTCCTCATCAGTCTGCGCTCTGACTGTCTGTTACTATTCATCCAGCAATCCAAGGAATCATTGCTGGAACTGTTGCTGGAATTATCCTGTAGCGTCTGATGTTTCGCAATTTGTTTAGGTATCCTAAAGTGGTTATTATTACCAGAATGATCATTTGTGAAGAGCATTGGTGAAAACAATTCATTCCATTGATCATCTAAAATAAAAGAGAGAATTGACCAAAACATAATTAGTTTGTTATTTTGTTTAAAAAGAGTGATCTTTTAAATCTTTGAATAGATTTTCCACCTCATCGTCCGTGAGAAATGCTCAATTCCTGAAACAGACATCAGGGCAGAATCACCCTGGGCTGCACTTCCAAGATGTGGAGATGTCGGTGTTGGACTTGGGTAAGCACAGTAAGAAGTCTCACAACATCAGGTTAAAGTCCAACAGGTTTATTTGGTAGCACAAACCATAAGCTTTTGGAGCACTGCTCCTTCACCAAATTCATCAGGTCCTTCACTCACCTGATGAAGGAGCAGTGCTCCGAAACCTAGTGGCTTGTGCTACCAAATAAACCTGTTGGACTTTAACCTGGTGTTATGAGACTTATTTTTTAATTATTAAGCAACACAGCACGGGAAACAGGCCCTTCGGCCCAACGAGCCCGCGCCGCTGTCATACCAAATAGTAGCAAATACATTATCCTATTTTAATATTCCTATATAATAATATATATATTATTCCTAATATGGAAAATTTTCACCATAGGGACAATTTGTTTCCCAATCAGCCTAAGAGCGAATTTTTGGGTTGTGGGAGGAAACCGGAGTGCCCGGAGAAAACCCACGCAACCACGGGGAGAAGGCGCAAACTCCCGCAGACACCGGCCCAATTCCAAGTGTCTGCACAGCCACATCGATAGTCTCTGAGCTGTCATGGTGCCCTTCAGATGGTCCACATAAAGCACCCATTTACGACATGAGGTACCAGGCAACCCATGAATCAACATCCAAGAGCTATACCCGCACCACCTGCCGAATGCGTGCTCAAATTATGGACCGAATTACCTGTGGAAAAAAGCCGTAGTTAAACAGTCCTAATATATCCCTCTATCTGCATACCGCTCATGTGGCTGTCCAAGAGACCCTTAAACAGCCCCAGCGTGCCTGCTCCCACCACCTTACTCGGCAGTGCATTCCACACCCCCACTACCCTTTGTGTGAAAAACTGCCCTCTAATATTCATCTTACTGCAATAACTTCTTACTGCATTTTCAATGCAGGTTCAGAAACCCAACACATGAATGAATTTAAGTTCTGAAACTGTACCCAAGCTGTGCTGCTTTCATGGTGCTATTTTTAAATGGTCTAATAGGGCAGGATTTGAGTTTGCTGGCACTTACCTCTGGAAAGCAGGAGCTGCCTGCCTGCTGCTAACCACAAGGACAGACAGAGGCCATATTGCTGAGGACTGCCTGTGCCTCACTACTGGAGTGGATAACTCCTCGAGGTAGAATGCAGTCATGGACATGAAAGATAGGAACTGCACACATCAGACCCACAAGGTAAATTTAAAAATTGATGCAAAGCAATTTACCAGGGCTCCATGGCAACCCCAACAGCTGTGTGCAAATTTACATAAAAAAAAAATTCTTATCTGAAACAAATGCTCCCCTTAAAGAACTTGAAGGGACCTTTACTAACAGTGAATACATCTCTTCCACCCACCAACCCTTTCAGAATTCAAAGCTGTCCCTGAGGCATCGGAATCCTGAGATGACATCTTGGATTCTGTTTTTAATTCCCATCGAGTACAGACTTCATTATCCTTTGGAAATGTAGTCCCTTGTGTCAGGTCTACACCCCGAAACCACTGACTCAGGAGTTCAAGGACAAACTGGTGTCATTAATCCTGTGTCTTCATTGAGCTAAAAACAAGAAGGGTATCTGAAGGATCTTGGGAATGATCATTGCGTTTGAATGGAATTGAGAGTCTGTCAGATCCTGAGAGCAGACAACCCAATGGTGGCAAAGCAGCATTTTGAGTACTTTTCCTCCTCCCCATGTTACGTGAGACTTAGGATCTTGCTGCTTCTGCCCTCCACTCCACCATCTTCTACCTGCACTGTTCTCATTGGCATTCTAGCTCACAATTCTTCTTCAATCTGCTGTGAGACCAGAAGGAATCCTCTCAGCTATCCCCAGTTCCTGGGTCTCATCCTCATTGATATCTATTTCTGGATTGGACAGTGATCTCACTCATTCCCCCCTCCCCTATCCACCCAAGAGAAATGTCAGGTAAACTCTAAAAGAAGAGCAGAACGTGACATATCCAAGTAGCAGCCTAGTTTGTGATTTTTCACTATGTTCCTATTAAATTTATCACTGGACTGAGCATTTTTGATCCCTTGCAATCTCTAATACAGAATAAAATTAATGAACAATTAAAAAGGCCTGGATTAGTGATGGATAACACAAATTTTCTTGAATGTTTTTGAGGATATCACAATGCATGAAGGAAATGTAGTGAATGTACTGCATGGATAATTCTCAGAAGGCATTTGATAAGCTGTCATAGAAAATTTCAATCAAGAAAGAAAGCATTAGGACATGGTGCTAAGGAAAATGTTGTCACTTAAATAGGGAAATAGATATTGGACAGAAAGCAAAGAGAAAATGGTTGATAGATGTTTTGCAATTTTCAGTATGCATAAATTGGCACCACCTAAAATCTCCTTCCTGTAATCAGCCAGTCACTTGTCATTTAGGCGTAAGAGAAAAATTTGTTGCTTTCAAATTAGACTTTGAGGGATGTTGGAGATGCAGCAGAACATAGGTAGAAGGTGGAAACAAGACTAAGTACAGATTGGAGAGAAATAACAGGGAATGCTAAACTACACCACATGAGAAATTCTTAATAGAGAAATTTGAGGAGGGAGTTTAGGTACAGATTTTCATACAGGTGGTAGTTCAAAATTGACAAGTGGGAACTGGATGCAGAAATCCAGCCCTATTTCTGACAGATGCAATTTTTGCTGGTAGGGAAAAGGGTCTGGGGTATGAATCACTCAAGATGGAAACCCAAATTCAACAGGACCATTTAAACTCAGTGCTGAATTCAAACAGATCACAAGTTGTCTTGCAAAGGTCTTAACCAGCAGTGCAAGAGTCACCAACTTTCACAGCTGACATAAATGCTCTTTAAGGTTGAATAAGGTCTGTTTATCTGTCATGACCCAAGCTTATTTACATCCCCAGCACTTTAGACATGGAAAAAGGCTGCAACTGTCGGAGAGTTAAAAATCTGCTGCATTACTTTGGTTGACAGTCAGGTGGCGTGGCATCTATTCCAGCAGAAAACGAAATAAGTTAGGCCCGCAGAAAGAAGTAGCAGAGGTGGGGGTCCTGTAGCTGCAGCTTTCTTACTTCTAATCTGTCAGGGAGATGGAAACCTTTGCAAGGATTCAGAGCAGGGGAATTAAGAACAAGAGGAAAAGAAAGTAAGGAAAATAAGGACAGTGAAAGGCAAATGAGGACCGAGTAAAAAATAGTAAGAAAGGGGAAAGAAAGATTAAAAGTGCCACCTTAAGGTTGTGTATCTGAATGTTCAGAGTACTCAAAACAAAATGGATGAATTAGTTGTATAGATAGATGTAAAGACATATCATACAGTTAGTATTATGGACATGTGGCTCCAAGTTGAGCAAGGATGGGAACTAAACATTGAGGGCTATTCAGTATTTAGGAAGGACAGACGGAATGGAAAAGGTAGTGGAGTTATATTGTCGATTAAAGATAATATTGATACAATATTGAGGAAATAGATGATGTGGAATCTGTATGGGTTGAGTTAAGAAACAATAAAGGGTAAAAAACATAGGTAGGGTAGTATACAGACCAGCAAACTGTAGTGGTAATTTTGGGAAAAGCATTAGACAGGAAATCAGAGAAGCATGTGTTAAAGGAACATCTGTGATTCTGGGCAATTTTAATCTGCATATAAATTGGGAGAGTCAAATTAGTCGCAGTACAATAGAGTGCAATTTCTGGAGTGCATATGGGATAGCTTTCTGGAGCAATACATTGAGAAACCAAGAAGGGAATAGGCCATCTTGGACTGGGTGCAATGAGAAAGGATTAGTTGGCAATCTAGTTGTGAGAGAACCCTTGGGGACGAGTGACCACAATATGGTAGAGTTCTTTGTCAAGGTGGGTAATGACATAGTTGATTCTGAGACCGGGATCCCGAATCTCAACAAAGGTAACTATGATGGTATGACGCATGAATTGGCCATGATAGACTGGGAAACATTACTGAAAGGAAAGACAGTGGACAGACAATGGCAGACATTTAAAGAATGAATAGGTGAAGTCCAAAAGTTCTTCATTCTTGTTTAGCGCAAAAGCAGTAAGGGAATTGTGGCCAAACCATGGCTTACAAGGGAAATTAGAGTAGTATCAGATTCAAAAAAGAAAAATGCAAACTGGCAAGAAAAGCAATTGGCCTAAGGATTGGAAGCAGTTTAAAATTCAGTAAAGGAGGACCAAGGGATTGATTAAAAAGAGAAAAACAGAATATGAAAGTAAGCTAGCAGGGCACATAAAAACTGACCGTAAAAGTTTCTATAGATATGCATAGAAAAAAATTTGACTAAAATTAATGTAAGCTGCATATTGTCAGAAACAGAGGAATTCATAAAAGTGAATAAAGAAATGGTTGTGGAATTATATTTGTAATTTTCTTCAGTCTTCACAAAGGAAGACATGAATGATTACACAAGATGTGCTGAGATAAACATGTTTTAATGAGGAGCTGAAGGATATCAGCATTAGGAAAGAAATGGGTTTGGGGAAATTGAAGGTGGATAAATCTCCAGGTCCTAATAATCTTTATCTCAGGGTATTTAAGGATATGATTCTGGAAATAGTAGATCCAATCTATTATTGGATTTTCCAAAATTTTTTAGACTCTGGAATAGTTCCTACAGATTGGGTAGCTGATGTAAGCCCATTTTTTAAAAAGGGAGGTAGAGAGAAAACAGGGAACTATAGACCAATGAGCCTAATGTCAATATTAGGGAAGTTGCTAGAATATATTTTCAAGCATTTCATACTTGGCATTTGAAAGACTGTGATATAATCAGACAAAGTCAGCATGGATTTTCAGAAGAGAAACCATCCTTGACGAATCTATTGAAATTCTTTGAGGATGTAACTACAGAGTTGACTGAGGAGAACCAGTGGATGTGGTTTATTTAGACTTTCAGAAGATTTTGACCAGGTGTCACATAATAGGCAACTATGTAAAGTTAAAGCACATGGGATTGCAGGTAATGTCTTGAGATGGATAGAAAGCTAGATGATAGACAGGAAGCAAACAGTTAGCATAAATGAATCTTTTTCTGATTGGATTGTTTGAGTACAGAAGTTCCACAGGAATCTGTGCTAGGACCCCAACTGTTCACATTATATATTAATGATTTGGAAAAGGGAACTAATTTGCAGGTAATATGAAGATGGGTGGCAGGGTAAGCTGTGAGGAGGATACAGAGATGCTTCAGCATGATTTGGACAGGCTGAGTGTGTGGATAAATGTAATACAATGTGGATAAATTTGAGGTTATCCACTTTGGTAACAATAATAGGAAGACAGATTATTACTTCAATGAATGTAAATTGAACAAGATGCATACTCAATGAGATCTTGGAGTCCTTGTCCACCAGTCGTTGAAATTAAGCACGCAGGTACAGCAGGCAGTAAAGTAAGCAAATAGTATGTTGGTCTTTATAGCAAGAGGATTTGAGTATAGGGATAGGATATTTTGAGTATAGGGTAGGTCATGCCTTACTAACCTCATTGAGTTTTTTGAGAAAGTGACCAGAGAGGTGGATGGGGGTAAGGCGGTTGATGTAGTATATATGGACTTTAGTAAGGCGTTTGATAAGGTGGCCCATGGAAGACTTCTACAGAAAATGCAGATGTGTGGAATAGAGGGTGATTTAGCTAATTGGATTAGGAATTGGCTGGCAGATAGAAGACAGAGGGTGGTGGTTGATGGGAGATATTCATCGTGGAGTTCGGTGACGAGTGGTGTGCCTCAGGGGTCTGTTTTGGGGCCCCTGCTGTTTGTAATTTTTATAAATGATCTGGATGAGGGTATTGAGGGATGGATCAGTAAATTTGCAGATGATACTAAAGTTGGTGGTGTGGTAGATAGTGAAGAGGGGTGTTTTAGTTTACAGAGTGACTTGGACAAGTTGCAGAGCTGGGCCGAGAGGTGGCAAATGGAGTTTAATGTGGAAAAGTGTGAGGTAATGCACTTTGGCAGGAACAATAAATGTGTAGAGTATAGGGCTAATGGTAGGGCTCTTAATAGTGTTGAGGAACAGAAGGATCTTGGTGTATGTGTCAATAGATCCCTGAAAGTAGGCAGTCAAGTGGATAAAGTTGTTAAGAAGGCATATGGAGTCTTAGCTTTTATTGGTAGGGGGATTGAATTTAGGAGCCGCAGCATCATGTTGCAGCTGTACAAAACTCTAGTGCGGCCGCACTTGGAGTATTGTGTGCAGTTCTGGTCGCCACATTATAAGAAAGATGTGGAGGCATTGGAGAGGGTACAGAGGAGGTTTACCAGGATGTTGCCTGGTATGGAGGGCAGGTCCTATGAAGAGAGGTTGAAGGATTTGAGGTTGTTTTCGTTAGAAAGGAGGCGGCTAAGAGGGGATCTTATTGAAGCATATAAGATGATTAGAGGTTTAGATAGGGTGGACAGTGATAGCCTTTTTCCTAGGATGGAGAAAGCTAGCACGAGGGGACACAGCTTTAAATTAAGGGGTATGAGTTATAGGACGGATATCAGAGGTAGGTTCTTTACTCAAAGAGTGATTAGGGAGTGGAATGCCCTGCCTGCAGCTGTTGTAGATGCGCCAAGTTTGGTGGCGTTTAAGAGGTTAGTTGATAAGTATATGGATGAGAAGGGAATGGTTTAGTTAGGAGGGGCATTGCTTTTTATTTTGGTCGGCACAACATCGAAGGCCGAAGGGCCTGTTCTGTGCTGTATTGTTCTATGTTCTATGTTCTATGAATATTTTGTTGCAATTACATAGGGCATTGGTGAGGTCACAACTGGAGTATTGTGTGCAGTGTTGGTGTCCTTATCTGAAGAAGGATTTGTTGCTAAAGAAGGAATAAACAGAATGTTTACCAAGCTGATTCCTGGTATGGTAGGTCTATCATAAGAGAAGACACTAAGTCAGTTAGGATTATACTCACTGGAGTTTAGACAGGTGAGTGAAGATCTCATAGAAACTTATAAAATTCTAACAGTATTAGAGAGGGTAGATAGAGAAAGAATGTTCCCAATGATGGGGGAGTCCAGAACTAAGGGTCATAGTTTGAGGAGTGGGGTAAACCCTTTAGAACTGGGGTGAGGAGAAATTTCTTCATCCAGACTGGTGAATTAGTGAAATTCACTACATCAGAATGTAATTGAGGCCAAAATGTTATCCAACTTCAAGAAGAAATTAGATATAGCTCTTGGGACGAAAGAGATCAAGGGATATGAGGAAAGGGAGATCAGTATATTGAATGTGATGATCAGCCATAATCAATATAAATAGCAAAGCAGGCTCAAAGGGCCAATTGGCCTACTCCTGTTTCTAGTTTGTATGTTTCTCTGACCCAGGATGACTATCCATTTAGACCCAATGCTCCAGCAATTCTTTGAAGTGAACATGGAAATTCATTTGGATTTGGTTGTGCTCCAAGTTGCGTCTTCTGATTGGATGTTGACTGTTGCATTTAGCGAAAGATTGCATGGTGTGAGGCAATTCATGCACAATCAGAGCTGTTTACCATTGTGCATGGCCTCCAAAAATGATCTAGTTCATGCAGTTTTGGAGTAGGAAATTGGGGTAATATTCATACAAATACTATTTGAACTTATTTCTGAATTGTAGAATACATTGGACAACTGATTTGCAAAATATCAAGCACTCTCATGTGATAAGGACTCACACCTTCTCTGTGCAAGGTAGGCCCCAAAATTCATGCATGTAATAATTCATCAGTGCCTTTGCATTTTATCGAAGGATAATTTAATTACCATCATTTGTATTGAATGTTTGATCACATTCTATAGCAATATAGTATGGATCTTCTTGACGATTGTTATTTTGTTCTCTTTCCCTCACATTTTTAGCCTCAAGATCCTTTATTTTCTGTTTATTATTGTGATGCTCCAGATGAAGACTTCTCTTCCATTCTGTCTGTTCTTGCAGACAAATGGTCTGTTTGAAGAAGTAAATGAAGCCATGATCAGTAATTCTTCTGGGTTATAAAATAAAATGTGATAAAAAATTTGGACTGCATGCTGAGTACAACCCTAGACATTAATATAAAATATTAATCAATGTCCTTAATATTATGTTGTTTCATTAGATTCTCATTGAACCAAATTACATCAGCTTTGCTGTCAGGTTATTATCTATCCACATCTCAGATTATTGATACCAAGGTTAATGTTATCCTAATGTTGTATTTTTATTACCGTTATAGACTTGCTTTCCCTATATCCTAATTTGTTTCTGAAGGATTTTGGATAAAATGGTGATTAAAGTTTTTAAAGTATATTCATTAGTGTCACAAGTAGGCTTACATTAACACTGCAATGAAGTTACTATGAAAATCCCCTAGTCATCACACTCTGGCACCTGTTTGGGTACACTGAGGGAGAACTTAGCATGGCCAATGCACTTAACCAGCCTATCTTTCAGACCATATCTTTGGTTTCAGGAGGAAACCAAAGCACCCAGAGGAAACCCAAGCAGACACAAGCAGAACATGCAGATTCTGCCCAGACAGTGGCCTAAGGCAGGAATTGAACTCAAGTCCCTGGCACTGTGAGGTAACAGTGCTAACCATGCGTCACCATGCTACTGATAGTAAACTTGATTCCAATACTGAAGAAGAGTAATACCTCAGGTCCAGATCATGTGCACCGTACTCAAGGTATACTCATGGAAACTAAGAAAGAGATAGTAGAGGCACTAGTTTAAAACTTCCAGAGAAGATAGTGCCAGAGCATTGATGGGCAACTTATCTTAATCTATATAGGAACTGGGATATAGAACAGATTCTCAGATCTGTAGACCAGTGAGCTTAACATCAATAACAATAAGTGTATTGGATTCCATAAAAAAAAAATGATAGAAGAGCAATCAAAGAAGAAAACATAAGAACGATATCAGTTTTGACTTTGGAAGGCAAGGTCATGCTTAACTAACCCCATTCTGTAAAGTAACTGGAAGATACTGCAGGTAACTGTGAAGAACTGGAAGATACTGTAAAGTAACTGGAAGATAAAGATACTGCGATACAGCTTATATATTTGCATTTTTAAAAAGCCTTTGATAATGTACCACATGTTAGGCTTATGACAAACGTTAGAATATGTGGAGCCAAAGGACAAATAGCAGAATGGTTGAAAACTAGATGAAAAAAAAGAAAGCAGATATTAAGGATAAAGAGTAGTTATTTCAATAGGAAAGGAAGGTTCCACAAGTTTCAGTGTTAGGATCACCATTATTCATAATTTACATTATTGATATGGGCTAAGGAATAATAACTTAATATCAGAAATTGTAGATGATACCAAACCCCAGAGTCATGGAGACTTGCTGGGTGTGATGGTGGTGAGCAATGTAGCCTAACTAACACTGAAAAAGAATGCAGTGTGTTACAAGAAAACATTAGAAATCATAATTACAAATTGACTTTAGCATTGATAAATGTGAGTGTGTGCACATCAGTCTGAAAAATAGAAACATCACTTACACTTTGAAAAAATAAGAAACTGAAAAAGTAGAAGAGCCAAAGAGATGTAAAGATACAGGTCAATAAATCATTAAAAACAGCACCATAGTTTAGCAAAACAATTAAAACTGTTAATAAAGCACTGGGATTTATTTCTAGAGGTACATCATTCAAAAATGTTCAAAAATATTGAAGTTAAATTAGAGCTCCGTGCAGTTACGATCATTTATAGTTGCTGCCTATAAAACCAGTTCAAAGTCTATCTTTTTTTTAATAAACCTTTCTTCACCAACCCTTTCCCTAGCTAGCAACAAATTCCTTCTGGTTAACATAGCATATGGTCATGTTTCATTAACTAATGCTATTAACTTGTTCAACATAGTCTGTCCCCAGTTCATATTCACCATCTGCTCTGATCCTTTATACCACACCAAGCTGCTCAAAACTGTAATCCCATCTGATGTTCCTATGCTATTATCCTGAAACCTCTCACCCAATGTAGTCAATATTCTTCATGCCAGTAGAACTATAAGTAAGTTTTTTTTATTAGTCACAAGTAAAGCTACATTAACACTGTAATGAAGTTACTGTGCAATTCCCCTAGTTGCCACAATCCAGCACCTGTTTGAGTCAAATGCACCCAACCAGCATGTCTTCCAGACTGTGCAAGGAAACCAGAGCACCCAGAGGAAACTCCACACAGACAGTGATTCAGTCCAGGAATTGACAGCAGTGTTTACTACTGTGCCATAGTACTCAGCACTGAGATCTAGTTACCTGTAGCAGTCTAGATATTCCAGCCCATCCTTCCTCTCTCATTATAAGTAGTATATAAAATTTATTACCTATCTTTACATCGCTTGAACAATATATTCTCTTAACTTACTGTGAGTAGCATTATGAGTAGCTATCAAATAATGAAATAGTAGGCACTTGGTATTATTTAAATTGGGGATAGCTGATAAAGAAGATTCATTTACAAGCATTCTCCTTTTGTGATACTCACAGGATGATGACTCAGTGCAATGGAGAGAATTGCCCAACCATCCTGATTTCCACCTACCTCATTGTAGATAGTTAATTACAAAACCAGTCACACCAGCCACTTGGCAGCGAACAGAACTGACCTCTTTTTGCTTTTGTACTTTTGCATATTGTATCTTGTGGATTTGCTGCCGTCTCATGGAAAACTGCTTTACAATTTCTGCTTGTACTTCTTGATGTAAAGATGCCGGCGTTGGATTGGAGTGGTAAGAACTCAGTAAGAATTTAGCAACACCAATTATTAATCCAACCGATTTATTTGATAGTAAAAAAGCGAGCTTTCAACACTCCCGTGTCTTCATCAGGCAAGTGCAGTGTTCTGGTCTGCAATAGCACACATCAGCACAGACAGTCAGAGATTGCTGATTAGAATGCGAATCCTTACATCTAACCTGCTATTCAAGTGTTAAAGTGGCTAACAATGTGTGTGAAGGGGATCCTGAGCATTGTTAGAGAATTGTGTATTTTCTCCAGACAGCACAGTAAGTGAGGTTTTTTGCTAACCCAGGCAAGTTACGGGGGTTACAGATAGTGTGTCATGAAGCCAAGATCCCTGTTAAGACCGTCCTCATGTGTGCGGAGCTTGGCTATCAGTCTCTGCTCAGCGACTCTGCGCTGTCGTGTATCACGAAAGCCCCCTTGAAGAACATTTACCCGCAGGTCGGAGGCCGAATGCCCATGACTGCTGAAGTGTTCGCCCACAGGAAGGGAACTGTTTTGCCTGGTGATTGTTGAGCGATGCTCATTCATCCGCTGTCGTAGTGTTTGCATGGTCTCCCCAATATACCATGCTTCGGGACATCCTTTCTTGCAACGTATTAGGTAGACAACGTTGGCCGAGTTGCAAGAGTATGTACCGTGTACCTGGTGAATGGTATCCTCACGTTTGATGATGTCGTCCATGTCTATGATCTGGCATGTCTTGCAGAGGTTGCTGTGGCAGGGTTGTGTGGTATTGTGGTCACTGTTCTCCTGAAGGTTGGGTAGTTTGCTGCGAACAATGATCTGTTTGAGGTTGTGCGGTTGTCTGAAAGCAAGAAGTGGGGGGGTGGGGATGGCCCTAGCGAGATGTTCATCGTCATCAATGATATGTTGAAGACTCCGGAGAAGATGTCGTAGCTTCTCCGCTCCGGGGAAGTACTGGACAACAAAGGGTACTCTGTCCACCGTGTCCCGTGTTCGTCTTCTGAGGAGATCAGTGCGGTTTATCGTTGTGGCACGTTGGAACTGTCGATCGATGAGTCGAGCGCCATATCCTGTTCTCACGAGTGCATCCTTCAGTGTCTGGAGGTGTCTGTCACGATCCTCCTCATCTGAGCAAATTCTGTGTATACGGAGGGCTTGTCCATAGGGAATGGCTTCTTTAACGTGTCTAGGGTGGAAGCTGGAGAAGTGGAGCATTGTGAGGTTGTCTGTCGGTTTGCGGTACAGTGAGGTGCTGAGGTGACCGTCCTTGATGGAGATGCGTGTGTCCAAGAATGCAACTGATTCTGGAGAATAGTCCATGGTGAGTCTGATGGTGGGATGGAACTTGTTGATATCATCATACAGTTGTTTCAATGATTGTTCACCATGAGTCCAAAGGAAAAAGATGTCATCAATGTATCTAGTATATAACCTTGGTTGGAGATCTTGTGTGGTGAAGAAGTCTTGTTCGAACCTGTGCATGAAGATGTTGGCATACTGAGCCTTCTTGAGCCTTAGAGAAGTGGAAACTGTGATAATGTGATCAAAGTGTATTCCAGAGAACAGTGAAAACAGGAGACTAATTAAGGGAGTGTTAGTCTCTCCAAGCAATTTATCAAACACATTAGGCTAAATGGTTCTCTATAAATCATATGATCCTCACAATTGTTCCACCTCTTCAGTGTAAAAATTGAAATTGTTGGTAATATTTATAAATTGTTCAATAATTGAAGATAAATCAAGTCATTTGGTCCACCTTAATTTGGCTATCCACAAAAATCCTAATATTAGCCAGTTGGAGCCAGTTTTACCCCCCGTCCACACCCACCTGCTGGGAGCCAGTAAAATTCAATCCAATCGATCTGATTTAACATTCTTGGTGAAAAGCACTTGTGACTGGACAGTGGCACTGTGCTTCCCAGGACAAGTTCATCTATTGGTATCTCTTACACACGGAGCTCTAAAGAAATAAATTTGTTAACTGAGTATCCTGGTTGTTCTGGCTTTGCTCTGTTCATGAGATTTAATACAGGTATTGGATCCCTTATCCAGTGTCTGAAAATCCAGAAGGACCCAAAAGCTGGTTCCTGATTCTCCCTGCTCTTTGGGCCCAGAATTATGCATAGTGACACAGTGACCTCAAATTGCCAGGAACTGGGTTCAATTCATCCTGGAAATTTGCATGTTTTCCCCTGTCTGCGTGGGTTTCTTCCAGATGCTGTGGTTTCTTCCCACAATCTGAAAGACGTGCTGGTTAGATTATTGGCCATGCTAAATTCTCCCTCAGTGTATCCGAATAGGTGCCGGAGTGTGGTCACGAAGGGAGTTTCACTGTAACCTCATTGCAGTATTAATGTAAGCCTATTTGTGACTAATAATAAACAACTTTAATTTAAAGGCATAGGTCTGCCTGGTATTATCCTTATCCTTTCTTTTTTCCGTCCCGGCTGTTTCCAATTCGGTGGAAAACTCAGCCCAACTTTAAAATCATCTTAAACCCCCAACTCCCCAACTAAGACTTCCCAAAACCTGGAAAATCTCCATATCCAGTACATATGCAATCCTGCACTTCTCTACATTGAGGTCCTTGTAAGAAATGTCCTTTTTATCTTTTATTTAGTACTACCCCATTATAATTGCAACAATAAAACAACATCAATTATTTATATTGGCTTTATTATATATTCATAATTTCCTTTATTCACTTTCGTAAGCCCAACTTCCGAACTCCTAAGTGTCTTGGTCTTTGGCTTTCTACTGGTTATAACATTTCTGTATTAATGATTGGCTCATCCACAGCCTCAGCTCCAATTTTGACAGATTAATTCTCACTAAAATCCTACTTCTCTTTCACCTGGACCGTCCGTCCCCAGATGAGGTCCGTATCTCTGCTCCTTTAAATCCAAAGAATGCAGACTTGAAGGAATGTGATGGATAACCCATTTAGTCATTCACTGCCAGATCTGACTATACCAGTATCGGGTCCTGCTTTGGTCTGATAAAACTTCCCACTAATTCAGGGTCATGCTGAAATGCAAAGATAACCACGATAGTAGTGTGGCTCCTTTAAGAGGTGATCCATCATGGACCAAGTAACCTTGTGACTGGGCTGGAACTAATAAAGCACAAGCGTGCAAAACTTGGCTGATCAGGAGTTCCCCCAATCCATATCTCTGCATGTCCCTAAGACTGGAAGTTGGCAGTTGGAGTCAAGGGCTGTAATTTTACCAGCACGCCAGCCTCGATTCCAGGGGAGGAGAGGCTTGGAGAATGGAATTTTCTGTTGGCCTCGGGCGAGATCATACGAATCTCAGGCGTACATGACAGTAAATTTCCATACGGTGTTGGCAGTTGACCTATATGGTTATACTCTTGAACCTACAGTTGTGAATAATCTTTGCATTCAATAAATCTTCCAGTTTGTCATTGCTACATCGAATAGCCTCAAGTAGCAACAACTTCCGGCTTTCTTTTCTCTATTTTGCTTTGTCACTAAGATTTACACCATTAAATCCACTATCTCTGTAGCTTCCCACCCTCCCACCAGCCCATCAACAAAGCCTCCCTTAATGCTTTCTCTTCCCTAGTCCTGAATTTGCATCTTTCTCTAGTTTCTCTTCTCATGCACTCTCTGTGAGACACATTTCCCAGTCCCTATTCCCATTAAACTGTTGGCCACTCAACTTCCCTTCCTGATATTGTCAGCTGATATTGTTATTGATTCTCTCTCTTTAGGTCATGTCTCTCTCTCTCTCCTTTAGATCTCCCCTCTCCTCAATAACCAGTTCTTAATCCCAGTGTCCCTGCAAAATACTGCCTCATCTCCAATCGTCCCTTCTTCTCCAAAGTTCTTGAATCTGTCTTGTTGCATCCCAAATCCATACTGGTCTTTCCCAGGATTGTTTGAATGTCTCCAATTAGACTTCCACCCTCACCATAATCCTAAAACGGTTCTTATCAGAGTTATAAATGACATCCTATCAGTGCTTGTGCCAAACGTACTCTATCGCTAGCCATCCTTCTCAAATTGCCTTCAACCTTTAACATGGTTGATCACATCAACTCCTCCTCCAACCTCTCCACTGTTAGCCATTCGGGTGTACCCACTAGCATGATTCATAAAAGATAGACACTCCTTATCTAATTCAAATGGTTACAGAAAACGATTTCAGGTTTAGCAAGTTAAGAAAAGAAATATAAAAAAAAAGCAACTGCTTTGTTACTTTAGCCCTGACAGGTCAATTCCTCACTGATATCTTTTATCAAAATGGTCAAATAAGCTGTCTGATTTTCAGCGAGTAAGCACTTAGCTATATTCAACTCAAATATACTATCAGCTGTGATCATACAATCACTCAGAAGTGGCCAACTCTTGCAGTCATAGTCCCTTCTCCTGATGGTCAGTCAGGTGCTCGCTCTCTCTCTGTCTTTCTCTCTCTCTGAGATCTCCTTCCAGCAATCAGCAGGACCTTCTCCCACTTTGACTGCAGTACCAGTCTCCAATATTTTCACTCTTTTATGACCTTTCTCAACTAATGGGGCTAGTTTATTATATTATTAAGGCATGTTGCCCCATGAAACTTCTTTGAAAAGCACAATACCCAGTTATGCTTTTTTTACTATCAGCCCAGAAGGTTGTTCATCTTTTTTTTAGCTTTCTCCATGGTTTTCCAGTATGTAAAGCCTCTTATCATCAAATTTCCAAAAAGAGGTGTTTATATCCTGCTGGAACATTCCAGGCCTTGTCTTCAAAACTAAAACATCCATGTCTCTGTGGCTGGCTTATAATCTCTGACATTTTCTTTTAACAGCATTTGTTTAATCTCTCAGCTAGGTGAAGTTTCTTTTGGAAAAATGGCACAAACATTGCTTTTTCAGTCCAGGTCATTTTATCACAAAATCAATGGGCAATCTGACATTCATTGCCCCAAATCTGTTTAAAAGAGTTTGTTTTGCCGCAGTCTGCATTAGTTTGATTCTATTCTGATCTGTCTAAAGGTAAGAACTCAGTAAGAATTTAGCAACACCAATTTTTAATCCAACCGATTTATTTGATTGTAAAATTGTGAGCTTTCAACACTCCGTGTCTTCCTCAGGCAAATGCAGTGTTCTGGTCTGCAATAGCACACATCAGCACAGACAGTCAGAGATTGCTGATTAGAATGCGAATCCTTACATCTAACCTGCTATTCAAGTGTTAAAGTGGCTAACAATGTGTGTGAAGGGAATCCTGAGCATTGATTAGAGAATTGTGTATTTTCTCCAGACAGCACAGTAAGTGAGGTTTTTTGCTAACCCAGGCAAGTTACGGGGGTTACAGATAGTGTGTCATGAAGCCAAGATCCCTGTTAAGACCGTCCTCATGTGTGCGGAGCTTGGCTATCAGTCTCTGCTCAGCGACTCTGCGCTGTCGTGTATCACAAAAGCCCCCTTGAAGAACATTTACCCGCAGGTCGGAGGCCGAATGCCCATGACTGCTGAAGTGTTCGCCCACAGGAAGGGAACTGTTTTGCCTGGTGATTGTTGAGCGATGCTCATTCATCCACTGTCGTAGTGTCTGCATGGTCTCCCCAATGTACCATGCTTCGGGACATCCTTTCTTGCAACGTATTAGGTAGACAACGTTGGCCGAGTTGCAAGAGTATGTACCGTGTACCTGGTGAATGGTATCCTCACGTTTGATGATGTCGTCCATGTCTATGATCTGGCATGTCTTGCAGAGGTTGCTGTGGCAGGGTTGTGTGGTATTGTGGTCACTGTTCTCCTGAAGGTTGGGTAGTTTGCTGCGAACAATGATCTGTTTGAGGTTGTGCGGTTGTCTGAAAGCAAGAAGCGGGGGGTGGGGATGGCCCTAGCGAGATGTTCATCGTCATCAGTGATATGTTGAAGACTCCGGAAAAGATGTCGTAGCTTCTTCACTCCGCTAAAGGTAGCCAGAGAATCACTTATAATGGCTTCTCTTCCTGCTCTAAAACCATTATTTCTGGTGCTGTCTATACTTGGCCACCTCCTTTATCACAGTTCTAAACTTGGTATGGCTCCTGCTCTGCCCAGGACTGCAAGAAACTACAAAAGGTCGTGAATGAAGCCCAATCCTCCAGGAGGCCCCAGGGGTCTGATCACGGCTCATCCTCCTCCCCCATACTACCTGCCCTTTGTTTTCTGCACCCGGGCGCGCTCTTTCAGGTTTTTTTCTAACTCCACATGCGCAGTTCAGAGCTCCGATCATTCCAGCAGCACTAAGCTCCATCCCACAGCATGGACTGGATCAAAGCCATCAAAAAGCGTACGGGTGCACTGGAACGAGGATTCTGGGCTCGGATCCATTTTACATTGGGATCTGGCCCTCAGCCTTCGATTGGTAAAATCAGGCTCATTGTGTTCAATTCTGGTCGCCACAGTACCAGAAGGATGTGGAGGCTTTGAAGAGGGTACAGAAAAGATTTACCAAGATGTTGCCTGGTATGGAGGGCATTAGCTGTGAGGAGAGGTTGGACAAACTTGGTTTGTTCTCACTGGAACAAAAGAGGTTGAGGGGCAACCTGATAGAAGTCTAAAGATTATAAGGAGCATGGACAGAGTGAATAGTCAGAAGCTTTTTCCCAGGGTGGAAGAGTCAATTACTGGGGTTTAAAGGAGATGTACGAGGCAAGTTTTTTTACACAGAGGATGGTGCATGCCTTGAATTCATAATGGAAGAAGTAGTGACAACAGATACGATAGTGACTTTCAAGGAGCATCTTGACAAATACATGAATAGAATAGGGATAGCCGGATATGGTCCCCAGAAGAGTAGGGGGTTTTAGTTCAGTCAGGCAGCATGGTCAGTGCAGGTTTAGAGAGCCAAAGGGTCTGTTCCTGTGCTGTAATTTTCTTTGTTCTTTGTTATATAGTGGAGAGGTGATGTCCTATTGTGTAAGACTGTTAATCCAGACATGTAACTAATGTTCTGGTGACGTGAGTTCAAATCCCATCATGGTAGATTTAGGACGTTGAATTTAAAGAAAACCTGGAATTAAGAATCTACTGATGACCATGAAACTATTGTTGATTGCTCTAAAAACACATCTGATACATTAATGTTTTTAGGGAAGCAAATCTGCCGTCCTTACCTAATCTGGCCTACATGTAACTCCAGACCTACAGCAACGTGGTTGACTCTCAACTGTCCTCTAAACAAAGGCAACTAGGGATGGGCATTAAATGCCGGCCAGCCAAAAACAAATCAGTGGAAGGATTATTTTTGTTGTAGCTAGCTCAGAGAGGAACCGTGTTCAAACAAGAACTCAGCTTTTATGACAGAGCAACTACTTAAACCAAAGAACTGTATTACAAAACCGTGTTGGGCTTTTCATTCAATATTGCTTAATTAAGGTTTGGCTGGAACACAAGTTCATCAGTGTGTGGAAATAGAAGTTACTTCAGTGAACAACTCTATGGTTCAACAGTTTGATGAAAAATAACAACAGCTGAACTAAATAGCCATTACGAGCAGCTTGTTAACAGGCTTTGTGAACAACTTCAACTATAAATAAATAATGAAGGGACAGACACAAATTAATGAAACTTCTGCAACTTGGAAGTTCTTTCAACGACCCAACAAGTAGAACAAACTCAAATTAACTTAGGGACAAATTAAGAAGGGCAGCCACACCCCCCCCCACCCGCCCTCAAAGGAAGGGGTGGATGGTCTGAACAGAAACCAAAGTCCAAAGGAAACTTAGAACATTTAATCAAAATGTAATTATCAGGGTCTATAAAACATCCCAGCCCCTGCGGTGGGCACGGAAGGCGTCAACTGTGCCTGTGGACACCGCATGCTACCTCTCCAGGGACACCTGGCCACAAATGTAGCTGTGGTAGAGAAGCAGGCAGTCCTTCTGCAACTTGGAACCTCAGATATGCTTGGCCTTTTGATGAAGATCAAGTGTCAGATCAAATCCTAGATCTGATACGATGCCTTTTCTCATCAGCTTGGATCGTCTGTGAACCTTTTGTGGGGATCATGAGTTGGATTCAATTTAAAATAACATTGTTTCTTTGAAGAAAGAAAAGAGATGGACTAAGGGCTTGCTAAGTCCACTCTACAAATTGGCTTTTTAAATTTAAGAAAGGAATGTTTCTTTGAATAATGCAATTAATCAGGGACAACATTGTAAAATGAGGTAAGGAAAAAGTGAAGTGGGACCTAGATCTGATTAATCAAGGACAGATAGTACATGCAAAAGCTCAAGAAGCAGGTGAATGACATTCAAGGCAGGTTTCTCAACCTAATAATCCATCCAGGATTATATTCTTTAAAAAGAGTATAAATCAGAGATTTTGGGTCACATTGGTGCAGTAAATGGTGGGGAGAAACTCCTAAAGAAAGAAACTATTGGAGTTGGAGGAGTTGTGGAGCAGAATTCTCCTTGTTTGAGACTAGAGATTGGAATTTATGGCCTCGCTCATTCCAAAGCCATAAAATCCCACCTGAGGTCAACAGATATTTCCATTGTCCGTCTCTCACCTGCTCCGATTCCATGGCAGGCGGGGTGGTAAAATTGTGGCCCAAGTGTAGTGGCAGTTGACTCTGTTGATGCCTTCTCACTGGTCAGAATGGTGAGATCCTGCACCAGATTCTGTGCTTGGAATCTGGTCTGCCAGATGATTTGCCCTCTGATTCACCTGGCAGATCAGCAGTTCGTGGGTTCAAAGGTCTTGGTGCCACATTTCAATGCCGGTCTAGCACATCCATATCACTCTCTCCAGCCCACCTTTCTTCACCAGACTATGCAGGATGAGAGCAACCCAGAGGGGAAAGGCTTAGCAACCTCAAGAAGATATCTACTCCTTGATTCAATCATTCTTCCTTCGAGCTCATCACCTGCACGGCACGCACGCTCCATGTGGACCTCTACCCACTACTTCCGAAATCTTCACCAGTCCCCTTGCAGTAAATAACACGGAATCCCTTTAGCTCGCTTGTTTGTGAGCTTTACATGCAGTCTTGTCAGGGTTCAGTTTCCCTCCTCTCAGTCTTCCTTCTACCTTCCATTATTCATTTTCTTCATCAACTTCCTTGCCTCTCTGCCTGCCATTGTGGACACTCACCCTACCTCTCCCCCTCTCTGCACAGCCCTCCTTCCATACTGTTCTCCCTTGTCTTCATCAGGCCACCAACACCAACACCTCTCTCCCCTTCATCTCACAACCCATTCCGGCTGAACTGCGGACCTTTGTTGAGATGGCTGAATGAGTCCCATAGTGCCATGCTGTCCAGATGGACATTGGTGCGTGTCACCAATGAGAATGAGATTCTCCGTACTCCCCAACTCCAGATGCAGTAGTGAACCAAGATGGTGACTCAGAAGGAGATCCATAGATCTAGCAGTTCCATGAAGACCAGCTTGGCATGGAAATGGCAAGCAGGAGCCAATTTGCAGAGGGGGTGAATAACAATCCAAAAGCAGTGCAGCACGATGGCAGAAAGGCTTTGTTGCACTCACCTCAAGGTCTCTGGTGAGCTGAGGGCCATCATGTACGCAGCTCTCTTTAACATTGGAATGTGATGCCAATGTGATTTCCTGCCAGTGTGAGGCAAGATTGAAAGGTCTGATGGGGCACCAGTGGGCAGGTATTTCAATGAACATTCATGAGATACAAATGAATGAAAATGATGACTATACCACCAGACAGTAGGAAGACCGACGTACACCATTAACCTGCCACTGGGAGAATTGCAAAGTGATTTTACGTCACCAGGTTTCTGACTCTATGTCCACCCATCACCGAACTACTACAGCCAGGATAGGAGAATTCCACCCACAAAGACATGAGGCATCAAGCAGAAAAGCGAAAGGAGAGAGGGAAGGAAGGAGGGAATGAGGAGGGAGGGTAGGGAAAAGAAGCAAATGAAGGAGGGAGGGAGGAGAGGAAATGGAAGGGAGGGGAGAGACGGGAAGGAAGGAGGGAGGGAATGGAAGGAGGGATGGAGGGGAAGGAAGAAGGAAGGGAGGGAGGAAAGGGAAGGAAGAAGGTTGGGAGGGGAAGGAAGGAGGAAGGGAGGGGAGGAAAGAAGGAGGGAGGGAAGAAGGGCGAGAAGGAGTGAGGGACTGAGAAACAGAGGATCAGAAGAAGGGAGGGAGGGAGGGAAAAAGGGAGGGAGGAAGGGTCGGAGGAAGGGAGGGAGGAAAGAAGACATGTTTCAAACAGTAAGTATGAAAACAAAATATAAAATAATTGGAACGTAAAAGTTGTCTGGGCCCAGCCAGTGGCAGAATCAGCCCAGATTATCATCATAGTTTGGACCTGAGTACAAGATAAGGAATATTTTCAAATAATTCACCTGTGATCTGTGTGCATTTTCTGCTCGATGCTTTTCTAGAAGCTTCTCTGGGGAGACCACTGCACTACTATTGATAGGTTCAAGTCTCTAAAAACAAGAATAAGAACAATACTTTCATAGTTTTACATTTGTTAACATTTAACTTTGCAGCAAACAATAAATTGGATACTTTTCACCCAAGTATATTTTTGAAATGACTGAATTTTGTTCTGTAATGTGGCCTCACATTAAAACTCCCTTTATCTGGTCCAGAAGCAAAGGTAACCATCACACAGTAGAGTTTTAAAAACAGTGGAGAAATGCTGTTCTACATTATAATATGATAATATCCCCTCTTTAAAATAATGGCACTAGATTCTTTTTAACTGGAAAGAAAATTAAAGTTGAATTAGTTCAATCTTGTTCAATTAACTAATGTTAATAATATTATTTAAATTAACTAATGTTAATTATTGAAAAAAAACTGACGATTTTCCTTGCTATTTAGTTGAAGAGTATATTTGAGTTCATTTGGGTTAATGATTAGAATGGACATGATGGGGGCAATTCTCTCAGCCCATTGCACTGGTTTAGCATTGCCACTTGCTCTTGCAGTACAACGAGGCGGGAGACATCAACAGAGGTCATTTAGCAGGCTTCTCACTGGGCGCCACAATCTCCAAGGGTCTCCAGGGATAGGATTTCCAGAGTCATCAGCTCTGCGCTGGAAATCACTGCGGAGCTGATTTAAATATTAGATTTTAATACTATTAACAGGTTTGGGACTGAAATTTCCAGGCCGACTAGCCTCCCCCACCTGTCCAGGAATTGTTCGTTCCAGCGGCGTTTATAACAGCTTCCCACTAAAGGAGAATTGGCAGTCGATCCTGCTGGAGTGAAGGGAGGCCATGTAGGCTCCAGAAGGCGGTGGGGTAAGGGGCGCAGAGGCTTGGTCCCCCAGCACTGCACATGGGGCAGATTGGCAATGTCCAAGGGCCATTTATACTACATTGTAAAATCGTAAAACTATCATTTGTGCTAGTGAAATGTATGCATATTAGACTCATAGGATCACTACAGTGTAGAAAGAGGCCATATAGCCCATCGAGTCTGCACTGACAATAATCCCCTCCAGGCCCTATCCCCATAACTCCCATGTATTTACCCTCCCAATCCCTCTAATACTAAGAGACAATTTAGCATGACTAATCAATCTAACCAGCACCTTTCTGATGGTGGGAGGAAACCCGAGCACTTGGAGGAAACTCATGCAAACATGGGGAGGACGTGCAGACTCTACTCAGACAGTGACCCAAGCCAGGAATTGAACCAGTGCCCCTGATGCTGTGAGGCAGTAGTGTTAACCATTGTGCCACCATGCCGCCCCATTTTGTTAGATCTCAAAAGGTCTCTTTCTTTGTGAAATGGAAAGGAATGTTGCTGGAATTTAAGTGCACAGTTGTATAGAAAGCAACTTTAAGAAATGGTGGAAAGATTCCCGAACTGATTATCAGTGTTTTGAACGATATTAAATGCTTCTTCTATGGTCAACAAGTCCTGGTATTGGACTTGAACTCAGAGCTTCAGGTCCAGAGGTAGAAATGCTATCACTGCACCACAAAGTCTCCTTAGTGTCCTTGCAAAACAGCATCACTCTTACAGAGGTGACTACACTTTGGAAGTATTTCAATAGGCTGTGAAGTGCTTTAGGATATCCAGTGATTTTGAATGGTATCGGTCAGAACTCTACCACCTCACCCGCCATGGAATCAGTGCAGGCTAGGGTCCCACAATGGAAATTTCTACTTGCCTCGGATGGGAATTTCTGGTCTTGTCAAAGCAAGGCCTTAAAATCCCACACATCATATCTTACTTTAGGAAGCAGTACACAAGCTAACGATACTGTAGAAACTGTATTGCTGATATTCAAGATGCAGTAAGCAACACAAATGTGTGCGTTGTGTTACAGGTCGATCATTTCCATTGTAACCTGGAAAGAATTTAAGATGGAAATGTATGGGAGTTGTGTGAAGATTTGAGATGCAGAAAACTGAAGAAATCCAGATTGTGAATTGTGTGTCCCCTGTGGCTGTGAACAGTTGTCAATCCTCAGATTGCTCTGTCCTCTTTGAAGTTATACTTTCCAGACTGTGACTTATCCAGTTTATAATTTATAAGCCTGAAGGTTTGGTAACTTCTGTGCCTGGTCTTGTTCCCTCATTGGTGAATAAATTCAACATTCTTATAGCTGCTAGTTTCAGTGGTCTGGTTTCGGTTAAAATTGTTGGGAAAGGGGTTTCAAGCATTGTGTACAGTCCATAAATATGGAACTCTTGGATACTCCCATGTTGATAAATAACAGGCGGTGCAACAAATCATTTTCAGCAGCCTACCTAATAATATGAGACTGTTGGACAGCAGCTATTAATACGAGACACGCTAGGTGAGGTTATCTGTTGAAGTGCCATATTATGGATAAGTCTGAAAAGTTAACTCCATTTTTCTTTTGCACCGGAATTCTACTGCCTCACCCACCACGGAATCGGTGAGGGGTGGGCAACAGAAATGTTTGTTGACCTCAGGTGGGTGTAATAAGTGTTCGGAGGCAGAAGTCCCTTCACCAAAATCCCTTTATTTACAACCCCAACAGCAGTACACAGAGTGCTATAGACCTACTGTCTACCTTCAGGAGTAAGAACTCAGTAAGAATTTAGCAACACCAATTTTAAATCCAACCGATTTATTTGATAGTAAATTTGCAAGCTTTAGACACTCTGTGTCTTTGTCAGGCAAATGCACAAGTTCCTACTACTACCCTTGATTGGTCCTAACCTCACCCTAGTCATTCTTTTATTTCTTACATAAAAGTAAAAAGCCTTAGGGCTTTCCTTTACCCGACCCACCAAGGACTTCTCATGCCCCCTCCTAAGCCCTTTCTTTAATTCATTCCTAGCTACCTTGTAACAGTCAAGTGACCCAACTGAACCTTGTTTTTTCATCCTTACATACTTTCCTTTTTCCACTTAACAGGACATTCAACCTCCTTTATGAACCATCGTTCCCTCACTCAGCCATTTCCTGCCTGCCTGCCTGCCAGGGACATACCTATCAAGGACACGCAGTATTTGTTCCTTGAAAAAGCCCCACTTTTCATTTGTGCCCAAACCTGACAGTTTCTGTTCCCATTTTATGTTCCCTTATTCTTGACTAATCGCACCATAATTATCTCTGCCCCAATTATAAATCTTGCCCTGTTGTGTGACCCTATTCCTCTTCATTGCAATAATGAAGGACACCAAATTGTGGTCACTATCTCCAAAATGCTCTCCCACAAACAAGTCTAACACTTGGCCCAGTTCATTACCCAGTACCAAGTCCAATGCGGCCCCACCTCTTGTCAGTTTATCCACGTATTGTGTCAGGAAACTCTCCTGCATGCACTGTACAAGTGTCCCATCTGAACTATTCGACCTACAAAGGTTCAATCAATATTTGGAAAGTTAAAGTCGACCATGGTAACTATCCTGTCACCTCCACACCTATCCATAATCTGCTTTGCCATTTCCTCCTCCACATCTCTATTATTATTTGGGAGCCTACAGAAAACGCCTAAGAATGTGACTGATCCTTTCCTATTCCTAACTTTAACCCATATTACCTCAATAGGCTGATCACCCTCACTTTCAGCAGCCGTTAAACTATCCTTGATTAACAATGCTATTTCTCTACCTCTTTTACTGCCTTCTCTACTCTTACTGAAACATCTATAACCCAAAACTGCCAAAAACCATTCTTGTCCCTGTTCTAACCATGTCTCCGTAATGGCCACAACATCATAGTCCAAGTACCAATCCACACTCCAAGTTCACCTACCTTATTCCTGATGCTCCTTGCATTGAAGTAGATACAGTTCAATCCATCATCCTGTCTGCCTGTACACTCCTGCGACCTTGATACCTTCCTCCGTACCTCGCAATCCTCAACACAGGCTTTTGGACTACATCTCACTTTCCCAAGCCCCTGACAAATTAGTTTAACTTAGTTTAAATTAGTTTAACCACACCCCCCCACTCCCTCCTTTCTCTGTCTTCCTACCCCCCTCCCTCCTTTCCCTAATGCTTCCCCTGCCACATCCTCCTTTCTCTGCTCCATCTCTTTGAAATGATTTACTGTGTCACTTCTCATCCTTGTTTTGAAATTCCATGAAGCACTTAGAACGCATTTGCCTGACAAAGTCACAGAGTGTCAAAAGCTCGCAAATTTACTATCAAATAAATCAGTTGGATTTAAAATTGGTGTTGCTAAATTCTTACTGAGTTCTTACTACCCCAGTCCAATGCCAGCATCTCTACATCATACCTTCAGGAGTGCCAGAGGAACTGACATTCCCGGTTAAATACAAGGAAAAGACTCCCTGATTCACTCATCAATTGGCTCCTTAATCAGGGAGTTCAAATTCCAATAGGCCAACCTCAATGGCCTGACTGAAGTCATTACAGTGGGAATCTCCAGTCTTGCTCCAGCAGAGCCATAAACTCCCGCCTAAGCTGCCTGACCTGCTGTGTATTTCCAGCATGTTTTTATTTTAAATTTTCAGCGCCTGCTGTAGTTTGCTTTGGCCATAAG
The DNA here is from genome assembly GCA_024679065.1 of Sphyrna mokarran. Taxonomy (NCBI): domain Eukaryota; kingdom Metazoa; phylum Chordata; class Chondrichthyes; order Carcharhiniformes; family Carcharhinidae; genus Sphyrna; species Sphyrna mokarran. The sequence continues at coordinate 40,402,649 of JAGIQG010000015.1, forward strand.
GATGGTCTTTCCACATCTATGATGTGGAGATGCCGGTGTTGGACTGGGGTAAACACAATAAGAAGTCTTACAGCACAAGGTTAAAGTCCATCAAATAAACTGGTTGGACTTTAACCTGGTGTTATGAGACTTCTTACTGTACAGGCATTTCAGATCCAACACATTATGACACAGTGAGGGAAGTCCTGATCCATGATGGGAGATTCCTGGTTGACTTTTCAAACAACGTTTTGATGGACTATAACTCAAAAGAAATTTTAAGTTTCTTCTTTCAACGGGTGGTGGAGAGGTAGAAAGTGGATTTTAAGCAGGCTGAGTGTTGCAAAATAGCTGAGTTCAAATATTTCACTCACCTGAAACCTGCGAGGAGGGTGGTTTTTAACAATGCTCTTTTCCTCCATATCTAGCCTGATACCAATTGAGATGGACCTGGGTACTTCAAAAATAAGAAAAATAAACCTGAAGTCTTTGTCAAATATTAATGGTACAGGAATTAATGAGGTTGGGTTTATTTATTGTGTCACAAGAAGGCTTACTTTAATACTGCAATGAAGTTACTGTGAGAATCCCCTAGTCACCACACTCTGGCACCTCTTCGGGTACGCTGAAGAAGAATTTAATGAGGCCAATGCACTTAACCAGCACTATTTCAGATTGTGAGTGGAAACCCGAGCACTCAGAGGAAACCCACGCAGACACAGGGAGAATGTGCAAACTCTCCACAGACAGTGACCCAAGCAAGGAATCAAACCCAGGTCTCTGGTGTTGTGAGACAGCAAAACTAACCACTGTGCCACCATGCCAGTTCCCCAGACCGCTTTGACTTCCGTGGGAAAAGAAAGCAATACGTAAATCTGGACAATTATTAACAAATTAAAATGCACAACAAGGAAATATTGACAAATCCCTTGATCCATTCCACTGAACTTGGAAAACAGAAATCAACCAAGCTTGAAAACCTGCTCCAAGCAAAATGTTTTTCTTAATAGGAATCGTTGTCCTCTGACCAATAAAGTACTTTGAACCCAAAAATAAAATCTGGGAAATAGGCACAGAGATTTTACCAATCTTTCCAGGAAACAATTCGTAGAAAGTGAGTAAATTATGCAATGTTGACTTTTTTTTTACTCTATTGGTAAAGTTACAAAGCCAATGCTCAGAATGGAGCGGGCAAACTCAAATTCATTCCCAGCTTGTTCCAAAAAACAAATTCAAAAGCCAATTGAATCTAATTCAAAGTCCCCATCAGAGAGAGGAACAAGATCCAAGCTGATAAGATAAGGCATTGCGCCCCATGCTGAGCTTCATCTGATGCAGAATCTGTCTGCTGATGAGTCGCTGCACCGTTTCAGAGCAGATACAAAGAGCTTTGTGTCATTGATAAAACAACCTTGCTGAACTCACCTTGCCTGAGACTGGGCAGGGCGCCAGTGCCACTTCTCGCCTCTTTCAGAGGGGGAAGTTCGCTCCTTCTCCCCCGGGATACCGCTCGTAGCTGTCCGCCTGTCACACACTCCTCGGCGGCCACCAGGCAGCTGTCCGTCCCGGGGCTGCGATCTCGGTCCTCACGGGAGCCACTATTTGATGCCCGGGGCAGCGGACTCACCTCAATCACCTTGTGATGGAGTTTGTACCAAGCGGAGCCCATCTCCCCTCGGGTCTCTGGAAAGCAGCCAGACTCAGAGGGAGCTGTCACATCATTGCCGGGTTCAGAGTGTGGGGGGGGGGGGGGGGGGGGCGGTTAGTGAGGGTTCAATGCGTGTGGGTCAGTGAGGGTCCAGTGTGTGTGGGAGTCAGTTTATTGTGTGGGGTACTGAGTTCAGTGTGTGTGGGTTAGTGAGTTCAATGTGCCTATGGGTTGCTGAGTTCAGCGTGTTTTAGTAACTGAATTCAGTGTGGGTGGGATACTGCGTTCGGTGTGTGGGGGTTAGTGAGTTCAGTGTGTGTGGGTTAGTGAGTTCAGTGTGTGGTGGTTAATGAGTTCAGTGTGTGGGGGTTAGTGAGTTCAGTGTGTACGTGTTACTCAGTTTTCAGTGTGTGTGGGTCAGTGGATTCAGTGTGTGGTCAGAGAGGATGCAGTGTATGGTGGATAGTGTCTTCAGTGTATGTGGGTTACTACGTTCAGTGTGTGTTAGTGAGTTCAGTGAGTGTGGGTTACTGATTTCAGTGTGTGGAGATTATTGAGTTCAGTGTATATGGGATACTGCATTCAGTGTATGTGTTACTGAGTTCAGTGTGTGTGGGTTACAGGGTGTTCAGTGTGTGTGGGATGCTGAATTCAGTGTATGTGGGTGCTGAGTTCAGTGTACATGGGTTACTGTGTTCGGTGTGTGTGGGTTGTTGAGTTCAGTATGTGTGGATTACTGAGTTCAGTATGTGGGTTAGTGAGTTTGGTGTGTGTGGATAACTGAGTTCAGTGTGGGGGTTACTGAGTTCCGTGTGAGAGTTACTGAGTTCAGTGTACATGGGATACTGTGTTCAGCGTGTGTGGGTTACTGCATTCAGTGTGTGTGGATTACTGAGTTCAGTGTGTGGGTTAGTGAGTTCAGTGTGTGTGGGTTAGTGAGTTCAGTGTGGGGTTTACTGAGTTCAGCGTGAGAGGGTTACTGAGTTCAGTGTACATGGGATACTGTGTTCAGTGTGTGTGGGTTACTGCATTCAGTGTGTGGGTTACTGAGTTCAGTGTGTCTGGGTTAGTGGGTTCAGTGTGTGGGTTAATAAGTTCAGTGTGTGGGTTACTGTGTTCAGTCTGTGTGGGTTACTGCGTTCAGTATGTGTGGATAAGTGAGTTCAGTCTCTGGGTTACTGAGTGTTGAGTGTGTGGGGGTACTGACTGTTCAATGTGTGTGGGTCAGTGAATTCAGTTTGTGTGGATTATTATGTTCTATGTGTATGGGTTATTGAGTTCAGTATGTGTGGGTTAGTGATTTCAGTGTGTGTGCATTACTGAATTCAGTGTGTGTGGGTTACAGGGTGTTCAGTGTGTGTGGGATGCTGAGTTCACTGTATGTTACTGAGTTCAGTGTACATGGGTTACTGCGTTCAGTGTGTGTGGGTTGTTGAGTTCAGTATGTGTGGATTACTGAGGATTCAGTGTATGTGGGTTACTGAATTCAGTGTGTGTGGATTACTGAGTTCAGCATTTGAGGGATACTGAGTTCAGTGTATGTGTTATTCATTTCAGTGGGTTAGTGTATTCAGTGTGGGTTAGTGAGTTCAGAGTCTGTGAGTTAGAGTGTTCAGAGTGCATATGATATTGAGTTCAGTGTGTGTGGGTTACTGAATTCAGTGTGAGGGGGTCATGAGCTCTGTGTGTGTGGGTTAGTGAATTCAATGAGCTTGGGTTACTGAGATGTGTATGTGGGTTGCTGAGTGTTCAGTGTGTGTTGGTCAGTGAAGTCAGTTTGTGTGGGTTATTGTGTTCTGTGTATGTGGTTTACTGAATTCAGTGTGTGTGGGTTGGTGGTTCAGTGATTGTGGCTGACTGAGTCCAGTGTGTGTGAATTACTGAGTGTTCAGTGTGTGTGAGTTACTGAGTGTTCAGTGTGTGTGAATTACTGAGTGTTCAGTGTGTATGGGTCAGTGAATTCAGTTTGTGTGGGTTACTGTATTCAGTGTGTGTGGGTTAGTGGTTCAGTGATTGTGGCTTATTGAATTCAGTGTGTGCGGATTACTGACTTCAGAGTGTGTGAATTTCTGAGTGTTCAATATGTGTGGGTCAGTGAATTCAGATTATGTGAGTTACTGTGTTCAGTGTGTGTGGGTTATTAAGTTCAGTGTGTGTGGATTACTGGGTATTCAGAGTGTGTGGGATGCTGAGTTTACTGTGTGTATGTTACTGAGCTCATGTGTGTCAGTTTCTGAGGGTTCAGTGTGTGTGGGTTACTGAGTTCAGTGTATGTGTGGATTAGTAAGTTCAGCGTTTGAGGGATACTGAGTTCAGTGTGTGTGGGTTACTGAATTCACTGCGTTTGATTTAGAGTCATAGATGTTTACAGCATAGAAACAGGCCCTTTGGCCCAGTCTGTCCATGCTGCCCTTTTTTTTAAACACCTCAGCTCGTCTCAATTGCCCACATTTGACCCAAATCCCAGTGTATCCATCTTATCCATGTAACTATCTATACGCTTTTTAGAAGACAAAATTGTACCCACCTCTACTACGATGGCAGCTTGTTCCAGACACTCCACCATCCTCTGTGAAAACGATTGCACCTCTGGATCCTTTTGTATTTCTCCCTCTCACATTAAACCTGTGTCCCCTGGTTTTAGATCCACTACCTTTGGGAGAAGATATTGATTATCCAACTGATCTATGCCCTCATTATTTTATAGATCTCTATGAGATTACCGCTCAGCCTCCTACACTCCAGAGAAAAGAGTGTCGGTCTACCCAGCCTCTCCTTTTACCTCAAACCACCAAGTCTGGTAGCATCCTAGTAAATCTTTTCTGCACTCTTTCTAGTTTAATAATATCCTTTCTATAATAGGACGACCAGAAATATACATTGTATTTCAAAAGAAGCCTTACCAATGTCTTGTACAACTTCAACAAAACGTTCCAATCCTGTGTTCAATGTTCTGACCAATGAAACCAAGCATACTGAATGCCTTCTTCGCCACTCTGTCTACCTGTGACTCCACTTTCAAAGGGCTATGAACCTAGATCTCTTTGTTCTGCAACTCTCCCTAGTGACCTACCATTAACTGAATAAGTCCTACTCTGGTTCCATCTATCTAAACGCATCACCTCATATTTATCTAGAATAAACTCCAACTGCCATTTGTCAGCCCACTGTCCCAATTCATCAAGATTTCATTGTAATCCAAGATAAGCTTCTTCACTGTCCACTATGCCACAAATCTTGGTTACTGAAGTTCAGTGTGTGTGGGTTGCTGAGTTTGTGAAGTGTGAGTTATTGAGTTCAGTGTGTGTGGGTTATTGAGATCAGTGTGTGTGGATTAGTGAGTTCAATATTTTTGTGATACTGATTTCTGTGTGTGTGGGTTAGTGAATTGTGTGAGGGATACTGAGTTCAATGTGTGTGGGCAAATGCATTCAGAGTGTGTGGGGTAGTGATTTCCTTGTGAGTGGGTTAGTGAGTTCAACATGTGTGAGTTACTGAATTCAGTATGTATGTGTTACTGAGTTCCATGTGTGGGTTATTGAGCTCAGTGTGTGAGTTACTGAGTTCAGTCCAGTAACTCACTGGGTTATTGAGTTCAGCGTGAGTGCGTTATTGAGTTTTCAGTGAGTGGGGATTAGTGAGTTCAGTGAGCATGGGTTACTGAGTTGTGTGTGTGGGTTACTGAGTGTTCAGTGTGTGTGGGTTATTGTGTTCTGTGTGTGTGGGTTAGTGAGTTCAGCATGTATGTGTTATTGATAACAGCATGTGTGAGTTACAGGATGTTCAGTATGTGTGGGTTGCTGAGTTTACTGTGTGTATGTTACTGAGTTCAGTGTGTGTTGGTTTCTGAGGGTTCACTGTGTGTGGGGTTACTGAGTTCGGCATTTGTGGGATATTGAGTTCAGTGTGTGTGTGTTATCGATTTCACTGGGTTAGTGTGTTCAGTGTGTAGTGTGAGTTACTGAATTCAGTGTGTGTGGGTTAGTGAGATCAATGAGTGTGGGTTGTGAGCTCTGTGTATATGGGTTACTGAGTTCAGTGTGTATGGGTTAGTGAGTTCAGAGTGAGTGGGTTACTGAGTTCAGTGAGCATGGGTTACTGAGTTGTGTGTGTGGTTTACTGAGTGTTCAGTTTGTGTGGATCAGTGGATTCAGTGTATGTGGTCAGTGAGGGTGCAGTGTGTGTGGGTATTGAGTTCACTGTGTTTGATTTAGAGTCACAGATGTTTACAGCATAGAAACAAGCCCTTCATCCATGCTACCCTTTTTTTTAAACACCTGAGGTTGTCTCAATTGCCTGCATTTGACTCATATCCCAGTGTATCCATCTTACCCATGTAACTGTCTATACGCTTTTTAGAAGACAAAATTGTACCCGCTTCTATTACTATTCTGGCAGCTTGTTCAGACACTCACCATCCTTGTGAAAAAAATTGCATTTCTGCACCCTTTTGTATTTCCTCCTCTCACATTAAAATTATGCCTTCTGGTTTTAGACTCCCCTACCTTTGGGAGAAGATATTGACTATCTAGCTGATCTATGCTCCTCATTATTTTATAGATCTCTATGAGATTACCCCTTAGCCTCCTATTTCAAAGAAGAGTGTCAGTCTATCCAGTCGCAACTTTTAACTCAAATCATCAAGTCTGGTAGCATCCTAGTAAATCTTTTCTGCACTCTTTCTAGTTTAATAATATCTTTTGTATAATAGGATGACCAGAAATATACACAGTATTTCAAGAGTGGTCTTACCAATGTCTTGTACAACTTGAACAAGATGACGCAATCTTATGTTCAATGTTCTGACCAATAAAACCAAGCGTGCTGAATGTCTTCTTCACCACTCTATCCACCTGTGACTACATTTTCAAGGAGCTATGAACCTGTACCCCTATATCTCTTTGTCCTGCAACTCTCCACTATGCCCTAACATTAACTAAGTCCTGCCCTGATTCAATTTATCTAAATGCCCAGTCGCATTTATCTAAAATAAATTCTATCTGCCATTCGTCAGCTCACTGTTCCAGTTGATCAAGATCCCATTGCAATCCCGAAATAAACTTCTTCACTGTCCACTATGCGGTCAATCTTGGTTCCTAGGGTTCAGTGTATGTGAGTTAGTGAGTTCAGTGTGTGTGAATTACTGAGCTCAGTGTGTTGGCCGAATTCATAGAGGTTTATAGCATGGAAGCCAGTCCTTCGGCCCAACTTGTGTACACTGTCCTTTTTTTTAAACCCTTTAGCTAGTCTTAATTGCCCACATTTAGCCCATATCCAACTATATCCATCTTCCCCATGAAACTGTCTAGCTTTCAAAAAGGCAAAATTGCACCTGCCTCTGTTACTACTTCTGGCAGCTTGTTCCAGATACTCATCACCCTCTGTGTGAAAAAATTGCACCTCTGGATCCTTTTGTATCTGCTCCCCTCATCTTAAACCTATGCCCTCTGGTTTTAGGCTCCCGTACCTTTGAGAGAAGTTATTGACCATCTAGCTGACCTATGCCTCTCATTATTTTATAGACTTTTATGAGATTACCTCTCAGCCTCCTTCACTCCAGAGAAATAAGTCCCGGTCTATCCAGCCTCTCCTTTTAACTCAAACCATCAAGTCTGATGGCATCCTAGTAAATCTTTTCTGCACTCTTTCTAGTTTAATAATATCCTTTCTATAACAGGATGACCAGATGTTGTTTACAGTATTCCAAGTGTGGCCTTACCAATGTCTTGAACAACTTCAACAAGACGTCCCAACTCCTATGTTCAATAATCTGACCAATTAAACCAGGCATGCTGAATGCCTTCTTTACCACTCTGTTCATCTGTGATTCCACTTTCAAGGAGCTATGAACCTATACCCATATATCTCTTTATTCTGCAACCTCTCCCCAAGCCCTACCATTAACTGAGTAAGTCCTGCTCGGTTCAACCTACCTAAGTGCATCACCTCGCATTTATCTAAATTAAATTCTGTCTGCCATTTGTCAGCCCACTGGCCCAATTGATCAAGCTGAGATAAACTTCTTCGTTGACCACTATGCCACGAATATTGGTTACTGAGGGTTCAGTATGTGTGGGTTACTGAGTTTAGTGAGTGTGGGATATTGAATTCAGTGTGTGTGTATGTGTGTGTATGTGTGTGTGTGTGTTTATGTGTGATACTGAGTTCAGTGTGTGTGGGATGCTGAGTTCAGTTTGTATGGATTACTAAGTTCAGTGTGTGTGAATTACTAAGTTCAGTGTGTGTGTATTACTGAGTTTAGTGTGAGTGGGTTACTGAGTTTAGTATGTGTGGGTTACTGAGTTTAGTATGGGTGGATTGCTGAGTTCAGTGTGTGTGAGTTACTGAGTTCTATGTGTTTTGATGAGAGTCATAGATATTTACAGCATGGAAACAGGCACTTCAACCCAACTTGTCCAGACTGCATTTTTTTAAAACCTCTTAGTTATTCTCAATTGCCTGCATTTAGCTCATATCCCACTGTATCCATCTTATCCATGTAACTATCTAAATGCTTTTTAAAAGGCAAAATTGTACCCACCCTTACCACTACTTCTGCCAGCTTGTTCCAGATACTCACCCACCCTCTGTGTGAAAAAATTGCACCTCACAACTCTTTTGCATCTCCCCCTCTCCCCTTAAAAGTATGCCCTCTGGTTTTAGATTCCTTACATTTGTGAAAAGATATTGACTATCTAGCTGATCTTGCCCCTGATTATTTTATAGACTTCTATAAGATCACCCTCAGCCTCCTACACTCCAGAGGAAAAAGTCCTAGTCTATCCAGCTTCCCCTTTTAACTGAAACCATCAAGTCTGGTAGCATCCTAGTAAATCTTTTCTGCACTCTTTCTAGTTTAGTAATATCCTTTCTATAATATGATGACCAGAGATTGTTCACAGTAATTGAAGTGTGGCTTTGCCAATGTCTTGAACAACTTTAACAAGACATCCCAACTCTTGTGTTCAATGATCTGACCAATGAAACCAAGCATGCTGAATGCCTTCTTCATCGGCCTGTCCACCTGTGACTCCATTTTCCTGTACCTAGATCTCTTTGTTCTGAAACTCTCCCCAATACCGTATCATTAACTAAATAATTCCTCCTTAGTTCAATCTACCTAAACGCATCAGCTCACATTTATCTAAATTAAATTGTATCTACTATTCATCAGCCCACTGGCCCAATTGATCAAGATCCCATTGCAATCCGAGATAAACTTCCTCACTGTCCACTATGCCACCAATCTTGGTTACTGAAGAGTTCAATGTGTGTGGATTACTGAGTTTAGTGTACGTGAGTTACTGAGTTCAATGTGTGTGGAATACTGAGTTCAGCGTTTGTGGGTTACTGGGTGTTCAGTGTGTGTGTTTTATTGATTTCAGTCGGTTGTTGAGTTCAGCGTGGGTTACTGAGTTCAGTGTGTGTGGATTACTGAGTTCAGTGTATGTGGATGATTGAGTTCAGTGTGTCTCGATTACTGAGTTCAGTGTGTGTGGGTTACTGAGGGTTGGGTTTGTGTACTGCTGAGTTCAGTGTGTGTGGGTTATTGAGTTCAGTGTGTGTGGGTTAGTGAGTTCAGTGTATGTGTGTTAGTGAGTTCAGTGCATGTTGATTACTGAGTTCAGTGTGTGTTGATTACTGAGTTCAGTGTGTGTGGGTTACTGAGTTCAGTGTGTGTGTGTTACTGAGTTCAGTGTGTGTGGGTTACTGACTTCAGTTGTGTGAGTTAGTGAGTTCTGTGTGTGTGGGTTACTGAGGGTTGGGTGTGTGGACTGCTGAGTTCAGCGTGTGTGGGTTTCTGAATTCAGTGTGTACATGTTACTGAGTACAGTGTGTGTTGGTTACTGAGGATTCAGTGTGTGTGGATTGCTGAGTTCAGTGTGTGTGGGTTAATAAGAGTTTAGTTGTGGGGTTAGTGAAGGTTTAGTGTGTGTGTGGGTTAGTGGGGCTTTAGTATGTGTGTGGGTTATTGAGGATCAGTGCATGGGGGTTACTGAGGATTCAATCTGAGTGTGTTAGTGAGATTCAGTGAATGTGTGTGTGAGTTAGCATGTATTCATTGTGTGTGGATTGCTGAGGGTTCAGTGTGTGTTCAGTGTGTGTGGGTTAGTGGGGGTTCAGTTGTGGGGTTAGTAGGGGTTCAGTGTTTGTGAGTTAGTGGGGGTTCAGTGTGTGTGGGTTAGTGGGGGTTCAGTTATGGGGTTAGTGGGGGTTCAGTGTATGTGTGAATTACTGAGGGTTCAGTGTTGTGTGGCTTAGTGGTGATTCAGTGTGTGTGTGTGGCTTAGTGGATTCCATTGTGTGTGGATTACTGAGGGTTCAGTGTCTGTGTGTTAGTGGGGTTTCAATGTGTGTGGATCAGTGCGGTTATGTATGTGTGGAGGTTAGTGGGGTTTAGCATGTGTGGGTTACTGAAGGTTCAGTGTATATTGTGTGTATGTGGGTTTTCAGTTTGTGTGGCTTACTGAGAGTTCAGTGTGTATAGCTTAGTTGGGCTATAATGCCTGTGAGTTACTGAGGGTTCAGTGTATGTTGATTACTGAGGGTTCAGTGTATGTGAGTTAGTGGGGATTCAGTGTGTGTGGGTAGGGAGGTTCAGTGTGAATTGGGGAGTGGGGGTTTAGTGTGTGTGTGGGTCAAAATGTTCAGTGTACGTGGGTTAGTAGGGGTTCGTTGTGTGTCGGTGAGTGGGGGTTCAGTGTGTGTGTGTTGGTCATTATGTTCAGTATGTGTGGTTCAGTGAGCGTTGAGAGTGTGCGGGTTACTGAGAGTTCACTGTGTGTGGGATAGTGGGGTTCAGTGTGTGTGTTAGTGGGGGTTCTGTGTGTGCGGTCTGGTAAGGGTTCAGTGTGTGTGGTCTGGTAGGGGTTCAGTGTGTGTGGGTTAGTGGGGGTTCAGTGTATGTGGTCTGGTGAGGGTTCAGTATGTGTGGTCTGGTTAGGGTTCAGTGTGTGTGGTCTGGTTAGGGTTCAGTGTGTGTGGTCTGGTGAGGGTTCAGTGTGTGTGGGTTAGTGAGGGTTCAGTGTGTGTGAGTTAGTGAGGATTCAGTGTATATGGTCTGGTGAGGGTTCAGTGTGTGTGGGTTAGTGAGGGTTCAGTGTGTGTGTGGGTTAGTGAGGGTTCAGTGTGTGTGTGGGTTAGTGAGGGTTCAGTGTGTGTGTGGTCTAGTGGGGGTTCTGTGTAAGGTCTGGTGAAGATTCAGTGTGCGTGTTTTCCTGAGTGTTTAATCCACACATTCCAGCCACAGATTTTTATTATGATGATCATCTGGAAAAGCCTGCAGCCTCTGTTACCCAGGTAACACCACAAGCTCAGGTTAAAGAGTTACAGACCTTTCCAACCTGTTCAATAACAAACTCAATATCTGCAGAGAGGCTTTAATCTGTTACATGGTTATTTTATTTGTTTGCTGTTTTGGCCTGGAAAGAGAATCATAGAATCCCCACAGTGTATCCCACCCTATTCCCATAATCCCACATATTTACTGGTTACCCACCCCCCCCCCCCCCCCCCCCCCCACCCCCAACACTACAGAACAATTTACTATGGCCAATTCACCTAACCCACACATCTTTGGACTGTGGGAGGAAACCAAAGCACTGGACGAAACCCATGCAGACATGGAGAGAATGTGCAAACTTCACACAGACAATGATCCAAGGACTTGTATCAAACCCAGGTCTCTGGTGCTCTGAGGCAGCAGTGTTAACCACTGTGCCACCATGCCACCCTAGAGAAAAGAGAGAACAGAATAAATTAGATTGTGTCCTTTCAACAATTCGACTGAAAGATGGACCTCTCCTTACTTTGCAACCGTTATTTGATTGTGTGGCGCTACCTCCAGGACAACCCGTGTCAATCTCAGAACCCATTTCATTTCCCAAGTCTCCTCTTCACCTTAATGTAAGATATTCACCTCTGCAACTAAAGACATGGGAGAACATCAGGAGAGGGATGCTGAGTTTAGTAAACCAGTCAACCCTTCAAGGACTATGAAGCAGAAGGCACCCGGTGATGTTTTAAACTTTAAACGTCATTAGTTAGAAGTTTAACATCAGCATCTGAGAATGTAGGAATGGGTGTAGGTCATTCAACTGTTTGATCTTGTCCAGCTATTCTGTTAGATCATGGCTAATCAGTACCACATCTTCATTTATCTACTTACATTTCATATCCTGGATAATCTTCCCAAACAAATTTGTATTGATCTCAGTCTTCCACAGTCCAAAAGATGTGCTGGTTAGGTGCATTGACCATGCTAAATTCTCCCTCAGTGTACCCGAGTGTGGTGATTAGGGGTTTTCACAGTAACTTCATTGCAGTGCTAATGTAAGCCTACCTGTAACACAAATAAATAAAAAAAAGTGAAGATTTCAATTGGACAATCACTCAATGTTTTTGGGGAGATTTATACTATCTATTGTGCAAAGAACTGTCTCCAAGCTTTCTTCTAAATTACCTAGCTTATTGTGTCCCTCTTTATGAAATAGTGGCAGCACAGAAGGAGATCATTTGCAAATCAAGTCAATGCCAGTTCTCTGTATGAGCAAATCAGCCTGGTGAAGGAAGGTGAGCCAGGGAGCATGATATTAGTGTGCTAGATTTGCATTTAAATATGGCACCAAGACCTTTGAACCCGTCAGCTGATGGCAAGTGGACAAATCAATTCCTGGCCTGCCAGGTGAGTTGGATAGGAACTTACCTGTGCATAATCAATGAGGTTCCAAGCACAGAATCTGGCAAAGCATCTCACTACACACATCCCAGACATTCTCTCTTCCACCTTGTTCTGTCAGGAAAAAAATATAAAAATCTGAGGAAATGCACCAATAACAGCTTCTTCCCCAATGCCATCAGACTTTTGAGTGGACTTATCTTGCATTAAATTGGTCTTTCTCCACACCTTAGCTATGACACTACAGTCTGCACTCTCTCTTTTCCTTCTCTATGTGCTTTGTCTGAATGGCACGCAAGAAATAATACTTTTTAGTGTATTATAATACATGTGACAACAACAATTCAAATCAAATCAAATCATTCTGGCCATCCTGTGGGACAGGCGTCACTAGATTCACTTGCCGCTGCACTTAGTCTCAAAATGGGAGGATTCTACTCCATGACTTCTCCAACTACACAAGGCTTTCTTTCTTTGGGATTTTCTTCCCACCATCTATTCACCAATGTGTCCCAAAATCTCTGATTTATGCTCTTTTTCAAGAGTGGACTTGGATAGATTATTGATAAGGGTTTTTTGTCCAATGAAGATTAACATTTTTTACAATTTCTATAAAATGTTAAGGTCTTTGTGTAAACCCTGGGTTGAGAAACCTACTTTGAATGTCATTCACTTGCTTCCTGAGCTTTTGCATGTACTATCTGTCCTCGATTAATCAGATCTAGGTCCCACATCGCTCTTTTCTTACCTCACTCTACGCTGTTCTCCCTGATTAGTTGCATTATCCCAAAACACATACCTTTCTTAAAGTTAAAAAGCCAATTTGCAGAGTGCACTTGGCAAGCTTTGCTTTCTCCAATGAAACAATGTTATTCCAAATTGAATCCAACTCATGGTCCCCACAAAAGGGTCATAGAGGATCCAAGCAGACATGTCATCTGGTCTTGGGCTTGATCTGATGTTTGATCTTAGTCAAAAGGCTGAGAACATCTGAGCTTCCAAGTTAAGTTGCAGAAGATTCATTAATTTGTGTCTGTCCCTTCACTACTTATTTATAGTCAAAGTTATTCACAAGGCCTGTTAACAAGCTGCTCATAATGGCCATTTAGTTCAGCTGTTGTTATTTTTCATCAAACTGTTGAACCATGGAGTTGTTCACTGAAGTAACTTCTATTTCCACACACTGATGAACTTGTGTTCCAGCAGAGTCTTAATTAAGCAATTTTGAATGAAAAGCCTAACGGTTTTGTAATATACTTCTATGCTTTAAGTATCTGCCAGTTGCTCTGCCATAAATGCTAAGGTCTTGCATGGGAAAATCTTTTCCCACTGGCACTGGCAATGCCTTCTGGTGGAATCCAGCTCTTTTAGTATTTAAAAATATGCAGAATGTAAAACACACTGGCTAGCCTAAGTTCACAAAAATCAGGCACCATTTCTAAAGGGTGCTCTGATCACAGCAACCTTCTCAACAGAAATATCAACCTCCCCAATTGGCAAGGGGAGCAATTCTTTTCAGTATCAATTTTGAATGAGTTTTGAATGAATGTTTATTTAGATTAGATGGCCGGGGCATGAGATGATATGGGGACCTGAGTATTGAGGGGACATGAGGTGGGGGGGCGGTGAGATTTAGGGTATCTGTTAAATTGGGAGCTGGGATACAATCTCTGTGAACTGTCCTATGAAGAGATATTAAGGGAATTGAAGAATGGGACATGATCACATTTAAACGTACAAGATACTTGAAGAGATATGTAGGTGAAATATTGGAGAATCTATAACCAAGTGTTATAATTTCAAAATAAGGGGGAGGCCACTGTTGATTGAAATTAGGAGAAATTTCTTTACTCGGATGATTATGAATTTTTGGAATTCACTGTCCTAAAGGGTTGTGAAAACAGCCATTTCATATGTTTAAAGCTGAATTTGACTATCTCTAAATGCCATTTCTATATGGGTTTCCTCCAGGTGCTCCAGTTTCCTCTCACATTCTGAAAGATGTGCTGGTTAGGTGCATTACCCCAAACAGATGCTGGACTGTGGTGACTCAGGGAATTTCAGAATAACTTCATTGCAACGTTAATATAAGCCTTACTTGTGACTAATAAATAAATAAACTTTACTTAACATAAAAGGATATGGGATAGTGTGGAAAAAAGGCATTGAATTGGATGATTAGCCACGATCATGTTGAATGGTGGGATAAGCTCAATGGGCTGAATGGCTACTCCCGTTACTATGTGACAACAAACACAGCAGTGGTAAATGGTTTTTTTTGGATTGGAGTGAGTTTTCCAGTGGAATTCCCCAGGTGACAGTGTTAGTAATTTTGCTCTGTCTGATATATACTAATGATGTAAACCTTGGTGCAAAGGCCATAATTTCAACATTTTCAAATGACATTAAACTAGGAAGTCCTGGGAACTGTAAGGAGGAAAGTGTAGAACTTCATGAGGTAAAAAGTTGATGAAGTGGATGGACAAATGGCGAATAAAATCTAATATGGTAAAGTGTAATTTGTTTAAATAGAAAGAATGTTCAGAGACAATATAGAACAAAAACAAAAGGGTACAATTCTAAAGTGGGTGCAGGGGCAGAATGACCTGCATGTAAATGAGCACATTTCATTGAATGTGGCAGGACAGGTTACAAGAATGGTTAATAAAGCATACTGCATCCTGGGCTTTATAAATATGGGCAATACATTACAAAAACAAGGAAATTATTGTTAACTTATATAAAACACTAATTCATCTCAACTGGAATACTGTGTCCAATTCAGGGCACCATACTTTAGGAAGGATCTGGAGACATACTAAAAAAAGTCGCAAAATTGATTCCAGGGATGAGGAACATCGTTATATAGACAGATTGGAGCAGCTGGACTATTCCATTGGAGACAGATGGAATGCTTTATTAAAATATCTTGGCAAAAGGTGCCAAAAGGTGCCAAATTGAGATGGCTACACAAATAAAACAGGATTCATAATTCAAGACATAGGATGGGATTTTCTGGCTCTTCCCACTAACGGGATCTTCCAATTCCAATGAAGGAAAACCTCCCCGATGGGATGGACACAAAATGCTATAGACATTAATGGACAGATCAAAGTGCTAGAAAATATGGTGATAAAAGCCAGTTGTGCAGCTGATGCGCTGCATACTGTTTTTCTCGCCTCCAGCTAGCACTTAAAGAAAACAGAAAATTTCTTCCACTCCATTGCAAAATCCAGGTCTCTTTACAGAATAGAAATGAAAACTCCACTGCACTCCATATTTTGTATTAAAGTCTATATTTCAAATGTTTTAGATTGAATTCATTGAATTCCCAAAAATTTATATATTATTTATAAAACAGGGAATTGGGCTGTCTAGTTGTCTATTCATTTCATATCTTATTTGAGTAAACAGGGTGTTTTGTTCTTATTTCCATCATGTGATTGTGGTATGAGGTGGGAGAATGGGAGTTGGGATTCAAGAGTTTTCTAATGAAGTCCAGTCAGAACATTTTCCATCTTTCAGCAATGGGACACATTCAGTTTGATTATGTCAGAGTAGCTTTGGTACACACTTCCCAGGATCCATTTCAGAGCTCATGGCTGAACATTCTCAAGCTTATTCATACTATCTTTGATAAATCCAGCATTCCAAGCAGAGTCGGTCAGTTTGAGATCCATTCTGATGCTTCAGAAGTTACAGCAAGTGAAAGCTTCTGTTTATGTTAATTCATCTTACAATTAACTTAATGTTCTCTGATTATTTTTATTTTAATGATTGCCCAGTAAAGTATAAAAAATAAGAATATTGCACAATATGATCCCATTACAGGAACAGCTTCTTCAGTCCATTCCACAAAACCAATGTGGAACAGAAATTCAGGGAAGAGTGGCCTTGATAATCACAGGAAAGATTATCCATCCCTGATTTAGGGCTCCAGTTTTGCTTATGGCAGAAGGTTGAGTGGAAATCATTAGAAGTGAGCAGAAGTAAGGGGTGTGGATGCAGCTTCCCAATGGTAGACAAAATGATTAGGTGCATTGACCTGAAAAGGCGCTGGAGTAAGTTCATTGAAGTGTTAATGTAAACTCTACTTCTGACTAGTAAATAAAATAGGGAATCAGAAGGTACAGATTTAAGATAAATGGCAAAAGAGGACAAGGTGACATGAATTAAAATGTTTTAGTGTAGCCAATGGCTAGGATCTGGAATAACTGTCTCAGTGTGTGGTGGAGGCATGCACAGTGAAGTGCAATCCTAACAGGGAAAATGAATAACTGCAAGGAAAAGGCGAGGAAGTGACACTAGGTGAATTGCTTCTGCAGAGGACAATTATGGACACGACAGGCTGAATGGGTCTCCTTCTGTGCTGTAATCATTTTATGATTCTATGAATATATATTCTGACATTGCTACAGTTAGGGGAATAGGGAAAGTTAAGAATTTGAAGGCTGGTTTCAGCTATGTAGAATTATCTTTCTAAAACTGGCAGAAGAAATGTATGTATTCATTGACTCAAAAGCAGTGATTTCAATAATTCAGTCCACTATGGCTATGTCAGTATTTTTGAAAGAGTTATCTAATCAGTCTCACATTCTTGTTATTTCCTCCTAGGCCAGCAAGTCTTTTTTCTAGTATATACCCCTTCCATTTTGGAAGTTATTATTGAATCCACTTCCAGGTAACAACTCACTGAATGAAATAAATTCTCATCTCCCACCTGGTCCCTCCACCAACCCTAGAGATTATCTGACATTTATCCTAAATCAGTATTGTATGATTACTGATCCTTTCACTAGCATAAACAATTTCTGCAGATATACTCTTACCAAAACCAATGTGGAACAGAAATTCAAGACCATAGTGGCAGTCACAGAATGGATCACATTGTGACTGGTTTGGGACCCTTGCTTTGTCTGCAGCAGGTGACAGACCTTAGTTACAATCTCTGCACTGAAGTAGAAGAAAAGGAGATTAGGAGTGGTGGAGTTATAGCTGGTACAGATATGAACAAAGATTAACTGAGCTGAGAGTTAGAAGCCTTACCTTGACAATCCAGGGAAGATCATTAAACTTATTTTACTATTGCAGTCAGGTCCCAGGTGCAACTCCTCTCCAGAGTTTCCTCTCCTCATTACCAATGCATTTATTGAATGGAGCACTTTCTGTACCCCGACTTCCAAGGAATACAAGATCTCTCTCCTCTTGCCAACTATCTGAACAATGGCCTTCCATGTTGCATATGAGAAACCAATCATGTCATTTCCACTTTAAAAGATGGTCTTTAAGTGCTGTCAGTGAATTCTGATTTCCTGCCCACAACCCCCAAACCACTCCTCTGTCAATAAGTAAAATGGACAGCATTAGCTGTGTGCACATCTCATTATAATGAATTGTCTATACAAATTTCCCATCCATTAACTGCAGCACTTGAATGGTATTCAAATAAGTCATAATATGATCCATACATGACAAAACAGGACACTCTCACATGTGCTCTATAAGTCTTTTAATTTGATTGTGTTAGAATACAATTGAATGCAGTAACAACAATCAAAAAGAAAAAATGCTCTTTTTAACCAAAGAACTGTATCATTAAATAAATCATAAAAAAACCCAATGCAAGGACCTTTACAAAAACTTTATTAGACATTAACACCCATTCCCATGTAATCTTATAAAGTTTAAACTGCAATAATGTATTCTTTATAATTTATTAACTGTATCATACTTGTATACCATAGATCTTTGCTTCAAAAAGTAATACTGTCATAATAGCATACTAAGTCTCACAAAACTAAATTATATTCACAGAATATACATCTTCGTGCATTTAAAAACTCAGCTGCTTTTAAGCTAAAGGAATTGAAACTGTTCCATTTGCTCTGCTTCTGCTCCGAGTGTGGACACTGGACTCTGTGGTGTCTTCTGTTTGTTCTTCATTTTTCTTCTCCTTTAATCTGTTAATAAACCTTAAAGTTATTTCGTCCCATTCTTCAGGAAGAAGCATAAGCAGGAAGCCGATGCATATGATAGAAGTTGCAGTCAACCTCACCATACTGAATATTACCTCGTGTTTCATAAGGTCGACAGCTGTGTGGAAAAAATGTCTGAATTCAGTTAAAATGAAACTGTACAACATATTACTAATGTTACCAAATTAACTGCAGCCTAACCTGACATAGTTACAGAAAACCAATTGCAATTTATTCAGAAATATCTCAAAATTAGTCCATAAATGATCCTATTGTTTTCTTTTGTATAGGCTTTAGCATGTTGCATTTTATATCTAATTTATTTGAGTATGTCATCCAAACATAAATTAGGGGTTTGGTTTTATGTGCCCCTGTCAGGCACGTTTTCCCACCATGCAATCCCACCACAAAACTCACTCCCATCATAAAGGCACCAAAATCAGTAGTTCAACCTGATATTTAAATAAATGATCATGGGTCAACTGAATTTGTTAATAAGTTAATTGACTCCAACAATACATTGCCCAATACATAACATGATTGGTGTGGGCAGTCAAGCAAGAATGGACAAAGTTGAAGCTCAGCGGCAGTGGTAACATGAATGCAAACTTAGCTGAATGATTTGATGCAGAGAATAGATTTCACATATAATTTTCATGCAGATGCCACTGATAGCTATAGAGTACAAAAGCGAGGAAGTTACGATGAATCTTTGTAAAATGCTGGTACAGCTTCCATTGGAGTATTGTGTTCAATTCTGAATATCACATTTTGTGAAGGTTTTGGATGAGATGCAGAAAAAATTTGATAAGGATGGTTACTAGAATGAGAAACTTTGGTTATGGAGTTAGACTGGAGAACCTATTCTCAGAGAAGATTGAGAGGGGAATTGATGGAAGTGTTCAAAATCATGATAGAAGGTAAAAAACCTGAGGTTCTTGATATAAGGCCAACAGAGTCTTACAATGGGTATCACAGTTGATTAACATAGCAGTTAAAGAGGTTTTTTTGCTTCAGTGGTTGCACTTGTGTACTACTGATGAAGGCAAAGAGAATGGCAAACTCATTGCTGTAAAGATGCACCAGGACTGTGAAGATTGCACCTCCTGATTGGCCAATAGTGGCAATTTGAGGAGCTCATGTTGTTGACCTGTGAAAGTTTGTAAAGTGAGCAAACATCACTCAATAAGACTCAACCTTTCTTCTTTTTATTTTCCATGGTTTGCCCCAGAAATGTCTCATCACCATTAAAGACTAGTTTAAGGAAATGGATTTTCAAACTCCATTTGATGTTCCTCACAAATCATGTTTAACTGTTTTGGGGCTGGATGTGATGCATTATGTTTTTAGCTTGTTTAAGTTGCATTTTTCTTTATGCATATTTTTTGGCCATTTTGTCTGTTCAACTGTGGACAGCTGAACTCATAGCCTCGCAATCAAAGGCCACTGGTAGCTGTTTGGTGGTATGGATGGTTTCCTTTTTCTCCCTAACCCAGAGTAATCAATGTGATTTATAATGGTATTACTTTTCTGCTGGTGAGATCTTAGCTAAAAATCACTGTTAAGGTTAACAGACGAATACCAGCCATTTGACCTGAAGCATACAACAGTACCCAAAGAGCGGGGTGAGAGCAAGCATGAGAGCGAGCATGAGAGCAAGTGAGCTAGACAGTTTGTGGGAAAAAAAAACCCTTTATATCCAGGAGGATAAGAAAAACAATTTGGTAATTTTACTTAATAGAGAAAGAACAGGAGAGTAGTGCACAGCTAAGAAAACATTACCTGCATTTCCAGGGACACTCAGTACAGTTCCAATTGAAATGAGCAGAGGATATGTTAATACAACACCAACATTCACGAGAATATTGAAAGCTGTACAAAGAAAGAAAATGAAATGAGTCTGATTCTAATGATTTCTATCCTTTGCACTCTGAAGAAGATATCACTTATTTTGTTGACTAAATAGACAGCAAGTGACTGTGGAAACTGATTTGAGCTGTTGTTTCAATGGGTGTGGATTTCAATCAAATCCAACTTGTTTTGTGCTAAAATAAGACTACAGAGGGTCAACATCTACCTTCTTGAAGAATATAACTGGCCCATGTCCAAGCCCAGGATCATCAATGGAAACTGCAGTAATGGATAATTGGAATCCTGTCCAGCTCAACAATAATTCTTTCTGTTAAAACCTGTATGAATTCTTCAGTCAAAACATTTTTTAATAAAATTTAGATCTTAGATGAAACATATTGTTATTCTCATTATGAAATATGGGCCAATGAGATTAATTGCACTGCCATTATAAAGAGTAAATCAGATAGCAAACTTCCAGCAACTGTATAAAAATCTACATTAGGAATTGTCTGCCCAAGTTTCCCTGCTCCTGCACAAATTTTGTTCTAACAGTATCTTGCCAAGAGACTCACCAATGAAACACATGAAGATGCAACATTGTCATATTTGGCAACTAGTTACCCACTAAGCTAATCAGAAAGTTAAGCTTGTCCATTCAACTGTAATTGAATTTTTCAGTGTAGTAAGTATTAATTACTGATAACAAACTATCCAGCATTAATATTTACTTTAGAAAGTGTATTGCCTCATTCTTTCAGGTTTTAATTATTGTTGGAAGATGCAGAGTAGAAAGATAGTGATGTTAGCCAATGTCTAATGCAGATTTGGCACTGAACTGCAGGTCCTATTAATGCCTTTCCTTAAACATGCACATGTGAGGGAAACCTCACTGATCTTATTTAAAAACACCACTTCAACTTTCAGATAAGATGCTTTTGACTTTCCTTTGCTGTTGCAGATTTGGTGGAAAGCACTGTGTATTGCGTTTGTGGAGAAACCCACAAAATTTTCACTCAAGTAGGAGTGGTGCTGCACTTTAGTAAGGAGAGTAAAGATTTGAAAGATCTCTACACAGAAGACTTGTTCCCAATCATGGCAGCTATAGATACTGCTTAATTTGTTTGTAGCATATTGTGCACATGGAGCAGAGATGGAAGACAGGAGTAGCTGTTTACAGAAGGAGGAGGTGGCAGACTCTTAACAGAAGGTCAGACCCACCTACTGACTTTGAGAACTCTTCTCCACCTCTGCCAGCCATAGTGTCTGCTGTGGCTATGCTTCATCAAGGAAGTGGTCATTGAACTGCGCCACTTCCTTAGACCAAGTTTGCAACAACAGAGCAGTTCAAGAACACAGTGTGAGGGCAGTGTTAACCTTCTTTCTACTCCTTTCTTCCCTCCCTTAAACCCACTCTCACCCCATTCTGAAGAGGCCTGACAGGTTGGATGTCAAAAGACAGTTTCCTGTTGGCTGAGAAATCTAGAACATGGGGACAGAGTATCACGAGAAGGAGCTAATCATTTAGGATTGAATTAAGGAGAAGTTTTTTAATTCATAGGGCCCAATTTTCCAGCCATGCTTGCCCCACAACCATAAAATCCCACCAGAGGTCAATGAAGTTTTGCATGTCAGCTTCTCCTCCCCCATCCAACCTCATACACACAATGATTCCCATGGTGGGCAGGATAGGAAAATTTTGGATGCATTTTTATGCCCCATCTAGTGCACATAGCACATGAAAAGATGGCTAGAGCATTTCTAGTGCCATAGGCACTGGGCAAGTCTTAATTCATTCGCCAGCAGCAAAGGCAGCTGTTGGGCATGTGCAGACCTTTGATGCTGCTTATACACAATAGCAACAGCAAAGGACTGATAGAGAGAGAGATCTAACTGCTACGACCAGCCTGAACACAATCTCTGCCCCACTGCAATTGTGGGAGCTTGAGGCCAACTGTGAGCCCCATGCTGTCTGGAAATAAAGCCCCCGCTGCCCTGACCGATTGCCCAGCCCACCGATCCGATGCAGCATGGCAGCAAGTCCCCCCTCTCTCACCCTACTGATCACAGGCAGAATGGCAGTGGGCCTCTCTTCCTGCCACACTGATCACAGGCAATTTGGATGATTCAGCACCAGGCTCATTAAACAGATGCAAATCTTCATTTAAACAAATTTAAATACATTATTCAGTTTCTTGCTTGAAATGGGTGAGAGGCTAACATCGCTGGAAATCCAGCTCCTGTAAGATCGTGAGAGCCAAGAAATCGAGCATGATTTTGATTTCTCAGCTCTGTTATGATTTTACAGCTCAGTCTGTCCATTGATGCTTGGGGCTGCCTGGTACATTCAAAAAATTCATCCTTATTGCTGTTTTTTTGAAACTGACTCGTCTACTGAACAAATAATAGATGGCTGCTACAAGTCACCTAACACAAGATTGGACCATTGTCTGGGGGCTGTCCCCAGCGGCGTCAGGAACAAAATGAATCTTTTTTCAACTTCTGGAATTTCACATTCCATTGTACAAACCTCTTACAATTAATGAAAGCAGAGGAAGTATAAGAAAACTGATTCCCTCATCCTGAGCTATCACAATAGAGATCAAAATTCATTATACCAAAAAGAAATGCCAACAACTACCTCATCTCATTCCTAAGGAGGAACAATGGAATTCTGGCCAGAAGCACATGAACTACTTGTTCAGCTGCAATTAACCATTAACAAGTCATGTCACATCATCCATGCCTCTGGCCTTTTGGACAGTTTTAACATTGAATCTTTGAGTCTTATAGACAGTTTGCAGTTGTTATATTTAACTGGCAAGCTACCAAGAAGCAGCTTCTTCCTGGGGAACTATAGTCTGTCCACCAAACCTGACTCTGTTGGAAGAATTCAAAACATCACCTGGAGAACCTGCGTATCTACTTCATCCTGTGATATCAGCACCAACTGAAAAGTGAATACTACAGTGCTGGTCTTCAGCTATCTGAACTCAAAATACCTATTGGCACCCTCCCTGCCTGTCCCCAACCCATTGGCCTAGTTTCACTGGTATTTTTGGGGATATTAGTGACATTCCCACAATGCCAATAAGCCATTTGTCCTGCCCCACTGCCCTCTCACCTTCAATAAGGTCAGCTTCAGCAGCTGTGTGCTGATGCATTAAGAAGCGCCCCATCACACTGCCACCTACCCATTCTGCGACCACCCTAATGGATGTTCAGAATTTAGACCTCTTCTAATTAGAATACTTGTTCTAATGGTTAATTAGAAGTTACAATTCAAATAAAGGGATGAACATTCCTTTGTGAAATAATTTTTTAAAATTAAGAATTACAAACTGAACACATGAAAAATAACTTGCATTTTGATAGCATTTCCAAGCACTTAGGACATCTCAATATTCTTCACAGTTAACTAATTACTTTTAAAATGTTATCAGTGATGAAAGGTCATTGAACTGAAATGCTGGGTGAGAATATTCAGTCCCAGCACTAAAAAGCATTGTTGTGGGCAGGACAGGAACATCTGAAGAGTTATTAAAAATCAATGGCTCTCCAAATTTTCCCAAGCCAACTGCAACGCTGCTCATTGGTATCAGAATTGGAAAATTCCACCCATTAAGTCTATTTCCCTCTCCACAGATGCTGCCTGATGTTCTGAGTGTTTCTAGCATTTACAAATTAATTATTTTATAATAGAAAATTAACATATGACTGGATATCTTATAGAGGGAGTTTAAGAAAAATTTTGTGTATTTTAACTTTTTTGTCTGACATGTGTATACTTAGAAATGAGACAGAATAAATATTAGCATGACCTTTATGATTAATAAGGAGATGCTAAGAACAGTCCTTCAAGGTCCTCAATGTTGTTCATCTGAAACAACTTAGTTCATGGACACTAATTCACACAATGAGTTTATATAGAATGTTGGTTTTGGAAATGAACTACACTGTAACAACTGCTTTCACTATGGAAATGTGTTCTGTTTGGTTTCTAAAATTACACTGACTTGTGCACTAAGGATCACAAAATCTTACTCATCAAACATATCATAATAACTGCTTTCACTGTGTAAATGTGTTCAATGATAACTACAGTTTTTTAGCATTACATTAAATTGTGCATTCTGATTCACTAAATCTTACTTATCAGAATATCGTAAATGTGCAATTAAAACTTAAAAATCATGAAGCAAATTGTGATTCAGGTTATGTAAGATTTGTTTCATTATTTTCAGGATTATTAAAACAAATAGTTTTCTAAAATATATTAAAGAAGCATTAAATCACTTACCTAACCAAAGGCCAGCAATACCACAGAGGTAAGCCCAAGGCAAAGCAGAAAATGAGGACCAGTACTCCACTTTCGTAAAATACAGTATAACTGGTGCAGATGATATGAAAATTAAATTGAAGAAACCTAGTGTAGAAATGAAATAGGCAGCTTCTCCAAAATTTGCACTTCCAAGAAACATTTTAAATAGAACCTGGAAGACATAAGAAAATCAAAATGAGGCCATTTTGTAGTGGTGTATGTTCATCAGAAATTCCTGAATAACATTTATTTAATGGTAAAAGCAAATTACAATCAACCATTTAATCAACCAAGGGCTGAAGTATAGTTACCCAATATCTGTATTCATCCTGTACTCTACAAATATGGAGAAGAGTCCATGTACACCAGCAATAACATTTCATTGTGTTGTTGAGGATAAAAAAAACTACTTTGATTATCAAAGGGCATTGTATAGGATATGAAATTTAACTGCTGAGAAGAAGCATTACCAGACCCATGTTTAGCTGCTCCCTCCAAAAGAAAGAAACCAACAAGGGAGCAGGAATATGTACCTCGACCAAAAATTAATCATTTATTGTTTATAATGGTGTTGTACATTCTGCACGTACTTTGATTATTGCTATTAAAATTTGTTGGCCATTCCCTATTTGAGGCACAAGTGAGCCTTGTCTTTCAGTAAGAAGACTATCGTAGTCTTCCATTCTTCAGACCAAAAGTAACAATGTTGTTGGAATTAATATGTTCATGTTTTTCAGGATAAATCATCAATGTGATTCTAGAATAACAACAAATTAAGGTTCTTATTGTGATTATAGAATCATTTCATCAGAACTAGTAATAATGAATATGGTGACATCAATAAATCGAATGATTGAAACCAATTTTAACACCAAGATATGATCTGGTTTTGAACAGTCAGTAGAAAACACTTTCCAAGATATAGTTTGGAAGAGTCAGTAGAAATCAATCAATGAAAACTCTAGAACAAATTCACTCTCTTGTATTTTATGAACTATAAAAAAGCCTTCAAATCAACACTGCTGTGCTCTTAAAATAATTTCAGAACAGCATAAATTATATCACCAAACTGTTATTTATTAGAAATATGAATTAATCTGCATTAAATCATCTCAAAATATGCTTTTGCATCACTTTTTTCACGTTAGGATGTTTATTCTGGGAAATAAAACAAATGTAAGTAAAATTTCTTCAATCCTACCCGAGAAAAGATCCAATCATAGATAAACATCCCAAACATCAAAGAACAAACAACAATAGAGCACAGGAAACAAGCCCTTTGGCCCTCCAAGCCTGCGCCGCTCATTGGTCCAACTAAACCATTCGCTTGTATCCCTCCATTCCCATTCTGTTCATGTGACTATCCAGATAAGTCTTAAATGATCCCAGCATAACCATCTCCACCACCCTGCTTGGCAATGCATTCCAGGCCTCCCACCACCCTCTGTGTAAAATACGCTCCTCTGATATCTGAGTTAAACTTCACCTTCCTAACCTCTAATCCCTCATATTCATCCTAGGAAAAAGCCTCCCACTATTCACCCTATCTATGCCCTTCATAATTTTATACACCTCTATTAGGTCTCCCTTCATTCTCCATCTTTCCAGGGAGAACAACCCCAGTTTACCCAATCTCTCCTCATAGCTAAGACTCTCCATACCAAGCAACATCCTGGTAAACCTTTTCTGTACTCTCTCCAAAGCCTCCATGTTCTTTAGTGTGGTGACCAGAACTGGATGCAGTACTCCAAATGTGGCCTAACCAACATTTTATACAGCTGTACATCAGACGCCAATTTTTATACTCTATGCCTCATCCTATGAAGGCAAACATGCCATATGCCTTCTTCACCACCTTCTTCACCTGTGATGCCACTTTCAAGGATCTGTGGCCTTGCACACCCAGGTCCCTCTGTGTGTCTATACTGTTGATGATTCTGCCATTTATTGTATAGCTCTCCCTACATTAGTTCTACCAAAACGCATCACTTCGCATTTATTTGGATTAAATTCCATCTGCCATTTCTCCACCCAATTTTCCAGCCTATCTATATCCTGCTGTATTCTCTGACAATATTCATCGCTACCCATAAGTCCAGTCATCTTGGTGTCGTCCACAAATTTACTGATCACACCTTCTTCCAAATCATTTATTTTTATCACAAATAATCCAAATCATTTATATATATTACAAATAAAAATGCCATCATTGTGACATTTTAAATTCCTACATCCTGATCTTGCCTCTTACAAAAATTGCAAATCATGTGCAAAATTACTACAAATTAACATTAAAGTTGTCAGGAAAGAATCCAAAGTATAGACCAGTAAAACGGTAAATGTAGTCCTGATTTAAGTTTGTATTCATATTAACAACTATCAATACGTGAAATGGAATAAGGATCGATGGAATGCTGCAATGGCGAGACTTTTGGATCATGAACGCAGGTCAAACAGCTTTTCTCTCTGTAATTATTTTGTGATTCAGTAGATACTTCCTTTTTTGTCTTAGTCATGTTTTAAGTTGAAACAATAATTGTTTTAATTTGATGCAATGAATCTTTTCTGTGCTGTTCTTATATTTCACATAGCTCAACACATTTACCACAGAATTATTTCCTTTCAAGACTAAACAGCCATTGTTTTTTCCATCCTTAGTGATAATTCAATCTTGTGATGGCAATGATCAATCAATCTCATAGCAACACATGTATTCCAATAAATTAGTTTGTTTCATTTGACTTGCCAACTTTCATGCAGTCATGGATAGTGCATTTAGACCTACTCACTGAGAGGAAGTAACTATTTTTATTTGTTATGAACCAAGGATAAAAGGTCAAAGCCCATTTGATAGGATAGCCATAACATTGATCAAAGGAAAAACAAGAATAAAAATTATTCAAGAATACAATCAAAAGTTGCATTTCTGAAAGAATAGTCCCATTGTTAGATATTTTGATGCGAGAGTCAATTGAGTGCAGGTTAATTTTGAGTGTCTGCACCTTCTTTGACCTCCCAGCTGGCCACCAGTACGTACTATCCTAAAACCAGATGAGAATCATTGGAATTGCTAAGTCAAGGTCCATTTTTCTGACACATAACAGTTCAAATTGCATGAAACAGTGATGCTTGATTTTATATGGTCAGAATAAATATGAATTGGCTAAGTTTGAGGGTCTCCTGGTTCCATGTCATATTCAGTCCTGTTCCTATATAATCAGAGAATATAGTATAAAGGAATGCTCTTCATATTGTTGTTACAATAATGAAACTTAAAGGAAGGGTGGGATTATCTGGGTCCCATAGCAGGATTTTCTGGTCCCATCAAAGTCATTTGGAATTTGAATGGATCGCCATATCTGCCAACGGAGAAGTGGAAAAGTCTTGCCCTATGTCTTTAATTTAAAATGGAAGGATAATGTGACCTAGTCAGATACCTGCCTGGCAGCAAGTCTGGGTGGTTTGATTGTTAGAGATTAATGGGGGACAGATTGTTTAACTGGGAAAAAGTGCAAGAAACCTTGAAGACAAGCAGCATTCTGTCTGCAACAGTGGATAAACTGTGAGTCCACAAAGTCTCAGAAAACTGTTCCGAATGTTGGGTAGAAAACAATTGTGTTTTAAATTACCTACAAGATAAAAGACAATAGGGGTTTATGGGACAACTAATTAGCATTTCTACCAGGTTGCAAGGCAGGTATTAACAGAATGATGGGAAGGGTACAGAGAAAGCCAATGTGTAACAACTTTTCCTTAAATATCAGAGACAGTTTAGTCTTTCAAGAACGAGGAGGGGGATAGCAGCTACAGGCAGCAAGCAATAAAATGGTTTAACTTATTCTGTTGTAGACATTTTTGAAGAAACCACAACTGCCAATCAGGCTTAGAGTAAATGTAAGCATTGTGGTTAGGATTAATGGAAGTACTTGAGATGAATCCTCCAAATGTGTATGGAAATATACATAAACACAGCTTACTGCAGCCTGAATAGAAATACATTAAGCTGCTTGTGGAAGCTTCTTTCAAAGCACTGCACTTTGAAATTGACAGATCAAAAGTTTCCAATGGAATAGAGGGGGTTTCAGAGTTTTCAGCTTGCTAGAAAGACTTTAAATCAAAGCTGTGTGAATATATTGGGGCTCAAAGACTTCAAATCAAAGCTGTGTGAATATATTGGGGCTGAGAGCACAGCACTGGAGAATGGACCCCCTCCCCGGGGGATCCCAGTGCAATTGACATCTCCTCTCCGTCAGAGGACTTCAAAGGGGTCTGCTCACACTGCAGCTTCTGGCAAAGAGAAAGGGAAATCTCTGCTGCAGAATAGAGTGCTGCAGAGATATTAAAGGCCAGGTGACCAGGGGGCGTGCAGATTAAAGTGACCAGGCCACTTCATAGTTTTCACAGCTGACAGGTAGGAATAAAGATGTTGATCACAGGGTGACCTGAAATTAGCATGCCAAAGTATATGGCTTGAAGAGAGGCCTGAGTGAGCATCTGAGGGAGAAAGGGGCCTGAGGGGGTCTGAAAAGAAGAGGGATTCTAGAGAGTCTGACAGGGCTGGGTGGATGATGAAGTCTGAGTTGGGTTTGAGGAGGAAGGGGCCAACTGGTTTCTGTAGGGGTGACAGGGCCTGGATGGGAAGGGGGCTGGGGCAAGGGCGGAGTCAAGTCACCGTCAAACCAACGCAGTGTGGCGGGTTGGTGATCCATTATTGAGTGGTAGGGGTAGAATACCCCTCTCTTCTGACTGTTTGTTGGTGCTCCACTGGACTTTCGGGGTCAAGCATGCCATGTCCACCTTTCTTTGGGTAACCAGCAAATTCAGTAACCATACATTCAATCCTTCATCCAAGTCAATGATATAGATTGTAAATAGTTGAGGACCCAGCACCCGAAAATTCTCTACTCTTGCTTCCTTTTAGCTAACCAATTCTCTATTCATGCTAATAAGTAACTCTATATATTGTGAGCTCCAAAATAGGGCTAACTGTCATAATAAATGCCTACTTGGCTACCAACTCCTGCAGTTGGGCAGGAGTTGTTGCTGATGGAAGTCCATCTCCAGGAGAAGTACGTGGAGTTGGGAACATGTGACACAGCAGCCTAATGTGAATTAATCCAATTATCATTTCCCTCGTCTGGCCTCCAAGAACACTTTCACGCAGCTGAGAAATTCAACCCTTTGTTGTTTCTCTAGATAGAAGTTTGGGCTCCTTGAGATAATCCAGCTCCACTCAAATTTTTGAATTTGTTCTGTTGACTTACAAGTACCACCATGCAGTTAGGCACATTACAGCAAATTGGCAGATGGATCAAGTTCTCACAAAATGTTATTTTTTTCTCACCAAATGATTTTTTTTCTCCCTCAATTCAAACAGATTTAGTATCATGAAACAATTGTCCCAAAAGGAATTGATTAACAACCATATGTGCTGTTACGTTCCAGCAAGTATAATCTCTTGGGAGATTTATTAGGAGATTTATTAAATTCAGAAGGGCTGCTGACACGGCTAAGAGCTAAATTAAGCAGACTGTGAAATTCCCCAACTTACTGAAGCTTCAGTAATCGGTTTCATTTCAACATCCCTTGGTGTTCCTGGTGAGCTACGACTTTTTCAAAATAGAGAAGTTTAACCAATCAACAGAGAACAAGGCAGTGTGAACGTTAAGAGTCCTCAGTGGGTAGAGATTTGAATATTGGTATAAAATGGATAATATTGTGTCACAGACTACGGTACATCTGCCCAGTGTTCAGGTCTATTAATTTGAGGTGGCACAATGGCTGGCACTGCTGCCTCACAGCGTCAGGGTCACGGGTTTGATTCACTGTCTGTATGGAGCTTGCATGTTCTCCCTGTGTCAGAATGGGTTTCCTCCAGGTACTCAGTTTCCTCCCACAATCCAAAGAAGTACTGGTTAAACATTTAGCCATGCTAAATTCTCCATCAGTGTATCTGAACATGTGCCAGAGTGTGACAATTAGGGAATTTTCATAGTAACTTCATTGCAATGTGAATGTAAGCCTACTTGTAATTAATAAATTAACTTTAACTTGAATAAGAATGTATTAGAATAATGAGCAGCCAACATGATACTGCCTGTGTGCATGCTAACAACTTAAATTTTTACCCCATACATCAATCTCCTCTATCACTGTAAGCATCAATATAAGTTTCACTCTTTTATTCTGAGCCTTTTTTTAGGATTTGAAATCACAGAACCAGTCAGTAGTAGCATGGAGTATGTTATAAGATCAAGATTTAAACTAAATGAACAGGTTTCTCAGAAAGGTATTTGGTGAGTGATGCCAATTTAACCTTATTACCTCTGTTTTCAGCTCATTAATGTAGTATGGCTATGGAAACAGCATGGGCTATGTGGCCTGCAGCTATCAGTAAGATACATCCTTGTGGTGATTCCAACATGTTTGTAATAAAATTGAATAGTGGAAATACTGGCATAACAATCCTTGGAAATCATTTCTGCAAATTAATAATAGTTTGTGCTGTTATAAAGTAGGAACCTGCTTCATATCGGTTTTTGAGACTTGTAGAGGTAACTAGTATCAAGATAATTTGCCAGCTGTAGTTCTACTCTGATTGAGCCTCTTAGTCCAGTATTTCTAATTGAGTGTTTTGGCTATTTCTTTTTATGTTTTTATATAAAGAAGATAAAGAACTTCTAATTATAAAGCACCTTTTATATCCTAAGGATATCCCAAAAAGTTGCACAGCCAATAGAAGGAAATCTAACAATTGCCAGTGACCCTCGCAATTGTATCTCAGTCTTATATTGACAATACATGGCACAGTACTGGACAGTGGCAAACGTAATATTATTTTCCAAGATGGTTAATTAGTTTAAAATTTGTGATTATAAAATATGGGATCTTTAATCGAGAATGGAATGACAACACATCTAAACAAAAAGAAAAGAATTGAATGTCAGTAACACTAACTTCCGAAAAGAATATCATGTGATAATCTTTTGAGGAGATGCTGGATGGATAATACAATGAATGTGATGTATGTTAACTTTGAAAAGATATACAGAGCAGACTATTGCAGAGGGTGAAGGGGTACGGATTAAACAGAAGGCTAGAAAACCAAATTCAAAATTGGGGAGAAGGTTTAAAGTCAGGTTCTCAGTAATTGGACATTGATAGTGGTGTCTCAAAGTTTTATTTTAGGAACACTTACGTTTATTTATTTGAATATGGAATAGAAGAAGTAGTGTCCTTTGTTTCATATGATGCTAAAAAAAAGGTGTCAATGAGCAAAGTTTTAGTTGAATTTGCCCTTTCATAACAGGATTTAGTAGAGGTCTGTTTGGGAGGGAGAGTTGGGGGGCAGCAGGTTGGGACCTGACTGTGGAAGCAGTGGGAGACGTGGTGGCATAATAGTTAGCACTAATGCCTTGCAGCTCCGGAAACCCAAATTTGATTCCAGCCTTGTGTGACTGTCTGTGTGGAGATTGCACGTTCTCCCCATGTCTGCTTATGTTTCCACAGGATGCTCCGATTTCCTCCCACATCCAAAGATATGCAGGTTAGGTGGATTGGCCATGCTAATTTGCCTCTTAGTATCTAAAGGTGTTTAAGTTAGGTGGATTTGTAACGATAAATGCACTGGGTTACAGGAATAGGGCAGGGAGAGGTAGGCCTGGATAAGATGTTCTTTTGCAGATCCAATGAGCTGAGTGGCCTTTTTCTACACTGCAAGAATTCTACGATTTAACTCAGCCATGAAATTAACATCTTGCTTCTGGGTGTTCTGACCAATCACAGAATGTGGAAATGAGGGTGACCCACTCCTATAAATGAAGAATCTCTAATTAGTGAGACAATGGCAGGAGTTAGGAGGAATGGATACATTGAACATTGTTTTAGAAGGTTGCAGGAAAAAGAATGGAAGCACAGTGCAGGAAGGCTGCTCCTAATTTTCTGATATTCCATGGAGATGAAGTTGGAGGCAGTGAGGACTCAAAGAAGCATATTGTTTCCTGCGGAAGGCAGAAAAAGGCTAGCAACACAATCTAAACAGGCATGGCTGGAAATCTCAAAAGTAATAAGCAGCAGAAGTGTGGTCTCAGGTTTAAGGACCTCAGAGTGGCAGAAAAAGTAAGTGGTAACCAATTTTCAGCTGTCAACTTTCATTTTCTGACTTTCCCATCATTATTCTGCAAAACTCTGCAGAACATTACATCTTGAAGCTCTATTCCTCTCTTTTCAGAAACCTCTTCACATCCCTATCTGGGAACATCCAACATCATATTCATTCTTGTCTTACTGAGATGTCACACTAATCCCTCACAGACACGCTTAATAATTGTTGTCATTCCATCATCTCAACACATTCTGCTTCTCACACTCAACTCTGCTTTATCACACTGCAGAAGAGAAACAGAGCACAACTAATGGAACAGGAAAAGAATCACGATTCAGGGGGTTTCTTTGCAGTCATAGCTACACTAACTGTTGAGGAAGGTGAGATGTTAGATATCGGCAAGGTGGTGCACATACAAGATGGTGTGATGGGGATCTCCCACAGACCTGGCACACCGTCACTTGGCATTTTATATAGAAACATTGAAAACAGATACAGGAGTAGGGCATTTAGCTCCTCAAGCCTCTTCCATTATTCATTTTGATCATGGCTGATCATCCACCTCAATAACCTGATACTTTTTATCCCTATATCCTTTGATCTCATTCACCCCAAAAGCTACATTTAACTCCTAATCTAACAATCACTCATATTGAATTAGTGTCACCAGCAATTGAAATGTCAAGATTTGTGCAATGTAGATTTTGAACATTTTTCTGCATGACAGCTTTCATTAATCTTTTTGGTCACCCACAGGTCCTTCAAGAGGAAGAATTCTTAGCAGCACATTCCCTTATGTGTTTATAATAAAGTTATTTTTGTTATGTATTTATAATTGTGAACAAACCAAGCACTTCATTCAAACTCTCCATTATTCTGCTTTTTCTTTTGCTGCATTCTAATTTTCAAATGGACATTAGTCTTCAGGAGAATAGTATCACTGGAGTGGAGGATGAGCAAACTGTGCTATTATGATGGAAAGATTTATCACTATTGGGTGGGGCAAGAAGGTTTAGCATTGGAGTGTCATATGGTTTAATGTACTCTGTTTATTTGCAGCATCCTGGTAAACTAGCCACATCAAGCTCTTCCTCTTTCTTGGACAATGCTAGGCAGTCTGCACCTTCCTCCTGTGCAAAACACGGCAGACCACAAGCATTCTAGAGACCCTGGCCAGAGCATACCGAATGAAGGGCACCTCCAGATCTGACAAATAATGGTTAATCTATATAAAACCTTAATAAGATGGCAGTCAGAGCACTTTGTGCAAATTTTAGCTCCATGTGATGGAAGGATACTGCAGTATAATAGGGAAAACTGGACTGATATGTGTCGGAAATTTGGTCTAGAGGCACAAGAACTTTAAGTTATATTACACTTTCTCCTTATGCGAATGCACAAACCAATTTGCCTCCTGAAAGCAGGTTAGTCCTGGTTCCCCCAAGTCCCTTTCCATTAATATTGGAAATAGGTGCGCTGGAGATGCATCCTGAGAATTAAAATCAAGTTCGTGCTTTCCATAAGGACAAAACAAAATAGAAAATCATGGGGATTTC
Organism: Sphyrna mokarran; assembly: GCA_024679065.1. Taxonomy (NCBI): domain Eukaryota; kingdom Metazoa; phylum Chordata; class Chondrichthyes; order Carcharhiniformes; family Carcharhinidae; genus Sphyrna; species Sphyrna mokarran. The sequence goes on from JAGIQG010000015.1 coordinate 40,436,761, forward strand.
TGAGTGTATACTGCAAATCTGGAGGTAAAGTGAACCGGTGTTAAGTGAACTCCTGGAACTTCCACAAGCATAATCTGTTGCTCATGGCTTAGAAAACACGGTTGTCTGTTTTTGAAACTAAGGGTGAAATTTTACATTCCACCCATTGCAGGAATGATAGCAAGTGAGACAGGAAATTTGCCAGACTATTCAAAGCTCCATTGACTGTGGGTAGGACTTTTCAATCTTGGGTGTTCACAACCAGAAAATCCTGCCCTAAGTGTCATTTTGAATGGGAAAAGTTGCCCATTAGGTATATTGAAGGCTTTTTCCACTTTTTATTGAAACTTTGCCAACAACAATGCTGGAGAAGGATCCCACACCATCACACTGGCAGAGCCCACCCCAACCGCAACATCTGTTTTCAAGAAAATGGGTGCCATTTTTAATGGTGCCTCGATTTAACAGAAATAAAAAGGATCCTTCCCGTGAACATGGAAAAATCCCATGCACACAGGGAACACCCCCACTCCCCATGGGCATAGCGAAACCGCTCCCAAGGGCCTCTCCAACTGAAGTCCCCAAACCCAACAGTTTTCCCTATTATACTGCAGTATCCTTCCATCACGTGGAGCCAAAATTTGCACAAAGGGGCAGTGCTGTGGTGATGCCAGAGGCAGTTGCAGGAGTAGTGCCCTCATGTACTTTCATGCCTGGGAGTTGTATTTATCTGTGTACCCCTGGCGGGTTCCTTTCACCTGGCTCCCTCTTTAAAAACCTGTTGTAAATCCTGCCAATGTGACCAGAGAGTCCAATAACGGGTGAGGGAGGTTGCAGCAAGAATTATGGGGATGCTGCATTATGAGGATCCCCACCGTCCTAAGCACGAGCAGAGTTATACCAATGGCAGAAATGAGGTCGATTGCCATTTACATCCAGGGCAAATGTGGTGCAAAATTGCAGCCGAGATTTCTATTTTTTTGCATTTAAGGCCTTAAATTAGCTGATGTAAATCTAATTATTTACATTAGGGAAACTGCAATATATTTCTACAATGGCTTGAAGTTAAATAACCACTTCCTTCCAACACTTGAGGACATCGGAGGAAGCCAAGGCATTTATATGTGTTTATCTGTTGTAAAATCTAACTGTTGGGTTATTCATTTTTAAATGTTATATGTGAATTTATTTAAAGATTGCGTAGAACCTATAGAAAACATTCAGTGCAGAAATTGGCCATTCAGTCCATCATGTCGACAGGTGGTTCTGTGGGCAAAGGCGGGACTCCAGGATGGTAGTCTGCCTCCCTGGAGCAGGGGTCCAGGATGTTACGGAGAGGGTAGAGGGAATTTTGAAGGGTGGAGGAGCTAAGGCTGATGTAATAGTCCACGTGGGAGAGAAGGATGTAGGAACAAAGTGCAGGGGGGACATACGTAGGCAGTTCAGGGAGTTGGGGGCTCGGCTGAAGTGTAGGGCCTCCAGGGTGGCATTTTCTGGGCTGCTGTCGAGGCCTGGGAATGACAGGGTTAGGAACAACGAGGTGCTCCAACTGAATGCGTGGTTGAGGGATTGGTGTAGGGCGGAGGGATTCAGATTCTTAGACCATTGGGAAGTCTTCAGGAGGGAGGGGCATCTATACAAGAGGGACGGGGAACAGTTGTCTGGGAAGGGCACCCATATTTTAGCTGGGAGGTTAGCTGGAGTGTTTCGGCAGGGTTTAAACTAATATGGAGTGGGGGTGGGGAGATAGAGGGAACTGGGAGTGGGAGAGAGATGGGTGACAGGGTAATTCCAGAGAGTAGGAGGGAGGATCAGAGAGTGCCTGAGGGCCTTCAGTGCATGTGTTTTAATGTGAGGAGTGTGACTGGCAAAACAAATGAACTGAAGGCAATAATGTTCGAGAGGAAGTTACAAGTGGTGGCGGTGACTGAGACGTGGCTAAAGGAAGGGCAGGACTGGCAATTGAATATCCCAGGGTACAAGTGTTTTAGGCATGATAGAGGTGGTTTGAGGAGAGGAGGGGGAGTGGCGTTATTAGTTAAAGATCACATCATAGCAGTGCAGAAGGAGGGTGGTATGGCTGAGTTAGGAATTGAGTCGCTATGGGTGGAGTTGAGGAATAGGAAGGGAGAGTTTACTATGTTGGGTGTGTACAACAAACCGCCCAACAGTCCGCGGGCCGTGGAAGAAGGGATATGTAGGGAAATTTTAGATAAGTGTAGGAAGAATAGGGTAGTTGTAATGGGAGATTTCAATTTCCCTGGGGTAGATTGGAAGGTACCCAGAGTGGAAGGTGCGGACGGGGAGGAATTTGTACAGTGTGTTTTAGAAGGGTCCTTGGAGCAGTATGTGGATAGCCCGACTAGAGAGGGGGCTATACTGGATCTGGTTCTGGGGAATGAGCCAGGGCAGGTGGTGGACGTTGTAGTAGGAGAGCATGTGTCTAATAGTGACCACAACTCTGTCTGCTTTAGGGTATTAATGGAAAAAGATGAAGCCTGCCCCAGGGTGTTAAACTGGGGGAAGGCTAGATATAGCCAGATTAGGCAGGATCTTAGGGATACCGACTGGGATAAGCTGTTTGAGGGTAGGTCGACACTGCACATGTGGGAGTCTTTCAAGGGAAAACTAAATTTTTTCAGGAAAGACACGTGCCGGTAAGGAGGAAGGATGGGAAAGGTAGGATTAGAGAACCGTGGGTTACTAGGGATGTTGAGGACTTGGTCAGGAAGAAGCGGGAGGCGTACATTAGATCCAGGCAACTGGGGACAGAGGCAGCGCTGGAAAATTATAGAGAGTGTAGACGGGATCTTAAAAGGAGTGTCAGAAAGGCAAAAAGGGGCCACTAAATGGCTTTGGCAGGTAGGATTAAGGAAAATCCTAAGGCATTTTACTCCTATGTAAGGAGCAAAAGGATGGTTAGAGGGAAGATTGGACCTCTCAGGGACAGAGGAGGGGAACTTTGCTTAGAGCCTGAGGGAATGGGGGAGATCCTGAATGAATACTTTGCATCAGTATTCACGCGGGAGAGGGGCCTGATGTCTGATGCCGGCTTTGAGGAATTTGAGGACCCATTAAACGAAATAATCATTATGAGGTTCGAAGTGTTGGGGCTTTTAGGTAGCATAAAGACTTATAAAGCTCCGGGGCCTGATGGTATTTATCCCAGGCTGCTAAGGGAGGTGAGAGATGACATTGCTGGGCCTCTGACGCAAATCTTTGTCTCCTCTTTGGACACAGGGGAGATTCCAGAGGACTGGAGGATTGCAAATGTAGTACCGTTGTTTAAAAAGGGTCAGAGGGATAATCCAGGGAACTACAGGCCGGTGAGCTTGACCTCAGTTATAGGTAAGCTAATGGAGAGGATTCTCAGGGACAGGATGTATGAGCATCTGGAGCGCTGCGATCTGATCAGGGATACGCAGCACGGCTTCGTTAAGGGGAGGTCGTGCCTTACGAATCTAGTGGAATTTTTTGAAGAGGTGACAAAAATGGTTGATGAAGGACAAGCTGTTGATGTCGTCTATATGGATTTCAGTAAGGCGTTTGATAAGGTCCCTCATGGTAGGCTGATAGAAAAGGTGAAGGCGCATGGTATACAGGGCCAGGTATGTAAATGGGTTGAGAACTGGCTTGGGAGGAGGAGACAGCGGGTAGTAGTGGAAGGCTCTTTTTCCAACTGGAGGTCTGTCACTAGTGGTTTGCCACAGGGCTCTGTACTAGGACCCCTTCTATTTGTGGTGTATATAAATGACTTGGAAGAGGGGGTAGGTGGTTTGATCAGCAAATTTGCTGATGACACTAAGATGATTGGATTGGCGGGTACTGAGGAGCAGTGCCTGGCAATACAACATGACATAGATAGGCTGGTAGATTGGGCAGATAGATGGCAAATGGAATTTAATCCGGATAAATGCGAGGTGATGCATTTTAGCTGGAATAATGTAAAGGGGAGTTATAGGATAAAAGGTAAAACTATCCGGAGTATAGAGACGCAGAGAGACCGGGGGGTGCAAGTTCACAAGTCTCTGAAGGTGTCAGTACAGGTGGAGAATGTGGTAAAAAAAGTGTATGGTACGTTAGCCTTCATAGGAAGGGGTATAGAATACAAGAGTAGGAGTCTGATGTTGCAGGTGTATAGAACGTTGGTTAGGCCTCATCTGGAGTACTGCGTCCAGTTCTGGTCGCCGTATTACAGGAAGGATGTAGAGGCCCTGGAGAGAGTGCAGAGGAGATTTACCAGGATGCTGCCTGGTATGGAAGGGCTGTCTTACGAGGAAAGCTTGAAAACACTGGGGTTGTTTTCCCTTGAAAGACGTCGGCTGAGAGGGGATCTTTTAGAGGTATATAAGATTATGAGGGGTATAGATAGAGTAAATGGTGGTAAGCTTTTTCCACCATTAGAAATGGATAGAACGAGGGGTCACAGGCTCAGGGTGAGGGGGGCTATGTATAAGTCGAATACTAGAGGCCAGTTTTTCACACAGAGGGTAGTGGGGGTGTGGAATGCACTGCCGAGTAAGGTGGTGGGAGCAGGCACGCTAGGGTTGTTTAAGGGTCTCTTGGACAGTCACATGAGTGGTCTGCAGATAGAGGGATATAGCAGGACTGTTTGAATATCGGGAGGACCAATTAGTATTAGTTTTGTCTCGGGAATGTCTTAGTTTTTTTTAAGCATGTTTAATTAAGTCTTATTTGTTTCCGCAGACAATTCGGTCCACCTTGTTGACCAACAAGGGGCATGCATGTGGCATGTCGTTCAAGAGCTGCTCTTGGAGGTTGCTTCAGGAGTTGCCTAGTGCTTCACGTCATCAGTGTATGCTTAAACTGGACCGTCTGATGGGCAACATGACAGCTCAGAGACTATCGCCGTTGCTGTGCTGACATGTGGATTTGGGCCTGTGTCTGCGGGAGTTTGCGCGTTCTCCCCGTGGTTGCGTGGGTTTCCTCCAGGTGCTCCGGTTTCCTCCCACATCCCAAAAATGTGCTCTTAGACTGATTGGGTAACAAATTGTCCCTATATTGGTCCCTATATGGGAATCTTCAACAATAGGCATAGCCTAAAGTCAAGGATATGTCATTAAGACGTTAGGACGGCGGTGTGGACTCGTTGGGCCGAAGGGCCTGTTTCCCGTGCTGTGTTGCTCTTTGTTCTCTTTGTTCTTGTTCTATGTCTGCGCTGGCCAAAAACGAGAAAAAAGAAATCTTAATTTAACTGAACTTAACTTTTTGTAGATTAAGACTGAAGAACGAGTAAAAAGAAGAACAAGCGGGTAAAAATTCTTTTGTCCATAAGCAATGAATGTGGAAATCAACTAGTTGATACCAGCAACAGCAGTAGATTAATAATCAATACACAAGTTGTAGCTCCTTCTTGTGGCTTCTTAAGGGCTCAACTGATCTTCACACTGAAAGGTTATTCTCAATCTTTCACTCACAGCTTTAATTTTGAGTAGGATGGGGGACAGTGAAAATAGAAACTAAGTTAGGAAAATGACAGCACCTTCTTGCCTCCCAACTTGTCCTCAGGGAAACACTAAATTCCACCCACTGTTCAATAAATTTGACAAAGATCAGCAAAGTATTATTGTTCATTTCTTTCAATGAGCTTTAAAACCTTCCATAATTACTCTGTGCAAGGTTGTCACTTCAAAGATTTTTTTTTGAGTCAGTATCCGTATAGAATAGTTTTCAAAGTAAACTCAACAAAGTAGTCATCTCTATGATAATGAATGTTAACATGTGAATTGGCATTAGGTCTGGATTGGGAATTAGCATTTGTATTAATTTGGGAATTAGTATCAGCAATGATTCGGGAATTCGTATTCGGACTATCACTGACTCAGCTTTCTCAGTGAACCCTATTGAATTTCCAATCATTTCAAATTTGGGACTTATACCAGTAAATTATGGGCACCGTTGATCCTGAATTTTCTAAAAAGTTTCTAAATAATGGGTGCATCAAAAAAAGTAGAATGGCATACATAGCTGGTAAAACTTGACTTAGCAAAGTTGTGTAACAAAATTGACTTTGCCATACTTATATTAACCTGACACAGAATGCCAATCTTAAATGCCTTTATCCCCAAACCATAAAGGTGATTACTTTTTTTGGAATTACAATTTACTACATTTACCTTGTATAATGCTGATGTGGAAGCAGATCCAACGGCCAATGCAACACCAATGATTGAATCACCGTGGAAACCATCTGCATATGCCATCATCACAATCCCAGTAATTGCCATGATTGCAGCAACTATCTATTGTATAGGGAAAGGGGAGGGAAAGAGAATTGAAAATGGTTCAGACAAGCTTTACAAAATCTGCCAAATTAAAGTGAACAAATCTCCATGGTACCAATAATAACAACCGCAAAGAACATTTGTCTCAGTATTTCCAAATGTTCATATTTTTCTATAATCCCCATGCAGATGCTAGTTTTAGCTAATGACAATACAGTGACATGAATTAGCATTACACATGAATGAATTTTATTAATTAAGAATGCCCCTTTCAATTTACAGATTTAATTTCAATAATTTTAGTTGTTAACAGAAAAGACATTTTTTTCGGGTTTCCCCCAAAGATGGGGAATGATGTAAATTTCACGATTAAAAGTAAAATTTTTTTTAGCCATTTGGCAGATTTGAGTGAAGGAACTCCTAAATATGCTTATTATATTAAATTGCTCTGAACCAGTTTTCATGCAATTATTTCCATCCATTCCTCGTGATATTTTCTATTTTACTAATTTGTTTTACAAATATTTTGCACAGGGAATCTGGTCAAAGTCGTGACACAGACTTGAACCGTATCCTCTTACATACACTTTTGAGTTAGTTTCTTTCCAAAATATATATATATTGAAAAAAACTGATCCTGTGGACTCATAGAATCCCTATGAGACTCCTACTCACTTCCATGTGCAGACTGTACTCAGAGTACCAAATGAATATTTTATTACTTAACTACCTTGCGCTCAAAGTCACATTATATGACTAAGACTTCATTACAATGAAATTTTATGCAAAATAACATCCACAAGTTTGCTGAGACTGTAAAGATACCTTCAGCATCCTGTTGTTGACGTACTGCACAAAGCAGAAACACAGATTAGTTATCCATCCTTTTATGTGAAGAGGTATGAATTTCCCAGAAACTTGAGCAACTGGCACCTCTGCTACCTACCTGGCTGAATTGACCATCAGTTACCAACACTGATGTGCTTGTTTCTCTTAATATCTGTGGCACCACTGATAACACAGCATGGAAGTAAGCATTGCACTGACACTTACAAAGAGCATAACGGTATTGAATCATAAAGTGACAACATTTAAGGAGTAGGGTGTAAGAGTAAATTATATAACAAACACAAATTACACAGAATATTGATATATATCATCTTTAATGTTTATTAAAAAATCCTTCAGTAAACCTCAGTGGAAGTAGAAAACTATTAATAGTTATGACGTTCACACATGGTACTCAAAGTGAGAAACATGATCATTTGAGTAAGAAATTACATTTGCCTTAGTTTCTGATGTGGATCCACAGAGATCTCATTTGGTGTAACTGAATTATGCAGAATATAGCATACTGTATTAATTTTATAAAGCTTTTCTGTTGTATTCTAATAAGCTCTGTCGGATCTCCTCCAAAGATGAAAAGATGTGTTATATCTTTGATGACTAAGAATACAAAAGTTAGATCATGGTATTATGCACCTAACCAGTTCATATCCATCATTACTCAGAAGCAATCTATGGGCTTTATAAATTCTCTGAAATATTTTGAGCGCAGAGCATCAAGATAGGATCCTTGATTTTGGAATAAAAGAGGTAAAGATAGTTTCTAATTCTTCCTGCCAGCCGGATTTTCTGGTCCCACCTAAGTCAATGGTTTGAATGGCTCGCAGCATCTACTGTGGGAGAACCCCCCACAACAGGGTCAAAAAATCCCGACCTGTATCAAACTTAAAGAAAACCATTTAATTGGGCAAAGGTAAGTGTCAAGTTAAAAGACTGGACAGAAATAAAACAGTATTGAATGACTAAAAGATTAACGAGAAGGGAAGAATTGGAATTTCAGAATAAGAAGGTTATAAATATAAAGCCATATAGTAAGAGTTTCTATAGATATTGAAAAAAGATAACAAAGTGAGCATCAGTCCTATAAAAAATGAAGCTGGAGAATTAATAATGGAAAACAAGATGATGACAGATGAATTGAACAGTATTTAGCATCAGTGTTCACTATAAAGGGTACAAGTAATATCCCAGTAATAGCTGTTAATCAGGAAATGGAAAGAAGTGAGGGTTTCAAGAAAATTGTAATCACCAGGGAAATGGTACTGAGCAAATTACTGGAGCTGCAGGCTGACAAGACCAGGTCCTGATGGACTTCATCCAGAGATAGTTGATGCATTTTTAATTTTCTAAAGTTAGCTAGATTCAAGCAAGGTTCCTTTAGATTGGAAAATAACAAAAATAACTCTTTCATTCAAAATAGGAGAGAGACTGAAAGCAGAATATCTATTACAGGGAAAATGTTAAAAGCTGTTATTAAAGATGTATGGCAGGGCACGTAGAAAAGTTCAAGGTAATCAGGCAGAATCAACACGGTTTTGTGAAAAAAAATCATTTGTTGGATTTATTAGAGCTCTTTGAAGTAATGTGTTGTGGATAATGGGGAACCAATGGATGTACTGTATTTAGATTTTCAGAAGGCATTTAATAAAATGCCACATCAAAGGTTACTGTGGGAAATCAAAATTATATTGGCATGGATAGAAGACTGGATGGGCTAACAGGAAACAGAGTAGATATAATTGGGTCATGTTGTACGGCAATATCAGGGATCATATCATCTATATTTTAATTTATATGTCTGTTCATATTTTATTTCATTTCAGTGTAATACGTACAGGGCTACATAGAGCAAGCCCAGAGAACCAGACCTCACCAGAGCAAAGGAAAAGGCTAACGCAGACAGCCAGAGACCTGCTCTGCTGACAGACAACTTCTAATGTGCAGGAGATCATTCCAAACAATCACAACAATGGGAGAACTAGCATTAAGACAGCCAGACTCTATATAGTCTAGGGAGGTCTTAGTCTTCTGTAAAACATGATCACCAAGCAGATGGGGGGGGGGGAACGATTTATACATCATTGTAAATCTGGTGGACAAATACAATGCATTTACATTATTATCAGGTAAACGGAACTGTCTGACGAACTGATTAGCAAAGTTGTACTGAACAATGCAGACTGCATAACAAGATTAGAAGAATCATCTTGCATCCAACTCAAAGAATTAATATGCAATGTAAACCTCTGTGACTCAAAAAAGTATATTAATCTGTACTAATCTAATAGAGGCAGAAGAAGACTTGCAGGCAACCGGAGATTTCAGGCTAGAATCCAGCTCTCTCCCATGCATGTGGAATAAAAACTTTTCTTGAAGTTCAACACAGTCTCCAAGGTTCGACTTGTTTTATTTCTCTCCTACAGGTCATTTTCTGCTTGGCAAGAGGTAATGACTGGTGTGCCAAGGGATCACTTCTGACCCTCCAACTTTTTACAATTTATATAAATGACATGGATGAGTGAAGATATGGTTGCTAAATTTGCTGATGATAGAAAGATGGGTCATCCCAATGCAATAAAGAAGAGCCAATCATGGCCATCAAAGCAAGGAAGGTAATTCACGGTCAATATTCAATGAATGAAATCTGACAATTATTGTTTCTTGGCTAAGGCAAAACTGACTGAAACACAATGCCATCAAATATTTTTCTGCACAGTTTGCTTCTGCTGTTTTTATACCATCAAAATGCTATATTTTCCAATTGGGAAAGTGGCTGTTGAGGAATGCAGATACATGACTCTAGTATTATTAATAGTGGAAACTTAAATAGGTCTCAGGATTCTTGGAGATAATATACAGAGGATGACTTTCATAGAACACAGAACACTACAGCACAAACAGGCCCTTTGGCCTACAAGTTGCGCCGCTCATACCCATACCTACTAGGCCATAAAACTATCTGGAACTCCCCTTTCCATGTCTAACTGTCATCAGAGGCACACATAGGAACAACTGTGCGCAGTGTGCCAACAATTCATCAGTGTTCTTAGCGGGCAAAGTTCTCAGCACTAGTGCCAACATAACAAATTACCCATGTGACCTCATTTTTTATTCTCTGATAGATTCCATAAGTACTTATAATTACAGATTTCCTGATCCTGTGAATTCCCCTTCTGTATTAGCACACTGATTGGGAATATCATCAACTACTTGAATCTCCATAAGCATTGTTTTATGTGAATTCATTTTCACATCCTCATAGGCCAATCTTGCCCCATCATTTCTCCCTATATTCAAGAATAATGAGAATATCTTAGCACCTACCATTTTAAAGCAAAAAATACTTCAACATCAATTATATTGTATATTTTATTAATATTCATCTATATCTAGGTTGCAAAGGAAACAAGTTAAAAAAAAAACTCAAGTAAAAATTTTATAGTTTTGTGACAAATTAGAAAATGTATTTCTTCTCAATATGTCATTAATGCTTTTCTTGACAGAGTATTTTGGCATCATTTCATCTGCCTGCCTTTTGGAATAAACTGAGCGCACTTCATTTAGTATGGATATAGCATAATACTGACAAGGCATAATAAGTAGTTAAGAAAATGCTGAACATTCTAAAAATAGTGATGACAATCTATGAAAGGAAATGCTATGCCATATGCCTGAATAATTTTCCAACTCTTAGTGATTACAACACTCAGCATATCATTCCAGCCAACAGTCAGAGTGATTTATGGATTTTCAACTCAGGAACCAGTTTCAAACATCAGCAGTAAAATTGCTTAACTATCAATACTAATGTTCAGCATTTGTCACTTGCCAATATCATACGTGTACTTCAACGAGCAGTTAAGATGTAGCTGGTGTAATGAATGTCACGTACTGTTGTGGATACATTTGTTTTTGTCCGGAAAGGCCACAGTTGAAGTTGCTAGATTGTGAGATCTGAAGAGTGTGTTTGTGTTTAAATCATGACTTACTGGTATCACAGCTAAGACAAGAAGAAAACAGTGGGGATGATTTTAATCCAACCTATCTGGATGTGGATGGGATAAATTGTCATTAGAATGGCAAAAATCAACTTACAGCTCATTTCCCGCAAGGAATCCCCTAACCACCATTTCAATATTGGAGATTAGTCTCATGGCAATAGGCAGGCGCCTCATTAATAGATGTAAAATATAGGGAGCTAATTAGGGCCCCAACATAATTTTAGTTGGGCATCTTAGAAGTCCTGCCCGACACCACCTTGCTGAGTAAAACCTTGCTTCACAAACTGACTGATGTAACTGAAAGTGCTCTTAAGGGGCACTTGGCTGCAAGCGCTCAGATCATTGGAATTCCTGTGCTTATCTGGGTTTCCATGGAACTTCGGAGCTTTGAGTGAAGGAATGGCTGGGCTCAATAACTTCTTATGGAAAGCCTTATTCAATCAATGAAATCTATAGGTCAAGAGTCACTTTTCTTGATATAACTGAGCAACACTGGGCAAGATTAGGGCCAGTCATAGACAGCAGTGGGAAGTTGTGCGTGGAGCCTGAAGATATTGGAGAGGCACTGAACAAATATTTCTCTTTGGTATTCACGCAGGGAAATGTAAATGTAGTTGTGGAGAACACTGAGGTACAGGGTTGCAAACTGGAAAGTATTGAAGTAGATAGGGAGGACGTGCTAGATATTCTTGAGGGTTTGAAGTTAGATAAGTCCCCTGGGCCGGACGGGATTTACTCTAGGATTCTCTGGGAGGCGAGAGAGGAGATTGCAGAGCCTCTGGCTCTGATCTTCAGGTCGTCGTTGGTTACGGGTATAGTGCCGGAAGACTGGAGGATAGCGAATGTGATCCCATTGTTCAAGAAGGGGAAGAGAGACTTTCCGGGGAATTATAGGCCGGTGAGTCTTACTTCTGTTGTGGGCAAAGTATTGGAGAGAATTATTAGGGATGGATTTATAGTTATTTAGAGAGAAATGAATTGATTGGGGATAGTCAGCATGGTTTTGTGAATGGTAGGTCGTGCCTTACTAACCTTATTGAGTTTTTTGAAAAAGTGACCAAAGAGGTGGATGGGGGTAAGGCGGTTGATGTGGTATATATGGACTTTAGTAAGGCGTTCAATAAGGTGGCACATGGAAGGCTTCTGCAGAAAATGCAGATGTATGGGATTGAGGGTGATTTAGCTGATTGGATTAGGAATTGGCTAGCAGATAGAAGACAGAGGGTGGTGGTTGATGGGAGATATTCATCGTGGAGTCCGGTGACAAGTGGTGTACCTCAGGGGTCTGTTTTGGGGCCCCTGCTGTTTGTAATTTTTATAAATGATCTGGATGAGGGTATTGAAGGATGGATTAGTAAATTTGTGGATGACACTAAAGTCGGTGGAGTGGTAGATAGTGAGAAGGGGTGTTATAGTTTGCAGAGGGACTTGGACAAGTTGCAGAGCTGGGCCGAGAGGTGGCAAATGGAGTTTAATGTGGAAAAGTGTGAGGTAATGCACTATGGCAGGAATAATAAATGTGTAGAGTATAGGGATAATGGTAGGATTCTTAGTAGTCTTGATGAACAGAGGGATCTTGGTGTGTATGTGCATAGATCCCTGAAAGTAGGCAGTCAAGTCGAGAAGGTTGTTAAGAAGGCATATGGAGTCTTAGCTTTTTATTGGTAGGGGGATTGAATTTCGGAGCCGCAACGTCATGTTGCAACTGTACAAAACTCTAGTGCGGCTGCACTTGGAGTATTGTGTGCAGTTCTGGTCCCCACATTATAAGAAAGATGTGGAGGCATTGGAGAGGGGACAGAGGAGGTTTACCAGGATGTTGCCTGGTATGGAGGGCAGGTCCTATGAAGAGAGGTTGAAGGAGTTGAGGTTGTTTTCGTTAGAAAGGAGGCGGCTAAGAGGGGATCTTATTGAAGCATATAAGATGATTAGAGGTTTAGATAGGGTGGACAGTGATAGCCTTTTTTCCTAGGATGGAGAAAGCTAGCACGAGGGGACACAGCTTTAAATTAAGGGGTGATAGTTATAGGACGGATATCAGAGGTAGGTTCTTTACCCAGAGGGTGGTTGGGAGTGGAATGCCCTGCCTGCGGCAGTTGTAGATGCGCCAAGTTTGGTGGCGTTTAAGAGGTTAGTTGATAAGTTTATGGAAGGGAAGGGAATGGTTTAGTTTGGAGGGTCATTGCTTTTTTCATAATTGGTCGGCGCAACATCGAAGGCCGAAGGGCCTGTTCTGCGCTGTAATGTTCTATATTCTATGTTCTAACACTGCATCAGGAGGCTGCACAAAACCAGCTGAATTATACAGCCATTTAGAACAGGACCTGTTTCTTGTCAGTCTATGCTTTGTCAGCTGGGTTAAAGGCACCATAACCTTACTTTTTTCACTTTAGGCTCCAACCTGCTACAGTGATCATCACCCAACTTTTCAGCACTCAGCTGCATGAAGCAGGTCACCAGTATCCTTTATGCCAGAGTCAACCAATGCATTCCTTTCCCCATGGATGCCAACAGTCAGAATAAGAGAGCTCTGGGATTTGCAGCAGTGGTTGGTTTCCCTCACATGAGGGCATAATCAACTGCCCTCAAGTGGCTATAGGATGCTAGAAGACAAATTATCAACTTATGTCAACTGGAAAACTTTCACTTCATCAACTGGCACAGTTCACCTCAGAGGAGGCTTGACATGTTTGGTAGAAGCTGCTCTTATGCTTTCCTCCTATGGCACGCATCCATTCCCAGACTGTTCACCCACCCAAAGACAAAACAATTTGAAGATATGGGGGCTAGCTCCTTTGCACATGATTGAAGGTAACACTTCATAACCCCACCCAAGCAGTTCAATCATAACTACAGGCATTTCTATTATGGCAGATGGAACTGGAGCCATAGTTTAAATACAGAAATTCAAGTGTTCCAGGACAGATAGGTTGCATTGCCATGGAAGTAGAGTGGCAGAAAACTATAATGGAACCACTTTTTTCTTTGTTACAGTCCCTTTCAGGCAATTATACGATTCTTTGGTCTTACCCCACTACTATTCCAATGAGAATGGAGAATTTGGCACTCGGCCAAATCTCCATTTACTCCAGCAGGACTGAAGAATCCTAGCTACAGGTGAGATTGGAGAATTCTGGACAAAATCTACCAGCAACAGAAGAGAACAAGATAATTTTCTGCAACATCACTCCACATAGCCCTGTACCACATCCACACATTACTTTCAGGTTCAATAGCTAGTAGTAAGTCGATACAAATGAACATTTGTGAGCCCCACGATACCATACCCAAAAGACAATCAACCTAGTGATGAATGGCCATTTGGATATAATCAGACCATCAAAGGGGCAGCATATAATGAGGGTTCAACTGAATATTTCTGCCATATCAGCCTTTGCCTGTTTAATGTTGTAGCAAAATGCCACATCAGAATCTTAAAGGGTCACAGACTAGGTGTCCCATCGACATCAGCAGAGCTGTGAGAACTCATCCCCATCACTTAAATAATTCCATGCCTAAAATTTAAGACAGATTCAAAGCAAGGGCAATACAAAATAAACAGGCTTGATAATAAATCAGAATACTCATGCAAAAAATCTTCAGTGGAGATCAAAAATAGTGCAAGAGTATTCATTTGAAGCTGGAACAGAATAGTTGAGTTATTTAAATCATTGCCAGAAATAATTATTAATAGTAAATTATACTGCTTTCTTATATTATTCTTGCAAGCCAGTGATCCAGGCAATTCAATATAATTTCATCCAAACCAGGATTACTTTTTCACTTTTCAGGAACCATATATAGTTTTAAGTAAGGTGTATTGCATTTGTAAATGTTGGGAGCAAGATAGACTTTATGTTTAATTTATATTGTTTCATTTGTGTGTTAACAAAGGTGAGACCTGGTTTCAGTTTCATTTGAGAGGTTTCTTTCTATGGAGCTGGAAGTCTCCAGGCCCTGTTTATATACATTCATTTTTGATAACGTTTTACAACTCTGGAACTGAGGAGATGGGTTACCAATGAGTTAGTAATTTAGGGAAGTTGCAACAAAAGATAGAAAAAGAAAACCTCTGTGTTGTTGCTAGCATTAGGGGATCAGAAAAAAGATACACACAGAGGTACCAGGAATATACAAGAAAAATAGTTTTAATTTCAATTGGTATCGATATACCATAGAATGGAGTCAGAAGGTCTACATCTCTTTCTATCTGGAAACGCTGCCAGATTGCTGAAGAAATTATTTGAAAGAACTCATACTTCTTGCTCTAAAGTTAAAGTAATAGTGAATTTAGAGTAAGTTTTCTGCATTGCAAGGGAGATACCAATTGTGGAAGGGGTTCTAATGAATGTTCAGAAATTGGTAAAGAAACCTCTTTGCAACTGAACCAGTTCTACTCTTGGTGTGGAAACAGTGGGATCTCTTTACTGGAATGTTGGATCTGCAAGGGTATTGCTAGGATAAAAGGGACAGCATGAGTTTGAATACATTTTTCTTGATGTCTGTACTGTCATGTTTCCAACCATTTTTGGTTTCTAACATAATAAAGTTAATGTTTCTTGTTTAATGAATGGCTTACCTTTTTGTTAAAAAGTCAACAGCAGATTCATGTGAATCTGTTCAGTAGATATTGTCCATAGTTTTTTCAAGCACAATCTATCAAATCAGGTTCCATTCTGGGATTGGACTTGTCCAGAAATAACATCAACTGGGATATAACACATCATAACACCAGACCTCCTAGAAGTGCAAGTGACAAGATCCATTCATAGCCAGCAATGCTCTGTACTATCTGTCTGAATTACAGACTATCGGATCTAAAAGAGTATATTCATGCTTAACAGTTTTTAAAATATTTTGAGAATGAGTACCCTTCATATTCCTAGCACATTGAAATGATGTACTGGGAAGATTTATAATATATATCACAGGTAATGGGCACAATGTAACTTGATTTGGATCACACTCTAGGTGGTGTTAAACATAAATGATACGATAGCTCTGGATTTTACTCTGAAATTAGCCCATGATCAGACAAAAAGTGTTGTATGCAATATTTGTACAATGGGAACAGCTTCATATCAACTCTAAAATTTCAATATAAATGTATTAATACATCCCTTTGTTTTCATATTGAGCAAAAAACACTTTTAGAATTTTATTTTTTGGTGCACACCCTCAAATTTTGGTTCCTCATATTGGAAAAGAGTCAACTGCTCCATTGAGTTATTTGTTTATTATTTTGAAAACTCATTTGGCAATGAAAGGCCAGAGGGCACATTGTAACTGAAGTGGTTCCATATATCTCAGTACTTGTCAGTTACAAAATGTTAACATTGTAAAATGGCAGGTGATGTATTATTGTACCATAAATACAGATGAAAGGAATATGTAAAAGCAATATAAGTAACAATGATTACCAGAAATAATCATTTTATAATGATTATTGATACAATCACTATACATCTACCTAAATATTTCCATTTCATAGTCAGTTTTATATTGCCAAAACAAAATTAAATGTCAAAATAAGATCAATTCTTTTTACCAATCCCACTCAAACAGCTTCCAACAAAATAATCCAAATTATGATTCAAACTAAAATCTATTAAAAGGAGAGAGTCATACAATATAAATTGTTATAGAATAACAAGCATTAAGTTCTGGAAGTTAACAGAAATGGGATTACACCTTGGTTAGCTCTCTCAAAAATGGTTTGAGAAATGCAGTCACTGAATGAAATGCAGGTTACATGTCAACCTTGTGTTGCCCAATCACTAGATTAACTTTTCCTTCAGTCAGCACTTCCTGCACTGTTCACTGGCTGTAGGTATAAGCAGGAGGGCCAACACTATCCAGAATGTGCATTTCACATAGCTGGTCTGCACTACATAAAGGGGAGATGTACTGTGGCTGCAGCAGATGCTGGGAGTGGTTCTACAACTTAATTAACCCAAAGAAGAGAGATCATTAGAACAAACAAGGGATAATGTAACAATCCCCCCAGCCCAATCAATTCCCACTAACGCTTTTGTTCTCTGCACTATAAAATCTTAGTGGAACATGTGGAAAGCACATGAGATTTCTTACATCTTCTAGAGAGCCAGGCAGCCTTCAGACACAAGATAGCTATGAAAGTCAATGCTATCAGTATAGCTCCAAGGATCTGGGTGTGCAGCCAGGAGTTTGATGATCTTGCATGAACAGTTTAGGTCAGGGAATGCATATTCCAAATGCCACATACCACCAACTGCATCACTAGCTTCGCTGAAGGCAAATGTACCACATCACCCACTTACCATAAAATCTTTATCAATAAATACTCATATCTAACTTTCATTTATTCCACCTGACCTTCATACATTTAGTATACCCACATCTCAGTTCGCATACAGTCAGCTGTTCAATCATGATAGCCAGATCATCCAAATAGATTGTATAACATTTCCTGATGTGCTTCTTGCTCTCTTGCAGAACAAGGTAATGCCTAACTGAAGGCATTAAGAATTAATCACAGGAGGAGTTATTTGCATACATGTTCTAAGCACTCTCCATGTAGGAAACAGTGCTGCCCATTATGGGGAGAGTCAATGTTAAGGCTGTGGCTACCTCCAGGGCAGAAACCATTGAAAATGAGACCATCCACATATCCAATCTCCCTTCCATCATCTTTTTACTCTCGCAATCCATCATCTCCTATGACTCAAAAGCTGATGGTCTAAGCATGCACCTCTTACTTTCTCCTCTTCACACCACAACTCAGTTTTGTCTCTTTTTTCTTTCAGATATCCAAGAACAGCACCTACCAAGGGAGTGGAGGAAGAGTAAGAAGACAGTGAAGGAGACAAACAGCCAATCTATTGCATACTCACAACTATTAGCTCAACACTAACACTATGTAATTTAGAAAAGAGATTCACACACATGGTGGGACACTTGACATAAGTGCACTGCAACCAAAGATAGGAGGAAAGCCAGCTCATCAGCTGATATATTAGTTTTGCTGTAGAGGAATCAGAAGAGGATTTTGAAGGGATAAGCTAAAGAAAAAGGCTGACGGATCTATGCATCCAAATACTTGGTGTACTTGAAAGTCTACCAGAAAGCCTGGCCCTACTGAGACTACAAACTGCCAGTCGATCAGATTGGCCAATTGCTCTCTGGGACTGGGCTTCCTGTCCCTGAAGGGAGAAAGTCTCACCCTGCACTAATTAAGGCTGCCCCCAGTGTACTATTTCTGCAGACTTCACATCAGTGAGGTTCCAATTCTGACTTTTAGGTTGTGGGCAGGGATGTGGCAAAATCAACCCCATGGAGTCTGGTGCACTTTAAATGTACACATGTGCCATGGACACTATTTTCTCAAAGTGTCAAAGAAACGGCACTACCATGCGCTGGGAAATACCATGCCCAATTTCACTTCAGGGCATCTAATTAAGATCAATTTGACTGAGCATGTCAGTTCAATAGTAGGATAAACTTAGAATTCAGCTACAAATGTAGCAAGACCTTCCAATGAGCAGGTAATATTACATGTTTCTGTTAATGCATGTGATAATCTCTATTGGTCTGCAATGTCACTAGGCACAAGTGCAAGTTCCACCAGGGTAATAAGAAACGACTTATGCTGCTGTACTGTTTTGGTTCACATCCTTTACACATGAATGATATCACGTACTATGTCTAGAAAAGCAAAAATACAATTTTTTTTTATGATTCTTTCATGAGAGGGCTTGGCCAGCATTTGAAGCCCAGCCCTAGTTGCCCTTGAGAAGGTGGTGGTCAGCTGCCTTCTGCCACACCACACAGTGCTGTGGGGAAGGGAATTCCAGGAATTTTTTTCTATTCATTCTTGGCATATAGACATTTCTGGATGGGCCAGCATTTATTACCCATCCGTAATTGTCCTTGAACCAACTGACTTGCTAGAAACAACCACATTGCCATGGATCTGGAGTCACACATGGACCTGGTAAAGACGGCAGTTTACATAATGAGCCAATGGTCATCATTAAACTTTTAACTCAAATTTCACCACCTAGCATGGTGGGATTTTAACCCAGGACCCCAGAGCACTACCCTGAGTCTCCTGGTTTATTAGACCAAATGATAATACAATAATACCATTGCCTCCCATAATAGTGAAGGAGCAGCAATATGGTTTCAAGTTAGCATGGTGCATGCTTTGGAGAAAATCTTGCAGGTGGTAGTGTTCCCATTCATCTGCTGCCCTTGCCCTTCTGGGTGGTAGGGGTTGTGAGTTTGGAAGATGCTGTCGAAGAATCCTTGTTGAATTGCTGTAGCGCGTCTTGTACATTGTACACACTGCTGCCACTATACACCAGTGATGGAGGGAATGAATACTTAAACTGGTGGTTGGGCTGCCGATCACGTGGACTGCTTTGTCCTTGATGGTGTCCAGTTTCTTGCTGTTGGAGCAATATTCATTCAGGCAAATAGACAGTAAGCCATCAAAATCCTGACCAGGTTGCTATACATTTCCATATTTCAGGTGAATTTTCCATGTTCCAGTTTGCTTGCTGCTGAGACAGCCATTGTCCTATATTTAAGATATATGATTCTCGCATGCATCCGCTCTCTGCTAACGTGTTCCCAGTTTCAGAGTCTTAAGAGAACAATAACCCCAACCCGCCAAACTCACAATCTGGACATCAGCCTCAGTATCCCACCCCCTACAGTCTTGCCAACATCCCCCCTGCTCCTATGGTCTCGTCAGCACATCCCTCTCTAACTTACTCCCACAGTCTCATCAATGCTCTCACATGGCATGGCCCTTATTTTCTTCATATCAAATTGATTATCCTGCTCCTAACTTGTGCCTCCTAAATATTGGAATGGTTTTAGGCAGTCAGGAGATGAATAATGCACCTCAAAATTCACAACCTCTGATCTCCTAGTGTAGCTATAGTATTTATATGGCTAATCCAATTCAGTTTCTGGTCAATGGGAACTTCCAGATTGTCGATAATCAGAGATTCAGCAATATTAATGCCATTGAATGTCAAGGGGAGATGGTTAGATTCTCTTGCTAGAGATGGTCATTGTCTGGCAATTATGTGGATTGAATGTTTTTGCCATTCATCAGCCTAAACTCGAATGTTGTCTATGTTTTGCTGTACATGAACATGAACAGCTTAAATATCTTGAAACTTGTTGCTGAACAAATCATCCCCACTTCTGATCTGATAATGATGGAAAGGAAATTGATAAGGCAGTTGAAGATGGTTGGCCCTAGTAACAGCCCTGAAGAATTCCTGCAGTGATGTTCTGGGACTGAGATCATTGGTCTCCAACAGCCACAACCATCTTCCACATCTTCAGTACCACTGCTGGTATGTTGTCATAGTCCATAGCCTTTGCAGCATCCAGTGCCTTCAGCCTTTTATTGATATCACATGGAGTGAATTAAATTGGTTGAAGACTGTCATCTCAGGAAGAGGCTGTAATGCAGAATCCACTTGGTACTTCAGGCTGAAGATTGTTGTAAATGCTTCAGCCTTATCTTTTGCACTGATGTGCTGGGCTCCCTCACCGTGGAGGATGGAGATATTTGTGGAGTTTCCGCCTCCTGTTAGATATTTTAATTGTTCACCACCATTCACAACTAGATGTGGCAGGACTGCAAAGTTCTGATCTGATCCATTGGTTGTGGGACCTCTTTGCTCTATCTATAGCATGCTGTGTCTACTATTTGGCATGCAAGTAATCCTGTGTTATAGATTCACCAAGTTGACACCTCAGGTGTCTGTCCACTTTTATCCCTCTTTCACTTTCCTATAGTGGTATGGTACAACTGACAATGACATTACTCTGTCAGCTATCTTAATCGAAACATTAGCCTGTTTAAGGCGAATAGATTTGGCAATCATATCTAGTTTTGTTCACAAATTACAAATTATATCATTATATCTTTCCTACATTCTAACAATACATAACAGGTTTGTAGTAGATTATAGCACCTCTGGGTTGTGTTGAATCCAATCCAAATCAAATTGTTAGCAAACTAAAAATTTCATATCATCCAGATAATTTTATAGAAAATAGCACCAGCATCGATGGAGAAGGGTTGCTTTTCAGAAAGTAAAATTAAAGGACATTTTCTTATATGATGCAAAGTGGGCAATTATTGGCTGCAGCAATCAGAACAACTGCCCAAAGTCAGCAGAAAGAGATTTAAATCATTTTGATGGCCATTCAAATTACCTTCACATTCAGAACATAGATGGCAACTTACCATATTGCAGGGTGGGATTTCCAATAGGTCGAACACTTACTGAAACTGAATTTACACATTAAAGCAAGCTATGTATTTTACTTGAAATTATATTCACACAGTTTTAGAGTCTTGGAAATCGCACGTGGAAGTGCTTCAAGACGCACTGATGCAGCAGTATAATTTCAGCCTGGAGATAGGCTCTTTTTCACAACAAATGGTGGAAGTGTTCCCAAGCAGATGCCATTGAATCTGAAGAAAGAGGATGTCAATACCAGAATGTAGTAGAATGGATGTAGTGTTGGCCTTACCCAGGCAGCAAAAGTGAGAATGATTTCTTACCTACTCTCTTCCTTAGGACAAACCTTGCTGTACTGCTTTGATAATTGCCACCCCTCTCCCCCCAGAAAACAACCCCCATAATTCTCCCGCAACAATTCCACTGCCTGTCCCACCCTCAGCAATTCCCCAAAGCTACTCCCACTCCCACAATTCCCACAGCTGCTCCCACCCAACATTTAATTTGCTAACAATTTTGTTTCAGATTGGATTCAAACACATCCCAGAGGTGCTATAATCTACCACAAACCTGTTATGCATTGTTAGAACAATTTCCACTGCCACTCCCACTCCCACTCCCAACATTTCCCATTGCCACTCCCGCCCCTAATACTTTCCACTGCTACTCTCACCTCCAACAATTCCCACTGCCACCACCATAAACTGCTAATCTCACCGCCAGCAACTCTCACGGCCATTCTCACTCTCAACAATTCCTGTTGCCACTCTCAGCCCCAACAATTCCCACTGTCCCTCCCACCCAAAGCGATTCCCCACTGCCATTCCGAACCTGAATAATTCCATCGCAGTATTTTTCTTTACCCCTGAACTTCTCCATCTCCCTCAAGACTTAACTTTGCATCTTCACTTACAGTTCACTCAAAATGTTTCCTTCCAAGCTCCATGTTTCTCCTCCAAACATAGTGATGTGCTGCACAACAATTTCTCATTCAAAGCACAAATTCATCTCTTGTTATTCCTGTACCTGATAGAATCAGCATTCTGATGACAGCTTTAAAACATCTCACTCTTCTGCTAAATCTTTCTGATATTTGCCTCTTTATTATCTATTACCACTTCTCCATTTTGCTCACATGCTTCTGCATTCTCTCTCCTCTCTCAACTTGCACACTGCATGGAGCTTCCTCTGTATACACCAACAATCTCCCAAAATATTGGACTGCCTGCCGAAGAGCTTCCATACCACATCAGAGACTATGAGACAGTCCACTTCCGGATTCTGTACTGAACTGATGCAAGGTATCAACATCCCACATTAACATGCCACGAGCAATTATTTTAATGACATCGCAGCTAGGTACACTGTCCAGGAGTTCATGGCATTAGCACTTTCTAATGTCCATTCAGTCCCTTGATACTATCATCTCCAAATTTCAGAGAAAATAAATTGATAGAGCCTTCAATCGCATCAGGATCTTCTTTCAGCCTGTTCTCCAAGATCACTGGGATGTTGAAGAGCTTTATTGTGGAAAGGGCAACATTAATATGGAAGTGGCTTGTTGTCTTCTCTCACAATAATAACATGCCTAATCCCCTGCCATCTCAGTAAATGTTCCTCAACTTTCCAGATAGATACCAAGATCTGACTACTTGAAAATGATTGCCCCTTAAATACCTCTAGAAATGTCCATGTTCGAAGTGTACTGCCTCATAGTACTGGTCAAGCCCAATAACTGTTGGGAAGTTTAATTTTTTTGAAGTTTATTTATTAGTGTTACAAGTAGGCTTACATTAACACTGCAATGAAGTTGCTATGAAAATTCCCTAGTCATCACATTCCGGTGCCTGTTCAGGTACAGACAGGAAGAATTTAGCATGGCCAACGCATCTAACCAGCACAACTTTCAGATTATGGGAGGAAACTGGAGCACCCAGAGGAAACTCACACAGACACGGGGACAATGTGCAAACTCCATACAGACACCCAAGGCCAGAATTGAACCAGGGTACCTTACACTATGAGGCAAAAGTGTTAACCATCATGCACAGTTTTCATCAAGTTAAAAATCTGAAAATGGCTTCAAGGTTCTACTTCAAAATAGTCTGACTTGTGCACTGTAATGAATCTCCTGTTTCATAGGCAGCTATTCTGCCCATTTAATCTAGGCCCCTGTGACAGCATGGCTCCTTTAAGGGGGTGATCCTCAGGGCCATATGATCTGACCGGATCCCATGAAGAGGCAGTGTGGGAAGCCAAGCCAACTAGGTGCAAGGTCATGCATCCAGGGTCAGGGAGGAAACTCAGCTGGAACCAGGGAGGAGAAGAAGGTAGACATGTGTTACAGTTCTGTCCAATCCTTGATTGTATATATATAAGTATTGTTGTTAATAAACTCTTTATAACTTGAAGCCTGAATTAGTCACCTTTGAAGTTATTACATCCCTGAGAGAAATGGCAATGTACAAATTTGTGGCAGAAATGATTAGATTCTGCTCTGTAACTTTCAAAGCACTACCATTCGCCTCTTCTGTTCAAAAGCAAGACAGAAATTCAATCTGAATCACAGAGTGAGGACTGCCTCATAGTGTGGTTCTGTTCTTAGGCTAGCAATTCAATAGCCTGGACTCACGATCTGGGAATACAAATTCAAATCCCAGCATGGCAGTGGGGTATTTAGTTTCATTTAAATATAAAACTAACATCAGAAGAAGTAAAAGGGCTGTATCATTGAAGCCCTCAGTGGCTATTCAGAGATACAAGTTCAACTTGATGGCAAGAGCCTCTGGGAAGGAGACAGCAGCTTTTGTGTTGAGGTAAATGTTGAACATTGTGAACTTGGGTCTGCCCTTAATGAGATGTCAACGGACCGGCTCGTGTGTGGGGTGAATATTACTGCATACAGAAGAAGCTGTTGGCAGAAGCAGAAATAATCCCAAAGATATTAGAGATTGCCCTTGCTATGGAAATTGCAGAAAAAAGTACAAGGGAACTTCAAAATGTGCAAAGTGGCAAGGTCCACCAGGTTTGGATGGAAGCTGCAAACAGCAGTAGTGCAGAGTGCAAGGACAGAGTTTTATGAATAAAGAAATACAGAACCAGAGAGAGAGTTCAGAGGTATAAGAGATACGATCTACGAACCAAGAATTGTGAAGAGTGCTATCGATGTGAGGGAGGCCACCCAGGGGCAGTGTAGCTTTAGGGAAGAAGCAGGTGCAAGGTTATACAGAACCTGCCCAATGCTAAAGGAAAATAATTCTGGCTCCATTGCGCAGTGGAATGAATAGTTCTGAAGAAGGATCAGCTGAATAATATTAAGGTAGGCAAAGTGGGTCCCATGACAATTGATTAATAGTTGTCCACTCAAAATAGAGATAGAGATAAAAGTCTCCGTCACAGTAGTGGAAGAACAAACCTATCAATACTTACGGCGGGGGGAGGGAGTTCCATATCTGAAATTAAACAACACTACAATGTATGGTTGGGGAGAGGTTTTATGGATTTTGAGAACAAAAACAGCATCCGTTAGTTACAGACAGCAGTCTGCCCAACTGTCTTTAATTGTAATTCAGGACCAAGGGTCAAGTTTGATGGCTTCAGGAAATAAAATTGAATTGGTTAGTATTTCCAGAATTAATGAAGGGGAACTTCATGACATCCTTTGAAGATATCAGGCAGTATTTCAAAACGAACTAGATGAAGTACGACGCTTGAAAGCCTTCACATAAAATGAAGAAAGGATTAGAAAGACCCATCAGCTTTACTTCAAAGACTGTAACTTACACAGAAAAATGTTAAGATTGAGAAAGAGGAATTGGCTTTGGTATAAAGAAATTCCGCAAATATGTTTATGGATGGCATTTCAAAATAATTACAGATTACAAACCTGCTAGGCTTATTTGCAGAAGATAAAGCCATCTGCCCAGTAGCATCTGCAAGGCTACAACCTTGGGCTTTATTGTTGGCCACTTACGAATATGCTTTTAAACACAGACTGGAAACACATATAACATGTCAATGTGTCTGTACTGTGATAATACACACCTCTTTAACATATGCCTAATACTCTTTCCGCTCACATTGTCAGTATCTTTAAGTCTTGAATAGCAGGTTAGGTGTAAAAACTTGCATTCTAATCAGTAATCTGTAAACTGCGTGTGCTGTTATATGCTCTGTCTGAGGCCAGAACTCTCCATTCACCTGACAAAGGGGCAAACCCCAAAAGCTTGTGAGTTTGTTATCAAATAAATTGGTTGGACTTTAACCTGGTGTTGTGAGATTTCTTACTGTGTCAATCAGGGACACCCATGTCCCACAGCTGAATTTTAAAAGAAGTTTAACTTTTGTTGTTATGCCTCGATAAGAGATTTCAAGAGGCAAGGCATGCGAATTTTGGGGCTGAGCTTGGGTTTGCCCTGACATTCTGAAGTCAAAGTAATCGGTAGCATCTTTCTCACCCACTATATATAGTTACTCCCATTAATAAATAGGTCTTCGGTTACTCCATTTGTTGGTTGCCACTCTTTCCAAGGCATTACAAATAGTGACCATGAAATTATCACTTTATCATAAAAATCTATCGGTTCTAATGTTCTTTAAGAAATCCACTGTCTTCCCTAGGCTGGACTCTGTTGTTCTAGACCAACAGCAATGTGGTTGACTCTCAACTGCTCTTTGAACTCAACTAAGACTCAGCTGAGTTCAAGAGGGCAGCGCATCCATTCAAGGCCAATGAATCCTTGCCTTGCCAGCAATACCCATATGCTATGAATGAATAAACAAGAAAGTTTACCTTCAACATTTTTAGGCAGATGTCCCTGAACTTAGACAGATTAGAATGTCTGGTATATAGAGAAAGATCAGTTTGTAGAACAACATGCCCACAAGAGTTTTAGTTGGATTTTCCATCAATTAATTTGTCAATTCCCCCTGCCAAACATTTTTGTCTGTGCTGCAGATAATCCAATACATCTATGAGCAAGTTCTGGAACATCTGCCCATTATGTTATAATGCAAAATATCTTTTCCATTCTGAAAACCTTTAAAAATCACCCTAATCCTGTGATTGTGAAAGACATCACTTTCAGTACAACTCTATAGCTCAGAAAAAGATCTTTCTGTATTATTTGAAAACTTTATTTCCTCCAAATTTCACACAGTAGCTGAAATCTTCTTTCCTCATTTAAGGCAGGAATTTTCCAGTGCCACTGAAAGTTAATGGCGTTTTGACTAATATGCCAAATTTCCCATTCTCGCTAGCAATAGATCACGACATGGATGAGTCCAGAGAATCCTGTCTAATATGTGTGAAATTATTATGATTGAAAATAGGTATCAGAGTTCATCTGTTGGTCATTTTTCTAATGCTTTTAAACTGGATTTACTGGATGTTAAAGACTGCAGTACAGCTTTCATCTGTGGAAAAATTGCTTTTATTGAAGTCATTAATCATCGGTACTTACTCTAACTCCCATGAACCTGTCTTTGAGCACAATCCAAGAGAGCAAGAAGACAAATGCTTTGTTGCAACAGAAAAGGGCAGAGACATCTGTGGCTGTTAATTTCTTCAGAGCCAGTAAATATAGGTAATTAGTTAATGTCCAGAGGATAGAAAATGGGGCTGTTCTTTTCAGAAAGAGTTTCAGAGTCAGTCCTTCTTCTCCAAAGATTCGACTGCACTCCCTGCAGGCAATGAACAAATACAATCAGAGATACATGGAGCAATAACTTCTCTTTCACTATAGCTATTCCATTAACAGCAAACAAGTGTGTACTACATCATCAAATAATTATTTATTTAAATATTTTGTCTGTCTAGCTCGTACGCTGAATGATAAAGCTGATCCTCGTTAATGTGGACATTGTTAACTGGGTTGCTAATTTAAAGGAAAGTGTTTTCAAATATCATTAATTGATTCCAGTGCATTTAAATCCTTTTTAATCAAGTTCTTCTGTGGCATTATTTAGTGTTGTCAATGAGACAATTTAATAAATAGTTTTAACAATGCAATTATATCAAAATTTGAATTATGATTGTTGGATATCCTGTCCTGAATAAGCAGACATTTCTGTCAACTCCATGTTGGTAAACCAAAGTTCTTAGGTGGGATTCCCTCCCACCTGCGGAATATTTTCCAGCGGCAGAGGTGGGCTGACGGCGGGATCTTCCAGTCTCGCCAACATCTATGGGTTTTTGCATGACTTGTACCCTCTACCACACAGGGGAACACACACAGAAAGCCATTGTCAGTTGGACTGAAAAATCTCACGAATGAAAGGGCTAGAAAACACTGACCATTGTTCTCCTTTCCTGCCAAAAAGTTCATTCCATAACCACCAAGTCCTTGATAACTGTCAGGAATCGAATCAAACCAATCACAATCTTGGTGTCATACTTAATCCTGAGTTATGCTTCCAATTATGTATTTGCTCTTCATTAAGACTGCCTATTTGCACCTCCATTACACCAACCGCCGCTGAAACCCTAATCAGTATCCTTGTTGATGAGCTTTCCAATGTTCTCTTGATGATCTCAAGTTCATGGAGAGACTAACTAACATCTACTGCCAAATCCTGACTCACAACAATTCTATTATCCCTGTTTGCTGATTTACATTGGCTCCCAGTGCAGCAACATCTCTATTTCAAAATTCTTATTCTTATTTCCAAATTCCTCCATGACCTCACCCACTTTCCATTTCAATGATCTCCTTCAGTTTCACGTCTCTCTGACAGCTCTGCACTCTTCCAATTCTGGGCTCTTTTGTGGGCAATTTTCATCTCTGCCTTGAGTAGTAATTACCCTAAGCCTAGGAACACCTCCTCCCATGCCACTGCCCATACACCCCACCATACCTCTCCACTTCTCTACCTTCCTTTCCTTCTTTAAACTGATCCATAAAACTGACCCCTTTGACTAAGCTTTCTCATCTGTTCCAATATCTCTCCTTTTTGTGAGTTGGTATCAAATTTTGTGAGATGGTGCTCCTGGGAAGTTTTACTATGTTTAGTACAATATGATGTCATTAGTGAAGTATATTTCAATCTGCAATATTGTGACAATATGAAAAAGTGACTGTCACGCCTAGGAGCAACGTGCTGAAAATGCAGTCCACTTTAACTATATATTGTAACAAAAAAAAACAAAACCAGTTATGTGTAATTTTAAACTGCACAATATCTTTTAACATTTTATTGAACAAAAAGAGAAGAAATCAGTACCTAATTTTTTGAATTAATGTCTGCTTTTCCTGTGCTGAAACCAAGTGTCCCGAGTAGTACACAGGGAAAAACATTATGTTCCAATTTGTAGAGAACCAGGTCATAAAGAAGGGACAATGGAAGTTCTTGTATGTGACTTTTACTATCTGTGTAGTACCAACCCAGGAGGATGATACAGAAAGAATGACCAGAAACCCCCAGAAAATCTTGAAGAACGCAGAGGTACATGATTGGCAGCGTGTCTTAACATGATTATCCTGATGAAGATTTTCAGTCCGATTCTCAGAAGCTTCTTCTCCTGGAAAGTAAAAAGAAATCATTTAAAATACAAAATCTAACAGTACACACTGATCTACTGAAGAAAACAGCAATATTGTTTTGAGACTCCTCTACCAGTTTTAACCAGAGAAATAAAACATAAGAACACTGGAACAGGAAAATTCAGCCCCTTGCACCTCCTCTGCTGCATTTGTTACCCATGGCCAATGTTCCCTCTGAGCTGTTCCAATGTGCAGCAGTCTGGAATTTACACTGCATTATCCTAGTTGCCCACAGCAGCTGTTTCCTCTACAATGCATACATGCATGGTCACACAGCAATCTTGAGTGCATGGCACACAAAAAAGATCGCATACAACAAAAAAAAGTTAATAAAAACACTGATCCTGTCGCCTTTGTCTATAAATCCAAAAACTCTGTGCTTGATCTAGGAGGCCTGTTTTCCTGGAGGTGATGATGGTGAATGATCCAGATGGTGTGCATGTCAGATATCTCAGTGCCCAAGGTTACTTCTTACTATTGGGGTTGGACAGGCATCAAGTTCCATGAATGGATACACTTGTGGGGATAATTGCAGGGTAACTTCAAAGTAGAAGGGTCAGTGGTCATTTCAAAGGGATATTAAGTGTGGTGCATTTTGAGTGTGTGGGAGCAAATATTTTGAAGTATATTTTGAGTAAGTATTTTGAACAACTGCAATTTAAAGTCAAACATTGTCAATCGAAATTATTACTGCTCATGAGATCATTTTGAAAGCCAAGCAGGAGATTCTGTATTGCAAACCATTACTCTGTGTGTCAGGAGACTAATCATATGAAGACATCTTTGACAACAAGGCAGAATATTGGACTTTGGTGCTAGCATTTCAGTGAAAACTAGGAAATGTGGTTTCAAGTCTACTATCAAAAGTTAATACAATTTTTTAACAACCCTTGCATTAAATGAGAGCAGCCAGAGACCTTTGCTTTCAAAGTGTTAAATTGGGTAGGAAAAGCAGTATGCAGTCCGTTGGTGGCAGTACTGGCTTTTCTCACTGAATTTTTGAACACTTTGAAAAAAGACTCAGGAGACACAATATCACACTGGTTCTGGCAGCCTCTGAATAAGCCTGCCCACCAGCAACCTCAGCCATCAAAAAATTTTAAAAAAACATGGACCACACAGAAACAGAACCATACTCCTTCTTCACACAGCTCCCCCCCCCACCCTGCCCCCATGTCCGCCACCCAACCAACAAAGAATCCAACTCCCACTATCACCATCATGGTAATACCCTGCCGATACTACGGAATACCCAACCATCCACCATTACAGAATCCCCTTCCCATGGACAAAGAATGACCAGAATGTCCTCCAGCACTGCCCTTTGACCCTGCCTCCATAACTTCGTTATGTCACTGGCAGGTACAGAGACAGTGAAGTGGGGAAATCCCTCCAGTGTAAAAGTCATTTTGGGATTATCCCTTGACCTCTGCCCTCTTTGCCATTCCCACCTGCCCAAAACAGTGGCATTATCTCTGGATGAGATAACCTTGTGAAAGGCAACTTCAAAAGTATTATCCCACCCACAATCCCAACCCACTTACAGTGGCCCTCCATGCCACCTCCTGCCTTCTCCACTGACCCCTAATGATGCATCATAACCTCCAAGTCTATTATCCAGTAAATATTCTGCCTGGAATGAATGAGCCCTATAATAAGAATGGCAGGTATGGAAAAACTTTAAAAAAACAGCCATTCATAACTCTCTTCAAAAATCTGCGGTTACTACAGACCTATTAAAGCGTCAATCAACCAGACCTTTAATAATCGCTGTTATCAATCAAGAATGTTTCCACATGTGTGCCCCTATTTCAACAGCCTGATGGGGGCTGCCTGGACTCTCAGTAAAAATGCATTCTTCTTTCTTAGCAGAGAAGAGGGGTGTGAGTTGGCATGGATGGTGCATGTGCAATGGGTGATGGGGGAGCTGAACGGACGTGATGGGTGAGGGCTCGAAGGTTTTAATATTGAATAGAACAGCTAGGACAAAGTTCCAGACAACAGAAGCAGGCCTTTTAAACAGCCCTCTTAAACATTTGGCAGCTGCCTGTGGCTGCCTTCAAACTGTTTTGGGGGATGATGAGCCTGACTCCATAGGTACCTTCCCTCCCACAGTAAACACGCACGTGAAATTTCCTAACTCTCATTACCCACCTTAACATAAAAATCCAAACCATCCTTGGAATTTTATAGCTGCTCTAAATTGGTGCTCTCCTTCCTGAGTGTTACCTTAATGCTTGTGCATCCAAAGAGCTTCCTGCTGCATTAGGTGGGTCCAATTATGGAGTGATTCTAAATGAGATCCTATCAGGTAATTTTGACAGGTGCCCTTCCACAATTTGTTGCAAACACAGTCGGTTTAATTAATGAAGAGAACAACTATAAAGTTCATAGTAACTGTAAAGCCAAGCTACCTCAAACATTTTTCTGATTTAAGACTCACAAGCTAAAGACATTCACATAGCATCCACTTTTTATTTTATGTCGGCTATCTTATACATAAGCCACAACCAGCATAAAACCAGGAAATGGAATTGTAGGTAAAAAATGCTGGAAATGCTCAGCAGGTCTGGCACTGTCTGTGGAGAGAAAAACAGTTAACATTTCAGCACAAACTCTGATGAAGGATCAACCAGATTTGAAACATTAACTCTGTTCTCTTCCTACAGATGTTACCAAACCTGCTGAGATTTTCCAGGAATTTCAGTACTGTTTCAGATTCCAGCATCTGCAGTAATTTGCTTTTATTTAAGTTAATGTTTCAGGCCTTTTATCAGAATTGGCCAACTTGCTAATTACATCCAGGATTTTCTGTTTATTCCAGAATATGCAATCTTCTTCTTTTGTATTAATTGAATTTGTGATGTTATAGATGAGATAAATAGAATAAATTGAAATATTTGTGGTGCTCATTGTGGGCCTCTCAAGTAAGTTAACAGGTAGTCATGGTGTTACAAGCCTTCGCCTACATTTCTAGTGCACCACGCTTCTCATTCAGACATCCTATGGCACCATTTCTTGTAACATCAGTTCTTAAATCTCTTAAATACTTATTTGGAAAAAGGGAATGATCTCTCTTTTAAACTGTTCAATTGACTTTGCACCCGTATGTTCTGGGCAGTGATTTCCAAAGTCTCACAGTTCTTTAGGTAAGTTTTTGCTGAATTTGCTTTTAACCACCTTCGCTGAATTCCAAGAGCAAGTCCATTGGCTTTGGGTTTCCCTAATACGGAGAAGAGCCTATTCTGTCAATGCCATTCATTATTTTGAACATCTCAGTCAGATTAATCCCTAATGTCTCCATCATGTGAAATAGAAACTATATTTAGCCTGTGTCTTGTCATAATTCAATCCCTTAATTTCACTGATATTCCCAGATTGGACTTTCAGTCAGTGCTGGACTTTTTCCAAGACAGAATACTTAGTACAAGTAAAAGAACAGCTTTAACAGGACAGTTGCTAGAACAAAGACTGGGGAAACTGGTTTGTGTTGCAAAATATCAGTGCCAAAAAGCTGAGGGAATTAATGCATCAAATAGAATGTGACTATCAGGAAGCTGAAAAAAAATGACGTTCAGAGGAATAATTTCAATCTTTACACTCCGAATCTCATCCTCCAAAAACAAATGCTGGAAATTTTGTCATGGGCTATATATGATTTCCAAGATGTTACTTTAAACAGTTGGAGAATTGTGCACAGCAAAATCTCTGGGATACACACTCGACAAGTAGCAAGCAATTTTCCAGCGTGGATCACAAAATCAGAAGCTTACCCTTTAGACATAATAAAAACACTTAAATATACCTTTTAAAAAGAAATCTCCCAACCATCAATAAACCAGATCTTCACTGAGAATAATTAAAAAACTTCTACCTACCTCTGGTGCAAATTAAAAAGGGAAAATAACTTCTGAAAGCCATGTAACTGCAGCAGCTTGAATGCTGTTATCCCAGTGCAGTTTTTAATCCACAGGCCCTGTGTTATTTTGGCAAGCAACACTAATGAAATAAACTGGCGAAAAGTATCTGTGAATTCAGCATTAGACTACTTTGCAAAATTGTCTTAATATAAGTAAGTTAATGAAGCTCTTGCATGCTCCACGAAGTAAGAACACAGTTTCCTATTGAATACAATATCTACCAATCTAGCACTAAAGACCAAATTCTCTGAACGGCAGAGATCGCACAGAATACATTCTCACTGAATCCATTCTATAATGTCAATTTTGGGCATTATCAGCAGTCTTTTCTTGGATACCCAAAATATCATTACCCATTGTTTCTTTTAAAAAGACACTGACTGACTGCTATGTAAAGGGGAAGTGGTTGCGGGGCAGAGTGGTATTGTCACTGGACTACTTTGAGAATCAGGGTAATGCTTTGGGAAGATGTGTTTGAATTCCACCATGGCAGATGGTGGAATCTGAATTCAATAAAAAATTGAAACTTAGACTCTAACATGAAACCATTGTCAATAATAAAAACTCATCTGTTTCACTAATGTCCTTTTGGGAAGGAAATCTGCTGTCCTCATCTGGTCTGGTGTACAGACTGAAAGCAATATGGTTGACACTTAAATGGCCTAGCAAGCTTCTTGGTTATATCAAAGTTATGCTACAAAGCCAATAAATGAAACTGAATGGATCACCCAGCATTGACTGGGAATAAAAACAAATCCAGCCCTGTCAAGCTTGTACAGTTCTCCTACTTATACCTAGGGGCTTGTGCCAAAATTGGGAGAGCCTCAATCAAGCAACAGCCTAACATAGCCATGCTCATGGAGTCATAACCTACAGCCAATGTCCCAGACCCACTGACAGGACAGATCCAGCAAACCTGATGGTACAGTAGTATGCAGTAGTATCCAGCTCTGGATCCCATGAAGAGCATGGGTCAAACATGGGCAAGGAAACCTACTGCTGATTATCATGTACGACTTCCCACCCTCAGCTTTACTCCTCTACATTAAGTACCACTTGGAGAAAGGACTGAGGATGGCAAGGGCATAGAATGTTCTCTGAGGGACTTCAATGTCTGTCACCAAGGGAGGCTCAGTAACACCATCACAAACCAATCTGGCCAAAGCTTAAAGGACGTAACTGTTGGACTGGATGGGTGAGGGAACTAACAAGAGGGAAAAGCAGATTTGACCTCATCCACACCAACCTGCCTGCCACAGATACATCTGTCTATGATAGTAGCAGTAAGACTAATCACAGCACAGTCCTTGTGGAGACAAAAATCCCATCTTCATTTTGAAGTTACCAATATTGCGCAGTCTGGCATCACTATCTGATTTTGAACAGATCAAGTAACTCAAGACTGGACACCTATGAAGCATTACGGGCCATCAGCAACAAGAGAATTGTACTCAACCACAATCTGTAACCTCATGGGCTGGCACATCCCCCACTCTATCATTATCACAAAATCAGAACTTTAAGTCTGGGTCAACAATGAGTCCAGTGCTGCCCTGATTACACCAATTTCCTTCAGCTTAGCATGACAAGAATTTCTGGCATACTCCCTCTCCAATTCAGCTAGCAAGGCCTTCCAATGAAACTGCTGCTCCATCAACCGATGCCTCTTTCGGGCTGAAAATGAGATGAACAAACTTCAAGCCTTGTAGGTCTCCCACAAAGGGGTTCACATCAGAAAGAATTAATCAAACAAAACGCAACACATTCAGTTTCCAGTACCTGAGCCAAGGATGGGCATCCTTGAGAAGAAATTCTAAGAAGACTGGCGCATGGTCAGAGATCACAATACTACCTATAGTACAAGAGGCAACCAACTGCAGGTTCATCTATACGGATCCTGCATGTTCTCCCCATGTCTGCATGGGTTTCCTCTGGGTGCTCCGGTTTCCTCTCTCAGTCTGAAAGACGTGCTGATTAGGTGCAATGACCATGTTAAATTCTCCCTCAAGGTACCTCAACAGGCACCAGAATGTGGCATCTGGGAGGTTTTCACAGGAATCTAATTTCATTATTAATGTAAGTCTAATTGTGACAATAATAATAAAGTTTAATACCCCTCAGCTACTGGTCAAGAAAGAAGCAAAAGATACTTGCCCCACCTGGTGCCTCCTGAGTTGAAGTGCTCCCTGTCATCTAGATGAGTTTCTTGCAACAAAGCTATGTCAACATTTTCCTTCTTAAGAAAAGACAGGATGATGTATTCCCCATACATTCCAGGAGCAAAACTTTATAGCAGCTACTGCCTTTGACTTTTTAGCAATGGCAGTAGCCACAATAGATTTCCCCTAACAATGTGATAAATCACATAATAGGATCAGTGAGAGATGAAATTACAGGGGGTAAGAGTACATGGATGTCCTTAAACTCATCAAGATAACAGGATAACTAACAAAGATTTGCGAGCATCTTCACTGATAGGATTGCTCTGTCAATGTGATAAATCACATAACAGGATCAATTAAGAGAACGAATTAAAGGGCTTACATTCAATGATTAAGAAGGATTAATGAAGAACTGTAAAATATGCACAAAGTGCGAGAACGTGAGTGTGGGGGGTAGAGTCTCAGCTAGAGCTGGGAAAGCTGGCTGCTGAGCTCCAGTTAGGCTATTGCACAGGCGCCCGGATCTCCCAGTGTACTGAGAGATCTCCCTGGAGAGACGAAAGATAAGAGGTGACCTGATAAAAGTTTATAAGATGTTGAGAGGTATAGATAGGGTGGATTCTCAGAGGCTATTTCCCAGGGCTGAAATGGTTGCTACAAGATGACACAGGTTTAAGGCGCTGGGGAGTAGGTACAGAGGAGATGATAGGAGTAGGTTTTTCACTCAGAGAGTGGTGGGTGAGTGGAATCGGTTGCCATTGGTGGTGGTGGAGATGAATTCATTGGGGTCTTTTAAGAGACTTCTGGATGAGTACATGGGATTTAATGGGATTGAGGGTTATAGATAGGCCTGGTAGGTAGGGATATGATCAGCACAACTTGTGGGCCGAAGGGCCTGTTTGTGCTGCAGTGTTCTATGTTCTATCTCATGCCAACCCCCGGTGACATTGGGATCATCCTCCAGAGCTTTTTCCCTCCCCAATTACTCCCCCCTCCCTAGTTTCCTCCCCACTTTCCCCAATTACCCATAGAGTTCCTTCCCAGATCACTGATTAATCCCAGTGATTAATCCCTCCCTCCCTGGCAGAATTCCACCCTTTCCTCCCTCCCCTGCTGAGCTCCCTGCTTACCCCCCATTATGACTCTGCTCCACAGGTCCACCTCTACTCTGGGTCCACCCTGCTTATAGCAGCATAGTAATGGTTCTCAGTAGGCAGTGCCAGGGTACCCAGTGGGCAAGACCAGACTGGCACTGTCCATGGGCAGTGTTTGGCACTGCCCATGGGCACTGCTTGGCCCTGCTCCCAACCGTCCGTGGGCTTCAATGGCTCCGGAAAAGCTATCACACCTGGACCCTGTTGATGGGGACCTTGTGTGACTTTCATCGCGGAGAACCTTGGCTGGTGGAGTGGTAAAGGTAAGTGATCCCAGCGATAGCGTTTGAGTCTTGTTAATGACATTCAAATTATGTCATTAATATTTAAATTAGCTTAGTGCCCTTTCTGGGCATGAAACTAATTTCATTAGTAAAAACAGTGCCAGAATGATTGGTGGAGGCGAAAAACTGGACACAAACCTACCATCCACCTGATCTTATCACTTTGCCTCACCAAAACACGGGCAGGACGAGGTCATACAATCAAGCCTCTCGTGGCCTCCAAAACTCTCTGGTGGTCCCTGAGGTTATTGAAATGTATGAAAATAGGTCATGGATTGTGCCTGGGCTTCGAGGATAGGACATAATGCACCCCTTTGAGCTTGATCTATCCAGCCCTTATGTTGAAGTTAAAAAACTATGGCAGCCAGGCAAAGATCTATCTGGGAGTCTGCCTTCAGCTTCCTCTAGAACACCAATTATATGGATATTCTTTCTCCAGTCCAGATTTTCCAGATGCATCAGGATATCTGACACATCATGTGACCAATTGTCCAAGGATTGCAGCTGAGCTTCGATAAACCAAGTAGCATCTTAGGCAATAAGGATTCTATCGCCTCACTGAGGCTTATGCTGATATTCTGCAGTTAACGCCAAGTGAGCATTAATGTTCTGTGTCAAAATACTGTGTATGTCATCTATATCTTTGACAATGTTTGTAGACATTTCCTGCAACGCCTTCAAGAGCACCGGACTCAGAAACTGCTCCCCAACCAAGTTGAGGACCCAGCTCCATCCTGGATGCCCCAGATTACTCCTTTTTATCGAGGATTTTCCTGACACTCCTTGGTATTCTGTCATGAATACTCCCCAAAAGATGTTCCAAGGACATAGCATGAAGTATACACTCCAGGATAAGGTAATTATAAGCCATGCATCAGGACAAAAAAAAGCATTAAAAATGAGCAGCATTGGAGTTCAAGGACTGCAGGAATGGCTATCCCTGCAACTCGCACCACATGAACCCCAGATCTAATTTTCAAACAGCCTCTAAAATAAATGGCTCAATGATTTCTTTGGGCCTATATTTTAGAAATGTTCACTAGCAGATACATTACATCAGGCAGGTTTTTGCACTACTGTGAAACCAGTTTATTACACAGTTTTAGGCATGGCTACGAGCTTCAGGGAACAGTTTTGTGAAGGTATTGTAAAAGGGCAATCATTAATGATTACAGCTTACAAATTGATTGTACAAATATTAAAACTGCAACATATATTCCATTACTTTGTTCAGTTTGAAGCACTATACATAAAAGTATGCAACGACAGTAGTCCAGAACTTAAAGAGAATGAGCTGTGAATTTTGATTCACGCAGTAACTTTCACTTGAGTTATTTATCATAACACATTTCTATATGTAGCAATGTTTCTTAAAAAATAGGAAATCTGGTGGAACATACTAAACTACTGAGTATATCATAAACAGTGAAAAGAAAGCTGTGTTTCACGAGTAGCAACAAAACTAGGGAGATTGAATTATTGACTCGAACATTTTCCAGACATTAATTATTCTCTACAATACATTAGACTCTAAAGTTTACATTGAATGACTAAGCAATCATTTCTAAAGGTTGTTCTTATTTTTATGAATCATTAGATATGGTTATTACTCTATTATGATTATTACTGCCAAGTAATCATTCTTGCCTCAATGGTTTGACAGATATACTGGTAGAGAGAAAATTACCAGAATTCTACTGCCCCAACAGCCACAGGACCAGAGCAGGCGAGGAGTGGATAATGGGAAAATCCACTGACCTCGAGTGGGATTTTATAGTTTTGGGACAAGCGAGGCCGTAAAACCCACTGTTTCAGAGCAGTTATCACGGCTTTTGCCCTGTTTACTGATTACATTTTGCAACTAGCATGAATAACCTGCTGCAATGGCTGCTGCCAAAACTACTGTAACCAATTAAAATATTTTGGATGTATGTGCTGCAAAGACTGACAATCCAAAATCCAACTTTCAAATTGGTAATGAGCACACAAGGTAATTTTGAACTTTGACTAAAATGGCCATGAATTTGGTAGTGCATCCACAGTGCTTGCCCCAAACCATTGTAGGAATGCTCAAACCAAATCTGCATTCCACGGCAGTACATGAAACTCAAAGACTAAAAATCAGTCAGTTTCTATCCAGATGTTCTAGTTAGTTGGGAAAACCAAATGCAGACGCTGAGACTATGCCAGTAAAGGAATACAGAGGGACTTTCCTGTTCTTTCAGGCCACTATAAAATTCTCTCCCCAAAACCTTTACCAGCCATTTTTGAGCAAAAACATGTGACAATAATAAATCAAATCAAAATCAAATAGCTGTAGCGATATAAAGACCATTATTAAGGTATCCAGTAAAAATTATTCTATTTAGCAAAAGCTGGCTTCTTCTTCTCTCAGTGTGCTGAAAACTTTGCCATCCTTTCCTGTACATGTATCAGCATTTTTGCTACCAAGTGATTCAGCTTGCAGACCATACCCAGTTTTTAAGGTTGCCTATCTACTCCCCTTCCCATTTAAATATATGTAAGCAATGATCCTCCACATTGTCCCAATGTCTAGGAGAGGATATCTATTTTCAAGAAGATCCAGCCAAATCAGCGAGATTCTGATTCAAGATCATAGAATCATTGCACACAGAAGTCCATTCAGTCCATATGTTTGTTCTAGCTCTTCTAAGGTGCAATTCACACACTTCACTCCTATCTTTTCTCCACATCCCTGCATTATCCTCATTGACAAATATTTAGAAAATTTAGAAAATATTGAAAAATTTACAAAAGGAAACCATTCTGTCCTTCATGTCTGCGCCACCTGAAAAACAAGCCCCACCAGCCTAATACTATTTTTTAGCACTCAGTCCATAATTTTGGAGATTACTGAACTTTGAGTGCAAGGTGAATTAACTTTAACCATAATCAAAACATTTTAAAAAGCATTTAATCCCAACGTTGCTGATATGACATGATGAGTACTCATGTTTTTGCCACTTTCTGACAAAGGATCATTGGAAAGTGGTAACTTTGGCAAGGGTTCTTTGGAAGTCATTGACAATCTTGGTCTTCTCCTACAATATTAGGCATAAAGAAGCTGGACAAATTAACTGTTGGTCCAAAATCTTTGCTGGACTCAGAGCTTGATTTGATCCATTTAAGTGAATATATACACATTGGTTATATCATCACCAGAAACGCATTCTGATTATTTTCAAGGATCTATTCCTATACATGCTTCTGCTGGATCCTGGACATTAGAAAGTCAGATGTGACCACAAAAAATTTTTTTATTTTGGCAAAATTGTGAAGTTAGGAAGCTTCATTCTAGAAGTAATTCTGCTAACAAATTAAGGATCTTTTATAGTAAACCAATCTTTATTTAATAACGCAGTCTACTATAACAAATTAAGCAGCTTAAGTATTACCCATTTGAACAATATTTAAACATGAAAAAAAAATTCTAATTTCTATTTTATCACTGTTTCAGTTCCAAATAAGAAATATTCTTCTTATAGACTTAAAAACCTCTTTAAATAGAGTTAGTAACCATACATACACAGTTATAAGGGATATATTTAGTCTTGAAGCTTTTCAGATAAACTTTGTGGAGAGCAGCTTGCAGACATGTGAATTTAAACAAACTCCAGGTAGTACTCAAAAGCTGTTTTCTCTGTTACATCCCTAGCTCCTCCTAATAATCACATTATCACATGAACCTGTTGATCTGAACCCACCTTCCATTCCTTTAATCAAAACCCAAGGGAAGCTTTTCTTTTATAACCAAAAATCCATTAGTTCTTTCCTAAGTAAACACTACACAGCGAAAATAAATAATTAACCTACTTTCCTAGCATCTGAGCTACATTTCCTTCCCTTACAACCCTCCTCCCGGCCGCAGGCATAATGACTGCCTATAGAAAAAAACTGAATTTTAAAACATTCCTCTTAAACATAAAAACCAATATATCTATAGCAACTACGATCATCACACTTTTCAAGATCATGCCTGTACCTGGTCCCTATTCTCATGGTTCATTTGGACTTGGGCATCTTCATCAGAGCCTTCTTCTTCTACTCTTGCATCATTTTTTCACTAATACTGAACTAGCACAATTATTTGACAAGCTAGTAAACATTATGAATTTGAGTTTGAAACTATCTTCAGACTTCATTCTTTTGCCTGATAACCTATTTCTGTTGGTTGCTTGCCATGCACAATCTATTTTGTATGTAGGTGTCTTAAACTCTCAAGCATCTTTTTGGCAACATGGCCTGTATTGCCTACTTGACTCCATGTGCTGATTTAAAAGGTGAGCAAAACATTTGCATTTGAGGTGAAACATTGAGGCTAGCTCCTAATGCTAGTCTAACTTTTCTTAGCAGAAGGTTACTTTGTTTGGTTCAAAAGTGAACTTTTGCTTCATTTGGCCCTTTTCATGGAAGCAACAGCAATCAAAGAGAACAAGGCATTCATTTCAAGTTGTGAAGTTGACTTATTTACATGATTTAATTATACATTCTATCCAATAACAATAGCTTCTCATTGATAGTATTACAGCAAATGCTGAAAACACATCATTCATGCATTAGCACAAAACTGATCAAATGAATGATGAAAAGCATTTACCATTCTCCCAGAGGAAAATCTAGCCCACTGAATGTCAAACACATGAAGGTGACTAATTAAAAATTCAAATAACTTTTATTTGCATATAAAACTATAACATTTGACAAGATACGTTTACCTAGACAAAGCAAACTGCAATTCTAGGGAAGATTACTATATTCACTCAACTATATGATGATAGCAAAACTGTTCAAATAGTATGGAAATAATATAAAATACAGCAGTCAAATTATACCATGCATGTCAATCCTCATCACAGTCTGATGAAAGTTTATTCCCAATGATAAACAACTCAGTATCCCACAAAGTTTAAAAAAAAGCTGACCAGAGTTCCAAAATTAAATAGGGTGAGTCACTCAAATAGATGTTGTTGATTTTGGAGCTGTCATTTAAAAGTGCTTTTTACTTCAGGCAAGAAGTTGAATTGTAATACAAAAAAACAGATGAATGTTCAATGGATAATGAACACATATGCTTTTGGGTATCATTCTATCTACATTGCATTTCATTAGGCTTCAGTCAAGAAAGCAATTTAGTTTTAAAACATATCATTTGAGTCAAAGCCACTATGGCACAGAAGAAAGCTATTCAGTCCATTGAGCCCATGCTGGCTCTCTTCAGAAACTATGAAAGCATACACCCCTTCTAAAGTCTATGCCATACATTGGTGAACAAAAAATTACGTTTTAATAGGGCCACATATGTTGTATGGTCAACATTCCAAAAGGTACAACAGTGAAAAGAAATGTTTATATCTGCATGACAGGGTAATTCTTCATAGCGTTTCTCACATTTGATTGAAATATTGCTGTGGGAAAATGATTCTGATACAACTCCATGGCA
Source organism: Sphyrna mokarran (assembly GCA_024679065.1). Taxonomy (NCBI): domain Eukaryota; kingdom Metazoa; phylum Chordata; class Chondrichthyes; order Carcharhiniformes; family Carcharhinidae; genus Sphyrna; species Sphyrna mokarran. The sequence continues at coordinate 40,478,607 of JAGIQG010000015.1, forward strand.
CTAATCGCCTGCTGTAGCTCATCCACATTTTCATATGTAATCTTGATATGAACATTAACAAATTATTATTGTTCTCATCTGCTACCACGTCACAAGACACAAAGCCATGAGAAATAGGAACAAAATTAGGCCATTCAACCCCATTGAGCATGCTTCGCCATTTCCAGAAACCCATCCCGGGATACTAAGGACATGGTCTTTGTGTCTAGGCAGATCCAGGGAAAATGCAAATAGCAAAATCAAGAATTGTTCCTCACCTTCATCTACTCTGACCAAATTATTTGGATTGTCCTGAAATGCTTTGATTGCTTGTTGAAGTTTATTATCCTGAGACTGCCACATAAAAATATGGCCATCATTGTCTCAAGCAGAGGAGCTGAAATCTTTTAGATTAGGACTAGGGTTAAACAAGGTCAAGTAATTATATCCTTGCCTTGTTTACTATTTACCTGACTGTCATCTTCCACCTCACCTGAAATGACCAACACCTGACATTACATCCAGTATAATCTGGAAGGGAAGCTTTTCAATTTGGTGACTTCCAGGCAAAAACAAAGTCGACATCATAGGCATACATGACCTTCAGTTGGCAGAAGACTGCTACATGATGGCTCACTCTATACAGGACATTCAAATGATGCTTGATACCTTCAACACCTTCTATAAGGTCTACCTTTAAACATGGCCAAGACAAAGGCTCTCCACCAGCCTTCCCCAAGCCAATGAAAGTCCTCCACGTTGATGGCTTCTGAAGAAAATGCAGCACTTCCTGTATTCCGACAGCCACCATTCCCAAGTGATTACTATTAATAAGGAAATACAGTACCAAGTAAACTGTGACAGCGCTGTCTTATTCAAGCTGCACCAACAAGTCTTTTCAAACAATTTTGGAAGTCAACAAGAATCCTGGTTCGTCAAGCTATTGTGTTGACCAACCTCCCATACCACAGCAAAACATGGATGTCTATCAACAGAACATTAAGATCGTTGAGAGTCTCCAACAATGGTGCTTGCATTGAATCCTGGGAATCAAATGGGAAGAATGTAGACTAATACTAGCATCCTTCATGGAGCTGAGTCTACTAGCATCAAAGCCCTGCTCCTGTGGTACCAATGGACAGCTACTGTGTTCAGATGCCTGGAAACTGCCTCCCTTAGTAGGTTCTCTTCTCCCAACTCTCCATTGGCCAATGCTCTAAGGATGACCAAAGGAAAAGATACAAGGATACATTCACCCTACCCTGCCCACTGCTAGTTAAATGTCAGTGGCATATGGTGAAGCTTTCATGCCCCAGACTTAACCAGAGAAGATACAGGTCTCCACCCGGGATCCTCGCACTCAATTAAATGCCTCCCAATTCCTGTCTTCAAACTCAGCTTGCGGGAAGGCATTAAATTCTGCCCAAACGTTTTTGTGAACTATTGATGGGAGGCTTGCTGTACTTTATCTTCTCATCTAATGTGGTGCAGCCTACAGGGTAAGGGTGAGTTAATCAAGAAACAGCAAGGCTCAGATTGAAGAATTCTCACTGAGTCACAGAACAAGGATATGGTAGTCTTAATATGGGATGGAGTTTCAGACAGCAAATGCTGAAGCCCAGGTATCCTCCCACAAGTTACAATATTTTAAGTCGATAGCCTGCAATTTTTTCTTTGCCAAGATCCCCAGCTGGAAGTCAGCCTAAGTAATACAAGTTCATATGCATTACACCTTTGTTTAGATGATTCATGGATTGGAGAAATACAGCATTATAAGTGCTTCAAGTGACTAAAATACAGCAGCCTCTCTATGCTGAAAAAACTGTTTTTCCAATTCTGTCTATGGTTGGAGTTAGACCAGTACAAAGATGGTTTGGTTGTTGGAGGTCAAATACCTTGGTTCTAGAACATAACTACAGGAGATCCTTAGGGTAGTGTAACAGGCCCAACCATCTTTAGATGTTACACCAATGACCTTCCTTTCATCAGAAGCTGGGTATGTTCACTGATGACTGCAAAATGTCCAGCACCATTCACATCTTGTCAGATACTGAAGGAGCTCATGTCCAAATGCAACAAGAGTGCTGACATGTGGCAAGTAATATTTGTGCCACAAAAGTGCCAGGCAATAACCACCATCCCTTGACATTCAATAGCATTATTATCACTGAATTCCCACTAAACATCCCCCCCCCCCACCAAAGGATTACCATTGACCATAAAGTGAATTGGTCATTGAACTAGTCAGAAGCTTTTTCCCAGGATGGAAGAGTCAATTACTAGGGGACATAGGTTTAAGATATAAGGGGCAAGTTTTAAAAGAGATGTACGAATCAGATTTTTTACACAGAGTGGTGGATGCCTCAAACTCATTGCCAAGGGAAGTAGTGGAAGCGGTAGTGACTTTTGAGGATAATCTTGACAAGTACATGAATGAGATGGGAATAGAGGGATATGGTCCCCAGAAGTGTAGGGGGTTTTAATTAAGTCAGGCAGCATAAGTTGGTGCAGACTTGGAAGGCCGAAGGGCTTGTCCCTGTGCTGTAATTTTCTTTGTTCTTTGTTTGGACTAACATTATCCAGTTTTTGAAGGGGTAACCAAGAAGGTAGATGTTGCCTAAATGGACGTTAGCAACATGGTAGGTCGTTGCACAAAGTTAAATCTCACAGGATCCAGGGTGAGGTAGCCAAATGGGTACAAAATTGGCTTGATGACAGAAGACAGAGGGTTGTTTTTCAAATTGGAGGCCTGTAACTTGCACTGTGCCTCAGGGATCAATGCTGGGTCCACTGGTATTTGTCATTTATATTAATGATTAGGATGAAAATTTAGGAGGCACGGTTAGTAAGTTTGCAGATGACACCAAGATTGATGGCATAGTAGACAGTGAAAAAGGCTATCTAGGATTTCAATGGGATCTTGATCAATTGAATCATTGGGCTGATAAATGGCAGATGGAATTTAATTTAGATAAATATAGGTGATAGGTCAAACAAGGGCAGTTAATGCTAGGGCATTGGGGAGAATTACAGAACAAAGAGTTCTAGGCATACAGGTTCATAGCCCCTTGAAACTGGAATTAGAGGTGGACCCAGAGTGGTGAAGAAGGCATACAGCAGGCTTGGTTTCACTGGTCAGAACATTGAATACAGAAGTTGGGACTTCTTGTTGAAGTTGTACAAGACATTAATAAGACTATACTGTGTACAGTTCTGATCACAACCTTTTATAGAAAGGATATTATTGAACTAGAAAGAGTGCAGAAAAGATTTACTAGGATGCTACTGGGACTTGATTTGAGTTAAAAGGAGAGGCTGGATAGACTGGGACTTCTTTCTCTGGAACGTAGGAGACTTAGGGTGATCTTATAGAGATCTATAAAATAATGAAGGGCATAGATCAGTAATTGTCAACATCTTTCCCCAAAGGTAGAGGAGTCTAAAATTAGAGGGCATGGGTTTAAGGTGAGAGGAAAGAGGTACAAAAGGGTTCAGAGGGCAATGTTTCGCACAGAGGGTGATAAATGGCTGGAACAAACTGCAAGAGGTAGCAGCAGAGGCGGGTACAATTTTGTCTTTTAAAAAAAAGCGCTTAGACAATTACATGGGTAAGATGGGGATAGAGATATGGGCCAAATGCAGGCAATTGGGAATAATTTAGTGGTTAAAAAAAGGCAGCACGCATAAGTTGGGCTAAAGGATCTGTTGCCATGTTGTAAACCCCTAAGACTCTTTATAAATACTGTAACTATAGAAGCAGGTCAGAGGCTAAGAATCCTGTGGCAAATAACTCACCTCCTAACTCCCTAAAGCCTGTCTACCATCTGCAATGATGTGGAGATGCCAGTGTTGGACTGGGGTAAACATAGTAAGAAGTCTCACAACACCAGGTTAAAGTCCAACTGATTTATTTGATAGTAAACTCACAAGCTTTTGGGGTTTGCCCCTTCATCAAGTGAATGGAGAGTTCTGGCCTCAGACAGAGCATATAACAGCACACACAGTTTACAGAATACTTATTAGAATGCGAGTCTTTACAACTAACCTGCTATTCAAGTTTTAAAGACGCTGACAATGTGAGTGGAAAGAGCATTAGGTTAAAGAGATTGTATTGTCTCTAGACAGTACAGTGAGGTTTTGCAAACCCAGGCAAATTACTGCGGTTACAGATAGTGCGACATATGAACCTAAGATACCAGTTGCAGCAGTCCTCGTGTGCGGAATTTGGCTGTCAGCCTCTGCTCAGTGACTCAGCGCTGTCGTGTGTCGTGAAGGCCACCTTGGAGAATGCTTACCAAAGGTCAGAGACCAAATGCCTGTGAGCACTGAAGTATTCGCCAACAGGAAGGGAACAGTTTTGCCTGGTGATTGTCGAGCAATGCTCATTCATCCATTGTCATAGCGTCTGCATGGTCTTCCCAATGTACCATGCTTTGGGACATCCTTTCTTGCAGCGTATTGGGTAGACAAAGTTGGCCAAGTTGCAACAGTATGTGCTCTGTACCTGGTGGATAATGTTCTCATGTGTGATGATGTCATCCATGTCAGTGATCCGACATGTCTTGCAGAGATTGCTGTGGCAGTGTTGTGTGGTGTTATGGTCACTGTTCTCTTGAAGGCTGGGTAGTTTGCTGCAAACACTGGTCTGTTTGAGGTTGTGTGGTTGTTTGAAGGCAAGAAGTGAATGTGTGAGAATGGCCCTGGCGAGATGTTCATTTTCATCAATGATATGTTGAAGACTCCAGAGAAGATGTTGTAGCTTCTCCGCTCCCGGGAAATACTGGATGACAAAGTGTACTCTGTTCATTGTATCCCGTGTTCGTCTTCTGAGGAGGTCAGTGCGATTTTTTGCTGTGGCATGTCGGAACTGTTAATCTATGAGTCAAGTGTCATATCCTGTTCATATGAGGGCATCTTTCAGCATCTGGAGGTGTCTGTCATGATCCTCCTCATCTGAGTAGATCCTGTGTATACAGAGGCTTGTCTGTAGAGGATAGCTTCTTTAACGTGTTTAGGGTGGAAGCTGGAAAAGTAGAGCATTGTGAGGTTGTCTGTGGGCTTGCGGTACAGAAAGGTGCTGAGGTGACTGTCCTTGATGGAGATGCGGGTGTCCAAGAATGCAACCGATTCCGGAGAATAGTCATCATATAATTGTTTCAGTGATTGTTCATCATGAGTCCAAAAGAAGAAAATGTTATCGATGTATGTCGCACTATCAGTAACCCATGGCGTGCGAGCCCTCTGTGATGACCCTCTGCTTCTCAGCCAAGCTCTGATGCCTGCAGTCATGGCCTGTTGTGTCTACAGAATGCTTCCAAAACCCACAGTCATGCTCCCTCTGTTTTCAGAGTGCCAACACCATCCTCGCCATGGTCCACCATGTCTATATCATGGCCCACTATGTGTCCAGGATGCTCTGGACCCTATCAGCCATGGGAACTATTTGCTCTCCTAGACACCACACTTGCAATGTTGGCCCAAGTATCATGTAATACGGGCAGCCTTCCTGCGACAGAAGTCACTGGACTCCTCCAAACAAACTCACAGTTGCTGCAGTGTTGCTGACAGTGCCTCCTGACTCATTACTATTGTCACATATGCTGAGGTGTAGTGCAAAATATTGCTTTGCATGTGTTCCATATAATCATACCATTCATAACTATATCAGGGTAGTGGAACAGAGTGCAGGATACAGTATTACAGCTACAGAGAAGGTGCAGAGAAGATCAGTTCATTAAATCATAGTCCATTCAAAAGTCTAGTAACAGCAGGAAAGAAGCTGTCCTTGAATCTGTTGGTATATATTTTCAATAGGGTATATGGGGTGTCAGGAAGGGGTAATACCTCTAGTAGGGGAATATGTCGCGTCTTTTTCCAGGCGGTTTGTCCACCCTTTATCCCCACTTGGCACTCAGCTCTCACCTGTGGCTCCCCCTAGTTGTTTACATGTGACAGCGGCCGCACCCCAAGCAGCAGCTTCGATAAGCCAGCTAAACCAGGTGAGGGTAGCTGATGGGTCTCAACCCTCAGTGAGATAGGGAGATGTTTATCCCAGCATGTGAAGACAGACATTGGTGGATTGAGCGGACAAGACCAATGGAAGGTCCAACATTCAAGAAGGTGGTCTCTGCAAGTGTCGTGGAATGTAAAGAGCAGGACAAGATACAGAAGACGTCCTGAACATCCACTGCGCCTAGTCACATCTCCAGCTGCCTTGACTCTTGTCTTGCCACTCTATCAAGATGGGAATTGGGAAGCGAGAGTGAGGCTGACGCTGCGCAACTCTCCCTTACTTTAATCCAAATCAAGCGCTAGTCTCGACACCACCACCATCATCATCATCATCCTGTTCAACCCTTGAAATCCTGTGGCGATGAGCGAGAGATGAAGCAGCAGGTGTGGATACACTGGGAGCTGTAGTCACAGACCTGTATGCACGTGGCTCAGGTCTAATGGTCGTTTTCCGCTGACCAAAGCAGCAATGGAACTTGGCGTCTACCTGGGCAACTGAGCAGTTCTTTTCAGAAATGCACTGCTCACCTCCGTAGAATGAGGAAGGGGCTAGAAAAGGTGCTCTAAACATTGCCTGTTCACGACACCCTGGCCAGTTTACCGCGGCTGGTGGGGATCCCATCTTGCAGTCAAACAAACAAAATAAAACACAAGGTGACACCATTCAACATTGACACTTGGAACATGCACACACTTTTGGACAACCCTGCAGCAGAGAGACCAGAAAGAAGAACAGCCTTAGTTGCCAAAGAGCTTGCAAGATACAACATTGACATTGCAGCCCTGAGCGAAACTCATCTTGCCAAAGTAGGTCAGTTGACTGAAATTGGAGGTGGATATACTTTTTTCTGGAGCAGTCATGGCAACGGTGTCATGATGTTGGTATTGGATTTACCATCAGGAGTCATCTCGTTCAGAAACTTGCTAGTCTATCGAAGGGTGTGAATGACTGGCTTATGACATTACAGCTTCCGCTACAGAACAGAAGTCAAGCAATCCTGATCAGTGCCTATGCCCCCACAATGAACAACTCAGATGAAATGAAAGACAAGTTCTATGAAGAACTAGAAGCCCTACTATCAACAGTGAGTAGTATCAACAAACTGATCTTGCTTGGCAATTTCAATGCAGGTTGTGACTCTGCAATCTGGCAGGGAGTCAGAGGCATGGTGTGGACAAGTGTAACAGTACGACCACTCTTAATGAAGACCTATGCAGCACACGACCTTGTCATCACCAACACAACCTTCCATCTGCTTACCTTGACAAGACCTCCCGGATGCATCCCCGCTTTAAGCACTGGCATCTTATCGACTATGTCATTATCAGTAGAAAAGACAGACAGGATGTCAGCGTGACTAAGACCACGTCTGGTGCTGACTGTTGGACAGATCACAGGCTGATTGTCTCTAAAATGAGGCTCTGCATCAGACCCAACAAGCAACCACAAGGAAACAAGGTTATGAAAAGAATCATTGCGGCCAAATAAAGAATCCCAGCAAAGCTTTAGCACTGGCTAAAGACTTAGAAATCAAACTTGCTGACCCATACCTTGCAGGCAGCACTGAGGATGACTGGGAATGCTTCAGGGATGTCGTCCATTCATCTGCACTGAAGATGCATGGGCCCTCTATCGCAAGCAGCATGACTGGTTTGATGAGAATAATGAGAAGGTACAGGCTCTATTCGTTGAAAAGCATAGTCTTCAACAGGCCTGTCAGTATGACCCATCATCAACTGCCAAGAAAAATCCTTTACAGTGCTCGCAGGACAGTCTAGAAATAAACTGCATAAAATTCAGGATGCCTGGCTGAGAGCCAAGGCAGGTGAAATACAGGGATACACTGACAGAAACGACTTGAAACAGTCCAATGAAGCCCTCAACACCCTCTACGGACCTCAATCCCTTGAGAGCTTCCCCTCCTGAGTACAGATGGTACAACTGTCATTATAGAAAAGGCCGAGACCCTGCAGAGATGGGCTGTACACTTTGAAACCATCCTCAACCGACCATCATCTATTAAGAATGAGGCAACAGACAGGATTCTCCAGGTCGATATCAACAGTGCCATGGATGACTCACCATTAATAGCCAAAGTCACAAAAGCTGTCAGCCACCTATCCATTGGCAAAGCCCCAGGAGCAGATGCCATACCCACAGAGATCTACAAAGCTGCTGGTCCTGTACTTATCAAGAAGCTCATTGAGTTGTTCCAGTACTTTTGGAAGCAAGGATCCATTCCTCAGAAACTTAAAGATGCTTCCATTGTACACCTCTACAAGAAGAAGGGCAATCAGCAAGTATGTGACACCACCGAGGAATCTCGCTGCTTTCCATCACAGGAAAAACCCTCACAAGAGTCCTACTAAATCGTCTGGTCACTCATCTGAGCTAGACCTGCTTCCACAGTCACAGTGTGGCTTCTGCAAAGGTCACAGAACTATTGGCATGATTTTTGCTACACGCCAACTTCAGAAGAAATGTCAGGAGCAGAATCGTGAGTGCTACACAACTTTTGTTGACTCTGCAAAAGCCTTTGACACTGTAAGCTGACAAGGCCTGTGGAGGCTCATGTCAAACTTCAGCTGCCCACCTCTCCCCCTCCACAAATTCATTCAGATGGTACGCTAGTTCCACGATGGCATGATAGCCAAAAAACTGGATGGCGAAAAATCCTTTGAGGTATTCCCATTCACCAATGGCATCAAAGAGTGCTGTGTGCTTGCACCCACACTGTTCAGCATGATGTTAACTGCCATACTGAATGATGCCTTCCAGGACAGTGCTGCTGGAATCAGCCTCGAGTACAGACTGGATGGGAAGTTCTTCAACCTGAGGAGATTTCAAGCTATTACCAAAGTAAAAGAGACTGTTCTGAGAGACTTCCTCTTTCCTGATGACTGCACCCTGAAAAACTGGCTCAGAACCAGAGATATAAGTCAATATGGACAACTTTTCCATGGCTTGTGACAACTTGGGACTCACCATCAACATTAAAAAGACCGAAGTCATGCACCAGCCTGCTCCTCATACACCGTACACTGAACCCATAATCACAATCAAAGGGCAGAAACTACAGGCAGTGGGCCAGTTCACTTATCTTGGCAGCACCCTCTCCCAAGCAGTAACTATTGATACAGAAGTTAATAGCAAAAGCAAGTTCTGCTTTTGGTAGACTGCACTGCTCTGTATGGGAATGTCGAGAAATCAGCTGAGCAACAAAACTAAAGGTCTACAGCACAGTGGTACTCACTACCCTCTTGTATGCTTGAGTATCAAAGGCATGCAAGGCAGCTCAGTCATTTCCACATGACTTATCTTCACAGAATATTACGCATCAGATGGCAAGACAAAGTACCAGACACTGAAGTTCTCTCAAGAGCAAGTCTACCATCAGTCCACACACTGCTGATGAGAGCGCAGACCTGATGAGAAGGTCATGTCATCTGTATGCCAGCCAAGTGTACACCCATGCAGTTCCTTTTTGGGGAACTCTCTGCTGGAAGACGCTCGCATGGAGGACAGAAGAAACATTACAAAGACACACTCAAGCCTCCCTGAAGTCGTCTGACATAGACACGGCCATCTGGAAAACGCTGGCACAAAACCGTCCTATCTGGCGCTGCTTCATCCACAAGGGCTGTCAAGATTATGAAGTGAGGTGCTTTGCTGAAGCACAACTTAAGCACAGGCTGCTCAAGTTCAGAGCCACCAGCGCAACAACTCCAGTGCCTACAAAGTCTGTCTAACATGTGCCAGGACATTCTGTGCTGAATTGGCCTGATCAGTCACCTTCAGACACACCGCAACCAGCCTCAAAATGATACTAATGATGTCGAGGTCCTCATCAACGACGATGGACGAACAACATATATTTTCATTCCAACTCCAACAGTTTTGGAGTGACCTGGTGCTTAGTTTAGAGCCAGCTGATACCTTGTCTCTGGCAGACCTCTGAGTGCCCAAAGCCTTGTATATTCCAGCCTCTACCTGATGTGCCCACCTCCACCCGATGTGCATCTATGGCTGTATCATGTGCACCAGTAACTGATCCAGAACACTGTTAATATATCCCACCCAGGTGATAGTATCTGCACTGGTGAATTTGTGTGGTGGATGCCTACGTTGAATGAATTGTGCAACTAGGGCAATAAATGTTGGCCAGCCAGCGATGTCCATGTCCCACAACTGAATAAAAATAAATTCTACTACTAGTTCATCTATCTTATTGCAGTTGTTCATTGAGATAATATGACTAATTTTATTTTTTACTACTATTTTCTGCATAGACCCCACTTTCTGATGCATTGGTACTATTAAATTCTGTCCCTTCCTGTTCCAGACAACTTGTTTTTATTCATACAGGTATGCTTTTCTATTGTATTACCCTTTTAATTTTGATTTCGAAATCTTCTTTCACCTGAACTCCTCTATTAGTTTAAAGCCATTTTCCATTCTCTTGCTTGCGAACTCATCTTTGTATGCTTAGTTCTCTTCCTGTCACATGCTACTTTACCATTTCCTGTATCACTACCCTGCACTATTAAGACAATAAGACAGAGGAGCAGAATTAGGCCCATTGGGTCTGCTCCACCATTCAATCATAACTGATATTTTTCTCATCCCCATTCTCCAGTTTTTCCTCATAATCCCAATCTCCTTATTAATCAAGAACCTATCTATATCTTAAAGACATAGAATGATCCACAGTCTTCTGCAGCCAAGATTTCCAGATTCACCTCACTCTGGCTGAAGAAATTCCTCTCATTTCGATTTTAAAGGATGTCCCTTTAGCCTGAGGTTGTGCCTGTCAGTTCTGGTTTTTCCTACTAGTGGGAATATCTCTCCATGTCCACTCTATCCAGGCCTTGCAGTATCCTGCAAGTTTCAATAAGATCCCCCCTCATCCTTCTAAAGTCCAATGAGTACACATCCAGAGTCCTCAACCATTCCTCATACATCAAGCTCTTCATTCCCAAGATCATTCTTGTGAAGCTCCTCTGGACCTTTTCCAAGGCCAGCACATCCTTCATTAGATATGCAGCCTAACACTGCTCACAATACTCATATGGGGTCTTACTAGAGCCTTATACAACCTTGGAAGTACATCCCTACTTAGTATTCTAACCCTTTCAACATGAATGCTAACATTGCATTTGTCTTCCTAATTGCCAACTAAATCTGCATGTTAACCTTAACAGAATCTTGAACAAGGACTTCCAAGTCCCTTTGTGTTTCTGATTTCCTAAACACTTCCCCATTTAGAAAATAGTCTATGCCTCCACTCCTCCTTCCAAATGCATAACCTCACACTTTTCCATATTGTGTTCCATCTGCCACTTCTCTGCTCACTCTCCTAACCTGTCCAAGTCCTTCAACAGCCCGCCTGCTTCCTCAATACTATCTGTTCCTCTATATCTTTGTATCATCTGCAAACTTAGCAACAGTGCCTTCAGTTCCTTTTCCAAATTGTTAATGTATATTGTGTACAGTCACTGGCTGCCATCCTGAAAAAGACCCCTTTATCCCCACTTTCTGCCTTCTGCCAGTTAGCCAATTCTCTATCCATGTCAGGATCTTACCCTTAACAACCATGGGTTCTACCCTGTTCTCTCTCTTTAACTTTTCAAATCTCCTCTCACATGAAACCTTGTCTCACTATTTAGTTTAAAGCCCTCGCTAAACTCCTAGTTAATATGGTTCACTAGAACATGAGTCCCAGTGCAGTTCAGATGAATACTATCCCAATGGCATAACTCCTTCTTTCCCCAGTACTGGCACCAGTGTCTCATAAATTGAAACTCATTTCCCCAACACAAATTTCTGAATGACATATTCAACTCTTTAATTTTGTTTATCCTTTACCACTTTGCTTGTGGTTCAGGTAGTAATCCAGAAACTTTTGCAGTTCTGCTTTTTATTTTAGCCCTTATCAGCTCGTGCTCCCTCAGCAGAGTCTCTTCCTTAGTCAGTCATAGAGATTTGGTATCCACACGAACCATGACAACTGGATCCTTTCCCTCCCACATAAATTCTTCTCCAGCCTGGAGGAGATGCTCTCACCCTTGGAACCAGGCAGACAACATAACCTTCAGAACTCATGCTCCCAGTTGCAGAGAACTGAATCTATCGCCCTAGCTATGCTGTTCCCTGATTACGTTTCTTTTCACTCCCACACTTGCACAGCTCCTTGCACTATAGTGCCATTATCAATTTGCTGATTTACTCTGCAATTCCTGCCTTTATTGTTAGATTTTTGTGTAGTTCAGTAATCTCATGAAGAGGTTCTGAGTCTTGTACACTTTAACAGTAAGTGTTTATTAAATACTAGCTACTGTATACACGCATATACAGTATAAGCCAGCAGCTGTCTCCATGCTTACCTCTATGCACACCTCTCTGCAGTACAAGACAGCCATCCAGATTCAGATCCTGTATAGCTTAGTCTGGTTGGTATTGTACCTTGTCCCATATTAGACTTTTCAGTACGAGACCCATATACTAAAAATCCCCAGAATCTTTACCCAAAAAGTATTTACAATGTATTCCTGCTTATCCTGAGTTGCATCTTTTCTCCTGGCCTCAATCTCCGTGTTTACAGGTTCATGTGATCTGCGGGCATTATAATTCTTCCAGATCTCATCTTTATAACAGTTGGAGGAGTGGTAGACTCTGTTGTACTTGTAAAGTTTGATGAACAGGCAGTTATTTTGGATGTGGTCGTTGTGGCATTCAGTTGTGCTGATCTTAATTCTCTTTTTTTTGTTCTTTAGAGTTGAACAATTCCTCTTCACCTCCTATCTGGTGTTACAAATGGTTACTGGTTTATTCCATTCCCTATGGGAGAACAAACTCACCACTCATCTGTAGTGCTCATTCTGTTCTTCTTCTTACTTGCATTTTACACATCAGGATGGATGATGTCTCTTCTTGTCATGTGGATGTGACTTAGCAATGGGCTCACCTTGGTCTCTGCAATAATTCTTGTGCACCAGCTAGGTAAATAACAACTGTATTGTTTACTTACATATAACTATAACATAGAGTTTTGAAACTTCATAGCTCTCAGTCAGCTTCCGAGAAGATTCTGGAACAGGAACCCAAACTCACAAGGGGATTGTCCACCTAGCTTTCCAATTGGTTCCCTCAGTCATGTGATTCTTACTTCCAGATGATCCTTAAAGAGACAATCACCACATCCCTCCCCATCGAAATGCTTTTATACAAATGTCAACACTCAAATTTACACAATCCAAGAAAATTAAACATTTAGAAATGAATTTAGTCAATTACAAATTAAGCTTTTCAGAGCGTTTCTGAATTCTTGTCAAGTGGCCTAACTCTTCTGTCTGGGGCAACTCCAAAGGATTACCGTCAGCCGACCATACAACTGACATCTCCTCTTCAGGTACTGGCAGTTCAGTTCTACCTGTTTCCATGGAGCTGTCGGTTGTGTCTGCCATAGGATGACCAAATACTTCAGCACTTGACAACATTTCCAGATGGCAATACGACTCCTAATGGTAGTATTGGCTGCTGGGATAACTCTTGTTCTCTCAGATGGTCTACATGTTTCCAGACAATCCTTCCTTTTATGTCCACTTGATAAGACAGAGGTCCAGTTTCAGATACAATGACTGCAGGGACCAACTCAACCTACTTCCAAATTTGCTCCCATACACATTTCATCCATTGAAAATGACTATGTTGACTTACATGAATCATGGTTTATTTTCTGACAGCTTTGGTTGGCCCCTACCCTCCATGGCAAATTTATAAACACAAGGCTCAGTCACATTTTGAGACAACAGTTCATTCACAACTCTACTGGCTGGACTCCTGCTGTTGCATATAAAGTAATCCTATACCTCAGAAGGAATCATGAGACTCAGCTCTCCAGGATCCTTCCTGATTGCTTTTTTACACCAGACAAAATGTTTTGGACAGCTTGTTCAGCTAGTCCATTGAATGCTGGATGGCAAGGCACAGTCCTAATGCGCTTAATACCACTGAGGACAGTGAAGTTCTGAATCTCAGCATTTGTGAAGGTTGGTCCATTCTATGGCACTATTGTCAGAATTGTCCAATCCCATTCATGGCTGGATTCTCCAGTCTCGCTGCTGTGACCCAAATTCTCCATTCTTGTTGACAGCGGTAGCAGGGCATGCGACTGCGGAGAATTCCAGCCTATGATTTCAGATATTCTGCAGGTGAAAGAACATTCGCATAATTTCTCAAACATAGCATGTGATATAGGATGTTAAGTACTTCCATTCACTTTGAATGTACATCAATAAGGAGTAAAATCTTTGTACCGAAAAATGAACCAACATAATCAATATGAAATCATACTCATTTTTGGCCAGACCACTCCCAAAGCTGCAGTAGCATTGCAAAAGGCAACCTTTATTGCAATTGGCACTTCACAGTGCTTGACTAGGTTCTCTTATTGTCAGCATCACTGTCAGGTGGCCATTCATAACTCCTGCATAATTAACAACAGAAGTTGTTTTGGTGTCTTCTACCAACTTAAGAAAATTCAAAGGAACACAGACATCTCTGTTAAGAAGAGAAAAAGGCTAGCTATGGATCACATACATGACTTCAAAGATTTGTCTGTTGCCATAATCCAGAAGTTGGATCATTCAGGCCCATAAAATGGTGACCATGCTAGCCTTAAAACTGGAAAATCCTGCCCAAGGCCAATGGACCTTTGCATGGTTTGCCCCACCCCTCCATCCCCACCTCAGCCCGCTGTGATTCCCGTGATGGGAGGGATGTGAAAACTTCCTGTTTTGAGTCTGTTGTTCATAGCCAGAGGTTTCTCAGCCACGGTTCCTTGTTAGAGAGAACGCAATATTGAATCGTGAGTGTTATTTTCCCAGCCCGTTGTGCTGCTCGAGTAGCATATTGCGCCGGGAAATGTCAGCAGATGGGCTGTAGCGGAATTTGCATGCGACGTCAGCTAATTTCAACTTTCCTAGACTATTTTTTACGGCATAATCATCCTCGTGCCAGAAATCAGCACAAGGCTCATTGCCATATTTAAATCTTAATTTCAATGTCATTAACAAGCCCGTGATAGAATTGTCCGGGTTCGCTAATAATCCCTTGCAGCCCCCCACGGGGAAAGATTCCCACCAGCTGGAATTAAAGTTAATCCCCATCAACAGGGACCAGGTGTGATGATCTTCCTTGTTGGGGCAGAAGATATTGAAGGTTCCCTGGGAGGGCGGGGTAAAGGGGGCGTCTTGGATATTGCCAGCAAGGTACCCTGGCACTGCTAACCAAACACTCTGACTGCCCACTGGCATTGTTTGACAATCTGATTGGCCTTTTTAATGTCAAATCGTTCTTAGTTTGAGGCATGTCTAAAAGTGCATCATCCACTCCAGCAAAAATTCTGTACCTGATTAGTTCTGATTTCAGATCACTGTAGTCACTGCCTTCAGTCATTCTGTGCAGTCATTCATAAAACAGTCAATAGGTTCTCCACGCTGTTGAACACATATGTTAAACTTTATGTTTTCAAGGATCCATCTACTGCTCTGATTAAATTAAGTTCATTTATTAGTCACAAGTAGGCTCACATTAACACTGCAATGAAGTTACTGCGAAAATCCCTTAGTCACCACACTCTAGTACCTGTTCAGATACACTGAGGGAGAATTTAGCATGGCCAATGCACCTAACCAGCATGTCTTTTTGGAGTATGGGAGAAAACTGGTCCAGCTGAAGGAAACCCACATAGGCACAGAGAGAACATACAAATTCCACTCAGACAGACATGGGGAGAACATGCAAACTCCACAAAGACAGTGACCCAAGCTAGTAATCAAATCCAGGTCTCTAGTGCCGTAGCGCAACAATGCTAACCACTGTGCCACCATGCCGCCCTACACTAAATTATGTGCCATTTGATCTTAAAACTTTACCAAATTTTGCTGAAGATTCAATAATACCTTATGTAGTTATTATATAATTGATTATTGGATCTACCAAATAAAACAATGTGTTAAATTGTTCAGCTTCTGTCTTTTTGTCCACACCTGAGGCAATCAGGTATCTTCAGAATCTCTTTCTCCAACATGCCTAATTTTACAACTGGCTGAGGCTTTCAATGAATCCAGATCGGCTTGGTAAGTTAGAATTTTAATCCACAGTCATTTAAAATTGAAAGTGCGTAAATTTTTAACTATTCAGAAATCCAAGATAGCATAGCTTCTTCTCAATTAAGTTTTCTTCAGTAGCCAGTTTTAGCAGGCTACTGCAGTTACATTTGCAACTTCTATTTTAAAATTTCCAGCAGCAATTTACTGGTTCAATCTTTCTGAATCTTACGCGCAGTGTTCAAGTATCTTTGGGTTGTGAAACTTGATTCCCAGTTCTTGCTGAGTCTTATCTGCTGACTATTTGTTATTTAATTTCTTTTTCAATTGAAGAAGCTTGGCTTAGTCAGGCATTGTCTTGGAACCTGTGCTGTTTACAGTGCATTTTGAAATGGCAAAGCTGACTGTTGCTGACTTAGACATTTTTTTTAGAACATGCTAATGGAGAATTTAAGTTTTTTTTTAGCTTAGCCTTGCTAGGATATAATAGCTAGATAAAGAATCATTGAATCTTCAAACTCTGCACTTTTTGTCTACTGAAGCTAGATTGCCACCGAATTTAATGCAGTCTTCTGCTGTAGTGTGGAGTTTTATTTCTGCCTTCTGTTTCAAACTATTTTAGAGCTGCTCCCTGGCAATTTCCTTTTGCATTTTCACCTCTGGGGGGCTTTTTATCAGGTCAGAATGCTGTTCTTTCAATCTTTCCTGTTTTAAATTTGTTCAAGATGTGGCGATGCCAGCATTGGACTGGGGTAAATACAGTAAGAAGTCTCACAACACCAGGTTAAAGTCCAACAGGTTTATTTGGTAGCAAAAGCCACTAGCTTTCGGAGCACTTGCTGACCCTTCATCAGGTGAGTGGGAGTTCTATTCACAAACAGGCCATATAAAGACACAAGCTCAATTTATAAAATAATGATCGGAATGTCAGTCTTTACAGGTAATCAAGTCTTAAGGGTACAGACAATGTGAGTGGAAAGAGAGTGTTAAGCACAGGGCACACGCATCTCCGTCAAGGATGGTCACCTCAGCACTTCACTGTACTGCAAGCCCACGGATAATCTCATGATGCTCCACTTCTCTGGCTTCCACCCTAAACACTTTAAAGAAGATATCCCCTATGGACAAGCCCTCCACATACACAGGGTTTGCTCAGATAAGGATCCCAACAGACACTTCCAGACACTGAAAGATGCCCTCAGAAGAACAGGATATGGCGCTCGACTCATTAATCGACAGTTCCGAAGCGCCACAGCGAAAAACCTCACCAACCGTCAACCTCCTCAGAAGACAAACACGGGACACAGTGGACAGAGTACCCTTTGTCATCCAGTACTTCCCCAGAGCAGAATAGCTATGACATCTTCTCTGGAGTCTTCAATATATCACTGATGAAGACAAACATCTTGCCAAGGCCATCCCCACACTCCCACTTCTTGCCTTCAAACAACCACACAATCTCAAACCGATCATTGTCCACAGCAAACTACGCAGCCTTCAGAAGAAGAGTGACCATAACACCACACAACCCTGCCACAGCAACCTCTACAAGATGTGTCGGATCAGTCACATGAAAACACCATCCACCAGGGAGATGGTACATACTCTTGCAACTCGGCCAACACTACCTATCTGATACGCTGCAGGAAAGAATATCCCAAGGCATGGTACATTGGGGAGACTATGCAGACACCACAACAACAGCTGACTGTTGCTGACTTAGACATTTTTTTTAGAACATGCTAATGGAGAATTTAAGTTTTTTTTTAGCTTAGCCTTGCTAGGATATAATAGCTAGATAAAGAATCATTGAATCTTCAAACTCTGCACTTTTTGTCTACTGAAGCTAGATTGCCACCGAATTTAATGCAGTCTTCTGCTGTAGTGTGGAGTTTTATTTCTGCCTTCTGTTTCAAACTATTTTAGAGCTGCTCCCTGGCAATTTCCTTTTGCATCTTCACCTCTGTTCATTCTTCAGAAGAAGAGTGACCATAACACCACACAACCCTGCCACAGCAACCTCTACAAGATGTGTCGGATCAGTCACATGAAAACACCATCAACACCAGATGAATGAACACCGCTCGACAATCACAGACAAAACTGTTCTCTTTCTGTTGGGGAACACTTCAGCTGTCACGAGCATTCGGCTTCTGACCTTCAGGTAAATGTTCTCCAAAGTGGTCTTCATGAGATAAGATATCTCAGAGTCGCTGAGCAGACACTGATAGCCAAGTTCCATACACATGAGGATGGCCTCAACTGGAATCTTGGGTTCATGTCACACTATCTGTAACCCCCATGACTTGCCTCGACTTGCAAAATCTCACTAACTGTCCTGTCTGGAGACAATACACATCTCTTTAACCTGTGCTTAACGCTCTCTCCACTCACATTGTCTGTATCCTTAAGACTTGATTACTTATAAAGACTCGCATTTCAATCATTATTTTGTAAATTGAGGTTGTAAATTCATATGCTCTGTTTATGAATATAACTCCCACTCACATGATGAAGGGGCAGCAAGCACTGCAAAAGCTGCCAAATAAAGCTGTGGGATTTTAACCTGGTGTTGTGAACTTCTTATTAAATTTCTTCTCCAGCTCCTATGAGGTTCTGAGTTCTTCTGAAAGCTGTCTGCATGTTATAGATGTGCAGTTCAGTAGGTCTCATGAAGAGGTTCTGAGTCTTGTATACTTTAATAGTGTTTATTAACTAATATTCATTTAATGTTACAGAACTTTAGTATTGTTGAAAAAAAAAGACAGGTTAACAAAGCTTTTCATCTCATCCCTCCTTAGGATAACTTGCAAGAAATTACCAACAGTAATAGGTGAACAACAATTTATACTGCAATGCTGATTGGTTGGTAAGTTAACTCCGATTGGTGGAGGTGTTGCTATTGGGAATGCAGCTTTGAATAATTAACTGCCCAGCTTCAGTCAAATTCAAACTGGGCAGGTCAACTCTTCGGTCAAGGCATTGTCTTGGAGAATGAACCAGAGAAGACTGTTCCTTACTTTTTTGTTTAGTTGAAAGAGATGTAAAGTAGAGACATGTTCCTTCTGTCTGCAAAGGAGGCCCTATCAGTGAATATATGTAGCTTCTACATGTGTAAGTCAGCCACATTGTGAATCTCACTGATAATCTTAAAATATTTTTGAGAATAATTCTTAGCACAATGAAGATTGTTTAGCAGATTTTGCTCAATTGCAAAATCACTCTTAATGTGGGGCACTATGGCCAAAGTTTTCCGCTCTTCCTCCCCCTTCCACCAAATATTTGCCCATGACTTGGCTGGTGAGCCACTTAAATTTCCATTCACATTAACCAAACTTAACAATCCGAATGGCATAAAGGGCTGGAAAATTCCAGGCTATGTTTTGAGTTTTACGAGCACATGCTGGTTGGGAATGGTCAGTATTTTGCCTGTTGTGAACAGCTGAAGAGATGTACCCATTGATACAATTTGCCAATCATCTATATACTTAGCATCACACCAACACTGAAGTTCATTTGTGTGATCAGCAGAATATCATTTTGGTTTGGTGGCAATGTCCTATTAGTAGAGAATACCACTCATGTTGCTACTGCATTGTAGCAGTACACAATGGATGGATTTACCTGTTGAAACAGCTTACTGTTCTTGAGTAATCTGAAGTAGGCTGCGCACTTGTCAAGATTAAAAGTGGCTTCTTTAGGCCATTTGTGAGTTTGCATAATATACAGCAAGTAATGATCTGATCAAGGGAGCCACTATCCACAGAATGGCTTTGTATCCTATTTCAGCACAGAGCTTGCAAAATGAAAAAATTGCTTGGGCTCTGTTTATGAGGTTGCTGATAAGGTCAATCTTACAGCATGGGACCTGTAGGAATCCCAATTGATACTGACCATTGAAGATGGCCTTGCATTAGACAGTGGTGGAGGATCCATTGACAGGTTTCTGAATTAGCAACTTGAGGAAAGGGACATTATTTTATTGTTCAATTTCAAAGATGAATTTAAGATCAGAATTAAGCATATAAGGAAGTTCTAACAGGCAGCTGCAGATTCAAAACTGGCAGACATATTATCTAAATATATCATCAGAAATATGTAGAAGATAGATGGTCAGGTGTCATTTCATCAAACATGCATTTCTCATGGACTGTACCCAACTAGCTCATATTTGCAAAACTCAAAACGTAGCATCTAACATAAAATGTGTTTCAATGATTAGACAACACAGGCTAACCAATCTTGATATTTCTAAGAATCACACTGAAACCAATTTAAGATTGTCAGTCAGGCTCGCAGTGTGGCTCACTTACACATGCTATAAGTCACATATATTCATGTCCTCTGCAGACAGAAGGAATAAACCCACAGAAGGAGAGTCCTAGGCCCAAACATCAAGCTCCTTCATCAAGACCTTCCTTCCACCATAAGGCCAGAAATGGGGATGTTTATTGGTGTCTGCACAATGTGCAGCACTATTTATGACTTTTCAGATGCTGAAGCAGGGCATATCCAATTGCATCAAGACCTAGACAATATCCAGGCTTAGGCTGACAAGTGGCAAGTAACATTCTTACCACACAAGTTTTAAGCAATGGCCATCTCCAACAAGAGAAAGTCTAACTTTTGTCCCTTGACATTCAATGGCATTAACATCACTGAATTACCTCTGATGAACATCCTGGGAGTTGTCATTAACCAGAAACTAAACTAGACTAATCCTATAAATGTCACAGCTTACAAGAGCAGGCCAGGAGCTAAGAGTCTTCTTATAGAGGGAACTCACTCCCTGACCATCCGCAAGGCACAACTCCACTTGTCTGAATGAATGCTGCTCCAACAACACTCAAGAAGCTTGACGTCATCCATAATGAAGCAACCTTCTTGATTGGCACCTATCCACAATTACTCCCTCAATCACTGACATACAGTAGCAACAGTGTGTACCAGAAGCCTATAAAATGAACTTCTGGACTTTTTACCGATCTTCCTTGGATAAGATCTTCCAAGCCCACGAATGCTACCATCTAGAAAGAAAAGAATAGCAAATACATAGGAACACCACACCTTCCTGTCCAAGCCACTCAACACCCTGACTTGGAAATATATCACCATTCTTTCACTGTCATTGGATCACAATCCTGGAACACCATTCTCAACAGCACTGTGTGTATAGCCACATCATATGGACTGCAGTGATTCAAGAAGGGAGCTCACCACCAGTTTCTCATGGACTGTTAGGAATGGATAATAAATGCTGACTTAGCCAGTGGCATCTACATCCCAAGAATGAATTTTTTAAAAGCACATTATTCCTTTTACAATTAAATTAAAGCTTAGGGAACTTTGTCCAGTACATTGTGCCCTCTAGGATTGGGCCATGTGTTCCATTAAATCACAGCATGGATATAACAATACCCAATCCCACATTAATCCTTTTTATGCCAGATCTTTATATAATGTCATCCGCACAAGCTACAAGAACATCAAACCTGTTAGAGAACTGTTTGAGTTGAAGTGCCTCCACTGTTATCTTTTGGGTGTTCGTACCTGCCTCACTCAAAATTATACCTTACTGTCCCTGACCAGAGGCCAAATCTGAAGTCCCTATAGCCTTATTATTGTGGCTGCATCCTGGATAAAATGTCCACGTAGCTTTCCCTATCCTTGGTGCATCACCGAGTCCAAAACTCAGACTCCAGCTCATAAATCTGAGACAAAGTTCCTCAAGCTGGAGACACTTAGTGCAGGTGTGTTTGCTGTGGATCAGCTCCCATATTCTATAATTGCAACACATTACCTGCCCTGTTATTTTTATTTTGTTTTATTTAATTAATTACTTTTGGAGTTTAGGTATGTCACTGAACTGTGATCTGCAGCTATATTAAGTGAAGTACTTTAATGAGTTGTTATAAATGTGATGCAATACTTACATTTCCCTGGTAGTGGTATAAACTATGATCCTGTTTAAAAGGATAAAATCTTAAAACTCATCAAGCAATCATTTACCTGCTCAGCTAATTAATATCTTTGAACACTCGCCAGCTACTAGAAGCTGAAATTAGCTTTAAAAAACAGCACCTCCTTCCCTTTCTGCACTAAATTCGCAGGTTAACATTTGTTCCTGGTTGTTTCCAGTCTGTGTTCTCAATCCATTAAACAGATCAAACCAAATAGTTTACTTCAGCGGGTATCCTTTCAGACTCTATACTAATTTAAATACTTTATACACTTTCAATATACTTTAAGTATTGTTAATACTTTAAAATCAAAAAGGTTTAAACAAAAAATAATGTTGCTTTCATTTTCTGCAACATCATTTTCAAAATTCATCTGAACTTTTGCAAACTCGCAAAGAGGATTTCATTCCTATCCAGACGTATGATGAATTCAGTACATAAACGGCTTTAATATTCAGCCCAGTTAATATCTGGCTAGTTATAGGGATTTTGCAGTCAGTTGTAAATGAAATGTTGCAGAAATACAAAACCCACACCATGCTCTTAATAACAGGTTAAATGCAATTGTCCCTGCAAAGAGACAATTTGAAAGCAATGCACTCACATTCAAAAAGATAGATTGATTTCACTCTGCTCCGTTTTTAAATGAAATCTAATTATAAATAGCATCCTAGCTGTTTAACTGGATCGATGTTGATGTTAATAACTGTTCATTCATTTTTTGTCTACTGACACTGACTCCAGTGAGGTGAGTCAATAGAGATTGGAAAAAACCGACCGCAATTGTACCAGAGCAGCTTACAGTGCAACAACAAGAAATATACATTCCACTAAAATACTTCTCCATCTCACTGTTAATATGTGCATTAAACATCAATGTCAGAATAAATTTTACAGCAGTTGATCCTATCTTCCAAGACACAAATTCAATGCAATTTTTAATTCTGGCTAGTAACTTTGATTTTAAAATGGAAGCATATACAAAACGTGACACTGGTAAACATATCGCAGTTACCTTCTATTATCGAAGCTCTTAAAACTGAGGTGCTATACGCAGCTAGCGGTGCCACTCTGGCTGAATGCTTCTTCATATTCTCCAATGATTCTTGGAGTTATTTGTACTTATCCCGTAGCTGCACATACATCAGATACCATGCTGGAAACCCGGCGGTGAAGCTAAATCTGTTGCCTGAACGATTGTTTGGAAGCGATGCAGCATGCTTTGGATATTGATGCGCTGTTTCCCTGGGAACCTCTTCATAACATGGTAACTGAGTCTTGACCTCTCTCAGCCTGAGTCTGAACACTTCTCTTTTGCTCGTACTGCTGCTATAGATAGGCTAGAATCAAGGCAGCAAGATTTGAACAGAGACCCAGCTAACCACCCTGTGAGTGCAACGGCAGTTGATCTGCGTCAGTACAGTACCTGCCCGCCTTTTAAGAAATGAACACAACTACTGCTCCGTGGGAATTGCAATAATCCAGTCAAATGAAAAGCAAATTCATTTTTTCAAACTAAAGGTTCAAATTTTAATAACATTCAAACATTGGCTTATCAATAAAACAGCGAATTAATCCCTCGTATTATATTGCCTAAAAATTGGAGACGAGCGAGGACAAAATAAACCATTGAAATTAAAAAGATTTAAATCCTTACGATTACTTTTTGTATCTAATAAAGATATTGTCAATCGATATAGAAACCTAATATGTTATTTCCGCATTGTGCCATACTTTGTGGTCTACACAAAATTCTGGGCTGGGTTTTGTGTTTCCTAATGAAGGGATCGGATTTCTAATTTTTATTCTCTAGTCCTATGCATATTAAATAATTTAGTAAATTAATAGCTAGTTAAAATGTATTGCTGAGGAAGTCTGTAGATGTACTCAAGAAGAAACTGGAGTCCCACACAGTTAAGAGTTCTTCACTGCCTCTGTTGACCTGGAAATTAAGGTGAGACAGGTCAATCTTAAATATATAAGTGCAATCAGCCGACTCCATGTGGTAAAACCAGAGTCTGTTATTTCAACTGAATCATAAATCAAAACTGCCACTTGGACAACAATTGAGTTCATGGTGGAATTGTTGGAATCTGGGTATGATTCTAAAGCATTACTGATCGTAACAAATTAACTAATTTCTCAAAATTGTTAGACATGAAATTAATATTTTGTACTTAAAATTGACATTGCTTGTTTGAAAAAAACATATGGCTTTCACTATACCTACATGACAACTGTCTGAAATTTTGCAGGAGATGGCGGAGGACTCAGGTCTATCAATCCTTGGATATTGATGCCCTAAAGCAGCCGATTAATGTCATTCTGTCCCTGGCTGTATTTTATCTGCATTAGGAGATGGTCCATGCCATGTAGGAAGCCTGGAAGCTTTAGCTGGTGTCAAGTAAAGGGAAAAAGATCTTCCTTATGACCCCCTGAGCCCATTGGATGTATTCTCCCCAAAGACTTCCTTCCTTTAGTACATCCCCCATCCCCAACACTTGAACCTACTCCTCCCTCCAACCCTCTCACCGAGTTTCTGGATCCCATACTAAATCTGGCTTCTCGGCATGGTGGGACTGCCTGTAGCCCCCAACAGTAGCCACCGATTTCCCTTGGAATTACTGGGTCTACAGAGCTCCTATTCAAATGATTGGCTGATAGCACTCTAAAATACTGACAGATGTTTCACCTTAAGACAACTAACACTGCTCCCAGTACTAAATCGTTATGGGGCAGTGGCCAGGAAGGCTCCCCTCAATATTTTAGCTGGGGGAATGGAGACCTCAGTGTCCCATAAAATCCAGCCCAGTGTTCCCAGTTCTCAGCAGAAATATTCATCATCATTGCTTCAGTTCCCAGCAAATTTAAAATATTTGTGATCTTTTAAACACACAGAGAAGGAAATATTTTGTTTTGATGGTAAAAGGAATGGGTGAAATCAATATCTGATTAATTTTCAATGCTGACTTTGAAGGAGCGATCTTATGAAAAAAAATTCTAAGTCCAAAGCAAGCATGAAAATGGGAGAATTTCAAATCCGTTTTTTTCTGGTGAGTCCAAATCTGGTACCTTATGCAGTAACTGCACGAAAAAGTGCTGAAATTAGATTTCCGCCTGTAGCAGGAGTGGGTGGGGTTTAAATCACCTAAAAGCTGCCTGATAGCAACAGAGGGTTCCACTGCACATGTGCAGTTTTTCTAACTCTGAGCAGCAGAAAGGCCTGCACTGAGCCTCTGCTGCTTTCAGCTGGCCTCCATGGTCGAAGCATGGCACTCTCCTCGCATGGGGTCTTGCAGCTGATCATGAGCCACTCCCAGCCAGACTGTTCAACCCTTGCACCCCCTCACCACTTATCGCAAATGCAGATGGCTCCCTCCATGAATGCAAATGCAAAATGTGCAGCAGTCCCTCCCTCATAATCGCCCACCCCAGTTAGCTGTGCCCCCAGGTTGGCCCTGCCCCCTCAGGTCCTGATCCCTTGGCACTGCCTGGTGTCTGATGGGCTGTGCCAGGGTGCCAGGCCAGTACTTCCAGGGTGTCACCTGTTGCTCCAACCACCTGGGATGGCCTCAATGGCCTCTGGGTCTACCAGCAAGGCTATCATGTCTGGTCCCCGTTGCTGGTGACAAACTGATTCTTGCCAGAGAAATATTCCCTCAGCAAGGTCACACAGGCAAGTGAGCCCAGACAATTGTGTCTCTGCCTCATTAATTTCATGTAAATTACATTGAAATTAAACTTAAAGAATTTATTCAGCCTCATGCCAGAACGGCGCGGGCCCGTTGGACCCAAGGGCCTGTTTCCCGTGCTGTTTTGTTCTTTGTTCTAAATAGATGCGAACTGATCGCACCAGATATACAGTGCCAGAAAGATTGCAAGAGGCAAGAAATCAGGCACAAATCTGATTCCTTGGCTCGCTCATGATCTTACTGGCTAGTCCTACCTATCAGCTGGCAGAGTGCAATGATAAGATCACCACCTGAGATTTGCTCATTTTTGAAACAAAGCTAACACTTTAAAATCAGTAGTGTTTGCAATACAGCATTAATATTGATATCCATTTGATAGAATTGCTCCAAAAGAGCTTTTAAATTATCTACCCTGGCAATTCACCATTAATTACATCCAAATGAAGCAAGATACTTATTTGCCTTTTTATATTAAAGAGCACTTCATCACACAGAATACTAAATGGAAATTTATGAAATAAAATTCTGAATCTAAAAATGCTGCTAAACCCAGTAGCATTACTCTCAAAACATCAATGGGGCCAAAGTAGAAATGGGCAAGACATCACCAACAAGGGCATGTCCTGGTCCCTCTATTGCAGACACTATAGTTAAGAAAGTCCACCAATGCCTCTACTTTCTCAAGAGACTAAGGAAATTTGGCATGTCAGCTACAACTCTCACCAATTTTTACAAATGCACTGTAGAAAGTGTTCTTTCCAGTTGTATCACAGCTATATATGACTTCTTCTCTGTCCAAGACCACAATAAACTACAAAGGGTCATGAGCAAAGTCCAGTCCATCATTCAAATTAGCCTCTAACCCATTGATACTTTCTACACTTCCCACTGCCTCGGAAAAGCAGCCAGTGTAATCAAGCTCCCCATGCTCCCCGTACGTAGTCTCAGGAAAAAAATACAAAAGTCTGAGGATGCATACCAACCGACTCTAAAAACAGCTTCTTTCCTGCTGCCATCAGACTTTTGAATGGACCTACCTCACATTAAGTTGAAATTTCTCTGCACCCTAGTTATGACTATAACACTACATTCTGCACTCTCTCCTTTTCTTCCCTATGTACAGTCCATTTGTATAGCACGAAGAAACAATATGTTTCACTGTATACTAATATATGTGACAATAATAAATCAAATCAAAAATTAACTTTGAACCAGCTAGTGAGATTTAACTCATCTTTACATAGGCAAATGTCTGAAAGCAAAAGCATGTGTTTCTAGTAGGCTGTATCATTGAAAGCCTACTCAAAGCTTTAATTTATGTCACTGTCCACAGAAAGCTGGAGTCAGGCTTGATATTTTTCCCTAGAGCTGCTAATTCTACTGTGTTACTTTATTAACTGAAGGTAAATCCTGTAGTCTAACCATGTGCAGTGCACACAAGTATGAGTCAATGACATTTAGTTAATACAAACATGCTTTTTTTTAATCAGTCACAAGATCTTTTGTTTTCTTTTCAATTATCTGAAACTTAAAAGAGAAATATATTATGTATTCTTTAGACAGAGAGCTTGCCTGTATTTATATGTGACAGAGGAGAAAAGGAGATCCATTTCAAAATGGATTTGAGGATGATCCCCAGTTTAAAAGCCCTTTATTACCATAATATAACTAAAATGGCTGGATCAAACCTCTGTCTGTGTTCACCCGAGTCCAACGCCGGCATCTCTAAATCACGACGCAGTGAACCACATCAGAGATTGTGGAGTTTGCAATACCACATCACCAAGACCTTTAACATCAGATTAGAAAAATATATTACCTACAAAAGATGTTCTTTTTCTCTCCAAATGGCTGCACAATGACACTATGGTTCGCACAGTTACCTCACAGCACCAGCGATCGTGTTCAGTTCCCGGCTTAAGTCACTGCCTGTGTGACTTCTGCATGTTCTCACCTGCATAGGTTTCCTCTGGGTGCTGCAGTTTCGTTCCGCAGTTTGAAAGATGTGCTGGTAAGGTACATTGGCCATGCGAAATTCTCCCTCAGTGTACCCAAACTGCACCAGAGTGTAGTGACTAGGGGATTTTCACAGTAGCTTCATTGCAATGTTGATATAAGCCTACTTGTGATACTAATAAATAAACTTTAAAAACATTGGAGCCCCTCTTTGGCCCATGCAAACCCACCATCAGTGAATGCTTCCACACCCCTTGGTGTAAAATAATATTATTTTGTCCTCCCCTGCTATCAGAAGGCTGGATACTGATGGGCTAAACCCCATTAATTTTATATGGTTCAAATAGATTAAACAGACGCAGTGGCTGTGGGCTGACACTGTCGAGAAGTTTGTTCCTTTGGGCAGCATACCATGCAATGGGTGGACATATTGCTCCCATCCCCTGAAAGCAGAGTCAATATGGAGCCAACCTGCACCACGCCAGCCACAACATTCTATCTGCAGACTAAACAGGAACACTGTGTGGCTTCACTGTGGAGGAAGTCCCATTCTTGAAAGCAACATTCCCAGCAGTTCCAAGAGTGCATTAATGGGTGCTGCCACACCTACAACAAGGAAGAATAAGAAGGCCCAATGGATCCCGGAGACATAAGTATAGCAATTTGGGCACAGAGATTTTGGACAGGCTAACAAAGAGCAAAGAACAACACAGCACGGGAAACAGGCCCTTCGGCCCAACGAGCCCATGCCACTGTCCTAACGTCTTAATGATATATAGAGACCAATATAGGGACAATTTGTTACCCAATCAGCCTAAGAGCACATTTTTGGGATGTGGGAGGAAACCGGGGCACCCGGAGAAAACCCACGCAACCATGGGGAGAACGTGCAAACTCCCGCAGACACAGGCCCAAATCCATGTGTCTGCACAGTAACAGCGATAGTCTCTGAGCTGTCATGTTGCCCATCTGATGGTCCAGTTAAAGCATACACTAACGACGTGAAGCACTAGGCCACTCCTGAAGTAACATCCAGGAGCAGCCCTC
Source organism: Sphyrna mokarran (assembly GCA_024679065.1). Lineage (NCBI taxonomy): Eukaryota > Metazoa > Chordata > Chondrichthyes > Carcharhiniformes > Carcharhinidae > Sphyrna > Sphyrna mokarran. Next base: position 40,507,363 of record JAGIQG010000015.1, read on the forward strand.
GCACGACCTGCCGAATGCATGCACCTTGTTGGTCAACAAGGTGGACCGAACAGCCTGTGGAAACAATTAAAGTATTTAAACAGTCCTCCGATATCCCTCTATCTGCAGACCGCTCATGTGGCTGTCCAAGAGACCCTTAAACAACCCTAGCGTGCCTGCTCCCACCACCTTACTCTGTAGTGCATTCCACACCCCCACTACCCTTTGTGTGAAAAAATGCCCTCTAATATTAGTCTTATACATAGCCCCCTCACCCTAAGGCCGTGACCCCTCGTTCTATCCGAATCTAATGGTGGAAAAAGCTTACCACCATTTACTCTATCTATACACCTCATAATCTTATATACCTCTAATAGATCCCCTCTCAGCCGATGTCTTTCAAGGGAAAACAACCCCAGTGCGTTCAACCTTTCCTCGTAAGACAGCCCTTCCATACCAGGCAGCATTCTGGTAAATCTCCTCTGCACTCTCTCCAGGGACTCCACATCCTTCCGGTAGTACGGCGACCAGAACTGGACGCAGTACTCCAAGTGAGGCCTAACCAACGTTCTATACACTTGCAACATCAGACTCCTACTCTTGTATTCTATACCCCTTCCTATGAAGGCTAACATACCATATGCTTTCTTTATCACTTTCTCCACCTGTACTGACACCTTCAGAGACTTGTGAACCTGCACCCCAGGTCTCTCTGCATCTCTATACTCCGGATAGTTTTACCTTTTATCCTATAACTCCCCTCTACATTATTCCGGCCAAAATGCATCACCTCGCATTTATCCGGATTAAATTCCATTTGCCATCTATCTGCCCATTCTACCAGCCTATCTATGTCCTGTTGTATTGCCTGGCACTGCTCCTCAGTCCCCGCCAATCCAAGTATCTTAGTGTCATCAGCAAATTTGCAGATCACACCACCTACCCCCTCTTCCAAGTCATTTATATAAATCACAAATAGAAGAGGTCCTAGTACTGAGCCCTGTGGCACACCACTAGTGACTGACCTCCAGTTGGAAAAAGAGCCTTCCACTAATACCCGTTGTCTCCTCCTCCCAAGCCAGTTCTCAACCCATCTACATACCTGGCCCTGTATACCATGCGCCTTCACCTTTTCTATCAGCCTACCATGAGGGACCTTATCAAACGTCTTACTGAAATCCATATAGACGACATCAACGGCTTGTCCTTCATCAACCGTTTTTGTCACCTCTTCAAAAAATTCCACTAGATTCGTAAGGCACGACCTTCCCTTAACGAAGCCATGCTGCGTATCCCTGATCAGATCGCAGCGCTCCAGATGCTCATACACCCTGTCCCTGAGGATCCTCTCCATTAGCTTACCTATAACTGAAGTCAAGCTCACCGGCCTATAGTTCCCTGGGTTATCCCTCTGACCCTTTTTAAACAACGGTACTACATTTGCAATCATCCAGTCCTCTGGGACCTCACCTGTGTCCAAAGAAGAGACAAAGATTTGCGTCAGAGGCCCAGCAATGTCATCTCTCACCTCCCTTAGCAGCCTGGGATAAATACCATCAGGCCCCGGAGCTTTGTAAGTCTTTATGCTACCTAAAAGCCCCAACACTTCGTCCCTCGTAATGATTATTTCCTTTAACAGGTCCTCAAAATCCTCAAAGCCGGCATCAGATATCAGGCCCCTCTCCCGCGTGAATACCGACGCAAAGTATTCATTCAGGATCTCCCCCATCCCCTCTGGCTCTAAGCATAGATCCCCTCCTCTGTCCCTGAGAGGTTCAATCTTCCCTCTAACCATCCTTTTGCTCCTTACATAGGAGTCAAATGCCTTAGGATTTTCCTTAATCCTACCTGCCAAAGCCATTTCGTGGCCCCTTTTTGCCTTTCTGACACCCCTTTTAAGATCCCGTCTACACTCTCTATATTTTTCCAGCGCTGCCTCTGTCCCCAATTGCCTGGATCTAACGTACGCCTCCCACTTCTTCCTGACCAAGTCCTCAATATCTCTAGTAACCCACAGTTCTCTAATCCTACCCTTCCCATCCTTTCTCCTTACCGGCACGTGTCTATCCTGCAAAAATTTTAGTTTTCTCTTGAAAGATTCCCACACGTGCAGCGTCGACCTACCCTCGAACAGCTTATCCCAGTCGGTATCCTTAAGATCCTGCCTAATCTGGCTATATCTAGCCCTCTCCCAGTTTAACACCCTCCCCTTAGGGCAGGCTTCATCTTTTTCCATTAATACCCTAAAGCAGACAGAGTTGTGGTCACTATTAGACACATGCTCTCCCACTACAACGTCAAGCACCTGCCCTGGCTCATTCCCCAGAACCAGATCCAGTATAGCCCCCTCTCTAGTCGGGCTATCCACATACTGCTCCAAGGACCCTTCTAAACACACTGTACAAATTCCTCCCCGTCCGCACCTTCCGCTCTCGGCTAGGGGTGGGAGTGGTGGGGGTGGGGGAAGATGGAGATAGTGGTTTAATGCAGCAAGCAAAGGGATTTGATCTTAGGAGGTTGCCAACCAATTCACAAAGGGCAACCCCCAAAGATAGAGCCTATTCATTCTTCCTACACTTTGAAGTATCTTTTTTATGCATCATTTTATGAAATGAGCAGCGTTTATCAGGGTTAATTAGCTTGATACCTATTTAAGTATGCACCATGGCTGTCCACCTTTAACATCCTTATAATGGGGTGAACTCAGGATTAGATGGGAATGTGGGTGTTGGCATCCGTCCTATTTTACATGCTCCCAACCAAAAATATGCTTGGCGGGAGCTGATAGACTGCAGCCCTTTGTTGCATGATGCATCCAGAAAAGTGCCAATGGAATGTTCACCAAGTTGCTGAGTTTTTAGGCAGACCTGCCAGGCCGCATCTTGTCAATGTCAAGGAGAACAGAGAGTCTGGCTCCAATTTGTCACAGCACATGGACATCCTTCTCTGAAGCTTCTGTTCCATCTCCCTGGTTGTTGCAAACCCAGAGACACAGGCACTGCTGGTCCCAAACTTATTGTAGCCTTCGTGTAGCCTTCGTGTAGACAGATCACCTAATCCTGTGCCCTCTCTGTGTTGAAGTTGCAATATTTTATGCTAACCCCCAGGAACTCACCATAATATCTCCAAAACTTCACAATATTTCGAGAGACTTTGCAATAACAGAGATTTGTTTCAAAAAATTACTTTTCCTGCAAATTGGATACCTAGTGCTTTTAATAATGCAGTGCTAGGCCTCTCTAGCAGTTGAATGGCTGATCTTCAACAAATGATATATGAAATCTTAAAATGGAACTGTGTGGTCAAAGTTTGAATAATGGATACCACAAGAGCCACGTGGGGTGTGACAACAAGTTCAGCTGCCTTAGGCACATGCAGAGGACACTCAGAAGAGCTCACATTGCCAATGTGGCAACACTGCCACAGACAGCTGGTGGTGCTGAAGCCTTTGTATTTAGAGTAAATATTTTCCAAATCCAATGCCATTTACCAATGAAGTCTTATATATCCTGTCCTAAATCAATTATCAGGCCACAATTCTTCAGAAATAAATGAATGACATTTAATGTATTCAGAACCAAGTGTTCTGCGTATGTGTTTTGTTATCTTGGGACAACATCTGTAGCAAATAACATCAATTCACTGACAGTTACAGTGGCAGCATGCAGCATTCCAATGACACAATGGGTCCCTTGCCATGTGTGCACACATCCCACTACAATTAAACTAATTAGGTTCTTAAAGCAGCATAAGCAGGGCTTCAGTTAAATTGACTTGTAGGGCAGCAGACCATGTTGCCTTATGAAAAAAAGAAATTGCAGCCACTGAGCACTTAGATCCATTGCTGCTCTTCCAAAGTACTATGCTTTGATCATTTATTTCCCTTGGAGCTTTTTCATATTTTTGAAAACAGAACAGTTGTGTGCTGCTCTTTTTTATCTTGAAGATGTTGTCAATAGACAACTGAGAGCCTGATTAATTTACCAACTATAGAGCTTGGATAGATTATCAGAAGCTGGAATCATTGTTCATGAATAAAGGAACACTTATTAGATATACATTTGGGTCAATGCTTATCTTTAATATCCCATCTTGCATTGCCAGTCTATGATCCTACAAAGAATGGTATAGTGGCACAGTAGTTAGCACTGCTCCTCGCAACACCAGGGACTCTGGTTCAATTCCCAGCTTGAGTCATGGTCTGGACAGTCTGCACATTCTCTCTATTTTTGCATGGGTTTGCTCTAGTTTCTTCCCACAGTCCAAACGATGTGCTGGTCAGATGGCTGGCCATGCTAATTTATCTCAGTATACTCAAACAGGCCTGGAATGTGGCGACTAGGGGATTTTCATAGTAACTTCATTGCAGTGTTAATGTACATTAATAAATAAATAATTGTGACATTAATAAATAAACTTTAAAATTACCCTAATCAACTATGATAAATATCAATGTGCAGACAAATTGGTTCATTTCAGAAGTTTTTTTTGGATTAAGGCATCATATTCTGCACAGGCTTGGAGATCAAAAGGGCCTGTTCCTGTGCTGTATTTTCTTTGTTCTAGTTGAAGTAATAAATGGTACAGGCAACATATGAAAGGCATGACAACATCCACGCTGTAATGTTGCTAACCCCTAGCCAGGTTGTTCTTGTGCAATGACACTGATAATCACCCGATGATGTGTAAATATGAAAAACTTAATCATCCGACAACTCCACTACATCTAAATTGTCAGACTGCTGGAACCACATTTCTTGCTCCTGCTTGGGTGCACTGAGACAGGTGAATTCCAAGTTCTATGAATCCAACTTTTAAGAATGATCACAGCTCTGGGGAGAAGGTGGATTGAAAGTTGTACCCATTATCCCTGGAATGATTGTGAAGGTTAGCAGGTGTGGAGATGGGCTGGCAGAGAGTCTGCCTGTGTTTTCTGGAATTTTGTTGAATTAAATTTCCTCAGTCTCCAAATATTCCCCATGGACATCCATGCCAATCTATGCCACGTTATACTCCCTAACCACCCTCATGGACCCTCATACCTCAATGCTAACCCATGCTGCCACACATCACAACTGCACTTATCCTTTCCATGTAAACTCATCAAAAATCTTTGACAGTTTGACAGTTATTAATTTATTAGTGTCACAAATAGACCTAAATTAACAGTTACTGTGAAAATCCTCTAGTCGCCAATTCCAGCACCTATTTGGGTACACTGAGACAGAATTTAGCATGTCCAGTGCACCTAACCAGCACATCGTTCAGACTGTGAAAGGAAACCGGAACACCCAAAGGACCCCCACACAGACATGGGAAAAAGATGCAGACCCCACACAGCCAGTGACCCAAGCCAGGAATTGAACCTAGGCTCTGTGAGGCAACTGTGCCACCGATTCCTTGACAGCTTGAAAGTTCTTTGACAATTATTTGCTCATTTGACAGTTCTTTAACAGTTCTTTGACAGCTTGACAGTACTAAGGCAAATTGACAGCTTGATAGTTCTCAGCTCATTTACAGTTAACAGTTCAGATGAATTCATGCACATTTTATGCATTATTCTGGCATTGCCAAGAAACCAAAAATAATGAGCACAGATATCATGGAGGCCTATAGTAAGCATTTACAGAGATACAGAGCAGTGAATTAGATTTAAAAACAATAATGAGAACTATAGCATTGAGACATTGCTTAACTGGGTGCCAATGTAGGTTTGTGACCACAGGTGATGGTGAAAATAGAGAAAAATATAAAGCAATAACCTGCTCACCAATACTCATTTCTGGTTACAGATGTCATATCAGTTTTATCTCTTCTCAATACTCAACAGATAAACAAATAAATATTCAATAAATGATGAATGTCTGGAACAAACTATCAGAGGTAGTAATAGAGGCAGGTACAATTTTATCTCTTCAACAATATTTAGACAGTTACATGGGTAATATGGGCATACAGGGATATGGGCCAAACGAGGGCAATTGGGACTAGCTTAGTGGTAAAAACTGAGTGGCATGGACAAGTCGGGCCGAAGGGCCTGTTTCTGTGCTGTAAACCTCCATGACTGTAACACAGCCTTAATTCAGGCAGGCGTGCAAGTGTTGGCTGCCAAAGTTGCAGTGACCAAGTATGGCTATATATCTATAATCAAGAAGAGCAAATGTCAGGACAAAACCATTGTTTTGTGGGTCTCTTTGGGTAACTTGTGACCTAATCAGTATCAGGAAAGTTTTCCTCTACACAAGTGAAGTAGGTCTGACTCAGGTAGGTTTTTCAAAACTATTTTATTTGCACTATATACACGATAAGGTTCTGGATAAAAACATTTCTTTTGTGCAAACTATTCCATCTTTTTAACAGGCTCTAGCATATGATTTACTTCACGATACTGTTATGTGAGTGCACCTTTGAGAAAGGTTTTTAAAAAATGCAGCTTACAGCTTCAGCAATGTTATTGGGAGGGTGGAGTTAAGCTGTGGCAGTCAGCTGATAGAACTTTCAACTTCATTTGTGGCAGTCAGCTGATAGGGGTTTTTTGCCTTTAGACTTTCAATTTCATTTTAGAGTGTGTGTTGGAAGCAGTTTTAGCAGCAAGCTAAGAAGCAATCTCTCTCTCCCTGTTTTACTTTTTGTTTGGTTCTGAAACTATTATCAGTTAGCTGAAGGAGAGGCTTATTGTGACCCTGCCTTTAAAAAGCTGTGTTTTGGGGAACAGATTTAATTACATCCTTTTCTGAGTTTCTTTACAAGGGATTTTCAGCATTCAACCCAGGAAGTTGGATACCTGTAACAAGTGGACATAGCCCATGCTATATTGTATTTATTTGAAAGGTTTTGTGTATTGAATGTTGGCTTTGGTTGAAACACATTAGAGATATTTCCTTGTGAGTCACATTATCGTGGTTGTGTTTTTGATCATGCAAGTGTATTCATATACATGTCATCAACATTCTTAATTAAACTTTGTTTTTGATAAAAGCTCCTTGGAGGTCAGTTGAATCACATATGAAGTTAAACCTCTCCTGCCCATCCTAGCCAAATTCAACGTAAAATATTACAGGTCATACGAGTTCCACAGAACACCTTGAAGTATCCAACCTGATTTGTAACAATATGCATTACTATTTCATTGCCATAGCTATTAACACATTATACCGCAACCACGTCCTTCAAAGTTCCCTCCATGTCACTGTTGCAACTGGGATATAATGTTCACTTCTTGATCATTACTGTGTCAAAATCATGGAACTCCATACCTAACACTATCGTAACCTAACATCACCATAACTATTACAGTAGTCAATGAAGAAAACTCACCTTCTCAGGGCAACTAGGGATGGTAACACATGCAGCCTTGCTAGTATTCTCCATCCTCTGAGAACAAATTAAAAAAGCTAATACGATTTCTTACCAGTGTCAAAACTTCATTGAAACATTTTCCTCTTTTAAAAGAAATATTCATAATACCATTTATAAAAGATTTTGACATTTTCCATTGAAGAAGGTTACGAAGAATTAAAAATGTAAAACCCTGAGGTCCTTATCGTTCTAGTGATTGGACTGCTAGGATCCTATAATAGACTAGTTTTTAAAATACCCACTTAACAAAAGACAATCAATGAGGAGTTTTGCCAGTTTTTGACTGCATTACTTACTGAGGTACTTTGCTGTGAGTCACCCCACACCTCAGACAGAAAACATGACGTCTCTTCAATGTTGATTTACTCAAGCCTAATAGAATTCCCACATGCTCTGAAGCAGAGCAGCCAAAAGTGGGTGCCTGTCCCAAAATCTATGCAGTGTTGGCCAAAGCTGATGTATGCATTGAGGCTTTTACACCTCAAAAGACTCAAAAGAAAGGGGCTATGTCTGTTTCTGATATCATTTTAGCCTGTCCAGAAGGTACAGTTTTTACTCTAACTCTTTGGTAGAACATTCAAGGTTTGAGATTAATGGCAGAAACATGGCAGAAGCGGAGTTAAATATACTGTGCAGCATTTACTGCACCATCACCATTCTGCTGCCAACGTGGCTTCCAACAGGAAAGCCTAAGTTGGGAGCCTCATCATTGCATGCAAATCAGGGGCCCTATGATATTCATGTCTCTGAATTAAGTTAGAGGACAAATGGGAACAGCGTGTTCTGTATATATTCCATCAAATTGAACAACAGGATAAAAAGGATCCAAAATAGTTTGTATATAATTATTTTTATGGAGCCAGGAGGAATAGTTGCTGACCAGCTAACCTGGTTCCAGTGAGCTGCACTAAAATGCTCATTTTGTACAGATTGACAGCAGCATTGTAATGAGAGCTAAAACTAGAAACGGACTGGGCATTCCATTCCCTGCATACCCATTCCATTATTGGGATTATAATCTATTTCCAAGCATTGATAGCTACAGTACATTTGAAATAACATTTATAGCTTTTTGAAAAGGTTATAGCCCAACATTTCTCCAATGAGTCACACCCACCACCAATTACTGGAATGACCAGCCTGTCAGGCCTGGGAGATCACACAAAATGATGGGAAGAACTAAATTAGCAACAAGTTTTGTACAGTGGTTCCTCGGGAATAATTTTTTAATTAGCAGAAGCTTTCGTTTCTGATTAATTATAAAACTTCAAATATGAAAGTCAGGGGGAGATTTTCCAGCTGTGCATGCCCCCGAGACCCAACCCAAGGTCAACAGACCTTTAAATGGTCCAACAAATGTACTGTTTTGCCAATCTGCAGTAAGCAGATTGCTATGTCCTTGAAAAATGTAAAAACAAATCTAAAACTTGAAATAGCAAGTGACATACTGAGGCTAATACAAAATGTTGATTGTTATGCATGGTTACATGGCATCCACTGTGCAAATATCTGAAAATGACTCTCTGGTAATTTTAGTGAATCTTCTGTCAGTCATGGGTAATTGTACTTCTTCTTTGTAATTGAAGTGAAATACTTTAACATTTTGCCTTCAGGTAGCTCAATTTGTCCAAATGTGTCTTTACATAAAAAGATGTACAGAACTAAAAAGTACTACTCATTCTTCTTATAAGAAGCTAAATATAAATGAGCCACTCACCTTGCATTCATATTGGGCTCGATTTTATGGATCACTGGTCCAATTACCTGTCCATAAAGTTGTGGGGGACATGTGGCCCACTCACAATTCTGATGGCTGTCCAGCAGCAATTTAATGTTGCGAGCAATGTTACTTGCTTTATGTTAGGATCACCACCCTTATCTCAGTCCTGCCTTACTGATTTGTACAACTAACATCACCATAACTATCACAGTAGTCAATGAAGAAGACTCACCATACCATATCAGTGGGTATGGTGGCCACTGATGGGGCTACAGACAGACCCACCATTCTGAACAGCCCAGATAAGTCAAGGATTGGTAGCATGGCCGGGCAGCAGGTTCTGAAGGAACAAGGGAGTGTTAAAGGGCGATGACTAATGGGAGAGAACTGTCTACAATGGCCCCATAGAACCCGCAAAGGAGGTCTCCCTCATCTTCAGCAACGAGTCCCCACCCCTACTGATTGCATGCAAAGGCTCTACCCACTACTAGGCCCTACCCCCACTGGCGCTGCCCACTTAGTGCTGTCTGGTGCCCAGTGGGCAATACCAATGTGGCCCTGGACATTGCCACTTTGCCTCTTGTGGCCTCTTGTGCCTCTTGGGTAGTGCCGGGATAAGGCTGGCATTGCCAGGTTGGCACATCCCAAAGATCATTGCCCTCACTCCCTATCCTTGGGGGGCATCCATGGCTTCCCTTCACTCTGGCAGGGTCGGGCCGCCAGCTCCCCATTGGTGGGGAGCTGTTGTAAATCTACTGGAGTGTTTCTATGTGTGTGTGTGTGTGTGTGTGTGTGTGTGTGTGTGTGTGTGTGTGTGTGTGTGTGTGTGTGTGTGTGTGTGTGTGTGTGTGTAAGGAGGGGCTTGGGGGAAGGGTGAGTTGGTTAGTGACATTAAAATTAGAATTTAAATATTCAACTCTGTTCCGCACTAATTTCTGATGTGGAGCTTGCGACACCAGAAACTTGGGAGCCAATAACACGTGGAGGCCCTGGCGCCCAGCAGGAGGCCCACTACATGGCCTTTGTTTATGTCCCCCTGTGCTGAGAATCACTTCCTAAATATCTGACAACAAGGGTATTCCCCAACCTCCTCCAAATCACCCCACCCAACCCAGCAGCCCACATGCAAACCCCAAGGTTTTTGCTTTCCGGACTCCTTGTTTAGCGATTGCCAAGCACATCATTAGTTGAATACCAGTGAAGCTTAGGTCAGGCATTTAAATGAAGATTAATTACCCACTTATTGGCATCAGGGCACAAAGAAACTCTAGTCTTAACTAAGGCTGATTTGAGAAGTAGTGGGGTCACCAACTTGCATTCCCTCGTCCACCTCCAAATTAATTTCAGGGGACAGCATTAAATTTTGCCCCAGGACAGAGGGAGGAAACCAGAACACCCAAAGAAAACCCAAGCAGACACAGGAAGAATGTGCAAATTCCACAGTCACTCAAGACTGGTATTGAACTTGGGTGCTTGGCACTGTGAGGCATCAGTTTTCACTATGTTACTTTGGAATATTATTTTTTATAATTATAACTCTCTTGAATAATTGGTGCTTATAGACATTGATTACCTTGATTTCCAAAATGCATTAAATATAGTTTTCATTAATAAAAGAACAGAGAAATAACTAAACAAAAATAAGACCATCGAGTTTGCCTTCTTTTATTCTGGCAGACAAATGATATATCAAAAAAGGCGTTTTTGCTAATCATAGCAAACAAATTCAAATTTTATCGGAAAAAAATTGCAGACTTATTTCAAAAGTCTTGTCCTCCATGGAATGACAGCAGTCACATGGAATAACAGAGAAATGACTACAACAATGAGGTTCTGATTCTCTGACCTGCACCTCCTACAATTGCAGTCTCCAACTCTTAGATTCCTGAACAGTTGATGCCATGGATAGGCAGCTAGTTTATCAGGTAAACTGAGGTAATTATTAATGGTACTGATGTGGGCTTAGTTAAAAGTGGTGTCTCTCTGATTCTGAACATAATTTGTTACTGATTGTCTACAGCATGGCCTGAACAATAAAATTCTCAGATTAATCAATGATACAAAAATGGACATAGTAGGACAGGAATATAGAAGAAATGGTAGATTGTAACATAAATAAAAGAAGTTGAACAAATGTACTCAGGCACTGTAGATGTCATTTAATGTGGACAAGTGCAGGGTCACACACTTGGTGCTAAAATACACTGAACATGCAATGATGCCCAATAAAAAGAATTGGGTAACAGTTTATCAACTGTTAACTGTGCAGGAAGTATGAGGTGGATTCATAGGGATATAAAACAGGGTTTTAAAATGTTTTTCTAGCACCTTATCTCACCGAGGAAGCCGGCTGCTGAGATGTAGGGGAATCATTGCACAGACGCCCTGATCTCCAAGTATACTGGGAAGATCTCCTGCTGCCCCAAGGATATCTGGACCTTCCCCTATGGACATCGAGTCATCAGGCTTCTCCTCCACAGACACTGGAACCTCCTCCACATGGATATTAGAACCACCCCTGTCGATTACCACCTCTTGTGCAGAATTCGCTCCCTCCTCTCTGATCACTACCCCTGGCAGAGTGCCCTCCCTCCCATGCCCACAGAGCAGGGTTCCCTTCTCTCCCACTGCTTCTGCAGAGTTCCCTCCCCATGCCCTCATTGACTGACTCCCTAGCAGTTTTCTCCCCTTACCTTCCACCTCTGTACAACTCCCTTTGCCTCCTTCTGTCATAGCTCATGCCATGAACTCTAGCCCCACCCTCTTGGCGCTGCTTCTGGCACGCTTGTGACGTGCTAAGCTAAACATATATTAGTATTGAAATCAACTTTGGCACAAAGCTGATTGTACAGGCAAAACAGGGTTGGTACAATTGGGAGAGGCAAAAATCACACACATTTCTCATTTTTCGCTTCCTGCCTAATCTTACCACCTTGCCTCACTGAGAATTAAGAGGGACGAAGTTGTAAGATTGCACCCAATGGTATTTTAGGATTGATCAATTATTTTATTGTGAAACGTATTCTGCCTTGTTTTATTTAACTTGCTGCTTTTAGGCTTGAGAAGCTGTTTATAGAGATGATTAACAGAGGCAGTCTCATATTGATAGTTTTTAATCCTATATTAAATATAATGTCACCTCACCTTCAACAGGTTGTAATGTTTCTACACTTGAATTGTGCGTCAATGGAATACAATCTTCTCAATATAATACCTCCCTCTGGAAGACATTTGGTTCACAACTGGATCAGTGATAATGAGAGAATTAATTAAGAAATAAAAATAAAACAGAAAATGCTGGAAACACTCAGCAGGTCAGGCACAAAAAATACCGAACATAAAAACAATGTGACATCCGTATACACAGGCTGCATTTTAATATAATTGCTACTGTTCTGCTAATGCTCGCTTTGCTCATGTAGGAGTTGTACTTTGCTTTATTGCAAACTGGGAAATACAGTGCAATGTCAAATGGTGTCACCTAAACATTCATAATATGTCATTCATGGAATCTGCAATGTCTGTTTGATGTGTGATCCAGAAAGATCAAAGCATGTTCATTATTCTTAGCTGAACAGCTTGAGTAATAAAATATTCGCCAATTTTAGCTACGTAAAGCAACATTTCAATATCTCAATTCACTATTTAACCTCTGTCACATCCACCTCTGCTCAATAATGAGTTAAGTGCTATTTGCTCCTTTCTAAAACAGTTAAAGAAAAAAGACGTTTGAATGCTTTTAATGGGAACAGCTTTTCAGGTGTTTATTAGGTTGGCAGAAAAATGCATAGTTCAAGATTGAGAAATTCATTGCAGAATAGTATCAGCCAATGCCAAGACAAATAGGGAGGCAATGAAGTAGTGGTATTAGTGCTGGACTAGTAATCTAGAGACACAGGGGAATGTCCTGGGGATCCAAGTTCAAATTCTATGTGGCAGCTGAGGAAATTTGAACCCAAAATAACATCTAGAGTTTGGATCTATCATCATTACCTGGGACTCGATTCTTCCATTTTGAGGCTAAGTGTCCATGCAGGCAGGAAAACAGGAGTGTATCCTGTTGGCGTGGGCAGCATCTTTCAGATGAGCTCATTTTGAGCAACACGCCAGATAGCCCCACTGCACAGAGGGAGGGCCACCATTTTTAAAAGGCATCCCAATTTCCATGCTCAGAGACAGTTCTCCAGCCCCATCAAAAAATGAAATGGTGCACCCTTCCTTCTGACCAGGGGGCACCACCAAATCCTCACCAAAGAGAGGTATCCACCTTCATCTACAAATAAGGGATAATCCCCTCTAGCACACTATGCAGGCATGAGAGTAATTCAACCCAACTGTCCCTGCAATGTGCACAGCCCCCACCCATTGCTCTGTCCCTTCCCTTAGGCCCACTCCTTGACACTGCCCAGTGCTCAATGGATAGTGCCAGGGTGCCAGGCTGGCACTGCCCAAGGAGCACTATCCACCCTGCCTCCTACCACCCCGGGGCCTCAATGGCCTTTGGTACCACTGGCAAGGACATCATGTCTGTTCCTTGTTGCTGGGGACCATAAATGATCCTCACTGGTAAGGATCTCCACTGACAAAGCCATTAAGACAAGTGAGCCTGGGCGAATATGCCCTAAGCTCACTAATAACATTAAAATGAGGATTTAAATATTTAAATATTAGATCAGACTGATTACATCAACAGATTGGGATCGGTGAGAGGTGAGAAACTGGGCACGAACCTTGTTTTTTGTCTCCCTTGCAACACTATGAGCTTGTGACAACGATCAATCAATCGCGGCAGGGGGCTGAGCCAATAGAATTGCCACCTTTGTGTTTCTTATGGACATAAGTACAAAATTTAATGAACTGAACAATGAACTACAGGGAGGGAGAGAGACTTGTCACACACGATCAATGCAGTGAAACTGTGCCTGTGGTCTCCCCAGTTAAGAAACAAAATCACTGAACAATTCTCAGTTCTGCAGATAATTTAACAACGTGTCAAACAGAAAGGATTCCATCAAAACAAACTCTGTGACCACCTGAACAAATTGGAAAAGGAACTCAGCAATGATTTCAGGAGTTAAACAAGTTGGAACAAATCATATGTTTGTCTCAAATCCTTTTTTTCAAGTGGATTTTGGAGAATTGACAGCAAAATTTCAGCAGGCATTCAAACAAAGCAGTAGATTTGACATAGAAACAATCACCATGCAAAATAACATAAGAGTTGAAAAGGCTTCTCCTGATATTGTTTGCACTCAAGGTGGAGACCTACTTTGGTTTCACATACTTCTGCGAGATGTATTTTTCCCATATGAAAATCAAGTCCAAGTACTGCACTCACCTCACAGATGCCCATGGAGTCTATGAAACTTGTAATCTCAAACCATGACCAAACTTCATAGCATTCACAGATAATGTGCAAGCACAGGTGTCACACTAAGAATAGATGAGTGTTATGGGTAAGTACATTTTGGGGGTTTTTAGTAAAGTTGAAGTTTTAAAAGATTTACTCATGCTGCAGTTTTCTGTTAGAAGTGATCCTGTGCTTAAAAACCACTGATCTAAATGGTGAAAGTTACAGAGCAAATGCAGAGGGATCTGTGGGAGCCAATGTAGGAATCACACAAGGCTAGTATGCAGGTCCACAAAGTAATTAGGAAAGCTAAAGGAATGCTTTTGTTTGATGTGAGGAAAATTGAATATAAAAGTAGGAAGGTTATGCTTCAATTTTACAGGATACAGGTGAGACCTTATCTTGGGTAGTGTGTACAGTGTTGGTCTCCTTATTTAAGGACATATGTATATGTATTACATGGACTTCAAAGAGGGTTTACTAAATTAATACCAGGAATGGGTAGGTTGGCTTCTGAGGAAAGACTCGACAGGCTAAGCTTGTATCTGTTGAAGTTTAGAAGCATAAGAGATGATCTGATTGAAATATAAAAAATCCTGAGGGGTCTTGACACAAGTAAATGTGGAGAGGATATTTCCTCTTGCAGGAGAATCTAGAACTAGGGGCCACTGTTTAAAAATAAGGCTTGCCTATTTAAGATGTGGAGATGCCAGCATTGGACTGGGGTAAACACATAAGAAGCCCGATAACACCAAGTTTAAGTCCAACCGATTTATTTGATAGTAAGCTCATAAGCTTTCGAGGTTTCCCTCTTTGTCAGGTGAATGAAGAATTCTGGCCTCAGACAGAGCATATAACAGCACAGACAGTTTACAGATTACTGATTAGAATGCGAATCTTTACATCTAACCTGCTATTTAAGTCTTAAAGTGGCTAACAATGTGAGTGGAAGGAGCACTGAGCACAGGTTAAAAAATATTATCTCCAGACAGTACAGTAAGTGAGGTTTTGCAAAACCAGGCAAGTCATGAGGGTTACAGATAATGTGAAATGAACCCAAGATCCCTGTTGAGATCGTCCTTATGTCTGCGGAACTTGGCTATCAGTCTCTGCTCAGCGACTCTGCGCTATCGTGTGTTGTGAAGGCCCCCTTGGAGAATGCTCACCTGAAGGTCAGAGGCCAAATGTCCCTGACCATTGAAGTGGTTGCCAACAGGAATTGCCTCACATCCTTTAAAAAGTATATGAATGAGCACTTGATACATCATAACATTCAGGGCTATGAACCAAGAGCTGGCAGATGGGATCAGATGAGATTTCAGGTATTTTTAATGTGTTGGTATGGACTAGATGGGCCAAAGAGCCTCTTCAGCACTGGATTCTAATTCCTGATACTCCTGATCCAGAATAGTCCCAGAATGGAGCTAGGTTTATAATCTGCTTCATCAACAATGTGCATGTCATTATAGCCCTGAGTGTAATGAGATGGGACCTGAAGAAACCCTACCCATATGACACAAGACATCAATGTGTTGGGGCATGAGATAGGTGAGACATGATAAAAGTTTGGATAATCTATTTGTCTAACTGCATCATACAATTTATCACCATGAAATTATGGGGATATACTTTGATTTCAATTGGAAAATCTTTTGGCCATCTATAGCAATGAAAAGGCTGAATGGTGAAGATATTTCAAGGTTTGATTTTGTGTTGTATTCTAATTGTCAATTACGCAAATAATTCTTTACAGTTCACCAAGGGGATCATTCTAATCATATTATGCCAGACACACATTGAGATATATCTCTAACCATCACAGCCTGACCCTGATACTCAGATGTTTAAACTGAGCACTGCTTGCTGGGCACAAACATAACTGTGAGTGGCTGAAGAAAGAGGAAGAGGTTAATTGCCTGATGCATATAAAATTTAGCAGAGTGCAATTCCAGTTGAGAACTATTCTGCATTGCAGAATATAGTTGTTGAACTGCTTGCAAAATGTTAAAAAGCAAAGACTAATTTACCCATCTGGTCTGTTAAGAAATAGGTGGGAGTTGGCAACACATTCAGTTACTGAAAGTTAAATTTAGTGATTCCAGCCTGCTCTCTGGTGGTGAGAGATCACCACATTATTATCCCAAATGACAAGGAAACCTAAATGGTTCTTTGACAGTCATTATCACCAACAGGTTGTGGAATATTCTTTAAAGAAGGAGGATCTACTTTGCTTTTATTTCTGGGAATTAACCGTATACATGGGCTGGCTTGTCAAAGGGGTTTCATAATCTACCATCAGTTTTCATTATAGAGTGACTATAGAGGTCAGTAAGCTTTCATGTCCAAACTGTTTGTTACAGTATGATGATGGTTTCTTTCTTTTCACTAAAATCTTTGGTGGAAAAAAGTGACCCTTTTGAGGAAGTGCTGTAACTGCTGGTTTTAAAATTAACACTTGAAAGACAGTTCTTCTGAAACCAAAAGTTACTTACCTCAGCATTAACATCTTGGATAAAAGATGCAGCTTGAAGATCAATTCACCCATCTGGCTTGTTAAGGAACTGGATGAGAGTTTGGAATCACAAATTCAATTACTGCAAGTTAAATCTAGTGATTCCAGCCTGCTCTCTGGTGATGAAATTTAATGGTAGGGCATTGGGAAGAGTTATAGAACAGAGATCTTGGAGTACAGGCTCATAGCTCCTTGAAAGTGGAGTTATAGGTGGACAGAGTGATGAAGAAGGCATTCAGCACTGAATATCAAGGGTTACAGTTGGAGTTGTACAAGACATTGGTAAGGCCACACTTGGAATACTATGTACAGTTCTGGTCACCCTATTATAGAAGGAATATTATTAAACTAGAAAAAGTGCAGCAAAGATTTACTAGGATGCTACCGGGACTGAGTTATAAGGAGAGACTAGATAAACTGCAACTTTTTTCTCTGGAGCGTAAGGGGCTGAGGGATGATCATACAGAGGTCTACAAAATAATGAGGGGCATAGATCAACTAGATAGTCAATATCTTTTCCAAAAGGTAGGGGAGTCTAAGACTAGAAGGCATAAGTTTACAGGGAAGAGATACAAAGGGTCCAGAGGGGCAATTTTAGAGAGGAGAGATACAAAAGGGTCCAAAAGAGCAGTATTTTTACATGGAGGGTAGTAAGCGTCTGGAACAAGCTGCCAGAGGTAGTAGTAGAGGCGGGTACAATTTTGTTTTTTTAAGAAGCGCTTAGACAATTACACGGGTAAGATGGGTATAGAAGGATACGAGCCAAACACGGACAACTGGGACTAGCTTAGTGGTTAAGAAAAAAGGGCGGCATGGACGAGTTGGGCCAAAGGTCCTGTTTCCATACTTTTTTTTATTCATTTGTAGACATGGGCATTGCTGGCTGGCCAGCATTTATTGCCCATACCTAATTGCCCTTGAGAAGGTGATGGTGAGCTGCCTTCTCGAATTGCTGCAGTCCATGTTCTGTGGGTTGACCCACAATGCCATGAGGAAGGGAATTCCAGGATATTGACCAGTGACTGTGAAGGAATGGCGATACAGTTTCAAGTCAAGGTGGTAAGTGGTTTGGAGGAGAACTTGTAGGTGGTGACATTTCCATTTATCTGCTGCCCTTGTCCTTCTAGATGGAAGTGGTTGTGGGCTTGGAAAGTGCTGTCTAAGGATCTTGGTGAATTGCAGTGCATCTTGTAAATAGTACACACTGCTACTACTAAGCATCACTGGGAAGGAATTGAATTTTTGTAAATGTGGTGCAATTCAGAGCTGCTTTGTCCTGGATTGTGTCAAGCTTCTTGAATGTTGTTGGAGCTGCACCCATCCAGGCAAGTGGAGAGTATTTCATCACACTCCTGATTTGTGCCTTACAGCTGGTGGGTAGGCTTGGGGAGTCAGGAGGTGAGTTACTTGCCATAGTATTCCTAGCCTCTGATCTGCTCTTGTAGCCACTGTGTTTATGTGGTGAGTCCATTTGAGTTTCTGGTCAATGATAACCAGAAGGATGTTGACAGTGGGGGTATTCAGTAATGGTTGCACCATTGGATGTCAAGGGACAGAGGCTAGCGTGTCTCTTATTGATGATGGTCATTGCCTGGCATTTGTATAGCGCAAATGTTACTTGCCACTTGTCAGCCGGCGAACATCCCCACTTCTGACCTTATGATGGGGGGAAGGTCATTAATGAAGTAGCTGAAGATTGTTGGGCCTAAGACACTACCCTGAGGGACTCCTGCAGAGATGTCCTGGAGCTGAGATGACTGGCCCTCCAAAACTACAACCATCTTCCTATGTACCAAGCATGACTCTAATCAACAGAGAGTTTGCCCCCTGATACCGACTGATTCTAGTTTCACTAAGGCTCCTTGATGCTTTGGTCGAATGCGGCCTTGATGTCAAAGGCTGTCATTCTCACCTCACCTTTGGAATTCAGCTTTTTTTGTCCATGTTTGAACCAAGGCTGTAATGAGGTCAGGAGCCGAGTGAACCTGGCAAAACCCAAACTGGGTGTTATTAAGCAGGTTATTGCTGAGTTGGTGCTGCTTGATAGCACTGTTGATGACCTCTTCCATCACTTTACTGATGAACAAGAGTAGACTGATTGGACGGTAATTGGCTGGTTGTCCTGCTCTTTGTATACAGGACTCACCTGGGCAATTTTCCATGTTTTTGGGTAGATGCCTGTGTACCCACTGGAAGAGTTGGTTAGGGAAGTGGCAAGTTCTGGAGCACATGTCTTCAGTACTATTGCCAGAATGTTATCAGTGCTTATCTCTAACCATTTCTTGAAATCATGTGGAATGAATCAAATTAGCTGGAGACTGGCGTCTGAGATGGTGGGAACCACTAGAGGCCGAGATAGATCATTCACTCAGCACTTTTGACTGAAGATTGCTGCAAATACTTGCCTTATCTTTTGCACTGATGTGCTGAGCTCCTCCACCATTGAGGATGGTAGTATTTGTGGAGCCTCCTCCTCCAGTGAACTGTTTAATTCTCGATCACCATTCTCGATTGCTTATGGAAGGGCTGCAGAATTTAGATCTGATCCATTGATTGTGGGATTGCTTGGCTCTGTCTATCACTTGCTGTTTTTGCCACTCCACATGCAAGTAGACCTGTTTGGCAGCTTCATCAGGTTGATATCTCATTGTTAGGTATGCCTGTTCCTGCTCCTGGCATGTCGTCCTGCATTCTCCACTGAATCAGGATTGATCCACTGAATAGATGATAATGGTTGAGTGAGGGAAATGCCGGGCCATGAATTTGCAGATTGTGCTAGAGTACAATTCTGCTGCTGTTGATGGCCAACAGTGTCTCATGTTTGCCCAAACTAGTTGCTAGCTTGGTTAGAAATCTTCCCATTTAGCACAGTGATAGTGCCACACAACACAATGGAGATTGCTCGCAATATGAAGGTGGGACTTAATCCCCACAAGTATCATGCAGTGATTACTCTTATCGATACTGTCATGGATAGATGCATCTGTAGCCAGCAAATTGGTAAAGATGAGGTCAAGTATGTTATTTCCTCTTGTTGGTTCCTTCACCACCTGCTGCAGACCCAGTTTAGTAGTTATATTTTTTAGGACCAACCAGCTCGATCAGTAGTGCTGATGCCAAGCACTCTTGGTGGGGGATTTTGAAATCCCCCACCCAGAGTACATTTTGTGCCCTTGCCACCCTCAGTGCTTCTTCCAAGTGTTGTTCAACATGGAGGAATGCTCATTCATCAGCTGAAGGAGGATATTACGTGGTAATCAGTAAGAGGTTTCCTTGCCTATGTTTAACCTGAAGCCATGAGACTTCATGGAGTCAATGTTAAGGAGCGGGAGGGGGAGAGGAGACCTAGGACAACTCCTTCCCGAGACTGATTACCATTGTGCCGCCACCTGTGCTGGGTCTGTCTTGCCGGTGGGACAGGACATATACAGGGATGGTTTCTGGGGTGTTATTTGTAAGGTATGATTCTGTGAGAATGACTATGTCAGGCTGTTGCTTGACTAGTCTGTAAATTGTTGCTCTCCCAATTTTGGCACTAGCCCCCAGATGTGAGTAAGGAGGACTTTGCAGGATAAAGAAGGCTGTTTATTTTGCCATTGTCTTTTCCGGTGCCGAGGATGATGCCAGGTGGTCTGTCTGATAACAAGTCTCTTTGTTGAGACTTTGTTACTATTGTTACAATTGAATCGCTTGCTAGGTGATTTCAGAGGGCAGTTAAGAGTCAACCGCATTGCTATAGCTCTGGAGCCACATGTTGGCCAGACCAGGTAAGGATGGCAGATTTCCCTTCCTAAAGTACATTAATGAACCAGATGAGATTGAAACAATTGAGAATGGTTTCTTTGTCATCAATAGATTCTTAATTCCAGATTTTTTTTTTGAACTCAAATTCCACCATCTGCTGTGAGTGTGAGGCGATTCAAACCTGGTTCCCCAGAACATTATCTGGGTTTCTGGATTAATAGTTGAGCGATAATACCAGTAGGCCATTGCTACTGATACGACTTCTCTGACAGCTTTGTGGTCTTTCTGAGATTGGTAGGCTACCAGCGATTATTTATTCCACAAACTGCTGAGCTCACTAGACCATTGTATGACCTACCCAAGATCAAAGAGTTCAAAGCAAACTGGACTTGGCTCATCAGCCAAGCGAAAACTGCAATAATTGAAGCGACTAGTGTTTATCTCACTTGATTCCAATAAAGCATTACTTCAAAGTCACTGCTACTAATCAAAATCTAGCCTGCGGTTTTAATGAAAGATTACTGACATCCATTGTCATTCTCTTTCGAAAAATAATGATAAAATTAAGAAACCTCTTTGGCAGGCCAACCTATGTTTACTGTTAATTCCAAAAGCAAAATCAGAGTTAAATTGATGCCCTTCCACAACCACCTTTAGGTGTCAGGAAGTTCAGAGTATGTACTTTTTATTATATTTGCCTCATAGATTTTTAGTAAGGTGAAGAAGACATATTTGTGAGATATGTTTATTAGCCTTGTTTGGACAACCCAACATATTACCTTTATCACTATTCGGCAGTTGCAGTTTTCTGAGTTTTCTTACACCTCTGAATATCCTGAGGTGACAGGAAGATATTCTGTTTTCTCTGCAAAGTTGATCTATTGTTTCTTGCTACTAAAACAGCATGATTTGCATATCATTCTGAAGAAAACTATCTTTCTTTGGCAATCTTTACTTTATCTGAGGAACCTCACAAAGATCCATTGCTAGCTGTTGGGAGTTCAAAAAATACCCCATGTTGAAGTACTAAGGGTGAACATTGTATATCTATAGGTCTTCGTTCATCAGAATAAAATGCCTATGACTGGATTCAATACTTGTACTTCTCACAATGTGAACCTTAACTGATACTCCATATATTTCTATACACCAAACTAGCTATTTTGCTCTCAACTGTGAAGAATATCTCCCAATGACCCATCAATATCTGGTCAGATTCTGCCTACAAAATTAACACCACTGTCTTTCATTCAAACTCATAAGCTTCATTGTAAAATGTCCAATATGAAAATCTAAATATTGATGAAAATCTAAGTGTTGATTCCTTTATGTCATGCACTCAAATTCACATGGGTGTCATGCCATATTGGTAAAGGTACACATGAAGAGAAGAAGTTAACATTCAAGGGAACTCACTGAGTGACAGGGCAGCTAAAGAGGCAACTCAAATAAGCCAACCTTGGGAACCTCCCCAGATTATTCTTGCTTTAGTAATGTTGTCATCATATGAGTTGGATTTACCTGCAAATTAGTCAAGGAGTAAAATACCTCTGGTAAATCACTTCCTGAATTTATTAAGCGGGATGAAGATATTAAAACAACAGGGACAGATCAAGTCCTATGAGCTCACAAGCTGCCTGAATGCCCAATGTTTTCTACATATGTGCCCACCACTTGCTAAGGATTTGTTTCATATTTTATTCATACATGGCAGGGAGTCCTTATTCAGTTGAGGTAACATCAAAAAGTGGAATATTGAAATACATTGTTAACGTTGTTTAATTTGTCTGTAACATAATCCTTTTTAGCATTTGTAACAGTGCCTTTATCAAATCCATTCCACTCTTCCAAGGGATGATGGATTCACCTCCAAATTGATTTACAGGATTTCTGCATATGTCAAGGAGGTTTACCAATATTGCTTATTGTTGACAAGTTCATTCAATGAATTAAGGTAGTCCCATTTAGAACTAACATTTCACTTACTACAGTTTACTTGCTACTAAGTGAGGTGACCTACAGGTGAGAACTATCAATAAGTGTTAGTGATCAAGCTTCACATTTCACAAGGAATATTTTTGCAGAACTACAGAAAACAAAGGAAATTACAGAAAAATTGCACGTATCTCAACATCACCAGGGATAGTCAAAAGGGAAAAACAATGCTTACAATGTTTTTGTGTTGATCATCAAGTCAAGTGTACAAGTGTGTTGCCAATGTTTTTCATAGCAATATGTTTTAACCCAAATTCTATGACAAAAGTGCCAAATGAACAAACAATATCTAGGTAACTAATGTTTGTATCAAGATATTTAATTGCTGCCAGTAACATCATTGTTGCAGGGTGCAATTGGAGTTAAATAGTTGGCTAATATGACTGACCACGTCCAATTCGGTCAAAGGTTGGGAAATCAAAATATCAGATTAAGTACTTTGATGAAAAGGTTAGCTATGCCAAGTATGAAATCAGTGACACCATAATGGTGCTAGACAATGGGAAGAAGGATCATGTTGGATCGTCTTTGCACTTTTTCCAATTGTAGATAAGGCCAGCTGAGTTTTACAATACACCAGGAAAAAGAAACATAGAAGTACAACATGGAGTTAAAGATTATGAATGAGATCAGAAATTCCCTAATAAGCAATCCAGATATAATACTTAACTTCCAGATGTAAAGACCCAATGAGGATAACACCACAATTACTGATTGCTTGTCTAACACTTGGACATGCAGCTAGAAACTATGGTGATGAATGAATGTAAGCAAGGCAACACCTCCAGAGAAGTAGTACTAGGCAAGCTAATGGGGCTGCGGGCAGCTAAGTCCCCTGGCCGTGACGGCTTGCATTCTAGGATCCTAAAAGAAGTAGCTACACAAATAATGGATGCATTGGTTCCAATTTTCCAAAAATCCTTGAATTATGGAAAAGTACAAGGGGATTGGAAAACTGACAATGTGACATACCTATTCAAAAAGGGAGGGAGGCAAAAAAAGTGGGTAATGATAGGCCAAATAACCTAACATCTATTGCTGAAAAAATGTTAAGACTCAATTTTTAAGGAAGTAATAGCAGTACATATAATCATATAATCTATTCAAGCAGAGTCAGCATGGCTTCATGAGATGGAAATCATGTCTAATTCATTAGGGTTTTAAAGAAGTCTCAACAGAGTGAATAGAGGGAAATCAGTTGATGTATTGTATTTGGACTTTCAGAAAGTGTTCAACAAGTTACCTCACAAAAGATTGTCAAAAGAACCCATGGTGTTGGAGGTAGTATATTGGCATGGATAGAGAATTGGCTAATGGGCAGGAAAGAGCAAGTGGGGATAGTTTTTCAAGTTGACAACCAGTAATTGGCAGGGTTCCACAGATATTAGTACTGGGACTGGAACTGTTTACAATATATACTAATGACTTGGAAAAAGGAAGCAAATGTGCTGTAGCCAAATTTGCAGACAACACAAAAATAGGTGGAAAGGCAAGTTGCAAGAGGGATACAAACAATTTACAAAGAGATACTAATTGGTTATGTAAATTGGCAAAAAATTGGCAAATAATAATATAATGCATTCTTTCCAGTTGTATTACAGCTTGTTTTGGCTCATATTCTATCCAAGACCGTAAGAAACTACAAAGAGTCATGAACAAAATCCAGTCCATCACTCAACCAGCCTCCCAATCACTGACGGTCTACATTTCTCGCTACCTCCGAAAAGCAGCCAGCATAATCAAGGGACCCACACACCTCAGACATACTCTCTTCCACCTTCTTTCATCAGGAAAAAGATACAAAAGTCTGACAACACATATCAACTGATTCAAAAACGGCTACTTTCCTGCTGCCATCAGGCTTTTGAATCAACCCACCCCAGAGTAAGTTGATCTTTCTCTATAGCTTAGCTATGTGTGTAACACTACATTCTGTACCTTCTCCTTTCCTGTATAGCATGCAAAGAAAATACTTTTCACTGTATACTAATATATGTAACAATAATACATCAAATCAAATCAAATATCCTAGAATGAAGAATGTGTCTGCTAGCCCACGAATGTGCCTGCTAGCCAAGAAATACACCAAGTCCACTTTGTGCTGAGGATATAGGGCTGAATGGATAATAGGAAATAATTATGTTCCATCAGGAACTTAAATAAATACAGTTGATTTAAGGGTTAAGAATGGACAAGTCACATACAGTACATCTTTCCCAGAATACCGTATGTTATTGTTATACCTTATATCACTGAGCCACTATAGCAATTACATTTTCTTAATATTCACAAAAGACAAGAGGGCAAACACAGGTGTGTAGTAGCAACAAAGTACTGGTGTCAGGTTATATTATTCAAGGTATCAATCAGGTAGAATAGGAATGTGAAGTAATAAAGTATTGAAACACAAAACACCCGAGCCTAACATGATTGTAGCATGATGAAGCCTGTCTTTCAGAGCAACCCCAATGATGGACAAAAGTAAAATCAAATTACTGCAGATGCAAAGACAGAAAATGTTGCAAAATCTCACCAGGTCTGACAGCATCTGTGGAGAGAGAACAGAGCTCACGTTACGAGTGGTTCATGTCACAGGTCAAGTGGTGCTCACTTGAATTTGGAATTGTTGTTGATTGTATTTGATTTAACAAATATGATATTACATCAGAGAATGTGTAATAATCATTATGAAAACTGGGTTCAAATAGTGTCTAGATAGAGACGAGGTTGGTTCCACATAATGGAAAACATTGGGGACGCAGAGTGACAACAGTACATTTTTGCTAGAGAAGGGCCAGAATTTTATGTTGTGTGGATGAGCGCATCTGATCTAGAAGCGCATGAAATCATTCAAGAAGGCATCAGGCATTTACCCTGACACTGTTGTGCATTTGCACAATATTTTAGTCAGAGGACACACACAAGAGAAGCACGCTCATTGACAATCAAGCAGACAATTTAGACCAATGAGGGACCAACCATATGCAATTTAACATGGCCGTTTGCTTTTACAGTTGATGGTCTTTATGTTTTAAAATTAACAAATCTGTGTGGGGACTGAGATCTGTGTATGATTGTGCTACCTAGAAACCAGTGGCATAGTTTTAACATCAAAACTTTTTTCCCACGGGTCAGAAGCTGTCCCCCAAGGGTGCACACTAGAAATGCCAGCCTGCATGCTCTGTGTTCTTGATGCTCACCCTTTCCACTGTCCCTGGCAGCCCTGAGCCTTTCAGAGAACACATTTCATGCTGGATGGCTGTTAATTGGCTAATCAGTGTGAAATTGCACTCTGGGAATGACAGCATCATTTTCCGTCTGTTTTTTGGCCCACTGAGTGCGCATGCCCAACAGGTAAAAAATTCAGGCCAAGATCCATTACAGAGGGGATGGCAGATGGAGCTGTCAAATATAGATCAAATATGAAAAATTAATATTGTGGTCACAGCAAATTAACTGATAAGTTGAAAGGGTTAGTGAGAATTGTGTGGACAATTAAAAATATTGGGATTGTTGAATCTTAACTGAAGAATCAGGAAAGGGTTTTTTCATCACAAAGGACAGGAAGAATGCAAGATACTCTAGTTTAGCATACTTATATGCACAGGACTAGAATCTGGTTTAATCTCATAAGATTAAAGATTTTGTTTTTTTTTTATCTAGGGAAATGTTTAAATTGATGCTTTATGATGGTTTAGGGTTTGATTTGTCAAGGTATAATTTTAGCTCATGTCCTGGAGTAATTGTTTGCTGAAATGATTGGGCGTTTACAGTTTGTGTCTCTTAATTCCATGGTCACACTGGGAAAAAGATAGGCAAGGCAGCTTTCAGATAAAAATGGAACATTTGAGGAAGGAAAAAGAAACAAATTGGCATTTGCTGTTTTGAAAAAAGTGTATCCTGAGTATTATATTCACAATAATACTTGTCACGCCAAAACCAATCAAAAACAAGGGGCATGTTTCTCCCATCCAAGCCCGCCACTTTTCTGGTGGGTCCAGCTGGGAGACATGCATCTATGACCTTGAACGAAGATGTGCACATCTCCCAGAACTGGCAAGCAGTCGCTGGCGAGACCATGCTGGAAATCAATGGAAAGACAGGTAAGTGATTTGAATCTTTCTAAAATCTATTTTAAAATATAGATTACTTAATTATCCGGACACCCCGCTGTGAATATTTAATTCTAGTGAGGTTCAGACTAGCCCCCGACATTCGGGGAACTAGCTGGAGTCCCTGCCACAATGAAGGAGGGGCAATCGGTACCCCCTAGGAGTCTAGGGCAGCGGGGGCCGGAGTCTCCTGGGCATGGGCATTCTGGCAGTACCAGTCTGTGTCCTCTGGCACTGCCCAAGGGACAGTGCCCATGCTCAGAGGACATCTTGGCACTGCTCATCAGGCATCGGTGAGTACCAAGGGAGTGGGGCCTATTGTGGGCGCAGCCTGGGTGTAATCAGTGAGGGTGGGAGGTTCCGCTGCCACTCTGCATTGGGATCGGTCTGGGATAGAGGGAGGACAACGATTGGGGTGGGCTAGGAGGGGAGGTGTTGGTCTGCCAATGGGGAAGGGAGGAGCTGCCTCTGGGAAGGGGTCCTGCCTCCAGGGGTATCTGATCCCAGGGGATCAGCGGGGCTGTGGTCTTGCTGGGATGAGGGGGGTGGGGGGATCACCACTGCTGTGGGGTAAGCCTGGGCATTGGGGTGCTCCGGGGAAGGGGCATTATTCAGGACTGGCCCAGGAATTGTTATGGGGGCTGCAATCAGACCTGGGGTAGCTGGAGTGGCAGCATTACATGGGTCCCAATTTGACAGTTTGGGCCCTCTGCATTGCACAGAATGCGGAGTTCCGGGTGAGAAGCTAACCTGTCAGAACGGGACGCAATCTGGAATAGTTTTGCCTCCAATTCTGCACTTTTGGAAGAATCAGCCCCAAGGTTTCACAAAAAGGAGATGATAATGACTTTAGCAAGTTGTAGCATCAGGTTTGGAAAGCAAGAATGAGTGGATGTCTCAATCTTGGGAAAGAAAATTTGGTAGTATTTGTTCTATTTCTCTTTAGTCTACTGTTTAAAGATTTCCGGTCTTGGTCACAAATAATAATTGGGGAAACATTGTAAATTATTTCTGGTGCCAGAAATAAGACTTGTTACAATTCTGAAATTCCACTGTATATTGACTATTGCTATAGCAATACAATTTGTAATTTAAAAGTTTTTTTTTAATTGGAAAACAACGTACCAAGATTCCAACAGCATTCAACACATGTAAAGCATAAAACGTGTTGCAGGAAACAATTCCTGCTCTGGATCATGTAGGCTTAATGCAGTACTTGGGAGAGGGAGGGAGGAAGTCAGAACAAGATCAAGCTCCATATTATTTATTTATTGTATTTATTTTTTGTAATAGTGCTATTCAGGATTGATGTTAGGTTGCATGTAGACTGCATTGTCCTGAATGCAGCTAGTTCATAAGGTGATTGAAAGTTATTCCACTTCTTCTGACAGAATGTTCTCTACGGCTACATACGCCAGAGCCCAAAGCAAGATAAGATTTTATTGAATTCACTGCATCTTTAAATCTTACTACACTCAATAAAAGCACTTGTAACAATAGAGGTTGTACATTCAAGTGCTTACCAATAAGATGTCTGGGTGTTAACAAAAACTTCAATAGCAAGCCTGTTTAAATAAGTGACAAAAGGCTGCTATTTTCGTATTCCATTAAATGCTCTTTGCTTTAGATTTAACAACACAAAGGAGTCAACTAATGATTCAGGAAATTGTAGAATTTGATTTTCAGATTAAGTTGCTCCTTATCACAAGTGTAATGTCAAGCAGACAGAATGTGATTCTAGTAACTGTTTCAATTAATAGCAATTAAAGATGAGAACAGGCAGGTTAATGTCACGAGATAGTTCAAGCAACCTTTCATGATATCAAGCAGTCGTGACTATGTTGTGTACCATGAACAGATTTATTACAGCCTATCTGTACAATTCTCAGAAATATTACAGGAATATTTTTTAGTGAAATTGTGTTCACATTTAAAGTTGGGTTTTGTCATTCAATGTCACACTGAGAAATCTATGGAAGATCAGTCAGTAAGAGCAAAAAGCAGCGGATGCCGAAAATCTGAAATAAAAACAGAAAATGCTGGATAAAATTACAGGTCTGGTAGCATTTTGGGGACAGAGAGAGACAAAATTCACATTTTGGGTAGAATTCTCCCAAAAAAGTGTCAAATTTGTGTGAAAATTGTAATAAATTGCCACTGGTGTTTCCAAGGAATTTCCTGAAATGAATCTCCCACATTCAGTGTGCTGTAGAGATGACTAGCGTGGTTATCATTAAAAATCAGGGGTCAAGACTTATTCCTGCTGAAAAGGCTGAAATCGATGCGATGAGCGGGACCTCATGCATGCACACATCTCTGGGAGATTAAAAATACCTCCCACTGTTGAGATTACTGGCCTCAATTCCGCTCCCCCCCCCACCATCAGGCAGCATTGGCCTCATCCTCCCCCAACTTCACACATTCTGGCCTCGCTACTGCCTTGGACACAAATAGACTTAAGTGGCAGTAGGGGCAGGATCTCAGTATGCCTTATGTTGAGTCATCATCATTCTCTGGCCTTCACCAAAGATTCACTACCAGTGCCAGCGCAGGCTCATTAACTGGTTGTGATGTTTTTCAGGGATGGGAGTTGGGCGGATGTTGAGAGAGGGTGGGGAAAGGGAAGGGTCATGTCAGTTGAGGAGCCAGTTTGGGATTTTGAGGGGATGGCAACTGCAGTGGTTCCTGGGGTGTGGTGAAAATGTGTTCGGAGCAGCCTCCTCTCTGCACAGCCCCACCTATGTGAAGTGGGCTGCTATCAAGGTCTCCCTCACTGCCCTGACTTGCTGGGCACATGCCACCATGAATGCCCTCCATCCTCCAGCTCCTCATATGACAGGACATCCATTTCGCCTTGTCGCCACTCCTCCTCCTCCTCCTCCAGCTGGTCTTCCCACTGCTGCACGATATTGTGCAAGCGCAGCACACAATTATGATGCATGAGGCACGCACAGGGGCATATCGCAGGGCACCCCTAGAGCAGTCAGGCATGGGAACCGCATCTTGAGCAAGCTTATGCACCCGTCTATTATGGACCGGGTGGCAGCCTCATTATAACAGTCTCCACCTCAGTCTCAGGCCTCTGCACAGGCTTCATCAGCCATAATCTCAGCAGCCTTCCCAGCAGTCTGTGCTGGCCTTCAAAAAGCCCAGGGATGTCCGACTGTCTCAGGACAAAGCTGTCATGGACACTCCCTAGGTGGCATGCACAAGGAGTTCATAATGTTCATGTGATGATCACAGATAATCTGTACGTTCAGGGAATGGAGCCCTTGTGGTTGCTGAATGGTTGCCCCTCACTTCACAGCATCCAAAGGGCAACGTGTGTCCCGTCCACTGCCCCCTGGACATGGAACAACCCTGCAATGGGCGCAAAGCCTGCAGCCCAGGCCTCCTACTGAGTCTGCGAAACATCAAGATTGTTGATTTGGCCTGCCCGGGCATACAAAATATCCACGACCTGACAAACATACGTAGACGGAGGTCAAGGATATTCCACAAAGGTTGCCTCTGAATGCCTGAAATAACTCTGGTGTACAGAAGTTAAGGGCCACCGTCACCTTAACTTCTACTAGGAGTGGGTGCCAATGCGTGAGTACCTCACACAGGTGCCAAACTATGTCTTAGATAGTGTGAGCCAGTGATGGCGCATAACCTCTGACATCCCCTTGAATGAATGAATGTGATATTGCCTTTGCCTCTGCATCCTCCTTCTTCTGGCCACTCCTTCAGGAAACTGCTCTTGCATCTCCTGATACTCAATGGTAGCCCCTTCGTCTCCTTCCTGAGGCATGGCACTAGCTACTCCCGATGTGGAGATGTCAGCATTGGACTGGGGTAAACACAGTAAGAAGTCAGACAACACCATGTTTAAGTCCAACTGACTTATTTGATAATAAATTTACAAGCTCTCAAGGTTCCCAAGAACCTCGAAAGCTTGTAAGTTTACAATCAAATAACTCAGTTGGACTTAAACCTGGTGTTGTCAGACTTCTTACTAGCTACTTCCGCCATGACTTCTCCACACCCTCCACTCCAGAGCCATCACCATCTCTGCCTCCTCAAATGTAACCATGATGATCAGCTCCCAATAAATCAGTTCTAGATCCATTCTGCACAATGGGAGAGAGAAAAATTGATAGATTCCTCTTCACTATAGAATACATGCTGTATGAGTGCCTATATTAACCTGCGCACTCCTGCTTGGAGCATCAACTATCAATTAGTCCTCAAGCATCATATGGTGCACTTCCACACCCCACCCTAAAGCCCCCGCACTCAGTCCAGTCCCTCACCACACCCCACAGCCAGAACAAAGGAACAGCATGGTGAAAGAGAGCAGCCTGGCCAGCATTCTGCTAGGGGCTCCACCCCAACCCATAGGACCAGGGCACAGTACCTGAACATCAGCAGGAAGCTCTGCACAGCAGGAAGCAGAACTCCAGACCCTGCCTCAACCTCCCCAGCACTCCAGAGTCTGCAGTTTCATAAAACATACCTCCTTACTCCTGTTCAACGCTGCCACACCCGACTTTTATAGAGCATTTGAAAACTGCGCCAGAGTGACATCACACCAAAGAGATGGGAGATGCTAGTGAGGACAGAGCTTGCTGTCTGGGACCTGCTACACAGACACTAAGGCATGTAAAAGCATGCAAATAACTGATTTTTGGCATAGTTTTGCTGCCGCCAAAAACTTGAGTTGAGAGATGTAAACACAAACGGAATGCAAATGCTCATGCAAATCCCATGAACTGTGCAGAGGGACTGGGGTGGGGGGCGGGGGGGCAGGGTCATTGTGCATGAATCACAAAAAGTCAGTTTGCAATCTCCTGGCTGGGTACACTAAAAAACTCAGGCAACAGGATAGGAGAATTGTCTCGTTCGTGTCCATATGACTTCTTCAGATCAATAAGGTTAATTTTTAGTCCAGAGAGTTAGCTGAAGCAAAGCCTTTTTTTTAAACAGATTAACTCCAGATAAGACATTTCTTTAATAAATAAACTTTCAGATCTTCTTTCTTTTGCTTACAATGATCAGAAAATACACAATTTTATAACGTTAGATGCTTTATTCCATGACTTTCAAAATACATTACTACAGTTAGGGCAAGTGATTTGTTGCAATGCAATATGCCATATGCCACAGGATGGAAAAGGAGGTGGGGTGGTTCTGTTGATTAAAAATAACATCAGGGCGGTAATGAGAGATGATATAGGCTCTAAGGAGGGAAATGTGGAATCATTGTGGGTGGAGATAAGGAATAGTAAAAGGGAGAAGGTCACTGGTGGGCGTGGTCTATAGACGCCCAAATAATAACTTTGGGGTGGGGCAGGCTATAAATAAACAAATAATGGATGCATACAAAAACGGAACGGTAATAATCATGGAGGATTTTAACCTGCATATTGACTGGTTGACTCAAGTCGGACGCCGTGGACTTGAGGAAGAGTTCTTAGAATGCTGTCAGGATAGTTTCCTCGAACAGTATGTGACAGAACCTATGAGGGAGCGAATTATCTTGGATCTGGTCCTGTGTAATGAGACAGGTAGAACTAAAGGTCTTCTAGTGAGGGATCCTCTTGGGATGAGTGATCACAATATGGTTGAATTTCTAATACAGATGAAGGATGAGAAAGTAGACATAGACGATCTGGAGGAGGCAAACGAGTGACAAAGTTTGTTGATAACACAAAGATGAGTGGGAAAGTGAATTGCGTGGAGGATGCGGAAAATCTGCACAGGGATTTGGATAGGCTGAGTGAGTGGGCGAGGATCTGGCAGACGGAGTATAATGTTGGCAAGGGTGAGGTTATCCACTTTGGAAGAAATGGACTATTATTTAAATGATAATAAATTACAACATACTACTGTGCAGAGGGACTGGGGTGGGGGGGGGCAGGGTCCTTGTGCATGAATCACAAAAAGTCAGTTTGCAGGTGCACAGGTGATCAAGAAGGCAAATGGAATGTTGGCCTTTATCACGAGGGGGATGGAATATAAAAGCAGGGAGGTCTTGCTGCAATTGTACAAGGCACTGGTGAGGCCGCAACCGGAGTAGTGTTTGCAATTTTGGTCCCATTATTTGCAAAAAGATATATTGGCTTTGGAGGGAGAAAAGATTCACCAGGTTGATACCAGAGTTAAGGGAGTTAGCTTATGAAGAGAGATTAAGTAAATTGGGCCTGTATTCGTTTGAGTTTAGAAGGCTGAGGGGTGATCTTATAGAGACATGAAAGATAATGAAGAGGCTAGATAGGGCAGAGGCAGAGAGTTTCTGTCCGCTTAGAAAGGAAACAAAAACTAGAGGGGATAGCCTCAAAATAGGGGGGAGTCAGTTCAGAATAGAGTTGAGGAGGAACTTCTCTCAGAGGGTAGTGAATCTCTGGAATTCTCTGCCCATTGAAGCAGTGGAGGCTACTTCGTTGACTATGTTTAAGTCACAGGTAGATAGATTTCTGATCAATAAGGGAATTAAGGGTTATGGGGAACAGGCGGGAAGTGGAACTGAACCACTTTCAGATCAGCCACGATCTTATTGAATGACGGGGCAGGCTCGAGGGGCAAATGGCCTACTCCAGCTCCTATTTCTTATGTTCTCATAAAATATTTTAACATACAGGACAATTTTTCTTATCTGTTTCACTACACATTGTAACATTAAATTTAATCAGGAGCATGTTTTAAAGTGTCAGTATTCTGACTCCAAAACTCTGCCACAGAGCAAATGAGATTCCCAGTTAATTGCTCTAACAACTGCTTGTACTATTGCTACTTGTGTCGCTTCCTGGCTGTTTAATTCAATCTCCAATTTTTAACAGTAGAGGTGAGCTGAGCACTTGCCAGTTATTAGGGGTAGGACATTCCAGTCCTATGGTGCAGCCACACTAGGCTGAAGAGAGTTGGAAACAGAGTTCATAATAAATCTACCTGATTTTTGTTTGAGGTCCAGGGGTTGCCACTTCTCTTTAGTACAAGTCTCATTATAACTTCCTTGTGGGTCTTGTTAAGGTGTTTGCTGCCCCGAGAACTTGGGTGCACCACTCCTAAATACTGATTTCCAGTAGCATTGTTAATTTGGCAAGTTAGGGGCGATTCTCCGACTTCATCACACCCTTAGCAGGCTGTGCCGATGCCAGAGAATAGCATGCCAGTCTAAAAATCTGCTTCACACTTGGTGCCAAATAGACTGCAATTGTCCTGGTCCGTTTTTAATGGTGCAAACTAGTTCATAACCTTAGTTGATTACCATGAGATTGACTGTATTTCAATCTTATTAGCATGTTCAGCACATGACCCACCCCCCTCCCCGCCACCCCCCCCCACCCCCACCCCCCCCCCCCCCCCCCCCCCCCCCACCGCCACAACGCACTCACCCTCTAGCATAACATCAAACAGATACAAATCACTACTAATTCTTTAAAGTGTGGCCCCAACGCAACAGTTGCGAGAATGAACGAGGAGGTGAGTACACTTAGCACCAACCTTCAGGATGCAAGAGGATGGATCAGCCACTGTCTTTGGGCTTGGTCGACAGGAGACCCCAGAGCACATGGGCTTGAGGCAGGTGCCACTAGATGCACATGGGCTTAGGGAGAAATCGCCTGGCCCAGGTGTCTTCAGGTCAGAGGTTGCCACTAGGTCAAGATCAAATACCACTTATGTCACTGAGACCAGGGCAAGCTTTGGAGCTCCTCGGTAATCACCTGCTATGTCTCAAGAATGCTCGTGGGGGCCTCAGCCAAGACTTGGCCATGTCTTGGACTCTGCCACCCATGGCTACCATTTGCTGCCCTAGCCTTTCCATCATGGTCACCACTCTTGCAGTATTGGCCTGGGTGCCACGCAATGCCAGCACCATCTCCTGTACCTGAAGAATGTGGGACTCCTCCAAACTGCCTCACAGTTGCTTGAATTTGTACAATACCCCTTCCTGCAATCCGTGCCTCTGCTTCTGCAACCCCAGCAGCTCTGTGAGAACTTTATCTAGTGGCCCAACATCTGGCTGAGAACCAGTTGTTTCCTTGGATCCAGCAGATTTCTGCCTGCCTGATCTCTTCCACGTAGGCCGTCCACCTGAAGGGCATCAGCAGATGTGTGATAAACATCTGCAGTAAGTGACCTTGAAGCCTGTCCGCTTATCCCACCCACCGAGATGCATGTTTCTGCACTAGCAGATGGTACAGTTGATCTCTCCGAAGCCTAGCTGGTGGCTGCCTCAGAGCTTTCCTCCAAGGTGGTAGAGGTTGCAGGAATAGGGCTGTGGGGAATGTAATGGGGGGCACTGACTCCTGAGAGTCCGGTCTCATCCAATATTGCACCTGCCGTAGAAGATATATGGGTAAGTGCAAGAAAGGCACAAGTATCTAGGCAACTTGGCACTTACTTGAGAAAGGTCTAAATAAATAAAGGTTTTGTGAATCCTCACTTCTGTGACACACCAACCTCACAGTCATTCATGCCCTTCTCAGGTGCCCCAGTATGAGATCCATCGTACACTCCTTGATGGGATCAAGAGCCGCAGTTTGGGGGTTCCCTCGCCGGTCTTCTCTCATTCCCTTTGGTTGTGTACCATTTTCTCCTGTGAAGACATAAGAGGATCATTGAGAGCTTGATGGCTGGCAGGCCTGGGGCAGGGGTGGGGTGGGGGGAAGAATGGGTGGCGTATGTCAGCACAGTTCCTCGGCAGGCAGGGGTTGTGATACCAGGTGCCAAAGGGATTTAAGAAGGATACTGGGGGGTCGAGTGCTGGACAGCCACGAGATGTCAAAGTGTGGGTCAAGATGGATATTCCAGGCATGATGGATGGACTGATGCCATAAGACATAGAAGGAGAATTAGGCCACTTGGCCCATTGAGTCTGTTCCGCCATTCAATCATGGCTGATGTTTTTCTTATCCCCATTCTCCTGTCTTTCCCCATAACCCCTGATCCCCTTATTAATCAAGAACCTATCTATCTCTCTCTTAAAGACACTCAATGTCCTGGCCTCCACAGCCTTCTGCAGCAAAGAGTTCCACAGATTCACCATTCTTTGGCTGAAGAAATTCCTCCTCATCTTTGTTTCAAAGGATCATCCCTTTAGCCTGAGGTTGTGCCTTCCAGTTTTAGTTTTTCTTACTAGTGGAAACTTCCTCTCCACCTTCACTCTATCCAGGCCTTGTAGTATCCTGTAAGTTTCAATAAGATCTCCCCTCATCCTTCTAAACTCCAACAAGTACAGACCACAATCCTCAACCATTCCTCATATGACAAGCCCTTCATTGCAGGGATCATTTTTGTGAACCCTCTCTGGACCCTTTCCAAGGCCAGCACACTCTTCCTTAGATATAGGACCCAAAACTGCTCACAATACTCCAAATGGGGTCTGACCACAGCCTTATACAGCCTCAGAAGTACATCCCTGCTCTTGTATTTCGGCCTTTCGACGTGTATGCGAACATTGCATTTGCCTTCCTAACTACAAACTGAACCTGAACATTAACCTGAAGAAAATCTTGAGCAATGACTCCCAAGTCCTTTGTGTATCTGATTTCCTCAGCATTTTCTCATTTAGAAAATAGTCTATGCCTTTGCATGGTCCCACATGCAAGGCTTCTGGAGAAGGTGAGAGGGCATGGGATCCAAGGGGCTTTGGCCTCGTGGATCCAGAACTGGCTTGCTGGCAGAAGGCAGAGAGTGGTTGTGGATCGGTCTTGTTCTGCATGGAGGTCGGTAACCAGTGGAGTGCCCCAGGGATCTGTTCTGGGACCCCTGCTGTTTGTCATTTTCATAAATGACCTGGATGAAGAAGTGAAGGGATGGGTTAGCAATTTCGCCAACGATACAAAGATCGGTGGTGTTGTGGATGGTCTGGAGGGATGCCAAAAGTTGCAGCGGGATATAGACAGGATGCAAGACTGGGCGGAGAAGTGGCAGATGGACTTCAACACAGATAAATGTGTAGTGGTCCATTCTGGCAGGAATAATGGGATGAAGGAGTACAATATAAGGGGTAGGAGTTTTAGCTGTGTTGTAGAGCAGAAGGATCTCGGGGTCCGGGTCCATAGGACTCTTAAATCGGCCTCGCAGGTGGAGGAAGTGGTCAAGAAGGCGTACAGTGTACTGTCCTTCATTAATCGAGGAATAGAGTTTAGGAGTCAGGAGGTAATGATGCAGCTCTATAACACTCTTGTCAGACCCCAGTTGGAGTATTGTGCGCAGTTCTGGTCGCCTCATTATAGGAAGGATGTAGAGGCTATTGAGAGAGTTCAGAGGATATTTACAAGGATGCTGCCTGGATTGGGAGGCAGGCCTTATGAAGATAGGTTGAGGGAGCTGGGACTCGTCTCACTGGAGAGACGTAGGTTGAGAGGCGACCTGATAGAGGTTTATAAAATGTTGAGAGGAATAGATAGGGTGGACTCTCAGAGACTATTTTCCCGAGCGGAAATGGTCAATACGAGAGGACACAGATTTAAGGTGCAGGGAAGCAAATACAAAGGAGATGTCAGGGGTAGGTGTTTCACTCAGAGGGTGGTGAGTGAATGGAACCGACTGCCATCGGAGGTTGTTGAGGCAAACTCACTGGGGTCTTTTAAGAGACTTCTGGATGATTATATGGAAAAGAATAGGATAGGGGGTTATAGATAGGTCTGTGGATTGGTAGATGTGATCGGCGCAACTTGTGGACCGAAGGGCCTGTTTGTGCTGTATTGTTCTATGTTCTTTGTTCCTCCTTCCAAAGTGCATAACTTCATATTTTTCCACATTGTATTCCATCTGCCACTTTTTTGCCACACTCCTAACCTATCCAAGTCCTTCTGCAGACTCCCCCCCCCCGCCGCTTCTTCAATACTACCTGTCTACATATCTTTTTACCATTTACAAACTTAGCAAAAATACCTTCAGTCCCTTCCTCCAAATTGTTAATGTATATTATGAAAAGTTATGGTTCCAGTACTGACCCCTGAAGCACACCATTTGTCACTGGCTGCCATCCTGAACAAGACCCCTTTATCCCCATTCTCTGCCTTCTGTCAGTCAGCCAATCCTCTATTTATGCTCTTAATACCATGGACAATTAACTTATTTGACAGTCTCCTATGTGGCACTTTGTCAAAGGTTTCTGGAAATCTAAAAAACTCACATCCACAGGTTCTCCTGCCAGGTGGAACATTGATTCTTGCAGCCCAAATAAGGTCATTCACCTTCTTCCAGCTCATCCTTTGTGTCAGGCCCCAAGCACTGACTACCATAGCTATCACATCCCAGGCCATATTGGAGTCCCTACTCCTGGGTCGTCCTTCCTCCTCCATGATGTTCACCAGCTGTTCGAGCTCTTTTTCCATAAACTGTAGAGCTGGTCACTGTCCTCTCCTGGTGTGACTGGCTGTGAGTGCAGAGGAAGTGTTTAAATGCCGCTCCCCTTTGTTAACAGCTATGACCACTTTGGGCAAGTCACATGCCTGGAGGCGCCACAAAGGTGTGTTTCACATAGCAGCTCTTTCAGTCACTGTGTCGGTGGATTGCAGTGCAGCATGTGCCAAGGAGGCCAGCGCGAATTACTTCATTATTATTGCCATTTTGACACTTAGTAATCTTTTGGAGACTATAGCTTGACATGACAACTATATTCACATGCTTGGTCACTGTTTCCACTCGGTTACGCTTTTATCACCTCACATCAAACTAACGTCAATAATAGAGAAATTTTAAGCACAAATTACATTTATCACCAATTGAATTTACAAAAACCTTTGCATTAGTTAAAAACAGGTTGGTTCTGTCCCCAGATTTGAAATAATCACCTTTGTGAATTTCCAATAATGTCATACCCAGGTCTTTGAACAGATCCTTAAATTAAGAAATAAAAGCAAAATTGCTGCAATATTCAAGCAGCATCTGTGGAGGAAAAAGAGTTAAGTTTCAGGTTGATGTCCTTTCATCAAAACTGAAGAAAGATAGAAATTTCAAAGTGATTCAGCCAGAAGAAGGGAACAAGGGATTTAAGAACAAAAGGACTGTGAAAGAGGGCAGGAGAGTTTAACTAACAAGAAATTTCGTGATGCAAAAGCCAAAGAGAGTTCTAACAGGTATTGTAACATTGCTATTTTGAGAACAGTGTTTTTAGAAGTTTTTTCTCTCATGCAATTGTTTTACTGGCTTCTGTTGAGGGTTCTGAGCATGTGCAGGTTTTGGAGAGATTTTCAATCTGCAAGGAGTGTTTTGCCAATCCCTTTTTTTCATAATTATTACTGGAATTACTGTTCTGCTGAGTTACTGTTATTGTTAAATTTAATTATTTGTTTATATCAAGAAGATCATTCTTTTAACAATGCTTTAGACTGCATTATTTGTGGTCTCAATTTACCACAGGTATAGTGTGGAAGCAAAGAATGGCTACCTTGCAGCTATGGAATGCAACATGAAGAGATAAAGAAATAAGCCAATAAAAAGGCAGCAGGAAAAAAAATGCAGAAAATAAAGTATAGGCAGAGATTATCATCTAAAGTTGAACTTAACATTGAGTTCAGATGGCTATAGTGTGGTGAGGCAAAAGATGAATTGCTGTTTCTTGAGTTTACATTAAGCTTCACTGTAGCAGGCCAAGGACAGAAATTTCAAAGTAGGAGCAAGGTGAAGAATTAAAATAAAAAGTGACAGGAAGCTCAGGATCGTGCTTGTGGACTGAATGGAGATGTTCCACAAAGCAGGCTACCCAGTCTACGCATTTCCCTTAAAATTAGGCTCCTTTTTAGACAGAACGATACTGAATTTTAAATACTTTCTAATATATTTTTAAACACTTTCTAATATATTTTTAAATTACTAAGAAACTGGTTACTGTGCAACAATAAAACTAAAAATAGTTCTAAATGGTATTTTCAGTTAGTTAACATTAATAATATTATCACCATGCCACCCAACCCCCTTTTAACATGTTGAACCCTTTCAGAGAAGTGGCTCCATACCAGCACAATCATATTGCGAGGTTTGTCTTAAGACCTGAGGACATTACCTTGATATAAAAATAATTTAGATCCCATGGATATTAAATTAATTTGATGTAGCCAATCCTCACCCATGATACATGGCAGAGCACATAGAATAACAGAGACACTACTTTACATTAAAGCACAGGCTGAAAGCTCTGCAAGCCCTTTGGAAATTTTACTCATCTGAAACTTTACAATGTAATGACTGCCCCCTAATGACCATACCTGGTGTACTACAATCTATCACAAGATATTTACATAAATCTTCCTCGAGGCTCAGGAAAATCCGATCTAAGCACTTTTGCAGTTTGTAAACTCCACATTTGGCCCATGTGTCATTTCACAAGCCATTTTTGTCTTTTCGGGTTCACAGTGCAGTTTGTGAGACACAAACCAATGCAAAAGTGTGGGTGCAGAAGTCACAGTTTGAAGGCTTCCTAGGATCTCCAACAGTTCCTAGCAATGTCTAAGTGTCCCCTAGACCTTACCCTTCGACCATTCACCAATGCCAGCCTATGCAGTTCCCTCAGAGTACCCATGCACCACCAT
The DNA here is from genome assembly GCA_024679065.1 of Sphyrna mokarran. NCBI lineage: Eukaryota > Metazoa > Chordata > Chondrichthyes > Carcharhiniformes > Carcharhinidae > Sphyrna > Sphyrna mokarran. The sequence continues at coordinate 40,547,660 of JAGIQG010000015.1, forward strand.
TATGTATCCTCTATACTCCCACAATCACTCATTTGGACAGCAGAGACTCCTTATATCTGGATAGTCTCCCTCCAATTGGACAGATTAATAACCAGCAGCTGTGGAATACACCATAGGAGATCAATATAGGAAAAAAACCTGGACTGATTACAAAAGGGGAACTTGTTTCCAAGGGAAACCTGGCAATCCTTCTCAATCCAACTACTTTCATCAGATTTTCCAACCTTATGGTTATTGTTATATGCTACATGCAGTTCTGATGACATAAACACCAATCCAAAGATTGATAATTAAACAACTTTCCCCTGACATCCATGAACATTGACAAAAGCTTTTGAACAGGCAGAGCTGCAAATGCATCCCATCAGATTCTAAGAACATATTTTTGGGTTAGGAAGCACAAGAAAGACAGAAGTTCATTGTATCTTCACTTTGCCCCTGCTTCTTTTTTAATTGTTCCATCAATCCCATGCCTTCTTTTGCACTTTGGGAGTAATTTTGATGTTGTCTCATTGGCCAAAATTCGATGTTGCTCAGACTGGTATGCAGCTGACTTGAAAGTGCATAAAATTGTGCAAGACGACACTGGTTGTGCCATCGTATCCTTGTGCAATATTTCCATCAATGAGCACATGCGAGAATCAGAACACACCCACCAACAATCAATATGTCAATTTAAATTAATTAAACAGCAGTTCACTTGGATCTTACACGGTCTATTCGCCTTTATGGTTGACAGACAGGCTGATTGGCCAGCTATTTATGTTTAAGCTGCAACCTCAATCCGGGGCAGGATGAAAGTCAGGGCTCAAATACAATTAACATATCTGTCTGCGGTCTATCAATGATTCTACTGGCATAGTTTTTCCACTGACTTTTTTTCAGGTCAGCAACTCTTTTAGTTAGCTTTACAGCAACATCCCCCTGACGCAGCACATTGGAAGCACACATTCCCTTTTCTCAGTGCCCATGCTCCTCAGCAGCGCTCAGTCTTTCACACTGGTTGGCTATTAATTAGTGAGCTAGTGTAATATTGCATTAACAATGCTATCTCGGGTGAGAGCAGGTTTCACATCCATTCCAGCCCACGAATGAGGCAAATGGGAATATGGTTTAATAAGAGAGCTTTATAGGGGTTAAGTGTTACAATAAAAGGGATAGGGAATTTATGTAACTTACCAAAGGGACTTCTAGAGGGAATTTGAAAATTCTACGGTTTAAGTGTTCATAAGGTTAAGTAAAATTTCACACACACGGTAAACATGCTGATGCGGCAAAACACTGCTCACTTGGTTAAACAGCCAGATAGCGTCAATAGCTTGAATGTCTAGTGACCACTGTATTACCTCTGGTATCTGACTTGGCTGACAAAGCTGGCAGTGCAAGGCCGAGCAACAAGAGATTAGGAAGAGCGTCTTAGAGATAGGAAAGGCAGATAATTGTCGGAATAACAGGCACCCTGCCTCGTGAAAATCTACAATTTTTTTTCTGTGAATCTAAAACAGGCAATGTTGGAATTTAAACAATACATGACTTTCTCGGTATAAATATCTAATAATTTTTCAATTGGGTAGAGTCTGCTTCAGACTGAAAGCAGACTGCTTCTGCTTCTTTGAAATACTGCTCACCCAACGTGTTGTCGAACAAATAATTGTTCTGTACCTGAGGGCTCCTGGGATTATTTTGTATAATAATCTACTCCACAATAATTCCCAGCATTCACTATCTTTAGCTCTTACAATCTTTCAAGATATCTGCCCCTTTAAATGGCTGCAGTCATCTGTCCCCTACATTATGGGACTGAATTTCTCTAGGGGTTCTCGATTGTCTGCTCTAATTTCAGCAGAGTAGTATCTAAGCCACATTACTAAGGATTGCCCAGATCTTCTCCCGAAGTTATGGCAGACAATTGGCAGAAAGCTAACTGAAACTCAAACCCTATGGAGTCCGGAGACTCAAAAGAAGGTTCAAAATAATGGACTTGAATGGGAAGCACTCAGCATTCTCAGCATCTCCAATTCTGAAACGTGCATGAAATGGAACGCATATATGGCATTTATGAATTAGCCAGGCTATTTAAGGAGATAAGTAAGAAGCAGAAAATCATGATTTTTCACTGTGAAAAAGGTGCAGATGTTGTGTTTGTTTCACATGTTAGTACCAGAGATATGGACAGTTGCAAAGTTCTGGGGTAAAGAATTTTCAGCCATATATAGAGTTGTGTGTAGCAGTAGACTCAAAACTGAATTTGCTTCAGAGATTGAGGCTACTATATAATCTTAGGAAATGAGAGACTGGAAAAGAGAAAGGGCATATCCATGTGGGCTCCCCTTCATCATTCCATGTCTCATATGACAAGAGGGTGACATTTCAGATTGCATGTGCAGAGTGTTGTCCATGAAGGAAGGAAGGTTGAAGAAATGGGCACTGGTCCCTTGCACATGTGCAGGAAAGATGGGGGCAGTAATATGTAGCTACAGCCATGGTATCTGAGCAAACGGTGGTACAGCCTCCAGTCAGAATAGCAAGAAGGATCAGGATGAGATATTACCCCAAGTGAAGGATATAGTGGAACAGGTATAGCTTTCTTGAAATGACTGAACGATATAGGTGAAGGCTTTGAGTGTCTCAGGAATTCTCGAAAATCTGCCAAGTTGGAGGTAGACCTTGTGGCTTGAACAACAGGAGCCCAAGCCTCGCCTATTCTAATGGAAGTTACTGTGGCTCTTCATTTTTATGCAGCCAAATTCATCCAGGTCTCTGCTGCAGCAATTCTCTGGTATCTCAACCAGCTACCCACAGGTGCATAATATCAATCACCCTCTTCTAGGGTTGGAAAACACATTCTTACTCCAATAGTGTCTGAGCTAAAGAGCAATGGGTTTATAGCAACAGCTGGTTTTCCACAAGTATAACATTGCATATGTAACGCCATCACAGCACCATAGCAGGAAGTGCACAAATGTATGAATAGAACGCCTTTCATTCTGTCAATGTGCAACTCATGTGCAACCGTAATAAGGTTTTCCTGTCTGCCTATGCATAATTTCTTGGAAACTGCAATGACCCTTTCATCTTGAGGGAATCACCTATACCCTAGATCTGTGGTTAACTACTGGGCAGCAAAAGTTACTCACTGAGGAGGTGGCTGCTAATCCACTACGGCAAGCAAGCAGAGACAGTGGCAGAATAACGTTACAACAGCAGTCATCAGGGTAATCCGCGAATAGGCCACTGGCCTTTTAAAAATGCTTTCTCACTGTCTTGATCAGTTGGGAGGATCACTGCAATATTCTCCTGCAAGAGTATCAAGAGAGTGGTAGCCTGCTATGTGCTGCAATAATATGGTGCAGCAAAGGGATGTACTGATGTATGATTCAGAGTCCAGTGAAATAGATTGTTCAGCAGAGAAAGAGACAGAGAAGGAAATGGAGATATCCGCCTCAGATGAAGCAGGACAAGTACAGTGGCAGAGTGTTTAGCACAGATGCCTCACAGCACCATACACCCAGGTTCAATTCTGGCCTTGGGTGACAATCTGTCTGGAGTTTGCACATTCTCCCTGTGTCTGCACGGGTTTCCTCTGGATTCTCCAGTGTCCTCCCACAGTCCACAAATGTGCATATTAGGTGTATTGGCCATGCTAATATGCCCATTAGTGTCCCAGGATGTGTAGATTAGATGCATTAGCCATGGTAAATGCATGGGGCTACTGGGATAGAGCAGGGGAGAGAGCCTCAGTAAGATACTCTATCAGAATGCTGGTGCTGACGCTATGGGCTGAATAATTTCCTTCTGCACAGTAGGGATCCTATGATAGGCAAAGATGAAAAAGGAAATGAGGAAAATGGCAAGAGGCGTGCCCATGTACCTTCAGCTGGTTCAGCACGACACCAGTCAACATGGAGGGCCTACTTCAGAGGCATTGTTCATAAGCAATATTGATGTTATTGCACCCATGGAAGCAAATGGCTGTTCAATCATCGCTTTGATATACTGATTCCTTGCCATCTTCCAGGGGTGTCCATTCCACCAGAGCAAAGAAAATCTGCAAATGTCCTTAAGATTCTTTGATAGTTCAATGACTAAATTCTTCACCTTCATAAGCTGTCTAAAGGGGCCAACTATGACAGCGAGGCCTCCAAATGTTTTTCTGGCAGCTGTCAATAGATTGTGAAGAAGTCACCAAGTCATTAACCAAGGCCTGACCTCTGTGCCAAGAGTGGTCCTGTGCAGTATCAGCTGAGACTCAGGTCATGCATTTTATAATTGATGCACCAAACAAAACACTGCAACTCAGTACTGGGCAGCAACAGTTACATGAGAAAATTCAACCATCGCCCTTGACATTACAAACCCCTCCCTCCAAATCAACATCTCAGGTGGGTAACCATTGGCAGAAATTGAACTGGAGTAACTATATCAAAACTGTGACAACAGAATATATCAGAGGCCAAAAATTCTGCAGCAAGTAACTCACCTCCTGACTCTTCAGAGTTTGTCCAGTTCAAGTTAGGAGTGTGATGGAATACTCTCCACTTGACTGAATGAGTAAAGCACCAACAACGCTCAAGAAGATTGACATTATTCAGGACAATGCAGACTGCTTGATCGGCCAATTTTGCATGTAAGCAATCTCTCCCTCAGTAATGACACATAGTGACAGTAGTGTGTTCCAACCGCAAAATGCACTGCAGCTACTCACCAAGATTCCTTCGACAACTCCTTTAAAATCCACAAAGCCCGATTCTCCCATTGCAACGTACACCTTTTTGGCATATCAGGTTGGGAGGTGCACATGTCAGCCATTTTGCAGTATTCGCCTATGTGTCCCTGATACATGCGGGTCTCCCACCACCGGAGAGCCTGTGCCCCCTGGCACTGCCCAAGGGGAAAAGTTCCCATGCCCAGGGAGCACCTTGGCACTATACCACCAAGAATGGTGCGGTGCCAAAGGGGTGGGGCCTATTGTGGATGGTGTGTAGAAGTGATTGGTGCTGATGGAAGTCCTGCTGCCACACAGCATTGAGATTTGTCAGGACTGGAGGGAGGGCAATAACTGGGGTGAACTGGGGACAGGGGTGATCTGCTGAGGGGTTGACTGCTGGAGGTGGAGGGGATCTGCTGGGGTGGGCAGGGGAGAATCGTCACTGCTGGAGGGGAGGAGAGGAATAGAGATTGGGGTGTTCCAGGAAGGCAGGGGAGCGGGTTCAGAGCTGACCCAGGAATGGTTATAGGGGTCACAACCAGGCCATGAGAGAGTTGGAGTGGCAGCACTGCAAGAATCCCAGGCTGGGTGGTGATTGAGCTGGCCAACAAACGGAAAACTGATAGATCAGGGCCACTGCACATGTCAGACTCTGGCGTGAATAGGCCCCTTCCCTGAAGCTTTTAATGAGATTCACGAACGTGGCCTCTCCAGCGCATGGAGCAAGGGAGATCCAAGTCTGAACACCCACTGAAAAAACAATCGTGATTTACATCATTTTTCACGCAAATTCAGCACTTAAAATTTTTTCGGAGAATCGGGCCCATAGTCTCTACAACCTGGAAAGACAAGGGCAGCAGATGCATGGGAACTGTATCCTCTGCAAGTTTCCTTCCAAGTCACACATCATTCTGACTTGGAATATATCTCCATTCCTTCACTGTCACTTGATCAAAATACTGGAACTCACTTCCTCAGAACAGTTTGGATGTACTTACAACACATGGACCGCAATTGTTTAAAATGGCAGCTCACTATCATCTTTGCAAGGATAAATTTGGAAATGGCCAATAAATGCTGATCTGGCCAGCAGTGCCTACATCCTGAGGTTAACTGCTATCAGCTCTGGACATTTCACTGAGCATGATGTAGAGATGCCGGCATTGGACTGGGGTAGTAAGAACTCAGTAATAATCGAGCAACACCAATTTTAAATTCAACCGATTTATTTGATAGTAAATCTGTGAGTTTTCGACTTTCGTCTTCGTCAGGCAAATGCAGTGTTCACTGAGCAGCCAACCATGACTTCATATGGCTTCACCCTTCACAATGGTGTGATGACTGAGGGATGGATTTCCAAATGCAATCTTCAGTGACACTGGTAAGATTATTCAACTGCATATTTAGCTAGTTACTGCATGCACCATTCATCAAGTATAAACCAATGCATCCATCCTTTGATTTTTATAGTGCATTTACAGAAAATGGAAAATGTATACTTAATGTGAACCTACCAAATACCATGGTGGTTTTTAAGTTTAGATATTTCTATATGCTGCTCCACTCTCACAGGAAGTGAAGGCAGTCTCTTCACCTCTCGTAAAACATTGAGGAGTGTCATGGCCAGCCTCTGCTTGCAGTTATATTTTGGGGATTTACCTGAGGTTGTGGACCTGAAATACTGCAGCAGTTACTGTGGTCCCTGAAATAAGTATGACAGACGAGGGCTCTGGCAGAGGAACCAGGAAAGCAGAGGACGATGAGTGTGCAGAACAGTTCACAGCAGATTCACGCACCTCTACAATCTTGCAGATGAGCAAAAGTCTGCTCTGTATGATTAGGCACACTCACCTTCCTCTGCTTCCTCCTCTGGACAGTCGAATGGAGTTGGCTGCTGGCTGCAAGTGTCATCCATTCCAGCATCCATTGTGCACATCTTGTTATGGGATGCAGCTCCTCATGTATTCCATAGAGCACAGTGTTCAAACTGTGAGCTGGCTGCTCCAAGCTACTGAATGAGATTCCATTTGCAGGAACACTTGCTGTTCTTACATCCACTCGGAGTTATGCTGCCAAGATGAGGTGTAATTTTGACATGCTGTGCTTGTTTGAAGTCATTAGAAAACATTTTAGCTTCATTTGAAGCAATTTTTACAAGTGGCATCTCAGCCTTTTGGCTAAGATGTGAATGAGATCAAGCCTTGGAGGAAGAGCTATGCCTACTCCAATCTGCTTGGATCATGTAGATCAAGCCTAAGACAGAAAGTGAGAGCCTGTCTTATCAGCTTGGATCGGGAATATCTCAACTTGCTGAGACTCTGAATTGGACTTGATTTGGCTGGATTGGAATAAAAACAAAAAAAAGACTCGCCATGAGATTGGCTAGTCTCTCATGGTTGGAACTTATATCGTCGAACCCCTCAAGGTCAATACCATGATGGATTCCTCCAAATGAGCAGGGCAAAATGAGAAGTAAGGGGCAGAATGGCTGAGAGTAGGAATTCCAGAATTTATAGCCTAGGCAACAGAAATCAGTCATTAATGCGAAGTGCGTAAAGAAGGGGATATGTAGGGATGCAGATTTAGGGCAGCATAGACATATGTCAGATTGTTGCAAGGTTAGAGGAGATTACAGAAATCAGGAAGGGCAAGGCCATGGAGAGAATTGAAAACAAAAATGAGAATTTTACAATTCACTGTCTGCATTGCTGGAATGGGAGCCAATTTAGGTAGCAAGCACAGCAGTGATGGGTCAATGGGACTAGGTGCAAGTTAGATACATGCAGCAGAATTTGAATGACCTCAGGTTTATGGATGTTGGAAGATCCGAGACATGCTAAGAGAATTTTGTAAGAGTTAGACCCAGAGCTAATAAAGTTATGGATCAGAGTTTCTCTAGCATATGACATGGGAGAGGGCAGGCTTAGGGAATGTTACTGAAGTGGAAGTAGTTGGCTCTGGTGATGGTGCAAATATGTTTGATTGAAAACTTATCTTGTGGCCAAATATGATACAAAGATTGCAAACAGTCTGGTTTATCTTCACACAATAGCAAGGGAGAGAAGTAGGCAGTGGCAAAGAATTGGTATTCGTGGCAAGGACCAAAGACAAGACTGCAGTCTTAAAGGGTAACAGAAACTTTTGGCACAGAGCGTATTGTGCTAGCCAAAAAAAATTCTACCTATCCTTATCCCACATTCCAGCTCTTGGCCTAAAGACTTGTAGCTTCCAGCACTTCAAGCACACTTCCAAATATTTTCAAATATTATGAGTTTCTGCTTCTACCATCCTTTCAGACAGTGCTCTCTCAAGCTCCACCACTGTCTGGGTGAACACTTTCTCCTCAACTCTCCTCTGATCCTCTACCATTACTATAACTCTGTGCACCTTAGTCACTGATTTTGTTGCCAAGGGAAATAGGTCCAACCCATTTATTTACACTGCTGCTGTCAACAAGAAAGATTTTACTGCAGATGCCTGCATATGCACACCTGATCTAGACCCCACTGTGCTCAGCAACAGGAACATCAGAGATGCACACCCAGTTACAAAATATCAAATCCCATTTCAGATTTCTACTTTATTTTTGAAGATAGACTTCAGAGAATCAGAGAATGCTTATAGCACAGAAAGAAAGCATTCAGTCCAATGTACCTGCAGTAACACTCTGAAACATCAATTTACTTCGAGCCACTGAGCAGCCTTCTCCCCACTATCCCCAAGTAAAATCACCAGCTCCAACGCACCCCTCCCTGATGAGCTCAGTGCATTCTATGACCATTTTGAGCTACTGATCAACAGCAGCATACCCTCCACCCTGGAAGCCTTGAATGAATCTCTACCTGAAGTCACTATTCTAGATGTCAGAACAGGTTTCTCAAAGATCAACCTTCGGAAAGCAACTGGCCCGGATGGAGCACACAGATCTTGCGCAGATCAACTGGTGGGAGTATTCAAAGACATCTTCAACCTCTCTTTACAACAATCTGAGGTCCCTATCTGCTTCAAAATCCCAGTACCAAAAAAAAAGCCAAGCAGGCTATCTTAATGACTATCGTCTGATAGCTCTGACATTCATCATAATGAAGTGTTTCGAAAGGCTAGTCATGGCACAAATCAATTCCGGCCTCCCGGACTATCTGGATCCACTAGTTTGCCTACTGCTGCAATAGGTCCATAGCAGACGCCATTTCCGTGGTCCTGCACTCAACCCTGGAATACCTAGATACAAAGACAGTTATGTCTGACTCCTATTTATTCACAACAGCTCAGCCTTGAATACCACTATTCCTACAAAACTCATCTCCAAACTTTGTGGCTTGGGCTTCAGTTTCTCCCTCTCAGTAGGATCCTGAATTTCCTAACCCACAGACATCAATCAGTAAGGATCGACAACAACCCCTCTTCCTCAATACTGGTGCCCCATAAGGCTGTGTTCTCAGCCCCCACTATACTCCTTGTACATCTACGACTGTGTGGCCAAATTCCCCTCCAACTTGATTTTCAAATTTGCTGACGACATCACCATAGTCGGTCGGATCTTAAACAATGACGAGTTAGAGTACCAGAATGAGATAGAAAATCTGATGAACTGATATGACAACAATAAGCTCTTCTTCAATATCAACAAAGCAAAGGAGATTGTCATCGACTTCAGGAAGCGTAGATCCTTTCTACTTTATCCCCTGTCTACATCAGTAGGGACAAAGTAGAAAGGGTCGAGAGCTTTAAGTTTTTGGGTGTCCAGATCAACAACAACCTGTCCTGGTTCCCCCCATGCTGACACTACAGTTAAGAAAGTCCACCAATGCCTTTACTTTCTCAGAAGACTAAGGAAATTTGGCAAGTCAGCTACGACTTTCACCAACCTTTACAGATGCACCATAAAAAGCATTCTTTCGGGTTGTATCACAGCTTGTATGGCTCCTGATCTGCCCAAGACTGCAAGAAACTACAAAAGTTCGTGAATGTAGTCCAATCCATCACACAAACCAGCCTTCCAACCATTGACTCCATCTACACTTCCCACTGCCTTGGAAAAGCAGCCAGCATAATTAAGGATCTCATGCACTCCGGACATTCTCTCTTTCACCTTCTTCCATCAGGAAAAAGTTACAAAAGTCTGAGGTCATGTATCAGTCGTCTCAAGGACAGCTTCTTCCCTGCTGCAGCAGACCTTTGAATGGACCTACCTTGCATGAAGTTGATCTTTCTCTACACCTAGCTATAACTGTAACACTACATTCTGCACTCTCTCATTTCCTTCTCTATGAACAGTATGCTTTGTCTGTACAGCACACAAGAAACAATTTTCACGGTATTCTAACACATATGACAATAATAAATCAAACCCAACACATTCTTCCTTTTCAGATAATAGTCCAATTCCTTCTTAAATGCCTCCATTGAACCTGCCTTCACAGAATCAGAATCCCTACAATGCAGAAGGAGGCCATTCAATCCATCGAGCCTGCACCAACAATATCCTACCCAGGCCCTATCCACGAGCTTTATGTTCTAACTTACTAATCCCCCTGACACTAAGGGGGAATTTAGCATGGCCAATCAACCTAACTCACACACCTTTAGAGTGTGGGAGGAAACCGGTATACCCAGAGGAAACCCACGCAGGTCAGCTTGTTGAATTTGCAATGTATCGCAGATATATCAAATGGAAAATGACTGCAGGTTTAAGTAACAAGTGGCACGGTGGCTAGCACTGCTGCCTCACAGTGCCAGGGATCCGGATTCAATGCCATCCTTGGGCGACTGTATGAAGTTTCATATTCTCACCATGTCTGCATAGGTTTCCTGTGGTTACTCCGGTTTCCTCCCACATTCAATGTGTGCAGATTAGATGGATTGGCCGTGCTAAATTGTCTCTTAGTGTCCACAGATGTGTAGGATAGATGGATTAGCTGTGGCAAATGTACGGACAAATGTAATACCTAATATATTTCTGATGGGCATTTTAATAATAATGGGCTGACAAACAGGAATTTTGGAAAACAGTAAATGTTAACATGATTGTGCTTTAATTTACTCCCTTATAGTGGGTTTGCATTTCAAAACTTAATTTAGGATGTTTGTCTTGTTGCAAATGATATAGTCACAAACTGATTCACTGTGACCTACATTTTCAGCCAGATTTTACCAATTAGAGGCTAAGTGCCGGATAAGACGTAAAACGGATCCGAGCCCAGAATCCTTGTTCCAGTGCGCTCATACATTTTTTGCCAACTCCAGTCCGGTCTGCGCTGTGGGGCAGGGTTTAGTGCTGCCAGAACAATCAGAGCTCTGAAATGCGCATGCACAGTTCGAAAAAATCTGAAACAGCACGCTCGGGCATGAAAAGTCTGGACCAGCAGAAAGACGAGATGGGGGGGTGTCATATGAGCCATAATCGGACCTCCCCTGGGAGGCAGGTTCCCCTGGTAAATGCCTCCCCCCTCTCCCCCACTGGGAGGCACCTCTCCCCCCAATCACACTCACCCTGAGAAGCAGGCTCCTCTGGCAGAACCCCCGGCCCCCACCATCATAGGCAGGCCTCCACTCGGCACAGCACACTCCCAACCTACTTGATTGCTGCTGTCCCTCCACCATCCTTCTGGTCTGCACTCATTGATGTGAAGATACTGGCATTGGACTGAGGTCAACACAGTAAGAAGTCTCACAACACTACGTTAAAGTCTTGTTGGAGTAGTGTTGTGAGACTTCTTACTGCAATTGTTGGAGAGCCTGCAGCACCTTCCTGGCCTTCCAATGGCATCTGCTGGAAGTGGAGGGAGGGAGGGATGCGGGGAGAGATCTCAGACGGATCTCTGGTTGGTGGGTGGGAGGACAGGGGTGGTGGTTGGTAGAGATTCTCTGAAGTCCGTCCTCCCCTATCCTCCACCAATTCCCCCAAACTAGAGATCCATCTGAGCCTGCCTCCCCACCAATCAGAGATCCATCTGAGCCCGCCACCCCTCCACTTCCGGCAGATGCCAGTGGAAGACTAGGAAGGTACCACAGGATGTCCAACAAGTGCAGTAAGAAGTCTCACAACACCACTCCAACAGGACTTTACCCTGGTGTTCTGAGACTTTTTACAGTGTTGACCCCAGTCCAACGCCAGCGTCTCCACATTAACGAATGCAGGTCAGAAGGATGGTGGAGGGAGAGCAGCAATCAAGGTAGGTTGGTCTGCCTCCCAAGGCAGTCTGATTGAGAGGGGATTTGCTTCCCAGGAAGGGAGTGAGGGGGTCTTGCCTCCCGAGTGGGGAGGGGGGACGGGGCGTGATCGCAGGAGGCCTGCCTCCCAGCAGCTTCGGATCGAAGAGGAGCAGGTCTGCCGGGGTCGTTAGCAGGAGGATCTGCAGAGAGTATTCAAGGAGGATGGGCTTCAGAGGTTCCCTTACAGAATAGGAATCCGCTTCGGAATTTTATTCTGCAGATGGATAGCAGTGCAAATCCAAAATGGATCCGATGATGGTAAAGTGGGATTTGGCAGTAGAGTTGGGTGCACAGTTCATTAAGTCAATTTAAATGCATGCTAATGCATTTAAATCGTCGGGCTGCCCGATTGGGGCGCGGAGGTGTTGGTAAAGGCGCGATCTGCTTGGTTTTGGGTGCAGATCACGTTACAGGCCTGACACCCGAATTTACCGCGATTTCGTGACCAAATTGGGCCCTTTATCTGCACATGTGTAGCAAGTACTCCACCTAGTGTTGTAGAACACATAAACACAGCTATTTATTTAATCAGAGGGAACATTCACTCATCCAGTACTGAATGTTGGACATGCAGTTCGACAATTTAGAAACAGTGGAGAAGTGGTGATGAGTTAGAACTGGGTATTAAAGGACATAAACTGCAGGTTTAAAAGAAACCTGTTACATAGATTTAACATTATTGTAATCTTTATTATGAATCATCCCAGTCCTCAAAGTTATTTGTAAATCAGCCTATGGCAGATCTCTATCTCAGTCACTATTCCTACTTTGAAAACAGGAGAACTCAGACATACTCAGATAGGCAAGATCATTTAATACAGGATATTGACTGGTGCTTCAGTCAATAGCTCAAGCGTCTTCTCACTGCCATCTCCAGATGTTCCAGTTCACTTACATTCACTGATTCATCACATGTACCCTCCTTCAACTTATTAAGAGAACTCACCAAGGCTCCTTAAACTTTTCAAACCTTCAACAGATTCCACTGGGAAGGATTGGGACAGCAGATGCATGCGATCACCAACATCTGGAAGTACTTCTCCAAGTTACATATCATCCTGATTTGGAAATAAATTGCTATTCCTTCACTGTCACTGGGTCAAAATCCTAGAACTATCTCCCTAACACACATCCTGGCCTAACCAACGATGTCCACATCGTATGAATGACTGAAAAAAAGCCTCCAGAATGAGTGACAAAAGGTCTTGTGAGATGTTTGGTTCAAAGAAGATTCAGCCTCTGTAACCTTCTCCTCTTACAGGCCTATGGGATCAGAAAAGGAACACGTAAAGGACATTTCTGAGAATAATTTAAATAATATGACATTACAGTGAATTACGCTGCAATTTATGGTTGTGTAATGGAAGAGTTATTGGGAAAATAAGAATGAAAGGCAAAGAATCTGATACCAATAAGTATAGAGGAAGTCTGTGATCTATTTCTCTCACTGCCTTAAAATGATCAAAATGACCAACCTATTCCAGCTTCATTCCCTTAGGTTTTTAATCTGATAAGGAAAAGCTTAACCTTATCCCTATCTATGGACAACAATGTGACAACCAAAAGACACAGACTGATCAATATCTAGGCCAAGAAAAAGACCTTATACTGATAAGAACCTGGTTGCCAAAATACCACTTAACAGATGGAAGCTAAAAGTTGGCCAATGCACTTATAGTATTATGAATAAAGTTCATAGAACAGAGACAATGATGAAAAGTTCATCAGCAGTATAAACACCTAAAAATGTGAGCTCAGCTAAATGTGTAGCTGCATAATATACAAGCACAAGTCAAGAATGTACTGTAGTACAAGAGAATCAAAAATAGAGAATAGAGTTAAGTGGAACATTATCATTATCATTATCCTGGACTAACTAGATTGAATGGCCTGTTTCTGTGCCACATATCCAAAGTAATTGGTTTCCCCCCACCCCTACCACACCAAACTAGAAATTTCTTGAGGCGGTTAGGAGTCATACAGCTGTACAGAGGCTTAGAAAGCTGGAATGAGTTACTCCATACCTTGGCTATGAGGTTCAATTGACAGTTGGAGTGTTCACAAGATAGAGCGTAGGCACTAGGTTATATTATTTACATATTATTTAATATAAAAACTGATCATTATCAGTCAAAGTATTAAAGTTCATTCTTTAAAAAACACTCTGTTCTGGAATCTTGAACAGAATTATTGTTGCTAAACTTACAATCTTTTATTGCAATGGTAATGACCAAGGAAAGCATTCTATCCCCTCGTCCTGATGCTAAAATGTCCCCTCTTTTAAAAAAGAGATCCAACTTCACAAGATTTCCTACATAGGATATGAGATGTGGATATACGGCACAGAACTAGGCCATTTAGCCCAACCAGCCCATGCTTTTGGTACTTTTATTCCAATCAATAAATCCAATTCAAATGAAGCCAATTCAGAGTCTCCACTTAAGGGACCAAGAATCTCCAAACTGACAAAAAAGAGAATTGCACCCCATCTTGGGCAAGATCCAAGCTGACAAGGTGAGGTTTGCACCATATCTTGGGCTTCATCTAATGCTCGATCGTAGCCAAAAGGTCAAGATGGCTTTGAAATAACCACAATAATAGTGCCCTGTTTTAACTTTATTGGCTATCCTGAACCTTTAGCCTACCCTAGCCTGAACAAACCACCATTGCAGGCGTCATCACATCCCAAATACAATGGGCTAGTCTCGTCACTTAACTCATTATGGTTTCACCACTGCCAGCTAGTCTTGTCAATCCTTCCCTGATATGTATACACCTGCATTTCAGATATCATCCTTGAAAGTTTTCTCTGTACCCTCTCTCGTGTCTCCATATTCTTTCTATAATATGGTGACCAGAACTGCATGCAGTATTCTTCTTGATCCAACCAAGGTTCAACACAGTTTTAGTGTAACTTCTCTACTTATCCATTCTGTCTTGTTTTAAAAAGCCTAGTGTTTGGTTTGCTTTTTTAATGGCCTTGCTAATAAGTGGCACAACATTCAGTGATTGGTGTATTTATAGTTCAAGACTGCTTTGTTCATCTTCTAAGTAATAAGTGACTTCCTTATTCTTGCTAACAAAATGTACCACCTCCCATTTATCTGTGTTGAATTTATTTGCCAATTATTTGCCTATGCTATGTGTTCATTAATGTCCTCCTAGAATGTGTCGCAATCCTCCTCACTACTGACTATCACCACACTGTCCCCCACACAATCCCACTCATTAATTGGCCTTTTAAGGGACTCAATAGACTCAAGGTTGGGCTGACAATCTGTTGACTCCACCATCCCCCATAAAATGGGTCATGTCAGGAATGAGAGGGGAAGCAGTGGGCAGGTCTGCACTACATTTTACGAGTTCTCTCTCTCCCCAACTTTCAAACATGCTTTAAACTGTGTCTGTAAAATCCAGTCCTGCGTTTTTATTCCAAAGTCCAAAAAATGCAAACTCTGAGTAGCAGTGATCCCAATAATTTGTGTGGAACACCACCTCCCAACTTCTGCCTTTCTGAATAATTGCTCTTTTACTCCAACTTTCTGCTTTCTATCTTGAAAGAAAACATTATTCCATTCCGTCACTTGTCCAAGGCTCCACATTCTCTAACTCATTCATTAATCTATAAAGGGGTACCATACCAAAGGCCTTTTCAAAATCTAATTACATTTACTGAATTACCATTATTTACTTTGTGGTTTTGTAGCTCAGTAGGCAGTGCCTGTTCTATTCCTGCTCCATCAAGACTTGATGACTGTGGTTGATAATAAG
Source organism: Sphyrna mokarran (assembly GCA_024679065.1). Classification (NCBI taxonomy): domain Eukaryota; kingdom Metazoa; phylum Chordata; class Chondrichthyes; order Carcharhiniformes; family Carcharhinidae; genus Sphyrna; species Sphyrna mokarran. Next base: position 40,563,354 of record JAGIQG010000015.1, read on the forward strand.
CTGCTAATCCTTTCAACAAGCAGTAAGAATGGGAGAGATTCTTGCTCAGCCATGCTTGATGCAGAATGATACCCTTAAGCAATAACTACTTATTTCTAATAGAGAGAAATGTCCAGTGTCTTGCGCGGATTATGGACTCTCTGTCTTCCATATGAAATAGGAGCAAGAGAATAGGCTGTTCAATACTTCAAATTTGCTCTGTTATTCAGTAAGATCTTGGCTGATCTGGACTGTAACCCCAGCCTACTCTTGATATTCTTCCACCCCAAGTAACTATCGACCTCTGTCTTGATTCAATTTTTTCCTCCATCTTCTGAGCAAGAGATTTCCAAAGACTCACTATTCTTTTAGAGAAAGAAATTTTCCTCATCTCTGATTTAACTAATTTTCAAACAGTGACACCCCCAGTCCTACATCCTTCCACAAGAGGTGGCACAGTGGATAGCACTGCTGCCTCATAGTGTCAGGGACCAGGTTTGAGCCCGGTTTGAGTCACCGTGCAGAGCCTACATGTTCTCCTCGTGGGTTCAAAGTGCTTATATTATTCTAAGCTTTGGAAACCTCCTCAAAAATTCAATAAGTTTGTCAAGCAAGATTTTCTCTTTTGAAATCCATGCTGACTATTCCTTATTGTATTTCTCATTTCTAGATATTCTTCTAATTTTCTCCTTTATAAGGGAATCCATAGGTTTTCCTATCATGGATGTTAAGCTGACTGGTCTAAAATTCCCTGGACATGTTCTGCACCCTCTTCCTCCCCTCCAACTTTATTAAATATTAATACACTTTACACTAGCTATCATCCAGTCCCTGTAGTACTACAGCTTTTTCCAATGAATTGTTAAATATGAGTAATAATGTCTCCGGTATCTCTCCCCTAGATTATTTTAAAATACATAAAAGCAATCCATCTGAACCAGATACTTTCTTTGCATTTGTTCAGTTTGTTCAATACATCCTCTTTTTCTATTTTAACTCATTTCGTCATTTGTGTCACATCTACCTGTTCATTAGTTCATAAGTTATAGGAGCAGAAGTAGGACATTTGTCCCATTAAATCTGCTCTGCCACTTGATCGTGGTTGATATGCTCCTCATCCTCATTTTCCTACCTTCTCCCCATAACCCTTCAACCCATTACTAATTAAAAATCTGTCTAACTCCTCCTTAAGTTTATTCACTGTCCCAGCATCCACCATAGTTTGGGGTAGTGAATTCCAGATTCACAACCCTTTGGGAGAAGTTCCTCCTCAACTCTTTTAAATTTGCTATCCCTTATCCTCAGACTATGACCTCTTATCTAAGAATGCTCTCAAGAGGAAGCATCCGTTTCACGTTTACTCTATCCATACATTTTATCATCTTGTATACCTCAATTTGATCTCCCCTCATTCTTCTTCATATGACAAACCTCTCATCTCTGGAATCAATCTGAGTAAATCTCCTCTGAACTGCCTCCAATCCCACTACATCTTTCCTCAAATAAGAGGACCAAAACTGTGCATAATACTTCAGGTGCAGCTATACAATGCCTTGTATGATTGCAACAATTCTTCCTTATCTTTATATTCTATTCCTTCAGCTATAAATGTCAACATTCCATTTACTTTGTTATCTGCAGTACTCTCATGTTAGTTTTCTGTAACGCATGAATGAAGACACCCAGATCCTTCTGCATCAGAGCAATTCAAAGTCTCTCCCCATTTAGACAATATGTCGCCTTCCCATTTTTCCTGACCAAAATGCTTGACCTCGCACTTATCCATGTTAAACTCCATCTGCTATATTTTGGCCCTCTCGCCTAACCTATCTATATCCATTTATAAATTTCTTACTTCCTGATGGCAACTTACTGTCCCACCTATTTTTGTGTCAACTGCAAATTTGGTATATAGCCTTCCATCCCTGTATCCAATATACATTAATATAGATTGTAAATAGCTGGGGCCCAAGCACTGAACTCTGTGGCACCCTAGTTAATTCTTGTCATATAGAAAATACCCATTTATCCCAACTTTCCATTAGCCATTACCTATCCAAGGAAATTACCCCAATCCCATGTGATCTAACCTTGTGAATTAATCTTTTGTGCAGCACTTTATCAAACGTCTTTTGGAGGTCAATATACTATATCTACAGGGTCCCCATTATCACTTTGCCTGTTCAGTCTCCCAGTAAATATAGAAGCAAAATTATTTAATATTTCTGCTATCGCTGTATTGTTACTCGGGTCATGATTCTGTCTATCCTGTGATGTTCTCATTCCCATCACAGCCTTTTCTATTAATGTGCTTGTAAAATATTTTGCTCTTTTGTTTGTCTCTTGATAATATAATTTCATAGTTCCTGTTTGCCTTCTTCGTTGATTTTTTTTTACTTTTTTACTTCCTTTGCAGTCTCTCTTATCATTCACTCCTTACCTGTCTATATACTTAATGTGTGCTTCATTCATAATCCTCAATGTTTTTATTCAACCATAGTTGTCACACTACTTTGTTCTTTTATTTTAGTACTGTTGATCACTATTTCACATGTTTTCCATCATTATTGGCCTATATTTTTGCCCATTTTATTTTCCCAAGTTTGATTCTCAGTCACTCAAAATCAGCTTTTCTCTAATGTATTGACATGGTTTTCATCATACTAAAGTTCTTCTTTATCATCATCCAGAAATGTATTATATTATAGCACTATTGCCTAGATGTTCCCCTACTTTTACTTCTCCTATCTGCTTCAATTCCATTACTAAATCAAATAAGGGATCATCCCTTGTTGGCCTTCTTACAAAATGGATTAGAAAGAAGTTGTGCACATCTTCACTCTCTTAATCCCTAGCCAACCTTTTCTATCCAATTAACAACAGGATAGTTGAAATCCCTCATTATTATTGTGCTGTTTTATTCAATTTCCTAATTTGTTTATATTTCTTCATCTGTCTCCCTTCCACTATCTGATGCTACACCTATAAGTGTGATTAATCCTTTATTATGTTTCATCTCTATCATATTAATTCTGTTTTTGTCTTGTTGAAAGTTGTACCTTTTTTTTGTTTCCATTATCTTGTGTTGAATATGTACAGCTATTCCATTTCCCCACTTTCACTATCTTTTACAAACACATTATAACCTGCAAAGTTTAATTCTTAGTCTTATTTTCTATAGTCATATCTCAATAATTATTAATGTGCCTTATTCTTCCTAATATATGACTGTCTCCAGCTCCCCTGTTTTATTGCAGACATTGTGTGCATTGCTGTCGAGACATTATAACTCATTTTAATACAATTTTCTCACATCATGTTTAACTTTTGACTTCTATTCTATAAATCTAATTATTCCTTAGCTATCAATGTCACCCTCATTTTATTATTTTCTATGTTCTCTTTGTTTACATTTAGACTGCTTAAATTTCTTGTAGATTCCTTCCCAATCTCCCATTTTTATTAGGTTAAACCTTTGCCAATTTTCTAATTTGTCCTTTCTATGAGGACACGTATTCCATCCTAGTTCAGTTCTCCCAAGTGGAGACTGTCCTGTCAATACAGATCTTTAACACTGCCAGAACTGATGCAAGTTTCCCATGAAAAGGAACCCTTCTTTCCCTTTTAGACATGGGTTAATTACCTCATCTATCTGCTCCATTGCCAATGTACATGTGCTATAGTCACTATCTGGACTTGCAATGTCCTCCTACAAGAAGATAAAAAAAGGACGGTACATTGAAATAATGGAGCTAAGAGATGATAACACTACCAATTCCTAGACTCCCAGCCATCTGACATGAACTCTTGTATTTGGAAAATGCAAGTAACTAATGTTGAAGTGCAAATGCATTTGTACGGCAGTTGTATAATATTACAGAAACACAGGTGACAATTTTAACCCTGTGCACCCAGCAGAAACCAGAGAGGAGGACAAATAAAATCATCCAAGTTACTTACCCTGGAACTGCCAGGAACTGATGTTTTCTGATTTTTTTTATCTGCTCATCTGAAGCCAAAACAACATTTATTTTAATTTTATTTTAGACTTAGATTTATTTTCACATTTCTTGTAAGTTCTTTGCTACATCACACTGCATGCATTTGTTTTCACTCCACACTTTCACTTTCTTGCAGAATTAACTCAATTAATTGAAGAAGTGAAACTACAATTGCAGGGAAGTGCTGTCATGTTGCAAGCTCTCACTCCAGTTGTGTATACCATCGTTAACATTATTAGCAAAGATGGTAAAGCTGGAGATGGTGAGGCTGGAAACTACACATAACAGAGTATGTGGCCATTTTCACTTTCTTCCTTGATTCTATTTAACTGACTCACATGAACAAATCCACAGTTCATGGATTGTTCTGTGGATCCAGAACAATCTGGATCCACAATAAGGATCCTTAAGTTACAGTGCGCTGCTACTAACCTGCTACTCTTTACCCAAGCATTATATCCTATTTCTTAATGTTTCTACTTGCATTCAGGGTTTAGATGGGTTTTTTATGGTTTACCTGTTACTTTAAAAATGTTACCTTAGGCTGTCATTTGTAAAAACCATTCTTGTCATTTATTTATCCATATCCATCTTAGTACTCCACAAAAGGTTGTCCTTCTGCTTCCCACCGTATGACATTGCAGAAGTCGCCATAGTCCCAGATCACCATGGGCACTCCCCTTTGAAGGGGAGAGCTGACTAGTAGTGATTTAATCTAAGGATTACCACATCTCAACAAAGGGCAAGGTTGAGAAAATGTGCCTTCATGAATAACCTCAGCTGGCACCAGAATTGAATGCATGCTGTTGGCATCATTCTGCATCATGAACTAGCTGTCCAGCCAACTGAGCTAACCATTGTTATAACAGTGTCAGGTACTGGCTTTAACCTTTTACTTTATATCATTGTTCTGCCCTTTTTCTAGATCAGGAGTCTTCAAGTTTTTCAGTACAATGGCCACATTGTATATTTTACACATTTTCGTGGGCCAAAGAATAAAATGTAAATGAATGAATAAGTTTTATTTGGATCTTTTTTGTAATAATTTGTATTATTTATAAATATTTCAAATTACTGCGGGCTGGATGTGGCCTGCAGGCCATAGTTTGGAGACCCCCATTCTAGATCCTTGCAACCATACAGATGGAGAAGTGGGGAACACCTGCCTGAATATGTACACTTATTCACTAAATGGATCAGGATTGAGATACAATGAAAGGATAGAAAGTTATGCATTAATGAAATGAAATGCACTGCAATTGACAAAGGCAGGTGTCCACATAACAATGCGTCTATCTTAGACCTGGAGGAAGCTTGAAATCAATAAAATCTCAACATCTTATCCTGCTTTTTCTGGTCACCCATGGGAAATGACATGAAATTATTTGCTTTTGTAACTATGATATCTATTGCCCACTTGATGAAACCATGAAATACAGACAGATTGATGTTTGTTAGGCAAGGATATTAAGGGATAGAGAAGCAAGGCAGATAAATGGAGTACATACAACTCAACCATAGTCAAACTGAATTGTGAAGGTGGCTCAAAGGAATGAATGATTTACACTCCTGTTTCTAAATTCCAATTTCTTTCTCAGCCTGGGGAAATCCAGAGACAAAGTTGAGGGTTATAATAACTTTGACCGAAAAAGCAATGCATTGCCAGCTGTGGCAATAGTTTGTTGGTCTGATTGCAGGTGGCAACTCTCTGATAGCACCCCACTCCCCCTAGAGAAACACAGCTTCTCTGTACACTGCTGCTTAGACAAACACAGGTATGTCACTCTTGACCTATGTACCTTATTGGAGAGATAAGGATATCTGTGAACTCGCTTTGTTTTCAGTGGTCTCTCCAACAGCAACCCTTTGTGGTCCTACATATTTTCCTCAAGGCAGAACAGAATATCTAAAAGATGTATAGTGTGCATAAAAGTGCTCCCTTTAACTTCATGAAGGTTATCCAGCCACTACAAGTCCAAATAGAAACAGCAAAACTTCCCTCAAGAACAACTGAGAAATACAAGCCTGATAAATGTATTTGGTGACGTAAATTCAACAATTGTATGCCCCTTTAAATGTCACTGTAGCTGGCTGTTTATCATTCTGACTCATGATTGGTAGATTCAGGAAACTGAGGTGGTAGCACCAATTTCCATCAAAATTGTCTGGTTCCTAATCACCAATAGGACCCCAATTATAAAATGTTTCTTCAGCTCTTGCTTGTTTGTGACTGAACTGTCAGCCTCCTAAGTCAAGGTCTACCTGAAAATGACACTGAGTGATTCTCCAGTCAGGGATTAATTTGTTCCAATTGTTCTCGTGTCAGCAGAAATAATACTTTGCAAAACAAAGTTATTTAAGGTCAATTTGCAATCACATTGGGTTAAGGTGACCATATTATCATTTTTAAGGGGACTGTCTTGTATTTAAATCCCATCAGGTATTACATGGTAGCAAATTGTCCTATACTTTCTGATGTCTGTTGTTTCTCAAAACATCCAATTTTGCCAAATAGTTATTGTTCTGGAAACAAGGGTAAACCTGAGGTAGTGCTATATTGTTATATTATTCCAAAATTATATTGGTCATGCATATGTCATCTGCACCCAGACCAACAATTTATTGCCTCATCTGGCAATGCATTGCTTTTTCAGTCAAAATTACTACAACCCTCAACTCTGCCTCTGGATTTTCCAAGGCTGATATAAGAAATATCAAGAAAAGTGGAATTTAGAAACAAGAGTATAAATCGTTCATTCCTTTCAGCTTATTTACAATTCAATTAGACGATGGTTATTTACAATTCAATTAGATGATGGTTTGTTAGATGATTTGTATGTACTCCATTTACCTGCCTTGCTTCTCTATCCCTTAATATCCTTGTCTAACAAACATCAGTCTGTGTATTTCATGGTTTCATCAAGTGGGCAATAGATGTCACAGTTGCAAAAATATATCCACAATGTCATATGACTGACTATTGCACTTCAATTGTACCAAACCAACATTACATCGTTCCACCACACACAGGTAGAAATGTGAAAAATATACTTGATGTATCTATGTTATCTGAAGCTATATTTCAAACTTTTGGAACTACAAGACATAACAGGTAGGTGAAGTTCTGTAACATGCACAACAAATTCTTGCTTATACACGCTTACAGTGCTCAAATTTATTTAGATGGCAGCAACAACAGTTCTCGTGGCCAACCTGAATCAGTGGTAGGCACAAAGCATTGCAAGACTGTAACAATGTGAAGTTAGTTAAAATATTTACTTCAGGAATTTCACAACACCTTGCATGTTCTGACCAACTAAACCAATTCAAAGTTTCGAAAAAGACTTCTCAGTAACTGGCAACAGTCAGGTAACTCAGGTATAAGTCAAAATTTATACCTGAGTATTACTCACAGCATAGAGACATTACTCAACATCTTTGGTCAAAAAAAAAACATAGAGGCTGAAAAAATAAGTGTCCAACTTCAAGTATTTCAGATCGTTTTTATTAAGCAAAACACGGAAGTTGATCAAATACATGCAGATGTAGGATTGTTTGCTTAGAACATTAATCACCACAGACACATTTTTAGATCTAATGATGATACCTCTTGATTGAATAAAAAATTTCACTAACTCAAGTTTTTATTTTTGTGAACAAAATCTGAGGCAATCATTTGAAATGTTTAGCTCCATTATCAACAGAATAACTGCAACATAATTTAATGAAGTACTTGTTTATTCCACCTCAAGATAAACAAAAAGGATCAAAAGTTATTCCGTGTTTGCACACTGTTTTCTTCCAATTAGTGAGGTAAACACTAAAAATGTCACATTTTCTTCTTTGCCAGGCAAAACTTCAGATATGCAGTGTGTATTTTTTCATCAATTGATTGAAAAACATTCTCTTGGTGAAAAGCTTATTGGTGAAACATTCCCACAGTAAAAAGCTAATTGGGCTTTGTGCATGTACAATACCAATACAAATTCTGACAGTACTAAAAAACACTAGAACTTTGGTATTGATTGTCGTTCTCACATTATTCACAACTGTCTGCAAACTGCAACTGACTGTTTTCCAACTAACTTGGAGATGTTTACCTTATAAGATACCGGTCCTGTTTTCTCGAGAATAATTCCTGGAACTCAAAGATGTCATCAAAGTTCCTCACATGCACCTTACCTCCCAGTTTGATGTTTCCACCCAATCTATGGTTATCATTGCCCCTTTTCTAGGCTTCTTGTTTTAACTTCATGTTGTCAGCCAAATTTGGGAATGTCAGGCTAAACACTGAAGGCATTGCGCATCAATAACACCGCCGATGATGTTCCCATCATCATATGCTGGCATTATCCTATAGTTAAAAAGAAACGTACGAGATTTACTTCTAGAGAACCTGTGATATGTTTCTTCATGCCACTTTTGAGTGTCTTTAAGGTGCCCTGCATATGTGCCTTATTCCAGTCACATTCATGAAGGTCTGAAACTCCCCACTGGTAAACCGAGTCCCATTGTCTATCACCTGGGTGAGAACCTGGGGTACACCATGCGTACTAAAAGATTGGTGAAGTTTCTATGTGGTATTGTAAGAAGTAATAGAAAATGGATACCAGTGAGAATTAAAAACATGAAGCCCATAAATTCCCAGCGAACTCTACATGTACTCACATCTAAGGTTTCCCCAGCCATTCCCAAGAGTGCATCAAGGCTGGTGGATATATCTAGTTTTCCTGGCAAACTTTGCACTGTTTGATCTGGTTTTCAATATCAGTATCCATGCTAGGCCACCAAACATAGCTCCTTGTGAGCATTTTCATCTTAAAAATTCCTGGATGGCCATTGTGGAATTCTTGAAATATTGGTAGCTAGCCTTGATGCAGGATAATCATCCAAGCTACCAACAAGATGATGCCACCTTCTGTACTCAGCTCCTGCTATTTAGAGAGAAAAGGTTTCAGATCTTCCATAGGATGCCCTTTTGGTACACCACTAAGGGTGGTGTGATGTACTTTCATCAACATAGGATCCTTTTGAGTCCATGGCTGGATTTGCTTGGTGGATACTGGCAAAGTGTGTATAAAGTTCAGAGTCATGACGACTTCATCCATCTTCGAAAGAAAGGTCAACTAGTGCGTAGCAATGGACAGCTCAAGACATCCATGTTGGCTATATGCCACCCTAGACAATGTTCTAATAAGCATCTAATAGCAGTGCCCAGCATTGGATCCCAGTTGATGCGACAGGAGGAAAATCGTCTTGTCTTACTTGAAGAGACCCAACAGAGGCTTTGTGATCAGTTACTGTAGACGTAATGGTGGAACTTTTTCACCAAGAACACCATGGCCAAACCTTCATTTTTGGTCTGAGTATACCTCCTCTCTACATTCAGCACATGGGACACTGGGGACTGGTCATGCTTTGAAGTATTTAGGTCAGGTCTTTGGGTCCACATAGATCTTGGCCCTAGTGCCTTTAATCTTCTTGAAGCCTTCTAGGAACACTTCAGGATACTTCCTAAAGGCTTCATATCAATTATAGGTACCCATTTTAAAGATCTGTTGCCAATCCAGATGGATTTACAGTAGCCAGTCCCTTCCCAAAAGGCTGCACCCCGGTCCCGGCACCAATATTAGGGACTGTCAGACTGTTAGCCATGAGTAACTGGGATACAGTAGTCTCAACAGACCTAAGGTTCCTGAGTGTATCTGGCCAATCTAGCTTGGTATCCCACAACCTTAATGGCAAGATGCCCAATCAGACTAACCTAAAGATTTGGTCCGTAATAATAGATACAGCGACTCCTCCAAGTCTCAGGTATGGGTATTTACTTGGAGTTTAATTTTGATTGAAGCCACTTTGGGTGCAGTGACGCAATTTAACTACATCAATTCCTCATTCTCGGTTGGTTTATTTGCAAAGCTCTGTGGTAGCTTTTTGCCCTTCGGCCTGGGTTGCACATGTTTTGGCATTCACAAATAGTCCCTGCCTGGGACTATAGTTAAGCAGGCCCAGTCCATGATCTGCCTGAATTTCAGCTGGGAATGCCACTATTGATATCAGTGGAACTCATATAGAGTATGAACTCTGCATAGAAATCAGTGGTTCTCCATGGACCTTGCTGGAGGTTATCATACTGATAATGAGTATTGTTTTGTTTATAATCATTCAGAGAGGTCATTGCACTAGCAACCCAAAGTTCCAGGGTACCTACTGGGATCTAAATTTGAATTCCCCAACTACAAGTGGTAAAATTTGAATTAAGAAAAACAATATCTGGAATTAAAAGTCTAATGCTGACCATTGCAAATTGTCATATGACCTTTAGGAAAGGGAAGAAGCCATCCTTCTTGGCCTACATGTGACTTCAGATCCACAACTCTTAAAATGTACTTAGGCAATTAAGGATGGGCGATAAATTGTGGCTCAGCCAGCAATGCCATGAAAAAAATTAATTTATATTCATTTTCATGGACCATTAAAAAAATTACCATAAAATCTAAAAATGGCAAGTTCAAAACAGTAAGAAGTCTGAAAATACCAAGTTTAAGTCCAACTGATTTATTTGATAGTAAACTCACAAACTTTCGAGGCTGCCCTCTTTGTCAGGTGAGCACCTCATTCACCTGACAAAGAGGACAGCCTCAAAAGCTTGTGAGTTTATTGTCAAATAAATCAGTTAGACTTAAACCTGTTGTTGTCAGACTTCTTACTGTGTTTACCCCAGTCCGACGCCAGCATCTCTACATCAAGTTCAAAATAGGCCAGCAAATAGCTTCTTTTTCTTGAATTGCTACCTTATTTTCCATCCACAAGGAATATGTTTCAATATTTTGCTTATTCCAAAACAGAAATCTGGTGTGGGATTTTCCTGCTGCGCTTGCCCCAAAACTGGAGAATCCCACCTGAGGTCAATGGATTTTTGCATAGTCCGCTACAAGCTCCATGGCAGGCAGGTGAAAGAATTCCTCCCCTGAGATAAACTTGAGTTTCTTTGCAATTACATTTTATTTTACTACAAATTAATCTATGTTGCACTCTATAAATAATTGGTCTATTCACACATCATCAAGGAAAATGCGTATATACTTTAGTGGAAATTTGAGACAGATATGGTGTTGACATACTCATTACTTATTGGGAATAAACACTGAGGTGCTTACAGACTTGCTGCCTTCTTACTACCTGCAGGCACAGCACTGGTGCTACCTCAGTTGATATGCATGAGGAAGGGACTAATCCCATTAATATATTTCCTCTCTCCTTAAATTCCTTATACATTTACAAGATTAAAATATCTGAAAAGTAACAGACTGTATATAGTGTCTTTTGTCTTTAACTCTGTAAACAAATAATTGAACACGCTGTCCTCTTTTACAAATTAAGTCAGTGAGGTGCTCTTCAGGAATGGTCAGTGTAACACAACTTTATTGAGGGAGACTCCGGGACAGAAACAACACGACCTTCAGCCTCACAAAAAGATGTGTCACTAGGTCTCAGTGGTTCTATATTCAACAGCTTATTGGATATGTTAAGAATAATAGCTGCAGGGCAAAACATCAATCACAGGAAGATGTTGTATTCGTTGGGATGCTTGCTTTGGCTCAGATGTGATCCACATGTCTGCGTGCCACTGTTCTCAGCTTGAACTCAAAATGCCAATGAATCACTTTCTGAGAAGATGGCTCCTGAAGTCCAGCATGATCCATTTCCAAAGTTATGCACTCACATACTTTGCTTACTTTGAACATACAACTACCACTGTGTAGGCTGTGGTTCAGTTTTTAACCATTTTGTCCCACTTTCCCATTCAAATTAGGAAACACCAGAGGCTTACATGTGTGCAAGTGGAGTTTTATCTGCAGCTCTGTCAGCATGGAGCGTCCACTATGTTGTGCGGTAAACTCCAGTATGAAGGAATCTGGAAAGATAAGACTCCAAAGTACCTCCAGACAACTTCTGCACACCAACTTCAGAGGTCAGTACAGTTTCTTTTGAGAGAGATCATTTGACAAAAATGCCATGGTGCTGCCTTTATGTGCTGGATGCTATTTAGTTCTTTGAACCTCTGAAATTTTGCGCTGGTGAAAATTGTTCCATTGACATAATGATCTCAGACAAACCACGTACACTAAAGGAGTGATGCAACTTCTCAAAAGTTGCCTTGAAATTGGCTTCTTTACCTTTTAGATATCCAGCCACTTTGAATGTGCATTGATGAGTAGTAGGAACACAGTAGGAAGGTCAAGGGGAACGACAGGCGGTTCTGTGGGCAAAAGCTGGATTCCAGGATGGTAGTCTGCCTCCCTGGAGGCAGGGGTCCAGGATGTTACGGAGAGGGTAGAGGGAATTTTGAAGGGTGGAGGGGCTAAGGCTGATGTAATAGTCCACGTGGGAGAGAAGGATGTAGGAACAAAGTGCAGGGGGGACATACGTAGGCAGTTCAGGGAGTTGGGTGCTCGGCTGAAGTGTAGGGCCTCCAGGGTGGCATTCTCTGGGCTGCTGTCGAGGCCTGGGAATGACAGGGTTAGGAACAACGAGGTGCTCCAACTGAATGCGTGGTTGAAGGATTGGTGTAGGACGGAGGGATTTAGATTCTTAGACCATTGGGAAGTCTTCAGGAGGGAGGGGCATCTATACAAGAGGGATGGAGAACAGTTGTCTGGGAAGGGCACCCATATTTTAGCTGGGAGGTTAGCTGAAGTGTTTCGGCAGGGTTTAAACTAATATGGAGTGGGGGTGGGGAGATAGAGGGAACTGGGAGTGGGAGAGAGATGGGTGACAGGGTAATTCCAGAGAGTAGGAGGGAGGATCAGAGAGTGCCTGAGGGCCTTCAGTGCATGTGTTTTAATGCGAGGAGTGTGACTGGCAAAACAGATGAACTGAAGGCAGTAATGTTCGAGAGGAAGTTAGAAGTGGTGGCGGTGACTGAGACGTGGCTAAAGGAAGGGCAGGACTGGCAATTGAATATTCCAGGGTATAAGTGTTTTAGGCATGATAGAGGTGGTTTGAGGAGAGGAGGGGAGTGGCGTTATTAGTTAAGGATCACATCATAGCAGTGCAGAAGGAGGGTGGTATGGCTGAGTTAGGAATTGAGTCGCTATGGGTGGAGTTGAGGAATAGGGAGGGAGAGGTTACTATGTTGGGTGTGTACTACAGACCGCCTAACAGTCCGCGGGCCGTGGAAGAAGGGATATGTAGGGAAATTTTAGATAAGTGTAGGAAGAATAGGGTAGTTGTAATGGGAGATGTCAATTTCCCTGGGGTAGATTGGAAGGTGCCGAGAGCGGAAGGTGCGGACGGGGAGGAATTTGTACAGTGTGTTTTAGAAGGGTCCTTGGAGCAGTATGTGGATAGCCCGACTAGAGAGGGGGCTATACTGGATCTGGTTCTGGGGAATGAGCCAGGGCAGGTGGTTGATGTTGTAGTAGGAGAGCATGTGTCTAATAGTGACCACAACTCTGTCTGCTTTAGGGTATTAATAGAAAAAGATGAAGCCTGCCCTAAGGGGAGGGTGTTAAACTGGGGGAGGGCTAGATATAGCCAGATTAGGCAGGATCTTAGGGATACCGACTGGGATAAGCTGTTCGAGGGTAGGTCAACGCTGCACATGTGGGAGTCTTTCAAGAGAAAACTAACATTTTTGCAGGAAAGACACGTGCCGGTAAGGAGGAAGGATGGGAAGGGTAGGATTAGAGAACCGTGGGTTACTAGGGATGTTGAGGACTTGGTCAGGAAGAAGCGGGAGGCATACGTTCAGGCAATTGGGGACAGAGGCAGCGCTGGAAAAATATAGAGAGTGTAGACGGGATCTTAAAAGGGGTGTCAGAAAGGCAAAAAGGGGCCACGAAATGGCTTTGGCAGGTAGGATTAAAGAAAATCCGAAGGCATTTTACTCCTATGTAAGGAGCAAAAGGATGGTTAGAGGGAAGATTGGACCTCTCAGGGACAGAGGAGGGGAACTATGCTTAGAGCCTGAGGGAATGGGGGAGATCCTGAATGAATACGTTACGTCGGTATTCACGCGGGAGAGGGGCCTGATGTCTGATGCCAGCTTTGAGGAATTTGAGGACCTGTTAAAGGAAATAATCATTACGAGGGACAAAGTGTTGGGGCTTTTAGGTAGCATAAAGACTTATAAAGCTCCGGGGCCTGATGGTATTTATCCCAGGCTGCTAAGGGAGGTGAGAGATGACATTGCTGGGCCTCTGACGCAAATCTTGTCTCTTCTTTGGACACAGGGGAGGTCCCAGAGGACTGGAGGATTGCAAATGTAGTACCGTTGTTTAAAAAGGGTCAGAGCGATAACCCAGGGAACTATAGGCCGGTGAGCTTGACTTCAGTTATAGGTAAGCTAATGGAGAGGATTCTCAGGGACAGGATGTATGAACATCTGGAGCACTGCGATCTGATCAGGGATACGCAGCATAGCTTCGTTAAGGGGAGGTTGTGCCTTATGAATCTAGTGGAATTTTTTGAAGAGGTGACAAAAACAGTTGATGAAGGACAAGCTGTTGATGTCGTCTATATGGATTTCAGTAAGGCTTTTGATAAGGTCCCTCATGGTAGGCTGATAGAAAAGGTGAAGGCGCATAGTATACAGGGCCAGGTATGTAGATGGGTTGAGAACTGGCTTGGGAGGAGGAGACAGCAGGTGGTAGTGGAAGGCTCTTTTTCCAACTGGAGGTCTGTCACTAGTGGTGTGCCACAGGGCTCAGTACTAGGACCCCTTCTGTTTGTGGTGTATATAAATGACTTGGAAGAGGGGGTAGGTGGTGTGATCAGCAAATTTGCTGATGACACTAAGATGATTGGATTGGCGGGTACTGAGGAGCAGTGCTTGGCAATCCAACATGACATAGATAGGCTGGTAGATTGGGCAGATAGATGGCAAATGGAATTTAATCCGGATAAATGCGAGGTGATGCATTTTGGCCGGAATAATGTAGAGGGGAGTTATAGGAGAAAAGGTAAAACTATCCGGAGTACAGAGATGCAGAGAGACCTGGGGGTGCAAGTTCACAAGTCTCTGAAGGTGTCAGTACAGGTGGAGAATGTGGTAAAAAAAGCGTATGATATGTTAGCCTTCATAGGAAGGGGTATAGAATACAAGAGTAGGAGTCTGATGTTGCAGGTGTATAGAACGTTGGTTAGGCCTCATCTGGAGTACTGCGTCCAATTCTGGTCGCCGTACTACAGGAAGGAGGTAGAGGCCCTGGAGAGAGTGCAGAGGAGATTTACCAGGATGCTGCCTGGTATGGAAGGGCTGTCTTACGAGGAAAGATTGAAAACACTGGGGTTGTTTTCCCTTGAAGGACGTCGGCTGAGAGGGGATCTTTTAGAGGTATATAAGATTATGAGGGGTATAGATAGAGTAAATGGCAGTAAGCTTTTTCCACCATTATAAATGGATAGAACGAGGGGTCACAGGCTCAGGGTAAGGGGGGCTATGTATAAGACGAATATTAGAGGCCAGTTTTTCACACAAAGGGTAGTGGGGGTGTGGAATGCACTGCCAAGTAAGGTGGTGGGAGCAGGCACACTAGGGTTGTTTAAGGGTCTGTTGGACAGCCACATGAGCGGTCTGCAGATAGAGGGATATAGCAGGACTGTTTGAATATCGGGAGGACCAAATAGTAGTAGACTATCTTTTAGTTTCGTCTCGGGAATGTCTTAGTTTTTTTTAGCATGTTTAATTAAGTCTTATTTGTTTCCGCAGGCAATTCGATCCACCTTGTTGACCAACAAGGGGCATGCATGCGGCATGTCGTTCGAGAGCTGCTCTTGGAGGTTGCTTCAGGAGTTGCCTAGTGCTTCACGTCGTCAGTGTATGCTTAAACTGGACCGTCTGATGGGCAACATGACAGCTCAGAGACTATCGCTGTTGCTGTGCTGACACACGGATTTGGGCCTGTGTCTGCGGGAGTTTGCGCGTTCTCTCTGTGGTTGCGTGGGTTTCCTCCGGGTGCTCCGGTTTCCTCCCACATCCCAAAAATGTGCTCTTAGGCTGATTGGGTAATAAATTGTCCCTATATTGGTCCCTAAATGGGAATCTTCAACAATAGGCATAGCCTAAAGTCAAGGATATGTCATTAAGATGTTAGGACGGCAGCGTGGGCTCGTTGGGCCGAAGGGCCTGTTTCCCGTCCTGTGTTGCTCTTTGTTCTTTGTTCTAGTACTTAGAAATGGTCCTGAATAGTCAATATGCATTCTGGCCTAAGAACAATGAGGCCATTCCCATGGGTGAAGGGGAATTGAAGGAAGCTTCCTCAAGTGTTGCTAGCATTGGAAACCATTCTCAATGGTCCTAATATTCTCGATTACACTCTCTAATTCTAGCCACCAACATAACTATGTGCCAACATCTTCAGCCTTGAGGTGTGCTGTGGAGCGCTGCCAAGAGGGTCTCTCTGCCCCGGAAAGGAACCATTACTCTGAAACCCCACAGCAAGATTCCATCCTGGCAACTCAGTTCAGTGCATCTGGAAGGGTCATCAGCCATCAGACACAACTATATCCCACCAGCCTTATAAGTTTTTAACTTTTGACAGTACTAGGGTTTTGTTCATCCAATTCTTGATTTCTTTAGCACATAAAAATGATGAATCCAAGAAATTTAACAACAACACTACTTTTTGCGGAACGGATGTGTTGGCTGGATTGTCCGTTATTGGAAGGCGACAACATGCGACTGCAATATACAAGCCAGGGCGGTACCTGAATGTGTATCATAAGCTGACTACATCAGGGTTCAACAGTGGATTCTGATTAAAACTATCACCGAAATCTTGTTGCCATTCAGGCCAGCAGAATCTTATGGTTCCACTGATCATGAACCCCTGCCATGTCTGTCCCGGCGGCAAGATATATGGTCAACAGGAAACTCCATTAACAACAGAATGGTGCGCCACCTCCTGCCAGTGCAAAAGACACTGTAGAGCGGGAGAAAAATCCCACCACACAGGAGGAATAGCCCTGTCTTTGTTGAACCAGCCTGTCAGTGGCTTATAGTCAAATACAATTGTAAAATGTCACCCAACAGGTATCGGTGTAATTTCTTAAAACTGAACACAACTGACAGTGCTTCTTTCTCCAACTGGTAGTAGCCCTTTTCAGCCTAGAGGTGTTTTTGAAATGTAGCCCATGGGTTTTTCTGACCTGACATCCATTTGGTGGTAAGAAGTCCAACAACATCAGGTTATAGTCCAACAGGTTTATTTGGTAGCAAAAGTCACTAGCTTTCGGAGTGCTGCTCCTTCATCAGATAAGAGGGAGTTCTGTTCTTCTGTTCTTCTTCTGTTCAAGTTTTGATTACCTGTAAGGACTCGCATTCCAACCAATATTTTATAAATTGAGTTTGTGTCTTTATATGCCCTGTTTGTGAACAGATTATTATTCTCACTGTTATGACACAAGGTGGAATTTTACGACATTTTTTCTGAGTGTTGGGCGGGCGTGAAACTGTTCCAGATCCGTTTTTTGGATGAGTTTTCAGGCCCAATCTAATGCACTCTGTCTCTTAAATTTTGAACTAGTCTGTTTCTGGCCAGAGAGGCTGTGGGCACCACTCAGCTCGCCAGCCAATCTATAGAGGAAGGTAGAGTACATGTGCAGACCTATGATGCTGCACATGTGCATTAACAGAAGCGGGAGAATCCCCATCCCACTCTTGCACCTGGTTTCTCCAGGGGGCTTCAATGGTCTTGGGTTCCACAGGCGAGGCCAATACGATTGTTCCTGTTCATGGGGAGCAAGTGTTTTTCTTACCAGACAAGAAACCTCTCCTAAAGCTAACAGGTTATAAAGGCAAGCAAACCCAGATGATTGGGCAGCAGGCTCACTAAACACATTAAATTGAATATTTAAATAAGTTTAAATAAATTAACCAGCCTCTCGCCCATTTGGGGGAAAAAATTATATATCAATCTATCTCACAATGCAAAGTTGTGAACATATGAAACTAAATAAACTGACCATTTGGATATTAGGTGACCCTTAATGCTCTATTTATCTGAACATTTTTTCACTTGACAGGCAGTAGATGTAAAATTAGGAAAGAAATGCAGAAGAGGTTATAATATCAACTTCTCCATCAATAGCATAGCAGAATATTCCTGGTGAAGTAAAACGGGGGACAAACAGTAATGTTTCGAGTTCGTATGACTCCTTCTTAGCTGCTGAACCCAGACATTACAAATGGCCCAGACATATACATTATAAATATTCAGCTGAAAACTTGTACAATGGGATTTTTTCATTTTTTGCCCAAATCCTAAAGCTAACAGGGCTCTAGATTGTACAAAGTTATATCCCGTTTCTTTTATATCTATTCTCTCACTTGCATTTCTCCAAGAATATCTCCTGTTCCAATCATTTACAATTTTTCTTCTCCATTTGTGACCTCCCTTCCCTCCCCCTCATTTTGAGCTTTCTTTCAGTTGTCCACTTCTTGTTCACTTTTACATCTTCATAGTTATCACCTGCATGCAGAAATCTATTAAAAGTAAAAAAAATCATAAAAATGTAAGAGCAAAACAGTGCGGAGGTGGAAATCTGAAATAAAAATAGAAAATGCAGGAAAAACTCAGCAGGTCTATCAGACCAGATTGCGCCAATCCCAAAGAATAGCGTGCAGGCCTAAAAATCTGTTTTGTGCCCGGCACCAAACAGTGTACAATTCTCCCTGCCCCTTCCTGATAGCGCAAACTGCATTGCATCCAAGAAAGGTGCAACACTGATTAGCATGAAACTGACTGAATAGGAGGCTGCTGGTCAGATTTGGGAGCCAGAATCCAGCGGAGATGGAGACACTGGTTATAGTATTCTTGATGTAGAGATGCCGGCGTTGGACTGGGGTAGTAAGAACTCAGTAAGAATTTAGCAACGCCAATTTTAAATCCGATTTATTTGATAGTAAATCTGCGAGCTTTCGACACTCTCATGTCTTCGTCAGGCAAATGCAATCTGGTCTGCAATCGCACACAGACAGTCACAGATTGCTGATTAGAATGTGAATCCTTACATCCAACCTGCTATTCAAGTGTTAAAGTGGCTAACAATGTGTGTGAAGGAAATCCTGAGCATTGGTTAGAGAATTGTGTATTTTCTCCAGACAGCACAGTAAGCAAGATTTTTTGCCAACCCAGGCAAGTTACAGGGGCCACAGATAGTGTGTCATGAAGACAAGATCCCTATCAAGACCGTCCCCGTGTGTGCGGAACCCGGCCACCAGTCTCCGCCCAGCGACTCCGCGCTGCCGTGCGTCACGAAGGCCCCCTTGAAGAACATCCACCCGCAGGTCGGAGGCCGAATGCCCACGACCGCCGAAGCGCTCGCCCACAAGAAGGGAGCTGTTTTGCCTGGTGATTGTCGAGCAATGCCCACCCATCCGCCGTTGCAGCGTCTGCATGGTCTCCCCAATGCACCATGCCCCGGGACATCCCCTCATGCAACGTATCAGGTAGACAACGCTGGCCGAGCCGCAAAAGCATGCACCGTGCACCCAGTGAACGGTATCCTCACGTTTGATGATGTCGTCCATGTCCATGATCTGGCATGTCCCGCAGAGGCCGCCGTGGCAGGGCCGTGCGGTACCGCGGCCACTGCCCCCCCCGAAGGTCGGGTAGTTTGCTGCGAACAATGATCTGTTCGAGGCCGTGCGGTTGTCCGAAAGCAAGAAGTGGGGGGGTGGGGATGGCCCTAGCGAAATGTTCATCGTCATCAATACGTTGAAGACTCCGGAGAAGATGTCGTAGTTTCTCCGCTCCGGGGAAGTACTGGACAACAAAGGGTACTCTGTCCACTGTGTCCCATGTTCGTCTTCTGAGGAGGTCAGTGCGGTTTATTGCTGTGGCACATCGGAACTGTCGATCGATGAGTCGAGCGCCATATCCTGTTCTCACAAGGGCATCCTTCAGCGTCTGGAGGTGTCTGTCACGATCCTCCTCATCTGAGCAAATTCTGTGTATACGGAGGGCTTGTCCATAGGGAATGGATTCTTTAACGTGTCTAGGGTGGAAGCTGGAGAAGTGGAGCATTGTGAGGTTGTCT
This sequence comes from Sphyrna mokarran, assembly GCA_024679065.1. NCBI lineage: Eukaryota > Metazoa > Chordata > Chondrichthyes > Carcharhiniformes > Carcharhinidae > Sphyrna > Sphyrna mokarran. Next base: position 40,583,381 of record JAGIQG010000015.1, read on the forward strand.
GTCGGTTTGTGGTACAGTGAGGTGCTGAGGTGACCGTCCTTGATGGAGATGCGTGTCCAAGAATGCAACTGATTCTGGAGAATAGTCCCTGGTGAGTCTGATGGTGGGCTTGCACATCTTATGATGAGTTGCCAGATTCCATATGTCACTAAAGAGTTCGCCTGAGTATGAAGAAGTGCAACACCTGGGCTACGTCCTTGCGGACCTGATACTTAGTGGGAGGAGGGCACCAGCTCCCAATGGCCACAAAAGTGACCATAGCCCTGAAGTTTTACACCACCAAGTTATTCCAGTGTTCAAGCAGAGCCTTTGTGGCATTTCCTAATCATCAGCTCATAGATGGCCTGAATGCCTAGCCAAACCAGTACGTCCACTTTAACCTGCTAGGCCTAAGAGAATGCCAAGGCTGCAGGATTTGACTCTATCACCAGTATGCCTCAGGTACAGAAAGCTACTGAAGGCATGCATGTCACCCTGCGGGCCCCATGAAATTATTGAGTGCCCTACATTAACAGGTAGGGATTCCATTCCCAGAACTGCCAGATTGTGTGTGACCTCCTTGCTAACCTCATGCACAATATCCAGGTAGCATGCATGACAGCTACATATTGAGACATTTGGACATCCCCAGGGTCTTCGAAGACCAGCCCAGCTTGCCGGGATGGCGCATGGGAAACAAGGATTATCCTCTGAGATCATGGCTGATGACGTCAATGTGGAGGCCTGAGACCGAAGCAGAGATCTGCTACAATGAGGTCCATCCTGCCATCCTGTCCATCATCTGGTGCATCAGCCAGGATTGCCAGGAATGTGGAATTCAATGTAGCCTGGGATGCGGTGGCCACAGCAGTCAGTATCCACAGCATGACACAGGACCAGGAAGAAAATGGACAACCTCATTCAGGCTGCGAGGATATGTGTCCAATATCTTGTCCTGCTCGTCACACCTGGAATGTCCACATCAATCCACTCTCTGACACCTCGTAGCAGCCCATCAGAGGGTCGCCCACATTGTGGGAGTGGACTGTGCACTCCACAACCTAGCACAGCAGCAGAGTGATATCCTGCAGCAGAAGGACCAGGGCAGATGCCCCTAAGGAAGAGACATACCAGGAGGGTGTGGAGGACGAGGCCAAGGAGGACCTAGAAGATGGGGAATTGGCAACAGGTATGGTCCAGACAGCCAGAAGGACCAGGAACCTCGTTGCCACAAGGTTAGGAGGCAGCTCCAACTCCCACCCGCCCTGGAAGCCTTCAATTCCCTCCCCCAAAACCTTTGTCTGTACTCTCCAATTGTTCGGGACCAGATCAGAAACTCAAAGGTATATTATGAAGATAGCCTGGACCCCAACTTTATTTGGTCTTGGCATTTGTGCACGCATAAGGTGTTTGGTTCCAGGTGTGTTTCTATTGACCCATTCGACTGTAAAGGAAGTAATCCAGGTGACCAGAACTGTGTACAGTATCTATCTATGACCAGACCAATGTTCCATGCAGCACCACCATGATCTCCCCAATCTTACGTTTTATGCCATGACTGATGTAAGTGTCCAATGTATCCCCACAACAACCTCCAGTGGATTGGGCCGCATAGTGGTAGGTACTTTTTATCGAAACAAAGTTTGTTTAAGAACACAGTAAGAATATAGCAAAAAGTATTACCATAACTTTTATCAATTAAAATACTTAAACATGAGTAAGTATAATTCTTAACAGCTAGTTATCTCTATTGTTCCAATTTAAGCAATATCCCCATAGACATAAATCTAAATTCAGAACCAAATAGCACCAAAAACAGATATTATCGCATGGATGCCAAATATCCAGCCTTTTGACACCTCTAGACAAACATAAAAAAACCACTTGCCTTCTGACTCCTATACAACACTTTCCAGAGAAAGATCTATCCTTAAGCAGCAGAACTTCAGAAAAAGAGACCAATTTTTTTGGCAGATCCCAGTTTCCACATTCAGAGAGAGAAAGAAACTGACAGAGAGCTGTTTCTTCTTTCTGCAGATCTCAAACAGCAACTGAGCTAAGTTTCTCTCTGTAAGTGAAAAGGCGGGAAAAGCTGCGCGTGTCTTGTCGTTTCTGCCGCGTAGTGTGCTGTGCCTCCACGTGGTCCCGCCGGGCAACGTCGCTGCTTCTCGTAGCGGTGACGGCTAAATCAGCTGTCCCAGAAACGATGCGGAGTAATTGCGAGCCTTGATGCCCCTTGGGCTTGCAATTACAGACAGGTGTGTTTGTAACTGTGGGGTCTTCTGGTTTCTACCCACAGTGAGTCAATCCTTTCCGCGGGAGCCACCTGGTACCTTCTCCCAGACGGGCACAGGAGAGGGTATTCCGTGACTGGTCGAGAAGCAAATAGCGGGGGCGATGCACGCAGGGTTCACGACCGCTACCGCAGGACTGCCATCCTAGTGTGGTGAAGTTGGTGTGGATTTGGCGTGTGTCGCGTAGCTGTGGTATTTTTGGTTGTTCTAGACCACAGTGAGTCAACCCTTACCGATGGTCCCGCAGGGAAATCAGGCATACAAGCTGGCAGGCGAGTTGCCTGACGGAATTTGACTGGCCGAGGACAACCAACACGCTGCTATGCCTATAAACCCGGTAAACGTTCAAAAAAAAATTGGTTCTCGACAAGTTCCGGCTTGTCCCGGGGGCACTGGTGATCCGCTGGCGGATGCGGTTCAACCCTGCCTAGGCAGTAGAGGCTACCGCGACCCAAACCCATACGATACGGTAAAAGGGTGAGACGAACAGAGACGTGCCTGGAGCGACACTGAGATGGGACGTGTGCCCCGTTCTGTCTTGGATGTTCGCTACCAGATGATGACTTGGTACGAATGGGCAACACGCCAGCCCAGTGGTTAGCACTGTTCGGTTTGGCCGGCTACTCGGTCTCAGGGTTGGTGTCCTACCTGGGCCTTGTGGCTGGGGGAGTTTGCACTTCTCCCCGTGTTCGCGTGGGTTTTCTCCGGGTACTCCGGTTTCCTCCCACATGGCCAAAAATGTGCTTATTAGGTTAATTGGTTATGCACAATTGTCATCATATTTAATCTGGTCTCCCTGAATTCGGTTTAAATTGTTCCTTCAAATTCTAAATTTTTACCTCACGCAAGAGAGCCGAGCATTAAAGTACCGACAAATAGGTTCTCTAAACGCCCAATTAGATCAGGGGGCGACGGTTCTAACATACACCCTGCCCTAAAGCATTCAGGGTGTCCAACTGAGCCACAATGTGACATCATGCAGAACCCCGGCTGGGGTTCTGTGAGCCACGGATCATGATAAGGCTGACCCCGGCTGGGGCCCACAAGCCAACGTTGGTAACATTATGTGGACCCCGACTGGGGTGCCACTCGTGGTACTTTAAGATCAAGAGCCCCCGGCATGGTATCTGCTAGTGGTAGACAAATTCGTCGACGAGCGACGTAAAGACTCGGAAAAGGCACTCATGCGAGTGTATTCAAGTAGCTCAGCCCAGTCAGATAACCTTATCAACCAACATAATCAAGCTCCATTCTGACAAACCTCAGAGGAAAACACTAAAATAACAACCTTGCATTAGTTCACATTAAAACAAATATTCCAGCAATTAAGATCAATTATGTTTCTGGAGTTAAAACATGAGCTGCCAGATACAGACAAAGCATCACCAATAACTATTAAAACAAATCCTGCACAAAAAACATAACACAAATACATTTATTAAAGGTAAGTATCGTCACACTGACATAGCACACATTCTTCCCCCTTCCGAAGGTCACACTGACATCACACCAAGGTGATGTGCCTGGGTTCACCATGCCTGTGAGTGATTTGTCTAGGCAAGAGGGTGATGACGACTCACTGTGAGATGAGATGTGATGCTGTATAGGTGCCAGCGAAGTCAAATTCCTGCATATCCTTTGGCTGCACACAAACATCTAAGCCCATGTGTGTGAGGGTCAGGGGCACCATCATGCAGCCCAATGCACTGCGGTTGGTTGCAGGAGAATATGGGATACTTATTTGCATCAGTCGTGGTACAGAATGTAAGGGCAGGGATGTCATGTTGATGCTGCATGGAACACTAGTCAGGCCACAGATGGGTACTGTACACAGTTCCGGTCACCTCACCAATAAGTGGGTGTGGTTGCACTACAGGGAGTAATGAGGGAGCACCAAGATGTTCCCTGGGATGGAGTATTTACACTATGAGTCGAGGGAGGATGGGCATGGATCGCTTCCTTTACAGTTGAGCACACTGAGGAGGGGCACATTCAAAGTGCATGAGTTAGTGCATGGTTTAGACAGGGTGTACAGCAAATGGCTGCTCCCATTGGTTGAGCAGTCAATTACAAAAGGGTATTGTTTCAGTGTGAGGGGCAGGAGTCACAGAGGGTACTTGAGGTCAATGTTCACACCTTGTAGGTGGTGAGGGTTGCCTGGAATCGTTGTGAAGGTATTTGGCCCAGCACTCGAAATACCGTAGCAATCAGGGATATGTCACGGGCGCTGGAAAATGGTTACAGTGCTAGTTACCATCAGTTATTCAATGGGCTGATGGGCCTTTCCCTCATTGTGCGATGCTCTAAGTCCCAATGGGTAAAAATATGATACAAAATTCTCTGTGGAAGATGAGTCACAGACAGAGGAGTTGCAAATTTGAGGTGCAATATCCTTTAACCATAATTATTTACAATGCAAATTATCCTAACTATAGTGTCTGTCTTCACCCATACCTTCTTGGTGACCCTTAGACTTAATTTTATGTGGCCTGCTCCTGCATCTAGTGACTCACCAGGATGCACATTGGAGGTGCAGGCATTCAGTTGTTCCGCGCCTTGTGGCCTTTGATGCCCCTGACAGATGTCCCCTGGAGGGTCAGGGCCTGGGACACCCAGCCAAATTCAGGTATCACAGGTGCAGCCTTTCCACTATTCAGACCACTGCCCATGAGATGCACTAGTGTCAGGAAGGGAGGATTCAGAAGGGCTAGAGAATGCCAGAGTCTCCTAGGTGGGAGACCCCAAGATGGGCTCCAGCACTTCGTCCTCCCTTAGGGGTGCCTGTGGGCTCCTGGGACAGTGCATGGGGTGGGGGGGGGGAGCTAGAATGAGCTCCAGGAATCTCTGTGTCATCTGATGTCACCTGGTGCTATCAATCCTGGATGCCCAACCATGATGTGCAAGCCCTCAGTGATGGCCCTCTGAGTCTGAACCAAACTCTGGAGCTCCTCTGCAATTGCCCGCTGTGTCTTAGCATGTTCCCAAGACCCTCAGTGACTCAGTCATGCCTTGGACCCTACCACCCATGGCTACTACTTCCTAACTCAGGCTTTCCATCACAGTCACCACCCCTGTGCTGTTAGCCTTGGTGCCACATAATGGCGACACCATCTCCTGCACCTAAAGGCTGTGGGACACCTTCAACAGCCTTGAAGTTGCTGGAATATTGCTAACCCACTCCTGCAGACCCTGGCTGGCTTTTGCATCTCCAGCAGCTCTGTTAGAACTGTTTCCAGTGGCTTAGCACCTGGCCAGGGGCCAGCTTTTTCCTTTTATCCAATAGACCTCCACCAGCCCAATCCCTCAAACACTGCTGCCTGTGTGTGCACTGTAGTACTCAGCAGAAAGTGACCCTGAAGACCATCTGCTAATTGCATCCACAGAGGTGTGTGTCTCTGCGCTGATTAATGATGTAGGTAAGGCTTGGTCAGTGTTTTCCTCAGATCTTTCTTCCAAGGCGCTGGAGGAGGGCAGTAACTTCTGAGGGCTGGCCTCATCAGGTGTTGGGCATGCAATAAAAGATATACAGATGGCGCTTCAAAACTGAGACAAGAAGGAATTTCTTCAGCTAAAGGGTGGTGAATCTATGGAATTCATTGCCACAGAAGGCTGTGGCGGTCAAGTCATTGCATATATTTGAGATAGAGACAGAAAAGTTCTTGATTAGTAAGGCAATCAAAGGTTACAGGGAAAAAGCGGGAGAATGGAGTTGAGAAACTTATAACCCATGGTTGAATGGCACAGCAGACTCAATGGGCTTCAGGACATGGACACTGACTGCTGCAGCCACTGCATTTCAGGCCACATTGGAATGCATGCTCCTGGGTTATCTGCCTTCCCGGGGCAAAAGGATGACTTACCTCTTCACAGCATTCAGTAGTCATCCTATGCCTATGTGAAGCACAGAGCCAGTCTCTGCACTGCCATGCTCCTGATGTGACTAGCTGTGGGTACAGCAGGAACATTTAATTGCTGCTTCCCTTTGTTAATGTGCACTGCTGTAGCCTCTTCTGACAAGTCACAAATCTGGAGACTCCATAACAGCATGGTTCACATCGGGCTCTTTCAGTGCACTAAGTATGGAGGGGTTGCAACCAGTGCTAATAACACCAGCATGAATTTCTCCTGTTTTCTCATCGTTATGAACTTAGATATGCTTTTGGAGAATTTTGCCCATAGAGTTTTTGAGTCATATGGATTCACAATGTTAACTCTATTTCTCCCTCCAAACATACTACCAGACCTATTCAGTGTTCCAGCATTTTCTGTTTCTAATTCACAAAAATGATATTTTGATGCCATCTAATTTTTATTTTTTTCAATTATACCATAAGTTCCTCAGCAATAACTGTCTTGTTATCTCAGACATTTCAATTCAAGTCATTGAATGCAGATGAATAGAGGCTGTAATTATTAACATCAGTTACTGCTATTTCCTGGACTGTGCTAGAATGCTTTTGGTGGTTTGAACGGGATGTCCTGGGGCTTGTTTCTAAATAACCATAGGGCAATTTTCTGTTGTTTTGCTTCTTCCTGGAAATTACAAAGCTTGAGAGGTGAATGGGATGACTCTGTCATGTCTCATTGGGAGTTATTGAGGGACCAGTTTGCTCTGCCTTTTCTTATGTTGATGTCACATTGATAATGAGATTCCGTGATGCGTAAACAGCAGATGCAGGTCTTTGGATCTTTAACTCAGCATTTTTCTCATTTTAGATCTGAGATTTTTCACTACAAACAAGTAATGTAAATCTAAATGTAAAATTACAACAGGTCACTACCCTACCACCTTTCGTTCATTAGCCTCAGTTTTCAAGTAAGATTCCAGTCAAAATCCAGAAAAGATCTTTGACAAATTGCATTGGTATTCAAAAGTCTGGAATAAACAGGGTGGAATCCATCTATGTCATATTCCGAGTTCCCCGAGAGAGATCTGACTTACACCCTCCCCATTTCCAGAAATTTTCTTCAATCCCTAAGCAGCCTGATGGATATTTCCTGCCTGTTATAATTATAAAGCCTAAGTTTTTCTGCACGAGAGAAATCCTTAAATGAAGGTGGGATGGGGCAGTATTATCAGCTAAGTGGAATGCCCCTACATGGTTTCCAGTGATAACTAAATTTGAAAAGTTCACTTTCCAAATTATGTTTGGTAGGTTTGCAAGACTCAGTGAATTTACAGATGCAGCTGTGGACATGTTGCTGGACAAAGTGAGGCAGAGAGGAATATTTTGGAACAGCGTAGTATACAATCCAAAGCTAAGAGGCAATCAGAGTTTTTTTTATGTGTTTGATGTATCATCCTGTGACATGTTCCCTCATTGAAGCTGGGACACATTCTGGAATTTCTTCCCTAACAGCACTGTGGATGTACCTATATTTCAGTGACTGCAGTAGTTCAAGAACGCAGTTCATCACCACCTTGCAAAGGGCAACTAGAGATGGGCAATAAATACTGCTGGAGGTGGGGGGGGGGTCAATTTTTCAGCCTAGTTAGGTCTCAGAAGGCATCAGGAAGAGTGATATGGTGACTTTCCACCTTATATGATCTGAGCAGGTCAGTGTGGGCTGGGTATCAATGGTTCATCCCTCTGGCTTCATTATGCAAATAACTCCTTTCCTCAGATTTGAAAGGATCTCCAATATAGGCTGGGACTGATGAGGGATCAGAATAATATCCAAATCCAAATAGTTATGCTCACAAAATAAATGTGCCATCATTGTATTAAAGTTTTCTCGCTTATCCAGCCGCAATGTACTAAGAATCTATTTGCCTGGTTACAAGATACAAGTATTTCCATAAGTGATTTAGTGACGATTCAGACAATATGAATTTATCATCTGACCAATTTCCAAAACAATATCTTATGATTTTCTTTAGTCACCTCCTGGCATTTTAAGACTATGCCCTAAATTGAAATTTTAATTATTGAGTGGTTTCAGGAATCACCATCTGAATTAACATTCTTTGGTTTCTTAAATTCAGTACTCCTATTTCTGGTTCTGACTAAAATAAACCTGACCTTCGACTATCTATTTATCAGAACAATGGAAGATTTTATATAATCTTACATCCAGACACAATTGTTGCGTTTTATTAACACAGAAAACCAACACAAATTGTTAATCTTGTCTTGTCAGCAGTTGCTTCCTAGAATATATTTTTTGGACATACACATGCTAACTGACATTCAATGTGATCCCAGTAGCCTTTAACCTGGTTTTGATTGTCTTTTGCTCCCATTCTACTTTTTCACTGGAAGACAACTGGATGCTTTAATGAGCATCTTGAACAGTAAGTATATTGGCTTTAATGGACCATTTGCCCTTTCTCATTAGTTTTCCCATCTTATTGGCCTGAAATTTGGGATTATGCTGACGACAAAAGTGATAGTATTTGCTGCTATTACTCCTCTGAATCTGGATTTGGATTTAACTTTCGGACCTGCTCACAGAGGGGAAAATTGCCAGAGAGTTGGAAACCTCAAGTTTCAACAGGAAGTTTGCCAGTTACTTTTGAATTTGCATTTGAATTATAGATGCCTGAACATAAAGGTATCATGCTGACAATTTCATTGAACTCCATAATAATAACTTATATAACATCTTTAACATTCCAAGGCACTTCACAAATTTTAAATTATGACACCAAAATTATGTTACATAAGATATTAGGGCAGATGGTCAACTGATTGGTCAAAGAGGTAGGTTTTAAAGAATATCTTAAAGGAGAGTACCTAGTTGGAGAGGCTTAGATTTACAGCAAGGGAATTCCAGAGATTAGAGCCCAGTGGCCTTCACTGATGGAGCAATTAAAATTGGGGGTTCTGAAAAGGCTAGAATTAAAGGAGCACAGATGCATCAGGGGTTGAGTTTGAAGTTGATTACAGAAAATATTTTGGGGGGGACCAGTGCAAGACCATGAAAGAATTTATAAAGGAGGATGAAATTAGGAAAATTGAGGCCTTATTTAATTGGGATTCAGTGTAGGTCAGCAAGCACACTGGTGAATGATAGTTGGTGCATGTTAGGATAGGGATAGCAGAGTTTATATTTGTTCATTCACGGAAGTGATCATTGTTGGCAAGCACTAGTTGTTCCTGAAATGGGTGATGGTGAGCTGCCGTCTTGAAACCTACAGTCCATTTGATGTAGGTTCATCACAGTTCTGTTAAGGAGAACTCTAGGATTTTAACCCTGACATATTGAAAGAATAGTATGTAGTTCCAAGTTTGAATATCGTGTAACTTGAAGAGCAACTTGTAGGTAATCATGTTTCCATGCATCTGCTGCCCTTATTCTTCTAGATGATAGACCTAGTAGAGGTTGTGAGTTTGGAAGATGCTGTTGGAGGAAGTTTGGCAAGTTGTTGCAGTGAATCTTGTAAACAATAAGGTTGTCACTGCACCAGTGGTGGAGAAAGTGAATATTTAAGTTGGTAGAGAAGCTGCTGATTGAGTAAGCTGCTTTGTCTTTGAATGAAGTCAAGCTCCAGTGTTATTGGATCTACATTCATCCAGACAATTGCAGCATATTCCATCACATTCCTCCTTGTTCCGCATAGATGGACAGGCTTTGACAAGCTAGGAAGTGAGTTACTTGCCACAGAAATCCCAGCTTCTGGTCTGTGTTGTACCATACTATTTATACGGTTAGTCTTAAGCTTCTGGTCAATGGTAATCCCCAGAATGTTAATGAGTTAGATTCTCTCTTGTTGGGGACAGTCATTGCCTGACACTAAAGTGTTGCAAATGTTCTTGCCACTTATCAGCCAAAGCCTGAATATTGTCCAGATTTTGCTACATGACAGTATGGCCTGGTTCAGTATCTGAGGATAAGTGACCAGTGCTGAATAACATCCAATTATCAGTGAACATTCCCATTTCTGGCCTTATGATGAAAGGAAGGTCATTGATAAACAAGCTGAAGATGGTTGGGCCTACGACACTATCCTGAACAACTCCTTAATATTATGTCTTGGGCTGCAGCAATTGATCTCCACCAACCCCAACCATCAACCTGTGTGCTACATTTAATTCCAATCACTGGAAAGTTGCTGTGATACCCTTTTACTTTAATTTTACCACTTTATGCCATACTTGCATAAGTGCTGTGTGGATGTCAAGGGTACCTAATATCTGGAATTCAATTCTTTCGTCCATGTTTGAACCAAGGCTGCAATGAGGTGTGAAGCATATGGTCCTGGCATAACTCAAACTGAGCATACGTCTGCAGTTTATTGCTGATTAATGCTGTTTGATAGTATTGATAAAGACACCTTCCATCATTTTGATAAGATCGGACAAACAGAGTGGTAATTTCGGATGACCTCATGATCAGGACGGTAGATTGTGTAGGCCAGACTTGATGATGGCGCAGATATCTAGTTGAAAGCTCATCTTGGGTTTCAATCCAATACAATATCAAGGTGCAGTTACTCATATTCAGCCTCAGACCTTTGCCAGAGAGGAGGATAGAATTGGTGACGAGGGAATAGAGTTTATGGCAAGAACCAAAAATGACTTGAATCTTCCCAATATCTACTTGGAGGAAATTTATGTGCTCATCCAATACTGGATGTCAGATAGACATTCTGATAATTCCATCACAGTGGAGGAGTCAAGAGAGAAGGTGATGCAGTACTGCTGAGTGATATTAACGTACATGTGGAAACTGACATTGTTTTCAGATGATCAAGGAGCAACATATATATGAGAAATAGGAAAGCTTCAAATATAGATTCTGATAACCATGATAACAGTGCAAGAATGGGGAAAAAAAGCCATTACTGGCTATTGTGGAGATCCCTTTAACTTCAAGGGCTGTATCTCATTTCTTCTTGAAATCAGACATTTCAACCTCAAATATTTTCTGTGGTATTGAATTCCCCTGATTCACCACTCTCTAGGTAAAGAAATATCTCCTCACTTCAGTTCTAAAAGGTTTACCCCTTATCCCCAAACTATGACCCCTATGTTCTGAAATCCCTCACATCAGGAATGTTCTATCTGAATATACACTGTCTAACCCTGTTAAAATTCTATAAGTTTCCATGAGATCTCCTCTCACTATTCTAAACTCCACTGAATATAATCCTAACTAATTTATTCTCTCCTCATATGTCAGATCTGCCAACCCTGGAATCAGCCTGGTAAACCTTTGTTGTACTTCCTCTAGAGCAATGACATCTTTCCTCAGATCAGGACACCAAAACTATATACAATACTCCAGATATGGCTGCACCAATGCCCTATTCAATTCCAACATCCCTATTCCTATACTCAAATCCTCTTGCAATGAAGACCAACTTACCATTTGCCTTTTTTTTGGATCTCTACAATGAAGAAGGCTATTTGGCCCCTTGGGTTTGCACCAACCTCAATACCACCTCCACCCTATTCCTATAACCCCACTTATTCACCCTGCTAGTTCTCCTGACACTAAGGGCAATTTAACATGGCCAATCCATCTAACCCACACATCTTTGGACTGTGGAAGGAAACCAAAGCATCCAGAGGAAATGCACCCAGACATGGGGAAATATACAAACTCCACACAGTCACTCAATACCAGAATTAACTCAGCTCCCTGGCACTGTGAGACAGTAGTGCTAACCACTGTGTTGCCTTTACTGCCTGCTATACATTTGCGCTTTCAGTGACTGGCGCAAAAAGACATCAAGGTCTCAGGCTATCCACCTCTCTCGATTTATGTCCATTCAAGTAATAATGTCGTCCTGTTACTGCTACCAAAGTGGATAGCCTCACATTTATCCAAATTATACTGCATCTGCCATGCATATGTCCACACTCAGCCTGTCCAAATCATGCTAAGGCATCCTCCTTACAGTTCACCCTCCATCCAACTTTGTATCAATTGCGAAATTTTGAGATAATATAGTTAGTTCCCTTTTCCAAATCATCAATATATAATGTGAATAGTTGGGATCTGAGCACAGATCTTGTTGAATGTCTTCTGAAAGCTAAATTAATTCTACATTTTCCTGATCTTGTAATCACAAGATAATTCAGCAATGGTGTGCTTTCGCCCATTCAATCCAGGAGTCTGTCTTTGAATCAAAGACAGATTACAAAGCAGCAAGAACAGTGATCTTTGAATTTTGTTGTCTTTGTTGTTCTGTGAGTGGGCAAGAATCCGATTAGGCCTTATTTAATACAAGTTAGCCTCACTTCAATATGTAAAGAATATTTCCCACCTTTTCTCCCCTAAAGAACAATACTCACCAATATATGAAATGGTACCATAGAACATAGAACATAGAACATTACAGCACAGAACAGGCCCTTCGGCCTTCGATGTTGTGCCGACCAAAATAAAAAGCAATGCCCCTCCAAACTAAACCAATCCCTTCTCTTCCATATACTTATCAATTAACCTATTAAACGCCACCAAACTTGGCGCATCTACAACAGCTGCAGGCAGGGCATTCCACTCCCTAATCACTCTTTGAGTAAAGAACCTACCTCTGATATCCGTCCTATAACTCATACCCCTTAATTTAAAGCTGTGTCCACTCGTGCTAGCTTTCTCCATCCTAGGAAAAAGGCTATCACTGTCCACCCTATCTAAACCTCTAATCATCTTATATGCTTCAATAAGATCCACTCTTAGCCGCCTCCTTTCTAACGAAAACAACCTCAAATCCTTCAACCTCTCTGCATAGGACCTGCCCTCCATACCAGGCAACATCCTGGTAAACCTCCTCTGTACCCTCTCCAATGCCTCCACATCTTTCTTATAATGTGGCGACCAGAACTGCACACAATACTCCAAGTGCGGCCGCACTAGAGTTTTGTACAGCTGCAACATGATGCTGCGGCTCCTAAAATCAATCCCCCTACCAATAAAAGCTAAGACTCCATATGCCTTCTTAACAACTTTATCCACTTGACTGCCTACTTTCAGGGATCTATTGACACATACACCAGATCCTTCTGTTCCTCAACACTATTAAGAGCCCTACCATTAGCCCTATACTCTACACATTTATTGTTCCTGCCAAAGTGCATTACCTCACACTTTTCCACATTAAACTCCATTTGCCACCTCTCGGCCCAGCTCTGAAACTTGTCCAAGTCACTCTGTAAACTAAAACACCCCTCTTCACTATCTACCACACCACCAACTTTAGTATCATCTGCAATTTTACTGATCCATCCCTCAATACCCTCATCCAGATCATTTATAAAAATTACAAACAGCAGGGGCCCCAAAACAGACCCTGAGGCACACCACTCGTCACCGAACTCCACGATGAATATCTCCCATCAACCACCACCCTCTGTCTTCTATCTGCCAGCCAATTCCTAATACAATTAGCTAAATCACCCTCTATTCCACACATCTGCATTTTCTGTAGAAGTCTTCCATGGGCCACCTTATCAAACGCCTTACTAAAGTCCATATCTACTACATCAACCGCCTTACCCCCATCCACCTCTCTGGTCACTTTCTCAAAAAACTCAATGAGGTTAGTAAGGCATGACCTACCCTTCACGAAACCATGCTGACTATCCCCAATCAATTCATTTCTCTCTAAATAACTATAAATCCTATCCCTAATAATTCTCTCCAATAACTTGCCCACAACAGAAGTAAGACTCACTGGCCTATAATTCCCTGGAAGGTCTCTCTTCCCCTTCTTAAACAATGGGACCACAGTCGCTATCCTCCAGTCCTCCGGAACCACACCCGTAACCAACGAGGACCTGAAGATCAGAGCCAGAGGCTTTGCAATCTCCTCTCTTGCCTCCCAGAGAATCCTAGGGTAAATCCCGTCCGGCCCAGGGGACTTATCCAACTTCAAACCCTCGAGAATTTCTAACACATCCTCCCTATCTACTACAATACTTCCCAATTTGCAACCCTGTACCTCAGTGATCTCCATAGCTACATTTCCAGCACTCTGCGTGAATACCGAAGAGAAATATTCGGTATTCACCAATCTCTTCAGGCTCCACGCACAACTTCCCACTGCTGTCTATGACTGGCCCTAATCTTGCCCTAACCAATCTTCTATTCTTAACATATCGAAAGAAAGATTTAGGATTCTCCTTAATCCTATCAGCCAACATCTTCTCGTGTCCCCTCTTAGCTCTCCTCAATTCACTTTTTACCTCCTTCCTGGCTAATCTATAGATATCCATTGCACTATCTGAGCCTTCAAGCCTCATCCTGACATAAGCCTCCTTTTTCTTCTTAACCAGCAAATCAACTTTTTTCGTACACCAAGGCTCTCTTACTCGTCCATTTCCTCCCTGCCTGCCAGGGACATACTTATCAAGGACTCGCAGCAGCTGCTCCTTGAATAAGCACCACATTCCAGATGTTCCCAGTCCCTGTAGTTTCCTAGTCCAATCTATGCACCCTAATTCTCTCCTGATGGCCTCATTATTACCCTTCCCCCAGCTATAACTACTGCCCCAGCTTCATGCCTATCCCTATCCATCACTAAGGTGAACGTAACCGAATTGTGGTCACTATCACCAAAATGTTCACTAACTTCCAAGCCTAACACCTGGTCTGGCTCATTGCCAGCACCAAATCCAATGTAGCCTCACCTCTAGTTGGCCTATCTACATACTGAGTCAAAAAACCTTCCTGCACACTTTGTACGAAAATTGACCCCTCTAACGAGCTAGAGCTATAGCTATTCCAATCAATATTAGCAAAGTTAAAGTCCCCCATCACAATTACCCTACTACTTTCACTCCTAATCAGAATTGACCTGCTGTGATTTACTGTTACTTGAAGTCTGTTTCACTATCAGCTTATAGATCTAATGGATGGGAAATTACTTTGTGTTGCACTATGGAGATCTTGCATTATTTCACATGCATGGCCTCTGCCACCAGCTGCTTCTTGCACAACATTATGTGAGGATAAGAACAGTGCAGTTGTATCCCCTGCATGTACCAAAGATGTTGATGCAGAACTAACCTGAAGTCACACAGCCCAACTGGCACGTGACACAAGGACCTCAGATTCAGGCAAGACAGGCAATAAATGTGTTGTTCACTCAATAATCAAAGGTGTGAAGCTACAAGATGGGCCCTGTCTTATTTAAATGACCAGAAGCACCAATTGCAGGTATGGTAATTTATTGCAAAATGTCAGTATCTTTTGGAGATTCACTGAGTTACTAAGTTTGGAAAAGGGCATAGCATCATCCCTCATGAGGGTGGAAGGGGTGAACAGAGGACTAGATGGCCTGAGCACAAAGACTATAACAGGGAGAGAGGAAGCAGTGCCAGTATTCTAAGTCTGCAGCATGACAGGAAGATGTAACTGAGGTTGCAGAGGAGTAAGTGTTGTACCATGTCCTCTATCAGTTTGCAGCCAGACTCTTCCATAGTCATTGACAGTGACAATAGGTTATCTGAAAGATCAGCGAGACACCCAGCATCTCATTAGCATTCTCATATATGCTGCACCATCTAGGTCCACATTTAAGTCCTCCGCAGTAGTACTCCTCTACAACTATGTCCTCCAGCAAAATGGGAACACAAACTATCTTTTACCCTTGCCCCCACTGTAGACACTCATACCCAGATGACTTACCACTTGCTGATCTCAGCTCTATACTAGCCTGCAAGGTGTAAGCACCAGTATCTGATCTAGTAGTTGTATGCCAGATCAAGTGACGAAGGTCTCTTCATCAATGCTGTGCTGTTGCTCTCTTTCCTCCTCCTGGGGCTGCTGTGACAGTTCTTGAACATCTGAAGGAAAGAAATCAGAGGGTGAAGGGTGGTGTGAGGGAAGAAGAGGTGAGGTGGGAAGCAAGATACCAATGGTCACACCATCAGCAGTTTTTTCATTGTGTCAGACAGCAGGATAAGGAAGATCTGGAAGTGAAAAAGGAGAACATGGTAGGAATGTAGTTACCCTCAACATTCTCAGTGATTTTGGGGGCCATGTGCCTCATCACAACCGACTCCATGATGCAGATCACCATCTCCTCCATAGGGCTCAAGAAACGCAAGTGTCCTTGGTCCCCTGCCATTTCTGCTCTGCTTTCTTCTATTGTGTGCCACTTTATCCTGAAGGAGAGATGGCAGAATGTATAACACTGTGTTTCAATGATATATCTGTCAAAGAGCTGGAAGTTCATGGAAGCAGTGAGAGGTGGGTATGAACCACTGGCAACACTGGTAGGTGTGAAGGTCTGGTGAAGTGTCTGTTTGACCAGAAGTGCTGATTTGATTGGAATTGGGGAGTGATGTAATAAGCAATGGAAGTTGTTGGTAGTGTGGTAGGTAAAAGGAGATTTCATGTACAGATGTATTCTCTGATCTTGGCCACCCGCAAGAGGTCATTAGATTATTTGCTTCATACTGACAAGTGCTCAGCTCCAGACTTTGGGATTTAACCTCCTACCTACTTGCCCAACTCCATTTTGAAGGGTTACCCTAAAGGGACTCCTGAGTCCTGCAGAACCATGGCATCACTCCTCCTGCCCATCTGCATCAATGACTCCAACACCACATCAGGATATCAAGTCCATTTTTCTGCCCCAGTGTTCACTCTACTGTTCTTTATGATGCAGATATATATTTTCACAACTTCCCTTTAATGTAAAGCCTCCCATTAAAAGATGGCTGACTATACATGATTTTCAAACAATGCTGTTGAATCCTCTTCTGTGCAGAGGCCACAGGCACCTGGGAGAAGTAGACGGTAAACGGTAGTACTGTAACTGCTTGGGTCGACATTGCAGTTGTACAGATGAGATGGGTACATGAAGGTTATATGGACTCCACCTCAAATTGCCTAGGAATAGGCAGGTCATGAATTCCAACCTCTGCCCCAAACCAGTATAAACCCATATACTTTAGCCCAAAGTATTTATTTATTACAGACAAGGGAGAAAGATTAACTTGAAAGCCCAATTACCTTTCCATCCATTATCAATGTAGTTTAATTTTGATAAGGCTGATGTGTGTTCTCAAAGTGACTTCAGTATACAGCGAATCTAAAAGTCACTAGTGGCAGGATTTCATGGAGTATTATTTACTCATACAATCATCCTGGAAAAGTCTATTGTTATATCAACCATACAACACAAGAAAAGTGCAATTAGAGACAGTAGTGCACTTTATTAAAATCAAACAGAATAGTTAACAGTTCACAGGTCTTGAAGAGTCCAATTATAGAGGGATATTTTCCCACTTTCAAACAGAAGTTCGGGTATGGGTCAAACCCAGAATAACTGCAAAGTAAAGAATATTCAGCAGCTTGTGTTGTATCCAGAGGTCAAATTTCTCACAGGCAAACTCGGTACTATTTGAAAGAAGATGAAGTAGGTTTTTAAAAGACTTTAAAAGCTCACAAATCTTGAGGCAAAATGACACACCCTTCCACAGCTGTGATGTTGTTGCGAGTGTTCTCGAGACTGTCAGCAACTCATATTGTTTTTGGATAAAAGGATTTCAAAATCAGGCAGCAGTTTCAATCACATCATGAATGGCTATTGATAGAAGATGGAAGGCAAATAATATTTTCATAGTGAAGAATGACTTTTAGTAACATACCGTAAGGTCAAACATAAGGTCATCGGTCTACAAAAATGGTATCTCGCACTACATTGCGCTAGACTCCCAGTATTGTTAGCCCTTCTTTGTTACATAGCTTATCTAAAGTCAAAGAGACTGGGAGTTTATTGTCCTGTGTGTTGAGCTAAACCTTGGCAATTGCAGGTATGAAATTCCACAGAAGAGCGTTGTTTAGGCATGTCCATTCAAGAAAGTTACTTGCCCATTATAATCCAATTTGGAGCTTTCCAAAAAGCTTGCTGGGGTGTTGAAATTGCAAAGGACAGCTGAGCCCTAGCAGCTATCTTACTTTATCAGGGCTTATTTTAAAAGAAATGCAGTTTTTTAAAAAATGATACCTTCATGCCTTCACTGGCATGAGACATTGCAAACATTTACTACTGATCAGTTTACACTTCAACAATTTGCTTCTTCTGGTAGATATTATATCTTTTATTCAGAAACATACAAACTGAAGATAAAAATGCCAGACAGCATTCTTGTTCTGCAATACCATTACCTAAAGTAGCTTGTTTAACAGCTATAAATTTCCTTGCAACAAGCAAACTGTTCAGTTCAAAGATACCTCATGATTTCTTACTGCAATCTGTGATTTGCATGAATCACATAATTTTACAGTGCAGAATCCTTGATGTAGAATCCAACCATGATCATGAGCCACCACATCAAAACTAATGAGCAAGATAGCCACCTGAAATTGATCCTTTTGTATCATTAGGATACAACCTTGATGCTCTGCATGAATATTACGCCCTAACAGACAATGTGACAGTCTTGAAGAAGTTGAAAATCGATCCACTGAAGCACTGGCAATAGGTGGGCAGTGAGGCAACTTGTAGTGGGCACTCCTGCTCCTCCTCGCTCCACAAATCAGGTAACTAATACATTTGATCCTCACTTGTTGTTGAGTTACTTGATTTCAACTGAGCACCAATTGAAATTATTGGAAATTTAAAATTGAAACAGGACAACAATATTTGCTGGTATTTTTGTTTCCAATTTGCATGTTCATAAATAAAAGACCCAACATCTACAAAAGATGCAGTGTTTAAAATGTAAGCTGAACAGTAGTTAATATTTGTAATGTTATCAATAAACACCTTTACTTACACAAAATCTTAAAGCAACCAAACTGCATTAACAGTTGGATATAGAAAATGCTTTTTCATTTTTTTTCCTCATTACTTTGCATCCGGCTAGTGAATGAATCATACTTGGAACTTGCATGTCCTATCAGTCTAACAATGCAATTTAATTTAAAACTGGAAATTAAATGGAACTGCTCAGGCAGCACATGTAGGCAACAGGAAGGCCAACATCTCAAGTTCAGTGTTGCCCAAACATCTTTAAGTGGTTAAAAAAAGATTTCTGCAACTTAATGTTTAATAGTTTTTCTTGACTAATGTGGCACTCTAAACTATGATCATTGACTTCAAATATTCCAGTTAGTAACAGAAATTCATTCCAGAGACCTGTGCAACAATAAGCTGAACTTCAAATATAAACAACAAATAAATGTATTTTGTATCATGTAGAATTTTCTGCTAAATCTGAAAATAACTAACTTATTTCTAGAATTCATGAATATTACTGTAAACATCACCTGCAGTTTCCCTTATTGCAATATTTTTCTATTATGAAATCTTATTAAAAACATCAAACTATTGGCATCCATGCAGCGTGTAATACAGAAATAAGACTGGCCAGTCTTCAAGTTGAATTCCAAGCTAAATGAAATAAGTCCCACACTGTAAATGCAAGAAAATGATCCATTCATAAATATAATGAAAATGGATAACGTTCCACAAGGCTACCACAGTGTCAATGTGAACAAAACTCAATTTTCCACAATTTCTGAAGGAGGATTTGTGACAACTCACCTGCTGTTATGAACAGATGGGATAATTTCTGTCACATGTCCCCTTATGCAACACCTTTTAGCCATTGTATGTGCTGCATATGATATTAATGTCTATATACAGTTAATTGGCTGATTGGAAGTCGTATTCAATAGTTTGTTACCACTTAAAAGGGGGGGTCACACCATTTCTAATACAATGGAATAAAACCATTTCTTGAAAGAGCCAAGAAAAGCTTTCTTTATAACTTCAGTTAAAAGTCTTCTAGCTACAATGGTAGCTTGCAACTCTGTTATTAAACTTCTCTTGTAGCACAAATTTTGTAATATACTTTTGGAGGTAGAACAATGTCTAACTTTGATAATAAGACAGTACCACAAAATGTCATTGTGTCTCTGGTCATGTAATTATACATATCTGCATTTTCAAGACAGGTTAGTTGTCTTGCAGTAACATCTCATCAACATGACCTAAATATTGCTCAACAAGACATTTGCTTAGGTAAATTGAAACCATGCAGCTTAACTATTATTACGTAATATTTATTTTAAGATGGAAAACACATACCAATTGTTCAGTATGGCAGGCAATAGTACGCACACATTCATGACATGCTGGAAGTATGTCCTTACTATATTAATCTTATGTTTCTTCAGGGCAACCAGGCTATATCTACTGACGTTTAGTATTTTCAGGTGCCCAGAAAGATGGGTTTGTTTTAATTTATCTTATTATGGGGCTCCACATTTCTTTTCTGGTTCACTATCAACCAACTCCAGTTCACGGGTGCCTCAATTCACACAGTTGCTTCCTTCACCTGACCTACTTTTATGAACTCACTGGCCAACATTGGTGTCCATTGCAAGGGCCAGGAAGGAGGAACTGGAATTGTGTCAGCAGTTTGCTGATAATAAACAAATATGATGCTGGTAGGCTCATTTTCTGAAGGCTTATCACTGGTCTCTTGTGCTATATGGACAGCATCAGGATTGCATGCCAACTTGGCATCTGATTTCTAAGCCAATGGTTCCAAAGGATAATTTTTCACAGCATTTTATATTACCACTCAAGTTTTTTTAATCAATTTCTTTCAGACAGATAATGTGAACATTTAAGATATGTTATCTGTCATGTCTGTTATCAGATCCTCTGGGATATATTTTTGATTAAAAATATTTTTTAGTAGTCTTTGATTTGAACCTACTGCTTGTTACTACTTTTGCAGAAAGTTCTGTTCTTATCCATGTAATGATCATATGTTTTTTTGAAAGAATGATCAATCTTAACTCTATTAAACTATCAACATAATCATCTCATACAGAAATGCATGGTCAAATTTCATTATTTCTAGGTATAACCCTATATGAGAGCTACAGATTTTGCTTGTACAAAATTAAAGATTTAATTTAATAAGTGAAGGAATATGTCTAAAATCTAATTTTCTAAATGTTCAAGTATGAGTCACAAACATAAAAGGAAATGCATCCCAATCTACCTGAAGTGCCAGCTATCAAATCTGAAAGGCCACAATGAACATCTTCCACAATGACCTGCTTTAGAAACTACAGGAAACACTGACCCTTGATGGAGAATAGAAAATAGCAGATTGACCACCCAGTACAAACCCTGCCTCTTTTCCTTTTCTAGTGACTTGACATGAAATGCATTCAACTACTGCTCATTTGTGTCCCCAAGATTGAATTTTATCCATTTCGAGCCAAGAAAACACAAATGAAATTGAAATACAACTTTAGCAGCTGCACAAAATCGTTGATAGTGGATTGGTTACCTGATTTTACTTTTCATGGAAACCCACTATTAGAACTGTCAAAGCAAAAATTCCGTGAATGCTAGAAATCTGAGATTTAAAAAAACCAGAAAATGCTGTAACTACTCAGCAACTCAATGAACTATGAAAATGATGAATTAGTTATCCTTCCACAGATTCTACCTCGCCTGCTGAGTATTTTCAGCATTTTTTGTTTTTATTGGTTGTTTTGTGTCCTCACCAAAATTGAATCTGT
The DNA here is from genome assembly GCA_024679065.1 of Sphyrna mokarran. Classification (NCBI taxonomy): domain Eukaryota; kingdom Metazoa; phylum Chordata; class Chondrichthyes; order Carcharhiniformes; family Carcharhinidae; genus Sphyrna; species Sphyrna mokarran. The sequence goes on from JAGIQG010000015.1 coordinate 40,605,109, forward strand.
CACCCAATGTGTTGTTTTCAATGTGGCTAACCCACGCTTCAAGTATAGTGCAAAAGCAGGTTGGTTTAGCTAATGAAACAATTAATAAAACATCATTTAAAGATGCACTGACATATAGCACTTGATTACACTGTTCCAAAATGCATTCTCAGGGGTTATACTACGTAACATCAGTTGTTGCACAGTGAAGAGTTATCGAAATGGAAAGCATTCATTTCTGGCAGAACGTCACCAAATTAAGTCAACAGAAGCCAACATAATGGAGTGTCTTTATGTAATTTGCCTTTCAGAGGCAATTGTGAAGAAAAAGAAATTGTAACATTTTTCTGTTGGTAATATCCATTATACTTCTTAAACTATTGACGATTTCTGACAATGGTAATTGCAGTAAGAGACAGGGTGACTGTGAGAATTGAAGCTAACAATAAGAAGTAGGTTTGGTATGGTAAAGGACCAAGAAGGGATTCAAAGAGGCAATAACAGAGTAGATTTGAATGGGTTGTTTTAGTTCAAAGAAGAATATATAGAGGTTATAAAAATGGTGCAAGGAAGTAAAGAAAGGAGATGGGATTCTCCTCCAAAAAATTCCAAGTGTCAAATTCACATAAAAACTGATGTAAATCGTCCTTTTTTTTGGCAGGAATTTCAAATTTCATATCCCACATTCTCTGCACCAGTGTGCTTTACTCCAAAAATCAAGTGGCGAGCCCTATTCCCATTGGAGAAGTCAGCAGTATGTGCTGAGCAGACCACTGGGCATGTCAATGCCGAGATCAGTGCACGCGCAGCAGCCCCTGTCTGCCTGCCTCCTGATTGCTGGCCAAGCCCGCGATTCCATATACTTGCCTTATCGAACCCTGACCCCTTTACTGCCAGATCACTGACACCCCACAGACATGTACATGCTCCCCCCCAATAGCCCCAACTCACCCAGCAGACTACTTCCATCCCCCTCTTCCCCACCACAGTGGCCAGTCCAAATCGTTGGCCTTCTTCCCTCCCCCACCGATCTGGACTGGAGAGTGGTGGTGGGAGCCCACACCCCCATTGATCAACCCCAGAGGCCCCAACCCCATCAGCCCTGATCAGTCCATTAGGCCTTGCCCCCTTGGCCCTGGCACTAAGATGCTCCCTGAATATTGGCACTTTTCCCATTGGGCAATGCAAGGGGCCCAGGGCACTGCCAAGGTGGCGATGTCCAGGGAGCATCCTCCATGGTGCCTGACCTACTGAGGTGCCTTAATTGCTCCCCCACTTCACTCCAGCAGGTCAGGCCACAAGTGGGTCTGAAACTTTAGTTGCTGGCCTGCTAATGCTTTTTAAAAAGCAATTGAATGAGCTGCTGCATATAATTAGGCAGTTCTAAGTGTAATTCTTTTTTTATCTTAATAAACATTTGCTTTACTATAAAATCCTCACAAGTGCGTAATTTCTGAGTTTCTGAACCTCTCCTCAACACTATACAAGTAGCAAACAAAAAATTTTGGCAGCTTTTTAAATCTCTCTTCTGTGATTTGGGGCAGCTCAGCATTTAGTATCAGCTGCACCACAACACAATACAATGCATTTTCTAACATCTCTCTCCCATTAACATGTGATAGAAATACAAAATGAGAGTAGATGAATAGGGGGAAATCAATATCAGGCTTTTTAAAATAGATTCCTCAATTTAGTTTTACGTCCATTATATCCTTGATACCAAGAATGTATATAAAAATGAAAGAAGGATCTTTAGCTGTTGTTCTGCTATCTTTTCCATAATACAAAAAGGATTTCTTCAAATTGAAATTATTTTGTTCAAATTATTTTATATTTGTGTAATCTGTTGTTCCTGATATTACTGACTCCAACTTGTATAAAATTAGTAGAAATTGGTTAAAGGGGAAATTATTCAAATTAATGTAATTGCAACATGTACATTAGCATTAGTATGATAATACTATGCCATAAATCATCTAAACCTTAACATAAAATATCTGAATTACCATATTTGGTGCCCCGATTAATAACTCTATAGTGGGGTGCACCATGAATTCTGTAATGTCAATTAGAGATTTTCAGACTGGACAGTTCTTTCCAGGCCTACACTTATAGGGCTAATAAGTTTGAAGTTCTACATCCAAAGGTATCCAGCTCTAAGGACCTTTGTCCCAACTCTGAGAAAATCATGTTCTTCACTAAAAAGGTTTAACTCTGAAAGAGGCAATGTTTACTGATAACTTCACATTTACTTCAGGATTATAATAAATATTCTTGCCGCACAGCACAACTGGTATATTTTGTTTTAAATTGTTATTTTAAATTACTCTTTTTTATTTCCTATACATACAGTGAAGCGTGGAAGCAGGAGAATTGCATGGAAATGTTCTTACTTATCCCTAAGAAATTTAGTTCACCTTGGTATGTTCAACTGAACAATCTAATGCTGCAGTTATTACACATCAATGCAAGTATGTAATTATAATCCTACTAAGCCTAATGTGTGTTGGAGGAGCTGGGTGGAAGCCAACAACTTCTTCCTTACCATTTCGAGGTGACCTTGGATCCAGTAATTCTGAGCCAAGATTCTGAATTAAAATGGAACTAACTACAAAAATCCGAAACAGCCTCAATCCAATATATAAATACATTGGTTAGGACTTTGACTGCAGATCCCACTTCAGGTTTCAGTGACTTACTGTTATATGCTTTGTGTAAACAATTAAAAGGAAGGAGGTAACTCCATGAAAATTTCCATCTTCAGCAATGGTAGAATTCAGCATATGAGTGCATAAGGCAAGGTTGACACTGTCGCAAACCATCTTCATGCCGAATGCTCAGTGGATGATCCACCAGAGGCTTTTGCTGAGGCTCCCAATATCACAGATTCCAATCTTCAGCCAATTCAATTTATTTCTTGCGATACAGGAAATGATTTCTGCGTTGGATATAGCAAAGGCTATCGGCCTTATTACCATCCCAGCTGTGATGCTCTGGAAATAACACCACCCTTAATCAAGCTGTTCCAGTACAGCTACACAACAACATCAAACAGGAAAATTGCAACAAACAGGAAAATTGCCCAGGCACAACTAATATACAAAAAGCAGAACAAATCCAGTCCAGCCAATTACTGACCCATTAGCCTACTCTCAATCATCAACAAAGTGATAGAAAATTCATGAACAATGCTCTCAAGCTGTACTTACTCACCAATGACCTGCTCACTGGTGTTCAGTCTCAGTTCTGTCAGAATCACTTGGTTCTGGACCTTGGTACAAACATGATAAAGGTGGTGAACTCCAAAGGTGAGGTAAGAATGACTAGCCTTGACATCAAAGTTTAAGGCAGCATCTGACTAAAGATGGGAGACCTGGTAAAATTGAAGCCAATGTGAATTAGTGGAAAACTCTTCATGCTGGAACCATATTTAATAAAAAAGAAAATGTTGGTGACTGTTGGATGCCAATCATCTCAGCTCCAGGATATTGGCCAGGACTTGTTCAAAGGCAGTGATCAAGGTCCAACCAACTTCGGGCTACTTCATAATTGATCTTTGCTATGCTGTATGGTCACAAATAAGGATGTTCGTTGATGCTTTCACAGTGTTCAGTTCCATTCCTCAGATCCTGAAACAGTCTGCACATATATGCAGCAAGATCTGGAAAACATTCTGGCTTGACAAGTGGTAAGTAACATTTGTGTCAAACAACTGCCAGGTCAAATCCTCGACTTGAAATATTTCAATCTCCACAAATGTTGCTAAATATTTACAACATTTTTGTTTACATGCCAATAGTGACCATTTTCAATAAGAGAAAACCCAACCACTTTCCATTTACAATTAATGGCTTTAAAATTGTTAAATGCCCCAACATTAACATTTTAGGCAGGGTCAACATCAACCAAAAACACAGTTGGACAAGCCACTCAAATACAAAGAGTGGGTCACAAGCTGAATATTCTGGACTCCTCAGTGCCCATCCACTACCTATGAGTATCAAATCGAAAATGTGTTGATATGCTCTCCATTCACCAGGAACTTTGCAGCTCCAGCACTCAAAAAACTTATTACTAATTTCTTTCAAACAATTAGGGATGAATAAATAGTTAAAAGATTTATGATCTCACATAGTATATTTTTATAAAAGATATATAGATATGCTCGTCAATATTTCTAAGTTATTTTAAATTGAACAAAAACATTTAGAATGCTTGAAACTCTGTCTGTCTGTGACCTCAGAACAGAAGAAACATTGGCTTGTGGAATGGCATGGTGGCACAATGGTTCACACTGCTACTACAGCGCTGGGACCTGAGTTCAATTCCAGCCTTGGATAACTCTCCATGTGGAGTTTGCACATCTCTCCCTGAATATGGGTTTCCTCTGGGTGCTCTCATTTCCTCCCAAAGTCCAAAGATGTGCAGGTTAGGTAGTTTGGCCATGCTTAATTGCCCTTCGTATCCCGAGATGTGGAGGTTAAATGGAGTAGTGAGATAAATATGAGGAGTTATGGGGATAGGGCCTGGGTAATATGTTATGTAGGAGAGTCAGTGCAGACTCAATGGGTCAAATGGCCTCCTGAACAAGATTCTATGATTCCACGGACAAGTAATATTGTCTTGTTGAACCGTATAGCTCAGCGTCCAGTCTGCTGTTTACCATCTGACTAGCATCCTCACAGAAATATTGATTTTTCAGCCCATCAATCTTGTGAAGGAATAGCTCAACAGACTTTGATTCTGGACTCTGCTACTCACATGAACCAATACCTAGTTCCTCTGTGATGTCTACTGTAAGACTTTCTTTTCAATTAGACAACATAAAAATCAAGGGGTTGGGGAAATACTCCATTTATGAAGGGGTAAATAAATCAAAACACTTTCCAGTTTACAGAGGTGATGAGGGGAGAAATTAGTGTTGTTTAAATTAACTCCCCCTTCTGTCCATAACAATTGGCCTTGCCAGGAATGCCAGTGAAATGACTTCAGCAAGACACGAGGTTGGCCTTTTGCAATATGAACTCCCTGACTGAGGTCTTACTTTTACATCGAGCCTCCTCCATGATAGCGTGTTTTGGTGACTTATCTCTTCCGCCAGCTGCACAGCCTGAACTATGATGTGCAGCTCCTGTACATAAATCTGGAGAGACTTCGGACTTCTTTGCAAGCGTTGCCCATCTTTTACGAGGACCTTCTTGAAGTCTGGAATACAGTTGCCTCATGCCGCAGCTCTGTCCCATCAGGAGCAGAAGCTATCGAGAGTCACTCTCAGGAATCCACTCCTCCAACCATATAACTCCAAGTGCTAGTGGAAGAGGAGGGCATGGACACCGGGATGACCAGGATCAGGAACGTACTGGATGACAGAGGAGTAAATCCCCACAAGCTCACTGAGAATGTGGATGCAGCCATTCGGCACATGGCTAAAGCTATCCAAGGCCTTAGAAGGGTCGTGCTCGGACCTGAGGGCACACGTGGTCTCCGGGAGGCGCAACAATGTGGTGGAAATCTGCCCAAGTGTATCCTTGCTGGGAAGGAATTTCACATTGGTCCCAAACCTAGACTCACTCTTCCGAGTCAGGTGCCCCACAACTTGAGCCACCTCATGGAAATGCTCTCCATGCCCTTTGCTACCACATAGAGGCTGCTAGCGCAATTTCTACTATTGCGTCCTCGCACATTATCCAGACACACCTTGGTGGACCCTGTTGCCACCAGGCAGCAGAAGGTCCCTTCTCCATTATCTCAGGGACCTGAGGTGGATGGAACTGCACACAGCAATACTGTACAACCATAGGTTATATCAGTTCACGGACTCCCAGCTGTATGACAATAGGTTATATTAGTTCACTCACGTGTCCTTTATGCAACCTTGTATAGCCTGTGAGCTATGTCTATGTTGCACGTTATAGGCTGCATCCCCTTTTTAGTTTCCTCAGCACCACACTCCTAATCTACAGGCACCTGGTACCAGGAAGGAGGTTCAGGCAGCAGGCAATTCGGTGGGGGTTATCCAATCTGACCATCTGCCTCTATTCACGGCCAGGTATCCCTGGAGAGGGAGCATGCAGTGTCTGAGAGCACCATTAATGTCCTCTGTGCCCACTGGATATCCCAGAGACTGAGGTGTATTATTGATCCCTTTAATCACATTTTAATTTGATGTTTTGTTTCCTTTCCACTTTGTCTTTTGTTTCAGGTGGTTCCTCTCTTTTTAGGGAGCTGCCCCTTTTGAGTTTCCCTAAGTTAACTTGATTTCATTTATTTGGTTTTTCTTATTCGGTTGGACAACAAAAAATGTCCCTGACTGAGGTTATAACTGCTTGCCCAATCAGGGAGCTTCACTGGTATATAAAAATGAGAGTGTCAGGTCTTCCAAAAATACTCTAGGAGCAGAACAGAGTTTATAAATAAAGGGAATCTGGTGATGCAAACTGGCCTCTGAAGAGTTATTTCACAGCCCATGAATAAATAAAAAATTAGGTGTGTTCTGAGCACACACATGTGCATATACAAAGTTTGACTAATATTTTCAGAAATACTTTGTGTGGTTTGCATTCCCTTATACAATATGATTACACAAAATGGTTGTTCTGCTTGTTCAGAATTACATGTGTGCAAGGCATTCTTATTCACCTTTGAATTTATCAAACTGTCAGATGTTTCAGTTTTTGAGTATTGTAATATCACTGAACCTCTCAAACCACATCCAGAATTTTGAATATATGCAGCCAGCTATAATACGGCATGAATACTTCCTTACTGCACTGATGGTAACATATTTCAGTAAAAACTGCCAACCACAGCACTTCAAGTGAACCCTGCAGAATTCCATCTGCAATAAATATTGACTTAAAGTATTGCTTTATATTGATATTTTCTGGTTGTAAAAGGATCTGTAGTGGGATGGAAAGATAGTAAATTAGATAACCCTTCCTGGAGAAAACTGAAGTCCAGAGGTGCAGACCTCTGGGTGTTTAAGCCAGGAATGAGATGGCAACATGCTGTCTTTCCATCACCTCCTTTCCTCATCAGGGCTGCATAAAATGCAAAGGCAAATAACATTTTAGTTCGGCAGACAGTATGTGCCATGCAGTCCATCTCCCAGCCCAGGCACCCTATTCTTTGCAAAACTTGCATAGCAAATAGAATCCAACATACTCTAGTAATGTGGTGTATGATAACGTGGTGACTCTATACTTTGTCACCTTACATCTTGGGTATCCAGCTCTCCCATAAGCAATTACTCACAAATACAATGACAAAAGTCATTTTTTTTCTATTTTATAAAGCTAATGCCCTTACTCCTAACTGCATTCCTCTTTGTCGTGTCGTGTCCCCCCCCCCGGCCAAACACTGATCTTACTCTCGCTTACTTTATCTTCAGACAGGAGTCAGGACTGGTACTGCCACTAGGCAAGCCAGATGATCAGTCATCCAGGGATGGCAAAAAGACTGAACTGAAACTAAACAGAGATGTAACGTGAGCAAATTTCTACGAATGAGCAAAACTTCCATAGACATCACACCATCGTTAAGTCTAGAATGTTCTCACTCCCAGCTCCGCTCACCTGTCCTAGATCAACCTTTAAATGGCTTCGATCGAAGCTCACCCCAACAGCTCACTGTCCGATCCTCCAATCACAACCTCATGTTCCCACCAGCCCTCCCCGCACGTGCTGACTGACCCGCCAATCACTTCGACCTCTTCCCTACGCCACACTGTCTCGTGACCTGCTGGCCACAAGTGTTTGTTCTGTTTTTTCCGTTGTTCTGGATTTTTTGAAGCTTGTGGTCGCCCTTCAGTTATAACGACTCATTCAGTACTCCGCCGCGGGCTGATGTAGAGCTCATTTGCTCTCCAGCTCAAAAGTTTTTGATATGAAAGAGTTCTGAACTAAATCAAAGATGGGAAATTGAAGAGGGGATTCACAAAGCAGACAGGGGTTAAGGGATGAGTCTGCCGAATGGGCTTCCTTAGAACAAATTCAGGGAGCACTTGCACCGTGGCAGATAGAAAAAACACTAATAGAGGGACAGAACTTAGTGAACACAAGGTTGAAAGGAAACAAGTAAAGCCAGAAGGCTCCTTTCTGCAGTTTCTCTGTCCACAATATGAAAATGCAAGTAGCTGGAGGTCAAAAGATCAACTGGAGACTGACGTTGAGGCAACAGTTTTGTCTACAGTCTCCATATAGGGATGTTTGAGGGACATAACGTACAAGATGAACGACATGAAGTCTGCTAGGATTAGATTTGATAGGACAGGAACCTATCACCGGTTTGAACCATGACTCTGCTACCTTTCCTGAATGTGATGGCCGTGTATGATAAATCCCAGTGAAAGATGGACCTGAACAAATGTAGTAGATTAATTTTGTTAGGAATGGTAATCAGAAGAAAATTCTCAACAATATCCTCCAGCGGAGAAGAAATGCACTGTCAGTGGCTATAGTGTTCTATATCAAACGGCTTTGTTTTGCTTCTGTTGCAACATGTTTGTCAGTTTAGCACATCACCTTCTGAGAAAGGAGGGAATATTTAAGAATTTTCAAAAGTGGAAAAAATTGCTGAAGAATATTTGCACCTTATTAAAGGAGAAAAATTTTGGCAGCAAATCTTAGAATGACTGTTTAGTGACAGTTCTTGGTAAGCTAAATTTGACCAACTGGGGAACACAAAAATGTCATACTTCTAGTAAAGGGATCTTAGTATTGCGAAGCAGGTTAGCATCAATGTGAAACAGACCAGAAGAGTGTAGAGCCTGTCAACGTTATTGTGAAGCACATTAGGAGGAGTATGGAACAGGTAGGTCGGTATTATTGTGAAGTAGATTGGGAGGCATGTGAAGCAGGTCAGTATTATTGTGAAGCAGACCAGGAGATGTGTGAAGCAGGTCAGCGTCATTGCGAAACAGATCAAGAGGTGTCTGAAGCAGGTCAGCATCACTAAGAAGCAGAGTGTGAAGTGGGTCAGCATCACTGAAGTAGATATATTAAAAAAAATCAAACTGTGACATCACTGGGAAGCCATGAATTGATTACCTAGCAAGTATTCCTTTCTTCAGAATTAGACTTTTGATGAATGGTAGGAAACAATAAGAGCAGTGTGGGGTTTAAGCAGAGATCAAGACTCCACTTAGTGAGTAACAGCAATCAGCGAGAATAGAGCAGGGCATAAAATGGGGAGTGAAGCATCACTTGGTGAGCAGCAAAGCAGAGCAAGGTTTAAAACGCCGCAGAGAGTGAAACTTCACTCGATGAGTGGCAGGAAACCTTGAGAGCAGGGCATAAAACAGTCTGGAGTGAGTGAGACATCACTTGAGTGATGGGAAACAGCAAATTTGAAAAGCAGCTGGCATCACTGCAGTACATCCTTGAGTTTGAGATCTATATGAATAGCATGTTTGTGGATGTAGTCATCTCACAGTTTAGATTATGCAGGGAGAAAGGGAATGGGTGACCACCAGGCAATCAAATAGAAATAGTTCCCTCAGTGTAGCCCATTCTCCAACAGAATACTGATTGGTTTATCTGTGCAACCAGAGCCAAATCCATGGCACCATGGGTGGCTCAGCTTTACAATGGGGGTACAAAGAAGGCTGGAAGAGCAATAATGATAGACGATTAAATAGGGAAAGATATAGATGTTTCTGTGGCCACAGATGTGAATCCAGAATGGTTTGTTGCCTTCCTGAACCAGGGTGAAGCATATCACTGCTGAGTATCCTGAGGAGGGTGGGTGAACAGTCAGCAGTTGTAGTACACATTCCTACAAATGACAGGCAGAAAGAAGGTTGTGGTCCTGCAATGAAAATTTACAGAGCTAGTAGAAAATTAGCATGTAGGACCTCAAAAATAGTAACATTGAGATGACTCTCAGTATCATGTGCAAGTATACAAACAGGAAGATAAAGCAGATGAACGGATGGCAGGAAAGATGGCACAGAAAGAAGGATTTTGGATTCTTGGAATACTGGAACAACTCTGGGAAGGATGGGGCCTGTGCAGGCCAAACAGGTTGTATCTACTTAAAACCAGATCTGAATTCTTTCCAGGGCAGTTTGCTAATGCTATTGAGATGGGTTTAAGCTAGCTTGACAGGGATGTGAGAATCAGGAGGAACTATCAGAAATACCAAGATGCAACATCCAAAACTGGGAGAGATAGACAGCACTAGAGTAGGGAATAATAAGTTGCTTAATGAGATCAGAGTACGGTAGAAAGTAATAAAGTTAAAATGAGGCTTACAGTGTGGTAAATAAGATTGGTGAGTTACAGGTGCAAATTGCCATATAGTAATATGATGTTGAGATTTTAACAGAGACCTGGCTCAAAGAAAAGCAAGACTGAATATTAAACAAACCTGGATATAAAGGTTTTCAGGAAGATAGAAAGGGAAGAAAAGGGATGATAGTTTTGATTAAGGAGAGCAATACAGTGCTGGATTGAGAATATACCAGAAGGTTCAAGGACAGAATCTATTTGGTTAGAACTAAGGAACAAAAACTGTGGAATTACATTGCTTGATGTTGTTTATAGGCTACCAACTGGTGGAAAGGATGTAAAGGAACAAATTTGCAAATAATTTACAGAAGTGCAAAAATTATATAGTAATAATGGAAGACTTAAATTATCCAAATACAGACTGGCATTATAATAGTGTAAAGAGCAGAGAGGGGTATGGGTTTATACAGTATGTTCAAGAATATTTTCTACTGCAGTATGTTCCAATCCAAAGATAGGAGAGGCTCTGCTGGAACTGGTTTTTGGGAATGAGGTAGGCCAAGCGGATCAAATATCAACAGAACAATTGGGGGGCAGTGATCTTTGTATAAAAGGTTGTTATGAAAACTATACTTATTTCAGAATTGAGAGTGCAGATCAGAAACTTCAACACCCAATGCAGCCTGGAGCTTTTGTACATGCACAGTTTGGATGTGTCTGCATATGCAGCATTCTACACTTTTTACGTTATTTGGGCCTAATAGGCATGTACAAGAAGTCATGTGATTGGAAGTGGTATGCCATCAAGAATAAGAGTTCCAGGCACAAGACAAGAGGTAAGGGAGAGGTGCGAAAGGCAAAGGAAACATGAAGAAGCTGCAAAAAGAAGAGCCCCAGGCAGGGGCAGGGACAAAAAGTGGTTCCAGTTTAATTAAAAAGAGAAAAGCAGAAAAACAAGTGTCAAACAGGAAAAGACCTGCAGGTGGCAGACTAACTGAAGAGGGCTCAGGGGAAGCCCTGAAGATCCAAGAAGGCACCTGAAGGTTGGTGATTCAACGGAGAGACATTGGAGTAGCAATGTTCTACTCATCACCCAGCTGAAGTTCTGCATGTAAGTTGGTGCATGGATGTATAGTGGGACAGAGAAGAACAGCAGCTCAAGAGATGAGATTGAAACTCTGCAAGATGGGCCATTGTTGATGCCCTCCAAGTTGGGGCAACATTTGGATAAAATTTCAAGGTGAGACCTTCAAATCTGAAGATGGGAATCTCTCATGAAAGAAACAGAGATTTAGTGAGATTGATCTATTTTTGGTTGTTCAAAACCTATGGAATCTTGTGGTTTTTTTCATTTTGTGTCTTCAATATCAAATTTTGTCCACTTTAAACAAAATATTATTGGTCCACAGCTGGATTTTACCAACAACTTGGGACAGGATCATAACAAGTTTAGGTTGGCTATGGAAAAGGACTAAAAATAATTGAATGGGGGGGGAAGTCAACTTCAATGGAGTAATGGCGGGGGGAAATAGCAAATGCACTAATGGTAATTCACCAAAATTTGCTGGATTCTGGGGTGGCTCCTGCAGATTGGAAAACAGCAAATGTGACGTAACTGTTTAAAAAGGGAGGTAGACAGAAGTGGATTAACTATAGGCCAATTAATTTAACTTCTGTAATAGGGAAAATGCTTGAATCTATTATCAAGGAAGATAAGTGGAAAGCAGGTTGTATTTGACTTACTTGGTGGAACTCTTTGAGAGCATTATGTGTGCGATGGACAATGGGGAACCTGTGGATATGGTGTATCTGGATTTTCAGGTGGCATTTGACAAGGTGCTGTACCAAAGAGTGCTACATAAGGTAAAGGTGCATAGTGTTACAGGTAATGTATGAGCATAAATAGAGGATTGGTTAACTAATAGAAAGCAAAGAGTGGAGGTAAATGGGTGTACTTCTGATTGGCAATCAGTAACTAGTGATGTGCCTCAGGGATCAGCGTTAGGATCACAATTGTTTACGATTTACATAGATGATTTGGAGTTGGGGACCAAGTGTAGTGTGTCAAAATTTGCAAATGACATAAGATGAATGGCGGAGCAAAGTGTGCAGAGGATGCTGAAAGTCTGCAAAGGTATATAGATAATCTAAGTGAGTGGGCAAGGGTCCAGCAGATGGAATATAATGTTACCAAATGTGAGGTCATCTATTTTGTAGAAATAACTGCAAAATGGACTATTATTTAAATGGTAAAAAATTGCATCTTGCTGCTGTGTAGAGGGACCTGGAATAAATAACTTCTATTATATCTTCTTCCTTGAATCTGATACTATCTCTAATTTCCCTTGTGCACTATGGTTTGGCCACAATTCCCTTACTGCCTTTGCACCAAATAGGAATATGCCTGAATCACAAAACGTTGTTTTGCAGGTGTAGCAGGTAATTAAGAAGGCAAATGGAATTTTGTCCTTTATTGCTAGAGGGATGGAGTTCAAAAACAGCAAGATTATGTTGCAGTTGTATAAATTGTTGATGAGGCCGCACTTGGAATACTGTGTACTGTTTTGGTCTCCTTACTTGAGAAAGGATATACTGGCTCTGGAGCGGGTACAGAGAAAATTCACTAGATTGATTCTGGAGTTGAAAGGGTTGGCTTATGAGAAGATACTGAAGTAGTCTGGGGCTATACTCATTGAAATTCAGAAGAATGAGGGGAGATCTTATAGAAACATATAAAGGACACTGTGAGGAGGACAAGCAAGATAAAAGTAAGGTGTGCTGTCCTGCTGCAGTAGTACTGCACAAGGGGAAGAGCATATTGGTAAATATAGTTCCGGTAAGTATTTGATAATTTTATCACTGCAGTCTTAGAGCTAATTTCTGTGATTTATAGTTTGTAAGGTTATATTCAGAAGTAACGAGGAATGCAGGGCTGTTGAGAATCGGATATAATCTGAAACAAAACATCTTTCAAAAGTTTAATTAAAAGGGGTAAGACATGACAAGAGGTCTCCAAACTGTGATTTGCTCTTTGTGCACCAAGGGAGAGGCCGGGAACATTTCCAGTGCCCGGGGTCAGCATGTGTGCAAGAAATGTCTGCCACTGCAGCTCCTGGAAGCCTGTGGTTCAGACCTGGCGGCTAGAAACACTGTGGAGTATACGTGAGGCAAAGAGTATTATGGATAGCATATATAGAGAGGTGGTCACATCATAGGCTTAGACTCTGCAAGACGGAAGGGAATGGGTGACCACCAGGCAGAGCAAAAGGGCTAAGAAGGCAGTACAGGAATCTTCTGTGGCTATTCCCCTGCAAAACAGATATACTGTTTTGGATACTGTTGAGGGAATGGCCTTTCAGGGAAAAACAAGCACAGCCAAATCCATTGCACCACAGTCCATTCTATTGCAGAGGGAAGGAGTAAAAAGTGTGGAAATGAAATAGCTATTAGAGATTCAATTGTTTCTGTGGCTGCAAACAAGACTTCAGGATGGTAGGTTGCCTCCATGGTATTAGGGTCAAGGATGTCTTGGAGCAGCTGCAGGACATTCTGAAGGAGGACGGTGAGCAGCCAGTGATCATAGTACATATTGATACAAACAACATAGATTAAAAAGGGGTGAGGTCCTAAAAGCAGAATCTAGGGAGCTAGGAAGCAAGCTGAAAAGTACGATCTCAAAAGTAGTGATTGCAGGATAAAGCAGGATACATAAGATGAATATGTGGCTGAAAGGATGGTTGTAGGGTTTCAGATTCTGAGGGCATTTGGACCAGTTCTGGGGGAGGTAGGACCTGTACGAACTGGAAGGGTTACACCTGGACAGGATCGGGACTGATGTCCTTGGGCTGGATACCTACTAGAGTGGAAAGAATTTAAAATAATATGGCAGGGGGTGGGAACCTTTACAAAAGATTCAAAGCAGGAGAAATTAAAAACAAGAGGAAAAGACAGTAAGGAGATTAAGGAAAGTGATAGGCAGAGAAATCAAGGGCCGGAGTCAGATACGGACAAGGTAAAAAATAGTAGGAAAGAGATAAGAAACATTAAAAGTGCCCAATTTAAGGTTTTGTGTCTAAATGTTTGGAGCATTTGAAACAAATGGATAAATTAGTTGCACAGCAAGATGGAAAGAGATATGATATAGTTGGTATTATTAAGACATGGCTCCATGATGAGCAAGGATGGGAACTATCATTGAGGACTATTCAGTGTTTAGGAAGGATAGACAGAAAGGAAAAGGTAGTGGAGTTGCATTGTTGATGAAAGATGATATCGATATGATATTGAAGAGAGATATTAGCATAGATGATGTGGAATCTGTATGGGTCAAGTTAAGAAACAACAAGGGCATAAAATATTGGGGTGGAGTACGGACTACAAAACTTCAATGGTAATTTTGGGAAAAGCATTAGACAAGAAATCAGAGATATGTGTATTAAAGGAACATCTGTGATTTATGGGCAACTTTAATGTGCATATAAATTGGGAGAGTCAAATTAATCATGGTACAATAGAGGAGGAATTTCTGGAGTGCATACTGATGATTTTCTGGAGCAATACGTTAAGAAACCAACAAGGGAACTGGCCGTCTTGGATTGAGTGTTGAGCAATGAGAAAGGATTAGTTGGCAATCTAATTGTGAGATAACCATTTGGAATGAGGTGAATAATGACATAATTGATTCTGAGACCATGGTCCTGACTCTCAGTAAATGTATCTATGATTGTATGAATTGGTCGTGCTAGACTAGGAAACATTCCTGAAAGGAAAGATAGTGGACTGGCAATGGCATTTAAAGAATGAATAGGTGAAGTCCAAAAGTTATTTATTCCTGTTTGGTGCAAAGGCAGTAAGGGAATTGTGGCCAAACCATGGTGCACAAGGGAAATTAGAGATAGTATCAGATTCAAAGAAGAAGATATAAATTGGCAAGAAAATGCAATAGGCCTGAGGTTAGGGGGCAGTTTAAAATTCAGCAAAGGAGCATTAAGTGATTGAATAAGAAGGGAAAAATGGAGTATGAAAATAAGCTAGCAGGGAACATAAAAACTGCAAAGTTTCTATAGATATGTAAAGAGAAAAAGGATTGGCAAAAACGAATGTAGGCTCCTTACAATGAAACAGGAGAATTTATAAGGAGCAATAAAGAAATGCCTGAGGAATTAAATTTGTATTTTGCTTCACTCTTCTTAAGGGAATAATGTTTTAGTGAGGAGCTGAAGGAAATCAGCATTAATAGAGAAATGGTTGGGTGAAATTGGTGGGATTGAAGGTGAATAAATCTCCAGGTCCTGATAATCTCCATCGTAGAGTACTTAAGTAAGTAGCTCTAGAAATAGCAGATCCATTGGAGGATATCTAGCAAAATTCTTTGGATACTGGAATAGATTGGAGGGTAGCTAATGTAAGCCTGCTATTGAAAAACAAAGGCAGAGGGAAAACAGGAAACTATAAACCAGTGAGCCTTACATTGGTACTGAGGAAGTTGCTAGAGTTTATTATCGAGGATTTTGTAACTGAGTTCAAAAGTAGGACATCCAAAGGTAGTGATCTCAGGATTACTACCAGTACCCACGAGCTAGTTAGAGCAGGAATAGTAGGATATACATAGCTGAAGAGATGAACGAGGAAGGGGATTTCACATTCCTGGAGCAACGGGACCAGTTCAGGGACAGATGAAATCAGTATAAACTGCACAATTTACACCTGAGCAAAACTAGAACTGATATTGTGGGGGAGTTTTTGCTAGAGTGATTGAAGAGGATTTAAACTAAAATGGCAGAGGAATGGGAGCCTATGCAAGAAGTCAGAGGAGGAGGCAATGTGGACAGGAACAAAAGACAGAAAGGGGAAAAAAAAAAGTGACAGGCGGAGAAATAAAAGGCCAGAATCAAATAATGGCAATAGGACAAGAAATGATAAAAAGACAAGCCTTAATGTACAGAGCATTCGCAATAATGTGGATGAATGAATCATACAAATAAATGGGTAAGATATAGTCGCAATTTAAAGACATGGCTGCAGGGTGACCAGGGATGGAAACAACATCCAGGAGTATTCAGTATTTTTAAAAAGACAGACAAAAAGGCAAAGATTTGCTGGTTATAGAGGAAATTAATACGAAAATGGTGAGGAAGGATATTAGCTCTAATGATGTAGAATCTGTATGGCACGAACTGAGAAATATCAAGCAGCAGAAAATGTTAATAGAAGTTGTATATAGACCCCCAACTGTAGTGATGATGTTGGAAGTGGCATTAAACAGGAAATTAGAGACCCATGTGATAAAGGAGGATCTGTAATTACTGGTGACTTTAATCTGCATATAGATTGGGCAAATCAAATTAGTAGCACTATCATAGAGGAGGAATTCCTGGAGTATGTACGGGATGTTTTTCTGAAGCATTGAGGAACCAACTAGAGAACAGGCCATCCAGGTGTTGTCTAATGAAAAAGAAATAATTGGCAATCTAGTTTTGCAAGGCCTCTTGGGAATGAGTGACCATAATATAATGGAGAGTGCCGTAGGTGATTCTGAGACTAAGGCCTTGAATCCAAAAAAGGAAACTACAAAAGTATGAGAGATGAGTTGGTTGTGATGAATTTGGGAATGTTATTTAAAAGGATGACGGTAGATAAGCAATGGCAAATATTCAGAGAGCGTGGGTGAACTACAACAATTACCCATTCCTGTCTGGCACAAAAATAAAACAGGAAAGATGGCCAAGCCTTGGCTTATAATGGAAATTAGTGATAGTATTAGATCCAAGGAAGAGGCATACAAATTGGCTGGAAAAAAATGGCAGACCTAAGGATTGTGAGCAATTTAGAATTCAACAAAAGAAGACGAAGAAATTGATTAAAATGGGAAAACAGAGTGCAAGAGTAAACTTGCAGGAACCATAAAAACTGACAGTAAAAGCTTCAATAGGTATGTGAAGAGAAAAAAATTGGAGACAAATGTAGGCCCTTATTGTCAGATGTAGAGGAACTTATAATGGGAAACAAAGAAACAACTGACCACCTTAATATGTACTTTGGTTTTGTCTTCACAAAGGAGGACACCATCTATCAGAAATGTAGGGAAATGCATGATTTAGTGAGAAGAAGGAACAGAAGGAAATCAGTACTAGTAAGGAAATGGTGTTGGGAAAATTGATAGGATTGCAGACTGATAAATGAATTTCTATTTTGCAGTCTTTGTATTGCTATGTCAATCAGTTAAAGAAAGTTTCATGCATACATGTAAAATTAACTGGTTTCCTTTATAATGTCCATAGTTTGCAGACATTATTTGAACCAAGAGCAAACAGTAAAACGTGGGAATTCCAAAGATATTGATACTTTAGACTTGATGCTGGTGTTGGACTGGGATGGGCACAGTAAGAAGTTTCACTGTACCAGGTTCTTCACTGACGCACCTGATGAAGGAATAGCATTCCAAAAGCTTGTTATTCCAAATAAACCTGTTGGACTTTAACCTGGTGTCGTGAAGCTTTAGATTTGTACAGTGAGTTGTAACTCATTGCATGACTACAAAAATAAGCTGAGATAGGCCCCAATTTTCACTCCAGGTTTGTATATGCAGAGGCAGGAGAATTTCCCATCAGCAAAATCTCCCTGCAGTTCTGACTTTTATTCTGAGGGATTAGGCTAGGTTAGAGGTTAGCCCAAAACATGTGTGGAAACTGGACACAGGCTGGATGGAAGGCCTGCTTCTGTGTTGTGGCACTGTGAATTAAATAAAAAACAGACTGAAATAAAACAGCCTTCCAGTTCTCACCCCCGCAACACACTCTCCGTGACCTGTCAATGCTAACTTGTGCCAATTTGTGGCATAGTGCTGCCTCACAGCCCCAGGGACCCAAGTTCAATTTCTGACTTGGGTCACTGTCTGAGCAGAGTCTACACATTCTCACCATATCTCTGAGAGTTTCCTCCGGGTGCTGTGTTTTTCTCCGACAGTCTGAAAAATGTACTGGTTAGATGCATTGGCCATGCTAAATTCTCCCTCACTGTACCTAAGCAGGCGCCAGAATGTGGCAACTAAAGGATTTTCACAGTAACTTCAATGCAGTGTTAATGTAAGCCTACTAGTGACTAGTAAATAAATAAATAATACCCTCTAACCTCCCCACATCTCCAAGGTCCTTTGTAGACCCGATGCAACTTACTGTCAGCCCATGCCAACCTGTGCCCCTCCACATACCACAATCTGCCTTTACCCACTCATACCACTTACTTGGGATCTTTTGACAGTTATTTAACTGTTCATTAATAATTTGATTGATCTTCTATGACAGCTTTGACTGTACTTTGACAGCTTGAGAGGTCTTTGACAACTTGACCTTTGACATAATTTTGATAATTCTTTGACAGTCTAGCAGTAGTTTGACAGCTTGACAGTGCTTTGACAGTTTGTTCATAACTTGACAATGCTTTGACAGTTCTAATGAGTTACACACTTTTTACATACAAATGTGTCTATTTTTAACAATCCCAAAGGGTGTCTTATCTTTCCCAAAGGTGTTCTGGCACCATATTTAAAGGGTAGCTTTTCTCTCAAAAGAGATACCCTAGCTATGCAAATTAATCCACCAAGTTCAGAAGTTCTATCCTGCACATTCTGGATTTCACACTCCTGGCTTACTAAAATCCCAATCCAGTAGAGGGACATGTTGATTTAAATGGTCGCTGCCTCTGTAAATCAAGCGTATGTGAAGCCCAGCCTGACTTTAGTCTCATCCCATGAAAATAGGAAGTGCCATATTCAGGGGTGGGACTTAGGATTCCGAGGATTGTCCGCCATTTTCATCACAGTGGAGAAATTCTCTGTTCAGGCAAAAACCTGAGCCATATTGTCCCAAACATATTATTGTTTTCTGCATCCTTTTAACAGTCCCTGTTTATGATGACCAGCTTTGTTCCAGGAACACATTTTACAGTATCATCTGAGTGATATAATGCACTATAATGCACATTTCTTAATATCCAATGAAAAGTGTAGAACAATAAGAATGTACAAGCATATCAAAATCTTCTTCTTTTTCCTTATAAAAATGCAATTTATTCTGAATGCAGAACTCTTATTAATGCACAATGCAGTTCATTTGTATTCTCTGGAATACATGGTGCCAATCAATCAAAAATGCCTGTTACCTAAGAGTTCTAGATTTTCAATCAATCAGAAAGCCCCTTGGTGATTACATGGTGAACTGAGTGTTTGAGATCTCATTGAGAAGTCAGGTATGGACTTGTACTAAATGGCTTTGAGGAAACATTGCACTGCAGAGCACTGAGAGGCCAAGACCAGAGTAAGGGCAGGCCAAGGATTAAAGCTACCAGTGAATCTGATAATTTTTAATTATAGTATGAGAATAGGATTTACAGACAACATTTGTATTCATTTTCCAAAGTTAATTGGCAGGGGGACACTCTGAAGTGTCAGCTGGGGCATTAAAATACTCTTACACCAGCCTTGACAGCAATGATGTACAATGAGCAATGAAAGGAGACCACAAATCCCTGTCATATTGCTCATTCCCTACAAGGAGACAATGGAATTCACAGATAGGTAATCAGCAAAATATATTGAAAAGGTAACAGACCTGAAAGTTAACTCAGTTTTTCTCTCCCACAGATGTTGCCTGACGTGCTGAGTATTCTCAGTAAAGTTTTACAACACCAATTTTAAATCCAACCAATTTATTTGATAGTAAATTCGCGAGCTTTCGACTTTATAGCCTTCGTCAGGCAAATGCAGTGTTCTGGTCTGCAATAGCATTCATATGCACACAGACAGTTACAGATTGCTGATTAGAATGTGAATCCTTCACATACTGCTGAGTATTTCCAGCATTTTCTACTTGTATTTCAGATTTTCAGCTTCTGCTTTTACAGTGGCAGATGCTGAGACTAGCAGCATATTACCAGTGAAGATTAGTGGCTAAAGATACATTGTTGTCTTCTCATACCTACGATAGTCCATGCCAAAACAAATTTTATTTTCTACTGTCTGCTTAGACTGAAGGGTAAATGTTCAACTGTCCTTACCTTCTACACTCCTTTCCTTTATATCTATCACAGCAAAGGTTGGCACAAGAGAAGGAAGATGATAGTGATAATGAAAATAACGAAGGCCGTGGTAGCCTGTCGGTCATTCGTTACTTCAGGCTTGTGCAACCTTTTCATTTGGGGAGCCATATTTGCATATTTTTTTCACTCAAAGGAACATAAGCAACTTTCAGAAAGCTGAGGTTTGGTACAACAATAAAATGAATTTCAAAAAAAGTTGAAGTTTTAAGAAACAATTGTACAGCAATGTCAGAACAATAAATTGTTATGTTAAAGAAGAGTAATCAATAAAAATAGCCAGAATGTGAGAGGGTCAGTGCGTAAATGGGTGAGTGTGAGTGAGTGTTCGTTTAGTGAATAGTGGTGAGAATGAGTAAGAACATTAGACATAGGACGGAATTTTCCTGTCCCGTTCGCCATTGGAATCATAGCGGGCAGGAGGAGTGGACATGCAAAGGTCCGTTAACCTTGGGTGGAATTTACAGGTTTTGGGATAAGCACAGCCGGAAATTCCCATCCTGGTGTACGGCAGACTCATATTCACTTCACGCGCTTATTCAGTCTTATTTACACTATTCACTTGCTTAGCCTTCTGTATTCATCCTCCACACATTCAGTCTTGCACTCACCTCCAATCTCACTCAGTCTCTCACGCTCACCCACACATTCATTCAGTCTGTCTCATTCAGACTCAGTCTCTCACTCAATCCTCCGCACACTCAAGTGTCTACAGTGCATCTTGTTACTGCCACTGTGTAGAGAAGTGAATGCTTAAGATGGAATGTCCACCAGCAAGCTGCTTTGTCCTGGTTGGAATCAAGGTTCTTGAGTGTCGGTAAAGATGTACTCAACTTGGCAGATGGAGATGCACTCAAATGGGCAAGTGGAGACTTTACCACCACGCTCCTGACTTGTGCCATGTAATAGTCGGCAAGGCTTTGGGGAATCACGAAGTGAGTTACTCACCGCAAAATTTCCAGCCTCTAGCCTGCTCTTATGGTTACAGTATTTATATGACTTGTCCAGTTAAATTTCTGATGAATGATACTCCCTGTGATATTGGTGGGATTTCAGTGATGGTAATACTGTTGAACCTTAACGGGAAATGATAAGATTCTTTCTTGTTGGAGAATTCATTGCCTGGAATTTGTGCAGCACAAATTTTACTTATCACTTATCAATGCAAGCCTGAACGTTGTTTGGGTCCTACTGCATGTGGGCATGAACTGCCTATCAGATTGGCCGATAGCTTTCTGAGGCAGGACTTCCTCCTGACTGATGGGCAGAAGTCCCATCTCCAGCCAATTAATGCTCATTGAAGTGTATGAGCTTCAATGAGCATTAATTGAACAGGTATGGGGGAAGGCAGTATTGGTCACAATGTGTTCACTGCCAAATCCTTGGATGGTGGTAAGGAAACTTTGCCATCTGAAAAACCCAGACCTATGCTTCTTTATTTCTGTTTTATTTTTGGCTTTGGGGTCATACTAATTTTCAAATATTAAAATAGTGTCACATTGGAAAATAGTTTAGGAAGCACTGCTGTAGAGATTCCTGTAAACAGTAAAATAGTGTTCATCATTTCAAAGATTTAATGAAATGGAAGTGAAAATATTGATAAACACATCTCACCTCTTTGCACATTTAGTTCAATGGCTGGATCATTTGCAACCATTCATCAGCTAGAAGTATTGAGTTAATAATTGATCATGGCCTCCTCCCAAGTCCCCAACATCATAAATGCTAATCTTCAGCTAATTAGAATCACTCTTGGTCACTGTTTTCCAAATCTTTTTGCAGCACTTTTATCAAATGGCCATTCCTCCTGCCCATACAGGGTGCTTGGCGCCAAGTGCATGTAAAGGACACACAGACCTGTTATTCTTGCCTTACGTAGTCATACATTGTCTGCAGCAGGAATTTATCCAGAGAGAAAACAGAAAAAAGGTCAGGCGATTCTTGAGGATCATTTTTGGCAACCTATTTTTCAACATCCTGTGACCCACCTGCAAGTTAAGTGATATCACAGCTCTACACGATACCAAGAAATGGCTGGAAGCAGTGGATACAGAAATGATTTGAGCCCCAACAATGTCCCATTTGTAATACAGAAAACTTATGCTCCAAAACAAGATACACTCCCAGCCAAGCTGTTCCAACACAGCTGCATCATTGACATTGCCAGGTACGTCCTGACCACAAGTAGGACAAATGCAATCGAGCCAATTACTGCCTAATCTATCTACTCACAATTATCAGCAAAGTGATGAAAGATGTTGTTGACAGTCCTGCTCGATACAAAGGCTGTAAATTTATATGTTTTGGTTGTTGGGTGGCACGGTGGCACAGTGGTTAGCATTGATTTGATTTGTCACATGTCTGAGTATACAGCAAAAAGTATTATTTCTTGTGTGCGATACAGACAAAACATATTGTACGCAGAGAATGAAAGGAGAGACTGCAAAATGTAGAGTTACAGTCATAGCTAGGATGTACAGAAAGATCAACTTAATCCAAGTGAGTCCATTCAAAAATCTGATTGCAGCAGGGTCCATTCAAAAATCTGATTGATGCTGTTCTTGAGTCAGTTGGTACGTGTCCTCAGACTTTTATATCTTTTTCCAGATGGGAGGAAGGTGGAAAAGAATATGTCCACGGCGCATGGGGTCCTTAATTACGCTGGCTACTTTTCCAAGGCAGCAGGAAGTATAGATAGTGTCAATGGGTGGAAGGTTGGTTTGAGTGATGGATTGGGCTTCGTTCACAACCCTTTGTTTTGGACTGAGCAGAAACTTACCAAGCAGTGGTATAACCAGAAAGAATGCTTTCTATTGTGTATCTATAAAAGTTGGCGAGAGTCATAATGCAAAGCCAAATTTCCTTAATCTTATGAGAAAGTAGAAACATTGGTGAGCATCAGCACGGAGAGACCAGGATAGGTTGTTGGTGGTCCGGATACCTCAAAACTCGAAACTCTCGACCATTTCTACTTTGTCCACATTGATGAAGACAGGGTCATGTTCTCCACTAAGCTTCCTGAAATGGATGACTATCAACTTCATTTTACTGACATTGAGAAAGAGATTGTTGTTGTTCAACCAGTTCAGATTTTCTATTTCTTTCCCAATCTCCATCTCAATACTGTGTGAGATCTGAGTCACTGCAGTGGTGTCATCAGCAAACTTTAAAATTGAGTTGGAGGGAAATTTGGTGTAGAAATTTGGTACAGTCATAGGTGTATAAAGTGTTTCATAAAAGGTTGAGAAGACAGCTTTCTGGGGCACTGGTGTTGAGAATGATTGTGGAGGATGTGTTGTTGCCTGTCCTTACTGATTGCGATCTGTGGGTTAGGAAGTTCAGAATCCAGTTGCAGAGGGAGGAGCTGTGCCCCAGGTCACGGAATTTGGAGATGAGTTTTGTAGAAATAATGGTGTTGAAGACTGAGCTATAGTCAATTAAATGGGAGTTTGTCATAGGTGTCTTTGTTATCTAGGTGCTCCAGGATTGAGTGCAGGGCCAGGGATTTGGTATCTGCTGTGGACGTATTGCAGCAATAGGCAAACTGTAGTGGATCCAGGCAATCTAGGTGACCGGAATTATTTGTGCCATTTCAACGCACTTCATTATGATGGCTAGCAGAGCCACTTGATGCTATTCATTAAGACATGCTGCCTAGCTTTTCTTTGGCACTAGACCTGGGTTTGATTCTGGTTTTGCATGACGGACAATATGGAGTATGTGTGTTCTCTTCGTGTTCTGTGTGGATTTCCTCCAGGCGCCCCAGTTTCTTTCCATTGTCCAAAGATGTGCAAGTTAATTGGTTTGGTCATACTAGATTCCCCTTAGTGTCCCTAAGATGTGTGGGTTAGGTGGATTTGCCATAGTAAATGCGCAAGGTTACAGCAATAGGGTGAGGGCATAGGTAGGAAGCTCTTCTGGGGAGTTCGCACAGACTCAATGGGTCAAATGGCCTCTTTATGCACTGTAGGAATTCTATGATATTTCACTAAATGTGTAGAATTATACAGGTTGCAAATGTTCCTGTTATCAAGACAGGAGTATGGCTCAAGTCTGTGATCAAATCCTCCTGGCCTGTGAGTCTTACTAATTTTTGTTCCGATCCCTTGAAGATCAGTAAGTTTGTGATTGTTAGATCCTCACACCATCATCCCTGTGCATTGGCTATAATTCCCATCATGCTGAGAAAGAGCTCTAATAACACTCTTGTCTACTTTTAAAATTGTTAATGCCCATAACAATATTTGCTTACTTCTAGGTAATTAATAATCTGAACTGGTGCAACAACAACAATCTCTTTCTCAATGTCAGTAAAATGAAGTTGATAGTCATCCATTTCAGGAAGCTTAGTGGAGGACATGACCCTGTCTTCATCAATGTGGACGAAGTAGAAATCTTAATGTCAAATGATTTTAGTTACCCCATTTCAACTGACTGGAGTAATACCTAGCACAAAGGAACATGGTTCTGATTGCTGGAAGCTAATCATCTCAATGCCAGGATATTGTTGCAGGTGTTCCTCAGGGTAGTGTTCTAGATCCAAGAATATTCCATTGATTTATTAATGGTCTCCCCCACCCCCATATGGTTGGAACTGGGAATGATTGCAAAGTATTCTTTACCATTACCATGCCAAGAGCTGCAGGACTGCAAGTAGTCTAAGTGGGATTTTCCTGCTGTGGGAATCATTGTGGACGAGGCAGAAAATTTGACAGGACAGAAAAAGGTTTATTGAGTTTGGCAGGAATTTACCATCCCCTGGCAATTGGGACCAGACAATCACATCATAATTCCCACAAGTCCAGGACCAGATACATTTTGGTTGGTGTCAGGGTGGGGAGCAGAGATGAGGCCATGTGCAGGGAGGCTAATGGGTAGTGGTGTTAGTGAAGATGCAAGGGGCAGAGGAAGCCTCACTGAAGCCAGATCTTTGTGGGGATGATGGAGTGATATTAAAAGGATCATATGAGGCATCCTTGATTTCCTTTGGCAAACTGACCTCCTTCTACCAGTCTGAAAATTTAGGCTCGTTGGGAAAGTGCTGTTGGATGGTCAGTAATTGGCTGTTTAAGAGTCTCGAATAAAGTGGCAGACAGGCCAGCCTAGATTTCACTAGTCCGACTGTGAAATTACGGAGAGGTCAGGGCAGGCAAGAGACGGGTCACGAGTTCATTGGGTATTCCATCCAAAGATTTTACAGCCATCTTCCTCTTTAAACCTACCAGTGGGGGAGCATAAAATTCTGTCCTTAGAAACATTCAGTATATAATTATTAAAGCTTGCATACTATAGATCAATACATCACATATGAATATATATCCATCAATAAATACAACATATAAATATGGCTGACTGTTTTGCAATACTTTATGTCGAAATTATTTTATGTGCTCACTGTTGTAAGATGTTGTTTAGTTCTGTAAGTCTCATGAAGAGGTTCTGAGTCTTACATAGATTTAGCAATAAATGTTTATTAACTACTTGTAACTATGTACAGAATACAATATAAAGTCTTAGCTAGGATCTGTCTCCATGTTTGCCTCAAGTCTCTGTTCATGCCTAGATTCCCCTCTACATTCAGGTCAAGTATTCTTTAACATCACAGTGTGGGCAGTGCTATACCCAGTCTCACATTAGTCCTGTCAAAGTTATACCATTATACAACACCACACTTTATCCAATTTTTTACATCACATTAATGTTTGCCCAACATATCTACCTTACTTATGCTATCCCTTCTCTCTCCTTACAGAATCGGGGGGTCTAGAGACTTTATAATTCTTCCAGATCTTGTCATTACTGTAGCTATAGGAGTGGTAGGCTCTGTTGTGGTGTGTACTCTTTGATGAATAATAGTTTGTTTTACTTGTGGTTGCTCCGGCATTTGGTTGGTTGTCTTTAATTTTCTTTTTGCATTCTTTGGAATTGCCCTGTTCCTTGTCAACTTGGCATCTGGTATTATGGATGGTCATAGATGTATCCTCTTTCTTGTTGGGAGAGTGAACTTTCTGCTCCTCTATGATATTCATTCTGTTTTTCTTCTCTGTGCAGTGCTCCATGATGCATGTGGAAGTTTGCATTTCAAGAACAAAACCTTAATTCCCACTTGTTTCACAACTTTAGCCAAAAAAATGTGATTACTCTCTTATTTTCCAATTATTTTGAGGCTTATTAATCTTTTAATTCAGCTCAACAACAACTTTGATAAGTTTAGTTGTCTTTGTTTTAGAGTTCTCTGTGGCACTCATAAGTTTCAATGGGACATTCAGTTCTTTTCAGAATGCTTATTCCTGGTGACTGACTGTTACTTAGAGTCTTTAAATTCATTTGTTAGATCTTCAGTCCGTTTCCTAGAATTTTGCTCACCTGCTTTCAAATCCTGAATTTGCTCTTCCATATTGCGCATCTCTTCCTCCATACTGTTCAGATTGGATCAAAGTTCAAGAATTTAATCAGTTTTGGTTGTTAATTCTGCTTTCAAGCAACTGTTCTGATGTATCAACAATTCTTTCTCCTGTTCCAGGAATTTCCCACAATGTTTACGCAAGACTTCTCATGCTTGAAGTTCATATATTTTTAATTGAAGATCTACTTTGTTGAATTTGTTTCTGCAAGGTTATCATTTCAGTGTTTCAAGTCTCTTTCAAGTATTCTACTTAGTATGGACAACATTTGTGTTCTCATTAGTTCTTGTTTTTTCTTATCAAATTCATCTTAAGCTGCCACTTTATTATAAGACAGGCAGTTCAGTAAATATCAAGAGTAGTTCTGTGTCTTATATAAGCTCAGGTAATAAACTAAGGTGTTTATTGACTACTCATAACTATATAAATGTCTGATAATGTCTAAGCTAGAAGCTATCTCCATGCTTGTCTCTATACACATCTCTATGCAGTCCCAGACTGGCCTCTAGGCCCAGGTCATGTGCTCCTTTAAATCGGTGTGAGTGTACCATACCAGCTCTTTTGCGTTGCAAATTAATCTCCCACATTAAATTGCAATCCTATATTTACCCTTTTTATATCAGATCCTATACAACATTCATCTTGGCCACTCCAACTTGTGGACCTTGCTGAGGCATAGCACGTACCATTGACATTCACATTTGTAATCACAGTTTCTGATTCACAGCAACATCACACCAAAGTTATCTAAAGGCCACGTTAGCGTGTGAGATGAGTCAAATAAATGTTTACATTTTTACTCAATTTCAAATGATACAAAGTAATATTTATATAGAAGCAGCAGTTTTACGATGTACTCTGCTACACATAATGTAGCTTTAAAACAATATGGATTTAATTCTCATAGTATCTAACTTACCTGATGTAAATATATTTAAGTTGTGAAGATACTGTGCTCTTTGAACCTGTTGAGCGACGTTAGATACTACAATGATACAAATTAGCTCCAAGTATAAATCTCACCAGTAAAATAAAAATGCATCTCTGAAGAAACATTCAGTTAGAGGTCATCTGGAAAATATAAGCTTCTCCTGGCATGGGAGACATAGACATTGAATAGATCTGATTTGGTTGGATAATTTGATAGTTTATACAATAAGCAAAAGACTAACAATGTAATGGTTATGAGTTCAAAGTTGTATAATAGAATTAAATAAATTTAGTGATTGTGGGCCAACAGCAAGAAAAATTAAAAATGTGCATTAATATAATCTTTAGTGTAATGTAATCATAAATGCTTCAAATTGTCATTGAAAATCAGTCGAATGACTAATGCTTTTCAGGGAAATGAGTCTATCATTCTTACCTGGTCTGGGCTGATCGAGCAAGAAAATAGACTATTACTGTCCCTGGAAATGGCTGATTGTGGAAACAATCTCTATGGAGGTCAGTTATATGGAATCTTGTGCTGCAGTGGGTAACACAGAAGCTCTGGGTCCATGTTCCACTCGAGGACTTGATGGCCAAAGGAAAGTACATCCATAATTAATCCAAACAAATTGAGTGTCAAGTTGTAAAACCTTCTAACATACATTGATGGCAGATGGTAAGAGTGAGAGGGATTCCTGGTCAGCCATGTGATAGAAACAAAATTAAAGCCTTTACTATCAATATTCATATCAGAATATTCATATTCTGGAGTACAGCATGTATGGCAATGAACATCCTGTCATAAACTTAGACCTCTTTAGAAGCCAGTTGGCTGGGATTTGGTCGCTGTTGCAGCTGGGGTGAATTTGGGACTTACCTCTTTGCATACTCATTGTGGTGAGTCACGGTACTGTGGGGCAGACCTGCCTTTGAGCAGAAAACTGAAGAAGAATAATAAATCAGGCATTATATCAAGATAGGATCGATACAATTTCAGCCTAGTCAACACCATAATTCTCTGCAACCCCCCCCCCCCCTTGAATCTGGAAACTGGTGCCCAAGTTGGGAAATGAGTCAAGCAATAGCCTGACATAATTTTATTCACAAAATTATATCTTTAACTCAGTTGGATTCTCCAACCATCATCATCTGTTTATACGGATCAGACCCACTGGAAGTTGAACTCAGTGATATTGTTTGGTGAGAATGTTCCTCAGTCTTCCACATTGATTCTGAACCTAATGAAATCCCCTACTAATTAACAATTACCACTTTCCTCCTCAAATAATAGGTTTGTGCTTCTCCAGATGGACCATTTCTTAGAAGTTCTAAGCAAACAAGCGCAAAATATTTTTGTGGTAGACGTCCATCAGCAAAAGTGGCTCACTAAATCATGAAGAGCATAGTTGCCAGACTAGGACTGTGGCACAGGCTGACGAAACTACCACAGGGAAGTAACCTAGGTAACCTCATGCTTAATTATTTACCACAGACTTAGTGTTAAATTAGCAAAAGATTAATGGCCAACAAGTTATTAAGTTAGCAATTAGAGGTTAATAGGTAAGCATATCATTGGGTGCCGCAACCAATGGCCATAATAATCTGAAAAAGCTTGAGCAAACTCAGACCTGGTTAGTATTTGGATGGAACACTACCAGGTACAGTCAGCTTTTGCAGACAGCAGAGGTTGCTCACATCACCATTGTTTGCATTCACTGTCACAATTGATATTCCAGCCACCTCCACACCCTACCTTGTTCACATTCTGACCTTTCTATCCTTGTCCTGTTACAGCGTTCCAATAAAGCACAACACTAGCTTGGAACAATGGGGAATAGCACTCATCTTTTGACAGGCCAGGTTACGGCTTTTAGACTCAATATTGTGTTCAACAATTTTAGATAATGTTTCAATTTTATTTCATTTTTCTTTGTTGGTTTGATTTTTTTCTCACTTCCATTTTTTTTTGGCAGCATCAGTTCAGGATATTGTCATTCATGCATTCTTCAGTCACAACTTTTGTTTCTTTACTATTTCTGTTATCACTGCCTTTGTTTTTGTACTATGGAGCTTTTTGGCACTCAATCACAGACCTCCCCTTTTGATCTTTTCCCACCCTTTTCCTTTCCCTTTCCCCCTCCTCCTCCTCCTCCTCCTCCTCCCCCCAACCCACACATACACAAAATCCACTGTCACCTTTTCAGAGCAATCTTGCCAGTTTTGCTCATAACTTGACAGTGCACTAAAAACAAATTAAAGCCACTGACAACATAAATACAGGCCTGAAGTTGTGCCATGGTTCTTCTAGTCTGCAACTGTAAATTCAGCAGTACATCAGCAGAAACACTAGAGAAACATTGTAAATAAATATCCCTGTCATTTCTCTCCAAAGTTTCAACAAACTTGGAGTGGGCGATTTAGAAACCATTACAACAAAACCCAGTATTTAACTGATAGGTCATGTTGAACTCAGTCTGGGGATGGTGAAGGTGGAAATCTGGAAATGCTTTTCAGAAGTCAATTAACCTCTTTGTGTAGGAGTGAAAATCAATTATTTGCAGGCCTTCAAGAAATCTTTAGATAAAGTGCTGGGAAAATAAGTTAATCAAATGCATTGATTTGGGACCACCAGCCGTTTGCCTAATTGTTATTTTCCCTGCTCTTTTAATTCTTCCCAATAGTTAACAGTTTTCAAGATTCAGCTTTTTCAATCTCCTTTATAATACTGAAAACTTCAATCAAGTTCCCTCAAAGTTTTTACCCAAGGCAAACAAGCCAATATTATTAACATCCTGAGAATTTAACATTTATTATTCATCTTTACATTTTCCCAAGATTTTTTCCTGCATATGGTACTCCAGTGTCTCAACAATGCTTTACAAAACTACATTATATAACCTAATGTTCTAAAGTGAATTTAATCATGTATATAATGTAAAAATGTATGGAAATAATTGAGAGAGATACATTGACAATGCCACACTGAAAGCCTATATCATAAAGAACACATTGATCACAGAACTTAAGGAAATGATGCATAAGTGAAGATTTACTACCTTGAATTGGCTAAGATGTATGACGGAAATGTTTAAATGATGGCATATTTAGACAAATTGGATCCAAGTAAGTTTTGTTGTTACGCACAGAATGTAAACACGAGGGCTAACATTTAGAAATTAAGAACAGAAAAATGCAGGAGTAATTTATTTTTAATCAGAAGATGACAAATATGTGGAACAGTTTACCAATACGAGGAACAAAGCCAGGTTTTGTCCACAGATGGATTCAGTGTGAATAGGTCGAGTGGATGGCCTGAAAGTCTCCCCTGGCTGATATTATTGTTATGTTACTAAGAATGTAAGAAATTGGATGATTTACAATATTTCAATCGGTTTGATAACCTTACTGGAAACAACGTGAACAATTCCTCTGGGCTATTGTGTTTTATATTGTAATATTAATTGTAATGTTAAGTATGTTGTCCAACTCTTGACAATTAGGTCACCCTTAAGTAAAATAATCAGCGATTAAATTGAAGTAGCAGAGATGATCTAAAGGACATAGCAACTTTCTCCCAATCTCGGGTCAGGTAACAGCTTGTAGCCATCATAGTCTGAACTAGAACCCCTTGGGAAATATCCATTGATTTAAAATAAATACAATCCCTTCTCAGTATTCCATACCTCTGTACGATTTATGGGCAGAGATGCTTGTGTAAATAAAACATTAAGTATTGGAAGTATCACAGCTGACCGATTACCCTATATAGCTGCAGTTACAGGTTGTTTTTGGTTTTTTGTTAACATCCCAGTGTAATTGATAGCGAGCCAGGCGCCACTAAAGTCAATGTTAGCGAACGGCAGCCCCGGTAGAACTGTGTAGCACACTATTAGATGTCGCATTGATAAACATCTGCCCGCAGTACTGTCAGAAAAGTACATAAGAGAGAAGGGAATATGTTTAAGATAGATGAGATAGAATGTGAAGAGGTTTGTGTGGAGCAGAAACACGGCAGTATATTCTATGTTATTGCAGAAATCACCACCTAACCTCTAAGAGTTGGCGGTACAGTGCCCTGTGCTGAACGGGTATCCTGCTAACTGGACTTTGGTCGATCATTCCACACCGCGCACTGGTTTCCCCCACAATATTTCCCAAATTTCCCTTTATTCTTTGCACTTCCCCGCCCCTTGCCTTGACAATATTGTATCAAAACAAAACCTTCATTGCGTTGGGAACCAGTTATCCGTTTACTGAATATCATTCTCGAGTAGGTGCATTATTACAATCACCATCCATCGTGACACTGGCCGTAACAATATCAATGGAGAGATCACATCGTGATGGAAGCCCAAGATTTAGAACAACATGAATCCTTTATATATCTCGAATGTTTCTGAAAGCCGTCAGTTTGTCCTAAGTTTCACCTCAATTGGGTAAGCCAAGTTAAAGGTTATCTCGGTCCATTGTTAGTTTCACAATCCTATCGTAACATTGCTGCAATCCATTTCAATCCCATCTCTAAATAACAGATCCTCAAGGCTCTCCCATGCCTGCAGTTTCTATTTACACACTGGTTTCAGAGAATGGTCGTTACACTGGCCGTGGGTTGTCACACAAACAAATATCCTAGACCGCCAATCAAACCCAAAAAGAAAAACTAATTGGCAGCAAAATTTAAAAACAAAACGTTTCGCATTTTAATGATGTAAAAGAGGATTTTCTAATGGAGAACGAACTCTCCATAAAACCGAGGGGATATTTTATCAGCACCTTAAACCCCTTCCGAATGGAGCAATCAACCTGTGATATGCACTGAGATCATCGAACAGATCTGGATACTGGGAGATGCTGGATTATATCCCCACATCCCCAAAAACACACACAATAACCACAAAACATACAGAAACTCAATAGGGACTTGAGAGTTGCAACGATTTGAAATTGCAATTGCGCGACGAATTGCATTCCTTAAGTTTTAGACTTAATGCAATTCTTGGCAGATAATCTGATTTAAAACAAATTAGCTGGATAGTGCAAAACTTCAGAATAATCGCCAGTGGAAACTCTGTCAGTGAAGAAGCTGCCTTCCCCCTTTCACACCATTATCCAGGAGTTTGGATGTTAAAAGCTTTCACTTACTTTGATGACTCGAATATCCCGGGTAATAGCCATAATATCCCGTGATCCGTAAGATCCTGTCTTCGATGGTGGAAACCCCGTTGGAAGCAGCCTTGACGTCCATAAAGGATCGGGAACACTGCTGGTCTTCAGAGGACGGAGGAGAGAGATACTTGAGCTGGCTGAGATGCAGACTTATGTCCGACAATCTCCGCATGGTTTTGTTAGTGAGCAGGGAGCTGGATTCCGTCAGTCACTGCTGTCGGAAAGATCAACCACCTCCGCCCCCCCCCCCCCCCCCCTAACAAAGACTCTCCACTACAACACTGTCACATCTAGGGGGCAGCCCTGCATTCACCTACCAAACTCAGTGCAGTGTCCCACACCACTGACAGCAGCAGATTTTGTATACAAATCAAGAGGAAAACACTCAGCTACAATATGGACACACAGATTGTGTGTGTCTTTTTGTGTCTGGAAAATTAATAACTGGTTGCTTTTCTTTTTAAACGTGAGTTGCATCGAAGATCTGCGTCAGACATCTCTCGCTGTGAAGAACAGCCTTTGCACCAAACCGCCCCCTCTACAAACACTCACACACAGAGGCAGACACCGTCCTCGGCAAATAGCGTTCTGCCCTTTGGGGGAAAGACTTAGCTCATTGCTGGAAGTAATGCAGAATGCAATGGTCTGAAATGCTGCCTTTATTTCACTCTAGTTCTATTTGGTATTGGAAACCTCTAATCTGAAAATTAGAATGTGTTTTAATTCGGTTTTAAAAGTTTTTCTCAATTCGAATCAAGATTTTTGAGCCAAATTATTTGTTATAAGATTAGTCACTCCTATCCGAGCAACAAATCATAACCGCAAGCAACCATCTAGTGGGACTGGTTATGGGATTTATAAGCGGTTGAGGTGAAGACAATAATAAAGCGCACTAAAAGTTAATAGGATAATAAAAATTGTGCATCAGTGACTAATGTCTGTGGCAATTACAGTCTGTATGTTCATATGCTGTATATAATGAGCTAATTGTAACATAAGATTAAATAACTTGTATTAAATCCATTGGTGATCATATATAGAATACTTCCTACCCTTGTTCGCTGGTTTAAACTATTAATAGAAGAACCATATCACTTGTGCTATTCATTGTTTCCTGCAAAATTCGTTTTAATCAGCATAATTAATTAATATACTTTTCAACATTAACTGTCCAGATACAAAGTGAAAATAACATTTATAAGCCACAGTTTATAACAAAAGGAAATGCAGACATTGCCAATAGTTGGTTTCATTGCGTTGCTGTTATAACCTCTACTAAACAGCTTCAGAATGAGTAACTTGGCTCAAACTAAAAACAATTAATCTGGACTAGAACTGTGATATGTGAAATAAGTCACATCACAAAGATTGTCCATTGCCAGAGCCTGACCTACTAGAAGGGAAGCCCTTAAAAATCTCCAGATTCGTTCCCAAAGCATTTCTGGGAACAGAAATAGTAATCAACCTGTGTTTAATAGGACTTGGCGCTTTTATAAAGGAAATAATAGACCACTGAAGGCATTGGTTTAGTTGGAATTTCAAATTACCTCAGATGAAGCCAATATTTTCAATTTGAAGAAGGGGACTAGTTAATCTCTCCCTCTGAATCAGAAAAAATAAATAATTATATTTTAAATTCAGTAATGTAAATAGCTCTGGTGTCAAGTTAATTGAAAAGAAAATGAAGCATTGTGCAAGTACATTCTACAGCATTCATTGACTATTTATTTTGCTCTACTGAAGGAGTCAAACACCACCACTGCTTTCTTATACTACGAGTCAGAGATGGCTAGCTCCTAATGAATGTTTTAATCCACTGCACTGCAGTAATGAAGGTAAGATAATGAGCTGTAGCAGACTGGAAAATATGCTTGATACAAAGAAACTGCTAAATTTGAAATTTTAAAGCATAACCCCAACATCTTAAGAAAATGAGGTTTTTTTAACTTAACAGAACAAACCTAAATCTGAAGAATTAAATGTAGCAAAATCAATAAACATAAAGTGACAACTAAAAAACAACAGTAGGCTCAACACTTCAGCTTAGCTACTGAATAAAAAACATATTTTGTGTTAAAATACCATTAATTTATATAACATCTTCGAAAATTATATTATGTGATAGCTTGAGTTTCCCATTGCCATTTTGACTTGGCAGGTATCCTTCTGCCACTGTTATGCCTTTACATTTGATTAAAATTCAAACTTCTTTTGATGGCTATCCTCCTTCTCCCTTTGTTGCATTTTTAAAATTCTGCTTCCCAAAACTTCTTATTTTGCTTAATGTGTTGTATTGTTAATCTGTTTTTTTTTGATTGCAGACTTGTGTTAGATTGCCTT
This sequence comes from Sphyrna mokarran, assembly GCA_024679065.1. Taxonomy (NCBI): domain Eukaryota; kingdom Metazoa; phylum Chordata; class Chondrichthyes; order Carcharhiniformes; family Carcharhinidae; genus Sphyrna; species Sphyrna mokarran. The sequence goes on from JAGIQG010000015.1 coordinate 40,640,249, forward strand.
GAAATCTGGAGGTTAAGAGATGCTTTGAGGGTGACAGATGGAGCAGATAGAGAAACTCATTCCACAGAATGGAGTGGAAGACAAAGGGGCATAATCTAAAAATTAAAGTCAAGACCGAATTTATGAAATACTTCTATGCACAAAGGATGGTAGAGATTTTGAACTCTTTTCCACAAACAGCAATTGATACTAGACCAATTGTAAATTTTAAATCTATGATTGATATATTTATGTTAGCCAAAGGTATTGTTAGGATATGGATGGAAGCGGTGTGTAATGTATCCAGCCCTACTACTGTGCAAGTTGCATCATGAGCTTAAAAGCTTAATTCACTCATCAAAAGAGCCAATTAATTATCTTTGCTACTGTACACCGCAGAATAAAAGACTTTAACCAGACTTCTTCTAAGAAACTCAGAATGATTGATTTATTATAAAACAAAACTACTTTTTTAAAACAAGGTGCAAGAACTGGTTAAGATGCAATTGTACTCTGGAATACCCATAAAATATTTTTATAACTACTCCACGCACACACAAGCAGATTGGGTCTTTGCAGAGATGGACTTTGACGAATAAGCTTTATAAGATAAAGGATAATGTTCTCTGGGTTTTGAGACTGTCAGTCTGGAGCTCCCATATCTTCATGTGAAGATGGACTGCTGGTCTCAGTACTTGTCTGGAAGTTCTCACCAACAGAGTTTTGACAAGTAGGAGAATATAGAACTGGATCAATTTTTCTTGCCTCAGCTTTTTAGATTTCCAAATGCAGGCAAGTTATACCCAGATGAGAACTCTCTGGTCAAACTCTCAGATTGATAATTGCAATTGTAATTTCAGGCAAGATAGGGAGAGATTGGGTTAGGATTGCTTTCCTTCTCAGCTTATTCCTCAAATCACACTGATTTCAAAAACAACAGGTCCAAAACTTAAAACTTGCCTCAGTCAAGTGATTTCCAGTAAATCTCTAGATTTTGCCTTTACGAGTTTTTTCCCCCATCAATTAAAGTGATTGCAGCTCAAAACAAATAGCTGTTTCCCCTCAAGTACCAGGCAGATCACAATGATTCCTTATAAAATGCATACTTGTTGATAGACTTTAAAAAACTGCAAGTCAGCATCCACTGTCTAGATCATGTAATGTCCTTCTGTATTTAAAAAAAATAGTCTTGAAAGATATTATTCTAACTATATTAAGGGATACGGGGCAAATTTTATTATGCAAACCCCCATGATCTCATTGATGGTGGAACAGAATTGAGGGTTGCATGCCTTAACCTGTTCCTACTCATATAGGTCACTATCATTAGAAAATCATATTACAAGAAAGGCTGTGTTAGTCATTTCGTATGTGGAGCTGTTTCCATTGGTTACCTTCTTCACTATCGATAGCAGTTTGAGCAAAAGCATTTACTCCAGTATACTATGTGAAATTGATTGACTTTAGTTCATTTCATCTCGGGAGGAAGATGAATAACCATAGATAAAATTACAGAGATAAAACTTTGAAAATTGCCCTATTCTTTAAAGATAACTAAAATAAAACTATAGGACATAAATTTAATTTCTGACACTCCTGTACAATACTGATAGTAAGATACATGATTAGGAACTGATTTAGGCCATCCAGTCCTCGATTTGGTCTTCAATGAGATCATGGGAGTTTACATGCCAAAATTTGCCCCTTAACCATTCATATTAAAATAATATCTGTTGTTTTTTTGGATGAGGCATTAAACCAAGTGCCTTTCTGCCCTCTCAGCTGACCATAAAATTATCCAGTAGCACTACTTCAAAGACTTGTATCCTGACCAATATTTATTCTTTAACCATACTGCCAGAAACATTATCTAGGTTGTTGTTTGTCAGGCCATTGCTGTGCCCAAGTTCACTTCTCTGTCTCCCTCATTATAAAAGTGACTACATTTAAAAAGTGTAAAATAGTTCCTGTAAACAACTGTGGAATGTTCTGAAGCAATAACAGGTGTCTCATAAATGCAAGTGTTTCTTTCTTCATTTGTATTCTAGAGGAATTATCTTTAAGGAAGAGATCAATTTCAAGAAGTGTCAAGGAAAGTAACACTCAAAATAAATCTCCAACTCATTACAATTGCTTCTAACATTGACAGGGTAAGGGATTTCAAGGAACTGCGGTGTCATCTTGTGTCCTATTCATAGATTGTTACAACAAAATAACTTTTTAAATGACTTTTCACACTCTGTGATTGAGTCCTCCCTGAAATTGATTTACTCTTTGTGGTGAAACAAGCAATACTTCAACACTTCTGCATAAAATTGTATTTGCGCTTGCGTTTAAATGAGCAAATCTGCTGTCCTACTACCAAGGCAGCATATGGATGCATTAAGCCAATGTTCCAGCTGATTCCATAATAATTGCATAAGGGGATGATTTTACTCAGATCCATAATGCAGCTGTGGCATGGCAATCTATTTCTCATATTCAGTGCTCATTTTTTTCAAGTTGCTTTCATAATTAAAAATATTACACTTGCAATTCGACTGAGATAAACTTGGGGACCCCTGAGTGTACTCCATAATAAATTTCTCCTATACTTTGATGTAATTGTTAAACAGGCTTCTTGGGTGTTAAATGGGTGCTACCAACTGGAAAATTAAGTAGAGTCCAGTATAATGTTTGCTAATTTTCCTTTGGTGCTTACAAGGGTAATTGTGATCTGTTCAGGAATTGTCTGCTAGGTTGTGGGCTGAAGTATGCAATTGAGGCTAACAATTCTGCCAATTTAATGTTATTTCCACCATTCATCCATGCAAACTGGGGTATTGGTAGATACTAGGTCATTACAAAAGCATGTTCACAAATCTTGTAAAAGGATTGCAAAATGTCAGAATATTACTGAATCATTTTGTTTTAACTGTGTTCTTTTATCTTACTGGTTTTTAGGATCCTCTGCAACAATTCTCATTTTGCTTTATTTTGTCCACAATAGCCACATCTTCCGACATGATTTCTCTATGCTGGTGTTTTCAGAATAAGAAAGAACAGAACAATTATCGGGATGTCACGCTACATTAGAGGAGCTCTGCATGAACTCACTGCGGTATCTGCGTACCAGAATCTAGGGACAAAGACGTATATATCAGTGTCATATATCAACATTACCTGGGTCTCGATGCTATGATTCGCAAAAGGCAACATGGCAGAGTTATACTGTATTCTGTAACTGACTGCTGTCACCAATTCCTTTTCACAGGCATGGTTGTACAGTGATGAGCAAGTATACAAAATCTTTATGTATTAATGTATTGGAAATCAGTTCAACTCCCACTGGACAAATAACAGGAATAAATAACCACTTGTCACCAGATAGGTAAAACAAGTGTCTGATGCCTCATTTACTTGAGCAATTTCATCTCCTTTTTGCATACAAAACTAAGCATTGAGTCACCTTATTGTAGTCGGATTTCCAAATTGCGTCATGTGGTATTACATCTAGTGCAATGTCACCATACATGTGTCTCAGGAAGAATTCCATTTCCTGAATATTTATAAATGCACCAGATTACGCATACCAAGCCTTTAATTGATATTTTCACTTTGAGGTAATCTACCATCCCAACAAAGAATTACCAACAGAAGTTGCTTTGGAACCAAAATTATCTTCTGGAGTCTTAGCCTTTCTTACCTATGTCACATCCAAAAATCATACTGGTTAATTGCATTGGCCATGTTAATCCACCCTCAATGTACCCAAACAGGTGCCAGCGTGTGGCAACTTGGGGATTTTCACAGTAATTTTATTGTAGTGTTAATGTAAGCCTACTTGTGACACTAATAAGTGAACTGAAACTTAAAAACTTGTGTGGTGCCAGAGAACACTTCATAGAACAGTACAGCATCGAACAGGCCCTTCGGCCCACAATGTTATGCCGAACATAATGCCACATTAAATGAGTCCCTTCTGCCTGCCCTTGGTTCAGTGGAGGTATAATGACGTGCTGACACTCAGCAGAGTAATCATTATTGGCATGGGATTCATGTGTCAGGACAGATTATGGGGCCATTTGTAATATACCTCAGTGCAACTTTTAAGCAATGTGTGCATTGAATGCTGCATAGATTTGTCTGCAAAGAGGTGGTATCAGGGAGATTCTTTTGAAGGAAAACGAAAATACATAAAGAATCTTTAAGAACATTAGAAGTAGAAGCAAGAATATTTGCTCAGATTTGTTGTGATGGTTGGATTTCCACTATCACAGGAGAGTCTTAGAAAGACAGATATTTTGCTTCTCACGGAATCAAGGTATGGTGGGGAGTGAGTGAGAAAGTGAATTAAGTTTGATGATCATATTGAAAATCAGAACAGACTCAGGGAGGCCTATCATTTTCACCTGCTCACATTTATACTCTTATGTTCTAATGTCATTGATTGCATATATGTGGCACCTTCAGATCCACCTGAGGTGTTCATGAATCACAAGGGATTTCACTCCTTCAACATTTAACTTGTTTGGGACCACCAAAAAGATATCATGCATGCCTGTGCAAGATATTCTGGACACAGTCAGAATGCACTCATTTTTAGGCAATTATATTTCCCACAGTTTTTACAACTATACAAATCCTTCTTACAAACAAGCTACCCTCTGAGAACCTGACTGAGGACTCTTATGAGGAACCCTACCTCAAAAGAATGCAGAGGAAAAGCACAACAGGGACCACATTGCCATGTGATTATTGATGGAATAAGCCATTAAGTTGCTGAAGATGCAATTCAAGTAAGGGTTGAGGAAGGCCAATCTTCAACATGCCCATCAAGAATCTCTAGAATGATTATGATTTGCTGTACAGTATACATAATACTATAGAAAGAAATGGAGCTGCAGCAACAGGAAAGGTGCAGAACAATCAGCAACTTCCTCCAAAGTGGAAGAAAAGGAATCTGAAACCAAAGAGAAAATACTGGAAAATCTCAGCAGGTCTGGCAGCATCTGTAAGGAGAGAAAAGAGCTGACGTTTTGAGTTCAGATGATGCTTTGCAAAAGCTCAAAGGCATAGAAAGTGGGAGATATTTATACTGTAGGTTGAAGGAATGAAAGATGAGTCATAGCCACAGAGATCAGGAGAAAAGGATACTAATGGCTGTCCATAGAGAGAATAAATGATGTGAATAGACAAACAGTAGAGAAACTGAAATCGGAGTAAGCAGTGACAGATGAAGATGTGTGTGGAGTTGCGGGGGGTGGGGGGGTGGGAACGAGTTAATGAGTCAGAAAGATAAAACTTAGAAAAAGAGAAGGAATCTGAGTTGGCCATTATGTCTGCTGCCATTCATTGAGCTGGCAGAGTAAATGATTGCTGTTGCAGAGTGCGCAGCCATTCTTTTCACCTCCCCATTACCTCCCCTCCCCGCCGCCAATCACCAAACCGTGTGCATCGGTTCCCTACCCCTCACAGAAAGCCCACCCCCAGTCTGGTTCTGCCCCCAGTAAACCTCACCCTCCTCAGACCCCATCCCCTTGGCACTGCCAGAGTGTCAGGCTAGCACTGCCCATATGGCAATCCCTTTGTCCTCAATCTCCCAGAAGGGCCTCAATGGCCTCCAGTTCTATCAGCAAGGCCATCACAACAGGTCCACATTGATGGTGAACCATATGAGATCCTCGCCGAGGAGAACATTCCCGTGAGGCCTCAGAGGCAAATGAGCCCAGACAATTCTAATTCTATTTATATTAGGTTTTAAATAAATTTAAATAATATATTCAGCTTCACCCCCTTCCCAGGCACGGAACTGAATGCATCAGATATCCAGTGCCGGTAAGGTTGTAAGAGGTAAGAAATCAGGTGCAAACCTGATTTCTGAGCTCTCTTGCAAACTTACCAGTTCATCCTGCCTATCAGCCAGTGGGGTGAAAACATAGAATCATAGAATTCCTGCAGTGTAGAAGGAAACCATTCAACCCATTGAGTGTTCACCGACCACAATCCCATCCAGGCCCCATTCCATAACCCCATATATTTACCCTGCTAAATCTCCCTGACACTAGGGTCAATTTAGCATGGCCAATCAACCTAATCCACACACCTTTGGATTGTGGGAGGAGGCAAGAGAATCTAGTGAAAACCCAGCAGACACAAGGAGAACATGCAAACTCCACACTGACAGTGACCATAGGCCACAATTGAACCAGGGTTCCTGGCACTGTGAGGCAGCAGTGCTATCTCCTGTGCCACTGTGTTGGACATGTGACAATGGAATGGTAAGAACACCCCCATTATCATTCTTATCAACTTATTATAATTCCACATATGAAAGCCTTGCATTGTTCTCCTTGCTCTGGCAGTTGCAATACTTGTGGGTTTGGAGCCAGTGGGCCAGTGCCAAAAATGCACCACCTGCACCTGTACAGCTTTGGACAAGAGACAGCATCTGGGACTCTATGTGAGGAGTTTGGGGCAAAGAAAAAGAGGCCACTGATATGTGTCTTCTCATCATCTTCATTCTGCATTCCATTTACACTTCCCTACTAGCCAAGAGCTGGAGAGTACATTTTTATTCATTCTTGGGATTAATTCTTGACACCTTTGGCAAAGCCAGCATTTATTGCTCATCCTAATTATACTGGAACATGTGATGATGAGGTGCCTGTAACTGAATGGATTTTTAAGCCATTTCAGAAGCAGTTAAGAGTCACTCACATTGCTTTTGACCTGGAGTCATATACTGACTATATTGGGTGAATATGTCAGATTTTGTCTCCTGAGCTATATTAGTGATCCAGGTGGATATTTTTGTCAATACATTAGTTTGATGATCAGTAAAGTGGCATATCAGTGAGGTACTGAGCCATGAAGGTATGGCTATTCTCCTGTGTAAAATAGCAAACTGAATGTAGTTGCACCCATTGGTCAGACCAGCATACATATGGTTGCCTGCCACATCTGATTTTCCATGTAGTTGGCTCATCTTTTTATCGCAGTATCATGGCACTCATGCTAGAGATGGACTTGTCCAAGTCCTGTCCAAGAATGGGAATTGCCTGTTGAATGGCTGACAGAAGTTCTCTCTTGCTGCATCAAAAGGCCCTTTTTTAAAGCCAGCAGACCACATCTTAGAGTGTTCTGCATCCTCTAAAAGGCCCTCTACAGCTGTCTCTGCCTCTAGCATCTGCTCCAGCTCACAAATGATGTGCTCCATCCATTGTTTTAGTGTAGTACCCATTGGGGTGTAGGTATATCAGTGGTCCACTTTGGAGGATGTGCATGAGTCATATTATGGTTCCCCTCAAGATGCCCCCATCCTCCTCTGAATCTTCTTTGGTCTCTTCCTGCTCCAGCTCCTCCATCACACCTAAAGGACCTATAGGAGTTGTAAGGCATTCATTAGAACTGACAATGAAAAAGTTTAAATCTATGTTACGCTGTTCTTGACATTTCAGGTGATGGTGACAGCAATTCAGCATGAGTGACAGTTAAGTGCTGAGTGACGGTGCATCATTTACTGCTGTCACTGGGTCTTTGGGCCATCCTCACCTCTACATTGACAATGTCTACTATCTGTGGCCATCTTGCCAATCTCCAGGATGTCCTCTGCTGTGGTCAGAGTTACAATAAGTGGAGATCCACCTTTAATTCTTTGATTCTCCCTCGAGTTCTGTGCTTTCTTTGGCAATGAGAGAAAGCACGGAGAAATGCAACATGCTGAGGACGAAATGAAAACATTTGTGGATGATATCTGCAAAGGTTGGCTATGTGATCGCGGTAGAATCAGCAAATGAGTGTTGGTTGTTCTGATGGAAATTTAAGGAGGTGTCTGAAGAGAAATAAGTGAATGAAGTTGCAAGATGTGTTGTTCTGAGACTTGCTGTGTGGGGGAATGCTGTGGAAGTCAAAGAGTGGGTGCTTGTGCCTGAAAGTTGTCCAATTAAGCTCAGTTAACTTTTTGACAAGGCAACCATGTTCATGGACAACACTTCTGCAGCTCACAATGAGTAGGATTTTATGGCCTCACTTGGACAAGACAAGAAATTCCCACCTGAGGTCAACAGAGATTTCCATTGTTGGACCCTCGTCACCACAGAATTGGAGTGGGCGAGGTGGTAAAGTTCTGGCCATATCCTCTGCTCAGGGTGGTCATTCCTCCAATCTTATAGCAAATAGTTCAGTTTTCGGATGGCCTGCCCCCCTCATTGACGTAATGTGTGTGGCTGATTGAGAACAAGTCCCCCCACTGAGCCCTGAAAAGAACTGATATTATATATGATGTTACTGTATCCTTGGAGAGCCCTAGGCTCCTGCAACACAGGACCTCAGGCATTTAGAGGTAGTTGAATACATTGTCTATATACTCTAGCCACTGGGTAGTGGTGTTATTCACATGCCTCCTGCCCTGCCAACACCATCCCCTACCCCCACCTTCCCAGCAAGCGCTGCATCAACTGAGCCTGTGCGTCTCCTCTTAAAGTTATTTGCATTCACCTGGTCTATTGTCCCTCGCTGCTTTCTTCCTCTTCAGAGGAGGTCCCACCAGCAGAATATACTATCCCCAATGGATCAGATGCAGAGGATCAATGCCTTGCAAATGAGGGATCACTGTGCTCCAATTCTCAGGGAAAACGTTCCTAGGAAGTTCTGAAATGCTGAAAGCCTGACTTCAAATACTTAAGAATAACTAAGAAACTCAAGGAAAACTCTATACACACTTAGCTATGAATTCTCCATCACAGAGAAACTGCTACTGCTTTTGGGGACTTTTATCCTGCCTTTGGATGAGGAAATACAAAAAATGTGATGAGTGACTACGCGTTATGCACATATAACAAGCTGAAAATCACACAGGCAACATGAAATCACAATCTATTAGACTATTCATGACCTTAGCTGGCCCTTTAATTGTTTATGGGAATGTATCTGATTCATGCACATATCTACTGACCTCAAAATCTTGTGCGTGCACAATGACGTCAAAAGCCATACCTGATGTCTTCTCACGCAATTTCACATACTTCCAGGTTGGGCACACGCCCACTCAAGTAACATAAAGTATGGCCCTTAAGCATACATGTTAAACATGTATAATTTCTCTTTTATAAAATCATGTTGACCTTGCCTAATCATATAATGATTTTCTAAGTGCCATGTTAATTCTTTGATAATAGTTTCCACCATGTTTCCAATAACCAATATTGTGCTAATCGGCTGTTGTTCTGTTTTCTCTCTTCTTCCTTTCTTGAATAACAGTATTAGATTTGCTCCTTTAATCTAATACTACCCTTAACCTCTTTATTTGGGACTGTTTTAGAATCTAGGGAATTTTTAAAAATCAAAACCATTGCATGTTTATCATTTCTAACATTTCCTTATTCCCCATGATAATTTGTCCTGTCTCAGTCTCTAAGGGACCCACAGTTACTGTTCCTACTCTCTTTTTGGACACTTGTAGAAGATTTTACAATCTCTTTTTATTTTTTACTTATTTAATATCACATTCTATTTTCTTGTTCTTAATCAATTTTTGGGTCATCTTTTGCTGGTTTCTAATACTGACTTAGTCTTTATGCTTTACTACCTTCTTGGTAGGAATAGATGCCTTTTTCTTTAATCTAATATTACCCTTAGCCTCTTTAGTTCAACATGGATAGATGACCTTTCCTGTGTAGTTTTATTTCTGATTGAGAATTCTGAAATATTTCTTTTGACCATCATACCTTTATATCTAATTTACCAGTCTAACTTAGCCTACGTTCCCTAGGATGGCTAGGCTGGTGCTTGAGTAATTTGCCATGTGGGTGTGGACAGATCAGAGGAACTGGTGCTGGACTAGTCATTAGATGAATCAAGGCAATCAGCACCTGTGATGGACACATCTTAGGAAGGTGCTGGCTGACTCACGAATCAGCAGATATGTGAGCAATAGTAGCATGACTTACAAGTCATAAGAGTGCCTGCCAACAAAAAATTTCACCATTGTATAAATTCTAAATGCCATTAGCAATCCAAATTTGGCAGCCCTTCTGCAGCTTTTCCCTCGCACACAGACAGTCTGTGTGTCTGCTCAGAAGTTTCAAAGCTTCCTTGTTATGTTTGAAGATCCTGATGTTTATCATTCCTGAAGTCATTCACTAAATGATCTTCTGCTTCTGACTGCTTTTCCATTGCAAAGATTTAGGTACTGACTAATTCACAATGTTCTTTCACCGAGGTGTCGACAGACATCTCAGTGTGAATATATTATCAAGTGCAGGTAATGCAGCAGTCTATTCTTTTCTCAAATATTGCAGAAAATGTGACCTGCTGAGCTTGTGGCATTTTTATTACTGCAGCCAGCCCTTATTTTCCCTCCCTCTCAGTGACAGAACAGCAGTCACAGTGAGATTCTCATCAGTGTCCCACTTTGCATAATCAATTATCACTCCCCATCCCCTGCCCCAACACCACTCACCCACTCATTCCACTCCTACACATCCCACTCTTGCTTCCCGGGCAAGGAAAATGCAATCATGATGTTCTGAAAATGCCCCTTAAATTGTACACCAGAAGTTAACATTAACCAACCACTTCTAATGCAAAGTGAATAGAATAGGGCCTTATTAACATCCCCATTTAATCTAGGCTGTAAATCATGTGGTGAACAATTATTGAAATAGGATTGATGCTTTATATTGTTGTCACTGGAGGGTCCAGTCCATGAGGAGCTGCTATTTTGAGAACTGAGCATAGGAATAATTATTCTGTCTGCCAAAATGTTGAGTGAATCTGAAGTTCACAAGACACTGCAGTCACTAATCTTGCTGGAACTGTAGAAAAATTCAATACCATTACACCAGCAAAAAGAATTGCATTCATTGTCAGGAATGCATATCAAGAAGGGATGCGTGAGTTGTGTGTCTAATGAGAGCCGATTAATATTTATGCTCCGTGGTTAGACCAGTTTCAATGCATAAATATTATATTACATGGCACACTGTGAAAAATCAATTAAATCATTCTCTATTCCAATAAATTTCATCTAATGAAATGATGTGGAAAAAAAGTTGCATTTAGGAGTAACCAAATACTCTTTCACAAAGAAGGCTTCCAGATCTATTTTAAAGGGCACAGTGCAAAGACACATATTCTGCTTTGTTACACAACTCACATTTAATTCAATGTTGATGTACCTACATTGTGAATACCATAAGCTAAGCATATTCAGTATAAAACTACTCACAGTCACACAAATGAGAACGTATTTGTGTTTTAGTGGTTTTTCAACTGATTTCATCCTGCATGTAAAAAGATAGTATTTTGTACTCCATTACAACATAATTTCAAATAATCATTCAAAACATTAGTATTGGTTAAAGTACCAACCAAATCATCCTCCTCAGGATTCTTTCTATTCTGTAGTTTCCCATTATTTGCCATTCTTCATTTCAAGACACTCCAAGATATGTGCATCACCTTTCATTGATCAATAGTCACTGGATGCTTTGATTTTTTTCACTTCATTTACTTCTGAAACAAATGGCCAACTTTGAACATAATTTTAACATAGAACATAGAACATTACAGCGCAGAACAGGCCCTTCGGCCTTCGATGTTGTGCCGACCATTATAAAAAGCAATGACCCTCCAAACTAAACCATTCCCTTCTCTTCCATAAACTTATCAACTAACCTCTTAAACGCCACAAAACTTGGCGCATCTACAACTGCCGCAGGCAGGGCATTCCACTCCCTAACCACCCCCTGGGTAAAGAACTTACCTCTGATATCCGTCCTATAACTATCACCCCTTAATTTAAAGCTGTGTCCCCTCGTGCTAGCTTTCTCCATCCTAGGAAAAAGGCTATCACTGTCCACCCTATCTAAGCCTCTAATCATCTTATATGTTTCGATTAGGTCCCCTCTTAGCCGCCTCCTTTCTAACGAAAACAACCTCAAATCCCTCAGCCTCTCTTCATAAACCTGCCCTCCATACCAGGCAACATCCTGGTAAACCTCCTCTGTACCCTCTCCAATGCCTCCACATCTTTCTTATAATGCAGGGACCAGAACTGTACACAATACTCCAAATTAGGGCAGTGGGATAGGAGAATCACCCCCAATCTCTGTGAGCTAAATTGGTAAATGAATTGGTAAATTAGAAATGCAGAAGGACCTGGGGGTGCAGGTGAACAAGTCTCTGAAGGTGGCAGAGCAAGTGGAGAAGGTTGTGAAGAAAGCATATAGTATGTTAGCCTTTATAGGAAGGGGTATAGAGTACAAGAGCTGTCCTTTAATGTTGCAGTTGTATAAAACGCTGGTTAGACCTCATTTGGAATACTGCGTCCAGTTCTGGTCGCCTTACTACCAGAAGGACGTGGAGACTCTGGAGAGAGTGCAGAGGATGTTTACCAGGATGCTGCCTGGTATGGAAGGTCTGAGTTACGAGGAGAGGTTAGGCAAATTGGGACTGTTTTCCTTAGAAAGACTTAGACTTAGAGGAGATCTAATAGAGGTGTACAAGATTATGAGGGGTATAGATAGAGTAAACAGGGTTAAGCTTTCTCCTAGGATGGACTCGAATAGCACGAGGGGTCACAGGCTTAGGGTGAGGGGGGTAAGGTATAATTTGGATGCTAAAGGGAGTTTTTTCACACAGAGGGTGGTGGGGGTATGGAATGTGCTGCCAAGTAAGGAGGCAGGTTCTCTGGAGATATTTAAGAAATACTTAGATGGGCACATGAACAGAATGGGAATGGAGGGGTATAGAAAACTGATTTAAAATAGGGACCATGAGCCTTGGGAATCCCTGGGAAGTGTGTAAATAGATGATGATATTGATGTACTTATTTTTATCCTACAGTGCTTTGGTCCACCTTGTTGTTTAACGAGGGGCATACACGTGATGGAACGTGAGAGGACTGCTCTTGGATCTTTTTCAGGAGTATCCTACTGCTTCATGTCGTTAGTGTATGCTTGACCCTGGACCATCTGATGGGCAACACGACAGCTCAGTGACTATCGCTGTGCTGTGCAGATACATGGATTTGGGCCTGTGTCTGTGGGAGTTTGCGCATTCTCCCCGTGCTTGCGTGGGTTTTCTCCGGGTGCTCCGGTTTCCTCCCGCATCCCAAAGATGTGCTCTTAGGCTAACTGGCAAAACAAATTCTCCCTAAATTGTCTCAAATTTGGTTTTTAATCCATAGATCTATAAACATGGACAGGGATCGTGGGTAGAGGTGGGAACATCGGGATGGCGGCACAGGCTCGTTGGGCTGAAGGGCTTGTTTCCCGTGCTGTTTTGTTCTTTGTTCTTTGAATCAATTTGGTTCCAGTTTAATTCCTGGAACAAAAATTAATGAAATGGTAGATTTTCTCTCATAAGGCGATGTATTTAGTAACGTATAATACTATGATTCTATGAATTACAGGTTGTTCAATATGTTCCCTCAGTAACAAAAGTCACCATTTAAATTTCATTTTGTTAGCAAGACAGTGTCCCAGATTGGGAAAACAACCAAGCTGGAAGCTGGAAAATGCATTTATACTAATGATGAGGCAAGTTAATTGTATCTTAGAACTATTCTTTCTCCACCATTATAACTTCACCTTAAGTGCACTGGGAACTGCATTTAAAGACATTTTCACCCAAAATGGAAACAGCTCTAAAGAAAGACCTGAAGATGGATTTTGATTGCCATTTGTTAGCTGACTGATGAGGATTTTCTTTTTGTTTGTGACATATATGTCAAGTCAATGACAGAAGTCCATAATAATCAGGAACAACATCCATGCTTAAAATTAAACAAGCTGCTTTCCAAAGCTATCACATTATTAAATAGGCCAGGCAGAACAATCAAGTTGGCACAGCCGCAGCGTGTGTTTCTTCTGCGAACCATGCTGTGTCATTTGAAGGAGTTGTACAGGTTTGTTTCCTATCTAACAATATGAGAACCTTATGGAACAGGCATATAATTATACATACGAAGAAGTGCAGTGAGCTACTTGGTTGAAAAGATAATGACATTCTAGAAAATTTCAATTAAGAAGTTAACAGGCGTAAAGCACTGATCTTGTTAGACAACCTATATCAGGAATTCCCGTTCACTTGGATTGAATTGAATGTGTTTATAAAATTCAATAAATATGACATATGATTAGGATAGATAGTTTGAGTAAGGTCACTTAAATATTTCTGTAAATAGTATTTCATAATAATTGGAAACATCCTAAAACACAACATTACAAATCATCTCCTCTGTGTCAGTCATCATGACCATTGTCCATCCACATCATTTTAGACCTCTCTGCAACCTTTGCTATGATCATCATCATGTTCTTCTGCATCTTCCCTTCATTGATCAGCTCAGTGGGATTGTGCTCACCCAATGCCACTTCTATCTATGAGGTCATTCAGCCTGTCACACCTGCTCCGCCATTCAATACAATTATGGCTGATCATACACTTCAAAGCCTCTTAATCACACCAACCCTGTAACCCTTTACATGATTGTTAATCAGAAATCTCTACCTTAAACATACACAATGACTGAGTTTCCACAGCCCTCTTGGGTAGAGAATTCCAAAGATTCACAATCCTCTGAGTAAAGAAATATCTCCGCATCTTGGTCCTAATTGTTATCCCCCTTATTTTGAAATTATACTCCCTGATTCCAGACTCCCCTACCAATGGAAACATCTGACCTGTATCTACCCTATCAATTCTTTCAGTATTTTCTGGGTTTCAATGAGATCCTGGCTCATTCTTCAAAACTCTAAAAAAAAGGCCCAGTTTGCTCAATCTCTCTTCATAAGACAGTCTCGCCATCCCTGGAACAAGTTGACTAAATCTTTGTTGCTCTCCCTCTGCAATATCCTTTCTGAAGTAAAGGGAGCTAAACTATACACAGCACTCTAGGAGTGGTCTGACCAAGCTTCTATATAATTGAAGAAAAATTTCATTATTCCTGCATTCAAGTCCTCTTGTGATAAAGGCAAACATTCCATTAGCATCCCTAATAGCTTGTTGCACCCATTCATCAATCAGCCCTTCAGACCCCAACCTCCTGCAGCTTCCAGTCCCTCAGGCCCTGGCACATTGGCAGTGCCCAGTAGGCAGTGCCAGTGTTCCCAGTGGGCACTGTCAGGTTGCCAAGCTGGCAGTGCCAGGGTGCCCAGGAGGCAGTGCCTGGCCCTGCCACCAATCACCTAGGGAGACTTCAATGGCCTCTGGTCCCAACAGTGAGGCCATCAGAAGGGAGGGAGACAGCAAACAGGAAATTATAGGCTGGTTAGCCTGTTTAGTCATTGGCAAGATTTTAAAGATGAGATCACAAAATATATGGAAGTGCATGATAAAGTAAGACTGAGTCAATAAGACTTTGTCAAGGAAAGGTCTTGTCTGACAAATCGGTTAGAGTTCTTTGAGGAGGTAACAAGGAAGTTAGATAAAGGAGAACCAGTAGACATGATTTATTTAGATTTGTAAAAGGCCTTTGACAAGGTGCCATATAGGAGACTGTTAAATAAGTTAAGTGCTAAGAGTGTTAAGGCTAAGATCCTGGCATGGACAGAGGATTGGCTGACAGGCAGAAGGCAAAGAGTGGAGATAAAGGGGTCTTTTTCAGGATGGCAGTTGGTGACTAATGGTGTCCTTCAGGAGTAGGTGCTGGGACCACAACTTTTCATAATATTTATTAACGATTTGGAAGAAGGAACTGAGGTATTGTTGCTGGGTTCGCAGATGATACAAAGATATACAGAGGGACAGGCTATATAGAGGAAGCAGAAGTCTGCAGAAGGAATTAGACAGGTTGGAAGAGTGGGCAAAGAAGTGGCAGATGAAATACAATATGCAAAAGTGTGAGGTTATGCACTTTGGAAGGAGGAATGGAGGAGTAGACTATTTTCTAAATGGTAACATACTTAGGAAATCAGAAACACAAAGGGACTTGGGAGTGATTGTTCAAGATTCTCCTATAGCTAATGTGCAGGTTCAGTCAACAGGAAGGCAAATGCAATGTTAGCATTTGCATTAATGTTCACATTAAGAGGGCTAGAATACAAGGATAGGAATGTAATTCTGAGGCTGTATAAGGCCCTGGTTAGACCCCATTTGGAGTATCATGAACAGTTTTGGGTCCCATATCTAAGGAAGGATATGCTGACCTCGGAAAGGATTCAGAGGAGGTTCACAAGAATTATCCCTGAAAAGAAGAGTTTGTCATATAAGGAACAGTTGAGGACTCTGGATCGAGACTTGTTGGAGTTTGGAAGAATGAGGGGAGGGGTATCTTATTGAAACTGTGAGGCCTGAATAGAGTGAAGGTGGAGAGAATATTTCCAATAATAGAAAAAACTGGAACCAGAAGGCATAATCTCAGGCTAAAGGGGCAATCTTTTAAAACAGAGATGAAAAGGAATTTCTTCAGCAAGAGAGTGGTGAATCTGTGGAACTCTGCCACAAAAGGCTGAGGAGGCTAGGTCATTGAATGTCTTTAAGACAGAGATAGACAGTTGTTGATTAAAAAGGGGATCAGGAGTTCTGGGGAAAAGGCAGGAGAATGCAGATGAGAAAAATATCAGTAATGATCGAATAGCAGAGCAGACTTGATGGACCGAGTGGCCTAATTCTGCTCTTACGTCTTATGGTCTTATCAATGAGGTTCCCATTGTTGAGGACAATAGCATCCAAGATGACTAATCATATTTAAATACATTCATAAATATTGAAGACATCCTTTAGAGCACAGCTGATTGTGCCAACAATTCAGTGCCAATAACATCACGAGTGGCGAGAAACCAATTTTTTGCTTCTTGCCCTATCTTGCCTCAGCTCGTCACACCAATCGACCGGCAAGACAAGCCCCATATATGTTCTTTATCAATTTTGTTAGTAACATCCTCAAAAAAGTCCAACAAGTTCACCAAATATAATTTCCCATTTGTAATTCCATGCTGATTATGCCCAATCACTTCATGATTGTCCCAGTGTCCATTTGTCTCATCCTTTAAAATGAATTCTAACATTTTCACTATTACTGATAAAGGGCGTATTTTACCAATTTTTATGTAAGTGCTGGGCAGACTTGAAACTGGGAGTTTCGGAAGCATCTTTGGGCTTCTTTTTAGGATGCTGCCCCCCTCCCCCGCCCCCAATCTGCCTGCAAAATTCTGAGTGAGCCTGTTGCTCGCTGCAGAAGCCTGTGAGGGGAGCACAACACACCTGAAAGCATGCAGAGGGTGGTAGTGTGCATCTGTAGGCTGCACGTGCAGATTAGCTGTAAAGGGTCTGATAGAAAAGAGAGAGCTGTCAGGCCTCTGCTAGTGCAGGGAGCCTGAAGTAGCTCCCATCCCACAATCATGGGTGCCCATGGCCCGAGATATAGCTCCCACCGACCTCCATTTCCCACCGCCCATACCGACCACGGACTTGCTGTCCTCCCCCTACCAATCGCTGCACAGTGGCAGTAGGCCTCCTCTCCCCATTAGCTTGTCCCACTGGCCCCTCCCCCACTCACCTCTCCCCATTAGCCCCATGCCCACAGGTCTCTTCCCCACCTCCCCTCCCCATTAGTCTTGCCCCCTGACTCTCTTCCCCATTTGCCCCTCACCCATTAGCCTCACCCTCACTGGCCCCTCCCCCACTTTCCTCGACCCATTAGCCCTTGCCCCGACTTTTCGCTCCCCATTTGCCTCTCCCCATTAGCCCCACCCTCACTGGCCTCTCCCCTACTTCCCCCTACCCGTTAGCCCTTGCCCCCACTTGCCTCTCTCCCAATGGCCCTCCACCATTTGCCTCTCCCCCATTAGCCTCTCCCCGACTGGTCCCTCCCCCACTTCCCCATCTCTGCTAGACCTGCCCCATTTGCCCCTCCCTCACTGACCCTCCCCCCATTAGCTCTGCCCCTGGCACTACCTGCTAGGCATTGCACTGGTGCCAGATTAACATTGCTCAGGTGACACTGCCAGTCTGGCACTGCCCAAGGTGCATTCCCCTTGCCCCGGCTGCCCAAGGGGCCTCAATGACCTCCACTTGCACCGGCAAGGTCAAGTCAACTGTTCCCCATTCACGGGAAGCATGTCTATTCCTCACTGGTGAGATCTTTCTCGGCAAGTTCATAAAGGCAGGTGAGCCTGGACAACTGAGTACTGGGTTCGCTAATGACATGTAAATTCTTCTTTAAATAAATTTCAATGCATTAACCTGCCTCTTAGGTATTTCCAATGAGAAGCTGACTATGCCAGAAACCTGCACTTGTAAAATGGCACCAGGCATGAAAACTGACGCCAATCGCACTAATTGCTTTACACCCTATTTTACGACCACGTCACACCTGAAAATGGACACAATGCTATGGTAAATCATTCCCATAAATATCTGTAGTTTCCTGTTTTCTCTCTCTCTCTTCTTAAAAAGTAGGGTGACATTTGCTACATTCCAATCTTCAGGAAGATTCCAGAAACTACAGAGTTTTTGAAGATGGTCACTAGTGCATCCACTATCTCTATAGCAACCACTTTCAACTCTCTGGAATGCATAATATCAGATCCCGGGGATTTAATAACTTTCATTTCCATTAATTTCTCCAATACAAATTTCTCACTTATACTAATTACCTTCAATTCCTCATTTTTCCCTAGTCTTTTCGATCCCTACATCTGAAAGATTTCTTGCATTTTCCTTTGTGAAAACAGATACAAAATAATCAGTTAGCTTCTCTGCAATTTTTCTATTCCTCAATTATAAATTCTCCTGGCTCTGCCTGTAATGGATTCACATTTGTCTCAGCCAGACAGTACTACTTACATACCTAAAGAACATTTTATAGTCCATTTTTATGTTTTTGCTAGATTGGATTAATATTCTGTTTTTTTTTTAATCAGTCTCCTAATCTTCCTTTGCTGTATCTTATAATCTTCCAATCCTCAGGTTAACTACTTTTTCTGGCAATTTTATAAACCTTTTCTTATAATCTTATACAATCTTTAACTTCCTTCTTCAGCCACTGTGGCTGAAGTGGCTTGAGTGGCTTTCTGCACTTTGAAGGAACTGTACGCTATGCAAGTTTTTTGAAAACTATCCATTGCCTATATGTAGCCGTACTTTTTAATGTATTTTCCCAATCCACCTTAGCCAATTTGTCCCCCATGGCTTCATAATTTCCTTTATTCAATTTTACCATCCTGCTTTCAGATTGAACTTCCTCACTTTCAAACATAATGCCACAGCTACAGCATCTTGAACAATGGCATGTCCTCCCACTCAGAACAATTCCTTCTTATGTATCCCACAGAGGTGTCATTGGAACTTCTTGTTCTTCACATACATGTTGTCACTTAGTGGCAAGTTTGGCTGACTAGTTGAGAGGGAGTGTTGAGTTTGAGAACTTGAGATTTCAATAACCTGGCAGGAAGTAGACCAGACTAAAAATTGTCCAGGAACCATCTGAAGACCAAAGATGGGTTTCATCTGTTCCTGGAAGTAAAATGAAGACAGATCTTCAAACCGCGTTGGTTGACTCAAAACGATTGAGTATGTCTTGCTCCCCGTTCCCATTCCCAAACCCAACAACATTCATAAAGCTGGGATCTGTGTGTGCTGGTGACATTTAGATTTACTTCTCTGTTATTTCTCTGGACCCATCCACTGCCTCTCTGCATTGTTAGAATGATTATCGTATATTCAATCTGGAAATGTTGGAATTGTTCCAACTTAAACCATCATCCCAAGCCCCACTATAAACTACTTACCCTTGACACCAATTCCAAGCCCTTCCAAGTCTCCGACCAAACCTCTTATCTGTCTAAGAGCTAAGTTTCCAACCTATTATAAATGTTGCCTATTTCCACTTTAATACTTTTGCCCATGTCCTTATCTCCCAAAGCTCATCTGCTGCTGAAATCTTCTTCCAGACTTAGCTATTCTTATGTCCTCCAAATGAACCTCCCAGTCATCCAAGATGGAGTTGTCTGTATACTATCCCACAACAGGTCCCACTCACCCATTATCCATCACCCATATCCTTGCTGAGCTACAATGAGTACTAGTCATGAACATTTTCAATTTAAAATTTTCATCCTTGTGTTGAAGTCCAATTTTTCCCTTTGTATCTCTGTAATCTCTCTTCAGCTATACCACCTCTTCAGAATGCCCTCTGCATTCACCTTCTCTCTTTGACCCAGCACTGACAATTGAACCTTCAGCAAATTAGTTCCAAGTTCTTAAATTCCTTCTCAAAATCCCACTGTTCCACCTTTTTCCTCTCTTCCATTAACAACCATCTTAAAATTCACCTCTTTCATCAATACTTTCATCATTCCCACTAATATTTCTCTTTGGTCTCCATTTTTATCTGATTATATCCATGATATTTTGCAGAAGATGTTCTATGTTAAAAAAGCCAGCTGCTTTTGTTGTATAGAGAAATATCAATTCAACCTTCAGTCATAATTAATGATTATCATGCCAATTGCACGGAAGAATGTGCTGTGGTTTAATGTTGCATCTTTACTTCATTGGTGGGTGTCAGGATACACTTCCATAACACAATTGATATTTTCAATTAGTAAATTAGCAGAATATTCTATATCATCATGGAGGAACGAAGTTCTGGAGATGTATTGAATCTCACCAATGAGTGTGACTTCCAGATAACTTCCATTTGCATATGTCATCATTGTTTGGGTACAGTAATCACATATAACAACAAGTTTCCACAAACACAAAAACATTGTCACCCTAAATTCCTCTCATTAACCACTTGCAAAACTTTAATAGGGAACTGCAGATTCCCAAAGGCTTCTCTGCAGATGCAATTGGATTTTCTTGGGAAATGTTAAGATGAGAGTAATTAGAGGAAATGGGGAAAAAAGGTAATTAAGTCTTAAGCTATTTGAAATATATATTAATAATGTAAAATATAACAAACATTTTATGTAAACTAATGACAAACATTTGCATAATTATACCTGATGTTGCAAGCTGCTGTGTTAGAAAAGACTAGCTCTGTTCAATTTGGAATGCCAATTGCATTAATGAGGAGAAATGGACCAGGTATCTTGTTATTGGCCAAGTAGTTAAAAGCATTCTTTTCCTTGCATAATAGTAAAAATGTGCAAACTAGGGTTGAATACAGAGTAAAAGATTATTGCTTTCCTGCGTTTGTGCAAGTTAAAATGTAATAAGCTAAAAAGTAGAAGGTTCCAGCTATCAAAATTCAACTCAATGACACTGATCCAAAATGACATCCACACATGTACATCTCTGCTGGGCTTTTAGGTAAATTGGAAGTTCCAGCATTGAAAGTTTAATCTGAATGTACTGGAAATACATAAAGTAAGAAAATCATGCTGTGCATCAGCATATAACATTGACTTGACCAGTGGTGTCATTTATGACCTCAACTCTCAGATTAACGTGCTTTCTTAATGCCCCAAAGCTGAAAATCTATTCAGAAGTAAGGAGGATCCCTGCACTCCACTTCACACACCACCACCACTGCTATATAAAGGGATCAACCACTCTCAGGTTATAACAGGAACAGAAGCATAGTGGTTAAGTTACTGGACCAATTACCCAGAAATCTGGACAAAAATCTATTGGCATGAAGATAGCTGGGAATTTTAAATTTAAATAGTTAAGTAAGGAGAGGGTACAGGTGGGACAAGGTGATGACTGCCTTGCATAGAGGTGAGGAGCGTTGAGAAAGATTAGTGAAAATCTCATTCACACTCACATTTTGCAATTGAGACTCTTTCAGTGCCCAGACATCACCTCCTTCATATAACTCACCGTTGGTTAGTGCTCAGCTTCACTAGACACATTGACCAAACTCCATCTGTCCCTGCCGACCTGAAGTATATGAGCATCTGGAGAAGACTCTAGGTGCCTTGCTCCCCTTGTACTTTGCCACTGCTGAATTTTTCTCACAGTTCGTATGCATCTGCACCTGCAGGATCCATTGGGTGGTCTGCTAGATCCAGCTCTCCAGCAGGGTCACTGATCTCTTGATGGAGGAATCCATGCCTACACACCTGAGACATGGCAGCACTCTTTACCTGGATAGAATCCTTCATCATCCATACATGCCTGCGCATTGCCTCTGACAGCTATGTCACATTGTCACATATGCTGCAACTCCAGCAGCTCCCATCATAGACCCAACAACATGCTGGGGCTCAGGATCACTGAAGCCTCTCACAATGCTCTTCCTGTCAATGACCCTATTTGTCACAGCTTCACTCACTTGCTCAGATATGTCTGTGATGTGCTCACCAACTTGAGAGTATTTTCTTTGTTGGAGGGTGCGAGGGAATGATGTGATGTTGCATTATCCGAGGACCCCACTCTACTTCAGAATGAACTATAATTTCTTTGGTTGTCTATCCTTCAGGAATTCTGAGACAGGGTGAAAGAACAGACAGTTCAGGTTTAAAAGCTTTGCATCTCTTCCTCCTGTCCCTGACTGCCATAGCTCTTGACATGTCCAGTGCAGGACAAACAAACTCAATGCCTCCTCACTCTCTTGAGTTGCCACTTCAGTCTTGTCATCTACAATCACACAGTCACACTTCCCTCCAGCCAGTTCGGTGTTCTATTCCTATACTGGCATCAAGAACTCCACCAATAATCCCAGACTTCTAACTGTGTGGACCCATTTCTCCTGCATCAAAGAAAATTACACTGAGTTCCATGCAAAGACTCATATAACACACATGCTTGCTTACTGTTAGCCTGTGTTGTGAGCTCCCAAGTGCTTCCTCCATTCATCCACTCTCAAGGATTCTAGTGGTTAGGCAAAAATAGACAACTGTCTGCCATCCAGATTTAAGCATGCATCATGCAGCAGCTCGTGGTTCCCCTTGCTAGTGCCTTGCTGGTCACTTCTTCCCCAGGTGGTAAACTCCATCCTATGTAAGCTCCTAAGGGGAGCCCCTCAGGGGAGAGCTGTATGTAGGACACCCTTACAGAATGGAGAAGGGCTTAAACATCTTTGAGTCACAGCTGCTGATCTCCACTGGGTTATCCCACAGCTGCTGATTTCCACTGCTATTTTGGTCCAGGTTTCCTTTGTCAGGCAGGAGTTCCCTTCCTGCCATCCATTGGGAAGAGAAGCTTCAACCTTTTCCTCGCAGCCTGAGGTAGAACTGTGGGCCCACCTCAGGTTGAAGTGCCCCACCCTGGAGGAATTGTTTTTTCTGGAGCATGGCTGCATCATTTGCAATGTGAAATGCAAAACTGAATACAGAGTTGGTTAGTATTAAAAAATGGCAAGAGCACCTGTTTCTACTACATTAGATAACAATGAGATCAGCAACTTGTGCCCCCCCCCCACCCACCCCCCGTAACAGCATTGGACAGACCCCACTGCTGAAGAACATTAATTGACCGATGATTGCAGTTGGCCAGTCATACTTCGCCTGTGTAACAACAGCACTCATTTCTGGGGTTGTTGCCAAGGTCTGTATCACATAAACCCCTGGGCTCCAAACCCCTGGTCCAAAGATGTGCGGGTTAGGTTGATTGGCCATGCTAAATCGACTCTAGTGTCAGGGGATTAACGTTAAATATGTGAGGTTATGGCAATAGGGCCTGGGTGGGATCGTAGTCGGTGGCTCCTTCTCCATTGTAGGGATTCTATGATTCTATGATAAACTAAATTCAGGCCATTACATACATTAGCCTGAATGGATCTTAAGCATACAACTGACAGTTATGGTGATCTTAATATTGACTTTTGGAACCAGCCAGATTACAGATGTCAGCTAGAATCGCACTAGAGAAATAGTACAACTCAAATATTGCCTCCCTGCTTCCTCAGAGGCTGCTTTTCACTGGACCTTAAACAGCTGGGCCTGGAATAGTATACTATGTGGATAACATATGGTCCTCCACCAAATCCAGTACTGGAAAGAACCAAGTGCTGTCCCCACATTGGCAGATGAGAAATCTGATAATATCAATTACTTGCTTGGATTTTCATTTCCTATCACAATAAATTAAGACTTTGCAAAAAGGGTTTTAGCTTTGCCATGATGTTCTCAAACACTTCCTCTTTTTAAAGGCATGGATTGCTCAATGATCATATTCCCTCCCACCCCTTTGGACTTGATGTCATTCTTGTTTATTTGCACATTCTTCTTTCCTCGCGCTATCATCTAGCTTATTGAATATAGCCCGACAGAAGTGCAGTTTAAAATCCAATTACCAGAGAATGAATAAATCTTCTCGGTAAGTCTGCAAAGATAAGCCCAAAAGTGAAATCCAAAGTCAGCAACTTCAATGCTACCTTTGAAGACTTGTATTATTCTACGGAGAAATAGGCTTCTGAGAGATTATATTGACGTGTTTAAAATGAAAAATGGTAGTCTGAATTCATAATGCAGAGGATTAATTAAACCAAATAAATCTGTCTTATGAGGCTTCATGATTGTAATATCTCAGTAACAGTGATCAAAAAAAGGTGAGTAAATAAGAAAAACCCTTTCATTAGCTTTCAAAAGTGACACCATTCTGTGGTCTTCAGAATATTAAGCATTTCCTTACCCTTGTAATATCCATTCCCCAAATATTTACAAAATTTGTGTAAAATTAATGAGGATGCAATTGGAACTTTTTTACTTCGTAATATTTTGCAATTAATTGTCTGCGGGTGAATAAACATCTGTTAATTCGGCGTAGAACCATAGAATCTCTACAGTGCAGAAAGAGCTTATCTGTTCCATCAAGCCTGCAGCCAATCTCTGAAAGAGCATCTCTTCCCTCTGCCGTGACTCCATGCATTTATCTTGGCCAATCCATCTTATCTACACATGCTGGGACACTAAGGGAGAATTTAGCATGGCCCAAACTATCTAACCTGCACAGCTCTGGACTGTGGCAGGAAATCAGAGCACCCGAAAGAAACTCATGCAGATATAGGGAGAAAATGCAGTGAGGCAGCAGCACTAACAACTGTGCTACTGTGCCGCCCTCACTTGCAGCTGGATGTCGCACAACAGCTCAGTGATGTGTGTACAATACTGAAGCAGCTTAGCTCTGGCCTGCACTTCTGTGAGCATGGTTCCTGCTGAAAACACTAATTTTATTCAAAACCTTTCACTAAGAACATTTTCTGTTGTTCATCTACAGTTGTAATTCTGATTGCTAAGACTATCATGAATACTTCTTCAGTAGAATTCCAAAAGCTGCATAAAAGGGATGCTTTGCAATCTATTGCTCGCTCAGTTTTTGTATAAAGACATATTTTCTGATGTATGTCCATCAATGGAAACAGATACTTAACTTATTAACTATTCTCGTGGTCATTTCCATGTGGTCTGAACAATCTCCCTGACTACCAATTCACTGAGGATGCAATTGGAACTTTTACGTGTAAAATGTTAAAATATTTTTACCAGTAAATATTACCTGTAAAGACTCACATTCTAACCATTATTTTGTAAATTAAGTTTGTGTCTTTATATGCCGTTTGTGAACAGAACTCCCAGTTACCTGACGAAGGAGCAACACTCCGAAAGCTAGTGGCTTTTGCCACCAAATAAACCTGTTGGACTTTAACCTGGTATGGTGAGACTTCTTACTGTGTTTACCAATTCACTGCACAGTCTAATTTTTTTGGTTGTGACCAACAAAGTTGTCAAAGTGCTGTCAGAATTCTTTGGCAGAACCAAGAATTTTAAAATTATCCTAAGGATTTTAATTATTGCATTCAGTGTTACTAGAAAATTATCAGAAGATTTATCGAACAGAATTGAAACTTATTCCAGCTTCACAATTTTTTGTTGTTCTTTTGCTGTCAATATATCAGTGGAAAGGTTGAGAATAGCACCAGGAATTCTTCATTGCATTCATCCACCTTAATAATGAAAGCATTTGACTCAGTAAATTGCAAGGCACTGTTGATTTTGCTCCAAAGATTTGGACATTACAATTAGGAGGTTTGTAAGATTATTTTTAGGAATGTATCTTTAACTTTTTTTATTCATGGAATGTGGGCATCATTGCTAAGCTAGCATTTATTGCTTGTCTCAATTTTACCTTGAGAATGCTGGGTTGATCTGCCTTCTAAAATCACTGCAGTCCACAGGATGTAAGAATATTCACTGTGTGACTTAGGGCGAATGAAAGGGGTCATATGACCTGCTCTGCAGCCAGTCTGACAGTATGTTAAGTGGTTTAATCTGGAGGTTGAAGGAATATTTAGATTATATCGCTGAGAAGAAAGTGCAAGACATTTATATTTGGCAACAATGGCTGCATGAGTTTACCATGAGCCGACTCGAAGAGGGGAATTTTACCCTCCTGCTCCCCATGGGAATCGTAGCAGGTGGGACACAAACAATGCAATGGTTCATTAACCACGGATGGGATTTTCCAACTTTGGTGTAAGCATGTCTGGCAAATCCTGCCCGGAGTTTCCCAAGTCCCAGAAAGGTGTTACAGATATCGACTTGAAAACAGTTGTGTTGTGTGCTGTCAATTTATTTCCAAGATAAATGGCAGTTGAGGTCAAATTGGCTAACTAACATTTCATCCGAGATATGTTGACATGAAGAAGGAGGTAGAGGAAGCCATTTTGAGATTCGCTCATAGGTTTCCCTCCAAATTACTGAATATCACAAGCAGACAGCAGTTTTGCTTAAGCAGCAAAGGGAAGAGGCTATTTTGCTTTGCAAGCTACAACATCTGGATGTGGGAAGTCTCTAGTTGAAAAGATGTATCTTGCAGCCACGCAGGGATTCAGAAAGATTTGTGCTGCCATAGCTAGAGAGTAGAAGAATCAGCAGAATAGACTTTACTGGTGAGGGTGGGTTTAAGACACTCTCCAAAAACTGAGGAAAGCCTCTGGAGAGAATCACTTGAAATTAGTACTTGGCAAAGTGGGAAAACAGAAACTCATTGGAAGCTGAGAGTAATTGTGGACCATTAGCTAAAAGGATTGTAATTCCTTAGGGAGTGTAATAGCTGAAAAGTATACAAATGTCACTTTCTGCTGTTAAAATGTCAGTTGCCTATAAAAATAAAAATGCATAGTCAATAGTAGATTTTTTTAACAATTTGTTATAGTAAAATGTTTAAAACACAATATCATGTCATGTCATTCTATAAGCTATTAACAGAAAGTTTAAATTTCTTTTTAGAAGTTATCAGCTCCATGCCAATTATAACAATGAAACTTCATCACAATCTTGCAATTGTTTCACAACACGATTGCAATTGTTATGAGTGGGAGATCTGAAACAATTGCCTTTAAAATCCAGAGCCAGGCACACACTACCTACAATCCACCTGGATCAACTGTCCTTTGATGTCAGTATTAAATGCTACTTCATTGGAAAGATCTTTAACTTTAATAGTCTCCATGCAAAAACTAAACCAACTAAGCCATAGATATACATGACCTACTGTTTGCAGACAATTGCAATGTTTCTCTGCACAAGATTTACAAGCCATTCTGGATCTCTTCAAGTCTGTATACAAGAAACTAGAGCTTGATGGAAAGACTCTAAGCAAACTTCCCACAACTTATTTTTTATTCATTCAAGGGATGTGGGCTTCATTGGCAGTCATTGCCCCTCCTCACTGCCCTTGAGAAGAAAGTGGTGTGCTGCCTTCTTGAACTGCTGCAGTCCATGTTGTGTGTAGGGAATAAGTTCCAGATTTTGACTCATCAACAGTGAAGGAACAGGGATATATTTCTAAATCAAGCTGGTGGGTGACTTGGAGGGGTATTTCCAGGTGATTGTGTTCCCCTGTATCTACTGCCCTTGTCCTTCTAAGTGGCAGTGATCATAGATTTGAAAAGTGTTATAGAAGAAGGCTTGATGGGTTCCTGCATTGCATTTTTCAGATTGCACACACTCCTGTGATTGCTCATACCCAGCTGGGGCGAGCAGGGGGTAAATAACTTTTGAAAATTATATAATTATAATACTGAAGTGAGAGTGAACTGTCCTAAATCTCTCTCCCTTGTACGTGGACCAAGCTTGGGAAATGAAGAAACGCCTTTAACCATAATGCTGAATCCATGAGTTTTTGCAAGGCTGAGCTGTAATTAAGAATAGGAATCCCTCCAGTAAAAGCCAGCTCAATACTTAGCCTCTGAAAAATCTCCTACAATGACCTCTTCCACCACTTCATAGCTGATCAAGAGCAGACTGATGGGCAAGAATTGATTGAATTGCATTTGCCCTGCTTTTTGTGAACCAGACATACCTGGGCAACTTTATAAGCAATGCTGTGTAGATGCCAATGTTCCAGGGAGGACAAAGAAAATGCTTCAAGAATACTTTCTCTGGAATTCTCCTTGAAGGACAGCAGAATTAACATTAATGACTGAAAGGAGGTTGCTAGCAATTGTTGAGAATGGAGACAACTTGTCCATCAAGCTGTACCATGTTTTGATACACAACATTCTAATGATGAGGTAGAGTGGTGGCAGACAAGGGAAGGAAATGAAGCAAATCGAAACATCAAATCCCACTACTTCATGGGACATCTTGCCCCATGTGCCAAAGATCAAGAATTGACATATTTACTCACGTAAAGACCCATGGCAGAAACTCAAGAACCTGAATAGACCCCATCCGCAAATAGAGGGACAGCTGTCATCTTGCTGATTCATTACTATGAAGTAAGCTCATCGTTAAACCAGAAAAATGCTAAGCACATTATAACACTGATGCCTATTTTGACTGCATTGGACTAAATAAACTGAAGTTACTGTAATTCTTTTCCCCTGGTGGCCTTGTCTTCAGTGTCTAATGAATCTAACTGCAGTAGTAATCTTTTGATATGCAACACCGTTTCTGTAGAGGAGAAAATTTGGCTTTGCCAGGAGTCTCAGCAGAGAATGCAAGGACCCCCTCCAGAAAATTCAAGTACAAAAATCTTATCAATCTCTTATTCAGGAAAATGTAACACAGAATAAGAAACTTTAGCCGTCTGATCAATCTTTAGTTTAGAATCAGCCTTTGGGATAGGGGATTTAAGCCGATCAAAACCAAAACAGGAAAAGTTGATAAAAAGAAAATACTCTGGGTGTCAGAAATTGGTGTGGTAATGGCTTAGTGGTATTATTGCTAGACTATTAACCAAAACCCAGCTCATGTTCTGAGGGCACAGGTTTAAATCTCATCATGGCAGGTGGTGGAATTTGAATTCAATAAAAAATCTGGAATTAATAATCTATTGATGACAGTGAAACTATTGTCAATCATCGGAAAAACTCATCTGGTTCACTAATGTACTTTAAGGAAGGAAATCTGCCATCCATACCCGGTCTGGCCTACGTGTGACTCCAGAACCACAATGTGGTTGATTTTCAACTCCTCTCTGAACAAAGGATAGGCAATAAATGCTGGCCAGCCAGCATCGCCCATGCCCCATGAATAAATAAAAAAAATCTGAAATAAAAACACAAAATGCTGGATAGACTCAGTAAGTCTGGCAGCATCTGTGGAGAAAGAAACAGAATTTTCCACAGAACTGAAGAGGGCTGGAACTGTAATGAACTATACAGTTGGACGAGGTGGCTCAGGTTCGATGGACAGGGAAGATTTGTAGTAAAGGAGAGATTGATAAAGGTGTCATGGTCATAAGACACTGGATTCTATCTCTAATTCAAGTGAAACACAGGATGAGAAAACATTGAAAACCAGACAACAAAAAATGACACTAGCATTATGCACCTGCAGCATAATACTAATTCAGCCAGCAAACCTGGACTTCGATACTTTTTAGTTAGAAGGGAATTTCTTCTGAAATTTTGAATGAGCAATTCTATCAACTTGAACTTCAGAAAGCATAATACCCCTGCAATAGGCCAATATTGAGGGGAAAATGATTAAAGCATCTGAGGAAACTGAAGTTCATGTCATCAAAAACATGCTTGATGTTTTTGATGTAAAAATGGGAGAACATGCTTGAAATGCAACAAACACGTGTAAGTTAATTGTGAAGTATGATCCCCACATCTATTTTCGGATCTTATCCGATATAACCTTCCCGGTATAATCTGATCGCATTTGCTGTTCCATTGGATGGGGTGGACTCTCAGAGACTGTTTCCCCGGGCTGAGATGGTCGCTATGGGAGGACGCGGATTTGGGGTGCGGGGAGGCAAATACAGAGGAGATGTCAGGGGTGGGTTTTTCACTCGGAGGGTGGTGAGTGGATGGAATCGACTGCCATTGGAGGTTGTTGAGGCAAACTCACTGGGGTCTTTTCAAAGACTTCTGGATGAGTATAAGGAAAAGAATAGGATAGGGGGTTATAGATAGGTCTGTGGATTGGTAGATGTGATCGGTGCAACTCGTGGGCCGAAGGGCCTGTTTGTGCTGTATTGTTCTATGTTCTATGTGGCCAAAATCAATTATTTTAATGCTTTGATTTTGCTGTTGCTTTTTGAGCTGTAATCTATCACCATTGGCAACATCCAAGCACCGTTCATTAGAGTATTTGGAAAGCTTGGTAATGCAATGGAATGAATTATTAATGAGGTGTGCAATTGAATTTGAGTGTTAATATAGGTTCTGTTTACGGTTGCTGCAGTTATATCAGTGTGCAAATTGATAAATGTTCATGGTTTCCTGCACAGAGTTGATATGCTGCGAAGATTTACAAACTTAGTCTGCAAAATTCAGCTCCATAGCACTGCTGTTTTCAGTGTTACAGAAGTCCCGAGATACAAAACAACCACTCTTAATGACCTCTGATGGACCTTGTGATTGTTATTTTAGCAAAAGCAATAGAATGAATTGGCACTCTGCGACATCAGCCAGCATTTAACATTGATTTGACACCATATTTGCCATTTAGATCTTGCTGGCCTTGGTAATACCCTCTCTCAAATGTAAACACCTGAGTAGGAAATCCCCACTGGTGTTTTTTCCAAAGGACCACCATGCATATCTTCAGGTGAAATTCTGTTGACTTTCTTCTGCTGCTCAGTTAGGGAAGGATTGTGTGCTGTGTTATTGGAGAAATTCAGTCTGACCACAGCCTGACAGGGAGTTTAGTCAGATGCTGGATCTTTACAGGGAGTTGTGTGGAAATGCTTCTAAGCCAGAAACTTGTCCCTGCAGCATGTTGGGAAGATGGAGCAGAGATGTGTGATTAGAGGGAGGAATAGGAGGGACCTCAATAGTAGATCAAACCTAGCCAGACTTTTGCAAAAGTTCTTGTAACTTCAGCTCAGCCAGAAGCAGTGTCTGAGAAGGCTATGCTTCATGGAATGGTGATTGGGACTTGCAGCTGCAGCACAGGGCAAGATGGCCACCAAGGTCAATTTCCACATCCCAGGATAGTTCCAGATTGGGCTTGGTGACACATCCAGCATTGCTCACCTTTATGTACAGCACAGCTTCAGGAAGGTCCCTGAGAGCCTGAATACAGCAAGAGGATATTCCTAGCTAGTTTTCTCTTGTACTCTAATTTTCCTTCCCTTTTTAATCTTTCAGAATCCTTATATTCTGTCCAATCTTCTGACCTTCTCCCTATTTTTACACAATTGTATGCATTTTCTTTATGTTTGATACCATCTTTAGCTTTTCTCATTAGCTATATAAGGTGTGTCCATCACTAGGACATTTTCATATTCATTGTAATGTAACTATTCTGTGTAGTCTGAAATATTCCCTTAAATGTTTATCATTGCATCCCTTTTGGACTATCCATTAACTGAATTTGCCAATTCACTTTTGCCAGATCTGCTTTCATACCCTCATGATTGCCCTTATTTAAGTTTAAACGCATAGGGCCCAATTTTACCATCAAGTTGCACCCATTTTCGGGCTCAAAAACTTGGTAAAATTGGACATGAGGTGAGTAGCGTGATCCACGGCTGCCTCTGCACTCATTCCCCCTTTACCAAGTGCCTAAAATGCCGCGATCAGGAAGGCGCCCAGAAGGGGTGCAATGGCAATTTAAATGTATTTGCATGCATTTAAATTGACTTAATGGTTGGAAGCCTGACCTTTCTGGCATTTCCCTCTTTATCACGCTGTTCACCCATCTAGATTTGGAATAAAACAGAAGTGGTCTGCAACAGTCCAATTCGGGTGCTCCAGCTTCTGAGGAGGTAAGTTCAGAGCTTCCTGAGGTTCTCTGATTCAGACAAGTGGTGGGGGGAGGGAGGCAGGTCAGGCAGCTTTCTGGTGGGGAGGGGAGGGAAGAGGTAGGCTAGATCGCTCTATGGTAGGGGGGAGAGATGGATCAGATAGCTCTTTAATGGGGGAGAGGAAAAAGGCAGATCAGATGGCTCTCTGGTGGGAGTGGGAATGGGAGGGGTCTACTGCCACTCTGCGTGCAAACAGCAGGAAGAAAGAGGGGCAGGGGACTGTGATCGGTCTGGGTTATGGGGGATAGGGGGATAAGAGGGAGACTTACGTTGTGGGGGTGGGGCAATGTCTATAGGGGCCAGTGGGGAGGTATTATCGAGCCCAGGAGCAATGTGGCAGGTGAGCAGGCTTCTATTTTTGTATTGCGTATGTGCAGTTGAAGGCTCAGATGCGATAAATCCCGCCCAAGGCTTCTGCAGCATGATTCAGAATCACTTTTATTTCAGGCAGAGTGTGTATGGGGCCACCAGAGAATGGGTTTAAAAGTCGGATCTGAAACAGTCCCAGATTCAAGTCCACCCAGCACTCAGAATTAAAATGGTAAAATCCATAGCCTTGGACCTACTCCTCTCCCCCTCAAACTGAATGCAAAAATCACTGTTTTCAATGAATGCCTTCACTATAAGATCTTAATTAATTTTATCACTAATTGCGTGGCACAGCCTACCTTGCTTGAAGTATGGAAAAGAGCGATACCCATCCAAGTGCATGGTTTTGACTAAATAGATTCAGAGAAAGAGATGTTGAGATAGTGCCAGACCCTGCGGGGCAGATAAAGTAATGAACCCGGCGTGGCCAGTGAGTCAAGAGGTTTGGAAAGATATTGAAAATTAAAATGGAGAGAGATTAGCCTTCAGGAGCATGGAAAGTGAAACTTGAGTTTAAAAAAAGGACAGGAGTTTTTGAAATAAAAAGAAAGATATACCCAACTAAAAGGAAGCTGTGTTTCAGCCTTAAAAAGATGAAAACCAGAAATAAGGCAGATATTGGCCACAGTTAAATAAGTTCAGAGAATAAAAGTAGGTAAGAAAAGCCCGGGAGCTGTAGAACTTGTCTCAAAAGTGTGGGAACATGAAAAGCAGAGACTGCAGATCTCCCGATCTAAATGGAGTCTACAGGGAATCAGCCCTGCAATTATGGTCTCACAGGTAGTGAAGTCTGAAAGTGTGCACATGAGGTGAAGTCCTTTATCTGTTAAAAAAACTTAGAGCTTTTTAAAGAATATAATGGTACTGGAATGACAGTGCCGATCTCTCTAAATAAAATTAACAAAAAGAATATCACATTTAGAAAAGAAACAGACACTTTGTCCAGCCAGGAAACATGAGAAAACTGTAAAAAATCAAAGTAAAATTTTCTGACAACAAAATCCTAAGTTAACACTCTACAAAAAGTCTACAAGAAAGAGGAACTGTACTTCCCAACCAAACCTCCAGAAGCATGGTAAAAGTACAAAGAGAGAAAGAGAGATAAACAGCAGCTGTGGCAGTTGTCAGTCTTAAAGCAGTAATGCATTTGAAGATGAACAGCATTTAATGAAACAACCACGAGAAGGAACAAAGGACACGAGATGGAAAAATCAGAGAAGGCTCCCCAGATAGAGAGAAGTTCCAAAAAGAGAAGACAACATAAGACCTTAAAGGAGAATATCAAGCCCTTAAATAAGAGGCAATGTTGGACTCTGAATAGGCAGTAAAAGCTTTCTGAGAAGGGAATACTGAGAAACCTGGAGTCAGAAGGAGAGCAACAAAAAACTGCAGGAGAGCAAGAAAAGACCCCAGAAAGGCAACAGAATACCCGAGGAGGGCATTGAAATATCCCAGAAAGAGTTCAACAGAACAGCTTAAATAAAGAACTGAAAGTAACCTGGACTCAGTTGTGTCCCATCCCTTTTTACTGTTATGCATGGTCTTTGCAATAACTGACAAGCAAATGATAAAGCTGTAATCGGTCAAGGTACGACAAGCCACACAGCAGAAGTAAAAATGAAGAAAATAAGAGTCGGCTAAACTTAACTGAGAATT
Source organism: Sphyrna mokarran (assembly GCA_024679065.1). Taxonomy (NCBI): domain Eukaryota; kingdom Metazoa; phylum Chordata; class Chondrichthyes; order Carcharhiniformes; family Carcharhinidae; genus Sphyrna; species Sphyrna mokarran. The sequence goes on from JAGIQG010000015.1 coordinate 40,674,341, forward strand.
ACAGCAAATAGAAAATTAGGTAAAAGTTCACGATCCTCATCTAAATGGAAAACAGCCCAGCCACATCAAAGCTAAGAGAAAAAAACAAAGCACTTTGAAAAAGATAGAAGCAACTGGGAAATCTATTGCGGCCAGGAGAAAAACAGCACAACATTCACCAGCAAGTAATGAGAAACTTAAATAAGAGCAGGAAGATGTGAATAAAGAGGAAAGGAAAAGGATTGAGAGAGTAAGACACCAGCAGAATTCAACAACAGAGGTCATGGCAGGGAACTCGAGAAGAGCCAAGGGAATCCTACGTAATGGAAACTATCAGTTTTGTGGTGAGAGAGAGAACTGCTTGTCTCAGAGTGAAGCTCCTTAAGGATTTGAGCATGGTGCTCATATACAACATCTTGTTGAAGCAGGGCTATCACTCCACAGAACCTAACTGAGAATCTTTTAGATATTCAATTGAATGATCAAACTACAAGTCGTATGGAAAGCACAAATGAGCCGAAGAAATAAATATTCTGTAGAGAGACAGAAACTGTCCGGTGTTTAAGGATGCCGCAGAGGAAATGTTGAACATAGAAAGGGGCAGCATTGTGGTACAGTGGTTAGCACTGCTGCCTCACAGTGTCATGGACCCAGTTTCAATTCTGACCTCAGACGACTGTCTGTGTGGAGTTTGCACATTCTTCCCATGTCAACATGGGTTTCCTCTGGATAATCCAGTTTCATCCCACAGTTCAAAAGTGTGCAGGTTAGGTTGATTGGCCATTGTAAATTGCCCATTAGTTCCCAAGGGACTAGCTGGGTTGGTAAGTGAGATTATAGGGGTAGGGCCTGAATGGGATTGTGGTCGGTGCTGACTCAATGGGTCAAGTGGCTTCTTTCTGCATTGTAGGGATTCTACGAATTAATTGCAACTTCAACAAAAAGAACATGTCAGTTGTTCAAAAACATACAAAGCATGAAAAGGAAAAGAGATCACTATCAAATGTTTTTAAAAAAGAATGTTTGTTTCACCTTGGAAGAAACTCCGAAATGAATGAACTGAATGGATTGCAAAATTGAATATGTGGATAAAAAACAACTCAAGTCTAAGCAGAAAATTGCTTGATACAGAAGACAGAAGGAAGAGATTGGTAAATGAAGCCACTCAGCTGAAGATGAGCTGGAGAAAAGTAGACAAAGCAGCAATTCAGACAGAGAACGAAACTGGGATTACATGCCTGAACAAAATTACTGAAATGGTCACACTAATAGAAATACACAAAAACCAATATGATGACATAGTTGATGGAGAACATGCTGAAATGAAATGTTAGGGAAAGAAGAAACTTTATCACATGACTTGAGTACCAGAAATAAATTGCCATGGTCATTTTTTTCATAAGTGACAAACTGAGATTGTACAAAAACTGTCGAGGTGTATGACTGTGTTGTATTGCAATGACGATACCTGCATGCATTGTAGATTAAGGTGCTTGACAGAGAAAAGGATCAATGAAGGACTGAGTAAAGTGAAGGCAAAGTAAAATATGTGGTTCATGATCCATGATCAGCGCACTGTCTAGGACAGAACTCAGAAAGCAGCAAGCCTGTATGGAAGGACCCCATGCAAGACTACATTTGGAACTGTGCATAGTTAAAATTTTCAAGAAATATTATGATAAATACAAGCCTCAAGACCCATTCATTGAAATGATAAAGCTGTATTTAGTCAAAATAAGACAAGCAATACAGCAGAAGAAGAAGTAAGAGTGAAGAAAAAAAACAGTTAGATAAACTTAACTGAGAATTACAGCAAATAGAAAATTAAATAAAAGTTCATGACCCTAACCTAAATAAGCGACCGAGCTATATCAAAGCTGAGAGAAAAAACAAGCACTATGAAAATGGTGGAAGAAGCATCCATTGACCAATTGCTGCAACAATTTACAAACATCTAATTTCTGTGCATAATGTTTATTTCAAATGTTAGTTTTAGTATATCACTTCTGAAGATGGTATAAGCGAATTAAACGGGAAGGGATATTGTTTATGTAGTGTCAGCCTGTTTAAGACAGCACAGCAGAAAAGAATCACCTGACTTGAGGGATAAATGGGAATTGAGAGTGAGTGATCAGCCCAGGGGGTGGAATACTCTCTCAGGGAGAATATATCTTGCAGCCATGTAGTTAACATTAGAAAGACTGGAGCCTAACTTCAGGGCAACTTAGAGCTGCAACTCCTACATGTTTTCTCTTATCAATAAGTACCTGTCATTTCTCACAAAGCCTGAAATCTCTTGATGACACTAGAATGCCAAAACATAACACAGTTTTATGATTTTATTATTTTTATAATCTCTAATCTCATCTCAACAGTTGAGATACTGTTAGGTTTGTATTTTCTATCTCTTCCTGTCACAATCAGTTTCTCATTTCCTGTAAAAACAATTCTTTTCTCTTTTGCCTTGTCTCTGCTCTTTCATTTACCACATCTTTGATCCCTCAACCTGCACTACATAGTTTAAAACCCTCTCTATTTCCCGAATTATATGGCTCCCAGACAACAGTCGCAGCACAGTTCAGGTGTAGCCCATCCCGACAATATGGCTTTCACCTTTCCCAATACTGATGCCAGTGCTGCACAAACTGAAGCCCATTTCTCTCATAACTCTTTAAGCCATGTATTCATCTCCCTAATCTGATTCATGCTTTGCCAATTTGCATATGCCTCGAAAAATAATCAAACATGATAATCTTTGAGATTCTTCTACTTAATTTCATGCCAGCCTCCTCATATTGTCTATGCAGAACTTCCTTCTTTGTCCTGCCAATGTCATTTTGCCCTATGATGACTCCTCTGAGAACAAAATCCTCTCCAACTTTGAGTAGATGTCCCAAGCCCTGGCACCAGCAGACAGTACAATTGTTTGAACTCATGCTCTTTGCTGCAGAGAATGGGTTCAACCCCTCTGACTATCCTGTCACCTACTACCACCACACCGCCCCTGTTTGAATGGCTTTCTGTACACGGTATCATGGCCACTCTGCAGCCCCAACTCCCAACCAAACAAGCTGAAAAGACTGCAAACCTGTTGAATAGTTGTAAAGGCTCCTGCATCCCTGCCACCTTGGTCCCCTAACCTGCCTCATTAGCCATCACACTCTCCTATCCCTAACTATTGACCTAATCAAAAAAGCCCATTCAGGAGGGAGGGTGATCTCCTCCTGAAATAAAGTGGCAAAATAATTTTCCTCTCTCTGCTGTGCCACAGTGTCTGCAGCTCAGCCTCCAGCTCAATAACTTGGGGCTGAAGTTCCTTCTGACACGAGCACTTACTGCAGATGTGTTTGCCCTGGATCATACCTGCATCCCAAAGTTCCCATATCCCGCAATTGCAGTACATTGCCTGCCCTGCCAATACCAATATGTGTTAATTATTTAGTAATTACTGATTAATTAATTTATCATTAATAAAATCTACACCTTCCAAGAAGTTTTGGTACTGCCAATGACATTTACAATGCTGATAAACAATCCGGTATTTACAATATTAATGTAAAACTTACAGTTTCTATTAATACAAGTGACTGATTACTTGTTGGTTGGTGCAGAAGGAAGGAGATGGCGTTTGAAGATGGGTTCACTGACTTTGATAACCTGATGAGGTAAATGAATATTTTCCAGTACTGCTGTCATGTCCTCAGTGCTGGATTCCTTGCACTGACCTCTGTGGCTAACTTCTTCCATTTCCTGCTAAGTGTATTTCAGGAGGGACTTCTGACCTCCTGTCAAAATGTGCCTCACGTCCTTCATCCACCAAGGTCTCCATTGCTGCAGCAGGGATCTGGGGCCCTTTCTCTTGTCTGTTGCTCTATTGCTCCTCTTTGTTCTTCTGAGAAATATATTGACAGATTTTTTTTAATATCTACTGCAACCAGAATGTACCTCCACTTTAAGAAGAGACGGCTCATTTTACATAGTGCAAGAAAACCTTAATTGGCGTTAGCCTTACACAAAGCGCGGTCCCATGGTGATTTTTCAGACATTCAGCAGCACATTTAGTGCTGGACAGCACACAGTAGTCATTTAGATAAGCAGACAGCACAGAGTTTGCATGCTGCCTGTATCACCTCAATTTGGCACAAGACACACACTGGCAGCTGGTTTGCTCAGTTGGCAAGATGGCTAATGTGTGGTTCAGAATAATGCCAACACTGTTGGTTTAAGTTCAGTTCGGCCAAGGGGCTACATGGGACCTACCTCAGAGAGTGGAAGACAACAGCAAACTATTGAATTGAGTGTTCCTGCCATAAAGTGAAACAGCAGGTAGGTTGGCCCATCCTTTCCAACAGAAGAGTGCCATGGCCTGCAATAATCCATACAATAAAGGGGTTAGGGGAGGCCATACTCACCAGACCCAAGTGCCCTAATAGATGGCATCCCAAAAATCAGGTTTGGAGTTCCAGCCTCCACTCATGAGAATTGTTCATAGCTATGTTCAGATCCTGCAATTTCTCGGAAAACCACCTCAAAGACAATGACTTGCTCCAAAAAATGATTTAAGCTAAAGGAAGACAAAGTGCCACGAATGGGATAGATGCTGCCTGTGACAAATGAGGAAGGAAATTGCAGACACCATAGAAATTATATTTTAGAGTTCTATTCGGTAAAGTTACAAACTGTTGAATTTGTGAGGCACAGTAAATCTGAGTAATTGTAGGCCTATTAACTTAACATCTCTGATAGGAATCATTTTATAATCTTCAGTTAAAGATGAAATTATTGTGTAACGAGATAAAGGAACGAGAGTCAGACATAGCCAACACAGATTTGGAAAAGAGTTAATAGTGCTTCACAAGCCTCATAAAATTGTTTGAGTGGGTTGAATGAGCGGCATGGTGGCACAGTGTTTAGAAATCCAGGTTTGATTCCTGGCTTGGGTCGCTGTATGTGTGGAGTTTGCACATTCTCCCCATGCCTGTGTGGGCTTCCTCCGGGTGCTCCAGTTTCCTTCTTTCCACAGTCCAAAGATGTGTGGATTAGTTGAACTGGCCATGCTGAATTGCCCCTTAGTGTCAGAAGGACTATTTGGGGTAATTGAATGAGGTTATGGGGATAGGGCTTAGGTGGGATTGTGGTCAGTGCGGACTCAATGAGCCAAATGGCTTCCTTCTGTATTGTAGGGATTCTATGATTCTATACAGAGGATTAACTGTATATGGGACAGGAATTTACAGGACCCTGCTAGTGTTTGCAGGCAAGGGTGCCCATCAAGTTTACCTTCCTGCTGCCTAAGTGTCTGCTTCCAACCTGCCCGCAATTTTATGGGGGAATGGGCGAGGCCTATCTGTCCTTATCTCAATTAATAATCATTTAAAGGCTGCTCCCTGCCCTGTGGAAGGGATTTAGAGCAGGAATGGGGCAGTCTAACAGGTTCTCCTGTTAGGGTCTCTGGTGGGATGGGGAAAAGCCTCCATTGTCAAGTACTCCCCCCTTCCCTCACCCCCTTTATCACCCACCCATACCCACCAATACCCAAGGTTTGTGTACCCCAGGTGTTCTCTTTCCATCTGCCCTTCAAATCACAACCCTTCTGGCATCTGCTCCTCTCTCTGCCATGAGATTTTGGATATCTCTCTATCCTTGTCTTCTGAAATTTTGGGCAGAATTTTCCCATTCCACCCACCACGGGAATCATATAGGCAGAGGGGCGAACATGCAAAGGTTCATTGACCTACGGTGGGATTTTCTGGTTTTGGGGCAAGCACAACTGGAAAATCCTGCCTCTTGACTCTGAGGGCTGCTTGGGGTCCCAGCAATGATCACCCCTCATGATGGCACTGCTGAGACTATAGAGCTGACAATCAGGATTTCTCCCTGAGTGAAAGGCTGAAGTCTGACCTCAAACCAATGCACAGTGTTAAATGTCTGAGGAGCGTTCCTGATCAGCAAGGTTGCAATTGCCTTGACCTTCTCCAATAGCTGAAAACTCCACCATTGGTAAAATTCTGCCTATGGAGTTCAGAAAGACTTTGATAAGGCATCACATGGGAGGTAACTAATGAAGGATAAGGAATTAGTAAAGTAGCAACCTGGATTAAAGATTGGTCAGAGGAGAGAAATCAGTGAGTAGGAGGTAACAGCAATTTTTAGAGTATTTGAAAGTGGGTAATGTTGTCGAGGGGTATTGTGGTTTGCAGCTTCTGTTCACTGTTTATAGCAATGATTTGGATACTAGCCTAGAATGAGTTATGTCACAATTTGCAGATGTTATCAAATAGCAAGTGCAGCTAACTCTTTCAAAAAGGCAAAACGAAGCTACCAAGGAATATTGATAAGACAGGGGAATAGGCTAGAACCTGACAAATGAAATATATGTAAGTATGTATGAGATGCTGAATTTTGTTTAAAAATAGCAATGGTAATTATATTCTGTGTGAAAGTAGACTCGGTAATGTGCAGTATCTGTGGAAAGAGAAACAGAGTTAATGGGGAAGGAGCTCTTTCAGGTTGAGACTGAGGCCGACAGGAAAACAGGAGGGAATCGCACCCTTCAGCCTTCAATCAGCTGCCGGCCTGGCAGCACTTCCCTCAGAACCTCCCATTTCCCCATTAGTCCCTATCATTATTAGCCTCTCCGCGCCGTTCCCCCACCCCCCAACATCTATCATTGATCCCTCACAGGCTTGCTCCAGATCTCATACGTGGTATTGATGTTAAGCTCCCTCCAAACCTATCTGACCACCCCATCAAAATCTCTTTTCTCCCACCCAATGGAACAGAATCATGTAACAGGAAGGAGTGAGGGAAGACAGGCTGGGACACACACATGCTGAATATCCATGTATTCATCCAGAATATATATTTCAAGAGAGTCTAATATTCTCCACACCACTGAGGATCCTAAAAACTAACCCATGTCCTTTTTCTTCCAGGATCACCATCCAATGAGATTGAGCCATCTGGGACGCAGCCCCCACCTCCCCACCCCCCCCACCCCCATGATCCCTCACAGCCCCCCAGACCACAGCCTCAGGGATGTGCCAAAGAAGCAAATCTATGTGTTCCCCAACCGGAAATCATGAATGAACAGGGATAACCACTGTTTGGCGAAGCCAAGGTCTGAGGTGTTCAAGTCAGGCAAAACTGACCTATACAAGAAGGCCAGATATAATCTAAAGAGATCCATCAAAGGTGCCAAAAGACAGTACTGGACCAAGCTAGAGTCCCAGGTTAGCTAACCAACCCCTGCCAACTATGGCAAGGCCTGCAAGACACAACAGTCTACAAACTGAAGGCATGTAAAATTGCTGGCTCCAACACACCTCTTTCTGATGAGCTCAATGCATTCTATGTCTACTTTGAGCAAGAGGTCAGCAAGAGCATGCCCTCCATCCTGGAAACCTTGGATGAACCTGTATCTGGGGTCACTATTGCAGATTTTAGAGTGGCTTTTTTGAAAATCAAACCACAGAGAGCAAGTGGTCCGGATGGGGTACCCAGACGTGCACTCAGATCCTGCGCAGATCACCTGGTGGGGGTATTACAGACATGTTCAGCCTCTCTTTATAACAATCTGATGTCCCTATCTGCTTCAAGAATATGACCATCATACCTAAGAAAAACCAAGCAGTGTGCCTTAATGACTATTGGCCGGTGATTCTGACATCCATCGTTATGAAGTGCTTCAAAAGGTTAGAAATGGCAAGAATCAATTCCTGCCTCCCGGACTACCTGGATCCACTACAGTTTGCCTACTGCCACAATAGGTCCACAGCAGACACCATTCCCCTGGTCCTGCACTCAACCCTCGAACTCCCTGATAACAAGGACACCTTGTCAGACTCCTATTTATTCACTGCAGCTCAGCCATCAACACTATTATTCCCACAAAATTCATCTCCAAACTGCGTGGCCTGCCCTCAGCTCCTCCCTCTGTAACTGGATCCTGAATTTTCTAACTCACAGACCACAATCAGTAAGGATAGGCAACAATATCTCTTCCATGATCAACTTTAATTCAGGTGCCTACAAGGCTGTGTTCTCAGCCCCCTACTATACTCCTTATACACCTATGACTGTGCAGCCAAATTCCCCTCCAACTCAATTTTCAAGTTTGCTGATGACACCACCATAGACGGCCAGATCTCAAACAATGAAGAGACAGAGTACAGGAATAAGATAGGGAATCTGGTGAACTGGTATTGCAAAAATAATCTCTCCCTCAATGTCAACAAAATGAAGGAGATTGTCATCAGCTTTAGGAAATGTAAAGGAGAACATGCCCCTGTTTACATCAATAGAGCCAAAGTAGAAAGGGTCAAAAGCTTCAAATCCAGATCACTAACAGCCTGTCCTGGTCTCCCCGTACCACCACTATCGTTAAGAAAGCCCACCAATGCCTCTACTTTCTCAGAAGACTAAGGAAATTTGGCATGTCAGCTATGACTGTCGCCAACTTTTACAGATGCACCATAGAAAGCATTCTACTGGTTGTATTACAGCTTGGATGGCTCTTGCTCTGCCCAAGACTGCAAGGAACTACAAAAGGTCATGAATGTAGCCCAATCCATCACACAAATCAGCCTTTGTCTACATTTCCTGCTGCCTTGGTAAACCAGCCAGCATAATTAAGAACCTCACACACCACGGACATTCTCTCTTCCACTTTTTCCTTCAGGAAAAAGATACAAAACTCTGAGGTCAAGCACCATTGACTCAAGAACAGCTTCTTCCCGCCTGCAGTCAGACTTTTGAATGGACTTAACTTGCATTAAGTTGATCTTTCTCTACATCCTAGCTATGACCGTAACACTACATTCTGCACTCTCTCATTTCCTTCTCTATGAATTGTATGATTTGTCTGTATAGGGCAAAAAACAATACATTTTACTACATGTTAATACATGTGACAATAATATATCAAATCAAATCAAAGACATTGCATTCCCACACTGCTGTCACCTGCACCACCCCCCCCAGAGCAGAATCATTAACCTTAGCAAGAAATGTTAGCAGTCAAGGTTCTGGGGAACTTTCCGGTGAGCACCACACAGCTACTGCAGCAGATCAGGTGGAGGAAGAGATTTCCAGGCAAACTGGCAGTTGGAGGAATGCTGGGTCCCAGGAACTAGCTGCCCTGAAGGTAAATGTCAATCCTCTGGGAAAGCTGATCCCAGCACTTCTACAGATGCAAAAGTAAAGCCATATTTAACAGGAGGGGGTATTCCAGAACCTTCCCTACAACTGAAAGGTCATGTGGAGGAGTCCAGCACCCTTCTTTCACAGGAGAGGAGGCACGGTGGCACAGTGGATAGCTCTGCTGCCTCACAGGGCGAGGGATCCAGGTTCAATTTCCAGTTTGGGTCTGTCTGTGTGGAGTTTTCACATTTCCCCCATGTCTGTGTGGGTTTCCTTTGGGTACTCCTGTTTCCTCCCTGTGATGACTTCAGTCGGGCTAATGAGGTTGGCTTTCTAGAGTATAAACTCCTTGATGAGTCCCTTAGGGCACAATTGATGCTTTCTGTGCTCCCTGGGCATTGCAGGGACCTGGCTGTATTATTATTGACTGTGATAATCACATTTTAATTTGATGTTTTAAGTTTCCTTTCTGCTTTGTTTGTGAGGTTCAGGCAGTTCCCCCTCCTTTTGGGTGCTGCCGCTTTTGAGTTGTCCCAAAGTTAATTTAATTTTGATTATTTGGTTGTACCTGAAAAGAAGTACCTGCCTGTGTGAACAGTGGTAAGATTCTGACCCTTATCTCTGTTTTCAAACCTCTCTCTGCAATCTCTTCCAGCACCCTAACTTTCTGAAATTAGTGTACCCTTCCAATGCTGGTCTTTTGGGCATCCCTGGTTTTCATCACTTCTCCATCGGCAGCCAAGCCTTCAGCTTTCAAGACTCTACACCATTCCAACACCCTTGTAACTTTTTACTTCTCTTTCCCCCTTTCAGAGACTGATTAGGTCTCACCTCTTTGATAAAAGTTTTTGCCACCTCTCCTAATTTCTCCTCATATGACTGGATTTCAAATTTTAAAAACATAAGAATGAGGAGCAGGAGTAGGCATCTGGCCTCTGGAGCCCACTCCACTATTCAATAAGATCATTGCTGATATTTTTGTGAACTTAACTCCACTTATCTACCTACTTACCATGACCCTTAATTCCTTTACTGTTTATCCTTGTCTTAAAAACATTCAATGAGGCAGCATCAACTGCTTCACTGGGCAGGGAATTCCACAGGTTCACAACTCTTTGTGTGAAGGAGTTTCTCCTCAATTCAGTCCTAAATATGCTCCTTTTATTTTGAGCTATGCCCCTTGGTTCTAGATTCACCCACTAGTGGAAACACCTTCCCTGCTTGTATCTTATCTGTTCCCTTCATAATCGTCTATGTTTCTATGAGACCTTCCCATTCCAATGATTATAGTCTCAGTCTACTCAGTCTCTCCTCATAAGCCAACTCTCTCAACTCCGGAATCAACCTAGTGAATGTCCTCTGCGCTCCCTCCAGTGCCAGTATATCCTTTCTCAAGTAAGGAGACCAAAACCGTACACGGTACTCCAGGTGTGGCCTCACCAGCACCTTATGCAGTTGCAACATAATCTCTCTGTTTTTAAACACCATCCCACTAGCAATGAAGGACAAAATTCCATTTGCCTTCTTAATTACCTGCTGCACCTGCAAACCAACTCCTTGAGATTCCTACACAAGGACACCCAGGTCCCTCTGCACAATAATAGTCAATTTTGCTGTTGTTCTTATGCATGGATGACCTCACATTTAACAACATTGTATTCCATTTGTCAGAACCTCGCCCACTCACTTAGACTATCTAATTCCCTTTGCAGACTTTCAGTGTCCTCTGCACACTTTGCTCTTCCACCTACCTTAGTGTCATCTGACAATTTTGACATACTACTTTTGGTCCCCAAGTCCAAATCATCTATGTAAATCGTAAACAATTGCGGCCCAAACACTGATCCCCGAAGCACACCACTGGTCACTGATTGCAAACCAGAAAAACATCCATTTACCCCCACTCTTTGCTTTCTGTTAGTTAACCAATCCTCTATCCATGCTAATACATTACCCTCAACACTGTGCACCTTAATCTTATGTAGCAGTCTTTGGTGCGGCACCTTGTCAAGTGCCTTCTGAAAATCCAGATATATCACATCCACAAGTTCTCTATTGTCCATTGTGCATGTAATGTTTTCAAAGAATTCCACCAAATTTGTCAAACATGATCTGCCCTTCATGAACCCATGTTGTGTCTTACCAATAGGACAATATATATTCAGATATCTTGCTATTTCTTTCTTGATGATAGATTCAGGAATTTTCCCTACTACAGAAGTTAAGCTAACTGGCCTATACTTACCTGCCTTTTGTCTACCTCTTTTTTTAAACAGTGGCATCACGTTTGCTGTTTTCCAATTTGCGGGAACCACCCTGGAGTCCAGTGAATCTTGGTAAATTACCACTCGTGCATTTGCTTTTTCCCCTGCCATCTCTGTTTGTACGTGGGTGCATTCCATTAGGGCCAGGAGCCTTGTCTATCTTTAGAACATAGAACATAGAACATTACAGCGTAGAACAGGCCCTTCGGCCTTCGATGTTGCGCCGACCAATTATGAAAAAAGCAATGGCCCTCCAAACTAAACTATTCCCTTCTCTTCCATAAACTTATCAACTAACCTCTTAAACGCCACCAAACTTGGTGCATCTACAACTGCCGCAGGCAGGGCATTCCACTCCCTAACCACCCTTTGGGTAAAGAACCTACCTCTGATATCCGTCCTATAACTATCACCCCTTAATTTAAAGCTGTGTCCCCTCGTGCTAGCAAATTGAAAGAATTTAGTCCCATTAGCTTGCCCAACAGCACCTCTTTCATGATAATGATAGTTTTTAGGTCCTCACCTGCCAGAGCCTTTCTGTCATCAATTTTTGGCATGTTATTTGTGTCTTCCACTGTGAAGACTGACATAAAATACTTGTTCAATGCCTCAGTCATTTTTTAATTTCCAGTTATTATATCTTCCTTCTCATCCTGTAGAGGACCAGTGTTTACTTTAGCCACACTTTTTCGTTTCATTTGATAAACCTTCAGAATTTCAGAAAAGAGGGCAAAAAAATCACTTAGACCTTTATTTACTTAATGTTTTTCAAGCAGGGAAGAAATTCTTTGAAATGGGAAAAAAGTAATGTTGGCAAATGGACAAGTTCTGAAATAAGTGAGAATGTTAACTTGGACATGGTATTGGGAGTGTGTGGGATCTAAAAAAGAAGTGATTGCCAAGGCCAGCTGTGTTAGAGTGAAAGAAATTTTCACATCAAAGAAACAGAACCTGAAGCTTAGATAAACAATGCTGAAATGCTACACCTGGTCATCATCATCCCTCACACTTTGGTCTTCTACCCATCTTAGTATCATCTGCGAATTTTGACACACTACATTTGGTCCCCAATTCCAAATCATCTATATAAATTGTAAACAATTGCGGTCCAAACGCTAATCTCTGAGGCACATCACTAGTCACTGATTGCCAACCAGAAAAACATCCATTTACCCCACTCTTTGCTTTCTGTTAGTTAACCAATCCTCTATCCATGCTAATACATTACCCATAACAGCGTGCACCTTTATCTTATGTAGCAGTTATTGGTGCGGCACCTTGTTAAATGCCTTCTGGAAATCCAGATACGCCACATCCACATGTTCCTCATTATCCACTGTACATGTAATGTTCTCAAAGAATTCCACAAAATTAGTCAAACATGATTTTCTCTTCATGAACCCATGTTGCGTCTTACCAACGGGACAATTTACATCCCGATGTCTCGCTATTTCTTCCTTGATGATAGATTCAGACATTTTCCCTCCTTCAGAAGTTATGCTAACCAGCCTGTAGTTACCTACCTTTTGTCTACCTTCTTTTCCTCCTTTTTTAAACAGTGACGTGACACTTCCTGTTTTCCAATCTTGGGAACCACCCCAGAGTCCAGCGAATTTTGGTAAATTACCATTAGTACATTTGCTATTCCTCCCACCAACTCTGTTAGCTTCCTGGAATGCATTCCATCAGGACCAGGAGACTTGTCTATCTTTATCCCCATTACTTGCCCAACACTACCTCTTTCGTGATAAGGTTCTAGGTTCTCACCTGCCAAAGCCTTCCTGTCATCAATTTTTGGCAAGTTATTTGTGCCTTCCATTGTGAAGGCTGAAACAAAATACCTGTTCAATGCCTCAGCCATTTTCTCATTTCCAGTTATTTCATCCCCCTTCTCATCCTCTAAAGGACCAATATTTACTTCAGCCATTTTTTTTGTTCTATATATTTGTAGAAACTTTTGCTATTTGTTTTTATATTCTGAGCTAGTTTACTCTCATAATCCATCTTACTTTTCTTTACAGCTTTCTTCATGGCTTTCTGCTGACCTTTAAAGATTTCACAATACTCTTGGTTCCCACTAATCTTTGCCACTTTGTATGCATTTTCTTTCAATTTGATAACCTCCTTTATTTCTTTAGATATCCATGGCTGATTATCTCTTTATCTATAGTCCTTTCTTATCACTGGTATATACTTTTGCTGAGCACTGTGAAAGATCACTTTGAAAGTCCTCCACTGTTCCTCAATTGTCCCACCATAAATTTTTTGATCCTCGTCTACCTTAGCCAACACCTCCTTTATCCTTTGTCATCTTCTTTGTTTAAGCACAAGACATTGGTATTGGATTTTATCTTCTTACGCTCCAGCTGTATTTTAAATTCAACCATATTGTGATCGCTTATTCCAAGAGGATCCCTATGTGCAAGATCATTAATTATTCCCATCTCATTACACAGGATCAGATCTAGGATAGCTTGCTCTCGGTTCCATTACATACTGTTCAAAGAAGCTATCGCGGATACATTCTATAAACTCCTCCTCAAGGCTACGTTGACCGACCTCGTTTGACCAATTGACATGTTGATTAAAATCTCCCCTGATAATTGCTGTACCATTTTTACATGTGTCAGTTATTTCTTTGTTTATTTCTTGCCCCACCATGATATCATTATTTGGTGGCGTATAGACTATGCCTAACAATGACTTATCTCCTTACTATTTCTGATTTCCACCCAAATGGATTCAACCTTTTTTTCCATAGAACCTATATCATCTCTCACTACCACTCTGATGCCACTGTTAAATATCAAAGCTACATCACTTCTCTTACCTTCATGTCGGTCCCCCCGAACAATTTGATAGCCCTGGATATTCAACTCTCAGTCCTGCAACCATATCTCTGTAATGGTCACCAAATCATATTCATTCACAATTATTTGTGCTGTCAACACATTTACCTTGTTTCAGATGCTACAAGCATTCAGATAAAGTGGGCTAATGCTAATTTTTGTATCTTCTTCTTGAATTCTAACACTTCCATTAATAGCATCCCTAGTTCTCCTTTCTTTTAACTTTTTTCCTGATTTTTGATGCAATTGGAACCTTCTCCCCACATTTTGTCCTTGCTCCCTCCTTCTCGGATTCCTTACATAGGTTCCCATTTTTGAGTGTTACCAAATTTTGTATGATAACATTCCCTTGAAGTATCTTCAGACATTTTACCATGTTAAAGATGCTGCATCAGTACATGTTATTTACTCATGCTATTGTAACCTCAGTGCATTTCTGCGAAATAGTATCAGAAAATGGATTTATGAGTGAAAGTTTCTAGATTGTCAGTTATCAGATATGGGAGGAGGTCTGTCTGAACTGATAAAACTACAATGACAAAATAAAATTGCTTTCAGTGTAAAAGCTCCAATGATGTATGATAAAGCTTGCAATGGATATAAGTCATAGATGGTTTACAAAACAAAAAACTATAAGCATTTCGTATCAATGTTTCATCGACACAGAAGCACAGAGCACAGCAATAAACATGGACAGTCAGAGATAATAGGCTGTTAGCATTACAGAAGATTTCTGAGTTAAATATTCTGCCCGTGTTGCGTTAAGAAGCATTCTTTCGGGAGATGTTTCTCAAAACCGATGCTCCATTAAATAATAAAATATGCAGCATTTGATATCAAAGTATTTTGGTTCATATATTTAAAAAAAATCAAAGAGGAAGTTTTCCTGTAGTGTTAGCCAACCTAAAGTTCTGTTGTGATCAGGTGAAGTGCAGCAAAATCTATACAGTGAAGCCAAATGGCTTACCAAGCACAGATATGGATAAACAAATGATTTCCCCAAACAACCAAGCTCCACTGAATGCTCTTCTGAGTAATCGAAAATGAGGATCACATTTTTTACAATCAGATCTTGGCTGCCGAAGCCTCGAAAGCAGCTGCAGACAAATTTCAGTTTGTCTCAACAACTGTTTAGCCCAACAGACGGCGCAGACTGTGTACGTGAGCCCATCAAGCATGAGAGACTGAGAAGGATAAATAAACAGAGAGAATTAACCAAAGGCAAAGCATTAGGGCAGAAGGCTATAAAACTGTGTTTGAAATGAAAAAGTCACCCAATTTGAGTCAGGAGGCAGATTGTGAGCAGAGGCAGCGGGGAAGAAGATTGAAATCATGTGGGGGAGAATTGGAAGTTGTCTCAGGATGGAATTAGTGATCACAGCTGAACTGAAGCAATACATTTTGACGTCTGGGGTTTGTGTCACCAAGTTGCACACAGCAGGTATGAAGCACACCCACATGACTCAATCACTGCGCTGACTTTGAATGGTGCAGGAAAGCCAAGGGCAGCTGTTAGAAATACCTAGTTCATGGTTCGCAGTGATATTTAAGAGATAATTTTTAGTTGTGACAATATTAATGACTACTGCAGAAAATAGGAGAGATGCAGCTAAAGGTTAAAAGATTGTGTGGGGGGGGCTATGTTGACCTAATGGGTTGACAGCTAAAAAGGTAAGATAAAACAGCAAATGGGCTTACCCTAGCTTGAGAATTAAAGATGAGGAGCTGCATTCTCTCAGAAAAATTCTACGTATCAAACAGGCCAGAGAACAGGTTTTCTCCTCCGTTTTCTCAGTTAGGTAAATTACAAGAGTTTACAGCTCTCTGTGCAATAAGAGACCATAATCTGATTCATGGCAATAGTGGGGGCAGGGCGGGGGGTGAAGGGTGGGAAGCCACTTACAAAGGTACCATTGCGCAGATGCCTCGATCAAACAGTATATTGTATAAAAATGTACACAGTATACTGGGAGATCTGGCAACCCAACTCCGCACACCCCCCTGACCATGGACCATCCCCTCAATTGCCTTCCCCACCCAGATCACCTCCCATCCCGATCTTTGGCCCTCTTCTGATTGCAGTCCCCCCAATTGCTGGCCTTCTATTGCTACCCTCCCAATGATTGCTGACCCTTCCAATCACGGGCCCCCTCCTGATTGCTGGCCTGCCGAATCCCCAGTCTCTCAATCAATGGCCGCCCCAGATCACTGGCCCCAAACTCTGTTTGGCAGCCCCACTGACCAGTCCCCATGCACTGATGCAGAGTTTCCCCCCTTCCTTCCCACACCCCCTGCCTTTATGCCAGGCCTTGCCCCCTCAGGCCACGATGCCCTGTGGGCAGTGCCCATCTGCCAGGCTGGCACTGCCCAGTGCCAGGATGGCAATGCCCACAAGGTACTGCTCAGCTCTGCCTCCAGTCACTTGGAGGGCTTCAATGGTCCTCCGGTCCCACCACAAGGTTGATGGGGACCATCTGTGATCCTCGCTGGTGAGGAGCTCTACTGATGAGGTTGGTAATCTAGGTGTGTCCAGTTTATTACATTCAAATTCCCCATTACTTAGAATTTTCTGAGAAAATTCCGCCCTCGCCCATTCCCAAGCGAAGTAAGCCTACTTGCTGTTTTACCTTAGCTTTTCAGCTATTAGCATTAAAATGAGCTAATAAATATTTATTGAACTCTTCGTGCTGCTCTGCTCGACCAATGCAGAGGGCTGGAAAAGCCCTACCTGAAGTGTCTACACTGCTTGCAATGAAATTAATCACAGATAGTTGTTTAATTTTGTGAGTTAGGACTAACACTTAATTTAATCATCATGAGATGGATGGGGATTAAGAAAGTCCTAGGGTGGAATTTTCCCGCCTCTCTTGCCATGAGAATCGTAGCAGGCGGGGCTGGACCAGCAAAAATCATTGACCTCCGGCGGGAATTTCTAACCTTGAGATGAGAAATGGAGCCAATGTTTCGAATCCATATGACTCTTTGTAGACTTGAAACAATAACTGTTTCTTGTTCCACAAATGCTGTCAGTCCTGCTGATGTTTTCCAGCATTTTCTATATTTATTTCAGATTTCCTGCATTTGCAGCATTTTGGTATTATCATGCTTCCATTTATCTATTCACCTCTGCTATTTGCTCCAATCCTCATTAATGTAATGCATCTGCATCGTTATTACCTTCACTGAGTGCAATGAAGCTGAATGGGATCAGCCATCTAACTAAATACTGTGACTACAAGAACAGGTCAGAAGCTGGGAATTCTGTTCCAAGTTACTCATTTTCTGACTCCCCAAAGCTTGTCACCATCTATTACGTACATGTCAGGAGGGTTACAGAGTACTCTCCACTTGCCTAAATGCAATAACACTCAAGAAGCTTGACATAATCCAGGAAGAAGCAGCCCGCTCGATTGGCACCTCATCCATCATCTTCAACATTCACTCCCTCCAGCACAGTGACAGCAGTGGGTGCCATTTACAAGATACACTGCAGCAACTCACCAACGCTGTGCCTGCCAAACCTGCAATCCCTATCCAATGTCTGATTGAACTGGCTGACAGGATGTTACAAAAGGTGCCGCACATTTAGCCCAAATGCACAATCCAGAAAACTGCCTGTGATTCTCTAGTTGCCAAAAATGTGCATCCATTTAGGATTGAAGCTAATGGGATTGAACTCAAGTATACCTTCCTTTATTTGCATAACACAATAGGATAAGTGTTTCACATCAGCACCTCTAGTCTAATATTCACAGTAAAACCTGCTGAGTTGATGTAAACTCTTCCTCGTAACCTTCAAGCTCTTGGTACAATTTGTCCAATTGCTTTTTGTCATGTTAGCTGATTTGTTGTGAGACCAAATGCTAGCCTATAAAAGTGTTGAATTTCTTTACACAATAAACCATTAGCAAAAATTTATAACTTTCAACTGCAGCTGAATATGGTTCAATCATACCACTTTAAACTTGGATGTGCTGAGCACACATTTTAAATAACTCAGTAGAAGTTTGCACAATAGGTCGCCATGTGTACAATATTTATACAGCGGATGATGGACATGATTGCAAATTCGAGCCACCAGAATTTTGCAGCTTCTGTTTGTCAAGAGTTGGGGGTGGGAAATTGGGGTAGTTATTTTTCTTGGCATTAGGAAGATGAGTGAGTCACTGGATAATCGAATGGCACAGTGTCTTCAGAGAGGTGCAGGATTCAATGATGCTGCATTGGAGCTCCACCATCGTGAAGTGAGGCAAAGAGAATCATGCTGTCAGACACTGCGTGGAGAGGAACTTGCAGAGGGAGGGGGAAGATCCAATGATCATAGTCAATGTCGCCACCAACAACATAAATAGAGCTAGGAAAAGGGTTCTGCATGGAGAAGGAGTTGGCGCTAAAGTTGAAAAACAGAACCTCAAAGGCTATGATTATTAACTGAACCATGTGCAAATTGGCTTAGACTACATCAGGTTTGAGGAGAATGTATGGTTCAGAGGCTGGTTTGGGAGAATTGGGTTCTGCTTTATGGGATGCTGGCACTGGTACTGGATAAAGTGGGGACTGTACTATTGAGATGGTCTCCTGCTGAAGCGTACTAGGACCTCTGGGGTGAACATCTGGGGAAGCTGAGAGGGCTTTAAACATAAATAGTGGGAAAATGGGAACAAATGAATATTTCTTATTTGTATTTACTGTTGTGAAAAGCATGGGTGCTTGGGGAAATAAATAGTGATGTTTTGGGGATGTACATATTATACAGAAGGAAGTGCTGGAAGTCTTAAAGCACATCACAGTAGATAAATCCCAAGGACCTAATGAGGTATATCCTAGAACATTGTGGGAGGCCAGGGAGGAAATTACAGATCTCCTAGCAGAGATATTTGAATTTGATAGTCACAGGTGAGGTGCCTGAAGATTGGAGGGTGGCAAATGTTGTGCCTTTGTTTAAGAAGAGCTGCAGGGAAATGCCTGGGAACTACAGATCAGTGAGTCTCACATCTGTAGTGGTAAATGCCCTGTGGAATGGAATACCTTGCCTGCAGCAGTTGTAGATGCACCAAGTTTGGTGGCGTTTAAGAGGTTAGTTGATAAGTTTATGGAAGAGAAGGAAATGGTTTAGTTTGGAGGGTCATTGCTTTTTTCATAATTGGTCAGCGCAACACCGAAGGCCGAAGGGCCTGTTCTGCGCTGTAATGTTCTATGTTCTATGTTCTATGTTCTAAATACGGAAAGATGTGGTATAGCCAAGTTAGAGACAAGGGGAAGGAAGGAAAATAGTAATAGGGAAAATGAGGATCGGAGAAAAGCAGGAAAGGAGAGAGAGAAATAACAAGAATGCACAAAGAATCAAGACTAGATGTTACAAAGGTGAAAAAGTTCTGTAACTATATGCACATAGTATTCACAGCAAAGTAAAGAAATTGATAGCTCACATTGAGAAAGAAAATATGGTCTGAAAGCCATTACGTAGACACGGCTACAGAAGGACAAGGATTGGATTCTGAATATTGAGGAGTCCATGACATTGAAGAAGAATAAGAAGCTCAATAAAGATGGAAGGGTAGCACTGTTATTCAGGGGTGACTTTGGTGCATTAATTGGTGACCTCAATTTGGGAGATCAGGATTTGGAATTGGATTTGGTGGAGATGAGGAATAGTAGGGAAAAGAAGTTGCTCATGGGAGTGATCTGCAGGCCCCCTAACATTAACCATAATGTAAGACAAAGTGTACAAGATGAAATATTAGGAACTACTGATAAAGGATCAGCAATAATCCTGGGTGACATTAGTTTACAAATAAATTAGAAAAATCAAATTGGCAATAATACTCTGGATGTGGAGTCCTTAGAAGGTTTTCAAGATAGTTTCTTAGAGTAGTACATTCTAAACTTAGTATTGCATAATGTGACAGGATTAATTATGACCTCAGAGTAAAGGTATCGCTAAGTAGCGGTGACCGCACTTTACATCCAGTTTGAAAGGGAGAAAAGTGGGTGTAAGACTAGTATTTTAAACTTAACTAAGGGCAACTATGTGGACATGAAAGCTGAGCTTGATGAAGTGAACTGGGATAGTGGGCTGTGGAATAGATCAAAGAGAAGCAGTAGCAGGTATTTAAGGGACATTTCAGAATACTCAGAATAAGTATATCCTTGCTGTAAAGAAAAATTCTAAAAGGTCACTGTTTTCCTGCAGGCTGAGCAGAGACTGATAGCCACGTTCTACACACATGAGGACGGCCTCAACCGGGATCTTGGGTTCATGTCACACCATCTGTAGCCCCACAACTTGCCTGGACTTGCAAAATCTCACTAACTTTTCTGCCTGGAAACAATTCACATCTCTTTAACCTGTGCTTAAAGCTCCACCACGCACATTGTCTGTACATTTAAGAATTGATTGTCTGTGAAGATTTACATTCCAATCATTATGCATGTAAATTGAGTTTGTGTCTTTGTGCCCTGTTTGTGATCAGAACTCCCAGCCACCCGATGAAGGAACAGCATGTTCCGAAAGCTTGGAGTGTTTGCTACAAATAAACTTGTTGAACTTTAAGTTGGTGTTGTGAGACATTTTTCTGTCCTTTTGTTCCACAGCATTGTCATGGTCTCCCACCATTATGTGGTCTGTTTGGGTATGTTTTGTTGTGGACTCTGTCTGCTCTTTTGTTGCTTAATGAGCTGAACAGATGAGATTGCTCCATACCAAGGCTTAACTTCACCACATAAAAAGGACTGGTGTTATTGGCAAATTTCAGACTGCCTATGTAATTTGATTCCTTTTCTAGAGACTGATCTTCTTTTGTGTTCAGTATATCCAAAACGGCAACATCAACTGTTCCAGCTCTTACTCGGTCTAATATGTGCTTTGACTGAGGTCACTACAGTCACAACCTTCAACAAATCTGTACAATTAATTTATGAATGAGTCAACAGACTCTCCAGGTTGTTGGATTTGGCTTTGAAATTTGCTTGCTCTAAAGTTCATTATTTCTTAAATTAAAATACATATCAAAAGATTTCAGAACACCTTCAAACTTATATGAAGATTTTTTTATTCCTTGTCTCACAATGATATAGTTGATTATTGGACCTATTGAGTACAGTGGAGTATTCATTTATTCAGCCTCTGATTTCTTATCTCCTCCTGAAGCTATCCTGCAATATGAAAATCATTTTCATCGAAGCTCTCAATTCGGCATCCGGTTTGGCCTTTGGATCAGCCAAAACTTGATGTGTTGAGGTTGATTTATTGCCCAGGTTGCTTTTCAGTGCAAGGGAGGACAGTTATAAATGCAAGTTTAAAGATGGTGCCGCAGTAACCATTTTTTCACTGCCTCTGCCCCTGCTCATCGGGATTTGATGGGATCCTCATGAGCTCAACCACAAAAAAATTGATCTCTTGGAGTAAACGTTTTAATCAAAGAGCAGTGAGTCTGTTAGGCTGATTAAACAGTGATTTTCAACTTTGGTTCAGTTTACAATGCTGTTTTATTTTATGAAGTGTGGTCACCATGAATTCTGAATCCTGGCTGGAGGCGATGGTTAATGAAACAGATTGCTTTGATTGATTAATGGATTTATAAAAGGTTCTGCCTTAAAACTGAATTTTTGGTTGCTTTTGCTAGGTCCTTTGACTCTGCAATTGATGCAGACAATGGAGCCCTCACAGTGTGTGCTGCTAGAGTCCTTTAGCTGCTTAGTGAATTTTTCCCCTGCCTTTCAGCCTCTACTTCCTCATAGGCAGTCTTTAGTTCAGGTGTACCTCACACAGGTCAAGATGCTGTTCCTTTAGTTTTTCAAATTCCAGTGTCCTTCATCAGCTTCTTCAGTTCCAGGTTCATTCATGAGCTGCCACCATGTTGTAAGGGTTTGTTCTATGTAGCAGGTTTCATGAAGACGTTCAGAGAACCATAAGGTTGAACATTAAATATTTGTTGGTAACGTTTAACTGTATATATACATATATATGTATGTATGCACACATATGTATCTATATATATATATATATATACACACACACACTTACCCAAGTTACACACCAGACTGTGAGCTAACTCAATGCTCCTTCACAGGACTCAGCACACTCTTACATTGACCCAGCTCCCTTTCCATGTGACCCTTTACCTGTTCTCCAGATGGTAATCCTTGTCATGCCAAACACACTTAAACTAAACTTAAACCATTTAGACTGCAACGATTCAATAAGGTGGCTTACTACCATTACAAGGGCAATTACGAATGGGCATTACATAATGATCCAGCCAGCATTATCCACACCCCATGAAAGAATGGGCAGCATGGGCAGCAGTGCTACAGTTGTTAACACTGCTGCCTCACAGCTCCAGAAACTCCAGTTCAATTCAGTCCTTTGGTGAGTGTGTAGAGTCTGCACATTTTTCCCGTTTCTGCATGGGTTTTCTATGGGTGTTCAGCTTCCTCCCACAGTCCAAAGATGTGCAGGTTAGGTGGATTGGCCATGCTAAGTTATCCCTTAGTGTCCCAAGATGTGTTCATTAGATGGATTAACCACGGTAAATGTATGGGGTTACAGGGATTGAGCAAGGAAGAGGTCCTGCTTAAGATGTCCTGTAAGAGAGTCAGTATAAATCCAATGGATTGAATAGCGTCTTCTGTACTGGACGGATTCAAAGAATGATTTCAATGAATTTTTAAAAATTCAGGGAAACTGGTTTTCTGGGTTTTCTGATATCCTGACCAACCCAGAACTCATCTCCTGGCAATGTTGTCTGTGAAATATTGAGGAGGAAGGGGCCAAGCATGGAACTTTGCAGTCAAGCAGGCACAGGAAGCAGTGATGGAATGTCTACAGTCCAGCAACATGGGAGAAAAGATAGGTTGCGTACAGTAATCAATTATAACATAATTCCTACTTAAAGATTCACAGATTATCTGTAGCTGACTATTAAAAGATTGCAAGCATGATAGGCAAGGTAAAGTTAATTAATTAATGCTTAAGCGAAGATTTCCCCTTCCATCAGGCAGAAACTGGGCGATAACATCACAAAAATTATAGGGAAGAGCTTTTCACAATGTTCCTACTGTTTCTGTGGCCATCCTTATTTTCCTGCTGTCCCTGGAATTCGACAACCCAGGTATCCAACTGAACAGAGCACAAAGCTAACGTGGATATTCCAATCAGCTTGCACAACATCAATACATCCCCAGCATCATTGTAGGACTCAACTAGGCAGGGGCATCGTGCAGATTTCATACAGTCAGTGTGTAGTTTTTTACTTCTGCGAGGATCCTCAAAAATAACCTCAGCTAACACAAAAACATAGAAATATAGAAGATAGAAGCAGGAGGAGGCCATTTGGCCCTTTGAGCCTGCTTTACCATTCAGTATGATCATGGCTGATCAGCTAATTCAAAAGCCTAATCATGTGCATTTTCCCCATAACCTTTGATCCTATTCGCCCCAAGTGCTATATTCAGCTGCCTCTTGAATAAATTCAATGTTTTGGCATCAACTACTTCCTGTGGTAATGAATTCCACAAGTTCACCACTCTTTGGGTGAAGAAATATCTCCTCAACTCAATAGTCTACCCTGCATCCTCAGACTGTGACCCCTGGTTTTGGACTCCCCCACCATTGGGAACATCCTCCCTGCATCTACCCTGTCTGGTCCTGTTAGAATGTTGTAAGTCTCTATGAAATACCTCTCATTCGTCTGAACTCCAGCAAAAACAATCCGAACCTGGCCAATCTCACTTCATACATCAGTCCCGCCATTCCCAGAATCAGCCTGTTAAACCTTCGCCACACTCTCTCGAGAGCAAGAACATCCTTCCTCAGAAAAGGAGACCAAAACTGCACTCACCAAGCCCCTGTATAGTTGCAAAACACATCCCTGCTCCTGTGCTCAAAACCTCTCGTAATGAAGGCCAACATGACATTTGCCTTCTTTACTGCGTGCTACACCTGCACACTTACCTTCAGTCAGTGGTACATCAGAACATCCAGGTCCCGCTGCACACTTCCTTCTTCCAATTTACAGCCATTCAGGTAATAATCTGCCTTCTTGTAATCCTGCAGCAAGTTCCATTTTGCTGAGAACAGGCCTCCTCCCTCCCCCACCCACCCTTGAAGTGCCTCTCCATTCATACCTGTGGCAGCCTGGAGCAGGCAGACTGTCTTGGGGCACTTGTTTTCCATCCATAGTCTGCAGGTTCTCAAAATGAACCAAGAAAACTGCCTGAAAATCTCATGAAAGGAAAACTGCCTCTTATTGTTTTAAACAAGGCCCAGGCTTATTGTTGGCAAAAAAAAGGCAACCCACCTGTTAAATTAATCCATTTGGCTACGTTACTCCCTGTCAGCAACATTGAAAATGATCCTCTGCGTTTGTTTAACTGTTGCAGATATCAGATACCTGTTTATTCAGCAATTAATCCAGAATGCAGCCACTTCACTTTCTTTGAAGAATCCCTTTAAGAATTGATTTTCTTCTGCAAATTTTATTCAATAAATTCATCAGTTCAAGAGCCATATTTACATATTTCTAAACAATGAAAAACAAAGTTTTAAAATAAAAAAAACACATAAGGTTAAATTGATAGGAACAGTGATGATTTACAGTACTACAGAAAGGAGCTTCAATTAATTCTTACATTATCTTTGCCATTCCACTTTGAGCAGGTTGAACCCCCCCTATAGTGCAATTATGCTTGTTATCCAGAATGTGCCCTGAAAAGTGTAGAGAAGATGAGTTCATCTTTATTACCATAAAGCCTCAGGCAAGCTTGCGGGCAGAATTGAGAATTACATATCGTGAAACTAATGGTGTCATCCAATACAGTATGAGGTGTAGCAAGATGGTAGCTGAAATATTACCCAGATTGAAGACACTCTCTCAGATTGTTCTGCTGGTTTATAGTTAGTTCCAGTCCTATAGAAAGGCAGGAACCACTGGGCAAAGAGCTCTGAAAGAATACCGATGTTTAGATTTATGAGACTTTAGGTAGCTTGCCAAATAATTGATTAAATCTATTTCCAATCTTAATAGATTGCTTGGCCTCAGGCGGATATGTTGATGAAAGAACTAAATATAGTTCTACAGCCGCAATTCGTGTGACAGCTTGGCTCAGTTCATAGCTCCCTTTCCAACGGACTTGATTACATAATTTAAGCGCAGTTGCGTCAGGTGGTTTGTCGGGGGATGGGCATAGAGGTGAGGAGTTTGCTGCACAGTTAAAGGTGCAGGCCCTAAAATTCTTGTCTTTTCAAGCATGAATGTGTAGTCTATTATCATAGAATCTAAAATTGCAGAAGAAAATCAGAGCAGGCCATTCAGCCCATTGTGCCCATGTCAGCTCTTTTGAAACAGTAGTTCAATCAGTTCCCTTCCCCTGCTCTTTTCTCACAGTCCGGCAACTTTCTTGCTTTAACCAATTTCCTGTCGGAAGTTAATCTTACGTCTGTTTTCACTGCCCTTTCAGGTAATGGATTCCAAAACATAACAGCTCATGATGCAAAACGATGTACTCCTTATTCTTCCCTTTGGCACTTCAGCCCATTATCTTAAACCTGTTACTGACCCACCTGGAATACTGTTGCTACAAGTTAATTTGTATGGCAGAGATGGGTTCATCATAACTGTATGGTTGGTTCAATCAAGCTTACAGAATCTGCTAGTCAGAATGGCAGAGCAATGCCACATCTCCAGTGACATGGCAGAGGTTTGGCAACAGCCCATATAGAAACTTTGCTTCTCATTCTCCAATCCCAATGAATGGGGCACCTAATTGACTTCCTCCTGGGTCAATACTAGAACTTTCCAAATAAAAGCTTGGGGCCTTCATGAGTCCCTCAGTGGAGCTCACATCTGCTCCAAGTTGACTTGAGTTCACAGCGGCCTTGTAAGTGCAGAATTTGCATTATTTCCTTGATGCTGTAATATTTCTATTATCAGGCACTCCACCAATCAGAATTTTCTATTAACCGGAATTCTGAGGTTCGTCATTAAAACCCCACGTCTGTATTTCCGTAAGTCACTATTAGGATCATTTCCTAACAGCTGGATGGTTGCAAAGAGCAAACTTCAGCTGTTAGGTTAGTCAAATTGTGTCCAATTAGAGCTTAAGTTGAAATCTTTAATTGTGGTGGGAATCAGTTTTTAGGATAAATGTTGATTTCCACTCTGAAATGTCCCAAATAAGCATTAATGGAAAATTATAACCATGAAACATTTAAAGATATTTGCTCTGGTGAACAGCACATCAGCGGATGTGCAATTCAGAGGCTTGGATCAATAATCCAAAGAGTTCAAATCCCGCAGTAGCCAAATTTTAAAAAAACCTGAAAATAAAATCATTTGTCCAAGCAGTCTCAAAGTTGTTGGGTTGTTGTAAAAATTCTTCACAAAGGGTTAAAATGTTGAAATTTCAAAGCTTGTCGACTCCTTTTTGATAAACGGAGATTTACAAAAAAAGCCCATTAATTCTGGAAGTCAAGATCTTGGCGCTGCATATTGACTGACAGACTGATATTCCCTGAGGTAGCTTTGATGAGGTCAACTTCACAGTCACTGACAAGGCTAAATCTGTTGTTTGCTTTGACTGCAGGTCATATTTCAGCAGATGTACAACTCAGTTACTATTTCTCCAGTGACAGACAGCCTGAAAGGACAGTTATTTTGGATATTTCCAGGTGTGCCTGTGGCAATGCACAAAATAGAGTGGCTCGGGGTGCATCTGGGCAGTCTGCCATCAGTACAAGTGAGGCCTTGCATAGTCTTTACATCCTCTTCTTCTTCTGCACAAATCCCAAATAGAGAGAAACACTCGATCTGACACTTGTTTTAAGAATTGCAGCCGTGAGGATGGCAGCTATATGTACTGGATTCTAAAAAGATCAGGAATTTAGCAACCATTTTATACGAGCATTCCTCTCAAAAATAATCTGCTCACTGGGGAATGAATCTGTAATTAATCCATAAAGGCAAAAGTCCTGCCTCCAAAGTGCCTTTATTTACAAGACCATAATATACCATACCATACCATATATCATACCATACCATATACCATACATACCATACCATTATATACCATACCATATACCATACCATCCCATATATCATATCATACCATATACCAAATCATACCATATATCATATTATACCATATACCATACAATACCATGTGCTCACAGTGTGCTATCTGCTTCAGGAGTGCAGAGGGACTGGCACTCCTGTTAAACTACAGGACAAGGGGCTCCCTGACTGGCCCATCAATTAGCTCTCAATCAGAGTACTCTTTTTACTACAAAGCTGTACAAAATACAGATGCAAAAGTCTGTTACAAGTTATAAAGATTGTATTTGACAATCAACAAATAATGTTAATTTCATTTAGTTGCCATGGTGAAAACAAGGGCTCTCAATCAAGGAACTCTTTTTATGCAACCAAATAAACAAAATCAAATCAACTTAGGGACAACTTAAAAGAGGAAGCTACCTAAAAGGAGGGGAACCGCCCGAAGCAAAAGACAAAGCAGCAAGGAAACTTAAAACATCAAATTAAAATGGGATTAAAGGGGTCAATAATACACCCCCATCCCTGTGATGTCCAGTGGGCACAGAAGGCATCAATGGTTCCCTTGGATACCACATTCTCCCTTTCCAGGGACACCTGGCCGAGAACGTAGTTATGGTAGAGGGGCAGACAGTCAAATTGGATGACCCCCTTGATTGCCCACTACCTGGACCTTTAGATGGCGTACCTTGCCAGGCCCAGAAGCTTTCCCCACCCCCCTCTACATCAAGTGCCCATAGGTCAGGAATGTTGAGCTGAATTGCAAACAAAAACTTCAATAAAAGGTTTTTGAGGGAATTAAAAAAGATGTGCAACCTATAACATTGAGCAGATTCCATAAGGTTGCTAAAAGGGCATGCTTGGAAGCCCATGAACCAATACAGTAGCCTCCACCTCAGAACCCCAAGATAATGAGGAGAGATCCCTCCATAGAAGAATCTCCGCTGAGGACCTCCATCACCTGGCAGCAACAAGACTCGCCAAGGTGTATCTGCATTAGGATTAACCATTAGGTTGAGTAGGCTTAAGCCTAGGAGCCTGGAAGGGAGGGGGCCCAAGAGCATAAAAAAAATTGGTTTAATTCTTTTAAGGGTGAATAAATTTTCATAACTATACCCCATGGGTGAATTAATATAACAAATACTATAAATAAAGGAGCTTCATCCCCAGACTTGTACTTCATGCAAATAAATATGAAATAAATGCAACAAAGAGTTTATTGTCATGCTATAACATGCATACATACTTATTTTAGTGCATACTTAGTTACATATAGTACTTTGTTCAACACTCATCTTGATATAGTGTTAGTGCCACACCACAGCACTATGATTGCCACTACTGGCTCCAGTACTATCAGTGTATCATCAAATTCACGATCATCATCTGATAATTCATCAATATCAACATCAAAATCCTCAGCATCTAAATCATTCCCACTATCATCACTGCATAAAGTACAAATGTAAAGAAAATGAAAACAATTGAATAAAAGGGTTCATGTAATTCATATCACTTTATGATATTATACATGTAGTACATTATATATAGTACAATGGTATAAGTTATCTAACGTCACTTAATGTCACTTTATTCTATTCAACAAAGGATGGGG
Organism: Sphyrna mokarran; assembly: GCA_024679065.1. NCBI lineage: Eukaryota > Metazoa > Chordata > Chondrichthyes > Carcharhiniformes > Carcharhinidae > Sphyrna > Sphyrna mokarran. Next base: position 40,703,241 of record JAGIQG010000015.1, read on the forward strand.
CAAGGGATAGGGGGCAAGGTCAGGGGGCCTTACTGAAGCTCAGTTTAGGGGTCCAGTGGTAGTTAATCCGCAAATGTGTATTCTGGCAACGGGGGATCTCGATCGGGGAGTTCATGCTGAAGTAAGCCAACTTCAATTCTCTGATCAAAATCAATCACAGAATCTTCACTTGCAAAGGTGTTGAGGCTTTCATGCAGTTTTCAAACTGCACTCATGTGGATAATAGCACATAAAAAGCTACAGCCTGCCTGATTTCCTGTACCTGTATGGTTACTCCACACTGGCAAAAAGTATCACAGCATCTCGAAAATTTAGTCCGATATGTTCTTGGTTTCCCCTCACTTAATTCAACAAATCACCAGGGAGTCGTTTCTCATTTTCAAAGCAGATGAATTGGTAATGAATATAATAAATCCAGCAACTAGAAAGGAGGTGGTTAGTCATCATCTATTAGGTTGAAATGGAGATTCACAGATTGAATTCCAAAATTAATGGATTTGTTCGTAAATCTTCATTTATCAAAATAAGAGTTGACAAGGCTTGAAATTTCAACTTTTTAACTCTTAGTGGAGAATTTTTACAAAAGTCCAACAGCTTTGTGGTCACTTTGGCTGATGACAGTTTTATATTTCCAGGTTTTTTTAGAACTGAATATCAATTTGGTCATTTTGGAACTTGAATTTACAATCCTTGGATTACTATCCCAGTGACATAACCACAAAATTGTGCTAACCCACATTTAATGTTTTGGCAATCTTCCCATCCATCTGCCTCTGGCAGAAGCATCCACATCTCCAGATTTTAATCTGCTCTTTTTAACCAGGGGTGCAAAAAATCTGTTGCCAAGTGAATTGCAGCCATCAACTTCCAGCCATAAAATGGGAAATCTGGAACACTACTTCATGGGCAGAGTTAATATCCATTCTGTGTCCAATACTTTTCCAGATTCAGACTACAGTATTCAAAATCAAGAGTCGCCTTTACTAATGCAAGCAACTTTATTAAGCATATTTTGGAAATTATAGAAGATGCAGAAAAAAATAGCAAACAGCCAAAAGAGAAGTTTCTACTCACAGTTACAGTCAAAAACCAAAGCACAGAATCATATTGTCCATCCAAATTCAAGATTTTTTAAAAGTTCTTATGAAGTTTTATTAATAATAATAAAGCAAGATTATAACAAGGCTTTGCATCCTGCTCTGGAGAATAGGTTTACTTTATTATTATGCTCCCATAACTATTCAAGAGAGAATTTTAGGATAGTTATTTATCTGTTTGTCATGGTTAATCTTATTTGTTTAGAATCTTGTATCCACTGCTGGGCACCTGCTAACAGGCATAAGCTCCAGTCTGAAACAGAAAACATGTTTTGAGTCTTTTGTGAGTTCATTGGGAAAGTAATCCGTCAGATAGCCTAAATTACCATCAATTAGTAACATAAAGAGCCTGACCTTAACTCTGCATAACTGGGTGGGTACATCAAACAAGTTAAAATTTTGCTCAACATTTCTGAGCTATTTCCAGGAGGAAAGCTTGGGTTGAGCAATACAATCCTATCTAATTGATACTTGACAGCAAAAAAGAATGGAGCCAGGATTGGAATAAGAAAATCACTAGGACAAGAACATTCAGTGAAATTGCCAATTAATCCTATCCAAACTAACTGTTGTATAGCCTTTGACTTAGAAGCAAGAACAGTAAACAAAATTTGTAATCTTTGGGGAATATCCAATTGTTTTTAAAATTATTTGAAAATGACCTTTAAGTGTTTGTATAACTTGTAATGGGGTCAACTATAATTTTTGGATAATAAATACTGGTCCATGTGATTTGGTATCTCTTGAGCTGGAAGCAGTACTAAGAAAGGAAGTTAAAATGCAGAGGCCATGGGATAGACAGAAAAAGAAGAAAGACAGGAGCTAGAGAGAAGAGGTGGGCAGAAAGCTGAGTTGGAAAATTGGATTCCTCAGTCATTAGAAAGCACGTTTAGAGTTGCTGCCACAGTTTGTTTCACTTCTAAGTAATTGAACCCCCAGAATTACCATATCACAAAAAGGTAATCACGGTTCTGGTAGATCAATGTTACCATGATCAATAGATGAGAAGGTTCCAGAAAGAAATGCAGCATTATGTAGAAGATTACAGAAGTGTAATGGAAGTGGCTGTCCGCAAAGTATCATCTAAGTCCTTGAAGAAAAGAGACTGGAATACTGCTTGGGAAAGATTTAATTTTGGAATAGAATGACTAAATCTGGTGCCATACAAGTGGAGTGGAAGGCCAATAAGATCCATGAATGCTACCTTTTTTATATATGCTCTTCAATGTATAATTTATAGTTTGTACTGATTGTTCTTTACCTGTTAATTATTCTTTAATTTTGGTTGACTGTTATATGTGTTAAAGTCAAAGTCACAAAAAGTGAAATGCAGTAAATTCTTCATTTGGGTATTGTTTGATAACTTTGGTGTGTTTATTTACAGATCCCCACTGGGACCATAACAAAATTGGGGCCCTTGTGGGATTGAACACAGAGGCCATTAAAAGGTTTACTGGAACTTCTCATCATTTAAACAAAAAGCATTTCACATTTGATCTTGTTATATTTTATTGGGAAATCAGTATGAACACTGTCAAGACACAAGCTTTTGTTGAGGAAGAGATTTACAGGCTGTGATCAAGCACATAGGGATTAACATAAGACCAAGAGGTAAGAGAAACGGGGTCCATGGGAAAAAGGGTCAGTTCTGTAAGTGATCAAGTACTACTGACCAGAGTTGAGAAAGAAATAGAACTAAGAAAGACTTTCTTAGAAGTCAGGAAATCAGCAAGAGGGGAAAGAGATAAAGAGAGAGAAAGAAACAAAAGAGAGATTAAAAAGAAACCTGAAATGGAGCAAGAGTTACAATTATGCAGACTTGAACTTATGAGGAGAAATGGTGCTCACAGCGCGAAGGACCCTGGTTCAATTTCAGTCTCAGGTGACTGTCTGTGGAGTTTGCACGTTCTCCCTGTTTCTGCATGAGTTTCCTCCATGTGCTCTGGTTTACTCCCACACTCCACAGATGTGTGGGTTAGATGGATTGGCCATGCTAAATTGTCCCTTAGTGTCAGGGATATTAGCAGGGTAATAATATGTGGGGTTACGGGAATAGGGCCTGATAGGATTGTTGTTGGTGCACTCTTGATGGCCTGAATGGCCTCCTTCAAAACTGTGGGGATTCTATGATTCTATGAAGTGAATCTGACTCAGAAAAAACTCCTCTTGTTTTTGATTTGAAAAGGAATTTTTGCTTAGGATCTAAATTTAGCAAGGAGGGAGTGTCGATGAACTTTAAGTCATTCAAGAAAATTGCCGTGAATCTGAATTAGCTGAGGGAACAGTGGGTTTTGACAAAGAATCTCAATAGGAAAGGCTTTGCAGCTGCACTCCTTTCTTTCAGCAGAACATTTGTCTTATAACTGGGAAGTAAAGAGTGCTATACTCAAAACTCACAGTATGGTGCCAGAGGCCTACAGGCAGAAATTTAAAAATGTAAGGAAGAGAAAAGCCAGACATTTGCCAGAGAATAGGAAATGGTGTTCACCAGGTGATCTATGTGGATCAGAATTTCAGCAATCTTAGGGAGATGCCATTGGCGGAGGAATTCAAAACTAGTGCCTTATCTGAAAGACTACCAAATTTGTCAAATAAGCGAGACTCAGTGATGGCAGATGATAATGAGTTAATTCATATGTGACTGATGATAACTCCCCACTTTAGAATCTTCCAGAGAAACTGGAATGAGAGGAAAGATGAGAAGAGATCAGGACCCACTGAGGGAGATGGGAAGAAGTGAAAATTTTTGTAGCAAAGCACTTCATTGAATGAGAGGTTTAGTTCAAGGGGGCTGACGTGCTACTTTTGTCACGTGAGGACAGGTGAAGACTGAATGCTCCGAATTAAAAAATGAATTGTTGTGTTTGTCCAGTTCAGGAGTGTTACCCCATTAATAATGTCCTAACTGATAAAGTTCACAGCAAGCAGAGTCTCCCCTATGTTCACAGAGAGGATAGAGGAAATCTGACCACAAATGAGCATAAAAAGGTGAAAGAATCACCTTGTATTTTTGGGAGAGATAAAAATTGAAACTTACCTGACTCTGTCAAAAAAAATGACGCCAAACTTGTTTGAAGCCAGGAGTGGGGCCTAGCTTGCTGGAAAGCTGACAGATGGCAACAAAGGACATCCTGGGCTCATTTGTAATATTATTTAAATATTAAATCAACCTCATACCCTTTTTGGCTGCAAGGCAGACCTCACTGGATATCTGGTGCCGATAAGATTGCGAAAGGTAAAAAATCGGAAGCGAACAGTTTTCTCAGTTCTCTTACAATCTTACCAGTTGGCCTTGCCTTTTGGGATTTTTTGAGACTAAAGTGTCTCCATGTGTTTCTGGTAATGTAGGTGATTATTATTCTCAAGAATATGATGGTGACACTCTCACTGATATTGGCTCATGATATGAATTTCTCTCCATATTGTTCAATTAATGGCATCAGATTAGTTACTAGGATCAATGAAAGGTATTTACTTGAACCTTTGTATAGGATTGGTTTAAAATGCCAACACAATCACAGGTGTAATAACTGGTGCTGTTGCTAATTTACCTTTTAGCAATATAAATTTCTTATCAGGAAATGACTTAGCTGGGGAAATGGTATTACCATCTCGAGTGTCATAGAGTCTTAGAGGTTTACAGCATGGAAACAGGCCCAGCTTGTCCCTTCTTTTAACATCTAAGATAGTCCCAATTGCCCGCATTTGGCCCATCTCTCTCTATACCCATCTTATCCATGTAACTGTCTAAGGCTTTTTAATAGACAAAATTGTACCTGCCTCTACTACCAGCTCTGGCAGTTTGTTCCAGACCCTCACCAACCTCTGTAAAAAAATTGCCCCTCTGGACTCTTTTGTATCTCTCTCCTCTCACCTTAAACCTATACCTTCTAGTTTTAGATTCTCTATCTTTGGGAAAAGATATTAACTACCTAGATGATCTATGCCACTCAGTATTTTATAGACCTCTATAAGATCACTCCTAAGCCTCCTATATTTCAGAGAAAAACATCCCAATATATCCGTCCTCTCCTTCTAACTCAAACCATCAAGTCCCGGTAGCATCCTAGTAAATCTTTTCTGCACTCTTTCTGGTTTAATAATATCCTTTCTATAATAGGATGACCAGAAATATACGCAGTATTTCAAGTGTGGTCTTACCAATGTCTTGTATAATTTCAAAAAGACTCTTGTATTCAATGTCCTGACCGATGAAGATGAAACCAAGCATGCTGAATGCCTTCTTCACCACTCTGTCCACCTGTGCCTTCACTTTCAAAGAGCTTTGAATCTGTAACCCTAGATCTCTTTGTTCTATACCTCTTTCCAATGTACTACCATTAACTGAGTAAGTCCTGGCCTGGGTCAATCTACTAAAATGCACCACCTCACATTTATCTAAATTAAACTCCATCTGTCATTCGTCAGCCCAGTGCTTCAGGAAAACCTGTTGGTCTGCTAAACTGAGGTTGTACAGGAAAAGACAAGTGGCTTAAAAGATTCAATTACTTTCGGTAAAACTGTCCCAAGAATTAATGTTTCATTTAATGATGTATCAAAATTGAGCAGTCAGAAACTCAGCCCATTAATTTAAACAGAACATGGGAACATGTTGCTAAAAGGGAAAAAGTAATAACAGTTGGATATGAGTTAAAGCCTTCTGAATTGAAAATGCAGGGGAATATGATCCACGCAGTGGCGAAGCAGATAACAATAGTATTCAAAGTTAATTATGAAATAAAGAAAAGGAATGTTTTGAAGGAAAATGGAAAAAGCTCAATCCAGTGTTGACATTAAAGATTTGCAAGGTAGGACATGTGCTTTTGGTGGTAAATTAAAACTTAACATGAAGCAATCATTCTTGCTAGAATGGAAGTAGATAAAACTTGAGCTCAGAGAAAGAAAAGCAAAATAAAATTGAGAACATACGTGAACAGAATAAAAAGGACAATCAGGCTTTCCTAGCAAAGCATGGACATAAACTCAATAAAGCTCATAAAGCAGCCAAAGAGAGTTTTTACCCCACAGAGAGATGAGATTTTTTCAAGAAAGAAGCAAAGAACTCTCAGTCCGTCCTGATGTGGGATGGAGGTGTAGAGAGATTGCACATACCTGGAAATTAGGAGGCGGTTAGAGCCTGCAAACTGGAAGGTCTCAATATGACACAGGACATCAAAGCAACCTGGATATAGGTGGGAAGGGAATGGACCCAGGGGAGTGAGGAAGGGTCAAGATAAGAGGAAATAAGTTCAGTGGTGCAGGAGCATGCTGACACAATGGGCCTATCAGAGTGATCCTTTCTGTGGATTTTGGGAAGTAGGGAGAAGCGGACATACTGGGGTTGGGAGACTATGAAGTTGGAAGTTATGAGGGGGAGGTATCCAGAGGAAATGAGGTCGGTGACAGTGTTGGAGATAAAGGCTTGATGTTCAATTGTGTGGTCATGGTCCAAGGGAAGGAAGGAGAAAGTATCTGAGAGGTGGTGCTCAGCTTCTGCGAGGTAGAGGTTAGTACACCAGATGATAACAGCACCCCCTTTGTCTATTCGGTCCACCTTGTTGACCAACAAGGTGCATGCATTCGGCAGGTCGTGCGAGGGCTGCTCCTGGAGGTTACTTCAGGAGTGGCCTAGTGCTTCACGTCATTAGTGTATGCTTAAACTGGACCATCTGATGGGCACCATGACAGCTCAGGGACTATCGCTGTTGCTGTGCAGGCACATGGATTTGGGCCTGTGTCTGCGGGAGTTTGCGCGTTCTCCCCGTGGTTGCGTGGGTTTTCTCCGGGTGCTCCGGTTTCCTCCCACATCCCAAAAATGTGCTTTTAGGCTGATTGGGTAACAAATTGTCCCTATATTGGCCTCTATATGTCATTAAGATGTTAGGATGGCGGCGTGGGCTCGTTGGGCCGAAGGGCCTGTTTCCCGTGCTGTGTTGTTCTTCGTTCTTTGTTCTTTGTTCTTTGTCAGCAGGTTTTATGACAATGTCAGAGTTGAACCTGAGGGAGTGAAGAGTGAAAAGTTCGGAAGAGAGATTGGAATGCTGAGAGGGAGGCAAAAAAATTGAGACAGCCAATGTCCCATCAATAGTTCCTAATGAAAAGATTGAGGGCAGATATTTGTCCTAGCAGGGTGTCCAATAGGAGGCAGAATGTTGGAGACAAATAAAAGGGGTAGGACTCTTGCCCAAAGGATTGGGCATCAGAGACGAAGGCAATGAAAGAAGAGATAAACAAAGAGCACCAAGAGTCCAGCTCTTTTCTCTCCTAACAGATGCTTTCCAGCATTTTCTCTTTTGGTTTCAGATTCCAGCACCCACAGTAATTTATTTTTATCTGGAGAGATGAACTGCTCGCAGATTAGGAGGCACAATTAAACCTACAATTCCTTGAAAAAGAAAACTGAAGAGATAAATCACGAAGAACCATAGAACCTTCAAACCACAAAATCCCTACAGTGCAGGAGGCCATTCAGCCCATTAAGCCTGTGCTAACAACAATCCCATCCAGCCCTACCCCTGCAACCCCACATATTTACCCTGCTGATATCCCTGATACATGGGGCAATTTAGCATGGTCAATCCACCTAAGAAGAACTTGAAGATAAAAGATCCTAAATTTAGGTGCTAAATTAAGGGAAGGCTAATTACAATAACACTAGGCAGGAACTAAAGAATCTAGACTGGGGACAGATGTTTGCAGGCAGATCAACATCTGGCATGTGGGAGGCTTTCAGGTGTAAACTGATAGGGATTCAGGACCAGCACATTCCTGTAAGGATGGCAAGTTTTGGGAACCTTGGACAATAAGAGATATTGTCAAAGCTAGGAGGTTGAGAACGCATGAAGCAAGTGTAGAATGCAAGGAAAATAGAAAGAAACTTAAGCAAGGAGTAAGGACGGCTAAAAGGAGTCATTGACCAGCAGGATTGAGGAAAATCCCAAGGCTTTTTATACATATATAAAGAGCAAGAGGGTAGCCAGGGAGAGGGTTAGCCCACTCAAGCCCAGGAGAGGGAATCTATGCGTGGAGCCAGAAGAAATGTGTAAGGTATGAAATGAACAGTTTGTGTCAGTATTCAACAAAGGACTCGGTAGATGATGTGTCTGGGAAAGGATGTGTAGATAGTTTGTGACTTGTTGAGATCAAAAAAGAGGTGTTGGGGTCCTTGAGAAAAGTTAAGGTAGACGAGTCCCCAGGTCCTGATGGGATATACCCCAGAATACTGGGAGAGGCAAGAGAGGAAATTGCTGGGGTCTTGACAGAAGCTTTTGTATTCTCACTAGCTACAGGGAAGGTTATAGTAAGAAGTCTCACAACTTCAGGTTAAAGTCTAACAAGTTTGTCTGGTAGCACAAGTTTCAGAGCACTGCTCCTTCATCATGAGAGTCCTCAAGGCTGTGACAAGTGGCATTTCTCAGGGATCAGTGCTGGGACCTTTGCTATTTGTAATATTGTGAAATGATCTGGAGGAAAATGTATCTGGTTTTATTAGTAAAATGACACAAAGTGCAGATGACACGAAGGTTAATGGATTTGAGGACAGTGATGAGGGCCATCAGAGGATACAGCACGATATAAATTGATTGGAGACTTGTATGGTAAGATGTCAGATGGACTTTAATCCAGACAAATGTGAGGTACTGCATTTTGAAAGGTCTAATACAGATAGAAAATATACAATAAATGGGAGAATCCTTAAGAATACTGATAGGCAGAGAGATCTGGGTGTACAGATACACAGGTCACAGAAAGTGACAATGCAGGTGGAGAAGGTAGTCAAGAAGACATACGGCACGCTTGCTTTCATTGGCCGGGGCATTCAGTTTAAAAATTGGCAAGTCATGTTGTAGCTTTATAGAAGCATGATTAGGCCGCACTTGGAATATATTGTTCAGTTCTAGTCACCACACTGTCAGAAGAATGTGAAGGCTTTGAGAGGGTACAGAAAAGATTTACCAGGATATGGCCTTGTACATTAGTTATGAGGGAAGGTTGGAGAAACTTAGTTTGTTCTCATGGGAACGACGGAGGTTGAGGGTCAAACTGAAAGAAGTCTACAAGATTGTGAGAGGCATGAACATAGTGGATAATCAGAAGCTTTTCCCCAGAGTGGAAGAGTCAACTATTAGGGGACATAAGTTTAAAGTGTGAGGGCAAGGTTTGAAGGAGATGTACAAAGCAAGTTTTTTTTTACACAGAGAGTGATGGATGCCTGGAATTTGCTACCAGGGGAGGTAGTGGAAGGAGATATGGTAGTGATTTTAATGGGTGTCTTGACAAATACATGAATAGGATGGAAAAGAGGGATAGGGTCCCCAGAAGGGACCGGTTTTAGTTAAATCAGGCAGCATGGTCAGTGCAGGCTTGGAGGACCAAAAGGCCCGTTCATGTGCTGTAATTTTTCTTGTTCTTCTTTGTTCTTTAGGCAGAATGAGGGTAATTAAGCTTCAATTGAGGAACAATTTGGATGTTTGTTTTATGTAAACGTTTTTTAAAAATTTGGGCACTGAAAAAAATATGGGCATATGGAAGAAAACAGAGAAAGGAGACTAAAAACTGAATAAAATTGTTCAGTTTTTTAAAGCATGAAAACTTGAAAGACAACCTAAGCTGGAATTCTCCAACCTTCATGCCAGAGAGATTCTCTGGTCCTGCTAGCAGTGGACTCCTGGGTTTCCCAGTGGGTGATGTGGTTTCAATGGGAAATCTCACTGACAATGGGAGGACCAGGGAACCCTGCTGCAAGCAAACAGCTTGCTGCATCCCGCTGATGAGAAACACACGGCTGGGGCGGGGAGGGGAGTTCAGAGAATCTCACCGTATGGCCCAGATTTTACTGTTGCGCCCATTTTCGGGTACGAAGATATGGTAAAGTCGAGCGTGAAGTAAGTAGGGTGATCTGCGCCCAGTTCTGTGCCGGTTCACACCTTACCAAGGGCTGAAAATTGGTGCAATTGGGAACCTGCCCAAAACAGGCACGATGTCAATTTAAATAAATCTGCATGTATTACAATCCTCTTAACAAGCTGCACGCCCCACTTTATCAGCACATCTGCCTCTACCACCGTGTTCGCCCATCTGGAATCAGCCTGGAACACACATGATCAATAAAGGATTAATGAGGAGGTAAGTGCTTATTGTCTGACAGCTCTGTGTTACTCACAGGGGTCCTTTTGTGGTGGCCATGTTGAGTTTTGGGTCTGGAGAGCTTTGCGGTTATGTCTGGTGGAGAGGTGTGTGGGAAAGCAGGAAGGTTGTCGCTCAGCAGGATGTCTGATGTCCAATTTGCACCACAGATCCGGATTTCAGCATTGACCTCGGGTCTTGGGGATGCCGCTGGGTCCCAGTGCACACAGCACTCTTTCAGTGAAGGATGTGCCAGAAGCTCTTTGAAATTGCACTGCTGCCGCCTCAGAACCTTTCGAGCAGCAGTATCTGTGCTCATTACTGTGTGTGATTTCTGGGTGTGTATTACTGGAGGGAGGATGGGGGGACTTGTGAGTGGGCAATGGAGGTCTGTGGGTGGGGAATGGGCGGGGTTTGTTGCTGGAGGGCCTGTGGGGGGGAGGGGGGCAGTCTGAGCAGTACGAGCAGTGTGTGTTGCTAGGCCAGGGAAAAGCAGTGTTCCTGAACCTCTCCATGAATTTCTCCCCCTCTCCAAATCCACCTCCTTCGATGGCTGTCAAACTGACGGCTGCTCTGAATTTTATGCCACTGGAACTTCCAGATCCCCAGCGGAGATATCTGTGGTATTCCACAGTCAGCTGTCCACACCGTGTGTGAAGGAGGTGACAGATGCCCAGTATGGCTGGGCTGGGCAGCTCATCAAATTTAACCTGGACCACACCCTTCAGGAAGCCCAGGCTGCAGGGTTCACAGCCATTGTGGGAATATCTAACATTCAGGGGGCCATTGACTGCACCCATGTCACCCTCAAGTCCCCCTGACAGAATCCACAAAGATTCATCATCCACTCCCTAAATGTGCAATCGGTTTGTAACCACAAGATGATCATCACGGATGTTTGCGCCAGACACCCAGACAGCGTGCACAGCAGCTTCATTGTCAGGAGCTCTATTATCCCAGAGGCTTTTGAAGAGGAGCCCAGGCTGAGGGGATGGCTCCTGGGTGATATGGGTTACCCAAGTTGGACTTGGCTGATGATGCCTGTGTGGAGGCCTGTGTCTGAGGCGGTGACCTGATATAATGAGGCCCAGGTAGCCACCCGCTCTATAGTGGACAGAGGTATTGGGTGCTGAAAATGTGGTTGAGATACCTCCACCGCTCTGGCAGGGCCCAGCAATACTGCCCCCTGATTTCCTCCCCCATTGTGGTGGTGTACTCTGCCATACACAACATGGCACAGCAGAGAGGTGACTTATTGGAGGAGGAGGAGGAGGAGGAGGAGAAAACATGGAGGCTGACCAGCTAGACAATGCTAGGGAGGAGGCCATCCAGCAGAAGGAGGAAAAAGAGGAGAAGGAAAATGAGAAGGACCACACTGAGCAACACCGACTAGGCGCTGGAATGCTGGCAGCTCCAATGGGGCACGTGAGGATGGCGAAGGAGACCCTGATCACCAGGTGATTTGTTTACTAGGAAGCTGTGCCTGTGTACATGGGTTCCATTTCCCCCCGCAAAGTTCTACAATCTCCAGCAACATTGTCATATCAGAGTGGTGGGCCAACTGAGTTTTTTGGCAAGCAGAAGGGTGATGACAACTCACTAAATACCATTATAATGATGCCCTGGTGCAAACTAGTCTGATCTACCCTTGCTGCCCATCTGCATTGTAATCCTATACCCTTCTGGGGACCATATCCCTCTATTGCCATCCCATTCATTTATCTGTCAAGACGCCCCTTAAAAGTCATTATTGTATCTGCATTCACCACCTTCCCCAGCAGCGTGTTCCAGGCATCCACCACACTCTGTGTAAATAAACATGCTTCGTACATCTTTAAATTTTGCTCCTCACACCTTAAACCCAGCACCCCCCCCCCCTTAATTGCCTCAAATTGATTGGAGGATGGGCAAGTGGTCACTTGTAGACTCCAGCCTGACCATGCTGTTGCTGACAGCTCAGATGTCTTCTTCTCTCCAGCACCCGCTCCTCAAAGGGGGTGAGAGTCCAGAGGTTAGGCTCACCACCCTCTGTCTTCACCCTCTCAGTTGGGTGTTGTGGTTGGTCAAAGAACAAAGAAGAAAACAGCACGGGAAACAGGCTCATCGGCCCAACGTGCCGCCACCCCGATGTTCCCACCTCTACCTGTGATCCCTGTCTATGTTTATAGATCTATGGATTAAAAACCAAATTTGAGACAATTTAGGGAGAATTTGTTTTGCCAATTAGCCTAAGAGCACATCTTTGGGATGTGGGAGGAAACCGGAGCACCCGGAGAAAACCCACGCAAGCACGGGGAGAATGCGCAAACTCCCACAGACACAGGCCCAAATCCATGTATCTGCACAGCACAGCGATAGTCACTGAGCTGTCATGTTGTCCATCAAATGGTCCAGGTCAAGCATACACTAACGACGTGAAGCACTAGGATATTCTCGAAAAATCCAAGAGCAGCCCTCTCACAACCCATCGCGTGTATTCCCCTCGTTAGACGACAAGGTGGACCAAAGCACCGGTAGGATAAAAATAAGTTCATCAATATCATCATCTATTTACACACTTCCCAGGGACTCCCAAGGCTCATGATCCCTATTTTAAATCAGTTTTCTATAGTCTTCCATTCCCATTCTGTTCATGTGCCCATCTAAGTATTTATTAATGGTCTTCTCCAGTAGGGACAGAAGGAGCCATAAAAGAAATGATGGCATGACTGCTGCAGGGAATGGCCCTTAGAGAACAAGCACAGTGACAATCTTTTGGGGGGGAGAGGGGGTGGTGCTTGGGGGTCAGGGGTTGGAAGCATGCAGGGCGCTGAGAGTGGGGTGATCAGGGGGTGATTTAATGCAAGATGTCAGATGGGGTTAACTCTCACCCTTGCTGCCAGGATGAAGTCATTGACCTCTTTGTGGCACTGCTTCCCTGTTCTGGGGCCAGTGCCATGGCAGTAACCAAGTCAGCAACAGCCTCCAGACCGCTTTGCCATCAGATGGGGAGCTGTCAGACAGCCACTGGAGTCAAGGGGAGATGGAAGCTAAGTGCAGAAGATCTGGGAGGGGAGGCACTGCCACTCTGCCTGCGATTGGCGGGGAGGGAAGGGCATGATCAGCCTGTGTGGTGGGGAGTGAGGGGATAAGGGATCAATAACGTTGTAGGGTGGGCAATGTCTGTGGAAGTTAGGGGCAGGCATTATCCGGCCCAGGAAGGATGGGGAGCAGCATTATTTTTTGTGCATGCACAGTTGGAGGCTCCGATCGGAGTTGCAGCGTTTTGGGTGTGTTAAGCCCCAGGCCACAGGCTACTGCAGCGAGAATCAGACTCACTGATATTTTTGCAGACAGAGAACGTATGGGGGAGTCCTAAAAACAGGATCAAAAGACAGATCTGAAACTCTCCTGGTTTCAAGTCCACCCACCACTTTAGACAAAAAATGGTAAAATATCTCCCTAAGTGTCTGACTTTAAAGTAAAGCAAAGGAAATGACAGAGGATTTCTCCATTGATTCCAGTTCACAGCTGCCAGTACTCAGAAATCAGATAGATTGCCAACAATCAGCAATGTTGTCCATGGCAAACATAGCCAGACTAAACAAACAGTGAAACCTTTGGATCTTTGATAAATGCTTATCCAAAGTTCTGACGTACAAACTCCAGTACAGATTTTAGAAATCAACATGAAAAACACATCATTAAGGGAAGTTGGGAGTATAAGATCTCAGCTGGACTCTAAATCTTGACTCTCACATTATTTTTGTTGTGGCTTAATCTTATAATCTTACCAAAACAGAATATTTAATGATGAAATGGGTCAGATAATTGGAGTGGGTTTGTACAGATTAAAACCCACTGGAATTCCTGAACTGTTCAGAACCAAGAACCAGAGACTGATTGCCTGGAGTTTGATGCTATCGCCATTTACATTAAAAGCAGTGCACAATGTCAACTAAAGCAATGTGATTGCTGGTGTGCTTTTGAGAATTTAAGGAACAAGTAATGGTAACAATGTCTTAAAGAGAGATGAATGCATTGGACTTTATAGGGCTGTAAAATAAAACAATGATTGTCATGAAGCTTGTTTTGTAAATACTGTTTGCCAGAAACTCAACTGGATTCACCACATAACCAGTGGCTACCAGAACAGGTCAGAGGCTAGCAATATTGCGGCAAGTAACTCACCTCTTGACTCCCCAAAACCTGTCCACTATTTATAAGTGCAAGTCAGGAGTCTGATGGAGTAGTCCTCACTTGCCTGGATGGGTGAAGCTCCAACAAAATGTTATACACCATTCAGGACAAAGCAGCTCTCTAGATTGGCAAAACATCCACTCCCTCCACTCAGTAGCAGCAGTGTGTACTATCTACAAGATGCGCCGCAGCAATTCATCAAAGCACCTTCCAAACACACAGCCACTTCCATCTAGAAGGGCAAGAGCAGCAGATACATGGGGACACCACCACCTGTAAGGTCCCCTCCAAGATACTCACCATCCTGACTTGGAAATATATCAACATTCCTTCACAGTTGTTGGGTCAAAATCCTTGAATTTCCTTCCAGATGACATTGTGGATCACTCAGAGCACGTGGACTGCAGCATTTCAAAGGGGGCAGCTCACCACCACTTTCTCAAGGTCAACGAGGTTTGGGCAATAAATGCTGGCCAGCTAGTGAGGTCCATGTCTTACAATTAAATTAAACAAAAATACAGTGTACCTTTGTTGTTACCTGTATAATATGTATTACACTATTTGTTAAAGTGTTGGTGATATTAGAAACTTGCTTTACTTCAAATGCCATTTTCCAAGGGAGATAGTGTGGTGGCCTTGACTCAGAAGCAGTAATGGTGAGCAAAATTTGTAATTAGTTTAAAATGTTTTGGGAATACATAATTGTTTTTAAAAATGTTTGGAAATTATTATAAGAATTTGTATCACTTGTGAAAGAGTAATAAGAAATATTGATCTATGTGGCTTGCTTGACATCCCTTGATCTGGAAGCACTATCAACAGGAATGAAGTTAAACTATGGCAATTGCGTGACAGAGAAATAAAAAAGAGAGGATCTGGATGGAGAGAGTAGGTGGTCAGTGAGCTGAGTCAGAGAATCTGAATTACTGATGCAAAGCACATTTCAGGCTGCTGTTATTTCTTTCACTTCCGAGTGATTAAATGCCCAGAATGAACCATACCATACAAAATTGAGGATGGTGCTTCTAGACCCATTCTGCAATGACTGATGAGAGCTAAAAGTTGAAGGTTACAGAAAAAAGTTTGCCATTAAATGGTAGGTTTCACAGGTTACACAGAAGCTGCTGCTTGCAAGAAATTGGCTAAGTCCTTGAAGGAAAAAGACTGTAACATTGCTTGAGGAAAATTCAAGCTTAGAAGAAATGTGCAGCTGAAATTGATGCTATGCAGGCAGAGTGGATAGCCTATAGAATGTACAAGTTCTATTTTTGTTGTATGTGCAATTTTTTCCATGTGCAATTTATAGTCCATACAGACCATGATTTTCCTGGGGTTTTTTTGTTTAATTTACATTGACTCTGATCCATGTTAAGATAAAAGTCACAAAAAGTAAAATCTTGTTCAATCATTCCTTTAGTTGGGGTTGTTTGGTTGGTTTAATTTACAGATCCCCATGGGGATCAAATACCTTGAAGATGATATGATAATCTTCAATATTGGGCAGAATATTAATAGATAAGAAATAGAGCTAAGTAATTGCTGTGTTAAGGTACACCAAGTCAGATTATTAATTCTATCAATTAATCATGTTGTGCATCATAACAACTAATTAGGAATAACAATAAAACTACCTTACTGGATGAGGTGATACATGTTGGAAGGTGTAATTTGACAATTACTCTTAAATGGCAAAACACTAGGAAGTTTTGAGGTACAAAGAGACCTTGGTGTGTTTGTCCATAGATTTCTGGGGTAATGAAAACAGGGACATTTATTTTTAATCAATTGAGGCATAGATTATAAAAACAGGGAAGTCATGTTGGAGTTGTATAGAACTTTGGTAAGACCACAGCTAGAGTGCTGTGTCCTGTTCTGGTCACCACATTATCAAAAGGATGTGACTGTGCTGAGGAGATTCACCAGGAAACTATCTGGGATGGAAGATTTAAGTTATGAAGAGATATTGAACTGCCTTTCCTAACTTTGGTGAAAAATTCAAACTCAATACTTTAAAGACAAGAGCTCATTATAAATTCCCGATGACCAGCCAGTCAAATGTGTGACAGAACATTAAATACAGGAGTTGGAATGTTTTGTTGAAGTTGCACAAGACATTAGTAAGACTATACTTGGAATACTGAACACAGTTCTAGTCACCCTATTGTAGAAAGAATATCATTAAACTAGAAAGAGTGCAGAAAAGATTTACTAGGGTGCTACCAGGACTTGATGGTTTGAGTTAAAAGGAGAGGCTGGATAGACTGGGATTTTTTTCTCTGGAATGTAGGAGACTCAGGGATGATCTTATAAAGGTGTATAAAATATTAAGAAGCATAGATCAGCTAGATAGTCAATATCTTTTCCCAAAAATAGGGGAGTCTAAAACTAGAGGGCGTAGGTTTAAGGTGAGAGGGGAGAAATACAAAAGGATCCGGAGGGGCAATTTTTTCACACAGAGGTGGTGAGTGTCGGGAACAAGCTGCCGGAGGTAGTAATAGAGGCAGGTACAATTTTGTCTTTTGAAAAGCATTTAGACTATTACATGGGTACTTGGATATAGAAGGATATAGGCCAGACATGGGCAATTGAGACTAGGTTAGTGATTAAAAAAAAGGGCAGCATGGACAAGTTGGGCCAAAGGGCCTGTGTCCATGCTGTAAACATCTATGACACTATGACTGAGATCACGGAGGAGGGGAGAGAATGGGTGACTTTGTCCCTTTTACCAGCCAAATTTCCTCTACGTAGAGCCAAAGCTGTTCCTCCAAAATCAATGTCCCTTATTACAGCCATTCTCTAAAAATACTGAGCAACCTCAAAACTACTCATAAGGTGTGAAGTCAGGCTGGTGGAGGTATCACAGAACTGTTACAATACAGAAGGAAGCCACTTGGTCCATTGTATCTGCACTGGCTCCCTGATTAAGCAAATCACCTATTGGCCCATTTTCTCTCGACAACCCTGTACATTCTTCCTTTTCAGATAACAGTCTCATTCTTTTTTGAATATTTCAATTGAACTTGCCACCACTACACACTAAGACAGTGCATTCCAAAACTGAACCACACACAGCATGAAAACATTTTTCCTCATATCACTTTTGCCTTTTTCACTTATTATTTTAAATTTGTGCCGTCTTGTTCTCAATCCTTTTATGTGGAAACAGTTTTGCCCTTGTCTACTCTGTCCAGACCTTTGTGGCTTTGACCGCCTTTATCAAATTTCCTCTCCACCTTTTCTCTAAGCAAAACAAATCTAACTTTTCCAGTCAATTCACATAACTGAAGTTCTTTATCCCTAGAACCATTCTTGTGACACTTTTATGTACCTTTTCCAAAGCTTTTAGGATCTTCCTAAACTGTAGTATCCAGAACTGGATACCATACTCTAGCTGAGGCAGAACCAGTGACTTATACAAATTTACCATAATCTCCAAACCTTTGTACTCTATGTCCCTGATAATAAAGTCCAGGATATGGCATGTTTTATTTATGATCTCTCAACCTGTTATGTCACCTTTAGTGATTTATGCATATATTCACCCAAGTCCCTCTGTTCCTATACCCTCTTCAGAGTGACACTTTTTGTTTTATGTAGCTGTTTCGTATTCTTCCTACAAAAATAAATTGTTTCACATTTCTCTGCGTTAAATTTCATCTGCTATCTATTCATTCTTTCTACCAACTTATTCATGCCCCTTTGAAGTTCTACCCTTTCCTCCTCACAGTTTACAAGACTTTCAAGTTTCTTATCATCTACAGACATTGAAATTGTACACTGTTCATTAAGGTCTCGGTCATCCACATATATCAGGAGAAGCAAGGTGCCAATTCCGCTGGGGAATGCCACTGCAAACCTTCCTCCAGCACAAAAACACCTATTAACCATAGCTGTCTATTACTCGGTCAATTATGGGGGGGGGGGGGGGGGGGGAGAGTTACTAAGGGAGAGGGGGGTGGGACCGAGGGGGCAGGATGGGTTGAGTGGGGTCTGAGTAGGGAGAGTGGCTGAAGGGGAAGCCTGATTGGAGTGGGGAGCTAGGTCAGGTCATCTTCACACCTGCATGGTGTGGGAGGTGACCTGTTTTGAATGGTGCTGGGAGGAGGATGCCACTCTTTGCTGGAGGTTGGTGATGCTCCCCTGGCCAGCAGGATGGTCAACATTTTCTTTCTAGGAGGCAAGGGGGACATGTCTCCAACCCTTTAAAAATTGCACCCCAACCTCTGAATGGTGGGGCTGGCCAGCAGGTTACTCAGGGTGGACTTGCATCTTTCAGGTGGGTAAATGCCAGTTAGAAACACTCTAATTTTCTTGTTGGGTGGGCGCTTATATTATCTTAAGTGTTCTAATAATTGTTAGTTTTATAGTCTCGTTTCCTTGATTATTTTCAGCAAAGAAGGGTTAACTTACACTCAGTAAATTACATATATTATAAAGATGCTTGCTGATGTAATTATTAATAGAATCAGAAGCTATTAGTGTAAGATCATTTGGTGTGTCAGATTTCAGCTCCCTAGATGTGGGGCAATGAATTTCTAAATGATTCTTTAATGAGATCAGAATGGTTAATAAGTCACCTGTCTTTTGATTCATGCTCCTCTCTTTATTGGATCCCACTGTTCTTATATCAAATATATCAGCTCAATGGAATTATCTGAACCTCACATGGTGCCAATCACTTCAGAGGCTGAGATTCAGCAGTGAAGCTTTGTTGGAATTGTATCATTTTTTGCAGAATACCATCAGCCTAAACAGTAGAATAATCACAGCATTAACGACAGTCAAGGTGATAGGTGTTTTAGGCTTTTTAGCCCTCTGCTCTTTCTAAAACATTCACTTTGCACTGCACTCACAAAACCATTTATTCATTTCCCTTGTAGATAAGAGAAAGCTACAGAACGGAGCATTTATTTTTTTACAACAGATTTTCTCAAAATACTCTACTTGCTCGAGTCAATAACAGTACCCTGTACAGGAATTGCAAAGAGTCAATGTACAACTTGAGTGCGACCATCAAAATAATGGACAAGAATCTCTGCCATCATGGAGAGGCAGTCAAGATGCCTTTATTTTAGGAAAGGGCTTTTTATACAGAATCTTTTATGGTTCTAGAACATCCTATGGTGTTTCATAGCTAATGGCTCAATTGACATGTTCCCTTTAAAGTTTTGTTATTATGTGTGGTCAGTTTTTCCAAAGCATAACACCTTTAAATTTTCTGTGACCACTGCGCACTTGGTGTCTAAGACAGACCAAGACCTGCCCAATAACTTCTGGATTTCCGTGTGTCTGCAAATACGTGCAGCTTTATTGGAACATTGGTAGATAGGGAAATGCAACAGCCAATATTCACATAATAAATTCCAGCAAAGAGCAGATCAATAAATAACCAGTAATCTCCCTCTTCCTCGCATTGGTTGAGGAAAAATTGGCCAGGACACCAGCTGGAATCTTGTGCTTCACTTTGAATAGAACCATAACATTTTTTGCTTCCAGGGAAGACTTTGGTTAAACATTCCATCCCAACGACAGAACATTTAACAATGTGAATATGTTTTTTCCAGAGTCAGTGGTTTGTTACTGATGTCTGATTTGAGAGAGCTGAGCAGAGTGCTTGCTGTGTGTGTGCTTTCACAAGTACAAGAGGCACAAGTTGTTCTGGTGTCATGGTTTTCTTTATGAAGTTTAGCAAGTTCCAAGCATTATCCATACAGTTTATTGGCAGTTAGCCTAATGGGGTTAGGGAGAATTAAATCAAGACAACATTTGGTGAAGGGATTATAATCACGTCATAGTAATTACAGCTATTTTGCGTCCTCCCTGATTATTCCCTTTTTCCCTGAAGATGCAATGGTTATCTCTGGATTATGGTTTGAATAGAATCATAGAATCCCTATAGTACAGAAGGAGGCCATTCAGCTCATTGAGTCTGCACCAACCACAGTCCCATGCAGGCCCTATCTCCATAATCCCATACATTTACCCTAGTTAGACCCTCTATCACTAAGGGGCAATTTAGCATGGCCAATCCACCTAACCCGCTCATCTTTGGACAGTGGGAAGAAACCAGAGTATCTGGAGGAAACCCACAGAGACACAGGGAGAATGTGCAAACTCATACAGACAGTGACCCAAGCTGGAAATTGAACCAAGGTCCCTGGCACTGTGAGGCTAACCACTGTGCCACTCTGCTGCCCCGTTTCAAGTTTCAAGTTTCAAGACATGCCTCGTCCAACTGATGGATTACTTTAGAAAATAAGATGAAATCAAATCTGGTAGAAGATGGTTTTATCTGGGACAGGGACTAATGGCAACAGCTAGTCATTAATTTGTTAGATGGGTTGAAGGGTTATATTTTTTTCCACAGCTTTTTTTGATACAACTCACATGTCTCACTCAAAGTCAGAACGTCTTTAGTGATTTGAAAATGGACACTTAGGAAAGTTCAGTCTATTATGATGCTCGTTTCCAATCCATAGTAATCCAAAGTGCTGCATAAACTGAAACAACTTTGAAAAATTGTCAATCAATAAAGTGTGAATATTGAAAGGTTTGCAGTATTTCACATTATATATAATATGCCATAAAGTCTGGAAATCAGCAATGGTTGACATAAAAATAGAACATGATGGAAATACTCAGCCAGTGAGCAGTATCTTTAAAGGGGGAAACAGTGTTAACATGCTGAGAGACAGGGGAAGCTCGATAATAGGGCAGGAAGGTGTGGGAGTGAAGACCCTTTTATCTTTCTGCCTCCTCTCAATTAAGCACAGGATAGAAAGATTCAAAGACAATCTCCCAGCCTGGAGGCTGCATAGACCTTTCAATGACCATTCAAGTATTTTGTCCTATTGTCACTGATAGGGTAGGGACCATGCCATAGGGGGAACCTGCCAGGTACATCTTGGCAAGTATGCCTGTGACTTAGTGAGGGGTGAGGGGGTGGTAGACTGTAATCCTCCTTCCCCAGTATCTGAAGCACAATGAAGGGACTCTGACAAAAACAGAGTAACCCTTGGGAAGCATTGTTTCTCGTTAGTGGAAGAATGCACCATGGCGACCACTGAATGTTTCAAATCAAATGACCATTCAGTGAAAAAATTTAACTATGGCAAACAGCCCCCAAACATTTACAAAGTCACTATTTTAATCTACTATACCACTGAACTTTCATACAATCCCTACAATGCAGAAGGAGGCCATCTGGCCCATCCATAGCCTCATATATTTATCCTGCTAGTCCTCCTGACACTAAGGGACAATTTACCATGACCAATCAACCAAACTCGCACATTTTTGGAGTGTGGGAAGGAACCGGAGCATGGAGAGGAAACCTATGCAGACATGGGGAGAATATGCAAACTCCAAACAGACAGTGACCCAAGGCCAGAATTCAATCACTGCTGCCTTACAGCGCCATGCTATTACTTGATATAGTCTTCTAAGAAACATTAAGTTTCACCCGGTGAATGTTTGGGGTTTTGGGATACCTGTAACATCAGCAGTTACATATTTGCCAATTTTTTTTATTCATTGGTGTCATCTTCTTCCCAAAGATTGACTGCCCTGAATCTCCACCTCTGCCTGTGCTGCCCTAAAACATTCCATATGATCAACCACATCCAGTCCATTATTTCTGTTTTCCATTTTTTCTTCTGCTTCCCTGTGCTGTATTTTCCATGAGCTTTCCTTCCAATAACTGTCTCTGTCTACCATCTGACTGAGCAATGTAACCAAAATACGGTATTACTTTCTCTTCAATGTTACACACTCATTTCTTCTCTTCTCCAGCCATTTCCAACACTTCCTCATTATCTTTCTGGCTGTGTCGGATATGTAGAAAATCCTCCTGATGTCCACGTCTCAAAGCATTCAGCTTATCAGCAGACTCTTCATGTTTTGCTCATTTCTCTGAAGTATATAGTACAGATGACCAGGTGTAGCAGTTCAGCATTGCTTATCTAAGCCTCAGGTTCTGTTTCTTTGATGTAAAAATTTCTTTCACTCTAACACAGCTGGCTTTGGCAATCACTTCTTTTTCAGATCCCACACACTCACAATACTGTGTCCAAGTTAACATTCTCACTTGTTCCAGAACTTGTCCATTTATTTGCCAACATTACTTTTTTCCCATTTCAAAGAATTTCTTCCTTGCTTGAAAAACATTAAGTAGATAAAGATCCAAGTATTTATTTGACCTCTTTACTGAAATTCTAAAGGTTTGTCAGATGAAATGAAAAAGAGTGGCTAAAGTAAACTTGGCCCTTTACAGGGTGAGTAGGAAGATGTAATAACTGGAAATGAGAAAATGGCTGAGGCATTGAACAGGTATTTTATGTCAGTCTTCACAGTGGAAGACAGAAATAACATGCTAAAAATTGATAACAGGAAGGCTCTGGCAAGTGAGGACCTAGAAGCTATCGTTATCATGAAGGAGGTGGTGTTGGGCTAGCTGATGGGGCTAAAGGTAGCTAAGGCTCCTGGCTCTGATGAAATGCATCCCAGAATACTAAAAGAGATAGTGGGGAAAATAGCAAATACACTAGTGGCAATTTACCAAAATTCACTGGACTCTGGAGTGGTTCCCGTAGATTGGAAAACAGCAAATACAATGCCACTATTTAAAAAAGGAGGTAGACAAAAGGCTGGTAATTATAGGCTGATTAGCTTAACTTCTGTAGTAGGGAAAATGCTTAAATCTATCATCAAGGAAGAAATAGCAAAACATCTGAATATAAATTGTCCCATTGGTAAGACACAACATGCATTCATGAAGGGTAGGTCATATTTGCCTAATTTGATGGGATTCTTTCAGAACATTACATGCACAATGGACAATAGAGAATCTGTGGATGTAGTGTATCTGGATTTTCAGAAGGAATTTGACAAGGTGTCGCACCAAAGACTGCTACATAAGACAAAGGTGTTAAGGGTAATGTATTAACATGAATAGAGGATTGGTTAACTAATAGAAAGCAAAGACTGGAGGTAAATGCTTGTTTTTCTGATTGGCGATCAGTGACTAATGGTGTGCCTTAGGAATCAGCATTCTGACCACAATTGTTTACGATTTACATAGATGATTTGGAGTTGAGGATCAACTTAGTGTGTCAAAATTTGTAGATGACACTAAGATGGGTAGAAAAGCAAAGTGTGCAGAGGACACTAAAAATCTGCAAAGGGATACAGATAGTTAATGGGTAAGGGTTTGGTAGATGGAATACAATGTTGGTAAATGTGAGGTCATCCATTTTGGTAGGAATAATGGCAAAAAGGGCTATTATTTAAATGGTAAAAAATTGCAGAATGCTGCTGTGCAGAGGGACCTGGGTGTCCTTGTGCAAGAATCACAGAGAGTTAGTTTACAGGTGTAGCAGATAATTAAGAAGGAAAATGGAATTTTGTCCTTCATTGCTAGAGGGATGGAGTTTAAAAACAGCGAGGTTATGTTGCAGCTGAATAACGTACTGGTGAGGTCAAACCTGGAGTACTTCGTACAGTTTTGGTCTCCTTAATTGAGAAAGGATATACTGGCACTGGAGGGAGTGCAAAAGAGATTCCTAGGTTGATTCTGGAGTTAAGAGGGTTGGCTTATGAGGAGAGACTGAATAGACTATACTCATTGGAATTCAGAAGAATGAGGGGAGATCTTATTGGAACATACAAGATTATGAAGGGAATAGAGTAGATTGAAGCAGGGAAATTGTTTCCACAGGCGGGTCAAACTAGAACTAGGGGGCATAGCGTTAAAATAATGGGAGCTGATTTCAAACTGAGTTGAGGAGTAACTTCTTCATACAAAGGGTTGTAAATCTGTGGAATTCCCTGCCCAGTGAAGCAGTTGAGGCTACCTCATTGAATGTTTTTTAAGGCAAGGATAGATAAATTTTTGGACAGTAAATGAGTTAAGGGTTATGGTAAGCAGGTGGGTAAGTGGAGCTGACTCCACGAAAGATCAGCCACGATCTTATTGCATGGTGAAGTGGACTTGAGAGACCAGATGGTTTTTATGTCCTCATGTTCTTATGAAGGAACTCTCTTAAAGACGGGCTTACACATTTACAATAAACTCCACTGATGTCGAATAATTTAACTTACGTTACGTCAATATTCAGAATTCCTTAATGCCAAAACATTTGCTTCTGAAGGTGTTTATACTCTTGACGAACCTTCTTATGACGTCTTTATGTAAACACATGCTCAGAAAAACGCTTTAGCTATTCTTTTGCACCCCATAGACAGACTGAGCATCTTTCATTGAGAGTGTGTACATAACTTCCAATCTCTAACCACATCATAGCAAACATAGGACACAGCAATAGTGTTATGGTAACAGGGTGATTGTGATTGTAAACTCCTGGATTAGATTTAATACAGTACACTCTGTGCTTCATGGAGTCAACAGATCTGGGGGTCAAAGATCAGATAGCACATGTAAGAGAGGATTATAATAAAGCTGCAAATATCTTGCAGCTGTGTTCGTGTTCTGAAAATGCATTAGTAATAAAATTAGTTTACATCGATAATCTTGGTCCTCCTGCAACATAAAAACAAGACATGGGGGCAAGATTTTCCAGCTACATTTGTCCCAGAACTGGAAAATCCCACCTAAAGACAATGGGTTTCTGTGGACCTTGCCCACTATGATTCCCATGGCAGGCAGGACAGGAAAACTGCCCTCCCCACCACAGTGTCAGGAGCAAATTAAATGTAAAAATGTAACAATGGAAGTTGTGAAACCATAAACAGAGCTCAGTTTGGGGGACAATCTCACCAAAAACCGGAGGCGGATTCCAACAGCACTTTGGCCTGTATCTGACAGCGATGGGCAGTGATAAGAATGACCCACAGGTACCCTGTTGGATTTCAGGAATACTCCACTGAAGAGCATTGGATCATTTCCAGCACAGCTCCTGAAGGGGAGAAAACCAAGAGTTAAGATTCCAACTGCGCCCCAACTGCAATTTCTTCAGTCAGTGAGTTAGAATGTAAAACTGAGACATCAGAAGCAAAAGTAGTACTTTTATCAAAGTGCCTGACCTCTGTCTGAACTGAACATGGGAAAGACAGTGAGGATTCAGCAGGAAAGGGAGCTGGAATCCTGCTGCTGTCACAGGAATCACAGGAGAACCAAAGTCTTTAATAGTTCAGACTTCAAACAGACAAAGTACATGAGAAACCACAAATTCGTACATGAGCCTGCGCTGAACTAGACACTGTAGCTGAAGATCAAGAAACAGAATCCACCAATGAAGCAACAGATGACCAGATGAAGTCTGAGAGTTCGGGAAACAATCTAAGGAGCGAAAATGACAGAGAGCTGGAGAAGGCCCCTTGTTCTTCAAAACCATCTCTGTCACTGTTCACACATCCAATGGAAGAATTGTGAAAACACCATAGAAATATAGAAATGAAGAAAAGCTAAAACTGACAGATCAAAGGAAAGTGCGAAAGAATAGATAAGCGAATTTGTGTACTTGAATAGGCTATAAACACAGCCTGGTTTGTCTAATAGGAATTCGTTTGAAGTGTTTTTTTAAAAAGGGAAATGTCATGGTTATCAGGCAACTGTGATTATGGACTCCAGTATTAGATATAATACAGTACACTCTGCACTTCATGAGGACACCTGACCTGTGGGTCAATGGTCAGATAGCATTTCTCACAGAGGATTGTAATAAGGCTGTAGATGCGTTACAGTTAACTGTTCTGAAAATGTGTTAGTAATAAAGTTAGTTTACAGCAATGGTCTTGGTCATCCTGCAACATAAAAACAATACGGATAGCAGGTCTTTGTAATCTGAATTAGACATTTGTGTCTTTTACACATGCTTCTTCAAAACTCATTGAAGATGGACCAAGAAATCACTTGTAAAGGCCAGATAAGATTAGTTAAACGATCTTATTTCTCAATAAATGAACAATTGCAATAGTTATGATTGTACTCATGAAGCATTGTGAGGCAATTTGCCTACATATAATACAAAAGAATTGTTATATCATATTTCCCCAATTAGTGAATGATCTTATTTGCCTTTGTAAAATAATTATGAATTAATCTCCTGCACTCTCCTTTTCAACCTGGTTGTTCTTTCAGCTGTTTAAACCGAGTCACCACACATCCTTCACTGGAAAGGACTACCTACCTGTGCCAGTAACACTGTCCTCAAAACACCCTCAGTTCACAGCCAAAATGGATCTGAGATATCTTCACAGAACATGTAAGAAAATTTCACTGATTCCAAAATAAGTTAACGAACTTATTATCATAAACTATGCTGTAAGATTATTAGGTTACGGACAAGAAGGGAAATTGTTAAAATCCAACTTTATTATTAAAAATATAATATTTAACCCTGTGGTTAAGTAACATGAGTTGATTTGACATCTTTCTTCGTAGAATAGTAAAGTGAGTAAACTTTGAATTAGGATGTAATATGGAAAAGATACCAAGGTAGAGCAATTCTGGGAGTTTGTGTCAAATTTTAAAAGAGTTTATTTGCTGCAAAAATGACAAGACCTTGGGGGCTGTTTGTGGAAAATTGCTTGTGTGAGAACATAGATGTCTCCCTACCAGATAACGAACCACGGCAAATAAAAACATTTATATACTATAGATGATGTTAGCAACAACCATAGAATTCCTACAGTGCAAAAGGAGGCCATTCAGCCTATCGAGTCTGCACCAACTTCAATCCCACCCAAGCCCTATTCCCGTAGTCCCACATATTTAACTTGCTAATCCCTCAACACTATTTAACATGGGTCAATTTAGCATAGCCAAGGCCATACTGATGGTGCAAACCACACCCACTGTTTGTTTTTTGCAGTTGAAGAAGCAAGATCTGGATGGAAAGCTGGAGCTGGATAGTTCTCAATGGTTAAAAACTGGGTGGCAAGGACAAGATGGGCCAAAGAGCCTGTTTCCATGCTGTAAACCTCTATGATCCCATGAACGTAATCTCACATCTTTGGACTGTGGGAGGAAACCGGAGCACCCAGAGGAAACCCATGCAGATATGGGGAGAACATGTAAACTCTACAGTGGCCCAGGACCAGAAATGAACCCAGATCCCTGGTGCTATGAGGCAATATTAACCATGCTGTCCATTGTAAGGTAAATTATTCCTGGTTGATCAAGGAAAATGTCTTCCCACAAGGGATTGAAGGAGATTGGGGTGAGGATTGGCTTAAATGGATAATAGCCAGAATGCAAGACGCTATCATTTTATTCTCTGCACTGTGGAGGGAAAGCCATCCAGAGACAAGAACAGAACAATACATGAGGTTAAGGGTGAGACAGACTGAGAGAGATGGAGGGATGCATTTATTTTTAAAGAGTAGACAAAATGTTCTGGATCTTTAAGTAGAAACTAGAACTTATCCAAGATAGGATAAGATATGGCAGCACAGTGGTTAGCACTGCTGCCTCACAATGCCAGAGACCTGGGTTCAATTCCTGGCTTGAGTCACTTTCTGTATGGAGTTTGCACGTTCTCTCTGTGTCTACATGGGCTTCCTCCCATAGTCTGGCTAGGCATATTGAGCCAAATAGGTGCCAGATTGTGGCAACTAGAGGAATTTCACAGCAACTTCAATGCAATTTTAATATAAAATTATTTGTGACTAATAAATAAATAAACCAGTGGAAGGGTGAGGGACATTCCTGCTCATAACGTTCACTTTCGTGGTCAGCAAGATGATGAGATTATTAAGCAGAAAGGTTAGGAAATGGAACAATGGCTTCAACATCTGGAGTTATACAAAAAGTGCGCGATAACTTTGGTGTTTCGGCACCATGTCTGTAATCTGAACACTAGAGTGGCCATGATTGAAGCTCATGAGGTGAGAAAGCAGGAGGGGAATTAATCTTTTAAAAAAGGGAATTACTTTACCAAAACAAACTGTTGAGAGTACAGTTCAAAATTGAACAAAATGCTTAGTATATGAAACCAAGACTTTCAGCTACTGTGCCATAAAAATACTTTTAAGATTGTGTAGGGGTATAAAGAGCTAGGAGAAGATGCATATCCACAGCAGTTGTTAACACCGCAGTGAGAAAAGAATGTCATTCCTGTTTTAAGAGAATGATAAGGAGATTTTGTTTTCATTAGTTGTGTGTGAATGTTGAAAGCTTCCTGGCTCTGTTTATTTCTGTGTAGGCATGTGCTTTACTCCACAGAAAGAACAGTCGTCAACTCTTTGCTGTCCAACCTTCAATATTGAAAGTATAAGTTAGTTACTTTTATTTATATTTTTGTGGAAAACTTGAGTCACATTTTGGTTGTGAACGGCCTGAAGCTGTGTTCTCCTTGGTTTTCAGGAAAGGAAATTTAACACACATTGTGGACCATTTTGAATTCATTATTCATCATGAGAATAAATATTTTGGAAGTATGAATGCAATTGTTGAGTCTGTTTGCTTCGATTCCAGATTGTGTGGACAGAATTGGAAAAATATAAAAATTTCATTTTAAATAAAAGTTGTTTTTGTTTTATTCATTTACAGGATGTGGGCATCACTGACTGGGTTGGCATTTATTGCCCATCCCTAACTGCTCTTCCTTTCAGAAGAAAGCATTTTACAGTCAACCACATTGCTGTGGTTCTGGAGTCACATGTAGGCCAGACCAGGTCTGGAGATAGATTTCCTTCCCTAAAGGACATTAATGAACCAGTTGGTTTTTACAATGATCGACAATGGTTTCATGATCATCAGTAAACTTTTTAATTACAAATTTTACATTTCAAATTTCGCTATCTACCAGATTGGAATTTGAACTTGGATCCCTGTGGCACTATGTCTAAGCATTTATGGGGAGGCAGTGACAATGTTCAGCACCCCCACACCTTGACAATGTTCAGCACCTCTCCCACCCACCTCCCCAACAATGCTTGCTCACCCTGTACCCCAAACAATTTTTACCCCTTCATTCATCTTCAAGGCTGTTCCTGTTGCTGTCTCTGACATTGCTCATCACAATCCCCTTGAACCTTGCCTAACGGCTAACATCCTTAGGCCCTTAGCCCAATTGCTGTCAGAACAGGGTCAAAAATGTAAGAGCGCATTTTTAAATAGGGTGAGCTGCATGGTGGGTGTTAAGGAGTGTCTTAAAGGTGGAAAGTGAGGAGAGAGATGGAGAAGTTTAGGGTAGGAAGTCCAGGGCTTGGTCTACCCTGAAGGCATAGCCACCAGAGGTGTAGCAATTATAATTGGGAATGCACAAGTGACGAGGTTTAGAGCAGTGCAGATATCTGAGGATTGTGGGTTAGAGGAGGTTACAGAGATAGGGAGGGAAAAGACAATGGAGGAATAGGAAATGATGAGAACTTGAAAAAGGGCGGCACAGTGACACATTGATAAGCACTTCTCCCTCACAGTGCCAGGGACCTGGGTCCAATTCCTGGCTGGAGTGGCCGTCTGTGTGGAGTTTGCACATAGTCTCTGTGCCTGCATGAGTTTTCTCTGGGTATTCTGGTTTCCTCCCACACTCCAAGGATGGGCAGGTTAGGTGGATTGGCCATGCTAATTGTTCCTTAAGTGTCTCACTTAGGCAGATTAGCAGGATAAATACATGGGGTTTGGGGATAAGGCTTAATGGGTGCTCTGTCAGAGAGTCAGTGCAGACTCGATGGGCCGAAAGGCCTACTACTGAACTGCAGGGATTCCGTGTTGGTTGAATGGGAGCCAATAAATACAGGAAATATGGGAGTGACAGGGAATAGGATTTGTTATGAGCTAAGACAAGGGCAACACAGTTTGAGATGGCTTCAGGTTATGGAGGGTCAAATGTGAGAGACCAAACAGGAATGCTTTGGAAAAGCTGAGACGAAAGAAGGGAATGATTGACGGTTTCAACAACAAATCAATTAAAATAAGGGTGAAGTCAAGTGATGTTATGATGGTGGAAATAAGAGATGGTATGAACATGGGATTGCAAGGCATCAAAGGACAATATGGTGGCACAGTGGTTAGCACTTCTGTCTCACAACAGCAGGGACCCAGGTTCAATTCCAGCCTGGAGTGATTATGTGAAATTTGCATGTTCTTCCCATTTCTGAGTGTGTTTCTTCCGAGTGTCCCGGTTTCCTCCCACAATCCAAAAGTGTGCGGGTTAGGTTAATTGGCCATGTTAAATTGATTATTAGAGCCAGGGGGAATAGCAGGATAAATATGTGGAATAGGGCTTGAGTAGGATTGTTGTTGTTGCAGACTTGATGGGCTGAATGGTCTCCTGCACTGTAGGGATTCTATGATTAAAGCCAGGAAGAGAAGCGAGGGGACAGAAAATCATAGCAGTTTTTATAATCTACAGTAAAATGCAAATACTTCTCAAACAATTCAAATGTGTGGAATTATTAGACTTCAGATGGACAAAAACATTAGTTTTCTCTTCGTTTACCTTCTATTCCGTCAAGACTGTGGAGCAATGAATGCATTTGTATCAGATCACCAAAGTGACCTCAGCATTCAATGCTGTTAGTGTATGTAATACAGGATGAAGTCAATACTAACGATGCAACGTGACCTTGAAAGTGTTTTCATAAATCTTTCACCTTCAACATTCTACAAAGCTCTACAAGCTGTAACTGGTTTGATTTGCCTTTGAACAGAGAGTGAAGAGAGGGTAAAGAGAGTGGCTCTAATCTCCCTGTCTATTCTAGAAGAACTTGCATTGATGCTGTTAATGTAGAAACAACTGTTTCACAGATGCATAATCAAAGGCTAACAGAGATGCAAATCAATAAATATTAGAGCAGCTGACTAAATTCTTGAGGTAGGATTATTAAAAAAAAAGGTGAAGACTGAGGGAGATTCATCCATTCAAAGAATTAGCATCAAATTCAGTTTCTATTGATGGAATAAACACATCGTCATCACATTTCTCAGGATAATTCAACATATCTTGTTGGGTAGAAGTTAATGGTGCATTTTAGCCTCGAGGCTTTATCTGGATAATGCAAATATTGTATACTGTGAATTGTGATCATTAACCTCTGAATGTTCCATTGAAAAATCAAAAGGAAAAATCACAGCTCCATCAAATCATCCAAGAATGATTTTCT
Source organism: Sphyrna mokarran (assembly GCA_024679065.1). Lineage (NCBI taxonomy): Eukaryota > Metazoa > Chordata > Chondrichthyes > Carcharhiniformes > Carcharhinidae > Sphyrna > Sphyrna mokarran. The sequence continues at coordinate 40,734,710 of JAGIQG010000015.1, forward strand.
CCATGTTGAAGTAAAACTATTTTTATTATGAGAGAGAATTTTCATTTGTATACCTGCTGGTGGTTAAGAACAACTTCTAGTCAAATTGCTCAAAAATAGTTGCTCAGAAGGACAAAATATTTTACAAATTATAGAATCCCTAGAGGGCAGAAGGAGGTCATTCAGCCCATCATGTCTACACCGACCACAATCCCTATCCCCGTGATCACACATATTTACCTGCTAATCCCTTGATACTAGGGTCAGTTTAGCATGACCAATCAACCTAACCCACACATCTTTGGACTGGGAAGAAACTGGAGCACTTGGAGGAAACCCACACAGACACAGGGAGAACATGCAAACTCCACACAAACTGAGGCTGGAATTGAACACAGGCCCCTGGTGCCGTGAGGCAGTACTACTAACCACTGTGCCCTGTGCTGCCCAAATAAATATCTTCAGGTGAAAACAGAAATCAGCAAAATTATGGAAAATATTTATATCTGACCACATTCCACACAAATGTAATTAGCTGGTCTGCCCTGAATACTGGTAGCAACAATTAAATGATCATTGCAGTTGCTAGTTTTTTTAACAACTGGTTTTGTTTAACTATTAACTACTGTAAACTAGTATCTTTGAACTGAAAAATGCCTGAACATCACTGAAAGCAACATGAGATGCATCAGGAATTGTGGAATTACCATGAGATGATTGTGGTTGGGCACGTTTTTGGACTTTAAATCCAACAGCCATCTGACCTGGTGGGATGCTGACTTTCCAGTGATTGCATTATAAATGAACAGAATATTAACCCTAATGAAAGATCAGCAAAACTCAAATGATGAGAGTGGAATGTGCCTCCTTCACTCGACAGCCAACGTGAATGGTGTTCTAGTCAGCTTAGCAAGTGGCTCTGGACGACAGAACATTACCATTGCTGGGCTTTTTTTTCAGGATGTGGAGATGCCAACGTTGGACTGGGGTAAACACAGTAAGAAGTCTCATAACACCAGGTTAAAATCCAACAGGTTTATTTGGTCACAAAAGCCACTAGCTTTTGAGCGTTGCTGCTCCTTTGTCAGGTAATTGGGAGTTTATTCACAAAAAGGCCATATAAAGATACAAATTCAATTTACAAAATAATGGCTAGAATGTGAGTCTTTACATGTAGTCAAGTCTTAGAGGTACAGGATCACAACAGGCACTTTCAGATGCTGAAAGATGCCCTCAAAAGAACAGGATATTGCGCTCAACTCATTGATTGACAGTTCCAATACGCCACAGCAAAAAAACCGCACTGACTTCCTCAGAAGACAAACACAGGACATGGTAGACAGTGTACCTTTCATCATCCAGTACTTCCCCGGAGCGGAGAAGCTATGACATTTACTCCGGAGCTTTCAACATGTCATTGATGAAGATGAACATCTCGTCCACATCCCCACTTCTTGCCTTCAAACAATCGCACAATCTCAAACAGACTATTCTGCGCAGACTTCAGGAGAACAAGTGATCACGACAACACACAACCCTATCACAACAACCTTTGCAATGTGTGCCGGATCATCGATACGGATGCCATCATCTCATGTGAGAACAGCATTTACCAGATACATGGTACATACACTTGCAACTTGGCCAAAATTGTCTACCTGATGCAATACAGGAAAGGATGTCCTGAGGCATGGTACACTGAGGAGACAATGCAGACACTATATCAACGGATGAATGAACACTGCTCAACAATCACCAGGCAAGAGTATTCTCTTCCTGTTGAGGAACACTTCAGCAACCAAGGGCATTCGGCCTCTGATCTTCAGGTAACCATTCTCCAAGGTGGCCTTCACAACACACAATACAGAGTCATTGAGCAGAGACTGATAGCCCAAGTTCCACACGTATGAGGACATCTTAACCAAGACCTTGGTTTCATGTTACACTATCTGTAACCCCCACAACTTGCCTGGACTTGCAAAATCTCACTAACTCTCCTGGCTGGAGACAATATACATCTCTTTAACCTATGCTTAACCCTCTCTCCACTCCGATCATCTGTACCTTTAAGACTTAATTACCTGTAAAGACTCGCATTCCAACCATTATTTTGTAAATTGAGTTTGTGTCTTTATATGCCATATACAAAGTTTGTGAATAGATCTCCCACTTTCCCGACAAAGGAGCAGCACTCCAAAAGCTAGTAGCTTTTGCTATCAAATAAGCCTGTTGGGCTTTAACTTGGTGTTGTGAGACTTCTTACTTCTTTCTCAGTACAGTGATTTTGCATTCAGGTGGAAATGCTTCCCTCCGCTCCATTCACTTGCATTCTGGGTCTTAAGAAAGAGACACTGTATCTTCCACCTCTACAGTTACAAGATCCACCACTCTGAAATATCTCTCTCCTCAGATGAGGCAAGTGACAATGGAAGGAGTGGGAAATTTGGAATGTACATTTTGGACAATAATGGCTGTTGTTCCGAATAGTGGTAATGAACAGAATCTGGCATGAACAGAACAAGACATGATCTGGATTGTCTTTGCATGATGTGAGGGAAAGAACTACAGAAAGGGTTGGCGGTGGGTCAGGAAAATATTCCTATGGGCAGAATTCCATAATTGGAAAGCCGGCATTCCTTCAAGATTTAAAAATTTCTGCAAATGGAATCAGGCAAGTGCAGTCCCACCTAGTTGACTATAATTGGAAGATTGTGTGGTCATCCATGTCAAAGGTTACAGATGATGGAAAGTTTACCTTTGTCACGGTCAAATAGACTGTAGATAAGAGCCATATTGGTAATGTGGCAGGGGTGGAATTTTGATTGGAGAGATTCAAAGATGAAGAGTGAGATTTTCTGGCTGTTCACACTAACAGGGTCTTCCAATCCAGCTGTCAGCAGCAAGAGGTGCGTTCAACAGGAAAAACTGTTGCGTTTTGAACTGTGCATTCAACAGGAAAAACAGCATTGTTGGCAGTCCTGCTGCCACAAAACATGTGGCGGGTAAATCCCCGTGGAATTTTGGACTGAAAAACCTCTAAACATCACTGAAAGCAACATCAAATATGCCTGGAATTGTGAGAATACGATGTGATGAGTGCAATTAGGCAAATTTCTGGACTCTAAATCCAACAGCCATCTGATCTGGCTAGGATGCTGATTTTCCAGTGACTTCATTATAAATGACCAGAATATGAACCCTAATGAAGGATCAGCAATATTCAATAAAGCTCCCTACTTTGAGTAAAGATAACAGATTTGGAAGGCAGCATCTTGAAGGGTTTTGGTGAGGAAAGGGAGATGTGAGTTGGGGCAGTAGTTGTAATGGGGTCAAAGATTTGTTTGTTTTGAGAGAGATGATGACAACAGATTTAAAGGGAAGGACAACACTTGAGAACCATGAACAATATTGGCTAACATGGGGACCAGGAGGGGGAGTTGGCTGATTAGTAGTATAGTGAGAATAGAATAGAGTGATCAATGTGCAAGTCTTGAAATAAATCCTGAGAGGCTGGTGTTCCTTCACCAGATTTCCTTTGTTTACAAACTCAATTCCACTCTTAAGAGTGTTTCAGGAACAAAGTCAAAATCCAGAAGACCTGACACTCCCATATTTATATTCAGTGAGACTCTCTGATTGAGCAGGCAATTATGACTCAATCCAGAAACTCATATTCTAGCAGCCCAATTTCATGGGCCTTGTTGAAGTTAGTACAGGTCTCATGGCAAAGCTAAACTCAAAAAGGACATAAGATAGAAATGAAACTAGAGAAAAATGCAAGTTCAGGGCTAGGGCAAGGAGGAACACTAAATGAAGTTTGGCCAGGTGGGTTGGTGGAACATAGGGACACAGCAAAAGCACCAATCAAACTATCTCAATTTTAGTGACAAAGAACTCCATGAAACTAGGTTTAATCCAATAAAAGCGACACGCATCTGATATCTGTTCACCTCAGGAGCTGCCCACACTGCAAAGCAGCAGGAAAGTGACACCAAGGAAGAAGCAGTTTGGCAAAACCAGCTGAGCGAGGAAATGGTGCAAAAGGATCCAAAACCATAATACTGCACTATAACAGGTCCCAAAGTCTTTCATACTTTCTTCATTCTGGGTATGCAGAAAACATCTATCTGATGGCTCTGCTTAATAGGCGATATCTCATTAAATCAGGTGTTACTCTTGCGAGTGTAGGAGTTGTTTTATTTTGGAATAAAATCTGTTTTCTGATCAGGATACCAGAGCCAATTCCATAAACCCAAAATGAGCAATAGCAGTGTTTTACTATGCTGCATAGTTACTGGTAATTGGAGGTATTTTACAGGGATTTGATTATATAACAGCAGAAAGTTGTTCCTGTATTTTGCACTAATACTCTCTAATTATCACACATATTTTTCGATAACCAGTCATTTACAATTAGAAGTTTGTTTAATACGAGAGAGAATCTGACTTCTAATCTGAATTTCTATCTGTCACTTTGCAATCAGTAACACAAATGTGTTCCATCTTTGAAGTTACTTTGCTTAATGCAATTTGAATCAAACCAATTTTGATAGCCGATGATGAAGTAAAGGTCATTATATTTTCATTACTGAACCACTATTGATTTACATCAGGAGAAAAGATCTGTGTTCAAAGTACATGTATAGGTACCTGCGTGCAATGATGGTTAGCATTATGGTACTACTAACCTTAATTCTGAAGGTGCTTTATTGCTAATAATAGTTTTTTGCCCATTTGATTATAGAGAAAGACTGAATGGATTTTTTTTGCGCTGCAACCGGGGTCAAAGTCACTGCCTGCAGGAGGTCAATCTTCTACCTAGCAGCAATATTGAAAATGGATTACTACTAGGCCCTCAATCTTAGTTCATCACTAATGCACTCTAAGTCCTCTCACAGTTTGCAAAGGTTAAGTTCTATTCCCAGAGAACAGAAATCTAATCATGTTGGTGAAAATTGAAATGGAAGAGAAAAAGAACTAAGAAATCATTCAGATCTGACTTAGAGTTGCCCAGTGATCACTGAGAATGGATTCTATAATACAAAACGTGTGCAGCAGAAATTTGAATGTTTAAGTTGATGATGTTATGCACCCATACCCTCCCCCCATCCCAAAAAAAATATAAATTTTGGAAAAGACTTACTTTTCAATTACAGCAATAAAATGGTAACTGTCTTATGCAATGGAAGAGCCAGTTAAATTGGTGGTGTGTTAATGGTGCAGGTACTACAATGGAAAGGAATATTAATTGAATCGCGTAATAATCCATCATTGCAACATTTTGTTAAAACAAGGTCCATTATGCTATAAGCTGAGAATAATTATTTTTTAGTTGTACTGATTATGGTGTTGACCAGTAGCCCAGAGATTCCATTGCGGGCCTTTGCATGATTCAATTCAATGTGGCATCAAAAAGATGATCTTGAAAGCTGCTGGACTGTTACAAAAACTGTTTCCCTCATGACCTTCAGGGAAAGGAACCTAGTCTTGACTACATTTGTTTATAAGGTTGTGTCTGACTGTTTTTGGGGGGAAGCTGAGTTGAGCAATAAATCCTGTCTTGCTATCATCGCCCAACCACAAATCAACATTTCTGTAATTAATTTAAACAAAGTTATTTTTAATGGAGAATCAAACACCTCGCAGCCATCAACAAACAAATATGAACTTTTCTCCATAAGTCACAAAGCCCCAAATGCAATTATGAACTGAAAATGAGACCACAGATTTTGTTTCATTAGATTTTAATCAAATTAAATATCACATTCCACAATTACATCAATAATGTTTTCTGGTTAAAATTATAATAGTTTAATTGCACAAAGAACATCATTCTACAATCAGTCCTCACAAAATAAAATGACTTGCAAAGGCAGGACATCAGGATTTGTAACATCAACTGGGCACTGAACCTCAATTTTTATGCCGTAATTTGCTGGAACCACCATTACATTCATTTGTTGATGGAGTGCAATAGCATTTTTTAAAATCAGGCCACATCATGCTGAACGGGTTTATGAAATAGTTATTCTCTGTACATAGACCATGAACAAGTATCGATTTTTTTTAAAACCGGTTAAACAGTCTTTATCAAATCAGCGGACCATTTGGGTAATCATATCAAAGCAAAGCATTGACTCTAATCAGGAACTAAGATCAATTAAAGGGAGAAGGAATTACTAAGCACAGTCACAGGAATCTCTAGATTCAACTTCTTCACTTACCTTCTCCCCAGTTTGTAAACTGGGAATGACACAGAGTGGCCAGGAATTGCCTTAGGTCTGTTGTTTCCAATCTTTTGCCTTAAGATCACCAAAATTGCAATGAAATCTTAATTTCGCTGCATAGAAGTGAGGCCATTTTGCCCATCAAGTCTGCACCGACAACAATCCCACCCAAGCTCTATCCCCATAACCCCACATATTTGCCTTGCTAATCTCTCTAACCTACAAATCCTCAGACACTAACTAAAGGGCAATTTAGCATGGCCAAACAACCTAACCTTCATATCTTTGGAATGGGAGGAAGACAGAGCACCCAGAGGAAAGTCATGCAGACACTAGGAGAATGTACAAACTCCACACAGGCAATGACCTAAGCCAGGAATTGGACCCAGGTCCCTGGAGCTGTGAGGCAGCATTGCTAACCAATGAGCCACCATGCTGCCCCCAACATATTGACAGCGCAGAAGCATCTCTGAGGAAATTGGTCACAAGTAGCAGTCTACATCTCTTTTCATTTATTACACAAAAGTTGAAGTTTTTTAAGTGTATTTATTTGTGTGATGAGTAAGTTTGCATTAACGTTGCAATAAAGTTACAGTGAAAATCCCCTAGTCACCACACTCCAGCACCTGTTCGGGTACATCAAGTGAAAATTTTAGTATGACCAAAGCACCTAATCAACACGTTTTTTGGACCTTGGGAGGAAACCAGAGCACTAGGAGGAAATCCACGCAGACCTGGGGAGAACATGTAGATTCCACATAGACAGTGACCTGAGCTGGGAAACGAACCCAGGTCCCTGGTTGCAACGTGCACTACTTGCTGCCTATACCAATAATCAAGAACAGAATTCCATTCCAATATAATGATAACTTATTCAGAGTAGCATTTAATATACCTTCTTTAAATATCATGAGACCAACAGATAACTTTATCAATAGATTGAGTGGTTACAAAAAGGTTAAATATCAGTGTAGAAACCAAGTGAAAGATGTTAGAATATGGATCAATGCAGATAAATAAAAAACTCTTCAGTATTGAGGATTGGCTATCCTAAAATTTCTCTCAGTGTACCTGAACAGCTGCTGGTGTGTGGCAACTAGGATTTTCACAGTGACTTCATTGCAGTGTTAATGTAAGTCTACTTGTGAAACTAATAAATAAATTTAAACTTCCAACTCTGCAGATTTTGTAGTGCTATTGCCACCACCATCTTTTATCCTGCTCATTTAATCTACTACAATGTTCCACTCTGCGTTCTGATAATGCTTGGGTTGCCAAAACTAAAGAAGGCCATTTGTTAAAGCAAAGGAATAATCTGGATTAAGGTTCTGAATTTCTGTTCCATTACCTTCATTGTTCACAGGAAATGTCACTGTTTTAGGACAGGATTTTACCGGCCCTGTGATGATGGGGTTGGAGTTCAGGAAAACAATGAGACAGCTCTTTCCTGCCTCTGAAGGGCTTTCCAAGGGTTGAGCTCGGAGTAGGGCTGGCTGCACATTCCACAGAGGCAACAGCTAATTGGCACAACATTTATGTATAAATAGCCTGCTTAGTGGCCATGTTGCGACAGTGCCAGTGTTTTGCCATTGATGAAGCAGCCCTTGCCCTCTGCTGAAGCTGCCAACACAAATGAGGCATCCTGCTGGCAACAAGCAGAAAGGCCAGTGCTGCTGGAAGCTGTATTGGCTCAATGATGGGACAGCAGGGATGAAAGGCCACAGCATTATCTGTTCTATAGAGATGGTTTGACTCAAATCCAATCACTCTACTGGCTTTGAGCCTCTTTATTTCTGGCCAGGCATCCCAAGGGCAGCTCCATATTGACAGGCTTCATGCTTGCCTGCCTGCCTGCCTTATCAGCACCCACCTCTGTCAAACATAACTGTGCACCTTCTGCTTCAGCCTTTAGTTCTGGGAAATCACCCCCTTATTAGGGTGGCGAGTGTGAAGGTGGCTATTAAGAGACCATCTGTAAAAGGTGTCAGTGGCCACTACTGGAAACATTACAAGGCATTTGCCTGAAGAAGACACAAGAGTCGAAAGCTCGCTTTTTTACTATCAAATAAATCGGTTGGATTATAAATTGGTGTTGCTAAATTCTTACTGAGTTCTTACCACCCCAATCCAACGCCGGCATCTGTACATCAACATTACAAGGCTCAGAACTCCTATTTAGTCCCAATGTTGAGGTCTAATTAAGAATGGTGGGTAGTCTGTGCACTTGGGAGGGTCAGTTAGAGCTTTGAGCTACTAGCAGCCCCCACCAGGAGAAGTCAGCATTGTAGATATAGATGCGAAATTGCGAGGATACTTCGAGTTGGAGTCACCTCTGAAGACTTTGCAAATTACTGCAAGTTAATGTGACCACAGCTGTCAGGCCATCATGGTGAGAGATCACTTCCAAGGTTGGCAGGAATGACTGACTGGCATTCCTGACACTGGAATATGGCAAGCCGGAGTTACAGGAGTTTTTGCTGGACCTCTGACCTGCCGCTGGAGATTACCACCACTTAGCTGCCGGGATCTAGCCTCAGTGAGGAACCAGTCTGATGTCAGAACAATACCAGTGGCATCATCAATTTGCTCCCAATTTTGTTCCCTTGTCCTAATTGATGCTCCACCACTGCTAGTTAGGTGCCCACTGTTGAGTTGACCCTGCCCCTGGCAAGGTCTTTTTGAGACAGGAACATATCAAAACGCTGACTCAACACATTATATTCACACCACCCATAGCTCTCTGTGAGGCTAATCATTTCCCCCACATGCCAATGAAAGCAAAAACAGGCATATTTCTTAATTGGCAGCCTCGTGGCTCTACAGAAACATGTCACTCTTGCCATCCTGTCTGCTAGAGTGAACTAAAGGCCCCATAATATTTCAGTCCATGTGTCTAAATCAGTTACAAGTTAATGTTTCCTTGCTTTCACAAACTTCTATGCATATTGTTTCAACCTTCAACTCAAACCAGACTGTTAATAATAATCAGACATCAAATATCCCTAAGGTATCAAATGGGCTCATTTCAAATGACATGATAGAACTTACAACAATCCCAATCACAAAGGTTAGAGTCTTAGAGAAACTCAAGGGCCTAAAGGTGGACAAGTCGCTAAGACCAACGAACTCATGCTCGGATTTTAATGGAAGTGGCTGCAGAGATAGTGGCCCTATTGGTTGAAATTTTCGTAACTCGCTAGATTCCAGAAGGGTACCAGAAAATTGGATAAAAGCCAAATGTGACACTCTCGTTCAAAAAGAGAAAAATACAGAAGGAAAAGGAACTATGGGCTATTAGTTTAACACTTAATATTGGCAAGATGCTGGGGTCAACAATTAAGAAGAAATGGCTAATGATGTAGGGAAGCTAAATATTATCAAACCAAGTCAACACCTAATGTGTATGAAAGATAAATCATGCTTGACACATTTGCTCGAAGATCTAACAGGGAGAGTAGATAGAGGGGAACGTGTAGGTGAGTTGAATTTGGATTTCCAAAAAACATTTGACAGGGTGCTGGGTAAGATGTTGGTGCATTAAGTAAAAGCCCATGGAATTGGAGGAAGTGTGTTACCATGAATTGAAAACTGTCTGTCACATAGAAAACAGATTTGAAAAAAAATGGGTCTTTTTCACAGTGCAAAGATGTAACTAGTGGAGCACTGCTAGGATCAGTTCTCAATCCATAATTGTTCACTGCTTAAATTAATGATCTAGAGGAAGGAGCAGGATGGAAAATTTCCATATTTGCTGATGATACAAAAGTAGTTGGAGACAATATTGTAATGAGAACATTGTGATTCTGTAATAGGAGAGAGATAGGTTGGGCAAAAATGGAGTTTAATGTGAGGAATTGTCACGTCATGCACTTCAGTAGGAGCATTCAAAAGGCAAATTATCTATATGGAGAGAGACCGCAGTCAGTGAAATACAGAGGGATCTAGGTGTTTGAGTGCATCAATCAGAAGAAATTAGCAGGCAGGTCCAACAACTAGTTAAGAAGGCAAATAGCACTTTGGCCTTTATTGCAAAGGGGTTGGAGTTTAAAAATAGGTAAGTTTAGTTGAAATTATACAGGGTGTTAGGAAGGCCTCACCTGGAATAGGTTTGGTGCCCTTCCCTAAGAAAGGATAGGTGATCCAAAGGCATTGAAGGCAATCCAAAGAAAATTCAGCAGGCTAATTGCTGGGAAGAGTGTTGTCCTATCAAGAAAGACTAAGGTCTTTATTCCTTGGAGTTTAGTAGAGGGGTGACTGTATTCAAACATGGAAGATCCTGAGAGGGCTTGGCAGCACAGATGGTGAAATGTTTTCATTAGTGACAGAGTGTCAACCAATGGGATAGAGCTACAAGATAAAGTTACATTTAAAAGTGAGGGGTGTCAAAATATTTTCTCGCAGAGGGAAGTGAACCTCTGGAATTCCGAAAAGGGTGGAGGACGCTAAATCATTAGAAGTATTCAAAACAGAGGTGGATAAATATTTGATAGATCGAGGAACAAAGGGCAATGGGGAAGTGGCACAGAAAATGAGTTGAGGCTGGCATAGATCAGCTGTGATCATAATGAATGATCTGGTGGCCAACTCCTGCTTCCATTTCTTGTGTGTTCTTGGGTTAATAAATTTGGTGATGTGTATGTCTACGTAATTAGTTTCCCACCACATATTTCTATAATTGTTAAAACTGTCTAATCCCAACAACAAAATACTGCACAATTTGCTCCAGTCTCAGCTCATTTGCTGCAGCAAGCTTCATCCATTTCTTTGTTTCCTTTAGACTTGATTGTTCCAATGCACTCCTGGCTGGCCTCCAACACTCCATTCTTCGCAAACTCGAGGCCTCATATCAACTCGCACCAAGTCACCATCACCAATGTTAACACCTAGCTTTGTGAATGTACAGCTAAGCAGCAATTAGGAATATGCCACAAAGAGAAAACAAACTATGCACAAATAACCTTCCCTTTAAGGGAAGCGTGCATGCCACAGCCACAGATCATTCTTAAAGGGAACGTGTCCTCAATAAGCCAGCCATGCACAACAGACAGAAATTGGAGGTAATACTGCCATTAGCCCTGTGCTCATTGATCTACTATGGCTCCCAGACAAGCTACATCTTGATGTTAAAATTCTCATTTCTGCTTTTAAATCCCTCCATAGCCTCGTCTCTCCCTACCTCCATAATGTCCTCAAGTCCAACAATCCACAGAGAAATGTGCAATCCTTCAATTCTGGTCTCTTGAATAACACTGATTTTTAGGCATCGGAATGTCTTCCCTGCGACTCCCAATCTCTCGACCTTTCTATCGTCCTTTAAGGAGCACATTACAATTTTGACAAAGCTTTTAATCATCTGCTTTAATAGCACTTTATCTTAATGGGTAATTAATTTACTTTATAATTGAAATGTCTTGGAACATTTTATTATATTAAAAGCACTAAATAAATATATATTTTTCTACTAACAAATCTATTGTTTTTCCAATTACTGTTTCATTTATTAGCAGTTATGCAATTGCTCCACCTCGCTACAGAAGATTAATCTTATGAAGGATTTCACACCTTCTCAGTTCCAGATCTGTGCTATCTGTTGTTGCTAGCATCTTTGTTAAGGTGTCACTAATATTAGTGTGAATATCTCTCTAACTCCAGACTTCTATTCCTCATCCTTCTTGGCATTCATGTGAAAAATATGTAATGGTTCAAAACATTCTTGTCCTCATTTGATCTTTCTGCTACTGATGTCACTAATTTCCTTTGATTCTGGTCCTGTTAACCACCACGTCCCCTGTCTTGCTCCTTCATATGCTCATCCACTGGTCCCAGTCTGGTTTGAATGAAGCCAATTCCTCTGAGCAGCTTCCTCCACTCCCAGAATGTGTTTCTTTTGGTCCCATAGGATAGATTTTCCAATTAATAAAACTCTTCACTGTCACTGAGTCGAAATCTTGAAGCTCCCCTCCGAGCAGTGCTTCCCATGTTCCTACACCCCATGGACATCATGAGTTCAAGATGATGGTTCAGCACCACATTCTCAAAGGCAGTTGGGGATAGGCAACTAACGCTAGCCTAGCCAAAGATGCCCATGTCCCATGAAAGAATTAATAAAAACACTTTTCAAATCATACACATTTGCGATATAAACGTTGTGGAGATAGACACTTCATACCTAAAACAGAATGACTCCAATATTTAAATAAAATTGTAATCACATCACTTCAGTCTGAATGCAAGACGTGTGCACATCCTCCTGTCTGTCATTTCTTCCCCATTCAGCCTTGGTACAGACTACAATAGCCGGAATTTTATTGTCCCGCCAGTCATGGGAATCAGTGCAGGTGAGGGTGGACCATGGAAAAGTTTGTTGACTTCAGGTGGAATTTTCTGGTTTTGGGGTGAGCGAGGTCAGAAAATCCCAACCAATGAGTTCAAAAACTTATGAAGCTTTCCAGAGAGTCCAAGAATTTAACTCTCCCTGAGCTCCCACTTAAAAGTCCATTTTTTTTAAAAAATTGACCTGAATCATAATTATACATTCTCTTCCCCAATAGCTGCACTTGGAACTGAGATCTATGGTAATGAACTAACCCAGAAAATTGCATTCAAGCAATGTACTCAATAGACGAGATTTGCTGGCCTCCCAGCTGCGTATTTCTTGGTAGTGGGAAGTGGCCCGAACCTCAATAGCCATTGTTAACGGGATTTCCCATTGAATCCACCCCTTACCAAACTGGGAAACCCATGGCAGGAGTGCACTATCAGCTGGACTGGAAGATCCCACCAGCATGAATGGCTGATAAGTTCCAGCCTATGTGTCTTCCAGCTTTGCCTTTATCCTTAGCCATTCCCAACTTAATTTCAATTGGAATACGAAAGCTATTCTCCGATTTTCAATATGTTTCCCCATAAACAGTTCAAGAATGGATGAGCAGATTGTTAGCTAGGTAGCTGGATATATCCCCACAAGATATACTTGTATTTAAATGGCACCTTATTGTATCAAAATACCTCAAATATTTCACAAAATAAATTACTTTGTAGGAGTGAAGTGAGTTTGGAAATCCAATGATGATTATTTCAGTTTCAAGTGCACTAAATTGACAACGAAACAAAGGTGCCTACCTACCACATCATGGCCAAGGATCAACTATCTACTCAGAGACCACAAAATCATGCACCCTTCCACAAGACATCATTTTAAGCCACAAGCTTTGTAGCTATTTTTGCAGCTAGTTACCAGTCAGCCTGAAGTTAGTACCATATCTGCTGGAAGACATCTTGATGTCACTTATATCTGATTATGATAAGACAGTGAAAATGTAATCAGACAAAATATTCTTTTCAGTTTGTAACGCATGTATTTATCTAGCTGATTCGTTAAAAGTCCAAACACTATCAAATCCAAACTGCAAAAATTACAATCATCCTTACTTAGGAGACATTTTATTTTTATTTCACCTTGTTACCCATTCCTACCTAATTTATATTAAACTTGGCAATGTATCTGGGCTGTAGTATTTTTAAGAAAGAAAATTTGTGAAAAGAAATAAAATTATTTTTTTTAAATTCAGGGGTTTGCTGAACATTATGGCTGTTGGCAGAAAGTGACAAATAGGTTGCATTTCACATTGTTATGATATTATATTTTTATCCTTGGTTCTAAAAACCAAATTTTGAAAAAATACCAACACAGTACCTTTCTGTTGATGAGATGCAAGGGGAGACTTGGGTATTTGAATCTTGCCAACAATGGATACAAGCGTGCGCATATGGCAAAGTGTATTGAAAGCAATGGAAGGATTATCCCAGAAGCCTCCACACTTATCGCTGACCTGGTAAAAGTGCAGCTGATTTTCTAAGTTGCAGCACAAATGTTTAGCTGTTAAAGAGCAATTTGAAAGCTCTACAGTGGAGTAGATACACCCACATTACACATTTATCCTGAAATCTACACAGAATTCAAGGCAATCCAATAATCAAACCTGCCTGTTAGTTATGCAATGAATCCCATTCATTCTTATCACTTCCACTATTGAGGGTTATCCACTCTGAAAGGAAATGAATAATTTGATGTTGCCTCTGATAGACGCTAGCAACATGCTCATGCAGTTGTCTCTGGCTTCTTTTGTGAATTTTTTTTAGTAGAAAAAATAAAACGAATTGGATAAGCGTTGCTCAGCATTGTTATGAATCCATTACTGACTTGATAAAGACTGGTTAAGGAAACCATATCTCTTGGTAACGTGGTCTCCAAAGCATTAACAGAATTTTGAACACATAAAGCAAAAAAATTGCAGTTTTGAAATTACAGCAACCAAGCAGTTATTGGCTATAGCAACATCATCACATAACATCTGGTCATTCTAATCCTTCAGAATGAATTTAGAGTGAAATCGAAATGAGAGACTGCCCCTGTGAAATAAATTTCTATCAAACAAGACCGTACATAAATCACAAATAACGTTGGCAATCTTAATAACTTCTCAAGACTATTAAAATAAAAAACACTTGAAAGAGAAACAGCAAGTTGCAAAAAGCAGTGACATCCTAAATCCCCTGACTCCAGTGCAGCTTCAGACTATCGTATTGCATCAAAGAAGCATTATTCATACTTAAAACTCATCTTCTGAACTGTCAGCTAATAGCATCACACGATCTTGCATGCTTGTGAAATCTTTAGGCTGCAATTTCAAACAAAGATATTAGCAGTACTTTGAACTATCAAACATCTATCATAGATACACATCTTATAAGATTTTGCAATTAAATTTTTTACTCCACTCTTAAAGTTACAATGCCAATGTTCAAAATGGAGTGAGCAAACCCAAATCCATTCCTTGCTTGCTCCAAAAACCAAATTCAAATTCCAAATGAAACCAATTCAAGATTCCCACAAGGGAGACAAACAGATCAAACTGACAAGATGAGGCATTGCACCCCATCTTGAGGTTGATTAAACATTTAAACTTAGCCAAAAGGCCAAGAATGTCGTAAGAATAGCCCAATCATTTCATAACCAATTAACTAATTTTTAGGTGTACTTACTGCAGATAAGTAGGCAATTTGGTTGCCAATTTTCTCATAGTGAGATCCCATAAATGGCAATGAAATAAATCATCAGTTAATCCTGTGTTGGTGTTAGCTAAGAGTTAAATCCTGTCAGGATAACAGAAGAAATCCTCAGCTCTCATCCAAAGCAGCACTCTCTCAGTACTGCACTATCCTATTACCCTAGATTAAGTACTTTAGCTCTGGACTGGGAATTGAAATTACCAGGTGACCATGGTGCAAATTAGGTAATTGACAATTTTTTAAAAAGACAACTCTAATGGATGTAAAATTTATGTGCAAGATATCCGCAATTTCCCAATGCACAGTGTTGGTGGGTTTGGTTCTCAACCTGCAACACAAACTGAGAAAATATGCCTCATGATATCCATTAGAAAGATCTGAATTATACATTAAGTCTACAGAAATATGTTTTTGTTTCATTTTATTACTGCTTAAAAGTTCAACGTGTATAGATTCAATTTAATTTAATTTGGGTCTACTGAAATTAAAATTTTGTTCAAATTCTTAAAAGTTAAATTATTATAACAAATTATTCAACACCAGCATGCTATACTAAACTAACAGCCATTAGTTAAATATGAGAAAATGAAAACTGTTATATAGAGAATGAATAAAACAAATGATTTGAATTTCACACTAAGATCAATACAGAAACTCCTCCACAAAGGAGGGAGATAAAGAACTTTGGGAAATCCCACACTTTTTATTTGCTCAAGGGATTGAGTGTTTGCAGCCCATCGCTAATTGCCTTTGAAATAGTTGCGAGTTATCTTCATGAACTATTGCAGTTCCGAGGGTGTAGATACATCCACAGTGCTGTTTGGGGGGGGGGAGTTCCAGTGTTTTAACTTAGTGTCAATGAAGAAATGATGGTATAATTCCAAGTCAGGATTTTGATTTTGAGAGGAACTTACAGGTGACAGTTTTCCCATGTGCCTTCTGCTTTTGTTCTTCTAAGTGTTAGAGTTGGGTTTGGAAGATGCCACTGAAGGAATCTTGGTGAGCTGTTACAGTACATCTTGTAGATGGTACAAACTGCGGTTATGGTGTGCTGGTGCTGGATGGAGCGTGTTTTTAAAGTGATGGATGGGGTGACAATAAGTAAATTGCTTTGTCCTAAATAATGATAAGCTGTTCTACATTATAACAGTGATTGTATTTTGAATTACTTAATTGATTGCAAAGTGTTTTCAGACCTCTGGTGGTTGTGAATAGCACTTTATAAATGTAAGTTCTTTTTTTCTGGAATGTTGTTTCACTATGTATGCTTGTCTGAAAGCCCAGTTAGCTTTTAGAATAACTGAACCTCTGCTCCCCAGATGAAACATTATTTGATTGATAGCTCAGGCTCTCTGATCTCTATGATTGATGCACTGTGTTTCTTTACACAAATCAAGTACTTTTATGTTTTGTGGCTTTGGAAATCTCAAAGGCCTGGATGACTGACACTATTATTAGCTTGTCCAGACATTTTTATTCAAACATAGGGGAATGTGATCAAAGGATTACAATTTCTTTTTTTCACATTACCCTGTGGTTCTTGGATTTTAGGAAATTTACAGTGGCTCAATGAGCATGAAAATGTCTGAGTTTGGCATACGCAGCACAAGGGAACAAAAGGACAGAACGTGGTATGGGGGGAACATTGAGTACATAGGGTTGGGTGGAAGGGCAGAGCTTGGCATAGGAGCATGAGGGGCTTGAGGGGATGAGTGAGGGACATAACCTGGCATAGAGGGCATGAGGGGACTTTTGGAACTTATCTCTAAAAGGTGTCCTCATGCACATCAGAGTTTATGACTCTATGGAAAGGATACGGTCCACGAATCACAATTCTTCAAAAACCTAGCCCAACTTAAATGAAAATTGCAGATAAGTAGGACTTGCCTATCTCCACAATAGAGCTGGCCAGGTTGGGAATATTGGATCCAGGCTTCCGACAAGAAAGCCTGCGCCCTTTATTAATACTCCCAAAAATCGTACATCCTGGGAATGGGGTCAGCACAACCCAGTCACCATTTTGAAAAGGTTCCCAAGTCAACTGGGTGAAAATTCAGGCCTGTAATACCGTTAAACAGTAAAAGGCGGCACTAAGATTATCTCTTGCTGGTGATGGTCATTGACTGGCCTGAATATTATCTGCTACTCGTCAGCTAAAACCTGGATATTGTCCTGGTCTTGTGCATTTGGACATGGACTGCTTCAGTATCTGATGAGTTGCAAATGGGACTGAATGCTACGTAATCATCCCCAGTTCTGACCTTAAGTTGGAGGGCAGTCATTACTGAAGCAACTGAAGATGGTTGGGTCGAGGACAGAACTCTGAGGAACTTGTGCAGCAATGTCCTGGGGCTGAGATGTTTGGCCTCCATCCACCAGAGTAATCTTCCTCTGTGCTAGGTATGACTCCAGCCAGTGGAGAATTTTCCCCATTTCCTATTAACTTTAACTCTACTCGAGCTCCTTGATGTCACATTCAATCAGATACTGCCTTATTGTCTCACTCGACCTCTGGAATTCAGTCTGCTCTTTCGTCCATGTTTGGCCCAAGATGTAATGTGATCTAGAGCCAAGTGGTTCTGTTGGAACCCAAACTGAACATCAGTCAGAAAGTTATTGCTGACAAATAGCACTATCAATGATACCTTCAATCACTGAGTTGATGATTGAGAACAGACTGATGGGATGGGAAATAACGTGACTGGATTTGTGGATATGACATACGTGGATAATTTTCCACATTGTAGGACAGATGCCAGTATTGTAGCTGCACTGGGAGACCTAGGCTAAGGTGTGCCAGGTTCTAGAGCATAAGTGTTTAGTATAACAGCTGAGATGTTATCAGGGCCCATTGCCTTGCTGTAGGCAATGTGCTCAGTTTCTGAACTTCATGTGGAGTGAACTGAATTGGCTGAAGACAGGTATTTATGATGCTTGGGAACTTAGGGTGACACAAAGGTGGATTATGCACTCGGCACTTCCAGCTAAAGATAATTGCAAATTCTTCAGCCTTGTCTTTTGCCATCTGGGTTCAACCATTACTGAGAATGGGTGTGTGAAGCCTTCATCACAATTTATTATTATCATGGCAAGACCGCAAAACTCTGACCCCATCTGTTGGTTATGGGATCCCTTATCTCTGTCTATAAAATGCTAATTGTTATTGGTCTGTGCTGCTGAGGGCAACAGATCCAGGGATAGTGATGGAGGAGTCTAGGATATTGTTTATAAGGTATGACTCTGTGAATGTGACCATGTCAGGCTGTTATTCAACTTGTCCGTAGAAGGGCTCTGGCCTTCCACAGTCCTCATAGATAAGTCAGGAAGACTTGGCCGGTTTGGCTGACCCTTGATCTGTCCAAGGCTAAAGGCATCTATCTAATTCTCTCCTTCCTTGGCTTTTTCATAAAGATTTGGTAGATTGAGTTCCTTATTTGACTGTTTCAGAGCGTAGATAAAAATCAACCACATTACTGTGCGTCTACAGTCACACAAGTCCAGATAGAATAAGAACAGCAAATTTCTTTCTGCATCAAAGCCATTAGTCAACCAGATGGGTTTTTATAGTTATAATTTCTGAGAGTTAAGTTTAATTAATTTATTTTAATTGCATCAACCACCATGGTGAAATTTGAATTTATTTCTCTGGAGTATTAGTCTGAAGCTTTGGATTATTATTCCAGTATCATAACCACTGTTGTATAATTCCCTGACTTCACAGCCAATAAAGCACTTTAAGTATAGTTGCTGTAGAGAAGCATGGCAGCCAGTGTGGCACTCACTGAATGACCACAAACAGGCACTGAGATAAGCAGCTTTCGGCTTTAGAGATATTAGTTGAGTGATGCCCTATTAGCCAGAGCACCAAAGAGAACTGCTGTGCTCTTCTTCAGATGACTAAATGGAATCTTTCACATCTACCTTAGAAGGTAAATGGAGCTTTAGTTTAAGATTCCGTTCGGAAAGACTGCAGCAATCCTTCACTGTTACACTGAATGCCAGTCAAGATTACGGTCCAGATCTTCCAGTTTCTAGATCATCAGAGATCCGACCAATAACAGAAGATGTGGGTTGGGATCCTTCACAAAAAAGTGTCTGACTCTGAGAAGAGAGTCAGAGATTCTGGGCAGTTTTGTGAAACTGGATAATTACTCAGCAGCTGTTAGATAGAAAAAGTCCTGAGTGACTGTATAATTGGTTCCCCAAATGTTCATAATGACCTCCTCACCCTGACTCCCCACCTCATTTCAACCGCCCCCAATTCAACCTGACTGGCCCCAAACTGAAAGCCCCTCCAGACCCAACTCCTTTACTCCAAAACACCTACCCAATTCCCTCTACACACTTCATTTACCTGCCACACTTCATACCTGTCACCTTACCCTTCTGCCACCCTACTACCCTATTCACTTGCCATTCTACCAGACTAGCTACTTACCTCACTCGCCATACCCTCTTACTGCATACACCTTGCCCATTCACTTATTCACCTACTCACCCAGTCATCCATCTACCCACTCATGAGAATCCACACTGGATATTCAAACTTACCTTCAGACAATAGCACGTGTAAAGAAGGCATGGCATTCCACTAACCACCTCCCGCCCCCAAAACAAACCCTCCACCAACACCACCATCCTGTCCCTGACACTCCAGCACTATGATGAAGCTCTTTGTGGGACCCTTCTAACAAAACCGGTCTGGAAAACACAGCCAGAAGTATTCAGTAGTGCCAAGGTGCAGAGAGGTAGGAGTAGTCTGTTGGTGATTGCTGCTTCATGAAAGATCCAGCCCTCTGTGTCTCTGTCACTTTAATGGGGTTTCAACTGCTGTAAAGTTTGTGGTAGTTTGTTTTTAATAGGCTTGGAATTTTAGCAGTACATCTGAAGGTGACCTACATTCATTATACTTATTTTTTTAATTTAGTTTATGAATCAATATTTAGCTATATACATTATAGCTACAGAAACATTGCATTAAGTAATGTGGAAAGTGTCTTTCTTAAAAGCTCAATAATAAACATGAACAATTCAAGGCATCTTTGTGAACACAGGATGATTCAACGTCCATGAGGATGAAAAGGGAGATTAAATGGCTCTATGTCTTCTATTGGAGTGGTGAGTAGAGAGTGTTAAAACATCTAGTGGCACAAAATGGTGGAGGTGAAGGGAGAATGTTGTTCAGCTCTGTTGCTTGGCCTATCAGTTTTATTCGCTGGGTTGGCTGCAGTAGCAATCTTGTCTATGTGTCAAAAAGTTGTTGGTTAAAATTCCACTCCAAAGATTTGAATCTAAACATCTCAGCTGACTCTCCATGGAGTATTGTGCATGGCAGTGTAATGGAGGGGATTCTCCAGCCTCCCAGCCATGTGTTTCTCGATGGTGGGAGGTGGAATGCTGTTCAAAGGTGATGGGGTTCTCTGGTCCTGCTGGCAATGCACCCCTTCCTGCAGGTTTCGCAGTGGCATTGGATAAGAGCAATGGTAAATTCCATTGAGAGCAGCAGGACCAGAGAACCCCATTGGCATGAATGGCCTGAGAAATCCCTCCCATGTCCTTTTTATTCCAATTTAGATGAAGATGAGATGAAGTTTTGAATATTGTGAGCTGACTCAATCTAATGAAACTTTAAAAATGGGAATGCCCAATTGAAGTGATAGCAAATGCTCAGGGTCCAACAGATAACCCAAGAAAATAAAGCAAAGATCTGAAGATGTAAGATGTTAATGATGTTTCAAGAGATAGATGAGTAGGTTTTGTCAGACTACTTCTCTGAGCAATTACCTTTGATTCACGTCTTTTGAAGACATTTTTCCTCTTCCGGTTCATCACCTTGAAACTATAAAGAGCTCCCAGAATGAAGAGTGCTCCAGCCACACCAACAGCTACGGGTACTAACATCCCGGACATATAACCTGCCTGGAATAACAAAAGGTTTAATATGTATATCATGAAAATTAGTCACAACATTGCAGTTTAATTGTGCATGGGGAAATCACTTTTCTCAACTTTACTCATCAAATTCTCATGAAATATATAGAGTCTAACGTAAATTATAATATATACATTAGCAAAAATAAAACCCATAAACCTAGATTTTGTGGTAGAAATAGCAGTGAGATTAATTGTTCACCAATAATAAAAGTAAACAAACAGCAACTTCTGTAGTTGTATAATTCAATGCGGCAATCAGAAATCACTGTCCAATTTGCCCTGTTCCTCTTCAAACTTTCCTATGCTAGTATGTCACCGGGACTCGGTGTTGAAAAACATGTAAAGAGTGTGTACTTATGCAACTTACATGAGAGATTCTCACTGAACACACCAAGAAAAATTTGGGGTTTGTCCATTCAAATCAAAATGAATCAAGCACTGTTATGAACAGTAAAGGTGAAAAGGCAACTGTGGCTTATTTTAAATGAGTAATTTATTTTTCAGGACAAGAAGAGACAGTTCAGTGTCGAACTAAAGAATGAAATAAGTGACTAGGTAGTACAGACCCAAAAACTGAGAATCCTGAGGCACTCACTTTGTCTTTGATTTTCTCCAGCCAGCTTCTTACTAAAAAGGGATAGATGAAAAGAGTTGTGTTATAGAGAATAAATATTCACAAGCACTGAAGAATGGTGAAATTGTTTATGCCAACATCTACAAGAATATGCCCCAATGATCATAGTGGCAAATCAAAAATGGTGCAACCACTACATTGATCTAGCCAACTGTGTAGTTTGTAATTAATTCTGATTATCATGGAGTTTCCATAAATACTAATTCACTTGTGTATTAATAGATTATGGTTCCCAAGATGGTTACTGGTAGCAGATTGTAATATTCCCCCCTTTCAAGTTTAAATTATCACAAAGATTTTTAATTCCATGAGATAAAGCACATTTTGAGGACCACTTGTAATGGAATTTGTAAAAATACTTTGTTGTGTTTCTTAATAAATCAATTTCTCTTTCATTGCGTACCTAAGGGCCATCACAGCTACTGTTAGATTTCACTAGCTCACTTAATAAATAGAATGGAGAAAGTTAATGGGATATATAAACACTCACCACTAGACATCTGCCATTCCTTACTCAGTTATACTTTATTGATGCAACAATTAGATTCTAGAGGGAGACACTTCACACTCTGCTACACAATATGAATCAGATTATTGTTATCTGTTTACTTGCCCCTGTGAATAGCATTGCAAACCTCAGGAACATAACAATACCCTGTGGTCTGATTCCAATCCGTGTTCACTAGAATCATTATCAGGATATTAATATGGATGTATTCATAATTGAGCACATTCTTTTTGAGATGGTCAATGTATGATTTGGTGCTTATAATGCTAATACTGAAATACTGAACTCAAAAAAAAACAATAAAATAACAGGAAGTATTCTATTACCTATTGCTTATTACAAGGGAAATGATTACAATGCCAAATGCTGGATCTCAATAACAGTGCTTTGATCAATAACTTATTGCCTGCTGTGATGAACTCTGTGTTCCTGCGGGGAGAAATGATAACTGTGATTCCATTTATAATAATGGGTCTGTGGATTCTCTTCCAATTGATCTTGTGTGCACTAAGTGTGAATAATGAGGCATCAGAAACAGGCGTCTTGAATAAGCAGATAAATCACCTTGCTGCCCGTCTTCAGCATCATTATATTTCAGTCGGTGTGACAGCAGTGTGAACACTGACTGTGCAGCAAATTTGCAATTGTCATTGATGGTAATGAAGTTGGAGCTATGACATTTGCTTTCGAGCTATTTTTTTCTGAAGTGTAACAGCACAGCCCAGAAATCCCCAGAAATTAGGAAGCGGCATAAATAAATGTGTAAACTCCTCACACCCTAATTACCCAGAACTTCTGTACCAGAAAAACTGTGCACACCACAGATGCACTGTTTTATATTACCAGAAAAAATATGAAATTATTATAGATTATGTGCCTTTGAGAAATTGTAAATTCTTCATGTATTTGATCTGATATCCATGCTTTTGAAATCCAACCAATCTCCAGTTATTAGATGAAAATCGCTGTGGACTGACTGTTAAATAGTCATTGAATTCATTCTCAAATCATGAACTGTAAAAATATATTAACTGATGTACTGTTCTACATTATTTGGAATACAGAAAGTTTAAAATATAGGTGAATTCTCTGTTTCTGGTATTACAAAACTGCTGTCCTGCAAGTGTCCTTAGCCATCAGCAGGAGAATATAAACTCGAGCAAGCATATAATGGAAGACACTACTCAACCTAAATCACTGGCCCCAAAGTTTGCTTCATTGCAGCTGGTTTTTCAGCACAACAAGTGCATTTTCCTTAAAACGGCATTCGCAGTGCATATTTACATGCCTGGTACTACCTGTGCCAAATACCATTTTAGTGAGAGTGTTCAGAGGCACCCTCCAGTATGGAGAGATTATGAATATTTGATATGAAACTTTATTTGATCCCAGCTCTGGCATTTGGAGCTCAATGCTCCAGATAATCACCTCTATTAATCTCACACAGCTAAACATCCAACCCACCACAGAACCAGCACTATTTAAAGAGATCAGTGAAAACTTACAGGTCATTTATGGATTGATTTGTCCTGATCCTTGTGATTATACAAGTGTTCATAGAATCTAACATTATTTAAAGTTGCTGTGGACTATAGTGAGCAGCGCAGCATGTATTGTAGGGCTTTATCTTGACTTCAAGGATACTACAAACCAGTTGCTTCCAGACATAGGTGCAGCTATGTGCATTCGCCCTTGGCTACACCATAGTACAGAGATTGAGCTGTGGTGGCACAGAGCAAGATAAGCTGCTATAGAAGGAAGAAGGAGGGAAGGAGGTCATACCCGCCCACGATGATCAAGGGGGAATTTGTACGTCCTTATCCCTGCTTCAGCCTCTCAGTGGGAAATAATGTAAGATGTCTGCATTTCAAGAAGGATGTTATGACTGAAATCTGCTACAATTGCAATCACAGAGCAGGATCGAGTTAGCATTGCCAGTGGCTGTGAAGGTGACCTTGACAAATTATCTGCATGTCTCCTTCCAGCAGCAACATCTGACATCTACTGTTGCATAAGGGAGGCCTATGAGGCTCATTATGCAAACAGGGCTCCATACATTTCATTCTCCCTTGCTATAAAGGTGCAGGCACGCAGTTTTGCAAAAGGTGCAGACTACCTCATGGTGCACAGTGCCACTAAGTACACATACAGACTGTTTGCAATCTTGGTGCCATGTCTGATTTCAAGTTAAGCTCTCAGTGGCATATCCACACACTCACTCAGGTCCACTATTTCCACCTCTGTCCATTGTCCAACTCTGCCCTTATCTCAGCTCTTCAGCTGCAGAAACTCTCACCCATACCATAGTTCCTCCAGACTTGACAATTCCAAAGCGTTCTGGCCAGCTTCCCACATTCTAACCTTCATAAATTAATTGTCCAAAACTCTCCTGTTCTTGTCTTCCTTGTACCTATTTCCATTTACTTATTTTGTGTTGAGCTGATAATTAAGTATGTTATTATACAATGTTGATTATTGCCAAGAATCAATTTGCATTTATTGTAACTACCAAACCATTGCTTGCTTTAGTTCCTAATCTGCTATTTATACAAAGTACTGCAGCAAACAGGAAGACAAGTGGTACATTAGCCTTTACACTATGGGCTAGAGTATACGGGTACAATTAACAACTGCAACTATACAGATCTTTGGTCTGGAGTACTGTACAGCTTTGATGTGGAATTGTTGTGAAATCATTTGCCTGACTGCCTCCTGTCCATATTGGGGTGAAAATCCTGCCCATTTTTTTATTAGGCCAATTCACTAGTTTCTCACTCCATGAGTCTGCAACTAGATTCTCCTCACTGTTAATTACATTTCCAACTTCCTTGTCATTTGTAAATTTTGAAACCTTGTCTTGTCTACCCAAGTCCAGGTTATTTGCATATTAAAGGTTTAGTCATCCCGAATGCAACCCCTGAGACACATCATTAACACTTCCGAAAAAGAACCATTCACCATTACTCTCTGCTTTCTGTCAGTTGGTCAATTTCTTATCTACCCAGTCTCTGTCCCTTGAATTTCATCCCAGCCCTGCAAGTGGGTAAGTAAAGTAATTTCAAGGGCAATTAAGGTTATCAAAAGCCGAGTGAAATTCTCCTTGGAATCAAGCATGACACCAAGGTTGCAAACAGTTTACATGTGCGCTCAGTGGCGTTCTGCACCATGAGGTAGTCTGCACTTCTTGCAAAATGGCATGTCTGCATATTTATAGCAACAGAGAATGAAATATATGGGGTCCTCTTTGCATCCTGAGCCTCATAAGCCTCCCTTATGCAAGAGTAGATGTCAGGTGTTGCTACTGGAAGGAGGATTTCATTCAGCTCCTGATAATCTTATAGATGTATGAATCCATTGCAGCTTCAGTTATCTTGGAAATGGTTTTCCTAAGGGAGACTGGGGACCATGCTCAAGGCAATCTCTGAGGCCACATATGACTCACCCATCCCACTCTCCCCAAACTACTTCATTACAGCCATCCAGTGGGAGGAGGTGAGTGGGTTTCTCTTGCAAAATGATGGCCTGATGGCTGTGGCCATTTTCTATTTCAGATTGTTTAAAGTTGTTGAAAGGGTCCCTCCAATCTCATGAGTCGCCATCGTCAATTGGACTGCAGGCATCCCTTCTAGACTCACAGTGGCAAATTCAAGGATCGTCACTTTTGGGTGACCGTTTCCACCACAGTATAAGGTTGGCACTGGCATCTGGCTCCATGCTGCCTACATATCCTTCATAGTGACTCTCTTCGTATCCATTATGGAAAGACCTCAGGCATGTGAAGATGAAATAAAGTAAACTTCTAACAATCTAATACTATTACTCTGACACTCAAACACACCTGATACTGAAAAAAACCTCATTCATGAAACTTATTCAAAAATGGTTAGTCTGTTGTAAAATTAAACCCATATCTTTCATTAATCACATACAGGACAGTTAATTCT
This sequence comes from Sphyrna mokarran, assembly GCA_024679065.1. Lineage (NCBI taxonomy): Eukaryota > Metazoa > Chordata > Chondrichthyes > Carcharhiniformes > Carcharhinidae > Sphyrna > Sphyrna mokarran. Next base: position 40,761,008 of record JAGIQG010000015.1, read on the forward strand.
CTAGTGATCTCTTAAAACTGTCAATCAAAGTCCCCTGTTCTTTGAAACTCAGCTAAACATTCATAATGAGCCTCAGTATAATAACAAATCTCGGGGAATCTAAACAATGTAATCTGTTGAAATGACAAAAACAGATAGTTTTTCTTCTAAGCTACAGCAAGTGACATTGGGGTAGGGTTGTTTAAGGGTCTCTTGGACAGCCACATGAGCGGTCTGCAAATAGAGGGATATAGGAGGACTGTTTAAATACTTTATTTGTTTCCACAGGCTAATCGGTCCACCTTGTTGACCAACAAGGCGCATGCTTTCAGCAGGTTGTGCAAGGGCTGCTCTTGGATGTTACTTCAGGAGTGGCCTAGTGCTTCATGTCGTTAGTGTATGCTTAAACTGGACCATCAGATGGGCAACATGACAGCTCAGAGACTATCGCTGTTGCTGTGCAGACACATGGATTTGGGCCTGTGTCTGCGGGAGTTTGCGCGTTCTCCCTGTGGTTGCGTGGGTTTTCTCCGGGTGCTCCGGTTTCCTCCCACATCCCAAAAATGTGCTCTTAGGCTGATTGGGTAACAAATTGTCCCTATATTGGTCTCTATATGTCATTAAGATGTTAGGACGGCGGCGCGGGCTCGTTGGGCCGAAGGGCCTGTTTCCCGTGCTGTGTTGTTCTTTGTTCTTTGACATATCAATCACTGCATTCAAGCAGTTTTTCTCTCTACAAGTGAAAGCTGCAGACGTTTTTCAATGTCAACAGGTAGGAGATTTAAGTTACATGACACTTAAACATACCTTAAATTCACCTTCACAATCACTTTTGCTGCCTCCATAAAATTGTGGTTTCCACACTGTGGAATTTCCACAATGAAAATGGAGTGTCTTTGTACTCAGTAGTCAAATCAAATGTTCCTGGTGAGTTTGGGTTCCCTATCTATGAAGTTCCCACCCAACCCCTTTCCCCTTTGCAGGTAAAAATGGGATCTGCTGGAAACGGAGATGAGGCTTCCACATCCAAATCCTGCCCACAGTTTTTAAAGTCTCCTGAGTTGACCTGATTTGGTGAAAATCTGGGCTGGTGATTACTAATTACCATTTACTCGTGTTAAATTAGCCATTCCATGCCCAGTAGAATATTTATTTTCTCCCAGTCAGCTCCCTTGTTGATTTTATCAAGCTACATTAGACCATAAGATGTAGGAGCAGAAGTAGACCATTGGGCCCACTGTGTCTGCTCTGCCATTCAATGAAATAGAATCATAATATCATAGAATCTACAGTGCAGAAGGAGGCCATTCAGCCCATCAAGTCTGCACCAATCACAATCCCAAGCAGACCCTATTCCCACAACCCCATGCATATACCCTAACTAGTCCCCCTACACTAAGAAGCAATTTAGCATAGCCAATCCACCTAACCTGCATATCTTTGGAATGTGGAAGGAAACCGGAGCACTGGAGGAAACTCATACATTCACAGGGAGAATGTGCAAACCCCACATTACCCAAACCAGGAATCAAATCCGGGTCCCTAGGGCAGTGAGGCAGCAGCGGTAGCCGACAGAACCATGACTGATCTGATTTGATAATCCTCAACTCCATTTTCCCACCTTATCACCATAACTCTAGATTCCCTTATTGATTAGAAAATTTCAGCCTTGAACCATGACCCAACCTGTGCAGCCCTCTACAATAAAGAATTCCACAGATTCACTATCCTCTGAGAGAAGAAATTCTTTCTCATCTCTGTCTTAAATGAACGACCCCTTACTCTGAGATTATGCTCTCTGATTTTAGACTCCCCCCCACCCTTGCCACACGTGATCAGTAGCCTCTGGAACAACTGGAAGGGAAAGGCATTTCAGTTTTTAAAGAAATATTGGGTGTATATCAACTTTCTCATTACTGATTAACATCCTTTTGGGCTTTAAAAATTACAAATGCCCTTTCCCACGCCAGAATTTCACCAAATCGTGAACTGCTTTCGAATAATATCATTCAAAGAAATAAGCTGCATTTCCCAGTGACCGCAGCATCTTAATTTCATTGGGTATCTTCAGGCTGCAATAATTGACTATATTTGAGTGATTTGACCAACAAAAGGGAAATAGTGGATGCACAAGGCAGAGGGAAGTGGCATGACCAAAATCAAATGGAGTAGGGAAATAAAATCAAAACAACTGGCACTTGGGAAAAATGAGTCAGTGCAGCAGGATGAAAAAAAGTGACCTCTGCTGTACATTCCCATTATTTCCCCACATACATTTCTGGCTCTAATAGCATCTGCAAGCAGCAAGCATTAAAACAAGCCTAAAGCTACACAATGCAGTCATATTTGTCTATTTGTAGTAGTTTCCTTGTCAGGGAGGTATGCTGAACACCGCAGTCTGCTGTGAAAGAATAACTGCCCTGCAAGAATTGCAACAGAATCTATTTACCGGAGTACTTCCCTTGTATTTAATTCACTTGTTGATTTGGCTTATACTCAGGCAATAACTTTGTGGGTTCTGGTAATGATGCCCCAGGTTAAATTCTGCCATGAAATGAAACTCATTATAGGCACAGAGCAAGAACTCATTAAGACAACACAGTTAAATGCAGCAATTTCACCCAGAGACTTTTATGCAACATAAAACGTCGGTCACTAAAATTTTAAAAGATCGTTTGTAGTTGACTACAACCGTCTGGTATGCTCTGATCTCCCACATTACCCATTTATCTTGCTTTACTTATTGATAAGGTATTATATGAAAAATACTTTTTACAGGATGTTTGCCCCATCTGGAAATACCAATAGATATCAATGTGACGAATGTGGTGGTGGGGGGCATTTAATCAAGGAGGAGGGTAGTGGGTGAGAACTCCACCACTTTCCCACCTCTGATCTGATTAAGTCTGGGGTGGGAAAGTTCATGAACAGCTTTCTTGTCTGTCACCAACTGAAGCTTGTAAATGGGTGACTGAAGCCCATTTAAGGGTCTCATTCATCCAGCAGCAGGCAAAGGGACACACCACCGGGTGGTTGTTTGCAGCTTTCCAAGGTGGGTCCCTCTTCCAAAGACACTTCATGATTAATCAAGACAGCCGAGTCAGAACGGGGTGGGGCAGAAAAGAAAGTCACTGCTAGCACTGCTGCCTCACACAGCCAGGGTCCCGGGTTCGATTCCCGGCTCGGTTCACTGTCTCGTGTGGAGTCTGCATGCTCTCCCCATGTCTGCGTGTGTTCGTTCAAGTGCTCTGGTTTCCTCCTACCATGCGAAAGACGTGCTGGATAGTGAACTAGCCATGCCACATTCTCTTTCAGTGTACCCAAACAGACAGCAGAGTATGGCGATAGAAGATTCTCACAGTAACTTCATTGCCATGTCAATGTAAGCCTATTTCTGACACTAATAAATAAACTTTTAAAACTTTAAACAATGACCCTTGTCCTGCCATCACTCATCAGTGGTGTGCAGAGTCCATTGCCAATCCTGGGCCTTGGGTGGGTGCGTTACCAGCAGCAGCTGGTGCCATTGATTGGCTGGTAATTCAGAGGGCGGGATTTCAGCCACCTGGGTCCTTGATCACAGGAAGGCCCATAGTTGCCCAATTATGTGCCAGATTGGCACAAATACAGCAGGCGTTCCCAAAAGTGGGCAAAGAGTTGCTCTCACTGACACCTCAGCTGGCAGGCAAGACCCCCATCATCTCCATTAGTTACCGTCCATAGAATCAAATTTACTTGACATTTACTTAATGTATTGCTCACAATTATTTTAAAAGCTTCCTCCTTCTCTTTCCCCTATAATCCTACCCACAGAAGAAAGTCTGCTGAATCATGGTTTTCACATCCATATTAAGTGAAATTGATTTTATTTTGGCTCCATTTCCAAAGTTCCTGTCCATTATTAAATGCTTTTGACTGATTTAAGTACTGTACCACATTCCAGAATGGAATACTTGGCTGCTTTGCTTATTCCTTGGATATTCTCACAGACCATATATAAAGTGTTTGCTTAATATTATTTTAGAAACTCTAATATCCTCGGGGCTGCTTTCAAAAAGAATTGCTTTAAGGGATCAACCAATGGGAATGGACAACTTTGTCTCTTGCTATCACTCGATTCAGTAAAATAAATAAAATTTGTTATTATGATCTTACTCTCGGCAAAATGAGCATCTTTGGACCACAGATATCATCTGGACAATTGTGATGTCATCTATGGCATAATAAAAATATAATTTAGTACATTTCTTAGACAGTTATACCTTTGTGACAGAAACCGAGCACATTGTGGCCAGCTGTAAAAAACAATAAACATATCAGCTTAGGATAGCAGCCATAGCTCACTTGGGACTGGCACAGGCTGGCTTGCTCGGATACTGATTTTATTTCAACATTGGCCATGTCATACTCACTTTGTCTTCTCCTAGCTGAAGCACTGAACACCTCAAATAACAGTCTTCCCACAATAGCACACATTAGCTCCCTCCGTAATACAAAGGACATCTTTTGGGAGATTTGGACTCCCCAAGTGGGGCAGACAGTGGCACAATGGTTAGTACTGCTGCCTCACAGAGCCAAAGACTCGGGTTCAATTCCCGGCTTGGGTCACTGTCTGTGTGGAGCTTACACGTTCTCCGCGTGTCTGCGTGGGTTGCCTCTGGGTGCTTAGTTTCCTCCCACAATCTGAAAGATGTGCTAGGTTAGATGCATTGGCCATGCTAAATTCTTCCTTAATGTGTCTTAACAGGTGCTGGAGTGTGGCAGCTAGAGGGCTTTCACAGTAACTTTATTGCAGTGTTAATGTAAGCCAAATTGTGACATAATAAATAAGTGTTAAACCTTGGGGATTGATGAGAGGTTAAATTGATAGATTTTGGGGTCACAAACACAGCCCCACTTTAACAGGCCCACTTTTAGGTTTAATGGATGCCTGCTACTATTGACTCGGCAAAATTGGGATGTTAATCAGTACAGGCATGTGGTGAATTGTTGCTACAATTAATGTCCTTCGAAGAGATTAGTGTTGTGTTTTCAAATTGAATTTTGCCCAGATTTAAATTTTATCTCTTCACCATGGGGCTCTGGAAACTCATTCATGCAGTGGAGGCAAGACTGAGCTGCAGTTCAAATGGGTATTTAAATGTTATGATTGTCCCATCTTAATAAAGGTTTATCTGTGACAGCAAGGATGGATTGTACCTCAACAGTACCAGCACCAATGTCTTCATAGGGCAGTCGCTGGCGTGGTTTGGGAGGTTTTAAACTACATTTACAAAGGAAATAGAAAAGAGAATTAAGGTACATAAAGCTCAAATATTAGACAGTGCTCAAGAATGGAACAGTTCCATATTTGATCAGAGTAGATTAAGACCGAATAGTTATTAAGTCAGTTAAGAGCATGTGAGAAAATAATAAAGTTCAAATCAGAGTTACTATGTATATGTGAATGCACAGAGTGTGGTAGGTAAGATTGGTGAGTTACAGGTGCAGATTATCATGTGGAAATATGATGCTTTAAATTTTATTTATTAGTGTCACAAGTAGGCTTTCATTAACATTGCAATGAAATTACTGTGAAAATCCCCCAGTTGCCACCATCCTGCTCCTGTTCAGGTACACTGAGGGAGAATTTAACACGGCCAGTTCACCTAACCAGCAAGTCTTTTGGACTGTGGGAGTAAACCGGAGCACCCAGAGAAAATCCATGCAGACACGGGTAGAACTCTGCATAGAAGTGGGGAATCGAACCCGGGTCCCTGGCGCTGTGAGGCAGCGGTGCTACCCGTTCCACCACATTGAGGCTATAACAGAGACCTGGCTCAAAGAGCAGGACTGGGTGTTAAATATTGTTGGATATAAAGGTGCTCAGGAATGAAAGAAAGGTGAGAGAATGGTGATATTGCTTAAGGAAAATATTAAGTGTGCTGGAACCCAGAGGTTTCAAGGAATCTATTTGGCTAGAGTTAACAAGCAAAAAAGGTGCAGTTATATTGCTCAGTATAGTCCATAGGCCACTAAGTAGTGGGAAGAATGTAGAGGAGCCAGTTTGCAAGGAAATTACAGGCAGATGCAAGAATTGTAGCGTACTTATAAGGGGAGACTTTAATCATCCCACTATAGTCTAGGATATCAATAGTGTAAAGGACAGAGAGAGGCAAGAATTTCTCGAGTGCATTCGGAAAAACATCCTACAGCAGTATGTTTCCAGTCCAGAGAAAAAGGAGAATCTGCTGGACTTCATTCTTGGGAATGAGATGTGTGGGTTAGGTGGATTTTCCCTCAGTGTCAGGGGGACTAGCTTGGGTAAATGTATGGGGTTAAGGGGATAGTGCCGAGATGGGATTGTGATTGATGTCGACTCAATAAGTCGAATGACCTCCTTCTGCACTATAAGGTTCTATGAATTGACAAATATTCCATTTCCTACTGTCCCTCTTTTCAGTAAATATAGAATCCATGATAAAAATGTAAGAAAACCAACAAAACAACCTCCCAGCTACATGTTTCTTGGCAGCGGGAGGTAGTACGCTGTTCGCTAACAGTGGGATTCCCCACTTCCACCACTGTCAATGGAATTTCCCACTGATGTCACCCAAGGGCATCGCAGAACCTGCGGGCGGAGTGCGCTGCTGGCAGAACCGGAGAATCCTGCTGGCTTGCACGGCTGGAGAATTCCAGCCTATTTATTTTTTGTGATCTGATTTTACTGATCCTGATGGGTTTTGACTTGAGTCATGTAATTTTCTACCCTCAATCTGCCACTCTTATCTACAAGTATCTCCAGTGAGATCCTCAGTGCTCACTATTTTAACAAACATATGTTAACGCTGTAAACATATCTTTGTATTTTAAGATCTATTTAGCAGGCAATGATTCAGTGTGCTGCGGCACATTGTAAATCTCTATCGACATGTTTAGGATTACCAGATCAGGCTTTAGGCTTACTCCCACTGAGATAAGTGGCTATTGTTTACCATCTACGATCTAGAACCCCAGATCTTCATTCATGCTAATGCATTGGGCTCTGAGACAAAATTGTCCTCTCTGTGTGAATATTGTGCCATCATATAGTTCTCAACCCTGCTTTCGAGGGCTCCATTTTCAGATTGCCATGTTGAGCCATGTTGAATAGGTATGTGAAGGTCATATTGTTACATGACACACCTATGTCTATCTGACATTTCTTCTTCACTTGATGTTCTTGTTCCGCAATCATCATTCTAACAGTCACAAACCATTTATCACCTATAGACTTGACATCAGCAACGTGGTGTATGATGCTTCATCAGACTCTTTGGTTGATCTCTCTCCAGTGGCCATTGGTATAGACTTGTTTTCTTCTAACCAAACATTTGTCTGTGAAATGATTTAGCTTTTTACAGTTAAAACACTGCATTCCCTATGCTGTTCAACTCCTCTTTTTCTTTGTATAATGTCCTCTTTGGTGCTGGCATCCTGCCCCCTGTCCACCATTGTTCTTCTCTATCAGCCTGGAATGTCTCCCAGCATAATTTATTTCCTGCTCTATTCCACCATACAAGTGATATAGTTGACATTTTACATCCTCTGTGTTCCTGCCTATATCTATTACTTTCTTGACAGTAAGTTCCTCCTTCTCAGTACACTTGCTCTCATTGCCAGGTCTTATATGCTGAAGAGAATTGTATCCTTAATAAAACCACCTTTCAGTTCCCTGAATTCAGCAAAGTGTTACTGCAGCGACATACTGATCAATGGACTCTTTTTCACCTTAAGCTCTAATGTTGAACACATACTGTTCATAAGTCAAGTTCACTTGGGGTTCAAAGCATATTTTCAAGGCTTTCAAAATTTCTGCAGTTCCTTTTTTCTGTTTTTTGGATAAATTTTGAGTGAAAGACAATTTAAAGCAATCACTCCACAGTAATGTTAAAAGTGCTGCTACTTTGGGTAGAAGAATTGTGCTTTGACATGCAATCAATGATTGCAAGCAAGAATGGCTAATGCAGATTGCAGGAAACCAATTTATAAAATTTATAAAACACCTGAACAAAATAGACTTTGTCCAAAAAACTCACACAACCAGAATGTTAGCATTGGCATAGTGTCTGTCGCTAGATATTGCAGCATGAGTGTGGGCATGGACTCAGGTCTAATTGCCCAGTCACATTGAACAAGATAGCATTAAGTCTAGGCAATAAAATCATAATGAGATTCCTACATAGTCAATACCTTGACCTAGAAAGGCTGGATAGGCTCAGCCTGTCTGCTAGAGTTCAGAAGAGTAAGAAGCAACTTGTTTGAAACATGTAAGATCTTGTGGGGTGGATGTGGAAATGATATTTCCTCTTGCAGAAGAATCCAGAACTAGGGGAGCCACTGCTTAAAAATAAGTGCCCACCCATTTAAGACAAAGAGGAGGAGAATTATTTTCTCTCAGGGTCATGAATCTTTGGATCTCCTCTTTCTCAAAAGATGATACAAGTTGAGTCTTGGATTTTTTTTAAGATTGAGTGGGGAGAGTAAGCAAGGGGATGAAAGGTTATTGGGAGTAGACAGGAATGTGCTGCTGAGTTTACATTCAGATTAGCCATGACCTTACTGAATTGTGGAGCAATTGGCCTACTCCTGCTCCTAATTTGTATGCTTGCATGTAGAAATTTCACCAAATAACATCTTTCTTCACGTACTAATCAAAGAAGTTAAGATTTTTCAAAACAAAGTAATTTTGATGATTTTGATTTTTCAGGCACCAACGACCTTCAAGGCCAACATTATGGTGGGGGAAGAAGTGTACACAGAAAATTGGGTTTGTGGCAGATGGGGCAAATTGTGAGCTTATCCACTTTGGGAGGAAAAATAAGTAAGTGGAAAAGTTTTTAAATGGTGAGAGACTGCAGAAAATTTGCAGCGGGATCCTTCTAATGAAAAGTTATTCACCTGTAATGTTAACCTTTAAGCAAATGTTAACATTAAGCAAGTTGTTTCTCTCGCCAGAGACTATTAATTCTCTTGGGGTAACTGTAGACCAAAATCAACAAATTTTCCAAATATCCCCCAAATGATAAAATGATCAACAAGATTTCACCTCTTATAATATTTATGTTAACAGTATTCAGGATCAACACAGATTAAACATGAATTAATAGACAAATGATGTTCTAAGTAAAAAGGTAAATTTCACTTGAAATAATTGATACAACAAAGTTACGTCATACACAATCATTCACATGGCTCTCTGCAGAAATGTGGCATTAAATTGCTACCCAGTTCCACTACAGGTTGTTCTTTATTCACACAGAGTGGATCAACAGTTCTTTCTGACAACAGCTTCACCTCTGTGTTTCATGAAGGTGATTGTCATCTACAAGGCACGCTTCTATAAACCTTTCCTCCCTTGGGTCACAGCATTCCTGACAGTATCACTCTCCAGAGTTATTTTTCAACCAACCAACTAATAACTCTCTGGTTCACTCGTTTGGTTATTCCTGCCAAAACAACCAGCACTTTAGTGTCCCTGAACTATTCACACAGAAATTTTAATTTCTTCCATCATTTCATTTGTCCATTTCTACATCTTACTTTTCACCTTGTTTCCCCTGCCCATCTTACTAGGGCTATCTGCCACATTCCTCAGGTTGTCCATCAACACTCTGTATCTTTGTTCTGCCATTTACACATTCTGGTCTGTTAACAAACGCTATTAGTTCTCAGCCCTTACAACCTTTATCCTTTTGCCTATGACATCTTGGTCAATTATAAGCCACAATCTTCCACTGCCCCCCTACCAATATCACTTGATTCCTTTAGCCCCAAGAGCTATATCTAATTTCTTCTTGAAATATTAACTTTAAACAAATGTTAACGTTAAGCAAGTTAACAGTCTTAAAGTATAAATCTTATTCTATTTTCTTTGTCTCCAGCTTTGGAGTTTTTTTCTGATTTGCAGTCAGTGTCTTGTGAGGTTCCACAGGGATCTTTGCTAGGACCCCAATTGTACACAATATATATTAATGATTTGGAAGAGGGAACTGAATGTATTATCTTCAGATTTGCAGATGATACAAAGTAGGGTGGGAGGTTGAGCTACGAGGAGGCTGCGGAGATGCTTCAGCATGATTTGGACAGGGTAAGTGTATAGGTACCTGCATGGCAGATGCAATATAATGTAGATAAATGTAAGGTTATCCACTTTGGTGGAGTAATAGAAAGACAGACTATTACTTGAATGGATGTAAAGTGAGAGTTGGATACTCAACGAGACTTTAGTGTCCTCATGGATCAGTCACTGAAAGTAAGTGCACAGTATAGCAGGCAGCAAAGAAGGCAAATGTATGTTGGCCTCCATAGTTAGAGGATTTGAGTACAGGAATAGGAATGTTTTGCTGCAATTGTATAGGGCGTTGGTAAGGCGACATCTAGAGTATTGTGTGCAGTTTTGGTATCCTTACTTGTGAAAGGACATCCTTGCTGTAGACAGTGGTTTACCAGGCTGATTCCTGGGATGGCAGGTCTGTCATATGAGAAGAGACTAAATTGGTTAGGATTATTCATTGGCGTTTGGAACAGTGAGAGGGAAATCTCATAGAAACTTACAAAACTCTAAGAGTCAGACAGGATAGATTCAGAAAGAAATTTCCCAATGGTGGGGGTGTCCAGAACTAGGGGTCATAGTTTGAGGATAAAGGGTATATCTTATAGAACTAAGATGAGGAGAAATTTCTTCACCCAGAGGGTGGTGAATGCGTGGAATTCACTTTAACAGAATGTCTGAAGCCAAAACGTTATGTGATTTCAAGAAGAAATTAGACATAGCTCATGGTGTTAAAGGGATCAAGCGATATTGGGGGTGGTTGTCAAAGGGATGATCAGGATATTGAATTCCATGATCAGCCATGATCAAAATGAATAGAGCAGCAGGCTTGAAGGGCCAAATGGACTATTCCTGGTTCTGACTTCTGTGTTTCTGTGACAAAGGGCCATCCAGACCCAAAACATTGACCCTATTCTCTCTCCATTGATGCTGTCAGACCTGCTGAGATTTTCCAGCATTTTCTGTTTTTGATTTAAACAGCCATCCAGATCTTAAATATTTTTATTCCCTGGAGTTTAGAAGAATGAAAGGTAGTATAATTAAATCACATAAAATCTCCAGACATGGGTTGGTGCTGCAAAAACACTTCCCTTGGCTGGGGAATCCAGGACACCCTCAGCTGAAATCAAGGCATAAGAGGAGCATGTGGAAAAGTAGAGTTGAGGAAGATTAGCCACAATCATACTGAACAACAAAGGGATCTCGAGAGGCCACAGAGTCAACTCCTATTCTTAGTGTTCTTATGTTAACCTCAGGCCACCATTTCAGAGAGGACTGAGATCACAAGATAGTTTCCATTCAAAAGGTTGTGAATCTTTAGAATTCTCCACTGAAGAAAACTGGGGATGCTTAAATATTCAGTATATTCAAGAAGAGGTCACTAGATCCATGGGTACTAAGAAAATTAAGGGATAGACCCATAAAATTAGTAACAAAAGCAATTTTTAAAAAGTACAGAAAAGCTAGAGCCAAGACAGAAGATTATTCATGAGTCCTAGTCATTAATCTTATATTGGCTAATGATGAATAAGTCATTAATCTTACTGGACAGCACAGTATGCATAAGGAACATACTTTAAGAACCAAACTCTAATTTCTATTTTTTTATCTTACTTTCCACACTTGTTAACAAAGAACAAAGAAAATTACAGCACGGGAATAAACCTTTCGGCCTTCCAAGCCTGCACCAACCATGCCGCCTGACTTAACTAAAACCCTCTATCTACCCTTTCAGGGACCATATCTCTCTATTCCCATCCCATTCATGTACTTGTCAAGATGCCCCTTAAAAATCACTATCGTATCCGCTTCCACTACCTTCCCCGGCAATGAGTTCCAGGCACCCACCACTCTCTGTAAAAAAATCTGCTTCATACATCTCCCTTAAGCCTTGCCCCTTGCACCTTAAACCTATGCCCCCTAGAAATTGACTCTTCCATCCTGGGAAAAAGCTTCTGACTATCCATAGTTAGTAGCAGGGTATCTGTTGGCAGCTTCACAAAGCCAAATATTCAGAGCTATTTCTCCAAGATTGGTTTGCCATGAGGCAATTGGACTCAGGAAAATAATGGGTGGGATTTTCTGACCAAATTCACCCCAAGTTCAGAAAATCCCATCTAATGCCAATGGACTTTTGCATGATCATTGTTTCTCCCATTACAATTCCTGTGGCAGGCAGGATGGTAAAAGTTTGCCCAATGTGGTCACATAGTTTTATCTACTTGTCCCTATCCACCAATCTTACTGCCCACCCCAGTACTTCTTGCCACACCTAGACTACCTTCCAACCCGATCCCCCACTTCTTCCTCCTGACTCAATTGCCCACCCCCACATTTCCTGATTACCTCTCTTCATGAGGGCAGACACCACTGTCACAGCAGCCTGATTTTCCATTGTGCTTCACAAGGGATGGATAGATGCCTATTAGGTGTACACAACAAGGCCTGCAATCCAATTTTGGGTGTGTCACAGACCTCACCATTCCCTGTGCCTCCTTATCTGTCTGAAATGGGATGCCTCAGATTCAAAAGATTTATTCCATAGAGAGGAGTTATATTAAAACAACAATTCTCTTCCGGTTATAGCCGTTAACATAAAAGAAACATTGTTAAAGCATTCAAGGCATGAAGGTAATTTAGCAGAATTTCTTCTCACGAGACATTTATATTTTGCCAGCCCAAAGGGAATTCACTTCGCTGCAATGAAACTACCTAATGGGTCCTACACTGTGCAAAAGAAATTAAGTCAAGGAAATCACTGCATTTTACAATTTCACCTCCAGTCAACTATATTTCCTATGATTTCTCTTACACAGACTTATTACTATATTGCTTCTTTCATAAACATCAGGTCAGCACTGCAATATTGCGGCTAATTATTTTGTAGTTGCATAATCTGAATTTGCTCATTTTATGTGTACTGTTACATGGTTAATGAACCATTGCATTTGATTATATCACCACCGCGCAAACAGCTAAATCCTGGGAGGTTAATGCTTCCATTTTATAGCAGTGTAAGTAAAATCAGCCAACTGAAAAATACCAGTAGCTTCTTTAGACTCATTAAAAAGTGGAGCTCACAAACATTGATGGTCCACATATTACCACACATGTGATCCATTAATATTAAATAGATTGCATTCATACAATGCATGGAGTGGTATGGTGGCACAGTGGATAGCACTGCTGCCTCACAGCACCAGGGATCTGGGATTGATTCCCAGCTTAGGTCACTGTCTATGCAGAGTTTGCACATTCCCCCGTGTCTGCATGGGTTTCCTCTGGGTGCTCCGGCTTCTTCCACAGTCCAAAGATGTGCAGGTTAGGTGCATTGGCCATGTTAAATTGCCCCTTAGTGTCCTCAGATGCATAAGTTAAAGGGATAAATATGTGAGATTATACGAATAGAGCCTGGGTAGGATCGTTGTCAGTGCAGACTCGATGAGCCGAATGGCTTCCTTCTGCAATATAGAGTTTCTGTGTACATCATCATTAATTCTACGTTTCTTTCTGTAAAGCCAGTCAGAAGTTGACAGATGAGCCAATTAAGAAGTGTATGAGATGCCTGGCTTTGTAAACAGGGAGATTGGAGAAAATCCTGCCAGCACTTTAGAAATCTGTGGCTAAGCTTCAGTTAAAGTGTTGTGTACCGTTCTGGGCACCACACATTTAGGAAGGATGTCAAGGCCCTGGAAGAAGTATAAGGCTGGAACCTTTCAACCATTCATGCCAGTGGGATTTTCCAGCCCTGCCGAAATGCACCTCCGCCGCGGGGGTTTACAGCAGTGAGAAATGCATTCAACAAGAAAGCCTGATGTAAACAGTAGGACCAGAAGATACTTCCACCTACCAATGGTTGTCTTCCACCACGACAAAACACGCAATGGATTGCTTAATAAATCCCGCCTATAGTTTTATCAGAATTATAATAGAGGTGAGAGGGTTCAGTTATGTGGAGTGATTGGCAAAACTGGGATTGTTCCCCTTACAGTAGAGAATGTTACGGGAAGAGCTAAAGATATTCAAAATTATTGTGAGGATGCAGGGGTTACAAAGGAAGTAAGGAGAAACTGTTTCCTCTGGCACAGGTCATGGATTATAACTAATTGACCAAGTAACTACAGGGGAAATAAGAAGCAACTTCTTTACAGAAACACAGGAGGATGAGATCAGGATGCATTCCCAAAACCCAATCATTCTGGAAATCTTTCAGGAAAGATTTCAAAACTTTTAAGAGGGAGCAGAGGAGAAAAGAGAGGCTTGTGTTGTGTGGAAAGACTGGAGAGGCAGAATTGTTCTTCTTAAAACAGAGAAGGTAAAGGAGAAACTTAATAAAGATGTACAAAATTATGAGCAGTTTTAAGACAGGCAGGAGAAACTGTTTCCCTTGGTAAATGGGTTGATAACTAAGAGTCATAGATTTAAAATAATTGGCAAAAAATTGGAGATAGAAAGGAGGAAAAGAGAAAGCCCAGCCTGAAAGGGTGGCAGAAGGAGATTCCATAGGAAATTTCAGAAGGCATTTGGATGTATAATTGAAAACCTTTGCAGGATCAAGCCTTGGAGGTGGCACTAAATTTGACAGCTCTTTCAAAGGGTCAGCATAGCTCAACGGGCCAAAAGGTTCCATGGAGCTAAACTGCACAGTCCCCAAATATGGACGTGGGGCTGCTGATGTGCAATTATCCCACACCCACTCAAAGTGATCCAGGGAGCAGGTCAACTTCTGCTGCCTGCTCATTACTGCAGTTATGGTGGGTTTACCTACGCCTCAGGGACTGCAGTGGTTGAAGGCAGCGGCTCATCACCACCTTCTCAAGGGCAACTAGGGGTGGGCAATTAAGACTAGTCTAGCCAGTGACGCCCACATCTCATAAGTTCAGTCAGCACTGCTGAGTGGCTGTTAACCTCAACAGCGGCCAAAAGCCTGAGAGGTTAGCCCAGGTTAAAACTGGCCTGCATGATATAAAGCCAGACTGTGCCTTTCAAACGAGAAGTGCAGGGTAGCTTGCCAATATGGCATCAACCCTCTGTTACACCAGAATTAGACACACACACTGTGAATACCATTTGGAACTCTAAGGCAATTCAGGGTGTCTCTAAAACATGTATAATGCATGTAAATGTTTATGTCCTTACAGTTCAAAGATATCCATTGAATTCATGAACATTATGCATTATAATGCTTATAATGAAAGATAATTTATACCAATGGTCTTTTAACACACTTTGTAGCCAAAATCAAAACAAGAATACACAGCAGAATGATAACTTCGATGAGTAGTTTGTGCACTGCATTGGACTGTGATGTTTTTGAGGTTGTGCGTCAGTGATTGAGCAGGGAAACAAGACATAATATGAACAGAAGTGATAGCCTTGAGCTTGTAGAAACCTCAAGCTTCACCTTTGCCTACTTCCTCAATGTTATCATATATTTTGAATACCACAGTGGCCACGTCAAATTTTATCAAGGACTTGTAGTGCCTGAGAACATCTAAATTTCTGCTCTGTTCTGTCAAACCATGAGTCAATATTGAACCAGATATAAAGCCTTGACATTTTTCTAGTTTAAGCAGCATAGATAATGACATGCAACTGCTATTACCAAGAACAACAGCATCCTCCCACCCATCTTAACTAAGTAAATATGCTTTGGGATGCCTTATAAGGATATCTTGTGGTTTGTTCTAGGAAATCCCTTTAAGGTTTCTCGATGCCTACAGTTTGAGTTAGATAGTACAAATATTCTTCCCATGTTGCAGGAATACATGGTAGACATTTAAATAGCCAGTTTACCTCAGAAAAACACTGCAGAATTTCAAATATAAATTTTGTGATTGCCTGCATTGAATAAGAATTTAACATTCAGACCTGCATTACACTTCTAATGCTTACAATGTACCTTTAATGGGGAAATCCTTAAGCCATCGCTTGGAGGTATCGTTAAAAAAAAAACAAGGAGATTTTCTGAAGAATGACCAGGAATAGTCAGAGGTCATTTTTATGGAGGTTGCCAGAAGTGGAGAAGCGAAGTTATTTAATTAGCCTTACTTCAGCAGTATCTTTTCTATCTCTAGTCAGCCATCATGCCGCTGATTGATGTTAGATTCTGGAGGCTGAACTTATTTTCTCTGCAATTCTTCCCAAATCTCATGTGCTCAATATTTCCCAGACGGTACTATGCAATAGAGGCCCCCTTTCCCATAATTCATGAATGATCTTTTCACCAGCTGATTGTGAAAACAGATGGGACCAGCTCTTGACACTGATGTTTAGCAAGAAGATTTGCTGATTTAGTTAGTGCGCTGAAAGTCATTTAGTAGTTGGTCTGACAGTGCCGATTAACTGGTTAGCACACTCTGCCATTATTACTATGCAAAATTTTCTTCTGACGAAGAAAACACTGGAAATTAATGAGCAGAAATAAACGTCTCAGTCAGACAACCATTGAATACTGCACCAACAGTGATTCCCTTCACTCACACAGATCAAACTGAGAAATACAACATTGCCAATAAAATACCTATCAATTCATCTCTCAAACAACTGTTCTGGAATTCAACTGCCTTTTACAGAACATAAGAATGCCACAGTTAGGTCTTCAATTCATTAATCACACAGCTCTTCTCTCAAAACACAGATACTTGGATAGATTTGCAACTTTGATTACAATTTTTTTTTATTTTGACTTCTTATTGTCACATGTTAAAGCACAGTGGTTAGCATTGCTGCCTCACAGCACCAGGGACCCGACTCAATTCTGGCTTCAGGTCACTGTTTGTGCGGAGTCTTCACGTTGACCCGCCAACTTTAAGGGCATTCAAATGGTCATTGGATAGGCATATGGATAATATTGGAATAGTTTAGGTTAGAGGATCATTAGATTGATTCCACTGGTCAGCGCAACATCGAGGGCCGAAGGGCCTGTGCTGCATTGTAATGTTCTATGTTCTCCCCGTGTCCGTGTGGATTTCTTCCGGATGCTCCGGTTTCCTCCCACAGTCCAAAGATATACAGGTTAGATTGATTGGCCTTGCTAAATTGACCCTAGTGTCAGGCGGATTAGCAGGGTTAACATGTGCAGTTACAGAAATAAGACCAGGATGGGATTATGGTCGGTACAGACTTGATGGCCAATTGGCTTACTTCTGTACTATAGGGATTCTATGATTCTATATTTTGGGATACAGCGAAAAGTATTATTTCTTGCACATTATACAAACAAAATATACTGTTCATAGAATACATAGGGAAGAAGGTGTAGAACATAGGGCCTCACAGCTAAATGTTTCCTGCCAGTGTGAAGTGGCGCATTGTTTGCTAGTGATGAGATTTTCTGGTCTCACAGCTGTCAATCTGAATTTCCATTGGTGTCACCTCAACCAGCGGGGAGCCTGTGGGCAGGGTTGCGTGGCTGGCAGGACTGGAGAATCCCATCGCCATAGAGTTACAATCTTGGCACAGGGTATAGAGAGAGATCAGCAATAATATATGGATAACCAAAAGGGAAAATGCTGGAAAATCTCAGCAGGTCTGGCAGCATCTGTGAGGAGAGAAAAGAGCTGACATTTCGAGCCCAGATAACCCTTTGTCAAGACTGAAAGGCGTAGAAAGTGGGAGATATTTATAGCGCAGGGTGAAGGAACGAACCATGAGTTACAGCCACTGACACCAGGGAAAAGACTGCTAATGGCTGTCCACAGACAGGATAAAGGGTGTGACTGGCCAAACAATAGAGAAGCTAAAATGAGAGGGTAAACTATGACAGATGGAGATTTGGGGGAGGGGGGATGGATGGAACACAGGTGAAATTTAGAAAAGGGGAAGCAAAGGGGGAGAAAAGGGAAGGGAAGGGGAATAAAGTATGGGGACAGTTGCGGGGTGGGGAAAGAAAAACGAAGAAAGACAATAAAGAAATAAAAAATAGAAAACAGTAAAAAAATGAAATAAAATAGAATGAAAACAAAGGGGTTGAGATAGGGTAGAGCAAATCATCGTAAGTTGTTGAATTTGATATTGAGACTGGAAGGCAATAAAGTGCCGAGCTGGAAGATGAAATGCTGTTCCTCCAGTTTGCGTTGAGCTACACTGAGACACTGCAGCAGGCCAAGGACAGACATGGGGGCATGGGAACAGGATTGTATGTTAAAATGGCAAGCAATCAGAAGGTCAGGGTCCTGATGTGCACAGACCAAAGGTGCTCAGCAAAGCAATTACCCAGTCTATGCTTAGTCTCTCCCATATAGAGGAAATCACATTGAAAGCAGCGGATGCAATACACCAAATTGAAAGAAACACTGCTTAACCAGGGATGAATGTTTTGGACCTTGAATGGTAAGCACAGAACAGGTAAAGGGACATGTGTATTACACCTTCTGCTACTGCATGGGAAGGTGCCATGAGTGATGGGAGACATGTTGGGTGTACTGGAGGAGAGGACTAGGTTATCCCAGAGGGAATGGTCTCTGCGGAATACTGACAGCGGGAGTGGAAGAAAGATGTATTTGGTGGTGGCATCACTCTGGGGTTGGCGAAATGGCAGAGGAATATGCTTTGCACGCGGAGGTTTGTGGGGTGAAATGTGAGAACAAGGGGGATTCTATTCTTGTTGTGGCAGGAAGAGGAGGGGGTGAAGGTCATGGCATGGGAAATGACTGCATACTGTTGAGGATCCTGTCGACAACTGTACTTGGGAATCCACAGTTGAGGAAAAAGCAGCACATATTTGAAGCACCACTTTGGAAAATGTCATCATCGGAACAAATATGACAGAGGTGAATGAGGTGAAAGGGATGGAGTCCTTACAGGATGTACGGTGTGAAGATCGGTGGTCCAGGTAGCTGTGGGAGTCAGTGGGCTTGTAATGGATATTAGTAGATAGTCTATTGCTGAAAATGGAAACAGAAAGACCAAGGAAGGAAAAGGAAGTGTCTGAGATGGACCAGGATGAAAGCGATGGAAGAGAAGTTGATGAAGTTTTTCAGATCTGGATGAGAGCATGAAGTGGCACCAAAATAATCATCAATGTACCAGTAAAGGAGTTATTGAGGGAAGCTGGATAGGCCTGGGAACAAGGAATGTTCCATATAAACCATAAAAAGACAAGCATAGCCAGGACCTATGTCGGTACCCATTGCTACTCCTTCGATTTGGAGAAAGTGGGATGAGTGGGATGAGAGCTAAAAGGGGACACCAGAAGACTTTGACTGATAGGATCAAGGAGAATCCTAAAGCTTTCTTTAGATGTGTTAAGAATAGAAGATTGGTTAGGGCAAGGTTAGGGCCAGTTATGGACAGCAGTGGGAAGTTGTGCGTGGAGCCTGAAAAGATGGGAGAGGCACTGAACAAATATTTCTCTTCGGTATTCATGCAGGGAGATGTAAATGTAGTTGTGGAGAACGCTGGGATACAGGGTTGCAAACTGGAAAGTATTGAAGTAGATAAGGAGGATGTGCTAGATATTCTTGAGGGTTTGAAGTTAGAGAAGTCCCCTGGGCCGGACGGGATTTACCCTAAGAGTCTCTGGGAGGCGAGAGAGGAGATTGCAGAGCCTCTGGCTCTGATCTTCAGGTCGTTGTTGGTTACGGGTATAGTGCCGGAAGACTGGAGGATAGCGAATGTGGTCCCATTGTTCAAGAAGGGGAAGAGAGACTTTCTGGGGAATTATAGGCCGGTGAGTCTTACTTCTGTTGTGGGCAAAGTATTGGAGAGAATTATTAGGGATAGGATTTATAGTTATTTAGAGAGAAATGAATTGATTGGGGATAGTCAGCATGGTTTTGTGAAGGGTAGGTCGTGCCTTACTAACCTCATTGAGTTTTTTGAAAAAGTGACCAAAGAGGTGGATGGGGGTAAGGCGGTTGATGTGGTATATATGGACTTTAGTAAGGCGTTCGATAAGGTGGCCCATGGAAGGCTTCTGCAGAAAATGCAGATGTATGGGATAGAGGGTGATTTAGCTAATTGGGTTAGGAATTGGCTAGCAGATAGAAGACAGAGGGTGGTGGTTGATGGGAGATATTCATCGTGGAGTTCGGTTACAAGTGGTGTACCTCAGGGGTCTGTTTTGGGGCCCCTGCTGTTTGTAATTTTTATAAATGATCTGGATGAGGGTATTGAAGGATGGATTAGTAAATTTGCAGATGACACTAAAGTCGGTGGAGTGGTAGATAGTGAAGAGGGGTGTTATAGTTTGCAGAGAGACTTGGATAAGTTGCAGAGCTGGGCCGAGAGGTGGCAAATGGAGTTTAATGTGGAAAAGTGTGAGGTAATTCACTTTGGCAGGAATAACAAATGTGTAGAGTATAGGGCTAATGGTAGGACTCTTAATAGTGTTGATGAACAGAGGGATCTTGGTGTATATGTGCATAGATCCCTGAAAGTTGGCAATCAAGTCGATAAGGTTGTTAAGAAGGCATACGGAGTCTTAGCTTTTATTGGTAGGGGGATTGAATTTCGGAGCCGCAACGTCATGTTGCAACTGTACAAAACTCTAGTGCGGCCGCACTTGGAGTATTGTGTACAGTTCTGGTCCCCACATTATAAGAAAGATGTGGAGGCATTGGAGAGGGTACAGAGGAGGTTTACCAGGATGTTGCCTGGTATGGAGGCAGGTCTTATGAAGAGAGGCTGAGGGATTTGAGGTTGTTTTCGTTAGAAAGAAGGCGGCTAAGAGGAGACCTTATTGAAACATATAAGATGATTAGAGGTTTAGATAGGGTGGACAGTGATAGCCTTTTTCTTAGGATGGAGAAAGCTAGCACGAGGGGACATAGCTTTAAATTAAGGGGTGGTGGTTTTAGGACGGATGTCAGAGGTAGGTTCTTTACCCAGAGGGTGGTAAGGGTATGGAATGCCTTGCCTGCATCAGTTGTAGATGCACCAAGTTTGGTGGCGTTTAAGAGGTTAGTAGATAAGCTTATGGATGAAAGGGGAATGGTTTAGGTTAGAGGGTCACTGCTTGTTCCTAATTGGTCGGCGCAACATTGAAGGCCGAAGGGCCTGTTCTGCGCTGTAATGTTCTATGTTCTATGTTCTATGAGTTAAAGGAGAAATTGTTGAGACATAGAACAAGTTAAGGCAAAGGAGAGTGGTGGTGGATGGGGATTATATGGTAGGTCCATTCAAAAGTCTGATGGCAGCAGGAAGAATCTGTCCTTGAGTCTGGGGTTGGTATGTGATCTCAGACTTGATATTGCAGATTTGCTGCCTATAATAGAATCTGTCTGATTTACATCGCCACTCATTCCACATGATCCACAAACTCAGCGAGGTTAAAATGTACCCATCATGCTCCAAATCATTTCTGAACACAGACAAAATTATGAAGTGAAATGGCACTATATATCTAAAGGATCTGATTTATTCATTAATGCAGACCGTGTTCAAAGTCAATCCAGACAGAAATTGTAAAAGCAAAATCATTTTGGCAAGTTTTTAATGAGATAATGCATCTCACTGAGTTTAACTGCATAATTTACAACCAGTGTTTCTGGTAAACCAGTTCTCAAATTTATGTTTGGATTTTATGTGAATAAAATGACTTGCAAAAGTGATCAATTCTAGAACGTGTGGAAGTATTTGGCATGGAACTAAGATTTGAACAGTGTATTGGGAACGCTCTACTGAACCTCTTCCTACAGTAAGTGTCTCCTTTTGTCTTTTTCATTCATAAATCAATTTCTTGCAAACATCCTTGTGCCTCACATTCTTTCACGGCTCCTTTACAAAGCACTACGTGCCATTTATTTTGTTTAGCAAAGAGTAGCACGCGTTGGGATGATGCAGAATATATACATTGCACAGCATTGTTCTCAATTGAATCAGTCTCCTTGGAGATCCTGGACACAGTGTTATCTGCTGTTGATGCCACACTCTCACTGCAGTGAGGTCGGAGAATTTGCTGGCCAGCCAAATCTCCATTCAGTGCAGCAGATGGGCAAGTCCCACTAGCGTGAATGATGGCAAGATTTCGACCCATGTGTTTCTTGTTCCGGCTACAAATGTCTGTTCCACACAGCAGACTTATCTTTGTACCATTCTAACCCTACAAATACTTTGCCATAAGACGATAATGGCAACAATGGACTACCATTTGATTGGTCTCATGTTTTCTGGTCAATATTGCTAACCTTCTTTCTAAACTGCTTCAATCTCCCATTGTGTGTAATACACTGCACAGGGGTAAACTCATCCTATTCATTCTGATAATTTAAGTCAGAGGCCCACAAGCATAAGACAACAGATTGCTCAGCAAGGTGACTGGGGCAGCGCACTGGCACAGTGGTTAGTACTGCCGCCTCACAGTGCCGAGGACCTAAGTTCAATTCAAGCTTTGGGAGACTATTGTGTGGTGTTTACACATTCTCCCCATATGTGCACGGGTTTTCTCTGGGTGCTCTGGTTTCCTCCCGCGGTCCAAAAATTTACAGATTAGGTGGCTTGGCTGTGCTAAATTCCCCCCAGTAAGATATGTAGGTAAGGTGGATTAGCTATGGGAAATGTGTGAAGCTATGGAGGTAAGACAGGGAAAAGGGCCTGTTAAGATACTTTGTCAGAAAGTCGATGCTGACTCGATGGGCCAAATGGCTTCTTTTGCACTGTAGGGATTCTATGATAATTCTATGAAACAATATAGAGGAGAAAGATCCCACAGAAGGATAACATTCATTTTAAAGAAATGGATCCTAATATAAAGAGGAGTCACGGTAACAGTTACTTTTCCAATATCAACTGGGCAACACAGACATTCTGGACACCCTGGATAGGGTAAAGACTACTTTGGAACAAGTTACATTGTGCTGCCCGGTCAATGTGTTAAACAAAGTATTAGCCTGGGTTACTTTTGTCTTTCCTTATAATATTATATACTTTTAACAACAGTTAATTTAATTCTCTGGATTTGCTTCAATAGTTATCTTTCAAGTTCTACTGCTCCAACTCATCTTATTTAGAATCATAGAATCCCAATAGTGCAGAAGGAGGCTACTCAACCCATCAAGCCTGCACTGACAACAATCCCACCCAGGCTCTATCCCCGTAACCCCAATGTATTTACCCCACTAATCTCTCTGGTGTAGGGCCAATCAACCTAACTTGCATATTTTGGAATGTGGGAGGAAATGGGAGCACCCAGAAGAAACCCACGCATTTAGTTTAGGTGAACTTCATCCCATGTACCATGGGGTACAAATTAATACCATGTCATCTTACACTTCAAAATCCAATCAAGAATAAGCTACGATGCTAAAATTGATGTTGAAAATGTGAAAATGAACTTCTATAAACTGATTGTGTTGAAGATCAACTGAATATTTTGGTGAGTCTTTCTCATTCATTTTCTGCTGAGCTCAAATTCTTCTTGGACGTGAACGATCCAAGTGGCAGAATCAAAGTATAATTCTTTTCATCAGCAGAAGATCATTAGCATTTACTTCTGGGCTGTCAACTGCAAATGCTGACTACTGCATAAAATACAAATTCATAGCTGGCTACGTTCGAATAGGGGATTGTGTGAAAATTTTACAATAACTGTGCTTGCAACTGAAATGAACGTGACTTTATATCTTGGATTTACAGCCTCATCAACAAGCAGCTTTGGCATGTATTGTGTCGTCAAACAAATGCTGGGTCAGCAGTAGTGCGCTTTTCTGGTGATTTAAAATGAACATCGTTTCAGAAAAAAGTTAATTGTTACATTCCATTCATTTAGTCAGCACTGGATGGATTTTGTTTAGCTTCAATGTGTAACATCACCGACAAATTTTGAATACATTTGCAACACTGCTGCACAGAATGGCTTGAGCAATTTTCCCTTCTAGTTTCTAAAGATTCATTTATAAGTTTAATCTTCTATTTTTCACCAGTGCTGAACTTGTACATTATAAAGTGAAATTTAAGACCTGATTGCTGTCAACTGACTCTTGCTATTATATCTATCTGTGTTATGCACACGTTAGACTCACCTATGATGCTCTGCATTATCAAATAGCCTGCTGACATTCTCATCTAGATTAAAATAATGCTGATTGAATATTTTAAGCTTTATTATCTTGGCTCACACTTCATCTGGACAATGTACAATGGGTGTTCAGCGCCTGTACAACTGTAAAACAGGGAGCAATGGCCTAGTGGTGTTAACAGACTATTAATCCAGAAACTCAGCTAAAATTCTGGGGATCCAGGTTCGAATCCTGCCACAGTAGATGGTGCGATTTAAATTCAATAAAAAATGTCTGGCATTAAGAATCTATTGATGTTCATAAAACCATTGCCGATTGATGGAAAAACCCATTTGCTTCACTAATGTCCTTTAGGGAAGGAAATCTGCCGTCCTTTCCTGGCCTAGCCTACATGTGACTCCAGAGCCATAGCAATGTGGTTAACTCTCAACTGCCCTCAGGCAACTAGGGATGAGCAATAAGTGCTAGCCAGCCAGCAAAATCCATGTTCCTCAAATGAATAATAAAAAAACTCAGGAAGTGGGGGAGGAAAATGAGAAGCAAAATATAGGTAATGCAAATGCTGAAAATTTGAAATAGAGACAAAATAATATGGGTAATATCGATCAGCTCTGGTAGCATCCATGGACAGAGAAACAGAATTAGGGTGCAGAATTTTCCAATTGCGTTTACTCCAAAACCGGAAAATCCCACAAAGGTCAACAGGCCTTTGCATGATCCGATCCCACCCTCCTCCCGCCCCACTACACTTCCTGTGGCCAGCAGGATGGGAAAATTCAGCCCAATGTTTGAGATTGCTGACCTTTAATCAAACTCTGGTAAAAAGACCATCCTCAAACATTGGCCAGTACCCTACCACCTCGCCCACCACAGAATCAGAGCCGGCAACAGTCCATCAACGGAAATCTCCGTAGACCTCAGGGAGGAATTTTGGTCTTGTCCGAGTGAGGCCGTAAAATCCCTGCCCATTAACTCTGTTTTTCTCTCCATAAATGCTGCTCTCCCTGTCAGGGAGCAAAATGAGATTTTGCGTTTGATAAATAACAATTTCCACATTAATGAACTGGCTCATCATGCAACTTACAATGTTCTACTTGCATCCAATAAGTTTGGAGGGTGGCAGTGCGGAACAGTCAGGGTGGTCATTTTGACTTTGTGGGAGAGTTTAAAATAGATGGGAGCAATGTGCTTGCATCACTGAAGTCAATAAAGATAAATACTGAATCAGGGAGAGACGGAGGTCTCTCTCAGATTTATTATCTGTAACCTTCAAACTTCCCATCAGTGCTGCAGATTTATCATCACCCGCTTTCCAGCATCCCACAAAGTCAAAGTGACACCCATAAAGATAGGAAAGTGAAGTCCACACCACAGATGGCTTGCATTTCCTGAACGATTTATATAATCTGCTATAAATTCATCAACAGTGAGGGACAAAGAAAGTCACACGGTTCATTGAAACTCATCTCCTTAAGATTTAGCATTCTGGCACTTTTGTGTGAATATGAAGCAGTGCTACTATAGCTGTAAATGCAAGCTGCCTGTTTGAGACCCTACACGACTGATCTGCCTTGAAATAGTCAGCACCACTCAAGAAATTGGATCTGGATGCAGCTCTAACAGATGGTGCTTAAAAGAATGGTTTGTTTGGCCACAAACAAAACATTAAGATTTTCAAATTTACTTCTACAAAGCTGTGCTATGAAGAATATTGATTTGTAATGTCATCTGCTAGATATTGAACATTCTGAAAATAACATTTTATCCTAAACAAAGGACATTTGCTGACAGTAGCTACCATTTTGACTGTGAAGGCAATAAGCCACTTTATAAAGAGACAGAGCTTATGGAGCTCTGAGACAATGGCTAAGCTAAGCCCCCATTTTGGAAGCTGAGAGAGGTCATAGGAGCCCACTTTTGGATGTAAAATATACTGGCTTTGATCTATTAGCCAGGGCCAGCCAAGAGACAGGAGGGGCAATAGTCTTAACCCACCCCCCCCCTCTCTAAAACCTCTCTCAACAAAGCAGTGCCCTCTTTTATGGTTTTAAAACCCACCAGAAGACCTTACACTGAAACTTCTTAAAGGAAGATTCCAACTCAATACCAATGTCTTCAAGATGAAAGAAAATTAACCCGCCATGACTCAGAGTAACTGCTTCGTGAGAAACCGCAATACCGGCAGCCATTTGAGGAAAGTGATTCTCTAGCTGGGAACAAGTATTCAGACAACCTATGAAACATTTTTATGACTTCCTCTTACTTTGTTTGACCAAGTTTTAATGTCTGATACTCCTTAAAGTTTTATTTACTTTTCGGTGTGCTCGGGGAAGTTTGTTTATTGGGAAATTGGATATTTTCAACCTTTTTGTTGATTTCTGCATCTTTAGCAGAAACAAACTCTTTGCTTATTAAATCAAGGATTCTGGCTGAGTTAATTCTTACACGAAACTATTCACAGCTGAGTACATATTATACTGGCAATATCACATCTGGTTAGGTGCATTGGCCATGCTAAATTCTCCGTCAGTGTACCTAAACAGGTGCTGGACTGTGGCGACTAAGGGATTTTCACAGTAACTTCATTGTAGCGTTAATTTAAGTCTATTGTGACACTAATAAATAAATGAAATAAACAAAATTCAATCTCTGATATAACCAGCCCTGGAATTTGACAAAGAGCAAGTTTGTTCACTCCTTCTAACCTGGCCAGAACAATACTTATCTGAAGCTGAAGCAAAGAGGAGCCACAGATGAATCTAAGTCACTGCTAGCCACCATTCGCCCATCATCCACTACCTCACAACCCACGTTCCTCTAATACAACTGTCCCCTCTTCCTGAATCTGTTGCTCTCCTTCTTAATCTCCTTCAACTCCTAAGGACTGCTCCTCAGATCTCACTGGCCAAATAGTAACAAGGCCCATAGCTCAAGATCAAGTGCACTTTGAATGAATGAGGTTTAATAAGATGACAATGTTCTGGGATTTAATTTAATTTAAGATAAATTGGGCTAGTGAATGGAGTCTTGTAATCTGCTCTGAATTCTGTCCAACAACAGATCAGTGTCCAACAGTTTAAGTCACGTTTGGATAGATTTCTGATCGATAATGGAATTAAGGGTTATGGGGAGCAGGCATGTAAGTGGAACTGATCTGCTTCAGATCAGCCATGATATTATTGATGGCGGGGCAGGCTCAAAGGGCTAGATGGCCTACTCCTGATCCTATTTCTTATGTTCTTATGTGTGCTTTGGTTACTAGGAGGATTGGAAGGTTTGGCTTGAGACTTTCTGGGCAAGATGCAATGTTCCTGCACCTGAAAACAAAGGCATGGGCCAACTTTGGGCAGACTTTCTGTCTCTAAGATTTTGGATAGAAAGATTAAGAGATAAAAGGCTATAGCAAGTGTGTTCGGTAGAGGAGTGCATTGCCTTTCTGTGGACTACCAGACAGAATGCGGAGGGAACATTGTCTCTGGTCAAAGAGATAAATCTGTGGTAATTGAAAGAAATTTTTAATTACCTTTTCATTTAATCTGTGGTAATTTCAGGAATATTCATTATGGTATGGAAGGAATCACCAGATGCTGACCTTACTGTTTGTAGTTGGTTTGTGACTTTACCACAAACAGAGAGAAGTGGCTGACGTTATGATCCAAAGAACAAGTAGAAGCAATGGAAACTGGGAGTGATGTTAGACTGATTTCTGTAAAAACTGCAATTCTGCAGAGAACAGGGAAGGTGTGGTGTGAGGTTTCAATAATATTAAGAAGTTAAAGGGGAAATGTCCTCTCTGTACTTTCAAGTACCAGTTGCCTACTAATCAATGTTTAGTCCATGTTGCTTTTAGTTCACTTATTACAGTAAAAGTCTTCAAACTTAAAATCTTGTTGTGCAATTCCTTTAAGTTAAGAATTCAATTTTTTTTAGAAGTTGTCGGTCTTCATGGGAAGCATAACATTCTTGAACCTTACCTTCATAAATACTATCGCCGCCCCCCCCACCATCCCACCACCACTTCATCTAAAAATTAGTGTGTTTGAATTTCTAGGTCCTTGAGTCTAAATAAACCTTAAAAAATATTACCCATGGAAAACAAAATTACTTGTCTCCACTTTTATTTGTGTTTGTGCAGACTTCAAGAATTTGGCTGGGATAATGTAAAATTTCATATCATTTGCAAACAGCGTTTTATCTTCTTGTGCTTCCAAAGTTACAAGAATTTCTTGCTCAGCATTTTTGGACTGAATGTATTCTTAACGCAGCTGTTTTTCTTTACATTATTATTAAGTATTTTGATCTGGAGGAAGCCAAATACATTCAGTGAAAACTCCTGTTTCCAAATCTTGTGTTATTTGTCTTTAAATTTTTTAATTTGAAATTTCTTCGCATCCACAGGTCAGATATTATCTGCACAGGCAGAAGCTGAAAGTACAAACTTATTGTAAATGCGAGGTCACTACAGAAATGTAATATGTCCACTCCAAATAATTTTTTTTTGGCTGGATGGGAAGTTCAGCCAACAACATTAAGTAGAAGTATTGATCCAAGTCCTGGTATAATTTCCCAGCATGGTTCAGCTAATTTCTTCACGGGGCAAGCCAACAAAAGCAAATGGCTTTTCCACATATTACATTTTGATAAATTGCATAATCCAAAGCCGTAGCAAATCGGAGAAAACCTGATTGTGCTGCCAAGTGACAACGTCCCTACTATGCCGCAATGTAGAGCTGTACAGGATACATTCAGGTTACACACTGAAGTGGGGTCAGTGTATAACCAGTGTTAACAATGGCACAAGGTCCAGAAAGGATAACAGAATGTTCTCATATTTTTTTCAGGTTATGGCAATAGGCAGGAAAATTAGTACAGAAAACCCTGCTGCCAACAGCTTCATCCACCAAACTATTAGGCACAGAGGTAAAAACATTCCAAGGGGCGGATCCCACAACATCTCGTCTGAATGAGTGCTAGTGTAGTGCCAGGGGATAGCTCCCAGGGTGGAGTGCCAGAGCAGTGCTGAAGACTGTGCCTGGGCATGCCCATCTCACTCCTGAGTCAAGCATTCACCGGAACGCTGTGGGGAAGCTGTTGTGTTTCATGTTGGTATGCCCTCCCGCTGACATGTATGGGCAATCTGACTGGGGGCAGGGGCAAGGGCAGGGGGAGTGTGGTGCTATCAGACATAAAAACCTGTATTCAGATTTGGATTCTGTGTTTAACGTCAGGATTCCCATTATGTCATGGATGGGGGGGGAACAATTTGATTGGAAATCCCACCAGCATAAATTGCATTTTGGAACTCACGTGGGATTTGCTACTCCCTCCGCCCTCCTCCCCAGAAAGAAAGTAGAAAATACAACCTCTATGTTAAATTTCTACCAGTATACACCCAGCCTGATTTCTTTCCCATTGAACTGAATGGGTATGAAAGTCAAACAAGCAATTAGTGGCAATTCAATATCAGCCATCGTTAGAATTTACCCCCATTGTATTTAGTTATCACTGTATCCGAAACCTAAATATAAAATAGGGTGGATGAGGGAAGGAGAATTATAATCAGTTAATTGGAGTATGTTCAAGTAGCAATAATCCCACAAACTCTATTTTCATCAATAATGGGAAATTGACTTAGAGTAATTGTATTTAAAAGAATTTAGTCTGCAATTAAGCACTTCTCTAAAAGAATTACCAGTCAAGTTTGCAAGGTCAATGGGAGGACATCCCATCAGTATGGAATAGGTGAGTGCGATGGTACATCAGAATATCTGATGGCTGCCGTAGAGAGGTGGGGAATGGTTGGCAGGTGACTGGTTGGTGCCTGGTGAGGTTCTAAGTGTTCCTTTGGCCTTTGCATGAAAGGAACAGAGCAAAGTCAAAGCTTTATAATGGGGGGAGGAATACTGTCAACAGTGTGAGGTTCCTCACTTTCTAACCTGAACAGCATGAAGGCACAATGGTTTCCACTGCTGCCTCAGTGCATCAGGAACCTAGATTCGAATCTGGTCTTGGGTCTCTGTCTGTGCGGAGTCTGTACATTCTCCCCATGTCAGCGTGGGCTTCCTCCAGGCGCTCCTGTTTCCCCCTACCTTCCAAAGATGTGCAAGTTTGGCTGATTGGCCATGTTAAATTGCCCCTTAGTATCAAGGGGATTAGCTTGGTAAACACATGAGGTTACGGAGATAGGACTGGGGTGATATTGTTGTCAGTGCAGCCTTGGTGGGCTCTGCTCAGGTGCCACTGCTCAGAACAGGCAAGCCATGAACAAATTATCCACCCAAAATGAGGCAGGGGTCTGTGGCAGCAGAAAGTGACCCAGAGAACAGCCACTAGGCCCATGATTGATATGAGGATATGGGAGGATGGTACAGGCAGTACCATCTGTGAGGGAGGTGGTGGAGTCAGGGATGGAGGGGATATACCTTTCCCTGTGGGACTCAGAAAGACCATTTGGGTCTTCAGACTAAGCTTTAGTTATTTCTGTGGGTGTTCCACTCTCTTTTATTTTGAGGTGCTGTTTTGGTCTTTTTTCTGTTATATCACTTTGATTTGCAAACATAAATGTGGCACCCACATGACTCAGCGAGGCACTTCTGCTATCTGATGAAATATATTCTTAAGTCATAGCGGAGAAGATTGTGAGCACATTCCATTTTTATTGCCCACCTGATGTCTGCCAGTCCCATGGAGTTAGAATTTACATTTGTATTTCTTTTTTTAATTCATTCGTGGGACATGGACATCAATGGCTGGCCATCATTTATTGCCAACCCTAGTTGTCCTTCTTTAAAGGGCAATTGAGAGTCAATCACCTTACCTGTAAGTGCTCAATTATTGTAAGTTGAGCTTGTGGAAACCTGCTTGCTAAATATGGTTTGATCAACTGGTCTGTTTCCACTGAAGTATTTATCACTTTTATCTTTTGATCTTTTTTAGTTCTGTGAAACATGTTAATTGATTATGTAGTAGGAGTAATTTTCCCATTTACGCTCTGGGGGCAGAATTCTCCCATTTTCAGGCTGGGTGCCCACAACAGAGGGAAAGGGGGTGAAAAGAGGAGGTTCTATTCTGCACAGTTGTTTATTCAGCTCTAATGTATTCACACAACTTAGATCTGAAGACTCTGAGGTGCCTTAGTAGGCTTAAAATCTTTGAAATCCTCTGATGGAACCCTTCATCTATCAATTTAAACATCAGTTCTTTGGAAAGAGACCTCCGTTGACATTAATAGATTTCTATTCATGGTCCAGTCAGCTGTGAATGTATCTCAAATACCTCCATTGCTCCTAACTGCAAAACCAATTCATGCCAACACATCCACCACTATCTGCACTTACAACCTCCATGCCAGCTCACCCAGTAACTATCATTGGACCAATTTAATAGCCATGTCCTGTATATCTATCATAGCTTTGACTATATGAAAACAGTCTCATTCATAAAAACCTATTCAAAATTTTTAAATTCCCTCGAGCAGTTAGTGCATTATAAAAACAAACTTATGTTCATAACCACACGTAAAATACAGATAATCACTTAATAACCTCTTTCAGTTGTCAGACTGTGAATTTTGAATTCCCAGCTGGGATAATAATAGTAACCCAATCACTGATAACATAATGATGGTCCTTAGGGTAATGTCAACAAATAGTTATTGTAACTGCCAGAATTGTTTTTATTTCCTACTGACACAGGCAATTTTTTTTATTTTTCAAAGCTGAGGATTTAAATAACTTCACAGCTTGAGTTTTCTTTACCTCTCTTGGAAAAGGCAGATACTTTTTAATTTTTAAAGCAATGGGGATTTAAATAACTTTACGACTTGACAGTTCTACAGATCTTTTCCACCCTTCCAGAGCATTTACCAACATTAAAACTATGTAGTTCCCACACTATGTATTATGTTCCAGTTAAAAGGGATCTGTTTGACAAAGCACTGAGTTCAAAAAGTCCTGCTGCATTTGAGTTTTCCTCAGGTGTGAGTCATCCTCTGTCCTTTTTCTCCTACTGGCAAAAATGGGAGCAGGACCTTTGGATCTGATTCCCATCCACCATTTTAACCATCAATGGCGTCTTCCCCACTCTACGTAAAACCGGACCTCTACCTCTGAGCCAGAAGGTTATGGGTTCAAGGCCCATTCCAGGACTTCTCAAATTTCAGCTTGCACTCCAGTGCAGTACAGAGAGAGTGCTTTCCTGAAAAAGGTGTGGCCACACTCTGCAGTCACATTTTGGGGCCATATGGATTCAGGAATTGGGAAAAAAAGGCAGAAGTTCTGAGTCCATTGCTATCTCCAGTTATTTTCAGCAGACTGAGAAAGGGGAAGGTTTGGGGATTCCAGATGCTGGTGTTTAGAAGTTACAGGCACCTTTCCAGAAATGGGCATTTCAGATCTTTTGCAATTTTAAGCAATGCAGCTGTATTTCAGAAGCCTTCCTAAATCATACCTGCAAAGTATAGGTATGACCCATGGATTAGAGGCAGGGAGCATGCAACATGAGTAAAAATGGTGTTCCCCCTTTACAGTCCGTCCTTTATATGTGTTTACTAAAGTGAGTGCTCTGATTGGAATAGGCAAGCGACCAAGTAGTAAAGTGAAAGAACAGCAGTGTACACGTGCAAGAATCTTCAGAAGCATTGGAATAGCCTATTGACAGGATAAAGTGCTATTCTGCATGGTGCAGTATTAAAGGCTGACACAATGTAAAATTCAGAGCTCATTGTTTAAACACTCCACATGGCTGTTTGAAGTTTTGGCAGATGTCAGAGCTTTCATTCATGTGTTGCAGAAGAGCTCAGCCACCTATTTGACTACCTGAAGACTTTGACAGATGTCTGAGCTTTCTTCCATTCTTTCCAGAAGTATACAGCTGTCCTCTTGGCTATTTGTCTTCAGAAGAAAATTTTTTAAAAATCCCTATGCAAGTCATGTTTATTTATCTTGACATTTTAACAGTATTTCAAAGCAATCAAAATGTTATTTATTATAGGCCTTATGAGTTTTCTTTACAAAGCTGTTACTGGGTGAGTGTATTGGGTTGGTAGCAGGGTTTGGGGGTGATGTGGTTAGAGGGAGCTGGAAGAGGTAAAAAGAGTGAAGAGCTAAGTTACCAAAGGGGTGTGGGAGTGAAGGGGCATACATATTTGGGAGACTAGGGGTAAGGGGGTGAAGGGGTATAGTAGAGGTGAAGGGAATGAGGGTGAATGAGGTGTGTGCGAAGGGGGCTTTGCACTGAACTGAAGAGCTGGGTCAATACTTCTGTGCACAGAGTTGGTTCTCTTAATCTCACTGCCTTGATAGTGGCCCACATCCAACTCTGCCTTGGACCATCCCACTTTTCAGGAGATGAGAATCCCACTTGCAAGCATGGCTGGGACAAAGGTGGGTTTGCAATGTTGGGAAAATTCTTGATTCCTGAATCCAGCCTCCATGGTGAAATTTCAGCCATTGGCATCTTTCAGGTGGGATGTTAAAGTGAGGTCCAACATTCAACTTAGTTGGCTCTAATAGACCTCCTGCATTAATTCAAGGGAAAGAAGGTGGATTATCTCTGGGTGTCCCATCAATATCTATCCCTAAAAGAACAATGGCATCAACAGATTATCCATCCATTATCATGATGCAGTTTGTGAATCCTTGCTGTTGTGTAAATTGGCTGTCATATTTCCTACATTACAAAAGTAGCTATACTTCAAATGTACTTTACTGGCTGTGAGGCACTTTGGGACTGTCAAGCGATCATGAAAGTCACAGTATAAAAATGCAAATCT
The DNA here is from genome assembly GCA_024679065.1 of Sphyrna mokarran. Classification (NCBI taxonomy): domain Eukaryota; kingdom Metazoa; phylum Chordata; class Chondrichthyes; order Carcharhiniformes; family Carcharhinidae; genus Sphyrna; species Sphyrna mokarran. Next base: position 40,794,792 of record JAGIQG010000015.1, read on the forward strand.
TTTTTTATTTTAAAATCTGTACGTAATTGTGAGAGAGATTTTACTCCTGCTACAAATTGATGTATTAGAACAAATAGATGAAACAAAACAAGTTCAATGGAATGAACTAGACCACCTGGTGGTGAAGCACACAAAACAAACAGGTTCAGTGAGTCTGTTTAACATTTCAACAGCACAATTCCTCAAAGAGTTGAAACAAATATTCCTCGAGCTCTTTGCAGTGAAGGCTTCCTTTTAAACAATATATTGAACATGATGGATGTGTGGCTTTTTGTGAATGAATTGCATATACATGGAACTAATATTCATGAGACTAATTCAATAAGATTTCAGCAAGGTATTTATCACGTTTTCTGGAGGTCTTCATCGCGTACCATTAAGAAAGGTGATCCAAAGGGTGGGTGAAAGGTTATAATCCCTCCCAAGATCCTACCAACAATGTTACTGTTTTTTGGAATTATTTTTCTTTTTTTCACACAATCTACTTAGTGTCTTTTGTTATTATTGCATGACTTGATTTATTGTCACATGTATTAGTATACACCGAAAAGTATTGTTTCTAGTGCAGTATACAGACAAAGCGTACTGTTCACAGAAAAGGAAAGGAAAGCGTGCAGACTGTAATGTTATAGTCATAGCTAGGGTGTAAAGAAATATCAACTTAATGCAAGGTAGATCCATTAAAAAGTCTGATGGCAGTAGGGAAAAAGCTGTTTTTGAGTCAGTTAGTTATGTGATCTTGACGGAAGAAGGTGGAAGAGAGTATGTCTAGGGTGCATAAGGTCTTTAATTATGCTAGCTGCTAATCCAAGGCAGCGGGAAGCGTAGACAATGTCCAATGGATGGGAGGTTGGTTTGAGTGATTGGCTGGTCTTCATTCGTGACCCTTTGTAGTTTTTTGCAGTATTGGACAAAGCAAGAGCCATATCAAGCTATGATACAATCAGAAAGAATGTTTTCTATGGTGCATCTGTAGAAGTCAGTGAGAGTTGCAGCGGACATGCCAAATTTCCTTAGTCTTCTGAGTTATTGATATTATCTTGACAGGAGATGGGAGGCTGTTACCTAACATATCTAAACACTTTAATAAAAGATTCATCCTGGCAGTGTTATCTTTTAAGTTAATATTGTTCTGGAATTCAACTATTACCAGTTTATGAGGCATTCCATGAGATTATAAAGAAACATGCGATTCAGATCTCTAATTTCAGTTATCAAGATTATTTTCTTAATCTATATTCAGGGCCTGCTCTGGTATTTTAAGTTAAAAACTGATAATCAGGCAGGAGACAGCATCAATGAAAGTGACTCACATCTTATTACACCCATTGCAGAGTGTCTGGTGTTTTCTACCTGACCTAATTCCTACAATTCCTTTGTGAATAAACCAAGTGAACACTTGGCAGTATTTACATGAGCAACAATGATGATTTATTAATATCAATCAGGCATCAACTGGCAATAAAAGCAGCTTTAAAGCTAGGTGCAACTTGGCATGATGTGGATTCACGTTGTCCCTTAAGGCTTTTCTAGAACTGATCAATAAATCGCTTAATGCTGGAAAACATTTTCCATAATTAATATGTGCCAGTTGGCTGCTTATTTTATGGCAGAAATGCACTAAAAACTGATAATGCAACTCTGCACTCTTCACAGAGACTCATCCCAATCGTTTATCTCGTCAATACCTCTGTCATGGAAAATATTAATTCCATTACAGAGTGAGAAGGACTGGAAATGTACCAAGTTAAATTAGGCTTCAAGTTTCCACTAAAATATAATCATGAACATATAGGTCAGAATTCTTCGGCCATTCACGCCGAGGAGATTCCCGAGTCCCATCAGCAGCGCACCCCCGCCTACGGGCTTCCCCCAGTGACATCAATGGGGAGTCCCATTGACAGCAGCAGGACCAGAGAATCCCAACGTGAGCAAACTACGTTCCACCTCCCACCAATGAAAACACGTGGCTGGGAGGCCAGAGAATCTCGTCCCACACCTTGCATCAAACAGCACAATGAGGTGTAACAAACCATATTGTTTCTTTATTTTTCTTCCAATTAAATGATATTTCATGATTTTTTTTAAAGAGTGATAACCTGCTGCATTTTCAGTGATAACCGGAACTGAAAATGGGTTTATCAGAAAACTAATCCATTTTTTTCTAAGGATGTCTGGGCGATTTTACCAGTTGGGAGACTATTTCATGAGCTTCCCGCTGGACACCATGTCTCCACGAGCCCCCGGATTTCCGGCACCATCAACTCTGCTCCAGAAATTGGCACGGAGAGCTGAATAAGTTATTTAAATGTGCATTTCAATATAATTTCAATATAATTAGCGAGTCCAGGACTAAAAACTCCAGGCCACTAGCCTTGCTGAAAAAACCGGAATGATTCACTCCAACTTTTTACGCAAATTCACCACAGTCCTATCTCCTCCTGTGTGAAACCCAATTTTAAACAGCTGAAAATGACTTTCAAAAAAACTAGTCTGAACCGAACAATAATTTACTTGCTGCACAAGGGTCAATTTCTTAGTAATTTAACTATTTTTAACATGAAAAACTTTTACAACATGCCTACTGGTGTCTGTGTGCCTAAGACAATGTTTGAAATTTGATGGAGCCTCCCAAACAAGTGGAATAGGTAGAATTCTACAATTGTGTCCAGGCCTGGCCAGAGTTGTGGGCAGTGAGCCAGTGATCCAGGGAGAGTGAGCCCTGAATCAGCTTTGGAGTTTGAGAGTAACTGACTGATATTTAAAACTCCCTGATCGTTTGAGCTAGTTTGACAGACGGTTCAGTGATATACCGGCACAGTGGTTAGCACTGCTACCTCACAGCACCAGGGACCCAGGTTCAATTCTGGCCTTGGGTCACTGTCTGCATGGAGTTTGCGCATTCTCCCTGTCTCTGTGTGCATTTCCTCCAGATGCTCCTGTTTCCTCGTACAAGCCAGAGATATGTGGGTTAGGTGGATTGGCTATGCTAAAATGACATTAGTTTCAGGGGTATTAGCAGGGTAAATACATGGGTTACAGGGATAGGGTCTAGGTGGGATTGTTGTCGGTGCAGGCTTGATGGGCTTAATGGCCTTCTTTTGCACTGTAGGGATTCAATGATTCTAATACATGCAGGTTAAGGGGATTACTGGAGTAAATAGGTGAGGTTATGGTGTTAGGGCAGCAGTGGGCCAGGGAAAATGCTCAGAAAGCAAGTGGGTGCAGATTCAATTGGTCGAATGGCCTCTTTCACTGTAGTGATTCTGATTCCATGATTTCACCAGGATTCCACTGATAATAGGAAGCAAAAGGAATGACAACCCCAGAATTTTCTTTGTTCCAACTTGTTATAAACACAGTCCAATAGAGTTGGTCGACCAGCATGAACTTTCTATTAATAACATTTGCTTCTAATTACCACCTCCTCACATGGTTGTGTTTATCTATCGATTTGTTTTTGAAGTTTTGCTTTGATTTTACTCCTGCAATTGCAATTTGCAGGAATAATGCATTCCTTTGAGACACTGAATGCAAACAGCAAACAAAAATCTATGAAAACATTGAATTGAAAGATCAATTAGTAATATTTTTAGATTAGTTTTCTGACCACACGAGTAAAATTCAGAATGCACAACTGTGTAATGCAGACTCAGTTACTAGCATAGAAATTCATCTTAGTTAGTAGGATAAACAGATGATGTCATATTGAGAGCTTGTTATACATTCCACCCAGTATCAGTTCATGGCATTGAAAATCAAGTGGGTGTTTTAAACCCAGCAACTGTTGTGCAGCTGCCTAATATTAGATTCTAACTACAGTGCGAAACAGAAATTTTGCTGCATAATATATTGAGAAAATAATGGCTTTTACCCACAGTTATCAATGTGCAATTCAGCCAACAAGTAGTGATGAGAATGTGATCCCTGTGAAGTTTTTTAGTCTGCAGGTGCAGCAGGTGATTAAGAAGGCGAACGGAATGTTTGCCTTTATTGCGAGAGGGATAGAATATAAAAGCAGGGAGATCTTGTGGCAACTGTGCAGGGTACTGGTAAGGCCACAGCTGGAGTGCTGTGTGAAGTTTTGGTCACCGCATTTGTGGAAGGATATATTGGCCTTGGAGGGAATGCAGCAAAAGTTCACTAGGCTAATAACAGAGATGAGAGGGTTAGCCTATGAGGAGAGATTGAGTAGACTAGGTTTGTACTTGTTGGAGTTTAGAAGGCTGAGGGGGGATCTTATAGAGACATATAAGATAACGAAGGAGATGAATAGAGGTAGAAGATTCCTCCCATTTAGAAAGGATAGCAGGACTAGAGGGCACCGCCTCAAAATAAGGGGAGGGCGGTTTAGATCGGAGTTGAGAAGGAACTTCTTCACTAAAAGGCTGGTGAATCTTTAGAATTCTCTGCCCGTTGAAGTGGTGGAGGCTACCTCGCTGAATATATTTAAGTCACAGGTAGATAGGTTTCTGATAGACAAGGGAATTAAGGGTTATGGGGAGAAAGCAGGAAAGTGGAACTGATCCACTTCAGATCAGCCATGATCTTATTGAATGGCAGGGCAGGCTCAAGGGGTTAGATGGCCTACTTCTGCTCCTATTTCTTACGTTCTTATGTTCTTAAGGTAAAGCGCAGTAATAAAGAGGGACGAGTGATCTGCTACAAGTTCTGCCTGATGATCAGCCTGTGAGGTCTGCTCTCCACAGGGTCCAGTATGTACCATGTTTAACAAAGGAACACAAAGGGAATGGTAGGTTTTTTTTTGCTTTAGCAGACTTACCGTCTGAGACAAAGAAAAAAACTGTTTCGAGCAATAGGCAAAAGCTGTTGTCCATCAGCTACCAGGCAGAATGCTAGTGAATGAGTTTCCCCTGGGTAATGAGAAAGAATTTGCAAAGATAAAAGGCCCCTGGGAGATGTGCTGTCATGAAGCGTTGTTGCTGGAAAGCAGTCCTGGAATTCACTGAAGACTGAGACACAGGATCTTCAATGGAAACTGGACATTATAATTCAGCAACCCATTGGAAGTTGTGAAAGACTTTGTAGTATTTCCTGGAGAGATTGACATTTTGTGGAAATGTGCTGTAAAACAGCATGGGGTTATCAGTTACATTATGACATTAATGTGGGTTATCTTTTCTATAGTTCAGAAAAGCAGTTCTCTTGTTGCTTACTAAGTTGTGTTTAGTCCATATTGATTTTTGTTTGTTTGTTACAGTAAAACTGTCATTGTGTGATTCCTTTAAGCTGGTCACTGAGAATTCAAATCTTTTTTTAAAAGTTATTGGTTAAAGTGTACAATGAGTTGATAGCAGGGAAGAGGAGAAGGAAAAGAACAAGATAAGGCAGGAAATAATCAACAAAACTACTTTATGATCAAACAGTTTGTGATCATGAAATCTGACTACAAAAACTATAAAACACAACCTCAAATCCTCATTCACCAATAGTTACCCTCAGACATTGGACATCAAAGTGGGCACTTGGCTACAATGCAAAAGTAAAAGTCAACAAAAATGTACGTTCCCGTGTAAATTTATAATTTGAACCATGACGTACCTGCATACAAAAGTCAGATTATCATCCATACGCAATCCCTTAGTGCCTGTCCTCTCTGTGCTTTTGCCTGCACCAATACTCCCACACACTGCTCACTTTTAGCAAGGGAGACTGAGTTGGAGCAGTTCCATCCCTAAATCATCCAGTTTTGCTCTGCACAATCCCAGTATGGGCAGCAGCAGTCTAACGTGGCTGGCTGACTCACAACAGCAAGTGCACTGATGGAGTTGCAGTACTGAGATGTTGAACAGCTGTCATCCTGAGAGCAAATAGCAGATTTATATTCCATGGAGCGACTGTTGCTCCCTTGGGCCCGCACCTCAGCAATTCAAGTGATCTGTTGGAGGACAGATTGCTGTGAACGCTGTGAACCTCTTTCAACACTGATATCCTCAGCTACAGTGGCAGCTGTCTGAGCTTGAAGGGTGTCACACAGTAAGCTAAACTTGCTCGAAGAGCAGAATTTACATGTCAGAAATCTTCATAGAATCCCGACAGTGTAGGAGGCCATTTGACCCATCGGGTCTGCACTGACAATAATCTTACCTTTTCCCTGTAGCCCTATGTATTTACGCTGCTAATCCCCTGATATTAAGGGACAATTTAGCCAATCAACCTAACCTGCACATCACAGGGATGGCCTGATAGTACAATCGTTAACAATATTGCCTCACAGCTCTAGGGGGTTGGGTTTGATTCCTGGCTTGGGTGACTGTCTGTGTTGCACATTCTCCCCGTGCCTGCATGGGTTTCCCCTGGGCACTTCAGTTTCCTCCCACAGTCCAAAGATGTGCAGGTTAGGTTGATTGGCCATGCTAAATTGCCCCTTAGTGTCTGGGGATGTGTGTGTTAGACGGATTAGCAGGGTAAATATGTGGGATTTCAGGGAAAGGGCCTGTGTGGGATTTCTGTTGGTGCAGATTTGATGGGCTGAATGGCTTCCTTCTGCACTGTCAGGGTTCAAGGATTTCTAAAATCTTTGGACTGTGGGAAGAAGCACTCGGAGGAAACCTACACGGGCACGGGGAGAATGTTCAAACTCCACACAGATAGTGACCCGAATCCAGAATTGAACCCGGGTTCCTGACACTGTGAGGCAGCAGTACTAACCACTAAGACAATAGCTTCTATTGTATTGGGAGCTGGGACGTTAGCTTTCATGAAGTTACATCATGGCTGGGTTTGTATGTGTCCTAAAAGATTTAACCACCACAACTTCTCCACTGAAGTGTGCAGACTGTCAGTATCCAAATTAACAACAGTGTGTGTGAGAGCAAATGAATGTTTCTCCTTCAAACTGTCCTCCTTCTCCAACCTCCAGGCTGCAGTTGTTGGAGGAAAGGTGAGATCGAGGTGAGGGGTGGGGAGTGGCTGGGTATGGGGGAAAGGAGTGAATGCTTATAACAGCTGTAGGTTGTATGGGGATGAGGGAATGTGAGGAGGAGGATTAGGTATGAGATATTGTCATCTTTGTTGGGTTTGAGTTCTTCTGCTGGTCAGGACCTCAGTCATTCCTGCTCCTATAATGGAAGGAACTGTCTCTTCCATCAGCATTGTTTCCTGCTCCTGCCGGTTAGGCGTCCTTGCTTCCTGTTGTGCACCACCTTGTCCTGTGACAGGGAAGTCTCAGTAAGAAGTCTTACAACACCAGGTTAAAGTTCAACAGGTTTATTTGGCAGCACTAGCTTTCAGAGTCCGGGTGTTGTGAAACTTCTTATTGTTATTACCCCAGTCCAACACCAGCATCTCCACAACAGGGAAGTCTTACGGTGACTGTGACGCAATTGATTTGCGTGATGTGCCTGTCATGGTAGAATAGCTGGCAGTGTGTGCAAACTGCAAGAAGTAGATGTGAGGCATACAGAAATATTGAGTGTGTGAGAGTGAGTTGAGGTTATGAATTTGAGGCATGAGTGGTGATTATGATAGAGATTGTTGCTAGGAAAGTGTTGCATTGTACAGCATGGGAGGAGAGTAATGCCATTGTGAGATATAGCATTTGAAGATACCTTCACTGACACTAACCACTCACATGAGGTCACTGAACTTCTTGCGGATCTGGGTCCAAATTCTTGGGGACAGATTGCTGGCACTGACAGCCATGGCTATCTGCTTCACCACCTTCTCAGTGCTTGTTTGGAAGTCTCCTGGTTCTGTGTGGATGGTGGAATTCTTTTCTCTATTCTCCACCTGCACCACGGCCCCCAATGAAGTGTCGGAATAATCTTAAGAGCCCACGCTCTCCAATTCTGTCTTGGCCGGGTTAGAATCAGTTGCACAATGACTTTCAGTGTCTGTACCAGCTACAGCAAACCTCTCCTTTAAGAGGTGCAGGTTGGATTTAAGTAGAGCAACTTTACCTGGTGCTGACCTCTCATCATTCTGTGCTCCCTGCTCTAAAACATATTTGGTGCTGACAGCCTGCATGCTTTAAGTTAACAGGAGGCAGAAAATTTGGCATCACAGAAAAAAAAGAGCAGGAAGTTTTTCCCATGTCCTAATCAATTCATTTCTTCATCATCATCATTTCTCTTCCCTTTCTTCACTGACCACTTTATCCATTTCTTCCTTACCAAAAAGCACACCGTATATAAAGCACTCCATCACTGCCAACTTTTGATAGTTTAGACACTTATAATTATGAAACTTCAGGCATCAGGAAGTAGCTGATTTATAAGTAAATCAATTCTTGGAGACTAAACTCATAACTGCAGCAATTTGAAAGAAAATTTAAAGCATAGTTTAACTTAAATTTATAGGATGTATAAACGTTATAAACTTAAAGATGGATATAAATGATTAAAGACTCGATGGAGATGATGGTTCCTGTACTGCTGACACAGGCAATGTGTGATCATAGAACTTAATTGGTCAGCATATTGCTTCCAATATTAAATTTATATGTTCCAGTTTTGCTCAACTACCTGCATGTATCAGGGAAAAGAGTTACCAAGTTTTATCTTTCTGGAGCTGATAGTAGGCATTGGGAAACTGGCCTAATTCTCTCCCACATAGCTGCTGAGGCTGGGTCAATTGTTAATTTCAGAACTGAGGTTGATGGATTTTAATTAGACAAGGATATTAATATCTGTGGAATTAAGGAGAGTAGACAGGACTAAAATCCAGATGATTTAACTGAATCGGGGAGTAGGCTCAAGGGGCTGAAATACCTACTCCTGTCTCTATGTACCAGATGCTGGTCTAAGACTAGCTTAATCCTGCTTTTCAGTCTGTAGCTTATTGACTACATTCAGTCTGTTAAATAACTCTCATTGCTCATTGGAGAAATCTCAATGCAGCAGCTAAATTTAAGGTTCTAACTTTTACAAGGATTCAATAGTTTATCTGCCATAAAACTACAGAAACCCTGGAAAAGCAATAAAAAAGGCAGTTTAATAGCTGTTGCACATTTGCTTCAAGTGTATTTTCACCTTTCTCACAATAAAGATATATATTAGATACATGCAGTCACACGGACCCCAATTGATGTAGTCATTACGTGAAAATTAAATTTTAAAATCACAACTAAGAGGGAAATGAATTACTTAATGGTAAGCATTAAACAAAGAATTTGACACATTCATGAGCTGTACCTGCACAATTTGTTTGTTCCTGTAAACCCCTCACACTCACATGATGAGGCTGATATTCTCTATAACTTGTTATTAAGTATCAACTTTCTCATATGTTATATTAAGCTGGCAACGGTAAGTGCAGCAAGTGGAAGATAGCGTTTCAGAGTGATTGTTACGATTCCAGAGTGAAACCTGGCTGATAGATGCTAAATTTTCTTTTCTGCATTGTGGAAGGCAGCTACTGAACACATTCACAGGAGTCTACTGGTGTAGTCTTAACCTAGAATTATTAAAAATTATTTATTAAACAAGAAAAATGAACTATATTACATTTCACAAAAAGGGCTGTAAGATTTCAATGTAACACAGGTGATTGGAAGTCATATCACTATTCCCTCACCCCAGCTATGCTTTTATAGATACATACAACTTTGTAATTATAACACAATATCTATCTTATAGTATTCAGAGCACATATGAACTAATCGGTGAATTGTGGTCCAAGACACCATGGCTCAGAAACAATTAAGAGATGCCACCAAAGCAGATTCAATGGATTTGTTGACTGTCCCTGATTCATGACCTTGTACCTTAATGAGGCTGACTTCAGGGACATTTTCCAGTCCCATTCCCTTACTTGGGATCTTCTCCATGTGTACCCTAGACTATCTGACTATCCATCTCAAACACTCACCTACTTATAACCCATTTATTTACCTAACTACCTCACCACCTACTTACCCACTCACCTACTTACCCAGCCACCTACCTACCTATTCACGGCAGGTGACAGGAGGTCGTAAGATTGTATCCAAGGTCTCTGCTTTGGTCTCTTTTTCTCTGCTTCTCTCCCCTGACTGTGATGCTTCAGTCTCTGTTCTCTTGTGTTTTTCTCTTTCCTTTCGATTGGCAAACATTTGACATGGGATAGTGTTGCTGCCAAGGCCTCCAGGCTGCACTTTCCATTGGAGGACTGCAGCACTCAATAGCTCTCTTTCAACTCTTTTCCTCTCCTTATCTTGTTAAAATCCTTATCCTTACTCCCATCCACAAATTCATTGCCTTCCAACTATCCTCTGATTACTATCGTTGATTACACTCACTCCTATCACAATCTCTAATAATATCTCTTTAAGCTACCTACTCAACTTCAATATACATTCCATTTTGTCATTCATTCTACTCTGATAACTTCATCCACTCTTCAATCACTTTGACCTGTTCCCTTCTGTAGCATTAGCGTCTGACATAGAAATGGGACTGGCTACACTGCTGTTCAGAATATAGAAACATAAAAAAATAAAAGATAGGAGCAGAGGGAGGCCATTTAGTCCTTTGTGCCTGCTCTACCATTAATTACGATCATGGCTGATATCCAACTCACTAGCCTAATCCTGCTTTTTCCCCATAACCTTTGGTCTCATTCGCCCAAGTGGTATTTCCAGTTGCCTCTTGAATACATTCAATGTTTTGGCTTCAACTACTTCCTATGGTAATGAATTTCACAGGTTCACCACTCTTTGGATGAAGAAATGTCTTCTCATCTCCATCCTAAATGGTCTCCACTGAATCCTTGGACTGTGATTCCTGGTTCTGGACTCCCCCACCATTAGAGACATCCTTCTGCATCTACCCTGTCTATTTTATAAATCTCTATGAGATTCCTCCCCTTATTCATCTGAACTCCAGCGAAGACAATCCTAACCTAGTCAATCACTCCTGATACATCAGTCCCGCCTTCCTCGGAAGCAGCCTGGTAAACCTTCACTGCACTCTCGAGAGAGCAAGAACATCCTCCCTCAGAAAAGGAGACCAAAACTGCACACAATATTCAAGGTGTGGCCTCATATATAGTTTATATATGCAACAACAACACATCCCTGCTCCTGTGCTCAAAACCTCTCACTATGAAGGCCAACATGCCATTTGCCTTCTTTACCGCCTGCTGCACCCGCTTCAGCGACTGGTGCACAAGGACATCCAGGTCCTGCTGCGCACTCCTTCTTTCAATTTACAGCCATTCGGGTAGTAGTCTGCTTTCTTGTTTATGCTTCCAAAGTGATGTAAAATTATGATATAAAGGAACACATGACTTGAGTCTAGAGGGCAGTTTTCATGGAATAGAACTGTTTCATAGAATCCCTACAATACAGAAGGAGGCCATTCAGCCCATTGAGACTATATCGACCACAATCCCACCCAGACCCTATTCCCATAGCCCTGATTTACTCTGCTAATCCCCATGGCCAATCAACCTAAACTGCATATCTTTGGACTATGGGAGGAAACAGCAGTATCTGGAGAAAACGCATGCAGACATAGCGAGAAAGTGCAAACTCCACACAGACAATGACCCAGGAGTGGAATTGAACCTAGGTCCCTAGCACTGTGAGGCAGCAGTGCTAACCACTGTGCCACCCCAGTCTTGTGCTAGACAAAGACATGTGTAAAGGCAAGCATGGAAATAGTTCCTCACTTGGGCCTGATACTGTACATAAGTTAAAGGAGTTACAATTAGTTAATAACACTTACTGATAAACTATACAGGACTCAGAAGCTCTTCAGACCTACCAAACTTATACAGAGCTTATAAAACCTCCAAGGTCATGTGATGAACTATCAAAAGGATCATCATCCTCAGCCCCTCTTTCCTTCCTCCTTCTGCCACCCTCTCCCTTGTTTCGCTCAAAGTAGTTTTTGATAGCTAAAATTCAGCATACTTTGTTTCTCAACAAAAAACTCAAATTTGAAGTGAAAAGTCAATTTTTAACTTCATATTGCTGGCTTTCTATCTTATACAGCTGTCAGTAGTAAACATCTTTACATCTACCTTCCGACAAAAGAGATCACATTTCCCCTTATCCCCAGAGTCAAGAATCACACTTTCCTAATTCCTGGGATTAAGGATCATGGTTCTCCCAACCTCAGAGGTCAAGGGTCACATTCCCTAAACCCAAGGATCACACTCTCCCAACTCCCAGGATCGAGAATCATGATCTCCCAACCCAAGGTCAAGGATCAGACTCTCCTCAGCCACCATCCTCCACCCACGCAAGTCATGTGTCACACTCCACACAACCCCAAAGGGGATTGAACCCCAGTGCGAGGCTCCCAGCCAGGGTCAAAGATCATGTGAAGGAATCCACGTTTAGAAATGTGGCCATAATGAATGGTTAGAAGGTTAAAAGTGTCATTTGTCTATAACTGAAAGGCTCAAAAAAAAATGGAAGATTCATTTCTTCAACAAAATGTCAAATAAAGTCCACACAGCCTGACCACAGGAATTTCTTTACAGCAAAGGGAGAATCCCTGAGGAGAAAGATACAAACCCAAAGTTGCAGAATAATGCCTTGTTTTGCAAACTGTTGGGAAGGGCAATAATGCAAAACTTGATAAAAATGACTTGATACTGATAATTCTTGACCAAGGTCACCGGGAATTAATACAATCTGGCTCAAAGTAAATACAAATTATAATCTTAAAACACAGACTCTTGACCTATGAAAATCTGACCACAAGTCCTTGAAGCTTGGTTTCCCTGGAGTAGATGAGACCCAGACCAGGACGTGGAGAATACCAGTCAGATATGCTTTCTTAGAATCAAAAATAGTACTCCTTACTTGCAAATTAACAGTGATCAAAGGCATATTTGGAACATGAAGGGACTGAAGCTCATTACAACTATGATACCACTCCCTCAATACATAAGTAATTAGCCAAATAAATTGTCAAATAAATGACAAAATAATTGCAGCACACTTCCGATTTTTTAGACTTGTTTAATTTTATTGAATGCCAGTCAAGGTAAAGGGTACGAATACTAGATAATTCTCTTTTAACCAGCACAGTGGCACAGACATTAGCACTGCTGCCCTACAGCTCCAAAGACCTGGATTCAATTCCAGCCTTGGGTGAGTTTGTGTGGAGTTTGCACATTTTCCCTACGTCTGCGCGGGTTTCCTTTGGATGCTCTGGTTTCCTCCCGCAATCCAAAGATGTGCAGGTTAGCCGTGCTAAATTGACTCTTAATGTGTATGTTCGGGAGATTAATGGAGTAAATATGTGAGGTTAGGGGGATAAAGTGGGTGGGGATGGGCCTGGATAAGATGCTCAGTCAGAGAGTCAGTGCAACTCTATGAGCAGAATGGCCTCTTCAGCACTGTAAGGTTTATATGAAATGACTAATCATAGAATCCTACAATGCCAAAGGAGGCCGCTCAGTCCATCGAGTCTGCATCAATCACAATCCCACCCAACCTCTATGCCCATAATCCCATGCATTTATCATAGCTAGTCCCCCTGACATGAAGGGGCAATCCACCTAACCCTCACATCTTTGGACTGTGGGAGGAAACTGGAGCACCCGGAAGAAACTCACACAGACACATGGAAAATGTGTAAACTTCACACAGACAGTTACCCAAGCTGGGAATCGAACCTGGGTTCCTGACATTGTGAGGTAGCAATATTAACCACTGTAGCGCTGTGCTAACCAATAACTATCAGAGAATCATCTTGCTAACACTGTTGTCTTTACTCAGGGATGGATGTAACTGTTGCTTTAACTTCACAACATGCAGACGTCCAGATTCCCCATGTATTACTGGCCACTACCAACCATTCCCTAGCCCTTTCACTGTGGCCAATGTGTCAGGATGTTAAAATATCCACAAACTCTCCAAAAGAGAGATAATTTAAGGCATTGTCATTCCTTGATATAGGATTAGTTTAATTTTAGATTATTTTGTCCTCAAGGGTAGAGTATCCATTGACTTCCTTTTGTCCTTTGGTACAAAATAAACAATAAAATTACTGTTTGTCCTTTACATTGGCTAAATCAATAGACTGTAGCTGAAAAATAACAACAGCTTGAAATGATTGATCCATCTTCCAAAGAATGCCAACAGATAATTAAGTTATTACCTTTCATTTTTAAAATGTCAGTGTATTAATGTCTTGGTTGGAGTGCAGTCAAAGGAAAATAAGAATTTTAACAAACCACTTGCTTGGTCTTCTGAGAATGCATTGTTTGTAGTTTTGATATAATAGGCTCGATGACCCTGCATAACCACAAACTATTTTCTGTGGTCAAGGATAATTTGACAATCAAAAGAGAGGATGTTTTAATCTGTTCTTTCCCATTTTGCAGAGTTGCTTTACAATTTTTCTGTACATCTTGTCCTGAGTTCCCTCATTATTCTGAGCTAGATTGCCATTAATAGTATATTAGCATTAGCACCTACATGCACCACATAAATAACATGGGAGGAAACCACTATTTCAATAAGAAGGTTTGCTCTCTCCATAACCAATGGTCTCATTTTCATTTTCTTCAACAGGACAATAATGCCATGTTAGTTTTGCTTATGTCTTCATAAACAAGTTGAAGTTTATTCATTAGTGTCACAAGTCAGCTTGCATTAACACTGCAAGAAAGTTACTGTGAAAATCCCCTAGTCGTCACACTCTGACACCTGTTGGGGTACACTGAGGGAGAGTTTAGCACAGCCAATGCAGCTAATCAGCACATCTTTTAGACTGTCAGAGGAAACCCGCAGAGAGAACATGCAAACTGCACACATACAAACTCCCAAGCTGGGAATCGAACCTAAGTCCCTGGCTCTGTGCAGCAGCAGAGCTAACCATTGTACCACCTAGGTTGAATATAAAAACAAGGTAGAATATGGATACACAAACATACAAAAAAGCAGAAGTAGGCCATTCAGCCCCTTGAGCTTGCATAGCCATTCAATAATGTTTCAAATTCCACATTCCCATCTACTTATGATAACCTTTGATTTCCTTGCCTATTTACCCTCATATAATAAATCCAATGTTCCTCCACACCCACCACCTTTTGAGGTAGAGTTCCAAAGTTGCACAACTCTCAGAGAAAATATTTCTCATCTCCGTCCTAAAAAAGGTGACCTTTAATTTTAAAACGATGCCCTCTGGTTCTAAACCACAAGAGGATACATCCTTTCCACATCCACCTTATCAAGACTATTCAAGATGTTATTTACTGACAACAAGCCCAGCCTGCCCAACCTATCCTCAGAGGACAACCCGCTCATTCCAGTTATTCCAGGTCTACTAAACCTCCTCTGAATTGCTTCCAATGTATTTGTATTCTTCTTAAAATAAGACAAAAACTGCACCCAGAATGTGGAGAATCACAAGGGAAAATAGTGCTGCCCAAACAGTGCTCATGTGGATGAATGGCCTCATCCACTCTGCCAACTCTCAATTCTTACATTCACCTTACTGACTGGGAGAGGGGACATGGGACTCAGTGGCAGCTTGCTTAAGTGATTCCTCATAGTCCCACTGCAGGCCCTCTTCTCTGCAGGGTAGAGAGGCCAATCTGAGTCCCTGATCCTTCCAAACAGAGAGTCAACTGATGTCTGAAGAGGGAAGAGGGCCGTGTAAGAGCATCAGGCACTGAGGACACCAGCAAGCACCACTCATGACGTGCTTCTGTGAGTCTTATCCTTATATCTGCAAGCTTTAACCATTCTGAATAGTGCTGTCCTTAAATCCTTGTGGACATCAATCAGAATGCACACAATCCAATGGGTTCTTTGTAAGGCTGGAAGCACAAGAAAGATCCATAAAACCCAATTACTGTCCACCCATCTTTATGCAGGAAAAGTCAAGCCTAACAGGACAGAGAGGAAGAAGATGGGAGGGACACTTCAAAGATTTCACCAACTTGGGGGCAGGCAGTTAAGCTGGTAGATGTTGAACAGGACAGAAACTGCAAAGAAGGAGAGACTGGTTTATGGCCTACATCCATTCACGACCCTTACTTGTCATAGAAACCTAAGGGTCATTCATGCCTCCCTCCATGTTGGAGACAGCTCATGAAATCACTCACCCTCTCTTCTCTCACTTACAGGAGCCAACAGGATGGGGAGAAGGTCTGTCCAGCACTCATTCAAATCCTGGCGAGGACCAAAGACATTGCAAAGAGAGGAAGTGTATGTGTAGAGGCGTGACAGGAGTCACCTGCAGCCTCCACCAGCCCAGGGACATACATCTCGGTGGGTACTAGATCTAGTTCAGGAAGGGTCTCACAATCTGGTGATTACTGTTCATGTCCACAGCAAGAATCAAGCAACACCAATTTTAAATCCATTTATTTGATAGTAAATCTGCGAGCTTTCGACCTTTTCGTCTTCGTCAGGCAAATGCAGTGTTCTGGTCGAAAAGGTCGAAAGCTCGCAGATTTACTATCAAATAAATCGGTTGGATTTAAAATTGGTGTTGCTAGATTCTTACTGAGTTCTTACTACCCCAGTCCAACGCTGGCATCTCTACATCATCTCCACAGCAGCAGGCAGGCTCAGACAAGCTCACCGATACTTGGGGGAGTGCTGGGGAAGAGGTTCACACCAATGACTGGCCTTTGGAATCGAACTTCCAAGAGATGCTGAAGAGGCAGCAAAAGACTGGGAAAATCAGGCAGAGGTTCCCAACAAGTTGCATGTGAAGCAGAGGAGATCATGCGCTTGCTGGCTGATGAAGTGACACTGATCTGTAGTGGTCTCCGGGAGAGGGTGGTAGACTCTGTGAAGAACTTGATCCAACAGTTTCTGTCAGAGATGCACATGCATCATTGTTATCAGAGTGAGCTTTCGTAGTAGCTATGCAGGAGATAGATGGGGTACTTTGACCTTCCTCCAGCCACCCTTTTCCCTTAGGAGTCATGTATGGGCCTTGTCGGGAGAAGCTTGACGGTTGGATACCCTGGGACCTCCACTCTCCGAGGGCGTCCAGCCCTTCCAACCTCCTCCTTTGACTATGACCCCTCCAGCTCACCCTCTATGACCAAAGAACAGGCAACTGCCCCACAGCAGGACAGCCGAAATTGGTCAAGATCCTCCAGGCCTTGGATCTCCAAAGAACAGCTGCAAAGATCAACCAAGACAACTGGACCAATTGGTCAGCAGACTACTCCCCATCTTGCTGCGGATGCTGGGGGAACACTTAGAAGAAATGGTAGGGAAGGCAAGATTATGAAGTTCTTGCTTCACAAGTGGTGCACAATGATTGTTATACCTATCGTATTTTTATAGTTCAATTGCATCCTTATCATATTTGATGAGATTTATTTGCAATGATCCCTAAGCCATTCCCTCCCAGCCCACTATCCTGCCAGTCCCATCTTCCCAGGAATCATTCATGTGCAAGGAGGCAAGGGCTTTACTAGGACTCCTTGTCTCCTGTGCATGCTGAGCCTTTGCCCTTCACACTCTCATCTGTCCCAAGGTCCGAACATTATTCATATTACTCGCTGGGCTTCCCTTTCAGTTGTCCAAGTCAGACCTACATCTCTGCCCATCTTCGATGACCCAACTTCCATGATGGGCATCTCTGCCCATCTTCAATGACCCAACTTCCAACCTCCCACCATTACGCTTCATCTTCCATTCTGTGTAGGTGAATACTGAAGTCCTCTACCCTCCCAAAGAGCCCACCCTCATTATAACTGACATGCTCCTGTACATCCTGCCAACCCACAGAATCTGCATCATCTTCTACATTCCCTCTAGCGAGTATCAATGCTCCTGCACCTACCATTGTCTGACCCTCTGACTCTACCAGCTCCCAAAGTCTCCTTTAACTGTCGCTATAGGATCCTATCACTGGTACCCTGAAAATAACCCCCCAGAATTCTTCCATTGACTCTACCAACTTCTGCATCTGAACCTCTTTTCTCGCTATCCCCTCAACCATGCTTGTCCAAGCCTCAACATACATCCGCATGACCCCCCTCATTCCCCCACCCTCATGCTCCAGACCACCTCATCCATTATGTGAACACATGGCATCTCTCTCTTTCCCTTCTCCCAGCCCACACTTAGTCTCCATGCCCATCCCTGCTCTTCATTCTTCTCTCCCCATCTAATGTCCTCGCCTTAGCACAGACCATCACCATCCAGCAGTATCTCCTGCAGTTGTCCATCTGGAGCATGAAGACCAACCACCTGGAAGAAGCTACACCAAGAATACCCACTGCCTGGAAGGATCACTTGAATTATGCTTCACCCACCCACTGCATCAGGTACTGCTCCAGGGTCCAGTTGCTGGAGGCCTTTTTGATTTGATCTGATTTATTATTATCACATGTACAGGTATACAGTGAAAAATATTGTTTCTTGCACACTATACAAACAAAGCATACCATTCATAGAGAAGGAAATGAGAGAGTGCAGAATGTAGTGTTACAGTCATAGCTAGGGTGTAGAGAAAGATCAACTTAAAATGGGATTTAATGGGATTGAGGGTTATAGATAGGCCTGGTAGGTAGGGATATGATCGACGCAACTTGTGGGCTGAAGGGCCTGATGTGCTGTTGTGTTCTATGTTCTCTATTCTAAAAGTGAGGTAGGTCCATTCAAAAGTCTGACAGCAGCAGGGAAGAAGCTGTTCTTGAATGGGTTGGCACATGATCTCCGATTTTTGTATCTTTTTCCTGACGGAAGAAGGTTGAAGAGAGAATGTCTGGGGTGTGTGGTGTCCATAATTATGCTGCTTTCCCTCCACCTTCCCTTCCAATCTCCATGAGATGCCCTCAGCCATCTTACAGGTAAGTCCAACATTTGCACGCTCTGTTAGTCCGGGTATGTTCTGGAGCAGCGTGTTTTCCCAATGGTGACGGTCCAGATGATTGGGTAGGGTGCGTGATTCTGGTTGGGGTTTCGTCTGCATCCCATTAACAGGATGCAAATCAGTTTGATGCTGGTCTTTGGTGGGAATGCCAAGCTTTCACCGTCATTCTAATCCTGTGGAAAACAGATTACTCAGTTCCCGTCATATTGTCCTTCCAACTCATCATTAAACCCTTCCGGGGATGGAGGGGTTAACTGGAAAATTCCACCATTCCACTTTAATTTTATCCCCATCAGTTTCTCCTGATGCTCAAAACTATAACCCAATTGTACTTACAAGTAACACAAATACTAGATCAAACCGCTCTCATTAGCTTCCCTCCTCTTATGTTTCGCTCCATGTATCGCACAGCATTTTATAGTCAAGAAAAAACTGCAGATCGGCAACCTGGTCCCAAGTCATCAATAAAAGAGGAGAAGTTTTAAATTTACAAAGCAGCTAGTCAGATCATTAGATTTGTGCAGTCAGATTCATATTTTAAAGAGAAGGTTTCAAATATATGGCTTTGGCCCATGTGTTTAAAATATCAGGGCCAACTAAATAATTAAAATCTTCCCTATGAAATGAAAGGACAGGTAAAGAATTTGTAGGATAACTAGTCCTTTCTTATAATATTTGAACAATATGTGGATGCAGTTTTATAAAAATAGATGGCAGCTCACCAGCTGAACACTACTTTCTTGGGGCAATTAGGGATGGGTAATAATTGCCAGCCTAGCTAGTGATGCTCACATCCATTTAACCTGCATATATTTTGAACTGTGTGAGGAAACCAGAGCCCCCGGAAGAAACCCACGTAGGCACAGGGAGAATATGCAAACTCCACACACAGAGACCCCAGGCTGGAATTGTATAATCAGTGGCTAAATTTCATGTTTATTATATATCAGTAACTAATTTTTGTAATTCTCACCAGAAAGAATTGCTGTAGTGAAAATTAAATTATATTACAGTGCACATTTACAAAATATTAGAACAGACCTTACAAATGACTACATTTTCATTTATTTGTATGTAAATATGTGTGCCACCAGACAGCACAGTGGTTAGCACTGCACCAGGAACCCAGGTTCAATTCCAGCCTGGGGTTCCTTGTGTGTGGAGTTTGCACATTCTCCCCATGCCTGTGTGAGTTTCTTCCTGGTGCGCTGATTTCCTCCCACAGTCCAAAAAATATGCAGGTTAGATGGATTGGCCATGCTAAATTGACCCTTAGTTTCAGGGGAACTGGCAGGATAAATACATGGGGTTACAAGGATAGGGTCTGGGTGGGATTGCAGTCAGTGCAGCCTTGATGGGCTGAATGGCCCCATCTGGAATTTTATGTATCCTAAAGCAACATATAATTTAAAATTCAGCATTTTTCCAAATTTCTGCTTCAAAGGTCAAGCAGTTAAATAAGGCAACTGAAATTAATTATTTTAAGATTCCTTACAAATTTGTATTTTCTACCTGTTTATGACCAAGCTAGTACAAGATCTATCTAAAAAAAAATAAAACTGTAGCTAGTGATGACTGCGACTGAAATATTGCAATGTGCATCAATCAGCAGTGTGTTTCCAAATAATTTCTAAATTCAAACTGGCCATTTTGATTGAATTTGTTTCAAAATTTATCCAGTTTGGATTTTAAAATCCACTTTTGACTGGATTATTTTTAAACGGCTTGCCTTTTCCGTGGCGCCCTCCAGTGGTTCCTTTCAAGGCCACAGCGCGTTTTTAAAATTCAGTCTTGAGATGCAGGCATCGTTGAGTTCCCCAAGAAGGTGGCAGTGAGCTGCTTTCTCGAACCTCTGCAGTCTGTGAGATTAATATACTCCCACACTGCTGTTCAGCAGGAATTTACAGGACAATGAAGGAATGATAAAATAGTTCCAAGTCTCAATGGTGTGGACAGGAACTCACAGAAGTTAGTGTCAGTGCATCTGCTGATACCCTTCTGTTTGCTACAGGTTGCATGTTAGGGAAGTGCTGACATTGAGGCTTTCATGAATTACTGCAGTGCATCTTGTAGATGCTGCACACTGCAGCCATACTAAACTGCTAGTGAAGTGGCAACAATCCTGTGAGATCCTTTGTCCTTAATGGTATCAATCTTCCTGAATCATCTTGCAGTGTTTGTTTAATCATGCTCCAAACTTGTGGTGTCTTTACAGATGGTGGAAAAGTTTTCAGGAGGTGAATTATTCACTACAGAATAGCCAGCGTCTGCCTGCTTTTGTGGTCAAATGTAAGTCAAATTAAGTGATCCACTTAAGTTTCTGATGAATAACGACACTGAGGATGTTGATGTTGGGGGGAATTCAATGATGCTAATGTTATGGAATATCAAAAGAAGGCATTTTGACTCCCGCTTATTGGAGTGTTACCACCTGCCATTTGTGTAGCATACAGGAACATAAGAAATAGAAGAAGTAAGCCATACAATGTTTCACTGCATTCAATAAAATCAAGGCTGATCTGATTGTGGCCACAACTCCAACTTGCTGTCTGCTCCATGTAGTGACTCCCCTATAGTTCAAGAATCTGTCCATCTCTGCCTTGAATATATTCAATGTCTCAGCTTCTGCTCTCTGGGAAACAGAATTCCAAAGATTCATGACCCTCTGGGAGAAGCAACACTCCCTCAGCTTGAACAATTATTATTTAGTACTTATCAACCCATGACTGAATTTTGGCCAGGCCTTGCTGCATTAGGGGACTCATTTGACAGAACTTCCAGCCTTCTTCTGGCGTGTTTTCCAATTGCGAAAGTATCCAGTGGATCTTCCACTCCCAACAAAATCTATGGCGATTTGCATGGTCCATCCATCCTGTTGCCAGGGAACCCATCACAGTAGACTGCCTTCAGCAGGACCGGAAGATCCCACTGGCAGGAAGGGCTGGAAAAACCCATCCATAAAATGAAGAGTTGCGAATAGATCAGGACACTGAAGCCATCAGCTGGCATCTCCACATCTGAACATTATTACAGAAGAAAGGTTATCCTCAAAAACTGCCCTGAGGAAATCCTGCTACAATGTCTTGGCCTTCAGCAACTGTAGCCATTTTCCTTTGTGCGGATATGACTCCATCCAGTTGAGAGGTCCCCCCTTGATTTTCCTCGCCTTCAGGTCCCATCATCATCAGGTCAAATACCGTCTTCATGTCAAGGGGTCACTTTCAGTTCCCCTCAGGAATTCTAGAACTTTGTCCATGTTTGGAGCAATGAGATTTGGAGCTGAAAAGTCCTGGTGGAGCCAGGAGTTAGCATTAGGTTTTCGGTGTGCAAGTACCACTTAACGGCACCATACGCAATGTCTTCCATCATTCTGCTGATGATTGAGTGTAGGTTATTGTTTGGTAATTAGCTGCATTGCACTTATCTGATACCTTACGAGTAAGATGTACCTCAGCAATTTTCCACTTTGTCGGGTAGATGCCAATGTTGTACCTATACTGAGATGAATACCTATTTAGATGTGGTCGCATCTAGATATATTATTCATTAATATCAATTTTATAACTGCAGCAGTCTGCACTTAATTAAAGTAACAGATTTGTGTCTATAAAAAAATTAATAGAATCATATTGATGTGGCCTTTGGAGAAGGCAGGAAAAGAAGGCAGGTCACTTCCAGAAGGAAGAATAGAACAAAGGTTCAGAGTTATACAAATGCTGGCATTTCCCTTGGAAATTGTTTTACAAATCTAAACACTTGCTGCAAGAAATGTGATGAATTAACTAATTGACCCTCTGATTAACTATCCTTGTTCGTCACTCTGTTCGATCTGCAAATAAGAATGTTCAAACCATTCTAAATAACTTCCATATCGATAACAAACTGACAGTGCAAACTCAGAGGTTGCCTATTAAACCACACTGTAGGCCAATGCATCAAATGTGATCAAGCTGATTAATTTAATGTCAAACATAATAATTGCCTTGAATTAATCTCTCATTCCGAGTGATGAACACTGTGGTGCTTTTTGTACTATTTGAGCTGATGCCTGGAAAGATTCGGAGTCTCTGATGCTGCTTCCTCCAGGGGCTCTCCTCTGAAGTATCTTCTATGCTGGAGTAGCGGGAATTGTTGAGGGCAGTCCCTCGGGTGGATAGGGGGTGGGTGGGTGGGGGGGGGGGGGGGGGGGGGGAGTGGTATGTCAAAGAGACAGAATGTATCTTTGACAGAAGAGACGTACAAACTTGAACACTTCACAAAGTGCACCCTGGTGGCCTCAGGAAAGCTGTTTGGGTAACTGCTGTAACTCATGGTGACACCTGTGCAGATTTTTGGTGATGCTTGATTTTATAATCCAGCATCTCAAGTGAGCTCTGCATATATTAGTGACATCATTAACTAGGCCAATGCAGAAAGAGCTCAGAGAGGAGACAGCAGATGGGATGTCTTGGAAAAGCTGTTTATGTGGGAAATTATTGGCCTCAGGTAGCATCATAATTAATAATGCATGCAGGCTGCTAACACCAATGCAGTAATGTACAGGGTGTCACTGACAGATTTCAAAAAGATCTAACTGTAGTGTGAACCTTCGTAGGGAGTCTCAAATTTTTCAAATCAAACATGATTTAATAGTTAAATTTGATTTGATTTATTATTATCCACATGTACTGTGAAAACTATTGTTTATTGCGCGCTATACAAAACAAAATATAGACACAGTACATACAGAAGAAACAGAGAAGGGGGTGCAGAATATTGTGGTACAGTCATAGCTAAGGTGTAGAGAAAGATCAACTTATTATAAGGTAGCTCCATTTAGTCTGATGGCAGCAGGAAGCAGCTGTTCTTGACTATTAATAGGTTTGTAATATACAAAATAAAGAATTTTGATTCTTTAAAGAATACAAAATAAAGAACACAAAAAATAAGAATACAAAATAAAGAACTTTCCCATTTTGTAAATTATCCTTTCTAATTCACAGCATTCTGCATTCTCTCTTACAGTCCTAGGGCAGAACCTCCTCTCTTCACAGCCTTGCAGCCATTTTTATGATTTTCTTTTTAAGAAACATTGATTCCAATATCATCATCCACCCAAGAGCAGAGGCCATCAGCCAAACTGACAATGGGCTCAGATGAATAGCACTGTGACAACTGGAATGAGTGGGAATGGCTGCTGGAACGTGACCTCTTGTTCCATTATCACACTTTAGGGAACTTGGTGAGTGGATATAATGTATGACTTTGCCTGACATTTGTGCCAAACTGACTTAAGATCCTCTGCATTTATGATAATGCTCTCAAGAATGACATCTGGATGATATTTCTGTGCCTGTTTAAGCTGCTGGCACAAAAGGTATAGGTGCTGATCTTGGTCACTGGTCTCATCCAGCTCTCTTACAGCCTACCATTCTCGCAGACAAAGCCCATTTTCATAAGATCTGCATCAAATCTGCGTGGCCTGTGTGTCAATACCTTTTAAGATACATCCTCCTCAAATGTTCCCCTTCCTCCTCTTCTGGTAAAATAACAAACAAGGAAACGGCCCAAGTGAATTCCATAATTACAACATAACACCTTATGGACAAGGGGAAAGGCGGAGGGGGGTTGATTCCAGGTGGCCTCAAGGTATTGGGGACAATTTAAGGGGTGATCTGCTGAAAGGGTCATATGACCAAATCTGACAACTTGGAAACTGAGTGGGGGGCTTCATGCCAACTTGCTGGGCTTGCCCCAGCAGTTACATTCTTGAATCATGTCTGGAACATTGAACGTGCACCACTCTGTAAATAGTTGTTGTTGGTTAACAAACGCTTATATTTGTTCTTAACCAATGGAACAAGTTACTAAAGCAACTGTTCAAAGTTGTTTCAGGATCCAGAGTAAAGTATTTGTGCCAGTATTTACAAATACTTCCTGCAGCTCATTATTAATCATACTTGAAGCAATGAGGGACGCATCACAAATCTGGACATTCTAATGCTGGTTATCACCATTGTAATGTGCAACAAGTATATCCCAGCCATATGAAAATTCAGAGCCAATTTAAGATTTGTCATTTTATTGCGACTGCTAACTTGCCAAATGAATGCATGGTGGCACAGTAGTTAGCACAGTTGCCTTATAGCACCTGGGACCCAGGTTCAATTCTAGCTCAGGTGACTGTGTGGAGTTTGCACATTCTCCCTGTCTCTGTGTGGGTTCCTCCAGGGGCTTCGTTTTCATCCCACACTCCAGAGATGTGTGGGTTAGGTTGACTGACTATGCTAAATTTCCCCCTAATATCAGGGATTAGAAGGATAAATATGTGGGGTTCCAGGGATAGTGCTTGGATGGGATTATTGTCAATGCAGGTGATGGGCCAAATGGCCTCCTTTTACACTATAGAGATTCTATGATTCTGTGAAAGAGAGGTAATTTCTTCCACTGCATTATGACCAACAAGACATAGACAGAACAAATTAAATTTAGAAAAATATCTCAATGTGCACATTTTCCTGAAGGGAAATCCAACTGGATTTCTTTTCCAGATGCTGCAACGCAATTATGATTCTTTTGGATTTAAAATTAATTTGATACTTATCCTTCATGCAGAGAGACAAGTTCCAGCCCAAATGAGAGCATTTGTGCATAAGTTCCCTGTACTATGTCATCATATTCAAAGTTCCTGAGGTTCAACCATTCATTTAACAGGTCTAATTTAATGCTGTTTAAAAATAGCACACAGAGGCTATACATAAAGAAAAGGTTATTTATTCTTACCCAGATTCTTCGTACCTTGATCATGCTGGTTCCACTCAAAGGAATCCGGAAGCTGATATGACATCTCCATCACTTTTGTCAAGTTTCTGTTGTCTCCTATGGGCCCGCCTGGTGTTATATATGGCAGTGAAGGCTCCTCCGTATCATAATCCTGCTGTCTTCGTCTGAGTCACTTTCCTCATCTCTCTTCCTCCTCATCTTCTTCATCATCATCTTCATCATCTTCCTCTGTAAATGGACAAAACATTGACATAGAAGGGAATCAGTATGAAATGTATATACATAAAAGAACACTCAGCGCAATAACTCTTTAAAGTAAAAGGTGGTGAAGAAATATTTGAGGGAATTGAAGTGTAGAATGCTTAAAAAATGAACTTTGGATCTTAAATGTAACATTTGAAGTTTGAACTCTTGGCCATAGACTCCTTCATAACCCTATCTAGGCAGTATCTAGTTGGGCTCAAGTGACAAAGAACAAGGACATAGCAAAGAAATACTTTTCTCCAAATATTAGAGATATAATTAAACAATAGCATATTTAGTCCATTTGAAACTATTGAGCTGGATTCTCCCACAGCCAGGATGCTCCTGTCTCTCTGCAATGAACAAAGATTTTGCTGAGCGCCCAATTCTCCGTTCCGCTCACAGTGGTGGCGGATGTGAATGGCTGGAGAATTCTGGCCTTTATCTATTATATCCCATTCCTCGGGCATTTCCAATATAATTTTATACATTGCCTTTCAAGTATTTACCATTCAATTCTATGTTAAATGAATTCGCCAAGCAGATTACTATTCTAATTTCCCACCCACTGCTATTCTAATAGATGGTCAAAGTCAATGCTCCTTTATTACTGGTATACCAAGCAGTGCAAAAAAATCCATTGTTACTTATCCTCTTGAAACCTTTCAGAATTCTCAGCATACATAATGTTGTCTGTGATTGATAATATTACTGATGCTGTCCTGGCACTTACTCATCTGCAATCATAGAATTCATTGAATTCTTACCGTGCAAAAGGAGGCCATTCAGCCCATTGAGTCTGCATTAATTCTCTGACAAAGAGATATCACCCAGGCCCTTTCCTGCAACTCCATGTGTTTACCCTGCTAATCCGCCTAACCTACACATGTTTGGACACCAAGGGGCAACTTTGCAACATTAATTCACCTAACCTGCACACTTTTGAACTGTGGGAGGAAAACAGGAGCATCCAGTGGAATCCCAGTTGGAAGAATGATGCTCTGTAAAACCAGTATTTACAGGGATATATGTGTACATACATGGAGAAAGTTGGAGGTTGATTTTTTTAAATGGAATTTACGTAACAAAGTTTGTAATAATGTCAGTAGAACACCACTTAAACAGCACTATTGATAACTCCCCTTGAAATGTCATTAGAGACATACTTTGTTCATTAATTACTAATAAGATACAATATCTGGCACTCATCATAAGCATATTTTCTCTTCACATTGTTTTGTTCATATCTCTATGTTCGTTTACTATCTGCAAAGTTTTTAAAAAGTTTGCATGTTCTGATCTTTCTAAAGTGTTTTAGGGTCTGTCTTCCAATACAAGAAGTATGCACAATAGCACATGTGAAAAAATCCAGTTCAGATCTCAAGAGGTACAATGGCTATAGCCCAAGGTTATGCCTTGTGTAATTAAACAATGGGCAATATGGGCACACACCTGAGACACTTGGTCCATTTCACAGAGACGGAAGCAGATCCAAGACTTGGCACAATTATTGAGAGCTGTGAAATGGTGGAAGATCAGTTGGGGCAACAGGGGAGGGGGGATATAAAAACACTGACAAGAAAGTATATAAGAAATGAAAAATTGGTCAATTGCTCAGAATGAGGATGACCTTAGTATAAAGACCTATAAAGACCTCATTGTTCCTTGAGAACAGACCAGAGAGGCAGCAATTTGAGTGTGAGTTTGGTGGGTAAGCTACTGTGCTTTTACTTTTTTTTATTATTAACTAACGTCCTTAGTTTTCAAAAAAACCTGAAACCGGATACAGGAAGTTGTCATAAGGAGGTCAGTGTAGTTTTTTTTCTGGGCCCCCATAAATTGGAACAGAGAGGACACCCGATACTCTACTCGTGTAGAGTATCCCACCCACCGCCCTCCTCTAACCTAAAAAAAGAGTGACTTGGTGAGAGCAGGTAAGTTTTTTTTTCTTTTTTATTTCCTGGTAAGGGCAGCAATAGGGATGGCAATTCAGGCAGTGCGTTGTACCTCCTGTGGGATGTATGAGGTGAGGGATACAGGTAGTGTCCCTGCTGATTACACTTGCAGAAAGTGTATCCATTTACAGCTCCTTCAGGACCGTGTTAGGGATCTGGAGCTGGAACAGGAGGAACTAAGAATCATTCAGGAAGCAGAGGCTGCTATTGACAAAAGTTATAGGGAGATAGTTATTCCTCAAAGTGATACATGGGTGACTGCTAGAACAAAAAAGGGTAAGAAGCAGTCAGGGCTGCAATCTGCCAAGGCAGTTCCTCTCCAAAATAGGTACTCTGTTTTGGACATTGTTGGGGATGAAAATTCATCGGCGGTAATTCATAGGGTACAGGCTTCGGGAGGAGAGCCTGTTCCTGATGCTCAGGTAGGAACTGGGAGGAAAAGATCTGGATTAGTCATTGGGGATTCCATAGTTAAGGGGACAGATAGGAGAGTCTATGGAAATGGGAGAGACTCTCGGTTAATATGTTGCCTCCCAGGTGCTAGGGTCTGTGATGAGTCGGATCGAGTGTTCGAAATCCTCAAGGGGGAGGGGGATCAGCCTCAAGTTGTGGTTCATGTAGGCACCCATGACATAGGAAGGATAAGGGACGGGGATATAAAACAGAAATTCAGGGAGTTGGGATGGAAGCTTAGGGCTAAAACAAAACAAATCTCTGGGTTGTTACCTGTGCCACGGGATAGCATGGAGAAGAATAGAGAGAGAGAACATTTAAAGTCGTGGCTAAAGGAGTGGTGCAGGAGGGAAAGGTTCAGATACTTGGACAATTGGGGCTCTTTCTGGGGTAGGTGGGACCTCTATAAGAGGGATGGTCTGCACCTGAACCAGAAGGGAACTAATGTGTTGGGGGGAAAATTTGCTGGTGCTATTCGGGGGGGTTTAAACTGATTCAGAGGGGGGATGGGGCCCTGAGTAGCTCAAATGTACAGGAGAATGGGAATATCGAGGTCATGGATAAGGTTTCTGGGTCTCAGCAGGGTACTGGTAGGTGGGAGGGTGGTTTGAAGTGTGTATACTTCAATGCGAGGAGCGTACGCAATAAGGTGGGCGAACTTGCAGCCTGGATAGGTACCTGGGACTTCGATGTTGTGGCCATTTCAGAGTCATGGATAGAGCAGGGACAAGAATGGATGTTGCAGTTTCCGAGGTTCAGATGTTTCAGTCAGAGCAGAGTAGGTGGTAGAAGAAGTGTGGCTTTGTTAGTCAAAGACTGTATTACGGTGGCAGAAAGGACATTTGATGCGGACCTGTCTATTGAGATAGTTTGGGCTGAGATTAGAAACAGGAGAGGAGAGGTCACCCTGTTGGGAGTTTTTTTTTTAAATAGGCCTCCAAAAAGTTCCAGGGATGTGGAGGAAAAGATTGCAAGGATAATTCTGGACAGAAGTGAAAGTAACAGGGTAGTTGTTATGGGGGACTTTAACTTTGCAAATATTGATTGGAAAAGTTATAGCTCAAGCACATTAGAGGGGTCAGTTTTTGTATAATGTATGCAGGAGGGTTTTATGACTCTGTATGTAGATAGGCCAACAAGAGGTGAGGCTACATTGGATTTGATCCTGGGTAATGAACCAGACCAGGTGTTAGACTTGGAGATAGGTGAGCACTT
Source organism: Sphyrna mokarran (assembly GCA_024679065.1). NCBI lineage: Eukaryota > Metazoa > Chordata > Chondrichthyes > Carcharhiniformes > Carcharhinidae > Sphyrna > Sphyrna mokarran. The sequence continues at coordinate 40,824,172 of JAGIQG010000015.1, forward strand.
TGGTGATAGTGACCACAATTTGGTTATGTTTACCTTAGTGATGGAAACAGATAGGCATATACCAAAGGGAAGAAGTTACAGCTGGGGGAAAGGTAATTATGAGACTATTAGCGAGATTTAGGATATGTAGGTTGGAGTAGGAAACTGCAGGGGCTGGGAACATCTGAAGTGTGGAACTTATTCAAGGAACAGCTACTGCGAATCCTTGATAAATATGTACCTGTCAGGCAGAGAGGAAGTGGTAGAGCGAGGGAACCGTGGTGTACTAAGGAAGTTGGTTCACTAGTGAAGAGAAAAAAGGAGGCTTATATGAAGATGAGACGTGAAGGCTCGGTTAGGGCATTGGAGAGTTATAAATTAGCCAGGGGGGAGCTAAAGAGTGAGTTAAGAAGAGCTAGAAGAGGACATGAGAAGTCTTTGGCGGATAGGGTGAAGGAGAACCCTAAATTTTTATTGATATGTTAAGAATAAAAGATTGGTTAGGGCAAGATTAGGGCCAGTCAGAGACAGTAGTGGGAAGTTGTGTGTGGAGCCTGTGGAGATTGGAAAGGCACTGAATGAGTATTTTTCGTCAGTCTTCACGCGGGAAAATGTCAATGGAGTTGAGGAGAATACTGGGATACAGGGTTGTAGACTAGACAGGATAGAGGTACATAAGGAGGAAGTGTTATCTATTCTTGAGAGGATGAAAATAGGTAAGTCTCCTGGGCCGGATAGGATTTATCCCAGGTTACTCTGGGAAGCTAGAGAGGAGATTGCAGAGCCTTTGGCTTTAATCTTTGTGTCGTCGTTGGCTACAGGTATAGTGCTGGAAGACTGGAGGATGGCAAATGTTGTCCCCTTGTTTAAGAAGGGGAGTAGAGACCATCCTGCAAATTATAAACCGGTGAGCCTTACTTCTGTTGTTGGGCAAGTTTTGGAAAGAATTATAAGGGATAGGGTTTATAGTCATTTAGAGAGAAATGAATTGATTAGGGATAGTCAACTTGGATTTGTGAAGGGAAGGTTGTGCCTCACAAACCTTATCGAGTTTTTTGATAAGGTGACCAAAGAGGTGGATAAGGGTAAGGCAGTTGACGTGGTGTATGTGGATTTTAGCTAAGTGTTTGATAAGGTTCCCCATGGAAGACTACTGCAGAAAATGCAGATGCATGGGATTAAAGGTAATTTAGCAATTTGGATTAGGAATTGGCTAGCTGATAGAAGACAGAGGGTGGTGGTTGATGGAATATATTCAACCTGGAGTTTAGTTACAAGTGGTGTACCTTAGGGATCTATTTTGGGGCCACTGTTGTTTGTTATTTTTATAAATAACCTGGATGAGGATGTAGAGGGATAGGTTAGTAAATTTGCTGACGACATCAAAGTCGGAGGAGTTGTAGACAGTGAGGATGGATGTTACAGTTTGCAGAGGGATATAGATAAGTTGCAGAACTGGGCAGAGAGGCAAGTGGAGTTTACTGTGGAAAAGTGTGAGGTGATTCACTTTGGTAAGAGTAATATGTGTGCAGAATATAGGGAAAATGGTAGGACTCTGAGTAGTGTAGATGAGCAGAGAGATCTCAGTGTACAGGTGCATAGATCCCTGAAAGTTGGTACTTAAGTTGATAAGATTGTTAAGAAGGCATATAGTGTATTAGCATTTATTGGCAGAGGGATTGAATTTCGGAGCCAAGATATCATGTTGCAATTGTACAAAACTCTGGTGCAGCTGCACTTGGAGCATTGTGTACAATTTTGGTCGCCACATTATAAGAAAGATGTGGAGGCATTGGAAAGGGTGCAGAGGAGGTTTACCAGGATGTTGCCTAGTATGATGGGTAGGTCTTTTGAGGAGAGACTAAGGGACTTGATGTTATTTTCATTAGAGAGAAGACTAAGAGGTGACCTAATTGAGACATATAAGATGATCAAGAGGGTTATATAGGGTGGATAGTGAGAGCCTTTTTCCTTGGATGGAAATGGATAACATGAGGGGACATGGCTTTAAATCAAGGGGTGGTAGTTATAGGGTGGATGTTAGAGGTGGCTTCTTTACTCAGAGGGTAGTAAGGGCATGGAATGCCCTGCCTACAGCAGTTGTGGACTCGTCAAGTTTAAGGGCGTTCAAATGGTCAGTGGATAGGCATATGGATAGCATTGGAATAGTTTAGGATAGAGAGTCATAAAATTGGTTCCATTGGTCAGCGCAACATCGAGGGCCGAAGGGCCTGTATAGCACTGTTATGTTCTATGTTCTATAAAGGGAAGGTGGCAAGCAGGTTGAAACAATGGGGCAAAAAAATTGCAGAAATGCAAAAGATGAACAGGTATGAAAAATATTTGAAGATCTAATTTCTTCTAAAGACAACGGAAAGGACATGAAGGCATGGGGGTTGAAATGCAGCACAAACAGCATGCTGAAGTGGATATATTAAAAGCATGGCTGAAAAGGTAGGGAGAATATAGAAGTACAGTTCAAAAAAGCAGCAGAAATTAAATGCCAAATTGAAATGATTAAATTAATTGTACAGATGACTGGAACGGTGATGTGACAAAAGCAGAAAAAGCAAGAAGCACAATGAAACAATGGTCAGTTAAGGTTGAAAGAATGAGGAAACGGAGAAATTAATTTAAAAAGCAGGACAGATTCCAGAGGTCACAAAAGCAACACTGAAAAGTTCTCCCGGTTCCCTTCCCCATTTTTATTTGACCATTGGTTTCTTAGGGGGCCATCCTATTCATCTGAATTTCATATAATAATCTTCAGAAAGAGGGGCAGAATTCTCCCAACTGGGACTAAGTCCTGCAGGAAACCATTGCATATCTTCCAGCCCCAACCTCTTTAATTCTACACCCGGGTGTTTAGTGCCATATTCCCTGGTGGAGTGGGCATAATGGCACACATCTCATCCTGAGTGCCATATTTAAAAGGCACCCGACATCACCCACCCACTGTTGGAGAAAGAAGATGAATCTCCAAGAACATAGGAGGCTGGAAGATCTGCTTGAAGTTGGAAGATCCACCTGCGGATGATTCCCCTCACCCATTGCTGTGGTGTTCTGGGGTGTTGTCCAGATGAATCCTGACTTCTGCACGGCACGTTGTTCCAGGCATGTTCTGGACTTGGGTGTTTTCAAATTGGTGACATGGAAAACTGGACCTGGGTGGAAGGCTCTGGTTGGGCTTTCATCTGCGTCCATTAGCAAATCCAGAGGGCAGCACAGTGAAGGCAGCATAGTGGCACAGTGGATAGCACTGCCGCCTCAGAGCGCCAAGGACCCAGGTTCAATTCCAGCCCCATAGAATCATAGAATCTCACAGTGCAGAAAGAGGCCAATCAGTCCATCAAGTTTACACTGGCAACAATCTCACCTAGGCCCTATCACCACAACCCCATATATGTACCCTAGCTAGTCCCCCTGACACTAAGGGGCAATTTAGCATGGCCAATCTACTTAGCCTGTGCATCTTTAGGCTGTGGGAAAAAAACCAGAATACCCAGAGGAAACCCACACAGACACAAGGAGAATGTCAAAATTCCACATAGACAAATCGGGAATTGAACCCACGTCCCTGGGGCTATGAGGCAACAGTGCCAACCTCAGTGCCACTGTGTCTTGGTGACTATGTGAAGTTTTCCAACTTTCCCTGTGTCTGCGTGAGTTTCCTCTGGGTGCTCTGATTTCTTCCCACAGTCAAATGATGTGCCAGTTAGGTGGACTTGCCATGCTAAATTGCCCTTTAGTGTCCCAAGATTGGTTAGATGGATTGGCCAAGGTAAATGGATAGGATTTTGGGACAGGGCAGGAGGAGTGGGCCTGAGTAAAATGTTCTTTCAGAGAACCAGTGCAGACTCAATGGGCCGAACGGCCTCCTTTTGCACTTAAGTGATTCTATCGTTCTCAATCAGCCATGGGAACACCAATGGAAGATCTCACAGCAAATTCATGCCAGCCTTTGCTGATTTTTGGACTCCCAGCAAATTCTCCTCCTCTGCCCGTTATTAAACCCACCTACAGGCACATGGAAGAATATTGCCCAAAGTCTGTCAGAACCTCTGCATGCTGTGTGACAAAAGTTGAAATTCTCTGGTTTTGCATCCTGCGCTGAGCTCGCCAGAGAAATTGGCACTCAGCCAAATCTCTGTTCACAGCAGCAGGACCGGAGAATCCCTACCACAGGAGAATTCCATTCCTAAATATTTTTCCAAAACGCTATACTTCAGAATAGTTGCACTAGTCACCACTCTAGATCCCTGTCACAATACACCACCCACCCTCCATGACTGGTGCTAGTAAATGCGTCTCGAAGTCTACTGAATTATAAAGGAAGTGGAATATGCACAAGAACAGTGAGGCCACAAGGTGGAGAAACGCAGGGAGTCAGGCTGACTGATAAAGTGGGGAAAAGTCATTGACAAAGAAATAAATGCAGAACCATTAAATATTGACAAGTAGTTAAATGAGCAAGATGGACTTCAATGGGGAGGGAACAAGCAAGTAAGTGGGCAGGCCGACAGAAAGAAGGGGTAAAGAAAGATGAAGTTACGAAGTGGAACAGAATGCAGCCATTCTGGTTAAAGTATCCAAATATACCAAAGTTAAAGCTACTGACTAAGAAACAATAAACTAAGTAACTAAGTAAAGCCAGTAACAAAGTCATCAGCCATACCTTCTGACTCTGTTGTGTCCAGCATATATGTTGGCAGCTCTGTGTCACTCAGAGAGGGAGCCACTGTCGTTGTTAAGGAAGGCCATGTGTTATCTCTTAACACAGGGGATGAGATGGAAGTCGTGACCATTACCATTTCCACTGTCTTTGTGGTGGGTGCTTGCAGTGCTGTTTGGTTGGTTTCGGTGTTTGATGTTACCGTGGCGGCAAGTGTATTTTTTTCAGCTGGAACTATTGATTTCTGTTGTGGTAAATCTGTAGCACTTGTCACTGCTGTAAATACAGGGAGAAAAAAAAAATTACTTGAAAATCACAATACAAATGAGACTGATTCTGAAGTTAACAGTAGCTTTCATTGAGTAGCAATAAATTATACTCATTTGAATTCAAATGATCACAGTATTAGCTATAATGGAATTTCAGTCAGGTTTATTATAGCTGGAGATCAAGTAGTAACAAAATAATTTATTATCCTGCAGCTTGACTGTGTATTACATCCTATTACTAAACTGTAAAGCAGTAGCTTAGAGCATGCTATTAGTTAATCTGAAGTATGCTACAGTGAATATGGTTGAATGAGGAACAAATATTCAATTTTTTACCTTTGATGAACCAAAATATTGCAATGTGGCCGTACACTTGAACATGAAACAAAGAATAAAACCGCCCCAATGACTTTCATACAGTCACTGTCAGTGCGGAATCTGCACTCTCTTCCTGTGTCTGCGTGGCTTTCCTCCGGGTAGTCCGGTTTCCTCCCACAGTCCAAAAGACATACTGGTCAAGCGTATTGGCTATGCTAAATTCTCCCTCAGTGTAACCAAACAGGCATCAGAGTGTGGCAACTGGACGATTTTCACAGTAACTATGCAATATTAATGTAAGCCTATTTGTGATATTAATAAATAAACTTAGACTTTGAAGTGCGTTTCCGGTTTGACAAATGCTTTGTTAAGTATAGCAAGATCTGCTGTTTTCTCCAGGTTGAATACCACACATTACTTTTTCATCATCTTGCTCTACATTTTTCATCTGTTTTCTGCTACTCATGCAGTACAGAGGATTATCTGCATGTCTGACACAAGATTCCTAAAGCAAGCTCTCATTATGACAACTGGTTATCAGGACAGCAAAGGAAACATTTCAGGGACCTCTTTAAAGCTGCCCTGAAAAATGCAACAGTCCCACCAGTATCTCTTGATTGAGAGCACGCAAACTGGAGAAGTATCCCCGAAGTTGCCAGCTCCTGACAGGTCCAGTTAGAGACCATGGGCAAATAGTGGAAGGAGTGTACCAAAATCCGAACATCCCATCCAACCACCTTTTTTCATTCATTTGTGGGACATGGGCATCGCTGCTGGCCACCATTTATTGTCCATCCTTAGATGATGTCAACCACAGATGGAGTCACATGTAGGCCAGACCAGGTAAAGATGACAGATTTCCATCCTTTATAGGACATTAGGGAACCACGTAGGTTTTTACTGACAATGGTTTCATGATCATCAGATTCTTAAGTTCAAACTTTTATTCAATTCGAATTCCATCATCCGCTGTTGCGGGATTTGTACTCTAAAACATTAGCTGAGTTTCTGGATTAATAGCCTAGCAAAAATACCACTTCCCTCATCAAGCACTACCTGGATGCAGTCTTTCTTGGTCACTTCAGCACCCACAATCTCGGATTGGAAGAAAGTAATCCTTGGTCCTGAAGGACTGCCTAAGAAGAAGAAGTACAAAGGATACGTGTGTACCTTCTGATTCAAGATGCTCAGCTGTATCTGATGGTGGCACTGTGGGTTCCACAGATGGTGCAATGGTTGTCAGTAACAGCGGCATCATTCTGTCTGTAACATCTGGCGCCACTGTAGAGGTTTTCTTACTTTTCCACGATATGGTTTGTCTTGTGCTGGCACCTGAAGTAACTCCCTGGGTTATTTTTGTACTTGTGGCTTCAGCAATCGGCAGCACCACGTCAGTAGGAGTTATAGGTGCCATTTCTCCTGCAGAAGTTATGTTTACTCCTGTAAGAAAATGTTTAAAAGTTATCACAAAAACCATTCTAAATAAAATTTATACTCAAAATAAATAGAGCCTCATATCATGTAATAGAGCTGCATGGCGAATAAAATATGAAAAAACAGACTAGAAACTATACAGGAAGAATAAGTGGAAACATAACATAACTATCACAAATCCACCAGTAAAATGCTCGCAAGTAATCAGAGTTCCAATAATGTTCTTAGGAATTTATTTCCAGAGTTGCAGCATTTTCTAACCCTGCCACAATTCAATGGGCAATTTCACTGTAGCTAAAGTTTAAAGTATATTAATGTAACAAGTAGGCTTACATTAACACTGCAGTGAAATTATTGTGAAAATCCCCTAGTTGTCACAATCCAGCATCTGTACACTGAGGAAGAATTTAGCATGGCTAATGCACCTAATCAGCACATCGTTTGGACCTGCATGTGATACTCCACAACGCAGAGTGTGCACTTTGATACTGTGTAAAGGCAACAGATCACAGACTAACATAGGATGGAATTTTGTATTCCTACCACAAGTCCTGACATCAGTGGACAGAACCTGCAAGAGTAGCCAGCCGATCGTGAGTGCACAGCAGCCAGCCAACCAATAAACCTGATGGAGCACAGGCCCCGGCCAATAGCATGGTGGGGACAGCAGGAAGTTGCCAAATCTGCCATTAACTGACAAAGTCAGAGGTTCAGATGCCATTTTTAAGTGGCACCCAGACATTTACACTGTATTTCAAGCCAACAGCATCCATTCTGCAGAGTCTGTTACAGGACCCAAATATCATCACCTTGACCTGCAGATTCACATTGCTCAGAATAGATAACATATGGCCCCTGCAGTTCAATGATGACTCCCTGCAGATACTCCTTCAGGTTGCCCAGATACGGCAGATGTTCCTCCCCACTGATGGCATCAGGGGATCCTCCCGCCTGACCAAATGCGGAAATTAGCAGATTTGGGTTCACAGGCATACTTGAGCCTAATGCAGAAAGAGGATCAGCAACCGACTCCACAACACCAGAGTGGGTACAACAGTGGCATCAGATCATTGAGATTCTCATGAGGGCAGCAAGACATGGACTTAAGAGACGAGGGCAGGTGGGCAAATGAAGTTTAAGGGACAGCAGCAGATGAATGAGGGTCTGAGTGTACCTCGGCCACATTTGTAGCTTTATGCCTATCAAAGCTCAGATGATGTGTATGGGAGAGGAGACCATTATTTTGGGGGACCCATTATCTGCCAAAGGAATGTGTTCTGATAAGATGATTAGTGTCTATTGAGTCAAAATTCCTTTTCCCATAGTGTCTGCAGGAGAAAATGGCAGATAACGCCAAAGAACATGCAAAACCTGGTGGAGGAGTGACCTACATAAGGACATACTGGCACAGGAGGAGGCAATAGAACTGGCCAATGAGCAGGAGGAGATGGGCAACTGCAGAAGAGAGAAGAGAATGAGGAGACCTCATGCCTGATGTCAATCATCAAGAAGAAAGGAGACACAGAGGACTGGAAAGAGGGACCGTGAATACCACAAAATCTAATTCTGTTTGTTCTTTAATGCAGGTCCTCCCATTTCACAGATGAATTTGTTGAAAAAGACAGACTCATGGGTCTCTCTTATGCATCAATCCATCACCTGAAACCTGAATATCCTTCTGCACTATAGGATTCTGATTCTACGTCATCTGATGCAAACTTTCCGAAACAATATACTTCGCCATCCTGGACAAAAATGGCAAGGGAGATATCATGAAACATTCTTTTATCTTAACAAAAAGTAAGTGACAAACAAACTTTCATAAGGGGAATGATCCCACAAGTAACTGACACCTTAGAGGGCAGAAATGAACTAATAGATGACCACGTACTTGAGAAATTCATTAGAAACTGTTCATTGTCCACCTAGATCAATCACATATTGATCATGCACCCTTATTTTGCATTGGGAGGGATTTTCTGGTCTCCCCATGGGATGTTTCCCATGGCGTGAGGCAGCACGTTGTTAAAGCACCTGTGTTAACATGCAAAGATTTTGTGGAGATTTCAACATTTTCTCAAGTGACTAAATAAGTAGTGAACAGGTCATAATGGAACTGATTATATGGGATTAATGGAAGGGACTGAATGGTGGGAGCCCTACCACCTCACCCACCACAAATCTCCTGGTCCTGCTGCTGTCATTGACTGCACCTCATACCATCAGGAGTTTCCCAGCAAGAGTGTGCCACAGGATCCAACTGGCGTGAACAGCCAGAAAATTCCAGCCATGGTTTAATCCCAGATTCACAAAGAGCAAAACCAAAGAATACTGTGGACAGTGGAGTTAAACAGCACCACACCCTCCTGAAAACTGACGCAATGCAACAATTAATGGCAACAAAATGAATATCCCTAATGTCCTACTTAACAAAATGTTCTGTGGTATCCTAAGAACAGAAGCTGAAATCAGAAGGAAAGAAAATTGAAGCAATTGGCTTTCTCTGTTTATCTCACTGGGAACTAGGAAACAGACACAGGAGAATGCAGCATGGAAAATATAATCAACAAATCCAAAAACAACCTTCTCTTCATCAATAAAAGTAACTGTGATTACGCACTTCGACATGCAAATCACACTGGAAAATATAAATGCAAAACAGGAAAAAAGTTCTTCCTTGTGTGCTGTGCCCAGAGGCAGGTCCCAGATTCATTATTGTCCTGACTTTCCCAAGGCTGTTTTTGTAGAATGTGATTAGCATAGCCTTTTTCTCTCAGAGGCAGGGAGAGGAGGCAGATCCCAAATCAAGAACAGGAACCAAACCCACACTGTTGATATTAATCTGAAGCGCGTGTTAGCAAACTGAGCTGACAGGACCCCTTGGAAAGATGAAATCTACCCAAAGGAACAACTTTTATAATGTCAGCAAATGGAAGTTACTAATGCTCCAAAATAATGAAGCAAAATTTACACGATTTGAAACAACCAACCAAATATATAGAGGACAATATCTGTAAAATAAGCCACCTCCAATTGTCTCATAAGGATCTTCAACAAACTAAATACCTACTCACCAGCAGAGGTTTATATTAATAGCTTCCATATCAACAGCACCTAATGTTTAGTGTTACATGAGGTGCTTTGGGCACTTGTGGTTGAATATGCCATTTTCTCCCCCTCCATTCTCTGTTCAGAGACTTCTTTGGCATTCAAGATGTTCAGGATACATAATGACTTTGACATGCATACTTGACAATGGCATTACATGAATCAGAATCTCTCGCCTTGTGAGACTGGCAGGAAGTCTTTCTCTTTTGTCGTAATAAATGTAACAGGCATGGTGGGAGGTGGGATGTGTGAGTAAACATAAGAAATACCAGAAACATAAGGAGCTTCAAAAGACATATAAAATGTATCAGAAGCACAAAAGTAGTGAAGTGGAGTGAAATTAAAAGGAGACGCATTAAAAGCGGAAAGATCAGAAACCGAGAACAAGCAAGAAGGAAAATTATTAATATTATTGATTATTTTTCACAAACAAATTATTTCACTGATGTCTGTCAGTGGTACTTACAGATACATTCATCTACATCGTCTGGATGATACAGGAATCAAATAATGCATCTAAACAGTGAGATTCAATTTACAATTAAATAATTGTCTGAGACCATTTTTTAAGGGGGTGCAATGGATCTAAAAGGAGAAATAAGTAAATAAATGAGGATGGATAAATGCTGGGATATTTTCCCCTAACTAATTAGGATACAGGAAGACCAACAATTATAAATAAAGAACATTTGCTTATGAAATCGCTATTTCTTAAAGGAGCCAGCTGCAAATAAACCACTTTCTTTCCCACAGTGGAAATGTTGGATTTTTCTTTTCCCTGGCATTCATTTTTTTTCACATTAGGATACAGCAAAATAGCCAACTGAGTTGAGGAATTGTTCAGCTTCCTCCTTTTTGCTCCTCAAGATCAGGAAATTTGAAATCAAATCGAATCAGTCAGAGGTACTTCCCGTATGTATGATTATCCCAGATACCAACCATCCAGAATCTCCCACGTTGTGTAGGTATCAGACAATCATGAAGTACCTTTCCTGTGGCCTAGCAGTATAGGTCACTGAACTAGTAGACCATAAACCTACAGCAACTCTCTGGCATTCCAGTTCAGATCTCATTGTAGTCAATGAATAAATCTGAATTCCAAAATAAACCACACATTGTGGGCATCAACTGTTCCCAAATCCATCCTGGACTGTTTTTAAAAGTTCAATTAAAAGAACACAATTATTTAGTGATTTAACTTTTCAAATATAAATTTGTTCAACTGTAGCTCAGAGAGCTCAGCTTCCACTGGGGTTTAATCTCACGTTCCAGTGTTATTCACACAAATGTTGTGAGAGAAACCACAATAGCAACACAATTTGCAGCACAAAGCCACATTCAGGTGAGATACTAAATAAACAGGTTAAACAGAAAAGCACCTGTTTTAACATGCAAAGATTTTGTGGAGATTTCAACATTTTCTCAAGTGACTAAATAAGTAGTGAACAGGTCATAATGGAACTGATTATATGGGATTAATGGAAGGGACTGAATGGCGGGAGCCCTAGCACCTCGCCCGCCACGGAATCAGATCAGGCGAGGGTCCGACAATGGAAATCTCCACTGAGCTCAGGCGGGAACTTCTGGTCTCGCCTGAGAGAGGCCCTAAAATCCAGCCCAGTGTGTTAAATGGTCTGATCACATTCCTTGGTTTCTTTCATATGAATGTTAAGATAATTACATCCCAAAACTCAACAATAAATAACTCATTCTTGTCTCTGTTTAATTACTGTGGATATTTTCTTAATCACTTGAATTTCATATCAGAACAAGCAATCTTCTGCAGATAATTCACCCCATCGTGCCTACACTAGCTAGCTGCCTGACAGAGCTATCTAATGAATCTCAGTACCCTGCTCACTTTCTGTATAACCTATATAGCCCTGTAAATATTTTCCTGATGAGTAGCCACTTTATTCTCTTTTGAATGCTAGGACTGAATATTCTTCCGCCATTTTCAGGCTGCGCATTCCAGATCACAGCAACTCGCACATGAAAAGATTAAAAGGGAGGAGATTCTTTTAGCCTAAAACAGTCCAAATCCCCAATGCATACAGTCAAAGAAACGGAAACATGCTCGTCTCTTTGCGAAGAAGATACCATAAAGTTATTTAGTACAAAAATTGCTTTATGATATTTCTCTTCCTCCTTCCAAGTAAAGTCTTCTAGCCAAAATAACCAAGGCAGTTACTATAGCTAGTGGTCCAATATCAGTACTGTGATTAGATACCATGACATTATTGTGCCCTTAACAAATATATTTTTAATCATTTTCTCTACAATTTCTAAGCAAACATGTTTTGTTTTGTTTTTGTTATTGGCATCATAAGGTCTGTAATGGCATCTTTTATTGCTGCTTAAATGATTCAAATGGGTTTTTGTTTATTCTAATCTGAGCTTAATGTACTCCATATGAATTTACGACCCTCTTTCCATTGTTGTGGGAAGATTGATTGACAGGTCAGGTGGGACAGTTTTTTTTCCTCTCTCAAGAGTTCTTTTATGTTAGATTCTGGGTTGCTGGCTTGTTAGAAGGTGTTTGGACTCCAGACTAGAGGCAGTGTGTTTATCACTCTCCCTGGTGTTAGAAATTCTACTCGCTATCTGGAAGCAGGTTTTCTTGCCTTCCTGGAGTGAAAATTCTGCTGTTGATGGTTTGCTAGCAAGGAGCCAGCAGTAGCACCATCTCTACCTCGAGCTGCTGGGATTTCCAGAACGGCGAAGCCAGAGTTTCAATTCTCCAACCAAAGGACTATTTCACAGCAGGTGTTGCAAAGTTGCAAAACCACTTGAGCATTCTTATTTTCTCTGCGAAATCTGAGATGGGTGTGTGTTTGTAAGGAAGTTTGTTTGATTGGAACAGTGCATTTAACTGTTAAGGTTTACAAAATATCATGTTTTTTTCTCATTGGTAATTGCCAATGTCATTACTAATTTTCTTTTTAAATGTTAACTGTACTCTTAAATAAACATCTTTTGATAAAAGCTCCCTAGTGGGTTGTTTGAATCATATCTGGAGTGAAACATTTTATGCTTACATGCCAAATTCAAAGTACAAGTCTTATAATCTAGGTTGACTTCATACAGTATCTTGAAATTTTATAACTGGACTATAACAGTATGCATAGAAAGGGCATAATAGAGAGAACAAAGCACAATGAACAGTACAGCACAGGAACAAGTCCTTTGGCCCTCCAAGAATATAGATAGACTGGAAAGTTGCGCAGAAAAATTGTATATGGAATTTAATCCGGACAAATGTAAGGTGATGCATTTTGGTAGATCTAATTCAGGTAAGAGCTATAAAATAAATGGCAGCCCATCATGAGCATAGACATACAGAGAGATCAGGGAGTGCAGGTCCACAAATCCTTAAAAACGGCAGCACAAATGGAAAAGGTGGTGAAGAAAGATGGAAAAAAGTTATCGAATATAAAAGTTGACAAATTATGTTGTAGTTTTATAAAATGTTGGTTCGGCCACATTTGGAATACTGTGTCTAATTCTGGTCACCGCATTACCAGAAATACGTGGAGACTTTGAAAAGTGTGCAGAAAGGGTCTACCCAATCAGGTTTACCTTTTAAACCAACCGCTTATATCTCTCTATTCCCCATTTGTTCTGATGCCTATCAAGATAAGTCTTAAATGTGGCTAATGTAACTGCCTCAACCATCTCACTTGGCAACATATTCCAGGCCCCTACTATCCTCTGTGTAAAAACCTTTCCCAGCACAACTCCACTGAACCTTTCCCCTTTATCTTGAACTTGTGTTCCCTTGTAATTGTCATTTCTGCCCTGGGAAAAAGCTTCCAACTCTTCATGCTACCTATACCTCTCATAATTTTATAAACTTCTATCAGGTCGTCTCTCAGCCTCTGTCCCTTAAGAAGAACAATCCCAGTTTATTCAGTCTCTCCCTCATAGCTAATACCCTTCATACCAGGCAACATCCTGGTAAACCCTTTCTACACTCTTTCCAAAGCCTCCACGTCCTGGTAGTGAGTGACCAGAATTTGACACAGTATTCCAAATGTGGTAGAACTGACATTTTATAAAACTGTAACATAATTTGCCAATTTTTATACTCGATGTCCTGTCCAATGAAGGCAAGCATGCCATTTGCTTTTTTCATCACCTTTTTCATTTGTGCTAACATTTTTAAGGATTTGTGGACCTGTACTCACAGATCTCTCTGTGTGTTTATGTTCCTGATGGTCCTGTCATTTATTTATAGCTTCCACCTGAATTGGATCTACCAAAATGAATCACCTCACATTTATCAGGATTAAATTCCATCTGTCATTTCTCTGCCCAATTTTCCAGTTTATCTATATCCTGCTGTGCTCCCTGACAACCTTCATCAATAGCTGCAACTCCACCAATCTTAGTATCATCATAAACTTACAAACAGCAGAGATCCCAGCAATGATCACTGCAGACCACCACTAGTTATAGTCCTCCATTCAGAAAAACATCCTTCCATCGGTACCCTCTGTATTCTATGGCCAAGCAAGTTCTGAATCTATCTGGCTAGTTCACCAGTAATCCTGTGAGATTTAACTTTTGCACCAGCCTGTCATGAAGGCCCTTGTCAAATACCTTACTAAAGTCCATGAAGACAACATCCACAACCCTTCCCTCATCAATCATTTTTGTCACCTCCTCAGAAAACTCAATTACATTAGTGAGACATGACCTTCCAAGTGCAAAACTATGCAGTTCTGTCACTAACAAGACCATTCAGCTCTAAATACGTATTGATCCTATTCCTAAGAATCTTCTCTAACAGGTTCCCTATCATTGACATCAAGCTCTCTGACCTATAATTAACTAATTATCCTTGTTACCCTTCTTTATTAACAGCAAAACATTGGCTATTCTCCAATCCTCTGATGCCTCACCCGGGAAAAGTGAAGAAACAAAGATTTCTATTAGAGGCCCAGCAATTTCATCTCTTGTCTTTCTCAGTAATCTGGGATAGATGCCATCTGGCCCTGGGGATTTGTCTACCTTAATGCCTTTTAATTCACCTAATACTTCCTCCCTTGTAATAATGAAGTTCTAAAGGGTTTACACAGCCCTTCAAAGCACCATCAAACAACGTATCTCTTACTTTTGTGAATATCAATGCAACGTACTCATTAAAGATCTCACCAACTTCCTTTGGTTCTACATATAATTCCCTGCCTTTGTCCTTAAGTGGATGAACTCTTTCTCTAGCCACCCTCTTGTTCCTAATATATGTGTAAAGCGCCTTTAGATTCTCCTTAATCCTGTCTGCCAAGGACATTTCGTGACCCCTTCCTGCCCTCCTAACTCCCTGTTTGAGATCTTTTCTATCTTTCCTGTATTTTCTAAATGCTTCATCTATTTTTAATTGCCTAGACCTCATGTATGCATTCTTTTTCTTTTTGACTAGATTAACAATTTGTCTTTTCATTCATGAATTCTGCGTTCCCTATCCTTTCTTTTCATAGGCAAAAGACTGTCCCTGCACTCCTATCAACTGCTCCTTAAAATACTCTCACATGCCAAATGTGGATTTACCCTCAAACAGCCTCTCCCAAACAACAGCCTCCAAATTCTGCCTAATCTTGTTCTTTTAGGCTTCCCCCAATTTAGCACATTAACCCGTGAACAACACTTGTCCTTTTCCATCAAAATCCAAAAGCTTACAGAATTTTGGTCACTATTTGTCGTATGTTCCCCACTACTGCAACTTTGATGACCTGGCTGGGTCATTCCTTAGTAGCAGGACCAGTACAGCCCCCTCTCTAGTCAGATGATCCACATATTGTTCCAAAAAGCTTTCCTGGACACATTTAATCAATTCCGCACCATCTGAACCCTAAGCCCTAAGGGATTTCTAGTCATTATGAGGAAAATTAAAGTCTCCGACTACAACAACCCTGTAATTTCTACATCTAACTAGAATCTACTTACATATCTGTTCCCCAACTTCCCGTGGGCTGTTGGGAGAATTGTAGTACATCCCCATCATAATGATTGCCACTTTCCTGTTTCTGAATTCTACCCACAGTGTCTCATTACATGATTCTTTCAAGATGTCCCCCCTTTCTACAGTTGGTGAAATCATTCTAATTTAATTAACTCATCATCAATATGCAAGCTATAAATGGCAGAGAGCATCCCATGCTTTCCTGGACAGGCTTAGTATACTTGTAAAGTTAATGTACTTTTGAAAATGAAGAAGTGTTAATGGGATTCGGGATGAGACTGGGATGCAAGGAGGATGTAAAAGTGAGAACAAATAACATATTCAAAGGGGAAAGGAAAGGAAATCCAGGAGAGAACACTTAAGATGAGTCTGACAGCAGAGCAAAAAGTGTGAAAGTAAGGAATGGAAACGGGTCATTCAAGTGAGGACATGATCTTGCCGGGAAGAGAGACAGGTTAACTAGGCAATCATCCAATCTGGACAATTGAGGGAGGGAAGAAAGGAAGATAACATAGTTTTTAAACCTATGGTTTTTTATCGTCCTGTGTTTTGTTCCAAAGTTCAAACTAAAACCAAAAGACAGCATCATTCTGTGAAATATTTGAAGATCATCCATTGTGTTGTCTCGCAACCAGGGGAACCTTTTCAGTTTGAAGGGTGCCAAATGCAATATAAGGGAATGGGGCATGCGTTGGTGAGCTGGTACACTTAAGTGGGCCTTGATGATAGAATTACGGAACATTTGGGAAATACTGGGCAGGGAGAAGAGTACATTAGCAATGGAGTACTTCTGAGGAAGAAACGTAGAACAAATAAAATGCCTGTTCTAGAGAATTTACTAGAACAGTAAATGCTGCATCTATTTTTAATTGCCTAGACCTCATGTATGCATTCTTTCATGTATCATGTACGCATGGATGCGGGAGCAGAGAATCATTAAGCTAAAATTAGTTCTTAACTTTTACTCGTGTTTCATTCATGGATGTCCTGTGATACAATGGAACAATTTAACTAACATCAGAGGCTCACTACAATATTACAATCATGCAATATTAGACTGTTTAATAATTTATCTATACTTATACCTTCAGGGACTTGTTTCTGAGGGAGATGTGTTATTGGCAAAGCAGATCCGACAGCTGGAATCCCATTTGTCACAGCCAACCTTGAACTCAATCCCTGATATGGTTTTTTTGTAGTTTCAATTATAGCCACTGTGCTGAATGTTTGCATTGTTTGAGTTGTTTTCAATATTGTTTCTGTGGAAGCTGATGAGACCAACTCGGTCATCGCAGCCCCTTTGATTGAAGTTGTAACTCTCGGTGTGGTCGTCACCTGAAATGTATTGGGTGCCCTGCTGTCTGTCACTGCACCCACTGTAGTTGCCATGATTTCATTCATTTCTTTATCAGCATTTGGACTGTTTATTTTCCAGCTGAAGTAATTACCTTCCGGTTCGCTGACTACTGTTGTTGTTACTTCTTCACTCCTGTCGACATTTGTATTTGAGAATTCTGGGAAATTTAACATTTCTGAAGTCAATACGTTGACGTCTTTTTGTGTCGTATTTGCAGTAAGAATAGTTTTACTTGTCAGAGGTAATGCTGTGGTGTCGTGACTACTCAGTGTGAAGTTTTCACTGTTAGAATAAGTTGTCCCCAATGTCGCAGTTCTGCTTTCATTTTTGGTGACCTCACCAAATACGGTTGAAATTGTCACCGGTACTGGAACTTGTTTCTTACTCTTCATTGTTCCTTCAGTTTCCTCTTCATCATGGATGACTGCATCATTCTGCATCGCTCTTGTTGTCGTGTAAATACTATTGTTAATTTCACTAGCATCAGCACCAGGAATGGAAGAGGATTTTGTCGCTAAGACTGTTACAACGTCTTTCTGTTGAGACGGTAGAGTTTTATCCCAGTCAGCATCCTCTGTACTTGCATTGAATGGATTCTGAAATGGCACCATTGTTGTAGTTGTAGGCAAAATATCAAGGCCAGTCATGGTGATTACATTTTCATTTTCTGCCTTATTGGTTTGTTTTGTTTCTTCTACATGGGCAATGCTAGGATTTATTGCCACAGCTAATGTTCCTAATGAAGACCTCATATTATTACTGGAAGTAGTGGAACTTGCTGTTTCTCCGTTTAACACTGTGTCACTTTTTACGCCATTATTGTTTCCACTATAGCTTGTGATACCTTCTGGCTTTGCAGTAGAAATCTCAAATATTTGTGTGTTCCTTCTTTGCCGTTTCTGAATGGGCAATGATCTCAACTCTGGTAAACAGATGAGAGTGGCCAAGATAGCCACACAAGCGTGAAATTCTGTTGGTCTCATCATTAGCCAATACGTGCAAAGGTTAAGGAGTTTTCCTGGAGAGCTGCACAAAGAAATCTGGAACAATAAAAAAAAGCCAAATGTTATTTGCGAAGCATTTATCTACTGCCACCGCAGTATTAATGCTGTTCAAAGTAAACTATCTAGCACAAGTATATCTCAACCATCACTTAATGTGCACATCAAAGTTTGGAAAGTACAGGGCAATAAGCTATACAAAAATATATTTGCCTGCTGAATAAAAGAAATCAAACTTCCACACACTTCTAAGCAAAAATCAGATTGCTATTATAAAGTGGAATGAGATAACTTAAACATAAGGTACACTGTAGCTAGATGAAACATCAGCTTGTAGGAAAAATAGAGATTTCATCCCTTGAAACGTGTATGTTTTTGTAAACAAAACTGACCAATTCCCTCGGGAAACTGTAATTTCATGAAGCACAGAGCACGGTAGCACAGTGGTTAGCACTGCTGCCTCACAGTATCAGGCACTTGGGTTCAATTCCTGGCTTGGATCATGTCTTCACATTCTCCCGTGCCTGTGTGGGTTTCCTCCAGATGCTCTGGTTTCCTCCCACAGTCCAAATGACGTGCTGGTTAGATGCATTGGCCATTCTAAATGCTCCCTCAGTGTACCCGGACTATGGCGGCCAGGGAATTTTCACAGTAACTTCATTGCAGTGTTCATGTCAGCCTACTTGTGACATTAATATACAACTGGATTAGTAAATTTGCAGATGACACTAAAGTCGGTGGAGTGGTAGATAGTGAAGAGGGGTGTTATAGTTTGCAGAGGGACTTGAACAAGTTGCAGAGCTGGGCCGAGAGGTGGCAAATGGAGTTTAATGTGGAAAAGTGTGAGGTAATGCACTATGGCAGAAATAATAAATGTGTAGAGTATAGGGCTAATGGTAGGATTCTTAGTAGTCTTGATGAACAGAGGGATCTTGGTGTGTATGTGCATAGATCCCTGAAAGTAGGCAGTCAAGTCGAGAAGGTTGTTAAGAAGGCATATGGAGTCTTAGCTTTTATTGGTAGGGGGATTGAATTTCGGAGCCGCAACGTCATGTTGCAACTGTACAAAACTCTAGTGCGGCCGCACTTGGAGTATTGTGTGCAGTTCTGGTCCCCACATTATAAGAAAGATGTGGAGGCATTGGAGAGGGTACAGAGGAGGTTTACCAGGATGTTGCCTGGTATGGAGGGCAGGTCTTATGAAGAGAGGCTGAGGGATTTGAGGTTGTTTTCGTTAGAAAGGAGGCGGCTAAGAGGGGACCTTATTGAAACATATAAGATGATTAGAGGTTTAGATAGGGTGGACAGTGATAGCCTTTTTCCTAGGATGGAGAAAGCTAGCACGAGGGGACACAGCTTTAAATTAAGGGGTGATAGTTATAGGACGGATATCAGAGGTAGGTTCTTTACCCAAAGGGTGGTTCGGGAGTGGAATGCCCTGCCTGCAGCAGTTGTAGATGCGCCAAGTTTGGTGGCGTTTAAGAGGTTAGTTGATAAGTATATGGAAGAGAAGGGAATGGTTTAGTTTGGAGGGGCATTGCTTTTTATATTGGTCAGCGCAACATCGAAGGCCGAAGGGCCTGTTCTGTGCTGTAATGTTCTATGTTCTATGTTAACTTTAAAAGAAACAAAGACCAATTTAATCAGGAATTACCTTTTTATACAGAGACTTCTCTGACAGCGGGTGGTAGACACTGGGCCAACATGCCAATGCAGATGAAATGGAAAGTCAGTGTTCCTCGCCTCCTACTTCATTTTTCTGGTGTATTATTCAATGAACACCCACACGATGGCAACAATATGATAGCTTTTTCCAAATAACCACCACAATTTACCAGGAATTAAAGTCTCCATGGGGATTTATGTAATGGGCCAAAGATAAAAAAGTTGGTTACATTTTTACATTTAAGATCCTCCCCGCAACAGATGGATTAGAGGTAATTGGCTCCTTGATCTCCACCTCAATCAAAGGCCAAAGGCACAACAGTAGGCCAATGATGTTCGCAGCAGCTATTATCCTGCCTTTCTGCAGTGCTAGGCCCAGCCATTTGTAAGCCTGTTTTGTAATGAGACTAAAGTAAATGAGCCCAATGCAGGTTTTGTGATACGCTAGCTTGAGACAGCAGTCAAGCACTCACTTTGAGAAATGCACCATTTCAAAGCTGCAGTAAACCTTTGATACTAATTCAGCATCACCGCACACTGCCTTTGAAGCAGCTGCAGTGTAGGAGAGATTGCAAAGTAGATTTGGAAAAAGATGCTTTGGTTTCTGTTGAGGTTCATTCGGAGTATTTGCATGATGCTGGACTCTGCATTTTATGAGCAGTACCCAAAGGTGCACACCAAAGCAAAGATCAACTACTACGGTTGGACATTGGGGAGAGTTATAGAACAAAGAGACCTAGGGGTACAGGTTCATAGCTCCTTGAAAGTGAAATCATATGTGAATAGGATGGTGAAGAAAGCATTCGGCATGCTTGGTTTCATTGGTCAGAACACTGAATACAGAAGTTGGGACATCTTGTTGAAGTTGTACAGACATTAGTAAGGCCACACCTGGAAAACTGTGTACAGAAAGCATATTATTAGACTAGAAAGAGTGCAATAAAGATTTACTAGGATGCTTTTGGGACTTGAAGGTTTGAGTTACAAGGAGAGGCTGGATAGACTAGGATTTTTCTCCCTGGAGCACAGGAGGCTTAGGAGTGCTCTTATAGAAGTCTATAAAATAATGAGGGGCATAGATACGGTAAACAATCAACTTCTTTTCCCAAGGATAGGGGAGTCTAGAACTAGAGGAAATATGGTTAAGGTGTGAGAGGAAAGATACAAAAGGGTCCAGAGGGGCAATTTTTTCACTCAGAGGGTGATGAGTGCGTGGAACAAGCTGCCAGAGACAGTAGTAATGGCAGGTACAATTTTGTCTTTAAAAAAAACACTTGGACAGTTACACGGGTAAGATTGGTACACAGGGATATGGGCCAAATATGGGCAATTGGGACTAGCTTAGAAGTAAAAACTGAGTGGCATGGACAAGTTAGGTCGAAAGGCCTGTTTCCGTACTGTAAACCTCTATAACTCTCTGACTAAGGGATTTTCACAGTAACTTCACTGCAGTGTTAATGTAAGTCTACTTGTGACACTAAAAAATAAATTACTATTGGAGATAACCAAATCAGTGAAAGATGTTCCTTGGTCCGCCTGAAGATTTTTGGTCATCCAGTGCAAAGAGTTGTTCAAGGCCAAGTGTTACAGACTGGAACATTCCAAGGTCCATGACTACGTGCTGAGGAAGAACTAAGCTTGAGGCAGCCTCCGCAAAGGCACAATTGGGAAAGTTTTCAATCTAAGGCCTTCCAGCCAAAGTAACAGAGGGGCTGGTAACTATGTAAAACCCCTTGGGCTGTATGCTTGATATTAAATGTATAAAGTAAATACAAGATGCATTTCAATTGTATTGAGGCAGATCAGAGTGCAACATGCTGAATTTCATTGCACTATGATATCCAATTTGATATACAAGTAATTTGCAAAGAAGACCTCCCTTCACAGCTTGTTAAAAGTTAAATAAAATATCTGCATTTTGATGGCTTGATGATTGAGAAATATGGCCCAGATCTTCCAGTTTCCTGATAATCAAAGAACAGATTACAACAGAAAATGTTCCACGGAACCCCTCAGAAGTCTCAACCCACTAACTCTATGAGAAGCTTCGGTAGTTTGAACTTCCAATGGACAACTCTCCTCTTCCCAGGGACGATCCAAAAAGTCTCTAACTCTGGGTTAGAATGGGAAACTTTACTCAATGTTGACGCATTAGTTGAATAATTACCTGGGAAATGTTAAACAGAAAAGCTTGACCAAACTCCACCACCTGGCTCCTTCCAGATCTCCTGATTCCCCTGACCGGACATGACTAGCCCCCACTATCAAACTACCCCCTACTGATGCCACAACTGCCCCCAATCCAATTTGACCCGTCTCAAGACCTGACAATCTCTCCCTACCTGACCCAAATATGCCCCAAGCCATCAACCATTACCCACGTGCCACCCTATTCACATGCTACCTGACACAACTGACACCCTACATAAGATAGAGAAGCAGAATTAAGTCATTCAGCCCACTGAGTTTGTTCTGCCATTCAATAATGGCTGACATGATTCTCATCCCCATTCCCCCGCCTTCTCCCTCTAATCTTTGATCCCCTTATTGATCAAGAAGCTATCTATCTCTGGCATTAAGACCCTCAATGACCTGGCCTCCACAGCCCTCTGTGGCAATGAATTCCACAGATTCACCATTCTCTGGCTGAAGAAATTCCTCCTCATCTCAGTTTTAAAGAAGTACCCCTTCACTCTGAGGTTGTGCTCTCGAGTTCTCGTCTCTCCCACTAGTGAAAATATTGTCTCTATGTCCATTCTATCTAGGCTGCTTACCCTACTTGTCACCCTACCAACTCATCACTTGCCACCATGCTATCCTAGTCACCTGCAACCCTACTACCTCACCGCCTCAACCTACTACCTTCCATAAATGTGGCAACCATCAAAAAAATTAATATTCTTTTCCTTGGGACTTCAGCTCTTACCTTGCCTGGATTCTACTCTTGGGGCCACATTCACCCATGCAGAGGGCTAATATGCTATTCATCATATTGGTCTTTATTGATATGCCAATTAAAGCAAAGGAGGGCAAATCCTGGCACTGAGTGTCACAGCCCATGAATTGCCTCTTTGCTATCATTTGCTTTGTAGGGGCAACACAGTGGCACAGTAGTTAGCACTGCTGCTTCACAACGCCAGGGACACAGGTTCAATTTCAGCCTCAGGTGACTGTGTAGAGTTTGCATGTTCTTCCCATGCCTGCGTGGGTTTCCTCCGGGTGCTCCAGTTTCGTCCTGCAATTCAAAGATGTACGGGTTATGTGGATTGCTATGCTAAATTGGCCCTTAGTCAGGGTACATGGGGTTATTGGGATAGAGGCTGCGATTGTTGTCAGCACTGGTTCGATGGGCTCCTGCTGCACTGTAGGGATCCTATGATTCTAAATGGAGGCTCTAACCTTTCCTACAACAAAGAGAAACCTCCTGGATTAGGTAGGGATTCAGCACAAGCATCTTGCCCTTATTTTGTGAGGAGGCTCTGAGGGTCTCCTGTCAAGGGTATGGTTCAGTACTGGCAGGATCGCCAGGAATTGCAGATTGTTTGTTTCTAAGACATCATTAAGAAACAATATAAGAATGATGTACTTCTGTCAGCAAAGTCTACATACGGTGTAAATGAGTTATTGGACAATTAGTTAATACCAGTATTAATAATGTGGCTGTGTCATTTTTGCTTGTAGTTAATATTTTATCCATCAATAAATTTTAGCCTGTGTACATTGCTCAGGCAAAAAAATTATTTTTCATTTTTGGAGGTTTTGTTTTTACACAAATCATTACACAACTCGGGAGAAAGCCCTTTGGAGGATAGTGGAAGGATTCCCTAGCTGATAATCATCTCATTGAACCACATTATGAATGCTCCTTCCGTGACCAACAAGTCCTGACGTTGAGCTTGAACCCAGAGGTTCTGGCTCAGAGGGAGGGATGCTACCCACTGCAACACAGGACTTCCTACTTTTGGAGGTTACAAGACATTTCAGGCATCCCATTTGTTCAGTGAGCAGTGTGTCACACAGCTAGGAGTCAATCCATACATGGTAATCAATAAACACAGAGGCTTTCATTCACAATGCAGTGTCTCTGTTTATGGAACCTGTCTTTTAGCTGTAAAATATCAATACAAATGTTGAGGGAAACATCCAAGCTGGATCAAGGTTAGCTGCTGCGTTGGACTTATCTATTGGATGATTCACACTATTAATCCAAGATGACATCCTAAAAGTGCTTAGAGCAGTAATGTTACAACTTAATATTTACATCTCCAATTTTACACTGCAGTCAGAATGTTAATTATGCATCCCCAGATTTATTACAAACTAATAAAAGGCTATGACACAGGCTCATTTAAAAGTAAAGACTATTTTTAAAAACATCCCGAATCAATCACATAAACATACCAACAAGTTAACATAAGTTTGAGGACTATCAAACACGACCGCACAGCAATAAAAACTAAACTATCTGTATAATAGTGGTTACATTTGCATTGTTGGTTTGATTGAAGCTCTCATATAAACTTTTAATTTTTATTATAGTTAGCTCCCAATCCAGCATATGTTCCTCCCTACCCTTCTTCCCTGTCTCATATCCCAGCATTATCCCTCCTCTTGCCACTCAGACTGACTTTGGAGTCTGATCATTTTCTTCTTGGACAAGAAAAATATTCTATCACTAAGTGCTCCCAAGCCTTCAATCCTATTTGACTAGAACCACTTCTTTCTCCCAATTATCCAAGTTTGCCAACTTAAAACCACTGGAACATTCCAGCACTGATCTTAAAAGAACAAAGTGAACAGCCAAACATAATAATTTTGTGATGCTAAATTACTCTATTAGGTTCATTTTACAAATATTTCTTGATATAGTTCTTAGCACTCCTTCGATAGCTCAGCTGGTAGAGCAGAGGGAGGACTGTAGAGTTTTCAAAGGTATTATTTGGTTGCTGGTTCAATTCCGGCTCGAAGGAATTCAATTTTTGACAGCATAGTGGTTAGCACTGCTGTCTCACTGTGCCAAGGACCTGGGTTCAATTCTTTGAGTAACTGGATAGAGTTTGCATGTTCTCCTCATGTCTGTGTGGGTTTCCTCTGGGTCCTCTGGTTTCCACCCACACTCCAAAAATGCGCAAGTTAGGCAGATTAACCATGTAAAATTGCCCCTTAGTGTCGATTAAGGGGATTAGTGGCATAAATATGTGGGATTATGGGGATAGCACCTGGGTAAGGTGCCGTTTAGATGGGTCATACAGACTCAATGGGCCAAGTGGCCTCCTTCCACACTGTACAAATTCTATAATTCTATGATACGCATGGACAATACAGAGTCAATCAATTTAGGGATGAACATGATGTGAGATTTTAGGCAGTCTGGTTCATCCTAGATAGCAACTGAGAAAGGGTTGAAGTTGGTGACAAGGTACACAGAGCTTTCGGTGACAATGGTTTTGATCTTCTCAGTGTTTAGCTGGAAACAACCGCAGCTGATCCAGGACAGGATATCAAACAAGCAATCTGTCTGTACCAAAGCAATGGAGGTACAAAGTGAGCAAATAAGAACTTTCAGCTGATCGCAGTGAGTGTGTACGTTGGGAGCTGAATCCACATCTGCAAAAATTGTAACATAAGCATAAAAGCATTAAGGGAAATAAAATGAGGAAAGAGTGAATATAAAACTACCAGCAATAAGCTCAACAAAAAAAAAAAGGAAAAGGATCAAAAAGCAAGAAAAGGGATACAATAAGTGGGGAAATTTTGCATGGGTTTCCTATGGGTATTCTGGTTTCTTCCCACAGTCTAAAGATGTGTGGATTAGGTTGATTAGTTAGGCTAAATTGACCCTAGTTTTAGGGGGATTAGCAGAGTAAACATGTGGGGTTACGGGGATAAGGTGAAATTCTGGTTGGTGCAGGCTCAATGGGCTGAATGGCCTCCTTCTGTACTGTAGGGATTCTATGATTCTGTGAAATTAATCAGTGCGACAAAATGTAGTGAATGTGGTGATGTAGATGAACTATCACAAAAGACTAGTGCAGAAGTTTAAGGCACAAGGAATTAAGGGAACGCTTTAAGAACTATATGAACAGTCAGCCGTTCAGCTCCTTGTCATTCAGTTTGATTATGGTTTAGCTCTATCTTAACCCCATTGACTTACCTTGGTTACATAAGCTTTAGTAATATTGCCTAATAGAAACTATCAATCTCAGTTTTGAAATTCTCCATTAATCTCGCTTCAACAGCTTCCTTTTTGGAGGGGGGGACAGATAGCTTGGAGTTCAGTGGGTGGAGGGGAGGTTGGTTTGAAAGTGTTCCAGACTTCTACCACTGTGCAAGAAGTGCTTTCTGACATCAGCCCTGAACAAGGTAGAACTATCACTATCCACCAGAAGAAACAGTCTGTCTATTTGCTTAACAGTTTATCTACACAATGAAATCCTTTAATCATAGGATAACTGCAGAAGGAGGCCATTCAGTCCATCAAATCTGCACTGACCATGATGTCATCCAAGCCCTGTCTCCATTATCCCATGCATTTATTCTAGCTAATACCCCTGACACTAAGGGCAATTTAGCATGGCTAATCCACCTAACCCACACATCTTTGGACTTTGGGAGGAAACTGGAGCATCCGGTGGAAAACCACAGAGACAGAGGGAAAATGCGTAAACTCCACACAGACAGTGACCTAAGGCAGGTATCGAACCAGGGTCCCTGGTGCTATGAGCAGCAGTGCTAACCACTGTGCCATTGTGCTGCCTCATCTTAAACGCCTCAGTTAGATCCACTTCTTAATCTTCTGCAGTCAAGTGAACACAAGCCTAATCTATCCAACCTACCCCAATAATTCAGCAATTTTAACTCATGAATCTTTCTGGTGAATTTGCCCTCCACCCTCTCTATGGCCAGTATATCCTTCCTGAGTTGGGGGAATAGAACTGAATGCAGTATTTCTGATGGCATCTCACCAGAACACAATACTGCTGGAACATAAGTTTTACTGTTCTGTTCTCCAGTCCTCTATGAGAAAGGCCAACATTCCATTAGCCTTTTTAATTATCTTTTGTATCTGTCCATCAGCTTTTATTGGTTTTTTGCACTTGGAATCTTAAATCTCTGCACTCACTTTCATTCCTTGGCACCTCCTTATTTAGAAAATACCCTTATCTATCTTTCTTAGGTCCAAAGTGGATGACCTCATACTTTTCCACATTAAACTGCCACAATTTTTGCCCACTCACCCAAACTATCAGCGTCGCTTTTGTGACTTCCTGCTCTCATCTGCACGATTCACTGTGTTATATTACTTAGTCTTGTAAGCAAACTTAGCTCTCCATTCCTTCATCGAAGCCCTTTCTAAGAAGGGCAGCAAATTGGATTAAAAACTTGTCGGAATGGAAGAAACAGGGAGGATGAATTAAAGATGAGATTCTCAGTGATTGGAAGTGTGTTGTTGTACCTAGTAGGGGGTCTGTCCTATACCAACTTCTGTTTATTGTGTACATCAATTAATTGGTTACGGAGTGAGAGGGAATCTAGAGATGCAGGACAAAATAAAATGAGAGTCACACTAAATAGTACCTTGGAGCAAAGTTATGAAGCGGATAATGGAACTGGTAACAATTCAATGTCAGTAAAGTGAGGTTAATACATTTTTAGTTGAAGAAAGTAACAATTCTATTTTGAATAGAGAAAGCTCCATAAAATGGAATATTCAGGTTCACAATATAGTAAAAGAACAGGTCAAATCAATAGGGCCGTAAAAAAGTTAATGCAAAACTATAACAGGTTATAAAAAGTTGAGGTATGGCAGTAAACCTAAATTAATATTTGTAAACCAAAAGAGAAAATGCTGGAAAATCTCAGCAGTGCTGGCAGCATCTGTAAGGAGAGAAAAGAGCTGATGTTTCAAGTCCAGATGACTTTTTGTCAAAGTAGAATTGTTACTTTCTTCTAATATATTAGTCCCATTTTACTGACATTGAATTTAATATTCATAAAGTCACCATTGGAACAATATGCAGGGCTTTTTTTTATTTTTTCATGGAGCATGGGTGTTGCTAGCAAGGTCAATATTTATTGCCCATCCTTAATTGCTTCATTGCAAGCCTACTTGTGACACTAAAATATTTATAGAATCTTGAGGAAAGGCAGCAGTGAGCTTCTTTGGGCTCCACATTGTAGAAGGATGTTCAGGTGACTGAGATGCTACAGCACAGCTTCATTCAGGATGCTGCTTGGTGCAAGGAAATTTAAATGTGAATACAGGGTACAAAAATGGGAACTATCTTCATTGGAATAGAGGATATTTTTGAGGCCTTTGAAAAGGGTTGTTAAAAGCATAAAGGGACAGAGTTGATTGAAATAGACTTTTGCAGCACTTGAACGTTTTAGAACAAAAGGACTTCAATGTGAAAATAAATAGCAGAGATTTAGAACAGACAGTAGGAGAAACTTATTTTTTGCATGGGAGGTCACAGGGCGGCATGTGGAATGTGCTTCGGTTAGTAACTGGAGCAGAGTTCATGATCAGCAATTTCCTCGGAGCTGCTTCCATTCCACCACTGCAGTCCATCAGAAGATGCAGCAGAAATTCTGATCAGGCAGATAAATATAGCTTCCGTCGCACTTCCAACAGAGTTACAGCAGAAAAGCGGGCATATAAAATTTGAGAAAATTGACATAGAATCAGGCCATTCAGCCTAATTGCTCTCTGGTGGTAATTATGTCCAAACAAGGCTCCTGCTAGTTTGCTTCATTGAAACCTAAAAGCACAAACTTTTTTTTTAGAAACCTACAGTGCAGGAAAAGGCCATTTGACCCATCAAGCCTGCAACAACAACAATTCTATCAGGTCCTATACCCACAACCCCATATATTTACCCCACCAATTCTTCTAATCTACATTAAGGGGAAACTTACCATGGCCAATGCACCTATCCTACACATCGTTGGACTTTGGGAAAAAACTGGAGCACCCGACCATGAGGAGAATGTGCAAAAACCACACAGTGACCCAAGCTGGGAATCAAACCAAGATCACTGGAGTTGTGAGACAGCAGTGTTATCCACTGTGCCACCTTCTTCTTTAGCTATTTAGCAGCCTGGCTCATGTCAATATTAAATCAGATGGATGAGTGGCAGGAATGGAAATAAAGAATTATGGAAACTAGGCAGGTACATGGATGGAAAGACTGGATGTGCTGTTCTGTAAGTTCTATGTCATTAAGATAGTTAAGTATCATTGTAAAATGTCCCTTCGCAAGTTCACCAAATGAAAAGTTAGATGCACGTGTAAACATAAGCAGCAAATCCGCAATGGGATATGGAATGTAATGCAAGAGGAAAGCCAATAGATGGTAACAATAGAGAGTAGCTGAGGAGAAAACACCCAGATTTATCCCTGATCAGTATAGAATTAGTAGTTGTCAACCACAATTGCTTCCTTGTCAGGACAAACTGAACTAGGAATCCTGACCACTATCCAACAATCTTTGTTGGAAGTGTGCATGTGCAAATATTGATTTGTATTTATGTAGTGTTCCACAAAAGAAGTGTTAGACTTGAGCTTAAGTTTATTTATTAGTGTCAGAAGTAGACTTACATTAACACTGCAATGAAGTTACTGTGAAAATCTAGTCGCCACACTCGGGCACCTGAGGGAGAAATTAGCATGGCCAATGCGCCTAACCAGGACGTCTTTCAGATTGTGGGAGGAAACTGGAGCACCTGAAGGAAACCCATGCAAATATGGAAAGAATGTGCAGACTCAATACAGACAATGACCCAAGCCGGGAATTGAACCCAGGTCCCTGTAAGCACTGCTGTGATGCAGCAGTGCTAACCACTGTGCCAACTTCACGTTGTTCGTACATTTGTGTAATTAGTAAGAGATAAATGATCAAATTGTACTGAGAATAAGCTAGGGATGAAAAGTCTTAATTTGTACCTATTATTGGGATTTTATGAATTTTGGGATTTGTTGTTGTCTTAAAGCTGGCATACAGCTTTAAGAAAAATTGAACTTTGGGTCAGAAAGTTGATTGGAGCACTTGGTGTTCCAGAACCTCCTGTCAAAAAGATACAAATTACAGATAGCACTTAGAAAGGACAACAGAGTTCTGAAGTTAATTATTTCAAGGAAGGTAGTCTGAGTAGGTGTACAAAGGTCTCTCTTTTTGATACAAATTATAGTTAGCAATTAGAAAAGAGGCTGAGAGAAATTCAGAGTGAGAGAGCTCAGTTTTGATGTATATAGCTTCATCAGTTAGGGTGGACTGGAAAATTAAAGTCTTAAAGCTGCAAAGGGATTTGTATGTGTTAAAAGTTAATATCTGGAAGAGTGCCATGAGTCAAGACACCAGGTCCTAAGAACCAAGAAGCGAACATTCTAGAAGTCCCAGGATCGACAGGAAAGACGGACCAACATACACTGAACTTGTATATTGTGCCATGTCTCAAATAGTGAAATGTTAAATATTAATCTTCATTACCAAATAAACGTTTTTAGTTTGCATTCTAAAGTAGTAAGTTTATTTGTTTATTTATTATTGTCACAAGCAGGCTCACATTAACGCTACAATGAAGTTATGTGAAAATCCCCCTAGTCACCACACTTCAGCACTTGTTCAGGTACACTGAGGGAGAATTTAGCATGGCCAGTGCACCTAACCAGCACGTTTTTTTGGACTGTGGGAGAAAACCAGAGCACGTGGAGGAAACCCATGCAAACACGGAGAAAACATGCAGACCCCACACAGACAGTGACCTAAGCCAGAAATCGAACCCAGGTCCCTAGAGTTGTGAGGCAGCAGTGCTAACCACTGTAACAACTCAGGTTAATCCTCAACAGGAATTTTCTTATTGTGGGGTTTGGTCTCGAATCCAAATCCCAAGTGGAGCTTCTCTAAAGCTATTGCAGGGGATTGAGTCAGACATCTAGTAGAAAATAAAATAATTTGGGATAGGATTCAAAACAAACATCATTAGACAAGGCTAACAGATTTTTTCTGAAAAATTTAGAAAGAAGGAAGTTTCCAGAACACAGAAACATAATAATCGCAATAACAGCCTGGAATGGTGGAACAGAGAAAATGGAGATAAACAGCGATAAGGCATAGAGAAGTTGAAGCTGCTGTCCAGATGTATAATATAACTAGAGCTAATTATCAGAATAGGATGGATAATGCAAGACCAATCATGGAGAACTTGAAATTAACTCACTGGAGAAGAAGGCAGGAAATTAACTCACTGGAGAAGAAGGCAGGAAAGTTGCGTGAGAAGCAGTTGACAGGTATACAGGTGAAATATAAATCACAGAACACCTGAAGTTTATGAGGGGCATATATCAAAGTTTATTTATTAGTCACAAGTAAGGCTTACATTAACACTGCAATGAAATCACTATGAAATTCTTCTAAATCACCACACTCCAGCGCCTGTTTGGGTCAATGCATCTAAACCAGCACGTCTTCAGACTGTGGGAGAAAACCACAGCACCCGAAAGAAATCCATGCAGACACGGGAGAACATGCAAACTCCACACAGTGACCCAAGGTATCGAACTCAGGTCCCTGGCACTGTGAGGTAGCAGCGCTAACCACTGTGCCACCCGATGGAGATATTGGAGAAGAAATAATTGATTGAATCAATCTTCAAGATAATGAAGGTATGATAGGCGAAGGTGCCAGACAGGGACACAAGCAGGCAATATTCTGCAGAGGGAAGCAGTGACTTTGTAATTAATCAGATATGATGTAGTAGGACCAGCTTGTAGGTGAACAGATGCTGCAAACTGTGCATCAATGGTCTCAGCCTGAAGGTTGATAGAGTTCGTGTCTGGGCTGTGGATCGGAAATGGCTCGATTGTGATGTGGTTGAATAAAACGCTAACATAAAATTATTGAATGGTTACAGCACAGGAGGATGCCATTTTGCCAATCATGTCTTTGCCACGTTTTAACAAAAGCAACTCAGCTAATCTTACTCCCCTATCCTTTCCCTGTTCATTAAATTGACGGAAAATATCTTCTGACTGTTGGTGAAATTTCAATTGTTAGAAAAAATAACATGGCTTAAAGACAGTCCAGCAAGTTAGCTGGATGTGTTCTAAAATTTAAATCTTACATCTGAAAAATGGTTTTGCAATGATTGTAATATTAACGCAATCAATGCATAGTCAGATTAAATAATTATTATCCTGAAATGGAAAGGTAAGGTAAAAAGATTTTTGTATTCTATTTCCTAGTTTTGAAATGATGAAGAGTTAAAATTGAAACTGTTTAGCTCATCCATTTTCAAATTTAAGCTGGTTTGTCCTTGACAGCTTGAAGTAGCTGCATTTATAACCATGTCCTTTAGTTCTTTTCTCAAAGTTACTCATGAAGAACATTTCCACATCTACCACTCCAATTTGTTGCATCACAAAGAATAACTTGCGACACTAACCATAATTCACGAGTGCCTGAATGGATATGAACGGAGCAGAAAATGAAGAAATTTTATATATATATATTTTA
Source organism: Sphyrna mokarran (assembly GCA_024679065.1). NCBI lineage: Eukaryota > Metazoa > Chordata > Chondrichthyes > Carcharhiniformes > Carcharhinidae > Sphyrna > Sphyrna mokarran. The sequence goes on from JAGIQG010000015.1 coordinate 40,856,452, forward strand.
AACCCGCCAACATTCCTGGGCATTCAAATTAAAATAGCATGTGTTATTCATGACTTTTGTCAAAGAAAATCTTTGAAGTGAAGTGCAGCAAGAACTATAAGCAACATCAACCATCTAAATTCCTTCTTAAGCATAAAGGCTATTTTGACAAGAGGGTAAACTCTCCCAGAAAACTGCCAGGAGCACTTGCATCATTTATAACTGTAAGATAAAATCAGAGCAACAAAAGTAAATTGTAACTGAGGCTCAATCATCTAGGAAACAAAATAATAGCAGAATTAAATGCAAAATTATGTGTACCCTTTTTGGGCCAATAATGCAACTGAAAATGCTGTAATTGATGAATATTCAAAAACGTCACAATGAATTGTGGAACTGTGTCCAGAAATTATAAACTGAGTGCTGTCAACTCCAATAGCAACTTATGTTTTTTATTATATAGCGTAAAATTAAAAAGTGGAAGTTTCTATTTCAAATATTCAGTTGTTCAATCATTGATAAAATTCAGGAAGGGGTGGGGACGAAGGGGAAGAAAGAGAAATTTGGTCCATTGAAGTATTAGTAGTCTGCAGTGAGGAGTTAGGGCATTTCCGGGGGTGATATGTTCTTTGAGTTGTTATTTCATTTGACACATGTGTTAGAGTCAGCAGGACAATGTTGCTAGTAAGCATAACACACAATATACATTACACACGCACAGAAATATATATGTGTATATATATATACATATATATACACACACTGCAAATAAACAGCTGTCACATTGAATACAATACACACAGCTCAACGCTTCGAATTTTGAAACTATATTTTTAAAACCCAAATTACAGCATAAATCCGCCGTACATTATCTTTAGTGGGAAGAAAACGCCAATGTTGCATTTAAGAATTTGCAGCTGTCAATAAAAAAGACATAATATTCGCCCCCTCTTCTGTGGAACAGACAACAGTGTTTGTTCTTGCCTCATATTTAGCTCCATCAGCAATACAACCGCCGATTACAACCTTCCCATTCTTCCTACAAAAGCATCCAGCAGATTTATGCAGCTAACGGGTTTGTATGTTTTTTTCCCCTTTGCTGGGCAATGTAACAACCTCCAAGGAGACATGCAGTGGGGGAAATAAAACCAAAGGCAACTCACCTGTCTCCAGGAGGGACTCGTCCCAATCTCACTTACATTCTTTATTTGTTTTTTGCTGCAAGTCCCTTTTGCAGGCGTTTTTTTTTGAGAGTGTGCTGTTTGTCTTCGTTGCTGTACGTTGCTGGTAATATTCAGCCCTCGTCACTAGATCCTCCAGGACGCCGTGTGTTTGGTTGGAGCAGTGCAGGCTTAGCTCCGATACTGGCAAGCAGCAGAGCTAGAGGCTCTGTGCAAACCTCATCTCTTCATTTACAAAACTCACCTTTAACATTGACACAGAATGGCATAATCCCACTGTCATAAAGCAACCAATTGCACAGGAACTTGAGAATGATAGCAATATCCCCGCATATAACATTTAAACTGTTTTTTTTAAGTAAAAGCTCCCTCCTTCCAGTTTCATCTCCACCGTGCAGGAAGAGGCCATTAAGCCCATTGAACCTGCACAATCCCACCCTGTACCTGTAAGGGCACAATTTACCTCACTAACCCATCCTAAACTAAGAGCGGGATTTTCCAGCCACGCTTGCACTGAAACTGGAAAATCCCGCCCAAGGTCATCAAGCCTTTCCATGGCCCGCCCCTTCCCCACCCGTGGCAGACGGAATGGAAAAATTTGCCCCTAAGGGTCAATTTAACATGGCCAATCAACCTAACCCGCACGCCTTTGGAATGTGGAAGGAAACCTGAGCACCCAGAAGAAACCCACGCAGACACGGGGAGAAAGTGCAAACTCCACACAGACAGTGAACCTAGGCTGGAATTGAACCTGAGTCCCTGGTGAGCAGTGCTGACCACTGTGTCACCGTGCTGAAAGAATGTGGAATTTTCTGCAGAGATTCTCAGGATCTTGCATCCTGATTTTAGAGTTAAACTCCAGAGGAATGGCGTAAATAGCATTGTGATTTGTGTGGTGGGGGAGGGGGGTGAGGAATTGGGTTTCCATTCATGGAGGTACTGGCACCAGCATTGGGGAAAGAGGGAGCTGTAACATTGGGATGGCCTCCACCTGAAGCAGGTCGGCAGGGGCAACAGTGTCTTGGCAAATCGAAAGTCATGGTCCAGAAACTTACCACTGTTCACCCCATCCCACCCCGCCACAGTAAACAAAGATTGGGCTGGCCAAACATCCAACCTCGCAGCAGTGGGAGTGTAGCATGAACAGCTGTAACTTGGTATTGTAGGACTGTCGAGAAGGCTTTAAACTAAATATTGAGGGATTACTTGGAAAGCTACAGAGAAACCACAAGTAGTGCATGGTAATGATGCAGGTAATAATAAGCAGAGTGTGACAGGAAGGGACAGGGCAACAGCAAGTACAGTCAAAGGAAGGAAAAAAATAGTAAAAACATAATTTAAGGCTTTTTAATTTGAATACAAATGGCATTCATACCAAGATGAGCAAATTGAAAGCACAAGTAGAAATAAATGAATCTGATTCAATAGCGATTAGAGATTTAATGGGTGAATATTATGGGCCTCATCAGTATATATGAAGTTGGGGACCATGAAAATAAATCAGCCCACCACTTTCTTCCCACCCTTAACTTTTTCCGTCCATTAGAGGGTACATAAGGCATCAAGCAGCCTACTCACTTTTAGGCCTATTGAGGTCCTTAAGTGGATAATTACCTGTACTTAAGGGCCTCATTCTGTCTCTACCAGACTGCGGGGGAAGGCAGAAACAAAGCTTGCAGTCTGGTATCTTTGACAGCATGGGCTGCCGTGGGATTGGAAAAGGCATACTTCCTCTGCAGACTTCCTTGTGTCCATTAGGAACAGCCCCCAAGATTCTCCCTTGGCCTCTCTAAATTGTCCACCACCAACACCCCATCCCCGACTTGCTCTCCCTCTCATTCCTCGCTGAGGCACCAAAGCCCAACCGCCCAAAAACCCAGAATTACCTGAAGTCTGGGAAATAACTTTACTTTTTCATAGGAACTGGTTTTAGTCTCAGCTTTGGCCACTTCTGTCTTCCAGCATGGCTGGGACTACACAGCCAATCAGATCGGCTGGCATTTTTTCGGGTATGTCTTCCTGACCTTGAGGGCTGAAAGTCCTACCCTGCACTAATCAATCATATTATTACTGCAGAGCAGTCAAGTTCCACGTCAGCAAGGTGCTGACTGACTTTTAAGTCTGGGGAGGACAGGCAGGTAAAAAACAAACCTTTGTCTGCAAGTGGCCAGGGCTGGTATTTAACATTTCAGAAGGACAGGAGGAAAAGACAAGGACATTGGATAGCTGAGATAATAGAGGGTCGCAGTTTCTTCAGTATAGTCATGAGAAATTATTTTGATTCAGAGAACCAAAATGTAGCATCATTTTATCCTACAAGTACTTCAGTCTGCCTTGTTACCTAACAAGGGGCATACATACGATGGGTCGAGAGAGGGCTGCTCTTGGATTTTTTGAAAGTAGCCTAGTGCTTCACATCTTTAGTGTACGCTTGAGCTGGACCATTCGATGGGCAACACGACAGCTCAGTGACTATCGCTGTGCTGTGCAAATACATGGTTTTGGGCCTGTGTCTGTGGGAATTTGAGCATTCTCCAGGTGCTCCGGTTTCCTCCCGGATCCCAAAGATGTGGTCTTAGGCTGATTGGCAGAACAAATTCTCCCTAAATTGCCTCAAATTTGGTTACAATGCATAGATCTATAAACATAAACAGGGATCATGGGTAGAAGTGGGAACATCAAGGTGGCAGTGCGGGCTCGTTGGGCCGAAGGGCCTGTTTCCCATACTGTTTTGTTCTTTGTTCTTTGGGTGAAAATAAGAAAAAGCAAAGGAAGAAAGTCAATGGTAGTGGTTTATAGGTCAACAACAGTGGCTATACAATAGGACAGAGAAAGAAATAAATCAGATCAAATTGGCATAGACTGCCCAGAGGATGAGTTCATAGGGTGTATTTGACACAGTTTCTTAGAACTATGTGTTCTGGAACCAACCAGGGAACAGGCTATTTTAGACCTGAGTAAAGATCCTCTATATAAGGGTAATCATAACATGATAGAATTTAACATTTGGTTTGAGGGTGCAAAAATGGAATAGGAAAATAATTTTGAAGGTAAGCAGTGAGAGACATTTAAGGAAATATTTCAAAAAAAAGATATGCTCCACTGAAAAAGAAAGGCTTCAAGAACGGATCCACTATCTTTGGCTAAATAAGGATGTTAAGGATAGCATCAAATTGAAAGAAAAGATATATAATGGTGCAAAGATTAGTGGTAGCCCAGAAGTTTGCAAAAATTTGGAAAGCAGTAAAGGACGGCAAAAAAGAAAGAAAATTGGAGTATGAAAGAAAACAGGAAAATATAGACACAAACACAGTAAAAGCTTCTACAAACATATCAAAAGGATAAGAGTAGTGACAGTTAGCATTGGTCCCTTAGAAAGTGAGCTCGGGGAATTAATAACAGGAAATAAAGCAAAGGCAGAGACTTTGAACAAGTATTTTGATTCTGTCTTCAAAGGATCCCAAAAACAAAAGGAAAACAGTCGAAAAGGAGGGAGGAACTTAAAACAATTATTATTAAGAGAGAAAAATGAACCTAATGGCCTACAAACTGAGGTTAGAATCATAAAGTCCCTACAGTGCAGAAGGAGGCCATTTGGCCTATTGGGTCTGCATCAACCACAATCCCACCCAAGCCCTATTCCCATAAAACCCACATATTTACCCTGCTAAGCTCCCTGACACTAAGGGAGAATTTAACATGACTCATCTACCTAACTTGCACATTGTTGGATTGAGGGAGAAAACCAGCGCATTCTCCTCCGTGTCTGTGTGGGCTTCCTCTGGGTGCTCCGATTTCCTCCCACAGTCCAACAGTGTGCTGGTTAGGTGCATTGGTCATGCTAAATTCTCCCTTGGTGTACCTGAAAAGGAGGAGGTTTTCACAGTAACTTCATTGCAGTGTTAACGTAAGCCTACTTGTGACTAATAAATAAACTTAACCACTAGGCCACCCATTTTAAAGGATGTGGTTGCAGAAATATTGGATGCATTGTTTGTAATCTTCCAAAATTTCCAAGATTCTGGAATGATTCTAGGGAATTGTAAAACTGCAAATGTTATTCAAGAAAGTAAACAGGAGAGCAAAGGTCAATTAGTCTAACACCTCTCATTGGGAAAATCCTAGTATCTATTATTAAGGAAGTAGCAGCAGGACATTTGGAAAATCACAAAACAATCAAGCAAAATCAACATGGTTTTGTGAAAGCAAAATTTCGTTTCACAAATTTTTAGTTACTTGAGAGATTAATAAGCACGGCAGATAAAGGGAAATTAATAGATGGAATGTATTTGAATTTCCAAAAGATATTCGATAAGTTGCCATGTAAAAGGTTATTGCACAGTGTAAGAACTCATGGTATGGGGTTGATAGATTAGTGTGGATAGAAAATCAACTAACTAATAGGAAATAGTCGAGATAAATAGGTCATTTTCAGATTGGTAAGATGCAACTAGTATGTGGTTAGTGACAGCCAAGTATTCTGGTTGTCCATTTGTAGATCTCTCCCTATGTCTAACCTCCTCCAGCCAGACAACCTTCCAACATCTCTGCATTCCTCCAATTCTGGACTATTGTACAAAGAACAAAGAACAAAACAGCACAGGAAACAGGCCCTTCGGCCCCACGAGCCTGCGCTGCCACCCCGATGTTCCCACCTCTACCCATGATCCCTGTCCGTGTTTGTAGATCTATGGATTAAAAACCAAATTTGAGACAATTTAGGGAGAATTTGTTTTGCCAATTAGCCTAAGAGCACATCTTTGGGATGTGGGAGGAAACCGGAGCACCCGGAGAAAACCCACGCAAGCACGGGGAGAATGCGCAAACTCCCACAGACACAGGCCCAAATCCATGTATCTGCACAGCACAGCGATAGTCACTGAGCTGTCGTGTTGCCCATCAGATGGTCCAGGTCAAGCATACACTAACGACGTGAAGCAGTAGGATACTCTCGAAAAAGATCCAAGAGCAGTCCTCTCACGACCCATCGCGTGTATGCCCCTCGTTAGACAACAAGGTGGACCAAAGCACCTGTAGGATAAAAACAAGTACATCAATATCATCATCTATTTACACACTTCCCAGGGACTCCCAAGGCTCATGATCCCTATTTTAAATCAGTTTTCTATACCCCTCCATTCCCATTCTGTTCATGTGCCCATCTAAGTATTTCTTAAATAACTCCAGAGTACTTGCCTCCACCACTTTACTTGGCAGCGCATTCCATACCCCCACCACCCTCTGTGTGAAAAAACTCCCTCTGAGCTCCAAATTATACCTTAACCCCCTTCGCCCTAAGCCCGTGACCCTCGTGCTATTTGAGTCCATCCTAGGAAAAAGCTTAACCCTGTTTACTCTATCAATCCCCTTCAAATCTTGTACACCTCTATCAGATCTCCTCTAAGTCTACGTCTTTCTAAGGAAAACAGTCCCAATTTGCCTAATCTCTCCTGATAACTCAGACCTTCCATACCAGGCAGCATCCTGGTAAACCTCCTCTGCACTCTCTCCAGAGTCTCCTCGTCCTTCCGGTAGTAAGGTGACCAGAACTGGATGCAGTATTCCAAATGAGGTCTAACCAGCGTTTTATACAACTGCAACATTAAAGGCCAGCTCTTGTACTCTATACCCCTTCCTATAAAGATCAACATACTATATGCTTTCTTCACAACCTTCTCCACTTGCTCTGCCACCTTCAGAGACTTGTTCACCTGCACCCCCAGGTCCCTCTGCGTTTCTAATTGTGCATCCTAATTTCAATTGGTGGCTGTGCCTTCAGCTACCTACCAAAAGTTTTGAAATTTCCTCGCTGAACCTCTCTGCCTTATTACCTCTCTTTCCTCCTTTGAAACATAACTTAAAACTTACCTCTTTAATCACCTGTACTACTATCTCCCAATGTCAAAATTTGTCTGGTAACACACCTGAAATGTTTAATATTGTTAAAAAAACTAAATAAATGCAACTTGTTGTTGGGAAAATAGATTGGGTAATTTTTACTCTTTATCCATACACTTCTTAGTTCAATAATGCTATAGTGATTAGCAATAGCATGTTACAGCACAGCACTTTAGTACTAGAAACAATTTCTGAACCTGTAGCCTTAAAATGGTCTTGTGTTTCAAAACCATCACAAAACACCAAGACTGGTAAGTTAAGGAATATTCAGAATACATTTCTCACTGACTTGGAAAGCTGATTACCTCTGACACAAATTCAAGTGCCCAACAGTTTCAGATATTGGGAGAAACAATGAAACTATAACAACATATTATTACTTTTGTGCGTACTGAAGTGGAAATGGAAAGAACAAAAATAAGATTAGAACTGGATGCAGAAGCTGGAAGCCAGATATAATATATGCAAAGGCTGAGCTGAAATAACTTCAACATTCAATCTACAAAGCACATCTAAAAGGAATGCTTTTTTACACTGTGTTTACTGCACCAAACTAAAGACAGGCTGACCAGTATCACATCTAGCAGGAGCCGACTATAGTTAATTTACTTTATTGTTTCCCCCCCATTAAAAAAAATTCAAATTTTATTCTGTTCATTATCCTGTGATTAACATTTGTCACACAGTGAATCTATCTGTCTCTTCAGTGATAGCTTGGCTCAACTGGAACTGTTGACACAAATGGTTATGGATTCAAGCTCTACTTCAGGCCTGCATGTTAATCTAAGCTGACACTTAAGTGCACTACAGAAGTGGCAGTTGCATCATCAAATGTACTATCATTCAGATACATTTCATTTTACCTTTCCATACATAGACATAACACATATAATACAAGAGAACACATACATTGTCTTTCACTTGTATATTTAAATATTGGAAGCACAATTTAACAATAGGATGGTAGACCTAATATCTCATGTAAAAGTTTAATTTCACTCACACAATAAATATTGTTTTTATTTAGCAAAATATTCCATGTGTCTGAGTTAGATCCACTCATAAAAGCATTCTCTGCGCGATGTTAAAGGAGTCACATTCATTAATTTTAAAAGTGCAGGTAGCAGTGCCCTTTTTTAATCAAAACATAATAAATACAATTGGCTTAACTTTCAAAATCTCTCTTGTACCCTGGACCAGTGTTGTCCATTAGAGGTTGCTGGTTAATCACAGGTGTGGCTACGACAACACCGTTTTAGCCACATGCAGCAATATTATGAGACAATGCCTCACACACAAAACAGGTAGATGTACCTGTCGTGTATATTCACTTACCAAATATCTAAACACTGTTCATTGCAGAACTTTGCTGTCTTTCTATTTCAACAAAGTTTGGAATTCAGGTATGAAGTTATTGGACACAGTGACATCTTGGCAAGTGTAATTTAACCTAGTGTAATTGCTGAGAAAAAGACATGCCAGGCCCATCCAAGTCTCCACCCAGAATGTGGAGGGATCCTCCTTTCTATTTGCCAGGATGTTTCCTGTTGGAGCTGCTTTTTAATACTTAGCCGTACTTACTTCACATTTACTCACAGATAAATATTTACATGGGATTTTACGGCCTTGCTAGGGCTGTTCAAATTGATCATGATGATAACTCCGTATGCAATGTTTGTGGTGCTTGTACGGTTCTGAAAGTTGCATTTTTATTAGCTTTACACAGCATTTGAACAGATTACCAGTAAGCAGTAACCAAGCTAATAAAGCACATATGACAGTCAAAAAGCTCTGTACTTTGTATCTTACTATTTTATCGACAAATGCACAAAAGGGCCCAAGAACACATTCATATAATATGCAATTAGGAATATTGAGATCGCGTGCCATTGAGAGCACTTATTATGTGTATTTTATCTCTTAATCAAAAATGCTATTAGTCATGTTTAGATTCCCAATTAGCTACATGGCTTTCATATTAGACAAAGTTACTGTCATTAGTTAGACTGATAGCAACATAGAGTTACCCCATCCGTCACAAGCAAATATGCTGTTCACCAAGATGCAAAAATGGGGCCTTGGCAAGGTAGCAAAAGTACTACTTTGTTTTAATGCAATTTAATTCTTTTATTTCTTTCTCTGAAATATTAAGGGCATAAGCAATTCCAGCACCACCAATGCCAAATTAAAGTACACAGTTCTTGAGAGCACAAAAACAAACGTTATTAGTTTTCATATATTGGGCCAACATTTTCTGTTTTAATTCCTAACTACTCTTCTAAAAGTCAATCCAATCTACTTAAGCATCTGATGTGTTTTTAGCATATGTCACTGACCAATTCTAAATTGAATTTTAGTTGCCAAATTGTATAGATCATTCACATCTTTTACGCTATTAATCTCAGCATAGTATATTGCTGATCCATCTTATTATTTGACTGTAAAGCAAGTGTTTCATCTGGGAAAAACTTGTACAACGTTGAATTACTTCATTGCTTTTAGTTAATAATTTTGCCTAAAGAATTATGCATACATATTTATCAAGTAAATGAATATTCTTCTGGCTATTGTACATTTTTATTAAAGAATTGTTTTCATAATGAGAGTGGTTTAATCTTTAACCATTTAGATACTACATTAGGTTTAAAGTATTTATTTCACAAAATAAATAGTTTAAATTCATCCTTAGAGGTTACCCTTTAAATGTAGGGTGAAATTGTTCCCATGTCAATGATGTCAAATTACAGATGAGTAACACAGGTCTGCAACTGTCCCATTTCTGTTTCTGTTAAATAAAATTGTTACGCAGTTAAGATCCAAACTGGGGGCAATACAATATTACTTTGCTGGTATCAAAGATCAAGGAGAATTATATATGGAGGCTGTTGTAAGCTTGCTTGGTGTCTCACTAAGAAGTCTAGAGGCTTGTGGCATTGAACATAAACTGTTTATTGTTAACACCTAACTTTAAACAGTTCAGCCCTGCATGAGTGCTGTCTCCGTGCTGGCTTCCTCCAGACTCTTCTACACAGTCTATCATCCTGTGACTCTCTAAATCACCTGTTGCTGATGTCTCCAATTTTAACCATTGGTGGTTGTATGTACAGCTGCCTAGGCCTTTGAGATTCCTTCCCTGAACCTCTCAGGCTCTCTACCTCTGTTAATTTCTTCAGAAGAATCCTTAAGTCTTTCTCTTTGATTGAGTTTTGGCTATCTTCCCAAATATTGCCTATGTGGTTAAGTGTACACCTGTGACGTATCTTGGGCCTTATTGCATTAAAGGTGTTATCTAAATGTATGTTGTTGTCATTGCCTGAGACATATTTAGATCATTGTTAGGCATGAAATGTCAATCCCATGGGAGGGAATTTAATTCCCTCCGGGGTGGTGAGATTGATAGTGGGGGCAATTAATCAGGTAGGAATGTGGCAGGTAGGTACCCTGCCAACTTCCCATCTCTACCCATTAAGTCCATTGTGGGAAGCTCGTGGACAGCCTTCCTGCCTGCCACAAATTGATCCCGGGATAAGCCTGCCACTTCCAAGTTAACAACTCATTGGCACTTAATGAGGCAGGGCTTCTGAAAAGAGGTAGTATGCTCTCCATGCAAAACCTCTTTCACCTACATAAATTCCACCTAAGTACCTATTGTGAGATGGTACAAAATACTTTTCACCAGTTGAAATATATTCACTGTATATATTAAGAGTCAGATGTTTGCAGAAGCTAATCCAATCATCTAAATAAATTATAGTTTACAGGTTAAAACAAGATTCAATATATTGTTCATATGTTTTGAATATCTACATAATTTTCAGCACACTGATTGTTGGGAATGTTGAACTTTATAGGGCAACTATGTTTTAAAATGTCTTCTTTAATGTAAGATGAAACAGCATGTTCTAGAAAGGGGATGGTGGTCATATTAAAATTCTACCCAGAGACAGGCTTGTGTGTGATCTTGTTGTCATAGGGAAAGAAACCTAATCCAAAACCTTTTGAAAATCAAGTGAAAGATTTCATACCTTGACACAGAAATATGGTCAATTCCATTTTTGTATGCAGTAACAGAGAGAGAGAGGAACAACACAGCTTACTGCTGTGAAGAGCAAGGTGAACTGCTTTTGTGTAAACAGCTAAGCAGAATTCTTGTAAAAGTTTGGACTGATGTGACTTTTGGACATGTACAGAACAAGGAGTCGTCATGGTGTATCTTGCTGAAAGTCAAATCTGGAATACTCAGGCTGACTGGAATGATTTTCGAAGGACGCTGAAATTAGTATGGCAGGGAGAGGTAAATTTGAAAGCAGGGAATAACTTGGGATTTAATTTTGTATTGCTACAAATCCGCCAGAAGAGTAGTGTATAATAAAGGAATTCTAAAATATATCTTACATGATGCTTGGCTAGGCCCTAGGGGAAGATCAATTAGGGACCAATAATAGTCCGTTTAAAGTAGATAAAGTTTGAAATTCAAGATGCTTACTAAGTGAATAAAACCATAAGAACAAGATTCTATGGGCAGGATTTTACAGCCTCGCTTGAGTGAGATTGTATAATCCCACCTGAGGCCAATAAAGGTTTTGATTCTGGGACCCCCGACCACCCCAATTCCAGGGCTGGAAAGGTGATTTTGACCCATGAATTTTGAACAAATAAAAATAAGCTTTACAAGTTCAGAAAGACAAAGCCATTTACAATTTCTGTCTTATACTCTAGCATTCAGCATTGAGGAACAAGCAAATTAACAGGCAACTAGTAGTTGAATACACCACACTATACAATAACTGATAGATATGACCAAACTAGATTCCATAGATTTCTGAACAACCCATCCAGATATTTGTAACATTGTGAGGGAACCAATCTCACTGAAATCATGGGTGGAATTTAAGACCTCATCATGCCCATTTTGCAGCAGGAAAAAGTCATAAAATGGGATGTGATGCAACTAGCAGTAATGGTGCCTGTTTTTGCACTTCTTCCCATTTTACCAAGGGAAAAAAATCAGCACAATTGGGACCCCATCCAAAATGTCAATTTGCACTTTTTTTGCATTCGTCACAATGCAATTAGTAGCTTCACTCCCAATCATCCCAATTCACTGCCTTAACCACCTCGTTCAGTGCAGCTGGTATTGGTCAGGAAAACATTTCAAGTGTAAAAGTCAGCTTCAGGGATTGGGGCAGTGAGGCTGAGTGGGGAGGTAAGTCTTTCCTTTCAAACTGCTCTGGAGGGGTTGTTTAGTGAAGGCAATGTTCTGTTTCAGGTTAGGTGAAGCCTGCAAGTGTGTCGGGGGTAGGCAGGGGCCTACTGTTGCTCAAGGGTCTGACTTTGGATTCTCAGTATGGACCTGGGTCTGAGCATTGGCCTTGGATCTTAGTGTTGACTCTGAGTCCTAGTGGTGACAGCAGCAAGTACCATTGCTGGTGGGGGATGGGATTGGAAACTCTGAAGTGCTGCAGCCTGAGGATTTGTCAAGCAGCACTGACTGGGACCACTACTGCATAGCTTCTGATGTGTGTCTATGAGTGGGGTGGGGGGAATGGGAGGGCTATGTTGCCATTGTGGGGGAAATAGGGAAGTTTTGTTGCCATTCTGGGGGGAATGTAGAGTGTGTGTTGCTGAGGGCCCATAGGGGGGGGAGAATATGGGGAGTGCATGTTGCTGGGCTGGGGGTGAGCAGAGTTCTTTAACCTATCCATCTGCATCTCCCCTTCCTCTAATTCCACCCGCTACCCCTTCAGATTGAAGAGATGGCTTTTGCAGTGCAACGCATTGATCTTTTGATTGCTGCTGAAGCTGAGGAGGAGGAGCAAGAGAATGAATTGTGGACCGAGGATGCCCAGGCCTTACCACTCACAAGAATAGAGGAAGGAGGATGCCGGAGGCAAGACATGGCCACAATTTGCCCCAGGTTGGGAGGGGGGGGAGGACAGAAGAAGGGAGGATAGATACCAGCAGTTCCGCACATGACTGTTCTTTCAGCAACTGTTGGACATTGTGTGCTGCCGACAGCTCCGGCTTTGAAAGGAGACAGTTCGATACTCTGTTTCATTTATTTCCCAACCACCTGTCCACAAGTGAAGAAGGTCACAGATGCCCTGTTTATCTGGGCTGGCCAGTGTATTAAATTTGACCTGGACCAGGCCCAGCAGGAAGCCCAGGCTACAGGATTCTTGGCCATCAGGGGGGTATCAAATGTGTAGCAGGGCTATAGACTGTACTCATGTCACCCTCAAGGCTCTGGTGAAGAATCCAGGAAAGTTCATGAACAGAAAGGGCTTCCATTCAATAAACATGCAGTTGGTGTGTGACCATCAGCTGAACATCATGCACATCTGTCAAAACTCCAGCAATGTGCATGACAGTTTTATATTGAGAAATTCCGATTTTACCAGAGATCTTTGGGAAGGACCCTAGGGTGCAGGGATGGCTCATGGGAGACGTGGGGTACCCACTTCAGACTTGGCTGATGACACCTACGCAAAGGCCTGAGACTGATGCGAAGACTCGATATAATGAGGCCCTCGGAGTGGTGCATTGGACTCCTCTAAGTGTGGTTCAGGTTTCTGGACTGCTCTGGCACAGCACTCCAATATAGCCCCCTGATATTGTCCCACATTGTGGTCTTGTGCTGTGCTGTGTTCTACACAACCTGGCACAGCAGCAAGGAGACCTTTTGGAGAAGGAGGATGTGGAGGCCAAACAACTGGGAGTTGCTGAGGAGGAGGCCACCCAGCAAGAGGAGGAGGACAAGCAACACCAGCCAGGTGTTGGAGGGCTGGTGGCAGCAAGGGTCAAGCATGTGAGGGTGCCAAGGGAGGCCCTAATCCCCATGCATTTTAGTCACTAGGGGCCTATGTTGCCGATATGGGGTTCCATCTCCACTGCCCCCTCCCAATCACTCCTGTTTGGTCCTACTATCTCCTGCAACATTTGAAACACCAAAATGGTGGGCCTTTGTATGCTGTGTTTGCGAATTTCTGTGGAAGGCAGGATGGTGATGACAACTCACTATGTGCCATTATGATGATGCTCTGGTGCAACAAGTCTAGCTCCTACCTGAGCTCCACATACCTGCTGTCATCTGGGCCCACATCTGGGTGGGAGTGGATAAGGGAATATGAAATCCCCATACAGGGTCCCAGGGAGGGAGTAGCTGGGAATCTCATTTTGGGGATGCCATGTTGTAATGCATGCCACCCATTGTAGCCAGTGAATGATTTGAGTACCTTTGGTTTTCAATGCACGGAGGGGCCTCCCCCGCTGACATCAACATGCAGAGTCCCTCCAATGACCACCAAGATAGAAACGTTCCTGTTAGAAGCTAATCAGAGGCAAATTAGTCACTTGCGTGGATGAAATAACATTTGTTGATGCAAATAAAAGTGCCTTCAAAATAGGTGATAATATAAAAACATGTGAATATAAGACTTTAAAGTACCTAAATATTCTATTCATTTAGTGTTTCCCTTTACCCATGCCATCTTAATACAGCTACAACTTCTTAACTTTACGTGGCTTACCACTACGTCTTGGTGTTTCCCCAAGATGCACATCAGAGATGGAGGTGGCCTGCTGCCTATCACGCCCCATGTGCTGTGATGCTAGGCAATAACTGAAAGCTTTGGGACTCCTCCCAACAGCGTCATGGATAGACCAATGTGGCTGTTCATCCCCTCCTGCATTTCCTGGCATCTCCAGCAGCTGAGGAAGAAGTGATCGCAGAGGTCCAGCATGTAGCCTGTGGCCAGCTGAGTCCTTGCCTCTGGTAGGCCCCTGTATGCTGGAGGCTTCAGATGTTCTCTCCACCACCCAATATACGTCTGCAGATATGTCGGGTTCACTAGAGAATGATGTAGATGCCTCACCCCAGCTTGGCCCATCTGGGATGGTCAACTGAGGTGGAAGCTGGTGCAAATCTGGTTCTGGCTTCAGAGTTCCCTTCGTTCCCTTCATCCACTTCCTCCAAGAAGTATTCCAAGCTGTCAGGGTAGGATGGGTGGGAGCAGCAGTGGGGGCCGCCATATCATTTGGCCCAGTCGCACTGGGATCTCTTCCTGCAGCACAGAACACAAGGTTAAGTGCAAAGGAGGAGAGGAATCTACTTGAGATATCTCCAACAAGTGGAAGATTGGCAGATGCTCACTTCAATGCTCCAGCCTGACTATATTGTCACTAATGGTCCGCATATCCTGTTCTCTGCAAGCTCCAGGCTCCGCTCCTCAAAGTGAGTGAGGACCCAGATCTTAGGCACATCACCCTCTATCTTTGCCCTCTCTTGGCAATCATGGACATTCTTCTCCTGAGGAGATGGGAAAGAGCCAAGTAAAATCCAATGGCATGAATCCTGGAGGGCATCAGTGGGTGGCCCTCAGATGGCAAGTGTTGTGACATTTCGGGGAAGCAGGGAAGTGCCTGGGGGTCAGGGACTGGAAGCATGCAGGGTGCTGGGGGTCACTTACAGGGAAGATGCTTGATGAGGTGAAACACTCACCCTTGCTGCCTAGATTAGGTGATTTAATTTTTTGCAGCACTGCTTCCCGGTTCTCCTGGCCAGTATCCTGGCACTAACACATGCTGCCACTCCCTCCCAGACTGCGTTTCCATCCCTTCCACTGGGCGGTGTCCCGCCTCACGTCTACAGCCTCCAGCAACCTGGCCAGATCTGCATCTGAAAATCAGGGAGTTGTCTTTCTGGAGGCCATTTCTTCCTGCAGTGCCTGTCTGTCTGTCCATCCTTGGATTTTTATGGATGTTTCCCTTGTTAGGGAAGATCAGCTGCAGGCAGTTTGGGTGGGTCACATGCCACTACAGCATTCCAGTGAATTTAATGCAGTTTGTCTTGCTACCATAGAGGGAAAGCAAAGTCAGCACTTGCACATAGAGGGTGGGTGCATTTGTGCCTCTGTGATGATCAGGATAGGGGAGAGAAAGGGTCATGTCACTTAGCCATCAGGGCCAAGGAGTGATGAGAAGGCCATGTGCAATTGGGCCAGAATGGTAAGGGGGTCAGTAATGTTGGGGGGGCTTCCAATGTCAGTAGGGGGAGGCTATATCTAGCATGGGGGGGTTATCTGGAGAGTGCTTTTTTTTAGCTTTTTCTATGTGTGCGCAGTTTGTGGCTCTAATCTGAGCTGCTGGCAGTCTGGCAAGACCCACCCACTGACTGGAAATGGCCCAGCCCATATTTTCAATGGCTGAGTACATAAGATTGGGAAGGACAACTCCACCCAAAAAACAGATGAGGAGCTCTTCTATTTTCACATCAGCTGGATACTTAGGAAGAAACCTCGGAAAATCCCAGCACTTTCTCAAGAGGGTGTTCAGTCTGTATGTTTGAAGATCTCAACTTGGAATTCTTCCCAAATGTCACTCCCACTTTGAAACCTTCAAAAAGCTTTTTGTTTTGTAGATTTCAGTTTGTTGCAGTAAAAGTCTTAAAATGTGAAAACTTGTCATTTGGTTATTTCCATCAGCCATTGGGAAATGTATCTTTTTTTAAAAGTTATTGGCCTCTTTGGGGATTAAAACACAATATCCAGCATTATGTTTCCAATCAGTGTTTTGTGAAGTTTGTATTTTGTCCTCATGTTCATTATCTTCAGCAGATTGCCTGGAATAAAAATCAGACAGTTTTTCTGTGTTTTGAACAGCTATTTTATTTGGTGCTGAAGGATGCAGGCAGCGGCAATAGCATTCCCTGAACGAACAGCAACAAATTGTGAGAATCTGGACAAGTCGGTTACATAGAACATAGAACATTACAGCACAGAACAGGCCCTTCGGCCTTCGATGTTGTGCCGACCAAAATAAAAAGCAATGCCCCTCCAAACTAAACCATTCCCTTCTCTTCCACATACTTATCAATTAACCTCTTAAACGCCACCAAACTTGGCGCATCTACAACAGCTGCAGGCAGGGCATTCCACTCCCTAATCACTCTTTGAGTAAAGAACCTACCTCTGATATCCGTCCTATAACTCATACCCCTTAATTTAAAGCTGTGTCCCCTCGTGCTAGCTTTCTCCATCCTAGGAAAAAGGCTATCACTGTCCACCCTATCTAAACCTCTAATCATCTTATATGCTTCAATAAGATCCCCTCTTAGCCGCCTCCTTTCTAACGAAAACAACCTCAAATCCTTCAACCTCTCTTCATAGGACCTGCCCTCCATACCAGGCAACATCCTGGTAAACCTCCTCTGTACCCTCTCCAATGCCTCCACATCTTTCTTATAATGTGGCGACCAGAACTGCACACAATACTCCAAGTGCGGCCGCACTAGAGTTTTGTACAGCTGCAACATGATGCTGCGGCTCCTAAATTCAATCCCCCTACCAATAAAAGCTAAGACTCCATATGCCTTCTTAACAACTTTATCCACTTGACTGCCTACTTTCAGGGATCTATTGACACATACACCAAGATCCTTCTGTTCCTCAACACTATTAAGAGCCCTACCATTAGCCCTATACTCTACACATTTATTGTTCCTGCCAAAGTGCATTACCTCACACTTTTCCACATTAAACTCCATTTGCCACCTCTCGGCCCAGCTCTGCAACTTGTCCAAGTCACTCTGTAAACTATAACACCCCTCTTCACTATCTACCACTCCACCGACTTTAGTGTCATCTGCAAATTTACTGATCCATCCCTCAATACCCTCATCCAGATCATTTATAAAAATTACAAACAGCAGGGGCCCCAAAACAGACCCCTGAGGCACACCACTCGTCACCGAACTCCACGATGAATATCTCCCATCAACCACCACCCTCTGTCTTCTATCTGCCAGCCAATTCCTAATCCAATTAGCTAAATCACCCTCTATTCCACACATCTGCATTTTCTGTAGAAGTCTTCCATGGGCCACCTTATCAAACGCCTTACTAAAGTCCATATATACTACATCAACCGCCTTACCCCCATCCACCTCTCTGTCACTTTCTCAAAAAACTCAATGAGGTTAGTAAGGCATGACCTACCCTTCACGAAACCATGCTGACTATCCCCAATCACTTCATTTCTCTCTAAATAACTATAAATCCTATCCCTAATAATTCTCTCCAATACCTTGCCCACAACATAATTCTCTCCAATACCTTGCCCACAACATAAGAACCATGTTCTTTGTGTAACAGTAGTTCCATAAATATCGACAGCTCATTGTACTGACTGTCGATTTGCTTCAATTGTTTAAGCAATCTTAGTGCTAATGGAGCTGAAGTTATTTTTTACTTCCTTCTCCGGAACATTCCGAAAGTCTCTTAACCTGAAACTTCAGCTGTCCTTGCCATCGGCAGCTAAAGAAATGTAATTTTCTCACTACAAACATAGTTGGAGATTCTGAAACGAGCAACAGCCTCTGGCTGAACAGACAATCACCACAATTTCCCAAATGACCTTTCAAATCTCTACAGTTCCTCTGATAAGTACTCAATAGTTGGAATCATGTTTGACTTGAACTCTTCTGCAATATTTTGAACAGTTCACAGTGAGGGTTTGAATACATTATAACCCTCAATTTTAACATTCTTTAATTCTTTCAATTTACCTCCAATTAAAAGATGGCATAGATTCAATTGCTGTCTTTTTAATGGATTCGTGAGTTGTGGATGTTGCTGGCAAGAGCTGCATTTATTTTCCGTCTCTAGCTGCATTGAGGAAGTGGTGATGAACCACAACAGAATTTAATCATTAGCCTATTTCATAATAGTTAAAAGCCAACCATATTGGTGTGAGGCTAGAGTTGTTCCATTCATTTTCCTGAGTGTTCTGCACGAAGGCAAGTCCTTGGTATATTGTCTGCTAATGCACTGGAGTTGTATATAACAACAGCTTGGATTTGTATCACGGAATTTTTATGGTGTGTGAAAAAGAAAGAGGCCATTCAACCCATCATGTTACAACTAGCTCTCAAAATATGCAATTTGGGCCATTCTGCTGCCTTTTCTCTGCACTTTTGCACATTAGGTGACTGTTTCTATTCAAATAATGTCTTCTTGAATGCTTTTATTGAACTAGCTTTCACCACATTGCCCCAGGCAATTCACTCCAGACCCAGAGAAAATACTTTCTCACATTGCATTTGTTTTTTCCCAAATCACTTTAAACATGTGCCTTCTCATTCTCAATCCTTTTACAAGTGAGGGATAGTTTCTCCCTATCTACTCCATCCAGCCCTTCATGATTTTGACATCTTTCAAATGTCATCTTAGTTTTCTTCTTCCAAGGAGAACAATCCTAAATATTCCAATCTATCCTCATAACTTAAGTTCCTCATCTCTGGAACCATTCTTGTAAATCTCTTCTACACTCTACACTCTCTCCAATGCATTAACATCCTCCCTACACTGTGGCATCCAGAACTGTGCACAATACTCCAGCTGAGGTTTGACAATTGCCTTGTAGAAGTTCCTGATTGATTATCAGATCATGTGATACATTCTGCAGTTCAACGCTTTTGAGGGGGCAACCATTAGCAGAGTGAGGATCTTGAAATCAAGGTGTTGTTTAACTGGGAGCCAAACTAGATGAAGAAGCATAGGGATGATAAGTGAAAGAAACTGATGACTTTATCAGAAGAAATTGAGATGTCTTTACCTTTGTGGAAATAGAATAAGTGAGGCTGGTTGGGGGTGCATTAAGATATTGAGTTTGGAGGTAACATGTGTGAGGATTTCAGTAACAAATGAGCTAAGGCAGGAGCAAAGATGGGCGAAATTGCAGAGATGGGAGTAGTTGGCCTTAATGTTGATGTGGATCAAATATGACACTAGAATTACAAGCAGTATGGTTCAGCCTCAGATATTGGTCAGTGAGAAAGACAGAGTTAGGAGCTGGGTATGAAGTTTGCAATGGGGACTGAGACAATGAGCAGAATTCTCCCATTTTGAAACTAAGTACTGTGGTGAGTGTTTTCCTCGAGTGCAACAAGAAAATGCACCAAATCGTCTGGCCCCCAATCCCATTAGTTATGCATCTGGGTGTTTCACGCCATATTCAGTGGCAGGTTGAGCCTGAATAGAATGTAGCCTGTCATCACATCCAGATGCCATTTTGAAAAGGCGCCCGACATTACTGACCCACTGTTAAAGAAAGACAGTGGACCTCCTCAAAATGAAGATGGATCTCCAGGAACATTCTGACACTGGAAGATGGACACACTCCAGGACATCTAATCTGGAAGGTCCACCTGGAGACTCTTCCCCAACTCACTGCTGTGGTGTTCCAGGGTTGCAGGTTGCCCCCATCCTGAATTCTGGAGACAGCCCCAGGCATTGTTCAGATGACTCCTGTCACCTGTAATACACATTGTATTTCCTGTTGGCATTGTGGAGAATCTGGAGTGTGGGAGGGGGTTCAGGCCTTCATCTCCGTTCCATTGATGGGATGCCGATAACGTTCATGCTGATCTCTGGTAGGTTTTTCCAGCCTGCCATCATGGGCACCAGTGAAAGATCCCAGTGTAAATTCGTCCTAGTGTGAAACTGATTTCTGGCCCTTCCTTCATATTTTTCCATCGTGCTTACTATCATACACAATGGCATAGGATAGGGAGCATTCCACCCAGCATCTTCCCAACATTTACTGGAATTCCATTTCATTGCGTACTGGATGTCAGACAGACAGAATGACAATTTAGAAATGGTGAAGGGTGATGAGATGTGGTGGTATAATGGAGCTGAATGTCATCAGCATACATGGAAATTGGCATTGTTTTTTCTGAGGGGCAGCATGTAGATCAAAAAGAATGGATCCTTGAAGGACACCAGCAGTTACAAAGAACAAGAAAAGAATCCATTATAGGTAATTTTCTTGTTATGATTTGGTTAAGAATTGGACCAGTCAATAACAGCCTCACTTGGTTCAGCAAGGGTAGAAGGGGATTGGAGCACAATGATATGACCAATGCTATCAGAAATTACAGACAGCTCAAGGAAGATAAGGGAAGATAGCCTAAACTTTATAGTACATTGTTTGTGACTTTGACAGCAGCATAAGCCTGATCGGAAGTATGCAAATATGACGTTCCAGAGAAAATGGACATGGGAAAAAGAGATTGGAGATGAGGTCATAACAAGGATAGAGTGGTCAAGGATTATTTTCTTCAGCAGAAGGATGATAACACCAGATTTGAAGGTAAAGAGTACAGCACCTAATGAAAGAGAACCAGCTAAGAGACTCCTAAACAGAGGAGACAGAAAAGGAAATTGGATGGTCAACAGTTTAATTTAGCACTGACGTTCTCTCCCTAAACCTCTCTAACTCTCTTTTACTATTTTGTCTTTTACGACACTTCTTAAAACCTTTCTGGTTAATCAAGCTTTGGCCACTTGCCCAAGTATCACCATAAGTGGCTCAGCATCAAAATTTGTTTTATAATGTTCCTGTGAAGTGCTTTGAGATGTTTTATCATATTAAAGGCATTAGATTAATTCAAGTTTTTGGTGTTGTCTGCTGCAGATCTTAAATGATGTTAAGTATCAAGTGTCAGCCACAAGGGGTACACCTGGGGCCCAGAACAGGAGCAAATGGGGGACAAAAAAACTGGCACCAGCTGGCTTTCTGGATGCTGATTCCTACAGCAAACACTCCACTGGGCTTTAAGATGAATAAACTAAGATGAATAGAATAAACACCATTGTTTATTCTTTCACATCAATTGTTTCTCATAGTTAAAGCAATTAAAGCAAATGAGTTTCCTTTGGAAAAACTATGCTTTGGAACTTGTGTTATGATATTTTTCTTTCAGAAACCTTCTCAGTTTATTTTTTGAAAGATTCATCTGTTGTTGCTTTTATTCTCTTAACATTTATAGCATTTTGCATTTTCCATCCAAGGTTATTTATTTTGTGAACCCCAAAAATGACCACCTTTGGCAATACGCTAGCACAGTAGCACTGCTGCCTCACAGCGCCAGGGAGCCAGGTTCGATTTCTGGCTTGTGTCACTACCTGTCTGGAGTCTGCATATACTCCCTGTACCTGTGTGGGTTTCCTCCAGGTGCTCCAGTTTCCTCCCACAATGTGAAACTCATGCTCGTAAGGTGCATTGGCCATGCTAAATTCTCTTTCAGTGTACCCAAAGGCACCAGAGCATGGTGACTAGGAGATTTTTGTACTAAATTCATTGCAGTGTTAATGTAAAGCTACTTGTGACACTAATAAATAAACTATAAAAATTAAAAAACTAATTATATAACTAGCCTCTGCAATTTTCAATCCAATGAACATACAAATTAGATGCTAAAAATTCCAAGACCTAATGCAATCTCAGGATCGCCTATTTGTTTGTAATGGAGGCTGCTTTGATTGTTTCTAAGTTCATCTGCTTTGAATTATCTCGAGGGTGCTAGTGTTGCTGTCTTGTAATCAGTTGACATTAAGGTGGCATTCGGCTAGGTGTGGCATCAATGAGCCCCAGCTCATGCCAGGAAGGGTGTGAAGTGGATTTAAATATTCATGTGATTTAAATATGATTAGTGAGTCCTGGTCACAATCATCCAGGCTCACTTGTTGTTACCTGCTTGCCAATGGAGGCACTCACCAGCAAAAATTAAATACGGTCCTACCAAAATGGACCAGATGCGATGGCCTCACCGCTGAGACCAAAGGCTACTGAAGCCCTGGGTGGTCAGTGGAAGGGGTAGGCAATGCCTTCTGCCAGCCTGGCACTTAGTGCCTACTGGGCACCCTGGCATCACCAGTCTGGCACCCTGACAGTGCACAACAGGCAGTGCTAAAGGAGTGGGGAATAAGGGAGGAGGAGAGGCCTGAAAGAGCAGGGGGATGGGAAGGCAGTGGGATAGGGAACTCCATGGGGGTACCCTACATCAGGGCTGGCGATTAGCGAAGGGGCTTCCGATCAGCTGAGCAGAGATTGAAGGAGAGGAGCAATGTTGAATGGGGTGATGATGTTGGGGGGTGATATTGAGTGGTGTGAAGTCCTGAGGGGTAATGGAGGGGGTGCAATGCCAGAAAAGAGGGGTGGATGACATTTTCCACTGTACACACTGCACTGGGATTGGGGGCATCTGTTCCACGGTGCCCCAACAGTTCAGAGCCATCTTCCCAGTATGCATAGGTTCCATGCACTCTCCCCACTGACAAATTACATTTTGCCTCATTTTCTTTTCTAAGTGCCATATAATTCTCTCCTGTTTTCACACTCATTTGGCATTTAGAATTTTTTTGATATGATTGCTCCCCACAGTTCCCATTGGTCTCTCAAAGCAGGTTCTTTCTGTTCTACAGTCTTAAAGAGACAGGCTCCACACACACAACATCCTTTCCCCTTTAACTTCTTTATACAAGCTACGAAATCAAATTACTCAACTCACATTCTAAATGAACATTATAATATATTAGACAATGTAGCAATTGTTGAATGGAGGGATCTTGAAACTTTCATTTAACATAACAATTCTTCTTGAAAATTTCAACCATGCACTGTTCCAAATATAGGCCAGAATTTTCCCCAAAAAATTCTAAGTGTTGAATGGGTGAGAAAACATTTGGTTTTCTTGCTGGTCATTTCCGCTAGATAAGATGCATGAATTTTCGGCACATTGTACAAAACATGAACTGTCATGTGATTCTCATCAGCAGATGGGTGGAGCCTAATTCTTGCCAGTAAGGTCAGCTGTTGAGCTCTAGGGATGCTTTTGTGCATGCACTTGATCTTCCCACTGCACTGGTAGATCCCACTTTATTCCCCTGCCACCCTGCCCCGTGGCAGTGCCACTCTCCCCTCTGCCAATTGCCACCAATGCAGAATACCCCCCCACTCCCAATCACTGCACCCACTGAACAACACCCCTCTCCCAATCTTCAGAGATCTCCCCTTCCTCCTCCTCCACCACCAACCCCCCCCCCCCCCCCGCCATGGAGCTACATCTCACCTCCTCCCTTGCCCCCCCCCCCGCCATGGAGCTACATCTCACCTCCTCCCTTCATGGCATCACCCCTTCTCAGGCACCACGTCCTCAGCTCACCTTCCTCATGCCCTACCCCCCAGACACTACCCCTCTCAGGCACTGCCTCCTTCGGCCCCATACCTTTGGCACTATCCCATCACTGCTAGAGTGTCTGGTGGAGTCTGTCAGTGCCAGGCAGGCACTCCAGGCTGGCACTGCCCCTTGGGCACTGCATGGCCTTGTCTCCAACTAGCCAGGGGCTTCAATGGCCACGGGCAAGGCCATCATATCTGGTCTCCATTGGTAGGGACCATCTGTGTTTCTCGCCAGTGAAGACCTTGACCTACGAAGGGGTAAGTCAGAATTGAAAGACTTGAAATGATGGCTGTATTCTCTCTCCACAGATGCTATCAGACTTGCTGAGTCTCACCAACATTTTCTGTTTTTGTTTCAGATTTCAGCATCTGCAGCATTTTGCTTTATCTTACTAATCACCCACATTGATAGTGGTTTGGAAAGAGTCAAGAAGCATCAGCTTTGAGCCAAAAGGCATGCCAAATTTGAAACTGAAGACTGCTTGTCAGCTGAAAACAGAAGAAGGGGACTCCAGAGAGAGGGAGAAAAACCCCATGTTGTCTCGTGACCTAGGCTGAATTGGAAAGCAAGAACTGTGTTGATCCAGTAACATCACTCCTAACTTTAAGCATACATTTTGTTGCTTAATTATTTCTTGAATTACATAGAACATAGAACAGAGCAGCACAGTACAGGCCCTTCAGCCCTCAATGTTGTGCTGGACTATGTCATCACAAAATTATCTGCCGTTGCTTAAAAACTCAAACAAACAAATTAATAGTGAGTAAGGGGATTTGAAGGTTGAATATCCCCCTTTTATAACTTAAAGGCAGCAAGTCAGAGGTAAGTGCAGTCAGTATAGTTCTTTTATATTTTTCCATTTATTTTATTATAAACATTATTTCATTTTTGAATATAGCAATTTAGCCATATAAAAAGTTTCAACTTACAGGGTATGTTTTTAATATTTTTATCTGAGAGTAAGTTCCTACAGTATCTAACTACATCTTTTGCATTGATTGTAATGGGATAATCTGATTTGTTCAATAGTTTCATTTAAAGTTGCACTTTTCATTAATGACACAAGAATATTCAGCAAGGACTTGCTGTGTATGGTTTGGAGAGAGTTAATTGTTATGCCAAGTTTGCCAAACCTCCTAGTTCATCTAGAAGTGGAGAATGGAAGATGAATATCCCTGCTTCTAGCTATCTAGGAGAAAGTACAACATTGCAAATGTGAACAATCTTATTTCCTTTAAATGGCCTTGGACAACGTTCTGATTCTCCAAATTTCTTGCACAGCAGCTACTATCACAAAATGACAAGCAAACTTACTCACTTACAGGGCACTAATCTCCATAACATAGGTGGCATTTGCGAACAATGGGAACATACCTCATGATCAGGATCTCGGAATACAATCAATTGTCAACCTGGACTTAATGCATTATTGCATAGAATGTACAATAGAGAAAGCAGATTAGTCATCTTAACGGGTCCAGATCAGTGATATTGCAATATCCTTCCACCCATCTTCATCTAATCCTCAGCAAAGTCTAATTCTTTGTCTTTAAGGTGTTAATCTTAGGCAAGTTCCACACTCCAACCAACCTCTGGGTAAGAAGTCCTTCCTGAGATCAATATTAGATTTATCTTATATATTTATGGCCCTCAGTTTTGGACTTTGCCCCCAAATGGAACAATTCTCTCTACCTGAACAAATCCTTTCATAACCCTACAGATTTCACATATTTTGGAGAAAAGAACTCCAGCCAGTTTGGCCTTTCCTGGGTAATTATAACTGCTCAGTTCTAGTATCATTTTTTTTTCTGCAGTATGGAGACTATATCCGTGCAGATTACTCCCAAGTACAGTCTAACTAAACTTTTATATAACTTTAATAACTTTTCAGGTATTTTTTCCTTCCCTGTGGAAATGAACCCCAGTACTTGGTTTGAACATAACTTAGAATGGCCAAGAAATTTATGATCAAAACTTGAAATGAACAATAAGACAATTATTTAATAAAATTGAATTTTATTTTTTCAGACATCTGAGTAGATTTTTAAAATCAAAAAACTGCGACTTGACAGAGGTTTACATGATCCAACCAGCAGCTATCTGCCAGTTACTGAACAATGTAGTGTTAGCAAATTCCATCCATTCCCTGACAAGCTGGAGAATTTTATTTATTATTGTGACAAGTAGGCTTACATCAACACTGCAATGATGTTACTGTGAAAATCCCTTGCTGCCAGTTCTAGTACCAGGTGCGCAGAGGGAGAATCTTAACATGACCAATGCATGAGTCAAAGTCTGACATACAAATGTGTGTCCCCTGAATATGTGAAATGTCTTAAACAGTGATGTTTCACTTTTGTGCTTCTTGCTCTAAGCTTTAGTGTGTCCATTAGCATGCAGTCATTGGGCTTTGAAATGTACCAGTCTGCAAACATTCAGTCACGGGCAATTCTTTGCACTGGAACATCAAAATGTTTTGGGTGGACCAAAGGTCATCTTTCACTGAACTGATTTACCTTCTAGCAACAGCTTATGTTTGTCTCAATATGTCCTTGGGAACAGCGGGTGGAACACACTCCCACGTCATGGAGTAGCTCAGCATGAAAATCAACAAAAGGCAACTCATCCCCCTTCTCTGCAAAGGCATATGCCACAAGGCAGTGGATAATAGTCTCTTCCCCCGAAAACCACAATCATCTCAAAAGCAGATAGACTAAAGCTCTGAGCATATAGAAAAGATCTGATGGGGAAAACCGTACTATTTTCTGTTTCAATAACTGCAGGAACTGCTTTGGGACAAGACAACTAGCTTTGATTCAATGAACATTTTCTCTTTTAAATTCGCACTTAATGTTTCTAAACAGACCATATTCGTAACTTATCATCCATATGTAATTAATTGATTATAGTCTCCTTGGCCACTAGCATTCAGTAAAAAGTCTGACAACACCAGGTTTAAGTCGAACCAATTTATTTGATAGTAAACTCAGTTTACTATCAAATAAATCGGTTGGACTGAAACCTGATGTTGTCAGACTTCTTACTGTATTTACCCCAGTCCAACGCCGGCGTCTCTACATCATGACCACTAGCATTCATTCATTCCACAATACAACTTCCTTCACTTCCACAATAGACACCTCGCATAGGACTGATCCGTACCACAAAGTTCAGCCCCGCCCTCAATCTTGCAGGATCGTGCATGTAATAGAGTCCCGCCCCCGACGTTACGCATTTCATAAAGCCCCACCCCGAGCTCACGCACATGATAGAGCCCCGCCCCCCAAGCTCACGCACATGATAGAGCCCCGCCCCCCAAGCTCACGCACATCATAGAGCCCCACCCCGAGCTCACGCACATCATAGAGCCCCGCCCCCAAGCTCACGCACATCATAGAGCCCCGCCCCCCAAGCCCACGCACATCATAGAGCCCCGCCCCCCAAGCTCACGCATATCATAGAGCCCCGCCCCCGAGTATTTTGGCCCCGATGCGCGTTGGGCGTCTGTGGGGCTTCTCATAGACCGTTGAGCCAAATTAATTGCCTGACAATTTTGATGGGGTTTTAATTTTTCAATTATTCAACGGTACACAGCAAGTAGAGACAAGTGGATCGAGGCCGAAGCGGGTCATCCTTGCTGAGCAAACGAAAAAAAAGGATGACGGAATCAGGCAACGTGAAAGCCAGGCTGTGCGGTCGGTGATGTCAGTGAGGGGTCAGTAGGGCCTGTTGTCCGCCGCGCGTGCGCGGGAGGCTGAGCGCGAGCAGGATGCCACTGTTTGAGGGTCTGGGCACCGGCGGCGAGAAGACGGCCGTTGTCATCGACCTGGGAGCCGCGTACACCAAGTGAGTCGGGGGAGAGCATTAGTAGGTTCTACTAATATGTAGGGTGGGTCTAAGGAAGTATAAACGTCGGTGTAGAGACATCATCATCAACAGAGGGGCTAAATGGCCTATTCCTGGCTGGAAAAATAAAAACCTACTCAGCTGAAATTCAGAGTTGTTTTCAGATTCACTGGTACCCAACGCAGCTAATCAATCCTGAGTGAATCTGTCACAGTACTCTGATCTGTCTTTGCCACGGAAGTTGCCCAGGTCCCGGTGGAACTAGTTCAGACACTGGAAGGGTTTTAAATTGATGAGGAGTGTTGGATACACTACCTGTACTTCAGTTTGAACCAGCGTTATGGCTGGATGAGATGCACGCAGGAACATTGAGGGAAATGCTTTTCCAGTCTTTATTGGACTCTAGATTGAAGAATTGCAAATATTAAAAAGGGTGTAAAAACGAGTTCAACTACAAGCCAGTCAATTCAGCTTTGGTGGTGTGGAGTTTTTTAAAATAATAATTGGGACAAAATAGTTGTTTGGGCAAATGCTAGTTAATTAAAGCAAAGCTAGTGTAGATTTGTTAGAGTTATATCCTAAGTTTTATAGAGAGTTGATAGAATGCTGTTAATGTGATGTACTAGATGTTGTTGTACACCATGTCAACAGTTATGCTAAGCCTTATTACGTATGCTTGACTGAGAACCCAGACTCTTGTGAAAGATTCAAATGAATGAGTTTATTTACTCAAATGCTGAGAAGTTTTGACTTTGCTTAACTGACATCTCTGGTTTTAAGAAGTTATTTCCAAGATTTTTTGATGTCTCTGTTTACAATGAGCTTAAATTGATACTTCAGTGTTTGAACTTTTATATGGTTGTTGAAACATCAGTTTTTTTTTCAAATCATGAATGAATGTACTTTTAAGTAGTTTCAGTCATGGATATGTAGGGCTACTGGAAGTGGATGGGGGACAAAGAAAATTACAGCACAGAAACAGGCCCTTTGGCCCTCCAAGCCTGCATTGACCATGCTGCCTGACTAAATTAAAACCCCTTACCTTTCCAGGGACCATATCCTTCTATTACCATCCTATTTATGTATTTGTCCAGATGCCCCTTAAAACTCACTATTGTATCTGCCTCCACTACCTCCCCATCAGTGAGTTCCGAGCACCCATCATCCTCTTGTTTAAAAAAAAAACTTGCGTTGTACATCTCCTTTAAACTTTGCCCCTTGCACATTAAACCTTATGGTACCTAGTAATTGATTGTTACAGCTTGGGAAAAAGCTTCTGACTATCCACTCTGTCCATACCCCTCATAACCTTGTAGACTTCCATCAGGTGGCCCCTCAACTTCTGTCATCATAGTGAGAACAAACCAAGTTTCTCCAATCTTTCCTCAGAGTTAATGCCCTCCACATCAGGCAGCATTCTGGTAAATCTTTTCTCTACCCAGTCCAAAGCCTCCACATCTTTTTAGTAGTGCAGTAACCAGAATTGAACACTATATTCCAAATGTGGCCTAATTAAGGTTCTATAAAGATGCAATATGACTTGCCAATTTTTAAATTCAGTGCCCTGGCCAATGAAGGCAAGCATGCTGTATGCCTTCTTGATTATCTTCTCCATCTGCATTGCCACTTTTGGTGACCTGTGTATCTGTATACTCGGATCCTTCTGCCTATCAATATCTTAAGGGTTTTGCCATTTATTGTATACTTTTTTTTTCTGTATTAAACCTTCCAAAATACATTACCTCATATGTCTGGATTAAATTCCATCTGCCATCTATCCATCCAAGCCTCCAGGTGAGTTACATATATATATATTCTGCTATAAGCTCTGATAGTCCTCATCACTATCTGCAAATCCATCAACTTTTGTCATCTAAAAACACTTTAATCAAACCAGATACATTTTTCTCCAAATCAGTATTTTACAAGCAGCAAAGGTTCCCGCACTGAGCCCTAAGGAACGCCACTTGTCACAGTCCTCCATTCAGAAATGCACCCTTCCACTGCTACCCTCTGTCTTCTACTGAGACAGTTCTGTATCTGACTTGCTAGCTCAGCTGATCTCATGCGACTTCATCTTCTGCACCAGTCTCCATGAGGGACCTTGTCAAATCCTTCCTGATGTCCATGTAGACAACATCCACCAGCCTACCCTCATCAATCATCTTCATTATTTCCTTAAAGTTTAATCAAGTTAATGAGACACAACCTCCCCTTCACAAAATCATGTTGCCTCTCGCTAATACATCCACTTATTTCCAAGTGGGAGTAAATCCTCCTCCAATAATTTCCCTACCGTTGACATAAGGCTCGCCGGCCTGTAATTACCTGGATTATTCTTGCCACCCTTCTTAGAGACAGCATTGGCTATTCTCCAATCATCTGGGACCTTTCCTGTGGCCAATGTGGATACAAAGGTTTCTCTCAAGAGCCCAGCAATTTCCTCCCTTACCCCTCTCAGCATTCTGGAGTATATCCCATCAGGCTTTGGGGACTTGTCTATCTTAATGTTTCTCAAGAACCTCAAGTTTTAAGGGATCATGGCGTTGGGTGGAGGACATAATTGGCATGGATAAGATCTTTTGAAGTTACCTTTCAAAAGGTTCCTGAACACAGACTCTGGCTCAAAACTCCTCTGTTGGGCCATAAACATTAAGTCGTAGAGAGGCTAACTGATTCCCCAGAATTGCAGGGGACGAGGAGATGCCTATCGCAACAACGGAACTATCCATGTTGGGAGTCCAGATGTGGGTTTGTTACCCTCACCCTCAAGTGTATCAAGGAAAATTGGGGGGGGTGGAATTCCAGAGTCAAACCCCATCCCCTTTTTTGCAATGGCTTCAGAGTCCATCAGACACCATAAAGATCTGATCCATTAACCCTGTTTATCGCCAAAGGCACTGCCTGGCCTGCTGAGTATTTCAACATTTCCTGTTCTATTTCATCTGCCACTCATCTGTCCATTCTGCTGGCCTATCTGTGTTTTCTTTCAGTTGAATAGTATTCTCACTGTTTGCCATTCTTCAGCAAATTTTGAAATTTACTCTGAATTCCAATATCCAAAACATTTAGATTTAATTCTAAAAAGGTGATCCTTGCACTAACCATTAGGAAACATCATTGCCTACCATCTTTGTGTTTGGGGAAAAAAAAACCATTCAGCATGACTTGATGTTTTCTACCTCTTTTTCATCCAAGCTGATGACAATGCAGAAATTCTTATAGATCCCCATGACATTCCAGTATACCTGTGCAGGACTTCCTCAGGGTAGTGTCTCAATGGCAGCAGTGTGTACCATCTACAAGCTGCACTGCAAAAACTCACCAAGGTTCCTGAGGCAGTACCTTCCAAACTCTCAACTAATACCCTTTTGAAGGATGAGGCAGCAGATAGTTGTTAATCTTATCACTTGGGGGTTCCTCTCCAAGTTATTCACCATCCTCACTTGGAAATATTTTGCTGTTCCTTCACTGTCACTGGGTTAAAATCCTGGAATTCCCTGCCTAACAGCACAGTGGGTGTACCCACCCATGGACTGCAGTGGTTCAGGAAAGTAGCTCACCACACCTTCCCGAGGATAATTGGGGATTTAAATGAATGCTGGCTCAAGCATGATCCCCACATTCCATAAATGATTTTTTAAAATGGAAATGCCTATAATTAACTGAATTTCTACTAATTGTAGCCTCTTTTGCAGCTCCTTGCATGCATGCATGCAGCATGGCGTGAACTGCAGTCCTCCAAGGTGCCTCCAGTGCTGAGCCCGACTTGAGTATGTCAAACACCCCAAAACCCTTGTACTCCCTGCCTCGTGCAGGTAGCCACATACGTGCTATCCTGAACTCTTATTGCCTGTGTGATGGCCACTTCATGGAATGTACGATCAAAGAAAGACTCATCCTCACAGCTGTGCAGTAATTTGAGATGCCACTCATGCTTAGAAATCTTGACCTCAAATGGAAGCAACTGGAGATCTTTTTTACACACATGGTCCCCTTAAAACAAGTCATGTCCAGAAGCACACTCAAGCCACAGGAATTGCCATTTTCAGTTAGTTACCATGATCATTCCAAAGACTACCTCTGTAAGCAGGCTTATGAATGGTGTGATATTTTCTGATTTTTCCCACAGCTAACAGATCCCTTTGTGACCTACCTAATTTTTCAGTTAGTGGAATATCAATTGCAGGCAGTGTAACAAATGCTAAAATAATTATATCTTAAAGTTAGAATTGAATAGTAGAAAAAGATTAAAACATCAGACTTTGCTTAAACATATTCAGCTTTCAAATCAGTTATGAAACAAACATTACTAATTCTGGTAGTTTTTTTTTGTCTAATAGTTTTGTAAAGTGCTTTGGCATTTCACTGCATAAGAGATATTACATTAAAGAACAATGTTGTTTTGCTCATGTGGCATTTCTACCCTAGCCAATCATTGCCTGACACACAGAATCATGGATAGCATTAGTAAATGTCACATGGACAAGGATGGCATTAATAGTCACATGGACAAGGAAGGTTGATTAGAAAGAACAAATATGGATTTCTAATGGAGAAATCATGTTTAACTCGCTGGAGTTTCTTGAAGAATTGACAAAGGGTTGATGAGAGGAATGCTGTTGATGTGCTCTAAGAGGCATTCAATGCAATGCTATATAACAGACTTGAAGTTATAACTCATGGAATGAAAAGAACAGTCGCAATATGGATACAAAATTGGCTGAGTAATAGGAATTAGAGAATAATGGTTAATGAATATTTTTTGGACTAAAGGAAGGTTTGTAGTGGAGTTCCCCAAGGATCAGTATTTGGGACTCTTGCTTTTTCTGATATTAATCATTAGAAGGTTAGAGTAGTTAAAGCGTACAGTATTGTGGATGTTATTAATAGGAGCATAGATACAAGACTAAGGAGGTTATGCTAAAACTGTACAGAACTTCAGTATTGAGGATGGATTGGAAAGATTGGGATTATTGTCTTCAAACCAGAAAGCTAAGAGGAGATCTGATAGCTCAAAATCATGAGGGGGTTGGACAGAGTAGATAAGCAGAGACTGTCCACCTGGTAAAAGGATCAAGAATGAGAGGATACAAAGTTTCTAAAAGAAGCAAATGTGATGTGAGAGAAAACATTTTTTTGCACGAATTGCTCTGGTCGAAAATACACTATCTCGAAGGGTAATGGAGGCGGGGTCAATCGAGACGTTCAAGAGGGCATCAGATGATTCAATTAAGGCATTCAAGAGGGTGCCAAATAGAAACAATGTGGCAGGGTACAGAGAACTGCCATAATACTCATTCGGACAGCTACTGCAGATATGATTGGCTGAATTACTTCCTTCAGTGCAGTAACAATTCTGTGAATATTTGCAGGCTGGAATCAGAGATATCTCATTTCCCTTTAAAGGTCAGCAGGTTCTCATTCTCTAGTAGGTGACCTGTCCTGGTGATTAGTTTTGTTTACATCTTGGGATCCTGGATGAAATAAATTCTTCACTTGCTAAATATTAGTGAAACAAATTTGCCACATGTTTGGCCTGATCTTACGTTTCCTCTTGAATATTATTATTGGATAATACTGAATTTATTGTCAGATTAAAAAAAAAATTTCAAATTGGTCTATTTACACAATTGAGCATTACTTGGTTAGAATCCTGTCTCTGTTCTGTGATTATCAGTGCATGTGTGACTGGATTTGGAGCATGATCTATAAGAATCCTTATAGTGCAGAAAGAGGCCATTTGGCCCATTGAGTTTGCACTGACTCTCCAACAATGCATCTTTCTCAGGTCCTATCCCTGTAATCTCACGTATTTACCCCTGCTATTGCACCTAATGTGCATATTCTGGGAACCAAGAAGCAGTCCTGCATGACCAGTCCACATCTTTGGACTGTGGGAGGAAACCAAAGCACCCAAGGAAATGAGCACAGACATGGGGGCACAATTGAGCATCAACTTGTTGGAATTCTGTCTCTCTTCTGTGATTATATCTGTGCACAAGTGTGCCTGAAATTGAATTCCTATAGTGCAGAAAGAAGCCATTCAGATCAACTCCGACAAAGCATCTTTCCCAAGCCCTATCCGTGTGCTTCACCATATTCATCCCACTAATCCCCCAGCCTACATATCCTGCGACACTGAGTCAATCCAGCATGGCCAATCCATCTAACTCGTGTGTCTTTAGATAGTGGGAGGAAACCTATACAGACATAGGGAAGAACATGCAAACTCCATGTCAACAGTCACCCAAGGCTGCAACCAAACCCAGATCCCTAGTGCTATGAGGCAGTAGTGCTAACCACATGCACCCCACAATCTAACCCCAAAGGCCTTTTATATTTTCTATTAGAAAACAGTTACACCTTGGTGGCAACACAAGATGGAGTTTGAATTTAGAGTTGAAACCTAGCTGGCTCATGTAATAATGCAGTACTTGGTGGGGGAAATAGTTTTGCACAGCTTTGGTGAAGCACTATATATAAGTAAGTGATGAGATACTGGGTTTATGAATTTATTGGCTAAATTGTGTGTTTAAGGAATGTAAACACTCCCACTTACACGCACTCTAAATTTGAACTATTTTGATAGGAACTCAATTTCCTCAGCAGAGGAATTGGAGATGGAAAAAGACAGGTTTGAACCATTTTGAACTATCCTACACCTCCTAACTTGAATATAATTGCAATACAATGAAGAAATAAAATATAATACACCAGGTGGGAGCAAAAGGTGCAAAGTGATCTAGTACTTTACTTTGTTGTTTTATCACCATAACTTACAAAAGTGAATATAATATGTGAAATAAAAACTAAAAAGAAACAGAGATATGCTGTGGCTGGATAAAGAATATATTAAAACATTCGAACATTTTTATTAGTGTTTATTTTAAAAATGGCTGTAACCTCCATGATGGGGAGTATTCCCAAAATTCTCAAGGAACTCTCCTGTAAGTACACAAATAAAGTTTGCTTGGCAGTTGCCCAGAAATACAAACTTGCCCTGTACTGGAAATCTATAATTAACTGAATTTCTATTAATCATACCATCTTTTGCAGCTCCTTGCATGCATGCACCATGGTGTGAACTGCAGTCCTCCAAGGTGCCTCCAGTGCTGAGCACGACTTGTGTGTCAAACACCCCAAAACCCTTGTACTCCCTGCCTCTTGCAGGTAGCCACGTACGTGCTATCCTGAACTCTTATTGCCTGTGTGATGGTCACTTCATGGAATGTACGATCAAAGAAAGACTCATCCTCACAGCTGTGCAGTAATTTGAGCTGCCACTCATGCTTAGAAATCCTGACCTCAAGCGGAAGCAACTGGAGACGTTTCCCACACACATGGTCCCCTTAAAACAAGTCATGTCCAGAAGCACTCTAAAGCCACAGGAATTGCCGTTTTCAGTTATTTTACAGAAATGTGATTTTAAATTGCAATCTTTGGATGCTTCTGACTATGTCACGTAAATAGTTACCCAGAAAAAGTTTGAATTAAAATCTCTTCTAACTTCTGGGTAACTATTACACAGACTTAGACCAAGACCAATGCCTCACAGGATTATCCCACACCCCAGGATACCAGGGTAATTACCCAGGCTACCCCTCTCATAGAAACTGTCCCCCCACCACCCCCCGTACTCATGCAACACCTACCCTAGGTCATGTGGCCCAACCCAATCCCCTCCCCTGGGTCACAATTCAACTCAATCACTACTACATCAGTAAATGGTAGCTGTGACTCAATATGTTTGTTTTATGCATAATCTAGAATCTCATTAACAATACAGAGTTTCCAAAATGCCCAACTTTTCAAATGGAATGTCTGCCCTAGACTAATTTGTAGCAAAAATCATACATGCCAAAGATTGCAATAAGTAGCCAAGAAGACACCAAGAAATGAAAAGTACGTTGTGATGAAACTGTGTTTCCTCTCGAGCCAGACTTCAATAGCTGCAATGGGCAACAATTAGCAGAAAAAAGGCCTAGCATGGTGGGAAGGAAATCCAGTATTAAAACCTTCATTGCCAAAAGAGTATTGATGCTTATTTTCTACCAATTGACCTGTTTTTTGAAAAAGAAGTGTAGCATTATCATAAATAGCATTTTGAAGTTTTGCTGCATGTTCATAATAGCTATTAATGTGGGTATGATATTTAATATTTGGTATATTGAAGATTTCTTTCAACTTCTAGGTGTGGTTTTGCTGGAGAAACTGGGCCAAGATGCATCGTCCCTAGTGAAATTAAGAAGCTTGGTAAAACACAAGTAAGTTTTTTTTCACCTGCGTTTCAAAAAGTACTTTAAGTAAATGCTTTGTGACAATTGAGATGAGATAAGGTGTTCATTAGTGTAAAACTTTTATTTGCTTTTCTAGAGTGGGCTTTGGGCAGATATTAATAATGGAATAAAAGCAAAATACTACAGATACTTGAAATCTGCCAGATGCTGCTAGACCTTCTGAAGTTGTGCAGCATTTTCTGTTTTTATTTCTAATAGAATTCTGACATCATTGCAAATCAGACTTCAGTTCATGGTGTAATCCAATTGACTTGGGAACACAGGAGCTAATATTTTTCGGGAATATTGTCTGATAGGGCTTGATGCTGCATAGGACATAAGTGGTACGTTATCTGGTTGGGTCAAAAAACTATTCAGGTTGTCTAGGTGTTTTATACAGTTAAATCTTTTGAGAAGCAGATTGACCTGTCCATGATTTTTAAGCATTTACTGGTTGATAATGTAGCTTTCTCATATTGTTACAGTGTAATTGACAGTATATCCTGAAACTTAGGCACACAAAATGGATAGCTGCAAAGGACATTTTGTGAAGGTTGGACTAAGATGATCACAAACTGCTGCTTGAATTACTAACATTTAGAATTCTGAAACTTAACAATTACATATCATGATTTGCATCTCTTCCACAAACATCCACTCCCTCCACCTCCTTAGGTACCTTCCAAACCCACAACCAGTAGCATATAGAAGGACAAGATCAGCTAGCATAGGAACACCACTCACTAGCTGGAAGTTCCTCTCCAAGCCACTCTCCATCCTGACTTGGAAATATATCGCCGTTCCTTCACTGTTGTTGGAACAATCCTGAAACGCTCTGTCACAGCACTGTGGACGTACCTACGCTGCATGGACTGTAGTGACTCAAAGGCAGCTCACACCACTTTTTAAAGGGAAATTAGTGATGGGTAATGAATGCTAGCCAGCAAGCGAAGCTCACATCTCGTGAATGAATTTTAAAAAATTATTAATGAGTTTAAAATGTGGATAATAGTTCATAAACATTAAAAAAGTATATAAGTATATTAAAAGTATTAACGTGGTGGATTTTGTTCACAGAATGTGGGCATCTCTGGTAAGAATAAAAATAATTACCCTTCTTGTTACCCAAAAGAAAGTAGACCATCACCTTGAACAGACTCAGCTCTTGTTTCAAAAGCACTTTAAAAGTCCTTTTAGATGGGGAGTTCCAGGATTTAAGGCCACATTTCCTTGTATTATTCTGAACCACAATCCTACCCGTGCCCTTGAGCCTAATTCCTACTGTGTCTGTCTCTAGGGCAACGGAGCTATCTCCAAATTCATTTACATTTTCTTGTTCAAAATTTCAGTTCTCTAGCCTTTCGCCCTCCACTTGTCACAACATTTTTGCAGCTACTATTTTGCTCAGTAATAACTTCAATTCCACTAAATTCATTACTTTGCCTTACTTAGGCCATTCCCCCAATACCTTCATTTGCCATTTTTTTGGTTAAAGGACTCAGCATAGATATGGTGGATAACTTCTTTAGCTATTCACTGTTGGATCTGGCTAGACCATGTAAAGTACTACTGGGTCCTGCTGTCATCTGCCAAAAATGCTCGTGACTCCCATGACTATCCTCAATGTGAAGATCACCTCCAGCTTTTTTTTTCTACTATTTGCTTTCTATCTTCTTAAAACCTTCTTGCCTCTTTTATTTGCCATCACCTCCAACAATAAGTGTAGGGAGATCTATCATTTGCTCCCTCAATCATGTTTTCATGAAACTGCTGACTATTCAGCTTCTTCTCCTGGTTCCCATTGTTAGCGATGCTACTAACACTTCTTTAGATGTCACCCTCTTTCATTTAAATCGGTCTTCATTACCCTTCTGTTTCTTAAAAAAAATCCTTGACTGTGCATCCTTGTAAACTACCATCCAATCTCCCCATCTCCCTTTTCCTTTCCGATGTTTTTGAATCCCAAATCGACATCCGTGTTTCCCACAACTCCATGTTTGAATCCCTTCACAGTAAGAAGTCTCACAACACCAGGTTAAAGTCCAATCAATTTATCATATAAATTGGTTGGATTTTAATCTGGTGTTGTGAGACTTCTTACTGTGTTTACCCCAGTCGAATGCCGGCATCTTCACATCATGAATCCCTTCAATCAGGTTTCTTCTGACAAAGTACTGAAATAGCTCTTACAAAAGTCATAATTGATATCCTATATATCTGTGTCAAAGATAAACTTCCTTCCTTGTTCTTCTCAGCATGACTGCAATCTATGATATAGTTGACCACATCATTCTTCAGCTGAGTGGAACTATCCTCCCCTCATTCCACTATCATCTATCTAACTATAGCCAGGGAATTACCTGCAATGGGTTTCTCTTCCTGTTGCTATATCATTGCTTCTAGTGTCACCCAAGATATTATCCTTGGTACCTTTTCCTAGTTCTTTTCTACATGCTGTCACTTGACATCAGTTTTCACAACGCATTAGGGGCATCCAAATTTACCTGATCTCTTAACTCCTTCACTGTCTCTTAATAATTAGACAGATTGTCTGACATCTAGTATTGAAGAGCCCAAATTTCCTCCAGTTACCTATTTAGAAGATTGGTCCCTGCACAACCTCCATTCCCTAACCTGCAATTCCAACCCTTTCCCTAACAGCTGTCTGATTTTCTAATTGGTCCTGTTTTCTGTCTTCTGGAGTTGGGGTGGAAATTTTAAGTAAAACAATTTTTAACTATTAAATCTTGATTTTTTTTTTTGATTTTTGGCTGAGACTTAGTATTGCTCTTTCAGACTTTTTCATCAATTCTGTTCTGCTTTTCACTTCCAATTTTCCAACATTTTTGTTCAGTTTTGATCTTTCAACTTAATCAGAATGAGCTGAGTGCTTCCAAATGTGTTAGGCTTGTTGCATACAGTTATATAACGTGCTGATGGTGCCTATGGAATGATTTGCGCACAAGCTGTTTTTGATATATACTAGTTTTTACTGATTACTATCAGAATAGTTCACTGTTAGCATTGTTTTTTTTTGCATGTGACGAACTGAGCCAAATAGGAAAACTTTACATATATAGTATATGAATTTATTAGTATTCATCACTGTAGATTACAAGGCAAATGATTGAAAATTGTAAATCTTCAAATGCATGTTGAAAATGTCGGTAAGATGCTTTTGCTTTTTTTCAGGCTGTTAAAGTCGTTCAGTTTAACATCAATACTGAAGAGCTTTATAGCTATTTGAAGGAATTCATTCACATGTTGTACTTCAGGTAGAGTGAATTTTAAAAATATTTTTAATATCGTATTTCAATATTTAAATACTATTTGGGTGTGTATGGGGTATCAGGGAGGGATAGTACCTCTGGTGGGGGAGCATGTCGCCTCCTTTCAAGGCGGTTTGTCCACCCTTTATTCCACCTGGCACTCAGCTCTGTGATTCCCTGTAGCTGTTCATGCGATAGTGGCTACACCCTGGGCAATGGCTTTGACAAGCCGGCTAAACCAGATGAGCTTAGCTGATGGGTCTCAACCCTTGGTGAGATTGGGATATATTCATCCCGGCATGTGAAGACAAATGCCGATGGATTGAGTGGACGAGACCAGTGGAAGGTCCAACAGCCAGGAAGGTGGTCTCTGCAAGTGTCGTGGAACGGGAAGAGCAGGAGAAGACGCAGAAGACATCCTGGTCATCCATTGTACCTAGTCCCATCTCCAGCCGTCTTGACTCTTGTCTTGCCATTGAATCCAGATGGGAGTTGGGAAGAGAGAGTGAGGCTAATGCTGCACAACCTTCCCTTACTTTAATCCAAATCACACACTAGTCTTGACATCATCGCCGTCATCATTGTCACCGCCGCCAACGTCCCCCCAACCCCTTTGTGGCCCTTTGATGACGGGCAAGCGACAAAACTGGTCGTGGATACACTGGGAGCTGTACTCACTGACCTACACACAGACAGCTCAGATCTAATGGTCGTTTTCCGCTGACGGAAGCAGCAGTGAAACTCAGCGCCTACCTGGTTGACTGAGCAGTCTTCTTCAGGAATGCACTCCCTACTTCTGTAGAATGAGAAAGGGGCTATAAAAGGTGTCCTAAACATTGATATCAACGCTGCCATGGATGACTCACCAGTAGCAGCCGAAGTCACGAAAGCTGTCAGCCAGCTATCCAGTGACAAAACCGCAGGGGCAGACATCTACAAAGCTGCTGGTCCTGTACTTATCAAGAAGCTCACCAAGTTGTTCCAGTCCTCTTGGAAGCACGGATCCATTCCTCAGGAACTTAAAGATGCTTCCATTGTACACCTCTACAAGAGGAAGGGCAATCGGCAAGTATGCGACAATCACCTGAGGAATCTCACTGCTCTCTTTCACAGGAAAAACCCTTGCAAGAATCCTGTGAAATCATCTCGTCACTCATCTGGAACTGGGCCTGCTTCCAGAGTCATAGTATGGTTTCTGCAAAGGTCATGGGACTATTGACATGACTTTTGCTACGTGCCAACTTCAGGAGAAGTGTCAGAAGCAGAATCGCGAGCTCTATGCAAGCTTTGTTGACGTTGCAAAAGCCTTCTACGCTGTAAGCTGACAAGGCCTGTGGATCATGTCAAAGTTCGGCTACTGCCCCAAATTCATTCAGATGGTATGCCAGTTCTGTGATGGCATGATGACCAGGGTACTGGATAGAAGAGAATCCTCTGAGGCATTCCCAGTCAACAGTGGCATCAAACAGGGCTGTGTACTCACACCCACACTGTTCAGCATGATGTTTACTACCATACTGAATGATGTCTTCCAGGACAATGTTGCTGGAATCAGCCTCAAGTACAGAGTGGATGGGAAACTCTTCAACCTGAAGACTTCAAGTTATTACCAAAGTGAAGAAGACTGTTCTGAGAGACTTCCTCTTTGTCGATGACTGACTGCACTCTGTATACTGGCTCAGAGCCAGAGATGCAAACACTATGAACAAATTTTCCACAACTTGTGACAACTTTAAACTCACATCAATATTAAAAAGACCAAAGTCATGCACCAATCTGCTCCTCATGCACTGTACACAGAACCCATAATCACAATGAAAGGGCAGAAACTACAGGCAGTGGACCAGACAGCACCCTCTCCTAAGCAGTGACTATTGATACAGAAGTTAACTGCAGAATAGCAAAGGCAAGTTCTGCTTTCGGTAGACTGCGCTCCACTGTATGGGAATGTCGAGGAGTCAGTCAAGCAACAAAACTGAAGATCTGCAGCCTGCAGCACTCACTACCCTCCTGTATGTCTGTGAAACATGTACTTTGTATTGAAGGCATGCAAGGTAGCTCAATCATATCCACATGACTTGTCTTTGCAGAATATTATGCATCAGAGGGCAAGACAAAGTACCAGACACTGAAGTTCTCTCTAGAACAAGTCTGCCATCAGTCTGCACACTGTTGACGAGAGCGCAGACCCGTTGGGCAGGTCATGTTATCTGTATGTCAGACCAGCACATACCTAAGCTGCTCCTTTTTTAGAGAACTCTGCTGGAAGATGCTCACATGGAGGGCAGAAGAAACATTTCAAAGATGCACTCAAGCCTCCCTGAAGTCGCTTGACAGAGACACGACCACCTGGTAAACGCTGGCACAAAACTGCCCTACCTGGCGCTGTCTCATCCACAAAGGCTTATGAAGCAAAGTATATTGTGAAGAACAACTTAAGCATGAGCTGCGCAAGTCTAGAGCCGCCAGCACAACAACTACGGTGTCTACACAAGTCTGTCCAATATATGCCAGGATATTCATGCCCGAGTTGGCTTGATCAATCATCTTTGGACACACTATAACGAGCCTCAGAATGACTAATGATGTCAAGGTTCTCATCGATGATGGTGGACGAACAACACATGATCCTACATGCAAAGAAAGCTGAGATTTAGAACACATTCATTTCTCAGTTAATTTTTTTGGGGAAATGTAGACCTTCCCACACCAATGAGAGCAGATTTACTCCAAATCACTGCACAAGGGTACTCTTGATCTGGCTGCTAGAGCATGGACAGAAGCTTTTTTTGACGAAAATCGCACCAGATTAAAGTTTTTGAGATGGGGTGGGAATTGCTGATCCTCCTACTATAACGTCATGGAGTGTTAGCAGAGACCCTCCGAGAAGTGGTGAATAAAGCCAGTTATTCTATTTCTCTGGCGTTTTATACTGAAGTTGGGCTAGACAAAAATTATTCCCTACTTTTTAATGCATTGTATGAAATTGAAAAATTGGGAAACATTGGATACAAACTTTAATTCCGTCTCCATAATTCAGTTGCAATTAGACCACTATTTTCTTTGGAGGGGGAAAAAATATTTTAAATATACAATTTTTGTTGAGGTTCTGAGCAAAATATGATTGATCCTGAATTATAGGTTACGTGCTGATTGCTCCATTTTTAAGACCCAAGAGGCTTCTAGTTGACTAATTTGTTTGTTGATTAATCTCCATGTCAAATTTGCAACCAGTTCTATTTGACTTAACATGGTTTGTTTTCCACTCTTTTTCTTAACAGACATTTACTGGTAAATCCAAGGGATCGTCGAGTTGTTATTATTGAATCTCTTCTATGCCCATCACACTTCAGAGAAACGCTTACTAGAGTATTCTTCAAGCACTTTGAGGTAGGAAGCAATGTAGCTAATGATGCAGTAAACAGAAAAAAAAATACACAAAATTAATCTGAGTGTAATCTGATTGGAAATTAGTTTGTTAGCTCAGTCACTGGCTGTAAAAATCTGTTACTGGTTTTTGAGATTTCTGGATGAATTCGAAAGTTGGTGGATTTTGTAATTTGCCTGAGCAGATGTGAAAAACAACTAACGTGCAACCAAGCAATGACCTACTTTCATGAAATAGGCAGCTTTTGTGCTGTTTTTACCAGTAAGATTTTAGCAGCATTGGGAACTAATTGAGAAAAGTTACCTGCCACTTTAATTGGAGAAGACCACATGCACAGTGAGTCACACAGGATTAAATTAAGTTTATCAGAATGACACCTATCAGGCTTACTATTGATCCATTGAAAATACTGAAAAATATCTGTACAATGTTTTTAATTGTAGAACGAGTGGGTTTGTTAGTTCTTTGCCATACCACTAGATGGAGTACCACACCATAATTATCCACTCCATTTCTGGATGGAATGGGAAATGGAAAAAAAATTCATTGATGTAAGAATTATCTGTTAGAGAATCTACAAGTGTGAGCAATTGGGAAGCAAATTCTTTAAAGTATTACCTTTTGAATTTTCCATAGTAATTAAATACTTGGGTGATTATTTCAAGTCAAAAACAAGTAGGGATTTGGACTTCAAAGCCACAGTGTCAGAAAAGTCTTGTCAAGGAATAACCATATTGGCAGTTAAAGATAATTATTGATTTATAATGTAAACTAATAGGTTTATTGGAAAAGAGAAGTTAATAGTTCATTTGTTGAGGCGTGACAGAAAACACAAGATCAACGTATGTTGGTCTATCTTTTCTGTGGATCCAGGGTCTTTTGGGATTTTCCTTTTTGGTTCCTTGAACCTGGTCTCTTGAATCACAATGCCTTTTGAAACTTTAATTAAGCCAGATATATACACACACACAAATTCCTTTGCAGCTTTAGAACTTCTACTTTAATGGGATCTTATCCAAGCTGCCACATCTAATCCATCTTAATTGCTGAAGCTACACACTTAACAGCTGCCTTCTGAGAGTTTTCTCTCTCTGGTGGAAACAGCTTTTCAATGAAGACTATGGGTTT
This sequence comes from Sphyrna mokarran, assembly GCA_024679065.1. Classification (NCBI taxonomy): domain Eukaryota; kingdom Metazoa; phylum Chordata; class Chondrichthyes; order Carcharhiniformes; family Carcharhinidae; genus Sphyrna; species Sphyrna mokarran. The sequence goes on from JAGIQG010000015.1 coordinate 40,900,443, forward strand.
CCCAGAATGATTTAAGATTGTACTTTATTAACTTTCCTAAGCTGAACTTTAACTGAAAATTGCTCAGAAACTGAGTGATTATATGTTTTCTATTCATTGTCTTAAGGTAATTGCTTTAGCTCTAGTAACCTTGTCTATACTAGAATTACTGATCTCAAATGCTGGGTTCTTTTGGAAACCCTTCAGCCTGTGACAAATACCCATCGATTGGCAACATCGTACAAAAATCCTTACTTCCTAGCAAGTGCCCTATTCCTAACTCTTTCTTCTGACAAATGCTGCCCAGAAAACATCCTGTGAAAATACTAGCCCTTAACCATTTTAAAGACTTGATGTACCTTGTTTTTTATGCTCTTTTGCAGATAGCTTTATAACATTTATCTCTGAGTATGTGTACCTGGATCAAAACAGTTAATGACTTTCAACCCAATATTTCAAACTCTTGACCAATAGGAAGAACACTTCTGGCATCCCCATAATATTCTAACGTTAATTTATACTTCTAACCAATAGTCCTTGGAACATCTAGTCCTAAGACCAATCAGTTTTGCAATCTTGATGCCCCTTCTAACTGCCAAACTACAGCTTGTATCTTTGAACATCTAGTCCTCGGGCCACCCTCCTGGCCAATCAGTATTCTAGGTTTGGCTTCTCTTTACTGCTAAGTTAGACTTGGTGGAACCCAAATGTACCTAGCTGTAACTTCAATCACTGCCAAAGGACCCACGTGTTCTTTCAGTATTTGGTACTTAGAAATGTTGATTTTAAGACTTTCTTAACATACAAATTAAGACTTTTCATCACTAAGCTTATGTACAGTTCAATTTAATAATTAAAACCTTAATAGTTACACAAATGAGCCAATGAGGTGAAGTTATACAATTTCCCACTTTGTATACTTGTAGGTTCCTTCAGTGCTGTTTGCTCCAAGCCATCTCATGTCTCTCCTGACTCTTGGTATCAATTCTGCTGTGGTATTAGATTGCGGATATACAGAAGCACTAGCATTACCTGTATCCTTTTGAAAATGTGTTTTTTTTTAATAAATGAAGTGGTGGTTACTAAAAACAATTCATCTATTTTATTATCGATGTAGCATGTGGGGGTAAATACTGTTAATAAAATAAAAAGCTAAGTTGTAGAAAATATTTTTTAAAAGCAAACTTAATGACTGAATTTAATGGCGTTGTCATAAGGTTTTAGAAAGTAGGCTCTCCAATGTGGGCATGTTATAGATGTGTTTATTAATGTACCATGCTTTCAGGGTCTGTTAACCATGACCAAAATAGTTCGCTTATTGGCTGACTTTCCTATTGTAATGAGTTGATTTGATTGCATTTACAATATTGTAAATATCTTAAGTCCTTTAACCTTTCACATACTGAAACTTATTCTGTTTCAAATGTTTACAAAAAATTAACAGTAAAATATTTTAGGAGGAAAACAATTAGAATAGTTTTAGGCTAAATTAAAATCTATACTGAGATCAAGAGACCAGAGAAAATACAAGACAATCAGTAGAAGTAGTGTTGCATATTGTAAATAATTAGAAGCCATATTTTCTTCAACATTACAATGAAAATATTTCCCTTTATTTAGGGAAACCAAGATTTCTCTATGCACAGTAACTGAGTTAATTTAAAAATTAAAATGCATTTTTAAATAGAAATCCCAATTTTCTTCCCTGCCTTCATTCCTATTATTGGTTCAATAGTCATCAGCACATCTGACAGTTAAAACTGGTAATAACAACCTTATTTACATTAGATGAATAGATTGCTACAAGAAATTTTACCTTCTAATATCCAGAAATGATCATCTCATGCTTACTGTCTAGGTTATTGCCTGGAGAATGCCAAGTTAAGTAAAGTACCAAGTCCAACTGTGATAGTACACCTCATCAAAGACCAAAGAAGTATTGGAAGTTAGGGTTTCATGGATGGAAGAGGGAGATTCAGTCAAATTTGGCTTCTTGTTACAAAAATAGCACTTACCTGGCATATTTGGGCCAATATATATTGAAAGTTAAGTTACAGACAGCAGTTTAAAAAAAAGTCCAACCAAGATCAAGAATACGAAAACTAACACAAAACAAAGTTATTTTTAAAAAAACTCCATCACAGGCATTTTGGTAGAAAAAGAATAAAGGAGGAGAATGTTCAGCTAGTTGACAAATTTGCAATAAAATGCCAGAGTAAGAAAGAAAAATTAATTGGCTATTTGTTGTGGTTAATAACCAAAGATGGGTATAAAACATTCAGTAGAGGCTATTTTTCAATGAAAGTTGGATATAAAATTTAATTAAGTTGATCATATCTTGGTGATATGTATTAATATCTGTGGATCCTCAGAGTAACTAAGGAAGAAAAAGTGAAAGTTCTTACTATAATTTTCAATTTTGTGGAATAGAGAATTGTATTGCAGGGTGGCAAAACTGACTTCTTTTATCCAGAACCGGCTCAGTGAGTTTGGAGAAAGTATAAGGTCGGTAACACATTTTAAAATATTCAGCCGTGTGTCATTTGTACAGAGCTGGCGTTCTCTGCACACATTCACTGTGTCAGGAATCCCACTTTTCCAAGGATTACAGGGTTTAGCCAAAACACACAGCAATGCTTACCATTGAAAATGCGCTTTTGTTCTTTATCACTGTGCAGGGAAATGGGAAAGGAAGTGATGCGTTTGTGATATATGTATAAATATTAATTAAACTCTAATTCTGATGCACTGGGGGTTTATTGGTGAGGATGGGAGCTGTATCTACAATGCCTTGTGTCATTAACATTCCCGGAGCTGAGCTGATTCTGACCCCTCCTGCTATCAGTTGTTCTATTTTTGGGGCAACCGAGTGAAGGGACAAGTCCCAGCCCACTTCCCCAGCCCCACCTCAGGACTGAGCTAAATCCCCCTGAAACACGGGTAGAGGTGAGAACATCGGGGTGGCGGCGCGGGCTCGTTGGGCCGAAGGATCTGTTTTGTTCTTTGTTCTTTCTTCAAACTAAATGAATAAGTAGGCCAGGATAGGTTTTATCTGTGGCATCACAAAATGCAGGAAAAAAAGATTATGCTGAACTTGTAAAGATCTTGACATCACTATGGTTACAGTAACTTATTATAGAACAGCTATAAAAGCTGGAGTAAAGATGCTTCATCAGTTAATCAGGATGTTGAATTCCCCACACAAGCTGTTGCCAAAGTAGAGTCCGTAAATTATTTCTAGTGGTTGTAAATTGCTTAAAAATAAGGATATTAAGTATGTAAAGAAAGCAGGGAACTTGTATAGACTAGTTGCATTATGTGAGGAGAGTGAGAGGGGAGCAATAAACTTGATGGGCTAGATGGCCTGTTTCTGTCCAGTAAGTTTTGAGGATAAAATGTTTCCTTTGGAAATGTGTTCTATAATTTTTTTGCCTGTTTGAAACGTAACCTTAGCTTAATCAGATATACGAAGGAATTCCTATTTTGAATGCCTGGGAAGCGCTTCCACTGGGAGGAAAAGCAATCCACGTGTAAGGATTTTAAAATATGTAACTTCTGCACATAAATTGATATTTTAATATTTGCCATGCTTAAAGATTGAAGTGGAAAAAATCCAAAATAAATATTATTTTTATTACTAAAGGGAATTGCAGTCACGGTTATTAGAAGAATGTAGTGTGGACACGGGGACTAAGACTGGAGAAGGCTTAGCATCTGTGATGAGTAAGGATTGAAATATCAGTGTTTTGATATATTGCATATTTCATGGCGCTCCATCAATAATTTCTCTACTTTAATAAAAGTAGAAGCAGCACGTTTATAGACAGTTCATGATTTAAAATGCATTGCGTCTTTGTACTGTAGTCCCAGTTATGTATGCACATTAGTTGAAACATGAAATAGCAAAATGTTCATTTTACAAAAAATTTGAACGTATTAGATTTTTGAGAGTATCTAGAAATAAGTTAATTAAGTTTCAATATCTATATTTTTATAATGTATTATTATATGATCTGTGCTCTTAATGCTGCTTCCAATTCATTTCAACAGCTTCACTTCCAGAAGAAACGCTAGAGGATATCAAAGGTGAGAACCATCTTTCCTTGTTAGTGAAGATTTATATAGTAAATGTATTTGCCTATCAAATAAAAAGCACAAATGTTGTAAATCTAGGAAATAATTTCTGATGTAACCTTTTACTGGCTTAATCTGAATTTTTTTTTAATGAGGGTGTGAAGTTAGCATGTGAACTTTACATCTGTTCCAGAATCTTGCTACTGGGACTAACACTTTCTATTTTCTTTAAAACCATGAAATAACTTCACAGCACATTGATATGAAATCTGGAGTTGCATAAGGTGCATGGTAATTAGGGTGAAACACAAGAAAAGCCATCAGTAGTAAACTGTGTTGTGTAAGCATATGTTCAATTGAAATTTGTGTTTTATTTAAGCTTTTAGGAGAATTTAAGCTTTTAGGAGAATTTAAGCTTTTAGGAGAATTTAAGCTTTTAGGAGAATTTAAGCTTTTAGGAGAATTTAAGCTTTTAGGAGAATTTAAGCTTTTAGGAGAATTTAAGCTTTTCTCTTAAATTGTGCTTTTCAGTTCGTACTTGCTTTGTGAGTGATCTCCAGCGGGGACTGAAAATTCAAGCTGCCAAGTTTAATATTGATGGAAAAGCTGAGGTCAGTGTCAATTACTGGTGAATAAGATTGCCTAATCAAGTTGCAAAGTCAGAGGTGCATGGCAGTAATTTAATATTTTGTGTTTATAGCGCCCTCAACAGCCTCCAGATGTGGCATACCCTCTGGATGGAGAGAGGATTTTACATATAAAAGGATCAATCAGGTTGGACCACTTGTATAAACAACATAAATCAAAATGCATAATAACTGGGTTGTGCTATAGGACAAAATATGTTGATGTGGTAAATGAAGCTTTCAACTGCAGCCTCCTCACTGAGTTGTAGTTTTGGTTTCAACCATTATGTAATTTGGAGGCAACAAAGGAAAAGTAGAGGACTGGACAATTGGGCAGTTATCATGCATTTCCTCCCTTTGACTAATCCATCCATTTGGAATAATTCCATTTATATTTCAGCTGAGGAATCATCAGTATCCACTTGTGAAGAATATAGACAGAGGGCAGATTAGAGGAAAATGGATCTAAGTAACCAAAAAATAAATTAGTCCCAATGGGTTCTAGTGGTTCAAGAAGGTGATTCATTCTTGAGGACAATTGGAGAAAGGCAACCCAAGTGCCAGCCTTTCCAGCATCGTTCACATCTCATGAACAAATTGAAAAAACTAAATATGTGCAATAGTTGGTGTTAGCCAGTGGATACTGAAACAAAATTAATATGAATACAAATCCTTCCAAGCAAATATTTCTCTTTCAATGTAATGAATTTATTTTCTTCATTGTATTCTATGTACTGTTGAAAGTATACAAGTGACCAAATTCAGTGTTGTTATTTGGTGAAGGATAAATACTGGAGCATACTCTTTTTACATTTAAGCTTTTATTTGAAGAGATACACATTACACATTGTGCACCTCCAACCAATAACTACACTTTTAGCCAATTCCTATATCTATGAATGCAGATGAATCCCCAATTAATGCTCACCACCTAAATACAACTAACCCCAAATGGAAAAATAATTAGCATCAGTTATCAAGTATTGGTGTTTCAGCATATTAAATATGGAAATTACCTGCAGTGTTTGACAGGAAGCCATAGAAAGTGACCTTGTCCACAAAATAGTCTTATTTAGAAATCTTAATGGCATTTTTTTTAAGAAAGTGATTTTTATAGTTGTGTTAAAGCAAACTGTTATAATGAACTTGGGAATTTTGTTAACGTAGTCATTCTGTGAATGTTGCCACATACAAATCTCCTTTTGTCAAGATGTTTTCACATTTATGTTGAGTTATCGTATATTCTGAGCATATATTGTAACATTATTGTTAATTTAGTTGTTTGTCATAGTTATAAACAAAGTGATTTGATTTAATTTTGAGTTCAGGGATCTTTTTAATTTTTTTTTCAGAGATTCTGTAATTGAAATTCTCTTTGAACAAGATAATGAAGAGAAATCAATTGCCACTTTAATCCTTGACTGCCTTTTACAGGTAAGAGGATGACGTGCTAAGTTTGATGGATATATGTTTTAAAAAATTTGGTCAGCTTCTTTGGATATTATATAATAGTTTATTGAAAGTGATGCAGAGTTAAATACTGTTTTATCATCATGGCACTCATGTTTAGCTACAGCTTCAGTGGTAGTGTAGTTCAGCAGTAGTACTATTACTTGTGGTATTAGGTTGAGTTCAAGCTTTACTTGAGTGCACAGTCTAGGCTGATGTCTGTATTTTCAGATAGCATTCTTCAGACAGTTTAAACCAAGGCTTTATTCAAGTAGATAAAAATAATTTTAAGGCAGTATTTGAAGAGAGACTGACTTTTTTCAGTGTCACCCTCCCTGATGCATCAAAGCTCAATGACTCTGAGCCAAAGCACCTCAAGCTGCAGGCTTGTTTCCCTGAATTACATTGGCATTCAGGAGATCCCTTATTCTGGAGTTGCAATATACCATCTGCCCTACCATCTTGACTGTGTCATTTTAGCACTTTGTTATTTATAATAAGTCAAGCCAACTACTCCCACTTAGCTTTGCTACTACTAATATCTCATTATACTAAATTACATGGGTTTTGAAAGATGCATGAGCCAAATATTTGCTAACAAATTACTTCCCTAATTTTCAATGATATTTCACTTTTCTCATTACACGGTCAGTCAACAGACCCCTAGCTGTTGATAATATCTGTGCCACGCTCTTTGTGCTATTTAGTGACATCTCTGCTGAGCACTCAACACAGTTTAGTGACCTCTTTGTACCATTTGCTGATACCCTGTTGTGCGTTTACTGCTGTTTAGTGACCTCTGTTGTCTAATGATGACCTTGCTGTAGCTTTTAATGATGTTCCTGCTGTGCTGTCCACCGTATTTGATGACATCTCTGTCTTGAGCTACCTGCTATTTGCTAACACTCCGGCCTGCACTATGTAATGACATCGAAGAGGGCAGAATGATCTTGAAAGAAAAAGTCACTGTCTGTTGCCTCCTGGTCATTTGTATGAGTGATTCTAGAAGGTTTGGAGTAGATCGTTCTCTTATTCAGTATACATGATGCATTGTATGCACTCATTGCATAGAGGGATGCTTCTGTTTACTAAAGTAATTTGTAATAATTGTTGCTAGTGCCCTATTGACACAAGAAAACAGCTGGCAGAGAACCTAGTGATTGTCGGTGGAACTGCTATGCTGCCTGGTTTTCTACATCGAATTATGGTTGAAATTCGGTACCTGGTGGAGAAACCAAAATACAAAGAGATATTGGCTGCCAAGACGTTCAAAGTTCATACTCCGCCTGCAAAACCAAATACTGTGGCTTGGTTAGGAGGTAAGAATACAATTTCCATAGCATCTACGAAGTCTTATGTTTATGAAAATTCTATTGTATTGAGAGAAAATTGTTTAAGATTAATAAATCGGTGGCTAGTTGTAAAAACGTTGCACAGTAGGACATCTCTCCAATTTTCTGTATGTGGTCCTTTCTGCTCAACATATTTTATTCAACATTGAGCATATATAGCAAGATTCCTATTTATATAGTGAGTTTTCATGCAAGAAGGTGTGACTTCAGGGTGCTGATGCAGCAAAAGCTTGTCCAGTGCTTTTTTTGTTTTCCCCATTCTGCACTCTGAAATTGTAAATGATTTTAAAACTGTAATTCCTTCGGGTTATCTGTACAAATGGAGAATAATTTAGTTAGCTTGAGATTTGATGTAAGAGTGACAATTTGCAAAGATTACAAATCTAACAAACTAAAGCAATTTCAGTATTCATCTTGTAATTATTTTAAGTCATGTAAAGTCATAATGATCATTTAATCCATCATGTTTGTTCCAGCTCTTTGTAAGAGCTGTCCAATTTATTCCCACATCCCAGTTTTTCCTAAGCTTGCAAATTCTCTTCATATCCTAGCTGCCTTTTTCAAAGTTCCTATAAAATCTGTAGTATATTCAGGTTGTATGAGCTACCTAAGTCCTAACCTCTGAAATTTCCTCCCAATTCCTGTAACTGTTTTCTCTTCATTGTAACCTATCTCTTGACTGCTTTCTGATCATCTGAAATAACAATTACTTGTATTTATGTAATACTGTTAACAAAAAGCATCAAAGGGCACAACAAAATATGATCAATCCACTTACAATATTGGATAGGTAATCATTTTGTGACTTAGAGAGATGATGGCATAGTGGTAATGTCATGGGAGTAGTAATCCAGAGACCCAGGCTAATTTTCTGAGAATATGGGTTCAAGTCTGATTGTAGCAGCACGTGGAATTTGAATTCAATAAATTAATTTGAAATAAAAAGCTAGTTTTAGTAATGGTAACCATGAAACTATCAATTGTTGTAAAACACAATCTACTTCAGTAATGTCCTTTAGTATTGAGAGCAATGGAGGTAAGTTCTTGCAACCATAAGGTATCCTTTCACATTGATTATATCCCTTACTGCATTTCACATTGTTTTTCAATGGGAAAAGAAATGTTGGAACAATGCATAAGCCACTTGGTGCATCTCTGAGCATTGAATTGACTGATATTGCAAATAAATAGATTGACAGCCAACCTGAAAAATTATTTCAGAACTATCCATAGTTTTTCAAAGTTGTTTTCTTTCACTCTGTGTCGTTTAGCTTTATTGGACTACTTGCATTTGCTACTGTATTTACAATATCAGCTAGGGAGTTGGAAAGAAGTAATGGCAGATCTGTAAAACAGAGAATATGCAATATTTTTGTTTGTTGTGTTTTATTACTGTAAGTATTGCATTTCATTTCTTTTAGGAGCCATTTTTGGTGCTCTGCAGGACATTTTGGGTAGTCGTTCAGTCTCCAAAGAATATTACAGCCAGACAGGTCGTATTCCTGATTGGTGCTGCCTGAGCAATCCACCATTAGAAATGATGTATGAAACTAGTAAAGCACCACCTCCACTGATGAAAAGAGCATATTCCACTGAGAAATAGAGATAACGTTGATGTTCTGAGACAACCAACCTTAGAAGTAACAAACTGTCTAGCAAGTATATGTCAGCTGCTTTCCAAAATTATGTTGCTCAAATTTCCTGTATACTCTGGTTTTAACTATCGAAACTATTTGAACACTTGTTAGATAAACAGTGATGTGTATTCTAAAAGCTCTTTACTTCAATGTTGCATGTTTCCATGAAGTATTTTAGGGTCTGAACTTTGAAAGCTGAAATAAAAGTATGGCATTAAGTTCTTATAATGAGTGCTGCTGGAGATGAATTTTTCTGGCAGATAATATAGTCAGCTCTGAAGATATGTAATTGCAAAAGTTGGTGACGAGAAATGAAACCTGGTGCACAAGTGCATACTTTTGTTTACAATAATAAAATTTCTTAAAGCTACATCGTGTTTTTAAATATGGCAAACCTACGCTATATTGTAGTTAACTTGCCTTTTCCTAGAAAACATTTATCGTGTGCAATACCAATGTTACTTTGAAATAAATACATTTTAGACTGATTAATCAGTGAAGCTAGTGCTAATGTCATTGGGTCAATCATTCAGAGATCTAGTCTAATGCTGAGGACAGGTTCAAATCCCACTGTGGCAGCTGGTGTTATTTAAATTCAATCAATAAATCTGGAATTAAAAGCTTGTTTCAGTAAAGGTGATCGTGAACCATTGTCGATTGTTGTAAAAACACATTTCGTTTGCAGTATTGTTTAAAGAAAAAAATCTGTTGGTCACTACCAGTCTTGAGAATAGTGGTGTCAAGGTTAGTCAATGCACTGTGAGAAGATCAAGACTACGATGACTGTATGGCAATAAGGCCCTTCCATCACTACTGGGCGACAAAACATTGAAACATCAATCACTTACCCTCCATAGGAAACATCTTCATGGAGGGTGATGTGGAGATTGATATTTGCACAAAAATAGACAAAGCAGCATTAGTCTTCTAGCAGCTTCACAAGGTGTGGGCATATAACACCAACAATACAGCCACAAAACTGATGCTTCATGAGCATTGTAATATCAACCACAATCTATGCCAGTGGGACATAGAAGAGAACAACAAAGGTTTCATAAGTTAGATGTCTTTCAACAGTGCACCTTTGTAAGATCCTAGGCATTGCATCACCAATGAAGAGGTGATATAGTGGACTGATAAGAGCTACCTTGTGCTGGAGAAATGGCTGAAGTTAGCAGGACACACATTTTGCATCCTGGAATTATGCCCTGTGAGCGTGGCAGTAAAGTGGACACTACCAAATGAAACAAGATGAAGCCAGCCAAAGACCTGGTAAAGTACTTTTAAGGAGAACTCCCAAGAGTGAGACACTACCTGGAGTAAAAGAAATTGTGATGGGCCAGGGTTGGTGGAATTTGTTATCCATAGTTTCTCTGGTCCCCTGTGGGACAAAGTCCTAGTACGTATGCAAATCACAGTCATGATTTGTGGGGAAAATTGCTTTCATTGGGATTTCCATAATCTTAAAACACTGCTTGATAGGATTCAGAGAAAGTGCATCTATCCTTTTTGATATCCTGAGCCTGACGGATTTTTGGAAAGTGCTTTGTTAAATGAGTTGCCAATTTACTTGATACTGAATCTGATACTGGATTGTTTCAATACTGAGAAACAAGAACCGATAGGAATAGATTAATTTATAATAACTTTTATTTTAAAAAGTGTTGATCTTTACACTGCAGCAAATATCAAAATTCATAAATGAACAATTCCATATTGTAGACCTGTGTAAAAGAATATAGTTAGCTAGGAGCTGGCTATGCAGAAAACAGGAGAAAGAGAGATTAGACCAAGAAATTCCTTGAATCTTCTTCCATTTAACTACTAAAGACTTATGCATAAATGCAATTTCTGTTGAACTTCCATCACTTACAGCAGCAGAGTAGAAGCTCAAGGAAATTCGCAGAAATAGTAGTTTGATTCAAGTAGAAAGCAATTAAGAGTCTTTATACATTAGGATCATTTTAACATACTTATTTTTATAAATATTCAGATAGCTTCTAAATTCACAACTTGCATTGAGTAAAGAATCTTCAGCTGCGCTAACAATGACTTATTGTTTTAAAGATTACAGCTAAATTGAGTTTTCATTGATTCTTACTGTTTTGGGCAAAGTTCTAAGCAGCTTAGTACTTACCAAGCCAATCACAGAAACTTGGCAGTGTTAGTTAAAAACTAACTGGTCAGATTTTTCTTAGATCTGGTTTAGCAGTTGATTTGAATTATGTATTCATCTATGGTATCAGAGGTCTTATCATTAAATTTCTGCTTCTTGAAAAAGATCACAGCAAGGCCTTTGACAAGATACCACATGATAGGTTGTTCATAAAGTTAAATCCTGAAGGATCCAGGGTGAGGTAGCCAAGTAAATACAAAGTTGGCTTTATAATAGAAGACAGAGGATGGGTATAGAGGATTGTTTTTCAAACTAGAGGCCTGTAACCAGCAGTATGCCTCAAGGATTGCTGCTGAGTCCACTTTTATTTGTCATTTATGTTAAATACTTGGATGAGAATTTAGGAAGCATGCTTAGTAATTTTGCAGATGACACCAAGATTGCTGGCATGATGGCACAATGAAGAAGATTATCTAGGATCGCAACAGGATCTTAATCAATTGGGCCAGTGGGCTGATAAATGTCAGATGGAGTTAATTTAGATAAATGCAAGGTGATGCATTTTGGTTGATTGAACCAGAACTTAACTTATAACTTAGTTAATTATAGGGCATTGGGAAGAGTTATAGAAAAGATCTAGGGATAAAGGTCCATAGCTCCTTGGAAGTTGAGTCAGGGTGGATAGAGTGGTGAAGAAGGCATTTGGTATCCTTGGTTTCATTGGTCAGAACACTGAATACAGGAATTGGGACTTCTTGTTGAAGTTGTACAAGACATTAATAAGGCTACACTTGGAATACTGTGTACAGTTCTGCTCACCCTATTATAGAAATACATTATTAACCAAAAAAGTATGCAGAAAAGATTTACTAGGATGCTACTGGGACTTGATGGTTTTATAAGGGGAGGCTAGATAGACGGGAACTTTTTCTAGAGCATAGGAAGCTTAGGATTGATTGTATAGAGGTCTATAAAATAACGTGGGACGTAAATCAGCTAGACAGTCAACATCTTTACCCAAAGGTATGGGAGCCTAAAACTAGAGGGCAAAGTTTAAGGTGAGAGATACAAAAGGGTCCAAAGGATATTTTTTTCAGACAGGGTGGTGAATGCCTAGAACAAGTTGCTGAAGTGGTGGTGGTAAGTAGTAGAAGTGGGGACAATTTTGTCTTTTAAAAAACATGTAGACAGTTACATGAGTAAGATGGGTATAGAGAGATATGGGCCAAATGCAAGCAATCGGGATGAGCTTAGTGGTTTATAAAAAAAGGGAGACATGGACAAGTTGGGCCAAAGGGCCTGCTTCCATGCTGTAAATCTCTATGACTCTGTACATAAACTCGATTTAGTATTTGGATTTATTCAATCACCAAATCATGAATCACTTGACTGAGGCAACAAATGTTGTTGGTGAGTTTAATCTTTCCCTTTTTTTTAAGAACAGTAATTGATATTTCTATAACTATCTGACTGCAGTCATTTACCAATAGCTCAAAATTGTTAAAATTCCTGGTGATTCAGGAGATGCTGTGATGACCTTCGTCTCGTTAACCCAGATCTTGTGGAGGAGAGATGGATTTCTGTGGACCACATTGACTAGTTTTCCATTCTATGGACAAAGTAAAAGCATAAAAATCAAGAACATAAATGTAGCAACAAATATTATCTTGTACATCATGAAGCTTGACGATTCAGTAAAATTAATATTTTCGATGACAAGTACAACTGAATAATTTACATGCCCAATAAATATATTAATCTGGTTTATAGGAACAAGGAAAGGTTGAAATCTGAACTAAACATGACTGGAAAAAGAATGTGATTGATGACAATTGGATTCACTGAAAGAAACAGGTTACAAATGTGAGAAAGAAGTTGCTGCAATGATTTTTCCATTCTTGGGGAAAAGGGTTCATTCAAAGACCAGGGTTGTTCTCATGCTAATGTGCACAGTGATCTAAAATCAAAATTGGGAAAGGGAATGAATTCTTGGTGGTTAGCACTGCTGCCTCAGCAGCAGGGACCTGGGTTCAATTCCGCTCTCAGGTCACTGTGTGAAGTTTGCACATTTTTCCCGTGCTCCAGTTTCCTCCCATAGTCCAACGATTCATGGGTTATGTTAGCCATGCTGAATTGACCTTAGTGACAGGGAATTGGCAGGGTAAATGTGTGGGCTTGTGGGAATAGGATCTGGGTGGGATTTTGGTCATGCAGACTCAATGGGCAGAATGGCTACCTCCTGTACAGTAGAGATTCTATGACAAAGGATCAATTTGTGACTGATATAAAAGGTTATTTAGAAAAAAGCATGAGAACTGCTTAGAATGAATAGAATATGGGATTCATATCACATATTCATGAAATCATTTTATTAAACAACTAGTTCAGAAATGTTATTGCAATGGGAAGCAGGTGCTTTGAAAGTTTTTTTTTAGTTAATGAACTAAAATAGAGTAAAACTCATGTAACTATTTTGTGAAATTGCTGAGGTTAATTCTGTACATAATGTAGAAGCGTTTTTGATTCCAAACAGGCTCCATTATATCATTCAGTTATATAAAAGTCACAATTTGCATGCGACATTGTCGTCTTCACTGATTGAATCTCACAATGCAGAAGGAGGCCATTTGGCCATCAGCTCTACACCAACCATAATGCCATGAAGTCCTATCCTCATAACCCCATGCATTTGCTCCAGGTAGTCCCCTTGACACTATGGGGCAATTTAGTGTGGCCAATCCATCTAATGGGTGGCACAGTAGTTAGCACTGCTGCTTCACCGCACCAGGGACTTGGGTTCAATTTGCAGCTTGGGTCACTGTCTGTGTTTTGCACATTATCCCTGTGTCTGCATGGGTTTCCTCTGTATTTAAAAGACGTGTTGGTTAGGTGCATTGACCCAAACAAGTGCTGGACTGTGGCAACCAGGGGAATTTCACAGTAACATCATTGCAGTGTGACAAATAAATAAACTTAACCTGCACATCTTTGGACTCTGGGAGGAAACTGATGCACCTAGAGGAAACCCATGCAGACATCGGGATAATGTGCAAACACCACACAGACAGCAATCCACGCTGGGAATCAAACCTGGGTCCCTGGTACTGTGAGGCAGCAATTTAACACTTGAACTCTGTCCTGCATGTTGATTTTTTTTTTCCCAGCTCTACACACCATGCCAGTCTGTTTTTCTCATGTTTTGCTTTCAGACAGCACTAACTTTTTTTTACTGTTAACACATTCTGCTATTTTGTTTTCAGACAGTGCTGATTTCTATTCTGCTATTAATATCTACTTTAGTCTTTAATACTATAATTGCCATCCTTTTGTCATTGTGTTTATGACCTCTTTGCCATTTAATCTCTTCTGCCACCTAAACCATTTCTGACCTATTTTGCTCCATCTGCCCCTTCCCCATTTTCAATAACATAATACCCATCATATTTCTACCTTTTTACAAATTCAAAGAGTCATATGTGTCTTAAAATGTTAACTATGTTTCTCTATTCACTGACACTGCCAGATCTGCTGAGTTTTTCCAGCATTTCCTGTTATTATTGTTGGCTCTTGATTGCCTTCTTTAATTCTTTTAGCACCACACTGCACTCCCAGTTGCTGGAGATGGTTCTCAGTTCTCCAATAATTCTATTCTAAAAATGGCTGTTATGTAGTAGTGTCAGTTCAAGATGATTCCCCTATTAACTTTTCCTCAGTCAGTGAAGTATTATAGATGTTCAAATTTGCATCTAGCTGCATGGCATACCTAAAGTGATGACTTATTTATATAAAATATGAATCTATGTTCTAACACTCTGTGGTATTTCCATTTGTAATTCATAGTTAATGTGCATTATTTTTGGAATGTAAAACAATGTAATCAATAGCAATCTTATTTGTGACTTTCTATTAGACAATAGGTAGAAGATTTGTCATTAGCATTGTTGTAGATAATCTTGTTTCATTTTTAAAAAAATTTGCCTCAGATTAACTTGATTAAAAGCGGTTTGTTTTAAAACATATTGACTTGATTTGCTTTCATTCAGCCTTTTTGAAAGTAAAAAAAAGGATAAACTTTCCTGTTTGGAAATTGTGTTGATTGCAATCAATTAAAATGTGTTTATCCAATACAGAATGCACTAAAACTTATATTTACCGCTATATCCCAGACTAAAATCTTCTTTCTGTCACCTCCACTGATGAGTCTGTTTCCATATAGGTGTAGACACCTTACCACCCCAATGTGCTCTGACATGGTAAAGAGACATTGTCCTGTGGGAAATCATTGATATTCCTTAGAGTACTTCACTCCTTTTTACACCAATAATATATATTAAATATCAAACTTTTAAAAAAGCAATTTTGAACAAGTATATATTCATTCAAGAACCAAGTGTGGTACACTCTTGAACATATGCCCAGCAAATGTTTTCCTTTTTGACAATGAGTAAGAGAAGAAGATAGCGCTGGAGGATTGTACATTTTTTTTGCTGGCGTGAACTTGGATTGAATAGCTTCCTTAATCCACACTTGATGATACTACTTTCATTTTTAAAGTTTTTGATTTTTTTCGATCATTTTTATTGGTCTCTGTCACAAAAATTTTTTAAACTTTATTCCAATCCAATCCAATCAAATTAAATCCAATTCAGAATCCCAACAAGTTGGGACATTCCCGATCCCAAGCTGACAAGACAGGGCTCTGTCTTGGGCTTGATCTACATGATCCAAGCTGATTTATAGTAGGTATAGCTCCTCCTCCAAGGCTTGATCTTATTTGCATCTTAGCCAAAAGGCCGAGATGCCGCTTTAAAAAATTACTTCAAATGAAGCTGAAATATAACCTAATGACTTCAAACAAGTGCAACATGTCGATACTACACTTGATCTGTCACACATCTCTTATTTCAAAAATATACTTTACTCATAAATATCTCAATTACACAATTGCAAAAAAAATTGCAAACAGTGCAGAATAAAAACTTTTTTTTTTAACTGTCATATACAAATTAGTCATTACACTCCAAAACTTAAAACTATATACATGCCTCAAATTTTACTGTGTGCCATTATTTCTCAGATTGGCACACAGTTATGCAGGCCGAGGGTATTCTGCAGTTCCTGGGCCCTTGGTCTGCCTCTGTTAGAAGGCCTTGTAGTGTGACCTTTCCCCATTGTGCCTTTGTGGCGGCTGCCCCAAGTTTCAGCATGTAATCCTGGACCTTGGAATGTGCCAATCTGCAATACTTGGTCGAGGACAGTTCTTTCAACTGGAAAATCAGCAAGTTTTGGGCGGACCAAAGCACATCCTTCACCGAGTTGATGACCCTCCAGCAGCAGTTGAAATTTGTCTCAGTGTGCCATAGGAACAGCCTGTAGATCACATAGTCCTGTGTCACCGAGCTGCTCAAGATGAACCTTGACAAATACCACTGAATCTCACTCCAGACCTTCTTTGCAAAGGCACATTCCACAAGGTGGTGTGCGAATGTCTCCTCAGCCCCGCAGCTGCTTTGAGGGCAGCATGCGATGATGTTAAGATCTCGAACATGCATAAAGGATCTGACAGGGAGTGCCCTTCTCATCACCAGCCAAGCCAGATCTTATGGTAAAGACAGCATGAATTATACTTCAAAATTCCAGGCTTTGCTTATAAGGGATGTCTTTGTTAAGCATCCTGCTTTTACTCAATACTGTGGTTAAATGTAAGACAATATTTCCTTTTTTAGTTTGATAGAAAAATGTTTGCTATTTGGAACGGGAAATCCTGTGTTATGGTTACCACCACTTGGGGAATTGATATATTTCTCTACTTTAAATTCATTCTTTTCGCAATAAATGCCAACATCTCATTTGCCTTTTTTATTGCGTGTTGGTGAAGACAGGTAGGCTGGAAAGAGTTGTATGAGTTTGTAGAACTGGTCTTTAGATATGGCACTGGGGTCTTCAACCTATAGTTGAGGGCAGGCAAATGAATCAGCTGGCAGCACATTAGGAGAGTCAAAGGGCAACTTGCCCATACATAATTATTTAGCTTCCAAGTGATGAATCTCAACAGGACCCTGGTTGGCAGGACCCATGGAGCCACCCATCACTGCACTTAGTCTCAAAATGAAAGAATTCCGCCCCAAGTGTAATCTTGCTGCAAATAAAAATATGGGAACTATAACCCACTGGGCTTTGCTCACAAGCATACATACCAAGATCTGTCTGTTGCTGACTTGTGACGCTGACTGCCCAAGTTTATGGAATTACCTATGCCACTGCACATCTCAAGTATCTACCATAGAAGAAAAGCTTAAACTTTTAGCCACGGATTCTTTGGAGAAAACCCAGAAAATTCTCTCAGCAAGTTCCTTTATAAATGATACATTTTTTTGAAATGGTTCGTAGATGAGTCCTCCATTCAACATTCAGTCTGTCTTATCCAACTCACAAACTTGCAAAGATTGGAATTTCCTGGTGTGAGAATTCCCAGTCATTGCCCTATAGTGGCAAATGTTCTGCCCCTAGTAAAGCTCATCAGAAAGTAGCATAGCAGTCAGTGACCCTAGCTATTTAAGCCTTTGTCTAACATAGACCTTTTATCTGAGCTACCATGTCAGTGTTGAGACTTTGGATTTTCAGCTTAATGCAGTTTGGTGGAAAGCCCTCCTTTGCATCCACAGCACTCCAAAATAGCTTCTCTGTGTTATACATGATCAGTCATACGAGGACTCAAATATTACAATATAGTTTGATTTTTAAACTAAGTTTAATTCTGAAAGACACTGAATAAAATGATTTATATTTGAGACTCTTGATTTTTTCATTGATAGAAATCAATGCAAATGAAATGATAACAAGAGTACAGTGCCAGAAAGCATTATTATTAGTGCCATAAATTGGTAATTTTCTATTATATTTTGTCAGTTTCCTTATCCAATCAGAAATAATACAGGAGCAGTTTGTTGCATGTTACATGAAGGGCAAAAGAACAAGAGAACTTATGGGGGCAGAATCAAAAAAGGTAACTAAAGTGCAAGGAAGCTTATGTGAAAACCTATTGGCTAGAAGCCTTCCTTTGTTATAGGATCTATGTAATTCTTTGACTTGCTTGGTATAGAGTGGAAATGATTTGGTGGGAATATAGAATCCATTGCTTATGTAATCAATATCAATTGAGCATAGCCTTTTAAAGTTCTTTAAAGAGTCGTATAAATGCTGATCTATATAAAAACTGCTTATATCATTGATGAAAATATTTGTGGCACGGAGAGGAATATGAGTTTCAAAATAAATTTATATATTTTTCACACCTGTAAAGTCCCAGACTCGAATGCTGCTATCTGATGAACCAGAGCAAATTTTCTTCTCATTGAACATCAAACAATACTGCAGAGAATACATTGATGAATTATTTCAAAAGCTGTACAACTAACTAGGTACAAAATATAGGTAATTTTATTTTCTTTCAATAATGTAAAATATCAATAAAGAGGCAAGATATCATAAGATATCACAATATATCAAGTCAGTGCAGAGACAGAGGAATGGTAAGAAGAAGGAATTTGGGTTGAACCTTTAAGAGGTGGGGTTGGTGGAGAACAAACTTTAAAAGAGGCAAGAATGGTGGAAAATGGTATGGCGCTCAAAGGGAAGATGCTGGATAAGAAATGGAAAAAACATAAAATTTGCTGATAGATTTCTCGTTGCCATCGCAACATCAATCATGGCCCTGTTCACATCATAGAAATGAGTTCCACCACAGAATCCCTCCAGTGCAGAAGGAGGCCATTCGGCCCATCAATTCTGCACTGATTCTTCCAACAGATCATCTTAATTAAGTCTGTAATTCCTATATTTACCCTGCTAATCCCCCTAACCTATACATCTTTGGCCAGTAAGGGGCAATTTAGCGAAACCAATATTCAGATTGTGGAAGGAAACTGGAGCACTAGGAGGAAATCCACACAGACTCGGGAGAGGGGGGTGATAATGGAACCAACCCTCCTCTATTTAGTTTAAAGCACTCCTTACTTCCTTAGTCATGCAGGATGCAAAAACACTGGTCTCAGTATGATTCAGATGTATGCTATCCCAGTGGTACAGCCTGCACTTTCCCTAGTACTAATGCCAGTGCCCCATAAACAGAAACCCTCTTCTCCTACACCAACCTACGAGCCACGTATTCATCTCTCTAATGTTATGTACCCTGTGCCAATTTGCACATGGCTCAGATAATAATCCAGAGATTATAACCTTGGGAGGTTGTGTTATTTACTTTAGTTCCTAGCTCCTCAAACTTTCTATGCAGAATCTATTCCCTCATACTACCTTTGTACCTACACAGACCTCAACAATGGGATCCATCCCAGGCAGGCAACACAGCCGCCTGGACTCTTACTCCTTGCTACAGAGAACAGTGTCAGTCCTCTTCACTATGCTTCCCCTGTTATTGCAACCTTCTTATGTGCTCTCCCCACATCCTGTAGTACAGTGCCTTTATCAGCCAGTCATCTATCCTGCAGCCCCCACTCTCATTCAAACAAGCTAAAGGAACCTCAAACCTCTTGGGCAATTATACA
The DNA here is from genome assembly GCA_024679065.1 of Sphyrna mokarran. Classification (NCBI taxonomy): domain Eukaryota; kingdom Metazoa; phylum Chordata; class Chondrichthyes; order Carcharhiniformes; family Carcharhinidae; genus Sphyrna; species Sphyrna mokarran. The sequence continues at coordinate 40,920,240 of JAGIQG010000015.1, forward strand.
GGCTGACACTCGTGTACTTCGGCCCTTGGGGTACCTTTTCCTGCCTCAGCTGTAGTCACACCCTCCTGTCCCTGACCACTTTCTAAACAGGAAGATTCTATCCTAAGGGATGGGACTGTCTCCTGAAACACATTGTCCAAGTAACTCTCACCCTCCCTGAAGTGTCGCAGTCTCTGCGACTCAAACTCCAGTTCGATGCCTCTGAGCTGAAACTCCTCAAGCTGCAGACACTTATTGCAGACGTGCTTGCCTTGGATAGCATCATCATGAGGTCGCATGTATTCTAGCCTTGACACATCACCTGTCCTGCCATACTTGTGATCTTTAATTACTTAATTATCTTATTCAATTATTTATTTTATTTTTGATATTAGTTAATCTTATCACAAACTGAAAGACAAATTTAAACTTTTGGAAAATAGATCTCGCCCGCTTACTGTATACACAGCGATCGCTCACTTCCTATCTGATTATGTGGAAAAAAAATGGGCTAGGAGACTCATTAGCTGCCAGTCGCAAGTCTCACTGCAGGCCCATCACTGATGTCTTCCAGCTCACTGTGCTACTCGAGCAGTAAAAAGAGGACTGGGAGAATCCTGGCCCATTTCTACATCTGGTAGTGTTATGCATTTTTTACAATCAGCAGTTGATACACAGCAGTAAGTCTAAATTAAATTTTGTACAATAACTGGCACTCTGTAACATTTTGTTTCATGGTTAAATTATCTTTTGCCATCTTTAAGTCTGGAAAAATATTTTTTCTCATATTTGCTTTCTATCTCTGTCACTTGTGCAAACTACTTACCACATCCCCTGTATGTCCTTGACACTTACACAGCAGTTTTCCACTGTCTGTTGACCAGATAAGAACTAAGCAATCCCCTCCTCCACTCACCACATATTGCCAGTTAAATTGACAGCAGTTCACAACTGTGGAGAGGAAAATGCACACAATGTAAACAGATACACTCTCAGTACAAATAATTTTCATGAACTGCTTATTAGGAGCTTAGGCAGGACTTGAATGCATAATTTTTTTTTTTCCACAAATTCAAAACATTGGCAAGACTGGAGGCCTTTTGGAAAACACTACTGGATTGCGGCTAGATGGCCCCACAGCCAATGACCACTAACAGTGATCCACATTTCCTCGGCAGGTTCCGAAGATGATCATATTGGACTTGAAACATTAATTGTTTCTCTCTCCACAAGTGCCTTCAGTCCTGCTGAGTTTTTCCAGCATTTTCTGTTTTTATTTCTGATCTCCAGCATACACTGTTTTGCTTTTTATTATCAGGCACGAGCAGCATTTTCTCTCTCATCGCTATAGCCAAGGGGCAGCTTTACATCAGGCAAATGTGGGGCGCCTCAGGTAGTAATTTTAACCTAGAAATATAGTGGGGTCAGACCAGGTCATTTGGAACATACTTTGGGTTCAGAAGGAGAAAAGTATGCTTTAGATGTCTTGTAAACAGACATTGCCTTTTTTTTTTTTTACAAACATTTCTTTTTGTATTTATTTAAGAGTAATTACCTTCTGTATGGCCTTTTAGTACAGCTGTACATTCTCCTCTTTGTATATTCCACATTCTTACAGTGTGGTCCCAAGATGTGCTAGCAACTAGATGCTCTTTCATAGTCAAATACTATTTAGTAAGCAAATGGTTAGCATCATCTTAAACAGATAGAAGTGATTTTATTGTGTGCAATTTAAACATATTGCAACATGTACAGTCATTTGAAATCATCATAAATATAATATAGTGTTTGTTTAAAATTAAACATATATCTCCTCAACAATACATTTATTTTGAAATACTTTCCTATTACAAACATAATGACTGATCATCAACGTTAGCAATCTTTTAAAACCCAAAATTACAACTTTAATACATTCTTATTTATTTTGTGAATAATATTGTTCAAATGGTAAATGATAAAGACGACACTTGGATAACTGATTTGGAGGAACTGCCTATTATCTACCCACAAAGATTGTTTCATTGGGGAACATTTACAGAATGCATGAGTGTTCCATTGAGCTGGGCACCTAATTCATAAGACTTCATAATAATTCATCAGAAAAAGACTTTTCAAAATATTTTGAGACTTCAAAGTGTCACTTTATAATGATATAGTGATTTCTGTTGAAATTGGTCCCACACTAAAATCAACGTCTTTTTCAACTGCTCATTTTTCAGCACTGCTCATTTGTATCAAACAGATGTTGCTCAGATTTCCTACTCTGATCTTTATATGTTTGATTATTCAAACTGTCACCATTGAGGAGGACAGTTCTACTCATGGTCACTGATCATGCAGTTAAAGCAACCAATGTCACACAAGATTCATTGCTCATTCATGGAAACAAACAGGGAATAAATTATAACAAGCCAACCTTGCACAGCATGGTGAGAACAATTCTCCACTCTACTTGTGAAGAGCCTCAAGAGTGCAGTAATCTTGGTTCTACTACTAAAATGACATAATCAGTACATAGGCTAGATTGATAATTATGGCTAAGGGACTCCAACCTTAATGCCAGTGCTAATCCATACATTTTAGTTGGTTTATGGTTCCACCAACTATGAGGCTTTCAGTACTCCTCCAACGTTATGGCTTAATAAGAAAGATTTAAAAATGACATAATTTGGCATTTTTTATTTACAAAAGGGATATTCATAGGTTGCATTCGCTAATTAAAGAATCTTTAACAGAAAGACTGCCAATTTTTCCTCCAATATCTGTAGTCCATAGGGGTGGTTTTATAAATCTGTATTACCAGTGGAAAGCCTTTTGATCATAGAATGACTGAATCCAGAAGGAAGCCATTCAGTCCATCAAAGATGCACTGACCATAATCCCAATCAGGCCCTATCCCCATAATCCCATGTATTTACTCTGCTAATCCCCTTGACACTTAGGGACAATTTAACATGGCCAATCCACCTAACCCACACATCTTTGGATGTGGGAGGAAACCAGAGCACCCTGAGGAAACCCACACAGGCATGGGGGGAATATGCAAACTCCACACAGTCATCTAAGGCCAGAATTGAATCGGGGTCTCTCGTGCTATGAGGCAGCAGTGCTAACCACTATGCCACATGCTGCTCTCAAATGGAAATTAATGCACTTTGGAAATTCAATATAGAGCAGGTGCCCAAAAACTAGAAATTTAATCTGTTGTAACCTATATACAAAGACCCTTTTTGTTAAATAATTACTGAATTTTATAAATTGAATGTAAAGATGAGCAGATGTTAATTAAACAGGTAATAGCATTACCTGGATCTCATCTTCGTGACCTTGTAGAATTTTCTTACATCGGCCATCCTGAATTGACCAAACTCGAATAGTTCTGATTCATAAGAGCAAATGGGATAAAACTAGTATTGATCTACAGAAAAGTCATATTTTAACATGAAATTATGAACATCAAACAAATATTTCTTGCCAAAGTTCAGTCATGATAAATTTTCTTTATATTTAAAGTAATTGTTTTTCTTAATGTAAGTTACTTTTGCACAACTTTCAATTCTAGAATATCTTGTTTTTTTTGTGACCACTGCATAGTGATCAAAAAGGTACCAAAGCACTGTTATCCCCCTAAAAGCTCGGCTGGTAAAATCAGTGAGTAGCCAGAAGGTTTGATCTCTGGTAATGGGCTAAATTAACTGGCTGAGGTACAGTCCCACATTGGTTTTAATGCCCTGGACTAAAAATGGGAGAAAAATCCAGAATTCCTCCTCCTAAATAACTATTCAATGATGATACTTATGTACGTCTGGACACACAATTTTGCATGTGTGTGTATGGACAAGATCAGCTGTGATGTTTCTTTCTCTTGGACAAATTAGCAAAATTGCACAGCTGAGAGAGACAAGAGATTGTAAATGGATGGAAAGGACAATCCGTTTACCATGAAAAATATAAAAAGAAACTACATAGGGTGACAAGATGAAATATGAGATTTTTTAGTCAGTGGCAAAGGAAGGGTGCTTGCCACTGACCGTATAGAAAGTTGTTCTCCAAGATTAAGTGATCTCTGTGGTAATTTTATTTTTCCTTTTTCTGAAGGTTTTGAATCTAACACAAATCCAAGGGAATGTCACAGTAATGATGTTAGCAAATAGTTAATACATTTCAATATTGATACATGGCAAACCAGGAAGTTAAAACCATTGAATCCTTTCATTTTTAATTTAAGTTTTCAAATGGCAAAATAATTGACAATGATTGGACTAGGATGGACGTTAAAATATATCTAAACAATCCTTAAATTGTTTAAATGTTTTCAAAATATCTGGATTTTTTCTACTATAGAGAACTGTGACATTTCATAATATAAAATTAGCCCTTTTTATTTATTTCATGGGTTGTGGATGTTGCTAACTAGGCTGACATTTATCCTTAATCATCAGAAAGTGATAGTGAGCCATCTTCTTGATCTGCTGCAGTCCATGTGGTGTAGGTATACCCATAGTGCTGTTAGGAAGTTCCAGGATTTTGACATAACGATAATGAAGGAATGGTCATACAGTTCCAAGTTAGAATGGTATGTGGCTTGGAGGGGAATTTGCTGGTGATGGTGTTCCCATGCACCTGCTATCCTTGTCCTTCTTTGCAGTAGAAATCACAGGTTTGCAAGATACTGTCAAAGGAAACTTAGTAAGTTGCTGTAGTACAACTTGTTCATGGTACACACCAATGCCACTGTGTTGGAGTTGTATTCATCCAGAAGAGTATTCCATCATACTCTTGACTTTTGCTTTGTAGATCGTGGACAGGCTTTGGGCATTCAGGAGCTCAGTTACTCAATATAGAGTTCCAAACTTTTGACCTTCTCTTGTAGCCATAGTATTTATATAGATACCCAGTTCAGTTTCTGGTCAATGATAAAACCCAAAACGTTGATAATGGAGGAATTCAGCAATGCTAATGCCATTGAATATCAAGGGAAGATGGTTAAGATTCCGTCTTGTTGGGGATGGTCATTGCTTGGCACTTATGTGGTACTGATCAGCCTGAATATAGGTATTGTTGCATATGGACATAGACTGCTTCAATATCTGATGAGTTGTGAATCTTATTGAACAATTTGTAATCAACAACAAATATTCCCAATTCTGGCCTTATGATGGAGTGATGGTCATTGATGAAGCAACTAAGGACTGGGTTGATTGATCTCCAGTGATCATACCTAGTTTCCTGTGCTTGATATCACTGCAATCAATGGAGAGTTTCCCCTGATTCCCATTGACTTGAATTTCATTAGGGTTCTTTGAGGCCAGACTTGATCAAGTGCTGCATACTGTCAAGTACAGTCACCCTCACCTCACTCCTTGACTTCAAATCTTTTGGATCAAGCTAGTAATGAGGTCAGGAGCTGAGTGGTTCTGATAGCACCCAAACTGAGCATCAATGAGCAGGTTATTGCCCAGTAAATGCCACTTGATAGTACTGTAGATAAGTGGTTCCCCAATTTTTATATATTACTATACATCTTTATACTATAAACAATCTTGAGGCAAATCTTCTATTTTCTTCAACCGAACTGATCTCCAGCAAAAGGCTTTTATCTCAAAAACTTCCTAAAACCACATCAAACTACTTTTTAAATATAGTTTTCAGTAGTTTAAGAAGTTTACAATGAAAGCCTTATCACCAGTTACATGTCAAATTTTTTTTATTGAAAATATATATATATAGTTTCAAAATATTTTCCAAAGATTTCAATTGTTTTCATTTTTAAGTTGATGGGCCAAATGGCCTCCTTCTGAACTAGGGACTCTATGATTTAAATGCCACATCCCAAACCTGCTGTAACATTACCTGTGGTAAGGGGAGCTGGTGTTGGGTAAGGAGGAAGTGAGACTCCTTTGGGGGTTCCCTGTGCCACTATGAAGCACCCACCAAAGATCGTTTTCTTCTTTTAACTCTTTTCACTGGCCTCTCAAATCTTGGCCCACTCCCCACTCATCTTCCTCATCCTACCTGGCAGCCAAACACCAGTGATATCCTGGGCTTATTTAGCCAGTTTCCATCAGCTCCTCTTCTTGGGGTATTGTCTACTGTTACCTGAACCAGGCACTAATGAGACCTCACAGCCTCTGGCCAATCAGATTATCTGGTAACACTCCAAGGCTGTACTTCTGCCTAAGCGATGGGCAGAAGTCCCACCTCCAGCCAATTAATTCTCTTTGGAGTGTTAAGTAGCTGCAGGGCAGCGGGTATTAGCTGAAATGCATTTCCTGCCAATGCTTCAAATAACCTCACCATTTGAAAAATCCTGTCCTTAAATAACATTATACTTTTATTCTCACAATCAATTATTAACAGTTCTTTATTAAAAATATTGAACTATCACTTCAAAAATGAATATGCTACCTGTAGAATTTGAGTTTTACCTATCCGAGCTGGCACTGACCACTTGTGTTCCATCAAAACAGAGATGATCAATTCCTGAGTTGTGACCCATCAGTGCTCGCAGACAAACACCCGTTTCAGTTTGGAAAATTCGAATCAAGCTGTCAGCACAACCTGTTACAATGACTTCATTCTGAAAATCAGAGATTTTACTTCAGCTTTTATATTATTAATAATTACACCATTCAGACTCAAAAACTGTAGCATCATATAAGTTTTTAAAAAGGCATTTTAAGGATGGAATGTTTATCATGTTTTGGCACTGTTTCAACTCCTGGGGTCAAGAGGTGGCAAGCAGAAGAGAGATCTGTTTTTGTCAGAAACCTGCCTCTGGTGGGAAACTGGCTGAAGTTCGGACTTCCATGGGTTGAGGTCTTAATTGTAATGGAGATGGGTTTCTGGTCAAATTAAAACTGGTGAAGGCACAAATGGAGATAGGTCAGCTGAACTAGGGAGCTTATTTAGACACTCAGGTGTAGCTTTCACTAAGGCTGATGATGGTCCTCAGAAAGGGAGTTTGAGTCAAAGGTTTCCACTGGACCACAGGGGCGTGAGATGTCACAGAGATGTTGGAAGTCTGGCATCCAGGAGAGATAGGAAAGTGATCCTCTTCTAGGAGGCTACCTTGAAGACTCTATCTTGTCATGCATCATCTTCCTCTGCCACTAATTTCTTGTCCTCTCTTACCTCCTGCTCCTGATCTCCCCCGCAGTGAGCTTTCCCTTTCCAAGTCTTCACTGTCCTCAAAGTCCACACTTCTCTGGAGGACCATGTTATGGAGAGCACGGCAGACCATAATAACAACTGAATGCCTTGCAGGGTTTGATCTGACCAGGTCCAGGCCCCAGAACGAGTGCCCTCTGAACGTGCAATGTTACATCACTTGTGATTTGTTATCTAGCCTTGGTGAAGAGGGCATTGTTACCTGGGTGATGCACTGCTTTGAAGCCATCTGTGAGATTCCACAGAGGACATATTGATGAAGGCATTGATTTTTGTAACCAATGCTGAGAAGGCCATAGTCTCTTTCAGCTCTCAGTCACACTAAAGTCTCTTTGCCTCTACCTGTACATTTAGTGTTTAAGATAAGGTCACCTTCTCCTTTGTGTCGCCGTCACTTTCCTCTGGCTCTGCATTGCCTGTGAGGTTTGGTGCTCTTTATTTCCAGTGGCCTTGATTTCCAATAGTGTATTACCATTTCCAGCTGTGCCCTTCCTGGCACTCAGGTGGAGTACAAACCACCTTGCCCACATTTCAGAAGGGTAGCAACTTCCTGAACTGGCACAATTATTAATTCTGACTCCTGCCTGATTTTAAATAGATGCTGAAATTTTAACTTTAAAGTGCTACCAATGATGATAAGCATGAAACTTTTGTGGTATTCATAACTTGATTCTTGTCTGCCTACAGGTAGACAGTTGCAAAACATCTGTTGTCCTGAAAAAAATGTATGAAGTGTTGAGAGTTGGGCTTTTAACAATTCCTTAATAAGATTAATTGGCCTGCTTAGGAGCATTGCAGAATTCGGAAGGCTGAGGCTCCCCCCACAACTCTTATAAGTAGCAATGATGCTGGAAACAAGCTAGATGTCAAACTGCATATTACTGTTGCTATTTTTTTCCAACCAGCCATCTACCTCTAATCTTTTCCAAGTGGCTCCCATTGTCATTACTAAGCACTCTCGGTCATGTATAACAGATACAGTAAAACTCCTTTGTCCCAGCAATATGCCTTAACTCCTCAGAAATTTCCGACATGAATGTGACAACATAAACTGGATTTTTACAGTCTCCGCATGGCAGTATGACAATTGTGGCACTGTGCCACAGAATGCCATTCCTGCCACTGACCTGTTCATCAGCACTTGCACACAATTTTACCAGTGGTGGGTAGGCATCCAGAGGCCCTTGATTTCTCTTTCAAAATGCTACAAAGAAAACTGGTGGTGAGGTAGTTGAACCCACGCTGCAAATACTTAGAAAGAACTGGAGATGTCCGGTGAAGTAAGAAAAATCATTATCAAAGCTGTAGCCTTTCAGACAGAATTAAGAAGATTAAAAACATCACTCCACCAAAGCTGATGACAGAGAGATACTGAATAATGGCAGCAACCATTGAAGAATTTAAACAAAGATTTTAAAAGAAATCAGCATAAAGTGCTTCCATGTACTCTGCTCAGAATATTCTGAAACAGTACCTGGAATAGTGTTCTCCTCTACTGTGAGTAGCAAGTAATGCAACAAATAATTAAGAAGGAACAGGTGAGCTCAGGAGATTCTGGTTGAAAGCAAAAAAAAGCAAGGTAGTGCAAAAGACTTTGTGATACATTTGTGCTTATGCAAGTAAAAATGGCAGGAGTTTATGACACCATGGGACTATACGATGAAAGCATCGAGCGCTGGAGCTCATAAACTGAAAGATTCAACCAGGCAACCAAATTTCAGGTGACATCTAGCCCCCATCTTCCTGAGCACAATGGTGGTAGGAGGGGAACCTTTCAACCTCCTACAGAATCTGATGCAATCATAAAAACCGTGTTCAAAAAACCTATGTAAAATAGTGGAGATACCGCAGAGCCACTTCTTACCGAAACCCTTTGTCATCGCCAAGAGGTTCAAATTCCATAAACTGTAACCAACAACAATCAAACAATTCAAAGTGACTTTAAAGACATTAGCTGAAATCTGTGAATTTGGAGATGTCTTGAATGACGCCATTAGAGACAGATTAATGTGTGGTTTAAGAAGCGAAGCTATTCCAAAAGGCTGTTAACATAAAACAACTTAAACCTGGCTTTAGAAGTAGCAATCTCTATGGAACCAACAGCTAAGGAAGCTGAATAATTAAGCTGAAGCACTGAAGTCCACAAGGTACCAGCTGAGACTCAAACACATTCGCCTGGTTTGAAATTGCCACCATTGTTCAAAAACTGTAAACACAGAAGTAGATTGCTGGAGTAAAGATACAAAGTGCAGACATTGTGGTTAAAAAGGGGTATATTAAATGGACATGTTGAAGAAAGAAGCAAGTTTCAAACAAGAATTGAAAAAAAGCATGATCCAAATAAATTAAGTGGAAAAAGATAGAGGAAGAGTATCCAATTGATACCAAAAGGGTGCAAAAAAAGGACCAGTTTTACAGTCAGATGGTGAACTATTGTTACATGTACACGTGCAACCAACCATTACTGGGTCACACCTCTACTGGACAGATAACCAGTAAAGATGAAGGCGGATATAGGAGCTGCTGTGTTATTGGTACTGAAGCTGTGTACCCCCAAGAGGATCTATGACACATCACCTTGAAACTTAAAGATAATACTCAAAATCTATACTGTTGAGGTGCTTTAACAATGTAAATGGACAGCTACAAGGACAGACTGTAGACTTGTCCCTGCACTTCATTAAGGATAAGTATCCAGCTGTAATGGGGAGAACCTGGCTGGAGAGAATCAAATTAAATTGGACTAAAGCGAACTTTGAGTCAGACTCCAAAGCAGGTTCAATCAAAAGTCTAAAGGAACTGAAAGTAACAGCTGCTGAAAAAACCCTAAAAGCTGCTGGGGCCAAGGCTCAGGCTGGTAATGCTGGAAGCAAAACAACAAAGATTCAGCATACTGTAATAAATGTGGTTCAGGATTGAGAAACAAAGGCCAAAGAGCTTATGGAAGATGAATATGAATGCTTTCATAAAAATGAAGGTCAAATATATATTGGAAAATGCAACAAGGATAACTAGAATGCACTTACATGTTCCTTTGTAAATTCCAAACCAGAGAGGAACAAAAAAAAAAAGTGCACCTCAAAACACCTTACCATAAGGAAACTCTTAAGTTTATGAGGAGGAACATTGAGGTTTCCAACCTTTGGAAAAAAGATTGTTGCTTTCCATCATGCATCCATGGTCAACAAGAATAAGAAGTTTGCCAATCATAAACAATGGAAACAGCAGGAGCTAGAGGAGCCCTAAAACATAAGGGTAAATACAGCAAAAACACAACCCTGGGGGGAGAAAAGCAAGGCCTAACAGAGCATGCCGCAATCTACAGAAGACATCACAGAGGCTGTGCCATAAAGTTCAGGATTCAGTTAAAGGAACCCCTACTATACAGTTTAAAGGGATGAAGTTGGCAACTGAAAAACAGATTAACAGTCTATGGCAAGAACCAAAGGAGGACAGATCACAGCTGTCTGAGTCACCTCCTCCTACATACCGGTCTCATGTCCTTCAAGAAGTACCAATCTAGATAACGACATGCGAGGAATCACTGAAGTAACAATACCTGCGTTTACTGGTGGGTGCTTTGTAAGGTGTGATGGTGCTTTTTGGTGCTCTGTTGTTGCTGCTCTTGGCTTAGCAATAATGAGGGAGATGGTTTCTTGGCTTGATGCCTGCATCCTTCAGCGACATAAGAATAGGTCTATGAAAAATAGAAGCTTCTGCCTGTGCAGAAACTTTCCAATGCAACTCAATGTTCAGTATACTGGCAGACCAGACAGAATGCAATGTACCCCTAAATAAACATATTTCAATCTCTCACCGCCATCTCCTCATCTTGCCAAAGCATATCAGGTCATTGAACCACTTCCCACACTGGATCTATCTGCCACACATCTTCTGTTGAAAGGTCAGCTATTTCAATGCAAGCCTGCTTAGTCTAGTGGCCTCCTATTTCACTTTGCAGGAAGAAAACTTCCTTCCTCTCCTCTTCTGCCTCGAGGAGGAGCACAAATCAAGGAGCTTCCTTGTCCCAGAGATCTTGTCCCACAGGCTTCACCTGAGACATTCTATGATTCCAAGACCTTTCAACTTAAGGTAAAGAATGAAATAGCAACTGTTATAATGACTAATTGTAGTAAATTTAAATTGAGCACGCATTTGAAGAGTCCTGCCTCCATTCCAGCCCACATGGTCGCTAAGTGATTGCCAAACACATCTACAAGATGATTAAGGACAGAGTGCTGTGAAAATCATTTCTGGTGACTGTTTACCCCCTGAGGGACCCAGAAACAGTTCAAAAAATCGTGCCCTGCTTGTCAAGAATTTGTTTCAAGCTTCTGAAACCCAATTGAAGCAAACTGGAAGAAAACCCAGAATGATACTGTTTAATAGTGGAATGACATGACCTATTCAAGATTAATAGTATGATGGGATCAAATTAAAACAGTTCACTTCTGAGATGATGTAGCCTAAATTTAACATGTATAATACTAGAAAGACATGACTGAATTAAAAAGCCGTAACTCAATCATTTCGGGATGGCAGTATACCAAAAGTTAGTGAATGTCTATACAGCCTTGAAATTGGATTATAGCTTTTAAATTACTTGCATGTATTTGTTTTACATCAATTGCACTAAAATTCTTTCAGAATGAACTTGTAGAGTTGATTGAGGAGAACCAGAGGGCTTGGTTTATTTAGAGTCTCAGCTTTTGACAAGATTTCACATGACAGGCTATAGTGTAAAGTTAAAGCACATGGGATTGAATGTAATGTTTTGAAATTGATAGTAAGCTGGTTAGCAGATAGGAAGCAAAGAGTTGACCTCTTTTAAGGTCTCTGTTAAGGAAGCAAAGAGTTAGCATAAATGTGTCTTTTTCTGATTGGCAGTCAATGACTAGTGGGGTTCCACAGGGATCTGTGCTGGGATCCAACTGTTCACACTATACATTAATGATTTGGAAGATGGAACTATATGTGTTACCTCCAAATTTGCAGATGATATAAAGTTGAGTGGAAGGGTAAGTTGTGAGGAGGTTGCAGAGAGGCTTTAGCACGATTTAGACAGGCTGAATGTGTGGGCATATGCATGGCAGATGCAGTATAAATGTGGATAAATGTGAGATTATCCACTTTGGTAGCAATAATAGGAAGACGTTTTATTACTCGAATGGGTGTAAATTGAGAGAGGTGGATACCCAGTGAGACCTCGGTGTCCTTATTCATCAGTCGTGTAAGTAAGTGTGCAGCTACAGCAGGCAGTTAAAAAGGCAAATAGTATATTGGTCTTCATTGCGAGAGGATTTGAGTATAGGGATAGGATGTTTTACTGCAATTGTGTGGGGCATTGGTGAGGCCACACCTGGAGTATTGTGTGCAGTTTTGGTATACTTATTGGAGGAAGGAGGGCCTTGCTATACAGGAGTACAGCCAAGGTTTACCAGGCTGATTCCAGGGATAGCAGGTCTTTCATTTGAGGAGGGACTAAGTTGGTTAGGATTATTCATTGCAGTTCAGAAGAATGAGGAGGATCTCGTAGAAAATTATAAAATTCTAACAGGGTTACACAGGCTAGATTCAGAAAGAATGTTCCCAATGGTGGAGGAGTCCAGAATAGGGGTCATAGTTTAGGGATAAGGGGTAAATCTTTTAGAAAAAAGGTGAAGAGAAATTTCTTCACCCAGAGAGTGAGGAGAGATTTATTTGCTCAGAGTGTAGTGAATGTGTGGAATTCACTGTCACAGAAAGCAGTTGAGGCCAAGAAGTCCGATTTCAAGAAGAAATTAGATATACCTCTTGTGGTTAAAGGGATATGGCGGGTAGGGGGGAAATCAGGATATTGAATTCGATGATCAGCTATAATTAAAATCAATGGTGGAGCAGGCTCAAAGGGCTGAATGGCCTACTCCTGCTTCTTGTTTCTATGTTTCTAAGTTTTAATTTTTAAAAATGATTTTGTGAAATGCATTTTACAAGATTATGATGTTAATCATTAACTTCAGAGGTTTTTCTGATCATCAGCTGTAAAGAAACCTTTATCTCTTTTACAAAATTTTGATAGTTCATCCATAAAAGTTACACCAAACAGGAAAAGCTGTTTAGAAATTCAAACCCATTGTGTCATAGGAATAGAAAATACACAGAGAATGGAATATTATTTACATTCTCTGACTGTATGATCTGCTAACTCATGAGCAACAGATATGGACTGTTATTGAGTGTTCTGATGATATTACAATAGAGAAATAGTTAAAATTATAACAGTTATAGGTTGTTTAATTTTGAATAAGTCTAAGCTAATGCACAGATGATAGAGTTAACATGGCAACTTTAACTACTATTTTGTTTTACTACCAATTGTAGAATTACCTCCATGAAATAATGACAGCAATATCTATTTATATAATACCTTCAACACTATATTCATACAGCATTTTTACACACAATAAATCATCCCATAATAAAATGTCCCAAGGTGCTTCATAGGAAGGTTATAAAGCAAAATTTGACACTGAGCCACATGAGGCATTACTAAGGCAGAAAACCAAAAACTGAAATTTAATGTAACTGAAGAAGCACTGGAAGTCATGCCACTCCCATGTAATCTCGGAACAGTCATTACATTCTGGTAGGCCCAGGAATAATTGTTATCAATTAGTTCAATAATGAGCTTAATTAACAGTCTGCAGGCAAGTGGGCAAGTTTCCTCCATGGACCATTCTAATTTAATTATCAACAGTTTTCCCACTTCCAAGAGACTGATGTGCGACTAATTAAGTGAGCCTGGCCACCATATTTACTGTCATAATAAGCTGCATTAAACCCAGTTCGAAGAAGGTTTTAAAAAGTGGAGGAAGAAAGAAAAGTAGAGAATGGAGAGGTTTAGAAAGGGAGTCCTGGAGTTTTTAAGAGCCTGAATTTAGGACAACTGAAGGCTTGGTAACCAACAATTGAAACAATTAAAATTAAGGACATTTGAGAGGCCAAAATTAGATGAGCACCACTGTCTTTGAAGGTTGTGGCCCAAAGTAATTGACAAGATAAGGTGAGGAACAGCATAGTGTGACAAAACAATACAAGAATTTTCAAATCAAGCAGTTGTGTGACTGAGACCTATTGATATAGATCAGCAAACACAGGGATGATAGGTGAACAGGACTTTGTAGATGAAAGTTTCAGCAGCAGATTAGCTGAAACAGGGCATCAAGTCAGATGATGCTGCAGAGGTGAAAAAGCCAGTCTTAGTGATGGTGTAAATGTGTGTGCAGAGGCTCAGCTCAAAGTAAAATATGATACCAAAAGCAGAATTTTTGGATGGCAAGGTTTTCCATCTCACCATCCAAAGATTCAGTAGGCAACACATCCCCACCAATCATGGCAGCCCTGCAGCCACTTAATGCTCCAAGGAATATTAACTGGTTGGAGATGTGACCTCTGTCCATTACCAGGATGGAAGTCCTGTCTCAGAGTTGCTGACCAATCTGATTAGCCAGCTATAGTCCAAGCAAGGCCAGCAGCAGGAGTGGTGAGGAATAGGACTACGAGCAATCTCCAGGTTTTAAATTGAAAGGATCTAATGCCAGGTAAGTGCAGAGGGTCTCACAGTGGGGTGGGAAAGTGATATACAAGATATGTTGGGTAATGAGAGCATTGATGAAATAGCTAGAGAACAAGGGAGAATCCACAGGAGGCAGATCTTGTCTGATATGGAAAGGGGGCTGTTAGAAGCAACACTTCTTGCAGCCTAAGCAATGTGACATACCAGGCTTCTCCATGCACCCCTAAACTTCTAATCAGCCTCAAAATTGAGTCTGGGTGAGAAGTGGCTCTTAGCAGCCTTTCAAGGGCCTCAACTGTGCCAAGAGAGAATAGGGTCCTCTTGGCCCCAGAATCAGAGGGGCAACAGCAAAAAGACCGTAAGTCTGATTCAGCCTGATGAAGTCAATAACAGTGAATGAAGTAGAACAGTAGGAATTAAAAACCAATGGCATTGGTCTCCCCAATATTCAACTGAAGGAAATTTCTTCTCATCCAGAGCTACAACTGGTAGGTTGATAAGTTAGCAATAAGTGCAAACAAAATTGTAAATACTAAAGTAATATGGTGACTTCTTGTCATTGTTTAATAATTCTTGCTGGTAGGTGGATGGAAAAAAAAAAATCTACCTTAATGCAAACACTTGTTACAGCATCTGTATGGCTATCCAGTACGTGGAGACAAATTGCAGTGGACAAATCCCATACACGGGCAGTTTTGTCTGAACTTCCACTTACTAGTCGTTTCCCTGTGAACATGAAAGAGGCAGAAAGTATATTTTAATGGGGACAACGCGAGATGAAAATTCTGATGTGTTTAAGTATTTTGTTGAAAAGAATTGAGTCCATGTGTACAATTCAGGTCATATGTATTTTTTAAATTAGGCACAAAAATAATGTGGTATACAATACAACGAATAAATATTAATACATTAATTCACAGTACCATGAGATAGGTAGCACTTTGGTTTGCATATGCAATAACCCATTTGTCACATTACTCATTTCTCTTGTGCAATCAATGGGAATGTCAAACAGTGTCCCATTGGACACTGTCAGAACAGAGTATGAGAACTAAGCAGCCCTTGTGAAAATGAGAATGAAAGTTTGCAGGGGAAGAGATTGGAAAGAAAGAACATGTAGAGAAGCGCTGAAAAAGTTGATGGAACCCAAAGTGGAAAAGACACTGGGCTGATGTGTATCCGAGAATGCTGAGTGGAAATGGCAGAGCCTCAGAGTACAATTTTTCAAATACCCATGGATGAGGAAGTTGTGTCAGAAACAAATTCCAAAACAATATCTGTTCAAGGAAGAAAAGACTATTGTGTAACATAGTATGTCATAATGTGAATAAAATTAACTCATTTTTCATTATATCAGCTAATTAAGAAAGACAGAATTTATCTGTGCAGAGCAATTTGTATCTGGGTAACCTTGTAGAAATATTTGAGAAAATAACATTTGCAGATATTGCTTATTTGAACTTTAATAAAAGTACTTGATAAGGAGGAAGTGAGGTTACGGCTTAGTAGTTGCATTTCTGTCTCTTCAGAAACTAGAAGGTTTAAGCCTGAGTCCAGATAGCCAGTGAATAGAGATTAGAATACGTTCAGTACTCCACAGACACCAGCAGAGTTATCATATCAGGGCACAGTGATTACTGGTTTCTGGTAGTATCCCAACCTCTGAATCAGAAGGGTTGAGTAAGTGGGCAAAGATCTGCCAGATGGAGTATAATGTGAGACAATGTGAAGTTGTTCACAGGAAGAATAAAAAAGTATTTCCTAAGCAATGGATGACTGCAGAATTCTGAGGTACAGCGGGATCTAGGTGTTCTGATGAATGAATCGCAAAAAGTTAGTATGTAGGGGCATCAAGTAATTAAAAGGTTAATGGAATGTTATCCTTCATTACAAGATGAATTGAACATGAAAATAAGGATGTTATACTTCAGTTATACTGAGCATTGGCAAGACCACATCTTGAATACCGTGTGTAGCTTTTGTCTCCCCAGTGTCAAAGAAAATATAATGTGAGCAGCAAATACAGTGGAATAAATTGAAAAAAAGTGCAAGTGAATTACTGCTTTATCTAGAAGAAATGTTTGGGACCTTGGATGATGAGGGAGGAGGTAAAAGGGCAGGTATTACACTCAGTGGGAAGATGCTGTGGGTAGAGGATGAGATGTTAGGGATGATAGAGAAGTGGACCAAGGTGTAACGAAGGAATGGTCCCTTCAGAATGCTGATAGGGAAGATGAGGGGAAGACGCTTTTGGTGGTGGCATCATGTTGGAGTTGGTAGAGAATGATCCTTTGAACATGGAGACAAATGGAGTGGAAAGTAAAGATAAGGGATACCCTACTGTGGTTCTGGAAAGGAAGGGATAGGATGAAGGCAGAAGTGCAGCATATAAATTGGACATGGTTGAGCACCCTGTCAACAATGGTGTGAGGGGAATCTTTGGTCCTGGGAAAAGGAAGACATATCAATAACACTTCTGTGGAAGGTAGCACCATCAGGACAGTTGTGATGGGGATAGGGAAACTGGAAGGATGGAATGAACTCCTTACAAGAAGCAGGGTTGAAGAGATGGAGTTGAGGTAGCTGTGGGAGTTGGTGGGCTTGTAATAAATATTGGTAGACAGTCTATAATAAGAAATGGAGACACAGAAAACAAGGAAGGGAAAGAAGGTGTTGGAGATAAACCCATGTGAAGGTGAACATAGGTGAAGGGGAAGTGTCAAAGATGTATTTTGTGTTGGTGAAAGTGGGCAGAAATTGGGAACCAAATTGATAATTCTTCCAGTTTCACATGGGAGCACAAAGCACACTGATATAGTTGTCAACGTATTGGAAAAAGAGTTGTTGGAGATGACCTGAGAAAGACTGGAACAAGGTATGATCCACAGAAACCACAAGAATACAGGCATGTCTAGGGCCCATTAGGTTACACACAGTCACACATTTTGAGGAAGTGAGACAAAGAAGAAGCTGTTCAATGAGAACAAATTCAGCCAGGTGGAGGAGGATGATGGTGGATGGAAGTAGTTCAGGCCTTTATTCAAGAAAGAAATAGAGAGCTCTCAGAGCATCCTGGTGGGGAATGGAGGTGTAAAGGAGTTGGATGTTCATAGTGAAGAGGAATTGCATCTGTAAAAACAGATGAAGACATAATTTAGTTTGTGTGCGAAGTTTTTGCAATTGTGTTCGAATCCCTTCATGGACTTGTTGAAGGAAGATTTAAAGAATAGGTTTAGGTGCCTGTATAACAATTTATATTTGTAGATACAATAGCAATTTACATCAGGGGGGATAAATAGTATAATAAATGTGTATGAATTTATTGTTATAAGATCACAGAAGGTATGCATGTAAGCTCCATCATGTTAAACAGAAGTATGTAATATTGAAAGATACAAAATAGATACTAGCCACATTCCTGAATACAATTAACTGGGAAAATCTTGCGTACAAAAGCAGGGACAGCTGCTTCTCTTATCTGTATTTGGATACACGAAAACAAGTTTACTCCCTTAAACAAGTTTATGATTAAATTCGTTCATGGGTAGCTAGGTTGCAGCATTCTCCCAGGTCCATGGGATTGTAAGCTCAAGGACTCAAGATGAGAAAAAAGTTAACATTAATAAGGTATCATGAAAACCATGTCTGAGATCACGGCCAAACATGCATTAGCCCACCTTATGTAATGACTTTTTCCTCATTGGATATGTGACTAATGTATGAAATATGTAATCAATATTATTGGATAAGGTCCAGCCTTGATGTAGATGTTTGAAAAATATAGAAGAATGGATGTTTTTCCTATGTTTGTCACAGAGAGGCACAGAGCTTTAACAGAAGTCATCTACCTGCAGGCAAAAATAAACCATTCGATGTGAGGACCAATCTGAGTGTTGAGTGATTTCTTTGAGATTTTCTCCTGCTATCAGTCTTGTTCCTCCCTACAATCCACCTTGTCCTGGATCTCTTTTTGTCTTGAGTTTTTTTATGCATGCCTTCCCTTTACCAATCTTTAATTACTGTCTCTGCACTCATTTAGGTCTCATTTTCTAACTCTCTCTTAAGATCCTCCTTCAAAACACATCTCTTGACCAAGCTTTTGATTGCAACTTCTAATACCTCCTTTTCTGTGACTTGGTGTTTATTTTATCACTTTGTTTTTGATATCTTTTGGAACATTTTTCGATATAAATGGTGCATTTTAAGTACACGTTCTTATTGTACTTACGATTGAATAGTCAGCCAGTGCTCACAGTCTAGGTTCACATCTGAATAACAACTACTTAATCAACATGTATGAAGGCTGCATGTGTGTTAAAATTGTAGATATTTATGCTTCCAAGAAAAAAATTGCAGTTCATTTCGTAATCTACATTTTTCTATTTCCCACACTCTGTTGCTACTGAATATCACTCACCATCACAGTCGAGACAATCTACTCTTTCTTGATGGCCTCGAAGTAAAGGCAAAACTGTATATCTACCCAATGTCCAATTTTGATTCAGGTGACAAGCCCTAACGTAAATCTCTTTCCATCGACAGGTTGGAGACAATAATGGAAAATCAGAAAGTGTAACATTGCTGTATCTTGGAGATGTTAGCCCTAACAAAATGAAAAGGTGACAATTTATTAACAGATATCACAGAGCAAAATATTGCATGGTATTTCACTCAGGCTTATTGTGACAAACCATTAAACTGGCACTTAAGCATAGCCATAAAATCCTCAAGTTGCCTTAAATCCCAGACAGACATTGTTATTCTGTTACATAATCAATAGTGAATATCTTACTGCTATATCAATAGGCTCAAGGTAGCAGACAGTGCATGATATGTGCAAAAGAGTAACACAAGCAGATATTTAGTATGAAATTGAAAGCAATGGGAATTGTGCAAACAGGAGCACTTAATTTGGTGAGAGGGAAAGTATCTGTTTCCTGATGGTGGAATAAACCGTGCAAATTTGGATCTCTTGACTTTCAAGGCAAGTCAAAGGCAAATTGAGCTCTCTGGCAAACACTGTCAAGAACCCTATCTGTATTCATTAATATCTCATGCATGCTCATTAAAGGGTCATCCTTGCCCCTTGACATTCAATAACATTACCTTTGCTGTATCCCCACAATCAATATTCTGGGAATTATTATGGAAGAAAAACTGAACTGGACTAGCACTGTGACTACAACAGCAGAGGTTTGAGATCCTGCAGCAAGTAACCCATGTCCTAATTTCTTAAAGCCTGGTGTAAATCAGGAATGTAATTAAATATTCTCCACTTGACTGGATGAATACAACTTCAACAGCACTTGAGAAGCTCAACATCATTCAGCACAAAGCAGTCTGCTGCAATGACTATCTTTCCACCAGTAGTTACTCCCTCCACCACTGGTAAACAATGCCAGCAGTGTGCATCCTCTACAAGATGCACTGCAGGAACCCACCCAAGCTCCTTAGGCATCACCTTCCAAACCCACATACAATACCATCTAAAAGGACAAGGGCAGTGGACACATGGGAACACCGCCACCTGGAAGTTCCCACCCATAATCATCCAGACTTGGAGATATACACTGTCAAAATTCTAGAACTCCTGCCTTAAGAGCACTACATGAACTATGGCGATTAAAGGCGGCAGCCCATGTCACTTTTTCCAAGAGCAATTAGGATGGGCATAAATGTTGGCCTAGCCAGCGATGTCCATATCCTATAAATGATTTTTTAAAAAATTATGTTTGTCCTCCCAAATTAGATTTCCTGCCACTGGGAATTTAGAATATTCTGTTTTACAACTGTAATTGTGTATAATATATAAATACACACTAGGCTACCTTCACTCTTCCACAATTTTTGAGGTCTGTAGATGTTGCTTTCTCCTTCTTGGTATCTCATGTAATTTTCTTGAGCATTATAAGCAAACACTGTGTCAAGGCCAGACAAGGTGTATGGGTAGCAAGATGGCACAGTGTATAGCATTGCTGCCTCACAGCATCAGGGACCTGGATCTGATTTCAGTCTTGAGTGACTATGTGGAGTTTGCACTTTGCATGAGTTTCCTCCAGATGCTCCAGTTTCTTCCCACAATTCAAAAATGTGCAGCTTAGGTGGATTGGTTGTGCAAAATTGCCCTTTAGTATCGCAAGATGTGTGGATTGGGGTGATTGGCCATGGCACGGGGTTATGAGGAAGGGACAGCGAGTGGGCCTGGGTGGGATGCCCTTTCAGAAAATCATGCAGCCTTGATGAGCCAAATGGCTTTTTTCTGCACTGTAGGAATGCAATGATGGGAGGCAGGCAAAGGCTGGAAATAGAGATGGGGGCAGGAGAGTGATAGGGTGCAAGTGGTAGAGTCAGAGGTGGGTAGGGTGGAAGGATGGAGTGAAGATCAACAAGGAAGTTAGGCTTATGGGGGAAGGTTGGGAATAATGTTATCCGAAGAGGCCCAGTGTCCCATGGAAGGTTAGGAATCCTGTGTTGACAATGGTGAATCTGGGGGATGAACACAGGGTACCAGTGATAACAACAGGGAACAGTCAGAGGAGGCAGTAGGGTGAGGAAGAAGGGCAGATCTTAACATATATTATATAAGGTGGAACATACATAGAACACTACAGCACAAACAGGCCCTTCAGCCCACAAGTTGTGCCGATCATGTCTATATCTACCAAGCCATAGACCTATCTATAACCCCAATCCCATTAGATCTCATATACTCATCCAGAAGTCTTTTAAAAAGACCCCAGCGTTAGTGGAGGGTGGAACTTTCCCAGAAAAATGGCAAAGTTCCAGATTTTGACTGAAAACCAGTGCGTTATTGCCAAGAGAAACAGGCAGATTTTGTCTCCAGATTTTCTGACACTGTCAAAAAAAAACATAGGATGTATTTTGCACCTTCATTTCTGAAGGACGGGACCGAAAGATGTCAGCAAGGCCAGTTCCATAGAGAAATGGGTGTCATTTTTTAAAGGACACCGTGATCTCAAAGTGAAAAGACAGGTTCCCACTGCTCCCCCCTCCTTTGGTTTGGATCAGTGGAGGTATAAGCACAAATATCTGGAATTATGTCACATTATTTTCATTGGTATGAACTGTCAATTCAAGGAATATGAATATTACAGTAAGATTCATAAAGCTCTGTACTTCTTAACAATGGAGTAACATTTTACAACTAATTTTGTATACTTTTGTAAAATGAATGATATTTATTCATTTGTAATCAGTGGACATCTCACTATTCAAACAATGAATATTTTCGGCATTTATTATCCTATTATTTACATGTCTTCTTCAGCAACATGTACATTGAGTTTCTTAAACTTAGTCATAGCAGATGATTTGTATTTTCATAAGCATTTTTCTAAATCAGTTCAACAATATCCTTTACTGCACACAGATGCTTCTAACATGAAAGTAAATAATTTAACTAAAACTTTATCATTCTAAATGACAGTCATGAGTAAAATTTGGCAGAAGCACTTCCAACCAATAGATAATGCATAATGTGTGGTTACCTGTGGGACTGTAACTGTATTGATTCATGGAGAAGAGTTGTTGATCAGTGTCAAAATTAAGCCAATTTTGAATAGCACATTTTGGCTGCCTATTAAAATAAAAGCTAAGTATTACACATGATGTGCTGACAAAATGTAAAATTCAAACCATTTACACTACAGCAAATGTTTTGCTTTCGCAATTTTCAGTTTTCAAAACAATTCAAATGTCAGAAATGTTGTATTTTCTCCACCTGTGTTCTACAAGTATTTTCTTTTAAAAAAGCAACATATCGGATTAATGAGAAAAAGGTGGTATATTCAACCTTATTTGTTCAGAGATGCATAATATAAAGACTGATGAAGCTAATGAAGGGCAATAAATTATTTAAATTTCTCCCTGAAATGACATCAGTTAGCAATTCATAACAATGTATTTTGCTTAAGAATGACACATATACATTCTACTCTATAGGCCTTTTTGATTATTTTATCCTGACCATTTTTTAACAGTTACCAGCCAAGGCATTTTATAAAGTTCCTATTCTTTTAAAACAATATGATTAAGATCAGTCTATTTTGAATTAATTAAACTCTGATAAATTTCTCAAATAAAGAATTGGAACTAAGATTTTAACTTTCCTCAGGGGTTAGAATTTACAAAGTGCTATTTTTTCTGCACTCTCTTCCAACCACCCACCTGAAACCTAACACCCCAGCAGCAATATTACACTGAGAGCAGCAATATATGTTTCTGGGTGGGACTTTCTCTCTGTCAGGGAAGAAATCCTGTCCTGGGGGAGCTGCAGGACAATCAGATAGTTTCTGAAACTATTAAGCTCTTTAACCCTCAACCCTCCCCTTCCTTACTCCATCCATGTTATTCCATGCCCTTTATCCACCCACAGTCCACAGACCCAGCATGCCAACTCATGCTTTCCATCCACCCCATATGTGGCTGTTCATACTCTCACATCATCTGCATAGCTATTCATGCACATTGACACATTGTCAACCATGGACATACCTCAGGAACAATACAGAGGTGGAAAAACTCAATCAAATGCAACTCTCACTCCTACACACTTGACCATTAAAAAACTCCAATTCATGAACTCCATTCAGAGCATTTAAATTTCAGATGTTGAATTTCTTGTAAAAACAAACTCTACTTGGACTCGCATCAAAGGTAGCTAATGTTTTAATAGCCTCTTTATACAGCCAATAAAATTGTGAACTCAGAGATAATTATGGATTTTGAAACTCAGCTAAGCATTCTTAATGACACAAATAGTAGCCCTTGGAAAATTAACAAAGAGCTCTACTGAAACAACAGAATCAGATTTTTAAAAATATATATTAGATGGCCTGCCAATCAAAGCAGTCCAGCATTAATTAACTTTTTAAAAAAATTCTCAATGCTAACTTAAGCCAATTCTTTGTTTAAGTTTAAAGAGTAGGGGTTTTGAAAAATTTCAGATCATAATAGTTAAACAGACATTATCCACTCTGAGTTTAGATCTCCTCCATCAATTTTTAACTCCTATACTCTAGTTGGCTTTGATAAAACAGCTTATATAAGGCCTCTTTGAACTCAGCACCAAATTCAAATAGCTCTGCTGAGTTGGGATTTTCAACCTGTGTGAATCGAACACTGTCCCCTTCCCCTGCTAGCAAAAAGTGGGATCTGTTAGAAATGGGGATGGAAGCTCTGCATCTGGACTCTATCCATCATTTCTAAAGGTCCACAAAGTTTTACCAACATGATGAAAATCTGTCTATGAGTTTCGTAAAATTGTCTTCAATCCAGATTTTGGTATAATTTAAAATTGTGGCTGTTCAAATTAAAACATTACATGAATAAACATTTTAAAAATACCAATACTTAAGCAGAATGCATGTTATTGTAGTTTTTCATTTTTAGCATGTTAGCAAGTGAGAACTCAGAGGAAATGGTTATCAAGTTGAAAACACTATTAACAAAACATGCAACATTGTGGGAATTATTATTTGATTTTAACTTGCTGTTAAGTGGATAGGTTTTGATTGAGTTAAAATAATGCCCACAGAGTACAAAAGCAAGGAAATTATGCTAATTAACTCATTAGTTAAGCTTCAGTTGAAGTACTGTGCTCAATTCTGGTCACCATCCTTAAGAAGGATGTCAAGACTTTGGAGAGAGTGCATAAGGGATTTACAAAGGATTAGAGAGTCTTCAGTTTTATGGAGATACTGGAGAAGTTGGGGTTTTTCTTTAAAAAGCAGAGAGGGTTAAATGGAGACTTAATACAATTGTTCAAAATAATGAAGGGTTTTGACTGAAAACCAATAGAAAAACTGTTTCTATTGGCAAGTAGATTGGTAACCATAGATTTAAAGTGGATTTGGGACTAATTGGATTAACCTTCTAAATAGCCAGCGTGGCTGCATAGACATTCTGTGGTGTATAATTCTATAACTTTCCATTTTGGGCAGTGTCGACATGAATCAGGTTTTGCATCCAGTGAAGAGCTTATGTCAGTTTGTTCCAGCAACAGATGCAGATCTTTTGCTTCTTCGTTCTTTTTTAATGCTGGCCATTATTTACTTCTTTACCAATTTATGCCAATAAATGCTATACAGGGGCAATTATTATCTTCTATATCCTTGCCCATTATGAACTGAAGTGAAATGGGTGACACAGTAGCACAGTGGTTCGCACTGCTGCTTCACAGCTCTAGGACCTGGGTTTGATTCCCGGCTCGGGGCACTGTATATATGGAGTTTGCACATTCTCCTTGTGTCTGCATGGATTTGCTCCAGTTCCCTCCCACAGTCCAAAGCTGTGTGGGTTAGGTTGATTGGCTGTGCTAAAATTTCCCCTTAGTGTCCTGGGATATGTCGATTACAGGGATTAGAAGACAAATGTATGGGGGGGATAGGGCCTGGGTGGGATTATGGTCAGTGCAGATTTGATGGGCCGAAGGGCCTGTTTCTGCACTGTAGGGTTCTATGAAACTGCACAAACTATTTTCATGCAAGATAGCTATATGATTTAAGTCCACATAATTTATACTTTAGTCCCAGAAAATGCAGGCTACTGTTTCACAATCTTCTGCAGTTTGTATATCAGTCCAAATTCACTGGATTACATCTACAGATAGCATTTTTCTTTCACAAACAATAATTATACAACTTATTGTTTAAATATAATTTTAATTAACATTCAGAATGTTACATTAAAGCAAGTAAAGAAGTTTTAGTTTACCACAAAATGTCACTGTTGGTAAATTCCCTCCAAGATCTGCTACAGCATGCCACCCTAAAAAGATCTTCTGCAGACAAAAATGAAAATATTCTTTCTACCAGTTCTTGCGGAAGGAATAATACAAAATCAATGGATAACAAGGGGTAGAGTTCAGTGTAGATCTTTTTTAGCTGTGACAGCTGGAAAATAAACATAATCAGGTAATCAGACTTGTGCTAAAAAGAGGTATGATATGAATTTGTAGTTAAAGACATTGCTATAATCGTTTCTGTAACTTCTGTAAATTTCTGTAAATAAAAAGTTTCTTAAACTTACAAACCTCATACCACATCCCAAAACATTTCATGACCAAATAATAACATTTTTGATTGAGAACATATAGGTGATTTAGATCTAGCAAGATCTTGGGAAAAACAATTGTAAATGATCACTATTCTTCAAATACTGCTGTAGGATCTTTCACATCCACCTAAAAGTGAGTCGAACTTTCGGTTTATTATGAAGGCAGTGGATAGCAACAACACAATACTCCCTTAGCATTAAAAGTATCACCCTAGATTACGAGCCGCAACGAATAATCATCTAACTTAGAACCAAGCATATCAATAAAATTAAGTTGACATTCACCCTGGCTTTAGACAGTAATTATACCATCACTGAATCAAAGAATGCCCACAGCAAAGAAACAGGCCATTTGGCTTATCATGTCCATGCCAGATCTCTGCAAGAGCACTCTATTCATCCCACTCACCCATCATTTCCACCTGTAATTTAGCTTAGCCAATCCTCTTTTGAAAATCTTAGGAGTACATGCTCTCACCACACACTCAGATTATGTATTCCATATCCGAACCACTCACTGTGTGAAAAAAGTCACATCGTCAATTATTTTCGCAAACATTTTAAGTTGATAACATCATCGTCAGGGCTGTTTGTACTACAAGCTATCTATCCTATTATAAAGAGTATAAAGACTAATTAATATGATTTTGAATACTAAGCTACTGCATAGAAGTGCATATCATACTAAAATTACTTAATAAATTAAAATGTAGTGAATTGAAATTAATTTTTGTTCATCAGGTATTCTGTAGGAGAGGTAAGGTGCCCTTTGGAATTGTTAAAATTAGGCATGAATGTGCATAAAAGTATATAAACCCAGTACTGTCAAGCTCACTAGAACCATCAACTGGCCTATTAAAATCAATAGTGTAAAGTGTCAGAAACACCTGTCAAAAGGACTGTTAAAACTGTCAGAAGCACCAGTCAAATTCCTTTAAATATTTGAAAAGGAAAGTGTAATATTAAAAAAATTGCTTGCTATTTCATTCTGTCTGTTGACATAAGCCTAAGGATTTTCATTATTGAGTTAGTGCTGCATGACTGATTTCACAATCATTAATCAAAGAAGGGTGCCTACCATTTTACAGTTTGATGGGTAAAGTGATAATAAACTCTGACCGACGATTAAAAATTCCAATAAGAGATTGTGCACCTGAATGAAATGTTTGCTGTTATAAAGACTTACACTTAGTTGAAGGAATTTAAATATAGTGGATGGATTTTTATGAATGATTGCTCTCTGAAAAGAAAGAATTTGCAAGCTACACTTGATAATGCATGGAAGCAGAGGTGGAGGAAATGCTCTTTTCAGGGAGCCAGTGCACACTTGGTAAGCCAAATGCACCCCCCCAATCCCCCGCCGCCCGCCTGTAGAGTCATAGAGATATATAGCACAGAAACAAGCCCCTCAGCTTAATTCATCTATGCTGACCAGGTTTCCTGAACTGAACTAGTTCCATTTGCCTGAGTTTGGCCCATATCCCTCTAAGCCTTTTCCATCCATGTACCTGGCTAAATTTCTTTTAAATGTTGTAATTATTATCAGTCTCTACCAGCTCCTCTGGCTGCTCATTCCACATATGCACCACTCTCTGTGTGAAAAAGTTGCTCTTTAGTTCCCCTCTCACCTTATAATCCATGTCCTCTACTTTTGGACTCCTCTACCCTGTGGAAAAGACCTTGGCTATTCATCTTATCTATGCCCCTCATGATTTTATAAACCTGTGTAAGATCATCCCTCATCCTGCTTCGCTCCTGAGAAAAAGATCCCAGCCTATCCATCCTCTCCTTATAATTCAAACTCCTATCCAATTTCAACCCTCTCACCCCAGCAGAACTGTTTCAGCCTTGCATTGGCCAATATGCTAAATAATGTAATCTCTACAGTGCAGAGGAAGCCATTTGACTCATCGAGTCTGTACCTATTCTCCAACAGGCCATCTCAACCAGGCACTCCACACATCTATCATGGCCAATCTATTTAACCTACACATCTTTGGATACTAAAGGGGCAATTTAGCATGGCCTAGCCACCTCATCTGCACATCTTTGGATTGAGGAAGGAAACTGCAGCAACCCAGAGGAATCCCATGTAGACACAGGGAAATGTGCAAACTCCAACAGACAGTCAACCAAGGCCGGAATTGAACCTGGGTCCCTGGCATTGCACTGTTTATGTCTGTGTTATGTTTTCAATATAGTGAAGTCAGCAATTGACTCTTACAACTTGATTGTATGGAGCTTCATTTTACCACATCTCAGATGCACCTATGGTTGATACTGGGTGAGTTGGCATGGTAGATGTACAGACAAAGGGTGGCAAGGGTTGGGAGGTTTTAGAACTAAATTGGCATATAAGCAATAAAGGACAATAGAGTGGGCAGAGGGGTATGAGATAGCACAGAGGGCATAAGGTGTTATGGGAGATGAGTGGGGAAACAGAGATAGCATACACTGGCATGAATGGGACATTGGAATGTTTGGAGGTTGAGGGCTGGAGGAATATTTCATTTCTTATTTATTATTTTTATTGATCACAATGCCAAAGCATCAAGACAGCTCTGTTGCTCAACCAGCCTCTGCATTTGACATCCTCCTCAGTTTTTCCCCAGTCACCCGTCCTGACTTCTAACCCAGTCTATACCCAGTACAGAAATCCATTATCTGAGCAGCCATTTCTAAAGGTTGGGCTCTGCGCACCTGACCCAGGAGAGAAAATCTGGGCCTAAACGTTGCAACATTATGAAAAGGGTCAGAACTGCTTTTCTTCTGTTCTGCTCCCAAATGCCACCCTAAAAATGGGCACTGTTCCCATTTTCCTCTTAAAAAGCAAGAGCCCCACATTTCTAAATGATTTGTCAATGATGATTCCAATATCTGACTAAAGAGGGCTAGCAATATATTCAAATAAATGTTAGAGGATTTTGTACACGTATTTCCTCTAACAATACTAGGTGCAGGTGAGATAATGCAAGTTGTTCCATTACAACCTGGTCATATGTCTGCTATTTAGATGCTATTTGTCTTAAAGTTCAGGCTAATGTTGTCAAGAAAGAAACATCTCTATTTTTGATATTTAGAATTTTGTTTTTGGAAATTTTTGCTATTCACCATTGGTTGCATATTTTTCACTTACTGCTATGTGGAGAAGTCTGGATTACACAAAATGGTTTCTCTAGGCAAGGGACAAACACTTCCACAAGCCCCTTGACAGTTGCTTAAAAAAATGTATGAGACCCTTTCCTAACATTTCAATAGCACTCAATAGGAATTCCTCCTCCCACCACCACCACCCAATTCATCAGTTGTAACTGTACACCTGCAGCTTATCCCCTTAAACAAAAGGGGAGGCTCACAAACAAGCCAACTTCCTCTTATTCTCACTCTATTATTCTTTAGATTTATTTTCCTTATTCCTTTATATATTGTACATCAGAGTGCCAGCCTCTTGCCTCTCTAGGTAAACTGCAGAGAGTTGTAGACTGCAGTTAAAAGAGCTGCAACCATCTCAGGCATAGACCAGCTGCAGGATCTCTTTAACAGGGTTGCAACTTATAAGTCAACGCAAAGAACAGCAAAGAGCAACTCCACATCCAGTAAACACAAATTAAATGTCTGAAGGTCATTGGAGAGTGAACATTTATATAGTAAACGATTGACCTTTACAGACACAGATTAGGTGCATTGGCTATGATAAAATTCCTCCTCAGTGTACCCGAACAGGTACCACAGTGTGGCAATTAGGGAATTTTCACAATAACTTCATTGCAGTGTTAATGTAAGCCTATTTGTAGCAATAATAAATATATTTTAAGCTTTAAGTATGAGGATTTTCACTAACTTCACTGCAGTGTTAATGAAAGTCGACTTTTGACACCAATATTTAAGCCTTAGAAGGTTAATAGGTGATCAAAAGGTGCTGCTGAAGGAGAGCACCTGAGAATATTTTCCATGCTTCGTCTGTATGTTAAAAATTCACGATGATTGTATTATGTTTCTGATAGAAAACTCAAAACGAGATGTTACTAATACTTATAACTTAATGAAGGTTTACAGTGAACATTGTGTATTATCCCATTTGTATTTGTTTGGATGATGAAGCGCGTTGGTGGATTAATCTTCCGGAAAGAGAAGCGGGTTGTATCAGGAGGAAAATCTACCTGGCACACACGGAGCAGACGCGACAACACTTCGTTCTGTTCCTTCTCTCCCAGGGAGGTGAAGACGGAGGACATGAGCTCCATTTTCTCCTCGGCGGACGGCTCCATCTCCGACTGGGCGCCGCTTCTCGCCCGTAGGCCGCAGCGGCGGAACGCCAGGCCCGTCACCATAGCAACCGGCGGATAGCGGGGACACGATCAGACTGAGCGGGAACGGCGGGGGCACTCCGTCAGTGTTCAATCAACACTAATTGTTGGCGCTGATAGGTGTCTAAACGCCTTTGAAATAAAGAAACGCCCTCACTCTGGGTTTGCACCGATTATTCTCGTGTAATATGGCCTGGCTCCTCATCACCCGGTAAGCAATGCTAACTATTCTGTATGGAAATGGGCTGTAAAGTTTAATATCGAAACACTTAAATAAAATTAATTAATAAAAGTTGAGCGCCCAACGTGGGGCTCGAACCCACGACCCTGGGATTAAGAGTCCCATGCTCTACCGACTGAGCTAGCCGGGCTGGCCACTTGGACTACCGCACTGATTATCTCCAGTTAATTTGGTAGTTGTAACTTGAGTTTGCATTTTGTAATTATTTGATCTTTAATAATTTGTTGGTGCATGGTGCGCTATTTCTATGGTCTGGTCCCTTTGCAAAAGATTAAGGTGCACGATGCAAAACCTGATAATGGACTATGCAAAGTGATCTAGAGAAATAGTGTTGCCCCTTTTGATCACCTATTAACCTTTTAAGGTTTAAATATTGCTGTCACAAGTCGACTTTCATTAACACTGCAGTGAAGTTCGTGAAAATCCTCACATTTAAAGCTTAAGATATATTTATTATTGCTACAAGTAGGCTTACATTCACCCTGCAATGAAGTTATTGTGAAGATTCCACCTTTTAAAGTTTATTTATTATTGTCAGAAGTAAGCTTACATTAACACTGCAATGAAGTTATTGTGAAAATTCCCTAATTGCCACACTGGGATACCTGTTCGGGTACATTGAGGGAGAATTTTATCATAGCCAATGCACTTCATCAGTGCCTGTAAAGATCAATCGTTTGCTATATAAATGTTCATCTTCTGATGATATAAAGTTCCTGACCTTTACAGACACAGATTAGGTGCATTGGCTATGATAAAATTCCTCCTCAGTGTACCCGAACAGGTACCACAGTGTGGCAATTAGGGAATTTTCACAATAACTTCATTGCAGTGTTAATGTAAGCCTACTTCTGACAGTAATAAACTTTAAAGGTGGGATCTTCACAGTAACTTCATTGCAGTGTTAATGTAAGCCTATTTGTAGTAATAATAAATATATTTTAAGCTTTAAGTATGAGGATTTTCACTAACTTCACTACAATGTTAATGAAAGTCGACTTTTGACACCAATATTTAAGCCTTAGAAGATTAATAGGTGATCAAAAGGTGCTGCTGAAGGAGAGCACCTGAGAGTATTTTCCATGCTTCGTCTGTATGTTAAAAATTCACGATGATTGTATTATGTTTCTGATAGAAAACTCAAAACGAGATGTTACTAATACTTATAAGTTTCAGTGTCGTAAACACTGAAACTTCCCCATGGGAATATTTATCATTGGAATCTTAAATAATTGATTGCAATTTTGTAAGTGCACAGTTTGGGCTCTGGCAAATACAATTTTGCGAAAAAAAATCTAATTTTTAAATAACATGTTTACAGTATAAAATGTGTATTTTTTAAAAAAAATATGCTGGCCTTTTTCACTTTGCCCAGATTTGAAGGCTATCTATCTGCTGCTTTTATTTTCTTCCTAAGGAGTTGTAATTGTTTTTATCCCTGTCTCCGGGCTGCTCAGCCTTCGCTCTGCTCTTAATTTTAAAAGCTGGTAAGTTTTTTTTCAGTGCCTCCCACCCACCACCACCTCCATTTTTGTCCTGTCCCCCCTTTCAAAGACAAGTAGCCTCTTTCTCGTTTCACTTTTCGCTTTCTGTTGTCCCAGTGTAACCATATTCCGCCATGAAATGTTTATTAATGGTCTCTTTGCCAGTCAGCTCTGGTCACAGCAGTCTTGTGTTCCGTGACTTCTATTTGGTAGCCTTTCCAATTCTCCCTCATTCCCATGACTATTCCGATCCAGTTCAGTGATGTTTCCAAATTATTGCAAACCAAATAATCCACCCCCTATCCCCCAAAAACAGTTTTTCTCTCAAATGATCATCCCAAATCCACTTAATTTTAAAATACCCTGTTACTATGGGAAGCACCATATATGCAGCTTGGCGGTGCACGGTAACTCAGCGATGGGCAAAGGGGTGATAATGTGTGGTAGATCTTAGGAAATGATGGGTTGTTGAATATAGATAAATCTAAAATCATTCCTTTGGTCAATTTTTTTTTAAGATTTAAAGATCTAAACAATCGTGAAATAAAAATATTAAATTGTAATCCTCAACTTTAAGTAATTATCATAAGTACAATAATAAAACTTTACAACGCACTATTGAAATACCTCTTTCGTAAATATACTGATTTTAAAAGTTTGTATTAAATTCTTTAGATGATTGTGGGATGTGTTCTTCCAGTGCTCCTTCGATAGCTCAGCTGGTAGAGCGGAGGACTGTAGAGTTTACATAAAGGCATCCTTAGGTCGCTGGTTCGATTCCGGCTCGAAGGAAGTGGATTTTTTTTTTGTCATTTCGATTTTGCTTTCATGGTTCATTGACTCTCTTTTCTAGTCTGCTTTGTTGCCATCTTTCGGTTTATATTTCACCTCCTGTCACTTCCCTAGACAGACGAGCTCCAGACGGAAGCTCTGCTCATTGCTGAAGCGCAAAGCTGTGTTTATATAAGCCTGAATAAATATCCTACACACGAACAGTCAAGTCACTAATACACCGCAAATGGTGGTTTTTAGAATTTTCACACTGTGGCCCGGCTAGCTCAGTCGGTAGAGCATGGGACTCTTAATCCCAGGGTCGTGGGTTCGAGCCCCACGTTGGGCGGTAGTATTTTGCTATATGATTTCACTCTAAATTCGTTTTTATTGTTTTGAATATTCTTTTTAAGGCATTATAAAGGAAAGGCAGGCCGGCTAGTGGATGGAGAAATATGAAGGAAGTCTTGTGAACTATATATGTGTCTAGGGGATTGGTGCAATTGACTGCCAATGACTGCATAATTAAATTACAAGGGGAGAAGGATTGTGGCACAAGGAAGGTAGCCAGAGCTGGTGAATGAACCTGAAGGCAGTGCTGATAAAGGGGAATTGAAGGGCAGGTTTGGGGAGATCATGGCATGTTGAGACCAGCAAAGAGAGAAAGGAAAATCAGGAAGCAAAAGGTATATCAAAGTGAAAGTACAACTATAAAACAAAAAAAACTGTGGAAACACGCAAATAAAAATAAAATTCTGCAGATGCTGGAAATTTGAAATAAAAGCAGAAAATGTTGGATAAACTCAGCAGGCCTGTGGAGTTAAAGTTTCAGATCTAAGTTATCCTTCTATACTCAACAGATTAGGCACATTTGTGAAGAGAGAAACAATTAATGCTCTAGGGCAATCATTAGTTCTTTCATTGACTTGAAATACCTGCACTGTTTCTCTATTCACTGATCTTTTTTTTTAAAGCAACACAGCACGGGAAACAGGCCCTTCGGCCCAACGAGCCCGCGCCACCGTAATACCAAATCATTATCCTATTTTAATAGTCCTATATAATAGTATATATATTAATCCTAATTTGGAAAATTTTCACCATAGGGACAATTTGTTACCCAATCAGCCTAAGAGCGAATTTTTGGAAGAGCGATCTTCTGAGGAAAATACAGCTAACCCTGGCTATGAGTGGAAAAAAATCAAATTAATTCCACCCAGCTGGGAAAGATAGGAGGCAAGGAGTAATGCCCTACAAGCATAGTAATATTGGAGACTGAATCAAGATACAATCAAGAATATTTTGGAGTAGCAGGCTTTATGATGGGTAACTGCAGAAGCCTACTTCAGAAGCAGGGACTGTCTGAGAAAGGCTAGAAAACAATATGACTTTAGCTCACCATTTTTCTACAGGGACATTTGAGTTGCTTCTGAAGTTTCTGCATCATAAGATTTTCCTGAACAAAATAGATACACGGTCAAAAATAATGAGCAGAACAGCAAACAACTCAGAACAAACATCTCTTTTTATAAAATTGCAGCTTGTGATCGTGTCTGGGGCTTGGTAACAGAATCATGGAAGGAGGTCATTGGACCCATTGTTACTGACCCTTCCATACTTAGGTTCCAGTCTATGCTATCTTGCAGCCATGTCTGTGTAGATAGATTGTCAACCATAACTAAATTTATTCCTGGAAGTTTCATCACAACTTGTCCCTGGGCTTCAGCCATTAATCAACCAACATACCTACCTACTTGACATGCTGCTTTCTTATGCCTATTGGGAAGCAAAAAGACACATTACCCAATTTGATGATGATTGACTATCAGCTAAACAGGCTTTCTTTTCCCATTTTCAATATTTTTATATCTGAAAAAGACACCAACAAAAAAATGTCCAATGATTTTTCTATAGGGTTGTACATCAGCATCCTGAAGCTTGATCTTTAATTCCTGAAGACTCCAAATCATTCCTGGCAGGTTAGCAACCCGGCAGGTGCTCTATCATTGGAAGAAAAAAAGCACTCACTCAGCAGGAATAGGCCATTTGACCCTTCGAGCCTGTTTTATCATTCAACGAGATCATAGTTCTTCTGATTGTGAGCTGAACTCCTTCTTTCTTGCTTACCCCATATAATCCTCAACTCTCTTGCTGATTGAAAATCTTCCTAACTCAGTCTTGAATTTATTCAATGACTCAGTCTCCACTACTCCTTAGAGGAAAAGAATTATAAAGTCTAACAATATTTTGAGAGAAAAATTGCTCCTCATTCTCATCTGAATTGGAAGGCTCCTTATTTTTAAACTATGGCCCTAATTCTCAACTTCCTACAAGGGAAAACATCTTCCTAGCAACAAGCTGTGGCATAGACCCACACGTTTCAATAAGATCATCTCTCGTTCTTCTAAACTGCAATGGGTATAGCCGAACATGTTCAACCTTTCTTTTTAAAGCGATACCTTCATTCCTAACACGTGAATCTCCTCTGTGCTGCTTGCAGTGCAATTATCTCCTTCCTTAAATAATGATACCAAAACCCTACACGGTATCAAAGATATGGTCTCCTTCCTATAAGGCCCTGTACAGCAATAGCAGCACTTTACTGCTTTCTTTATTCAATTCCACTGACAGGAAAAGCCAATATTCCATTTGCCTTCACAATCACTTGCTGTATCTGCATTAGGCCTTATATGATTCATGTGCCAAGATAGCTAGATCCCTTTGTACCACAGATTAAAAAAAAATTCCATCCAGAAAAGTAAATTCAAATTCAATTCATGGTCCCCACGAGAGAGACAAACAAGATCTAATCTGACAAGATGAGGCATTGCACCCTATTCTGGGCTTGATCTGATGCTTCATCTTAGCCAAAAGGCTGAGATGGATTTGAAAATTTTCATCAGGCGAATGCCTTGGTTTAACTTCATTAGCTACTCTAATCTTTACCCTAACCTGGGAGATCAATCTGCTTGATCATTGACTCCCCCTTGCCAAGTAAGTAGGTTAGCCTTTTGTTATTCATATACTAAGATACCTAGATTCATTTGTACCACTATTCTGATTTTTATCTTTCCTGCCAAATTGGACAACCTTACGTTATACTCCATCTGCCAAATATTTGCTCACTCACTTAACCAATCTTTGCAGACTCTTCGGCCTGGATTTTCACTGTTGAGTTGGAAGTGCAGAATTGAGATATTTCTCAGCTCCACAAATCCAACCCAGGCAAAAGTGGCCCAGAAAGTTGGATTTTCATTCCAGGATGCAGGAATCCCTGGGAGTCAGGCTACGTGACCCCAGAATGAGTGCAGAGGTCAGGGGAGGAGGGGATGGACAGCAGCAGTTTCTGTGCTCCAGCATTGTGTTGAAATTTGATTTTTAAAAACAGACAATATAAAACAGTCTTCCACATTTCTTCCTGCACACCACTTCAAATCCACATACTCCACCCATGGCAATCCATACCTGCTATGTAACCCCATGGCCCCTCATATTCTGTATGCCATCTTCTGACCTTCTGCTCACCATTCCATGACCTGTTGTATGTTTCTTCTTAACCTATGCCTCCAACCACCACCATTGACCCCATACCCTCCATGCCATCCTATGTCCCTCTACCTATGCCATGGCCCTTTGTCCTTCTGTAATAGTGTCAGGCCCTCACATAGGTTTGCAGCTGTACTCTAGACATAACAGGAATGAATGACTCA
Organism: Sphyrna mokarran; assembly: GCA_024679065.1. Classification (NCBI taxonomy): domain Eukaryota; kingdom Metazoa; phylum Chordata; class Chondrichthyes; order Carcharhiniformes; family Carcharhinidae; genus Sphyrna; species Sphyrna mokarran. Next base: position 40,956,536 of record JAGIQG010000015.1, read on the forward strand.
ATACCAAATAACCTGTGAAAACAACAATCTTTATTGAACAATTTTTAATGATTAAAAGAAACATAACTATTAAAAAGTAAGAAAGGAAGAAGGAAAAAGCACTTTGTATATATTGTGTATCTATTAAAAGAAAGGAAGAAAGGCAACAACTAAAATAGTAAAATAACCTCAAATTAGTTCCCTAAAATGGTACAATTCCCTTTGGTTTATACATCATCAAGTCTCTGAATAACCATGCATGGGTGGACTCTTTCAAGTAAGTCACTCTGTCAATGTCTCCCTTTGTCCGTAGTCTTCAGTGGTTGACTGTTTCAATTTGATTGCAGCCCCAGATGTTGGATGCTGTGGCTCTTTGATTCCAATTATTGGATTCATTCCTATCTTTCATGATTTTTACTTAGGCTTTCTCAAAACAAGAATTTGGTACGCGAGTCCTTATCAAATTTTTCTCATAGGCACTGCAAGCCTTGCTGAATTCACAATATTCAAGCATTTTGTGCATTTTTAATGATGTCTCCCAGCTGCCATCAATCACCTGTCCATCATCAGGCTCTATCTCCTGACCATTCCATATTGCAAGGTTATCCATTGTCTGGGTTTACAATTCAAGAGTCATGGAATGCAGTAAGAAACTGATTCTTGTTAAACCATAATGTTTATTTTACAATGTCTAGCCTGAAAAGGCACAAACAAACATCTGTGAGCGTGGGTGGCCTGCTTTGAAACAAAATAAAAACAAAGTCTTGGGAAAAAGAAGTCTACGGCTAATAATACCAGGATTGATTACTGTTGATTAATTGCTTAACTTAAAATTTATTTTGTAAATTTTGATGTTAAATATTCAATACGAGCGTAGTAGCTTTTCTAAAAATCAAAAGCAAAGCAGAAATAAAATGCAAAAACATAAATTGCCAAAATTAGTGTCTGCATATCTATGTCAACTTAGTGCCAACTCACCCAATCTATTCCCCATCAACTATATTTTATCCTTACACCTATGCTAACTCACTCAGTAATTACTAGGGGTAAACTTCAGTACCCAGGCTGAAATGAAAAAAATGCAGTTCCAGTGTTTATTGCAGAATTTTCTTAAAAACAATCTAATTTATTAAAACTTATTTATTACATTTACATTCCTTCAACTACATTATCTCTTACAAGAAGAAACATTTCATTCACTTGCATAATCCTGGAAAAATAAACATTGGTATTCATAGTCCCATTTCAAAGAGTCCATAACAACCAGGAGCTGTCAATCAAACTGTGAAAATCAAGCACCCTGCCATGATAATGGACAGTTGTGAATTTAGTCATTCAGCACTAAGCAGCAGTAATGGTAGCTCTAAGCCTTATGTCAATATACAGAGTGAAATAACAAGCAATATTTTAACACTCCAGAGTTTTGGCAAATACTTAAAGGACAGGAGTTTTAAATATCTTAACAGCTTGACATTTCCCTCTAACAGTTCACTTTGACATCATTGACAGTTGTTTTGCCAACCCCAATGAGCTTCACAGTTCCAACGAGTTTATACAATTTTTATGCACATTCATATCTAATTTTAAAACCCCAAGGGCACTCGATCTCACCCATAGAGTACCTGACTTCCCTCAAAGAGAACCTGACCTTCCTCAAAGGTATCCTGGGACCATACTCAAAGGGGTACCCTACCTTTCCAGAAGGGTATCCAAATAAATCTGCAAAGTACAGACCCTGTTTCTGGGTTATCTCAGTCATTTCTATTCTTACTGTATTAAAGTTGGCTTCCCCAGTTAATCATATTCTGAATTGTTAATTGTCCTTTTCAATGGTCAATCTAAACCATACAATATGATTACTATCCCCTAAATGTTTCCTTACTGTCCACTTGATAAACTTGGCCCACCTCAATCCCAAGGACAATGTCTAATAATGCCTTCTGTTTGACTGGAAATGTATTGCTGCAGAAAATTTTCCTGAACACACTTTAGGAATTTTTGCCCCTCTTTGCCCTTTACACTATTAATATTGCAGTCTTTATTCAGATAAAGTATCCCATTCTAACTATTCTACGATTCTTGCATTTTTCTCTAATTTCCTTTCAAATTTGTACCTTTACATCTTTTCTAATATTTAGTGGTCTACAGACTATCACAAACAATAATAATTGCATTTTCCTGTTCCTTAATTCTAATGAAATAGATTACTTCTGGGGTATTCTCTCTCTCCAGCACAGTAATGCTCTCCTTAAACAACACCGCCACCCATGATAATTCCCATGTGATCCATGGGAATCACTGACTGATCTATCTGTGGAGCTCTTTAAACATAGTGAGTTGGCACTAAGTTGACACTAACTGCCCAGTTAGAACTCATTACCTGAATCTTTTATAAGTTAGGCCCAGGATTGGGCCTGCTGAACTGTAGCTTCAGCAGGGATTAGTGTGTGTACACCATGGTAGTGGTTTTACTTTGCATTCTGAAATAAACTATATTTCTTTCCAGCTGGGCTCTCTGAGGCATTACATTATCCCTCCTCCTTTCCTTTCTTTCCCAAACACCTGTATTCAGGAATATTTAATACTCAGTTCTGCCTTTCTTAGAGTCAGGTATCATAAATCTTATTTCTAATGACTATATCTACTGCAACTCATGAATCCTATTTGCTATACCCTATGCATTTACACACATACCCTAATTCTAATATAATTATTATTTTCTCCCTTTTGCTGAACTCACCTACAACTTTACTATTTCCTACACTAATGTCTCTCCCAGTATTCTGTGCATCCTGGTAATCCTTTCAAGTATAACTTCCTAATGACACTGAAATCCTCCCCAGTAGCACAAGAAATTGCCTTGCAAAGAAACTGGTCCAGGATTTGTTTAGGTACAACCAGTCCAACTGGTATTATCTCCACTGGGACTGGCTAATATTACAGGAATTTAAAGATCTTCTTTCCCATCAGCTTTCCAACTATGCATTCATCTGCTCTATCCTCCTATTTTGAGCTCAGTTGCATGTGGTACCAGAAGTACAAAGAACAAAACAGCATGGGAAACAGGCCCTTCGGCCCAACAAGCCCATGCCGCCACCTCGATGTTCCCACTTCTACCTGAATCCCTGTCATCCCTGTCTATGTTTATAGATCTATGCATTGGAACCAAATTTGAGACAATTTAGGGAGAATTTGTTCTGCCAATCAGCCTAAGAGCACATCTTTGGGATGTGGGAGGAAACTGGAACACCTGGAGAAAACCCATGCAAGCACAGGGAGAATGCACAAATTCCCACAGACACAGGCCCAAATCCATGCATCTGCACAGCACAGCAATGGTCACTGAGCTGTCGTGTTGCCCATCAAATGGTCTAGGTCAAGCGTACACTAACGACGTGAAGCACTAGGATACTCTCAAAATCCAAGAGCAGCCCTCTCACAACCCATCACGTGTATGCCCCTTGTGAGACAACAAGGCAGACCGAAGTACCCTGTAGAATAAAACGAATACATTAATATCATCGACAATTTCCCACTTCCCAGGGAATTCCCAAGGCTCATGATGCCTATTTTAAATCAATTTTCTGTATCCCTCCATTCCCATTCTGTTCATGTGCTCATCTAAGTATCTCTTAAATAACTACAGAGTGCCTGCCTCCACCCCTTTACTTGGCAGCGCGTTCCATACCCCCACTACCCTCTGTGTGAAAAAACTCCCTCTAGCATCCCTCCTCACCCTAAGCCCGTGATCCCTTGCGCTATTTGAGTCCATCCTAGGAAAAAGCTTAACCCTGTTTACTCTGTCTATACCCCTCATAATCCTGTACATCTCTATTAGATCTCCTCTAAGTCTACGTCTTTCTAAGGAAAACAGCCCCAATTTGCCTAACCTCTCCTTGTAACTCAGACCTTCCATACCAGGCAGCATCCTGGTAAACCTCCTCTGCACTCTCTCCAGAGTTTCCACGTCCTTCCGGTAGTAGGGCGACCAGAACTGGACGCAGTATTCCAAATGAGGTCCGACCAACGTTTTATACAACTGCAACATTAAAGGCCAGCTTTTGTACTCTATACCCCTTCCTATAAAGACTAGCATATCATATGCTTTCTTCACAACCTTCTCCACCTGCTCTGCCACCTTCAGAGACTTGTGCATCTGCACCCCCAGGTCCCTCTGCATTTCTATACTCTTAATAGGTCTACCCTTTATCATATACCTCCCCCTACATTCTTTCTCCTGAAATGAATCACCTTGCATTTATCAGGATTGAATTTCATCTGCCATCTATCTGCCCAAGCTACCAGCCTATCTATGTCCTGCTGTATCGCCTGACAATGCTCTTCACTATCCACAACTCCAGCCATCTTTGTATTGTCTGCAAACTTGCTGATCACTCCACTTACTCCCTCTTCCAAGTCATTTACAGTGGACAACATTTAGACTTGAGTTGATAAGTGGCAAGGGGAGCTGGACTGGACTAGCCATATAAATACTGTGGCCACAAGAGCAAATCAGAGATTGCAGTGAGTAACTTGACTCCCTATTTCCCAAAGCTCTCCACAATCTACAAGGCAAGAGTTAGGAGTGTAATGGAATACCTTCCACTTGCCTGAATGGGTACATTTGTGCAGCATGCAAGGAACAATATTTTTCACTGAATACTAATACATGACAATAATAAAATCAAATCAAAATAACAAGAAGCTCAGCACAATTGAGGAAAAAGCAGCCTGCTTGATTGACACCCCACTCACCACTATAAACATTCACTCCCTCTATCACCAATGTACAGTAGTAACAGCGTGTAACATCAATAAAATGCACTGCAGCAATTAATCAAGTGTCTTTTGACAGCACCTTCCAACTTGCAACCTCTACCACCTGGAAAGACAAAAGCAAGAGATGCAGGACAACACCACCACCTTGAAGTTCCTCTCTACGTCACACACTATCTTGACTTGGACTGTATTACGGTTACTTCACAATCACCAGACAAAATTCTGGAACTTCGTCCCCAAGTATATGGTGGGCCTGCCTCCACACGTGAACTGCAACAGTTCAACAAAGTAGCTCACCTCCACTTTCTCAAAAGGCAATTAGGATTGCGTAACCAATGTTGGTTGAGCTAATGAAAAAACTTTTTGAATACAGTAACAATCTAAATTTTCAGTCTTCTCACCTTGAGCAGCTTCTATTAAAAGTATTTAAATGAAGGATATTGCACAATCACCTATGATATACAAATATACAAAAGTGAAAATTTAATTAAACATAATCCTTAAGTATAATTTGAATTACTAAGTTAAATCAGTTTTGTCATTTAAAAAAAGGGATCATGCTTTGGGGGTACAAATGGTAGAGGCTATTAGCTTTATTAAATTAGCTTTGTACAACAAAAAAATGTTTGCAACATTGCACTCTACAATAATGAACCTGAAACTGCTGGAGATTCTGCATTCTACTGAATTTTTGCTTCGTAGTTTTAACCTCTAATATCATAAAAATTAACATAACAGAAAAACAGGAATTCAGATAGTTTGGAGATAACTATCTTTGAAACTTTGCTTGACAATTTCCTACCTAATTTCCTAAATTCTGACAGCAGAAGCACATTCCTCGATGTACCTTATTGGTACCAATTTGGACCAAAATCACAGGCTGTTCATTCTCCCTCCTCCTCCTCCTCCTCCTCTCTCTCTCTCTCTCTCTCTCTCTCTTCCCCCCCCCCCACCCCTCAGGGTGCTCTATAATCATACAATGACACCTTTGACCTGGCATCTGCATCCTCTTCACAGCTTACCCTCCGACCCAACTTTGTATCATCTGCAAATTCATGTTTGCAGCCATAGAAACATCAGTCTGTTCCTAACTATTTGAATTTCTTATTGCTCCTCCAGTCTACTTCATGTCTTCCTGTTTCTCTGAACCTGCCATGATGCCATGGACTTAGCTTTGGCTGCACTTCCTGGGTTGAACAATTACCCCCATCAGTATTCAGAACAGAATATTGGTTGGAAAATGTTATGATCCTGAAAGAACAGAATATTGGTTGGAAAATGTTATGATCTTTTAAAAAAAAAATAACTTCCAGTTATTATTTGAAAATTACCCGAAAAGATTTCATGTTTTAAACAAACGTTTTCTTGCAAAGCAATTAAACAAAGCAAGTACTTCCATCTTAACACTATATTTCACAAACTCTTATGATTTTAAACTCAATAATCTCAACAGGACACACCTTGCTCTATTTTATTTCTACCCAAGAATTCCCTATGCTACAAGATCTTGAGGATTCTTTCACATCTGCAGTGATCATACAAAGGTGTGCAAAAGGTTTTAGGAATTCTGTTTCAGGTCTGGCACTTAAGTTTCCAGTGGTCTCACTCTGCAATCCTTCCAATGCTGATCGCTTCTACTAACTTTTTAAGACAAATCTGACAATTGTACTTGTTCGTGCACTTGGACTTTTCATGCTGAGCATTAACCTCACTCGCAATTCTTACTTATCCACTCCACATCAGGAACATCTAAGCCTCAATAGCTTTGATGCTTCTTGTTCTGGCTGCTGGAAGATCAGTGGCAGCAGCTGTGCCTCAATTTGAAGATGATGTCTACTCAGGGTTGCAAGTTTCTGCCAAGCATCTTTTCAATTTAATCCTTATTATTTAAAATAGAATTACGATTTTAATTTCCCAGTTCCTTAAATTAAGTTCCTAACTTTGGGAAAAGAAAACAAGCTCTAAATCTCACCAGATAATAATCAACTCAATTTCCTGATAATGGCAGTTTGATCTTTTGTGTCTCACCCCTGCTGCCGACTTTCTATTATCCACTACTGCTGCTGTCTCCAATTATATCTGTGCTTTTCTTCCTGATTTTAATTGCTCTATTTACAAGTGTGCCTCCAGCAGCTGAGGACTAACGCTTTGACATTCCATTCCTCCACCCTCTTACTCCTAAAACACTCCTTAAAACCCAAGTAGTTAAAGCTTTTGGTTATCTGCTCTAATATTTCCTTATGTGGCATGCTGTCATTACTTTATAATACTCCTGTGGACTGCCTTGTGGCTTACTATGTTAATACTGGATCTCCATGGAGTGTGAACGAATGGTTCCAAGGATGAGAAACTTCAGTTATAAGGATAGAATAGAGAGGCTGTGACCATTCTCCTTGGAGTGAAAGCTAAAAGGAGATTTGATTGAGGTGTTCAAAGATCAAGAGAGTAGATAGGGAAATCTGTTCCCATGTAAAAGGATCAAAACAAGATGTTACAGGGGAGGAATTTGTAAAATGTGTACTGGAAGGATTGTTGGAGCAGTATGTGGCTAGCCTGACTAGAGAAGGGGCTATATTGGATTTAGTTCTGAGTAATGAGCCAGGGCAGGTGATTGATGTTGTAGTAGGGGAACATGTGGCTAACAGTGACCACAATTCTGTCTACTTTAGGATACAGATGGAAAAGGATGCTTGTTGCTCTAGGGGGAGGGTGCTGAATAGGGGGAAGGCTAACTACGGTTGGATTAGGCAGGAACTTATGGAAACTGATTGGGAACAGTTGTTCGAGGGTAAGTCCACGCTAGGCATGTGGGACTCTTTCAAGGGAATAGTGAAAATGTTGCAAGAAAGATATGTGCCGGCTAAGGGGAAACATGGGAAAGGCAGGATTAGAGAGCCGTGGATTACTAGGGATATTGAAGACTTGGTTAGGAAGAAAAGAGAGGCGTATTATAGGTCGAAGCAGCTGGGAACGGAGACAGCGTTGGAGGAATACAGAGAGAGTAGAAGGGAGCTCAAACGGGGAGTTAGAAGGGCAAAATGGGGGCATGAAATGGTTTTGGCGGATAGGATTAAGGAAAATCCAAAGGCTTTTTACTCCTATGTTAGGAATAAAAGGGTGGTTAGAGGAAAAATCGGACCTCTTACGGACAGAGAGGGGAACTGTACTTAGAGCCCAAGGGAATGGGGGAGATCCTGAATGAATACTTTGCGTCAGTATTCACGAAGGAGAGGGGCTTGTTGACAGCTCCTATCTCTGAGGGAGCTGTGGACCAGTTGAGGGAAATATCCATACCTAGGTAGCATTAAAACTGATAAATCTCTGCGGCCTGATGGCATTTATCCCAGGCTGCTTAGGGAGGTGCGAGTGAAATTGCTAGGCTTCTGACGCAAATCTTTGTCTCTTCTTTGGACACAGGTGAGGTCCCAGAGGACTGGAGAATAGCTAATGTTGTACCGTTGTTTAAAAAGGGTAGTAGGGATAACCCTGGAAATTATAGGCCGGTGAGTTTGATGTCAGTGGTAGGGAAGCTGTTGGAGGGGATTCTTAGAGATAGGATGTATAGGCACTTAGAGCGTTGCGATCTGATTAAATACGCAGCATGGATTTGTTAAGGGGAGGTCGTGCCTTACGAATCTGGTAGAATTTTTTGAGGGGGTGACGAAAATGGTGGACGAAGGGCAAGCCGTTGATGTCGTCTATATGGATTTTAGTAAGGTGTTTGACAAAGTCCCTCATGGGAGGTTAGTTGAAAAGGTCAAGGCTAATGGGATACAAGGACAGGTAGCTAGATGAATAAGTAACTGGCTTGGTAATAGGATTCAGAGAATAATAGTGGAAGGGTGTTTTTCTAGCTGGAGGTCGGTTACTTGTGGTGTGCTGCAGGGCTCGGTACTGGGATCTTTTCTATTTGTAATATATATAAATGACCTAGAAGAGGGAGTAAGTGGAGTGATCAGCAAGTTTGCGGACAATACAAAGATGGTTGGACTTGTTGATAGTGAGGAGCATTGTCAGGCGATGCAGCAGGACATAGATAGGCTGGTAGCTTGGGCAGATAGATGGCAAATGGAATTCAATCCGGACAAATGCGAGGTGATGCATTTGGGGAGAAAGAATGTAGTTGGGAGGTATATGATAAAGAGTATACCTATTAAGAGTATAGAAATGCAGAGGGACCTGGGGGTGCAAGTGCACAAGTCTTTGAAGGTGGCAGAGCAGGTGGAGAAGGTTGTGAAGAAAGCATATGGTATGCTAGCCTTTATAGGAAGAGTATAGAGTACAAGAGCTGGCCTTTAATGTTGCAGTTGTATAAAACATTGGTTAGACCTCATTTGGAATATTGCGTCCAGTTCTGGTCGCCCTACTACCAGAAGGACGTGGAGACTCTGGAGAGAGTGCAGAGGAAGTTTACCAGGATGCTGCCTGGTATGGAAGGTCTGAGTTACGAGGAGAGGTTAGGCAAATTGGGGCTGTTTTCCTTAGAAAGACGTAGACTTAGAGGAGATCTAATAGAGATGTACAGGATTATGAGGGGTATAGATAGAGTAAACAGGGTTAAGCTTTTTCCTAGGATGGACTCAAATAGCACGAGGGGTCACGGGCTTAGGGTGAGGGGGGTAAGGTATAATTTGAATGCTAGAGGGAGTTTTTCACACAGAGGGTGGTGGGGATATGGAATGCGCTGCCAAGTGTGGTGGAGGCAGGCACTCTGGAGTTATTTAAGAAATACTTAGATGGGCACATGAACAGAATGGGAATGGAGGGGTATAGAAAACTGATTTAAAATAGGGATCATGAGCCTTGGGAGTCCCTGGGAAGTGTGTAAATAGATGATCATATTGATGTACTTGTTTTTATCCTACAGGTGCTTTGGTCCACCTTGTTGTCTAACAAGGGGCATACACGCGATGGGTCGTGAGAGGGCTGCTCTTGGATTTTTTCGAGAGTATTCTAGGGCTTCACGTTGTTAGTGTATTCTTGACCTGGACCATTTGATGGGCAACACAACAGCTCAGTGACTATTGCTGTGCTGTGCAGATACATGGATTTGGGCCTGTGTCTGTGAGAGTTTGCACATTCTCCCCATGCTTGCGTGGGTTTTCTCCGGGTGCTCCGGTTTCCTCCCACATCCCAAAGATGTGCTCTTAGGCTAATTGGCAAAACAAATTCTCCCTAAATTGTCTCAAATTTGGTTTTTAATCCATAGATCTATAGACATAGACAGGGATCATGGGTAGAAGTGGGAACATCAGGGTGGTGGCGCAGGGTCATTGGGCTGAAGGGCCTGGTTCCCGTGCTGTTTTGTTCTTTGTAGATTTAAAGTGATGTTAAACAATCTTTTTTGCATAGCACGTAGTTGAGGTCTAGAATGCACTACCTGGAAGTGAGGCGGAGGCACGTTCAACTGAAGCATTTAAGATGGGATTAAATGATTATTTGAATAGAAACAATGTGCTAGGATAGAGGAAAAGGCAGGGGCCAGAGCGTGCCACTAAGTCACAATGCTCGTTTGGGAAGCAGGACAAATGGCCTCCTCCAGCTCTGGATCAAGAAGAGGGCACAAATTTAAAGTGATGTGAAGAAATCTTTTCAGCACAGCAGGTGGTTGGGGTCTGGAATGCACTATCTAGAAGTGTGGCGGAGGCAGGTTCAATTGAAGCATTTAAGAGGGCATTAGATGATTATTTGAATAGCGACAATGTGCTACGATACGGGGAAAGGCAGGGTCTGGGATAAAACTGTCAACACTCTCTTTCGGAAATCACAACAAATGGCCTCCTCCAGCCCTGTGACTGGCGGCTAAGCTTTGGTCACGTGAACATTCAATCCGGGGATCTCTACAGCCGGGGACCACAGGGCGGCCTGAGCGCTGTTGATTGGTGAAGACGGGAAGCACGGTATTGTCCAATGGGAAGGCCCCTTACAGTGGAGCGGAGCGGATAGTTGAGTAATAGTGGCGGCCGATCTTTAGTCCGGAATGAGCTCCATCGGTACCGGGGTGAGTGGACAAGGCCAGTGGGTGATGCAACCGAATAACGGAATTGGAAAGTATAAGGGATTTCTCGGTCAGAAACGGTTCGCTTACTCGGTCGGGCTCCGGCCTGCGCCTGACTTTCTTTCCTCACCTGCGCCTGGAAGCTAGGCCGCAGGGAGCCGGGCCGGCAACTCCGCAAGGAAAGACAAGGCACCGGGGAAAACAGTGAGCTCGGGCTAGACGGGATCTAGGTGTCTATGGGCACTTTCGATCCGGGCCGGGCACTCTAGTCGTGTCTCCGCGGCTGAAGCTGCTGAGTCACCGGGAGCCTCCACAGTCAAAGCGAAAGTACCGGCGAGGGGGCGGTTTCATTTTTAAACCGGGAGTACCGTGGAAAGTAGCTTCCTATTTGTTAGCGGAATAATTGAGGTTAAAATCATCCCGGCAAGATAACTGGGTCTTCAAAATTTAAATCAGTTTTCTTTTCGATATGTGAACATATTGTAGCTAATTCTTTTTGTAAATTCCACGTGAGTTGATTCATATCATGACTTAGATTTTTTAACAAATTGCTGATTAATTCGAGTAAAGTATAAATCGGGTTGTTTGTATTCAATCGGTTTTCTTTTCCTCACTCTTTCTTGGGGCGCTCCAACGATATTGTGTGTTGCGTCTTGGCTACCGTCCTATAGTTCTCAACGAAAGAAAAACAAATCGAAAAGTTGACTACTGCGGATGTTGGAAATTTGAAATAAAACTGCTGGAAATACTCGGTAGGTCAGGCAGCATCAGTGGAGCGAGAAACAGGAATTATGCAAGAGTCATTGACTTGAAATAAGTCTCCTCACAGATGCTGACTGCATTCTGTTTTTCTGAAAAGGAAAAATAAAATCACTGAGAATGAAGCGGTGACATGGGTTTATAAATTTGATTCGTCTAAAGATTAACGTTTGTACTTATTGCTGAAAAAATTAATATTAGTGCTAAGATTTCAGTAGTCCCATGGCAATCTTGTAAAGAAGCCTGAGCCATTTGCTCACCATGCAATCTTTCTATTGAAATAGCGTACATAAAAGCTAAACAGAGGGATAATGCCTACTCTGATCTGATCATTGTTCACTGTAGAATCGGCTGAAGACTGCCACTTTTGGTCCTCAAATGTGCCCAGTTTACTTCAAAACAACTCTAGAAAGGTAAAGTGTCAGGTGAAGCTAGCCATTTTGCACTGCTGTTATGCAGTAGCAGCACTGGTGGTAATCTCCACTAACAGGATGCTGCTGTCAAGCTGAAACAATGTTCTGTCTACCACACACACGTAATATGATGAGTTTTAATGCTGGCATGATGCCATGTTTATAGGCGGTTTATCCCAGTGACTGATGGATTGTATTAAATGGCACACTGTGACTGTGCTTGCAAAACTCAGCATAGTGTCCAAAATTATGTGATTCTGCAATTGGACAGCACTTGTTAAATAGTCCTAATTGTGCTAAGGATTGAAATGTCAATCAATTTAAGGTTCAGTTGGATTCACAGTGTGGCTTGCTTACAAGTGCTGGAACTTGGGTCTATGGCAAGTGGACTCTTAAATCAGTCAGCGCACTCTTCAGGCAGTATAAATTATTGTTCCCTATGAAGTTTGGTATTCTTGCAAATCATGCAGCATGTATTTATTTTTAGTATTAAGTTCTGCACTTCCAATTGATTATTTTATTCTGTAATGAATGAATTATGAACTCTATGTAAATATAATTATATAAAATAAACCTAATTCTCAAACTGTGGGCTAAGTGCTGGTAGATGGGATTAGGTGGGAGTTCAGATGTTTCTTGCGTGTTGGTGTAACTCGATGGGTTGATAGGTCTTTACACTATGATTTTGCAATGGATGCTTAAATGTCATACAATTAATAGTCTGTATCAGTGCTGGCTCTTTGCAACAGCAATGTAGTTTGTGCTAATCCTCTCCTTTTTCTTCATAGCTGTGAAATTTTTTTCTCTTCAGATGATGACCCAAGTCTCAGAGTCAGAGGTTTACAACATGAAACAGGCCCTTCGGCCCAACTTGTCCATGCTGCCTTTTTTAAACCTCTAAGCCAGTCCCAATTGCCTGCATTTGGCCCATATCCCTCTATACCCATATAACTGTTTAAACACTTTTTATAACACAATTGTAACTGCCTCTACTACTACCTCTGGTAGTTTGTTCCATGATGTAGAGATGCCGGCGCTGGACTGGGGTAGTAAGAACTCAGTAAGAATTTAGCAACACCAATTTTAAATCCAACTGATTTATTTGATAGTAAATTTGCGAGCTTTCGATACTCTTTTGCCTTCGTCAGGCAAATGCAGTGTTCTGGTCTGCAATCGCACACATATCAACACAGACTGTCACATTGCTGATTAGAATGCGAATCCTTACATCTAACCTGCTATTCAAGTGTTACAGTGTCTAACAATGTGTGTGAAGGGAATCCTGAGCATTGATTAGAGAATTGTGTACTTTCTCCAGACAGCACAGTAAGTGAGGTTTTTTGCTAACCCAGGCAAGTTATGGGGGTTACAGATAGTGTGACATGAAGCCAAGATCCCTATTAAGACCGTCCTCATGTGTGCGGAACTTGGCTATCAGTCTCTGCTCAGCGACTCTGCGCTATTTCACACTTAGATTCACACTGTGAATCCAACTGAACCTTAAATTGATTGACATTTCAATCCTTAGCACAATCAGGACTACTTAACAAGTGCTGTCCAATTGCAGAATCACACATAATTTTGGACACCATGCTGAGTTTTGCAAGCACAGCACAGTCACAGTGTGCCATTTAATACAATCCATCAGTCACTGGGATAAACCACCTATAAACATGGCATCATGCCAGCATTAAAACTCATATCACATTACATGTGTGTGGTAGACAGAACATTGTTTCAGCGACGGTCTTAATAGGGATCTTGGCTTCATGACACACTATCTGTAACCCCCGTAACTTGCCTGGGTTAGCAAAAAACCTCACTTACTGTGCTGTCTGGAGAAAATACACAATTCTCTAACCAATGCTCAGGATTCCCTTCACACACATTGTTAGACACTGTAACACTTGAATAGCAGATTAGATGTAAGGATTTGCATTCTAATCAGCAATCTGTGACTGTCTGTGTTGATATGTGTGCGATTGCAGACCAGAATACTGCATTTGCCTGACGAAGGCACAAGTGTCAAACTCGCAAATTTACTATCAATTAAATCGGTTGGATTTAAAATTGGTGTTGCTAAATTCTTACTGAGTTTGTTCCAGACACCCACCATCCTCTGCGTGGAAAAATTGCTCTTCTGGACGTTTTTGTATCTCTCCCCTCTCACCTTAAACCTATGCTCTCTAGTTTTAGACTCCACTAACTTTGGGAAAAGATATTGACTATCTAGCTGATCTGTACCCTCATTATTGTTTAGACCTGTAATATTGGCCCTCAGCCTCCTACGCTCCATTGAAGAAAGTCCCAGTCTATCCAGCCTCTCCTTATAACTCAAACCATCAAGTCCCGGTAGCTTGACTGTCTCTTGACAGTCATGATTGAAACTTCCTCTACACTTTCAGGCAGTACTTTTGTTTTCCAGATTCTAACAGCAAGTTGTGTGAAGAAAATTTTCTCATGTTGCTGTTTTCCACTATTTACTGCCAAATGGACCAATCAAAATTTTGAATACCACTATCAAATTTCCCCTCAGCTTTCTCCTCTGAGGAGAACAGCCCCAGGTTCTGCAATTTATCTCTGTAGCTGATTTTGTTTTTACTGCATCCTCTCTCCTGCTTTCACTCCTTCTTAAAGTTTAGTACTCAGAACTGGATGCAACACTCTGGTTGAGGCTGAACCAGTGTTTTATGCATGTTTTTCGTAACTTGCTCTTTGTATTGTTTCCCCTATTTTCAAGGTCCAGTATCATGTACGCTCTAACTCCCTTCTCAACGTATCCTGCTGCCTTCAATGATTTTACAGTATACTATCAGATCTCTGCTACTGCAACTTTTTTAGAATTGTACCTCTTATATTGCCATTTTCCATTATTCTTACCAGTAAGATTTGCTTCACACTTCTGTTAAATTTTATCTGCCCATTCCATCAATCTGTCAGCATAATTTAGAAGTTCTATACTATCCTCCTTGCAGACTTGTAAGTTTTGTGTCAGCCACTGGTATTTTTGTCCTTACACTAATGTTTAGGTATTTACCTATCAGAAAGAACTAGATGCCTTCCTCCAGTCTGAAAAATATGCATGAATTATATGGTGTTTCCTGTCACTTAGCTGATTTTATATTCATGTTGCTGCTTGTCCCTTATTCCATGAGCTTTAACTGTGCTTAAGTCTATTGTGTAGCGTTTTGTCAAGTGCCTTATGGATATATGCCATGTCCAACCATAATATCCTCATCTATTCTCTCCATTATTTCATTGAAAAGCTGCAGCAAGTTAGTTAAATATGAATTTCCCTTAAATTTGTGCTGGTTTTCCTTAATTCATCTGCATTTGTTCAAGTTGCCATTGATTTTATCTTAATGTTTTTAAAAACTCTCACGCCAGTGAGATTAAACTGGCTTGATTGTTCTGGGCCCTTCTGAACAAAGACATCACACTTGCAATTCACCAGTCTTCATGACACCAACCCTGTAAAGAGGATTTAAAATTATGGCCAGTGCCTCTGCAATTTCCAGAGTATTTTTGGTTGCATTTCATCTAGCCCTAATCACTTATCAACTTTAAGTACAGCCAACCTATTTATATTCTTTCCCTCCATTTTTAACCAGTCAAGGTTTCATCTACGTCCTGTTCACTGTGATTTGGGCAGCATCTCATTTCTAGAAAGGACAGATGCACAGTGCTTATTTAGTAATCATGATGTAGAGATGCTGGCATTGGACTTGGGTAAACACAGTAAGAGGTCTGACAACACCAATTTTAAATCTAACTGATTTATTTGATAATAAACTTGCAAGCTTTCAGCTTTTGTAGCCTTCTTCAGGTGAATGAGTTTGCATACGATCATGGTGCATTTCCATGAGAGAGAAAAGTAGAGTAAGGAAATCCAGAGCTTTTCAGATGACAGAGTAAGATTAAGTAGGAGTACAATATAAGGGGTAGGAGTCTTAGCTGTGTTGTAGAGCAGAAGGATCTCGGCATCTGGGTCCATAGGACTCTTAAATCGGCTTTGCAGGTGGAGGAAGTGGTCAAGAAGGTGTACAGTGTACTGGCCTTCATTAATCGAGGAATAGAGTTTAGGAGTCAGGAGGTAATGATGCAGCTCTATAAGACTCTTGTCAGACGCCACTTGGAGTATTGTGCGCAGTTCTGGTCGCCTCACTATAGGAAGGATGTAGAGGCTATTGAGAGTGCAGAGAAGATTTACAAGGATGCTGCCTGGATTGGGAGGCAGGCCTTATGAAGATAGGTTGAGGGAGCTGGGACTCTTCTCACTGGAGAGACGTAGTTGAGAGGCGACCTGTTAGAGGTTTATAAAATGTTGAGAGGAATGGATAGGGTGGACTCTGTGACAGTTTCAGCTCGGGGAAATAGTCTCTACGAGAGGACACAGATTTAAGGTGTAGGGAAGCAAATACAGAGATGTTAGGGATAAGTTTTTCACTGAGGGTGGTGAGCGAATGGAATCGGCTGCCATTGGAGGTGGTTGAGGCAAACTCGCTGGGGTCTTTTAAAAGACTTCTGGATGAGTATATGGGAATGAATAGGATAGGGGGTTATAGATATGATCGGTGCAGCTCGTGGGCCGAAGGGCCTGTTTGTGCTGTATTGTTCTACGTAGGAAGAGGGAATTACATACATGCAAGTAGTTTGGAGATTGGTCAGAGTTCTTCCTACTGATAATTTTCTACTAGCTGTTGCATACTTCCACGTTGAGGGATTAGCATCCACAGTATCATACCTAGTAAGTATCCTTAATTTAAATAGAAATATTAAGACATGGCAGATCAAACAGTGTGGTGGGATTGTAGATATGGGAATGACTAATGTTGCTACACCTGTAAGATATCTCTCTGCCTTGAGACACTGGCTCAGGCATTGAGCTGGAATCATATCCTGGAGATACTCAAATACAAGAGGAAAATGACTTACTGGATTATTTACTCCAGAGTACAACTGCACACCAGAAGAAAGCATGCATGCAACAAGGTAAGAGAATTTAGGAGGTAGTGTAGCAATATTAGTGAACACTGTTCCTAGCTAACGGTTACAGAATACTGATACTTCTAAAGGAGAAGTACTGTGAGAAGGACAGTCAGAATATCAACTAAAGCTGAAATGCTATCAAAAGGGAATTGGGTGAATATATGAGAGAGAAAAGGGAATAAAAAGGTGCAAAAAAAAATATTGTGAAGGAGCTGGAATGGGAGGAGACTTGTGTGAAATATAAACACCAGCATGAACTGGGCTTTAAAGTGGCTTGTTTCTAAGCTGTTTGTTCTCTGTAAACATTTTTAATACTTGATGCCAGTTGTTATATTTGAAGAGAATTTATAATTTTGGTATTGTTTATGGTTGTATAATTTTTTTCTCATTTGCATTCAATTTCCAGTATGACTTATCAGCATCCACCTTTTCTCCTGATGGACGGGTATTCCAGGTTGAATATGCAATGAAAGCTGTAGAGAACAGTAGGTAAGGAGCTCAACGTTGTTACAGAAATGTTTTCTTGTGTTGATCCCTTGCTGGGGTGTTGTTCCATAGGCATTGGTTGGTTATTATTCACGTGGGAAATTAATCATGTTTGTGTCAACTCCAAACTTTACTCTATCATTGTCCAATGTCTATTCGATTACTTTGAGAAGATGTTGCTGAATAACAATCAGGAGTAATAAATCTTAGTTCTTTCCCCGGCCCTCCATTCTGGACATGAAACAAATTCACTTCAAAATACGATTCAAGATTGTGATTTAGTTCAGTGTTCATTTTATATTTGATGACAACTCTTTATTTTAAAAACTCCTCATATTTTAAAGTACTAAAGCAGAATTGTTATAAACTGAAAATTTAGCCCAAGCACAAATATTTGTGATCTCAAAACATTAACATTTCTCTTAGCACATTCAGTACTCAATGTGTTTTGCTTTGATTTTAAATTGACAGCACAGCCGTTGGGATAAGGTGTAAAGATGGAGTAGTGTTTGGAGTAGAGAAATTGGTCCTTTCAAAACTGTATGAACAAGGCTCCAACAAACGCATATTTAACATCGATCGTCATGTAGGAATGGTAAGATAATTTTATAAGCAGTCTTTACCCTGAAAATGGCATGTTTATAAAGTGAAATTGAAACATTCTTATATCTATAAGCCCTGTATGCAAAATTGCTTTTGTGTATAAGGAATTGATACTGAATAGAGCATTGTTGTTAAAAATTGCATTCTTACTACAACAATGGACTTTGATCTCAGTGCAGGTCTAATTTTTAATGAACATTATAATAAGCAGTTTTTGTTTCATTCCACAGGCAGTAGCAGGTCTTCTGGCAGATGCACGGTCTCTTACTGATATTGCAAGAGAAGAAGCTTCCAACTTTAGATCCAACTATGGATATGATATTCCATTGAGGGTATGAGATCTATTTATCACTTAGTGCAGTTCTGAGTTTTTAAATAAGTAATTTACACAACGTAAAACCTACAACTTAATCAAGTGATTAACCATAGAATGATATTTAGTCCAAAACAATCTGTCCCAAATGATTTTGTTATATTTTCATCTCTGGCCCAACCTGAAAATATTACAGTCATGATATGGAGATGCCTGTGTTGGACTGGAGTAAACACAGTAAGAAGTCTGATGACACCAGTTGAAGTCCAATTGATTTATTTGATCGTAAACTTGCAAGCTTTCGGGGTGTAGGTGAATGGACAGTTCTGGCCTCAGACAGAACATATAACAAAGACAGTTTACAGATTACTGATTAGAATGCAAGTCTTTTCACCTAACTTGCTATTCAAAGTCTTAGAGGCCAACAATGTGAGTGGAAGGAGCATTAAGCCCAGGTTAAAGAGGTGTATTGTCTCCAGACAATACAGTGAGTGAGGTTTAGTAAACCGAGGCAAGTCATGGGGGTTACAGTGCCATGTGTACCGAAGATCCCGGTTGAGGCCATCCTCATGTGTGCAGAACTTGGCTATCAGTCTCTGCTTAGCGACTCTGCGCTGTTGTGTATTGTGAAGGCTGCCTTGGACAATGCTTACCCGAAGGTCAGAGCCCGAATGCCTGTGACCGCTGAAGTGTTTGCCAACAGGAAGGAAACAGTCTTGCCTTCATGTATTCACCAGGCAAAACTGTTCCCTTCCTGTTGGCGAATACTTCAGCGGTCATGGGCATTTGGCCTCTGACCTTCGGGTAAGCATTGTCCAAGGCAGTCTTCACGACACACAACAGTGTAGAATCGCTGAGCAGAGACTGATAACCAAGTTCTGCACATGAGGATGGCCTCAATCGGGATCTTGGGTACATGTGGCACTATCTGTAACCCCCATGACTTGCCTCGGTTTGCTAAACCTCACTCATTGCATTGTCTGGAGACAATACAAATCCCTTTAACCTGGGCTTAATGTTCCTTCCACTCACATTGTTGACCTCTTTAAAACTTGAATAGCAGGTTAAGTGTAAAGACTTGCATTCTAATCAGTAAACTCTGTGCTGTTATATGCTCTGTCTGAGGCCAGAGCTGTCCATTTGCCTGACGAAGGAGCAAACGTCAAAAGCTTGCGAGTTTACTATCAAATAAATCGGTTGGACTTGAACCTGGTTTGTCAGACTTCTTAGAATATTGTAGTCCCCAAGGCTATCAGGAATTTTTTTCACCCAACATGCCATATTTAAATATTAGCTGCAGGTGGTTTGCCTACAAAGTTGGTGTAGCATAGCCATCTACTGCCCTTGTTATACATGGACATATGCATTTCTGACACAGGTTGCTGGATAGCAACAATACTAAAAGTAAATGCCTATCTGTCTTTCATTTTCTTTCCCCATTGTGCCTTCCTTGCTCACACTGAAGAGCTGAGGTTAATTGTAATATTTCTGCCACTGCAGTCTGATCAAGAAACTCAACATAAATTAGAGGTTGAACTTGGAGCCTTTCTGGTCTTGGTGGCTCAGCTACTCACTACATAGAGAAGCCCTACGATTCTTAAGACACCCAATTAATAACTAAACAAATGTCAGTAACTACGGACTACTTAATATAACCTAGTTCATTTATTCTTGCCTTGGTTATTCTTATCCAGTTCATTTTTATACCTATTTTGTGGATAAAGTTCAAACCATAAATTAAGTGT
The DNA here is from genome assembly GCA_024679065.1 of Sphyrna mokarran. Taxonomy (NCBI): domain Eukaryota; kingdom Metazoa; phylum Chordata; class Chondrichthyes; order Carcharhiniformes; family Carcharhinidae; genus Sphyrna; species Sphyrna mokarran. Next base: position 40,976,600 of record JAGIQG010000015.1, read on the forward strand.
ACATGAAGTCTCTTGCTAAGTAAGTGCTGTTCAGTAAAATTTGAACAGGTGTGGCTTAGATGGTTCTTTTCAACACCAATGCCTTGTATTCACTTTGTTTACAGGTACATAAACATCACATTCATTTATTGAACAGACATCTATAATCATTAGGTCATGGTCTTTGCTTAGTATAAATTTCAAAATTGAAAAAATGTAAACTGTAAAATCTAGAAGATAACTATTTTGGCTAACATTGGTGGTGGTTGTTGTTTTGTAAAGTACTAAAGTTTACTGACTTCAATTTTCTTTCAGCATCTAGCAGACCGAGTAGCAATGTACGTCCATGCATATACGTTATATAGTGCAGTGAGGCCATTTGGAAGCAGGTAATTCTATTGGTAAAATTATTACCATAGTGATTTGAAAAATGTGATTTTTGTATTATATAGTTTATACAATTGATGTAAGATACCTCAGCTGTGGTTGGGGAGAAGAGAAAAATGTGAGTGAGTGGTTATGGAATTGTGGTGCGTGATGTTGAATGGAAAAATGCATGAGCCATAGACACTTAACTCTATGCTAAACATTTTGCTTTAAAATTTTTGTAGCATTTATGGATATTGAAAATCATAGTGACACACTTCAAAACTTTGTTTCCTTATAGCTTCATTTTGGGGTCTTATGACAAAGATGATGGAGCTCAGATGTACATGATTGATCCTTCAGGAGTGTCCCATGTAAGTACCTCTCCAAGAATATGTTGTCTGCCTGATCTTTTCTGTAATTACTTGCTATTAGAAAGTTGATAATGTAAGCAGTGATTTTAAAACGAGTCAGCAAATATTAACCAAACTCATTAGCAGCAAGACGTTCTTCGTATTGGGAAGATTGACAAAATGTTTCTACTAACATTTGCATAATTCTAATTTTGGATTTGAGGTGTCCAATATCAAATTTTGTAAACTTTGGTTTGACACTGCACAAGGTTTACATTGTCATGTCAAACTTGGATGGAATTTGGCTTCCTTCTCCATGCTACCTTAATCAAATCTTGTTGGTTCCTGACATCAAATTTGCATTACTGTTTAACATTGGTATGGCAAATAATGAAGTGCCAAATTTGCAGCATATATGCAATACATCCTAATGTAAATTGCATACACAAATATGAACATTTGAATTTATCATTTAATAAATTTTAGCATATATACAACTGATTTTGACAACTAAAAATAAAGTAAATGGGAACTAATTTTTGCACTCAGGTCATCTTTTGAGATGTCCTGTGTACAGATTGCAATTCCAAATATTTTGTTTTCAATTTGAGGGACTAACAGAAGACTGATTTTTCTTGTTTTTTTTTCTTATTCCCTCCCCATCCCCTACTTTTTGTATAATTCTTGACCAAAGAGGAAATTATATTCAGTTGGAGAACTAACTGCTTGAAGATTTGTAAGGGCAATAGTAGATTATCTTAATTATACTGCTTTATAACCTGTACCTTTCAAGTTATGTTGTCTGTGTCAAGCTGGTATGAGGGACTTGGGTCATGGAATGAATATGTGCTATATATTAAATTTTGTTGACTATATGAATATGGAATATTCTGTATTATAAAATTGTGCTATATTGCTGCAGGGTTACTGGGGATGTGCAATTGGAAAAGCTAAAGAAGCAGCAAAAACAGAAATTGAGAAGCTGCAGGTAAGACATAAATTGTAAGGGATATGAGAAACTGGGTAATGAGAGTTTTGGGACATCAGTTCTAATGTTGTGGATTAACAAATCAGGCAAAACATGCACTAAATTTACTCAGCAGTCAGATTAATGAAATCTCTGAATATAGTTGATCTTTATGCATGCTGCAATCTTGGGTGTTAATCTGTGAATTTATGGAAGTGTAATATGGTACATCATTAGAAAACACACTGCATGATAGCTCTACTAAAACAAGGTATTTCATTGGGAATAAACGTTGGAGACATAATAGAAAACATGGAAAGGTGCATAGAGCTCATGCACCAAAAGATTAATTAGGAGTCTTGCCTGTTGTAATATTGGGAATAGCATTGGCAGCACGATCTGAAAATTGTTCAATTTAAGATTGATTTCTTGAAGGGTTAAAATACTAGCTATTTGTCCATGATGTTGATCATTATAATGAGTATAACTATGAACAATATTTTATTGTTGATGGGAAGCTATATTTAAGGTGATCTGTCCTTTTTGAGGCGATGATGTAAAATTAAAGTATAGATGGCCTAAGTTTAATTCAAGTTCACTTGATTAGAAGTTACTAATTTCTTGCTCTTACTTGTCTTTTTTTAAAGTACCTTTTTAAGAACTTGCTCAAAACTGTTAATATCTATATACCTGCATGATAACGTGTCCATTGCATGTCAATTTTGCTGCAAGACGATGTTCAATTGTATACCAGGCCATGATGTAATTACATTCTCTCACCAGTGAAGATGCTACATTGTGCCAGATTTAAATGTGGACATAATTATTTGAATTTATTAAGGATTCATAACAATGCATGACTTTAAGACGGAGGCTGAAACATGCTTTATGCCAAAGTCCAATTGTCCTTTGATTTTTTTTAATCCCACTTGAAGATTACACTTGATTTGTAGAACGTATACAGCTAATTAATTGACTAATGTATACTTGCTCACTGTTTTTCCTCTACAAATCTTTCTTCATAGATGAAAGACATGACTTGCAGGGAAGTGGTTAAAGAAGTTGCAAAAATGTAAGTTTATAATTAAGATGGGCTAGAATGATTTTTGCTATCTATTTAAATTATCTTAAACAGTATTAGAAGCACTCAAGTGACTAATTTACTTGAGTTACAGCAACTGAAATTTTTTCCCTCTGCCATTTTTGCTGCCATGACTAGCATAGTGATTTGTAGGTTCAAACCTTTCTCTAGTACTACAGCAACCTTCATATAAGAGCATAAGTGAAAAGTGCCAAGTTTTGAGGAGTGCAGAGATCACTAGCAGCTTACTACTTCTCACCCATGTGTCTATACATAGAGTCTGCACCAATTCTCTCTGTTCAGGAGTGTAAAATAGGGACCTTGGTATTTTTCTCCCTAGCCCAGGGACTTCCCTGGCTGAAAGTATCCACCTGAGCAAGGTTTAGATGTTGGACCAAGACCATTTTAGTAGAAAATGTATTAAAATCTCGAGGTGGGGTGCTTCTTATTATGCTCTATACATATTACTGTTTTAAGACTTGGAGTATTCTTTGTTTTATCTACTCTTGAATATTTTTAACTTATCATTTTAAAATGCAATTCACAAGAAGTTAATTGACATAATGAATAGAAAAACCATATGTGGCTTAATATTTTTATATTCACATACTCTACTGAAACAGATCATAGATCTCTAATGTTGCGTTCAGGCTGCTGTGTGACATTAGTTTTATCATATGTCACTTGGCAATTGTAGCTCCAATGTTAGTGTGAGGTGAAAAGTTGCTTACCACACAATGACAACTGTTGTTTTATGACTTCCCTGGCAGTTGAAAGGACATTCATTAGTCTTAATGCATGCTTGATCTTGTTACCTCGCCCAAATAAATAAATAGCTAAAACTTATATTTTGTCCAGAGTAGCAGGCAACATTTTTAAAGGTCAGAATTTCTGATGATGGTGCATTTTCTCCCTTTGATATCACTTTGTATTTATTTTCAGTTGTAGATTTAAATGAGAACTTCTACTATTACCTAGCCTGGTTATTGTAATTTCAAGGAAACACTGAAAGGAAGAAATTCTTCAAAATAAAACACATTTAGAGGAATCAGTGAGAGCACCAGAAAAATCTTTTCATGTGACATTTTATGATTACTGGTTTTGTTGATACCTTAAGTAATTTTACTTTGTCAACTCTCCACTTATTGTTAGTTACACTGCCTTCCTTGAGCAGATACTTGACAGGATCATCTATGGGGCCAAGGTTTTAATCCAGCTTGGGTTGAAGGCTCCATTGCTGTTTCTGTAGAAATGTATAGATCGCTTGTGAAGTGAATTCCAAATTTGCCTAATTCAACAATAGGAAACTATTCTAATTAGTCTTGCCATATAATGGCTATGTGGGAAATGAAATATTTATACAGTTCGATATACTGTTTGATACATAATTAGCCAGAATACACATTTGCTGTGCATCTTAGTGCTTGTTTCATTGTTTATTTTGTCCCTTTTAAAGAAAAGCACAGGATATGACATGATTTTGGGGTAATAGAGTAATCTGCACTAGGCAAAAAATGTATAACTGTAAAATATGGTTTTTTATATAAAGACCAATGAGCATGTTATCCATCAAGAATTTGGTGCGAAATTGTAGAACTATTAAGTGCAAACCAAAATGCCCTATATTCAATAAGGTCAGTGCAAGTTGCATGTCTGTACAACCTACTTAGCTTTTGCAAAAGCCAATATGATATAAAAATTTTAACTCTTAAGGTGAGGCTGCCAGCAGCCTCATGTACATGCTAGTGGCAATTGCATGCTAATACGAGTAATGTGAAGTGGAATAATTTTTACCTTGTACATTTTAGAATATTAGCCTGTAGACAAAGTCATCAGTTGACAGTAAGTTAAAATGAATATTGCTTTATTTATTCTCAGATGGGCCACCAGATGGAGCAGTTACTAATCTGTTTGCAAATCTGTTGTAGATTACATGGAAAGTCCCCCCTCAAGGAAGGAAATGGAAAGGATTCTATTTACTATTTAAAAATGATTTTTAAACTATTTACTGTTTTATCTTCAGAATCTACATAGTCCACGACGAAGTAAAGGATAAATCCTTTGAGTTGGAACTAAGCTGGGTTGGACAAAGTAAAGTCTTTTTTAAAATATCTACGTGTAGTGATAGTTACTTTGATGTAACACTCATCCTTTAACAACATTAGTAATTTTTAACGTTCATCAATTCAAAAATACAAGTATTGGGAAAATGTTTCTGCTGGTTTTTATATATTGCTTATTCCTATGTATTACTATTTAATCAACATCATATGTAATCTTCCTTATGCTGAAAAGGTGTTACAATCCTAAATTTCCTGAATCAATTTCTCAATCAAGTTTTTGATAAGCAAAACAAATTAATACTAACATTCTGAATTGATTCAGAAAGCAAATTTGGGGCTACTACCAAGGAGGGCCTTTAGTTCAATGTTGGTGCACTTGAATTCATCTTCTGGGCAGATTGTGTAACCAGATGAGCTGGACAGGTCTACAGTACTCCAAACCACTATTAATTCACTGGATAATTGGCTCATTAGTATAAGCTTAAAATCTGTTTTTTTTTCAAACTCTATGCCTTCTTGGAAAGAGTGGCTGAAGGATCCAAAAATAACTTCCTTGACTGTTTTTCCTCCTTACCCACTTTCTGTAAGGACTCTACTGTATTCACCAGGTATTCTTTTGAATTCATTCTGATCATTTTTCATTATAGTACTTCTAATGTGCCTTCCTGTTTCTTCAAGGGAAGTTTCCCCCCAATTTGGCCCAGAACACACTTCCTGTTGTCCTTAGCCTTGCAATCTATCAGCCTCTTCTTTCAACAAATTGGCATAGTGGCAAGTACTGCTGCCTCTCAATGCCAGGGATCTGGGTTTGATCCTGGTGATTTCCCCCTTGTAATGTGATTCAATGATCAATCATCCTCCATCCTGCAACTTGATGCCACTGTAAAATCTTCCCACTCCATTTTGAAGGGACCATTCCCTTTACAAAACTTCCCCTTTATTACTTTTGAATGCTGCTAACTTGCCATTTACACAATCTCCTAGATGTCATTTTCTTTAACTTGTCCCATTACCACTCTTTGGCTTTGTCATAATCTTTTATAATTTAATCTCTGTTCCTTCCCCCATCCTACTACAGATTTTCCTGTTTTTTTTTTTTACCCCATTGCTCAAAACTGATTACATCAGCTCTAATAGTCACATACCTGAAACAGCCTTTGTCTTCACAAATGCTGCTAGACCAGCATCTTGACTTGTTTTAACATTAATTTAGATCATTCAGCCTTGATAAACTCCAATACATACAAGTATATTTAATATGTTAGGTTTCCGGATGATTTAGGAAAGCAAAAATAAAAGACAAAGATATTCACTTTCTCGATACTTTTATTATTCAATGTTTTTCTTTGCAGTTACAAAAGGCAGACATGAACTTGTACCTAAAGATATCAAAGAGGAAGCAGAAAAATACGCCAAAGTAAAAATAAATTTCATGAACTGACTTTTGCAATTTGTGCTTTGCATAATGAATTCTCCTCACTGTACTTATTTTCTTCCTTAGGAATCTCTTGAAGAAGATGATGAATCTGATGAAGACAACATGTAATTAGTTTCTTTTAAAATATACTGTTTGAAACAAGACCTCTGCCCTTTCCTTTTTATTTTGAGTGATATACTATCAAGTTTAAAGCTTGTTTTCTAATGTCTGTAAATTTGATCTTTACAAAATAACTTGTAAAAATGGATCTGAAAGCAACTTCACATGGTTAAAAGATGAAATGCTGTTAGTGACCAAAATAAAAATCTTAACCTATTGACTAAATTTTTTTCTTAATTGGACTTTATTCCAAAGAAGCACTGCATTTTCTCTGGCATTATGGAACAGTTACAATTGCTGTAAGCAAGCTTAACCTGGTCTAGAAGTCAGACAGTGTTTGCACATTTAACTCTGTTCATGGAAAAAAGGTTTCAGAAGGGAAGTTTTTTTGTGGGGGTGGAAGAAAACATTTTTTTACTGATTAGTGTTAAGGATGTGTTGCTTGTAAGGCTATCTTATTGCTCTTCAAAAGATAGGGGTGAAGTACCTTGAGCTGTTGCATTTGGTATACTCCAGGATTTTGACTGTGTAAAAAGAAAAACCAGCCCATATGCTTGCTGATCTTGTGTGCTTTAGGCAGTACTCGGATCACAGGTTTGGAGGATGTTTTCAGAGGCCTTGACAAGTTGTTGCAGTCACTGCAAAGATGGAGAGAGTGAATATTTAGTGGTAAGAGGTACTATTTGAGCAGGCTGCTTTGACCTGAATGCTGTCAAGTTTGTGTTACAGCTGCACTCATCCAGACAAGTAGTGTATTATGTTGCACTCTGAACTTGTGCCTTAGATGGGTGAATAGGCTTTGAGGAGTCAGGGTGAGTCACTTGCTTAAGAGTAGGCACCTGACCTTGTATCCATAAAATTTGTACCTGGTTTGGTTAAGTTTCAGGTCAATGGTAATGCCATTTATCATTGCCTGGCATTTGACAAATATGGCACACTACTGATCAGCCCACACCAGAATGTCAGGCTTTGCCACATGTGGGGGCAAGATGTCTGGACACAGATAATTAGCCACCAGTAACTCTAACCATTTTTCTTTTACTAGGTATGTCTCCAGCTAGGTAAGTTTTCCTTGGTTTCCTAGTGACTTCAATTTTACTGGAGTTTCTTTACAGTCACGTTTGGTTATATGTCTCTGAACTTCATTTTTTTTTCTGTTTGGACCAATAATGTAATAAAGCCTGGTGGAAACCAAACTGAAGTCTGAGCAGGCTATTAGTAGTGTTTGCCACTTGATAACACTATCAAAAGCAACTTCTATCAAGAGATTAGGACTATAACTGGTTTGATTGGATTTATTTTTTTGTACGAATGCCAGTGTTGTACCTGTACAAGGATAGTTTGTCTAAAGCCGTAACAATACAAGAGTACAAATCTTCAGAACTAGTTTGAATATTGCCAGGGTCCACAGCCTTTGCTCTATCTTGTGTACTCAGTCACTTATTCTATGGAGTGAATCAATTGACTGAATACTGGGTGCTATTGAGATCATCAGGAATAGGTAGAGTTGGATCATCCATGTTGCATTCTGTCTGAAAAGGTCACTGTAGAACACTTTCTGATTTTAGAATGCACATAGTCTTGTGCTTATAGCTTCATGTTTTGCATGGTCCTAGCATACTCTCCTTATCAAATAAGGATTGGTCCTCTGACTTGATAGTAATAGTCAAGTGTGGGACATGCCAGAGCAGGATGTTATGCTGCTGATGACTTGCAGTACTACTTGAATGCTCAGTTTCATCATGTGGTGCCCACCCAGTGTAATAAGGACACAAGATCCTTCATGATCTGGATAGGTTGTGTGAGCAGGTAAATCAATGGCAGATGTACTATAATTTGGATAAATAAGATTATTCACTTTGGAAGCAAAAACAAGGCAGATAACTACCAGAAGGGCTGTAAATTGGGAGGTGTGTGTGCAGAAGGACCTGGGTGTCCTTGTCTATGTTCAGCAACTGGTGCACATGTAGGTGTTGAAAGGCAAATATATGTTGACCTTCACTGCAAGAAGTTCAATACAGGAGCAGGAATGTATTGTTGCAGGGTTTTAGTAAGGCCACAATGAGAATAGTATGGAGTTTGTCTCCTTTTTCTGAGGGAAGCTTGTTTTTGCTTGGAGTGCAGTGAAGGATTACCAGGCTGATTCTGATTAGGCTATTGAATTAGATGATCAGCCATGATTGTGATGAATGGTGGAGTAGATTTGGTCCTATTCCTATATTATTGCTCAGTTTAATTGGATATTTTTAATTAAAGTTAGTGTCAGTAATCAATACCAATGCAACAACCTTGGAAACACCTAGTTCCCTGAAACATTAGGAAACTGGAGTCAAATGTATTCTGAGGAAGGAAAACAAAATGACCAATTTCCATAATTCAGGGGTAAGAATTGGGAGTCAGCAGTACCCAATTAAGGCTGGCCAGCACAGAATTCACCGTGCTGTCCATTAAGATGTCCAATGGCACTTGATGGTTCAGCACCCTGTTCCAATTGTGTTTTTAAGCAACATTATGCACAAATTTTACATTCCTTAGCCTGATCATTTGGTTAAATGAAAACACAAATCCAGTTCCACTTGAATGAATTACTGATTACTGCAAAACATTGGTTTCTGATCTGAATTACTTATTAGAATCTCTACAATGCAGGAGACCTTTCAGCCCATCAAGCCTGCATCAACAATAATGGTACCTTACCCCTATCCTTGTAACCCATGTATTTACCCCCACTAACTGCCCTAATCTGCACACTTTGGGACAATTTAGCATAGCCAAATCTATGTAGCACACATTTGGAAGGAAACTGGAGTACCACCACACACAATACACATGCCACACAGTCACCCAAGACCAGAATTGAACCTAGGTCCCTGGCACTGAAAGGCAACAGTGCTAACCAATTTTAATCAATATTTAAATCATGAGATTCTTAAGTACGTCCTCCTGTGCACCTAAGGATACAGTTCAGGGTTTTTGACATGCTGTTTTCTATATGCTGTAGGTGGTTACATTGCTTTCTCTTCCCAATGCCCCTCAAACTTCAATGGATTTTCATGTAATAAAAATGTAGTAAGTGGTACAATGGTTAGCATTGCTGCCTCACAGCTCTAAGGACCTGGATCCAATTCTCACAGTGGAGTTTGCATATTCTCCATGTCTGTGTGGGTCCAAAGATATGCAGGTTAGGTCAATTTGGGCCACGTGGCCTACTTATGACTGTAGAGGTTCTTTTGATTTTTATGAAATGTTTTACTTATAGAATCAAAAATTCAATGTTGGAAATACTCAAGTCAACTGCATCTATGCTGAGAAAACAGTATTTAATAAAGGTGGTAGAGATCTTGTCCAGTGGCTGGAGATCCAGTAAGAGCCTTTGTTGCCTCTAAGGGAGGCCAGAGTTCCATGTTTGCTTGCCTTGCACAGTGGCATAGTAGTTAGCACAGCTGCCCCACTACCTGTGTGGGACCTATGTTTGATTCCCAGCTTGAGTCATAGTCTGTGTGGAGTTTACATGTTCTTGTGTCTGCTTGCATTTCCTCCCACAGTCAAAGATGTGCAGGTTAGGTGCACTGGCTGTGCTAAATTCTCCCTCAGGGTACTTGAACAATGTAGTGCGTAGGGACTAAGGGATTTTCATTGCAGTGTGAATGAAACCCTACTTGTAACTGATAATAAACTTAAATAATATTTACCACCTTGCTTGCATTCTGATGAGCAGTAAGCTTGGATTTCAACAAGGCAATTATTCAAACAGGCATGTTTTTACAAAAGAGGCACTAAATTTTGTAGGAAGTCTAAAATGGCACTCATCACAGGATCCCAGCAATTGTAAATGAGTCACTATTCCCTAACGTCTTTCTCCAGATCCACAACTTCCTTTTATCAAACTCTAAGACTAACCATTGGTCGAATGGTCTATACTAGCAGTTGCTTGTATTCCACACTTTGCAATTCTTTCCGCTAATTTAAGATCTTCCTCAAGATTCAACTCTTATCAAGCTAAATATTATATTGCTGCAAGTTTGTTTCCATCAACTCTACTGCATTGCTTTGTACAGATTTTTAGGGAAAAATAAAATCTCTCTGGCCTAAACTTTAACATTTAATCTTAGCTATTTTATACTTGTCTACAACAATCTTTAGAATCCTAAATCCTGAACTTGTGGTGGATTGTGCAATTTCCACCAACACTCCAGTCTGTTGGGAATGTAGGATACACATTCCTGTATTAACAGGAGGCAAAAATCATTAACTTTGGGAAAATAGAAACACCATGTATGTTATTTGCATTGACAAACAGTTTGACATCTCAATATTGTACAAAAACATATGTTGTGCATATGTAGTAAAACTAAAGTTGTTTAAATCCGATTCGTATGGGATGTTTGCTACAATAAAATGTACGTGTCCCTCAAGGTGGTGTCGCTGAGCAACAAATTAAGACCTTGAAGGGTCTGCGAGACAATCATTGCTGCTGATTTTTATTCAAAACCCTTGAATTTTAATTTTTTTGATCCTTTTAAAGGAAAGATCCTGACTTGTCTTAATTGGAAAGTAGTTATGTTGACAACTGAAGTGTTCTAATGTTTCTTCAGTTTAAAACTGGCCCTTTTCAACATGCAGAAATTTAACAAAAAAATCATTTGGTTACTTTCCAGTAGCTAGATAGATTAAACACTCAGAAGTTGATTAATATTTGAAGGGAAGGTTGGGAGTATTACCAAGAAGAGTCTCATGACAATGAAGCCAATTGTAAATGTGATATATCCTATAAGAGCATTCACCAAATTGTTTTCTTGAAGAGACTTGGAATTAAAGCTTGATAAGCAGGCAAAATTAACTGTACCTGTGTGCCTTTTATTGCAGTTGTTCTTTGTCTGTATATCAATGAGTTCTGCTAAGTAAACTGAGATGGGACAGGATTCATGTGAAGGGAAATTTAGAAATTCAAAGAGACCATCAAATAGTGCAGGACAGAAAATGGCAAGAGTTTAACAAATTATACATGAGGGAATAAGGTCACTGCAGAGTATGCAAATAAAAAAATGAAATCAAGGCTCTTTATCTGAATGGACAAAGCATCTTCAAAAAAATAGATGACAAACAGCACAAACTTGTTCAAATTTAATCACCATTGAGACAGTTGCGTAGTGATTAAGATTGGGAAATAAATATTCCAAGGTACACTAAGGGTAGCCCTGATAATAAAGGAGAACATTTGAGAAAAAGGTCCTGGCCTCAGAAGATCATGAAGTAGAATCAGTCTGGGCGGAAATTAAAACGTGGAGATGCTGGCGTTGGACTGGGGTAAACAAGTAAAAAGTCTCAACACCAGATTAAAGGTGGATTCACCTGACAAAGGGGCAGCACTCGAGTGGTTTTTGCTACCAAATAAACCCATTGGACGTTAACCTGCTGTTGAGAGACTTTTTACTGTGGAAATTAGAGTCAGAAAATGCCAGACAGTAGTTCATAGGTCTTCAAACAATAGTTTTACTATTGGGTAGAGCACTAAACAATTTTTTGGTGCTTGTACCAGAAAAAAACTAAATTGTGGGAGACAATCAAATTGTTGAATGTTTTTGGAGCAATATATTTCAAATCAAATCGGGGGTGAAAACTATTTTAGATCTAGTATAGTGTAATGAGGCAGGGTTAATTATTAGTATTGTCATAGTAAAAGATCCACTGGGGAATAGTGATAATACCATTGCATTCGATGTTAAGTTTGAAAGTATCATACTCCAACCCACATGCAGAGAATGTTACACTTAATCAATTACGTACTGGCTACAGTTGATTGGGTAAACAAACTGAAAGGTTTAGAAGTAAATGAGCAGTTAGCAACAATTCAAAATGTTCGATGAAAATATGCCCCATTGGTAAACAAAAATTCAGCAATGCAGCAAGAAAGATTCATCTGTGGCTAACTCAGGAAGTTTAGGATAGCATTCGATTAAAAGAGGCTCAATGTTACAAGTCTGAGGATTGGAGATGTTTGGAATGCAAAAAGCCATTGCCAAGTTAATAGGAAGAATAACCGACAAGAGTTTTATCAAGTATATGAAGAAAATAGCTAAAGTAAATATTGCTTCTGTAGAAGCAGAAACAGGAGAAATGATCATGGAGAGTGAGGAAATGGCAGTGACATAGAACAAATATTGCACGTGTGACTTGTCTGCAAAAAGTCTGACAACACCAGGTTCAAGTCCAACCAATTTATTTGATAGTAAACTCAAACTTTTGTGGTTTGCCCTTTCATCAAGTGAATGGAAAGTTCTAGCCTCAGAGCATATTACTGATTAGAACATGAGTCTTTACAACTAACCTGCTATTCAAAGATGCTGACAATGTGAGTGAAAAGAGCATTATGCATAGGTTAAAATGAAAAGTTAGTTGTAAAGACTCGCATTCTAATCAGTACGTTGGTGGTGTCATAGTTTGGAGGGATGTCAGAGGTTACAGCTTGACACAGATGGGATGCAAGGCTGGATGGAGACATAGCAGATGAACTTCAACCCGAATAAATGCGTAGTCGTCCATTTTGGCAGATCAAATGGGCTAAAGGAGTGTAATATCAAGGGTAAGACTCTTAGCAATATAGAAGATCAGAAGGACCTTGGGGTCTGGGTCCACAGGACTCTTAAATCAGCCTCCCCGATACAGGATGTGGTGAAGGCGGCGCATGGCTTTCATCAATCGAGTGATTGAGTTTAGGAGTCAGGAGGTAATGTTGCAGCTTTATAAGATCCTAGTCAGACCTCTCTTGGAATACTGTGCTCAGTTCTAGTCACTTCATTACAGGAAGGATGTGGAAGCTATTGAAAGGGTGCAGAGGAGATTTACAAGGGTGTTGCTTGGATCGGGTGGCATGTCTTATGAGGATAGGTTGAGGCAGCTCGGTTTTTTTCTCCTTAGAGAGAGAAAGAATGAGAGGTGACCTGATAGCAGTGTATAAGATGTTGAGAGATATAGATCAAGTGGATTCTGAGGCTTTTTCTAAGGCCTGGGAATGGTTGCTATGAGAAGACACAGGTTTAAGGTGCTGGGGAGTAGTACACAGGAGCTATTAGGGTTAAGTTTTTCACTCAGAGGGTGGCGGATGAGTGGAATCAGCTGCCGGTGGTGGTGGAAGCAAATTCGATCGGGTTTTTCAAGAGACTTCTGGATGAGTACATGGAACTTAATAGAATTGAGGGTTATAGATGGTCACTCAGCACCTCACTGTACCGCAAGCCAACAGCCAACGTACAATGCTCCACTTCTCCAGCTTCCACCCTAAACATGTTAAAGAAGCCATCCCCTACAGACAAGCCCTCCGTATACACAGAATTTGCTCAGATGAGGAGGATTGTGACAGACTCCTTCAGATGCTGAAAGATACCCTCATAAGAACAGGATATTGGCTCGACTCATCGATTGACAGTTCCGATGCGCCACAGCGATAAACCGCACCGACCTTCTCAGAAGAGGAATACAGGACATGGTGGACAGAGTACGCTTTGTTGTCCAGTATTTCCCCAGAGCGGAGAAGCTACGACATCTTCTCCGGAGTCTTCAACATATCATTGACGAAGACGAACATCTCACCAGAGCCATCCCCACACCCCCACTTTTTGCCTTCAGACAACTGCACAACCTCAAACAAACCATTGTTTGAAGAAAACTCCCCAACCTTCAGGAGAACCCTGCCACAGCAACCTCTGCAAGACATGCCGGATCATCAACATGGATGACATCACACGTAAGAATACCATCCACTGGGTATTTGGTACATACTCTTGCAACTCGGCCAACGTTGTGTACCTAATACGTTGCAAGAAAGGAGGTCCCGAAGCATGATACATTGGAGAGACCATGCAGACACTACAACAGTGGATGAATGAACATCGCTCAACAATCACCAGGCAAGACTGTTCCCTTCCTGTTGGCAAACACCTCAGCGGTCACAGGCATTTGGCCTCCAACCTTCGGGTAAGCATTCTCCAAGGTGGCCTTCACGACACATGACAGTGCAGAGTTGCTGAGCAGAGACTGATAGCCAAGTTCTGCACACGAGGATGATCTCAACAGGGATCTTGGATTCGTGTCACACTATCTGTAACCTTGCCTGGGTGAGCAAAAAACCTCACTTCCTGTGCTGTCTGGAGACAATACACATCTCTCTAACCTGTGCTCAGTGCTCCATCCACTCACATTGTCGGCCACTTTAAGACTTGAATAGCAGGTTAAATGTAAAGATTCACATTCTAATCAGTAATCTGTAAACAGTCTGTGCTGTTATATGTGCTGTTTGAGACCAGAACACCTCATTCACCTGATGAAGAGGACAGCCTCGAAAGCTTGTGAGTTTACTACCAAATAAATCAGTTGGACTTTAACTTGGTGTTGTCAGACTTCTTACTGTGCTTCACAGAAGACACAGGTTGCATACCAGAAAGAGAGTGTAATCTGAGAGCTAAAAAGGGGAAATTAAGGTAATTGAAAGAAGAAAAAGTACTGGAGAAAGTTAAGGAACTATAATGTGGCTACAGAAAATCACATACACTCGAGGATTCTAAAAGAGCTGTAGAGATAGGAGGATGCACTAGGATTTTCCAAAATTCCTTAGATTCAGGAACAGTGCCATTTTCCAATTTGATGAAGAAGGTTACACCAATTCAATAAAGGAGGGACACACAACTGAAACTATTGGCCAGTTAGCCTAATATTTGTTGAGGAAATGTTTGAATCTTTTACTAAGTCTTAATATACTTACAAAAGCATAGTACAATTAGGGTAGGTAAAAGAGAATAAGTTAATGCAATATACCAAGATTTCCAAAAGGCATTCAAAATATGTCACACAAGATAAGGCCTCTGGAACTAAAACAGAAAATTTTGGAAAACAGGTATGGGAAGGAGGGAAAAAAGCTGATGTTTCGGGAGGGCGGGAGAGCAGGATGGGTGGGGGGACGAGGAAGTGGGAGGAGAGAGGGGGAGGGGAGACGGAGTCCAGATGACCCTTTGTCAAAGCCAAAAGGCATAGAAAGTGGGAAATATTTATATTACAGGGGGAGGGAATGAAAGATGAGTCATAGCCATAGAAACCAGGAGGAAAGACTGCTAATAGCTGTACCCAGAGAGAATAAAAGGTGTATATCTTCAAAAGCAGAGAAGCTCTGCCAGATTTTGATTTTGGGAGGGAGGCGGGTGGGGAAGAGAATGGACAGAGGTAGAATGTAGAAAAGGGTAAGTGGCCGTGGCAAGAGAAGAGCGGGGGTGGGGGGATAAAGAAAAATGAAGACATCATAAAGAAATAAAAGGTAGAGAACAGTAAAAAATTAAAATAGAAATATTTATTCTACTTGGCTGGCTTGGGTCACCAAGTTGCTAATTATTTTAGCTTTAAATTAAATCTTGAATATTTTAATACGACTGAAGCCACCTATCTGGCTTGTTACTAAGTGATTAACCTATGTGCTTATTTGAACAAAGAACAAAACAGCACAGGAAACAGGTCCTTCGGCCCTCCAAACCTGCATCACTCATTGGTCCAGCTAGACCACTTGTTTGTATTCCTCTATTCCCAGTCTGTTCATGTGGCTATCCAAATAAGTCTTAAACGATCACAGCGTGTCTGCCTTTAGCACCCTGCTTGGCTGTGCATTCCAGGCCCCCACCACCCTCTGTGTAAAATACATCCCTCTGATATCTGAGCTAAACGTCATCCCCTTCACCTTGAACCCGTGACCCCTCGTGATCGTCACTTCCGACCTGGGAAAAAGCTTCACCCTATCTATGCCCTTCATAATTTTATACACCTCTATTAGATCTCCCCTTATTCTCCATCCTTTCAGGGAGAACAATCCCAATCTCTCCTCATAGCTAAGACCCTCCATACCAGGCAACATCCTGGTAAACCTTTTCTGTACTCTCTCCAAAGGCCTGCACGTCCTTCTGATAGTATGGCAACTAGAACTGGATGCAGTACTCCAAATGTGGCCTAACCAATGTTCTATACAGCTGTAACATCATACTCCTATAAAGGCAAGCATGCCATATGCCTTCTTCACCACCTTCAAGGATCTGTGGACTTGCACACCCAGATCCCTTTGTTTGTCTATATTGTTGATGGTTCTGCCATTTATTATATAGCTCACCCTACATTATTTCTACCAAAATGCATCACTTTGTGTTTATCTGGACTAAATTCCATCTGCCATTTCTCCACTCAATTTTCTAGCCTATAAGCTGCTGTATTCTCTGACAATGTTCATTGTTATCTGCAAGTCCAACCATCTTTGTGTTGTCCGCAAACTTACTGATCATACCAGTTACACCTTCTTCCAAATCATTTATATATATCATAAACAGCAGAAGTCCCAGTACAGAGCCCTGTGAAACACCACTGGTCACAGACCTCCAGCTGGAAGAAGACCTTTCCACGGCTACCCTCTGTCTTCTGTGGCAAGCCAGTTTGCCACCCATCTAGCCACCTAACCTTTTATCCCATGAGATTTAACCTTTTGCACCAACTTGCCATGAGAGACTTTGTCAAACGCTTTATTAAAATCCATACAGACGATATTCACGGCCCTTCCTTTGTCAACCGTTTTTGTCACCTCCTCAAAAAACTCCACCAAATTTGTGAGGCATGACCTCCTTCTTACAAAACCATGCTGCCCGTCACTAATGAGATTATTCTGTTCTAAAGGTGCATACATCCTATCTCTAAGAATCCTCGCCAACAATTTCCCTACCATGGACGTCAAGCTCACTGGCCTATAATTACCCGGGTTATCTTTGCTACCCTTCTTAAATAACTGTGTCACACTCACTATCCTCCAATCCTCTAGGACCTCACCTGTGTCCAATGAAGAGACAAAGATTTCTGTCAGAGGCCCAGCAATTTCATCTCTCGTCTTCCTGAGCAGTCTAGGATAGATGCCATCAGGCTTTGGGGATTTATCAGTCATAATGTTCCCTAAAAAAACCTGATATTTCCTCCCTTGTAATGGAGGTTTTCTCTAACGGGTCCATACTTTCCTCTGAGATAATTCCAGTCAAAACGTCCCTCTCCCTTGTGAATATGATGCAAAGTATTCATTTAAGATCTCCCCAAATTTCTTGGGTTCTGAGCATAATTCTCCTCCTTTATCCCTGAGGGGTCCGATTTTTTTCCCTGACAACTCTTTTGTTCCTAATGTATGAATAAAATTGTCTTAATCTGCCAAGGACATTTCATGACACCTTTTTGCCCTTCTAACTCCCCTTTTGAGTTCTTTCTTACTTTCTCTGTATTCCTCCAGTGCTCCATAGCTGCCTGGACCTAACATACGCCTCTTTTCTTTTTGATCAGAACTTCAATTTCCCTGGTTATTCATGGCTCTCGAATCCTACCTTTCCTATCCTTCCTTTTTACAGTCACATGCCTATCCTGCAGCCTCATCAACTGCTCCTTAAAAAAATCCCACATTCTAGATTTGAACTAGTGGTCAGTTATTTCATTGGTCACAATGGTAGAAATAAGTTAAGACTGGCCTTTTCTTTCCCCATGACAGGAAATTACAGTAAATTTTAACACTACGTTGAAATATCAGCAGAATGCCAAAAAGCCCGAAGTATATGATGTTTAGCTTGAGGAGGAGTGCAGTCTTGCTGAGTGCAGTTGACCTAAATTATACTCGGAGAGCTAAGTCACTTAAGGTGTTTCAGCAACGATAGCTGAAGCTGATTATACATAAAATCATATATAATAGGAAATCCTGCATGCTTCCTATCTCCATGGCACTAAGAATTGCTTTACACTGAACAGTTGATAGCCATCATAAATGGAAGGTTGAAGGGTTCCATGCATTATTTATTTCAGCTTAATATTATGGATGGTGTTCAGTAGCATGGGTCATTAAGTAACAAGTTGGAGCAGAACTGTTGCTGATTAGTATAGCTTTCAATTCACTGCTGAATATTTTAATACTGCTCAAGTCACCTGGCTGATACTGGCTGTGAAGTAAGGATCAAATCCAAGTCTTGTCCACGAGATTCAATTTTTACCATTTTAGTTTACTGGTCCAACAAACCATGAAGCAGAAACAAAGTGCTAGAAAAACATCAATCTAGCAGCATGTGAAGCAAGAAACTGAGCTCAAGTTTCAAATCTAATAAGTCTCTTTTTTTCAGAAAAGTCACAGTGGACTCAAAACATTGACTCAAATATTAACTGTGTCTGCACATAGCTCACCCATGTAAAAATACATTGTCTTAAATCAATGCTAGTAATGACCAAAGCACATGCCTACATTAAATATGGTGCAGATTTTGCAGAATCTCCCCCAGCCATCACAAAGAGGACACCATTTGACAGGTGTGTCCTTGATGGCATTGCAGTCAAGACCTTTGTGGTCTTGACAATGGCAGCAGCAGTGAAGGAGAGGTAATACAGCGATATTCTGTTTTGAGGGCGAGTCCTACACTTTGGCAGTGAAATTTAAATGCTACTATTGTAGAAGCTGCACTTCAGGGTTTTATCAGAGTCAATTCAGGCAAAAGTCCTGCTGTTAGAAAATACAGGTCTTCTGGTTGAGACAGGTAAGGTAATCGGTATAGCTTAACACAATACTGTCATCCTAGGATAGGATGAATTAAAAACAGCAACTCCAAAATTCCTATTTTGTGAAGAGCCAGAGTTGAGATTTGCACCTTTGCAATTGATATTTCCTGCTCTTGCAATTGAGTTACCCTAGATTGTCCTAACGTATCAACCCACAGAGTGATCAACTCTTCAGAAATAAAATAAGAAACATTCCAACTGGGGTCCAAGAGGATCATAAGATTGAGTGGCGGTGCAGAGAGAAAGAGTGGTTTCTGATCACTATAACAGCAGGGAGGATCCATCATTTGCAGGTGCTAGAAGTTTCTCAGTAGTCAGACTACCATGAATGGCAAAAGATGAACCAGCAGCAAGAAGAGTTTCAACCACTAGCTCTGACACCTATCGTCAACATACCTCAAAACCCCACGTCACAGACACTGCAACCTCTGGCTAATGCAACTGTTAGTCAATAGACATGGATGGAACACAGAAGCAGCCATCAACTGACTGTAGCACACCTCAGAGGCAATGAAGCAAAGCATTGAGATTTGTTACACAGAAAACTAAACTGCAAGATGAGCCTGTTATAAAGTCTCACCCACACAACAAAATGAGACACTTTCCATCCAAATGTGCATCATGGCACAACACATGAAGGAAGAAAAACAGAATAGCGTTGTAGATGAGCTGTAAGTTTATTCTCATCATAAGAGAGGGACAAACCAATGACACCACAGTTGAGAAGGAACAGTTCAACTCCAAAGAATGAAAAAATTAATCCATCAAATGCCAGAATGATCAGATCCAAAACAACCTCCTATTCATCAAGGTTATTTAAGTACAAGAGTCTCTCACTCCTCCAACTAGTGTAAAGACAAGATCTGGAAGAATTATAAAGCCTTCTGACTGCCTGAACCTATAAACATAGGCAGATGGTGGGGAAGAGATGCACTGGAGGTAATGCATGTTAGATAAAGGCTTGGGAAGGAGTTGTACGAAGTTTCAGGCATAGAAAGGGTAATGTGAGTACAATACCACCCGCTGTAATATAAAAGGAACACATCACCTGATTCTAGTGGGAACTCTTGGACTGGACACATAGAACCATAGAAATGATATGGGGAATGGGACTACTGGCCATGCCAGCCCAAGAACACGCAGGTATCTTTTCTAATCCCATCTTCCTACAGATAGCCCACAGCTCTGCAACTTACAGCACTTAAAGTGCAGATCTAGCTGCTTTTTAAACAGTTTACGTTCTCTGCCACCACCACCAACTTGGGCAGCAAATTACAGACATTCATCACCCTCTGTCTAAAAAGTTTTTCTTCTGGTCCCCTCTAATCCTACTGCCACTGGATCTGACCTCTGGTTTTTAAGCTCTCTGCCAGTTTCCTCCTGTCCATTCTCTCCCTATCCTTCAAAATCTTGTATATCTCAATCATGTCACCTCTCAGCTTTCTCTATTCCAAGGAAAACAATACCAGTCCCTTTAAACTCTCCTCGTAGCTACAATTCTCCAGTCATATCAATAGTCTAATACGTTTTCTCTGCACTCTGGAAGACAATTACATCTTTCCCGTAATGTAGTGATCAGAACTGCATACAATATATCAGATGTTGCCTCACCAGTTCTTATATAGTTTCATCATTATATCCCTACTTTTGTATCTATACTTCTGCCAATTAAGGAATTTTGAAGTTTAAGTTTATTTATTAGTCACAAGTAGCTTTACATTAACATTGCAGTGAAGTTACTGTGAAAATCCCCTAGTCGCCTCTCTCCAGGTACACTGAGGGAGAATTTAGCACGTCTGATGCATCTAACCAGCACTTCTTTCGGATTGTGGGAAGAAACTGGAGCATCCCCCCGTACATAATGTAAGGGGAATGTACGGATTATGCAGACAGTAGCCCTGGCTGGGAATTGAACTTGGGTCCCTAGCGCTGTGTGCTGCTTTATAACTTTATCAATAGGTACTGTTACCTTCAGGGGCATGTGAACGTGCATGCCAAAATCTCTCACTTTATCTACCCCTCTCAGTATATTTCCATTTATTATTCATACCTTTTTACTGTTTGATCTCCATAAAAGCATTATTTCGCATTTATCAGAGTAGAATTCCATATGCTCACCTTCCTGCCCACTCCATCAATATCATTTTAGCTTACAGCTATCGTCAACACGACAGTACAGGTACAGGCAAGCATAAAGACAGTGGTAGACCTCATATGTAAATAGTTAGGAATTAATAAACATAAACGTTAAACTATACAAGATTCAGAACATCTTCATGAGACCTGCCAATTACACATCTTACAACATCCCAAAACACCACTGCATAGGGGCACCTGCCCTGATCCACTCATGCGTAAAACTCGAGAGGCTGGTCAGGACTTGAGAATTCCTGGTCCCCTGCTCGCTGATGAGGGAAGTCTGGTTTTTGCAACAGAGAAGAAAAATATATTTAAAAAAATCCTAAAAGGGGTGCAGGAGCAGAGGGATCTGGGTGTACATGTGCAGAAATAGTTGAAAATGGTGTGACAGATTGAGAAAGCCATTAATAAAGCACTTAGCTTTCTAGGTTTTATTAACAAAGGCATTGTTGTGCAAAAGCAAGGAAGATTGATCTTATTCTCATAGAGAACACTGGTTTGGCTTCAATGGAGTATCATGTTCAGTTCTCATGGTACACTTTAGGGAGGATGCGAGGGCATTAGAGTTTGCAAGATTCATGAGAATGGCTCCAGGGATAAGGAAGTTAGGACTGGTTCCCTTAGAGAAGGTTAAGAGTAGATTTGATAGAGTTAGTTATCAATCAGAAACCACAAGGAAAATTATGAAGTCAGACTAGATCCAAAAAAATATTTAAGTATCGTGAGAAGATATTTCAATCCAGGTGCGATTCTACTCAGAAACTGGGAATTTATCAAAACAAATTATATTTTAAAAGTTTAACAAATGAATTAGTTTAGCTTTTAACAATTGAACAATAGTTAAACACAAGACAATTCCTAACCATTAACCTATCAAGCAATATTTCTCTTCTAAACTTAAATCTCTCTTTATGATTAGTTAACAAAACACAGGCATACCTGCTTTGACTTAAATTACCAACACTGGAGTTTTCAAAAAGCCTTTAGAGATACAGACAGAGAGAGACTGCTTTCTTCAGGAAGCCCAGGTAGCAAGTACTTACATATCAACATGAAACTGAAACTCTTTCCTGCAAGTTTAGTTCTTCCATTAGCCAAATGACTCTGTCAATTAAAAATTCTACTCTGAAACCTTAGGAGGGAACCCAAATAAACACAATGCATAACTCTGCTTAAACAAATACTCCCATGTTTAAATGGGTACTTATCTTGTTCCCTCAGCTACTAGCTTGAAGATTTTCTGAGATAAACCGTCACCCCCTCAGAACAGAGTGGAATTTTAAACACATCTCTTACAAGAAACATGATATAAATATATACATCTTGTCATGTTGGTGTACCTATAAGAGATATATCTGATGTCATGAACTGTCCACGAGGAGTCTTTTTATTGCTCAAGTGTATGAATGGGGTTTACTTTTACTTTAGGAATTAGTTTTATGACCCTGCATTATCAGGAGGAAGAATGTTTGCAGGTCAGGTGACAGGAGCTCCTTCATTTTCTGAGCTGCAGGTTTTGTGTTTAAAAGGGAGTGGCTATCAGATTGAAAGCAGTGTCTCTCTCTCTCTCTCTGGGTTTGAAAGTTGTGCTTAGCTAAAAGCAAGGATTTTAGCTTTTCTGGAATAGAAAATGTGGTGTTGATGGCTTGGCCACAGAGTCTCCCTGGTGTTCTGGGAAGCTGTTCCAAGTGTATCAGCTGAACTGCATTCATCCAAAGGATTCAGTTCCAGTATCGTGCGAGCATTAGTCTTTGCTGTACTAAACCTGTAAAAACTTTTCTAAAGGAAGTTTTGGTTGGATTACAACATTTTAGATACATTTATTAAGGTTTAGACATTATTGTGGTTTTTGTTTAAAACTGATAAAAGTTAGTGCTAATTTTCTTTCTATACATGTTAACCATATTCTTAAATAAACTTTGTTTGATAAAAGCTCCCTACTGGGTCATTTGAATCATACTTGACGTGAAACATATCAAACTTATCCTAGCCAAATTTGATCCAGGCGGGTTCCATAAAACACGGAGTTTCCGACCTGAACCATAACACTCTTGAAGGCACAGTACGATTACAACAGAGGATTAAAAATCATAAAGGATCTGGATAGAACAGAAAGAAAAAAAACTGTTTCCAGCGGCAGCAGAATCAAGAACATGACAGATAATCAGCAAAAAAAAAGCAAATGATGACATGAGAAAAAACATTTTCATGCAGCATGTGCTTAGAAGTCAGATTCAATTAAGGCATTCAACATCACAGCCAAGTCCATGCTCCACCAATTGATAATTGTGTCCAATTCATCATGGGTGTAGTACTTTGTTAAAGGGACACAGCTCACAGATTATTTGGGAAATGTTTAGCCATATTTAGGGACTCACTGCAGCTATTGTATTTTTTACCCATGCACATTCACCTCTAGTCTGCATTACCAATTTCTTTTAAGTATGGGCAATACTCACCAAGCATTAGCTTCCCTCTGTTGAATTTTGTTGGGGCAGTCTTCAATGATGTAAATCATTAACCGGACAGCACAAAGACCTTGGTCAGTGTGGAAACAGTTGAGAAGTGCCCAATGTTGACTTGTTGTAATGAGGAAGTGGTTCTTAATGGAGACAGGTTGGTTTTCTTCCTGCTGCCACAGGGTCTCTGCCGTTACTTCTTAACTCAGCGGTCTCAGCCATATAAGCTCATTACCAATTGAGAGAATTCTATTGGAAGAGAACTCCTGAGCCAAAAACTAAGGAGGCTCAATGGAAACCAGGGACAGAAAGTGGTCATTCAGATCCTTATCCAGTCATTTAGATCATGGTTCATCGATTTCTGAACTTCATTTACTTTTGCCCCATAACCCTTAATACTCTTACCTATCAAAATTTTCAATTGAGCTCCCACCAGTAGTGTTTTGCGAAAAGAAAGTTCCATAATTGCACAACCTTTCTTATGAACCAGTGCTGACTGACATAAGCTCTGAACAGGACATGAATGTCTCCTTGATTTAGAGCAGGGATTGACCACATGTGGCTGATGAATGTCTCATTTGCAGCCCCTAATCTTTATTGATCTGTTCTCATTTTTATGAAAAAAAAATCTAGAAATATTAAGTCAAGAGAATGTCAACTAAAAGGTAACAATTTTCCTGTAAGGATTGAATTAGTAATTATGGTAAATTTTAACGTTTAAAATGCCATTGTTCTTGAAAATAAACCTGTTTCTGACCATTACATCTATATTATGTCTATAAGCCAAATTCTTGGATTGAAGGATTAGGTTTTATTGTTGTGACATTAATGTTTCTAATATGACTGAAAACATATTATTTCAAATGCATTCTCAGCTATTTTATATCAGGAGAATCAAGGAGCCAACAAAATTGTCTTTGTTCTAAACTAAGCAGAAATCTTATTTTTAAGATCACTGGACAAATAGAATTCCTTTTAAGTTTATTATAAAAAACTCAGTAAATTTGTTATTGGTGTTTCATTCAAAGTAAAAAAAAAATCAACATTTTTCTCATTTCCATTTTTACTTCGCAGCTCTGAACAGTTTGTATGTTGGGCAATTCTTTCAGAAAAGGCTCTTCAGATATAAAAAACTGCTGCTCCCAGTTCTAGGCATGTTGGGTAGAGGATTTTTTTAAACCATCTTATCATATCCTTTAATGATTTGGAACACCTCAATTCCTCAATGCTGAACACCTCTATAGTCTTCTCTACTCAAGGGAATGCAATCTCAAAGCAACCCTCCAAGGTCCAGATTAATTCTGGTGGATCTGCCCTGCTAATGAGAATCCTGACTGAAATCTGAGTCAACACAATGTGCATGCTGGAGGAAGTTAAAGTAGGAGAAGATGGTTCGGGTGCCATTTTGTCAGGCATGAGTGAGCCAAACTGTCCTGATTTATCCAGCCGCTTCTAGAAATAGGTGGATTTTCTGGTAGGGAGCTTTTTCAGGGAGTTCCATTTCAGGAGCCTTTTTTTAAAATCACTAAGCTTTGTTTGCTCCTGTACCAAATCTGCAACCTACACTGCATCATGGACTGCTTGGAATAGAAAACTGAAAAGAAGAACTGTTCACAACATTCATGCCATAGGCTCAATTCAGGAAATGGCAGTCAGTTTGGTCATTTAACCAATTTACTGTGTACTTCTCTATAAGTTGAGTAACTGATTACATCTTTCTCCAGAGCAGTTTGTAATTTAACAGTGACTCCATGCAGATGGTCAAAAGGTTTCATGATTGCTGAATATGCAGGAGAATTAGCTGTGTCATATTACACTTCATGCTGCAATATAACCACCCTTACCTCCAGTAATATGAAGCATTGTTATATATGAACGCGCCGCAAAATAAAAACCTTGTATTTAATTTAGAGTGTCTTAGTACATTAAAAGGTGCTATTACTCTCTTGGAAAGCATCTTGTTCTTTTACTGCCACCCATCCCAACAACCTCATCTTGCTCAGGAGAGAGTATACATGCTCTACAATGTAGAAACGATCACAATCAAAAAAAGTGGATGATAAATAGATGCCCTGATTTTAATATAATACACTGTTTGAAAAATTCTTAGGACATTGACGAACTTTGTATCGGAGATAAAGATAATAAAAATTCAAAGTGAAGGTTTATTTGCTAAAAATGAAACCCATATGATCAGAATCATAGAATCAGAGAATCACAGAATCTCTACAGAGCAGAAGGAGGCCATTCAGCCCATCAAGTCTGCACCACCCACAATCCCACCCAGGCCCTATTCTCGTAACTCCACATATTTACACTGCTAGTCCCCCTGACACTCGAGTCAGTTTAGCATGGCCAATCAACTTAACCTTTGGACTGTGGGAGGAAATTGGAGCACTTGGAGGAAACCCATGCAGGCACAGGGAGAATGTACAAACTCCATAAAAACCCCAGGCCGAAATTGAACCTGGGTCACTAGCGCTGAGAGGTGGCAGTGCTGACCACTGTGCCTCCCCTTCTACTATTAACAGAATGTTAGGAGATTGTTACCTGCTTACAAGAATAATTTGTTACTTCCACTGACTCCAGGTAACCAGCAAATTTCTTAACCAGTGTCGTTCAGGCGAAATTCCAGATTCAGACTGCAAAACTTCACAAAATACAATGAACGTTTTAGTCTAGATTCAAATGCTTACCAAGGTCTTGGTGTGGTTCTCAGTGGATATTTCACGACCATGGAACGTCGAAGTGTAGCATACACATTGACTAAATTAGACGAAAACCACTTCAATTGATTCGATCAGAAAACTACCATTTTGAAATGAGGAACCTATCAAAAAGAAACCATGTAAGCATGACCATACACTATATTTCATTTCACACACACACACTTTACCATTTTCATGATGGGGGCAGGTGGGGGTGGGAAGAGAAGGGAGAAGGGGAAAAAGAAAAACACACTGGTGTTCTCATTATGATACAACGGCAGAATGAAAGCTGAGACACCTCTTTTCACTTTTTGCCTCCACTCGCTCACTGTCAGCTTGAAGGTTCCTGATCAGGGCACAGTATGAAGTGCAATTTCAGATTCAAAGAACAAAAAAAAGAACAAAACAGCATGGGAAACAGGCCCTTCGGCCCAACGAGCCTGCGCCGCCATCCCAATATTCCTATCTCTACCCGTAATCCCTGTCTCTGTTTATAGATCTATGGATTAAAAACCAAATTTGAGACAATTTAGGGAAAATTTGTTTTGCCAATTAGCCTAAGAGCACATCTTTGGAATGTGGGAGGAAACTGGAGCACCCGAAAACCCACGCAAGCACAGGGAGAATGCGCAAACTCCCACAGACACAGGCCCAAATCCATGAATCTGCACTGCACAGTGATAATCACTTAGCTGTCGTGTTGCCCAACAAATGGTCCAGGTCAAGCGTACACTAACGACGTAAAGCACTAGGACACTCTCAAAAAAAATCCAAGAGCAGTCCTCTCACGACTCATCGCGTGTATGCCCCTTTTTCCCAGGATGGACTCGAATAGCATGAGGGGTCACGGGCTTAGGGTGAAGGGGGTAAGGTATAATTTGGATGCTAGAGGGAGTTTTTTTCACACAGAGGGTGGTGGGGGTATGGAATGCGCTGCCAAGTAAAGTGGTGGAGACACGCAGTCTGGAGTTATTTAAGAAATACTTAGATGGGCACATGAAGAGAATGGGAATGGAAGGGTATAGAAAACTGATTTAAAATAGGGATCATGAGCCTTGGGAGTCCCTGGGAAGTGTGTAAATAGATGATGATATTGATGTACTTGTTTTTATCCTACAGGTGCTTTGGTCCACCTTGTTGTCCTTGTTAGGCAAGGAGGATAGATTGAAGAAGTTGGATCTATTTTTCTTGGAGAATAAAAGACAGAGAGGAGACTTGATAGATGTAAAAATCCTGAGAGGACTGGACAAGGTAAATAGTGAGAAATTGTTCCCTCTCAGGAATATATTATGAACTTGACGACACAGATTCAAAATAATGGGCAAAAGGAGTACAAGTGATGCAATGAAAATGTTTTTCAGAGAAGGTGGTTGGTATCCAGAATGAACTTCTTGGAAAGATTGATGAAGGTAGGTTTGATCAAGATGTTCAAAGGGAATTATCTGAAAAGAAATAGTGTTCAAGGGGATAAGACAGGGCAGTGAGATTAGATAGAATTCTATTGCAGTGAGCCAATGTAGACTCAATGGGCCAAACTGCCTCCTTTCGCACTGTATAAAAGATACTGTGATTTTGCCCAACAAGTTTTTCTAGCATTTTTTGTTTTTATTCTCATTCCTTTTTAGGTTCTCTGAAGTTCTTGAGGGACAGTTTGCAGAACATCTATTACAAAATTAGTTTTACCATTCAGAATTGTACTCGTGATGAAATGTTATTGAGTTACACCTTTCCACATGAAAATTTTCCTACTTCAGGATAATCTGGGAGAAAGGTTCCCCTGCCCCCAACTTCTTTTCTTCACCAGCTATCATAAGAGTCCTCTCGCCTGCCCCTTTACCTCTGACAATCTGAAAGCACAAACTGACTTGTTTAGCACCAAGATTAAGGACACAGATTCAGCTGCATTTGTTGATTCAACATCAATCTTGCAGCCTTTCTCCATGGCAAAACAAACCTCCTCACAGGCTCTCCTGCCCTAAGGTGGGAAATCAATTATTTGTACCTCGAAATAGATGTGAAAATCAATTGCCATGTTGCCTGATAGGAAGTGAATACTAGGATGAAAATGTAATGTAATCCACTATAAGTACAAGTTGACGTTTTATCTTATCAATAGCAGAGTGAAGGAAACAAACAGGAAACTCAGATTCTCTGGGATTATTAAATTTTCTGACTGAAAGTATTATAAAAGGATCCTTGGGGAATCCATTTCTAACTATATCTGGTCCAATTAAATCCCAATACATACTTCACCCAAAAACTACGTGTTGTCTCAATTCCATGCAGAATACCACAGGAACTCATCTATATTAAAACGCAAGTTACTCCAAAATAGCAAGAAAGCTGAGATACTATTACTGCATGTGAACAAATCAGCCATGTCCTTTTGGTTCAAGCTGCTAAAATATATTGGTTCTTAACATTGAGAACTAGAGTGAAAAATAAGGTCTTTGGTTAAGTTTCACACTGGAAACAGATTCTGCAAAAATATCTGATCTGCTGACCTCACAAATAGACTATAATATTGAAACTCAAAAGCACAGCTGCCAACAATCCATTAAAATCCTGACAGATTCAAAGTTAATTTAAATCCCACTCTGATGGGCTTGCAATCAATAAATGTGGATCAAAAAATAATTTGAGAGATTAGAACAGTTGAACACAGTTGTGATGTACCCAACCCATTGCAAAATGCTTGTACCAGTGATTCTTCTAATCCAAATTACATGTGTACTTTTGTGGAGAAGAACATGCCATAAGAAAGCACCAAAGCACTTTGGGAAAGCAATTAAAAATGCAACATATAATGAGGCACAATCATTACTGCTAGAGACATACAAAAAGTTTGACTGTTACATTTTGTACAAGAAAAGTTTTCATATATTTTGCTCATCCTGGCAATATACTGTAAAATTACAACTGCAATATTGTTACTTTTTTCATCTTCAACCTAATGCAACTGTACATTTTTGTTGAGAAACAGGTTTTAACTATATGACTGACAAAGGTTCAAATAATTTAAAGCAGTACTGATAGAAGTAGTCAAAATTATAAACAAACGGCTTTTAGCTGTGTTCACTTGGCTCATGTGCAGGTTATGCCACTAATTAAAACTTTTATTATCCTTACAAAGAAATTGAAACCAAAAACAACAAAAAAAGTCAGACTTCCACATCTCTTAGGCCGAGTTTTGATTCTATTGCAGGATGCTTCCCACCAGCATTCAGCAGAATGCACAGGAAAGGAGTAAAATGAGATATGTTTCAGGATGGTGAGCTTCTCGCATGCACAAATAGATAACATTTCTCAGAGAGCAAATGTTACAGAACAGGTCTTCTTTCTTATCTAATGAGGAGATCTTCAGCTTTAATAATATTTTGAATGTTGACCTGGGATGAGAAAACTGTGATACATAAAAATTATACTTTCACCAAGAAGCTTGGTAACTTTGGCCCTCATCTAACTGTGGATCTGTTAAGTCACTCCATCTGGAACAGGATTATCTTATGCACAACATAATAACAGTTGCTTACCATAGGTATGCATATTATCAATTTTCCTTCTAGGTTGCAGAAGGAGAAAGAAAAAAAGAGGATGAGCATTGAGATCACCTGCAAATAGCCCCGAGCAAGGTACTAGGTACAAGGATGTGCAGAGAATTATTTTTAAATCACAGATGAGCACCTTCAGGAGACAGAAAAGCAAAAACAAAAATCTATTCACAACACGCAAAAGCTGCAAAAAGAAATCGGATCCGGACACTAATTCAATTGTCATTCTGGAAGTAGTACGTCATAGTGGCTTAACAATTGATTTTCAGTGACCTGCAGTTTAAGTTTTACAATTTTTTCATGTCAAGTTCAATATAATAAATGTCTCTCAATAAGTTTCACTTCCTTTGAATGAGCCAACAGTCACTGGCCATTGGAACATTTGCACATTAGTCTTTCTATACCAACAGCTTCACTACAGCCCAATCTCAAATTGTAACATTATCAAAATTAAGTTTTACAGTTTACAATGGATCTGTTTTTTTTTTTGCACATCAAAATTAAGATTCATTGATGAAAAAGGGCAAAGCTCAAACTAAGAACTCAATTGTACGTTAAAATTAGTGTGCATTTCCTTAAGTACCAAGATTACTCCTTTATGTGGTGAGATATTTCAATGAAAAGTGACACAGAACGTATTTAACCATAATAAGTGTTTATTTTATCCACTGTGTTCTCACAAGTGATCCAAAAACATTTTTTGGCAAATTTCCACCTGATCACCGTATTTCTAATGGAAGTTTAAATCAGAATGGATAGTTCATGATATGACATGTCTATGTTTGTTGAAATAGTCCTTTACTGCCTTCAATAAATTGTTGCCTTAAGATATCTGCCTCTCTTGATAGACTGAACTAATACTTGATAGAATTGCCCCGGGAACGATTGAAGAGATCAGGTTTTTTTTAATCTGGTGTAGAACTGCAAATCAGAAGTTGCAAAGGGGAAGGGAAGAAAAAGACCCACAAAGGGAGACAAGATGCACCCCCATGCTAACTTTTTTCTAATGAAAGGCAAACTTAAAAATAAAATTGTAATTAATAGGAAAGTCAAGAAAGAAACTCGAGGGTGAAAGGCCTCCTAAAACAGCATCTGGTTTTACCAAAACTGAGTGGAGGTGAGAATGGGCTGTAGCTTGATAGATGACTAATGAGGTATTGAGGAGGATATTAGAGGAGATAGTGGGTCATTCAAGACAAAAAGGAATAGTAATAGGACTATGGAAGGAAGAAGGAAAATGGAAACTGATTATAGGATCATACAGGAAAGTTGTTGAAAATAAGCAAAGCTTCTTCTGCACATCCCTTATCTCAAAGGCCACCAGAAGTTGGTGGCTTTCTTCCCTTACCACACTGTATCTCCTAAATGGAAAAATAAGACGAAGGGGAAATAAAGAAGCTAATGCGGAATATCAGCACCATAAAGATATCAGATGCAAGGAAAAGTATGACCATATTCTTGAACTTATTGGGTGTAATGTCAGGGAAGATCGATCAGTAATCGATACATTTAAGTGTAACAGACAATCAGGCATGTCAGAATAAAACTTGTGATCTTGCTTATTGTTGAAATTACCAAAAATTAATTATGGTAATATATTTACATAATGAATTATTAAATAATGCATCCTCTGGTTCTGACCAAAAAATGCTGCATTATTCAGAAGTAGTGGTACCAAGTGTTGAAAGGGGTTGTTATTAAATGAAAGACAGACTTGCAAAATAGCAAAAATTGGCTTTTTCAAAGTGCTTTACAAGCTAATTTAGAAGCACAGTTATCAAGGCCATATTAGACTAGAATATTACAATGCTTTCCAAACCAACTTCCAATGTGACTCCATTTTAATACTTCAAAATTAACATGATCCCAGACACCATCAAAAATCATTCATACAGCTGCATAAAGGGAATAGTGGTATTGTCATTGGTCTGGTAATAGAGACACCCAGGACAATGCTCTGAGAACTGAGTACAAATCACACTATAGAAGAATGTCAAGATCTAATGATGACTATGAAACCATTGTCAATTGTCATAGAAGCCCATCTGGTTCACTGATGTCCTTTAAGGGAAAGAAACCTATCACCATTAACTGATCTGGCTTATCTGAAACTCCAGATCTGCAGCAAAGGGGCTAACTCTTAAACACCCTCTAAATTTAGTTGAAAGGCAATTAGGAATGGGCAAAAATGCTGGCTCAGCCAGCAACACACACATCCCATGAATGAATAAAAAAGTTTATTGTTAATTGATAAAATCAAAAATATGAAAATGAATTTTTAAGTACTTCATAAAAATACTATACTCACGTATCTTTCAGCCATACTCACTATATTCTCTCATGACAGAAGGCTCATTGAACTTCCTCTCCCCCCATAACACAAACATTGTAATTAGTTTCTCTCCCCTGCTTATCCAGACACTAACCCTTTCTTGCTAATCCTCCTCACTTACCACAAAATAGGTCCACTTCTGAACTCCCTCACCTCCACAACACAAACAAACCCTGTTCCGAATACCCCACTCTAGTCAGTCAGCAGCCCCATTTTCTGTCATAAGATGGGACTGTTTGCTGCCACTGTATGTTATATGATGATTTCTTTAGATATCTCAATGAGGAGCTATTGAAACTTGTATTTTTAAACATGAACTGCTCATTGGTCTTTAACTATTTAAAGATCCAAGGTATAGTCATGTATGATGCAGTTCTAATGCAGGCAGGCTGCTTTCTTAGTGGTTCTTTCGAGACTGTTCTGAGTATATTACCATGGGACTCTATACATAATGCCATGAGCATTCCAACGTAGTAACAAGAATCAACGGTATCTGTGAAGAATCACACTGTTCCTCATTCTCCTCATGCACCCCAAAGCATCCTCAGTGAAACATTAAGCAAAAATTAGGTTTAAAATATTAACAGAATTCAAACTAAGATCCTGAAAGATATTTGGAATTGAAGGAGACATAAGAACATCAGAAGTGTTGCATCTGAGTGGCTACATGGTAATTTTGGAATATCCTGCAATTGTGAGGAGCAGGGGTCGGGGAGTTATTCAATGGCAGTAATGCCATTGGATATCAAAGGAAGATAATCTAGTTCTCTTGGCAATGATCAGTTATGAGGAACTGCTAATGGTACTGAATACTATGCAACTATCAGCAAATAGCCCCATGTCTACCCTTATGATATACGGAAGATCATTGATGAAACAGCTGATGACTGTTGGCCTCAGGAGTTCCTCAGTGCATTTCTGTAGCAATATCCTGAGGCTGAGAAGATTGGTCCTTATGTCATAAACTACTTTTTTTGATATTTTATGAGCTAAACAGAGAGCATTCTATAGTTAAAGTTAAGTTATTGGGAGCATCTTTTTTTTGAATAACGTACAAACATTTGTTAAATAAGTTTTAAGTTTATTTACTAATGTTACAAGCAGGTTGACATTAATATTGTAATGAAGTTACTATGAAAATCTAGTCACCACACTGTGGCACCTGTTTGGGTACACTGAGGGAGAATTTAGCATGACCAATGCATCTAACCAGCATGCCTTTCGGACCATGGGAGAAAACCAGAAAGCACCTCGAAGAAACCCACACAGACATGGAGAAAACATGCAAACTCCACACAGGTAGTCACCCGAGACTGGAATCGAACCTAGGTCTCTGGCACTGTGAGGTAGCAGCGCTAACCACTGTGCCACCCATGTATAGTGGAATATGGAGAACATTATAATGTTAAAGAGAATCCACACAATGTGGCTGGTCCATGGCTTAAATCAAGTATCAAAAAAGTATTGCTGCCTTACGTTTTTTTAAAGAGGCCCAATCCCTGTAAAAGCAATACTCTGCCAAGCAGTAACATTTGTCTCGTTCTTGGCAGACACACTACATTTTTAAAATCTTAAAGTCATTACCAAGTACTGCTCAATAATGCAGCTAAGCAAAAATACTATTTCTGAAGTCACGCACCTCGAGGGACATTTGTTTTCAATTGGATGAGAGGACGACATTAACTTTCAAAATATCCGTTTATTTCATAAATTTCTACTGCAGCAGCAAATGGATTTATTTTAATATCAGTGAAACTGTATTCATGAAATGGGCAACATAGTTAATCTAAATTATTGTAGAGGCTTGGAAATTTTATCAACATAAACGGAATACTAAGAAACAAATTTCTCAAATGTTATAAATATCTTATGTTAATATTAATTGGGACGTGCAAGGATCAGCAAACTTACGATTCCCTCCTTGCAAAATGCATTGTGCTAATATCTATATTCGTTACTCATTACCTAATCCCTACTTGTTGCATTTGTACTGAATCAGTGTTTGTATCTGGTCTCTGAGCAGTGCCATTTGTTTAAATTGTAATTAACAAGAATGTCACATATCCAAATCTCATATATGGCTTCAAGGCCAAAAACTAACATGGACCTAAAGCAATTACCTGTACAATGAATGACCTGCTATATTAATACAAAAAATTACAGTTGAACCACTGTGCCCATATAAAATCTTCTTCAATATTTTTCTTACACAAGTCACCTGGTATAATCTAACTTTCTGCTCACCACATATACTTCACATTCCTCTTTCAAGCAACTATATAATTCCCACTTCAGAGTACTTCATATTCTAAATAAAATTTCAATAGATGTTTTGGAACCACATTTTCAGTTGTGATGATCACTTTAAATTTGTAGCTTCCGTTTACAATCTTGCCAATTAGTGCAAGCAATCGCTACTTACCTCATGGCGACCTTTATAATTTTGAAAGCATTTATCAGAAACTCGCTACATATATATTAAATAAGTTTGTTTAGAGCCCTCCGAAATGTAATTGCCACAATGTGCCATTCAAATTGTTCTTTTAACACCTACCTTTTTCTATGGCCTGCAATCTGCTTAACCCCACAATCTTCTGTGATATCAATTTCTGCCTCGAATATCTCCAATTTAATTGCTCTACTGTCAGTGACAATGCCTTCATTTACCTAGGTCCCACATCTGTGACTCTCTACCTAGTATTCCTCCTTTTGGACACTCCTTAAAACTATGTTTTTGACCAAACTTTAATTGATCTGACTTAATATCTCCTCATGTAGCTTGTCCTTGTGTCTGTCATATTTCATTTGATAATGCTTCTGTGAAGAGCCATTTATATTTTATTATATTAAAATATGGTGAGTTGTGCTTAATTTCACTGTTATGGACGCTATAGGTCATTTAATCTTTTGCTGTTGGTAAACTATTAATTTATCCTTGAAGAGGGGAGTGTCATTTATCTTTAAATGAAAATTAAAACTTAAGGCTCCATCTGCCTCATCACTGGATATAAATCCTATGGCATTACCAGAAGAACAAGGAGTTTTCCCAAAGTCCCATCCAACTGGTCTATCAACCAATGTCACATATTGTTGTGTTTTCATGTTCTTGGATTGACCACTTTGCTTGTTCACATTACAGATGTGACTGTACTTCAGAAATACACGACTGATTACATAAAGGCATAAAATCCAAATTTTTGTCGTTCCTGAGCTGGCTGCAACTACACAAGATTTTTGTTTAAATCAGCGACCTTCTCAGATACTCCCTTTTTTGGAGACCACTTGAGGCCAGACTGTTCTCAATCGATTGAAGTTGATTAGTTACCTAATGATATACAATGTTCTTAGCACTTTCATCCATTGGTTTTCTCAGGCTGTTATTTATTAGCAACTTCTGCGCTTCAGGCAGGCCCAAAGAAATATAGACCATTTTCCAGCACGCAAGGCAGAAGTCATTTTGATGGTAAACTTCCAAAAACGAGTTAATTTTAATGTACCGTACTGAACATTAAAACAGATAAATATTTCATTTTGTCACTGTAGTGAGCTGCATTTCTATTGTTAGCTGTGGCTCAGTTTGCAGTACTTTATTCTGAAGCAAAAAATTGTGGGTTCATCCTAAGGACTTGAGCACAAAAATAATGGTTGATACTCCAGTGCAGTACTGAAGGAGTGCTGCAGTGTCAGAGGGAATAAGACATTAAACTGAGGTCTTGTCTGCCGCTCAAGTGGACAGGTAAGATCACCGCTATTTTGAAGATGATTGTGGTAGCTAGCCCCAATATGGTTTTGAGAGTAATGGTGAGTATTTCTCTCCCCCATACCCCCCAAACTGAACAGAAAGTTTGCATTTATGAAGCACCTTTCATAATCTCTGCACATCCTAAAGTGCTTTACAGCCAATTAAAGACTTTAAGTACCGTTACTGTTGCAATGCAAGAAACATGGCAATCAATTTGAATACATTAAGCTCCCATAGTCACCTGATAATAATTAATATATTTTTGAAATGTTGGTCGAGGAGTAAATATTGGCTAGGTCACATATTGGCTTGCTCTTTGAAATACTTCCATAACATGTTTTACATCTTTTGGAGAGAAGGGAGACAATGCATGTGTTTAATGTCTCATTTCAAAGTAAATAATGATATCACCCACCCTCAGGTCTTTGTATTTGGACCACTGTTCCTTTAATGACATGTACTTGGGTTTATAGGGCACCATTTCAAAACTTGCAGATAATACAAAACTCAATGAACTAAACAGACGAGGAGGAGAGAATTTTAGAGAATTTAAG
The DNA here is from genome assembly GCA_024679065.1 of Sphyrna mokarran. Taxonomy (NCBI): domain Eukaryota; kingdom Metazoa; phylum Chordata; class Chondrichthyes; order Carcharhiniformes; family Carcharhinidae; genus Sphyrna; species Sphyrna mokarran. The sequence continues at coordinate 41,013,022 of JAGIQG010000015.1, forward strand.
ATAGATGGACATTTGGCTGATGATACTTAATGCAGGGAAAGATGAAGTGCTACATTTTGATTAGAATAATAAAAGACAATATGAACTAATCAGTACAATTTTAAATGGGATGCAAAGGCATCAGGGTCGAAGGCAATGGTGTAAGTACACAAGCCATTGAAGTGCAAGCCCAGAAAAAAAAAATCAAGATCCTTGCGTCTCATTAACGTAACAGCATGGCAGCACAGTGATTAGCACTGCTACCTCAATTTCAGTTTTGGGTCACTGTGTGTGGAGTATGCACATTCTCCTGTGTCTGCATGGGTCTCCTCCAGGTACTCTGGTTTCATCCCATACTCCAAAGACGTGTTGATAAGGTTAATTGGCCATAATAAATTGAACCTAGTGTCGGGCAATCAGTAAGGTTAAATATGCGGGATTACGGGAATAGGGCCAGGGTGTAATTGCAGTTGGTGTAGTCTTAATGGGTTGAATGGCCTCCTCCTGCACTGTGAGAGTTCTATGAAAAAAAAATATGCTAGACCTTTATAATGTGCTGGTTATATTGTGACTTATTCTGAGCATTTTATCTTAGGAAGGAAGCCAAGATCTTGCAGAGGGTGAAAAAGAGATTTACTAAAAAGGCATCAGGGATGAGACACTTGACTAACATGGAAAGACTAAAAAAGCTAGATTATTAATCTTGCATGCAGAGAAAATTTGAATGAGGCAAAATCATATATGGCATTAGGCAAAACTGTATCCAGAAGCAAACATGTTAGTAACCAAGGGACACATAGTTAAGGTAACTGGTTAAAAAAAAAAATCAGAAATAAAAAATAAGCAGCACTTTGCTATGACTGCCTGAATGGGTAATGGAAGCAGATTCAATGGTAATATTCAAAAAGGGAATGTAATAAATACTTGAAAGAGAAAAGTTTGCAGGGCAATGACAAAAATCTTGGAAGAGAACTGATAGAATAGTTCTTTCAAAGAGCCAGCTTAGGCACAATAGCCTCCTTCAGTGCCGCTTTATTCTCTGGCTCATGTTTATTTTATTGAAAATTGTTCAGGGTTGATTTAGCAATTGCAGTGTGTTTTCGTATCAAGCAAAATCCCAGAAACAACTCCAGAGATTGAAGACTATTCTATTTATCTGGAAGGCAGGAGGGCAAGAGGGGCATTCTTACAAAATATGTTTATTTAAAATCTGTTAGAACTGTAATGTAGAGAAAACTGGGTGGTAGCTTTAATATTCTCTCTTGAATTTGAAACCAGCCAACATTAATGAGGAAAACTGTTTACCTTTCTCATATCTCCAAGACAAGCCCACATCACAAAATTATTAGTTTGAGGCCAACTAGGTGGTTAGTTTGACAAGAGGAATTCTTTAATACTGCAAAGCAGTAGCAGGCACATTAGCAACATTTAAGAGGCATCTGGATGGGGACTTGAATAGGGAGGAATTGGAGGGATGTGGACCAAGTAACGTCAGAAGTTTTTTTTAGTTTAGTTACAGCATCATGACTGGCATGGAGGGCCAAAGGGGCTGTTCTGTACTTTGTTCAAAAGCTGCTTTTACAGAACTGTTTCCTAGTGCAAATCTGTGTTAGTATTTTGAATAGGGTTTAAGATGTTAAATTAACTTAAATATTTTCTAAGTTTAATTTGATTAGAAAAACTGTATGCTTCAATTTTAAAAGCCAGAATTAGGATTTCAAATCATCTCAAAAAACATGTGGTCCAAGTTTAGTTAATTAGGGGAAAGAAAAATGAAAATTCAGCAAAAGGCATTCAAGACGAAATAAACATACACTCAAAAGTTTAAAGTTTATTTATTACTGTCACAAGTAGGCCCACAGTAACAACGCAATTAAGTTACTGTGAAAGTCCCCTTGTCGCCATATTCCAGTGCCTGTTTGGGTATACAAAAGAAGAATTTGGCATGGCCAATGCACCTAACCAGCATGTCTTTTGGACTGTGGGAAGAAACCCACACAAATGCAGGGAGAACATGTAGATGCCACACAGACAGTGACCCAAACTCAAGGCCCCGGTGCAGTGAGATAGCAATGCTATGTTACCGTGCCGCCATTTATAATCACAGACATTTACAGTATGGAAACTGGCCCCTCAGCCCAACTTGTCCATGCCACCCAGATTTTAATCATTAAACTAGTCCCAATAGCCTGCGTTTGGCCTATATCCTCTAAACCAATCTTATCCACGCAGCTGTGTAAATGTTTTTTAAAAGACAAAATTATACTCGTCTCTAGTACTACTTTTGGCAGCTCATTCCAGACGCTCATCACCCAATCAACTTTGACAGTTCCTATCTAATACCATCAAAATTGGCCTTGCCCCAATTTAGAATTTTAACTTTTGGGCCAGGCCTATCATTCTCTATAGCTATTTTAAAACTAATGGAATTGGCCATGTGAATTTTTCTTGGAACTTCTGGTGTTCAAAAGGGAGGGACACAAGTGGAACATAGGAAAAGGAACTAGAAAATTAGACCTTTGAGCCTGTTCCATCATTCAATGCCATCATGGATTATCTTTAACCTAACTTCACGTACCAGTCTTTGCCTATGTCTCTTAATGCCTTTGAGTAACAATAATCTCAATCTCAGATTTAAAAAAAATCAACTGATCTAACATCAATTTCAGTTTGCAGATGAGTTCAAAATTCCTTCTTCCCTTTCCAGGAATGCACTGCCTGGGAAGGTGGTGGAGGCTGGAAATATTATAACCTTCAAAAAGTACTTGGATGAGACCAGAAACATGATAACATTCAAGGATATGGGACAAGTGCTGGGAGATGGGATTAGTGTGACTTTAATGGTAGTTATTGTTGGTGCAAACTTGATGGGTTGAAAAGCCTTTGCTACATTGTATGCCTCTATAATTTGTCCATTTTGATCACTCTCCAACAGTGTGCGATCAGTGCCTCTAATGCAGTAAAACATTTACCAAGACTGTCACAGAAACACACTTGAGATCTCTGCATTTAACTTAGCCCAGTGTATAAGACGACACCATTTTGCCAATGTCAAAAATGCATGTTAGGACTATCCTTGGCATGTAAGTTGCCCCCTGTCCACCCCTTCAATACACTTTGGAGTTGGGAGTAATTTATTAGCAAGGATGAAAATTGGTTGATGGACAGGAAGCAGACAGTAGGGATAAGTGAGGCATTTACAAATTGGTAGGCTGTGACTAGTGGACTGCTGCAAGCATCAGTGCCGGGGATGCAGCTATTTGCAATCTATATTAGTGATTTAGGTGAAGAGTCAGAGGAATTAGCTAAGAATTTTTATTCTTTCACAGGATGTGGACATTGTTACAAAGACATAAAAAGCTGCAGAAAGATATACTGAGATTAAGTGAGTGACAGATCAAGTACAATGTGGAAAACTTTGGTCACAAGAATAAAAAAAGTGGAATATTTTTAAAAAGGCACAAGACTTGTAAATGTTAATATTCAGACAAATTTGCAGATACCTGTACAAGGAGTACAGAAGTCAGCATGCAGGCATAGCAAGCAATAAGGAAAGCAAAAGGCGTTAATCTTCACTGCAAGGGAATTGGAGTACAATAAAGATGTCTTGCTATAACTGTGCAGGACTTTGATGTGACCACACTGTATACAGTTTTGGTGTTAATATTTCAGGAAGGAAAGACTTATACTGAGATGGCTGTCCTATGACAAAGCACTGAATAGTTTTTTTTCCTGTTAAGAAGAATGAGATGGTCATTGAAAAGTTCAAAATGAAGAACCTTGATACTGAGAGATTGTTTTCCATGGCAGGGGAACTGAGAACAAGAGGCAAAGAATCATTCAGGACCAAGATGAGGAAAAATTTCTTAATTCAAAGGGTTGTGAATCTTCAGAATTCCCTCCTCTGGAGGATACAGATGCTCCACCATTAAATATATTCAAGGCTATGACAAACAGTTCAGGAAATAAAGGGATATGGGTGGGAGAACGGACCTGAAGACCAAGATCATCTGTGTTCATATCAAATGGACAGTGCTTGTGGCAACAAAAGATTAGGGGAGCATTTTAGCAGCTGACAAGCTCAGGCAATGTCATGGAGGTGAAACTAAGAGTTGTGCTGAAGAGAAAATGGGATACGAGGCCAACTTGGGATCAAACGATACCAATATGACAAACACAATGGTTCAGTCCAAGACAGTGGCAAGTAGAGGGCAATGGAATTATCCGTGAGGGATCACGATCCAAGGCAATGCATTGGTCTTCTTAATATTTAACCAGAGGAAATTACAGATCATACAGGAAAATACTGAAAATCAGCCTAACAGAGGCTGGAAAAATAAAAAACGAGGAGGTTCAGAAAGTATGATCTGCATGCGTGTGAAACCCAATAATGTTTTTAAGATTATAAGGGGTGAGGATTATGATTAAGTGGATAGCGTTCTTGCACGGGAGAGAGAATGTATGGGTTCACGTTCCACTCTAAGAGACTTGAGTACAAAATTCTAGACCAAGGTTACCAAACTTTAAACCTGAAGAGTCTTAGTAAATAAAATTACCTAAAAATATTAGGAACTAAAACAAGAAAATCTGGGATTTCTAAACCAAGTACTTGGCAAATTGCCAAGCATTTCTGATAGAATGCACAATTTGCATATATAAATGAAATAAATGCACTGAATGTGCACAATGGAAAAAAAATCAAAAATGAATTAGACCAGAGTTATTCTTTTTTAAGATGTAAAATTAAAACTCATTTAGGATAGTCTACTGATTCTAGTTAAAGAATAATTGACACTAATGGTCAGAATCTTAAAACCTGTTCTTTGAATAAAGGGATCATCTATAACCATGATGCAGCAATACAATTCAGTTTATTTACTGCATAATTTATTTTGTGTTAAAATAGTCACCTGGAAGTGTAAAAGTAAGCATATTGATTTGCCACTTATCGCCACAACAAAAAGGTTGAATAGGCTTGGGTTATTTTCATTGGAGCAGAAAAGACTGAAGGGTAATCTGATTGAGATATACAAGATTAGGAAGGACATGTTCAGAGCGGATGAGATGCAGCTACTCCCTTTAGTTTTAAGGATCAGTCATGGGGGGACATAGGTTCAAGGGTGTGTGTGTGCGCACGCGCGTGTGTGTCAGGGGAGGGGCGTGGATAGAGGCGGGTTGCTCACATCCTTTAAAAAAGATATCTGGATGAGCACTTGGCACATCATAACATTCAGGGCTATGGACCACGTGCTGTCAGTGTTTCCAATGTGTCGGTAAAGACCTGATGGTCAAAGGGCATCTTCTGCACTGTGTGATTCCATGAAAGACGCAACTCTGCATTTTTTGACTTAGTTTTGTTTTAAATGCATTTTTCATGTTCATGCAATCCAGCTGAAAAGGGTTAGGAACTGCAAGTGAGATGAATCTGGCAGCCCGGTGGCACAGTGGTCAGTATTGCTGCCTCACAGCTCGATTCCTGGCCTGGGTCACCGCGTGTGGAGTTTGCACGTTATTCCTGTTTCTGCGTGGGTTTCCTCTTGGTGCTCCAGTTTCCACCCACAGTTCAAAGGTAAGCAGGTTAGGCAAATTGGCCATGCTAAATTCTCCCGCAGGTGTACTCAAACTGGCATTGGAGTGTGGTGATTAGGGGATTTTTACAGTAACTGCATTGCAGTGTGAATATAAGCTACTTGTGACTAAAACTTTAGGTTGCAGTCCCCTGATATGGATCAACATTCCAGTGCAGTGCTGGGGAAGTGCTCACAATGTTGGAGGTGATGCCTTTTAAATAAGATGGTAAACAAAGGCCTCAACATCTTTCTCAGGCAGCTACAAAAGATCCCACAATACTGTTCAAAAAGCAAAGTGCTCTCTCATGTCTTGCTCAATATTTATTCTTCAACCCACTATAAATAAGATCACACCGTGCACAAATTGATTGTGCATTTCTATCATAACACTGACAAACTTCAAAAAGACTTCTGGCTGTAAAGCACCTCAGACTACTCCAAGTTCATGATGAACACCACATAGATCTACGTTACTGATGCAGCAAAATGAATGAAAAGTGAGTCAAGGATAATTCCTCAGGACTTTTGTGAAAAGTCATAACATGAGATTCTCTGGCTTTGATCCCTCAGCTGGGCAAAGGAGGAAAAATAGACAACATACAAGAGCACAAAAATTATGCTGGAGGTATATAAAACACTAATTCAGCCTCAATATGAGTACCATGTGCAGTTGTAGTTATCTCATAACAGAAAGGATGTAATTGCAGTCTGGAATACAGATGAGATTTTCAAGGAGTTTGTCAGGATTGGAAAATTGCAGTTACAAGAAAAGATTAAATAAATAGGGTTGCTTTCTTTGTAACAAAGAAGGCTGAGGGGAAATTTGATTGGTCTGTACAAAGTCATGGAGGGAGTGGATAGAGATGATGTGAAGAACCTACTGTCCTTGGCAGAGGGATAAATGACATGGGGGCATAGATTTAAAGTGTTGGTAGAAGGACTGGAGAGGATGAGGGTTTGTCGACCCAGGCAGTGACTGGGGCCTGCATTCATGGCTTGAAGGAAAATAGACAGAAACTCTCAACCCATTGAAAAGCTTGGTCGTGCCTAAAGTCCCGTAACACTTCCAAGTCTGCAGTGTTGGAAAATGGGATTAGGCTGAGGGTGGGGCTTATTCTTCAGCTGGTGCAGACATGATGGGCAGAGTGACTGCCTCCAGTGCCACAATTTTTCTTAATACCTGAAAACGAAAATTGTGCAGGAATGTAGAGAGAGGGCAGGGAATGGTTTTATGTGAATTGTTTCTTAAGAAATCCAGCCTGGGCACGGTGGGCCAAATCACCTTCTGCATAGCAGCTGATCCTAAAAAGCATTAGAGAAGGACGACACAGTTAATTGAGCTGAAGGCCACAGATAGGACAAGAAAGATAAGAAGGTATAGTACAACATGATCAAGTCAGAGGATATCATTTGAGTGATTACTTAAAGCTGTTTCAGTACTATGACAGGTGTGAAAACCAGTTTGGAGGGAATAATGGTGGGATTGAGAGATAGATGGACATACATTTGGAGGCAGCACACCAAAAGGACATAGACGTTACTGATGGGGCAACAGCTTACAAAGCTGATTGTATAAGAGTAGGATATTTGTGGGATACTGATGTGAGATTTGAAAGGGAAGGAGTCGAAAGGAAGAAAAAATGGGAACCATTTACATGTCAGTGAACACAATAATCAAAAAAGAAATCCAGGACATCAGTAATTGAGAATAAGGTGTGTGTAGGAAGGGAAATTTCATGGATACCAGTGAGGTGACAAATTGTGGGGAAATAAGCAAGAAAAGGAGACATGATCATAGGGCTACAGCAGGAGAAAATATAGTGAAAATTTTAATTCAATGGGCAAGGCAGACAGGGGCATCTTTGCATCAGTGGTAGCTTAATAGATTTTCTCAATTCTAGTTGTCCATGAGATCCTTGATTGGAGGGCCAATGCAAAGGAATTTAAAGAGATGGTTGACAGTGGGTAATTAAGCTATAGTTAACTCTGCATTCCAGGATAGTCACAGTAAAAAGTCTCAACACCAAGTTAAAGTCCAACAAGTTTATTTATTGTAAATACCACAATCTTTCGGAGCTAGCTGTTTCTTCATCACTTCCAGGATAGTCCCAGACAGTCTTGGCATAACGTGAGCATAGACTGATAGACAAGATGTAATCCAGCCCATTGCAACCAGTGACTAACCCACTTCCGTATTCAAGTCTCCATCCCTTGCATTTGTATCAGGGAGGGAAAGCAAATGTTTCATTGGAAATAATGGAAAAGGAGGCAGGGTGAAGGGATGATTGACAGAGCAAATCAATAACTGTACAAGTATCGTGGCAAAAAGAACCAAGGGATCAACAGTTAAGTATACTGAAAATGTAATTGAGGAGTCTATTTTCCATGGGAAAATTTGAAAGCAAGTGGAGATGCAACTCCCGTCTTATACAGGAATTGATCAGAGGTGACCTTGTGATTAAAAGATTGGAACAGCAGAGTTACTTTGGCTGGGGTGCGGTTATTGTACGAGGAACAAGGATATTGAAAAAGACACCACCACTATCGTGGTGACTTGGTAGCGCAGGTATTACCTTAAGAGGTTACAGTAAGGGCCAAGGTGTCACCACCTGCAAGTCCAATATGTTCAAGCTGGTAATGTTATCATGCAAATGAGGTCAGGATGACAAATGCATTGTTCACAACTGAGTAAACATTCCGCAAGGAAAGTGCAGAGGGGTGTGGGGATTGTTGATCTACTTAGAGCTCACAGGGGCAGTAGCGGGAAACCTGAGACGGATGGGAAGTTTATCAAAATTAGCACCAGCAGGTTCTGGCTCTGGGGTTGACACAGCGTGGGTCAGTGGGAATGTAATAGTGCTGGGTGGAGACAGGTGCATGCATGCTGACCACATTATTATAGAATATCCTGCCATTCTCCCACTTGCCAGCCCAACACTTGCTAATTCCCCTCCTTAGCCCACAACTACTTTGAGTTAACATGCTGCCCTGTAACATCATTCAAAACCAATGCTAGGTTCCACACATATGCTGCTGACATCATCCATCCATCTCTCCTTCACCACCTTCCTACATGAATATTTATGTCTGGATAGTGAGGAATGGGACAGTGGATGGTATGGTTAACCATTTCAAAAGCTGCTGAAGGTAGAGGAGGAAGATAATACACCAGTCACATACCAAAGTCATAATCAACATCCTCAAAGTGGGATTAACAGTAAGTGGATGCAAGTCAAACTTGATGCAGGAAATTTGGGCACAAATTTGCAAGGCAGAAGATTTAAGAGCTTGAGAAAGGAAAGGGAGGTTGGAGGTGAAGCAGTAGTTTATAAAGGCACAAGGTACTTGGGTCAGCTTTGGAGAGAGGTGATGACAACAAATTTGAAGGGCAGTACCCAAGAAGAAATTATCAGCCAATATAATTTTTAATTCCAGATTTCCAGCAACCACTCTTTGTTTGTGTCAGCTGACAGTGGCCAAAGTGTTGATCAGAAAGCTGGTGGGAATTAGACCAAGGGAACAGGACATGGGTCACATGAGTAGAGAAAGGGTAACAGGAGATAAAGAAGAAAAATTAGAGAAAGGTGTAATTAGAGGATTTGGTAATTGCTGCTACACGTCATCACAATTAATGGTTAGTTAAGGTAGCTAGAAACAAGTGTGAGCATTAATTTATATTTCCCATTGCTACAGAAACATAACAACAAACCAAGATGTATTTTAGAGATGTATGAACAAAAAAAAAAACAGGGTAGTGAGAAACCTGGTAAGTAAATTCAGATGTGAAATTACATTGAAATTGGCAGAAATACTTAGTTACTTTGCCTCAATAACCACCATAGTATGGCCACGGTATTAGATGAGATTAAAAACATACAAGGGGACATAATTGATGAACTAATCAAATTTATACGATAGCACTCATGATCCTGTGGAATTATATTCACAAATATTAAAGAAAGTTATGGAAGAGAAACAGAATGATTTTCACTGAACAGAATCACAGAATTGTAAAGATGCAGGAGGCAGCTATTCAGTCTTTCGTGTCTGAACTGTCTGTCCGAATGAGCAATTCGTTTAGTACCATTCTTCCATTGTGTTGTTCCTTTTTGGACATTTGCCTAATTCCTTTTTGCATTTTTTGATTAAACCTGCTTCTACCCCTCTCATATGGTGCATTCCATACCCCAATCATTCACTACATGAAAATGTTTCTTCTCAAATCACTTTTGCCAATTACTTTAAATATACTGTCCCTTGATCTTTTCACGCGTGGGAATAGTTTCACCCTATCTACTCTGTCCAGATCACTCATGATTTTAAATATTTCTGTCAAATCTCCTCTCTGCCTTCTTTACTCAAAAGGGAAACAGTCCAAACTTCTTCAATCCATCTTCACAACTTAAGTGCTTCATCCTTGGAACCACTCAGGAATCTGCATTCTCACTACAATGCCTTCGAATTACACCGACCACACCCCCCCAACTTGTCCTACCACCTTCAATGACTTATAAACTCAAGTCCCTCTACTTCTGCACTCCATTTAGGACTATACCTTTTATTTTATGTCTCCACGTTCTTCTTATCAGAATGAATCACTTAACATTTCTTTGCATTGAATTGAACTGCTACATATCTGACCATTGCAGAAAAGAACTTCACTACCATCCTTCCACTTGCTCAAAGGTATCCATTAACCACTATCTTTTTTTTTCCTGTCATGTATATTTAATATACAGGCTGCTACTGTCCCTATTATGCTACAAGGTACAACGCTGCTCACAAGTATGGTATGTATCACTGTATCAAATGACTTCTGGATGTTAATGTACACCTCAAACCCTCTTGTGTTACCTCGATTCGTACACATAGCTTAGGAGGTGGCTATTCAGTTCATCAGGTCCACAAGTTCTGACAACACTAATCTCATTTCCCAGTGTTTGACCAAAGCTCAGGAGGTTATGGCAGCACTAGTGAATATCTAAATACTTCTTAAATGTTAAGAGCGCTTCCACTCAACCACTCCTTTGGGCAGCTAGTTCAGATTCCCAACATCTTTTGCGTGGAAAAGTTCTTCCTGATCTTTCCTCTTAGTCTTCCACCTCTTACCTTAAATCTAGCCTCCCTGGTTATTAACTTCTCCATTAATGATCGGTTGGCAGGTCAGCACCCTCTTCTCCTATAGCATAAACTGTTGTGATCATTTGAACTTGGGCATTCTTGAGTTTGTCCTGAAGAGTGTAAGACAAAAAACTTTGGCAACAAGTCTCCTTTCAACAATAATCATAATCTACTTTTTAAGTTGAAGGATAAATATTGGCATGGACATCAGGAATAACTCCTCTACTTTTCTTAGAATTATTAGCATGGAATCTTTTACATCCAAAAAAGCTTCAGTTTAACATCTCATTCAAATGATGCAGCTGTCCTGGACAGTTGGTCTTGATTTTTTTTAAACTCAGGTGCTAACAACTGAACCACAGCTCAGAATCACAGCAGTGAAAACTATAGAATTCTGATGGTACTCAAAGGAGAAAATCATGGTAATATTGAGTGCAACTCAAAGAGCAACTGTATACCAAATGCAAGGATATTTATAAATAAAATTTAAACATTTGTAATTAATGTTATGGATCTGACATAGCACCATTCATGGGAAGAAAAGACATGCATTAATACGGAATATATTACTGAGCATATTTCAGGAGTATGGAATAGAGGAAATGGTAGAAAAAGATATTAATGCATTAAAAAAAAAATCAGTTGATGGGGGAACCTCACATTTATCCAAATTACACTGCATCTACTAGAATGCTACCCAGGACTTGATGGTTTGAGATATAAGGAAAGGCTGGATAGACTGGGATTTTTTTACCCTGGAGCATCGGAGGCTTTGTGGTGATCTTATAGAGGTTCATAAAATAATGAGGGACACAGATCAGTTAAGTAGTCAACATATTTTCCCAAAGATAGGGGAGTCTGAACCTAGAGGACAGTTTTAAGATGAGAGGAGAGAGATATTAAAAAGGTCCAAAGGAGCAATTTTTTCCACACAGAGGATGGTAACTGTCAGGAACAAACTGCCAGAGATAGTAAGAGGCGGGTACAATTTTGTCTTTTAAAAAACATTTAGACAGTTACATGCGTAAGATAGATATAAAAGGATATGAGCAATTGGGATTAGTTTAGCAATTAAAAAGGGTGACAAGTTGGGCCAAAGGGCCTTTTTCTATGCTGTAAAACTCTATGACAATCTGCCATTCATTTGCCCATTCACTCAGCTTGTCTAAGTCACACTGATGGATCTGAATCCTCTCACAGCTCACCCTTCTATCCAGCTTCATTTTATCATCAACTATTACCCCACTAGTCACTTAGCTATTTTGAAAAAGATCCCTTTATTCCTACTGTTTTCTATGTATCGCAATATACTACCCCAAATCCCACATGCTTTAATTTTACATATGGTGTTTCCTGTCTGCCAACTGGTTTTCTATCCATCTCAATATATTACTCCTAATCCCACGTGTTTAATTTTGCGTACTAATCGTTTATGTGGGGCTTTGTCGAAAGCCTTGCTGCAAGTCCAAATAAACCATATCCACTGGCTTCCCCTCCAACTTGACTAGTTACATCTTCAAAGAATTCCAGTAGATTTGTTAAGCATACATAAATCCCTTTCATAAATCCATACTGTCTCTGTCCAATTCTGCCACAATTCTCCTAGTAATTTTCTATAAAATCTTTGACAATAGATTCTAAAATTTAATGGTCTATAGCTCAGTTTTCTCTCTACCTTACTTATTAAATATTGGGATAATGTCAGTTACTTTCCACCTGTAGGAACTGTTTCAGAATCTACAGAATCTTGGAAGATGACCATTAATGCATCCACTATTTCTCAGGCCATTTTCTCAAGTGCTCTGGAATATAGATTATCAGGCCCTGTTCATTTATCAGCCTTCAAACCCATCAGTTTCTCTGACACCATTTCTCTACTCATACTGATCTCCTTGGGTTCAACTCACTCACTAAATCCTGTGTTCCCCAAAATTTTTGATATCTTTTTGTGTTCTGCTTTGTGAAGGCAGAACCAAAGTGTGTAATCAGTTGGTCAGCCAACTTTGTTCTCCATTATAAATTCCCCTGTTTGACAGTAAGAAACCTATATTTGTCTTCACCAATCTTTTTCTCCTCACATACCTAAAGAAACTTTTACAGTTAGTGTTTATGTTCTCTGCAAGCATACTCTCATTCTCTATTTTCCCCTTCTTAAATCAGTAGTTTAGTCCCCCTTTGTTGAATTTTAAATTGCTCCCAATCTTCAGTCTGTTGTTTCTCTTGGCCATTTTGTATGCCATCCACTTGGATCCAATACTATCTCGAATGTCCCTTGTAAACCATGGTTTGGTCACCTTTCCAGTTTTATTATTGCACTAGAAAGGAAAAACAATTGTTGCAGTTCACCTATGAATTATCCAGTGTCACCCCTTTAAGTAACTTCTCTCAATCTATTATAGCCAACTAGTGCCTCTTTTCATCATAGTTTCCTTTAAGATTCAGGACCCTAATCTCAAAATCAACTATGTCACTCCATCTTGATGAAAAATTCTATGAAACCCTGAGGGGTTTGCGCAACTAGGTTGTCAATTATTCCTTTCTCATTACACAATACCCTGTATAGAACTGCCTGCTCTCCAGTTAGTTCTTCAATATACTGGTCCAGAAAACCACCCATATACTCCAGGAATTCCTCTTCTGTGATAATGAAACTAAATTGATTTGCCCAATTTACAGGCAGATTAAAATTACACTTGTTCCTTTGTTGCATGTGCCTCTAAATTTCCTGTTTAATGTAATTGGCAACATCACCACTACAGTGATATACAGTGGTTTATATACAATATGTTTTTTACTCCTTGGTATTTCTTAGCTCTATCCATATAGATGTAACATTGTCAGAGCTAATATCCTTCCTCAATATGATGTCAATTTCCTCTTTAACTAGCAATGTAACTCCACCACCTTTTCTTTTTTGTTTGTCATTTCTAAATATTAATTATCCCTGGATGTCCATATGCCATCCTGGTCACCTTGCAGCCATGTCTCTGTAATCCCGAATATCATATCTGTTTATATCTGTGCAGTTAACTCATCTTTCTACACTTGGGTACCATCTCAACATACCACCTCTTTTTCAGCAACACTGCCCACAATTGCAATCTCTGCCAAAATAAAAATGACTTTCATTTATACAATGCATTTCATGACCTCAGGATATTCCCAAGTGTTTGACAGCCAGTAGGGCACTTTTAAAGTAATGCAGGAAATGCAGCAGTCAACTTGTGCGCAGAATAACGAGATAATCTGTTTTAGTGATATTGCCTGAATGATAAACATTAGCTAGACCATTAGAAAGAATACCACTACTTCGAAAGAGGGCCCCTTATCCACAGAATTGGGGATGCTGCGGAACATCTAGTTTGTATACTGGGGGGATGCTGTGGGACATCTACAACTTATCAATTTGTTCAAAGTTGTCAACTTTTTCTATTAAATGTCTAAGTTGGCAACAGAAACTGTCTTTATGAACTCAGCATGCTGTAATTACACTCGCCAAGAGATGCTGGGGTGCCAGAGTGATGTGACGAGAACATAAAATATATTTATTTCTCTCTTCACAGGTCAGAAAGGTTGAGACTTTTGAAATGGTCTAGCAAGGCACTCAGCTCAAAGGCAATTAGAAATGGGTGGCCTCTCCAGTGACAACCATGTCCTTTGAAAGAATAAGTAAAGATTGTGCTGCACATCAGACACATTGGATTATTGTACATCAAAACATCTTTCAAAACTAAAATATGGTGGACTGCAGTACTTAATTTAATATTATTCAGTTTTGGTGGTGGCCAATTCAAAAGGAAGGGATAGTTGCACAATACCAGCTCCATAATAAGATCTGATAACCGTTACCCACCGCAGGAATAAGAAACCTTTCCTGTGTTAAAAGGAAATTTCAAGTTTAGAACAGGCACACGCACAGTCCTTTTATCTCTTGGTTTTGAATTAAGTCCAGCTACATGAATTAAAAGCTCCCTCCCCAATCTGTTGCCAACTAAGAGACAACACTATCAATCTTAAAGTAGGTCCTGTGTTTGCAGAGCCAAATCTGTTAGCTGCATTTTAAGATTAAGAATTCTTGTTTGCTAAATTAAAATTAGGAAGGCAAATGGTATGCTGGCCTTAACAGGATACAGGAATCTTGCTGAGACCATACCTGCGTGCAGTTCTGTTCTCCTTATTGAATGAACGATATTCTTGCCATAGACGGAATGCAACAAAGGGCCACCTAGCTGATTCAAGGGATGGCAGGACTATCCTGCGAGAAAAGATTGAGACTGGGCCTGTATTCTCTAGAGTTAAGAATGAGAAGTGATTGCATCAGAGCATACAAAATTCTTAAAGGGATCAACAGGGTAGATGCAGGAAGGATGTTCCATGATTCAGGTGACCAGCAGAGCAGACACAAGGGACTGAATGGCCTACTTCCTTTTCTATTTCCTATGTTCCTATATCTCAAAACATCAGAGTCCACATGACAGAGTTGGTGGTATGTCAGAGGGTTTGTAGATTGAGAACAATTTAAAGATCCAGATTTTTTTAACCATTCTCATTTAATATTTCCCTAAAAGTCCATCTCACAATCAATTTTAAGAAGCCAGAATAGTTGACAACATTAGTCTTTCTGAAAAAGCATAGCTTTTAACTATCAGACATGCATGGAAGTTACAAATACACCTTCAGAAGATAAGTTAATACGTTTCTTGGTACACTTAAAAGATCTGACAATACATACCAACTGACTCAAGAACAGCTTCTTCCCTGCTGCCAGACTTTTGAATGGACCTACCACATAATAAGCTGACCTTACTCTACACCCTGTGACTGCAACACTACATTCTACACCCTCTGCTTTCCTTCTTTCCTATGTACTCTATGAATGGTATGTTTTGTCTGCATAGCACACAAAAAAATAATATTTTTCACTGTATCTCAATAATAAGCTAAACTAAAAATCAAAAAGAACCTTAGCTCACTTTAAGACAATTAAGGGCAGTATGTAAATACAAGTTAATGCTTAAGAGTCAGAAGGGTTTACAGCATGGAAACAGACCCTTTCACTCAACTTGTCCATGCTATCTCCTTTTTAACATCTAAGCTAGTCCCAACTGCCCGCATTTAGCCCATATCCCTCTATACCCATCTTACCCATGTAATTGTCCAAATGCTTTTTAAAAATGCAAAATCGTACTCACAGGTAGAAGTGGGAACATCAGGGTGGCGGCGTGGGCTCGTTGGGCCGAAGGGCCTGTTTCCTGTGCTGTTTTGTTCTTTGTATCTGCCTATACTACTTCAGGCAGCTTGTTTCAGGTACTCACCACCCTGTGTGAAAAAATTGCCCCTCTGGACCCTTTTGTATCTCTCCCCTCTCACCTTAAATCTTTGCCCTCTCGTTTTAGACTCCCCGACCTTTGGGAAAAGATGTTAACTATTCAGCTGATCTATGCCTCTCCCTACTTTATAGGCTTTTATAAGCTCATCCCCAAGCCCCCTAAGTTTTAAGGAAAAATCTCCTTATCATTCAAACCTTCAAGTCCCAGTAACATCCTAGTAAATCTTTTCTGCACTCTTTCTAGTTTAATAACATCCTTTCTATAATAGGGTGACCAGAACTATACACAGTATTCCAGGTCTGGCCTTACCAATGTCTTGTATAACTTAAAAAGATGTCCCACCTCTTCTATTCAATGTTCTGACCACTGAAACAAGCATGCCGAATGTCTTCATCGCCACTCTGTCCACCTGTGACTGCACTTTCAAGGAGATCAGAACTTGTAACCCTAGATCTCTTTGTTCCATAACTCTCCCCCGTACCCTGCCATTAACTGAGCAAGTCCTGCCCTGACTCGATCGACCAAAATGCATCATCTCGCATTTATCTGAATTAAACTCCATTTGCCAGCCAATTGGCCCAATTGATCAAGATCTCGTTGCAATCCTAGATAACTTTCTTCACTGTCCACGATGCCACCAATCTTGGTGTCATTTGCAAACTTACTAACCATACCTCCTAAAATCTCATCCAAATCATTAACAAAGGACACAGTGGAGCCAGCACCGATCCCTCATGCACACCACTCATCAAGGCCTCCAGTTTGAAAAACAACCCTCTGCAACCACCTTCTGTTGTCAAACCAATTTTGTATCTGTTTGGCTACCCCATTCTGGATCTTATGAGATTTATCCTTATGCAATAATCTACCATGTGGTACCCTGTCAAAAGCTTTGCCAAAATCCACGTAGACAACATCAGCTGCACGGCCATCATCTACCTTCTTAGTCACCCCTTCAGAAAACTCTATCAAATTTAAGACATGATTTTCCACTAATCAATCCTTATGTCTCTAAATGCCTATAGATTCTATCTCTTAAACACTTTCTAACAACTTATCGACTGCAGATATGAGGCTCACTGGCTTGTATTTCCACGCTTTTCCCTTCATTCCTTCTTAAACAAAGGCACAACATTCGCCACTCTCCAACATGCAGGCAACTGTGACTATCGATGATTCAAATGTGTTTGCTAGGGGACCTGCAATTTCCTCCCTACCCTCCCACAGTGCCCCGGGATACACTTCATCAGGTCCCAGGGATTTAGCTACCTTGATGCACTTTATGACTTCCAGCATCTCCTTCTCTGTTATGTGTACACTCAAGACATCACTATTTATTTCCCCAAGTTTGCAAACATCCATGCTGTTCTCAACACCAAATACTGATGAGAAATATTCATTTAGGATCTCACCCATCTCTTGTGGATCCACACAGATTACCTTATTGATCCTTAAGAGGTCCTACTCTTTCCCTAGTTACTCTTTTGCTCTCTCTGTATTCTCCTTTGCCTTATCTGCCAAAAAACAATCTAGTGACCCTGTTTTGCCCTCCTGATTTCTCTTTACTCTATTCTTACACTCTCTATAATCAAGGAATTCACTTATGCCTATGCATGTCATGTGCCTCCTATTGACCAAGGCCTCAATATCCTGAGTCATCCAGGATTCCTTACTTCTACCAATCTTGTCCTTCGCTCTAAGGAATACTTGGTTAACAAACTTTTGAAAGTCCCCACTCACCAGACATCCCTTTGCCTTCCCACAGATTCCCCCAATTAACTATTGAAAGTTCTTGCTTGATAGCATCAAAATTGGCCTAGCCCCAATTTAGAATTTTAACTTTTGGGCCAGACCTAACATTCGACATCGCAATCTTAAAATTAATGGAATTATGGTCATTGGTCCCAAATTAATCCCTCACTAACACTTCTATCACTTGCCTTCCCTTATTTCCCAAGAAGAGGTCAAGTTTTGCCCTCTTTCTAGTTGGGCCATCCATACACTGAATGAAAATTTCCTCCTGAATACAGAACAAATTTCTCTCCATCCAAGCCTCTAATACTATGGCTGTTCGAGTCAATGTTGGGAAAGTTAAATCCCTTACTTTTACCACCCTATTTTTCTTGCGCTCTATAATCTCCTTACATATTTGCTCTTCAATTTCCCACTGACTATTTGGGGACCTCTAGTAAAAAATATCAAAGTGATTTCCCTTTTATTATTTCTCACTTCCACCCAGTGGGGGACCCCTCAGATATATCCCCTCTCAGTACTGCCATGATATTTTCCCTAATCAAAAGTGCAACCACCCCTCGACTATCTTTCCTATAGTATCTGCAGCCTGGAACATTGAGCTGCCATCCTATCTTTCCCTTAGCCATGTTTCAGTAATTACTATCATACCCCAGTCCAATGTACCCATCCATGCCCTGAGTTCATCTGCCTTGCCCAACAGGCCTCTTGCATTGAAATTGGAATAAATGGGTGCTTTTCAGGTTGGCAGTTGGTGACTAATGACGTGCTGCAGGGATTGGTGCTGGGGCTTCAACTGTTTATCATATACATAGACAATCTGGACAAGGGGGCTGAGTGTAGGGTAACAAAGTTTGCTGATGACACAAAGCGAATTGTATGGAAGACACGGGAAGTCTGCAGAGAGATTTGGATAGGCTGAGTGGGTAAGGAACTGGCAGATGCAGTATAACACTGGCAAACGTGAGGTCATCCACTTTGGAAGAAACAATAGGAGGAAGAATATTATTTAAATGATGAAAAGTTACAGCATGCTACTGTGCAGAGGGACCTGAGGGTCCTTGTGCACGAATCGTAAAAACTCAGTCTGCAGGTGCAGTGGTGATTAAGGCAGTGAACGGAATGTTGGCCTTTATCATGAGGGGGATGGAATATAAAAGGAGGGAGCTCTTGCTGCAACTGTACAAGACACTGGTGAGGCCGCAACTGGAGTACTGTGTGCAATTTTGGTCCCCTTATTTGCGAAAGGATATGTTGGCCTTGGAGGGAGTACACAGAAGATTCACCAGGCTGATATTGACAATGAGGGGGTTAGCTTATGAGGAGAGATTGAGTAGAATGGGCCTGTACTCGAAGTTTAGAAGGCTAAGGGGAGATCTTAGAGAGATATATATAAAATAATGAAGGGACTAGATAGGGTAGAGGTAGAAATTTTTTCCACTTAGAAAGGAAACCAGAAGTAGAGGGCACAGTCTCAAGGCGCTGGGGGGGGGGACTTCTCTCAGAGGGTAGTGAATCTCTGGAATTCTCTGCCTATTGAAGTGGTGGAGGCTACCTCATTGAATATGTTTAGGTCACGGGTAGATAGATTTCTGATCGATAGGGAATTAAGGGTTATGGGGAGCAGGCAGGTAAATGGAACTGATCCACTTCAGATCAGCCATGATCTTATTGAACAGCAGGGCAGGCTCGAAGGGCTAGATGGCCTACTCCTGCTCCTATTTCTTATGTTCTTATGAAATAAATACAGTTTAATCTGGACTTCCCTTGCTCTCTGTCCTGCATTTGCCTAATCTATATACTACTAGGATGACTGACACTGCCTTTACTATTTACTGTACTCTCTAACTTCTGTCCTGACCTCAAGCTTTTCTTCTGTCTCCCTCTTGCTTTGGAGACTACCTCCCTACTAAAGTAGTTTAAACTATCCCACCACGGTATTAATCCGCCTCCAGTTCAGGTGTAACCCATCCATCTTCAACAGGTCAGCCCTTCCCCAGAACAGATGCCATTGATCCAAAAATCTAAAGCCCTGCCCCTGCACCAGCTCTCAAGCCAAACATTACTCTGCCTAATCTTCTTTCTATAACACATGGCACCAGTTGTAGACCAAAATTACTACTTTGAGGGCCTGCATTTTAGCTTTCTGCCAACTCTCTGTACTCTCACTTCAGGACCTCATCCCTTTTCCTACCTATGTCATTCACTTTAAAATAGTGAGTTTCCTCCACCGCAAGTAGGTAAATTACCTACTAATCTCTGGTACTAAGGGACAATTTAGCATGGCCAATCAACCTAACCTATACATCTTTGGAGGGAGGGAGGAAACTGGAGCACCCAGGGAAAATCCAAACAGAGGGAGAGCATGCAAACTCCACACAATAACCCAAGGCCAGAATTGAATCCAGACCTGGTGCTGCAAGGCAAGTGTTAACCACTGTACCAACTCTACATAGCACACTAGAAACATACTTTTCATTGTATACATGACAATAATAAAATCAAATTACAAAAAGGGCCTAAGATTGTCTTTAAACATGGGGCATTCTACAAATGCAAGTTAATGCTTCCTTCACCATGAATGACTAAATGGACGAGTGTGATTTTGCACTCTGCTGCTCTTCGGGGAGCTGCAAATAGTAACAAATCACAGTAAGAAATCTCACAACACCAGGCTAAAGTCCAACAGGTTTATTTGGTAGTAAACACCACTAGCTTTCGGGGCTCTGCCACTTCGTCAGGTGAGGGGGGAATTCTGATCATAAACAGGGCATACTCCCTACTCAACTGACGAAGGGCAGCGCCTCGAAAGCTGGTGGCGCTTTGCTGCCAAATAAAGCTGTCGGACTTTGACCTGGTATTGTGAGACTTCTTACTGTGTCTACCATAGTCCAACGCCGGCATCTCCACATCATGACTAACGCAGTAACAAACCTGCAGGCTGACAGTGGAGGCCCTGGCGCGTGCCGCGTGCACACTATTTACAGCCGCAGCTGTTTCCGGGTACGTAACAGCTCCATGACGCACTAACAGCTCAAGACGCCATTCAAGCCAACCAACTCCCCCCCCTCCCCACCCCCGCCATGACCAGAACAGAAATAGCCTTCATCTGACCTTTTATTTTTTTTCCCCCTGTAACAGCGCCCCTGTAACAATCCTAAAATTTACATCATCAGCTCGCCTCCTAACGTCCCCGATGTGCAAAATAAAACGACGGCCAACCTGCCAAACGGCAGCCAAAAGCAAAGAAACGCCCGAGTCGGCTCATCCTCCTCGCGGTCGCCGCCGCTGCTGCTGCTGCTTCAACAGGGAGCTCAAAACGGCAAAAAAAAATCGCCACCAAGATGGCGCCGGAGCGCCTCTCCCGCTTGCGCCTGCGCCTGGCTTCTGTGCGGGGGTGGGGGAGAGGGGGACACCACGGCTGCGCAGAAGGAGGGCGGCGCGCTGCACCCTGGGCCTCAGCGGCCGCTCGGAGCCGTTTCCATGTGACCGCCCAGCCAATGGGTGAGCGGGGCCCACCGTCTCGCTCAACATTCAGCCAATCGGAGGCTCAGGAGGGCAGGCTCGCTCAACAGCTTGTTATTTCGGTTTTCGCTGGGACCCGGGCAAGTGGACGTTAGTGGTGGACGTGTGAGTGTTTGTGTGAGTGTGAGTGTGCCCCCCCCATCTGCACGGCTAACCCTTCACTTCTTCGTGCAAGAAAACCCAACCCGTTTCCCCCCCCGCCAAAATCTAGCCTTCAAATATCGTGGTGGGCGGAGGTCGGTTGGTTTTCGGTTATGAGGTGAATCCGCTGGAGCCCTTTCCCCCCTCCCCACCCCCTCTCCGTTTAAAGTGAACGTAGGTGGGCATTGAATGGCTCCGACTTCTCCACTACCCGCCTGTTCACGCATTTTTGCTGCTTCCCTCTTTGGACCGGGAGCTCAATTAAGAAACAAGGTTTTTTTTTAATCTGTTGGGACAGCACGAAGGTGACTTGTATGTTTACGGTGGTTTGGTGCTTTTTTTTAAAATTCATGTGCGGAACTGCGATCGTCGCGATTTTTGTTAAAGCGCCTTTAGATGGGGGTGGGGGGGCGGGCTTGGAAGGCGGTCCGAGGTAGCAATCCTCTTTTTAACTTCGCCACTGTTTCCCATCGACCTGTTTTTAAAGTATTGGCCTCACTTGCTTCCCCGCATATGGTGCGTTTCCACAATCGTTTCTCGAACTGCAAAGGGAAAAGTGGGGCGAAACGAGCCATTTGTGCTCGCAGGGAGGGTGTTGGAGGGGGAGGGTGCGTTTGGCTGTCGATCTATGAGCGGAGAAGGCGACTGATTTGCCGGGACACCTCCATAATTGTACTACAGAATCTGAGCTAGTTGAACTGACATGGTGCAGAAAGCGAGAGAGCAATGGCGACGTGACACAGGATGGAGGAGCAAGCGGGAAGGGACAGTTAAATTGTCCTCAAAATCCACGCTCGGTTTCAATTGAACCTTCATTGATCTCCCAGTAATTTGTTTATCAGATTGTTTAATACTATCATGGGTGTGAACTTCGTAGCTTCCCCTTTATGGGACGTGGTGTAGAATGAGGGAGAAAAACACGTTATTTACATTTCAGTCTGTTGGAAGCTTGTTTCTTAGCGTGGTACAGATTCTTGTAGATGGCAACTTAAATTTACGGACATACTTTGATTGTTTCATTTCCTTAACTGCAGTGATCACAACTTCGAGCTGGAAGTACTCAAGCAAATAGAGTAACCGAAAATGAAGGTAAGTTGTTTGTGCTTTGACTCCATTACTTGACAATGTTTCTCTTTTGAGGAGTTATGTTAACTACTTTTGACCACAGTGGTAATGCTTGACTGTCTCAGATAGACTGTTCTTTCTAAAATAGTTACTTGAACTCCAGAGTAGGTGGAACAGTAATAATACTAGGCATATTGGTGCACTGTTGTGCTTAATATCTAATAAAGATATACTTACTTAATAAATGAAGATAACCAATAAAGCTGCCTTTGGAAATATAGATCCAATGGATGAAACTTTGGATCATTTCAGAACAAGCAAAATTATGAAGTACTAACCTTATACTTGGATGACACAGGTTATGGTGAGGAATAAAAGAAGGTGGTTATTTTATGAAAAATCCTCTCAAACTTGCTAGATTGAATAAAGTGCTGGAAGACTGCTTGTGCCTTTCAATTGCAGCTCTTTGCCCCTCAAATCTATCTTTTACAACAATAACGTTGAAATAGTCCAGTGTTAATGAATGTTGTCACAATTGAAAGCTGCAAAACAAATTCAAACGTTGTGCACTTGCCGAATGACAATTTTGAACAGTTTAATGGCCAGTTGCCTTGTCTTTTGGTATGTGTGCAATGTTAGGATTTTATAATGGTCTCCAGTTGTAACAGCATTCAATGAACTGTGATTTGTTTTAGTTTATTTGTTTGGTTGTAAGTTTCCAGTTGTAACTACAGTCGACAAGCCATGCTCTGTTTCACATTATTAATATGCTTGTAAGTAATAAACGTCAAACATATTGTGCGAGATATCAGTCAGCTAAGACATCACTTCTTTTATAATAACTCTGTCTAGCTTAGACACAATTTGGAATATATTTTTGTTTTTACGTGAACATTCTTGATGTTTGCTTTGCATACCTGAAGAAGAATTTGCACTTGTATAGTGTCAACCTCAGAACACTTTGAAGTACTTGTCAGCAAATGAAGAATGTGGAAAAGTAGCCACTATGATTATGCGGGCAAACATGGCCATCTGTTTTTGTATAAGTTCCCTAGAAACAAAGTGAGAGAAATTGCTAAATAATATATTTTAGTGATGTTGTTTGAGGGATAAATAATAGCTAGTGCATTTCTCTTTGAATCGTGAGAACATTTACATTTGCTTCGAGATAGAAGGGGCCTCGATTTAATGTTTCATTCCAAAATGCAACATTTAATCAGCATTGCAGTTAATAGAGAAAAACAGTTATTTTGTTGAACTGCAAGTGAATATTTTGCTCATAACTAATGTAAATGACTTTCTTACTGGGTAAGTAGTTACTTATAAATATCGATATTTTGGCAACTGCTGGGATGATGTGTGAGCAAACACTATTGTAACTTCAGACCTCAAAATTGGATTGTTCCCAAATTTGACAAGTAATTTTCACTCGCCAGTTTCAGATCCTTTTGAAAATTGTCGTGCTGGAATTTGTTCATTCAACAGACTGCCTAACTTGAATATTATTTAAGAATACACCAGAATCTTCATTTTAAATCCAGTGATGTTTACTTAATTCATGCTGTTGAGCAATGGCAAGTTTTTCATAAAAAGCTAAAAAACCCACTTTAACAGCAGTAGATGATATACTCCAAAATCCAAAGGAAATAGGTTGATGAAAATATTACTGTTTGGTGTTCTTAATTAGAAATTTATTTGGGAAAATATGAATAATAATTGCTCACTTCTGTAATTGTTATTTATCTGCATGTATCAATCCAGTGTTGAGATACTAGATATAAGTCATTTAATTCTGAATACAGTTAAGATTAAAGATGTAGTGGTAAATGAGTTGTTTCAGGCTGCGTTGAATATTTGTTTTGAAGCCATTTATTTACTTGTGTTGCTTTTAAATCTCAATTTGCAAAATACAAATAGAGCAGTGAAATCAGCATTGTATATACATAGGCAAAGGTATTTTCATAAATGTCACATTGTCATTTTACATTCAAACTTTAATAAGCATTTTTTTCATAAGTTATTGGATTCTATTGATAATGGGTTAAATGATAACTGCAAGTGCTTGATCTCAGATAAATGATAGGCATTTTTGTCACTGGAAAAGATAGCATAGTAATTGTGTTATTGGAGTAGCAACCTAATGTCCTGGGACCAATAATCTGAAAGAAAACTGGTATCTGTCATCATGACATGCACTTATTGAATTGGCATATAATAACTCCACTTGGTTCACCAAACTGAGCCTGCTTTGGTTTATATGTAGATCCAATGCGGGTGACTCTTAAATTCCTCCTGAAATGACCCAGCCGCTCAACAGTCAAGTTGAAGATTCACCAGCTTTATGAAGGCAATTTGGGATGAGCAATAAATGTTGACCTTGTCAGTTAAGCCCAGATCTTGAAATTGATTAAATAAGAAATGTATTTTGAGGGCGTCTTTACATTGTTGTGGAAGAAATTGCATTTACGGTTTAATTGTATTCTTTAGGAACCCACAACATAACTTGGTGCATATCCACAAGATGATCAGAAATTGGATTAGCTGTTGGGTAGTACTGAAACACTGACTCTTAGTAGCTAAAAAACACTTGCACCAGTAAATTGTCTCCAGTTGAATAATGTTTTTAGGTATGTGTAAAATAAAAAAAAACTTAACGAAGCATAATACAAAGAACAAAACAGCACGGGAAACAGGCCCAACGAGCCCACACCGCCACCCCGATGTTCCCACCTTTTACCCGTGATCTCTGTCTATGTTTATAGATCTATGCATTAAAAACCAAATTTGAGACAATTTAGGGAGAATTTGTTTTGCCAGTTAGCCTAAGAGCACATCTTTGGGATGTGGGAGGAAACCGGAGCACCCGGAGAAAACCCACACAAGCATGGGGAGAATGCGCAAACTCCCACAGACACAGGCCCAAATTCATGTATCTGCACAGCACAGCGATAGTCACTGAACTGTCGTGTTGCCAATCTTTAAAATAGTAAAGATGAAAATATATTTGAATGAAGTTGGAAAAAAATTACTTTTTTAAAGTGCATGTCATAATATAGAATTTTTAGGAATAAATCCATTTGTGACATTTAGGCCAAATTGGTGATTTCTCAGTCTTTGCATGTGAAATAAAATTTGATGGAGCAATCAAAAAACAAATGATGCAGTAACAGAAGGGTTTTTTGTTGGTCTAATAAAAGTGTTAACATACAAACTTGGCTCTTTGAGTCTGATCGGCCATTCAGTAATACCGTGGATGTTCTGATGTAACCACAACACCACATTTCTATCTACCCTGATAACTTGATGTATTTTAGTCGATCAAATCAGGCAGACCTACTTAGTTAATGGTAGGGTGTTGGGAAGAGTTATTGAACAAAGAGATCAATGAGTACGAGTTCATAGCTCCTTGAAAGTGGAGTCACAGGTAGACAGGGTGGTGAAGAAGGCATTTGGCATGCTTGGTTTTGTTGGTCAGAATATTGAAGACAGGAGTTAGGACGTCTTGTTAAAGTATTACAAGACTTCGGTAAGACCATACTTAGAATACTGTGTATAATTCTGGTCACTCTATTGTAGAAAGAAAATTATTAAATTTGAAAGGGGCACAGAAAAGATTTACTAGGATGCTGCCAGGACTTCATAATTTGAATTTTCAGGAGAGACTGGCTAGACTGGAACTTTCTTTCCTGGAGCATAGAAGCTTAGGGGTAGTTTTATAGAGGTTTATGGAAAAAATGAGGAGGAGCAGAGATAGGGTAGATAGTCAACATCTTTTCCCAACAGTCGGGGAATCTAAAACTAGAGGACGTATATTTAAGGTGAGGGGGAGAGATACAAAAGAGTCCAGAGGAGCAATTTTTTCACTCAGGGCAGCGAGAGTCTGGAACAAGTTGCCAGAGGCAGTAGTAAAGGTGGGTACAACTTTGTTTATTAAAAAGCATTTAGACAGTTATATGGGTATAGAGGGATACGGGCCAAATGTGGGCAGTTGGGATGAGCTTAGTGGTAAGAACAGGGCAACATTGACAAGTTGAGCCAAAGGGTATGTTTCCATGCTGTAAACCTCTAACTTTTCACTTTGCTTATCAAGAATCTATATGCCTTTGCCTTAAAAATAGTCAAAAATCCTACCGCCGCTGACTTTTGAGATGAGTTCAAAAGACTCAACCCTCAAAAATATTCTCATAATTTTCTTAAAGGAGCAATCCCTTATTTTTAAACACTGACCCTTGGTTCTAGATTCTGTCAAGTGGAACCATCTTTTCCACATCCATATCAAGTCTTCTCAGGATCTGATATGTTTCAATCATTCACCTCTTTCTCTTCTAAACTCTACAGATACAACCTAAGCTGTCCATCCTTTCCTTATAAGAAAATCTTTCTATCCCAGGCATTAGTCTAGTAAATGTTCTCCAAACTGTTTCAAACACATTTACATTTTCCTTAAATAAGGTGACCAACACTGAACACGATATTCCAGATGTGGTCTACCAGTGCCCTGCAGTATTGAAGCATAACCTCCCTACTCTTGTGTTCAATTCCCCTTGCAATAAACAGTAACATTCTATTTGCTTTCCTAATTACTTGCTGTGCATGCAAACAAACTATTGTGATCCATGCACAAGGACACTCCAATTATTGTGCATCCCTGAACTCTGCAGTCTGACTATTTAGATAATATGCTTTTTTTATTCATCCTACCAAAATGGTCAATTTCACATTTTCCCACATTGTCCTCCATTCCCAGATATCTGCCCACTAACCTATCTATGTCCCTTTGTAGCCTCCTTATGTTCTTCACATAACTTACTTTCCTGCCTATCTTTGTATCAGAAGCAAACCATTGCTTCCACCCCTTCATCTAAATCATTTATATAAATGAATTTCGTAAGTAAATTGAGGTCCCAACACAGATCCCAATGACACACTATTTGTTGGTTCTTGCCAGCCAGAAAGTGACCCAATTATGCATACTATTTCCTGTTAACTAGCCAATCTTCTATCTGTGCCAGTATGTAACCCCCTATTGTTATTTTCCACAATAATCTTTAATGGCACCTTATCAAATGAACAAAGAACAAAACAGCACTGAAAACAGGCCCTTTGGCCCAACGAGCCTGCGCTGCCACCCTGATGTTCCCATCTCTACCCGTGATCCCTGTCTATGTTTATAGATCTATGGATTAAAAACCAAATTTGAGACAATTTAGGGAGAATTTGTTTTGCCAATTAGCCTAAGAGCACATTTTTGCGATGTGGGAGGAAACTGGAGCACCCAGAGAAAACCCACGCAAGCACGGGGAGAATGCGCAAACTCCCACAGACACAGACCCAAATCCATGTATCCGCACAGCACAGCGATAGTCACTGAACTGTCGTGTTGCCTACCAAATGGTCCAGGTCAAGCATACATTAACGACGTGAAGCACTAGAATACTCTCAAAAAAATCCAAGAGCAGCCCTCTCACGACCATCGCGTGTATGCCCCTTGTTAGACAATAAGGCGGACCAAAGCACCTGTAGGATATAAAAAAAAGGACATCAATATCATTGACTATTTACACACTTCCCAGGGAACTCCAAAGGCTCATGATCCCTATTTTAAATCAGTTTTCTATACCCCTCCATACCCATTCTGTTCATGTGCCCATCTAAGTATTTCTTAAATAACTCCAGACTACCTGCCTCCACCACTTTACTTGGCAACGCATTCCATACCCCCACCACCCTCTGTGTGAAAACATTCCCTCTCGCACCCAAATTGTACCTTACCCCCCTCACCCTAAGCCTGTAACCCCTCGTGTATTTGAGTCCATCCTAGGAAAAAGCTTAACCCTGTTTACTCTATCTATACCCCTCGTAATCTTGTACATCTCTATTAAATCTCCTCTAAGTCTACGTCTTTCTAAGGAAAACAGCCCCAATTTGCCTAACCTTTCCTCAGACCTTCCATACTAGGCAGCATCCTGCTAAACCTCCTCTGCACTCTCTCCAGAATCTCCACGTCCTTCCAGTAGTAAGGCGACGAGAACTGGATGCAGTATTCCAAATGAAATCTAACTAACATTTTATACAACTGCAACATTAAAGGCCAGCTCTTGTACTCTATACCCCTTCCTATAAAGGCTAGCATACTACATGCTTTCTTCACAACCTTCTCCACCTGGTTTGTCACCTTCAGAGACTTGTGCACCTGCACCCCCAGGTCCCTCTGCATTTCTATACTCTTAATAGGTCCAGCCTTTATCATATATCTCCCCCTTACATTCTTTCTGTAATGCTTTCTGAAAATCTGAGGACAATAATCCACTGGTTTCCTTTCTACAGCACAATACATTTTCAAAAAACTCCAATAAATTGGTTAATATGATTTTGCGTTCACACAACTGCTATGATATCTTTAATAATAGCTTCTAACTTTCCCTATGTCAGGTGTTATACTAATTGGCCTATGGTTCCTTAGTTTCTGTCTTCCTCCCTTTTTGAATAAAAGAGTTACATTTGCTATTTTTCAATCCATAGAGCGTTCCCTGAATCTCAGGACTTTTGGAGAATTAACCCAATGCATCAGCTATATCACTCACCACCTCTTTCAAACCCTAGGATGAAATCCATCAGGGCCCACAGACTTGTCAAACCATATTTCCAACAATTTGTTAAGTAGTATTTGCCTGGTAATTGTAATTTTCTCAAGTTCCTCACTCCCTTCCAATTCCTGATTTACATTATTTCTGGAATGTTACTTTTATCCCCTATTGTGAAGAGCAACACAAATGTTAGTTCAATTCATCTGTCATCTCCTTATTTTCCATTATTAATTCCCCGGACTCACTTTCAAAAGAAAGTTACTTTGTTAGTTTGTTTTAAACAGATCAGTAGAAACTCTTATTAATCCTATAATAGTTTTTGCTGCTTTTTATATTCTAATTTTGACAAACAGCTCTGATACGATTTTTTTTGGAGGACATTTATGAATTGTTCTTTATTTTCATCCTTAAAAACTTACAAATTTGGTGCACATGAGTTTTACACTGCTTGTAGAATTGCAGTTTTCAAATTAAATCTACTTTCTGTTGTTGATGTAAGTTTTGCTGCTGTATTATTAAACTACATTAACAAATTTTCTCAGGAAAAAAGGATTAATCATTTTCTCTAATATAATTAGAAAATCTTATTTTGTTGGATTACTGACAGACCTATTACCATTTTTATACTGAAGCCAACCAACCCATTTTGGCTGAAAGTGAACCCACGATTGTGATCGCTGTTTGATTACTTTAGAAGTTCCTTACACTTTTGAATCTTGCACTGAAAAATGACATCTAAAGTTATCTTTCATTAATTACACTTTTTTTGCTTTTATTTAGGTTTTTCTAAACTGCACATCAGTTCCCAAGTGAAAAAAGCAATTTTTTTCCCCCCAAACCTCCAGAAATGCAGATTTAAGCTTAAATATTCCAAATATGTCAGAAGGCAAAATGGGGGTTCATTCATTCAAATTTCAGTCTGCCACGGACAGGTCTGCCTCAGGTCAGCAATTTTCCTGGAGATAAAAAATTTGCAGAGATAAACCAGTGCCTCATGTTTCCATGCCACTCTCAATCAGTGAGCCAGGAAACTGAGCAACCTTCCTTTCAAAAAAAAAGTGAAATGACTTTTTTTTATTGAAGATGAAATCTTTTCTTGCATTTACTAGTGTACAGTGGCACAGTGGTTAGCATTGCTATCTCAGAATTCTGGGGACCCAGGTTTGATTCTTAACTTGGGTCACTGTCTTGCAGAGTCTGCGCATTCTCTGTGTCTGCATGGATTTAGCGTGGTGCTCAGCTTTCCTCCCATAGACCAAAAGATGTGTTGGTTAGGTGTATTGGTAATGCTAAACTCTCCCTCATGGTGCTCAGGGAATTTTCACAATAACTTCATTGCATGGTTAATGTAAGCCTAGTTGTGACACTAATAAAAATTAATTAAAAGTAGTGTGTGGTTTCTCAGAGAATTACATTGAAGCTGTTTGGAGAGGCACTTTGCCCACAGACAGAGGAAGGAAGATGTAGAATGATTCCACAGACATGGAAACTGGCTACATGCTTGAGTTTAGAAAGTTTAGTAGTGCATAACATACGTTGCTGAGAATATAACTGTCTGAAATAAAAAATAATTATATGGCGATTCCTTTCTGCAGAGCCAAATCAAAATTCTTTTTTAAAAAAATCTTTAAACAAACGTGCAAAAACAAATAAAAACAGCAAAGTATATTGCTGTAAACATGGCTGTAATGATGCTTAAAAACCTGAAATGCAAACAATCTTGATAACAAATAAAAATGTGTTTAAATCCAATGAGGCTGCATAATGGAAATTAATTACTTGGATGAGATAGTCTCTTGGAAGTTGCCTGCATAAATGAAGGAGGGGTCATAGAAGGGAGAACCTCAGCTTCCATTGTGGCAGCAGAATTGCATTTATGTTACATTTTGTATCTGCTGAATTTTTCTTTTTGTGGATGAAATTATGGAAAATTTATTTCAATGAGCTAGTAAAGATTCAGGAATCACAAGCGATAGTTGAGGGGAAAATAATAATAAGCTGTGGAAATCAACAGAAGTAATCTAGTAATCATTCTTGGCTTGAAATGTCTTTCCAGGATTTGCCAGCAATACATCAGGAAAGTGGGCTAACCCTTTTTTATTGGAAAATATGCACAACTCTTCCTGATAGTCATTTTGAACATTTAGCTAATCATTATGATAGAAGTGTTTGGTGCTAAAGGTCAGTGAAGAAATGCAGATTAACAAGTCGGCCAACTCTGGAGTCCAGTGGATCTCCAATGCAAGTTCTGGAAGGCATTGTGTTGGTGTGAAGGAATGGTAATCTTGTTAACACATCCCAGTCTGGATGAATTTATTGACTAGTCCAGAATGTGCTTGAGAAAATGTCTGATTTGCCAGAGTTTTATGTCCTACTTTTGGGCCATGATTTGTAATTGAAGCAGATTTAATTGTTAGGCTGCTGACCTTGGAACCATGCAAATAAGTTCTAGTGTGTGACAAACATCATCTGTTGTTGGTTTACTACATTGATTTTCCACACTGTAAGTCTCAATAATTTGTGATTAATTTAGATGTAACAGAAAAGATAGTCAGTTTTTTAAATCAAACTGCGTAAAGTTTGTCTTTTGAAAATCTTGTCAAAATTTGTATTAATATTTGGTCACTGATTTTTTTTTTTTAAATTCAGATATCTAAACAAAATAATTCCAGACCCTTCAGGTATATTCTGCTTGTTGATTTATTTTGCAGTCTATATAATCAACAGCGCCTGGCATCTAGTGCCAGAGACCTGGGTTCAGTTTCCTGCTTGGGTTGGTGTCTGTGTGAAGTTTGCATGTTCTCCCCATGTTTACGTGGTTTCCTCCAGGTGCTCTGGTTTCCTCCACGTCTAAAGATATGTGGATTAGATGGATTGGCTATGTCAAATTGCACCTTAATGTCAGGGGGAGCTAGCTGAGGTAAATGCATGGAATTGTGGGAATGGGGCCTGGGTGGCCTTGTGGTCATGTAGACCTGATAGGCCGATTGGCTGCATCCTGCAGTGTCAGATTCTATGAAAAATGTACTTCAATTATTTGCAAGTTGCAAATTTCAGGTTATCTTTTATTCAGTGTTTGAAGTAATTATTTGTCAGTATATTATATTGCCATATTAACACAGTGACTTCAAGAGCAGGTCAGAAGCCAGGTATCCTGCAGCTCATCTGCTGACTTCCAAAAGCCTGTCCATCATCTACAGGGCACAAGTCAGGAGTGTGACAAATCTTTCTGTACTTGTTTGGATGAGTGCAACTCCAACAGCACTTAAGCTTAATGCTATTCGGGACAAAGCCTGCTTGATTGGTACCCCATCCATAAACATTCACTCCCTCTATCCTCTTTGCACAATGGCAGCGGTGTATAAGAACATAAATAGGAGCAGGAATAGGCCATCCAGCCCCTCGAGCCTGCCCTGCCATTCAATAAGATCATGGTGAATCTGTAGTGGTTCAGTACCATTTTCCTGCTTTCTCCCCGTATGACATCTACAAGATGCATTACAGGAACTCAACAAACCTCCTTAGACAGCACCCTTGCAAAATTATGATCACTACCATGTGGAAGGACAAAGGCAGCAGACACATGGGAACACAACCAACTGGAAGTCCTCCTCCAAGCCACTCAGCATCCTGACTTGGAAATATATGACTGTTGCTGGGTCAAAATCTTGAAGCGGTGTCTCTCCAGAATTTCCTATTGAATTTATTAATAGTTAATATTTCTGACCCCTAGCTTTGGACTTCTCCACAAGTAGAAATATTTTTATATCTCCATCTGTATAACTTACTCTTCTATAAGTTTTTAAAACCATTGCATTCCTCCAATGCTGCCTTTCTTTACCTGTTTTCCTCTCTCTCTCTGTCTCTCTCTTCCCCTTCAAGATGCTCCTTAAAACCCTTTTTGACCAGGTTTTTACTTATCTGCGTAATATCTCCCTTTTGTAGTATGGTACCGTACTTTTGATGATGTTCCTGTTAAACGCCTTAGTTGGTTAACTATTTAATGGTATTAATGAAATGCATGTTGTTGTCAATTCTATCATGATGATAGAATAGAATATCATCTGTCTTGATGATAATCAAATCACTCTTGAGCTGTCTTTTTTTCCTAGAGAAAATATTCCATGCCTGTTCTGTCATTCCTAATGAATGTATTTTAGTTCTGGTATCAAACTCATTTCTGCACTACAATATTGACAACCCTTCAAAAATCTTAATTGTCTGGAACCTTGTTTTGAAATATCCTATGATCATGAATGGCACTGTGGAAATGCAGGTCTTTTTGTTCTATGAATCTTTTTAGATCCTTCTCCAATCCTTCAATATCCAAAATTGAAACCATGCACAATATTCCCTGAGTGTGGTCTGAGGTTTTATGCAAGTTTAATATCCTCGCTTTCCACCACTATCATTCCAGAAGTGATACCTGTGCTTCATTCCCTTTCTTTCATGACCTTGTAAACGTATGCCTTTATGATGTGCTGAGACCTCCAGATCATATGATCATAGAAACAAGCATAGGCCATTGATCCCTGGAGCTTGAAAGGTCTGACTCTCTACCCCTAGAGTTCCATTTTGTATAAATAATTTATTTCTATCTACCCTTTCTATATCCCTTAATATCTGAAACTACAATCAAATCACCCCATAACTTCCAGCTGCGTAGTTGTTGCTATAATTTAACCCTGGTGTCTAGATATCATTTTAAATCAGAACTCCCTTCAGGCCAATATGCCCTTTATAATATATGCCACTCTGTGTGTGATCTAATCAGGACTTCGGCTATGCTATTACCTGTATTATTGTCCTCTAGGTATAAAGGCCAGCACCCCATTACACTTTGTGTTATTTCATCCAGCATATACAAGTCTCTTAGGACTTCTACTCTTTCTAACTTTTCACAATTGAGAAAACACTCAGCTGTATCCTTATTTCATAGTGGATGACCTCCCATTTGTTGCATTGTATTTATCACACATGGTTTGCAGACAGGAAAGCTGAAGGATTGCCTTGGAGTCGTATAGGCAGTCTGTAAATTGAGGGGCCCAGTATCAGGAAGGGAGGGACTTGAGGAATCCCTTGACCTTGCTTTCAACCTCCATCACACCACACTTAAAAAAGTAGGTTCCACCTGACGTTTCCATCAAAATATAAGAATATTCATTAAAAAAAAACAAAGTCTTCAACAAAACCGATTTGTTCATTGCTGCCAATCTTCATCTGTCAGATCTATCAATCCCTTCTGTTTTCGGAAGTCATCACGCCACACTTGGATGATCTGCAAGATCATTAGCAATGCTTAGCAATAATGCAATATTGGCAATAGCCAATGTTCCTGCTAGTACAGGGAGCTGTGATCAATTTGCTTGGTTTCTGGGACTAAATGGCACTGGTAAAGTTGGGATGCTTGGAGGCAGCCAGCTACTAGTTCCGTATTCCATGTTTCAGAGATTGTCGACAGCCATCCAGTTTTGTTGCAGAGGTCTGGCTCCCACCTGTATTGCCTATATTAAATTCCACCATTATATCTGTTTCTTTCTGCATGGATGCTTCCTGACCTGCTGCATATTTGCTGTTTTCTTTTCAGATTTCCAGCATCTGTGGTGTTTTGCTTATGACTTAATCTATTAGCATGTCCTTGTATCTCTTGGCTTCTTAGTACATTCAAAGTATTGTCTACAATCAGTGTGTGCGCTCCTTATGCTTACAAAATATGCCAGCTTATTCTGTCAGTATTGTGTGGAATGAGGTCTAAACATGAAGGTGTTTGGTGAGCTTTAAGATTTTATCCTTCTAAATGGGTGCCAGTAGTTTAAATCAGTACAAGATATAAGTATTGTGTTCAATTATATAACTTAACTAGTTAAACCAGTTGGTAAACTATGCTTAACAATTAATTGATAGTTCTAAACTTGAATCCCAATGAGTTAAATGTAACACAAAGATGGCAGGGCAGGTGATACATTGCAGCTAGAGCAAGAGGTGACTGCTAGAGACCAATTTGATCCAGTTTCTCCATCATAAGATCAGAAATGTGGTGGCTCGCTGCTGAATGTTCAGCAGCATTTGTGATTCCTCAGATATTGAAGCAGTCAGTGTCCATGAGGAGCAACATCTGGACAACATTCACGTTTGGGTTGATAAGCGGCAAGTTACATTCGCACCACAAAGCAGTACCATTTCTGAATCCCCCACTATCAACACCCTGATGGTTAGCATTGACTGGTTATAAGAGCAAGTCAAAGGCAGAGAATTCTGTAGCAAGTAACTTAAACCTCCTAATTCCCATTGTCTGCTATCCCCAAGGCAAGGGTTTGATGGAGTACTCGCCACTTGCCTGGATGAATACAGTTTCAAACACAAGAAGTTTGACATCATCCTGCTTGACTAGCACCCCATCCATTGCTTTCAACATTCACTATAGCATGAATGTTACCGCATGCTACTGCACAGTGGCTGCAGTATATATAGGATCAACAAAATGTACTGTAGCAATTCGCCAAGGTTCCTTTGAAATATATTCCAAACCTACAATTTTTCTTACCTTCAAGGACAAGAGCAGTAAAGGTATGCAAACACGACTAGTTGCAAGTTCTCCAAGTTACACACCATCCTGACTTGGAACTATATCACGATTTCTTCTCCATCACTGGGTCGGTATCCTGGAACTCTTGACAGCACTGCCATCATTTACCTTCTTGGTTACTTCGTCAGAAAACTCAAACAAGTTAGTTAATCGTGATTTGACTTTGACAAAGTCATACTTTGGCATTTGGGAAATATGGGCTGATGAATGAAAATTAATTAATTACATTTGGATTATTGTTTTTAAAAAGGTTCCCCACCATTGATTATGGCCTAACTATTCAGTAATTACTAGGTTTAATCCCTCCCGTTTTTTTAAACCAGTATTTAAATCCTCCAGGCTGTGTTGTCTTAACTTGCTCCATTTTAGACACAAAGAAAATATCTAAAATTAAGTTTATTTGTTTAGAAGTATGTTTTATAATATAAGCAAAAATATATATTTAAAATGCTGTTGGTGATCTATTTTGGTCATAAAAAGTGCACAGGTTTGATTGTACTTTGACTTCGCTG
Organism: Sphyrna mokarran; assembly: GCA_024679065.1. NCBI lineage: Eukaryota > Metazoa > Chordata > Chondrichthyes > Carcharhiniformes > Carcharhinidae > Sphyrna > Sphyrna mokarran. The sequence goes on from JAGIQG010000015.1 coordinate 41,049,190, forward strand.
AAATTCTCTGTTGAATTACTCCCTTGTGCATGTCCAGTCATGGTTTAGTGATGTTACTGGCTTCAGGTATTGTGGGCATTGGGTTATCTTTTCCCTCTAAAAAAAAATTTGATTCAATTTAACAGTACTGTTTATAGGCACTTTACAGTGTCATTTATAGTTTTACTTTTATTGCCCTGTTATGATTGGAAATACATGAAACTTTGCATCAAAGAGAAAGGAAGAACTTTTATTTATGGGTTTTGACGATCCCAGGATATCCCAAAGCACTTTATATGGACAAGCATGTAGTTTTGTTTGACGTGCAGTTGCTATTCTAATAGTAAATACAGCAGCCAATGAATTGGAGCACAGCCATGTCCAACAAATGGTGTGAATTTGACCAGATAATTTGTTGTATTGATGTGAGTTTGAGAAATGTTGCCCAAGATTCAGGCAGAACCCCTCTGCTGTTCTTCAGTAGCACCATGGGATCTTCTGAACCTAACTGAGAACACAGTTGGGATCTTGGTTTAATGTTTCATCAGAAAGACAGCATCGTGCATTTTAATTTCTTCTTCCATACTCTGTTCCCCTGCATCGCCCACCTTACAGCAGAAAAAGCCATTACATTCTTCCACGTGTCCTGACTTTAATCTAGCTGTCCTCACCTTTGATATTCTATTCTTTAAAGCAATAATCGAAGTATTTTTTTCAAGAATGTATTCATTTATTTGACAAATGGTCTGTAGCAGAGAGTTCCAAATGGTGATCATACTATAAAAAAAATTACATTTTTATGACCTCTCCTTGAATACTCTGCGATTACCTAAAATTTGTGCCATCTTTAGCATCTCATTGACAAGTACAAACAGTAACTTCTACTTCATTGTAATCATTTAAATGTGAAAATGCATTGATCAGGTTATATGTTAAACATCTTGATAGCAGTGAAAAACCTAATTTCTTCAGTGTCTTTTTGGCTACAACCCCACATCTCTGATCAATGGATTTATGTAAAAAAAAATGTTTTCACCGTTTTTGAGATTAGTTTTATTAATATAAAAACAAAATATTGAAGATACTGGAAATTTGAAATAAGTGGAAAATGCAGTTGACACATCAGGCAGCGTTTATGGAGACAACAACAGTTAATCGTTCTGGTCTGTGACTTTTCAACCAGTTTTATTATTATTGAGTGTTCACCACCTTAGAACATCTTGTGGAAAGTAGAGAAAGTGGTTTGTTGTTCAGGTGAAAATTTCATAATAGTCAGTTCAATGCAGTTCAGCTATAATGTAGGTGCAGTGTTAGTTTGCATAGTAACTATAGCACAGCAACAGGTTTATATGGTGTTTATGCTCCACTTGGGCCATGTCTCAACCACCTTCATCTAACTTTCTTAAAATATCCTTCAGTTTATTTCTACTTCATGCTGTATGCATCTATTTAATAGCTGCAGTTGTTATTGAGAAATTGTCAATTTTCTGTACATCTACAGTAATGAGTAATAATTGAGAGAGATTATTATTCAATGAATGTGTAAGTATTTCTAAAATGCTTACAAAATTTCCAAGCATTCTTCAATCCTTATCAAGCTGTAATTGACTACTTTTGATCTCTTTTTATCAAAAGTGAAGACGATGTCACCACAGAAACAGGGCTGCTATCAGGGCCAGGTAACAGCGAGGCCAGGAGAAATGAGATCCTACAGCTGAATGCGTGGCTGAAGGGTTGGTGCAGGGCAGAGGGTTTCATATTTGTGGATAACTGGGAAGTATTTGTGAAAGAAGGGCACCTGTATAGAAGGGACGGCGAACACTTAAATGGGAAGGGTATGAATATCTTAGCTGGGAGGTTAGCTGGAGTGTTTCGGCAGGATTTAAACTAATATGGAGGGGGGGAGGGGATGAGACCGATAACTCGGTAGAGAGCGAGATGGGAGATAGAGTAAGCTTGGATGAGAGGAAATACACCAGGGAGAAGGAGGTTCCAAGTGGGCTTGGAGGCCTGGAGTGCATCTGTTTCAGTGCGAGGAGCATAACAGGAAAAACAGATGAACTTAGGGCCTTAACGTTTGCGAGGAACTTGGATGTGGTTGCACTGATGGAGACTGTGGTTAATGGAAGGGGAGCAGTGGCAGCTCAATATTCCTGAGTATAAGTGTTTCAGGCATGACAGAGAAGGGTCCAGAAGAGGTGGGGGAGTGGCGTTGTTAGTTAGAGAGAGAGCATCACAGCGGTGCAGAGGGAGGACAATACAGAGGAGTTAGAAGTGGAGTTGCTGTGGGTGGAGTTGAGGAATAGAAAGAGAGCAATTACTATGCCAGGGGTGTATTATAGGCACCCAATAACCCACAGGCACTGGAAGAAGGCATATGTAAAGACATTCTGGATAGGTGCAAAAAGAACAGGAAGTCGTTATAGTGGGAGATTTTAATCTCCCTGGAGTGGATTGGAAGGTACCTAGAGCTGGAGGTTCGGATGGGGAGGAATTTGTAAAATGTGTATTAGAAGGATCGTTGGAGCAGTATGTAGCTAGTCCGACTAGAGAGGGGGCTATACTGGATTTAGTTCTGAGTAATGAGCCAGGGCAGGTGGTTGATGTTGTAGTAGGGGAACATGTGGCTAACAGTGACCACAATTGTGCCTACTTCAGGGTACAGATGGGAAAAGATGCTTGTTGCCCTAGGGGCAGGGTGCTGAATTGGGGGAAGGCTAACTACAGTCGGATTAGGCAGGAACTTATGGAAACTGATTGGGAACGGTTGTTCGAGGGTAAGTCCACGTTAGGCACGTGGGAGACTTTCAAGTCTCTGAAAATGTTGCAAGAAAGATATGTGCCGGCTAAGAGGAAGGATGGGAAAGGTAGGATAAGAGAGCCATGGATTAGTAGGGATATTGAGGACTTGGTTAGGAAGAAAAGAGAGGCGTATTATAGGTCAAAGCAGCTGGGAACGGAGAGAGCATTGGAGGAATATAGAGAGAGTAGGAGGGAGCTCAAATGGGGAGTTAGAAGGGCAAAAGGGGGGCATGAGATGGTTTTGGCAGATAGGATTAAGGAAAATCTAAAGGCTTTTTACTCCTACATTAGGAATAAAAGGCTGGTGAGAGGAAAAAAATTGGACCTGTTAAGGACCGAGGAGGAGAACTGTGCTTGGAGCCCGAGAGAATGGGAGAGATCCTGAAAGAATACTTTGCGTCAGTATTCACGAAGGAGAGGGGCGTGTTGACCAGTCCTGTCTGTGAGGGAGTTGTAGACCAGTTGAGGGAAATATCCATACCGAGGGAGGAAGTGTTAGAGCTTCTAGGTAGCATTAAAACTGATAAATCTCCGGGGCCTGATGGTATTTATTTCAGGCTGCTTAGGGAGGTGTGAAGTGAAATTGCTGGGCCTCTGACGCAAGTCTTTGTCTCTTCTTTGGACACAGGTGAGGTCCCAGAGGACTGGAGAATAGCTAATATTGTACCGTTGTTTAAAAAGGGTAGTAGGGATAACCCTGGAAATTATAGGCGATGAGTTTGACATCAGTGGTAGGGAAGCTGTTGGAGGGGATTCTTAGGATGTATAGGCACTTAGAGCGTTGCGATCTGATTAGGAATATGCAGCATGGATTTGTTAAAGGGAGGTCATGCCTTACGAATCTGGTAGAATTTTTTGAGGATGTGACGAAAACAGTCGACGAAGGGCGAGCCGTTGATGTCGTCTATATGGATTTCAGTAAGGCATTTGACGAAGTCCCTCATGGGAGGTTAGTTGAGAAAGTCAAGGCTAATGGGATACAAGGACAGGTAGCTAGATGGATAAGTAACTGGCTTGGTAATAGGAGACAGTGAGTAATAGTGGAAGGGTGTTTTTCTAGCTGGAGGTCAGTCAGTAGTGGTGTGCCGCAGGGCTCGGTACTGGGATGTCTTCTATTTGTAATATATATAAATGACTTGGAAGAGTGGAGTGATCAGCAAGTTTGCAGACGAAACAAAGATGGCTGGACTTGCGGATAGTGAGGAGCATTGTCAGGTGATACAGCAGGACGTAGGCTGGTAGCTTGGGCGTATAGATGGCAGATGGAATTTAATCCTGATAAATGCGAGGTGATGCATTTGGGGAGAAAGAATGTAGTGGGGAGGTATATGATAAAGGGTAGACCTATTAAGAGTATAGAAATGCGGAGGGACCTGGGAATGCAGGTGTACAAGTCTCTGAAGGTGGCAGAGCAGGTGGAGAAGGTTGTGAAGAAAGCATATGGTATGCTAGCCTTTATAGGAAGGTATAGATTACAAGAGTTGACCTTTAATGTTGCAGTTGTACATAACATTGGTTAGACCTTATTTGGAATACTGGTCCAGTTCTGGTTGCCTTATTACCGGAAGGACGTGGAGACACTGGAGAGAGTGCAGAGGAGGTTTACCAGGATGCTGCCTGGTATGGAAGGTCTGAGGAGAGGTTAGGCAAATTGGGGCTGTTTTCCTTAGAAAGATGTAGACTTAGAGGAGATCTAATAGAGGTGTACAAGATTGAGGGGTATAGATAGAGTAAACAGGGTTAAGCTTGTTCCTAGCATAGACTCAAATAGCACGAGGGGTCATGGACTTAGAGTGAGGGGAGTAAGGTATAATTTGGATGCTTAGAGGGAGTTTTTTCACACAGAGGGTGGTGGGGGTATGGAATGCGCTGCCAAGTAAAGTGATGGAGGCAGGCATTCTGGAGTTATTTAAGAGATACTTAACTGGGCACATGAACAGAATGGAAATGGAGGGATACAGAAAACTGATTTAAAATAAGCATCATGAGCATGGGAGTTCCCTGGGAAGTGTGTAAATTGTCGATGATATTGCTGTATTTGTTTTATCCTACAGGTACTTCTAACAAGGGGCTTACACGCGATGGGTCGTGAGAGGGCTGCTCTTGGATTTTTCTAGAGTATCCTAGTGCTGCACTTTGTTAGTGTACGCTTGACCTGGACCATTTGATGGGCAACATGACAGCTCAGTGACCATTGCTGTGCTGTGCAGATACGTAGATTTGGACCTGTGTCTGTGGGAGTTTGTGCATTCTCCCTGTGCTTGCGTGGGTTTTCTCCAGGTGCTCCGGTTTCCTCCCACATCCCAAAGGTGTGCTCTTAGGCTGATTGGCTGAACAAATTCTCTCTAAATTGTCTCAAATTTGGTTCTATTGCTAGATCTATAAACATAGATAGGGATGACAGGGATCATGGGTAGAAGTGCGAACATCGAGGTGGCAGCACGGGCTTGTTGGGCTGAAGGTCCTGTTTCCCGTGCTGTTTTGTTCTTGGTTCTAAATACAAATAGCTTTTTCTTTGTATGATCTCAACTTTAGCTAAGCAATTTGATTCACAAGGGAATTTTTAAATTAAAATCATTGACATAGAATTGTGGTTTGGAACCATAGAAAAGTTATGGTGTAGAAAGATGCCGTTCAGCCCATTGTTAGTTGTGCAGACCAAAAAGAGAACAAAGAACTAACCGCTCGTTTTAATCCAATTTTCCAGAACCTGGTCTATAACCTTGCAGGTTACAGCACTTTAGATACAGATTCTGGTATCTTTTTAAATGAGTTAAGATTTCAGCCTTGACCAGTGAATTCTTGATCTCCATCACGCTCTGGGTGGGAAAACTTTCTCATGTCCATCTAATCCATCCACCAATCTCATTGAGAGCAAGTGGAAGATCAACAGTGATCTTATTGAATGATGGAGCAAGTTCAAAGAACAGAATGGCCAAATCCTGCTCGTATTTCTTACAAGTTTGTTGCTGTTTCTTTTGAAATATTACTACAAATTTAAAAATGTATTTTTATTGATGTATAGTTGTATTTAGTTGTATAATCTAGTTTTAAAGTAGGCATTATTATTTGGAATTATTGGCATTCAGTCGAGGACTGACAAAGTAAATCATAAGATATGTCAAATAAATAAAATGTAAGCTGTCTTACTGGATTATATGAAGGAATAAGCATTGATTACATTGGAAAATAATGATTTGTAGCAGTAGGTCTTAGTTTAGTGTCTTGCCAGTGTGAAAGTGAGCTGTCAAATGTTTGATGCAAAAGTTGCATTTGCCATTTTTGATTTGTTAGTTTTCTGGTTGATTTAGTCTTCTGATGCAAAATGCACGCAATTCACTGAATTGAAGATCTGACCCATCATGTTCAACATCAACAGAAGTAGTGTTCAGGATGTGAATGTTTTAGAGTGGCATAGGAAGTTACTTTATGCTGAAGATAGAATTTCTTTTAAATAGCACATGTCTATTGTGTTTCACCTAAATTGTTTCTGTTTATCAATTGAGATATTAAAGAATAGAAGATAAACACAAATTACTCTGGATGCTGGAATCTAAAACCGAAAGAGGAAATTTGGGAAGATCTCTGCAGGCCTGGCAGCATCTATAAGGGGAGAAAAGAGCTGATGTTTTGAATTCAGATGACCCTTTGTCAGAGCTTTGACGAAAGGTCACCTGGACTCAATGTCAGCTCTCTCTTCTCCTAAGAAAGAGAAGATACTTTGTTTTGTTAATTAAGAGCATGTTTGTTTCAAGAAGAGAGATTGAGTTCTACTACAATTATGATTTGATTCACTTTTTCAGTAGAAGCAATTTTCACTCTCCTCCTCCTTCCATGTATTCAGCAAAATGATCCATCTGATAGCTGTTGCAACGAGAATGGTTCTGATGCCACCAGGAATGTATATACTACATTATACTAGTCAAATATGTATACTACCCACCAACCTGGCCTCTAATTGCTGCTCCTTCACACTCTCCTCTTGGCCTCTTCCCCCGCCTCCGCCCCCTCCCCCTCCTTTTCCATTTCTTGATTTTGCGTGAGTGTGTTCAATTCATAGAAGATTGGTGTCTGTGATACTGGGGACCTCGGTGAGGTTGACATCAGTCATCTATGTGGCACTTCTCACTGAAGGTGGCTGTAAAAGCTACAGCGCTCTCGTCCACAATGACGTGATGGCTGCTCCATCATTAAGACTGTGGATGTACCTCCTCCCACTGGCTTAATTGTCCACCATCATTCATAACTGAATGTGGTAGGACTGCAGAGTTTAGATCTGATCTGTTAGTTCCTTAGGATTTCTTAGCTCTTGCATCTGTCATTAATTGTTTGCTGTGGCCCTGTGAGTAGCACTGTTGCTTCTAGATTCAAGTCAAATTCCAAAACATCAGCTAACATTCAATATATGGAGCATTGCACTATTCAAGGGGCTGCATTTCAGATGAGATAAACTCAAGTCATTGTCTCTCCTGTAATGATGAACATAAAGGATCCCATGGTACTATTTTGAAGAAGAGCAGGACGTTAGTCTCAATGCCAATGATCTATGATTGAGCCTCAAACAATACCAGAAGTGCAGATTATGTGGTCATTATCTTTTGCTTTTATTAGAGTTTGCCATGCACAAATGCCTTCATTATAACTGTTTCAAAAGTACTTCAGTGGCTCTAAAGCGATTTTGGATGTCCTGTGCTCATGAGAAGCACCATATAAATTCCAGTGATTTTTGTTTATTTTTGTGAACTTGGACTTTGATATCAGCAGCTGATCTATCCATCTGAGGGCATAGTAAACTCTTTGTTACTCTATAAATGTTGAAAGAGGCAGAACTCTTTATAAACATATAATCAAGCACATTGTACTTTTGGTGTCAGGTGATGATTGGAGATGGTTAAACTGGCTACAAGACATGATATGGCTGATTTCCAGAAAATGGGTTATACTTGACTGCCATATAATGGTACCTCAATAAAATCTCAGTAAGGAGATCCACCTCCCAATTTGTGTTGAGAAAATATTCCAGATAGTGGAGGAAGCCCTATTCCCACCTGAATGCGTCACTATGTAACCCAGTGTGCCTACAAATATTGTGTAAAGACTAAAGCAGCATATTCAAATGAAAAAAATGGTAAAGTAGTACATATATGAAAAAGTCTTTATTTATTCTGTTGCCACCTCACATTGGCCTGACCTTGTGAAATGTCAGTGGTTTGTATTGTAAAATGTCAAGAGTTAGCTCCAGAGAAATTCAGTAATTTTTTTCTGCTTAGCATGCTGTCTTCAGATGCACATGGTACAATCTGCCATATTGTCAGTGTAGTAAAACATGTTTGGAATGATTTTTGCGCTACAGTGCAAAATCTGTGTGGCCTTGGGAAACAGGCTGGCAGACAGGCATTCATCAGATTTTTCAGGGCCATCAGCCTCCTTAGAAGCCATGATTTTGTACTTCTGTGTGGCCTAACTACCCTGGTCAGCATCATTATATGACAAGCTTCAACAAGTTTAGGTAATCAGGAGTTACCTGTGTGGAACTTGGGCTCATCATGGGCATCATTCTGTGGCGTTTGCTATTCTGTCAGTGGGAATGGTTGACAAATTTGACATAACAGGAATTTTATGTCATCTGAGTTTTACTCACTATGCTGATTAAGCTTGGGCTGCCTCTTTTCAACGATGTGATTAACATCTCTTTATTGATTATTCAGCCTGGAAATAGGGTCATCAGAGGTTAAGTCGTGAATATGCATTCTTGTAGTAGTGGACTGACAGCAGCAGGTTATGTTCCTGTCAGATGACATCACAAATTCTCTTTTCGCAATGTGTAAATAGCAGTTAAGAATATTTTCCACTTTTTATAGTAAGACAAAACACAGTGTCATTTTCAGCAACATAAATCTGAACTATGCACTTTCTTCCTCCTGCTTCCTGGTTCAAGCCTGGAAACACTGAAAGTAATTATTAGGCACCCCTCTCCTGCCTGTTGCTCAAGTTAACGGCGAAGACTAGATGTTTCTGCACCTCAGTCATTTATTAATGTATTGACCAATGGAATTGTCAGTGGAAACAATATTCGAGAATTCCATAATAAAAACAGGAAATGCTGGAATAACTCAGCAGGTCTGGCAGCTTTTCTGAAGAAAGAAACAGAGTTAATGGTTTGAGTTGAATATGATTTTGTTATTTTATTCTAGAATTCAATGTTAGGGCCAATTTTGGATTTTCCATGTTACATTTTATTCCAACTGCTTTGCCTTAATTTATGGCTTATGATTTATTGTTCTATGCCCTAATATTATGTTTTATAATTTATAGGCAGCTGATGAGCCTGCCTATCTCACAGTGGGGACAGATGTTAGTGCCAAGTACCGTGGTGCCTTCTGTGAGGCAAAGATCAAGACCGTGAAGCGGCTGGTAAAGGTCAAGGTGTGTTCCTTGCTGTTCATCAGAATTCCGTTCTTTTTATTTAGCTACTTTTGACTTGAGATTTTTACTATAAAATCTTGCTGAAATGTAATTTTTAGTATGTTAAACCTATTTTTGTCATGTCATATTATCTAGGTTATCTTTAAGCATGACAGTTCTACACAAGTTGTCCAGGATGACCAAGTGAAAGGTCCATTAAGGGTATGTATGACTTTTCACTGATGTTTTGCTTGAATTCCTCCAATCTAAAACTTCCATTGGTGGAGAAATTAACCCACCATCAGACCACCTCTCTTTGCATTTTTATAACATTAACAGCCTTTATCCAGGATTCGTAACGACTGGAAGGATAAGTGAGAGGGAGGAACAGCAGCAATGATAAGGGGGCAGCAAGAGAAATGCTCAGCAAAATGAGGTTCCACTGTTGATGGCGGTGATTGGAGAGAGAGAGAGAATGAGGTTAGCAATGACCAGAAGGGATGAGGAAAGACTGGCGGCGAGCAGGAAGGTTAGCAATGTTTGGGAGGGTCAGCAAGGAAAGTGGTTCCTGGCAACTGGTGGCACCAAATAAGTACATCAGGGGAAAGGTCAGTGAGAAGGAAGCTCAATGGCGACCTGAAGAATTGGGCAAAGGGAAGGTTGGCAGTGATTGTTCAGAATCTAGCAACACCAATTTTAAATCCAACCAATTTATTTGATAGTAAATCTGCGAGCTTTCAACCTTTTCGTCTTCGTCATGGCATTTGCCATACTGAGCCTGACTGATTATCTTAAATGGTTGTTAGCATAATTCTTGTTCAGGATTGTTCAGCAAGTGCTGTCCAATCACAGAATTATAGGCAGTAATGGACACTTCTAAAAATTGCCTTTTTAAAGAATTTTCATTTTTACAAACAATGCAACAAGCCTTCAGATTAATACAGGACAGCTTTCATTTTCAGTAAATATATGCAGAAAGAGACAAAAAAAGTACCACTCAGTTGGTTCAGATTATTCATTGTATCCAGCACCTCTCATCGTACAAATAGTGAAAGGATATATTGAAAATTGGGGTACGTCAGGATACAGCCATAATTGGCTTAGCATTGCACACCATCAGTCACAGAATAATAGCAACAGAGCTACAAAATCTATGGAAATCGTGTAAGAATAATTCATAGTATGGAGCCTAAAACTTTAATATAGGGGTGCCGTACATGTGAAATATTTCCACTTTAGCTCAAAGTAAACAGGCCAAGAATCCCATTGGGATACATTCCATATTAAATGTATGCCAATTCTGAATTGAAGGAGGCTTACCAATAATCCATGAGCAAAGGATATTTTTTGTGCTGCAAACGTTAGGATAATTATACAGTCTTTTCCCATTGGCACATTTTATCTTTCTATCAGAGAGACCCAGTATTAAATGCAAGGGATTAAACTCGAAAGTTGTATTAAGAATCCTAAGAAGATTTAATTGTGATACAGGACCAAAAACAGTACAGGTGATTTTGCCATGTTCATTTGCACTTCCGGCACAATGGGAACATTAGTCAGGGTTAAACCTTTGCTGTAAGCTTGGAATAATATTCAGACCATGTAATAATCTTATGCTGAATCTTTTGTCCTTCTTCAGACTGAGATTTTATTAGCACATTCCCAAATATCACCCCGTGTCTCCTCATCAATATTTACAGCAAGGTCTCTTTCTAAATGTATTCTCACAGGATCTTGGGCATAAAGTGGCATAAAATTTACTAATTAATTGCTTAGGTTCCGAAGATATCAGGATTTTTACAATTAGTGAAATCTCAAAAAGAGTTGCCTTATTAAGGACAAAATCCCAAACTTGAAAGTATCTAAAAAGGAGTGTTTTGGAATATCAAAGTGTTGACACAGCTCCTCAAAAGATAATAGGGTTGTGACATTAAACAGCTTATAGAACCCCTGTATATCTTTGCAGATATTGAAACCCACGTCCATGAGACTGAGTGGGAAATCTGGATTACTCTGAATGAGAAAAATAATAGAAGTCAAATTAGATCTTCCCTCTAACTTTCAGACCATCCTCCAAACTTCTGAAGAATTAATAAGAGGATTATCATACTTTACTAACACAGCCTTAGGATATCTAAGCAATAAAATTGACTAAGTAAGAGCACTGACCAGCTTCAAAGTCAAGCTATGTGGATGAAGGATCTTCCCTAATTCATTCACATATAAACCTAAGGTAGGAGATGAACTGATAGATTTTAATTTTTGGCAACCTCAGCTCCTCCCCTTTAGAACAAGCAGCTGCAACTTGGCTAATTTTAAACAAGGATTCTTCCTTTTCCAGGCAAAAGAACTAAGCATCCTATTAATTTCTTCAAGGAACTTTGCAGACAACAAGATAGGGTAGCATTTTTGAAGGATAGAGTAGCCTAGGTGGTACTTCAGCCAGGAAATCACTAAGGAGGACCAATGACATAGGCCCCACTTAGTAGAAGCCAACACTGGAGGGGAGTTTGTCTTGCATAACACTTGAAAGCAGGGGTAATGTGTATACCTAGATAAATAAACCCCAAACGGGGCTATCTAAAGGACAACTGAGAAGACATGATAGTCTCCAAGTTTGTGAAGTTAAAAAAAATACCCCCTTGGTCGTTCAGGCTGTGCACTAGCGCCGCGAGCTAGGAGAATGTGGGAGGGTGCAATTCACGGGATTCCCGTGAGTGTTCACATCCTGCTAGCATCTCCCAGCACTGACGGTTTGCTCCATGCCAGAAAGTGGCAGAACTAGCATTTAAATGGTATTTTACATATTATTTAAATGCTATTAGCAGACCTGGGACTGAATTCTCTGGACCCACTAGCCTGTTTCACCCCAGCAGGGATTACACTAGCTCCCCTCTTTCAGGGAGCGACAGCTCAACCTTGCTGGTTGAAGGGGGGGCAATTGGAGCCCAATTACTATTATATCCTATCATTATTACATGAGTTTCAGCTCTTGATAAATGCAGTCTGGTCCTCTGAAAATCACAGGAAGCATTTTCTCCAGACACACTGCCAGAACTGTGGACAACAGCCTTTCAGAAATGCACTGCTCAGGATTCTTGACTGGTATTTGGATTAATGCAATATTTGTTTCACAAAATAACTGTGGTAGCAGACCTGCTTTAAGTGAATGATTCCACATACCAATAAATGGATCTATTAACAAGTCCTTTAAATTCCTTGTAGAATAGCTTTGATTGCTGCCAGAGATAAGAACATTCGAAGCTGCTGTCTGGTCATCCAAGGAAGGGGGAAGCTGAAGGGAAGAAAACAAATGCTCCATAAATGCCAGAGCCTCATCAACTTGATCTGATTTGTATAAATTGATACAAAAATCCTTGAAAGCTCCATTAATTTTCTCGGCTCCACTGCCTCCTACTTCCCCCAGAGTTCTGCATCAAAGCAGTTGCCTGAGAATATTTTTTTTTTCTTGTAAGAAAAGCCATATACCTACCTGGTTTATTTGCAAATTCATAAACCTTCTATCTAGCAAACTTCAAACTCTTCTCAGAACATAAGAAATAGGAGCAGGAGTAGGCCAACTAGCCCCTCGAGCCTGACCCGCCATTCAACAAGATCATGGCTGATCTGAAATGGGTCAGTTTCACTTTCCCACTTTCTTCCCATAACCCTTAAGTCACGGGTAGATAAATTTCTGATAGACAAGGGAAAAAAATATGTTCAGCGAGGTATCCTCCTTCAATGGGCACAGAATTGCAGAGACTCACCACCCTTTGAGTGAAGAAGTTCCTCCTCAACTCTGATTTAAACTGCCACCTCCCTTATTTTGAGGCTGTGCCCTCTAGTTCTGCTATCCTTTCTAAGCAGGAAGAATCTCTCTACCTATCTAACCCCTTCATTATCTTGTATGTCTCAATAAGATCCCCCCCCCCCCTCAGCCTTCTAAACTCCGAGTACAGATCCAGTCTATTCAATTTCTCCTTATAGGCTAACCCCCTCATCTCTGGTATCAGCCTAGTGAACCTTCTCTGCACTCCCTCCAAGGCTAATATATCCTTTCGCAAAAAGGATATTTTTGCGTAATATCCTTCGCAAAACTGCACACAGTACTCCAGTTGCGGCCTCATCAGTGCCCTGTACAGGCAAGACCTCCTTGCTTTTATATTCTATCCCGCTCGCTATAAAAACCAACATTCCATTCGCCTTCTTGATCACCTGCTGCACCGGCAGTCTGGGTTTTTGTGATTCGTGCACAAGGAGCCCCAGGTCCCTCTGCACTGTAGCATCCTGAATTAACAGGAATCTTATGCCATCAATGTCACCAGATTAGGACTCTTATAATCCATCTCAAATTTGGTCAGCTGGATTTGGAAGATTTGACTACTGGTTAGTCAAAAATGAGACGACCAAACGTGTAGCAAAAGCCTTATAGTTCTCCCAAAGGGTTGTCTTGTATCAGAAAGAGAATTAACTAAGTTAAAAGTATCACATTCATTTCTAAAGAACAAAATAAATATATGGTCCCTGAGTAGAGATGTATTAAATCTCAAAGATCTAAATCAATGTTGGGCCCCCTTCAGAAGAAATTCTAAAAAGATCAGGTATAGGCTATACTACTGGATGCAGAATCATCTTGGCATATTAAAAAAATAAATGGGGTGCTGAGGAAAAAATGAACTCTTTATCCTTGGAATGTAAAGTTCTCCACACATCTAAGAACCCCATCTTTTCAGAAGCTGAAGATAACGCCCTTGCTTACTGAATAGGAGGTTCCTTGTTACAGGGAGTTAAGATGGTAATTAAAATCACCACCATTAAAGGAGTAATCAGAGGCCAATTCAGCAAAGTTCATAAAGACTTTAGTGATAAAATCCAGGGGATAGTTTGGAGGGCTGTTCATTATTGATAAATTTTCCCCATATACCAGCCCCTTAACACACCTTCCTACCCCTTTCACAGTGCTCTCTAAATTAAAAGGTAGATTTTTATTAACCAACATTGCTGCCCCTTGACTTTGGATCGAAAAAAGAAGTAAAAAGAAAATATCTTTTTCACCCAATCTCTTCTGAAGGTGTTCCCTCTCATCTAAAGTTTCTCGCAACAAAGCTATGTCAACTTTCTCCTTCTTAAGAAAAGGCAGAAATTGTTTGGTTAAGCTGCAAATTCACCATATGTTCCAAGAAAAAATCTTTAAAGTAGTTACTTCCATTGCTAATTCAGCCACAGAGGATATAAGTTTTGTTTAGTCATCTGTGGGACATGAGCATCACTGCCTGGCCAGCATTTATTGCTCATCCCTAGTTGTCTGAGAGCGATTGAGAGTTGCATGTAGGCCAAACCAGGTAAGGACGGCAGATTTCCTTTGCTGAAGGACATTAGAACATTACAGCACAGAACAGGCCCTTCGGCCTTCGATGTTGCGCCGACCAATATAAAAAGCAATGCCCCTCCAAACTAAACCATTCCCTTCTCTTCCATATACTTATCAACTAACCTCTTAAACGCCACCAAACTTGGCGCATCTACAACTGCTGCAGGCAGGGCATTCCACTCCCGAACACCCTTTGGGTAAAGAACCTACCTCTGATATCCGTCCTATAACTATCACCCCTTAATTTAAAGCTGTGTCCCCTCGTGCTAGCTTTCTCCATCCTAGGAAAAAGGCTATCACTGTCCACCCTATCTAAACCTCTAATCATCTTATATGTTTCGATTAGGTCCCCTCTTTGCCGCCTCCTTTCTAACGAAAACAACCTCAAATCCCTCAACCTCTCTTCATAAGACCTGCCCTCCATACCAGGCAACATCCTGGTAAACCTCCCAGGTTTCCTGTCCAAAGCCTCCACATCTTTCTTATAGTGCGGGGACCAGAACTGCACACAATACTCCAAGTGCGGCCGCACTAGAGTTTTGTACAGTTGCAACATGATGTTGCGGCTCCGAAATTCAATCCCCCTATCAATAAAAGCTAAGACTCCATATGCCTTCTTAACAACCTTATCGACTTGACTGCCTATTTTCAGGGATCTATGCACATACACACCAAGATCCCTCTGTTCATCAAGACTACTAAGAATCCTACCATTAGCCCTATACTCTACACATTTATTATTTCTGCCATAGTGCATTACCTCACACTTTTCCACATTAAACTCCATTTGCCACCTCTCGGCCCAGATCTGCAACTTGTCCAAGTCCCTCTGCAAACTATAACACCCCTCTTCACTATCTACCACTCCACCGACTTTAGTGTCATCTGCAAATTTACTAATCCATCCTTCAATACCCTCATCCAGATCATTTATAAAAATTACAAACAGCAGGGGCCCCAAAACAGACCCCTGAGGTACACCACTTGTCACCGAACTCCACGATGAATATCTCACATCAACCACCACCCTCTGTCTTCTATCTGCTAGCCAATTCCTAACCCAATTAGCTAAATCACCATTGGTGACATTGGTGAACCGAATGGGTTTTTCCAACAATCCGACAATGGTTTCATGACCTACAGTAGATTCTTAATTCCAGATATTTTTGTATTGAAACTCCAACTTCTGCCATAGTAAGATTTGAACTCGGGTTCCCAGAACATTAGCTGAGTCTCTGGATTAATAGTTTAGTCATAATACCACTTCTTTGGTCAAAGCCAATTGTCTCTCCTAATACAGTGCACAGTGTCCCCCACCTTCACAACCACTAATTGGTCTGCCCCCTCCCAGAAGGTCCCCCCCTTAACAAGTGTGACTATATCTATAAAATGCACGTCATTCTTAACGACTGGTCCAAATTCATATCCATGCACGAGTAACTAAAGTTGTACAAAAATGATGTCCCCTTTACCCTACCTTAATTATGAAATGGGTTTTGCACCCTATTTCAGCATTAAGCTTGCATGGTGAGCAAATTGCTCAGGCTCTATTTACAAGATTACTGGTCTAGCCAATTTTATAGTGTATGGAACTGTAGAATCCCAATGTGTGTATTGACTCGTGAAAGTAGGCTTGTGGTAGACAGTAGTAGTGAATTCTTTGTCAGATTTATCAACTGCAACGTGAAGGAAAGGGAGTTTGTTTGATTGCTCTGTTCCAAAGGTGAATTTGAGCATAGGATGGAGTCCATTAATATGTATAAGGAAATTCTTACATGCAGCTGAGGATTCAAATATATCATCTACATATTGGAAATGTGCAAGTGATAGGAGGTTACGTGTCAGTCTATCGAAGGGACGTTTCTTGTGGAAACCAACATGGATGTTTGCGAGACTTGGACCTACAGAGGATCCCATGACAGCATCA
Source organism: Sphyrna mokarran (assembly GCA_024679065.1). NCBI lineage: Eukaryota > Metazoa > Chordata > Chondrichthyes > Carcharhiniformes > Carcharhinidae > Sphyrna > Sphyrna mokarran. The sequence goes on from JAGIQG010000015.1 coordinate 41,065,674, forward strand.
TCTAATTGGACACACATAGTATTGTTAAAATTTAATTCTGCATGAATGCTGAGTTCATAAGTTCAATGAATGTGGATTTTGACGTTGGCAGCATTCTATATTACCAAAGTGATGCAGTACAACTGTTTATGCCATCCTTGGGCAGCATATTGGTGAATAGGCTAGCTAGCACTGTTGAATGAGTACATGGACATGATATTGCTTTTGAAATGCAAATCTTGTATTTGTCTTTGCAAAGGTGAAAGAACCTTTCTCCATATGTGTGAAAAACCTGGTCAGAATTGATTGTAGCAGTTAATCCAATTTGGCCAGTTTATATTTCGCAGAACTACTCATAATTAAGGTAGAGCGTAAAAGGACATCATTTTTGTGCATCTTTGGCAAATCGTGCATCAGCGGACCAATGGATATGACTTTGGACCCGTCATTAAGAATGATGTGCGTTTTATGATATAGTCACACTTGTTAAGGGTGACTGTGCCAGTCCCTTTGTCAGGTTTACCGATATATATGTCTGGGTTGGCCTCGAGGCCTCGGTTCTTCAAGACGTTTATGTTGTGTGTGCAGATCAGCCAAATAGTTTGGTGAACTACGATATGCGTGTGCTAGGTCAGCTAGGCATGTTTACAATTTTTCAACAATACTCAAGTTCTATACTATCAAATAACTATTTAAAAATGATTGGATGTAGTTCATGATTGTTGACCAATTGGTACAATTAAAATAAAACCACTCTAGATTTTCTTTGAATCTTGGAATATTTGCAAGCCGAATGACACAGTACCTAGGGAAGATATTATTAAATGATTTAATCTGGTTTGTAAAATTGTTGGACTTCTGAATTATAACATTTTGATTGTCATCAAAAACAAGATAGGATGTATTTTATGACTGCCTTCTTCCCACCTGCAATTTTAGTTGAGCACATATTTTACTTGATGTAGTGTGGCACGTGACAGATATATAGCTGAAGTGATGGAAATTATACAATGTATTGTCATTTAGATCAGAAACATAGAGTACACTCAAAATGATATTTTATCATTTTAAAGTAGGCTCATTTGTGATTCTCAAAAATTGACTAAAAACACTAAAGTGAAACTAATCATGATTAAATCTAAAGAATAATTAGATCTCTAGTTTGATTTCTGCTTTTGTTTGATTTGACTTTTGAATTTGAACATCGATGCATGGTTAGAAATAAAATTTAATTAAGAAATCTAGTTACAGAATAGTATTCCATATCAGCTGAATTGGGTCACCTAATTGGTTACTGATTGATATATGTAGAAAATAGCTCATGTTAATTATTAGCTTTTCTTAATGGAAGTATTGCTTCACGTGGTTACATGATGTAGATGAATGTGGTTTTGACATGTTTGTCCTTTGCAGCTTTATATGGTATAACATGGCAGTGATTTTACTTCCACTTGATCCAGAGTGCACTTACCACCTTTTCTCTATTCTATTTGATCTCCATAAGCATAATGCTACCTAAAGTGGACAAGCTTAGAAATAGTCTCCAACAATGTAGAAAGATCTTCTATTAATTGATTATGCTCATTTGCCAATGCCTTGCTCTGGTGTTAAAATAATTCATGTTTTTCCTAATCATTAACAAATGGTTTCAGTCAAATCTGAGACTTCTGATCCCTTATGAGCAACATTTCTACAGAATTAAACAATTTAATTGTAACAGCAATTTTCTATTGTCCTGTAAGGTGGAAGCAGTAGAGAGTTGGAGTGGTTCAGTGGTATCTCCTTGCCTCTGAACCAGAAACCCAATTTCAAGTTTCACTTCAAGAATTGTTGACTATAAAAGACCTCAGCTGCTGTTGCAGGCAAGCTAGTGTGCATTGATGCTAATCCCCAGCCTAGATAAACAGACAGGGTTAATGGTAGGAAGTGTATTTGGCTGTAAGACCATTGCCAAATCCAAAAAATGGAAAGTTGGTCTGAAGGTGTGGTCAGCTAGTGATGACTCCATGTAATGTGGAAAAGGCTGAAAAATGACAGGTGGTTAGTCGTGAGCTATGAAAGTATAATAAGGCAGGGCCAGGGAAGACTGTCAGGTATTCCAGTGCACATCCAGTGCAGCCGTACCTCCTCAGCCATTAGAAAAGGTACTTGCTGAGAGAGCCAAAAGGAAAGAAGAATCAGGCCAACTTTAGGAAAAGTATTTTTGAGCAAATTACTCTTATGTTTTCAAAAGTTGCACATTACCAAGGATTGTCAGCAGGGTGTTTTAATTCATTCATGGATGTGAACATCAGTGGCAATGAAAGCTTTTATTGCCCGTCCCTAATTGCTATCAACCACCACTACTTTATCCTTATAGTCTGTGGTGGTAAGGGTACTCTCAAAGTTCTAATAAGTAAGGCATTATAGAACGTTAATCTGGCAGTGATGGAGAAATAGTGATATACTTTGATGTCAAAATAGTGTGTAATTTGAAAGAGAGACTGTAGGTGATGTTCTTGTGCCTTTGCTGACCTTATCCTTCTGGATAATGAAGATCATGAGTTTGGGATGTGTTTTCTCAAAAAGCCTTGGCAAGTTGCTGCAGTGCATCTTCTATAAATTCATCCTGCAGCCATGGTGCATCAGTGGTGGAATGAATGGTTGTTTAACAAGATGAATTTAATTCCAATCAAATAGGTCCTATTGAGATAGTATTGAGCTTGGAGTTTGTTAAATCACTGCTCTAGCCAATACAGCAGTGGAATTGCAGCTGAAAGATCAGGTTTGAAGTGTTAAGTTAAGCTAATTAGGCACAGCCTCACCAGGGCAGTGCTTTCCAATGTCATTTTGCTGTTTACAATAGTCTTAAAATGGTGCCACAATTAGAAATATGAATGTTGGCATTAACATTTGAGGGCTGACATAAATTGGTAGAATGTTCCTTCCTTTAAAAACAAACATGCATGATTTCTTTAGGGAACTGCTTAATCTATGTTGTGTCCTTTAATTTTGTGGCAAAGACATAGTATAGAAGTGTGGGAGCACAGACATGAGCTTTTTTCCTTTTTTCCTCTTCAGTTCTCCTGACTAAAGGCAGGTCTGACCATCGTGCCACAATCTCCACCTGGCAGGAACCAGGTTCCAAATTCATCCCAAACAGAATCATTACCAAATCCTCTGTTGTTGGCTCCAATCTGATCACAGTGGCTGGGCATCCTGCCAAAAGAGCCTACTGGTTTATCAAGGAGTCCAAATTGCTGTGGCAATATTCACTCTTAAATGAATGTTATAGTCCAGAACTACGAAGTGATCATAAATGCTGCAATTTTTTTCATCACATAGCTGATCAGGAATCTCTCCCACTCTTACTGCCTGCCGTCTGCGTATGTTGGAAAGATTTACAAGTTGATATTTGGCCTTTTCTGGCTATATTATGCACACACCTTCCTGTGCCATAAGGCCCAGGAGTGAAACTTGAACTGAGAGCTTCTGGCTCAGAGAGAGGATCACTAGCTACAAGATCTTTCCTGACATAATTTTTTGTTCCAAGACATTTTATATTGGCATCAATGTTGTATGTTATTTCAAAATATTACAAGTAACCTTACAAGAAAATGCGTGCTCCCTGCAACACATTCATTTTAATCTAGTCATTCCTTCCTTACACAAGTTGACGAGTATCTTGTTGCATGATTATTGACACAGGCAGTACATCAGTGATGAAACCTCACTATAAAGTAATTCTTGGACAAAGAACAAAGAAAACGTGGTGATCTGTTTGATTTCTATGATTTTGTCCTTCACAGATTTATGCAAGTTATATTATTGCAACACTTTACATTTGATAGGTGCACTGTAAGGTTCATGTGGATTATGTTTGTTCCAAAATGCTTTGTGTTATGATGCAGATTGGCGCATCGGTGGAAGTGAAAGGATCTGATGGCTCTTACCAGGAGGCTGCCATTAACAAACTGACAGATGCCAGCTGGTATACTGTGGGTGAGTGAACTGCTTTATTTGTTTTGTGACTACCTTCAGTATGTTTTTGAAACTAGATTTATAATTCTGCTTGTTAAAATTCATAATGTTGTAGGAATGTATTAAGATGCTTAATTCAGATCAAGATATGTTATCCAAAACACTTGTGCATCACAATATATGTCACTAATCCCGTTCCAAAAGTCAAGTTACATTCAAGAAGAAACTCGGGCAATTTAGGAAAGAGGGATGAAAATCCAGAATATTTCTCTGACCAGCCACGCTGCACCCCACACCTTAGGCAATCTGCACTAATATAGGAAACCATTTGAGTCCTGATAATTTCTGCATTGCAAAGGTCCAGTTCTCACTGTACAATTCCCATTATTTCAGAGCATCGTAGAATCCCTATAGTGTAGAAAGAGGCCACCTGGCCCATCGAGTCTGTACTAATGACAATCCCATCTAGGCTCTATCCCCATAACCCCACACATATTGCCCTGCCTGACACGAAAGGGCAATTTTAGCATAGCTAATGGAGCTTCCAGAGGAAGCCCATGCAAGCACAAGGAAAATGTGCTCATATGGACACTCACCTAAGGCCAGAATTGAATCTGGGTCCTTGGCATTGTGAGGCTGCAGTGCTAACCATTGGGTCATTCTGCCACTCAAGTTTCATATGCTTTATATCCTTTAATAAATAGAGAAGTGTTAATATTTAAATTTAACAATTAAAACTGATCAATAGTGGCTCAGTTATTATCAAAAATAATATTCTTCAGAAAAATGAATATTGTAACCAGAATAAGCTTCAGAGTGGTATGTCTTTCAGTGGATAGATCCATAATATGTATGCATAATCAGACAGGATATGATGTCATCTGTCATGTGACAAGTTGGGCTGTGTTAGCTGATTTACCGAGATGTATCAGTAAGAGTTTTCCAGCAGAGCCTATATATTACTATAATTTTCAAGTTTTTTTTAAAAAAAATGTAGTTTACCAGTCCTCTTTGTAATTGGTGCACTTGTGTTTGTGTATATAAAAAAAACTCTTCACATTCTTGCATGTGGGAGAAGCATTCAGCTACCAAAGAATTTTTCTTAATCTAAGAGTTCTAAGTGTAATTGGCAGATAAAAGAATGGATTTTCAGGAATTGTGGTGTCAGATGAACCAAAGCTGTTCTGCATCTGAAACAATTAATTGTTAATAAAAAAACAAAATATGCTGAGAATATTTAGCAGAGCTAGCAGCATCTGTGCAGAGAGCAATATAGTTCATGTTTCAAGTCATTGTCTTTTCTCAGTTTTGATGAAAGGTCATCATCTTGAAACATGAACTCTTTCTCTCTTTCCATAGATGCTGAATATTTTCAGCATTTTCTATTTTATTTCAGATTTCTGGCAGTCACTGTATTTTTGTTTTTGTCTAGTTAATTATTCACCCATTTAATTATTTTTCTTAAGTTCTGTGTCTTTTGCTCTACAGTTACTTATCAAAATTCAAGGTGTGGCATAATTTTAGAGAAAATGTTTTTCTTCTATTGTGGGGAATTATCCTCGGCCTAAGCAGCCTATCCAGCCCAGCAATAAAGTTCTGTGGCGTGACTAAAACTTTCTGTAACTATTTTTGTTAACACATTGCCACCAAATGCATGCAGTACAAGCCTCTGTAAAACAGTTTGTAACAATCTCATGGCATGTTGATAGCATCAGTACAGATGACTTGGGTTTGGAAAGAGAAACAGTCTGCAGTATTTTGTATTATTAACTTCTATGCTTTAATCTTTGCTGTAAAGTGCACATAGATATGGAAGGAAGGTTTTAGTACAATCTGGGAATCACTATACCATGGTATATATGATAGCTGAGGAATAGACTGGTAATCTAATAAATAGAGATGAAAAGGAGTTTAGTTCATTTGATCTCATCCTTCAAAGTATCATTTTATCATCATTACAGTCCAATTTTAATGCTCTGAAGAGGGGACAGGACCTCAGTTTAACATTTCCATTGAAGGATGCAACTTCTGGCAACGTAGCTCTCCCTCTTTATGGCATTAGATTGTTAATCGAAATTATTACCTGCCTTTTTGGTGTGTTGTTGAACCTACTGATCTTCTGCTCCAGAAACAGGAGTGTATCCAACTGAGCAAATAATGCTTGGTGCCAGAAACGTTTTCACTTTTTAATAACTGAATTGATGTAAATCATTAGCGACAAACTGCTTGTTTAGCTTCCTGGCCCAACTCATCCTGCCATTATCTCTAGAAACGATGCATGCTATTGGTCCTCCCTTAGAATACCGGCAATTGAACCTTTATTCTTTTCATAGTTTAATTTTTGTTTAGTTTTCATTTTCCGGTTTTGTTCTTTTTCTGATGTTGATCTTTTTGTTTTCTAAACTGTATGCAGTGCTGCTTCTTAATGTTAACACTCATTTCCTAAGTATTATCTTTATTTGAGGTACTGCATGGCAAAAATGGGACTGTAATGCTGTATTTGTTATAACATGGTTAGCTCCCAAAAAACACATTATACTGAGAATTGTACTTTCTTCATTTCATGGGATATGGATGTCACTGCCAAGGGTAGCTTTTGTTTCCTGTCCCTAATAGCCCATTTTGGGGGGCAGTTATGGGCCCATCATTTCACTGTGAGTCTGGAGTCACAAGTAGGCAAAACTAGATGAGGACAGCAGATTTTCTTCCATAGAGAATACCAGTAAGTCAATTGGATTTTCACAAGGATAGATGATAGTTTCATTATCATGATATGAGATGATTCTGGCTTTCAAATCCAGAATTATTTAACTTAAATTTCACTGGCTGCTGTTGTAAGATTTAAACCTGTGTCCCCAGAGCATTATCCTGGATTTCTGAATTACTAGTCCAATGAAACTATCATTATGCCTCCTCTCCATTCCCCACATACTTAGATCTGTGGGTGTTCTTTCAATAACTTATTAATGGGAAACTTTTACCAAAAGGATTAAAGGTGATTTCATAAACCCCCTGGTGCAGTGGAAGATTCACCATTTCCTTCTGCCATATGAAGATCAGGTTTATCTTAAAAGATTACCTCACATGTAATTAGTGTTGCATACGTTCTTCCACTGGAGGCTGACTTTTTCAGAAGGGGGCTTTGCTTCTTGCCTCACGAGGCTAAATGCCATTGGCAAGAAAATGAAAGGGTCAGTAATAACATGGGTATGAACTTGATTGGGTATTAGGAAATGGTTGTGGTAAATAGTGTTTTTCAGATTGGAAGGCAGCTTTGTATTGGGATTCCTTGGGCGTGGGGGTCATCTTGGCATCTTTTAATGAGTTGGACTTGGCGCAGTGGGCAATTTCAAAATTTGCAGGTGAGCCAGACTTTGGGAGTATTCTGAACTGTTAAGGATTATGTAGAATTTCTAAAGGATACAGATGGAATGGGTGGACAGACAGCAGATGGAATTTAATGCATTGACATGTGAAGACATCCATTATGGTCGAATATGAATGCATTAGACAATGTACAAAAATTCACAAGAATGATTCCAGACACAAAAGACTTCACTTGACTAGATGGATTGATGATGTTGAGCTGTTCACCTTGGAGAACTGAAGGTTCAGAAGAGATTTAGTAGGTATTCAAAATCATGAACGCTCAGAGTAGATGGGGAGAAACTACTCTTATTGGTGGAGAGATCAGCAACCAGAGCACACAAATGTAAGGTGGTTTGAAAAAGAACAAAAGCTGAAGATTTTAAAGTTTATTTATTAGTCCCAAGTAGTCTCATATGAACACAGCAATGAAGTTACTGTGAAAACCCCCTAATCGCCACATCCTGGTGTCTGTTTGGGTAACACTGAGGGAGAATTTAGCGTGGCCAATGCACCTAACTAGCACATCTTTCAAACTTTGGGAGGAAACGTGAGCACCTGGAGTAAACCCATGCAGATATGGGGAGAACATGCAGATTCCACACAAACTGACCCAAGCCAGGAATCAAATCTGGTCCCCTGGTGCTGTGATGCAGCAGTGTTCACCACTGCCACCGTGTAAAGGTAGCAACTGGATAAGATTTGGAGTGCACTGTTGATGAGTCTGGTGGAGGCAGATTCAGTTGTGAATTTCAAAAGAGAATTCAATCAAAATTTGCACGGCTGAGGGAAGATGGGGGAGTGTCATTAGATGAATTGCTCATGCAGAGAATTGACATAGACTTCATGGTCTGAATGGCTTTTTCCTGCACTGCAACCATTTTACGAAATGCCAATAGAATCTCCCAAAGGGAGAAATAGTCTATTGACATTATTCAACCATTGTGGATGGAGCTGTAGTTTTGTGATAGGGAGGCAACCAGAAGGATGATAATTAAAAAAAACTTATTATCGGACGTGGTTGAAACTGATTTTCTTCCGTTTTCTACATGAGACGCTTTGTTTGCTTTTGGAATGGTTACAAATTAGTACCAAGCAAGCGACACTTATGTAATGTGGACTTGTACACATTTGGAATGTGATTAAGGTTTTCCAAACCCATTGCATAATAGTCCTTTACTGTCAGGTGGAATGGAAAATTTCACCCTGTGGAGCTGTGTTGGAACCAGTGTTATAGAGGAGAATAGATAACTTCTAAACCAGTTCACCACCTGTGTTCTTCCACTCCTCTTCCCTGCAAAATTTGGACTTGTGCTTTTAGTTTGGTTTTGGCAAGTCCATCGTGATCTTGTTGAATGCCGGCCCAAACAGGCTGAAGAGGCAGAATGGCCTTCTCACGTTCATTGTTCGGAATGTAAAAATAACCTTCAATTTAACAATATTTTTAATACTAAAATTTAACATAGCTCAATCTTATTTGTAAATGCAGGATTGTTAGAAATTAGCATAACCCACGACATTAGTGGATTTTTTGTGTGGTGGTTTGTTTAGCATCTAGCTGCTGTAATTATCTCCAATTTGCTATCTTTTCCAATTTGTAATTTAATGCAAGATCCTGTCAACTTTGCTGCATTTTCTAATTTTAAGCAGTTCATGAAAAAAATTAAACCATCCTAATAGAAGAGTTATCCCAGTTTTATATTTGGCCTCAATTAAGGCAGTAAGCATTTCTTGAAGTAGACTTTTCGTTGGTAGGCAACTTCAAAAGAATGCAATACCCTCAACTTAAGTACAAATACTGCAGACAGAGACTTTCTTTATTGCTAGATTGTAAAAACCCAGGGCTGCTATGCTGTATCTGTTTTCTGTTGAAATGCCTTAATACACAATACCAAAGCAGCATGTACAAATTGTTGCTATTTCTGGTTGCTGTATCTTCCCTAAGTTTAGGAAGACTCAGCAGCCAGAAATAGAGATCATTGCCCTAGTACTATGAAATGTAGTATTGCAATTTCGAGTGGATAAATTCTACAGCACTGGCAAACTGCTGTAATGGAGAATCACAGTGATCCTGTAATATGAAGGGATAATTGTATCAAATTCATTGCATAAGCTCAAGTTTCCTTTAGCTATATTGAAAGATGAGCCAAATATCTTTTAAAATGCGCTATAATTTATTAATAATTAATGTATTGGTTGTTATCATTTGCCTTCCTTAGTAAAACATCTACATATACTTCAATTAGATTTATGGTTTATTGATATATTGCACTTGCTTGATAATCCTTGTGATGTGTTGTGATTTGCATCTATTAGCCTGGAGCTGATATTAAGTAAAACTTATAATATTACACGTTCAAGATGAATTCACAATATTCTTGGCTGAGTTTCAAATGTACTGCAGTTAAGATTTAATAACTCAGTTAGGTGGCCATTTACTCCCTTGACAGGTACGGATTCTTTAAGACGTGATGTGTGAAATTCAGACTACACCCATAACACAACATTATTCTGGTCTTTGCAGTCTGTATGTCATGTTTACTGAGAAGTCTGTGTTTTAGCTCTAGTGTAGCAAGGGTGTGGTTGAAAGAAACTGTAACTTGCAATTTCTTTTGTGTGAAATTAATTAAATCCATCCAGTTTATATTGGAATGATATTGGAATGATTTATGTGGGTCTTAACTTTCAGTTTCCCCAGAGTCAGATTGTGGGGATCTTGGAACTTCGCAGGTAAGTATTTGCATGGCAATTATCCAGAAGCTCAAACTACTTCTGGGCAATTGCCTTGTGCAGTGGACCATCCAAAAATGTGATTTTTAAATTGCAAACTTTGGATGATTTTGATGGAATTACACAATTAGCTACTCAGAAAAAAAATTAGAAGAATTAAAACTTTTAATTTTTAGGTAAATCTTGTAAAGATCCAAACAGGCTGCCCCCAGGGGTCCCTACCCTTCTGGCACCCAAACATCCTTCACTCGTGGTCTTATCACTGTCGGACTGTATTGTTTAGGAGAAAGCTAATAAATTTAATAATATTAATAACATGATGCAGGAGAAAAAGATGATAAAGTAGCCAGCAGTAGAAATTTGACTCGGATTATTTTGAAAATATTGCGGTCTGACATGTTGGCAGTTTTTTACAAATATTTTAGTTGAATGGTAAACTCCATGAAATCCCTTATTGGCAACATGTGGTATTTATATAGTATCTTTAAAACACACTAAGGTACCTCATGGGAGCCTTGTAAACCACCATTTGACATCGAACCACATAGTCACGTTACATTATATAGCCAAAAACATCCGAGGCAGAGAGGTTTAAGGATGAATTCAAGAACTTTGGGCCTGGATGGCTGAAGGCCTGTACACCAATAGGAAATCAGGAATTCTTAGGAGGTTAGAAATGGAGGAGTGCAAAGGGCTTGAAAGTTTTTGGGCTGGAACAGATTAGAAATAGAGAGGGAAGAAAGAATGAGGCTATGGAGGGATTTGGAAGGAAGAAAGAGAATTTTAAACTCAAGGTATTGCTTTACTGGGAACCACTGTTGATCAGCGAACAAATTGGTTGTGCGTGAATGGAACTTGGTGCAAGTAAGGACATAGTAAGCAGAATTTTTTGGATGACCTCCAATTTATAGAGTGTATAATACATAAGGCTGCCCAGGACTGCATTGGAATAATTAAGTCTGGAGTAACAAAGGCATGAATTTGATTTTCAGCAGCATAGCTGAGGCAGGAACTGAGTTGAAATGGAAATAACAATAGGTGTTCTTGATAATGGTGTAGATACATGGTTGGAAGTTCAAGGTCAGTCGTTATTGAGAGCAGTAGTTATTGGGGACTCAGTGGTTAGAGGGACAGATAGGAGGTTTTGCGGTAGCAAAAGAGACTCAAGGATGGTATTTTACCTTCCAGGTGCAAGGGTCTGTGGCCCCTCAGACCATATTTTCAGGATCCTTAAGGGGGAGGGGGATCAGTTGCAGGTTGTGGTACACACCGGTACCAGTGACATATGTAGGAGAAGGGATGGGAATTTAAAATAGGAATTTAGGATAGAACCGGAGAGCTAGGACAAAGCATGTTGTCATCTCTGATTTGTTGCCCATGCCATATTCTAGTGAGCTGAGGAACAGGGAGAGAGTGCAGATTAACGTATGGCTGCAGGGATGGTGTAGGAGAGAGGGTTTCATTTGCATGGATAATTGGATCACGTTCTGGGGAAGGTGGGACTTGTACAAACAGGGCATTTTGCATCTAAACCAGAGGAGCACCAATATCCTGGGTGGGAAATTTGCTGCAGCTCTTCGGGGAGGGGGGGTTTAATCTAATGTGTTGGGGGATGAGAAAATGAGCTGTAGTCCAAAAGCCAGTGTGGAAAGTAGTGAGGTACTGAAGAAGGTATCAAACTTGTCGGAGTATACAGGCAGACAGGATGGCAGGTTGAAGTGTATCTACTTCAATGCAAGGAGCATCCGGAATAAGGTGGGTGAACTTGGAACGTGGATTGGTATTTGGCACTATGATATTGTGGCCATTACAGAGACATGGTTATTGGCAGTTCCGGAGTGTAGATGTTTCATAAGGGTGGGGAAGGTGATAAAAGAGATGGAGGAGTAGCATTGTTAATCAAGGATAGTTTAACAGCTGCTGAAAGGCGTTTCAAGGGGAATCTGCCCACTGAAATAATATGGGTGAAGTGAGAAATAGGAAAGGATGTCACCTTAGGAATTTTCTACAGGCCTCAATTAGTGGTAGAGATGTGGAGGCGGAAATGGCAAAGCAGATTATGGATAGATGTGGAGGTTACAGGATAGTTATTATGGGTGACTTTAACTTTCCAGATATTGATTGGAAGCATTATAGGTCAAATAGTTCAGATGGGGTACTTTTTGCACAGTGTGCGCAAGAAGGTTTTCTGACACAATGTGTGGATAAGGCGACGAGGTGGAGCCACGTTGGGCTTGGTACTGGGCAATGAATGAGGCCAAGTGTTAAATTTGTTTGTGGGAAAGCACTTTGGAGATAGTGACCACAAATCGGTGTCTTCCATTATTGCAATGGAGAGGGATAGGGTCACACGGCAGAGCAAGGTTTATAATTGGGGCAGGGATAATTTATGATGTGATTAGGCAAGATTTAGGGAGCGTAAGATGGGAATAGAAATTGTCAAGTAGGGACACAAATGAAAAGTGGGGCTTATTCAAGGGACAAATACTGCGTGTCCTTGATAGATATGTCCTTGTCAGGCAGGAAGAAAATGACCGAGTGAGGGAACCATGGTTCACAAAGGAAGTTGAATGTCTTGTCAAGAGGAAAAAGGAAGAATATATAAGGATGAGGAAACAAGGTTCAGTTGGGTTGCTTGGATTATAATGTAGCTAGGAATGAATGTAAAAAGGGGCTTAGGAGAGCTAGGAGGGGGCATGAGAAATCTTTGGCAGGTCAGATTAAGGAAAACCCCAAGGCTTTTTACTCTTTTATATGAGAAATAAAAGAATGACCAGGGTGAGGTTTGGGCCAACCAAGAATAATAGTGGGAACTTGTGCATGGAGTCAGAAGAGATAGCTGAGGAGTTGAATGAACACTTTCCTTCAGTGCTCACTAAGGAAAGGGGCCATGTTTTTGAGGATCTGTGTGTGTTACAGGCTGATAAAATGGAAGAAGTAGATATTCTGACAGAAGATGTATTAGCAATTTTGAAAAACCTGAGGGTTGATAAATCCCCAGGGCCAGATGAGATACATCGTAGGATGCTTTGGGAGCAAGGAAGAGATTGCGGAGCGTTTAGCTTTGATCTTTGGCTCCTCACTGTCCACGGGGATTGTGCCAGAGGATGTGACAAATATTCCTGCCTTCAAGAAAGGAAATAAGAATGACCTTGATATAATTATAGGCTAGTTAGTCTTACTTTGGTGGTCGATGAGTTAATTGGAAAGGCCCTGAGGGATAGGATTTATGACCATTTGGAAAGATGCAGCTTAATCCGGGATAGTCAGCACAGTTTCGTGAGGGATAAATCTTGCCTCTCAAATTTGAATTCTTTGAGGAGGTAACTAAGTGTGTAGGTGAAGGTAGAGCAGTTGATGTCATATAATGGATTTTAGTAAGGCGTTTGTTAAGGTTCCCCATGGTAGACTCATGAAGAAAGTAAGGAGGTGTGGGATAGAAGGAAATTTGGCTGATTGGATAAGTAACTGGCTGTCTCATAGAACACACTAAGAAGTCTCACAACACAAGGTTAAAGTCCAACAGATTTATTTAATAGTAAATGCCACAAACTTTAGGAAGCTTTAGAAGGATGTGGAAGCATGAGAGAGAATGCAGAGGAGATTTACAGGATGCTGCTTGGTTTGGAGGTTAGGCCTTATGAGAAAAGGTTAAGGGAGCTAGAGTTTTTCTCTTTAAAGCGGAGGAGGATGAGAGATGACTTAATAGAAGTTTATATGATGAGGGAGTTAGTCTCTGCACGTCCACTCTATTTCCTCAGGTGGATATAGCTGTTACTCGGGGGCATAACTATAAGGCTCATGGTGGGAGATATAGGAGAGATGTCTGAGGCACATCCTTTAGTCAAAGTGGTTGAGATGCGCAATACGCTGCCTGCTGTGATAGTGAAGTTGGACACTTTAGGAACTTTCAAGCAGTTATTGGATAGGCACTTGGAACAGAATGAGAGGGAGTGGGATAGCTTGACCTTGTGTTCGGATATAGCCCGGCACAACATCGAGGGCCGAAGGGCCTGTACTGTGCTGTATTAGAACATAGAACAATACAGCGCAGAACAGGCCCTTCGGCCTTCGATGTTGCGCTGACCAATTAGGAAAAAGCAATGACCCTCTAACCTAAACCATTCCCTTTTCATCCATAAACTTATCTACAAACCTTTTAAACACCACCAAACTTGGCGCATCTACAACTGCAGCAGGCAGGGCATTCCATATCCTTACCACCCTCTAGGTAAAGAACCTACCTCTGACATCCGTCCTATAACTACCACCCCTTAATTTAAAGCTATGTCCCCTCGTGCTAACTTTCTCCATCCTACGAAAAAGGCTATCACTGTCCACCCTATCTAAACCTCTAATCATCTTATATGTTTCAATAAGGTCTCCTCTTAGCCGCCTTCTTTCTAACGAAAACAACTTCAAATCCCTCAGCCCCTCTTCATAAGACCTGCCTTCCATACCAGGCAACATCCTGTAAACCTCCTCTGTACCCTCTCCAATGCCTCCACATCTTTCTTATAATGCGGGGACCAGAACTGTACACAATACTCCAAGTGCGGCCGCACTAGAGTTTTGTACAGTTGCAACATGACATTGCGGCTCTGAAATTCAATCCCCCTACCAATAAAAGCTAAGACTCCATATGCCTTCTTAACAACCTTATCGACTTGCTTGCCAACTTTCAGGGATCTATGCACATATACACCAAGATCCCTCTGTTCATCAACACTATTAAGAGTCCTACCATTAGCTCTATACTCTACACATTTGTTATTCCTGCCAAAGTGAATTACCTCACACTTTTCCGCATTAAACTCCATTTGCCACCTCTCGGACCAGCTCTGCAACTTGTCCAAGTCTCTCTGCAAACTATAACACCCCTCTTCACTATCTACCACTCCACCGACTTTAGTGTCATCTGCAAATTTACTAATCCATCTTCAATACCCTCATCCAGATCATTTATAAAAATTACAAACAGCAGGGGCCCCAAAACAGACCCCTGAGGTACACCACTTGTCACCGAACTCCAAGATGAATATCTCCCATCAACCACCACCCTCTGTCTTCTATCTGCTAGCCAATTCCTAACCCAATTAGCTACATCACCCTCTATCCCATACATCTGCATTTTCTGCAGAAGTCTTCCATGGGCCACCTTATCAAACGCCTTACTAAAGTCCATATATACCACATCAACCGCCTTACCCCCATCCACCTCTTTGGTCACTTTTTCAAAAAACTCAGTAAGGTTAGTAAGGCACGACCTACCCTTCACAAAACCATGCTGACTATCCCCAATCAATTCGTTTCTCTCTAAATAACTATAAATCCTATCCCTAATAATTCTTTCCAACACTTTGCCCACAACAGAAGTAAGACTCACCAGTCTATAATTCCCAGGAAAGTCTCTATTCCCCTTCTTGAACAATGGGACCACATTCGCTATCCGCCAGTCTTCCGGCACTGTCCCTGTAACCAACGACAACCTGAAGATCAGAGCCAGAGGCTCTGCAATCTCCTCTCTCACCTCCCAGAGAATCCTGGGGTAAATCCCATCCAGTCCAGGGGACTTAGCTAACTTCAAACCCTCAAGAATATCTAGCACATCCTCCTTATCTACTTCAATACTTTCCAGTTTACAACCCTGTATCCCAGTGTTCTCCATAACTACATTTACATCTCCCTGTGTGAATACCGAAGAGAAATATTTGTTCAATGCCTCTCCAATCTCTTCAGGCTCCACGCACAACTTCCCACTGCTGTCTGTGACTGGCCCTAATCTTTTCCTAACCAATCTTCTATTCTTAACATATCTAAAGAAAGCTTTAGGATTCTCCTTAATCCTATCAGCCAAAGTCTTCTCGTGTCCCCTCTTAGCTCTCCTCAAATCACTCTTTAGCTCCCTCCTGGCTAATCTATAGCTATCCATTGCACTAACTGAGCCTTCAAGCCTCATCCTGACATAAGCCTCCTTTTTCCTTTTAACCAGCAAATTAACTTTTTTTAGTACACCATGGCTCCCTTACTCGACCATTTCCTCCTTGCCTGACAGGGACATTCTTATCAAGGACTCGCAGTAGCTGCTCCTTGAATAAGCTCCACATTTCAGATGTTCCCAGTCCCTGTAGTTTCCTAGTCCAACCTATGCACCCTAATTCTCTCTCCTAATGGCCTCATAATTACCATTCCCCCAGCTATAACTACTGCCCCCAGGTTCATGCCTATCCCTATCCATCACCTAAGATGAACGTAACTGAATTGTGGTCACTATCACCAAAATGTTCACCAACTTCCAAGTCTAACACCTGGTCTGGCTCATTGCCCAGCACCAAATCCAATGTATCCTCACCTCTAGTTGGCCTATCTACATACTGAGTCAAAAAACCTTCCTGCACACTTTGTATAAAAACTGATCCCTCTAATGAGCTAGAGCTACAGCTATTCCAAAGTTAAAGTCCCCCATAACAATTACCCTATTGCTGTCCAGGATCGACTTTGCAATCCTTTCCTCTACCTCTCTAGAACTTTTAGGAGGTCTATAAAAGACTCCCAACAGGGTGACCTCTCCTGTTTCTAATCTCAGCCCATACTACCTCAATAGACAAGTCCTCATCAAACTTCCTTTCTGTCACTGTGAAACAGTCTTTGACTAATAATGCCACTCCTCCCCACCTTCTACCTCCTTCTCTACTCTGACTGAAGCATTTGAACCCTGGAACCTGCAACAACCATTCCTGTCCCTGCTCTATCCATGTCTCTGAAATGGCCACAACATTGAAGTTCCAGGTACTGATCCAAGCTGCAAGTTCCTCCACCTTATTGCGAATACTTCTTACATTAAAGTATACGCATTTCAAACCATGCCCTACTCCACCCGTGCGCTGCTGTGCTTTACGGTTCCCGTCTATGACCCCCCTATTCTCGTCCCTCTTAACATCCAAGCTACTCAGGATCCCACCCCCCTTCTGAATCAGTTTAAACCCCCCTGCATAGCCTTTGCAAATTTTCCCCCAAGATATTGGTTCCCCTCTGGTTCAGGTGTGGACCATCTCTCTTGTAGAGGTCCCACCTATCCCAGAATGAGCCCCAATTGTTCAAGAACCTGAACCCCTCCCTCCTGCACCATCCCCACAGCCACGAGTTCAAACATTCCCTCTCTCTGTTCTTCTCTAAACTAATCCGTGGCACAGGCAAGAGTCCAGAGATAACCACTCTGTCTGTTTTGGCCCTAAGCTTCCACCCCAACTCCATAAATTTCTGTTTAATATCCCCTTCCCTTGTCCTACCTACATCATGTGTCCCTACATGAGCTATGACTTGGGGCTGACTCCCCTCTCCCTTAAGAATCTTGAAAACCCGCTCTGAGATGTCCTGGACCCCGGCCCCTGGGAGGCAACACACCAGCCCCGAGTCCCGTTCATTACTATTTACTCTCCTATCTGTCCCCCTAACTATGGAGTCTCAAATTACCAGGCCCAATCTCTTATTTCCCCTACCCACCTGAGCATTCACAGCAGGCTCACCCCCAGAGACCTGCTCCGTTTGGCTATCTCCAGTTGATTCTTCCTCAACTGTAGCCTTCAGGAGAGAGAACTTATTTTGGAGGGGAACAGCCCCGCGGGATTGTCTCCTCGATTGTTTCTTACCCCTCTTCCTAATAGTTACCCACGAATCTTTTTTAGGAGTGACTATCTCTTTGTAACTCCTTTCAATATCTGCCTCAACCTCCCGAATTATCCGGAGTTCCTCTAATTCCAGCTCTAGCTCCTTTACACGATCCTCAAGGAGCTGCAAATGTGCACACTTCCTGCAGGTATAATCAGCAGGAACACTACTGGTGTCCCTCACCTCGTACGTACCGCAGGAGGTGCAACGTACTACGTTCTATGTTCCGTGTCAGTTGTGATACCAGAGATACGAACAGCCTGGTTTAGGCTGAGTTTAAAAGAGGGAGGAGTCAGTAGCTAGAGAATACAGTTTGTCCCAGGGACTAAAAATAATGGTTTTAGTCTTTCCAATATTTAAACAAAGGAAATTTTTGCTCATCCAGCCCAAGATATTGGACAAGATGTGTGATTATTTGATACAGTGGAAGAATCGAGAAAGATGGTAATACGGTAGAGGTCATTGCTGTCAGCTTACGTATGAAAATTGACATGGTCTTTTTGGATGATGTTGCCAAGCTGTAGAATGTACATCGAATGTCACTGAAAAATAGGAGAGAATCAAGGATAGATCCTTGTTGGGTATAATTGGTCATGGTGCAAAAGTGGGAAGAGAAGCCATAGTAGGCCATTGACTGGCGTTGATTATATAGATATAAATGGAGCCTGGTGAGTACAGTCTTATCCAACTGAAAGAAAGTGGAGAGGTCATGGAAGGAGGATGTTAAAGGCTGCAAAGAGGCCATGAGAAAGAATAGTTTACCTTTGTCGTAGTTATGTATGCACCTGAAAATAAGTCCAAGAATGAACACACCTGATCTATCATCAAAACATTGTGGGGAGAGATAGAGATTTCTTTTTAATGGGAAGGTATTATGACATCGAATGGCCTGTCATGACAGCAGTATCTATTCAGCTTTTTGAAGAAAACTGAGCATATATTTTAAAATGGCAAAATTTAGATAGATGCCGACAGAGGCAAGTGGACTAGGACTGCATTCTTAGGAGAACTGACTTAAGAAGCTGAATGCCACCACCTCTTGTAAATTTTGATGAGCAGTAGCTTAGCCATTGTTTGAGAGATTTTTATCTTGATACCTGCCTAGAAATTTAAACAATCTGTGTGATATTTCAAAAGAAACAACATTTTGGAAATACACAGCAGCTCAAGGGCAACTGGAAAAAGAAAAGATAGATTATGATATAATGGATGGCATATTATGATCTTCTGGATGGCTATGCAGTGGCACAACCATTGGCATGCTGCCTCATAGCGCCAGGGACCTGAGTTTATTTCTGACTGTCTGGGAGTTTGCACATTCTCCCCATATCTGCATGAATTTTCTGCAAGTGCTCCAGTTTCCTCCTGCTGTCCAAAGATGTGCATCTTAGGTTGATTGGGCATGCTAAATTGCCCCTTAGTATCGGGGTAACTTAGAGAGTAAATACGTAGAGTTAGGGCGATAGGGTCTGGGTGAGATTGTGCCTATGCAGGTGCAATGGGCCGAATGGCATCCTTCTACACTGTAGGGATTCAATGAATCATATTTTTCTGTATTCTGATGTAGAATTATTGTAACCTCAACAGTGGAAAACAAGTTAGATAAACAAAAAAATGCGGATGCTGGAAATCTGAAATAAAAACAAAAACTCTGAAGAAAGGACTCTAACTTTAACTCTGTTTCTCTCCCCACAGATTCTGTCAGGCCTGCTGGGGTTATCTATCACTTTCTGTTTTTATACTGGAAAAAATAAACTTTTCTCTTAATAGATGCTGACCTGCCTGCGATTTACCCTCATCTTGCTTGCTTTTATATCAAATTTTCTTTTTTGTAGTTTTCTCAGTTCTAAAAACTGATGTTTCAACATACATGAAATTAATGTTGGTGATTGGAAATACTTAAGTTTTGGCCCTCCTTCCAGTATGTTTCCCATATATTAGCATTGCAAAAGTATGAAATACACCAGTCAGACCCTTTCCCCATGGAAGCAGGCCATTTTGTGTAGCTTAAACTACTTAATGGAACTGGTAAGTGAGTAAATAAGCAGCTGAATGATGCATTTTAGATTTAGAGCAGTTATAAATTTAACTATCCACAAGTAGTAGGTGGAAAAATAATGGTTATATTTGGTAACTTCAAAATGAGCTGACCAAGACTTAAGGTCTCTGACTAAACCTTATGTGATAGTTTGTTGCTGATCTGCTCTGGAGGCTTTCCAATTTAATGATTTCTCTCTAAAGATTTTAGAAAAATGGCTCAATTGGAATAAAACTGGAGTTGGTTGAAGCAAATAGAGTGGAATAGGTACATTTAAGAGGAAGTTGGACAATCACATGAGGAGAAAAGATAGAAAAACTGCAGTGATGGATTTGGATATTGATAGAGGGATGATACTTGAGTGGAATGTAAGTGCCTGCATAGACTGGTTGGGCTGAATTGTCTGTTTCTATTCTGTATATCCAATGTCATCCCATGTAAATCTCTAAACAAAGTTCCAACAAAATCTAAATTTCAATAAAGACATTGGTTGCTTATATTTTAATAGGGCTCCTCTCAGATGCATATTATGGACATAATAAAGGCAAGATAACACAGATTGTTTTTATTAGACACAGTTGTTCCAGGTCAGTTTTGTCTTGAAACAAGCTAGGCTGTTCTCTAAGTATCAATGTGCTGTCATCAGAACAAAGATGCCAATAGCATTATGTTTTTTTTCAGTCAATCATACCAAAGAGTACAGCAGTTTTACACATTGAGCTGTGATGGAACTCCATTGCTGTCACAAATAACAACTATGGCATTTTCTCTAAATTTTATTTAACATTGTATTTGAGAGACTGGCTGGAATGACTGTAAATCTGATCTGGTTAGCAGTTTATGCCATAGTTCTGGATATAAATTTTCTGCTTGATTTCTGTTTTTAATTTTGATTTTTTTTGCCCAGTGTTTGATGATGGGGATGAGAGGACTCTTAGACGTACATCTCTATGCCTGAAGGGGGAGAGGCATTTTGCAGAGAGTGAGGTAAGCATTTATTGTCCAAATATTGTCATGAAGTAATTTTTACAATACAGAACCATAACTTCAGTGCTTGTTTTCAGACCCTTGATCAGTTGCCACTGACAAACCCGGAACACTTCGGCACGCCAGTCATTGGGAAGAAAACAAACCGAGGAAGGAGATTGTCCTCTGCGCCTACGTAAGTACTCTCCTACCATTACATACATTTTGTTTTTATACCATAATGTTTTATGGAAGAGTTCTTGTATTTTTCTGAGACTTAACCTAGAAAATGGTTCTTTGTATATAAAATAATTAAAATGAAAAATTTAAGCTAGGGGGCTATTCCCTGCATAGCATTCATGAAAGTACGTTTAAACTTCTCATTACAACTGACATTGGAGGTAACAATATGATGTAATTTTATAAGACAGTTGTGGTATTTACAGGTTTTAAAATTTCCACAGATTATGCTCATGACCACAAATGTGGTTCCACTAAAGTTCCACTGAATGTTTCTTCAATATAAAGAGAAACTCCTCCTGGAGAGGAAAGTCAGAATGAACTTGTGTTTGGCATCCGGTTATAAAACATTGATAGAATTCTTTGAACAGGTTACTTACTCACAAATTGTTTAGACATTAGAAGAAACAACAAAAAGGAATGTGTGTTTCAAAGGAGAACATGGTAAACTTTTTTGCACAATTACTAATATTATTTGAGTATAGTGCAACTAGGTATTTTTAATCATGATTTTGAATAATCAGTTCTGATGTTAAGAGACTTGGTGGTCATCATTTTTGAGGCAAAGAATGTTCCCACTGTTGGGGATTCATTCGTTACAATGTTGAAATCATCGTACATCAAATGTTCGAATCGCATTTAGAATGTCGTCAGTAAACCTTCGTTTGTTGATGAATGGGATATGAGTGTCGCTGGCCAGCATTTATTGCCCATGCCTAGCTGCCCAAGGACAGTTGAGAGTCAACCACATTTCTGTGGCTCTGAAGTCACATGTTGACCAGACCAGGTAAGAATGGTAGATTTCCTTGCCTGAAGGACGTTAGTGAGCCAGATGGGTTTTTCTGACAATTAGCAATGGCTTCATGGTCATTAGCTGAGTTTCTGGATTGATAGTCCAGCGACAATACCATTGGGCCGTTGCCTTGAAATCACTTGGAACTTGTAACCCAGAGCAGTAAAGATGGTTAAGCATAAATGCTGCCTAATAGATTATTTTTGTGATTTCTTCATGTGACAACTTCAGAGTTATTGATGGAATAATTGGAGATAGGTTGTCTTTTTGATTCCCATGAATGTTTTATCTGAGAAATTGGGCTGTGTTTCCACGCCAATAAAATATTGAAGGAAGTTCTGAAGTATTGGGACGTGGAGAATGGGTGGACTCCCAATTCAATATATTACAGTATCTTTTCGTGTTCAGTATGATATTAGCCAGGAACTACTAACCACAGTGAGCCAGTCTGTTTAAACAAATAATTTAAAATTTGGAATACTGCTCCTTTGAAGAGTACATTTCAGCTTTAAAAAAATCTACAAACCAACAGTGATGGTTTTTTAAAAACAATTAATTTGCAGACCTGAGGATGAAAGGGAAGAAGAACCAAGTGAAGATGAGGATGATGACAAGCGACGTCTTAATGATGAACTTTTGGGCAAAGTAGTTTATGTAGATTGTAACGCAGACAAGAGAAAAGGCTGGTATCCAGCTTTGGTAAGTGATGCTATCATATTTTCCTTTCAAGATCTTGATTTACAATATGTAATTGGATAATTAGTGCTTAATTTTAAACATTTGTTTTGCTATTGACCATGGTAGTATATTTGGAAGTGTTTGATGAATGCAGTTTGTTGAAATAACACGTCTATTTTCCACTGACTAATTGATTTAGAAACAAATGCAAATAATGCGCTGTAATTATTTGATTTATTGCTGAAAAATTGGATCCAGAATCAATTTTGTAAAGAGTGCATCTTAATATTAAGCATATGCGCAGTCTGAATTTGAATCACATTCCCAATAGTTTACAGTGAAATGACACTATTTGGTGTAGTACAAAAGGTAAGGGACCAGGTAGTTTCAAAACTTTGTTCTGGTCTTTTCTGAACTTGATGTTCTTGGGTAACAGTTGGATTACTGAAGTTGACCTTCGTTCCGCTAGGTTTAAGAAGGGGAGAATCAGCTCATGTTGGCGATCTTGAGTACGATCCAGTGAACCTCGACTGGGAAGTTTAGTTCTGATGAGAAAAGTTCAGGCTGTACTTTGAAAAGCTTTCAGTCAAATCGCTTACAATATCTGATGGTTAGACTTGTATATCAAGATGTTTGGAGAGGGAAAAGATGGCTCTGATTTGATGCACTTCATGTTTGCTGTTTCTTTTGAAGTTTTAAAGAAAAGTTTTTGAAAATTGTGTATTTTATTACAAACTGTTCTTCAGTCTTGATTTGTTTAATCAATCAAAATTGATATTCTGTATCTGAGAAGAAAGAGTTTTGAATTATACAAACTCTTTTCCCTCCTATTTGCTGGTACTCTGAACTGCTGTAATGATTTTTACTAGAAAACATCCCATCGTGGGTCTACATTTATTTTGGGCTTACCTGGTAATCAACCTTAAAAAAAAAACAGTACTTGCCTTTTCATTTTAGGTGCTCTCTCCAAGTTGCAGTGATGAAATCACAGTGAAAAAGGACCAATGTTTAGTGCGATCCTTTGCAGACTCCAAATTGTAAGTATAAATATGAAATGCATAGATGGAAAATAAGCTATTTGAGAATGCAAATCTGTCATCAATTTCCAAAATAAGCTACATTGGTTGTAGGTGATGTCTCGTGTTGACTTAAGTGATATTTGGAAGCTTCATTGTAAAGTGAAGCTATACGTTGCTTTCATTGCTGGTTGGAGATGAGATGTTATTTTCTACAAATGATTCAGGAAGGACACTAAAACAAGTTTTTGGCAGGCTTCACTTATAGACATCTACTTCACTAGATCTGACTCAAAACTGCTCACAAATGTGTATTTTGTCACTATCTTAAAAATAAGAAACTATACGGTTAGGATAAAATGTGATTAAAATCCTTTAATGACTCAAAGTATTTGACTATATCAACTTTCATATACCAAAACTTTCTGTGATGTTTTCATAAGTGCTATTATTCCGGTGCTTTCTGTGGTGTTCTCCCAATCTGTTATAATTTCAATAGAAACTACGGAAGAATCTAACTATTATAGAACCACGTAACCCTGCAGAGCAGAAGGAGGCCCTTCGGCCCATCGAGTCTGCACTGAATACAATCCCATCCAGGTCCTACCCGCATTTTCACATATATTATAACCCACAATCCCTCTAACTACTCACCCCTGGATACTGAGGGGCAATTTCTTAATACGACCAATCAACCTAACCTGCACATCTTTGGACTGTGGGAGGAAACCAGAATACCGGGAGGAAACCCACACAGACACGAGGAAAATGTGCAAAGTCCACACAGATGGTGACCTGAGCCGGGAATCAAACCAGGACCCTGGAGCTGTGAAGCAGTAATGTTAACCACTGTGCTACCAAGCTGCTCTAGTACCGTTGGGTACTACTTTGCACCATGTTAAGATTCAGTGACCCAAATGTTGCTTTGCTGCCCTTGTCTTCTTTTCACTTCTTGTAAAACACTTATTGTTCTCATTTGTAAATTGTTCCTTTAAAATAACCTAGATGTGACTTGGCCATTTGCTTCATGTGTCATAATTGATAAAGCCAGAACAATCATTCTCATCATGGCACATTGTTTGGTTGGCAGTTCAAATATTTAATTTGAACCAGGACTCCATTAAATAACTAAATTAAACACAGTTTTCAAATGCACATTTTTGAGTGCCTTATTGGCCATTGTATTTCCAAGTGTTTGGACTTATGCATGCAAAAAAATTTCTTTAATCATAATTCTTTAATCACAACCACCTGCTCAGGAGAGGAATTACTGCTGCAACAACGTCAAGAAAGCCTTAAGGAACAGGATGCTGTATGTGTTATCTCCTCCTGTTGTCTGCATTTGAAGTTCAGTTTCCAAAAGTATATTGAGATAATTGTGTTAAGTAACAAAGGTGGCGCATGGATGGGACAGTTTATTAATTTGGTTTTTATTACTTGGTACGTAGTTAGATCTGGAACTGAAGTTTAATAGGATATCAGGTTTTATGTGACACACTCAGTGCTATTTACTTTAAGTTGAACCTTGGTATCTCTTTTGTTTTAAAATAATAGCTACCCTATAGCAAGAAAAGATATCCGAGAGCTCGATTGGGACAAAGTTTCAAAACCAGACCCAGTTGTTAAGCAAGGTAAGAGAAGGAAACTAAGGTGGAGTGAATTACAAATCTTTCCCTAGCATCTAATACACCTAGTTGTGACCAACATACTTGAATCATGGCATTTACGAAGACATTTGCCTTGTTTTCTACTTTTAGACAGTAATATCTAAATGACAGAGTGAGATGATCTAATATAGTTCTAGATTGTGGGACACATACTTATACTTCTGGTTTGCTAGGCTCTCCGTGTAGGAGGCTTTGTTCCATAGACGAAATACTGCATTAATCCATCAGACTTTTATTTTATAATGGAGTCTCTCGTTTCTAAAGCCTGTTCTAGTGCCACTAGCATTTATTCCAACTTTATCCTGTAATTTTGGTTTGAGACGATGGCACGAGTGTGTGGCTCAAATAATTATCACGGTGTTCTTTCTGTTTTCTGGACTTGAATTTAAATCTATTCCACGCAAGTAATGTACGAGTCGACAACTTTAATGAATAATAATTAGGTACTAATTTTAAATATGTTGGCTGGTTTTAATTCAATGTACAGCAATGCTTTGTATCAGTTAGCTTCGCTCAGAGACTGCAAGCATAGATAAAAGGTGAAAAATTGATATGATTTTGAGATGAAGATTTTGTCATGTTATTTTGATCTGAAATGCACTGTCTGGAAGGGCAGCAGAAGCATATTCAATAGTCAGCTGCAAAAATATTTTTTTTCATATACTTAAAGTAAGAATTTGCAGTACTATGCGGAAATAGTGGGACTAATTGGCCAGCTTTTACAAAGAGTTGGCGTAGACATAATGGATCAAATGGTTCTTTCTGTGCTGTAAAATTCTAGGACTCTTTGTCAGATATAAACAAAATTAATAAGATCTCACTTTTAAATACTGATTTTCTGTAGCACTTGAAGAAGCTCAGAAATTCTATCAGCAAAGGATTGTTCCGGAGAGCTGGAAGGTGGATATGAGTGTCATCTTGGAATCCTCAAGTAGTGATGAAGAAGAGGAGGAAGAGGAAGCAGAGAATGAGGAGGAAGATGAGGAAAAGAAGCATGAGGTAGAACATTATTGCAGTTTATTGAACAATTTTTTTATTTAAATTTGAGATCAGAAACAAGGAATTGATGGTCACCTTTGAATATATAAATATTCAGAGGTTGGTTTTTATTTTGATTAAGCATTTTTCGTGAATTTTTCTCAAATGGAAAACTTAATATAAATATGTATAACATGAAACCAACTTGAAATTGATTATAGTGGAGGAATTTGAATTGGCTTGTAGCATTTTAAGATTGTAATGTTTTATTAAGTTGGACACCCAACATAACCAGCATAATAGCCATGGGCGGCATGGTGGCCAGTAGTTAGCACTGCTGCTTTACAGCTCCAGGGACCTGGGTTCGATTTCCAGCTTGGGTCAGTGTCTGTGGAGTTTGCACATACTCTTGTCTGCGTCGGTTTCCTTCCACAATCCAAAGATGTGCAGGTTAGGTTCATTGGCCGTGCTTAAAAAAAAAATTCCTCTTTGTGTCGTAAGATGTGTAGGTTAGAGAGATTAATGGGTAAATATGTAGGGATATGGAGGTAGGCCCTGGGTGGGATTGTGATCGGTGCAGACTGAGTGAGCCGAATGGCCTCTTTCTGCACTGTATGATTCTGTGATACCCACGCTATGGTTTTGAGTTTATTGTAAAAATTTGAAGGCAAATTACTGAAAAAAAAGCGCAAATTGAACAATGAAAGTTTCATGTATTTTCCAATCTTAACAGTTACCAATCCCAAACTGTTAACACTACCTGTTTCCAAGCTGTTGAAAGGAAACATCAATAACTTTAGCTTATATGCAACTTTAGCTTATAAGCTTATATGCTTATTGCTATATTCTTAAAGCTAACAAGTCAACAAGTTATCACATTTTAAACAATTACTCTTTTTAGTTTCAGATTTCTCAATACGTGTATGTGCCACCTAATAGAACAATTGTCTGAACTTTGAAAGTAGAATAAATTGAAAGCAGAAAATTGCATCCACAGATTTTTCAATTTCTACTAAACTCTTCTTGACAGAACTGCTTAAGATTTTGGAATGTGTGCATAGAAAACCTTCATTTTGGCAACACAATGCTGAGTTTCACTAGGGTGAAGTCTTACTCCTAACTAAAATTGGTTTCATTTTCACTGCTTGGTACGATCAAGCCTGCACTGTGGATAGATTGTTTTAAAACCTTCATGTTCAAACTGAAATGGGTGGGTGTCCACTCCACTTCCTACAGTGTTTCCGTAGCAACATGCTGTTGGTTTTATTGTGAGCATGCTCAAATGTAATTCAAGACTGCAGCAGCTTGGCAGACAGCCTGTGGAAGTTTGCCATATTTACAAATCAGCTTTCCATGACTTGAACTTAACGTTGGATTCTTTTTCCATGCCCAAACAAAACAGTAAAGTCAAGTAATGATATTAATTGGCTAATTAGGAAAGGGAGTGAAAAGCTTTTGTCCAAGATGGATTGTGCTGCAGAACTTTGACTCTTTCATGGTTTTAGATTGTTTGACTTGCTTCAAGCAAATGTTTTTTTTCTTCTTGATTGACCCTTCCATTATCTATTAAATGTATATACATATGTATTAATTCACATAAAACAAACTGCGTATCTGAATAATATAACTCTGGAAAGTTTATCCATATTAATAAGCTATTCAATTGTAGCATATCCACCATACCCCAGTAGATCATACCTATCATACATTAAAACCATAATGTATGTTAAATGTATTGAACATGCACCTGATTGATTTAAATAAATTATTTCTAACACAGCAAATAACAATAGGGCAGTGAGAGAAACCCAAGTTTGAGTCGGGAAGTCTGTAGTTGTAAGGTTTTAAAGGAATATTGGAGGATCACTTAACTAAAACTAATGGAAGGATCCGCATCAAATTTCATGCCACAAAGAATAGCTGAAACATCAAGAACAAAATCTGTGAATTTTGGAAGAATGCAGCACACCTTTTGCATTTGTCTCAGAAAAAGTGAATTAACCTTCCAAGAGCCTGATAAATAGCCAGACTTTCTCTAGGCAGGTCACAGTAAAAATGTGGAGATTCTGCTGAGAATTTTAGCCTAAAGTATATGTAAATAAGTTTTATAATGTTTTTCATTGTAACTTGTAACTATTCAGTATTTGCTTAATTCTTATACTAAAATTGATTTGCTTCAAACTATAAGATCTTGTAGTTACTGAGTCACTGTTCAAATTTATTTTTAAATGTTATGGCCCTGACTAGGATGTAGCATAAGTAGAAGTATACTCCCTATTTTTGTTTTTTGCCATATTCGTTCCCTTCTTTGCAGCTTGCCAGAATATAGCTTCTTCAGAGTTGTAGCTTTTCTAGTTTATTTAAAAATAATATAGAATATGTTGGTATTTTTGATCATGTACTTGCCTGTGCTAGAACAAGGGCAGTTGACTGCTTGTTGTGCGTGTTCTTTCTTGCTCAGTGATATCCAGCAAAGGGAACTTCTTTGGATCTCATCCGAAATTGAATATCAGAAAATTGGATTTGCTGCATTTTACTGGAGAAATGATTTAAATGTTTTCTGTTGAGAGGGGAGAGAAGTGTGAAGCAGAATACAAACACGTGATTCAACAACAGGAGCTAAAAGTTATATAGTGCGCTTAAAAGTAGTAAGCCACCTCAAAGCAATTAAGAACAACTTCAAGAGAAACACTGAATTGCATATGGATATATCAAGACAGAAAACTAAAAGCTTGATCCAAGAGTTAGAATTTAAAGAATATCTGGAAAGAGAACAGATGTGGAGAGGATACTGAGAGAATTCCAGATGATATTCAGGCCAAGGCAGTTGAAAGCGCAACTACCACAAGTGGCATTATTAAATTTAGGGACGCACAAGTTGCCAGAATTGGAAGAGAATGGAAATCTCAGAGACTTGTATGGGAGCAGGTAACGGAGGATTCAAAATCATAAATGAGGATTTTAAAGTTGATGCATTTTTGGATCAGCATTCAGTGTAAATTAGCAAACAAATGGCTAAGTTAGAATATTTGCAGTAGTGTTTTGGATCAACTCAAGATTATATAAAGTGGTAAGTGGGAGGTCTGTAGGGAGTGCATTGAAGAAGTTGGGTCTGGAGGCAACTGATACATGAATGAGGATTTCAACATTGGATGAACTGAGACGAGATTGAAATTGATTAGTTATATACAGGTGGAAATAAGCAATGACGGTGCAAATATGTGGTTGGAATCTGATCCCAGAATCTCAAGAAAATAGAAATCTTGCTTTTAGAAAGTACTCATCATTCGTGCAGGACATCTCAAAGTGCTTTATTACCAATTATATACTTTTGAAGTGTCTTTTTCCTAGTCCCTTGGGATCGAGGATAGCTTGTTTATGCTGTAACTTAATGGTTTCTGAAATGTTGATTCCAATGAGTAACCTGCAGATTCTACCACAGATGGGTAGGTAGTTCTTAAAGGGTGGTTAAGTTCCTCCAGCACTTCAACTGTCACTGTTCAAGAGCAATATCAAGATTGCTTGTGGTCTTACTCAGCTTAAACTTGTCAGAGATGGCAACTATAGACAGAGAACTGATTTTAGCAATAGTTTTAATCTTCCAGGTAAGGCAAACATTGTGATAAATCAGAGGCAGTAAAGGAACCCAAAGAAATGGTGGTGAGATAGGGTCATCTATTTCATCTGCATGCAGGTGGAATCTGATGTGTTTTGGATGATGCTGGCACAGGGTAGCATCTCGATGAGTGAAAATGGAAGCAAAGGATTGATTCCATTTGGAGGGATTGCAAAGATTTCAATCTGGAAATTGGAAAGGATATCATTGCACATAATGCTCTGGCTACAGATAAGAATGCAGCCAATGTAACATTTTTGGGATAGTGTGATCAACAGTGTCGAAGCCTGAAGATAGGCTGAGAAGGATGATGAGAAATAGTATAGAACATAGAACACTACAGCACAAACAGGCCCTTCAGCCTACAAGTTGTGCCGATCATATCAGTGCGTACCAGGCCATGGAACTATCTGTAACTCCCAATCCCATTAACTCCTATGTACTCATCCAGAAGTCTCTTAAAAGACCCCAGCGAGTTCGCATCTACCACCACTGATGGCAGCTGATTCCATTCACTCACCACCCTCTGAGTGAAAAACTTACCCCTAACATCACCTTTGTACTTGCCCCCCAGCACCTTAAATCTGTGTCCTCTCGTAGCAACCATTTCAGCCTTGGGAAATAGCCTCTGAGAGGTGATTGCAGAGCCTCTGACTCTGATCTTCAGGTCGTCGTTGGTTATGGGTATAGTGCCGGAAGACTGGAGGATAGCGAATGTGGTCCCATTGTTCAAGAAGGAGAAGAGAGACTTTCCGGGGAATTATAGGCCGGTGAGTCTTACTTCTGTTGTGAGCAAAGTATTGGAG
Organism: Sphyrna mokarran; assembly: GCA_024679065.1. Lineage (NCBI taxonomy): Eukaryota > Metazoa > Chordata > Chondrichthyes > Carcharhiniformes > Carcharhinidae > Sphyrna > Sphyrna mokarran. Next base: position 41,096,175 of record JAGIQG010000015.1, read on the forward strand.
AGAATTATTAGGGATAGGATTTATAGTTATTTAGAGAGAAATGAATTGATTGGGGATAGTCAGCATGGTTTTGTGAAGGGTAGGTCGTGCCTTACTAACCTTATTGAGTTTTTTGAAAAAGTGACCAAAGAGGTGGATGGGATAAGGCAGTTGATGTGATATATATGGACTTTAGTAAGGCGTTCGATAAGGTGGCCCATGGAAGGCTTCTGCAGAAAATGCAGATGTATGGGATTGAGGTGATTTAGCTAATTGGATTAGGAATTGGCTAGCAGATAGAAGACAGAGGGTAGTGGTTGATGGAAGATATTCATCATGGAGTTCGGTTACTAGTGGAGTACCTCAGGGATCTGTTTTGGGGCCCCTGCTGTTTGTAATTTTTATAAATGATCTGGGTGAGGGTATTGAAGGATGGATTAGTAAATTTGCGGATGACACCAAAGTCGGAGGAGTGGTAGATAGTGAAGAGGGGTGTTCTAGTTTGCAAAGAGACTTGGACAAGTTGCAGAGCTGGGCCGAGAGGTGGCAAATGGAGTTTAATGTGGAAAAGTGTGAGATAATTCACTTTGGCAGGAATAACAAATGTGTAGGGCTAATGGTAGGACTCTCAATAGTGTTGATGAACAGAGGGATCTTGGTGTATTTGTTAATAGATCCCTGAAAGTTGGCAATCAAGTCGAGAAGGTTGTTAAGAAGGCATATGGAGTCTTAGCTTTTATTGGTAGGGGGATTAAATTTCAGAGCCGCAATGACATGTTGCAACTGTACAAAACTCTAGTGCGGCCGCACTTGGAGTATTGTGTGCAGTTCTGGTCCCCATATTATAAGAAAGATGTTGGAGGCATTGGAGAGGGTACAGAGGAGGTTTACCAGGATGTTGCCTGGTATGGAGGGCAGATCTTATGAGGAGAGGCTGAGGGATTTGAGGTTGTTTTCGTTAGAAAGAAGGCGGCTAAGAGGAGATCTTATTGAAACATATAAGATGATTAGAGGTTTAGATAGGGTGGACAGTGATAGCCTTTTTTCTAGGATGGAGAAAGCTAGCACGAGGGGACATAGCTTTAAATTAAGGGGTGATAGTTATGGGACGGATGTCAGAGGTATGTTCTTTACCCAGAGGGTGGTAAGGGTATGGAATGCCCTGCCTGCGGCAGTTGTAGATGCGCCAAGTTTGGTGGCGTTTAAGAGGTTAGTAGATAAGTTTATGGACGGAAAGGGAATGGTTTAGGTTAGAGGGTCATTGCTTTTTCCTAATTGGTCAGCGCAACATCGAAGGCCGAAGGGCCTGTTCTGCACTGTTATGTTCTATGTTCCAATCCACCCTATCTATTCCTCTCAACATCTTATAAACCCCTATCAGGTTGCCTCTCAACCTTCGTCTCTCCAGGGAGAAGAGACCTAGCTCTCTCAACCTATCTTCATAGGGCATGCCTCCTAATCCAAGCAACATCCTTGTAAATCTTCTCTGCACCTTCTCAATAACATCCACATCCTTCCTATAGTGAGGCAACCAAAACTGCACACAGTACTCTGTAGGGTCTGACAAGGGTCTTAAAAAGTTTTTGCCATAGTGTCTTACCGCCTTTTGACAAGAAGTGTTAGTACTCAAAATCTGATTCAAGTGTTTTAAAATGAAATTGTAGGTAGGCATGAGCTTGAAAGGTGACATCATGTCCAAGGGATTGGAGAGGAAAGGAAGATCTCATGAATAGATGAATCAAGATTGGGTTTTTAAGGAGAAGATACCAACAGCAGGTGGGAACCAATGTTCTCTCCACCTCTGCCGTTACACAAAAATTTTAATAGGTCTGTGCGCACAAACTAATCACCCATGTACTCGAAAGAAAATTATTGGGGGATAGCGCATGAGGAGAGAGGTCTATTTAATGTTAGTTAACTGGTACTTAGGAAGGGAAGTTGAGTGGTCAGCAGTTTTTGTTCAGAATAGGTTCAAGAGAATGGAATGTCAATAGTATGTTGTGTGTATGATCACGATTAAGGATATAATTGATTAAATACTTGAACATTTTTAAAGAAACACTTCTGGAACAGTGATTTTGATTCAGGAGATGGGAGATATATATATAATATATATATATAAAACAATACGTTCTGTAGATAAATATACTATAAAGCAAAAAAATTGGTATCTAGTTTTCTACATCATCATCTGGCTTCAGAATGAATTAATCTGATAAGAACGATTGTTTAAAGCTGAAGATCGAATAGTAAGAACAAAAATCTTCAAACCAAAGATTATATCCAAGCTGCTTTTGTGAAGAATGGCAGAAAGCAAGTTGTCAAGTTATGATTATTTCCCCCAGTGTTCTCTGTATCCAAATCTTATGACTAATGGAAAATGAAGTGGATATGCAACCATGAGTTACTGAAGAGAAAGTATGGCTTTGGCATAATTGCTTCCTAACAGAATTAATCAAGTGAAGTATTCTGTGAACTGGATGCCCATCAGTTGGATATGGATGATGATTTGGATCTTCTGTTAGCATCATAAAATATCTTTATAGAAAAAATAGTTCATTTAGATGCCAAAGAAGCACAGTCAGACTGGTAGATTTCTGAAGACAGGTGGTCATTCCATAGAGGAACATATTATGGATTTTAACAGACTATAAAAGAAGATTTCTTTGCATTTAAACTGTGGGATAGTGCTGAGGTTTCAGTTAGGATAATCTTAACTGGTATTCAGTTCCCAGAAATAGATACTTAGAATTTTTCTGCTCTTGTAAATCTCTGAGGAAGCAGTAATTTCCAGCAGCATTGATGAGATATTCTGTGGTGTCACAAATTATGGAGGATTTAGTGATTGCAGCTTTTTGAGATCAGGGTACATGTGTTGATGCAACAGAGGAGTTACAAACATGAGGGTTAATGAAAGTATTTTTAACAGATCTGGCAGATGACAGGATTGAACTAAAAATAATGGGCAAATGAACTACAGGATTTCCTGGGAAACTGTTAACGGATGTTTCAGATGTGACTGAAAATATCATTGTACAATAAACTGTCCAAAGTAGAACAACCAGCTTGTAGAAGTGATCATTGAAACAGGATTCAAAAGTCGAAGATGACTACACTAATCAATCTGAGGGAATTGTACTAGTGAGAAGAAGCTTTAGTCTGGTAATGAGTCTTATTCCGATTTGAATAAAGATTACAGGGTTAACGGCAGGCTTATATTGTGTTGGCATTTATTAAGGGGTTTGAGTTTAAGAGTCATGGGGTTGTGCTGCAACTGTACAGGACTTTGGTGAGACCACATTTGGAATATTGTGTGCAGTTCTGGTTACCTCACTATAAGAAGGATGTGGAAGCACTGGACAGAGTGCAGAGGAGATGCTGTGAGGTGGAAGTGCCAACTATTGTGCCATTCTGTCACCCACATCCTTTCAGCAATGAACTGTAGGAAAAAAATTAGTGATCGATAAAATATTCCATAAGTTTTTAGCCGATAAGCCAAACTGTAAGCATGGTGGACCATGCAAATAACTTGCTTCAAACAGAGAGCAGCTATAGCCTTTATCAGTCGGTCTATGGGCAGAATTCCAAAATATCTTCTTGTGCAGTAGTTCCCTGGCCTGAGAAGGCACTACAATCAGTTCAGTTTTTTTCTGTACACTTGACTGCTTTATGTGCAAGGAGTGAAATATTTATCAATGCAGAAATCTTTGAGGAAAATTCTGAAAACCTTATGGCATTGTGTAAGGCTGTCTGAGATTAATCCTGGAGTTTTAAGACACTATAAAGGAGTCAGAAAGTATGGAACATCTGGTTAAGGAGATAGAAATAGAGAAGGCAGTGGTTCTCTAACAGGGTAGTCAATCTATTAGGATCCCCTCATCTCGGTGAATTGGGATTGATTTATCAACTTTCAGAATCTGAACAATTAATAGAAGGCCGTGAAGCACTCTGTAGCTCACATATGCATGTGTTTGACAGTTTTGAGGAACAGAAAGTGGTGGTTTGGGGGGACAGGATGGTGAGCGCAACAATATTGCTGTACAGAACAGGGCTTTAGTATCCAAAGGACAACAATCTCAAATCAGTCTTAAGGTCTCATTAATACCAGGAGGATACAGTGAATGGAAGGATGCTGTTGTAGGAACCACAGAGAAAGCTCCCAGTTCAAATATTACCTAAATGTCCAAGATGATAAAATAGAGATCAGATCTGTGGAATGCAAAATGAGGTGGAACAGTGGAAAGCAAAAATAATTCAGTGTGAATTCTCATAGTGGGTCTAGGAGTGAGTCTTGCACTAGGGAAGATTATGTCCTTGTGACAGAACCTCTATTCATGGAAATAAGAGATCCTGTAGGAGTAATTCAGAAAGCCATAGGAGGACAAGTAGAGATCATAACATTTATGATAGAATAAGTTCAAAAGAATAATCTAGGAGCAGCACTAGAAAGCATCAGGTGTTGTGACTAATGTTTTGGCAGCTGCCAGCAAATTAGAAGATTAATGAGAGAGCAAACAGAAACAGTTGAATAACTGGAAGGCTTTTGGTGCCTGCTTTGAAGTGCTAGATAGAGGACAGCCAGCCTTGAAATATGGGATGTGTACCGAAAATGCCTTCCCAAATGGGGTATGCAAGGCGAAAGTAAAATGAGTAGCTTATGGCTCTGAAGAGAGATGTGGACATGCCCCGAAATATAGAAGGGACACTGAAAATTAAACAAATGCATTTATGGATTAAATGCTACATCACAGGCACGATATTTTTCAATTAGATTACTCTTGCTCTACTCATCTGAATGAAGATCCATCAGTGTTCTGCTGGTAACCTTTGTGATGCATGCTGATGATTTTTTAATGAGATGGTTAAGTGGAATTTGGAGCAATTAATTATAAATAAAATTAAAGGCGAATTTAAGTTGGGAATTTGGCTTCTGAGGCAAGATAAATCAGGAATAACCTTGAATCAACAATGATATCTAAAATGTATTATCTGTATCCCGAAAAAATGTTCTAGGTCGCAGCAGAGGTGATTTGACATCTAAATATAAGTGGTTAACAAGCTTTATTGGACGGTTAATTGGCCATGGAATCAGAGAAACCTTAGTGCAAGTTTTGATGTTTTGAAGCTAAATAGTAAATCAAAAGTAGTGGTACCTTAGCTACAGAAACCTTAAGTTTAGTAGAACCAATAAATAAAATATTGCCAGATATTTGAAGAGAAATCCTATATGAGGGATGTTCTATGAATCGTTAGCCATTTGTGCAGATGACCATTCTGTGGGATGAAGTGCATTTAACGAAGTGTGCCTAAAAAAAAGGTTAAGGATTGACCTCACTAGTATAACAGAGATTCTAGAAAGAAAATACATTGAGCACCAATTGTCAGATTGTTTTGCAAAAAAGAAATACTTGTGCAAATGGTCAATTGGAGATCCCGTAAGGACATTTTGTATTACGTGGGATGAATATGGAAGATTTTTTATTTTTAAAGATTGTATTGTGAAATTTTAAGGGGGAATTTTTCTTACTGTCTCTAATTTCCCTTTATATAATATGGAATTTTTACATCAGATTCAAGGAAGAAGCATGTAAATTGGCAAAGAAAAGCAATAAACCTGAGGATTGGCAGCAGTTTAAAATTCAATAAAGGAGGACCAAGGGATTGATTAAGAAGGGAAAAATAAAGCATGAAAGTAAGTTAGCAGGGCACATAAAAGCTGACTAAAAGTTTCTAGATATGTAAAGAGAAAAAGATTGACAAAAACAAATGTAGCCCCTTAAGCCAGAAATGGAGAATTTATAATGGGAAATAAAAAAATGGCTGAGGTATTAAATTTATACTTTGCTTCAGCCTTCAAAAGGAAGACATGAATAGTGTACCAGAAATGCTGAGAAAGACATGTTTTAGTGAAGATCAGAAGGAAATCAGTTTTGGCAGAGAAATGGTTTTGGGGAAATTGATGGGAGTGAAGATGGATAAATCTCTTGGTCCTGATCTTCATCCCAGATTACTTAAGGAAATGGCCCTGGAAATAGTAGGTCCATTGGCCGTAATTTTCCAAAATACTTTGGATTTTGGAACAGCTCCTATAGATTGGAGAATAGCTAATGTAAGCCTACTATTCAAAAAGGGAAGTAGAGAGAAAAAAGGGAATTACAGACTAGTGAGCCTAACATCGGTACTGGGGAAGTTGCTAGAGTTTTTATCAAGGATTTCATAACTCCACATTTGGAAGGCAGTGGTATAATCACACAGTCAGAATGGATTTACAAAAGGGAAGTCATGCTTGACGAATCTATTGGAATTTTTTGAGAATGTTAACTAATAGAGTTGACTGAGGAGAACCAGTGGATGTGGTTTACTTAGACTTTCAGAAGCTTTTGACAAGATCTGGCATAACGCGTTATTGTATAAAATTAAAGCACATGAGATTACAGGTAATATCTTGTGAAGAATAGAAAGTTAGTTATCAGATAGGAAACAAAATTGGCATAAATGGGTTTTTTTCTGATTGGCAGACAGTGACTCGTCGGATTCCGCAGGAATCTGTGCGAGGACAGCAACTGTTCACGTTATATGTTAATGATTTGGAAGAGGGAACTGAATGTATTATCTCCAGATTTACAAAGTTGGGTGGGAGATGAGCTGTGAGGAGGCTGCGGAGATGCTTCAGCGTGATTTGTACAGGCTGTGTGTGTGTGGGGGCATTTGTATGGCAGATGCAGTGTAATATGTATAAATGTGTGGTTCACCACTTTGTTAGCAATAATAGGAAAACAGTTATTACTTGAATAGGTGTAAATTGAGAAAGATAGAATGAGACCTTGAAGTTCTCATGCATCAGTCATTGAAAGTAAGCACACAAGTACAGCAGGCAGTAAAGAAGCTAAATGTTATGTTGGCCTTTGTAGCGGGAGAGGATTTGGGTATAAGGATGTTTTGCTACAGTTGTGGGGTGCTGACGAGGCCACATCTGGAATATTGGGTGCAGTTTTGGTGTCCTTATCTGAGGAAAGAAGCCCTGGCTTTAGAGAGAGTACAGAGAAGGTTTACCAAGCTGATGCCTGGGATGGCAGGTCTCATCTGAGGAGAGACCAAGTCAGTTAGGGTTATATTCGCTGGAGCTTAGAAGAGCGAGAAGGGATCTCATTGAAACTTATAAAATTCTAACAGAGTTAGACAGAGTAAATTCAGAAAGAATGTTCCCAGTGGTGGGGGAGGCGAGAATTAGGATCATAGTTGAGGATAAGGGGTAAACCTTTCAGAACTGAGTTAAACATAAATTTCTTCAACTCGTGGGTGTAGTTGAAGTCAAAACATTGTGATTTCAAGAAGAAATTAGACATAGTTCTTGGGGCTAAAGTGGTCAAGGGATATGGGAGGAAGTGGGGATTAGGATATTGAATTTGATGATTAACTGTAATTAAAATGAATGACGGAGCAGACTCGAAGGGCCAACTGGCCTATTCTTGCTTCTCGTTCCTTTGTAAACAGTACACAGGTGAAGGGCATTGATATTTAAGTATCTTGTGCACAAAGAAAGACTGCTGAGACACTGGGTATTTATTAAGGAGGAGGCTAACATATGTAGTATGGCATTTTGCAAATAAATCTAAACTTGTCTGAAAAGGTTTGTCCAGTTACTACTTCGCCATCTGACTTTACAGTGAATTGATGAATGAGATGTAGATCTCATGGACAAACTGAAGGTATAGAGATTGTAGAAGATAGTCTAGCATATAGAGATGATATAAGTTTGGAGCTTGGCTGGTAATGAACATTTGGAGAAGTTTGTCCAATCGGGTGGGAAAAAGAGGGAATAGATGGCCACAATCTTTGACAGGTATGACCATGAGCTCTTTGTTGGAGGTTTGCGGTTTAAGAAGATGGTTTGTGATGAAGAGAAGCTGGGCTTATCTTTACATTTGTGAATGATTTTAGATTTGTCAGCAGTTTTAGTGTTGGGAAATATGGGATAAAGCTTCAGATAGCCCAATGATTGTTAAACCAGTTATTTACCAAAACCTGCTTCTGCTCACTTTTATGGTGACACCATTTAAAGAGAGAGTTGAGTCATAGGTTCACACAAGACAGAAGGCAGCCATTTGGCCCAATATGTCTGTGTTAATTCACTAAAATTATTTTCCAGTTTGTCCCAATTCCCCAGGTTTTTTGCCATTGTTCTACATTCTGCATTTTCAAGAATGTATCCAGTTTTGAAAATATCTGCTTTGACCACTCTTTTAGGAAACACATTCTATATTGTAGCCATCCTGGTTTTTTTTTTCAATATTACCTTTGTCCACTAATTACGCATCCTTTTTCTTATAGAAAAAGTTACGTATACAGGCATGGGGGACATTGGAAGCTCTTTAGTAGACCAGATGGCCAGCTGTGGATCAGATTAAAATCAACAACATGGGGCTTTATCCCTGTTCTGGCTGAATTTGACTCAGAGCCTGCCTCCTACCCGTAGTAAAACAAAAGGCAGCATTTCATTATGGTTAGGTGAATAATTGCCAAAAACTTGCCTTCAGGAGAATTACTCAAGAAGAGGATAAATTCTACAGCATTCTATAAGTTCTACAGCATTCACATCAGAATAAATCAGTTGTTTTCAAAAGAATGGAAAATGATAAAATTAAAATGACTGAACTGTCTTCCAAAGTCAGCAGAAAGACAGCTTTGCCTGAACAAGATGGTAAAGATTTAGATTTGAGAAAACCTTGTGTTCGAATTTGCACACCACATTCTGTCATGGTTTCTGATTGTAACTTTCATTAAGGGACTCAGTGTTTGACTGTTGATATCTATCTCTTTCCAGTCAGAAGAGGAGCTTGATCCAGAAGAGAGAGATAACTTCTTGCAGCAACTGTATAAGTTTATGGAGGATAGGGGTAAGGACTTCTTAAACTGAAGCTGGCCTTTTATCTTGTGTATATACTCTGATAGATGAACTTGTTTCTCATTTAACGAAAGTATAAAAGATATGGACAATGCCAATAAATACGTAACTGGAAGTTTTTTATAATTATCAGTAGAAATGACTTGTGTAGCCAAAATGTTTAGAAATAAAGCCCAAAGTGACTTCAGATGTGTTGTACTGTGCAGTCTCCTTGCCCGCTTAAAAACTTTGTGCCAGTGCTGCTTTATAACATATTGCCTACATTGCAATTCTCACTCATCTGTACTGTGAATTTCAGCTGGAATGCTAAATAATTTTCCACCATTGTCTTGGTGAGGTCAATTAATATAAGACTAAGTATGTTAATGGGGTGTACATCTCACTTCTCCATCCATTATTAACAAGTGCAAAACTTCACCAAAGTATATAATGCAAGTAATTCTAAGCTTCTTGGATTAAGATGTACAAACTTGCTTGATAAATATTTGTGGTCATTGTGAGTAAAAGATGCACATGTATTTGAGTTATTGAATATGATATGGTTGTTTGGCCTGTGAATATAATTGATTTACAAAATAAGGTAAACCATGTGAAAATTGGTGCACGGAAAGTGAGGATGTATTTTAATGTTATGCACTCTCCTGCTAAGCTAACTGGGTGTGTACCCACACATTAACTTTACAACTTATTTATTAGTGTCACAAATAGGCTTGCATTAACACTGCAAGGAAGTTACTGCGAAAATCCTCCAGTTGTCACACTCTGGTATCAGTTCAAGTACACTGAGGAAAAATTGAGTGTGGCCAGTGCACCTAGCCAGCATGTCTTTTGAACTGTGGGAGGAATCCAGAGGACACCCATGGTGTCACGGGGAGAATGTGCAGGCTCCATAACCCAAGCCATGAATCGAACTCTGCTCCTAGGCACCAAGAGGCAGCAGTGCTAACCACTGTGCCATGCCACTCATAAGACCAGTTGGAGCAGAATTAGGCTATTTGGCACATTGAGTCTGTTTGATTATTCAATCATGGCTGATTTGTTTTTCAAACCCACTCTCCTGACCTTTTCCCGTAATTTTTGATCCCCTAACCAATCAAGAACTTCCTGTCTTAAAAACACTCTGACTTGACCTTTACAGCCTTCTGTGGCAATGAATTCCCCAGATTCGCTACCCCTGACTGAAGAAATTCCTCCTCACTCTGGTTCTAAAGGATTGTTCGTTTACTCTGAGGCTGTGCCCTCAGATCCTAGTCTCTCTTACTAATGGAAACATCATCTCCACATCTGCTCTAACCAGACCTTTCAGTGTTTTCTATGTTTCAATGAGATTCCCCACCTCATCCTTCTAAACTCCATTGAGTACAGGCCCACAGTCCTCAAATGCTCTTCGTATGTCAAGCCTTTCATTCCCAGGATCATTCTCGTGATTTCAGAGTCCTCTGGATTCTGTCCAAGACCTGCAGTTATGGGACTCAAAATTGCTCACAGTATTCCAAATTGTCAAACTTGATTGGCCATGCAAATAAATTTAATGGGACTATTTGCTGATCAAAACACCATGTGTAAAAGTTAAATTTAAAAGGGAACATTGGTGGTACAGCATGATGGTATACTTGAGAATTTTGCTTAATTCTCTGAAACCTTTTTGCATTTTAAGAATGTAACCAATTAATTATATTTTCTAGGAACACCCATCAATAAACCACCTGTACTGGGCTACAAGGATCTGAATCTCTTCAAACTCTTCAGACTGGTACATCGACATGGTGGCTGCGACAATGTAAGTTGACCTAATTTGGGCATGTTATCTCAAAAGTGATATTTTCAGCTCAAGGAACAAAGCAGTGTCATGAGTTTGTACTTTTGATTTAAAATAAGTTGATTTTTTTTTTCTAAATAATTTGTAACAAGGTTTTGTATTCCAAGATTTTTGGAATTGTTTAAGTTAGCAGTTGTAATTTAGTGCATTTTTTTTAATGGAATGTGTGTAATTGATTCCTTTGCATTTGTTTGAAGGCGCTAATATCAATTGAACTGTCAATCATGTACACTGAAATTAAGGATCAATACAAATTATTATGATTCAACAATAGGACGAGGGGTCACGGCTTTAGGGTGAGGGGGGCTATGTATAAGACGAATATTAGAGGGCAGCTTTTCACACAAAGAGTAGTGGGGGTGTGGAATGCACTGCCGAGTAAGGTGGTGGGAGCAGGCATGCTAGGGCTGTTTAAGGGTCTTTTGGACAGCCACATGAGCGGTATGCAGATAGAGAGATGTAGTAGGACTGTTTAACTATGGCTTTTTTTTCCACAGGTAATTCGGTCCATACTTGACCATCAAGGAGCATGCATTCGGCAGGTGGTGCGAGGACAGCTCTTGGATGTTGATTCATGGGTTGCCTGGTGCTTCATGTCGTAAATGAGTGCTTTATCTGGACCATCTGAAGGGCACCATGACAGCTCAGTGACTATCGCTGTAGCTGTGCAGACACTTGGAATTGGGCCGGTGTCTGCGGGAGTTTGCGCGTTCTCCCCATGGTTGCGTGGGTTTTCTCCGGGCGCTCCGGTTTCCTCCCACATCCCAAAAATTCGCTCTTAGGCTGATTGGGAAACAAATTGTCCCTACATTTAGACTCTTCTATATTAGGAATAACCTAAAATTAGGATAGGATAATGGAATTGTTACTATATAGTTATGACGGTGGCACGGGCTCGTTGGGCCGAAGGGCCTGTTTCCCATGCTGTGTTGCTCTTAAAAAAAAATAAGTCTTGAAAGAAAGTACTCCCATTCATTTTGGTTTGTTTTGTGTAATCTTTTGATGAGTTCTACTTCATACTTCAAGAAGCCCCTACTTCTTAGATTGTTGAAATGCTGAAATTTAGGAATAATTTTTAAAGTTCATTTGTTAGTGTCACAAGAAGGCTTACATGAACACTGCAATGAAGTTACTGTGAAAATTTTTTTGATTTTTATTTCAAGTTTTGTTCCTTATGACATCTCAAGGAAAACTTAGTAATGGTGGTAAAAGTTGCAGTAAGATTTTTAACATTATCAGAGGTTAAGGAGTGAATGGCCATGTTTATTGTTTTGTGTAGTATGTATTTATTTCCAAGTTGCATGCTTTTTCCCTTTGGGGATGGCGCTACACAGTGGTTTGCACTGCTGCCTCACAGCATTAGGGACCTGGCGTTGATTGCTACTTGTGTCACTGTTGGTGGAGTTTGCACATTCTCCCTATGTCTGCATGGGTTTCCTCTGGTTGCTCTAGTTTTGTCCCACAGTTTGAAAGACGTGTTAGTTAGGTGCATTGATCCAAACAGGCGCTGAAATGTGGCAACTAGGGGAATTTCATTGCAGTGTTAATGTAAGCCTAACTTGTAACTAATAAATAAATTTTGCCACTGAAGTATTTGCTTCACCACTTGAGCTTGTTGGTACCATACACAATTCAGTTGCACAGAATAGCTGAACAACATTTTTTAAAGTTTGCAATTTCAGTCTGGGACTTGATCATCAAGTTAATCAATAGTGACTTGGGACAAGTTACTTGTAGATCCTTCCTTTTGTAGGCTTGCATCTTTGCTTTACGTTAGCTTTGAAAAAGTTAAAACAGAATTAAGGAAGGACCATACAAACAAATGTGTTTTCTTGCATTCTTATTTTGATTCCAGTATACAAAATTATGTATTGCTGCCTTGACAAAGTTAAATTTGTGTTCATATAACCATTACATTTTTTAAAAAAGTTACCAGATAGTGATTTGTCACTTAACATCGTAGTTGCGTTTCTGAAAAATGTGACTTTTAAGCGCAATACCCTTAAGTGAATCAAAATTTTCAATTACAATCCATTGCAAAAATTCTAGTTAGGTCTTGTAGAACCTTTCTTATTAGGAAAGAAAAAGTGAAACATTATATATGGTCAGCTGAATCCTAGTTAGTACTTGAGAAAATTTCCTTTGTAGCCTTTCACCAGGGAAGTTTCACAGGAAGTGCACAGTGACTTCAGTCAATGGTTGCATTAATTTAAAAAGTTGAATAGGTTTGCATTAAGACTCCTTGAGGGCATAGAAGAGATTAATATTTGTGGAGGTTGTTCTTGGGGAAAAGTAGTTGGTAGAGGAAGCATGTTGGGGTTTGTACAATTGGAGCTGGTGTTGAAATCTTTGAGCACAAGTCATTTTTGACTTTGATGCTTATAAATATATAAGCATCTTATAAATATTTAATTGTCCGTTCAAAACTTCGGAGACCATATCAACCCATAGGTCTTCCTTCAGTTCTGGAGACAGCGCCAATTTACGAATCACTGGTATCTAATTGTTGTAACCAAGTGAATTGTTTTATCATTGAACTTTCTCAAGCATGGTAGTGCTTTTCGCAGTTTATGGGTTTCAAGAAGCTATGTGTACTTAAAGTATGGTCTGACTATATTCGGTACAAATTTCCTTCACAGTACTTGAGGAATGGTGGCTTAAGAGCACTAGTAGTTGCTTGTTGATTTTGTATGTTCCACTTAGAATTATTTTAGATTTGGGTACTTGAAGGCATCTTTTAGTAACTTCAAAGGGGAAATCATGCTTTGTGTAGTTGCATACTGATGGACATTGAGTATTGCTGGTTCGCATGATGTTGCACTTGTTGATGTATGTTGATTTTATATACATTGACCCATTTGAGGAGATTATTTCAAACTTCCCGGATACCAACCTTATTTGTTGCTTTAGTGATGGCTTTTTGACTGGGCAGTCATCTACAAAGGCGTTGTTTATATATTTTAATTGGCTAAAAGGACTGAATTTTTTTTGTTTTATACTTAGTTATCTGGATAGCTTTGTGTTCTCAAACCAATTGAGATCCTGTATGTTAATCAATTTTGTTAGAAAATGGTGTGGTAAAGTTATTGCACTGCACTATTTGAAATTGTCAGTTAAATGAACTCAAATGCATTAAATGCTGTCTGTGTGTATTCAGCAGATGTAATTGAAGTGAACCTTTCCTTTGGGTTGTCATTGAAACTTTATTACTGCTATTATCATTATTTTAGCTCGACTGAATCATTTTTACTCGAAGTGCCTTTATGGTATATTTTTGCCAGTTATGTATGCTAAAATTTAAAGATACTTACTGTTAAGTTATTTAATGACACTACCTAACAATCTTTTAAAAAAGCTTACCATTCCTGAAAATCTCCCAGTTCAGTTAGATACAGTTATGTAACTGGAAACTGAATTCTTGTTGAGTGGATGAAGTGATGTGGCAGATTAGTCTTTCAGTTGACTAGAATTGATTGTGTTAACTGTTACTAATGTAACAGTGGAACCACACAAAACTGGATTAATGAACTATTTTAGAATATTGTCTGTCTTTTCTTGTTGGCAATTTAGTAACTAAATTTAGTTCCTAAATTCTGCTTCTTTCTACAGATTGACAGTGGTTCTGTGTGGAAACAAATATACATGGACCTTGGCATTCCAATTCTGAACTCTGCTGCTTCTTACAATGTAAAAACTGCTTACAAGAAGTAAGTAGCTCTGATATATTTATCTTTTGTGTAAAAGTAAGTTTACTTTTTGGCTAATTTTCTGTGTAATTGGAGATGACAGATTCATGTTAAAAATCTTCCTGGGAAGACAGCGGATAAAACTTTACTCTTTTATATTTGCATTTTTCCATTACTCCTTTTCTATTAATTTACTGTATTAATAGGACATGCATGACTGCAGATACTTCAAGCAAGTTTTTATTCAAGAGCAAATTGTACGTTTATGATTTATTTTGCAATGCTGAAAAATATTTTGAACAACACTGAATTCTTCAAAATTTTCTTTCATTTTGGTTCTATTCAAATTAAAACGCAATGTCTCCATTTATCACTGAGTAAGATGGTCAGACTCCACAAATTGCAGATTCACAAACATTTCTTAATTGCAGCTTGTTTATGTGAATGTGTAAATCTTTTCAATTTCTACATGTGGCTAGGACAAACTGAAGAACATAAATGGCCAGGTAATCTTTCTGCTTAAACAAACTTGCATATAATGCCAAGAATCTGTTTTAAGAAAAATGTCACAGACTAAATGTTGATAAGCGGTAAGTACGATAAATAGTCTGATTCCTTAACTCTTTTTTTAGATGCTATGAATAGAGCTACACGAGGGAGCTCTCCTTATGCTTGGATGATTAACATAGGGAAGTAGGATTGTCTTGCTATTAGGATTACTGTTTGAAAGGGTTTTGTTTTTCTCACGATTCTGCTGCCTACTATTGGCTGACTAATTGTGCTGATATCAAATAATTGGGTAATTTGAAAACAAAGTAACAACTCTAGCTCTTCATCTTGTGTTTAATTTATCAAGATACTCCTATAGGTAAACCCTTGCTCCCTATGACTCAAGTGTGCCTTTCAATTTGTGCTGAACCCAGGGGGCGAACATTATATGATCTTCCTTAGCCTAAGAAGGAAGTTGAATAAATAGACAAGATATAGTCTATAAATGCTAAACATATTTATTAGAAACAATGTGCATTTATATAGCATCTTTTATGTCTCCAGATGTCCCAAAGCGCTTTACAGCCTGAAGTGTTTGCAACAATCTTCAGCCAGAAGTGCCGAGTGGATGATTCTTCTCAGTCTCCTCCTGAGGTCCCTACCAACACAGATGCCAGTCTTCAGCCAATTCGATTCACTCCACGTGACATCAAGAAACGGCTAAGTGCACTGGACACAGCAAAGGCTATGGGCCCTGAGAACATCCCGGCTGTAGTGCTGAAAACCTGTATTCCTGAACTAGCCACACCCCTAGATAAGCTGTTCCAATACAGCTACAACACTGGCATCTACCCGACAATGTGGAAAATTGCCCAGGTATGTCCTGTCCACAAAAAGCAGGACAAATCCAACCCGGCCAATTATTGCCCTATTAGCCAACCCCCAATCATCAAGAAAGAAACAGTCAGCGTTGTCAGCAGTACTTTGAAATAGCATTTACTCACCAGTGGTTTGCTTGCTGGTGTTCTGTTTGGATTCCACCAAGACCACTCAGTTGCAGACCTCATTTACAGCCTTGGCCCAAATATGGACACAAGAGCTTAATTCTAGTGAGGTGTGACTGCTTTTGACACCGGTAGCATTTGACCAAGTGTGACATCAAGGAGGAGCCCTAATAAAATTGAAATTAGTGGGCATCAGGAAAAATCTCCGGTGGCTGGACACCTACCTGGCACAAAGGAAGATTGTTGTGGTTGTTGGAGGCCAATCTTCTGTGTCTCATGACACTTCACAGTGGTCCTGATGACAATGTTCTAGACCCAACTATCTCCCAACTGTCTCATCATTGTCAGATGTAGATGTTGTTTGCGCTATGTTCATTTTTGTTTGTAATTTCTTAGATAATGAAGCTGACCATGTCCACGTATAGCAAGGCTTGGATAATATCCAGTCTCTGGCTGTTACAGGCAGGTAGTGTTCACTCCAGGAAATGACCATCTTAAAGAAGAGAAAACCGAACCACTATGCAGTATCATTCAACAACATCACTATCATTGAGTCCCCCATCATCAGAATCCTGGGGAGTATCCTCGATCAGACTGGGCCAGTCATTTAAATGCTATGACTATGAGCGTGTCTAAAGTCAATGTTGTGTGCCAGACTTCCTAACTCCTCCAAGCCACTAAAACCTCTCTATTACCTACAAGGCACAAGTTAGGATGTGACGAATTGCGCTCCACTTGTTGCAATAACAAATGCAAAGTTTTACACCAGTGAGGACAAAGCAGTCTTGCTTGATCAGCTCCTCATCTATTTGTGTAAATGTTCACCCTATGCACTGTTTGTAGCTTAGTGTGCTGTTTGTAGGATGTAGCTTAGTGTGCTGTTTGTAGGATGTAGCTTAGTGTGCTGTTTATAGGATGTAGCTTAGTGTGCTGTTTGTAGGATGCATTTCAGTGACTGGCCAGAACTTTTCAGGAGAAACTCGCGACCTCCAGCTAAAAGGACTATATCAGACAGCAGGTGCATGGAAACACTATTAACTCCCAAGTTTTCCTCCAAGTTTTATGTCATCCTGGACATTGATCTCCTTTTTTTAATTCCCGCTATATCAAAATTCCAAGGCTTTCGAACAGAAGGAGAATCTTTGCAGCGAGAACTACAGCGGTTGACAAAGGACCACTACTACTTACCAAATTGTAATAAGAGATGGGAGAAAAATTCCAGACCTGGCAATGATGCCCACGTCTTGAAAATCAACATATTTAAAAAATTAACCTCATGTAACCTGTATTGCTTTGTAGGCAAACCAATAGATGGATAAATGAACAACTGTCTTAGACAGGCCAAATTTTCCACCCCTGGCCATTGAGGTACAAATGTTCATATACTCTATGCTGAACTGCAATCTGAGCGCAAACATATTAACCTTTATAAAGCAGCTTGTTGCTAGCTGTACTGATATATCCTTGGTTTAGCCGTCTATCTGATTGTTCAGACGGCAGTCTCAATTTGAACCTGACAAATTAAAATACTTCTTAAAAAGAAAAGTGAATTAAATTCATCTCTTACGTGAAAAAGATTTCAATTTGAATTGAGTTGCTTAGTTCCACTTTCTGATAACTGACCTAGTATGAGATCTACTTCTGGAAATGCACATTTTAACGAGCTTGGAAATTTTCTGTGAGTAAATCTTCTTTTAACCCATGTATCATGTTGAAAGAGGCCAGTACTGTAATGTGTCACAATGCTTTTTTTATCACTGTGCCACAAAGGTACATGTGCTTGGTATTCATGCAAGGTTTGTAGTGTTATGGGACTCAGAGGGAGTTGACAATGCAATAGGTGGTCCATTCATTGTTTGTGGCTGTTCACCGCAGTCACACATCACTGAGTTTATTGCACTTGTAACTCCATTCCTGCATCATTCCTTTTGCATGCTAATTTATAATTAGTTCATATATTGTAAGCTTGCGTAGGGTTCATAGCTTCCAGCTGTGAGATGATCATGAGTTTTAACATTCTGACATATTGCAAGAGGAGGTTTGGCAGAGGTGTTGCAATGGTTGACCGAATGCAGCCAGCTGCATCTCAACTTCACTCTACTTTTAGTATGATGGTTCTTAAAAATAGGATGATAAATTCATAAGATAATATCTTTCTTTTATCTCTGATTATGGCTTTTTTTGTATACGGAGATGCAACACCTAGAAACTCCCTGGTAGTTTTAAGGCGGTCTGTAATGCAACTGCATTAGGCATTAACAATTTCTTTGTATGGGTAAAATGTTTCCATATTTGACAACAGAAAAATAGAATTGAAATTCTAATCAGTGTTCCACATTTGAGTTGGTCAAATATTCTGCTATGCTTTTCCTGTGATCATTCAGAGCTTTGGTCTTGATTGTGTTCTTTGTAGGTGCAGTGCACTTTTCCTTTTTGTGCTGCACCATCATCTATGTTGAACTTCATTGCTCACCTCTCTTCTTTATTTGATGCTTGGTCACGTAATTTTAAAAGAAATAGTTTCTGCGTGGACACCAATGACTACTTTATCTCTGTATCTCTTCAATCAATCTCATGGTTTTCACCCTTTTCTCCAATACCTAAATGACATCAAGTGCTTAGATGAGTGATGGTTGCAACCAGCTTAATGTCAACAAGATTAAAGCCTTCCTCTTTGAGCAACATTTATGTTCTTTTATCCTTATTTCCAACCTCAACACTGAGTATACTTGGTCAACTGCTGTTATTCTGTAATGTTGCATCAGTTTAGTTAGATGTGTGCGGCTTCACTGAATGCAATTAGTTTTTAGAGTAGTGGCCAGGTTTTGTTTCTTTCCTTAATTAAAAGTAAAATCACACTTGGGTAAATTGCATGATAGAAACCTGGCAGTAGCATCGTAGTACTGACAATTCAGAGGCAAAGGTTTGAAGTTTGTAGCCTTAGCTTGCCTCTTGTCAGTTGTTTTCCTAGCACAGCATTTGAGAATTTATGATTATTTAAAAGCAGTTGGGCTTTTAAATGGAGAACTTTCTGGAAATTTTGATCTGAGACCTAGACTCAGTGCTAATTCCTAAGCTCAACTTTTTTTCTTGTATTTGATCAGTCTTACTATTTATTTTCCACCTCCAGGACATTATAGCTCTTCACCCAGCACTTTCTGTTCTGCTAGTGAAACTCTAATCCACATTTTTATCATCTTGTGGCTGAACCCTCCATTCTTTCTGTTTGCTGGTATTTTTGTTTTCATACTTCATAAACTTTGAATTCAGAGTGCTGCAGTTTTTCCTTTCTCTGCACCAAGACATCTTCACTTGATTTTCAATGCTGCAGTGTATCAAAACCAATTCGCATTTTTTCAGTACCTTTAAACATAGAAAAATGATCCTGGATAACTTGGAGCTGTACAGAAAACTGACCTCAAACAAAGAAGAGAGCAGAAGAATGATCAAAATCTTGCCGAAAGACGTGAAGTTTAAAGAAACAATGGAATAGTACCAGTGTTGGGATGATTTGCCCCCTCTGGTGCATAAGAGCTCAGTCAGGGGAATAGAGAGTGGGGCTAGAAGAAGTTAGAAAACAAAGGGAAGAGTATAATCAGGGAAAAATTTAAACAAAATATTTTAAGTTGAGATGTTGACCAATGAGACCTAATGTGATGGGTAAACTTGATTCTGGGATAGAATACAGGCATTTTTGGATGAGCTGATGTTTATGAAGCATGAGAGGTCAACAAGAAAAGCGTTGAAATAATTTAGTGGGAATGTGACTAGGGTACGAATGAGGGTTCTAGTGACAAATGGGTCTAGGCAGCGGTGAGACACGGGGTAAATTAGCCTGTCCCACCTGCCATGGGAATCGGAGCAGGTGGGGATCGGACAATGGAAAGGTCCATTGATCTCAGGCTGGTTTTGAGGTGTGTACGGTCAGAAAATCTACCCTAGATGCCAGGAAAACTATCTGACAGTACAGAGGAAGTGGAATTGAGAGAAGGAGGACGTGGTAGTATTGACATACCTGTAAAGGCTGACAACATAGCTTTGGATAATGTTGCCAGTTAGTAATCTGTAAATGAGGAAAGAGGAAATAGCCTAGGAATCTTGGAACTTATAAGAAGGTGTAGCTATTGAAGATGTTGGCTACAATTGACTATTTAAAATCTGAATCAAGCAGGAACAATTTCAGAATTGGATGATGGGAAAGTGACATTGAAGGAGGATCCTGTGACGCTTGTATTGAAAGTTGAAAGTGACGAGGATAAAAGATTCATACTGCACCATAATCAATTACTGAAAATGTTGATCATGACTTTGGTTAAAGTGTTTGATATGTGAGAGGAGCAGAAACTTGATCGAAGAGATTCGAACAACTTAAATTTTAAAATTTCTCCACAGCATTGTACCTCTATCTTTGTAGTTTTCTCCAATTGTATGGCCCTACAAATTCTTTCTGTTTTTCACCAGTTGAGTTTTTGTTTCTCAGTTTTACTATTTGTTTAAATAGTGGAATGTTAAGTGCATTGTTACCCAAATTTACAAGCTGATTGGGGAATGTCTGGTTGGAAAAATCAGTTGCTGACGAAGTTTAAGTAAAATTCCACAATGATTATTTATTAAAATTTCAAATACATCATTGCAATGAAAGATGACTCTCTGCCTAAAACATTAGCATCAGCATGATAAAACTAGTGGTGATAGTTAACACTTCTATCCTGAACTCTTCAACCTGAAAAGCAGTTGATCTAATTAGACCAGATTATTGTATTATATTCTGTCAGATCTAAGCCTACCCCAGAATTATAGTCCTGTTTCCCTAAAACCATTACAATATTCCTATTAATGACATTGGCTGGAACTCTGCGACCTCGTGGCTGGAGATTTGGCTGAGTGCCAAATTCTTCTTTCTTGCTGGCAGTGAAGGTGGGGCATATGACACTGGAGAATTCTGGCCATTGTCTCTTTCCCTGAAAGTGCCGCCCCACTGATGAGAAGTTTGTCATAGTTTGCTGCAGCCTTTTAAATAAGAATTTTTAAAAAAGGTATTATCACTTTTTTTTTACAAATTCTCGTGGATACTTTCAAAACTCCAAATCTGGGAATATTTGTTCATTTTCTGAAAGTGCTTGGCTGCAAAATATGCAGGCTTCCTATATATGATGATTTTTCCTGACTGAAGTTCATACATCAAAATCATAGCATGAAATATGTAATTTAGTTTACTTGTCTATCTGTAAAAAGGTTCATAACCAAACAAAGTGTTGCATATCTAGTTGAGATATCCTGGTTGGGTTTCTTTATGATTGAAATATTTTGAGTGTTATTCTTGATTTCCTGCCTGCAAGTTTTATATCTTCGAATCTAGTTATACTCAATGGCTTTATTTACATTAGATCTATGCATTTCTTTTCTTTTTCTCTATCTTAGGTACTTGTATGGTTTTGAGGAATACTGTCGTGCAGCTGACCTTCGCTTCAGGACCATTCATCACATGGAATCGATAGGAAGACCAGTGAAGAAGGACGAAGAGAATGGGACATATGATCAAAAGAAAGTACCAACAAACTTAGATGATGAGAAAAGTGACGACACTGAAAATGACAAAGAGGAAAAAGATGTGAGATCTCCAAGAGTAAGTAATTCTCCATCTTGAATTGCTGACTGGACATTGTAAAGGTTAAATGTTGAATTTTCTGTACAACATTCTGAACAGCAACAACATTGATTGTTTGAGAGTCATCACCATCCTAATGCAGAGTTTCAAGTGTAAATCACTACTGTGTTGCCACACATCAACAACATTTTGTGTATAAACGTTATGGTATTGTAAAGTTGTGATCCAGTTTTCAGCTGCCATTTTAATCATCGATTTAATATGATCAGCATGCACAAAAGGAATTAAATTCAGGGTAGATTATTTAAAGTCTTTGGGTAGCACAAACTGTCTTGTAGTAACTGCTTTGAAGTTTGCTTAGATAAAGTCTGTAGTACCTGACATAACTTCTAATAAAATCATAATTTAGAACTCATTTAGATTTGCTTTGCATAGAATGGAGATTCTCCAGTGCTGAAAAAAATTAGGGTGATGAGGTCAGGGAGGAAGAACATGAGGACATGTTTATCCCTTTGAAGCTGCCAGCAAATTGAGGATTTTTTTTCTCATTTCTGAGGACAAGAAACTTCATCAGGCAGGATACATCAACACCACCTAGTGGCCAAATTAAGAACGGTATACAGGAGACCTGAAAGACACACGTTGAAAATAGATGACGCGTGGCACTGAGTAGATGTTCCAGTTTTCTGTACTTGTTTTGTAAAGAACATAACAAATAGGAGCAGACCCCTTGAGGCTGCTTTGTCATTCAGTAAAATCATGGCTGATTTGCTTGTAGCCTCCACTCCTTTCTATCTGCCTCCCATAACCCTCAATTTCCTGGTACACCAATAGTCTGTCTAACTCGGCCTTGAATTTCTCTGATGACTAAACCTCCAACTCTCTATGGGGTAGAGAATTCCAAAGATTAATGACCCTTTCAAAGATGAAATTTCTTGCCTTTGACATAAACGGGAGACTGCATTTTGAAACTGTGCTCTAACTCTAGATTCTACCTTGAGGGGGAAAACATCCTCTCAGCATCTATCCTGCCAATCACCTCATCAGAATCTTTCCTAGTAATGCTCACTCTTACTTGGGTGCAGTTTCACAGCTACCAATTTAAGTTCTTGTTGAGATGGCAATTCTTCACATGTTGTTTCATTTGTGATGTGTTATCACAGTTAAAACTTATTTTCTCATTCCTAACTACATAATCCAGTAATGGTCAAGATAGCAGTTGACATTCCAAGCTCTTGATTTGTTAATATTCTTCTCCCTAACCTTGATTCTGAGGCCAGTTCTTTTTCAGCACAACTCCAGACACATTGGGATTTAATCTGAAATAATCTAGTCTTGTTCCAACAGCAGAGAGGATGTCATCTATTCAATCTATTGATCCCTATTCAGCAGTTTTTACTGGGATATGTACTTGTGAATGTTGGTGATGCACTGTGCCTTTTATTACTTGGTTATTGGAGGGGCTCTGGTATAAGGTTGATGTAAAGAAGTATTAAAACATCAGAATCCACAGAATGTGCTAACTGCAGTTTAAAAAAAACTGTTGCTTATCTAAGATAGCATGATGGCACAATGGTTAGCACTGTTGCCTCACAGCAACAGGGACACAGTTTCGATTCTGGCCTCAGGTGACTGTGGGGAATTTGCACTTTCTCTCCCTTAGTCTGAGTGAGTTTTCTCCAGATGCTCTGGTTTCTTCCCACAGTTCAAAGATATGCAAATTAGATGGAATATCCAGGCTAAAATGTGTCTTACCAGGGTAGATATGTGGGTTGTGGCAATAGGGCCTTGTTGTCAGTGCAGGATCAAAGGGATTTAATGATTCTGTTTTTCTGTGTTAATTTACTATTTGTCATGTTATTGAGCTTTTAAAATTAAGTGAAAATATAGTTCTGAAGGAGGACATTACAAAGCAAAGCAGTGTTGTATATCTAAGTATTAATAGAATTTTCCAAAAGATGTACAAAAAAAATCCCCTTTTCTTAATTGATAATGACTTTTACCCCTGACTAGTTTGACTGATTGTCTGCAATATTACAAATTGCAGAAGACCAAATGGTACTGTAAAATGTCATCTTCAGTTATTTTATTAGATAATGTTTTCTATTTGGGTAGATGCTTTTCGTGCAAATTCTTAGAAATTCTGTTAATTTAATCCTTAGGTGAACAAATGTTAAATTTAAATTGGGCAGGCTGTATTGGGCTCTGTGTATGTATGTGTGTGTGCATATATATGTATGTATGTATATATATGTATATGTATAATTAGTTATAAAACAAATTCTTGGTTATCAAAACTGTATCTATGTTTAATATCTGTTTGGGCTTATTGCTGGAATGGAAAACAATTAATTTGATATTCTACATCTGCAGAAATTCAATATTTCAGATAACTCTGCATTTTGATCTTTGAATCACTTCCTGGATATAGTAAATGCCTATGAGTTTCTAATATTTTTGTTTATATTAGACATTATACCTAACAGCACTACAATATATATGATGTTTTACAGGTTTGTTCTGTGAAATGCTATTAACTTCTGTCATTTGCTCCCAAGCAGTATTGATGATTTGATAACCCAGTTCTTTGATAACATACTTTGCAAAGGTTTTTAATTATTTTCAAATCTCAACACCTACTAGTTCAACGTTAATAGTTTTTGCATGTTGTTAAAGTAACAGTGAAACATTAATTGCTCACCAGGGTGCATATTTTAACAATACCTAACTAAGGCGAATAATAGGATTGCTTAAACTGCTTTGATTAAGGAGCCTTTATTGTCCAGACTTGCATTAAAATCCAGAAGGAATAGGAAATTGAATATTTTTGTTTAATATAGTGAAGATTTAATTATAAGCTTGAGTTTAACTAAACTACCTGCTTTAGGGTCGGAGAAGAAATGTCACACCTGTCAAAAAAGAAGTCAAAGAATTAAAAAAAGAAAAGCTGAATGAGGAAATTAATAAAGAAAATAAAGAAGCGAAGGAGGACTTCAAGAAACAGGGGAAGGAGACTGACACAGGACAGCAGAAAAATGTGTCCACAACCAAAAGTAGAGCTGAGAAGAATAAGAAAGAAGAGTCTGAGAAAGATTCTGAGGAAGAAGAGGAAGATGAAGAAGACACTGAAGAGGATCATGAGGATAGACAAAAAAGGTATGTACGTTGTTTAGTATGCTGTTCACACACACACTAGTACTGATTTTGCACATAAAGTATGTATGATCTACAAAAGAGCCTCAATGTAGCAAGATACAGTTTTTTTGAAAAATGCTTGGAATGCAATGATGCTACAGAGAATTGATGAACTGTTTTGTGTGTTTGCAAAGCCATTAAATAATTATTATGCTTGAATTTCATTGTATCTGATTGGATACACTTGTTCGGAGTAAATGGGAATGTGTAGATTTGTTTCTCCTGAAGGCAAAGTTCAACTGATTAGAAAACAAAGAACTTAGTTCTTTCTTCTGCTACATTTTGAATCCTTTGGATATCCTGAAGTATTTTTTAGCCTATGAATTTTTCTTTGGCAGGCAAATGTTGCAGCCAAATACACTACTTTGATAAATAGGGGAGATAAATGATGTGTAAATCTGTTTTTACAGTTGCATTTTTTTGAAAATATGCAAGTCGGGCAGGAACCAAAGCTTGTTGCATAGCTCACACCATGAATGAAATGAAGCCTGTGCACCTTGTGATTTATGTCGCCTAGTTTCAAGTTACATGGTGTTTTTTTTTTTGATGCCATTGAGGAAATCCACAAACAAAATTTATTTCTGACGATTTCAAACCTGTGCTATACCTCTTCATTTTCATCATTCATTTATTTCTTTGGTTTTTCTCAGGGAAGGGAATGAAAATAAAGAGGAGGAAGAAAATGAGGAGGAAGAAGAGGAGGAGGAGGAGGATGATGATGAAGAATTTGAACGATTCCCTTCTGGAACCAAGGTTAAAGTAAAATATGGGCGTGGAAAAAATCAGAAAATCTATGAAGCCAATATCAGAAATTCTGAAGTTGATGATGGCGAGGTTATCTATTTAGTACATTATTATGGTTGGAATACACGGTAAGAATGTTGACTTTACAAATTGTTGCAATATTTTAATCATTCCATTTATTTCTGTTGGCTGTCATAGTTTGGACTTGATTTCTGAATAAGCTTGATTGCAATTTTTAAAAGGCCATCAGAATTGCAGTTCCTAAAATGCATTATTGTTCTTTCACTGATAGGACTTCTTTCAGAGAAGTTTGGGGCACTGCTGTATTAACTTGGGGTCTATTTCAGATGCTGGCCTGAAATGATGTATGGCCAGCAAATGATGCTGAAATTTTCGCCAGTCTTCGTGTTAATAAGTTACACAATTTCCTCAATCATATATTACTTGCACGCATGTGAAAATCCATGTAAACTAAGTGTAAGAAGTCAGGGACCAAGAAAGGCACCAAAATTATTTGATGGCCCTTTAAGTTTCATCTTAAACATAAAGATTAAATTGTAAAGAGCGTAAAATTGGCATTATGCACGTCAAATACCACATGTTTAAAAAATTGCAACTATAAAAGCTTTTCAATTTTTAATGCATTGAGGCTCTAAAATAGAAAGTACATTTTGGCGTCAGTGAGAAGAAATAAAAATAAAATTGCCATAAAATACTTGGGTTCTGCTACACTGGGAGTTTGAGATTTACAGCTTATTTATAATGTGCATAATGTTGCAGTATGATATTTATACATTTCTTCCAACTTTTACAATGAAAATCTGCATGTTTTGATGCAAGTATTCGAGAAATTCCAGACCATGGTGTTTATTTGACCATGCATTTTCACAAAACTTTATGCCATCCTAGCAGGAAGTAGGTACAGTGAACCTAAAAGTGCAGTCCCAAACAATTAGTTCTTTTGGGTTTTAATTGGTTACTTTTGGCATTTTTTTTCTCCTTTTGGTATCTTGCTATACATTGATTCTGGATGACCATTAAGCAAAGTGCTTTTTTTTAACCTGGGATGTCGATCTCACTGGCAAGGCCAGCCATTTATTGCTCATTCCTAATTGCTTTTGAGAAGGTGGTGGTGAACCACCTTCTTGAACTACTGCAATCCATCTGAATGGATGCTGTCAGGAAGGAAGTTCCAGGATTTGATCTAGCAACAATGAAGAAATAGCAATTTAGTTCGAGATTAAGATGGTGTGTGGCTTTTGAGGTGGTGGTCTTCCCATGGATCTAGTGGACTTGGTAGTTAAGGAATAAACAAACTTGCAGAATTATGAAGAGAATGGTGGAAATGGAATTAACTGACTTGTTCCATGAAGAGCCAACATGGTCTTGATGAGCTGAATGGCAGCCTCCTCTGCTGTAAATGACAGTGACTGAGTGGTTTGAATCTGGACTTCACTGCCTGAATGTGTGATGAGGACAGGTTCAATTGAGGCATTGAGTTATTATCTGAAAAGTAAGAATGTGCAGAGGCGAATTGCTGCTGCAGAGAACTGACATAGAAATGGCAAGCTAAATGGCCTCCTTTTACGCTGTAACCAATCTATGATTCTGTAAGCTTGGATGTTAGTGCTGACCTTCCACAGTGATCTTTTTACTCATTTTATAGGTTGTATTACAATATGTTCAGTATTTCCCTCTATCCTGCATCTCTTAATCTGTTATATAAATTACTGAATTGGTCTATTTGCTCCAATGCAACCTCTCGTGAATTTGTGTTCTGCTTTGTGCATAGAAAATGTAATCCATTCTGTGACTGACTTTAACAAGAATTGAAGCCCTTTCAGTGTTGTTATATATTAATTTAAATAGTGAACCTTCAGTATTTTAGTCATTTTATAAAAGGAAAATTGAAATTTAAATTATCCATTTATTAACATTTTTCATGCCATCTGACTGGACGATAAGAGAGGAAGAAAAGCCTTATCCGGTGTGTAAAGAGGTGGAGCAGAGAAACTATATAAAAGTGCTGATTTATATAGCAAGATCTGGTGTCTTCTGTTTATTTTGGCTTATGATGCCAAACTCCAAATTCAATAAGTCTCTTATTCTATTTCTGATTTGACTTAAAATTACGGTTGAGTACTTGGTCTTAATTGTACAGGCTTAGTTTTATCTGGACTTATTTTTCCCAGAATTTACTGTTCTTTTTTTACCTTTGATCATGATAGAGATATATCGTATTGTTTTCTGTTGCCTTTGCACTTCCTTGTTAAATGTAAAAATGAATTCATTCAAATAGTTGGAGTAGATTTTGACATGTTCTGTTTGTGTTGTAATAAATATTGTGAGCTTCTGAAAGTATCAAATGTCTTCTTCAGGTATGACGAATGGGTAAAAGGAGATAGAATTCTCTGGCCTTCAGAAAGAGGTGCGCCAAAAGGGAAGCATAGAAGAAAATTAAAGGTATAAAAGGATGTGCCCTGTTTTTATTAATCACATGACAATTTTTGCTTAACATCATAGCGTGGGGGAGGGGGGGATCATTGATGAGGACCATTTTAGCCAGATGTACAATGACTATTGATGGGTCCTTGTGGTTCAGGAGTTGCTGAACAGAATGTTTGTAAGATTTACCACTTTATCTGCTGTAAATTTCAGTTTTTGGGCCTTTCTCTTCCCTTACAGACAACGTGGGGATAGAAGTTCGCCATTTAATTTGATCATAGCTGAAATGATACCTTAATTCCTTATACCTGCCTTTAATCCACATTATGCCATATTTCTAGACTATTTACCAAATTCTATCAAAATAAACTTTCCATCTGATCGATTCTAACAATTTAAATATTTCCATGTTGATCAGTAATTATATATTTCCATAGAATCTCTACAGTGCAGAAAGAGGCCATTTGCACCCCCCCATCTCTTTGTAACCTTGTAATTTACCATGGCTAATTCCCCCTAATCCACATATCTTTGGACACCTAAGGGTTAGCTTGTATAATGCAGGAATTGTATTTAGGAATCTAAGTTGGTAGGTTCATTTTATGCAGAGGAATCAGAGATAGCAACATATCCTTTACCTATGTTGGTCATTTTGTACTGTTCCAATCTTCTGATGTCTGTTTTCCCATGGTCCTTCCTATTGTTTATTTTTCAATAGAAATCAAGTGTATTGTAGGGAAGTCAGGAAATAAAAATAGAAAATATTGGAAATGCATGGCAGGTTTTGCTTGCATTTTAAAAGGTGCATGTTCTTTCAGAATTTTGTTTTAATTGCAACTTGCTAATGCCAGAAATTGTGGACATCTGTCTTACACAGCCTCTAAGCTTTCTTTTCCACGTAAGAAGAATATGTAAATTTGTTTGTATTGGATTCACTTTCAAGAAGTGCTCCTAGTTAATTTTAGCTGCCTGTGCTCAATCTGAAAGAAACTGTTGAGAAGTTAGGAATTTTGCAGGCAGGTGGGCACCAGAGACAAGAGGAATAAAAGTATTAACAGAAAGTATGGAACAGAAATGACCCTTTGATCAATTTGATTATGCTTTTTAATAGTCAGCTATACCACTTTTTAAAATTCTGGTCTCCCCTTCAAGTCAGACAGACAATTGTAGGTTCATGCCACACTATCTTTGATTATATAATTATAATGATTCAGGAAGCTTGACTAGAAAAGAACGTAGTTTATTACAGAATGCAAAATAAAACCATTACCCTGATGTATACACAGCAGTCTCTACTTGGGGCTACAGTTCAGCAGGCCCAGGCCTAGACTTGCATTATAAGAAGCTCAGGTAATGTTCTACTGGGCAAGCCATTGTCTGTTACCAGGGGAACCCTTACTCAATATGCCCCGTGGAGAGATCAATCAGTTCATTTCCCATGGACCTTGTGGAGGGTGATCACAGTAATCTAGGCTGAATCAGTAAAGTATTGAGAAAATGCTTCCTTTTTTCAGGTGTTATCTTTGGGATGAGATATTGAAGTGAGGCCATTCTGCTTGCGTAAAGGATCCTATGATTCTATACAAAGACTATCGACAATAGTTGCCATTTGATCACCTGAGGAAAAATTCCCATAAATAATCATGACTTCTCCCCCCAAAAGTAATCATGTAAAACACCATCTACAACTGCAACTTTATCATCTATATTTTTTTAAATCCTGAAGTACTATATTTCTTTAGGAGTGGTTAAAATATGGAAATCACTGCCACAAAAAGTAGTTGAAGTAGTTGAAAATGCACTAAATGCATTTAAAGTGAAGTTATATAAACGTATGACGGATGAAGGACTAGAAGGATAAATTAATAGATCAGTAAAAGGTGGGAGGAGATTCATATGGACCGTAAACACTAGTATTGATGTGTTGAGAGAACTAGACTGTAATGTTGTGTAATACTTTGTAAACAGACTTTAACTTGATTTGATTTATTATTGTCACATGTATTAACATAATGAAAAGTATTGTTTCTTGTGCGCTATACAGACAAAACGTACCATTCATAGAGCAAGAAACAAGAGAGTGCAGTATTAGTCATAGTTAGAGTGTAGCGAAAGATCAACTTAATGCAAGGTAGGGCTATTTGAAAGTCTGACAGCAGCAGGGAAGATGATGTTCTTGAGTTGGTTGGTATGTGACCTTGGACTTGTGTCTTTTTCCTGATGGAAGAAGATGTAAGAGAAAATATCTGGGGTGCGTAGGGTCCTTAATTATTCTGGCTATTTTGCCAAAGCAGTGGGAAGTGTAGACAGTCAGTGGGAAGTGTAGACAGTTAGTGGATGGGCGGCTAGTTTGCGTGATGGATTGGGCTACATTCACAATCTTTTGTAGTTCTATGCAGTCTTGGGCAGAGCAGGAGCCATACCAACATGTGATACAATCAGAATGCTTTCTATGGTGTATTTGTAAAAGTTGGTGCGAGTCATAGCTGTCATTGCTAAATTTCCTTCATCTTCTGAGAAAGTAGAGGCATTGGTGGGCTTTCTTAAATAGTGTCGGCAAGGGGGGACCAGGATAGGTTGTTGGTGATCTGGACATCTAAAAACTTGAAGCTCTTGACTCTTCCTATTTCGTTCCTGTTGATGCAGGTGAGCATGTTCTCTTTTACACTCGCTGAAGTCGATGACAATCTCCTTTGTTTTGTTGACATTGAGGGAGAGATTATTGTTGCCGCACTTCTGAAATCTTGTTTGTGTATGTTTTCAAAAGGTGTTTGATCACTTTATTAGGTTCCTAGGATAAACTGTAAAATTTTAAATATTAAACAAGGGATCAGGTGGGATTTTCCAGCCCTGCTGAAGTCAGTTTGAATGGTTATAGGGACCAGATCAGAAAACCCAAGGTAAATTATGAAGCTAGACTAGACCCCAATCTTTTTTTATTTTAGCGTGAAGATAAGGTGTTTCACTTCAGGTGTGATTTTATTGACACACAAGGAAGCTTTTATCAAAAAAAACTTTATTTAATGGTACAATTTAAATATAATGAATGAATTAGCTTAACTTTTACTTATTACTTTAACATGAAGAGATACAATTTTTAACTGCTAGTTAAGTTCCAAGTTTCAATTTAAGCCATACTTCTTATTGATATAAACCCCACTTCAAAATCAGTAAGCAAATAACACAGGTTTGCATGCTGGAATGTGAGCTGCCAGTCTTTGAACACCCCTAGAGAGAAAGAAATAACTATCTTCTGATACTCAAACAGCAGCCTGTATGGAGAGAAAGAGAGAGACACTTCTTGCTACTTGCAGACCCAAGCAGAAACTGCCTGTTTGTCTCTTTAAGCTTAGCTCTGTCCATTCACATGGCTCTGCTCTCTATCAATCTAATTAAACCCAAGAAAAAAAACAAACATTTTTAAAAATGTTTTAGCTCAGAATAAAACAAGCACCTTAAATAGAGCTGACTTCTACGCACTCTGCACAAGAAACATTATATAAATGCATTTTTTTAAAGGTACAGTATTGTCACAACAGCTCACTGCAAATTTCATTGTGATGGGGCCATAAAATTCCACCTGTCATCTTGGATAGCATCAATTTGTGTTCATTGATCTTCATTGGTACTTGATCCATTGAGCCCTTGAATTTACAATCATTATCCTTATTTACAATTCCATCCAAGGGCTCACCCCCAACTCTTTATGTCCGTGTATTTCTGTCTTTCTGATATTGATCTATCGTTCGAAGCCACGCCTTTTGCTCCTTCCCCTCTTCCTCTTTCTCTCCTTAACCTGTCTTTTCAATCACATTTTTGATCAGCCCTAATATCTCTGTGACTTGGTGTCAATTTCGTTTTCTAACATTCCCGGGATGCACCTCTTAGATGTTTTAATATTTGAAAGGCACCATATAATTATATAAATTTAAAGCTGTTGTTCTGTAGATGCTAATTTCATTATTTGTTATGTGCAGAATAAACAAGATCATGAAAAGAAAGATGACGACAAGCAAAATAAATCAAAACGTGGGCGACCTAGTCTGAAATCGCCTCCAACTGCCAATTCGCAACGTAGTTCATCCAAAACTCCAAGTAATGAGGGCAAAAGTGGAACCAGAAGTATGAGGAATAATGTATCTGATTCTTCACCTCTTCTCAATGGAGTAGAAAGTATGAACTTAAATGCTGCATTTTACTTTTTCTTCCTTCTTAAAGAGACTTAAGGTTTCTAATGCTTATGATAAATGCTACAGTGTACTGATAGGTATCCTTAAAACTACTGCAATGTGGTTTTTATTTTGATTTCAAACTTATTAGTTCAAAATCTGTAATGTGCAAGTGGGTAAAGCTCCAAATGTAAAACTGTGGTCTAAATGTTGGACTTTCTGGCAAGCTGCTCTCATCTAAAAACGCATAACTTTGAAGTTCTATTGAATCGATTTCTCATTCTCGTCTTGCATTCCAACTGGCAAATATGCTGGGGCTTTTGGATTTGTGTGCAGTTTAATTAAATATATCATTTTTGCAAGTGTTTATAACTCCTGATGTTTGCTTTCTCCAGGTCTTCCTCGAAGGCGCACCAGGCGTAGCTCTGGAATGTATGATTCAGACAAAGCATCAAATGGTACAGATAATTGGCTATTAACCTGACCTAATAGTTATTCCTTTATATACCTGTAAATTAAAGCACTAATATATGTCCTATATGTATTTTTTATTGCATGGTGCTGGTAATTGGTTTCCAAATTTGTATCACTTCAGCATGGATTTGAAACACTAACAATGATTCTATAACAACTGGGTCTACGTTGCAGTACACCATTTAATCTCTTGCTCCTGATATGTCACTCAATGAGGTCATGGCTGACACATATCTTCTCTATCTCGCTACCTTAGCTCTGTACTCTTATTTCCTTGTCTAAAAAAAATTTATTAATCCTAGATTTCAGATTACTAATTGAGCTCGTGTCTACTGCATTTTGTGCAAGGGAGTTCCATGCACTTAACATACTTTGCATTAAGTGATAATTCCGAACTACTCTCCTGAATAACCTAATTCTGATTTTAAGATGGTGTTTCCTCATCTTGGATTTCTGAGATTTGCTAATACATACACACTCAGAAGCAGTCCTTGTTATTTTGTGCTTCTGAGCTATGACTTTTTCAGATGACTATTACAGTGTCAGTGGTATAAAAATCACATTACTGGCCTATGTGGAGGGACTGACAGCTGACCGTGGTGCCTCAGTGGTTACTATGTCTTGTATCACAGGTTTTTTTCATCAAAGAAGGGAATTAGACCATTTAGCAAAATTGACTTTGCCTCTGGAAGTAGTTGTGTATATTAGTTACATTGTATTGCTGTACCATCTGAATTTTGGAGCCAGTGGTATGATATAAATGGTTGGCGCAACGTTTAAGATTTGTGCTATTTACAAGCTGACAGGTTTAGCATGTTTCAACTGTTGACTATAGCATACATTTTGTGTATTTACCTGTTTGGGCTTAATTGTGACTGGCTGAGGTATTTGACCATTATTTACTCCAGTAATCTAAATCTACTCTTTGAAGACTCAGTAAAATAATACCTGTTTGTTTCAAAGTGAATTAAAGTATGTTTGTTTTAGATAAGGCCCTGCTTGCTCTAGTGTGACATTTTAATGAAAATGTATTGTTCATCACCAACAATATAACATCTAGTTTTTGAGACTGACTCCTGATTGCTTGCTCCAGGTTGTTGGTCTGTAAATACTTGTTGTTTCATTGCAAACACTATTATTTGTATTTTAACCCAGAATTAATTTGTCTCAATGACCAGTAAAGAAGTTCTCCCACCATTAATGGTAGCACATTTACCACCAATGGTTAAAGAAGAAAGCCTGTTCCAGTAGATTAGTCAGAAAATTTGACAAATTTGCTACAAACAGATTTTCTCTTTTTACCATACTGAAGTATAATCTTCCTTTTAATAAAGGCGAGATAATGCAGATGCCTAAAATCTGAAATCAAAGTGCTGAAAATACTTGGCAGCATTTGTACAGAGAGAAAGGCAGTGGAAGTGTTGAATTGAATATGACTTTTCAGATCTGTCTTTGTTTTGTTGGCAATATTAAGAGCAAAATAAATTCAGTTAATGATACAATCATTGCACAGTACTTTTTTCTGCTGTTTAAATCAAAACACACATTTCTTCACAAAGGATTACATAGGATAAGTGACAGAAACCCACCATTTGATTCAGCCCATTCATACTAGTCATTAAGCTCCACTTAAACCTATCCCATTTTACTTCATCTGAATCTTAACAATTTAACTGTCTGTTCTCATCTCCTTCGTATCCTTATCTGAACCTCTTTAAACGTATCTGTACCATTCGCATCAACCTCTCCCTGTGGTTGTGAGTTCCACTCTTGTCTCTGTATCACAAGATTGTGGGTTCAAGTCCCACTCCAGGTCTTGAGCACATGTATCAAGGTTGACATTACAGTGTAGTGTTGAGGGAATGTTGCACTGTCTGAGGTGCTGTCTTTCGAATGAGACACAAAACCAACGCCTCAACTGCCTGCTCGGGTGGATGTAAAAAGATCCCTCGGCACTACTTCCAGGAAGAGCAGGGAGTTATTCCCAGTGCTCAATCCAATGCCCACCCTCAATCAAATTTCAAAAATTACTGATTATTATAATGGTTTGTGGGAGTTAGCCATGTACTAATTGGCTGCTTCATTTCCTATATTACAACTTGATTAAACTTCAGAAGTGCCTCAATGACTGAACTGTTTTGAGTTGTCCAGCAGTCATGAAAGGCACAGTATAAATGCAAGTCTTCCTTTCTTATTATTTGGATAAAGTTTTTTTTCTCCTGAATTTTCTATTGGATTATGTTTTATCTAGGTGGATTCTAAACTCTTCCCCTGTAGTGGGAACATTCTGAATCCATTTTGTCTAAACCTTTCATAATTTGAAAGACTTATTATACTAATGAACATATAAACAAGGGGATAGAGTAGACCATTTGGCCCATCATGTCTGTTCTGCAATTTTGTAAGGTTTTGGCTTATCTGTTAATAACAAAGAAAATTACAGCACAGGAAGAGGCCCTTCAGTCCTCCAAACTTGCACTAACCACGCTGTACTGAACTAAAACCCCTACTCTTCTGGGGACCATATCTGTTTATTTCCAGTCTATTCATGTATTTGTCCAGATGACCCTTAAAAGTCATTATCTTATCTGCTCCTACTACCTTCCAGGGCAGCGAGTTCCAGGCATCCACACCACCCTCTGTGTTTAAAAAAAAACCTGCCTTGTACATCTTTTACACACCTTCAACCTTCGTAATTGGCTCTTCCACCTTGGGGAAAAAGCTTCTGACTATCCACTCTGTCCATGTCCCTCATAATCTTGTAGACTTCTATCAGATTGCCTCTCAATCTGCATTCCCCACCTACCCTGATAACATTTCATCTCTTTGCTTACAAAGAATCTAAAATCTATCAACTTTGCCTGAAAAATATTCCAAGGACTGTCTTGTTCCAAAGATTCTTGATTCTCGGAATATTTTGCCGCCTCTGTTTGAAATGGGCAATCCCTTATTTTTAAAGAGAACTCAGGTCAACTCTCAGCCTTTCTTTTCCAAGAGGAAAGAAACACACTTGTTCAGTTTTTCCTGATATCCCCATATTTCCAGTCTCATCCTTTTTGGTACCTCTGCATTTTGTAAAATATCTATAAATCTTTTTTTTATGATAAGGTGACCAGAACTGCACATTGTAAAAGTGTGATTTTAGTAAGGTTCAATACACTTCTAGCATGATTTCCCTGCTTTGAATTTTAGTTTGGTTTACTTTTTTTAATGGCTTTAAGTGTTGAACTTAACTAGACAAGTTATGCCCAATTTGCATATTTATCATTCTTCCGGTAAACTTGTTGTAGTCCTCCTCAGTATTGACCGCCATCCTCCAATTTGCTGTCAAGTTGTATTTTTGCTCTCAAAGTCCAAATCGTTAATGTAAATTATGAACAGCAGTTCTTCCAGCACTACTCCTTGTGGAATAACACTACCCACCTTCTGTTGCTCTGAATAGCTAGCTTTTACTCTTTAAACCAACTAGAAATCTGTGCTGTCATTTGTCCCCAGTCTTCTCATTCTTTGTTCTTTTACAATCGTCAATTATGGGATATCTTATGAAAGACTTCCAAATAAATTAAAACTACTGCATTACCATTGTCTGCTCTCTCTGTTACCACCACAAAAATTCATTGTTCAAGCCTTTTGAAATCCACATTACTGTGTTTTTAATTTCTAAGTTTCCTTCTGTTCTCACTTTTAGTAGAAATTCCAATATTTTTCTGACCACCAAAGTTAAGCTGACTGGCCTATAATATCCTAGACTTGTTCTGTCTTCCTTCTTAAATATAGGTGTATGCTAGCTCTCTGCCAGTTCTCTAGCACCACATCTTTAATATTTTTTGTCCACTCTAGAATAAAATATTCGTTGAACTACATATTATAATGTTGCATTTTTATGTTTTACTTACTCTCAATAGTTAATTTGAAATCATGTTTTGTTATAGGGTCCAGCAACTCTTCAGATGAAAGCGAAGTAGAAATTTCAGCCGATAAATCAGTCAAAGAGGATGTTGTTTCAGCAAAGACATTAGATGAAGAAGAGAAATTTGAGGGGAAAAAACTAAAAGATACTTGTACACAAGAAACAAGGGAATTACCGTGTGAGGAGAATTTGAAAATCACATCTGTAAAGCAAGAAGTAGAAAGTATAGAACAAACTGATAATGAGAAAATGGTAACTCAGGCTGAAGATGTACGGAAAGAGATTGTGGACAAGTCACCAAAGGGCAAAGGAAGGAGGAGTAGGACACGGGATTTATATTCAGAACATAATAAGACTGTCCTTGCTAATCACATAATTACTGAAAGCAGAGAAAATGTGGAAACATCAGAAAGCTCAGAGGTGAAGCTGCTACCTGCTCCCAATGTGCCTGAAGAAACAATTCCACTTACAGATGCTGGCTTGACAACTGAGCTTACAAATGATGAGAAGAAGCCAGGGAAAAGAAAATCTCCAGAACAGTTAACACCTGATAAAAGGCTTCGTATAGAAAGTGAAGAAAAAATGCAAACTATAAAAGATGAAGGTATTGAGAAAATGGAGTGCTTTACAGGCAATTGTGAAGAACCTGAAACTGTTGAAAGGTTAGAACTTGAAAATGGTGAAGCGTCTCCTTTAGAGATTGTGACAGACAGGTGTGTGAAGCAGGAACTGGAAGCTCCCTGTTTAGAAATTGAAGAACATATTTCATTGAAAACTGAAGAAGATATTATGCCTCCAATTGGACCTGAAGCTTTAGTTTGCCATGAGGTAGATTTGGATGATTTTGATGAAAAAGAGAAAAATAACAGGGAAGATATGCATGCTGGAAACTCGGGATCCAATTCTCCTGAGTCAGTAATAGCTGTTGTATCTGCATCGGTGCAGCAGGTTTTGCCAATTGCTTCCCCAGCACTGCTTCACCAAGATGAAGTTCGTAGCGTAAAAAGTGAAAGTGACATCACTATAGAAGTGGACAGTGTTGCTGGAGAATCGCAGGAAGGATTGTGTGAGAGTGAGTCTGCCAATGGGTTTGATGCCAGTACAAGCTCGAGCAGCAGCATTATAGTTCAGGAGGCTGAGATCAAGGAAAAGGGTAGGTACTTATATAGATAAGCAGCCTTTCTTAACATGGAATTAATTCTGAAATGTTGAATAATTTGGATAGTATGCTTCAGATTTCTTCAGGGGAACTTTTGATTTTGCATTTTTGCTTCTCCTCACTGCTCTTTGCCAGACACCATTTTCTGACCTGTTAGCCAAGCATGCAACCAATTTAGAGTCTCTGGCAAAAGATTCTTAACGCTATTTATAAAGTTTGTATGAACGTAAATCTCCTCCTATCAATATTCTGCATACTATATTTTCAAAGAAATAGCTGCATGTATGATCTGTTGCCAAGCCAAATAAGAAAGTTCACTGTTCCTGTCCTTGGTAGTGTTTCTCTAGATATCATCCTGTTGAAAATATTCTTCTTAGAACACTTGCATATTTGTTATCATTTTGCACACTTTTAAGAATTACATTTTCTATCTGCGTCCTGTTTTGGAAATGTTTAATTTATGCTGGACTAAAATTCAGTCTCCATTACCTCAAAAGGACGTATTCTTGGTGTGAGCCATTGCAGTGTATAGCCTAGTTCACTATTAGACACAACAGCAAAACCACATCTAAAAGATATGCGCCTGCTCATCGATAATCTTGTGTAACCTGGGATCACTGGGTAACATCAATTAGAAACAATTGTGTGCACGCGGTATACAAAACTATATTCAGAACCAATTTAGACGTCTCTGGCAAAAGATTCTTAACGCTATTTATGAAGTTTGTATGAATGTAAATCTCCTCCTATCAATATGGTAGCCGAGTGCCTAAATCCTTGGGCATTTTCATGAATAACAACAGCACATTGGAAGCCATTCAGGGGAATAGTCTAATGGGAGCGATTTGTTCAACGAAACCAAGAAGCAGAAGAAAAAATTATTTATTTTCATATGGCCCATCTATAGTTTAACTTTTTATCAGTTGTATTTGGATCGATCCAAGTAAATTTCAGGTATTTGGATGAAATAATTCACAGAATCACAGAACCCTACATGTAGATAGAGGCCTTTCAGCCCATTGAGTCTCCACCAAACACAATCCTACCTAGGCCCTACCCCACGTATCCCTACATTTTATACCCACTGATCCCTCTAACTTACGCATCCCTGGACACTAAGGGCAATTTCTTGTGTATTCCATATTGACTTTTGACTCTGGCTGTATCCACAGTAGAATTTTCCATCTTTAAGCACTCTTTTAAAAAAAAAACACTTGAACATTGACTTTAATTTATACCAGTGTCTTGACAA
Source organism: Sphyrna mokarran (assembly GCA_024679065.1). Taxonomy (NCBI): domain Eukaryota; kingdom Metazoa; phylum Chordata; class Chondrichthyes; order Carcharhiniformes; family Carcharhinidae; genus Sphyrna; species Sphyrna mokarran. The sequence continues at coordinate 41,135,013 of JAGIQG010000015.1, forward strand.
ATAAGATTTGTAGTTATATGCATTAACATGTTAATATTTGTATGAAATCCAGGATGTATTGAGTTCTTTAATAACTATGACTTCATAGTTGTTCTCCAGTAACATAGTTTACTTTTACATTCATTTTTTTCAATTTCATGTAGGTCAGAAAAGAATAAGCGATAATATCAATGGGACGCCAGCAAAGAAACAAAAGCGTAGTCACAAACGATCAAATGTGACCAGTAAGAATGAAAAGAATGGAACTGGTAGGCTTTGAAGCTGGAACTTGAAGATGAGTTTTTACATTTTTTAAGTACGTCCCTATTTTAAATTCTGACTTTTTTATATAGGTAATAGCAGTGACAGTGAGGACCTTGCAGTCACAGATAACTCCAACAAATGCACTCCAGTGAAGAACACAAATAAGTCTCAAAAACTTGGCAGGTCTCCTTCAAGAACTTCTCCAAACGCTAAAGATGGGGATAAGCATAAAGACAAAGAGGGAAGTGATGGTGCATCACCCAGGACTTATAAATGGAGTTTCCAGCTCAGTAAGGAAACATTTCATTACTATTCAAATTAAGTTACTTTAAGCTGTTTGATACATCAAGTAATATGCTAAACCGCCATCTTGATATGAGAGGATGGAGTGCAAAAACAACTGATGTATTTGAAATGTATCTTCTCAGTTTATTCCACAAAGTAATTTATTTTTACTATCTCCACCAGTTTTAGAATGCAGGTTGGTGTTAATGTGAAGAACCTGCTATTGGATGCAACTGGAGTTATTGTACATGAGTGTTCATGTAAAACACTGAATCTTCTGTAACAGAATTTGTTCTTGAATCTTTTCTGTTGGCTCAATTTTCAAGATATTTGTTTAGCCATACTGGATTGCGATTCCCGTCGTTATGTTTTCTGCCATGTTATACACTATTTCCTTCATGCTAAAACATTTAAATAATTAAACAGTTTTGTTAATCAGTGCAATGTCAAAACAAAAGATTTATGGTGCTGATTCTAATTGTCATTAGATTCTAATTGGCAGTTTTTCAGCTGAGGCTGCTGAAAAAACCCAATGCTTCAGAGGTCACTGCTGTCCACGATGGCAAGTGATGACAAAGTTATTTAACAGTGGCCTAATGTCTAAATATAACAATGACTCTGCATTACCTGGAAAATACCACATAGTATGATGAGTCTTAATTACTGATGCTAGAAATAGCTAGCGTTTTTATTGTGTTTCACTTTGATGGAAATGACATATGGTTAGTGATATTTGTGTAATACAGATGAACATGGACAGTGTAAATGGTGGGATCATACTGGATTTGCCAGCTATGATGAACATGGGCAGTGTAAATGGTGGGATCATACTGGATTTGCATTTGTAACTTGCAGTGAATTATCTGCATTGTACAGTCTTCCCATGTTCATCATTACTGCATTTGGAAAATGAGCCTCAATTGAACAGATGTGAAAGATTTTTTGTGTTTGCTTGTGCTGCACAATGAGCTGGTCCAAGTAGCCTAAATGTGTGCCGGGAACTCTTCAATGAGAAGTTATCAGCATATAAAGTTTATTAAGTAATACAGAGGAGCAAGGAACAATGTAAAGTAGAATATCTCAAATGGAAGAGAGCTAATTTTATTGAGGTGAGATCCAACCAAGTTAAAATGCAACAAAAGAATGACGGAACAAAATCTGTACATGCATTGGTTGATCTTTAAGGAGATGTTTCAGGTATAGGTAAGGTTCATTTCAACAAGGGTGCAAGGTTGAAGAACCAAAGTCCAGGGCTCCTTGAAGCTGTCTGACAAATGTCTGATGAATTCAAGTGAGAATCAAGTTAAATATAATAGGTTGAGAGGAGAAGTATGGAGGGAATGTGAGACTGACAAAGTGACAATATGAGAAAAAGAATCCAAAAATGGTGCCATGTAAATAGAGGGTAGTTGAAGGTAATATGAATCTTATTTGGGATAAAGAAAGTGATATATGCTTAAAGAGGCAAGGTGAGAATTTTTAATGTATACTTTCTATCATTGTTTATTAATGATGAGGAATTTGACAAAGTATCAGTGGAAGCAGAGATGGTAGAGGTATGGGTAAGATGGAAATGCTGACTATGCATAAAGTGGGTAAATCACTTGGTTGGGAAGGCTTGTATCCCAGGTTGCTAAAGGAAGTGGAAGTATATGATGGAAGAACTTACCATAATCTTCCGATCCTTATCACAGTGGAGATGCCAGAGGACTGGAGATTTACACATGTAAGTATCAAGAAAGGGTAACAATGGGCCAGTTGGTTTGATGTCGGTTGTGGATAAGGCTTTAGAAACAATGATTGGGGAAAAAAGATCAACAGACCCTTGGAGAGATTTGGGTTAGTTAAGAACGTTACAAAGGCAGTGGAAGCAGAGACAATGATCAGTTTCAAGAGAAAACTGGATAGGTACTTGGAGGAATGAATTTGCAGAGCTACAGATGGAATAAGACTAATAGGCTAGATCCACAGAGAGCAGACATGGACTCAATGGGCTGAATGACCTCCCTCTGTCTTGTAAATTACTCTATTACTCTAAATTACCCCAATCATATCATATGTTTATCATTTTATTTATGTTGCCAAGTTGATGTTGGAGAGAATCAGCATGAGATGGACAACGGAGTGAGGCATGACATCATCAAAATCTTTAAAAACATGAAACGTTTTGATAATAGAGTGTGGTGGATAAAGATATAAAAAGTTGGGCATTAAATTGCTTTCCAAGAAATTTAATTGAAATTTTGTATTGGTGAAGTATTGTATTGTTATAATATTCATTTCACATCCTGGCCTATTTATTGTAACATAATTGGAAACTGATTTTTGAAAATCAATTTGTGGATTTAATCACTTCTCTTTTCAACAGCTGACCTTAACAATCTGACTGGTGCTGAACGAATAGCTTTTTTACAAGACAAATTACAGGAGATCAGAAAATATTACATGTCTTTAAAATCTGAAGTAGCATCCATAGACAGGAGGAGAAAGCGGTTAAAAAAGAAAGAAAGAGAAGGTACAGTCCATTGTGCAAGTCATAAATTACAATCACATAAATAACAATGTTTCATATTCTTTTTACGTAGGGACAGGAGTAAGCCATTCAGCTGCTCAGTCAGTTAATTGTTGATTTGTACTTTAACTGCATTGATGCACTTTTTGATGTATGTCCCACTAAATATGAATCACCATTTTGAAATTTCAATAGGCCCAGCACCCACAGCCTTTTGGGATAGTGTATTCCAAATTTTTTACTACGCTTTAGAGAAAATGTCTTACTTTCACTCTTGATTGGCCGAACTCTGATTTCAAAATTGTGCTTCCTTGCTCTTAGTTTTCCTTCAGAGGAAAGAGATTCCCTATATCCATGCTTTTGAAACTTGTGCTATTTTTAACAGCTCAATTTCTAAACTTCAGGGTGACATAAACTAAATTTATGCAACTTTGACCTAAAATTTAAACCAACATAGTACTGCTGAATGTGTGCTGCACCCCCTCTTAAAAACCAATGTATCTTTCTAAACTGAGGTACCCAGAATTTAAACAAAGTATTCCAGACAAGACCATATTAAGGTTCTGCACAATTGAATTATCACTTATTTCTCCTTTTATATTCCAGTTCCTTTAAGATAAAGACGGCTATCCCATTATTTTTTTGCACAGTTGCACTAACTTTTAATGACTTGTCTACATAAACATTCAAATCCTTTACTCCTTCTAGTGGTTTCCTTTAAAGAAACACTGAAGTGGATGGCTTCAATTGGAATTCCATCTGATGTTTTTGCCCATTCATTTCATCTGTTATAGTTTCTCTAACTTTTCTCTCAACCATACCTCCTAATTTTACATCATTTGTAAACTTGGGTACACAACACTCAGCTTCTTCAACCATCATTAATATTTATAATAAGAATTTATGCTTCCAGTATCAATCCCTGGAAAATGCTATTTGATGCATTTCACCAATCAAAAATGTTCCCTTTGTTTTTAGTTGCTTTCTCCAAGCCCCCAAACAATGACCAATCCAATGTAAATCTTACAATGAAGAGATTACACACTACAAAAAAAAACTTGCACAACAAAAGAAACTTGAACAATTCTATTTAATTTTTCCTCAAGCTAGATGATACTGTTGCATTTTTTAATTAAGATCCAAACATGTTTTTATCATTGTTATTGTATAGTAATTTGATTGATTATATAATATTCAATTTCAATGTGAAACTAGCCAAAATAACATCAATCATTGAGTATTTAGTATTTCTTCATAAAGTGTTAAATTTTCATGCTGTGGTAAGATCTAAAACTGTGTTTCTTACTCTTGTTATTTTCTGTCTTTTAATGCTCCCTCCCCAAGAAGATGACAGACTTCCCAGATTTCATCTCATGTTGCTGGTGAGCCAGCAAAACAGCACTTGGTGACTGGCCAGGTTTTATGAGCTTTTTTCCCACCCCTCCTTGTGGGGAAGCATCTGGTTTTCTGTTGGGCTCGTCTCCTGATGATATAGTCTGGATTGGGCACTTATGGAGTATCAAGTTGAACCTGTCAGCCTTTGGGACGGCGTGTTGAAAGTTCAATGAACAAAACAATCTATTATAAACTTTGAGATCTTGCAAGGAGCAGTTATAATAATTCAGTGCTCATACTGACATTGTACAATATTTTATGCAGATCTATTTGCTAATTTATATGATCTTTTACTCTATAGTTACAACTGCAGCTCCGGGCACATCCTCTGCTTCTTCAGAAACTGGAATGAGTCCTACTTCCTCTTCACCAGCCCAGAATAGTGTGGCAGTAGAGTGCAGGTGATGAAACGCCCCTCCAACCTTCACTATCCCTTTCCACAGCAGCTGCTGCCATGACACAAGTGCTATAAACCCTGGAACTTTAGCATAGGAAGCACTCAGCTGATTGGACTTGTGCATTACCAGTGGAATTCAAGTAAATATTTCCTACTCCACCTGGTTAACTTCCAGTTCCTTTAGCACTGCAAGGCACAGAGTTGAATGTAATTTGAAAAGCGACATGGTTCACTGATGACTACTGTCCACTCTATTACATGAAAAAGCACTTTGTGGAAGCCTCTCAGTGAATTAATAAAATGAATGTGACCATTTTCTTCGGAAGACACATGCGAAATAATAACTGCGCCAGAAGAAAGCTTTATTGATAATGGAACGGATGATGCAAAGTGTGAGCCCAGTCAGCTCAGTTCATATATTGGGTTAGTAGTTCCAATTCAGTCTTAGTTGTGGGAGCATTAGCTATGTTGAACTGCCAAAGTACACGGTGAGCAGAGTGCCCTATTTTGTGTAATTTGGAAATGGGACAAAATAGATTGTTACAGGAAATTTAGTGTATTGAAAACTGAAACTGTAATGAAAAATGTCTTCCGCTATTTTGCTGTTGGATTTTGAGCACACAGTTATGCAAATGAGATTTCTTATTTAAATTTTGTAATGTTTACAGTCATTGGAGAAGCTGGTTTTCAGTAGACTAATTTCTGTAGCAAGACTATTTTGTCTCTTTTTATATGTAATTGCAGAGTTTTTATTTTATTACAAAAAAGTTTCAAATATATCACAGCAATGAAGTTATTTAACAAAAATTTCTAGATCTGAGAATTTTGTGTAAAATAAAAAAAATTGTATTATCTTGCAACTTGTGAAGTATATTTATTCAGACAACGCAATGGACATAATACTTGTATTTTTTATGTATTTTTAAAACAAAAAGAAAGATATTTTCAGACTTGGTTCAGTTTTCCAGGTTTGTTCACTCTAATTTAAAAGATGTTACAAACCTTGAATTACGATTTCAATCATTTCAAAAGCAGGGTTGCTTGCCCTGATTGCATATCCCCATAGGGTTCAGTTCTCTAGCTTTATGGTCACACTGCCTAATGGTAAAATGTATTATTTGCCCTGTTAAACAAAGCTGGTTGGTCCAATCTTTGAAACTATGCCAAATTATCTACAATCCAAACATCATACAATTAAAAGCAGCATAGCACAACAACAAAATCTACAAGGAATTATAGTTACCATTAGGTGGCTGTGTACAATTTTCAGTCCATGGATACAGCCGTGGTGACTCCATTGCATACTTTGTATATATTTCAACTCTTCCAGAACCAAGTATTTAACGGATACAGTTTGCACATATATTGTGTACAGATGTGATTATTTTATCAATTTTTATCCATACTTGTACTGTACATTGTAAGGAGTTGGTGTCCCTTCCCAATGTTTAATATACTGTAGAGTAATAGTGTGAATGCTCTAGACTGTTTGTATATTATGATACTGTGGTTCAAAACAACATTGGGCCTGAGGTGGATTGTAATAGTATTCCATAGAACTGCTAACAAATCAATGTCCATTCATTTTATGTTTGAGATTTTTTTTTTGTATTTCTTGACAGCGTGAAATTGTAGTAGTTATTTCAATGGATTTTTTTCTTCCACACTTGTTGTGGGAGAGAATAATTTGACAATGGCTTAACTTTCTAAAAGCAGAGCAAACTTTTTTTTCTCTCTTCCACTTGCAAAGCTGGTGTATCGTAATGTGAAATAAAATGGAGCTCAGTACAGAGTTTAATAAAGGCCAAGTTTTAAGAAACCTGTTTTGAATTATTTTTGTCACTTTTTGTGACATTTTCTATATGATGCACCATTCCCCAGCTAAGACAGTGGTCTGGCAGCCTACTGCTAAGCAGCTGCCTTTACTGTTCTCAGTTTGGTTAAGTGGCAGAGAATGAGTTCAAGTGGTATGCTTCTGAACTAACCTCCCTTGGTGACATGGATGAAATCAAGAACACACATTTTTGGAAAATTGGAATGTGGTATGATACTAAGAAAACCGAAATTTAACTCTATCACTACTAGAAATGGTATGGCGTATCTTCTGCAAAAAGAAAATGAATCATTCGTGTGGTGTGTGCCTACAAGGAAAAACATATATTGCAATAGATACAGAAATAATTGATATTTTCAATTTTTCTTCCCCACTGCAGTAATGTTTTTAAAATTAACATTTTATTTTATTTACATAATGCAAAATAGGAAGAATTTAAACCATTAAGATGTTGAAACTCTCGCACACATTTCCTTGGGATTTTGAGAAAGAGGTAACGGCTGGAATTCTCTGGTCTTGCACAACCTGCTGCCAGTGAGAATAGAAATCTTTGTGTTCAGCCAAATTTCCATTCCCGCAGTAGGCTGCAAAATTCCAGCTGCAGGCTAGGTTGGAGAATTCTGGCCACTGTGTCTTGTTACGATTTCCACTTCCTCCTCTGATTTTTGCAACCTTTGACATGCCCTTTTATAGTCTCCTTCTCCAATGCCTCTCCTCCATTGTTGAGCACTCTTGGCCATTCTTAGTTCAATTATTACTTATCCAATAGTAACTAGTGAGTATCTCCAGCAGTGGCTTCTCTTTCCAGTTCTGCAGTTATTTCCAGAGTCAGATAAGCATCTATCTTAGAGGCATCTAAATGGCCATCCTTTGGCAAACCCAGTGGTAGACATTGGGTCAGCATCTACAGGTATGCTGCTGAAACTCAGATCTATCTCTCCATTATTTTTTTCAGCCTCTCAGATGCCTCTATGTTTAGTTGCTTTGCTGACAGTTTTATATGAGCTATGACTTCCTTTAAACTTGAAGGCCAAAGCAGAGTATTTGGCCCCCAAGTTCAAAATCTATACTTTTGTTTCTGACTTCAATCCATCCAGGCCATTGTTTAGGTGGAAGCTGAAAGTTTCCAAACTTACTGACTTGTTGCTCCTAGTTGAACATCTGATCTCATCATTGATGAGACTACCTGCTACTTAAAAAAAACATTGCACTGCTTTGCCCTGCCTCAGCCTTGCCTGTCATCTCAAAATTCTTCTTGCTCCTGGACTCCTATTCTCGCACTCCTAAAGCTTTTATATTTATCGGAAGCTATCCAGTTTATTTCCTATCCCACATCAAATCATGTCCATCACACTTGATCTCACGGACTTGTTTTGGTTTCTGATCTCCCAATGCTTCACATTTAAAATTGGATCCTTATATTTAAATCTTCCCATGACCTTGCCTATCCCTATTCCTCAGTAAAGTTTTACAACACCAATTTTAAATCCAACCAATTTATTTGATAGTAAATTCGCGAGCTTTCGACTCTATAGCCTTCGTCAGATGCAAATGCCTGACGAAGGCTATAGAGTCGAAAGCTCGCGAATTTACTATCAAATAAATTGGTTGGATTTAAAATTGGTGTTGTAAAACTTTACTGAGTTTACCCCAGTCCAACGCCGGCATCTCTACATCATCCCTATTCCTGCCAACTCTCCTCCTCCAACCAAGTTCTTTATGTTTCTCTGACTCTCTGAAACACTCCTTTGGTGTCCATTTTCCTTAAGTGAAATGCCCTAGGTTGTTGTTTAACACCAAAGGGGAAATGTATTGAAAGTTGTTGGTAGCCCTTGCTAAAGTAAATTACAGATCTGTACGCTGGGCAGAACAAATGCTGTTGTCATGAATAACTATTGTACTGCTGGCAATCACGTTATCACTTGTATATGGTAAGCCGTGGTTATAATCGAGCACTTTTTCCCATTAAACTTAAAAGTGCTTATTTCTTTAGTCCATTTCGAGAGGAAGGAACAAGTTTGTTACTGAGTATATTCTTAATGCAAAAAAATGAAGGAAAATTGAAGTATAGCCATGTATGTTTTTCAGGACAAGCTCTTGAAAGAAAGAGGCAAAGAACTCTAGATGCTGGTATCTGAAATAAAAATAGGAAAATTATGGATCCACTCAAGCAGTCTCTGAAGAAAGGAATAATAGAGTTAACAGGTTAATGATTAACAAAGCCAACTTTCTTTTTACAGTTAAGCTATCATCCAAGCTCTTTGCTTGATATGTATTCATAATGCCATATATCTAATGTGTTGCTATTAGTTCGTAATAAGAGGGACAGTGAGCAATGAGAATAGTAACTTTATAAACTAGAGGCATTTGGTTCGAGAAACTGGAAGTGGGCATCTTGAAATTGAAAAAAATCTTCCAAACGTATTCAATTTCTATCACTTTCACTTTTATATATCATACAAACTAATACCTGTTGAAAATCTCTATAATGAAAATCTATGAAACAATAGCTTGATTATTATTTATTCTGCATCCAGTAGACTAATTGCTTAATTTAAGTCACTAGATGCTGCTGATTGCAATTCTGAACCCTCAACTGGACTTCTAGTGATATCATCAAAACAATAACTCAATATCTTAATTTCACACTGAAGCATCCCATTAAGATAGATCCTGTTAGATGAATGGACAAAAACAGCACCAATTGATTGCTTTCCTATTATGTTATCCTAATCGATTATGGTGATATAAGATGAAAAGAAGGCATTTAGCCCACCACTTCTGGTTTATCCTGAAAGATGTGTATCTGTGAACTACCAACTCATTTCAAATCTTTTATCTCATGAGTTAACATGTTCAAATTTATGTCTCTGTTCTCCCAAGCAGTATTTCAATCTCTTCAATCAAGTTCTTCCCCTGCCACAGCACTGAAATGGTGTGAATAAAAATTAAAAATTATGTCCCCTGTGATAGTGACCCTAATGTATTATCATTCTTGTATTCAATGGTTGGCCCAGCATTTTATTGCCCTATTCCTTGAGAAGGTGGTATGCTGCCATCTTGAATCACTACAGTCTACGTGGTGTATTGGAGAGTAAGTTCCAGGATTTTGGAAGACTTCAGCCTTACGTAGAGTAGAATGTGGGAGACCAGCTGGATGTGCATTGGTTCAGTCGAGACTAATCAACAATTGTCTGAGGGTTTCCATGGCTGGAACTGATTATATGGTGTTTATGGAGGTGGGAATACACCATATTTGTAATGATATATGATCACAGTAGAATGGTCATTTTTTTTTTACTGGACAGTCCACATTTCAGTGCATCTGGCTTTGTTTCAGTAGCAGATGTCTTGGTCCAGTAATTTAAAGCTTGCATTGTTTACAAATATAAGGTCCAGCCCAAGGGAAGAAGGCCTGTTCCTATTCTTGTCTTGCCTAATTGTTTGGCTGACCCCAAAAACTGAATTTCTCTGATAATCAAACTCACACATGAAGGCACAGTGGAGAAGGACCTCCTTGTGATGCCTTGTCATAATGCTGGCATATTGCCAGGAGTGCACTGAGGATTGTAGTGCTATTCCTGTCTCTTGTAGGGTTACTGTTGCCAGTACCATGTTGGCAAAATGCTAGAAGGGTCTGCATGAAATGTCCTTTGTAGATATGATCACGTTATAGAAAGGTCACATGCTCTTGAGGTTGCCTTACCTTCCTAGGATGAGGAATGATAGCACAAGAATGTAAGCACTCATTCAGAGATTGAGTTGGACCACAGATGAAGAGGAGAGCAAGTCAGGTGGACCTGGCATTGGTCACAATGAATCATCATTGCTGATTGTCATCATCTTCCATTTGTTACATATATAAAGCGACCTTATTTGGTCAGTATAATGACCTGTTCTTCAGCTTTGGGTATTTGAAGGGGCCCCATTGCCTCATGCCGATCAGAGTAAATCTTTTCCTTTTGTCCAGCATGCTGCCGGTATCCCAGCATGAATGCTATGTTAGCTGGTCCATCCATCTTTCCTTCTGCAGGTACGTTGGACAGAGAAATGAGCATCTAAGCCTCCAACAGTCACCTTCCTGTCACCAGGAAGTGAGTGGGGCCAAAGGGTTACTTAAGGTCTGGCCACCACATCCCTTAGTCCCTTTGCAGCACTGCTACAGCCTTCAGGATCACCTCCACTGTCCACTCCAACCCTAGTAGACAGCACTGCAATGACAGTGTTTTGGACAGGTGCTTCGATCTGTAAATGTTCTGCAAGGTGCTGGAAGCCTGAGACAGGACTCTGACTGCATTCTTTGGTCATTTAGGCTGCTGTGCAAACCAGTGAGGGGATGCAGGTTCCCATGTGTAAACCTGGCAGCTGCAAGGTTTAGAGGTGTTAGGGCCAACAGTCTTCTGCATTTTGTCATGTTGTTCCATTGTCTAATGATGCATTCTTAAAATTGAGAGTTGCCGAGAGGGGCACAAAGGATTTTGGCATAACACCATTTAATGGCTCAGTCTAAATCACTCTTGCATGAAAATGTTATAACAGTTTAAGGCTTCAGATTTTTCCAATTGGGTTTATGCTCCTAAATATCTCAATTGTGCTTTCCTCTTCATTTGAATATTTGGACTTTAAGAGATGCTCCTTCAACTAGTCCCCAAGTGCAGTGGTTGAATACTGCCACAGGTCCTGAGAGTCCTCCCCTGCAGATTTTTTTCACACTTTATTTCAACCACACCATAGGTCCAGGTCAGAAAATGGTGGTGCAGGTGTTGTACTTCTACACCAGCTTCCCCCAATGACCATAAAAATTCCTACCATCATCCTGATTGTCAGGATGATTGTCAGGTTTTCCTCCCTCCAATCACATACTTCCTCGTCTAATACTTGATCTCAAAGTCATGGTTATGGATCCTATCCTACCTTCAAATTCTCTGTTGATGCCTCTACGTCCCATGATGACCTGACCCCTTCCCATCTTGAAACCAAATGCATTGACATACAGCACCCACCCCCCATGAGACAATTGAGTTTCTGCTCCTTCATTACCTCTTGTCTGTAGGCTGCAGATGCTAGTTCTGAGTTTGCCAGTGCTGTCTGTTCCCCAGTATGAGGTTCTAAGTTTAAGTTAATTTATAAGTGTCACAAGCAGGTTTACATTAACACTGCAATGGAGTTATTGAAAATCCCCATACGCCAGTGTCTATTTGGGTATACAGAAGAGATTTTAGCATAGCCAATGCATTTTGCCACCATATCTTTTGAACTGTGGGAGAAAACTGGAGTACTTGCAGGATACCCATGCAAATGCAAGGAAAACATGCAGACTCCACACAGTGTGATCCAAGCTGGGAATTGAACCCAGGTCCCTGGTGCTATGAGGCAGCAGTGCAAACCACTGTGCTGCCCATTAAAAAAGGGGTTTCTGGCTTGACATTTCCCTAAGATCAAAGTGTGAAACCAGACTGACAAGCCTTCCACTTCCAGCATTGAGACAATTCAGTGCTTGGGAATAATATTTAGTAAGAATTATCCACAAGTTAGATAAAGGTGAAAGAAAATTTGGAGAATCTTAAGTTCACAATTGATGAAAAATTAAATTCTTGCTTTTGCACCATGCCTGCAACATGACAAGCAATATTGTTGGGTGATTTATATATGGGGAAAGAAAAATATGGGGAAAAATGATGGGAATTAGCACAAATTGCAGAGCTACGCCATCCTGAGTTTTCAGGAGTATTACAAAAGGGAAAGTATGTTGGAAAAAATTGTACAGATTGCCCCACTCAATCAAACACTTTTTTAGACATTGGCAAGAGTAACAAATAGGGTGAAAGATTGAGGACAGAGTTTGAATGGCCTGACGAGATGCTATTCCAGTTGGCACAAAAGGACTGGAATGGGAAAAGTTGGAGATGATTCACTGTTGATTAAGTTGGCTGCAAGTTAATGAAAGGCACCATAGAATGGTAACATGTTGCAATGTGGGAGGATAAAGGTGTCAGTTTATGTATGTAAAAATGATGTTAGGAAGATGAATGTTCTTTTTCAATTGATTAAAGCACACGAGCAAATCTAGAAAGGGGAAATTGGATCCTCCTTTCAACTATGTTGAAAAACGTATCAAATTTGGAAACAATTCAAGAGAATGGGAGGTACTTTGGGATCTTGGAACAGAGTATTCATCTCTCCTATGTGCTTTTGCCCGAACTATTTTAATCAGCCAAAACTACTCACAGGACAGCTTTAAAGTGGAGTGTTGTTCGGAAAGAGGAGTTTAATTGTGTTCATATGATGTTAGGAACCTGGGAAGTTTAAATTGAATTAGGATTCATCACATGTGACATGATTCAGAAGTGAAGGAAAAAAACATGCCAGATATATATTCTTCCAGTTGGGAATCTTTGTATTACCACCAATGCCCATGAAATGTGGTATGAGAAAGATTTATGTCCGAATAAAATATCCATCTTTTGTTTTAAATCAGCCCAGCTCACCAGAATGGGGACTTGTATCTTATTCCATCTGCAGGTCCATAACATCACTGAGCAAAGAATAAACTTCTTAATGCAAAAGGAGGTTCTTAAAGTGGTTACATAGTTTGGACCCCTCTTACTGGCTGGTAATTTATGCTCACCACCGTGGTGAGTTTGGAGGTGGGGAAGGCATCTAATCAGGTAGGACGATGACCTATGGGACCCCAATTACATCTGTGATGGAAGCCCATGGATAGGAGTCCTGCCTAGCTGCCTTAAGGATCCCTTCCCACTGCCACTGGCATTAACCTTGCGTGGTGGCACAATGGTTAGCACTCCTGCCTCACAACGCAGTGACTCAGGTTTAATTCCGCCCCTGGGTGAGTGCCTGTGTGGAGTTTGTACGTTCTCCCCATATCTGCATAGGCTTCCTTCCACAGTCCAAAGATATGTAGGTTAGGTGGATTGACTATGCTAAGTTACCCCTTAGTGTCCCAAAATGTGTAGATTAGATGTATTAGCCACGGTAAATGCATGGAGGTACGGGAATAGGCAGAGGGACTGGATAAGATACTCTGTCAGAGAGTTGGCACAGACTTGATGGGCCAAATGAGCTCCTTTTGCACTGTAGACACTCTATAATCTTTTTGTTGACAAAGATAAATTGAAACTTGATATGTGTTAACTGAATATGAATGGATCCCATTAACCTTCCATTACATTACAATTGTCCCTCGTCCAAACTTGGTGAATTTCAAGGTGTTACAAGGACAACACGAGATGTGTAATCAACACACTACCCTTTTTTTTAGAAAAGGACTTTGTACAAGTCATGTGGTGAACAAACTATTTTGTTGTCTCCTTTTAAAATAACGACAAGAAGCTGTTCTGCAGGATTCCATCTAAGTAGCCAAGGCAATAAACAGCAAAAATGAAAGTAGGAGAAAAGTTCCCAAATCTATTCCAATTCCAAGTTCGCCTGCGAACCAGCATCGGAAATTCAACTGCAAGAAGCCTCCAACTTTGCTTTACAAGGCCTTCATTTAAGATAAAATTTGATTCATCTTAGAAATACTAGGCCTGTCATGAAAGCAACTGAGAATACATGATACTTGCGTTGATTTACCTTAATCTGTATCTAATCTTTGTGTGTGTAATACATTGTGTTTTAAACATTTGGGGCAAGTGTACGATAACAGATATCCTTTCTCTAAAAACTCACAAAAGCTTTCTCTAGTTGTTATTATTTAAATTAGACAATCAATCTGAGGGGAAAAAATATATATCTTTTACATCGAAACATATTGATCATGGGAATAGAAAGGAAATTGTAAATTCTTTCTGTGGCAGAAAGCAAATGATATTTTGGCCTCTATTTCAAAAAGGATGGAGTATAAAGGTAGGAAAGTCTTGCTACAACTGTACTCAGCATTGGTGAGACTGTAGCTAGAATACTATGTACAGTTTTGGTCTTCAATGTTCACTAGTTCGCTTCCTGGAATGAAGTGGTTGTCTTATGAGGAAAGATTGTACAACTTGGAAATATACACATTAAGAAGAAAGAGAGATGAGTTTATTGAAACATAAAATTCTGATGGGGGCTTGACGTGGTAGATGCTGAGATGATCTTTCCTATTGTTGAGGAATCTTGAACTAGGGAGCATAGCATAAAAATAAGAGGTCATCTATTTAAGACAGAGATTAGGAGGAATTTCTCCTCTCAGAAGGTTGTTAGTCTTTGGAGTTCTCTTGTGGAAGGCTGCTGAGAGGTCAAAAAGAAGCAGTTTGTCTTTGTTACAGTTACATAAAATGCCATTAACTTTGACAGGATGTTTTGGTACTGTGCTGGTGAAGGACGGTGGTCAGAAACCTGATTGGAGGGATTCAGACATGGGATTTTGGGAAAGAGAAGTTTGCAAGGTAACAAGGGCTTTGGAAAGCAAATTGAGTTTGGAATTGAGGCAGGACTACTATTCAATTTGCAGTTAAAGTAGAGCTGTGTTAGCTTGTTTTGTTGCTCTTGAGAATGACCTGAAACTGGAATGGGGAAGGTCCAGGAATCCTTGGGAGTGATCAGTCCAGATGGCCTGACTGGCTTTCCTCATTCCTGTCCTTGTTCATCCTTTGGGATGAAGATGCCCATATTCATTGTCTAGGGTGTTTGCAGGAGTGCAGGTAGGTGCATAGCCAATCTGTGTCTGGTTCTGCTGCAAATCGTCCAGGATACTGGAGACAATTGAGTTTTGGATGAGTTTGTTGACTTCTAGTTCCTAATGATCCTGTGGAGGTGGTCTTTTGTCGTAGTGGGTACTGTTCCTGCCTCTGAACCAGAAGCTCCAGGTTCAAGGCAATACAACAGGACATAGATAGGTTGGTAGACTGGGCAGATAGATGGCAAATGGAATTTAATCCGGATAAATGCGAGGTGATGCATTTGGGCCGGAAAAATGTAGAAGAGAGTTATAGGATAAAAGGTAAAACTATTCGGAGTATAGAGACGCAGAGAGACTTGGGGGTGCAGGTTCACAAGTCTCTGAAGGTGTCTTCACAGGTGGAGAAGGTGATAAAGAAAGCGTATAGTATGTTAGCTTTCATAGAAAAGGGTATAGAATACAAGAGTAGGAGTTCGATGTTGCAATTGTATAGAACGTTGGTTAGGCCTCACTTGGAATACTGCGCCCAGTTCTGGTCGCCGTACTATCAGAAGGATGTGGAGTCCTTGGAGAGAGTGCAGAGGAGGTTTACCAGGATGCTGCCTGGTTTGGAAGGACTGTCTTATGAGGAACGATTAAATAGACTGGGGTTGTTTTCCCTTGAAAGACGTCAGCTTAGAGGGGATCTCAGAGAGGTGTATAAGATTATAAGGGGTATAGATAGAGTAAATGGAGGTAAACTTTTTCCACCTTCAGAAACGGATAGGACGAGGGGTCATGGCCTTAGGGTGAGGGGGGCTATGTATAAGACGAATATTAGAGGGCAGTTTTTCACACAAAGGGTAGTGGGGGTGTGGAATGCACTGCCAGTAAGGTGGTGGGAGCAGGCACGCTAGGGCTGTTTAAGGGTCTCTTGGACAGCCACATGAGCGTTATGCAGATAGAGGGATATAGTAGGATTGTTTAACTATGGCTTTTTTTCCACAGGAAATTCGGTCCATACTTGACCAACAAGGAGCATGCATTCGGCAGGTGGTGCGAGGACAGCTCTTGGATGTTGATTCATGGGTTGCCTGGTGCTTTCATGTCGTAAATGAGTGCTTTATCTGGACCATCTGAGGGGCACCATGACAGCTCAGTGACTATCGCTGTAGCTGTGCAGACACTTGGAATTGGGCCGGTGTCTGCGGGAGTTTGCGCATTCTCCCCGTGGTTGCATGGGTTTTCTCTGGGCGCTCCGGTTTCCTCCCACATCCCAAAAAATTCGCTCTTAGGCTGATTGGGAAACAAATTGTCCCTACATTGAGATTCTTCCATATTAGGAATAACCTAAAATTAGAATAGGATAATGGAATTGTTACTATATAGTTATGACGGCGGCGCGGGCTCGTTGGGCCGAAGGGCCTGTTTCCCGTGCTGTGTTGCTCTTAAAAAAAAAGTCCCACTCCAAGACACAGTGGCCAAGGAAGATGCATTCTAGTGGGGTGAAGTAGGGCTGTAAATCCTTCCAATACCCCTGTGGCTAGTGCTAAGAGTGAGAGAGCTTCCTGGTCAACCATCTGCAAAAGAGACATCATTTGGATGGCATGATGGCACAGTAGTTGGCAGTGCTGTCTTTCCAGTACCAGGACTCGGGTTTAATTCCAATCTTGGGTGACTGTCCATGTGGAGTTTGTACATTCTCCCCTTGTCTGTATGGGTTTCCTCCGGATACTCTGGTTTCCTCCCACAGTCCAAAGATATGCGGATTTGGTAGATTGACCATGCTAAAGTGCCCCTGAAGTTCCAAAATGCGAAGATGAGATGGATTACCTATGGTAAATGTGTGAAGTTTTGGGTATAGGGTGAGGAAGACGGGCTGAGTAAGATATTTTATCAGAGAGTCTGTGTCAGGGGAATTAGCAGGATAAATATGTGGGATTATGGGTCTTCAAAGGTCAGCAGAAAGCTACAAAAAAGCTATAAAGAAAGGTGAATTATGAGAGTAAACTAGCTCAGAATGTAAAAATAGATAGCAAATGTTTCTACAAATATATGAAATGAAAAAGAATGGCTAAAGTAAACATTGGTCCTTTAGAAAATGAGAAGGAGGATGTAATAACTGGAAATTAGAAAATGGCTGAGACATTGAACAAATATTTTGTGTCAATCTTCACAGTGGAAGATATAAATAATGCCAAAAGTTGATGACAGGAAAGCTATGGCAGGTGAGGACTTAGAAACTATCATTATCATGGAAGAGGTAGTGTTCAGCAAGTTAATGAGGCTAAAGGTTGACAAGGCTCTTGATCCTGATGGAATGTATCCCAGGGTTCTAAAAGACATGGCAGGAAAAATAGCAAATGCAGTGGTAGTAATTTACCAAAATTCGCTGGACTCTGGGGTGGTTCCTGCAAATTGGAAAACAACAAATATGACACCACTGCTAAAAAAGGAGATAAACAAAAGGCAGGTAACTATAGGCCGGTTAGCTTAACTTCTGTAGTAGAGAAATTGCTTGAATTTATCATCCAGGAAGAAATAGCGAGACATCTGGATATAAATTGTCCCATTAGTAAAACGCAGCATGAGTTCATAAAAGGCAAGTTATATTTGATTAATCTGGTGAAATTCTTTGAGAACATTACATGTGCAATGGACAATGGGAAATCTGTGGATGTGGTGTATCTGGATTTCCAGAAGGCATTTGACAAAAATGTACTAAAGACTATTACATAAGATGAAGGTGCACAGTGTAATAGTAATGTATTAGTATAGATTGAGAATTGATTAACTAACAGAAAGCAAAGAATGGGGGGAAATGGGTGTTTTTTCAGTTGGCAATCAGTAACTACTGATGTGCCTCAGGGTTGAGTGTTGGGACTGCAATTTTTTATGATTTACATAGATGATTTGGAGTGAGGAGCAAGCATAATGTGTCAAAATTTGTAGATGACAGTAAGATGGGTGGAAGAGCAAAGTGTGCAGAGGACGCTGAAAGTCTGCAAAAGATTTTGATAGTCTAAGTGAGTGGGTGAGGATCTGACAGATAGAATACCATGTTGGTAAACGTGAAGTCATCCATTTTGATAGGAATAACAACAAAATGGACTATTACTTAAATGGTAAAAATTGCAGCATGCTGCTGTGCAGAAGGACTTGGGTGCCCTTGTGCAGGAATCTCAAGGAGTTAGTTTGTAGGTGCAACAGGTAATTAAGACAAATGGAATTTTATCCTTTAATGCTAGAGGGATGGAGCTTAAAAACAGTAAAGTTATGTTGCAGCTGTATAAGATGCTGCTGAGGCTACACCTGGAATACTATATAGGTTTGGTCTCTAAACTTGAGAAAGGATATCCTGGCATTGGAGAGGGTGCAGAGGAGATTCAGTAGGTTAATTCCAGATTTGGGTGGGTTGACTTATGCGGAGACACTGAGTAGATTGAGGCTATACTCATTGGAATTCAGAATAATGAGGAGAGATCTT
The DNA here is from genome assembly GCA_024679065.1 of Sphyrna mokarran. Classification (NCBI taxonomy): domain Eukaryota; kingdom Metazoa; phylum Chordata; class Chondrichthyes; order Carcharhiniformes; family Carcharhinidae; genus Sphyrna; species Sphyrna mokarran. Next base: position 41,153,765 of record JAGIQG010000015.1, read on the forward strand.
ATAGAAACATATAAGAATTTGAAATAGCTAAGATAGAAGCAGGGACGTTGTTTCTATTGATGGATGAAAGTAGAACTAAGGAGCATAGTCTCAAAGTAAAGGGAAGCAGACTGAATTAAGGAGAAACTTCTTCACCCCAAAGGGTTGTGAATCTGTGGAATTCCCTGCCCAGTGAAGCAATTGAGGCTATCTCATTGAATGTTTTTAAGATGAGAAAGGATACATTTTTGAACACTAAAGGAATTAAGGATTATGACGAGCGGGTGGGTAAGTGGAGCTGAGTCCACAAAAAGATCAGCCGTGATCTTATTGAATGGCGGAGAAGGACAGATGGTGTACTCATGCTTCTAGTTCTTACAAGACCTGAGTGGAAGTGTTGTCCGTGCAGGTTGTGGGTCCAAATGGTCTCCTTCTGCACTGCAGGAATTCTATGATGTCACTCTCGCACCATGACAACCTTGTCAGGATACGGTACCTCGAGAGGGACAGAAAGATGGGACCATCCTATGAATCCTGAGATTGTTCCAGTCAGAAAGATGGCGCCCGGCCGCTTTCTCTAATTGTCACACTTGTTGCCAGTATGTGGTGGCGGAAGTTGGGGCGGAGTTCCAGTTCCGGATTGGCTCGGCTCGGGTCGCTGGGCTGGGGCCTGCAGCAGGAGCTGACAGTGGGCAGAAAATGCTGCTGGTCGGTAAGACAGGGGCCATCGTGGCCGGGGTCTTTGGAGCAGCCTTCATCGGCTATTGTATATATTTTGACAGAAAAAGAAGAAGCGCCCCCGATTTCAGAGCAAAGTTGCGCGAAAGTAAGTGTTGCCCTCGGGCCTCGCTCAGCGTCTCCCAGTTGGACAAATGGATATTTGTGTTAACTGCAGGTGATTGTGTCCTGTTTACCAACATTCTACAAACATTGCATTTAGGATGGAGGCTGCTCAGTTACAGAAATATATGTAATTTATTTAGAATAACTGACACCCCCTCGGGGGCCCCGGCATCGTTCCCTCAGTTGATTTTCCAGCGTGGATGAACTTGCTAAATTACAGGAGAGTGCAGCTGCTTTAAAGAACGTGGGTCTGAACTGGAATAAAAGCATCCTCCTTGCAGCACAATCTGCTTTATAACGTGAGTTTCGGCTGGTTCTAAAACTATGTTTGTCTAACTATTTCTTCACAGATGCTGCCTGCGCTGCTGAATATTTACAGCATTTTCTGTGCTTATTTTCAGAGTTCCAGCATCTGCAGTGTTTGTAAAATAAGCATTTGTTGAGTATCGGATACTTGTCGTATCAGGATATATTGTAAGGAATAACACAGCCCAAGAATCAGTGTAGACCACAAGAGTAAAAGTAGGGCATTGATCTAGGCCATTGAGTGAGGTGTGCTGTGATAATCCTCAACTCCTATTTCCTGCTTTATCCCCATAACCTTGATTTTCTTGCTGATAAAAACATCTTTCTAATGAATATACAATCTGCCCACACAAAGTGGATAACATGTCATGTGTGGTGAGTGATTTCAATTAAAGTTGTATAGTGTTTGGATGAGTTGGTGGTAACTGTAAATTCCCATTAAAATGTCTTTAACTGTAAAATATCTCTAGGGATAACTCAGTGATGCAGTGTTGGTGATGCAAATGAATTAAATTCGAATATCTGGATCTTATTTCATAATACAAGCAATTCCACTTGGTTATGGCAAAACCCAGTTAACGTGAAAAATATTTATGTAGTTTTCTGTAGCTGCCCTCCTATATTGAAAAATGAAATAATGCAGAGAGATTATACTTTCTGCTGTTAGGAGTTTAAAACTCTGAATCAATTTGGGTCGCTGTCTGTGTGGAGCTTGCATGTTCTCCCCGTATCTGTTTGGGTTTTCTTTGTGTGCTCTGGTTTCCTCCCACAGTCCAAAGATGTGCATGTTAGGTGCATTGGCCATACTAAGTCACCCTGTAATGTCTTGGGATGCGTAGATTAGAGGGATTAGCGGGATAAATATGTGAGACAACAGGGATAGGGCGTGGGTGGGATTGTTGTCAGTGCAGATTCATTGGGGTGAATGATCTCCTTCTGCACTGTAGTGATTCTGTGATATGCAGAGGACTTTGAACGTGCAGGTGAACATTTTAAAATCAATGTTTTGATTAATCCTAACAGCATTCCCCACATCTCAGTGAAGGAGGGAGGAAGTATCTATCCACACCATGGATTCTGTACAGGGGCACTATCTGTTATCTATCAATAGCAGATAATGTAGATGAACAAGCTGCTGGTGATAGGTGAATGGAACTTATACCATGTGTTTAGATATGGGCAGCAGAGTTTGCATCAGTTTGTTTGTGGAAGGTGGGTTTGAATGTTTCACTTGCAGGTGTGTAATTATTATGGTGCTGAAAATAGGCACTCTTTGTGATGGAGAACATATGGGAGCTCAGCATGGGATCAAATAGGACATTGAAGTTGCAAACAGTATGGTTCAGTGTAAGACATTGGGATGGATAGAGATTGGAACTGGCAGTGATGGGATGGAATTTGTGACATGAGACAAGATAATATCTTTATTTCTGAAGTTTAGTTGAAAGAATTTGTGGCTCATACTGGACTGAATGTCGGGACAATCAGTCTGACATCATCAAAGAAATGGAGACATTCAAAGTTAGCGTTGATACAGAATGCATAATTTCTAGTAGGACTTCTAGATTTTTTGCTGGAATAATCTAACTCAACAGGAATCAGGGATTTAAATGGAGAAATATTGATCTATGGGACTTATTAATACATTGAGTGGTGTACCAGGTGCCTGGCAAAATATTTCATATACGCTTAATAAATAAATTGGGGGATGTAGTTGTAATGTAGTTTTTAGTCTCCTGATGATTTCATAAGACAAGTCTTTACATTTGGCTCTTTATGTTTAGGTTGAGTTGTACAAAGATCATTGCTTTTAATCGTAACAGCATTCCCCATATCTCAGTGAGGGAGGAAGTGTCTATCCACACCATAGATTCTGTACAGGGACACTATCTGTTATTTTGAGTTTTAAAGAAAAGTGAACCAACATTTTTGTTCAGAGCTTTATGTCCAAATTCACTTTGAAATCACCTGAATTTTCAAGACTATGCCCTAATATTAAATGTCCTCATTCAGGGAGGAGGCATCCAAAATCTTGACATAAATCAATAAAATTTGTGATTGTAATTTGTCTTTTATGGAACCACATAGGATTCTGCATCTAACTGATAAGCATTTTGCTTCATGGTGATGCATTTTAAATTTGATAACTCAATTTAAAATTGAGTTATGAAACAATAACTGTTCTTATTTTCAATAAGTTCTTGTTCTCTTACTTGTTGCACTCTCCAATTGATGGTGGAACCATCAAAGAGTGCTTCAGATTGGTTAATCTTAGTGAGTATGTAGTTACAGGACTAAGGTAAAGTGAAACAAATTTCACAGGATCATTTGATTGATTAGCCTTTGTTTCAGAACTAGCTGTAATACTTGAATCTTGATTTTTGATCAATTTTAATATATTAGTGGTAAGTTGCAGATTGAATTCTAGCATAACTATTCTGATTATATTTCTCAGAATGATCTGTACACATGAAGATACAAGTGGAGAGGCTCTGTTCAGTGAAGGAAAGCATATCTGAGTAATATTTGTGTTATATGTTCAATGTTCAACTCTTAATGTTTAACTTGCACTGAGATCCTGCTATAATGTGGCTCATGGGGTTCATATCTCAAGATCATGTTACAGTGTACTTGGTGAAAAACACATCCAGTTGCGCATAAAGGTATGGGTATTTTTATTTCTGAATCAATTAGCCTTTCTCCTACGTCAGTAAGATGTGTACACATTGGGCCAGCTCTCTTTTGCTGGTGCCCAGCATTTGGGCTTACATATGTATACGCTATCCAGCAGGAATTATTGGACATCCAGCAGCAGCACTGGCAGATTTGCCTCTTTCCTAACACAGTAGTGTTGAGGTCAGCTGAAATGCCTTTGCTACCTAAGCAGAGTTTAGTTACTTACTAGAGTCTTCCTGAAGACTTCTGTATAGCAGACTGGACAAATACTTAAAATGTTGAGGTCCAAGAGGGATCCATATTATATTGAGTTCCATACTGTAGCAGACTATGTTATAGTGGGGCCCCTGTGTATATTTTTGTAAATAAAACTAAAACTCCCTTCTGTCCCATTTTTCTTCTTTCCAAGCTCCTCTCTGTTTCCCCATGCGATGTGGTATTCTGTAGTTCAGAAGGTTAAGCTGAGAAAGTTAAGATTCCTTTTGCTAACTTTAATTTTTCTGATCAACCATAATTTGTCAACTTATGTTTCTTCCGGTCTTTTCCAGTTCCCATCTTTTCCTTTTCCTTGTTGCTCAAGGTTGGCAAATATAGATGAGAATATGTAACCTGCTACAATACACAGTAACTTCCAATATAATTGTGTTATATCAGTGTTGAGTTTTAAAAGAAGTCAAGACAATTGTCATAATTTTGATAGATTTTAATTCACTATTATTACTCAGCTGCAGAATTCAGTTTAAAAGCTATTGAGCCCATAGTGTAAAATGTAAATTGAGAATGAGCTATTGGTGTAATGCTGATAACATTGTTTGACTATCTCTGGAGTATGTCAGCTTGTGGCAGTACTGAAGTTTTATATTCGCAACAGACCTTTCCTTGTTGTATAACATAACCATTGTTATTGTGGATTATTGTCAGTGCAGGACTAGGAGGGAGACTAAAATAAGCTTATTTTGATTTCATTCAGTATATCAGGAAGTTGTATGAATTTATTTTTCAATAGGAGATCTGGGATCTCTTAATGAAAAGAAAAAGAGAGATGTTATGTCCATTTTCACTTTGGGATCTATATTCTGGTGCAATTTTAATACATAATGTTGCAAGTACCAAGGAGGTCTATGCAAGTGATTGTTTTTAAAAAGACAATTACCAGTAAACCTTTTAAATTACATGTCAAAACAATAGAACTGTAAAAGTTAATTGGTAATTATAAATACCAAATCACCAAGACTACAAAACATGAAATAGTGCATTAACATATTTGTTTATTCCCTCAAGATTTATTTGCCATCCAGTTTTTCATTTGGCAGAATATTGAATAATTTTCTGTCGAACCTAAGAAAACAAATATTTTTTCAGCTCCGATTTCAATATTAAGTGAATCTTGAACTGGCGTTAAAATAAATCCATATTTGTTTAAGGGCAAAGTGTATATCATTTAATCATTAGAACCATAATGAAACAGTGTGTTTTTAGATAACCACGTAGTTAAATTTTAATGGGCAATGGAAAATTCTGGGATATTTTGAATTACTGTTGAGGCCAAAAACCAACATGTCCTTTCTGATTATTAAAAAACAAGTTTATTCGGATAAAAAATACCTTTCTTTAATAGATAAGATCAGTTGAAAAAAAGCCTGCTTCTGCATTGTTATGATTCTCTGAACAAGGTATATTGAATATTGTCTTGCCAGCTATGCTACAATTATTCCTTAGAGTCATAGCATCTCTACATTCCAGAAGGAGGCTGTTCAGCCCATTGAGTCTGCACTAACCCTCTGAAGAACATCCCATCCAGGCCTGCCCATCCCCAAACCCAGCACAACTACCATAGTTAATCCACTTAACCTACACACTCAGGGCAATTTAGTATGGCAGACCTACCTAACCTGCACATATGTGAATTGTGGGAGGAAACCAGAGCACTTGGAGGAAACCTATGCAGATATGGAGAATGTCCAAACTCTACACAGTCAGTCACCTGAAGCTAGAACTGAACCCATGTTCCCGGCGATGTAAGGCAGCAGTGTTAACCATGTGCTGCTCGAGTTTTATAATCATTGTTAAGAAAAATCACAAGGATCTTAAAGATCACTTCATGTGCTTCAAAGTACATAAAACAAATTAATGAAGCTGTAATTTGCAAGTAGAAATGTTCTCTGATGTAAATGATAACACCTGATTTATTTTACAGTTCCAATAACGAATATAAATAATATAAATTCCTGCCTTTCCAGCGATTAATAAAGAAATTCCTTTACCTGTCATCTGTGCTCTATTTCAAAATTCAGAAATTAGATTTGATTTTGCGTTTTGTTTCCATGATTTTAAATGGTTATTATGATTCTCAAAATTTATAGGAAGAAGAAAACAGAAGAAACAAGATAAAGAAAATAATTGTATTTACAAGGTAAGATTGACTATCCATAATGATGTATGGTTGGTATATTTTTGGGAATTGTGGGGGAAGCAGGCACTTAGACCAAGAACATTTCCAGATTCAATCCCGAGGGTCTACTGACCTCATTTGAAGGCAGTAGGAGCTTGCTGACATTAGCGTCAGTGTATTTGATTATAAACTGGGTAAGCACAAAGAGAATCAATTTTGGTTCTTGCTTCTCATTACTATCCAGTGATTCCTATTTGTGAAGGTTGCGAGTGGAGGAAAGCTTGTGGTAAACTGTGATTCAGCTTATATTTAATTATCAGCTGATATCCCTTTTCTACCTTGATAAATGAAGAATGATCAACAGCTTGAAGTATTGGAGAACTCTGCATAAACCTACCAAGCTTCAGGAACAAAAGAAGAAAACTTTGTGGAAAAATCTATTTAAGAAATGTTTTAATATCATATTACTTGGCAGCAATTGCTAAGGCAAACAAAATGTTGGCTTCCACACATCCCACGATATCCATTGTATTGCTATATTTAGTTATTCAAAAGAGAATATTTGGTTCTGTTTCTTAGATTTATACATTAAATTCCTTGGAGCAAAATTTACCCTGATTGGAACTAGACAAAACAGGGGAAATGTATTTAAGTTTTCAAAATTATTACCCTTGCTAAAATTACCAACAACTTTATGTTCCAGAAGTTAGCTTTTCGATTAATTTGACACAGTCATAAATAAATTGACAGATTCCTGATTCAGTAGTGAATAGGATTGCCAGTGTTAGAGGGAATGATGACAAAAACAAAAAATGCTGGAAAATCTCAGCAGGCTTGACAGCATCTGTAGAGAGAGTAAAGCCAACACTTCAAGTCTGAATGACTCTTTGTTAGAGCTAAGAGCAATGAAAAGTAAATAAGATTTATACTGTGAAGTTGTGGGGGTGGTGGGGTTGCTGTAATGGGACAAAGGGAACGGAAGTGAGGATGAAGAAAGCTGAGAGAAGTGCTAAAAGTGTCACATTCTGATCACTTAATGGACACTTCTTAGCATCTCTCTCAGCCTCCATCCTGATTTACATTCCCTTTTGTCCTTTTGCAGCACCCCTCACCATCCTCATCTTTTCTTTGATCATTAGTTCTGAAAGAGTAATTCAGACTTGAAATGTTGCCTGTACTCCCTCTCCACAGATGCTGTCAGACCTGCTGAGATTTTCCAGCATTTTCTGTTCTTGTTTCAGATTCCAGCATCCAAATTTTTATATTGGAGGTTACGATCCTTTCTATGTAAACCTATATGACAGGGAGTTGAGATATACTAACTGACCATTTCTTGTCCTTTTATTCTTTTTAATAAAATACATGAGAAACTGTAAAACCCCAACAATTTACTTGTGGTAACTGCACAGTACCTTTTTTTAAAACCAACAGTGAAGGAAGGATTTGTTGGTTTTATTGTGGAAGATTGACAAAAACTTATACAACTATGGCAACAAAATCATTAGGTTCACTCTAAGAATAGGAAAGGATAATAAAATTAGGACTAACTGAACTAAATAAAATGATGAGAAATATATTGTCATGGTGAATGGCAAGGTTTGAGTGTTTAAAAGGGAATATGAAAAGGGGCTGAAATGGAATGGTATGGATTTAACAGCAAACAAATGGCTAAAGTGAGTCCAATTGCTCAATGATTAAGGGGGAAGACTGAATCTGGATGATGAAGACATGATGTAGATATGAAATAAATATTTTGAATAAATTGTTCTAAAAATGATAGTGAGATGAAAATAATCGTGTATCAGAGGAGAATATGGAACATTTGTTACAATAACTGGAAAAATGAATTGTTACATGAGCTATAAAATGCTTTGTGATACTTTAAGGTTATGAAAGGTACTTTATAAATATATGTTTTTTATTATTGCTTTGGAAATGATGTAACTGAGGCACTGTTGGATTTTCTAAGTTCTGCTATCTACCGTTATTTCCAGTTAAATCATTATTATTTCAGTTAATTGATTCATATCCTGGGCATTTCCTAATTCTGCTTATATGAAGGATTGGTACTGATCGTTTTTAAAATATTGTTTTTGTTTAGGAATAAGAAAGTGAATTCAAATTGCAAAAGCAAAGCAGTGGACATAAGTTACTTGCTGATGCAGATTAACCTTTGAATCTACAAACGGACATAGCTTATACAGCACTATACTAAGTTTGTAACATTCTACTTCTGCTTGAATTTGAAAAGCATCTTTTAACTCAAAAATGTTCCAAATAGGTTTTAAGGAAATGGATATTGAATAAGAAAGAAGGAATTGGGTATTAATGAAAATGAGTTGAGATTTTGAGATTTTTAAAGATGAGGAGAGATGTTCAGAGATAGGAATGTGAAGCAAAGAAGCCCCTTAGAGTACTACTGAGATTATTAAATTCTGCCATCAGTGGTAGGATGGAGAGAGAATGTACAAAAGACCAGAGTCATAGGAACAGCATATTCAGAAAGGAATACAGTATTGAGAGGGACACTATTTCAGTATTAAATATGTTCAGGACAGGAAGCCAAGGTCATTCAAGGATGTTGAAAAACATAATAGGCATGTGGATTTAGGCATAATGCATGTTGGAGTTCCTGGAAAATTAAAGATGGAAGACTAACAGGGATTCAGTTAAAATAGTATGACAGTTTGGTGACAATTTCATGTAAAGTTGGTGACAGGAAGTGTTTTAAAGAAGGAAGTGACGTTGGTAACAAAGAGGGTATGGAGATTAAAGCTAGCGAATTTGTGTTGGAGCCAAAGATAATGGCTTCATTCTTCCAGATGTAAAGCTGGGAGAAGTTCTGATCAATTTGAGTTTGGGTGTCAAAAACAAAGATAGATGAGGAGGAATGATGCATTACTGTTGCTGTGATGAAAGACATTCATACCTTTAGCTAACATTGTTTTGGTGCTATGAGAAGGGGAGAAGTTAAACTAAGAAAATTTGAACATGGAGTTTTGGGTGACTTGAGCAGAACTGAGAGATGACAGCAAGTTGAGGAGCTTATAAAGCAAATGGGAGATTGCATTAAAGATGATAATTAGAGAATGGATGGGCTAAGTTGTTTTTAAAGAGCACAGAGATAATGTTTTGAAGCAGATTTTGATTGTGCCAGAGAGGAGAGAACCATTAACACAATCAATAACTTTGGAAATGTAGTTACCTGTAGTTAATCAGCAAACACGGCAGCCGGTTCATGTACAACAAAGTCTTGCAATATAACAAATTAATAAAGTTGTTCATGATGGTGGAAGGAAGAATGTAGGCCAAGACAGTGAAAAACCCTTTGCTTTTAAAACTGTATAACTGAAACTGAGACTCTGTTCAGATATATGTCTCATCTGAAGGACTACACTTCCAATAATGTAACGTTCCTCTAGTGGTGTACATAGTGTCCACTGAAATTACCAAGCTGACATTTCATTATAGTGACATGAAAATAATAGATCTTATTGTAGTGTCCAGCTATGCAGGACAATTTTCGTACAAAATTATCATTATATTCATGAATAATCATTGGGGTAAGTTAGAGATTTATAAACCATTTTGCGTTTTGAAGTAAATGTTAGAATTGAATACTGGTGTGACGCATCTTTCTTATTGACTTGTAAATTCAGTTACCTGATCTGAAAGATGTTGAAGCTGTACAGAAATTTTTTCTTGAAGAGGTTCAGTTGGGAGAAGAATTGCTGGCAAGAGGTAAACCCTTGGATATTATTGCTCATTATACATTTCTTTCACAACTAGACCAGGTTTTGTACTAACACGAAGGTTAGACAGTGATCATGTCCCAAGCTGTGCCGTAATTTCATTAAACATCCTTTCTCCAACCACTTCCAATGGTAAAACACATTTTAAAGATGCTAACCACAGCCAAAGAATCCTCACAGTGTAGAAGGAAGGTGTTCGGTTCGTACAATCTGCACTGACTCTCCAAAAGATCATCTTACCCAGGCCCAAACCTTACTATATCCCCATAACCTCATACATTTATGAAAGCCAGCCCATCTAAGTGGCAATTTAGCATGGCAAATCCGCCTAACCTGTGGGAGGAAACCAGAGCTTCTGGAAAAAACCCACACAGACTTGGGGAGAATGTGTGCAAGTTCCATACAAACAATTACCTAAAGCCAGAATTGAACCCTGGTCCCTGGCACAGTGAAGCAGCTATGCTAATCACTGTGCCACCCTGGATTTCACATCAGTTATGTTTCAAGATGGGGTTGTGATTATTATTTTTGGTGCAGTTATGCAGTTGCTTTCCAACAAATGTTAGGCAATTAATCAAGCATATAAATTAACATGGTGTGTGAGCTGATCGTGTTTTGTGTCCCTAAAATTGATGTTTTTGCATATACTCGGTAAATATGTTGACTACCCTTTTCAGCCACAACATGCTGTACTCGCATTAGTTACAAGATGATCAAAACTGGGATCTAAATATTCAGGGTGTTTCGTAAATACGGGCAGGAAGGAAAAGGTGGTAAGTATTCTTATTAGTACAAGATGGTACAAGTATGATAGCAAGAAATTATCTTGAATTGGAAGATGTAGAAGCCGTATGGGTGCAGGTCAGAAATAACATGGGGAAGAAGATAGGCCCCCTAATAGTAGCTATACTATCGGAGAATAAATCAGGATATAATAAGGACATGTAAAAGAGGCAGTACATTGTGAGTGACTTTAATCTTCTTGTGGAATGGCCAAATCAATGGCAGAGGTAGCCATGAAGAAGAATTCATGCACTATATTTGACAGTTTCTTAGATCCAACCAGTGATTAGGCTATCTTGGATTTGGTAATGTGTAATGAGACAGGTTTAGTAAAGACTCCGAGTAAAGATTCCTCGGAAACAGTGACCATAACATGGTAGAATGTAGCATTCAGTTTGAGAGTGAGAAACACTTGGGTGATACAGGAGGGATATGGTCCAGGTGCCGGTCAGTGGGATTAGGCAGAAAAATGATTTGGCGCAGCCAAGAGAGGCTAAAAGGCTGTTTCTGTGCTGTAATGTTCTACAGTTCTATATGGATCTGAAACAACTGTGCTGAAGTTAAATAAGGGTAGTTACAAAGGAATGAGGGTGAGAGTTGGCTAGGGTGGACTGGGAAAGGAATTTAGGACAAAAACATTGATCAGCAATGGCAGACATTTATGAAAATAGTTCATGACTCACAACATAAGTATATCTTGGTGAGAAAGGATTCTAGGAAGAGGATAAATCAACCAGGGAAGTTCAAGATAGTGTTAAACTGAAAGCAAAAACATACAATATGGCAAAGATTGAAGATAAGCCAGAGAATTGTGGAAGTTTTAAAAACCAACAAAAAAGCACCAAAAATAATTGAGGGAGAAAATAAGCTATGAGCATAAACTTATTAGCAAGTAATATAAAAACGGATAGCAAGAGCTCCTTTAAATATATAAAAAGGGAGAGGCCAAAGTGAACAATTGGCTCCTTAGAGAATGAGACTGGTGAAGTAATAATAAGTGGCCAAAGAGTTAAATAAATACTTTACATCAGTCTCCATCATGGAAGACACCAATAACATTCCAAAAATATTAACCAAGGGCAAAAAAGAGGAAATAAACACAATAACTATCTCTAGAGAAAAAATACAAGGACAACTCATGTGGCTAAAGACTGATAAGTCCTCTGAACCTGATGGAATGCATCCTAGGATATTAAAGTAAGTAGCTAGAGATAGTGGATGCACTAGTGATCTTCCTAAATTCCGAAAATTGCCAATGATTTCACAAAGGGAGACAAAAAAAGGAGGCAACTGTGTCATTGGAAAAATGTTAAGATTGCATTACGAAGGACGTAATAGCCGAACAGTTAAAATCCATAATATAATTGAACAGAGTCAGTGTGACTTCATGAAAGGGAAATCATGCCTGACCAATTTATCAGAATTCTTGCAATATTCTTCAAAAAACAAGATGAAAACTGAAAATGGGAGGAAAAGGAGTCATGACTTTGACTAACCTTTGTTTTTGTTGCTTCCGTTTAAATTAAGGCCATTGCAAAATGTAAAACTAATTTTAAGGTTGATGGGTAAATGCAATGTCTAGTGTGTTGAACTATGTAGACAAAATGTGAGATTTTTTGCATATTAAATTTAATAGGAGTAATTGGAGACTGGAAATGTTAATTGATCAGCCAGAATCTGATTTAGTTCTGCAGGCTTAAATGGTTTAATAGTACTCAGACCAAAAGTGAGGCATGCACCTGAAGGATGAATTATTGATGGATATAAAAGGCAAATAGTTGTGTCTGCTAACTCAAACAGTAAAATATGTGCTGATTTAAACTATATATACTCAGCATGTGAGCAATACTGTCAAGGCCAATTAATTGTCCATTTCTCATTACCCTGTGGTGGTGATACATGGGCCATTTTGAACTCTTTAGTCTTTGTGCTAATGCTAAAAGTTCTAAGTGATTATTTTCCACTTGAAGAAGTTAACAGTAAACTGTTGTGTGAGATGCAGTCATGTGTAGGCCAGATCTGGGAGAATGTGAAATATTGAATCAGTTGAAATTCAGCATCCTTTCAAGATTATTTTTCTAGGCTCAACCGACAAAATATCAGAATGATTGAATTCAGTTTGACAATTTACCAAAGTGGTAATGGAACTCTCTCAACCTCTATATTACTAGTCAATAACTGTAACCATTCCTTTTCTGATTTTCAGGTGACTATGAGAAAGGAGTTGATCATTTAAGCAATGCTGTATCAGTGTGTGGTCAGCCCCAACAACTATTACAGGTTCTTCAGCAGACATTACCACATCCAGTGTTCCAAATGCTTATCCAAAGATTGCCTGCTGTTAGACAGGTATGACAATATTAAATTCTGTATGCATTTATAAATTTGTTCATTTTTTTTACTTTAAATATTTTCAAATAATCAGTACATGCAAGATTTAATGATATTAAAATGTTCTATTGTAGTCTACTTAATAGATTTTCTTTTAATAGATTTCCAAATCTGATTAGTCTGGCATTGGCCAGCAAGGAACATTAAGATTTTCAGAGGAACATGATCATTTATCAAGTCCATATTTTAAATTTGTATTAATGTATTGAAGATTTTTTAATACAAAAAGTAAACCACTGGCTGAGTAGCAGGATAGTTGATTGGCAAACCTGCAAAGGACTTTGGTAAGATCACATCTGGAATGCTTTGCTCAGTTTTGGCCTCCATATTTAAGGAGAAATATAATTACATTGGAGGCAGTTGCAGTGAAGGTTCATTAAAGTGATCTCAGGGATGAGAGATTAAGTAAATGGATAAATCTTTTCTGAAGTTCAGAAGAATGAGAGGCAATCTCATTGAAATAGACAAGATTCTTGAGCGGTTTGATAGTTTAGATGCTGAAAGATTATTTCTGCTGGTTGGGGAATCTAAAACACGGGGAAAATTTTCAGGATGAGGGGACAATCATTTAGCTTGTGATGGGAAATTACATCACAAAGGTTTTTGATTCTTTGGAATTCTCTACTTCAGAGAGGGTGAGGATTCTCTATTGAATACATTTAAAACTGAGATGGACAGAGTTTTGGTCTCAGGGAATCAAAGGATTGGGGGGAATTAAAGCTCAAGCTCAGTAATCATATTGAATGGCAGAGCAAGCTTGATGAGCTGTCTGGTCTACTCTTTATGTTGTGTTCTGTCATAAATCTCCAACTTCAAATTTAATTAGCGAAAGAAAAAAAATGCATCAAGACTATTTACTAAGGTCCCACAGTGCACAAATTTTGTGATTGCAGAGTTGTTGCTGCAGAAGTTGTTTGGTATTACATTGTTTGTGCCTTAATTAGCTTCTAGAAAAAATATGGGTTGATTTGAAGTATGTAAAAGTAGGTGCTCTAGAGAATCCTATTTATACTATTTTAAGGAAATGCAATGCCCATTTATTTTTCAAATTTCTTAAAAACATTTTTGCAATACTGAAGAATTGTACCAAATCTATTTGAAAATATATTCCGCATTACCTATGGAGTACAATGGATTCAGAATTGGTCATTCTTTACCACTGTTTTTCTATAACCGTTCCTTAAGACAATATAAACAAAAATAAATATGAATTACATTTGAAAGTTTGGTATAAGGATAAACAATCAAGATTGGCTACATACAAGATAACGTCCTGAGAATAAAAATTTCTTAATCAAAATGTTATATAGCCAATTCTTAAGTGGGCTGCTAATGAGGCAACTGATTTTTATTTTATTTGTTAAAGTGAAGGGTACTTAAATTTTGCAAAATATTATGATGAGCAATAGGTGAATAGTTTGAAGATTTTATTGCTATGTTGTTAGTGCAGAGTTAAATGAAAATTGTACTTTGAAAGCAAGTTTAATGGAACAAGATGTTTCAAAATATAACTGGATTTGTCCTAGAAATTCTTATCCAGTATAAGATGAAATGAATGCATGCACCACAAATATTTAAACACAACAGAAAAAGGTCTTGATAATTTCCTTGTTTGTAATAACAAATTGAATTTCTCTTCCCTAGCGTTTCCTTGCAGGTATGAATGCACAGAATTTGGTAGAAGATGACGTTGAATAAAAAGTTTACACCGTCCTCAGCTCCAATAAGTTTATTCCATCATCATAGGGACTTTAACCTTCGTGATTACTGTAGACTTAAGCTGACAAACAATTTACAGGTGTACCATTCATTTCCAAAATAAACCTGAAGCGTTGGTCCGTCAGACATAATAAATTCTGTTTCCATCTACTTTTTCTTATAAATGTTCATTTCAATTGCATCTTAATAGGCATCAGCGTTTGTGGCCATTCTTCCAGTGCCGCAACATTGTTTTACATTCTATTCATACCGACTCTGTTGGTCCATTTTCATATCCGAGGCTGGCTAATCAGTCCTGCTTTAGCTGCTAAAGCTTCATTTTGTTGAATATGATATTCCTGAAAGCGCATTGATATTCTTTGGGTCATCTTCAAGTATTTCTGTAGACAATGTTCTGAACAGGTTACCTGCATTGAAAATAAATAGCTCATTTGAAAGTGCATCTTCCAGTAGTAACAACAAACATTCATATTCTCTTTCCAATGTAAATAATTTACACATGCAAAAAAAAACACAATAGCTGTTATCATCAGTGCAAAGCAGTTTGCAGAACATTGCTTGATGTTTGAACACCATGATGAGGGGATAATTTAAAAACATAAAACTTAAATGTATCAGAAATATTTGTTCACAAATACTGTTAGAAAGTCAGTATGTAAAATGCAGATTTGGATAAAAAAAAGAATAAATTGAGATATTTCTCTTTGTAGGAAGGGAAGAGCTACTTTTAAGGTTTAACCAATCCAAATCTTAAGTTTTGCCTCCCCTAGGTTCATTCACTTACTATATCTCTAGTCTTTGCAAAGGTCACAAAATAGGATGATGTTCAGTTGGTACTTCTTTTGCCTTACCACAATATTCCACGTTTCACAAGAATGCCAGCAATGATTTTGATTAACTGGCTGGAGTGGGCAGCATTGTGGTTAGATTTGCTGCCTCTCAGTGCCAGGGACCAGGTTTGATTCCTGGTTTGGGTCACTGTCTGAGTTTGCACATTCTCTCCATGTCTGCGTGGGTTTCCTCCCACAGTCCAAAGATGTGCAAGTTAAGTGTACTAGCTATACTAGATTACCCCTTAGTGTCAGGGGCACTAGCATACGTAAATGTACAGGGTTATAGGGATAGGGCCTAGGTGGGATTGTGGTCGGTGCAGACTCGATGGGGCCAAATGGTGGCCTCCTGCACTGTAAGATTCTATGATTCAATGGAGTGAGATTCCTACCACTTAACAATGAAGATGTTTGTATATTTAAAATTTAGCTGCCATGTGTCATGATAGTTTTAATCACATAGATCAATAGCTGCGATATGGAATTGTGTGGCAGTTGGATAAATCATGTGATTATCAAAACAAAAATTTTACTTTAGAAAATATAACCTTCAGTGATTGGTATAATCAGTTATCTATTTTTTTGTTTGTGAACAATGCAGCATTTCACATTCACGTGGGTTCTAGTTACTTTTGCTTCTAACAATCAAGATCTCAATCAACTGAGATGAATCACCCACGAATATTTTTGTAAGTGTTCAGAGAAAAATTCTGACAATTTACACAAACAGTTCATCCTTCAACAATACTAATTAAAAAAAATTGTCCTCATGATTTTCTATGATACTGATCCATCGGACTTCCTAGTTTTTATTCTCCTTCTGTTAAGTTCTGATTAGAGCAAAGGGGAATGTGAAAGAGCTACGGCTCCTGTTGAATTTGATTAATGATGCACAAAATGGAAAAAATATTCACTTTCAACACTACATTCCTAATCTGTGAACATGAAAGTTTTGGGGAGAGAAAGCATCTGAAATAAATTTGCTTTGTTATCCAATGTGGTGAAGGCAGTGGCAGTGGGTTGGATGAGGATGGGGCTCTTATTTCTTCTCCAAACTGGTCAAAATGTTGGGTGGCCCCTCACCAACTTCAAATATGACATGCAGTATTACTATACTGGGAGAAGCTTAATAACTTTGAGATTAGGACTTCTGCCTCCCAGGGATCGACCACTTGTGTCCGCTACTGCAAATACTAAATAAGTCTAGGTATTTTGATGGGGCAGGGATTGGAGGTCAAGCACAAAGTGGGTAATACCTTGGGGGGTGACCCAAATGGGCATGGAGGACCCCAGCAAAGAAGGTAATCTCTTTCTATCCTGTCCCTTAGCCCATGCATGTATATTTATGAAGGCAGAATTCGGTCACTTAAGTACTTCAATAGGCCCAAGAATGGGAGGGCTGCCTGACCCATACCTGCCCCATGTAATACGGAGGATTGATCTTGAGGTGGAAAGCCAGGTGTAGCCCACCCACTTTATTTGATGTGTCCCTACTTCAAATATGCCAATGTGGGGAGGGGGACTGTAAAATTCACCCTAACTATATTAAAGTTTTAGCAATAAGTATTCCTTTTCATCAATGTAAGCTGATTGAGTACCTCAGAACATTTAATGTATTGTGACCATATTATTGATCATACTCAGCATTTAAGGCTCATGAAATGACAACACTGTTTCATTAAATTATCATAAATGAATTAGTTTTAAAATGAAAATGTTTTGCTCAAAGTAAGTAGAAAGCACTTGTGTATTTTTTAAATCAAAACCAAGAAGGTATGATTCTTCAGTGCTTTCACAAAGCAATAATGGTTGAATAGAAGTCACACTGAGAAACAATTGTGATGATTTTAAAATATTTCACTAAAAAAATTAGTATCAGATATACCTCTTCTGTTCTCACATCCCTCGTTGTGAAGTCTTTTACACAGTCCATAAAGCAGTGCTCAGTCAATTTGTTGTATGTGCCCAGGAATTCTTTAAACTTCATGTAGGAAAAAAAAGGAACATTGTTATGGTATTAAATCCTCTGTTGCCTTAGTAACACTTAAATGTGTTTACTAACTTTTGAATATTAAAGTAACCTTCAATGAAATTTACCTGTTTTATCTGGTCTGTTTCTGATATTTGTGCCATTACAACTATGCTTTTTTAGATCTTGGGAAGGATTATTGTATCTGGCAATGAAACAAAATTTTAGTATAGACACATTAGAATTGAAAAGAAGTGTTATATTAAACTTATAACATTCAATTAGATCATACCTGAAACAGTATTGCAGTTCTGATCTTCATATAAAAGCAATATAGATACTGGAGAAGTTGCAAATAAGGTAACAAAACAGGTTGGTCAGTATTTCATGACCTCACACAGGTGAGTATTTGGGAACTGACAACATGTTGAAGCACTTGGGAGAAGAAAAGGAGGTTGGAGATAGAACTTTGAAAGTTGGAGCACAAGGCCACAGCTGAGGTAAATTGCATATATGCATTTAAGAGAAAACTAAAAAAAAACAAGGGACAAATGAATAGGTTATACTGAGAATAATATGAAGACTGGGAGACCTGTATGAACATAAACACTGGCTCAAACCAGCAAAGCCAAATGGCTTATTTCTGTGCTGTATGTAATATGATTAAGACAAAATCAAAACAATTTGCATTGTAACTGGAAAAGCAGAGAAACAAAAAGTCAGAAATGGACTTTGTAGTCTATCTGGGTAGTCCCAAAAGTAATGTTTGTTCATTCCTTTGTAGCTAATTCACCCTTGATATTGTCCCAAGGCAGTTAATTCCACAAGTTTACCACCTTTGCATAAGATTTTGAGTCTAAACTGTACATGCTCTATATTTAGCTTGGAGATAGAAGGAAGATAGATAGAAAACCAAGCATAGAAAATTGACAGTTCAAGTGGCTGAGGCACCTGGTGGAAAAACAATAGAAACACATCTCACCAGTAGTGTATTGACAGGACTCTCCACCCCTCTCCCTGTAAATGTCAGTACATCCATTGCACAGGCAGGAGAAATTAAGAATGGTAGTTAAGGTTGAGTGTAAATTCAGTCTTGAGGTCAGAGGGTTGGAAAGGACCTAGTAGGAAAATAAGGTGTTACTCTTCGAGCTTTGAAGCACTTCAAAGGACTTAATTGGCTCTAAAAAGTGCTTTGAGACACCTGATGATGGTGAAAGGTGTGATGTAATTGCAAGTCTTTCTTTGGAAAAGTATTGAAGGCAAAAGGCAGATTTGAAAGATAGGAAAATTAAAATGCAATTAGCACAATGCTCAGGACAAAGAGTTCAGGAAGACAAATCTGTGTTTGATTTCCCTGACATAGAGAAGACTACTATGTACACGTGAAATTGCTACTCACAGGGTGAGCACTTCCGTGGGGGATCTGTGGGGAAACAGCAGGTGATAAGGATGATGCAGGAATGAATCAGGACACAATGGAGGAAACAGCCTTTGGGACATTGAGATAGAAGACTTTTTGGTGGTGAGATCATACTGTACTTAGTGGAACTGGCAGACGATCCATCAAATACACAGTCTGGTCAGATGGAAAGTTAGAGCAAACTGGGAATCAGGCCCCAGGTCAGGGGGAGTGTAGAAACACATCCAGTCACGGAGGAGAGCAACATAGCCTAAATCACAGAAACCTTACAGAAAGAGGTCACTTGGCCCATCGAGTCTGCACTGACCACAATCCCACCCAGGCTCTATCCCTATATCCATCCACTAATTCTTCTAACCTATACATCTCAGGACTCTAAGGGACAATTTTAGCATAGCCAATCAACTTAACCCGCACATCTTTGGACCATGGGAGGAAACCAGAGCATTTGGAGGAAACCCATGCAGACACGAAGAGAATGTGTAAACTCCACACAGACAGTGACTCAAGCTGGGAAGTGAACCCAGGTCCCAGGAGCTGTGAAGTAGCAATGAAGTAGCAATGCTAATCACTGCGCTGTCCAGTTTTTATGGGGAGATGGAAGAGAGGAAGGGAGCACACCTTGTCCCTGTTTTTTTCTGGGGGGGAAGGGAGGGAAGAAATCCTGCCCCAATTGGTGGGAGGTGGGGAGGACAGAGATAGAATACACCCTGTCCCAGTTTGGGGGGGGGGAAATGGGGTAGAAGGAACATACCTTGTCCCACTTCTGTGAGAAGGTAGAGGGAACTCACTCTATCCCATTTTGGGGGATGGGCTAGAGGGAAAACGTCCTGTCCCTGTTTGGGCGAGGTAAGCTCAGGAGGGGACACATCCTGTCCCAGTTTAGGGGGTGGGTGAGGAGGGAACATACTCTCCCAGTTTTGGGGGGGGAGGGGCGTTGGTGGTGAACACAACCTGTCCCTGTTTCAGGGAGGGGGGGTTGGTGGGGTCGGCTGTGAACACATGTCCCAGTTTGGGGGGGATGGGGTAGAGGGAACACACCCTATCCCATTTTGGGGGTTAGACTAGAGAGAAAACACCTTGTCCCACTTTTGGGGGAAGTAGGCTGAGGAGGGAACACACCCTGTCCCAGTTTGGAAGGAGGGTGGTGAACACAATTTGTCCCATTTTGGGGGGATGGGGGTCTAGACAGAACACACACTGTGCCAATTTGGGAGAGGGTAGTGGTGAGCACAACCTGTCCCAGTCTGGGGGATGGAACACACCTTATTCCAATTTGGAGATTGGAGGGGAATGAGGGGACATATTCTGTCCCAATGTGTATGTGGAGGGAGGGCATACGTACATGAAAGAGCACAGTCATCACAGTGTAGGAACATCTTCTGCTGCCGTTTCAGTAGTTTGAATGGAAAATCACCTGAACAGGTTCAGTAGAGACAGCTGAACTGGCAGGAATGAAGGCGATGGCTCTCGCGACTATTTGGATTGGGAAAATAACGGAGCTAAGTAAAACATCGCATAGCTCCGTTTCATTATTGGATGAGGAATTATACACTAACAGGCCGTGTGATCCCACTCAGCCCATATGGCTGTTTAACCTTCACAGAAGCAATCCTAAAGAAAGAGCTTTTGCTGTGAACACGGACTCAACCTATACAGCAGCCACCCAACATTCTCCCCCTCACGGGGTTGTAACTGTAGCCGCGGTCAGCGGAGCCAGACCAAATCCGCTACTGTCCGCTTCGCGCCGAAGCCCCACTGGAGCCGTGACTTACCGGAGCGCCTTCCCGCCGTTAATCCCGATTCTCAGTCGCACATTCACGAGCGACATCAGGCAACTAAAAGTGACCCAGTTCCGTACAGTAACTGACCGCTAATTATATCACTTCAAGAAAGAGATTTCAGTTGGAAGAGATTTATTTTGTAAAGGAAATGTAAATAACAGAGGCCCAATCGAAAGTGCCAGACAGGAAACCAGGTTTGGTTTGGCTTTCATTAAGACGAACGTTCCGGCGTGACCCGGATGTGGCTCGAGCGTTGTTTGAATTTTAAACCTGGTCTCGGCTCGATCGGGAATAACTGCCGCTCCCTGCAACCAGACACAGGATACCTCTCTCTGCTCCCAATCCCCCAGGAAATAACAGCAATACCTTCCCCGCCCCCTGCAACCACACACAGGATACCTCTCCCTACTCCCTCCCCCCCCCGGGAAATAACACCTCCCCTTCAGGGAATAACAACAGCTCCGCCGCCGCCCCCTGTAATCACACACAGGATACCTCTCCCCACTCCCAACCTCCCGGGAAATAACAGGAACACCTCCCCCTTAGGGAATAACAACAGCTCCGCCACCCCCTGCAACCACATACAGGATACCTCTCCCTACTCCCAACCCCCCAGGAAATAACAGCAACACACAGGATACCTCTCCCTACTCCCAACCTCCCGGGAAATAACAGGGAATAACAACAGCTCCGCCGCCGCCCCCTGCAACCACACACAGGATACCTCTCCCTACTCCCAACCTCCTGGGAAATAACAGCAACACCCTCCCCCCCGGAATAACCGCAGCTCCGCCGCCCCTTGGAAACCCACAGGATATCTATCCCCAACAGGAAATAACCCCCCCCATATGAAGTAACAGTACAGCATTCAACCCCCCAATCAGACAGAAGAACCCCAATAATCACCTCACCCCCTTCCTTCCGGAACCCCATCAATCACCCCCTCCATCCCGGACCCCATTAATCACTCCCTTCCCCCCTGGACCCCCCATCAGTCACCCCCTCCATCCCCGGACCCCATCATCACCCCCTCCATCCCGGACCCCATCAATCACTCCCTTCCCCCCGGGATCCCATCAATCACTCCCTTCCCCGGGACCCCCATCAATCACTCCTTCCCCCCGGGACCCCCATCAATCACTCCTTCCCCCCGGGACCCCCATCAATCACTCCCTTCCACCCGGGACCCCATCAATCACCCCCTCCATCCCGGGACCCCCATCAATCATTCCCTCCATCCCGGACCCCATCAATCACCCCCTTACCCGCGGGACCTTATCAATCACCCTCTTCCCCCTGGGAGCCCATCAATCACATCCCTCACTCGCCCGCACAAGGCACCCCAACAATCAACTCCCGCCCGGGGACCCCCAGGAAGGTCCCTCCACTGCAGTTGTTCCCACCGCAATCCGCTCAAACAGACAGATGCGGTGCGACCGTTGCCCCTGGAGACGCCTTTAGGCCCGCCCTTCGCGGGGCAAAGACCTGGCTGGGGTCTTGTCTACCCGCTGCCGGCTAACTGTTTAATGCATTTCTTTCTGACACTGTTTGAAGTTTCTTTGCCCTGATAGAATATATTTTAAAAATACAAGCGGCGAGGTGACAGGCGGGTTAATTTGTGTTTATTATTTTGAAACTGCTGGCGTTGGTGAAGCGGGAAGTAGCCGCAGACTGGAGGGAACCGGGCCTGGGCCTGTGAGCGCCGCTAATCTTCCAAACAATATTTCTCCTCCGGTAGCAAAGGGAAGGGGCGGTGGGGCGAATGGAGTTCCCGGTCAGTGCTGTGGAAGGAGGTGGCGTCTGCTATATTGCGACTGCCAGCGGACAGCGAATTTCCGTACAAAAGTTGCCCGAAGTAACTTCTGTTTGCGGTGCAGAGGAACCAGTTTACATTCCTCCCGCTCTGCCAGTGAATAAACCTCGGAGCGACAAATCAGCATCAGATATAGATGTGTCAGCAGGAGCATCTCCACCAGGTCAATGTCTATTCTTCGCTAGTGTTCCGTCTGTACATTTGAATTTAATTTGGTAAAAAGTCAAAAAAAATCATTATGCATTGATTCCTATCAGTGAAACAATTATTTTCAAGAAGTTACTGCCACATAGCAAGGATTGGATGTTCGAAGGTGATCTTTGAACAATGATGATGTTGAATTAATGCCTTCAAAATTACAGGGCTATGATTGCAATCATAGTCAGTTATTATTGACTACTAATAATCAAGTGGCCGGCACAGTGGTTAGCAATCTTGGCTCACAATGCTAGGGACTCAGGTTCGATTACCGGCTTGGGTCAGTGTGTGGAGTTTGCATTTTCTTCTTCGGTCAGTGTGGGTTTCTTCTGGGTGCTCCAGTTTCCTCCCACAGTCTGAAAAAACGAGGTGGTTAGGTTAAGTGGCATGCTAAATTCTTCCTTTGTGTACCCAAACAGGCCCAAAATGCGGTGAGTTGTGGATTTTCATTGTAACGTCTTCGCAGTGTTAATGTAAGCTTACTTTTCCATGTATTTATATTGCACCAGGGACCGAGGATTAATTCCTGGCTTGGGTCACTGTCCGTGCCTAGTCTGCATGTTCTCCCCTGTTCTGCATAGGTTTCCCCCAGGTGTACTGATTCTCTCCCACAGTCCCACAGTGTTGGGTAGGTTCATTGGCTGTGCTAAATTCTCCTTCAGTGTATCCAAACAACTGCTGGAGTGTGGCAACTGGGGGCTTTTCATAGTAACCTCATTGCAGTGTTGATATAAATCAACATATGATAGTAATAAATAAACTTTAAACTTTTTATTCTAAAGAAATACATACTCCCCAAAAGACAGCAATTGTGGTTAAAATAGACACTCAAGATGACATAGGGAATTTAGAATAAACTTCTCTACTCAGGGGAGTGTGAAAATGTAGCTTGCTACTACAGGGATTGTGTGAAGAGAATAGTACTAATGCTTTTAAAAGAGGCTGGACAAGTATATGAGGGTTACAGTATTCTGTTGGAATGTATCAAGGAATTTGGTGAGGAGGCTAGAGTGAAACATAGGTGCAAGCATAAATAGCTTGTCAAATGTCAAATTTCCTTAGTCTTCTGAGAAAGTAGAGGCGTTGGTGGGCTTTCTTAACTATAGTATCAGCATGGGGAGACCAGGACAGGTTATTGGTAATCTGAAAATCTAAAAATTTGAGCCCTCGACTTTTTCTACTTCATCCCTATTGATGTAGACAGGGAGGGGTATGTTCTCCTTTACGTTTCCTGAAGTTGATAACCTTCTTTGACATTGAGGGAGAGATTATTGTTGCAGCACCAGTTCATCAGATGCTCTATCCATTCCTGTACTCTGTCTCATCATTATTTGAGATCCAACCCACTATGGCGGTGTCATCAGCAAACCTAAAAATTGAATTGGAGAGGAATTTGGTTACACAGTCGTAGATGTATAAGGAATATAGTATGGGGCTGAAACCACAGTCATAGGAGGCACCAGTGTTGAGGATGATCATTGAGGAAGTCCTAAACATTTTTTGTTTAGCTTCAGACAGTTACTTAGAGAGGGATGGAATTGGTAGCTAGAGGTTGGGGTCAATTAACCTTTTGAAGTAGGAACCAGGACATTTGGAGTATTGTACGTAGTTTAGTCACCGCACTATCAGAACGATGTGAAAGGTTTGGAGAGACTGCAGAGAAAGTTCACCAGAATGTGGCCTGGTTTCAAGGGTGCTGACTATGAGGAAAGATTGAATAAAGTAGGATTGTTTTCAATGGAAATACAGAAGTTGAGAGGAGACCTGATAGAAATAAAATTATGAGAGGCCTAGATAGGGTAGATAGTCAGAGGCTTTTTTCAGGGTGGAAGTGTCAATTACAAGGGGGCACAGGATCAAGGTGAGAGGGGGGAAGTTTAAGGGAGATGTCAATTACACGGGGCACAGGTTTAAAGGAGATGTATGAGGCAGATTTTTTTTTTTTACACACACAGAGTAGTGGGTGCCTGGAACTCATTACCGGGGAAGGTAGTGAAAGCGGACTTTTAAGGGCTGTCTTGACAAATGTATGAGTAGTATGGGAAAAGAGGGATATGTCCCCGCAAGAGGAGGGGATTTTAGTTAAGTTGGGCAGCATGGTTGATGCAGGCTTGGAGAGCCAAAGGGCCTGTCCCTGTGCTGTAATTTCCTTTGTTCTTTGTTGTGTGCAGAGGAGGTTTTTCCACAATTGTGGGTGCCTGGAACTTGCTACCAGAAGCAGACATATTAGCAACATTGAAGAGGCATCTTGACGGATACATGAATAGGGAGGAATTGGAGGGGTATGGTCCAAGTAAGGGAAGAAGGTTTTGTTTAGTTTAGTTAGGGCATCATGATCAGCACGGGCTTGGAGGACCAAAAGGGCGAGTTCTTGTGCTGTACTTTTTTTATTCAAAACAGGAATTTCATCTCTGAAGATGTTTGCATTTCATCTCCAATGAAAGTGCAAATTTAAATCATCGCTGTGTTGTCACAGTTATTTGGAATTACTATCCATATTATTGACTGCTGAAATAAATTAAGTGATAATCAATTGAAGTGACAAAATTGTGTAGATATTTTTATTTCAATACCTACAGAATCCTATTTAGATCATTCAAGGTGAAGCTATTTCTTTTATTTATTTATTTTTAAGGCATGTTTGCAAATCCTAAAAATTGCACCAAAACTATTTTTTAACCCAGCAGCGCATAAGCAAAGTACTGCAGATGCTGTAAATCTGAAACAAAAGAAGAAATTGTTGAAAATACTCTTGAATATGTCCACATTTCTGTTTCTTTATCACTATGTATTTTAAAATGTTTATGTTGCATTTCTTTAGGAATACAATAGATTAGTATTATACAGTTCTGCAAGTTTTATGAAATTGAAATTACTGCATTAAAGTGGACCTTTTGAAAGCAAATCTGGTCTTTTTCTAAATTTGTTTATTGGCATTTTATGGAAATCAATGTAGCAAATTGTTTATATTTTATTAATTATGAGTATTATGGATTATTTGCTTTTGTTAGTTTAATTATATTTTGGTGAATATTTGAAAACTTCCTTTCATTTGCATTTCATGGAAATTGATTAAGCTTTAATATAAGTGGCATTTTTGTAAGGATTATGCTTATTAATTTATACATAATGATTTGATTTTAGGACATCTGCATGATTTTAGAACAAAATTATCTGGTGATCAGACTCAAAAAGCAACCAATGTAAACAAGTTATCACAATGGGTAAGAAATTGCTTAATTTCCAATAAATTTACTTCAGCATTTCCTCCATTGA
Source organism: Sphyrna mokarran (assembly GCA_024679065.1). Taxonomy (NCBI): domain Eukaryota; kingdom Metazoa; phylum Chordata; class Chondrichthyes; order Carcharhiniformes; family Carcharhinidae; genus Sphyrna; species Sphyrna mokarran. The sequence continues at coordinate 41,179,896 of JAGIQG010000015.1, forward strand.
AGAACCTGTTATAATTCAGGCTAGTTTGGTTGGTTGAAATCTGTTCTTTCTAATGATAAGGATCTTATGCAATATATATCAGTGCTGTTTCAAACCAATTACTTATATATTCCATTGCTAACTCCTTCAAAGAAACTTCAACAGGTCAGTTTAAATAACATTTATATTTAGATAAAACTACTAGGAACAGGAATAGGCAATTCAGCCCCTCAAACTTGTTTCGCCATTCAATATGATCGTGGTTAATCTCACCTCGTCTCATCCCCACCTTCCCGCCTGCCCCCTATAATTCTTCAACATATTATTAATTAAAAACCTATCTATCTCTTTAAATTTGTTAAAGTGTTCTAGTGTCCACTGCACTCTGAATTCCATTAATTCGTGACCCTTTGACTTAAGTAATTCCTCCTCACTTTTAAATCCATCATGCCACCCCCTTAGTCTAACATTCCTCATTCTAGAAAGTCTAATAAGGGGAAACGTTGCCTCTATGACCCCCCTGTCAATCTCCTTTTAGCACCTTATATATCTCAATTAGATTTCTCATTCTTGTAAACTTCTCAATCTCTCTTTATGATTGTGAGGCAGGGGAAAGATATATATACAAGGTTAAAGATTTTATTTCCCGTAACTAATTTCATATATTTCAAGTTGATAATCTCAAATTGCTGATACCAGTATATACTGGTGTTCTGACTTCAAATTTATTTATCAGTCAGGCAACAGCTGTGTAAAGAGTTACTTCCAAACTATCAGACCCATTAAACTCAAGTTGGGCAAAAAATCAAAGAAAAAATATCAGTACAAATAAGACAGAGTTGTCCAAGCTTCAAGGGTCAAATGATCATGGCTTGGTTTATATGTTGGACACCTAGCACTCTTAGCATTTATGAGCGACAAATTGCAATGACAATAAACAGGCTGGTCAGGTTGCAATTATGTAAAGCTGGGACTAAGTTCTTTGAGCAAATTTAAGGAGATAGATAGGCTTTTAATTAATAGCAGGTTGAAGGATTATAGGGGTTAGGCAGGAAGGTGGGGATGAAGCGAGGTGAGATCAACCACAATTGTATTGAATGGCAAAACAAGTTTGAGAGGCTGAATTGCTACTCCTGTTCCTAGTAATTTAATTTAAATATAAATGCTGGTGCTATTAGGAAGAGTTAATCTATAACCTAATTTGGCAGGGGTTTGGGAAGCAGAAAATAATATCAGAGGGGAATACCAAGATGCACATAATACCAGGAGAAATAGCACTAAAATAAGGAATAGATAGTTAATAAGTGGAGATTGAGCAAGGGAGTAAGAAATAATGTCTAAATCATAGTTACTGTGCATGGATGGAGCGTGATAAATAATATTGATGAGCTATGGTGCATTTTGCATTGTGAAAATATGATTCAAAGCAAATCACTTAATGTGTACATTAATTACTTACTCATCCACATTTACATTCTCTTTGTCCAATTACACCCCCAATTACATCCCCCCCCATAATATAAATCTCTGCTGACCCTATGGTACAATGATCACTGTTTTCTCAATGTTATCCTCCTGACATTTGATCCACTTGGCTTATCTCCCAAGAACAAGGTCATCCAGGGAGCTCTGGCTCCGTTTTCCCTACTTTCCCCTATCAAGGGAATATATCTTGATTGTATCCAAAGTATCTCTTCTTAGAAGGTAGCCTATTTTTCATCTATTGTTTTTCCTGTCATCCTTTATTTGATCCAGGTTCATTCTTAGCCCAATGAAATTGGCTGTCCCCGTTCATTATTCTTACTATAGATTGTTCTTTGTCTGTTTCAGTAGTCAGCCTAGACCCTAAGATACAAAGATTGCTGTTCCCAAAGTGTTATCCTCCTGATGTTTGATCCACTTGGCCTACTCCCCAAGAACAGGGTCCAACGATCCTTTGTTTCTTGTTGGACTGGAAACAAATTGCCATGCAAAATGTTCCTGAACACATTCTAGGAATTCTTTCCCTTCTCTATCCTTTACACTCCTATTCCAGTTCAGACTTGGATAATTAGAGGCAGCACAGTGGTTAGCACTGCTGCGTTACAGCGTGAGAGATACAGGTTCAATTCCTGGCGTGGGTCACTGTTGGTGTGGAGTCTGCACGTTATACCCACCCACTCATCCATCCCAACCAAACAACCGCCCAACCCGACTGACCAACCAACCACTAATTGTCTCAGCTCTTAGCTCTGGTGCAGGGTCATCCAACTTGGAAACATTAGCTCTATTCTCTCTCAACAGACGCTGTCAGATCTGCTGAGATTTTCCAGTATTTTTGTTTGTGTGAAAATATGATGTTATGGCTATAACAGATGCGGCTCAAAGAAGGACAGGACAGAGTGTTAAATATTTCTGGATATAAGGTATTCAGGAAAGAAAGCCAGAAAAGGAAGAGGGTTGATGGTATTGATTAAAGAGAGCAATAGACTGCTGGAGAAAGAGAATGTCCCAGTGGGTCAATGAGAGAATCTATTTGGCTAGAGCCAAAGAGTTAAAAAGGTATAGTTGTATTACCTGATATGGCCCATAGACCATGAACTACTAGGAAGGATGTACAGGAACAAATTTGTAAGGAAATTGTAGAATAGTCATAATGGGAGATTTAAAGTTTTATTTATTAGTTCATAAGTAGGGTCACATTAACACTGCAATTAAGTTACTGTGAAAACCCCCTAGTTGTCATACTCCAGCACCTGTTCAAGTACACTGAGAGAGAATTTAGCATGGTCAATGCACCTAACCAGCATATCTTTTGGACTGTGGGAGGAAATTGGAGCACCCGGAGGAAACTCAAGCAGACGCCACACAGACAGTGACCCAAGCCAGAAATTGAACCTGGGGCGCTGCCCCTAATTATCCAAATATGAACTGGAATAGCAGGAGTGTAAAGGGTAGAGAAGGGAAAGAATTCCTAGAATGTGTTCAGGAAGATTTCGCACAGCAATTTGTTTCCAGTCCAACAAGAAACAAAAGATTGTTGGACCTTGTTCTTGGGAGACAGGCCAAGTGGATCAAATGTCAGGAGGATAACACTTAGGGAACAGCGATCATTGTATCATAGGGTTTAGGCTGACTATGGAAACGGACAAAGAACAATCTATAGTAAGAGTAATGAACGGGGACAGCCAATTTCATTGGGCTAAGAATGAACCTGGATCAAATAAAGGATGACAGGAAAAACAATAGATGAAAAATGGGCTGCCTTCTAAGAAAAGATACTTTGGGAACAATCAAGATATTTTCCCTTGATAGGGGAAGGTAGGGAAAACATAGCCAGAGTTCCCTGTATGACAGAGATAGGAAATTAAAGCAATGAAAAAAATGTGTGTTTTGATGTCAAGTTGAAAATACAATTGAAAGCCAGGCTTAATGTAGAATGTTCAGGGGGGAGGTGAAAAAACAGATTAAGAGGAGCAGAGAAGAAAAGCGGCTGGCAGCCAGGATAAAAGGGAATCCCAAAGTCTCCTATAGACACATAAATATTAAGAAGATGGTAAATGATGAAGAATGTCAATTAGGAACCTAAAGGGGGACTTGCACCTGGAGCGAGAAGGCATAGCTAATATATTGTGAATACTTTGCAGCTGTCTTTACCAAGGAAGAAAATGCTATCCAGGCCATGGTTATAGAGGAGGTATAATTTGAACAAAAAAAGGATTTAAAATTAATAAGGAAAAGGAATTAAATAGTACTTAAAGTTGATAAGGAACCAGGACCAGATGTATCCAAGTATACTGAGAGAAATGAGAGTGGAAATTGTGAAAATTGGTCATACTTTTCTAATCGTCCTTTGACTCTGGGTGGTGCCTGAAGACTGGAGAATTGCAAATGTTGCACCTTTGTTCAGTGAGGGTGTAAATGTCAGTCTAGCAACTACTGGCCAGTCAGTTTAATAAACCATAAGACAGAGAAGCAGCATTAGGCCATTTGATCCGTTGAGCCTATTCCACCGTTCAATAAAATCATGACTGATCTGATATAAAGTCACAGAGATTTACAGCATGGAAACAGGCCCTTCAGCCCAACTTGTCCATGCTGTCCTTTTTTTAAACCCCTAAGCTAATCCCAATTGCCTGAATTTCATCCATATCCCTTTATATTCATCTTACCCATGTAACTGTTGAAACGCTTTTTAAAAGACAAAATTGTAGCTGCCTCTAATACTACCTCTGGCAGCTTGTTCCAGACACTCATCACCCTCTGTGCAAAAAAAGTGCCTTTCTGGATCCTTTTGTATCCCTCCCCTCTCACCTTAAACCTATGCTCTCTAGTTTTAGACTCCTCTACCTTTTGGAAAAGATATTGACTCGAGAGCTGATTTGTGCCCCTCATTATTTTGTAGATGTAACAATCTTACATTGTTCTCAGCCTTCAGTGCTCCAGAGAAAAAAGTTCCAGTTTATCCAGCCTCCTTATGATTCAAAGTTATCAAGTCCCAGTTGCATCCTAATAAATCTTTTCTGTACTCTTTCTGGTTTAATAATATCTTTCCTATAATAGGGTGACTAGAACTGTACACAGTATTCCAAGTGTGGCCTTACCAATGTTTTGTACAACTTCAACAAGATGTTCCAACTCCTGTATTCAGTGTTCTGACCAATAAAACCAAGAATGCTGAATGTCTTCTTCACCACTCTGTCCACCTGTGACTGCACTTGCAAGGAGCTATGGACTTGTACTCCTCGATCTCTTTGTTCTGTAACTCTCCCCAGTGCCCTACCATTAACTAAGTAATTCCTGCCCTAGTTGAGTCTGCCAAAATGCATCACCTTGCATTTATTTAAATTAAACTCCAACTGCCACTCATCTGCCCACTGGCCCAAATGATCAAGATCCGTTGCAATCTGAGATAACCTTTCTCACTGACTACTATGTCATCAATTTTGGTGATATGACAATCCTCAGCTCCACTTTCCTGTCTTATCTCATAACCCACGATTCCCTTACTGATTAAAAATCTGTCCATCTCATCCTTGAACATACTTAACAACCTAGTATGTGTAGTCCTCTACAGTAAAGAATTCACATAATTTCTTCTGAGAGAAGAAATTCCTCCTCATCTCTCTCTTAAATGGATGATGCCTTATTCTGAGATTATGCTCTCTTAAATGGATGATGCCTTATTCTGAGATTATGCTCTCTGGTCCAGGACTCTCCCACAAAAAGAAACAACCCCTAATCATCCACTCTGTCAAGCCCCCTGAGAGTCCTATATTGTCTCAATGTCACCTCTTGTTCTTCTAAATTCAAATGAATACAGGTTCAACTTACTCATCTGGTTCAATATCCTTTAGGGAAGGATATCTACTGTCCTTATCTGGTTTGGCTTACATGTGACTTCAGACCCACAGCAGTATAGTTAACTCTCAAATGTCTTCTATAATGGAGTGTGAGAAGGGATGAACAATATCTGCTGACCCAGCCAGTGACACTCGCTTCCTGTTTTTAAAAAAAAGAAACCTCTTGTCATAAGAAAATCCTTCCATATCCAAGTTCAACCTTGTGAACCTTCTCTGGACTGCCTCAAATGCCGGTACTATCCTTCCTTAGATAAAGGGACCAAAACTGTTCACAATACTCCAAGTTTGGTCTATTGCCTTGTCTACTTTTATCAAGACTTTCTTATTTTCACATCCATTGGCTTTGAAATGAAAGGCAACATTCCATTTGCCTTCCATAATATCTGCTGAACTTTCATGCCAGTTTTTTTGATTTACGAATAAGAAACCTCAAGTACCTCTGTGCTGCAATTTTTTTCTGTCTTTCTCAATTTAAGTTCTTTATTCTTACTGCCAAAGTGCATAACTTCATATTTTCTTACCTTATATTCCATCTGCCAAGATTTTGCCCATTCAATCTCAGTGATAAAGAATCTTTTAGAAATAGTAAATCTGGTAAAAATTAATAGAAAGTTGGGCAAATGTAGGTTAATTAAGCAAGGCCAAAATGCACTTCTTGAGGGCACGTTGTGTTTAACTAACTTGCGTTTTTTCTGAAGAGGTGACAGAGCGTTAATGAGGATAATGCTGTTGATGTGGTGTATGTTGACTTCCAAAAGATATTTGATAAAAGTACTGTGTGACAGACTTATGAGCAAAATTAAAGCTCATGGAATAAAAGGGACAGTAGCAATGCGAATACAAAATTGGCTGAGGAAAAGGAAAAGGAAAGTAGGGTGAAAAGTTGTTTTTTGAACTGAAAAAAATTTATCGTGAGATTTCCCTTGATTTAAATACAGTTAAATACAATACAGACAAGTATATAAGGGAGAAAGGCATGGAGTGTTATAATGTTAGATTTGGATGAGAAAAGAATGGGAGGAAGATTGTATGGAACATTAACAAAAATGTTGCCTGATAGACATTAGCAATCTGCTTGCCATTAAGTGATTGATGGTTTACCTTTAAGAGAACTGCACCTAAGCTAACCAGGCTTTCATTCACAATTAGCTAAATAATTTTCTGAGGATTAAAACAGACACGTGTGCAATCTGCTGACAACAGTCATTTGATCTGGGCTTCTTGGGCTGAATGGCTTGTTTCTGTGCCATGTATCCGATGCAATCCTACATAGTTGCTGATACCAATGAGATACAGTGACAGCATGGTTTTGAAGCTGTGGCTCCATTCTGTTACTCTATTGGCTGCTTATAAATTAGTGAATCCAAAAAAACAGTCATATATCATTTCGGGTTGCAAAGATGACAAGTCTGACATTGCCATGAAGGACTGTTATACCCTTGAGAAAAGATGTGAGCCAACTGGCAGTACTCTTGCACTCTTTTTGAGAAAATGAGTGCAAGAGTACTGCCAGTTGGCTCACACCTTGAAATTTAATCACCAAAGCTTTGCATAGGCATGATGCTGCTCAAGCATCTCTTTTTCATCGAATATCCTTGAGTTTTGGGTCTTGCAACTCCAAATATCGAAACAGAAGGACCTGGATGGATATGCATAAATATTTGAAGTTGGTAGGACAAGTGAGGTAGACTGTTAAAAAAGTATATGGAATCCTTGACTTGACCATTCTTCTGAAGGGTCTGAAGCTGCCAGAAGCTGCCATTCTTTAGAGAGGCTGAAGCATACAGCCCACAGTTCCCTGAAAATGACAGGTGGTAAGGTGGTCAAGAAGGGATATGACATCCTTGTCTTGATCCGTTAGGATTATACAAATTGGGAAGTTATGTTTCAGCTGTATAAAACTTTAGTTAGGCCACACTTTGAATATTATGTAGAGTTCCTGTCACCAGGATGTGGAAGCTTTGGAGAGGGTATAGAAAAGGTTTACCAGAATGTTGCCTTGTCTGGAGGGTATTAGCTACGAGGAGAGATTGGATAAACTTGAATGTCGGAGGCTGACAGGTGAACTGAAAGAAGTTTACAAAATTACGAGAGGAATGGATACAATAGGTAGTTGGAGTCTTTTTCCCAGGATTGAAATGCCAATTACTAGGGAATAGAGATTTAAGATAAAAGGGGGAAAGTTTGAAGAAGGTGTATGAGGCAAGATTTTTTGCAGAGAGTGGTAAGTTCTAGGAGAGAAAGCAACAGAAGCAGATACAATAATAACATTTAAGAGGTACCTTGACAGATATATCAATAGGTAGGGAATAGGGGGATACGACACAGAGACGTGTCTTTAGTTTATAAAAGCATCATATATCTTCGGCTTGGTGGCCGAAGAGGTGTGCCTGTGCTCTGTTGTTCTTTGTTCTTTTTGTGTTAATGTTGACTGAGGACGGAACATTTTCCAGAGCAATGGGGTTACTGTCCATCTGTTCGAAGTATTGCTATGGGACGTTGTATGTCTGCCTGATAGGTATGACAGAAGGGAATTCACTTTAATATGGATAAAAGCAAATTACTGCAGGTGCTGGAATCTGAAACCAAAAGAGAAAATGTTGGAAAATATCAGCAGGTTTAGCAGCATCTGTAAGGAGAGAAAAGACCTGATGTTTTGAGTCTAGATGACCCTTTGTCAAAGCTTTACTTTAATATCCTGTCACTTTAATGTGTCCTGTTCATTTTAATGTCCTGTTCTAAAGCAAGTAACTCCAATCATGCAAGACTCTTTGAGCACACCGAGCATACAGTGGGATATCTATACTAAAGTGCACTATGGGATGCCTCAAAAAAAGTACACAGTGTTGGGAAAGCAGCAGGGCTGGTGAAATGTGTGGAGAGAGAGAAACAATGTTCACTTTCTGAGTCCACTGTGACTCTTTTTCTGAAGTGAAGATGCTTTTGGACCTGTTGAGGTTAGCACTTTCTGTTTTTTCAAAAAAATCTGGTCTCCAGTATCTGCTGCATTGAAGAAAAACATATATATATATCAGGTAGGGAAGTGTGTAAATAGATGATGATATTGATGTTCTTGTTTTTATCCTACAGGTACTTTGGTCCACCTTGTTGTCTAACGAGGGGCATACACGCGATGGGTCGTGAGAGGGCTGCTCTTGGATTTTTTTCGAGAGTATCCCAGTGCTTCACGTCGTTAGTGTACGCTTGACCTGGACCATTTGATGGGCAATATGACAGCTCGGTGACTATAGCTATGCTGTGCAGATACATGGATTTGGGCGTGTCTGTAGGAGTTTGCGCATTCTCCCCGTGCTTGCGTGGGTTTTCTCCGGGTGCTCCGGTTTCCTCCCACATCCCAAAGATGTGCTCTTAGGCTAATTGGCAAAACAAATTCTCCCTAAATTGTCTCAAATTTGGTTTTTAAATCCATAGATCAATAAACAGAGACAGTGATCATGGGTAGAGGTGGGAACATCGGGGTGGCGGCGCGGGCTCGTTGGGCCGAAGGGCCTGTTTCCTGTGCTGTTTTGTTCTTTGTTCTTTGTTCTTTGTTTTGAAATAGAGTTCTAAAGATAGGAAGTTATCAGGGAAACTGAAAAAAATTCCCTTACAACAATGGCAAATTACTCAAAAGTTCTCAGGATTTTTTATGGTGGCACAGTGGTTAGAACTATAGCCTCAGAGTGCCATGGACTTGGGTTCGATTCCCAGCTTGAGTCACTATCTGTGTGCAGTTTGTATATTCTCCCCATGACTGTGTAGTTTCCTCCCACAGACCAAGGATGTGCGGGTTGGGTGGATTGACCATGCTAAATTGCCCCTTAGTGTCAGGTGGACTAGTTACAGGAAATGCATGGGGTGGCTACAGAGGAGGTCCCAGAGGACTGGAGAATAGCCAACATTGTTCTTTGTTTAAGAAGGGTAGCAAGAATAATCCAGGTAATTACAGTCCAGTGAGCCTTATATCAATGGTTGGGAAATTATTGGAGAGGATTCTTGAAGAGAGGATTTATTTCCACTTGGAAGTGAATAGACATATTAGTGAGAGGCGACGTAGTTTTGTGAAGGGGAGGTCGAGTCTCACAAACTTGATCAAGTTTTTCAAGGAAGTGATAAAGATGATTGATGAGGGTAGGGCGGTGGATGTTGTCTGCATGAACTTCAGTAAGGCCTTTGACGAGGTCCCTCATGACAGACTGGTGCAGAAGGTGAAGTTGCATGGGATCAGAGGTGAGCTGACAAAATGGATACAAAACTGGCTCGGTCAAAGAAGACAAAGGATGGCAGTGGAAGGGTGTGTTTTTGAATGGATTACTAGGGATATTGAGAACTTGGTTAGTAAGAAAAGAGAGGCGTATGATAGGTCAAAGCAGCTGGGAACGGAGACAGCATTGGAGGAATATAGAGAGAGTAGGAGGGAGCTCAAACGGAGAGTTAGAAGGGCAAAAAGGGGACATGAAATGATTTTGGCAGATATGATTAAGGAAAATCCAAAGGTTTTTTACTCCTATGTTAGGAATAAAAAGGTGGTTAGAGGAAAAATCGGACCTCTTAGGGACAGAGGAGGGGAACTGTGCTTACAGCCCGAGGGAATGGCGGAGATCCTGAATGAATACTTTGCGTCAGTATTCACGAAGGAGAGGGGCTTGTTGACAGCTCCTGTCTCTGAGGAAGCTGTGGACCATTTGAGGGAAATATCCATACCGAGGGAGGAAGTGTTAGAGCTTCTAGGTAGCATTAAAACTGATAAATCTCCGGGGCCTGATGGCATTTATCCCAGGCTGCTTAAGGAGGTGCGAGGTGAAATTGCTGGGCCTCTGACGCAAATCTTTGTCTCTTCTTTGGACACAGGTGAGGTCCCAGAGGACTGAGAATAGCTAATGTTGTACCGTTGTTTAAAAAGGGTAGTAGGGATAACCCTGGGAATTATAGGCCAGTGAGTTTGACGTCAGTGGTGCGGAAGCTGTTGGACGGGATCCTTAGAGATAGGATGTATAGGCACTTAGAGTGTTGCGATCTGATTAGGATACGCAGCATGGATTTGTTAAGGGGAGGTCATGCCTTACGAATCTGGTAGAATTTTTTAAGGAGGTGACGAAAACGGTGGACGAAGGGCGAGCCGTTGATGTCGTCTATATGGATTTCAGTAAGGCGTTTGACAAAGTCCCTCATGGGAGGTTAGTTGAGAAGGTCAAGGCTAATGGGATACAAGGACAGGTAGCTAGATGGATAAGTAACTGGCTTAGTAATAGGAGACAGAGAGTAATAGTGGAAGAGTGTTTTTCTAGCTGGAGGTCGGTCAGTAATGGTGTGCCACAGGGCTCGGTACTGGGACCTCTTCTATTTGTAATACATATAAATGACTTGGAAGAGGGAGTAAGTAGAGCGACGAGCAAGTTTGCAGACGATACAAAGATGGCTGGACTTGCGAATAATGAGGAGCATTGTCAGGCGATGCAGTAGGACATAGGCTGGTAGCTTGGGCAGATAGATGGCAGATGGAATTCAATCCTGATAAATACGAGGTGATGCATTTGGGGAGAAAGAATGTAGTAGGGAGGTATATGATAAAGGGTAGACCTATTAAGAGTATAGAAACGCAGAGGGACCTGGGGGTGCACAAGTCTCTGAAGGTGGCAGAGCAAGTGGAGAAGGTTGTGAAGAAAGCATATGGTATACTAGCCTTTATAGGAAGGGGTATAGAGTACAAGAGCTGGCTTTTAATGTTGCAGTTGTATAAAATGTTGGTTAGACCTCATTTGGAATACTGCGTCCAGTTATGGTCGCCTTACCATCGGAAGGACGTGGAGAATCTGGAGAGAGTGCAGAGGAGGTTTACCAGGATGCTGCCTGGTATGGAAAGTCTGAGTTACGAGGAGTGATTAGGCAATTTGGGACTGTTTTCCTTAGAAAGATGTAGGCTTAGAGGAGATCTAATAGAGGTGTACAAGATTATGGGGGGTATAGATAAAGTAAACAGGGTTAAACTTTTTCCTAGGATGGACTCGAATAGCATGAGGGGTCACGGGCTCTGGGTGAGAGGGGGGTAAGGTATAATTTGAATGCTAGAGGGAGTTTTTTCACACAGAGGGTGGTAGGGGTATGGAATGCAGTAAAGTGGTGGAGGCAGGCACTCTGGAGTTATTTAAGAAATACTTAGATGGGCACATGAACAGAATGGGAATGGAGGGATATAAAAAACTGATATAAAATAGGGATCATGAGCCTTGGGAGTCCCTGGGAAGTGTGTAAATAGATGATGATTTTGATGTACTTGTTTTTATCCTACAGGTGCTTTGGTCCACCTTGTTGTCTAACGAGGGGCATACACGTGATGGGTCATGAGAGGGCTGCTCTTGGATTTTTTTTGAGAGTATCCTAGTGCTTCACGTTGTTAGTGTATGCTTGACCTGGACCATTTGATGGCAACACGACAGCTCAGTGACTATCGCTGTGCTGTGCAGATATATGGATTTGGGCCTGTGTCTGTGGGAGTTTGTGCATTCTCCCCGTGCTTGCGTGGGTTTTCTCCGGGTGGTCTGGTTTCCTCCCACATCCCAAAAATGTGCTCTTAGGCTAATTGGCAAAACAAATTCTCCCTAAATTGTCTCAAATTTGGTTTTTAATCCATAGATCTATAAACAGAGACAGGGATCACGGATAGAGGTGGGAACATCGGGGTGGCGGCACGGGCTTGTTGGGCTGAAGAGCCTGTTTCCCATGCTGTTTTGTTCTTTGCCCTTAATAGGGATAGGATTATGGTTGGTGCAGATTTGATGGGCCAAACAGCCTCTTTCTACACTTTAGGATTCTATAAATGCCATGAATTACATTTTAATTCATGGCAAATTTGATATAGTTTTCACACAGCAACGGATCTGCAGAATATTGCAGTCACATTTGGAATTCCTACGTGTGCCAACAGCTTTCTTCAGTTTGCTGGCACCAGCAAACATTTGTTTTCATGTCAGAAAACAAACAGAAAAGGATCTTCAGCGCCTACCTGACCCTGACATTATTGAAAAATTTGGGGCTGACCCTTTGATCATCACAAGTACATCATCAAGAAAGCAAAGAATCAGAACCAGGTTAGAATTTGCACTGATGTGTAGTCGTCAAACCAAGCTATTTAACAAGGATGGCACTTGACATTGCTATTCATTGATACCTGACTTGATAAATCAAGGTATCTTATAGTATTCATCATTCACATTGGACTTTTTTGATACAAGAAGCTCAACTTTGGAACCAACTCAGCAGTTGAAGTATTTCAGCATATGATTCAGTCTGCATTTTAAGGACTTGCATGCTGAACATCAGTGATGGCATTCTCCTCTTTATCATTGCACTAAAAGTGAACTTGAGACCAGCCTACGTGCATGCCTACAATGAGAATATAACCTTATTTATGTTCAAGATGCTCGATCAGTGAAAGCAATTCTTTCATCATGTATTTAGAAGTGAAGGACTGTCACAGGAAATTGAAATCATTGCTGTGGGGATCCTACAAACTGGAAATGCAAAGTCTGCTAGATGCTTTATTCCTGTCCTCAATATCCTCCTCATACTGCCCTTCTATTCAATCTGACAAAAGAGACCACTGAATTATTGTGGATCACAACACAGAAACATTTTGTACACCAGATCAAATGACTGTTGTCAGCAGGTTGTACAAGTGCCTATTTTGATCCTGAGAAAATTACCCAGCATTCATTCGAATGACCCACTTTGGCACATCTGTGACATGAGTTTTGCTGTTTTGACTTATCGGTGGTTCCCAATCTTTGGATCGTCATTCCTGCAGAAAATTGTGAAGCCTCTTTAACAGCCTGTTCCATTGACACTGCGATTTTTATGGCTGCCTTTAAAGTCAAAGCATGTTCAGCAAGTAATCTTCTTTGGAGAGCCTCATTTTGGAGACCACAAACCAGATGAGTGCAAAGAGAAGCTGCTGTGACTTGCCAAACTCACAATGCTATGTGAGCCTTTTTAAGGTTGCCACAATCTGAGCAATGCTTTTGCCTTCCATTTGATTCCTTTGGTGGAATCTGAGCCGTAATGCAATGTTCAATGGTTTTGTAATATAATGCTCTTCAAGGATCTTTGTCAAGTCATTGTAAGTTTTGCTTCCTGCATTTGTGGTCGAACTAAGCTTTAGAGCAAATTACAAGTTTACATCTTATTGTACTAAGAAAAATTGGTTTATTCGCTTGCACAAAGCACTGAACGCTTGGCACAGGAACTCCAAGGTTTCATTTTCTCAATTGAAAGGACTCATGGATTCTAACTGATCCACCATTTCTTTTGCAGGCATCAGCAACTCAAAACTTCTTACTATGTATTTTTTAATACTGTCATCTCAGCATTCCCTTTTTTAATGCAGAGATCGTTGACTTGATGTTTTTTTTAGTAGCCCCAGCTATACCGCAAAGCATAAACTCTTTTCAAATATTCCAGATATTGCCTAGAATCTCTCCCTTTTCTGATTGGAAAATCATTCCTTTTAAAAACAACAGACAGAGCTTTTTTCTTATTTCTTCTTGGCACTGGCAGTTTAATCTTTAATCCTGTTATTGCTTCTCCCCAGTATGAGGACGCACATTTTTTTTTCCTGCTACTTAGAATCTTTTCTCATCCTCATTGCCAATTTGCTTTCAGTAATGACCCAACTTTGTCAGGGATTGTGGGTTTTAACAAAGAAAAAAAAAACATAGCTTGCACACGTAAATTCAAACAATACAACAGATTTTATTGAAGAGCTGCTCGCTGCACTGCATCAAATGCAATCTGCAAGTAAAACAGCTGCATAAGTACATATCCTAATGACTTCACCATCAAATCATGTGATCAGATCTCAAAGAAACCTCAAAGAAACATTCTTCCTAAACGTGTAAAAAATACAAATGTGTGGAAAAATAAGCTGAGAATTATATAAAGGGATACGTACAAGTTAGCTGAGTGGATAGGAAGTTTGCAGATGAAGTAGGTTACAAGGAAATGTGAAATTATCCACTTTTATAGGAAGAATAGAACTAAAACTTATTTGCAGAGGGATCTGGATGCACAAGAAGTTAACGTACAGCAAGCAATTAGGAAGGCAAGTGGTATGTTAATCTTTATTGCAAGGGAATTAGTGTATACGAATAAGAAAGTCTTGTTGTTTATTTGATGAAACCATGATGAGTACTAAAGAACAAAGAAAAATACAGCACAGGAACAGGCCATTCAGCCCTCCAAAACTGTGTTGATGCCTTAGAAGACAGAGGGTAGCAATGGAGGAATCTTTTTATGATTGGAGGTCTGTGACCAGTGATGTTTCGCAATGCTATGTACTGGGACCTCTGCTGTTTATGATATATATAAATGATTTGGAAGAAATGTAGCTGGTCTGATTAGTAAGTTTGCACAGACACAAAGATTGCTGAAGTTGCGGACAGTGATGAACATTATCAGAGAATACAGCAGGATATAGATAGACTGGAAAATTGGATGGAGAAATGGCAGATGGAATTTAATCCAGATAAATGCGAAGTGGTGCATTTTGGCAGATCTAATGCAGGGAAGAGCTATACAATAAATGGCAGAACCATCAGGAGTATAACCACCCAGAGAGATCTGGGTGTGCAAGTCCACAAGTCCTTAAAAGTGGCAACACAGGTGGAAAAAAGGTGGTGAAGAAGGCATATGGTATTCTTGCCTTTATTGGACAGGGCTTGGAGTATAAAAGTTGGCATTTGATGTTGCAGTTATATAGAACGTTGGTTAGGCACGTTTGGAATACTGTGTTCAGTTCTGGTCGCCACATTACCCATCCAGTCCTGGGGACTTGTATACCTTAATGCAATTTAGGATACTCAACAGTTCCTCCTTCAATATATTGACATTCTCTAGAATGTTCAACATCTGTCATGTCCTTCTCCTTGGTGAATACCAATATAAAGTACTCATTAACGATTTCACTAATTTCCTGTGGCTCCACACATAACTTCCCTCCACTGTCTTTGATTAGGTCTATTCTTTCTCTTGCTCCTAATATATGCATAAAAACCTTGGGATTCTCCTACACTTGTGTATATTTTCAATCTCTACATGTAAGGAAGTGATTACTTACTTACTTTGTTTTTGAGGGATTATCAATGAAAGTTCTATAGATTGAATTTTGGGGTGAGAAGGTTGGCCTTTGAGGAGAGAGTGCAGAATGCATATATATTTTCTTGATTTTTGAAAAACAAGAGATGTTGTCTTCGAAGCATAAAAGATTTTGAAGGGCTTGACAGAATAGATGTTGACAGGCTATTTCCCTGCTATGAAATTTTAGAACTAGTTTCAAGATAAGGGGTCAGTCATTTAGAATGAGATGAGGAGAAATCACTTCACTAAGAGTTGTGAATCTTTAGACTGTACCCCAGAGGGCCATGGTTACTCAGAATATTCAAGACAGAGACAAATAGATTTTTGGGCATTAAGGAAGTTAAGGCTATGAGGGGGTAGGTGAGAAAGTGGATCTAAGATGGAAGGTCAACTATATTTTTACTGAGTGATGGAAAAGGTTTATAGGTTGTATGGCCTGCTTCTGTTCTTATTTCTTGTGTTCTTTTAAAGTACTCATTTTGTATCTGAACCAAGTCCTCTGTCTCCATGAGAATATCCCCACTTTGTTTCCTAATTGGCCCCACCCTTCCTTTGACTAGTTTATAACTATTTATATGTTTATGAAAGACTTATTTTGTTACCTAAACCATTCTCAAATAATAACAGAAAGTGCTGAAAATGCTTAGCAGGTGCAGCAGCATTTGAAGAGAGAGCAAAACAGAGTTATCTCTGGCAAGAAGTTATCACTGTTAATTCTGCTTTTCTTGAGGGTGGCAAATGGTTAACACAACTGCCTCACAGTGCCAGGTTCAATTCTTGGCTTGGGATGCAGAATCTGCACATTCTCCTCAGATCTGCATGGGTCTCCTCCAGATGGTCCAATTTCCTCCCGCAGTCTGAAAGACATGCTGGTTTGGTGCACTGGCCATTCTCAATTTTCCCTCAGTGTACCCAAACAGGCGCTGGAGTGTGATGACTAGGGGATTTTCACATTAACTTTGTTGCAGTGTTAATATAAGCCTACTTGCGACACTAAATAAACTAAACGCTCCACAGATGCTGCTAGACCTGATGACTATCTCCAACATTTTCTGTTTGGATTATGTATGATCTCCCAGAATAATAATCATAATCAAAAAGAGGCTCGATTGCCACTTTGTTTTTTTAAAAAAGGACTAGGCAAGAAGATGAGCTGCTACCTCCAAGCCAGCATTTCCAGCATTTTCTGTTCTTATTATTTGAGAATGGTTTAGGTTACAAAATAAGTCTTTTATAAACATATAAATAGTTAAAAAGTAGTCAAAGGGTGGGGCCAATTAGGGAACAAAGTGGAAATATTTTCTTGGAGGCAGAGGACTTTGCATTTGTAAAATTCTTTTAATCCATTCTCATATTTTATCCCTGTTTTTCCATTTTCAGTCTCTATATATTCTATATTTATCTGGTTCTCTCTGCATTATGGATCTGATATTTATTGTGAGCCTCTAGCCTTTAGAGGAAGGGGTATAGAATACAAGAAATGGCCTTTCATGTTGCAGTTGTATAAAACATGTGTTAGACCTCATTTGGAATACTGCATCCAGTTCTGGTCGCCTTACTACCAGAAGGACGTGGAGACTGTGGAGAGAGTGCAGAGGAGATTTACCAGGATGCTGCCTGGTATGGAAGGTCTGAGTTACGAGGAGAGGTTAGGCAAATTGGGGCTGTTTTCCTTAGAAAGACGTAGTCTTAGAGGAGATCTGATAGAGGTGTACAAGATTATGAGGGGTATAGATAAAGTAAACAGGGTTAAGCTTTTTTCTAGGAAGGACTCAAATAGCACGAGGGGTCACGGGCTTAGGGTGAGGGGGGTAAGGTGTAATTTGGATGCTAAAGGGAGTTTTTTCGCACAGAGGGTGATGGGGGTATGGAATGTGCTGCCAAGTAAAGTGGTGGAGGCAGCCACTCTGGAGTTATTTAAGAAATACTTAGATGGGCACATGAACAGAATAGGAATGGAGGGGTATAGAAAACTGGTTTAAAATAGGGATCATGAGCCTTGGGAGTCCCTGGGAAGTGTGTAAATAGATGATGATACTGATGTACTTGTTTTTATCCTACAGGTGCTTTGGTCCACCTTGTTGTCTAACGAGGGGCATACACACAATGGGTCGTGAGAGGGCTGCTCTTGGATTTTTTCGAGAGTATCCTAGTGCTTCACGTCGTTGATGTACGCTTGACCTGGACCATTTGATGGCAACACGACAGCTCAGTGACTATCACTGTGCTGTGCAGATATATGGATTTGGGCCTGTGTCTGTGGGAGTTTGCGCATTCTCCCTGTGCTTGTGTGGGTTTTCTCTGGGTGCTCCGGTTTCCTCCCACATCCCAAAAATGTGCTCTTAGGCTAATTGGCAAAACAAATTCTCCTTAAATTGTCTCAAATTTGGTTTTTAATCCATAGATCTATAAACATAGACAGGGATCACGGGTAGAGGTGGGAACATTTGGGTGGCGGCGCAGGCTTGTTGGGCCGAAGGGCCTGTTTCCCGTGCTGTTTTGTTCTTTGTTCTTTTGCTGTTTTGTTTCAATCTCGATATCATTCAGGGAGCTCCAGCTTTGGGCTCTTTTCCTTTTGCCTGTGTAGCAGTGTGCCCAGTTGGTACTCTCTCGCTCTTAGGTCCCAAACCCTTGTTTATTATTTAATGTGTCAGTATTTAATTCCAATCCAACTGGGCCAGAATATTTTTAAATAGTGAAATTAACTTCCTCTAATCAATTGATTTTACTTTTGATTGCTCTTTGCCTTTTTCACTGAAACCTAATGTTGTGCTCACTATAACCCAAATGCTTCATAACTGAAACATGATCCACTTGCCCTACTTCAGTACCTGGAAGCAGATCCAAAACTGCTTCCTCCTTTCGTCAGGCTGCAAATATACTGATCAAGAAAATTCTCATCAGAAATTCCTCCCCTTTTACCTAACTCTCCCATGTTAGCCTCTGTTAGGATAATTGAATTTTCCACTTTACTTAATCTATAGTTGTTGTAACTTTATGATTTCCCCCCAAATTTATTCTCCTATATTCTTTCAATTATTTGGTGACGTGTAGGATTCACTCAAAGCCAAAATAATTTGCTGTCCCTCCTTAATTCTAAACAAATGGATTCTGGCTTTGGAATATCAAGTACATCATTTCTTTTAAATACTGCCGTTCCTTCTTCGTTTTCCGGACTATTCTGTAATTAGGAATATTAAATTCCCAAATCCTTCCCTTTTTTGAGCCAGGTTTCTGTTATTGCCACCACAGTTAGGTCTCGCCTTTCGTGACTTCCTTGTTCTCGTTTTCACTTACCTTCACTCTGCATTTTGTACGCCGCATTTCTGAGCAATGTTTTGTTTATCGATGTTTTTGCTCCTTTCTTTCCCAAAAGTTTTTAACCGGTGCTGAGTGTTTGTTGATTCAAGTGAGAAGAAGCTTTCTGACCTGGAGGCAGCAGCTGATCTTCTTGCCTAGGTTCTTTAAAAATATAAAGTGGCAATCGAAGCATTTTTTTTATAATGATTATTATTCTGGGAGCTGAAGTGAAGCCCGAACAATTTTGAAGTTTTGATCGATATGCTGCTGCTCAGAGGCTCCCCCGTCTGTCCCACACATATACTGCATCACAATTTGCTGGAATATATCTAATTAAGATTCTTTGAGAAATGTGTTCGTTGTTGGCGATTTCGCCGTTTGCGAGGTTTAAAGTGAATAAACCCTTGTGAACAGCAGGACTTGATATCATAATCCCATGTGGCAATTTGTGCTAGCAGCCCATCTATCATATTGACCATGTTCCATGCGTATGTTACATGTATTCCATATCCATTTTGGTCTGCCTTCCTCCTCTGTCTAATTCCCCTTATGTTTCTTTATTCTACAATTTTACAGTACTCTGTATTCTTATGCTGTTTGTCTCTCCCACTTTATTTTTCTCCAATGCTTCAACCCGGTATGCTGCCTCCTGCCAAATTAATTTGTTCTGCCTTGTCCACAGTATGAACATAAACATGGTGCAGTGAAATTGGTTGAAATGTAACCCATGCATCTTATATATAAGTATTGGAATAGTTTCTGTGCTCCAGGGCTTTGGACCCTTCCTCCATCACTATTTATCCAGCCACACATTAACATGTCTTATTTTACTACCCTTCCCTGGTTTGTGACACTGGGTAATCCTGAGATTATCACCTTTTGAGGACTTGCTGTTTAATTTCTTACCCGTCTCGAAAGTTTGACTGCAGAAACTCACTTTTTTCCTTCATGAGTTGTTACTTTCAGCATGTACAATGATTTCGGTTGTTCTCTGTCTCTACTGCAGATTATTCTGCATTTGCTTTGTGTATTTTACGTAAGTATGGAAAGTTAGGCTCATTAGTTAAAGTATTGGATTTTAATAGCTAATTTAGAAGAATCGGGTCGAGCAAAAAGTCGTTCTGATGTGGGAAATAAACCTTTTGCAAAGAATGAGGAAGAGTAAGAAAGCAGTTTGTTTTGAAAATCTTTTCCTCATTTCAATTTTGTGAATTGATGCAAGTCTTTGAAAAATTTTAGAAAATTTACTGATGTTTTTGTGTTGTAAACCAGTGTCCAAGTTCAAATCATGAACAAGCAACCGCAAGACACCTTCCAACTGAACCAGCAGATGGCAGCAAACACGAAGGTATGATGAAGAGTGCACATGTTCCGGTGAATTTTAGTGGCACATTCTGAGAATGTAAATTTATGGAATGGACTCATAACTTACAGTACTTGTTTAAAATGAGTCATTAATTGCTTGGTCCTCTTTTAGTTAATAGAGCAGTGTGACACAGACTGAATTTATTTGTGATTGTTGTAAATGCTGGTTCATGATTAGTCTACTGAAAATACAATTTCGAAGGTAAATAAATGTAATTGCCTTTTTTTGGGATGAATTTTGTGCTGTAAATCTGTTGGGGTTGTTTAGTAACGTTTGATTAATTTTGAAATTAGAAACACAGGACCAAGAGTAGACTCTTCAACCATGTGAGCCTGTTATTCAGCTACACTAGGACATCTTTATCTTCGTTCCATTTACCTGTCATATATCTTTATCCCTTAAATCCTTGCTTAACTAAAATCTATTGATCTTAGTTTAGAAATTTTTAATTGGTCGATTCTTGGGGGACAACTTTTCAGAATACCACTACCCCTGTATGTGAAGAAGTGGGATGGAATTTTATCAACCTTTGGGTATAAGCTGAAGGCAGGGGGCCTGTAAAATGACAAGGGAAAGCAAGAACAAAGACAAAATGCTGGAAAATCTCAGCAGGTCTGACAGCATCTGTGGAGAGAGAATAGAGCCAACGCTTCAAGTCTGGATGACCCTTCGTCAGAGCTGAAGGAAAGCAGGAGTTGCAATACTTGCCATCTTTCACCACCCCATAATCTTGCCAGTGTTCCATCACCCTACCCAGAGGCCAATTGATCCATTTAAGTGAATAATTAAGACCCTGACAACATTTGCATTCTAAAAGCAAAAGATGGCCTCCAAAATGTGGGGAAACCACCAGATAAATTTTGGTAGCTGATCAGGGTGGGTGGGCTCCTATTCAGGCACTTCTTGGCTTAAGAAGAAGTCTCCTCCACGTGGCAATGGCTGTGCCTATGGCAGTGACATTGCTTGCACTCATCAGTATCCCTGTCTCTCCCAGTCCCTCAAAGGGGCCTGCTTGACTGGTCCCAATGTCCTCAGATTCCACTTAACTGATTGCGAGGAAATCATTCCTCTATTGTGCCTCATCTTCCAGGTGCAGTTCCAACAGTGACAGACACTCCAGTGGTGCTGCTGACCCTGCTGTTCCTTCGGAGATCAGGCGTGTGTTGGTTGGTGGGTGGGTGAGTGGGGAGTAATCAGAGGGATAGTCAGAAATGGAATGGGTGTGAGGGGACTAGGGGTAGAGTCAGTGGTATAATTCTCAGTGGTATGGTTTTCATCCTTCTAATTTTTCCGGAGTAACTATCCTGCCAATGAATTTGGAACCATTCAAAGTCTCTGATTTAAATCAGAGTATCAGATAGTTCTCAGTGCAGTGTAACTGTCCATCAGAAGCTGGAAATTCTGGGTCAACATGTCCAGGTCACATGTAGATACAGATTCTATTTCCTAATTTCTTCTTGAGTGGATGAGGTAGGGGTTAGCTCAGCTGATTGGACAGCCAGTGTAGATCAGATTGATATGAGCAACATGGGGTTTCATCCCCATTCAAGCTGAAGTGGATTCAGGACTTGTCTCCTTGTCCTATTCATGGCAGAAGTGGGTTGAATTTGCTTTTGGACAGAGCACTCTATACATATTAGGAATTTGGGAGTTAATAAGGTTAACAATGAACTTGATATGAAAGCAAAATAACAAACAAGTAACAAGATTGGCAGGTGTCTAGAGAAATTGAGGCATGACTTGCCATTTCAGAAACATAGTTCATCAGAGATGAGTGGGCTATACAAAATGATAACAATTAAATGTGAGGAATTTTGAAGTTGGACAGCCAAATCCACAAGGTGGGATATTAAAGCAGTTGTACAGCACCCTAATTGGTGAAGGAGATTAGTTTTCCATCCAACATCCAGATGGGCCAAAAATCTTCAGAGAGGCCAGTTCCATCTGTGATCAGAGCTATGGAAGCCTGGTGCACCTAATATTAAGAGTTAGGTTGCAGATATTCTCCTCTAAAAGCAGTCTTGCACCTTTGCTGAACCAGCAAAAGGCCTTTTCTCCAACTTGGTTATCTGAGCTGTATAGTATGTAATTAAGAGCTGTATTAGAGTTACTAAAGTAGATGTTGTTGGGAAAAGGGTGTCTTGGTAAGTTTAGGGAACGTGGGTATATTTTGGGAATGACTGGTAATTTCAGATAAATTGTGTTTAGTTATTTGTACACTTAATTATTGTAGTGTATAATAGTCTTTCTTGTTACATGTTTTCTAAATACTCTGTTAAATGTTAACACAGTGACTTGATTGGATCCTCACTGAGGTGTACATTGTTCTTCACATTATTTCAAATATACACCACTAGAACCAGGGCTTCAGGTTTTTGAGACACTCTTGCAGATAACATCAACGGGGTTCTTAACAAAGTTGTTCTTGATTTCATCTGGATGCCCTGGTAGGAGGCAAAAATGAAATTATAGAGAAATTATAATGAAACAGTGAAGGAAACAAATGAGAATATGAAGTTGCTATCATAAATTCCCAACGGTGTGATTGCAGCGTTCTATTTGTAAATTATCTCATCATACTGATTGGGATGGCGGGGAGTAACTTAAAGAATGGAGGTAAAGAAAATACCTCGAAAGAAAAGTTTTCCTCTGCACCTTCCTTAGCAGAGGTAGATGGAGGAAGGGACATGTTCACTTCTCAAAAATCATAATCAGTGGACACAAACTTGGAAGTAAGAGATGATCTGTATAAAGGTAGCTATGGCTGTTTAGGATTAATTATGCTTAAATGACTTGTTACAGTAGTTTTGCATAAAACTGTAATTTGAATTCTTAATTTTGTAGGAAATGATATTTTGATTTCCCAGTATACCAGAGGACAGAAAGAAGCAGTAAAAGCTATTGTCAAGCGGTAAGTTGCTGGGTGTCAATTTTAATATCTTGTGATACTATTTCTGGATGCAGTGGTGGTAGCGGAGGGAGGGGGTTCTACATGCAGTTTGAGAAAAAATGTGAAGCTATTTTAATGGATGAAAGGTAAATTATGTTAACAATAGATATGCTGGCTCCAAAAATGAAAACCAAACTATGGATATGCTGGCTCCAAAAATGAAAACGAAACTATGGATATGCTAGCTCCAAAAATGAAAACCAAATATTGTTAGAATGAGCTGAATTTTAATTGTGTAAAGTAAAAAAAAATTGACAATTCAGTTAGACATTGCACGTTTGGTGTGGTATCTGACAAAGTATCTCCTTCACTGTTTGTGCACCAATCTATTCCTATGCTGTGAATGACCCTTGATGATATTTCAGCGTATTTGACATAAATTGCCTAACCTGAAATCTGGCAAAACCTGAAATCCAGTATGACCTTTGCCCTGAGATTGCCGGTTTTGAGTCACTGTACCAATATCCTTTCTATTGGTTTATACAATTGCGGTTTAACTCTTCATTGAGGTCCATAAAGAAATACTTGGATTTATTATAGTCCCTTTCATGACCTCAGGATGAAACGTTTTTCAACTAATAAAGTACTTTGTAAGTGTAATCATTGTTGTAATAAACATGGCAAACAATTTTAACACAGCAAGCTCCCACAAACAGCAGTGTGATAATGACAATTGAGTCTTTAGTGATGTCGAATTGAGGGATATATGTTATCCAGAATACCAGGCATAACTTTCCTGATCTTAGAATTAGTGCAACAATGTATTTTATGTCCTGAGAGATCTGGTGGAACCTTGGTTTAATTTATTGTCTAAAAGGTCTCCACTGGGCAGGAATATCAGTCTAGATTTTTGGGTTCAAGTCTTTGAAATGAGTCTTGAACACTTGCACCACTGATTCAGAGACAAGTGTGCTACCAACTGAGCCATGGTTGCCAGTTTTACATGGAAAAAGATAATAGTCATTGCATTTGTGAGTTTACAATATCTATTTTTTCCTGGCACCGTTGTGGATCTATAGTGAAACTCATTGGTATTTGATCAGTGGCACTTCTGTGTTGTTTTCGCTTAACAGTTGGAATATTAGCAGTCAGCATCCTGTTCTGATGCAGCACAAACTGCTTTTCCCTTTGAGCATATCTGCCCTGATGAGTGCAAAGTGAAAAGCTTCAATAACATGTCTCTTTTTCAACAATACTCTATTATGAAAACAAGAACTTGATAAGCCTAGGCTTTGCTATACAAATAATAAGTTTGGTGCATGCACAAGGCCAGTTAAGTGCTGAAATGTGCAAGTTGCTATCTATTTAAAAACTCTGTTTTTCCATGGCAAGCTCCATTCCAGTGTTCATCAATGGAATTTGCATTGACATCACCCCACCATTTTTCCTTTTTAAAACGGCTGTAAAAGTATGGCTTGTTGAGTCAGAAGTAAATCCATTTTTAATTAGTAAAAGATAATTGGTCCTGAAAGATCTGCCTGGACCTGAAAAATTAATTTGACAGAATGGAGTCTGAATCTTCCCTCAGAAGAAAATTAAAGTTAAGATCTTAAAAAAAATTGGAATTTTTTTAGTTTTTTCAGCTCTTTTATGTACCTTATGTATTTCCCTTAAAAATTAGGACTTTTACATGAAATTATTTCACTTTCTGTTCAGTAATTTAAATGTAAATTGGTACTGCCCGCGATGTTGTCTGTGTGAGTGTTGAAGATGCTCTAGTTCTGATCAGTTGAGAAATCTTCGCACTACTTTTCTTGCTCACAGACACCACAGATGATCTGTAGAGGGCGCTGAATTCAAACTGATGCCCTAATATTATAAACCTAGGCTGTCAAATCTGTGGGTACTAATCGTAGCAAAGGTGAAGTGAACTAATCATAGCAAAATCTGAGCCTGTGGAATATTTGGAGCAATCTCCATCATAGGAGAAACATTCCTCTTGTGCATGGTGTATAATTGCAAATTCATTTTTTGTATTTGTTATAAAGTCATTGCTCTCTGTCGTTGTTCATGGACAGAAAAAAATCCCTCTTTCATAATAGTCTTTTGACTGCTTTCTATGTCACTATTTTTCTTTGTTCCGTTTAGTAGATCTTGCCCACTCTTCTCATCGAGTTGTTGGCAGCTTTGTTTCTGTCTGTCTTTTTTTGTCGTTGTTTATCACTTTTTTTTAAAGATCTATCATTTCCTGTGTCTTGTCTCATCTGTATAAGTGTCAATTTCTGGCTGTCTGCCAATTCACTTCACTGATGTACTGCGACCCTGCATCTTAGTGAATGATGATATGCAGCTGGAATGAGCAAGACCCATATAAAATTGTGTGAACTTAGAAATGCAGATATAATATAAAATTTGTAATGACGTAACAGTGGATATGAGTGAAAAAGAATTTTAAGTAATATAAACAGGTTAATATATTTGGAAAATAAATGATAGTTTAAATTTAGTTCAGAGAAAAATGAGATGATGTATAATTGTCAATATGCTAGTATAGGAGGCCATTTATCACATTGTTTCTTTATTAGAGTAATAATTACTGCCCCATCTTCTTCCAATAGCTTGTTTGAAATATTTATCCAATTTTCCCTTAAAATGGGGAATATCACTGCCTGTGGCAATCCTCTAGGTAAAGATGTTACCCCTATTCTCGATGCTTCGTCTTTCGAATAACAATTTTAAATTAGTAATCCTTTATCACCAACAAACTCTTCCCCCAATCAGATGAAATAGACTTTATTAAGTTTATCAAAGCTCTTAAATATGTAAAATCTATTCCCTATCCTATTATATTATGGGAACTGCAGCAGAGTAGCTAAGTATTTCATGTCCCAACTCATCAGCAGGCAAAATTCTGATAGAACATCTGCTGCATACACAATAGCTTAAGACTCTTTCTGGACCCGAAACTGCATTCCAGCTCTGGCCTCATAATTTATATAACTTTGCTTCTTTAATCTTGTACTCTGTTCATATTATTTGAAATGCTATTGGTTTGTTCTTTGGCCTTACCCATCAGTATTGTGTGAGGGCATAATATTAAACCCCTTAAATCACATCTATGGGAGGAATTTGGATCTAGCCTGTTGTGGCAGAGGGTAAATAGAGTCCCGTTTGTTTCTGTGGTTTAGCTGCACTCCAATGGAGAGTTTTTTGAGAGTGAAATGGAGCATTGCAGCAAGGAAAATCGAAAACAATGTTGGTTCAATGACCCCAATCCAAACATGAATTGGGTCTGTGATGGATCCATTGGCCAAGATCACAGCATATATGTCATTGTAGAGCAAACATTTGGGGGCACTCCATAATCCCTTGCGGTTGACAGCGTCAAAGGCCTTTGTGAGGTCAAAAAAAGGCCACATCCAAGGGTTACTGCTGTTCCCTGTATTTTTCTTGTAGGTGTTGTGTAGGGAAGATTATGTCCTCTGTGCCCCTCAGTGGTCAAAATCCACATTGCAACTCTGGGGGAGCTCTTCATCCACAGGAAAAAGGCGATTGAGGAGAACTCTTGTGATGATCTTCCGAGTGGTCCACAGCAGAGAAATTCTTCTGCAATTACTGCAATCAGACTTGTCACCTTTCTTGAAGATGGCCAGAATTACAACGTCTCTCAGATCTTCTGACGTGTCATTTGCCTTCCAAATGAGGTCATGTATTCGCAACTATAGTATTTTTCCTCCATGTTTTAGTGCTTTGGCGGGGATTCCATTTTCCCTGGTTTGTTGCTCTTTAGCAGTCAAATAACTTTTTCCACTTTGTGTCAGATAGGGTTTGTGATGAGACAGTAGCAGTTAGCATGCTGCGAGATAGAGTCGAGGACACTTGCATTGAAGACAGTGTCTCTGTTAAGGAAGTCTTTGAAGTGTTCTTTCCAGAGGGCGATGACTGCCTTTCTGTCCTTGATGAGAACCTCTCCATTCTTGGATTTCTTCCTGTGTTGGCATTAAGGTAGGGCTTGCTTTGGTTATAGGTGGTCTTGATTGCTCTAAAGAAGTCTCATTTGTCAGTTAACTGCTGGATCTTTTGCGCTTACTGCACTTACCATCTGTTCCTTAGGTTGTGTTTTTTTTTTGGCTGGACCTCAGCCTTCAGCGTTTGTAGAACTGCTTTTGTGCTCTTGAGTAGGATTGCTTTTTCAGATTCAGAAAGACCTTGTACTTGTGGTTTATTAGTCCCTGGATTTCCTGGTCTTTATCACTGAACCAGTCATGGTGTTTCTTGGTTGAGTTGCTGATTATAGAGGTCATGTGGGCAACTCTGCATCTCTGGGTCACCAGGATCCATCAGGTTGGCCATGATGCAGGGACTGAATAGGGCTCTCTTATCAAAGTCTTTGAGTACCTCAGTATTGAATTTTTTTTTCTTTTTTTTGTGACATGATTTCTGTTGCAATTGCTGCATTGACGTTTATCGCAGAACATATTAAACAGTGCTCCATCCAGCAGTTGTTGGCTCCTATCATGGCTCAGATGGTATGCAAGTCCTTGTGGTCTCTCGCTTGGATGATATAATGTATTCAAGCAGGTGGCAGTGCTTGTAGCAAGGGTGTTGCCATGAAAACTTGTACCTGTCTCCCTGATGGAACAAAATGTTGGTAATAACAAGGCCAAATTCTAAACATGTTGTCAGGAGCAGGGTACCATTGGTGTTGGATTTTCCTAAACACTCTTTGACAATTGCATCTCCCCAAAAGTCTGTATCCTTTCCACATCTGGTATTCAGGATCAGTTTGTCGTCTGCTCAGATTTGGGCCAAGGATTGTTCAGAGTAAAATTCCTCTTTGGACTCATCAGTGGTTTCCAGTGTTGGAGTGTACATGCTAAGGATTGTAGTGCTCAGGTTCTGGGTTAGGGTAAACTGAAGGGTGATGAGGTGTTTGTTATTCCCCATGAGGGGAATGTCTAATTTGTTTTTAATGGCGAAGCCAATCAGTGGAGGCCATGATCTTCTTTTCGTTTACCTTTCCAGAAGAAGGTGAAACTGGCAATTTATTCCTTGAGCTGGCCTTCCCCTGTCTGCCAAGACTCCATTAAGATTGTGATATCAAAGTTGAAACATCTGAACTTCCAGGTTATTATATCAAAATGCCATTCCAGTCTGTCGCTGTTAGGGTTGTCCGTGAGGGTTGTAATGTTCCAGGTCCTGAATTTAATTTTAAGGGGTGGAAGATGCCTGTGCATGAGTTATTTTAATGTGGAATGGCTGTAGCACACCAGTCACCATACGGGCTTGACAGAGCAAGGGGTCCAAAATGTCTGGACACTATGCTGCGCTGTATGGGCCTAGGACATGCAAACACGCATTCCTACTGTTCTCCTTTCTCCTTCCCACAGAACAGAGAGTGATGCTGGTCTGTGGATCTATTTGAGAAAAACGATTCCATTCAGTATCTGGCGGTATGAGCATTGTTTTATTTCAGGTTTGATGCTGTTCTGCCTTGCTGCTGCTTGCTGGATTGCTACCCTCCTCCTGCACTGCTTCACACTGTTTGCCACCCTCCTCCTGTGCTGTTCCACAATAGGTTCACCACTGTCCTCCCATGCTATTCCACAGTGTTTGCCATCCTCCTCTCATGCTGCTCCACACTGGGATTACTGACCTCTTTGTGCTGCTTGACACAGTATTTATTCCTGAACCCTCACTGCTCTGTCTCTTGAGTTCTCACTGCTTATGTTGTTTATGGTCTTCCTGTCTGACAAACCATTCCTTCTGTGGATTCAGCAAGTTTTGAAATTGTGGTCCTCAGCTCAGGTCCAAATCATCATACATATCAAAAAATAACGGATCTATCTATTATTGATTCTTGATTACCCACTTTCAACTCTTCACTAATTTGAGCAATTTCTATTTTCACTAACTCTTTGGATGGAATCTTATCAACTTTAAATTTTTTCTGCCATTGGGACTATAAGCATTTCCCAATGGCTGAATGGCATCACAATCTAATGGGTGATGACCAATTAAGAGGCTGCCTCTGTATTCACTGCACATTTAAGGACAGATGGTGGGTTCCCAAGATAGGAGGCCCAAAGGATCTGCCACTTGATTGGCTAGCAGCCTCATTGGGTGAGGTGGAGGCTGATGAAGCAGATAGGGCACTATGAGAATGCCACAAAATGGATTTCAGAAAATTAAAAAATAAAGAATGGTTACAATTGTGTGGCTGGTAGGATTCTTTATGGCCCTGGCTGACATTGTGACTGTGTGATAGGGATTAAGAGGGGGCTTGCTGGCTGTTAGGCCTGTCACCGGAAGGCTGCTCTAGGTACCTGATGGGCTCTGGCCTTACTGGGAAGATCCTGCTAGTGTCAGGAATTTGCCCCAATTTGATCTGTTAATTGATTCAACTTGTTACCCACCACTGCTTTGCAGGCATCTGCTGTTGGATGGAGCCTGTCTCTGGCAAGATCACTCAGGGTGGTAATTGTCAGAAGCTGAGCTGTTGTGCTATTTCCATTTTTTTGTTCCTGATCCTGTTGCCGTGGGGCTGCTAAGATTCTGGCCTTTGTTTCCTGTCCATTAATCAACTTTCTATTCTCTATGGGCCTATATTTTTGCAACAAGCCTTTCATATTTACTGAATTTTCTTTATCCAACTGATTGCTATTTGTGTTTGACAAGCCTGAATTTCTTTAATTAGCCAAACCCTACTATAAATTGCAGTTTATTTACACATGTATAACTGGCGAGGTATGTTAAGACAGAAGCAGTGAAAGAAAAGATAGAACTTGTATTTTGATAATACCTTTAATGACTTAAGGATGCTATGTTCCCCAGCCAGCGGAAACCACCTTTACCCTTTCAAGTCCCATCATAATCTTATAAATATAAATCAGAATTGCCTGAGCTCAGTCTTCTAAGTGCCAGAAAATATCATCCCAATTTACTTATATCCTGGGACAAACATTTTGTTTCAGGAACCAATAATAAGCTGTATGCCTCCAATACAAGTATATTTTTCCTTAGATATGGAGACCAAAACTTCATATAGTACTCCAGTTGTGGTTTCATCAGCCCAAACAATTATAGGAGACTCCCTTAGTGTTAGACTCAAGTCCGCTTGCATAAAAGATCAATGTGTAATTTATGGTGCGAATTGCTTGCTGTATCTGCATACTAACTTTATGTTCCTTGTATGATTACATCTATGTCTTTCTGAACATCAACATTTTAACGCCTTTTAAAAAAATATTCCGTTACTTTATTCTTGCTACTAAAGTGCATAACCCCCCACTTTTCACAATGTATTCTCATCTACCTCCTTGTAGCCCACTCACTGAACCTGGTTATAACTCTTGACAATCTTTATATATCCTCTAGGGGCAGTACAGTGACACTACTGCCTCTCAGCACTGGGACTCGGGTTCAATTCCGGCTTTGGATAATTGTCTGTCTGAGTTTCCTCTGAATACTCCGGTTTTCTCTCACAATCCAACAAGGTGGCAGATGGGAGTACATCGTGGGAAGTGTGAGGTTTTTTTCTCTGTATTTCTAAAAGGGTAATTATGAGTGTGAGACCAGTATGTCATAGCCAATGCAATATGTGGGAGGTCCTGGAGGCTCCTGATCTCCCAGATGTCCATATCTGTGCTAGGTGTGTGGAGCTGCGGTTCCTAAGGGACTGGGTTAAACAACTGGAACTGCAGCTCGAGGACCTTTGTCTCATTAGAGAAAATGAGGAGGCAATTGACAGGAGCTACTGGCAAGTGGTCATGCCGGGGCAATGGGAGGAAGGCGTGGGTAATTGTTAGGAAGGGGAAAGCTTGTGATGGAGAGCACACAGGTGGATGTCCCCCTTCATAATAAGTACCCCTGTTTGAGTACTGCTGGGAGGGACAGCTCACCTGGGGGAGGCAGCAGTGGCCGGGTCTCTGGAGCTGAGTCTGACTCAGTACCTCATAAAAGTAAAGAAAAGAGGACAAAGGCAGTATTAATAGGGAACTCCATAGTGAGGGGTCAGACAGGTGTTTTTGTGGACACAGCCAGGAGTCGCAGATGGTGGTTTGCCTTTCTGGAGCTGGGATCTGGGATGTCTCTAGACGTGTCCCAGACATCTTGAAAGGGGAGGGTGAGGAGCCGGAGGTTGTGGTCCATATAGGTACCGCTGAAATAGGCAGGAAGAGGGAAGGGTCGTGAAAAGGGATTATAGGGATTTAGGTAGCAGCTGAGAAAGAGGAACGCAAAGGTAGTAATCACAGGATTGCTGCCTGCGCTGCGGGAGAGTGAGAGCAGAAATAGAATGAGGTGGAGGGTGAATGCATGGCTGAGGGATTGCAGCAGGGGGCAGGGATTCCAGTTCCTGGATCACTGGGACCTCTTCAGGGGCAGGTGTGACCTGTACAATAAAGACCGGTGGTACTTGAATCCCAGGAGGACCAATATCTTGGAGGGAAGGTTGGCTAGGGCTACTGGGGAGACTTTAAACTAGGAAGGTTGTGGGGAGGGAATCGAGATGAGGTGATTGAGGAGATTAGTTCCAAAGTAGAGAAGGACTGTAGACAGTATGAGAGGGAGGTTAGAGGGAGAAGGGAAGCGCCCAGACCAAGAGTCTGAGGTGTATCTGTTTTAACGCCAGGAGTGTATTGAATTAGTGGAAGAGCCTAGGGCGTGGATTGCTACTTGGGAATGTGATATGGTGGCCATTATGGAGACTTGGACGTCTCAGGGACAGGACTGGGTACTTCAGGTGCCGGGATTTAGATGCTTCAGGGAGGGAGGCAAAAGAGATGGCGGAGTGGCACTGTTGATCAGTGACAGTGTCATGGCTGCAGAGAACATGTATGCCATGGAGTGACTGTCTACAGAGTCTCTGTGGGTGGAAGTTAGGAACAGTAAGGGGTCGATAACTTTGCTGGGTGTTTTCTGTAGGCCACCCAGTAGTGACAGGGAAGTTGAGGCGCAGATAGAGAAACAGATCCTAGAGAGATGTATTAATAAGAGTTGTCGTGATGGGAGACTTTAATTTCCCAAACATCGACTGGAACATCCCTAGGGTAAGGGGTTTGGATGGGGAGGAGTTTGTTAGGTGTATTCAGAAGGGTTTCGTGACACAGCACATGGATAAGGCTATGAGAGGAGAGGATGTACTTGACCTGGTGCTGGCTAATGAACCAGGTCAGGTGTTGGATCTCTCGGTGGGAGATCATCTCGGGGATGGTGATCATAATTCTGTCTCCTTCATGTTAGCATTGGAAAGAGATAGGATCAGGCAGGTTAGGAAGGTGTTTATCTAGAGTACAAAGAACAAAACAGCACGGGAAACAGGCTCTTCGACCCAACAAGCCTGCGCCGCCACCCTGATGTTCCCACCTCTATCCGTGATCCCTGTCTATGTTTATAGATCTATGGATTAAAAACCAAATTTGAGATAATTTAGGGAGAACTTATTTTGCCAATTAGCCTAAGAGCACATCTTTGGCGTATGGGAGGAAACTGGAGCATCCAGAGAAAACCCACGCAAGCACGGGGAGAATGCGCAAACTCCCACAGACATGCCCAAATCCATGTATCCGCACAGCATAGCGATAGTCACTGAGCTGTCGTGTTGCCCATCAAATGGTCCAGGTCAAGCGTACACTAACGACGTGAACGACTAGGATACTCTCAAAAAAAAATCCAAGAGCAGCCCTCTCATGACCCATTGTGTGAATGCCCCTCATTAGACAACAAGGTGAACCAAAGCACCTGTCGGATAAAAACAAGTACATCAATATCATCATCTATTTACACACTTCCCAGGGATTCCCAAGGCTCATGATTCCTATTTTAAATCAGTTTTCTATACCCCTCCATTCCCATTCTGTTCATGTGCCCATCTAAGTATTTCTTAAATAACTCCAGAGTACCTGCCTCCACCACTTTATTTGGCAGTGCATTCCATACTTCCACCACCCTCTGTGTGAAAAAACTCCCTCTAACATTCGAATTATACCTTACCCCCCTCACCCTAAGCCCGTGACCCCTTGTGCTATATGAGTCCATCCTAGGAAAAAGCTTAACCCTGTTTACTCTATCTATACTCCTCATAATCTTGTACACCTCTATTAGATGTCCTCTAAGTCTACATCTTTCTAAGGAAAACAGCCCCAATTTGCCTAACCTCGCCTTGTAACTCAGACCTTCCATACCAGGCAGCATCCTGGTAAACCTCCTCTGCACTCTCTCCACAGTCTCCACGTCCTTCCGGTAGTAGGGCGACCAGAACTGGACGCCGTATTCCAAATGAGGTCTAACCAACGTTTTATACAACTGCAACATTAAAGGCCAGCTCTTGTACTCTATAACTCTTCCTATAAAGGCTAGCATACTATATGCTTTCTTCACAACCTTCTCCACTTGCTCTGCCACCTTCAGAGACTTGTGCACCTGCACCCTCAGGTCCCTTTGCGTTTTTATTCTCTTAGTAGGTCTACCCTTTATCATATACCTCCCCGCTATGTTCTTTCTCCCGAAATGCATCACCTCACATTTATCAGGATTGAATTCCATCTGCCATCTATCTGCCCAAGCTACCAACCTATCTATGTCCTGCTGCATCGCCTGACAATGCTTCTCACTATCCGCAAGTCCAGCCATCTTTGTATCGTCTGCAAACTTGCTGATCACTCCACTTACTCCCTCTTCCAAGTCATTTATATATATTACAAATAGAAGAGGTCCCAGTACCGAGCCCTGTGGCACACCACTAGTGACCGACCTCCAGCTAAAAAAACACCCTTCCACTATTACTGTCTGTCTCCTACTACTAAGCCAGTTACTTATCCATCTAGCTACTTGTCCTTGTATCCCATGAGTCTTGACCTTCTCAACTAACCTCCCAGCAAGTAGGGGGAAATATGAAATCATTAGGGAGAAAATTGCACAAGTAAACTGGAAGGAG
Organism: Sphyrna mokarran; assembly: GCA_024679065.1. Lineage (NCBI taxonomy): Eukaryota > Metazoa > Chordata > Chondrichthyes > Carcharhiniformes > Carcharhinidae > Sphyrna > Sphyrna mokarran. The sequence continues at coordinate 41,213,840 of JAGIQG010000015.1, forward strand.
GTGTTCTTGGGGAAAAGTACTGAAGAAAGGTGCTCTGCACGACAATGTTCCGGTGAGACAACGAAGTTTTGGTAAGTCACGGGAACCATGGTGCACAAAGGTTGTGATGAATCTTGTCAGGAAGAAGAGAAAGGTGTATAAAAGGTTCAGAGATTTGGGAGATTTAAAGATCTAGAGGAGCATAAGGCTTGTAAAAAGCTTAAAAAACAAATTAGAACCAGAAGGGATCATGAGAAGGCCTTGGCGGATAAGAAAGAGAATCCCAAGGCGTTCTATAAATATGTGAAGGGTTAAAAGATGAGAAATGAAGGGATTGGATCTTTAAAAAGTGAAGGGGAGAAAATTTGTGTGGAACCGGAAGAAATGGCAGAGGTGCTTAATGAGTATTTTGCTTCAGTATTCACGGTGGAAAGTGACTGGGAGGTTGTAGTGCAAGTTTGCAGCAAACTGAAAAGATTGAGTATGTGGATATTAAGAAAGAGGATGTGTTGGAATTTTTAAATTCTATCAAGATAGGTAAGTTGCCGGGACCAGATGGGATGTACCCCAGGCTACTGTGGCAGATGAGGGAAGTGATTGCAGAGCCCCTGGTGGTGATCTTTGCATCGTCAATGGAGATGGGAGAGGTACCGGAGGACTGGAGGATTGCGGATGTAGTTCCTATTTTCAAGAAAGGGAACAGGGATAGCCTGGGAAATTACTGATCAGTGAGTCTGACCTCAGTGGTTGGTAAGTTGATGGAGAGGATCCTGAGGGACAGGATTTATGAGCATTTTGAAAAGTTTAGCTTGATCAGAAATAGTCAACACATCTTTGTCAAGGGCAGGTCATGCCTTACAAGCCTAGTGGAGTTCTTTGAAAATGTTATTGAACACATTGATGAAGGAAGCACGGTGGATGTGGTTTACATGGATTTCAGCAAGGTGTTTGATAAGGTCCCCCATGCAAGACTTCTTGAGAAGGTGAGAGGGCATGGGATCCAAGGGGCTTTGGCTTTGTGGATCTGGAACTGGCTTGCTGGCAGAAGGCAGAGAGTGGTTGTGGATGGGTCTTTTTCTGCATGGAGATTGGTCATCAGTGGAGTGCCCTAGGGATCTGTTCTAGGACCCTTGCTGTTTGTTATTTTCATAAATGACCTGGATGAGGAAGTGGAAGGAATGTTTAGTAAGTTTGCTGACGATACAAAGGTTGGTGATGTTGTGGATAGTCTGAGGGATGTCAGAAGTTGCAGTAAGACATAGATAGGATGCAAGAATGGGTGGAGAAGTGGCAGATGGACTTCAGCACAGATAAATGTGTAGTGGTCCATTTTGGCGGGAACAATGGGATGAAGGAGTACAATATCAAGGATAGGAATCTTAGCAGTGTTGAGGAGCTGAAAGATCTTGGTGTCCGAGTCCATAGGACTCTTAAATTGGCCTCGCAGGTGGAGGAAGTGGTCAAGAAGCCGCATAGTGTACTCGCCTTCATTAATCGAGGGATTGAGTCTAGGAGTTGTGGGGTAATGCTGCAACTTTATAAGATCCTTGTCAGACCCATTTGGAGTACTGTGTGCAGTTTTGGTTGCCTCACTATAGGAAGGATGTGGAAGCTATTGAGAGGGTGCAGAGGAGATTTACAAGGATATTGCTTGGATTGGGAGGCATGCCCTATGAAGATAGGTTGAGGGAGCTAGGTCTCGTCTCCCTGGAGAGACAAAGGTTGATAGGCGACTTGATAGAGGTTTATAAAATGTTGAGAGGAATAGATAGGGTGGATTCTTGGAGGCTATTTCCCAGAACTGAAATGGTCGCTATGAGGCGACACAGGTTTAAGGTGCTGGGCAGCAAGTATAGAGAAGATGTTAGGGGTAAGTTTTTCACTCGGAGAGTAGTGAGTGAATGGAATCGGCTGCCATTGGTGGTGATGGAGGCAAACTCGCTGGAGTTTTTTAAAAAACTTCTGGATGAGTACATTGGTATTAAATGGGATTGGGAGTTACATATAGTTCTACGGCCTAGTAAGTATAGGTATGATTGGTGTAACTTGCGGACCAAAGGGCCTGTTTGTGCTGTAGTGTTCTATGTTCTACGTGCCGGTGAGATGGACTGGCCATACTAAATTATCCCTTAGTGTCCCAAGATGTGTTAATTAAGTTGATTACAGGGATAAGGCCTGGGTAAGATACCCTGTTGGAGAGCCGGTGCAGACTAGATGGGCTGAGTAGCTTCTTTCTGCACCGTAGGGACTGTATGATTCTCTTCATAGCTGACATTTGCATGTTATTTTATATCATCAGTAAACTTAAATAAATAAAGTAATCTTTTTGTGTAAGTCATTAATACAGATTATAAATAGCTGAGACCCCAGCATTGATCCTTGCTGCGTTGCACTAGTTATAACTAGCCAACTGGAGAATGTCTGTTTATACCTACTCTTTCCTGGGAATCTGTTAATCAATCCTACCTCCCTAATGTGTTATTCCCAATTTCAAAAGCCCCTTTGTGTGGCACTTTATTGAGTGTCTTTTAGAAATCCAGAGTAATACAGTGACACGTTCCCCCTTTACTGACCCTACCAGTGATCAGATGTAAGTTCTGCCACATCCAGTTGTGAATAGTGTGGACAATTAAACAACTAATTGCAGGAGAAGGCTCCAGAAATATCCCCATCTTCAACAATGAAAGAGCCTAACACATGTGCATTCTTAGCAACCTTCAACCAGAGGTGCCGAGTGGATATTCATCTCTGCCTCCTCCAGTGGCTCTCAGCATCTCAGATGGCAGCTCAATTCACCCTGGCCCCTGGCACTTCCTAAGGAGAAAAGTGACAATGCCCAAAGGACAGGGCTTTGGGGAGGAGATAGTGTGAGGGGGCGGGGCTGGTGTTGAATCTTGCTTCTACTTTGAATTAGGGATTGGTAAGGGTGCTTGTGTGCAAATGTGTCTGCAGTGTTGCTCGGCTGTTTAGCGGGATGAAGCCCTGCCCACTGATTTCTAATGGGGTTCACGCTAAGGCACGCTGTGATGCACTGAATGTGGGAGGTTCACTTTGAAAAGTGCACTGTAAAGCATGAGGATTTACTCCAGTTTTTATGCAAATTTGGGCACTCAGAATTTTTGGGAGAATCTCACCATTCATCTTGATTGCATTGAAATCAAGAATTTCATCGCACTGTCCATGACAAAGTTCCAATAGTTCATCAGTCTTGATTTTTATTTGGCATTAAATCAGATTTTCTAATTCATGAGCAATTCCTCTTCCTGTTCAAGATATTCTTCATCATTGCTGTACTTAATAGAGACTTCTGACACTTGAAGTTCAAAAAATTTCAATTGAAGATCTATCTTTGTTGAATTTGCTTCTGAATTTATCATGACCAACATTGAAATGTTTTAACCAGTTCTTGTTTTTCAACTCCTGATCAATTTTTTCTTATTAGAACCTAAGTCCTCAAGCAACCTTTGACATTCCTGTATTTTTGATACTAACTTTTCTTGGTTCCTGGCCAGTAAGTAGTTTTTTTGTTTCATCCTGCCTAACCTCACGAGATTCAGCTCTAGCTACCATATAATCAGAAACAGTCCAAGATGTTCCTCCTGCAAAATCTCTATTTCTCTCACCTCAGCTGGCTTTGCCAAAAATCTCTGAGATGGTAAGAATTTCAAACTTGCCAAATCTTCATTCTCCAGTATAAAATATATCCCTTCAATGGATAAAGTAGGAACAATTTTATAACAATTGGATGTAATAATTCACTTCATCACTTGCCTTTACACAGGGGAACAGATTTGTAAATCCCATAAATAGCCCCAAAAAGTATTAATACTTTTTGCATCATTAAACAATCTAGAACGTAAATTGTTTCATGATGTCACCATCAAGTACTGATCTGCTCCAGTCTCCCTTAAAATATTAATTCCTTTACTTGTTTCATCAGACAAAACTTCTAAAACCTCTGGAACCTGACTGATTTTAGCAGTATTCAGAATTCCCTTGCCTACACTGAATCATATTCCCCATTTCATAAATTCTGAGGGAACATATTTCACTTGTACCATTATTACTGTTTTATCACTTCGTCCCCTCTCAAAATCAGTCTAAAGACTTCCTGAGCATCCCTACTATTGCAGCTGATTTACCTCAGCTTCCAACAAGTCATTTTGAATGTCAGCTTTATTAAAATTGGAATATAGTATTTTCTTTACTTATGGTTCTAAGTTATCATTTTTGCTAACTTGTCCCCCATTTGTATTTTCCCTAAAGCCATAATGTTTCCCATTACCAAACTTCTATTTCTCGAGTTTCCCTATTGATTTCCATATGACAAGTTGTGAACACACAGCTGTCTGTGAGAAGAATCATATGCACCTGCCAGACTTGCTGCCTCTTTGACTGTATATACCTACAGCTCATCCAGATTGTATTTAATTGAAATTGGAATGCTATTCTTAAATTTCTCATTCATAATTTTCCTTACACAATCAAAGGTTTTCTCTAACTTAAATGAACAAAACCATCAATTCCATGCCATTTATTTTTCCTTAGCGAATTCAACAAAATGTCTGACTGGATTTAGTCTGAACTGTGCTAAATTTTAATTGCTAACTTTCAGGAACAAGTTCAGAAGCTTCAAGTAGTGCCTTTTTAATTATTTCATAATCTGAAGACCGTTCTTCTGAAGGATTTGGGTACATGTTCATAGCATTACCTATCAAGACATTTTTGCTACTTCGTCACATTCAAACTTTTACATTTATTTCTCTACTTCAAACTGCTTATTGTGCAGCTGTGTATTGGCAACCCAAATGAATTGCTATCTATATTAACTTTTCCACTGTCCAATCCCAGATGCTGTGCTATTGCCTCAATTATTACTGATAAAATAAAAATCTCTGCTTTTAACTTAAACTCTTCTGCTAATGTAATTAACCTAGCCATGATTAATTGTTACAGATCATTTAAGAATAAGTCATCCTTCTGCAGAAAAATGTCAGAAGAAGGCCTTCTGTTTTTCAATTGGTATAATAAAATTCAGCATGAATATTTTACTTGCTTTAACCTCAGCAAGTACCAGCACAGTATCTGTTCTGTGGATTTGAAATCCCAAACAAACCCCTAATTTATGTTATGATCTTGAACCAGACCCAAAGTTTTTGGTAAGGTTCAGTTTAGAATGAATAACCTTTTGTTTAAAGTAAATGAGGTTTCAGTTCAAGACCTTGCTAAGAGAACAAACAAAAACAAATTTTACTATACTAGAGCAGTAAGACAAAACAAAACAGTATTATAGTTTAACATTCAGGGTTAACAGTAATGACTGGGAAGAGCATATCACCAATCTTTCAAAATGTTGGCAACTTGTTTTTCAAGCTGCATCATGCTTTGAGTCCAATCATCTTATGATGAGGCAGGAAAGGAAAGAAATCCTGCTTCCCAGATTCCACGTCTTTGTAGGTTGTTGTGCTCCATGTGCCCAAATATCTGCGGTTTGAGAATTGACCAATTGGGATGGGTTAGCAAGTTCGCCGACGATACAAAGGTCGGTGGTGTTGTGGATGGTCTAGAGGGATGCCAAAAGTTGCAGCGGGACATAGACAGGATGCAAGACTGGGCAGAGAAGTGGCAGATGGACTTCAACGCAGATAAATGTGTAGTAGTCCATTTTGGCAGGAATAATGGGATGAAGTACAATATAAGGGGTAGGAGTCTTAGCTGTGTTGTAGAGCAGAAGGATCTCGGGATCCGGGTCCATAGGACTCTTAAATCGGCCTCGCAGGTGGAGGAAGTGGTCAAGAAGGCGTACGGTGTACTGTCCATCATTAATCGAGGAATAGAGTTTAGTAGTCAGGAGGTAATGATGCAGCTCTGTAAGACTCTTGTCAGACCCTAGTTGGAGTATTGTGCGCAGTTCTGGTCGCCTCATTATAGGAAGGATGTAGAGGCTATTGAGAGAGTTCAGAGGAGATTTACAAGGATGCTGCCTGGATTGGGAGGCAGGCCTTATGAAGATAGGTTGAGGGAGCTGGGACTCTTCTCACTGGAGAGACGTAGGTTGAGAGGCGACCTGATAGAGGTTTATAAAATGTTGAGAGAAATAGATAGGATGGACTCTCAGAGACTATTTCCCCGAGCTAAAATGGTCACTACGAGAGGACACAGATTTAAGATGCAGGGAAGCAAATACAAAGGAGATGTCAGGGGTAGGTTTTTCACTCAGAGGGTGGTGAGTGAATGGAACCAACTGCTGTCGGAGGTTGTTGAGGCAAACTCACTGGGGTCTTTTAAGAGACGTCTGGATGAGTATATGGAAAAGAATAGGATAGGAGGTCATAGATAGGCCTGTGGATTGGTAGATGTGATCGGCGCAACTCGTGGGCCGAAGGGCCTGTTTGTGCTGTATTGTTCTATGTTCAGTTCAACTATTTGAAGATCCAGGGTAGATACACGTGACCTGAATAGATGTCATCCTTGAATCCAGGGACAGATGACAAAACTGACCCCAGCCTAGTTTTAGTAAAGTCCACTTAAACAACCAACTTCTTTCTCCTGTCGCCATAACTTACAAACTTCTACAAAATGGAACATTCCTTCTCATCGATCATTCAAATATTTATTATGTAAAAATAGACTCTGATTAATGGAAGTTAAACCTTTATTTTCAAGAAACATTGCCATAATTTATATTTTTCTGTGTAGTTTTCTTCTCTTACTAGCCTTCATTGGGAATTAAATTTATGTTTATTGTATGTATTGTCATGACAAAGTAACTGCATGATGGTAATTAAAAAAATCATATTTAAAAAGTTTACATTTAAAAAATAAGCCTTAAGATGGCTCCTCAAAGCTACTGGACAGTTTGTGGACGAGACCATTTTCTCTTTCGAGGACAAAGGTGCCTGAGTCATAGGAAAATCTGATTCACTATGGTTTTGGCCAGGAGATAAACACAACTCCAACTCTGTAAAAATGCAAATTTGCTGAGTCAAATTTAAAGGTTTTGGCCATCTAAAAAAATATAGGTGGGAAAAGACTTAGTTCTCACAATTTTCACAGTAACTTCATTACAGTGTGAATATCAGCCTACTTGTGATGCTAATAAATCAACTTTTAGGACTTGGGATGTCTTGAAGTTGTACAACTTGGAATATTGTTTGTATGGTTTTGGTCTCCCTATCATAGAAAGGATATTATTAAACTAGAAAGAGTGCAGAAAGGATTTACTGGGATGCTACCAGGACTTGATGGTTTGAGTTATAAGGAGAGGCTGGATAGATCGGGACTTTTTTCTCCTGGAACATATAAGACGTAGGGGTGATGTATAGAGATCTATAAAATAATGAGGGGCATTGATAAGGTAAACAGTGAATACCTTTTCCCAAAGGTAGGAAAGTCTAAATTAGAAGGTAGAGTTTTAAGGTGAGAGGGGAGAAATACAATAGGGTCCAGAGAGGCAATTTTTTTAACACAGGGTGGTGAGTGTCTCGAATGAGCTGCCAGATATAGTTGTCTTTTAAAAAGCATTTAGACAGTTCGATGGGTAAGATTGGTCTAGAGGGGTATGGGCCAAACGTGGGCAATTGGGACTAGCTTAATGGTAAAAACTGGGTGGCATGGACAAATTGGGCCAAAGGGCCTATTTCCATGCTGTATGTTTGAGCCTCTCAGTTGTAATTCAGTAAAGGAGGCATGAGATCGGCTTCTTCATAAACTACCTTTATTTCTTTGATCCAACTCCTCACCCAGTAGTGTGCCACCTGTGACCCCTTCATATATCAATGATTTCTATTGAATAATTGAACTAAAATTAGGACTTAATTGGAAAGTCTCTTAACCTATTTCCAAAACTGTAAACCTTTATGATTCTATCCCTTATGTGGGACCATGACTCAACATTGATGTAAAGTCACACTGTGGCCACCTTGGTTCCCAGCTGTACATCTCGTAGAAAAGTCAAATTTTTCAGAGATGAAGACAGAATTCTAAGAGAGAGAGAAGGGGTCCAAAAGGAAAAGCTATAACTGCTGCAGCTAGCTTAGCAGTACAATAACTACTTACAATATTTTGAAAGAGAGAATAAGCTCGCTGTCTTCTCTAAAGTGATCTATCTTCAAGTCTACCCATAAAAACAACCTCTGCATAAATTAATCTAAGAACCATCATAAATACTGAGAAATCTCTGCATTTTTGAGACTTGCACTCCAACTAAAGTAATAACTCAGCTATGAAACAACAGGCCTTTTATTTCATTTTTATAATTACTGTTTTAGATTCAACTGTATTTAGTTTCTATGTGTAGGATATTGTGCATGAGTTATGTGAGACATCATTTTCGTTAACCTCAGGCAAGTGTGTGAAAAATAAACAAATCTTTGTAGAGTACAAAAGCTTGCTGTGTGATTACTTAAATTAACTCAGTCACTCCAAAGTTAAGAAGATACAATGTCCACATTGAAATAAATATATTTGATCATGGACAATTAAAGACAATACCTTAAATTTATCTGTGACAATGTATGCACTTGCTGCTATTGTGATTTTCATATCAACATTTCACACTAAAACTGAAACATTTTGGAAGAACTTAAGAAGTTAAGAAATGTTTTGCCATTCAATATGATCATGGTTGCTCTTCCACTGCTACTCCACTTTCCTGTCTGCTCTCCATATTTCCTGATACCGTGAGAGACCAGAAGTCTATCTATCTCAGCATAGAATATATTCAATGATGCAGCACTGCAATCATCTGGTGGAGAGAATTCCAAAGAGCACAATGCTTTGAGTGAAGTGATTTCTCTTCACCTCAGTCCTAAATGATCAACTCCTTATTCTGTGACTGCGTTCCCCTGTGTTCCGAATTCACCAACTGGGGAATACAGTTCATTGTCTGCTCTGTTAAGCCCCTTCTGAATCTTGCATGTTTCAATGAAATGTTATTCTTCTAAATTCCAGAACCCCCTTCTTGAACCACTGCAGTCCTTAAGGTGCAGGTACCCTTACAGTGCTGTTAGAGAGGGAAACCCAAGATTTTGACCCAACGATAGTGAAAAAACAGCGATATACTTCCAAGTTTGGATGGTGAGTGACTTGGAAGGGAACCTCCAGGTAGTCATGTTCCCAGTATCTTGGCTGTAGTCTTTTTAGATGATAGTGGCCATAGTTTAGGAAGATGCTGCCTAAGGAACCTTGGTGAGCTTTTCCAGTGCATCTTGTAGACGCTACACACTGTTGCTACTGTGTCAATGGTGGAGCGATTGAGTATTTGTGGAAGGAGTAGCAATCAAGTGGGCTGCTTTGTCCTTGATGTTGAACTTCTTGAGTGTTGTTGGAGCTGCACTCATCCAGGAGGTAAGTGGAGAGTACTACCTCACACTCCTGACTTATGCCTTGTAGATGATGGAAGCTTTGGGGGCTCAGGAAGTGAGTTACTCGCTGCAGGATTCCTACTTTTGACCTGCTTTGGCAGCTGCAGTATTTATGGCTGGTGCAGTTCAGTTTCTGGTCAATGGTAAACCACTGGATGTTGATAGCAGGGGATTCAGTGATGATAGTGCTATTGAATGTCAACAGGAATGGTTAGATCCTCTCTCGTGTGGTGCGAATGTTATTTGCCACTTTTCAAGCTTAGATATTGTCTAGGGGCTTACTGCATTTGGTCATGGGCTGTTCAGTATCTGAGAAGTTATGAATGGTGCTGAACATTGTGCAGTCATCATCGAGCATCCCCATTTCTGACCACATAATGAAAGGAAAGTCATTGAAGCAACTGAAGATGGTTGGGCCTTGGACACTACCCTGATGAAATCCGCAGTGATGTCGTGAAGCAGAGATAATTGATCTCCAATCATCACAAACATCTTCCTTTGTGCCAAGTATGACTTCAACCAGGGGAGGGGTTTCCCCATGATATCATTGACTCCAGTTCTGCTAGGGCTCATTGATGCCATACTTAAGTCAAATGTTGCCTTGATGTCTAGGGCAATCACTCTGACCTCTGATGCTTGAGCTAAGGCTGTAATGAGGTCAGGAGTTGATTGACCTTAGTGGATCCCAAACTAAGCATTTGTGAACAGGTTCTAGATGAATAAACTTGATAGTGCTGTTGATGACCTTTCTGCCACTTTACAGATGATTGAGAGTAGACTGATGGGGTGGCAATTGGCTGGGTTGGATTTGTCCTGTATCTAGTGTTCAGGACATTTTCCATACTGCTGGGTTAATGCTAGTATTATAGCTGTAGTGGGACAGCTTGGCTAGGTGTATAGTGGGACAGCCTGGCTAGGTGTATGGCAAGTTCTGGAGCACAGGTCTTCAGTACTGTTGCTGGAATGTTATCAGGGCCTGTAGCCTTTGCAGTATTTAGTACCTTCAAATGTTTCTTGATATCAGATGAAGGGAATTGAATTGGTGAAAATGTCAGTATCTGTGATGGTGAGGCCCTCTGGAGGACGCTGAGATGAATCATCACTTGGCACTTCTGGCTGAACATTGTTGCAAATGCACTGATGTGCTGGTCGTCTCCAATATTGAGGATAGGGATATTTGTGGAACTTCTCCTCCAGTGGGTTGTTTAATTGTCCACCACTCTTCTCGGCTGGATGTGAAGAGCTTAGATTTGATCCATTGGTTATGGAATTACTTAGCTCTGTATGTTACTTGCTGCTTATGCTGTTTGGCATCAAGTAGTCCTGTGTTGTGGCTTCATCAGGTTGACACCTCATGTTTAGCTATGCCTGGTGTTGTTCCTAGCACGTCCCTCTGCACTCTTCGTTGAACCAAGATTGAAATGTTGGCTTGGTGGTAATGATAGCATGGGGGATATGCCAGGCCATGAGGTTATAGATTGTGGTTTAGTACAGTTCTGCAGCTGCTGATGACCCACCGCACCTCATGGATACCCAATTTTGAGCTGCAAGATCTGTTCGAAATCTATTCCATTTAGCATGGTAGTAGCGCCTTACAACACAACGAAGGGTATCCTCAATGTGAAGACAGGACTTCATCTTCACAAGGACTATGTGGTGGTCACTCCTGCTGATACCATCATTGACAGATGCATTTGCATCCTCAATCAGCGTCACTCGGTAGTTCAGCATTGTGGCCTCTACAACATCAAGGATGAGATGAGGATGAGGCCATGCATGTTTTTCCCTGGTCCCTCACCACTTGCCGCAGTCTCAGTCTAGCAGCTATGTCCTTTAGGACTCAGTGAGCTCATCTGTAGTGGTACTTCCGAGCCACTCTTGATGATGGACATCGCAGGGTATTTTAATGCTCTTGCTATCTTCAGTCCTTCCTCCAAGTGGCGGTCAACATGGAGGAATACTGATTCCTGAGGGAATGGTATGTTGTAATCAGCAGGAGGTTTCCTTGCCATGTTTGACCTGATGCCCTGAGACTTCAGGGGGCTCAGAGTCAATGTTGAGGATTTCCAGGGCAATACCCTCTCGACTGTACATGACAGTGCCACTACCTCTGCTGGATCTGTCCGGCTGGGTGGGACAGGACATAGCCAGCCAAGGTAATGGTGCATTCTGGGACGTTATCTAAGGTTTGATTCTGAGAGTATAACTACATCAAGCCCCCAGTTGTTAGTTTGGAAGACTTTGCAGAGTAGACAAGGCTGGATTTGCCTGTGTGTAGGTCGATGCCAGGTTGTCTAACTGGTTTATTCCTTTTTTGGCTTCTTTAGAGCAACTGAGTGGCTTGCTACATCATTTCAGAGGGCACTGGTCTGATATACCTCCCTCTCCTCTGCTGACCCAGTCCTATACCTCTACCAGCACTTCCTCCAATATCTGACTTTATCCCCCTGCCTTCTAATGTCCAAACTCTCCAATGTCTGGATCACTTCCCTCCTCCCTGCCGAAGTCCAAGCCATCACCACCCACATCCCATTCATTTACCTTAGAAACTTATCTTCTCCCTTTTGGTGAAACCTTTAAACTCAATTGTTTTATAGCAGATGGTGCCATAAAAAGAAGGCATGTCCTCCTTTGCTTTATTTCTTTGGCACTTTACAGCTAGAGAGCTATGAACATGCTTTCTTATTCTCACCCGGCCTGATTCTGGAAGGTTGTATGAGACAGGCATTTCAGAAGTTAAGTGCAGATAAATCAGATTGGGGAGGCAATCCATAGTTGATTGCCACTCCAAGGAGTTATGGGCCACAGGTATTTTAATTGATCTGTGCTTTTAGTTTTCATAGCAGCATGCGACATAAAAATGCCTTTCAGAAAATTATCACTGTGTTTCCAAAAGTTAAAATACCATATGTTAATGAAAAAAGTATCTCGACATAAAATCATTTCCCTTAAAATCTTGAGCTGATATGTTCAATCTGATTTGGAAGAAAAAGATATTATGAAAGCAATAAAGCAGATGTGACTTTACAGAGAACCTAATTGGTTGTAGTTAATTGACTATGATCATGGGAAAATTTTTTTTTATTAATATGCTATTAAAATTTGAGACTTTGTTGCATCTTGGAGCTTTAGATTTTTTTGCTTTTAAATGTTATATTTCCTTCATTTTTATTTTCAAATGTTGGATTGATACTTGTAATAAATTAAGTTGTTGAGTAAATTGTTTTAAATACTCTTGATCAAGTTATGCTTGTGTTGTGCAGCTGTAAAAGTTGTCTTCTTTTCACATAGTTTTGTAGAAAGAAATATTGAAGCATGCTTGCATTGAAAGACATGCTACAGGTTTAAAATATCCACCTGTTGAAGCTTCCATTGACATTCCTGTTTTTATCAAATATTTTTCAACTGAACATAAATTGTGTGCTTCTGTTATGCAAAATACTGAAATTGAATTTGATGATAATTCTAAACTTTTTCTCAGTTAAACTTGTGTTTACAATCAGCCATTAATTCTTTTGGTTGATAACTATTAATTACTATGTTGTAGAAACCACAATGCTGAACTACCATGTGACACTGATTGCAAAACTTGTGTATTTTTCTATTATGAAAAAACACTGATCATATATTTACTAGATGCAAATTGTTGTTGACTGAAATATTTTTAAATAGTTTATGATAACTTACAGTAATGCTGTGGAACAATATATTTTTATATATGTATATGTACATACTATATGAATAAATTGTAGCAGTACTTCCATTACATGAATGTGCACCTCTATTTTGCTTGTAATGGAATTGTTTATGGAATAGGAAAAATAGTGGACAGTGACAGTAGATTCAATAGATTCCACCTTCTCAAGGAAAATTAGGGGTGGCCTTGCCAGCAACATAGACATCCCATAAAAGTATTTTTAAAAATGATTGCATATGTTTCTGGATTCTGTATAACCCATGTTACTTTTTTGCCCCACCTAACACAGAAAGGTACAGAGTGGTCATATAGGGAAAAAGGTGAAAGTACAGCTTCTGCGTAAATCTTCTATTGAAGATAAGGAGTCTTTTACACACGATGCAAGAGAGACCCACCATCAACTCAATTCTGTCACGGCTACAGCAGCTGCCACTGCAGCAGCCATTGTCGCTGCTGCACCTCTCTTCAAGGTTGGTGAAATCTATTGTGACAGGTTCAGCAATACTTGCTGTGTGATCTGGGGCTACATGTGGCTTGTCATTTTACCAATGATAAGTTGTATATTGCAAATTGCAGTTATATCATTCTGTTAATATTAACCTTTGTAGTTTTATATGGAAACTTATCAATGCCCATTTTCAAAATGTTTCTTGGTACCTAGCCAGATATAGCACTGGGTGTGACTAAGGGATAGATTGTTTTGTCCATCCTTTCATAGTGGAATGTTGTGATTGTAGTTGTTTTTTAAAATCTTGCCTGAATCATTAAATATTAATATAGAAGCATTGTATTCTGTCGATTGGAGTATCATAACTATTTAATTGATTTTGTTGGCTGGATCCTTTATCAAGTAAGACTTTATGGCATAACAACATTATACTTTGGTGATACATTGCATTGTTATTAAACAGTAAACATGATCCTTGTCAATAATTCCAAATGTATTGAGTTATTATCCTTTTGGAAGCCCAGGCTGCTCTTTGACATCTAATGGCTGAGTTCATAAAAGCATTGGCAGATAGTGTTGCAGGTTACTTTCCCAAACTTTCAGCTAGTATAAAACACAACAAAATCTAAATAAGAGGAGTAAGAGAGTTTTGAGCAGTTTGAATACAGGCTATTGAAATAATATATGATATGAAGAGTTTAATTAGTCCTTTCCTTATTCTTGGTAGTGAACTTTTTAGAATGCAGTGTTATGTAATAGTATACTATTTAGATAAGTAATTTCATAAATGGTAATTTAGAGGAAGAGGTTTACTTTAGTTTTCACCTCCTGGGCCCTCTTGCCTCTTCTGCCTTAACCTAGCATACACTTCTGTTGGGGTAGAAAATTCCAGAGATTAATAACCCTCAAAGAAAATAAATTGCTTCTCTATCTAATTTGAAACTATAGGCTAGATTCCTCCTCGAGGAAAAACATCTATCAGCATTTACCCTGTTAAATCTATTCAGGATTTTACATTTTTCAGTAAGATCATCTCTTAGTCTTCTAAACTCCGATGCTTATAAATCCAATCTGCGCAACCCTTCTTCATAACATGAACTTCTTATCCCAGCTTTCAGCCTAGTGAATGTTCTCTGAATTGCATCCAATGCAAGTATGAATCTCCTTAAATAAGATGACCAAAATTGTACACGGTATGCCAGGTGTGGCCTTATACAGTTTTGGCAAAGTTTCCTACTTTTGTGTTCTATCCCTTTTGCAATAAATACCAACTCTGTTTGCTTTCCTAATTAGTCAGTTCTCTATCTATGCTCGTGTATCACCCTCAATACCATATGTTTGTCTCTTTTGCACTATCTTTGTATGTGCATCTATATGGAAATCCAAGTGCAGTACATCTTCTAGTTCTTCTTTATTCACCTTTTTGTTGCATTCTCAAAGAACTCTAATAAATTCATCCAACATGATTTTTCTCCCATCAAACAATGTTGACTCTGCCTGCTTGTATTATGATTTTCTAAATGTCTTGCTATTATACTTTCACAATGGATTCCAGCATTTTCCCAATGATAGCGTTAGGCTGTCATTGGTCCATGATTTCCTGGATTCTGTCTTCTTCCTTTCTTGCACAGATGTGTTACATAGGCAGGTTTCCAATCTGCTGGGATGTTTCCAGAATTTAGGGAATTTGGAAAGTTGCAACCAAGGCATCTCTGCAGCCACTTCTACCAAGCCATGATGATGTAAGGCATCAGGCTCAGGGAGATATCAGCCTTTGGCCTCATTTTCCTAGTACTACTTCTGCGGTGATAGTAATTGTTTTAAGTTCCTCACTCATGTTTGTCTAATGATTTTTTACTATTCCTGAGAGGCTTTTTGCATCCATTACTGTTAAAACAAATACAAAATACTTGGTCCAAACCTCTGCCATTTCTTCATTTCTTTTATTAATTCCCTGGTGTCATTCTCCAGGTATTAATGCTCACTGTAGCTACTCTTATTCTTTCTGTATTCTTGCCGAAGTTTTTGCTGTCAGTTTCTGTATCTCTTGCTAGTTTTCTCTTATATGTCAAGTCTTCGCTCTTATTTATTCTTTGCTGGTTTTTAAAATTTTCCCAATCTTTTGTCCTACCACCAATCTTTGCAGGATTGTATGTCTTTTCTTTGAATTTTGTACCACCCTTAACTTCCTTGGATAGCAACGGGATGCTGCATCCTTCTGTTTGGCCTTTCTTCATGGATGGGATATATTTCTGTTGAAATGTCTCACTGCTGTTCTCTACTGTCTTATCTTTGAATTTAGTCACCCATTCCATTTTAGTCAACTCTGTCTTCATACTCTTGTAGTTATCTTTATTTAGGTTTAAGACATTAATTTAGCGAGAGATGGTGTGGTGCTATTATTGCTGGATTAGCAATCCAGGGACCAGGGTAATGTTCTGGAAACCTGTATTCAAATTGCAACAGGTGGTGAAATTTGAATTCAATAAAAATCTGGATGAATCTGAATTCAATTTAAAATCTAATGAAACCAGTGTTGATTCTTATAAAAATCCTTTCGCTCAAGTCCTTTAGGGAAGGAAATCTGTTTTCATGTTTTTAAGCAAAAACGAAGTTTATTGTATATAAAGAGAAATTGACTGAAGCAAGTACCCACCAGCTTGACAATATAGCCTAAAAAGACTTGTGTTACAAACTCAATTCTATTTTTTACTTATCGATAACAGTTCCCTTTCTTAAATCTTGAAGGTTCGTTCACATTTTTAAGGGACCAACCCAAAGGTGCCACAGTTTTCTAGAATTTATTTTAATTCTCCCAGTATTTTGGCTTTCTCCAAGGTACTTTTCCAAGATATTGAACATTCTTTCTTTGGCTTTTGAACAAAATGACCCTCCAATTTCTTTACAGAACTAAGGATTGTGGATATTCAGCTCCCTTTCCTGGTTTTGGACATGCATAACCTATTTTTCCCTGTTAGCTCCTATAGCTTTTGTTCAACTCTTTCCAAGCCAACAAACCAAGCTGACTGTTTCGTGCCACAAGGCTCTGTGAAGACAACTGCAGATTTTTCCTTTAATTCAAACAAGGCAAATCTTCCAGCTTCTTTACAGCTCTTGAATTCCAAACGGCTCTAGTCTGTACCTGCATTCCATTTGGTGAACAGTAAAAATAGTGTTTTCCTGCTTAAATTTCCTTTGGCTCAACCAATTCAGTGCGTTGTGTCCTACATGCAACTAAATCTGTAACTATCTCTGTCTCTTCGCAAACTGAACTACTTGCTTCTGTCAGCAAACCCAGACAGATAAATTAACTACAAAGAACCTTTGAATCAAGGTTTCACATTTGAATCATTGAATGGGATTTTCAGGCCACTCCTGCTGGTGGAATCTTCCAGCACCATTGAAGACAATGGAAATATAAATGGCTCAACTGTGGGCAAATGTGGTGGGACTGGAAAGTCTCATAAGAACATAAGAAATAGGAGCAGGAGTAGGCCATACAGCCCTTCAAGCCTGCCTCGCCATTCAATAAGATCATGGCTGATCTGTAGTAGTTCAGCACCACTTTCCCCCTTTCTCCCTGTAACCCTTAATTTCCTTGTCAATTAAAAACCTATCCACTCTTGACTTGAACATATTCAGTGAGGAAGCGTCCACCATCTCATCAGGCAGAGTTCCAAAGATTCACCAGCCTTTGAAGAAACCCCTCCGCAACTCCGATCTGAACCCCCGCCCCGCCCCGCCCCCCCCTAATCTTGAGGCTGTGCCCTCTAGTCCTGCTATCTTTGCTAAGCTGGAAGAGTCTCTCAACCTCTTCCCTATCCATCCCCTTCATTATCTTATACGTCTCTATAAGATCCCCTCTCAACCTTCTAAACTCCAAAGAGTACAAACCTAGCCTATGCAATCTCTCCTCATAATCCAATGCCCTCATCTCTGGTATCAGCCTACTAAATCTTCTCTGCACCCCCTCCAAGGCCAATATCTCCTTCCTCGAATGCGGCGACCAAAACTGCACACAGTACTCCAGCTGCGGCCTCACCAGCACCTTACACAGCTGCAACAGAACGTCCCTACTTTTATATTCTATCCCCCTAGCTATAAAGGCCAAGATTGCATTCGCCTTCTTAATCACCTGCTGCACCTGCATACTGTGTTTTTGCGATTCATGCACAAGGACCTCCAGGCTCCTCTGCACTATCGCATGCTGCAGCTTTTCTCCATTTAAATAGTAATCCTTCCTACCATTATTCTTACCAAAGTGGATAACCTCACAGTTGCTAACATTATACTCCATTTGCCAGGTCCTCGCCCACCCACTCTTGCTGATTATCTCTATGGCAACCTAAAATGCTTTGAGATATCCTTAAAAAAAGTACATTAATTATTTCACCTTCAACATAACTCTTTGATTTTCTAACCCATGTGGATAATTTGTGTTTCTAATGAATTTAACAACCCTCTCTTCAGATGCCATGGGCCCATTTCAAGCTTAAAGATGGATCATTCATTGTTTAAATTTCTTCATCATTGACTGTTGACCTTTGCAAGAGAAGCACAAGGCTAACGTTTAAGCATACTTAACCCAGACTTGTATTGCATTCCATGTAAATCAGAATTAGTTTTGCAGTTTCTCAACCAGTGTTCTTTTAGTTCTAGCAATTTAAGTTTTATGTTTCTAAAACATGAATTATGAATTAATTAAAATGGAGGCTGTCTTAATGGTACAGTTCCCTCTTTTCCCAGTACATGAAACAAAACCTATTTATCCTGCATTAATCTTAGAGTCATGCATTCAACAGTCTGATCTTATTTCCTTGTGCCAATTTACTCATAGCTCAGGTCCTAATCCAGAGATGACCAATGTGGTTCTGCTTTCTAATTTAGCCACTAGCTAGGACACTAGTTGCAGTCCCTAATCTTGAGGTTCCAGAATTGAGTCCACAGAATTCTGGTGTTGTGTAGGAGGTCTCCAGGGGTTCTGTGGTAGTTCTGGCAGTCACGTGACATGAAGACAGTATAAAATCTAAAAAAAGCACTGAACTAAAATGCACATGTAAGTCAGCTAAAGATGCAAAGATTTGCGAAAGAGCAATGATCACAGATCAAAGAATGCCAAAAAGTCAAATTGCACTAAAATACTGTCCGTAACGACAACTGCATTTCTTTAACTATCCCAATTTAAAGTCAAATTGACCAGTCAGAGGCCACCTCTCCTGAGAATTGGCTTCTAATAGGCGCCAATGCTCATGGAAGATGGACTCTGTCAATTTGAATTCTTGTTTTTGTTTCTGTTACTGTGCAGAAATACAGCTGAGAAAGTGATGTAGCAATCTATTTGATAAGGGAGTGGGAGCTGCAGCAGAGATAAATGCTCGGGAAGAAGATTCACAGGGTGCTTTCGGAAGGGATTCACAGGAGTCTTTGGTAGAGAATTAATTGGGGGAGGGATATTTTGGCAGGGGATTCATGGTGGGGGTTTTGGCAGAGAATTAACGAGTGGGGGCTTTGAGAGAGGCTTTGGAATAGGATTCATTGAGGGGAATAAACATGTCTTTGACATCATGGGAATGTTTGGGGTTCTCGGATGCTGTTGGGTGGTTGTGAGGTATTCCATGGCTGGAAAAGTTTGAGAAGGCCTGCTATAGCAGAATCTCTTTCTTATTTATGTTATTGGCACCCATATGGTACATGATAACTGGATAACTCAAAGTTCATCTTCAGCCCCAAGGACTTGACCTTGGCAAAGGACAGTAAATACAGCCTTCATGATGCAGCTCTTAGTTGCAGAAAACCATATATATTGCCCTAACAATACTGTCCACGATGACAACTGCATTCCTTTAACTCCCCCAACTTAAGTAGCCCCCTACAACTCAGTTCCGTGGTCAGTTTGTTCAAGCTCCCTGCTACCATGTACACAAGCTGCAAGAACCTCAAACCTGTTGGGCAATTACAAAGACTGAAGCTTTTCCAATGCTACCTCCTGTATACCCACATGTGCCTCAGTGACAGTCACACCAGCCTGCCTTGACCATGTACCAAATTTGAAATATCTGGCCGAAGGGTTGTGACTGCCTTCAGAACAAAGTACCCAAGTAATTTTCCCCCTCTGAGGCATTGCAGTGTCCGAAGTTCAGACTCCAACTCATCAATTCTAAGACAAGGTTCCTCAAGCTGCAGACTGTTGCAGGCATGATTGCTGTTGATCATGCAGATGTCCATCACTTCCTACATGCTATAATCGCAACACATTAGCTGCCCTGTCGTTTTATTAACTTTTAACTAATTAGGTTTAGAAACATCATTTGATTATCTGTAGTTATGTAATGGAGTTTAAATAATTACACCATAAATTTAATATAGTGCCAAAGGGAAACAAGGCTATAATATTCACTAGCCAGTCAACTTGTGCCTTTCTTGTGATTCTTTTTTTCAAACTTGAACATGCTGGTGATCCTCTGCTGCTTTCTGCAATCGTGACTGTGCTCTGCTGTCGCTCTCTCTCTCTCTTTCTGTTTTATAATCCATTACTGTCTCCAATCAGGATGTTGTTGTTCTTATAATAAATTATGTGATCAAAAATTCAGTTTAGGATCAAAAAGGATGTTGAGACAGTGGCAAAAGAAAGATTGCTAGGAAGCTTCCAAATACTCAATTGTTCAGAATTTCATGTCAGCAAGAAGTGGATGTTGAGGCAAGCAATCAATAGACAATTTGGTGATGAGGTAGAGTTGGGTGTTATGTGAACATATGAAAAGAAAGACAAATTTGTATTGATATGGCATGTTTTATCACTACTGGCCATCCCAAAGTGCTTTATGTTAATTAATTACTTTTGGAAGCTTTGTCACTGTTATTAAGTAAAAGCTTGGCAATGACAAATAGCAATAATTTGTTTTTGTAGTATTGACTAATGGATAAACATTGGCTAGGTCATGGGGGATGCCTCCCCTTCTCTACTTTGAACTAGTGCCATGAGAATTTATATGCTCAGCTGAAACGACAGAGGGGATCTTAATTTAGAAGGGACGAGACTTCCATTTTAGATTTTTTGAAATGGGAATGAAGAGATCGCTGCAGTTTTGAAAGGGAGGAAGAAAGGCAAACAGTTTACAACATTAGCCAGCATGGAGGGTCGGAAGGAAAGTTGAATGGTTAACAGTTTAATGAGAATAAGAAAGCAAGAGGTTCATCTCTTGAACAAGATTTACTTGGAATCGGCATGAAGAAATATCGGAGAGGAAACTGCAGACTAGGTTTTTGGGAATTCTTAATAGAAACTTGCTTTGGTGGACGAAGTGAAAGAAGGAATCTAGAATATATTGACAATAAAGTCAATGAGTTTCTTTTATTGGTGGGGGGGCCTGGGGAACTGCAGACTAAGGAGCCAATTGGTGTTAGAGAAAAGAGAAAGGATTACATTTTTTGTACACATTTATCCTTGAATTATATTTAATCTCCAAACATTTATGGACTTTTTAAAAAGTACTATAATTAAGGCAGTTGCAGTACCTCATGTCATGTGAACATGTTATGGCCTGGAACAGTAGATTCTGAATTCATAATTATGGTTTCCATCGACAACAAATTCCAAATATTGGCTGGATTTGCAAGACTGAATTCACTGAGAACAGAGAATTGTCTTGGTCACTCATGTGCATCTTCAAATCTATGAATCAAAGAGTATCAAGGCAAGGATGCAAAAGTTGATTATCTCTCTCTTCACTCAGTTATAATATGACAAGTTGAGAGGAGTTGAAGGGTTTCAAGGAGAGGAAAAATTATTTCTTTTAGAAAGGTCAGTAAATTATTAAATACAAATTGATCTCCAATGTCACAAGCAGACTATTATATGAGTCTCAAGGTGAAGCAGGGGCAGAGGCAGGGGAATAATTGTATCAGGGCATGCAGATGTAATTCAATCTCTTTTGAAAGAGAGACAGTCATTGTTTCTCTATGTCCCTAGTATTTGGAAGTGTTGTGTAAACTTGTTTATTTGTATTTCCACTTCTCTGAAAAGAAGAGAATGTATTTTATTATTTCATTGGATGTGGGCAATACTGGCAAGACCAACATTTGTTGCCCATCCTAATTGTCCTTTAACTAGGCCGATTTCAGAGGACAATTAAAAGTCAAATATATTTCTGTCTGTCTGAAGTTCCATGTAGATCAGACCAGGTCAGGATAGATTTCCTTCCTGAAAGGACATTAATGAACGAGATGGGTTTTTGACAATTGATATTTAATTCACATTTAAAGTGAGTTCACAGTTACTATTACCGAGATTCCAAACGCTAACTGTGTGTCTCTCCCCATTTGTGCTCCCAGTCCCACTGTGTTTATTTAACATAAATGAATGGTTGACAGTATTTTTAATACCATTACGGAGACTACCTTTCAATTCCAGGTTTATTCAGTGAATTTAAATTCCATCAACTAGTCTGGTGGGATTTAAATACCTCATGTTCCTCAGAGAGTTAGCCTGAGCCTCTGGATTACCACTACGCCATTATTTTCTTCATGCACGTAGCAGTTCCCATTATAAATTTCAATACAAACTCTATTACCGAGAAAGTTGACAGGATGCCTATAGAATTTGTAAGGTTTTTAATCTATTTTGGGTCCTAAGCTATGGCAAATCAAGGTCAGTTACTTGAACACGCAACTTTTGATCCCAAGATTTTAGGCTTGAGCTTCAAATTGGGTTGTATGTTGACTACCGTGGTTTAAGAATGGTGCCAACCTGCACCTTCTCAATGTAATTAGGGCTGGGATAATAAATGAGAACCTTGATGTATACATCCTAAGAATTATTTAAAAAATTATGTTGGTAAAATAAAAATATCATCAAATGGTAATTCAAATTATTTGGTGGGTATGATGAGCACACACTTGAGAAATGGATGTAATTGTGTTTGCTGTTCCCTATAACAAATGTTAAACTAGCTTCTATAGCTTTCAAATTATTTGTAACTTGTTAACTTTAGACCCAGAGTGATCTTGAAACTAAGCTTTCTACTGTGGCTGAGTTGGGAACTAAACTCCAGGAAATGGATCAACAGATGAAACAGATTGTGGAACAGCAAGCAAAAGCTCGGGCTCAGGATCCAGGACCCAAAGAACAGCAAGGAAGAGTCAGAGAGCTGGAGAAGCAGTTAAATGTGCTCTTGCATCAACGACTATGTCATTTGGAGAAACTTCAAGAACAGCAATTGGAGCTTCAGGTATTCTTACAGTATACATTAATAGTTTATCCTAAAAAAGTATTTCTTTCATTTGGCAGTTTCCAAACATGATAGACATAGCATCTAAATTAATTGATTTTTGACAACCCACATGCTTAATATTCTGCAACAAGCAGAACGTTGTCTGGTGTACACTGTATTGCAGGCTTGAACAAACAGACAGTGCAGGCTGATACAGTACTGCAGTTTTGAGGGAGTTGTGCATTATCAAACGTTCTGCCTTTTGGATGAGTGATTAAACTGGGGCCCTGTATGGTTGTTGAGATGGATGTAAAAAATTTCATGGTGGCTTTTCATAGAGTTCTTTGAGCATCCTGACTGGTAGTTGTCCCTCAGTCAACAGTGCAATTTGTTGCCACTTCTTCCCTTAAATATTTCTGCTTTGGTATCTCCTAAGATGCAAGATACAATCGGGTCCTGCTCTTGAGGACTAAAACAGCTTAAAATTTATATTGGAATGCAAAGATAATACCTAACTTTTTTCAACTGCAAACTGTCTTTTTTGAACTCATGTTCCCTGTCTCCTTCATCTTTACACCCATCAACAAATGAAGGAGCTCTAAGACTTCCTCATTAAGATCGAGACGATCCAATCAGCTCCCTCTGCTGCATTCTTTTCTTCCACTAATTCATCTGGCTAAACTTCCTTTAATGCTTCTCCCCTCATATCTCTTTTAAGTTCACCTTGTCCACGAGACCCATTCCTATTCTCTCAATACATTTCCACTAAACTGCTAATCACCTGGCTTCCCTCTGGACATCCATGTTAGCCAATATTGTAAATGGTTCTCGCTCTTCGGATGCTGTCCCTCTTTTCTTTAAAATATTACTTCTCTCAAAATAAATGCCTTGACCCCACCATTCTTATAATCTATCTTTCCATTTCAAACTTCCCTTTCCTTGCCAAAGTTTTGAAATGTATTGTTGTCCCCAAAATCTGAATCCTGGAACTCAATGCTTGAATCCCTCTGATTAGCTTTCCTCCCTTGCCACAGAACTGAAATAGCTTTTGTCAAAGTCTCAAATGACATCCTATTTGACTGTGACAAAGATAAAAATTTCCTCCTTGTCTTTCCAATGTTTGCAGCCTTTGACATGGTTGACTGCACTGTCCTCTTCCAGTGCCTCTCCATTGTCATCCAGCTATTTGGGACTGTCCTCACATAGTTCTGTTCTTATCTATCTAAACGTAATTGGAGAATCATTTGCAATGGTTTCCTTTGCTCCTTCACCGTTAGCCCTGGTAGCCCCAAGGTTCACCTGAATTTACCCTAGGTCCCTAGGGTATACCCTAGGACGGGATTTACCCTAGGATTCTCTGGGAGGCAAGAGAGGAGATTGCAGAGCCTCTGGCTCTGATCTTCAGGTCGTCGTTGGTTACGGGTGTGGTTCCGGAGGACTGGAGGATAGCGAATGTGGTCCCGTTGTTCAAGAAGGGGAAGAGAGACCTTCCAGGGAATTATAGGCCAGTGAGTCTTACTTCTGTTGTGGGCAAAGTATTGGAGAGAATTATTAGGGATAGGATTTATAGTTATTTAGAGAGAAATGAATTGATTGGGGATAGTCAGCATGGTTTTGTGAAGGGTAGGTCGTGCCTTACTAACCTCATTGAGTTTTTTGAAAAAGTGACTAACGAGGTGGATGGGGGTAAGGCGGTTGATGTGGTATATATGGACTTTAGTAAGGAGTTTGATAAGGTGGCCCATGGAAGACTTCTACAGAAAATGCAGATGTATGGAATAGAGGGTGATTTAGCTAATTGGATTAGGAATTGGCTAGCAGATAGAAGACAGAGGGTGGTGGTTGATGGGAGATATTCATCGTGGAGTTCGGTGACAAGTGGTGTACCTCAGGGGTCTGTTTTGGGGCCCCTGCTGTTTGTAATTTTTATAAATGATCTGGATGAGGGTATTGAAGGATGGATTAGTAAATTTGCAGATGACACTAAAGTCGGTGGAGTGGTAGATAGTGAAGAGGGGTGTTATAGTTTGCAGAGGGACTTGGACAAGTTGCAGAGCTGGGCCGAGAGGTGGCAATGGAGTTTAATGTGGAAAAGTGTGAGGTAATGCACTATGGCAGGAATAATAAATGTGTAGAGTATAGGGCTAATGGTAGGATTCTTAGTAGTGTTGATGAACAGAGGGATCTTGGTGTATTTGTGCATAGATCCCTGAAAGTAGGCAGTCAAGTCGATAAGGTTGTTAAGAAGGCATATGGAGTCTTAGCTTTTATTGGTAGGGGGATTGAATTTCGGAGCCGCAACGTCATGTTGCAACTGTACAAAACTCTAGTGCGGCCGCACTTGGAGTATTGTGTGCAGTTCTGGTCCCCACATTATAAGAAAGATGTGGAGGCATTGGAGAGGGTACAGAGGAGGTTTACCAGGATGTTGCCTGGTATGGAGGGCAGGTCTTATGAAGAGAGGCTGAGGGATTTGAGGTTGTTTTTGTTAGAAAGGAGGCGGCTAAGAGGGGACCTTATTGAAACATATAAGATGATTAGAGGTTTAGATAGGGTGGACAGTGATAGCCTTTTTCCTAGGATGGAGAAAGCTAGCACGAGGGGACACAGCTTTAAATTAAGGGGTGATAGTTATAGGACGGATATCAGAGGTAGGTTCTTTACCCAAAGGGTGGTTCGGGAGTGGAATGCCCTGCCTGCAGCAGTTGTAGATGCGCCAAGTTTGGTGGCGTTTAAGAGGTTAGTTGATAAGTATATGGAAGAGAAGGGAATGGTTTAGTTTGGAGGGGCATTGCTTTTTATATTGGTCGGTGCAACATCGAGGGCCGAAGGGCCTGTTCTGTGCTGTAATGTTCTATGTTCTATGAATGCCCTTTTTACTTCGCAACTGCATGCTATCTATTCATGGCAGCATCATCAAATTAGTTTTTACACGTGTGCCATCAATACCCAGCTAAACTCACCACCACCTCTCTTGACTCCTCCATTGTTGTTAAATTATTGGGCTGTTTATCTGACATATGGTACTAAATGAAGAATAGTTTTCTACAATGAAACATTAGGAAGAATAAAGCCATTGTTTTCAATCTCTGCTTCAAACTCTGCAACTGACTTCTAGCAACTGACTTCATTCATTTCCCTGACAACAGCCTGAAAATAAGCCAGCCTGTCGCAATTTTCATCTCACAGTTGATACGGAGATGAGCTTTTGATCTCATTTTCATGCCATCACTGAGACTGTTTCTAATATTGACTGACTTCACCCCTGTCTCAACTTTCTGCCTTAAATACCTATAGACTTGACTATTCCAAAACACTCCTGGTTCATTTCCCACATTCTATCTCCTTAAACTTGAGGTGATTCAAAACTTTGCTGCCCTGTCTTAACTTGCAGCAAATCCTACTGATTGACCTAATTGGCTCCCAGTTAAGCAATGAGTTGATTTTAAAATTTTCGTCTTTGTTTTCAAATCCTCCATGGCCTCCCCTCTTCCCATCTCTGTAATCTCTTCCAGATCTCTCAACTCTCCAAGGTAAGTGCACTTCTGGTCTCTTGTTGACTGCCAATTTTAATTGCAACATCCATTGACCTCAAGTTGCTTGGGCCCCAAGCTCTGAAATACTATTCTTAAGCTTCTCCATATTCCTCCTTTAAGGCGCTCCTTAAAATCTACTTTTTTGCCCAAGCTTTTGGACATCTGATCTAATATCTCCTTCAGTTGCCTGGTGTCATGCATCTCTGAAGTGCCTTGAGATGTTTCATTACATTGAAGGCACTTTGTAAATTTAAGTTGTTCTTGTTATATAAATGCAAGTTCTTCCTTTGATGTAAGTGCATGATGGTGTACATGGTCTATTGCCTGGTTGTGTAAGGATCTGAGTCATTTTATTTATTTATTTCTCCCTCCATTCTCTTAGTTAATATTTGCTCATCTGCCCCCTTAGTTTCCTCATTTAGATTGTTTTCCCATCTGCTATTCCTGCTTCTGGAATGTATTCCTACATACTTTGTAACATTAAAACAGCTTCTGTGGTTATTTGTCCCTTTCCCTAGACAATTTATTCATAACCTTTGAAAATTTTCTTTCATTCTTTCAGAAACCCTTGCGTAATGTACTAATCAAGGTCCAAAGCCATAAAATTGACATACAAGTTTTGTCATTACAAAATATGATACAAGTATTTGTCATTATAAATGCTGATTTTAAATTACAAGACTTGTAAGTTGCAACTTGAGAATATGGACAGGACATGTGCATCATGTGAAAAAAATAGATGTTCACAAATTTTAGTTTGAGAACATAAATATTTAAATATAAGTGGAAACACCTGGTTTAAGAAGTTTATAAACAAATCTCAAGTAATTGCAAATCAATCTTTACTTAATAAAGTCAGAGTTTAGAGTAGGAAAACCTTCAACAATGGGTCATCTCTCTGAGCTTCTTGGCAGAGACACATTGTCTACAGTTGACTCAATAAAGGGCTTAAGTTATTCATGTGGTGATAATACTGTGCCTTTAAGAAATGTATTTTCGTTATATTTCTGTTTTGATGATCTGTTCTTATCAGTATCGCTGGGTCTATAATCAACATACTATTGTTACAGCAACAGCATATTTGCTACAATGTTTGTTTTAAGCTGAACTAATGCTGTTCTGCTGATTTTCATGACTTCCCCTGGGGTTTTGCAAAATAGAACTTGATTGGGTTAATTGACAATAATATCAGATGACTGGATGGAGCTAGGCTGACACAGAGAACTCAAGCTTAGTCGCTGCTTGGAGTTGTGGGAGAGCTGTGTCTCTTTATTTCTCTCAAATTAGAGACTGCAATCTGTCAGGAAATAAATGTCTTTCTCTGAGAGTCTGCAGTATGAGAGTCAGAAGACAGGTATCCATCTGGATCTCTGCCCAGAGATGCTAAAAGGCTGGAAGTCTGGCATTCATGTAAACATATCTGCTTTTGATGTTAACTGATTCAGAAGAAGGGAGTTATGTCTATGGGGAGACTGCTAAATTGGATCAAGAGAAATGGATAGCTGTTGAGCATTATATTTTGTTATGTTTAAGGATTTTACTTAGTAAGTTATGCTAAGTCATCTTGGTTATATTCTAACTGTATTTTTAAATAAAGTCTATTTTGATAAAAGCTTCCTGATGGATCAATTGAATGATACTGGAGCAAAACAACTTCTGTTCATCTTAATGCCAAAGTCAAAAGTAAAAGTTAAGGTCCAGACAAATTCATAATATGCTTGGAGTTTCTGATCTGGTCCCTAAGAATATAGGTTCGTGGAACAAAAGGGAGCTTTGGAAATTGAGGATAGTTAGTTTAAATCTCTATCTTGGGCATCCCAGATGTGTCACATTGCCAGGAGTATTTCGTTTGGTTTTGAGTTTATGCCTGGGTAATTTTTTTCACAGAAACAAATCAGCTTGGGAACAGCTTTGAGAAAGACAGAGAGAGTAAATGCTGGAATCAGTAACAGAGGGCTGTCTGAAATCAAAGGCATTTCTGATTTGTCATCACTGAACAAGAATGCAGTGAGGCCCATGCTCTAGTAGGGTAGTTCACAATCAAGAGTTGAAGGAGACTTTGGAGGGTTTGCCTAATTGGGTGGTAATGGAAGGATCCAAGAAGTCTTGTCCTTTAGAGAATAGCGTGAGAGTGAGAAGAATCAAGTTGTTTCCTGAAAGATGTGGCATATTTTGATTTGGCCTGAGAAGAAGTGAAGAAATTCTCAAGATCTTGTAAGTATTGGGGAGTTCTTGGGTGGAAATAAAAGTAATGCCAGGAATGTGCTGTTGTGATTTTTCAGGTTCATAGTATATATGTTTGTGAAAGAGTGTTCAGTTATTGGCATTTGTTTAGCTCTTGTACGTTTAAAATGTTTTTGTTTGAAATATTAGGAACCGTGTATAGCTTTACATTTAATTTATGTTTTTGTATTTGGCTGTTAAGACAGGTGAAACCTGGTTTTAGTTTCATTTATATGTTTTTGTGAGCTGTATGTGAGAAGTCTGGGGCTATATTTGTATACACACATTTTTAATAAGTTTTTTATAAAATTGAAGTGGAGAAGGTTCACCAAGGAGTTAGCAGTTTAGTGAAGTTAAAAATGCAAAAGCTAAAAACAAGTGTCCAGAGGCATGCTAAGAGACAGGGAAATGCGGAACGTGTAGTCTATAAGACTGAATTTCTCTAATAAAAAAAACTTTCAAGCCTGCTGGGGAACTGAGTTTAGGAAACTCATGTATTTGCTCTGAAGTTGAAGTGATAATGAGTTTAGATTGCAGTTTTTAGGTGTTTCAGGGAGAGATACCAGCTGAAGGAAAACATTTGGTTGTTGCTCAGAAGTCATCTGGAATAAAACTCTTCGAAACTAAGCTAACGCAAGTTAGAAACTTTGCTGCGAGACAGTAAGTCTTCACTGTTGTTTCGTGTCTGTAAGGATTGCTGGGATAAAAGGAATGGTGAGAATTTGAATCATTTTCTGGAAATCTTTCCAACCTTTCTGTCTCGGGTAATATAGTTCATTTTTTCTTGTTAAATAAACCGTGTATTCTTTGTTAACAATATATTGGCAGATTCTTAGGTGTTCAATAACTGACCTCTATGATTTCTTAAAAAAAAACAAAATCAGAATCTACTAAGTCAGGTTTCACTGTGGCATGAAAACAATCTTGCTGAATTAAAAATCCTTGACTTTTAAGGATCTGTGAATCCTTATAGAAACAAATATAGGGAGGTATTGGGCATAGGAATACAGTTTGCTGTGAAAAATATCACACAGGTGGAATTCAAAATGGCTTTGACTGTTGCTAAACTTTAATGAGAATAAAAGAAATAACCGTAGATTATGTGAGATCCTTGACTTAAATTGACTGAGAGTGTTAGCACTTAAATTGTCAGTAGAAATAAAAGCAGAATTTTGTAAGGTTGAAATGCTCTTAATTCTAAACACTGGGTAATTACTTAAGAAGATACAGCTGTGTCATAGTTAGAAGCGCAAATATTCAATTGCAATTGGAGCAGTTTGTGGTGGAGAAAAAAGATGAAAATACTAGAATTGGAGGAAAAAGAGGAAGAAAATTGAAAAAATCTTGAACTGTAAAGAAAGGAAAAAGAGAAAAGAAATGAAAATGTTTGAAATGGAAATTGTAAAGCTTGAGCTTCAATACGAGAAAATAAGTGGAAGGTCTTCAGGGCTGTCAGTTATTCGGGAATTTTGTTCCGTATGTTTAAGTCCCATTTGTCTCTGGATTTCTCTTTTCTCCGAAAACATAATACATTTTTAACCCCAGCTCACAGAACAAAAAAAATCAGTCTTGTTATTGAAAAGAAATAAATCATACAACTTGCCTTGGCTAGAGAAAAGCTTAGAATAAAGAGAATCATCCCAATTCCAAGGCACTTTAGTGTCTAAATTTTCAGAGGATGGAGTTGAAAGATTTGAAGTGGTCAAAATATGCTTGGACCTTAATGTTAAGGCCCTGTCAAGTACAATTGTGAATGTGTACACTAGTCCGTTTGAGGAATAGAAGTGGTGATACAGTTGATTCTCCAGTAATTAGATTCGAAAATGTTCTGAAATTGTCCAGAAAACTGTCAAGATGAAAGTAATTTCAAACTCATGAATCAATTTGTAGAATAGAAGAGGGAGCTTGTCTTTATCTGCACGTCATGTTATTGTGAGAGATGCATCACCCATAAGGCAACATTCCTTGTAAGCTCTATCCAGAGAAGTTAGCCCAAGTGAGGGAAGAAGCCAAGTTAGTGGTGGAAAATAGCATAATTAAACTGAGTCACAGTAACTAGATCTCACCTATTGTAATGATACTGAAATCAGATGGGTCACAATGGCATGTACAGATTATCGCAAAGTCAATGTGATGACAAAGATGGATTTATATTCGATCCTGTGACTAAAAGACTGTTTTGAGAAAATTGGACAAGCAAGGTTCGTTACAAAAATTGATTTATTGAAGGGACATTGACAAGTTAAATTGACAAATAGAGCGTAGGAGATATCAGCTTTTGTTATCCCAGATGGACTTCTTCAATGTAAAGTCATGCTGTTTGGAATGAAGAATGCATCAGCAACCTTTCAAGGATTAACCAACAAAATCTTTGAAGGATTATGCAACGTGTTGTATTGATGATTTGGTTGTGTTCAGCCAAATCTGGGAGAAACATTTACAACACTAGAACCAATTGTTTGATCAGTTACAAAGATCCAATTTTGTCATGAATTTGATGAAACATGAATTTGCCAAAGCAAATGTGACTTATTTGGGTTACACTGAGACATGGCCAAGTAGTGCTGAGGGAAACAAAAATAAGAGCTATCTTGGACTTTCAAATGCCAAAGAAATTCTCTGGAATATGTGCATAAGTGGATTCTATTGGAGATTTGTTCTGAATTGCAGCACTGTTGTGTCTCCTCTGACAAACTTATTAAAGTGAGGAAAGAAGTTTGAATGGACACAGAAGTGTCAAAGTACCTTTAACAACTTAAAAGCTGTACTGGCTACTGGATCAATCTGAACAGTGCAAAATTAATTAAACTGGTTACTGATGTCAGCAATGTAAATGTTGGTGCAATATTATGACAAGAGGGTGTGACAGGGTAGGGATCGAACAGCTAGTAAGTCAGTTACTTTTCTCAAAAATTAAATTCTTGCTTGCGGAAATATCTAACAGCAGAAAAAGAGACTTCTAAGTTTGTTGTTGGCTCTATAACATTTCAAAGCCCACATATTTGCTACTTTCTCAGGGGCGAAGAAAACTCAGCATGTCTGCTGTCACTCTCACCAACTTCTACAGATGCACCATAGAAAACATTCTTCCCAATTGTATCATAACTTGATATGGCTCTTCCACTATCCAAGACAGCAAGAAACTACAAAGGGTTGTGAATGAAGCTCAGCCCATCTCATAAACCAACCTCCTATCCATTGACACGGTCTATACTTCCCACTGCCTCTGAAAAACAATCAACATAATGAAAGACCCCATGCACCCCAGACATACACTCTTCCACCTTATTCTATTGGGAAAAAGATATAAAAGTCTGACGTCAAGTACCAGCCGACTTGAAGACAATTTGTTCCCTGCTGCCATCAGACTTTTGAATGGATCTACCTTATATTAAGTTGATCTTTCTCAGCTTCCTAGTTATGACTGTAACACTACAATTTGCATTCCCTCCTTTAATGTATGGTTTTCTTTGTATAGCATGCAAGAAACAATATTTTTCATTATATGCTAATAATGTGACAATCATAAATCAAATCAAATATCCAACAGTTTGACAAAGATTGCTCTTTATATGGACCATAATCCTTTAACCTTTTTAGCAAAGTTTCATACCAAGAACATGCGACCATTTTGTTCGAGTTTAATGCTGCAGCCATTTAGTTTGAAAATCATTCGGGTAGCAAGCAGGAACTGACAAAATAATATTAGATGCTCTACCAAGAGCAAACCTGGAGGAGCTAAATGTTGTGATCAAAATGGACTTCTGTGGAATATACAGAGTGGGAGATTATTTGACTGGAGCATGTAGATATAATTTGATTGCTATTTCAAGTCATAGTTCTGTCTTTATATTAGTGTTTTTATTTGATTGTTCTATGCTCATATTCGAAATGAAAATAGTTATGTAACCTAATCACTCTACAGAACTTCAAGGAGGTTTTTTGTTTCTTATGGGATTTGCAAGCCAGAATTGTAGGCTCCGAATTGCCTTTGATAATTGCGCTATGTTTACTTAGGGAGTTTCCATCCTGAATGTGAATATAGGAATTTACAGTCAAAGCTGATAGCATCTGCATGCAATTGTAAATTTTTAAGCACTTATGGCATAAAATGCACATTTCAGATAGTATTTAATTTTTTTGGTCACGCTAATATAGATCAGTAGTCCCATATGTTGAAATTTCTATTACTGTAACATCCATATCGCTTGACTTACCTTGAGCCATTCACTGTAAATCTGCCAGGATGTTATTGACTTTGATGCACCATTTTTCAAGTGACTCTATGTAGTAGCAATAAAAGTAATTTTGATTTTCTATTTATTGATTTTTTTTTTTCAGTCTGTACAATGAATGTTTATCAAGTAGATCGCTAGTCCCAGTATTCTCTTTGGAAATGAAAATTGTTAATTGCTTTACTATTCACAATCTACATGGACATATCCAGGATTATTACGATTGTATGAATATTGAGCTGTCTTAAACTGAGATTATACACATATGTAATTTCCTGAACTTTGCTTCACATTTACTTGCAGTGCTTAATTTAAAAAGTTAGTTATGCTATATTATTATACATTGATCATAATAAGTTATCCTTATGTTTGTCTTTCAGTCACGAATGTTGACTTCAACATTCACAACAGGCAACATCCATCCCGTTAATGTACCTCCAACACATTCTGACAAGATGACACAGAGTTCAGCAACACGTTGTTGTGCAACACAGGCTCTGAATCAAGGCCGTCAGCAGTTGCCAAGCAACAGCATCCATTATGTTTCTCTCAGAGATGTGCCATCTGACTCCTCTGCAGCAGCACTGGGTGAGAAGAGCAAGCAGTTTTATGTCAGATGGAGAAATATTTTCTTTGTCGATTACAATTCTGTAGAATAAAAACAAATCTTTTGTGATGAAATTTTACTCAATGCTTGCTGTGGCGACATTAACAGGAATTAGCTTTTTACCTGAATAAAAGGTACATAATAAATAATTTTGATTATGAAGTCACAAGATTAGGAATCTTAAATATTTAATCTGGCATAAAAATGATGCACATTTTTGCAGTTGGGTTTAATTTCAAATCTGCTCTTTAACATAATGCATTGATATCGTATAGTACTGTCTGGAGTTAGATTTATGCAACACCACCAAGAAAATTAAAGAGAATTCATTTTGGCAGCTATGTTGGTCCAGAATTTCAGTGTACGTGTTAGGAGCAAAATTGTGGACTCGATCTGTAATATTGTATTATTTTTACCACTGAAGACCAGTACATTAATACTCTGAAGTAAACCTTTGATTCTAAAACAATAAAAATATGCAGCATCACCTTATTTCCAGACCGAATAATCGTGTATATATAATCTCTGGGCTTTTGATCATGAGAATTTCTAATTCTCGTTGTAAGTATTATTAATGTTAAATTGATTTTGATGAACTTTTATTAGGATTTTGAAAATTTCTTAGAAATTTTATCAATCTGTCTTTCCAGGATTATGACACAAATAATATTTTAACATCATTGTCTTCACGACATAAAATGAATGCATGGTTATGATGAGTGAAGTGCAACAAATTGCAAGATTTGATCTCAAAAACATCAGTAAAAATCTAAAAATACCATACAATAAAAACTGAACTTAGTCACCGTAAATAAATGAATGCCCCTGATCATGATGAGTAATGAAAATTTAATATATTACCTGTTCCTAATCATCAACTTAATCCAATATTCTCTTTAAAAATTGTTTTCATTATTATGATTTAATGAGCATATTTTATCCGATGAGCTATGTTCTCAATTATGTTACAGAATCATAAGCTCAACGTTTGTTTTAGAAGGTAAATATTGTTAACTCTTATAGTAGTTACATCATACATTTTCACTATTGTATTCATAAAATTTCTGGTAAAATTGTCTAACTGTAGGCAGTATAATTTCAGAATATCATAGTTTGGCTTATTCGGTTGTCTCAAAAATGTATTTTCCATTCAATTTATGAAGTTAATAGGAAACCTTAAAAATGAATCAGCTATCGCACACCATTCTCTTTCTTCACCGAAAGAATATTTTTAGTTTTATGCAATAGAGGGCACTATGGTTCTGTCTGTTGATTTAGAAATTGGAATATTAAGTGGGATGATAATATTGTGCAATGTATTGTGCGATAATTGAACACAATCATAAAATCTCAGGTTTCTTTTTCATTGCATCTCCCAAATTTAATTACTTTCATTTTTCTGTTTAAGTGAATACGTGATGGATGTTACATCAATAGTCTGATCTTTTTGTATATAAGCTGTCATTGGAAGATTTACACTCTTCCAGAACTGCTTACCTGCAGCTTTAGAGCTGCATGCCTACATGTCCGTTTGAAATGACACTTTATAAAGAGTAAGAATCTCATACCATACTATCGTCACAATATAGGTGGTTAACAAATTAGAAAATTAAAGCTTTATGCAATTTATATGTGTTCATATTTACTTTAAATAAAGTAGCAAAGTTTCATAAACCAGGAAGAGAAGATAGGTCAGCTGTTTGCAATTAAAATGTTGCCGTAAGTAGAATTCTTAATGCTTGCATTTATAATTTTTCTATAAATTCCAGCTAAGGTTCTTTTTTTCCGTAACATTTTTGGGACCTTATTTTGAATTTGTAACTTCCATTCTGTATTGTTAGAATGGCCATGCAAGAAGTAAGCAGCATATAGCGTTAATACAAGGATACACACAACATCTTCAAAACTAAAAACCAAAATTTTTGAACAAGTGGTTTCTTGGAATAAATTTCACATAGTGTTTATTAACTTTGAAGGTGACTGACTGGTTGTGGTTTTAAGTTATAAAGGTTTCTGACCAACATTATTTATGTATAGAGTCTAGCATCTTCTCCTCCTAAATAGAACATAGAACATTACAGCGCAGAACAGGCCCTTCGGCCTTCAATGTTGCGCCGACCAATTAGGAACAAGCAGTGACCCTCTAACCTAAACCATTCCCCTTACATCCATAAACTTATCTACTAACCTCTTAAACGCCACCAAACTTGGCGCATCTACAACTGACGCAGGCAAGGCATTCCATACCCTTACCACCCTCTGGGTAAAGAACCTACCTCTGACATCTGTCCTAAAACCACCACCCCTTAATTTAAAGCTATGTCCCCTCGTGCTAGCTTTCTCCATCCTAGGAAAAAGGCTATCACTGTCCACCCTATCTAAACCTCTAATCATCTTATATGTTTCAATAAGGTCTCCTCTTAGCCGCCTTCTTTCTAACGAAAACAACCTCAAATCCCTCAGCCTCTCTTCATAAGACCTGCTTTCCATACCAGGCAACATCCTGGTAAACCTCCTCTGTACCCTCTCCAATGCCTCCACATCTTTCTTATAATGTGGGGACCAGAACTGCACACAATACTCCAAGTGCGACCGCACTAGAGTTTTGTACAGTTGCAACATGACGTTGCGGCTCCGAAATTCAATCCCGCTACCAATAAAAGCTAAGACTCCATATGCCTTCTTAACAACCTTATCGACTTGATTGCCAACTTTCAGGGATCTATGCACACATACACCAAGATCCCTCTGTTCTTCAACACTATTAAGAGTCCTACCATTAGCCCTATACTCTACACATTTGTTATTCCTGCCAAAGTGAATTACCTCACACTTTTCCACATTAAACTCCATTTGCCACCTCTCGGCCCAGCTCTGCAACTTGTCCAAGTCTCTCTGCAAACTATAACACCCCTCTTCACTATCTACCACTCCACCGACTTTAGTGTCATCTGCAAATTTACTAATCCATCCTTCAATACCCTCATCCAGATCATTTATAAAAATTACAAACAGCAGGGGCCCCAAAACAGATCCCTGAGGTACACCACTTGTAACCGAACTCCACGATGAATATCTCCCATCAACCACCACCCTTTGTCTTCTATCTGCTAGCCAATTCCTAATCCAATTAGCTAAATCACCCTCAATCCCATACATCTGCATTTTCTGCAGAAGCCTTCCATGGGCCACCTTATTGAACGCCTTACTAAAGTCCATACATACCACATCAACTGCCTTACCCCCATCCACCTCTTTGGTCACTTTTTCAAAAAACTCAATAAGGTTAGTAAGGCACGACCTACCTTCACAAAACCATGCTGACTATCCCCAATCAATTCATTTCTCTGTAAATAACTATAAATCCTATCCCTAATGATTCTCTCCAATACTTTGCTCACAACAGAAGTAAGACTCACCGGCCTATAATTCCCCGGAAAGTCTCTCTTCCCCTTCTTGAACAATGGGACCACATTCACTATCCTCCAGTCTTCTGGCACTATACCCGTAACCAATGACGACCTGAAGATCAGAGCCAGAGGCTCTGTAATCTCCTCTCTCGCCTCCCAGAGAATCCTAGGGTAAATCCCGTCCAGCCCAGGGGACTTATCTAACTTCAAACCCTCAAGAATATCTAGCACATCTTCCTTATCTACTTCAATACTTTCCAGTTTGTTAGCTAACAGTTTGTTAGCTTTCCAGTTCGTCATTAGCTACAGGTATAGTGCCGGAAGACTGGAGGATGGCAAATGTTGTCCCTTTGTTCAAAAAGGGGAGTAGGGACCATCCTGGAAATTATAGACCGGTAAGCCTGACTTCTGTCGTGGGCAAAGTCTTGGAAAGAATTATAAGGATAGGATTTATAAGCATCTAGAGAGAAATAAATTGATTAGGGATAGTCAGCACGGTTTTGTGAAGAGTAGGTCGTGCCTCACAAACCTTATTGAATTTTTTGAGGAGGTGACCAAAGAGGTAGATAAGGGTAAGGCAGTTGATGTAGTGTATATGGATTTTAGCAAAACGTTTGATAAGGTTCCCCATGGTAGGCTACTGCAGAAAGTGCAGATGCATGGATTGAAGGTGATTTAGCAGTTTGGATTAGGAATTGGCTAGCTGATAGAAGACAGAGGGTGTTGGTTGATGGGAAATATTCAACCTGGAGTGCAGTTACAAGTGGTGTACCTCAAGGATCTGTTTTGGGGCCACTGCTGTTTGTCATTTTTATAAATGACCTAGATGAGGGTGTAGAGGTTGGATTAGTAAATTTGCTGACGATACCAAAGTGGGGGGAGTTGTAGACAGCGAGGATGGATGTTACAGTTTGCACAGGGACATAGATAGGTTGCAGAGCTGGGCCGTGAGGTGGCAAATGGAATTCAATACGGATAAGTGTGAGGTGATTCACTTTGGTAGGAATAACAGGCATATGAAATATAGGGCTAACGGAAGGACCCTTAATAGCGTTGTCGAGCAGAGGGATCTTGGGGTACAAGTACATAGCTCTTTGAAAGTTGGCACCCAGGTTGATAAAGTTGTTAAGAAGGCGTACAGTGTGTTAGCTTTTATTGGTAGAGAGATTGAATTTAGGAGCCGTGAGGTTATGTTACAACTGTACAAAACTCTGGTGCGGCCGCACTTGGAGTATTGCGTACAGTTCTGGTCGCCGCATTGTAAGAAAGATGTGGAAGCATTGGAAAGGGTGCAGAGGAGGTTTACCAGGATGTTGCCTGTATGGTGGGAAGGCCTTATGAGGAAAGGCTGAGGGACCTGAGGTTATTTTCATTAGAGAGAAGAAGGTTACGCGGTGACCTAATTGAGGCATGTAAGATGATCAAGGGATTGGATAGGGTGGATAGTGAGAGCCTTTTTCCTTGGATGGTGATGACCAACAAGAGGGGACATAACTTTAAATTAAGAGGTGGTAGTTATAGGACGGATGTCAGAGGCAGGTTCTTCACACAGAGGGTGGTGAGGGCGTGGAATGCCCTGCCTGCAGCAGTTGTGGACTCGCTACTTTGGGGGCATTCAAATGTTCGGTGGATAGGCATATGGATGATATTGGAATAGTTTAGGTTAGAGGGTCCACTGGCCGGCGCAACATCAAGGGCCGAAGGGCCTGTACTGCGCTGTTATGTTCTATGTTCTAGTTTGCAACCCTGTATCCCAGTGTTCTCCACAACTAAATTTACTTCTCCCTGCGTGAATACCGAAGAGAAATATTTGTTAAGTGCCTCTCCAATCTCTTCAGGCTCCATGCACAACTTCCCACTGCTGTCCATAACTGGCCCTTACCTTGCCCTAACCAATCTTCTATTCTTAACATATCTAAAGAAAGCTTTAGGATTCTCCTTGATCCTATCAGCCAAAGTCTTCTTGTGTCCCCTTTTAGCTCTCCTCAACTCACTCTTTAGCTCCCTCCTGGCTAATCTATAGCTATCCATTGCACTAATTGAGCCTTCAAGCCTCATCCTGACATAAGCCTCTTTTTTCCTTTTAACCAGCGAATTAACTTTTTTAGTACACCATGGTTCCCTTACTCGACCATTTCCTCCTTGCCTGACAGGGACATACTTATCAAGGACCCGCAGTAGCTGCTCCTTGAATAAGCTCCACATTTCAGATGTGCCCAGTCCCTGTAGTTTCCTAGTCCAACCTATACACCCTAATTCCCTCCTTATGGCCTCATAATTACCATTCCCCCAGCTATAACTACTGCCCCCAGCTTCATGCCTATCCATGTCCATCACTAAGGTGAACGTAACCGAATTGTGGTCACACTCACCAAAATGTTCACCAACTTCCAAGTCTAACACCTGGTCTGGCTCATTGCTCAGCACCAAATCCAATGTAGCCTCACCTCTAGTTGGCCTATCTACATACTGAGTCAAAAAACCTTCCTGCACACTTTGTACAAAAACTGACCCCTCTAACGAGCTAGAGCTATATCTATTCCAATCAATATTAGTAAAGTTAAAGTCCCCCATAACAATTACCCTATTACTTTCACTTCTGTCCAGGATCGACTTTGCAATCCTTTCCTCTACCTCTCTAGAACTTTTAGGAGGTCTATAAAAGACTCCAACAGGGTGACCTCTCCTCTCCTGTTTCTAATCTCAGCCCATACTACCTCAACAGACAAGTCCTCATCAAACTTCTTTTCTGTCACTGTGATACAGTCTTTAACTAATAATGCCACTCCTCCCCACCTTCTACCTCCTTCTCTACTCCAACTGAAAGCATTTGAACCCCAGAACCTGCAACAACCATTCCCGTCCCTGCTCTATCCATGTCTCTGAAATGGCCACAACATCGAAGTTCCAGGTACTGGTCCAAGCTGCAAGTTCCTCCACCTTATTGAGAATACTTCTTGCATTAAAGTATACGCATTTCAAACCATGCCCTACTCCACCCGTACGCTGCTGTGTTTTACAGTTCTCATCTATGACCCCCCTGTTCTCGTCCCTCTTAACATCCAAACTACTCAGGATCCCACCCCCCCTCTGAATCAGTTTAAAGCCCCCTGCATAGCCTTTGCAAATTTTCCCCCCAAGATATTGGTTCCCCTCTGGTTCAGGTGTAGACTATCTCTCTTGTAGAGGTCCCACGTATCCCAGAATGAGTCCCAATTGTTCAGGAATCTGAACCCCTCCCTCCTGCACCATCCCCGCAACCACGAGTTCAAACATTCCCTCTCTCTGTTCTTCTCTAAACTATCCCGTGGCACAGGCAAGAGTCCGGAGATAACCACTCTGTCTGTTTTGGCCCTAAGCTTCCACCCCAACTCCATAAATTTCTGTTTAATATCCCCTTCTCTTGTCCTATCTACATCATGAGTCCCTACATGGGAGGATAAAGGAGGAAAGAGGTTTCTCCCTGACCCAGAATGCGCATCCTTGCACCCGATTGACTCGGTTTCCCGCACTGCCTCTCCACAGAGTCAGGCCTGATTACATGGCCCTCAGGGATGGCCCCTTTAAAGGGCCATACTACCTCACTCACCCCCCAATTCCTGAGCTCATTTACGAACAAAACAAAAGGAACGTCATTAAATGTAAGCATGTAAGGCCCAACAAGACATCAGGAATACCCCAGGAAAGTCTCATCGTAAGTTCAGCCAGTCAGGAGACTGCCAGATCTTGGTGGAATGTCTCCATTCAGTACTATGATCTTTGGAAAGTGATGAATCTGGCCAGGCAGTCGCAAAATGTAAATCTAGGGTTAAGATACCTAAGTAGTTACTGTAAAGTTGATTACAGAAACTGCTGCTTCCTCCAGTTCCACGTGGATCTCTGCTGTATCAGCAACTGATGAACCCAAGACAATTGCAGAATATACCTTTTGAACCCATATATCAGGTTCAGCTCTCTTCCTCAAATGATCCACATGGTTTTTTGCATAACAGCCTTGTACTACTGCAACATAGGAGACCAGTCCCATTCTTTACAGAATTTTCCCAGCAACCCATGTTGGTCCTGCTGCAGTGTTCAAGATGTGGAGATCTGGTGTTGGACTAGGATAAACACAGTGAGAAGTCTCACAACACCAGGTTTAAAGTCCAGCAGGTTTATTTGGTAGCAAAGCCCACCAGCTTTTGCTGCCCTTCGTCAGGTGAGTGGGAGTTCTATTCACAAACAGGGTATACCTATACTTAATGCTATCTCCACTCACATTGTCTGCACCTTTGAGAATTGAAAAGCTGTAAAGACTCCCATTCTAATGAGTATTTTGCAAACTGTGTGTGCCTTTATATGCTCTATTTGTGATCACAACTCTCCACTCACCTGACGAAGAGGCAAACCCTGAAAGCTAGTGAGTTTACTATCAAATAAACTTGTTGGACTTTAACCTGGTGTTGTGAGACTTCTTACAGCATTTATTGCCCATCCCTAGTTGCCCTTGGAGGGCAGTTGAGAGTTAAGTACATAACTGTGGCTGCGGAGTCACATGAAGCCCAGACCAGTTAAGGACTGCAGATTTCCTTCCCTAAAGAACCAGATGGGTTTTTCTAACAATCTTCTAACAACTTGCACTCCATATGTATCACAGGTAACTATCAATGGCTTTGTTGAATCAAAGTATGCAAGCAGTGCCAACAACTGCAGAGCCTGTTTTACTTTGGTAAACATTTTTTGTTGTTCCTTTTCCCATCTCCAACACTGCTTCTTCAAAAACTGGTGAA
Source organism: Sphyrna mokarran (assembly GCA_024679065.1). Classification (NCBI taxonomy): domain Eukaryota; kingdom Metazoa; phylum Chordata; class Chondrichthyes; order Carcharhiniformes; family Carcharhinidae; genus Sphyrna; species Sphyrna mokarran. The sequence goes on from JAGIQG010000015.1 coordinate 41,255,318, forward strand.
GGGCTGAAAGGCCTGTTTGTGCTGTAGTGTTCTATGTTCTAAGTAGGGCGAAGATTGTAGGCACATTTTGTAACAATCTGCCATAATAATTCTTCATTTCTAGGAGCGGTTTTAACTCGTATGTTTTTAAGCTTGGGTGCTTCTTTAATGGCTTTAACTTTATCCTCCAAAGGATGGAAACCTTCAGCATCCACCCTGAGACCCAAATATGTAATCCGTTGGGACAATGCATTTTTTTCATTTCAAATGGCCATCTATTTTTTAAAAATCTTCTCAAAACTTCCTCGAAGTTTGACCTGTGTTTCTCAGATGAGATTCCTATAATTATGATGTCATCTAGATATATCTCAACGTTAAGAATGCCCTGTAATAAATTTTCCATTGTATGCTGAGGTGGCAGAGACTGATGAAACTAAATGTGTATGCTGATACAGCCCTGCTGAGTGTTGATAGTGACTAACCTCTGGGACTCCTTATTCAACTCCAGCTGCTGGTAAGCACAACTGATGTCTAACTTGGTGTACTTTAGACCCAGTGTTAATTTGGAGTTGAGGTCCTCAATTGTATGAATAGGGTTCTATCTGAATTCTTTGATTTATAATCTCCACAGATTCTTGCAGTATATCTGGTTTGAGAATAGGGATTGTGATGCAGCCCATTCAGTGAACTATACAGGTTTTAGAATAGCTAAATTTCCCGAATTCCTATCCCCTACTTCAACCTTATGATGAAATGCATAAGGCACTGGGTTGGGCCTGAAAAATTGTTGGCATGGCATAGGAATCAAATAAATTTTGGTTTTAGCACCTTTATTCATCCCAGTTTCTTTTAGAAAACCTCAGAGTTTTTTACAGCTTCTCATCCAGTTTTTTTAAACAGAGTTAAACTAACCAGCTTTTTTCACATTTTTTGATTTGATTTATTATTGCCACATGCATTAATATATAGTGAAAAGTATTGTTTCTTTCGCGGTATACAGATGAAATATACTGTTCATAGAGAAGAAAACGAGAGTGCAGAATGTACTATTAGTCACAGCCAGGGTATAGTGAAAGATCAACTTAATGAAAAGAGAATGAAGTTTAAGAAGCTTAGAATGAAAGTAAAAAATAGAATTAGAAGGTATGCTGGGCACAGCTTACAAGAAATCACCTCGCTCTGGTATCATCTTGGTTACATCTGTTCTCATTATTTTATTCTGCACCATACTCATAACTAACCCTTCTTATTGCATCGGTAACATACTTACTTTGTAGGAATGCTCTCTTCCACATCAAAAACAAGTTTCTACCCTTATTGCTGTACTCCCCTTCTTAGATTCTGCTGTGCCCTTACTCGAGCTGTTCTTCACAGCAGCTGTTTTCTGCCACAAACCGTTTACCTCTTTGGGCATACTTTGTAGCTTGTTTACGCCCTGCTCAGCTCCTTCAGTCATTAGGGCCATCACCACAGCTTTTCTAAAGAGAGTTTGGTCTCAGCCAGTAACTTCTTTGATATTATGAAACTATTATTTCACAGACCAAACGGTCTCTTAACATCTCCCCTAAAGCTAATGCTCTGCTAATCCTCTCAATCTGGCCATTAAACTTGAGATGGTCTCCTTTGACTATTAGACTGCTGAATGATGTTTATACCTCAACATAATGATTGAAGTTCAGGGATTAAAATGGTTTTTGATCAATTCAACTATCAGGCCAAAAGACTTTGGGCAGGATTTTCTCACTGTGCTTGCCCCAAAACCAGAAAATCCCATCCAAGGTCAAAGGACTTTTGCATGGTCTGTCCCAGTCCACTATGATTCCCATGGTGAGCGGGATGGAAAAATTTCCCTCTTTGTGATTGGAACATCAGGTGATGTTTGCTCTTAACTAGGCTGAAGGTTTGTAGGCCACACACTGAGTAATATAATCTTTTGTTTTTCCTCTGTTGAGATCTCATTAACTACAAATAAATAATGCAGCATTTCAGTATATTGCCCCCAGTTTTCCAATTCTGGGTCAAATGGCACAATAGTTCCAATTAAAGGCATTTTTACATGGCACATGTTCCTTGCTTCATTTTTGTTTTGACACTCACTCTCCTCTCCCTCTATCTGCATACTACGATCCCCCTGACAACTATTGAAACTCCTTGTCGCAGTGTAATAATTTTGAAGGCAACTTGTCATGGCTTCAAATTATAAAGGATTTATGACCAACAATGTTTATAAATACAAACAAGGATTTGATAGAACTATTATATGCTTCTACTTTCTTCTCCTCTCTGGCTCCAATTGAGGTTCCTCTCTAACCCAGGACATGCACCCTTGCATCCAATTGGCTTGGTTTTATGCACTGCCTCTCCATAGCATTTGGCCTGATTGTATGGTCCTCAAGGATGGTCCCTGCCACATGGTGCAAGCTTTTATGTGCTCTATACAGCAGATGTTTCACATGTTAATTCATTAATTTATCATGGACAATATTTGTAATCACAAGCTGCTTTCCTGTAGTGAAAAATAAATTGTCATTTAAATGTAACTGAGAGATGTAGCAATTTCCTGCTTTTCTTCAGGATATCTGGCAAATATGGCCTCAAGGCATTTGCTGACAAATCAAAAAATAAAAATGAAGTACTGGAATCTGAAACAGAAGCAGAAAATGCTGGAAAATCTCTGCAAGTCTGACAGTATCTGCGGAGACAGAATAGAGCCAACGTTTCGAGTCTGAATGACTTCATCAAAACTCAAAAATAGGTCTAATCTTTAGTAATGACTTAAGAATGGGCAATGTCAATGGCTGGACCTTTTTTTGAGGGGCATTTCATTCATAGACTTTGTGTTGGAGAACTGGACAGTCAAGGCAGGGTTTCAGCTCAAAGCAATTTTTTTGTAAACAAGGGGAGCTATGTTGGTTTCTTGATGCCTCACATAAACCTCTGTTTAAAGAATGTTTAGTGAGAAAGTGAGTGATTTTTTTTTATTTGATTTGATTTATTATTGCCAAATGTATTAGTATAGAGTGCAAAATATTGTTTCTCACGTGCTATACAGCCAAAGCATACCGTATGTACATGGAGAAAGAAAGAAGAGTGCAGAATGTAGTGTTACAGTCATAGCTAGTGAGTAGAGAAAGATCAACTTAATGCAAGGTAAGCCCATTCAATAGTCTGATGGCCATGGAGAAGAAGCTGTTTTTCAGTCAGTTGATATGCGACCTCAGACTTTTGTATCTTCTTCCTTACAGAAGGAGGTGGAAGATAGTATGTGTGGATGTATGGGATCCTTGATTATGCTGGCTGCTTTTCTGAGACAACAGGAAGTGTAGACAGAGTCATTGGATGGGAGGCTGGTTTGTGTGGTGGACTGGACTTCGCTCGTGACAGAAATAAGAAATAGGAGCAGGAGTAGGCCATCTAGCCCCTCGAGCCTGCTCCGCCATTCAATAAGATCATGGCTGATCTGATAGTGGGTCCAGTTCCACTTACCCACCAGCTCCCCATAACCCTTAATTCCCTTGTTGGTTAAAAGTCCATCTGTGACTTAAACACATTTAATTAGGTAGTCTCTACTGCTTCACTGGGCAGAGAATTCCAAAGATTCACCACCCCCTGGGAGAAGTTCCTCTTCAACTCTGTTCTAAATTGACTCCCCCCTTATTTTGAGGCTGTGCCCCCTAATTCTTGTTTCCATTGTAAGTGGAAATAACTTTGCTGTTTCTACCCTGTCTAGCCCCTTCATTTTCTTATATGTCTCTATAAGATCTCCCCTCAACCTTCTAAATTCCAGTGAGTACAGGCCCAGTCTATTCAGTCTCTCCTCATAAGCTAACGCCCTCATTTCCAGAATCAACCTGATGAATCTTCTCTGTACCCCCTCCAAAGCTAATATATCCTCTTAAATAAAGGGACCAAAATTGTACACCGTACTCTAGATGCAGTCTCACCAGTACCTTGTGCAGTTGCAGTACGACCTCCCTGCTTTTATACTCCATCCCTCTCACGATAAAGGTCAACATTCCATTTGCCTTCTTGATTACCTGCTGCATCTGCAAACTGAGTTTTCGCGATTCATACACAAGGACCCCCAGGTCCCTCTGCACAGTAGCATGTTGTAATTTTTCACTGTTTAAATAATAGTCCATTTTATTAGTGGATAACCTCACATTTATCAACGTTATGCTCCATCTGTCAGATTCTTGCCTACTCACTTAGCCTATCCAAATCTCTCTGCAGACTTTGTGTCCTCCATGCAATTTGCTTTCCCACTCATCTTTGAGTCATCTGCAAACTTTGTTACCCTACACTCGGTCCCCTCCTCCAGACCGTCTGTGTATATGGTCAATAGTTGAGGCCCCAGCACTGATCTCTGCGGCACAACACAAGTCACTGATTGCCAACCGGAAAAGCACCCATTTATTCTGACTCTCTGCTTTCTGTTAGATAGCCAATCCTCAAGCTGTGTTAATACTTTACTCCCAACTCCGTGTACCTTTGCCTTATACAGTTAACTTTTGTGAGGCATCTTATCGAATGCCTTCTGAAAATCTAAATACATCACATCCATCGGTTCCCTTCTGTCAACTGCACTTGTTATATCCTCATAACATTCCAGTAAATTAGTCAAACCTGACTTTCCCTTTATGAACCCATGCTGCGTCTGCTTATTGAATCATTTCATGACCCTTTGTAGTTCCTGGTGGTCTTAGACAGAATAGGAGCCGTACAAAGCTGTACCAAAAAGAATGCTTTATATGGTGCGTCTGTAAAAGTTGGTGAGTGGCATAGCGGATGTGTCATATTTCCTAGCTTCCTGAGAAGGTAGAGGCACTGGTGGTGGGCTTTCTTCAAGATAGCATTGGCGTGGAGAGATCAGAACAGATTGTTGGTGATTTGGACTCCCAGAAACTTGAAGCTCTTAACCATTTCCATTTTGACCTCAATGATGTAGACAGGGGCATATCCTCCATTAAGCTTCCTGAAGTCAATAACTATCTCCTTCATATTGTTGACGTTGAGAAGAGATTATTGCTATCGCACCATATATACATGTTTTATGTGTCAAAGTATGCAAACAAATCTACATTTTACTTGATAAACTATTCAATGTTTCTGCATCTCTCTTATCCAAATAAAACAATTTGCTGGTATTCAATTTGACAGCAAATATCCAGCCTGCTTTCAAATAAAACAGAATCATGTGGTAGAATGCATTGCTTTCCAAGAGCTTATGAAAGACTGTAATCATAAATTCTTACAGCTCACAAAGAAGTATTGAGTTCTTCATACCTATGATGACTATTTTAAAGGCCATCTAATTAGTCCCATTCTCATGCTCTTTTCCCATAACTCTGTACCCCATTTCCTGTTAATAATTACTATCAATCAGCTGCTGCTGCTCTTTGAGGTAATGCACTAAGACCATAATCATTTTTGAAAAAAAATCATCTTTCCTCCCTTCACTGGTTCTTTTGTCAGTTATCAAAAATCTGTATTCTCTGATTGCTGACCCACCTACCAATTTGAACGCTTCAATTAAATTGCTACCATCTTTACCATCTTTCAAGAATTGTATTGAGATTAATTGCAGATTGAATTTTATGTAAAATCTTGTTTACAAATCATATAGTTGCTCGTTAGGTAAAGGTGGAGAAGATCCCAAATTAACTAGTAATTTGAATATGAAGCTTATATCTTTACTGTTCTGCAAACCTTAAGTTTAAGTTGGCAATTGGAACAAGTAGTAATCTATCTTCAATCAATTAACTACGGTTCCTATTTTTAAGAGAACCATGATTTTGAACATTGAGTACATCTCTGAAAAAGAAATGAATTGTTTATAAATAAAACACTAGATCCTACATCATTCATGTCTTAAGCATGCAATGGCTTTGAAAACTGATAGTAATAGCGCCTATGTGCATCTGTGAGGTAAAATGACGTCACTGTTGGTCTTGTTTTAATTTATCATTGAATTTTGTCATTAATTATTTTCTGCTTTTTCCCTCTCTATATTTCCCCTTTCCTTTTCTGAAATTGCTGACTCATACGGAAATGTAGATCTGTTGATACTCCCTTTGTCATCTCTATCAAGTGGTATTCTTATTGTATGGGCAATAATATTATATTTGGATTTAATATTTAACAACTAAGATACGACAAACCACTTTTGTCCTCACTGGCTATTCACAGATGCTTACTTTCAAGCATACATAAAAGGATAGGGATCAGGCACAGAAAGCCTGAGTGATTTTTCTTTGACATAGAGATGCTGGCATTGGACTGCAGTAAACACAGTAAGAAGTCTCACAACACCAGGTTGTTGAGACTTCTTACTGATTTTCTTTTTTCCATTCTTGTTCCAGGGCACTAAAGCCAACTCTAGTGCAAACAATTGCAACTTTGATTGGGGATATCTTTCTGTATGGTTAGTTTTGAACAAGAATATTATGCAACAGAACTAAATCAAAATTTATTAACTTTTCTCAAGTACTGACTTTAATTTCAGGTTGTCGAAGTCAACCTGTTACTGCTGGATTTGGCGTGGAAAGTTCTCTGCAGACTCCTGCTCCTCGTAGGTTTGCCCCTGTACCAATGTCTAAAGATGTTCAAGTTCAGCAGAAGAAGACAAAGTCTGTTATTCAGAAGGCCAAAGTGAATGCAGTGTCCACCCATAGAAATCAAGGTATGGTTAAAAAAATAGATCCAGTAGCCACTGTGTAAGTTATAAAAGTACATTTCATTGAAGACACCAAAATTTGAATAGAAAATTCATCCTACAAATAATACTGTTTGGTATGAGTTGATCTTTTCCTCCAGCATTAGTTGCTGTTGTCAGAATGATGCTGCTCAGGACTGACATGAAGTTTCGTAGATACAAAGCATTAAGTTATTCAACAGTGCATTGCAAAATAATGGTAAAAGTTCTAATGTAAATCATGGGAAATATTACTTCAGTTGTACTGTTACATATTATCAAGATTAATTTCTAACGTTAAAACTCTGACTAATTTATCAGGAACAAATTCAGTTCTTGTTCATCAGGATTACAGAAAAGGCAATGCTAAACTGAAACCATAAGTAAGATGAGATTTTGGAACATTTTTAGGAAACTCATATAACTAAAAAGAAAAGATCAATATTTAACATTGAATTAGCAATGAAATATCCAGAGGCAAGTGTGTGTATGAAAGATTTGGAAACTTAATTGTTTTATTTTTATTTCATGTATGTGTTTTACAGCCTGCATGTTTTACGCTGCATTATAAACATGCTGAGTTGTCTTTTACTGTTGGGTATGGGAAATTTACTGAAGATTAAATTTTTGTTTTTCTTCAATGAGGATAGTTTAGGATACCATACTTTATAATAGAGTCATAGAGCACAGAAGTTTTGCCAATGTACATTGAATTGTAGATGAGATAGCCTATTTCCTTTGTGAAGCTAAGCCAACATTTTTTCAGTCTCCAACTTTTGTTGACTCTTCAAAAGAGATGTGCAGTTAGTTTCATTTCCCTGGCACTTATCCCTGTATTTTTTCTTTCTGGAGTATATAACTAGTTCCATTTTAAAAATGAAAAATCTGCTTTCACAACCATTTCAGGCATTGCATTCCACACCATGACATGTATTCCAAGATCAAGCTTTTGGTCATTTCTCAATTTTTTTTGGCTCACTTTCTTTAAAACGCAGTGAAGCTGTTTGTTACAATATTTTTCTATATTAATTGCAAGTTGTTGCTGCTGTTTCCAGAGTTAAAAGAAAAAATTTAAATGTTAACATAAAAAAAATTTCAAGAAGTCATATTTGTGGAATTAAAAGTATATCCTGGATACAATTATTTTAGTTTTATACCATGGAATAGAGTGTGTAATCTGTGATATTAAATCTGTCTTTTTAACTAGATTTATAATTCAGTGAGCACCATGTCCCAAATAGATAATGTTTAAATAAGCCAATTTATGGGCAGAACTTAATGGGGCTTGCTTGTCCGGCCATGATGCTGGGGAGAGGCACAGAGAAAACTGGTTGGGAGTTCTCACATTCAATTTTCAATAGCGGAAAAACTGTCCTGAAGTTAGTGGGGATGGGAAAGATACCATGTGGTAAACATGCTTGGAATAGCAGGATATCAATTAATGAATTACTGGGTAACAAAAGAATCAACATCTCAAAAAAATAAAATTTCTACATTTTGATGCCCTGATTATAACATTGTATCACATGTAACTTCCATAGTAGATTCAAATGCATAGCTTTGTTGTATGATCTGCTCAGCACGAGGAAATGGTAAATTGTTGGCTTAGCATCACAAGGGAAATGCGATATCTCATCTGCAACTCAATGTAGGCTGGTAATCAGCAGTCTTAATCCATTCACGTTTCATCAGTCAGCCCAAATTAATTAATACTTAATTTGACATTTACAATTGGCTCCTAACATGACATTATTCTTATAGCTGTCAGATAATACCTTGAAGGGTTAACCCATGAACAGATTACGTGCTTTGAGAATTAAGAGAATGTAAAACTTGAATTTTCCTCCAACAGTGATATACCAGGGATTTTTGTATTGTGACCAGTATGTGTTTCAGTTATGTGGATTTCCAAAGAAAATAAGTTCTCAGATCTTTTGGGTTTAATCAAATTGGAAATAAGTTTTGAACACGTACATTGCTCTCACATAGTGAGATAAACTGAAAAGCATCAAATGTTAAAGTGTGAACGTATAGTCCTATTATCTATGTGGACAAAAATGCTTACTAGCTCTCCTGATGTTTGGAATTGTCAAATCAGTGGTTGCAAATTCTAATTGTCCGCAAGTCTATACTTATGGAAAGTATCAATGGGTAAGGTGAACTATTTCAGTAATCCATTGCTTTTGATGTTGTGTATGCATATATGGCTTTCCTCGTAATGCACAATGTCACCACAACAAACTATTAATTTAATCGGAAATATTTGCGTGCAGTGCAAATGCAACATACGCATGCTTGGCACAGTTTGTACCACCCTGTTATCTGGGTTAGGAGTGCGGGTTAAACTCTTTAATGAGATTTCAGATCATAATTGAATCCAGAATTGATTAATTCAAGAGAAGGGAACCCTGAGTTGATGTGGTGTGGTATTGGTGCGGCCTTCATGTTGCAGCACATTTAACAGATCAAGACATTGTTCAATTTCTTTTAAAAGATACTTTTGGTATGATAACCAAGCCCTAGAATAAGCTACTTGTCATTTGATGATTCCACAGGATTTTGTTTTCTGTCTGAGCTATGTTTTCATTTTATTTGACCTTAATACTGACAGCAAGTGAGGTGATTTTTTTCACTCTGAGTATGGTTGCAAGTAGTCACCTGAGTGAAATCCAACTTTAAGTTTCATCCAGTACATTTCATGTCACCATATAGAATTATTTATACTGAGAGCCTTTTGAGCAGTTAGCAGCTTTCTCATGTTTGAACTATTACTGCCCTAAGAGATATATTGATTACCAGGAACTTGATTTGAACCAATACAGTATTGCTTCAAGAAATCCCAGTGTTCTTCAAGTACTTTCTTTGACATATGCAGTGTCATATATACCTTCCAGTTTGAGTTAACAGGTAGGACTACAATCAAACTCTGCCTGGATTTCCTTTCAGGGATCCAATCAGGTAAAATCTGTTTATTTCGGAATTTTATTCTTACAAGCTTGATCTCTACTTATGAGGTTTCAATGTGGATGATCTATTGAGCACTCCAATGACCAGGTGATCAAATGTTTCTTGGAAAGATTTAATTTCAAGTCAATGACTATGGTGCATCCTGAAATATTTGTCTCTTTCATTGAAGCGAACTATTTCTTTTATCCTCGTTTGTCATTGTTGCAGTTAGTACAGATGATATAATCCATCTGTTCTGTGCATCTCTTGTGGTGTTCTTAAATTAATTGACGTAACCTGAATTTTCATGCTTTTATCACCCATTGCCAGGCAGTATTGTGCATGGCAGGAAATGGGTTGAGGATCTCTTAGACGTTTTTTTTTCTCCTCCCCACTTTTTGTGCGACATTTCTATACATATTTTAGAAGATGTGGCAGGATACAATTTTTGTCATCACCATTTTTTAATCTCTTATGTAAATCACATTCCTTGAAAACAGAAATTATTGGGTAGTAAGGCAGGAGTCAGTTGAGGTGTTCACCAGCTGGTATGAAAGTCTTTGTTCAATCACTAATGATTTTCATCATTGTTTTCTACTTTTGGCTCCTATTTCGTGGTCTGTGGTGCTTTTTTTGCTTGTTTACTCCTCACCTCTCCCACCACCCTCTATGCATGCTCTGTGGAAATGATAATGGCTGTTTCTGAGAATGCCTTCTATCTCTTTTGAAAGAATAAAGATGCAATGGAATGAGGATAGACTGGCTGAGTAGTACAAAAGGCACATGGCAGCCACCTGCACTCACTCTACTTCAGAATATGAAACATAATAGTAGCTGATCCAGGGACTTTGCTTTAAGAGAGATGCTATTAATGCCACATGTTGTAGCCCTATCCACATCCCACATGTGGCATATGCAGTGCATTTTCATTGGCTATTTAGACCACAGCCATCATTAAACTTTATTTTTGCATCTTACATACTGCCAGTGGATCAATAGCATTGTTATCTAATCAGCTTTGCACAAATGTATAAGTCCATTGTTGATCAACCAATCCGTTGAGTTCCTTATGGGTAAATGGTAGTAATGTGGAACCCTCTAATTTTATCAGGTTTCTGAATTCATCATTCACATCCACATGGCCATACATGTTACCATTATCAGGTATATCACTTGTGTCCATTCTTCCAGTGTAACTTGAGCTCATTCAATTCTCTGCTGCCAATATCCTCAATTCTCATTCATCCATCACCGCTGTGCGTGCTGACCTATATTGATTCCTGGTTGGACAATACAATTTAATTTTTTTTACTCCCTTTAATTCCCTCCATGGCTTTTCCTTCCATATGTTTGTAACCTCATCTAGACCTCTGCATGCCTACAATTGTTGAACATCTACAAGACATGGGTCAGGTGTTTGATGGAATATTTTCCACTAGCCTTGATGAGTGCAGCTCAACAACACTCAAGAAGTTCAACACTATCCAGAACTAAGCAGCCTGGTTGACTGACATCCCCTCTTCAACCTTCGCTAGTATATCATTCACTGTCTCCATCACCGATGCACAGTGGCAGCAGTATGTACCATCTACAAGATGCACTGCAAGAATTCACCATGCTCCTTCAACAAACCTTCCAAACCTGCAACTTCTACCATCTAAAAGGGCAAGGGCAGCAGATATGTGGGAATATCACCACCTGCATGTTCCCTTCCAAGCCACACATCATGCTGACTTGAAACTCTATCATTATTCCTTTACGGTCATTGGGTCAAAATCCTGGAATTTCTTTATGAATGGTATTCTGGATTTTTTTCAGAACCACTTGGTCCAAATCTGAAGAATAGAGCTGAATTCCAGAGGTGAATTGAGAATGACAGTGGTTGGCAATAAGGTAGTATTTGAATGAGTGTAACATCAAGGAGCCTTGGTAAAATAAAAGTCAATGGAAATTGGGAAGGGTTTGGGGAGGAAGCCGCCCACTGGCTGGAATCCAGGTTCACGTTGTTAGAAGCCAATCATCTCAGCCCTAGTACTTTGCTACAGGATTTTTCTCAGGGTAATTTCCTAAGCCCAGCCTTTTTAACTGTTCTTATCAATAGCTTTCCCTCCATCACAAAATCTAAAGTGGGATGTTCTCTGATGATTGAAAAGGTTCAGTTCTATTCATAAATCCTTAGATAATGAAGCAATCCCTGATGACATGCATGACATGGGCAACATTCAGGGTTGAGTCGATAAATAGGAAGTAACATTCACATCACCCAATATCCAGGCCATAGCCATCCCCAACAACAAGAGAGATATTAAATTTAAAGGCTTCACTTTTCAAAAAAAACACTTGTCAGATTCAAGATAATTTCATCTGGGTTTGATGTGTGCTAGAATTTCTTTGCTGATTTTAATGGCAAGGTGGTCATAGTGCAATGGACTTCCAAAAAGTACTTGACAGACTTGTGAGCAAATTTAGAACTTGTGGAGTAAAAGGAACAGTAGCAACATAAATAAGAAATTGACTCAGTAATGTTAATGGACATTAACATTAACATTACTAGTCAATTTCTTATTTATGTTGCTATTGTTCCTTTTTTCAGACTGGGAGAATATTTATAGTCAAGTTTTCCAGAGGTTAGTATAAGAGTCCTGCTCCTCTTGATATATATTTATGACGTGGACATTGCTGTACATGGCATTATTTCAAAATTTGTGGACAATACAAAATTTGAAGTATTATAAACTATGGGAGGATAGTGTAGAGCTTCAAAAGGTCACAGATTGATAGAATGGTTGGACATGTGGTAGATGAAATTTAATGCAGGGAAACATGAAGAGATTCATTTTGATACGAAGAACGCAGGTAGACAATGTTAGAAATCGGGTACAATTCTAAAGGTGGTGCAGGAGCATAGCGATCTAGGTGTTATATTCATAAATTGTTGAAGGTGACAGGACAAATTGAGAGTATGTTTAACAAAACATACAACATTCTAAGAGTTATTGATAGTGATGTAGGTAAGGACGTTAAACTTGTATGGAACTTGTTTAGCTTCAGTTGGAGTGTTATGTCCAGTTCCAGGCCTTGCATTTTAGGAAAGATGTGAATGGTTCCATGATGTAACTTCAGTTACATAAATGGATTGGAGAAGTCGGGCCTGTTTTTCTTGAAGGAGGTAAGGTTGAATAGGGTTATTCATCATGAGGGGTCTGGAAACAGAACATAGGGAGAAACTGTTCCCCTTGGTGCAGGTATTGCGAACCAGAGGGCTCAAATTGAAGATAATTGGGAAAAGAAACAATGGCAAATGAGGAAATACAGCAAGTTATTAGAATCTGGAATGCTCTGTGTGAGAGTGTGATAGAGGCAGATAAGGTCAAGGTTTTCAAGAGGGAATTGCATTATTTGAAATTGAAGGAAGTATTGGGCTGCTGGGCGAAGTTGAACAATTGGCATGAGGTGAATTGCTCCTTGGGCAGCCAGCACAGTTGCATTGGACCAAATGGCACCCCCCTGTGCTGTAATCTTCTCTGATTTTGCAATTTATTAAATAAAGACTTATTTCAACATACAATGATGGCTGTCAGTATCTCTAATATTTTAAGAGTCAGTTGTGTCTAAGTTTGCTATGGGTTCAATTTTCACTCCAGAAACTTGAGAACAGAATGTAGCTTGATGGTTTAGAGCCATAATGAGAGAATGCCACTTTGCTGTCTTTCAGATGAGACATTAAACAAAGGTCTGCCCTCTCAGGGCATTTTCCTAAAGTCCTCTTCAATGCTCACCCTCCACAAACATGTAAAAGAATGGGTGTTCTGGCCATTTTCACAATACTGGTTGGTATTTGCATATTTACTGCTGTGTTTTCCACGTTACTGGAGAAATAAGAGCAAGATTATGTTTTTCGAGTTGTTCCTCCATCCAAAAACAACAAAGCTGATCTTCCACCTCACTTCCACTTTCCCATGGTTGTAAAGCACTTTGGATATCCTGAGATTATGAATAACACAATATAAATTGAATTCTAATTTTAAAAGTTGTTTTCTAGAAAATAGAGACTTTAAGCTGACAAATCCATGAACTATACAATCTTATTTCTATGCTTCCAGCATAAAGAAAAAAAAGCATAATATATAATTAAATCTTATCAAATATATCCTTATTGCTAATTGTTAACCTTTCATACAAGGTTACTCATCTGCCAATGTTATTTGTTAATGTTACATTTAACAGTGAGATACTGTATTTATCTGAGACTAATATGGTTCATATAAGTGCTGATAATTCCCAGTAATGTTTCATAGATTTGTACTTTTTGGTACTTGTTTTCTTTAAAATAATTTGTAATGACAGTTGTAAATTAATCCTATCACATTGCTGAATAGGAATCCAAGTGACTGCTTAAGCAAATAAGTTCATTTGTCTTATTTGGGCAGTACAGTGGCTGAGAGCTTATTTAGCAAATGGAATGATGGTTTGATTTATTTCAGCTCACTGATTACCATTCTCAGTTGCACTCTTAATGGAAGGATCCAACCAAAGCTCAGATGTTCCCTACAAAGAATGGGAAAGTGTGAGTTAAATATTCTTAAGGTTGCACTTGTGAACAACTATTTTAGTGTTACATTATGTAAATGTAAGATTGCTCAATGAATATTCTAAATTTATTAACTCTGTTCATCATTCCCAAACAAATATTCTGCAGATTTTCAATGGAAATGCAATCTGATTTTGTGCTTTCAGAGCAGTTTCAAATCATACTATATTCCTGAGGTCTGCTAGAAGCAAATTTAAATAAATCAGTAAATTAATGTCATAGCTTCTACTAAAATGTAAAATATTTTAAAGAAAATGGAGGCATGATGGGTAGAGATTTTGTGATTTTTGACAGATGGCAAAGTGCCATGAAGATAATTAAGCTGTGGGATATTGTTAAAGCTATTTTGAAGCCAAAATTATCAAATTGAAAGAACTAAGGACTTACTACATCCATTTTCAGTATTCTATTTTCTCTAAAAAGGGGGTATCTTTTTAGTTTGCAACCTATTCATTGTTTTTTTTTATTTTTTCATGGGATGTGGGAAAGGTTTGCACTAGTTGTCCATCCTTAATTGCCCTTGAACTGAATGGCTTGCTGAACTATTTAAGAGGGCATTTAACAATCAGCCACATTGGTGTAGATCTGAAGTCACAGGTTAGCCTGACCAGATAAAGGTAACAAATTTCCTTCCTTAAAGTTGATTGGTGAACCAAATTACGTTAACACAACAGTAGAATCATGTTGCTGCTTTGAAAAATCATACATGAGATTTAAGTCACATCAATTGCAGTATATTCTCCCAGGAAGGTACTATCTGCCTGAAAGATGATGTCCCTGTTTCTATCGTTCCAAAAATAGCATCTCAAAATTTGTGAATTTACTTCAAACCATCTGCCATTGCACTCAGCAGGAATTGTATTCCTTAACTCACAATCAATTTCCAGTTTATTTCAGGTATCAGAATCAGTTTCTGGGGATCTGTATGTATAGCTCAATGACTAGAGGTTGATGATGTACCCATTGTCCTGAGACAATTCAGTATTTTTTATGTAAAGACTTATCAGAGATCGTCTGTATCAGTGAGCTGGTTTTATGAAGCTATTGTTGACTGGAAGAATTCAGAATATTTTCTTAGAAAACCATTTTGACAGCATAGAGACAATGGAAGGAATTAAAAGGTAGAAATGTGTGTCATTGTCCTATGTATAGATGCAATACCCATGTTTTGTTTGGAATTGGAAGGCTGTAGAGATGATAAGTGGGACAGAAAGATAGCTACATGCAAGTCATGCCTAACATTGATCTGAAGAGGTACAGTAAGTAAAATATTTAATTTATTTAAAATGTCTCAGGAATCTGTATAACCCAAGAAAGTTGCACATGCAACTGATGCATGTGCTTAAAAATCTTTTCTAGAACATAGAACATTACAGCGCAGAACAGGCCCTTTGGCCTTCGATATTGCGCCGACCAATTAGGAAAAAGCAACGACCCTCTAACCTAAACCATTCCCTTTTCGTCCATAAACTTATCTACTAACCTCTTAAACGCCACCAAACTTGGCGCATCTACAACTGCAGCAGGCAGGGCATTCCATACCCTTACCACCCTCTGGGTAAAGAACCTACCTCTGACATCCGTCCTATAACTACCACCCCTTAATTTAAAGCTATGTCCCCTCGTGCTAACTTTCTCCATCCTACGAAAAAGGCTATCACTGTCCACCCTATCTAAACCTCTAACCATCTTATATGTTTCAATAAGGTCTCCTCTTAGCCGCCTTCTTTCCAACGAAAACAACCTCAAATCCCTCAGCCTCTCTTCATAAGACTTGCCCTCCATACCAGGCAACATCCTGGTAAACCTCCTCTGTACCCTCTCCCATGCCTCCACATCTTTCTTATAATGCGGGGACCAGAACTGTACACAATACTCCAAGTGCGGCTGCACTAGAGTTTTGTACAGTTCTGAATTGTTTCTGAACAACAATTACAAATATCCTGGACATTTTAAAGAAATTGTAAGTTTTTTCATTGTTTCTAGGTTAAAGGATGTCACCTACTCCTGAGAAAAATTAACTTCATCATAGTAAAGTTAGTACAGCAAATTGTTAACATGATAAACACTTTAACAACTAGTGTATTACACTTTACACTAGTAACAACCATATCATTTTGTATTTACAAAACAAGGTTCATTGCAAACATAGTGTTATTTTACAATTTTATACATTTATCTGGCTTTAAGATATTGTTGCCCCTTGATTTTTAAACTCTTGACAAGGCATTTGCAATCATTGTTTCAGGTGGCAATATGTACAATATTTTAGTGTAAGTAGCTACAACAAACTCCACTAAAACCCATTTGCTTCTTGGTTTTGAAATTTTATATTGCTTTTTATTAAAATCTGTATTGGACTTTGTACAATGAGAATCCTTGATCAGTATTTGTGATGGACCCAAAGATTTTACAATTTGTTTGATCTGATTAACTTTCTCAAGTACAACATTCCTAATTCCTAGCTAAGCATCTTGCTTCTGGGTACTGGTGGCTGTGAATTGGAATTCAAGAAGGAATTCTCTGTCATATCACTTCTTACCCTCTGGCTTCAACATTATCTTCATTCTTCTTTAAATCCAGACAATAAATTGCCATCAGGATTTTCACATTTTTAAACAGACTCTGTGCCTTCTGTTCAGGATTTGGCTTCTGAGCTCCATTTTCTTCCATGTCCAATTCCTGGGAAGTTCCTTTACCAACCAACCATCCAAATTGTTGCTTCTAACAGTTAAATTCACCTCATCTTGCCTAAATTCAGGATTATCTCTAATTTATTATATTTTCAAGTTATTCTCCTTGATTTGGTTTTCTCTTCCAGGGAACAATGCCTTCTTTTGTTGTTTGTTCTTATATCAAGAATAATCCTCTTTTGCTGCTATATTTTATTCATGTTAGGTCAACGTTGAGCCAAAAGAGCTTGCTAGTCCTGTTTATTTAATTCTCAATTTTTCTTAATTATTTTTGCTTTTTGTTCTGAACTGTGAAGCTGTGCCTCATTTCTTTCTAGCAATGTGACTTTATTTTGAAGTTTTAATTTATCCTTTCTTGCACCTCCTTCAAATTATGTTTTCCTTCTATTTCATTGTTAATTTCAAATGCTCCTGTCATCTGCTTTGTCTCATCTTGTTCACACTTTTTCTGCGTTTTTTTAATTCAGGTGACTTTAACTCATCTACTCTACAACTGCCAATGTTGTTAAATTAATCTGGCTAAATGTCTGACTCTTTGGACACATCTTTAGTTGAAACATTGATTTTCACATCCTGTTTACTGCAAGTTATTGATTATTTTAAGTTTCTCAGCTTTTCCTGTACAACTTCACTTTCAATGCTTAGAACATGCTTTTGTGAAATGACTGGAGAAAATAATACCTTCTTCCCAACCACACCGTTTCCTCACAGGAAATCAACATCTTCAGTGGGTAAAGAGAGAATGATACCAACAATAATAAGACCAATGACTAAACCACATTTTAAATTAGTATTATATAAAGGAATAGGTAAACAATTTTCATCAATACTCTGAATCAATAGTTTGAAATTCAATGAATCTTTTGGAGAAAGCTTCATGCCACTATCAATATCAGTGACTATGCTGATGCTGTATCTATAAGGATAGTAATCAATTTGCCTGGCTACCCTGAAGAACGTGGTATATTTCACTCAGGAGTAATAAAAATTTTCCATATCTTTCCATTACCTGATTTATCCTCAGTGAAGATGGGAGATGTTTGTTGCTTGAATTTACTAGCTTGGACATTATCAGTTGGAGGAACTGAACAAACATGATAGGCTCAGTTTTTCCTGAAGAGGTTACTTTGGATCATCCTCATCTTTCCCTGCCAATGTATGCACTTTGGGACCTTTCCCTTTCCAAACTTAATTTTTCCTTCTCTAAATGTACTTTTTCTCTTTCCATTTTTTAAAATTTCTGATTGAAGTCTTGCTAGTTCTATTTGATTACTAGCAGAACTGTCTTTTTTTCCCCCAACAACATTTGAATCATCTCTGCCTTCTTCACTCCTACTTTTAAGCTGACAGCAATTTCATCTGCTGCAGCCTTCAGATTATCTTTTGTCAACTGTTCCAATCCCTGTCTCTTCACCAAGGCATGAGCATTAAAGGCATTTGTGTTGATTCCCAATGAATACAGTAAAAGTAAATGTGAAATTTTTTTCGTTGAAATTGTGGAAAATTCTAATGAGCAGATTTTGCAGCCTAATGGAAATCTATCCTGATGAGTCCCCAAGGAGACTAACAAATCAAAAGGATCAATTTACTGAATGACCCCAATGAATAAAAATGGCCAAAGTTTCACTTCTCTGGGTTTTACTTTAACAAACCAAAATGAACCTAACTTAAGCATGAATTAACAGGCAAATTGAAGTAAATGTAAGTTGTAAATAGCATTTTAAAGATATAGAAAAATGGAGATCTCAGATTTCTCAACCATTCAGCAAATATGGCAACAATCTCAGCCACAAAAGTCCTTCAAAATTCTGTCTTCTTCAGTTAGAGCTCCAGTTTATTTACTTAAAGGGATAGAAATCAGGGTAAAACAAACAAACCAAATCAGTTAGTACACAACCAGAATTCAAAGTTGTCTTCAGTACAATATAATGATCTTCCACATTAGAGCAAATGGCTAGTAGCTCTACTTTTGCCACTGACAAAATGTGCTACATGCTGGCAGAAAAGCAATCATCAGAGCTGAAGCATCAAAAAAAATTGAGAGCTTTGAAACGCAAAAAAAATTGAGAGCTTTTTATACCTTTGCCTAAATATAATTGCTTCTGTTCTGAAAAGAAAGGGAATCTGACAATGTTAGAAATGCGGTCCAAGTTCAGAGTGAATTGAGAACAGACAATGCTCATTGAAGCTTGTCGTTAGGACTTTTCCCCAGTTAGGAGTGGCTTTTGGACAGGGAAAGGATCAAGAAGGGCAAAGTGACTGATCTATGATATCACAATAAAACAGTTGTGAATCATCAGAATGTCTTCTGTTGCCTAATTCAGTAAATGGATATTCATTTGTAAAATGGCCATCATCTTTCTTTAGATGTTTCTATGTTACTAAATTTTTAGACTGCTTATTCAACATGCAGTACTGGATGAGCAGAATTTTTTTTCAGTTAAGTAATGGGAAGATGAAATTTTATTTTTTTTTCGTCTCTGCTCCAAACTCTGTTGCCTAGCCACTGACTCCATCCTTCCTCTGGCAACTAGTAATTAACCAGACTGCTCATGATCTTAGTGCCATATTTTACACTGACATGATCTTCTCTGCATATCTATGCCATTTTTCAGACCACCTGTTTTCACCTTTGTAATGTCACCCAATTTACCCCTGCCTGAGCTCATCTGATGCTGAACCTTCACTGATACCTTTTGTTATCTTTAGACTTGACTATTCCAATACATATCTGGTGGCTTCCCATATTCTACCTTTAGTAAACTTGAGATCATTAAAAACTTTGCGCTCTCAATCCTAACTTGCAATAAATCCAGTTCATCTTACACTCCTATGTTTGCCGATCATCATTGGCTCCCAGTCAAGCAATGTTTTGATTTGAAAATCCTTGTCCTTCCTCCATGCCATGCCCTCTCCACCTCTGTAGCCTTGATTGGCCCCACAGTCTTCAGAAATATCAATAATCATCTAATTCTGGCCTCATTGAGCATTCACATTACAATCACTTCACCATTGGTGGCTGTAACTTTACCTATCTAGGCCCTAAGCTCCCTGCAATACCTTTCTTCAATTTCTCTCTGTCCCTCTCCTTCATTAAAGATACTCCTTAAAATCTACCCTTTTGATCAAATTTTTGGGCACCAGACAATATTTCCTTATGTAGCTGGGTGTCATATTGTAATGCTTTGTGAAGTGCCTTGAGATATTTTATGACATTAAAGCTGATATACAAATATAATTTATTGTTGAGAAATGAAAGGGTGATAATGTAGCACTTCTGATCAAGATTGCTTAATATAGAGAGTGTATCAACTTCTAAATGCCCTAATGTGAAATACAGTTGTTTCTCATTTAATTGAGGACAGTGCACATGATTTATAAAAGGCACGTTGAGTCTGACAAACTTAATATTGTTCCTGAAGGAAATAACAGTTCATTGTTATTGAAAGAAATGGATGGTGTGTATATAATGATTTTTGAAAGACACCATTTGATAACATCTATGTTGGAAGCTTGCTAAGCTAAAAAAAAGTGTGATATTACAGGGAATATGGTAGTATGAACATCTGGTGGATTGTTCTACGTTATAAGTGATGTGGAGATACTGGTGTTGGACTGAGGTAAGCACAGTAAGAAGCCTCTCAATACCAGGTTAAAGGCCAACAGATTTATTTGCTAGCACAAGCTTTCAGAACGCTGTCCCTTCATCGGGTGAGTGGAAAATTGGGTTCACAAACAGGGCATATATAGACACAAATTCAATTACAAGACAATGGTTGGAGTGTGAGTCTTAACGGGTAATCAAGTCTTTACTGGTGCATATAGTGAGTGGAGAGAGGTTAAGCACGGGTTAAAGAGGTGTGAATTGGCTCAAGCCAGAACAGTTAGTAAGATTTTGCAACCCCAGGCAAGTCATGTATGTCTATTCATCTGTTAACATCTCTCGACAATTACCAGGCAGGAATGTTCTCTTCCTGTTAGGAAACAGTTTGGTAAAGTCTGGCAACATCAGTTTTAAATCCAACCGATTTATTTGATAGTGAATCTGCGAGCTTTCGGCCTTTGTGGCCTTCGTCAGGCGAATGACGAAGGCCACAAAGGCCGAAAGCTCGCAGATTCACTATCAAATAAATCGGTTGGATTTAAAATTGGTGTTGCCAGACTTTACTGAGTTTACCCCAGTCCAACGCCGGCATCTCTACATCAGAAAACAGTTCAGCAGTTAAGGTCATTCAGCCTCTGATCTTCGGGTAAGTGTTTTCCAAGGCTGCCTTCAAGACAGACAGCATAGAATTGCCGAGCAAAAACTGATAGCCAAGTTCCTCACACATGAGCATGGCCACAACCGGGATCTTGGGTTCATATACTTTCTGTAAACTCCATGACTTGCCTCAGCTTACAAAATCTTATTAACTGTCCTGGATTGAGACAATTCAAACCTCTTTAACCTGTGCTTAACCCTCTCTCCACTCACATTGAGATTTGATTATCTGTTACCATGTGTATGACTGTGCTGCCAAGATCAAAGATTTCAGCAGCAAGCTGATTAAAATGTTGTATCTCAATGTTAAGAGTTACATTCCAACCATTATCTCCTAATTGAGGTTGTGTCTTTTTATGCCCTGTATGTGAACCTAATTCTCCACTCACTTGACAAAGGGCACGCTCTGAAAGGTCGTGCTATCAAATAAACCTGTAAGACTTTAATCTGGTGTTGTGAGATTATTTACTGCACATTATATGTAGAACAGGTGGCAAAATGGTTCACAGTGCTGCCTCTCAGTGCAGGGACCCGGGTTTGTTTCCCAGCTTGGGTCACTGTTGCGTGGGTTAGGTGGATCAGCCATGCTAAATTGCCCCTAGCATTGGGGGGACAGGCTAGGGATTATGGGGATAGGGCTGGGTAGATTGTGATCGGTGCAGACTCAGTGGGCCAAATGTCCTCCTTCTGCACTGTAGAATTCTATCATATGAATACAAAATCCATACAATGACTGAGAAGACTAGAGAAGAACTCTTCATTATGTTACAGTCTGGTTAGAGGCCACTAACTTTAAAGTAGACACATTTTGAAATCCCAATTATCCACTAAGAAACCCACAGTTTTAAGCAAGTGACTTAGCTTTGCTGTACAAATTCAGAAAAATAAATCTACTTACAATATCTAGCTTATAAGCTAACATTCAGAATTAACATGAAGTAAACATGAATTAACAGGCAACCTGTGGTTGAACCACACCATTTTGCAAATTAAATGGCAGATGTAACCAAGACCGATCCCTTTAATTTCTTAGCAATCCATTAGGTGTCAGTGACCAGTGTGAATCACAACACCTTATTAAAACTGTCTTCCATACAAGAAATTTCAACTGTTAGTTTCGAAGATCAAACTCTGAATTCCTTCAAATGTTGCCTTGACTCTGAACTGTTACCTCCCGATGGGTCAATCACTTCTCCTGAGACTGCTTTTCACAGAGTGCACTTCCACCTCTGAATTACTGGCATAATTCCAACTGTTCTGCAGACTGCTAGCTTCAAAAAGCTGGCATTGCCCCTGGGTTTTTCCAAATTCCAGTCTTCTGGTTCCACTGAGCTATAAATGACTCCCAGGACTCTAAGCCAGATCTACCTTGAATGTAACCAATGACCTACCACCACCTTCTCAGCTTGCCAGACTTCTCTGAGCCCTAGCTGCCTTGAGTCTGCTAACAGCTCCAGGGCTTCTTGTTGAGCTGCAAACCACACAAGATCCAAAAGTGCAACTCAACTGCACTGAATGGTTCCTAGGGCTTTCCTGTGCCCTAACTGCTTGGAACATACCAACAACTGCACCTTTTCAGTATTGAGCCTCTTCCTCTGCTGCAAAAAATTCAAATGAAACTAGAGAATCTTCTTAAACTCCACTCATTTCCATCACGACATGTCAGAATTTACTGAATGCCTCTAAACTAGTTTAACTTCCAAAGAAAGTGCTAAGAAATTTGAATGGAAGGACAACAGTAAATGACTAACTATATTTAATCAGCATAATCAATGAGATATCAAAAAATAAATTAGCTTAATAGTATACCGTCATTAAAAAGAAAAAGTCAAAGAAAAATCTGGTGGATGTAAATAATAAATAGGAGTGAAGGAGTACCTATTGAAAAACAGATATTGTTTATGGATAGACCTTTAAAGATCTTGCACTGGAAGGGGGAAGGATTAAGTTGTCATGATCCACATAGAATCATAGACATAGGTAGAACTAGTAATGTGGTTCCATCGAGGGAATTTGAGGAACTAGATTTTAAATCAATATGCAGAACTCCAGGGGTAATAATTTCTGGCCTACCATTTAAACCGGATGCAAATTGGCCTATGGTTAAACAGATTAGAGAATTTGACGTGTGGCTCAGAGTGGTGCAGGAAGATATTGGTACAAATACTAGGAAAAGAGGGAGTTGCTAATTTGGGCCTCGTTCCATTTAAACTGAGCTGGGATCAACATCCTGGCAAATTTATAAGTACAACTGTGAATGGAGCTTTATTCTAAAGTAAGAGGTGAGGGGAAATTCAGAACTCCAGAAGAGAAAAGTTAAGGCAATGTAGCAGTATAACAATTTGGAAGAAGACAGCAGAGTGGAACAGGCAATAATAAACGGAAACAGTGATGTAAGTCATCACTGTGCTTGTAAATACATTGTATTTAAAAAAAGTAGACTGCATTAGAATACATTTAAACTTTATAATATTTGAAATTATAGTTGAAACTTGTACATCTGATGTGCTAAGTAATTTTACAAGATGTAAATTTTTAATTTAAACTTTATGCATCAGTGATTGAAGTTCATCCAAAACCTGGTGTAAAAAATTGCAAAGGCTTTAAAAATAAATTTAAAGCTGTTCTGTTGAGAGATGATAACTTCAAATGTTAATGTTGCTTCTCTTCACAGATGTGCCCTGGCCTGTTGAGCATTCCCAGCATTTCTCAAAATATATTTCCAGTATCTGCTGTATTTTGTTTTTATAAAAGCTTTTTAGTTGAATGCAGAAAATATTTATAATAAGGTAGACAAACTAACAGCACTTAGAGATTTTAAGAAACAAAATGCTGGAAATGCTCAATAGTTCTGGAATCATCAGTAATTTCAATCAAATCGCCTCTTACTCTTCTAAACTCTTAATGGGTACATACCTCAGGAATCAACCTGCTCATTGCAGCTCTTAGTCTTGTAAAACTTCTAACACATTTATGTTCCTCCTGAAATAAGGAGATCAATGTTATACATAATACTCCAGGTGTGATCTCACCAATACCTTGTTCAACTGATGCATTACCTTCCTACTTTTGTAATCAATTTCCCTCACAATAAATGATAACATTCTATTAGCTTTCCTAATTACTCGCTGTACCTATATACTAGCCTTTTGTGATTCATGCACAATGGAACCCAGATCCCTCCGCACTGTAGAGATCTGCAATCTCTCACTATATAAATAAGAAACTTCTTTTTTATTTATCCTGCCAAAGTGGACAATTTCACATTTGCCCAGATTTTTGCCCATTCACTTTATCTATATCCAAATTAGTGAAGGTGGTGTGGAAGATAGAGAGTATGTAGAATGTTTTTATAACAGTTTCCTGGAACAACTGGAAACAACCAATTTTAGATTTGAGGAAGGGTTAATTATTAGTCTCACAGTAAAAAAAAATGCTTGGGAAAAGTTATCCTAATTGGGTAAATGGATTGAAAGGCCTGGTGATAAATAAGCAGTAGGAAGAATTTAAAGAGACAACTAAAAAATTTAACAAAAATATATTTCATACAAAAACAAAAACTCAGTGGGAAAGATTTGTCTCTGACTACTAGGGAAGTTAAGAATTGTATTAGATTAAAAGAAGAGGCTTATAATGTTGTGAAAAGTAGTAGTAAGCCTGTGGATTGGGAAAGCAAAATGTTGATTAAAAAGGGAAAACATAGAATATCAGAATAAATCAAACAAATGTGAAACAGCTTGCAAAAGCTTTTACAGTGTAAAAAGGAGAGTAGCTAAATTGAGCTCTGATCCTATAGAAGTAGTGATCGGAGAAATTATCATCGCGAATAAGGAAATGACTGAGATGAACAAATGTTTTGTCTGCCTTCACAAAAAAAAGACACAAATTACAATACCAGAAAAGAAAAGTAACAAAGAGGCTAATGTGGATGAGGATCTTATAGAACATAGAACATTACAGCACAGAACAGGCCCTTCGGCCTTCGATGTTCCACCGACCAATATAAAAAGCAATGCCCCTCCAAACTAAACCATTCTCTTCTCTTCCATATACTTATCAACTAACCTCTTAAACGCCACCAAACTTGGCGCATCTACAACTGCTGCAGGCAGGGCATTCCACTCCCGAACCACCCTTTGGGTAAAGAACCTACCTCTGATATCCGTCCTATAACTATCACCCCTTAATTTAAAGCTGTGTCCCCTCGTGCTAGCTTTTTCCATCCTAGGAAAAAGGCTATCACTGTCCACCCTATCTAAACCTCTAATCATCTTATATGTTTCGATCAGGTCCCCTCTTAGCCTCCTCCTTTTTAACGAAAACAACCTCAAATCCCTCAGCCTCTCCTCATAAGACCTGCCCTCCATACCAGGCAACATCCTGGTAAACCTCCTCTGTACTATAATTATGGTAATTACTATCAGCAGAGATAAAGAATTAGAGAAATTAAGGGACTAAAATGTTGATAAATTCCCAGGACCTGATGGTGTATGTCCTTGGATACTAAAAGATGTAGCTGTAGAGGTATGCACAGGTTGTGATTTTACAAATTTCCCTACATTTTTACAATACAGCGAGCAGATAAGCAATTACCAAATATAGCATCACTATTCAAGTAAGGAGGGAGATAGAAAACTGGAAACTTCAGGCCTGTTAACTTAATATGAGGTGTTGGGAAATAGCAGGAATCTAATTTTTAAGAAGCCTGAACATTAGATGATTAGGAAGTAGACAATTTGCCAGTAAGTATGATCTGACTAATTTTCTGTCTCAACTCCACTTTCTCTCCTGTTCCTCCTGTTGTTTTTATCTCCTAAGAGATAAAAATAAATACAGTCTTGAACATATTCAATGATTGCACGTCTACAACTCCAGGATTTTGACCCACTGCTATATTTCCAAGTCAGGATAGTGAGTGACTTGAAGGGGAACTGCTGCTCTTGTCCTTCGAGATGGTAGTGATCATGGGTTTGGATGGTGCTTGGTGAATTCCTGCAGTGCATCTCATAGATAATACAGATGGCTGCCACTGTTCATCAGCAGTGGAGCAATTGAATGTTTGTGGAAGGGCTACCAGTCAAGTGGGCTGCTTTGTCCTGGATGGTGTCAAGCTTCTTGAGTGCTCTTGGAGCTGCACTCATCCAGACAAGTGGAGAGTATTCCCTTATATTTCTGACTTATGCCTTGTAAGTAGTGGACAGACTTTGGGGGGGGGATCAGGAACAGAGGCAGACTTGCAAAGAAACACTTCATGCTACGGCATTAGGCCCCTGAGCAGTAAGGAGGCCCCATGCAGGCCAGTGGCTTTGGGGTACCAGTCAGAGCCTGAGAATTCTGAATTTGCTGATGGGTTCAAATGAGTCTATCAGCAACTAGTGCAGAGCAACATTGACCTCTGATCTGAGTGGATAAACACTGTACAAGATCATTGAGAGCTTCGTGACTTTGGAGGAGAGAGCACCAGTAACAAGGATCATATTTTTTAAAACAGCAGCAACCTAGGTTACCTAACCAGGAAGGCAAGATAGCCAGACAGGCACTCATGAGCTTGAGGGCCAAGCGAAGAGGGCAAGCACTGGCTGGCAGTCTTCAAGGGGAGCAACATGGGCCAACTCTCAACCCCATGTTAGGACTGCTAGTACGAATGGGCAACCAAAGTATAAAAAAGAGGCAAGCCAATTTCTGAGCTGAGTCAGGGATCAATGGAGGCTACAGCGGCCAAATCCAACATCAAGCTTTGCTTGGGTATGAAGATCGAAGAGGAAGTGCTAGTGGTTGTCGAAAGGGAATAGTGCAAGTTGACCAAGCCAACAACAATTTTGAGAGGACTGCTGCACAATGAACTGAGGGCAGCTTAAGGAGGCAAGATGGCAGGCGAGACATCTAATGAGTGAGCCAGTACAGAGTGAGCCTGAGATTGTTGTCATCAAGCAGAGGTGAGGTGTGAGGGTTGAGGAGGTGCCAGTGGTTGTTTGGTGGTGGTGGGGGGGGCACTGGGGTGACTCAACATGGTCAGCATGGCTGAGGGAACTGTTGGGCAAAGACGAGGTGAGACCAGAAAGGCAGAAGCTGAGGCAGCCAGTGAATGAGCCAGCACATTTCCTGAGATTGTTATTGAGCAGAAGTGAGTTGTGAGGGCTGAGGAAGCACCAGCAGTCATTGAGGGGAGCAGTGGGTGATGTGACCAGGCTAAAAGTCAGGCTGAGGAGGGCGAGTCAGCAATGAACCAAAAGTGAAGGCAAAGGCTGAGGAGGTCTGGCCAACTAAGGGCGAGATTGACGCCATACCTTAGCTAGGTAGCCAGTGAGCCCTCACAACAGCAAGGTAGTCGAGTAAGCAGGGACAACTTGGATCCCAAGGCTGAGGATGGCAAAAAAAAGCCTGCTCTTTCAGAAAATTTGTTCATTAAAACCAAGAAAGGTTAGTCAAAAAAAGCAACACATCAATCTGGCAATCAAAATTGCAAAAAATTGATGGCACAGCAAGAGATGAAGCTAGGCAAAAAGATAGTTTTTCATTTTGCTTTAGAAAGTTTTAAGTACTGAGCACAGCACAAATTGCACATTCATCCTCATCCCCCAGAATTATAGGTGAATTATCCGACTGAGATTGTTTCTGGTCAGTGGTAACCCCCAGAATTTGATAGCGGGGGATTCAGTGATGATAATGTGATTGGGGATTAGAGGCACCAAATAAATATAAATTGTTGTTGAATTGGATTATCTGTAGCTAAGTCTTCACGATCTCAAGAGGCAGGCTTTTGTTTCAAACCAGCCTGTTTTTGGTGACCTTGTGGTAGTGCAATGTGTTGGTGCTCTCGTCCACTTGATAATAAGTGGATGAACATAGGTTGTGGCTTGCTGTTAAGCACAGGATAAGCTACCAGACTTATAAACTTCCAAGCCATTGCTTCATGTCTGACAATGGAGAAATTGAATTGTTTGGCTGCTTTCATCCCTGAGATGTGGCATGCTGAAAAAGGATGAGCAAATAATTTTCTTTTTAATACATGCGAGTCATTGTATAAAGTAACTGACAGGGGTTTAAATTGCTGCTTTCAATAGATTTGGTAACTGTTAAATGAAGCATTGGCGAACATAGTTCTTTGACAGGCATGAAACACATCACAGTTTGGTCTGTATTTGCATCACAGTTTGCACCTTTGCTAGCAGAGGTTTTGATGTGTTTATCACAAGCTTGATGTTTTAAGATAATGATTCTAGAATCAATAGCACAGTGCTGAGGTTCAGTATGATCAACTGGCTTCAAATTACAAAAAATGTCTTTCTTAAAGCTGAAAGCAGCTGAATCTAGATGCTGTACCATTTTATGCCATATTAATGAGAAATACAGCTCATGATCCATATCAAGTGAATCATACAGGAACCGAAGTTACCTTATGTGTGCTGAGCTACAATTATATTTCAATAGTTAGATATTTCCTTAAAATAAATGATCTATAGGTTTAACTAATTTCTAATCATTTGCAGCTGAAAGCTTTATGCTAAATGGTTGCTGAGTTGTGAATGCATTTATTGCTGCATTTTATTATCTTACATTATCAAATCACACTTAATAAAATAAGCTCTCATCAACATAAACATGAATGGAGGTTTGAATAAAAATTTCCCAAGACAGTTCAGAAATGCATTCATTCAGTTTAATTGAATTAAACGCCGCCCAATAACTAACCAAATATGCTTCAGATTTTTTCAAACATTATATTTTATCAAAACTAAAATAGCCAATATTTTATCAAAAATAAAATATGCCTAAATAAATATCAATAAAAGACAAGCTATAATCAAAAGGTATTTTCAAGCAAACAAACGAATCTACATGTAAAATAAAAACAGAAAATGCTTGATAAACTGAGGAGGTCTGACAGCATCTGTGGAGAGAGAAACAGACTTAACATTTTGAGAATGAATGACCTCTCTACAGAATAAACATCCAACTGGACAACTTCATAAATGAAGACAGAATATTCTATATTAACACTACTTAATAAATATTATTAATAATTTAATTATTACAATTTCTTGTAACAAATGTTCTCTCATGGTGATGAGATGCATGCTGTAGTGGGAGGGAAGAATGAGTGCTTACTTGCATTTGTTTATTAAAACATGTCAGAGAAAGATTCCTAGGACTCTTTCAGCTCATACAAAGGCAGGAGAGTAGTCTTTGTGCTTTGATGAATCAATGAATAATTAATCCAAATTTTAAAAGTTCAAGAGATCAGGATGATGAACAGGAAATGTTGTAATCACTGTAGAAACTGGTAACTTTTTAAAAGAGATGAATTTCCAAGCAATCAGTGGGACATTTTCTAATCGCTTTTGGGAGGAGTGAGGATTGGTGGTGGGTGTGGATAACCCTAAGGTGGTAGTAAAGCGTGATTTACACTGGCAGGATTTCTCATAGTTGTCTTTGCCCCTTGCCAATGGCATAATGGGAATCCTGATGTTCAGTGTTGGGACCCCCGTTAGAATATACTTAAATGTTATCTTCGGGCTGTTATGCCCCTATGAAAGCACACAGATGTGAATCATAATGGGTCTCCCATGCCATGACACTGGCAAATCTGCCAGAGGAGCTCAAGTGAATGCCTGTCTCGAGGAGAAGAGGGTCATGCCCAGACACAGCCCCTTGGTATAACCTGCTGGCACCAGTTGAAGGGGACATTTCAAAGCACAACCTTTCTGTGAAACCCAGCATTCAGGACATGAGAAATACCTGCATGCTGCAACTGAAAATATCACAGCAAACACTAAATCCCAGGATAAAACATTCCAAGGAAGGGAAGCAGAAGGTCACAGAAAAAGCTACAAAGAACAGTCATCCAAAATAACAAGAAGTCCAGTCAATCAGTTACTACAAGCAGAATAGGAATTTAGCAAATTGTACTGGCTAAAGATCTCGACTTGTGACAGAGGATCTTTATTGTAAAGTCCTATTAAAAGTAGGTCCATGCTTTTCTCATAGTGACATTAGAGTTATCAGTGATTGACACCAGCTGAATATTTGTCCAAGTTAGCAGTGATTTGTTGCATGATCTTAGCCATCTTTGATTACAGTAGAGATAGTAACATGAAGTTATCAAGTATTCTGTTTATATTGGAGATTAAAAAAAAATCAGATGAAAGCTTTGTGTTTTATGGATATGAAACAATGTCATGCCATCAGTAAGGTTTGCTCATGTCAAAAAAGGGTGCCACTGAAAAAAAATCTGTTGAAAATGTCTGAAAATTACATTGCAATAAATTTAGACCAGAAGAAATTCCGTGTTGTTTAAATTTAGATTGCTTCAGATGTCTCACTTGCACAGTGTTTCTGTATATTGCCAAATTTGACAATTATATGAAGTTCCACAGCCTGTATTAATTGAGACTGTCATTGTCAATGATAGAAAAAAAACCATAATAAACTTTTTATCTTAGCAACTGAAAAGGCTTACTTATAAATTTTTGTCGGGTGAATACTTGTTTTCCATTTAATGCAACTCGGTGATTTTAATGCAACTCGGTATTTTCAGATTTAATTATATATCAGCATTTGACAAAAGAGAGATGAGTACAATATTGGTTGTATAATTTATCAAATTCCAACAAATTAAAACCAATATTAAGTCACAGTGAATGTTCTACCAACACCATTACAGTTAATCTCGATGTTATGAATGTCCTGGGTAATGAACTTTGAGATTTACATCTATTACATTCA
Source organism: Sphyrna mokarran (assembly GCA_024679065.1). NCBI lineage: Eukaryota > Metazoa > Chordata > Chondrichthyes > Carcharhiniformes > Carcharhinidae > Sphyrna > Sphyrna mokarran. The sequence continues at coordinate 41,286,208 of JAGIQG010000015.1, forward strand.
TTTCACTGATGGCATCATTCTCACAGTCATATATGCTTTGTGCCATATCAATCAGCATGTTAAGTTTTTTGTCATATATATGTTTTTTTTTGTTCATTATTGCCAATACGAACTGTTTCTTTACTCTTTCATTGGATGTAGGCATCACTGGCAAGGCTAGCCTTTGTTGCTCATCCCTAATTGCCCTTCAGTGACTAGCTAGTTCATTTCAGAGGGCAGTTAAGAGTCAATCATGTTGCGGTGGATCTAGAGTCAGCTAAGCTAGGTAAGGACAGCAGATTTTCTTTCTTGAATACATTAATGAACCGGATAGGTTTTGATAATAATCAATTATTGTTTCGTGGTCACCATTACCGAGACTGGCTTTCCATATTTTATTAATTTAATTTAAATTATACTAGCTGCTTTGCTGCCATTTGAACCAATGCCCCATGGCCACTCACCTAGTCTTCTGAATGACTAGACCAATGACTAGACCATTACCAAGATACCACCACCTCCCAACCCCAGTTCCTGGCCATTATCAAATCTGCTTATTTCACCTGTAATATTACCGATCTCCCTGCCAACCGCAGCCCATCGGGTGCTGAACCTTTCATCCATGCCTGGTTATCTCCAGACTCTACTACTCCAGTGTTCTGTGGACTTCGCTCCCATTGTTCACCTTATGTAAATTGGAACTTTTCCAAGCCTCTGCTACCTTTATCCAAACTCAGAAATCAATTAGGAAGGCAAATGGCACATTGGCGTACATTACAAAGGAACTGAAATGGAATAAGAAAGTCTTGCTACAATTTACAATGCTGAAACCATTGTTGATTATTGGTTCAATAATGTCCTCTAAGAAAGGAAATCTGCCATCCTTACCTGGTCTGATCTACATGTGATTCCAAGTCCACAGCAATGGTTGACTCTCAACTGCCCTTCAAGGGCAACTAGGAATGGACAATAAATGCTGGCCAGCCAGCGACACCCATATCCCACAAATTAATTTTAAAAACCCTGCACGTTTTCTTTCACAAAGTTTTTGGTCATCTGTCCCTCTATCTCTTCATGCAGCCCAGAGTAAATTTATATTTGATGACTCCACAGTAAGCACGGTTCATTGTACTATGCTAAACTGCTGTGTAGATATAAGTTGTTGTCCTATCATATAAATATTTTGTTACTTATGGTATTCAACTAATTACAAGTAAAAGTATGTTGAATTCTAACTGTCAAATGTTTTATTAATACTTTAATCAGTTTATAAGAAATGTAAACTGTTCAATAAAAATGTCAATATAACAAGGTTGGATTGGCTTGGTGAGTGGTGTGTCACTGAACTGTTCAGTTGAGGAAAGCTATAGATTTCATCTTGTTTTGTGCTGAGTTTGAAAAATTCAGTTGGGGCAGCAAGGGAGCTTGTGTAATTCATCTCTATGCTTTGGCTGGGGAGAGAGACAAATTAGTTCGATACTCAGGGACACTATTGGTAGATTTGACAGTCAAATGTCTTGCTGCCCATTCACTTTCTCGGTTTATTCTGCTACCTTTCTGATCATGAATTTTATTTTGCTATTCCTCTATTCCTGTATTTTTTTTTCATGTGCTTCTTTGTCTTTCCTTCCCTGCCTCTCCTTTCAGTTCTACTTTCCCTTACTAGTGAAGCCCATGCAGTTTTATGTTCAAGTATTGTTTGCATTGCAATTTTCTCTCTCATTTGATTTGACACTTCAGCTTCTGAGTGAAGAATTTTCAATTGCAGAGGGCTCCGAATGGAGATTTCCACATATGAAGGAACTCTGTACTTCACTCTTCTTAAAATATATTTTCAGAGTTATCTGTTTCCCTGTTTTTGTTATTTTCTTAAAATCCTGACCCTCAATATTGCCTGTTTGATTTACTGCTCCTGTATTCATAACAAGGAGTGATGATGCATGTTTGAATACAACAAGATAATATCAAAATATTAAGATTTGGTCAGTTCAGTTGAAGTGGATTATATGATGTATGTCAAGTGTGAAATTGGATATTTATTATTTTGGCATTGTCTGGTCATTCATGTGCAGGTTTGGAGAAGCAGGAAATATCATTCCCATACAAGTGTTGGTTGGAATCAAATGTTCAGAAATGTGCAAGGATTATTTGTACTAGCTAATTTATATCTGAAAAACTTCTTAAACGTAAAAATAATAAGCAATCTTGTTGATAGTAATGTATTCTGATGCATGTTAAATATCAAGGCTGTATCCATCAATTTAAGAATCTCTTAGAGACCAACTTAAAACATAGATATTGAAATTATGTTGGCTGAGCATAATTTACTTCTTCCTTTATGATGCATATAACAGGAGCAATGATTTTAAAAAATGTCCACTTGTCACAAATAAAGCTGCAGAAAATAGAAAAGAAATTCATAGGTCAAATCTTCCATGGAGTGGCAGTCACAGTTGGATTGCCATTCTTGTCCTGTTTTCCTATCTTAGAATGGAGCTCCATATTTATCAGCCAGAATTCTGACCCATGCCTGTTTATAAATGTGGCTTGTTTCCTGCTCCTGGCATCCTTTAGTGTTGAGATGGGGGGTTATGAAGCCATGCCCCTTTTGTATGGCTCTGTCGTCCATATATTGGGAAACTTAAATGGCCCAAAGCCACTTGGACAAGTTAGGAGAGAAGAGGTAAGTGTGTAAGATAAGTGGATGAGAAGGTAGGGTGGATTGAGGTGGGGAGGGGGGCTTGATAAGAGAGATGGGTGGAGACAGCGGCAGTATGAAGGAGAATTGTTCGGGCCAGGGGTTTGGTTAGTCAGGTTCTGGCCATGGGAATTTGTTGATAGGGTGGTGGCAGTGTTGGAGGAGTCACTAGCGTAGTTACCCAAGAGTTTGAACTGATTTTAATTCAACTACAAGAAGCCTTGCAGTTTATTGAGAAACCTTTCCTTTTAAATCTTCAATTTAGCATCAGTTCATCTAAGAAACTACAGGCCAGCCATGAAAGAGAGACTGAAACAAATATACTTCATAACTATATTTTTATTTGTCATCTATACTTAACTTTTTGTCAGTGATAATATGTACCAGTCAAGTGAGTGAGACCTCGTACTTTTTAAACATCTGTGATAACAAATAATATTTATTTCAAATCTCTCAAAAGTTTGCTGCTCTGTTCATTTAAGTTGGAACAGCTACTCTGAAGGTAAGAAAAATACATTTCCCACATAGAACACATTGATTATGGACAAAAAAATAGTACATTTCTGTCCATCACAATGATATTAGAATGATTTAAGATGCATCATTCTCTTCTCTCTTCAAAATTGGTGTACTTCACCTATAGATTTTGACCTTAGTTTCTTGATTACAAACCAAAAATACTGTGATATCCAAATCCACTTAAATCACTAAATTTTTCATTGTACACATTTGCAGTCCTTCTGGAATAGATCTGTACTCTTTTCAGATCCATTCCCCCATTCTATCCCCATCGTTTTGAAAATTTATTTCCCTCAAGGGCATGTTCAGTTTCCTTTAGAAATTGTTGATCGTTTCTGCTGCCACTGCACTCAAAATCATCACCACTCAGTGTGTAAAAAATTGCTCTTTCTCAAACCTCAACATCCACCACTTCTTTTGCCCAAAATCATAAATCTACATTCCCTAACAGCTTTTTTTTGTCTACCTTATCTAAACTATTATAATCTAATATTTCTGTCAAATCTCCCCTCACCTTTTGGCACAAGGAGAACAGCCCAGCTTCTCGAATCTAACTTTGGAGCTAAAATTCTCATCCTAGGAACCATTCTAATAAATCTACTTTGCACCCTTTCAAGAACTTTCACATCCTTTTTAATGTGTGGCAACCAGGACTGGCTACAGTACACTCCAGTTATTGTCTTTGTCAGAGCTTTATAAAGGTTGAGCATAATTTTCCTACTTTTGTACTCAATGCTTCTATTTTATACTTTGCTGATTACTCTTCTCAGTATGTCCTTTTACCTTCAAATATCAATGCACATGAATTCTCAAGCCTTTCTGTACCTATGCACCTGTTGGAACTATTACTACTTCCTATCCCAGGAATAGGAAATGGTAACAGTTCCAACAAGTGCACATATGACAAAAATTCATCATTGCATATTTTGTTTATTAAATTTCCTAATCTGCCACTTGTCTGCCTATCTGCTAAGTGCCTATATCCTATTGCAGTCAACTAGTTTTATCCTAATTTTTTGCCACACCTCCAAATTTGGTATCATAAGCAAATTTTGATATATTACTCTCTATTCCAATATTTACGTCTAGTTTTCCTCTTCTCTTTCCCTCTCAACCTAATGTATTTGGAATAAAAATAGAAAGTGCTGGAAACAGTGTGCAAGTCTGGTAGCATTTGTGGAGAGAGAAACGGTTAACATTTTGAGTTGAATATGACTCTCTTTTAGAACTTCATTGTTGTGTTTGGTCTGGTTCTTGTTTCAAGAATTTATCTGGGATGCATCATATTCTTTAGCCCCCTCACCAATCATGGAGCCCAGTCTCTGATTTTCCTGTCTTTTGCTTTTGTTAGAATGCACATAGCCAGTACCCAAAATAAGCCCTTCAAGATCACCCATTATTCTGTTAGTTTTTGCTGTAAGCCTTTGATCCAATCATACCACAGCTGGTCCCTGTCGTCTGATTGAAGTGGGCCATGTTCTTATTTAGAAGTTCTGCTTTAGATTGTTCCTTGCTTCTTTTTAAACTAAAGCTTAGGAAGTAGTCATTCCCTGGTTCATGTCCTAAGGCAATGCAAACTAGTTGGAGTTGACCTGCTCAGCTTGAGTTTGAACAAAGCTAGCAGTTAATTGTTCATGCTGCATTCTCCATAATGACGTCTGCAGTAATCAGAGTCCATATGTCAATCGATTAGCACATCTTCTCATGCAATATAAATTGTTGCTTGCCCTGTTATTGTGGGTAATTTCATGTGAGCTATCCTGATAAGTGCATGACAAAAAGTTTAAATAGCATGTGCTTTTTTCAGCAATACTCGAGTTCTTCAGATAATTGTTCGTGGTTTAAGAAGTAATTTTTATTAAACATTTTTCTTTCTTTTTCGTTTCTCCCTCTCTCTCAATCTAATTATTTGTTCCTTCTGTTAATTTATGTTTCTGTATCTATATCTGATTTGACATTGAATATATCCATGAGAATTAAATAGAATTTATTACATATGGAAATAGTCCATTTGCCTGAACCAGTACACATCTACATTCCACTTGAACAAAGAAAATTACGGCACAGGAACAGGCCCTTCGGCCCTCCAAGCCTGCACTGACCATGCTGCCCGACTTAACTAAAACCCCCATACCCTCCCGGGACTATATCCCTCTATTCCCATTCTACTCATGTACTTATCAAGGCGTTCCTTAAAAATCACTACAGTATCCACTTTCACTATCTTCCCCGGCAACGAGTTCCAGGTATCCACTACTCTCTGTGTAAAACATCTGCCTCGTACATCTCCTTTAAACCTTGCCCCTCGCATCCTAAACCTATGCCTCCTAATAATTGACTCTTACACCCTGGGAAAAAGTTCCTGACTATCCAGTCTGTTTATGTCTCTCATAATATTGTAGGCTTCTATCAGACCTCCCCTCAACTTCCGTCGCTCCAGTGAGAACAAACCAATTTTCTCCAACCTCTCCTTATAGCTAATGCCCTCCATACCAGGCAATATTCTGGTAAATCTTTTCTGTACCCTGTCCAAAGCCTCCATGTAGTTCTGATAGTGTGGTGACCAGAATTGAACACTGTATTCCAAGTGCGGCCCAACTAAGGTTCTATAAAGCTATAACATGGCTTGCCAATTTTTAAACTCAGTACCCCAGATGATGAAAGCAAGCATGCCGTATGCCTTTTTAACTACCTTGTCCACCTACATTGCCTCTTTCAGTGATCTGTGTACCTGTACACTCAGATCCCTTTGCCTATCAATACCCTTACCAATTCTGCCATTTATTATATATTTCCTGTCTCTAGTAGCTCTTCCAAAATGCATTATCTCACATTTGTCTAGATTAAATTCTATCTGCCATCTCTCCACCCAAGTCTCCAACTAATCTGTATCCTGCTGTATCCTCTGGTGGTCCTCATCGCTACCTGCAAATGCACCAATCTTTATGTCGTCCACAAACTTACTAATCAATCCAGTTACGTTTTCCTCCAAATCATTTTACAATATTACAAACAGCAAAAGTGCCAGCACTGATCCCTGAGGAACAGCACTTGTCACAGCCCTCCATTCAGAAACACACCCTTCCACTGCTACTCTCTATTTTCTTTGACCAAGCCAGTTTTGTATCCAGCTTGCTAGCTCACCTCTGATACCATGCAATTTCACCGTCTGCACCCGTCTGCCATGAGGGACCTTGTCAAAGCCCTTACTGAAATCCATGTAGACAACATCCGCTGCCCTACTGTCATCAATCAGCTTTGTCGCTTCCTTGAAAAACTCGATCAAGTTTGTGAGACGTGACCTCCCCTTCACAAAATCATGTTGCCTCTCAATATGTCCACTTATTTCCAAGTGGGAATAAATCTTGTCTTGCAGAATCCTTTCCAATAATTTCCCTACCATTGATATAAGGCTCATTGGCCTGTAATTACCTGGATTATTCTTACTACCTTTCTTAAACAAAGAAACAACATTGGCTATTCTCCAATCCTCTGGGACCTCCCCTGTAGCCAGTGAGGACAGTAAGAAGTCTGACAAAACCAGATTTAAGTCCAACTGACTTATTTGATAGTAAATTCACAAGCTTTTGAAGTTCTTCTCTTTGTCAGGTGAATGGCCTCAGACAGTACATATAACAGCACACATAGTTACAGATTACTGATTAAAATGCGAATCTTTATACTTAACCTGCTATTCAAGTCTTAAAGTGGCTAACAATGTGAGTGGAAGGAGCACTGAGCACAGGTTAAAGAGATGTACGTTGTCTACAGACAGTACAGTAAGTAAGGTTTTGCAAACCCAGGCAAGTCATGGGGATTACAGACAGTGCAACATGAACCCAAGATCCCTGTTGAGACCATCCTCATGTGTGCCGAACTTGGCTATCAGTCTTTGCTCAGCGGCTCTGCGCTGTGGTGTGTCGTGAAAGCTACCTTGGAGAATGCTTACCCGAAGATCGGAGGCTGAATAGCTGTGACCACTGAAGTGTTCACCAACAGGAAGGGAACAGTCTTGCCTGGTGATTGTCGAGCGATGTTCATTCATCCGTTGTCGTCATGCCTGCATGGTCTCCCCAATGTACCATGCTTCAGGACATCCTTTCTTGCAACGTATTAGGTAGACAACGTTGGCCGAGTTGCAAGAGTACGTACCGTGTACCTGGTGGATGGTGTCCTCGTGTGATGATGTCATCCATATTGATGATCCGGCATGTCTTGCAGAGATTGCTGTGACAGGGTTGTGTGGTATTGTGGTCACTGTTCTCCTGAAGGCTGGGTAGTTTGCTGCGAACGATGGTCTGTTTGAGGTTGTGCTATTGTCTGAAGGCAAGAAGTGGAGGGTATTGGGATGGCTCTGGCGAGATGTTTGTCTTCATCAATGATATACGGAGGGCTTGTCTGTAGGGGATGGCTTCTTCATTGTGTTTAGGGTGGAAGTTGGAGAAATGCAGCATTGTGAGGTTGTCTGTGGGCTTGCGGTACAGTGAGGTGCTGAGGTGACCGTCCTTGATGGAGATACATGTGTCCAAGAATGCAACCGATTCTGGAGAATAGTCCATGGTGAATTTGATGGTGAGGTGGAACTTGTTGATATCATCATATCCGTATCTTCCGTATACACAGAATTTGCTCAGATGAAGAGGATCATGACATACACCTCCAGCCGCTGAAAGATGCCCTCTTAAGAACAGGATATGACGCTTGACTCATCGATCGACAGTTCCAATGCGCCACAACGAAAAACCGCACCAACCTCCTCAGAAGACAAACACGGGACACGGTGGACAGAGTACCCTTCGTTGTCCAGTACTTCCCTGGAGCAGAGAAGATACGACATCTCCGGAGTCTTCAACATATCATTGATGAAGATGAACATCTCGCCAAGGCCATCTCTACACCCCACTTCTTGCCTTCAGACAACCGCACAACCTCAAACAGATCATTGCTCGCAGCAAACTACCCAGCCTTCAGGAGAACAGTGACCACAATACCACACAACCCTATCACAGCAACCTCTGCAAGACATGCTGGATCATCGACATGGATGACATCATCACATGTGAGAACACCATCCACCAGGTACATGATACGTACTCTTATCTACCTAATATGTTTCAAGAAAGGATGTCTTGAAGCATGGTACACTGGGGAGACCATGCAGAAGTGATGACAACGTATGAATGAACATCACTTGACAATCATCAGTCAAGACTGTTCCCTTCCTGTTGGTGAACACTTCAGTGGTCATGGGCATTCGGCCTCCGACCTTCGGGTAAACATTCTCCAAGGTAGCTTTCATGACACAAGACAGCGCAGAGACTGATAGCCAAGTTTCGCACACGAGGACGGTCTCAATAGGGATCTTGGGCTCGTGTCACACTATCTGTAACCTCCATGACATGCCTGGGTTTTCAAAACCTCACTTACTGTACTGTCTGGAGACAATACACATCTCTTTAACCTGTGCTCAGTGCTCCTTCCACTCACATTCGCATTCTAATCAGTAATCTGTAAACTGTGTGTGCTGTTATATGTACTGTCTGAGGCCAGAAATCTTCATTCACCTGACGAAGAGGGGAACCTTGAAAGTTGTGAGTTTATTATCAAATAAATCGGTTGGACTTAAACCTGGTGTTGTCAGACTTCTTACTGTGTTTACCCCAGTCCAACGCCGGCATCGCCACATCACACCAGTGAGGATACAAGATTTCTCTCAAGGCTCCAGTAATTTCCTCCCTTAGCTCTCTCAGTATTCTTGGGTATATCCCATCAGGCCCTGGAGTCTTGCCTACCTTAATGTTTCTCAAGAATCCCAATACCACCTTCTTTTTGATCTTAACATGACTCAAACTATCAACGCTTCCGTTCCCAGATCCATCATTCACCAAGTCCTTCATTTTGGTGAATACTGACGCAGTGTACTCAGTGTACCTTGCCCATTTCCTCTGGCTCCACACATAGATTCCCTCCCTTGTCCTTGAGTGGGCCAGTCTGCTCTCTGGGTACCCTCTTGCTCATTATGTATGTATAAAATTCCTTAGGATTTTCCATAATCCTGCTTTTTCTTGACCTTTTTTTAGCCCTTCTTACTTGTGCTTAAGTTTCTTTCTACTTTCCTTGTTTTCCATACATACTTTGTATGTTCACAGCCTCCTAACTTTGATAATGATTTCTTTTTCTCTTTGACTGGGCTCACAATATTTCTCATTATCCAAAGTTCCCAAAACTTGCCATACTTATCCTTCATCCTTATAGGCATGTGCTGGTCCTGAATCCCTGTTAACTTACACTTGAAAGCCTCCCACATACCAGATATTGATTTGCCCTCAAACATCTGCTCCCAACCTACATTCTTCAATTCCTGCCTAACATTGTTGGAATTAGCTTCCCCCAGTTGAGCACCTTAACTTGAGGACTACACTTGTCTTTATCTATCAGCACCTTAAAGCTTACTGAATTGTGGTAACTGTTCTCGAACTGCTCCCCTACTGAAACATCAACCACTTGGCCGGGCTTATTCCCCTATGTCTACGTACTGTTTCAGGAAGCCCTTCTGGATGCTCCTTACAATTTCTCTCTGCATTCTTCCTAATCTAACTCTACCATCAAATACCTATATTCCTTCTCTCTCATATGCTTATGTAGCTCTCCCTTAATGTGTCTTTGACTTAACTACTCCTTCTGAGTTGCGTTTTGGGTCACTTTCTTTTAAATTCTTTGCTTGATTTCTTGGTGACTATCTTGTTTTTATAGCATCTAGTTTTGCTATTTCCTGCTAATGGAAATTTTCTTTCTGTCCATTCCATCAGAACATTTCATAATTTTAAATATCTTTGTTCGGTCACTCCTCGGCCTTCTCTTTTTTATAAGGTAATATACAGATCCTCTCTATACTTTTCCAATCTCATTGCCTCATTGTTCTGGTTTTATCTTTGTAAATCCTTTCAGCATCCTTTCCAGTGTTTTTTTTTATAACATGATGAGCAGAATTGTACAGTTTTCTTCCTTTGCTTATTTCTCAATCCTTTAATCTAATTTATTAAGAAAATATTGTTATGTCACACTTCCAGCAATTTAGATGAGTGTGTGTGTGTGTGTCTGTCTGTCTTTCTTTCATCTTCTGGCCTTAAAAGAAATACAATAATCTCTAACCGGACAGAAAAGTGAACTGCTTTTTGCCTCTGGTACTTTCCAGCCATGTACAAGATAATCCTAATCCAATTTTTACATTGCCGAAGCAAAGTGCCTCCTTTAAACTTGCTTTTCCCATTTGGCCTGGGCAAGCCAAATGCTTTACAAATACTAATGTTGAGTATTGCTCAAAAAAGAGACATCAAGAATGCTCAGGTTCTGTACTGCCAAGAGACTATTTAAATGTTAACTTTATTTAAACTGCTTCACACATGAATCTTAAAAAGATACCTGTGTGGTGTGATGAAACAAAGCTGTCAGCAATTTTAAAAGACCATTTTCTTATACCCATTGAATATTTGCATTTTTGTCAAGCTGACCTTCTTGATCTTTTAATTCAATGCTAATCTGCATGGTTTTGTTTGTGTGTTATCTTCTCCGTCATCACATGTTTAGTTATAAATGTTTTTATAATTGATCCTTTAATACACTGACGTTTTAATACTTCTTTAGTCTTTCATTTGCCATAATAGTATTCAAATCTGCTTACATATCATTCAGCAGCTCCATTGATACTTTTTGGTAAACTTTTGTGTATTTTGTGAGTGTGGTCTAAAATGCCCTCCTAGCACTGTGGAATTGTTTTCTGTGCTGGAAGTTGCCCTTTTGTTAGCTGCTCAAAACTTTCTGGATTGTGACTTATTTTTGCTTATGTTCTTTAGAAATATGTGCCAGAGAGTATTCTATACTTGGCCCATTAATTTATTTCAGTTCATAGGTTTTAGTAATTTCTTTCCTTTGTTGCAGCTGGGAATGTGCATGTTATGATAGCTGGTATAATAGTTTAAGTACTTATTAACTTAATCCACTTTTTTTCAAACAAAAGATGAGATTTTTCACAGTTCATAGAATCACAGAATTCCAACAGTGCAGAAAGAGGCCATCGAGTCTGCACTGACTTTCCGACAGAGGAACTTAGCGACACACTATCCTATTATCTCCACATATTTTTGATTTATTATTGTCACATGTATTAACATACAGTGAAAAGTATTATTTTTATGCACTTTATGGACAAAACACACTGTTCATAAAGAAGGAAAGGAGGGCAGAATATAGTGTTACAATCATAGCTAGGCTGTAGAGAAAGATCAACTTAATCAAGGTAGGTCTATTCAAAAGTCTATTAGTAGCAGGGAAGAAGCTGTTTTTGAATTGGTTGGTATGTGATCTCAGACTTTTGCATCTTTTTCCTGACAGAAGAAGGTGAAAGGTAGAATGTCCAGGATGCGTGGGGTCCTTAATCATGCTGATTGCTTTTCCAGGGCAGTGGGAAGTGTAGACAGAGTCAATGAATGGGAGGCTGTTTGCGTGATGGATTGGGCTACATTCATGACCGTTTGTAGTTTCTTGCAGTCTTGGACAGAGCAGGAGCCATTCTAATCAGAAAGATTGCTTTCTATGGTGCATCTGTAAAGACTGGAGAGAGTCGTAGCTGATGATGCCAAATTTCCTTAGTCTTCTGAAAAAGTAGAAGCATTGGTGTGCTTTCTTAACTATAGAGTTGGCATGGGGGGACCAGGACAAGTTGTTGGTGATCTGGACACAGAAAAACTTGAAGCTCTTGACCATTTCACCGCCATTGATATAGATGGGCATGTTCTCCCTTATGTTTCCTGAAGACGATGACAATCTCCTTTTTGTTGACATTGAAGGAGACTATTGTTGTTGCATCAGATCACCAGATTCTCTCTCTCATTCCTGTACTCTGTCTCATTATTAATTGCGATCCGACCCATTATGGGATATTGTCCACAAACCTGAAAATTGAGTTGGAGGGGAATTTGGGCATACAGTCATAGGCGTATAAGGACCTTAGTAGTGGGCTGAGAACAGAACCTTGTGGGTCACCGATGTTGAGGATGATTGTGGAGAAGGTATTGTTGCCTTTCCTTACTAATTGTGATCTGTGGGTTAGGAAGTTCACGATCCAGTTGCAGAAGGAGAGCCTAGGCCCAGGCCACAAAGTTTGTAAATGAGTTTCATTGGAATAATGGTGTTGTAAAGCTGAGCTGTAGTCAACAAATAGGAGTCTGATATAGCTGTATTTGTTATCTAGGTGTTCCAGGGTTGAGTGTAGGGCTAGGGAGATGGTATCCTGTTGCAGCGGTAGATGAACTGCAGTGCATCAAGGCAATCCAGGAGGTTGGAATTAATCTGTGCCATGACTAGCCTTTCGAAGCACTTCATAATGATTTCCCGCATTATTTCCCCTAATGGACACTTGGGACCCTAAAACAATTTAGCTAGACAAACTGATAGAATCCCCTTTCGCTGGAATACGGGCAACATCGAAAAGCATGTATTTATTGCCTCTTCCATGTTATCATGGGAAGGTGCTAATGTTCCTTTTAGTAGCATGTTATTATTTGCACTACTGAATGACGTTCAAGACCAATTCGCAGCTGTTGATCGCATGATGTGGACCACAATCACATGGAGTCCAGATCTCATAGGTTCGCCAACTAAAAGAGATCTGTTCCCAAAAATTGATTGGTATGATGTTTGAATGAAGGATAAGGAAGGAGAGGAATTTTTGAAATGTGTTCAATACCAGTTTGACCAGTTATGTTTTTGGTCCAACTAGGAATGAGACATTGTTGGAGAATGAGATGAGCCTAGTGGATCAAATGTTCGTGGGGAACATTTGAAGTAATAAAGAACAAAGAATAAAACAGCATGGGAAATAGGCCCTTCGGCCCAACAAGCCCGCGCCACCACCCCGATGTTCCCACCTCTACCCGCAATCCCTATAATTTTATCGTAGGTTTGGATTAGTGATGAACAAGATCAATCTAAGGTAGAACATCTAATCTGGAACAATTGTAATTTCAATGGAATGATAGGGAAGCTAACCAGGATAAAATTGTACCAAATATTCACAAAACCAACTGTAATGGAACAATTGATCATCTTTAAGGAAGTGGTGTTTCAGGTATATGTCAGAGAACAAGGGTGAAGCGTAAAGGTACCAAAGTGAGGACTCCATGGATGCCAAGGGAGATAGAAAATATAATGAAACAAGAAAGGGAGGGTCTGATGCATGTCAGGTGCATTGTCACAAGTGAGAAACAAGCCAGATACGATTAGTTGAAAGGGAGAGCGACTAGGAAAATATAATATGCCAAAGAGAGAATATGAAAATGGAGTGGCAATTCACCTAAAAGAAAATCCAAAGTCTTCTACCTTCCAGCATGTAAATCGTAAACCATTGGGAATGCATGCAGTGGCATGGTGGCACAATGGTTAACACTACAGCCTCACCGTCAAGGATCCAGGTGCAATTCCCGGCTTGGGTTACTGTCTATGTGGAGTCGAACGTTCTCCCTGCGTCTGTGTTAGTATCTTCCAGGTGCTCCAGTTTCCTCCTACAGTCCAAACAATGTGCTGGTTAAGTGCATTGGCCGTGCTAAATTCTCCGTTGGTACACCCGAACAGTCATCGAAGCGTGGTGACTTGGGATTTTTCACAGGAACTTCACTGCATTAATTCATTAATGTAAATCTACTTGTAATTAATAAATACATTTTAAGTAAAAGGCAATGAGGCAGAGCAAAGCTAGAATATTTAGTGAGTGCTTGGTATTGGCATTTACTAAAGAAGAGCATACTAATAAAACATCAATAGAAACAGAGGTGGTAGAGGTATTGGCTGAAATGAAAATTGATGGATAGGATGCACTGGAAAAGCTGGCTATGCTTAAAGTAAGTTTCTTGGCCCTGATGGCTTACACCCCAGCTTATTTAAGGAAATAGGATGAAAATTGTCATTTCCATCTTCCAATCTTCCTTTCATAGGAGGCAGTGCCAGAGGATTGAGAGTGGCAAATGTAACTCGCTCAATCAAAACAGGGTGTAAAGAAGGACATGTCTAATGACCATTGACTAGTCAGTTTAACATCCATGATGGGTATGATTTTAGAAACAAAATCAGGGAAAATAGCAGGCATTTGGAGAGGTTTGTGTTAAGGAGAACCAACACAGATTTGTAAAATGCTTATTGTGTTTGATTAATCTGATTGAAATTTAGATGAAGCAGTTGAGAAAGCTGATGAAGTGGCAGAGAGCTATTAGTAGAGGCAGGTACAATTTTGTCTTTTAAAACACGTTTAGACTGTTATGTGTATAAGATGGCTTTTGAGGGATATGGACCAAATGTGGACAATTGGGATTAGCTTAGTCATTAGGGCAGCATCGCCAAGTTGGGCCGAAGGACCTGTTTCCAATGCTATAAACTTCTATGACTCTAAGTTGATGAAGGGAAACCAATGGATGTTGTGTTTTTGGATTTTAAGGAAGTCTTTGACAAAATACCATATAGAAGGTTAACAAAAGTGAGGCTCATTGAGTCAGGGGCCAATTTTTACCATCAAGTTGCACCTGTTTTCAGGCACAAAAGCTTAGTAAAGTCAGGCATGAGGCGAGGCATGGAACCGTACTGGTTCCCCCTTTACCAAGGCCTGAAAGTGGCTGCGTTTTGCATGCATTTAAATTGACTTAATAGGCTGCATGCCCAATCTTATAGCACTTTCCCCTTTACCGTCATATTCGCCCATCCAAAGTCAGCATGAAACAGACATGTTCCACAAAAGTCCAATTTGGGCACTCCAGTTAGTGAGGATGTAAGCACCAAGAATCTGATGGCTCTCTGCATGATATTAGTGAGAAGGAGGCAGGGGAAGATGGATCCAGCTGCTCTCTGCTTGAGATCAGGGGGGAAGGGAGAGGTCTGCTGCCATCCTGCTTGAGATCAGTGGGGGGAAATTGGGGGGGAGGTCCATTGCCTGAGATCAGTGGGAGGGAAGAGGGGAGGGGCCTGCGATTGGTCTGGATGGCGGAAGGGATGGGGGGGGTGGTGGTTAAGGGGGTCGGCAATGTCTGTGGGTATTGGGGGAAAGTATTATTGGGCCCTGGAGCAATTTGGCAGGGGAGCCGCATTCTATCGTTTTTTGCGCAAGTGCGGTTGGAGGCGCCGATCGGAGCTGCAGGGTTTTGGGTAGTTAAACCCTGCCCATGGACTTGTGCAGTGCAATTCAGAATTGCTGATATTTATCCAGGCAGAGTGTGTATAGGGACACCTGAGAACAGGTCTAAAAGTTGGATCTGAAACACTCCCAGTTTCAAGTCGGCCCAGCACTTAGAATCAAAATGGTGAAATAGGGCCTTCAATGTCCGCTTATAAAAGGCTCATGGAATAGGATGTTCAGTGTCAACTTGGATAAACAGCAAGTCATGGTCAAAATTTGCCAATGTTGTCAAGCTTGGAGATCTGGCAAACGTTGAGGATGGTACCAGCCAACCACAATGGGACATCGCTGTGCTAGCAGAAAGAGTGGACAAGTGGCAGATGGAATTGAATAGAGAGTAATATGAGGTATACACCTTGGCAGTGTGAATAGGGAGAGGCAAAATAGATTGAAAGGCATTGTTCTAAAGAGTGTAGTGAGGCCTGTGATTCATGTGCATAGGTCTTTGAAGGTGCGAGAGAGTAGTAAACAAAACATTTGGAAGCTTAGGCTTCATGAGTATAGGTATTGATTACAAAAGGAGAGACGTTGTGCTGAACCAGTATATTTCTAAGTGCCAGGCACCATTGCTATTATGTTATGGATAGGTGTCACATATCTAACACTACAAGATGGTTTTGCTGTTAACCAACTTGAATATCTATGGAAGATCTACAACAAGATTGAAGAGGTTTATTGAAAGTGTATCTCACCTGAGCTTTGTGTCCACTGCTACACTGTCCCAATTATACCTATCTGGACTGGTTCCACAACAATATTATCAATAAGTGTAACTTTCCCTCGAAAGCATAGGTAGCAGGAGAGAATCCGCTAATCACAAGTCACCTCACCATTTTGGCAGTCTCAAATAACGCCTTCCATTGTGTTATTTATCCTTAGGTAAGGAGATAGGTATCGCTTTGTTAGATTTAAATTGGGTGAGAAAATCAATAACACTCCACTCTTATTGCTGTAATTTGCAAGTGCTTCTCCATAAGCATCCCAATATACTCATCAACTGCTCAATGAATTTTATGAACCCCCATCCTGATTCAGAAACGTGTGAGTCTAAAGATCCTCAATTCTCAGTCTTGAACTCCTTCCAGTCAAAACTATTGATTTCTGCATAATTGGTGTATTACTTGAACCTTTCCATTCACGAGTGGATGATAGACGATCCCTGTTATAGGAAGACAGCTCATTAAACCCAAATGGTACCTACAAATGGCTTGTGCCAGATTTACCATGTCTAACTTTCAATGATTCAAAACAGGATTTCACAATAACGTAGGGGAGTAGAAAGCCCTGAGGGAGCAGATTTTCTTGAACAAAAGTTTAAATATACCAAAACATCTAAAATACATTAAGAAAACCCTGATATGTCTGTCCTGATCCAAAAATAGTGGCCTTGCTCAAATTAATTTACAAACCAAACTCTGATGTTTTGCTAGGATTTATTGCACTAATTTTCCTCTGGAATATAGCTGCAGCAATGTGGGAAGATACAGATGACCAGACTTGGCTTCTCAGATGCACAAATCTACAAAAAACATAATAAATCATCTGAATAGTAATATTCAGATATTACTGAATATCTGTAATATCAGTATTACATACTGATATTATGTAATACTATCATAATAGTATTATGATAGTAATACTATCATAATATTATATTATAATATATATATTATATATTATATATATATATATATAATATATATATATAATAATCCCTAAGACAAATTCTGCTGTATTGGAAATCAACATCTCAGAATGCCAATCTTAGTGCAAATTTCTAACCACCCAAATACTCAGGTAGGACATTCTCCTAATGGTCAACCCATGTCGATACACATTATCACTAGACTTGTTAAGCAGTATTTTGTTGACTTGCAAGCATTCTAGAACAGGCCTTGATAAGACTGCTGTTTGTTCCCTTTTGGGTGAACTGTTGCCTCATCACCAAAGATGTGGCGATGCCGATATTGGACTGGGGTAAACACAGAAGTCTCACAACACCAGGTTAAAGTCCAAATATAATCGAAATAAACTTATTGGACTTTAACCTGATGTTGTGAAACTTCCTACCAAAGACCAGCTTTAAAAACCCACAAATTCCAAATCATCCCATTGCGTGAGATCCTTATATACATCTAGAGATTCTGCCAAATTACAGACTTTGGGTTCTATTCAACAGCGACTTAAATACAGTAAAATCTTTAATATCTGGCAAGTGCAGAATGGTGTTGTTAAATAGGTGATTAAAAATGGTAGTTAATAGTTCCGTTGCCCAATGGAATACAAAGCAATATTTGTAGCATGAACTAATATGCATGCACTTAGGAAGTAAAGAACAGTAGTCATTTTACTTCTTAATCTTCAGCAGGATACTAAAACAAAAAGTAAAATATAAAATAATACAGTATACAGGTATAGATGTTGGATAACATAATTGCTTCCAAATTGGTCATATGACATTTTATGTTTGGGGAATATCATAAATTCCAATTAGTAGAGAATTCTGGTTGGTAGAGTTCTGGATAGCAAAAGATTTACTGTATAGAATAGGTCACTTTAGCATTGGCAACAATCACAGTTGTCCTGAAGAATTAAGAAAATAAGTCTGCTGTTGGCATTGGTCCATCCACCAAAGATGATGGGCACAGAGCAAACAGTTCACTTAGGCAGAAGCATCTTAATTTTGTGCACATTTGCTGATGGCTGTGAAGGCCAATCATGGAGAGGTAGATTCATTGCCATGGTTGGTGCAAGCCATCCCACAGGAGATGTTGTCATTTCCCTTGTTCATCAGCCAATGAGTCCCAAGTGTGATAGACAATGCTTAGGCCCTTCAGGCCATACTAGCAAGTATTCTTGAAGTGGAGCCTTGGGCACCCCACTGGTCATATCCGATTATCTCACCAAACAGAAGGTCTTATGGTGTTCTTAAGTGCACAGAGTATGAAGCCAGGAATTTGATGAATGAGAGGATCTTAAAGTTAATCTTTTTCTAAAATCTAGGTTTTATTTATGTTTAGCAATTAACAAAATAATACCATTTAAGAGGCAAATTAAGTTTCTTCCAGTCTTAAACAGGCTTAGACAAGTTCTCTATCGTGTTTATCGGGTAGCTAGCTTAAACTGATTTCTGAGCTTAAGCAGAGCCAACTCATCATTGTTTTTCAGAGAGTATAAATACAGGAGTCCCTGTATGCTGCCTGAGAGTGCAGAGTGTAATGCCGGGAGTTTGTGGAAGAGGGAAACTAAAATTAATTCAGAAAAATACATTTAATTTACACAATAAAGTGACAGGACAAGTGATGTGTCATGGCTGCAGCATGTGGGAGCTGTTGGATGCCACTGCAATCCATGGCAATTGTCTGTAGCTTGAGGAGCTTTGGTTCAAAATTAACAAACTGGTGACCGAACTGCAGACATTGCGATGCATTAGGGAGGAGAAAGTTACCTGGGCACTTGTTTCAAAGGCACTCACATAACTTAGACTAACTTCACCTGATATGGTCAGTGGTCAGGATAGGTTCCATCCCTCTACCATGCTAGTTCAAACCCTCCCTTATAGTTCTAACAAATCACTGTGAGGTTTAGTCCCAGTCTGGTTAAGGTGCTCTCATTCATATTTGGACCACGTCCAATCTGCCCCAGAACTGATCCCAGTGCTTCTGAAATCTGATACCCTCCCTCTCGCACTAATTCTCCAGACTGCCTGATGGTCACCCAGTTACAACTGCCTGAATGCTCCTAACCTGCAATGTGACCACCTCCCTCAACATGCAATTGATGTAGCTTTTAGTCTTGTGCATGTACAACAGTGACTCCAGTTGCCATTTGAGTTCCAAAACCTGAAGCTCAAGCTTCTGCAGCTGGTGATACTAAGTGTGTTCCTGACCCAAGTTCTAATTTTATAGAACCAGTTTTGGTCTCCTTACCTAATGAAAGATGTACTTGCCACAGAGGGAATGCGACAATGGTTCACCATTGGTTCATCACTTGGTCACAGGAGGGATTGTCCTGTAACGAAAGATTAAATAGACTGGATGTGTATTCTCTGGAGTTTAAAACAATTAGGAACAGTCCAACCTCAAACCTCACTGGATCTCTAAGTCCCTCATTTTTACTATGTTTCTTGAAACATAGTTTTTTGACCATGCTGATGATTGCACAATGTTGACTATCTTTCACAACTCTTCCATTGTATTCAGCAAGATCTGGACACATTCAGATGGGCTGATGTGTGGTGCAGATATTAAATGTCACTTAAATGCCAGGCAATGACCATCTCAAACAAGACAGCATCTAACCATCAGCATTTGATATTAATTGGCATTACCAGCATTGAATCCCCTACTGTCAACACCTTGGAAGTTACTGCTGATGAGAAACAACTGAACTAAACATGTAAATATGGTTGGCATGGTGGCACAGTGGTTAGCACTGCTGCCTTACAGTATCAGGGACCCAAGATCGATTCCAGCCTTGGGTGACTGTCTGTGCGGAGTTTGCACATTCTCCTTGTGTTTGCTTGGATGTTCTAATTTCTTTCCAAGTTAGGTGGATTGGCCATGCAAAGTGTCCAGAGATGTGCAGGTTAGGGAATTACCATGAAAAATCTGGGATTATGGGGATAGTATGTGGGGGAGGATCTGGACGGGATCCTCTTTCAGAGAGCCAGTGCAGACTCGATGGTCAAAATGGCCTCTTCCTACATTGTAGAGATTCTGATTTTAAATTCTTACAAGGCGAAATAGGGTAAATACAGGAGGGATATTTCCCCTTGTTGGCAGATCCAGAACCAGCAGATGCAGTCTCAGAGTAAGGGATAGGCCATTTCGGACTAAAATGAGGATAAATTTCTTCACACAGAGAATGGTAAATCTTTGGAGTTTTCTGCTCAAGTGCTGTAGAGGCTCAGTCACTGACTGTGTTCAAAACTGAGATCAATAGATTTCTACATATTAAAAGCATCAAGAGATATTGGAAAAGGGCAGGAAGATAGTGTTGAAATAGAAAATCACCCATGATAATCAAAAGATGCGCAAATTAGGTAGATTGGCCATGCTGAATTGCCCCTTAGCATATCAAGATGGGTATGTTAGATGGATTAGCCATGGGAAATGTGTAGGGTTATGGGGATAGAATGAGGTTGAGGTAAGATAGTCTGTCAGAAAGTCAGTGCAGACTTGATAGGTGAATGGCCTTCTGCTCTGGAGGGACTATATTTATATAATCTCATTGAATGGTGGAGTTAGCTCGAAGGGCTGAGTAGCCTACAGCTGCTGTTTTTAAATGTTCTATGGATCATGTCCATTTATTGTAATTAATTCATAGATCTTGCTACATATTCTGTATGTATTCAGATAAGTAGCCTTTAATTCTGACTTTTTATTGTTTACCTCATGCTCTTATCCTATTTGCTGATGCATTTAAGCTCTGTCCCTTTCTAACATACTCTGATTATCTTTCCCTATTCAAATGAGCAGTTTAAGCCTATGAAAGGAGATCTATTGAGGTATATAAGGTGATAAAAGATATTGACAAAATAGATATAGAGTGGATGCTTTTTCTTGTGGGGCAACCTAACACAACATGTCATAGTTTTAGGATAAGAGGTAGCAGGTTTAAAATAGAGATGAAGAGACCTTCTTTTCCCAAATCTGTGGAATTCATTTCCCAGAGTTCAGTGGATGTTAGGATATTTAAGGAGCAGATAGACAGGTTTTTAATTAGTAATGGATTGAAAGGTTATGGAGAATTGACAGGAAAGTGGAGTTAAAGTCAAGACAAGATCAGTAGTGATCGTATTGAATGGCAGAGCAGGCTTGAGGGGGTGAATTCCTATTCCTGTTCCCAGTTCTTATGCTGCCTTGCACTCTTGTCTTATCCTTTCTCATTCTTTTGAAATATCTTTCTCGTCAATTATTCCTTTGAAGTTCTCTCTACAGCCTGAGTTATATGATTCACCAGGTCATTGGTCCCAGCATGGTTTAAGTGCAAACTGTCCCACTGATTTAGCTTTTTCTTTCCCTAGTACTAGTGCCAGTCACTCACGAATCGAAACCTATTTTTTCCCATACCAGTCTTTGAGTCATAAATTTAATTATCTGATTTTGTTTATCCTATGCCAATTTGCCCATAGCTCAGGTAGTATTCCAGGGATTATTACTTTTGTGTTTTGCTTTTACATTTAGTTCCAGTACCTCATAGTCTCTTAGCAGAACCTGTTCCTTAACCCTATCTATGTCACTTGTTTAAAAAAGCAGTTCTCATACCTGTTTGGCATTATGAATTTCTTCTGTTGCAGGCAAATAAAGTTAGTAGGGAATGGCTGCCAAAATGTAGTTCATAGAAGCCATTTTGAAGTGGCAACAATAACTAATAAAAGAAAGAAGATGAGATTATCAGAATTATTATTGCCAAAATGGAATTGGTGAGTTTCAGAAGAAAGTTTTTGTGGAAGTTTTTTTTCTTTAATCAGCTCATTAGCACAACTTCAGGGCAGACAAATCCCAAATAGAAGTCTTTTTTATGGGAGTGCATGTAAATTAAAATTAAAGCCAATTAGAAGTAAATACTACAATTCCTCTTTGAACCAATAACTTATAAAAAGACATGTGAATTTTCCAAATACATGCATGAAGAATCACATGACAAAACTTCACATTTTAAGATTTAGTAGAATCAACATTAATTAAACATTTAGTGGACAAGTAATATACTAAGCAACAGAAAAGGTATTCCCCAGTAACATCTTAACGCAACGAAAAATCCTAGACTATGTTTATACTTTATACTATTCCCTCAACAGAAATTACTCTTATGCTTTTGATAGGATCTCTTCTTCCTGCCTCACCAGAGTGAATCTTCCTTTATCCTTTTTTTTGAAAGATCCCTTCATTCAGTCTTTTAAGTATGATCAAATGGACTTCCTGTCACGATGCTTCCTCTGGAAACTCCTTGGTTCTTTAATTCTCTGCAAGCTTTATTACATTGTGCAGGGGATCTGTCCTTACCAGTTAAGAATACAGCTGATTTAAATGCCAGGGTATTCCAAATCCCAGAAAAGAAGCTTGAAACACCTGTTTTCAACTGTACTTTTGCAATTTGAGATAATGTGAGGAAAGATATGAGAACCAGAGAAGAATGTTTCAGATGTCTTTGTGGTGATTTTAAATAAAATAAATGTCTAAACAATAAAATGCACAATAAGAAACTAGAAATGCACTGAACTGACTCATTGGCTACATGCAGTATCTTTAAATTAATCAGTTCCTAATCCCTGCCTTTCCCTATCTCCAGAGTTAATCCTTCCCAAACAACATTTGCTAAGATTTTAAAACTGTAGGAAAAATACACTAATAGTTACCACACCAGGCACTTGTATCTCTTGGGGTTGCTGCTGATATAGAGCAGAACAACTGGTTTTCCAAACAGGCTTTTTCATAGACAGTTTGCTGAGAGTTCAGACAACTTTTCTTTCTGCGGGCTCAGTTCTGAAAACAGCTATCTTAGGTAGGTTGAAATTGCTCCTGATGTCCAATTTTTTTGTTTTGATCTTCCCTTATCTGAACCAACATCCTCAGAAGTCACTTTTAATTACTTTCATTTTGTTGGTCCATCTTTTGGAATATAATTATGAAGATGCTTGGATTGGCGGGTACAGAGGAGCAGTGCCAGGCAATACAACAGGACATAGATAGGTTGGTAGACTGGGCAGATAGATGGCAAATGGAATTTAATCCGGATAAATGCGAGGTGATGCATTTTGGCCGGAAAAATGTAGAAAAGAGTTATAGGATAAAAGGTAAAACTATTCGGAGTATAGAGACGCAGAGAGACTTGGGGGTGCAGGTTCACAAGTCTCTGAAGGTGTCTTCACAGGTGGAGAAGGTGATAAGGACAGTGTATAGTATGTTAGCTTTCATAGAAAAGTGTATAGAATACAAGAGTAGGAGTTTGATGTTGCAATTGTATAGAACGTTGGTTAGGCCTCACTTGGAATACTGCGTCCAGTTCTGGTCGCCGTACTATCGGAAGGATGTGGAGTCCTTGAGAGAGTGCAGAGGAGGTTTACCAGGATGCTGCCTGGTATGGAAGGACTGTCTTATGAGGAACGATTAAATAGACTGGGGTTGTTTTCCCTTGAAAGACGTCGGCTTAGAGGGGATCTAATAGAGGTGTTTAAGATTATAAGGGGTATAGATAGAGTAAATGGAGGTAAACTTTTTCCACCTTCTGAAGTGGATAGGATGAGGGGTCATGGCCATAGGGTGAGGGGGGCTATGTATAAGACGAATATTAGAGGGCAGTTTTTCACACAAAGGGTAGTGGGGGTGTGGAATGCACTGCCGAGTAAGTTGGTGGGAGCAGGCACGCTGGGGCTGTTTAAGGGTCTCTTGGACAGCCACATGAGCGGTATGCAGATAGAGGGATATAGTAGGACTGTTTAACTACGGCTTTTTTCCCCACAGGTAATTCAAGTCCATACTTGACCAACAAGAAGCATGCATTCGGCAGGTGGTGCGAGGACAGCTCTTGGATGTTGATTCATGGGTTGCCTGGTGCTTCATGTCGTAAATGAGTGCTTTATCTGGACCATCTGAAGGGCACCATGCAGCTCAGTGACTATCGCTGTAGCTGTGCAGACACTTGGAATTGGGCCGGTGTCTGCGGGAGTTTGTGCGTTCTCCCCGTGGTTGCGTGGGTTTTCTCCGGGCGCTCCGGTTTCCTCCCACATCCCAAAAATTCGCTCTTAGGCTGATTGGGAAACAAATTGTCCCTATATTGAGATTCTTCCATATTAGTAATAACCTAAAATTAGAATAGGATAATGGAATTGTTACTATATAGTTATGACGGCGGCGCGGGCTCGTTGGGCCGAAGGGCCTGTTTCCCGTGCTGTGTTGCTCTAAAAAAAAAGTTCACACCTCAACTCCTCCTATGAATCCTAACATTTTTATTCAAACACTTGACATTCTTTTCTCCGTTGTTCCCAAGTTATCTTAGGTAAACATCTGTTTACATATATTGCTAGACCTATCAAAAACATTAGTTCTGTCAACCTAGCCAAATTGTCTCTACTATTACACAGCTTTCATTTTTAAATAGTTTTTTTTAAACATAAGACCACCAAAAGTATATTCCCAGTTGCTAGATTTTGTTGATCTGTCATGTTATCATGATTCCCTGACACCAGCATTCTGCTTCGTCTTTTTTCCAAAAACTCACTTTCTAACTGACTTTGAAGATATGTAAGTATGTATTCAACAAGACCAGCTGTGCCTCATCCTTGTCACCTGTTTGAACACCTGTGTCCAGGTGTTCAAACTTGCACCTTACTTTTAATAAATTTTACTCAGGGCTTCTTTGCTATGCCAACCAGGTCATGTGGACTTGTCTCTGGGCAAATTGGGGATTATTAAGAGGGTAAGGGGGCTAAAGGATACTATGGAACTAGGAAGGCACAAGTTCATGAATAGATTTGACACCAAGGATGAGCATTTTAAATTAAGATCCAGTATAGTTTAGTGAGCTCATGGGTGAAAGGGGAACAAATCTTGTTGTAAACTATGGTACCCCTCCATGACCTCCCAATTGATCCATAGGTTGATTGGTGGAGAAAAAGAGCAGAAAGTAAGTGGATCCCAAGAACACAGTTAATATTGTTGAAAGGATTAGAGAGGGGATGAATGGCATTGGAGAGCTCGTCGGCAGTGGGTATGGTTATTAAGCAAAGAAATAGTTGTACATCAGTAATAAGATAGTTTGACTGGAGGGAGAGAGAATGGTGGTAGATGGCATGGGATAGGAAGGATGGAATCGCATGAGATGGGTAATGCATAGGAAGAATAGACTGGAAAATTATCTCCTTGCCACCACACCGCATCCAAACCACTCCTCCCCCACCACCACTACCACAACCACCCCAGCCATTGCTATGCTGCCCCAGATTAAGGAGTGAAGCTCAGATTATGTTCCACTTTGTGTGTCAGGACTGCTTTGTGCTTAGGTGGATCATAACTGACCCCAATGATTTTTTTAATTAGCTAAACTTCAAGATGAAGACGATACTGACAAAATGTCAGTAGTAACAGTAGTGGGATGAAAATTGATTGAGCAGGTGTAGTGGAGAGGCTGGCTTTACTTAAAGTGGATAAATCACCTGGTCCGAATTGCTGACATCCTAGTTTGCAAAGGGAAGGTGAGAGTGGAGATAGCAGAAGGGCTTGCCATAATCTTCCAGTTATCCCAAAATATGAGGGATGTGCCAGAGGATTGGAGAGCGGCAAACATAATACCTTTTCTCCAGAAAGGGTGTAAGGACCTGCCGACTAACTGCAGCTGGTACGTTTAACATAAGTGGTGACTAGGGTTTTTGAAACAAAAATGATTAAATTATCAACAAGCTCTAGAAGAAGTTTGAGTTAATTAAGGGTCATCATGGATTTGTAAAGGTCATAAAAAGCTAGGGAAGTGGCATTCAGTAAACTGTTTTTGTTTGAGACCCAGTACAGGCATGATGGGGTTATCAGCTTCCTACTGTGTTGACTCTATGTCAACCAAGGAACAGCTATATTGTGTGGTGGTGACTAGGAGCAAGGGTCAGAGTAATTATGGGATGAGAATGGTGTGGGATAGGAATGGCATAGCATATGTGTCACATGAAGGATGGAATGCCATTGGATGGGTATTGCATGGGTGGGAGGGGTTGGCTTGAGAGGGATGCAATGGCATGGGAAAGATGGAATATTAAGGAATGACAAGAGGAGTGGAAGAGAGATGATGGCACCAGGTGGTTTGGGAAGGATGGTATGGTGAGGGAGGTGATAGACACAATGGAATAGCATGCATGAAAAAGAGGGATGATATGAGAGGCATGAGAAGTGACAGCATGGCTTGGGAAGCTGGCCAGGAGAGCATGACATTAGATGGTATGGATGGGATGGCATGAATTGGGATGGAGATGAAAGGAAAGCAGGTGAGGAAAGATGGCATCAGATAGATGGTATGGGAGGGATAGACTGCATGGCATGAGGGGGAGGAATAGTATGGAAGGATTGAGCTGGCAGTGGCATGGGAAGGATGAAATGGCATAGAATGGGAATGGCATGGGAGGCAGAGGATGATGTGGGTTTGGCATAACATAGGGAATGTCATGGGAGGAGTAGATAGGTGGCATGTGAAAGATGGAATGGTATGAGAGGAAGGGAATGGCATAGGAGGGTTGGATATGATGATGAAATAGATTAAGAGTAACAATTTATCCATAAATATGTTGTGGGAGGGATGGAATGACACAGGTGGGATGGTATGGGAGAAATGGATGTAATGATGGAATTGATTAAGTGGAACTGGCTGGAAAGTTTTGATGAAGTTGATTGGCCATGATCATATTGAGTGGCAAAATAGCCGGGTTGTGCCATATAGTCTAATTTTGCTCCTACTTTTATTGAGTGTATTAATCTGACTGCAAATGTTTTGAATGTCTGCTAGCTTCTTTATAATTTTAAATCTTCAATATGAATGCTCAGGATTAAACTGCCTAATATGACAATATATTCCTTTTGACCATTACATTGGTGGCCTTGTCAACAGCTTCCAAAGCCCTAAGCATTGGAAATCCATCCCTAAAACTCTCTATCTCTCTTTCCTCCTTTAGGTCACACTTTAAAACCAACGCTTTAACAATGCTTTTGGTCATCTGCCCCAATATTTTCTCGTGTGTCACTGTCAATTTATGCATCATAATGTATTCATTTTCAGTGTCATCTGGGAAATGGATGTATTGCCACAAAACTATATCTGTTGGGCTGTAACTTCCTCAGAGCAGTAGTCAATGACAAATTATCGTTCCATAATGACATGTTAGTTAGTTTATTTACTAGTGTCACAAGTAAGCTTACATTAACACTGTAATGAAGTTACTGTGAAAATCCCCAAGTTGCCACATTCCGGTGCCTGTTCGGGTTCATGAGGGAGAATTTAGCATGATTATTGCACCTAACCAGCACACCTTATGGACTGTGGGAGGAAACCAGAGTACCTGGAGGAAACTCATGCAGACGTAGAGAGAACGTGCAGACTCCACACAGACTGACCCAAGCCAAGAATCAAACCTGGGTCCCTGGTGCTGTGATGCAGCAGTGCTAACCACTGTGCCACCATGCTGCCCATTTCTAAATTCTAAAGTGCCTTCTCACTGAACTTCCTAACTTAGGCCAGATAAAACTCGAGCAGCAAACATGACCCTGGCTCCAAAGGCTAAGTGCAAAACAAGCAGAGCAAATGAGGACATGCCCCCTCTTTACAGCATCAGCTGTTGCAAAACTGATAAGTTTAAAGATCCCATTGAAAGGGAGAAGGTAAGTTTCAAAATTAAGTGGATGGGATGTTGGGTTTCAGGTTCAGAACAAGGGTGGAGGGGTGGGTGGGTATGGAGTTGGAGGTGGGGAGGGTTTCAGACAGGGGGTGGGGTCGGACATCGTAGGCTGGGGAATTCCTGTGATGTTGATCAGATCAGGTCAGGTGTCTGGAGGGTATCCTGTTCTTTGGGATGTTTAAAATAGTTACACTGAAGTTGGAAACGCTTTTTTTTCCTTCTTTCAGAGTAACTGTGAGTATAAAACTGGCAGAATCATCCTAGGTTAGTGATTTAAATCGTTTTGTTGGATAGTTCCCAGCTCGGTACAATTGTCCGTGAGAAGTTAGCTGTTCTATACAATTGCCAGGTAATCCATTATCTGGGAACTTCTGAGAAGGATTCTCCAGTACATCTTTCAGGTACCCCCATCAAATTTGACACAGGAGAGCCAGTATGTTGCAGACAAATATATTGTATTCCCATTGGCTTCAGATCTTAGTGTATGATGTAGCTATTTCAAGCTTTACTAATACTCAGAAGTATAATTTACAGGTGTATTGCCTTGCATTTGTAAATTTAATTAAAACATTTTAAATTGAATGCACTAATCATTTCATAATTTACAGTTTTATAACCTTGCATTATTTTCCAACCTTGAATCAGGATTATGTGTACAAACTCTCAGATTGCCTTCCAAACCCCAGCACACCAGTTCTGAATATGTGTGCAGTCAGATTTATTTTTTCTTAATTTATTATTGTTTTGTGTTTTATTTTTAAACACTATTTCAGAATTTTCAAATTGGAAAGACCAGACCACACACGGAACAGTGCTCTAAACAATAGAAAGGGGAGTGTATTATTTAAAAAAAATAGGGACGGTGGTGAAATCATTAAACATTGTTGCATATTGAAATTCACCTTAAAATTAAAGTGAAATTACACAAATAAATTTTGACAGCAACATAGTCATGCTACCACTGTGTGGAGCTGTGTAATTCACAGAGCTATTTATACTGTGCCTGGAACCAAGAGCACTATTAGCAGCTGCATACCAGGATTTATGTTACACAAATTAAAACAGAAAATGTTGGAAATGTTCAACAGGTCTGGGAACATCTGTAGAGTGAATGGAGTTTACATTTCAGTTGCATCACAATCCTGATAAGGCAGTTTTGATGTAAGGTCATAGATCTGAAACGTTAACTCTGTCTCCACAGATGCTTCTTAAGCTGAGATTTCCAGCATTTTCTATTTTAAGATTTCCAATCACTGCAGTATTTTACTTTTACTGTTATACAAACCTCATGTACAAAGGATTTTCAACACCCACAGTGCAAATAAGAATGTGAAAATTTGAGGTGCTATTTAAAAATGCTAGTGCTGATTTTATTTTGGCTTTATTTTTCTATATTGTAAGCAGGCTTACAGAACAAAATCGGAATTTTAATGCAATCAACCTCCTGTGGTGGTGCCCATGGGGAGTTGAAATCAATGATAGTATTCAGGCCAAGCAATGTTAGAGGTGATAATTGAATAAGACTAAGAAGTGTGATGGTGAAGGAGAGGACAAAGGAAAAACGGCATGGTGTGGGAGGAAGATTGTTCATTTTGGATGGGCCAGTTGCCAAATTTTCTCTGGGAAATGAGTGCCTTATCTGGATCCTGTTCAATACAGTGTTGGGGTGGGGAGGGAGCAGAGGAGACCTAGTTGTCACAAAGTTGCTCAGTTAGGGGATGGGAGTGCCAGTTCTTGAAAAGCTGCTCAGTATGGGAGAAGAAATGATTGTCAAACAGCAGTTCAGTGATGGGGTCTGGAGGTGTCAGGGCACAGTCGGTGAGATCCTAGTTCTTTACAGAATGGAATTCTGGGCTTTCCTACAGATTGTTTTGTTTATTTTTCCAAAATCTCTACTTTTGTCCTTCAGTTCAGTTTCTCCTTGCTACCCAATCAGGTAACAATCAGCAGCATTATGCTGTGCTCATAGTGCCACCTTCAGGTGAAATGCAATTAAAATGAAGCAAGCCAATGCTATTTTTAATATATAGTTAATGAAACAAAATGTTTGTTGCTACTTTAAAAAGCATTGCAGATTCTTGGTTTACCTGACTTTTTATAAGCACGTTATTTCCCTCAGGTGAAATGATGCTATTTGGAAGCTAAGCTCATAATCTGACAGTAGTTCGCTCTGATCAATCAATGAAACCAGCAAGCACGCTATGCATGCTTAACTTTTTGCTAGTGCTGCAGTGTTTAAGAACATGCCTAAAACTATGGGCTATTTGTAATTCTTTTGATAGGTTTGTACTAATTGCACTTATATTTAAGGTATCTTTATACAATTTTTACTGAGGTGAATTTTCTTCAGATTGCTGCAGTTGTACTATGTTGTCCTATGTTTTGATTTTCATGCCAAATTAATGTGGTCAGTGCTGATAATTTAAAAAATGTTTTAGGGTTTGTTTCCTTTTCAGGTATCTCAAGTGCCCTGATCCAGATCTGAATGATTAAGCAATTAAGTTATTTATTTACTTCAGCAAATCATGCAGGTAACAGGAACTTTATTTTTTTCTCTCACTACAGGAAATAGGAATTTTTTGGAAGAAATTCTAAGTAATCAGGAAACTCCAGCAAGTGAGATAGATGCTCGAGAGAAGACCAGTGTTGCCATGACGACTGTAGGCAGACATCCAGACAGGTCCAGGTAAAAAAAAAGACTTAGCTGCACTTGCACAGCAGTAGTTTTTTTCCTTAATAGGAATTAACTGAAAATATATCCTCCAGCTGCAAAGCCATTGATGTTGTCTGATTTTAAGCCATTTTAACACTATATATAAAGTGTTGTGCAAACACGTAATCATAGTGGACTCAATACTATTTTTTTCTCAAAACCAGAGACAGGAGGCTACATCACAAGGCCATTCTGATATCCTTCTGTTTCTATGGTTACCGAAACAGCATTTATCAGTTCCTTATGAGAAGAGGCAAAGCAAATCTGTATGCACATGGCAAGATTCCAGCATTTCAATTGAAAAAGCACTTTGAACTGCTGCCAAGTTTATAAGAAGCATAGCTGTCAGGACTGCTTAATGCTGGCAGTTTGTATTTGGCAAGCTTTCATTTCCCATCATTCTTCAATTGGCTATTTTCCATGTACTTAGCGGAAGCTAAAAATTAACCCATTAAGATGATTGCACAAAGTGAGATTTTAAATTTACACTGCTAGTGTGTTTAAAGATGGTTAAAAGTACACTTTTTTTTAAATGAAATACCTGAGTAACCTTTAGTCACTTTCAATGAATTGAATTCTGATTTTTAACAACTTATCCATTCTTCTACATGAAAGTGTTCATTTAAAATATGTTATCCAATAATTATTTCTAGAGAGGAGTACAGTGCTCAGTTTCTTACTTACCAAATAACTTGAAATTTCAGAATGTCAGTATTGTAATAGATTACTTGAGCATTCTTTCTTTTTATTTTTGAATCTGATGGATTCTAGGTGATATTTTCGTGGGCAAGTACACTATAGCTGAAAGGACAATGGGTTCATTATTGGAAAAAAGAGTTACTTGTAGACATTTGCAGGGATTTTCACAAAGACCAAGAGTATCTGCTTTTTCCCCCTTCTACTATTCACCAGTTTTTAGTACAAATGGATGGAAAACTGTCTGTTACTGAGGCAGCTGGAAGAAGTTCAGGAAAATTATGCCTGGCATGAATTGTAAAGAGTGGCTTGTATAAAACCAACTCCATTATCTGTACTGGAGTGTTCGCTAGTTTGTACTCCACAATCAAGGAGTTTTTCATTGCCTTTCCCTAGTCCAACAAGGCAAAGTTTATTAAGCAATCCTGAATATGTTTATGACAGCAGTTATTCAATGAACAATGTTTTCATCTGCTGCCTTTTTAATAATGAATTGATTGCTTCATCCATTGCCAAATGAGTAAAACAAATATTTTTTTAAATTCTGGATTGTGTATGTTTAATTAAATGAAATTCAAACATTATGCAAGTTAAAAGACAAATTAATATGTAAAGAAATCATCTTTTCACATTTAGCATAATTCTCGTAGCTGGGAAACATAATTTCTGTATCTTGAAACACAGAATTATACATTTTATTCAGGATTCAACGGAATCAGAAATAATAGTATACTGAAGGAGGCTATTCGGTATATCGCGTCTATGCAGTTCTTTGTAAAAGCTATCCAATTAGTTCCACTCTCCAACTGTGTCCCTGTGGCTCTGTAATTTTTTTCTCTTCAAGTATTGAAT
This sequence comes from Sphyrna mokarran, assembly GCA_024679065.1. NCBI lineage: Eukaryota > Metazoa > Chordata > Chondrichthyes > Carcharhiniformes > Carcharhinidae > Sphyrna > Sphyrna mokarran. The sequence continues at coordinate 41,318,258 of JAGIQG010000015.1, forward strand.
TTCCTTTTTGAAAACTATTATTGAATCTGCTACTATTTCAGACAATGCATCCCAAAACATAACAACTCACTGCATAAAAAATATTTTCCTTATACTGCCTTTTGTTTTTTTGCTTATATCTTAAATCTGTCCTCTAATTTTTGCACTTTTTGAATGCTTTATCATTGCTCTTTGTTCTAAGGGGAACAATTCTTGTTAATTTCTCCAGTCTCTCCACTTAATTGAAGTCCTACTTTCCTGATATCATAATAGTAAATCTCTTATGTACCTGCTCCAAGGCCTTATTATTATTCTTTGTGAAATGTGGTGCCTAGAAATGAAACAATACTTTAGTTGAGGCATAACCAGCATTTAGCATAACTTCCTTGAATGGCATTCTGTACCTCTTTTAATAAATGCAGTAATCCTATGTGCTTTGTTAATGGTCTTCTCAACCTGTCCTGCCGCCAGCAAAGACTTGCTTATGCACATCCCAGTAATTTCTGTTCTGTAGATGCATTTAAAATTTAGTTTATTTTTCTCTTTTTTCTCTAGCAAATAAAGTCATCTTGCATTTCTCTTTGTTAAATTTCATCAGCAATGTGCCTGTCAGTTCAGTTGCCTATATTCTTCTGAAGTCTGTCATTATCATCCTAATTATTTACTTACAGATCCAAGTTTTGTGTCAGCTGCAAATTTTTTGAAATTATGTCCTGTGTACCCAGTCTAGGTTTTTAATATGTCTAAAATAGCAATGATCTTAATACTAAATGTGGAAAACCACTGTGTACTCCCCTCTACTCTGAAAAACAGTCATTTATCACTGCTCTCTGCTTTTAATCCCTTTAATCCAATAGGTTTTCATTTTGCTCACAATCTGTTGTTTGAAATTTTGTCATATCCCTAATTAAATTCCATATACATTGTATCAACTTCACTACCCTCATCAACCCTCTTCTTTACTTAATAGAAGTACTCTGTCAAGTTGGTTAAATACGGCTTGCCTTTAATAAAAGCAAAATATTGTAGATGCTTCAAATCTGAAATGAAAACAGAAAATGCTCTGCAGATCTGGCAGCATCTGTGGAGAGAGATTCAGTTAATAGTTCAGATCTGTGTCATTTTATTAGAGCTTAGTGTTTAACAAATCTGTGATATCTTTCATAGGAGCTTAAACTATAATTTTCCAAATCCAAAAATATTTTCCAAATATTTTTTGGATTATTTTATGCAGATCTTACTGCACATTTCTTGCATTTTTTTAATGCAGTGGTTGCTGAACTTTGCATACATGTCTTGTCATGAGATTATGCCTCTTCATTTTTTTCAACTTTTTTTTCAAATGTTTTTTCAACTTTCAGTTGACTGGAAATTTTGCAATTTGAACCAAGATAGCACTAACCTAGGCTCTAGATTAGAATGCCAAGCCATATTTTAAGGTGAAAACAAGAAACAAATAAATCACCTTCAGTGGAGTGTGAAGAAAGAAATATAAAGAGAAAGAGATAATCTAGACATCAAAACTCATAACTATTTAAGGGAATGACATTAAAACGACAAAATATTGGATATTGAAGAAATGGCTGCCACACAACACAAATCTCTTGGAAATACATAGTTAGGTATTTCAAAACAAGATGGCCCAGTCACTTGAGAGAGATTGCAGGTGATACAGGTGATGTCAAAAAAGTCATCAACAGGGGAAACAGGTTGAAGGTTGCTCTTTCTCCTTTTGTTTCTTTTGGAATAAATCTGTTACCCAGTTAAAAAGCCAACTCTGCCAGAAACTTACCAGTGAACTCAGTTCTTGTAATAATTGCAACATCTTCTCGATCTGACCATATCCAAGAAACTAGCAGATCTAAATTGTTTGCAGTATTTAAAATCTATGCCTCAAAGATAATCAAAGGACACTTAATAATAAATTAATCATATGTTATTTTACCTTCTTTATTGCATTCTGACTCTCCTTACTTCTGATATGTGTTTGTGTGTGTGGGCCTAATGGTTGCAAGAAAGACAAATGCTTGACCTTTTTTATTATTTTTCTTCAGTTTAGCAGTTAATAAATTTGCTCTTTGTTCAAGACTTTCTTTGATTGGCTCTTTATTGCTCACAGTTTAAATATTATTTTGATTTGGAAAAAGCATATTTTCATTAAAAAAAAAAGCTTGAGTCTTTGTTGTAAATAACCAAGGTGGTTGACTTCACTTCTTTTCACCTGGTCATGATAGTTTTATGGTAGTTTTAATACATAGTTATAAACTATCTATAAGTTTATCTGCTTTTCAGTTATGAAATTAGGGCTTGTGCATATCCATTCCCCATATGATTACTGAATTTTCAATCATGTCCTTCATTGCCTGTTTATTCTTCCTGGTGAATGTTGTGAAGTTGTAACATAAAGCTTTGGTTGTTTTTCAAATACCATTGGAGGCCAGAAGCAGGGGTATTGCTTGGCCGCATCTTTGCTAAACACTTGTTGAGTCGGGTACAGCTTGTTTGAACTTTATCATATTTTTGGCAGCCTATCAGTTAGAGTTTACAGAGATGGAAAATTATGCCGTATAGCTTTGGGCGTGGAGGTGGAATGCTATGTCTGTAAGAAGCATGGATACATGACTTTATGCAGTTACTAAATATAAAGATACAAATAAAGTTACATTATCTTTACAGAGAAAAGTTTTATTTTTAAGAGTTTTATGTGTGCTTGTGGAGAAACAAAACCTTTTCACAGCAAGAGTAGGTTTCTTCATTAGGTGAATAGACTGCTATATAACAGCAAACAACGCTGCCAGGCTGATAATATTTCTTTACAATGTCGGCTGTAGATGCTATATGTGAAGCCAATTTTCACATTCTCAACCTAGTTTAGTTAAGTGGACAAAATCAGCATGGGCCAAAATCATAAAACTGCCATAATTTGACATTAAACCTACATTGGCAATCTCATCTATCTGGCTGTAAAGATGCTTGCAATTGGGAATAGAAAATTCACACTGATAGTAGATGCTCCTCTGATGCTGGAGTTAAGTTATGTTGCTAGGGCAGAATAAGAGCTGTTCTGCTGTGCACTTGGCCTATGCTATACTACAAAAGTAGACAAAATGCTTCATTTCTTTCACAATGTACAGCAAAAAAATTCAATTCCTTTCTCCCTAACCAAAGTCAGGTTACTGATGCATATTAAATTATACTTTACTTCCCAAGTAACTGCAGCTTACTGTCTCTTATTGTCTTCTTCAGCCTTTCTGCCACAAGCATGTTTTCCATCCACAATGCAGTTTTGTACCACCTAGTCCTATAGCTGTATACTTATTTATCCTTACACAGTGTCGCTATAATTCCTCAAATAATTTTTCATTCTGTGCCTGCACAGTCACCTGGGGTGTACAATGTAATTCCATCCTCTGTCTGCTTTTATCATTCATTGGGATTGGTCAGCTACTACAGTAATCCCTCACCTAAAATCACAGTTGTTTTCTTTAAACATGTAACTTAAACAAAACAATGTTGTGAATCAGGTTTTCTCATTATACTTCAATATACAAATTGGAGTTGGATTTCACAGCAGGTTTTTTTCCCCTGAATATGAGTGATTGTCTTGATCAGCAGCGGGTCTCTCCCCGCGGCCCCCCGCGGGTCTCTCCCCGCGGCCCCCCGCGGGTCGCCCCCCGCGGGTCTCTCCCCGCGGCCCCCCGCGGGTCTCTCCCCGCGGCCCCCCGCGGGTCTCTCCCCGCGGCCCCCCGCGGGTCTCTCCCCGCGGCCCCCCGCGGGTCTCTCCCCGCGGCCCCCCGCGGGTCTCTCCCCGCGGGTCTCTCCCCGCGGCCCCCCGCGGGTCTCTCCCCGCGGCCCCCCGCGGGTCTCTCCCCGCGGGTCTCCCCCCGCGGGTCTCCCCCCGCGGGTCTCTCCCCGCGGCCCCCCGCGGGTCTCTCCCCGCGGCCCCCCGCGGGTCTCTCCCCGCGGCCCCCCGCGGGTCTCTCCCTCCATTCTTCACACCCCCCTGCCCCCATGATTGCCAGCAAGTTGCTCCCCACTCCTAAGTGAGACTTTCCTCAAATTGGGAGGGATCTTGAGCCCACATTCTTTGTATGGGATTGCTGACGGGTGAACTAAACCCTGAGAAAGCGGGAAATTGCAAATCTCGTCAGTGATTTCCGATTTCCCCACCCTTTGCTGGTGACGTAATTATGGGCGTGAACCAGATTTTAATAAATTTAATGAAATACAATTATCTAGTTTTCTTGCCAAATTTTTTCCCCTCATTAAATATTCATACCTCACTGATGTGATGTGAAGTAAGCTTTGTTGTCCGATTGGGTGTCCTTTTAAGATGGCATCCCAGTCTCAGTGCAGCTGATCATGACAGCCCTTGAATCCCTGTCCTGCCACAGTGACAGTGTAATCTATGTACTTTTTTTTCAAACTAAGTGGCTCAAAATTTGGAGAAAACTGGTTAGTGGAGTATCAGTTTTCTTAACAGAACTGACACTTTGCCATATTCTGATAAGATTGTCTCCATTATGTTGCCTGGATGTGGAAGCAGCAAGTCACTAGTACTTTTAGCCATTTGGAGCAAAATGGCAAGCAAGCTGGTGAACGGGGAAATAAGAAGGGTGGGACTGAGGCAGCAAACAGGGCAGAAACTGGCTTGAACTCAGAAACTCTTAAGCTTTAAGCAGCATTGTTTGATTGCTCTATCGATATAAATGAGATGAACAAATGGAAATCAGGATGTGAATCAGAGATTCAGACCCTAAAGAATAAACAGCTTTAAAATGAAACATTGTTAAGCAGGGTGACTTAAAGTGAGGACAGTGTATTTATAAGCTGTTGCCTACCTCTTGACTGTAAGCCTATTGCCTGTATTTTTACACTTACTATATACCATCAAGTTCTGAATATGTTAAAATTTATCAAGGGCAAAAACCTGCAAACGCAATCTATTTGGTTATTGCAAGTCTGTGACTGTTAAATAGTCTGACTGCCTGTTGGGCTGAATTCATTGGAGCTAACCATAATATTCTGTAAAATGTGGAGCTTTAATCTTCTTCCAAGTTTGTCTTCCACTCTGAACATTGTCAGCAACATTTGCAAGTCAGGTTCCCTACACCTGTAAAGAAATTTCAAGCACAGGTCTAAACTATCACCTGGAACTGTCAGTTTATCACAGACCTGAGTTATAATGCTGCTTATGTTCAGTAAAATAGAAATATCTTTAAAAAGTCCAACAGAGCAAAATATATAAATAGCATGCACCATCCTGTTGAGGTTAATGTGTATTGGTCTGAAATGATGCCAGGCAATGATATGTACCTCCAGACTGTGATCAGTATCAGTTCTATGTGACTGTGATCATATTTAATGATAGAAACTGGAGAATTAATTTTAGATATACACGCTTTAGAGATTGAAACCTTTTTGTTGATGGTTTGCATTTCAATTCTGTATTCAACAGTTAAAGGATGGTAATTGTGTGCAATGAACTGGAGTAGGGAATGATTAACAGTAAAACTGAAAACATGGATAATTGTATTTAATATTTACTTTATATTAACTCTGGTATATGAGAATGGAAAAGATTGTATTGCCAACAACATTCTGATTCATTGAACCCGTGTTCTGTTTATATTCAGGAAAGGTCTAAAGAATAACATAGGCCTGGATTTTGTGGTAATAATAACAGTGAGGCTATCAACTCTCATTTATTATGGAGTAAATAGTCCACACGTGTACAGTTAAATGTGAAAGCGAGGACATTACTGTCTAATTTTCCCTGGTCTTCCAAAAGAGTTGTTCTAAAAGTCCACCACCAAGAGATTTGGCTTTGAAACACATGCATGATGTTGTGGCACTTACACACTGGATGCTCCATAAACATGCCAGAAAATGTTAGGGCTTGTCCTTTTTAAGTGTACGTGAATTTTTAATGGATGGTGGGCATAATTATTGCCAAAGCGTCTCTATGGCACTGAAAATCTTGATAAGTGTGGAGTCATTTTTTTTTAAGTTTTAAATATTGGTATAGATTTTTAAAAATTTACTTTTTTACAATTCTATTTTATACCCATTTTCTTTTCCTCTTTATTTTTCTTTTTGTACATGATTTTAATTACAGCTTCTCTTCAACACTCACCTCTGTTCTTGCTCATGAATGCTGGTGCCCCATCACCTCCAGTTTAAATTTCTGATTTTCATGTTTGAATTTCTTCATGACCTTGTCTTTTCATATCTCTGTTAACCTCTTCTGGTCTTCAATCCTCTGAAAGTGCACATACTTCTCAGAATCTGACCAGAAAAAAACAATTGTTGGCGAAGAAATACACTTAAAAAAAGAAACATTATTTATTAACAACTGCATTTCAAATCAACTAATTTGCATGTAATACGTATTGCTATTCAGACCAGTGTGTACAGTTCTGGTAACCCTATTAGAGAAAGGATATTATTAAACTAGGAAGAGTGCAGAAGGGATTTACTAGGAGCTACCAGGACTTGATAGCTCGAGTTATAAGGAGAGGTTGGATACACTGGGACTTATCTCTCTGGAGCGTAGAAGGCTGAAGGGTGATCTTATAGAGGTCTATAAAATAATGAGGGGCACACATCAGCTAGATAGTCAATATCTTTTCCCAAAGGGAGGGGAGTCTAAAATTCGAGGGCATAGGTTTAAGGTGAGAGGGAAGAGATACAAAAGGGTCCAGAGAGGCACTTTTTTCACACATAGGCTGGTGAATGTCTAGAATAAGCTGTCAGATATAGTAGTAGTAAAAGCGGGTACAATTTTGTCTTTTAAAAAACATTTAGAAATTATGTGGGTAAGATGGGTGTAGAGCGATAGGGCCACATGCAGCAATTGGGATTAGCTTAGGCGTTTGAAAAAAGGGCAGCATGGACAAGTTGGGCCAAAGAGCTTGTGTCTATGCTGCAAACCTCTATGACCTTTTGGACTGCATGGGTATATGGTATGCAGTGAGAGAATTGATACTGTTTCGTAGATTTAATTTGCCATAGATTATCATAAAATCATAGATTATCATAGAATCTGGCAGTGCAGAAGGAGACTATTCGGTCCATTGAATCTGTGCTGACAATCTCATGAGCATTGTCGGATTGTGTCCAATCCAGTCCCCGGTCCTATCCCCAGTGGATCTCATACCCCTTGGTCCCCAGCCATTCTCTCACCCCTTGGTCCCCAGCCAATCTCTTCCAATTCCCAGCCATTCTTTGCTCTCTTACCCACCACAGCACACAACCCCCCCCCAAATGATTCCAATGAGTTGCTCTCCAGGTTTAGGTAAAAACAGGGGAGCTCCAGTCTTTTTATCTAGCTTGTGATATACCTGTTATGGAAAGTGTTTAATGCTAATAAGGTGTGTTGTCCAGTACAGACATAAATATTCAACAAAAGAATGTAAAGAAACCTCAATGTATTTGTACATTGCCAAGAAAAGAGATAACACTCAGTGGAAGTAAAATAATTTACAAGTCAAATAGATTGATTTTAGCATTTCATTTTCCTCCACTAAGTAGTAATGTATGTCTGTACCAAATGTGTATATTTTTTGATAACATTATTTATAGCTCTGTACAAAGGTGATCACCTTCTTGAAAACTCCTTATAGAGAATAATGAATATGCAAGTTGTCTAGATCTAAAACAAAAGATATTGTAATGTCAACTTAAAGAGCTAACCAAATGTGTTAACTATAACTTCATAGAAAATTGATGTATTTTGGCACATGGAAAAAGCTATTGTTCTGTGACATGAGTGATTATTCTAATTGATTTGTGTTCTTCTTCAGTCATTGGGTCAATGAATAATAATTGTCACTTTTAAACAGAGGCTTTTATGATGGACACACAAAGTGGGACAATAGCCCCATATTCACACGCAAATAACATATTATTGTGCCAATTTAGTGCTAAGTCTATTACCCATTGCACATTAAGAATGAGGTTTAGATTAATCTAACTCAATTTAGGGTCTTGCTCCTTGCATAATGAGGAAACTTCTGTTGCAGCTGACAGAATAATTTGAAACGAGTTCTTAAAGGTAAAGACGGTTTCCTAATGTATTTTGTACCCAACAGCCTAACAATGGACCTAGTATCATAATAAAAGTTAAAAATGGTTTTAAAATGCATTTAAATAATTTTTAACTTTAAATTAAGAAATAGAAACATTTCCATATGATTTACTGTATCATTAGATCAAACTTTGCGATTTGATATGAATTACACATGTTTTAATTTGGCCTGTAAGTTTAATTATTTACAGCTGTTAAGGGGATGTTCAACGTGTCTGCCAAAATCCTGCTAACTGTATGATTAAAAATAGATTCTGTATTGGCCACAACTTTTAAAAAAAATGGGGTTAACGTGGGTGAACATATGCATGTATACATATTCATTTTTTCAAGGCTAGTTGTATTCTTTTTTCGTTTACTTTCCAAAATGTTTTTATCTGTTGCACCACATAGGACATTTTTAAATGTTTATGTAAAGGATCGATTTTTAGTGCAAATCAACACAGAAGAGGGGAACAAAGTTTGGTAAATACTTTTAAAGAAACTTTTTTTATTTAACCACTTGCTAGTAATAAAAATCTCTGTAATGAACTACCTGTCTAAAATTTTATTTTTGGGCAGGAAGTAAACAAAGCAGAGAATCATTAATTATCTGTCTCGGCATTTACTATGTCTACGAACGTAGGGATTGTGAAGATTCTACTCTGCTTCTCGTTTCATGTCGCAGTGTCAGTGTTGGGCAAGGTGACTTAAAAGTATCTGTAGTCCAGTAGCAATGATTGTTAAATAGGTATGACAATGAAAATCCAATGTGATACCTAAATAGCATTCTCTAGATGATCAATCCTTAGGAATTGCGAGTGAATAGCACAAAATAACATTGTTACTTTTTTAAAAATCTACTGTTTAAATGAGGTCAACGTTTTTTTCCAATAATAAGATACTTTTGAGATGCACGTCATTGTCCCATCCCTTCGAGGGGCGGGTAGTGGTCGAATGGTTTTAGATGAATGTCATTTCTGAAATATCTCACCTCAAAAGCTCAGCTATACAGTGACTTCTGTGTCATAACTCTGCTCCACTTTCAGTTCTGTATATATTATAATTCTGCATCGAGAATTGCAAAGTGTTTTTTAAAAATCGTAGGCACGTATTAATGAAAAACTGATAATGTGTTGATAAATCAGTAAATATTCTGTCGAGACAAGACCCTTTAAGATCCGAGAAACATGCTTATTTTTTAAATTCAGAATAGAGAACAAACAATTCTCATTAGTCATTTTGGATTAATGTAGACCTCTATGATTATGGCAAATGTTTAAATTGTGCTTTTCAGTGAAGGGTCCGAATTCAATGTCCGAATTTCAATTGTACAACTAACATACTCAAATACTGAACCGTTGTAACATTTTTAAAAACGTTGTCGATTTGTTAGTTTTAGCAGTAAGTACGTATTATGAAAAAAAATTGAAGTTGTATTTACACTGGTTAAAATAGCGAGCTTTACGAGGAGGGGGAATGAGTGGGTGCTACACGGATCATTTCTTTTATGTGGAATCGGGTGGAGAAGGGATGTATTGTGATTCAAGCTCGATTAGTGAAGCGCTAAAGAAATTAATTTTAGTTTCGGAATTTAAATGAAAAAGTTGAAAGCAATCTATAACGTAATAAGCAGTGAATGATTGTAAAGTGTGGATTTGTTTCTGTGTTCATTGAATTGAAATAAAGGGAAATCAAATACAAGTTTTAAGATTTTTTTCCACTTAGGTCTTTTTTTGTTCATTTTTTATATTCCTATTTAATAGCCATTACAAGTTGAGTTAAATTTTACACTTATTAAACAGTAACCAAACGGTTATGTTTATTTCAAAGTGCTGACGTAGCTTTCGAAGTTGATGGCCCACATCCATATTAATGATTAAACCATACTGGAAAAACAAGCAGCGCCTCCCTCACCTCGGGGCATGCACCATCGGGCAACTACTTTCATAAAAAGTAAATAGAAGCATTTATTGGGAGAGAGCTTATCGTTTTAGATTGCCGTTTTGCACATAGCAAATTGCACAACAGGAAACTGACAGGGGGTTAGATGTGGGTGGATGTTGCGTAATTATTTGGCTCGACAGTGACCGAGTTTTTAAACCTCTATGCAATGATTTAATACTTTTCTGACGTTACGATGACTCGTTTTTACCATTTGCACAGAAAGCCTGGCCAATACCGCTCAGTTTGAGTTTGTTATGAAATGCTGAGATTGTAGTGCTAAGATACTCACCCCCTTGCATTAGTTTGGGGGCGATCTTAAAAAAGTCTTGTAATGAATAGATTACCAGAGGAGCTGGTTGAGTGCAGTATTACCAGCAGAGAGTGCAATGGGCTGGCTCTGAGAGTGACTTGGTGCAAAAGGGATGGGGAGTTGCGACATTCTGAAGGGACTGAAATAGAACAGGCCCTGACGTCATGGGGCGGAACTGGAGCTGCAGCTGGGGGCGGGGGAGTAGGACCTTGACTGATCTCACATACCCACTATTTAAATATGCATTTTATACAGTAACTATTGTTATGTGTTCAGTTTTTTATGACGGTCAAAGGAGATCCTTTTATCTCAAGTTTTGTTTCTCGTTATTAATACTTAGCCCGATGTTGCAGTAGGGGAAGCCAGGCCAATTGCTCAGCAAAATAAATGTTATTTCTGTGCTGTCTTGGCCCTGCCTGGGATTGCGTCGTTTAGCTGAAGTCTAGGATTTAAAATGTAATTGCTGAGCTGGTGTCTCATTTTACCTTTAAGTACGATTTTTACCTTCTGGTTGTAGAAGGGAGTAGGAGAATGTTTCAGCAACGCAACTATTTTAATAAGTATTCCCATAATGTGCTTTGGTAACTGAATTATTAAAATGGAAAGTTTTTAGCATTCATTTTGAAAATATTGTTGTTAAACGACCTCTTCCACTACTACCGCGTGTGCGATGACTTGTATCAGAGTGAGTCACGTTCAGAGTGATTGGGCTGAGAGCCCCATGCTGGCTGGGGAAAGCTACGGCTGCGCACTGGCGGCGGGGCTGAGGAAGCCGCACCTGCGCACTGGCGACGGGGCTGGGGAAGCCGCGCCTGCGCACTGACGGTCTGGCGGGCTGCAGCGCGGCGCTGACGTCACGCGGCGCTCGGAGGAGCTGGGTGGCGCGAGCGGGAGGCGAGGAGAAAGCGGAGAGCGGAGCAGGAGAAAGGCGAGCGAGGGAGCCCGGGCCCAGCCACTCAACCCCCACCGCCTTCGCACCATGTCCGCTGCACAGGTCTCTTCGTCCCGGAGACAATCGTGTTATCTCTGCGATCTGCCCCGCATGCCGTGGGCCATGATCTGGGATTTTACCGAGCCTGTGTGCCGGGGCTGCGTCAACTACGAAGGGGCCGATCGCATCGAGTTTGTTATCGAGACGGCGCGGCAACTGAAGCGGGCTCATGGCTTCCAGGAGGGCCGCTCTCCGGGGCCGCCCCCTGTCAAAGTACAGTCCTTGGGAGGCAGCAAGGAGGCGGCTCAGCAGCTCAACCACGTCGACGGCTCGTCCAAGGCGCCGCAGCCGCCTCTCGATCGCTACTCCCTGAGCGAGAGACCTCGCTTCGAGTATCCGAGCCTCGCCCACGCTGGCAGGCTTCCCAATGGCCTGAACGGACCCAATGGATTCCCCAAACCCGAGGACATACCGCCGGAACTGAACCGGCAGAGTCCCAACTCATCGCGGAGAAATCACGGCATCGTGCCCCCGGGCCCTGTCACTGTGCCGCCTAACTTGCTGCCTCAGACCACCTTAAACGGTCCGTCCGCAGGAACCCTGGCCCCGCACGGGCTGCTCGGCCGACCGTCTCCTTCCAGCAGCCTGGCTGGCACATCGGTGACAGTCAGCAGCCAGGTGCTGAGCGATGTAAACAAGCGGCCGGGCTCGGTATCCAGCAGCGACCAGGAGCGGGAGCTGAAGGAGAAGCAGCGGAACGCCGAGACCCTGGCCGAGCTGGGTGAGAGCCTGAGGAACCGTTCCGAGGACTGGGCCAACAAGCCCAAAATCGTGCGGGAAACGCTTCTCACCCTGTCCAACTGCAACCCCTTCGATGTGCGCTTCAAGAAGGATCACTCTCTGTTGGGCCGGGTCTTCGCTTTTGACGCCGTTTCCAAGCCCGGCATGGACTTCGAGCTGAAGATCTTCATCGAGTATCCAAGCGGCTCGGCCAATGTCTTCTCCAGCGCCTCCGGGGTGGCCAAGCAGATGTACCAGGACTGTATGAAGGATTTCAGCAGAGGCCTATCGTCAGGCTTCAAATATTTAGAGTACGAGAAGAAACATGGTTCGGGGGACTGGCGCCTCCTGGGTGACCTCTTACCCGAATCGGTGCGTTTCTTCAAGGAGGTGGTGGGAGCCGACATGCTGCCGCAGCCCCACATCGACGCAAATTGCCCCATCTTACCCACCGCCCTGTGCAACATGCCGCGCCCCCCGCCCAACAGTTCCAGAACTGGGATGCGCAAGCGGAAAGCATCCCCCGAGCCCGACTCGGACGCGGGCAACGTGAAGCTGGAAGAGCGGCAGCAGCAGTGGCTCTCCAACCAGAACGAAGCCTTAAAGCTCACTATGGCGGTATCCGGCAGCTTCGGGGCAGGCGGCGTGCCGCACGGTGGTTCCGCTCTACCACCCAACCGGACCACCCCCCCCGAGTGCAGCACCCAGAATGGACAGTCCCCCATGGCCGCCCTCATGTCCGTGGCTGACACCCTCGGGAATGCCCACTCGCCAAAGGACAGCAGCAATTCCGTACATTCGACCACGAGTACCAGCACCAGGAGGAACAGCAACAGTCCGGTGTCCCCGGCCTCAGGGGGCGGCCAGCGCCGCATGGTGTCCAGGAATGGGGATGCTGCTCTGTCCGTGGCCCCTCCTAACAACCATCCCAATCCCAGCATAGACCCCGTTCATCCCCCAAACATTCCAGACTCACCGATGGCCAACAACGGGCCCCTGTGCTGCACCATTTGTCATGAACGTTTGGAGGATACTCACTTTGTGCAATGTCCATCAGTGCCCAATCATAAATTCTGTTTCCCATGCTCTCGGGAGAGTATCAAGGCTCAGGGGGCGAATGGAGAAGTTTATTGCCCCAGTGGAGAAAAATGCCCTTTAGTAGGTTCAAATGTCCCTTGGGCATTCATGCAAGGAGAGATTGCTACAATCTTAGCAGGGGACGTAAAGGTCAAAAAAGAAAGAGACCCATAATTTTTAACTTCAGTAATTGAAGTAAAATGTGAATAAGAACTAAAAAGTTAGTCTTATGTATAGACATTTTTCATTTCCGTCGTATGTTTCTATATTTTGAAACAAGGTATGTACTCTTCTTCATTTGAAGGATGAACCTGGTTTTGTTTAAAGAATATCAGATATTATTGCTTAATACTGTTTTCACTTATTGAGGCAGTGTGTTGGCTAGGTACAAAATCATAGCACTTAGCAATTAACGCTGCTGGTGTGTTTTTGTAAATGTATGCACTTCGCTGAATTGCCAAGGCCAGTGTTGACGTCTGCAGAAATGCAAACAAATTGTTACAAAGAATGGTCACAGTTAGTTATGTTACACGCCCTGGAGATAGTCTCCTGCAAAGTGACTTTTTTAAAAAGGTGAGGGGTTCTTTTTATTAGTTTCCAAGGGCAAAATATTTCATTTTATGATTCAGTGATCTGAATTTTTTATAACTTTTTTTGCTTTATGGATGCACGAATGCTTTAAATAGTAGAGCAAAATGCTGTACTGTATATGACAAAACTGCTCTGTTTGTTCTTTATACATTTCTGTAGTAACAGAAGACTGTAATGTGCCTTGGAGCTGAATAAATTGTAATAAATTCGATGAATAAGCTCCCTGACTAGTCAATTTCTTTACAGACTGTAGGAAATGTGAACAAATTGGATGTGAATACCTATGAGAAAATGGCTGCTTTATTGCTTTAGAAGTTACATTACTGCAATCGTTGTCAGATATGTCATTCTTATAATTAAATAAATACTATCATTGCAATATTTACTTATTTTGGCAAAGAGCCCATGTATTTATAAATCACCTGAATGCTTCAAAAATAAACTGCTGATTCAGGTTTTTCCATTCACTTTTTTGTTGGACTAAAACCTGATGAATTCCACTGAAACAAAATATGAAATAATTGTTCTGAGATTAAAGGCACTTTAAAGTGATCGAATGTTACTGTGTGAAATCAATGGCAGTTAGTTAATTGTAGTGGTCCAGGTAATTGTAACAAGTTTGAACACAGATGTTAAGACCAAAAAGCAGCTGTTTCATTTTGAGCTGATGAAAGCAAGGGCTGTGGTGCTGGTGCAGGGAACTGTATCCTGCATTCTATGCAGCAAATCCTTGGTCTGAATAAAAATGCTTTTTAAATTCATCTCTTCAAATCATATGCACTTTAAAACCAGCCATTTGATATTTATTGATGTTGAAAAACATTCTTCTGATAACAAAAAAAACTATTTCCTTGCCTTTTACACATTTGCAATGCTTACACTTCTGATAGTTTGTCCTAACGTATGATCTCAAGTTATGTTTCCACAGTGTACATTAAGCAACTCGATGCAGCAGGTACTGCAACTGGACTGCTGCAGTTAATGTTTTCTTAGTGTGCACAATTGAATTTAAATATTTGAAAAATGCACTTTCCTTGAAGATTGAAATATTTGAAGTACTCATTTCTCAACTTTCAAAATATTAATGGTGAAAATAAAAGGAATTTGGTGTGAACATGGGCTTAATTAACTGGCAATATAGTGTGATATTTTCGTTTTTATTTGTTTCGAATCAACGTTTTTGCATCTTTATCCCAAAGCTGAATTGTGTCACTTCTAATTGAAGGAATAGGGAAATGTGGTGAGAGCGAAAATGTGCTTTTGGATTTTTTAATCAAGCCCATTATAAGCATTTTATCAATATATAACAGAACCCCCTATACTGTAACCTAACAATTTCACTTTGGTATTAATAGTTTTTTGCTTTTGCTGCTGAGCTGCATGTAAGTGATTAACAGCACAAATTAAGTTCCTTAATGGAATAGCTGATACTATTTTCAAAGGATAACTGAACCCTATTTGATCTTTAATCGAGGGCTGGTGCATTCAAGTTTATAGCTCCAGACTTGTTTGTTTATACAGCTGTTCTTCATCTGAAGATTTTGATTCTGAAGGTACAAAGTTGGGAGTTATTTTTATATTTTAATTACAAGGATTTTAATAGTTATTGTTGATGTTTGATAAGGCATTTTGCTTATAGCCTTGATCTTGGCCTCTGCCAAATTACATGTTCTCACAATATGGTCTAGATAATAAATTCCAGTAATGTTTTAAACAATATAATCTAAATAATTTACTAATGACCATATTTTAAGTTTGTTTTTCAAATTTTCTAAGAATAATTGAATGTAGAGCAGATCCAGAGAGGGTGTTGCCTGTCCATTTTCTCTACCACCAATACTAAAGCTGAAATCTTCACTTTGATATGCACAAGATCATTTGAAATGGATCTTTCTGCTTTCTAATGCCTTGGTGCTGCATCATCCTGAACATATTCTTGACTAAATACTCTTTTTGATAGATTTAAAAATATTATTGGGTTTAAGATTTGGATGTCTTAAAACTTGGGAAATGATGCATTAGCTTTATTATTATTTGAACCCAGAGTATTTTTGTTCTAATGTATGTTTATCCATTTGCCATTCTATTTCACATTTATCATTGTAAACAAAAATTCTGTAGTATTTCAGATGATGAGCCCAGTCCTGTAAGGAGCAAAGCATACATTATACAGCATTAACTGAGTACTGAAGCATCAGAAAAATACTATAGAGGGGTAATAGAATTATTACTTGTTTTAGAATTTATATATCTAAAAAGATGGGGTTGAGGAGCAAAATATCTAAAGGAACAATGAGTGTAAAAAGTTGGCCCAATGTTTGTGCAATTAAATTTATATATTTAACAAAATGTACTGTGTCGATATGTGCAAGTCTATTACATAAGAGTTAAGTTTTTAAAATGACCTATGCTGCAAAAGTAATTAATAAAAGCAATCATCAGGACAGACAATTATAAAGTTTGAGGGGATGGAGGGGGATGATCAATTAGGAAGAGTTGATGGTATAGAGAGAAGCTAGACAGTATCAGGATATGTTTAAGTATCAAGCTGTAGAAATTAAAAAAGAAAGGTACTTAGGACATTTAATGAAGTGTTTCACGCCAGTCCAATTGACAAGCAGACTTTTAGATCTGAAGTGTTTTGGGTCTGGCCTGATGGTTTTAAGAGTAGAAAATAATAAGATTTTTAGATGTTGCCAAGGATGGACCAGCTGACTCCACTCCATGACATGTTGTTTGCCATAGAGGAATTAAAATTGTTCCAATCAATGGAAAGTGAACTTCAAAACTCAGTTCACTGATACAGAATATTATCTAATACTTGGGTTCATTGCAGCATTTTATGGATTGGTTGATCAGAATGAGAATTAATTTCTCTTCAAACTAACAAGCAATCTGTATATAGTATATCTGAAGTACTGAGGCTACTGCATCTGTCTGCAGTTGCTTACCAGAACACCTGATATTCCGAGCTTGGCAATTAGTGTATCATTTATCTTTGACATGTAGGAAATCCACATATGAAGCTTTGGTACAATTTCAGCCTCCCTCTTAAGAAATTTTATTGTGCTTTTCAGACTGTAACATGCTGTTGCTTGAGAATTATGAGGGTTATTCTGTGTGCTCTCTTGTATGTATCCTCAAATTAATTTAGTGATAATCAACTTTACTGATATTTGATGGCATTACTTAACTCTAACTGTATTGACATCTAATATAAGTAATTTTGCTAACTAGAGTAAATGTGATGGGGTTACACTAGAAGTTGCTTAGTTGTAAATGCCGATAAAATTAATTTTATTCAAATATTACTGTTCAAACAACATTAAACACTTCCAAGAGAGAGGTAAATGGATGTTTCATTTGAGATTTAAACAAATGTTCCTATTGTAAGTCCTTTGCTTTTGACTTTGTTGAAGTTAACCCCGTATGATGTGTTTGACGTTGAAAAATTTGCCTTGTCTGAATAATAGTTGCTACTTGAATACTGCATGTCATGGCCTGAAATTTTCTGAGTCCAACAAGCTTTAAATATATGATTATTTAAATGTACAGCATAATCCTATTTGGCTATATTTTGCATTGCAAAGTTACCATCTCCTTTATTCTGTAGTCATTCTCATCTATGTTCCCTTCTCCACTATGGGACTTTTGATTTTTAAAGTATCTCAACCTATAGCTATTTGTTACCTAGTTTAAATATTTGCATCATGTATGCCACTGGTGGAATTGTGGAATACAAGCAGTATTATAAAACTGCTTAGAAAGCAGATGCAAAAGGGAGGGGGGGAGTATCTATAGGTGCAGCCCTTTCTTTATCAGATACTTGCCATTTTATATCAGCCAAACATCTAGGTGGCTTATGAAAAATTTCCTGAGAAGTCCCTTTGTAAAAAAAAAACTGTGTAGTTCCAAGCTAATTAAGAACACAATGCTGTTGCTGATAAAATAGTGTCTTAGGGCAACGTTTTCAAGCAGAAGGGATATGGGTGGGTGCACTTAGTGATTCATTTATATGTTGAACTTGATAAGTTCAGAGTTGTTGAGCAATAGATTTCTGTTTACAACATTGAGCTAATAAATAAAACACAACCTGTTGAAAGTATTCTCCTAAAGGCAGCTTTTCCTTTAACCTTGTTACTTCTGCTAATACTTGTATATGATTATAAGTGTAAAGTCCTTGTATCTGTAATGTTACTTTTTAAAGAAATAAATGTATCACAAAAATTGTGTTGTGGATTTTATTTTAGTTTGCTTGTTGAGCAGCAGTCTTATTCAGCGACTTCCCTTGGAGTATCACTGACTCTGTGCACCATAAATCTGAATGTTTTGATCATTAATTTAAAAACATTGCTGCATTAATTCAAGTCCTTCGATTAACTTTTGCAATGATTTAGCCAAAATAGTGTGGAACTAAACATTGTGAAATAATGCACAATTTTGACAAGTGAAATAATTTCAATGAAATGATTTTTTTATATACTTTAAACGTAACTGAATTCTTCACTGTCAGCATTTTTTCTTTTTATATCTTTTTGGGTTCTCTTGCTGCCTCTACTGCAGGTGGATCTAGTCAGGAATTCCTGATTCTCTTGTTTTAGATTCTAAAAGATAGCTGAAGGTATTAGTCTGCTGATGAAAGTTCATTACTTTAAAGAAACCTGCTAGTGCAATTTTGATGAGCCTTTTCTATGATGTCTGGTAATCAGCATGACCACGTTTTCTCTGGTTGGATCATATTTCACAGTGAAGTTTTGCATGGCTACTTATCTATTTTTCCAAACAGTTAGTAAAAGCATCAATAAAAACTGAAACCAGCTAGCTGCAGAACAGTTGGGTAGAGGCCTGGATGGAAGCCATTCCTATAGTTTCTTAACTGGAAATGACAAAAGGAAAGATATTTAATAAAAGTATGGATTGGATTTGTGTTACTTAGATTTTGAAGTTCTAATATCATGCAGAAATAAAATAAATTCTAAAAACATTTTCCAAGTGTTCCAAGAGATCAAATTGGTGTTAATTTGCTGCTTGAGCCTTCTCTACATGCCTTATAGTGTATTCTTTACGTACTATTGAATACATACTATATCCTTTTAAACACAAATATTCCTTTGGTCATAATGTTATCAAACATTGCACAACATTTGATTGGATTTCATTCATAGGAGAAACCATTAAAAAAATCCTTTAGATTTTGTAGAAAGGCAATGTTCGAATAGAATGTATTTTGACAGGAATCATACATCAAGAATCTTAAATATTTAGAATTATTGTATTATTGGATAATGGAGCAAAGAGTTATAGTTAGGCTACTTGTAACATTGAATAGCTTCACCACTGGGGGACATTGTTGTTTCACCTTCATGTAATGCATTCTGGGAAACATAATTGTAGCCAGTTTGTGTCCTGTAGCTGTGCAATAAAACTTTCCAGAGACTTTGGCTCATAAACAAAACACATATTTACTTCTTTACGAGCCAGAAATCTCTGGAAAGTTTTATAGCAATGCTACAGAACACAAGCAGCTTGGATTGAAACCAACCCAGAATTCATTGCACGAACGAAGAGTAAATGATCTCTTCCTGGTGATGGAAAAAAAAGCAATGTGTTCTAAACACTGCAACAAGTGGCTCAGATAACAGAGATTTATGTTGAGGGTTGAAATATTAATGCCTAACTCAACTTTTAAAGAAATATTCTTTTTAAAAAATAAATAAGAGCAGTACAGCTAAATGAATGTTATGTTTTAAACAACTAATTGGATTGTAACGGAATATTTTACTTGGTCTCAGCTGTGTAAAGTAAGAATTCAAGCGATGTATATGAATATATTCGGAAGTGTTTTTCGTATGCTGTCTCTTATGCTAATGCCTATGTTGCACACTATCGTTTATTTATTTGTGATAATTATTGCAAGAACTGAGAGCTCTTCAGTTTAATTCATTTGATAACTAGATATTTTTCTAACTTTAAAATCTGGCTTTGTGGATCCTTGACCAGTATATATTAAACTTCAATTAGTTTTAGATGTCGGGATTTAAAAAAAAAATGTGCTGAAACTTTATAGCTTAAATCTCTGTTGACTGCAAATACGTTGTTTCCTGTTTCCATACCAGCTGAGACTATTCATAAAGGCCCCGCCTTCTCAACCTTGCTCTTGCCTGAGGTGCGGTGACGCTCAGGTTAAATCGTCAATCAGATTTCCCTCTCTCGAAAAGGAGAAAAGCAATGTATAGTCCTCTGGGACTTTGGTGATTTTTTTTTCATAGAATCATAAAATGCAAAGTTTTATCAATACTATGAGTTTACTTTTATCATATTGGGAAAATAAAAGGATAAACAGGTCACAATTTATGACATGGGTAAAATAAAAGGATAGAAGAGGGAAGTGGTTAGTTTCTGGTGCCGAAGAGTTTGGCCAGAAGACATTTCAGTAACCACAGGTGTGTTATATTTTTTGAAAATACGGAAATATTTCTGGTTATTGTCCATAACTGTGGTTAAGCAAGGTGTTCGTAAAGAGGCAAAGGGAATGATTTGCAAATTGAATCAATCTTGAGCTCATATACTAATTGCAGTAGCTTCTCAAAAACGACACTTGCAGAGAAAATCAATCTTGTATCCAGAAGCACATGATGTACACGAGATTACTGAAATTAGCAAAGAAATAGCAATTCCATGTTTTCTCATTTTTTTGCTTTACCTGCAATGAAGTAGATCTAAAAAGAAACATCGCTGTAAAGCAACAAAAAACAATTCTTATAGAATAAGTTTACGAATTTAGCAAATATGAAGCAAAATAATTTTCAAGAAATGGAATTTAACCTGACCTGAAGGCAGCTGAGAGCTCGTGAAACTAATGTCTGAAAAATTTTCAGGCTACACTTGTGGACAAGCCAGCCAAGTATGTTATTTTTAGTATTGCTAACACATTTTGAGTGTCCTCTGAAATTGAAACCATTACGTTTGTTTCAAACAAATGTTTAGTTTAAAATCTGGAGCACATTAACAATACTGAACACATTTTAGGATGAAATTAAATGATTTTTAATTTTGAATCTATTCAAATAAAGTTAACTTGGTTTATTTGGAAGGTATTTTAAAACGAGTTTTAAATATGAAATGCATGTAATGCCAGAATTGTAGGTTTGCTAATCTTCACAATATTGCTGCCATGTCATTTAAAATTTCTTAATTACCTATAGTTGCCTGATACATCACATTAGTTTATATTTACTGCAGGAATTTAAGAAAACATTTTGCAAGATTCAGCAGAAAGTTTTAGAGCACTAAAAACTTTTTATATCATGCAAAATATATAAACATTTTATTTTTCTGAAAAGCTGGGTTACATGGAGGTGATTATATTTATATGGATAGCATTCTGTAAACCTATTAAGAACCTATTCTCCTTTTATAAATTATCCAGTTTGACTTGAGTCTGAATAGGTAAGGAAATGGACTTTTAAAAATGAAGCTTGCTGCTCAGTTTATATAGATTTTATGTCTCATCAATCAGATTTTTTTTGACACTAAACATTTAACTTGATAATGCCATTGCCCATAACAGGATATATTCTGCAAGAAGAGTTGTCAAATGTACAATACTCTTGCCAGAAGCTGAATGACATTTCAGTACAACACCAGTCCTGAATCTGCTAACTGGTTTTATTTTAGTGTATAAATGTTCCAAGAATGCCCAAATATTTAATGGAAGCAACCCAACAGTGAGCAAAACATTCCATTATATAATTGTTTATGTTAAGCAAACACCATAGGATATGTAGGAAATTGATGCCTGAGTAAATATTGCCTGTTCAAACAAAAGTGCTGCTTAAAAGTGTATCCATTAACTGACATCTCGTGCTAAAAATGGCAACTGATGGACCTTGCTTCATGAATATTTCCCCTTTTGTTTTTTGTATTCAGACATCATGTTGCTTCCGGTTGAGGGAGACAGTCTTCTGGTAGCTAGTGTTACTTCACATCCAACTGTTACTAAGTGCAGAAGACAACATAGGACAACCTATCTACTTATTTTCCTTTTTCTAGTTTATAAAGTATATAATTTTATATCTACCGTTCATTGAGTTGCTTGCAACAGCTATATGTAACCATTCTGTTGTAATCCCTGCTGTGAATAAGATGCACTTAACTATATTATCGATTATTTAAGAAGAAGGAAATTTTGGGAGCAAGCAGCTTATTTCTGATTTTGCTAACTGTCTCCATCCGTGTGTAGCTTTATTATGGCCTTTGGCATACTTTACAAAGTGGTATATCTGGCCTAATCATATGCTCTGCATCAAATCTGCAAAACTTTGATTCATTTGTGATATTTCCATATACACTTAATTAGTTTTGTCATGGATATTTTAAATATTTATGATCGCTATACCAATGTTTACAATCCGATAATCTCGAGGATCTAGTTTCAACATGACTAAAGAGGGCAATAATCATTGTGCAGTTTGTAGGCCTTTGATTCATAAGACCTCACACCAATGGATTTTTATTAGCTGAATTAAAACTAGGTTGCATTCCACTTCTGATTTGACTTAATTTCAAATTGTGAGTATTAAGGCGACACTTTCAAAAATGTGTTGATAATGATGAAATTGCCTTTCTAATGACTGGAATATTTTAAACGACAAAACAACTTTCTAATCTGCCAAGATGATGAAGTGGTGCTCAGACGTGAGGCTCCGTTTTAACATGTGCTGCAGTTTTACAGAACAAAATAGGGATTGAAAAACACAGTCGTTCACAAGTCTTGTTGTGCCGATTGAAACATATTTGTTGAAGTTCCTACAATTGTGCAAAACATTCACCAGTTTCTGCATGTATGTCAAGTTTTTCTCATTAATGAGCCTTGTTTTGTTGCTGAACAAGTATATATTTTTAAGTGTATGCAATAGAACTTGTTGCATGTTTTCCATAAGGCAAAAAGCTTCTGATGTGATTGAAAACTCTGCGAGACAGTGAATGGAATGTGAAGGCATGTGGACACAGATGGAATTAACTATGCTTGACTGGTTACTGGACTAGACAGTCATGTGATGTAGCCTTCATTCCCAGTGGCGTTCCTGAAGGAACAGTTGTTATTGGTGCATGTTACACGTCTGTGCTGCTGTAAGTCAGAGAAACAATCCTTTACTGTCATCAATCTCCTTTTCATTGAGCAGAGATGAATGACTTCTTACAATTCCTGCATTGTACAGTAATTCACAAATACACATAGTAATCTATTCAGTTTTTTTTATTTCTAGGAGCTATTGCAATCAAGATTGGTTTTAGTACAAGGCCTGAGAGAGTTAGGATAACCTCATGCAGTAAAACTGATAGTGTAATAACTACTTTAAATGCTGATTTAAGTATGTGTGTATTGGAAATGAAAAGATTCATACTGGGGCAAAGAAATGGTCAATGAAAACTAAATATTTTTTCTCCCATTGCAGTTGGTTGATTGTAGCTTACAATCTCTTACATTTTGCTGATATACAGCTTTACAGTTACAAAAATCATTTATGAAAGTACATTCACATTTGTGAATTTATTTAAATCTTATTATTGGTAGAAGTTTAAAAACACAAAATTACTCAGGAAATCTTGTAGACGTTAATATATTTTGGCTGTTTTTAGGTTGGTTTATTATTTTTTTTTCTTAAGCACTTTCCTTAATTTATTGAAGTGGTACATCTTTGCTGAAAAGCTTTCTTTTGAAAGCTATGCCTTTTTCATGCCATATAAGGTACAAGTAACTAAATAAAAAGAAATAATACTTTTAATTGAAAATCTTCAGGAAAGTTTTAGTAATTGGCCACACCCTTCCCTAATGGAATAAGAATCTCATTCAAAGGTGCTCTTTATGTTCTATTTATAAGTTATTTCTAGAAAGTATAAAACCAAATGATATGCCACATCAAAATGTGACAAATCCAATAATGATAATATGTAGCGTACATTCCAGAGCAGTGTGAATTTGGAAATTTGACTTTTGTACAAGTAAAACAGAAAAGGCTGTTTATTTGGATGATACTTTCCAATTGGATAGTGTATTATTCACGAATCATTTCACTGTTAATTGATGATTCTGAGGGCTTGTGTGCCTGCATAGTTACAGAGAAGAAACCGAATAGCAGCTCCTTTGTGACTGTAATGCTGCAAAGACTAAGTCTGTCGTTGCTTTATTTTTAGCTGCTCTATATTCTGGCAGCTGCTGTGCCTCTCATTTAAGTAGGCTTTTATTACTGTGGCATGTGAGTAGAATACCGCACAGTCTAAAAAAATTGATTATTCTACAGAATGATGCAGAGGAGCTTCGAGTGCAGGATGGTTGAGTGTTGAATTTCAAAGATAGCTTTGCTGAATTGGCACACACATTTAATGGCTGACCCTTCCCTGCTATTTTGTTTCTCTTGATACTAAATATATCATGTGGCAGTTGCAAATGGGTAGCTGGTTGGCAAAATGGTATACTGTTACATTTGTTCAAGAGTTGGGCAATGCTGGTAGTTATACAACGCTTTTGAATGCTGTTGTTATATAAAAAAAATCAGAATATACTTGTATTGCATAACAAGTACTGCTCCTGGATTTAAATGAACAACTGCACATAATGGCAAAGAATGTCTGTGCAGTAAATATAAACTATACTGGCTGCCTGCACTGGCTACTGTGTTTGAATATTATCACCCAGAATTAATTCATAAAAATGTTGCTTTTACTTCTGCTGTTGGACAGTTTCTCTAAAAAGAATTATATGGAAATGCATGACCATGGTTGTTTTTGCCTGATCTGGACTTGAGAGAGCACCAGCTAAAAATATCAGAGCATTTCTGCTGTATCATATACCAGCTGGGGAATCTAATCTGGGAAAGTGTGATTTAACTCCCTGGGGCTTATACATGGGAAACAGACTACTTCAGAGCTTTCATTTTAGTTGCCCTGCCCTGAAAACCTTGGAAAATTCAGCAACAGCCAGTAATGTAGGGCACTCTCTTGCAAAAGTAATTTCTATAAATTTAGTATCTCCTCTGATCCATAATTTTGATGGAAAAGGAAATTTGGGAGAAGCAGTCTGAATGTCTTCAGTGCGGTTATTTCGGAGAATAGTTAAAGGATTACTTGTTTCTTGACATATTGGTTTACGTTGCTACAGTTGTACATGATATGTTGGTGGATTTTGCTGAAGCATGCATTGTCTGTTGCCATATTGGGGTTTCATGCCTCAGAATTGTAGTCTTTGTGTTACAAAGAAACAGTGAAAGGAATTGGATAAAAACACATCTGTGGGAACTTGCAGTCCCAGTGTAATAATTATTCTGGGTTGTATGTTCTGTGCTTTAACTCTTACTTTGACAAAAACCTGACTCAGATTTTGCAAAAGTATTTGCATATAGTTTCATATTCCATTCTATATGGTTGAATAGCTTTGATTTTATAGAAGTTATAAATGCAATGAATTAAAGTTTATTTTTCAAAATCCTGACTTTCATATTGACCTCAATTTTGTGTTGGGAAGTAGGTGAGACTCGGTGATCTCTGTTTATTGTGGAGTAAATCAGCCAACAGCTTCTGGATTACGTATCTGCACAGTGAAACATGAAAATCTGGGCACTGCACTCTGTCATCCTGCTGCTCTCCAGGTTGAGCTACGCTAATGTTTTGCTGATAGAGTCAGCATTGATGCTATACAAATGTGGAAGTTATTGTTCTTATCCATTTGTTACCAACTAAACATAGGTTAGGGCTGGTTCATTTTTGTGAAAGTAAACTTTTAACGAGGTGATAAATCATAATTCTGATGGTACTGAAAATTTTTTTTGTAATTGTAGTTATTTCTTCAAAATTTAGTGTTGAAGAATTTTCATTTTTTTTAAAAACTGCTTCCATTTTTTATCCCTGTCTTATGCCCACCTTACTTTCACTCTATTTTGCTTTCTATATGAGCGTGCAAATTAGGAACAACAGTAGACCATCCTGCCCCTTGAGCCAGCCTCACCTTTCAACCAGATCATGGCTGATCTGATTCTAACTTCAATCCCACATTCCTGTCTAGCCCTAATAACCTTTCATTCCCCCCCCCGCTCCCTTATTAATCGAGAATCTACCAAGCTCAGTGTTAAAAATATTCAAAGACTGCTTTCGCTCCTTTTGATGAGACAAGTTCCAGAGACTCATAGCCCTCTGAGATGGAAATGTTTCTCCTCATCTTTGTCTTAAGTGAACAGCCCCTTATTTTAAAACATTGATCCCTCGTTCTAGATTTTTGACGAGTAAAAATCACCTTCCCACGTCCACCTTGTAAATGCACCTCAGGCTCTTAAAGGTTTTGACCAAATTGCCTCTGACTCTTTTAAAGTCTAGTGGATGCTTCCCCTGCTGTTAGTCTTGTAAACCTTCTCTAAACGGCTAATACATTTACATTTTTCCTTAACTAAAGAGACCAATACTGTACACGTACTCCAGATGTGGTTTTACCAATGCCCTATGTAACTGGAGCGTAATCGCCCTACTTTTGTAATTGATACCCTCGCAATAAATGAGAACATTCTATTGGTTTTTCTAACTAGTTGCTGTATCTATCCAGTAGCCTTTAGAGATTCATGTACTTATTATCTAAATGATAGGTGCAAAGGAATCCAAATTCCTCTGCACCCACCTTTTAGATAATATTTTCTTATTCCTGCCAAAATGGACAATTTCATATTTGCCCACATTATACTCCATTTGCTAGAGTTTTGCTCACTCACTTTACCTATGTTCTTTTGTAACTTCCTTACATTTTCACAGTTTACTTTCCTATTTGTGTTGTCAGCAAACATCCATATCTTCAGTCCTGACATCTAGGTCAGAAGGAGACCCATTTATGCCAATCTTCTGTCTCCTGTTGACTAGCCAATCATCAGTCTAGGAAAATATGTTTCCCCCCTATGCCATGAATTTTTATTTTATGCAATAATCTCTGATGTGGCACCTTATCAAATGCCTTCTGGAAATCGAAGTATAATAAATTCGCTGGTTCCTCTTTGGCACAAGTGACTCCTTCAAACAATTCCAATGAATTGGTTAAAGATGATTTCCCTTTCACAAAACCATGTTGACTACTGACTGTTTTGAATTTTTAAGTGCTATGCTATAATATCTTTAATAATGGCTTCTAACGTTTTTCCTATGACAAATGTTAGACCTGGCCTGTAGTTCTCTTTTTTTCTGTTTCTGTTTGAGTTATATTTGTTGTCTTCCAATCTCATGAAACCTTGCCTGAATTTTGGAAAATTAAAACCAATGCATCAACTATTTTATTAGCTGCTTCTTTCAAAACTTTAAATGAAGTCCATGTGGACCAAGGTATTTATCAGCCAGCAGACTTATGGTTTAAATCCAATTAATATTTCTTGTTTTAAAGTCAAATAAAAAGTTTAACTCATTCAAAACATTTACACGCAGTTAAAATCCAGCCCCATGTTTCATCCTCAATTTGGTCAAAAAGCTTCACTTTTTTTAACCTTGTCACATGGAGTGCGCTATGTTCAAATCAGGTGCCCAATGACAGGATGTTTCTGCTCAAAAACATACCACAGATTTTGTGGGCAGCTGCCAGTGTCGTGAATGGCGAGCACCATTCATTTGCTGCTGACTACAAAATCTGGCCAATATAAGCATGGGGTTGAAATTTAAACTTTCTTTGAGTAACAGCCAAGTAGAACTTTAATTATAATCACTATATACACTTAATTTGTTACTTAAGTAGTAAGTGTGGCTAAAAATAGCAATGAGACAACAAAAGTAATTTTCAAGTCAGTGTAGAGCATTTTGCTTCATTCATATTTGTGTATTATGTTACTAATAGAGCACCTCAGATGCAGCTACATAAAAATCGAGTGTGTCCAATAATCAGACATACTTTCCCACACTTCAGCGAACCTTGGTCTCACCAGACCCAGCTTGGAAAAGTTTGAAGGAATTGCCCAGCACTGATCGACTTCATGCGCCTGACATTTCTGCACTCTAGCTTATTTTGATCCAGCCCAGCTTGGAGAAGTTTGAGGAGTTGCTGAGTACTGATCAACTTGTGCCTGATGCTCCATTGAAGCTTGTCCCCATCCAACCCAGTGTAGATGTGGTTGAACACACCCAGGAAGCAAAAAAGACTCGTACAGAATCCAATGAGGTAGAATATTTCATCATGTGTTGTGCTTGGCATCAGGATATGAGTCGTTTTGTTACAATACAGGGTATCTGTATTGTGTTTTGATGCCATTAAGGCCACCCAAATAGAAGCCCAAGGGCTTAAATTCGAATGTTGCATTTGAATCCTAAAAGCCTCAAGTTCCATGGGCTCTGATTGCCTTCTTGCAGCTGGCCCAAGTCAGTTCAAAGAGAGTTATTAAAGATTATGGCACAATCTTGCATGAACAAAAAACAAATAGTTTTCAGTTATAACTACAGGGTATTTTTAACATTTGTTTGATCTTTTCTCATTTTAAACAGGTGTACTGATGGAGGGAGGTGGGGGAGGCGTGAAAGAGTTATTAAATCCAATGCATTGGAAGTGAATTAATGTCAGCAGTGACATGCTTATTAACTCAAACTATATTGCAATGATGATCAGCTGGTTTTTCTGTGTCCACTTTTCACTGAATTAAGGTATTCTGATTTGAATTAATGGATTCCAATATTTTTTTAAATGTAGGCCAACATGTTCTGAAATCTGGCACTGTTTTGGTCCTGAGGTTGCCAGATTTGAAGTGCTGTATCTCATAAAATGTAAGCTAGGAATGAGAATCAGAAGAAAATGAACAACTTGTTTTTCTGTTGACACTCACTTCTAGTTGCAGTGTTAAGCAGGCAGTAGGTGACCCTTGGTCATTTGGCTCTTTTAAGATGTCAATCCTTGGCACGTATCCTGCAGTTATAAGTTGATTTTCCAGGAAAGGCCTGGCGATTTGGGCTGTGGAGCTTTGAGCCCAGCCAGATCATCACAAACCTAGTTCAAATTTGACAAATTGTATTCTTGATTTTTTTGTGAACCGCAGGTCATGTCAGTAAACCATGGAACAACAGGAATAGGGCGCACAAAGATGTTGGCATTTGAGCATATTATTTGCTAGCTCAAGGAGGAAGTGCAGCATTGAACAACAAGAGTGGGCCAGTGTAGATGTTCAAACACGCACAAAATGAGTTTGAATTGTTGGATGCATGCATATAGAGGCCTTTTTTTTTGCATTGTTTTCATAGTTGTCCTTGTTTGCTGCCAGTGATCCAACTTGGTACGCATCTCATGCACAAGCACAAAACAAAAAAGTTGCCTACAGATAGTTGTATATATGCTGCCATCTGGGGTATTTAGTTAGCAGCAATTTTCAGAAAGATAAATACTTTGTTATTTTTGAAGATTGCTCATAGAGGTCAGATTACGCAGTTGGTTGACAAATGTTTTGAGTTTGGATTCAATGTTGATTCAATCAAAAGAGGATGCTTGAAATTTAGTGAACGCCGGAACATGAGCATGAGTGAATTCAGCAGTGCAGTTCTGATGCCAGAAAAATTAGTATTCCAATAGCTTACATAGTGAGAATTCTGCGAGGGAGCTTGGCTTGAGGCCAAGGAAACAGAAGATGGTGAATTTAATTTGCTATTCCAGTAAGGAAAATCAAAGAGATTTTGTCATTGGGGAAGGACTTGCCTTTCAAATTTTCTACCTTGCCTTGTTTCTTAAATTCTGATTTCCATATCTCCCCACCCCACCCACCCAAACAGAATCACCAAGAAAGCTGAAGGGACAATATGTCAGGTTCTTCATGACAGAAATCTAATTTACCCAACCGTAAAACAAAGGGGAAAATAGTGAAATAAAATGAAGGAAAAATTAACAGTTAAATCAACAATTGTGCACCAATAAAGAGAAAAATATCTGCTAGGAATTCAAAAATGAAATATACCTATCCATTCTCTGAACATTGGACAAACAAAATACGTATTGGCTTCTTATTTTCATTTGAGATTCCTGGTTGCAATAGGTACTTGGGTGGATTGGAATCTGCCTGGAAGTGACACAGAGCAACTATGCTAGAAGAATGATGTCTTAGGAAGTACCCAAACACACATGAATTCCTGTTTCACGTTCAAAGGTGTATATTATTCCTGATAATTTTATTGCAAAGCCCTAGAATATCAGAATCACCTTTACTGAATCACCGTCATAAAATTAAAAGAATGTGTTTATTTTGTCATTTATGTTCTACCCAGCAGTAAATATTGCTGAAACAGTTTGCATAATTTTTTCCACTTAGTAAATAAATGGGTAGAAAATTATGATAAATTCAAAACCCAAGTCTTACCCAGAGAGGCAAACATATTTTGGAACAATCTGAAATATATTTGTCTTTAAATAATCTGTCACTTTTTACTAAAATGCAGGATTAAAGCTTGTGTGATTTACCAATTCATTATTTTGCTTCATCGATTGTATAAATCCTGATCAAAATGCTGCATTTTTTCACAAATGGGTTATTTATGTTTTAGGATTCAGCCATGTTTAAATGGGATCTTAATTAAGAAGGCTATATTATTACTAAACCTGTCAGTGATGCGATACAGAATGATGGGGCTCAGATTTCCCCACTTCCTCTACTCCCTGTCAACCTCCCCACTAATTTCTTGACACTATTACTGGTTAGTGCTTGAATGTACAAAAAAACAGCTGTTGTACTAATGGAAAATAGTTTTCAGGTAAACAAGTCAAGGAAGCTCAATGCCTCACTGAAATAAAATTTGGTTTCCTTGTGAGGCTGAAACTGTTAATACGTTAGTTAGATTCATGCATTGGAGGTATAGAAACATTTTATGGAAAGACCTTGGATTTTTGCTGCTTGTGCTAGCTGTATGATGAGGTTTACCAAAAATACTTTGGTTTTATAGCATTAATAAAAGCATTGCAGACTAAACTGCTGTGGCAATCTTCTATTCGTTGTGGAAAATATTTTCAAAATTACTTCTAATGTAAATGTTATTGAACTAAATTTTGGACTTCCTGCAAAGTCTCTTCATCTGTGTGACTGCTAGCTTAAAAACCCTTGTGGATAAATGTCGAGGGAAATCAGCCTTTATATTTGTATTGAAAGTGTTTTTTATACAGCTGTATCCCATTTTAAGTAGTTCCAAGGAATGTAGTTTTGTTGTAGTTCAAAAGTTGTTACTAATTTAATAATTTTAAATAACTTGCCTTGTTGTAATGTATTTTATCGAAGTTTCAGGGTAGTCAGGCCATTTAGGAATTCAGAACACCCTGACCAAGTCAAGATAAGATTGGAAATGAAAAATTCAGAAGCTTGAAATCTGAAGTAAAAACAAAATCCAGAACAACCAGCTGTCTTACTAAAATAATCAAAGCAAAAATAAATCTCAACATGGGGAGGAGCACAAGACCAATCCAGGGATAGAAATGACTCTTTGGTGGTTAAGAAAGACCAAATTAAAATACAGTAAACTACTTCCAGCAATGCATTCACTGTTACTGGGTCAAATTCATGGAACTCCCTTCCTTGCAGTATAGTGGGTATATTTACAACACATGGTCTGCAGTGTTTCAAGAAAGCATTCACTGCCACTTTCTTGATGCCAAAAAGAGATGGGCAATAAATGCTGGTCTAGCCAGTGGTGCCCATGTCTCATGGATGAACTAAAAAATACTCTTGAAGATACTCATTGTTTTGCACTGATAGTTTATCTTCCCCTTTCCTGGATGGTTGATGTGGTCTGGCTTAACTTGGTGTGTAGTTTAAATTCAGAGCCAAGAGGGAGTTATGCTCATGTCCTGGACAGGAGAGTTAAATATGTCCAATCTGAGCCCAAACATAAGTTGGAGATGGAGAGTAGAGCGAGCCTCTGATTCTGCCCAGACTTGCGTGAAAGAGAGAGACAGCAAGGAGGTGGCCCTTACGTGAGCTGGGATGCTTGGATCGGCTGTGACAGGAAAAGGAGCAGTAGTTGCAAATCTCCCAATCCCCCACCTTCCATTCTCCAATCCCTCACTCAGCAACCCTATGCTCTCTCATGGCAACCCTTCTCAACCCAGCCTCTATCAGCTGTGAATCTTCCCTTCCCACTCCTGGGCTCGGAGTCTTCCCCAGTCTCCTATTCCACACATTCCAATCCATTTTCCTTCTGGTGATCCTGAAACTCCCACAAGGTTCAGCAAATTCATCTCCTCACTCTTTAATGCAAAATATTACTCTTTGGAAGGGAGCCCTCTGTCTTTGATCTTCCAATAAAGCCTGCCCACCTCATTGATGGTGTTTTAATTGTTTTTCTGAATTGCAAGTTATGTGCCTTCTGTTGTGTCTATTCTTCGGCCTATAACATGATGTATTTCATTTATAGGGCCAAAAATCTTGGGTTGGGCACAAATCTTCTGAAATTACATCCATTTAAATAGGGAAAGCTACTTCAATATAAATGGCTTTGCTTTAAATAGTTGTTTCCAGGAATGTGTCGACTTAAAACAAGGTATTTCTGTACTGACCTTTTGTAACAAATGTCAAACAGATACCCCAAAGAAGGTATACGAGCTTCAGCTTCCAGCTCTCTGCAGTTGCTTTGTGCCATCTCAACTGGATGTGTTCCAAACTTGCATGGACGACAAAGGCAACCATAATTTAAGACTAACTAGAGAGCTGCCAAAACAACAAAACCCTCAGTAATTATGCTATTTTCTGTGAAATTTCCGTACCCAGACTGTAACACGGATTCCAAAGGTCACACAATTCCTGAGTGGTTTTTGGGTCAGTAAGTCATGACCCCCCCATTGTTTTCAAAGGAAATTCTCATGGATATTTGCCTTTGGTGACATCAAGGAATGGTTTTGCAGGAAGAGGAGGTCTGGATTTGTCTGTTTCCCAGTGGTATTGCGATTGACAGTTACAATAAGGCCTGTCAAGACTTTTGTATGTCATTTTTCAGTATTAAGTTTGTGTCTTCCTTTATAAATGAAAATTACTTATCACAACCTATCTTCCTACATAACTTTAAATTGTGAATATATCAAAGCACTTATGAAATTCTAAATTCCTAAATCAGTATTGCTACTCTCACTGATTTAAGGTTGGGCAGATATAAGTAAACTATTATTCATGTTAAGTTATTTGGATTATTATGGTAAACTAGCGATGATGCATACATTTAACATGGTTAGAGAGACCTTGATATAAGTTTTTATTTATTCATGGGATGTGGACATTTCTATAAAAAGTCTAAAATGATGCATTGAATGATTCTTGTCCATTGAAGGGGTCCTCATGAAATGAATTTGATTAATTTTCCCCCTTATTCCAAGGATATGGGGACCCACATATTAAAACTGCCATATATTTGGACTTATAAGTAGCATGAAGAAAATTGATGTAAGAAATAGACAATGCCAATTGATACACTGAGGAGTGCTTTTCTGAGTTTGATCAGGTAGTGAAAGGAAAGAATGCATTTACTTGACCATGTTTAGAACGTGCTTTATGCTAATTTCACGTGTTTAAAATGGAAAAGTAAGTTCTATTCCTATGACAGGCAATTTCTATTTGATGTGGATAAAAAAAGTTAGCCATAACTGTTTTTGATATGCATAAATATTGCTCAAAATTTAAGATGACAGTTTTATTATGAAATACATTGGTTCATTGTGAAAAATGTAAAATAGATACTTCTTGTGCCAAAATATCCCTTGGGATGGTCTTTTTTGAATAATTATAATAGGCCCTGAGATATTCTTTCATGGCTTTGAAATGTCTGTCGGATACTACAAGTGTCTGCACACATCTGGTGTCTGGCAAGATGTAACAAATGCCAAATAGCTTAAATTGTTTTCAAAAGAGGCCCAGCCAGGAAATGGTTAATTGCTACTTGCAGCATATGGAATATAACCAGAGATTCACCACTCTATTTGAATCTATCCACAATTGAAAATTGCTGGTGTGTTAAGTGTTAAATGCTGAGAACAATGTTTTGAGTGTGATAAATAGTGCTGTTGAAAATGATCATATAGGAGTATGCTGCTCCAGCCTTTGACACTGAGAAATTAAGAATGACTATTTATTTTTAACTGTCTTCAATGTCCTTCTCTTGATGTATCTGCTACTGTCCTCCACCAGTTTTCACATTCTAATAGCTTTAATTTTGTAGTTATCTTTTGTCTAGATTTCTGTGTTGAAAAGCACACAGAAGTAAATGTAACAGAATTGACTCCTGTATCACTGAATGCGTTGTTGCTTCTGGCAACCAGTCTTTCAGACGGAATTGATTTTATCCAGGAATGCAAGGGCACTAGATAATTAACTTCTCATGTACCAAAGTTTGTTTTGAACTGTGCTACTGAAAGTACCATTTAACACTACTGTATTTATTTTCTTATATAACTTACTGTTTCTAGTAATTGTACACCATAGAGCATGAAGTAAATAGGAGTATCATTCTCCATTGGAAGATACAAATACAAGAGGGAGTTGTTTCCATTTGCATTAGTTGCAGCTTCATGGTAGAACATTTACAGACAATGATGTCAGAAATCTCTTTCAATGCCCTGGGCTTCTTGATTAAAAATGCGTGCAATCTAAAGCATTCCAGTAAGGCAGATAAACTGTTCAGACCTAACACCATATTCCCTGGCCTCCTTTGTTTGCAGTTTTTCTTTATTTGTTCATTGGATGTGCATGTCACTGACCAGGGTAGCCTTTTTTGCCCACCAGTAATGCCACTCAAGGTGGTATCTATCTTCATGGACCACAACAATTCGTATCCTAAGGAGTGCTGTTAGGTAGAGAGTACTAGGATTTTGACCTAGTGACATTGAAGGGATATCTATAAATTTCCAACGAAGAGTGTGTGACTTGAACAGGAGCTTACAGTTGACCATGGTCTCTTGCATCTGCTGTCCTTGTCTTTTCAGGCGGTAGAAGTTTCAATAGTGACCTAATTGGCCGATGTCGGGATGATGCTTTCATGCACTTTTGGGAGCCTATGCTCTGCCTCCATGCCAGAACCCCTGTGACATCATGCTCTGCTTCCCAGTAACATGACTTCTTTGCCCTCCTCAGCCCTGCCATGGAGTCGTGTGGCCCTTGCTACAACTAGTCCCCTTGATGATCTCAGCTTGTCAGTGTGGTGGTGGCTCACCGGCTACTGCTGGCTATCTAGCTTTGGCCTCTGCTCTCAGCCATGCCAATCTGGTTACCGTCCAGCCCCCCACAGATATGGCTTCTGCTTGAATCACCCCACTGCTTCCTGAAAACCATGCTGGTGCCTATTGGCCTCACACCTCCCAGTCCCACAGTCCTCCCAGTCTCTTGCTTGGACAGCTGAGCCTCTAGTCTTGATGATGAGTGCTTCTGACTGGCTGCAGTATTTGCCTAGCCCAGGCTGCTGTTGGCTATCTAATCTAACCTTTGCACTTTCTTCGTTTCCTCTTGCTTCCCCCAGTGAGTTGCTGTGCTGCTACCCTTGATGGCCATTGGCCAACACCACTGTCTCAATCCTCACTCTTGGCCTTGCAGGTCTGCACTCTGATGTAAGGTTGGCAACCTCACTCTAGCCTCAGACTGCTTGTGTGACTGTCGTCACAAGGAAAAAAGTTCTGAAACTTTAGACCGGACAATCAACGAATCTATCTGAACTGTTCTCAAGTCACCATCAACCCTCAACTAGGACAGTGTTTTTCTGCGCTAAGTGGACTCCTCCAATCAGATCCATGTTGTTTTCCATTGCTTGCTGATGAGTCTATTAGCAAATTAAGAGCTACAAGGCTCTGGTCCTGCCACTGCCACCTCTCAGTTTGGTGTCCTATGTTGACGTGCTGTGTGTTTCATTGCAAGTCCACCTCTGCTAAAATTGGATCTCCTCCTACTTTAGGCACCTGGCTGTGGGACTTCAGTCCACAAAATAAGATTCAGCTTTGCATTTCCAACCTTAAGATGAAGGGTAAGTCATTAATGATGCAACTGAAGATAGGTGTACCTAGGACACTTTCTGAGGAACTCTGCAGAGATGTTGTGGGTTTGAGATGATTGGTCTCCAATAACCACCACAACCATCTTTCTTTGTGCTGAGTATGATTCCAGCTAGTGAAGTTTCCCTCCAATTCACATTGACTTAAACTTTACCACAAATTATTGATACTACACTGGGTCAAAGACTATCTTAACACGTTTGGACCAAGGCTGTAATGAGATCTGGGGCTAAATGGTCTTAGTGGAATGCAAACTGAGCATCAAGGTGTAGGTTATTGTTAAGTGCTGCTTGTTAGCACTTTCCATGACACCTTCTATTATTTTGCGAATTGAGTCGACTGATTAGATTGTAAATGGTTTGATTTGATTTGCCCCTTTTTTGGACAGAATATTCCTAGTTAATTACCCATCTTGTTGCTAGATACCACATGTTGTCACTGTCCTGGAATATTTTGGCTAACCAAGTGGCTAGCTGTGGAGTGCAAGTCTTGAGCGCTGCAGCCAGAATGCTGTAGTGCATTCAGTGCTGTCGGACGTTTCTTGATGTAGAGTGAATCGAATTGGCTGAAGACTGGCATCTGTGATGTTGAGGACTTTGCTCAAATGGCATCCGTTCATTTCATCTGCTCAGCACTTATGTCTGGATACAATGAAATGTTTCAGCCTTTTTTTTTAAACTGAATTGCTGTGCCTCGCCAACACTAAAGATAGGGATGTTTGTAGAGCATCCTTTTCTTAGTTGCTTAATTGTCCACCACACAACACATTTGATCCATTAATTATGGGATTGCTAAGGTTTGACTATAATATTCCCCTGTTGTTTAGCATGCATGTTGTACTGTATTGTAACTTCACCAGGTTGTCAATTTTTAGGTATGCCCAAAGTTGTTCTGCTTCTTTATACTTCACAAACCTAACTTGATAGCAATGGTAGAGTGTAGGATATTCAAGGTCATGAGTTTCAGATTATGATGGAATGTAATTCTGTTGAATACTTGCAGCTTTTTATCTGTGACCAAGTCCATTATGGATCTCTCCCATTTATCATGGTGGTAATTCGACACATGATGAAGGGTATCCTCAGTATGATGTCAGAACTTTCCTCCACAAGAACTGTGTGGTGGAATATGCAGTTGCAACAAGTAGATTAGTAAGAATGTTTTTTGTTATTTTCCTAACATCTACCGCCCGGTTTGGAAATTAGCATTTAGGACTTGGTCAATAGTTATGATGCCAAGCCAGTTGGAGAGTTCAATGTCCATTATTTAGAGTACATTCTATATTAATACTATTCATTGCTTCTTCCAAGTGATGTTGAATGTCAAGGAGCACTGACTCATCAGCTATTGCAGGGCAGTAGACAGTAACAAGTAGAAAATTTCTTGCCCATGTTTAATCAGATGTCTGGAGTCATTGTTAAGGACTCCCAATGCCATTCTCTTCAACTGTATACCACTATACCATATTTATGGTGAATCAATCCTGCTATTGGGCCAAGTTATGTCAGGAACCATGAAGGTGGGGTCTGGGACTTCGATGAAAGGTACGTTAGGCTGTTACTTGAATAGTCTGTGGGACAGCTCAAGCACAACTTATTGAGGAGTATTTTGCAGGATTGTCTTGGATGCATGTATCTTTGGCATGCCTGGTGCCTAAGTTGATGAAGGCTTTATTATTGTATTTTATATTGTTTAATATAACTTGTGTGGCTTGTTAAGTTGATGCAAAGAGTAGTTACAGTCTGAATCACATATAGGGCTGTCCAATTATGGAAGGTAGATTTCAATTACTTAACACGATTGAATAAATTGGATTTTTACTGCAATCTGATAGTTTCATGGTCACTAGTATTGATATTAACTTTTCATTCTAGATTATTTTAATTAATTGAATTTAAATTCCCCAGTTTCCTCAATAGAATCTGAATTAACTCTGAATCCAGACCCCTGCATCAGTAGTCTAGTTACATAACTATTATGCTACCATATCCTTACTTTATATACTGTAGTATTACGATAGTAATTCTTTAAGTATCAAAATAGAACATGCACTGTATGAAATTATATTAATAAATACATATTACCAGTTATAAGGAGAACTGAATAGTTTCACAAGCCTGTCAGGGAAACATCTGCATGCAACTGCAGTCAAATAAATTCTCCTAAATTACAGTTCACTCATTGGTTTAGAATTTGGAGATATTCTTTATTGTCTGCTTTCTGACAGAATTTCATGCATCTTCTTTTAAGAGAAATGGTAATGTCCCAAGTAATTTAAACATATATTTTCAAAGCTGACCTAAATGCAAGTACTTGGATCAAGGTGGATAGATGAGCAGGAATGTACAATACAAGCTTATTTTCAAGCCCTCTGTTTGGCTGCAAGGTGGACAAAAACAGATTCTTGGACATCAATTTGGGTCATTGAATACTGCCAGAACAGCATTCTTATTTATTTTGAGTCAACTTTACAGAGGAATGACAACTCAGACTAGGACATGGCCAAGTAGTGGCGTTTTTTTTTTCAGAATGGAAATATGTGTGCAATTTGGAACGGAGGATGTAACCATATCAAGTTTCTCAAGGGTATTTCATCCACTTTGTCTGCACTGTCTTTTCAAATAGAGAGAACCTATTTGTTTTCTTTCTATCAAAAGTCTTTCAATAATGTTCCAATCTTGGTAAATAGGTTTTCATTTTGTGGTTCAAGAATTTTATTGATTAATTGGAAATGCAAAAGAAGGCTAAAACCTGCGGAACATAAATTAGAATAAATACTTGCCTATTACGTTGCCTTTGTAGACTATTTTATTGCCTATTAGGGAAAGCAATGGCTTAGTGGTATTGTTGCTGGACTAGTAATCCAGAGACCTAGGTTCAAATCCCACCACTGCAGGTACTGAAATTTGAATTCAATAAAAATCTGGAATTAACAATCTAACCGTTCAATTGTCATAAAATCCCATCAGGTTCACTAATTAATGAAAGCAATCAACCATCCATCCTTACCTAGTCTGGCTCGCATGTGATTCCAGATCCACAGCAATGCGACTGACTTTAAACTTGCCTCCTCATGGGCAATAATTATAGCCACATCCCATGAACAAACAAAAAAAAACTTAACATCATACCAGGTATACAATATCACGTACTGGTTGGTATTTCCTTTTCAGCGTTAATGTGAACAAATCAACGTACAATACAGAGACACTCATTTGTACCTAATTGGTAGGAGCATTTCAGAGAAGGTTCATTCCACTGATTGATGAAAAGGTTATTTCATGAGGAAAGATTGGACAGGTTGGGCCTGACAGAGATAGGGATTTTTTTCTCTAAAAGCTGTTAGCCGTTATGTTCCTTGGATCAGTGGGGGCAGGGCCATCAAATTTTTTTAAGGCTGAGTTAGATAAACTTTTGATTGACAGTAGATTTAAAAGGGTATTGATGGTAGACAGAAAAGAAGAATTGAGACCATAATCAGATCTGCCATGATCTTATCAAATGGTGGAGCAGTCTTGAAAGGTTGAATGGCCGCTCCTACTCCTACTTACGTATGTTCATGTTGCAATCCGCTCTTACTGTACATTACATTTTGTAGCTATAATTCCTTCAGAATTTGAGCATCTGTGAAGTACCAGAACGTTATTTCCAAATTCAGTGCAAAATTAGTAGCATTATTCTTGTATTCTAAATGAATGACCTCTTGTACATAACATCACAAACTATGAACTCTGTATTAGTCGTTAAAGTTATAAAAAAATGACTGTGGTGTAATGCGCTGTTTTGTTGTTTTAGTTAACTGAAGCAGAAAAACTGCCGCATTGTCTTTAAAACATTCATGATTTAGAGATTATGATTTTCTTTTAGTGAAAACTGAAGGGAAATGGTGGCCTGTCCATAAATTGAGCAATTAAGTGTGGAGTGCCACTAATTATGCAAAGGAAATCTGCACTAGAGGTTAATCATTTATCTTTAACATTCTTTGGTATAATGTTTGCACAGGATGTCAACTTGTGTTTTTTGTACCAGGTCCATAGGACACCACTTCATAAAATTGGTGTACAGTCAACGTTGAGGTCATCTGAAAATTTCTGTAATGTTTCAAAGCAGGCTCTGTTGAAAAGCAGGCTCTTCCTGAGAACAAAATAAGCAGAGTCAGAATAAGCACTGCCTGCATTCCTTAAGATAAAAATTCAAACTTGTCTCTTTCAGTTATTAGGTTAACTATTTTAATTGAATTTGGATACAAACGTAGAAGAACTATTTTGAAACTTTATATTGCCAGTATTAAATTTTCAAAAATCATTGTTCTTATTAATATTCCCTTTGCTGAAAGCAATGTCTTGCTGAAGTATAGGTAGATGGTAGCAAGGTGTCTATCAATGCTTGTGCAAAAATGACTTATTTTAATATTTGTTTTGAAACTCAAGAACTGCGTGAGGAAAGAGCCTTTTGAACTTAGTATCACAGCCCAGCTCAGTTCTTCACATGTCCAGTAGGGGTCATTGAATAGCAATTAAGATGTGGAACCCTGTCTAATTTTACCCTTCCACTTGAGGTGTGTTGAGGTTATTTACATCACTGCTATTTCGTTCAGAGCTAAAATCGATTGAGATCAGACTGGGAACTCTTCCTGTCTTAAGAGCAAAATGTCTGCCAATTGAGGAAATTGAAGTAAAAGCAGAAAATTCTGGAAGAGTCATGGACCTGAAGCATTGATTCAATTTCTCTCTCCACAGATGCTACCCGTTCTGCTGAGTAATTTCAGCGTTTTCTTTTTTAGCACTTCTAGTCTGGAATAACTTGTTGCACTATTGGACTAGCACAAAATACTTCAGCACAATGATGAAGAACAACAGCAGTTCCCTTCGATAATCCTGCCAATGGAGCAAAGGATTATACAGATAATTATTAAATGTGTATTTTTATAGCACCTATTCTGTCAAAAATCATCCCAATGCATTCCCAACATAGCAAAATGTCTTGATGACATTGATGACAATAAACAGGAGCATTATTGAACAAAATTTGACAGAGATACTAATGAAGATGTTAGGAGAGACAGTCCAAAAGCTTAGTTAAAAGAGATCGGCTTTAAGCAATGCCTCAAAGAAGGAGACAGAGATGGTGAATTCTTGGGTGGGAATTACCAGTCTTGGGACCCAGCCAGCAGAAAGGATGGCTGCTAATGGTGGAGACATTAAAACTGGGGATGCATGAGAGAGCAAATTTGGAAGAGTGCAGAGTTCTTAGAGGTCACTGTGGTAGGAAGGGGTCAGAGTCTATGGCAAAATTGGAAAGCGCTTATCAAAATTTTAACATCAACCCATTGCCATAACACAACACAAACCAGCAAGTAGAGGGGGTATCTGAACAGAACTTATTTTGAATTAGGACATGAGCAGCAGAGTCTTGGACGGTCTGAAGTTTATGAAGGGTGGAAGATAGAAAAGGCCAACCAAGAAATAATAGGAAGTGTAATTAACCAAAATTGATACCAAGCCAAGAAAGCATTCTTAGGGGAGAGGCGAAAGGCTTTGTTAAAGTTGAAGTTTTGACTTAAGAGGGAATTTAGGGAGGAAATTCCTGAGTTTTGCTCTCAATAGCTGAAGGGCCCTACAATGCTGCAAGTGAGGGAGTCTCATGAGGTTTGAGATGGGTGAAAGAGGCAGTTACAGAGCTATGGAGAGACCATTGGACGATTTGAACAGCAGTGATGGGTGAACCAGATTTGGACGTGCACAGTTTTAAAACCCGGGGTAGGGGAGGGGCCATGTAGAATGGCTTGTCACAGACAGAATTTAGTGTTGCTTTTTATTGTCAGTAACCCGTATGTTTGTGCGTGAAAGTTGTGTTTTTTTCCTCATGATTGTCCCAATTTAAATATCTCTGTAGTAAGTCTTCGTGAGTTTTAAAAATAAGTAAGGTTATTTTATTAGCACAGACTTGCCCTGAATGTTTAAAATGTGACACCTCACACACAAAGATTAGATGCAAATGAAGGTAAAACAATGGAATTACATTTTATGATTGTCTCAGGCTCTTTTGTGGCATAGCCTTTGGCTACTTAGATGAGTTGATGCAAAGGTCTTGTGAAACAGAATTTTCTCAGTAAGCTGCAAGATCTTGTAACCTAATTTCTAGGAGATTGGTTCTCAGGCTGGGATGGGGAGGGTGTCCTCTCAGTTTCAAGCTAATTGCTGTTTACTACCTTAGTTCCTGAGATGACTAACAGCTGATTTTATTGCTTTCTGATGGAATTCTTTTGGCCGAATAGCTTCTTAATGTTACTTTAAAATCAAAGTGGCTTCCTCACCTTCGAACTTGTACAAGTTCAAAGACCTCTTCCCAAAAAGGAATGATATGTTGATTATATGTCCTGTGTTATTGTTTGAAATTCATCCAGTTCACTTTGGATGAGGGACCATCATAAATACAATGGAAGGTCTCTGGGATCCATTTATGTTTATCTAACATACGTTGAATTTCAATGTTTCATTTCTGGAGGCCACACTGATACTTCAGAAGGATTGACTGGCTGGTATATTTGAGTTCTTTTGTTGATGTACATCCCTTTTTTAAGGATGGTCTGAATTCTCCAGATGGCTGTGGATGTTCAAATATTTGCTTGAGATTCAACTGCCTTTAAACTGTCAAAAGTCTCATAATTTGCAGCGGCCATTTTAGTAATCTGTGTTCAAAATTTTAATGTGTCACCTGAAAGTTTATATATGCTGGAACATGACATGCCTCCACCTGCCAGGGAAGAAATAGAATTGTTTTTTTTTGGCTTGGCTTCCTTGCAAAGAAAAATTACGCATTGACTTCTTTATATAGCGAGACATTCATACACAGTAATTTTGTACATCTACAGTTGCGCTCTCTCTCATTCCCTTTTCTTTATGTCCCCAGTTACATGTTATCTGGTGAATGTTCATTCAAATTAGTACATAACGTTTTGGGAATATAATTCACACGCATTTGTTTCTCAATGCAGTTTACAGCTGGGGAAGTTCAAACTTCATGCTGGCTCAGAGAGAAGAGCACAGTAAGAAATCTCTCAACCCCGTTCTTACTGTGCTTATCCCAGTCCAATGCCGGCATCTCCACATCAGAGGAAGGAGTCAGGCTTTCATAAGATTGGATTCTGTCTTGAAGCTTCTAGTATGTAAATTACAGAGTTTGTTGTGTTGCCTGTAAGGCTCAATCCTTTCATGGATATTTCCACATTCCAATGATTTGATAATTTGTGTTCTGGCTCATTGATTCTAATTTCTATGGTGATAGTGTGTGTATTATTTTTAAACCTATTTGAAGTGTTTGAATTCTACCCTGTCACTTATCATCGGTTGCCCTGGAAATGGAACTGTTGTGTTCAAATAGATTTAAGTTTTGAGCTTGACCCTGTTATGGTTTTATAGTTAATTGTGTGTTAGCTGCCCCATCTTTCCCTTGTGACTTTGGTGACTATGATTCATCTTAAGAGATACTGACTTCCCCTTTTCTGTGAAGTTGGGGATGGATTGGTCTCCAAAGTGCCTCATGTCCTTTAGGACAATACTGCCCAAAGGGAGCTGGCTAG
This sequence comes from Sphyrna mokarran, assembly GCA_024679065.1. Lineage (NCBI taxonomy): Eukaryota > Metazoa > Chordata > Chondrichthyes > Carcharhiniformes > Carcharhinidae > Sphyrna > Sphyrna mokarran. Next base: position 41,361,520 of record JAGIQG010000015.1, read on the forward strand.
CTTCTATGACTTTTAGATGGAGTGAGGTGTCTTCCTCACCTGTGTCTGCTGGTCTTCCTATACTTCTATTTATGAAATACATTGCTAACCAGACCTTTGATTTAGCCCCTTCATTTTTTTTAAATTTTTTTATGGGCCTTACCTTGATCTTTTTAAATTCTATTGGCCTATCTTTGACCTCCTTTAGTTTTGATGGATTCCATCTTGACCTTTTACTATCTCAGTAGATCCTATGGCCTCCAGAGGGACTCATATGGCTTCTCTCCTATTCCCCTATTCTTTACTGGCTGTGTTGTCTCCTGGAGGAGGTTATGGATTTCTTCAGGGATTTGTCTAACCCCATTCCATTTTGAATCTGGGCTTAGTTCTTTCAAGGTTATGGATGTGATTCTGACCATACCTCCCCCTGTTGGTTTCTTAGTGAACCAATGGTTTCCTTTTCTGTGCCCAGGCTTGCCACAGAAATCAGACATCGTGTGATTACTTTCCAAGCTTGTTCTTTCTGAAATTGGGGATTTATCTATTGTTTTAAATTCAACTCAATCAAGTTTGGATGAAAGATTAACTTAGTACAATAGATGGTCAATGAGATTCATTCACAATTATCCAGCACACATTAAGTTTCAATAATTTGTGTACAGTAAAACAGAAAGACGGGGTGGCAGGAATGCTATAGTTATTTATTCTTAAACAAAGAGATGAGTGAATTCCCCAAATGACAGTGAATGATCCGGGTTTTAAGTATTTGCTTGAGATTCTGGAGATCCGAATGTCAAAGATCACAAGATTAACAACAGTATTTTAATAGTCTGTTTGCATTTAGAAATCACTCGAGTCTTCATTAAGAGTTTGATATACTGGACGATGACATTATTTGAAACTTAGAAGAAATAAGAGTGAAAACTTCTGAGTGACACTGACCACAGTTGCAATCAAAAGACCAGAAAGATTGTGATCAGAAAGGAAGGTTGTTAAAGGATTAGATGTATGAGGAGGATTTCATATCAGATGAAAATCTTTTTCTTGTGCAGTGTACAGGAGTAAAAAAGTGGTTGGACTAGAATCTCCATATATTGAATCAGTAATCAAATCTTGTGATATAGTGGCACTTCAGAGAGAATTTTAGATTTGTTGTGAGTAAAGCAAGTATTTGGCACCAAATAAGCAGCTTAACATCTTGGTGATAACTGTAACAATTGAAGACACGTGGATGGGTCCACATATGAAGTGAAACTCTAAGGGGGCAATTATCTGCAGCTGCTAGCCCCAGCCAGGAATCCCGATGGTGAAAGGACCAAACTTAGATTCTCACTGGGTGCCCAACCCATTGCAAGTCTCCCAGCCTCCTGTGCTTGCCCTATCAGGTTCTTGCTCAGAGCAGGCTGAGACTGCTGATTTTGATGTATTTAAATGCAAATACTGAGCTTGAAACTGGATGCTGCTGCCTCTTAGATACCTGGAAGCCTTAAAAATCACAGCAGCCCTTCATTCTACAGTAGGGATTGCCCTTGATTGCTTTCAGAAGCCCTGGGCATTGCCATACCTATTTGAAGTACTTTGATTAACAGGAGATGTCAGTTTCACTAGGCAGATCACCTTGCTTTCTCTCATAAGCCCCAGCTGCTCTGAAAGCTCTTTGAAACACTCTGACAGGACTGTTGGATTTCACTAGGGAGAATCCTTCTTTCTAGCTTGACTGAGCTCCAGTAGCTTTCAAGACTCTTAGAACTGTTTTGATTGTCAGTTCCAGAGTCGATCAAAAAGGGAATTAGCTGGGATTTGTTTACACAAGGAATTGTTGACCCACCAGTTGCTTTTTCACAGCTCCAGGGCAAATCAAACAGTTCATTGTTGATACAATCTGTTCACGTTCTATTAAACATGAAGTGCTTCCTCTTTTGAGCTGTTGCTGGTTCTAATTGCAGTTTTTTAAAAATAGATTTTCTTTTTGATCAGAGCTGCCTTCTCATGTGAGCAGCTGCTGGTTCTAACCACAACTTTTAAAAATGGGCTTTATCTTTCTCAGAAGATCTCTTTCTCAGATCTTTCTAGAAAGACCAGGTGCATAGTCTGACTGCTATTTTTCCTCATACTGGGTCTTTTTCAATCTTTTATTCTGGAATAGCATCCATGTACTGGAGATTGCTATTAGCTATAAAAGAAGCCAGCAAATCCAAAAGCCACTGTTTATTTCTCTGGATATTTCTGCGTCCATGCCAGGGTGCTCAGTTTGGTACATGATACATGGTTAGATCTACTCTACCCATGCCACCCTGGCATTGACACTCATGTCGGTGACAGGGTACGGTGCTAGGTTTAGCACTGCCAAAGAGGCGACTGAAGGATGTGAGGCATTTTCTGCCCCCAAAAGTGGAATCTGTCCCTTGTGAGAGAAGAAAGGTGACATCTTGGGAGATGGGGGAGGGGAGGAATCTGGGTCACCCTTATGCTAGTGTGGTGTGGGGTGGAGAGATGATTTCAGCAGTTAGTGGTGCTGGGGATTGGACGTTGCCCCCGAGTGAAGGGTTCAGGTTGCTTCTCTTGCCTGTGGGTGGTTGTTTGGTTGGGGCAGAGACTGTTCTGAGATTGGGGCGTCCTGATGTCTCTGAAGCCAAGCTTGCCAGCGTATTTCACGTTGGGGATTTTTTTTTGTGACCAAAGAGTGGTTGAATCCTCCCTGAATAATGCTGCAGCACTTTGATTTTATTGAGAGAATTGTGGCCTAAGGATGCAGCTATTGGAACTGTAAGGTTACAGGTATTAGTCTATAAATGGATGTAAAAAAACATATGGGGGGAAAATATGAAGATATTCTGATTCAGTCATTGCATTAAAAGGTGAATGGGAATTATGAACAAGGTATACTAATACAAATTTAATTACATCCAGTTTCTTTAGCTGCTATTTATATTGTGATTTTAGGTTGGCAACAACTCAAAGTTAATTAACTGATGGGATTCCACTTTTTGACAGACTTAAAACCAGTACCAAACTTAAACTGATTTGACATAATGTAAAACAGAAACTAAGTATGTGGCAACTTCAGAAAATCTTTGGATAACAAAGTGGGGAGTGGGAATTATTTGCATGATTCTTTCCCTTTCCAAGTGTAATTTTGTTCATTTATTTAAAAGGCAATTAACAAAACATTGAAAAATATCAGTATGTCATTGACATTTAAACAGCAAGGTGCCATTATGAAATTTCTGGCAAGTCAAACACTGCAATTCCCAGCACACTTCTCGAGGTGAAAGAGTAGACGTCGTTTCAGGCAGTTCCAGGAAAGCCAAATACAAGCTTAATTCCTTAGTGACTTTCAAATACAATAAACAAAAGTTAGAATTCTACTGGCATAAGTTCAGATTGGAATTTGTAATTTCAGTACAGAATGCATTTGAGCATTTAATCAGAAATAACATTGTTAGAATTTTAACTCTCTGTATCCTGAATTTTTGAATCATCTTGAAGGATGTCAACATTTTTTGTCAGCTGTAAACTCTTGTACTTCATTGAAGGGACTGCTATTGAGAAGTAAAGCACAAAAACATGCTTAGCTCGTGGCATAAACCAAGTAATTGGCATTTATTACAACGTGTATGATATAATAAAGCATCCTAAAGGATTTACATCAGTCTGCAAAAAAGCAGACTACCATTGAAGTGATTGAAGACTAGAGGGACAATCCTACCATTTTAATCCATGTCTGAAGGGTGGGGCAAGCCAGTAAGATCTTGAGAGTGCCAATAAATTGGGTTCGTACCTGATTTCCCTCCTCTCGAGATCTTACTAGCACCAGATATCCAGCGGGATCAGCCTTGTGCTCGAAAAGAGCGCAAGGCTGATTGTAAGATTACTTCAATTTATGAAATGTAATTTTTGATGCAATTGGGATGGTCTCACTGGTTGGAACCACACACATTAGTCTCCAGTGTGCAGATGACTTCTGTGGGAGTAACAGACAGTGAAGCGGATACAGCAGGACATAAATTGGTAGGGGTACTGGGCCAAAAGATGGCAGATGGAATTCTACTTGGACAAATATGAGGCGATGTGATTTGGAAGGTCTGCTGCAGAAGGAAAGTATGTAGTAAATGGAAACATTAGCATACAGAGGGATTTAAGTGCTCAGTTCCACAGTTCCCTGAAGGTAAAAGTAAAATGCATTTATTAGGCACAGGTAGGCTTACTTTAACACTGCGATGAAGTTACTGTGAAATTTCCCTAGTCCCCACATGACAGTGCCTCTTTGGGTCAATGCACATCTTTCAAATTGTGGGAGGAAACTGGAGCACCTGAAAGAAATCCACGCAGACATTGGGAGTATTTGCAGACTCTGCACAGTCAGTGACACAAGTGGGGAATTGAACCCAGATCCCTGATGCTATGAAGCAGCAGTGCTAACTGTGCTGCCCTCTGGCAATTCAGATAGACAAGGTGGTCAAGAAGGTGTAATGCATGCTGGTCTTCATCAGTCAGGGCTTTGAGTATAGGAATTTGAAAGTCATGTTGCAGCTGTATAAGACTTTGGTTAGGCTGCATTTGGAGTATTGTGTGCAATTCTGGTTACCACATTACTGGAAGCAATATTGATGCATTGTAAAGGGTGCAGAAGAGATTTATCAAGATGTTGCCTGGTTTGGAGGACATGGACTATGAAGAAAGGTTGAACAAACTTGGATTGTTTTCATTGGCGTGTCGGAGGATGAGGGGGGAATCTGATAAAGGTTTACAAGATTATGACACGCTTGGATAGAGTGGATAGTCGAAAGTCTTTTTCAGAGTCAATTAGTCGGGGGCATAGATTGAAAGTGAGAGGGGGAAAGGTTAAAAGAGATGTAAGGAGCAAGTTTTCCAAACACAGTAGTGAATCCCTGGAACACACTGCTGGAGGAAGTGACGGGAGCTGGTTTTATAACAACACTCGAGGCATCTGGATAGATAATGAATAGGCAGGGATTAGAAGGATATGGACCACCTAGAGGCAAGAAAATATTAGATTAGAGAGATTATTAGAGATCTGTGTCACACAGGTTGGTGGGCCAAAGGGTTTGTTTCTGTGCTATGTTGTACATTCACTCAAAAACTGAGCTCCAGGTCATTGCTGACTCCTTCTCCAAAGTGAGAAAATGGATCTTTCTTTAAACACCAAGAAAACTGAGGTCCTCTACCACATAGTTATCACTGCAGAATGCCTCCCCCCATCAAGATCAACTGTGAGCTCCTGAAGAATGTGGACCATTTTCCATTTCTTGGGAACCTCCTCTTAATAATAGCAAACACTGACAACTAAAGCCATCATTGCTTCCAGTTCCGCATATGCCAACTGAGGAAATTAGTCTTTGAGGTGGTATAGTTGATACAATAGTTTTGTATTTGTAGCTAATAATCAAGAAAAGTAACTGTTTCTGAATACAATTTTATTTTTAAAAAATCTAGTTCACTTTTGCTTTTGCCTAAAACTGGAGTTTTCCATTCTTGAGAAAAATGGAAAATGGCCCACATTCTTCAGGAGCTCGCTGTTGATCTTAATGGAGGGAGGCATTCTGCAGTGATAACTATGTGGTAGAGGACCTTCGTTTTCTTGCTTTATCTTGGTTCTGCAAGTTTTACAGACCTCCTCAGTTAGTCTCTGGGCTACTTGAAAGATGTACTTCCACTGGCTAAGAAAGGAAATATGCATTGTTTGGAGTTTTGCCAATTTTTCAATAACAGTATAGAATTGTTTTGTGATACTTTCGGATTTGAATGTAAGTTCAACTGCAACAGATTTTACTCCTTACTATGTTTACTTTAAAACCATGGTGATTGATGGAGACTGAATTTGTGTTGCTGTGTAAGCAGCATGAATTCAATATGCTAAGCACCAGGATGTCTGATGTACTGAGTAGTATCCACAATCTGCTGATTTATACATTACGACCAGTACAAATGTGAGGAATGACGCATGAACCACAATTAATTCAAAAAAAGAGCAAAAAAGAAATGAGAAACACTTCATCGACATCGAGACTGGAGAATATTCAAGGGAAGGTCTTAATGAATAAAAGTCAAAGAACTTAAAGTTGAAATTAGTCCTTGGTTTGTTAAAATGCATTGCTGCTGTCTTAGCTTGTATTTTACAGTTACTGATAATGTTACTTCAAATAGCTAATGTATTAAGGGAAAGTAAAAATAGGGAATTAGCAGTAGAAAGTCAGAAAGAAATATAAAAAATTATATTCTTGGAGCATTTAAAAAAAGGTTATTAAAATAGACGTACACAGCTACCATCACAGCCTTATTTTGCCTGAAAGCTTAGATGCCCGTATCAAAGAAAGCAGTGTTTGCTTCAGCAGCAGTGTTTGCCATATCGGGTATCAGACAGAAATTCCTCACTCGTTAATTCTTAAACTTGTTGCAGGGCAATCTTGAGACCAATTCATTTTTGTTTAACGGGAAACTAAGCACGTTACAAAAGGTTGGTTCAGCATTTCAACTTCAGATATTTTGAGGCACTACCTTGATATTCCAGCTGAAAGGAATGCAGGCTCTTTCATTATTTTAGGTTTGTTTACATCAAAGGCTGGGAGCCATCTTGGCTTGAGGCACTGCAAACACAATTAAACCATCAGGGTTACACTAGTTCCTGGTTGCATCACGTAGGCTTGAGTGCTTTATCAGCTTGAAATGGGCATTAATTTCTCCCTTTATCTTGCAGCATATATAATTAAAGTCAAATCCCTTTACACTGCTGTTTGTCATTCTAGTAGCTTATACCGACCTCTGCTTTTGAATTGCATCATGTGACCATCTGTGAGACAGTTCACTTGATTAATCTTTCATGAGAAGCAGGATGTGAAGCCACAGCTTTGACAGAGAAAGAATTAGAATTACTGAAGGCAAGGTCAGACCTGGGGCATTCATTGTCCACATTCTGGCCCACAGCCATTGCAGAGAAAAATTATTTGCATTACAGCTACTTGACTAGTCAGGGCAGTGTAGGGGAAAACTGCTGAATCATCATTACTTGACAATTAGGCAATCAGATGAGTGTGACATGGGTTCCTTTTTATTAGTTTTAGAATGTGAAATCTTCAGAGAAGAAAATCATGTACTCTGACCTTTCCAAACAAGTCACTTGCTTTTCACGTGAACATCGTTTTGTTACTTTATTTTTTAGTTTTTAAGTTAAATTCATCTCTTTTGGAGATGTACTGTACACCCATTATTATTTGAAAGGAGAGTATTGTTCTTCATTAGAGAGTCTGAACTTAGTTTATGGGAAAGCAAAAAGTAGTTGTAAGGAGATCTAACCACTTAAAGAAACAAAGCAAAACTGTAGCCCCAGGCAAGGGAGACTCTTTCATGTGAGTCATCTTCTATGACTGACGTTGGAGTCCCTCCCCGGAAATCAAAGGTGACAAAAGCCTGTGTAAACTCATGCTCTGGCTGAACAAAGCTAAATTAAAGTGGAATTGCAAGATTTGTGCACTAACCTTCTGTTTGGTGTGGAAGGGCTGCCTTGTAACAGGTAATAAATGAGGCCACCAATACAGCCATATGACCTTAGTTTTGACAAAAACATAAGAAAAACCGATGTCCATGAAAATGAAATAGAGACGTTTCCCTTTTCTTCCTTTTGAAAAACCATTTTACAACAATTTGTAAGATGCAATTTCAGAAAGTTTTGGATTGGTTATTGTTGACCCCTTGCCCAAAGCTCTATCTCGTGACTTGCTTGACATCATCACAAGGTATTACCCAGAATGGAATGCTATTAACACATTTTATTTGTACTGAACTATTACCCTTTTAAAAAAGAAAGTTCAGCATTTGAACATTTGCGGTCATCACCGTCCCACTCAATAGCAACTGAACACTTGAGGGAGTACTTTAAGGAAGAAATTACAATCAATCTTGAGATGTCAGCTGTGGCTTAGTAGTAGTATTCTCACCTTTTGAGCCAATAGTTCATAGTTTCAAGCCCCATTTCACCTGTTATGCTAGCGTTTCAGAGCTGTATCGAGAGAGTGCTGTGCAACTGCTGGTGCCCTCTTTTAGATTAGGTGTAAAGCTGTAACATTATAGGCTTTCAGGTAAATTTAAATTATGTTAAGTCAATATATGTCAAAGAACTTGCAGATTCCTGACTGTTTATCCTCAGCGAACACTGCTAGACACATTATATGGTCATCTGACTTGTTTGTGGGACCGTTTTGTGCAAATGACAGCTGCACATTTCCCTTTAGAAAGAAAAGTAACTCGAAAGATTGAAGGAATATTTACCTTCATTTCAAAGCAGGGTGAAAATTCTGCTGCAGTTGTATATGGTTCTAGTTAGATATCGGGTGTATTGTGTTCAACCCTGGATACTGCCCTTAGGAAAGATATATTGGCCTTGGAAGATGTTGCAAAGCAGACTTACCAGAATGATATCTTGACTAAAATAACTAAATTATGAGGGCAGATTACATAGATTATGAAATAAAAACAGAGAATGCTGGAAAAATTCAGCAGGTTTGGCAGCATCTATGGAGAAAGAAACCTTGACTTCAATATGACTCTTCAAATCTAGATCTAGATTTGAAAAAGAGTTCTATGGGACTCAAAGCATAAAGTTCTTTTCTGTCCTCACAAATGCTGCCAGACTTGTTGAGTTTTTTCAGCATTTCTGTTTTTATTTTAGATTTTCAGCATCCTCAGTATTTTGCTTTTATTGCTTAAACAAGCTTGAATTCTGTTGAGTATAAAAGATTATGGGGTTATATAATTGAGATGTTTAATAAAGAGAAACTATTTTCCAGTGTGAAATCCAAAACAAGTAGCATAACCTTAATATTGGAGCTTTATCTGTTAAAGGTAAAATTAGGAAGCATTATTTCATACAAAGAGTATTGGAAATCTGAAATCCACTCAAAAAGCATTCAAGACAAGGATAGTTAACACTTCAAAGCTGTGTTTGTTAGATTTATGGCAGGCAGGATTTTGCAACATTGGCAGAATAGTTCAACAATGATCTAATTGAATGGCAGCTCAGATTCAAGGGGCTGAAAGGTCTTTTTATTTATTTCTAATTTACAACAACAATTTCAAAAGAATTTTATTTGTCCATTGGAATGTCTTGAAGTTGTGAAAGGAGCAATTTAAATTCAAGTTTTTCATTTTTAATTTATAAAATGTTTAGCAGAAAATGGAATGACACTGCAAACTGGAGTACTTCATCTTAAAGTTTACTAAGTGTGCAAAAACAGTTGTCAATATCTTTTGCCTGAAAATTTTATTTTATCTTTTTCTGATATCAAATGGTAATCGTATTAAGATGAAGATTATGTCAATTCTGAACTGGTAAATTTGAAGTACCCATCAATTTTTTGCTATTTTGATAAAAATATGTCTTGTGAGTACCAGCCTTCAAAAGAAACGGAATGGTTGGCAAATGAGTTGTTAAACCAACAAGAATAGTCATTAATAAAAATAGAATTTCAGAAGTTAAGTCTTTGTTTCCCTGATATTTTCTACTGAAGTTGCTAATTGATGCCTGGGCACGATTCCACAGGCATTGCTCAGCCTCCAGTACCTTGCTCAAGGAGCTAATCGTCACGTGAGCTGACGTAATGTTAGCCAATCATGAGGTGGATTTATAGCTGAGTGTTTTTCTTACATTAACCAAAGGAGTAGCAATTGAAATCCTGACCAACTTTTCCCTTTCATACCCTGATTTGCAGAGGGCAATTATAGCATCTTATTTCCATTTGTTAATTCAGCATAGGCCAGAAATTTAACTTAGGATCTTGTATTGTTCAGTCACACCATATCATTATCAGCTAAGGTAATGCTATTATTGGAGAGTTGAAAGTGAGAATGGCATTCAGTTTGTAGGTTACTCTTGTTGAGAATGCTTATGGATTTATAGTAGTGAAAAAGTTTTTTAAATTTATTACAAACTTACAAAATAGGAGCAGGGATAGGCCATTTGGCTTCTTGAGCCTGTTCCACCATTTGAAAAGACTATTGGCTGATCTGATTGTAACCTCTACTTTCTTGTCCATCTCCCTCCTCCATATCCCTCGATTCTTGACTGACAACAGTCAATTTAACTATTTTATTTATACGTACAAATGGAAGTTGTGAAAAGCATTAAACAAATGCAAATCTTCCTTTATAACAAGGTTATTATTACAGTTTGATGCAACCACATACTTTATATTACAGACATCTGCATGCTTATTTTTATTTTTGTTTGTTTCTTATGAATAATTACACTAACACTCAGTCATGTATTGCCAGGTGTTTCAAAGCCTCCAGGCAATGATCTTTCACTGCTTTGAAGTTAAGAACTCAGTAAGAATTTAGCAACAGCAATTTTAAATCCAACCAATTTATTTGATAGTAAATTTGTGAGCTTTCGACACTCTTATGCCTTCGTCAGGCATTTGCTAAGCGTGCAAAAACAGTTGTCAATATCTTTTGCCTGAAAATTTTATTTTATTTTTTTCTGATATCAAATGGTAATTGTATTAAGATGAAGATTATGTCAATTCTGAACTGGTAAATTTGAAGTACCCATCAATGTTTTGCTATTTTGATAAAAATATGTCTTGTGAGCATTTGCCTGACGAAGGCACAAGAGTGTTGAAAGCTCACAAATTTACTATCAAATAAATCGGTTGGATTTAAAATTGGTGTTGCTAAATTCTTACTGAGTTCTTACTACTCCAGTCCAATGCCGGCATCTCTACATCTTGAAGTTAAGACTCAGCATAAGAATTCTCAATATACCATTGTTTCCTGTTACAGATGCCAGTACACCAATGTTGAGTGTGTATACTTGAAAGTAATTTTTTTAAGCCACAGGACCTCATAACGTTATTGATAACATAATAAATAGTTGCTGCATCTAACTGTAGACACTATTCTTTGCTGATACTGTTTTTTAAAAGTATTTAACTATTTCGAGATAAACAGATGATGCAGATTGTGAATTCCTTTGTTCAAAGCATCGTTCATTTTGAAGATTGTTTTTAAGTCACAGAAATCGAGACTGAAAAGTGTGAAATTTATGTAGTTGAAGAGCTCCCCAAGCCAATTCCTGTCAAGTGTTGAGTTGAAAAGAGAGTATAGGTCAGCAGTATGAGTGTGCAGAGAATATTTTCCTTCTATCTCCTCATCTTCACTATTGAAAACAACAATATTTTAAAAACAATTACCCACCTCGTTCAATTTTTAAGAAATGACAGTTTCACTAAAGAGAAATGCTTATGAAATAATGATCAGATTTGTTAGTTTTATGGCAAGTAACCCCTTGTGTGTTAGTTGATTTTCTTTTGTTTGACACAGATCTTGGATATGGCTATTATTTGCATTGTGACGCTTTATCTGTTAATTTTCTGTTAGGTACACGTTCTTATCGTGTTAAGTGATTCCCTTCTTTTGTTTCACTCTTAATTTAATAGATGTCATAATTCCATGTATATTGTATATATTTTTAATGTTTTCCTCTTCCTTTTATAAAAGCTCCAGGAGGAATTCTGTGACTGTTCAAAACACATGACCAGAAAAGAATGTTCTGGATGAGTGTATCACAGGAATTTTAAATATATTTGACAGCTAGCTGAATTATAATTCGGCTTTTCCACATGTTAAAATCTTGCTTAGTTGCGTCTATTCAAGCTGAGCGTATTATATATGCTCGAGTGGCCATTTATTGAATGGAGGAGGAGGGTGTTTGTTGGGAGAGGTTTGAATGTCAGTGTGATGGGAGAGCATAAATGAAGGAGGCTGAAATATCAGCTCTCTGATGTTTCTGTGGCTGGTCATCAGCCTGAAGAATCTCAGCTGTTCCTACTCGTGTAAATCATGGGTATGGTTGCCTAGATACAGATGCATTTGATTAGCTTGTTCTTCCCTTGAGATTCTGCACCACCCTATTAATGGAAGACAGCAGCATTAGAAAGTGAGAAAAATGGCCTCCCATAAATGTATTTTTGTCTGCACTGAAACTGCAACAAGAATGAAAAACATTGACGTGCACCCCCAGGCTGTCTTTATTATTCTAGAGCTGACATTGAGCGTAAACAGAGGATGACTCATCAGTCAGACAACAAATGTCACTGTCAGGCGTTATCTTTAACTGAGAATTCTAAACACCCACTTGTCATCTGCTGCACGTACAGATCTATGAATTCATTATCCTTCACCCTTGCATGGGGTGAACTGAGCCCAACAGGAGAATTGTTTAAAAAAATGCAGATTTGTTGTGGAGTAATTGCTGGCTGGTTTGAGGAAGAGGAAAATCTTTTTAGGTAAATCATGATCATCTGCACTAGGAGAGCACAATTTGCTTTGTAATGGAAAAATGTGCGGGAGTAGTGTGCACCACTGGTGTGCTTGTGAGACTGTATAAAGATGGAACACATGAATTACTGCAGCAGCTTTCATAATTCACACATTTTCTTCAAATAAAATGATCTTTGGTAACCTTCTGATTCCAGCTGCCTTTATTAAAAGAAAATGAAAAAACTGTGGAACAAAAGCTATGAGAGTTCAGTCCTTTGGGAGGCGAGATAGCTTTTTAAAACTGATAAAATAGCCAAAAAGAGTCCTGTTGTTAATTATGCAATGATGGGAATGCATTCAATTGTACGTGATCACGTTAAGCATTGCAGTAAAATATACAAAGGAAATAAATTTTATAAGATGCAATAAGAAAATAATACACAGCTATATAATTGGATTCCATTCTGGAAAAAAATGTATGTCTTTAAATTATCAAGCTACTTAAAAGAAAACAGTTATCTTTCAATTTTTACTCTTAACACTTCCCTCTTTATTTATGCTTCTCCTCAGTCTGAAGGAGTGAATAGCTCACTTGTTTCCAGGCTTTAGCCTCTCTTGAGATGGAGCTTGGCAGCACAGAAGAGGTGGCTTGCTCTCACTAGGTAGTTACCCCAAACAGTATATTCCATAGTATAAAGTCACATGTAAATCCATGTCGAACAACAACATAATGGCTTTGAAAATCCAAAGGGCTGCTTCCTGGCACAAATATCAGGATGTTCCCACCCATGACTATCATAATTGACCCCAAGGTAATTTAAATTCTGTCATTTATTTCTCCCTGTGACTGGAAAAGAGAAGTTGGGATATAAATCCATTTTAGGTAGTAGCCTACAGCTGGTGCTAGTAATTGTCAGCATGTTTTATTCTATTTTTCTCTCTTCACTTCAGAAAGTAGTTGCTCAAAAATATCCAGCCCATATCAGAGATCATTCGCCTTCAATTTTCAAGTTGTTTAGACTTTGTTGCTTTTAAAATTTTCTTCCAACTCGTATCCTAATTTCATGTATCCTGAAACAGCAGAAATGTGAAACTTATGCTGTACCACCAGTTGCCCATTCACTCACTGGGTGGAATTTTCTGACCCCCATCATGGCAGGGTGGCGCCAAGGTCGGAAAATGCAGCAAGCCATTCAAATGTTCATTCAGTCCAGTGAGACATGAAGATCCTGCTGGCAGGAAAGACTGGAAAATTCTGGCTAGTTACATCTTTCAATGGAGATTACTTATTAGTGACTGTTTTAAAAAAAAGGCAAGATGTTATAAATGTGTTTGTATCATATCTTTTGGATACTGGAGTTGTGTGCTGAAATCTTTCTCCATGGTCACTACTGTCTTTTTTCTTGAGCTTCAGCCCTGTCTGTTTATTCAAGTACCTCACTATGTCAGCCCCCGATGACATTGTTCAGGAAATAACATTTCTTTCATGTCTCCATTGCTGAATGTGAAAGAAACCCAACGTTTTGCCACATCTCAGGTTCCCTTTTCACAATGCTATAAAATCTTGACAACCCAATGCTGCTGCTGTCAAATCCCAAAATTGTATCTCCTGTGCCACCAAAGCTGAGGATTCCTGTCCCCAGCGTTGCTGAATACCAGATACCTATTTATAGCCATGACTTTCTTTCATAGCCTCCTTTTTTTTATTTTCAGTTTGAAAATGAAATGTATAGGTAAAGAATGATGATATAAAAAATAAAAATCCTTAAATCCCAAATAATAATAATAGAATTTGATTAGTCACTGTAGGTAAATTGTACATTATACACATAACATTGTTCTGGTTTCAAGACCATGCACTACATGATTCATTGGGTTAAATTTTAAAATGGCCATGGAGTTGAGACTGGCGGTAGAAAGGCCCAAGGTTTTTTGTTGCCACTCAGCATGCTGGTTTTTGCCATCATCCTGCCTCTGGGTCATTTTCATTCTGGGAAGACAGAGGGGACAGAGGGCAGTGATAGTAAGTGATAGCAAGGCCTAAGGAGACTAGTGTTCCATCCATCTAGAAAACCCCCAAAATCTATCAAAGTTGTTGGACGGTAGCTGCTGCTGCTGGCTGGCAACTTTGGCCTTTTTTCTAATGTTTAAAATACTTTCATACACTCTTGAGGCACCTTCTCTCTGGCCCTCTCTCTCTCCGGCCCCCTCTCTCTCCCGGCCTCTCTCTCTCCCGGCCTCTCTCTCTCTCTTTCCACTGGATCAGTAGATGAAAGGATTGCTGAGTTGTGAGGTCCAAAGGATCTCCTGTTGGCCTTCCAGCCTCGGGGAGCCCTCTCTCCAGCCTCATTTGAACAGTGAGAGTACACTCTGGTCACTAATTGACCTTTTGTTAAAAATCATTTTGAATGTTAGGCACTGATGTGATGGAAGATCTGGATCCTGGACCTTCACCTAATCTCAGGGTCTCGACTTCAGAGCAAAAAATTCAGCCCACTATGAGTGATCTTGTTGCATTTAAAAATGGAACTATGAAATAAGGATTGTTGGAGACTGTATTCAATCTCTTTTCTGCTCAGGTTTTATAAACCTTTCAAATTCTGCTCTTGTGGTTTATGACATCACCATAACTGCTCAGTTGAATTACCCCCAACCATCTGTTATAACAGTGATTGTCCATTCCAGCCTTGTTTAAACATATTTCCTGTAATGTTGCTCATCAGTAGTTTGAGGTCACTGTTTTACGTATGTTATCTGCATAGAGCAAATGTTGCCATTTTATTTCTCAACAAATTGCAGTTATCCCTTGAGAGCTTCTTTTATGTCTGAGCAAGCGTAGAGAATTTAACTTAATTCTTAGGATGTGGTCATTACTGATAGGGCTGGAAATCTTAATTGTCATGGGAAGGTGGTGGCAATCCTGTTGTTCAAATGCTGTCTCTAGTGGTTTGATACAACTGTGCACCTTGCTAGGTCATGTTTCAGAGGCCTTACTGTGGTACCATTGTCACATGGAAAAAATGGCAATTTTTATTTTCTCTCCCTAAAGGATATCAATTAACCAGCAGTGTTTTTAAAATCATTCTCATGGCCACTTTTATTGGTACCAGTTTGTATTTCAATTTTTTTTTAAAATTGAAGTCAAATTATGAAACAACAGTGGTAGGATTTGAACTCCTGTTCGTTGGATTATTGAACCAGGCCTCTAAATAAATAGGTCAGTAACGTCTTCATTACACCATCATATCCAATTTCTGATACTTGAGCATTGACTTTAGGCTGAAATCCAACAGGTTTCTGGGTGGTGATTGTAGAAGACTACTTCATTTTATATGTGTCTTTAAAGGAACACACTTTTAGGTACCAGTCAGCAATTTTGGGAGCCATGTTGGAGAGTTGCTTTATCATCTCCCCAAGTCTGTAGCTTTTTAATGTTTCTCCCTGACTTTCTTAATGCCTCAAATTTTTCTTCTTCTGTTTATATCTTACTGTCTCTCTGTTTCTGTTTTTCTTTCATTTTGTTTTTTATTTTATCTGTGCCTATTTGACCTTGCTTTCATCTGCTCGATTGTCTTTACCAAATTTTATCTTTTCGTGTTTTTCTCTCCCTTTTTCTGTTACTTTTTCTCTGTTTATTTTTCTTAATTTCTTGCAGCAGAGTGTTTTCTCTGGAGGTAAAAAATGAGATTGAAGAACAGCATTGTGAAATGGTCTCCTGTATACAGTGGAACTTGGAATAGGAAAAACAATTGGAGCTGAGGCTGATGGAGGCATTGGAATGGAAAATAATTCCCAAGAGTGTGGCCAGGAAGAAGTAAAACATTTTAGTGATGTGACATGAGTTGGAAGAGTAAGAGATAAAGTTCACAAAATTAATGAAGCAACAGAGTAGATTCCATAAGAACAGGAGAGGTCACTCTGCCCTTGAGCCTGCTCCATTGATTCAGATCCACTTGATGATCAAGTAGGTGCAGTTGTGACAGTTCAAGTAGGCATCAGAAAATTGAGTGGTATTTCTTGACATAAGCATTTCTCATTATAATCTTTTATGTAAGAGTGTGACCAGAAGTCATGACATTTGGAAATAAATGTTTTGAATACAAAATATGTAGCTTACATGAGACAGTTAATGTATTATACATGGGCTCAGACTTTGTGGTTGCAATGATGGTGAGACTGTCAGTGTTCACTGTCATTACAACTGTAAAGGTGACAGAAACTTCTCGCATCCACATATGTGAAACCCAGAAGGCATTTCAGTGATTCCATGCGCGTCCATGGATATGCTGTTGAAGTTCCCACAAATAGGGCAGAATTTGAAAGTTCCAAGCTGGCAGGTTTGCAAGTGCCAGGGGAGGGTTGTAACATTTTTCCTGGAGGCCTTCATGCCACAACCTGTCTACAGGGGGTTTGCCCAGATGAGGCCCTTAAGAGCTGTTGCTTGTCCAGCCTCAACATTTAGGCTAGTGAGAGCAGTTCAGAAATGGCAGGGAGGGGGCAACCTGGTACATTAACTGGGCTGTGAATGGGGGAGTAGAGGTGGAACCTTCCACAAGAGCCTGTTTCTACATTCACCTGGCCCAGAGACCAGGATTGCTTGTAATCTCAATTCTGGCCAGTATTGATACTGGTACTGCTGGGACTACAGATCCGCTGTCCAGTCAGAGTGGCCAAGCAAGCAGTGGCAGCCCCATCTTAAGCCAATTAATGCCTCTGGGAACATGAAATGGCTGCAGGATTGCCATGCACCAATGACTCTTTGAGTGATGGAGTAAGAAACCACAGCACCCAAAAAGGCCTGCTCATATAAATCTTCCAAAGTCAGTTCATGATGTAAGTCTCACTATAACATCATTGATTGTTATGTTATCATGGATGGATGGAATGAGGTGTAACTGAGTTTGCGATAATGTACTAAGTTCATAGCTGCTGCTAAACAATCATTCTGGCCTTGAGAAACTAATTTTGTATTTCTGGTTTGTCAGTTTTTCCAGTACAATGAAAATGCCATATCTTTTTCACTTGATACTTTTGAAGATTACTCATATATCATTCTTTATATAATTATTACAATTGAGCTTAATAAAATTATTGTTTTTTGTGGCTGTAACTTGAAAACTTCATTTAGGGTAAATGAAGCGGAGGGGAGGGGGATTCATGTGACTGTTCTGAACTCTGCCCAATAGTTGGCCTAGGTGGTTTGATTGTTAGAGATCAAAGGAAGGCTGATGTTGTTTACTGAGAAGAAAATGCGAGGCATTTAGAGGGGGTTGGGGAAAAGGGTCCAACGATTGGTGGATGGGGGTAGGTGTTATGGGTTTGATGATTAAGAGTGGACGGGATCCCCGAGACCTCTGTGGTGGGCTAAATGGAGGTTTATACAGATTATGATCAGCACACCTTGATGATCTGAGTACCAGGGTTTTGCCAATGTATTTAGACTCCTGCAAGTTAGCGTGAAACGCACCCCCTTGATTTTTTCTTAGCGGAGTGTCTTAAGATCTGGAGAGAAAACCGATCTGTTTCTTGTTGATTTTCTTGCCAGAAACAACACACTGCCAGTTTTTGTAAGATTTAGCCCCATGTTCTAGTGCCCTGTGAAGTGGATTAAATTACACCTTAAATAATGTGATTTGAATAATCAAAGCAGTTTAGCTATTAAAAGCATGGTTACTCCAGATGAGAGAGTCATAGAATTGTTACAATACAGGAGGCCATTTAGCCCATCATGTCTTCACCGACTCTCCAAAAATCATCGCACCCAAGGCCTGCGTTCTGGGCTCTGTGAGACAACAGTTAACCATTATGCCACCATGCTGCCCTTGGGAACTGATCTTTTTCAGTAGACTCAGAACTTAATAAGAGCAATTTTTATTTTACTACAGTTAGCAGTCAACTTGAGCAGCTTCTACAAGCAATGTTGTTGTTCAATTCAAGTAACTGCAGTAGCATTTTTTACTGTGAAGCTTTAAGGGTAATTGCTAGTAAGTAACCATATGCAAATTATGACCGTAATTCTCAAGTAGCTACAGTGCTTATTAAATCTAAAAATAACTGAGAATTCATTCTTCTTTTTGAAAATTTTGTGATATGAAATTATTTGTTTATAGTGTGAAATGAAGTGGCAAATCAATAATGCTGCCTTGAAGGCACTGTGAAATTCACATACATTTTTATTGCGAATTATTGCACTTTGAGCTGTATATTTAAACATTTCTTTCAGTTATATACTGCTTTTTATTTGTTGGATTTCTACAGTTTGACTGGAGTGCCTTTAATGTATTTATGAAGTCAAGCTTCTGTGAATATTTATATGTAAAATTATGTCTTGGATTAGATTCCAAAAAAAAGGTTCTGTAAGACTGTCCTAGAGTTTATAATTCTTTGATATGTCTTCTTCAGTAAATTAGATAAAGCAAATAAAAGAAAGGAACATATCTAATAGGTCAAATGTTTTCTTGTTCAAAAATTGTTTTTTTTTAATAGATTTGTTTTTCAAATTGTCTACTTTCCAGGAGAGTAAGCTATTGACCAAATGGAAGAGTATTTAAAATTACTTTTTAGCTGCGTCTGTTCTACCTTGCTCTTAAGAATGAGCAATAATCAGCTAGATACTCGTAGAGTAACTCGATATTGTAAATGCTCTTTATTATGACTTCTGACCTCCTACTTTCAAGGGGCTAACTTTTCATGGTGCTGACCTGTGCTGATTCAAATGACGCTTTATCCATGTCACTAGGTTGTTTTTTATTGGTCTTTGATCCTAATCAGAGGCCTCTAAGACAGGAGAATGCTGCTTGACTATTACTGAATTTTTCAATCTCTCATATTCCAGTCTGCATGAAAAATCTGCAGTCATTGCTGCTGAAAATTTTGTTTTCCTGTGGGTATGTTCTTTCACCAGTCTTTGGTCTAACACTTTGGTTTAGAAGGTCTCTAGTACATGACTAATTAGTTAGACATCCATGTGTCTCAGAAGATGATGGACTGTGCCCAAGGTGTATGTCACTTCTGCGTTGAACATTGTGAATTGTAGCTGTATAGTGAGTGGCAGTCCCTTCTGCTGCTGGCACAGATAATAGTGTTAGCCGGGGCTTGGCTGATAGTTTCATCCATTGGGTGCTCTTTTCTGCCATCTGGTCATTTTCATTACCCTGTGCTTTTTCTGTGCCTTTCCTGACTGCTCATTTTCAAGCATTCTGGTCAGCAGTGGGGACTTCAGTTACAATCCTGGTCAACCTTGTTGGTGAATCCCCATGTCTGACACTCTGTCTTGACAGGAGATACCTGATATTCATCTGATCAGCTGAGGTGGAAGCTGTTCAGCCATTTTTCTTGGCTTAGATAAGTTGTTCCTGTCTCACTACTACAGAAAGAGAGCTGAGAACACAAGGCTGGTTAATGTGGAGCTTTATATTTTCATGTAGGTTGCTGTTGGTCCATGCTTGCCTTTTCAACTGTGACATGACAGCACTGGCCTTGGCAATCCAGTTGCTGATTGTTGTACTGAGGTAAAGGTTACATCATGGCCTATAACTTGGTTCCTCTTGACAATTGTTATTTCAAGACTCCTTGCAGGCCCAGAGAACCAATCTATAAATTATTGCAAGTGAACTTCAGTATGGGATGCAGCCCAGCATCAGCAGCAAACGGTAACTCACAGAGTAGGACATTACGCATTTTGGACTTGATGTGCAGTCTTGCCATGTTGAACAGCATTTTTAGTCCTGACATGCAGGTAGACATCCTCATTTGAATCACTGCAAGTGTACAATAGCGCAGCATGGTGAAAGATATGCCAATGACAGGACATGGCCTTGCTTTACCTCACTGCTGAACTTGGAAGCATCATGTCCATAAGACACGAAAGAGATCATAAAGTGTATATATTAAATCTTTCTACTTATTAAAGAGATAAAATGACTTTTCTGGATCAAAAACTTGGCTTGCTATATGTCACATGATTTGTAAGTTGCTGATAGTTCTGGGAACTTCCAATAGTAATTATAGGACAAAGCTCAATGCTCATCTTTGTGGAATCTCATCCTTATCATTATGTGGGATGAGATGATTTTACAATCAATGACATAAGGGAGTAGAGGATAGATGGCAACCATCTATATCACTGACCACTGGATTTTGACCAGAGACATAGAAACTATTTGTTAACCTGAAACTGATTCGCCAGTGAATAACACCACACGACCTAAGCTCTTTTGGCCTTTGGAATGCAGTCTGCTCTTAACATCTAGTCTGTCAACACCAAAACACGACTCTAGGCTGGCAACAAAACCTGTCTCAAGTCTAAATTTGCTTGAAGCCTCATTCAATAAAAGATTCCTGCCATCAGATCAAGTCTTTATATGCTAACCTCACCTTTCTACATGATCCTCAACTTTGAAGGAATGACAATTGAACCCACTGAACCCTTACTGGATTCTGATATTCTGGACTCCAACATTCATATGAATTAATGTTCTTATCTTTGTTTTTGTTCTAAGGTATACTTGCTTTCCTTTCCAATCTCTTGTGTGCTTCTGTGTGTATGTGATTGTGATGACCATATTCTGGGTTTGAATATATGAATAAACAATACTTATCACTTAACCCTGAAAGAGAACTTGTTACGAGTCAGTTCAAAATTGACTCCTCAAACAGATAGTTTGGGGAAACATGCCACAGTCTATTTCAAAAATTAAATCACCTCTGCTTATGGGCAGGCAGTGCAAAAATAAAGGACTTCAGTTTGCAATTCATCCCTGTCTGTAACAGAAGTCTTTTGAAACTTACACATTCTCACACAAATAAGAAATAACGCCCAAGAGTCCAGCCTGGAAGTCTATTTTACGCAGCAGTTCAAAGAGTCTGTCTTTGCCGACAAGGTCAAAGGCTTGGTGAGGTACATGAGGGCAACACGGTGGCACTATGGTTAACGCTGTTTCATAGTGCCAGAAACCTGGGTTCAGTTCTTATGTGGAGTTTGTATATTCTCCCTGTGTCTGCATGAGTTTCCTCCAGGTGCTTGTTTCCTCTTTCAGTCCAAAGATGCGCAAGTTAGGTCGATTGACGATGATAAATTGCTCCTTAGTGTCCCAAAAGGTGTAGGTTAGGGGATTAACAGCGTAAATATGTGGGGTTACGGGAATAGGGTATGGATGACATTCTCTGTTGAGAGTCGGTGCAGACTTGATGGGCTGAATGGCTGCTTTTATTACTGTAGGGATTTTATGAATTAGGAAAAGATTGCCTTATGTGTTAATGAGGTGCTCTTTTTGATTATGGCGATAGTGCCAACTCAGGCCTCACCCCCTTGGCTTTGCCCCAGCACTCAGGCAATGTCAAGATGACTGGTCAGCACTGCATACTACCCACCCATCCTCCTGACCATCCAGAGATTTCAATGGCCTCTGAGTCCCCTGGGACTTGCACCTGTTTTCCACTTGTGGGAGTTGGGAGAATTTTTATGTCGGATTGGCAATGCATATTTACATGCTTCATATTAAATCAGCTCCATGCTCTTTCTGGAAATGATCATTTTGTGTCATTAGAAAAGGACTAATGTGGACAGTGGAATACATCGATACTGTTGTTGCATGACTGCAACTGACTGGAGAGAGAGCTGATACCTTATTCATTCCCAAAGAAAGCCCAGCAAGCAAGCTGAAACAAGCACATCAGAAAGAGAGATCTTGCCCAGAAAAAAGGAAAAGCCCTGCGTTACAAAGAAAACCATCTCAGGCAATGAAGAGGCATTAATTTGTATAACCTACAAGATTATTATCATTTCTCTACAGTGGTGTAAGTTACAATCTGAAAAATGAGAAATCTCCATTCTTGAGGAACCAGGAGAGAATCCTTGAACCACGTAATGTTTTCAATTGTTATATTAAGGACTACAAGGAAATAACCTGTTTCTATTACCCCTTCTAGTAATCTAAGTTCATGTCACATCTTTAGAAATTATACTTTCTTGTGTGTGTTCCTGTGTATGTATGACTGTGTGTTTGGAGAGTGGGGGTTTGTTGTGTTTACATTTTGGATATTGTGAAAATAAATGTAATTTTGATTTAAATTCATAAGAAAGCCTGCTTGTGCCTATTCTTTAAATTCACAGCATTCAAGGGGTTAAAATACTCTGCTGTAAATACGTTTGTTGTCGTCATTGGGAGAGGAATGAAAATTACCCCACATCTATCCCCAACCATCACAATGACCAAGACAGTGGATAACAGAATCTGGATGAGTTAGATTTTGTTTATGCTAGGTGGGTATTGGAGAAGTTGAGTCTACCAATTAAATGAGATCTCAAACAGTAGGGTTAGAGGGTAACTGTTATGGAAGTGGATGAAGGCAAGCTCTGTGATTGTGGAATTTTACAATCAGCTTTGGGTCATGGTTGTGAGCCATTGGATCCAACCTAAACAAGCAGCTGGGAACAGGAATCGAATTGAGATCAATGGGATGGTGTTTCCGCTGGGAGCTGAAAAGGTTCTGTCTTGCCAGTTCAGATGGAGGCAGTTCTGGATCCCCCAAAAGCAAATTAATACATTTGTCTTTGTTACATTAGAAGAGAAATATCATGCAGTCATTATTATTCCTTTTAAAAATCCATATGACTGTGTGTTTTCATAAAACGCATATTTGTAGAAGATCATTCACAAGCAGCTGTTATCCAAAACTGGCCTGAACTAGGGAAAATCAAGTGGAACTTAAATTACTTTCAGACTCTTAGCAAGTTCTTCCAGATGTATGACGAGCTTGTGGTCTGCAGTTAGTAATAATCGTTACATAACGTGTGTTTTATTATTTTCTGTGTGCCTTCACAAATGAATGCAAAATTCAATAGGAATGAGCATCACAATTGACATTATTTTTAATTTGAGCCCTGCCATAAATCAGATATACTCACATCGTACCTGTGTAGTCTGCTGTAGAATTGTTTTTTTCTCCATTCAGGTGACATTGAATTTGTACGAGACAATTTAAAGCTTTTTATAATTATCTAAAATCCCAGAGATAATCTTTGTACAGTCATTGTATGTTGCTGACAGAGGATTACCGATTGGAGTCTCCATCAATCATAATCCTTATTTCCTCACTACCCCTTGACCAAACCTTCCCTTCTCAGTGCCAAGCTCCCCACCTCTCCCAATGCAGAAGCACTAATAAACCCTTTCTAAACCCAGATTATTGAAATCTGTGGAACACTGTTGGATTCTACTCACAGCATTTAGAGCACCATTGCACATCCTCCCTAACCCGACCATCACAATCTCTCAGTCTCCCAGTTTTGCTAAAGGGTTCTTCAGGGTTTTCTGTTTTCTGCCTGTGGACAGGGAACCCACTCAAAGGAGTCCTGCCGTTGTGACAAAACAACAGGGAAAACTTGTTCTTCTGCGTTTCCAATTTCACAATACTAAACCACCACCACTACCACCACAATTCTCAATTCACCAGCTAAAATCCACATCTATGTTCTTGAAGAAAATTATCCCACATATTATGAAAACAAGAAGCCACTAGTACCAGCCTGTTTTTGAGGAAAACATTTTTGACTCCTTTGTAATTTTGAGGGGAAGAAAAATTTAATATCCAGTATTCCTTATTGTGTGTTTGCTGCAGGGCTGTAAGTTCTGAACAATATTTCAATGACAAGTTATCATTTCGAATGATATTTAAAATCCACTTGGGATTTTGCAGTTATAATCAGAGAAGTTCTAGGCTATCAATAGTTTTTCTCTTCATTGTTTTCATCTTCCTCTTTATCTTACCAGCCATGTGTGCCCACTATTAAACAGGAATCACTGGGTAGCAATCAGGGGCAAGATTCCTGTTCACTTGTTCCCCAGCAACAAGAGCATTGGCTAGCGATTGAAACTATTACACCTTTTTTGTCAAATACTTAAGATACGTTGCTATGCTGAAGACACTGATTAAGTGCAATTTGATGTGTAGATGTTGATGAGGTGTTTTGCAACTTTGGCATCTTTTTAATCCTGATCTGAGCTTGTGATCACATATTCTGCCTTTTACAGAGACTGCTTAATTCTACCTTTGTGACGTTGCCCAATTCCTCGCCAACTTGACTCATCTGCTACTGAAACGCTCATTCATACTTTAGTTAGGCCTTGACTCACATATTACATTGCTCTGTTGACCAGGCTCCTATCTTGCACAATACATCAACTTGAACTCATCCAAATTTCTATTGCCTATACCTTAACTTGTACCAAGTCCCACGTTACCCACCACCTTTATGCTTACTGATCTATATTTTGCTCCTTGTCTGACAAGATCCTGAGTTTTGAAGGAATCCAGCTTGCAACATTAGACATTAAAATGAAATATAATAACATTTTATGTTGAATCTTTATCCAAGTCACAAAAACACACTTTGTTTTTCTGCTGTTATTGTAGACTTCTCCCCTTTGGGTACTTTCTAAACATTTCTTTTGTTTTATTGTATCAAATCTGTCTACTTTTGTCTTGCGCTTTGCTGATTTGTGAATGCTTTCCTTAATGCTTTTTTAATGTTTGCATTAAGCTTTTTCTCCTTTGACAGTCATGACAATAGAGAAAAAATGTTGCCTCCACCCCAGTGAGGTAATTTTGTTATCTTGTGTCTGAAATCTTCATAGCAGAGAGAACATACACCCATCAAGACAGAATCAAATTCAGGTCTCAATGAATCCAGTGTTTCCAGTTAACTCCTGAATGGTTTCATTTTTCATTAGATTTATTTTAAATTGCTTTGATTTTGCAGGTACACGGTGAATGTAGCAGCATATTGTCTAGTTTTGAACATTGCCACTGTCTAAATTTAGCTTATGTAAGCTAACCCAAGAGAGTGTGTGTGATGAGTGTTGCAGACTAATGGCTTCAACCTAACATCTGTTTGCTGCCTCGGCACACAGCATATATCAACAAAATATTTTTAGTGACTGAAATAAAGTGTATTATGATATACAGGATCTAAAACCCAGATTCACTGACGGATGAACAGTTTAACATGCAATGACTAAACTGTGTACAGAGGATGGCGAGGTGCATTCAACACAGTTATTGGAAGCTGCTTCTGACTCTGAGTGGAAATTCCCCTGAGGCAAAAGCTGTTTACCATTTGCAGGGGAATTGAATTGCGCTGGTTTCATCAGATTTCTCTCGCAGTACAATGATATCTTCTGGGCTCCTGTGAACAAAAATAAATGAATGAGAAAGGGAGGCAAAACAATTGCAGTTTTGAATATTTTGTTATTTGCAACTGGCTTTGTAAAATCAAGTTATTGACATTTTTCAGCTGTTTAAAACAATTTAATCAGTCTCAAAACAGATAATTAAACATAAATGAGAAAGAATGCAGACTAAATGCATTTTTTCTCATTTTTCTTTGTTCCCAAGATCATTGGCTATCTGCCAAATTCCTGTTCCGTGGGGTCCAGACACCTTTTGGGTTTACCTATAACACCATTGTTAATCAGAGAGCTTCAACAGTGAATGCTAGCAAGCACTGCAGTGAGGACAGGAGGGGTATGAAGTAGAGTGCAGAGTGAGACGGAGGGGGGAGTTGGGTGTCACTATATTCCATCCTATTCTCATTGAGCATGAGACTTAAACAAAAGTCACTTGATACTAGCTAAGTGAGAATCGTGATTTCTTTTCTCCTTTCTAACCTATGACCATGAGGGCCCCCCTCATCATTCTGCTTTGTAGCAGCTAGCTAAACACAGACTGGGGAATCAAACTTGTATTAACTTCCTGGTCTGAATGGTGTTGCTACAGCTGGATAACCTTCCTGAGTCATTGATGCCCCATAAAATTTCAAGGTTAAAAAAAAATGCAGAGCAAACAAATTGCACCAGTTAGGAATCTGCCTATTTAATTAAAAAAAGACAAATGCGCTTTCTGGTTGAGTCAGAATTAGAAAAAAGAAACAGCTGATTATTTCAATAGGTACAGTTCAAAGTTTAGGAAAAATCCAAGTGGCTGTTTTCTTGGTACAAAATGTGACTGTAACTAAATAGCACTGATGTAAATGATTCTTTTGCATTAGTGTGATGGATGGATTTGGGTCCTGAGGTCAGTTGTAAACTATTGGCTTGAAAATGAAGGAAAAACATGCATTAGTACGTTTTTATTCCGAGCAATCAAGCATTACCAACCTGAGTACATCATAGACTTCAAGGCATTGGTATCGATGGATTGGACTAAGGGGCTTTTGGCAAAAGAATTTCCCTTTGAAGATTTTAGCAGGAGATGGCTGCTGACATTTCCATGGCTTAAAAGGTCAACATGTCTTCGAGAAATGCATGTGTAGTTCTGCCAACAATTAAAATGAGGAAAAATGCTCTAATCACAAAGTTTTTTTTATCTGTCTGAGAACTTTTGCTTTCATACCTCTGCTTAAAAAAAACCTGAGACAAACCAATGTACAATGGTGGTGATTTATACTCTTAGCAGACTTGTCTGCCCATGTCTCGGCTTGATTTAAATTCTGCTGCATTTGTTTCATTTTTTTTGAAGGCAAATAATACTTTTGAAGTCTGACCTTTTGAATCCTCCAAACGGCTCAGTGTGAAAATATCCAGGTCACCCTTCTTTGGCACTGTGGGGGCATGCTGACAGAATCTATGAAATGACAATTTGTTGCTGAAGCTATCAGTCGAAACTGCCAGGAATATTTTCTTTCTGCACACATGAATCCATTTTTTGTCCCCTTTGGAATGCACACACAAAGCATTCAGGATGAAAACTGAAACGTTGTGACAAATAAACACATGCATTAATATGATTTTTTTTGCAGTACTGAGCCTCAGTTATGTTTGCGAACCTTCAGTCACATTTGTACGTGTGGCATTAAACAAATATCTGTATCCTTTCGGCTACATAGTAGTATAGGAGAGAAGAAACAATGTTTCTATAAATATGCAAAGTACAGTTCGGCATTTTGTTGCAAACCTATCTTTAACTTGATTTCACGGTTATAGAAAGAGAAGGAAAGGATAAAGTGAAAGTCAAATGCATTTGCTGAGGCAATGTGGATGATTTCTTTATACTGCTCATTGGTATTGCAAAGTTCAAATTCCTCAAAATGCCTTGTGTCTCTTCAACCTCCTTACTTCTTCCCTCACCCAGACTGACAAGAAGGTATTTGTAGTTCTCTGCAGTCCTGCTTAATTATATACTGCTGGGAAATGTGCAATAGCAGTGTATGTTGTGAGCCATCTGGTATTTTTACTCTCTTTCCCATCTAGTTCTAATTAGTGCCTTTTGCCAAGATCTTCTGCAGAGGCCGGTAACATAGGAACAGGAGTAGACCATTTAGCCTTTCGGTCCTGTTTTGTTATTCAGTTAGATCATGGCTAATCTTAATCTAAATCATCATGCCTGCCTTTCCCAATAATCCCTTTGATACCTTTAGTTGACATAATTTTAATCTTAAAGATTGATAAAAGTAACAACTGAGATTCATAGCACAGCACAGAAAGAGGCCCTTTGGCTCATCACTGTAATGATGGCTCAACCATCAGTTCTCCATTATTGTTCTGTGAAACTGACTAATTTGATTTGATTTATTGTCATGTGTATTAATATACAGTGAAAAGTATTGTTTTCTTGCATGCTGTACAAAGCATACCATTCATAGAGTAGGGAAAGAGAGAATGCAGAATGTAGTGTTACAGTCATAGCCAGAGTGTAAAGATGAACTTAATGTGAGAGATAGGTCCATTCAGAAGTCTGTCAGAAGCAGGAAAGAAGCTGTTCTTGAGTTGGTTTGCACATGACCACAGACTTTTGTATCCTTTTCTTGACAGAAGAAGGTAGAAGAGGGAATATCCAGGGTGCGTGGGGTCATTAATTATGCTTAATTTCCAGTATCCTCACCTACACACTTGACACAGAAATCAGAAGTTGCTGTCAGTGATTCTTTGCTCCCCAGCTGGATGCATTGCTGATGTCCTCACCAATTGAAATCTTGGAAATAACTTGAATCAATGTGAACTTCCCTATTTTTGCTATTGTAGCTACTCTTATCAATGTCAAGGTATGCTATGGTTATCTGTCTCACATTATTTTCACAAATCCACTGTGGCTCATCTGCAACTGCTCTGTCATCCAATTATGTCAATAATCAAATAATTAGGAATGATTACTCCCTCACCAGGACAATGAATTAATTTAAGGAGGAGTTGGACAGATTCTTAATTGGTAATGGGTTGAAGAATTATGGGGAGCAGGCAGGAAAATGGGGATGAGGAGTATATCAGCCGTGTTTGAATGTTGGAGCAGACTCAATGGCCCAAATGACCTACTATCTTATGAACTTACGAAACTGAATATTATCAAACCTATGGTTTTATGGAAAATAAATCATGTTTGACACGCATCCTCAAAGAATTTGAGCAAATAACAGGAGGAGTAGATAGAGGAGTTGTGGTGTATTTAGATTTCCAAAAGGCATTGACAAGGTTAGGCATAAGAGGCTGGCGCATAAAGTAAAAACACATGGAATTGGAGGAAGTGTGTTTGCATGGATTGAAAACTGGCTGTCACCTAGAAAATAGTGTGTTAGAATAAATGGGTCCTTTTCAGAGTGCAAACGTGTAACTACTGGAGTACTGCAAGGATCAGTTCATGACCCGCAATAATTCACTATTTACATTAATAACTTGGAGGAAGGAATGGAATATACAGTTTCCACATTTACTGATGATACGAGGATAGGTGGAAGGGCATGTTGTGATGAGGATATTGTGATTCTGCAATGGGATATAGATAGATTGGGTGACTGGCAAAAATCTGATAATGTGAGGAAGTGTGATGTCATGCATTTTGAAAGGAGGAATCAAAAGGCAGATTATCTAAATACAGAGTGTGCAGGTGAATGAAGTACAGATGGATATAGGTGTTCTTGTGCATGAATCATAAAAAGCTAGCAGGCAAGTCCAAGAAGTAGTTAAGATGGCAAATGGCATTTTGGCCTTTATTACAAAGGGGTTGAAGTTTAAAAATAAGGAGGTTTTGCTGCAATTATACAAGGTGTTGGTGAGGCCTCATCTGAAATAATGCATGCAGTTTTAGTCCCCTTACTTTAAGATGTTGAAACATTGGAGGCAGTCTAAGGGAGATTCACCAGGCTAACCCCTGGGATAAGACGGTTGTCCTATCAAGAGAGAAGAAATAGTTTGGATCTGTATTCCTTGTCATTTAGAAGAGTGAGGGGTGACTGTATTCAAAATCAAGATCTGAGAGGGCTTGACAGGTCAATGGTGAGATGTTTTCACTAGTGGGAGAGTCTCAAACAAGAGGGCATAGCTACAAGATAAAGGGCCAGTCATTTAAAACTAAGATGCATAGAAATTTCTTTTTGCACAGACTGGTGGATCTCTGGAATTCTTTGCTTCAAAGGATGGTGGAGGCTGGATCATTAGAAGATTCAAAGTGGAGGTGGATACATAATTGATAGAAGGCTATTGTTTACGATATTTGAGCTTCTGCACCCTTCTGGGTGTATATCCCAATCTTTATTTTGATCCTTGTTAAAATGATTAAAAAGTGAAACATAATTGGTGTTTTTTACTCCTTGATTTGCTGTCTGTGAGAATTCTTCTGTGTGACTGGTTGCTTACCTGCTTGACTATTGGCACTGATGTCAAAGATTCCTTTAATTGGCTCAAGAGTGAAGTTAACATTGAGAAAGGTGAAATCTATTTCACATAACTTGTATAAATCTTTGTGGACAGCTTTCTTCAAGGTCAGAGATGAATGTTATCTTTTGCTGATGAAGTCAAAACCGGAACCAAAACATTAGGAGAGTATTTTATCTGCATTGTATGTATTAAGACGCTATTGACAAAGATTGAATTTACTAACTAGTCAAGGTGACTATAAAATGGTTTAAATGCTATTGAACAATTCCAGTATTGGCAGAACGATCTTCTACTGAATGTTTTCAATAAAAAACTACACAGCATGGTAATAACTGAATGTGGGTATCTTCATTCTACAATAACATAATGATTTTTTTCTCACATTAGAAATATTTGTTAGTCATTCACTAATTAATGTCGGTACGATGTGTTAATTTCTTCTGTCTTTGCAACAGTTATGTATCATAATACCATATATTAAAAATGCTGTGATCTGTCAGGGGTTAATATATATCAGTATGCAACCGATGTCAGGTTTCAGATGGTGAATGTCATTTGCTTCTTTTTAGCTCTGGCAACCCGCTGACTGAATCGTTTACAGCCTTTGTAGCCCCCTCTAGGGGTTCTGGATCAGCGGCTAGCAAAGGTAGTCCAGCTGTACAGAAAGCCACTGATGTGTTGCATGACCTTGGTAGACTGAAGAGAGAAATGCATGGAATTCTACAGGTAATGACACATTTGCAAGCAAGTTGTTAGAATTTGCAGACCCTTACTGTAAATACAGGATGAGGAATTTGAATTATGAATGCAAACAACGATGTTAAAATTTCATGTAGAATAATGTTGGTCAGTACAACATTGAGTATCAATGATGAAATTAAAAACAGATGCTGGAAACACCCCATGGGTGGAAATTTTTGTTATTTTGGCTAAGTGTCAGTTTCAGCAAGAAGACCAGAAAACAGCCCGCCAGTGTTGTCAGTAAAAAATTGTGCTGTGTCTTCAGGAACTTGGGAAAAATGTTTTGCCTTTGACGAGTCCTGAGCGTCACTATAGATCTCTATGGTAGATGCCTATCTGCATCACCAAGTTGGGAGAAGGCTTTGTGGGTTCTTGGCCAATGTGGGTGACAGTAAGGGAGTGTAACTTGGTGAGAACGCACTCAGAGCAATGAATGGCCATCGGTGGAATGTTCCATGAGTTTCACGCTACACCCCTGGCAATCTGACACTGATTCACCTACCTGGCATCACTTAAGCTCATCAACTGGGGGAGGGATGGAGGTGGGGCACTTATTCTGAGTCCAATCTTGGGGGTGGCAACCAACAAGTTGCCTCAAGTTTTTCAGAGGGAGCCCTCACCAAGATGTTGGATGGGTGAAGCAGAGGCGGGACAGCCTCTACCTCATGGGCAGGCCTGCCAGCAAGGTCACCTTGCTGTATGCTCTGTCATCTTTCATGTGACAACCAGACACTCAATGCCTCCTTCATCCCCCATCTGTGAAGGTATCAGCTGATTGTTGACCTTCCCTCACACTCATGATGCAGCAATACTGGTGTCATCCTGGTAATGAGGAGGTCCCTCCTCTGAACTTCCTGCCCACATGATGACAATTCTGCACAACCTGGCAATGGGGGGTGAACTTTCCGTGGGACATCCATGGTCTCCTCTAGCACTGGTTCTCAGTCATCCACTGCCAGTACAGTCTGCCCCCCTATTGTCCCCTCCAAAAGGCAACTCTGTGTGGGCAGCTGAGCAGACCCTGCCAATCCTTTCTTGTCGGTATTGTTCCTGCCACTGTGCAGCCACATGTTGACGCTGGCATCGTCACTCTTGCTCCATGACTAGTAGGATAACCACAGGCACCATGATTGTATATTTGCTATAATCGGGAGAGAGAAAAATGACATTTTTTACGAGCACTAACGAGTCCTGTCAATGCCATGACCCATTGCACATTTAAACCACGGAACATTTCATCGATAGCCATTCACTACTCTGAGCACTAAGCTGCATTCCCGTACACCAACATTGGTCAAGAACCCACAAAGGCGTCTCCCAAATCAGCGCCCCCGCCCTCCCCCCCCCACACCCCTGCCCTCCCCCCACCACACCCCTGCCCTCTCCCATCATACGCCCGCCCTCCCCCACCACACCCCCCCTTCCCCCCCGACACCCCTTTCCCCCCCCCACACATCGCCCCCAGCGCCATGCCCTTGCCTCCCTCCCACAGCTCTGCCCTCCCTCCCCCCACCCCTCTACATCTCCCCTCCACCCTCCTACATCTCCACCCCCCACTACCCCCAACATCACTCCTCACATGCCCCCCACATCTCCCCTACACATAACCCCCTACACATAACCCCCTCCCATACAACCCCTCCATACACACACACACACACACACACACCCTCACCAAACATCCTCCCGACACATTCTCCCCTGGTGCCGTGCCCCAGACCGCCCCCCCCAAATACCCCTCTCCATCACCCTACCCCAGCCCTCCTCCCCTCACTGCTGCGTTCCCACCCTCCCCCAATCAGCTTACTCAAGGTATCTCCCCACCACTCCCAGTTCCACTAGGCCCAAGACTGATTTATTCAGGTCCCCCTTTCCATGGAAATCCCAGGTGAATGGTGGTGACATGCACGCTCACCTCCAACATCCTCCTTGGGGATGAGGTCTCCAGGTTCACATTTTATAAACCACTCATTAAGCTGGTGAGATTTGAATATCTCATGAGACTGGAAATGATGGTGGGATGACCTGCTAATGAAATGTAAGTGTATTGAAATGAGGTTCCCAACTCTCTGGGTGGGTATGTTGTTACCTCAACGACAAGGTGCATGGAAATTCTGTAAGTGAGATCTCATTGGCAAGAAACGCATTTTCTGACTTTCTGCAAGATTTTGTGCCCACAGTGTCGTTTGCGCTCATAGCTAACATGGGCTCCAGATCATTCCCAAATTGTGTAAAGAAGAAAAAGAAGTTAATGTTACAGATGGATTCTCACCAATGGCAATTAGCTTTAATTAAACTTTGCAGTCTCCACAGATGCTGCCTGACCCACTGTGTATTTCCAGCATTCTCATTTTATTTTCAGATTTCTAACATCTGTGGTCATGAATGTAACTGTAAGACTAAAAATCTGCATAGCACTTGCTCACATATGTTGTTTATCTCCTGGCTATTTTTAATTAGGAGAAAAGAATTATTATGTTACATAGTTTGATAAGATTTATTTATAATGCTAGAGAATATTTTAATTTGCATATAATTTATCTCCTTGACTTTATTCGTACAAATGTTTTGCATCACAGTTTGAATGTATTGGAAACATCTGGTAGCCCAGACCCTGAATATGTGGCAGGACAAATGTTACCCTTTGGTGGATGTCTGATATTGAGGTGCAGAATTATAACAAAAGAATTTGCAGTTTATAGGGATAACAGTGACATAGAATTCGGCAGGGCAGAGGTGCAGGTAGTGAAAATCATCGTATTTAAGCTGTGAGCAGGCTGCTGCATAGGCAGGAGAGAGTTCCAAGGCAGAAATAAAATTAGCAGTCTGATATCATCCCATACATATTGTAGCACACAAAGACTTCAGGTATTTTAATTGTGTTGTGTGAACTTTGGAATTATACTTCCTGTTATACTACTAAAAAATAGAATCCGTTATTTGATTTTTATTCCCTTTATGGAAAATTTAATTTTCTAGTGAAAAGGCCATCCTCCCAAACCTATAGTTTGATGTTAATGAATGTACATTATAAACATTTTGAGATAATGCTTGGTCTTAATCACATACATCATTCGTGTTTATTTTTGTAGGTGGGCATTTAGTCATTCACAACCCTTATTAAGAACATAATCTGTTAATTTAGCTTGTGGAATAACGTCATTGCCTTCCTCCGTTAACAGTACTGAGATGCTAGTTTGTTCCCTTTGCAATATTTCTGGTGGTAGACCAGATTGTGGTGATTTATTCCAATTCTGGTGCAATATGATTCCTGCAATTATGTTGAAAAATATCAGTATGAAAAATGGAATTCAAACGTTTTGGACATTTGCAACACAAATCATCCTTATCTTCCATTATACAATATGTTCACAGAACAAAATATGCCAACATCACCTTGTATCGTTAAAGAAAAGATAAAATTCTAAAATGCTTTTTGGAGTATTTTGAGATTACAGATCCTCTGATGTTGAAATAGACCCAGCAGGAGGATTTGTTATATTGATTAGTTCAATGTTTCTGAAAAAGGAGCACTGTAAAGTCTTTGAGCTAAGTGAGTTTCTTTAAGATAAAGGAGGAGATTAATGTATTTATTGAAACTCGAAAGAATTTGTGTTTTTTATATCATCAATACACTTTACTGGATTTGGTTTTGTAATCTGAAATTTGCCTTCAAATCGGATCAATAATGAATGCCTCTAAGCTACCACAATGGAAACTAAAAGTATTGAGTGCCATGATTACATCATTAAATTGGCCTGTTATCAAACTCGTGTCTTGAATACATGAAGTAATCTTGGTCGAAATCCATGCAAGATTTCGAAAGTCATCACATTTCAAGACAGATGGAAATGCTAATTGTGATAGCTGCTCATTGCTACTGAATAGTGAATTGGAAATGGTTTCTGTTTATTTTTGGACATTAAAGGCAGATTATATTTTAAAGACAGAAACCTATTTGATGTAAGAAATTTGAACTGTTTCAGGCTCTTACTTCTTTTCAATGTGAGTACTGTAAGCAGAGATTGAGGCTTATTGTGAACGTTTGAATGTCATTGACCTGAATTGTAGGAGCCAGGAATTTGAATCGCTGCATCATATTATCATAGTCTAACTGCTCACTGTGCTTTCTTTTGTAGTAAAGTCAGAAGCTGATGGACGAATGATTCAAAATGGTTCTGTTTTGCAGGAGATTTAACAGTTATCATGCTATCTCTTTCAGGAAGCAGAGCACTGGCAATCTCATGTGCAAGACATTAAGGTTTGTCTTTTGATTTGACTTAAATATTCACATTATGTTCAACTCTGGCAGCACACTGAGACAGGAATGAAATTCATTTAAAAAAAAAACCTGGTCATAAGATATGACATTTTACTTATTTCTACCCTTGATTCCCTTTCTTTCAAATAGAGTGTGAATGCCAGTCAGAGCAACAACCACAAGTCTATTGACTCGGCACCTCTGCAACATCATCTGGTGAGTTGCCATGGAGATTACTACCCTGTTCACCTCCACTGTACTCTCAATCCTGAATTCTTCCCCACCCCCAAGGTTTGTCACATTTCATACTGGTAGTTTTCCAGCACATTTTACCTTCTGTCTGCCACGTGAAGCACGATAAAATTACATCAAAGAATTCTCATGATTGCTTTCAACACTTAGACAGTGTGCCACCATCATTTTTAACATTCAGCTGAAAAACAAGATAAAAAAATGGAAGCTGCTTGCTTTGAGGAGTGTACACATCTCTTCACTAATAACCTGCACTTTACGTTAATGCATATTGCTGATGTAAACAATCCAGTTAGTTTTTCAAGTAAAACAATCTTTTTTTTATCACTTTGGCAATTCTGCCACCCACCCCCACCCCCCCACATCCTCAGCTTTCACTCTTTGTTGAGGTACAGTTCCACAAATAGCAACTATTCTCCAGTTTTTAAATCTTGATGGTGAAGGTTATTTAACTGAGTTGATGTGACCATTGAGTCTGATCATTCACTGTCCACGCATAGAAATTTCCAGCAAGGGTCATTGACCTAGTTACAAATTTAATTGCTGATTGGGTTTGAAAGAACCAATGTTATAAATTATAGTTTTGTTTTAGTAGATTTAAATGTTTCTAAATCATGGATTCATTTTATGTGAAGATGAGGGCTCTGAAAATTCAGAAGTATGTTGCAACCTGCAACATTTTTAGTTGGATTTGTGTTGGCAATCACAGATTGTAATATTTGATTATCACAAGTACATAGTATTCTAGTGTAATTTGCAGGCATAAAATTACAGTTGCATCCAAATTTTAGAAGGGCATGATTTATATGTAGTTTCATAGAATGTACCACAAGCTTCTTTTCTGCCAAGGGAGTGCCAAAATCTACAGTAAGAATGCCAACCTTTAAGGGGTGGCACAGTGCACAGTGGTTCTCATTGCTGCCTTACAGCGCCAGGGACCGGGTTCAATTCCTGGCTTTGGTCATTCTGTATGGAGTTTGCATGTTCTCCCTGTGTCAGCATGGGTTTGCTGTGGGTGTTCCGGTTTCCTCCTACAATTCAAAAGACGTGCTGGTTAGGTGCTTTAGCCATGCTAAATTCCCTCTGTGTATCCAAACAGGCACCGGAGTATGGTGACTAGGGGATTTAACTTCATTGCAATGTTAATGTAAGCCTATTTATGACACTAATTAACCTCAAGTACCACGTGACTGCAAAATCTGAGATATACTGAGCCTTCATCGGTTCTTTGCAAGTTGCTAAGGATGACATTGCTTAATTTAGGCTTAATGGCAACTGACCCCTGATTATACAAAATGTAGGTCCTGAATAAAATGTAGATTGAGAAAAATATATACAATATTTTTTATTCATAACTAACTTCTTCCAAAGAAGTTGACTTTAAGCAATTCAAATAGGCATTACGGGCAGAATTTTCACAATGGTGGTGGGAAACAGGAGCCAGGACTGTTTGAGTCATGAAGCCATCCCCAGAGGGAGGTAATGTCTGGGATTTTGACCAGGGTGCCTCTTGGCAAGGAGAAAAGTTACCTGTCAAAGTAAAGGCAGCTGGCAAATTGCTGACGCTGAATGATGAATCAGAGGCTTCCTAGTGTCAGAGAAGCAGGCAACAGCACTAAGGTTAAATAACTGACAGGATGCTTCGACGTGAAAATGCCCACGCAGCAATTTGAAAAAAAAAAGCAACTTTGCTACCTTTGGCGGCGTTTGGTTACTCCTGCATCCAGGAAAGGTCTGCAGACCTACGTAGGATGCTGACATCCCGACTATTGCATTGCAAGCTGGAGGCAAACTGGAAAAGTCCAGTCAACCTTCTTTGCTTGCTGTTAACAAGGCTCTTAATGGGTCTAATTGACTGCTTGCCATTTAGGGGCGTGCAGCTATGCCAAGCCCTGAAACTACCTCACCCGAAATATTTGAGCTGGGAATGATGCCAAGAAACAGCATGCTGACTGGCACCAGTATTTTTGAACCCATCCATCTCCATTTCCACTCTTGGCAGGGTTACATTCTGCCCTATAGTTTTGCAATGCAGGAATGGATCAGGACCAGTGGTGTGCAGCAGATGCACAGGGTTCTGCTTCTTGATAATAAAAATCTGTGCTTTCTCCTGAGCTCAAAATCCCAGGGAAAAGATTCATTGCTGCTTTGATTGGTGGAATGAAGGAAACAATGCAATGGGGAGAGATTTCCTCTGTGTGATGGAACTGTGAATCTATTTATGAAGAGCAGGTAGCAGACTTTGTTGTGATTAGGGCAGAGAGAAAATATTTTCTCTCCTACCAAAGGCCAAATGTGCATATTTGATCAGAGTGGAAAAGTGTTATAATTATGACCTCGCAGGGGGAAAAAAACCCAAGAAAATAAGAGTAACAATTAAACTGAGGCAATAAAATGAGGGATTGGAACTTGTTTGCAATTACAAAGGTGAAAAAATCTTTTTGAAGCACAAAATGCTTCATGATTGTATCTCTATTTCCAATAGCAATCATTTCTTCATCTTGAATATGACAAAGTGCACTCAAGTGTGTCGAAATCTTTATGAGGAAATAAGAAAGATCATGGGATAGAAACCCAAATAAATTGCCTCAGTTTGCAAGGCTGCTGTTTTTCTCAATTTAGAAAATAGAAAGGAGTAAGAGGGTGTAGATATTCCCAAAAGATTCCAAATCCTTTCAATCTTTCAACCCCTTTAATTGGCTTCCAAAATGGTGGAGGGATTAGGTGCATCATGAGGACTATAAAATTTGCCAGGTAGCTATCTCAAAATGTGATTTTCTCATCAACCTGATACAGGCTGAGGGTATCAGCTACAGAGGCCTAGCTTGAACATTCTCCAGACTTTGCTTTGATAGCTGCTTGCAAGACATATCAGTATATGCTTTATTGGGATTTATTTTAATTATATTGTTACATATAATTGTGTAACAATTATATGCCAAAATTTTATTGCTGCAGTTAACTTTGTTTTTGTCACAGTTGATTGAATTTTATTTGATTTGCATCTGTAAAGTTACCAGTTTGATTTCAAATAGTTCCATACATTAAAATATGAGATTAACTGTTCCTTCCTAAGCATCTACTGTGTGCTGAACAGGCACAAAGTGTGAAATGTTATAATTGCTGGGGGAGAGCTGGCAGGTAGGTGGGATTGTGGTGATGCTTTGCCTGTCACCTACCTGTCTTTTCTGGAATTTTACCTGTGACAGGTGTTGGACACCCCATCATCCTTGGGCCAGTTGAGATGGTTAAGGGCCTTAGTCCACTGCTGATAATATTTTATCAGCAATAGGAATGCGTCCATGCTACGTCTCAGCAGTGGCCACTGCTCCTGGTACAGGAGAACTGCCAGTCATTTGACTAGTCAATACCTCCCGGAGGGATACAGAAAGCCCATTCTTAGGTAATTAACAGAACAATAACTAAAATCATTGGCAAGCTGAACCCCAGATTTTAAAGTGGAGGGGATGGAGAGAGGGGGTCTAGGGGCAAGCCGCATCTTAGAGTAAAATTCAACCCAATGTGCCAGAGCTACGTTGTGCAGGCAGGTGTTTTCAGTTGCCCTAACTCCCAGCATAGGCCATCTCTTTGGAAGAAACTTGTACTTGAATCAAAGGGCAGAGGGTAGAGTCACAGCCCAAAGATTGATGTTGGGAAAGAGAGAATAACAGTGTTTCCAGATGATCTGACATAAGCCCCACCACCAACTTACTTTGGGAACCCACCATTTAGCCAATCTAGGTAGCAGAGCAAGAAAAGCACGGTATCACTGTGGTTAGCACTGCTGCTTTACAGCTTCAGGGACCTGGGTTGGATTCCCAGTGGTGTTTGCACATTCTCCTAGTGTCTGCGTGGGTTTCTTCCAGGTGCTCCGGTTTCCTCCCACAGTCCAAAGATGTGTGGATTAGGTTGATTATCCATGCTAAAATTGTCCCTTAGGATACTAGGATGCTAAGGTTAGAGGGATTAGCAGGTAAAATACATAGGGATATGGGGGTAGGGTCTGGGAGGTATTGTGGTCAGTGCAGGCTCGATGGGCCTAAGAGTCTCTTTCTGTACTGTATGGTTCTATGAAAAGAATTCCATCACTTCCAAATCAATTCAGATTAATTCAAGGCCCAGATCAATCACACAATTAGGGTCTTTGGAGGAAAAGGTTCCTAAGGTGCAGCATTGACGCAGGTTTAAACAAAAAGTCAGAAGCCAAGCAGGTTAACACACTGTTTTACTATGTAGCCCAATTGTAGATGGTGTTATTCCAATTCAGAAAATCAGTAAGTTATCTATTAAATTTGAAGAAGCATTAAAATCATTTTATTTTAATTAATATTTATTTTAATTAAAGAAGCAATAAAATACTCAATAACAAGCGAGTCCCGTAGCCAGGAGAACTTGTTGATTCATTCGTCACTGATCTATACAGGATGACAAAAGGTTGAGAATATGGAGCTTTCAAATTTGATCTTACCAGAGAAATAGCAGATGACACATTCTCTTATCCTTTGTAAGCAAAGGAAGATCTAACCCTGGAAAAGATAATCCAGGTAATTGGGCAGTCCAAACTCCATGAGCAGCACAGAGCCATTTTCACAGCCACAAAAAACTCTGATTGAAGGAATTAATTTGGAAGAATTGTGGGAGAGGTATAAAGTGAGGTGTTTACTAGAGATGTTTGCTTCGGAGGTGGTCTTTTGAATTGAGAGCCTGGTCAATAAATATATTTTAAGTTAGAAAGTTATAAGTTAAATTTTAAACAAATAATTTTTTCCAATCATTTTGAGTGTTGATAATAGATATCTGTGAGAAGTTTCATTGCTGTACATTTATAATGAGATGGTAATTCTTTGTGACAGAGAAACGAACATCAGCTGTCAGATTACTCTTCAGAGCAGACAATATACAGCGCAATCTTATGTTGGTGTTTTATCAGTGCAGTAGGCATTCTGGTGAGATTCTTCAAGATTGGCAGAAATATTGGCCAGAATTCTCCCAAAAAGATTCAAAGCCTATGCATGAAAACTGGAGTAAATCAAGCTGGTGTTTTCAGCTTGTTTCCTAAATGAGTCTTCCACACTCTGTGCACGCCAAGGCCACTAGCATGATTGTATTTAAAATCCAGGGGTAGAGCCTGTTCTCACTGAAGAGGCTGAAATTGGTGCATGTGCGGGACCCCATGGATGCGTAGTTCTCTGGGAGATAGCTAAAAAAAAGATCTCCCAGCATTGGGATAGTTGGCTTCAACTCCCCACAGACATTGCTGCCCCTACATCCCCCCCATTCCTCCATCCCCCCATGAACATTGCTGGCCTCCCCATTCCCCAATGACCTGGACATTGCTGGCCTCTCCATCCCTAACCCCTGCCTTCCCACATATGGTTTCACACAGATAGTGCCATGCATGCTCCCCACCTGTGAGCATTCCCCCTTGTTGAATGAGAGCCTGGAGCATTGTACCCTCTGGACACAGTGCCCTGCCAAATGAGAGCCAATCAGCACCCTGGGAGATCGCTCATCCTCTATTGAAACCTGGTTCCCTTTACATTTCTCACAAGGATTTTTTTTTTACTAATGGGCCCATGATTGGCCAAAACTGACTATACCTGAACTCCCCTATTAAGCTGCAATAATAGACACACAGCCAGTCACCGTAGGAAGATGGCTGGAAAGAAATCTGCCCTGATGTTCTGCCACGCTGACCAGGCCTGCCTGATGGACACAATGGAGGAAAAGTGGCAACTGCTGTTCCCCACTCAGAGCTGTTTCCCAATGGATCGCGCCGTAAAGGCAGTTGGGGGGAAATGTCAGCTGCAGTTAATGCCAGTTCCTTGACACCTAGGTCTAGGGAACAGTGCCAGAAAAAACAGAATGATCTTCTTCGGGCAACGAGGGTGAGTGTGCATCCCATTCCGAAACCTGCACAAGTGCTGTACCAGCAATGTCAAACCGTGCTCAGATACCTGAAGAACATCCAGTGACAGCACCCACCTACTCCCGCCCCCATCTCTTCGTGTGGCACCCCCCTGCCCCCAGAACTGCATCCAACCTGTTGGATTTAATCTGGTGTTGTGGCTTACTGTGCTTACCTCAGTCGAATGCTGGCACCTCCACCTGGTTCACCTAGCTGTGCCAGTCCTGGAGGTCCAGATGCATCTAGAACATAGAACAATACAGCACAGAACAGGCCCTTCGGCCTTCGATGTTGTGCCGACCAAAATAAAAAGCAATGCCCCTCCAAACTAAACCATTCCCTTCTCTTCCATATACTTATCAATTAACCTCTTAAACGCCACCAAACTTGGCGCATCTACAACAGCTGCAGGCAGGGCATTCCACTCCCTAATCACTCTTTGAGTAAAGAACCTACCTCTGATATCCGTCCTATAACTCATACCCCTTAATTTAAAGCTGTGTCCCCTCGTGCTAGCTTTCTCCATCCTAGGAAAAAGGCTATCACTGTCCACCCTATCTAAACCTCTAATCATCTTATATGCTTCAATAAGATCCCCTCTTAGCCGCCTCCTTTCTAACGAAAACAACCTCAAATCCTTCAACCTCTCTTCATAGGACCTGCCCTCCATACCAGGCAACATCCTGGTAAACCTCCTCTGTACCCTCTCCAATGCCTCCACATCTTTCTTATAATGTGGCGACCAGAACTGCACACAATACTCCAAGTGCGGCCGCACTAGAGTTTTGTACAGTTGCAACATGATGATGCGGCTCCTAAATTCAATCCCCCTACCAATAAAAGCTAAGACTCCATATGCCTTCTTAACAACTTTATCCACTTGACTGCCTAGTCATCTGTCCCATAGTCAGCTGTGATCATGCCCCATTACCTGTGATGCCCTTGAATGGCTGAGACCTGGAAGGCCCCGGCCAACTTACATATCACACTGATGTTTCGGTGCCACCCTATTCATCCAGCTGGCCCTGAGATGCCCCAGTGGGGGAATTGGAAGGTCTTGGGGTGTCCAGAGTCTCCTGAGTGCAAGGCCCCAGCATGGGTTCTCGCCCTTCCTCCTCCCTCAGGATGCCCAAAGGCCATGGGGACGCTCCATGGGATGCCAGGCAAGCTAGACTGAGCTCCAGAAGCTCCGGCGTTACCTGGCCCCACCCGAGCCAGTCACTTTCTGTGGGTTAACCTTCAAGAAAGCTGCTGTGACATCTGTAATGATGACCCTAGATACAGGTTCATCCAGGGTGGAAGGCATGGTCTCGCTGACCTTCTGTTCAAAACGGGCGTAGAATGCTTTGAGCTCATCAGAAAGGGTTGCGTTGGGACTGATGATTTCTCCCCAATCCTGTGCAGCGAAGCACAGGCTGCGCGATAATCGGCCAAACGTTGCAGGCTACCTGACCTACTTTCCTCACCATCCATGAACCCTTAGTCAAACAGGACCCTCTGTCAGGAGCCAGTTTGGGGTTGTGAGGGAGTGGTGATTGCAGTAACACGTGGAGTGTGGTGGAAGTGTGTTCAGAGCAGTCTCCACTCTCCACTATGTGAAGTGGGCAGCTGTCAAGACCTCCCTTCCTGCTCTGCCTTGCCGGGCACTTGTCACTGCAGCAAACCCTCCATCCTCTAGCTCCTCATATGGTCCACTTCGTTTCTCCTCCTTCTCCAGCTGGTCTCCCTGTTGCTGTGCGATGTTGTGCAGGACATAACACACAATTATGATGCATGAGGCAAGCACAGGATCGTACTGCAGGGGACCCCCAGAACGGTCCAGGCATGGGAACCGCATCTTGAACAAATTTATGCATCTTTCTACTATGGACCAGGTGGCAGTGAGGGCCTCATTGTAATGGGTCTCCACCTCAGTCTCGGGCCTCTGTACTTGCGTAGTCAACAATGATCTCAGCAGGTAGTGTTTGTTCTCCACGAGCCATCTCAGCAGTCTGGGCTGGCCTTCAAAGAGCCAGGGATGTCTGACTGCGTCAGCACATGGACACTCCGTGGACAACATGCACAGACCTGATGATCATCCAGTGGTCACAGACAATCTGTACCTTCAGGGAGTGGAAACCCTCATAGTTAATGAATGGTTGCCCCTCATCTTGCAAGGGCCACAGGGCAATGTATGTGCTATCCATTGCCCCCAGATTTGGGGCGTCCCTGCAATTGCCATGAAGCCTGTAGCCCGGTTATGCTGCTGAGTCAGCCCAATATCAAAATAGATTTATTGACCTGCCCAAGCATACAAGGCATTCACAACCTGGCAAACACATCTGTGGACAAAGGCCAGGGATATTCCACAGAAGTGCCTGAAATGACCCTGTTGTATACAGGTTAAGGGCCGCCCTCACCTTAACTTCTTCTGGGAATGGGCGGCTCCTCTGAAGTGCCAGTTGTGTGATACCTCACACAGTACAAAAGACGTGCTGGTTAAGTGCATTGACCATGCTGAATTCTTTC
This sequence comes from Sphyrna mokarran, assembly GCA_024679065.1. NCBI lineage: Eukaryota > Metazoa > Chordata > Chondrichthyes > Carcharhiniformes > Carcharhinidae > Sphyrna > Sphyrna mokarran. Next base: position 41,405,093 of record JAGIQG010000015.1, read on the forward strand.
TCGATGTACCCAAACAGGTGCCAAAATGTGGTGACTAGGAGATTTACACAGTAACTTTATTGCGATCTTAATGTAAGCCTACTTGTAACACCAATAAATAAACTTTAAACTTAAAAGGCTGAAACGTTTTCAAACATCTTTAGCTAGATCCCTTTCAGCTTCCTCCTGAGGTCACCAGTTTCGTAGATGCCAACCTTAAGTCAATTTGTTCACTCAGCTTGGTATCCAGAAATGACTGAAGGCATGAAATACATGAAAGGATATGGGCTCTGGCAACCGGACTATAGTACTGATAACTTGCTCTCCAGAAGTAACCATATTTATAGCCCACCTGTTTCAATACCGCCACAACATTGGCATATATCTGACAATATGGAAAATTGTCTAGCTGTGTCTTACCCACAATAGCAGGATAAATCCAAGTCAGCCAATTACCACTCCATCATTGACTGCACATTTGTTGTCAGCAAATTATCTAAGGGGTTAGCGACAGTGTTATCAAGCAGAACTTACTTAGCAGCAAATGTTTTACTACATATGAATAGGAGTAGGTCACTTGGTCCTTCAAGCCTCCATTGCTATTCAGTAAAATCATTGCTGGTCGATTGTAACTTCAACCCCACGTCCCTGAGTTTCACATATGTATTGGTGTTCAATTTGGGTTCTGCCAGGACCTGGCTTTAGTCTTTGTCTATGTTTGGATCAAGGCTGCAATGAAGCTGAATTCCAGTGAGATGAGTGACTGCCCTTGACAACAAGGCGGAATTTGGCCAAATGTGACATCATGGAGTCTCAGCAAAATCAAAATAAATAGGAATCTGAGGGAAAACTTCATCTGTTGGATTCATACCTGGCGCAGAGGAAGATGTTTGCTGTTGTTGAAGGCCAATCATCTCAGCCCCAAAATGTTGCTGCCAGAATGCCTCAGGGTCGTGTCTTAGGCTCAGCCATCTGCAGCTGCTTCGTTAATGGTCTTCCATTGAAAAATCAGAAATGGGGATGTTCAGTGATGATTACTACTACTCATAATTCCTCAAACACTGAGCAAGACCTGCATACATGTAGCAAAACCCAGACCACATTCAGGCTGGCACTGGGAAGTGATGTGCATGTCATACAATGCCAGGTAATAACCATATCCAATAAGAGAGAATCTAACCAACTGATTGGCAGTGCTATTGCTGGATTCCCTGCCGTCAACATGCTGAGGAATTGAACTGTTCCAGCCATATAAAAATTGTGGCTGGAAGAGCAGTTCAGAGTGGCGAGGAACTCGAAGCCTGACCACCATCTTCAAGGCACAAGTCAGGAGTAAATTGGAAACTCTTCAGTTGTCTGCATGCATGCAGCTGCAACAACATTTACAAAATTTGACACCATTCAAGGCAATGCAACCCATTTGAATGCCATGCCATGCACCACCTTAAACATTTAGAACATAGAACATTACAGCGCAGAACAGGCCCTTCGGCCTTCAATGTTGCGCCGACCAATTAAGAAAAAGCAATGCCCCTCTCACCTAAACCATTCCCTTTTCATCCATAAACTTATCTACTAACCTCCTAAACGCCGCCAAACTTGGCACATCTACAACTGCAGCAGGCAGGGCATTCCATACCCTTACCACCGTCTGGGTAAAGAACCTATCTCTGACATCCGTCCTATAACCACCACCCCTTAATTTAAAGCTATGTCTCCTCGTGCTAGCTTTCTCCATCCTAGGAAAAAGGCTATCACTATCCACCCTATCTAAACCTCTAATCATCTTATATGTTTTGATCAGGTCCCCTCTTAGCCTCCTCCTTTCTAACGAAAACAACCTCCAATCCCTCAGCCTCTCCTCATAAGACCTGCCCTCCATACCAGGCAACATCCTGGTAAACCTCCTCTGTACCCTCTCCAATGCCTCCACATCTTTCTTATAATGTGGGGACCAGAACTGCACACCATACTCCAAGTGCGGCCGCACTAGAGATTTGTACAGTTGCAACATGACGTTGCGGCTCCGAAATTCAATCCCCCTACAATAAAAGCTAAGACTCCGTATGCCTTCTTAACAACCTTATCGACTTGATTGCCAACTTTCAGGGATCTATGCACATATACACCAAGATCCCTCTGTTCATCAACACTATTAAGAGTCCTACCATTAGCCCTATACTCTACACATTTGTTACTCCTGCCAAAGTGAATTACCTCACACTTTTCCGCATTGAACTCCATTTGCCACCTCTCGGCCCAGCTCTGCAACTTGTCCAAGTCTCTCTGCAAACTATAACACCCCTCTTCACTATCTACCACTCCTCTGACTTTGGTGTCATCCGCAAATTTACTAATCCATCCTTCAAAACCCTCATCCAGATCATTTATAAAAATTACAAACAGCAGGGGCCCCAAAACAAATATTTCTTGCTATCTCAGTGACCCAACCCTTGGGCTGCTTGTGGCCCAAACTGTCTTTCCTGTGACCCTCTCAGTTATCTGCCTCCCACTCATTTGTTGCTTCCCTCCTGCTCAATTGCCCTCTTGCTTTCGAGTTTCTTCATTGATCCATCTGCTTGCAACTCCCTTTGCTCCCTGTGGCTGCACGCTACACTCCTGAGCCCATGCAAAGGTTTGGGAGAGGATAGCAGTGAGCAAAAAAGGACAGAGAACGGGACAGTTGAGAAGAAAGTGGCAAGCAAGAGTAGCAGTGAGCGGGTGGTAAGTAGAAAGAATTCGTAAGCTATTAAGCATTAGTAAGCTTTTCTAAGTTAGTCAGCCATTAAAGTGAGTAGGCTATTTAGATTTAGTAAGCTATTAAACACAATAGAAACTGTAGACATGGAGTACTATATACAGTTACTGATATGTTCATCTTTCATAATTATTTTTTGTGTTTTACCAACCAAGGTACCTTTTTGAAGAAATGAATTGTAATGAATCTATAAATATTTTTAAAATTTTGCTTGCAAATCAGTTAAGAATTTCCAATATCCAAATTGGCCATCACTATTTTGCTGGTCAATAGCGTGATCTATGAGATGTACTGCAGCAACTCACTAAGGTTCTTTTTCAGCCTTATCAGTTTTCAAACTTGCAACCTGTACTACCTGGATAAGCAAGGGCAACAGATGCATGAGAACACCATCACTTGCAAGTTCTTCTCAAAATTACATTGCATCCTGACTTGATATTACATCATTATTGCTAGGCCAAACTCCTGTAACTTCCTAAAGCACTGGGTGTAACAACCTAATATGGACTGCAGTGGTTGAAGAATGCAGCTCATCACCACCTGATCTAGGGCAAATTGGATCAGCAATAAATGCTGGCTTTGCCAGTGACACTCACATCCCAGGAACAAGTAAAGTTGCTGCTGAAGCAAATTATACACAATATCCATGACTGTGCATAATCATAGAATGGCCAGTGCAGAAGGAGGCCATTTGGTCCGTTGAGTCTGCACCAGCTCTCCGACAGAGCATCCCACCCAGGTTCTATCTTCATAACTCCATATATTTACCTGCTAATGCCCCTAATCCACACATCGTGAGCCACTAAAAGTAATTTTGTATGCCATTCAACTTAACCTGCACATTTTTGTAACACTTGTACACACTAACTTGGTAAAACTGTATAATCTCTCATATCTATCCAGGATGCAACTAGCAGAACAAATGACCTTTTTTGTCTAAATGCCTCCATGCTGCTCTCATTCTTGAAACGTTTCCACACCTCGATAATATCTCATCCATTCCTAACCTGGTTGTTCTTACAATTACTTTATACATGAAGTCCAGGACTCCCTTCAGCGTCCCCTCTCATCAAAATCCTGACCATCTGAATTCTACTGCTTAGTCAAAGTATTAAAAAATGTTTCCTTCCAATTACATTCCTATTGGCTTCCATCCAACCCAGAGAATTGAAACTACACTGTCAAAGTCACAAATAATATCCTTTGTAACTGTGCCTAGCTGTCTCGTTGATTCTACTCAATTTCTTCACTACCCTTGACATCGCCTATTAAAAGAAGAAAGGATGAAAGACTTGCATTTATGTAGCTCCTTTCATGATCTCAGGAAGTTACAAAATGCTTTACAGCCAAAAAAGAATTTTTTTATTTGAGCTGAGTTACTGTAGGAAACATGCCAGCTAATTTGTACCAGCAAGGCCTCCACAAACAGCAGTGACATAAATGACTTGATATTTTGTTTTCTTTCATGTGTTGGTTCCAACTTATCTCTAATGCAGTATAGCCCCGAGCAGGTGCTCTTTCTTGGTTCCACTCACGAGTCTAACCAGGACTTATTTAATATTGGGATTCATTAGCTCCAGAAACAAGATACTCATATGAGGACTCCACTGTGTCAGTCTTCAGCCTATTTTACTTCTTTACTTCACATTGAATAAATGGCACAGAAACAGTCCATTTGGCCTAACTATTCTGTGCTGGTGTTTATTAACTCCAGAGTCATGGCACAGTGAGTAGCACTTTCACCTCTGAATCAAGAGGCTGTGGTTCAACTACCACTTCAGAAATTTGAGCACCAAAATATAGATTGACACTCCATTGCAGTACTGAGTGAGTGCAGCACTGTTGCAAGTGTTGATTTTCAGCTGTCATGTTAAATTGAGGCCCAAAGGCCTTGTCTACTCTTTCTGGTTGACATAAAAGATCCCATGGCACTATTGAAGAAGAGCAAGGAAGTTATCCTTGGACCACTGGTCACTGCTCATCTCTGAATGAACATCACCAAAAATACACAGTCTGATCTTTATCAATTGTTGTTTGTGGGATCCTGCTGTAAACTACAGCTGTGACTTCAGAAAGTACTTTTTTCTGCAGGTCTTTCTTTCTTCCATCATAACACAAGTCTCGAACTCAACTGAGTTGAAGAAAGAAAGCATGTCTTTAGCGTGTCTTTCAAATGCTCTTTTTTTTTAACTTGCCAAATTTCCCCTTGAAGGCATCCCAGCTACTTGCGCAACCATTTCAACCATTCTGATCAAAGAAATTCATCCTTATTTTCCTATTAGATTTAACTTCTTGTGTTTATGGTCTCAAGTTTGGAATTGTCCACAATTGAAACCACTAGGGAGAATTTTAACCAAAAAAAAGAGTTTTGGGGAGTGGGAGGTGGGGGCGGGGGGGGGGACATATTTAATATCATGGACATTTGTTTCCTGACCCAAATTCTCCTCCAACATTTCCATTCCCAGCTGCCAGGTAACTTGATAAAGATGGCTGATTAGCACTGCTGTCTCACGGCACCAGCAACCCGAATTTAATTCCAGCCTTGGGTGACTGTGTGGAGTTTACATATTCTCTCCTTGCTTGCACATGTTTCCTCTGTGTGCTCTGGTTTCCTCCCACATTCCAAAGATGTAGACATTAGGTGGATTGGCCACAGTAAATTGCCCTATAGTGTCTCATGATATGTAGGTTAGAGGGATTAACAGGGTAAGTACGTGGGGTTACAGAGATAGGACTTGGGTAAGATACTCGCTGGAGGGACAGTGCAGACTAGAAGGATCAAATGGATTATTTATGCACTGTAGAGATTCTATGTGATGAATTCAGAAAATGAGGGCCTTTTCACCTAATTGCTGGAAATAAGGGAATGCTTGAGTAGCCTCTGCAATTGGGCACCTCCCCATGCCAGTGACAAGCCTGCCACCCATGCTCCACTTTGTCTCGTGCCTCTTAGTCCTTTTTATATGGATATTGGAGGCCAATGATATACACACTACTCTTAAGTGCAACTGATATAGATTTAACATAATTTTGCAAATTTAAAATTCTTTACCCTTAGAAATAAATCCTAGTGCTTTAACATTAATTGTTTTGTTAACTGACCATCTGCTTTTAGTGATTCATTTGCTTGTATCCATTGATCCCTTTGCTCCTTAATGTAGATGATGTTTCTATTTTCTCCACCAAAGCCCATCAAGTTGTATTTATGTTCATTTCCCACTTAATTGCCCAATCTGCAAGTTTTCTTGTATTATGTTTTATTCTTCTTCAGAATAAGCTGCACTGGCCATCTCCTGCACCCAGTTTAGTATTGTTAATGTTACGGAATCCTTAGTCTAAGTCACTGGTGCAAATTATGAATAACAGAGACCCCAGTACTGATTCTTGGGAAACCCTGCTTTCTCCCTCACTCCAGTCTGAATAACTATCTCTTGTCCCTACTCTATTTCACTTGCTGCCATTTGTCATTGTTTCAGCTATTTATCACTTGACTGTATGCTGTAACCTTTTCCATGACTGATACTGTTGGATGATACCTTAAAGCACCTTCTATAAAGTAACAGTTTCTTTCAAGATGTTTGTGTCCTGGTGATCTATTTTCTGCTGGCATTCCTCTCTACTTGTTGGGATGTCTGTTCTGTCTGTAATACTGCTGGGTTCAATTGTCTGAATCTTGAACTGTGGCAGGGCTGTTGTCAGTGCTGGTGCTTTCTTGATAGAATGAGAATTATCCAGCAATGACAGCAGCACTGAGAACACATCAACCAAGCTTACAAATTTCAAACACTTCAACCAAACAAAAGCACAACCTACAGAACTGTCTGTTACCCCCTGAATCAACAGTAGCTGAATCAAGACCACAATGTGGTATATCAAAAAGGTCAGAGAGCGGAATTTTCCCAAAAATGACTAATTTCCCTCTTAATTACTCTGGTGGAAAGTCCTTCAAGTTGATTTATGTTCAGTTGTTTGATAATAAGAGGTGTTGGCTGGAGCATGGAGCTTCAAAATGGCATAACTGGAATCAAATCATCACTGCACATGAGCTGATGTCATGATTTACATGCTCTGCTTACGTCCAGTTGTTGTTAATTCATGTGCATTCACCTCATAGATGCCATATTGGAACCTTAAGGTCACTCAGACCTCCCAAAAAATGGATGTGACTCAGCTCAATTTGTCATCCAGATAATTAGGATAACCCTGATAAAGATAGCATGCGCAGGCGCCATAAATGGTCTTTGGCATGCGTTTTTTTGTCATCCTCAGTGCTCCCTTGCCATCTTACGTGTTTCCTCCAAGTGGTGTTCCATGTTGAACACTGAGGATACCAATGGAGCAGAATGTACTCCTCGTCGAGGACCTTAATGTGAGTTGTTCCTTAAGGACATAGTTACTAGACTGGATCTGTGTAGATGGTGAGAGAATCAATAAGCGGGAAAGACATATTTGACTTTATTTCACCAATGTGCCTGCCACAGATATATCTGTCCATGATCACAGCACAATCCCTTGTGGGCATTAAGTCCTGTCATCACTTTGAGCATATCTTTCGTCCTGTGGTATGGCAGTACTACAGTGCTAAATGGAAGAGATTCCAAACAGATTGAGCAACCTAAGACTGGGCAGCCATGAGGCACTGTGGGCCATCAGCAGTAGCAGAATTGTACTCAACCACAATCTCTAACCTTATGGCTTGGAATATTCCCCATTTTATCATTACCACCAAGTCAGAAGATCAACTCTGGTTCAATGAAGGATGCAGGAGCATATGCCAGGAGCAAAATCAGGCAAATCTAAAAATGAACTGTCAACCTGCTGAAGCTACAATACAGGACTACTTGTGTTCCAAGCTGCATAATCAGCAAGTGACAGATGGAACAAAGCGATTCCACAATCAACCAGTCAGACCTAAGCTCTGCAGTTTTGCCACATTTAGTTGTGAATGGTGGTGGACAATTAACAACTCATTGGAGGAAATGGCTCCTCAAATATCTCCATCCTCACTGATAGAGGGGCCCAGTACATCAGTGAAGAAGATGAGACTGAAGCATTTGTAATGATCTTTAGCCACAAGTTCCAAGTGGATGATCCATCTTGGCCTTCCCCAGAGATTCTCAGTATCTTCAGCAAATTAGATTCATTCTGCGATATCAAGAAATAGCTGAAGACGCTTAATATTACAAATTCCTGGCAATACTACTGAAATGTGTCCTAGGACTTGCTGTGCCCCTCGCCAAGCTGTTCTAGTGCAGCCCCAGCACTGTCACCTACTTTACCCTAACTTCCTAGATATGTCCTGTTCACAAGAAAAAGAACAATTCCAACCTGGTCAGTTACTGACCCATCAATGTACTCTGGATCATCAATAATGCGATAGAAGGGGTCATCATCAATTCAATTAAGTAACACTTACTTAGCAATAACTTGCTCACTGACACTCAGTTGAAGGTCACTCAACTCCTAATCTCATTACAGTTTTGGTTCAACATCAGATTAAAGTCCAACAGGTTTATTTGGAATCACAAGCTTTGGGACCGCTGCTCCTTCATCAGGTAGTCCAACGCTAACATCACCTCAAGTCTTGGTTTGAACAAGGGACTGGGTAGCATTTGACCAAGTCTGGCAAAAGAAACCTTAGCAAATCTGTTATCAGTCAAATCACGGGAAAATTCTGTGCTGGTTTATGTCATACTCAGCATAAAGGAAGATGGTTGTGGTTATTGGAGCTCAATCATCTCAGTTCCAGGAGATCCTCAGGGTAATGGCCAACCATCTTCAGCTGCTTCATCAGTGTCCTTCTTTCCATCATAATGTTGCAAGTCAGGATGTTCTGCACCATTTGCAAGTCCTCAGATAGTAAACAGTCCCTGTCCGAAGAGTCGGCATGGTGGCACAATGGTTAGCATTTTCCCTTCATTGCTATTTAATTTTCCTGAATTCTTCCTTTCCATTGTGTCAGCCATAGCTCAGTTTGCAACATTTTTGCCTGAGTCAGAAGCTTATAGGTTCAATTCCCATACAAGGATAGAGCAAAGATATCAAGGCTGACATTCCAGTATACAGTACTGAGGGAATGAATGCTACATTGTCGGAGGTGCTATCTTTTAGATGAGCCGTTAAACAGTCTATTCTTTCAAGTGGCTTAAAACTACCCCAAGGCATGATTTTGAAGGAAGTTACCCATGGCATTCTGATCAATATTTATCTGTGACTCAACATTGTAAAAACAGATTCATGTGATAATCATCACATGACTGTTTGCTGTGTGAAAATTGTTGCCGCATTTCCTACATTTCAGAAATAGGCTGTGTAGGGCTTTGGAACGTCCTGAGATTTTGAAAGGTGCTATATAAATACAAATCTTTCTTAGCATGGCAGTCCCATTTAAGACACTCACAGAAGTGTAGGCAGTAAGTGCTATCCTTGAGAGAATTCCTACTTTCAATGTGTATCAACTGGAATTATTTGCGTGCAGGATATGGAAGGGAACAATTGCTCAATAAAAAAAGACTTGATGGTGCTGATTTTTGTCAGTAAAAGCTGACGCATGAAATGGGCTCTCAAAACACAAATAGTCAGTGTGAAATGCTGATAATTAGCATATAACTCATTTGATCCCACTCTGTATGTAAAATGAATTCTTCTGTTATGAATCCTTCCATGAGGAACTGCAAAATTATATTCACAATCTCGTCCCAGATGACAAATATGAGAAAATTACTGGATGATCATACCAAGATTAGGTGATCTATTTGGGTCTGGATTATATTGTAGTATTAATTGGAGAGTATCCTCTTTGCTGGCAATAGCAAAAATACAATTATTTCCTCTTGTGCCCATGTGGTAAATTTATTCGTCATTTCAGAATTGCATACTTCATTGTTCCTCGTCAAGATAGTGCATTTCCCGTAAGTGCTGCTGATCAATGTATTTGATATTCATTACTCTTGGGTCTTTATATTGCCAGTTTTAAATTGGTGCATGTATAGTGCAATGCTTAAACAGCTGGGCCAAGTTACAATAAGCATATGATGCACAGAACTACCTTTGCCAAAATTGAAATAAGATGACTATATGGATCGACTATATTAGAATATTTGGCATCCATCTGCATTCTTTTACATCTGTGCTAAGGTTTTTAGTTATACTGGCATGCTTTTATAGAGTTATGTAATAAACTGAACAAAGCCGGGTGACTTAACCTCTTGCATATTCTTGATTAGTAATTTCAGCTAGTTCAGCGCACCACTCTAAATTTATCCAGTGAGGATTAATCTAACATTCGAATCAAGACTGGAATAAAACAGCCATACTCAGGAAATGCTACCTGGGATTTGGATTGTTGCTGAATTCTCTCAAATGTATTAAATTCTTCACTAATTTTAAGGACTCTATCAACAGTTATCAGGCTTGTTGCATCCACCACTGAAGGTTGTAGAAGGAATGTTTTTCTCCTGGTTTGTCTGCAAACAATATCTCTCAAAAAAACTAAAGGATGGGTTTCAACAAATTGGAAGAGCTGTTTTGTTTCGGACAAAGATGAGGATCTGAATCTGGATCCTGGAATTTTTAAAGGATCTGTAAATATTGGGAGATGGGGCAAGTTAACTTTTTATTAGAATAATGTGGGTTGCTCATTTAGATTGTTGATTGTTTCAGAAGGATGTGATGAAATTTGTCACAGTTTTCAAAATGCGGGTTATTGACAGCCGCCAGTATAAAGAAGAGGAGTAGAACCTTGAGGAAGGGAGGAGGCAATATAGATATCCGCTTTCTGGCCAAGCTTTCCATGAAGAGCTCATCCAAACGTGATACCAGTAACCATAACCTCAGTTCCCCTTTCACCAATAATCTGTCACTACTGCTCTAGTCATTTTCAGAATATTTCAGGATTCTACTCAATGCACAAGAATCTCTCCCTCCCACAGGCCTTCTTTTTACCTCTTCAAGTTTCCTCTCCCCCCACTGCCCCAGGTACCCATAAGCAAAAAAAATCCCCCTTTTCCTTTACCCTGACCACACAAATAACTCCCCCCCCTCCCCCTTCCACCACTCTGCACAAAGAAAAACTAACATGAATAAAAATGAGAAAGCTTCAGGGGACAAGAAGATAACAAGCACTATGTAAGGGCAAGGCATCACAAGAGGCAACAAGGGTTTGACGTGAGTTGAATGAAAAGTGGCAGAACAAGCAGAAAGGGGGTCATGTCCTCTCTCTGCCCTACCCCAAAAATCTTCCCTCTGTTGGTGACCATCTCAATGTCCAATGGACCAAACTGCAAAAATAAAAAGAAACAGAAAATAAATATTCCAAACCAAATTTATCAATTAAATTATTCTATATTGTATACAAAAATTCCCCATATCTATTCCTTTAGTGTCTGTCTTCTGTGTATCTTCACAGTCCCTGGCACATCTACACAATGGCTGTAATATGGCTGGTAGAAGGCCATTGACTTTCAATGGAGAAGATTGCAGATAGGCTAACTCTAATTTAGAAGGCCCAGCTGCAGACTGGGTTGGCTAGCTTATCTGCAACAGCCAGGACATTAGCTGAGTGGCGGGAATGGTAGGAAGAATGTTATCACCCTGAAAGAAAACAGAAAGCATTGTTCTCCATGGAGACATTCCCGATCTGGCAGGGCGGTGGCTCAGAAATGTTGTGGGAGGACAGATTGCTGGTCTGCTGAGATATCTCCAAGCCCCCTTGCATGCTTGTTATGATTTCAGTAGAGACTAGTAACTTTTATTTGAAAAATGGAGAAATCTAAAATCCTAGCTACCCACTGAAAGAATGAAGCTACAAAGTTTCATGTTTTAAACTTTTTTGTTACTTTAGAAGTCTGACAAAGAAAACACTAAATCATATCTTGGCTAAGTAGCTATTAACACTCCAAATCAGTATAAATTAAATGTGAATTGATAGGCGAATTGCGCTTGATTATAAACTAATAATTACACACAAAATGGCAGATACAACTAAGTCAGATCTTACAAATGACTTGGCAATAGCAGTCACAAAGTTCTTGAAAACTCTGTCCTCATCACAAAGAATTTCAGTTCCTGTTCCAAGTTTTAGTCTGATCTCCAGCTGGCAGCAGCGGACAAACAACCCAAGTTGCATGGGCACAGCATTCAAGTGGTACATGTCTGAAGAACTTCCACAACGGTCTGGATGAAGTAGATATACCAATGGTAGCTTCAAATAACAGAAATAGCTGCCACACCATATATGTTTGCTTCTTCTCAGTTTCTGGATCTAACCTCTTTTCTTTAGTCTGCCTTTACTGCAATGGAATCAATATTTATTGAGCACAGAGCTCTAGGACTTTTTATTTTATTTCAGCCAGGGGTTTTGGTTTCCAATCTAAATTTCAGTCTTAGTTTTCTTAGAAACTGAAAATCAGGTTCCTTTCTCACTTTCCCTTTTTAATTAGGGCCCATTTCCAAAATATTACAAGCTTTGAAACCACAGGTTCTGTCACACACTGCAATCCATACATTGCAGTTTGAGCTTTTTTGGCAGCAAGCTTGATGATTCATGACTTCAGCCTAAATTTCCTCTGCACCATTCATTTCTGGTGGAAATTGCTGGTGCTGCAACAGAAACTGAGACATTGGACATCAGGCACTGTCAAGTGGTTGATTCCAGTTGTGCTGGCGGAATTGGCCACAGCTTTGTTGCTGCGAAGGATAAGCTCCAAGTTCTGTGCAAAGCCCTGTGCCAAGTTGATGCTTGACTTTTCCATACTCCTTCACATTGGCCATAAATTCTGGCAGGTTTGCCAGTGCACCAGTGTATGCTTTTCATTGTGCATACTCATCAGCCTTATGTAGGCTGCCCATCAGAGTCCTCATCTGGTTTTTGTGTGGCAGAATGCAGTGTGTGACATTGTTATCCAATGAGCCTGGCTTTATCCTTGCAAACCCCTTCCAACCTCAGGGACTCTAAATGAAATCCATTTACTGCTCATGCAAAAACTGTCTGTTTGATATCTTTTTCATTCCGCATATTGTTAGTATCTTAGCCAGTGGTTGAGAGTCTGAAATCAAGTGGGGATCTGGCTGTGGATTCTTTGTGTTGGTTCTCAGATGTGCCTGTGAAAGAAAGGAGGTTCGTGCATGTCAGGGGCCTTTAGAAATGGGAGACGTGACTCATAGCACTGTTGTCTGATGGACGAGACAGTGCTGGATCCTCGCTTGGTTTATTGTCACTGACATCATCATAAACACAGAAGCAGTTGGCGTCTTCCCCTGTGAGCTGAAGCCGTGAGGACATTCACTTTTGGTACCTCTCTACCCTTCTGGGATCTCTCCCTCTTCTTGCGTGCTAGTTTGATTTACATGAAGACAGATGGAGAGAGTGTAAGCAGAAAGTGTGCCAGGGCAGATGATAAGCCTAGCATATGTGGATAGTGACTGGGACCAGTGAGCTGATGAGGACATGACCTGCAGGAGTGATGCAGATGTATGGGAGAGTGAGTGGTGGTGCCCCTTGAGCTGGCAGTAAGACCCCTGTGGATGTGTGAAGGGGTGTGAGTTGAGAATGATGAGAAGTGATTTAACCTGGCAGAACGGAGATCATTCATCCTTTTCCTGCACTGGATGACTGTCTTTTTCTCCACTGTGTTGACACTCACGACAATGCCACTGCCTCCCATGCTGGGTTGATGACATGGTGAGCTGATATGCTTCCTGAGTGTAGGGTAGAGGTCACTACGTCGGGCCTCCACTGCATCAAGCAGTCCCTCCTGGGAGATGTCTGAAACCTTGGGGACAGATTTCTTGACAGTCATCACTTCCCAGTGACCTATGAAGTGTGAGCTGGGGCGGCCTTTAAATATGGCACTCTAAGGTTGCAGCACTGAAGCGCTGGCAGGGTGAAGTGAATCAGAGGCTGCCCCATCAGCAATATGGCATGGAACCCGTGGCTGAAAGTTTTTGGCGCAGGAGTGCCATATTATCATTGTCATTGTCACTCATGGGCTCAGTGTCAGTTTTCCCACTTGCCATTAGCCTTTTCCAATTTCTGCGAAAATCACTCCCTCTATTTCTGTATTCTCTGTTTTTGTCAGCAATATGTGTGGTTCCTTTCCTAATGCTTCAGCCGTGTCTGTTCATCCCCTTGAATATAATTTTATCAGTGACATTAAATGGAAAATTTTAGTGAAAGTACTTGAAGGAAGGAGATTTATGAGCATTTAAATATTTAATGCATCCGACAGTTCACTGCAAACGTTTTACATTTATTCTGAGCTGAATAGTATTTTTCTACCAAATAACTAGAAGGAAACATTGTTCTTAAATTACTCTATTATGTTTTTTCATATTTTTCACCATTCATTCAAAGTTTGAAATAGTTTAATGGCTCTATAGCACAGAACCAAATATTTACTGGAATTGCATGCAGAGTGTACTTTCTTCCTAATATAATAACAAACGTTGGTGAGATTAAAGTCAGTTTCATTCTCTAAATGAATATTAGTGTTATATATAAGATGAGGTGTGCCGTTTGGTTGGACAGATTATTGACAGCAATTTTTACATTTTATCAGTAAGGTTTTGCAAAGTTAGCTTTATGTCTGTTTATTTTGTCACTGAAAATAAATGTGTTGCAGTTGCTGCTTTATGCATGATGGCTAGCTTTATTTCACTGGTAAAAAGTAGACATGCGTAAATTTGGAAATATTTAATAGACATGTGAATGTATTCCTGAACATTTTATTGATATTTGAATGCCCCCTTTTTTCTTAATTACATTTTTATCTATGAAAGCTTAATCTAAAGTATTTTCAATTCTAGCTCAAGCAACCCACCTGTATTGGCAAACTGACAAACCCAAGTCACTCTCAGAAGCCTTCGCTGATTCAGTCAGTAAAAGCATCAAAATCAATGTTTGAAGATGCTGAAAGAATCCTACGTGAGGTGCAAACCAATAAGAAATTCATTGAAGAAAATCTGGATGCAATTGTTCGAGCAAAAGACAGTGCTTCTATATATTCATTAATCGACTCCCTGGCTGCGAACAGGTAAAGAAGTAATTTCCAAAAGGAAAATTAGTCAATCAGACAAATCCTGTTTTTAATGCTTTTAGGGAGGAGGATGTTTGTGTGCATGATGAGAGATATTGGCGAATGCCCAGTGTCAATCTTAAAAGCGATCCAACTACACCATTTTGTGGCAGAGCTGCCACTATTCCTCCCCAGCAATTTACTTACAGAAAAGCACCAGTGTGATATTTTGCTGCTTCCTAGCTCAGTCATCAGATCTGAGTGTTATTGCCAAATTGGAGGCAGTTTTATTCTGTTTTTTATGCTCATCAAAAACTGGAGTGTAATTGCCCAAACAAAATTCAGCCAACATTCTCACAGCAGGCAGGAAATCTTCCTGTTGAACCTTGAACCTAGGATCTACAAAGTGAAAGATTAATTTCACATCCTGAGCATCTTCCAATTTAACTTTTTGACATCTACAAAAATGAGAAGGTGATGTTGCTGTTTACTTTGGATCTGAATATACCAGAGCTTTTGCCAGCTATCTATGGTTGCTTTTTACTTAATGTTCCTGTCTGCCATTTAAAATTTTAACTATCTGGAGTAGTCTTGTTTTTTTCCCCATAATCTACTATTCCACATTGTTACACAACAACCTCATTAGCCACAAATTTACCTATTTCCCAAAATTACCAATATCTCTGTATTCTTCCTACAATTTATTATGTCACCTAATTAGTTTTGTCAGCAAATTGTGATATTGTTCTCTTAATGCTCATGTTCAGATCATTTATGTAAATATCACTTATGAAGCAAAGAAAAGTAGTTAATGGTAGAGAACACTTATGTAATATGCTAATTGGTTTCTGTGATGAGTAACAACTGAAATCATTAAACAATGCACCTTTTTAATAGCGCATACTGAGGGGGAGAGAATTAATAAGGTGAACCTTAGAGCTGACCCAATCTGATAAACTCTAACCTCTTCAGTATAAAAATCTATTGTTTAGCAAAAAATCTATTGCCTGGAAATCTTTTGAGCAGACTAAAATAACTTGGGGCATTATTTTAGTTGGAAACGTGGACGATATTTGAATAAGTAAAATATTTTATTTGTGATTCTATAATGTTTCATCATTGTTTTATGCTTCTGGTAAATATTTATATCTGTGGTGTTTTCCAGTTCACACATTTGCAGATAAGCATTCTAATGTCATTCTAAAATACAGAAAATCCCAAATCCAGAAGTGACCTAGTCCCAAGCATTCCAGACTGGAGAGGTTATTTTGCTTCGGAATAAATTTCATGGAGTTTTTTTTTTGTTTTTTATAGTGTTTTTTAAAATTGTTTTCTTTACATATTCTTCCTTCTTCTGAACATCAGAATGGTCTTTAGTTGAGAATGGTAGATATTCCAGATCACTGGTGTGTCGAAACACTGTCGTAACTGATCCTTGAACAACCAGGATGCTGATCGTTAACATAAGAGATAGTCCTGCTCTCTCAAAAAATGCTTTAAAAATGCATGAGCAATTAATTATTGGAGTAACTTAATATGACAGCTCTTGATAGTTTATTGCCTGCTGCTTTATTTCATGTTTGACTTTTCTTAAGTAAAAATAACACTAGTGTGTAAAATCTTTCAGTGTGATTGTTCAAGAATGGGAAGTTTAGACTTAACAAGAGAAAATGCGGGTGGTATTCAGGTCATGCAGCATCTGTGGAGAGGAAAACAAAGTTAATATTTGAGGTCGTTGGCTTTTCATCAGACCCGGAAAGTTAGAAATGTAAGAGGTTCTAAGCAAGTGAACAATGAGCAGGGCGATAGATAGGACAGATTAAGTGAAAAGAGGTTAGTGGTGCAAAACTCAAGAGAGGAGCAATGGTATAAATAAAGAAAAGATGGATGAAATTTTCTGGCCTCCCAGCACATGTTTCAGGGAGGTCGTGTGTTGTTTGCTAGCAGTGGGGTTCCCTGTTCCTGCTGCTGTCAATGTGAATTCCCATTGCTGTCATCCTGCGCCAGTGGGTAACACATGGAGAATACTGCTGGATTATAGCGGGAGAATCTAGCGGGATTCTCCACGGGTTTCCTGCTGACCTCTGAATGGCTGGAGAACTCTGGCCTATGTGTTTGGAGGATATAATTTCTTTCTATCTTGAATCTATTTTCTTTTCTCCTTGTCCAATCTCGTTCCATCTACATCCACAATTCCTTTGTCATTCTCTGTCATTATAACAGTTTCCTATTTCCTGGCCTCAACCATCTACTCCACACCATGGGCGTCCAATTTCTCTTCACTACCACCCCCGCCAGGATGATCTGGGGAGACTTCTTTCCTGAACGAAGGCCCAAATAATCTTGATCCATCTTCCTCTATTATTTCTGCCAAATCAAGCATAATGCCAATATCAAACATGTCTTCCTCTTCCTTTCAGCATTCTGAAGGGTCTTTTCTTCTGCAACATCCTGATCCATTCCTCAGCCACTCCCAACATCCACACTCTCCATATGAACTTCTCACGCAAACACAGGAAATGCAACATCTGCCCTTTCACTTCTTGACTCCTCACTGTCCAAGAATCCAAACAATCTTATTCGGTGAACAGCAATTTTGTACATATTTCTTTCAATTTAGTATATACTGTATTCTGTGCTCACAGCGTGGTTCGATATACATTGGGAAAACTGAATGCAACTTGGGCGACTACCTTGGGGAATATCTCCATTCAGGTTGCAAGCATGACTCTCAGTTTCTGATTGCTTGACATTTTAATTCACAAACTTGCCTTCAGAGTCATAGAGTCAGAGGTTTACAGCATGGAAACAAGCCCTTGAGTCCAACTGGCCGTGCTGCCCTTTTTTTAATGACTAAGCTAGTGCCAATTGCCCACATTTGGCCCATATTCCTCAATAGCCATCTTACTTATGTAACTGTCTAAATGCTTTTTGAAAGACAAATTTGTACCCACCTCTATTATTACTTCTGGCACCTTGTCCCAGACACTCACCACCCTATGTGTGAAAAAATTGCCCCTCTGAACCCTTTTGTATTTCTCACCTCTCACCTTAAACCTATGCCCTCTAATTTTAGACTCTCCTCTCTTTGGGAAAAGATATTGATTATCTAGTTGATCTATGTCCCTCATTATTTTATAGACTTCTATAAGATCACCCCTACACCCCCTACCCTTCAGAGAAAAGTCCTAGCCTTAGTCAACCTCTCTTTATAACTTAAACCATCAACTCCTGCAAGCATCCTAGTAAATCTTTACTGCATTCTTTCTAGTTTAATAATATCCTTCCTATAATAGGGTGACCAGAACTGTACACAGTATTTCAAGTGTGGCCTTACCAATTCTTGTATAACTTTAACAAGACGTCCCAAATCCGATGTTCAGTGTTCTGACCAATGAAACCAAGCTTGCCAAATGTCTTCTACACCATCCTGTCTACCTGTGACTCCACTTTCAAAAAGCTATGAACCTGTACCTGTGGATCTTTTTGTCTTGTAATTCTGTCCAAAACCCTAGGACCTGCCTTTGTTCGATCGACCAAAATGCATCACCTCGCGTTTGTCTAAATTAAACTCCATCTGTCATTTGTTTGCCCACTGGCCCAATTGATCAAGATCAAGTTGCAATGCAAGATGACCTTCTTCACTGTCTGCTATGCCACCAACCTTGGTATCATCTGCAAACTTACTAACCCCTGCCTTTTAAATTCATTAATATAAATGACAACTAACAGTTGATCCAATACGATCTCTGAGGCATGTCGCTGGTCATAGGCCTCCAGTTTGAAAAACAATCCTTTACAACCACCCACTGTCTTCTGTCATCAAGTCAACTTCGTATCATTTTGGCTACTTCACCCTGCATCCATGACATTTAATCATAGAATCATTGAATTCCTACAATACAGAAAGAGGCCATTTGGCTCATCGAGTCTGTGCCGACCGCAGTCCCACGCAGGCCCTATTCCCATAACCCCATACATTTAACCAGCTAATCTCCATGACACTAAGTTTAATTTAGCATGGCCAAATGGCTTAATCCGTACATTTTTGAACTGTGGGAGGAAATTGGAGCAACCAGAAGAAATCCAGGTAAATACAGGGAGAAGGTGCAAACTCCATACAGACAGTAACTCAGGCCAGAATTGAACCCGGGTCCCTGGAGCTGTGAGGTAGCAGTGCTAAACACTATGCCACCGTATCACCCAAATCTTATGCAATAACTATCGTGCGGCATCTTGCCAAAGGACTTGCTAATGTCCATGTAGACACCATCAACTGCACTGTCCTCTTCTATGTTCTTGGTTGCCCTTTCAAAAACTCAATCAAATTTGTGAGACATGACTTTCCACTCACAAAGCGGAAAGTCTCTAATCACTTCTGGCCTTGATAAATGCCTTTAGATGCTCTCTCTCAGAATACCTTCTCAGCTTATCCATTACAGATGTGTTCCTGTCTAATACCATCAAAATTGACCTTGCCCCAATTTCGAATTTTAACTTTTGGGCCAGACCTATCGTTCTCTATAGCTATCTTAAAACTAATGGAATTATGGTCACTGGTTCCAAAATGATCCCTCACTAATACTTCTGTCAGCGCCCCTTCCTTATTTCCCAAGAGGAGGTCAGGTTTTGCTCCCTTTCTAGTCAGGCCATCGACATACTGAATGAGAAATTCTTCCTGAATACATTCAACAAATTTCTTTCCATCCAAGCCTCTAATACTATGGCTGTCCTAGTCAATGTTAGGAAAGTTAAAATCCCCTACTATTACCACTGTATTTTTCTTGGAGCTATTTGTGATTTCCTTATATATTTGCTCCTCAATTTCCCACAGACTATTTGGGAGCCTATAGTACAACCCTATCAAAGTGATTTCCCCTTCTTCTGATTTCTACCCATGTAGACTCAATGGGTGAACCCTTGGATATGTACCCCTTCAGTACTGCTGTGATGTTTTCCCAAATCAAAAGTGCAACTCCGCCTCCTCTTACCTCCTGTTCTATCTTTCCTATAGCATCTGTATCCTGGAACATTGAGCTGCCAGTCTTCTCCCTCCCTTAGTCATGTTTCAGTAATTGCGCTAATATCCCAGTTCCATGTATGCATCCATGCCCTGAGTTTGTCTGCCTTGCCTGTCATTTTTATGCTGATAGCTGTTCACTTGGCCTCCTGCAGTTTCCAAAAAAGTTCAACACAAGTTTTAGGCAACAACATGCCATCATTTGCTTAGATATTTTACAGCCTTGCAGACTCAATATTGAGTTCAAACATTTCAGACTAACTGTTGCCCTTATTTTGTTTCTTTTTGCTATGCAGGCTTTGCTTTCGTTTTCTTTTTGTTTTTGCTTTCTGACGGCACATATTCATTATCTGACATTCACACCTTCTTTAGGCACACCTTTTCTGTTTTTCTTTTCCCATTAGCATGCTGTTTGGCTTTGTATCATTAATAATTCTGTCATTTAATCTCTCCTGTCTTCAAATGCATTACTTTTGTTCTTTCTCCAGTCTTGCCCCTTTCATTTGCTTAAAATCCATTCCTTTTGTAACCTATCTCAATTCTGGAAAAAGGTAATTGACTTGAAATGTTAAGTCTCTGGGCCGGATTTTCCAGTTGAAGGCAGGAATTGGGAGATGGATTAATTCTGCTGTCACGATTTGTCTCCATCTCAGCTGCTGGGAGGCAAGATTTTCCAGAAACTAAGTGGCTTGGAGACAAATCTGCCACCTTGAGGCATAAATGGAAGTAGGCTTCATTCAGAGTGGGCAGGTTAAAGAAGCTTGTCTTTGTTCCCAAAGAAACCTCAGCCTAGAGTGCATTTGATGTAATTGAAACTTCATGGCTTTAAACCCTCTCACTCTCCTATTCTTTTACCTCTCACTCTCCCCATACCAGCTCGATTCTACACCACCTCATTCCTACCCTATCCTTTTAGCTTCTCACTCTCTCGCCCTCATCTTAAATCTAAAATAACAGTTGCAATTCATAGCCTATAAAACTTCCTGAATAAACAAACTGACTCTTCAAACCATCTCTATAAATAATGTCAAACACTTGTAAAATGATTAGGCAGTTACATTGCAGCCATGAGCATTTAAAAACTCTCCAAGTAAGTAAATATGGTTCAGAACTGCTATCTCAAATGTTGTTTAGGCTGGATACCTAAAAAAAGGGAAAAGATTTATATGTTGTTATCATACATGAGTAGCCTGAACTTTATTAGCTCCTCTGAAAATTTATCCCCATTTACTATGTTGCTCGTTTACTTTGTATAGTATTAAGATTCAGAGTTAATGGTGTGAAATATGTCCAGAACTTTTGATTTTTACCCTTGCAGTTTAACTGAGCCATCCATTAGGTTGTTTCAAGCTTTGACAGTTGACTGAGCTTCTGGCTATCTTCAAAGACTTGAATATATTCAGCACAACAGTTGACTGTTGTCAACCGAATCTCATCATAAGTGACTGAGTAATATCAACTAATAATTCAGCTACCTAGGGTTGATTTATGCACTTGTTCAATGGAATCTCATTATGAACGCTTGGTTGACTTTCAAACCACCAATGGATTCTGTTTATCCGAGATTTTGATGCAGTCTGTCAAGGGAGTAATGAGTTTGATTATTTAAGTTTTACAAGCTTTAAGAGTGGTCTGGTTTTTAAAGTGTGTATTAAATATTGTTTGTTTATTATAGCCTCTCATAAATATTCCCAATATTATTATAAGGCTCTTTTCTCCTTTTTATTGTGGATACTGGATGAGTGTATTTGGATCATATGGGAGCCAGGGTAGTTGGTGTATATGTGAGTATTGTTGGGGTAAGAGGGTCAAGGTTATGGGCCATCACACTTATTTCCATAACTGCAGTGATGTTTCAGAAAATAGAGACAGATCTTCCAACTTGGCTGCCTTGACTTTGGCCCAGCTCCCTTTCTGGCTCTATCTTGGTGCTGGAGATGGTAGGCCAGACTCTCCACTGCAGTAATAGTGTCAGAGGGTAGGATCACAGCATTGGGAGATCTTCCAACTCCAGATTCTTGCCTCCAATGTGAAAATTCAATCCATAGTCTTGCACTTGGATTATAAACTTCAAATATTCTTGTGATATGATGTTAAAGATGACTGTCACTCAGTTGAGGGAAAAGTAAGAGATATAACTCAATGTTGAACTTACTTTTTAGACATGAACCTTTTGAACCAAATTTCTAAATTCAGTTTAAGTCCAAGTTATTGCATGAAAAATACAGCTTAAGAGTTTCTGCATACCATTCTAAAGTGGTTGTTAGAAACCAGTATGATTAAAATAACTATCACGTGGTGATAGAAATTGAATTGTATCAACTCTGAGTATACAATTCTTTTGCTTTCTTATACACTAAATGTTATCTTCATTCATTGTCCTTCAATTTTATGGCTGTTTAAGAAAATGAACACAACTTATTGTGGTGAACAGTTTTTTAGATTCCAGTTATTTTAATTGCAATTTATCTTTCAAACATAACTTCAAATGCAACACCTTCTATTTTAAGTTATTTTTCTCATATATGGTGCAATTATACTTTCATGGTGTGGTACAGTACTAACTATCTATTCATTTTGGCCTGTGGCTACATATTTCTGTTGCAAGTTCTCAAATCTTTGGAACCCTTCTACATTTCTATGCAAAACACAGAATTTATGGCAAATATTTGAAAGTGTGTTGCAATTTATAGGAAGGACGTTTTGTCCACCTTGGGAATGACCAAAACATTCTATGATTTTATAAATGTGCAGCGATATGGGGATAGGGCCTGTGTAAGACACTTTTTGGTGTGGACTCAATGGGCCGAATAGCCTCCTGCATTGTAGAGATTCTATGATTTGTTCCCATAGCTCATCATTAGCTGACAGGCTAGATATAACTTCCTGGGAATGCCAACAAAGAAATGATTCCTAAACTGAAATAATTCAATCACAGTCGCATTTAATCCGGCACATGCCAAAACCGCTTGATGTTTTCTGATTCATTTGCCTGCTCATTCTACTAATGCCCATACAGCAAAAATACTAATAAGAAATGAGAGAAGTCGCTGTTGACAGAACCAAAGCTTGAATGTCTTTCTAAATACGGAAAGAAAAATCAAGCACACAAGTTTCCTTTATTTTCATAATTTTGAGTCCAACAGTTAAATTAATCAATGAACTCTCTTTTAAAGGGGTTTGGTAAAGAAAAGTAAACAAAATTTTTTAAAACCCTTAAATGCTGTGCCTGGATGTCCCCCTCGACTGCTTGCTGCCTGTTCTTCTTAATGGCCAATTTGGCCAAGCCCAGGAACAGGCAAACAAGGAGATTCTTCACCCTTCCTGCCCGCTTCTCCACTGTACTTCAAAATTTATAAACAGACATATCTGGGACATTGGGTGTGGTTGAGGGAGGAAGCAAATATATGTGACGTTGCACTCTGCAAATGAATCTAGTGTTAAATAAAAAGATTAGCTTCTGGTTTCCAACTTCACTGTCTTGCTTGTAAGTGATTTGACAGTTGTTGCTTCAGAATTCGTCCGAGATGTTTCAGACACACTATTTTTTGTTTCACCATGGCCAAAGATGAGGTGAGGCACTAACTTTCAAATCAGGGAACGGGGCTGAAATCTCAGAAGACCATGTGACCATGGAATCGGATTTCTCAATGCTGCAGAAATTACACTCAGCCTAGGAGTCTGCAAACCATCTTAATCTTCTATTGGACGAGTCTACCATATGCAAAACAAAACTTGAAAGGAAACTTATCAAAATTAAATGAAACATTTGGGTGGCACAGTGGTTAGCACTGCTGTCTCACAGCACCAGGGGCTCTGGTTCAATTCCGGCCTTGTGTGATGTCTAAGTGAAGTTTGTACATTGTACATTCTCCCTATGTCTGCATGGGTTTCCCCCAGATGCAAATTAGGTTGATTGCTAAATTGACCTTTAGCATCAGGGGCCTAGGAGGGTAAATATGTGGGGCTATAGGGATTATTGTCAGTGCAAGCTTGATGTGCTGAATGCAGCCTCCTAACTGTAGGGATTCTATGAATCTATGATAGCTTTTGGGATTAATGAGGCACTTCAGTCCTTGTGGTGCTCACTGTCACAGAAATCCTCAAGCATAGTGGTGGAAATTGCATGCTGCTTCTCCATGGACACCTGGGCACAAATATAACCATGGAAAAGAGTCAAACCCTCAGGTTAAATGACCCCCTCCTCACAGCCACCAGCTGCTTGATTGTGTGTGTGGCCATTGTCGAATGGCAGGGTGTCCAGATGTTGACAAGGGTGAGCAGATAAAGGTTGTGCAGCCAGACCCATACAGGAAATCTTTTGGCACAGAATGGAATGACATGAAGAGAATTTCCATCAGACAGCTCAAACTGGAGGATGGGGTTTGTGTGTTCTCAGAATACTTAACTAATCAATACCCTTCACTTGTTTATCCTTAACAATACAATTAATGTAACATTAACAACAACATGTCAAATACTATAAGTTGAAAGGGGAAATGAAGAGGAAAAATAAGACTGACAAAGTGGGAATGGGGGTAGACTGGCTATTAGCATAAAAGGGATCCCAAAATCATTCACTGGCATGTAAATTGTAAGCAGATAGTCAAAGGCAGGTTGCAACCTATTCAGAACAAAGAAGGTGATATATGATTAGAGATGCAGGAAAAGGCTAGAAAAATTAATTCATACTTTCTATCAATCCTTACTTGGAAGACAATGCTGACAAAATATAATGAGAAGCTTAGATGGTAGAAATAATGGATAGGAAGAAAGTTGATAGGAAGAATGTACAGGAAAACCTGGTAATGCTTGGAATGGATAAGTGCCATGGTCTGAATGGTTTGCAGCCAGGTTGATGAAAGAAGTGGGGGTAGAGATAGTGGAAAGACTTGCCATAATCTTCCAGTCTTCCCTAAAAATGGAGAGATGGTTGATGTAAAATTTTAACCCATTACTTGCAGAGGATTGGTTGTGACAATAAAAATTCAGTTATAAAGCACTTTGTTAAGGGAAGGGGCAAATCTTATATATCTAAAGTAAAGTTTAGACAGCATTTTCCAGAACAATGCAAGCAGTATATTTCCCATGTTAGCAGCTGGATGGAGGAGTATGCTTCATTTGTTGTTTTCTGTTGTCTTGCATATTTTTCAGGTTTCTGACTTTTTGTTCCTGTCTTTTGTCTTCTTTCTTCAGTTTCATCTCTAACTGCATAAAATCTGGTCAGAGTCTCCCCTTAAACTGGTATTTCTCCAGCAGACTCCCCTGAGGCTGCCAATTAGAACCATCCCTGTAAATTCCACTCTCCAAGCATGCCATTCTTATCCAATCGCAGATGTGCTGATCTGAACAGCATTCTCACGCGCACACACATCTTTCTCAGTGATTACACGCTGCTTCTGAAATTCCAGTGTCTCACAATTCTAATTTAGTACAAGCAGGTTCAAGGCATGTCAATTTCTCATGGTTGCTTCACTTTGTAGGTTAGATAAACAGCCAGAAATACATAATTCTTATACAAGAGCGGCAAAGGCGATATCCTTAAGAAAGGGTGTAAGGGCAGTCCAAAAAAAAAACCAGAAAATGCAATGTGGAAGAGAGCACATTGCGAGTAGCGAATACAGTATAGTAAATTGAAAGAACTAAAAGTAAATCTAACTTAGTAAACCCTGACTTACTTGCTGTTCTTTCAATTTAGTACACTATATTTGCTTTTCGTGCTGTGGTCTCTGCAACATTTGGGGTGACCTCTTTGCAAAACGCTGCCTTTCAGTCTGCAAGCATAACCTTGAATTGATTATCATTTGAATTCTACACCTTGCTCCGACTCTGACTTTGTTTCTCGCCTGCTGCAATTTTCTAATAAAGCTCAAGGCAATCTTAAGGAACAGCATTTCACCTTCGAACTTGACATTGAAGTCAACAAATATTATATAATAACCTCTGATAACCTTTGTTTAATTTTTTTCCGCTTTTGATTTTTCTCATTTCCATTATTTCTTCGCTCTGTATTCAAGTTATTGCTATCCAGCCATTCATACCTCATCTGGACACATCTTTTATTCACTTCACTTTTATCCACTCCCTTTGGCTTTTGTACCATGAAATCTCTTGTCAATTTAATCTCTCCTGCCCTTTGCTCATTACAGCCCTTTCCTCTTGTTCTCCTTGCTTTCACATGTTCAAAGCTAGTTGCATTTCTGTCTTTTCTCCGTTCTCACGAAGGGTAATTGACCTGAAACATTAACTGTGTTTCTGTCAACAGATGCTGCCCGACCTGCTGAATATTTCCAGTGTTTCTATTTTTATGTTAGGTTTCCAACATCTGCTACATTTTGCTTTTGTCTTACACTGTAGGCTGGTCAGATACAGTAGTCAAGGATGATATTTTAGAAGCAATAAGGAGGGAAAAAATATTCAATGGGCATTCTTGAGGTTTGAGTGAATTAAGGATATCCAGCATAGATTTATAAAGTCAGTTTTGCTTGACGATTCTAATTGAGTTGTTTGATGAATGACTGAGAAGATTGATTAACTGAATACAGTGAATGCTGTCTATATTAAGAATGTGTTTGACAAAGTACTACCCAAAAGGCTGGTTAATAGAATTGAAGCTGATTTAATAGGAAGGTGGGTATCAGCTTGAATGCAAAAGTAACTTAAGGACAACGGTAAATGGTTGTTTTTCAGATTGAAGAATGATGGAAGGTAGTATATCAATCAACTATAACAGGACATAGTAGGCCAGCAGAATGAACAGACAAGTGACAGATAGATAATGTATTTTGGCAAAACTATTAGGGAGAGGCAATATAAATGGGACTGCACAGTTATGAAGAGTGTACTGGGTGAGAGAGAACTGGGGGTCCATGCGCATAGATCTTTGAGAGTTAGCAAAGCATTTGAGACCTTTGGCTCCACGAATGAAGGTATGGAGTACAAAAGCAGAAAGTTTTGCTGAATCTTTATAAAGCCCTGGCAATGCCACAACTAAAGTATTGTGTTTAGCTTTGGTCATCACACTTCAGGAAAGTTGAAAAAATCTTTGTGAGGTGCAGAGGTGATGTACTAGAATGATTTACGGATGACAGATTTTAGTTACAACATTATGTTGGGTTTGTAGCAAAGGGGATTGAGGGGCAAATTGCTGAAGGTGAACAATGGTGTGACAAGTTTAGATAAGGTCAATAAAGAGATGTTCCCATTAACTTACAGTACAATGACTAGGGGACACAGATTTGTGCAGGAAATGCTGGAGGAATGGCCCGTAGTACTTTTTTTACAGCGTGAGTAGTAATGAACTGGAAATCATTGCCTATAGGAGTGGTGGAAGTAGAGGCAATTAATAATTTAAAAAATAATTGGATGATCCTTGAGGGAAGTAGTCTTGCAAGGCTACAGGGATAAAGTGGAGGAATAAAAGCAAAATAATGTGAATGCTGGAAGCCGGAAAATCTCAGCAAGTCTGACAGAATCTGTGGGGAGAGATTAGAGTCAATGTTTCAAATCTAGATGACCCTTCATCAGAACTAAGAGCAAAGCGAATCAGCAGAGATTTATACAATTGTGGGGGGGAGAAGTGAGGGGATGGGGTGGCAGGAGAAAGAGGGTGTGGAATTGGACAGAGGGAATGTAAATGAGGGTGCAGAAGGCTAAAAAGGTGCCAAGATTGTCCATTAAGTGATCAGAATGCGAGAATGGCCGAACAGAGGTATAGATTGTTAAAGGACTGCCTGAGGAATGTGACAGTTGCACTGAAGTGGGAGAGAGGGTGTGGAAAAAAGGAGAACTGGAATGGAGAAGTGAAAAAATAGAAGTGGAAAAGAAGAATGATAAAATGGATGAATGGGATGAAATGAAATGGAATAAAATAAGTGGAAATGGGGTGAAGGTGGAGGAGAGAGTTCATCCTCTGCAGTTGGAGTGGAGGAATGGTTTGCTCTACAGAGAGCCAACATGGACTTGAAGAGTGAATAATGTCCTTCTGTGCTGTTATTGACTCTATCCCCCGCTCTTCCTTCAGAATTATTTAAAAATTCACTTGACTAAATCTTTGGTCTCACTTCCATTGGATTTTCTTATACATTTGACATTCATTTTTCTTCATATTTCTGAATTTCCTTAAGGTATTTTGTAAAATAAAAGAACAGCATGGATGAAACTTGTTGCAAGTATGACTGGGCATGATTTTATCTATCCAATGTGTTCTGTAGTCTCCAAGTTCAAGATAATTATTAAATTCTTGGAGAGCTTCCGGCATGCTAAACACCTCTGGGAACTCATTATTTTGGGGGTAGGAACAAATGTGTTGCCACAGGATTTAAGTGGCCTACTGTAGCTTAAAGGATATTCTACATCCAAAATTATCAAGGAACAGATTAAAAAGCTGTTCAATTATAGGGACGGCCTGCAGGAGTGCAGAGTCCCATAAAACATTGATAAAGCCACCAAAGAGCTTCTGCAAGAAACAGGGTGAATGAAGGAGGCAAGTCTCCAATCAGAGCAGCACTGAAAGGGTAACAGGAATGACCAAGAGAATGCAAGTAATTATGACCAATTCTTGCATGGCACTTGGTGCCAGAAAATATTTTAATGACTTTACCAGGGCAGAAAGGTCAGAAGTGCCAGATTGGAGAGGCTTGTTTCTTCGAACTTCCACATAAATTGGGCTGGGTGTAGACAGGTATTTCATAGCGCTGCACTGAACTCATTAATACCTTTAGCTTTGCCTGCACACAGATCAATGCTCAAACTGAGAATGCCCAGTAGTTGACATATCAAGAATGGCAACATATAGCTAGGTGTCATTTTAATTGCAGAAATATTTGACTGAAAGGGGGGAGGGTCTGACTCCCCATTTAACAGCAACCTACAGCAGAGGCATATCAGAATTTAGCTTCCCCAAATATAAGGTACATCAGTCCCATGATACTGTATGGGAATTTAGAAATATTCTTGCCACTTGGGTGGTATCACACACAGGTATCAAGGTTAATATAAAAAAAACTAGCTGCACAGGAAGTAGTCGTTATAATTAAAAGTGTAGTAAATCTTCTGCATGCAGACATAGTTCTGTGCTTTTTATAATAGTTTCATCAAATAACATGATGGGAGTTCGATGCATACAGAAGAGAACATGAATGACGGCACACTTAAGGGAATTAAGTAAATTGGCACAAGATTTAAGAATGATATTGTGATCAAGGAAATATTTCTTATTTGAGTTTAGGCTAAATGTATCTTGAAGGTGGCAAGAGGCTCCAGACTGTAACTGTTGCTCATGCACTGATTGGAATTGTTATCCCTCTTGGAAACACAATGTTGTGTAACATGTAGCAGACAACCATGATCCTTGAGACTTCTGTTGGATTGTATTGCAGGAGCCCCCATGTTGCTTCATGTACTTAAAATGTGCCATCTGAGTGGTGCCTCACTTTGATGAATGAACCTCATTATAATGCTGCTCAGTTGGAATCCTTGGAAAGCACTCAAGTGGCATCAACCAAGACTGTAAAGCCTAGCCTTGATCTCTGTAGGATCCACCTGGAAACATGTTTCCCTGATTTAAAAGTTGGCCACTCCCAAGGAAGCTTGCTGCTGGTTGCAGTTGACTTGCACATTGAAAGAGTGGAACATTTTCCTGTTGGACATTGATGAATGAAGTATTTAAAACCATGGAGATGCAAATTATGAATCCTTGGGCCTTGTTTTTTTTGTACATGGTCAGTTTTCATTACCCAATCATGTTTGTGTTGACTGTCCAGAGGAAAGCTGATGAATTTGCTAGCTCCAGAAATTATAAATCCTTGACTTACTTGGATGCCTTTGTCTACACTGCATTGTATTACAGATATCCAAAGTGGATGTCCAGAATTATCCTGTCGCATAGGGCAGAATTCCCCTACTGGTGGGATCAATTGCGGACAGGGAGATGGGGCAAGAATTCTGCAGGATACCCAACAATTGGTTTGAAGCTGTCATGAAATTGCAACAGTATCTCCTCATGTCTACCACAGTGGATTGGAAATCCCATTGGAGACCTGTGTCAAATTAATTTGCATCCCGCTAATGAAAATGATTAGAATCTTCTCCCCACACCCGATTCTTCATTATGCCACTGGAAAAATATGCCTTTTCAGATGACAAACAAAAATTGGGACTTGCCTGTTGGGACTTACCTGAAGGCTGCTTCTGGAGTTCAGGATGGAGGCTGCTGGTGATCCTGGATTCTGGAACATCGCAGTAGTGGGTCACAGGAGTACTTATTAGATGCCTCTTCCAGCTTCAGTATCTTTAAGGAGATCCATCTTTTTCCTTCAACAGTGAGTTAGTGACCTTTTAAATATGGCACCTGAATGACAGTGAGACACGTGCCAATAAGCCTGCCCCACCATACAAGATGACGCAAACACCCAGATGCATAATTAATTATGCCAGGTCCCCCCCTCCCCCGCCACAACAGGACTTAATCCTGGATGGGGCAATTCTAGCCATCGAATTTAACGATGTAACTTCAACAGCCACGTGGAAGGGGTGGAGGTGAACTTAATGTCTACTTATTCTAAAATCTAACTGCTTCCTTTGGAAATTTGCTGTTTTGTTCAGTGCAGATAAAATTGCTTCTGTTTGTTTACTTGCTTAGGGACAAAGCAAGTGTCCATAACGGAGTTCCACCTGGTCAGCATCCGTCCATTGCTCCTGGTCTTCCAAGATACAGCAACAAAGAGGAATTTCCGATGGGCATTCCTTTATCCATTTTATCTTTGAAAGGGAAAACATTGAGGGGGGGTGCGGTGTGGATATAGATGGTAGTGGTTCAACTAATGCTACAAAGACAGATGATAAAGTGGACGTCAGCAAAAATAGCAATCGAAATAATGTTAACTATAGTTTTAACAGCACCTGTAAATTTAACTCACCTGCGAGTATCCCATCCAAATATATAGGCAGAGGCTCTTTTTTCTCCATTTAACTTTAAGGTTAGATGGTTTAAACCCACCTTTAGAATAGTGCATTGGAAACTTGGATTTTTTTTATACTGGCATGATCATGACAGTGAAAAAGAAGCTGAACTGATGGACAATGGGATTGATGAGATAGCTAAATCATTTCATTCGAATGCAGCTGCCAAAATGCGGGTGAATATTTCCACTGGCTGCCAGGAATGAGTGAAAATTAGAGCTGGTACAAATGTAGGCAGGGATCCAGGAAAACTAATCTTTGCTCCATTTCCTGCAGCTGCCCACCCAATCAGCATCACAAAATCGACAGTATACCAGTGTATCTCTAGGCTACTGTCTTTGAACACCATACAGATGCCTTGCCTTTCTCTGGAAATTTATGTACAGTAAGTTATGGAAAATGGACTCGAAGACAATCTCCATCTGTTAAGATAAATGATTGGTGTACTTGCTGGAACTTCTGGTGCTCACTCTAGAATCGTTGAGATTAGATTGAAGTTGAAAACACACCAGTGTGTAAGTCAGTAATACAGAATATAAAATGTTCCTTTTTTTTGATGGCCCTGCTTTTTGAATAGCACAGTATTATGGATGCCAACTTAAATAGGAAATAATTTTAATGAGATTGAAGACATGCCATTTGGCAAAATTCATCCTTGCAGCATTTAGATTTTCAACTTAGATGGATTGGTGAGGAATTTATGTACTTGGAAATAATCTGAATTTTAATGGAAAAATGTACAATCAACCAAATCAAACATCCAGCCAACTCATCCTAGATTTGAACTGTTTATATTAAGATTCCCTAGAAGTGTTGAGTCCCCAGTATACGTTATTATTGCTGTGCTATGTACATGCACAATATGTGGATGTTGTTTTCCCCATTTGGCTGATTATTCCTGGTCATTAAAGGATCATATTTCTTTTCTATTTATTCACTCCCATGATGTGGGTACCCCTGACAAGGTCAGCGTTTATTGCCCATCCTTAATTTTCCACAAGAAGGTAGTGGTGAGCTGCCACGTTGAACTGCAGTAAGAAGTCTCTCAACACCAGGTTAAATTCCAACAGGTTTATTTAGGTAGCAAACACCACTAGCTTTTGGGCTCTGCTCCTTTGTCAGGTGAGTAGGGAGTTCTGATCACAAACAGGGCATATCAAGGCTCACATTCAGTTTACAGAATACTGATTAGAATGTAAGTGGAGATAGCATGAAGCATAGGTTAAAGAGATGTGTTTTGCCTCCAGACTTCAAACTGAGTGTGTGCATTTATATGCCCTGTTTGTGATCAGAACTCCCCACTCACCTGACAAAGGGGCAGAGCCCCAAAAGCTAGTGGTGTTTGCTACCAAATAGAATATAGAACATTACAGTGCAGTACAGGTCCTTCGGCCCCCAATGTTGCGCCGACCAGTGGGACCAATCTAATGACTCTCTAACCTAAACTATTCCAATATTATCCATATGCCCTAACCACTGACCATCTGAGCGCCCTTAACGTTGGTGAGTCCACAACTGCTGCAGGCAGAGCATTTCATGCTCTTACTACCCTCTGAGTAAAGAACCTACCTCTGATATCCATCCTATAACTACCACTCCTTAATTTAAAGCTATGTTCCCTCATGTTAGCCATCACCATCTGAGGAAAAAGGTTTTCACTGTCCATCCTATCTAACCCTCTGATCATCTTGTATGCCTCAATTAGGTCACCTCTTAACCTTCTTCTCTCTAATGAAAATAACCTCAAGTCCCTCGGCCTTTCCTCATAAGACCTTCCCACCATACCAGGCAACATCCTGGTAAACCTCCTTTGCACCGTTTCCAATGCCTTCACATCTTTCTTATAATGCGGCAATCAGAACTGTACGCAATATTCAAGTGCGGCTGCACCAGAGTTTTGTACGGTTGCAACGTGACCTCACGACTCAAAATTCAGTCGCTCTACCAATAAAAGCTAACACACTGTACACCTTCTTAACAACCTTATCAACCTGGGTGCCAACTTTCAGGGAGCTCTGTACATATACACCGAGATCTCTCTGCTCGTCGACACTACTAAGAGTCCTTCCATTACCCCTATGTTCTGTATTCCTGTTACTCTTACCAAAGTGAATCACCTCATACTTTTCCGCATTAAACTCCATTTGCCACTTCTCATCCCAGTTCTGCAGCTTATTTGTGTCCCTCTGCAAACTGTAACATCCATCCTCACTGTCTACAACTCCTCCGATTTTGCTGTCGTCCGCAAATTTACTAACCCATCCTTCTAGACCCTCATCTAGGTCATTTATAAAAATGACAGACAGCTGTAGCCCCAAAACTGATCCGTAAAGTAACTACTTGTAACTGAACTCCAGGTTGAACATTTCCCGTCAACCACCACTCCCTGTCTTCTATCAGCCAGCCAATTCCTGATCCAAACTACTAAATCACCCTCAATCCCATGCATCTGCATTTTCTGCAGTAGCCTACTATGGGGAACCTTATCAAATGCTTTGCTAAAATCCATATACACCACGTCAAAGGGTAACGCCTTACCCTTATCCATCTCTTTGGTTACCTTTTCAAAAAACTTGATAAGGTTTGTGAGGCATGACCTACCCTTCACAAAGCCGTGTTGACTATTTCTAATCAATTTATTTCAGTCTAGATGATTATAAATCTTATCCCATTTAATTCTTTCCAAAACTTTGCCCACAACAGAAGTAAGGCTCACTGGTCTAAATTCCCAGGATGGTCTCTACTCCCCTTCTTGAACAAGCAGACAACATTTGTTATCCTCCAGTCTTCCAGCACTATACCTGTAGCCAGTGATGACATGAAGATCAAAGCCAAAGGCTCTGCAATCTCCCCCCTAGCCTCCCAGAGAATCCTAGGGTAAATTCCATCTGGCCCAGGGGACTTACCTATTTTCATACTCTCAAGAATTGCTAACACCTCCTCCTTATTTTCCTCAATCCCATCTAGTCTACAACCCTGTATCTCAGTATTCTCTTCGACTACATTGACTTTTTCCTGCGTGAATACTGACAAAAAATATTCATTTAATACCTTTCCAATCTCTTCAGGCTCCATGCACAACTTCCCACTGCTGTCTCTGACTGGCCCTAATCTTGCCCTGACCAATCTTTTATTCTTGACATACCTATAGAAAACTTTAGGGTTGTCCTTGATCCTATCTGCCAAAACCTCCTCATGTTCTCTTCTAGCTCTTCTTAACTCTCTCTTTAGCTCCTTTCTGGCTAATTTGTAACTCTCCAGTGCCCTAACTGAGCCTTGTTGGACTTTAACCTGGTGCTGTGAGACTTCTTACTGTGTTTACTCCAGTCCAATGCTGGCATCTCCACTTCACTTCTTGAACTGCTGCAGCTCACATGCTAAAGATGCACCTACAGCACTGTTAGGAAGGGAATCCCATGCCATGAGATATCCCCAAAATGTTGGTGAGGAGAACTTTGCAGAGTTGAATGGGTTGGGTGTGCCATTGTTGTAGCTGATGTCTAGGTCAGTACTAGGTGGTTCACCTGACTTTATTCATATCGTTTCTTGAATTTGTTGATTATAAATGAGATGCTGCTTCAGAAAGCAGTTAAGTATCAGTCTCGTTACTGTCAGTCTGGAGTCACACATAAGCCAAATCAGACAAGGGCATTAATGAACCAGACATGTTTCTATACCAGTTTGATAGTTTTACTTATATGACCTTTTTATTCCAATTTTATTTAATTAACTGAATTTCAATTCTGCAGAACTCGTGTCTCTGCATATTAATTCAAGACTCTAGATCAGTAGTTCAGTGTCATAAACAATATGCTACTGTACCTGTTACATTGTTACCCATTACCTAGCTAGTGCCTCACTTTAAGGTATAATGGAATTTTCATCCAAAAATGATGCATCAGTACAATTCTTAAAATTTTGGAATTTTACTGAAATGTGGAGGAGTCTCATTCAGTCTTCTTGGATGCAATTGTGCTTTACTATCCAATCCTAACAATTGAGATGTAGAATAGATGAAAGGA
Organism: Sphyrna mokarran; assembly: GCA_024679065.1. Classification (NCBI taxonomy): domain Eukaryota; kingdom Metazoa; phylum Chordata; class Chondrichthyes; order Carcharhiniformes; family Carcharhinidae; genus Sphyrna; species Sphyrna mokarran. The sequence continues at coordinate 41,439,848 of JAGIQG010000015.1, forward strand.
GAAAATCATGCAGTCCAACATAAAATACTGCATAGAGCTTAAGATTTTAATTGAAACAAATAGGGGTTGGCATTTGAATACTTTCAGCATTTTTGTGTATAAAATATTGTCAGAAAGCTGTGTACATATACACCGAGATCTCTCTGCTCGTCGATACTACTAAGAGTCCTTCCATCATTGTTAAAATTAATAATCATTTGGTTCCAATAGTTTTCATTCTGGATTTATCTTCTTCATGAATGTCTCTCTCATAAGCAACTACAAATGATGTTTTCAGATTGTAGAAACATTGTGCTTGAAGGTAAATACTGTCTATGTAAATGAGCTTGCTGTGGGATACCATAATTATGGAATACATAACAAATTTTAGATTTATTTTAGACAGTATGAAATCCCTTAGCTCTATTTTGTATTCAAGTTGGAGTGGGCAGTTTTGTTAGTGGAATTGTGAATGCTGTCTTGGAATTAAGAAAATTGTTTAATAGACAAACGTTTACTCAAGATATTGCTATGATTTTTAACAATAGATGAAGTGTGTTAGAAATATTGATGTCACTTTATCATTCTCTGTCAATTTGTTCTTTTTTCTGAAAGCTGTTTCTGCAGTACACACATTTGGATTTTGAATGTCAGATTGAAATTGAACTTGCTGAGTAATCTCTGCTAACCAACTTGTAATATGATACAAAATTTGTATACTTAGTTAATACATTAAAATACATGTCATATGATAATTTATTTGAGTCAAATGCCACATCCACCATGAATGGTGGTGGGCAATTAACCAACTAACCTGAAGACGAGGCTCCACAAATATCCCCTTGAAGAACTCAGCATAAAATGCAAAAGGCAAGACTGAAGTTTGTCAACTACCCTTGGCCAGAAATACCTAGTGGATGATCCATCGTGGAGTCTTTTAAGGTCCCCAGTGTCAAAGATGCTAGTCTTCAGCCAATTTGATTCACTCCATGTGGTATCAAGAAATGGCTGTAAGCGCTGGACACTTCAATAGCTAAGGTCCTGACAATATACTATAATAGTACTGAAGACTTGTACTGCAGAACTAGCTGCACCCCTAACAAACTGCTCCAGTACAACATAGGCATCTATCCAACAATATGGAAAATTGCCAAGGTATGCCCTGTCCACAAAAATTTTGCCAATTACAGCCCCATCAGTCTTCTGTTGATATGAACAAAGTGATGCAAAGTGTCATCAATAGTGCTATCAAGTAGTACTTGCACAGCAATCACCTTTGATTTGGAAACGCTAAGTGAGTGATAAGAACATAATAGATGGAGTATAGTGTGGAGAAATGTGAAGCTATCCATTTTGATAGGTAAAGAGAATTGCAGAGAGTGTCTTAACTGGTGAGAGACTGGAGGTGTTGACATCCAAAGAAATCTTGATGTCTATGTTCATAAAACACTGAAAGCAAATTGCAGGTTCAACAAACAATTAGGAATGCAAATGATATATAAACCCAATTATCAGTGAACATACACATTTTTGACTAATGATGGAGGGAAAATCATTGATGAAGCAGGATATTACTCCAAGGAGCTCTGTAACGATTTCCTGGGACAGAGTTAACTGGCTTCTAACAACTGCAACTTATTGTGATAGTATGAGTCCAACTACTTAAGAGTATTGCCCTTGATTCCCATTGATTTCAGTTTTGCCAGGACTCTTTGATGCCACACTTAGTCAAATGCTATTTTGATGTCAAGAACAGTCACTCTCACCTCCCTTCTTGAGTTTAGTTCTTATGTTTGTGTTTGCACCAAGGCTGTATGTAATGAGATCGGCTTAGTACAACCCTAATTGAGCATCAGTAAACAGGTTACTGATCATAAGGTCAGAAATGTGAATGTTCACTGATAATTGCACAATGTTTAGCACCATTCGTGACTTCTCAGATACTGAAGCAGTCTTGTTCATATACAGCAAAACCTGAACAATGATCAGGCTTGGACTATCAAGTATTAAGTAATATTCACACCACACGACCAAGCAATGACCATCTCCAACAAGAGAAAAAAAACCATCATTCCTTGACAGTCGATGGTATTAGTATTGCTGAATCAACATCCTGCGAGTCACCATTGACCAGAAACTGAATTGGACTAACCATAAAAATACTGTGGCTCAAAAAGCAGTTCAAAGGCTGGGAATTTCTCTGTAACTCATTTCCTGACTCCCATAAAGCCTGTTCACTATCTACAAAACACAAGTCAGGAGTATGATGGAATACTTGCATGGATGAATGAAACTCCAACAACACTCAGGAAGCTCAATGCCATCCATTACAAAACTGCCCACTTGATTTGCACCCCTTAAGCAGTCACTTCTTCCATTACTAATATGCAATGACAGCCTTGTATGCTATATGCAAGTTGTACTGCAGCAACTCATCAAGTCTCCTTTGATAGCACTTTATAAACTGTGACCTACCACATTGAAGGGCAAGGGTAGCAGGTCAATGGGAACGTCAGCATCTACAAGTTCCCCTCCAAACCACACATCATCCTGATTTGAAACTGTAGATCCATTCTGTCTCTGTATCCTAGAATCCCTTTCCTGACAGTATTGTGGATGTACCACATGACCAGGATTGCAGCAGTTCAGGAAGATGGGTCACCACTACCTTCTTGAGGGCAGTTAGGGCTGGGGAACCAATGCGGCCTGGTCAGTAACACTGACATTCTGTGAAAGAACAAATTAAAAATAACCATATAGTCATTATTATGTTGCTGAAGTATACTTGTTCATTTCAATCAAAAGTAGTAAAGTTCCTCTGAAAATCTGTCTGATTATTTCACCCCCTACACACTGCTACACATGATCTCATAAGACTTGTCACTGTCCTAAAAATTGAATGGTAAATTGTATCCAAACAATGTGTGTACTTCCTAACAGATGTTCATAGTAACATTGATGAGGCCAATCTTTACAGTACCATTACTTGAAAAGGAAGAGAGTAACCTAATGCAACTGCCTAAAATTGAAGAAATGCAGTCTGGTATACATGTCCAAAAAGTACTTGAAAAGAAAGAGAGAAACTTGTTGTTGTTGCTTTAATAACTGTGCAGTTGACCGTTGTTGGAGGATAAAATTAAGGATTGTCCTTCATTTAAAAAAATTCTAATGAAGCCTTTTTTGTGCTGAAATCACTTCCTTTTTTTTGTTCATTTTAATTTTTCTCAATTGCACATGTGCCAAGTGGCATGGTATTAGACGCTGGTAGAAATCCTTTCTTAATATAATTTATGAAATCTTCCATGAAATGCTGATGTAATTTCCTGCTGTACTGCATTCTCATGAAGCAAACCTCCCTTAGAGACTGTATTTAGACCAGATGTACTCCCGGCTAGGTTGCCAAAGCGTGCAATGTACACTATTTTTTATCTGCTGCTTAGTGACCTCAGCTCAGCTACTTAGATAATTTCCTGAACAACACAAAAAGATCTAATACAGTACAAAATACGACCTAAACTGGATCCAGTGCTTAGCATGAATAAAAAAATTCTAATTAGGGCTGCATGGTTAGTTGAACAACCTACCTGGCAATTTTTCACATCTGTCTAAGAAATCATTAATGTTTTTTGTCTGGTCTGATGTTGGAGTTCAAATACATTCCTGAGAAAACATGTATTACTTAAAGGCTGCCAAGAATAGATCAAAGATTTATTGTACTGTACAAAGTACAGTAATCTTAAATTCTTCCTCAAGCAGGAAAAATAAGGTCACACATTTTTCTTCTGTCCACATTTATGCTGCATTTTGAATGGGTCATTTTGACTTGCAATAATTTATTTATATATGCCTTGTTGTTAGTTTCAGCTGAGCATCTATCAGATTCCTCTTTGTGTTAGGAGTTGTGCTGATGCCAATATTCCTGTTAGATATTACTACCCACTTTCAGAGACTCTGAAGTCAATCATTGACACAACAAAGTTTGCTGTTTAAAAATAACCCATATTCAGGCATGTTCTCGTTTTGAATACCAGACCACATTTCTTCAATTTTAGGCAGTTACATTAGGATCAGGTTTGGAAAAAATATGGGATTATCAGAAATTTGAATTAAACTTCCTAACATGTGGTTTGTCCCGTAGACTGCTGATAACAGATCCCCAGAGAAAATAATCTGCGGAATTGCACACATTTTGAACTGTTCTCAGTAGTCAGTTTTCACTGTTTTAAATGATCAAGTAAGTGCAATGATAATAACAACAGAACGAGGTCAAATGCCAGATCAGAACTCTGATGCTAAAATAATATTTGGGAAAGGTGAACCTGAGACAAATGACTTGTCTGGGTTTAGTAAGATTATGGCTGGGTCAGAGGCACCACTATATTGCTAAACAAGAACCTGCATCCGGAACAGATGCCCTGCCAAGTGAGCTTGCTGAGCCAGACAGGACCAGCATGCAGTCTTTCATCTGTTTATAACTGTTGGGCCAATCAAAATCCTGCTGTCCACAAAGTGCTGGCTGGAAAGGATGACTGTGGAATTCAGTTTGACAGTTAGAAGTAAAACATAAGTTACCTAGCATAATCCCTTACTAACTTTTACAAATTTCTCATTGGATGCTTTCTTTAGTCAGAAAATGTAAAAATGCACTTCCGTTGTCCTCCTCATGAGACATATCTGAATAAGTTCTGTTCTTCAGTAATGTGGCAGCTAACTGAGCATTTCAACATGTGGAAATAATTTAGTTTGATTCTGCTGTCACAAATCAGAAAGTCATAGCAGTTGAATAAATGTATCCTTCTGATTTATGCATTTGGACAAAGATGCAGATAATTTCTGTCTTGAAAATTAGCCTTCGCCTTTGATTACTTGATGTTTCGTATAACTCTATTGTAGATAGTGATTAGTTTGCTGTTGCTCTGTAATATTTTTGTGAAATAAATGACTTGTGGGAGCTGATAAATGTCATGTTGGAATTGTGGATTGAGAAGAATTTTCCCTGCAAGGAACAACTTAGCAAATATTATGCAGCTACCGATTCCAAAATGATTTGACTAGTCTATAAGCCATTGTGAAAGATATAATTAATTTCCATTGATATAACACTTTTTGCTTGCTTGGACATCACAAATATTTCAAAGCTAGTAAAAAACAGTAACTTTTAAGAGAATGTGTGGCAGCCAATGTTTACATAGTACGATCCCACAAACAACAAGATGAGCAATCTAATCAATTTTGGTAGTGCTAGTTCAGGGATAGAAATTGGTTGGGACAGAAGGAGAATTCATTCAACCCACACATACCCTTCCACTCTTTGAATAACGTCACAAGAAATTTTACATTCCTGAAGAAGCAGACAAAGCTTCTCATCTGGGAAGTAGCACCTCAGGCAGTGCATGACCCACAGTACTGCACTATAAATTCAGTTGGATTATGTGTTCATGTCTGTGCAATGGGGCTTAAACCCTCAACCATCTGGCTCAGAGGTGATGCAACTAGTGAACTGAAGCTCATCCTGAAAAATTTGTTCTCCTCTCAATTCTGCTCTTGTACAGTCACATTCAGTGCGAGATTACTATTTAATGTGTTATCTGCAAAGGGGATATTACAATATATCTTCACTGCTTTGAAATTCAATGATTTTCAAATGCTACGATAGTTTTGGTTGAAATAATACTAAAAATGGAAACTCTATTATACTGGTTAACTTGTAGGAAAATATCTTTAATCACCTTGTACCTTTAAATTATGATTTTAACAGGCTGACAAATTTGGCATAGACATGGAAATGAATGATATAAGAGATTAATAGTAATTCATTAAATTATATTTCAGTGATGAAGCTGAGAAGATTCGAATTGGGAAAACTGTGGATGCCTGGATCACTGTCATTAGCCAAGATATACAGGTATGTTTAAGAAAAAAATGTGGCCAATCCTTTTTAATTAGTGTATTTTAATTGAATGTTCACCTGAATATTTGTTTTGATTTGTTTGAAAATTAATTATCATTGATCTTTGTGGGGAGACCATGTAAAAGAATTTTCAGTATTGTGATTAGCAATAATTATATGATGCTCCATACATTGTCCTTTAACATGGCACTGACTTAACCTAATAATGATGTGTAAACAATTGTGTTTTATAGTTAGCTAATTTTAAATGATGAATATTCATTATGTCAAATAATATAAATATCTTTTTGAATCCACTCAAGTTAAGCTGGGAACAAGATGTACAACATGAGGGATCTGATTTGTAATTGCTTGAGGTCTGATTTCGCAATGCTTGTGTTAGCACTAAAGATTTCATTATTCATATATACTCATGGTCTCACATCAGTATATCCTGTAGAAAGATTGTCTGGAGAGAAAATGATACCTCAGATCCTACAAAATAGTTTCTGGTTAATATTTCTCTTTTTGTCAACACAACTAAAATTGATTGGCTACTCATTGATCTCATTGCTACTTGCTGAATCATACTGTCTCAAAAATGGCTGCCAAATTTGTCTGTGTTATTATTGCAAGTAATTTATCGAGTATAAACTGAAAAAAAAATGAGAGGCATAATAAGATTCTGTGCATATAACTGCTTAGTGCTTTAAATTTGTTTCACTTTGTGCAGCTTAGGCTGCACATTGTTTACTTGTAGTTGAAGCTATTGAATTTCAGAATCATACCTAAGCTGATTTTATATTCATTTCATGAGATGTTTTCACTGGTGGCTCTCAAAGAGTGAATCTCGTGCCGTAGGTGTCAGAATCACTGAATCTAATTTTAAAAAATATTAATTAATATCAGGTGGACCAACAGCAGACTGACACCAATGTAAAAGCAGCTTTAGTCTCCACTCACAAGAGCTAGTTTCAGTAGCATTTGCCGTAAAGTTTTATTCTGATGTGTGTACAACTGTCTACTGCTCATAACACCCAGGATTTACTTGTAGAAAGCCACTGTTGTTTTTCCTCATGTATTCTAAAATTTTAAAGTAGTTTGTATTAAATAAGATGTTATATAAATAGTGAATAAAAATGAAGCAAAGTAGGTCGATCTGCATTGCAAATAGGTTGATTAACATTTTGGATAGAAAGCCTTTTATTGAGCTGATCTCTATTGAAAACATCAGCCTGACTGATTGAATAATCACAATTGTATTATTGTTACTGTTTTCATCTTTAATGGCATGGATATTTCACAGAAATGGCAATAAAATTGGTATGTCATGCATTTAAAGTGTAACGTATTGGTTTTGTGTGAATTACATGGAAAGTAAAAGGAAACAGCGACATTACAGCAGGAGTTCCTGAGAGTAATATCGTAGGCCCAACCATCTTCAGCAGCTTCCATCTTAAGAGTCAGAAGTGGGGATGTTTGCTGGTGACTGCATAATTAGTAGCATTTGTGACTCCTCAGATAGTGAAGCAATCCTTGTCCAAATGCAGCAATATCTGAACAATATCTAAGCCTGCACTGTTAAGTGGCAGGTAACATTCACACCACACAAATGCTCGGCAATGACCTCTCCAATAAGAGATCTAACTATCGCCCCTATACTATCAAAGCAGGTCAAAGGCTAGAAATCTTGTGATGAGTAACTCACCTCTCGTCTCCTTAAAACCTGCCCATCATCTGCAAAGCATGAGTCAGGAATGAAATGGAATATTCCCTACTTGCTTAGATGAGTGCAGCTCCAACAGCACTTAAGAAGCTTGACACCATTCAGGACAAGCAGCCTGCTTAATTCCTACTCTTCCATAAACATTCAATCCTTCGAATAATAGAATCCTACAGTGCAGAAGGAGGCCATTTGGCCCATCGGGTCTGCACCTACCCCAATCCTACCCAGGCCCTCTCCACATAACTCTATGCATTTACCCTAGCCAGTTCCCCTGATCTTAGGGGGAATTTAGCATGGCCAATCCACATAACCTTCTACCACTGATGAATAGTGGCGGCCATGTATGCCATCTGCAAGATGCACTGCAGGAACTCACCAATGTTCCTTATATAGCATCTTACAGAATACTGCAAGGCCTGGATAGAGTGGACATGGACAGAATTTTTCCACTACGAGGAAAAGCCAAAACCAGAGGACACAACCTCAGGCTAAAGGGACAGAGATGAGGAGGAATTTTTTCAGTCAGAGAGTGGGTGAATCTGTGGAATTCTTTGCAGCAAAAGGCTGCAGAGGTTGGGTCATTGAGTGTCTTTACGACAGAGATAGGTTCTTGATTGATAATAGAATCAGGGTTACGGGAAAAAGGCAAGAGAATAGGGATGAAAAAGAGAATCAGACATGATTGAATGGCAGAGCAGACGCAATGGGCCAAGTGACTTAATTCTGCTCCTGTGTCTTATGTCCATAAACCTTTGACCACTATCAACTGGAAGGACAAAAGTGGTAGATACCTGGAAACAACAACACCTGGAGTTCCCTCCAAGTCATTCACTAGCCTGACTTGGAATGATACTGACTTTCCTTCACTATCATTGGGTCAAAATTCTGGAATTCCATCCATGACACACCAACCCCTCTGGGACTGCAGTTCAAGAAGACAGTTCACCACCACCTTCAGAAGGGCAATTTAGGGATGGGCAATAAATGCTGATCCAGTGAGTGATGCCCAAAACCTGCAGATACATTTTTGAAAAGCAGAACAGATCTTTCAGCTACATCAGCATTGAATAGTCTTCACTAAAATGTTAAGCTGCTTTTCTCTTTCCAATGCTGAGGAACCTGCTTTTATTTCAGATTTGCTGCATGTTGATCTTTTCTTTGTGAAACTTCTGCCTGAATGCTACAGATAACAATGGCAGTCACCAACAGTAAAACTGTGTGCAGGAGCCCTCTCTCTTGTTTTTCTAATGTGTGAAAATAACAGAGCAGCATTGATTCTTTGCATCTCCACCAGCCACATTCTATTGATCTGTTTTGCATTTTGTAGAATAATACCGTAGTTTCCATGGTGATGGTGTTGCACAATCCAGCTTCCTATCGATACTCTGTTTGCATGCACCCCATGCAAGCATCTTTGAGAGATATTTTTACCGTTTTCCTTGTTATTTCTGTGAAATATCCCTGGCATTGAAAGTGAAAATAACTAACACAAAACAGTAATTTATGCATATGAAATTACATTATAGTCAAAAGCACGAGTATTCGTGGACTCATTTAAAGATGAGCTTTAGGTACTATCATTAGTTGCAGAGCAATAAAATTAAGATTTAAAGGTAAGTAATAAAAAAAATTGAGCCATTTTATGATATGGAATGTTCATTTTAGAATAGACTCCACAATAATGGGTGCTACTGTCATTTTGATTGATCACCCAGCCCATGTTAGACACAATGTTCTCCATGCTCTGCATGCAGCCTGAAAACATATTTGAGCTGGACTCCTCCATGCTCCATGAGCCTTATGCAAGCTCACTAGCTGGCTACATTATGCACCTAACATTTCCAAACATATGCTCATCAGCCTTTTTCGGTGGTCTGGAAACTGGAACAGTATTTCAGTTCTCTGCAGCAGAGCTATTTTGCAATCTCACCCTCTTATAAGCTGAAATGTTCCACATCCCTGCCCTCACTCTCAAATCCTGAAGTTGTGGGTGAACTTCCCTCACAAGAAAGAAGCACATTTGCCACTGACAATCTTGAGTTGATTAGAGAATGGCCCTGTCATTTTGAAATTGCTGAAATGCCGTGTTTCAGCTGTGAGGTGTGTGGAAGTGAGAGTTACTGAAGTGATGAGTATCAGGACAAGGATGTGCAATAAAATGCCTTGCACTGTTTGCTGGCTAGTACCAGGGGAAGGAAGTTTTGTGTGTAGTGGGGTAGGATGTGTTAAAGAGTACTTTGGCAACTCTAGTGAGATCATTGAATTTCTTACAACATTGTTTCCCTGAGAGTTGGACACCAATCATTCATGCTCTCTCTGATGTTTTCCAATGTGGTGATACTGCTTTGAATTTCCTTCAGCAGATTTCTGACCAATGACAGCCTCATCTAAGCGTAGTTTCATTATACATATTTATTCTGGCTTCATCAGTATGTTTTTTTGATATTGATAGTACATGCTGGGACAGCTTTTAGATTGAGTTGAGAAACCACTTTGCTGTATCTTTTAACTCTCATAAGCATGTAGATTGCCTTATAGGAATGGAATCCTGGATCATAATAAATCCAGAGAGTATAATCTGTAAATTCAGTTCTGTACAAATGATCACATCCCTCAGGATTTGAAACAGAGGCTTCTGCCTCAAGCATGAACGGGTAAAGTGATGTTCTCTCACATAATGATAGAGTGGGTCCCAGAAATTTCTTGTCCTTTCTTATCCTTCAACATCTCTTCAGTCAGTTTATACTCTTATTCCTCGCATTTTTACCAAACCACTAAACATCACATGTAGGTGGTTTGCACCTTCCACCAATCTGTCCATTCCACTAACCTGCCTATACTTACTTGATATCACAGAACTTGAGTATAGCTCAAAAATGAGACATTCTATTGAATCTTTTCATCTTGCACTCACGGGTAAAGGCACAAGAATGGCAAATTTCAAAGAGAACAGCAATACCTCATGAGATAAAAGCAAAATACTGTGCATGCTGATGTGGGAAAATCTCAGCAAGTCTGACGGCATCTGTGGAAAGAGAATAGAGCCAACTTTTCAAGTTTGGATGACCCTTTATCAGAGAGCCCCAAAGAACCCTGTTTAGATTCTGAACACATGACAAAAGATGATGGCAGCAGATGGCCAGTAAAAGACACGGAAAATTTTACCAAACAGCTACAGACTTGGCAAGTCACGAGATCTTTGAAAGAAGGACCTTAGGAACAGAAACTTACTAAAACGTTGCAGCATCATGAGTGCAACAGATTCAATCTGAGACACATACCTGAGTCCGAACAGCAGTGTGCGCAGACTTGACATGAACAATTTCATCCACTTTATGCTTAGCTCGAATTTTTGGCATGCCTTCCTCCTTAGTAGAGAGCATAATTAATTTTGTATGACTTGGAGAGTTTTGACGATTTTTTTTAACCATCTAATTCAACTTTGTCATTGTTGACTTTTGACTTTCAATGTAGTCCCATCGGGACCCTGTAATTTGAGGGTTACAATGTAATCTGAGCCATTTGATTTTGTCTGATAGAATAGAAACACCTGCTCCTGTGTCTAGTGAACATTTTTCATGTGGCTCATTATGGTTCAGGTGCATTAAGATAATGTTGTGACACTTCTATAAATATAGCATGCTAACACTTGAATGAGCTCTGATGTGATTCATTTGGATTTGTAGTCTTTAAGGTGACACAAACACCCCACACCTGTTCCTCCTCCTCCCTCCACCCTCTCCCCCCAAACTTCATAGGAATATTCCAGGCTAGGTCTATGTCTCATGGAATCACATACATGTGCAGGCCAGGGCCTTTTGTGAGCCATGCACAAAAAGTGCCTGTCACATGTTTATCTGTTGCAACACCCTAGCATTGTCAGTACTACATGTGGATATTCGTCTTCAGTTGTCCAGGTGAACTGATCTGCATCTCCACCCACTCCTGATAATCCAGCTGTCATGCAGTATCTCAAGGTCTCCATCATGAAGCTCTGCATAGTTGAGAGCAATCATGACTTATTTGAACTATTTTAACTTTTCATTTCTGGTCCAAAACATTTGCCTCCCCATCCCCATACAACCTACAGCCCTCACACACTCATCATCAATGAATCCTCCCCCTTCCCCCAGGTGTAACATTTGACCTTTTTAGTTACTGTTCAATACAGGTGAATTGCTATGTCCTCTATAGCACCATTGAAGCAGCAACAGTTCCAGTCTTCATTGGAAGAATGGAAACCACATTACCACTGCAGACCAATCATTACTCCCACCAGTCATGTTGAGTCATTATTTCTGTTAGTGGCCAGCATGAAGCCATTTGCATCCCATTAATGGGATGCAGATGAAGACCTGACCAGGATTGTCTCCCTTTTTCCAATTATCTGCACCACCCATGAGATATCAGTCTAATCGGGACATGTCTGGACCAATATGTGCACATATTGGTACTTATTGTAAGAATGCCTGAGGTATCTTGTGGAGATCAGATGATAGAGTCCTCCCGTGACCGTGGACTCTGGAACATAAGGTGTAGCAGTGCATGGATGAAGCATCAACCGCATGGATGAAGCATCAACCACATGGATCTTTTTGCTGTAGTAGTTTCTAGAGCGAGATGGATATTTTCAGTGCAGGTGAATGGCAACATGGGGTACTGTTGAGTAACAATGGCCTGTGCTATGTGGGGAATAAACAGGGGAGAGAGGAATGAAATGGGTGTGTATGCTTTGTGGGGATGGTGGGCAGAGAAGATTGGGAATGGTAGGGCAAAGTGAGAGATGCTACAGTGATCCATCATGGTGCAGTTGTGATGGATATGAGGTGGCAGTATGCCGCTGTGAACAGTATGGGAAGTTATGGAGGTCTGACTAGGCATGGGGGTTGAGCAGGTACAATTGGATATGATGGGTGTACAGGTGTGAATGGGCATGGGTGGACAAGAGAGGAAAGAGGTTCAGAGGGAGGAATCCATTGTGTCAACTGATGAATCATGAGGACATTCTGAGGGAATTGTTGACAGGAAGGGATGATCAAAATTAAAGGGTCATGGAAACCAGCAGAGTGGCAGGGTTAGTATTTGATAACAGCAGTTGAAGGGGCACTGGAGAGATATGGAAGTAAAAGCAGATTCTGAGGATCGGCAGATTGAAGGAGAGGCATGGGGGTAGGGGGAAGGTAGAGGACATGAACATTCACCTGTATTGAAGGGTAACTGGAAATATCAAATGTTACACCTGGGGAGGGAGGGTTCATTGATGTTTGAGTGTGTGAGAATTGTAGGTCATATGGAGAGGGGGAGGCAAATGTTTTGGACTGGAAGCGAAAGGTTACGATGGTTCAGATGAACCATGGCTGCTCTCAAGTATGCAAAGCTTCATGGTGGAGACCTTGAGATGCTGCATGGGAGTTGGGTTATCAGGAATAGGTGGAGATGCAGGTCAGCTCACCTGGACAACTGAAGGGGAATATCAACATGTAGTACTGAATGCTAGGGTGTTGCAACAGATGAGCATGTGAAAGGCACTTCTTGTGCATGGCTCACAAGGCTCTGGCAAATACTTTGCCTCCTACACATGCATGACTCCATGAAACATAAACTTAGCCTGAGGTATCCCTATGAAGTTGTGGGGAGGAGGAAGAGGCATGGGGTGTGCATGCAACCTTAAGGACTACAGACTGCAAATGAGTCACATCAGACCTCATTCAAGTGTTATTGTGCTCTATTTATAGAAGTGTCATAATATTAACAATCATGCACCTGTGGAACTACATTAAAAATGTCCATTAGACACAGAAGCAGGTGTTTCTATTCCAGCAGACAAAATCAAATGGCTCAGACAGATTACATTGTAACTCTCAGATTACAGGGTCCTAGTGGCATTATATTGAAAATCAAAGGCCAATTCTTGGCAAAGTTAAATTAGATGGCTAGAGAAATCATCAAACCTCTCCAAGTCATACAAAATCAATTATGCTGTCCACTAAGCAGGAAGGTATGCCAAAAATTGAAGCTAATCCATAAAAGTGGATGAAGTTGCTCATGTGTATTACCGCAGTTCACTTACAATCAATTTTCAGAATTATTTACAGACCGTGGAAAACTAAAGGCAGAGTATCAATTGACCGTGTGAGCCGATGCTAAACCACTCTGTCTCTTTACACTTAGCAAAGTCTCTCTCACACTCTTGGACAAAGTCAAGTTTATTTCTTTATTAGTGTTACAAGTAGGCTTACATTAACACTGCAATGAAGTTATTGTGAAAAAACCACATTCTGGCACCTGTTTGGGTAAATTGAGGAAGATTTAGCATGGCCAACTAGTACATCTTTTGGACTGCGGGAAGAAACCAGAGCATCTGGAAGAAGCCCACACTGATGTGGAGAGAATGTGCAGACTGTGATCAAGCCTGGAATTGAACCCAGGTCCCTGCCGCTGTGAGGCAGCAGTGCTAACCACTATGCCACTGGGATGAAACTGAGAAGATGTTAGCACGAAGAGTTATTTCACTGGTTACCCTGCCAATAAAATGGTGTTTAGGATCACGTGGTCCCAAAATCAAATGGCCCTCTAAGAATCTGCCAGCATTTAACTCAACTGAACAGATCAGTAGAATATGAGAACCCCTTATTGCATGATAATATTGCCAAATGAAGCGAGAGCACTCTATTCACCAAGTTGGAAGCAAACAGCAGATTTTGGCAGTTACCTCTGTACAAAGAATCTTAATTGCAAATCATATTTATAATAGCATTTGATCATTATTGTTTTACTAGATTACCATTCAGAATTGTGTCCACTCCTGAAATTTTCCAGACAACAATGTATCAAACTCCAGAAGACATTAAAGGAGTAATGTTCTATATGGATAATGTACTTGTACGTGGTTCCACAAAAGAAGAACATGACCCCAAGTTAAAGCAAGTTAAGAGTTTTACAGGATGTAGGCCTCATATTGAATGAAAAATGTGAGTTCACCAAAGCTGATATCAAATTTCAAAGTCATATAGTACAAGCCACTGAAATCACAGTTGATCCATAGAAAAGCAAAAATAATCAGAGAATTTTCCACAACTCTGGAAAATAACTGAGCTTCCAAGATTTCTTAGGCTGGTCAACCAAGTGGCAAGTCCCCATCAAATTTGGCAGAAGGCAGTGGTTCTTTGGGACCACTTTTGAGACATGGTCAATAGTGCTGCTGGACCAGCAAAATGATCAAACAACTTTTAATCTCCTCTGAAATGTTGCCACATTATGAACCAGAATTACCAACTACAGTAGCAGCAGATACATTGTCAAAGGGTCTGGAGGCATTATGAGTTCAATTGTAGAGAGATGTTAAATGTAAACCAATTTACTATGCTTCAAGGTCATTATCAGAAACAGAACAAAGATATGCCATAATTGAAAAGGAAACCTTGTTAGAAATGTGGGCATGTGATAAATTCTCAGACTTGCACGATGGGATTGTGGTTCAAAATTGAAACAGACATAAGGCATACTCAAGGCACCTGAGAGATTAACCATGTGAAGTCTGAGAAATTTTGGAATGGGGGAAAATGCAGATGGATGTAAATAATATAGTGGTAAATACTTGTGGAGAATTGGTAGATTACAAGCTTAACATCAGAAGCTCCGAATGTGATGATAGAAGGAACAGAATTTGCAACCTTGCACAAGGATCTAATATGCACATACTGGCTCTTAATAGGAAGGAGTAATGGATTTAACAAACTATAGTCCTGAACGAATTATTTCAGAAAAATAGACAAGCTCCAGAAAAACCCCGTTTAGACCCTGTCTGCATGACAAATCAGCAAGAAGTCCTATTCACCCATTGCCAGGTGCTTTCTTACCCATATTGCTAGTCAAGTAATAGCTCGTTTTTAAAATTTTCAGTTTTGTTTTCAAATCCCATTGTGGTCTTTCCCCTCCCTATATCTGCCATCTCCTCCAGCTCCGCAATTCTCCCATGATTCTGTTCTCCTCCAATCAGGCTTCTTGTGAGTTCTCAATTATAATTAATACATAATTGGTGGTCTTATCTTTAATTGCCTAGGTTCAAAGCTTCTCAATTTCCTCCCTGTACCACTACACCTCACTTTTCTCTAAAACACACCTTAAAACTACCTCTTTTACCAAACTTCTGGTTATCTGCTCTAATATCTTCTTATGTGGTTCCATGTCAGATTGTTTTATAATGCTGCAATTTCTTCAGCCATCCCCAACCATCGGTGGGGGGCATGGTGACACAGTGGTTAACCTTGCTGCCTCACAGCACTAGGGACCCTGATTTAGAATCCAGCCTTGAGTCACTGTGTGTGTGGAGTTTGCATGTTATCTTTGTGTCTGTGTGGGTTTCTTCCCACAATCCAAAAATTGCCTCTTAGTATCAGGGGAGCTAGCAAAATAAATATATAGCGTTAAGGGGACAATGCCTGGGTGGGCTCAATGTTGATGCAGGCTTCATGGGCCTATTGGCCGCCTTCTGTACTGTAGGGATTCTATGAAACTCCATTCCCATGTCACTGCTTCCTCATAACTTTCTCTGGCTGAAGCAAACCAATTCCAGTCTCAGCATTCTATTTGAGCCTGAGTTGAAATTCCAACCCCATATTCTTGTCACCGCAAAGACTGCCTGCTCATACCTTGTCTCTGCCTATCTGATGCTGACACTCTTGTTAATGCAACTGTCACTTCCAGAGTATAGCATTGCTCTCCTGGCTAGCCTCCAATCCTTCACCTGCTATAAATCTGAGGACATCCAAATTTCTGCTGCTTGGATCCTAATTTGCACCAAGTCCTAATCTGTCTTTCTGTAAAGATCATAAATTTGAAATACTTCTTCAGATCTAAGTAGAGCCTCTATTTGAAATTAAAGAATCTAAATTTGATCTTTTAAAATTAATTGACAGCTAAAAGAGCATTGTTAACCCATGACTCTGCACTGCAATATCATCTTGCCCTGTCCAAAACAGTAGCTGCTTCTTGTCATCCTTGCCAAGGAAATTGTTAGGACTACAACTACTCATTTGTACAGAAACATGATGTCGAGTCACTTGAATGTAATCTCTTGAGGAGTATTCAAATGTTCCCATCTACTTGTATTTAAAGTTAGATCTTTTGAAAATTCACTTGTGGAAGCAACTTTATATTCCATCATTCATTTTGATTGTATTTATGAACTTTACAGATTTTGGTGCTGTTGCTAAATGCTGCTGCTAATCAGTACACAGTAAGCATTTTACAAGCTACTGTTTCATTGTGTATTGATTGTTAGCAAGGTGATACTTCTCTAGCTGTTTGGGTAATACATTTTTTTAAAATAGGGCAGTATTTCAAAATTACCTGTTTTAAAAGTAAATTGGAATTTTCTTTTATTCTTTCATGAGGTGTGAGTGTCATTGATTTGGCCAGCATTTATTCACCATTAATTGTCCTTGAGTAGGTGGTGGTGAGCTGTCTTTTTGAACCCCTGCAAGACCAGATGGTGTAGGTACAGTGATGTTAGGAAGGGAGAATGGATTATCATGCCAGTCATTGTTCATCAGTGCATGTCAACCATATTTAGTTACATTATGGATGTTCTTGTGCTATTGATTGGAGGTATAAAGTTATCCTTCAATGTAATTCTGAATAGTGAAGACTGCTATTGGCGCTTGTGACGTTGCACTTCTGGATGCCAGTTTTTCATCTACATCTGTCAAGCAGCACTAAATCATAATCAGAAGTGGGGGAAGTTAGCTCAGTTGGCTAGACAGCTACTGTATAGTTCAGAGTAACACCAGCATAGATCCCCATAATGGCTGAAGTAAGACTTGGAAACCTGCCTCCTTGCCTTGCCATGTAGTAGAATTGTGGCATATGCTGTGGTTCACTGACCCTCGAATAATCTAAGATGCTATCTAGAGAAGTAAGGGTGAGTGGTACAAAAGTAGGAAGGAAGATTGGTGGTGTCAGTAAGTACATATTTTAATTGCATTTGGATTTCTTTTTAAATTTATCCATATTTGATTTTTTTCCATTCCATTGAATGGAGACATTCATACAAGAGAGGAAATGTCTTTCACGTATCCTGACAGTAACACTATTGAACAAATGCGATCATTTTAACACTTACAAGTAGAAAATTGTACAGACTGATCTACCTTGATAAATCCTGATAATTCACACAATTTACTTCAAGGCTCCTATTGATTTCTCCATTAGATCCAAATGCACCAACAGTTATTGTCCTGTGAGCATGGAGAGCATAACTTTGTGTGTATTTAGAACATCTTTGCATCAAGCCCATGTCAAAGAATAGGTCAACAGTTCACTGTAGCACTATGGGAGTGCTGCATTGTCAGCCGTGTTGTCTTTTGGATGCGACGTGAATCTGAGATTCCTGCTGTCTGTTCAGCTAGACATAAAAGAACAATAAAAAGTCTCACAACAGAAAGTCCAACAAGTTTATTTGGTAGCACAAGCCACGAGCTTTCAGAGCACTGTTCCTTCATCAGGTGAGTGGTGTTCACAAACAGGCATATAAAGACACAAACTCAATTTACAATATAATGGTTGGAATGTGAGTCTTTACAGATAATCAAGTCTTAAAGGTACAGACAATGTGAGTGAGGAGAGTGTTAAGCACAGGATAAAGAGATGTGTATTGTCTCCAGCCAGGACAGTTAGTGAGAATTTGCAAGCCCAGGCAAGTTGTGGGGGTACAGATAGTGTGAACTCAAGATCCTGGTTGAGGCCGTCCTCATGTGTGCAGAACTTGGCTATCAGTTTTTGCTCAGAGATTCTGCGCTGTTATGTGTCGTGAAGGCAACCTTGGAGAACACTTACCCGAAGATCAGAGGCTGAATGCCTGTGACTGCTGAAGTGTTCCTCAACAAGAGAAGAATACTCCTGCCTGGTGATTGTTGAGCAGTGTTCATTCATCTGTTGTAGTAGCGTCTGCATTGTCTTCCCAATGTACCATGTCGCAGGAGATCCTTTTCTGCAGCTTATCAGGTGGACAACTTTTGTCTCCATAGACATAAAAGAACCCATGGTGTTATTTAAAGAAAACTGGAGTTTTGGTGTTCTTGCCAACTTTTAATCCAACACAACTAGAATAGATGATCTGGCCATTTATCTCATTCCTGTCTGTGGATGTAACACAAGACAAGATGGCTGCCGTCTTTCACTTCATTACAATGATTTTACACTTCGAAGAATTGCCTTGTCTGGAAGGAAATTTGGAACATTCTAGATGGTGATAGCTATTGTATAAACACAAGTTTGGTTTTTCTAACTGGCAGTGTTTCACCTCAGTTGTTATACTTTAAAAATCTTTTCACTTCAAGGGAATGGAGGACAGGCTCAGTGTTTGGAAATTCACTTTGAACAAACAGAGGTTCAGCAGTATATTTTAGTTCTCTTTTTGCTTTATTTCACGATTGAAAACAAAGGCAGGAGTAGTGTGTTAACTGGGGGGGCAGACTTTGTTCTCTGGCTTTTTGGACATAAGGGGAAGAGGGTGAGTTGGGGTGTGGGTTCTCATTAAGACAAAGGGCTGCAGCTGCTGCGATCAGGAAAAACGGCTGAGAGTTCTCTGCGAGCTACCAGGCAGAACGTAAGGGAGGACGGTAGCTGATCAAAGGGACACGTCCTGCAGCAATCTGAAGATTTTAGTATATTTGCCATAGTACAACTTGGAGGAGAAATTGTCAGAATGCACTGCTGGTGGTTTGGATATCTCCAAAACCTGAGGAAAGCACCATTATTTTTAGGTGTGAACATTTTGCACCTTAATCCCAATAAGACTTAACCTGGAGTCCCTTATCCCCATGGTAACCAAGGCACTGAAGCTTGTTGTCAACACAGCAAATTGCCCAGAGGATACCTGAGTGAATCCTGCTCTGTCCTATGCAGGGAAGAAATCCAGAAAACAAAATAAAATCCGTTCTATCAATTATGTTTTCGAAATATATTTCAAAAAGATTCAGATTGACAGCATATACAGAACTGTACAGATTTAGCTGCAGTATGCAATCCTTTAACAGATTGATCTGAACAGCTGCTGTTATGGTTGCCATGGAGAAGATTTATTCTCCTAAATTTGCACTGCTTTGCTAGACTGCTGAAATTTGTAAAAGGCGCAGAATTAAGAAGCAATGTGGCATATTTCCATCCTTCTGTCCCAGCAGCTCCTGTAGGAGTATAGCTTTGAATGATTAATGTCACATTCCCAGGCAGTGTAATAGATTCAGCTATTTTATGTGTGGGTCTAGGATATTGTATTCAGCACAACCTATTAAGAAAGTATTATTATTTTAAGACAGATCAATGGATGCAAATCTAATGCATGTAGGTTTGAGCTGTTGTTAATGCAATCTTTTCATGTGATGGGGGACAAAGCATCCATCATCTGGGCAAAAGGTTTAAGATTGCAAAGATTAAGGTTTTATGGAATTAGGGTGAGAATAACACACTGAATTGGTGAAAATGAAAAAGTAAGAGTTAGAATTAAAGGATGGCTTTTTAGAGTGACTTGGTAGTGTTAAGTTTCTGGTGCCACCTTTGTTCAAATAAAAATCAATTATTTGGATAGACTGTAGCCTGGTGGTATCGAAATTTTCAATTGATAACCAAAAAAAAGTTTGAATTAATTCTTTAGAAGACTGAAGGAAGTTGTTATGCTAAGACATAGATTAGGGTTTGAGAAGCAGAAGAAATTTAATGATTGTAAAATGAGTTGATTCATTTGGTTAAAAAAAAATTAACAGCAATAATTGTACTCTGAATGGAAATAAACTTGATATGCAGTATTACAGACAAGGTTGAGAGAGTACTGAAATTTCTATATCGTTTCCCTTGCTGTTCAAAATAAGTGTATTTTTGAAAAGGAAATTTTGTGTATTTCTCAACCTTTGAGTCTGTTTGCTTTTTAAACAATCAGCAGCAAGCTTTTGTGGAGTTTAATTAAGAAGGATTATTTATTCACACATTCACTCTGAAAGTCTCAGTATTATGTCACTCACATGCATGCATACACGTACATGGGCATATACACGCACATGTACACATACTCGAGAAAGATACAGTTCAAGAGGGTAGTGCATTTTTACAAGTTCTAGTCAAAGGAATAGTTCATTGTCCACATGTTTGACAAAGCAGTCATTGTGGATCTGTTGAAGAACGTGGTTCACTCCGAAAATGTAGTCTTTCTGGTTGGTATTGCTGTGTGGTACATCAGCATTGTTGCAGCATTCCCTCGTGGGGATGGTTTTTTTCAGCACATCACAAAATTGGTGATTTGTGATTTATTTTAACCAATAAGTCAAGTTTCTGTTCTAGTAAACTCTGAAAAAAAATGGCTGGAGAGACCTCTAAGATGTCACATCTCCAGGTTGGTTTGCAATTGGTGTTCTGCAGACTGCCCAGGCTCTCTGCTTCTTGGGCTAATACATTTGTTAACTGCACGCAGTTTCAGAAACATGGTGACACGTTTCAGTGCCTTCCTTTATTCACATACTGGGTTGGAGCCAGGATGGTTGATACACAATGGTGAAATGATTGGTAATCCATTGACATTCCAGCCATGATTTGCTCCCTGGAAGACATATTTTATTGGATCTCTTTCATTGAGCTGGTAAGTTTGGTCACTTTGCACCTGTAAAACCCATTTGCATTTGAGAACCTTCCAGGGGCATTTTCAGACTGGAGTTAATCATTTATGCAAAAGCCATCTGATCCTTGGCAGCCATCTGAATGGTCTGTTTCATGTCCATTTTTAAATGAAAGACAGTTCCAGAAAATTATATCTTTTTTACACAGAGGGTGGTGAATGTCTGGAATGCACTGCGTGGGGAGGTGATGGGAGCAGGTAAGATAGCGGCATTTAGATGAATACATGAATAGGATGGGAATGAAAGGATGCAGACTCTGTAAGTACATACGGTTTTAATTTAGGCAGGTGTTATGATCGGCTCAGGCTTGGAGGTCTGAAGGGCCTGTTCCTAAGCTGTGCTGTTCTCTGTGTTCTCTGAATGTGGTCTGTATTTATAAATAGGACATGTCTTCACTGGGCAAGGCAGATTATTTCAAAGGACATTACATGTTGATATGACCGCAGTAAAAATAATTATGGAATTCTAGGTTTTATCATGATATGTACAATATAAAAGTTGAGAGGTAATGATGAGCCGATTTAGAAACTTAGGAACTCAATTGCAGTGCTTTGCCCATTCTAGAAGAAACACATTGAAGGTTTTGAAAGGCTGCAACACAAATTCATTAGGAAGGTATCTGGTATGGGAAAATACAAATAAGGAGAAACATTTGGAAAAAATCATATAAAATAGTTCAAACATTATAGTTTACTGTGATTTACTATTTTTTTTAAAGAGGCATATTCATACACTCTGGTTATCAAAAATATTCAGGGTAGTCCCAAAATCTTTTTTGAAAGCTTACCTTTTTTTGTTTAAATTTGATGCTTGATAATTATTGAAAATTCACACTAGAGTATTTAAACACTCTTGCACAGCAGCATTGCTTTGTTAGAGATAAGACGGAAATTATGAATGGGTTATGTTTGTATTTTATGTCCTAACCCTTTATTTCTTATCCATAAATAAACAATTTCCTATGTAGAATGAAACTGCAAAGAAGAATTTTCTTCAGAAAGTTTCATCAAAGGAAGAAGAACAGGAGCTGAGTTTTATGAGGAAAGGAGATGATATCAAGGCTATCAAATTTGACAAAGATGTGAAGGATAAAAGCCAAAATAAACCAGAATTAACAACAAAGAGGTCCTTGAGTATAGCAAGAAATCTGCCACAGCAGTTAAAGGAGCCTTGTGGAAGTAAAAACCTGAGAAGCAAGGCTGGTATACAGTCATCACTACAGAAGGAGCAGAGGCCAAAGGTGAAGGTTACAACTATTATGAGTCATTGTCATTCAATTTTGCATTTCTTATGTTAAAATTGAATTCAATGATCCAGTTTAATGATACTTTTTATAAAAACACAGCATGGAGATAATGTCATTCTAAGTATGAGTGCTTTTGTCATGATTCGTTTCACAATACTTTCAAGATGTCGTTAAGAAAGTACTAAACATATAAATTATACAACAGTGAAAAATATAATTTTAACTGAATTATTTTGGAAAGCCCTTGTTTTAAATTTCCAATTCCTGGTTACTGTTGCATGGTTCCACTAATACCAATATCACCTAACTAATTAATGTGCTTAGGGAGTTGGGTAAGATTTTCAATCCAGATCGGGGTGAATACAGAGGTAAGTGTGCATGCACAAAAGTTCATGCCACTGGTTGGCATGCTGATTTACCAGCACTGGCCTGCCACAGGGCCATGTTTCTGGAGGCAGAGTTGGGATTGGCAGGACAGCCCATCTGTAGACAGTGGAGCTAATTAAGCTAGTTAAATGACCTTAAGGCCTATTGACAGACACCAACTGGGATTTTCATCAGGGAATAGGTGAGCTGCCTGGAGGCAGCCCCTGGCAGCATTTAGGATGGCTGAAGCTCCAGGCAGGCTTTGAAGCTCATGCTTGCCTGACTATACCTGTAGCTGCAGGTTGCCCTGTACTGATATACTCACTTGGCAATGATGGCCCAGCTATTGAGGCCATTTTTCAAATTTAAAAGTTCTAAAACTCAGAGAGGGTTCCTTAGACTGAATATGTTCTTTCTGATCTCTGAACCAGCACTCCTGATCTGGAGGATCTCCCATTGGTTCTTCAGGTTTGAGAGCTTGCCTCCATTCTTAAATGGATACTGAGCTGACCTCTGGTCATAATTTTTCAATTTTGGGGACATTCATTCTCAGGTGACTCTTTCTCCTGCAGTGCTGTGTTTCACTCTATTTGGCCCTAGCGCTAAGATCTGGACCCAAAACCCAAAATCTTGCCCTTGATGTTAGCAAGGTTTAATCATGAGGACCATTACAATTGCACTTAGTGTTGATCTCTCCTG
Organism: Sphyrna mokarran; assembly: GCA_024679065.1. Taxonomy (NCBI): domain Eukaryota; kingdom Metazoa; phylum Chordata; class Chondrichthyes; order Carcharhiniformes; family Carcharhinidae; genus Sphyrna; species Sphyrna mokarran. The sequence continues at coordinate 41,463,418 of JAGIQG010000015.1, forward strand.
AATCACTGAAGGAATTTCTTATTTAACTCCACCAGATACTTCAGCGCAGTACCAAAGAAGTGCTTCACATCGACTTTATAAACACCCTGTACAGCACCTTTCATATTCTTGGACATGTGATACTCTGCCTGTAACAAATGTATTTTTATCATGTTTTTTTGTAGGGGGGATGGTTAAAATTCAGCTCAGTTTAACACGGTGCCTATTTGTCTGCACTAGGCAGCTCTCATGCTGAGAATGCAGGCTAATGATTGATTGTCCTTTGAATGAGACTTTTAACTGACTTAACATTGCCTTCACCCAACAGATCTGATGGATATTAAAGATCTCACAGCAGTATTTTTGTAGGACTCATAGCCTGTTCACCAAACAAAAATAGATTATCTTGATTATTCATTGCATTGATGTGAGATTTGCTGTGCCATATCATTACTAAGTTTACATAAATCACTGCACTTCAAAGCAATTCACTGAAATGCTTGATGAAAGGCTTTTTAGAATCATAAAATCTCTACAGTGCAGAAGGAGGCCATTCAGCCCATGAGTTTGCACTGACCACAAGCCTATCCATCCCCATAACTCCACGTATTTACCCTGCTAATCCCCCTGACATTAAGGGGCAATTTACCATGGCCAATCAACCTAACCCGCACATTTTTGGACTTAAATATTCACAAATGCCCTTTGCAGATGAATCCTGGCAGATTTTTCTAACCCTCTGGGAAAGAAACACTGTGATCAACTACTTACTGTCAGCTGAATTTAGTTGGTACTGGTTGTGGACTCAACCTTGGTTTAATTTAATACTGGGCATTACTGCTAAAGACTTCAATGAAATGTTCCTATTCATATTTTACATTATTGAATAAGATTTTAAATTGATGCATTGCAGAAGCGAATCATAGATTTACACTTCCAGATAAAAATTGGGGACATTTGTCTCTGCCACTTACATTGTTCGACAGATAAAGTTTTCAGTTGAAAAATGAACTTTATATTACAAATCTATTAGCACAGATAATGGGAGTAAAAAATTGGTGATTTAAAAATAAGGCTAGGAATTCAAATGCTTATATTTCAGAGAAATATAAAAAGTGAAAAAAAAACTTTGTCTTTCACTCTATTCACCTGTGGCTGCTATTACTGCTTATAGCTATTCTTACCAGGAGATCTGCTGTCATATTATGTCATGCATGTCTGTCTTGCGCCACCTTCACCCATCCATTGTTGCTTTTCTGCAATTGCACTTTGATTTTTATCATCCAACTATACCAAGGTCGAACCTTCTTATTGCTGCTTTTGCCTTTGCCCTCCAGAAGGAATTTCTAGATTTTTAGCTCTGACCAAGTAGCCTAGCTATTGATGTTTTTCTTTCTGTTTGTCACCTTTCAGAATTCCTTTTGCTCTTAATTTTTCTGTATATGGAATTATAAGCAAAAATCTTAGTTTCCACATTTCAAAATCTCCTATTTTCTTTATCGTCCAGGTTTCTGAGGCATACAGGAAAGTGGATTGAATGTAGCATCTTATGCGTTTTTTTCCCCTTGTTTCTAGCTTGAGTTTTCTTGTTCTTAATGCATTTTTCATCTTCACAAAATTAGTCTATCCTCATTTCTGCATCACATCTGCCTTCTTCTGTTTTTCTTGTCCTAAATAGTCAGATTTATCCTCGTGTTCCAGTGTGACACCTGTTCACTTAAATTTTCACTCTCGTTTGTTCTAATGTATTCCTTCTAACTACCATTGCTTTTGTCTTTTTGGTGTTCATATTTAATCAATTTTCTAAACTTATAGATGCTGCTTAATCTATGATATTTTGTTGGGCCTCTTTGATTCTGTAAGAAGCACTATGTCATCAGTATAGCACAAGTTTGTTACATTCTTGTCCCCAATTGTTAATCTGGAAGCACGTCTAATTCTCTGAAAATTTGTTCTGTGTACACATTGAATAATTTGGGCAACAGTACGCAGCCTTGTCATACTCCTCTCTTCACTTGAAGCATATCTGATCGTCTTTCTACTTGCCAGATGCTTGTTCTTTGATTCCAATATAGGCTGTGGATTAAATCTCAAACTTTACTGTCAGTGTCACATTTGAGTGACACTTCTATTTGCTTTTGATGATAAACAATTAAGCAACTTTATTACCTATGGGCCTTATTCTCCGAGATATCTATAATGCTTTTGCTGTATCCTAATTTTTAATAATTTACAAATTTAAAATCAATTTATTCAAAACATTTGCCATCATGAAAGACTGAACAAAGTGTGGGGTGCAACGATTTGAGGGATTTGCCTCCATAGTGCCATTGCTGCAAGAAGTGAGTTGAGAGGGAACAGAACTTTTACCAACCAAACCAATTCTTATTTTGGGACGTCACATTTTTTCTGGGTCTTGGTCAGTTAATTATGCCCTTTCACTGAGGTTTTGCCACTGAGGAGGGAAATTACTTGCTGCTTTTGGGAACTACTTGCAGCACATAAAATTGGCAAGGCAAATGATAAAGCAAACAGATATTCTCTAAATGTTAAACTCCAACACCAAAGAATAGTTGCACAAGTTTTGGGAAGGAGTTCTGGTCAGATCTTTTTCCTGCTCCTGCCTCCCACAATTACTATCTCCTCCCTTTCGTTGATCTTCTGTTTTGGTCATCCAGGGGGAGCAATGACAGGAAGTTAGTCATATTCCCGATCTAATTTCTTGGCATCATTTACCTACTGCAGAAAGAGTAATGGATGGGCAGCTGATGTCATTGGTGGTGGAGAAGAGGAGGAAAAAGGGACACGGATATTGGAATGGCCAATCAATCAGACCATGTCAACTATCTTGCCTTCTCCCAGGCGTGTACATTAGAATTGAAAATTGGGAATTGATTGATTAATGTTTGAGCTTTTACATGGATTTTCATGTGTGTTTAAGATAACCTGACCTGTGCACTTTTCCACCTTCTGAAATGCAAACCTAACGAAAGGGAGGAGATTCTCCCTGGAGTGTTGTCTTTTCACACAGGGTTTGCATTTGTAATATATTTTGAGAATCATGAAGAAGTGCATCTCTGTTCTTGGAGATGACAGTCTGACTCCCAATATCGTTTAAAGGCACCATAAACCTTAACCATCACGCATTGCCCTCATCTTACCCATGCACTCTTATTTTCTATGCCCCTTCAAGATCCCCCATGCTCCTCAGATATGCATGTTATTCCCATACTCATTCTTTGTCGCCCATTTATGCTCCATTCAATTCATGTAGCATTTATTATGTACAGTCCTCTGGAGCTAGGCAAAGCAATGGTAATTCTTTTGAATTTATTGAAACATATGACACTGTAATAAAATTATCATTCAGACATATTGCCATTGATACTGCAAAATAATTTAGCCATTGAAAGAGAAATTAATTCTTTTAAGTAGCCATTAAGTTACATAAACAAATGGCCATTACTCTGAAATTGCATCAAAGGTAGGGTGCTTTGTTAGAACTTCAAAATCATCAGTCATTCCACTGAACAGTGGTGTCAATGGACCATTGACTTTTAGAATTCAGCCAAACATTCATAATAACTACAGTTATCAAAACCCCAAAAATTGAAATTAAAAAAAAGATAGTGTTTTTAGCATTTCAAATCAATCAATAGAGAGGAGCAGGTGCAGAGATTGTTTTCAACTTTCAAAATTTGGAGATTTTTTTTTCCACAGAGCTGGTCTGTACATTTATATCCCACTGCCAAAAATGACATTGAGGGTTTTCCAACTCGTATGTCCATGTTTATGAAGACATCACAGTACTTTTTCAAGTTGATACAGTACATTAATGCATTTTCTCTAATGGAACAAGTATTTTAATGTATGTCACTATTTACACAATGCAATGGTCAACTTATCTTTGTAGAACAGAGCCCTATGATAATCACTACTTTAAAAACACATTTACATTATACCACGGCATCTTACAGTTATATGTGAAGGTGTCAAAACATTTTGCACTTACCTATCAGAATGTCCCTGATTCCTTAGCATGTTTTCTCCAGTGAATTTTCCAAGGATGTATATTTTTTAGGGCTTCCAAAACCTATCCCAACACGTGAAGATTGTGTGTTGGAGTAAATACAATGCTTCTGTGGTTCCTCATCAGTGGGAATCCGCAACTTGGAAGGGATGCCTCTGCATTTTGTAGCCAGGATTTCCTGATCTGTAAAAGATGTGGGATCAGAAAACCAAAAGAAAATTGATTTTCCAGCTGTTAGGGTCCTGGACCAGAACCTTCAATTACATTAGGATGCCAGACTAGATCCCAACAGTTTTTCTATTTTGACATAAATGTGAGGAAAGGAATGATTCCACTAAGCATGTAGGAATCCTTTATATTTAAACAAATGTTATTTAATAACACAGTTTATATATGGCAACATGGTGGCACAGTGGTTAGCGGTGCTGCCTCACAGCACCAGGGACCCTTGTTCCATACTGACCTCAGGTAAGTATCTGTTTGGAATTTGAACATTCCCCATCTTTCTCTTTGGGTTTCTTCTGGATGCTCTGGTTTCCTCCCATACTCTAAAGATGTGCAGGTTAGGCTGATTGGCCATTCTAAACTGGCCCTTAGCATCAGAGATTTAGCAAAGTAAATGGGGATAGACTTATCTGGGATTATTGTCAGCGAAGGGTTGATGGGCTAAATGGCCTCCTCCTGCACTGTAGAGATTGTACTGAATAACTGTAACAAAGCGAACAACTTAATTATTAACAGTATTTAAAATTGAAATGGAAACAACTTTAACTTCTAACTTACCCATTTTTTCAGTTCCAAATAGGCAACATTTTTCTCACAGACTTAAATACCACTTTAAATTTAGTTAGCAACAATAAATATACTATAATGAGTGCAGTCAGCCTTGAAGCTTTCAGAGAGACAGTTCCAAAAATCTGCCAAATCCTTCCAAATTCAGCCGTAATCTAACTGCTTTCTGCAAAAGTTTTTTTCTTCTCTACTACAGACCCAGGCTGCACATAAACCACATCATCACATGACCCTGTCAATTACTGTGATCAGAAATCCTAGGGGAACTTAACGTAAGCAAAAGTCCGTTAACCCTACTTAACATAGCCGCTTGTAAGGCTAAAGTGAGTAATTGCAATGCTCTCCCAGCATCTGAGTTGCATTCCCCCCAGAAATACCGACTGTTTGTAGCATGTATTTTTAAACATTCCCCTTAAATATATATTTTATATATATCTCCATATAAATTGCACCATCATCATCACATAGCAAAACAGAACTAAGTTCACTGTTCCAAAACCCGATTCCCAAGTCCTTTGGAGACAAAATTTCGACCCAACACGAATAATTAAACTTTGGAGTTGACGGATATGCACAAAACTAATTTTGTATTTTCTGATACAGATATTGGCTGATGTGAATAAGGTTACTTTGACTGACCCAGTGCTGCAAAGTGAAGATTACCTCAAAAGAATATATGGAAAGGCAGTTTATCAGGGCCATCGCAGTACATATAAAAAAGACCCATATCTGAGGATGAATTCTCCTGTACCAAAGTCCAAACCTCAGAGGCCTAAACTGGTTGAGAATATTAAGGGTGAGTGATTTGTTTCATTCTAAATTGTATTTGATGTTTTACCATTTATGTTGTTCCTCAGATTTGTTCTGCTGTTCTGGCTTTAGGAAATGTCTCACAAGTCTGGTTCTGTTTAATCAGTCAGGCAAGGCTTGCACGTTTAATCTGATTCTCCCTCCAATTTGAATCTGCATTTAATTAAATGAAGAGACCATAATGATGCTGATTTACCATTAAGTAGGTCATTACCAGATGTGTTTAATTACAGCAACAATGAATGGCTTAGTAATACATGAAGATGTCTGCAATAATTTATTCATTTTATTCCTAATCATGTATATATTTGTGTTTTCAGGGGAGAAAACTTACCAAACTCACTTCAAAGGAAGCTTAATCAGATGCAAGCTACCCATATGTTACGGAGCTGCATAGATCTAAGTTGTAGTTGACTTTTCTTAGCGTTTAAAATGTAAATAATACTGACTTGGATTTGACTTTTTTGACATCTATGATAGAAATGGTTCTTTAAATTTTTTTGTAAACTGAAACTTCCTCTTCAACAAACTGAAGTTAGAAACATGAAGGAAAGGAAGATTATATAAAACAGATAGTGTTTGAGTCACTTGTTGCCCACTTGTGGTTGAAACAATTTGCAGACTACCACTACCACTCAGGCTTCTATCCATAACACCAACTTGCATTTGGATAGCAGTTTTTACACAGCAAGACAATGCATTGCGAAACTCGATTGGAGAATGACTTGAGGTGGGATTTATTGCACATGTCACTGTATGTTTTGCGGTGGCAGGAGGAGACTGGCGGTGGAATCTTCTGGTCCAGCCATTGTCAATGGGATTTCCTAATGAATGCATCCCTCACTGCCATGAAATCCGTGGTGTGCATGCATTGTCGGTGGGACTAGAAAATCCTGCTGTGTGAATGGTCAGAAAGTTCTGGCCCTGGAAATCAATTCTGCTTTATCACTTTACTGCATCTATGTACCTAACAAACAGATCTCCAAAAACAGCTATTTAATTGTTTCACGACTCTGAAGAATACTATGGGTTGCTTTCATTCAGGAAACAAATTTATTTTATAACTTTTTATATGTGTATTTTTGAGTGAAATATGATTCTGCAGCAGCAGAGGAAGAGCAGTGCAAGTGTTCTATGCTCTGAAATGAGAGTTCACTCTTCCAGTCGTAAAGATGAAAGAAGGAAAAATAAAGGGAACATAAACACGTGATCAAATTGTGTGGCTTTGTGATTAGATAGTCTGTGAGTAATTGGGCTTGTTAGCACCCAATTTGGGGTGCTATTTTGTCCTTTGAGCTTCAAAATGTATCCATGCGACACATGCGCACTTATGGGATGAATTTCTCTGGAAGATATCTTGGTACAAGTGTCAGTCGGTGCACAGCGAGCATCTGCCGGAATTATTTAGAGCAGACAGATCATGACATCAGTTGGCATGCAAGCTGATTTGATGCTAGTGATGGCTTTGTGGATCTGTACGCTCCAGTTAATGCCATTTCTTAACCCTACACAATTGAACAAACATTCAACGGCAGAGAGAAATGCCAACCAATGCTATTTAAAAAGATCAACGGCCACTTAACAGTTTAGCTACTGGTTGAGTTCTTCTAGCTGTTACTATGGTTCAACAAGTGTTTGATTCAAACAAGTGCTTTTCTATAGTTGAAAACGACTACAGGGAGTGGTGTAGCAGGTGCTGAAGAAGTTTTTACTGTCTTCAGGGCATCTCATAAACTAGTTGCTCCTCGACATGGAATGGAGCATGACTGGAAGAATAAACAATGGTCATGCAAAAAAAATAAACAGTTGCAAAGAGAGAGGATGTGGGGAAGGGCTGTCTGAAGGAGGCCTTCCACCCATGGAGCTAATTCTTCTGCTTGAAACTCAGTGATGAACAATATGTGAGATGTCTGTGCTTCATCAAGGACTTTCTCACAGAAATCTGCCACCTGTTGCAACCACAATCGCAACCTCAGATCAGGGAAAAGACCATTTGCTGGTGGTTGTAAAGATGATTGTGGTAATGAAATTTTATGCATCTGGCTCCTTCCAAGCTGAAGGTGGATATATTTGTAAAATTTCAGTTTGGCATCCACTATTGCATGTCACTGAGGCAGTCTATTTAAAGATAGATATCTAAAGGATGATGGAGATCCTGTGGTGCAATGTTAGGCGTCATTGCTTCTGAGCCAAAAGCTGTGTATTGGAGATCCACACCAGGAATTGATGGCCAAAGATGGTGTGTTCATAATGCAAAATCAACCTGCAAAATCCATCCAATGCACTTCAGTAGCAAGTGGTACAAGTGGGAGGGATTCTCGGTCAGCCGTGCTTGCTGAGAATGGCATCTCTGGTGACAGACTAATGACCTGTCCAGGCAAATAGCTATGAAAGCATCTGCAAGTTTGACTTGTGAACCACTAGATGAGAGAAGAGAAACAATAATCTAAGAATGGTGCTATACACTCTTATATCTTATATCAAATTGGTGCTGGAATCCTCCATGTTCCATTACATCATCCACAGGTTTTCTCACAGGTTTCCCAATGCAACAGGTATTTTGTTGTGTATACCAGCACTGTCCTTTTACAGGCAACCTCATTGAAGACCTCATCTAAGTTCCGATGATATCACTGAAAAACATTATGTGAGCTGTATAGATAACCTCTGCCAACATTTGCCCTGAGAATATCTATATTATCTACATTGCACCTTTATAAGCAATGCAATATGGTTGCCCATCCCGTCCCCCAGGTACCTGGATTGGCCACCTTTTCCCTCCGCCCCCAGCAGAAGGAGGTCACTTCCCCTCCTTTCCACCTCCTCCACAAGACTTCTAGTGCATCAGAAGAAAACCTTGGATCTTGGCTTCCCCGCTACCATGCAATTTCTCATTCTTTAAAGTCAGATTCTCTTTGATCATGAATTTTCCACCTATTTCAGCACCTCCCTTCTGAGAGATTCAAGCTAACTTTAGGCAGTGCTGACTAGCTTTAAGTTGTGCTAGTCACTTACAATATTGGTCTTCTGCTGATGTATCCAGCGTATAAATAACATGGTTAAAGCAGACTAGTTGCAGAAATCATGCAAGTATCATGAAGTTGACATACTGTCTGCAGTGTAAATAATAGGTAAATTACAAGTTTCCAACTTCTGTTTTTGTGAACTATCCAATAGGTTGCCTAAGTTTGAAATGACATGCTGGACTCTCTGGAATACTGAACCCCAAATGTAGATACCTTTTTCTTGGTAATTACAGGCTCACCAATATTAATGACTGAACAGCTTTAACCTTCAGATACAAGAATTCCAGTGCCATGAATTTATTGCTGATGTCTCATAATGATCTTGCTATTTTAATAGGGATCAAGGTGAAATCTGCCAGAACACAAACTACTCAATTTGGACAGAAGACAATCATAACCGGTCCAGAGAGAGAGTTGCACATCTCTGTTCCACGTTTTCAGGACAACCAATATTTGTTTAGTCCATCACATCAGATAAGCTCTACATCTCCCATTTCAGGACCAGTTGAAGGACATCTTGTCCCAATGGCTGTTGCCCTAGGTATGTTCAAAATTAAACTTTATTATCAGGTGTGGATATTGCTGTTACAAAATGGTAAAGTTTGGCTTTGGTCATTGTGCTATCTTGTGTACTCTTACTGCAAAAGATTGGTTTTCTGTTTTTCAAGACAACTTAGTCAATTGACGAACAAGTTTATAGACAGGATGGTGATAGAGTTGGAAAGAGACTGCACCCCTCTCCTGAGCCAATATCTCTAGATTGTCATGAAATGTTGACAGAAAAGCATGATCAAAAATAATGACAAAATCAAAGTGTTCAGGAAGTGACATAAACAATATTTTAAATGGTATACTCGAAACTGACATTGACATTGCTAACAGTTGATCCTTAATGGGGTACGATTCTATTCCATGAAGGTCCTATTTAATATTCTGCCTTGGGTTATGCTAGATGCTTGAGCAGGCTGCTGAAATCAGAAACATAGGAATGAAGTTGGTTCCAAAATGAAATATATCTCTGTGCTCTGTTACCGTGCAGAATGAACAACTAAAAATGGCTGACACATGCTGTCAAAGTTTTTCATCATGCACTCATCAATACAGAATGTGCAAGAATATCAATTGTAAGAGAGAGAATAATTTCTATACTGCATGCAAAGTCAGTGCTGATTGGTTGGCACGTTGACTCTGATTGATAGAGGCATTGCCAAAGAGATTTGCACTTAGTTCTTTTCCATTGTTTCTTACCCCCAGAAACAATCAAATTTGAATCAGGAAAGATACTGTTAAATCATTGCAGATGCTGGAATCTGAAACAAAAACAGAAAATGCTAGAAAATCTCAAGTCTGACAGCATCTGTGGAGAGAGAATACAGCCAGCGTTTTAAGTCTTGTGACTTAGTCAGAGCTCAGATGAAGATTTCATCCAGACCTGAAACATTAGCTCTGTTCTCTCAAGCCACAAGCTGGAATTCTCCAGTCTCATATGCCTTGCACCTGCTGTCAGTGAGAATGTCAAATTTGTTACCTGGCCAAATCTCCATTCACATCAGCAAATCCCAGCTGCGGGTCAGATCAGAGAATTCCAGCCACTATTTATGTTGGCTTTAACTCAGCAATAGCTCTCTTGCCTCTAAGATGGAAGATTGTGGTTCAAGACTCACTCCAGAAACTTCAGCACATAATCCAGACTAATTTTTCATGGCAGTATGAAGGACATGTTGCCACCTTTTGGATGAGACACTAAACTCGTGAGTTTAAAGGATCCCAAAGCAGTTAGCATAAAAGGGAACACAACATTCTTCTACTAGCTTTTAATAGTATGTGAATGTTAAGAGGTGACGTGAAGTCTGTTGGGGATTAGAAGGATGATATAGGTTAGAGGCACAGGCAAAGGCAAGAAAACTTAATGAATATGTTGAGTATTTACAAGAGAGAGGGTGCTGACAAAATAGCACTGGAAATAGGTGGTAAAGATAAAGAATGATATGAAAATTAATAGATAATACATTCTGGAAAAGTTGGCTATATTTAGTGGGTAAGTCACCCAGTCTGAATGGCTTGCATGCTAGTTTGCTAGGAAAAGGGTGGCAGGGTGGCACAGTTGTTAGCACTTCTGCCTCACAGTGCCAGGGACATGGATTCAGCTCTGGCCTTGGGTCACTGTTGTGCAGAGTTTGCACGTTCTCCTTGTGTGTCCATGGGTTTCCTGTGACTGTGTGGCCAAATTTCCCTCCAATTTGATTGTCAAGTTTGCAGATGACACCACCATAGTTGGTCGGATCTCAAACAATGACAAGACAGAGTACAGGAATGAGATAGACAATCTGGTAAACTGGTGCAGCAACTATAATCTCTCCCTCAATTTCAACAAAACAAAGGAGATTGTCGTCAACTTAAGGAAGCATAATGGAGAACATGACCCTGTCTACATCAATGGGGACAAAGCAGAAAGGGTCGAGAGCTTCAAATTTTTAGGTGTCCAGATCACCAACAACAAGCCCTGATCCCCCCCCGCCAATGCTGACAACAGACTTAAGAACGTCTCTACTTTTTCAGAAGACTAATGAAATTTGGCGTGTCACCTGCAAATCTTACCAACTTTTGCAGATGCACCATAGAAAGCATTCTTTCTGGTTGTATCACAGCTTGGTATGGTCCTGCTTTGCCCCAGCTGCAAAGAAGTACAAAAGGTCATGAATGTGGCCCAATCCATCACACAAACTAGCCTCCCATCCGTTGACTCTGTCTACATTCCTACTGTCTCAGCAAAGCAGCCAGCATAATTAAGGATCCCACGCACCCCAGACATTCTTTCTTCCACCTTTTTCCTTCGGGAAAAAGATATAGAAGTCTGAAATCACATACTAATTGATTGAAGAACAGCTTCTTCCCTGTTGCTGTCGGACTTTTGAATAGACTTATCTTGCATCAAGTTGATCTTTCTCTACAGCCTAGCTATGAGTGTAACACTATATTCTGCACTCACTTGTTTCCTTCTCAATGTATATTGTCTGTATAGCATACAAGAAACAATACTTTTCAATGTATGCTAATACATGTGACAATAATAAATCAAATTAAAAAAAATCACAGCTTGCTGTAGCTGAACGTTATTACGTAATTTGAAACAAAGGAAATAGAGCATTAGCACTGAGAATCTGAAAGAACCATGGATGTGGCATTGGAGACTTGCATTGGATAGATGGGTGGGAGAACAGAGTCCATGTTTCTGTGGGAGACCAGAAACCCTTCAACGACCACCTTCAAAAGGGCACACAAGCAGAAGCCCCCAAGGAGCTAGCAGCAGTACCACAAGATGTGTAATGACATCACATGTGAATGCACTTTCACATGACTTCTCCTATCCACCACACCAACAACCTTTCACGCTGCTCAGAGCACCATAATCTCATCATTCATCCATCAGCAGTCCCTAATGGTCAGGACTTAGGTCTAACATTCACTGCATTTACCTGAGGCCTCTGAAGATGGCTACTTGCATCATGAGCCCAGATGTGACCGAGAATCTGGCGTTGCTGAGGATGATGATATTTTATTGCCTTATACCCTTTCTTAACTCTCAGCTCATCAACAGTTTGCTATCTGGCTTGGTGAGCAAGCTGCTAATGGTATGTGATCATGGACCTCGAACTCCACTGCAATCTTCCCCTCCTGATTTCCTACACCAGAAATTGTCACTTACACAGCCACATCACTCACAGGAGAAGAGCAGAAACAACAGTGTAGCACTGACTCAGAGAACCAGGTGTTTGCAGCAATTAGCTCTGATACTGACTTTACAGATATCTTATAAGCCAATATCGAATGTGATCTGTGCATGTAAGTACTGGACAATTATCACCTTAGCCAACTTGGAATCACCGAGGCAAGAGGTTGAAAATGAGAACATCATTGGGGCAGCCTATAGGAGAACGTTTTTGAGGATGCACGCTAAGATGCTGCCATTGGCAGTCCTATTAGAGAGTATAGGAAGGTGGTGGAGTCTGGTTCCAGGTTGGCTGAGGGCATAGTGCAGTGCTTGTACACTCTGTGGCCTCTGCACCATTTGCTGCAGACCCAGAGCTACTCAGTCATCATGTCTGTCACAGCCTTTGCGCAGACTGGTCACCAAATTCTCTGCTCTTTCTGTGAGCATAGAGCAGCAACATTCGCTGCCAAATCCAGGAACTCAGCACATTGCTTCCAAAAACACACAACAGTACTTCCAGAGGCACTGCATCACAGAAATTATTCTGAATTGTTGGGTGCCTGGTCTTTTAAACATCACTAAGGCTGCTTCCTTCTTGCAACTAAATGTATGTTCCTTAATGAGTGACAAGGTCCAAGTTCGCAATCTGAACATCAAATTACCCAGTCAGGCTGAGTGTGTATATAGGAATCCAAATGAAATATCCTTTATAGCGGGATTCAGTACACACGCTGTACCAGAAGGAGCTGGGTTCCAACTTCCAAGGAGTGCCTTCATCTTTTGGAGTGCAGTTTCCAGCAGTTGTGCAGAACTGAAAATTGCATCTCATGGCTTTTGTGTGTCATACATATTTTTAGTGGCCTTCTCAATTTATCCTGTCATCTTCATTAACTTTTGTACACATGACCCCAGGTCTCTCTGTTTCTAGTCATAGTGTTTCTGGTGCAGAAAGAGGCCATTCGGCCCTTTGAGCTTGCACCAATAATAGTCCCACCCAGGCCCTATCCCAGTAATCCTGCTAATCTCCCTGACACTAAGGGACAATTTATCATAGCTAATCAATCTAACTTACACAGCTTTGGAAAGTGGGAGGAAACAGGAGCACCAGAAGGAAACCCATGCAGAAAAGTATAAACTTCACATGGACAATCACCCAAGCTGGGAATTGAACCTGGGTCCCTAGTGTTCTGAGACAGCAATGCTAACCACTGTGCCACCAAGCCACCCCTTTAAAATTTTATCTTTTAGTTTATATAGTTCCCCTCATTTGTTCCACCAAAATGTACTCACTCTAGAATTTTCTTTACTAATCCATCGTTAACATAAATATCAAAATGAGGAGTGATCCTTGGGAAACACCATCACATACTTCCTTCCAGTCTGAAAAGCAACTGTTTTTCAACAATCTTCATTTTTTGTAACCATTTTCCTTTTATATCAATGCTGCCACTGTCCCTTTAATCCCACAGACTTTCATCATGCTTACAAATCAATTATACAATACAATGTCAGATGCCTATTGAAAATTCACATGCACAAAATCACCTGCATCATCCTCATCAATCCTCTCTGGTACTTCATCAAAAATCTCTTTCAAGTTGGTCAAGCATGATTTCTCTTTAACAAGCCCATACTGACTTTCATAATTAGGCCAATTTTTTTCAAAGTACCAATTAATTTTGTCCCAGATTAATCTCTCTGAAATGTTTCTTCACCATGGCCATTAGGCTGACTGCGATCTATAGCTGCCATGTTTATCCTCTCTCCTCTTTTTTGAAAGGGATGCAACATTTGAATTCTTCCTGTCCTCCAACAGCACTCTCAAAGCCAAGGAGGATTGTAAAATTGTGCCCACAGCAATTTCCACCCTGATTTCTCTTGGTAAGACAGGTTGCATCCCATCTGGAGTGTATATTTTTTTAGCAACTGCCAACCCTTTTCAGTTCTTTCTCTTCTCCTTTACTGCCACATTTCTTGTTTTTTTTTATCACTATTTTGTGGTCTAGATATTCACCTTACAACACGATAATTCACCTATTGTTCCTTAATTCTATCAGACAGATTCTGTCTTTGAACCCTCTTTTCTGAGCTCGTGGAATGGAAGTTGCTGGAAAGACCAATGTTTCTTGCCAATCCTTAATTGCCCTTGAGAAAATGGTGGTGAGTCATCTTCTTGAACTACCGCAGTCCATATGGTAGAGGTACACCCACAGTATGTTTAGGAAGGGAATTGGACTTTTCTGTCATGGTTTCAGACAACTAAGTGGGTTGCAGATGGCACTTATGATCCAATCACATTATTGTGAGTTGAACTGGATCAGGGCAATGGATTTGTTTCCCAATTGACATTGGTGAATAGATGGCTTTTTACAACAATCTGATAGTTTCATGATCATCATTGCTAAAATTAGCTTTTTATCTTAATTTTATTAATTAATTGAATTTAAATTCTCCCCCCATTACTTTGATGGCATTTAAATAGACGTTTCTGGAGCATTCATCTTGGCCTTTGGATTACTAATAAAAACACAGTAAGAAGTCTCACAACGCCAGGTTAAGTCCAACAGATTTATTGGTAGCACAGACCAAAAGCTTTCGGAGTACTGCCCCTTATTCATGTGAAGGGGCAGTGCTCTGAAAGCTTGTGCTACCAAATAAACCTGTTGGACTTTAACCTGGTGTTGTGAAACTTCTTACTGTGATTATCCCCTCCAATGCCTGCATCTCCATGTCATTACTAATAAAAAGCAGGAAATGCTGGAAAAGCTCAGCAGGTGTGACAGCATTTGTGGTGAGAGAATAGAACCAACATTTTGAGTTAGGATGATTCTCTCTCCAAAGGTGTTGACAGACCTGTTGAGACTTTCTGGCATTTTCTTTTTTTGTTTCAGATTTCAGCATCTGCAGGATTTGCTTTTACCTCTCTGGATTATTAGTCCAGTAACATTACCAGTAAATTTATTCTCTCAACTACATCCGCTTCCAGTGCTATATAGTTTATTTAAGCAATACTGCCGCTCTATTTTCCCCCTTTCACAAATTTTCTCAATAAATGCACATGCCTAATCCTGCCCTTCTATAATCCAGGTGATCTGCCATTGCCACTAAAAGTTGCAGGAAATTTGTGCCTGCCTGCAGCTCTCCAACCTTAATTACCACGGGAAGTGCATTTGTGCAAATTCACTGCTTTCGATCACAGTCTGGTCCCTAGTTTCTTTTCTGAACTGTTCTTTACTGGAATACTGTTTGTATCTCTCAGTTCACTGTGCACTTGGCTTCTCTTCTCAAATGTTCCATTCTGGTGCATCCTCCTGCCAAATTTAATCCTGCTCTACGGGACAAGTTAACCTCCCCATCAGGACATTAGTCTCAGTGAAGAGAAGTGTATTTTGGTCAGTATGGACAAGATGGACCAAATGGCTCCCTTCTGTGCTGCATAATTTCTGTGGCTCAGTGCATGAGTTTTAAATCTTGACCAATGAAGTAACTACTTATTTTTCACTCAGATCTAAAATTCCAACAATGCTCTGGCTCATTTATATTTAATAAATGTAGAATGCCTTGATTGTTCCTGATCATCTGATAAACCAATTTTGCTGCAACACTCTCAAATATCGAAGAGAATGATTTGAAAAACAGTTGGACGAAGTAATGCTGTCAATCTGATGACGTGCTGTCAAAATAAGATCCCTCTCCTGATCTTAAACAATGGAATCCACATGCACGCCTACACAAAGGCGGAGGAAAATGCCCTTGATTGAAGCTACACTTTATTGTAACGGACCAACCATTGGAAGGAGTAATTGCACATTACTGGACTAGAACGGCGAACAAGGGTTTTGTTTTATGAGAATACAGTTATTTATTTTAAGATAACTATAATGCTGCTTTTTTGTGAGACATATTTCGACATTATCTGCTCTGTATGATAACTAACTACATTTAATGCAACACAGTTATCTAATAGTAATAGATCATGTTTCTTAATGGTCATTTCCTAGGTTTCTATACAGGCAGAGCATTGCTTTAATGTCTAAAAATAGCTCAGCACAAAATAATAAATGAAGTGTTTCATTATGCCAGGAGATGGCTGCCTGAAATCTGTCAACGCCATTAACCACAGAACTGTCAACAGTGACACTGTGGCAACTGCAAACTAATGATATCCTGACTGCATTGCAGATATAATTACAGGCTGGCAATGGGTTACTACCACAACTGATTTTAATTGGTTAAAATTTCAGTCTTTATGTGATGTTTTGTATAGTTTTGCTACCCTTAGCTTCCACAGACAACACAGCATTATTTAGTGAAAGGTCTACAATGGATATTGCACAATTACAGGGATACATATGTTTAAACTTCAAAGATTATAAAGATTGTTTCTTTTTGTATTGTATCATAACTATGCCAATTAAAACTTAAATCCACTGAAAAACAGTCCAAAATACTGTCCTGGCTATTCCAAAAGGCAAAAAAAATTAGTGCACCACAGATCGATGAAAACATAAACACTTGTTCATAATAAGTAAAAAATGCTGATAAACTAGTTGATGTATAAAATAATGGTAATTGTCCAGTAAGATAGTTAAGATGTATAAATAATGGTAATTGTCCAGTCTGATAGGTCAACCTTTTTACAAAAGGCAACTGATTTTTGAAAATCAAAGATGTTTCAACTTAGAAACATTTAGTACAAGTAGGTGGTCCTTCTTGCCTCGCTGAGTTTAGTCTCCTCTGAGGGGCTGCCTTTAAACGCTTCTGGCTTCCAGCTATTTCCCACCTAAGCCTACTTCTCCGCTTTCTCCCATTACTCCATGGATTTGTTAAAAAAGTAATCATCCAGAATTGCCTAATTTAATTCTTTTTCAGGGTCTACTGGTATGCTATGAATAAATCAACAACTGCAGATGTATTGTTGTGTTTGCTGAAAGCACCACAATTAGTTTGCTCGTTTAGTGCAAATTATATCATGCAAAAATGTAACAGCAGTTTGTTCTGGAGTTTGAGTTCTGGCAAACAAAAATGAATTTTCTGAATATGAATTTTTACTCCAGCTTCTACTTTAGAGAAATGAAACAAATTATGGAAACTAAAGAAAGTCAATTTTCCAAAGATTTTAGTTGATACTGAGCTCTGACAGTATAATTTGCTACGCACTCATCTGCAACAAAATTCTTAAGTACAAAAGAAATTAATAATGCAAGCATTTCTTACTCATAAACATCTGCCACTAGTATTTCATTTGGCATTTCAACATGCCTGCTCCAATATTCTTCACTTAAAGCATCATTTGCTTCCAATGCCCTTTATAAATTTTGAGTGTATGTACAGGGAGCCTTCTTATTAATGCAAGGACTAAAGTTCAATGCCTCTTCAGTGATGCTCGCCAGCAGGGTAGCTGAATGACCTTCAATGGCACAGCATTAGCCGGAACTAGCAGTATTTTACCAGCATATTTAATGAGGTCACAGCCTCAACAGGGCTCTCCTTAAATACACTACAGTTCTACACTTTATTTGTCTGAGTGAGATATGTGCCAAGGTACCACATGATTGGCTTTCCACAACAAAAAATGACGACTGTACTATGCACTTCTCATTATATTTAGCAACCTGTGAGTTATGTAATGCTGTCTGTGTGGCTCAGTATTATGGATGGTGCATTTATCCACTAACACATCAGTAAGCAGCCCATTTATCGACATCAGTATATATCTTAGATTTGTGGGTGTTAACTTACATTCGGACTTCCACGTTTTTCTTTTAACTGCCCCTGAGATGTGGTAACGAAGACTGTAACAGCAACTTGCATTTTTATAGTGTATTTAATGTCCGCTGTTGCTTCACATAAGTGTTATCAAACACACTGCCATATAAGGAAGTCTTAAAAAAGGGATCAAAAGATTGTCAAAAGTTGGTTTTGAGGAGGGAGATGGACAGGTTTAAGGAGTGAATTCCAGCTGTTTTGACCCAGGTAACTGCAAGCAAGACCACCAAAGGTGGAAAGATAAGATTTGGGAATGTGTGACAAAACAGAATTGGACAAGTGCAGGGACCTCAGAGCTGGAAAAGGTTGCAGAGCTAGGGAAGGAAAACAGGGCAGTAAAAGATTAGAAAAGAAGGATGAAAATTTTAAAGTGGAGGGTTTACTGGACTGGAAACCAAATTAGCTCAGCGAGCGCCAGGGCAATGGGTGAATGGAACTTGGTGCGTGTTAGATATGGGCAGCAGATTGTGTGTGATGAGCTCAAGTTTATGGATAGTGGAAAATGGGAAGCTGGCCAACATGGTATTCGGATGTTCAAGAAACACATGCATGGATGAGAGTACAGTAGCTAATGAGGCAGGGATGGGGACAGTAGTGTTATAGAGGACGAAATAAACAATCTTGATGATGATATGGATGTATGGTCAAAAGCTCATCGTGGATCAAATATGGCTATGATCTGGTCCTAGGGAGAGGGATGGAATCAGTGGCTAGGGAATAGAGTTTATGGCAGAGAAGGATGATGGCTTCATCTTCTCAACATTTAATTGGAGTACTAAATGAGCAGAAATTTCCTCCATGTTGGACAAGCATTCTGAAGATTTAGAAACAATGGCTAGCTTGAGAGAGGTGATGGCGAGGTAGAGCTGGGTGTTGTTCACAGACACGTGAAACCTGGCATAATGTTTTTGGATGATTTCACCGAGCTGCAGCATGTAGATGGGAAATAAGTTAGATCCTTTGGGTACTCCAGAGATAACTCCAGAGTGCAAGTGTAGAAAGTGAAGCCATCGCAGGTATTTGATTCTCTGGCTGTAACTGGATAGGGTAAGAACGAGACCTGTGGTGTATGGTCCCACACAGGTGGACAATAGTGGAGAGGAATTGGAAGAGAGTGGTATGGTTAACTGGGTCGAAGTGAGCAGGAACATTCAGATGAATTCTGTGCAGTTTCACCTCAGACAGACCTTCCTGGAACACTGCTGGACTTCAAAAGTAGTTGATCCTTTGTCTGCATCATCACCTCTCCTCTTCAGCATTTACCTATATCTGTCCAGAATGCAGATAAGAAGGAAGGACAGACCCACCTCAAACATGTATATTTAACATCATAAACCCAGCAACACAAGGCATGATACTCTTGCAGCAATTATAGTCAACACCAAGGTGGAGGTATCACTTGTGTGGGTAGTGACCTTGGGACGAGGCAACCATTGTGGCCAGAGGATTCCCCTTTGCATAGAGGAGAGGGCCTTGGACTGTGACTCGTGCCTTCATTTTTTGCAGAGATCCAGGTTTCACTTCTGAATGATACAACCCATACTTCATCTGGACAAGGAGATCTTCCTTCTGTTCTCCCTTTTTCTCACCGCTTCCAAAAATCTCTTTGATTTCTAACTTTTGCCAGTTCTGATGAAAGGTCATCAACCTGAAAAGTTATCTTTATTTCTCTTTCCACAGATGCTGTCTGATTTCCAGCATTTTTGTTCTCATTTCAGATTTTCAGCTTCCACAGTATTTTGCTTTTGTATCTATTGATCTGTTTTACTCAAAGCAGAATTTTCATCTTAAACCTTTGGAGAGACAAAGGTTTTTCTGTTCCCCAGACAGCTGCTGTGCAAAAGAACAGTTATATAAGGATGTGACTTCATTATTTAATGCAATGATCACAAACGATTACTTTCCATTACCCGAGGAGCTGGCTAAGCTTTAAGAATTACTGTAAATGTTACACTGTACTTCTACTATTTAATTGTTCTTTTATTGTTTGTTAAATTTATTTAGAAATTGAAGCCAAAGTTAACTTTCAGTAAAATGTCATTCTGCTGTCATTTGAAGATTATGGAAATGCACAAGATAAAACCAGTGGTTGAAAAAAAATGCAAAAATTTCCTTTGTTCTCTGTGCCTGTG
The DNA here is from genome assembly GCA_024679065.1 of Sphyrna mokarran. NCBI lineage: Eukaryota > Metazoa > Chordata > Chondrichthyes > Carcharhiniformes > Carcharhinidae > Sphyrna > Sphyrna mokarran. The sequence goes on from JAGIQG010000015.1 coordinate 41,483,668, forward strand.
ACACATGTATCAAGTTACCGAGGCAAGTGAAAATAGAATTTCGATCAGAGGGAGCTAAGAAATGCACATAAAATAGTATGAGACATAGAAGCTACAAAAATTAAGAAGCTCAAAAATGTAATAAATAGTAATATTAACTTACACAAGAGCATAATTAGTCTGCAGTGATCCACATTGAAGCAAGTTTTGGATACTCTACATAGGAAGGATGTAAAAGCAAAGATTGTTGTCTACATTCATTTTCTTGCCTCAGTAATGGGAGTGAGAGCAACAAATGCGTAAGTTTGCATCACCAGCCAGTTGTACCAGCATCATTTCATCGCTGAGCCATTGTGCTGGAAGCCAGTATTTGGCTGGAATAGCTACCAACTAGAGGCACTGGGTAACTAATTTAGATGCTTGAAAGGAAAATTAAGGCCTATTATCCAAAACTGAGTGCAATATTCCAACAACGACCAGGGAGACAAGCACACAAGTGTGCCTTTGAGCTTCAGCAAGAAACATAGAGTAGTTAGGAAGGAACTTTTTCCCTTCAATTACAAGGGGGACAGGTTAAAGGAAGGGGCTTTAAGAAAAGAAGTTTTGACCCAGAGGTGGTAGGAATCTGGAAGTCAGTGCCCGAAAAAGTGGTATAGGTGAAAGTCATCACATTTAAGAAGCATTTAGATGAGCACTTGAAACACCATACCATACAAGGCTGTGGACCAAGTGCTAGAAATGGGGTTAGAATAGATAGGCATGTGATGGTTGACACAAACACAATGGAGGGAGGCGCTTTTTTTTGCAACGTAAAACTTTATGACTCTATGATTAAATTGACTGAATCTCTTCAAGGAATTAGCAAGGCAATGCAGAATTTTGTAGGTTTCAATAAGATTGCCTCTCATCCTTCTAAACTCCAGAGAGAACAAGCCCAATTTACTCAGCATCACTTCATCGGAAAATTCCCTATATCAGGGATCAAATTAGTGAACCTTTGCTGAACCGCCTCCAATGCAAGTATATCTTTTCTTAAATGTGGATACCAAAACTGCGCACACTACTTCAGATGCAGTCTCCACATAACTGTAGAAGACCTCTTTATTTTTGTATCTTTCAATAAAGATCAATATGCCATTTGCCTTCCTAATTGCTTGTCTCAGCTGCATGCTAACTTCCTGTGTTCCTTGTATAAGCACATCCAAGTCTCTTTGAAGTTTCTCACCTTTTGAAAAATATTGTTTTCCTATTCTTGTGACTAAAGTAAATAACTTCATACTTCTCTGTGTTATACTCCCTCAGCCATTTTGTTATCTGCTCACTTAACCTGTTCACATCTTTTTGCATCTTCTCTGCATCCTTCCCACAGCTTACCTTCCTTGGTATCATCAGCAAAAATAATACATTAAGATACATTACTTTTTGTTTCTTCATTTAAGATATTAATACAGTAAATGGCTGAGACCCCAGCACTGTTTCTTGCAGCACTCTATTCACTGTCTGTCAACTTGAAAAAACCCTAGTTGTATCCAACTTCTGCTTTCTATCTGCTAACCAATCCTCTATCTATGGTAGTATATTAACCCCAACTCGATGAGCCCTATTCACGCCCCACTTTTTGTGTGGCCCCATATCGAAAGCCTTTTAGAAATCCAAGTATATAACAGGGGTTAGTTCCTTTTTATCAATCCTGCTAGTTGTGTTCTCATAAAACTCTGATAGAGGAATATTAAACAGTATGATGACTGAAAAGGGACTGTATAAATCCTCATTTAGAAAGACATGGATTAATCTAGAACAGTCAGCACGGATTTGTTAAGGGAAGGCCATGTTGGACTAAATCAACTAAATTTTTTAAGGAAGTAGCAAGGAAGGTTGATCAGGGTAGCGTAGTAGATGTCAACATGGATAGAAAAGCGCTAGGAGAGGTCCCACATGGCAGACTGATCAGTAACTTAAAAGCTCATGGGATTCAAGGTGTCCCACCTAGATCATCTCTGCCTGCCTTCTTCCATTGTGAAAGACCTCACTCGAGGAAGATACTTCATGCTGCAACAGTTTTAGTTTGCTAACTATTGAAGGAATAAACCATTGGACTCTGAACTCAGATGAAACTACAACTCTTATTTTTATCATGGTCTTGCTCCTTACTCCTTTATTTTCCTTGACCTTTTATTATTATGAATGCAAAATGGGTGGCATTGCAAAACACTTTCCCATGTTTTGTGTGTATTTAAAATAAACCATCCCGATTATCCTATCTGATCTCAGGTTTGCTGGGGGAAAATATGCCACCATTTTTAAGGGGGAAATCAGAACATTTTCCTGTTAATGGAAGGGTAGCAAGAGGAGAAATCAGGGTGGTTTAAATTAATCTCACTTACCTGATGAAGGAGCAGTGCTCCAACAGCTAGTGGCTTGTGCTACCAAATAAACATTTTGGACTTTAACCTGGTGTTGTGCGACTTCTTACTGTGTTTATCCCAGTCCAACACCGGCATCTCCACATTATGTAACAAAGGTAGCAAAAAGTTGGGTTTAAATTTGTTTCAGTGACAGGATTATGTTGATGGGTGTTTTTGAAGTTGATATGCTGTTTCCTGTGGGGATCTGAAGGGCCCAGTACAAGTCCCTTGCTGCTTGTGGCACTTATCAATGATTTACACTTAAATGTAGGGAACATGATATTTGCAGATATGTAAAACAGTCATGTGGGTGATAGTGAAGCAAAAAGCTGTAACTGCAGAAGGATTTCATTGGACTGGTCAGATGGACAGAAAAGTGCCAAATAGAATTCAGTCCAGAGAATGAGGGGTACTGTGTCTGGGGAGGACAAACAAATCAAGGGAATATGCAATAAGTGGTAGGATTCAGAACCTTAAGAATGTATGTCTACAAATTCCTAAAAGTAGGGCAGGTATCCCTGAAAGTAGAGCAGGAATCCCTGAAAGTAGGGCAGGTAGATAAGGTGGTTGAGAAGGTTTACAGGATACATACTTTATAGGCCAAAGCCTAAAGATTATGCTAGAACTATATAAGATGCGAGTTAGGCTGTAACTACAGCGTTGCATAAAGTTCTGGTCAATGCATTACTGGAAAGATGTGATCAGATGAGAGAGGAAACAGAAGAGATTTATGAGGATATTACCAACATTGGAAATTTTAACTGTGAAGAAAGATTGGTTGGGTTAGACTTGTTTTCTTTGGAACAAAGTAAGCTGAGATTTAATTGAGGTGCATCAAGTTATTAAGGACTTAGGGTAAATTGGAAGATCTTTTTCATTAGCAAAGAGGTCAATAACCAGGGGGTATAGATTTAAAGTAATTGGTGGAAGGATTAGAAGGGAGTTGAGTTAATTTCTCACATAGAAGATAGTGCAGGCCTGGAACTCAATGTCTAAAAAGCTGGTAGAGGCAGAAATACTTGCACTTCAGCTTTATGACCGACAGGGCTATGGAGCAAGAGCTGGAAGATGGGATTAGCCTGGAGAGTTCTTTCTCAGCCAGTACAGAGATGAAGGGCCAAATAGCCTCCTTTTATGTTGTAAATCTTTATTTCAATGTGTGAGACTGGTGTTAGACTAAATAGTTCATGTGGAGACTTGCTGGGCAGAAAGTTTTGGTTGTAACTTTCTGTAATTTTATCGTTGCTCCTTGCATTTTAAGGTTGAATAGAAGTGTCACAACCAGTACAACCTGTAATTGCTGTGTTCAAGATAGCCATAAATTTCTAGACAAAACATCATATAGTAACATAAACAAGCCACCTTATCTTGCAGCCTCTGTGTCCCACATTGTTCTACCATAACAAACACTTCCTTCTCAGTCTATATATCCTCAGCCGTGACAGAAAAACACCAAATAGTACAATTTCCTTTACAGCACTACAGATCACATTTTGTCTACCTCGACAGCCCAATGTAAATATGATAATCACTATGAGGAGTTATTTCCTGTGCATTTCCAATTTCAGCATTTTTAGCCATCAGTGTAAAAAACTAACTCTCAGTAGGCAACGCATGGACAACTTCAGCAAAACACTTAGTGGAAAGCAGATTCTGCAGTCTGAGTACGTGCGGTGTCCACGATTTCTGAAGTGGCTCCAGCAGCATTTAAATCAGCCAAATTAGAGAAGAATTGTCTCGATTTGTTTTTCAAAAGTATTTAAAGAACAACAAGGGGAGAAATTTCCAAAGTTTGATTCAAGTAGAATTTGTGTCAATTTTTTTTTGCTTAAACTGAGAAAGTGTTGGTGCCAGTGACAGTGAAAGAGAAAGTGAGAGATGACAAACTATACTGGTTACAAACCAGTTGTAGCTGTAGTGGGTGTTAGAACTAATTTCTCGAGTAATTTAAGAAAGCATTAAGGTGAGAGGAAGAGAAGAAGAAAAATAGAAGGAATAACACGTTTATGTAACACCTTTCATCAGGACATCACAAACTGTTTAACAGCCAATGAAGTACACCTTAAGTGTCTCTCTCTCTCAACCTTACTGCATCCTGATAGTGTACAGGCCAGATTTTTCTCTATTTGTGACAGCTCCTAGTTCTAAATTCTCCGCAAGAAGGAATGTCCTTTCGATATCCATCTGTCACATGTTACTCTTCTAAACTCTAGTGGATACAAACCAAAACTCTCCAATCTTTATTCATAAGACAAACTGCCTGGCTCTGGTATTTAGTCTAGTAAACATTCTCTACATTGCTTCAAACACATTTACATCTTTCCTTAAATAGAGAGGCCACACTGTCCAAAGTACTCCAGATGTATACAATTGAAGCATAAATTCCTTACTTTTATAATCAATTCCCCTCTCAATAAACAATAATGTTCTATTAACTTTCCTAATTACTTGTTGTACCTGTATAGTAGCTTTTTGTGATAAGAGGAGTAGACTGTCTTTAAGAAGAGCAGGCTGTCTGCACTGTGTGTTCTGCAAACGAAGCTTAATCCTCGCATGATGCTCAGGCAGCCAGCAACACAGAACCCAATCAAACTAATGTTGAATCATGAGACAGCTGTCCAAAATTCATGTGCTACATAACTCTATGGCAGTGGACTCAGGAAGATTGCAGTTTCAGACCATAACACCCATACAACAGTATAAATCAATTTCTAATCCCTTATTGCCTTTGCAAAAGTAGTAGTGAGCTGTCTTTTCTGAAGTCTATATGATATAGGTACAGCCACAGGTGGGATTAGGAATAGACAGCAAACAATGGTCTTGCCAGTAATGCTTACATCCCATTCACAACTTTATCAACATTTCCCTTTTAATCACTGTGTTTGCCAATCTGGAACTGCACCATAATGGATCTGCTAAATAAAAGGCTGAATTAGAAGTTTCATCAGTGAGTGTTGGCAAGGAGGTAAGTGCATGGCGTCTAATGGCGCTCCGCTACTCTTAGATGTCCTGTTGTTGCTGCCATTTTCTATCTTGGGTCAGTGGCGGCTCTGCGAGTATGTGGGGGTGGGGGCGGGGAGGAGGTGGGATTGATGGGGGATGTTGCTGTGCACAATCTTCAATGTTTGCCCTCTGGCATGGACCTGGGTCTCAGCACTGACCTTGGATCTTGCAGTGCTGCTGAGTTCTACCACCTCTGCTCAGTTCAGGCTGAAGGATGTGCACAGAGCCCTTACAAGTAGCACTGCTGCCATCTCTCAGCTTTGCCAGGAGCTGTGATTGTGTGGAGCATGTGGCTGAGGGGGATTTGGAGGGACTGTGATTGTGTGCAGCATTGTGACTGGGGGGTTTGGGGGCATGGGGGGTTCTGTGATTTTGATGTGTGAGGGGCAAGCAGCTTTACATGACTTCCACATTTGTTCACCACCTCCCCCCACCCACCACCACCCTTTCAGAGTGACGAGATGGCTTTTGCAATGCAATCAATCAATCTTGCTGTCCTTTTGGTTGCTGCTAGAGTTGAGGAGGAGGAGCTGGAGGAAGAATTGTCAGCATAGGAGGCCTGGGCCTTACGATGTACAAGACCAGAGGGAGACGACCATCAGAGGCAGGAGGTGGCCACCATTCACCCAGAGCAGGGGCATAGGAGAAGGAGGGAGTTGTGACCCTGGCAGTTCCATGCATGAGTGTCCTTCAAGGAGACCATATGCTGCCGATGCCTCCAACTCTGAAAGGATACCATGTGACATCTGTGCGACTTGTTGCAGGACCTGGAGTCTAGGGGCAGAGAGGGTACCTACCCTTAGTGGCTGTCAAGATTGATGGCTGCTCTGAATTTCTATGTGACTGGCGCTTTCCAGAGCCCGAGCGGAGACGTCTGTGGCATCTCCCAGTCTTCAGTCCACACCTGTGTCAAGCAAGTCATTGAAGCCCTGTATACCCAGGCTGGACAGTACGTCAAATTCAACCTGGACCAAGTCCATTAGGAAGCCCAGGCTGCAATTGTGGGGATGCTGAATGTACAGGGGGCAGTCGACTGCACCCACGTCACTCTCAGGGCCCCCCTACAGAATCCACGACAATTTGTTAGTAGGATGGGTTCTGCTCCCTGAATGTACAAATTGTGTGAGACCACAATATGACCATCATGCACATCTGCCAGACATCCAGGCAGTGTGATGACAGCTTCATTGTAAGGAGCTCAGACATCCCACAAGCATTTAAGGAGTCATCCAGGTGCGGGAGTGGCTCCTGGGTGATATGGGTTACCCGCTTTGAACATGGCTAGTAACGCCTATGCAGAGGCCTGTGACTGAGGCGGAGATGTGCTATAATGTGACCCATGTAGCCACCTGCTTGACAGGAGAGCAGTGCATTGGGCTCCTCAAATGCCTGGACCGATCTGGAGGGGACCTCCAGTATAGCCCCTGGATCTCCCCCACATAGTGGTGGTGATGTGCTGTGCCTTGCACAATCTGGCTCTGCAGCGAGGTGACCTCTTGGAGGAGGAAGAGGATGTGGAGAATTACAGGCCAGCCATCACTGGAGAGAATGACCAGCAGGAGGAAGTAGAAGGGGAGAAGGAGGAGGAGGATGAAAACATCTTGGAGCGCCAGCCAGGTAGTGCAGAGCTGGCATCTGAGGATAGCTAGGGAGGCTCTGATAACCAGGCGGTTCAGTTGCTAGGAGATGATGACTGTGGTTTACATGCCCCCCCCCCCCACCCACACACACACACTTTGTCATACCAGAGTGATGAGCCTGGCTACTCTGTGCTCGCGCAGGAGAGTGATGATGACTCACTAACCACCATTCTGATGATGCCTGTTGCAAACCAGTCTGACTGCTGCCTGAGATTCACATGCACATTGGCACCTAGGCCCACGTCTGTAGAGTAAAGGATCCGAAACCCCCATACAGGACTTTGGGGCAAGTTGGGGGATGAGAGGTCATCAGTCATGGGGTATGAGAAACCAATGGCTTCCTTTTCTCAGTGACACTGCATTGAGGGCCATCCCAACTGATATCACCATGAGGCATCCATTGGATGATCGTCAATGAGGCAGGAGTCCTATTCAAGACTATCTATTTGCAGGTGGTTGTGGAGAAAAAACATTTATTTACAATAAAGGTATTCAGATAAGCTAGTGAAACACAGAAACTTGTGAACAGAAAACATTGAGGTGCTTACAGTTCTTTCTAACTAGTGCAGCCCTTCACCTGCACCATCTCAGTGCAATTACAACTTCCTAACCTTACACGGCTTTGCACTATACCTCAGAGACTCCCCAGAATGTACATCAGAGGTGGAGGGGCCAGCTGCTAATTTCACCCGTGGCCTGTGATGTGCATTGCGGGCGTCCTCTGGAGGCCTTGGACCTTGAGGACTGTCTTCCAGGTGTGTGGAATGTTTCTATGACATCATCCCCCTGCTGCTGAGATGCCCCAGTGGGGGAGTCACATAGCCACAGTCTTCTAGCTGGAAGGCCCTGGCATGGGCTCTTTCCTTGGCATCCCTTTTGGCCCTTGGGTCACTCCATGAGACACTGGTGCATCTGCAGTGAGCTCCAGAAGCTCCGGCATCACTGCACTGCCATTCCTGGAGGACCACTTGCGTCCTACCCATGGTGATTGACCTCTCCACGACGGCCATTTGAGTTTTGGTCATCTCTCAATGGCTGCAGCGAGAGCTGAGACTGGACCATGCTCTGCAAGCCTCAGTCATAGCCCTCTGAGACTTTTCAAGGGTTGCTGTCATTGCCTGCTGTGTCTCAGTGACGTCCCTCTTCGTCTCCTGCAAATTCTCCAGGCTTTCAGCCATGGGCTGCAGAATCTCGAGAAGCCTGCTCAGTCTCTCTGCTGTATCCTGCTGTGACTTGGCCATTGTTTGGAACCTGCCACCCATGGTGAGGATTCCCTGCCCTAGGCTTTCCACTGCAGTGTTAGCATTGGAAGCACACATGACAGGCAATAGCTGATCCACCTGAAAGCTTTGGGACTCCTCCCAGCAGCCTCACAGTTGGCTCACTGTGGCCATCAGCCCCTCCTTGCTCTGTTGCTGCATCTCCAGCAGCTGGGGAGAAGTGATCTCAGAGGCCTGGCATGTAGCCTGGGGCCAGCTGTGTCCTTGCCTCCAGCAGCCTGAGGCCTCAGATGTTTCCTCCTCCACCCGATGTACATCAGAAAATGTGTCATGCTCTCAGATTGTGACCCAGAAGCTCAACACTAACTGGAAGCACTGACATGTCTGTTTTTGCGATGGTGAGTTGTGAGGTAAAAGCTGACAGATAAATGGTGCCACCCTCAGAGGTCCTTCACTCATATTCTCCAAGGACTCATCTGAGCTATAGATGGGAGCTGTAGCCGGGGTCTGCGGTCCAGAAGACCCTAGGGTGTCAGGATCTGTCCCTGAAACACAGGACACGAGGTTAAGTGCAAGGAAGGGAGAGGAATCCGGGATGCCAAACACACAAATCACATGGCTCCCTTGAACATAGAACACTGAACCCAGACAATTACATCACCGGAACAGGCCGTTCGGCTCTCCAACCCTCTAGCGACCAGGCTGTCCATCTGATGGATGGAACTCCATCTGAGTTCCAGCACCCACTGCCTTCTCTGTGCAGATAAAATGCCTCATACATCTCGTTTACACCTTGCCCCTTGCACCTGAAACTCGTACACCAAGAAGTTGCTTCAAAGTGAGTTTAGAAATGACAGGTGTTCATGTCTGGATGGCAGGCCGACCATGCTGTTGCTGACAGTCCGCGTCTCCCGTTCTGCAGACAGGGTGAAGACCTGGAGGTCTGGCTCACCAACCCGTCTTTGCCCTCTCACGAGTGTTATGCTTGGCCGTCTTCTGTGGAGACAGAAGGAGTGATGTAGAGATGCCGGCATTGGACTGGGGTAAACTTAGTAAGAGTCTGGCAACACCAATTTTAAATCCAACCGATTTATTTGATAGTAAATCTGCAAGCTTTCGACTTTCGTCTTCGTCAGGCAAATGCAGTGTTCTGGTCTGCAATAGCACACATATCAGCACAGACAGTCATAGATTGCTGATTAGAATGCGAATCCTTACACCTAACCTGTATTTAAGTCTTAAAGTGGCTAACAGTGTGAGTGAAGGGAACTCTGAGCATTGGTTAGAGAGATGTGTATTGTCTCCAGACAGACAGTGAGTGAGGTTTTTTGCTAACCCAGGCAAGTCATGGGGGTTACAAATAGTGTGACATGAAGCCAAGATCAGACAGAAGGAACCATGAAATAAATGGTGACGTGACTCATGCAGAGAATCAGGTGGTGACCCTAAAAGGGAAAGTGCAGTGCGGCTCATTGGGGGGAAAGGAAGGAGGTGCTTGGAGGTCAGGAGGTGAAAGCATGCAGGGTGCTGGGAATAGGAGGATCTGGGGGAGATATGGGAGAACATGCTGAATGAGGTTCAGCACTCACCCTTGCTGCGCGGATAAAGTCACTGATATTTTTCTGGCACTGCCTGACAGTTCAGGGGGCCAGAGCCCTGGCACTGACCAAGGCAGCGACTGCCTCCCAGGCCACATAACCATCAGCCCCTGGGTCTGCGTCCTTCTGAGAGGAAGAGGGTGGCCCACCTCACCTCTGCTGCACCCAGCAGCCTCCCCAAGTCGTCCTCAGAAAATTGAGGAGCTGGTTGTGTGCACATTGTCCCATACTGCCTGCCTGTCCATTCTGGAGTTTTGTATGTAACTGCCCTTTGTTAGGATAGATCAGCTGCAGGCAGTTTGACAGAGCATTCCAGCAATTTCCATGCAGTTTGCTTGTATCATTGAGGGGAAAGCAAGTGAGCATGTGCAGGGGAGGGGGGGAGGCGGTAGTGGTGAATGAGTGCCTCAATGATTAGCGACAGGGGAGAGAGAGGGAGGTGTCACACAACTATTGAGGCATAAGTGAGATGTGTGGGAGGGTCCAGGCTGGAGTGAGAAGGATCACTCTGTCTGTAGGATGGAGGGGGGATCTCTGTCCCTGATCAGTGGGGGAAGTGGGAGGGCCCGTTGCCAGTCTGCCTGAGATCGATGGACAGAAGGGGGAAGGAAGCTGCAATTGTTCTGGATATAGAGGATGGGGGATAGATGGGCCTGTAATGCACTGCAAGTGGGGCAATGTTTGTGGGGGCTAGGGGGAAGCATTATCTGGTCCGGGAATGATGTGACAGGCACACTTTTTCAATTTTTTTCGAAGCAGTTCGGAGCTCTACTCGTTTTGGGCATACCCCTACAACGCGAATAGGACTGTAAGTGGCACAGTGTGAATGGGGGCACCTGAAAGCAGACTTCTAAGTTGGACCTGTATTACACCCAGATTCAGCACTTAAAATGAAAATGGTAAAATCAGACCCATAGTGTCACTGGGTAGGCATCTCATTTTTAGACAGAACTGGTGAGGCTACTGTCACGCTGTCTGTAACTCTTTGTTGAACCAGGATTGATCGATTGACCTGTAGATTCCCTGGCTTGATAGTAATTGTAGAATAAAGGATATGCTAATCATGAGGTTACAGATTGTGGTTCAATGCAGTTCTGCTGATGGCTCACAGTACCTCATGGATGCCCAGTTTTGAGCTGCTAGATCTGTTCTGAATATATCCCATTTAACTCTGGTAGTGCCATACAACATGAGGGAAGATACCCTCAGTTTGCAGATAAGACTTTGTCTCCACAAAACTAAGTCTTACAATACTGTCATGGATAGATGCCTCTATGAAGTATAGCTGGTGAAAAGGAGGCCAAGTAGGTTTTTTTCTCCTTGTTTCCGTCAGTATGTCTGCAAGCACAGTCTGGCAGATATTCCCTTTAGGACTCAGCCAGCTTGCGCACTAGTGGTGCTACCAAGCTACTCTTGGTGATGGTTGTTGGAGTCGAGAGAACATTTTGTGCCACCTTCAGTGCTTCTTCCAATTGATGTTTAACATAGTGAAGTACTGATTCACCATCTGAGGGAGGAAAATAGTGGTGATTGGCTAGAAGTTTTCTTGCTCAAATATGACCTGATGCCATAGTATTTAATTGTCAATGTCAAGAACTCACACTTGCGGACAGTTAAGCTTTGTGTGACCATTTCTTACGCTTATATTACTAATGGGACAGGACATATCCAGGGATGATGTGAGAGAAGTCTGAGACATGGCTAGAAGGTATGATCCAGTGATTAATCCCAAATCGGACTGCTGCTTGATCAGTTCCTGGGACAACTGTCCCAATTTTGCCATATGAGGAGAACTTTGCAGGGTGTACTGGGCAGGTTTACCTTTGTTATTTGGATGCCTAGCTTGATGCTGGGTAGTCAGTCTGGATTTATTCTCAGTTTGGAATTCTGTGGTGGTATGTTGCAACTGAGTGGCTTGCAAGGACATTTCAGAGTATAGCAAAGATTCAACCACATTGCTCTGGGTCTGGAATCAAATGAAGACCAGACTATGTAAAGAGAATGAGGGTGATTCTTCCATCCCACTGTACTAATTTTCCAGCGCAGCAGGGTGGGAGAATCTTGCAGCCGGGCATGTTTGGGATTTGCGCATGCGTTACTGCTGTAAGCACATCTCCCAACGCTGTCAGATCTGAAACCAGCGGGAAAACCAAGTAAGTGATTTTAATATATTTTAAATGTTTTTAATGTAACTAGTGAGCCCGAGCCTGAATTATTGGGGTCTGCTGCCCCTCCTCCCCCGCTCAGGGAGTCTTTCACTCCAGCAGGGTTTATAGTAGATCCCACTTTAGGGTGTCTGGCGCCAGGGGATGCCCCTAGGCATGAACACCCTGTGCCCCAGAACTGTCCAAGGGGCAAATTACCAATGCCTGGGGAGCACCTTGATAATGCCCATCAGGAATGGGGTAATGCCAAGAAGTGGGGACCTGGGGGGGTGCTATTGGGGGCAATGTCAAGGGAGAGGGTCATAGGGAGGCAGGGCCTAAGGGCGATCAGTGGTGAGGGGGGCATTCTGCTGCCACTCTGCATTGGAATTGATGAAGTTTGGAGGGAGGCCAGAGATCAGGACAGGCTGAGAGGTGGGAGGTCAGTTGGAGGGGGGAGGGGCTTCAGATAGAGGTGGGCTTGGCGGGGTAGGGGAATGGGGGTGTCTGTCATCTGCTGAAGGGAGAGAGCTGGAGATTGGGATGGGATGGGATGGGGTGGCGGGGTTGGGCCCAAGAATAGTCAGAGAGATCATGATTGGACCATGGGGAGTCAGTGTGGAAGAACTGTGGGGGTTGCAGCTAGCCAACAAAAGGGAGGATGGCAGTTCAGGGCCACTGTGAATGCAGAGGCCGGCTGGGTTTCAGCCTCCTGGGCAGGGACAGGCCTTACCCCCTGAAATCTAATGATATTCGCACTGGTGGATTCTGCATTGCACAGTGTGGGAGATTCCAGTGTGAACTCCTGAAAAAACAAGTGTGAATCACTCGAGTTTTCCTATGAACTCGACACTTGGAATTTATTTGGGAGAATTTTGCCTCATAAATTTCTTTCCTAAAAGATATTCATCAACCAGATGAATTTTTATGATAATCTGGTAATTTCATGGTTACCATTATTGAGGCTAGCATTTTATTTCCAATTTATTTACTAATTAAATTGAAAAGCAATCAACTGCCATGTTGGGATTTGAAATTGTGGCTCTAGAACATTATTCCAGACCTCTGAATTATTAATTTATTTTTATTCCATTGCTGACAAAAGCAGCATTTGTTTCTGCTCCCTAATGCATATGGGAAAGGGGTGAGAAACTGCCACCTTTAAATGCTAGGGTTCTTCTTTGGTATTTTTGAATCTTAGAATATATTAAACGTGAACTTTCTGCAATGGCTGTCCTCTAGAATGCTGTGACATCCACCCTTTTGTAATTTGGGTCATTTGAAAACCAGGATGAGATGTGTAATACCACTAATGACGTCTATTATGCCTGAACCATGAAGCAGGTCCTGTCTTTAAATGACCAGGTCTGAACTTTTTAACACTTTGACTTTTCTCAATTTATATCAGCTTCATTTAAGTCTCCCTTGAAAATTATTTTTCTTGTTCCCTTTCCAACTATTTCATAGAGTAAGTTACCTTTTAACTGCTGAAATGGAGAACTAGAGCATGACCCTGGGTTGGTTGTTCATTTTAGAGATGTCACATGGAGCTATTGTGTATTTGTTTTTGCTTCACACTTGAATAACTTCTTTTGCCTACCAGGTGTCATGTATGGCTACACCACCTCCTATTCTCTTGCATCTTTTCTGATCATTTGATATGCACGAATACATTAATTCCCATCCTCTGGGGTGGGTCAATTTTCTGATAGTCTCATGCATAGTAGTTCCTTGTTGCTGCTGCTGTCTCCAGTTCCAGCATCTTATTGTTGATTCTCTGAGCATTCACATTTATACATCATAATTTAGGTTTCCCCAGTTTCATATGAGAACAGGCTCAAAATATCTGGTTTCTTTTCATTAGGGAACAAAAGAATGAAGTATATGAATGAGGTTTTCAAATTAAAAGGCTCAAGGATGTAGGAACTCAGTTATTGACTTGCACAAAATTCAATCTGCTACTCATGTAGGTGTGTTTCCTCCATACATCAGCTCTGATCTCTTGTCCCCATCGTGCTCCCATTCTAACCCCTTCTCCTTCAACTACTTATTGACTTTATTCTTAATAGTAACATGATCTCTGCTTCACTAACTCCAGTAATGCATTCCACTGCATTACAGTTTTCCTTAAAACTATTTATTTTCCTACTTTTTATCTTAAATCTCTTTCTTATACAATATTGTATCTGTGTCACCTTGTGTTCTATCTCTCAACAACTAAAAACAATCGATTTATATCTACTCTGCCTATCCTTTCACAAATTTAAGTACCTCTCTCAAATAACCTGATAATCTCTTCTTCTAAAGAAAACAATTATGATTTAGATGTATTTTCATATTTCCTCATTTCTGACAGCATCCTCGTGAATCTTCGTTGTGACCTCTCTATTGACTGAATATATTTTCTGTAGTGTGGAACTTAGAACAGTATGGAGTGTTCCATTTATTACCTTACTAACATTTATAGTGATCTGTGCCATTGTTGACATTGCATGAGCATCCTCACACTTAGATTTCCTCTTCTCACCCAAACACCACTAGTGGAAACAGTTTTTCAACATGCAACCTGGCAAATCTCTGAAGTCCCTCCTTTCTTAGTCTAATACACTTTAGCCCTTTATCCAAGTCATTACTGTAAAGAGCTGAGACCCCAGCGCTGATCATTATGGTGGCAGTAGGGTGACAAATGAGTCCAACTTGCTGCAAAACTCTAAAACCTCAGCGCATTCCAGATTCTAACAGTCAGAATAGTGTTTTCTCATACCTTTAATTTTTTTTGTCAATCACCTTAAATTTGTGTTCTCTGCTTCTCAATCCCTGCACCAAAGAGAACAATTTCTCTATTATTGTGATCCCTGTAGGGTTCTATATTATTTAAAAATAAATCAGACTTTGGCTGGAAATGACTGAAAGGACTATGTAACAAGATTTCACGTTTTAAAATTTTTACTGTAACGTACAAGCTAAAGATAATATTGACTAAACACTATTTCAACAGGCAACTTGTACTTTGAACTACAGAACAAATCCTCCATTTAACATTAAAGACAACCAATTTTAAAGGTTATACTTGACTCTGTTTCTTAAGTAGACACTTCATTTCACATGAGAGTCCAAAGTAATTTGTAGCTTTTTTTTCAATTGGATAATTTCTAATCCCAAACTAACTTTCACAGTGAGGACTATCCAAGAGGCGTGTTTCTCTAGCCAAAGTGAGGTGAATCTTTCAGCTTTGTTTAAACCCTCACAAGTTTAATCTCTGTAATCTGAGCATGAGCTCCCATCTACATTTTGAGTGATGAACAGTAGAAATTTTCTGCCTCCAAATCTACATGTCTCTCAGATTCCTAAAAATCTCAGTGATTTTTAGGAAATTATGCTACCCAATTCTGCAATGGCTTCTCAAGGACACTTCTCCCCTCAATGCTCAGCTCCACTGCAATGTTTATCACATAGGCTTTGAATCCAGGTCGAAGTACCAATTAGCTTTCCCAATTCATTCTGTCTTGGAATTCAGTAGACTTATTAGAGTATAATCACTTATAGAACCTAATATTCCTAACAGTTCCCTGGGACTTGGACGTAATAGTATGTCCATGGTCAGCACTACTGCTCTGGTCATTGTTTACAGGTGTGAACATCATGCACCTTCTTTCCAATAAAACTCAACTTAGGCACACTTCTAACAAGTAAGCCACAGAGGCTTAAAACAGGTTCCATGGTCCTCATCATTGCTCTATCTTCCTCTAAATTGAAAACACATTCTAGAAACATAAGCATTTGTGCAACTAGGTACACTGTCTCAGCCTCTCATGACTTTGAACACCACTGTCAAATCTCCTCTCAATCTTTCCTTCTCTAAGTTTATCCTCATAACTGGTGTCCCTCATCCCTCGAATCATTCTCCTAAATGTGCTCTGCACAATCTCTAAAACCTTCACCTCTTTCCTAAAGTGCAGTACCCTGAATTTGCTGCACGAATATGAACCTGTATTTTGTAAAGAATTTTTATGACTTGCTTTTGTCATCTATGTTTCGATTAATAAAGCCCAGGTTCCCATATGCATTTTTAAACACTTCATTTTTCAACAACTTGTGCATATATACCCCCAAATATCTCTGTTACTGCATGTCCTTTTCAATTACACTCTTTATTTAATGTTGCCTCTTCTTTTCCTGTCAAGTGTGTATAATTTCATATTTTTTGGCATGTTTCCATTTATTCCACAATCCTCTTTGATGTCTAACATCCTCACAGTACTTTCAAGTTTTATGTATTCTGTAAGTTCAGAAGATGTGACCTGCACACCCAAGTCTGTGATTAATATATGTCAAGAAAAGTAGTGGTCCGAGTGCTGACCCCTGGAGAACATCCTTCCTCCAGCCCAAAGAATTGTTCATCACTAGTTTTACTTCCTGCCGTTCAGCCAATTTTGTTTCAGTACAGCCACTGTCACTTTAATTCCTTGGATATCAGCTTTGGCAATAAGCATTTCATGTAACATTTCACCAAATTGCTTTGGAAGTCCATGGTGGTGATCTTGAGCCTGCATTTTCTGTCCATGGGATTACAATTTCTAATTTTTGTTGCCTTTTGCCAGTATGTACTCAGGTTCATATTCATAATGGGTGACAACCTGATTTTAATACATTTATTTAAATTTTAATATTATTATATACACCTCTTGTCATATATTTGTTAAAGTTTTGTACCTTGCCAATGTGACGCCATTTCAGAGAAGTTTGCATCAGTGATGAACATTGACTTATATGGCTATTCACTCAAGTGTAAATTTGTCATGGGAATCCAAAGGGGATCCAAATCCTGGGGACACGATAGTGAATATAGCCCCGGGGCTACAAAGGTGACCACAGCCCCGAGAACGGAGGGGAGGGAACATGTCCAGGCAGTAACCAGGGGCATTGCCAGGGATGGGCGCTATGGGGAATTTTAGTTGCGTGGGCTCATTTATTTGTGAAATTGGGGGAATGGGCATGCAAGCTGTGGTTGCCATTTAATAGTGGCACCCGATCTCAGTACAGCTAGGGTTTGAAACACGGTTCCCCTGTTTTTTTTTATACATGATATCTGGAGAGAAAATTGGCCTATTTCTCAAATATGTTGGTTTTCAGTCAGACCCTAACATTTTGTCATTTTTTTTGTTGAGATTCCATCCCATATATATCACATCAGCTACATTATCATTCTTTACCATCACTTGAGGACTTGGTTCTATCTTGACAGTTGTATGCTGATTCTATTCTAATGCTCACAGAATTGCTTTAAATAGTGAAGTTCCAGAAGACAAGTGCAGGTCATCCACATCCCTAGCCGCTTAAATTAGGTGAAATACTTGGAAGTGGAATGTTAATGCTGTGGTTCAGTTAAAAAGTTACAGCAAAAATCACTCCTTTAACTTGATTTTCCAACCCACTGCCACAGCATGGAGCCCAAATGTTAAAATTCAGCTCTTGAGTTTCCTCAGCTTGATAGGGTTAATCATGCAAAATTTGATTTGGTAACACTTTTTCCTCTGTAGATATGTGAGCATGATAAAATAGCCTTATACACACTAAGAATTCCATTCCGTTTTATCCATTTGCTTCCTCCCTGTCCCAATCAATGATAGAGCAATTAAAAATTGCTACAATAGTAATTTTGTTATTCCCACTCATTTCCCCGATCTATGTATAGATTTCCTCTTCCATTTCCGTCATAATATGGAGCCTGTCGTCCAGTCCCACTAATGTAATAATCGCTTTATTTTTGACCTGTAACCTTACTGACACTGCCTAAACCAATAATGGAATGTATATTATAGAATAGAATAGAACCTTAGAATCCCTGCAGTGCAGAAAGAGGCCATTTGATCCGTCATGTCTGCACTGACAACAATCTTTCCTAGGCCCTATCATGTATTTACCCTGACACTAAGAGGCAATTTATCATGGCTAATTAACCTAACCTACACATCTTTGGATGTGGGAGGAAACCAGAGCATCTGCAGACACAGGGAGAATGTACAAACTCTACACTGACCTAAGACCAGAATTGAACCCGACTTCCTGGCACTGAGAGGCAGCAGTGCTAACCACTGTGCCATAGTGCCTTTCATCATTCCTTTCAATAACGTGGACTCTGTCCATCTGCATTATCATCTTTCTCCTTTCTTACCTCATCTGTTCAGCTAAAAAAAATCATAACTTAATATATGTATTTTCAATCCATATCTGTACACAATATCTATTTGAATATCTGAATATGATTTAGATGATTTGATTGAAAATAGTTCCAGTAACATGCAGCCAAATTGCTTTTGTTGAGCCCTGGCATAAGCAGATTCTTGGTTAGGTAGAAGTTAATATTATGAGTTTCAATTTTCTATTCTCTATAGTAAGTGTTCTTTATTGTGTGTGTAGTTGTATGCATAGTTCTTTCCAGCCTTTACATATAACACAATTCATAACATTCCTAATGTCTAAAATCATTTAAGTGGTAATTTTAACATTTTCTAGAAACTAGATGAGGTGTAAAACAACCTGCAAATTTGCTATCGCCCATTTACATTCGATGATAAAAGTTAAAATTATTCTTACATGAAGATTTTCCAGCACATTATTGTGTAAATAGCCAAATAAGTTAATGTTTATCACTAATTATATTCAGCACAGCACATCAGAATTTTTTTGTTTTGTTCATTGAAATTGAATTTCTATTCTCATCCATAACTAAATGCATTGTGTAGTACTGAGTCATTTGGACTTGTCCAATAACTACAATGTGCATTTTCTGACATGTCATTGCTTAGTAAATAGGAATCCCTGCTGACTTTTCCCCATCTCTCTCTTGTCCAGTGAAGCTAAGCCTAATGATTAGTCTCCTTCGTATAACACTGCCAAAAATCACTTCCTCAGCACAAATATGGGTCAGTTCTTCTGTGTGATTTAGTAGGATAGGTTATATTTTAAATTCAAAGTAGACACACAGCACGAATATGTTGGCACTGACAACTTCCCAGAGTATATTGCACTAGCTATCGGTTTAATTTTTAAGCTTTCTCATTTTAAAAAGTAATTTTCTTTGACACAGAAGCTGCTATATTTTCACTGGGTAATAATACAGAGATTCTTGTTTTGAATCTGAGGAGTATTCAGACAATTACCTTCATGTTAATGTAAAAGAAATTTATTAAAAAACATGGCAGTAAGTTCACATATTAATTTCTAATCTGATATTGAGATGTACTAAAGCAAAGCAATACGAGACTTCCAAAAGATTGTCTCAGACTGGCGATAGTAGAGCTCCATCCTAAATTGAGACAGCTTGAGTTTTGGTGTCCTAACTAAATATTTCCTGGTACTGTTACCTGTAAACTTAATGACCATGTTAGGAGTATAACTTGGTAATCCAGGTGTTTCCTTGTCATCCATTTTGATAAATTTTCCTTTGTGCTTCTAGGTGAGCCACGGATTGATAGTGCTGTTCCACAAGCTGCAGATTTGATTTTTGACAGTGCACATCCTATCACTGTACCAACATCAGTTTTTCCATCTCCGCCAAAACCACAGCCTCAGGTGAAAAAACCCAATGTAGCAATTGTACAGATGAAATCTGAAAAAAGGGATCCAGTCAACCTAACAGTGCAGGTATGGTACTATTCGAGATGGATATTGATTAACTCACTTAATAGGAAACCCTGCGAGATGCATTGCTGAAATTAATCACAGGGTGAGAAATGAGGAAATTAAGGAATGGGAGATAGAGCGTGGGCGCGAGTCAAAGATCTGTTCAGAGACCAGAACGAGTTTACACTACCCACATGGTGCAACCAAAATTGTATTCAAGTTTTATGAAACATCAACTTTACAAATTATATACTTCTAGAAATGAACCCCAATCGTTTGTTTTTTTTATGCCTTTATTGAGCTATACTGCAACTTCAAGGGATTTGTGTTATCTGTAACCCCCAATCCCTCCACTTCTTTAATCCAGTGGTTCCCAACCTTTTATATGTCATGGCACATCTCTATTCGATAAAAAATGTTTGAGGCACACCTCCTATTTTTTCCAATTTCTTTCCTTACTGAGAATTCTGTTTTTAACATCTCTCTGTCCTCTTGCCTTTTTTAACCTCTCCCTGCCTTTCTCACTTCTCTCAGAGATTTTGCGTCCCTTTTTGAGTTTTCACTGTTTGTGCAAGTGCATGGAACCTTTGTCTTCAGCTCCAAGTCCATTAGTCATGCACGTGGGCCTAACCAATTTTTTAAAAATTTAAACCATTACATGTGTGGGAGATCTAAGATTCATCAGGTCATACAGTTGCCAATCATAGAGCTGAGGCAAAGGTCTGTTTAATTACATGAATTTTGAATAACTTTTCACAGTACACTTGATGGACCTTCACGACATATTGGCTGGGAACCACTGTACTAGTCCATTTGGCTGCTTATTTTTCAAGGAGTGTATGATTCTTCCTACCAAAATGTATCATCTTACACTTTTTAATACTTGTAAACTCTGTCCATCACATGCCTGTTCTGCAATGTATTCCTATATTTTGTCATAGTCTTCCTCTGTATTAGGTACTTGCCTAATTTGGTGCCATCTGCAAATTTTGAAGCCATCAGTTTATTCACATCAGGCAGTCAGCCTTTCCCAGCTCCTTTTACCAGTTACATTGCCCATGTCCCAGGAAACACAACCTTAAATGGTTAAAAATAAAAATCTTGTTAAAATGGATTCAACGAGCCTAATTAAAATCTTTTATTGAACCCATCTTGTCTACTGAGAATAGCTTATCTGCCTGACCCCTTCACCCTCCATTAAATTGGAAATTGGTGAGTTATGGTCAGAAATGAGATCTTTAAAATTTTTATTTTGTTTCTACCCCCATCTTAGCCATTCCTGCGGGTCATAATTTTCTCCCATATGTCAGTAAGACTTGAAAAAACATTAATACTCATCTATCCTGATTTCCTTTTTACTGAAGACTTTTTTTTGTTACATGGTTTAGTATGTTACACGTTGAGAAGTACTGAATTGGATAGCATTTAATTATTAATTAACTTTGTTCTGAATTTTTTTAATTTCATAAACTTGTAATTAGGTAGTGATGAATGACGGTGCTACTCATGTTCGTGAAGCTGTTTACATTATGGAGACATAAACAAGAACTTGGGAATATTTGAACCAATATACATCACATGGGCTTTCATGACTTCCCTTTTGGTGTTTCGTCTTCCACAGATATTAACTTTTACTTGTCCATGTGAATGTAAAAGAGCTGCAAGTGTGTTTATTCACTGTATTCTCTGACTAAAGAACAACGTTCTTTATTTCTGTACATTTCTTTAAATGGACCTTAAGTTATTTCCCTTCTTTCATTTTCTCTCCACATGGATGCAAGGCAACCTTCTCTGTCTGTCTAACGTCATGTCAAACTATAGCCAGCTATTCGGAGCAGCTCTGAGCCACTTAATTCCTTCCCTTTCCCCTTATAAAGAAGGGCCCAATTTTCCTTCAGTGCCTACTCCTGGACAATCTGCAGGAGATTTGAAATTTCTCCCGGCAATAATTGTAGATAGATACTCACAACCTGCCCTGTCCAGCATAAGCTACTAACCTCTTGAGCAGCAGGAGATTGTAAATTACTAAGGCCCAGCAGTGATTACTTTGACACTGTATGAATTAGAGTTTGTAAACCATAAAATTATCCATTTATCCTGACTCTCTGTTTCCTGTTAGTTAACCAATCATCTAGCCATGTTATTATAGTACATCCAATATTATGAGCACAAATCTTGTGTAATAATCTTTCACGTGGCACCTTTTCAAATGCCCTTTGAAAATCCAAATACACTACATTTATTGGTACTTTTTTATCCACCCTGCTTGTTGCATTCTCAACAAATAAATTTGTCAAAACAGAATTCACTTTTTGTTGACTCTGTTTGACTGTATTTTAAATTTTAAAATGTCCTGCTATGAATCCTTGATAATGGATTCCAGCATTTTCCCAGTGACAGATATTAAGCTAAGTAGCCTACAGCTTCCTGATTTGTTTCTCTCTCCTTTCTTGTAGACGAGAGTTACATTTGTGGTTTTTCAATTCACTGGGACCTTTTCAGAATCGAGAGAATTTTGGAAGATTACAGTCAATGCATCCACTATCCCTGCAGCCACTTTCTTTAAGACTGTAGTATGCAGGCCTTCACATTGAAGGTACTGGTCAGTCCTTAGCCCCTTTAGTTTTTCTCTAATGATTGTTATTATATTAAGTTGCTTCCTTGATATTCTACTTTTATTGAGATGCTATAAGTGTCTTCTGCTGCGAAAACAGATACAAATTACTTGTTCAAAGTTTTCATAATCCTCTGAGGACCCAAAATTTACCTACCTAATTCCTTTTACCTAGTTCCTTTTTTATTTACTTTTAAGAGTTCTTATCTGCTTTTATTTTCTTGCTAATTCACCATCTTTTTTCATACCCTTTGCTGGTTTCTAAAATTTCCCAATTCTGCCCTACCATTAAGCTTGGCAACATTGTACATCTTTTCTTTCAAATTTATACCGGCCTTAACTTCCTTAGTTAGCCAGAGATGATTCATCCTTCTCAGAGAGATTTTCTTTCTTGACAGAATATGTCTTCATTCACAGTCATAAAATATCTACAAGTGCTTATTTACTGTTTTACCTTTTAACCTGCTTTTATTTTATTTTAGAGGGACTGTGAATAGATTATAGGAAAAATAAATGGCCAATAACTTTGCTAGACAATAATGTAAAAATGGTGTTCGACAGAGTTCAGGAAAATATATATTCTGTTAAAAAAACAAGAGTAAGCTAAACACAAATGAGATGTTTGGGTTAATAAAAACATGGAAAAATTGAGGAGCCAGGAAAGAGATGTGCACTCCCGATAGGGACAGCCAAGAGAGCCTTTAAAAAAAAATCATAGGATGCATTATGTTTAAAATAAACATGCAATATTAAATAACTAACATACTGTATCTATATTTTAAGAAGCAGAATAAAACATATCCAGGAATGATAGGTCAGTTAGCTTAGCTCCATTGATAAGAAATATAATGAGTGAAATTTCCTTTTATTTCTGAGGCACTGGACCAAGTGAAAAAAACTAGTGTGTTGCTGGGAAGAGGCGCTCTGGGATTCTAGCCATATTTTCTAGCTCTTAGCTCAAAAATGCCAGATGCATGTTTCTCTCCGTTACATTGACAGGATGGGGCAATATCAATATTACAGCGATCGGAACACCATTTTCAAAAGGTACTCAGAGTTTAGAAAAATGAAAAAACAAAACTCTGCAATGGAGACGGGTCACCTCAGCCACATGCTTCCACTTCCCCGTTACCCCCAGCCAGGGAACAGCATCCACATGGAGACTGTCCCACATGGATCTCCTCAACTGAAGCCCCCTCCTCCCTTGAACTACCCCTTGGCAGTGCCAGGATGATGCCCAGACATGTCCATCTCCCCACCAGGGACTATCGTTACTTGTGTTTAAGGAGAAACTATGTAATCATGTAAGGGAGAGGGCATAGATAATTATGTTGATAAAACTAGATGAGTAAGGATGGGAGAGGTTTGAGTAGAATATAAATACTGGCTTGGAGTAGTTGGGCTGAATGACTATTTTGTGTGCTGAATATTCTCTTTAATTCTACCTATAATTGTGGGCGCGCATCATATAAGATCATGGAAGCTACAAAAGGGAGCTTTGCCACATCAACCTTGTCTGGTCTACATCTGATTCCAATCACTCATTATGTGGTTGGCTCTCAGTGTCCTTAGGCAACTAGGGATGGGCAATAAATACTACATTGACAGTGTTGCCCACATCCTAAACACGGATAAAAGAAAAACAGTTTTGTTGTTTAAATCTGCAATAGTCAGTTAGTGGTTTCGAGAGAGTTATGATTCAATGGTAATTCTGGACTTTTCCAACTGGTAAACAAATGCGCTGCAGCAGACCATATATTGTAAGTACGCACTTCAGACATGAAGGGGTAATTTAGTATGGCCAATTCATTAACCGGCATAATCTGGGAGGAAACTAGAGCATCCAGAGGAAGCCCATGTACACACATTGGGAGAATGTGCAAACTCCATACAGACAGGCAGCCAAGGTTGGCATCAAACCCAGGTCTCTGGTGCTGTGAGGCAGCTGTGCTAACCACACTGCCACTGTGCTGCCCTAGGAACCAAAAAAAGAAACAAAACATGTGGAAACCAAGTCAAATAACAAAGATCAATCACAATGGTTTATTTAACTTAAGAAAGTATTTTCAATATAACAGAATTTTCAATAATTCTCATAACTTGGAACACACATTCAAGAAAAACCTTATTTGTCAAATCAGAAATTTGCTTTTGCAGACGATTAATTATAAGAATGAAAAAAATTGTGAAAGATAATTTTGTTTGTCTTCAGGTACTGCCAAGTGTAGATATTGATAGTCTTCCTAGTATCAGTCCTGCAATAAGTCAGAGATCATCAAGCCCTGAACAGCACCAGATTATGAGCCATCCTGCACAAACTCCGATACAGGTACCTTTGTTGTCATGATGTTTAAGTGTTTTCCTTTCTGTTTAAAGGAATAATTCCTGTCAGCTTGTATATTCTGTGCTTCCTGTGTTTATTTCCCTCTTGTCTTTTATAAATAATTCATTAGAATCCATATTTGGATGACATTTCACTTAAAGTCACGAGCAGTCACTAGTAATAACATTTGGAAATTGCCACTTGGCAGGCAAGCTTAAGCCAGCAGGAGGGGGTGATATCACACTTCACTAATAATGGATGCAATTGGCAAAAGTTTAGCTTTGAGTAATATTTTGGTGGGCAGCTTTGGTCATCTGGCAAATCCATAAAACCTATCACCATGCTTAAAAGGATGTTATATCAGGCTACTGAATTTCTGTTTGCTGAAAACAGACTGCAGACATACTTCCCATAGAAACCCATTTATCCAAGCCTAGGGAAGCTTAGGTACAGGTTGGCAAGCACCAGATCTTAGGAATCCCTCCTCCCAAGTGTATTCTGGAATAATTCTGAAGGTTAATCAGTTAACATTCTGCAACTTGCCATAGATATATCTATCCTATTCATTAGAACATTGTCTTGAGGAGTTATATATAAGCAAAGGTGACAAAACCCTTTGCTTATATATAATTAGTGATAGATCAGTTCCTTTAAGCATTAATAAATCAGGTTAGATGGTCAGTATTTAGTCATGTTCTAGGATTCTGTAGACCCACCTGGTTTTGATACTGGCTGAGTATAGTTGGTCATTAGTCAACTGAGTATAGGTTGGAGCCAAGAATTCTTCACAAGTACCAAGGTGAGGAATGAACCATTAAAGTAAATGAATATATTGTCATCATCCTCATGAACAAACACCACACCCCTTTGAATGGTTATTCAAGTAATGAAAAGTGTCAAGATTTATTCGCAAATGCTTGCTGTTCTTCAGTCCATTATGGTACACATGAACTACGTATATGAATGATTTTGTATCCAGCCATCAGGCACTGCGTCTAATTCATTGTCACATGGAGCTTATTTGTATCACATTGTTGGGCAGAAAAACTAACATCAAGAACTAATGGTCATCTTCTTGTGCCTGTGGCTTCATGCTCAATATTGTGGGCCAGACTTAATCATCACCAATTGTTTAATCCAGATCCTCATCTGGAGAACTTCACCAAAAAAAGTGCACTTGCCATGAAGCCAATTTCTTCTCCAAGATTCTGAATGAGTGTTTGATGTAAACCTGCCAAATCCCCAAGTGCTGATTAGTATTAACATTAAACCAGATATTACCTCTTGAGTAGGCACTGTAGAGATGATATCTTTGTGTCCTTTTGTCACTCAGAGCTTTCCTATGTTAGGAGTGAAGGGAAGATATTTGAATTCTGGAGCAAACAATAAGGAAAACAAGATTTTTTTTGTTTTTATTTGCCATTTTTAGGCACAGGCCTTGCATTTCAATCCATATTGCTATGTGACAGCGAAGTTACTTCCACATGCATTCCACATATATAAGGGCGGATTGACTTAAATTGCAGTTAAAGTCTGTACTACTCTATTTGCTATGGAAACCCTATGCACAATCGCACGAATCTTTCATAGTCTCAGTAACAAAAGACAAGGAGGTCCTATTTCACTGGCCAGAAAAGTGTTCTTCAAATGGAGCACATAGCCTTGGGGGGGGAAACCAATCAAATGCTGATATCACAGGAAAGCCATAGGTTAACTGCCCGGTGAGTAACTGTTCTTGGGGAGAGTGAATAAATAGCTGGAAATGAAAAAAGATGTAAATTTATAACTATTTTATTTTAAGTGGTGACGAGCAACTTTTGTTATTATGATTTAAGTTAGTGCAGTAAGAAGGATGTAGAAGCATTGGAGAGAGTGCAGAGGAGATTTACCAGGATGCTGCCCTGGATTGGAGGGCAAGTCTTATGAGGAAAGATTGAGGATGCTGGGGCTTTTCTTCTTAGAGTGGAGGAAGATGAGAGATGACTTAATAGACGTTTATAAAATGGTGAGGGAGATAGATAGAGTGGACAAGCAGAGACTATTTCCTCAGGTGGGGATATAGCGATATTAGGGGGCATAACTAGAAGGTTCATGGTGAGAGATAAAGGAGAGATGTCCGAGGTAGATTCTTTACTCAGAGAGTGGTTGGGGTGTGCAATGCACTGCCTGCTATGATAGTGAAGTTGTTCACTTTAGGAACTTTCAAGCGGTTATTGGATAGGCACATGGAGCACACTAGAAAGATAGGGAGTGGGATAGCTTGATCTTGGGTTCGGACATAGCTCGGCACAACATCGAAGGCTCAAGGGCCTGTACTGGGCTGCTCTGTTCTATGTTCTAAGTGGTGGTAAGGAGAGACTCTAAATAAAATGTATAAAAAGAAAGAAAATAAATAATTAAAGAATATTTAATTAAAACACAATAAGGAGGACAAGTGATTTGATGTGATTTCAGAAGGAGCTTCTGGACACCAGTGAGATCCATGGCAAACATATGTTCAGTAAGTGCGGCTTAACAAGCTTCATGTCAGTGATGGGGATAATGTATTAGCATAGATAAAAGATTGATTAGCTAACAGGAAGCAGAGACAAGGGATGAATGGGTCTTTTTTGGATCGGAAGGTATAACTAATAAAGTACCACAGGGATCAGTATTGGGTCCTCAACTTTTTACAAACTCTATCAATGACTTGGATGAAAGGACCGAATGTATGGTAGCTAAATTTGTCAATGACACCAGGGGAGATAGGAAAGTAAGTTGTCAAGAGGAGGTGAAGAGGCTATAAAGGGACATAGATAGGATAATTGAGTGGGTAAAACATTGCCATTTGGAGTATAATGTAGAAAATATGGCACTTTGATAGGTAGAATAGGAAAACAGTATACTATTGAATGGCAAAATACTGTTGAACTTGGTGTTACAGGTGGATCTGAGTTTCCTTATACATGAATGACATTAAGCTGATATGCAGGTACAGCTGCTCAATGATTAAAAAGGCAGTTTGGAATGTTGGCATTTACTGCAAGAGGAATGGAATGCAAAAGTAGGGAAGTCTTACTGCAGCTTTACTGAGCCTTGGTGAGAACATATCTAGAGTACTGAGTACAGTTTTGGTCTCCTTATTTGAAAAAAGATACAACTTCTTTAGAATCAATTCAGAGAAGGTGCATTGGATTCCATCTTGGGATGAAGGGCTTATGCTCAAGAAAGGTTGAACAGTTTGGGCTTCTGCCCAATATGAGGTGATTTTATTGAAACATATGTGATGTTGAGAGGGCTTGATAAAGTGGTTGTCAGGAGGATGTTTCCCTTTGTGGGGAAGACTAAAACTAAGCAACATAGTTTATGAATAAATAGTCTTCCTTTTCAGAGATGAAATGAAGAAAATTTTTTCTTTTCTAGGAGAGTTATTAGTTTGTGCAATTCTTTTCCCCAAAAGTAGTGGAGATTGGCTGTTTAAATTTATTCAAAGCTGAGTTACGTAAATCTTTGACAGATGAGGAAGCCAAAGGTTATGGGGACAGGCAGAAAAGTGGAGCTGAAATCATAACCAAATTTACTAAATGGTGGAGCAGACTGGAAAGACCTACTCCTGTTCCTAAGTCCTATATTCTGATGTATTGCCGCTTTCCCATTGGAATCCCACTGGCAACAATTTTAATTGCTCACTACAGTTAAGATACCTTAAACTCTGGGGAAAGCCAATTGATAGATTCTTGAATTAATGCAAACTGGGGGCTATTACATTAGTGGGATATTGAATGCATTTTAACTCAGGCTAAATGAGGAGGCTGTTGTGGCTTCGACATCAGGTGAATGGATGCCTGTAGCTCTCAGGAAGTAAAAAGTCTCACAACACCAAGTTAAAGTCCAACCAGTTTATTTGATAGTAAACCCACAAGCTTTCGGAAACACTGTTCCTTCGTCAGGTGTGAGGAAAGAAATAAACTGGTTGGACTTTAACTTGGTGTTGTGAGACTTTTTATTGCGTTTACCTCAACCCAATGCCGGCATCTCCACATCATGGCTCTTAGGAAGGACAGAAACTCATTGTGGCAGGTAAGGAATTTTTTTTGTAGGAGCAAGGCAAATCCTCCAGGTCCACAAGAAAGATTGTTTAAAATAAAAAGCCACCTTTCCTGAATATGCTTTTGTAAAAGGAATCTGGGTCTGATGTCACATGTGGGCTGGTCTAGCCTACGTGTGATTTCAGACCCACAGCAATGTGGTTAAATGCTCTCCTGAAATAGCTTTCCAACCATTTAGTTATATCAAACCACTACAGAGTCAAAAGGGAATGAAACCAGACGGATCACTTGGCATCCAGCTAGGCACGGGAAACAACAACAACCCTGTAAGTACTTTTGATGGCCTGTGTGCCAAAATTGGGAGAACTCTCCCATAGACTAGCCAAACAATAGTTTGACATAGTCATACTCATAAAATCATATCTTACAATTTCCCAGAAACTACCATCACCATACCTGGATATGATTCAGTTGAGGTGATGGCATATTGGTATACAGTGGGGTGGCAGGGGGAGTTGTGCTTTGAATCCTCATTTGAATCAACATTGAGTGCAGACTCAGTGAAGTCTCTAGCATCAGATCAAAATTGGGCAAGGAACCTCCTGCTGATTACTACCTGTAGCCCCAACACCCCTCCCCCAAACCCTCTCAGTTAATATCAGTACTCTTCCATGTTTAAGATCAATTGGAAAAAGCACTAAGGATAGGAAGAGCACAGAATGTATTCTGGGTGGGGGACTTCAATGTCTATCACCAAATGGCTCAATTGTGCCATCACTGACCAGACTGGCAAAGACCCAGAGAAAACATGAGGAAATAATTTTCACTTTGGAACTGATTACCTAAACGGTGGTGGAAGCAGATTTGATAACATTCGGAAGAAAATTAGGTTATTATTT
Organism: Sphyrna mokarran; assembly: GCA_024679065.1. NCBI lineage: Eukaryota > Metazoa > Chordata > Chondrichthyes > Carcharhiniformes > Carcharhinidae > Sphyrna > Sphyrna mokarran. The sequence goes on from JAGIQG010000015.1 coordinate 41,513,147, forward strand.
GAAGGAAAACAAATTTAAGGCTGTAGAGGAAGAGCAGCGAAGTGGAGTTAATTAGCTCATTCTATCATAGAGTCCATATGAACATAAAGAGCCATGTATCCTTTTCTATGCTGTCTCATTCTATGATGTGAACAGCTCGCTCTCTCAATCCAGGATACTGTAGTTGACATAGCTACTAGATTAGGATTGGGACAGATAGTAAGGAAACCAATAAGAAGGAAAAACCTATTGACCATGTCCTCCAAATTTACCTATCACTGATGCGTCTGTCCATGACATTGCACAGTGCTTGTGGAAACAAAGTTCCAGTTACACATTGAGCATAACCTCCATGCATTGTGTGGTACAAATGAGATAGATTCAGAAAGACCTGGTAACTCAAAACTGGGCATCCATGAGGAATTAGAAATCATAGAAATCCTACAATACAGAAGGAGGCCATTCGGCCCATCAAATCTGCACCGACCGCAATTCCACCCAGGCCCTATCCCCATATCCCTAAACATTTACTCACGAGTCCCTCTAACCTACGCATCTCAGGACACTAAGGACAATTTTCTTTTTAGCATGGCCAGTCAACCTAACCTGCACATCTTTGGATTGTTGGCCATCAGTATCAGCAAGATTTTATAATGCCATAGTTCTGTAAACCATCACATGACCCGACGTATACCTTGCTCTACTATTACCATCAGACCAGGGCATTAGTCCTGTTTCAATGAAAAGTGTAGGTGAGCTTGCTTGGCCAAAAACAAAACTGAAAACACTCTGACTCCAAGAGCAGTTCAGAGGCTGGGAATTCTGTGGTGAATAACACACTTCCTGATTCCTCAAAACGGTCCACTATCTCCATGGCACGCCAGAAGTGTTGTAGGATTTTCTCCACTTGCCTGGATAAGTGGGGCTCCAACAACACTCAAGAAATTCAGCATTATAAAGGACCAAGCAACCCACTTGATTGGTACTCCATCCACCGCCTTCCATGACTCCCAAGGCTCATGTTCCCTATTTTAAATCAGTTTTCTATACCTCTCCATTCCCATTCTGTTCATGTGCCCATCTAAGTATTTCTTAAATAACTCCAGAGTACCTGCCTCCACCACTTTACTTGGCAGCGCATTCCATATCCCCACCACCCTCTGTGTGAAAAAACTCCCTCTAGCATCCAAATTATACCTTACCCCCCTCACCCTAAGCCCGTGACCCCTCGTGCTATTTGAGTCCATCCTAGGAAAAAGCTTAACCCTGTTTACTCTATCTATACCCCTCATAATCTTGTACACCTCTATTAGATCTCCTCTAAGTCTACGTCTTTCTAAGGAAAACAGTCCCAATTTGCCTAACCTCTCCTCGTAACTCAGACCTTCCATACCAGGCAGCATCCTGGTAAACCTCCTCTGCACTCTCTCCAGAGTCTCCACGTCCTTCCGGTAGTAAGGCAACCAGAACTGGATGCAGTATTCCAAATGAGGTCTAACCAGCGTTTTATACAACTGCAACATTAAAGGCCAGCTCTTGTACTCTATACCCCTTCCTATAAAGGCTAACATACTATATGCTTTCTTCACAACCTTCTCCACTTGCTCTGCCACCTTCAGAGACTTGTTCACCTGCACCCCCAGGTCCCTCTGCGTTTCTATACTCTTAATAGGTCTACCCTTTATCATATACCTCCCCCCTACATTCTTTCTCCCGAAATGCATCACCTCACATTTATCAGGATTGAATTCCATCTGCCATCTGTCTGCCCAAGCTACCAGCCTATCTATGTCCTGCTGCATCGCCTGACAATGCTCCTCACTATCCGCAAGTCCAGCCATCTTTGTATCGTCTGCAAACTTGCTGATCACTCCACTTACTCCCTCTTCCAAGTCATTTATATATATTACAAACAGAAGAGGTCCCAGTACCGAGCCCTGCGGCACACCACTAGTGACCGACCTCCAGCTAGAAAAACACCCTTCCACTATTACTCTCTGTCTCCTATTACCAAGCCAGTTACTTATCCATCTAGCTACCTGCCCTTGTATCCCATTAGCCTTGACCTTCTCAACTAACCTCCCATGAGGGACTTTGTCAAACGCCTTACTAAAATCCATATAGACGACATCAACGGCTTGCCCTTCGTCCACCGTTTTCGTCACCTCCTCAAAAAATTCTACCAGATTTGTAAGGCATGACCTCCCCTTAACAAATCCATGCTGCATATTCCTAATCAGATCGCAACGCTCTAAGTGCCTATACATCCTATCTCTAAGAATCCCCTCCAACAGCTTCCCTACCACTGATGTCAAACTCACCGGCCTATAATTTCCAGGGTTATCCCTACTACCCTTTTTAAACAACGGTACAACATTAGCTATTCTCCAGTCCTCTGGGACCTCACCTGTGTCCAAGGAAGAGACAAAGATTTGCGTCAGAGGCTCAGCAATTTCACCTCGCACCTCCCTAAGCAGCCCGGGATAAATGGCATCAGGCCCCAGAGATTTATCAGTTTTAATGCTACCTAGAAGCTCTGACACTTCATCCCTCGGTATGGATATTTCCCTCAACTGGTCCACAGCTCTCTCAGAGACAGGAGCTGTCAACAAGCCCCTCTCCTTCGTGAATACCGACGCGAAGTATTCATTCAGGATCTCTGCCATTCCCTCGGGCTCTAAGCACAGTTCCCCTCCTCCGTCCCTAAGAGGTCCGATTTTTCCTCTAACCACCCTTTTATTCCTAACATAGGAGTAAAAAGCCTTTGGGTTTTCCTTAATCCTATCTGCCAAAATCATTTCATGCCCCCTTTTTGCCCTTCTAACTCCCCATTTGAGCTCCCTCCTACTCTCTCTATATTCCTTCAACGCTGTCTCAGTTTCCAGCTGTTTTGACCTATCATACGCCTCTCTTTTCTTCCTAACCAAGTCCTCAATTTCCCTAGTAATCCACAGCTCTCTAATCCTACCTTTCCCATCTTTCCTCTTGGCCGGCACACATTTATCTTGCAACATTTTCAGTATTCCCTTGAAAGAGTCCCACATGCCTAGCGTGGACTTACCCTCGAACAACTGTTCCCAATCAGTTTCCCTAAGTTCCTGCCTAATCCGACCATAGTTAGCCTTCCCCCAATTCAGCACCCTGCCCCTAGGGCAACAAGCATCCTTTTCCATCTGTATCCTAAAGTAGACAGAATTGTGGTCACTGTTAGCCACATGTTCCCTACTACAACATCAACCACCTGCCCTGGCTCATTACTCAGAACTAAATCCAATATAGCCCCTTCTCTAGTCGGGCTAGCCACATACTGCTCCAACGATCCTTCCAGTACACATTTTACAAATTCCTGCCCGTCCAAACCCCCAGCTCTAGGTACTTTCCAATCCACCCTAGGGAGATTAAAATCTCCCACTATAACAACTCTGTTCTTTCTGCATCTATCCAAAATGTCTTTACATATGCCTTCTTCAACTACCCGCGGGCTGTTGGGTGGCCTATAATAAACCCCTAGCATAGTAATCGCCCCCTTTCTATTCCTCAACTCCACCCACAGCGATTCCACTCCTAACTCCTCTGTATCGTCCTCCCTTTGCACCGTCATGATGCTCTCCTTAACTAACAACGCCACTCCTCCACCTCTTCTGGATCTTCCTCTGTCACGCCTGAAACACTTACACCCAGGAATGTTCAGTTGCCACTGCTCCCCTTCCTTTAACCACGTCTCTGTCACCGCAACCACACCCAAGTTCCTCGCAAACATTAAGGCCCTAAGTTCATCCGTTTTTCCCATTACGCTCCTCGCATTGAAACAGACACACTCCAGACCTCCAAGCCCACTTGAAACCTCCTTCTACCCAGTGCATCTCTTCTCATCCAAGCTTACTTTATCTCCCGTCTCGCTCTCTACCGAGCTATCGGTCTCAGCCCCTCCCCCCCTCCATATTAGTTTAACTCCTGCCGAAACACTCCAGCTAACCTCCCAGCTAAGATATTCACATCCTCCCCAGTCAAGTGTTCCCCGTCCCTTCTATACAAGTGCCCTTTCACAAAGACTTTCCAGTTATCCACAAATACGAAACCCTCTGCCCTATACCAGTCCTTCAGCCATGCATTCAGCTGTAGGATTTCATTTCTCCTGGCTTCGCTACTACCCGGCCCTGGAAGCAGCCCTGAGATCGTCCTGGAGGCCCTGCTCTTCAGCCTACCTCCCAACACCCTGAACTGCCTTTGTATATCCTCCCTGCACTTCCTTCCTATATCCTTCTCTCCTGCATGAATAATCACATCAGCCTGGGCCCCCTCACCCTTCAAAATGCCTTCTACCCTGTCCGACACATCTTGCTCCCCCTGTTCCAGGGAGGCAAACTACCATCCTGGAGTCCCGCCTTGGACCACAGAAGCGCCTATCTATTCCTTTAATCCTCCCATGCCCCACCACTATCTCCCTTTTAGCTCCTTTCCTCCCCTTTGAGGTACTCTGGTCCTTGTGCCTTGCCTTTTTTAACCCTCCATCCTCAATATTTTGGGGGGCTGCCACTGGGGAAGTCCTTGGACTGTCTCCCCTCTCCTTTTTCCCCTTCCTAATAGTAATCCACCTGTAAGGGTCAGATTTCCCCCCCCCATAGGCTCTGGGTCCGCCACCTTATTCTGCCTCCCTTCCATGATTGCCTCGTTCTCCCTCCCTGTTAGAGGACTCCCTGGTTATGGAAGTTCTAAAGATTTGACCTTAGCTTCTGCATTTTAAGAAAAGGTTTAGTGGGAAGATTTCCACATCAGTCTGAAGTGTAGGCATCAATCTTCTTTCACACAAGTTAATAGGCTCAATCAACACCCTGATAGTGTGATTCCCTGTGGAATCAAGCATTTGTTTCTCTGGATTCTTCATTGTTTACCAGCAATCTTCAAGGTGGGCTCCAGCGGGATGTAGTCTTGAATACTACGTCTTCAGCCATACCAAGCTGTGATACAACCAGAAAGAATACTTCCTTTGGTGCATCTGTATAAGTTGGTGAGTGTTGTAGCTGATATGCCAAATTTCCTTAGTCTTCTGAGAAAGTAGAAGCATTGGTGGGCTTTCTTAACTATAATGTCAGCATTGGGAGGGATCAGGACAGACTGTTGGTGGTCTGGACACCTAAAAATTTGAAGCTTTCGACCCTTTCTACTTTGTCTCCGTTGGAGATGTTCTCCACTGAAATTGTAATTAGTAACCAGATGGTGGGCTTGCTGTCCAGTTAAAGACAGCAGCTGGGCTGTCAAAGCTAAAGCTCTCATAAGAGACTCCAGTTCAAAGTCATGAGCACATAAGTGAAGGAGCAGATGCCCCATGATGTAGGTACTCTCACTTAAGCTTATTTTAAAATTTAACAGCAAAAATGATCTCAACGACTTGGCCCATTGTAGAGGAGAGTTTCTCCATCGGTCAGTATGCAGCTGAAATCAGGCTGGTGGTGAAAAAGCCTTAAACCTAGCTGGAATTCTCTCCTCCCATCCCCCAGCTCCTCCACAGTTTGCCCTCAGGAGGCTGCCTCCACTACTTCATTTAACCATTTTCAATTGTCTCCAGGGACTCCAACCATGGGCCTTAATAGGCCCATAACTAGTTGTTTCAGCTATCTACTACTTGCCGAGCTGAGTGGTCCTGCCTCTAACCTCCAATCAACCCAATTGCGCCTCTTGGAAGTGATACGGCATTGGGATCGTGGTGGAGCCAAGGTACTGGCTGTGCAAAATTCTGCACCCAGTTGCCTTCATGCCCAAATCCCCATCCAAACTGGGGGCTAGAAATTCTCCCCATGATTATACATTTAATGGCTTTTCATCTGATTCTTGCCTTTAATGTGTGCAATTATTTTCCTGAGTTTTGGCTTTGCTCAGAGTATTTCTGCAAACATAGACTTTGATAAAGGGAACAGAAGAACAATGCTTCAGGCAAGAACTTCAAGGTTTTTTTTAAGTGCTGCCATGCATTTAAATCCTTTTGAAAACATGTAGTCATGCCTGGAGAGGAATAAACTTAATAAAGTACACTGTTTCTTTTCTCTGTATACCTGCTTGCTGCTTTTAATGATGTGTGAATGTGTGGCTTTCCGTGCCTTTTTTTTAAACTGAGGCAAGAATGTTTTGGTTTGAAAGCTGGTTGGTTGCTGGTAGTTTTTACTGCACTAATATAATTTGTGTTGAAGAAGGTCTTTCTTATTTGTGTTTTTTTTCTTGTTTGGACTAATATATATTTTAAAACCATAATAGTACAAATGAACAGTGTTCAGGTAATTAAAATGTGTTTATCATGGCAGTTTCAATGCATCAGAGGCTTGTTGAATGTGAGGTATGAGATCCACAACGCTTGAATCAAATGGAGGACACAGCGTTCCATTGAAATTTCAGGAGAAAAGACACTTGGGACAACTAAATAAAAAGCTCAAGAGGGCCTGTGTTTTTAAATACAGTTGCTAATTATTTGCTAAGATAAATAATTTGAATAAAAAGCAAAATCAACAAAGTGCAGTTGTTGGAAATTTGAAAGAAAAGCAGAAAATGCTAGAAACACTCAGCAGGTTAATCAACATTCTGTAGAAAGAATAGATAAGGCAGCATTTCAGCTGTGACAAATTCAACACAACTCAGACATTACACAACAGCAACAGAGCAAAGGGAAAGGCAAATATGCATATTTGCAAATGGTTAAATCAAGAACAGTAGATGGTTAAATAATTTAATATTAATAGGTGACCGCTTTAATAAGAGACTTGTCTTTAATTTCTCTCATTTTGCCTTTTATTATCTTCTGCTATAATTATCTGAACCATTAAACATTTTAGTTGTATTTAGGTGTTGCTCATCTGTATTTATTCCAATTCTGATGATTGGTCTATACATTAGCACGGTGGTGCCTCACAGCACCAGGGACCCTGTTTCGATTCCCAGCTTGAGTCATTGCCTGTGTGGATTTGCACATTTTCTCTGTGTCTGTGTGGGTTTCCTCCAGATGCTTTGGTTTCCTCCACAGTTCAAAAAAACATGCTGGTTAGGTGCATTGGCCATGCTAAATTCTCCCTCAGTGTACCCGAACAGTGCTGGAATGTGACAACTAGGGGATTTTCACACTAACTTCATTGCAGTGTTAATGTAAGCCTACCTGTGACACGAATAAATAAATGCTAAACTTTAGAAGTCCATCCGATTCTCTCCCTGCATTCAATGGTGTACTAAGGCAGACTTTTTCCTGTTTCCATAGCTGTTATTTCCTGGAACAGATTGCTGTCAGTTGTCAGGGGCTTATAGCTTAAGAGGTAGCACTCCACATCAAGTGTGGCTGACCAGGAGTCTCTCTTTCTACCACCAGCCATTGATACTTTTGGAAAGATTTGCAGGTTGACAGTCAGTCTATTCGCTCATCCTATGAACGCGCTTTGCTTGGCCATCAAGTCCTGAGATGGGACTCAACTCCAGAGCTTCAGGCTCAGAGACAGGGACACCATAACACATTCGTACGTATAAAATGCAATATATATTTGTTCTCTTCAATGATGGACCTGCTGAATAATACCTCCAATCTTATTTTCTTTTATCTTAAAACAATTTGAAGTTGGCCAGAAAGCCTGGTCCTATTTATTTACTTACATATCGATCGGTCAATCATTTGGTTGGGACTAGAGCCAGAGTGTATTGTCAGACTCAAATCATTTGCTCTCATCATGTCTTTAGATTAGGAATCCAATGGAAAAAAATACTGCAAACCTCATCAAAAAATTACTAACCAGCCATGGCTATTTCCTATAATCAAATGTTGTAGAATGGAAACCTTTATGATTCAGGGAGGTTACTCTTTAGAATGTTCATATGCTTTATGCCTGCTGACATGTGTTGGCGACGTGAGACCCGTTTAGCTCCTAGTTCTACTAGCCCTTTCCTGAGCTGAGTTATGTAGAACATATCCTACTCATGTCCTGACCCTCACTTTTTCTGCTTCGTTGATGACTGCAACAGTGCCATTTCCTGCTCTCACCCAAACTTGAAAATTCCACCACTTTGCTTCTCATTTCCACCCTTCCTTTGCCTCTACATGGTCCATTTTCAACTGATCCTTTTTTTTTCTATCTGCATTGCTGGAAATTAGTTATCAATCAATCAATATCCATTATAAGCACACTAAGCCCCATGGCTTTCTTGACCATATTTTCACTTTCATTTTTTCAGCATCTTCATCATATCTGTTCCGATAATGCCATCTTTCATATCAGTCCTTCTGATATGTCTTCCTTTTCCCTCAACTGAGGACTCCTTTGCACTGTGGTTTACATGGCCCTTGATTGTGTCCATTGCATTGCCTTCACTTTTGCTTCACCCATTTCCCTCCCTCCCAGAACCATGATAGAGTTCCCATTTTCCTTACCTTTCACTCCATCTGCTTTCATATTTCAACAGATGAGCCTTTCTGACATTTATCATGATGCCACGATGGTGCATCTTCTCATTCCCCTCCTTTTCCAATGGTCTCTTCCACAGCAATTGCAGGACATGTACTGCCTGCCTTTTTCCTTCCTCCTTTTCCACTACTCAAGACCCCCAATGCTTAAGTCAAGCAACAATTTACTTGGGCCTCTTTCAATTTAGTATACCATGCTCATTGCTCACAACCTAATGTCTCTATGTTGAAGACAACAAATATAGATTGGGGGACCACTTTGCAGGCAACTCTATTCAGTGCACAGGTGTAACCTCAATCTTCCAGTTGCTTGCCATTTCAATTCTTTGACCCCTCTGTCCTGAGTTTCCTACAATGCTTCAGTGTAGCTTAATAGAACCTTGAGAAAGAGCACTTTGTCTTCCAATTAGACATTTTACAGCCTTTGGACATAACGATGAGTTCGATAAGATAAAAACAAAATACTGTGGATGCTGAAATCTGAAACAAAAATAGAAAATGTTGGAAAATCTCAGCAGGTCTGACAGCATCTGTGAAGAGAGAATAGAGCTAATGTTTCAAGTCTAGATTAACCCCAGAAATTGTTGGATAGTGATTAGGACTAAGAATTTTCTTTCCATCCCAACTTAACCATGAAACTCAACTCATTAAATCATGTAGCACAAATAGAGGCCTTTTGACCCATTTTGCCTGTGCTGTAAGTTGAAGAACCTCTATTGCTAACACAGTCGATGAAAAGCATGTATAAATACATATAACAAAGCACTTCTCATTGCACAAGAAATGTATGGAGCTTTTTCCTATTTTTAACTATTAAAGCTTTTATATAGCTTTGCATGCATTCATTAAACATACAGACGACACATACTGTTTGTGAAAAAATTATGAACTCATATGGTGATAAACCATTTGAGGAATATTGCAAGCATCCTTTCATTCATTCTATAAAAAAATAGAGTGCACTTGTATTTGTGATCCTGCAAGTTATTTGTAAGGGAAAAGTGTGGTGAGTTACAATTTACAGAATCAAAGGAGAAAACACACTCAGGATCTTGGCTGAAAGAACACCAAGGAGCACCAGGTCCAATGGAATATTTGTCGTTAAAGAGGAAAATGTGTTTATTTTTCTTGATTGAGTTTACTGAGCAATTCATGAGGAATGTGGAAGAAGAAATGTATTTTTGGACACTGAATAAAGTTAAGATAGGTATGAACTGTAAGTGGAAAGAGGTTAGCCGTGTCAAATTAGAGGAACAACACGAATGAAATTTGCTTTGCATTTCAATGCAATGAACTGTCGGCTCTATTCCAGGACCTCATGACACCTTGTGTCATGCACAACCCCCAATTGTAATGCTGATTCAGCATCCTGCTTCCTGTCAATATTCCTTGGTCATGAAACAGAAATATTATGGACAACATAAGAAAGGCAAGCAAGCTTGATATTTCTAATTCTAGCTTGTGAACAGTAAACAATGCACTTACCGACTGAGCAATCGGGTGAAATTAGTGGTCATGTAAATGATCCAAAAATGTAATTTAGCTTTTTGAAATTAATGCAACAATACTTATGAGAGTTAATTCTTTTTTGAAATTGTTCCATATGTAGACAACAAGTCAATTACTAATATTTATCTTCCTTACATATTGTTGAGGTGTTCTGAGCACAAAGAAGGTCTGCTATACCCTTACCCTCTGCATGTATTTCTGATGCTGTACAGAGATTTTATCACATTTCTCAAAAGATTACCTTTTTTTGTGGTAAACCTCGACATTAATTTGATAGACATTCATTAAACTGATGAGAACAAAAAGCAGAATAGATCAGCCATTTCTTTAAATTTAAGAGAAAACTTTTAACCAGATTTAGAAGGGAATGACCCTATTATGCTCTTGAATTCTCTATGGCTTTTTTTGTTGTTTTAGTGGATTTCAGTTTTTTTTAATGTGGTACTGTTGGATCAGATTTTTGGCCGTGTACCATGTTGCAAAAGTCACTAACTCTGGGTGTGTTTTTTCCTTTGATTCTGTAAATTGTTACTTACCACACTTTTCCCTTGCAAATTACTTTCAAGATTACAAATACAAGTGCCCTCTATCTTTTTTTTCATCTTAGAATGAATGAAAGGATGCTTGCAAAATTCCTCAAATGGTTTATCACCATATGAACTCATAATTGTTTCACAAACAGTATGTGTTGTGTGTGTATTTGATGAATGCATGCAAAGCTATACAAAAGCTTTAAAAATAGGAAAAAGCTCCATACATATTCTTATGCAATGAGAAGTGCTTTGTTAAACGTATTTATACATGCTTTTCATCGGACACATTAATCTGAATCACTTCTGATGAGAACACAAGTGTTACCATGGCAAATTACTACGTGGGTTAGTTCCATATTTCGAATCAGTGCTCAATGAATCACATAAAATAATAAGCATGGACTGCTTATAACATGATGGTGCAATGAATGCCAGTTTATAATGATGATTAAGCACATGAAGAAATTGACATTGCTAAACTCTTAACTTTTAATTGCATCCCATAAATACATGACTAATCATTGTATGTTTTTTCTACATCTTGACAGCATAAAGTTGTCTCTCAGTCTGCCCGAGAGTTTCCTCTTGACAGTAGATTGGATGTTCCTGTTCTTGTTCATTAAATGTGTTGTTACTGTACTCTTTGAATCAGTCTTAGTCATTAATGAATTGGATCAATACCAACATTTTCAGACATTCAACTTTTGTTGCTGAAAAGCAATTAATGGCCCAAAATGCTTTTTGCATTTGGTATTAGTGGATTATGCATAATTAACCCTTCGCTTCAGTGAGGCTGTTGTGCGTAGGATGTTTTCTATCATGATGTACCTGTAACAACAACTTTGCATGCATTTTTTTTCTAATAAGCTTTAGCTAATTGAACAAGCCTGTGTAAATGCATTGCTTGTTCGTTATACATCTGTGAGGAATAGTCCAGGTTGGAGACTTGAAAAGTAAAGCTCCCAAACCAGTCTTGACAGCATTGTACCAATATGGGGAGAAAATCTAGAACATTTTAATGCAAATGTTAATTGACCAAATATGGGTAGAAACAGAGTTCCTGCATATTGATGGAATTGAATAAGGTGGCATATTAGTATACATAGAACTTATTTCCAAGGTAAGCAATTTTTTCCCCCCGAAAGATGTTGAGTACTGAGAAGTAAACGTTTTCACATTTCAGATAGCCACTGTGAACCTTGAGTATTATCAGGTCAGACAGAAGATGTCTACCTACAGAATTTGGCTCTTCTTGCAGCAAAAAGATGTCAAACTACAGCTTCGAACCTGAGCATTAATATGCTATTGTGACATCTTTCCTTTTTCACAGCAGCAATCCCTGTGAGATCACTGGATAATATTCCCTTTTTTTTATCAAGTTTGGGGAAATTGTGCATCCTGGGATCATGCCCAACAAGGTTGGCATTAAAATTGTCATTAGCTGACTGACTAAACTGTTCAAACTTGACTTTAAGAGAATTATAGAATTGTAGAATCCCTACAGTGCAGAAGGAGGCCATTCAGCCCATCAGGTCTGCACTGACCACAATCCCACTCAGCCCCTATCTCCATAACCCCAAATGTTTACCCTGCTAGTCTCCCTGACATTACTTGTACATTGTAAAGTAGCACACCCTTGCAATATTGTCATCAAGATTTTATTGCAAGTTTTTTTAGCCTTTTTTTCCTATTTGAAAAAAAATTAGGGAAACATTGCCTGCGATTTTCCAATTTTTGACTAAGTCTGAACTCGGGTGGGAGAAACAGTGTGTAGTTCGCTGGCTCCACTGCTGGATTTTCCTGATATTTTTTGGACTTGATATGAAATGAAATCCTGGAGACAGGTCCCATGATACCTTCAGGCATTGTATAATATTTATTCAATCTCAATTTGTTGAATCACCACCGGGGCATCCGACTTAGCTTGCACCAAGAGTTTGCTCATAAATGCTGTAGACATCATCTTGGGCCTTGAAGGCTACTCAGTTTTGAAAAACGAGGGGTTATGCATCTGAATTTTTGTCCAAAAGTTTCTATGGAAACCTTTGTTCCTGACTTAAAATGTTGAAAGCTGAAATCTGTTAATCGTCCCCATAAGTAGCTCTTCTTTTGAAGCTGCTGGAATACAGCTTCACAGTAGATTATAGCCCCTTGCTATTGTTGTTAATGTACAAGTCTTGATAGTGAAAACCTATTTGAATGGGAGGGGAGTAAAATACCTTAGCGCAATGCTATCATTAGCTGCATGAAAATTTTCTAACAGAAATGAATGACTGAATAATGATTAGGAACAGAATCTTAGTTGTTTTCCCCCTTGCCCAACCAGCAAAGCTGTGACTCTTTTTGTCCCAGTTCAACTCTGCTAACGGCACTGACTGGGTGTTGAACTGCATGATTCAATACCAGATAATTAACCAGCCTTGCCATTGGGAGAGCTATTTGGAATGTTTTGTTAATTTTATTCTGTTTCAAAAGAACTGCTCTGTCGAATGTAATTATCTAATTGCTATCACTATCAATTAACCATGCTACATTGAAAATGTAGATTCAGAGCGAAACTCTGAAAATGCACAGATTATGGTTCACAGCTCCTACTGCAATTTATTTGATTTATTTATTAGTGTCACGTGTAGGTTTACATTAATACTGCAGTGAAGTTACTGTGAAAATCCCGTAATCACTACACTCGGGCACTTATTTGGGTACACTGAGGGAGAATTTAGTATGACCAATGCACCTAACCAGCATGTCTTTCGGACTGTGGGAGGAAACTGGAGCATCCGGAGGAAACCCATGCAGACTCCTCGCAGACAGTGACCCAAGCTGGGAATTGAACGGGATCCCGGGCGCTGTAAGGCAGCAGTGCCAGCCACTGTGCTACCATGCCAGTCCATTGCAGAAATGTTGGTGGTTTCTGGAATTTTGTAAATTTGCTAAGGTCTGCAGGTCGGGATGAGATACGTGCTGAAGGATTTCATCCTGTCTTAAAAGATTCTGCACAAGCCTGTTATTATCAAATAAAAGTGCAGCCTTATGCAATCATTTTGGAATACAGTATGGCAAAGAGAATATGCAGAGATGACGCAGAGTTGGAAAAAGGACGGGAGAAGGATACTCAGCAGGAGACTGTATCTGCCCAGGATATTCAGGAATAATTTAACCATTTGAATGTCAGTGAGAAGTGATCAGCAGAGCTTTACTGTCCTGCCTTTGGTGGGACATAGACTATGACCTTGGATGAGATTTTCTGGTCTTGGGGTGAATATGGCTGGAAAATCCCACCAATATGTCAGACATCTGCACTTCTTTAAGGATGTCCTCACTGAAATCTGCCACCTGATACAGGCACTATTTGACACTCAGGACAGGGTGATAACAGCATTGCCACATCAGGCTCCTTTCAGGCTGTACCAATTGATATTTATAAGTTCCTGTTTCCATTCATTGTTGCATGAAGGAAGCTACCATTGCATCTTGTATTATAAGAGATGACCATTGAAGATGATCTCGAGCAGCTCTGGGCCTGCAACACTTGGCCTGGGCAGCAGTAGTCTGGGATGGCTAGCAGAGAGTCAATAGCAAGGGCAGTAACTTGGATGGGATAATGAATGCAGTCACCCTGAGGGAGGCAGCAGGTTCATGCTACTTTCCCAGAGAACCATATCAGTATTTCTGGTAATTTGTTTGAGAATAGATTGTCAGACTGCTAGGACACCTTTTAAGGCCTTCTCAACATTGATATTCACAGCTGCAGTGTCAGCAGTTTGCTCTTGCGAACTTGCATTGAGAGTAGTCTGAGTTTCCATGTCAACCAGTTGACCTTGCATTGCAGAAGGAACTTCCACTGCAACTGCCAGACTTCAGTTGACTTATTGTGCTTCAATAGAAGGTACGAAGTTGGAAATTATATGCTGCATTTGTGTTGGGTCACAAATATTGGCTGTGCTGGAAGGGATGGGCTCCAAGTTTATTTGTACAATAAATCTCAGCCAAGTTAATGCCAGGTTGCTCCATAGTCCTTGACATTCCATGCTGCCTTCCTGGCATGTCTACCAATACACTTTGGATCAGCCTGCCCCATCAGTATCTTCATCTGATTTCTATGCAACCCCATCAATATCTTCATCTGATTTCTGTGGAACTGAACTCCTTCCAAAGAACAGGTACCTGCGCTATTTTTCTGCTTCCCTTATCCACAGGCTATTCGTGCCCGAATTCTCACCATTTGCAAGTCCCACCTCTCAGCTGTTCTCTAAATTAGTCTCAGAGTCAGTATCTGAGCTAATGGTTAAAATGGGCCGAAGTAACGGTGTCTTTTCTTCATTCACGGTGGTGAGTTCCTGCTCTTTCAATACTGGATGGCCAGGATGCAATTCTTGAGTATCTAGAAGAAAAAGATATAAGGGTAATAAGGTTGTGGTGTGGGAGAGACGGGGAAAACAAGAGCAGTCACCTGCATCTTGTAAATCAGGTGAGATTGTGAAATAAGAAGGAAGTGGGATGTGAGAAAGAGAATTAAGAACAACGATATTGTCATCTTTAGTTTCAGTTCCCTTGTTATGACTACTCCAGTCATAGCGATTATCTTCACTGGGGTAAGGACATGCAGCAATGTCTGTCCCCTTCGTTTACCATCTGCTGCTTTCACTTGCATGCTAACTTGACCCATGAGAGAGAGGAAAATATGTTGCTGGATGTGATGCAATCTGTCTGGTTGACATAGTTGTAATGGTTAGAGAGCAATCAATGTGTGCAACCGTGAAATGTGGGTATGAGACTTACTGCAGAGATTATTGGTAGGTAAATGATGGGGATGTGGTGCATTGAGCAGAGTACATAGGCCAGTGAAGTTAGTGGTGCAGTTGGTGGGATGATTTAATTCGATTTGATTTTTTATTGTCACATCTATTAGTGCACAATTAAAAATATTGTTTCTTGGTGGAAAAAAAAAACAAGGCATACTGTTCATAGAGAAGGAAATGAGATAGTTCAGAATATAGAGTTACAGTCATAGCTAGGCTGCAGAGAAAGATCAACTTAATGTATGGCAGGCCCATTAAAAAGTCTAATGGCAGCAGGGAAGAAGTTGCTTTTTAGTTGGTTGATACTTGACCTCAGACTTTTGTATCTTTTTCCCAATGGAAGAAGGTGGAATAGAGTAATGTCCAGAGTGCATGGGGTCTTAATTATGCTACCTACTTTGTTAAAGCAGTGGGAAGTGTAGACAGAGTAATTGGATGGGAAGCTGGTTTGTGTAATGGATTAGGCTCCATTTATTCATGACCTTTTGTAGTTTCTTGTAATCTTGGACAGAGTAGGAGCCATACTAAGCTGTGACACAACCCAAAAGAATACTTTCTATGGTGCATCTGTGAAAGTTGGTGAGAGTCATCGCTGACCTGCCAAATTCCCTTTGTCTTCTGAGAAAGTAGAGGCATTGGTGGGCTTTCTTAACTATAGAGTTCGCATGGGAGGACCAGGACAGGGTGTTGGTGATCTAGACACCT
The DNA here is from genome assembly GCA_024679065.1 of Sphyrna mokarran. Classification (NCBI taxonomy): domain Eukaryota; kingdom Metazoa; phylum Chordata; class Chondrichthyes; order Carcharhiniformes; family Carcharhinidae; genus Sphyrna; species Sphyrna mokarran. Next base: position 41,529,103 of record JAGIQG010000015.1, read on the forward strand.
AAAAACCTGAAGCTTTTGACCAATTCTGTTTCATCCCCATTGATATAAATAGGGGCATGTTTTCCACCACATTTCCTGAAGTCAATGGCAATCTCCTACATTTTGTTGACATTGAGAGAGAAATTATTGTCGTTGCACCAGTTCACCAAATTCTCTATTTCATTCCTGTACGCTCTTATCATTGTTTGAGATCCAACTCACTAAGGGTGGTGTTGTCAGCAAACTTGAAAATCGAGTTGAAGGAGAATTTGGCCACACAGTCACAGGTGTATAAGAAACATGGTAGGAGGCTGAGAACTCAGCCTCGTAAGGCACCAATGTTAAGAATGATTGTGGAGGAGGTGTTGTTGCTTATCCTTCCTGATTGTGGTCGTGGGTGAGGAATTTAAAGATGCATTTGCTGACCTTGATCATTCAAATGAGATCACTGAATGTTTTGCAGCACTGTATGCAAGCTCTTGAGCTTGATTCTTGGCACTAACTGCCGTGGTTATTTGATCCCACTGCTTTGCAGTTTGTCTGGAGGATGACCTCTACAAAAGCACCAATTCAGCATCACAGGATCATACTCTCTTCCTTGTTGCACTATAATTTACTCTTATTCCTGCTGCGACATTCTTCCACAAACAGTTTCAGTGCCTCCCCTTTGGGTCGTTCAGGTTGGCTTTGAGTAGTGCAGGGTGGCTTTAATTGATGCTGTTCTTGCACAGATTTGGGCCTTCTGCTGAGAATTAGAGCAACTCAATAGCATGTTTATTGCTGGCGATACTTAACAGTTGAGCAAGTTAGAGTGCATAAAAAATTTGGTGTGCTGCTTGTATTGGAAGCAATTTGCATGGATTAACTGTTCATTGCAAACGCCATACCCATCCACCCTTGTGTGTTCCAACCTAGTACATTGCACAGGTAAATGTAAAAGTTTCTTACTATTTGGTGCATGACACAAAAGTCCCTAATTATATAATTTTCATACAGAACAACTCCATTCAAAAACTAGAATTGTTGCAGCAAACTGCACAGTGAAATACTAAATTTCAATTTCTTTCTGAATTTCAACCTCTAATTCAAACCAGAAGTGACTTTGCATATGGTGGTAGTAAAGATTTTGTAGGGACTTGTATTAAAAACCTTCAGTTTGCTACTTACTTGCTTAAGGAAATTTAAAGTGGTGGAGGATAGTTGAATTCACAGTGAAATTATTTTTATATGTTATGGGAATTATTTTTACACGACGCCTTATGTCTTTGGACACATTGAAATTATACGGTTGCACAGTGAATCTGACATGGATTTTTTTTCCTTTTATTTGCTCTTGAGGAATCTAAATACATCAAATGGGAGCAGTTAATGCAAATGCAATTTTTCATTACCTGTGACCTATTTTTGTACATTATTTTATTCCCTGATACTTACTTTCTAAGACGAGATTGCTTAGGTCTTGTCTCTTCCTCTACCCCCATCCCCGGCCCAATTAAGTCCACAGCTCCCATGCCAGTCCTGTGCTTGCAATGCCAATAGGGCAGGTTGGCAATATGTATTGGAATCTTTTCTCATTTCTGATTTGGAAAGCTGCCAAGAGGCATATAATACGATCCAGTGAGACACTCGTCCCTTTGTGGAAAGGCAGTTTTGCCCAGCACTCCACGTGATGCAACACAAATTGAGTATTAAGCATGGCACTGCATACTACTGCCCTAACTGGACCCTTATGAGGTTGGGTTATATTCTCCATCAATATTCTTTATCTTTTGAAGAAATGCTAAGTGCCAACGAAACATTACATATCTTGTGATAAGTGTGCTTTTAAAAATAATTTGAAAAATATGTTTTTGAGTTAGCTGTATACTATGACACAAATTATATTTATTCAAAATTGGTAGTGATATTCATTTGCTAAATAGCGTAAATAGTTCTAGAGTTAATGATTTTTCCGTAGCGTTTGGTCGAATTAATATCGAGGTCGATGTGTAGGAAGCAGTGCCTCAGTGCAACCACACAAATAAAAACGTGAGTAGAATAACTGAATGCAGTTACTGCAACAGCAAATCAGATACTTTAGCATGGGCTGTGTACTATTTTGAGGATAATATCATTGTTAAATGAGCCACTATGTGTCAACACTTAATAGTTTGAAAATACCCAAGGCTTATCAGAAATGCATTCTGTAGATTGCAGTGAAAACGAGGGCCAATTGTGAATATCATGTGTTCGAACTATTTATTTTTGAGATTTTTTGCAGATAAATACAAATATTCCTGTTGAAAATTCTGTGGAGTGGGCAGTTTTAGTGATGTAGCCTGTAACTATTTTCCCCTTCATGTGCTGAAATCAGACGGCTGGCAGCTGTGTTCAATTATCTTTATCCAGCAGGCTGGTACACTTCAACAGATCTGAAATACACCACGTCATGCAGCAGCAGCAGTCTATGCTGTTTCTTTTGGAACTGTAACACTGGTAAAACAGGATGCAGCACAAATTAACTATTTAGAAGTCAAACCTTGCTCCAAATGTAGACAAAAGAGCTCAGTTACAGAGATGAGGTTACAGCAACTGCCCTTGACATCAAGGCAGCATTTGGCTGAGTGTGAGGTCTGAATAAAATTGCATCATTGGTAAGTGGGGGGAAAACCTCTCCACTTGCTGAAATTATGCCTAGCGTAAAGGAAGATGGGCGTGGTTACTAGTGGTCAAGTGTCTGAGCCCCAGAATATCGCTGCAGGAGTTCCTCAGGCAGTGCCCTGGTCTGCAACCACCTTCAGCTGCTTCATTAATGACTTTCCTTGAATCATAAGGTCAGACCTTGGATGTTTGCTGATGATTGCTCAATGTTCAGTTTGTTGTCACAAATTGGATGCTGTAACACCTGGATAATATTCTGGCTTAGGTTATGTTAATAATAAAGTGACTTATTATTATCACTTGTATTGTATACAGTGAGAAGTATTGTTTCTTGTGCAGTTCACAGTCAAAGCATACCATTCATAGAGTATAATGGACAAGGAAAGGAAAGGGTGCAGAATGTAGTGTCACTGTCAAAGCTAGGGTGTGGAGAAAGATCAGCTTAATGTAAGATGAGTCCATTCAAAAGTCTGATTGCAGCAGGAAAGAAGATGTTCTTGAGTCGGTTGGTATGTGATCTCAGACCCTTGTATCTCTTTTCTGATGAAAGAAGGTGAAGAGCATATGTCCATGGTGTGTGGGATCCATGATAATGCTGGCTGCTTTTCCGATGCAGTAGAAAACATTCAGCCATTCAAGTGCCAATCAATGACCATCTCCAGCAAGACAGCATTTAACCACCTCCCAATCCCAGCACAAATCCATCATCATCAATATCCTCGGAGTCATGGTTGATCAGAACTTAAACTGGAATAGCTGCATAAATATTATGCCTACAAGAACATGTCAGAAGCGAGGTAACGTGCAGTGATTGGCTCAACTTCTGACTCCCCAAAAGCCTTTCCACCATCTGCAAGGCAGAAGCAAGAAGTGTGATGGCATACCCCACTGAGTGCAGTCTCAACAACACGCAAGTTTGACGTCATTCAGGACAAACCGCTTGCTTGACTGGCATCTCACCATCCAGCATCTTAAACATTCACAGTCTCTAAAATCAGTGCACCAGTAGGGTGGCATTTTGGCACAATGATTAGCACTGCTTCCTCACAGCACCAGGGTCTCAGGTACGATTCCTGGTGTGGGTCATTCTTTGTGAAGTGTCTGCACTTTTACCCTGTGTTTGTGAACGTTTCTTCTGGATGCTCCAGTCTTCTTCAGTCCAAAAGATGTGCTGGTTAGGTGCATTGGCCACGCTAAATTCTCCCTCAATGTACCTGAACAGATGCCGGAGTATGACAACCAGGGGATTTTCATATTAACTGCATTATGTTGCAGTGTTAATATATGCCTACTTGTGACACAAATAAACATTAGATAAGCTTTAAACATTTACAATTCTCCAGAACACATCCCAAACTCATTACCTGTGCCACCTAGAATAACAAGGGCAGCAGGTGCATGGAAACACAATACCTGCAAGTTCCCATCTAAGTCACACACCTTCCCGAATTACAAATGTAGCACTTTTGCTTCACAGCTGCAGAGTAAATATCCTGCAATTTCCTACCTTATAGCACTGTGGGTATACTTACACCGCAGGTTTTTCCTGTCCCATTGGCAGAACAGACTCACCTAGTGATGCAGTTGTATACAGTTGGGCGGGAGACTCTGATAGTCCTCAACGTTTGTTCTAGACCCCATGAAGTCTCATGGCATCATGGTAAACATAAGCAGGGAAATCTCCTGCTCCTTATTATGACTGTCTTCCTTCAGCTGATGAATCAGTACTTCTCCATGTTGAACACCACTTGGAAGAAGCACTGAGAATATCAAGGGCACAGTTTCAAGACCCCTGTTTGAGAAGGCAATTCACCATCTTGAGGATAGTTAGGATTGGGCTGTAAATGCTTGTCTTGCTCATGATGTGCACATCCGATAAACAAATCAAAAAAATTAAAAATAACAATGATTTTAAGCAGCATGATACTTGAGTACACTTAGAATAACTTCAGCGATTATAATAAATTGAATGGTGTTACAAATTTTTAAGCATCCACATTCTTCAAAAATAAATGTGTACAAGCTCTAAATAATTCTAGGAAATCACACCACCTTCATAAAAATCCAATATAATAAGTTATAATATTTGTTATATACTTAGATGTGCAGAATGCAATGTTAGAACTTATGATTACTTAGAAAACTCCCTCTTGGATTTCACGGATTCACTTTTTTTCCACTGTATATCCAGCTCTACTGTCTTCATACCGCAATTGCTTCTTAACTACAGAATCCTTCCAGGGCAGCAGATGTCTTCTCCACATAGCACTGGGAAAACTGAAGCCATTGTCCCCCCGGACCCCACCCCTCTCTCTGACAACTGTAAGGCTGCAATACCTGTTTGCAACCTTAGTGTCATATTTTATCCTGAGATGAATTTCCAACCACATATCACATTTTCACTGTATATCACTGCATATAAAATTCTGATGGGACTGATGCTAGATGCAGGAAAAGTGTTCCCGATGTTGGAGAAGCTCAGAATTTGAGGTCACAGTCTAAGAATAAGGGCTAAATCATTCAGGACTGAGATGAGTAAGAATTTTTTTCGCTCAGAGAATTGTGAACCTGTGGAATTCTCTACCACAGAAAGCTGTTGGAGTCAGTTCATTAGATATGTTCAAGAAGGAGCTAGAGGTGATCCTTGCAGCTAACAGGATCAAGGAGTATGGAGACTAAGTGGGAATGGAGTACTGCAAGTGCATAATCAGCCATGTTCATATTGAATGGTAATGCAGGCTCAAAGTGCCAAATGACCTATTTCTGCATCTGTTTTCTATGTTTCTATCATGAAGACTGTCTACATCCTACATTGACTGATTCAACTCCTCCATCAGTTGCTATTTCAGCAACAAATCCTTATCTGTTGCTGAAACACTCATCTGTGCCTTTGTTATCTCTAGACTGAAGTATTCTGATGCATAAACTAAAAATGAAATATTGTAGATGCTGGAAATCTGAAATCAAAACAAAAAATGGTGGAACCACTCAGCATGTCTGGCAGCAGCTGTAGAAAGAAAAACAAAGTCTTCCAAGTATTATTCCTACCCATTGTCTTCTATCTTCTCCTCCTATCTCTTATCTTCTATTTTCCATAAAATTCTACTACTCATATCCCAATTTGCACCAAGTTTTGTTCATCTATCATATCTGTACTCACTGACCTATAGTGACTCCTGATTAAACAATGCCTCTATTTTAAAAATCTCTTCTTTGTTTTCATATCCCCCCATGGTTTGCCCGTCCATATCAGTGTAACCTTCTCTAACCCTGCAGCCCTCTGAGATGTCTATGCTTCTTAAATTGCTGCCAGTTGTGCATCTCTGATTTTAATATCTTCACCATTGGTAACTGAGTCTTTGTCTCATGAGGACTTAAGGTGTGGAATTACTTTCTTAAAACTTTCCACTTCTCTACCTTTCTTTCCTCTTAAAGTAGCCTCTGTTGGCTTCTCACCTGGCTGAATATGAAACTTAGTTTGATAATTCTCCTGTGAAATGCCTTGCAATATTTTACCAAGTTAGCAGCTTTATATAACTTACCCTCATAATGTGTATTGCTACTTGTATTTTAATGCTATCCTAGCTAGCAGCAATGTTGAGTGCTTCAAGATAACGATCAAAATGCCAAGGAGTAGTGAGTGAATTCACCCTGGACAATTTCCTAAAAATCAGAGAAAAATCAATGTTGGGGCCACAAATAAGAGAAAAGTTGATGCATACATAGAACAGACAGAACCTGAGGAGCTGTCCTCCCTTACAGATTCTGTCTCTCCCATGCTCTCTAATCCAGATCTCCTAATCACAGATTGCTTCCCATCCAGCCTTGCTACTGTTGAAGAGACAGAATCTATGATTGGAGGAACAGCAAGGGCAGGAAGAGGGAACCCATGATTGGAGGCACTGGAACAATTATTCTGGCTGATCACGCTGTCACCAACACCAATCATTTCAAATGGAAGTCATTGTAAAGAGAAGTAAGAAATATCCACCAAAACCTGCACTTGGACCTTCCAATGTCCCAAATCCTTACTTGGACACCCAAAAGCCAGACCCTGTTCCTAAATGCCAATTCAAGACAACCAAAACTTAAACATCTTTAAAACATGGACACTGACCAAGCTAAATCTACACCCAAACCCCACGTTTAAATATGCTTAATTTGTTCGATGCTGGATTCTCCCAGCTTCTGGGATCTACCGACCATTAGATGTGGCATGAGCCCGGTGAGAATCACTACTGGTTTCGGGGACTCAGAGACCATTGAAGCCTTGGGTAGGCGGGGACATAGCTGGGCACTGCTCAAGGGAGTGGGGTGGAGCCTGAACGGGGACGATGAAAGGGGGATGTCGTGAAGAGGGGAGCAGGCATGAAGAGTGGAGCATATTGGAAAACCCATTGGGAGCATCCCAATGCTGACAATCTGTGCCAGGGAGAAGTGGGGAAACATGCGGCTGATGAGGTGGGGTGGGGGTGAGGATATGTCTCAATGTCCTTTCAGAATGGTGCCTGATCACTTTGCAGCCAGACTCATCCACCTGTTCAGGTCCTGCTACTCCCAGAACCAGTGCACAACTCACCACTCTTCAAAAAATGACTAAGTGTGGGACAATTGTGGTCTGGTCCATGCCACTCGATCACTCCAGTCTTTTTGCTGTTATGATACTTAATCATTTTTTATGACAGTCACGGCTGGTAATACGACCTAATGAGAGAAAGTTAGTGAGAATGAAAATGGATTCGCTGAAAACCAAAAGATAAGCCCCAAAAATCAAAATATAGCCATTGAGAAAATCTCAAGCAGAGTCTCCAAAAAGGAAGTATTTTGACCCCTGCTTCAAAATGTCTGATAATATTTCATGCTGCTTAAATCAGACTTCACTCTGTCACATATTTTATGAAAAAGTGTTAGGAATGTTTTCTATTGTGCTATCTGAATTCTTTGATATAAATCCTTGGGTTACAAAAATCATTCTGATGATAAATAATTAAATCAGTCATTTAAGTTGTGGAGCATAAGCCAGTTTTCTATTTTAAAATACTAAATCTTAATACTGATAATGTTTTAAATTATATCTAATGCATTTATATATATATCAAGTGTGATACATTCATTGATTACAACTAAAAACAGTTTATGTGAAAGAAAAATCCAATACAGCTGATCCAAAGCATGTTCAGAATGTGCTAATGTGGAGAATCAGAGATACAGCATCACACAGTATCACAGTTACCATAGAAACTAAAATCTCTGCTTAATTGTGACTTGAGGCATAAATTGCCTAGTTGCTTACAACAGACAGGGTCCATGCACAAAACCATTAGTTATAAGCAGTTCATATTGGTTTCTGTCCTCTTGCATCTGATCATTATTATAGGATTTGTTCATGTACTTTGTTTTTAAAGATTTTATATGTTTATATATGCATTTTTAATATTTGTTTATATTGATATTGGAAATGTTGAACTGCAAAACAGAGGTTGGAGGAAACCATTGATCCATTTAGCTGCCTTCCTGTTGTTGTTGCAGCTGTGTTCAATACTTTTCAAGGTGCTTGTCAAATTGAAGAAATTTAAGCTACTGCAATTCCCATGACCAAGCTGTTCTAAAACATCGACCACCATCTCAGTGGTGTTTCTACCTCTCAGTTTGTATTCACATTCCCTCATTCTGTTGTGTCACATAATTACAAATGGCCTTCACTGTTCTTGTACATCACTGAACTTTATTACTTTGCAAACACCAACTGTATTGTTCCTCACTGTTCACCTGTCTAAATGGTGGAAAAACTTTGGAAAGAGAAACTTGAGAGACCTGTCTCTCAAACTAGTCAAGCAACCATTTTTTAAAATTCTTTCCTTGGATATAAGAAATTCCCTTGAAAAGGCCCAATATGTGTCACTGAATCAGATCTTACAACAAATGCCCCAGACTTCTCCATCATCCGTTCCCAGGTTTTTCCTGTCCCATTGGCAGAACAGACTCAGCTGGTGACACAGTTGTAAACACAGTAAGAAGTCTGCAACACCAGTTTTAAATCCAACCGATTTATTTGATATTAAATTCGCAAGCTTTCACAAGCAAGCTATCAAATAAATCAGTTGGTTTAAAACTGGTGTTGCAGACTTCTTACTGTGTTTACCCCAGTCCAACGCCGGCATCTCTACATCATGATACAGTTGTATACAGTTGGGAGGGAGACTCTGATAGTCCTCAACGTTGGTTCTAGACTCCATGAAGTCTCATGGCATCATGGTAAACATAGGCAGGGAAACCTCCTGCTCCTTACTACCTACTACCTTCCTTTAGCTAATGAATCAGTACTTCTCCATGTTGAACACCATTTGGAAAAAGCACTGAGGATAGCAAGGGCACAGATCCAAGACCTCTGCCCAAACTGTTCTAGTGTAACTACAAAAGTGACATCTACCTGACAAAGTGAAAAATTGCCCAGGTATTCCTGTCCAGAAAAAACTGCAAAACTGGTAAATTATTGTCTATTGGTCTGTTCTCAACATCATCAAAGTGAGGGAAGGTGCCATCATTTACTGTGCAATAACTGTTCACCGTACTCCGTTTCAATTCCACCAGAGCCATTCAGCTCTGAACCTTGTTACGGCTTGGTCGAAACATGGACTAAGTACTGAATTCAAAAGTATGGTGAGAGTGGCTGTGATTGACATTTGACAGCTGCGATATCATGAGATCATAGCAGAATTAGCCAGTGGGAGTTCGGGAAACTCTGCGAAGATTTGGAGTCATATGTAGCACAAAGAAAGTTGGTTGTGGTTTTTGGAAACCAATCAGCTGAAGCCCAGGACATCACTGTAAGAGCTCCTCAGGGTGGTGTCCTCGGCTCAACCACCTGAGCTTCTTCAGCAATGACCTTCTTTCTATAATAAGATCAATAGGGGGCAAGTTTGCTGATAATTGCACAATATTTAGTACAACTCTCATCTCATTGATACTGAAACAACCCATGCCTGCATTATCATCGCTGACTCTCCCACCATCAACATCCAGTGGGTACCATTGACCAGGAACTTTGAACTGGATCAGGCACTTTGATAGTATGATTACAAGAGCAGGTTGGGAATCTTGCAGTTTGTAACTCATCTGTAGACTTCAAAAACCTTGTACACCATCTGCAAAGGTACAAACAGGAGTGTGATGGAATATTCTTCACTTACCTCGATGAGTACAATTCCAACAATAGTCAGAAAACTTAATACCATCTGGGAAAATGCAGCCTCAATGTGAAGGCAGTACTTTGCCTCCCAAAGACTATCATTCCTGCCAATACTATCATGGACATATGCATTGTCTACAGGAAGATTAGTGAGGGTGAGCTCAAGTAGGTTTTAATCTCTTGTTGGTTCTCTCCTCTTGCTGCAGACCCAGTTTAACATCTCTGACCTTTAGGACTTGGCCATCTTGGTTAGTAATGATGCTACTGAAGATCCCCCATCCAGAGTACTTTTTGTTTTATTCATTCATTCATAGGCTTTGCTGATTAGGCTAGCATTTACTGCCCACCTCTAATTGTCCTTGTGAAGAAGACGGTGAGCTGACCTCTTGAACCAATGCAGTCCAATCAAGCGGCTGCTTGATGATGTTGGCACTAATGTTACATGCTACTTTCAACCTAAGCACTTGCCATATTTTAATGTTTCCTCAAACTGGTGTTCAACATAGAGGAGTAATGATTCTTCAGCTGAGTGGAAGGAGATGAGCAGGGGTGGTGAGGAGGTATGTGGGTAGAGTAGGTGGTAATCAACAAGACGTTTCCTTGCCCATGTTTGATCTAGTTCCATGAGACACCATGAGTTTCCCAGTCCAGGTTGAGGGCAACTCCTTCCTAAATTTTTCTGCTGTGGTATCATCCCTGATGGGACAGAAGGGTGATGGTGATGTGGGAACATTGTAAGGTGTAATTAATTTTGTATGACTGTTAGGCTTTGCTTGACTAGAGTGTGGGATAGCTCTCCCAATGTTGGCGCAAGCCTCATATGTTAATAAGGAGGGTTGTCATTGTCATTTCTGGTGCTTATGCTGACGCAGTGTCATTTGTCCAGTTTCATTCCTGTTAGACTTCATAGTGATATTTATCCATCTGAATGGCTTGCTTGGTCATTTCAGAAGGCACTTAACAGTCAACCACATTTCTATGGGTCTGGAGTCACCTGTATACCAGACCAGATAAGGTTGGCAGATTTCATTCTCTAAAGAACATTAATGAACCAAATGGGTTTTTACAATAATTGACATTGATGGTGGCCATTATGTGGATAGTTCCAGATTTATGAATTGCATTTAAATTTCACCAACTGCTGTGGTGGGATTTGAAACTTTTTCCTTGTGTATCAGCCTGGGCCCAAGGATTACAAGTACAGTAACATTACTTCTAGAACACTGTCACCCCCAAAATAAAAAGCATGATTTAAAAGGGCAAGCAGGAGAGCATACCCTGTATAGTCTGCTAGGGTAAGAACCCACTGCCAACTGGCACTAACCAATCTGGGGGAATAGAAGGGGTGGGGTCATCTTTCCTCACTGGCAACTGCAACACTACATGACTCATTATGCATCCTTACAGGAAATTATATTCTCATTCCTTGGTGGTAGGTAAAATAAAAAGCTGATTTTGAGGTATTATTCTTTGTAGTAAGTAGGGTATCACTGATTCTGGATATGATTATTCTCGTTTGCAGAATGGGATTTTTATAAAAAATGTATTCTTGGATGATGCTGATTTGGCAGATCTCGTGAAAAGTTTTCATAAGCCCCTGGTTGAGAATCCTTGTTCTGTATAATGTAAGAAGTAGTTGTTCTTTGATTGTATCAACATAAGTTCAAAGTCTTAAATCCATCTACTTTGTTTCCCTAATCCCATTACTGATCTATGTAGACCAGGCTTTTCCTTTAATATGGTAACCCCGCTTTGTGTTCGGCATCTCGAAATGCATTATTTTACACTTTTATCTGCATTAAACCTTATCTGTCAATTGGTTGCTTGCCTTCCAAGACAATTAAAATCCTTTGTAGCTTGCTTTCATTCATCACAGGTCCAGGTATTTTGGTATCATTCACAAATATTGTTATAAATTTTTAGGTATCCTCTTTCAGAATACTAACAATCTGTGGGGTTCCACTAAGACTTGACATTCACATAGATTGTTATGTTGAAGAAAGGCATTGGTGAAGGGTAGAACTAAAGCCAATCTTTGCACACTTTTACAAGCATTTTATTGCAGAGTTGCATACTACAAGCATGTAGCTCCCAGCCCAATAACCATCCATTTCCACCAACTGCATACAATTAGTAGTATGTTCCATTTTGTCCAGCCATAATTCAGTTAATTTTAAAATGATTTCTTTAGCACTTCTCTAATTTTTGAACTAATTTTCTCTGTTACCTCAGAAGTATCGCTAAAAGTCAAACATATCACATTATTACCCTTGTGTCCATGTTTTGTTTACAACTCTATGAAATGGCTTTTAGTCACTGATTCAATTTTTAATGTTTCAGTTACATAGCAGAAAAACCACGAACTTGTGAAGGGCATTACTGAGTCTGGCAAAGATTTATTTGCTAATAGTTTAAATGATTCCATTGCATGCAAGCTCCTGCATCAGTGGGAAGTACTTTATTTGACAATTACAGTTTGGTAGTGTATGCAGGAAGTATTGTTGATAGTAGATAATTTGTGACCTTATTTATCCTCAAGATAAAGGAACAAGTACCAGCTGCTGATCAAACAAACTTTAATCAGCAACATAAGATGAATGCAAAATTAGGAATTGGCACAGAATTGCAGTCAGACTTTGAATTATGACAACATTTGACATAGGCAACTTGCGTTGGTACATTTGTCAGATGTAACCATGCTGAAAGATGTAGCTTGAAAGATTTTTATCTTTTTAATTGATTGTACTTTTGTTAAAGTTGCATCATTGATGGTATTCCCATTGTAATCCCAGATTTATACAACGCAGTGTCCAAATTTGTGTTGGTTGAGTTAGTTAATTTCAGGAATGCCTTGTTCTGGACTACTAGTATTCCAAAATATGCCATGTAAATCACCCGTACTCCATCAATTCTAAATTTAACCATTGTATATTACAGCGGACTGGACAGTCTGCCCTACTTTAATGTAGTATCACTGATAAGCTTGCTCAGGTTCTTTTCTCTTGATTTTTGTCATGTTTAGCATTACAAAAATAACTCTTATGTGTGCTTCTTGATTTATAGGCTGATCGTTATTTTGGCATTGCCTGGTTCAAGCTATAACAGGTTTTGCCTGCATATTTTCCAAACTTTGACTGCCATGTTTCTTTTTCATAAGAAGTCAACACATGTAGAATGAGGAAAGGCTTGCAACTCTGTAAATCAGAACTTTAGTCAATTTTTAACATGAATTCTATCTAACTGATTTAATCTAAAGAGAAAAGTGTTTTTCTGCCATAATAAGTGTATCAATCATTCTCAGAAACTTTAACTTTACATTCTACATTATTCATCCATTACTGATTATCTTTCCCATCACAACATTTCTACAATGCTAGCAGCTTAGGAACTATAAAGGCCCACATGTCATTCAGTTGTCTCAAGCTGAGAACACTTCATCAGATTCCAGGACCAGTCCATTATAAAAGGTGTTAGCAGCATCAAATTGTTTTCTGTTCATTGTGTCACTGTTTAGTATATATGCCAGCCATTAACCTTTGCAAGCAATCAACCTTTTTGGAATCTAATCTACCAATAAAAATCCAATGCAGAATAGGTTATTTTTCCATTTCTAAACATTTTAGTCACTTTTTTGAATTTTCCAGTTTGGCATGTGAAGAAAAGAGTCCTCCTGATCTCAGATCTTGTAAATATTTTGTGAAAGACATTTCAAACTCTTCAATTTGCAAGCTAAATTCCACTGGAAGTTGACTTATAAAGTCAAACTGCATGTGTGGAATTTCTGTACTTGCCCTAACAATCAACGACTGTGACCTTGGTATCGTGCAACTAAAGTTTATCAAATAGTTTTGCTTTAGTGCTGCAGCTGTGAACATTTGTTAGGAAGTTGCATTGTTGTACCCTGTTGCAAATATATCTGAAGTGTGAGCCTCACTTCTTTGAGAGACTTATCAGCCAGAATTCACCAGTCTCACACGTCCCGCTATTTCTGTCAGTGGGAATGGAGAATTTGGTGCTCAGTACCTGTTCAGGGCTGAAGAATCCCAGTCACGGGTGAGGTCGGAGAATTCAGCCCGTTATCAGCTTCAGGCTTTCTGTCAATGGTGTAATCTACGTTAAAACAAAGGAATTTATTTTGCTGTAGGAATGTCTGTTTCTCAGTGAGATTTTTTTTTCTCCTTTCGGGATATCTTGACAAAAAAGGAGCAGCTGACATATCAAGCTTGGCTAAGATTATTGGAACATATGGCCATGAACTGTGAAATTGCAATGACTTGTTGACTTTTGTGCTGCCCACTGTCTCATATAAACATGACGATTTCTTTTCCCAGAAAGTATATTTAGATACACGTAGTACAGCAATAATGCAACTACCGAAAGAAATTTAAAACACTTGTGGCTAATAACATCTAGGTCTTCTGAAGCACTGAGTGTGGTAACTCAAATGATTATCTCATTGCAGTTCTAAAGGTTATTAACAATCTTGATCTCCCCAGAAGCTCAGTCATCAAAAGTTATGTTGAGAAGCTCAAATCACTGCCAGTGAAATACGACAACAATATGGTATCTTGTAAAGGAAGGTGCTTCATATAAGCATCATCAACCTGAGACCGGGATATTAAAACTGGTGACTAGAAGCTTGGTCAAAAAGGCAGGGGGTTTTAAGGAGAGTCTTAAAGAAGAAGGAAAGATAAAGAGGTTTAGTATTGAATTTCAGAGCTTAGCGTCTTAACGCTGAAGGCACAGCCTCCAGTGATGGAGTGATTGGAATAGGGATGTGCAAGAGGTAAGAATTGGAGGAGCACATTCACCCTAGGAACTTGTCAGTCGAGCCAAAATGCAACAATTAATACTTTGATATTTAGCAAGGCCCTCATTCTTGTCAAGATTGAAGAAACTTCATCCAAATTGAAGAATTTAAAAGCAGCACATGAAGCATCGCATATTAGCTGTGACTGATTCTTGGGATGATAGGACTGAAGTATGAGGAAAGATTGAGTCAGTTAGGATTATATTTGCTGGAGTTCAAAAGAATGGGGGAGTCTCATAGCCAAAAAATTCTAATAGAATTTGACAAGGTAGATGCAAGAAGGATATTCCCGGGGGGACAAATCCAGAACTGGAGGGTCACAGTTCAAAGGATACAGGTTGAAACATTTAGGGCTGAGATGAGGAGAAATTTCTTCATCCAGATAGTGGTGAGCCTGTGGAATTCTCAACCGCAGAAAGCAACTGAGACCAAAACATTGTGAGCATAGTCTTACTGGATCTT
The DNA here is from genome assembly GCA_024679065.1 of Sphyrna mokarran. Lineage (NCBI taxonomy): Eukaryota > Metazoa > Chordata > Chondrichthyes > Carcharhiniformes > Carcharhinidae > Sphyrna > Sphyrna mokarran. Next base: position 41,544,183 of record JAGIQG010000015.1, read on the forward strand.
GGTATTGTGTAAGAGGTGAAAAATTGGGTTTATGCCCAATTTCTCGCCTCAAGTAATCTTACAGGCCCTGTTGTGCCAACAAGGTCGAAAGGACGTGAAGTTGATTTAAATATTAATAATTTGATTTGCATGTCATTAGTGAATCATGGAGAATGTCATGACAGGTGACTCATCGGGAGGATCCTGAAGTCTGAAGTTGACTTCACCAGCGAGCTTAGGCTACACCCCATTCCCACCCCTCACTGGTGAGAATCATATTTCTGTCCAAAAAAGTGACAGATTGTCATAAGATTGCATTTTTAAACTTGCCCAAAAAACAGATCTGAAACTCTTCCGTTTTCTCACTCATTTGACACTTCAAATTTTGCATGTTTTCCAGAAGGAGTTAGATGTAACTCTTGAGGCTAAAGGGATCAGAGGAGGTGGGGGGGGGGAAGGTGGTGTGCGGTGGGGTGGTGTGCGGTGGAGGGGGAATGGGAACAGGTTATTGAGTTGGATGATTAACCATGATCATAATAAATGACAGAACAGGCAACTCCCGCTCCTATTTTCTATATTTCTAGCTCCTGCAGAATGTTGACAAAGGCACAGTCAATTCCTTGTACCAGTGATTTCTGTAAGTATAGACTGAGGGAATTATTCGGTGTATTGGCCTTCAGATGCCCTTATATATTTTTACAAAGTCAAGAGATCCAAAAACAGACTGTAACAATTACCGCAATACTACCCTACTGTCAATAATAGCTAAAATATTTGCTTGGGCCAAGATCCCTGTAAGAGATGATTGATGTGATCAACAGATTCACTTCGCAGAACAGAGGTCTGTCTTTAGATAGATATTTTACACTGTGGGAGGTGGCAACCAAACAATGCAACTACAATGAGCACTAAATGTCACCTACTTGGATTTGAAAAAATGCTTTTAACTCTGAGTAGAAAATGCCCCTGGCTCCTGCCACAATTACTAACCATTCGTACCAACATTATAGCATTAATCAGAGAGCTTTATACCCACACTTGTGGGTAAGTATTGTTAGAAAGCTTTCTGAGTTTGTCACGTTTAATGTAGGAGTTTGTTAGGGCTTACCCTTGTCCCCTTTGATTCTTGCCAGGATTTTGACTATATCACACAGTCAACAACATCAAATGGTGGTTGTGGAACTAGTCTAGGCAATAACTAGATCTGGATTTTGGCTGAAACTGGACAGCCTCACTAAAGGATTTTATAACCAAGAAGGAATATGTTTATTAAATGTTTTCTGGCCTTTGACTTTGATTAAAACCATTGGATTTGCAAAAATTCTTGAGATGTCCAGTTTTCCACACTGGAAGCATTCTGTGCCCCCTTCCTAGGCAGTCTTGGCACCTGTGCTAGATTTTCTTCAATGCTCCTTTTCTTAATTTGGTGGGCTTTCACATAGGTAGAGCTGCTGCCCATTTGACATACCTAATATACAGTGCCACGTGAAGCCTTGGACAAATTATCCTCCGAATAAATGCAGTAAGCTCAGCCTGCGTTGCCTACTGGATTATCTGAATCAAAGTAAGGTCATCTTTCGTCTGCAGGAAGTCAGTTTTTCATCCCTGTCATCCACAATTATTGATCTTGGAATAGTTTGTCTTTCAATGCCTTGTATCTGCAAGAACTAGCTAGATAGTATAGATCAGTTAGGAATCAGTCAATTGATTAAAATGTGTTAGTTCAAAAAACTAAATTTTGCTTTGGACTAAAATAGGTATCAAAGTCTTTAATAATAGAATGAAAGTCATTGGTGGACTCCTGTATATTTTACCTTTGCAGAATATTGTCTGCTATTTAACCAATTCCATAAAGAAAGAAACTAACTTGAAATGTTAGACCTGATATTGCTTGGTAATGGAGAGAATGGTGTTTCCATATCTCCCACTACTGGCCTCTCTGAATAACTTTAAGGCAGTAAAACCACTGGACTACAGATTGCTCTTTAGGTACAGTCATCATTATCTCTTTCCAGCATGCTTCTTTCTGCCTCCAACTTCCTCCGTGCTGCTGTCAAAGATTTCTTAACACTGTAGCTCCTTCTTTAATAGTAAATGTGTTGTTTCCATCCCTGTTACCATGTTGTGAAAAGTGTTCTCCTACATCAGACTCTAGATATAGGAGTTGGTTCTTAACAGACAGTGGACATATTCTGGTATCTGCTTAACACTTGCTTCATGGCACTGTACTAAACAGGTTCCGAGTAGGTACCATTGCAATCTCTTATTAGTGTCAATGGTACATCATTTATGTCATACATTAGCACATCCCATCTGTTAGCTCTTATACTACATGCTCTTATTTTCGGATATAGTTAAGATATAAGCTGCTTAAGCTATGCTGTGATTGTTTATGATCTCATCTGAATAGCTTGATGAGAACACTTTCTTGCAACCATTCTTGCTATCCATTATCCTGTTAGTTTGTCAGTATTGATATTGTTGTATAAATTAAAGGGAGCCACTAAGGAAATTTTCAATTAGAAGTTGGTCAAAAATAGCATACATTTCTGTCCCCTTCCGACAAACTGACAGTCCCCCATCCCAGTCAAAAGGAAATTATATAAAGTAAGAGTTCAACATTTCCTTATCATTGAAATGAGAAAGAACATATAGTCAGCAGTAAGGACGATCACATTGTAGCATGATTCTTCTCAGAATGGTAAAGACGAGGCTCTATTCTGTAAAAGGTTACCTGACTTTATGTTTATTTGCAATTGTGACTATTTTGATCTATTGACTGATGTTTAATAATTTTCTCCCTTATGACACGATTCTGTTTGTTAAAACCAAATGGAATATTCATGGAAATAACAGCTTGTTTATAGATTGCATTGCAGCTTTGATGCAGAACCTATATTTCAGAAGGTAACTTTATATGACTGGCTAAATGAATTGTGCCCATAAAGCAGCAGTATGGTTCTGTTCCTTTTCAGCAGAGTACTATCTTTTACTAAATTCAGGCATGCTTGCTTTAAGTACAGTGGAAATCTATTTTTCCTTTCCTGCCTGGCTTTGTTCCAGATAGCCCTTGGGGTGGTCTCTCATCTGCAGTGCATTCATCACAACCACTGCATAGAAAAAAAATGGGGTGTGGGCCAGACTGGTTTCCTGTACTTGGAACAGGCATAATTAACAACTGAAGGGTTTGTGTTTTAGCTTGAAAATGCACTGATTGTGGAATCAGACTATTGTGCCTTGAAATGTGTTGCTAATTGAAAAAATAGTATACGTAGCTGTTAGTGTGATGACTCATTAGGTTCTTTGTAACTTGTGTTGATGTGCCATTTTTTAAAAACAGGTTATCTAAGGTTTAACTCATTAGGTACATGTTTCAACGTGACAACTGGTAAGGGCTGTGGCATGCAGCTGTGTGGTGATAATTACAAGTCTGCCAGAATTAAGTGCATAGTGAGTTCAATTAGCAGTCCCAATTATTACTTCATCACAATGTGCAGAGTCCATTATTAACATGTGGGCGTCAATCCAATGCATAGCCCATGCTTTAGTGAAGGCACAGCTGACAGTGCAAAAAAAAATCATAATCCCAAGTGTGAAGTAAAGGAAGTTTAAAAAAAGAAGCCCGTTTTGGACAGGAATGTCCAAGTAAAGAATGGCATTTTATTGGTCAATAAGATTTATGCAAGAGACTCTCTTAACATTTCTTTTCCCATTTTTTTAGATTGACCTTTCTTCCTTTTTCAGACACCACTAACCCCCTCCATTTCTACTGCCTATCTAGTTTTTTCCTCTTCCTGCTGAAAAAAATGCCTTTCTTTCCTCACCAACACCAGGGGAATATGTAACTTCTGTGGCCAATCACCCTACATTGAAATATATTTCATTGAATTGGCAGTGCTGACTGAACAAGCTGAAGTCCACCTCTTTTCTGCAAACACAGATCGTTTCCTTTTCCCTTTGCTGAAATCTGGACTAATGCCAAAATGCATGAGCTAACAATCTACTTCAGTCTGCAACTCAGCCACTGGGGAAAGAAGCTTATATTTAATGTTCCGTTTTGCAACATTTTCTTATTTCATGAATCAATGACTGTGTTATATATTTTATATATATATCACCCTTCATAACAAGTACTTTGAGTAAAGGTTTTAAAGTTCAAGAGGAATTGTTATTCAACTTAACCCATATTTAATTTCGTAGTTTGACTGAAATGTTAAAATGGAAACAAAATAAATCTCTACTGCCAGGTAAAGTTTTGGTAAATGGAGAGCATTGCCTAAATGCTTCAAATGAAAATCAATGCAAGTATTTAAATGATTTGGAAATAAAAAATTAGTTATGCAGGCTCTCCCAACCGTTAAGTGAGTTTATTAAAAAATTATGATTGTCAAAGATCAGGCAGGTGGCAGTTACAGTAGTGTGCTGAGAATTAGCTGATGGCATCCAGGAAAAGATCAGGGAATGATGAAATTGATCACTGTGTTCCTGACTTAGCAAAGGGGAAATCTGCCAATTTCCTGCTCTAGTTTGCTAACCAGTTTTGCTGTAAGTACGTGTAAGAACAGCAGAAGCCCTTGCTCTGATACTCCTGCAGTAGGATAGCCTATCTATACATGTTGTTGCAGCTTACACATAAGCATTGGCCGCTTGGGCAAATTGTGAGAAGGTACTTCATGCTCATAGCTGAGTGTCTGAGCAAAAGATCAGTAATATCTGCAGGACAAACGGGGAATAGTTAAAATACTGACGATCAGAGAGAAAAATTGGGCATTGCATTGACTGCAACAAAACTTGGTTAATTAGTTCCAAGAATTGTCCTGATTCACAATAAAAAAAAATTCTTCCCGAGAGCATCTTTTAAGAATACGTCCTCGTCAAAAGAAAGTCGACTCAGTTATCATCTGTAGGCATCCAAGGTCAAGTGTGATGAAAAACATAATAACAAGCCTATCACATCAGCCCTCAAAATCCGCAGGCTGTGACCATGGCAGTAACATCTGCCAGCATCTTGCACTGCAGGCTTCATCAGGGTTTATAGGATCATTTAGAGGGCATCATATTTATGTGCAGCTTGTGGGTGCTTGTGCTATTACAGATGCATTTCCAATAAATGCTTATCCATGCAGTCAGAAGATCTGATGGCTTTCTGTCATTTTGAGATGGTGTCTCCCCTTTTCACAATTCCATCCATATTCCCTTTGTCCAATGCCAATATTATCACATATGAGGAACTTTCTATTCATGTCCATTTTTTGAGTATGTTTCTTGCCTGGCTGCTGACGGGATGGTTGTCTGGATACTTTAGACTCATTTTATTGGGCATACCAAGTTCTAGCAATATGCCAGGCTCCATTTGAGGTCTGAAAGAAGGAACTTGTGGTATAAGAGCTCTGAACCCCCCCAGCAGCTCTGATGGCATTTTCACAGGTTCCGACAATTATGAAGAAGGCAGGAAAATGTTGAAAATGTCAGAGACCTTTCACAATTTAGTCCTTGCCATTTGTGCGTGAGCTCTGCTGGAGTCCGAGCAATATATTGGGAAGCTCTTGGGAAATTTGGGGCCAATGATAGGTTGCCAGGAGTGCTTGGTTTTTCTAAAAAGAAACTGAGATAGGGTTAAAATAAAATTAAAACTTTTTATGTAGCAGTTGCAATTTTATCACAAATTGTTTAGAATCATAGAAACTCTACAGTGCAGAAGGAGGCCATTCAGCCCATCAAGTCTGCATGACAACAATCCCACCGAGGTCCTATCCCTGTACTCCCACATATTTACCCCACTAATCGCTCTAACCCACTCATCCTGGGACACTAAGGGGCAATTTTGCATGGCCAATCAATTTGACCTGCACATCTTTGGAGTGATGGAGGAACCCAGAGTACCCGGAGGAAACCCATGCAGTCACGAGAAGAATGTGCAAACTCCAAACAGATGGTGACCCAAGCCAGGAATTGAACCCAGGTTCCTGGAGCTGTGATATAGCAATGCTAACTATCGTGTCACTGTGCTGCCTGTTTGTTAAGAAAGTGCTAAAATATCAAACCAGAATTAATGTGCATTGATTACTTGATGTACCAGTGTAGTCCTTCGCTATTTCAGACACACTGTTTACATTTGTCTTGCAAATAAAGAATGTTATCTTCTCTGAACAGATGACATGCTTGCTGTTCAGATATCATAGAAGAGGATCAAATGTACATAACCAGAAAGCAGATTGCTGAAAACTGTATTGTATAGTTCCAGATTAGAGATAGTATTCCCCAATTTATGTTTTCAGTACTGATTTTAAGTCATATTTGTGTCATCACCATGTGTCAGTGCTTTATTTTATTTGAGCCATTTCTTATCACCATAAAGTGATGTCAAAGGATTCACAATTGTGTTCTTCAAAAATTCAGAAACAAACTTTTCCAGGATTTTTTTTTAAAATTTGTTTATGGGATGTGGATGTTGCTGGCTAGACCAGTATTTATTGCCCATCTCTAATTGCTCTTGAGAAGGTGGTGGTGTGCTGCCTTCTTGAAATGTTGGAGTCAGCATCGAGGTGCAAACCACTGAAAGCCATCTGCACTTAAATACTTTAGGAATGTCTACAATGCATGAAGAGGTCTGGATGAGGGTATTGAAGGATGGATTAGTAAATTTGCAGATGACACTAAAGTCGGTGGAGTGGTAGATAGTGAAGAGGGATGTTATAGATTGCAGAGAGACTTGGACAAGTTGCAGAGCTGGGCCGAGAGGTGGCAAATGGAGTTTAATGTGGAAAAGTGTGAGGTAATGCGCTATGGCAGGAATAATAAATGTGTAGAGTATAGGGCTAATGGTAGGATTCTTAGTAGTCTTGATGAACAGAGGGATCTTGGTATGTATGTGCATAGATCCCTGAAAGTAGGCAGTCAAGTCGAGAAGGTTGTTAAGAAGGCATATGGAGTCTTAGCTTTTATTGGTAGGGGGATTGAATTTCGGAGCCGCAACGTCATGTTGCAACTGTACAAAACTCTAGTGCGGCCGCACTTGGAGTATTGTGTGCAGTTCTGGTCCCCGCATTATAAGAAAGATGTGGAGCATTGGAGAGGGTACAGAGGAGGTTTACCAGGATGTTGCCTGGTATGGAGGGCAGGTCTTATGAAGAGAGGCTGAGGGATTTGAGGTTGTTTTCGTTAGAAAGGAGGCGGCTAAGAGGGGACCTAATCGAAACATATAAGATGATTAGAGGTTTAGATAGGGTGGACAGTGATAGCCTTTTTCCTAGGATGGAGAAAGCTAGCACGAGGGGACACAGCTTTAAATTAAGGGGTGATAGTTATAGGACGGATATCAGAGGTAGGTTCTTTACCCAAAAGGTGGTTCGGGAGTGGAATGCCCTGCCTGCAGCAGTTGTAGATGCGCCAAGTTTGGTGGCGTTTAAGAGGTTAGTTGATAAGTATATGGAAGAGAAGGGAATGGTTTAGTTTGGAGGGGCATTGCTTTTTATATTGGTCGGCGCAACATCGAAGGCCGAAGGGCCTGTACTGTGCTGTAATGTTCTATGTTCTATCTCAGCTGATTCATGGTGACTGACTAACATTAGTTGAGTAGGCACCAAGTATAGAGAGTCTCAACCAGGAGCATGCAGAGGCGAACTCAGCAATGAAGAGAGTGCAGAAACCTTCAAACAATTCATCTGACTGACCCTCCAAGCAATATCTGCCCCACATAAGAGTCTGGGGATCTTGCATTGCAGGAATCTGTCAAACTGGAGTTGAAGCAAGTCTCATTGAACATGAAGAACTACCTAAAAAGAAAGAGAAACTGATTAATGTCATCTCCTTTGTGTTTATACAGTATTTCTTTTATATTTATAGATTAATTTTACAAGTTACTTTAGCTAGGAATGCACAGTACTGCAAATGTAACAGTATAGTCTTTCAACTTGGGTTTGTCGAGAAAGGAACCAAATGCCTGTTTTAACATTGATTCTTATGGGAACCTATGATTCACTTAAAGTTGTTTCACTAATACGTGTAATTACAACTTTAAGTGAGGACATAATGTATTAGGAGAGCACCATACTCTATTTTGAATAGCACAGGCACCTGAGGATGTCGGAAACATGCGCATTAACATTTAAAGGGCGAATTAATCCCATTAAAAGACCAATTGACAATGATCTTGAGTAGCCTATGTACGTTTATGCTCGGCACATGGGTCAACTGACCAAGCAGCCTTCACGTTTTTTGTTCATCCTACATCCAGGGTTGGATAAAAGGCCCAAGCGATGTTGGTACGGTGAGGATTTAGTTTTTCTGTGAGTTGCATGCAGCTGGTTTAGAGATCATTTCTGTATTTTTTGGGTGTTTTGGATAATTCAGTGATTGCTAAGCATTTGCAGAGGCTTGCTACAGACTGGGCCCTTCAGTGCAGAAGCCTGTGCAACTATTAGGACAAACATGAGAATTGCATACTCTGCTGGAGAGATGTGCTCAGAAGAGGAGGAGGAGAAGTCTGAAGGAAGAGAATCTGCCCTGTGGGTCGAGTGGCACAACCAGAAGGAGTGGAGGGCCAGCAGGATTTGCAGGGCAGAAGAGTCTGGAGAAGGACCAATGCTCAGAAGAATTATGTACAGGAAGCAGTTATGTTACCTGGACATATCAGAAATTCAGTGGTGAAGAAAGCTCTGTCTGTCCAGGAATACCTTCATCTCAATCTTTAAGATGATTGGCCCTAGAATAGCCGTCAACTGTGTAGTGACAGTAGCCCTGAACTTTTATCTCTCAGGTGCTTTCCAGGAGTCAGTGGTAGGTCAGTGTGGAGTCCCATCTTCCATTGTTCACAATTGCAGCAGATTCTCTGTTCCAAAGGGTTAACACTTCCATTCACACCAGAATAAATGAGGCCAGGCAGAGCGAGCCAGAAGCTTTGTTGCAATTGCAGGATTTTCCCAAATTCAGGGAGCTGTGACTGCACGCATGTCCCAATAAAGAGTGCTTGCAGTGGAGCTGGATGCCTTTGACAGTACAAAGAGCTTCCATTTTCTAAATGTCCAGATTGTGTGTAACCACAAATGTGTGATGCTGCAGATTTATGCCAGGTACCAGAAAAATGCTTACATCTTGCCAAGGCTTTTCATCAGACCAGCACATTTGGATGGCTGGCTACTGGGAGAGTGAGGCTATCTGCTCAAAAGGTGGCAGACAATGCCACTAAGGAACCCAAGGATTGCAGCCATGGAGAACTACAACCAGAGTTATGCCTTCACAAGGGCAATATTTGAGGACGTTAGGCCTACTCAAGATGCGGCTTTGTTACCTGGACCAGTCAAAGGATCATTGCAAAATTCTTTGAAATGTGTCTCCCTTATTGAAATAATCTGCTGTGCCCTGCATAATTGGCTGTTCTAGAGGGTGCAGAGGGTGTTTCCAGTGCTGAGTCTGAACAGCCCCAACGTGGAGAGCAAGATCTCAATTCAAGTTTGCTAAAAGGAAGCAGGGAAATCAGTGAGGCCTTGATTCAGAGGACTTGCAATTCGGAATCCAAAGCAAGGAGTCAAAATGGTGCAAAGGAAATGCTGACTAGTGCTGATGAGGTACTCCTGTCACCCTCCAGTCCTGACGTTACCTCTAAAAGAAACTTTGTCACCCATTATTTATGTCACACTTCTCCCAAGTCTCTGTCTTAACAATTAACGGAAGCACACTGAGACCATTTCAGATGATGTAGCATTTTCATATTAAAAGCAAGAGACACATTGTATACATGTCACTGAGAAAAGAATCACCTGTGAGACTCTTCATGTGATTATAATGACTTAAATTTCTGCTTACAAGTTCTCCATCTTGGTGCTCCTCCCTCACTGGCTGCCTGTCGACTCTAATGCCCATCAGCGTTGATGATCCTGGCAGCTGTCCTCTGACCTGTGTAGACCCCATTGGGTGACAAAGTCCAAAGCCATGGTTATGCATACTTCAGTTATTGATTTCTCATCAGATGTGATGGTCACTAGCTGAGGAGCAGAGGACCTGCTGCCTTGACTAAGAATGCCGTGAGAGGAACCCCCACCTGCATGGAGCTGCCAACATGAGGTTAGTTTGAATCACCTTGTTCACTATAGATAGATGCGCATCTACCAGTCTTACTCTGGTAGATGTAAGGCCCTCCACTCCTCTGGTTGCGCCACTCGATCCACAGGGCAGATTCTCTTCCTTCAGACTTCTCTTCCTCCTCTTCTGAGCACATCTCTCCAGCAGAGTATGCAATTCCCATGTTTGTCCAAATAGTTGCACAGGGCCCAGTCTGTGGCAAGCCTCTGCAAATGCTTAGCAATCACTGAATTCATCTCTCACACTGGCAGTGACCTGGTATGATCACCACCAGTGTGTGTAGGCTCACAGGTCTGTACATAACCTCAGAAACCTCTGATTGAGTTCCCAGAACTGCCTTTCCATGACACTTACTGCTCTGTGTAGAATGCTCACATTCCACATAGTATGTAGACTCTCAGGGATTTCTGCTAGGTTTTCAGATGCTTTGATCTGGGCATTCAACATCTGTCACTTGTTTGACGACCTCAGAGGAGCATCATCTTCCTTGGACTCAGAATCATTCTGGACTCCAGAAATTCTCCAACTTCTGTGCCCTGTGGATTCTCTGCCTCTCCCTCAGTTGAATATGACATGCCTTTATCATTGTGCACTACCATCTTCTTCGAAATGCAAATGCCCGCCGACATGCCTGTATCTGCATTGGCGAATGGTGCAGAAGAGGATGAGATTCAAGAGCATCTGACTGCTGGTCATTCTGTGAGGTCAAGGTGGGGTCCTTGCATTCTCTCTGCTGTCATGAGGATGTTCCATTCACAGGAGAAAGAAAAAGAGTCAATCTTGAACAGCATTAAGAACTCAGTGCATGCAGTCTGATTGCTTTTTAGAATGGACGTCTCATTGAGCAAAGACTCAATTGATAATCAATGGGGCCTAGTGAATTTTACATGTCAATCTTACAGCCATTGTCCTTTATCTCTCATACACTCCCCCCCATCTCTGTGTTGTCCACTGGACCTTAGTCTCCTCTGAGATTCCTTCCCCTCTGCTGTACCAACTCCAGTATTTGTTCCCACGCTTGATTCAACAGCAGAAGATTTGGGTCACCTCCAGCTGTCTGTCCTTGTTCCTGCATATTGTGACTCCTTCTGTAAGGTGCTTTCGTTCGTACCCCTAGAGCATACTAGCCTCCCACCGCCCCCCCCCCCCCTCCAAAAACAACACCATTACATTGCTTCACCTCACTCTTACATACCTGCCAGCATTTTGGTCTAACCACATGTAGTCTTTGGAGACACAGGAATGCTTGCCAGTCTACAGTCTGTATTTCACACCCTAGAGCAGTACCAAGTGCTGCCATCCACAAAGATCTCTCTCCACAGTTCCCCCGGGATTCAGTGCTGACCCTGGCAGAGTGAAGGAGGTCATTGAATCTCTTCCTGCAGCAGATGTAGGCCCTTTGCACGATGTCATATCCACCTACCTGCCCTGCCACCTCCGTCCAGGCCTCTGTTGTTAAGAGAGGTGGCCTCCTCTTTTCATCTGGCAGCAACAAGATGTCACTTGAGGCATTAACTGCTTCCAAACAGAACCTGCCAGCACTCGTCAGAAAAGCAACCTGACTCTAGGCATTTTTATCCCACCTGGCATGGACTCCGTGCATAGATGATACATTGCAGCACCAACGGCGCAATCACTGAACAACATTAATCAGAAAAATTCAAAGCAATTTCTTGAGGCTGCTGAACACTGATTCTCAGCCTTCTGGAAGCTACTTTTAAACCCCCCCCCGCTAGCATCCTTATTCCTCCTGGTCCTGCCAGCAGCGCTTAAACATTCCATGCTGGCCAGCAGTTAACTGGTTAGCCGGTGTGAGATCGATGCCAGGAACTGATCATGGGCAGGAGTGGATTTCATATCAGCTTCCGTTTCTGCCAGTCATACTCTCCTGCCAGCCTAAAATTCAGGCCAATGGCTCATGCACAATAATGTAAAAAATACAGGTAAAGAACTTGTATAGTGTTCTATCTTTCTCCTGCCATTTGATGTCATGGACAAACATGACTGAGGGCACCCCATGTATTACCTCCTTAAGGCTACTGAAGTATTAGCAATCACAACATAATCATGGAAAATTTATTAAGTCACAATCTACACCTGGGTTCAAGGAAATGATGCAGTCATTGTGTATTAAATAGGGGATATTACATCAAGGATAATGAATATCAGTGAGTGATTATAAGTCAGTGATCATTTCAAGACGTTTGAATAGTATCATAATTCAAACAAGTGAACAATAAGCAGTTTAAAACAATCTGTTTGTTGTTTCTTATTGTCTCTAATATGAGGTTTTGATATGTATGTACATACGCATAGTTGTGGGTGAGTGTTTAGTATGGAGTTAATTTCTGTGCTTATATTGGCTGGTCTGTGGATGGCAATAGTCTATGCCCATATACCTGATGACAAATAGCACTGATCTGGCAGCATCTGTGGAGAGAGAAACAGAGTTCATGTTTCAGGTCAAGGACCTTTCTTCAGTACCAATCCTCTTCTGAATATTTATTCCAATGACGGAGGCCTTTTGTGAATTCAGCCTTTGATCAGCACTTTTGCTAGCCTTTAGCTATTTCTATCCTAATCTTTAGATTTCCTTTCCTAAAACTCTCCATTTCCATCTCTTCCTTTATAAACTTTCTGTGAGCACACCTCCGTCTGAGCTTTTGGCCACCCCTCCTAATTGTCCTTCTCCAGTTTAGTGTTTGCTTTCCTTATGCTGGTTTATGAAGCACTTTAAGATACTTATAGGGGGAAAGGATTTTCAGGGCTTGTTCACCGCTGAGGCAAATCCCATTATGATGAGAGGACCAAAATGGGATTTGCACTGGGAAGACTCTCAGTCATCCTAATGCTAGCAATGATACGAATGGGGGGCTGTTCATGAAGTGTTGGGAGGAAAGTTATCCCTCTCTGGTTGAGGGTTTGGAGTGTTCCCTCGGGTGCCTGTTGTGGGAGCAGGAGAGTGTTTAACTTTAATTTGAGATTATGCCCCTCCCCCCAAACTCTCCGTCTCTCAAATTCTCAGGCCACCATCTTTGAACTCCTCTGGAAGTGTGAAATAACACAGTAAGAAGTTCCACAACACCAGGTTTATTTGGTAGCAAACGCCGTTTGCTTTCGGGGCTTTGCCCCTTCGTCAGGGCATATAAGGGAACAACTCAGTTTACAGAATACTGATTAGAATGTGAGTCTTTACAACTATTCAAGTCTTAAAGTTGCAAATAACACACAATATGTTGCATGCCTTAAGCAGAAGATTGCAAAAGCATTGCTTTTATGCCTGCATGTCCATCCTTGGCCTGCTGCAATGCTCTGGTTGAGCCTGGCACAAGTGCTTAATGTTTCAGATATGAGGTTTTAATATGTGTGTGTACATGCATACGTATAGTTGTGGGTGGAGGGAGGATCATTCTTTTGTCAGATCAGAATTTATGAAAACAGTTTATGCACACATCCATTCACTGACACTGACACTGGACAATGAAACTTAACATATAGTTGCAAGTGCCATAAAAATAGTGCATCTTGTGTGCTGATTCTCTGCTGGTCTCCCTTACTGTTACATTGGAAATCAGGTGCTTTTAAATATAACCAGGTAAGTGCACAGTTTGCTGACTGGTCAGCATCAGATACAGTAGTTCCCACGCTAGTCGGAAAATTTGGCTATGGTTCTTAATCTCTTGAACTCCAGCAAGAATTCAGCTCAGGAAAACATTTCAGCCTCTTCTCCCTAATAACTTAATAGAAATGATTGCATAAATATTTTGTTTCCAATGGTCAAAAGTCAGCTGTAAAAATTATACATCACCATGTTTTTGCAATAATTAGAACAGAGGACGCTGGAAAAACTCATTGTGTCTGCCAGCATCAGTCAGGAGAGGGACAGAGTTCATGGTTTGGGTTCATTGACTCTTCTTCAAGAAGAGAAGGGAGAATATAGAAATTGTGACAAGAAGTAACAACTTTAAGAATAAAAGGCAGTGGTCTGATGTGAGAGGGAAAGGGGGTGTTTTGCATTGATACAATATATTTATGGAATAAAAGAAGAAAGAAAAGGAGGTTAAAGATAGAGGAAAAAGGTCAAAGTCTAAAGTTGATAGAAGATGAGATGCTGTTCCTCTAGCTTGTTTCAAGTCATGAGCCATCCAGTAGCACCCTCAGCCAAACATTACTGATTAGAAAAGCAGATGCAATAGCAACATCAGTATTTACCTATATAACATTTTGACTTCAGTTGAGGCCTATATAAGTGTTCCAAAATAAATAGAAAACTTCCTTGTTCCACATTAACTGCACGCTTCATTAGCAAAGGTGGAAATTTTTGATCATTCTCTTGCCAGAATAGAATTTATGAAAAGAGTTGTTGATGATTGTTTAAGGTCAATTATTGGTGTATGTGATTGAAACACAGATTAGTAAAATGAAGTTGCTATTTTTGAAATGTATCAGCTCAGGGTAAGTAATGGCCCCTGGAGTAAACGGAACCCTACTTTGTTGCTGTCAGAAACATGTCAAAACAGCACATTGCGTTTCTTAATATAAAATGAATTTAAATGTTTCAGGATTCTACAGTGCTGACAACTTAGCCAGAATTTGAATGTGTATCTAGCGTGCGGTCCAATTATGTTGCCCCTTTGAAATATGAGTGGAACTTGAGCTTGCTAGTTAGAAAACATTGTACTGTTAATTGTGAAGTAGTTTTTAGATGTATGAAATTTTAGCAAATACTCATCAGAGAAGGAAAATTGAGACAATTGGTACGAAAACATACTGATCACACATTTTGAGAATCTGGCAAACGGTTATATTGTTTTATCATTCTGAAAGAGTTAACATCTAATTGATATGTGAATATCTATCCCAGTGTCCCACATTTCTCTGCTGCCTTGCTGTCATGTGGCAAGTAACAATGCATCAGTCTTTAGTCTTCCAGCTGAAAATGAATATACTCCATGAAGCTCTTGCACGTTTTGAGTTTGAAGTGTGATTAATTCTAGCTTGGGGGAGCAAGAAAGCATAACATGGTGACAATGAGGTTGACTGTGAGTGGTTAGGACCAAGTTTGAAAATCAACCCAAATTAGTGGCAGAGAGAGGAAAATTGAATGAAGCTTGCAAAAATAAAATGGCTGCTGCAGTGATAAACACAGCCCATGTTAAATCAGGAGGCTAGTGATGGTAGAAAGGCATTAGAAAAGTTTAAATATAAATATGAGCTGGCATTGCATAATTTTCTAAAAGGCACGAATGAAGAGCAAATGATCAGCTGCATTTTTTTTGTGGGCTGGAAAGAAAAGGTTAAATCTGTTTAATAGCTAGAAGCTGAGTGAAGATGACGGCACAAACCCAGACGTAATTTAGGAAAAATTCAGCAGAGATCTCAAAAGATCAAAGTCAAATCACCACATATCTGACGCAAATTTTAAAGCCCAAGGCAAGTATCAGGTGAGCCTGTTGACAATTTCATAACAAGATTGATAAACTCAGCCTGAAAATGTAAATTTTCTGAGACAGATGAAAAGATCAATTCATTTGGGTCTCTGCACAACCTGAAGTACAAAAAGGAATTGATTGGAAAGAATAAGCTCACAATATCGCAGGTTGCAATCAGTGCCAGAGCATGAGTAAAGAGATAAAGATGCTGACCACTCAAATGGCTAACTTTCAGTTAACTCCAAAGAAAGGCATTCAGGGGGATTGATGCAGTGAAACAGCAGCGAAAGAAGGCACATCATACAGAGAGAAAGATGTGCCAAGAGCTGCGACAACAATGTGATTCACAGGCAAAAGGAAATGTCTCACAAAAATATTAAACTGCAGATCTTTTGAGAAGTGCAGTGATTGAAAAAAGATATGCAGAACAAAGAAAGATGATGGTACATGAGTTCCCAGTGACAGAGCAAAGGATAAATGAAAAATAAAAGAAACCAAAACATCCATAGTCTGGAATGTGATGATGAGTTTGGGCACATAATAAGAATGATACAACTGCATGAAATGGCTGGTTACAGCAGAGAAAATAAATTTGTGCAACCAATCAGATCAGGAAGAGTGTGAGAAATAAAGTTTGATAACAGAGCACAGAATAACATTGTTCCACTCCGACTGTTCTAGATCACTGTTAAAATTTTGAAAGAACATGGGCACTCTGAAAAGAAAAGGCTCTCTGAAACCAAGCAACATAATGCTAATGACATAAAGTATAAATGAGATTTGATAGCCCCGAACAATCTAATCAGAGGATACACAAAAAAATGATGTTAACTATAGAGAACATACAGTCCCAGAAACAGATTTTCGTACTATTCTGTCCTTGAGCATTTTCAGAGTTTCAGCTTATTACAGTAACCAATTAGACAAAGGAGGTGGCACTGAGGTGGAAACTAACGCCCATTGAAAAATACCCTCCAATTAGAAGCAAGGAAGATTTGGTTCACATGTATCCAGAGTGTTTTAATGGGATGGTTGGCTGCTTTGAAGAATTTGAGTATTATGTCACTATTTATTCACCCATGAAACCAGTGATTCACCTGTGGGTAAAACACAAATGAAGTTAAAAAAAAGCTCGAAAGAGAGCTCCAAGAGAGGGAAGAAAAGATGATCACAGAGCCTCCAGATTGGGTAAATTCCATCATTGTGAGAGAGAAGCCAAACATACTGCTAAAAATTGCTTGGATCCCAAACATCTTAATTAAGCAGTTAAGAGGAATGAATGCTGGTTGACATGATGGCAATATAGTTAGCATTGCTATCTCACAGCACCAAGGATCGGATTCAATTCTGGCCTCAGGTCACTATCTGTGTGGAGTTTGCACGTTCTCCCTGTGTCTGCGTGGATTTCCTCTAGGTACTCCATGGGAGGTTTTCTCCCATGGTCCAAAGATGTGCAGGTCAGGTGGATTGGCAATACGAAGTTACCTCTTAGTGTCAGAGGGATTAGCTGGGTAAATTTGTGGCGATAGGGCTTAGTGTGAGATTGTTGTCAGTGCAGGCTTGAAGGGCTGAATGGCCTTCTTTTGCACTGAATGGATTCTATGACTATGACTACTGTTGTGAATACCTCATCCATAATTCATGTGTTTTATGATATAATTTTTAGTTTTGTGAATTAAAATTCTAATAGTAGAAAATATGAATATATCTGGTTGAGATACTGGTAATAACCCTGAAGTAAATGCAATTCAAACAAGCTTGGAGTTTATTACACACAAAAGGTTGGGGCCATGTTGACTTAAAAGGTTAACATCGAGAAAAGTAAGCTCATAAAACAATAGGTGGAGGTACTTAGATATAAAGAATTAGAGATATGACTTCTGCAGTTAATCCAGTGAAATGATAAGTTATTTGTGTTTTTCCAAAATATGGAAAATGTTAGTGTGAAAAGGCAATTAATTTGCATTTCTTCCTTGGGACAGGTCATGCGTATCATATTGGCAGGTAGTTGAATGGAGCTTAGTGAGATTTTTTGAGTTTTTGTTGTGAATTCAGTGTGGCATAGCCAGCAGGCAATTCTGGTTGAGTGAAGCATCAAAAGACTACATTAATTTTGGATTTTGTACAGCTTCTAGCAACTTGCAAACTGAGAAATGAAGCCAGATCTACATTGGAGTAAATTCTAGATCTATCATTGATGACTCAGCTGGTGATTGTCAGCTGGTATTCAATATAAGACAAAGTTGTAAAGGAGGGAAAAAATGACTGGAAGCTTTTTTTTACTTGAAGCTAAAGGAAGAAACCTACAGTAATCCTCAGTGAAAGGCAGGTAACCTTGTTACAATTGAAGCTCTGGAAATAATCAGCTTGCTTCCAGTTTGAAACCACAGTGGCAGACTGTTGGAAACTAAGGGTGTTTTCCGATGTTTTAAGCCACTACGCAGGAGTCATAGTAAAATCAGTGCTTGAGCTGTGGAATCCAGAGTTGGAGAATTGCTCAGCCAAAAGCTAATGGAAGGACTTCCATGAAATCTTGTACCTTGGCGAATAGCTGGGACACTGAAGAGAAATCAGATTGAATTTTGGAGAGTGATGATATACCTTGGTGGCTACAAAAGTGAATGAAGCTTAAAGTTTTGTAATATAAAGAAACACTTGAGGAGAAAGAGAAAGTACACCTCAGTTTATAGCAAAAGTCTTTATAAGCAATAATATTAAATTAACAGTGTCTACTTTGCTCAATTCTTTATTAATATGGAATAAAATTTGCTTTTGTTTAAAGATGTGAGCACTTGTATCAGATTTATGGTTGATTATTCAGAGTTCCTATTTAAATATTGCAACTTTCCTATTCCTCACCTGATAAAGGAGCAGCACTCCAAAAGCTTGTGATTCCAAATAAATCTGTTGGACTTTAACCTGGTGCTGTGAGACCTCTTACTGTGTCCACCCCAGTCTAATGCTGGCATCTCCACTTCATGGATATCTCCTATTCCAACACTGAATGAGATCATACCCACTCTCTATTCAAGGCAAAAGTTTTCAGTAAGGTTGATGACACTGAAATGTGAATCTTGACGAGGAATCTTTGCTGTTGACAACATTCAATGCACTCTCTGGTATAAATTTCTGTATTTATCTTTTGGCCTTAAAGTGAACCAAACCAAATCAGAAAGAAGATGTTGAATACCAGTGGTCTGACCATATGGGATGAGTTTCAAAAAATTCAAAGTAGCAGTATGCAAGGAAACAAGTCTGTCATACTACAGCAGAAAGAAACATGTCTTTCTGCAGGTAGATGCTTCTATAAAAGGACTGGAAGCAATTCCAGTGCAAGAAAGAAAACCAAAAGCACTTGTCCAAAACTCTATAACATTAGCTGAAATCAGATATGCCAACAGAGAAAGAGCTTTTGGCAGTCATGTATGAATGTGAGAAATTCCATCCTTTTCTCAATGGAAGAAAGTTAATACAGAATAATCATCGTTCACATCTACAAGATGAATCTGTGCAGAGTTCTAGCAAGACTGCAGGGGTTATTCTTGAGGCCTCAGAATTATGATTTCCTTCTGAAATTCAAGCACTAAAAGAGAAATTTTGTTAGCAGATGTCTCGGTTGTTGCCACAAGAGAAACATTAGATAAAAGATCATCGAGTAAATGTAACAGCAGCAGAACAGAGTTAAATTAGATATGATACCAGCAAAAGTGGAGAGTTACAGATACTGTTTCAGCAACAGGGATAGCCTAAGATATCGCAAACATAGCCAGCAATCCGGTAGTACTGTCTATTGGAGATGGCATTCTACTAGTCGATCCAGAATAATCAAGCCCAAAATGATGCAGAATGGGTTTCTCCAGAAGAAAATGAAGGCCACATTACAATGGAAAAGTTTAAGCTTAGAGATAAATGAGCAGTGTACTGGATTGGCTACTTCTTCAAAGACACTGAAAGAATGCTGTCTACTTGCAATACATGGCTGAAGTACAGAGATATACATAGAAAGAGAAGACAAAAGTGACTGAAATACCACATGGACCGTGAGATACTGTGGGAGCCAATCTACTCACATGCACAATCAAGAATGGTATCTCATAGCAGCAGATGACTGCTGAAAGTTCTCTTTTATTGTAAATGTGAGAGAATTGAGAGCTGCCACAATCATCTCAACAATAAGAATTCTGTTCACTGAGTGAAAGATTCTTGAAAAAATGTGACAATGGAACCCAATTCATGTACAGAGAATTTAAGAAATTCTTTGAACTTCATGAGTCAACACCATCATCACCGCATTAACCAGGGAACATGGACTTATAAAAATACATGTACAGACAGTCAAGAAGATCCTTTTAAAGAGATAGAAACATAAAAACTAGAAGCAGGAATAGGCCATTCAGCCTTTCCAGCCTGCTCCACCATTCATTTTGATCAAGGGTGATCATCAAATTCCATATCTTGATTCTTTCTCCTCCCTCCCCCCTCCATTTTCGCTTTGATCTCTTTAGCCCCAGTTGCCATATCTAGCTTTTTCTTGAAGTCAGACGTTTTGGCCTCATTCTGTGGTAGTGACCCAACACATTCACCACCCTCTGAGTGAAGAAATTTCTGCTCATGATACCCTTTCATTTAAACGGTAATGTGAATAATAGTCTGAGAAAATAAAACAAGCTATTTTTTGACTCTTAAAGTGTTGATTTTATTTGTAAAAGTTGATTTATTAATTTTCTTTAATTTAGAAAACAAGTCAATGATTGGAACAGTTAAAATGATATAGAGGCACAAGAGTGAATGATATTTTATTCATTCACGGGACATGGGCCAGCATTTATTGCCAACCCCTATTTGCCCGAGGGCAGTTGATAGTCAAGCATGTTGCTGTGGTTCTGGAGTCACATATAGGCCAGCCCAAGAGGATGACAGATTTCCTTCTCTAAAGGACATTAGTGAGCCAGATGGATTTATGTAACAATCAACAATGGTTTCATGGTCATCAGTAGATTCTTAATTCCAAGTAGTTTTTAACCGAATTCAAATTTCACCATCTGCCATGGCGGGATTTGAACTTGTGTCTTTAGAACGTTAGCTGAGATACTGGATTAATAGTCTAGTGATAATACCACTAGGCTATTGCTTTCCCTGTTATGTGAATATATATTGTTATGACCAGCTTCAGGTGAGGTTCCCCAAAAGTTGTTGATTTGGATGAGACTCCTTGATTTGTCCCTGTCCAGCTGGGATACCCCTACCTTCCAGCTGCTTTTGTCATGTCACACACACACCCACAGACAGACACTGGACAGTTTTCTTGACTAGCTTTTCATAGAATCCTGTAATGCAGAAGGAGACCATTTGGCCCATTGTGTTTGCACTGATCACAGTCCCATCCAGGCTGTATCCCCATAACCCAATGCATTTACCCCAGCTGGTCCCCCAACACTAAAGGGCAAATTAGCATGGCCAATCCACCTAACACACACATCTTTGGATTGTGGCAGGAAAACAGAGATGGTAGAATGAGCAAACTCCACACAGACAATGACCCAAGCCAGGAATTGAACATGTGAGGTAGCAGTGCTAACCTCTGTGCCACTGTGCTGCCCTGTCTTTGTGTATTTGAATTGGAGTCGACTAGGCAGTCTAGACAATTATACGCAGGCTGTTAGAATGACATTGCATTTGTATTCCTTTATCCTTACTAGAATGATAATCAGGCTTAGATTTCTTTAGAATTACCTTGTTTGGAACTATAGGGGAAGAGGTTCCACTGTTACTTAGAGAAATGCCCTGCAGCCATTCCTGTCAATGCCTATGTGCATTCTCAGCCATCTTCGGGGTCTGTAGCCATTTTTATGGAATCATAAGATCCCTACAGTGTGGAAGGAAGCCACATGGCCCTTTGAGCCTGCACCAACAGCAATCACACACAGGCCTTATCCATGTAACCGCTCGTATTTACCCTGCTAGCCCCTCTCACACTAAGGGGAAATTTTATGTTGCAATCAATCTAACATACACATCTATGGAAGAGGAAACCAGAGCACCCGGAGAAAACCTACGCAGACACGGGGTGACCCGAAGTGGGAATTGAACCTGGGTCACTGGCTCTGTGAGGTAGCAGTGTTAACCACTATGCCATCATGCATTTTTCAAATCTAAACGTAGCTATTTTTTAAAATCCAATATTTCCATGTGTAATTCCAGGGTTCTTTTCTCCATCATCCTAACAATATCCAGGGGTGCTGTATTTCAGTGCTGCACTGCAGTCATGTGTCATGTAATAATAAATCAATCTATTAGTTCTCCATCCACAAGAAGAATTGAAAGGAAAACGCTGAATGAAGCCCCAGCATTTTGAATCTGAAGTGTAATTATTTATAAATTCTGGGGGCTAAATGGTGTAACAGCAACTCCAAGCAAACTTCTGGATGTGCATTTAAATTATCTGAAACAATTCATTCACCTATTAAAAATTACTCCATGTTTGCTTCTCTGAAACTGATAACTCTGTATCTGGATTTACTTTGAAAAGTTATACTTTAAAATTACTTTTAAATAAACTGCTTGGGATATAGTCAGAATTAGTCAATTTTATGCATAGTACTTAGTTGGACATTGCTCTTCCCATAAAAGTTCACTTGTACCTACTTCATTATCAGTATATAATTCAGTTTATTTTCCAAAATAACCTATTGACTTCTATGTTCTTCATTATGCTGTCATTTATATAATACTATGAAAAACAGTGGAGCTATACCTTATATAAAAGAGGAATTACTGTCTTTATTTTTTCCAAGTCTTCTAACCAACTACTATTGTTCACAGAGCACCACCGTGTTTCAATTATTAAAAAGTAGTTAGTGTGCTCCAGGATAGAAGTAATCAGAAACCAATGCAAAAAATGTCACTTTCAATAGAAACTTAATGGTCTTTATATTTATAGGGAAGTTGCAGGGAAAGCCAGAAATATGTATAGAACCTGACGCGTTAAGAATCAGGAAGGTGAAATTGGCCAAATTGGTGGCTGGAACTACAGCTGGGTGGGAAAACCAGCAGTGGGCAACCTCAGCTTGTGACTCCTGAGGATGTTCTCTGGCAGTTGGGAGTGGTAGAAGTTGATTATCGTGGAGGGAAGAAGAAAGAGAGGACACCGTGGTGAGGTAGGTAGGTTGTGGGGTAAGGGTCAGTAAGAGAAAGTGTTGCAGTGGGAATAAGGGTAAGGGAAGACATTGCATTAGGATCAGACGGGACACTGCCTTGGAGATAAGAGAAAACATTGTGGCGGTAAGAGAAGGCAGTTATGGTAGAGTAAAATAGGACATTGCTGTGGGAGTAAGAGAAGGCATTGTTCAGCTGGGAAACTGGAATAAGAGAGGGCATTAGATTAGTAGTAAGAACATTGCTCTGGAGATAAGAGATGACATTTCATTGGAGGGATAAGAGTAAGCATTGTGATGAGTAAGAAACGACATTGTAATGGTAGTGATAAGAGAAGACGTGGACTAAGCACAAATATTGCAGTGAGATTATGGTAGATCAGCAACTGGACTCGGTTGATGAGAAAGCAGCTGCAATCAGCAGACTGGAGGCTGAAGGTTTTACTAAGTGACTTAGGACCACTCTTGGGAAATGTACTTCATTGTCAGTGTATAATTCAGTTTATTTTCTAAAATAATCCTATTGACTCCTCTGTTCTTCATTGTGCTGTCATTTATATAAGACTACAATAGACAATGGAACTATACCTTATATAAACAAAGAATTATTGTTTTTATTTTTTCTGTGTTTTCTAAGTTTTTTAACCAATTATTTCACAGAGCACTCTGTTTCCGTTATTAAAAAGTAGTGAGTGTGATCCAGGATAAAAGTAACCAGAGACAAATGCAAAGAATTTTACTTTCAATAGAAACTTAATGGCCTTTATATTTACAAGGAGGTTGCAGGGAAAGCGAGAAATATGTATAGAACCTGACATGGTAAGGTCCTCCGAAAGATCATCTTACCCCAACCACCACCACCCCTTCCTCCCCACTCCCTCTATCCCAGCAACCCTGCGCAAAACCATGGATAATCCATCTAACCTACAGATCTGTGGACATCACAGGGCAATTTAGCATGGCCAACTCACCAAACCTGCACATCTTTGGATTGTGGGAGGAAACCAGAGCACCCTGGGAAACCAATGCAGCCACGAGAATGTGCAAACTTTACCCAAGGCAGGCATCGAACCTGGATCCCTGGCACCACAAAGCAATAGTGCCAACCACTGTGCCACTATGCCATCTGTTGCTGGGTAGTTGTCTATGTTGTAGTTGTACTGGAACAGTTTAACTGGGACTGTGGCTAGTTCTGTAACACAACTCTTCAGTACTCTTGATGGGATGTTGTCAGGGCTCATTGCCTTTGCAGTACTCAGTACCTTCAGCAGTTTCTTGATATCAAGTGGAATGAATCAAATTGGTTGAAGATTGGTATCTGGTGATGCTGAAGTTCTCAGGAGAAGGCAGTGATCGATCATCCACTCATTATCTCAGGCTGAAGATACATGCAGATACTTCAGTTTTGTCTTTCACACTGATGTGCTAGACTGAGGATGGCGAGCGGCTCCTCTGGTTAGTTGTTCAAATTGTTCACTACCATTCACGATTGGCTGGGGGTCTGGATTGCAGAGCTTTAATCTGATCTGTTACTTATGGGATTGCTTAACTCTTGTCTAAAGCATGCTGATTTGGCTGTTTGGCACACAAGTAGTCCTGTGATGTCGCTTCATCAGATTTGCACTTTAATTTTTTAGATAAGTCTGGTGTTGCTCCTGGCACACACTCTTCCAGGATTGATTCTCTTGCTTGATGGTAATGGTAGAGGGAAGGATATGATGAGTCATGAGGTTATAGTTTGGGGTTGAAAACATTACTGCTGTTGCTGATTGGATAAATGCAAAATAGTGCAGATACTGGAATCTGAAACAAAAGCAGAAAAGTGCTGGAAAATCTCAGTAGGTCCAACAGCATCTGTGGAGAGAGAGTAGAGCTGAAAGATCAACTAGACTCAATGTTAGCCTTACTCTGTGTCCACAGATGTTGTCAGAGCTGCTAAGATTTTCCAGCATTCTTCTGTTTTTGTTGGAGCACTTCATGGATGCCTTGTTTTGATTTGCTAGGTTTGTTTTGAATCTATGTCTTTTTGTGGAAAGCTGTTAACCTAGAATCCTAGCTTTTGTTGACTGAGGAATAGGAATATGGTGTATGTAAGTTCTAAGTCTACCATTGAAATGTTTAAAAACATAATGAAGAAAAGGAAGAGGAGCTGGTCTCATTTTAGATGTGGCAATTAGATCTAAATGTGGTTCTAGTTTTTTTTTGTGCCCATAATCTCGTGTCTTCTGAGGAATGAATTGAAATTGCCTCATAATGCTGAATGGTGGTCAGAAAGGAGGAATCTATCCTTTCCTACATTTGGCTGGAACTGAGCCCAGTTCCCAGACATGAAAGATGATGTTCTAAAGCTCTGCCAGTCCATCAAACCCCAGGAGCCTCATATATTGTGGTTTGTGCAGATCTGCAAGCCCTTAGTATGTTATTGGATCCAAAAATGGGGAGAAAATAAATGGGATTAATTTTGGTAACTACTGAGCAATTAAATGACATCGTGGTTTGTAAATATTTGAAAGCAGTGGACAGATATAGGCTTGTCTTTGCTTGCACGCCATGAGTAGTTCTTTCTCAGATAAGTTAAGTGATTCTGATCACTACTTCCTATTTTTTTCCAGTCACAAGAGGCAGTCCAAAATGAAGAAGATGATATAAGTTTTCCAGGGCCCAGTTACATTGCTGTTGCGGATTTACCAAAGGTAATTACCAAGTTAACGTATGTACTTATCATTATGTAAATCTAAATTGCCCATTTAAAGGAAATTATGAAAATTTAATTGACATCAGTTCTGTTGAAACAGTATAGCACTGATTAGAAAAGAATGTTCCTTATTTCTGTGCTGTGGCAATGTTTTGGCATCATTGAATTCTGTGCTGTTAGGAAAATCCAGAACAATAGCTTATCAGTTCCTGACCGCACTGTAAGCAATCAGTGAAATTGTACAGAATGCATCCTAACACGATACTTGGAATACTTTCCAAATAAGCACTTCTCTTTTAATTGTTATTACTTATTGCACTTCAGGGAAGCACATGTTGATACCGCAGTACATATACAAGCAATGTATAGTCAAATCTCTCAGCAAAATAAAAGCTCATTGTGTACAACAACAACTTTTGTATGATAATTCTGACCAGGTCCCCATCTCTAATTGAAATACAGATCAGCGCTCCTGCTAAATGAAACAGCTTACCATTTCAAGTATAAAAATATTTCTGTCATGGGAGAATTGAAATATAAGTAACAGTATCCTACACATGTGGGGATTACTGCTACGTGATGTAAATGTTATTCCATGCACAGGCAATGTGGAGGTGCTTCCACCTGAGTTAATAAGCTGAATGGAACCAGCTCCCCATGAGCTACTGGTAGTCGAAAATAAATCCAAACAGCTGCGACAGCTTTCAGCGGCAGCCAGTGCCAGTGGTAACCATAGCAACCATCATCTGCTAACTGCTGCTGAGCTTTCTGCGGCACCAGAAAAACAAAGCTCTCTGGTGTGGAATACAGATTCATAGCTGCTCAGGCATCCTACCTGTTACATGGCAATCACACACAACACCATCTCGGTGGACATTTCTTTAACCACGCTAAACAAATCTACCAAACGATTAGAAAAGAGAATTGGTTCTGTATGAAAATATACTGGCATTAAAAGTATTTGTTACTTCATTCTGGAAAAAAACCCTGGATATTTTACTTTATACCATTGATGGTCGGTAGTCTCCCTTTATTTGTGGAATAAATATTATTGCGACATTTTCCCAAACAGGATTATCTTTCTCACCCACCTGAACTTATGATCTATGTGCAGTCCAAGAATTAAATATATTTTTTATTTGTAATTGTTCCAGTATAGGATAAGAATTCGGTAGCTACCGTCTGATCAAAATATTGATTTGTTTAATTTTCTCTTTTTCAAAGTGGGGGGAAGTTTTCCCGTCCTGCCTGCCCATCATGGGAATCATAGAGAGTAAGAGGTGGACCATGCAAAGGTCTGTTGACCTTGGGTGGGATTTTCCAGGCTTGGGGCTGAAAATCCTGCCCAAGGTAATTTTCACGTTCAGCGCTGTATGTTAATTTGGTTCAAAGTGCAGCACCACTTTATATGTGAGCAGAAAACTTTAGATTCAACTGCTCATGTGCTATTTTTCCTTTCCCATATTTATTATGCACAAACTGTAAGGAGCATAGGCAGAGGGAAACTGCTGATCAAAATGTAAGTATTCTTACATTTGTATGGTAATATTTTTAGTTCTACAGATAGCCACAAAAAAAAGTCTTGATTTTTTTTTATCTCCCTGGCTGTAATAATACCTCAGTCACTGCATGCCAAGAATATTTTCATGGAATTCAGCAGTAGCCAGACGGTTATTTGTAATAATTGACAGTGTAGGGAAAGAGGAACTCTTAAATTGTCATACAGTACAGAGCTCTTAAACTAGTCAAAAGAGAATTGCTCTTAAACTAATCTTACATTGCAATGTTTTAGGCCAGTCGCACAATGAGATGCTTTCAGACCAATCAAATAGTATGTAGCTTTTAGGTCGATCACACAGTGCTCATGTCTTAGGCCAGTCGTACAGTACATGCATTGCACATATGATATTCATCGTATTCCTGCAAAATAGGATACTGTAGCAGTAGCATAATGCTGTATTAAAGTATTTACTCAATGTTACCATGGTTACAGATATTACAATTGCCATGGAAACCAATCACTTTTAGCAGTGATAAATTTTACAAATGACCAACAGAAATAAAGCAGCTGACAAAATATCTTTTTTTAAGATGTTTACTGTAACAGACAAACCAAAATCAATGTAGATCAAGCATTAATTAATGGGAAAATCCACATACCCAGTGAGTGGTCAAGAACATGGCAGACAGAATCTAATGTGGAAAAAGACACAAGCTACTAAATAAACCTGTTGGACTTTAACCTGGTATGGTGAGACTACTTTTTGTGGAATATTGTGGGAAAGAGGCATTAACGTGCAGATGAACAGTCATGATCATATTGAATGGCAGAGCAGGATCTGGTCGGAATGGCCTACTCCTGCTTCTATGTTCCAATGACTTAGTTAGATTATTTTTGATTTGAGTTGATTGCTAACTTGCTGTGAAATAAAGTTATTCTGAAGCTATACTAATTTATATAAAAGAATATAGATAAAGCAAAAAGATTCAAATAAAATATAAAAATTATTTGGTGAGCAGCATGGACACCAGCTTTAAACAACTTTCAAATAAAGATATTCAATCATACTATAAGTACAACTGTATGACAGTTTTTGGAAAAATTTGTAAAGTTGCAAGGAAGAGGTTATACAGTGAGAGCAATACTCTTAACAGATAATGTTGACAGTTCAGGATTCATGTCCTGGGATTGTTTGTATCAGAGACTCTGTACAGGGGCCCATTGTGACTCTAAAGCTGCTGTTAAATTATGTTCAGTGGGCTGCACAGAGCATAGGAACTGATTCTTGATGTTCATTCAGCCAGTGATGTCACCAAAGATTCATTCAGGTTAGTGGCCAGCAAGTTCCAATAACAACTCATCTTCTCAACCACTAACCTACCCGCATCCATTAGGTTTTTTCTCAAATTCTTCTTGGTTGCAAAGACCCATGGCCGTAAACCCGGTATGAAATGAAACTGATGACTTGGGTGCTGTAGTGTTGTTTATTGCAGTACAGGCAATGTCGTGGAGATAGAAAGGGTCTAAAATTGACAAATGCAGATCATTTGTAAATGTTAGTCAGCTGCGAAACAAAACATGTAATCTCTGACATGCATTGGAAGAAAATAAGGTAGATAATAATTAAATTTGTGTAAATGTGTGTTTTTTTTCAATAGGAATTAGATTACAACATTTGTCGTCAGTCTTGTTACAGGGTACAGATCTCTATTCATTGATTTTTAAAATGAATAAAGAAGTCTTCCTGCCTTACATACCTTAGCAGTTTTTTAATGTATCTGAGTGAGCAGTGCAGAGCAGAGCCTTGGCTTGCTATGCACTGTCTTAGTCAGATCTTTATACACCAGGGGATACATTCCTAATGCTTTAACTTCAGAGCAATAAAACCACTTAATTGTACACACTTGCACAATTCAGCTATATGTTAGGGAATGCCTCAGAAACTTCAAATATTTTGGGCAAGAACTTGGATACATTAGCAACTTTGTTTTAGGTTTTGCAAGTGCTTTTAGTGATACAAAATGGCATGTTCTGCTGTGCCGGCTCCCGAGCATTCTTACCGACTCATCCCGCCCATCGGCTGGAGAGGTGCAATGATAAGATCACCCGTATCTATGTGGGTTAACTCCAGGTCCTCCGCTTTCCTCCCATAGTCAAAAAATGTGCAGGTTAGATGGATTAGCAATGGCAAATGTGTGGGGTTACAGGAGTAGGATAGAGGGGAGGACCTGGGTATGATGCTGTTTTGGAGAATTGGTGCAGACTTGATTGGCCGAATGGCCTCTTATGTACTGTAGGGATTATATAACATCCATGGTGCACATGCATACTTGTGGGGCTAATGAATCCCGACACCATATGGGTACAGACTTCAACAAGAGAGGCGAACATCTACTAGAATTATGCAGAACAGGCAGATTGGGGTGTCACTTAGCATGTAATGCATATTTTGTGCCATTTTGAAGGTCAAAAATGCTCCAGCTAAAACCTCTCTCAACTTTGCAAGGCTGAATATGCATTCAACAGCAGGAAGTATTTTAAGACAATACTTAAAAGGATTGTCAGCTACCTACAGGTTAATTTTTGATTAATTTCTTCAGATAGTACTGAAATTCTACAAGTGTTTTCCTCTACTGGTTTCAAATTGCAGAAATCCACATGGAGCGGTATGGTACTGAAGGATTTTCACCTTCAGGTATCTGCAAAGTCAGTCGCTTCCAGACATGAGTGCACTATTTGAACAAAGTGAGGATGTTTCTCACTGAAATCTGCTAACTGCAGCAGCCACAACAAATAAGCTGCCTTTGTGCAGTTCTTTGGGCCCATCACACCGGCGCATAACGAACAAAGAAGAAAGCATTGCAAAACTCAGATCTGGAGCACATTGAAGGCAATTGTCCCAGGCAAAGAATAGGGAGAGGTCCCAAAAGAAGAATTCCAGAAAAGGGACAAGGACAGAATAAAGTCCCAGTTCAATTAAAAAGAGAAAAGCAAGAAAACAGACTTCAACTAGGAAAAGGGCTGCATGGAGCAGGCTTTTTAACTAAAGAAGGCAGCTGAAGTGACTCTGTGCTTGGGCCATTAGCACGATGGTCTCATTTGGAGGAGTGGTGTTCTACTCAGTGCAGCTAAAGAGTTGAAGCCATGCTTATGAGTTGACAGGCTCAGGAATCCAGGAGATTAGAACCTTGGGAGACAAGATTGAAACTCTGTGAAGTGGGCCATTGTCGATGTTGTCTACATTGGAGTGAGAGAATTCTCAGGTTATATCTTCAAAGGTGAAGATTGGGGGCTCTCTTGAGTTTTAGTGAGACTGATGACTGACAAGTGAGACGGGCTGTTGAGAAATCTGTGGACTCTGTCTTGGTTGCATCTGCATTTATTGTTTAGCGTAGTGTGTTCAAGCACAGTTTGCCTGTTAATTCACATGCACCTCCTATTAACTCTAGATGAAGGAGTATAAGATAGATATTATAAATTATTTTATCCTACTGATCTCATATAGTAAAGTTTATTTTTATTTGCTCAAAACCAGTGAAACCTATTAGAAAGTGTCGTGAATCTCAAGCTTTGAATATTGTTACTGGTCCGTAACTAAATCTTATCCATTGGGGGGTCTGAGTATCTTATAACACTCCTGACTTTTGTCTTGTAAATAGTGGGCAGGCTTTTTATAGTCAGGAAGTGAGTTACCCGCCTCAGAATTCTTAATTCTTGACCTGCTGTTGGCGCCACAGCATTTATGTGATTGGTCCAGTTAAAATTCTGGTCAGTGACCACTTCCAGAGTATTATGATAGGGGATTTGCTAATGGTAATGCTGTTGAATGCTAATGAGATGTTTAATTCTTTCATGTTGGAGATGGGAATTGCCTGGCACTCGAATGGCCTGAATGTTATTTGCCACATACCAGCCCAAGCCTGAATGTTGCCCTGACTTGCTGTATGCAGACACAATTGCATCATTATTTGAGGAGTTTCAAATAGTATCAACACTGTGCAATCAACAGTGAACATTTCCACATCTGATCTTACATTGGAGCGAAAACTATTGATGAAATGGCTGAAGATAGTTCAGCCGAGGACCCTGCCCTGAGGAACTCCTGCTTATAATGTGCTGAGGCTGAGTTGATTGGCTTCCAACAACTATAAGTATTTCTTTATGCAGGTATGAATCCACCCAGAGTAGAATTTTCCTCTTATTCCCATTGATTTCAATTTCACAGATATTCCTTGATGCCACACTCTGTCAAATGCTGCCTTGATGTCAAAGTTAGGTCACCTCCTCTGAAGTCCATGTTCTTTTGTCCATGTTTGGACGAAGGCTGTAATTAGGATCTGAATGCCCCTGGCAGAACCTAAACTGAGCGCTAGTGAGCAAGTTAATGCCATGTAAGTGCAGCTCGAAAATACTGTCTGTTACCTTGCTGATGATTAAGAGTAGATTAATGGGACAATAACTTTCTAGGTTGAACTTTTACTGCTTTCCATGTACAGGAAATACCTGGGCAATTTTTCACATTGCCTGATGGATGCCAGTGTTTTACCTGTACTGGAATAGCTTGACTCGAGGTGTGGTTGGTTCTGGATCATGGGTCTTAAGTCGCATGACTGGAATGTTGTCAGGACCTGTAGGCTTTGTCATATCCAACATCTTTAGTTGTTTTTTGATATCATGTGGAGTGATTTGAATTGGCTGAAAATTGATCATCTGTGATGCTGAGAAACTGAGAAGGAGACTGAGACTGATCATCCACTTAACATTTTCTGAAGATGGTTGCAAGTGCTTCAGACTTGTCATTTGCACTAATGTGCTGGGCTCCCCCATCATTGAACATAAAAGTGTTTGCAAAGCTTCATCTTAATGTTAATTGTTTATTCTGAGCCACCATTCATGACTGAATTAGATTGGCTTGCGGAGCTTTGACCTTAGCTTCAGCAGCTTTGTGCCTCATTATTAGGTGCGCCTGGTTTTGCCCCAGCACTTATCATTGAACTGTTGGCTTGATGGTAATGATAAAATGAGGACTATGCTAAGCATGAGGTCACAGTTTTTTGTTGAATACAATTCTGCTGGTGCTGATTACCAACAGTGCCTCATGGATGCTGAATTCTAAACTGGTGGATCTGTTCCGAATCTATTTAATTTAGCACAGCGATAATGCCATGTACACAGAATGATGGGATTTTGTATTCACAAGGACTGTGTGATAGTCACTGCAACCTCTACTGTCATGGATGTAATTGGTGAGAAAACAGGGTAAAGAAGGTTTTTCCCTTTTGTTCATTATCTTATCACCTGCCACAGCTCAGACTACCAGGTATGCCCCTTGTGGCTCAGCCTCTGATCAGTCATGGGGCTATTGATCCACTCTTGTTGCAGGCTAGCTTTAAGTTGTACTATCTACTCAGTTGGCATCCTGCCTACGTTCAGCCAGTGAGCAGCAGCACAGCTATCACTGACCGGACAGAGTGATCCTGGAAATGAGCAGCAAGTGTAAAGTTGGTATCACACTGGCACAGGTTAATCATACATCATGATCCTTATTTTTGGAGGCTGCACAGTTTGGCCCCCATTATATATAACTCTGGTTCACAAGGCAGATTTGCTCGAAAAATCTCAGTAGGTAATGCAGAAAGATCCAAAAATACAAGATAAAAGCAAATGTGGATGCTGGAATCTGAAACACAAACAGGAAATGCAGGAAAATCTCAGCAGGTCTGACAGCTCAAAGTGAAGCTCTGACAAAGGTTCATCCAGATTCGAAACGTTAGCTCTATTCTCTTCCCAAGATGCTGAGATTTTCCAGTATTTTCTGTTTTTGTTCCAAAAATACAATTTGCTCTAGCAATTTACATCAGTTTTGCTATTAGTAACAGAGTATAACAAATAATAAATCAAACTACTACAACGTGGAATATATTATGGAAAATGCGGGATAAACTCAACAGAGTGGCAGCGTCTGTGGAGAGAAGCAGAATTAACATTTCAGGTTTCAAAGTAAGGCAGAAATGCAAAGAATTATATAGTTGGAAAGTGGATGGAGGAGGTGGGGCAGAATAGAAGACCAAGACAAAGGAAATAGGGACAAATTTGGCATGGGCATAAGACAGAGGGGAGTGTTACTGGTGCCATTAAGAGATGAAGAGTGCTAATAATGGTAAAAGGTAAGACAGCAGAATGTGTTAATGGAGAAATTGAACAGCAAAGATCAGATGGCCAAGTGGGGAAGGAATGGGGTTATTATGTGGAAGAGGCTGCATTAGGAGCAGCGAATGCAGTAAACCAAATTGAAGAAAATGAAGGTGAAATGCTGCTTCATCTGAAAGGAATATTTGGGTCAGGAAAGAGAAGATAAAAGGACAGGTAATTCACTTTCTCTGATTGCAAGGGAAATACTATGGGAAAGGGATAGAGGGTCTCCGCTACACTGGGGAGACACCTTAGCGGAATATCTTCACTTCATCTGCAAGCATGATTCCAGCCTTTCGGGTGCTTGCTATTTCAACTCAACAACTTTCTTTCATGACCACATGTCTGTCCTGGACCTGTTGAAATGCTGCAGTGCTGCCTTATGCAAACTGAAAGAATAATACCTCATCTTCCGATTAGGCACGATATTAGAATTCATGTGGAATTGCCTTCTGGATGCAATATTAAGATCAATAACTTAAGATAGTAAACTTCCCCCTTCCACCTTAAACTACCATTAGCATCTTTTGTAGTTTGTTGTTAATTATTTTTCAGTTCCCTGGCCTGCTCCAGCACAACCCCACCCCTCCCTCACTTGGCCACCTGATCCTTGCTGGTCAGTTGCTCCATTAATGCATTCTGCTCGCTTACCTTTTACCACTATTAGCATGCTTCATCTTTTAATGGCACCATTAACATTCCCTCTATCTTATGTCCAAGACAAATTTGTCAATCTCTCCTTTGCCCAACCTATCCCTGTTCCTCTATTCTGCCCCACCTCCTCCACCTCCTTTCCAACTATATAATTCTTTACGTTTCTTTTTTTTAAACAGTAAATTTATTTGCTTTGTTATCATGGTTATGCCGTGAACTCATATGGAATTGGTTCTAGCAACTTTTCTACTTTGCTTCAATTCTGCAGAAGGATAGTTTGGACCCGAAACGATAACTCTATTTCTCTTCCCAGATGCTGCCAGACCTGCTGAGTTTATCCAACATTTTCTGATTTTATTTCAGATTTCCAGCATCTAGAGTATTTTACTTTTATTATGGAATAAATTATATTAAGGCTAATGGATTTGAGAATTTCTTCAGTAATGATTATTCTAAAAAATTATTTGACTGAAATCACCACCAGCGCTGTGGGAGAAGTAAATACATTTGTCAAAAACATATTGGATAGAATATCTCTTCTGAACTCTCTAGAATCACAATGGGGAATTGTATAAGCTTCTACTCCTGGTGTGAAGCCTCAATAGGCAGGAATGTAAATTGAAGATAGGATTACCATGCTATAGGGTTTCTATGTAACAATGTGTCCCATCGAAATGGAGCCTCACAGGATAAGCCCGAGCTGATCACCTCACAATTCACCAAAGGGGATTGGTTAGAACATTTCTAAATGTAGAACAAGTGGTTTGAAAACGTTTCACACAAAAGCACATTGATCATGATGTGTGTGCAACACCTTAGTTGGCATTCTTTTTTGAAAGGAATATCTGGTGGGCTCTGGTAGCAAGTGAATGTACAAAACATGGTTTCCTTTCACGCAGTGTGACATTTACACTAGGTAAGGGATAAGGCAGATTTGATTCAGGCAGAAGTGGTGGTACATGTTGTCATGCTTCTGACAGCACAGGGAATGAGTCATCAGTCACTCAGCTATGCACTAAGCTTTGAATAGGCGTGCAAATGTTTTAAAATATTCTTCTAAAATCATATGGACTTGTTATTTCCAGAAAACAACTGCTTACCACAATCCTCTTATTGTGTACTGCCCTCTGCTGGGCATTCTGTTTATACATAGTTGCTTTAACCAAAGAAAAATGAACTATTTTTTCTAGAATTTAACAACATCAAAGTTAGAGATTGTATTGTTATGATTAACTTAAATATTTTCCAGAAGACAAATTTGCAGTTAACTAAAATTTACTTTAATAACATCACTGCGAATAGTGTTTACGTATCAGTTCTTGTATTTATTCAGAAAGTGTCCAAAGGGTGAAATCTCTCACGTGTTGAAGTTAATTTGTAATATGTTCCTGTAATATTAGATTCGGCGGGGAATGCATGAGCAGTGTAATCCTTTCTTCTTTTGCCCTGATTATTTTTCCATCTATTTAAGGTTTGCCTGCATTTCTGGGTGAGTTGATCTCATCTCAGACTTGCTAGCAGTGCTGTATAATAAGGTCTGCAACTGCGGTTCACCTTTTCTTCCTCACTGACTTTTCACTCCCCCACTCCCTTCAGTGTAATAGGTAAACTATTAAAAATACCTGAGAGTCATGTGGCTTTACATGTCGAACAAAAATTATAGCACATATTTATTACTTTTGCCTTGGAATCAAGGAACAGTAAATCTTGGAGGCAATTGTTTCCATTTATTTTCCTGGCTGCAAGCCACAAGTAAGTGCAGTTACATTAAATTGCTTCAAACTGTATTGCTAACAAGGCTCAAACTAAGCAAGTACAAAATAAACGTGCTGCAATTTAAAGATTTGCAGCTATTTTTATTCCAATTTGTCATAATTGCAACCAGTACCATCCGATACCTGAAAGGGTACCAGAATTTACTAAATGCCTTAAACTTCCTTAGTTTGTCTCAATGCACTTTAACAAATCACTTTTGAAGTGATTAGTTACTACTGTTCCAATTGTTTCCATAGCTGGTAATTCTTGGCACAGGTCACTAATCTGTCTCCAGGGCTTTACAGTTTGAGGGGCGCCACTCCACATCAAGAATAACTGACCAGGAGTCTCTCCGGCTCTTACTGTCAGCCATTGGCATATTTGGAAGAATTTACAGATTGACACTCAACCTGTTTGGCTGCATTATGAATGCTCCTTCCTTGGCCATAAGTCCTAGGCTGGGACTTGAACCCAAGACTTCTGGCTCAGAGGCAGAGACGTTACCACTGCGCCTCAAGATCTCTCAAGTTACAACTGTCTGTAAACGAACACGGGAAGCATTTTATGGTTCCACAATCAGCAGTGAGATAAATGCCTAATGAATTTTCTTTTTGATGGCTTTGGTTGAAGAGTACATGTTGACCAAAACACAGGGTGAACTCCCCTGCTCTTCTTTGAGTAGAGTGATGGGATCTTTTTCATTCATCCGAGGAAACAGATGCGGCTCTTTGGTACTGGAATGAAGTGTCAACCTTGACTACACGTGCAAATCTTGGAGTGAGGCTTGAACCCACAAACATCTAACTAACTCAGAGACAGGGGAACTTTAATCATTGCCTCATTATCTTGATCATGTCTTACCTGTGGTTTCTTTCCTATACTTCTTACTCAATTGAGACTTTGTGGTTGGCAAACAATCACGAGTAACAGCAGCATTATAGATTAAATAAAATATTCTAGATCACTAACAATATCTATAGAATCACTACAATGCAAAAGGAGGTCATTTGGCACATTGAATCTGCACAAAGTCTCCATAAAAGCACCTTATCGATGCCCATCCGCCCGCTCACCCGTAAACACTGCACATACCGTTGGAAATCCATGCAATCACAGGGAGAACATGCAAACTCCACACAGACAGCCACCCAAGGCCAGAATTGAACCCGGATCCCTGCTGCTGTAAGACAACACTGCGAACCACAGTACTTCCATTATTCAAAATCCTATATTCTTTGGCCATTTAATATGTTGAATCATATTTTTACTCTTTGCATTGAATTGGTTATTTCTTAAAATGCCCTAAAATCATTGACATATGCAACATTGGGTCACATTGTTGCTAAAAGTCTCAAAAAGCAGCAAGACACAAAACAAAATGCTTTGTCTGCTTTGGTTCATATCTGTTTATTCTTAACATTGACTCTGCTCTACATCAAATCACATGTCCCTCATATGTTCTGGGTCAAGTCATATAGAAAGTGCAAATGTCTGATGGTGATGTCAGTTTAAACATCTGTCTTGTATATCTCGGCAACTCAAAGAGTTATGTCATTGTAGAGGGTAACTGTGCAGAATTATAGAGTTCTCTGATCATATAGTCAGCACAGATCTTAGTTCCAAAGCAACGTGTAAGGCAACCATTTCCATTTGCCTTTTTGCCTCAACTTATAGTTCCTACTACATTATATGTTATTTTTAGAAATCTACATTGGACAGATTACTAGCTTTCTAATTTTGCAATGATAAAAAATGAAATCTTCGATGTGACCAAGTCTCAACAGCAATTTACATTCATTTAGAATCTTTATTATTACAGAACATCTCAAGGTGCTTCTCAGGAATGTTATGAAGTTAAATGGATAAGGCAATTTCTGGGTAGATAGCTAGAAGCTTGGCCAAAGAGGTAGATTTTTAAAGATTGTAGAGAAGGAAAAAGAGGTAGACTGGAATTTTCTGGCCCCATTGTGGCAGAACCACTGTGGGAGGTCCAGGCAATCCCAGTGAAAGGTGTGCTGGAAAATCCCGCTCATAGAGAGGAGGATAGATTTTAGGGAGGGAATTCCAGAATTTGGGGCCAAAGGAACAGTGGTGGATCATTTAAAATCTGAAATTCTCAAGAGGCGAGAGATAGATGAAAGCAGAAATCTTGGAGGGTTGTGGGGCTGGAACAGATTCCTCAAGATCCAAGAGCACAGCCTCAAAGTAAAGGAACAATCCTTTAGAACCGAGATGAGAAGGAATTTCTTCAGCTAGATAGTGATGAATCTGGGGAATTCATTGCCTCAGAAGGTTGTGAAAGCCAAGTCATTGAGCGCAATTAAGACAGAGACAGGTTCTTGATTGGTAAGGCGTTCAAATGTTAGAGGAAAAACATGAGAGAATGGTGTTGAGAAACGTATCAACTGTGATCAAAAGGCAGAGCAGACTCGATGGATTGACTGACCTAATTCTGCTTCTACATCTTATGGTCTTATAGATTACAGAGATGGGGCTGGTGAGCATGGAGGAACTTGAGAACAAGAACGAAAATTTTAAAACCTGAATACTTCCTTTATTGAAATTTCTCATCCAAATGCAACTACAGTTTGAACCATCAATCCTTTGGTCCTATTGCTTTCCCTGACCTGAGTTTGTCCTTCCCTATAAACATAGTTCCACCCAGAGTCCTAACCAACCTTCCTATTCTGTCAGACATAACCTTGTTGACAGCTATCCTAAGCTATATTCGCAACCATGAAAGCAGGGCGGTGGAAATAAACAAAGGTAATGAACTTAATAGCAGTGGGCTTGCCAGAAAAAGGTGTAGCGTGGGAGGAAATGAAAGAGAAGTGAAGCAAACATTCAGTAGGTGAAAAAAAATATGGAAAATGAGAGAGATGAAAAAAGGATTAATGTGACAGGCAAAAAGATTGGTAGGAAAAACCAGATAGGTATTGAGAGATAAATTATGTTTTAGATGATCACACAGATTGTGTACAAGGGAGGGAAAAAGATGGACTTGCAGGATAAGGGAAATGGGAAAAAGTGAGAAAACCTCATAGACAAACGTAACTGGAGAAAGCAGGGAGAACAAAATTCACATTGTAAGAGAAACAGGGGCAAATTGTGCAGACAAAGCATTCAGCTGAGGTATGCTCAAATTTGGGCCTTAGGTCTCACCTGGATAATACCTTGCCCTTGCTGCCCTGCCCAGCTCTCACCCCTGCACTGTGCAAACCTCACTCCTCCATCATTCATCTGTGATTCGGGTCCCCCAATGACCCTCGGCCTTTGGGTGGGTGCAGTACGGTAGCAGCCACCACCTCCTCCGGTGACACTGTCAAGCAATGAATATTGGCTGGCTGCTCTCCACACCACCCCCAATTCCAACCAACCAACCCCTCTCTCCCCCACTCCCCCCTCCCCACCCAACCTCAATCCTTGATCTTGGAGAAGCTCCAAGTCAACATCCTGATTGACACTTAATCTGGTAGGCCTTCCTGAAAAGAGGCGATGTGGGACTCTTCCTGGCTCTCTGACTAACCGGTAAGATCCTTTGCCTAGTCTGCATTCCACTGTTTGTCAGTGTCAAAATATTGGAAACTATTGTCATATAATAAACAAAATAGGGACTAATAACACCCATCTCCTGGTCAGGAATCCAAGCTCTCAGTAGCTTTCAGTGGTTTGACGAGGTGAAGCCAGCATGCAGCAGCACTTTGTACTCCTTAAAGTGGAGCATTCTTAACATTTGTTGCACTGTAATAGCAGGAAAATCATAATTGGACCAAGCCTTGTTTAAACTATACATATGGTGGAGAAATACTATTCCTGACCTCAGTGGGTTACGTATTTTAATTGGTTCAATCTGTGACATTTCTCTTCAAGTCGATGTAACAGATGTGACTCAATATGACTGAAGTTATGTTTAAGTTTATTGTTGCAAGTGTGTTGCATCACGTGATCAGTTTATCATATTTGATAAAAACAATGTGTTCTTCTATTGTTCCTTTCATTTTTTTCCAATTTCTGTAATTTCAATTTACGGTTCTCAATAAAATGGGCCTGATTGGTTTCAAACATAAAGCCAGGTATTCCCATCCTAAAGCAAAATCAAAAGCATTTCTGTGTGTTGCAACAGCACATGTAAATCTTATTTTCTGCAGCTTCATAAACTTTAATAAGGCTGTTCTATGGATTACACTTTCCTCTTAAAAAAAACATTTATTAATCCGTAGCTCATGCCACTGGCTCGATGCCCCTTTTCCCCCCACTGCCAGGTCAATAAAGTATAACGCTGATTCCAAAAAAAAATAACGACACGCATCTGACCAGAGAAAACAAAATGCTGCACTGGAACCTGGGGCTGTCTTTTCCATTCCTAAGCCAGTCGAAACCTCTCCAGTTTCCAGCACAAAATATAACAGATGCCCTTTCAGTTCGCTTCCTAACTTCAAAAGCAGCGTGCTTGGCACAAAAATGTTTGTCTGGAAAGCTGCCTTGGCAAGAGGCCACAGCAGAAAAATTGTGCAGACCTCAAGAAAATCCGCAGCCCTTGCCAGGAAGTTGATCTCTGGGTTTCACATGAGCTGTTCAGTGTTTCTTCTTTTTGTGTGTGTGTAAAAACATTACTTTGGCATTTCTTTTTTCCTTCTTGTTTGTAGAAATATCTGTTACCGGTGTGTATATGTGTGTGTGTGTGTGTGTGTGTGTGCGCTTTTTTTTAAAAAGCGTGATCTCAGCTTTGAGAGAACTGTGGATTTTAAACGGGGGCTCTCATTTTTGGGTTTTGCTCATGGCCTGCAACTGTGTTTATGAACAAAGAACTTGGCACTGCGTTAAGCTGGAATGCACAAAGATCACGTGATGCCGACTGCTTCAGCAGATTGAGAGTAGTCCACACATGATCACGGGGTGAGATCAATGTTTGAGTCCATCATCATTCATCCAGCCTGACCTCAGCCCCGCAAGATGTTGTACACACGTCACTACTCAGCCACTGCTTTGAAGATCTTGCTTCAGTCCTCTTTTTTTTTCCCCCTGTAGTATTCTTTAACTCTTTTGCCAGTTACACTGCTCTTTGTACGAATGCTTTCCCCCCTACTCCAGTGCATGAAATGTGCGCAATCAGCTGCAAGATGATTCCACCCTGTAATCAGTTCAAATGTCCCGTAATATGTACACAACTACTATAGCTTAATTAAACACATAAAAGAAATTCTGATTGCTTTTTCCCTCCTATCTCATGTTGCAGTGGAAGTACTTTCAGCACAAAGGTTTCCAATCTCCTTAAGATCATGTGATGTGAATATTACAACAGACGTTAGAGAAGGAGACAGTCAGTCAGTGAAATTGTATTAAAGGAGCCACCATCTTGTAGAATGCTTTGTGTAATGATTCACTCTTTCTAATCCTTAGTTTGTCAATTTTAGACAGTTTAAAAAAAAACAACTAACTGGATTTGTTTGAGGGCAGGGTCCCTTTGTTTGAATAACCCAGTTATAATTCCTAGAAGTGCTCGCAATCCATATCAAGACAATGCAGAATATGCTAAAGGATCTGATTTTAAACAGCATGACTCACAGAAAACCCTGTGTGAAAAAGCAAATGTTTCCCTAGCAACCAAACTGTTAACAAAGAAGAGCAGATCTGGGCCAACCAATCAGAGGTCTCCTGCAGTCATAGTGAGATCAAAAGGACAAGGCCATGATATCCTTTTGCTGCATTGAGCAGATGTACGTCATGTCCTCATCATCACAAGTTTCTGAATGTCACATTCCTGCAGTAAGTCTTCACAAAGCCTATGCGGTGATACTCCCACCAGTGCTGCCGTGGGCAGATGCAATTACCCACAGGTACTGGTAAGGGTGAACTCGAATACGTTTTTCAGGAATCAGCAGGCTCAGTGGCTTTGCTTGGTGATAGACGTTGAAGTTCCAATTGCAGAGCACACTCTTGCCCTTGTTACCCAATGTGCTCCTTGTAGCTGGCGCTTGACATTGAGGAGCATTGAATCATCAGCAGCAGGAGTTTTTTTTTGCCTAGTGCTGCCACGTCCAAACTTACTTCATCATCATTGGAGGCTGGGAATTACAACTCCCCGTATACTTCAGGAGTTACAACTCCTAGCATATCCTGGGAATTACTACTCCCAGCATACCCCCAGAGTTCTGCGCACATGTAGATCAGGAGTGGGCTGTGCATGTGCAGTCAGAACAAGGGTGTGCCCAGGGTGCCTATGCAAAAAGAAAATGGGGCAACAATTGGGTCATGTGACTAGGAGTGGAGCACCATAATGGAGAAAAGTCATAGACCTGGGATAGGGAGAAGGTCCCAGCTGAGAAGAAAGAAAGAAAGGAGCAGAGGAAGGGGCTCCAAGCAGAAAAAGGTGGTATTTAATAAACTTTAAATGGTGAAGCCATAACAATCAAAGAGGATTCCAGAGGAACCTTGAAATCAAAGAAGAAAGCGAAAGGTTAATGACTCCATGCTGCGGGCTACTGGGGTGAAGATACCCCTTTGGAGCAGTAGGGAATTTTACGGACATTCTCGCCCCAGAATCAGGATGGGTGCAGCTCTCCATTGGCCTCAAATGGAATTTTATGAGCCTTGCCCAAATGAAGATCAAAGGTTGTGCTTGTGAGTTGATGCTGCGAATCCAGTAGAAAAGAGTCTTGGGAGATGAGATTGAAACCCTGTGAGGTGAAATGTCATTCAGGCCATCCAACTTGAAGTAACTTTTGGAACGGCACAATGCTTAGTATTGCTACCTCACAGAGCCAAGGACCCGGGTTCGATTCCCGCCTTGGGTGACTGTCTGTGTGGAGTTTACATGTTCTCCCTGTGGCTGCATTGGTTTCTTCCAGGTGCTCTGATTTCCTCCCACATTACAAAATGTGCAGGTTATGTGGATTGACAATGCTAAATTGCATCTTAGTCTCCCAAGATATGTAGGTTAGAGGGATTAGCAGGATAAATATATAGGATTCTGGGGATAGGGCTTAGGTGGGATGCTCCGACAGTGAATTGGCAGCACGATGGCGCAGTTGATTAACACTGCAGCTTCACAGTGCCAGGGACCTGTGTTTGATTCCTGGCTTGGGTCACTGTGCAGAGTCTACATGTTTTTCAGTATCTGCATGCGTTTCTTCCAGATGCTTCAGTTTCTTCCACAATCTGAAAGACGCGCTGGCTAGATGCATTGACCATGCTGAATTCTCCCTCAGTATAGCCGGACAGGGAATGGGAGATGTTCACAGTACCTTCACTGCAGTTTTAATGAATGCTTACTTGTTACTATTAAATAAACTTTAAATAGATTCGATGGACTGAATGGCCTTTTCAGCACGGGAGAAATTAACTAACCAGGTGGGATTCAATCACTCTGGTTGCAAAAAAATCCCCAACATGAAAACTGCTGGCATGCATAGCTTTACAGCTACCAGGGTGCTATTTTTAAAGAGTTAAAGGATACCATGATCTCAGAGTTCAATGTCAGCTTCTAACCACATGAACACTGCAATTCCCTGCAGACAAAGGGAGCACTTCCAACCATTCATGCATGCGCAACTTTCCCCAGCCACCACCCAATGTTTGGGTTACCCTGCCCCCATAGCATGCAGTTACGAGGCTAACATGAGCACCACCTCCCACCCAGTGTGAGACCTCACCCATAAGGTCTCCCAGTCAGAGACATCACTCCCCCATCGCCTCCTCCCCTGCCGCATGAGAGATACTCTGATATGGGGGCAAAAAATGCTTCACTACCACCCAGGTAGGGCATTAACTGCGTTTCTCTCCACAAATGCTGCCATAAGCTGCTGAGTATTTCCAGCATTCTCTGTTTTTAT
Source organism: Sphyrna mokarran (assembly GCA_024679065.1). Classification (NCBI taxonomy): domain Eukaryota; kingdom Metazoa; phylum Chordata; class Chondrichthyes; order Carcharhiniformes; family Carcharhinidae; genus Sphyrna; species Sphyrna mokarran. The sequence continues at coordinate 41,587,457 of JAGIQG010000015.1, forward strand.
TTCAGGCCAGGATGCTCCCTGGTTCGATTGCTCACCTCTGTTCAGCCAGTTGACCTTGGCCTGAGCAGTGATCTGCTTAAATACTTCACCTCAGAACTTATGGGTTCGGGAGGTGAAGAGCTAAAGTACCTGGTCTAATTGATATCCAGTGACTATCCAGAAATGCACTTCTGTGGATGTCAGGTGAAGACAAGATTGAGCTCAGCTGTCAAACTCTCCATAATTGAATGGACTCTGCCAAGGCTTACACATTAACAAGATCACATCAGGCCACCCTCGGTCTGTGACTGCCATCTTCTCTGCTTGTTCTCAGAAAGCTTGCAATGATACCTCAATAACAAAATTACCTAAATATGAGGTAGCCATGAACCAATCAAATAAAGAACTTGGAAATGATCTCTCTACACAGTGGGATATGAATTTTTGAACTCACTGCCACATGAAGGACTCAATGTTTAGGCCCTGCTGAGGCAAGGAATCCTAGTTGATGCGGCTGGCATATTAGTTTCCTGCCCCGGCATTGGCCATTTTTGCCCGGACAGGTCTTCCCACTCTCACAAAGCAGATAGCCTTGTGGCTTCTGAAGAGCTCAAATTAAAAAAGGCTGGTGGTAATTTTCCAGCTGAGCTCCAGGTTCTCGAATCAGTGGGAGTAGTTTCAGTCTCAGGCAACGTGCGGTGGGAGGAGAGTACTGTAGGCAGGCCCTCCCTTCCTAGGGACTTCCAGGCCCCAGCCCCACACTGTTGACCTGGCTGCCATATCTTTATAGTTTAAACTTCTAAAAATTTGGTGAAAGGGAACCTCAACTGTTGAAACGCTATTTCCATTACTCACTATTCATTGCAAGCTGCAGTTTGCATTGACCCTTCAGCTTCAAGAGCCCACCCACCATCCTTACTTGGAAAGGAAACCTATCCCAATCTTCTCAAACAAGAAGCGCCTCCAAAAAAATCCCAAAGTGTAACTATATTTCCTCAGGGCGGATTTGGTATCTGGAAATACTTGCAAATCCTGTTTCCTGTCCGGGGGGGAGGAGCAGACAAATGGCATTGATGCCTTTGAGTCCTGACTTGATGCACACACAAGAAGGAGAAATGATTCAAGGGATAAAAGCAGTGTGGGAAAAATAAACCAGATTGGGTGGAACCTTGAGACTTGTGTGGTAGATGAACTCTGGCATGTGTGTTTGTGTGTTATAGATTCTGGGTAATTCTTTGTGAGCTGAATGAGGTTATTTAACTCTTCCTGTGTAGCCCACAGGAAATTAAACACTTTTAGGGAGGGAAGAAATTAGTGAGTAAAAGTTTACACTTTTTCTAAGATTTGGTGGGTCTAGTTGCTTCCAATTCTGATGTTAATGCTTACTGAAATAATGTTCAAGATGATGTATAAAATACAGAAAATGAGATACAAAATGCATAAACAGAGCACGTTTAGGAAAAGAAATAAAAATGATGTGGAATGGCATTTTAAAACATTTCCTGTTTTGCTCTTTGTACCACGCTTCTGGTATAAACTTACTGGTAACAATAAGACATTGAATACAATAACATTTATTTCATTGAGAAAATACATTTTTTGTCCAGCTGCCTGCTCTGCAATGTTTTTCATTTAAATGTACTTTAATCCAGAAGCAGTACAGTAAGGGAAATATGCAATTTCTTTAAATTTCAGTGGAATCTGTAATTGTTTTTAGGAATGTTTGAAGAAGACTTTTATGAGTTCTGTAAAGGGAACAATTGTAATTTTCTTGGATAATAAGAAATACTGGTGCACGTGACCTGACAACCCTTGATCTAGAAGCAGGCACCAACATGGAGGAAATTAATGAATGAAATTATGGAGAGGTACTGAATAAATATTTCTCTTTGGTATTCACGCAGGGTGATGTAAATGTAGTTATGGAGAACACTGAGGTACAGGGTAGCTAACTGGAAGGTATCGAAGTAGATAGGGAGGATGTGCTAGATATTCTCGAGGGTTTGAAGTTGGATAAGTCCCCTGGGCCGGACGGGATTTACCCTAGGATTCTCTGGGAGGCAAGAGAGGAGATTGCAGAGTCTCTGGCTCTGATCTTCAGGTCGTCGTTGGTTACGGGTGTGGTTCCGGAGGACTGGAGGATAGCGAATATGGTCCCGTTGTTCAAGAAGGGGAAGAGAGACCTTCCAGGGAATTATAGGCCAGTGAGTCGTACTTCTGTTGTGGGCAAAGTATTGGAGAGAATTATTAGGGATAGGATTTATAGTTATTTAGAGAGAAATGAATTGATTGGGGATAGTCAGCATGGTTTTGTGCAGGGTAGGTCGTGCCTTACTAACCTCATTGAGTTTTTTGAAAAAGTGACTAAAGAGGTGGATGGGGGTAAGGCGGTTGATGTGGTATATATGGACTTTAGTAAGGCGTTTGATAAGGTGGCCCATGGAAGAATTCTGCAGAAAATGCAGATGTATGGGATAGAGGGTGATTTAGCTAATTGGGTTAGGAATTGGCTAGCAGATAGAGGACAGAGGGTGGTGGTTGATGGGAGATATTCATCTTGGAGTTCGGTGACAAGTGGTGTACCTCAGGGGTCTGTTTTGGGGCCCCTGCTGTTTGTAACTTTTATAAATGATCTGGATGAGGGTATTGAAGGATGGATTAGTAAATTTGCAGATGACACTAAAGTCGGTGGAGTGTAGATAGTGAAGAGGGGTGTTATAGTTTGCAGAGAGACTTGGACAAGTTGCAGAGCTGGGCCGAGAGGTGGCAAATGGAGTTTAATGTGGAAAAGTGTGAGGTAATGCACTTTGGCAGGAAAAATAAATGTGTAGAGTATAGGGCTAATGGTAGGGCTCTTAATAGTGTTGAGGAACAGAAGGATCTTGGTGTATGTGTCAATAGATCCCTGAAGTAGGCAGTCAAGTGGATAAAGTTGTTAAGAAGGCTTATGGAGTCTTAGCTTTTATTGGTAGGGGGATTGAATTTAGGAGCCGCAGCATCATGTTGCAGCTGTACAAAACTCTAGTGAGGCCGCACTTGGAGTATTGTGTGCAGTTCTGGTCGCCACATTATAAGAAAGATGTGGAGGCATTGGAGAGGGTACAGAGGAGGTTTACTAGGATGTTGCCTGGTATGGAGGGCAGGTCCTATGAAGAGAGGTTGAAGGAGTTGAGGTTGTGTTCGTTAGAAAGGAGGCGGCTAAGAGGGGATCTTATTGAAGCATATAAGATGATTAGAGGTTTAGATAGGGTGGACAGTGATAGCCTTTTCCTAGGATGGAGAAAGCTAGCACGAGGGGACACAGCTTTAAATTAAGGGGTGATAGTTATAGGACGGATATCAGAGGTAGGTTATTTACCCAAAGGGTGGTTCGGGAGTGGAATGCCCTGCCTGCAGCAGTTGTAGATGCGCCAAGTTTGGTGGCGTTTAAGAGGTTAGTTGATAAGTATATGGAAGAGAAGGGAATGGTTTAGTTTGGAGGGGCATTGCTTTTTATATTGGTCAGCGCAACATCGAAGGCCGAAGGGCCTGTTCTGTGCTGTAATGTTCTATGTTCTATGTTCTATGAAATCCATGTGACCAGGCAGAAAGGGAGCTGCAGACAAAGGAGCGAACAGGGTGATCAGAGAAGACACATTTACAAGGAGCTGTATGTGTGTGAGTGATTTTATTAAACAGAATAGAAAGCTGAAGACATGGTTTGAGTAAGGATTGTGAATTGGACAATTTTGCTGCCTACTGCTTAAATTTTGTCAGTGTTGACCAGATTAGTTAGGGACAGCATGGTAGCACAATGATTAGCATTTCTGTCTCATAGTGCCAGGGAGCCGGTTGCGACTCCTGACTTGGGTCGTTGTCTGTGCGGAGTCTACCTGTTCTACCCATGTCTGCGTAGGTTTTCTCCGAGTGCTCCAGTTTCCTCCCACAGTCTGAAAGGCGTGCTGCTTAGGCCATGCTAAACACTAGAGGAGGCACATCCTCCCCTTAACACAGGAGGAAACCCGTCCTCCCTATCAGTGTATCCAAACAGGTGCTGATGTGTGGCAATTAGGGAATTTTCACAGTAACTTCATTGCAGTGTTAATGTAAGCCTACTGGTGACTAATAAATAAACAACCTTTAAACTATTTCATGAAGTTTATTAAAACAATTATGTAAAGGAATCTCAGGGGATGCTGTGCCTTCAAGACTGTTGTAAACCTAACTGAGGAGGTTTTTAAGGAGTTTGCCATTTGGTTGACTTTGGTTGGGATGCGACTGAGTAAAGGATCCTATGTACCAGTGACTGGGTTAAGGAACTTTTGAACTGCATGTGGTACCACATGTTTGTAGCGAGTAATGCAGATGTTTGTGTGGTTTTCTTTGTTTCAACAATTTAAAGTGAAATTTGTCCTTTGAAGCATCATTTGTCTCTTAGTCCGTGTTTAATTTACAGTGCTTTCTGATGTATTAAAAATAAATTCTACAAAAATGTGGAATTTTGTTGGTAATTGCTTCATTAGAGGTCATTCAGTAAATTTAGTTATTTTGGTTTTTTGGTTCTCCCGTGGGATTGTAATATATTCTCTGCATATGAACGTATAAACAGATGTAGAAAGAGAGCTGTAATAGAAAGAAACACAACAACAAAATTGTAAGTTTGATCAGAATTAAAGTACATAAATTTAGAATCACATCAGCGGGATTCTGTAATTCTATCAGCAGCGCATCCCCGCCCACAGGTTTCGCGGCAACATGGGGTGACATGAATGAGAAATCCCATTGACAGCAGTGGAACCAGAGAATCTTGCCTTTGGAAACACATGCCTTCTTCATTACCTGGAAACACACGGCTGGGACGTTAGGAAATCTTGCCACTTATACTTAATTCTAGATTTTAGTTTAAACATCAAAGATCTAGATAGATTAAGAACCTGATTAAGTTATGCTTTCTTGAAACTGAGCCTCAAAGTTGGAACAGAATTGTATTTATTTAATGTTTTTTCCTATTTACCGTCTGTATTTTTTGTGTACCTAGGACACAGAGACTGATGATGAGCTTCAAGGATCGCCCGAACCGGGTATAGAGCTAGAGGGCTTTGCTGAGTCCACTGCTGTGACATACAAAGGTCCACCATTCCCTCCTTCTGCTCCTGCCCCTCAACCAGTTGTTGATGTTGCAGACAGAATGATAAAACGCAAGGAATCCATAGAAAACCAGTTGATTGAGTGGTAGGTAATATTTCTGACACACCAAAACTCCCTAAATTGCAGACTTAATGCATTGTCAAGATCTACCTGTGTAACATAATCTTTCTGATGTCACTGAAAATTGAAATCCTTATTCTAATAGGGTTGAACAAGAGCTCATGTCCCGTGTCATTAGTGAGATGTATCCCTTACAGCAACAGCCTGTGCCACATGTCAGCCAGTATGAAGATGAGGAGAATGTGCCATTGGACTCAGATATTGGTGAGTCTCCAGCCTATTCCAGATTTCTTACTGTAATGGTCTGTTGGTTTAGAATGCCTGTTGTTATATTGTAAAACATCAAGTTTTAATTCAAAGTTCTACTTCAATTAAGATTTTAATTTATCTTTGTAAAATTTTATAACACTCCCGCAAACTTACTCTGTTGAACAGGATTGAATTCTTTACCTCTTTGTGCACACTATTTGTTACTAAATGACAATATAGTTTGAGATTTTATGGGTGACAGTGGCATAATGAATGGCATGGTGGCACTGCTGTCTCACAGTGCCAGGGACCCAAGTTCAATTCCAGCCTCAGGTCACTGTCTGTGTGGAGTTTACACATTCTCCCCATGTCTTTATGGGTTTCCTTCCAGTGCTTCAGTTTTCTCCCACGCTCCAACGATGTGCAGTTTAAGTTGATTGGCCATGCTAGAATTGCCCCTTAGCAGGGTAAATACATGAGGTTACAGGGATAGGGCTTGGGTTAAATTGTTGTCAGTGCAGGCTCGATGGGCTAAATGGCCTTCTCCTGCACTGTAGAGATTCTATGTTAAGTCAGCTTTCTTCTCTCTGAAGATTCTTTGTGACATACACTTTCCTTGACAGATGTTAGGATTCAAAAGTGGCTGTCTGCAAATCAGCCACTGTGACTGGGAGATATACGAGAGTAACCTCCACATCTCAAGCCTCTCGTTTTGCAATTCGCTATTTGGGGAATTCTCAGCTTTCCAATCTGTAACCTGTCTGATAGCATGACTAAAATTGGTAGTTGCACCTTGTGGGATCAGAGTTTCAAATACACATCCTATCAGTTGTGCTGCAGGATATTAGTATGCTGGTGGACTTTCAGTCGCCTTTCTCAGCATTTAATATTCAATTTTATCAATTGATAAACATGACCTTAGCCTGATTGTGGACCGGGAGAAGATACTTGCAGTTTTTGAATCAGTATTTCTGAAAATACACCAATGTATTGCATGTTTCCTTTGTAAAAAAGCAACATATTTTTCATGATATTTTTGATAGATTAATAGTATCAAAAAATCATAGAATCTCTATAGTGCAGAAGGGGCCCATTCAGCTCATAGAGTCTGCACTGACAACAATCTCACCCAGGCCTATTCCTGTAACCCATGTATTCACTCTGCTAATTTACCCTGACTCTAAGGGACAATTTAACATGGCTAATCAACCTAACCCGCACATCTTAGGACTGTGGGAGGAAACTGGAGCATCCTGAGGAAACCCATGCAGACGCGGGGAAAACATGTAATCTCCACACGGTCATCCAAGGCGGAAATGAACCCAGGTCCTGTCACTGTGAAGTAGCAATGTAAACTATTGTACCATGTAGCGATTGTTTAAGGTAAATGTTTAAATTCTTTGTCTTAATTTTTCACAATTGTTTCATTCATTTTAATGAAATCAGTCAACTTTTCTCTTTCTCCCCAAGCAATGGCCCCAGGTTAAAACTAATACTGGCAATCGTTAAAGGTGTACTTATTTTTCTTATTGTAAAAACAGAAAATGAGATTATACATGAATATTTATGCTGTTATGAGAATAGTCAGAACTAAGTGGACAGAATGTTATTTGTTTCAAAAATAGTTGAAGCTGCTGGTGGAGGAGGCTTCCAGCTGTTTGTGGATGCAGGAATTCCTGTGGACTCGCAAATGGTTCGACAGTTTGTAGATGAAGCACTTGCTGAGATTATTGCCATCATGCTGGGTCAGAACCAGAGCGAGAGCAGAACTCCAATACAAGAACTTCCTCAAGAAGAAACACCTTCACCAGTAAGAATGCATCTTCTTCTGCAAAACTCTTGGAACACTGAGCAGATTTATATTCATGATATATGAAAATAACATTTGATGCTGTTTCTAAATTTAATTAAAACATAAATGGCATAGTATGGAAGTAGTGTATGGCGCAGATACTGAAGTAGTCTGAGACTATGGGGGTGATTCTCCTATCCCACTGTGTTAATTTTGTAGCGCAGCAGGCCTGCAGAATTGCACGCGGTGAGGGCATCACTTGTGGGATTCTCATGAGCATTCGCATTCCACTAGCATCTCCCAGTGCAGGATTTCTGACACGGCCTGCTCCATGCTGGAAGCGGGTAGGCGGGTTAGCATTTAAATTATATTTTATATATATTTTTCCATCCTGTCATACTATTTCATTCCAACTGGGATTATACAAGCTCCCCACTTTCGGGAAGCTAGCAACCTAATCCCGCGGAGTGAAGGGAGGGGCAATCAGAGTCCCCCAGGGGTTCGGGTGATGGAGAGGTGTTCTTGGGCATGGGCATCCTGGCAATGGTAGCCTATTTCCCTGGCATTGCCCTAGGGACAAAGTGCCCAAGCTGATTGGGCATGGGATGGTGCCAAGGGGTAAGGTCAATTGGGGGAAACTAATGGGGTAGGGTGTAAGGGGCAATTTGTAGGGTGCTATTCCCACTCTGCCTAAGGATCAATGGGAACAGGAAAGTGACCAGCAATTAATGGGGCCGGGAGGAGGGAGTTGGGGTGGGAAGGGATCTGTTGAGGGTGCGGATATAAGTACTTGGGTGGGGGGGCAGTGCGGGGAGAGGGAGTTGGAGATTGGGATGGGGGGGGTCGCAATCAGGCTATGAAGGGCCTGCACTGTGGGGGTCCTGGGCTGGCCAGCGATTGAGATGGCCAGCAAACTGGAGGAACTAACAGCTTGGAACCATTGCGCATGCGCAGAGGCCCACTGGTTTCAGCCTCCAGGGTGGGAATAAGCCCTGCCCCCTGAAACATTGATGTTCATGTTGGTGGCCTCTGCATTCACACAATGTGGGAGATTCTAGTGTAAACTCCCACTGAAAAAAAACAGTGTGAATTACTTGAGTTTTCCAATACTCCACAAACAAATCTGTCCTGAATAGTGTCATTCAGCACATCTCCAAACTTAATATTCTGTAAGTCTTTTAAGGACTGCCATGAATTGTGTGATTGACACCTTTTTTCTTTTTATGGCATTTAACGCACTCTGCAGTCATCAGGAGTTTCAATGAAAATGGTCTTGCAGAATGTCTACAACCTGCTTGTATGTTTTAATACTAAGTCTGTCAGATTGCACTAATCTATAAAGGAGATTAGAAGATTTTCCCCCATTGTACTGAGGAAAGTGGGCACAGTAATATTTTCAGCTATTTTGTTTGCCTGTGCAAAATAGCCAAAATGCTCAGTATAAGACCTCCAATGATCTCTGTTTTCATCAAAACGTTCCACAAACCTGAGATCATGTACCAACCAACTCAAGAACAGCTTTAAAGTTGAAGTTAAAGTTTATTTATTAGTCAAAAGTAAAGCTTACATTGACACTGCAATGAAGTTGCTGTGAAATTCCCCTATTCGCCACACTCCAGCACCTGTTCGGGTCAATGCGCCTAACCAGCATGTCTTTCAGACTGTAGTAAGAAACTGGAGCATCTGGAGGAAACCCACACAGACATGGGGAAAATATGCAAACTCCAACAGAAGTGACCCAAGCCAGGAATCAAACCCAGGTCCCTGGTGCTGTGAGGTAGCAGTGCTAACCACTGTGCGATACTTGCTCAGACAAAAAATGTACTGCTCACAAAGTACATAGGAAAGTAGAGGATGCAGAATATAGCGTTGCAGTTACAGAAAGGATGAAGAGGAATATGGCACCAGAGATTTGAATGGACCTATTATATATTAAGCTGAACTTTCTCTTCACCCTTTTTGTAACTGCTACGCTATATTCTGCATCCTGTATTTTCCTATGCACTTTATGAGCAGTATGCTTTTTGTCTGTATAACGCGCAAGGTTGCACAGTGGTTAGCATTGCTGCCTCACAACGCCAGGGATCCGGGTTCAACTTCCGGTTTGGGTGACTGTGCGGAGTTTACACATTCTTCCTGTGTCTGTGTGGGTTTCCTCCAGATGCTCCGGTTTCTCCTCCCAGTCTGAAAGACGTGCTAATTCGTGATTGGCCAAGCTAAAGTCTCCTCAGTGTACCCAAACAGGCATTGGAGTGTGGTGACTAGAGTATTAACACTTCATTGCAGTGTTAATTAAGTGTACTTGTGACATTGCAGTGTAGTGTAAGTGTATTTGTGACATTGTAGTGTAAGATAAGTGTACACATGACACAAATAGACAAAAACTTTAAAAATAAAACAATACTTTCACTGTATCCCAATACATGACAGCAATAAATCAAATCATCATTTTTTTCACTGAATGCAGTTTCCCATACGCACGCTTCACTACTGCGTTTCCTGCAACTATGTCGATTTTCTAACATACAAGCTACCTAATTGAACTCTTTGATCTGCTTATAGAGTATCATTTATTCACATCTGTCTAGCCTGTTAATTTCTATAACGTGTGAAAATTTATTTTTTGTTCATTTAGCAAGCACAGGGCCATAGTCCTCCAATTATTGTTGGGTATTGGAGAATTGATACACAGGACAGATGTTGGTTGTAAACGAATGGAGCTTTATTAATGGTGTGTGATCTCTTCTATGGCTACTGCTTCTTTCTCTGTTTCCTGTGCTGGATCTATTACATCATTTCCAGTGCACACATTAATACAGCAGAGGGCCAGTGAACCTATAGGAATAAATACAAATACATAAATGTCTTCAAGCTACCTACAGAATTTGATTCACAAACAAAATGATTCATGCTTAGGACTAGGTGGAAGTGCAGAGCTTGTTATTTGTATTATAGGGGAAATATGCATCAAGCTAATGATTGTTTCTTTAGGAATAAATTTGAAATTAATGTATTTGCTTAGTATCCTTACAGCAAAATTAAGTATTCAATATGAATTTTAGAATCATAGAATCCCTTCAGTGCAAAAGGGGGCCAATCAGTCCATCAAGCCTATACTGACAACAATCTCATCCAGGTCCTATCCTCGTAACGTTTTGTACGTACCCTAATCCTCCTGGCACTAAGGGGCAATTTAGCATTGTCAATCAACCTAACCCACACATCTTTTGACTGTGGGAGGAAACCCACGAAGACAAGGAGAGAACATGCAAACCACATATAGACAACAACCCAAGCTGGGAATTGAACCCAGGTCTTTGGAACTATGAAGCAGCAATGCCAAATGCTGTATCATCTTTGGAAAATCACTGAGGTTTAACTTATTTCTGTATTTTTGATGTTCAGTCACATACTGAGTATTTCTATGTCATTTCAGTCTCAGAATATTCTCTTTAAAAGCATTATTGCGCTCAAAAATGAAGTGATTGAACAGGACATAGAGTATTGGTCCAGGAATTGAACTGAAATACATTCTTAGAATAAGACACTGCTGTACTTTGGGAAATCCATTCAGCTACCATGTTTTTAAGCACCAGTGGTAAATTTTGGTAAATTTAGTTGGAACCTCCCACCAAGAATATTCTTTTACCAACCATTCAAGAATTTGTACTGCATTTGGATCTGGATGCAGGAAGTGAAAGTACTGTTTTCATAAACCAGTGCACAGCATAGTTTCCATTTATACTTTCCCAGTTTTCAGTTTCTAAGATTCTGTTAGATCTCACTAGTAATTTGTTTAATCATTTAGTCTCACCTAATCCCATGTTAAAAGTGCACTTCTACAGACTGTAAAACTGATTATCAGCAGATATTTAATGTAGTTTTGAGTGCAGGTTTGCAAATGTTTTACATAAATCTCTCACATCTTAACTACAGCAGGTTTGAAGGATCAAAAGGCCTCCTCTTCCTTTTAATTCATGTTTCTGCTGTCTGTTTGCTCAGTTCATGACTGTCTGCTATGGTTACTACTGATTTTGCACTCTGTGCCTCAGGGAACCCTATTGACCTTCCCCCTGACAACCTGGTTGTAATTGAGAATGTGTCATGAGGAGAACTATGACCTTACCCATGCTGCAATGTATTGGATAGGTGATAGGCTAGCAGACAGGGAAACCTAAACACTAATTAATTTAGACATGAGTCAGTTTGTTTTCATCCATAAAATATTAGAAATTTCATGAAGTGCTTAGAATATATCATTTATAATGTCTAGACTCAATAAACACATCAGTAGAATAAATGTTCACCAGAAGCTTTTGATTTTAAATCATATCTATTTTTTATCAGAGAACTTAACAGTCCATGATTTTTTTCATGATAAAGTCAAGTAGATTGCAGGGGCGAACTTGAAGCTGTGCTGTCCATGTGCAGGAATGGCAGCGGGGGCTCAAGATCTGGCGAAACCCAGAAGTCATGAATCTCACCAGTGATATTGGAATTTCTGATTTTCACTGCCCCTTGCTAGCGACGCAATCAGTGAACATGTTTTAATAAATTTACATTATTATTGTATACCCCATCCCCCGCCCTTACCTCATACTCCCCCCAGGCGTACTTTCGAACCTTGCTGATGCGGCATCACATTGGCGAGAATTACAACAGTTCACCCAGACATGAACCTGACACAGGGATTCCCCATGTTAGTATAGCCCCCAAGGGAGAGGGACGTGGCCAGGCAGCGGCCTGCCATTGTCCCTCTTGCACAGGTTGTGGTGGTCAGTGGTGGAGGGGGAACAAACGTGGAAACTGAGGATGCCAGTGATGGCTGTTTGGTGGGGCTGGCTCTAATCTCAGGTGGGACAGATTGCTGGTTGTGATTGCAGCGAGGCAGTAAGCCTGAGGCCTCCGAGGTGCAGTTGGGGAGAGAGAGTTTTTTGCTTTTGTTGGGTGCCTCCCAATCTCAGTGGAGCTGGGCTTTACCAGTGCGTTTAGGTCTTGCCACTCAACATGATGATATGAAACACACCGGTAGCTTTTGCTACAAAATGCCACAAGATTTGGAGAGAAAATCAGCCTGTTTCACTAGTTTTCAATTAGATCCTGACAGTTTCCATATTTTGATAAGATTTTACCTGCAGATGTTGTCTTTTTTTTAAATAAAATTGCCAAGGACAAACTTATCACAGTTGACTGTCTGGGTTCATTTCCTGCCTAAAAACACTCTTGCCTATATTAAAAAAGGTCATTTATGAATATAATCCATTTTTTTTGTTATCTTACTTACTCTTATACAGAATTAAACTATAGATAGTTCACCAAAACTGAATAGATGTGACTAAAGATATGAAAATGATCTGAATAGATGTGACTAAATATTGTTTGTGAAAATGTATATTATCTATAATTTATGCATTGATTAAGGGAATGGCAGAGTCAACAATCTTGACCTTCTAACTGCTCTTACAGCTAATAATTTACTTTGTATGGGAATCTATTCTCGCATATTGGTTTGACGTTTCTGGTTATGCTCACAAAATCTCCATGTGTAAAATGTGTTTGACATATTACCATTCTTGCAGGTGATGTTGATCCCAACACCAGATCCAACCCCACGACACACTCCATCACCTCCTGTCGGACGTCCACCTTTGATCCAAACACCAGATATAACACCCCAAAACTCTGTAGCAATATCAGAAGAAAAGGAATCGGAGCCTGAACCAGAATTGGAGCCTTTACTGAAGCCATTGCCAGGTGAGTTGGAACGTCTTTAAAAAGGATGCCTGAAAGTATGTTCCGCATGGTGTAGGATGGTCTAGAATTTTCTTGTCAAAATGCACAAGAAGGCTTTAATTTACTTAAACATTGGAACTAATTCTGTCACGTTTTATTATATAACAAATAAACTTTAGCAATTGTTATACTAATTACAATAGCAAGGTGTATTTATGCAGCACTTTTTAAAAAAAGTCCCAAGACATTTCTTCACAAGGGCTCTATAAAGCAACACTATCCACATAAAGCAATGTAGGACATGTGGCCAAAAGCTTGGTCAGAGAGGTTATTGTTAAAGACCATCTTAAGGAAAGATAGACAGGAATTCTAGAGAATTAGGGATGCTCAAGTGGTCTGAATTAGATTATTCCCATTAGGGAATGGAGTTTGTCACAGGGACTGAAGAAAATGACTTTGCGCTTCTCACAAGTTAATTGAAGGAAATTTCTGATCCAGCAATGAATGTCAGATGGACAGTCTGGGGAGTTTGAGAAACAGTTAGGCAAGCTGGTGGGTGGGAGAGCTGGATGTCGTCAGCTTATATATTAAAACTAATGTCGCCAAGGGGTGGCATGTGGATGTGAAGTAAGAGCAGGCCAACGTTAGACCCTTGGGGGAACATCAGGGATCATGATAGCAGGAATGGGTTGAGAAACTATTGTAATGATTTTCTACTCTTAAATATGTATGTAAGAATGATACTAGATGAGCACATTCCCACCCAGTTAGACAACAGTAGAGAGGTGTTTTTTAATTCATTCGAGGGACATGGACATCACTGGTTGGTCAGCATTTATTGCTCACCTCTAGTTGTCTTTGAGAAGGTGGTGGTGAGCTGCCTTCTTGAATCGCTGCAGTCCATGTGCTGTGGGTTGACCCACAATGGCGTTAGGGAGGGAATTCCAGGATTTTGACCCAGCGACTACGAAGGAACAAAGATATATTTCCAAGTCAGGACAGTGAGTGGCCAGGAACGGAACTGGTAGAGGTGGCATTCCCATGTTGAAGGAAGATGGTGTGCTCAAACTTGTCAAAAGCTGCAGACAGGTCAAGAAGAGCGAGGAGAGAGTTTACCTTTGTCACGGTCACATAGGATGTAATTTGTGACTTTATTTTGTGAACTACTTTTGAAGCAGTGGCAGGTGCAGAAACGAGATTGTAGGGAGTAAGATATAGAATTTGGGGAGGGATGAATGACCACAAGTTCATAGGATTTTGGGATAAAAGGGGATGTTGGAGGTAAGGTGGAGTCAGGCTTTGTTTCTTTTGTTGGGTGGGGGTTAGGGTGATGATGACAGTTTGAAGGAGAGAGAGTTCTTGGGGTGAGAAAACCATTACGCTGTCAGTTAACATGGAGACCAGGAATGGAAATTACATGGTCAGTGGTTTAGTGAGATAGGATTAATTATTGGGATAATAATGCCTTGTTGTGTGACTCTACTGTCTCTTGGTGCAATTGTTAAATCTCCTTTTAATTGTTTCCTGTCATTGTGAAGGTCCAATTTCCTATTTAAGAGGAAATTTTCAAAGGCATTTGTTTCCCTGAAACTAATGACAGTTTTGTTTCCCCAAAAAAAGAAAAAAGAAAAATATTTATTAGTGTCGCAAAAAGGCTCACATTAACACTGCATTGAAGTTACTGTGAAAATCTCCTAGTCGCCACCCATTGGCTTGTTACACTGAGGGAGAATTTAGCATGGCCAATGCACCTAATCTGCACATCTTTGGAGTGTGGGAGGAAACCAAAAGAACCAAAGGAAATTCATGCAGACATGGGAAGAACATGCAGACTCCACACAGTTGGTGACCCAAGACCAGAATTGAACACGGGCTCCTGATGCTGTGAGGCAGCAATGCTAACCACTGTGCCACTGTGCTTCCACTGTGCTTGTCTTCTACTGTAGTTCCAGTGGGAGCTTATGGAGACTTGACAAGTGCCACTTGCATGCAGTTTCCATCCAAAGTTACAACATATTTGTAAATACTGAGAATTGAAATCAGTTTGTTGGGTTAAACTAACATTACATTCAGCAGTAAAGAAACATCAATAAGTAAACTTTGATTGCTAATCTGATTATGTTTCTCAGTGTTATTCAAATCAGGGCTCTTTTAGCACAATTTCAACGCAGATTATATTGTTGTCTATTTTTATTAATCATCAGCTCATTTGCCCTCTTTTTCATACAGCTTATTTTGTGTTGCCACAAAGTGTAGAGGGCTTTTTCCAGCTGATGAGGATCTTAAAGATGGGCAAGATTGAATTATTTTCTCTTTTGCCTCTCAGAAAGTGACCAGTAACTCTGCTACTTTATTCTTCTTAATTGCCCAGTTTAGATCCTGTTGCGTGGTTGAAGTGTCTAAGCATTTCATGACAAAGCTTTTTGAACAATGCCAAACGATAACAATGCAAACGCTTGGGAATTGTGTTCTGACATGGTTAAGGGATGGCTGATTAGAGAGTAATGTTATCTTCTTTCTTCAAATCCATAAGGTAACAAAAAAATGAGCACAGTTTAAAGATGGCATAGAGACACAGTGATTACCACTGCTGCCTCAGAGACTCCGGTTCAATTCTTGTCTTGGGTAACTATCTATGTGAAGTTTGCTTGTTCTCCTGTGTCTGCGTGGGTTTCCTCATGGTGCTCTGGTTTCTTTCCACAGAGAAAAGATGTGCGAGTAATGTGGATTGACCATGTTAAATTGTCCCTTAGTGTCCCAAGATGTGAAACTTAGAGGGATTTATGGGGTTACAGGGCTAAGGCCTGGGCAAGGTAAAATAAAGTTGAATGGGTACAGACCCAATGGGCTGAACGGCCTCCTGCACTGTAGGAAGTTTATGATTCTATGAACAGAAGAAGAGTTGGTGAGGAAGCTGGAAAACAGTTGCACACATGCAATATGTTTAAAATGTGGAATTCCCCCGCACAAATCATTGGTGAAGTAGAGTTCATAAATAATTTTTTTAAACATCTTAAATAAAAAGGAACATGAAAAGATGTGACAAATGAAAAGGAACAGAGATTTAGACTGTGTGGCTCTTCTAGAGAAAATCACTGGCATAGAATTAGGCTGAGTGACCTATGTCTGTACTATTACATTTTATGAGTCTGTATGCAATAGAATTTCATTTAATTGAAAACAGGTTTTCTAATTTTTGAACATAATTTTTTTGCAAAGAAATGTTAAGCTAGTATTTGCTCTAGATTTTGGGAGAAGGTAATCTGGAAACATGGTGTATTAGTATGGTAACTAGCTACTCCATTAAATAGACTAAGGAGCATTTACTTAGTAGGTTCCTTTCTTGTGACTTTCTCAGCGAGGTTGTCTGACTTGTCAAATACTGAGTTGAATAAAGGTACTTGAAAGGAAATAAAGGAGTGATGTGGCATGCTGTTACTGAGAGGGAGGCAGAAGCCTGGGAGCAAGGCCAACTGTCCACCTTTCACTCGAGCTGTAAAAAGAACAAGTCAATAATTTCAAAATGGAAAATTAAATAAATGGAAAGGATGAAAAGTACTCTTCTCCAGTTACTTAAATGGGTAACCAAAATACTGGTAATCTCCTTTTGTTAAGCTATCACGAACTGATTTCTTAAGAGAAGAATCCAAAAGAACGTAATTAGTTAGCGGGCAGACTGCTGGTTCAATTTTGAGTACTCCATTTTAGGCTGAAAATAGTGCCCTGGGGGAAAAAGAGATGGGCGGCAATTCACCAGCATGATACTGGAGTATGGGTACGAAAAGAAGAAACGCTGGGTAAACCTGAGTCATATTCATCCTATAAGATGACCTGACTGAACTGTCAATGAGGGATTGATAAGGCAAGTAAGGAGTCATAGAATCCCTACAGTACAGGCGGAGGCCATTTGGCTCATCGAGTCTGCACCGACTCTCCAATAGAAGATCTCACTCAGGCCCCTTTCCCGTAACCCCATGTATTTATTCCACTAATTTGCCAAACTTGCACCTCTTGGGATACTGAGGGGCAATTCAACATGGCCAATCTACTTTACCTGCACATCTTTGGAATTGTGTTTCATTCTGGTAATTAAAAACAAAGAAACATTATCTTAAATATAGAACCAGATCTGATATATGTGAACCCTGGAAAAATTTTTTCACAACAACAATTGTCATAATGTTGAAAGTATTGTGTCAGAAGATCATAGAAGAATTACGGTATTTTAATAGATACTTATTTCGGAAAAGTTTGAACAGTAGGAATTGTATGTTAGTGAAATGACAGCAGGTTTGATGCTTCAAATGTTTATTTTCCAGCTCTTGCATACTTGTATTGTGGCTTATAAATAACTGATATTTTAACTTAGTCATAGATGCTGCAAGACTTGTATCTTCAAGCAAAACAAGTCCTGTAGGTACTCCTGTTATCACGCCAATCCCTACTCCTTCAAGAGTGTCGACGCCATCACCAGTAACAGAACCTATCTCTGAGAAGGTGAAGAATACAAGCTCAATACCTTTGCAACAATTTCCCAAACCCTGGGGAGATGCAGAGCTCCCTCTGGAGGAAGAAAATCCCAGCTCAATACAAGAAGCAGCACCTCAGCCAAGAGCTATGTAAGTGCTCAGTTACTATATGAAAATATAGACTGGGAGGTTCTGTTCCCTACAGTGAGTTGTGCTCTAGAGGTACCATGGAAGATGCATTAAGGGAACCCCTGGAGATCCTGCGCAAGGACTGCATGGGAATTTCCTGAGAAGGTTCAACTTCCATCGGGCACTTAAATTGTGCTTGAAACCATCCAAAGCTACAATTTAAATCAGACTTTAGATGGTTCAGACTCTGTTAGCACAATAGTTACCTAAGAAAAGCTAAAGGAATTAAAATCATTTCTAACTCCTGGGTAATTATAGTACTAACTACTCTGGAATAAAAAACCATTGTTTTGTCATAATAATCCATCTAGTTCACCAGTGTCCTTTAGGAAAGGAAATCTGTCATTCTTACCTGGTTTGGCCGACATGTGACTTCAGATCCACAGCAATATGATTGATTCTTAAATGTTGAGGGCAGTTAGAGATAGGCAACAAATACAGGCCAGACACCTAAACTCCATTTAGGTCTAAACAAAAAGAAAACACCTCTTAGTCTTCTACTAATTGCTTTAAATCTTTATGTTCCACCAAAAATATTCCCTTTTTATTGATCTCTCTCCTAATGGACATGGATTCTTCCAATCTACTCTATCCAGGCCTCCTTTAATCTTTTACACCCTATTGCTTCCTTCTTTAAAACATCCCTTCAAATCAGTTGATTGCTTTTGGTGACCTTTTTAATACCCCTGAATGTGGATGAGTGTTAACCTTTGTTGATGATATCCACATGAAACTTACAGGACATTTGATGATATTAAAGACACTATGTAAATGCAAGCTGATGTTACCATTGTGATTATATCTCTCTTTTTTTCTTGTTTGTTTTCTTCCCATTTCTTCATTTTTATTTGAAGACACTGGGGTGAGGCACCTGTAAAGTTCAGCCTTGTGGAGTGAAAAATGAGTCTTAATGCAGGGGCTGCTCAATTCATGTGATGCGTAATGTTCCTTTCTATTCAAATCAGTGGAAACAAAAATCACTCAAGACGTTTGATGCGTGATCTAGTCGCTATTCGCATATTTCACACTATTGTCAAAAGCTAAGATGACATCTGATATCTCCAGTTCAACTTTATAAATCAGAAGGAAATCATTTTTCCAAGAACTTTATATTCCAACTCGTCACTAACTTCAGGCTTCCCTGCAGAAAAAGTCTGGTTTATGTTAAAGCTGTCGGTAGTTGAAAGCCACATTGCCATTGAACAGGGGAATGCCGTTCTTATTACATACTTGGTGAATAATGCAAACAAGGCATTGAGCATCTTGGTATCTGACTGTAAATCAGTCCTTTTAGGTCGGTAAAACAGGCACGAGTCACCATGTTATTACTTTATTATGCTATTGCAGCACTGTGATGGCAGTAACTTGCATGTGATAGCTGGTAAGCCATCCAATCAGCTAATGTTTAGCATTGAATTCCAACCAGATTTTCCAGTACTCTCAGCAAAATGAAAGTAGAACATTCTTCCAAGCCCTGTATGTTGTTATATATGTAAATGTTTTGGAGGATATTTTCATAATTTTTGGCGTAATCTGAACCCTTTGATGGATTATGGGTTTATAACATATATGCTGCTTGTTGCCCTCCTGTGGCTTCCAGCGAAATGAAAACAATATTACCCCAATTCAAAACATGGGCAGAATTTTACGAGATATTTTCTAAGTGCCCAAGAAGATGGGAAACGGGAGAGTTGCTGATCTGCTTTTTGGGTGAGTTTTCACACCCAATTTTATGCACCCAGTCTTTGAAAAAATGAGTTAGATCATTTCTAGCCACTGGAGGCAGTGGGTGGGGCCTAATTCACCATTCAGCCAGCAGCTCAGATTGGAGCCCCAAACTGCACGTGTGCAGAAGAAGCAGAAAAAGGACAGCTCTGTTGAGAGACTTTTCCTGCTCAAGATATAGCCTCCCCCTTTCCCTCAAGGACATTGGAAAACCTCCCAACATTACTGACCTCCTTACCCCTTGCTTTTAAGTGATACTTTAACAGTCATACACTGTGGAAAATTTTGAAATGCGTTTTAGACGTAGCACATTTTGGCACTCAAATGATACTGATGATCTTCTTATGTGTTGCTACCTCTCTATCTCTCTTATGACTTAGCGCTATTCCCCTGACTTTACCCCATACTCCTCTCCTGCACATTTGTTTCTATTTAAGTATTATCTAATACTCTTTTGAATTCCTCAGCTGAACCTGCCTCCCCAATGCATCCCAGATCAGAACTCACTGTGTGAAAATAATTTTTCTCATATCGCATTTGCTTCTTTTGCAAAACACCTTAAATTTATGCCTTCTCGTTTTCAAACTTTTTATAAGTGGAAAAGTTTCTCCCTCTTACTTTATCCAGCCTTCCCATAATTTCAAATACCTCTATCAAATCTTCTTTTAGTCATCCCCTCTCCAAGGAGAACAGTTCCAATTTCTCCCATCAATCCTCATACCTGAAGTTTCTCATCCCTGAAACCATCCACATACACCTCCCATGCACTTTTTCCAATATGTTCACATTTTTCCTAAAATGTGGTACCTAGAATTGTACATAATACTTTAGCTAAGATCTAACTGGTGTCTTGTGTAAGTTGAGCATAATCTCCTTACTCTTGTGTTTTATGCCTGTACTAATGAAGCCGAGATTACAGTATGCTTTTTTAATTGCCCTCTCTAAAGTGCAAAGATTTATCATGGATGCATATTCATCTTATTTACGAATGACAACTACAGTCAAGCAGTATTGACTTGCAATTATCAATTGCACACATGGCAACATAAGCTCCATTTGGACATCCAGGGACATTTGTAAATAGAAAAAGATATCACCTTTTCATTGTGCAGATTGTGTGTGATCATAGACATTGCAGGTGTGTATATAGTACCTAAGTATAGATGCATCTATACTTAGGCATTCCCAGGTGCCAGGGATGTTCAATAGCTTGAAATCTTTGGATGGTTGGCTTCTGGAAGATAAAGGTCATTCTAAAAAAATGGTTAAGACCATCATGGATCTGCTGAAAATACACTTCCAATGTTTAGATACTATGGTCGTACTGTGCAACATGTATCTGCTAGAGCCTCACTCATGATCATTGTCTGCTGCGACTTGCACAACCAGGCCCCCAAGAGAAGGGAAGCCCTGGCAGAGGAGAATCTGATAGAGAGAACTGAAACTCTAATGAATCCAATGATGAGCTGTGCCAGCCAGTCGTATAAGCTGGTGAGGATTGATTGGCCATTAGCCATATAGGGGGATTAGCAAGGTAAACATTTGGCGTTATGGAGACAGAATCTGGGTGGGATTGTTGTTGCAGGCTTAATGAGTCAAATGGCCTCCTTCTGCATGAGGGGATTCTATGATTCTAAGATGCTCTGGGTGCCCAGGTGTTGTGAGACTCTAGTAATGTGAGGATTCCACTCAGCAATGTGTCTTTTGTTCAATGAGAACATCTTTATTATCTCCCACGCATGAACACCAGGACTGCCTGTGCAAATGCCAGTGCAGAGGTTACAAATGAAGCCTGGTCAAAAGGATCCAAATGAGGATAAACCACTTAACAGCATGCAGCCAATCCTAATCAGAGCATTGACATCACACACGATTTACTAATGCTTTCAGAGCATCAAATGAAAAGTTATTTTATTAACAAAATGATTTGACATTCTTCATATTTCATAAAACTGAATAATTCTCCTTGTGATTTCATATGTGACTTGTCTGTTTGCTTCATTCTGAGACTGTGATAGTCCCAACATGCTGAGAATCTCCTGCACAGTGGAAAGAGGCTCATCTGTTGCCATGGCATTCGTGTTAATGGCAGAGAGGTGGAGGAGAGGTTGATCCCATCAGAAGTACACTAAGAAGTGCATTCCCCATGATGGCAGCAAGCAGTTGCTCATTCGCTGCTGTGGAGTCCATTTGGACTTCTGTACTTTCCTGTGAGAAACTAGAACATGGATTTAACTCCAGGCCTCTTGCTCCCTTTCACCTTATCAGAAATAAGGCAACAGATTGTGGTTCAGAATGCATACCCAGTATCTGATCAGTGATTTGTTGGGTTTGACCTTTCATGACAGTTGTCAGTCTCTCAATGAAATGTATTTGAAGAGCAGGAGATTGCAGCACTCATTGCTTGCATGGACTCCTCCACTGCCCATGCCAGTTTGTGCAACTCCTCTGGAATCTCTGCCACTTCTCCAAGTACTTTGCATTGTGTGTGCAGCATCTACCACTTGATGGAACTTTTGGAGGCTCATCTTCAACATAGGACTCAGCATCCAGATAGACTCGAGCGCTCCACTCACTGCCTATGACTTGCTCTATTTCAGTTGGCTTTACAACTATATGTGCTCTTACCAGTGCATGGAATCCTTAGAGCTAACTCATATGTACTCACTAAGGTATCAGTACTTATACTGGTGCAAGATGTGATACCTCACCTTCTGAGGCCTTCTTCAGAGGTTCAAGCTTGGTGGCTGTAGTTGCTGAAGTTTCACTTGTGGAGGAAACAAGTGAGTCTGAAAGGCACATAGAAACCAGAAGCAGAAGTAGGCCTTTCAGCCTCTCACACCTGTTCCATCATCATCACTTATGCTGACTTCAAAAAGACACGCTTCCTAAAAAAATTCCCTGGTGTCATTGGGAGGTAGTAACAAGGGTCTAAGCCTCAGTCCCTTCAACATTGAGACACACTCTCCTTCCCAAATTCTGCTGAATTCCAAAATCCAAAACCATCACTGCTACTTCCCTGCCATCTTCTCCAACTTTCATCACTTCAGCAACTCCCCACTTCAACACTATTTGCTGGATAAGGCTATGTATCCTTGGAATATTACTTATAATTCTGGAGCCATCCTTTGACCTCATCTTGCCCAATTCTCCAAAGAGAATTGCCAGGTTGACTGGACCACCTCCAGGCTCCTTTGGTCTGACTGGGAAGTCTCTACTTCCCATCAGCAGGTATGTGGATGTCCCATCAGTTACTTAATCTGGAGGAGGACTCATAGGAAGCCATTATCAAGTAGTGGAGCCGTGCTTGGTCAGGATCTCTCAGCAGATAGTTCTGTTCTCTCAGTCACCTGTGGAAAGGCTAAGAGAATTAAAGGGTAGAATTTATGTATTTTCCCAAGCACTTGAGGGCAATTGGCATGTATGCTTAATATACTTTCCTCCTAGCAAGAGTCTGAATCACATACTACCAGCACAATAGTAACCAGCATTAGAAACAAGTTGCTACTCTACTGCTGCACTCCTTGCTACACTGGGTAGGTGTGTTGAACTGAACAGACGCCGGAGTGTGGTGACTAAGGGAATTTCACAGTAACTCATTGCAGTATTAATGTAAGCCTTATTTGTGACGAATAAATAAACTTTAACTTCTCCAATGCATCTGGTTAATGGCCAACTCCCACTGTCCTCTGGATGTCTTGTCTTTCAGCCCCAATTAGGTTTTCTGCCCACCATTCCACTCAGCAGTTGGCCACTTTCCTGCTGGACAGCCATTAAATGACCACAAAACACTTTACCCAGTGTCTTGAAATGGCAGGGATGGGAGTCAGTGGTCCGTGCACTTATGGATCAGAATCGCTGCCGCATCTGCTTGACAATTCACCCAAAAATGGTTAAAACAATGCTGCAAGACAAAGATGAGAAATAGAAAAAAGGTGAGGGAAAAAAATGACATAGTAAAGCAAAGAGGAAATAAAAGTGTAAGAGCAGAAGGAGAATAAAGTAAATTGAGACAAATTAATTGGAAGAAGATAGACATTTTAAAAATATTTTCATTATTTCAGAGGAGAGGGACCAACAGAAATAAGAAATGGGATGCAGACTAATTCATCAGTGGATTAACATTAATTCTGCTTACTTTTTCCTTGAAGTTTCTTCACTTCCATCTACTTGTGAGATATACATTTGCTTTTGTTAGCAGTCTATTTTATTTTACTTAGAATTACACTCGAAACTCCTTCTGACCTTCCTCATCTAACTGTGTTAGCAAAATCCTGTATTCCCATTTCCCTGCTATGCTTATCTAGTTTCTTCTCAAATGAATGATCCTATTCTTGTCGCTTACTTCTCTTTCCCTAGATGTTATCACTGTCATGTTGCAGAATTTGTTCCTCTCATCTGTGTTCCACTGTTTGTATCTCTGTTGATTATAAAATACTAAAGCTCTATCTATAATTACAAATGGTTCGAAAATGCTTGTATTTAATTCTTCATATCAGTTAATTACCCAATCATCAAAGACCCGCTTATCACAAACATGCCAACAGTTTTGTTTATTCCCATCAATAGTAAAATTAATACCTTAATCACCCATTTCTAATTATAATACAAACAGTGAAGGTTAGTATTTTAACAAATGTGTCTCCTTTGTACAGTACAACAGTGACTATACTTCAAAAGTACTTCACTGACTTCAAAGTGCTTTGAAATGTCCAGTGATTGCGAAAAGCGCTATATAAATGCATTTTTAAATTTTGTCTATATGTGTAAAATATACTTTTTTAGTAATGACCTGCCTATCATCCATCAACACATGCCTCTGTTAATGTCCTGGTCATTAATCCTTCAGTAAGGACACCATCATGCACCAACTGCATAGTGTGTCCTGGCTGTCAGCATATGTCATGCCACCAGCTACTAACAAAGAAATGTCAGGACAAATGTGCTCCTGATAATCACATTAGCAAAACAAAGTCGCAAAGTTTATTTAAAAATAACCTGATGCACATCAGTATGCTGGGTTCTGTGCAGCTTACACTGCATTTTCAGAAGTCCTGGGTGCAGAGATATTGATGTGAGTGTCACACATAAATGTTGTTAATGTCATTATCCTGCAAAAATCAAATGGCTGCACTTGCTTTTTCCATAATCAATGTACTGATGGTGAAAGTAAACATTTTAGGTCCAAGCTAAGGAGTGTTCAGCACACGCACCACTCCACAATTGCAACTGCAACCAATAAATATTGAGTCCATTTAGATTGCTTAAGAGTATTCACTCGTGGACTGCTTTTATGAGATCTTTGTTTATACTTAGTCTGCTCCTGGATATCAGTTTTATCCTGAGTACAATGTCGGTGAAACCATTCTACTGATGCTAAACTTGGTTTTGAAATAGTGAGCTAGCAGCTAAGAAGAAAATGACAGCTAATGTACCTGAGCATTCCTGCCTTCCTGTTGCCAAATCATTTTCCTGCACCATCTGTTTGGTAGGTGTAAGAAATGTTAAAAAAAATGCAGTTGAAGAGCAGCTGAAAACCATAATGCTTGTGTCTGTGCAATTTATTTTCCCTTTTCTTAAAAGAAACAATATTATTTTTGCAGCCTAAATAAGCTATGTAGATTCAGCCCAAGACAGTGAGCCACTAAGAGTAAGGCCTCATCAATGTTCCACAGTTTTTTTTTAATGTTTCAGATTTAGTTCTTGGTGTTGTATTGATTTCTCCTCCAATTTTACAATGAGTCCTTTCTTGGGGCAATGGGGAATCTGCACAAATTTGGGCTTTAGTAGTTCAGTGGGTTTAATTTACAATGTTTATTTATTAGTGTCACAGAAAGGCTTATGTTAAAACTGCAGTGAAGTTACTGTGAAAATCCCCTAGTTGCCACACTCCGGTAGCTTTTCGGGTACGTTAAACCATGGCCAATGAACCTAACCAATCTTTTGGACTGTGGGAGGAAACTGAATCACCCAGAGGAAACCCAGCAAGTTTGCAGACGATACAAAAATGGCTGGACTTGCAGATAGTGAGGAACATTGTCAGGCGATGCAGCAGGACATAGATAGGCTGGTAGCTTGGGCAGATAGATGGCAGATGGAATTCAATCCTGATAAATGTGAGGTGATGCATTTCGGGAGAAAGAATGTAGGGGGAGGTATATGATAAAGGGTAGACCTATTAAGAGTATAGAAACGCAGAGGGACTTGGGGGTGCAGGTGCACAAGTCTCTGAAGGTGGCAGAGCAAGTGGAGAAGGTTGTGAAGAAAGCATATAGTATGCTAGCCTTTATAGGAAGGGGTATAGAGTACAAGAGCTGGCCTTTAATGTTGCAGTTGTATAAAATGTTGGTTAGACCTCATTTGGAATACTGCGTCCAGTTCTGGTCGCCTTACTACCGGAAGGACGTGGAGACTCTGGAGAGAGTGCAGAGGAGGTTTACAGGTATGGAAAGTCTGAGTTACAAGGAGAGGTTAGGCAAATTGGGGCTGTTTTCCTTAGAAAGACGTAGACTTAGAGGAGATCTAACAGAGGTGTACAAGATCATGAGGGGTATAGATAGAGTAAACAGGGTTAAGCCTTTTCCTAGGATGGACTTGAATAGCACGAGGGGTCATGGGCTTAGGGTGAGGGGGTTAAGGTATAATTTGGATGCTAGAGGGAGTTTTTTCACACAGAGGGTGGTGGGGGTATGGAATGCGCTGCCAAATAAAGTGGTGGAGGCAGGTACTCTGGAGTTATTTAAGAAATACTTAGATGGGCACATGAACAGAATGGGAATGGAGCGGTATGGAAAACTGATTTAGAATAGGGATCATGAGCCTTGGGAGTCCCTGGGAAGTGTGTAAATAGTCAATGATATTGATGTACTTGTTTTTATCCTACAGGTGCTTTGGTCCACCTTGTTGTCTTGAGGGTTGTGAGAGGGCTGCTCTTGGATTTTTTTCGAGAGTACCCTAATGCTTCACGTCGTTAGTATACGCTTGACCTAGACCATTTAATGGGCAACACGACAGCTCAGTGACTATCGCTGTGCTGTGCAGATTTATGGATTTGGGCCTGTGTATGTGGGAGTTTGCGCATTCTCCCCGTGCTTGCGTGGGTTTTCTCCGGGTGCTGCAGTTTCCTCCCACATCCCAAAGATGTGCTCTTAGGCTAATTGGCAAAACAAATTCTCCCTAAATTGTCTCAAATTTGGTTTTTAATCCATAGATCTAAAAACATAGACAGGGATCGTGGGTAGAGGTGGGAACATCGGAGTGGCGGCGCGGGCTTGTTGGGCCGAAGGGCCTGTTTCCTGTGCTGTTTTGTTCTTTGTTCTTTGTTCATTGTTCAAAACACGGGGAGAATGAGCAGACTCTACACAGACAGTGACCCGAGGTGGGAATCGAACCCAGTCCCTGGTGTTGTGAGGCAGCAGTGCTAATCACTGTGCCACAAGTGGACATTAGATTGATTCATTAGTTATCCTATATTCAAAGTTCCTTTTTGAATTTTTTTACATTTCTGGATTAGAAACAGTTTCTGATGTAAAATAATACTGCATATTTGACCATTTATTAATTTCTGTGTTATCTTTTATGTGTCAGTGTTATGTCAGTAGCCCAAGATGAAGAACCTGAGAGTTTGGTCTTACCACCACGTGCTGTCATACCTGTACTTCCAACTCCACTTGTGCCACAAGTCCAAATTCCAATACTCCCTGCTAAATCGCTGACTCCACCACCATCTACTGAAGAAAGTAGCTCAACAATCTCTATCACTGAAACTGAGACTGCTGATCGAAACATCTCTGAAGGAGAAGTCCTGATAAGCTATGGGCAGCTGACTGCAGCAAAAGGTATTAAAGTGGCAACAGGACCACTTACTTAGCAATAAATCAGGAAACTCGTGGGCTGCTGCACTGTACTATAGAGATAACTCGTGGGCTGCTGCACTGTACTATAGAGATAAAACAGTGGGATATTGAGCAAGTCTCAGAAATGTCCAGTAGCAAGTTGTGAACCTGTTTTTTCATTAAAAAGACCTTTGCTGTGGTAAATCAGCGATAGCATTAGTTTCCAATTCCAACTTCCCGGACAATTGTCAAGGGTGAATGTTTTGACAAGCCCCATCTTTCAAAAAAATGATTTCTAATAAAGGGATCCTTACAGGGATCGGTGTGCCTTACTGTATATTACTTCCTCAAACTTCAGCAGCCACAGAAATGGAAAGCAGAAGTGGGGAGACTGCCACACTGCCCCTGCTGATCCCCTGGATCCTGACTCCTCTCTGTATTCCGCTCCAGGATTTGTAGGATTACAATAAGATGCTATTTCCTGCAGGCCAGAGGCCAGTTTCAAACCAAGCAGGCATGGGTAGAGGTAGTGAAGGAAATGAGCAGCAGAAATGTGCTCCCTTGAACCTGGATTCTGTCCACCCAGAGGCTCAGTAACCTCATAGAACCATAAAAATGTCGTAGCACAGAAAGAGCTCATTCAGCCCAACAGATCTGCGCCAATCAAAATAGATAAAACTAACTGTCCATTCTAATCCCACCTTCCAGCAATCAGTTTGTAGCCTTGCAGGTTACAGCTCTTTAGGTACAAATCCAGGTAGGTCTCCTTTAAATGAGGTAAGGATTTCTGTCTTCACCACGAAACTAGGTACCAAACTCAAAATACTTACCATGTTCTCAGTGAAGAAGTTTTTCCTCATCTCCCCTCTACCTTAAATCTGTGAGGTAGGAAGATTGAGTGGCACTCTGACTTCTGCAGTATTTACTCATGCAGCACTTCTCAGACAAACACAACTTCCAAGTCCACTCATTCCTCTTGCATTCACTCTCATACTGTTGATATCTCACAGTCACCTATCACAATTGGTCTTATTCCCTTCTCATCACATAATCCATTTCTTTACAGTGAAAATGGCCTGTTTTTTCTTCTTGAAGGGAAACGACAGTGCAGAAACTTCAGGAAGAGGCACAGAAATGGATTTGGGGGAAGTGGTTGCAGGGGTAGGGGAGGTGGCGTGGCCCTTCAGAGATAGCCACCTTGATAACCACACACTGCATAGCCACCTGATCCACAGCAGTCTTGTTTCAGGAAGCTGCAAGTGTCAGCAACATCCTGCCACAAGAACCTTCTATTTAGCCTAAAAATTAAGTTATATAAATATAAAATGAGAGCTTACTGTTTACATATGATTTGCTATTATTTTCTACCCCTTGATGTGTTGAAATTCTCCCAGTTAAATTTTAAATTTAAATTAGTTACTCTTACATTTCTGAAAGTAAAAATATTCATTTCATTTGTATTCAACAACGAGGAGTGCCAAGTAAGTCTTGGTGGCATTAACTAAAGTCAGTTGTTTGGTATATTTCAATATTTTATTGCAGTATTTATTTATTTATTAGTGTCACAAGTAAGCTTATGTCAACAGTGAAATGAATTTACTGTAAAAATCCCCTCAGTTGCCACACTACAGCATCAGTTCGGGTATACTAAGGGCGAATTCAGCATGCCCAATTCACCTAATCAGCATGTCTTTGGGACTGTGGGAGGAAACTAGAGCACCTGGAGCAAATTTACACAGACACAGGAAGAACGTGCAAACTCCACAGACAGTGACCCAAGCCGGGAATCGAACTCCAGTTCCTGGTGCTGTGAGGCAGTATGTTTCCATGGTGCCACAATAATTTTTTTTTCGAAAACTTTTTTTTCTTATTTTAGCTATTCCATCGAAGAACCTTTTAATAGCATTGATTAAACAACTCTCACAAGAAAATTATTTTTGTCTCCCTTTAATGAATGGTTGGGACATTTCAAACGACATGAACCATCTGTTTTCCAATTGAGCCTCCCTTCATACTTTCCTTTTCTATGTAGTGTTGGTTAATGGAGGGATATTCAGCCAGAATGACTGAACCACTCTTGATATTTTAACTATTTGTTTCTCATTCCCACATGTCTGTCTTTGGCCTGTTGCAATGTTCCAGTGAAACCCAATATAAACTGGAGGAAAAGCACCTCATCTTCCGATTAGGCACTTTATAGCTTTCCGGAATCAATATTGCATTCAACAGCTTCAGACCATGAATTTTCTTCTCAACCTTTGCTCCATTTTTATTTATTTTATTTATTTATTTTAAACTTACATTTTTTTCTATTGATTCATTTTTCAATTTCCCTGTTTTTCAATCCCACTGACCACCTTTTTCCCTTACCACTATGTCCTCTTCCACTATGTCACTACACTAGGATCATCTGTTACCTGTCTCAGTTTGTTCTTTGACACTCAGCTTATCTATGTTCTGCAATTTACACATTCTGATCTTTTAATGAGATCATCGGCCCCCTTCTTAGCCATGATCATTACCATTTGCATTCTCTTTGTGTTTTTGTCCATTACATCTATGTCAATTTCCCTAGTTAACATCCCCCCACCCCCTACACACACATGCAGAATGATATAAATCTCATCTTATTTCCATTTGTCTTCAGCTGTGACGAACAAAGAGTCATTCAGACTGAAAACATTAGCTCTGTTCTCTCTCTGCAAATACTGTGAGACCTGCTGAGATTTTTCAACATTTTCTATTTTGGTGCAACTTTTCTTGTTCTTGAAATAATCTATAGAATACTACCAGGTGTGGAGTCTTATGGGTTTTTCCCAATGCTCTCACTAATATGTATCTTTCAGTTGTACCATTAGATTATCTGATCCCTTTCAAAAAGTATTTAAGTAAAGTACTTTTGGACACCCTGATAAGGTGAAAGGTGCCATAGAATGTAAATTTTCTTTCCATCCAAAGAAGGCATCAGTGATTCTGCAGCATTCCTTGAGTAATGCACTGAAGTGCACTGAAATGTCAGGTTAGATTATGTGGTCAGGACTTGCATTTTACTGGAACATGGATATTTTACGTGTAGGCAGGAATGAGACGATGAGAAAGCTCCTGACATTTCACATGTTGGGGACCTCCATCCACAACAACTTGCAATTATGTTGTGCTTTTAATGTAGAAAAATATTTCATTGGTACTTCACAGAGTCATGGCCACAAAAGTGCATATGAATCCAAATGAGGATCTTTGAGGAAGAGTGAACATAAGGTTGGTGGAAAAAGGCATATATTAAGGAGGGTATTAAAGGGATAGGAGTTTTTTAGGGAAATAAAGGAGTTTAGGGAAGAAATTTCACAACTTGGGGTCAAGGTAGCTAAAATCATACCTGCTAATTGTAGGGCAAAGAAAGGTAGGACAACACAAGATGTGAAATTAGATGAAAGGAGAGCTTGGTTTAAAGGCAAGCTTGGTTATAGAGCTAGAGGATCACACTTTGATTGTGAACAATGATGCCAAGTTATGTAGACAGGGGCATGTTCTCCTTTATGCTTCCTGAAGTTGATGACAATCTCCTTTGTTTTGTTGACATTGAGGGAGAGATTATTGTTGCTGCGCCGGTTCACCCTGTTCTCTATCTCATTCCTGCACTCTATCCCGTTATTGTTTGAGATCCGACCCACTACAGTGGTGTCGTCAGCAAACTTAAAAATCGAATTGGAAGGGAATTTGACCACACAGTCATAGATGTATAAGGAGTATAGTAAGGGGTTGAGAACACGGCCTTGTGGGCACTAGTATATTTGAGTATTTGAGATGGAAATGAAGACAGGGGGATGGGTGGGAGCCACCCAGATGAATAGTTAGGACTGAAGATTCAAAAGCATGGATGAATCTTTTGGCAATAAATGCACCAAGGTATGAGCAGAGCCTTTGATGTTGTGGAGGTGGACATAAACGTTCTTTGTGATAGAGAGAATGTGGGTCAAATGCCACCTTTGTCTTCAAAGGCAGTCACGCTCACCTCACCTTTCCTGTTGAATTCAGCCCGTTAGTCCACGTCTGAACCAAGACTGTAAGAGGTCAAGAGCTGTGTACATAGAACATTACAGCGCAGAACAGGTCCTTTGGCCTTCGATGTTGCGCCGACCAATTATGAAAAAAGCAATGACCCTCCAAACTAAACCATTCCCTTCTCTTCCATAAACTTATCAACTAACCTCTTAAACGCCACCAAACTTGGCGCATCTACAACTGCCGCAGGCAGGGCATTCCACTCCCTAACCACCCTCTGGGTAAAGAACCTACCTCTGATATCCATCCTATAACTATCACCCCTTAATTTAAAGCTGTGTCCCCTCGTGCTAGCTTTCTCCATCCTAGGAAAAAGGCTATCACTGTCCACCCTATCTAAACCTCTAATCATCTTATATGTTTCGATAAGGTCTCCTCTTAGCCGCCTCCTTTCTAACGAAAACAACCTCAAATCCCTCAGCCTCTCCTCATAAGACCTGCCCTCCATACCAGGCAACATCCTGGTAAACCTCCTCTGTACCCTCTCCAATGCCTCCACATCTTTCTTATAATGTGGGGACCAGAACTGCACACAATACTCCAAGTGCGGCCGCACTAGAGTTTTGTACAGTTGCAACATGACGTTGCGGCTCCGAAATTCAATCCCCCTACCAATAAAAGCTAAGACTCCATATGCCTTCTTAACAACCTTCTCGACTTGACTGCCTACTTTCAGGGATCTATGCACAAATACACCAAGATCCCTCTGTTCATCAACACTATTAAGAATCCTACCATTAGCCCTATACTCTACACATTTATTATTCCTGCCAAAGTGCATTACCTCACACTTTTCCACATTAAACTCCATTTGCCACCTCTCGGCCCAGCTCTGCAACTTGTCCAAGTCTCTCTGCAAACTATAACACCCTCTTCACTATCTACCACTCCACCGACTTTAGTGTCATCTGCAAATTTACTAATCCATCCTTCAATACCCTCATCCAGATCATTTATAAAAATTACAAACAGCAGGGGCCCCAAAACAGACCCCTGAGGTACACCACTTGTAACCGAACTCCACGATGAATATCTCCCATCAACCACCACCCTCTGTCTTCTATCTGCTAGCCAATTCCTAATCCAATTAGCTAAATCACCCTCTATCCCATACATCTGCATTTTCTGCAGAAGCCTTCCATGGGCCACCTTATCGAACGCCTTACTAAAGTCCATATATACCACATTAACTGCCTTACCCCCATCCACCTCTTTGGTCACTTTTTCAAAAAATTCAATAAGGTTAGGTATATAAGGCTCAATAGGTTAGGCTCAATAAAGTAAGGTGTAGTCCTAATGGAACCCAAGCTGAACATCAGTGAGCCAGTTATTACTGCTTGATAGAACTGTTGATGACATTTTTCTTCACTCCACTGATAATTGTTGATGGCAATGGCTGGATTGGATTTGTCCTGCTTTTTGTGGCCAGGATGTGCCTGGGCAATTTTACAGGAACTAGCTGGCTAGAGACACAGCTAGTTTTAGACCACAAGTCTTCAGTATTACTGCTAGGTGATTGTCGGGGATCAAAGCTTTTGCTGTATCCAATGCCTTCAGAATTTTTTAATAATACTTTCTGGTGATTAATTAGTTATTGAATATATCTTGTCTTTTACAGCTTTAATAGAAGAAGGTATATCTTTTCCCAACCTGAATGTTAGTCTGTCCAGTACACTTCAGGATTCTCAAGAAATGGTAAGTTTATAAAAGATGTGGCTTTGCAAAGTCATTTGACAAATTTTTTGAATTCAAATTTGCTGCTATCCCTGGTTTTGTATTTGATTTATTATTTTGCTACTAAAAATACAATTTTTGTAACTGTATGTGTTTTATCCTGATGCGTGACAATTCTGATATACAACAAGAGTTAATGCCCACGTATAATCTATGGACCGAGTATGATCTATGATTGCAGTAATTCTTCTATATCACCCTTGGAATTAAGTCATTGGTTAAGCTTGACTGTTGGTGATAATCCTGGGGTGGTCCCTCAGTTGAGTTGCTAGTATATGATAAATGTAGAATCATGAAATGTCATGCCCATGCCTTCTCTGCAAGAGCAATTCAGCTGAAATTTCTCCCCTGCCTTCTCCCTGCAGCCCAGCTGTTTCTTTTCTATTCAGGTACTTACACAAGAAATTTAATGATTAAACCTGCCTCCATCAAAGTCTGGCAATGCATTCCAGATCCAAATCTCTTGATACTGAAACCGTGGGGATTGGAGGGGTAAGATTCTTTGATAGGAGATCTCCCAGTGCACTGGTGAGCTTAGATTGCACACACCCCATCCCTCCATTGGCCAGCATCGTATCCAGGCTTTTTTTTTGCATGAAGTGGCATAAGATTGCAACTTGCTGACAAAAACAGTATGGCATTACGGCACAGTGGTTAGCACTGCTGCCTCACAGCACCAGGGACCTGGGTTCAATTACGGCCTCAAGTGACTGTGTGGAGTTTATATGTTCTCCCTGTGTCTGCACGAGCTTCCTCTGGGTGTTCTGGCTTCCTCTCTCACTCTAAAATGTGCGGGTTATGTGGATTGACTATGCTCAGTTGTTCCGAGATGATTCATTTTGGTAGGACAAACTTGAATGCAGATTACAGAGTCAATGGCAGGATTCTGAGGAATGTAGAGGAACAGAGAGATCTTGGGGTTCATATCCACAGATTTGTGAAGGGTGCCACTCAAATGGTTAGAGCTGTGAAGAAGGTTTATAGTGTGTTATCGTATATTAACAGGGGGTTTGAGTTTAAGTGGTGTAGGGTTATGTTGCAACTATACTGGACTTTGGTTGGACCACATTTGGAATATTGTGTTCAGTTCTGGTCAGTTCACTATAAGATGGATGTGGAAGCATTGGAGAAAATGGAGAGGATATTTACTAGGATGCTGCCTTGTTTGGAGAGTAGGTCTTATGAGGAAAGGTTGAGAGAGCTGGGGCTTTTCTCTTTAGAGCTGAGGAGGATGAGAGGCAGCTTAATAGAGGTTTATAAGATGATGAGAGGGATAGATAGAATGAATATGCAGAGACTATTTCCTTGGGTGAATGTAGCTGTTACTAGGGGGCAAAACTATAAAGTTCATGGTGGGAGATATAAGAGGGATGTCTAAGGTAGATTCTTCACTCAGAGAGTGCTTGGGATGTGGAATACATGCTGTGATAGTGGAGTCAGACACTCTAGGAACTTTCAGGCTGTTATTGATGGGCACATGGAGCACACCAGAATGATAGGAAGTGGGATAGCTTGATCTTGGGGTTTGACATAGCTTGGCACACCATTGAGGGCTGAAGGGCCTGTACTGTGCTGTACTGTTCTATGTTTCTATGTCGCCAAGTGTCAAGCGGGATTAGCACTGGTAAATACATGGAGTTATGGTGATAGGGCCTGGGTGGGATTGTGATTGGTGCAGGCTCGATGGGCTGAATGGCCTCCTTCTGCAATGTAGAGATTCTATGATTATCTTCCATTTACTCACTTGTTTGGAGAATTTTTTTCATCAGATTACACCCATAGTGTTTTGGGGAGGGAATTCCACCCAGTTTCTCCTTTGGTTCTTCTGCCCTTACCTTAAATCTGGGCCCCTTTGCCAATCAGAACAGGTTTTCATTAGCTCCTTTGTTAGATCTCTCATGATTTTGGGCTTCAACTTTTCTTATAAACCTCTATGTGACATTTTTATCAAACGCATTTCGGAAACCTAGGTATCCCACATCAGCCCTCTCAGTTAGAAAAATAAGCAACTTAGTTGAACATAATTTGCTTTTAACAAATCTGTACTGACTTTACTTAATTAATCAACAAATGGCCAAATCTGCTAATTTTGTCCTAGATTATCATTTTTAAAAACATGTCTACCACCAAGATTAATCTGACTGATTTGTAGTTGTTGGGTTTATCACAATGACTTAAGAAATAGGAGCAGGAGTAGGTCATTTGACTTCTTGAACTTGCTCTGCCATTCACTAATATCATGGCTGATCAGATTGTCATCTCAACTCCACTTCCTGCCTGACCCCCATCACCCTCAACTCCCTTGTAGATCTAAATCAGTCTCATTCAGCCTTTAATATATTCAAAAACTCAGCCTCCATTGCTCACTGGGATACAGAATTTCACAGATTAACAAACCTGTGAGAGAAGAAAACCTTCCTAATCTCCATCTTAAACAGGAGATCACTTATTTTTAAACTATTCTCATGGTTCTAGATTCCCTCATGAAGTGAAACATTCGCTCAGCATCAACCCTGTCAAGCCCACTCAGAATCTTATATTTTCTATAAAATCACCTCATTTTTCTAAACTCTACCAAGGAAGCCCCAAAAAGCTCTTCTTCCCAGCAATTAAACTGGTGAATCTCCTCCAACTGCTTCCAAAATAAAAATATCACTCCTTAAGTAAGGAAACAAAAACTGTGCACAGTACTCCAGTGCCCTGGACAATTGCAGCAAGATTTCTCACATTTCTATCCCATTCCCCTTTCAATTAAGACCAACATTCCATTTGCATTCCTAATTATGTGCTGTACTTGCATGCTGATTTTTGTGATTCATATACGAGGACACCCAGTTCCCTCCATACTTCAGCATTTTGCAGTCTCTCACCAATGAAACAATGTTCTGCTTCTCTATTCTTCTCACCAAGTGGACACGTTATCCCACATATTCCATTTGCCAAATTTTTGCTCACTCACTTAACCCATCTATAATTCTTTACAATTTCTTTGTATCCTCTTTACAAGTTGCTTTCATTCCTATCTTTGTATCATCAGCAAATTTGGCCACAGTCCACTCAATCCATCCATCCAAGTCATCAATATAAATTCTAAATAGTTAAGGTGTCAGCACAAACTCCTGTCATATGCCCTTTAACGGTTTATCAATCTGACGATGATCCATTTTTCTCTACATCCCTGTTTTGAACAAGAATGTAACATTTGCAATTCTCCAGTCCCTGTATTGAAGGTGGATTGAAAGATTTTGACTTGTGTCTCAGCAATTTCCACTCTACTTCCCTCAGTATCTTAAGTTGCATCTGATCTGGTCCTGGTGATTTATCAACCTTAAGTACAGACAGCCATTCTAATGCCTCTCTTTTATCAATGATTAGTCCATTCAGCACCTCAGTTACATCTTCTTTCTCTATGACTTTTGGTACTGTGTTACAGATGTGGAATTTGTTACCAGAGGGAATGATTAGCAAATACTATTGATGCATTTAGGGAAAAACTAAACAATCAGTTTGGGGATAATGGAATAGATGGTTACAATGGTAAATTTAAATGTGAAAAGATGGGAGGAGGCTCAAGTGGACCATAAATACTGGCATGGACTGGGTGGGCCAAATTTCTATTTCTATATCATGTATCCCTATGTAATCCCATGTATGCATCTTCTTCCTTGGGAAAGACAAATGCAAGGTACTCATTTTTGGATTTTACTGTGTCAGCAGACTATTTGGCCACCATGGGCAATCCCGTTGTCACCTACTCTCCACACCTTCCAATGAATAGATGTCAGGAAAGATCATCCTAACTGATGTATGTCTTTCCTAAGCTGGCAGTATTGCTGTAAATCACCAAACCAACACCTACAAGCAATGTCAAGTGAGGCTCACTCTTGAAATTTCTGTAGTGTATTGCTGAGTTAAAAAAAAACTACCTGGCAGGCTGATCAAGCTTATTCAACAAATGCTGTCCCAGGTTTGATTCCCATTCTGTTCTGAATTAACCAACATCACTTGGTAGCAGTATGGCTCTGCAAGCTACCTCAATGTCTTTTGAGTTATTGAAGAGAAAGTCTGCCAGCGTTCCTGCTTCTGATTGCTACCCAGTGAGGACAGAATTAAGCTCTACAGTGAATAATAGCAACTTCGCCTAGGTACTGGAGAGTAAACAAAGCTGTGGAATTGTACCCTAGCTTGAAGTTATGTAATCTAGAAAGGAGAAGGGCAGAAAATTGGTAGGAGAGCTAGAAAAGGGAAATAAAAAGACAACTATTATCAGGAATCTTAACACCATGTCCTGTATTTACACAAAAAGTACAGAACTTGAGTGCTAGATATTCTTTACTTTCTGTACTGGCTGAATAATGAAAAATATAATGCAGGCAATGTAGTTTAGAGAGATAAGCAATTGGAGATTTCTTTGCTGTAGACTAAACACAATTGAGTCTGTCTTTTTGAAGAGTTAATGTTTAACAGACAGTAGCAGTTTTATTTTGGTCAGAGATTTAATGTCACCAGTAAATTAATTTATAATCAGTAAGATGCTCTAGAATTAATGGAATTAAGTTGGAGTTTATTTGTTAGTGTCACAAATAGGTTTACATTAACATGCAGTGAAGTTACTGTGAAAATCCCCTCATTGCCACACTCTGGCACCTATTCAGCTATGTTGAGGGCGAATTTATCATGGTCAATCCACCAACTCATCTTTCAGATTGTGGGAGGAAACCAGAGGAAACCCACGCAGACATGGGGAGAACAGGCAGACTCTGCACAGACAGTGACCCAAGCTGGGAATCAAATCTGGTCCGTGGTGCTATGGGCAGCAGCTGTAACTACTGTGCCACCCACTGTGCCACCTTGGTTATCTTAAGAATGTAAATTATCATTGACCAAAAATAGGATCATCCGTAATCTTAAAAACTTTTAAATCAATTCACATGTGTACTGCTATCATTTAACTGATTACGTTTGCCTTCCTCAAATACGATATGTTATAGACATGCAAGCGTACAGTAAATGCAATGGATGCAAAAGATTACCTGGAGGCACCAGGTAGAGAATAATCAGAGTGAGAAGTTCACATTTATATAATTTTAATCATTTGATGTTCATTTAAGTTAGTGGAGAGACAATCAGATGGACTCTTTCACAGGCTGTTTCCTCATCACCCACTTTCCTCTGCAAGACACTCTAGTGACCCTACACCCGAACACATTAAGAAGAAACACTCTCAATATGTCACTAAGATGGTGAGATCAAAACATGCAACACAAGCTAATGTTTGAAGCTAAATAACCACCAAAAACATATTTACAAACAGATACCTGTGCAACATTGACATGTTTATATCACAATATCTTTTACACCATTTCAGAATATAATTATGTTTAAATAGTTTTTTTTTAAATAACAAGATAATTACATAATTTCAGGGTTGAGGAATTTACAATATTTGACACAATTCTGACTTTTGGATCAAAGAGTTCCACCCTTTCAATTTTTTTTCCAATTTCCACCTGCTTAGACACTCAGTAGCTGCCAAGTTCAACCTGCACAGCACCTTCCCGTGCTGGACCATTTTCCTGTTGCTGGCACAAGATGGTTGGATTTTTTCACCCAGTATGTGGCCTCTGCCACAGATGGAATGTGACTCAACCTCAGCCCAACTGCCTGCTGGCCACCTCAGGGTCCATCTCTAGGAGCGAGGGAGATTTCAGTAAGCCATTATCACAACCACATCCAACTTTTCACTTTCTTTGGCTCAGCCTACTTGAGACCACCATGCTATTCAAGTACTCAATTTTGGAATAGGCTGCCCTCCCTGGTCTCATGGACCTGATTCTCCAGGACCTAAACTTCTGACTCCCAGGGATGTGACATATCCTTATCTGACAGAGCAGATCTAAATGATATCGGATGAGGAGGAGCCCCACTACACATTGACACTGGGGAAGAGCAGGTGGAGTGATGGCTAGTGTGAGGAGAAGCTGCTGGAACTGCTGTGGGTCTGGGGAAAACAGGGCCAGGACAGGACGGAAAATGGAGCCGGGGGCTGATGTGGGAGCGGCTCTGCCAGGAGAGGGGCTGAAGCCTGGAGGCTGATATCCAGTGTCTGTGGGTTAGGCCCTGACAGCTGCTTCTGTCTCACAGAAATCATTGTTTTATAATTTTTACAATTAAGATTAATTTATAAAATAGTTCCCCATTATCCCTTTTATCCATCCTATATGTCCTTTTTTCCTATTCAGTTCCCCCATATCTGGGTAAAGTAGTGAAAGAGGTGATGAAGGAGGAAGGGGCTGAGTGAATGAGGGCTGAATGGGGATGGGAAGAAGAGAGTGAATGGAGGTTCAGTGAGGATAGAATGCAAGTGTAAGAACGTGGTTGACTCAGAACT
Source organism: Sphyrna mokarran (assembly GCA_024679065.1). Taxonomy (NCBI): domain Eukaryota; kingdom Metazoa; phylum Chordata; class Chondrichthyes; order Carcharhiniformes; family Carcharhinidae; genus Sphyrna; species Sphyrna mokarran. Next base: position 41,626,802 of record JAGIQG010000015.1, read on the forward strand.
GTCCTTGGACCACAAGGGATAGGCAATAAATACTGACCAACCAGCAACCCTATGTCCTGCAAATAAATTTTAAAAATTAGTGCATTGTGGATTGGAGGGAGGAGGGTTGAATGTGTGTATGTATGTGTGTGTGTGTTGAAAAAAGGAGCTTTATTAAGTCTGCTGCTGCCATATAATGTGGAGAGTTTGACTGAAACCTACACAAGTGTATAAAATAATAATTTTTACAAAGTACTTTATAAAGGTTGTTTAGTCATGCTAAATTGACCCTAGTGTCAGGGGGATTAGCAGGATAAATATGTGAGGTTATGGGAATAGGGCCTGGGTGGGATTGATGTCAGTGTAGACTCAAAGGGCCAAATGGTCTCCTTCTGCATTGCAGGATTCTATGAAAACAGATTTTAATATTTAGGGTGGCATGGTGGCACAGTGGCTAGTGCTGCTGCCTCACAGTGCCAGGGATCCAGGTTCAATTCCTGCCTTGGGTGACTGTCTGTGTGGAGTTTGCACAATCTCCTCGTATTGTGTGGGTTTCCTCTGGGTGCCCCAGCTTCTTTCCACACTCCAAAGATGTGCGGATTAGATTGATTGGCCATTATATTCTTTGCCCTTAGCGTCAGGGGATTAGCAGGGCAAATATGTGAGATTATGGGAATAGGGCCTGGGTGAGATTGTTGTCAGTGCAGGCTTGATGAGCTGAATGGGCTGTCTTCTGCACTGTAAGGATTCTATGATTTATAGGATTGTTAACAGGATGCATTATTATGTTTATCTGTAATATGTGAACTTTAATAATAACATACCAAATATTATTATGTTGCTTTATTACTGTGTTGTTTTTGTAGGTGCTTGGGGTCATGTTAATTTTCAAGAGTTATCTTTTTATATATATTTATATATGTGTTCATAGGATGTGTAAATTGCTGGTAAGTCCAGCCTTTGTTGCCCATCCGTAACTGTCCTTGACAAGATAGTGATGAGTTAAAATTATGTCACATTGGGAAATAATTTGTGTAGTACTGCCGATGCCCTTTGCTTCACTTTGCTTGCACATAATCCAGCAAGGTCGTGTTCTCTTGTTAGTGGTGGACTTCATCCTGTATTACATGCACTAACTGCTTTGAATGCTGAAGTGTTGAGGTCACTTTGGTGATTTGATACAAATTCATCGCTCCACAGTAATAATTCTATCCATGTGAAATGATCTAGAGGCATTTGCATTTCGCTACAGATCATAAAATATGCTGTAATTACATGATTCCTTGTCTCAAAAAAATTCAGTCCTTCTTGTCTTTTGCTATTCTTATCTCTGCAATTTATAATAACTGTGCAAAGGACTAAAGCATTACTAATAATTTTAAACCAATTAGTGTATTCTTATAATTTCTTGTGTGTCTCAATTATTTTATAATGTGATGACCCAGAACTATGGACCCTCTTAGCTTTCATTTTCATTTCAGTTTATAGCTCAAGCAATACTATTGCTTAAGTTTTAAATGTAATTTTCACTATATAAAGCAGATAGAACATACGAGTTCGCTGAACAGATTCTGATATTGCTCCAACGAGGAGTCACCCAGATTCAAAACATTGGCTCTATTCTCTCTCCACAGACGCTGCCAGAGCTGTAGAGATTTTTCAGCATTTTCTGTTTAGTTTCTGATATTACCACGTAGTCCTTTGGTCATTTAACTTAGATAATCAGGATTGTCTAAGTCCACACTGACATCAGTCCCACCCAGGCCCTATTCCTGTAACCGCACATATTTATCCTGCTAATCCCTCTGACACTAGGGTCAATTTAGCATGACCAAACAACCTTTATAAAGTACTTTGTAAAAATTATTATTTTATACACTTGTGTAGGTTTCAGTCAAACTCTCCACATTCTATGGCAGCAGTAGACTTAGTGAAGCTCCCTTTTTCCCCCCCCCAACACACACACACACACACACACACACACACACACACACACACACCACACACACACACACACACACACACACACACACACACACACACACACACACACACTCAACCCTCCTCCCTCTGCACACTCACTTATGCCCTCCCTCCAATCCACAATGCACTAATCTTGAAAGCCAAATCAAACTTCATTAAGCCAAACTCACTATGGCAGAAATAATAAATGTGTAGAGTATAGGGCTAATGGTAGGATTCTTAGTAGTCTTGATGAACAGAGGGATCTTGGTGTGTATGTGCTTAGATCCCTGAAAGTAGGCAGTCAAGTCGAGAAGGTTGTTAAGAAGGCATATGGAGTCTTAGCTTTTATTGGTAGGGGGATTGAATTTCGGAGCCGCAACGTCATGTTGCAACTGTACAAAACTCTAGTGCGGCCGCACTTGGAGTATTGTGTGCAGTTATGGTCCCCACATTATAAGAAAGATGTGGAGGCATTGGAGAGGGTACAGAGGAGGGTACCAGGATGTTGCCTGGTATGGAGGGCAGGTCCTATGAAGAGAGGTTGAAGGATTTGAGGTTGTTTTCGTTAGAAAGGAGGCGGCTAAGAGGGAACCTAATCGAAACATATAAGATGATTAGAGGTTTAGATAGGGTGGACAGTGATAGCCTTTTTCCTAGGATGGAGAAAGCTAGCACGAGGGGACACAGCTTAAAATTAAGGGGTGATAGTTATAGGACGGATATCAGAGGTAGGTTCTTTACCCAAAGGGTGGTTCGGGAGTGGAATGCCCTGCCTGCAGCAGTTGTAGATGCGCCAAGTTTGGTGGCGTTTAAGAGGTTAGTTGATAAGTATATGGAAGAGAAGGGAATGGTTTAGCTTGGAGGGGCATTGCTTTTTATATTGGTCGGCGCAACATCGAAGGCCGAAGGGCCTGTTCTGTGCTGTAATGTTCTATGTTCTATGTTCTAAGCTTAATTACTTCTACCAATTTTCTATTTCAATGTGGCATCCGCTTTACCTCTCACCTCCCGGAAAAACATTGGCCTAGACTTTCTGCCCAATGTTCCAACAGGCAGGGGAGGAATGTTCCCCTTGGTTCTGCAGCAGCATCTCTGTGTTCAAAGGGTTTGATTTTTACACCCCATCAAGTCCCAGATCAGAGCCTGTGGGCTGGTTCCTCCATCTAGCCCCTAGGTCATTTATATGCAGGCAGAATGGGGAAAAGGCAGCACTACAAGCCATTCTTGGTGGATAGTGAACCAGACTCATTAAAGGCCAATTTTCCAGTTGGGCGTTTGGTTCTCACGGACAGTGGGAGCCAGTTTATGTCCCTGGAAGTGGCTATTTGATAGACTGGACAGGGGATGGTGTGAGGCTGTGCCTGGAGGTCCTCACTGCCTGCCTGAGCGCTACATCCCACCATCTCCCCCCTCCCCACACAGTGATGGTTGAGCTGCAAAAGACGTTCTTAAATTTTTATAACACTTTGAGTTAGCTCCTCCATTTTGAAGTATCCTCTGTCTCATTTAACTTTGCTTGCCAATTACTTATGTCAAACTGGGCAGCCCCTGATTACCCTCCAGCTTCAAGAATCTCACTTGCCTTCCTTAGGCCCTCTGGCCAATAAATGAGAAAAATCAAAATGAGTAATTATTTCCCATACAGTGTGTGCTTATGACCATCATTTCAGCTTGATGGGCAAAGTTCAGCTGCCCAGAGGTAAAATTCTGCCCCATGGTCTCTCTTGTTTGAATGCTGGGCCCACTAGTCAATTATTCAAACTGGGTATCTAACATACTATGGCCAGCAGAAGAGGGGAATATACTCTCCTGGCATCCAGAATCTATGTGGGCCCTAAGAGAGTGCTACCTTGAGAAGAGGTGGAAGGGGAGCATGAGAATGGTTTATGAGAGAAAATCTTTTCTGGGCTATCTTGATGGCCATCTTCATTACAGGTCTAAGTCTACCCCTCCTCACCTCTGTATCTCTCAAGGTATCCCAAAAGAAAGCTGAGGTACAGTTCCACATTGTCCATGTATGATGCAGGCAGCCAACCCCAAACCTGTCATTACCCACACTTATGTCGACAGACATTGGACAACAGTTAAGATAGAAACTAAAATTTGTTTTCTTATCATTGTTGAGGCCAATTGTAATTGCCTGTTGTTATCCCTGTTAATTCTCAGATACTTCCGACCAGTTTGCTTATTCCAAGGTTTTATCCAGCTTCCTTATTTGCAAGATGGATAAAGGACAAACACAAGTAAAGGTTCAATAAGTTTATTAATAATAACACAATTACCCACATAAAATCAAAGGATACCCCAGATTCAAATGTATTACCCACAAAGACAGTTTGGTTAAAGTCAGGCTCAATTCTCTGAGTTCTTCCGATGCATCATCATGAAAGTGAGTCTCGATGGCAACTTCTTCTTTCCCTCCTCCTCTTGTCAGTCTTCTGGGTGGTCAAGATCAACTCCCTCATCGAGTCTTCGCTGCCAGTGTATCTGAGGTGTGTACCTTTATCCTCCTCCCTGTCTTCCTTTCCAGAAACTTCTCTGGTTTCTGGCCAATGAGGTCTTGGAATGGGGTCCCAATATCCAGAAGGTTTCTTGATGTTTGCCTGACAGGACATTGGGGCCCAACCCCAGGTATCCACCTCCATAGTGTTGCTTACATGTAACCATATAAGGTAACTGCAGGAACTCTCGGTGATAGAAAGTCTGGTCTGATCTGGATTTCTAACAATAGTGTGGAGATGCCAGGTTGTGAGACTTTATGAGCCATGAGGTCATTTGCAGCTGTACAAAGCTCTGGTGCGGCCACATTTGGAGTATTGCGTACAGTTCGGGTCACCGCATTATAGGAAAGATGTGAAAGCATGGAAAGGGTGCAGAGGAGAATTACTAGGATGTTGCCTGGTATGGTGGGAAGGTTTTATGAAGAAAGGCTGAGGGACTTGAGGCTGTTTTTGTTAGAGAGAAGAAAGTTAAGAGGTGACTTAACAGAGGCGTACAGGATGATTAGAGAATTAGATAGGGTGGACAGTGAAAGCTTTTTTCCTCGGATGGAGATGGCTAGCACCATCCAAGGGAACATAGCTTTAAATTGAGGGGGTGATAGACATAGGTCAGATGTCAGAGGTAGGTTCTTTACTCAGAGAATAGTAAGGGCATGGAATGCTTTGCCTGCAACAATAGCATTTATGTGGTCATTGGATAGACATACAGATGATATTGGAATAGTGTAGGTTAGATGGGCTTTAGATTGGTTTCACAAGTCAGCACAATATCCAGGGCCGAAGGGCCTGTACTGTGCTGTAATGTTCTGTGTTCTACGTTAAAGTCCAACACGTTTATTTGGCAGCACTTTTGGAGTATCAAGCTCCTTCTTCAGGTGAGTCACTCATCCACTTGAAGAAGGAGCTTGAGGCTTTGAAAGCTAGAGCTGGTATTGTGAGATATCTTATTGTTCTATCAATAGCCCAGTGCATTTCAGTGGTGTGTGATGATCTCCTGCTGGGTCTCAGTAGAGTACAATGATCTTTGATGGGACAGACATGTTTGTGTATTTGTATAATTGGCCTGCCCGATGTTTGATTTTAATGTGCCCAATTCTTTAATTTATGATTCCAATTTAATCAGCCTTAAAACTAGGCCCTGATTATATTACACATTGTAATGCTACCTGAGCACATATAACAACACACATACTGGGAACTGAACCTCTGTATGGCTTTAATTTGATGAACTAATTCAGTTATGAAGAATCCTGAATACTTTAGGGACACAATGCATATGCCATACAACATCAATAAATTATGGGATGTGATTCTGAAAAGACTTCAGCTGCATATCCTATCACAAATTTTTGATGATTAAATTGTATATTTGTGACAGCTAGATCCAGTGGTTATAGAGCCAGATGGATAAATTACAATTTCAAATCACTGGGAACAGGATGGCAATAGAGAGATACACGAAAGGAAAGGAACTGCAATAGACAAAAAGGAAAGTCAGTACGGGAAAAGGGATAGAAAGCTGCTGATTGGAAGAAAGAAAGTGAGCTACGGATGAAAAGAATGTCGGAGGCTGAGGTGGAAAGAAAACAGGAGAGTAAAAGAATGGAAACAAAAGAAAAACACAAAAGAGAAGGAAGAGTGCTCCTAAAGAGAACCAGCATTTATGTAGCGCCTTATCCTCAGGATCCTAAAGTTTCTCACAGCCAATTTATTACTTTTCAATGTGTAGCCACATTAGGCAGCACGGTAGCACTGCTGCATCACAGTGCCAGGGACCTGAGTTCAATTCTGGGCTCGGGCCACTATCTGTGTAGAATCTGCATGTTTTCCCTGTGTCTGGGTGGGTTTCCTCCGGATGCTCCAGTTTTCTCCCACAGTCCAAAGATGTGCGGGTTAGGTTGATTGGGCATGCAGATTTAATCCTATTGTCAGGGGATTAGCAGGATAAAATGTGAGGGGTTACAGGAATAGGGCCTAGGTGGGATTATGGTCAGTGCAGACTTGATGGGCTGAATGGCCTCCTTCTGCATTGTACAGATTCTTTGATTCACTAAATAGGCAAACCTAGCAAGCCCCTGTAAACAGCTGTGAGGCAGGTTTTGATGATGCTTTTGGGATAAATGCCTCCCAGAGTGCTGGGGAGACAATCCTACTCTTCTTTGAATTATGCATTGGGTTTTTTCTGCACCAGCCTGACTGGTACACAGGATCTCTGTTTGTGGACTCAGCTGAGAAATCCCTTTTCTCACAATGCAGCACTCCCTTGGTACTGTCCAGAACTTTAACCTGATATTGTGTGCTCAAGTCCCGAAAATCCATGAACAGAGTGAGCTATCATACGGAGAGAGTGAGAGCCTGACAGAAAGGCAGGCGTATAGAAGAGAAGGAAGAAGAGAGGTAGAACAAGAAAAGAAGGAGCAGAAGTGGCGCAGTAGCACTATGTTTAACACTGCTGCTTCACAGCTCCAGGGACCTGGGATCGATTCCTGGCTTGGTTGTGAAATTTGCACAATATCTTCATGTCTGCGTAGGTTTCCTCCCACAGTCCAGAGATATGTGGGTTAGGTTGATTGGCCACGCTAAAATTGCCCATTGTGTTCTGAGATGTGTAGGTTAGAGGAATTAGTGGGTAAGTGTGTCAGGGATAGGACTTGGGTGGGATTGTGGTTGGTGCAGACTTGATGGGCCAGATGGCCTCTTTCTGCACTGTAGGGTTTCTGTGATTCTAGGCTTACCAGCATCTACATCTATAGTGAGCAACAATGAGAATTTTTGTTTTGACATAGACTTGATTATTAAAAATAATCAAGCTTTTGGGAATTACTGAATCAGGCAGCTTTAATTTATTTTCAGGGTTAACTTTGTGCGAGCGAGCTCTCGGTTACAGTGATTTTAAATAACAACAATGGGACACGCATGCCTGTACTCTGTTCAGAAACTTAGTAGATGGAAATTACTGTGGAAATATAATCTAAAGGTGAAATGGTATGTTATTAGAGATTTTTAAAAATTTGAAATGCTTTCAATTTATTTGCTAATTTCTTCTTTACATTGAACTGTTTATTTAGGATGAAGATCCCCTTAGTGAAGGACAAGTAATCTCAAAGCCGACCAAAAGATTACAAAAATACTCACTTGGCACAATGTTAGCTGAAGTCAGTCAAGGTCCCTATGCCCCACAAGAAGTACATCGTCCTCAGGTAAAATCAAATAGTGTATTTTAGTACTAAGCTTTTTTGTTTTAGGTAAATTATCACAAAACTTCAAGATTGCAGCAAACTCAAACCAAAAAACTACAAACCAATGAACTCTCCCTCCTGGCAGGACTTAAAATGGGGCACCTCGGTAACAATGCCTGCCACCTGCCTGACCAACCCCCGTCCCATAGATATATTATCCACCGTGGAAGAGATACAGGTTGTGGGCCAATTAATGGGCATTTAAGAACTCGCGGCCAGTTATGTGAGCACCGTGTCCCAGGGTGCCCATCAAAGCCTGGCAAGATTTGTAGCTGAGTATTATGCATGCTACCAACACCAGCAGAGAATACGACCATAGAAAAGTTACAGTGCAGTGCATGGTGTATACACTGGTGAAGAAAGAGAACAAAGAAAATTGCTGCTCATTTCTATTCCGCGTCCCAGCATCTGGCCGTAGCCTTGCAGGTGATAGCACTGCGGGCAGGCAGATCCGTGTACCTTCTAAAGGAGCTGAATGATTCAGTTTCAGCAACTGATGATTTTCTAATTGATCCCTCTCACTCTTTTTAAACAACGGACAACATTAGCAGATCTCTAATCCTCTAGTACCTCACCTATATCTGGTGGAAAATGATCCTCAAGAGTATCTATTATTTCCTGCCTAACTTCCTTTAACAGTCTAGGATTCAATCCATCCAGCTATAGTAATTTATCCACCTTCAAGGATGTCAGTCCCTCCAGTACTTCCTCTCTCACTATGCTTATTGTATCTAATATTTCACACTCCTTCTCTTCACCTAGAATGTTTTTCCCTAATGAAGACAGAGACGAAGTACTCATTGAGAATCCTGCCCACATCTTCAGCATTAATGCATGTTGCCACATACATAGAATTGTAGCATCCTTGCAATGCAGAAGGAGGCCATTCAGCCCTCAAATCTGCACCAACTCTCTGACAAAGCATCTTATCCAGACCCTTTCCCCTGATTTGTCCATGTAACCCCACACATTTACCATGGCTAATCCATCTAACCTACATCTCTAATAGGTCTAACCCTTTCCTTAGTTATTCTCTTGCTCTTAATATACAGGTTTCTTTGGATTTTCTTTGATCATACCTGCCAGTATTTTTTTGTATCCTCTCTTTTGTATTCCTTCATTTTTTTACTTCATCCCTGTACTTTCTCTTGGCTTTCTACGGTATTAAGTCTTTTGTGACTGTCATAAGTTTTCTTTTTCTATTTTATCTTACGCTGTATATTTCTCGATAACCAGGAGCCTCTAGATTAGACAGTTTTTCTTTGTGGTGACATGACTACACTGTGTCTGTAGAACCTCGCTTTTGAATACCTCTTCCTGATTTAGTGCTGATTTTTCATGCTGTTTATATTCCAGTTGATGTTATGGCAGATGAAGTCTCCAACTATTACTGCCTACTATTTCTGCACTCAGAAATATGCCTATATATTTGCTCTTCTAACTTCCTTGCACTATTTGGAAGTGTTTTGCATGCTCCTAGCAGTGTATCTGCCCCTTTTCTATTTCTGAGCTCAACCAAATGGCCTCATTTAATGCTTCATTGAGCATATAATTCCTTCTCACAGCTGTAATTGATTCTTCACTCAATAATATTTTATTCCCATCTTTTTTTAAATCTCACTCTCTGTCCTGCCTGAAACCCTTTGAACTACCCTTCTTTAAACCAGGTTTCCATTATAGCGATGATATCGTAATGCTCTGCTTCTACCTGTGCCTTTACTTATTGGATTTATTTACTATGTTCCTTGCATTTACATATATACCTTTTAATACTGCCAAATTCCTGTCCTGTAAGCTTTTTAACCTGTGATCTTTCTGTCTTTCAGAGCCACTCACTAATTTTCCTACACCAGTTCCTTGCTCTGAATTTGCTCTCAGGTTCTTATCTCCCCTGCCATTCCCATTTAAAGTTGATTCAGTTGATCTTTCTCTATACCCAACTATGACTATAACACTGCATTCTGCACTCTCTCTTTTCCTTCTCTGATTTGTTTGTAAAGCATGTAAGAAAGAAAACTTTTCACTCTGTACTAGTACAAAAGACAATAATAAATTAAATCAAAGACCCCACCCCCTAATAGTCCTAGTAATTCTCTCTGTGAGGACATCGACCCAATCCTGTTCAACTGTTGACCATCCGGCTTGTACAGATCCCACTTTCCCAGAACTGGTCCCAATGCCTCAAAAATCTGAGGCCCTTCCTCCTACTCCAGCTTTCCAGCCACTTGTTTAATTGCTCAATTTACCTGTTTCTATACTCATTTGCATACGGCACTGGGAGTAATGCTGAAATTACTGCTTTAGAGATCCTGCTTTTTGATCTTCATGTTTAGCTTTCTAAAACCTGCTTTCAGGCCCTAACTCCACTTTTCCTACATAAGCCATTGTTCCAATATGGACTATCACCTCTAGCCGATTATTGCCCCCCAGAAGAATGTCCTTCTGCTGCTTTGTGACACCCTTGTCCCTGTCATCAGAGACGCAACATACTGTCCTGGAGTCACATCTACAACCACAGGAATGCCTGTGTGCTCCCCTAACTTATTAATTCCTTATCACTACCGCCCTTCCTTACATCTTCTTTCTCTCCTGTACAACAGAGCCACCCGTGGTGCCCTAAACTTGGACTTGACTGCACTCCTCTGAGGAGCCAATGCCATCACTAGTACCTAAAATAGAAAATCGATCAACAAGCAGAAACCCAGGGCACTTCTGGACTACCTACCTAGTTCTCTTTGACTGCTTGATGATCATCTGTTCCCTTGCTGCCTCATGAATGTCCATACCCAGCCACTGCTCGAGCTCTGAAAGCAGAGTTTAAGTTTCTGCGGCTAGTGACCTGTCCTGCATGTGTCAGAGAGACTGAAGGAGATGGTTTTATGTACTTCACATTAGAACGTATGACCGTTTGATCCTTTGAACCTGCTCCCCATTCAACAAGAATCACAGCTGATCTTCTGCTTCAACTGTCCCTGTATCATTCAAATCAGTAAGATATGTTAATCCTAGCTGTCAGATAAGCACATTTCTCAGATGGTTCCTCCCAATTTAGGATGAGATCCCAGGGATACCTACACAGTAACTTCATTACAATGTTAAGGTAAGCTGACTGTGACCACTAAATAAATCTATACTTCTTTGCTTAAATGGGTCTGAAGAAGTGATCCATCTCTCCACAAAAGAAAAGAGCCCACCCAGATTATTACTGTATTTCAGATAGCCTTTTAGTAAGTTAAAGACAGATTATAGTTTTTCCAGATGTTTTAAGATTCTGAGCAAAATCTCCTCAGAAATGTACTCTTACAGCAACAAGAGTACAGATTCAGCTCCTCTTGTGAGTGATAAAGAATATGTGAGACAGCATAACTTCTAAAATATATAAAAGCACACAGTGTTATGGGTACGGCCTCACCAATGCTCTGAATAATTGTAGTAAGACTTATTTATTCTAATGCCCCAATTTATTTATAACAAGTTTTAGGACAGTGTACAGAAACCTGTTGAAGGTTTCTATCCCTGAAGAGAATTGATCTTTAGAATGCTTTGCTAACTGAAGCACTGCATGCTTTCTTTCTGCTTGCATTCAAGAGGGAGGTTGAACAGTTTTTGATTGAGGCACGGATTCAGAACAAGAAATTGTCATTTCAGAAATCTGCCATTTTAAATATGTTCCAACTTTCAGGGCTAGTTCAACATATGGAGGTTTAACCGAACTGAATGGAATTAACCATATAAATACTGTGGCTATCAGAACAGGTCAAAGTCTAGGAATTCTGCAGCAAATAACTCAACTCCTGACCACAGACACCTCCCCCGCCTCCCAGCCCCCACCCCTTCCAAAGTCTTTCCCCATCAACAAGGCACAAGCCTGGAGTGTAATGGAGTGCTCCACTTGCCTGGATGAGTGTAACTCCAACAACATTCAAAAACTATCCAATACAAAAGAGCTGCTTCATTGTCATCACTTAAACAAACATTCAATCCTCACCAACAAACAATGGACCCTTCTATACCATCTACAAGATGCACTACAGAAACTCATCATGATTCCTCAGACAACATCTTCCAAATCCATGACCACTACCATTGAGAAAGACAAAGAGCAGCAGATACTTGGGAACATTAGCATCTGGAGATTCCTCTCCCAGACTTACACCATCCAGACTTGGGAATGTATCACCATTCCTTCACTGTGGCTGTGTCAAAATTTGGAATTCTCTCCCTAACAACACTGTGAGTATACCTACTACACCTCAACAATTGCAGCAGCTCACTGCCATCTTTTGAGGGACAACTAGTGATGGACAATAAATGTTGGCCTAACGCTTCTGGACTACCTACCTAGTTCTCTTTGACTGCTTGATGATTATCTGTTCTCTTGCTGCCTCATGAATGTCAAGAAAAGACTACTGCTACAAAACAATCGCAAACATGAAAGAAAGAAGTTAAATTCTTTCCAATGGCTTTCTTCACTTTTGTATTTGCCCATAGGATTTACCTTCTTACTGGTCCCACAACTCCCTCCACTCCTCTTGCCTGATCTCCTTGTCCTTTCCAGTGAGTCTTACTTCTGTTGTGGGCAAAGTATTGGAGAGAATAATTAGGGATCGGATTTATAGTTATTTAGAGAGAAATGAATTGATTGGGGATAGTCAGCATGGTTTTGTGAAGGGTAGGTCGTGCCTTACTAACCTCATTGAGTTTTTTGAAAAAGTGACCAAAGAGGTGGATGGGGGTAAGGCGGTTGATGTGGTATATATGGACTTTAGTAAGGCGTTTGATAAGGTGGCCCATGGAAGACTTCTGCAGAAAATGCAGATGTATGGGATAGAGGGTGATTTAGCTAATTGGGTTAGGAATTGGCTAGCAGATAGAAGACAGAGGGTGGTGGTTGATGGGAGATATTCATCGTGGAGTTCGGTGACAAGTGGTGTACCTCAGGGGTCTGTTTTGGGGCCCCTGCTGTTTGTAATTTTTATAAATGATCTGGATGAGGGTATTGAAGGATGGATTAGTAAATTTGCAGATGACACTAAAGTCGGTGGAGTGGTAGATAGTGAAGAGGGGTGTTATAGTTTGCAGAGAGACTTGGACAAGTTGCAGAGCTGGGCCGAGAGGTGGCAAATGGAGTTTAATGTGGAAAAGTGTGAGGTAATGCACTATGGCAGGATTAATAAATGTGTAGAGTATAGGGCTAATGGTAGGATTCTTAGTAGTCTTGATGAACAGAGGGATCCTGGTGTGTAAGTGCATAGATCCCTGAAAGTAGGCAGTCAAGTCGAGAAGGTTGTTAAGAAGGCATATGGAGTCTTAGCTTTTATTGGTAGGGGGATTGAATTTCGGAGCCGCAACGTCATGTTGCAACTGTACAAAACTCTAGTGCGGCCGCACTTGGAGTATTGTGTGCAGTTCTGGTCCCCACATTATAAGAAAGATGTGGAGGCATTGGAGAGGGTACAGAGGAGGTTTACCAGGATGTTGCCTGGTATGGAGGGCAGGTCTTATGAAGAGAGGTGAGGGATTTGAGGTTGTTTTCGTTAGAAAGGAGGCGGCTAAGAGGGGACCTAATCGAAACATATAAGATGATTAGAGGTTTAGATAGGGTGGACAGTGATAGCCTTTTTCCTAGGATGGAGAAAGCTAGCACGAGGGGACACAGCTTTAAATTAAGGGGTAGATAGTTATAGGACGGATGTCAGAGGTAGGTTCTTTACCCAAAGGGTGGTTCGGGAGTGGAATGCCCTGCCTGCAGCAGTTGTGGATGCGCCAAGTTTGGTGGCGTTTAAGAGGTTAGTTGATAAGTATATGGAAGAGAAGGGAATGGTTTAGTTTGGAGGGGCATTGCTTTTTATATTGGTCGGTGCAACATCGAAGGCCGAAGGGCCTGTTCTGTGCTGTAGTGTTCTATGTTCTATGTTCTATGTTCTCCTCCTCCCCTCTAATTATCAAATGCCCTCCCCTCTCTTGGATATCACTGATACTTTGGTCAGATTTATAGTCTGTTCCTTTATAGTAAGGCACCTGGAAAGTCAGCATGCAGCCAGATCAGATGGCTGTTCGATTTAGAGTCAGAAAATGAGCTCAGTTGCATTCATCTTATGGTCCTGCTACAATTCCGTGCATTTGAAATGGCTGAGAAGCATTTGCATTTGATCACAGATGCTAAATGTGCTATAATTTTCCAACTGTTCACGTTGTAGTGACTTTGTCATCTTGCACTATATTGTGTGCATGATTTCTTGTTACAAAATGTTTTCAGATGTTTTTGACTTTAGCCACTGTAATCCCTGTAGATTGCATCATACAGAACGTGAGTGGTTGAACAGATAACATATGGTCCATCTGATCCCCTGGAATGGAAGGAAATTTTCCAGAGTTTTTCTTATTGGCTTTGTTTTTTAGCCTCTGCCAGGAGGTTACAAGGCTGCTGGATGTTAGGAATCGTTGGTTACCTGTCTGCAACCATCATGAATGTGGAGCAGACTTGATGAATTAGATGATCTTTTCCTGCCCATTGGTTTCTTATGTTATAGCAATATTTAAAAGTGTTGTTAACATTTTGATGCCCAATATATTTATATTTTACCAGTAATTGAGAATACCCTTACAACAACTTGTATTTGATTGAAATGTATTACTAATTCATATAAATGACGTGGAACAACAGAATTAGGAAAGATTAAGCAATCCAAATATATCTGAATAATATTTCTCAAGTTCACTTACAGTTTGATCTCGAACATGTGAATAAATACTTGGAATTTACTTGAAATATACTCTTATCTCCCCATGGATTTTGTGTGTCCATTACATTCTTACTCCTGAGTATATGGCATTCAAACCTTCAGCATACTTCTTTAAACCATTGCTGATGCATTGAGACTGTCTATTCATGTACTTTTTTAAGTATGTAGTAAAAACTGCTCGTAACTTGCACAATTAAGTGGAAAGCATTCATTCTGTAAACTGAGGAAATCAGGCATAATGCCCACAAAAATAAAGAATAAATGTTTGGATTCAAGGAAACTTGAATTTCACACACCTGCATGCAACAGCATATCCCCTACAGTGGTGAATAAATTAAATATTTTTGTCTGGTTTTAATTTAGTACCTGTCCTTTAAGTCCTATCATCAGCCTGGAATTTTGTTTGTTGGGATGGATAAGAAACAATGAAATAAATGAAGATTTCAGTGATATGGGATGTCTATTGAAATCAATGCTTTGACTTACCTTTGTCACATTTGTGAGACCACGCTGTGTGGTAGTTCTTGGGGTGATGAATGAATCGCCCTGTTCTGGGGCTTCCTGATTTTAGTGACCAAAAGACATCCCTTTCACTCTTAAGCTTCAATGAGCAGTATGTCCATGGATGCATCTGTGAATCTAACAGTTCTTTACCAGAGCTAGGTGGCTATATGGAGTAGAGGTTACAATCAAATTAGCTGTAATCTTATTGAATGGTGGAACAGGCTTGAGGGACCTAGTAGCCTAATCCTGTTCCTAATTTGTATGTTTGCATGTTCTTTATATTGCTTGACCACCTGCTCCCACCACTGAGGCTTCAATCCTTCTTTCTGTCTGCTGCTGAAAAGGTGATGGGCCATTTCATATGGCAGCTGCTTTTAAGGATTGGACCAAAATGGTGGAGTTGGTTTTAACCCTATACTCCCAGTGGAGACTAGGCAGTTGGACAGTTTAAACTGAACAGCATATTTATCTTCTCAGAAAATTCCACTTGCTTGCGCCTGCAATCTTAACCTGCAAAGTTCTGAAGTTAGCAGTTGAATGCCTCATGAATTTATGCAATTGCATTTTCACCCAGGTTTGAGTGTGCAGCTTTCACACCAGGTAAAAGCAGGTTAGTATCTGTCAGGAAACGTGAAATCCTAAAGTTAAGTCAAAAACTTTTCTTTACTGAGCTGGTTAGGATTGCTTCTTTGCAACCACAAGTCAAAGCCTTTCCTACCTCAGATTTTCCCAAAGCTCCCATCACCTTATCACTGTGACATCCTCTCAAAACTCTTTCCCCATTATTCATCTAAATACCAGGACTAGATATTGTGCAGCTACTCTGTCCCTTCTTCCTATCTGTTCCAGATGAATTTTAAGTTAGGATCGTTAGTTAAAATTGTCAGGCAGAAGCTGCAACCAGCAGGCAAGCAATTAACTCTTCAAAACAATTTTCCATCGGTAGCCCACTCTAGATTAAAAAAATCACCCCCTTCCCTCATATTGCAATACTGAAACATTGTCAGAGGTGACAAACGTTAGTTCAGTAATCAATTTAAATAATTGGTAGCCATTAACAAGCCTGTGGAAGTATTCAAAGCAAATCAAAGAATTCTCTGCTTTCCTGGCCAACATATTTTTGTTCAAATGAGCTTTTTTGTTTATGCTTGTTGATAAAATGTTTACCATACAAATAACCCTATATGTGGACATGGCTTTGAAGAATATAATGGACAAAGCTCCATATACATTCAATGGTGAGTTCATGTTTCTCATAAGAGCAAACAGAATAAAGGATACAAAGGTTGAATAAGTATCTTACTGTTAACCTCAGATTCTCCTCATTATAACTTCCATTTTTTAACAATAAACTTTACCATTGGTGTAGAATTGCAAGAATGCAGTAAACATTGGGCTTTGCATAGCCTATGTTTCTATTTCAAGAATTCCGTGTTACTTTATGAATGCACTTATAGTTGAAGTGTGTAATGCCTACCGTCAAACTGTCAGGGTACAGGGTACAATGCCTGTGGCATTGCTGATGTTGATTTGACACTCATCCATGAGTAGGTGCTTTCTTTCTATCTCAGCCTATATGCACAAATATTGAAAGGTAAAGCTTGTAAAACAAAGTTGATTATACTGTTCAAAGCTTGCAAAAGAAAATGCGCGATATCTGCATGCTGCTGTAGGGAAGAGCATTCTTCCTTTAATCCTGGGCTTCAGATTGCAAGGTAAATTTTCATCTTCACCACATGAATAATAATCTGATGGTGCAGGTTGTTTGTCTGTTAGAGAACCACTTCAGTTTTCGTTGGGATGAAAATCAGGTGTGTTCTGTGATGGTTGGGTATCTGCACCATCTGATTAACATTCAGGTCATGAAGGTGAAAGTTTACTGCATTGATTTGCCAAATAAAGGATGTTCTTTGGAATGTAGGTGCATTTTTTGAATTAATGTTATCTATGATGTATGCTGTTGCTGTGGAGATTGGGCTGTGAATTTAGAATCATTTAATTTTTTTATAATAAATTAAATGGGCCGAGATCAACAAACAAATCTCCTAAAATGTGGTTCAGTTGACAACTAAATATTAAATTTACAAACTCATTTGTAAGGTGACAAGTGTATCTAATTTGGAAAACAGGATGATTACACTGATATAATGCAGATCTTTATTCTGAGGTTGGAGTTTAGACTTATTACTCTGGCAGTGTGTACAAGAATTCTTCATGGCAAGTGATGTGCACATTAACTGATCTGGGAATGTGTGATAAAGTCAATAATGAGCATTTTTCATGCTCCACCTTGATTGTTGCATACTTGAATTAGCTGAGGGGATTATATTATCACCTATTTATACTAAGAGCAACATCTTGTACCCATGGTTACTCAAGCTGTTGAAGTGTGCATCACTTACTAAGTTCACTTTGAATTTTACATGTACACCTTTTCTTTTTCTACAACATAGGATTCTGATGATGATAGCAGCACAGGGCAGATTAGTGAAGGCCAGATGCCCAGATTTACTGCAGCAGCAGAAAGCATCCTGACTGGACAGTCACAATACATAAATCCCTTATCAACTAGTAGAGGCGCAAGCTTACTGCGAAGAAGGCATTCACCATCACCAGGACAGTTTGATACTCAAACAGGTAATCAGTGGGATATAGTTACCTCTTGAACGAGAACTGAATTATGTCTTGAGAAATAAATATCATTGTATTTACCTGTTACCTGACATGTTCAGTGTTTCAGTCAAACTTTCTTTTAGTTTGTTCATTGTCTCGGGCTTCATAGTAATCTGAGCAAGAATTCCTTTCTCAGCCATAAAACCAAGAACTGAGTACCAATGATTGGAATCACCCCTATCGTTTCCACTTTAGAAAATTTTCTCCCATTTGTAAGTTGCCTGACATTCCTTGGTGCTTTCTAAAGGATGTGGCTGTTCACCTGGTAGTAGTTGCTCTATACTATATTGTTGGTTCTATACTATTTTGTTGTGGCCTCAAGATGGCACCAGATTGACTCATTCTAATCTTCCCTGTGTTCTTAGTAACTTGTGCCTTGAGATCTTATCATGTTCGAGTCCAACAAGGCAAAAATTATCCTTCAGATTTTGCCTCTTTTATCTCTTCTCCTGAAAATACAGCTTCATACTTGGCACTCTTCACAGGCATTCTGCCACAATGCATTCTTCATATGTGAACATAGGGAGTAAGTGTAGGCTGAATATTTGAGTACATGAGATGCCATAATCAATTTTATGCTGTCCTCACCCAATAGCCAAACTGGCACATCTGTATCAAAGTCATTAATTCACAGTCAGGAGCAGAACACCAGGTCTGTTTTTATTTATCTTCCAGCATTTAAGCCCAAATTCTGTTACTATGCACATATATGATGGCATTGAGTGTAAAATTCCTTCTTGTAACCTCATAATCCTAATAGAACAAACTGTATGAAATCCTTATTACAATATCATTGACCATCAGAAATAGGAGCAGGAGTAGTTTATTTGACCCAGTAAACCTGCTGTACCATTTAATAAGGTCATAGCTGTTCATGGCCTTAGCTCTAAATTCCTGCCCCCCCACCCTCAAACTTGACTTTCTTGTCAATTACAAATCTGTCACACTTAGTCGTGAATAGATTCAATACCTAGTCTCTGCTACTCTTTGTAAAAGAGAATTCCAAAGACTAACAATCCTCTTGAGAGAAGAAATTCCTTCTCATTTATGTACTAAATGGGTTATCTGCATTTCTAGATTTCCCCAATAAAGGATACATCCTCTCAGCATCTGGTCTGCCAAGCAGCCTCAAGAGTCTTATACATTTCAATAAGATCACTTTTCATCCTTTAAAATTACAAAGATCATAGGCTCAACCTACTCAACCTTTCCTCATAAGACAACCTTTTCATCCCAAGAATAAATCCAGTGAACATTCTCCAGTGCAGTCATGTCACTCCTTAAGGAGACCAAAACTGTACATAGTACTCCAGATACGGTCTCACCAGTGCCCTAGCCAGCTGTAGCATGTCATTTCTACTTTTATACTCCCAATTAAGACCCACAATCCATTTGCTGTCCCCATTACTTGATGTACCTGGATGCTATATAAGAAGCATACATAAGATTACTCAGAATATTGCTTGTTTTTAATCTACACATTGGTTTATAAACTATTATTATTTATTTTGTATTTGCAAGAAGCATACTTATATTTTTGTTCTGTTTCTCTAACATTGAGGAAAGCTGAATTGTTTTGCATATATTTTCCTTCACTTGACTGCTTTATCCCTTTTAGGAGATTTTCACAGTGATAGTCAAGAGTCAGCCTTGAGAGGCGAGAGGGATCTTGCATGTTGTTTGGGGAATATTTAAATGCTGTCTATGCTTGTAGCAATGCCTACTTTTGTTAAAAGCTATCCCAATGCATGTTATATACGCAGAATATACAACGAAGAACTGTGGTAATAACGAAACTAAGCCACTTCATCTTTCTCATTTATTTTATATGTCCTCAGTACAATTATGAAACTACTAGGTAATGTTTGTGTTTGCGTATCCACTTAGAGTCTATTAAGAGGAAGCAGCTGTTTTATAGAATAACCACTTTTATTCATTAATATCCAACTTTAACATCTCATAATAAATGTTTTTATTAAAAAAATTAGAATGAATAACTTAGATTTCAAATAAGTTCATTCACAGTCCAAGTCCATACATAGTACTAATACTGCTGGGGCCATTGGCTGCACCACTGCCAGAACATCTGTTACAATGTTGTTTGGACTGAGACTTTGGTAAGCTCCTTTCTATCTTTTGCAATATGGGACAGATTTCCTCAACTTGTGTTACATTGAAATTTGTGGTAGTTATTTATGACAGCAATGCGTGCAAAGACTTACTAAGAATCTCATCAGCTTGAAGTAAAAACTGCTGCTAACTTGAGTGCAAATTAGCAAAAACAATTTGGGCCTGAGAAAAGCAGGGAATATACACCATCTATTTTGTAAACTCTATGTATCTTTTTGATGTTATGCAAATACACTTTGAAGCTATCAAGCCATCACTTATGTATGTTAAGCATAGCAAGTTAGGAGAATGTATTTGTGAAAACTTTTCTCTTAATTTATCAGATTTCAATTTAAAAAATTCAGAAGTACAGAAAATACATTGTCCATTTCAAAAAAGGAGAAATGAAAAAAATCCATAAGACACCAGAAATGGTGACTTTAGGGTCTCCTTTACCTGTGTTCCCCTATATATTTTGGGGTGTAAATTTACATGTATTTGGAGCTGGTGTAAATACAGGGGAATTGTACTTGCTAGTCATTTGCTTGTCGGTGAAGTTATATCAAAGAGAGCTAAGTGGGGTTTTGGCAGATGTAACTCATGGCACAAATGACAGAGGAAATTCGCTTGCCCTGATATTTTGGTGTAAAATCAACACAAGTCAGAAATAAGTGGATTTTCTTAGAAGAAAACAGGAAACCTCTGCTTCTGGAAATTCCAAGTTGAAGCAATGTTTTCCTTCCTTGGCCATCATTGCCTGTTTCAATCTATTTTGGTTTATATTACTAACACAGCCAGCATTGCTTTCAGTTAAAATTTGATTAAAGTATCAGCAACATTTTAATCTCAGCTTCTTTGCTCCATAGAATAGCAGGAATGTTGCTTGTTTCTTCTGGTCAGGTTCATGAAGAAATAATCAATGCAATGAAATTGATTTTTTTTTGCTATTCTTCCAATAACATTTAATCCCTGTAAACCTGTGTTTCTCTGTGGAAGCGGTAATTGCAACTGTATGTATAACCAAATAATGGAAAAATGATCAATTGCTTTTAATTTTTTTTGCTACAGAGGTGATATTGGCAGCAAATGCCATAAAGTAAAGTTTATCTATTCGTCAAAAATAAGGCTTACATCAACACTGCAATGAAGTTACTGTGAAATTCCCCTAGTCACCACAGTCCGGCACCTATTTGGATCAATGTACCTAAGCAGCTTGTCTTTTAGAATGTGGGAGGAAACCCAGAGGAAATCCATGCAGACATGGGAACAACATGCAGACTCCACTCAGACAGTGACCCAATCCAGGAATTGAACCCAGGTTCCTGGCGCTGTGAGGCAGCAGTGCTAACTATTGTGCTGCTATGCTGCCCAATCATTTTGCAACCTGATCTTCTAGTGGTGAATTTACATCACAACTTGTTGAAAATAATTGCAACCAGTATGGGAGCAGATAGGGAGAGCTGCATTCTTTGGTGTTTCTGCAATTCACAATGTTTTTATATTATTTCATTTTTAATACTTTGAATTATTGTATTCTTAGAGAAGAGTGGAAGAGAGTTTGATGCCAGCCATGGACCCATGACCCTGGCAGATCTTGAACTATGTCCAGCCCAAATACGTCCCGCCAGTCAAGTGAAAGGGTTGCCTCTGAAGACTCCTGTGATGGAAGATAGAGGACAGGTAAACATCTGAGAGGTCTGCTTGGACTGCTATTTCTGTTGTAGATGAACATTTTGCAATTGAAATAAATCACAAGTAATCAGAAAGGAAAACTGTCTATAACACATTTTGGAGCAATTTGAAAGTTAGTCAAAGTTTTAGAATTCAGAATATTATCTGCTGCAAAGGAACACAGCAAGCTCCCCAGACTACACAAATTCTGGTTGTTGCACCAGATTGATAGCAAATAGAAGTTTATCTGTCACCCTTAACCTTGCTTGTGCAAAGGACTGAGAATTAGATCAAAGGTTACCAATTATAAATGGACTGGATTGGAAAATGTAAAGACTTTAAAATTTAGGACTTGAACTTTAAGGGGGCAATTTTGAGCCTGCATTTTGTGCATGCGATCTTTGGTTGGGGCTCAAGATCCGACAAAATCCAGAAATTGTGAACCTTGCCAGTGAAATTGAAATTTCTGATTTTTGCTGCCCTTGCTGGCAATGTAACTAGGTTTGCACCCATAATAGGCAAGAACCTAATTTAAATTCATTTAAATAAATTTGAATATAGTTAACACCAACCCCTCCCAACCCCCCACACCCGGACTTTCCCTTCTCACTAAATTTTAATGTCAGCAAGCTTTACAACAGGTTCAGCCAGACGTTAGCCAGTTATGGAGATTCTCGCACCCACCCACCCACCCCTCCCCGGCATGGCAAAGGTGAGCTTGGTCTCTGGGGGAGAGGGAGATGATACACAGGATCCCATTGGCATATGTGCCGGGACTCATTTATTTGTGATGGTGGGGAGAAGCATTCGTGGGAGTGTTGGAGATGCTGGAGATGGGGATGAGGCTGATGTCAGTGGTTGCCAAACATAAAATGCCTCATGAACCAGCAGATTCAGGCATTCATTAAAAATATTCCATGATTATATGCCAGTGTGTTAATCTCTGGTGCAGTTTTATTAACACAGCCGAAAACAGGGTTACCACTAAAAATAATCACAATGGATAACACAATCTTAGAGAATTATTCAAGACAAACTGTTTGAACTTTTTACTAGTTACATTTGAATCTTGTAGTCAGCTTCTTAATAAATTAGAAAGGACATTAAAACAGATCTATTTATGTCCTTACAACTACAAAAAAGCTAAATTTTAAGAGTCTCCTGAAAGACTCACAAGCTCCTGCAGTTACTGGAAATGTTCAGCGGTGATTAATTCAATCTGGAAACATGATCAGGTTGTAGCATGGCTGGTTTTAAGTCCAAACATTTTGAAACTAGTGCACTGACTTCATTTGTGCTAGTTTGCTTGATTTCAGATCAACTGCAATGAAAAATGCTGCGCGTCCTCACAGAAACTAATGGCTGCAATTTTGCAGCTGTGTTAGCTATGAGCACAATTCTGTAATGGCCACTAAATCCTGTCAGATGTCTTGATGGCAAGATTTTGGTTTGAGATCTGATGATGTAATCAGGTTTCCATCCAGGAAGGGTGTGAGCCTACTTTGCATGCATTATTCTCTCATTAGCATGCCTCACAACACATCGTCTGTCCTATATATGTTCCCAACCACAAGTCGGGGATGAATATCCATGAAGAGCATAGCTGCTAGGAATCTAAATTGACCTTGCGATGGTCTATAAGTCCATTTGTGGGATCGATGCAGTTGAGGGGGCTGTGAAGTCTGACCTTTATTATGGAGGGATGACAGCAGCGAGCTTGCTAATAGCTGCTGCTTGAGTTACAAGTGTGCCTCTTAGCACTAAGGGAGGAATCAGTTATGCTGTTAATAAGCCGTGGCACTGATTGGCCCTCAGGAATTAACCCTTTGTTAACTCTCTATAGCGCTACGTCCAATGCTGAGCCTCAGTGAGGATGCTGGCAGACCTAATGCCTCAGAAACAAGGGCCAAGGGGTTCCCACCCACTCCCCACCTGCCCAGGATTTCCAGTTGCTGAATTAGAAGTACCATTGAACTCCCCCATTCCCAGTGTCTACCTCCGAAAATGAGCATTCAGGTGTGATCAAGAAATCCAAGACCCTCCTGAAAAGTCTTCAGTGGTCCCGTGCACATGGGAAGGTGGTCTAAAGATGCCCTCATCATGACACATTTCCAGGAGATGCAGAAATAGTGAGGATACGGGTGCCTCTTCTGCATGTGGCCACTCCTCTGTATCTTGGAGCTGGTAACGGGGAATCCATTCAGTGCAGCACCATAATGAAAACCTGCAATGAGGAAAGGGCTGTGATGCACTTCAGAGATACTGCAGATGTCTGATTCCTAAGTGGTTGCTGACAGCTTGCAGACTCCCTGCGGCTTGGATCATTTTAGAGCACTGTTGCACGGAGTTGGTCACCTCTGCTGATGCTGTCTCGTGTGGGGAGGGCTGGGAGTTTGGTTACTGAGTCATGTCAATGCGACGGAAACCACCTGCACTGAGATGGCACCATTGCATAGTGGGGATGGAGATGGTGCTGTAAATCTGAATGCAACTCTAACGTTAGATTGGTCATTGTTCTCACCAATGAGAGGAGATCAGGCAGCTTGTAAGTGGTTAACAAAAGGGAGTTATAACATATTATGAGATCAAATTGAGTGCTGTATATCCATAAGTGTCTAATGTCATCAGTGCCCACACTGCACAACTCCAATTTCTTAACCCTCCTAATCCCACTGCTGTGTCTAGGTGCCCCCCGAAGATCCATGTCTGAGGCGCCTGCTGCTGCCACACCTTGGCAGGTGGCCTCTGGAAGGCCAGGACCTGGAAGACCTGTGGCCTATTTGTGGGTGGCACAAGTGTGTGGTTCCAACCTATTCTGTCTGCTGGGCAGGAGGTGCCTCAGATTCTGGAAGCCACGAGTCACATGGATTGGATGCACCCAGGGTCTCCTGTCCATCTGCGGGTAAATGGCTGCTCTCCTCTGTAGCATCCAACATCTGTGTCAGAGTGCCCTCCATGAACCTTGGATCTGACTTTCCTGCTGCCATCCTCTTTTCTGGACGGTGAGCAAGTGCTGTAGAGCCATTTAGATTCACTGAACTGTTCAGCTGACTCCAGGATGGCCAATTCAGAGACATGCAAGGCATTATTCCCATGGGAAATAATTGTTTTTTTCAAGTGTCTTAACAATTCCAGCCTAGATTGCACTGACAGTGGGATTCATTCCGATTTGACACTCAGCCAAATTTGAGTTTCACCCAACGAATATGTGAATTATAAGGTTGTATGGTTTTGAAAGTAGAAGTTTTGCAAAATTGTGTGACCCAATAACAACAAATGATCTTCATGACTCACCACCATTTCAGATATCTGCTCATTGTTTTAATTGATTGAATGAGAAAAATAAAGTTCAGTTCAGAATAGTTCTTCAATTTCCAACATCCAAATTGTGATCATGCTGAAAAAAATCATTTTGATTCTGTTGTTGACGAGGTAAGAAAATTCCAGGCGACAGCTAGTTAAGGTAAAGGATCCTGTATCATCCTTGGGACAGTATGAGATATTTACAATGCTGTTGAAACAAACTGGGGTGCCCAAGGTTCTTCCTCATCATATTGACCTATTTTGGAGATGTGCCATCCATTTAGAGTGTGATATCACCTTCAGCACCTATGCACTAATCTGGCAGAGAAAAAAATTCATCTGCCCTTTGCCAAATCAAAGGCATGTAACTCAGGCAGGTTCGATAATGGCCATATGTTTCACTCTGCCAGGCTATCACCCAAAGCAGTGAAGGTGAAAATCTACCCATAATAGGTTCACGAGGAAATGTACCATGCTTACAATTTAGCCTTTAAAGTTTCAGACTGAAAAGGGTTATATCGTGTGAAGATGAGTGTCAAAGGCTTGAATTATTTATTCTAGCTACATATTTCAGTTTTGTAACCCAAATTTGTTACTTTCTCCTTTAGAATGTGCCTACCCTTAACATCAATAGAATGCTCATTAATCAGCAACTATCCTCATGGCCATTCAACTGAGATTTCCAATTTGGATCCAATTACACTGGATATGGGCATTCAATGGTTTATGTTCACATGCACCGAGCCCTCAGTTGGAACTGCACAAACTTGTTTCCCAGTAGAGCATTACATCCCATTGTTTTGGGAAGGATTTGAGTTAAGGCTCCTAAACTGACAGTGCAGCATGCCAAGCAACTGTGCTACCTCAAATATATGTGTACTACATATATTTACTTGACTTTTTAACTGTGGATTTGGAATAATCCAAAGAAACAGCAAGGATTGCACACCATGAACTAATATCATAATGTCAAATTATTGAATAAACTTAAGTTTATGAGGAATAAGTCATGACAAATTCTCATGTAATTTGTTCATTATATACCACAGTAATGTGATTTCATATGAACCTCCCAGGGATTTATCTCCTTGAAAAGTCTTCAGTATTTATTCAATTAAATGTAAAACAGTACTTTGGCCTCACTCATGTAAAACTGACTGTTGCTCAATGAAAACTGCTACACTCTGTGTAGCAAGATTCTCCTGTGTAATTATATCACATCCATAATTTAAGTGCATTTTATTATAGCACATTTTATATTTGTGACGAGCCCTGCCCACTTGATTCCACTGCAATTCCATGCAGTAGAGCCTCAATTATCTAGTTTGACTGGGACTCTATGCTGTCCTGGTAATGAACTTATTTAGAGAATCAAACAGAAAACCAGGTTTTCTTTTTGTTACGTATTGTACTGTTGTGCACCTTAAATGCGATGTAATTTTCAGAATTTATGAGAAAGGGCATTATTCAGCTTGGGCGATTGAACAATGCAGATGATTGGCATATAGATAATTGATTCTCCACTGTTCCTGCTCTCCGGTGTATAAAAGGAATTTGACTTCATGACTCTGTGGTGAAAATTGACAAAGTTGTTCTTCATGTAAGAGGGGTGAGAGACCGAATTTGGTGGAGGCGTAGCACTGCTAATGGAGGAAAGCATTGGTGCAATATTTAAAAATGACCTTGGTTCAGGAAGTCAAAATGTAGAATTTGTTTGATTGCAGTTGAGAAGTAGTAGGGGAAAGAAATAAGTAGTGGAAGTGGTCCACAGCAATCAAGATGATGGACATCTTGTTAAAGTCTCTAGAGATTATAGAATCATAGAATCCCACAATGCAAAAGAAGACCATTTGGCCCATCTAACTTGCACTGACAACAATCCCACCCTATCACCACATATTTACCTTGCTAATCTCCCTGACGTTGAGAGACAATTTAGCCTGGCCAATCCATCTAACCCACACATCTTTTGGACTGTGAGAGGAAACCCAAGCAGACACAGGGAGAACATGCAAATCCCACACAGACAGTCCCTCTAGGCTGGAATTGAATATTATGTTCATTATCATCTAATGAACATAATAATATATTCATTACATTGTTATATAATAGGGGACAAAGGAAATCTCCTTGTTTAATCCCTTTTCTGATTGGAATAAGAATTATCTACAGGTCCCCTAACAGTAACCACAATCTAAGATGAAGTATATGAGAAGAAATATTGGGTGCCTGTGATAAAGTGACAAAAATAAATCTGCATATAAATAACAAAAAATAGGCAGTAGAATCCTAGATAGGGAGTTCATAAAATGCTTTTGAAGTAGTTTCTTTGAGCAACACATCCCGGAACCAACCAGAGAGCAGCTTATCTTAGACAATTTGATCAAATTTTATATCCAGTTCGAAAGGACGAAGAGTGGGTCTCAGACTAGTATTTGAAACTTAGATAAGAGCAGCTTTGTGGATATCAAAGCTGAAACAGCCGAAGTGAACTGAGATGGTCCTCTAGAGAGTGAGAATGTGAAATTAATGATAAGTAATAAGGAAATGGCAGATGAAATGAACAGGTATTTTGTTTCTGTCTTCATTATGGAAACATCCTGGTAATGATAAATCAATAGATAGCAGGGAGAGAGGAATTTGATGAAATTACATGAGGAAAGCCGTGTTAAGAAAACTGATGGAACTGCAGGCCGATAAGTCTCCAGACCTGATAGACTTCATTCTAGTGTCTTAAAAGAGATGGTTAATGAGGAAGTGGATGCATTTGTGTTAATTTTACAAAATTTGCTAGGTTCTGGACAGATCACATCAAATTGGAAAGTAACAAATATGACCCGTCTATTCAAGAAAGACGAGAGGCAGAAAACAGGAAACCATAGGCCAATTAGCTTGATGTCTGTTCTGGGGAAGGTATTAGAATTGATCATTAAGAAGATTATAGCTGGGCATTTAGCAAAACTAAAGGTAATCAGGAAGAGTCAGTACAATTTTGTGAAAGGGAAACAATACTTAACCAATTTATTGGAATTCTTTGAAGGAGTAAGATGCACTGTGGATAAAGGGAGCCTATAGATGTACTATACTCAGATTTCCAAAAGGCATTTGCAAACTGCCATATAAAAGGTTATTTTGCAAAGTAGGAACTCATGATATAAGGGGTAAGAAATCAGCATGGACAGTAGATTGGCTGGCTGACAGAAATCCGAAGGTATGCATAAATGGGTCTGTTTCTGATTGGGACGTTTGAAAAGTGGCGTCCTGCAGGTTTTTGTGCTGGTGCCTTAGCTTTATATAATTTATATGAGTGACTAAGATGAGTGCAGCAAAGGGATGGTGGCTAAATTTGCAGATAACACAAAGATAGATAGGCAAGTATGTTATGAAGTGGACATAAGGAGTTTGTAAACAGATGTGGATAGTTGAGGAAAAGGGCAAAAAAATCTAGCAGATGGTGTAGAATGTAGGAAAATATGAAGTTGTTGACTTTGACAGGAAGAGTTAAAAAGCAGAATATTACTTAAACAGGGAACGACTACAGAATTCCAAGATGCAGAGGGATCTAGGTGTTCTCGTGCATAAGTCACAAAAAGTTAGTATACAGTTGCAGCAAATAATTAAGAAGGTGAATGGAATGCTATTTTTTATAATGAAATGAAATGAACATAAAAGTAAGATTGCATGGTTATACAGGGCATTGGCGAGACCACATCTTTAATAGTGTTGCAGCTTTGGTCTCTTTCTTTAAGGAAGGATGTAAATGTATTAGAGGAAAATCAGAGGAGGTTTCTTAAATTGATACCTGGAAAGGTTAGATCAACTGGGCCTGTTTCCATTGGAATTTCGAAGGTTGAGGAGCAACTTGATTGAAATAAATAACATCCTAAATGATATTAACAAGGTGGACTTAGAAAATATGTTTCCTCTTGTGGGTGAGTCCAGTACTAGGGGGTACTGTTTTAAAATTGGGGGTTGTCTTTTTAGAACAGAGATGAGGAGAAATATTTTCTCTGAAGATTGTGTGACTTTGGAATTTTCTGCTTCAAAAGGCAGTGGAGGTGGGGTCATTAGATATTTTTAAGATAGCGGTTGATGGATTCTTGTCAGGCAAGAGAATCAAAGATTGTTGGGGATAGATGGGAATATGGAGTTCAAAACAAATCAGATCAGCCACTAACATTCAGAAAACCCACCCACTCCTAAAATTTATAAATCATGCTTCAGTTGACCTACCACAGGTTTCTCCTCAGTCGTACATATTTGCTGCGATGTTAATACAGCTGACTCATTCGTAACATTCATACTAATGGAGCCTCACTGTTCTTTATCTGCGTACACTTGCACATCATCTGAGGACTGTACAATGGTTCCAATCTTAACAAAGAAACATGAAACATTGATGTAATTCTCCCATTCCTATTAATAGCAAGAGCCTTTGCTGGCTGTACTCTTCCATGAGGATAAACAGAACATAGAACTTTACAGCACAGAATAGGCCCTTCGACCTTCGATGTTGCGCCGACCAATTAAGAAAAAGCAATGACCCTCTAACCCAAACCATTCCCTTTTCATCCATAAACTTATCTTCTAATCTCTTAAACGCCACCAAACTTGGCGCATCTACAACTGCAGCAGGCAGGGCATTCCATACCCTTACCACCCTCTGGGTAAAGAACCCACCTCTGACATCCGTCCTATAATTACCATCCCTTAATTTAAAGTTTTGTCCCCTCATGCTAGCTTTCTCCATCCTACGAAAAAGGCTATCACTGTCCACCCTATCTAAACCTCTAATTATCTTATATGTTTCAATAAGGTCTCCTCTTAGCTGCCTTCCTCAAATCCCTCAGCCTCTCTTCATAAGACCTGCCCTCCATACCAGGCAACATCCTGGTAAACCTCCTCTGTACCCTCTCCAATGCCTCCACATCTTTCTTATAATGCGGGACCAGAACTGCACACAATACTCCAAGTGCGGCCGCACTAGAGTTTTGTACAGTTGCAACATGACGTTGCGGCTCCGAAATTCAATCCCCCTACCAATAAACGCTAAGACTCCGTATGCCTTCTTAACAACCTTATCGACTTGATTGCCAACTTTCAGGGATCTATGCACATATACACCAAGATCCCTCTGTTCATCAACACTGTTAAGAGTTCTACCATTAGCCCTATATTCTACACATTTGTTATTCCAGTCAAAGTGAATTACCTCACACTTTTCCGCATTAAACTCCATTTGCCACCTCTTGGCCCAGCTCTGCAACTTGTCCAAGTCTCTCTGCAAACTATAACACCCCTCTTCACTATCTACCACTTCTCCGACTTTGGTGTCATCCGCAAATTTACTAATCCATCCTTCAATATCCTCATCCAGATCATTTATAAAAATTACAAACGGCAGGGGCCCCAAAACAGATCCCTGAGGTACACCACTTGTAACTGAACTCAATGATGAATAATTTCCATCAACCATCACCCTCTGTCTTCTATCAGCTAGCCAATTCCTAATCCAATTAGCTAAATTACCCTCAATCCCGTACATCTGCATTTTCTGCAGAAGCCTTCCATGGGGCACCTTATCAAACACCTTACTAAAGTCCATATATACCACATCAATTGCCTTATCCCCATCCACCTCTTTGGTCACTTTTTCAAAAAACTCAATAAGGTTAGTAAGGCATGACCTACCCTTCACAAGTCCATGCTGACTATCCCCAATCAATTCGTTACTCTCTAAATAACTATAAATCCTATCCCTAATAATTCTTTCCAATACTTTGCCCACAACAGAAGTAAGACTCACCGGCCTATAATTCCCCGGAAAGTCTCTATTCCCTTTCTTGAACAATGGGACCACATTCGCTATCCTCCAGTCTTCAAGCACTATACCTGTAACAAACGATGACCTGAAGATCAGAGCCTGAGGCTCTGCAATCGCCTCTCTCGCCTCCCAGAGAATCCTAGGGTAAATCCCGTCCGGCCCAGGGGACTTATCTAACTTCAAACCCTCAAGAATATCTAGCACATCCTCCTTATCTACTTCAATACTTTCCAGTTTGCAACCCTGTATCCCAGTGTTCTCCACAACTACATTTACATCTCCCTGCTTGAATACCAAAGAGAAATATTTGTTCAGTGCCTCTCCAATCTCTTCAGGCTCCACGCACAACTTCCCACTGCTGTCTATGACTGGCCCTAATCTTGCCTTAACCAATCTTCTATTCTTAACATATCTAAAGAAAGCTTTAGGATTCTCCTTGATCCTATCAGCCAAAGTCTCCTCGTGTCCTCTTTTAGCTCTTCTCAACTCACTCTTTAGCTCCCTCCTGGCTAATCTATAGCTTTCCAGTGCACTAACTGAGCCTTCAAGCCTAATCCTGACATAAGCCTCCTTTTTCCTTTTAACCAGCGAATTAACTTTTTTAGTACATCATGGCTCCCTTACTCGGCCATTTCCTCCTTGCCTGACAGGGACATACTTATCAAGGACTCACAGCAGCTGTTCCTTGAATAAGTTCCACATTTCAGATGTTCCCAGTCCCTGCAGTTTCCTAGTCCAACCTATGCACCCTAATTCTCTCCTAATGGCCTCATAATTACCATTCCCCCAGCTATAACTACTGCCCCCAGGTTCGTGCCTATCCCTATCCATCACTAAGGTGAATGTAACCGAATTGTGGTCACTATCACCAAAATGTTCACCAACTTCCAAGCCTAACACCTGGTCTGGCTCATTGCCCAGCACCAATCCAATGTAGCCTCACCTCTAGTTGGCCTATCTACATACTGAGTCAAAAAACCTTCCTGCACACTTTGTATAAAAACTGACCCCTCTAACGAGCTAGAGCTAGAGCTATTCCAATCAATATTAGTAAAGTTAAAGTCCCCCATAACAATTACCCTATTACTTTCACTCCTGACCAGAATTGACTTTGCAATCCTTTCCTCTACCTCTCTAGAACTTTTAGTAGGTCTATAAAAGACTCCCAACAGGGTGACCTCTCCTTTCCTGTTTCTAATCTCAGCCCATACTACCTCAACAGACAAGTCCTCATCAAACTTCCTTTCTGTCAATGTGATACAGTCTTTGACTAATAATGCCACTCCTCTCCCCCTTCTACCTCCTTCTCTACTCTGACTGAAGCATTTGAACCCCGGAACCTGCAACAACCATTCCTGTCCCTGCTCTATCCATGTCTCTGAAATGGCCACAACATCGAAGTTCCAGGTACTGGTCCAAGCTGCAAGTTCCTCCACCTTATTGCGAATACTTCTTGTATTAAAGTATACGCATTTCAAACCATGCCCTACTCCACCCGTACGCTGCTGTGCTTTACAGTTCTCATCTATGACCCCCCTATTCTCGTCCCTCTTAACATCCAAACTACTCAGGATCCCACCTTGCCTCTGAATCAGTTTAAACCCCCCTGCATAGCCTTTGCAAATTTTCCCCCCAAGATATTGGTTCCCCTCTGGTTCAGGTGTAGACCATCTCTCTTGTAGAGGTCCCACCTATCCCAGAATGAGCCCCAATTGTTCAAGAACCTGAACCCCTCCTTCCTGCACCATCCCCGCAGCCACGAGTTCAAACATTCCCTCTCTCTGTTCTTCTCTAAACTATCCCGTGGCACAGGCAAGAGTCCAGAGATAACCACTCTGTCTGTTTTGGCCCTAAGCTTCCACCCCAACTCCATAAATTTCTGTTTAATATCCCCTTCTCTTGTCCTACCTACATCATGTGTCCCTACATGAACTATGACTTGGGGCTGACTCCCCTCTCCCTTAAGAATCTTGAAAACCCGCTCTGAGACGTCCTGGACCCCGGCCCCTGGGAGGCAACACACCAGCCCTGAGTCCCGTTCATTACTATTTACTCTCTGGCTCACCCCCAGAGACCTGCTCCCTTTGGCTATCTCCAGTTGATTCTTCCTCAACTGTAGCCTCCAGGACAGAAAACTTATTTTGGAGGAGAACAGCCCCGGGGGTTTGTCTCCCCGATTGCTTCTTACCCCTCTTCCTAATAGTTACCCAAGAATCTCTTTTAGGAGTGACTATCTCTTTGTAACTCCTGTCAATATCCGCCTCAACCTCCCAAATTATCCGGAGTTCCTCTAATTCCAGCTCCAGCTCCTTAACACGATCCTCAAGGAGCTGCAAATGGACACACTTCCTGCAGGTATAATCAGCAGGAACACTACTGGTGTCCCTCACCTCGTACATACCACAGGAAGTGCAATGTACTGCCTGCACTGCCATCTCTGATACTTTAATTTCCAGGAGAGAGAAAAAAAAAACTTCCCACACACTTTTATTATTAGGTTAGTGGCAGAGCAGGCTTGAGGAGTTGACTGGCCTACTTCTGCTCTTAATCCATATATTTGTATATCTTTATAGGATGACTTTATTTTCTGCTTCCATCCATATATAAGTGAAAATCAAACCATAAAACCTCTGCAGTGCAGAGGAAGGCCATTCGGCCCACTGAGTCTGCATCGACTCTCCAAGAGAGCATCTTACTCAGCGCCTGCTCGCCCTCACTCCCTTTTTTATCCCCATAATCTTGCACATATACATCGTCTTCCCATCTAACCTTCACATCTTTAGACTGTGCGAGGAAACTGGAGCACTGGAGGAAACTCACACAGAGACAGGGAGAATGTGCAAGCTCCACACAGACAATCACCCTCGGCTGGAATTGAACCTGGGTCCCTGACACTGTCCAACAGCAATGCCACCGTGCCACTCTCCTAAACCTTTCAGATTTTTAAAAATACTTCTCAAGACCTTGTCAAACTCCCCGCCAATAAACTCTGAAGATAAATTGCAATTTTACTCCCTAGATCAGTTTGCTAAGTTGTTCTCACTGAGGAGGTCAGGCACTGCACCACACCATTATCTGTCTCTCTGGTCCCAAGAATTTAACTTACCCAAATTGAAGACTATCTGAATGATACAAAAAAACCCAGGTTTCTCATAATTGGCTTTCTATAACAAAACCACAAACAGGATTTTCCTCAAGGGCTTCTGGATCCTGCTGTTAGGCTAAAATGGAGTTAAAATTTCCCGGAATTGGTCAATTAATGCCTAGCTGTTGGCCCAATTAAGAGTGGCAAGTGGGCTCTCAAAGCTGAGGAACCATTAGGAAGCCCTCCAACACTCCAGAAACATATGGATAAATAGTGGCAGAGCAGGTTTTACTGTATGTGAGGGACAGGACACCCCAAATGCAGCCACCCGTGTGAGTGCCAGCTTGGTGCCGCAGGAAACCTTTCCATTGGGCAACCTATTGCTGAGTTCAAACCAGCCAAACAAGAACGACCTCTAAGGCACCAGGAAACGGCCTTTCGGAATGGATTTAATAATCGCTTAACAAGGTGAAGTAGCTACCTCTCACTTGCTGATTGGGAAACTTGCCAATGTCATCCACCCACCGTTCCACCTCCATGCCCGCCTGCCTCTGGCCCACATTCATCGGGAGGGGGCTAAAAAATAATTTCCAACTACACCAACATTTTGTTACATTGGATGATTGAAAGTAATTCATACAAAGTATTTGAAAAGTAGTTTTAGTAAATTAATTTGAAAAGAACATACTTTGGGGTTAGCGTTTGATTCCTGACTAAGGCACCAGTTGTTGATGGAAGTCTTGTGAAAAGTGACTATGACTTCATGTGACTTGTTGCAACTTTCTTTAGGGCAATGACATACCAGCGATGGAGCAAAAAACAGGAACTGCACGCCTGATAAAAGTCGAAAGTAGAACCACGGATACTGTACAGCCAAGTAAGTCACTGTCAGTGCATCTCTTGTGCCTGGAGTCTGGTTACTGAGTTGTGTTTGTTGACTGAAGCATTTGTCAACAGCAGCAGTGCTATAGTTGGATGCAATTATTCAAAGCTTTTCAGAAAACCGGCTGAGAGTCTTTCAAATTTAAGAACTATCCCCAAGGAATATACAGTGGAAGTTTGTTTTCCTCTTGGGAGCAAAAACCTCATCTTGAAACAAATGAAGCTGTTTCAAAGTATACAATCCAATTTGCAAAGTTATAGCATTTCTGTTAGTGTTTCACGGTTAATTCAACGTTGAAATGGGATCAAAAACATTTTCAGTATTTTGAGGAAATCAAATGTCTATGTTGTCATGTATTTGTTTCATTTTTATAGCTTCTACCATTTTTCACTGACTCAAGTTCTAATAGTAATAAATTATTTTATAGCGTGCGGAAATACCAACAGAAATTCTAGAAGTGTTATACAATCTCCAGCCGACTGTGAAAAACTCATGAATTTATTCATCACTGAGATTGAGAACATCAAATAGCTGCCTGTGATGCATCATTTCTTTCCCTTTTCCACAAGTACCACCCCCACCCCCCGTACACAACCAGAAACCCCACCTTATAGTAACTTCTTGCAGGGGGTACCAGAGGTTCTGAACCTGAGGTAATATCTGGCATATAGCCCAGAAACTGTAACAGGCACATTGAATTAAAGACTGTCCAGTCCAGATTTTCATCCCGGGTTGGGTTCCCCACGGCGGCAGATTTACTGACCTGGCAAAGAAGACCTTGTGAAAATGGCCGTTCGCAACAGGGATTTTTGTTGGGGAAAGATTGGA
The DNA here is from genome assembly GCA_024679065.1 of Sphyrna mokarran. Taxonomy (NCBI): domain Eukaryota; kingdom Metazoa; phylum Chordata; class Chondrichthyes; order Carcharhiniformes; family Carcharhinidae; genus Sphyrna; species Sphyrna mokarran. Next base: position 41,662,112 of record JAGIQG010000015.1, read on the forward strand.
AAAGGAATTAGCATGGGCAACCCCAGAATAAAGATGCAGGCTGCCAGGTGTGGAGGTGGACTGGGCTCCTGCATTGTTTTGAAATATGTTAATAAATGACAATAAAACAAAAAAAATCCATCCGCCCTCAACTTTTCCCCACAAACACACTTCATGCTAACCTATGCCAACCCATAGCTCTTCACACCATTATGTTTCTCAGTGCTCTTCTATCTACTCCCCATTTTCTCATGACATCTTAGTGCCAACCTATGTCCACCACCCTTTGCCTTCACCTCCTCCATCCTTGTATCTTTGAACAATTCCTTGACAGCTTTGACACTTCCTGGACAGCTTTAATAGGTTTGACACTTTAATAGTTCCTTGATGGCTGGACATTTCTAATGCGTTTGTGCATAAAAGTTGCATAATCATGTTCACTTTAACATTCCCAAAGAATGCCATATCTCTCCATAAGACAGCCTTATCTCTCCCAAAGGATACACGATCACCCCCAAAGGTGCCCTGGGACCCTATCCATAGGGGTACCATGGCTATCCAAACACATGTACAGAGTTCAAACCTCCTCTTATCTGTTTAATTAGCACACTCCTGGCCTTCCAAATTGCATTTCAGTGAGAGCAGCTGTTGGTTTAAATGACTAATTATTCATCGTCTGTGAACAAATCCTTGCTCAACTCCAGTCCTGTCCTGTGAAGATGGAAAATGTTGGATTGAGGAGCAGCATTTAGTATTTTTGGCTATATCTGGCATTTTCGCTGCCACAGAGAGCCTCTCCCTCATGGTGAAAATCCAGGCCTAAGTGACCCTAGGTGGCTGTAACTAATGTCTTTTGTAAACTGTGGGGCCCCACGGTGACCCAATAGGCCATGCACAAGTCAGCCCCTTACATTCCCATCTGTGAGCAGCCAAGCAAAATAATTTAGTGGACTCCACATTTAAATAAATTGCTCGTGCCCTTTGAAAAGAGTTAGGACTGCTTTTTAAAAATCACTATATGGCCGCCTCATCTGCTACAGTCCCTAAATCATGTGAAGGTGTCGTCCAACAGTTGCCAAACACTCTCATATACCTCACCCCAAATGTATGTGATTCCTCACCATCCACAGAGATGTATTTTCCAACACAAGTCACTTGGGAAACAGTAGCTAATTGTTTATTTTCATTGCCCTCTTTAGCCGAGGATATGAGATCAATTGAGTGCTCCTGTCCCCACACCATTCTGGTTAAACAGGGGAGTCATGATGTGGAGATGCCTGCATTGGACTGGGGTAAACACAGTAAGAAGTCTCACAACACTAGGTTAAAGTCCAATAAGTTTACTACCAAATGAACTTCACAGACTTCTTACTGAGTAAACAGGGGAAGCCAGAGACTGAACTGGAACCTTCCTGTCTTTCTATATCTCAGTGCCGCAACTGATGGCAAATTTACTTACTGATGCAGCTGAACATTCAGTCTGTTCTTAAATAGGATTGTAAAGGCTGCATTTTTGAGTGGAAAAGTCAGTTAACCTTTTCCCTGCCTCAGTGTAGTGTAATGCTTCTGATCCTGAGAATTGATGCCACATGCAATCTGGGCAGGATTTTCTGAATTCACTAAATTGCCTAATTATTCAGGTCTTTGCAGGTCTCTATCAGGGTGCATGAGCAGAATCCTAACATCATTTATAGTGAACAAAGAAGGAGGTAAAACTGGTAATGGCAGGATAGGAGGTACAGATGGGCAAATTGAGATAAAAGATGCAGAGGAAAGCAAACATTCCTCAAATGTCACTGTCCCTGTACATATATCAATATTATAAATCTTATATAGAAAGATCACCATTACTGCTCAGAGTACTCGAACTTAAACATTGCCAAAGAAAACAAAGTGTACAGCAATGGCTTTGAGCAGTGGGTAAAATTCTTTTACATACATTATAGGAAGGAAGATCATTGCAGTTTTAGGAAAAGGGACCCCTGCTAGAAAAATGTTGGGAGAGTTAAGGAATCCGTGCAGTCTCAGTAAGAGGTGGCGCAGGATTCTCTGGCCTCCTCATGGCATGTTTGTTGTGGTAGGAGGTGGCCTGCTGCTGGCTGGTAGCAGAATCTTATGGTCCTGCCATTGTCAATGGAGTTTCCCACTGACTCCACCCCACATTTCCAGCAAACCTGCAGTGGGAGCACATTGTCAGTGGGACCAGAGGATCCTGCTAGAGTGAGCAGCCAGAAAGTCATAGACTGTGGGGCAAGGACAGGAGGCACATTGGCCTGATTCAAGAAACATGGGGCTGGATTTTACCAGCTCTCTGGATGGGCGAGGACTCATAGGGATATAACATGATCTGGGAAGGTGGATGGACGAAATTTCCAAAGTTCTTCTGCGACCACTTTATCAGTGGCGAGGAAAGTGGAGGGCAGTTCTCCCGCCTGTAAATCAATTGAGTCATTTGAAGAATTCTTCCCAAGAGCTCTCCTGGCTCTTAGTCAGCAGTGGGTGCAGCCTCTGCCATATGGGGAGATGGCTTGGCAGCCTCCACAAAGGGGGGCACTCTCTATTTTACGTAGACTTTTGGCCCCTGGCAGTCTTCCTTGGCAATAGTGCTGCCTGCCCTCACCAGCCCAAACTACATCTCCATTCCCCCTTGCCAGTAACTGCTTGACTGGCCCTGGATACCAGATATCACTTACTTGACTGTGAGAGCACATATCCATTGATGTAATCTCCTACCTGAGGCTCAGTCCATCACAGGCCACTGCTCACAGTGACACTAATGAGTTGTAGACCCTCTGATCAGCTGACAGATTTTGGGACAGGTCGCTGTCCTAAATTAGGATGACAAGCTGTGACCCTGAGTCCAGCTGCCATCACGAAATTCTGTCCACAAAATACAACACTGAAGATAATTGAAGTCTGTGAGAAGACAAGACAATATGCAGTGAGCTTTTTAATAATATTGTGGTTCCTGAGTTTCAAACTTTGTATGAATTAAATTCATTTTGTTTTGCTGTCTCAGTAAACCATACCATGTATGGCAGGGGTGAAACTATGATCAAGCAGGTGGTTTGCCCAGGATGAGGCTAGCCCATTGCACTTCAGGTGTGCTGATGCCTGCGATGTCCCCAAATATGGGATACTCGACTGCAAAATTTGTATATGCTTGTAGGAAATAATTTTGTTTCAGTTCTGTATTTTCACTGCAACTTCTAGTCTCCAGCCTATTTTTTTTCTCCTATTTTCACAGCAGTGGAGGTGACAAGGTAGCAGCAGCCTATGGGTCAGAGTGGCTGCCTTTATTTATTACAATTTGTAGGGAATCCATGGCAACATGTATCCTACTGGATGGTTTGAGTACTTTCTGTCTGCAATGGGACTGTTTATTAAAAAGGTTTATAATGTGTTAATGACCAGATGAGATGCAGTAATATATTGCAAAGCAGAATAAGTCAGTGTGGAAAGTGCACGCTTAATTAAATTTTGTTCTATTGTATTTTCTCTTTTAAAGCAAACTTATTCATTCATTGATATTACTGAAATTAAATCATTTCTAATTAGTGAGAGCATTCTTGGTGCAAAATAGTTTCCATTCAAGAAAGTGTATTGGCACCGAAAAACATAGAGTGCATCTGTAAGGAACCTGCATTGTTGACTCTGGCTGTTATTGTGGGAATAAGGGAATGTTCCTTAATGGTGGTAAGCACTATCTGGTGCATTGACCATAACAGGAAGGCCAACATATCCAGCATAAAATTTCCTCAACTAAGGTTGTGCCAGTTTTCTAGCCTGAAAAGAATGATCAGTTACTCTCTTAGCATCTATAAAGGTTCACTTCAGTGGTATATATTCAACCCAATTAGCCTGCGGAAGGTTTGAGCCTGCAGTGAGCTCGACCTGCTAGGACTAATACCCCTGATTTGATCAGGTGCACTGGGGTCCTCTGATAGCCTGGGCAAGTGAACTCCCAGTGTAGAGAGTCCTAGGCCTGGCATTGACCCTTTATGACAATGGCTGTTTTTGGATCATGCAAATCTCCCCTTCACCCCCAACAGATTGTGCAAGGTATCCAGGGTACCTGGATCCCAGGTTTTATTTCAGGTGTGGCTATTGAATTGAGGCAAAGAAAGGGAAATGGAATAATCTAAGTGAACAGATTTGAAGGGCTGAATGGCCTACACCTGTTACAATGTCTAGATCCAGACTGCTGCCAAATATATTGAGGAATTATGTTGAATCAGCTGTGGATCTTCAGGGTCATTAAATCAATACTCATGTTAAAAGTTTCAAGTTTATATGTTGTTCTCTAATTTTCTTTCTTGATCATAGCATTGCAGGCATATTCAGAGATAAAATACATTGTAATAACCTATTTTGTTCACTGGAGAGCAGTCTAAAGATTAAATTGCTTTCAGTTGCTATATTCTGTATCACCACAAGATGGCAGCTGTAGTCAACTGTACAATGGCTTTATCGTAAATGCAGCAAATATGCTGTATTAAAGGATATGGAGGGAGTTTTAATATCTACTGCTGAAGAAATCTGATATTTAACTGCCGGCAGTCCAACTTTCTGTAGATTATCCAAATGCTTCTCATTTGTATGTTGTGTCGCTACACACAGATTGTGATTTCCTGTCAGCAGTGTGTCCCCATGGTGACATCTGGTGCAAAGTAAAATACTCCAAAAATCTGACTGCTCCACAGCTCATCTGCCACAGCACTTCCGCCTTTGTGAAAATAACAGCATTTCTAATCAGCAATTGTGACAAAAAAAAGGAGAGGATGTGCCTGATCGGCCGCATAAGAGCTTGCCTATGATTCCCTGTACTGCTAGTTTAGGTCTTAGCTCCTCTGTTGAAGAGGGGAGTTGACTCCAAGCTGAAAGGGGAGTGTTGCAGAAAAACTGATCAGTCTCATGGATTGCCTTGTGTTTGTCTCCAGTGTGCAGTTGGTAGAAGTCTGTGAGTTGTAAGCTGTTTCCCTTCCTAGCTATGGAATGGCTGAGAAGCAAAATGAACGGAGGGTTAATACACAAGGTTGTGCATGGAAAAGCATAATATTTGTGAACATTTAGGAATGTATTTTACATCTTACCAAATACCTCAGAAAGCGTTTAGCATGTATTGTCAAATTGAAGCCTTTTGAGATTTTTAAGAGTAACTAATCCCAACTCTCAGCGCACTGAATTTTAATCCATTAACAGTGCCCTTTTCAAAACTGCTGAAAATTTATCACATCTCTTTGAAGAGTGTCAAATCGCTTTGACATGCAGTGACTGTCATATTGGTAAACTCAATGGCCATAGTGAGCACGGTAATTTGCCTTAAATTAAATAAGTGATTAGCTAATGTGATTTTGTTAGTGTTGGCTGGAGGAGGAAATAGGCTGGAGCACTGGGAAAGTGTCCTGCTTTCCCTTGAATAATGATATGGGGTTTTCAACGTCTGCTTGATTCACCAAAGCAAGCAGATGAAGGCATGGTTTAAGAATCATTCACTTGACAACAACACAGCATTGTACACCCTCAGTGTTGTGTTGGAATGTCAGTCCATATTGCATGAAAACATTTCAGAACTCAGTAGGTGAGAGAGTTACACATTGGGCTAAATTAAACCAAGAGTTTTATTTTTCTTGCTGTCTTGTCACTGGAACTCTTCATTTTCATTTCATTTCGTAAGATTAAACCTTTATTGTTCTTGCCCTGCCTTCCTGCCACTACGTATCTCTGTAGGTGAGAGATTAACACATTTACAATCTGAACGTCTCCATGGATATTGCCAGAGCCATTTCATATGCTCCTACAACAGGTAGTGTGCTTAAGAAGACAGCATTTGCTACCATGAACTGCTCCATTTTGGAGGCCACAAAATATCTGTAATCCATCACACATTGGGAGTATCAGAGCTTGAATGTGTACCAAGGCTGAGACTGCCAAAGCTGGAGTATTGGGCTGCTCCCAGGATAAGGCAAGGCATGCATTATTACTATCATCATGCTTCCGTGCTATTAATAAAATATGACCTCTGTGACCAATTTAAATTGCAAGCAGAACTGTAGTGATTCACAACTTTGATTTTGTGGTTTTAAAGTATGAGTTGAAACCATAAGGGAAATTCACTATTCTTGCATCCCCAACGGGGGAGCTTCATCTGAAGGGAATATGGCCCATAGAACTAGGGACACACCGATGTGGCTTTATCTCCAATCTATTTTTAACATCAGTGGAACACTTTATGTCAACAAAAGCAACATTAAAACTTTTTCTAGGGGCTCTTCAGTTTAGGTTAAAGACATCTAACTCCATAATTGCAGACCATCTCCTCAGTTGTAACAGTTACTATAATACTTCATTGGCCAAATAGCAATTTGACTGTGAGAGTCACTGGTAAATGCAAGTCATTATTTTTTCTTCCAGACCTTGCGCCTGCAATTTCTGCATTTGTTTTTGTAATGGCAGATAGTTTAAGATTATCTTTCTTTTCAATTTACGAATGGCTTAGTGGGATCAAAAGTAAAAGTTAAAATAAGTAAAAGTTAGTACAATAAACCTATTTAAAATTAAATGAACTTAAATTCAGGTGTAATGTCTCATTAATTGTCATATACAATTGCATTGTAGATGACGCATAAAAATGTTTCACATTTTAAACTGGAAGTGGTTGATGTTGGAAAGTATCTGCTGAGTGGAAGCTTAGAGAATGTGATGGAGAAATGTCCTGAGCTAGCACTTTCCACTTCTTTGCATTACCTTTTAAGGCATCTTTGTAACAAACCACTAACTCTCATGGAACAAATGAAAAGGTTTTTGGAGTCAGCAGGATGCGTAACATACTGGTTCTGTCATGCCTGGATCGATGGGCTGCAGTATTGCATAAAACAATGTCTGGTATCTTTTTAACCTGGTAATTGCACTTTTTGTATGCAAATTATTAGGAATAATCATATGCATCACAGGCCTTATTGCTGAAAAAATTCTTGCAAATGAGAATCATGCAATTTAAAGAAGGATTCCAGAAGGATTCCTCACTAGATTTTCTGATTATCACTGTTTCATTAGTAGAGAGAGGTTATTGAAATCTACCTAAGGATCACCCATCAGTAATCTATTTAAACTCAGATTTTTTGACAACTACTAGTTTGTGTGTTTGTGTGTTTTATGTCGAGAGAGAGAGAGATTGTAGAGGATGTAAACAAATGCAACTCTTTATACTCTGCTTATTCTGCAGTAACAAATCCAAAACCCATAGCGACACGACTGCCTTTTGTTTGAAGTAGTAAGAATTGATACAGTGATTGTCTGCATTCGATTCACTGAGGTGGCTGGCTAGCCACGCTGAATGCCCTGATTGTTTCTTTGTATTGGCCTTCATCTAAGCCCCATCTGTTTCACATCAGTCAGACTTCACAGCCAAACGTTCCTGCCCTTCCTCTATCCTGACACTTGTAGGCCCCTCTATTATCAAAGTAAGCACAAAGAACTGTCTGGGTTGGCCTTACAGCTGTGCTTTGCAGCTTGGAACTATTACCAGAAAACAAGTAACATAGAACTTGAACCAGTGCACATTCCTATTAGTTCCATATGTACTGTGAACTGTTTCATCAATAGTGTTGCCATTAAACATGATGTACTTGGATCAGCATATAAAATAACACAGCTCGGTTTCTTGTATTATAGTTTGTAAGAAATTTAGTTCAATGTATTTTGTTAAAATCTGTTAACTACTTTTTGTTTTGCTTTTGTCTCATTTTCCAATGTCCAGATAGTTATGAAGAGCATAACATGCTGGTTTGCCTCACTGGGCCTAGGCCCATGGAGCTCAGTAAAACAGCAGCCTGTTGCACTACGGTGTGGTTCAGCATGTGAACCGAGCATGTTAGTGCAGGAGTACTTGCTTTCTTAAAATGTAAAAATAGGTTGAAATGTCTTTTTCATAGTTATCGGGTGATCCAATTGTCTGAGGGGTGTTACACCATCTATCTTTAATGTGCTTGGGAGTTAGATCATTAAACTTTATTGCTGAGTTTTACAGCTAATTTTGCATGAATGTGCAGAAAATCTACATTGGATCCAAGTGCACGGCCCTTCTTGAGATTTTGGGCATTTTGTGGGTGAAATTGATCCGCACCAGCAGCGTGAAACAGGAAATTTTTCACTGCATCAGTTTTCATTTTCCACTGACTTGGAAAATCTATCTCAAAACAGATAAAAGCAGTTGTCAGACTGTGAAACCAGTATCCAGAAAGAGTTGAACTAAGCTCCAGTGGAAAAAAAATTGGGCATAAAACTTCAGTTCTCTGCTCTGAGCCTATATCACCCTCTTTATGTGATTTTTAACTTCCGACTAATTTGCACAATTACTAAATATATGGGAGTAACTTTTGAACCCTTGACAAATTCCATAAATCTGTTAACTCAGTCATGTTAAAATTCAGTCCTTTCCTGACTGCTTTCATCTTTGTCATTGTAAAGCATTCTTCTCTAACTCTAGACTATTACAAAGGTCCAGACATTGGATAATGTTGCCCCTGTTTTATATACATAAGACATGTTTAAAAGTATCAAAAAGCGATGGTGGGGTATGCACAAATTCTGTGCAGCAAGTACATCAGCTGCCTTATTAGTATAAGTATCAAAACAGCGTCCTGTGCCTGAAGTAATCATTATGTCATTTTCATATGCAATAAAGAGGCTTAACATTGCATGCCATGTTTCCAAGTAGACTTGCCCTGAATGCAGCTGGCACTGGTCTGATTGTGTTTAGTACAATGTGCATTATGTACTATCTATGTACGATCAATTGGACCAGTTGGCTGAAGAATGGCAGGTGGAGTTTAGTTTGGATAAATGTGAGGTGATGCATTTTGGTAGATTGAACCATGGCAGAACTTACTCAGTTAGTGGTAGGATGTTGAGGAAAGTTATAGAGCAAAGAGATCTAGGGGTACAGGTTGAATGTGGACAGAGTGGTGAAAAAGACATTCAGCATGTGTGGTCTCATTCGTCAGAGCATTGAATACAGGAATTAGGACATCTTGTTGAAGTTGTACAAGACAATGGTAAGGCCCCACTTGGAATACCATGCATAATTCTGGTCATCCTATTATAGAAAGGATATTATTAAACTGGAAAAGATTTATTAGAATGCTACTGAGACTTGATGGTTTGAGTTACAATGAGAGGCTGGAGAGGCTAAGACTTATTTCCCTGTGGCATAGGAGACTTAGAGATGATTTTATAGAGGTCTATAAAATAATGAGAGGCATAGATCAGCTAGATAATCAACATCTTTGGGGCATCTAAAATTAGAGGGCATAGGATTAAGGTAAGAGGGGAGGGATACAAAAGGGCCCAGAGAGACAATTTTTTTCTCAGAAAGCATAATGTCTGGAACATGCTGCCAGAGGTGGTAGTAGAGGCAGTACCATTTTGTCTTTTAAAAACTATTTAGACAGTTACATGAATAAGGTTGGTCTACAGTGATATGGGCCAAATTCAGGTAAATGGGATCATCTTACTGGTTAAAGAAAAGGGCAGCATGGACAAGTTGGGCTGAAGGGCCTGTTTCCATACTGTAAACCTCTTTGATTCTTAACTGGTGGCCTTTGAAGGAGCCACAGATGGTCAGCCATGTAGATAAGTTTTGTAATGTATGCCTATCTGAATGAGGGACACTATACAAGCAAGTGGGTTTTGAACTAACTAAAATCAGGCTTTCTGGAGTCAGGAGGAGCAGACGTGTTTCTGTCACCTCGAATGCAGTTCTGAAGCCATCTTACCGGCTCCTATCCAGAAGGAAAAAAACAGTAAAACAGGGAAATAAGTATACTGGTTTGAACCAATCTTATATACTTCTAAGTGGAGAAATAAGAATTTTGAGCTAAATTGTTTTTTTCCTCCCAATTTCGCCCCCACCTCCTTCCAAGACCTACCCAAGGTCTCCTGCAGTAACACACCAGCTGGGAATCAGATCACATTTCACGGTGAGCCAACTCAGGGTGTAATACCATGTGTCTGGAGATTGCCAGCCTCATTTAGATGACACTCAAGATTGCATGAGCCTTGTGATACCCATTACAATGCAGAGGCAGAATTCCTCAATCTAATATTATATTTCAGCAGTGTTTGACTGAAGATAAAAGTTATCTCACAATTAAATGAGAGCCAGTACTTAGACAACACTTTACTACACTTTTTGTTTTTTCAATGTTCATTGAACAACCTTACTGCTGAAAAGTAAGCAGTTTTGTAGGTAATCACGTATTTCTTCAAACACATTAGCTACATACCATTTTGTTCTTATTGTACGTGAATCAAACAGATTAACCTGAAGAAGTCAGATGTTATATGCACTGTGAACAAACACTGGTCTTTGATTTCCATTCTCTCCGTTTCCTTGATAACTTCAGTGAGTGGAACTTCAAAACGATTGGATTAAGCAATTGAAAATGGCCATTGCAGTCTTCCCTGCCAAAGTTATGGTAGAAGATTGGGAGAATGTTTGTGGAAACTTAGAGCCACAGTGTTTAAGGAACTATTTAAAGAATATGAGACCAATGGGTCCTGCCAAGAGAACTCGCAATAAAGCAGGCATGAGAAATTTCATTATCCACAAATGGAAGATAAAAGAGAATATGTATAGAAGAAATGTTAAACAGCAACAATGTATGAAAAATCTTGTAGACAACATAGAGGAACAACCTTTAGGAAATGGAAACCATTGAAGGTGGTTGGAGAAACTCAAGGGCATGCATTTATGACTATATGACTATATTTATGGCATTCTTTAGAACATAGAACAATACAGCACAAACAGGCCCTTCGGCCCACGAGTTGCGCCGATCACATCTACCAATCCACAGACCTATCTATAACCCCCTATCCTATTCTTTTCCATATACTCATCCAGAAGTCTCTTAAAGGACCCCAGTGAGTTTGCCTCAACAACCTCCGACGGCAGTCAGTTCCATTCACTCACCACCCTCTGAGTGAAAAACCTACCCCTGACATCTCCTTTGTATTTGCTTCCCTGCACCTTAAATCTGTGTCCTCTCGTAGTGACCATTTCAGCTCGGGGAAATAGTCTCTAAGAGTCCACCCTATCTATTCCTCTCAACATTTTATCAACCTCTATCAGGTCACCTCTCATCCTATGTCTCTCCAGTGAGAAGAGTCCCAGCTCCATCAACCTATCTTCATAAGGCCTGCCTCCCAATCCAGGCAGCATCCTTGTAAATCTCCTCTGCACTCTCTCAATAGCCTCTACCTCCTTCCTATAATGAGGCGACCAGAACTGCGCACAATACTCCAACTGGGGTCTGACAAGAGCCTTATAGAGCTGCATCATTACCTCCTGACTCCTAAACTCTATTCCTCGATTAATGAAGGCCAGTACACCGTAAGCCTTCTTGACCACTTCCTCCACCTGCAAGGCCGATTTAAGAGTCCTATGGACCCGGACCCCGAGATCCTTCTGCTCTACAACACAGCTAAGACTCCTACACCTTATATTGTACTCCTTCATCCCATTATTCCTGCCAAAATGGACCACTACACATTTATCTGCATTGAAGTCCATCTGTCACTTCTCCGCCCAGTCTTGCATCCTGTCTATGTCCCGCTGCAACTTTTGGCATCCCTCCAGACCATCCACAACACCACTGATCTTTGTATCGTCGGCGAACTTGCTAACCCATCCCTCCACTTCCTCATCCAGGTCATTTATGAAAATGACAAACAGCAGGGGTCCCAGAACAGATCCCTGGGGCACTCCACTGGTGACCGACCTCCATGCAGAACAAGACCATCCACAACCACTCTCGGCCTTCTGCCGGCAAGCCAGTTCTGGATCCACGAGGCCAAAGCCCCTTGGATCCCATGCCCTCTCACCTTCTCCAGAAGCCTTGCATGGGGGACCTTATCAAACGCCTTGCTAAAGTCCATGTACACTACGTCCACCGCCCTTCTTTCGTCAATGTGTTCAGTCACATTTTCAAAGAACATTTACTGCTATACTTATATCGATTTAAAAAAAATATCCAAATGTTTATGAATGAAGAAGCAAAATAGCAAATATGCATTGGTACGATTGGTAAGGAAACAATTCTTCGAGGTTTTAAGAATAACCTCAGGCCCAAATGTTCTGCACTCAGGAACACAGAAGGACTTCAATAAGAAAATGGCAGAAGGACCAATCAAGATGGTTAAAATACAGTTGCTAAAGCTGTGCCAAAGGACTTACACAAGGGCAATTATGACTGCAGGAAGACAGCTGGCTAAAGTAACCAGAAAATTAGGTTATTTCAGCAGAAATGCAGTGACAGACATTTAGTAACACTTAGAAAGATGCATTCCAGTGAGAAAGAAAGGCTCTCAGAGAAGAACTTACCATCTATAATTAACTAAGGAAGTTCAAGATAGTGGGGGGAGGATTTTCCATCCCTGGTGTTAGAGGGGTGCAGAATCCAGAAGAAGTCCCCAAACAGCTTTTGCACCAGCGTGATTTCCTGTTGGGATTGTCCCCACTGGGCCCCCCACACTCTGCCAGTGAGGTACTGGGGTTCCCATTACCCCAGATTGGGAGCCCCATTAACATATGTTTACATGCCATTAGTGCGCCTCCCCCGCTGTTTCATTCCCCCCACGTCAGAAAGTCCTCTACTGGCGTGACATCACGTCACTAGGCTTTACGACAGCTTTTGACAAATGGGGACTGGGTGGGACAGAATCCGGCAGGGCACACAGGCATGTGCAGCCTGCAGCAGGGAAAGAGGGTCATGCCTGGGCAGAACCTGGGATTCAGTTGGGTAAGTGTGGAAGTGTTGGTGAATGTGAGGGTTTCCGTGTCCATGGGGACGGGGAAGTGGTATTCTGTGAGGTACTTGTGCTTTTGTTTTTTTGCTTTTAGATTGGGGTGACCTTTAAAAATCTGTCAGGGGTCAAAGATGCTGGAAGACCCTGCCCTGCCAGTACAACTTCATGGGACCGGCCTCCTGGATTTATTTTAATTCTGTCAAAAAAAGAGTGGGAAAAGCCAGCAATGCCCCAACCTTTCCTACCTGAGTTGACATATCGTCAAAAAATGAGTATCAAATTGAAAGAAAATGTGTTCAATTCTGAGAAGATTATGGCAGGTTAAAAGATTAGACAGAATATAAAATATTGAAAAGAATGGCTGACAAAATAATGAGGGAGAAATTGAAGTGCAGGAGAAAGCTAGTTAGAAATATAGAAATAGACAGAAAGAGATTTGTAGGTATTTATAAAGGAAAAGAGTAGGGTCCCCTACGGAATGACTCTGGGGAATTAATGATGGAAAAAAGGAATTGGCAAATGGATAGAACAGATATTTTATATCTGTCTTCACTGTAAAGATGCAAATAACATCCCAGAAATAAATGCGCATCATGAGGGGAAATCTAGATACACCACATCCACAGGTTCACCTTTATCCATATTGCTTGTTACTTTGTCGAAGAGTCCGAATGAATTAGTCAAACACAATATCCCTTTCATAAAACCATGTTGATTCTGCCTGATTGCATTAAAGTTTTCCAAGTAACCTATTATAATCTCTTTAATAATAGATACCAGCAATTTCCCTATGACAAGCATTAAACTACCTAACTAGTTTTTACCTGCTTTCTGTCTCCCTTCTATCTTGAACAAAGGAATTATATTCACTATTTGCCAATCTGATGGGATGTTTCCAGAATTAAGGAGTTTTGGAAAATTAAAACCAATGCATCTACTATCTCAGCAAATACTTCATTTTAAGACCTCAAAGTGAATTCCATCAGGACATAACTGCTTGTCAACTTTTAATTCTAATGGTTTTCTTAGTATTCTTTCCCTCATGATTATAATTGCTAAATCGGTATCATTGAGAGTACTAGGTACAGTATTAGTGTTTTTATTTAAAAAGGATGTATTTGCACGAGAAGCAGTTTAGAGAAGAGCGACTCAGCAGATTCCTGGATTGAGGTGTTATCTCATGAGGAAAACTTTTGCAGGTTGGGCCAGTATCCATTGGAGTTTAGAAGAATGAGAAGTGATCTTATTGAAACATAAGACCTTGAGAGGACTTAAGAGTGTGTATTTCCTGAAAGGAAATTTCCCTTTGTGGGAGAGTTGAGAACGCAATTTAATCAGAGGGACACAGTTTAACAATAAGGGGCTTTCTATTGAGATGAAGGGAAATTTTTCTTTCAGAGGATCATGAGATGGTGAGACTCTCTTTCCCAGATAGCAGTGGAGGCAGGTCATTGAATATTTTAAAGGCTGAGTTGGATTGATTCTTGGGGAGTCAATAAGTATAGGGGATAGGAAGTAAATGGAGCCACAATCAGGTCAGCAATAGGCTCTAAACTTTGCGCAAAGTCCTTTGACACATTGAAGTCCAACTCCTCCATGCTACTTAACGATAACAACAATGCCTAGTCGGTTTTCCAATGCACCAAACATTTTGGTATGCATGAATGCATTTTCCTATACACTGCTCCATTGAAATGTCCGTCTGAGTCCTCTGCAGCAGAACTCATCTGCATCTTCAGCTTCTGGGGAGCAGACACACAAACTGTCCTTTCTCTTTCACCTGCCTGTAATCATGTCATGCCTGGTGACTCGCCATTTGCTTAATCCTGCCTTGATGCTACTATCAAAAATATTCATTTGTTAATGTCTGAGGTGGTGGCTGTAAGTGGCAGATCGTATGACTACTCCTTCATCAGACGTGTACCCTTGCTCACAGGCTTAAATAAGAGACTAAATTGGCTGTCTTGGGTATCTGAAAACTTAAATCAAGCGGAGAGAGTTGAGGGAAGGGGATTGAGTGGAAAGTGAATAGTCCACGGTCACACAGTCTGCAGCTTGAGTATCATTGCAAGATAACAAGATGATGGTAAGATCAGATTTGAGAAGGTTGTTAGGAATGGGTGAGGAGGAGTGAACTGGCTCCCTTTCTCCTCTTAGTTGATCTCAATAAAAATTTAAACAATTATTTTTCCCATAAATACCTTTTCCAATCTAAATGTATTTATTTATTAATAAGGAGACAAACCAGCTTTACTTGAGTCAAAGAAAGAGTATTTATTAATTGCTAAACCTGAGAAAAAAAATGAAGCCGCACACACAGATATCAGAAAGTTAGAGTTGAATAAAAACTTAAAAAGAATGCACAAGTAAGCCCTTTGCTTGCCTTTGAGGTGTAGGCTATTGTGGCCATTTGAAGTTAGTTAGTTTCTTGTAGAATCTGGAATTGACTTGATTTGGGTCTGCAATGTGTTGAAGACATACTTTAGCTCCAGAGAGAGAAAGATATCTCTTACAGCAGTATTTTCAGATCACTGTAATGTTTCTGTCTTTTCCGCCTCCTGAGTCTGATTGGCAGAGCAACTTTTTAAAATCCCTGCTTATAAATATTTACAGGAATGAATTTGATTAGCACGTCTTGCAGTCATTATTGTGGGCCAAATAATCCCACTTTTTGATCTTTTCATCTCTGAAACGTTTTGACATATTTCACGAGTAAAATGACCAGAAGGTGAAGTTAACTTGTCCTCTGCAGGAGGTTTTGAATGTCTGATGAGTATCTGGCTGGTTAGCAGTTCCCATTGACTCGACAGAGCTACAACTGATCAAAGTTCTTTAAAAAAAATAGTCCCTGCTGAAAATGGATCTTGATACTGGTGGGTGTGTTGCAGTGCCTGCCTGCTGGATGAAATGCCTGCTGCAGCCGAATTGCTGGAGGAATGTGGAAGCAGTGAAAGATGTGAGACTGGCAGCATTGGTGCAGTTGTCAGTGTGAGGTAGAATATCTGAATGTTGAATATGATTTCTGATTACTAGAAATTGTTGATGGATGAGAGATGAAGGTGTATTGGGCAGCATGAGAGATTAGTGATATGGTGGGTAGAAGATGTTATATTAAGGTTCATTCAGTGAATTTGAGCATACAATATGGACCTTCTTAAAGCATTGCAGCCAGGTTATTGGGATAAGACTCCAGAAATTCACATCTCACTACCTGCTCCCTTTCAGCCCTCAGCCTAGAGGACCTCCTGGCCCCTGTAGAGATATGCCATCCCATCTCCTCCTCCTCCTGCACTAATGCTACTGACACCACATCTACAAACCTGGGAGCATTCTCTCTTAACTGTTGCTCCATTTCTTATACTTTTCTTTCTATTCATGTCTTCGACATGTAGTCCGCTGAATGCAGCTACTATACAATGTGTGCAGCTCTCTCTTTAGAGGGACAGGCTGCCTTTGAGAAGTGCAGGTAAGTGGTGCATCTTGCTTTGCTCTGCACTTTGCTTGGCTTCCCTGTTGAACATGCAGCTTGGCAGCTATTGATGTCATTTAAGATGAGGAAAGAGCACAACGTTTGTCTGTTGCCTATCTCAGCTGGAGTGAGCATGCATTTAACACATCCACATTCCCTTGCTCATAAACAGGCAACTAAACCCCCTCCCTCCCAAGTTTCAGAACCAGAATCAATTCTGTTTCAAAAAGATTATTCTACCTATTTAATTCAGTGTTGTTTCCATCTTGATTTTGAAATGTGCTTTCCTTTTTCAAATTGTCTTGTGAAACTTATTTTCAAGCTCTCTTTAAAGTATTCATCTTGTTTTTCTACCTACTTTCTCTATTTACTTTCTTTTTCCAAATGTAAGACATTATGTTTGGGCTGACAGGAAAAGAATGAAAAAAATCTAAAGAGAAGCAGCAGCCAAGGCAGCTGTTGACCCTTTGAGGCTCAAAATGAAAAGCTATGAAGAGGATCCAAACGTTGTTTGGGGCAGAGCCAAGAGTACAGGAGGCAGTGGGAGAAGTTCCAAGAAGCAGGCAGGAAAGCCTCGGGCTACATGTCGGGCCTACAGTGAAAGCCTTTGCACACAGTCAAGATGTTGCACAGACCCTAGCGTGCTCATTGTTAATTTCTGCCTACATAAACACTTTGGCCAACACAAGTAGGGCCTTTTGTGGCCCTAACTGTTCCCTATCCCCATGGATACCAGAAATGTGAATGCCTAATGTTATTACTGGATATGAGTTAGGCCAAGAATTTCTTATTGGAACAGGTCCATAGTAAATCAGAGCTAATTTCAAGTTAAAACAACAAGATCATTCCTGATTATTTCAGCTGCCACCTGGATGGATATGGTGGAAATGCATTTTCATCGGAGATACATTTCTAACAAATTCAGCCAGTTTATACAAGTAATGAAATTCAGTAGCAATACTGCTAATCACTTAGCTTTTTCACAGAAAAAGTTTTATATACAAGAATCCAGGCTTCCCTCCTACAGCAGCCTAGTATTAATAAGAACTGCCAATCTTGGATAAATCCTGTGGGTGAAATCTTGAGCCTGTGTTTGCCATCTGTAAGGATACTGGTTGAGGCTCAAGATCTGGAAGTCACAGTTCTAGCTGGCGGATCTTCCCTATTCCTCGCTGGCGACATAATCAGGATCATGACCATAACAAGCGTGAACCTGATTTACATGCATTTTAATATAATTAAACATCCCCCAGCCCCCTCAGCGTATCTTGACCCTTCATTACATCTTCAAACGCTGCTGATGTGTTGTCACATCGACACAGTTTACACAGGTTCATGTAGTCGTGGACTTGTTGTGGGGGTCTCCCCTGCAGCACAAAGAAAAGCATAGCCCTCTTCAGAGAGGGACATGACCAGATAGTGCTCTGGCACAGGTTGGCGTTGCCAAGTTGGTACCATAAGATATCCAATAGCAACAAATTGTACCTCACATTTATTCAGTTTTATTTAAAATTCCATCAATTATTTTGATATGTGAGCCTGAGGTCTTTTGCACGCTGTTTGATGAGGTTAGCTTTTATGTTCACTAAAAAAGCCAATTTTGAAGTGAGCTCTTGGTCACAGAAGTATCATTGTCAAGTACTTACTGCAGCACCTTTTTATGTTTGGACAAATTGATTCTCAGTAAATAAAATCAGGCAAAATGTAGACTGTAATTATGCATTCCTTTATCCAGAAACACAATTTAATTTAAAATATGATAAAAAGGAGAAAAAGAACATGAGTAAAAAATATCGAAGTAAACTGCAAGTACCTGTTTCCTACTTACATGTGTTGCAGAAAAAGATGTAATATATAAAGGATAATTTATTGATGAGTCCTTTCAGAGGGGTTAGGCCACTTTGAGGATAGGTTGGAAATTTAGCCTTTAGAGTTGAAAATTACTCATTGAAATCAATGAAATAATGGCAGATTGTAAAATGATCACTGATCCATCCTATCCAGAGGTGTAGGCAAAATACTTCTGTGCAACAAACATTTGTTTGTATTGGTGAAAATTCTGATCCTAGAATGGCAAATTCATGTCAAAATCCAGCCTCCGTCTTCAATTTTAAAATCTCCTGGTTAGCAAGCTTGTCATGACTTAGGTCTCAACTGTGGCTGAAATTGATATCAAGGGTCAGATTTTTCTGGGGACTTGGAAAAACTCCACCTTAGGACCTTTGTACCTTCCAAAATACACGTGACCGAAGTGTGACTTTGCTGGGGAATTTTGTCTTATCAGACAGGGCCCAGGTTTGTAGTACATTTTGAACAAAGAACAATACAGCACTGGAAACAGGCCCTTCGGCCATCCAAACCTGCGCCACTCATTGGTCCAACTAGACCATTTGTTTGTATTCCTCCATTTTGTGAGCCACTGTGGATTTTGCGAGGAGACAGGTCAGTTAGGCATATCTCTGTTCTCCAACACAGCAACACAGCCCTCTACATCATTTAAGTGCTCCCTGAACCTCACCCCCACCTCTACAAACCCCCCTCCCCCATGCCAATCCATTCTCTCTCAGATTGCCGGTGCCATCTATCCACTTCAATTGCCCATGCTATCTCTACGCCCCATCACTCCCAAGCCACTGACAATGCCACCCCATACCTGTCACATTACCTATCCCCCTCAATTCCCCATACCACTTTATGCCTTCATCCTACATATCACTTCATTCTCCCCTTCTTTGGCTCTCACCCAGCATGCACTATATAGTGCTCAAGATCCATGCAATAGCAATGAGAATTATTTAAAAATCATTGTTAAAAATTTAATTTTTTCCAATCTAATAAAATCCTGATTTCAAACATTATTTTTGATACTGGAAAGTAAAAAAATGACTCCAGTTCAAAAGAATTACAATCTTTTCAGTGCTGATTTGGTTTATAAACAATAGAAGACTAAATCAAAGTCATTTTGTGTTATTACATCCTCTGAAAAGTTTCAATCATTCTTGCATCAAGACAGCCTGCTGTGCATTGAAACCCAGCCAAACATTCATGATGTCTTCCAGCTACATTGCCTGAAACTGACGGATCAGAATGGTGCATTTCAAAGTGGAGTGCCTATCAATTAATTGAGGGGAGCAGATGCAAAGATTTTTTTAGCATTTCAAAAGTACTGTTTTTTCATCGTCAGACCTAATGATTTTTTTAAATAACAGCACAAAACATGATAGCAAAGTCTGGCAGAACATTTATTTTTACATTTTTAACATGTAATTGCACTTTCCCTGTTTTAAAAAATGCTGCAATACATGACAAAATTTACACAATGGCATGCGATATAATTGTCAACTTACCTTTGCAGGACAGAATTACTGCATAAAGAACATATATACTTTAGAATACAGGACCCAGTAATGATATTTGATGATGTGAAAACCTTTCACACCTTCAGAATGTCCCCAATTCCTTAACAGCTTCCCCAGCAGTCACAGACTCCAAGGAGGTGCTTATTTTAGGGCTTCCAAAACCCACACCAGGATATAAAAATTGTATGTGGGAAAATACAATTTACCTGAATAGGGATTCTGACCTCAAAGGAGATACATATTTATTTTGCACCCAGGTTTTGCTGATCCATGAAAAGAAGTCAAGAAAGCAGCAGAAATAGCTTTTCATGGAGAAAAACTGAAGTTCAGCATTTCGTAATCTGATTTGCACCTCTATTGGGAGAAAGAAATCTGGTCCCAGAAGTCCAATTGGCAACTGGTTTGATGCACCTTTCCCACTGTCAGTTCAATCCCCTTCAATATCTGTCAAAAAAAGGAAGGAAGAGTTGCAAGCAAACTCTGCTTATTATGTTTAATAACATTTATCATGTGTGAGGTCTATATATTTTGTCCCATTTTCTCCTTCCACCCTATGGATTGGTAACTGAGTGAAACACTGTTCCACAGGTGCAGAGTTATAAGTCGAGTTTAATAAGTTGAGAATTCAGTGGTACAATCCAGCAGTAACAGGAGGGTCCCCAGGATCAAGCTGCAAACATTCTAACATTGGTTCCTGAATGTGCAAAGCAAGTATTCAAAATTACTATTGCCTGTTCCGGTGAAGCTGCCTATCTTTACAGCTACATAATCAATCAAGAAAATGTCTCTTGTAAGCTTATGTTGTTTCTGCTTTACAATTGCTACCATTGTCTTTAATTATCATTCCTGGCTGGCCTGGCCTGAACGCTGAAATAAAGGTGTAAGGTTCATGTTTATACTCAAAAGCAGGTCAGGACAAAGAAAAAATGAGTAGCAGTTCCAGTTGCCATTATGTATCATCAGGCATCTGGACGTAGCTGGACTAGCTTAAGGCTTCCAGCATGCTGCAGTGGAGTAGTTGCTGAATGAGGTAGAATAGGGCACATTTACATAGACATAAATAGCCTTGATTTTTGGATAAAAAAGCAGCCATGAACACTACACCAAATAGGAATCCAGTTCTTTAAAACATTTCAAAATTTAAAAAAAGTCTTTTCTCCAAGTCTTTCTACTCTTGAGACTCTTAATGTCGCTTCAAGTGTCAACATCAAAATATGTTATACATGACACTCAACCACATGAAACAGATTTCCTTTTCCTTCGATTATCTAGCACAGAGAAAAATTGGGTGTGGAGGATCATGCATTAAGAGAGCCTGGCCAATTTTATTAAATGGAAACTCAGGTATGTCATGCCCCATTGCCTGTACATTCCATCTGCGTGATCCAGTTCATGGATGCAAGATTGGGTCAAACTTCTCACATATGTTTACTTTATGTTATCAGTATCTATACTAGGTCTTTTGTAAAAGATAGGTATCTGGATAGCACAAACATAAAAGGAGGTGAAACTGAAAATCTACTATAGATTATAAAATGATCACATAATGGAATATGCTAACAACTCAGATCCTTTCCAATGGGCTCATTCATTGTTGTTTTGACTAGTCCATTGACTATTATCCTTGCGTATTCAGCCATTAGTTTCAAACAATGTTTTCCTGTAAAGAGTGAAAATTTCTATCTGCTGATTTGTAGAAACTGCTTTTATCACCTTAATTCAGTGCTGTAGATATACTTATAAACTGACTTCTGCCTTCAGGTAAAGAATGTAGGATAAGAATGTTTGGCGGAGTGAAGGTTATTGTGGGACAAGAGAAGAGTATTGCCCATAGTATGATTTAGAGAATCACATGACAGTAGACTATGTGTGGACTAGAGTCTGGAAGGAGCCAGAATGGCGATAGCATCTGTGCATGACAATATCTTGGATATGTACATTGTTATGAGTTAATAAATGGCCAATGATTAGCCATAATGCCTCCAGATCTCTCGAAACACCAAACAACTGTACAACAAAGAGGAGCTAATAATATGGAGGAAAATGCTGGCAGAAGAGTATTCAGACATCAAACACTTTTTGTGAGAAAGAACAATTATACGTTGGCTAATGATTCAGGATATCTGGAAGCATGAGTCTTATTTGTGCAATTATTACAATTAGCAGAAAACAGTTTGATACCTGAACCATGACAATACGTCAGACTCTTATCCACTGGATTTTCAGTTGCCCATGGGGACGAGGGCGGGTGTGCTTTGAAAATAGCACTCCCAGATAGTGTGTCAGTCTTCTGACGCAACCAGGGCTTGCTGCTATTTTGAACGGATGGGGGAAGTAAAAGGAAATGTGACAATTAACCTTGTCTCCAAATAACTGCCCATTAAGCTCATTAAGGAGCTATTAGTGGGCTGGGGAGAGTTAGGAGAAACTCTTCAAAGCAGCGAACGAAAATAGCAAACAGTCTGGGGGCATGATAGTGTACACCTGTCAAGAAAACTGCAGGATGCCAAAATATAATGCTGCTGCTGAATTAAAGTGTTGTAAAAAAGGTTATTCAAACAGAAGTGCTCAAGCAGTGGCATATATATGGTGGGAAATCTACCACCTTGCCCACCATGGAATTTGGCATGGGCGAGAGTCTGACAACAGAAATCTCATTGACTTCAGGTGATCTAACCTGCCCAAAATCTCCATTGATTGAGTCGACCGAGTTGAGTGCTGTGTTTTTGACAGTTTGACCACGTGTATGCACTGTGAGACTGCTGGATCTCTGTCTCTCATCTGCTCTAATCTACAAGGTCTGTTGTTGCTGCTGTCTGCCTTTCAGCATTGCAATACTGAGCCACTTCCCGCCTCCCAGCATTAAATTGTTGTGGAGCAGTCGCTGAAATTATAACCCCAGGGTTTTGCACCCCCTATTTCAGTGGGGGTAAATGGGATTGGTGGTGCAAAATATCACAAGAGGGCAAAAAAAAACATGATTTGCACTGGCGGGATTTTCTGGAGAGATTGTCCTTGCTTCCCCTGCCAATGATGTAACAGGATTCCCGCCATGCAACATCAGATAGTCCATTTGCATCCAGTGTAACATGAGCGTCCCTGCAACAAACCTCCCCTTTGCTGGAAAGTCCACCCACAGCAGCACCATTCATAACAGGTTTTAACATTGTGAAACCAGTGAGCTCACCTTTGAAGGGAGTTCAGAGGTGAGTATGCATTTTGCCACAGGCCACTGCCTTCTCAGGGAGGAGAGAGGGCACTTAAAAGTTTGTGGAGGAGAGGCTATCAGCCTTGGTATTAGATAGGTCTTTGGAGTGGGAGCAGATGGTTGCGAACAGGCTAAGGGCCGTTGGATTTTGAGGGGTCAACCAGGCATTAAGCCATAGGGTTTAGTGGGTGCAAACAGGCATTGGGCCTCAGAGATCAAGAGAGACAACCAACTCAGTGAGCAAAGGTCAGGTTGAGGCAATGGCCTCATCAAGAGAAGGGGCAAATAGTTGGCCCAAGAAGGACCCATCCTTTCAACCTGAGCAGTATAGCTGACATTCATCGCATTTGGAAATCCAGCAACTGAAGGATGACAAAGTCCAGAAGCTCATCTTCGGACTGGCATTAACCAAGTGATGGCACCTTGGGATGCCCATGTCGCTGCCCTAGATTATGATCCCAAATCCTCTTTAAAATTAAGTCCCACTGAGGTGTGTGCCTCTGCATTAATGTAGGCTTTGGGTGAAAGCCCTGATAGGCTCCAAGTTGGTGTCTAGGATGGACTCCTGTGCCTGCTGGATTTTTTCAATGGGAAGGGTGACAGGGGCATAACTATTGAAGAAACAGGACTCACATTAGCTTGGTGTGATGGATGAGGGTTTTCTAGGTCCTCACTTAGTATTTTTGGCACTCACCTTACTTTGGTGTAGAAACAATTGAGTTCCTCTCTGACCAGCTGGAGGGCTCTGTCCTCGAACTCAGTAAGCACTTGGACATCCCTCCACCCATCAGGGATTGATTTCTTTTATTATGAACCTGTTTGTCCTGCATGAAGACTAATGGAGAGAGTGTAAGCAGGCTGATGTTACAGATGATTGGCATATGAGGATGATGAGTGAGATCAGGGAGGTGATGAGATGAGCTATAGGGAAAACGAGGATGTGTGTGGGAGACTGAGTGGTGTTTTCTCATGAGGTGTCAGTGACTGTGCTTTAAGGATGTGTGATGGTTGTGTGAGTGGAGAGTGAAGAAAAGAGTGACTTATCTTGGTAGACTGGAGGAGATCATTCATCCTCTCAGACTCGCGATGTAAGTTATCTTTTAGGACTGAGATGAGGAGATATTTCTTCACTCAGAGAGTGGTGAACCTGTGGAATTCCCTATCACAGAAAGTTGGAAAGGAGAGAAATGAATATATTTAAAGAGGAAGTAGATTTCTGGTCTCTACAGATGTCAGAGGGTATGAGGAGAGGCTGGAGTTTTGCGTTAAGATAATGGATCAACCATGATTATATTGAATCATAGAACAGGTTTGAAGAACGAAATGGCTGACTCCTACTCCTATTTTCTATGTTTCAATGTTTGCGGCACTGGATGTTTATCTTCTTCTACAGGAAGCTGATGCTTACCAGCATAGCAGTGCCACCGCCTCCCATGCTGGATTGGTGACTTTGAAGGTCTTCCCTCAACCTGTCTGAGAATGTTTCACTATTACTTCAAGGCATACAGCAGCCTGGCGAGGGAGGTCTCCAAAAGTTGAGGTGCAGATTTCTTTGCATTCTCTTTGATGGACCTTGAAGAAATGATTGGGGAATGCTAGGGCAGTCTTTAAGTGAAGCTCCCCACTGGTTTAAGAGCTCAGCTGATTATGTGGTGTAGTGGCTGTCCGCCACATAGGTGGTGTGAATCCTGTGAATTCTTTTCCCAATGTGGCTAAGAATATAGCACAAAAACTCGTACCACTGCTGATGGGCTAATCACTGCTTTTCCACTCCAAACTATAGTGCCAAAAACTGGCTTCCCCCCCCCACAACCAAATTTTCACAGGGGGTAGTGGGAATCATAGCTCTCCCTATAAGATCCAGCCCATAAATATTAATTACCTTGATTGGTCAACAACTCCATTTTTATTTTTTGAATGCAACTTCCTGGATAGTAGATAGTGAACTACTTGACTCTGGTCTTTCATCATCTGGCAATTTTTATGTCCCTATGAAAATCCATATCACAGCACCATCCCTATAATAATAACAGATACTTATAATGAGTTTTCAATGAATCATGAATCCATACACTATATTTACTATGTAGATTTGATCATTTGGAAAAGCATGAAACAGAGAAGAATGAAGAATTATATCATAGATGGTAGAATGCATTTTCCACACACCAGAATACAGGTTGTAAAATGAGAATTTCTGTAAATTTCGCCTATTGACAGATGACAAAGATCAAATACATAACAAACCAAGTATCAATCTCAAACACAGCTTCCAGATAAAATGATGACCAGATCATCAAAGCAACACTGATTAGGTTGAGAGCCTTGTTTGAAATGATTTCTGCTTACGATTTATTTCAGTGTGTTGTAATACCATCTGGCTTTCACAACTAACTTGTAATGATGAGCCACACATGAGCTAGCCTTTGTACACTCAAGAAACTGTTAGAAGGAAAATCTGTCAGTGGTCCCTGAAAGTTTGATTATGTTGTATGAAATAGCCCCAGGTGTTCCATTCAAAAGCACATTGGGATAACACGTGCTTAGAGAACACCATCTGTGACAACAGGTTTGTTGAGAAAAAACAGTATTTAAAGTGTGCAGCTGAAAGTTATTGATGTTAAAGTTGCTGGAATCTAGTATTAAGAGAAAACATGTAAATAATATTGTCCCAAGTCCTCCAGAATGGGAAAAATGTGCCCTTTCTCACAGGTGCTGGGAGTTTGGATATTGTTTCCAGGAAGTTGTAAACTTGTTAAGTAGTTTTTCATTTGTGAAACATCTAAGCAGTGACAGCAGTGTGTAGAATGACTCCCTATATGTCGAACAGTTCATGTTATTGAGAATGTCGATTTTTATACACTGGAAGTGATATGAGCTTCATAAATACTATAACCAAACTCCAGAAAAAGTGATTGCAGTCTACTCCTGATAATTCAAACTCATTAACATCCCTCCAAAAAAACCTCAATAATTTGAAGTAAGTAATGTAAGTAACAATACAAAACAAGAATTCAGTATAATTTAGTTAAGTAACTTTGAATTAAGTTTAGTTGGATTTTCCTTTTCTTCCATCGAGACATAAACAGCTGCCTGGGCGCAGTACCTAAAGGAACATCAGGCTGCATTATATAATCTACAAATGAGCATAGGCGATGGCCTAGTGGTATTATCATAGACTATTAATCCAGAAACTCAGTTAATGTTCTGGGGACTCAGGTTCGAATCCTGCCACACCAGATGGTGAAATTTGAATTCAATACAAAATAAACCTGGAGTTAAAAATCTACTGAGACTACCACAAAACCATTGTCAATTATCAGAAAAACCTACCTGGTTCACTAATGTCCTTTAGGGAAAGAAATCTGCCATCCTTATCTGGCTTGCCTACATGTGACTCCAGAGCCACAGCAATGTGGTTGTCTCTCAACTGCCCTCGGACAACTAGGGATGGGTAATAAATGCTAACTGGCCAATGAAACCTACGTCCCAAAAATGAATTAAAAAAGACTAATTTTCCTGTATGCTACAAAAGAGTATGTCTAGGTGCTGGAATAAGGAAATGTTTGCCTATGTACCACACATATTTACATTTCTGTTTAAGGAGGCCATGCTGAGAGTTCTTTCACTATCTCTTTTTTTAATGGGTTATTGTGGATGTGGGGACAGTTCCCACCTGAATATTAGTAGTAAGAAAAACCTGACCAGCATCTTGTTTTGACCTGTTTATCTGGATTCAGATGAAATTATGATTACATTAAAAGTTTGATTTTCAAATTCTGCATAAAATCTGCATATATGAGATCCAACATAGAGTCAGAGAGAATACAGCACAAAACTGGCCATTTGGCCCAACTCATCTATGCTGACCAAGTTTCCTAAACTGAACAAGTGCCATTTGCCTGCATTTGGCCCATATCCCACTAATCCTTTCCCATCCATGTACTATCTATATGTCTTTTAAATGTTGTAATTGCATCCGCCTCTACCACTTCCTCTGGCAGCTCAGTAGTTTAAGTTAAAATACAAATTGTTTTCACTGAAGTGTTGCAAACTCTCTTTTTTCTATTGATGCTACCTGATCTGTTGAATATTTCCAATATTTTTTGTTTTATTACAGTATATATTTATGTTTGCACGTGCTGGCCATTGTTTTTTCCACTCCAAATTTCTACTCTTGTCTCCTCTCTCAAAGGTGTTAACTCCATGCTGGGGTTCAATTCAATGGGAATGGGAACTTTTAGGTACATCACCTGATTGACTATTATTCATGTGATAATAGTCACATGTTATATGTGACCATATAATAGACTTGTTAGCAACTTGAAGTCCAAGATGTTATAAGAACAATGGTTATGCGGAAACAAAGTTGTTAAGGAATAAAAAAGAGAGTAATGGTGAACAATATTTTCTCAGATTCGAAGGTTGTATGGAGTGGTATTCTCCAGGGGTTGATACAAGAGCTACAGCCTTTTTGACAAATAAGTGTTTTGGACATGTATTTATAGGACACAATTTCAAAATTTACACAAATGCAAAACTCACAAATGTAATAGATAAGAGTATTAGCAGATCATTTTCACTTCCATTCACAACTCTTCAGATAGAGTTGATGCTTGCTTGCAACAAGACCGGGACAGCATTTAGGCCTGGCCAACAAATGGCAAGTAATGTTTGTGCCAGGCAAGTGGCAGGCAATGACCATTTCCAACAAGAGAGCTCCCTTCGGCATTCAAACTCCTTACCTTCACTGAGTTTCCCCATCATCAACATTATAGATTAGAAACTGGATCAACTACATAATTATGTTGTGTACAGGAACAAAGAACAGTACGGCACAGGAACAGGCCCTTTACCCACCAGATCTGTGCCGACATGGATGTCTCTCTAATATTTTCTTGCCTTTACGTGGTCTATATCCCTCTATTCTCCATCTATTCATGTATCTATTCAGATGCTTTAAACATTGTTATAGAATCTGCTTCCACCACCTCCTCTGGCAGCATGTTCCAGGCATTCACCACTCTCTGTGTGAAAAACTTGCCTCTTACATCACTTTTAAATTTTCCCCCTCATTTTCAACCTATGCCTCCAACTAATTGACTACACAAGCCTGTCATAATCTTGCAAACCCCTATCAGATCCCCTCTCATCCTCCGACACTCTCATGAAAAGAATCCAAGTTCCTTCAACCTTTCTTCATATCCCTATCCTTCAACCAGATAACATCCTGATAAATCTCTTCTGCACCCTTTCCAATGCATCAATATCCTTCCTGCAGTGCGGCGATTAGAATTGTACATAATTCTGGCCTAACCAAAGTCTTATACAACTGCAACATAATTTTCCAATTCCTATACTCAAAGCCCTGACCGATGAAGGCCAGCATGCCATATACCTGCCTTCTTGACCATCTTGTTCATGTGAGTTGCCACCTTCAGGGAGCTGTGAATGTGTAAGCTGAGACCCCTCTATATGTTAATATTTCTAAGGGTTTTACCATTTACTTTATATCTTGCTTCTGGAGTAGACATTCCACCTCACAATTGTCCAGGTTGAATTCTATCTGCCATCTTTCTGCCAAGGTCTCCAGCTGATTTATATCCTGCTGTGTCCTCTGACAATTCTCACTATCCACTGTTCCCCCAATTTTTGTATCATCTGCAAATTTACTAATCAGATCTCCTACATTTTTCTCCAAATCATTTATATATAACAAATAACAGAGGCCCCAGCACTGATTCTTGTTGGAACACTGCTTGTTACTGATCTCCAGTTAGGCAAGTACCCTTCCATTGCTACTGTCTGCTTTCTATGCCCAAGCCAGTTTAGTATTCAGCTCACCTCATCCCACATATCTTCACCTTCATATCTTTCTGCATGAGGAACCTTATCAAAGGTTTCTCTGAAGTCCATGCATACAACATCCACTGCCCTGTCCTGGTCAATTTTTCTTGCCACTTCTTCAAAAAACTATCAAGCTTGTGAGACACAACCTTCCCTTCATAAAACCATGCTGTCATTTACTAATAAGCCACTTCCAGATGTGAGTACATCCTCTCCCTAAGAACTTTCTCCAAGAATTTTCCCACCACTGATGTGAGGTTCACAAGCCTGTAATTTCCTGGATTGTCTCTCATGGCCTTCTGAAACAGAAGAACACTGTTAGTTAGTCTCCAATCTTCTGGTACCGTGCCTGTGGCTTTAGAGAATACAAAGATTTTGGTCAAGATCTCAGCAATTTCTTTCCTCGCCTTTCTCAGTATTCTGGGATTGATCCTACCTGATCCTGGGGACTTGTCCACCTTAATGTTTTTCAAAACTTCCAATACCTTCTCCCTTTTTATCTCAACATATCCTAGAATATCAACATCTTCCTTTCTACAGTCACCGTCTGCCGTATCCTTCTCCCTTGCGAATACTGATGCAAAGTATTCATTACGAGCCTCACCCACCATATCTGGCTCCACAGACGAATTCCCTTCACTGAACTTTCCTTAGCTACCTTCTTCCTCCTTACATATGTATATAAAACCTTGGGATTCTCCATAATCCTGCCTACCAAGGAAATTTTATGTCCTCTTTTTGCCCTCCCAAGTCCCTGTTTGAGCTCTTTCCTGCTATCTTTATATTCCTCAAAAGCCTTATCTATTTTCAATTTTCTAAAATTTATATATGCCTCTTTCTTCTTTTTCATGAACTTCACAATCTCTCTTGTCATCGTGTTCCCGAATCTTGCCATCTTTATCATTCATTTTTACCTGTCCTGAATTGTTAACAACTGACTTTTAAAAGATTTCCACAAATCAAATGTGGATTTACCCTTAAGCAGGCACCCCCAGTATACATTCCCTAACTCCTCCCTAATACTGTCATAGTTTAGTACATTCACTCTGGGACTACTTCTATCCTTTTCTACAAGTATCTTGAAAATTATAGAATTATGATCATAATCCCCCACCGAGACATCAATCACCTGTCCAGGCTGGCTTCCCAAACCAGATCTAAGATAGTTCCTTCCCAAGTTGGACTACCTGCATATTGCTCAAGAAGCACTCTTGGACACACTGAACAAGAATGCCCTGTCCAAGCACCTGGGACTAAAGGAATTCCAGTCTATGTTGGGGAAGTTAAAATCCTGTTGTTTTTACATTGTTCCTTAACTGCTGATATTTCAGTTCCTCCACCTGTGCTGGTTGTTGGGAGGTTTGTAGTATAATCCCAACAGTGTGATTGCATTGTTCCTCTTCCTGAGTTCTATCCATATGGACTCACTGCTTGACCCCACTCACAAAGATGTCTTTTCTCTGTATAGCTGTGACATTCTCCCTGATCAGTAAAACAACATTCCCCCAAAGCATCCAAGTCCTGGAATGCTAAGCTGCCAGTCCTGCCCTCCTTTCATTCAAGTTTCCATAATTGCCACATCATCATGGTCCCATGTAGTAATCCAAGCTTTAAATTTATCCACCTTACCTGGCATACTCTTTTGCGTTAAAGTAAACACGCTTCAGACCATCTGCCCTGTCATGTTCTGTACACTCTCCCTGTGTTTTATTTCTCTTAACCTTGCGGGACCCATTCACTGTGTACTCTACAGAATCTGTACATCATATTCTGGCTCTTTTTGATTTTTGTCAATTCCATCCCCTGCCACATTAGTTTAAACCTTTTCAACATCATTAGCAAACATTGCCCCGAAGATATTGGTTCCAGTTCTGTCCAGGTGCCAAATGTCCGAGCTATACTCTTCCTTTCTCCCCCAGAATTTGCACCATCCCTCAAGTCATATATTTATCTCAGCTTCCTGACATATTTGCTCTGACTAGCGCATGACAATAGTAGCAATCCTGAGATTGCTACTTTTGAGATCCTACTTTGTAGTTTAACTCCTAATTCCTCAAATTCAGCTTGCAGGACCTCATTCCAATTTGTTCCTATATTGTTGGTGCCTATAGGCACCACGACAGCTGGCTGTTCATCTTTCCCCTCCAGAATATTCTGCAGCCAAGACATGCTTGACCCTTGCACCAGAGAGATAATGTGCCATCCTGGGGTCTCACTTGCATCCACAGAAACATCTGTCTATTCCCCTTACAATTGAATCCCCTATCACTAAAGCTCTGCTGCTCTTCTTTTCTGTGCAGCAGAGCCAGCTACAGTGCCAGTAACCTAGTTGCTGCCACCTTCCCCAGCCATATCCAAAATTATATATCTGTTTGGAGGGACATGATCTCAGAGGACCTCTGCACTGTCTTTCTATTCTTCCTCTACCTAGTGGTATATTCCTCAGTAATTTTTATCCGTGGTGTGACCAACTCACTAAATGTGCTATTGGTGACTTCCTCAGCATTGTGGATCCTTCAAAGTGAATCCATCCACAGATCTGAAGCTGTCAAGCAGTCTAACAGGAGTTGCAGTTGGACACAGTTCTTGCACACGAAGGATTTAGGGACACTGGAAGGATCTCTGAATTCTCACATTGCACAAGAGGAGCATGACATGAATCTGGATCTCCTGCCATGATTTAACCCTCAAGTTAATTTACAACAACAACTACAATGCCCAAGAGGAAAGAAAAAAAATAAGAAAAGAAAAACTACTCACCAGTTGCCAACCACTCATTTATCTGTTCGCTGTGATGTCACGATTCAATTTCTTTATATCTCTCACTTGCCCTCAGGTCTCCCTCGCAGGTCCCCCTCTCCAATCATCCCGAAGATGAGCATCTCTTTCCCCTCAGCACTGAATTCCCACTCAGTTCCAAATTTCCGATACCCTCACTCTGTCTGAATCTCTATCCCACTGGTGTAGCCTCTTTCCCACTGTGCAAATCAGAACTGGCCATTCTGCAATGAGAGAATCAACTCACGACCCAAAGTATGTCTACCATCTACAAGGTACAAGTTAGGGATGTGGGAATGCACCCTACTTGCTTGGATGAGTGCAGCTCTAAAAGCACTCAAAAAACTCAACACCATCTTGGGCAAAGCATACCATGTAATTTACCACCCCATCTATTGATTTAAGCATTCACTTCTTTCACCACCAATACACCATTGTTGCAATATGCACCATCTGCAAGATGCAGTGCAATAACTTGCCTTGGCTCCTTCAGCAGCACCTCACAAACCTGCAACCACGAATACCTAGAGGACAACTGGTAGTGAAAGGAATGGTCATTGTCCCTTGATCAATTTTACAGTGTGAAAGAGGGTTCATTGATTTCATCAGTGCAGGAAAGGCGTCAACCCTTATTCAAAGGCTTGAACCCCTCACTCAAGTTAAATGAAGCATGATTGTATGAGTAAATCCAAGCATGCTTGGCAGCTAATCGAGTGGCTGCAGGTTATTCTAGCCACATTAGGTTAATCTTTTTCATCTGACTCTCCATTTGCTCCTCCAAACACCTTTCATCATCTTCCTCTCCTGCAGCTGCAGCCCTTGCTGCAGCTCAATGCTGTGAAAGGTACAGCACACTGCTATCATTCCAGACACCCTTTTCCATGATACTAAAGGGTGTCCTCAGATCTGTGCAAACACATGAATCATATCTTCATCATGCCATTAGATGGTCAGTGACATTTCTTGCACGCAAGGACTTCAGTTGAACCTTACCTGAGTGTCACATAAATGACAATCTTTCAATGGTCACAGACTAGCTAAACATTGATGGAGTGTAATCCATTCCGATTGATGAATATTGCTGTTTGATCTCAGGGCACATTGATTGCAATGTGTATGCAATCAATCACTTTTTGGACTTGAAGGAATAGAACCTTATTGAAGTGATCGGTGCAAATGGCAGCAAGGCAAAATGCCTTTCTTGCACGTTATAATTGTCCTTTCTTTTACAATTGTCCTTCATTTTACAGTAGATTATCCGCAGAGATTTAGCTCATTGGTCTAGGGATATGAATCTTGCTTTGGATGCAGTAATTGTGGAGTCTGCAAGAGATCTCATGATCAAGTACCTGGACAACTCCTCCTTTTAAAAAATATGGTATTGTGGGCAAGTGATCTAAAGCACTATATTTAGGATCCAGTCTCCAGAGGCAAGGCTTCAAATCCCACCACTGCCAAAGTTTCAGCCAGAGTAGCAAATCCAGGAGCCCTCATTCTGACTCCTTAATCAGTAATAATGCATTTTGGTAGATAGAATCAGGGCAGGATTTACTCAGTTAGTGGCAGGGCGCTGGGGAGAGTAACAGAACAAAGAGATCTGGGAGTACATGTTCATAGCTCCTTGAAAGTGGAGTTACAGGTGGACAGAGTGATGAAGAAGGCATTTGGCATATTTGGTTTCATCGGCCCACATTGGAATGTCTTGTTGAAGTTGTACAAGACATTGGTATGGCCACATTTGAAATACTCTGTGCAAGTCTGGTCGCCATGTTATAGAAAGGATATTAATAAACTAGAAAGAATGCAGAAAGGATTTACTGGATGCTATCGAGACTTGATGGATTGAGTTATAAGGAGAGGCTGGATAGACTGGGACTTGTTACTCTGCAGTGTAGGAGGCTGAGGAGTGACCTTTTAGAAGTCTTTAAAATAATGAGGGGCACAGATCAGTTCAATATTTAATATCTTTTCCCAAAGGTAGAGGAGTCTAAAAGTAGAAGGCATAGGTTTAAGGTGAGAGGGGAGAAATACAAAAATGTCCAGAGGGGCAATTTTTTTACACATGGTGGTGAGTCTCTGGAACAAGCTGCCAGAAGTAATAGTAGAGGTGGTACAATTTTGTCTTTTAAAAAGCATTTAGATAGTTACATGTATGATGAGTATAGAGGGATATGGGCCAAATGTGGGCAATTGGGATTAGCTTAGGGGTTTTAAAAAAAAAGTGGCACGGCCAAGTTGGACCGAAACTTCTATGACTCTACAAGTGGACACAAATGACGGCCCTGGCACAATATAACATCGATTACCTGGGATTGTGACATTCTGCAAAATGTAACCAGCAGATACCTGAAAGGAGCCAGAAACAAAGAAATATAAGGCTGTGGTGATTTGATTGCCATTGGCAATACATGCTCACCTGTCCACCTGACACAAAGACTTCCTTGGAAGGCTGCAAATATAAACAGCAATCTGATGTGAAAGTTTGAACCTCCTGAGGTGCTCAGTTATATCCAGAATGCTAATGTATACCTTGTGAGGAACGTGGAGTTGAAATCATAACCAGATCTTACTGAATGGTGAAGCAGACCCATGGGGTTGAATGGCCAGCTACTGCTTCCAAGTGGTAATTTCGAATGTTCATATCTCTAGTCTTCCAAATACTCAGTCACATTAGTCTCCAATATCATAGAACCCCTGTAGTGCAAATGGAGTCCATTCAGTGCATCAAGCCTGCACCGACATCAATCCCACTCAGGCCATACCCCCTTAACCCTCAAATTTACCCTGCTGATCCCCCGACCCTAAAAGGCAATTTAGCATGACTAATCAATCTAATTGGCACATTGTAGGAATATGAGAGCAAACTGGAGCACCCAGAAAAAAGCCATGCATGCATGGGGCGAACATGCAAGCTCCAAATACAGTGACCTGAGCCTGAATTGAACTCGGGGACTTGGTGCTGTGAGACAGCCGTTTTAACCACTGTGTCACTTTGCCACCATGTTCAACTGGCAAGTTCCAGGCAGAGAAACTTGTGCACTTACTGTTAAAGCCAGAATCTAATGTTAAAGATCCATTCAATTGGGTTTAGCAAATGTTAATAGTAAAATTGTCCCACTGTGATTTCCTACATGCTAGTGAACGTACTCAGGTTAAATGCGAGAAATCAGTGGGTTCCTACCAACTTTCCAAGACCAGAGCATATTTTGCTCTTTAACTTCCTGCACACACCAACACGTTAAACTTGACTCCTCACTCCTCCACAGTGTCATTTCACATATTGGGCACCTTATAGAATTAATAAACAAGTCTTAAAGAAGGGATGTAACTCAATGAGAAATAGGAAAAATGCATACATTTTTTCATCAGCTAAAATGACAAATCACATTTATTTAAAACTAAACCAATTTGCCAGTTCTTCACTTTCTTTTTAAGTAGAGTTTTGAGTTGCTTCCTATTCTAACTTCATGTACAGTATCAAACAGTTCCTCAAAGGTCACTTCGTCTTGAATAACCTTCAGCAATGTAAGAACAAATGTAAGGACTCAGCAGGTTTCATTTAATTAAGTAATCCCTTTGAAGTTGTGAGTTGTCAACTTAATAATGCTATTTTCACATGAAGCAATACCTGGATTTTCTATTTTCCTTTGGCACTTAAGAAGAAATGCAAATAACAATTTGTGAATCATGGGCCTGAATTTTATGTTTGGGATGCACCCAGAGTAGGTGCAAGCAGGAGTAGATATGAAACCCACTACTGTCCAAAATAGAGTTAATAATGTGACATTACGCTTAGCTGCTCAATTAATGGCCATCCAGTGTGAAATGTGCTCTGTAAAAGACATGGAGGGTGGGCGCACAGAAAAGGGAGTTTCCTCAGGACGTGCAGCCACTATGGAACTCTTTGAGAGAGTTGCTAACTTTTAAAAAATAAATAATAGTGGGAAAACTATGCCACCAGTGTCTGGGGAGCACAATCATGCATAGACCTCAATTCCCAGACAGGTTTATTATTGTATTTGAACCCTGACTTTTATCCACCCCAGATCAAGGCTGCAGCTTAAACATAAAGACTGTCTGGCCAATCAGCCCACCTGCCAATCATAAAGACAGACAGGCCATGTAAAATCCCAGTCAGTGAATTGCTGTTTAATTAATTTAAATTGCATCTTGATTTTTGGTGGGCGCACTTCTGACTCATGCCGGTTGCTTAAAAGTTTGCACAAAAGAGTGATAATATCAGGATATGCGCCAATATCTTCTCTTGCGATTTTACATGCTTGCAGGTCGAGTATGCACCCACCTGAGTAAAATTAAATTCAAGCCAAAGACCTGGAAAATCATAAGAAATCCAAATATTTGAAATTAATAATGATCGGTATCACAAAGCTTGTTCCAGCTTTTTATGAGTAAAATCTGATCAGTCTTATTACAAATATTGATTTTGTGTTGCAAAGTGGTATATTTTATCATAGCCATCAATTCTACGGAAACTTAATGAGTAAATATGCATAAGGCTCTGTGCATTTTTATGGGTGATACATTCATCAACATGAATTAGATTTTTAATGAAAATATGTCACGATCGCTCCTAGCAAATTACACTAGACAGATAAATGAATGTTTCACTATATTTCGATAAAACTCTCAACATTAATTTTCACCACACTTGCAAGAAACCACCAAAGAGCCAGATGCTGTCACAACATAACACCATTCCTTCTGTCTACTTGGCTACCTCTAGTACTGTGTCATTCAGCTACAGTTCATCAG
The DNA here is from genome assembly GCA_024679065.1 of Sphyrna mokarran. Lineage (NCBI taxonomy): Eukaryota > Metazoa > Chordata > Chondrichthyes > Carcharhiniformes > Carcharhinidae > Sphyrna > Sphyrna mokarran. The sequence continues at coordinate 41,698,335 of JAGIQG010000015.1, forward strand.
TGTTGGGAAGAACAGAAGTATATACTTTATGCAGAAGACAATGCCAACCTTAAAGAAAACAATTGTTATCGAACTCTGGGTCATGGGTGGAAGAGGGAACTCACACTGTTGAAATGGCAGCGTGGGCTCGTTGGGCCGAAGGGCCTTTTCCCGTGTTGTGTTCTTTGTTCTTTGTTTTTTTTGCTCTGGCACCATCTGTTAGAAAAGCTGAGATTCTACTTGAAGTATTGGAGTATTGGTAGAAAATAATTGAATTATACTTCTGGCTTGCAAACTAATTTTACTTATCAAAAATCATGTAACAAGAATGCCTACAGGCATAGAATTAAAAGCTTTTTTAATGGATGTGCTATTTTTTACAACAAAATAATCCATCCAAATAACGTATGTCTGAGTATTTGTTTTCCTCTAGGGGGAAAAGCAGATTTAGTAACACCAATATGAATTTTTGAAAAAATGAGCTTTTGGGATTAATAGAAAATCAAATCTGAATTATCTTAATGCTTTTTTAAAGCTTCTCTTTGGAATATATTTTATAGTTTTAGGATTAGCAAGATACTTGTACAAGAAATGAGGAATATTTAGAACTTATGCATGAGAAATTCCTGCATTAAATCATCTACTACTTGCAGTGAAGTTTAGTATATATTATACAGTTGAAAGACCAAAAGTTAATTTGCATTTGTTGCCAAAGAGAATATTTAGGCCAGGATTGTTTCACCCCTTGGTCAAGTATTCGTATAATTTTTTAAAATCTGGCTCACGATGAACATTTCAACAGCAGCTTCATACTAAGCACCTACTGTCTAGGTCCTGAAACATGCTCCAGCCCATCGGATTTGAGTAACTGTCAAACAAAGCCAACACCTGTAGGGCATTGACACTGCAGGCCAGTACAGCAATGTATAGTAACACCCCTGTTATCACTTGGAAGCCATGCCCAAACTAATCCACAATCCACACACACACACATGCATGCACAATAAAATCCACTCAGTACTACAGTGAACAGCATGCACATTATCTATACATTCTAGGTTCTAATTGTATATCTTAATTTGTTGTAACCAAAGAAAACAATATTTGAGGTACTAATTACTCAGTTGTCATCGATAAATATGTTTATTTCAGTCCTGTATACAAACAACATAGAGAATTCACTTATATTAGCATCTTTAAGGAGGATATTCTGATGATCCAAAAAGACATTTACGAGATTGATATTTCCATTGCTAATTTTTGGAATACACCTAATAAAGCCCATACTAATCCACTTCTGCTTATGATGTGTGAAGCAAAAGAACAGCAATAGAATCATAGAGTCCCTATAATGCAGAACAAGGCCATTCGGACCATCGAATCTGCACCAACTTTCCAACACAGTATGTTACAGCAGGCCCACCCACAGGCCTACCCCGGTAACCCCAAACATTTATCCCAACAATCCCCCTAAACTACACATCTTGGGATTGTGGGAGGAAATCCAGGCAGATACAGGGAGAATGTGCAAACTCCACCACGTCACCCAATGCTGAAATCGACCCCAGGTTCCTGCACTGAGAGGTAAGAGTGCTAACTACTGTACAGCTGTATTGCAGTTTTACTCTTTCAAACAGACTGTGTTTCATATCTTTGATACTTAGGTATGTGATCACTGTCAACAGTGGTAATTGATTATAAAGCTAGTTATTTCATTTCAGCTATTTGATCAGTTTGTTACCAAATATGCCATTAAAATGACCAAGAATTCCTTTCTTGAATCATAAAGGGTTACCACTTGAAGTGAATGTTTTCCACATATGAAACGATATTCGTGCCACAAGAAAGTCTAATTTGTTTTATTTATGGAAAACCTTCCACTGACCTTAAAGTTACATATATTTTCCAAGATTTTGGAATCTAAATTCATGGCAATGTACTTTCATTATTCTTAAGGTATCCAGGCTGAAAAATCTTGTGAACTTCAAGCAACTCCTTTGAAAATGTCTGTAACTCTACCTTCCATGAATGAAGAGAATCAGTCTGACAGTATCAGTACTATAGATGCTGATGATACCTCTGGTGCTGAGATATTCTAAACCTTCCCATCTGATCCTTATAAAAGGAGCTGAATATGTATTTTTTCTATGGATGTTTCAGAATTTTGTTATTTGAATGTTTTAATATGAAGTTTTGGTCATTATTTATATTTTAAATAAAAATGGTAACCATAGTTCAAAAACTTTTTAAAAACATTTTTGATTGCAATATGTTGCAATAAATCTGATCCATTTGATTGTATTTTAGTTGCCAGTGAATAATGTTTTCTTTCTAAGATTAAAGTTTATTTAATAGTGTCTCAATGAAGTTACTATGAAAATCCCCTAGTCGCCACACTCCAGCTCCTGTCCAGGCACACTGAGGGAAAATTTAGCATGGCTAATGCATCTAACCAGCACGAATTTCAGATAATAGGAAGAAGCCTGAGTACCTGGAGGAAACCCACACAGATGTGGGGAGAATGTGCAGACTCCAGGAATCCAGGAATTGAACCCAGGTCCTGGCACTAAGAGGCAGCAGCGCTAACCACAATGCTGCTCTAGGAAGTCAGATAATGAATATTTTGTCTTTTACAGAAAAGCATTAAACCCTGATTGATGCACAGTTAGCATCAATTATTTTAGTTTCTCTCCCATGCCAACATTTCTAGAATAGGATAATACCAATTACCATTAAAGCTGGAGTGATAAACAAAATGAAATGTCTGGCTGCTAACAGTAATCAAACTGGCACAGATTTAACAAGAAGATTAGTCCTTATTTCAAATCTTTTCACACTCATCAATTTCCACTGAGTTTTGCAGAGATCATTATTAGGCTCAAAATTCAGAGATCGTTAATTAGTTCTGTTGACATTTTCCAAATACTTGCATGTTTTTCTTCCACTTACTAATGATGCCCAGTCCATCTCGGATTACCCTGAAAAGAAAACATGTCTCAAACATTTGAGCAACAGGTGAAGCTAGCTATTTCACTCTGCTGTTGTGTAGTCACACTACAAGCGGTATTCACTACTAACAGGATGCTACCATCAAGTCAAAAGGCTGTCTTACCGATCATACAAATGAGTAATGTGATATATAGAATCTTATAGTGCAGAAGGAGGCCATTTGGCCCATTGATTCTGCACCAACCACCACAATCCCACTCAGTTCTATCCCCATAACCCCATGCATTTACCCTAGCTAGTCCCCCTGACACTAGGGAGCAATTTAGCATTGCCAATTCAACAAACGCACTCAATTTTGGACTACATGAATTTCAATTCCAGCTTGATGCTATGCTGCACATCCCAGCATCTGGCAGATCATATCAAGCAACATGTCCTAGCCACTGTTCACAACAGGCACGGTACAGACCATACCCAACCAGCCTGTGCTTGCAAAACAAAACAGTATCCAACATTAGATGTGATTGCACAATTTGTTTAATAATCATCAATGTGCTAAGATTTTCGTTGATAACCAATTTAAGATAGTCAGTTGGGTTCACAGTATGACACACTTGTATGTACTGGAAGCTATTAATACACAAGGACCTATTCTTTGCAGACACAAAGAATATGTACACACATTGCGCCCATTTCAGCTGAACAAAATAAGTGACAGCCACTCGCTGATTCATTTCTCAGGCATTGCCTTGAGTAATCAAGGTCAAATTTAAAGTTCAGACAATACTTGGCTTGATAGCTCTGGAGCTATGGATGGATTCGCTTTGAAAGTGCTCTCCATGACTTCCTCAGCATCTTGGATGCTCCAATGAGTTGGTCACGCCACAGATAAAAATTACTGAGAGAATGTGGCTACCAGACAGAGGAAGAGTAGGAAGGCAGTGCACGAGTCATCTCCCTTTAAAATAAATATACTGTTTTGGATATTGTTGATGGAGATGGTTCACCAAGGGAAAGGTGGCAGCAGCCAGGTTCATGGCACCGTGACTGGCTCTGCTGCACAGGAGGGCAGGAAAATGTGTGGCAGAGCTGCAGTGATAGCAGATTCAATTGTAAGGGGAATAGACGAGTGTTTCTGAGGAAGCGAGTCTCTGGGACATCGTGTTACCTCCAGGGATGTCTCCAAATGGCTTCAGGGCATTCCGGAGGGAGAGGGTGAAAAACCAGTTGTCATGGTACATATAGGCACCAACAATATAGATAAAAAAACAGGATGAGGTCCTACAAGCTGAATTTAGGGAGTCAGGAATTAAACTAAAAAGTAAGACTTCGAAAGTAGTTATCTCAGTTACCATACCATGTGCTCGTCAGAGTAGGAATATTGGGATAGCTAAGATGCACATGTGGTTTGAGGGTTGGTGCAAGAGGGAGGAGATCAAATTCCTGGGAGATTGGAACCGGTCTGGGGAGAGGTGGGACCAGTACAAATCATACATTCGGCACCTGGACAGGACTGGAACCAATGTCTTAGAGACAGTGTTTGCTAATGGTGTTGGAGAAAGTTTAAACTAATGTGGCAGGGGGAATTTGAACTGAAGCGGGGAGTCAAAAGGAAGTAAAGTGAGGACAGAAACAAAAGACAATAAGGCGAAAAGTGGAAGGCAGGGAAACCAAAGACAAAAATCAAAAGGGCCACAATACAGGGTACAGAGACTGTGGAGAACATGGTGAATAGCTTTAGTAAGGCTAAGAGAAATATAACACAAGGAGAGTGCACAAACCCTGACAGGACATTTGGTCTGAGCTGTGTTTAATCTAACGGAAGGAATATGACAGGTAAGGTGGATGAACTTAAAGCTTGCATTACTACGTGGAATTATGATGTTGGGTGGAAATTACGGAGACTTGGATAAAAGAAAGTCAGGACTGGCAGCTCAGCATTCCAGGATTTAGATGCTTCAGGCAAGATAGAGTGAGTGATAAAAGAGGTGGGTGTGTTGCTTTACTGATTAGGGAGAATGTCATAACTATGCAGAGGGAGAACATCTTGGTGGGATCATACAGTAAGGCCGTATGAGTAGAACTCAGGAATAGGAGCGATGCAATCACAGTTTGGGTTGTACTACAGACCCCCCAACGTCTAGTGTGAAGTGAAGGAACTGATATGTCAGCAAATTATGGAAAAATGTAAAAACAAGAATGTTGTGATGGGCATACAGGTGTGTCCCTGTAAAAATGAAGGATAAAGGTAGCAAGATTCGGGAACCCTGGATGACAAGACAGATATGAGGTCAGTGAAAAAGGAGGCATACATAAATTTCAGGAAATTGAAAACAGATAAGGCTCTTAAGGAATACAAAGAAGGTAGGAAAGAGATTTAACAGGGATTTGGAAGGGCAAACAGGGACCATGAAATGTCCTTGACAGCCTGGATTAAGGCGATTCCCAAGGCTTTTTATGGGTATAAAAGGAGAAAGAAGGTAGCTAAGGAAAGGTTAGTTCCACTCAAGGACAGTAGACTGAATTTATGTGTGGAGCCAGATAAGGTGTGTGAGGTCCTTAATGAGTACTTTGCATAAGTATTCACAAAAGAGAAGGATAACATTTGCTAAATTAATTGAATGAACCTTTAACATTGGATTCAAGCTTAAACTGTTAGGACGCAGGTTTCTTGCTAGGTTGAACAAAGCATCACAATGGTTAGCATTGTTGCCTCACAGCACCAAGGGCCTGGGTTCAATTTCGACCTCAGGTCACTGACTGTGTGGAGCTTGCACGTTCTCCCCTTGTTTGCGTGAGTTTCCTCCAGGTGCTCCAGTTTTCTCCCAAAATCCAAAGACGCGAGGATTAGGTTGATTGACCAGGTTAATCTCTCCCTTAGTGTCAGGGGATTAGTAGGATAAATGCATGGAGTTACAGGGATACAGCCTGGGTGGGATTGATGACAGTGCAGGTTCAATGGGCCAAATAGCCACCATCTGCACTGTAGGGATTCTATGACATTGGGGATAAGTGAGGCTGAGTATTTGGAAGGTTAGAAAGCCTTTAAATAGAGATATGAACACTGGAAAACACCATTTGGGAGCAGTAGCTGGCCATTCGGCCTTATGGGTCCACTCCACCATTCAGTACGATCTGGTTATAATCTAAACTCCACATTCCTCACAAGGTATACAGGCAGAGGATTAGCCTTCTGGATATGACTGTGCCTCAGGAGGTTCAGACTTTCACATCAAGTTGCTGTTGACGATTGCAAGAAGACCAGTTGGGAGTCCAGTCACCACAACCCTACATTTCTTTGTTTCTGGCTTCTTCCAGGGAACTGCTGGTTACATCTGCAAAATCTCACAATCTCCCAGGCAACAGATGCTAGATCATGCCAGAGCCGTCTCTCGTACCCACTTGTTACTGATTAATCAGTCAGAATGAGAGGGCTCCAGGATTTGCTGCTCTGGCTGAAACTTCGGCAATGGTGGGATTTGAAGCCATGCCTGCAGAGACCGGATCCTAAATACAGCACTTTAAACAACTTGCCCACGCTACCACATTTTTTAAAAGGATGGGTTGTCCAGGACTTGATCCACAATTACTGCACCCAAAGCAAGTTTCATACCCCTAGACCAATGAGCTGATGCTAAATCTCTGCAGATAATCTACTGTAAAAGGAAGGACAATTATAACCTGCAAGAAAGGCATTTTGCCTTGCTGCCGATTGCACCGATCACTTCAATAAGGCTCTATTCCTTCAAGTCCAAGAAGTGATTGATTGCATACACATTGCAATCAATGTGCCCTGAGATCAAACAGCAATATTCATCAATCGGAATGGATTACACTCCATCAATGTTTAGCTAGTCTGTGACCATTGAAAGATTGTCATTTATGTGACACTCAGGTAAGGTTCAACTGAAGTCCTTGCGTGCAAGAAATGTCACTGACCATCTAATGGCATGATGAAGATATGATTCATGTGTTTGCACAGATCTGAGGACACCCTTTAGTATCATGGAAAAGGGTGTCTGGAATGATAGCAGTGTGCTGTACCTTTCACAGCATTGAGCTGCAGCAAGGGCTGCAGCTGCAGGAGAGGAAGATGATGAAAGGTGTTTGGAGGAGCAAATGGAGAGTCGGATGAAAAAGATGAATCTAATGTGGCTAGAATAACCTGCAGTCACTCAATTAGCTGCCAAGCATGCTTGGATTTACTCATACAATCATGCTTCATATAATTTGAGACAGTGCACCCATCTGGTACACCAACATTGAATCCCTAGTCCCATTAGAACATAGAACATTACAGCGCAGAACAGGCCCTTTGGCCCTCGATGTTGCGTCGACCAATTGAGAAAAAGCAATGCCCCTCTAACCTAAACCATTCCCTTTTCATCCATAAACCTATCCACTGACCACTTAAACGCCCTCAAACTTGGCGCATCTACAACTGCTGCAGGCAGGGCATTCCATACCCTTACCACCCTCTGGGTAAAGAACCTACCTCTGACATCCGTCCTATAACTACCACCCCTTAATTTAAAGCTATGTCCCCTCGTGCTAGACTTCTCCATCCGAGGAATGAGAGGGCTCCAGGATTTGCTGCTCTGGCTGAAACTTCGGCAATGGTGGGATTTGAAGCCATGCCTGCAGAGACTGGATCCTAAATACAGCACTTTAAACAACTTGCCCACACTACCACATTTTTTAAGAGGATGGGTTGTCCGGGGCTTGATCCACAATTACTGCACCCAAAGCAAGTTTCACACCCCTAGACCAATGAGCTGATGCTAAATCTCTGCAGATAATCTACTGTAAAAGGAAGGACCTTTTACACCATGTCTAATCCTCTGATCATCTTATTATGCCTCAATAAGGTCACCTCTTAGCCGCCTTCTCTCTAATGAAAATAACCTCAAATCCCTCAGCCTCTCCTCATTAGAAAGCTGCATTCGATTGCCTGCCTTTCCCTGTTCTGTGCTCTCTCCTGCAAAGTGAGAAAGAAGAATTATGAGTGTGAGAAAAGGAGCAAATTGAGAGGATGAAGGGACAGATTTATGGAGGATCACCGAGGACCTGGGTGTTCACTGTAATAAGATGAAGGTGAGTGACAGTGGTGGCTGGTGTGATGCGGATGTGAAGAGCTTTGCAACAGAGAAGGTGTGCATCTGTCAGTTGTGTGGTCTGAAACTTGCTGTGTAGGAGAATGTTATGAAGTCAGAGTGAGGGGTTCAGCCCTTGAATAAGGGATACTACTCACCTTTTCTGCACTGCTGAAATCAATGAACCCCTTTCACACTGTATCAATGATCAAGGGACAGTGATCATTCCTTTCACCACCAGGTGTCCTCCAGGTATTAGTGGTTGCAGGTTTGTGAGGTGCTGCCGAAGGAGCCTTGCCAAGTTATCACAGTGCATCTTGTAGATGGTACACATTGCAGCTATGGTGTATTAATAGTGAAAGGAGTGAATGTTTCAGGCAGTAGAAGGGATGGTAATTACATGGTATGCTTTTCCCTGGATGGTGTTGAACTTTTTGCATGCGAGTAGGGAGTATTCCCACGTTCCTAACTTGTGTCTTGTAGACAGTGGGCAGTGTTTGGACCAGAATTTGATTCACTCATTGCAGAATAGCCAGTTCCGAATTGCACAGTGACAGAGAAACTGCAGCCAGCATGCGATTCAGTCAGAGTGAGGGTATAGGAAATTTGGAGCTGAGTGGAAATTCAGTGCTGAGGAGAAAGAAACGCTCATCTTTGGCAGAAGTGGAGAGTGGATAGGTGGATAGGCATATGGATGATATTGGAATAGTTTAGGTTAGAAGGTCCACTGGCCGGCGCAACATCGAGGGCCGAAGGGCCTGTACTGTGCTGTAATGTTCTATGTTCTATGTTCTAGTTGGATCTGTGAGGAGACCTGAAGGCAAGTGAAAAGTAGAAAGAAATTGAATTGTCATGTTACAGCCAGCAGGTAAATGATTGGCTGATGACTGGTAAGTAGTTTTCGGTTTTTTTTTGCTTTTTTTTTCTCTCTTGCCATTGTAGTTGTTGTCGTCAGTTAACTTAAAGATTAAATCAAAGCAGAAGATCTCAGACCCATGTCATGCCCCTCTTGTGCGATATGCGAATTCAGAGACCCTTTTAGTTTCTCTGGTTCCTTCACATACAAGAAATGTATCCAACTGAAGCTCCTGACAGATTGCTTGACAGCTCTGGAGCTGCAGATGGATTCACTCTGGAGCATTCACAATGCTGAGGAAGTTGCGGGTAACACATTCAGTGAGTTGGTCAACGCTGCAGATAAAAATGACCAAGGGAGATAGTGAATGGGTGGCCACCAGCAGAGGAAGAATAGGAAGGCAGTGCAGGGCTCCCCTGCTATCATGTCCCTCCAAAACAGATTTACCATTCTGGATAGTGTTGCTGCTCACCAGGCGAAGGTGGTAGCAGTCAGATTCATGGCACCGTGGCTGACTTTGCCGCACAGGAAGGCAGAAAAATGTGTGGCAGAGCTATAGTGATAGAAGATTCAATCATAAGGGAAATACACATGCGTTTCTGAGCGAGACTCCAGGATGATATGTTGCCTCCCTGGTGCAAGGATTAAGGATATTTGGAAAGGGCATTCTGGAGGGGGAGGGTGAACACCAGCAATATAGGTAAGGAATGGGATGAGGTCCTATAAACTGAATTTAGGGAGGTAGGAGTTAAACTAAAATTCAGACCTCAAAAATAGTAATCTCAGGATTGCTAGAGTGCCACGTGCTAGTCAGAGTAGGAATGTTGGGATAGCTAAAATGGATATATGGCTTAAGGGATGATGCAAGAGGGAGGGATTCAAATTCCCGGGACATCGAAACCGGTTCAGGGGATGTGGGGCCAGTACAAACTGATGGTCGGCACCTGGGCAGGACTGGACCAATATCTGGAGAGCAGTTGGGGGGGGGGGGTTGGTTTGCTCGTGTTGTTGCGTAGAATTTATTTAAACTAATGTGTCAGGAGGATGGGAACTGATGCAGGAAGTTAGAGGGAAGTAAAATGGGGACAGAAGCCAAAGGCAGGAAGGGGAAAAGTGGAAGACAGAGAAACCAAAGACAAGAATCAAAAAAGGCCACAGTAGAGAGTAGAGAGATTGTGGAGAACTCAGTGAATGTCTCTAGTTAGGCTAAGAGAAATAAAACACGGGACAGTGTATAAAACATGACAGGACAGATGGTCAGAGAGGTATTTGCTTTAAAGGAAGGAGTATGATAGGCACAGCGGCTGAATTTAAAAGCTTGGATTATTATATGGAACTATGATGTTGTAGAAATTACGGAGACTTGGATGAAAGAAGGGCACTGGCAGCTTAGCATTCCAAGATTTAGATGTTTCAAGCAAGATAGAGAGTGACAAAAGAGGTTGGGGTGTTGCTTTACTGATCAGGGAGAATATCACAGCTATACAGAGGGACGATACCTTGGTGAGATCATGCAGTGAGGCCATATGGGTAGAACTCAGGAACAGGAGCAGTTGGGATTGTACTACAGACTTCCGAACAGGCAGGATCCTCCAGGAACTCATATGTCAGCAGATTATTGAAAGAAATGAAAATAATAGGGTTGTTGTGATGGGCAGTTTTAATTTTCCCAACATAGACTGGAATTCCTTTAGTGTCAGGGGCTTGGATGGGGCAAAGTTTGTTCAGTGTGTCCAAGAATGCTTCTTGAGACAATATGTAGACAGTCTAACTTGGGGAGCTGCTATTTTAGATCTTCTTCTGGGAAATGATCCTGGACAGGTGAGTGATGTCTCAGTGGGGGATCAGTTTGGAAACAGTGATCACAATTATATAATTTGTAGAAAAGGATAGAAATAGTCCCGGATCAAAAGTACTGAACTGGGGGGAGGGTGGGGGGTGGGGGGCTAACCTCAACTGTATTAGGCAGGAGCTAGGGAATATAGATGGGAGGTAACTGTTTGAGAGTAAATCTACATCTTATACTTGGGAATCTTTTAAAAATCAGTTGTTAACAATTCAGGATAAGTATATCCTTGTAAAATGAAGGATAAAGATGACAAGATTTAGGAACCCTGGATGACAAGAGGGAGTGTGAACTTAATGAAAAGAAAGGAGGCATACATAAGTTTTAGGAAATTGAAAATGCATAAGGCTCTTGAGGAATACAAAAATAGTAGGAGAGAGCTTAAACTGGGACTTAGGAGAGCAAAAAGGGGCCATGAAATGGTCTTGGCAGGCAGGATTAAGGAGAATCCCAGGCTTGTTATACGTATATAAGGAGAAGAGTGTAGTAAAGGAAAGGTTAGGTCCACTCAAGGAGAGTGAACGGAATTGTGTGTGGAGCCAGGTAAGGTCCTTACCAAGTCCTTTGTATCAGTATTTAGAAAGGAGAAGGGTGTGATGGATGGAGTGTAGAAAGGGAGATGTTGAGACTCTAGGACATGTCAGTATAAATTGTTGCTTTCCTTTTTTATTGGTATTTTTGCAAAGTGTCCTGATGGGTGCAAGATGACATGTCTCAAAATATGCTATTCTTCGATTTTCCATTTTCATAAATCAGAAGAGGCTTTTAAGTATTGTTACAAACAATAGGTACACAAACTTAACATTGGCATCTTTGTGAAACTTCAGATTTGACTGCACTTAAATCTTACAACAATGAGAAAATTCTGTATCCTTAAGTATTTTATTTCATTCTCTGCCTTTTTTTCTATATGTCTTATTCTCTTTTCCCAACAGGCTTCTGACTATTTCATTCAGAACCCAATGGCCATTAGGATATGGGAAATGATGATAGAGTGGTAATATCATTGGACTAGTAATTCAGAAATCTAAGCTAATGCTATGGAGATATGGGTTCAAATCCTACCAAGGCAGCAGATGGAATTTAAATTCAATTAATAAATCTGTAATTAAAAACTAATCTAATATTGACCACAAAACCATTGTTGATTGTTCTAAAAATCCATCTCATTTACTAATGTCTGTTAGGGAAGGAAATCTGCCATCCTTACCTGGTTTGACTTCCATGTGACTCCAGGTTGACTCTGAACTTGTCCTCTGTCCTCTCTCAGTTGTATCAACTGCTGTGAAGGTTATCAAAAGGATTGCAATGGGATGGATGGCCTGGCATTGACCTAGGCACAGGGTATGACAACAACAAAATGTTTTGCAGTGTTAACACTGTAAAGCTCTTTTTATAAAACATCTGGGGGCTCTTGTCAAAATAAGAACATAAGAAATAGGCGCAGGAGTAGGCCATCTAGCCCTTCAAGCCTGCCCTGCCATCCAATAAGATCATGGCTGATCTGAAGTGAATCAGTTCCACTTTCCTGCTTTTTCTCCATAAACCTTAATTCCCTTGTCTATCAGAAACCTATCTACCCGTGTTCAACAAGGTACTCTCCACCACTTCAATGGGCAGAGAATTCTAGAGATTCACCACCCTTTCAGTGAAGAAGTTCCTCCTCAACTCAATTCTAAACTGCCCCCCACCTTATTTTGAGGCTGTGCTCTTTAGTTCTGCTATCCTTTCTAAGTGGGACGAATCTCTCTACCTCTACCCTATCTAGTCCCTTCATTATCTTGTAAGTCTCTATAAGATCCCCCCTCAGTCTTCTAAACTCTAACGAGTACAAACCCAGTCTAATCAATCTCTCCTCATAAGCTAATCCTCTCATCTCCGGTAACAGCATGGTGAACCTCCTCTGTATTCCCTCCAAGGCCAATATATCCTTTCGCAAGTAAAGGGACCAAAACTGCACACAGTACTCCAGTTGCGGCCTCACCAGTGCCCCGTACAGTTGCAGCAAGACCTGCCTGCTTTTATATTCTATCCCCCTCACTGTAAGGGCCAACATTGCATTTGCCTTCTTGATCACCTGCTGCACCTGCAGACTGGGTTTTTGCGATTCATGCACAAGGACCCCCAGGGTCCCTCTGCACCGTAGCCTGCTGCAGCTTTTCGCCTTTTAAATAATAATCCCTCCTACTATTATTTCTATCAAAGTGGATAACCTCACATTTGTTAACATTATACTCCATCTGCCAGGTCCTCGTTCACTCACTCAGCCTATGCAGATCTCTCTGCAGACTTTCTGCACCCGCCCTTCGCTTTTCCACTCACCTTCACGTCATCAGCAAATTTTGTTACCTTACACTCAGCCCCCTCCTCCAGATTGTCAATATATATGGTAAAATTGGGAGACCTATCCCATAAAATAGTCAAGCAACTGCCTGACTTAATCATACCCATAGAATCATACCTTACAGACTATTTCCCAGACATCACCATCATCAGAGGCAGCGACACAGTGGTATTCAGTTAAGCAGGAATTGTCCTGGAAATCCTAACAGTGACTCTGCACCTCATGAAGTCTCATGGCATCAAGTCAAACATGGACAAGGAAATATTCTGCACTTACACCCCACCTACATCTCCCTCAGCTGATGAATCAGTACTCTTCCATGCTGAACACCACTTGGAGGAAGCACTGAAGATGTCTAGGGCACAGAATGTAATCTGGGTGTGCGTCCATCACCAAGAGTTGCTTGGTAGCACTACTATTGACTGAGCAGGTCAAATCTTAAAGGATGTAGCTGTTAGACTGGACCTGTGGCAAGTGATTTAGAAGTTTATTTATTAGTATCACAAATAGGCTTACATTAACACTGCAATGAAGTTACTGTGAAAATCCCCTAGTTGTTACAATCCAGTGCCTGTTTGGATACACTGAGAGAGAATTTATTATGATCAATGCATCCAACCAGCACGTGGGTGGAAACGGGAGCATCCAGAGGAAAACCATGCAGACTTGAGGAGAATGTGCAAATTCTACACAGGCAGTGACCGAAACCATGAATCAAACTCGGATGCCTGGAGCTATGAGGCAGCAATGCTAACCAGTAAAGGGAAAAACTGACTAAACATATCCTCACCAATCTACCTTTCACAGATGCATCCATCCATGACAATATTGGTAGGAGTAATCGCCACATAGCCTTGTAGAGACAAAGTCCTGTTTTCACATTGAGGATACCCTCAATTATGTTGTGTGGCATTGACATTGTGCTAAATGGGATTGATTTCAAACAGATCTCACAACTCAAGACTGGGCATCCATGAAATACTGTGGGCCATCAGCAGAATTGTATAACCATGACCTGTAACTTTGAATTTAAATTCTGCAGTTCTGCTATATCCAGTCGTGAACACAAGTGGATAATTAATAGGAGGAGGAAACTCCACAGATATCCCATCCTGAATGATCAGGGTGCCCAACACATCAGTACCAAAGACAAGGATAATATATTTGAAACCATCTTCAGCCAGAAATGCTAAGTGGGTGATCCATCTCTGCTTCCTTTGTGATGCCCAAATATCAGTCTTCAACCAATTCAATTCACTTTATATGATATCAAAGAACAGTTGAAGGCATTGGAGTCTCCAAATGCTATGGGACCTGAGAATATCTTGGCAATAGTCCTGAAAACTTGTGTTCCAGAACTTGCTGTGCCCTTAGCCAAGCTATTCTAGTACAACTACAACACTGGCATCTATCCTATAATGTGGAGCGTTGCCCAAATATGTCTTATCTGCAAAAAGCAGGACAAATCTAATCTGGTCAATTACTACTGCATGAATCTAATTTCAATCGTTAGCAAAGTGATGGAAGGTGTTATCAACAGTGCTATCAAGTAACACTTTACTCAGCAATAATCTGATCATTGATGCTTAGTTTAGGTCACTCAGCTCCTGGTCTCGTTACAGCCTTGGTTCAAATCTGAAACAAAGAGCCGAACTCAAGATGTGAGGTGAGAGTGACAGCCCTTGACATCAAGGCAGCAGTTGACTGAATGTGACATCAAGGGGCCCCAGCAAAACTGGAACCGGAGGGAATCAGGGGGAAAACTCTCTATTGGCTGGACTCATCTCCCACATAGGAAGATGATTGTGGGTGTTGGAGATTGATCTTCTTAATCCCTGGACATCACAGCAGGAACTCCTCAGGGTACTATCCTTGGCCCAACCATCTTCAGCTACTTTATTAATGACATTCCCTCCAGCATAAGGTCAGAAATAGGGATGTTCACTGATGATTGCACAATATTCAGTACTATTTGCAACACACAGATATTGAAGCAGTTGGTGCATTTATGCAGCAAGACCTGGGCAACATTCAGGCTTGGACTGATAAGTTGTAAGCAACATTTCTGCCACAGAACGACCATTTCCAACAAGAGAGAATCGAACCATCGCCCCTTGACATTTAGTGACATCACCATTGCTGAATTCCCCACTATTAACATCCTGGGGGCTACCATTGGTCAAAAACTGAACTGGATTAGCTGAATTAATACTGGGGCTAGAAGACCAGGTCAGAGGCTGGGAATTCTAGACTCAGTAACTCACCTCCTGACTCCCAAAGCCTGTCCACCATCTAGAAAGCAGAAGTCAGGAGTATGATGGAATACTCTACACTTGCCTGCATGAGTGCAGGTCCAACAACACTCAAGAAGCTCGACACCATCCAAGACAATGCAATCTGCTTCTCTGGCACCCATTCAACATCTAAAACATTCATTCCCTCCACCACTGCTGGACAGTGGTGACAGTGTGTACCATCTATAAGATGCACTGCAGCAACTCAACAAAGATCCTTCGACAGCTCCTTGCAAATCTACAACCAATGCCATCTAGAAGGACAAGGACAGCAGATGGAATGCGAACAACACCAACAAGTTCTTCACCAAACTATACACTATCCTGACTTGGAAATACATTGTCATTCCTTCACTGTTGCTGGATCAAAATGCTGGAACTCCCTAACAGCACTGTGGGTGTACCTACATTTCAGGGACTGCAGCAGTTCAAGAAAGTGACTCACTTGTAAATTATAGGTGGGCAATAAATACTGTTCTGGCCAGTGATGCCCATATCTCTTGAAAAAATATATTTTTTAAAAACACAAACTCATTCACTGCCAGATAATTGCCTAAGCCTTTTGGCTCATTTTTGTCTCTGAGTCAAAGAGTGTTCAAGCCTCACATCACAGACTTGAGAAATTGACCTAGGCTGGTATTTAAATTCTGCAGTGAAGGAGTGCTATTTTGCTGGATATGTCCTTTTATCTGATGAGATGTTAAACTAAGATCTTATTGCCTATTCAGTTGAATGTAAGACATGAATCCAACTATTTGAAAAAGAATTGCAGAATTCTTCTGGTGTCCCAGTCAACATTTATCTCTTAACCCTCCACCACCAAAAACAGGTTTAATGGTACTTTATCTCAATGCATTTGGTGGGACCATTGTCTACATTACAGCAGATCAAATTTGGGTGGTACACTGACACAGTGGTTAGCAGCGCCAGGGACCCAGGTTTGATTCCTGGTTTGGGTCACTGTCTGTGCAGAATCTGCACATTCTCCCTATGTCTGTGTGAATTCCTCCACGTGCTCTGTTTTCCTCCCACAGTCCAAAAGATGTGCTGGTTTGGTGCATTGACCATGCTAAATTCTCCCTCAGTGTATCTGAACAGATGCCGGTATGTGACTGGGAGATTTTCACAGTAAGTTCTTACAGTGTTAATGTAAGCCTACTTGAGACATTAATAAATAAACTTTAAATCAACACATCAAAAATATCCCACTGGCTGTGAATCCCTCATTTTATGATGTCCTGAAGCTGTGGTAATCTCTATGCAAGTGCAACATTTTCCTTTCTTTGTTCCCATGGCACTGATTCCTGCAGGGGTGAAGTTGCATCTGCTGCTATGTTACGAGCATCAGTGCAGCAAGGTAACCAGTTGCTCTTGTTCTGTTTTAGTATCACTGAATTTCAAATCAAATGTGGATGAAAACAGGATTGGAGCAGTCAGCAGTGATTGACAGCAGCAGATGATCCCAGTATTACTCTGGGCTGACACTTTAAAAAAAATTACATATATTCAAACAAAGAGATATTCTTTCTCAGTTTTTCCATTGCAGTTGAAAGATAACCAGAAATATGGCTTACTATCGAGTGGCAGGCTTCATCCACTGCGGTAAATATTTATTAACAAGGATTTGGACAGCCCAAAGTCATTGATGCAGAAGCAGCAAATATATGATTCAGAGCACATAGAACTTAAATCAAAAGATTAAACAGAAGAGGTGAGAATGTGGATTTTATATTAAAGGCAATTGCTTGAGGTAATAGAACAGGAAATTGGTCTGGTGTTTTGACGGAAAGGTCATCAAATCCATCAGTTCGGTGTTTGCAGGCAGTTAATAAGATTTGAAAAGTGCGATATGGATCTAACAGTCATCTCTGCCCAAGATGTTACTCTATAGTCACTCTGTTTTAGTCCCGCTGGGGGCTGGGTGTTTCTCCTCACAGGATGAGTAAAGTTCACAGGGAAAATCACCAACTCTCTCTCACTCACGACATTTACAGTGACATGGTCAGAATCCAGGAAACAGATTAGCTGCCAGTATTCCCTCACAACTGGTGATGGAGGAATAAAAGCCTGAGGAAGAGCTGAAATACTCTGATCATATATTCAACATGTTTTGGAAGTCTGTCTGTCATTATGTATTTTGTGTTGTTCGTTATCCCAAGCCGGTATAAAAACATAAGCTATGCAGTTTACAATTCTTTTTAGATTGACCAAAAATGGTACAAAGAATAAGCTATGTCTCTGGCGTGCCTTAGTTAAAGACTATCCCTGCAATTCACATTTCATATTTTTGTGATTGTTTTTTGCACCTGAACAACTCCCAGATTTTATCTTATGTGGCTGTTTCCACACTGATTTAGCTTTAATATGAACACTCTCTCACTCCCCAATCTACTTGATCTGAAGTTTCTGTCACTGTGATCATTAGGCATTGGGTTAAACACCAGCATAGGTACACTCACATTGCTCAATTAACTAAAGCAAGATTCCCACTGGTGGGATTTTCTGGTTTTGTCGACAACAACCATCCATCCATTGTGGATTCCCTGACAGCAGAGGATATGAGCAATTGGGAAAACTGTTGACAGTGAGTAGTGTGTATATATGAATGGTGTGTGTGTGTGTGTGTGTGTGTGGTGTGTGGTGTGTTGTGTGTGTGTGTGTGTGTGTGTGTGTGTGTGTGTGTGTATGTATGGGCTGTGTATGTGAGAATGATGTGTATACGTGAATAAGAACATAAAAACATAAGACCTAGGAGCAGGAGTAGGCCATCTGTTTCCTTGAGCCTGCTCCACCTTTCAATAAGATCATGGCTGATCTGATAGTGGGTTAAGTTCCACTTACCCACCCACTCACCATAATCCTTAATTCCTTTACTGTTCAAAAATTTATCTATCCCTGCCTTAAAAACATTCAATGAGGTAGCCTCAACTACTTCATTGGGCAGGAATTCCACAATTCCTCCTCAACTCAGTCCTAAATCTGCTTCCCCTTATTTTGAGGCCATGCCCCTTAGTTCTAGTATCATCTGCAGTGGAAACAATTTCCCAGTTTCTATCTTACCTAATCCTGTCATAATCTTATATTTTTCTATAAGGTCTCCCCTCATTCTTCTGAATTCCAAGAAGTATAGCCCCAGTCTACTCTGTCTCTCCTCATAAGCCAACTCTCTCAACTCCAGAATCAACCTAGTGAATCTCCTCTGTAGCCCCTCCAGTGCCAGTATATCCTTTCTCAAGTAAGGAGACCAAAACTGTACACAGTACTCCAGGTGTGGCTTCGCCAGCACCTTATAGAGCTGCAACATAATCTTGCAGTTGTTAAACTCCATCTCTCTAGCAATGAAGGACAAAATTCCATTTGCCTTCTTAATTACCTGCTGCACCTGCAAATCAACTCCTTGAGATTCTTGCACAAGGGCACCCAAGTCCCTCCGCATAGCAACATGCTGCAATATTTTATCATTTAAATAATAATCTATTTTGTTGTTATTCCTACCAAAATGAATGACCTCACATTTACCAATGTTGTACTCTATCTGCCAGACATTCGCCCACTCACTTAAATTATCTATATCCCTTTGCAGACTTTCAGCATCTTCGGCACACTTTGCTCTGCCACTCATCTTAATGTCATCTATGAATTTTGACACACTACATTTGGCCCCCAATTCCAAATCATCTATATAAATGGTAAACAATTGCAGTCCTAACACTGCTCCGTGAGGCACACCACGAGTCACTGATTGCCAACCAAAAAAACACCCATTTACCCTCACTCTTTTCTTTCTATTAGTTAACGAATCCTCTATCCATGCTAGTACATTACCCGTAACATTGTACATCTTTATCGCATGGGACAGTTTTTGGTATATCACCTTGTCAAATGCCTTCTGGAAATACATATACACCACATCCAGAGGTTCCCCATTGTCCACTGCACATATAATGTTCTCAAAAAAATTTCCACCAAATTAGTCAAACATGAACTTCCTTTCATGAACCCATGTTGCATCTTACCAATAGGACAATTTACATGCAGATGTCTCATTATTTTTTCCTTGATAGATTCAAGCATTTTCCTGACTATAAAAGTTAAGCTAACTGGCCTATAGTTACCTGCCTTTTATCTACCTCCTTTTTTAAAAGTGGCATCACATTTGTATTTTCCAATCTATAGGAATCACCCAGAATCCTGTGAATTTTGGAAAGTTACCACTCGTACATTTGCTATTTCCTCCATTATCTCTTTGAGTACCCTGGGATGTATCCCATCAGGACCAGGAGACATGTCTACCTTTAGACCCATTACCTGTCCAACACCATCTCTTTCTTGATTGTGATAGTTTTTAGGTTCTGGCCTTCCTGTCATCAATTTTTGGCAAGTTATTTGTTTCTTCTACTGTGAAAACTGATAATGACCTGGCATTGACCTGTTCAATGCCTCAGCCATTTTCTCATTTCCAGTTATTACATCCCCTTCTCATCCTTTAAAGAATCAATATTTACTTTAGCCATTCTTTTTCGTTTTATATATTTCTAGAAACTTTTTTATCTGTTTTTATATTCTGAGCTAGTTTACTCTCATAATCCAATTAACTTTTCTTTATAGCTTTTCTCGTGGCTTTCTGCTGACCTTTAAAGATTTCCCAATCCTCTAGGTTCCCACTAATCTTTGCCACTTCGTATGCATTTTCTTTCAATTTGATAGCCTTCTTTATTTCCTTAGATGTTCATGGCCGATTATTTCTTTTTCTATAGTCCTTTCTTTATCACTGGTATATACTTTTGCTGAGGACTGTGAAAGATCGCTTTAAAAGTCCTCCACTGTTCCTCAATTGTCCCACCATAAAGTTTTTGCTCCCAATCTACCTTAGCCAACACTTTCCTCATCCCTTTGTAGTCTCCCTTGTTTAAGCACAAAACACTGGTATTGGGTTTTACCTTCTCATGTTCCATCTATATTTTAAATTCAACCATACTGTGATCACTTCTTCCAAGAGGATCCCTAACTGCAAGACCATTAATTTATTCCTGTCTCATTATACAGGACCAGATCTAGGATAGTTTGCTTCCTTGTAGGTTCCATTACATACTATTCAAGGAAGCCAGTGCAGATACATTCAATAAACTCCTCTTCAAGACTGCCTTGACCAACTTAGTTTGGCCAATTGATATGTAGATTAAAATCCCCTCTAATAATTGCTGTACCATTTTTACATGCATCAGTTACTTCTTTGTTTCTCACCTCACCATGATGTCATTATTTGGGGGCCTACAGACTATGCCTTTCTCCTTATTATTTCTAATTTCCACCCAAATGGATTCAACCTTCTTTTCTGTAGAACCTATATCGTCTCTCACTCCCGCCCTGATGTCATCCTTAAACATCAGAGCTGGTGAGTGTGAGTGGTGTGTGTATAATCTGAGGTGCGTATATATGAATTTTGTGTGTGTGTGTGTGTGTGTGTGTGTGTGTGTGACTGGTGTGTATATGTGAATGGTGTGTATATATGAGTGGTGTGTATATGTGAATAGTATATACATGAGTGGTGAGTATTGTGATGTTGGTGTTCCTTTAAGAGATTTCTTTTTAAATCATGTTTCTTTTGATTGTAAGCAGACCTTTTGGCTTCAGTTATTTTTTAATTATGGCACCCGTTTGACTGGAGATGTCCTTTTCTTGCTGCTTAAATGAGGGTTTTTATTTTTACTGGGATGTTCATGACTCTGCATTGTTAGGGAAAAACTGCTTAGCAGGTAAAGTGAGAGTTTTTTTGTATTGTGTTTAGAGCTGCAGTTTGGGTTTTAGTTTTAGAGGGGCATCAAGCTAAAAAGAAGTTTCTCTCTCCCTTAGAAATTTTGCTGGTCATCTGAAAATAAGATCTTGCCTTTCTGAAGGGGGGATCTACTGCTGTGGCTTCCCAGAGTCCCTGTTTTGACTTCAAACTATTCTGAGTTTATCCAGAGAATTGCAGACTACATCGAAAGAACTCAAGTCCAGTATCATGTGAATGTTTGCTGTGTTAAATCTGTGAAAAGGGTCTTTTGTCGACAGGATTAGTTTGATTAGAACACCAAATATATTTGTTCAAGATTCTATGTTATAGTGGTTGTTTTGTTTCTTGCTTGTAATTGATAAAAGATCTTGTTGCTAATTTTTTTACTATACATGTTAACTATATTGCTAAATAAACTATATTTGACAAAAGCTCTCGAGTGGGTCATTTCAATAATACCTGACGTGAAATCTATCATGCTCATCCTATTCAAATTCAAGATGTAAAACTTATGATCCAGGCAGACACCATAAAACATGATGGAATTTCTGACCTGAACCATAACAATATATGTGAATAGTGTGTGTGCGTGAATAGTGTGTTATATGTGAATAATGTGTATATGGAAATTGTGTGTGTGTGTGTTTTTATGTGTGTGCGTGGTTTTGTGTGTGTGTGTGTGCGTGTGTGTGCGTGTGTGTGCGTGTGCATGTGTTTTTGTGTGTGTGTGTGTGTATATGAATAGTGTGTATGTGTGATGGTATGTATATGTGAATGTGTGTGTACGAGTAGTGTTTTGTGAATATGTGAATGGTGTGTGAATATTGTATGTGTGTGTGTGAGAGGGAAAGGTGTGTGTGAGAGGGAAAGATGTGTGTATGAGGGGGAGAGGTGTGTGTGTGAGGGGAAGGTATGTATGACGGGGAGAGGTGTGTGTGTGAGGGGAAGGTATGTATGAGGGGGAGAGGTGTGTGTGTGAGGGGAAGGTATGTATGAGGGGGAGAGGTGTGTGTGTGAGGGGAAGGTATGTATGAGGGGAGAGGTGTATGTGTGGGGGAAGGTATGTATGAGGGGGAGAGGTGTGTGTGTGAGGGGAAGGTATGTATGAGGGAGAGGTGTGTGTGTGGGGAAGGTATGTATGAGGGGGAGAGGTGTGTGTGTGAGGGAGGTATGCCATGAGGGGAGAGGTGTATGTGTGAGGGAAGGTATGTATGAGGGGAGAAGGTGTGTGTGTGAGGGGAAGGTATGTATGAGGGGGAGAGGTGTATGTGTGAGGGGAAGGTATGCATGAGGGGGAGAGGTGTGTGTGTGAGGGGAAGGTATGTATGAGGGGGAGAGGTGTGTGTGTGAGGGGAAGAAGTGTGTGTGTAAGAGAGGGAGAGCGTGTCTAAGTGAGGGGGAGGGTTATGTGAGAGAGAGAGAGATATGTGCGTGAGGGACAGTGTGTGTCAGGGAGAGAGCTGTGTATGAAGGATTATGCATGCGAGAGGGAATGGTTGTGTAAGAGGGAGAATTGTGTGTGTGAGAGAGACGTGTGTGAGAGGGAGACTGTGTGTGTAAGGGAGAGAGTTGTGTGTGAGAAGAAGAGGTATGTGTGAGAAAAAGAGGTGAGTGTGTGAGGGAGAGGTGTATGTGAGAAAGAAATGTATGTGTGAGAGAGGGAGATGTGTGCATGAGGGAAAGATGCGTGTGAGAGAGAAAGGTGTGTGTGAGAGGGAAAGGTGTGTGTGAGAGGGAAAGGTGTGTGTGAGAGGGAAAGGTGTGTGTGAGAGAGAAAGGTGTGTGTGAGAGGGAAAGGTGTGTGTGAGAGAGAAAGGTGTGTGCGAGAGGGAAAGGTGTGTGTGAGAGAGAAAGGTGTGTGTGAGAGGGAAAGGTGTGTGTGAGAGGGAAAGGTGTGTGTGAGAGGGAAAGGTGTGTGTGAGAGAGAAAGGTGTGTGTGAGAGGGAAAGGTGTGTGTGAGAGGGAAAGGTGTGTGTGAGAGAGAAAGGTGTGTGTGAGAGGGAAAGGTGTGTGTGAGAGAGAAAGGTGTGTGCGAGAGGGAAAGGTGTGTGGAGAGGAAAGGTGGTGAGAGGGAAAGGTGTGTGTGAGAGGAAAGGTGTGTGTGAGAGGGAAAGGTGTGTGTGAGAGAGAAAGGTGTGTGTGAGAGGGAAAGGTGTGTGTGAGAGGGAAAGGTGTGTGTGAGAGAGAAAGGTGTGTGTGAGAGAGAAAGGTGTGTGTGAGAGAGAAAGGTGTGTGTGAGAGGGAAAGGTGTGTGGAGAGAGAAAGGTGTGTGAGAGGGAAAGGGTGTGAGAGAGGGAAGGTTGTGTGTGAGAGGGAAAGGTGTGTGGAAAGGTGTGTGTGAGAGGGAAGGTGTGTGTGAGAGGAAAGGTTAAGGTGTGTGTGAGAGGAAAGGTGTTGGAGAAGGTGTGTGTGAGAGAGAAAGGTGTGTGTGAGAGGGAAAGGTGTGTGTGGAAAAGGTGTGTGTGAGAGGGAAAGGTGTGTGTGAGAGAGAAAGGTGTGTGTGAGAGAGAAAGGTGTGTGTGAGAGAGAAAGGTGTGTGTGTGAGAGAGAAAGGTGTGTGTGAGAGAGAAAGGTGTGTGTGAGAGAGGAAAGGTGGTGTGAGAGGGAAAGGTGTGTGTGAGAGAGAAAGGTGTGTGTGTGAAAGGGAAAGGTGTGTGTGAGAGAGAAAGGTGTGTGTGAGAGAGAAAGGTGGTGTGTGTGAGAGGGAAAGGTGTGTGTGAGAGGGAAAGGTGTGTGTGTGAGAGGAAAGGGTGGAGGGTGGTGTGAGAGAAGGTGTTGTGAGGAGGTGTGTGTGAGAGAGAAAGGTGTGTGTGTGAGAGGAAGGTGTGTGTGAGAGGGAAAGTGTGTGTGAGAAAGAAAGGTGTGTGTGAGAGGGAAGGTGTGTGGAGAAAGGTGTGTGGAGGGAAAGGTGTGTGGAGAGAAGGTGTGTGTGAGAGAGAAAGTGTGTGTGTGAGAGGGAAAGGTGTGTGTGAGAGGGAAAGGTGTGTGTGAGAGAGAAAGGGTGTGTGTGAGAGAGAAAGGTTGTGTGAGAGAGAAAGGTGTGTGTGTGTGAGAGAGAAAGGTGTGTGTGAGAGAGAAAGGTGGTGTGTGTGAGAGAAAGGTGTGTGTGAGAGGGAAAGGTGTGTGTGAGAGGGAAAGGTGTGTGTGAGAGAGGAAAGGTGTGTGTGAGAGGGAAAGGTGTGTGTGGAGAGAGGTGTGTGTGTGAGAGAGAAAGGTGTGTGTGAGAGGGAAAGGTGTGTGTGAGAGGAAAGGTGTGTGTGTGAAGGGAAAGGTGGTGTGTGAGAGAGAAAGGTGTGTTGTGAGAGAGAAAGGTGTGTGTGAGAGGGAAAGGTGTGTGTGGAGAGGTGTGTGTGAGAGGGAAAGTGTGTGTGTTGAGAGGGAAAGGTGTGGTGAGAGTGTGGGAGAAAGGTGTGGTGAGAGGAAAGGTGTGTGTGAGAGAGAAAGTGTGTGTGTGAGAGAGAAAGGTGTGTGTGTGAGAGGGAAAGGTGTGTGTGTGAAGGGAAATGGTGTGTGTGAGAGAGAAAGGTGTGTTGTGAGAGAGAAAGGTGTGTGTGGAAAGGTGTGTGTGTGAGAGAGAAAGTGTGTGGAGAGGGAAAGGTGTGTGTGAGAGGGAAAGGTGTGTGGAGAGAGAAAGGTGTGTGTGAGAGAGAAAGGTGTGTGAGAGAGAATGTGTGTGGGGTGTGGGGAGAGAGAGAAAGTGTGTGTTGGAGAGAGAAATGTGTGTGTGTGAGAGAGAAAGGTGTGTGTGTGAGGGAGGTGTGGTGAGAGAAAGGTGTGTGTGAAGGGAAGGGTGTGTGTGAGAGAGAAAGGTGTGTGTGTGAGAGAGAAAGGTGTGTGTGTGAGAGAAAGGTGTGTGTGAGAGAGAGAAAGTGTGTGTGTGGGGAAAGGTGTTGTGTGGAGAGGGGGTGGTGGAGAGGAGGGTGTGTGAGAGGGAAAGGTGTGTGTGTGAGAGGAAAGGTGTGTGTGAGAGGGGTGTGTGAGAGAGGAAAGGTGTGTGTGTGAGGGAGGAAAGGTGTGGTGTGTGAGAGGGAAAGGTGTGTGTGAGAGGGAAAGGTGTGTGTGAGAGGGAAAGGTGTGTGTGAGAGAGAGAAAGGTGTGTGTGTGAGAGGTTGTGTGAGAGGGAAAGGTGTGTGTGAGAGAGAAAGGTGTGTGTGAGAGAGAAAGGTGTGTGTGAGAGAGAAAGGTGTGTGTGAGAGGGAAAGGTGTGTGTGGAGAGAGAAAGGTGTGTGTGAGAGAAAGGTGTGTGTGAGAGGGAAAGGTGTGTGTGAGAGAGAGAAAGGTGTGTGTGAGAGAGAAAGGTGTGTGTGAGAGGGAAGGTGTGTGTGAGAGAGAAAGGTGTGTGTGTGAGAGAGAAAGGTGTGTGTGAGAGAGGAAAGGTGTGTGTGTGAGAGGGAAAGGTGTGTGTGAGAGGGAAAGGTGTGTGTGAGAGAGAGAAAGGTGGTGTGTGAGAGAGAGAAAGGTGTGTGTGAGAGAGAAATGTGTGTGTGTGAGAGAGAAAGGTGTGGTGTGAGAGAAATGTGTGTGTGAGAGAAAGGTGTGTGTGAGAGAGAAAGGTGTGTGTGAGAGAGAAAGGTGTGTGTGAGAGGGAAAGGTGTGTGTGAGAGGGAAAGGTGTGTGTGGAGAGAGGTGTGTGTGGGGTGTGTGTGAGAGGAAGGTGTGTGTGAGGGGGGGTGTTGTGAAGGAAGGGTGTGTGTGTGAGAGGGAAGTGTGTGTGAGAGAGAAAGGTGTGTGTGTGAGAGGGAAAGTGTGTGTGAGGGAAAGGTGTGTGTGAGAGAGAAAGGTGTGTGTGAGAGGAAAGGTGTGTGTGAGAGGGTGTGGGGGGGGGGTGTGTGGGTGGGGGAGAGGTGTGTGTGGAGGGAAAGGTGTGTGTGAGAGGGAAAGGTGTGTGTGAGAGAGAGAAAGGTGTGTGTGGAGAGAAAGGTGTGTGTGTGAGAGGGAAAGGTGTGTGTGGAGAGAGAGAAAGGTGTGTGTGAGAGGAGGAAAGGTGTGTGTGTGAGAGAAAGGTGTGTGTGAGAGGAAGGTGTGTGTGAGAGGGAAAGGTTGTGTGTGAGGGTGTGTGTGTGAGAGGGAAAGGTGTGTGTGAGAGGGAAAGGTGTGTGTGAGGAAAGTGGTTGAGAGAGGAGAAAGGTGTGTGTGTGAGAGGGAAAGGTGTGTGTGTGAGAGAGAAAGGTGTGTGTGTGAGAGGGAAAGGTGCGTGTGAGAGAGAAAGGTGTGTGTGTGAGAGAGAAATGTTTGTGTGTGTGTGTTTCCAGTAATCTTATATTCCACATATTGAACAAACATTCCACATATTGAAAGAAACAGCACCATGCGACCTAATAAAAATGACAAAAAAAGTAATAGTTAAATACTTCTTTGAATAACAGAATGTTTTAATTATAATAAATGCATGCACATAAAAATTGAAAAGACATTTATATATTTATTTTTGTATGTTTGTATCTATTGCACAAAAGCAATGTTTTTTTTGTTGTTTAACTCTTCAGCATAATGTAACTCTTTCTCGAGGATTCTGTCACTACTGATGGGAGATCAAAAAGGTTCCTTGACCAGAAACGGTTGAGAAACCATTATTAAAATGTTACAACTTCCTGAAGCTCCCACCAACACAGATTTCAATCTTCAGCCAATTTGATTTGCTCCATGTCCTGTCCAGGAATGATGAGTGGACTAAATAAAATAATACCCTACAGTCCCAATAGCATTACAACTGCAGCAATGAAGATTTGTTCTGGAGAACAAGTCACATCTTTAGCCAAACACTTCCAGTACAGCTACAATTCTGGCATCTATATTATAAAAATGTGGAAAATTTCCCAGATCCATCCTGTCCATAAAAAAACCAGGAGAATTATGGCTCCATAGATCTGTTCTGAATCATCAACAGACTGATGGAAGGTATCATTGTCAGTGCTGTCTAGTGGCATTTACTATCAATCAACTTCTCAAAAATATTCAGTTTGGATTCTGCCAGCACCACTCAGCTTCAGAAGTCAATACAGCCTTGATGTAACCATGAAAGAGCTGAATTCCAGTGCAAGCGAGAATGACTGCCTTGGACATCAAGACAGCATTTGACCAAATACAACATCCAGCAGCCTTATCAAGATTCAAGCCAATGGGAATCAGGGGAAATCTCTCTGATGGCTAGAGATGTACCTGACACAAAGGAAGATGTTCGTAATTGGCACAGGACAATCATTTTAATATCAGGCCATCACTACAGGAGTTCCTCAGGATAGTGTCCTAGGCCCAACCATCTTCAGCTGCTTGATCAATGATCTTCCTTCCATCATTAGATCAGAAGTGGGGGTGTTTACTGATGATTGTAGAGTGTTCAGTCCAATCACAACTCCTCAGATGCAAAAGCAGTCCATGTTCCCGTACAGATAACATTCAGGATTGGGCTGACAAATGGCAAGTTGTTACCATTGAATAGAATCTTAATCGGAACATAAACATATCAATACTGTGACTACAAAAGTATGCCAGAGACTGGAATAATGCACGTAACTTACCTCTTGATTTCCCAAAGCATGTCCACTATCTATAAGGTACAATCAGGATGGAATACCCTTCATCCTGCCTGGACAAAATAGTCCATTGATAACACATCACCATCTTAAACTTTTTTTTGCAACAATGTACTCATAAAATATCTGAAGAACATTACAATCATGTCAAAATGGCCACCGCACAAATTGCAGTTCCCATCATGTCGGATCCTGAGGTGCTTCAATGCAGTCAAAGAAACATTACAGACAAAATGGTCATTACAAATGGTGCAAAGGTTGTCTACACATGTCAAGTTGCACATTGAAGCTCTTCCAGATAATTGTGATACATGTAATATTCACTCTATATAAGAATCAATGTGAGTCATACAGCCTGAAATGGATCCACATCCCCATCTACCATCTTAAATATTCACTCCTTCCATCACCAGTGGATAGGGGCTGCAATGTGTACCATCACTGAGTCAAAACCTTGGACCTCCCTCCTCACCTTTAGCACACAGACTGCAGTGGTTGAAGAAGGGGGCTTGCCACTATATTCTCAAGGGCAATTAGGTAAGGTAGTGATTACTGGCTTTTCCAGTGATGTTCACATCCCCCAAACAAATTCTACCATTACTACAATATTGAAACAATAGTAATAGCTGATGGATTGCAAAATCCATGCCTGTGTTATGTTGTCTTTGCTAATGCAACATAGCACTGTCCCAATAGTTCTCCTTTGGTAGTGGAAATCACCAAAATTAATACTCAAATTTGACTGACAATTCTGCATAAAAAGAAATAAAATTCCATCTCAAGAAGTATCTGTAGGGAATTAGGTCATAGGAATTGTTATTGTCATAGGAGGCAATTCTCTCAAAAAAATTCTAAGTGTTGAATTCACATGAAAACTGGAATAAATCACACAAGATTTTTTTCAATGAGATTTTCAAAACAAATCTCACGCTGAGCACTGCAGAGGGCACCAATGTGATTCACATGAAAAATCAGTGAGCGGGGCCTATTCCAGCTGCAGAGGCAGCATCATAGCACTGACCTGTAAGTGCCGAAATCTGCACACATACAGTATCCCGCACTGCCAGTCTTCCGATCATGGCCAGCTTGATTGCTGGCCTACCCCATGACCCCATATTGCTGCCTCACCGCTCCCTCCCACCTCCCACCCCCCGGACCAGCATTGACCACTCCTCACTCTTCTGCCCCAGGCCTACATCAATCTCACTTCCCCTCCACTCGTGACAGTCCAATCTTCCACCACCCGCTGGCAGCCCTGATTCCCATAGCAAGTCAACATCCCCCCCCTCCATCCCAGTGGCCAGTCCTGATTGCTGGGGTCCCTTGCTCTGTCACCCAGCTGGACTGCAGAGTGGGACTCCCTACCCCCACCAATCTCCCCTGGCTTCAATAGGCCCTGCTCCCTGGGTGCTGCCCGATACCCCCAGGTATTGCTACTTTTCCCCCTTGGGCATTGCCAGAAGATTAGGCTGCCAACCTGGCAATGCCTGGGGGCACACCTCTTATCCCCAATCTCCTGGAGCGCCTTTGTAGCCCCCCCTTCACTCCAGTGGGGTCAGATCACAGGGAGCCATTGTAAATCCCGATGGAATGAAACGCTCCTGGTGGGGCAGTAGGATGGGGGGAGGAGGGCAGATCGGGAAGAGACTAGAGGACCTGTAGATTTCTGGAATTGATGGTTCAGGATGCTTGGAGACCTGTGGAAGCTATGTCATCCAACAGAAAGCCTGCAAAATGGCCTCTGCTTGAGTCTCCTGGGCCACTGCTCTGCTTTTGCAGGGCAGCAGGCTGGGAGAATCACTCCCATAGTCTATGATTCTGTTAGTAACAATGTATAGGGTATGAGGAAAAAAACAGGAGAATGGCTAAGCCGTGATGCTCATTTGGGGAGTCAGCATAGACACAAAATGAGCAAAATGGCCTCCTGCACCAAAACATTGTGGTGAGTCTGAGAGTTAAATCTAATCTGTTTTCAGTCACTCTCTATACATTGCTGCTGGGAAGGTACTGGGTAACAATCAGGACGGAGAGCGATTTCTGCCTGATTTTTCTGACTCTGGATTTAGGATGCTGAAGCTATTCTTAACCTTCTCGCAGCAGTTGAATTTGGTTCAGGCAGCACGAGCCTGAGACTGAACTTGGAGCTTCTCTGCTCCGATATATCAGTACCATTGTACTAGCCAAAAAGCTAGTACAATGCGATAATTCAAGGCGATAATGGTCTATTTGATAGATAAATGGATGATTTAGTGAGGGATTAAAGAAGTAGCTGCTTAACTTCCAATGCAATGACCCACAGAACTATAATGTGGTGTCATTGCGTTTATTTGAAGGTTTTCCTCTTCAGAAAGAAATATTTGGAAACCTTGTTGTGGTGAGATTATCTGTTTCAGTGGAACAAATCCAATTTTAGGAACTGGCTTTTTTACTGAGTTGGAAATCGAAGTTTACTTTGTGAATTGGGCACCTACTATCTGGCTACTTTAATTAATAGCCATATGACCAGGATAGTACACTGACATATGAGTTCTGATAATCTTTGAAAAGCTTGTGTTTTTCACCCCAGTAACTGGAGAAGGGAATGGAACTGATGTCTGGATGAGGAGAAGTCAGGAGATCAAAGCAAACTCATTGAGTGGCTTTACTTCAAACTGAAGAGACATTTAGCCCAGAGATCAGGTTTTACTGTTCCCCACTTAGGGAATTTCAAGACAGCAGCTAAATACATCTGAAATGCAGCTCAAGATGCCTCATGTGATTTGTGCAACTTACACAGTACACTAATGTCACAGTGAACGCATGTAAATATTCAGGAAGTAACGATCAATGCCATTTTTATCAGTTCATTATGTGGACGATTCCATTACTCATACAGTTCAGACAACAAATCAGTCATGCAGTCTTACGGATGGGTCTCTTTTAAGTAACTTTGGATTGAGCGGAAAAGCATCATTGGAGACTTAAACAAGATCAGCTACATTTTCTATTTTTGCATGCGGTTAATAGGAGTGAAAAATAGCAGCAGCAATGAGGGCACCAAAATCAACCAGAACCGAGAGACCGGAAAAGATTGAATGGGTTGAGAAAAATCAAGCTGAGGGATTGTTTAATAAAAGCTTTTAAAGTTAAGCAGAATCTAAAATCGCACGTCATTTTGAGATAGTCACAGTTAAATCCAATAAGGGATTCAGGGGAGTGATGAGAATGAGGAACTTGCTATTACAGTAAAGCTATTAAAGAGCAGAAACTGACATAGTCTCCATAACATTGCTGCTTTGTTCCCTTCTCGCCTCATCTGCTGCTGAAATCCTCATCCATGCCTCGATTATTCCAATGTATTTCTTGCTGACCTCCCATATTCTATCCTCCATAAAATTAAAGTCATTCAAAACTCTGCTGCCTATGTCTTATTTTGTAGCAAGTCT
This sequence comes from Sphyrna mokarran, assembly GCA_024679065.1. Taxonomy (NCBI): domain Eukaryota; kingdom Metazoa; phylum Chordata; class Chondrichthyes; order Carcharhiniformes; family Carcharhinidae; genus Sphyrna; species Sphyrna mokarran. The sequence goes on from JAGIQG010000015.1 coordinate 41,729,430, forward strand.
CCATTCCCTTAGCTCCCCCCTGCTCATTGACCTACAGTGGCTCCAGGTTGAGCAATGTCTTGATTTTAAAATTCTCATCCTTTTTTTGAAATCCCTCCATGGCCTTAACTCTTCCAACCTCTGCAATCTCCTCCGATAAGAAATCTCACAACACCAGCTTAAAGTCCACCAGATTTATTTGATAATAAACACCACTAACTTTTGGAACACTGTTCCTTTGACAGGTAAATGGAATGTTCTGATCAGAAACAAGGCATATAAAGGCACACACAGTTTACAGAATACTGATTAGAATGTGAATCTTTACAGCCAATCTGCTATTTAAGTCTTAAAGATGCAGACAATGTGAGTAGAGGTAGTATTAAACATAGGTTAAGGAGATATGTATTGTCTCCAGACAGACAGTAAGTGAGATGTTGCAAATTCAGGCAAGTCGTGGGGTGTTCCAGATAATGTGACATGAACCCAAGGTCAAGATCCTGGTTGAGGCCATCCTCATATGTGGAACTTAGCTATCAGTAAACCATGCAGACATTCCTAAAAGGATGAATGAACACTGCTTGACAACCACTAGGCAAGACTGTTCCCTTCCTGTTGATGAACACTTCAACGGTCACGGGCATTCGGCTTTTGATCTTCGGGTAAATGCTCTCCAAGACGGCCTGTAAAATACAGCATGTAACTATCCCATTGACTATCTGACAATTTCCAACCTGAATCCCATTTTATTACCACACTACAATATCATTCCATAATGCATAAAATTCCAAAATCCAGAAATGGCTTGGCCCGAGCATTCCAGGCTGCAAAGTTTTCACGTAATAGAAACTGGTAGGTAGCTTTGTGGAAAGCAATTGCCAAAACAAAAGTCAAAAATGCCATTGTCAGAATAACTATATTTGCAACATTGGGGTGGCAATGGCTGAGTGGTATTATCCAGAAACTCAGCTAATGTTTTAGGGGACTCGGGTTCAAATCCTGCCATGGTTAATGATGGAATTTGAATTCAATAAAAAATATTTAGAATCTAGTGTTGACAATGAAACCATTATCAGAAAAACCCATTTGGTTCACTAATGTCCTTTAGGGAAGAAAACCTCGTCCTTACCTCATCTGGCCTGCATGTGACTCCAGAGCCACAGCAATATGGTTTACTCTCAATTGCTCTATAAAGGCAACTAGGGGTGGACAATAAATGCTGGCCAGCCAGCAACACCCATATCCCATGAATGAAAACAACTTAACAACATAGGAATTAGGACCGTGTACATGATCTATTGCATGAGGTCATGACTGATCTTAATTTGACTTCAACTTTACTTTTATGCCATTTAGCTTATTTTCTTCAATTGCTCAAGTAACCAAAACTTTAATAATTTCAGTCTTGATTTCACTCAACAATTCACCATCCATAGTAGAGAATTGGAAACATTCACAACACTCTGAAGAAATTTCTCTTCATCTCAGTCTGAACGGTCTGATCTTTGACCCCTTCTACTAGACTGTCTAGCCAGGATAAACAGCCTTTCAGCATCTACCCTGCTAAGGCCTCTAAGGATTTCATTTTCAATGCGACTGTTAGCTCTTTGCTTTCTCTAACTGGTCCATATAACAACTTGTATTTATATAATGTCTTTAATGTATTAAAATGTCTCAAGGTCCTTACAGATTATTAAAGAACAAAATCTGGCACCAAGTCACAATGTGGAGATGCCGGCGTTGGACTGGGATAAACACAGTAAGAAGTCTCACAACACCAGGTTAAAGTCCAACAGGTTTATTTGGTAGCAAAACCGTCAGGTAAGCAGGAGTTCTGTTCACAAACAGGGTAAATAAAGACACAAACACAATTTACAAAATAATAGTTGAAATGCGAATCTTTATAGGCAATCAAGTCTTAAAGGTACAGAAATGTGAGTGGACAGAGGGCCAAGCACAGGTTAAAGAGATGTGTATTGTCTCCAGATAGGACAGTTAGTGAGATTTTGCAAGTCCAGGCAAGTCATGAGGGTTATAGACAGTGTGACATGAACCCAAGATTCCGGTTGAGGCCATCCTCATGTGTGTGGAACTTGGCTATCAGTGTCTGCTCAGCAACTCTGTGCTGTTGTGTGTCCTCGGCCACCTTGGGGAATGCTTACCCGAAGATCAGAGACCGAATGCCCATGACTGATGAAGTGTTCCCCAACAGGACGAGCACACTCTTGCCTGGTGATTGTTGAGCGGTGTTCATTCATCTGTTGTCGTAGCATCTCCATGGTCCCTCCAACATACCATGCCTCGGGATATCCTTTCCTGCTGCATATCAGATAAACAACGTTGGCCAAGTTGGAATAGTATGTACCATGTACCTGCTGGATAGTGTTGTCATGTGAGATGATGGCATCCATGTCGATGATCTAGCACGCCTTGCAGAGGTTGCTGTGGCAGAGTTGTGTGGTGTTGTTGTCACTGTTTTCCTGAAGGCTGGGTAGTTTGCTATGGGCAATCGTCTGTTTGAGGTTGTGTGGTTGTTTGAAGGCAAGAAGTAGGGGTATGGGGATGGCCTTGGTGAGATGTTTGTCTTCATCAATGGCATGTTGAAGGTTCTGGAGAAGATGTTGCAATTCTCTGCTTCCAGGTTTACTTGCCTCTCTGGTCCCAGCGATGGAGATTCTCTCCAGCAAGGCTCACATATTATCCTCATCAATGGGAGCAGACATGCTGATTTCATCTGTAGAACTGGAGGCCATTGAGACTATCCCTGGAGGTTGAGGGCAGGAGGGGTGCTACTGGGGCAGTGCTAGCCTGGCATTGGCAATTTGACACCCTGATATTTGCAGCCAGACACTGCCCACCAGGCACCCTGGCACTGCCAGCCTGGAAACTTGTAGTGCCCAATGAGCACTAGGTAGTCCCAACGAGTGACTGAGGGGTGGTGCCTGAGGAGGCTGGACCAGACTGGTGACAGACTATTTTGGGGGTTGGGGGAGAGGCAGACCACTGCACTTTGCAACAGTGATTGGTGGGGAGGAGGGGGAACCACTGTCGCTTTGCAACAGTAATTGGTATTGGGGGGGGTGGGGTGGTGGAGGCTTCTGCCACAATCTGTCTGGGTCAGGGAGTGGGATGGTGGGGGCGATGATTGGTTTGGACAAGTGGGTGTGGCAGGGGTGGGCAGCGGTGGCAGGAGCAGGGATCAACTGAGAAGTCCCATAGTGACAGGGGAGATGATCGATCATGTAGACCAGCTATAACTGGGGGAGGCAGTGACAGAATTCTGTGCTCACAGAAATCTATATATGCGCAATGGCACCTTCTGCTGCTCCAAGTGGCTTTTGGGAAATTTAGGCTTCATCCATTCCCCTTGCTGACAGATTCTAAGTTTAGACAATTCTTTTAATGAAGTCAGATAAGATTTGATTTTTAAATCTCCCATTTTGATTCTCATTTGGGACTTAGAATTTTTTTGGAAGATCGCCCCCACTGAGTTTTACAGCACAGAAAGAAGTCCTTTGACCCATTGTGTCTGTGTCAGTCACCTGTCCATTCTCATTGCATTTTCCAACACATGAAATACCATATCACACAAGGCTATGGATCAAGTGTTCAATCTAAGTTCTTGTCTAAATTCTGAAGTATTTGTCTGCTTGAATGACTGTAATCCATCTGCACTGATACACACATGGTGCTGCTGGGAAGAGAGTTCCAGGACTTTGACCCAGTGGCAGTGAAAGAACGGTGTTATGTATCAAGTCAGGAGGAAGTCTGTGGTTTGGAGGGGAACTTGCAGATAGTGGGGCTCCCATGGAACTGCTGCCCTATCCTTCTAAGTGGTAGAGGTTTCAAGTTTGGAAGGTATTGTCATCTGAGCCTTGGTGAGTTGCTGTAGTGCATCTTGTAGATGGAACACACTGTTGCCATGATTGATCAGTGGCAGAGGGAGTGATTGGGTTGGATTTTTATGAACTCTATGAGGAATTGGAAATGGTGCAGAACATAGTGCAATTGTCAATGACCATCTAAACTTCTGACTTTTTGACAGAAGGAAAGTCATTAGTAAAGCTGCTGAAGATGATTGGGTTAGGACACTATCCCAAGGAACTCCTGCTGAGACTAAGGTCATTGACACCATAACCACAGCTATCATCCTTTTCGCTAGGAATGACTCAAACCAGTGGAGAGTTTTCTCTTGATTTCAATTGACTTCAGTTTTGCTAGGATTCCTTGATGCATATTTGGTCAGATGCTGCCTTGTGGTCACTCTCACCTCCTCTCTTGAGTTCAGTTCTTTTGTCTGTGTTTGGACCAAGGCTGTATTGAGGTCAGGAACAGAATGATCCTGGTGAAATCCTAACTGGGCATCAGTGAGCAACTTATAGCAGTGTAAATGCCATTGGATAGCACTGTCAATTATACCATCTAGCAAGAAAGCAGGGAGACATAAAAGAGGAAATAATAGGCCATTTGCCAATCATTTGTCGTAGGAAAAATACTAAAATCCAAGATTAACAAGATAATAGCAGTGCATTTAGAAAATCAGAGTACAATCAGGCAAAGTTAACATTGTTTTGTGAAACGGAAATCACGTTTGACTAATTTATTTTGAGTTCTTTGAGGAAGTAACAAGCAACATGGATGAAGAAGAACCTTTGAAAACCTGTAGATGTGAAGTACTTGGATTTCCAAAATACATTCAATAATGAGCCACTTCTAAGTTTACTTCATCAAATAAGAGTCCATGATGTAGGGGTGACTAATCGGCATGGATAAAAGACTAGCAGAAAGCAGAGAGGGGCAAATGGGTAATTTTAAGGTTAACATGATCAGTTTTTGCTTCAACTCTTTACAATCATTCTGAATGACTTAAATGAAAGGAAGCGAATGCATGGCAGCTAAATTTGTTGATGACACAAAGGCAGACAGGAAAATAAGTTGTCAAGAAGACATGGCTTGCATATGCTAAATGAATGGGGAAAAAATGACAAATGGAATATAATGTGAGAAAATGTGAACTTATCCATTTTGGCATACATTATTGAAACAAAGACTGTAGAACACTGTGGTGCAGAGGAATCTGGATGTCCTCATACAAAAAATTACAATGCAGATATAACAAGCACATTAAATGTTGACATTTATTGCAAGGGGAATGAAACATAACAATAGGAAAATGTTGCTACAGTTGTATAGGGCCTTCATTAGACTGCATGTGGAATACTGTGTGCAGTTTTGGTCTCTCTTTACTTAGGAAAGATATAATTGCATTTGAAGCAGTTCAGAGAAAATTCACTCAACTGATGCCTGAGATGAAGGGGTTAGCTTATCAGAAAAGGTTGAGCAGATTGGGTTATTATGCCCATTGGAGTAGAGAAAACAAGATGTGATCTTATTGAAACATATAAATTCCTGAGTGGATTTGACAGGATGGATGCGGAGGGGATGTTTCCATTTGTGGGGGAATCCAGAACCAGGAGGCACCATTTGAAAAATAGGGGTCTCCCATTTGCAACTGAGATGTGGAAAATTTTTATTATCAGAGACTAGTAGAGGGTGGATGATGGAACATATTCAAGGCTGGGTTAGATTCTTGATTGACAATGGAATCAAGGCTTATGTGGAACAAAAAGAAAGTTATGTTGACACCACAATTAGAGCAGCCATGACTTTATTGAACAGGCTCGAGGGCTGAATGGCCTACTTCTAATTCTTATGTTCTTATTTATCACTTTGTTGATGATCAAGAGAAGGCTGAGTGTGGTGTGTATGCTTGTGTGTTGTGTGTGTGTGTCATGAGCATGCAATGTGCTGAAATGGATTTGTCCTTCTGCACAGGGCCTGCCTGGGCAATTTTCTACGTTGTTGGGAAGAGGTCAGTTTTGTAGCTTTACTGGAACAGCTTGGTTTGGGATGCTGTTAGTTCTGGAGCACACGTTGTCAATACTATTGCTGGAATGTTTTGGCAGAAATTACTATATATTATTGAAACAGAGACTGTAGAATGCAATGGTACAGAGGAATCTGGATGTCCTTATACATATATTACAAGAAATTACAATGCAGATATAGCAAGCTTTTGCAGTATCCAGTGCCATCAGCCCATTTCTTGATAACACATGAAGTCAATGGAATTGGCTGAAGATTGGCATCTATGATGCCAAGGACTTTGCAGAAGGCTGAGCCTTCATTCACTTGGCACTGCTAATTGAAGATGATTGCAAATGTATCTTTTCCTCACCTGGCATGATGGCACAATGGTTAGCACTGCTGCCTCAGAGTTCGGTTCCTGGCTTGGGTCTCTGTCTTGTGTTTCCTCCGGGTGCTCCAGTTTCCCCCCACAGTCCAAAAGGTGTGTAGTTAGGTGGATTGGCCATGATAAACTGCCCTGTAGTGTCAGGGTGGCTAGCTAGGGAAAATGCATTTGGTTACAGAGATAATACCTGGGTGGGATTGTGGTTGGTGCAAACTCAATGATCTGAATGGCTTCTTTTTGCACTATATGATTCACGTCTCTTTTGGTGTTGTAAACAGTTAAGACACCCACACCATACCCCTCACACAAATTCTTCACAGAACAGTCTTCTCTGGTTCTTCATATTTTCCACCTTTTCTGATACATTTTGAAATATAGCCAATGACCATAAATGAGTTCAGAAATACAGGCCCATGAGCCTGGGGTATTGGCTTAACGATTAAAACAACTCAGCTCCAGGGAATAAGTTCTTGTTGCACTGTCAGCTCACCTGAGTTACATGATTTTTAAAATTCAAAACAATTCCAGTAAGAGAGGTAAAAACAATAAATACTCAGCAGGTCTGGCAGTATCTGTTGGAAAGAGGAACAATTAACATTTTGAGTCGAATACAACTCTTCTTCACTTGCTGTTTTAATTTCTGATTTGCAGCATTTGGAATATTTCATAGAACCTCTTCTTCACAAAAGAAATCATTTGCCCGTTGACTCTGCACCGACTCTCAGACAGAACATCTTACCTAGATCCTATCCCTGTAACCCCACATATTTACGCTCTAATCCCCGAAGCTACACATCTTAGGACTCTAAGGGCAATTTAGCATGGCCAATCTATCTAACCTGCACATCTTTGGAGTGTGGGAGGAAACCGGAGCATCCGGGGGAAACTCATGCATACACGGGTAGAACATTCAAACTCCACACAATCACCCAAGACCAGAATTGAACCTGTGTCCCTGGCAATGTGAGCCTGCAGTGCTAACCACTGTGCCACTGTGTGCCATCTTATTTTGCTTTAATTTCAGTAAAACAAATTCTCTACCCATCCAGCGGTTTTCTTTCTGTGAATATTTGTTTTTACGAATATGGTCCATTGTACAGAACTGCCAAACTAATTTGGATTGCAATGTCAGCCAATTAACATTCTGAAGCTACTCCATATAGTGCTATCACCATCCTGAATTCTCATACAGACATTCCCACTCCACTGGGTAATTAGTATTGATTTGGTAAGGCTCTGTAGTTCTTGCAGACATTCTGACATAGATTAGTTTTTTCAACACCGACATGCCACCTCCATCTTGAGTTCACTGTAAGTCACTGATTTGTCTGAGTCTCTCAACTGTAGTCAGTGTACAGCCTGAAGACATTAGGGCAGACTTCAGAAGGCCTGGTAGAATTAATACTACCAACAGCAAAAAGGGACTGCTAATGTTGTCAATCAAGTGCTATTCAGCAGGATGCAAATTAGCAACTAATCTCCAAATAACACCTAATTGTTAGTTTGAGGGGCACGAAATTTCCAAGTAGAAATTTAGGTCAAGATGTCATCAATATGGAGGTCCACCAGGCATACACATCATTAGCGATTGTTCGGGCCAATTGAGAGCACCTTGAGGATAATACCAACCTCTGGGATTACCCTGTGAAAGTCACTCAAAGGTTCGCTGAACCTTTGCATTCAGAGAATCCCATTCTCTAAAAAGGTTCTGTTGCATGCTTACTACACTTCACACCAGCACCACCTCCCCGCCCAGCCCCCAGCATAATTCATTTCTTACGTGCATGGCAAAGCAGATAAACAGTGAAATGAGCATTGCCGAGAAGAATAATATATCATATCAAATGTCAGAGTATATTTTCTAGTCTCCACGGATCAGAAATTAATTCATATTTTGACACGTTTACAGTAAATGAGAGATCATTTCCATCTGTTCCCTCGCAGTTTAAATGTCAATTTAGTTAATCTAGAGAACTTTGCACTCCAGACAACAATTAACAAATCAATGCTTCTGAGCTGAATCATTTACTGATGTGCTAAGCAGAATGCTTGAGAAAACATTTCTAAATTTAGATGGTAAAATTTTGGTGTCTGTCGTTGGGCTTTTCTCCAAATCACTGGCTTTCTCCCCCAAGCTAAATCCTATTATAATTGCTACAATTTACAAGCAATTACATTGGCTGAATCTAATTAATGGCTTTCAATCTCTGTCAGAATCAGTTTGAAAAGATACTTAAATTCTGCATGCATGCCATATTTAAATGCACCAAACCATGTCTGATCTTTGAAACAATAACTACCCCTGTAGTCGCTAAGTGGAACTGTTGTATCTGGGAGGGAGAGACATAGATGCATGGGAAGCCTTGAAGCAACAGTTGTGCCTATCGTCACTATGAGGGTCTGATGCCCACACCCCCTCCCCCAGCAGTGGTCTATGTTTTCACTGGGCTGAAAAGACATGGGGCTGAATTTTACAAGTCCCATGTGGGTTATTTCCCCCAAGGGGGGGCTGTTGCTGCAGAGGGGTGTAAAATAGAATGGGGCCCCCATACCATCATCTTCCTATCTATTCTCCCATAACACAGACGATGGTGGCATATTTAAATAAACAGGGAAGGCAATGGCCTGGTGGTGTAATCTCTATAGACTATTCATCCAGAAACTCAGCTAATGTTCTGGGGACCAGGATTTGAATCCCACCATGGCAGATGGTGGAATTTGAATTCAATAAAAAAAGATATCTGGAATTAAGAATCTACTGATGATTATAAAATCATTGTGGATTGTTAGAAAAACACATCTGGTTCACTAATGATCTGTACAGAAGGAAATCTGTTATCCTCACTGGATCCGGCCTACATGTGACTCGAGAACCACAGCAATGTGGTTGGCTCTCAACTGCTCACAGGCAACTAGGGACAGGCAATAAATGCTGGCCAGCCAGCAATGACCATGACGCATGAATAAAAAGAATTAAGTGTCAATCAGGCTTGTTATCAAGCTAATTGGCTCTAATAATACTGCCTGTGCCAGAAATCCCTTGACATGAGCAGCCATGCAGGAGCGAGATGCCCAATTTTTAAAAAATTAAATGCTTCAAGGGCTGAAAGGGGGTTTATTCTCAGGGGCTGCCTTATGCTGATCGGTGATGGTGGGGGGTCGGGGGGGGGGGGGGGGGGGGGGGTGGTGGGGGGGGTTGGCAGGGTGGTCCCTTTAGGTTGATCCACCTCTACCTTCTTATCTGCTCCCTCCATTAAATTCACTCAAGCCCACTTGCCTCTCTCCCTAACTTATCAACAATGCTTCTAGTTCCAGGAACCAATGGACCTTGATCATCTTCACTGACACTGGGGCTGCTGGGATTGATGAAGCGCCCAGCCAATCTGATCATCCAGCTGTTCCAGAAGGTGGGACTTCCTCCTCTACTCGGGCCTTGTTAGTCTGCCCTGTAGTGCTTTATGGCAGTGAAGTGGGTTGGCATGGAGCATGTTGACTCCACGCTGACCTGGTTTCTGGGGAGATATGTGTGCCGCAGGGCTCGGTACTGGGACCTCTTCTATTTGTAATATATATAAATGACTTGGAAGAGGGAGTAAGTGGAGTGATCAGCAATTTTGCAGATGATACAAAGATGGCTGGACTTGCGGATAGTGAGGAGCATTGTCAGGCGATGCAGCAGGACATAGATAGGCGGGTAGCTTGGGCAGACAGGTGGCAGATGGAATTCAATCCTGATAAATGTGAGGTGATGCATTTCGGGAGAAAAAATGTAGGGGGGAGGTATATGATAAAGGGTAGACCTATTAAGAGTATAGAAACGCAGAGGGACCTAGGGGTGCAGGTGAACAAGTCTCTGAAGGTAGGCAGAGCAAGTGGAGAAGGTTGTGAAGAAAGCATATAGTATGCTAGCCTTTATAGGAAAGGGTATAGAGTACAAGAGCTGGCCTTTAATGTTGCAGTTGTATAAAATGCTGGTTAGACCTCATTTGGAATACTGTGTCCAGTTCTGGTCGCCTTACTACCGGAAGGACATGGAGGCTCTGGAAAGAGTGCAGAGGAGGTTTACCAGGATGCTGCCTGGTATGGAAGGTCTGAGTTACGAGGAGAGATTAGGCAAATTGGGACTGTTTTTCCTTAGAAAGACGTAGACTTAGAGGAGATCTGATAGAGGTGTACAAGATTTTGAAGGGGATAGATAGAGTAAACAGGGCTAAGCTTTTTCCTAGGATGGACTCAAATAGCACGAGGGGTCACGGGCTTAGGGTGATGGGGGTAAGGTATAATTTGGATGCTAGAGGGAGTTTTTTCACACAGAGGGTGGTGGGGGTATGGAATGCGCTGCCAAGTAAAGTGGTGGAGGCAGGTACTCTGGAGTTATTTAATAAATACTTAGATGGGCACATGACCAGAATGGGAATGGAGGAGTATAGAAAACTGATTTAAAATAGGGATCATGAGCCTTGGGAGTCCCTGGGAAGTGTGTAAATAGATGATGATATTGATGTACTTGTTTTTATCCTAAAGTGCTTTGGTCCACCTTGTTGTCTAATGAGGGGCATACACGCGATGGGTCGTGAGAGGGCTGCTCTTGGACCTTTTTTGAGAGTATCCTACTGCTTCACATCGTTAGTGTATGCTTGACCTGGACCATCTGATGGGCAACACGACAGCTCAGTGACTATCGCTGTGCTGTGCAGATACATGGATTTGGGCCTGTGTCTGTGGGAGTTTGCACATTCTCCCCGTGCTTGCGTGGGTTTTCTCTGGGAGCTCTGGTTTCCTCCCACATCCCAAAGATGTGCTCTTAGGCTAATTGGCAAAACAACTTCTCCCTAAATTGTCTCAAATTTGGTTTTTAATCCATAGATCTATAAACATGGACAGGGATCGCGTGTAGAAGTGGGAACATCGAGGTGGCGGCGCGGGCTCGTTGGGCCGAAGGGCCTGTTTCCCGTGCTATTTTGTTCTTTGTTCTTTATATGCCATCCACCCATCCCCAGTGGACTGTATTGTTCAACTCATGGTATAGGTTTGTGGCTCCTCAGGTTAAGTAATAGAATCTCAAACAGACCCTTTTATAATTGATATTTATGTTTGTGCAATACTAAAATAGTACGGGACATTGTCTAAGCATGCTTCTGCCCTTTATCACAGCCCTCCACTCTGATGTCAGTTCAGCTTTGCCTCTTTCCTTTCAACTGACTGGAAATTTTGCAATTTTAACTGAGACAGAGCAAACAGCTTAAAATGAACATTCACATTTCAAGGTGAAAGGTGAGAAACCAAAAAAATCATCCTCATGAGCAATGTGAAGGGACAGACATTTCCTATAATCCAGGCACCCATCGAAACTCGTAACGGTCTAAAGAAGAGATGATTAAAAACAGAAATTACTGGATTTTTAGACAATGGCTACCACAGACAGACTCACCTGAACCTCTTGGAAATACACAATGGGTGAAATATTTCAATGCAAAGTTACTCAGCCATCAGAGAGACATTACAAGTTAAAAAGGCAGTGTTAAGAATGTCTTCAATAGAGGAAACAAACTGAGGGCTACTCTCTCTCTCTCCTTTTCTCTCTTTAGGGATAAATATGTTACCTGGTTTGAGAAGCCCACTCCACCAGAAACTTACCAGTGAATCAAGATCTCATAATAACTGGATGATCTTGTACATCTGACTACATCCACAAAATGTGCCAGCTTAAATCAGCCACAATGTTTAAAATATGTGTGTGTGTGAGTTCATATGTGTGTGTGTGTGTACGTATGTATGTGTGTGTGTGTGTGAGTGTGTATGTGTGTGTGTGTGTGTGTGTGTGTATGTATGTGTGTGTGAGTGTGTATATGAGTGTGTGTGTGTGTGTGTATGTATGTGTGTATATGTATGTATGTGTGCAAATGCAAGTCCTTGGCTATCTAACAGGAAGCAGAGATTTGGAGTCAATGGACGTTTTTCTGGTTGGCAGTTGGTGACTAGTGGAGTGCCGCAGGGGATCGGTGCTGGGGCATCAACTGTTTACCATTTACATAGACGATCTGGAGCAGAGGGCTGAGTGTAAGGTAACGAAATTTGCTGATGACATGAAGATGAGTGGAAAAGTGAATTGTGTGGAAGGCACGGGAAGTCTGCAGAAAGATCTGGATAGGATGAGTGAGTGGGTGAGGACCTGGCAGATGGAGTATAGCATTAGCAAATGTGATGTTATCCACTTTGGAAGAAATAATAGTAGGATAGAGTATTATTTAAATGGTGAAAAGTTGCAGCATGCTACAGTGCAGAGGGATCTGGGGGTCCTTGTGCACGGATCGCAAAAACTCAGCCTGCAGGTGCAGCAGGTGATCAAGAAAGCGAATGGAATGTTGGTCTTTATCATTTTGCTGCGACTGTACAAGGCATTGGTGAGGCCGCAACAGGAGTATTGTGTGCAATTTTGGTCCCCTTATTTGTGTAAGAATATATTGGCCTTGGAGGGAGTATAGAGAAGATTCATCAGGCTGATACTGGAGATGAGGAGGTTAGCTTATGAAGAGAGATTGAATAGACTGGGCCTGTATTTGTTAGAGTTTAGAAGGTTGAGGGGGGATCTTATAGAGACTTACAAAATAATGAAAGGGCTAGATAGGGTAGAGGTAGAGAGATTCTTTCCACTTAGAAAGGAAAACAGAACAAGAGGACACAGCCTCAAAATAAGAGGGGGGCAGTTTAGAACTGAGCTGAGGAGGAACTTCTTCACTCGGAGAGTGGTGAATCTCTGGAATTCTCAGCCCATAGAAGTGGTAGAGGCTAAATATATTTAAGTCATGGGTAGATGGATTTCTGATTGATGAGGGAATTAAGAGTTATGAGAAGCAAGCGGGAAAGTAAAACTGATCTTCTTCAGATTAGCCATGATCTTATTGAATGGCGGGGCAGGCTCAAAGGACTAGATGGCCTACTCCTGCTCCTATTTCTTATGTTCTTATGTGTACTGGGTAACAAATATGCTTGGTCTTTGATGCAAGGCTACCGTGCTTGATTGATTCCTTATTACTTATAGTTTAAATATATTCTGTTATAGAAAAAGCTCTTTCTGGATTAATAGTCTGGCAATAATACACTGGGCTATTGTCTTCCCTATTATTTATTTAAATATGCCCAACATCCCCTGTATTATGGGGGAGTAGGCAGGAAGGTGGTGGTTTGGAGGCCCACCATATTTTACTTGTAAATAAGAAACTCAAACCTTTGTTGTGGTTAACCGAAGAAGTTGAATAGAGCTGAGTGTGACCTCTTCTCACCTGGTTTTAGCAGTGACAAACTTCCTAATTTAGTTTAATTTAATGTTACTAAGGTTAACTCCTGCCCTCTACCAACATTATTATATGTGGTGACTTAATGGTTGTAACACTCCGAGCAACTCAGGAGTTTGTCAATTTGAAACTTAATGTGGTAAAGTGGGAAGTTGAATGTAGTAGCTTGTGGGCTTTAGAAATCAAAAAAAGTGACAGGAAAACTGCTGCACAATGTAAAAACCTAACTAATCTGCTGCTATCCTTCAAGGAAGAGAGTCTGCCACTGATAATTGGTCTGGCCTACATGGGACTACAGTATGACACAATATAATTGACTCCTAATGCTCTCAGGGCAACTATGGATGGGCAATTGCTACTTTGTTAATATTGCCTCCATCCCAAGACCAAAAGGAGGCTTTTACATTCTCCCAGCAACGTAAGTTGTGGTTAAATATCTACAGAGCTTTTTATATTCAACTTTGGCATTGATCTTAAAAAAATCATGGTACTTAAAGCATATGATTGCAGAAAAGTTGACTGAAAAATGTGTTGAAAATATAGGTTCAAGAAAGGTTTTAAAGAAAGACAGAGTGTAGCGAGGTGGACAGATGTTAGAGGTATCTCTAGACTGCTGAATGATGGCAGGTCAGTGCAGCACTGAGAAACAATCCAAACTGTAAGGGGGAGGTTGCCTGAGGCTTGGCTTGCTTCACCAATGTTCTATGCAAGTCCATGATTTGAGATGATAAGGGTTTAGCAGACAGCCAATGTTTTCTGAGTTTTTACCACATAGTGTTGGGACAATGCCCTTACAAGCACATTCTGATGGGAACACTGGTGTGATTCATGAGATCCAAGTAAAAATGAATTATACCACGGAATATTTCTAATATCTCCAGAAGTCTGAGTTATCAGTATTTCCTTTCCAGATTTTCTACTTTAAATTCAGATTCATCTGGAATTAATTAAAGTTTTTGGATACAGCAGTACAATGAAGAAAAAACAAGTTGTGATATTGCTAAGGGTGCATTCACATCAGGGAGACAATGGTGTAGTGCTATTGTCACTAGACTAGTAATCCAGAAATCTAGGGTAATGCTCTGTTGATCCATGTTCGAATCCCACAATGAGAAGTGTTGAAATTTGAATTCAATTAAAATTAAAAGTCTAATGGTGACCATGAAATCACTGCCAATTGTTGTAAAAACCCTACCTGGTTCCCAAATGTCCTTGAGGGGACAAAATCTACCATCTCTACTTGGTATGGTGTACATGTGAGTCTAGATTCACAGCAAAGTTGTTTACACTTAAATGCCCTCTGAAATGGCCAAGCAAGCCATTCAAGGGCAATTAGGGATGAACAATAAATGTTAGCGCAGCCAGTGATGCCCAATCTCATGAACGAATAAGAAAAAATGTAATGGAAAATGGTTTCAATTATGAGATCAAAATGAAAAACAAAATGCTGGAAATGCACAGTGAATCAGTCAGCTTCTAAAAGAGGAAGACAAGCTGAAATGCCAAATGTATCATTTGTCATAATGTCCTCAGGTTGGAAAGACTTAACTTTAAAAGTAAATATAAGAAGCCAGCTGTTAGTGATTGTACACTGTCTGATCAGTGCCACTGCAAATATTTTCAGTGCTGTCTGCGATGTGTATAAATTCTTCAATGTGCTATTGTCGTTGAAAATATTAGTACCAGCAGATGGATTTTTAATGCTCAATGCAGCTTGCTTCTTTTGGCTGACATCATGTCAAATTACATCAAGTAAGTATTTTTCAATTTTACTCAGAACAGATCTGGGTAGAAATTGGTGTATGCTGCACCCATTTTTCATGTATCAAACAGGTATAACTTATATCAATTTAGCACTCAATTGTTGCTGGCATTAGTTTTATCACTAAATTAGTGGGATCCCTTTTCTATTGAGTGTCCTGAAATACACCTGAAGTAGATGTTGATACCCATCTCTGTTAATTAAGTCTAAAGATGTGCAGGGTAGGTTGATTGACCATGCTAAATTGACATTAGAAGCATAGGTTAGAGGATTAGTGGGTAAAATGTGTACGGGTATGGGGGTAGGGCCTGGATGGGATTGTGGTCGGTGCAGGCTCGATGGGCCGAATGGCCTTTTTCTGTACTGTAGGGTTTCTATTCGGGACCAATCACCCATTGAAGAATTCCTTTCCAAAATTAGTCACCAATAAATAGGGCAGGATTATTCTCGGTCACCAACTACATGTCTTTTTGTTTTAAATGAACCGTTCAGTAAAGCCAGAAGGGGTAGGAATGAACACCTTGTCCCCAACCTGATAGTCCGACAAATCAACAACCTCATTCCCCCCCTCACCCCTCCTTATTGTTCCTCACTTCTCTCTTTAACTTACGGGTGGGTCACTGCCAGTGAAGCAAACAACCCAGTTTCTAATGCTGAAGCAAAATACTGCAGGTGTTGAACATCTGAAATAAAAATAGAAGATTCCGGAAATATTCAGTAGATCTGACAGCATCTATGAGCGAGACACAAGGCTGGGATTAGGAGGTGTGTAATTGGCCTTGTTCACAGTGGCTGGAGACTGTTGCAAAAGGCACCAAAATGGGATGTATGGTGGGGAGTTCTCACTTTGAGATTGTATGTGCCCCCAGCAGGTGACATAATCTGGTTTTTGCCCTAGGTGGGCATGAACTAGATTAGCATACTTAAATTCAAAATTTTTTTTAAGCTGAATTCACTCAATTCATGGAATTCGTCCACCTGCCGGCCCAACCTGAAGCCATCAGGTATCACTATTGCTCTCTAAAAAAGACTCCAGGCATGATGACCAGGGCAGGGAGCTCAGAGGTCATTGTAGCCCCCAGGTGGTTGAGGGCATGACTGGACAATGCTCTGGCACTGCCCCCTGGCCCCTGGCAGTGATTGGCACTTCGGGGATGGGAACTTGGTGCTGGCGACTGGGGAGGGGGGAAGCATCTATGCTATTAATCTGAGATATTGGCACCATTTAAAAATGGTGCCCCAACCTCTGAGGAACTGGTCTTGCCAGCCTTTTTAGGTCCCGTACATCTCATACATGATACATATCACCCCAAACTCCAAAAGAAAGTCTGCGTGTCGGTGGATTGCGATCGGAATCACACACACCATATTTCCCATTCATGATTAGGAATATTTTGGGAGAATTATGGCGAATGTTTCCTGTTAATGATCTTTCATTAGACCTAGCAAAAGTAGAACTGGAGTGTCCAATCCCTCTATATTGCCTTCCCTCTCACCAGGACCCTTTATTTCATCCTTGACCTGAAGTCCAATCTTTAATGACTCACAGACATGCAGAGATGATACACAGGTTTTTATGTATGCATTAGTTTTATTTACAAGCACTTTTAAAAATGTCTGCACTTTCATTCCCCCAACTTCTCACATCTGCTTAGTTTTTCTTTGTCTCTGCTACCACACCCAGGCTTGACCAATAGCACACAGAGAACGGTCAGCAGTCACACATAATTGAGCACGTGAATAATTGCATATTGTACCAATGAGTCTTCAGTCATCACCACCCTCCTCCATCTGGCTGAATTTGTTCTCATTTTGCACAACACCTCCTTCAACTCCTCTAACTTCATCCAAGTATAATTTTTGCTATGGATCCTGATTATATCTGTTCTTTTGTGGGATTTGTGGAACACTCCTTGTTCCAACCTTGCTCGGGGACCTGCCTTCATTCCTTTCCAGTACATCAATG
Organism: Sphyrna mokarran; assembly: GCA_024679065.1. Taxonomy (NCBI): domain Eukaryota; kingdom Metazoa; phylum Chordata; class Chondrichthyes; order Carcharhiniformes; family Carcharhinidae; genus Sphyrna; species Sphyrna mokarran. Next base: position 41,746,685 of record JAGIQG010000015.1, read on the forward strand.
TCTGTATCTGTGCCATTTCCTGCTCTCACCCTGAACTCGAAAATGTCATCAATTTTGCTTCCAATTTCCACCTTTTTCTCATTTACATATGATCCATCTTTGATTTTTCCTTTCCTCAACTTCTCATTTCTGGGGATAGGCTCCCAATGAATGTTTCCACCAAGTCCACTGACTTCCGTCGCTACCTTCCTCACACTCTCATTCCTGTAGGTGTTCCACTCCATTCTCCTTGTTTCTCCAGCTCAATCACATCTGTACTGACAATGCAACCTTCTATAGCAACACTTCTTTTATGTCATTACTTTTTCCTCAGTGAAGAATTATGTTCACCATGGTTGACAGGACCCTTGGATTACTTTGAGGAACTTCTTTGTTCAGTCTGCAATCATGACTCCAAGCATCTGCCCCATGTTATTTTAATTCTACACCTTACCCTCATGCTGCCCTCTCTGGAACACTTCAGGAGGCAAAAGACAATGAAGTTGGATCAAAATAAACTCAAAGAGCAGCACCTTACCTTTTGATTAGGCACTCTACAGTCTTCTAAACTTAACATTGAGTTCAACAATCTCAGATCCTGATCTATGCCCCATTTTGTTTTGACAGCTCCTCTAAATATATATTATGCAGGGGACACCTGGACTCGAAGCACTAGCTCTTTTTTCTCCTTACAGATGCTGCCAGACCTGCTGAGATTTTCCAGCATTTTCTGTTTTGGTTCTCTGGATACATGTTTTGTTCCTTCCTTGTCCCATTCCCTTTCCCATTCTCTCTGCATCTTTGTCATTTAATCTCTCTCATCTTCCATTGGATCACAGACCTTCCCTTTTATTCTTTTCCACTCTCCTCCTTTCCATTTGCTCAAGATCTGTTACATTTCTACCTTTTCCCAGTCTTGACAAAAGGTCCCAGATGTGAAATGTTGACACTTTCTTTCTCTCCAGAGATGCTGCCAGACCTCTTGAGCTTTTCCACCATTCTCTGTTTTTATGTAATCCAAATTTCAGTTCTGAAAGAGGGGGAGCTGCTTGTGGGAGCCTGACAGATGCTCATTGGCTCCACTCTTGGTCCACCTCAGCCATTTCAGTTTGGGTCCCTGTTTGCTAATGGAGCAGGAGACAGCATGGACACAATAGATTGAATAGACTGTTCTGTGCCATAAAATTAACATAATATTAAAAACATGAAGGGAGACAGGAATAGTGTGGGAGATGGAAGATCAGCCATACTATCATTGAATGGTGGAGGAGGCTTGAAGGGCTGAATAGTCTAATCTAGCTCCTATTCTTTACATAGAATCCCTACAGCGTCGAAAGAGATCATTTGACCCATCAAATCTGCACCAACCAAAATCACATCCAGGTTTTATTCACAAAATCCCACATATTTACTCTGCTAATCACCCTGACACTAGGGTCAATTTAGTATGGTCAATCAACCTAATGTGCACATCTTTGGACTGGCGGAGGAAACCAGAGCACCCGGAGGAAACCGACACCCCATGCAGATATGGGGAGAATGTGCAAACTCCACACAGACAGCGAACCGAGGCTGTAATTGAACCTTGATCCCTGGTACTGTGAGACAGCAGTACTAACCACTGTGCCATCATGTTGTCCGTGTTCTTATGTTCTTTGGAACTATTTCTGTTTTTTTCCCTAGGAAAGTCTAGGCAAAACCAAATCCATTCCTTGCTTGCTCCAAGAAACAAATTCAAAATCCAATTGAATTCAATTCATGGTTCCCAAGACAGACACAAACAAGAGCCAAACTGAAAAGGCAAGGCATCTACACCCCATCTTTGGCACAGTCGTGTGCTTGATCTTAGCCAAAAGGCTGAGATTTGCATGCCCAAAATAATTTATACTAATGTACAAATTAAAGTGATCAATGGCATCTTCTTTTCAATTGCTATGACTTCCTGTTTGGCTGAAACAATTCAGAGAGGGATGGGGTGGGGAATACATCCTCCGAATCTGTTTGTAACTTTCCTTTGTGGGGCTTGGAGGAGGAGACACAGCTTCATGTGGCCACAGGACAAGTCAGTAACAAACTGATTACCTTGATTTCATGGTGGAACTCCTGGAGTTAAAATCAATTCCAATATCCTTGTGCAGCATGCTAGCACAGTGGTTAGTTCTGTTCCAGAGACCTGGATTCGATTCCTGGCTCGGGTCACTGTTTTGTGTGGAGTTTGCGCATTCTGCTCATGTCTGCTTTGGGGTTCTCCGGTTTCCTCCCACAATCCAAAGATATGCGAGTTAGGTTGATTGGCCATGCTAAAAAATTGTCCCTTAGTGTCCTGGGATGCATGGTTAGTGTGTAAATATGTAGGAATATGGGGGTATGGCCTGGGTGGGATTGTGTTTGGTGCAGATTCGATGGACTCTTTTTGCACTGTAGGGTTGTATGATTCTATGCACATGTTTCTAGCAGGAATCATTTACAATCAGAAGCAATAATCCTGTATAGTGGGTCAGCCCTGGAATAGGCTTGCTGGCTTTCAAATGACCATGGCAGCAACCTGGGAACAGATCAGTCATCCAGCTCTACTCTTCACTGCGGCTGCTGCATTGCTCAGCAAGAAGAGGGTGGAAGAGAAATCAAGAGAATTTACTCTTGAGGATGAGGTGATAATATGTCAATTACAATCATTGGAATAACAGTCACCTCTCTCTGTTGGGTCTATGAATTTAGGGTTTTATCACCTGTCATGGAGATGTGGGGCATTAATATAACTGTTAGTCTGTGTATGCTTGCCAGGTCACACAAGATAAGTCACTTCAGTGTTTTGGGAAAGCAGATGTTAGGTATGAGCTGTGTGCTGTCATACCAGTACCATATCATTGTCACAGGAATGATACAATACTATGGGAATCTGCTCCAAATCCAGGTTTAAAATTATACAAACTAATGGTGCATTTGCATCCAGTGAGGTTACATCAAGTTATGCTCCACAACCTCACCTGAAACTTATTTATCTTTCGAGTGCTAATGAACGTATTGTGCATTTTAAGCACTTCCAGTTTGTTTTTGTTAATCCATGTAAAGTTTAAAGTTTATTTATTAGTGTGACAAGTAGACTTACATTAACACTGCAATGAATTTACTGTCAAAATCCCATAGTCGTCACACTCCTGTGGCTGTTCAGGTACATTGAGGGAGAATTTAGCACGGGCAATGCACTTAGCTAGCACATCTTTCAGACTGTGGGAGGAAACCAGAGCACCCGGAAGAAACCCATGCAGACATGGGGACACAGTGTGTGATCCAATCGGACCCGGGTCCCTGCGACTGTGAGTCAGCAATGTTAACCGGTGTACCACTGTGCTGCTAATACCCACAGACTTGAACCTGGTGTTTTAGAAGAGAACATTTCAAATGGAGCAACTTGAAATGGAGCGCTATTTTATAACTGCTACTGATTTTCAACACTATCTTATTTTCACCCAGTCGCTGCGTTTCTTGTTAAAATGAAAGGGCAGTAATCCGTGCAGGTGGCATCACATCATTACAAGCTTCACACAATTCCATTCGGAAAGTGAAGCGAAACCGCAACTATGCAAAACAACAGGTTAGACCAACAGAAAACGAGACAGAATGACATTAAAATAAATAAACACTGCCACAAGGAGAGAAAGGAAGCTGATGTTCCAGCAATAAACTGTTTGCATACCTGTGATTTAACAACTGGAATATTTCCAATTATTAAGCTGATTCATTCAAAGCATATACACGGTCTGGTCATTCCTACACCAGGTGAGGTGGGTACTAGATGAAAGAAACAGTAGCATTGTGATTGTCTGAAAATATGTGGAAGGTTATTTACTCTAGAAAAGATTTTTGATTATTTTACTTCACAGCATAAATATTCAGCAATTGTAAAAATTGGGCTGATATATTGGGAAGAGCTGAATGATCAGGTCAAGAGTCAACACAAGAAAGCAGCAGGGTACAAATACAATTCCATGTTCTGTTGCATCACAATATATTTATTTATTCGTATCACAAGTAGGATTACATTAACACTGCAATGAAGTTACTGTAAAAAAAAAATCCCTAATCACCACACTCTGGCACCTATTCACTGAGGCAGAATTTAGCATGGCCAATGCACCTAACCAACACATTTTTCGGACTGTGGGGGGAAACCGGAGCACCCGAAGGAAACACATGCAAACACGAGAAGAACATCCAGACTCCACACAGTGACCCCAGCCAGGAATCGAACCGAGGTCCCTGTCAATATAAGGCAGCTGTGCTATTCACTGTGCTGCCTACAGACAAGGAAATTTATTTGGTCACATTCAAAGTGCAGTAGAATCAGATCTCTATGTTATTTAATGATTATCTCCAAATTATATTCTGGTATTTTATGTAGTTCCATTTCCTATTGATATTATTGATTGTTCATTTATATTGGATAGTTCTGGTGTTCAGTTTACTAAGGCTGCCTTTTTTTCAGCTTCAATCTTTGCTTTTTCAATACTATTCAAGGAATGCACACGTGGACAATTTTACCTTCCAAGGTTTTTTATTTAACACTTAGATTTCACATGTCATTGTCCTGCACAATTACATGTCATTCATGTTCTGTCTGAAAGCAGGTTCTTCAGCTTATGATCTGTTATTGCTTAATCCTGAACTGTTATCTTGGCAGTTCTTGTCTGTGATGGAGTTTAAGATTGGTTTCCTCTCTCGTGAACAGAGTAAGGAGCCAGGTCTGAAGTCCATCTCAGCCAGATCAGGAGTCAAATGTACACTTTTGGCATTATATTGTACTGTATCTAGTCCAGTTGAGATAACAGCTGTACGCCCTCACATTATATTTGGGCTTGAATTTGACCTTATGTAGTGAATAGAAACATAGAAACTAGAAGCAGAAGTAGGCCATTCAGCCCTTCAAGCGTGCCCTACCATTCATTTTGACAATGGCTGATCATCAAATTCAATTTGCTAATCACCGCCACAACAGGTCCACAGCAGATACCATCACCCCACGCTTGCACTCAACCCTGGAACATTTAGATGATAAAATGACCCATGTCAGACTCCTATTTACCAACTACTGCTCAGCTTTCAACACATTATTCCGACAAAACTCATCTCCAAACCCTGTGGCCTCAGGCTCAGGCCCTTCCTCTGCAACTGAATTCTGAACTTCTTAACCCACAGACCGCAATCAGTAAGGATAGGCAACAACACTTCCTCCACAATTATTCTCAACACCGGCACCCACAAGGTTGTGTCCTCAGGCCCTTCTATACTCTTTATACACCTATGAGAATGTGGCCAAATTCCCCTCCAACTCGATTTTCAAGTTTGCTGATGACACTATTGCAGTGGGTCAGGTCACAAACCATGACGAGATAGAGTATAGGAAAGTGATAGAGAATTTGGTAAATTGGTGCAATGACAATAATATGTCCCTCAATGTCAATAAAAGGAGACAGTGATCATCTTCAGGAAGTGTAGTGGAGGACATGTCCCTGTCTACATCAATCGGGACAAAGTAGTAATGGTCGAGAGCTTCAGTTTTTTAAATGTCGAGATCACCAACAACCTGTCCTGATCCCTGACATACCGACATCTCCAGTTTCTCAGATGACTGAAGAAATTTGGCATGTCTACGAAGACTCTCACCAACTTTTACAGGTATACCATAGAAAGCATTCTTTCTGGTTGTATCACAGCCTGGTATGGCTCCTACTCTGCCCAAGACCACAAGAACCTCAAAGGATTGTGAACGATGCCCATTTCATGATTCAAGTTGGCATTGCATTCATTGACACTGTCTACACTTCCTGCTGTCTTGGAAAAGCAGTCAAAGTAATTAAGGACTACACACAGCCTGGACATACTTCTGATGTCCATCAGAATAATGGACATCAGGATAAAGGTACAAAAGTCCTTTTGTTACATGTCCTCAGACTTTTGTACCTGTATCCTTCTTCCATCAGGATAAAGGTACAAAAGTCTGAGGACATGTAACAATCAATTCAAGAACAGCTTCTTCCCTGCTACCATCATACTTTTGAATCGACTTACCTCACATTAAGTTGATCTTTCTTGACACCCTTGCTATGATTGTAACTACATTCTGCGCAGTGCCCTTTCTTTCTCTATGAACGGTGTGCTTGTCTGAATAGCCTGCAAGAAACAATACATTCATTGTATACTGATACATGTGATGATAATATTTCAAATCAAATGAGCAAAATGAATGTGTATGCCCAATTTCGGGGATTGTACATGATAGCTTTATCCTTGGCTGGTCCTGGATCTCCCCAGAGTGAGATCCATCAGAGTGAGGATGAGCACATACATTCTTCTGTCCCCATGCTCTAGAGGGGGATTAGGGCAAGCATTTAGCACTCTCTGCATCATGACTGAATCCACTCATTTAAACGAAACAGTTACATTGAGAAAACTTCATCGTTTCGAGAGCATGTAGGACCTGTAGAACAACTGTGTCCCAATGGTGAGAAGCATCATTCCATTGAGAGCTAACTTAAGCTTTTGAATCATAAAAGTGGTGACTATCAATTATCTTCAGTTATTGATTTAGATAGGTGACTGTGGTCTGTGACTACAAGTGTCTAACTTCATCTGTACATCTACAGTTACTTAACCTTACATACCCTCCCACGATATCTAGATATGCCCACAGGTTGCACATCTGAGATGGAGGCAGCATGGTATTTACCACATCCTGAAGCCTGAGATGCCCTTGGCAGTTATACTCTGGGAGACCAGAATCTAGGGTGCCCTGGCCTACTTTCAGCTGGCACTAGTGAAATAGTGCAACCCTGTCCTGTTCGCTGAGCCAGAGGTGAACCAGTCTCTGGAAGGAGCGAATCAGATGGGTAAGGCACTCCCAGGGTTTGTGCACCAGTGGATTCTCTTTTCTCTGGATGCTAGTGGGTCTGTGGGTCACTCCATGGGATAGAAGGAGCTGGTTTTCATTTGGAGGCTCCATTGATAGTGACACCAGCCGCTTGTTGCTGCTGGAGTCTTTCCTCTTGTATCTTTGTGATCAATATCACTGCAAGCTCTACTGATTCCATCTGCAAATCTCCCAGGATCCTGTGACAGTTAGAGAGACAGAGAGAGAGAAAGTGTGTGTTCCACTGATTAATCATCACCATCCCTTGACAGCTAATGCAGGTCTGCAAGCTTGCCCTACCATCTCCAAAATAGGGCTGTCCCTTGCACTTTCCCCTATCCACTCTGACTCATAGGCTGGCCATCAACGTGGTGATCCCTTCCTTCACACTGGAGGCCACTGGGGGATCTTTCAGGAAAGAAATGTATTAATTTATTGCAACAGGCTGTGGATATCTGGCTAGTGAGATTCAGAGGGGCTGAGGAAGGAGGTGCCTGGAGTAGACTAATTTCCAGATGTTGAGAGACTGGGGAGATACAACCCCTCGACACATTTTCCTGAGCCACCTAAGGCTGTCTCAGTGTGTGTGTGTGTGTGTGTGTGTGTGGGTGGGGTGGGGGTGGGGGGAGCTGATGTCATGAATGGTTAACTCCTAAGGACCAATTAGTATCATGAGCCCAAACCTCAGGATACAAACTGGGCATAATTGGTTCCTCCTTCCTTGCAGCTTACTCAAGCTAGAGATTTTGGTGTTGTCCCTTCATACTTTATCTTCCCGGATTGCTAATCCTCAGGTAAACTCACATATCCTCTCGCCTGGAATGGGCCCTGAGTTGCATTGTCTTGTGGGATCTCATCCACCCTACCCATCTGACCAGGCTGCATGGGAATAATCACATCTCACACCCAGCGACAAACACCCCTATGCCTTCCAGACTCCTAAACCATAGAGAACAGACTCTCTGACCACCGACAATGGACTCATATTCCTCCAACACTGAGCTTAGTGACGCCCATGAATAACGCCAATCAGCCCCAACAGCTATCCTCCACTTTCTCCTACACGCCTGATCCTCCCTCTCACCCCCCTGGGGCTGCCCAGTGGTCTCTGATCCTCTTGGATTCCCTGGTGTTCAGTGAAGACAGTGGTGCTCAGCTCCTTCCAGGGGTCATGGAGCCTGGTTCCCATTTTTAAAGAGCGGTGGTAATTCACGCCAGTGTGACATCATAGCTGGTGGTGGAAAGATTTGTTGAGGGTGGAAAGAACAACATTAACCCCCCTAGGTATATTCTAATGGATTCAAATTCATGGAGATTAGGCTTGTGTCCTTTCTGGGCATGAACTTGAACACATCATCAGTGTGGGGCTGGGAAGATTATGATTGGAAATCTCCCCAGCACTAACCCCATTTTTGGCCTCTCTTGAGATTGAGTGGCCATTATGGGATTTGCGCCTGTGGCTAAAGTGGCCTCTAGATGGTTCCCCTTTATACTTATACGCTCAGAAGCTTAATTTTTGCCAGTAACTCGAATATTAACTAATTTGCAAATAGGTACTTATAGATAAGTGAGAAAAATGCAATGATTTAATTAACTGATGATTATGAGGAAGATACAAAGGACTAATTACACCAATGCCTAATAATTCTCACTTCCATTATAACAATTTCAAGAGTTGATTAATTATAATGTCTGTCTGGCAGAGAGATAATTTAACCATTTTGTACATCCATCTGAATAAAAATGGTTAAAAATCTAACAGTCATTCTGGCATGAGTATTTGTAGCCGTCTGCACTGCCTGCTGAAGTAATACAAGGTTAGTCAGCTGTATAAAAAGTAGTGGAGCCTTTCTGTCACTCTCGTGAGTATAATACACACAGGACAATTTGTATTCTAAGGACGTGTGCATTTTAAATATTCAAGAATCACACGCACAACTTAGCAGAACACAACTGCATTTAATTACACACTTGCTTCTGCTGTGCCACATTATTGATATTTCCAGCACTTATGTAAATGAACAATCATGACTTCCAAAATGCTCAATAGTAACATTGCTAATTAAAGCCTGTCCTTTATCTTTCATCGTTTCCTCTGCAATGCAGGTTATTAAATACGATCCATCTCTTGCCTTTTTTGGAAGCTAGACAGAGAAGAGTTGCAGGAAATGGAAAAGGGGGCTTCCCGATGATTGCTGTCATTGCCAATTCTTCATTCTCCAGAATAAATGGCAGCACTTTGCTTTTTATGCAGATTCTAGTCAGGCTTTTATTTCCATTTTGTAGTGCTGCATAACATATATTGCAGACCATTAACCATTTCATGACACAATTTTGAAAGGATCACTGAGGATGCGTGCGGATTGTTGCTTTTGTAGCCATTTTTGTTCTGTGTTGTTGAATACAAAAGCAGAGGCTCTAAATGAAAGGCAGTCATTAGTAAATCCAAAAAATAACTCAGGAGAAACCTCTTAACACAGCAAGTGGTTTGAATAGCAAACATCCTATCACAGGTAATTGAGGCAAATAGCATAGATGTTTTTAATGAAAAGCTGGGTGAATAAATTATGGAGAAAGGGATAGAAGGAAAGATGAGTGAGGAAAGATGGGAAGAGGCTCAAGCAGATCATAAACATCAACATAAACCAGTTATTATCTGTTTCTATACTGTAACTGCTTTGGAATTATTGTGTTATGCAGCCATTAAAAAAAAACAAGTTTGCATTCGTACATAAATAGTTTATATTTATTTGCACAGAATAATCAATATTATACACTCAATGTCCTCAAACACTTCGTCTATAAGGCTATGAACTGTGCACTGGTATTAGAATTAGGAATGTTGATAAAAAATGCAATTTGAAGTAGTAGGTTTCAGGGAGCCTTTAACAGCAGGAATTAATCTATGGAACGAGTATAAATTCACCCCCTTCATTGCTGGGACACATTACAAGTGTTGGTCTGGGAGGCTGCATCACCAATGCCATCTGTGTTGCTGATTTCATGTTGGGAGACTTCAAATTCCCTGGCAGGGAACTATAATTCCACAAAGCCTGCAAACTGCTATTTAGAACAAGGAGATGGCAATCACAGAGTCAAATGCTAAGGATTTTGTCTAGTATGGCACTGTGCCGTAAAGACAAGGATTTTTCTGCTGAGCTGGCTGAGATGGCTGATCCCACCTCCAAGGTGAGACGGGATGCTAAAGTTTACCTTAATTTCTGGAATAGAAAATATAGCAAATGAAATTCAGACAGAGTTGACCGCTGTGAGCGTTCAATGGCTCTCTCCTGAAAGCTTAGCTGGTCAGGGCAGTTCACATGAAAATGATGGTCTAGCAGGGTTGCTGGAGGGTGGGTGCAGCTCTGGGAAGCATAGCCCAGCCCCCACTTTTGATGAAGGGAGAAGGAAGAGGGAACATTGTGATGAATCAATGCCACTAAACAAACAGAGGACACTTTTTAATTGTGCTCAGCGTGTTAGCAGTTCGAAAAATTGAATTTCTATTTTTCTAACCAAAGTAACTCCTGCAGCAGTGATTGCTTTTAAAAGACTTGTTGATTTGTTGTCTTTTACCTTGCAAAAATCTTGTAGTTGAGTAGTGTGTATTGCATCAACCTATATCAGCGGATTGCCTTATATAGAAAAAAATGGCTGCAAAGCCAATGAAAAAGTGGTTAGGAGAGGAGACCATGGTCATAGGAATGGATTTTAAGGAGAGCCCTAAAGTAAGAGAGGGAAATAGAGAAGAGATTCAGAGAATGGAGCAACAGAATATAGAATGGAGGCCTGAGAAAGGGAGAGATTGGGGATGGGTTTTGTAAGGCTGAAAGAAGAGAACAAATTGGAACAGGTGAGGCCATGGAGGGATTGAAACACTAAAATGCGAATTTTAAACATGATCTATCAGGACACCAATAAATATGTTAATCAGATAGGAGTGATGAATAAATAGGATTTAATGCTGGATAGGGTATAAGAGATTTGAATGACCTAATATTTACAAAGGGTGGGGTATTGGAGCCCAACCATGAGAGGGTTGAAGTAGTTGACTATGGAGATGACAAGTAATTAACTGTGGCGATGTGGGCATCATGGTGGCACAGTGTTGGCACTGCTGCCTCACAGTGCCAGGGACCCGGGTTCAATTCCTGGTTTGGGTCACTATCTGTGTGGAGTTTGCACATTCTCCCGTTGTCTGCGTGTGTTTCCTTTGGGTGCTCCAGTTTCCTCCCACAGTCCAAAGATGTGCTGGTTAGGTGCATTGACCCGAACAGGAGCCGGTGGCGAATAGGGGAATTTCACAGTCACTTCATTGCGTTGTGAATGTAACCTTACTTGTGATTAATAAATATCCTTTACTTTTGCTCTATTTTACAAAGACATAGATGAAAGTTATAGTGACAGAGTGGAAAGTGACAATGTTCTATAGGTAGAAGTAAGTAGTTCTTGTGTTGGAAATGGTATGGATATTGAGGCTCACTTTAGGATGTTTGGGATTGTAAACAATCTGGTTCAGCCTAGGATAGTGGCTGCAAAGAGGGGATGCACTCAGTGTCAAAGATGCAAGTGGTGTGGCAGAAGCCAAAGGCTTTGGATTTTTAAATGTTTCACTGGAGGAGATTACAATTCATTCAAGACTTCTAGCTCCATAAAATTGCCCATTTCTACCTTTGCCTCATGTTTTATTTGTTGCTGAAACCCTCATCCAAGCTTTTGTTGCCTCCAGGCTCGACTATTCCAATACTCTGTCCTGGCCAACCATTCCCCCCGCCAAATTTCCACCCTCCATAAATCTCAGCTCAACCAAAACTCTGCTGCAATATAAGCTGTCCCCAGGCCCAAAAAAAGTGAATGGAATTTTCTGTTAATAGGCTTGCAACGCTGACTTCCAGCTCTCATAACTGAGTCAGAAGTCCAATGCGTGATGAACCCAGACCCCAAACTTTGTGGATCAATGCCATGGGTCACTGGTTAGCCTCAGGGCTAATGTTTTGGCGCTACAAAAGAATATTCAAACTTCCCAGACCAGATAAAGATAAAATACGTAGATTGGACTTTTCTGTATTACACTAAAATGATTGTGAATGTGTTTGTGAAATAAATAATGTGTCGTTAGAGATTGTTTTGTTACCATGCAAAGAATTTTCAGGGTAATGTCCTATATTGCTGATGGTTCTATTTCAGATACATTTAACATTGTGCCTCTGGTCCACTTGCAATGGCCACATCTATACTTAATTTTCCCTTTTCCTCACTGTCATCAGAAGCCTTGCTGATGCTATTGATGGTGACTTGTGGCTTCTCTGAGAGGGCAGCTGTTTCAAATTAAAATGCACTATTTAAGTGGTGCAAATTTGTTTACTCCAACCTTAGTTACGAATAAAGTCCCCACATCTGGTTGCCATTTAAACCTGCTCAAAAATAAAGGATGCAAATCAATCTAGTGTAAACAGATTAGGATCCCTGCTTTTTCAAAGTTCAGAGATCTGGCGTTGCACAGAATGTGTGTGCAACTGTAACTTGAGACAGTACCTTGTGACTTTTCAACTCCTTTCAGGCAGAGGTATAGATTGCGGAAGATATCACACTCACACATCGTCGTCATCCATCCTTATTTAATTCTTCCTGCATGCTTATAAAGAGCGGAACTTCTCATCCACAGTTGTTAACATCGATCCAGCTGCTATAGGAAACGCCCTGAAATGTCAAGAGCAGAACCAAGAGTGGGTGTTGGCAAACATTTCAGCAAAGGACTCCTCGATTAAAATACCTCAGTAGAGGGACACAAAAGTGAAGTAGGGTTTTTATCTTCTGACCAGAAGACACTGGACATATTTCCTCAGCTGATCAAAAATAAGTGGGAGAATTAATTTAAAAATGCCAAAAGTGTAAGGTGATGATTGTGGCTTTTTTAAAAAATGAAAACATCATTTCCATTATATATTAAAATAGGTAAGTTTCAGTAAATCATCTCAGATGCTGCACAAGTGTAGTCAAAAGCAATACAATCTTTTAGTGACATGGAATTTGAAGATGAGAGATAATCAAACCTTGACATGCAGACATAACTCAATTTGAAGTCATACATTATGGCCTTATTTTGTGTATTAGTTTGATTTTATTTGATAATTTGTAGATTTAAAATAGCAGAACTGAGGGTAATTTGAAAAATAAAGTTGAGTGGAACATAGTTTCGTTACGTATAGTCTGAGAAGACAGGAAGTGCAACGAAAAAGAGAATTTACACTGCCACCAATGGTAGGATGGTGCAATTTGCAGCATGACATTCACACTGGCAGCTTCCATTATTAATGTATGTATAGAAACTTAGAATAACAAAATTTGACAGCAGAAAATAATGTTTCTTGGATGGGATTTAAATATATTAAAATAGCTTATATTTACATAGCTTCTTTTAATTTATAAATCGTCCATTGCCAGGGTATGTCAGAGTTTTGAGGCCTAGACAGAATGTACAGGGTTTTTCTTTAACTATATTAATAGATATAAGTTAGTAAAGATATATCTGGTACAGTGATTGGAAGTAATCCATGGCAGCAAGACAAAGAAGCACAGGTTGCTGCAAATGCTGTGACTCTTGATAATTTTATTTATTTATTAGTGACACAATTTGGCTTAAATTAACACTGCAATGAAGTTACTGTGAAAATCCCCTCATCACCACACTCTGGCACCTGTTCGAGGGAGAATTTACACTGAGGGAGAATTTAGCATGGCCAATGCACTTAACCAACAGGTCTTTCAGAATGTGGGAGGAAACTGAAGTACCCGAAAGAAACCCATGCAGACATGAGGAGAATGTGCAGACTCAGCATGAACAGTGACCTCAGTCGGGAATTGAATCCTAATCCCTGGCGCTGTAAGGCAATAGTGCTAACCACTGTGCCGCCCTGCAGAGAAACTTACCATCACAAAAGTTGATAGCAAAAAATAATGTTTCTTGGGTAGAAATTAATACACTAAAAACATCTTATATTTACATAGCCCCTTTTAACATTATAAATCATTCATTGCCAGGATATTTCAGAGCTTGGGGCCTAGACAGAATGTATAGAGTTTTTCTTTAACTATATTAATAGATATAAGGTATTAAAGAGTATAGAAAAAATATATCTGATATAATAATTCAAGGTAAGCCAAGACAGCGGGACAAGAAGACAAAGGTTGCTGCAAATGCGGTGAGTTTATGTAATATTCAGAATACATATTGAAGACATGTGCTCCAGAATATGCCGCACCTTTAGTCAAGCTGTTCCAGTACAGCTATAATATTGAGGTCTACCCAGCAAAATGGAAAATTGCCCAGTACGTACACAAACAGCAGGATTAGTCCAACCCAGCCAAATACTAACCTAACAATCAACTCTTGATCATCAGTAAAGTGATGGAAGGGATCATCTAATAGCGCTATCAAATAGCACTTGCTTATCAATAATCTGCTTCTTGTTGCTCTGTTTGGTTTCCACTAGGGGCCACTCAGCTTCTGACCTCATTACAGCCTTGAACAAAGAACAAAGAACAACACAGCACAGGAAACAGACCCTTCAGCCCAACAAGCCCGCGCCGCCATTTTAACAGTGTGAGTTCCCTCTTCCACCCATGACCCTTGTCTATGCTTATGAAACTCCACATTGGAAACCAAATTGAGGGGAGAAAACTTAGGGACAACTTGTTACATCAGTCAGTCTAAGAGCATATCTTTGGGGTTGTGGGAGGAAACAGGAGCACCCAGAGAAAATCCATGCAATCACAGAGAGAATACACAAACTCCCACAGATACAGGCCCAAATCCATGTACCTGCAAGCAAACAGTGATAGTCACTAAGCTGTTGTGTTGCCTATCAACTGGTCCAGTTTAAGCGTACACTAATGATGTGAAGCACTAGGCAACTCTTGAAACATCCAAGAGCAGTCCTTGCATGACCCATTGCGTGTATGCCTCTTGTTGGACAACAAGATGGACCGAAGCACTTATGGATTAAAAGAGAAAAACATCAATAACATGCACATCTTATACAAACATTCAAGGGAATTCCCAGAAGCTCAAAAGTAAAACAAATGAGCCAGAAAATATATTGGAAAGTCCACAGGAATCAATTGATTCCCAGGAATGTCCCAAGGCTCTTGATCACTATTTAAAACAGTCTCCTATATCCCTCCATCTCTATTCCACTCACGTGCCTATCTAAGTATCTCTTAAATAACTCCAGCATGCCTGTCTCCACCACCTTACTTGGCAATGCATCCCATATCTCCACAACCCTCTGTGTGAAAAACCTCCCTCTAACATCCAAATTATACCTCGCCCCTCTCACTCTAAGCCTGTGGTCCTTTGTACTATTTGTTTCCAATCTAGGAAAAGGCTTACCACTGTTTATTCTATCTCTACCCTTTATAATCTTATACACTTCTATTAGATTTTCTCTCAGTCTCTGCCTTTCTAAAGAAAACAGCCCCAGTTTGCCTAATCTTTCCTCATAACCCCGACCTTCCATACCAGGCAGCATCCTGGTAAACCTCCTCTGCACTCTCTCCAGAGACTCCACATCCTTCCGGTAGTAAGGCGACCAGAACTGGACGCAGTATTCCAAATGAGGTCTAACCAACGTTTTATACAACTGCAACATTAAAGGCCAGCACTTGTACTTTATATCCCTTCCTATAAAGGCTAGCAAACCATATGCTTTCTTCGCAACCTTCTCCATCTGTGCTGTCACCTTCAAAGACATGTGCACCTACACCCCCAGTTCCCTCTGCATTTCTATACTCTTAATAGGTCTACTCTTTATCATATAACTCCCCCTACATTATTTCTCCCAAAATGCATCACCTCACATTTATCAGGATTAAATTCCTTGGTTCAAACATGGACAGAGAGCTGAATTCCAGAGGTGAGAATGACATAAAGGCAGTATTTGAATGAATGGGACATCAAGGATCCCTAGCAAAACCAGAGTGAATGGACATCTAGTGGACAACTGTCCACTTGTTGGAGTTATTCCTGTTGGAAGACGGTTGTGGTTGTTGGAGGTCAATCATCTTAGTTCCAAAACATCTCTGCAGGAGTTTCTCAGGGTAGTGTCCTAGGCTCAACCATCTTCAATTATTTCATCAATGACTTTCCATCCATCATAAGGTCAGAAGTGGGGATGCTCGCCACAAAGATGGCACAATGTTCAGCGCCATCTGTGACTCCTTGGATATTGAAGCAGTTCATGTCCAAATGCAGCAAAAGCTGGATAATTTCCAGGCTTAGGCTGAGAACTGGCAAGTAATATTTGTGCCTCTAAAGTGCCTGGCACTGACCATCTCCAACAAGAAAGAATCCGACAATCATCCACTCATATTCAATAATATTGCCATTGCTGACTTCCCCACTATCAATGTCTTGGGCATTACCATTAACCAGAAACTGAAATGGACCAGCCATATAAATATTGTAATTACAAGAGCAGGTCAGAGGCTGGGAATCTTGTGGTGAATAATTCACCTCCTGACTTCCAAAGCCAGTAGCACAAGTGTGGTGAATACTCATCACTTTCCAGGATGAGTGCAGCCCCAACAACACTCAAGGAGCTTGACACTATCCAGATTAAGCAGCCCACTTAATTGGTGCCCCACCCACAAACATTCACTCCCTTCACCACAATGGCAGCGGTGGGTGGCATCTATAAAATGCACTGCAGGGATTCAGCAAGCCTCCTTGGACAGGACCTTCACGAGCACTATCATCTAGAAGGACGAGGGCAGCAGATAGATGGGAACATCAGCATCTGAAAGTTTTCTTCCAAACCGCCCATCCTGACGTGGAAAAATATATTACTGTTTCCTCATTGTCACTGTGTCAAAATCCTGGAGTGAGTTCCTACACCAGTGGAACTGCAGCAGTTCAGCAGCTCCCTCCACCTTCCTGAGGCTAGTTGGGGATGGGCAATAAATGCTGGCCTAGCCAGTAACACTCATAATCTTAAAATGTTTTTTTTAAAGGTTCGAACTGGTCAAAGAGCATCTTTTGGATTCATGTCAGGATGTTCTCTGCAGGAAATATGCTGAACATTTGAACTTCCTGGGAGATTGTGGAGGCAAACATTCTGGAATCATTAGGAAACAGTTGTATGGTGTTTGCTTTCGAACGGATGAAGTAGGATAAGAATGGATAGTTTTCCCCAGCCTGGCTGTACGGTGCTGTGCTCTGAAGGACGTTACGAAATTTGGTGTTAACCTCTGTGCTTCAGAAGGATTTCTTGTACTTTCACGTGAAAACATCTTGTGATATGAATTAATAGAAGCTCAGATTCAATAAAGCAGCATTTACCAGAACTCCAAATGTGATTACAGTGTGCCTCACTCAGCACAGCTCAGTGAGGCACAGCACTGCTTATCCTACACAGGAAGCCACACATATCGACTCTCAGACTCCAGGGAAAGTTGCCCTGACACAGCATCCTGTGCAGAAATCAGTTTAGTATCATGTAACTTCGATGATAAGAGCATTGACGGCGATGGAAACGTGCTTCATTAAGAGCTGACAAAGAAGTATTGTAGAAATGTTTCCTAGAAATAATACATTCTGCTCTAGTAATCAAACCCCCTTTTTATGTGGGCGCCCCTTTAACAAGCAATTCATCAAAAGCCAATTCTCCAGAAAACTTCAAAGTGTCAGGATTCTTATCAGAGGACTGATGGGGATCGAATAAAGATGCAGATCTTCGAACTCCTTATTTGTTCATATTAATAAAACATTCGGATTTAAAGAAGACCAAACTGACCTCCCCAACAGAATCCAGCACTCAATGCTTCTCAACTCTGTTGTGCTACATTCATTCCTTATTGTAAAGTATCGCTTCTATCTACTTCTCCATTCTTATCACCCAATGCGATACTTTACAGTCCAAATTTACAACCCATGTTCTGACCATGTTAAAGTTGTACTGTCTCTTTTTAATTCAAAGAAACGGTTTTGTCAGTTTAACAACCCCCTTTCCCCCACCCAGTGGACTTGACCTTAGAAAAGGTGAAGTTAATTGACCATAATGAGATATTTTCGGGGGTTTTAAATCGAGTTATTTCCTGTGTCATATACCAGGGGACTATTTCAGCGGGGAGAGGGACCCAAGCCCTCAAAGTTGGACATTCATATCGGCTTCTCGCTTAGAAAATGTGGTCACTCATTGCTGACGCTCTCTGCCCGTTTGGCTAATGGGATTGAGGTTATCGAGTAGATTTTGGGGTCTGGGGGACTGCAGTTCATTTTTAAATGTTGCCAGCCCCATTCTTGTAATTTGGAAACAAAATATACAACAGGGGAATTTGGAGGAAATGATGGAGAGGCGGCTTGGTTACTGGATGAAAGGACAATAAATGTCATCTTTATGGTGCCTGTGACTTCCAAAGTGGAGAAAGGCCGCTCTCACTTATCTTTTCTTACTGTTTACTTGTTGGAAATCAGTCCAAAGTTCCTCCTCGAAAATCTTTCCAACAGATTGAACCAATACAGAAACCTGGTGTCATTAAAAAAAAAAGTGTCTATAATGAATTTGTGCTAATTTGCAATAATTCATTGACGGGATCATTCAAAGCAAATATGTAAATTCTTTTAAGCTGCGTTTATAGCAGTTCTCTCTAATTAGTGATGATTGGCAGGCAATGGAAGACCGTTTGGTACAGATATAACATAACGGAGAGAGGAATTTCTCTTTTATTGGAGATTCTCTCACTTGGTCAAATCTTTTCGAATCAGGGTGCTGATCAGTTGCAGAAAATCTGAAACTTCAGTTAGTCCAATGTTCCTCACCCACTTCCAGCCTCCCATTCAGAGCCTTGCTGATATCCCCAAAATTGACACATACGTTTGGAGAAAGCACGTTTTAATCACTTCAATAACAATTGATTCCCTTCACACACACACACACACATTTTGCAGTGTGCGAAGAACACGGATTCCTGGTTAAGCCTCTGGCACTGAACCGAAGAAACGTGAATAAAAGAGCTAGCTGTTCATTTCGTTTCAATCGACCACACAGTTAAAGGAAGGGATGGGAAATAAAGTATGCTTTTCCTGTAGGGTGCAACCAGAAACACGGGAAGTAAGGTCATTCTGGCAACTAAAAATCGAAATAAGAACTGGAAATATTCTGCAGGTCTGGCAGCATCTCTGGAGAGAGAAGTGAGATCTGTGACCTTCCATCAGAACTACTGTAGTTTTCCAATATCCACAGTCACTTGCTTTGGAACCCCAAACGCTGTGAGTGTGAGAAGCTTTTCCATCTGAGTTAGATTAATTTCATCATGATTTTGACTTCAGGAAGCATAGTGGAAGGCATGCCTCTGTCTACATCAATGAAGATGAAGTAGAAAGAGTCCAGAGCTCCAAGTTTTTAGATGTCCAAATCACCGATAAGCTGTCCTAGTCCCCTCCGATGCTGACACTATAGTTAAGAAAGCCCACCAATGCCTCTACTTTCTCAGAAAACTAAGGAAATTTGGTATGTCTGCTACAACTCTCACCAACTTTTACAGATGCACCATAGAAAGCATTCTTTCTGGTTGTATCACAGCTCGGTATGGTTCCTGCTCTGTCCAAGAAACTACACAGGGTCATGAATGATCTCCAGTCCATCACTCAAACCAGTCTCCCATCCATTGACACCATCTAAATTTTTCAATGCCTCAAAAAAGCAGCCAGAATAATTAAGGATCCTACACACCCCAGATATATTCTCTTCCACCTTCTTCGATTGGGAAAAAGGCACAAGTCTGAAAACACATACCAACTCAAGAACAGCTTCTTCCCTGCTGCCATCAGATTTTTGAATGGAACTACCTTGCATTAAGTTGTTCTTTCTCTACACCCCAGCCATGACTATAATTCAACATTCTGCACTCTCTCCTTTCCTTCTCTATGAATGATATGCTAGGTTGTTTAGCACACGAGAAACAATACTTTCACTATATACTAATACATGTGACAATAATTCAAATCAAATCAAAATCTAATCTGATGGATATTAGTGGGGATTTAGTGCAGGGTTAAGCTATGCAAGAAAGAACATGCATTATATAGCGCCTGTCATGATTATGCAGATCATTCCTAAAGAGCTGTATTGTGAATGAAATCACTGTTGTAATGTTGGATAATATAAGGCAGTGGTGTGCAATCTGTAGCCCGAGGGCCACACCAGGTTTTTCTAAATGTGGCACACTGGACATTTTAAGGACCATTGCCTAGGCAAAATTGTCAAATTTTGCTGATTCCCAAGATAAAAACAAATTACTGCGGATGCTGGGATCTGAAACAAATCAGAAACTGCTGGAAAATCTCAGGTCTGGTACCATCTATGGAGAGAGAATAGAGCCAACGTTTCAAGTCTGGATGACTCTTTGTTGAAACTTTGGGTGGAATTTTACTGGCACGCACCCCCCCCCCCCCCCCCCCACTCCCCCCACCCTCCCCACCCTCCATCGCTCCGAAGTTCGTACGATCCCGCCCAAGGCTAACAGAGAATACTGTTCTTTGAGCGTTGCCTGCCCCCAGAATTGGAGCAGGTGTACCAGTAAAATTCTGGACTTTGTCTCTTTCTCTTTTCACAGATGCTGCCAGACCTGCTGAGATCTTCCAGCATCTTTTGTTTTTGTTGCTGATTTCCATCTACTTCATTATTTTCCTACTGGTATGACTGAATTGATATGCGGGTAAAGCAAGGGCAAGTGAGGTTTTTCCTCTTTGCAGACATGTGCTTCCAAAGCATAAGTATTTTATTTTTACAATTTGAAATTGATGACTGTTCTATTAATATATGGAAGATTAAGCATTTTCCATAGCTTGTTATGAAATATTTGCTCGATATTAAATGTATTTCATCTTATTCATGGGGTCATGGTCATGGGATCTGATTTCAATCTTGCAGCACTCTGAGATGAAGGAGAGTCCCTCATGCCTAGGTTGCATATCACTGACATAAAAAAAGAAATGCAAGGTATAGTTGCTTAGCATCAGAAGAACAAATGGTAAATTGCAGCTACTGTTGGATTGTATTGTACTTCAGAAACAAATTATAGTATAGTGCAAAATAAATATTTTGGAAGAGAGATCAAAGTTTTAAATTCTCCCTGTAATTTCACTTTACAAAGGACAACCTCATACATACTTCTAAACCAGTAGCATCCATTCGCTACATTTTATTTTAAGGGCTTTAACGAAAATAGGATTAAAGACTTGTTTGATCCTAAGCCACAAAAGATTAAGTTAGGACAGTCACAACCAAAAGCTTGCGACCATTTGGCCCATTGTATCCATACTGGCTTTCTACCAACTCAGCTTGTCCATCTCCCTCACCTTTAAGAGTAACTCTGCATTTTTTCTCTCCCTTTGGACATTATCCAGTTCTGTTTTGAAAGATTGAACTTATCTCCATCACACCATGAGGCTGTGCAGTCCAGGTCTAAGCTGCTCATTGTGTAAAAAAAAATTCTTCAAGTGCCCTCTGGTTCCAGAACTTCACCATAAACCATACTCCAGATTGAAAAGACAAGATTTCTCCACTAATCTCACTCTCATCACCAACTGCTGAAAGCCTCCTTTGTGCCACTGTTTCCCCTAGTCTTGTATATTTCATGCACTGCTGCCTCTCTCCCCTAATTTATGTTTCATAATGTGGTATCGTCCAACACTTTGCTGCCCCCCTGTCTTAATACAGGCTGAGCCCAGTTCACTTACCAATCCTACGCTTGCTGATCTACATTGGCTCCTAGTCAAGCAACTTTCTGATTTTAAAATTCTCCTTTTTTAATTTCCTCCAAGTCCTTGCACCTCTTATAATCTCATCCAGTCTTACAACCCTCCAGAATATCTGTGCTCCTTTAATTAAGCCACTTGAACATCTTGATTTGAATAACTCTACCATTGGTGGCAGCACATTATTTGAGTAGGCCCAGAGCACTAAGATACACTCGCTACATTCCACTTCTCTACTTCCCCTCTACTTTCCCTCCGTTCCAGACTTTCTTTAAAATCAACCTCTTTGCAAGCTTTTGGTTGTGACTGCCCTAACTTAATCTTTCGTGGGCTTAGGGTCATTTTTGTAAAACAAATGCTCCTCTGAAGTACCTTGCACTGCTTTGCTAAAGTAAAGACTCAATATAAATATAAACTGTAATTGTTATTTACTCTCCATTTCCTGTCACTCAGCCAACTTTGTATTCATTCTGCCGCTGTCCATTTTATTCCCCTAGCTTGAACTTTGCTTCTAGACCAAATGTGGCATTTTATCAAATACCTTTTGAAGCTTCATGTACACTACCTCAATTGTAATACTCCCATTAATTCTCTGTTATCTCATCAAAAAACTCAATTTTGTTAGATTTGATTTATTATTGCCACATCTATTGGTATCCAGTGAAAAACATTGTTTCTTGCATGGCATACAGACAAAGCATAGTAGAACATAGAACATAGAGCATTACAGCGCAGTACAGGCTCTTAGGCCCTCGATGTTGCGCCGACCAATGTAACCAATATTATGACCCTCTATCCTAAACTATTCCAATGCTATCCATATGCCTATCCACTACCCATTTGAATGCCCTTAAACTTGACGAGTCCACAACTGCTGCAGGCAGAGCGTTCCATGCCCTTACTACCCTCTGAGTAAAGAACCCACCTCTAGCATCTGTCCTATAACTACCACCCCTTAATTTAAGGCTATGTCCCCTCATGCTATCCATCTCCATCGGAGGAAGAAGGCTCTCACTATCCACCCTGTCTAACCCTCTGATCATCTTATATGTCTCAATTAAGTCACCTCTTAGCCTTCTTCTCTCTAATGAAAATAATTTCAAGTCCCTTAGCCTTTCCTCATAAGACCTACCCATCAGACCGGGCAACATCCTGGTAAACCTTCTCTGCACCCTTTCCAATGCCTCCACATCTTTCTTATAATGTGGCAACCAAAACTGTACACAATACTCCAAGTGTGGCCGCACCAGAGTTTTGTACAGTTGCAACATAACATCTCGGCTCCGAAATTCAATCCCTCTACCAATAAATGCTAACACACTATACGCCTTCTTAACAATCTTATCAACTTGAGTACCAACTTTCAGAGATCAATGCAACTGTATACCGAGATCTCTCTGCTCATCTACACTACTAAGAGTCCTACCATTAGCCCTATATTCTACACACATATTACTCTTACCAAAGTGAATCACTTCACACTTTTCCACATTAAACTCCATTTGCCACTTCTCAGCCCAGCTCTGCAACTTATCTAATACCTCCTCTTTATCAATTTTTAGCCAAGCTAGTATCTCAATTACCTCCTTTTTTACTATAACTTTGGCAGCTTCATCTGACAGCTATAAAATACTTATTTCGTACGTCACACTATGCATGAATCCCCTTTTTGGTCTCTTATCAGTCTCCCTCCTCCTTTGACTGGCTGTAAACCTCTTCTAGATTCTCTCTCTGCTGTTTTTAGTTTCTTTTTCAGTTCTTCCTCAAACTTTCTAATGGTCAGGCTGATTTTCACTTACATTATAATTCTGATGCTTGTCAAATGGACATATTTTTCTGCTTCATCCTACAATTTGACTCTTTCATAATTGAGAGAGCTCTGACTTTGCTTGTCCCACCTCCCCCTTCCCAAAGGGAATGTCCCTTGATTGTGTCTAAGCTATCCCCTCTTTAAAGGCAGCCAATTATCCCACTACAGTGTTTTTTTGTCAAATCTTTGATTTCAAGTTACTTGGCCCATCAAAATTGGCATTCACCCTGAGAAATTATTGATTACTCTATGTTGTCCCCTCTTCTTCCACAGTAAACTGAAGCCTTCTGATACTATAATTGCTGTCTCCTAAA
Source organism: Sphyrna mokarran (assembly GCA_024679065.1). Classification (NCBI taxonomy): domain Eukaryota; kingdom Metazoa; phylum Chordata; class Chondrichthyes; order Carcharhiniformes; family Carcharhinidae; genus Sphyrna; species Sphyrna mokarran. Next base: position 41,770,453 of record JAGIQG010000015.1, read on the forward strand.
TATTTCCCTACTGCCTCTTGTCCCATCTCCTTCTCCAGAATCAGATTCTGCAATAAGTCTCTTCTTGAAACATATTGATGTGGAAAATTCTCCTGACCACGCTTTAGAAACTCAGAGAATCTGACAGTGCAGAGGAAGGCTCACTGTGTCTGCACCAATCCCAATCCCACCCAGGCCTTATCCCCGTAATTCCATGAGTTTACCCTAGCTAGTCCCCCTGACACTACGGGGCAATTTAGCGTGGCCAAAAAACCTAACCTGCACATCTTTGGACTGTGGGAGGAAACAGGTGCACTCGGAGGAAACTCATGAAGACATAATAAGAAGATGCAAACTCCACACAGACAGTGACTCAAGCTGGGAATCGAAACTGTGAGGCAACAGTGTTAACCACTGTGCTATTGTGCCACCTAAAAACTCTCTGCTGTTCACGCTACTTCTATCCCAGTCTAAATTAGAACAATTAGAGTTCCCCGCTAAAATTGTTCTGTAATTCACTGATTATTATTTGAGGATAAGGATTTCAATGGATACGGGTGGCATTGTCAAATCTGGCCAGCATTTTCTGTTGGATTTCTCACCGCTTATCTGTCTGCATGTTTGGTGCCAACTTCAAAAAAACAGTGAAGTTTGGAGGAGGTTCACATTGCTGTTAGATTTCTGATGGACAAGGGAATTAAGGGTTATGGGGAGAAAGCAGGAAAGTGGAACTGATCCATCTCAGATCAGCCATGATCTTATTGAATGGTGGGGCAGGCTCGAAGGGCAAGATGGCCTACTCCTGCTCCTATTTCTTATGTTCTTATGTTTGACATTGAAGATTCAGCTTCTTTTTCAGCAGCTGTGCATATACTATACCAATCCCAATCCCACCCAGGCCTTATCCCCATAACCCCATGAATTTACCCTAGCTAGTCCCCCTGACACATACCCTTTGTCCTTCCCTTGCACCAATCTGTGTCTTTTTCTTTAACAACTAAATATGCCCGTAAGCAAATGAGAAAATGAGCTCAAAACAAACTTCCCACCTCATTTACTGATGCATTCGGGTTTCTATGATGCTGAGAAAGCAGCTGGTGCCAAATTCCAGCATGAGCTGATATGCTAATATTGTTCAAAATGCAATAATTTTGAACAATGCAATAATTTTTTTTCATAGAATTCCTACAGTATGGAAAGAGGCCATTTGGCCCACCAAGTCTGTACCGACCACAATCCCACCCAAACCCAATCAAAGAACGAAACAGCATGTGAAACAGCCCTTCAGCCCAACGAGCCCTCGCCACCACCTCACTTCGATGTTCCCACTTCTAACTGTGATCCCTGTCTATGTTTATAAATCAGGCATTGAAACCAAATTTGAGACAATTTAGGGAGAATTTGTTTTGCCAATTAGCCTAAGAGCACATCTTTGGGACATGGGAGGAAACTGGAGCTCCCGGAGAAAACCCACACAAGCACGGGGAGAATACGCAAACTCCCACAGACACAGGCCCAAATCCATGTATCTGCACAGCACAGCGATAGTCACTGAGCTGTCGTGTTGCCCATCAAATGGTCCAGGTCAAGTGTACACTAACAATGTGAAGCACTAGGATACTCTCAAAAAATCCAAGAGCAGCCCTCTCATGACCCATCACGTGTATGCCCCTCGTTAGACAACAAGATGGACCAAAACACCTGTAGGATAAAAACAAGTACATCAATATCATCATCTATTTACACACTTCCCAGGGACTCCCAAGGCTCATGATCCCTATTTAAATCAGTTTTCTATACCCCTCCATTCCCATTCTGTTCATGTGCCCATATAAGTATTTCTTAAATAACTCCAGAGTACCTGCCTCCACCACTTTACTTGGCAGCGCATTCCATACCCCCACCACCCTCTGTGTGAAAAAACTCCCTCTAGCGTCCAAATTATACCTTACCCCCCTCACCCTAAGCCTGTGACCCCTCGTGCTATTCGAGTCCATCCTAGGAAAAAGCTTAACCCTGTTTACTCTATCTATACCCCTCATAATCTTGTACACCTCTATTAGATCTCCTCTCAGTCTACGTCTTTCTAAAGAAAACAGTCCCAATTTGCCTAACCTCTCCTCGTAACTCAGACCTTCCATACCAGGCAGCATCCTGGTAAACCTCCTCTGCACTCTCTCCAGAGTCTCCACGTCCTTCCGGTAGTAAGGCCACCAGAACTGGACGCAGTATTCCAAATGAGGTCTAACCAGCGTTTTATACAACTGCAACATTAAAGGCCAGCTCTTGTATTCTATATCCCTTCCTATAAAGGCTAACATACTATATGCTTTCTTCACAACCTTCTCCACTTGCTCTGCCACCTTCAGAGACTTGTTCACTTGTACCCCCAGGTCCCTCTGCGTTTCTATACTCTTAATAGGTCTACCCTTTATCATATACCTCCCCCCTACATTCTTTCTCCCGAAATGCATCACCTCGCATTTATCAGGATTAAATTCCATCTGCCATCTATCTGCCCAAGCTACCAGCCTATCTCTGTCCTGCTGCATCGCCTGACAATGCTCCTCACTATCCGCAAGTCCAGCCATCTTTGTATCATCTGCAAACTTGCTGATCACTCCACTTACTCCCTCTTCCAAGTCATTTATATATATTACAAATAGAAGAGGTCCCAATACCGAGCCCTGCGGCACACCACTAGTGACCGACCTCCAGCTGGAAAAACACCCTTCCACTATTACTCTCTGTCTCCTATTACCAAGCCAGTTACTTATCCATCTAGCTACCTGTCCTTGTATCCCATTAGCCTTGACCTTCTCAACTAACCTCCCATGAGGGACTTTGTCAAATGCCTTACTAAAATCCATGTAGACGACATCAACGGCTTGCCCTTCGTCCATCGTTTTCGTCACCTCCTCAAAAAGTTCTACCAGAGTTGTAAGGCACGACCTCCCCTTAACAAATCCATGCTGCGTATCCCTAATCAGATCGCAACACTGTAAGTGCCTATACATCCTATCTCTAAGAATCCTCTCCAACAGCTTCCCTACCACTGACATCAATCTCACCGGCCTATAATTTCCAGGGTTATCCCTACTACCCTTTTTAAACAACGGTACAACATTAGCTATTCTCCAGTCCTCTGGGACCTCACCTGTGTCCAAAGAAGAGACAAAGATTTGTGTCAGAGGCCCAGCGATTTCATTTCGCATCTCCCTAAGCAGCCTGGAATAAATACCATCAGGCCCCGGAGATTTCCTCACATATTTACCCACCAGTCCCTCTAACCTACACATCTCAGGATACTAAGGGCAATTTTTAGCATGGACAATCAACCTAACCCGCACGTCTTTGGACTGTGGGAGGAACCTTATGCAGACACAAGGAGAATGTGCAAAATCCACACAGACAGTGACCCAAGCTGGGAATTGAACTCAGGTCTCTGGAGCTGCGAAAGAGCAGTGCTAACCACTATGCTACTGTGTGACCCCATAAGACTAAGAAGTGTTGATCACAAAATGACTTGCTGTCTGGCACAAGACAGCTTGAATTTATTGCTATGAGACTTGGACATGTGTAACACTTTCAAACAGTCCAAATCTGAAAGTCTAAATGTGCATGCACTATATAATATGTATATTTCACTGTACTTCTCCTCGCATTAAGTTGATCTTTCTCTACATTCTAGCGATAACTATAACACTATATTCTGCACTCTCTCCTTTCCTTCTCTATAAACGATATGCTTTGTCTGTATAGTGGGCAAGAAACAATGCTTTTGACTATATACTAATACATCTGAGAATAATAAATACTAGCAAATCAACCTGCTACTGTGTCCATTAGCTGTTGTGTCCATTAGCTGTTGTAGAACCTTTCACTGCTAATCCTGTGTGGCAAATGATACCTAACATCATTTTGAAAGTTGCATCTCTTGCTAATATTGGGGGTGGCACTGCTGCCTCACAGCGTCAGGGGCCTGGGTTCGATTCCCAGCTTGGGTCACTGTCTGTGCGGACTCTGCACATTCTCCTTGTGTCTGCGTGGGTTTCCTCTGGTTTTCTCCCACAATCCAAAAGACGTGCTGGTTAAGTGTAAATTCTCCCTCAGTGTACCCGAACAGGTGCCGGAATTTGGCGGCTAGGGGATTTTCACAGTAATTTCATTGCAGTGTCAATGTAAGTTTACTTGTGACACTAATAAAAAAATAGTTACTGGTGGAGTTTAGTTGTGACAGTTTGAGTGTAAAATGCAATTCCTCTTGTACATTTCACTGCATTTGAAACGCCGAGAGATTCTTTGCCTTTTTTTTACGAGACAGGATAATGTGCACATGCAAGGTTATAATTTGAAATGTCTCCCTTCTTCCTCATGTGCTGTGCAGATGAGCCGTTATCTCTGCGACAAAGGTGACGTCCCTTGGTGGAGTTTGAGGCAGCCGCCTCGGAGTTCACCACATTGTGATTAGTGGATTAGATGAGAGGGGGGCAGTGTCGGGACGCAAGTTGCGGGCTCACGCATCGACGCGCCCGACTGCCTCTGCATCTGAGTCAAGGCAAGTGGATAGAGTGGAGCTGTCAACGGCGGACGCTGCTGCAGCATTCTCAAGCAAGCTCTGCAAAGCTTTCATTCTCTCTGGCCCTGTTCTGTCACTCCCGGTGGGTAGGGGGAGGAGAAAACTCCCCAGAGTGGGTTAAATATAACACGAAGGAGAAAATTGAACCAAAAAAAGAAAGAGACATTGGTTGGGGGGAAAGTGAGAGAAAGTGTTCCTGTAACCCGATACAATGCTGAAGCAACCGTCCGTCCCGTTAACCGTGCCTGCGAAGGGGGATCGGCCACCGATCCGGCTGGAAGGTGAGATCCGGAGCCGGGAGAAGGTTGAGGCTGACAGCGATCGCTGCCGAACCCGGGACAGGCTCGAAGCCACCCTGGCCGGGCTGGGGGAGCTGGATTTTCTGAAGCAAAGGCAGGAATATTTGGTGCGGGGTGCAATGGAATTACTGAGACCCTCGGAACACACTCCAGTGCCCCAAGACGAACAGAGAAAGGGATCTCAAGGGGAACTTTATCTGACCCCTGAGGAAAAGCAATTAGAAGATAACATTCTCATGCTAAAGAAACAATTGGTGAGAAATTAAAACAGATCTCTGCGAAATAAACTTTAAATATGATACATTGTATCAGTACAAGATTTTTTTGCTTTTATTTTTTGTAGTTGTATTGCCACCAAACGTAATACTGTTGCAAATTTGATGTTCTAAATTGTAATGAATGTTTTTAGCTGCCTAACATGGTTTGTGATGTTTGCAGGCAGAAACCAAGCGAGGATTGTCTTTTAACTTTTAAGAAGGCTGTCCTGTTCAAAAATAATTTAAATTCTGTCCGCGTGAGGTTCCTTAATATTTTCCGTATTTGTTTGGAATGATCTTGTTGCGGGTTTAGATTGATGGTGCTACATGTACAGTCCATTACCTCCCCCGGTTCAGGCATTCCACACTTGCAATGGGTGAATAGCGGGTGGAAACTGAATTAACTTCCATTTGTAATGAATTAACAACCGAACGAAGCGATACTGTAATATAAGGTGAAAGATAAAAGTGTGGGGAGGGGGGGGGGGGTGCGACTTGGGGGGGGGGGGGTGGGAGGCCGGGACAGTGAATGCAGCTGCTGATTTACAGCCTTGAGTGAGTTCGATTAAGAGAGAGGACTTTGAATGGCAGAGAGGAAAGGAGACGTGACTTTTCCTTTTTTTTCCCCCCTAAAAAAATGCAGTAAATTAACTTCCTGCTCACGAAATAACAGGCAAAAAAAAATAACTAATCTCTTCTTCAGAGGAGGTCCAGCTGCATGTTTTAAAGCCCCTCGGTCTGTTACAATAGACACAGAGTGAGTGAAATTAACTTTACAAGCAAAGCGGCGCTCTCCTGCAGAGCTGGTTGCAGGGCGGGGGGGGGGGGGGGGGAGTGAAACCTCTGTTTATATTAACTGATCAGCTGACTGAAATGAATCATTCCGGGCGCTTTTTTTTCTGTACAGTGTTTCTGCACCGAGTATAGAACAATAGAAGTGGCCTAGATCAGGGCAAAACGGAGTTATTGCTCACTCACTCACACCCCTGCCTACACAATTACTATTCCACTCACTGGCTGATAAAATCCGAGGGGGTTTTGTTTTTTTTTGAGCCTGTTGTTTTTGGGATGTATTTTGTAAAGCGATCTCGATTTAAGAGAGAAAAAAAATTGGGAAGGGAATGGCTCCACTCTCACCTTGAGCAATTTTTCCTTCTCTCTGTGTAAGCTCATTCCTGTCCATCGGCGCTCGCTTGGATTCAATGGCTGGTTAACGCTTTTTTTTCTTAAAGTGAGTTTAGTTCGATCAGATTTAATACTGGAGACATATGGTCAGATAGGAACCAGCCAGCCCATTGCCAATGCTGAGTCCCAAGGTCATTAATCACAGTGAACTTTCTGTCAGGCCAGACTCACAGAGGATCCAGTTCATTACGGATGGAGGTCTGAATATGGGCTTTGCTCTTTAAACAAAAAAAAACCCTTTTTTGTATAAAAAAGCTCATATTGATATTGCCGGTGGAATATCTTCATAATAAAGCTCTATTTTAAACGGGGCAACAGTTACCGTTAGCAATTACCTCCTATAATCTTGTGGATAAATCACTCACCGAAATGGCAAACTGCCAAATAAAGAAAAAAATGAAACATGTTCCCTTGCAAAGAATTTCAACTTGTGTCTTTCACTCAAATAACCTAACACCAGCATTTTCATTTGACTCAGTGGCTGCTTTATTGCAGGAATTTTTTTTTTCTTTCTCTGCATTCAGGTCTTCGCTCGGACTGTGTTATCACATTTTTCAAAAAGATCTTTATTAGCGGCTTTTTAATCATGCACCCTACAGGTTCATAGTAAAGTGCAGCAGTAAGCATAACTTAGTTGGTGTAACCAAAACTGAAATAGTTGATTAAGTTAAATCAGTGTTTTTTAAAAAAAATTCATTTGTGGGATCTTTCTCTACATCCTACCTATGAGTGTAACACTACATTCTGCACTCCTTTTCTTCTTTTTGCCTTGTCTGTATAGCGTGCAAGAACAATACTTTTCATTGTATATTAATACATATGACAATAGTAAATCAAATCAAATTCATGGTTGGCACTGTCTGGCCAGCATTTATTGCCCATTTCTAGTTGCCCAATTCCTGTGGTTCTGGAGTCATATATAGACCAGGCCAGGTAAGGACAGCAGATTTCCATCCCTAAAGGACATTAATGAATCAGATGGGTTTTTCTGACAATTGGCAATGTTTTTGTAGCCATCTGTAGATTCTTAATTCCAGGTTTTTTATTGAATTCAAATTTCACCATGTGCCGAGGTGGGATCTGAATCTGGGTCCCCAGAGCATTAGCTGAGTTTCTGAATTAATAGTCTAATGATTATACCACTTTACCATTTTCTCCGCCTTGAGTGGTTAATTCAGTATTATTTCTACAGGATGGCATACTTGTGGTTTCATGGTGTAACTGGAATGGTGGAAGTCAAACACAGACTTATGTAGCTCAGTAAGTGGACACCATTGAAGAGCATTTCTTAACATTCTCTGTAAATTGTGGCAAACCTGAACTTTTGCGCAGGTCTCAAAGAGAATATGGTCTGACTGCAGTGAGCTCTGCAATTGATTAAAATAAGTTGTTCCTCAATCTTTCCAGAATTGTCTGAGGAGGAGAGACGCTGGCCTCATAAATCAGCTCCAGGAGTTGGATCGACAGATCAGTGACCTTCAGCTGGATGCAGAAAAGACTCCAAACGACAACTTGGAAACAGATAGCCGACCCAGCTCAGGTCAGCAACTTTCTGGTAGATAGCTATTTATATATTTTAAAAGATGATTTACATGAACAGGTACAGTGAATACTGACTAAACCCTTGCAATACTTAGCATCCTTTACAGTTCTCAGATTTGTTTCCTAGCACAAATGATCACACTGTTTCAAAGTCCTGTGATCCACAATCAGCCATCAGTATGTACTATTCACAGAATAAAGTGAGACATTTTGACCAGAATTCTTCCATCCTGCCTGCCACTGGAATTTTTGCGGGCGAGCTGTAGAGAATGTGAAACACCATTGACAGTTGGGCAGGATTTTCCAGCATTTAGACCAGTGCAGCTGGAGAATTCCACCCCCTATACTGCCACTTCTCTTTTCTGTTTATGCAGACTTCAAACAGTTAAAACTTGATGAACTAATATCCTGAATAAGACAATCACAGAATCTATACAATGTAGAAGAGGCCATTCAGCCCATTGAGTCTGCATCAACTTCTGATTGAGTATTTTATTCAAGCCCTCACCCCCACCCATCCCTGTGACCCACACATTAAGAAATCTCACAACACACTGTTGGACTTTAATCTGGTGTTGTGAGACTTCTTAATGTATGGAATCACAGGGATACTGTGGGGATGAGGGCCTGAGTAAAATATACCTATTGGACTTTAATCTGGTGTTGTGAGACTTCTTATTGTGTTTACCCCAATCCAACGCCAGCATCTCCAAATTATAACTCCACACATTCGCCATAACTAATTCCATCTAATCTACACATCTTGGGACACTAAGGAACAACTTAGCATGGCTGATCCACTTAATCTGCATATCTTTGGACTGTGGAGGAAACTGGAGTACCTGGAAGAAACACACACACACACAGGGAGAACTTGCAAACTCCACCTAAGGCTGAAATTGAATACAAATCCCTGGAGCTGTGAGGAGGTAGTGCTAACAATCATTGGAGGATTTAGTTAATTTTTTATAATTACGTTTTTTAGTGAAGTATTTTGTGTTGTCCAACTGATATTATATTTACAATCTTTGTGCATTGACATAGATTTTCCCCATAGAATGAATATGTTATAAAATCTTAGACATTATCTAGAAACCCTGCAGGCATGAATTACTTTTGAAGCATAGTCAGTATTGTTATGGAGTGCAATATAACATAACAAAGCATCACAAACATGATGAGATAAATGGCCAGTTAATGGTCATGCTCACCTCAAGCCCAGAAAATCCTGCCCGATGTCAACAGATCTTTGCGTTGTTTGTGTCCTGCTGCTACGATTTTTATGGTGGGTGGGATGAGACAATTCCATTCAGTCATGTTTGGGGTGTTAACTGTGGGGAAAATGTTGGCCGGGACACTAAGAGAACTTTCTGCTCTTGGTCATGGAATCTTATACATCCACCAAGAACATATACAGAACCTCTTTTTAACATCTGATTTGAGAGACAGTATTCCCACAGTCTTTCATCTCAGTCGATGTGCTCAAGTCCTGGAATGAGGATTGAACCCTTGATGTTGGAACCCAGAGGCTACCATAAATTGTTCCCTTTTCCTCCCTTCAGTTTTCATAGGCCATTCCTCTTTTTTTTGTAAGTGCTACATTGAGTTTCATAATGGCTTAATAGCCAACTGCATTCTCCCATATGTTACTAACTCTCCAAGAGCTTACTATCTTGAAAATCCCACATTTGATCCCTGCTTTGTTTTCATTAGCTGATTTTCACCAAGCCTTGTTGTGACCGTTGACACAGTAGACCTGGTAGTGGGGAAAATCTGGTTAGCTTTCCTGGTGCTGATCACTGTCCTGCTTACAAGAATATAAGGGTTGGTGTCAAGTGAGGACAGGGAAAGGCTTGGTTGTCATGCTTTTTGTGTTCAGATAGCATGCTGACACAAACTGTCAAGGCTCACAAATGAAAAAGTCATTTAGTTGAGATGTCCATGCTTTGCCATTACTCCATTGATCTATATAAGGAGGTCTTGTGGCCTTCAATGGTAGGGTCTCTCTGAACTGGAAGCTGTGGCTTCAAATCCAGCACCAGGGCTTGTTGGCCATGGAAGTGGCGTTAATCACACGCCTCAACGGGCTGATAATTCTTTCACCCAGTTCTTCACTATTTTCTAAAGAGTAAAAAAACAGTGTGGACATGAAGATATGCTTAAAAAAAATGGATCTGTGTCTCAGCATGTCTCAGTGATTACAGTGGATTCAGTTCAGTTGCCCTGACCAACATTTATCCCATGTCAACACACAAATATATTGGGTGGAATTTTCCCATCCCACCTGCCATGGGAATTGAAGCAGGTGGGACACAGAAGGAAGAGAAGGAAAGTAGTTACAGGCAGTGGAAATCTAATAGATGAAACATAACCATGCAGATTTATATAATGAATTATGTTGTAAAGTAAAGGCATACTTTGAATATATTTAGCTTGTTTTAAAAATCAAACTTCCTTTGACAAAAAGTTATATTTGTTCAAAGCAATTGTGAGTTACAACAAGATTTGTATATGTACAATATATCTGCTAGTAATTATTAATATGTAGTTTGTAAGAAGGCATTCTGCAAATTTAGAGAAGTGTAATGTTGTCAATCTTCTTACTTTGCCATTTGTAGCATTCCTAAAGATTAAACTAAAGATGCTTAGAGGTTTTTTGTTTGCAAAAATAAATCCTATAAGAATATGGAGCTGATTGTTGCTGTATGCCAGTGAGCCATTCAAAACCACTTGTGACTTTAATGAGTGTTTGTCAATGAACTTGCATATTGAAAATGCCAACCTGCATTCTGTCTTAACAGGTTTTTATGAATTAAGTGATGGAGCATCTGGGTCACTTTCAAACTCCTCTAATTCGGTTTTCAGTGAATGTTTATCCAGTTGTCACTCCAGCACCTGCTCCTACGCTCTGCCGGATGCATCACTGAACATCACAGATGGACGGCCAAAGTCAGCAGGTAAGAGGCACATTAGAGGAATTCAGGCTGAACTAATGAGACTAATATGATTGAAAATCTGTCACTGAGCTTATAGTCTGACCTGATACAACTGAAGTGGAGTTGATTGTGTCTTTGGTAATGTGACAATCTCCTCCTTGCTGCATCATATGCTTATCCAGTAACTCATTGCCAGTTGCTAATTTTGCCAAAAGTTAATCTCATTGCGCAGTATGAATGAGTTTTAGAAAGAAAACCATAACTGTTGGGTGAATTCATATTTTTCAAGGAATAATTTCATACAGATGTATGTTTGGAAAAAAGTGATGGGATCACTTTTTTTTTACCTCCCCCCCGTCAACAAATTGCACATTAGTGAGTATAAATACCCAGTTGCCAACGATTAACACTTGAGACTTATAGATCCTCAAAGATCAAAAATTGGATAGTTAAGTACCAAAATGGACAGATGGTGGTACCTAACTTCCATCCTGCATTTAGGTGGATGTTTCATGAAGAAGGTTGCAACTCGGAAACTGTTCTAAGCTTTTAGAAGAGTCTGCTTGTAGCTATATAGAAATATGTAAAATAATTCCTACAGTTAATGCTAATTCAGGATAAACAAAGATTTGGAATTACTGTGTTTAGAAAGAAAATCTTTTCAGTCATCCAAAAGAACTCAGACCTGGATTTAACGTTCTAGTCGTGTGATCCGCTGGCAGGACTGGAAGTATGTTTTGGGTGGGATGGTAGCACAGTGGTTAGCATTGCTGTCTCACAGCGCCAGCGACCTGAGTTCAGTTGTGGTCTCAGGTCACTGTCTGTGTAGAGTTTGCACTTTACACTTTCCCCGGGTCTGCGTGCGTTTCCTCTGGGTGCTCCGGTTTTCTCCCATACTCCAAAGACACAGAGGTTAGATGGATTGGCCATGCTAAATTGACCCTAGTGTCAGAAGGATTAGCAGAGCAAATAGATGGGATTATGGGAATAGGGCCACTGTGGAATTATGGTCGGTGCAGTCTCGATGGGCCAAATGGCCTCCTACTGCACCGCTAGGATTCTGTAATGAACCCTGAACTCAATCATGTGTTAGCCAGCTGAACTGGATCACGTGTTGGCCTGTTGAGTTTGATCATGTGGCAGCTGGCCAATTAACGTGATGATGGGGGCTTGCTGCTGGATCACATGACAGGTGCGGTTTTGACATTGGGAATCCTGCGTGAGCTGATGGCCGTGCAGACTCGGGCATCATATTTAAATCAGCCCAGTGATTCATCCTATAGTCTTTAAATGCAAGCTGTGCACTTTAAATGTGGTTCTTCAACACTAATTTACTTTAAGGTCTAGGAGAAAGAGTCCACCAATTTCCCCTAGCTCAACTGTGGCATTAGAAGGGCAACTGAGGGGGTTTAAAATATTACAGTTCATTCAGTGGATCACCCCATGGTTTAGTGAGGGCTCATTGCATAACCTTCCCCAGGCGAGCACAAATATATTCTGGTGATGGCCGCAAAGCCCAGAGACTGAGGAATCTGACTTTCCTCATGTGTACAAAACATCATGAAGTCACCAGCACTCTTGAAAAGTGTACCTCTGACCTTCTTGATGTGGCAGTGTTTGGTTGCTTTGGAGATCACACAGGTTCCTGATTGTGCCCTGGAAATAGCTAGTGATATAAGAATTAAGTGCCACACTAACTTTAAGGGCAGCTCTTATGGAGGTTATTACCGTGGTCACTTGGGTGAGGGTTAGCCTGCGTAAAGTGCATAGATCTATGATACTCTCATGTGAGAGGTATAATCAATGCAGGGACTACCTCTCAGCCATTTGCAGGTAGGTCAAACGTATGTGATAAGTTCTAGTTTAGGCATTGAGCCATCTTCTGTATCTTTCCTGCTGTCTGGCTGATTATTTTGGCACTGCCTCCTGCATCTGGATCATTGCCCTAACGAACATCACAGACACCCTTAGATCCAAATGAAGTGAGGATCACAGGATGAATTGATAGTGCCTGCAAAGTGAGGACATACTTTTGCACTGCCCCTTTAAGAGGCGGATCTCTGTCCCTGCAGTAAGCGTGCCCACTTTAAGGACCTGACCCTCTGACTGCCAAAGGTCAGCTCCCCGAAAGAGGCTCCACTCCCCACACATCTTAAACCAGGCCTTTGGAACTTCAAATACTTTAGACTGGATCAGAACACAACAAAAGGCTAAACATCTGTGCAGGTCAGATTCACAGTGACACCAGATTAGGCTGATATCCTTATACATTGACACATTTCACTGAGTAGGTTTCTGCAGCCACGTGGATTTTTCCTGCAGTTCAGAAAGCTAAATCATAGCAAATTCTAATTTAAAATTGCTTTAGTCAATTCATTAACAAGCCTAATTACCTTTCCGGCACAATTGGGTGACTTAACGTGTAGAGGCAATATCCCACTCCCAAACTTAATTGTGGGACGCCTTCCCGCTGCTGGCAACTTGCCCTGTGGCTTTTTAAAATTTCTTTTGTGGGATGTGGGCGTCGCCGGCAAGGATTTGTTGTTTATCTTGAATTGTCTTTGAACTGAGTGGCTTGCTGTTGGGCCATTTGAAAAAGCAGTTTGGAGTCAACCACATTGTTGTGGGTCTGGGATCACCTGTAGACCACTTCAGGTAAGGAGGGCAGATTTCCTTCCCAAAAGACATTAGTGAAAACCAGTGGGGGTTTTTTTTAACAACAATAGTTTCAAGGTCACCACTTGGACCATTGCACCTGCACTGACTCTCCAAACGAGCAACATGATTTAGTTCCATTGCCTTGACTTTACCTCTTACCTTTGCACGTTATTTCTACTTGAATAATTATCTAATGAATGCCTCGATTGAACGTGCCTCCACACTGCCAGCGGTGAATTCCATAGCCGAACCACTCACTGTATGAAAAGGGTTTTTCTCATATTCTTTCTTCTTTTGTAAATCACTTTAATTCTATGCCCTTCTGTTCTTGATCCTTTTCCAAGTGGGACCAATTTCTCCTTGTCAACTCTGTCCAGCACCTCCCTCATGACTATGGCCATCTGTATCAAATCTCCTCTTAGCCTGCTTCTCTCCAAGGAGAACAGTCCCAATCTCTCCAATTTAACTAAAGTTATGAGGATAATTAAATGATTAAGTAATTTCACAATTAAGTGTTCTTGCCGCCATCTTTCCCTCCACAGTGGGGTGGATTAAATTCTGCCCTTAGTCATTGAAAGAATACACTGATTATCCTTTGATGTATAGTTACAATATGATTATGTTTAACTGTACTGACAGACATCCTGTACATGCCTAAGTACAGAAAATGCATTCAATATTCAAACCTGTATTCAAAACTTTCAAATGAATAATTAAAACTCGATTGTCTTACAAAACTCCAGAACAATAGAAGGCAGGTAATACTTAACTCTATGAAATATTTCATATTTTGTGAATAGTTTCCATTAAAAAATGCCAATATATAATGTTTTAATTGCAATAAACATTTATATCTCCCAGCATGGATAGTTTATCATCAGGAGGAGCTTGATTTGAGGCCTTTAGGTCTAGTACCTCTGGACTGATGATATTTTTTGTATCCATTCTTAAGCAAAGCAAATATGCAGGTTAAAGAAAATATTTTTCATGCTAAAAATGGCTGTAAGCTTAAGTAGTAATTAAATCGCACATTGTGGAGTGGTAATTAGCTTCACAGTACCATTGTACAGTCACTGGTCTTTGGTTAGCTACTCTGATGAAGATATTATCAACCTCAGCTGTTATATTCATTCCATAGTTGAATCACTTAGAACTGTTCTTTTGAGTATCCTACCTTAAGAAAAAGTGGCAATTCACGAAGGTAACAGCAGGTCATTGGCATCATGCTGCTATTAAGGAGAGGAAGCAGTGTAGTGGTATTGTCAGTGGAGTAGGATTCCCGCAACCCATATTGATGTTCTGGGAACTTGGGTTCAAATCTCACCATGGCAGATGTTGAAATTCAGTTTGAATAAAAATCTGGAATTATAAATCTACTAATAACCATGAAACCAATGTTGATCATTGTAAAAAACCATCTGATTTGCCAATACCCTTTAGGGAAGGAAATCTGCTGTTCTTGTGACTCTAGATCCATAGCAATGTGGTTGACTCTTAAATGCCCCTCAAGGGCAATTAGTGATGGGCAATAAATGCTGGCCCAGCCAGCAACACCCACATCCCATGAAAAACTAAAATAAAATCAACACTTTTAGGAGAAAGATGACAAAAATGGAGCAAATTAATTTTTAAAAAAATGCTTTAAATATTTTGTTGCTTCTGGCAACTGGTTTCCCAAAAACAAAAGCAGCTGCTTTCTTATTTCATTAATGCAGTCTTCTTTTTGCTCTAAATGGAAGAATATGTAAGTTCTTTGTTTTTGCTTTAAATACAAATTTTATAACATATTTACTAGACTTCCATCCACTATACCTGAACCTTCCTAGCATCTTCGATATGTATGAAATGAAAGATCCTCTTAGCAAAAAGTGGAACACTTATTTCTGGGTAGGTTCTTCCCTGACAGTCTGTTTGTAAAAAATAATGTATAATGCACAAACACTAATAGTTTCGGCAAAGCTGAGGAGTTACAAGTACAGTCACTGAATGAAAGTGCGAAGTCTGATTGCTGCTTTCCTGTTTGCAGAGGATATCATTGGCTGGAGGGATCATGGTGAGGGACTGCTTGATTGCCAGTATACGGGTGTTGTTCGGCGCTCCTTCTCCGCACCGTATTCTAGCTCAGTTGATGTTGCTGCTGATGTCCATCCCAAGTATCAATGTGACTTGATCTCCAAGAATGGTAATGATGTGTATCGCTATCCAAGTCCTCTACATGCAGTGGCAGTCCAGAGTCCCATGTTTTTTCATCCTACAACTGGAAGCATTAAAGAGGAGAAGTCCCAGTGTGGTGCAGGCGACTTGCCAGTGGCATCTCAGTTGGAACCTGTAAACACTGAGTCTGCTGTTCCAGCCCCCCAGGACAATTCCTGCTCAGCTGTACACCCTTCAACAATGAAAAAACTGGATAATTACATATTTGGTCTTATTCAGAAGAAAATCCAGCCAGTAAGGCCAAACAAGCCAAGGACCAGCCTGAATACAGATCCACTAAAGGGAATGTTGAGGCAAGGTAGTATCTGTGTCAGACAAATTGCATGCATCTCGCCATGTAGCACTGAATTGAAAGTGTTCAGGAATGTCTTTACACATCCCCCCACTGCCTCTGAAAATGGCGTGGTGTCCCCAACGAGGCAACTACTGAACAATGATAATGCACAAGACAACAAAAATGCACAAACGTCTAAAACTGAATCAACTAATAACCGAATAACTGTTCTTCAGAGTGTTAATGAATTGCAGCCTAGTAGCCTTTCGAAGAAAAAGGCTAATGTGACAAATGGACTATCAAAATGCACTGTGGCTACGGATTGTCAAGAAAGGAATGGTGACTGTGGCACTTGTGCACCTAAAGAGAATTCATATCAATGTGTGACAATATATGAAGAGAACGATGTTGTGCAACCTCCTAAAGTGGTGTCTCCTAAAAGATCCACAAAGTCACCTCCAACATCTCTTTCTGTGGAGGAGAAATCACCTCTAGATCTTAAGAGTGAAGGATCCTCAGTGCAGAGCTTGGAGGATAGTGGACAGTTAGTGAATGCCCAATTCATTCCAGCACAGCAGCAAATGATAAAATCTCGTAAAGGTACGAAAAATATAAAGCTTGGCAAAGTTAAGAACTCTACGTTGAAATGCAAACCACACAGTGACATGGCTCCTGAAACAAACATTCAAACCTTAAAACAAAAATCCAAAGCTGTTCCAAAAAAATGTCATTTCTCCAACGATATTGTCCATGTAAAAAGAAATGTAAGGAGGCCAGCCTCTAAAACAAAGAAAACATTCCACACTATATCTGAGAACAGCATCCTGGGCAAACAAACTGGGGTTAGATCAGTTAAATGCAATGGGCAAGGAAGGGAAACTGTTCTGGTCAAGTCCAGATGCAAACAAAGGGTTGATTACCGAAAGTGGAGATCCCCTGTTGAGATTTCTCACGAAGAAGCAATGAGACGATTTAGAAGACGCAACAGGAGAGCTGCACTCTGTCCTGTGTCCAGTGTGTACACAAAGGCCAATCTGCAGAACAATGGTGTTTATGCCTTCAGAGGAAGTGATTCAGAATATTCAGCAGAGTGCGAATCTTTATTCCACTCCACTGTGGCAGATACCAGCGAGGATGAGCAGAGCAATTACACCACCAATTGCTTTGGAGACAGTGAGTCTAGTCTGAGCGAGGTAGATTTTGTTGGGGAAACCACTAGTTCAAGTGACTCTGATGAAAGTGGTGCACTGGTCTGGCCTCAGTTTGCCCAGAATCGACCCGTACAAGCATCTACCGCTGAGCTAAAGAAGCCTCCGCCAAAGGCCTTTGTCAAAATCAAAGCATCGCACAACCTAAAGAAGAAGATTCTACGTTTTAGATCTGGTTCGTTAAAGCTAATGACAACCGTATAAAAGAATATTTGACATTTGTTGTATTGAAAATGAAGGTGATGTAGGTATATTCTAAGATGGTTATTTTAAAAGAAAGATTAACGTTTTTGTCAGAACTAAGCATGTATGAAGTTTTTAAGCTATCAGTATTCCATGTGCATGACTATCTAATTGTTTCAATATTGGCACCAAATTGTACACTGCTAACTGTATATAGTATTTGTATATTAATACAATTTGTTTTATGCTCTAATAAATTGTCTACCTTGAATCTTTAAACTGTTTTGAAATTTGACTTCACCATTTCTTTACATCATGACTTTTATAAACGGGGATATATATAGATACTTTTTATTCATCCATGGGATATGGATGTCACTGGCTGGCCTGCATTTATTGCCAACCCCTAGTTATCCTTGAAAGGTGATGGTGAACTGCCTTCTTGAAAGGCTGTAGTCCATGTGCTGTGGGATGACCCTCAACACTGTTAGGGAGAGAATTCCAGGATTTTGACCCAGCGATTGTGAAGGAATATTTTCAGGTCAGGATGTTGTATGGCTTGGAGGGGAATTTGCAGGTGATGGTGTCCCTATATATTTGCTGCTCTTGTTCCTCTAAATGGATTGTGAGTTTGGAAGGTGCCGTCTAAGGATCTTTAGAGAATTGCTGCAGCGCATCTTGTAGATAGTACACACTGCTGCTACTGAGTGTTCATGGTGGAGGGAGTGGATGTTTGTGGATGTGATGCCAATCAAGTGGTCTGCTTTGTCCTGGATGCTGGCATAATGAGATGATTCATGTTGATAATTAAAGTGTATCCAAAACAGCTTATTTAAATTATGAATAATATCTGTCGGAGAGCTAAAATAGTTCTCACCTTGGGTAATACAAGGCAGAGCAGATGGCTATCCATAATTGGTCTCATTAGCATCAATACGTCACACCAGTAATTAATGTAACCAGTTAAAAATATCGCAATGTTAGAAATAGGAAATTTTGCCCAGCAAGTTTGCCTTGATTTATTTTCCCCTGAGTAAGTCACTTAGTTTAAATCCATTGTCCTGTTATGGAATGACAGAATATTGTAATAATGTAAGAACGATTTACATTTCTGGCCTCATGTGAAGGGGGTACCAGCTGTTCTGCGCAATTCAATTTACACAGCCTACCTTTCAACAAAATTAAAAGGGAAGATATAAGAAATAATAGGACTGAGTTTCACTTTTTTATAGTATAAAAATGCCTCTTGCTAAGTGTGCCATCAAATATAGAATTGAACTATGCGGTGTATAAGAACTCTCGTTTAGTCTGATCGCAGAGCAGGGTACAATAGGGGTATGATTAACTGGAGACTCCCACTGTGTTAGATTCAGGAAAAATCAGCTGAGGCTCTCTTTCCTGATTACGACACAGTTTCTTCTGCTGCCTGTAAAGCCAGCCATGGATTAATAGGGAAATAGTTCTCACAGGCAAGAATAATGCCCACTTGATTGAGATACTTGAGGCATTTGGCGTCTGCAGATGGATGAACACAGAGAAGGGGAAAAACAGGCAATTTTTAAACAAAATCTTTGAAAATGAACCTGCCATTTTTTTTTAAATTGAACTTCTGAATAAGTATGGGTGTTGTATTTGTGAAAGAATTGTGTAGCTAAAAAAGAGTTGAACATAGAATCCAATAGACACTTGGATCTTTCAGATGAGAGATCAAACTAAGGTCCTACTTATTCTCTGATGTGGGAGTGAAATATCCAGGGGCACTGTCAGGAAGCTCTCCACTGTCTTTTTTACCAACCAATTTCCCTCCAAACAGATTATCTAGTCATTATTGCATATTCTGTGTGGAAGATTGCTGTGTACAAATTGGCTGCTGCATTCCCAACATTACAACAGTGCCTACACTGTACATACAGAAGTATTTAATTGGCTATAAAATGCTTTAGAATGCCATATAAATAAGAATTAGGA
This sequence comes from Sphyrna mokarran, assembly GCA_024679065.1. Lineage (NCBI taxonomy): Eukaryota > Metazoa > Chordata > Chondrichthyes > Carcharhiniformes > Carcharhinidae > Sphyrna > Sphyrna mokarran. The sequence continues at coordinate 41,789,735 of JAGIQG010000015.1, forward strand.
GCAGGAGTAGGCCCTTTGGTCCCTTGAGCCTGCACCAGCATTTGATATGATTATATTGATCTGATTGTAATCTACTTTCCTATGTACCCCTTAAATGTTTTGACTCTTTTGTCAGTCAAGAACCTATTTAATTTAACCTTAAAAATATTCAATAACCCATGGTTCCCTGGGGAAGAGAATTCCACAAATTAGTGACCCTTTGAGAGGAAAAGAATCTCCTTGTTTTAATTCCATTCCAATTCTCTTCTTGCACCCAGTGGTGCACTAAGGCAGATTTTTACTATTTTCCATAACTAGTTATTCCTGGAACAAGTCACTAATCACCAGAGCACGTAGCTTGAAGAACATCACTCCACACCAAGCATGGCTGACCAGGAGTCTCTTCCTCCCTTAACATCGGCAAGTTGGAAGAATTTGCAGGTTGGTACTCAACTTGTTTGGCCACATTATGAATTTGGCATCGTCCTGAAGTGGGACTTGAACCTGGAGTTTCTGGCTCAGAGGCAGGGATGCTACCACCTGTGCCACAAGATCTCCACTCTGTTGTAATGTGAGACCCTTTATTTTTAAATGGTGTCGCCTATCTCTAGTGTCCCCCAAAAAGGGAAACATCCTTTTAACATCCATCATGAGAATGGTACAATGGCACAGTGGTTAGCACTGTTACCAAACTGCGCCAGTTACCTGGGTTCAATTCTGACCATGGGTGACTTTCTGTATGGAGTTTGCACATCCCTCCCTTGTCTGTGGATTTCCTCTGGGTGCTCCAGTTTCCTCCCACACTTGAAAGATGTGCATGTTAGTGGGATTAACCATGCTAATTTGCCCCTTAGTGTTCAAAGATGTTTAGGTTAGATGGATTAGCACAGGGTTACAGGGACAGAGTGAGGTGTGGGCTTGGGTAAGGTTTCTTCAGAGAGTTAGTGCAGATTCGATGGGCTACATGGTTTCCTTCTGCACTGTAAGGATTCTGTGATTCTATGTACCGAGTTCTGTACCTTAGAACAAGTCAGTGTTACTGCCCTAACATCTTTGAAGGTACGAAAAATATAATTCTTCCAACAAACCCCAAAAGCTGCAAATACATTAGCGATAGAAAATCCTGGTTAGGCCACATTTGGCGTATTGCATGGAGTTCTGGTCACAGACTATCACAATGATGTGGAAGCTTTAGAAAGAGTGCAAAGAATTTTCACTAGGATGTTGCCTGGTCTCCAGGGTGTTGGCTACGAGAGTTTGAATAAACTAAGATTGTTTTGACTGGAAAGACGGAAGTTGAGAAGAAGGGATTATGCTTCTCATAATTTTGTAGACTTGATAGAGATCTATAAAATCATGAGAAGCATAGGCAGGATGAATAGTCAGAGGGAGGAAGTGTCAATTACAAGAGGCATAGGTTCAAGGCGAGAGGGGGAAAGTTTACGGGAGATATCTGGGGGAAATTTTTTATGATGTAGAGATGCCGGCATTGGACTGGGGTAAACACAGTAAGAAGTCTGACAACACCAGGTTTAAGTCCAATCGATTTATTTGATAGGAAACTCAGGAGTTTACTATAGGAGGATAGGAGTTTACTATCAAATAAATCAGTTGCACTTAAACCTGGTGTTGTCAGACTTCTTACAGAAGTTTTTCACGCAGAGTGGTGGGTGCCTGGAACACGCTGCCAGAGCAGTTAATGGAAGCAGGCATATTAGCAACATTTGAGAGGCATTTGGATGAGTACATGAATAAGGAGGGAATAGAAGGATAGGGATGGAGTAAGGGCAAAAGAGTTTTTTTAATTTAGTTAGGGCATCATGGTTAGCACAGGCTTGGGGCGGGGGTGGGGAGGGGGCAAAAGGCCTGTTTTTGTGCTGTACTTTTCTTTGTTCTTTCTTTGTTCTATCATTGAAGACCCAATACCATGCCATCAGTCGCTAAAACATGCATCTTGGGAAGATGGCTACAAACAAAAAGCAAAAATAGAATTATAGAATCTACAGTGCAGAAGGAGTCCATTTGGCCCTTCGAGTCTGCACCAGCCACAATCCCATCCTGGTCCTATTCCCTTAACCCCTCATATTTACCTTGCTAATCCCCTGACACTAATGGACGATTTATCAAGACCAATCAATTTAACGCGCACATCTTGGACTGTGGGAGAAAACACGATGACGCAGAGGAAACCCATGCAGACATGGGGAGAATGTGCAGATTCTGTACAGACAATGACGCGAAGCTGGAATCAAACGTGAGTCTTTGGTGATGTGAGGCAGCAGTGCTAAGCACTGTGCCACTTTGCCACCCATACTTATACATTGTGTGACACCCCGTCAGGTGCACCTACGTAATGAGTCTTCCTGACTGTTAATCTTTACAAATCCTGGCAGTTTTACATTCAGTTTACAACACCCCCACTTTGGGAGCTTGGAGCATGTTAAACAACTAAAAACTGCCAGTTGTTGTCAAAGTCAGCAATCCAGACCAACCAAAAAATAGATCCTCCCACCAAATTAGCTTGTGAAGATTTACATTTGGCTTGCAGCTAACTACAGTATACAATATAGCTACACTTCAAGAAAAAGGAACACTGACACGTTGAATGGCCATAGTCAATAAATATTTCTGTTGTCCACCTTTCGCCTGCTCCTATTCTGTGGTGGGTGGAGCAGTAGAATTCCAGCAGTTGTGTTCTGTGAAGCCATTGGTAAATTGAGTAGCAACAATCGGCAATATCACTGGTCTCAATAGCACTGTGATTTATTGAGTTGGCTGAATCCTGTGGCAGGTATCGAGAGATCCAGCATCCAAGTAAAAAAAACTTACTTGACCTCATCCTCAGAAATCTTTCTGCTAAAAATGCACTTGTCCATGGCAACAGTGGCTATTGCGCAGTCCTTGTGGAGAACAAGTCCTGCTTTCACACTGAGGATACCCTCCGTCATGTAGTGTGACATTAACATGGTGATAAATGGGATAGATTCATTTATCTATCCCATAGGCATGTGGGCCATCAATGGAAGGATTATATTCCACCTGAAGGTCCAGCATATCTCTCACTCTACAATTACCAACAAACCAGGAGATCAAATCTGATTAAGAGTGAGAACAAATCAGGAGCAGAACAATGTGAACCTAAAAATGAAGTGCCAATCTGGTGAAGCCACAATAAAGGATGACATGCAAGCAAAACTATAGAAACAGATGCTGTAGACAGAGACAAGTGATCCCACAGCCAACAATTTAGATCCAGTCGTGAATAGTGGTACAATTAAACTACTAATCAGAAGGACAGGCTTCACAAATATCCCCAAGCTCAATGATGGTAGAACCCAGCACATCAGTGCAAAAGACAAGGTTGAATGTTTTGCCTGTGAGCTGGTTAGTTGATTAATTGTCCATAAACATTCATGACTGGATGTGCAGGACTGTGCATCTTGGATCTAATCTTTTGGTTGTGGGATCAAAACCTTAAGCCAGATTTGCCAGTTGGAAGATCCATTCCCTCCCAAACTTCCCAGCATCACAGATGTAATCTTCAGCCAATTTATTTCATTTCATGTGATAGGAAAATGTCTGACAGCTTTGGATACAGCAAAAACGGTGGATCCCGGCAACCTTACGACAAGAATACTGAAGACCTTTGCTCCAGGACTAGTCACACACTAGCCACGCTGTTCCAGTGAGGTATATCGTAGAATCATAGAGCTCTACAGTGCAGAAAGAGGCCCTCTGGCCCATTGAGTCTGCACCAATCACAATCCCACCCAGGCCCTACCCCCATATCCCTACATAATTACCCACTAATCCCTCTAACCTACGCATCCCTAAGGGGCAATTTCTTAGCATGGCCAATCAACCTAACCTGCACATCTTTGGACTGTGGGAGGAAACCAGAGCACCCAGAGGAAACCCATGCAGACACGAGGAGAACATGCAAACTCTACACAGACAGTGACCCAAACTGGGAATCGAACCCAGGACCCTGGAGCTGTGAAGCAACAGTGCTAACCACTGTGCTACTGTGCCGCCTATTGTTGACACCAACTTCACAATGTGAAAAATTATCCGGTTATGCTCTGTCCAATTCGGCCAATTACTGCCCCAGTCAACTCTCAATCAGTAAGCTGATAGACGCTGTCATCGACAGTGCTATCAAGTGGTTCCTCCTCACTAATAACGTGTTCACTAAAGCTCACTTTGGGTTCGACCAGAACCACTTGGTTACAGATCTCAATACAGCTTTGGTCCAAACATGGACAAAAGAGCTAAGTTCCAGAGACAAGTTGAAAGTGACAGACCTTGACATCAAGACAGCAGATGACCGAGTATGACATCAAAGAGGCCTTAGTGAAAGTCAGTGAGAATCATGAATCAATCTTTTCACTGGCTAAAAACAGACCATGAAAGATATTTCATAAACACAAGTTATTTGTTCTTCTGCTCCTTTAGTGTTCGTTGAACCTACTTGTAAAATATTTAACATTGAATTAGAAATTAATATTAGAGATACTGGGATGAATTTTCCTATTCAGCCCACCATGGGAATCATAGCGGGTGAGGAGCAGACTATAGAAATGTCCATTGATCTTGGGTGGGACTTTCCAGTTTCAGGGTGAGTGCGGCCAGAAAATCCTGCTCACTGTCTCAGGAACAAAAGAAATAGGAGCCAAAGTAGGTCTGTACAGCTCCAATTAATAAAATCGTGGTGGAGCTTTGAACTCAATTCCACTTTATTGCCCAATCCCACCCTGAATCCCTTAACAGGACTGACAACCTTCAGTCGTGATTGACAAAGAGTCATCCAGACTTGATATTGTTAGCTCTGTTCTTTCGCCAGAGATACTGTCAGACCTCCTGAGATTTCCCAGCATTTTCTGTTTTTGTTTCAGATTCTGGAATCCACAGTAATTGGTTTTGGTGAATGACAACCTTTTCTACTAGGGTGTGAGCAATAACATTATGTGCAGTTCAGGCAGTGGCCAGAATTCTTGAGGCTCACACATCCCGCTACCTGCAAGAACGGAAATCTCTTGATAGCATGTATATTGTTGCAACTTTTTTGACAAACATTTTATCATTAACAATGTCAAGTTTCACATACAGAGCAGTTAGATTATTCTCTGTGACCTCACCTGAAAGGGGATGGAACAGCAAGTAACGTAAAATCAGATGTGAGTCTCATGGCACCATTCTACCTTAACTTCAGTTTCCCCCCCTCTGCCTACACTAGGAAAGCTGCAGGAAATGCTTTCCCCAATAATCACAGGGAAATGCTGCCTATTTTCTTCAAGTCTACATGTTATGCCAGATCCCATTTACACATCTTCTACTGGAAATTCTATACAATCAGCTACAAGGATTATGCATCTTTGGCCAGCTATCTCATTGTGTGAAGGCAACACCACCAGAAAAGTGAATTATACAGCATTGGCTTTCTGCCTGATCTCTGTGTAGGATTACCTCATTGGACTTTGATTCTGGAAGTTGGAGCCTACATGAAACAATATTTTTTCTCTCTGTGGTTCTGCACATCTTCCTTTTTTCTATCCTTCTTCCACTGTATGATGACAAAGGAGGCAGTCCTGTCGAACACTTGCAAATAAATTAACCCTTTGAGTCCATCCTATCTTGGATTTACTGTGGGGTTTCTAATAGGAAAAATGGAATCACACCAAAACTGAGGGGTTGGGAAACATGCCACCACTTATAAAGGGGGAAGCAAACTAGAATACCTTTCTGTTTATGGATGAGTGGTGAGAGGGAAAATTAGTGCTGTCCATAGCAACATTTTTATTTGGATATACTGAATATTGTTACGTATACTGGTTATTGGCGCAGTACAACGCTGTACCAGTTTGAAGATCCCAGATTTGTGTGTATAGTAACTCCAAAAGAACAGTGCTATGTTGCATAAAGTAAAGTAAAGCAAAACAATAAGCCTCTGGTGAACACAACAGATCCAAACCAGGACAATGGAATAATGGACTCACTGAAGGGCCTGCTTTATACAGAGTTTCCAATACCTGGTTAGTTAATCACCTGTCACCAGGGAGCTCATATTCAATAAGTCCTACAATGAGGTCAATCAGTGATTCATTGTGTAAATGCTGGGGATTCTCACAGTGTGTTAGTTGACCTCTTCTGAAGATGCTGGACATTGTTGATATAGGCTGGAATTTTACCACCTCATCTGCCGCAGAGTCAGGGCTGGCGAGGCTTGCAGAATGACATTCTCCATTGGCCTTGGGTGAGATCTTAGAAAACTTGGGCTGGCGAGGCAGCAAAATTCAGAAATAGTGTCAGACATCTGCCATTGTTCATGTATGCTTAAACAGAAGTCACAACAATGTGCAACACTGTCCTCATATGTTCACACACACATAAGTGCTTCCCAAAGTCAGGTAGCAATAAGGAACAGGAATACTGGTTGATCCATTATCTCCCTTGACAATAGGTACTCAGGCCAATTTTAATGTCCAAACCGTAGTCTTTCTAGATTTAACAGAGATTAAAAATTGTCCCTGAAATTCTGTTGATTGTATGGTTCAAAACTACACCAGGCCATATTTTTATTGATGAATTATTAGGGAGCAAGAAAAACCTAAGAAGAAATTTGTTTCAGGTGTGGGATGAAAATACAGAGTTGATTTTTTTTCCTCCATTGTGAACAGTGGGAATGTCATTAGTGGTCATTTATTAAGGAGCTTTCTTATTGAGAGACAATTGGTTAGTGGGCATTCAGTTTTCTCGTTTAGTGTCCAGCTACCCACTGTAAATCTAGGTTTTCCATTTTTTTTTAACTTACCACAGATGTTCATCAATTGCTAGACTAAGCAGAAGGCAGCCCTCATTATCTTTCACAATAATGGGGAAATGATGGATCGGAGTTTGTTGACCGATCTAAAAGCAGTTCAGCTGTTTTAAGTTTGAGAGAATCTGTGAGTGTATCAGCAGAAGGCTGACCTAAAAGGTCAATGATGTGGTCAGCTTGTGGCCAGGTGGACAAACTTAATACCTGAACAACTGTTCTAGAGCTGCATGAAGCTGTTGCTTATTCCCTAAAGGAAGATGATGTCAGGGGATTTGATTAGCAAAAACCTACAGTAAAAACATTGTGCAGATTACTATCAACATGCCTGTGGGACTGGGATTAGACCTGATTGGTTTACAGGTAGGGAAGGCTGGTTCCGCTGTTAAATAATGACTTACTGGGAAGCTATGTGTATCTTGTGAGCCTCTGAAAGTTGGAATTGGATTTTTCAACATCAGAGAGTGAATTTCCAGAACATTCTCTTGTCCATACTCCTACTTAGCTGAACATAAAGTTCGAAGAGGTATTTTAGTGGAATAATTGTTTTGAATTGCTTTGTGTGACCTTGTTGATGAGCACAATATTTGCCTTAATACATATAATAAAAGCAAATTACTATGGATGCTGGATACCACGCCAGGCTTTGACAAAGGGTCATCTGTACTCAAAATATCAGCTCTTTTCTCTCTGTATCGATGCTGCTAGATCTGCTGAGATTTTTCATTTTGATTTGTCTTAATACATTCTGCTGAAGTCATTAAATTGGTAATAAATGAAACAGTTTCTCAGGCTCCTTCTATTGGTGGCTGGAAGGCATTTTTGAGTTTGTAACTAAGTAGAAGCTTTACATCAATATTCATGCAGGGTCATGTTGCTGAACTAATAATCCAGAGGCCTGAACTATAATCTGGAGATGTGGGCTGGAATTCTTTGATCTTGCCTGCAGCTGGGATTTTCCTGTTCTGCTACAGTGAATGGAAATTACCCTGAATGCCCAATTCTCTGTTCTCGCTGGATGTGCGATACTGAGACAATCCAGCCATAATCCCAAATTTGTTCAGGGCAGTTCTTGAATGTTAATTCTACTAATTAAATAAATATGGATTTAAAAACATTTAGTTTGAGGAACAATTAGTAACATTAAGTTCTTGGATTGTCATGAAAACCAAAAAACGATTGTCCTTTTGGGAAGGAAACTTTGTACTTATCTAATCAAGCCCAAACCATGGGTGGCATGATGGCACAGTGGTTAACACTGCTGCCTCACAGTGCCAGGGACCTGAGTTCAATTCCTGGATTGGGAATTTGGGTGTAGAGTTTGCACATTCTCCCTGTGCCTGCGTGGGTTTCTTCCGGATGCTCAGGTTTCCTCCCACAGTCCAAAGATGTGCAGGTTAGATGGATTGGCCATGCTAAATATGCGCCTTAGCGTTAATGGGATTAGCTAGGATAAATGCATGGGGTTATGGGGAAAGGGCCTGAGGGTGATTGTGATCAATGCAGATTCAATGGGCCAAATGGCCTCCTTCTGCATTGTAGGATTCTATGGTTCTAAGGCAGATTACCTTATGGGCAAGGAAACCTCCTGCTAGTTGCCATCTATCACTCCCCACCCTTGGCTGATGAAGCAGTGCCCCTCCATGTTGAAGGTCACTTTGAAGATGCACTGTGAATAGAAGGATACACTCTGGGTGGGGGAACTTCAGTATTCATCATTAAGAGTGATTCAGTAGCTTCTCTCATGACTGAGCTGGCTGAATCCTTACTGACATAATGATGGGAGATCTACATAATTGCATGATTCAATAGAGAGTGGTCATCTTGTGGAGACAAAGTCTCATGTTCATCATGCTGTGTAGCTTCCAGATCTGGAAGTTGAAAACCAGTATTTGTGAGACACGGAACTGTGTTCCACATTGTTATGGGTCTCACAGTCTGGAACATCGTGACATAACCATAAAGGAAGGTGACCGGCACCTGGTTTAATGAAAGGCATGCCTTTCAGGCCTAAGATACCATTGTCCATCATAAATATGATATTGATAACTTGAAGAATGAGATGGTTTGTCATTTGCAAGAATCATAGAATCTCTACAGAAGGAGAACATTTGGCCCATCAACTCTACACTGACAATAATACCATCTATGCTCCATCCCTGTATCCCCATGTATTTACCCTGCTAACCCCCAAAACTAAGGAGCAATTTAGCATGGTCACTGCCTGCAAAGCCTTGGAACGTGGGAAGAAACTGGAGCACCCAAAGAAACCCATGCAGACATGAGGAGAACATGCATCTCCACACAGACAGTAACCTGAGGCTGGAATTGAACCTGGGCCCCTGGTGCTGTGAGACAGCAACGCTCACCACTGTGCCATCAAGAATATCAAGAACTTTTAACAATCTACACTTCGAGATTACAACTTTGTCATTATTTGCATCATTCCATTTCCTGAATTGGTACTCAAAACATTCATTTGTTCCCATAAATTAGGTGCCAACCTAATAAAGCTGCAATGTAAGATGCTAACATGAAAATAGAGAATGTTAAACAATACTATGACCAACAGAGAAAATCTAAGCTCTGCAATTCTGTCACATCCAGCCACAAATGGTGATTTGAGTGTATTGAATCAGCTTTTAACAATAGGAGGTTGATATTCTACTTCTGGACCAGAAGTGTCAGATTCAATCCCTCTGAAAAGAATGTTCAAAAGGCAGTTAATCGGACTGAGAATCCTTCCACCACAAAGGGGAAAAAGTGTGTGGTGATGTGCTTAAAAAAAGTTTCTTTTAATATGATAAAATCTGTAATATATATTTTATTTCATCTAACTGTAGCTCCCTAGTCTGTCCAGGGAGGATAATAGAAGAGTAGGCATGGAGAGTGTAAGGGAAAAGTGTGATGATTGGAATGAACTTTCTGACTTTCTATTTCCAGCACCAAAGTGAAAACTTGGCTCAGTGCTGTAAACAAATATAAGCAGCTCCGTGACTGAGAGGATTTAACACGTATATAGTTTAGAAAAGAAAATCTATCTTTATTGATGGCATAGTGGCCCAATGGCTAGTACTGTTGCTTGACAGCACCAGGGATTCGGGTTTGATTTCTGGCTTAGATACTATCTGTGCAGAGTCTGTATATTCTCCCCACATCTGTGTGGGTTTTCTCTGGCTGCTCTGGTTTCCTCCCACTGTCTGAAAGACGAGTTGATTAGGCGCATTGGCCATACTAAATTCTTCCCAGTGTATCCTAACAGGCGCCCAAGTGTGGCAACTAGTGAATTTTCACAACAACTTCATTGCAGTGTAATGTAAGCCTACTTGTGATACTAATAAATAAGCTTAAAAGCTTTAACTTAGCTTGAAATTTTAATGGCATAAAACATGACTGTGATGCAGAAAAGTGTGCAATGAGTAAAAATGAAAAACAGGATTCAATTTTAATAAAAACACAAATAAATTAACTTAAAAATTACTCCAAGGGGATTTAGTATGTTTGTTTTGGTTTTGGCACTTTTTCAACGTGTTACAATATGATTTCAATGTATTTCCAAAAATCTTACATAGAAAGCAAAACACTTTTGAGATGTCACAGCTGTGTGGGTGTAATCTGATGTGCACATGTATGGATTTTTCTGCAGAGAACTAATTGTACCGTAATGTTATATTGAGACTCTGGTTTGCTCGGGCCCAATATTTGATCCTGTGTAGATGGATTGATTCAAATTGCTGTGATATACAGCCGGACCTCAGCAAGGTAATTCCACAACTACATGTCTACATCATAAATCAGTTTATGGAGATTTTCTGTTTTGAGAGGGAAAATAATGGGAGGTTAATATTCATGAGACACTTCCTTTCATTGAAAAAAAAGCACTTGACAAAACTTTATGACTGGAAAGGGGGACCACTGCTTTTGTGGCAATGGCATTGTACACAAGCAAAGTAATAAAACTTTGTGATCTAAGTTAAATAATCACATCATGTGTTTGTCAAATCTTTTGCCGTTTACCAGCAAACATTTTTATGGACATTATGAGCCTTTAAGCAATAATTATCATCGATATTGTTACATTTTATTTTTTTTCAATGCTGGGTAAACAGGGGTGTGTGCAATACCAAAGTGCATCTCAGTTGGTATGACAGATTTGCAAAATAGTGATCAACATCCCTGCTGTTTGTATTTTGATATCCTTCCTAGCTGGCTATAATTGACCAATTATATTGCCTTACGATCAGCTCGACTCAAAATCAGTTAATGGCAGACAAAGGTACTGAATCTGTTGTTTCCTGCTCTGAACAGCTTGGTGTGAAATACTGTGAAGTTCAAAATTTTTTAAGAAAAAATAGAGTAGACTCGTATAGAAGCTTGCTCACATTTTGCCTCGATTAGCGTCATCAGAAATGCAGAGCAGCTGGTCATTCATCCCACTTGCTATTTGTGAAATGTTGTTGTTTGCAAATTTGGCTAAGATGTATGTTTCTTTGAAAAGTGTTGAATCTATATAGTTTCAAACTTCAGGATGTTACAAAAAGACTTTACTACCACTGAGATACTTCTGATAAATAGTGACAATGCACGTTCAATAACTCTCTTCCTGAATAATTTATGGGATGTGAAGTATTTGGGTCATCCCAAGGGTTGATAAGGTGCTACAGATGCATGTCCCTTCTGCTCTTTGTTGTATCATTATTCCTGTCTAGTTCACAAGCAGCATTTAGAGCCACAGTATGTTTGTGGAGCTGTCCGTCAATCAATACCATCACAAACCAAGGAGTTAAATGATCTTTTATGAAAGTAAATGAACGATCCGATAATTTAAATGAAACAAATGTAAATTAAAAGTAGATCCTAGAAATCGGGATTGCCCAAAAGGTTACAGAATCTAAGATTGGTGAACGTAGTTCAAAACTACTCCATGCTCCAGTGTGTGAGGGAGCCTTAAGACACAGCTCATATTTTAACTGGTTGTTCTAAGTGATTCAGATGGCATGCAGTGAATGGAAGTTTATGTACTCCTGAATGTAATCTAGTTTGATATGCTCCAATACTCCATTGAGTAAGTGCCAAATACATAATTCTGTCAAACCAACTTTTAAGAAATCTGGAAAAAGTTTGAACAAATTGACTGGGAGGACAATTGGAATATTTTTAAAAGGCTTCTTGTGGAATATACTGATTATAGTCATAACCATGGATTAATATATATTTAAAGTCATTTTAAAAAAACCTTAAGGATACTGAGAATACAATTCAACATGAAATAACGAGGAAAAACAAATGACACAGCTTTAGGGGAAGAGGTGAGATTCCATTGGGAAGAATATATCAACGTTTAGAAATGTGGAGCTAAGAGGAATCTGGAAATGAACATAGCAGCTGCTGTTAAATATAGCAGCAAGAAATTCTTCCAGTATGCAGACTTGTTAGAGACTGTCAGAAAAGAACTAAGAAATTAAAGATGATATTGAGATTGAAACTGAAAACAGACATGAGGTTATTCATGTATAGTTATGATCTGACCAAGCTTGGTCCTCTGCTCATTTCTCCATGATAAGAAGTCTCACAACACCAGGTTTATTTGGAATCACGAGCTTTTGGAGCGCTGCTGCTTCATCAGGTGAGTAAAGGGGAAGTGTGCTCCAAAAGCTCATGATTCCAAATAAACCTGTTGGACTTTAACCCTAGTGTTGTGAGATTTCTTACTGTGTCTATCCCAGTGCAACGCCTGTACTCCACATCATTTCTCCAGGCTTTTGGCTCTGCATTTTTCTCTCTTCAGTTGCTCATAAGAACCTCCTATTTTCACCCTCAATTAGCAATATGACTTGGGAAAAGAGAGGTGTATTCCCTTGCCTTCCTCATATATGCTGAAGTCCTCTTCCCAAAGATTCTCCCCCCCCCGCTGCCCCTTGTAAGAAGTTGTTGCCCCGAGAGGTTCTGGTTCTTCAGTCAGACCACTAAAATTTAAGCTGGTTCTACTATCAGGCTTAGCTCGTGGGGCCTGGACCTGGAGCAACTCTCAAAAAGGCAGAGACGATTACCTCCTGAGGTCTCAATGCTACCCAGTTTGTTCATGTTCTCAGTGAGAAAATATTAACAGCATAGTTTCCAAAATCAGATTATGATTTAAAACTTGGATAGATTCAAAGTGTTCAGAACAGACAGATCCTTTGAGAGTGAATAATGTTGTTGTATCAAGATGGAGTCATATGACAAAGCTAATTGAATTAAATTCTGATCGTCATTGTGGCTGAGTTGGGAAGCTCTGTTAAATTTGAAACAAGTTATTTCTATTTTACTTTAGGCGATAACAAAACAAATCCTGACAACTTTGGGTACATTGGGCGGGATCGACTGTGCAATCTGATGTGTGTTTCGTGGTGGTGGAAGGCAGCTCATCATTGGCCAGTGACAGGATTTTCTGGTCCCACTTTTGTCAATGGAGTTTTCCATTGAATGCATCTCTTGCCACCATGGAACCCATGGTGCGAACAGCCAGAAAGTTCAGGCCAGCTTGTACGTGGCACCTTCTTGGTGACATTAGCCATCATGACAACATCTAGCTTTACTTTTCTGTTACCATCATTGTCGGCTAGTCCTCGATTCGAGGATGATGTCTATTGACGGTCATGAGTTTCTGCAATGGTCTCCTCCTGTGACTGAAATGACCAATTCTCAATCTATCCTTGGGCACCTGGCCAAGGATATCTCATGAGGGTTCTGAAGTGCAGCATTTGCTGCTCTTTCTTTCCTCCTTTGTCACTGTTCTGCCTCATTATAAAGGCATTCACTCAAAATGTGATGCTGTTTGTTGGACAAGTTGGCACTACTATGATCACTTGATAGCAAGCTCCTCCCATCATTAAGTTAATACTGCTGTGCTTTAAGAAGAGGCTCGGAATATCATTTAAGCATTTCCTTTGCCCTCCCCTGGAATGCTGGCATTTGAGAAAACAGGACCTGGCAGGGAAAAGATCTTTGCCCAACTGGGCACAATGTTCAGCCCATTAAAGTTGATTTTACAGAGTTGGCATGAATGCTTGTGGTGTCGGCTTCAAGAAGGTCTCTGGCATTTGTTCAGCAGTTCTCCTATTGAATGTGGGGGATGTGGCAGAGGCATTCTTGGTTGAATTTCTCCGGTGATCTTACGTGTCATATAATCCCTACGGTGCAAAGTAGGCCATTCGGTCTATTCAGTCTGCATCGACCACAGCCCTATCCAGCCCCCTATCCCCGTAGACCCATATATATATCTTAGCTAGTCCCCCCGACACTAGGGCAATTTAGCATTGCTAACAAAGTGAGGAGAACAGGTGAGGCAGTATAAAAGTGCGGCTATCACAATATCTTTCAGCAAGAGACGTGAACGATCAGCTTGTTGCTCAGTGATTCTGGTGCCCAGATCAGCCAAACCCTATTACACTGAAACATTGAGAATGTGCATTCAGAATCTGCTAAATAACCAACATGTCAAAATTTTTAAAGGTGACTGATTTAAGAGAAAACAAAAATTGAATTCACCTTGCATCCAAGTGCTCAATCATCATGCTTTTCTTAAAAAAAGCTTTCTTGAGTCTACCAGTTCCACAGTCTAGTCACATGGAGGCCTCTGCAAAGTTGGTGGAAGGCTCTTGTTTCTCATGTTTGTGGTTGGTGACTACTTGGTCCTCGTATCTGTGAAAGTTTGATGACAAAGAGCTTCTGTGGCAGTCCGTGTGTGTATGTCTTTATAGTATATTTATATTTAAGCATCTAATTCACTCAATTATCTTAGCTTATTTTCTAGAATTGCAAAAGCATTCTTCAATCCTATTGATACTTGGATTGTCTATTTTTCCACTTTCTTTTGAAGATTTCTCCCTTTCTTTAACAAAGAGTTTCCATGCTTATTTGTTTTATTGAAGAAATACTGAGTGGGGGTTAGGAGCCTTTTGATTGTTGGAAAGATCAGTGGGTCACAGCCTCCCTGGCAACCTCTGCACACATCATTACTGATTTCAGAGCATCATTTGGGAAGCTATACCAGCAGATCACTTTATTAATGGATCATATGTTGCATTGATATATCTGGGGGGGGCGGGGGAGAGAAAATAATTTACTGCTGCATTGAAAACCAGTAAAAGGAAAATGTTTTTTCCCTTCGCTTTGAGTACTTCACCTAAGTCTCCTTCACAATGTTGAATGAATCCTGTTGCTTGCTGAAATTCTCGTTATTTCAACTTCTTGTTTTGCACACTGGTAAACGTGGTTTCAGAGTGACCATGATGTTAGTAGCAATTACCTCCAAATGTTGTGATTTACAATACACTGGTGGCTTCGTTTGAATTGCTAGATTTTGCAGACATATTTGGTAAGCATTTCATATTTTTATCCCTATGGAAAATATTGTCTGGCAATGAAAATATATCAACTTCAAATCTGAAAACTACGAATTCTGTTTAATTTTCAAATTAAAAATGATTGACTGCATTTCTAACAATTTGCACTGTGAACAGCACATTTGGTTAATTCTAATAATAGAATGAGCTGTGAATGAGCTTCAGGTAACTGCTTCGAGCTCTTTATGTCACATCATAGCTGCCTGCTGTGCAGGTGTTGGATAGATATTTTTTCTATTTCTGATTGGTTAACTTGGCACAAGAGCTGCTCCTATCATTTTGTGTCTGTATCCTTTTGCCCAGTGACAAGCTATCATACTTACAAAGATTCTCTGTTACAATCTGCTTAGTGAAGAGGCTATATCTTGTTGGGTACAGTAGCGTAGTTGTTATATTACTGGGTTAATATAAATTCCTGGCTAGAAAATTTCAATTCAGATACTTAAACAAAACTCTGGAATAGAAAGGTAGGGTGCTGTGAAAACCTGGCTCACCAATACCTTTTAGAGAAAGATTTGTGGTCCTTAATTGGTCCAGCCTACATGTAAATCCAGAACAGGATAATAGATTTTCTGGTACTATTCTATAATTTGGCTTTCTGTCCCATGTTCCGATCAGGCGTTCCCAATGTGTATCGTGACCCAGATTTCTTTTGTGCTTGCACGTTTTGAGTTTGCACATGTGCACTGTGTTGCTTCATGTGCACAGACACTAGACCACACAACCACTCACAGGCATTCTCCTCTGAGAGTTGTTTGGCTTCGGTATATGGGAGGTTTGGGTTCTGGATTGTTCAGCACTCCGTGGGGGTGGGTGGAGTCCTAGCTTGTGGCAGTAGGATCAGACTCTGGGTGGGCTGAGCAGATGTGATGTCAGGTTCATACACTGATGAAGGCCTGATTTTCTCTCCTCCCCTGCTCCCAGAATCTTGTGTCCCCACCCCTGCTTCCATAGTCTCGCCAGCACAACCCCATGGCAAAGGGTTCTTTTTTTTTTTGCCCAGAGTTGGTCAGACTGCTCCAGATCCATAATAATTTGATTGATTCTTACTGTCCTCTGAAATGGCCTCGCTATTCAGTCACCTGTACCGAACTGCAATGCTTAAGTTCAAGCCAATAGTCCACCTTTACTTTTAAATGCTAATTAAGGATGGCCAATAGGTGTTGGCTTGGCAGCGATGACCATTTCCCGTGAATGATTAAAACTGTCAGAGTTTTAGATAAAAGTATTAAAAACCTTTCAACATTCAAAATCTGCTGTAATACATATACAGAAACCCTGGAAATGATTTTATCAACTAGTTAACAAGCTTCTGAATGAGCTGTTAATTAAAGAAATGAAAGTCATTGCCTTTATATCCATATAATAATTCATTCCCTGATGCATCCCTTTGTAATCTAAGACAACTCATGTCTGAACATGCTCACCAGTTTCTCTCCATTATTTTAAACCTTTTATGAGTTAATTCCTCTGGGTATAATACAAATAATAGCTTTTGCTCAGCAATAGGTTATTCTGGCTGATTCTTCTCTACAAGAGATGTACAACTTTCCACAAACACTTCCCCAAAATTGTGCGTCAGATTGTAAAAATTAAAAACTACCCAAATGTTGCTACTTCATTAGTATTAATGCATAAGGGGTGGCACAGTGGCTGGCATTGTTGCCTCACAGCGCAATGGATCTGGGTTCAATTGCAACCTTGGGTCACTGTCTATGTGGCATTTGCACATTCTCCCCATACCTGTGTAGGTTTTTTTCAGGTGCTCTGATTTCCTCCCACAGTCCAAAGATATGCTGCTTAGGTGAACTGGCCATGATAAATTGTCCTGTAGTATTCCAAGATATGTAAGTTGGGGGAATTAGTGGACAAATGTGGTTGCAGGATGGGTCCAGGGATGGGGCTAGGTGAAATGCTCTTTCAAGGAGTAGGTGCAGATAAGATGGTCCAAATGGCCTCCTTCTGTACTGTAAGGATTTTATGGTAAGTCTAAAAACTGGATCTTTTAATTAAAAGTGCCGTATCTCACTGACATCTAAAACTGCATCGGGGAGACCTATTATTAAAATTGAATCCAGCTTTTCATTTCTGCCCGTTGTACACTTTTCAGTACCACGATCATGTTTATGCCACAAAATTTTGAGCTATTGTGAAATACTGCATTTAAAGAAAAGAAGATGAGAGTAAATATTGGTACATTTTAATGTGATTGAAATAGGAAGCAACTTCAATCTTGATGTGTATTTTTAACAGTACAACTATGGAGACGGCACAGTGGTCAGCACTGCTGCCTCACAGCGCTAGGGACCCGGGTTCGATTCCCAGCTTGGATCACTGTCTGTGTAAAATTTGAACATTCTCCCCAAGTCTGCATGGGTTTCCTCTGGGTGCTCCACCTTCCTCCCACAGTCTGAAAGATGTGCTGGTAAGGTGCATTGACCCGAACAGGTGCCAGACTGTGACAACTAGAGGAATTTCACCGTAACTTAGTTGCAGTGTTATTGTAAGCCTTACTTGTGATAATAAGTAAAATTTTAGTTTAATGTTGTTACAGCACTCAAAAGATAATCCCAAATTTGTTTTCAGAGAAAAATAATAAATAAAGCAACCTTTCAACACTATACCACATGGTAACACTGGCGACACATTAAGTCAGCAATTTGATATTACCATTGTTCCTGGATGATCATGCATCACAAGTTACAAAACTTGAACAACAAAGACTTGAATGTTGACAGCTAGAAACCCCAGCTACTGTTTGCTCTTGAATAGAGTGAATTGGTGCACTGAAGATTTCAGAAATGTAGAGTCCCGTGGAGGTAAAATGGGAAAAATATGACTCGTTTGGATTCTCCTTTTGAATCAACCTTACCCGATCCATCCATTTTGTGCGCATATATAGTTAGTCAAACCATAGCTCGCTTTCTGATATCAACTACAGTATCCAACATGATTATCAATTGCAGTTTCACAATTAGTCTGGGAAAGCTGAGGTGAACTAATTATTTCTTGTAAGTAAATCAATGTTGGCAATTTAACTTAAGCAACAAGCATCACTGTTTTGGTTCCCATTTATTACTTGGGAACCTAACTTCACTTGCATATAGTGATATTTCTGAAGCCTTCCCTGGATTTCACCTCCCCTTCCAACGCCCACCCCACCCCCCCCCCCCCCCCCCCCCCCCCCCCCAAGTTGCATAGAATCATAGATTAGAATCCTTAAAGTATAGAAAGAGGCCATTTAGCCCATTGATTCTGCACCAACAACAATCCCACCCAGGCCTGATCACCATAATCCCACATATTTACTGAACCAATCCTCCTGAAACTACGGCGAGGCTAAATTGACCCATCAATCTAAACCACACATCTCTGGATTGTGGGAGGAAACCAGAGCACCCAGAAGAAACCCGTGCAGATACCAGAGAATGTGCAAAGTCCACACAAACACTGACCCAAGGCTGGAATTGAACCCAGGACCTGGCATTGTGAGGCAGCAGTGCTAATCACTATGCTGTCGTGCTGCCCAGAGATGAAAATGGACTTAGTAGAGAAGGAGGAAAAGGAAAAAGATAAACTTTGTCTGCAATGAATGTTGGCAGCTGGAGCTGTTGTAGTGGAAAAGGCTGAAAATGGCATGGACCTCTCTTCTAGCCAGCCTGATGTTGTGATAGGTGCTAGCAATGACAGGTCCATCGTATACCTGTCATTGGATAAGATTCTATCATGAGGTCCACTTCTCTGTTCCCGCTGATTTGATGCACGTTTCAGAAATTTGTCTGCACTAATCACTCCCAGTTGAACAGTAGGTGCAGAGATTTAAGAGGAAAACCCTAGCCCACGCTCACTACCGTCCATAGCTTTATCTAAAAGCCAAGGAATTTGTCTTCTGTCTGAGGTACTTTTGAGGTTACTTCTGCTATTGCAAAGCTAGTACAATTGCTGTGATTTTTAATAGCGGTTTTGAGGCGAACTACATTAAGAGAGGCCACACAATCTGGTGGCCCATTCTGTGGAAGATATGGGCTTTGTGGTTGTACTGCCTTTGGGTCAGCAATATGACCCAGACATGGAGCAGAGATTATAGACAGCGGTGAAGAGGAAGGAGGAGCAAACCTCTGTACAGATCCATTACCGGGTTTCTGACAGCACTTCTGTTACTTCAACTTAACCCGAGAGCAATGGCTCAAGTTACTCAGGTTCAATAAGTGGATAGTCATCGAACAGTGCCACCTTCTTGAGCACAACCTGAAATCTCACACTGAGGTGAGGATGGTGTTGCTAGTGGCCATAAAGTGACACTGAACATTTTGGCATCCAGACCTTTCCAAGCAGGAATGGGTGATGTGTCCAAAGTTTCCCAGCGTACTGTCAATTGATGCAGCCAGGAGATGAAGGAAATCATCCATGCCAGAAGAAGCATATACATTGTGTTCTTGACAAGAAAAAGCAGGATCAGTGACATATAGCCTTGTCAAGTTACTAGAATTGGAGATGGTGCAGGATGTGACTCTGACCTAAGTGACTCTGTGGGTTTCCCATGCCAATCTGAAGACATGATGTAGAGATGCTGGCGTTGGACTGGGGTAAACACAGTAAGAAGTCTGACAACACCAGATTTAAGTCCAACCGATTTATTTGATAGTAAACTCACAAGCTTTCGAGGCTATCCTCTTCATCAGGTAAATGAGGTGTTCTGGTCTCAAA
This sequence comes from Sphyrna mokarran, assembly GCA_024679065.1. Lineage (NCBI taxonomy): Eukaryota > Metazoa > Chordata > Chondrichthyes > Carcharhiniformes > Carcharhinidae > Sphyrna > Sphyrna mokarran. Next base: position 41,809,622 of record JAGIQG010000015.1, read on the forward strand.
TATTACATATAACAGCACAGACTGTTTATAAATTACTGATTAGAATGCAAATCTTTACACCTAACCTGCTTTTCGAGTCTTAAAGTGGCCGACAATATGAGTGGACGGAGCACTAAGCACAGGTTAAAGAGATGTGTATTGTCTCCAGACAGCACAGTAAGTGAGGTTTTTGCTAACCCAGGCAAGTCATGAGGATTACAGATTGTGTGACATGAATCCAAGATCCCTGTTGAGACCGTCCTCATGTGTACGGAGCTTGGCTGTCATTCTCTGCTCAGTGACTCTGCGCTGTTGTGTGTCGTGAAGGCCACCTTGGAGAATGCTTACCCGAAGGTCGGTAATCTGAAGATATACAGGAACAATAAGGGCTACCAACCCATTTATGTACAGTTAGCACGTGATCATTGTATAATACATCAAGTTGGTGAATACCCAGTAGCCTGGCAGCAGCCAATACTCTTTCATCCTGAGACAGTCAGCTTTGTGCCTTCACAAAGCTAAGGGTTGTCTACCCAGGGACAAAGATTATCCGCTGCCATTCAACAATGTGAGACAACTGGTCTATAACCAGCTGTGGAGCAACCAGGAACACCACGGAACAGACCATCGACAAGATGGAGCAACATTTATGATTTCTGCACCGCTCTGGGGGAGCTCTCCAGTTTTTGTCAGTGTGTGTCCTCTAGACTGTGGTGCCTGCTGTGCCCGCTATAACATTGTTACCATGAGGGCACAGCTATCGTCAGGAATCCAGAGTCCACCTCTGGATTCCTGAGGATGTGTCCTGGAGTCCTTTGTTCCCTGTAGGCTGTCTCAGAATTCCTGCTCAGACTCCACTTCCCGTAGGATAATTTTCGTTTACCACTATGGATCGACCATTCCTCATCAGTTCATCCATCTGAGACAGCCCATTACAATATTCCCTTTAACCAACATCCTACAACAAAAGCCGCCAGTTTCCATTAGCATCTCTTTTTTATTTATTTGCTTATTTACTCTTTGTTCTTTGGGTGTGTGCCATTGGCAAGATCGCTATTTATTACTCATTTATAATGGCCCTTGAGAAGATGATGGAGACCTTTCTTCTCTAACAGCAGCAATCCATGTAACATAGTTACAAGCAGAATGCTATTCAGGAGAGAGCCCCAGGACTTAGATGGTGAAGGAATGGCAACGTAGTTCTAAGTCAGGTAGTGCGAGTGACTTGGAGGGGAACTTGCAGCCGATGGTGTATATTTCCCCTCACTTTTCTGTTCCAGATGATAGAAGTTTTGGTTTGGAAGCCTTGGTGAGTAGCAGCACTGCATCTTGTAGATGGTAGGCACTGCTGCAATGTGCCAGTGGTACAAGGAGAGATTTTTTAAGCTAGTGGATGGGTTGCCAATCAAATGGACTGCTTTGTCTCGGATGGTATCGAAATTCTTGAGCATTGGTGAAGCTGTACTCATCCAGGCAAGTGGGAAACTATTCTATCACACTTTTGACTTGTACCTTACAGATGATGGACAGGCTTTGGGGAGTCAGGAGGTGAGTTACTCCACACAGACTTCTCAGCCTTTGATTATTCTTGTTGTCACAGTATGTATGTAGCTTGTCAATTCTGATCAATAGAGTTTGCAAAGTTGATTGGGAAGAATCTTTCTCTTTTCCAGCGCTGGGTGCTACATCTGGTTTTGTATTATAATTGATATTTATGTGGTGATTTGATACAGTTGAATTGTTTGCCATTTCAGAGGGCAGTTGAGAGCTAACCACACAGCTCTGCATCTGGAATCACATGTAGGCCAACTCTGTGAGGATAACAGACTTTCTCTCCTAAAGAGCATTGGTAAACCAGATGGGTTTTTCATGACAGTTCAGACATTTGGTGATTATTATTTATGAGATGAGTGTTTATTCCAGGTTTATTAATTAATTGAATTTAAATTCTTTCAGCTGCTGCGGTGGGGTTTCAACTTAGGATTCCAAAGTGGCTGCTTAGCCTCTGATTAATGGGACCAGTAACATTGCTATGATGCAATCGCTTCTTATTCCAACTGCACATCTAATTAAAAAACCAAATAAAACCAAACTGTGCATTCCCTCCTTGTCAGTTTTGACAGTGCCTTTGTCTGTTCCTAGTGCTTCCATTCAATGCCGCTCCAGTAGTGAAAGAATGCTGACTTTCACCAGGGGAGACTGCAGAAAGCCTCGTGGAATGGCCTTGAGCAACTATGGGCCTTGAAGGCCTGGCTTTAGACTGCACCATCTCAGGATGGATGGCAGCAGTCTAGGCTTGCTGGCTGAGAGGCAACGGCAAGGGCGTTGGCGCAGTGAGATCATTCCGGTGGTGAGCTGAGCATGACAGCTATCATCCTGAGAGAGGGTTGCAGGTTTGTGCGAAAGGGCTTCTACTGCTACTCTCATGTGGTGATGGGATCCCAATAATTTGCTCATAAGCAGCAGTTACTTAGAACTGGCACCCAAGCCAGCAGTGGCATATTCAACTCACTGGAATCTCAGTTCATATAAGCTTAGGAGATGCACCAAGTCAGTCACATGAAGGTGGCAGCTCAAGATTCAGTGCATAACTCTGGGAATCTGATAAATGAGGCTATTCAGAGCAGTCAGTGACGAGGTGCTACTCTGGCTTTTTACAAAAAGGAATGGTGCAAGAGAGGGAACCAGAGGCAGCAAGACCTGGGAGCTGAAGCCTGGAGGCATTAATTAGGGGAGCAGAGAGATTGTTGCTGAGTTTTAAGTCTTTTCCTCCTCCTCCTTTAGACTACTGGGCCAGTAGGGGAGGCATAAGTGTTGTATTAACTTTATAGTGTAACTAGTTAAACTCCATACTCTACATACAGAGAATAGTTGAGTGATGCTCTATTTATTTTATTTATTAGTGTCACAAATAGGTTTACATTAACACCACAATGGAGACATAGAAACATAGAAGGTAGGAACAGGAGGAGGCCATTTGGCCTTTCAAGCCTGTTCTGCCATTTTTCACCATCATGGCTGATCATCCAACTCAATACCTAATCCTGCTTTCTTCCTATAATCTATGAGCCCATTAACCCCAAATGCTATATGTAGCTACATTTTGTAAACATTCAATGTTTTGGTTGCAACTATTTTCTGTATTAATGAATTCCACAGGCTCACCATTCCTTGGATAAAGAAATGTGTCTTATTGCCATCAAACTGGTTTACCCCAAATTCTTAGACTGTGACCTCTGGTTCTGACTCCTTCACCACCAGAAACATCCTTACTGCATCTACTCTGCCAAGTCCTGTTAGAATTTTATAAATCTCTATGAGATCCCTCCCTACCTCCCCATTCGTCTGAGCTCCAGCGAAATCAATCCTAGTCAATCACTTCTCATACATCAATCCCCAGAAACAACCTGGTAAACCTTTGTTGCAGTCTATTGAGAGCAAGAACATCCTTCCTCAGAAAAGGAGACCAAAACTGCACACAATATTCTAGGTGTGGCCTCGTCAAGGCCCAGTGTAATTGCAATAACACGGCTCCTGTACTCGAAACCTCTTGCAATGAAAGCCAATATGCTATTTGCTTTCTTTACTGTCTGCTGCACCTACAAACTTACCTTCAGTGACCGGTGTACAAGGACATCCAGTCCCGCTGCACCCTCTCTTCTCTTAATTTACAGCCATTTAGGCATGGGTAATGTAAAATTTCTTTTAGTTAGTAAACGGAAAGTCTTAAATGGCCCTTTCAGTAACAGCTTCCGATTCTCATGTGTGACTGTCAACCGTAATATCGCTTGTCTGCATAAAGAAGGTGAGACACTTGGCCCACCTCTTCTCGGTAATTTCAGGGGAGTTTGTGTCAGCCACTAACCTTAGTCTCTGATCATCCATGCTAAATAAAATTTCTTGCTTTTTTTTAGTGTTGGATGTCAATTCTCAAATGGTTTGTACCATATAAAGACTTTAGGTGCACTTTTCCCAAAGCTTTCTATATCGGGACACTACCTAATGCTATAATCAGTGTTTATTAACAAAACAACAGTGACTGTGCTTCAAAAAGTTGCAATGTGCTTTGGGGCATCCTGCTTCCTCTTCCTCTTTGTCCCCCCTGCTTTGAAGATTCTGGATTTATTTGTCGCTATGTGCTGAGTTAGGTAACTTCAGCCCGATACCAGTTAGGGAGCAACAATTGGCCTTAGTACAGATGGACTGTAGGGGGAGGAGAAATGTCAGTTGGGGTTTCCTCTCCGTGAAATTGTACTCAAGTCTTAATGTCTTTATGAAAGGGAAGGAGATAAAACTGTTTAGTGGATAAAATGGTTGCTTTGTTATTTTCATGAAAAAATGTCTTGATACCTGATCTCAAATAAATGCTTTTCCTGTTTCTTGCACATGCGAGTGGTAGGTCCAGTGTGAGGTCAGGGGTCATGACCTCTAACACGCCCCCATGATCCTGAGGTCAGGCAATTTTGTACATCAGAAAATGGCCAAAAGTGGAAGTAATTTACTCAACTTTTAAATTCCTGATTGTGTTACTGTTTGTTTACATTGTTGACTCAATGTCAACAAAAGTTGATTGTCATCAACTTCAGAAAGCATAGAGGAGAACATGCCCGTGTTGACATCAATGGGGATGAAGTAGAAAGGGTTCAGAGTTTCAATTTTGTAGGTGTCCAAATCACCAACCTGTCCTGATTCCCCCATGCCATCACTATAGTTTCGAAAGTTCACCAGCGCCTCTACTTTCTCAGGAGACAAAGAGAATTTGGCATGTCAGCTGCGACTTTCACCAACTTTTACAGATGCACCATAGAAAAAATTCTTTCTGGTTGTATCACAGCTTGGTATGGCTCCTGCTTTGCCCAAGACCACAAGAAACTACAAAAGGTCATGAACGTAGCCCAATCCATCATGCAAACCAGCCTCCCATCCATTGACTCTGTCTACGCTTCCTGTTTTGTCGGCAAAGCAGCCAGCATAATTAAGGACCCCATATACTCAGGACGTTCTCTCTTTCACCTTCTTCTGTCGGGAAAAAGATACACAAGTCTGAGATCATGTATCAACCCACTGAAAAGCAGCTTCTTCCCCGCTACTGTCAGACTTTTGAATGGACCTATCTCATATTAAGTTGATCTTTCTCTAAACCCAAGATATGACTGTAACACTACATTCTGCGCTCTCTCGTTTCCTTCTCTGTGAATGGTATGCTTTGTCTGTATAGCATGCAAAAACAACACTTTTCACTGTGTGTTGATACATGTGACAATAATAAATCAAATCAAATCAAATCAAATGTTGTCATTTTTGAGTTTGAGGCAAACAACATTTATGCCATTGGAAGACATCTTTATGGGTGTGCTTTGTCAAATCTGGACTTTAATCCTCCATTACGTATTTACAATTCCTAAATGTGTGTTATCCAATTTTTCTTCCTACAGTGGAAAAGTGATTCTGACTCTGTCCTGCCTCAGTTCATTAACTACTGATATCTTCATTCTTGCCTTTTATTTCTTTTTAGTCTTGAATACTTCCGCACAAGCCTGGCTGATTCCTGATGTTCTACCCGTTATAACTTGAGGTCATCCAAAATGCTGCCGACCCAATATTAATTTACACCAAGTACTTTATACTCCTTTACTTGCTGATCCGCATTTGCTCTAATTTAAGAAATGTCCGAATTTTAGAAGACTTACCTGTTATGCATGCAGAGATTAGTTGCTTTAGGAGGATGAGTCATGTGACCCAGTGTGGGGTAACCTGCCCTGGAGACTGCCCACACAGCCACTTGAGGGCTGTGGCGCGAGAAATGTTTTGAAGGAGTAACCAAGAAGATAATGAGGGCAGTACAGTTGACATTTTCTACATGGACTTTAGCAAGGCGTTTAACAAGGTATTGCACGGGAGCTAGGGTGAGGTAGCCAATTGGATACAAAATTGGCTTGATGTCAGAAGACAGAGGGTGGTGGTAGAGGGTTGTCTTTGAAACTGGAGGCTTGTGACCAGCGGTATGCCTCAGGGATCGGTTATTTGTCATTTATATTACTGATCTGAATGAGAATTTAGAAAGCATGTAAGTTTGCAGATGATAGCAAGATTGGTGGCATAGTGAACAGTGAAGAAGGTTATCTCGGATTGGTCTTAATCAATTGGGCCAGTGGACTGATGAATGACAGATGGAGTTTAATTTAGATAAATGCGAAGTGATGCATTTTGATAGATCAAACCAGGATAGGACTTACTCAGTTAATGGTAGAGCACTGGGGAGAATTATCGAACAAAGAGATCTAGGGGTACAGGTTCATAGCTCCTTGAAAGTGGCGTCACAGGTGGATAGGGTGATGAAGACGGCATTCGGCATGCACGGTTTTGTTGGTCAGAACACTGAATACAGGAGGTGGGATGTCTTGTTGAAGTTGTACAAGGCATTGATAAGGCCACAATTGGAATACTGTATACAGTTCTAGTCACCCTATTATAGAAAGGATATTATTAAATAGAAAGTATGTAGAAAAGATGTACTAGGATGCTACCGGGACTTTCATGGTTTGAGTTATAAGGAGAGGCTTGATAGACTGGAATATTTTTCTCCTGGAGCATCGGAGGCTTAGGGGTGATCTTATAGAAGTCTATAAAATAATGATGGGCATAGGAAAGGTAGATAGTCAACATCTTTTCCCAGAGGTAAGGGAGTCTAAAACTAAAGGGCATGGATTTAAGGTGAGAGGGAAGAGATACAAAAAGATCCAGTGGGGCAATTCTTTCATGATGTGGAGATGCTGGTGTTGGACTGGGGTAAGCACAGTAAGAAGTCTGACAACACCAGGTTTAAATCCAACCAGTTGGATTTAAACCTGATGTTGTCAGACTTCTTACTGCAATTCTTTCACACAAAGGGTATCTGGAATGAGCTGCCAGAGATAATTATAGAAGCAGATACAATTTTGTCTTTTAAAAAGCATTTATATGACTAAGATTGGTACGGAAGGATATAGGCCAAACACAGGCAATTAGGACTAGCTTAATGGTAAAAACTAGATAGTATGGACAAGTTGGGCCAAACAGCCTATTTCCATCCTGTAAACCTCTATGACTCTATCACTCAAAGTACAGTTCTTTAATAAACCCTCCTGTTTCTGTAGCTTGCCTTTGATATGACTTCTTTGGAATTACTTCACCAGTAATCTCAGACTTAACATTATCCTTGTTTTTAAATCATTGCGTGGCCTCATTCTTCCCCTTTTATGTAAGTTCCTCCAGTCTTGGAGTTGCTGAGAAACTTGCTCTCCTCTGACTCTGGCTCTTGAACCTCTCTGATTTTAATTGATTCCCCCAGTGGATGCTGAGCATTCAATCGCTCCAAGCCTTGGAATTACATCCCTAAAACTCTCTGCCTTTCTTCTTCACCATCCTCCTCAAATTCATTCCTTAAAACTATCCCTTTGATCAAATCAAATGTGAAGCACTGTGAGATTTTCTATCATGTTAAGTGTTCTATATAAACATAAGTATAAAATAATTGGGTCAAATCCTCTGTGAAATGGTAGGATTGTCACTTTGCTCCTAGTTTCTTATCTTCAAATGGAACACCAGATTCTTCACCCAGGCATGTTGAGAAATGTAAAGCATTGCCTGCTCTTTGAGCCCTTCACTCATAGAGTAGAAATGCTGGGGGAAGAGTGAACTCACTCCCCCTTCTTCTGGCACTAGCTGCCATCTGTATTTTAATGTCCCAAAGTTACTTTGATTAGCTATGGAGAAAACATAAGAGTGTAAAGTATGTGGGGGGAATGGGGAGAGTCAGGGTGACTGAGTTGGCCAATTGATAGAGGGGTGGTGAGTTGCCAGTGCCTGGGAGTATTCAGGTGGGCTTTGTTGGAGGGGTCACATGGTCCTGGGGGTGATAGGTAGTGGGGGAGAGATTGGGAGCATTAGTCGAGGTTGGGGTAGTCAGTGGTCGAGAGGGATTTGGAGAAGGCGGAGGGAGGAAATCAGAATGTGGAGAGGGTATTCTTGAGATAGGGATAGCCGGGGGTGGGGGGGAATCATTAACATATACATAGTTAGAGGAGGTAATCCAGAGTGGGGACTTGTTTGGTATTAGCAGGGTAATCAGGGATTGGGGGGCAATTGCATGGATATTTAGAGGGTCTGGGGGATGTTAGTGGGGAAGAGTTCAATGGCCTAGTAAGGCCGGAATTACAAGCGGTTTGAATACTTCTAAACTTTCCTCAGTGACTGTTCTGGTAACAAAGTTGGAACGATCCAAAATCTCAGACTTTAAACTGGAATCTCTAAGGGTTCCAGATAACGGGAATAGCCCATTGGAAGTTGAACCTTCTGGGCCATTCTGTTAATTAAGAACCAATGAAAAATAGGAGACAACATTGGATGAATTGCTGCAAACTCATTGTTCGCTGGCCCTGGAAGAAAAGTGAGTGTTCTAGATTTTTCTGAAGATTTTAAATAGCTCAAGTGCTTAAAGGATTCAATGATAAAAATGTTGAAAGTGTTGTTGTCTGAATTCTGTTACTAAATGTTGGAATAATGCGAATGCTTTTTGGTTTCAAAATTCCACCTTAGCATTCTGCTACCCTGTCTGCCCACCCACCATGGAATCGGAGTAGGTGAGGGGTGGGCAACTGAAATGTCCTCAAGCAGGATTTCCCGGTCTCGCATCAGCGAGGCTGTAAAATCCAGCCGTTAGTGCTTTTTTTATTGCTGATGTTGCAGGAGAAGACGGTAGAATGAGAAAAGGAAGGCCCAGGACCTCACGTTTGGTGGACACAAGCGGGAGGAAGGTGTGGAGGGATTCATCATCAAAATGTGGGACTATTCTTGTCTTCTTCCTGCCTCATTCCTCGCTCCCTTATCTCAGCTGTTCTATGGAGGAAAGCATACTAGAATGAAACAGCTCCTCTAAGTTACTATCATGTTCCTGATGAGATTTTATGGCATCTGTCTGCACTGGTAAGAATCTACTCAAAACCTCTGCAGAATTGAATGCACTTTACCCTAAGGATAACTCGCCACACAAAAAAAAATGCCTGATACATTTACTGAAAAATAAAATAGTTTTTGCCTTTCAGAGTCACATATTTGCAGGTCATCATGTGACAGATGGCCCTTTAAATAAATGGTCATGACCTCCTTCCAGGTCACGGCAACAATTGCAATGCCAGACATGCCGCTCTTCCATTTGGATTCTTTGACAGACATCTAATATTGTGTGCTGGAAACCCACCCTCAAGTCAATTACCATTTTACACGACAATGGTGAGGATGTCAGTTGAACATCCACCCACCTTTGGGTGAAGGCCCACTTACACAAAGTATTGTTCAGCCTTCAGTGGGTGGCACAGTAGCATAGTGGTTAGCATTGCTGCCTCACAGCATTAGGCACCCAGGTTTGATTCCCAGCTTGGGCACTGTCTGTGTGGAGTTTGCACATTCTCTCCGTGTCTGTTTGAGCTTTCTTTGTGTGCTCGGGTTTCCTCCCACAGTCCAAAGATGTGTGGGTGAGGTGGATTGGCCATTGCTAAATTGCCCTTTAGTGTCAGAGGGACTAGCTAGGTTAAATGCATGAGATTATAGGGGTGTGGGATTGTGGTCAATGCAGACTCAATGGCCCAAATGGCCTCCTTCTGCACAGTAGCATTCTATAGACTTCCCACCTTTTTTTTTAAATGAAATTCTGACCATGTGCCTGGACTGTGAACTCTGTTTCTCTCTCCACGGAAACTGCCTGACCCGCTAAGTATTTCCAGCATTTGCTGTTTTTATTTTAGATTCTCAGCACCCACAGTGTTTTTGTTTTGCTCTGCAGCGTATTTCTGGGAAACACTTCACCATTTTACCATCTTACTTGAGAGTGCAATAGATGTGGAAATTGTTCTCCAATTGTTGACCTTCCTTATCTGCAGCAGTTTTCACGGGGTAAAGATTGGCAGGAGCCATCTGATGGATTATCCAGAAAATGCTGCATTTGTCACTTTTATTAAGTGTGTCTTCAGTCTCACGATTAAAGTTTCAAAGTGGGGGCATCAAAATTTAGGGCTTTCTCATCTGCCGATTCCCATTACTCCCCGGTTCCCTGCTGAAAGTGTGGATCTGGAGTTTTGTTTAACGTTTGCAAGATTAAAAATGAATCAGACCACAATCTGGCAAATGGATGGATAGCTGCCAGGAGTAAATTCTATGGGGGAGTGCAGGAATCTAATAATGAATAGATTAATAATAGGTCAATCTTCCTGCACTTTGCATCGAAAAGGTTTCTACAGGGAATAACATTTTGAAATAAATAACATACTGCTATCTGTAGAATTTGAAGAATGAAGTTTGTGGCTGTGATGCAGAATGACAGTATAGGGACTTTCAACTTATGAGAATTCATAAACAGCTCATGGATATTTTAGAAAAAAAACATGTTTCTAACTGGATAACCTGCTAAAACACAGAAGGAGATTAATTAGTGTGGGCAAACTTGGTCTAGTCTCATTATTAACTTGTCATGTTTGACCTTATGAGCAGAATCTTAAACTGGAGAGATTAATAACAAAGTTCAGGTACTGATATCAGGTTTTCGGGGAAGACATTAAGACATTACTGGCACTTACATACAAAAATGATCAATGAAGCGATTGGAACTATGCTTGTTTCATGCACTATATATGCTCAAGTTTGTATAACAACAGTTGACTGTTGGAGGAGAAATGGTAAAACATTCAAAGCTTAGATCTATGAACTGTGCACATTGACACGCACTGCGACACATCCACAGTTGATTTATTTTCAGCAAATGCCATTGGCAATTTTCAGCTATGTGGCTGTTGTCTTGACTATCACTGCTCTCAAGTAAATCAAAAGTAATTTTAGCAGAATATAAATATTTACCGAGGATTTTAAGATTTCAGTAGCTTTTAAGTGAAGTCCAAACCTAAATATATTTGAGATATCAACTGGGTGACCCATTGTAGCTTGCCAGTTCTGTGGGGACAGGGAATTGACTGGCTGATATGTTGAGCCAGATAATGGGTCAAGACTTGGCCAGGGTGAGAATACTGTGGATTTTTTTCTGGGTCTAGGAGGAAAACTCCTGTTTTCCTGGGCCCAAAGATGACCAAATTCTTGGCCAAAGAAGTAGATTTTCAGGAACGAGCTAAAGGAAGAAAAAGAGGTAGGATTGAATTTAGGGGAGGCGATGGTGGAGTGGTGTTGTCCCTGGACTAATAATGCAAAGATTAGACTAACAATCTAGGGACCTGGGTTCAATAAAAAGGCTGGAGGGGTGGTATGGTGGTAGTGTAGTTAGTGCTGCTGCCTCACAGTGCCAGGAACCCAGGTTTGAGTCCCAGTTTGTGTGAATGTGTGGAGTCTACACATTCTCCTCGTGGCTGCGTGGGTTTCCCCTGGATTCCTTCCACACTCCAGAAAGATGCGCTGGTTAGACGCATCGGCTGTGCTAAATTCTCCCTCAGTGTACCCAAACAGGTGCTGGAGTGTAGTGACCAGGAGATTTTTACAGTAACCTCATTGCAGTGTTAATGTAAGCCTACTGGTGACATTAATAAATAATAAATAAACTTTGAAGTGTTCTCCAGGGCAGGGCTTCCTTCCAGAATAATATCACTGTATAACAGGTGGTTTCTTTAAGTGGCTGGGTTAACTACAGACTTTTTGGTTCAGGATATGAACATATGAATTAAGAGCTGGAGTGGGCCATTCATCCTCTCAAGCTTGTTCCTCCATTTGATAAGATTGTGATTGATCTTAATGTGGACCCCACTCTACTTTCCCGTCTATCTCCGATAACCCCTGACTCCCTTGTTAATCAAGAATCTGTCTAACACAGCCTAAAAAAATATTCAATGACTCTGCCTTCACTATATTCTGGGGAAAGAATTCCATGCACTGATGATCTCCTGAGAGAAAAATGCTAGAATCCACCCAAGCAAATTCTAAGTGTTGAATTTGCGGAGTAATTCACCTTGGTTTTATTAATGGGAGATCAAATTAAAATTTCTGTGCAATGCAGAGGCTAGCAGTGTGAATACAGAGAATATTACAGAATATTAGATCACAGAGGACGGGGCCTATTCCCAGCCAGGAAGCTGAAACCAGCCCACAGCTGTGCAGTGGCCCCGCAATGTCAGCCTCCTGATTGCTGATCAGTTCGGCAATCTCCACAATGCTGTCCCCCACACCCCCGTCATAACCCCGCCTGATCATTCCCGCACTATCCCTGATCTGCTCCCGGTCTGTGCCAATCTTCAGCTTCCCCCATCTAACAGTTTCACCCTCTCCCCATCAGTCCTGGCCCCTTCCTCGGCAGTGTCGACCCCTTAGTGGGCAGAACTGCGCCCCCCCTCCCCAGCCATGATCACCAACCCACCCCTCCGTGTTAATACCCCCATCTCGCGGTGCAGACCCAACCCTTGGGAGGCAGAATCCCTGGTTGACCTCCTCCACACCCCGCTGGCAGATCCCCCAAGCAGACTTCCCTCCTCCAGCTGACCTCCCCCATCCCCAACCTGCCACAGTCGTTGGCATCCCTACTGTCTTGACTAATCCCAATGCAGTGTGGCAGTGGGACACCCTCATCTCCACTGATTGCCTCCCAGACCCCACCCCTAAGGCCCTTCCCCAGTAGGTCCTGCCCCCTTGGCACTACCTCAAGCCTGATAACATGGGCACTTTACCTTTTTGGCAGTGCCAGGAGACAAAGGCTGACATTGCCAGTATGCCCATGCTCAGGGGCACGCTCCCACTGCCCAAGCCTCTGCAGGTACCTTTTCACTCCAGCTTGGTCGACCCAATAGTTCCCCAAAAATGGGAACTTACTGTAAACCCCCCTAGAGTGAAATACTCCTTTGGGCCGGGAGAGGCTAGTGGGCCCAGAGAATGCAGTCCTGGGCTCCCTAATTGCTTTTAAAATATATTAAAAGCAGATTACAATAACACTCCTGGCCTTCCCACTGGTTTCCAGTGTGGATCTGACAGTGCCAGAAATCCGGCGCTGGGAAATGCACTTGCAGCTGGAATCTTAGTTGAGAATACTGGCACTGGAGGGGGTGCAGAGGAGATTCACTAGGTTGATTCTGGTGTTGAGAGGGTTGGCTTATGAGGAGAGATTGAGTAGACTGGGGCTATACTCATTAGAATTCAGAAACATATAAGATTATAAAAGGAATAGATAAGATAGAAGCAGGGAAGTTGTTTCCGCTGGTGGGTGAAACTAGAATTAGGAGGCATGGCCTCAAAATAAGGGGAAGCAGATTTTGGATTGAGTTGAGGAAGAAATTCTTCGCACAAAGGGTTGTGAATCTATGGAATTCCCTACCCAGTGAAGCAATTGAAACTACCTCATTGAATGTTTTTTAAGGCAAGGACAGATAAATTTTTGAACAGTAAAGGAATTAAGAGTTATGGTGAACAGGCAGGTAAGTGGAGCTGAGTCCACAAAAAGATCAGCCATGATCTTATTGAATGGTGGAGCAAGCTCGAGGGGCCAAATGGCCTACTCCTGCTCTTAGTTCTTATTTTCTCATGCATGCGCAAATTGCAGACATGCCTGGACACTGGATTCTCCCACTCTGCTGTGCTAGAAAATTAGTGTGGTAGGGTGGGAGAATTTCCCCTGCATTGCTCTGATCTCCATCGTAAATGGGAGACCCTTTATTTTTAAATGCACATCCTGGTTCTAGTCTCTCCCTCGAGAGTAAACATCCTCTCAGTATCCACCCTGTCAAATCCCCTCAGTGTGAGAGAAAACTAACAAGAAATATAACAAAAGACAGTAAAAGATTTTACAAGCGCATAAAAAGGAAAAGACTAGTGACATTGAGCCATTAAAGGATGGGGTTGGGAAATTTACAGTGAAAAAAATGGAAATGGCAGATGCTTAGAATGAGGATTTTGTATTCCTGTTCGCATTATAAGACACAAAAAAAAACATTCTGAGAATATTCAGAAATCTGGGGGCAGAAAGGAGAGAGGAACTGAAAACAATCATGATCATTGGAGAGAAGGTAACAAGACTTAAGGCTGGACCTGATGTCTTGTATCCCAGGGTCTTAAAGGGTCTATAGTTCTATGATGAAACGAAGTGGCTGCAGAGGTGCATTTGTTGTCATCTTCCATAATTCTTACTGACATTTATGCCGCTTGGGTTGTTGTGGTTCTACCAATGATGCACTTCTGCCATGGGTTTCCCAATGGTGAGGGATGCGTTTAATGAGAAACCCTGTTGATAACAATGGGACCATAAGATCCTGCTACCAGCAAGTGGCATGCCATCTTTTGCAGCAATGAAACATGCCACAGAGGGGGAGGAAAATCCTGTCTCTGGAAAGGTGCCAATAAATTGGAAAGCAGGAAGACAGAAGGCAGAAAACTATAGGGCAGTTAGTTTAATGTCTGTCACTGGGAAATGCTAGAATTTCTTATTTATTATGATTTTCAATGGAAGAGAGCAAAGGATGGATCCTTCAATTATTAATGAGAAAAGGACATTTGCGGTAATTCTAAACCTGCAGAGATCTGAAGTAGCAGTACCAGTACAAATTAATTGGAAGCATTTCAGCAGATCATCATTATTTTTCTAGGATCTTCAATCTTGCAACATATTGAATACAGATTAATCATCTGTAATAGGCTTTGGATTCTGTATTAGTGCTGTCTCACTTTGCTGACACTTCATTGTCACTTGATGACAACACTATTGTGTGTTTCTAGCCCCGACACTCAGCTATGGCACTGTGTGGTTATTTTAAAAGGGAAGGAAATAGATAAATTGACTATATAATCGGGTTTCACTCAGAATTTTCTTGCAGGCAGAGATAGATAAAATTTGTAAGACAATTAGTTGCCAGCGATGTATTGGATGACGCTTGTTACAGGCAATGAGGCCACATCTTTGGAATCATTCAGTGAGTGTAAAGTAGGAGGGGCTGCACACAGTCAACCCATGCTGAGTTTGTCCTGAATGGATGTCAGCATAAGTGAGGACCTTATATTGTGACAAGAAGCCCTTCTTTTCAATACCTCCTGGACTATTATTCCATTTGGAGTTTCTATTTTTTATATATACATGGGCCATGTATTTGTAAATAAAGGCTTGTCAGTACGGTGTGCACAACTTTTTAATGATATCCTTTCTGACAAGATAAAGTGACTGGCAAAATGTAGCAAAATGAGTATGTAAATCTTTCCAAAGTAACAATCAACTCAGCAGTTCAAGATGATCAAATGCTTGTCAGAACACTTGACTTTCAGTCAGAAGACAGATGTATTAGACCGAGCAGTTCTGGAGTCATGAGGTATTCAGGAGGATAACATTGGAAACTAGAACTGGGAAAGTAACTGGAATAAAAATGGATTGTTTCAAAGTGTGGTTTGAATGTTGTGCTAAGAAAATACCTCTGTGAGAAGGAGAATCACAAGAAGATCCAGGCCACAATAACTAAAAAAATCAACCTAGAGGGAAGGCAGAAACATTAAAAAAAAGACAAAACAAAAATATACAAATGTTCAAACATTAAGTCAGGGCATTATCAATATTAGCAGCAGTAATAGCAATTAGAAGATGCAGGCCTCAAAGTTTGACAGTGGTTAGTGGGTGGGGCTGGGACTGAGTGGATGTGTGTACTCCAAAGCTGCATTACTGACTATTTTCCAAATCTTGGGTCAGCAGCATTTGCATACTGTTGTAGACACAGATCTTTCCGAGCAAATGTGGGTGCCTGCTCAGTTGGGAGTGGGGGAGGGGAGAGAAAGCCACTGCAGTGCACAGTAGTCTGGTCAGCAGCTTTGAAAAAGGTCAGGTTTTGAAATTGATGCTTTCTATACTGTAATCAATAGCTCAGGAATCAAATGGTGTTGGAAAACCAGCTATTCCACTAGGGCTCTTATTAATTAGCAGTGTGGTCCCTACATGGCCAAATAACTGGCCATTATGGGGACATCTCAGAATTCTGAAGGAAATGAGAAAGGAAATACATCAAACTATATTTTCAGAGCTCCTTAAATACAGGGATAGAGAAGCAAGGACAAGGAAATTACAAATTAGGAGCAACAGCGGGACTCTCACTTCTCCCCAAGCCTGTTCCACCATTCATTAAGATTATGACTGATCTGATTATAACCTCAGCTCCAGATTCCTGTCTATCCCTGACAACTTTCAGCCCCTTGTTTATTAAGAATCAATCTAACTGTGCTTTTTAGGGCATTTTGGTGGCACAGTGGTTACCACTGCTGCTTCAAAGCGCCATGGACCCGGGTTCAATTCCAGCCTTGGGTGACTGTCTGTGTGGAGTTTGCACATTCTCCCCATGTCTGTGTGGGTTCCCTCCACGTGCCCTGGTTGCCCCACACACTCCAAAGATGTGTGGATTAGGTTGATTGGCCATGCTAAATTGATTTATAATGTCAGGGGGATTAGCAAGGTAAATATGTGAAGTTACAGGTTAGAGCTTGGGTGGGATTGTGTTGGTACAAGCTCACTGGCTCAAATGACCTCCTCCTGCACTGTAGTGATCCCATGATTGAGAATATTCAAAAGCTTTGCTTCCATCACCTTTTAAGGTAGAGTTCCAAAGACTTGTGACCTTCTGAGAGAAGAAAAAGCTCTTCATCTCTGTCTAAAATGGGTAACGCCTCATTTTTAAACAGTGGCTCCTAACTCTAGATTCACCCACATGAGGAAACATCCACACAGTCAAGACCCTTCAGGATCTTACACATTTCAATCAAGCCACCTCTTACTCTTCTAAATATCAGTGGATACAAACCCAGCGTGTCCAACTTTTCCTCAGAAGACTATCTGATTTTTCCAGGTATTAGCCTACAAAATCTGCCCTGAACTATTACATTGTTCTTTGAATAAGGAGACCAATACTTTATGCAATACTCCAGATGAGATCCCAACAATGTCCTGTATAATTGAATCATAACTTGCCTACTTTTGTATCAATTCTTGTTGCAGTAAATGAGGACATTTTATTTAGCTTTCCTAATTACTTGCTGTACTTGCATACCTTTTACAATTCATGCTGTAGGACACCCAGATCCCGCTGCATGTCAGAGCTCTGTAATATCTCACTATTCAGATCATACATTTCTTTTTTAATTTTTCCTGCCAAAATGGATCGTTTACAAATTTTCCCACCGTGTACTCCATTTGCCAGATTTTTTCCCACGTTCTAAATTAACTTTTGCAGTCAAGGAAAATATCCAAACATTATATGGAATGCTAAATATGCTTATTCAAACTATAAAGGCGGCATCTGTTGTAGCAACAAATGGAATGGAATGCAATTTTGACATTTCTGATATAAAATGATTTGATGCTAATTTTCATATAATGAAGCAATGGTATTGTAAATAACAAAATTCATGTGGAAAAAATATACAGATGAAACAGTGTTTTTTTAAGGAAAGGCAATCGGCTTTATTTTAACTCCTGGGTTGAAATGTGGCAAGGCAGAGTTGTGTCATCATCCAAAATGGCAGCAGGATACTTGGCCACTTTTTAATGGCAGGCTCTCATTAGCCTGCCACTTGCCAACTTCCTGATCAAAGCACCCGGGAAGATGTCACCACTGAAACTAAGATCAAGTTGATCGAATTATTTCTGCTTGCCTTACATTTCCTACTGTCACTTGTCTTTCCAAATTCCAGTAAAAATTGTTGAGAATATTTGACATCACAAAATACACTCAAGGCAAAAGATGGCATTTTATTGTTTCTAAGTCAATCTACATTAAAGATATGACCTGAGGCTCAGATGTCTTCATTGTTCGACTGAGAGTTGAACGTTCATCCCTCAGATCTTGTTATTACAGAATGTTCCACTGTCTAAGGGGAGTGGAAATGGAACAACTTGTACTCTGGCAAAAACTATCATGTTAAAGTGCTGGATTTTTAGGTCTGACCCTAGAATCACTGAAGTGCAGAAGGAAGTCATTTGAGCCATCGAGCCTGCACTGACAACAATCCCACCCCAGACCCTATCCCTATAACCCCATATATTTACCCTGCTAGTCCCTCTGACACAAAAGGCATATTTTACTATTTTGATTCTAATTGCTGGGCGGATTTGAAACAGGGAGTGTTTCAGATGCGACTTTTAGACCCCATACGCACTCTGCCTGCAAAAATATACTGAATTGCTCTGCAGAAGCCTGAGGAGGGGGTGTCAAAATCCTGCAGCTCCGATCGGTGCCTTCAACTGCGCACGTGCAATAAAAAGAAATGATAGAATGCTGCTCCCCTGTCACATCCCCTCAGGCCAAATAATGCCTCCCCCTGACCCCCACAGGTATTGATCCATCCCCATCATGTTATTCACCCTCTTTAACCCCCAAACCCCTGCCACCCAGACTGATTGCGGGCCCCTCCTCCCCTTCCCCCCATCAATCTCAGGCAGAGTTGCAGTGGACCTCCCCCTTTCCCTCTACTGATCACAGGCAGAGTGGCAGCGGACCCCTTTCCCCCTCCAATTGATTTCAAGCAGAATGGCAGCGGCGCCCCTCTATCCCTACTGATCACAGGCAGAGTGGCAGAACACCCACCTTACTGCACTCCCCCCCATTACCACACTAATCTCAAGCAGAGAGTTGTTGGACGCTACTTATCTACTTCCTCACTAACTGGAGTGCCTGTATCAGACCTCTATGGAGCATGTCTGTTTTGTGCCGATTCTGGATGGGTGAGCGTGAGGGCAAAAAGGGGAAGTGCTGGTAAAGTTGGGTGTGTGGCTAATGAAGCCAATTTAAATGTGTGCAAATACATTTAAATGCCTGTTGCACCCATTTCAGATGCAGTCCCAATTGCGGCCATTTTTGGGCCTTGGTAAAGGGGGAATCAGTGCAGGAGTAGGCACAGATTGCAATACTCACCTCACATATGACTTTACCAAGTTTTTGCACCCAAAAATGAGTGCAACCTGATGGTAAAATCGGGCCCCAAGGATCAATTTAACATGGCCAAGTAACCTAACCCTCACATTTTTGGACTGTGGGAGAAAACTGGAGTACCTGGAGGATAGACACAGGGAGAATGTACAAACTCCACACGACCTGAGGCTGGAATTGAACCTGTGTCCCTTGGCGCTGTGAGGTAGCAGTGCTAACCACTGTGCCACCATGTCAATCAGGGTGGGAATGGAGGGTTGGGGAATGAAAATATCAGCATCAACTGGCGTGCTGTTTTCCTTT
The DNA here is from genome assembly GCA_024679065.1 of Sphyrna mokarran. Classification (NCBI taxonomy): domain Eukaryota; kingdom Metazoa; phylum Chordata; class Chondrichthyes; order Carcharhiniformes; family Carcharhinidae; genus Sphyrna; species Sphyrna mokarran. The sequence continues at coordinate 41,828,809 of JAGIQG010000015.1, forward strand.
TGCCGTTCCCCATTGCAGCAAGCTTCACAAAGACAGAAGGGCAAATAGCACTGAGAATCAAAACCAATCCAATAATAAATGTAATTGAAGTCATTCATTAAAGAGCTTAAGGTTCATGTTCAGATTTTTGTAAGTCCATAATCAGATCTAGGTCGGGTCTGGGACAGATCAGATGCATGAAGAGACACTCACAGCGGAGAACCAGTTATAGTCACCCAAGAAATTAAATGGGCCCTGTGAAAGAATAAATAAGATAAAATTAAATGAAATAATATAAACTAAGTGGAAGTGGGTGAAGGTGGAGGGGAGAGTTCATGCTCTGAAGTTGTTGAAATCAGTGTTCAGTCTGGAAGGCTATAAAGTGCCCAATTGGAAGATGAGATGCTGTCCTTCCTGTTAGCGCTGGGTTTCACTGGAACATTGCAACAAGTCGAGGATGGGCATATGGACAAGAAAACAGGATGGTGTGTCAAAATGGCAAGTGACAGGAAGGTCTGGGTCCTACTTGCAGATGAACCAAAGGTATTCTGTACAACAATCACCCAGTCTACATTTGGCCTCCCCGATATGAAGTAGACTGCATTAGGAGTAACAAATGTAATAGACCAGGTTAAAGGAGATGCACGTGAATCGCTGCTTCACCTGTAGCAAGTATTGGATGGTGGACAAGGAGGAGGTAAAGGGGCAGGTGTGGCAGCTTCTGCAATAGGCACCCTATAGCCTTCTGGACTTAAAATTGAGTTCAACAACTTCAGAACGTGGATTCTGTCTTCCATCTTCATCCCATTTCCATTTATTTTATTTCATTTCTTCCATCTTTTCATTTTTCCACTTTTTTCTTAAATATAGTTTTCCATTTCTTTCGCCCCACCACTGTCTCCTCCTGGCCCCAACTGGGGTAATTTGTTATATGTCTCAGGTTGTCCTTTGACACTCTGCTTACCTTTGTTCTGATGTGGAGATGCTAACGTTGGACTGGGATAAATACAATAAGAGGTCTCACAACACCAGGTTAAAGTCCAACAGGTTTATTTGGTAACAAAAGCCACTAGCTTTCGGAACGGCACTTGTGGATTTCCAGCCCGCCACTAACCACCACCACCCCCCCCCCCAACACCTCACCCCCCCACCCCGCATTCATTCCACCAAGTGTTGCAGTGAAAAGGCAGCCACAGTAATGGCTGATGTGGTGGGTTTAAATTGGGCCCATTTCTCTTCCACTTCCACCTCCATTCATTCCCATGGGCAATGTGCTATGGGCACTGCATGGCCCTGTTCCCCACTGCCCCTGTGGGTGGGGGGGGAGGGGGGAGGGGGGGGGGGAAGTGGGGGAGGGGGGGGGAAGTGGGGGAGGGGGGTGGGGGGGCGAGGTGGAGTGGGGTAGGGGGGAGGGGGGGGAGGGGGGGGGGTGGGGTAGGGGGGAGGGGCGGAGGGGGGTGGTGGGGGGAGGGGAGGGTGGGGGAAGGGGAGGGGGGGTGGGTGAGGAGGGTTGGTGAGGAGGGGGGGAGGGGGGTGGAGGTGGTGGGTGGGGGGTGGAGGGGGGTGGGGGGGGAAGGGGGGGGAAGAGGGGGGTGGAGGGGGGAGGGGGGTGGAGGTGGGGTGGAGGGGGGGTGGAGGGAGGGAGGTGGTGGGGGTGGAGGTGGAGGGGGAGGGGAGAGGGGTGAGGGATAGGAGGGGGGTGGAGGGGGTGGGGGGGGAGGGGGGTGGAGGGGAGGGAGGTGGGGGAGGGGGGTGGGGGGGGAGGGGGGGTGGAGGGGAGGGGGTGGGGGGGGAGGGGGGGTGGAGGGGAGGGAGGTGGGGGAGGAGGTGGTGGGGGTGGAGGTGGAGGGGAGAGGGGTGAGGGGTGGAGGGTAGGAGGGGAGGGGGGGGGGGGGGTGGGGGAGGGGGTGAGGGGTAGGGAGAGGAGGGGAGGGGGAGGGGGGTGGGGGGGGGTGAGAGGTGGGAGGGGAGGGGAGGGAGGGGGAGGGAGGGGGAGGGGGGGAGAGGGGTGGAGGGGTAGGGGGGAGGGGAGGGGGTGGGGAGGGGAGGGGGTGGGGGAGGGGGGGGAGGGGGTGAGGGGTGGAGGGGGGTGGGGGAAGGGGGTGAGGGGAGGGGGGGGGAAGGGGGGGGGTAGGAGGGGATGGGGTGGGGTAGGGGGGAGGGGTGAGGGGAGGTGAGGGGAGGGGAGGGGGGAGGGGAGGGGGGGTGAGGGGAGGGAGGGGAGGGGAGGGGGAGGGGAGGGTGAGGGGAAGTGAGGGTGAGGGGAGGGGAGGGGAGGGGGGGGGGCGGGGGAGGGGGAGGGGGAGGGGGAGGGGGGAGGGGGGTGAGGGGAGAGGGGAGGAGGGGAGGGGGAGGGAGGGGAGGGGAGGGGGGAGGAGGGGGGGGGAGGAGGGGGGGGAGGAGGAGGGGGAGGGGGAGGAGGGGGAGGAGGGGGGGGGGAGGGGGGGAGGGGGGGGAGGAGGGGGGGAGGGGGGAGGAGGGGAGGGGGGTGGAGGGGGAGGAGGAGGAGGGGAGGGGGTGGAGAGGAGGAGGGGGAGGGGGAGGAGGGGGAGGGGGGGGAGGAGGAGGAGGGGGAGGGGGGTGGGGAGGGGGAGGGGGAGGGGGGATGGGAGGGGGAGGGGGGTGGAGGAGGGGGAGGAGGGGGGTGGAGGAGGGGGAGGGGGAGGGGGGGGGGGGGGGGGAGGGGGGGGGGGGGGAGGGGGGGAGGAGGGGGAGGGGGAGGGAGGAGGGGGAGGGGGGGGGGGGAGGGAGGGGGGAGGGGTGAGGGGGGGGGGAGGGGGAGGGGGGGGGGGAGGGGGGAGGGGGGGGAGGGGGGGAGGGGGTGGGGGAGGAGGAGGGGAGGGGGAGGGGGAAGGGGGGGGAGGGGGGGAGGAGGAGGGGGGGAGGGGGGAGGGGGAGGAGGGAGGGGGGGGAGGGAGGGGGGGAGGAGGGGGAGGGGGGGGAGGGGGGGGGAGGGGGGGGGAGGGGAGGGGGGGAGGGGGGGGGGGGGGGGGGGGGGGAGGGGGAGGGGAGGGGAGGGGGGGGGTGGAGGGGGGGGGGAGGAGGGAGGAGGGGGGGAGGAGGGGGGAGGGGGGGGGGGGGGGGAGGGGAGGGGGAGGAGGAGGAGGGGGGAGGAGGGGGGTGGAGGGGGAGGGGGGGGGAGGAGGGGGAGGGGGGGGGGGGGAGGGGGGTGGAGGGGAGGAGGGGGGGAGGGGGAGGAGGGGGGAGGGGGGATTGGGAGGGGGGGGGGGTGGAGGGGAGGAGGGGAGGAGGAGGAGGGAGGTGGGGGGAGGGAGGGGGTGGAGGGGGTGGAGGGGGGTGGAGGGGGGTGGAGGAGGAGGGAGGGGTGGAGGGTGGAGGGGGGGAGGAGGGGGGAGGAGGGGGGAGGGGGGGATTGGGAGGGGGGAGGGGGGTGGGGGAGGGTGAGGTGTGGGGGAGGGGGGATGGGGGATGGGGGATGGGGGGTGGGGGGGGGGGGGGGGGTGGGGATGGGGGGATGGGGGAGGGGAGGTGGGTGGGGATGGGGGGGATGGGGGGTGGGGGTGGGGGGAGGGGAGGGTGGGGGGGTGGGGGGGTGGGGGTGGGGGAGGGAGGGTGGGTGGGGGGGTGGGGGAGGGGGAGGGTGGGTGGGGGGGGTGGGGGGGGTGGGGGGGGGGGGGAGGAGGGGGTGGGGGGGTGAGGAGGGTGGGGTGTCAATGGCCGATACTCCCGGCGAGGCCACCTTGTCTGATCTCCTCCACTGGTGGAAGACCATCCGTGATTCTCGCCGGGAGAAACTCGACTGGCAAAGTGATTGGTATGTGAAGGTCAGGAACACCCCCACCTGTTTTTCAGTACTCTCTGATGTTCTGCACTCTTTCACCCTGGAGGCACACGGAACGATCAAATATCATCTCAATGGACAGTAACCCCCTTTACAGCATGCAGGCCTATGGCACATAACGTTAACCACCCCCCCAACCAAAAAATGTTCCACACATATATCTCCTGCAACTGGTACAACTTCCACAACATGAACAAGTTGCAACACATTCAATCCACAGGTTCCATCTGGTGCTGAGATCCAGAACTCAAACTCCTGCCTGGCAGACCTTTCCACTGGCACATTTACATTATTTAATGCCGCCACTAGTGTGCTAATTACACTTGCAGAGCCCAGGCGCCCATTGACCCTTTTGCCAACTGAACCCAGTTTTGCTCGTGGACCCCACAGCTGTTAATCTGAAATCTCCACCCAGGTTTGCCTTGGTCGGGTGGGACAGTCTCCGGGAGCCATCACTGGGAAGCAGGAACTCCCACCATTCACAGACAGGCTGGAGGGGAACCTGCGGGGAGTCTTTGTGGGGCCACTTATCCTCTGCACTGAGATGATACTTAAAAACAGTGGATGGTTGCTGCAGCAATTGCAGCTCTGCAGGTGGTCAGACTGAAAGCTGATGGAAGCAGTTAAACTTTCAAAATGTCCGCTCACACAGCCAGACTGATGCTGCTGACTTGCAGGGAATAAATATCTATCCAATTGCCTTTTAAGTATGGCACTTGGACCTCCAGTCCCATGAGATAGTGACAGAGTCGCTGACCTCCTGCCTGCTCCCACTGCATGATTTAATTGATTGGCTGCCATAGGATTACGCGTGGCCAATCATCCCACCTCCAAGTGGAAGGACACAACTACAAGATTCCACCCCATTGGGTAGGGGCCACCGCATCATGATTCCCAAGAGAACCCTGGATGAATTCCCCCTGCTCCCTCAATCCAAGGATGAGGAGGGTAATCCCAGCAACACTCCGAGCAGTATTTCACAGACTGGAGATCAAATCAGGGATCTCCCTGATATTTGTGGATCAAAAGTCTTGGACAACCGATCACCCTGGGACCATTTGACAGCCAAGGAAAGAAATATTTCAATTAAAAGGGAATTCACAAAGAATAAAAAAGAGTCACACTGCTCAGTTAATTGGATCTGGAAAACTTTGAACATTATTGAGACAATATTCAATTTTCCTTCCATATTTTTTAAACATTTATTTGAAGTATTTCCAAACCAGAATTTTTTTGAACACAACGTTTCACAGTTTTGTACATTTGTAGTTAAATGGCTTGTCTGCCGATTACAGTCATTAACTTTCTAGAGAAGTGACGGTGGTGGTCGTGTGGAAACTAATTTGTCTGCATAAAGATCACCTGACAAAACAAAAAGCCCTTCAAGCAGATTCCCGGCGTCTGGCTGAGAGTGGTTCAGGGGCCCAGCTGCTCTGATAGGCAGCCCCCCAGTTAGCAGAGGATATCCCTCACCATGTCTGGGGGAGGGATTGTTTGCTCTGGCCATATGACAGGGAAGAAAATAAGAGGTAACAGATGTGTCTTTCAAGAATGAAAGCCCAGAAAGTGTGAAAATACTTTGAACTGACGGCACCCACAACATGTTTTTGTCTAGCAATTAGCTCTCTAAATATTCCAAAAGCAGTAGCTTCTAAAGTGAGATAATTCTAAACCAGGCCCTTTATTGTATTGTCTTTTACTTTCTTGCAATGCTAGCTATAAACAGGTCAGAAATAATTAATATTTTAAAAGATATCAGCCATCAGACTGCGCTCCAGTAGGAATGCAGGTGTATAAGAGACTGGGGCAGCTTTTCTTTGGGACAGTAGTATAGGACAGCACAGTGCACTTGTTCCTATGCTTTCACAGGTTAACATTAATTTACAAAACTAGCCTGTTATGAGTTAATACCACAGATGCAGCCTGTTGTGGGCCTAGGGCAGGGCTCAACACCCTTAAGAGGAGGTTCACCTCTGTCCAAAGACGTTCATTATAAAGGTCAGGATATGTCTACATCTGACACTGGGCCCTCAGGTGGTACTTAAAAGTTTTAGAATAGGCCAGGGGAAAACGTTACACAGACACCACCAGGGTATGATTAAATTTTTCCCGAGTTTCCCTGCTCCCCAGTTATGTAACCTCCATTGAGAAACTTCCTGCACCTGCCTCCTAAACTGACTCTGAGTGCTAAACGCAATCACCCCGTCCCCAGAGTGCCATTTTGCTCTGTGTGCTTGGGAGTTAAGGTAAGTGTGAGAGGTCAAAACAAATCAAAGAGAATTGACTGTAATTTTGTTCTTAAACCTAACACAAGTTGCTGGTAACTTTCCTTCTTTACAAATTGCTGGTAGAAATTTGAAAATTCTTCAGATCTGAAGAAGGTAAAATCACAGTCCCTGAGTGGGACTAGCCAGAGGATTAATTTAGGGCAATTAGTAAACCAGTTCAGACTTCTTTTAAACAGAGGAGGCAGAGACGATGTAACACGCTAGCCAGTGCCTTAACACAGAGTGCCACTTTGCCCTGAATGCTTGGATGTTCGGGTAAATGTCAAAGTTCAGGAAGGCGGGAGACGGAGTATTGCTGTGTCTTGTTTTTCTTTATTGTTTCCACAGGCCAGTGGCAGCAGTTGCAGGACAAGGCGGAAAGAATGAATACATCTTTTGACCACACAGGAAGCAAGAATCTCAAACCTGTTGGACAACGGCAGGAGCTGAGGCTACTGCAGTGCTATCTCTTGGATCCATTTATCTGCCTCTCTTGCAATCAATATTCTTGGGATTACCATTTACTTGAAACTCAACTGGACTTATCACATAAACACCGCGTCTACAAGAGCAGGTCAGAGGCTATGAATATTGTGGCGAATAACTCACCTCCTGACTCTCCAAAAGCTGTCCACATCTATAAGACATAAGTCAGGGTGCAGCTCCAACAATGTTCAAGAAGCTTGACACTACCCAGGACAAAGCAGCCTACTTGATTGTCACCACATCCATAAACATTCACTCCCTCCATCACCGATGCTCAATAGCAATGTGCACTATCTACAAGATGCATTGTAGCAATTCACCAAAGATCCTTAGAAAGCACCTTCCAAACTCACATCCACATCCATTTAGGAGGACAGAGACAGCAGATACGTGGGAACACCAACACCTGAAAATTCCTCTCTAAGCCATTCATCATCCTGAGTTGGAAATATATTGCTGTTCCTTCATAGTCGCTGGATCAAAATCTTGGAATTCCTTCCCTAATGGATCAACCCACAGCACATGGACTGCAGTGATTCAAGAAGGCAGTTCACCACCACCTTCTCAAGGGCAACTAGGGATGGGCAATAAAAGATGGCCAACCAGCGACACCCATATCCCGTGAATGAATAGAAAGAAAAATATCACAGGTAAGTGAATGGCAAGTCTTTCTCTCTTCTTTCTGACTTTGCAAGTGAAAGCTTGGTAGGGTAACAGAAATTGCTGGAAGTAAAGATCAGTGGTATAAGTAAAAACAAATTTAAACTCTAAATTACATAAATTCTAATAAATAAAATAGAGGTATAGAGCCAAACGATGTGTTGTGGCTACAACACATGGGAACTAGTGGACCCCATTGTGGTTCACAGTGACTATATCTGTAGTGAGTGTTGGTTGTTCAAAGAACTTTGCCTCAGAGTTAGTGAACTGGAGCCTGAGCTTCGGATGTTGACATACTTCAGGAAGGGGGAGAGTTACCTGGTTGCTGTGTTTCAGGCGGCAGTCACATGTCTTAGATTAATCGTCTTTAATTCTGTCAGTAGTGAGAGATAGGAGGATGTGACTGTGAATAAGGCAGGTCCAAGGAGATAACACTGCAGGAACCTCAGCCCCTGCAGGGAATCAAGAATCTCAAACAGATTTGAGATTCTTGTTCCCTGTGTGGACAAAAGCAGGACTGTAGGGAGGACAAGCAAACTGACCACAGCATCATGGTTCAGGCAGCTATTCAGCTGGAGGAAAAAAAGACAAATGTAGTTGTAGTTGGAGATTTTATAGTCAGGGGAATAGACACTGGATGGGGTTTTATGGTCTCACTCATCATGAAACTGTAAATTCCTCCTGAGGTCAATGGACCTTCCTATTTGCATGCCCGTCACTCACTCCGATTCCTCTCACACCTCTTCACTCTCCAAACACACCCCATGGTCTACCTATGCCATTTCATGTTTCATTTACCCTCGTAGTCTCATACCTCTTATGCCAGACTATCCACTTCCATGCCCAATGATCCACTGTAGAGATTTTAGAAACTGAAGAACCCTATAGCATAAAGTGGTATGTATAAAAATTATCCATGAAAAGGAGCCATCATTTGGGAACTTTCTCCTATGTTTGAAAAAGGTCTGAAGGACAAGCTAACAAAAGTATCAATCATCAAGGTCCTTGAGAGTATCAAAAACCATAAATCACAATTCCTTGAAACCACTTAACATGTGTAAACAAACATTGTGAAATTGATGACAGAGATCAGAGAGCCTGAGCTGTCAATAAAAAAGATTCCTGCAAGGAAATAGGTGTTCAAGAATTGTAATAGCTGTCAGAGCTCTCAGGCGTAGGATGATTGACACTTTTATTAGTTAATTGCACAATTTATTTTTCAAGCATAGTAGAAAGTCCTCATTGAATTAGTTTTTAAGGTTTTTTTATGCATGACACTTTACACTATAGGGTTCATTGGTTCTAGAATGCATATAGTGGGCCAATGGACTTTGCTTTGCATAGGAGCCACGAGGAGATGGGTGGGTGGGTGGGGGTGTAATCTGACATAAATGGCATGAAGAAGACATTTTGAACTTGTATGAGACCTTTTAAAAGTCCCCTTATGCAGGCTAGGATCCATGAGTTCTCTGAGGGGCCATGAACAATGACTCTTTAAAAACCTGACCTGACTCCAGGAAAATTGACTCCCAGTCTGAACAAAGAAAGTTACAGTTCAGGAATAGGCCTTTCAAACCTGTGCTGACATGTTGGGGTGCTGGATATGGGCCACTGACAAGAACCAATCTGTACCCTTTAAAAACACTCCCAAAACTCAAACAGTCCAAGAATCAGACTGAGAATCCAAAAGTTGGCACCCCTCGCACTCCTCTGCCATTTTTAAAAAGATTCTTGAGTCTACCCAACTCAGTGAAAATCCAGGTCATATTGTGTGATTAAGACTTAGGAACTTCCTCCTGGGTCTGTACACAACTGCTGTTAGGGCTCCATCGGCATGTTCTGGCTTTTTCGTGTGCTGCCTGAAAAGGCTAACTTCCTGAACAGCTGTCCGATACTGCTTTGCCTCATCTTACACTTTCCCTTAACGTGTACAAGGGATTCCCATAGGTAACTACATTCTGCAGCTCAAATGATGTGTCTCATAGAATCACATCAGACCACACACATTCAAAGAGAAATCAAAAAGCTGAAAATAAAAATGAAAGCCAGACACAAAATGGGGAGTTGGCTTGTGAACACAAAATAGTCAGTCTTTCTGTGTTACTCATTCGCAGAGTACTGTGCCTCAGTGTGATCATGTGCTTGAGTTATGCACTGATGCTGAACTCAATCAATCCTGTAGGCTCATAACAGGGAATTTCAAATTGACTCTCGCACAGTCACTATGCTGGCTCACAGGGATGTGCCATTGTATTTGGGAAGGTTGATAATTCAAATCAAGTCAATGTCCTGGAACAGCAATCAGCACAGTAACAAGGAAATGAACAGAGCTGTATCTATGTAATAAAAAACAGACAAGTTGCTTTGCCAATTTTAAATGATCCCTAGCTGGACATTAGGTGTTTTGCCTGCCCCCAAATTTCAGTTCTTTCTTGATCTACTTACTTGGAAGTCCATGCCATGAGTAAATGTTCCAAAATGTCCAAGTAAAAGAAGCAGAGTGGGATAGCAGATTCAGTGGCAAGAGTTAGGGTGATATTTATATGATTTACCTGCTTGTTCACAAACCTCTTGCTGAGCTAAGACTTTTACTTACCCGACCGCAATGAAATGATGTGATGACAATACTCCCTCTCTCAATGTCAGTAAAAGGAAGGAGATAGTCATCAATTTCATCAATAATGTGGAGGACATGCTCCAGTATACTTCAACAGTAATGAAGTGGAAATGGTCGAGAGCTTCAAATTTCTAGGTGTCCAAATCAGCAACAATCTATCCTCGTCTCTCCGTGCTGATGCTATAGTTAAGAAAGCTCACCTCTACTTTCTCAGGAGGGTAAGGAAATTTGGCATGTCCATTGCAACTCGCACCAATTTTTATGGATGCACCAAAGAAAATGTTCTTTCCAGATGTATCACAGCTTGGTATGGCTACTGCTCTGACCAAGACCACAAGAAATTATAAAGGTCATGAATAAAGTCTAGTCCATCATGCAAACCACCCTGTCATCCATTGACTCCATCTAGACTTCCCACTACGTTGAAAAAGCAGCCAGCATAATCAAGGATCCCATGCACCCTGGACATATTCTGTCTCCTGTTGGGAAAAAGATACAAAAAACTGAGATCACATACCAACTGGCTCAAGCTTCTTCTCTGCTGCTATCAGATTTTTCAATGGACCCACTATATATTAAGCTAATCTTTCTCAACACGCTAATTATGACTGTAACACTACATACTGCACTCTCTCCTTTCCTTCTCCCCATGTACTCTATGAACAGTATGCTTTGTCTGTATAGCACGCAAGAAACAATATTTTTCACTGTATTTCAATACATGTGACAATAATAAATCAATTCAAATCAAAATTTACAATAACGCTTGAATCACAGCTAAATCCAGTCCAACTATAGTAAATTATTTGCCCTCTCCATTTTAGATTTTGGAAGTATGAGTTGAAACTTGTAATTAAAAGGGCAGCATTTTGGCACAGTGATTAGTACTGCTGTCTCACAGTGCCACAGACCTGGATACGATTCCTGCCTTGGGCCACTGTCTGTGTGGAGTTTGCATCTTCTCCACGTGTCTGTGCGGGTTTCTCCCGGATGCTCCAGTTTCCTCCCATTGTCCAAAGACGTGCGGGTTGAGTTGATTGGCCATGCTAAATTGCTTCTTAGTACCAGAGGGACTAGCAGGGTAAATGCATGGGCTAGGGGGATAGGGGCTGGGTGAGATTGTGGTTGACGCAGACTCGATGGACTGAATTGCCCCCTTCTGCAGTGCAGGAATTTGATGATATCTATGATAAAAATTACACTTTCTAATTTATGAAGCCACAATTGATTTAATAAACTTGCTGTGAATTGGTTCATAAATCCATTGAAATAAATATTTCAGCTAATCACTGCTGTTTTAAAATCAGTAGTCAAGAGAAGTCATTGGTAGAAATGCCTTGATGATGATTGAGTAACTGAAAGTGGAAGCAAACAAGTGCAGTCCCATTGAGGTGGTGAAGGGAAGGCATTGGAAATTAATGGCTTAATCAATAGCGTTAGAAGCTGCAGAGTGGATTAGAATGGATAACAGATCCTGGTGATCACTACATGCTGTTTTTGTATGTCTTTGGGAAGAATGTTGCAGTGCTGTGGGAGGGCCAATAATAGGATAACATGTTTAAGAACTTTGGAGAGGAAGAGGAGGATGGAGATGGAACAGTAATACATTTAAGCAGAGAGATATTAAAACCATCAATTGCCAAACAGCAACAATCTCAGTTAGTTTGTCTTGCATCTCTCTCGGATCAGAAGTTTCAAAGGTTAGGCAATGGGTCATTTCTTTCCCCCATTGAAACAAGGTGACCTGCAGAGACAGATTCATTTAATGAACAAATAAGATTAGGCAACAAAATTGTTTTGAGCTGACTAGTTAGGCTGCATTGATTCCTTTATATAAATGAGCCCAGTGTGATTTGAGTTAGGCTGGCATAATTACTGAGATCTATGAGATGTTTCCTGTCTCTTTATAGTAATTGTAATATCAAATCAGTAACTTGCTCTGTGGACTATGAATTTGGTCAGGCCAAAGATGAATAAAGATATGTATGATTCAAATCAATATGACTCAAAGTAACTACGTTTTTCTAGTCTAAATGGCATTTTAAAATAACTAAAAACTATTTAGATACACAGTGTAAAGAAAATAATTTAGCACAATTCTATTTCCCTAATGTATATTGACTGGTGGCCAAATGAAATGAAAAAAATCAATCGGTTCTTAACACAAGAGTTTGACAGATGAAGTGTTACGAAAATCAAAGTCGTCTTCACAACTCATGATGCCCTAATTTATTTCACAATCAATGAATGCATCTGAATGCTTAAAACCTATTTATAGTCTAAGCTTTAGGTCACGTGTTCTTATATCTCTGTGTGTGACTTTGTGTCAAACATTTTCTGGTAAGCAAGGAAGTTATGATAACCTGCATAAAATACTGGTGCAGCATCAGCTGGAGTATTGTGTCCTGTTTACGAAGAATATAAAGACATTAGCAAGGGTGCAGAAAAGACTCATGAGAATGATCCAATGAGGACCTTTGGCAATGTAGATGGATTGAGAAGCTGGGACCATTCTCCTTGGAGAAGGGGAGATTGCGAGGGGATTTGATAGATATATTCAAAATCGTAAAGCAATTGAACAGAGGAGACAGGGAGAAGCAATTCCCATTTGTGGAAGGATCGAAAACCAGAGGGTACACATTTAAAACAATTGATTAAAGAATCAATGGCTTCATGAGGAAAAGGCTTTTCATGTAGCGAGTGCTTAGGATCTCCACTGCCTGAGAGTATGGTACAGGCTTTCAAAGAGAACTCTATTTCAATGTCTGAAAAGGAAAGATTTGCAGAGTTATGAGGAAAAGGAAGGAATAGCATAAGGTGAATTGCCTTGTGCTCTGGAACTAATCATGCCCCTACCCAAGCTGTTCCAATACAGCTACATCACTGCCATTACTTGACAACGTGGAACGTTGTCCAGCTATGTCCTGTCTACAAAATAAGAAGTTTCACAACACCAGGTTAATTTGGCAGCACTAGCTTTTGGAGTCTTGAGCTCCTTCATCAGATGAGTGAAAACTTGTGTTCATTCATTCGTTGTTGTAGCAAATGCATGGTCTCCTCAATGTACCATGCTTAGGGATATCTTTTCCTGCAGCGTTAGCCAAGTTGCAAGAATATGTACCGTGTACCTGGTAGATGATGTTCTCTGGTGAGATGGTGGCATCCATGTCAATAATACGGTACTTCTTGCAGAGGTTGCTGTGGTAGGGTTGTGTGATGTCATTGTCACTGTTTTCCTGAAGGCTGGTATAGAGTGCTGAGACTCCATTATAACAAGGCATGCTCCTGGTTCAATTGCTCCATGTGTGCTGAGATTCTGTAGGAAGTCCACAGTGTCACGACAGAAGCTGGGGGGTCTTTGTACAATTGGTTTCAGATGTAGTCAGAGAGGTTCTCGCACAAAGTCTCATTGTCTGCTACGATGGGACGGCTGGGTATGTTGGCCTTGTGTATCTTTTGGGGGGGGGGGGCAATAGAGATCTCCACTTACATTATCTGTACCTATAAAGACGCGCATTATCTTGTAAATTGAGTTTGTGTCTTTATATGCCCTGTTTGAGAACACATGTCCTCGCTTGCCTGATGAAGGAGCCTGGGAATCCGAAAACTAGTGCTGCCAAGTAAACCTGTTGGACTTTAACCTGGTGTTGTGAGACTTCTTATTGTGCTTACCCCAGTCCAACGCCGGCATCGCCACATCATGGCTGTCTGCAAAAAGCAGGACAAATCGAATCAAGCCAATTACCATCCTGCCAGCAAAGTGGTAGAAGGTGTCAATGCTACTGAGTGGTAGTTATACAGCAATAAAGCTGCTCACTGATGCTCAGTATGGATTCTAACAGGGCCACTGACTTCAATAAAACCCTTTCAGCTAAGGCAGACTCCGTAATCATTAATATCGGGACATGAAAACTTCGTAATATAAAATGAAGAATAGCTTTATTGAGAGGATGTAAAACAATTTACAGTTACACAGCACTCCTGCTGCAAAAAAGTTGAAATTGGGAGGGGAGGTGAGAGTAGCAGCTCTTGACATCAACGCACTATCAACATCCGGGGGGCTGCCATTGATCAGAAATTAAACTAGATCAACCATATACCTATTGCTACTGCAAGGGCAGTTGGAGATTGGGAGTTCTGAGCTGAGTAATTCGCCTCTTGACCCACTAAAGCTTGTCACTTTCTACAAGACACAGGTCAAAAGTGTGGTGGAATACTCTGCACTTGCCTGGATGAGTGCAACTCCAACAACACTCAAGATCCTGACACCATTCAGGCTAAAGCAATTTGCTTGATCAACAGCCCATCCACTAACTTAAATATTCACTCCCTCCACTATTGATGCCTAGTGGCAGCAGTGTGTACAGTATTTAGAACATGCTGCAGCAGCTCACCAAAGTTCTTTCAAAAGCACCTTTCAAATCCAAACCTGGAGGGACAAGGAGAGAAGACACATGGGAACACCACTTACAAGTTCCACTCCAGGCCACCATCTGCACATGGAACATAACAACATTCTTCCACTGTCATTGGATCAAAAGCTTGGAACTCCCATCCTAACAGCACTCCAGATGTACCTGACTTAAGATGGAGTGCAGTGGCTCAAAAAGGTGGCTCATTTCTCAAGGGCAGTTAGCAATGGGTAATAAATATTAGCCATGCCAGTGATCCCCACATCCCATGAAAGAATAATAAAAATTAAGGTTCTTATTATGTCTAAGTCTCTTCATGGTCTCATGTACCCCTAGCTCTATAATAGCCTCCATCCTACAACAACTCAAAGTGTTCCTTTTGTTTGATTCCTAACATCTGTACAACTCTGTTTAAGCCTTCACATTTTCTTCAGTCACTTATATCTCACACTTTGGAATTCCCTTCTTAAATCTTTCCCTTCTCCTTCAAACCCCTCTTTAGATTCATTTAGGTTAAAATATTGGTCACCCTTCCTAATGTGTGCTTTGGCATGTATGTTTCTTTCCTTGTACATTTGTACCTTGCACCTTTTTTGCAGCAGGAGTGCTATGTAACTGTAAGTTGTTTTACATCCTCTCAATAAAGCTATTCTTCATTTTATATTACAAAGTTTTCATATCCCAACATTAATGATTACGGAGTCTGCCTTAGCTGCTGTAATCTCATAGTTTGCGGCCATTTGAATTTCAAAAAAATTTTAAAAAATCGACTCTTCCATTAGATTTAAGAGCAGAATTTGGCCATTCAGCCTATCAGGTCTGCTTTGCCATTTGATCATGGCAAACCCATTTTCTCTCACCTTTTCCCAAGTTGTTTTATAGCCTATAAGGTGCCTTTGAAGTATTGTTACTATTGTAATGTAGCAAATGCATCAACCAACGTACGTGCAGCAAACTCCCAGAAAATAATATTGAGTGAAGCTTCCTGCTGGAATTGTATAATTGGAAAATTAGTCTTGAAATCTTACTGATACACAATTGGGTTATGCTGGGAAATTACAAATAAAGAATAACAGAAGGCAAGGAAATGAACCTATATTGTGAGATGTCAGCCTATGATTGAAAATGACCAGAAAAATTTATTTTTATGTGTTGGTGGAGGGATAAAAATTGATCAGGAAGCCAGGAGAATTTCCCAAAGTGCTGCCAAGGGGTCTTTTATACCCACATGAGAGGGCCAACAAAACCTCAATTTAAGATTTCATCTGAAAGACATCCCTTCCCTTACTGTTGGGTTGTCAGTATAGATTTTCTACCAAAGTCCTTGGAGTGCACCTTGAACTTCAGCCTATCATACACATATCTTTGTCATCTCTAGAGTTGGTACTTCAGCACTCTCTTGGCTAACCTCTTGTTCTGCAAGTTTCAAAAGGCAAAAGTGCTCCCTATATGTATATTTCATGTTTGTGTTTAAAAGACATCACAAAGCTTGGACTAATTTCCTCATAAATATCCATGCTCCTGTTTGGAAATAATCACTTAGGTTACTTTGGAGCACTTTTGAAATGTGATTATGCAGCCAGGCACTGGAATTGTGCAGGGGAAAAATTTAAAAAGGAGCTGTGATAAATATGTAGAAAAAATATAAGGATAATCTTTTCTATTTTGAATTACTATTCTGCTCCATTACTTTTTCTCCTGGTGTATGGGAGGTGTTTGTCATGGTGTATTTATCATATACACTGTAGCAACACATAGGTTACAGCTGTAGAACAATGAAAAGAATTTCACACATCTGTGAACAATTTTGCACACGATTAAGGGCACTTCTTTGATTTTGTGCTCCTGGTTTGGATCCATGTCCACCAGGATTACATACTGAATTGTGCTGCATTAATTTCCACCAACTAATTTTAATGCTCATTATGACATGTGCACCACAAACATGCCTGACCTTCCAATGTGCATTCCCAATGGATGAAATACCTTGTTGGAATTGCATAGTCAGAAAATTAGTCCTGCAATCTCATAGGTTTGGAATTGGGTTGCGATGGGAAATTGCAAGCAAAGAATAATTGAAGGCAACTGGGAGGAAAGAAATCCATGCTTGCCAGAATAAGGTCAGACAAATTGGCGCCCTCTCACACAGCAATGGTGCAAAGCAAGGGTAAGTTCTGGCACTGATCTTAACAATCTTCTTCAGTATGATGCTTCAAGAGGCACAGACAGGTATGAAAGCGGGCAGCTTCTGAACAGATGGCTGTCCCATCAACCTGCAACCACTGTTGGCACATACCAAAACCACAGAAAAGCTTATCATGGAGCTTCTGTTTGCTGACAATTGTGCCCTTCTGGCACACACAAGGGATAATGCAGCTCATTGTAAACTTTCTATGAGGTAGAAAATATCTTTTGACTTTACTACAGAAAACAGAGGTGCAGTACCTACCACAGTTCTGACAAAATTACAGTGCACCACAGATCAGCATTGATAGCAGTAACCTCAGCACTGTAGAAAAGTTTACCTAATTAGGTAGCATTATCTCAAATGATGGTACTGTCAACAAGGAGATAGATAATCAGTTGTCCAAAACCAATTCTCCAATGGCTGCCTGTTGAAGCATGTCTGGTAACCATTCACTGCACATCTCTACCAAAAGTTAAATGTGTAGAGCGATTGCATGGGTCTGAATCACGGATTCTGAAGGAGACAAATGCAATTGTTGGAGTGCTTCCATTAATGCTATTTTTGATCCATCATGACTATTAGTTTGTAATGTAATGACTACATTACAAACAATATAGTCCTCGGCAAAACAAATCTACTCAGTAGATTGCATTCATTTACAATGCCAATTGTGCTGGGCAGGGCATGCATTATATATAAAGGATTCCAGATTGCTAAAAAAGCATTACTTTATGGTGATCTATGCAAGACTGAGGTATGCTTTGCAAATGCTTCAAAGACCAGCTGAAAAGAGAACACTTTCTGGCCGATATTGCCCAACAGGTGTGAGACGGAAACACTGGTGCAGAACAATCTGGAAACAATTAGGAAAGGCACCTACAAGTTTGAAAGAAATCCATGCGAGGCTGCAGAAGGAAGGTACGGACAATGGAAGGAACCTGTTCAAGCCAGCTTCCCTTCAAACTTGGAGTCCATATATCCCAACTACTCAAGATCTGGCAGTCAGAAATTGACTTCTCGCAGTGACGATCATTTCAACTACCACAGGGATAAAGTTTCCTGACGTGCATTCTTCTGAATCAACTACTTCCCATGGTGGAAGAAATCCCCCCACAGGCACAGAGGGGGATGTTTCTGGCTTCTACCAATAGTGGGATCCTAGTCTTACTGAAGTCAACAGGGATTTGAGTGTGGAATGCCGCATCCACTGCAAGAATACTGGCCATGGCAGGACCAAAAGGTTTGTGCTAGCTTTGAACTCAGGTGGGCACAATAAGAAGTCTCACAACACCAAATTAAAGTCCAATAGATTTATTTGGAACCATGGGCTTTTGGAGCGCTGCTTCTTCATCTGCCAGAGGAACCTCTGACATGGTCATTTTTTTGCCAGACAAATCCAAAGAAAATGTCGAGAACAGCACCAGGAGCTTTTCATTGCATTCATGGAGCCCAGCAAAGTATTTGGCTCAGTAAAGCCTCACGTGGCTCTATGGATTGTACTCCAATGATTTACATGTCCAATTCTACAGTTGTCATCATCACACTACTGCACTGCAGTGAGGCCCGGATTGTGCATCAGCAACGCAGAAGTGCGCTAGAGGAATTCCACCAGCGATGCCCCTGCCGCATCCTTCAGATTCAACTGGAGGACTGTTGAACAAATGCTCGTGCCCTTTCTGAAGCCAACTCGACACGTATTCAATCAAAAAGAATAGACTGGATCCTGTGGCTGGATGGTTGTAAAGCTTCTCCCACACCAGATCCTGTTTTTGCAACTCTCAAATGGCTAACATTCCAGGGGAAGGACAAAGAAAATGCTTCAAAGAAACCCTGGAGCTCTCTTTGAAGCACAGCAGCATTGATATTATTAACTGGGAGGGATTTGCTACCAATCATTCAAAATAGCGACAGTGTGTCTATGAAATAGCATCTCCCTTGAGTCACAACCTCTTAAAGATGAGGTAGCATGGTGCCAAGGAAGGAAAGAAAATCTTGCAATCCAGATTCCGCTGCTTCATGGGACATTCTGCCCAAAGATCAGTGGCTTGAGGACCTTCTTGTTCATAGAATCATGGAATCTCTACAGTGCAGAAAGAGGCCACATGGTCCATCGAGCCACACCTAGTCCCGTAACCCTGTGTATTCATCCTAGAGTCCTTGACACTAAGTGGCAATTTACCATGACCAATCCACCTAACCAGCACATTTTTGAAATGTGGGAGGAAACTGAAGCACCTGGAGGAAACCCACACAGACATGGGGAGAATGTGCAAACTCCACACAATGACCCAAGGCTGAAATTGAACCCGGGTCCCTGGCACTGTGAGGCAGCAGTGCTAATCACTCTAGTTGCCTTAATCATCAGTCACAAGAAGATCCATGGCAGAAATTTGTGACTGGACATAAATGACATGAGCTAATAATATTTGAGATCTGTAGACTGATCTTTGCCTCTGCTGCTGTGTTTGTATCTGTGAATAGCACGATCTTGAGATGAAAGTTGCAAAATAGTTTCCCTGACTTAAACTGATGGGGTATAGCTCAGCGTTAGAGCATTTGACTGTAAATCAAGAGGTAGTTGTTTCAAATTTGAGTGTCCAATTTAGTGTTTAGGGTGACATATGGCAGAGCAGTTAGCACTTCTGCTTCACAGCACCAGAGACCTCAGTTCAATTCTGGCTTTGGTCAACTATGTGGAGTTTGCAGATTCCCCTTGTGTCGGTATGAGTTTCCTCTGAGTGCTCCAGTTCCTCCCACAATCCAAAGATGTGCGGGTTGGGTTGATTCGCCAAGCTAAAATTGCCCTTTCATGTCAGGGGAAGTAGCAGTATAAATATGTGGGGTTATGGGGGATAGGGTCTGGGTGAGAATGCTGTCAGTGCAGGCTCGATGGGCCGAATGGCCTATGTCTGTACTGTAGGATTCTATGACTTGTGACTGAATTTTCATGTTTGGAATCAAATATCACGAGGGGTAATGGACTTAGGGTGAGGTGGGTAAGGTATAATTTGGATGCTAGAGAGAGTTTTTTCACACAGAGGGTGGTGGGGCTATGGAATGCGCTGCCAAGTGAAGTGGTGGAGGCAGGTACTCTGGAGTTATTTAAGAGATACTTAGATGGGCACATGAACAGAATGGGAATGGAGGATATAGAAGACTGATTTAAAATAGGCCTTGGGAGTTCCCTGGGAAGTGTGTAAATTGTGAATGATATTGATGTATTTCTGTTTTATCCTACAGGTACTTCGGTCCGCCTTGTTGTCTAATAAGGGGCATACATGCGATGGGTCATGAGAGAGCTGCTCTTGGATTTTTCGAGAGTAGTCTAGTGCTTCATGTTGTTAGTGTATGCTTGAACTGGACCAGTTGATGGGCAACACGACATCTCAGTGACTATTGCTGTGCTGTGCAGAAAAATGGATTTGGGCCTGTGTCTGTGGGAGTTTGCGCATTCTCCCCGTGCTTGCGTGGGTTTTCTCTGGGTGCTCCTGTTTCCTCTCACACTCCAAAGATGTGCTCTTAGGCTGATTGGCAAAACAAATTCTCCCTAAATTGTCTCACAAATTTGGTTCCAATGCAGATTTCTATAAACATAGACAGGGATCATGGGTAGAAGTGGGAATATTGGTGTGGCGGCGCGGGCTCGTTGGGCCGAAGGGCCTGTTTCCCATGCTGTTTTGTTTTTTGTTCTTTGTTTTCAGAATTTCAGATAGCCCTCAACTGGCATCCACCATTCCTGCTGGAAATAGAGTGGAACTTGTGGATGTAGGTAGACAAGGATAAAGGATGCAACCAAGACACAATGCCATTCAAGAGCATTGCTGCTGTTAGCAAACCATGGGGGTACAAATCAGGAGGTGACCATTTCCAGAAAGCAATTTAAAAATGCCTGTAATGGTTAATGATTCTACAATTGGTATGATGGCACAGTGGTTAGCAGTGCTGCTTCACAGCGCCAGGGACCCAGTTTCGATTCCTGGCTTGAGTGACTGTGAGAAGTCTGCCCATTCTCCCCATGCCTTGGTGGGTTTCTTTCAGTTCTCTGGTTTTCTCCCATAGTCCAAAAGACATACTTGTTAGGTAGATTGGCCATGCTAATTTCTCCCTCAGCATCTGGCCGGAGTGTGACGTCAAGAGATTTTCGCAGTAACTTCATTGCAGCATTAATGTAAGCCTACTTGTGACACTAATAAAATAAAAAAAAGTCCTAACTCTTAAGTGACTTCTAGCACTTCCATTCTAGCTAGGGTAGAAAGGGTAACAGAAGGTAATTGTGAACGATATTGTAGCTACGGGAAGAGAAAGAGGCACGCTCGCAGGAATCTTTATCCTCTCGATAGAGTTTACAGGCTCAGGACAACATACCAGCAATCCTATGAGGAACACTACAGAAGGATGTTGCGCCTCTTTGGGGAGGCAATAAGTGAGTTGATTGCCTCAAGATTTAGAATTAACAACCGCAGCTAGCACAGCATTGCCTTTTTGTAATCCAGGTCACCACAGATTTGAACTTCTTTGCCTTCTGCCTCACACCAGTGATCAGTGACAACAGTTAGGCTGGAGGTCATTAAGCAGCTGCTTGATATTGTGTTTGCTGGAGGAAAGAGTTCCCATCTGGACATTTGGAAATAGCCAATTGGGACTCAGAGACTCGCACAGATTGCAGGATTGTTCCACCTCATTAATTTCACCCACATGACCCTGCAGGCTACTTAGACAGCCTCATGGCCCTCATGGAAAGAGCCTAGATGAGAGTAAACCTGGAATAGTATTTTGATCTCCATATTTAGGAAAGGACATATCTCATGAAACCTACAGAATAATGAAAGGCCTGAATAGAGTGGACGGGGAGAAGACACTTCCAATCGTAGGAGAGACTTGGACCCGAAGACGCAGCCTCAGAGTAAAAGGATAACCATTTAGAATTGAGATGAGGAGGAATTTCTTCAGCCAGAGGGTGGTGAACCTGTGGAATTCATTGCCACAGAAGGGCGCAGAGACCAGGTTATTCAGTGCATTTAAGGCAGAGATAGATATGTTCTCAATTGTTAAAGGATCAAAGATTATAGAGAAAAAGAGGGAGGATGAAGTTGAGAAATTTATCTGCAATGATTGAATGGCGGAGCAGACTTGACAGGCTGAATGGCCTAACTGTGTTCCTGTACTTTATGGTCTTATACCATACATTGGAATCAATGTATTGGGTTCATTAGATAAATCCCAGGGATGAAAGAGTTGTCCTATGATGAGCGGCTAACAAATTGGGTCGATATTGGAGTTTAGTTTAAAGCTTATATTTTAGTGTCACAAATAAGCTTATATTAACACTAAAACATAGTCACTGTGAAAACCTCCTCGTCACCGCATACCGGCGCCTGTTTGGGTACACTGAGGGAGAATTTAGCATGGCCAATGCACCTAATCAGCATGTCTTTCAGACTGTGGGACGAAACCAGAGCACCCAGAAGAAACTCACACAGACATGGGGGGAATGTGCAGACTCTGCACAGACAGTGATCCAAGCCAGGAATGGAACCTGAGTCCCTGGCGCAATGTGGGCAGCAGTGTTAACCACTGCGTCACAATGCCATCATGTTACTTCTGAAGGCACAGCTTCCACACAAGAGTCTAGATGAAAGGTGATCTTATTGATACATTCAGGATTGTGAAGGGGCTTGATAGGGTAGATATAGAAGCATTGTTTTTCTGGGCTGGAGAATCTAAAACAAGGGCATTCAGTGTTATGATAAGGGACTGATTGTTTGGGACTGAGATGAGGAGAACTTTCTTCACATAAACGATTGTGAATCTTTGGAAGTCTCTATCCTGGAGGGTTGTGGAAGTGCCATTGGTGAATATATTTAAGGCTGGGAATGACAACTAAGTGAACTCACAAAGAATTTTTAAGGAGGGGCAGTTGGGAAAGTGGAATTCAACCCAAGGTCAGTCATGATCATATTGAATGGCAAAGCATGTTAAATAGGCTGTTTGGTTTCTTCTGCCCCACTCTCTTGTTGGGGCCAGTCAGGTAGGCCTAGGCAACCCCATATTCCACTCATCTAGTTATTGGGGTGGCATCCATTACTGTACTTCTCAACTGGGTGCAGTGCTAGCAGTAGCCACTTTCTCCCAGGAGCACTGCTGAACGCCAGCCCTCAAATTGACCAGCAGCCCTTGGAAGTGGTCTCCTCTCGTTGAAAGTGACAGGAGTCCTGATGGCAAATTATTAGCTGTTGGATAGGCTTAAAATACAACCAGTGGTCTGGCAAATGACTGAGAAGGATTTTTATCATCTGTGTATCATTCAGGGGTGTGCCTGCTTTCCAGGCAGCTGCAATGACCCTTCCATATGCACAAATCGCCATCCTTCCCACTCTACTCATGAACATTGATTTATGATAGTCAAAACTATTAGGGCCTGTGGTGTGATTGAAGTGCCATCCATTTAATCTCCCAGCCTGGAGAAGATGCTGGAGTCAGAGTTTGCATGATAAACATCCCTGATAAACAGACTCCTGCATGGAGGGCACCCGCTGAGGTGATCACATGCTCCTTGGGTGCACCAGAAACAGACACAAGTTGGTTGTGAACTCCTCCATGCTCACTGACTTTATAGTGAACTCTTATATGCAGTACAATACATTCAGGAATTACTGGTACACCAAAAAATGTTTCTTTTAGAGATCGAACAGCATTAATTGCCCCTTCAATAGACTAGGATTAGGGCTGCCAACTAAGATTAAATGCATTCCAGGAGATTTCACTATATGACTTGTTTTCCCCCTCCCCCCACCCCCGCACCGCTCCAACCTTTAGTCAGCCAATACCCATCCTTGTGACATACTAACTTCCCACACTAATTGGAAAGCAAAAAGACTCTACCAACTGGATGATTCTTGACTTTGGCCAAACAATCCTTTTTTCTCCCCATTTTCATGATCTGGCGCAGCACAATTGTTAGCACTGCTGCCTCACAGCAGGGACCCAGGTTCAATTCCCAGCTCGGGTCATCTGTCTGTGTGGAGTCTGTACATTCTCCCTGTGTCTGTGTGAGTTTGAGTTTTGTCCGGTTTCCTCCCACTGTCTGAAAGAGATGCTGTTAAGTGTATTGGCCATGCTAAATTCTCCCTCAGTATACTCAAACAGGTGCCAGAGTGTGGCAACTAGGGGATTTTCACAGTAACTTCATTGCAGTGTTAATGCAAGCCTACTTCTGACGCTTATTGTGTATCTGATAAAGAGAAATGTTCAAAGAAAATGACATAAAAAAGCTTTTTTTAATGTCATGATGATTTTCCTCTAGGGTTACACACAGCTGTATCCCAGAGATTGATCCTGAATTCCTGGAAACTCCACACTAATCCTGGAGGATTGGTAACCCTATCTCAGTTCCAGATGTGCTGCTGCTGGCTTGTGATCTGTGAACTATCCTGTGCAGATCCCTTGAGCTCACTCTCTCTATACCATGCAATATGTTGATTTCTGTGCTGAAGGTTGGAAGAGTTAGTGCCAATACATCTTCAAAAGAATTGCCCCTCCTTTGTGCTTGAGTTGGCTGTTGGAGCCAGGGAAAGGGAAAAGGGACAATGATTAGCATAGAATGGTAAGAGGATGATGTGATAGCTGAGAGGGAAGACTTTGCAGCACCAGGTTTTCATGCTGTGTGTGTGAGCATGCATGCAAGAGAGTTAAGTAGAACAGGAAGGAAATAATGCCTAAAGGCACACTGCTGCGCATGGCTTCCAGCCTCAGCATCCCCACTCTGTGCGCTCTCTTTCTGTCAGTCATGTAGATGGCTTTGTCCTCCACTGATGTCAGATTTTACAAGATATCAGTAGCTTTGTCATTTCTTGGAGATTCCCTTCAACTGTGCATCAGCTTCTCCTTGCAAGAGAAGTGGGAGGGGGATAATGTGTGCTCTGATGTAGGATTCTGAAGATGTGTGAAACAGCTCAGCATAGTACACTGGTTCACCGGGAGAAAAGCAATCGTGTATAAAAGAGCGGAATGGCAGGTGTTGAACACATGAGTGTGAGCAGAAGGAGCTTAATAAAGGGAATATGACAAGAACAACTAAGGTGATTTCAGGGGCTATATTCAAAGCTGAATAGATGAAGCATTCGCAGCAAAACTGATGAGTTGATAGCACCAAAATAAGTGGAAAAGCAAAATGTGCTCAATTTATCATTGAATTTGTATCTGGAATGCCATAGGAATTGGTTACTTGGAGCCTGAGAAATTGGTGGGGACAAATTAATATCTTTTTTTAAATTCATTTCTGGGACATGGACATTGCTGGCTGGTAGGCATTTATTGCCCATTCCTAGTTGCCCTAGGAAGGCACTTTGCTTTGGAGTCACATTAGACCAGACCAGGTAAGGACAGCATGTTTCCTTCCCTAAAGGACATGAGTCAACCAGATGGGTTTTTTGGACGATTGACAATCGTTTCATAGTCATCAATAGATTCTTAATTCCAGATGTTTTTTATTGAATTCAAATTCCACCATCTGCCGTGGTGCGATTTGAATTTGGGTCCCCAGAACATGCGCTGAATTTCTGGATTAACAGTTTAATGATAATATCACTAGGCTCCCCACGTTATTGTGTAGGGGCTGAAAAGTAAGGAACCAGCTATGCAAGATGGTCAAAACATGATGAGAATGCCAATAATCAAGTGGATGACAAGACTGATTGTGGCTGATGTCACTCACTCGCAGCATCAGCCAATGGCTGAACTTCAAGGAGGTAGGTTTGGCCTATCCAGAGCCAATCACGCAAGCACAGCATGCACAGAGTGGGTGTACAAAATTGTGCCCCAAGGTAACAGCTAGCCACCTCAGGACAGAACAGTCTGAGAAACTACTTGGAGAATGAAAGGAAGGAACAGATCACTTGCTCCTTTCTGGCTCTCAGACAGACGCAAGCAACTTTGCTCATGCGGGCATCTGAATACAATTCTAGCTGAATGTAAGATTTTGGAATGCTGAATAAGCAGTAAATTGGTTGTCTTGAGATGTTGTTACCCAGACTAAATCTCTGGATCAGAATTAGGGAATTAGCCCACATTAATGACTAAGGATTCACCAGCGCAAGGCCAAAGGGAATATTAACAAACAAAGAAGAGGTGTGAATGGCAGAATCATGAACAGCTGCCAACTGAAAACCACACGAAGGGAATCAAAAAAAAGAGAGAAACTAAAATGACAAGATGCAAAGGTATTGAATTCAGCATTGGAGTTTGAAGGCTCCAAAGTCCTAATTGAAAGACGAGCTACTGTTCCTCTAGCTTAAATTCACTGGAACACAATACAAAGGTGGGAAGAGCAAGGTTAGCATGTCAGTAAGGTTGAGAGTTAAAATGACAAGCGATTGGAAGCTCAGGGTCACGCTTGCAGATAGAATAGAAGTGTAAACCCAACAGCCATGAAATCTGCATTTGGTTTGCCCAGTGTAGAGGAGATCACGTTAGTGTGTAGCAAAAACAAGTAAAATGCTGTCTTGCTTCGGAGGAGAGTTTTGAGTCTTGGATAATGAAAAGAAAGGAAGTAGAAGAGCAGCTACCACACTTTCTTGGAAGATGCTGTGGGAAGGGGAAGGAGTGTTGGTGTTGTTTGAGGAGTGGATTAGTGTGGCATTGAAGGAACAGTCTCTTAGGAGTACAGAAAGGGGAGAGGATGAAAAAATGTTTTTGCTGGTGGCATCATGCTGGAGTAGTGGGAATGAAGTAGGATGATTTGTTGAATACAAGTTGGAAGGTGAGGGCAAAAAGAAAAATCATCATAGCTCTAGGAGGCAGAGGAAGAGGTAGAACATAAATGGAATGGATATGGTTGAGGATTCTGCCAACTATGGTAGGCAGAATCCTTGATTGAGAAAAAAGGACATTTTGAAGCACTAGCATGGAATATCGTATCATCTGAACAGATGGCAACAGGTTTGCACTAGCAGAAAAACAAAGAGAATCAAATAAGATCCTCGTATAATGTGGGCTTCACTGGCGAGGCCAGCATTCATTGCCCTTCCCTAATTGCCCTTGAGAAAGTGTGGTGAGCTGCTTTCTTGAACTGCTGCTGTTCGTGTGGTGGAGGTACATCCACAGTGCTGTTAGATTGGGAGTTCCAGGCTTTTGACCTAGGTTGTGACAAAGTGTGCTGTGGAGTCAATGAGATTACAATGAATATTGGCTGATAGTTTATACCCAGAAATAAAAACAGAGAAGTAAAGGAAGGGAAAGGAAACCCATATGAAGGCTGGATGAAATTTTCCAGTTCCAAAAAATCTACATGTCAATCATACATTTTGGGACTGCACATTATTGTTTGTGTAATATTCATGATAGCATTGGATTGAAAAGAGTTGGGAAATTTTCCCAACAGAAACACTGCCAAGTTGTGGCTTGACAGGACTGTATTCTTTGCATGTATCATTGCAATGCAATGGATTTTATAACAACAGCAACTTGCATTAATACAGTGTTTTTGATAAATTGAAATGATCCTACACCAGTCACAAGTTCCACTACAGCCCCCAGATACCTCTCAGCCCTCTCTGCTACTTGAGCAGTCATGATGCTGGCATTGGACTGAGGTAAAACACAAAGAAATCCTACAACACCAATTTAAAGTCCAAACAGGTTTGGACTTTAAACTGGTGTTGTGGGATTTCTTTGTGTTCTACTTGAGCAGTGCAGCAGGTTGGGAGAATCCCGGCCATAGTGTTTTTAGTAAATTAAAACCGTCCCAACACAACTCAGACAAAACTTAACACCACATGAAAAAGATTGAGGACAGATCATTAAAAGCTTGGTCAAAGAGCTAGGTAATCTTTGATTATTTTAGAAATTATGCACTTTCAGAGCACTGCTTCTTCATCAAGTTAGTGGAGAGGTACCCATCCACTCATCTGAAGAAGGAGCAGTGCTCCGAAAACTCATGATTTCAAATAAATCTGTTGGACTTTAACCTGGTGTTGCAAGACTACTTACTGTGCCTACTCCAATCCTAAGGCGACATCTCCACATCATATTTTGGAAATGGTGAAAAACATCACATTAAAGAAGCTTTGTGGAAACTTCACTTTCATCTAAAAATAAAAATATTGTCAGCAATCACACTTGAGTGTTTTCACTCTCTGTGTAGCGAAACAAAGAGAATTCTTGATGTGGTTATTATTTATCCAGATGGTATTTTAGCAAGAATATAAAGCAAACGATCTTTTGCATTACTCACATTAGGAGAGATTCCACCATTAGATAATGGTACAATCAAATCAGTTGCTTTTAATATTAGGCCAGAGCTTACATGAGTGCAATTATCTCCCAAAAACTTATAAAAGGAAATTCATAGGGCAAGATTTTTGCGTGGTGGGTGAATTTTCCTAATCCATGATCCTGTCTCCATTGTGATGTGCCCATCCACCCTATTTTTATGCCAGGGAGGTGGGTTTGTGGTAGATACTGGCCCATCAATTCTGAAAGCTGTAGAAACCAGAGCGGGTCTGGATGTGGAGGCAGGTAAATCGTGCTGCGGGTTTGTTATGAGACATGCCTCTGACACCATTGCTGGAAGGTGAGACTGAGGAGGAGATAGTTGACTCAGTTCTGTGAGGTCATGTCTAACCCTCATTAGTAGTGGAGTAGTGAAGATTTCTCCGGCTGTATGTGATGGCCAATAGCTCTTTAGGTTTGGTATAGTAGGCCCAGTTTGAGCCAACCCTATGGAAGCTGTAAATCCCTGATTGGCTGCCTTCATTTTCTCATGTAACTGCAGCACATGGCATGGTTGATGCTCATCCCTGCTCTCCCACCATTGCACCCTACAACAATTACGACCAGGAGTTCAGTATAGGGTGTCCTCTGTGCAAGCAGCTTTCAGTCAGAAGACCCCCCAATTGTAGCAACTTGCAGGAGGTGTAAAGCAAATGTACATTTGTTGCCTCAAGCCACCTGGCACCTCACACCTGTCATCATGCTTCGAGTGCAATGGACTGCTGAGTTATGGCCATTCATTATCTACCCTTGTCACACTGACCATACAAGTTAGGAACAGGGATAGGCCATTTGGCCCCTTGAGCCTGCTCCACCATTCTGAAAGATGACCGGCTAATCATATTGTGGCTTCAACCCTATAGTTATCCTACCCCAAATAACCTTTGACTCCCTTGTTAGTCAAGAAGCTATTCATCTTTACCTTGAAAATATGCAACGACCCTGTCTGCACTGATTTCTAGGAAAGAGAATTCCAAAGAATCATGACACTCTGAGTCCAAAAAAAAATAATCTCGGGTAGGATTTTCTAGTCTTGCTTGTCCTGGGTCTTTCTATGGTCTGCCCATCACCCAGTCTGATTCCCGTGGTGACTGTGACAGTAAAATTCCAGCCATTATCTCTGTCTTAAGTAGGAGACTCCTTATTTTTAAACTGTGTCCTTTAGTTTTTGTGTCACCTAGAAAGGGAAACATCCTTTCTGAATTCATCCTGTCAATATATTCAATATATTTCAATAAGATCCTGGCTGGGTGGGGTGGGGGGGGGTGGGGGACGACTTTCCTCCCTCTCAGTAGTGTGCTTCATGGCAACTGGAGGTAACGTACTACTTGCTGGTGCTGAGATCTTATGGTCCCACCGTTGGCAATGGGGTTTCCCGTTGAATGCACCCTTCGCCATCAGGAAGCCCATTGGCAGGGGTACACTGTCGCTGGGACCATAAGATCCCATTGGCATGAACAGCAGCAAGATTTTAGCACACTTTTCATTTTTCTAAACTCCCTTTCTGGCCAACCTTTCCTTAAATTATAGCTATCTCTTCTCAGGTATCAGTTGAGTGAATATTCTCTGAACTGCTTCTAGCACATTTCTATTCCTAGTTTTATATTCTCTTCCCCTTGCAATAAGCAACAACATTCTGTTGCATACTAACTTTTCCTGATTTGTGTACCAGGACAAACAGATCCCTCTGTACCTCAAGTTCTGCAATCTCTCTGTATTTAAATAATACGCTGTTTTTCTATTCTTCCTGTCAAAGTGAACAAGTTCACATTTCCCACATTACATTCCATCTGCTAATTTTTTGTCTGCTCACTTTACCTACTTATTTCTCTTTGCAGACTCTTTATGACTTCTTCACTACTTCCTTTCCTATCTATCTTTGTGTCATCAGCAAATGTAGCAACCACACATTCGATGCCTTCATACAAGTCATTGATATGTACTATAAATAGTTGAGGCCCCAGCACTAATTTGTGTGGCACACTGCTCACCACATCTTGCCAAGCCAAAAAAGAACCATTTATCCCTATTCTTTGTTCCCTGTTAGCCTGCCAGTTTTCAATCAAGGACCCAGATCATCTCTCAGGTATCAAGAAGAGGAAGAGATATCTAAGGATAAGCATCACATCAGACAAGCGTAGATAGCATTGCAGATACTTATGTTTCAGTGAGTTCCAACATGCGATTAGAGTGGGGGAGGTCACTGTCTGAGTTACAACACTGGAATGTAGAAGGAAGTATCAGAGTAAGAGGTATTTGTGCAGGAAGGGGGAAGGCACAATGATGATCTGAGGAAGAGCCTGAAGCGTTTCAGAATGGAGCTCAATGCTTGGAACACTACAGCAGATGTGCAGACAACGAGCAGAATTCCCGGTGGGAATGTAAACTCATGCTCTGTGAATTGGAGGGTCCCTCGCACAGATGGCACTCAAGCAGAAGAACCTCACCCAGGAGAGATTGGCCAACCTCATGGAGATCACACGTGGCAGCATCTGGAAAGCATTCATGAGCAACATGAGATTTTGTAGAGGGCAGAATACCCTGAATAAATAACCTGGACTAATCCATTCATATCATCAGCACTGATCTACATAGAGCAATATCAGAAGCTGCAGACTCAAAACAGAACAATTGTGTTGGTATGAAACAACAGCTGGAGGGATGGCAGTGTATTCCAGCTGTGGAGGGGATGGCAGTGTGTTCCAGCTGTGGAGGGGATAGCAGTGTGTTCCTGGTGTGGAGGGAATGGCAGTGTGTTCCTGATGTAGAGGGGATGGCAGTGTGTTCCTGGTGTGGAGGGAATGGCAGTGTGTTCCTGATGTGGAGGGGATGGCAGTGTGTTCCTGGTGTGCAGGGAATGGCAGTGTGTTCCTGATGTGGAGGGATGGCAGTGTGTTCCTGGTGTGGAGGGAATGGCAGTGTGTTCCTGATGTGGAGGGGATGGCAGTGTTCCTGGTGTGGTGGGGATGGCAGTGTGTTCCTGAAGTGGAGGGGATGGCAGTGTGTTCCAGCTGGAGGGGAGGGCAGTGTGTTCCTGATGTGAAAGAGATGGCAGTGTGTTCTTGATGTGGAAGGGATGGTAGTGTGTTCCAGCTACAGAGGGGATGGCAGTTTGTCACAGATGTGGAAGGAGTTGTAGTGTATTCCAGCTGTGGAGAGGATTTCAGTGTGTTCCAGCTGTGGAGGAGATGGCAGTGTGTTCCTGATGTGGAGGGAATGGGAATGTGTTCCCGATGTGGAGGGGATGGCAGTGTATTCCAGCTGTGGAGGGTATGGCAGTGCGTTCCTGATGTGAAGGGAATGGGAATGTGTTCCCGATGTGGAAGGGACGGTGGTGTGTTCCATCTGTGGAGGGGACGGCAGTGTGTTCCAGCTGGAGGATATGGGAGTGTGTTCCAGCAGTTGACTCCCTCCAGACAGCCTGAGAGCTTAGGTTGTGGAATTGAGGCCATTTAGCCCTTCCAGTCTGCTCCAGTGTTAAATCGTGGCTGATTTATCATTGATGAAGTCCATGTTCCTGCCTCTGTCCATAATCCTTAATTCCCCGATTGAATACAACGTATTGATCACAGCCTTGAAAATGTTTAAAGACTTGGCTTTCACAACTTCCTCGGTTAAAGAATTCCAAAGATTTACCACTCTTTGAGAGAAGAAATTCTTCCTTTAATCGATATTAAATGAGC
Source organism: Sphyrna mokarran (assembly GCA_024679065.1). Classification (NCBI taxonomy): domain Eukaryota; kingdom Metazoa; phylum Chordata; class Chondrichthyes; order Carcharhiniformes; family Carcharhinidae; genus Sphyrna; species Sphyrna mokarran. Next base: position 41,860,171 of record JAGIQG010000015.1, read on the forward strand.
AATCTGTTGTTCCGTGATTATGTCCTTTCTTCCTATACTCTCCATATGTGGAAACATCCCAGCATTTATCTTGTCCGACAGCCCCCTCAAAAATCTAACATTTTTCAATCACATCACCTGTCACTCTCTAAGCTCCAAGGAGTACAGACCCAAACTATTTAATCTTTCCTCAAACCTAGAATCATCCGAGTTGCACTAAATTGCCCCCTTAGTGTCAGAGGGATTAGCAGGGTAAATATGTAGGGTTACAGGGATTGGTCCTGGGTGGGATTGTGATCGGTGCAGATTTGATGGGCTGAATGGCTTCCTTCTGCAATGTAGGGATTCTATGATTTATCCTTCTTTGAACTGCCTCCAATGATAATATGTCTTTCCTTGCACCATTAGGCCAAACTCTACACAGTATTCTAAATGTGGTCTCATTAGTATCTTGCACAGCTTCATCAAAACCATTTTTCTTTTATACTCCAGCCACCTTGACGTAAAAGCCAGAATTCCACTTCCCTATTACCTTCTGTATGCTTCATTTCAGGATTTCATGAACAAGGATCTCCCAAGTCTCTTTGTGCCACAGCTTTTTGCATTTTCTCTTTATTTGAATTATAAACTGCCTTCTCATTCTTTCTTACAAAATGTGTGCAACCTCGCATTTTCCCACATTGGATTTCATTCTGCAATTTTCTGCCAATTCAGTTAATTGTCAATATCTCTCTGTAAACTATTTATATCCTCTTTACAACCTGTCTTCCCTTCCATCTTTGTAAAATCTGCACATTTGGCCACAGTGCACTCTATTCCTTCCTCCAAATCATTAATATGGATAATATTAATATTAATAAGAAAATCCTTCCTCGGATAGAACAACAAAACTGCACACAATACTCCAGGTGTGGCTTCACCAACACCCTGTACAATTGCAGTAAAACATCCTTATTCCTATACTCAAATCCCCTCACTATAGAGGCCAACATACCATTTGCCTTTTTTACTGCCTGCTACACTTGCATGCTTACTTTCAGGAACTGATGCAAGAGGACTCCCAAGGTCTCATTGAACATGCACCTCTCTCAATTTGCATCCATTCAAATAATAATCTGCCTGTCTATTATTGCTACTAAAATGGGCAACCTCACATTATACTGCCACATTATCCACATTATACTGCCTCTGCCTGTCCAAATCACTCTGAACCATCTCTGCATCTTCCTCACAGATCATTCTCACACTCAAATTTGGATTAATACTTTAATTCTCATGTCCAAATCATGAATATATAATGTGAACGCTTGGGGTCCTATCTCCTGCAGTACTCATAGTTACCGTCTACCAATCGGAAAAAGATCCATTTATTTCTAACTCTTTGCTTCCTGTCCATAATCAACTTTCTGTCCATTTCAAGACACCACATGAAATTCCATGTGCTTTAACTTCACAAAGTAGTCAGCTATGTGAGAACTTGCGTGTGATTTTCCAGCTGTGCTTGCCCCAAGACTAGAAAAATTCCACCTGAGGTCAATGGACTTTTGCATTGTCTATGTCCCGCCTGCTACGATTTCTGTGGCAGACAAAATGGGAAAATTCTGTCTCTTGTGTCTCTACTCGTTTGATAATGATCTACATCTGAATGTGCCTAAAATTAAAATGCACTTGGGCCTTCTTCTGTGAGTTTCTTAGAGGAGTGAAGAAGTGACCAGCCATGCACCAGGAGAATGAGATGGAATAACTGAGGCAGGTATGTCTTCAAAGCATTATGAAAACTGCCTGGGAATCGAGAGCACATGGGCAAGAATCTGTTCCTGTGGTCATATACCAGCAGAACATTGATAGAATGAAAAGGCTTCTGATTGCTGATTCTCAAATGTCTGACAGTGAGATCTCATTGCGTATCCGATTATTCCTCTGCAGCTGGGAGATTGAATCTGTGGGAAAATGATGAAGTCTGCCATCAGCACAAGCAGGGCTTCTGTGTTATGCATTGGTAGGCTGTTGTTGTAAAATGCTGCATAGGTCTAAGCAAAGCCCTAGAATGAGCCAGGAGCAAAAAGCATTAAGGTCGCTATCGCTTGACTGCTTCTGGCACACCCTATTGACGATTGGTTCAAGGTGTCAATCCTTCTTGCATGATGTACAGATGTCTGTAATCATTTGGAAATATGCAGACTGCTGGCGCTCTAATATTTCCAGATAGCTGCTCCTAATACGATATATCCTGTGCTTGCCTGTCCTGATGACAGTCTCTCATTGCCCCGCACACTCTTGCAGCATTCATTTGCCTGCCTCGATGGCCCAGATGCTTGTGGGTGCTGCTCCCATTTTAGAATAGAAGGGTGCCTTCAGACAAGTAGAGTGGCAGGAATGCTCGGTGCCCACTTTACTGCCAGATATTGCTGCACTAGTGGAGGTGACCACAGCATTATTGCTTACCACTTCCAACTGTAATTCCAGAACTTCGAACAGTGATGTCCTGGTGATTTAAAACAAACAATTACCAGCTTGGGGTAACTTTGTGTAAAGATTCACACCTTCAGTCTGCTCTCCAAACACATTCGTGATTTCCCGCTGAACATGCTTCCAAAGTCCTTCAATGCATCGTCGAAAATGATGAAAATAAGGTCTGGAAGCTTTTCAGATCTTACAAGTAATGGAAACTTCAAATTCTCTACAAACAAGAATGGCGCCATTCTTTGCAACTCTGATAAAAATATGTGGGTGTGATCTCTTATTTTCTATTCTTGTTAACATTTGGTTCTTTGCTCATGTTTAATGCTAGCGTCATATCCAGGTTAAAATTCTTGTTCAGATCCTTGGGATAAACCTCTTCTAAGTAACCATAACTATTACTTAACCAATTATATGTGGCAGTTATTCCTGTTTAATCCAATCAATCTCTATTCAGAACACGGAGCTGTGTCCGTTGCTCAGCCTGGAAATTGGATGACAAAATGGAGGATCAGGCATACCCACTTGGCGACCTCGTGTGCCCCTTCCTGCGAATCATTGATGGGTGTTAGGGAGGATCTAGGAATTTTGCTGCTACGCCCCTTCCCCCTTAATGATTGTGAAATTACTATCAGGTGCAAGATTGAAGTCACCCCCTACAGTAAAGGCACCACCGCTCGAGACTGACACGATGTACCTCAGCCTCATCAATTCTAATGGACCTGACAAACATCCTCTCAGCCTCGGCAATCTGTCTGAAGCTACGTTGCTGCTTTTAGATTTTCGTATAACACATGTCAGCCAGCTGCTTCAATCTTGCTGCCTGGTTCTCTCTCCCTAAATTGCCCCACCTCTCTTTCCATCTTTGAGAAACTTCCTTAATGAGATCATGCTGTCAGATTTGGCAGCTTCTCTATGTTTCCAGGATTTCTAGGTTCCCCTCTATTCCATGACTATACTCCTCTGCACTGCTTTCATCACCACCCTGTAAATATTGAGGCCAACGTATTTGCTGCAATGTAACTCTCTCCTGACTTCCCTATTTTCAAAGCTTAAGCATATTTTACTAGATACTTCCCCTGATCATAACTGCCTTCAGGTATGGCAAAACTATTTTAAAATAATCACATCCCAACAATTTACCTCAGCAGATTGCCAGTGAAGGTCATTTGTCAAATGTCATTTGGCTGTATTATTATTCAATGCTAACTGATTTCTTACACTAACTTGATGCAATTTCTTCGTCAAAAAGCAGTCCACGTGATTTTGTCCACTTTCAATTTGCAATGCAAACTCTTATTCTGTTTAGTGAGGAATCCAAAGATCATTATTTCTGGATTAGAATCCTTTTGTGTAGCCAAACAGCATATTGTCCCCAGCTAAAGTAGATAATTTGCACTGGAGTTAAATTACCAAACCAAAGACCACTAAAGCTTAAGGATCTCAAAGGGCTCTCGTTCTAATCCATCAAAGCCTTCAAATTTCTAACGCATTTTGTTCCCTGTGCTAATTCTCTGTGATGCTGATGTTGCCGCAGCCATTTGTTGTGCAAACCTTTTGAGATCTGAGGTTTCCACTTGTGGGAGCTGATAATGACTTTGGCCACCAACTGGCTTGACTGGTGACGCTCCGTCTTGAGAAGAAAGGGAATGACTCATTCTTTCCCTGGTAAAGGGAAATAAAAAGCTAAATGTAAACGAAAGTGGAGTCCAAACAACATGGGCTGCCTTTCATCTTCACGCACCCTAATGATCTGCTCCTAATGAAGGCCTTTTAAAAACATTTACCATGGAGATGTTTCTGATCGCCTTACTGTACTCTTATACTGACTCCGAAGGGGATACTTAACAAATGAAAGCTACACCTACCCTGCACAGTCATGTATGGTGCATTTGTGAAACAGGTTTAGTAAATGTCCGATAAAAAATATGCTAATATTCTAACTTTTCTGTAGATCATTACAATAAACAAAAATCCGACAAGTGAGATTGTGGCCAACTTAATTAATTTTATTTCAAAATTTAGTATATTAAAGTGCTGGCTAACTGCAGAGATAAGAGCTTAAGGATTAATCTGACTCCTTGGTGCCCCTTTTAATCCATTTTGTTAACTGCTTCTAAAGAAGGAATAAATGAAATGCCGTGCTCAGCCAAATTTCAGACATCTGAGCATAGTGTGAAACTCCAGGAAGCTATGCAATACAGATTGCCCTGGAGTTTGCTTCATTCACTGGGTAAGGCACAAGGAGTAATGATGGAGAAGTGGGAGTGAAAATTTTACAACAGAGCACATAGTTCCCTGTCAAATTCATTTTAAACTCAGTTTTGACAGAAGGGAGCAAGGGCATGCTCGCAGGGAATTCAAACTACTAAATGATAGTTTTACAATAGCCTTGTGGGGAAAGACACTGATCTGTGTAGTGATATAACCTTGGAATACCCAAGAGGCCACAAGTCTAATTGGAGTTAGCCTTTTTGCTGCATGCTCCAACAATAATGCATTTGATGACTAATCATGGTAATTGATCTTTATCAGATATGTCTACAATAGACGTAGACAACTGAGACATAGGGTGAGAAAACTTGCTGGTGATAAAAAGCATTGTGAACTCAGATTCAAAATTTTCCTGTTCTCCCCATTGTGGCATATTTTGCAGATTACTCCCCCCTCCATCCCACTGCCCCCATCCCCCTGCGCCCCCCCCCACACACACAACAACCTCTTCTATAAATTCACTACTCCCTCTTGGAAATGATGATGTATGTTAGTTTTGTATTCATCCTTTGGGGACAGGACATGCACTGTAGTTCCACTGCTCTGGGCAAGATGGAACTTTTGCTATGTAGTTAGCACTGCTGCCTCCCAGTGCTGGGGACCCGGGTTTGATTCCAGCTATAGGTGATTGTCCGTCTAGAGTTTGCGTGTTCTCCCTGGGCCTACGTATGTTCTCCCCCCCATCCCAGGTGCACCAGTTTCCTCCCATAGTTCAAAGACTGGAGGCACAATGGTATAGTGGTTAGCACAACTGCATCACAACACCAGGGACTTGGGTTTGATTCCTGGCTTGGGTCACTGTCTGTGCTCAGTCTGCACGTTCTCTCTGTGTCTGTGTTGGTTTCCTCCTGGTACTCCGATTTCTTCCCACAGCCCAAAAGACATGCTGGTGAGGTGCATTGGCCATGCTAAATCCTCTCTCAGTGTACCCAAACAGGTGCAGGAGTGTGGCAACTAGGGAATTTTCACAGTAACATCATTGCAAAATTAAAGTAAGCCTACTTGTGACACTGATAAATAAACTTTAAAGATATGTCAGTTAGGTAGATTGGTCAAGATCAATGCATAGGGTTACAAGGATAGGGGGGAGTGTGCAAGGTCAAGTGCTCTTTTGAAGGGTGGCTGCAGATCCGATGGGCTGAGTGGCCTCCTTCTGCATCATAGGGATTCTATGGAATTTTGTCCCATTTAAAATATCAATAACAATCATTCTCTTCTCTTTCCTGGTCAGAACATATCCAGTTTAATTGCTTCTCATATTGCAGTGCTTCAGTTATTCTGGTTAGTGTCTTCTGTATCTTTTCTCTCACTGAGTTTCTTTCCCCCGCGTTCCAAGTTTTTGTTAAGATGTACATTTTTTCGTTAGTGCAGCCACGCATGCATTTGTATTTTTAATTAATTACAAATAAAGAAGAACAATGTTTCTTTGCGATTTTTCAGAATTTCAATGACTTGGGGATTGTTGGATGAGGCATTAAACGCTGAGCGCTGTGAATTGGATTTTTTATCTCACCCTTCAGATTGTATTATTTGTATTCTGCAAATTGTTGCTCGTGCAAGCTGATAACAGCTTGGTGAGGTCAAAGGGCATTTGGCTCCTTAGTCCCACAGTCTATCTCCCTAACCAGTGAAATTTAAAGATAGAGAAAGGAACAGATTGAATGGAGAAGAATAAAATAGGGTGAACTGGAGTCAAATTAGATCAAGCAGGAGAAATATACTGTTGGAAATAAAGATTGGATTAAGAGAGAAAGGGGGCAGAGAGGAAAAGTTAGAAAAAAATAATTAAAAAGTTCTCTAAACAATTTATTACCTGCCCAAGTGAAATTTCACAGTTTCTTCTTGAGCCTTCAAGATTAGGTAGCATTGCAAACACATAAATCTCATTATTCAAAGGGCCTTTTCAGTCTGAAATAATGGTCCTAAATGTCTGCATCAAGCTTTCTTCATTTTTATGTTGCATATTTTGCAATTTCTTGATACTCATGGGGAGGCAGTTTAATGAGTCCCCATTTTTGCAAAGCTAACAGCAATTAACAACTTGTAAATGCATCCTTTCCCTGCCATAAATGGTTGTTTTTCTTACACACTAATTCTGCTCGGCCTTGTAAACTCATAGGCCAGGATTTTCCAGTCTGCCACAGCGGAATTCTCCGTGGCAAATGCAGTGAGCCATTCGTACTGCCATTGACATTAGCTGGACTAGAAGATTCTGCTGGTATTTACCAGTTACTTAACTGATCTATGGAGCAGGGTGGGGGGGCGGTGAGTGGAGGCAGGTCAGTCAGAAAGTAGTGAGGAAACAGCAATTTGGGATCCCTCACACTGCGCTATCACTAGGTGGACACCCAATCAGGTACAGAGTCAGTCTGTGCAGGTGAAGAGAGGAGAAAATATGTTCAGTCAGCTGGGTCAGAGGCAATTTGTTCAGGGAAAATGGGAGAAAGACAGGTTGATGGAGGGGAAGAGATAGTTGATCAGAGAAGCGAGGAGATGGATTACTTGAAAGGGAGGAGATGGTTCGACCAGGGAGGAGAGGATGGTTTTATCTGGGAGAGAGAAGATGGGCTGATCAGGGAGGGAGGAAATGGATTGACCAGGGAGGAAGGAGAAAAACTAATTGGTGTAGAGGAGATGGATTGATTAGGGAGAGAGGTTTGGGGGGGTGGGTAAAGTCAAGGAGCTTTTGGGGCAGTGAAGGCCTTGGACATGGTGGAATGTGATGACAAGATGGGGCAGTGGTGCGGTCAATGCTTGTTGGCTGTTGGAGGTCAATTCACCATTTCTTCCTCATCACAGGTTGTCTGATTTGCATATTAATAACGGCATGCTGTTCAAACACCAAATTTTCAGTCCAATATTCCCATGCAGGTATCATTGACAGGAAAAAACATGAAGCAACACAAATACTTGAGGGCTGATTTTATTTTAACACAGGGCGGGATTTTCCACTCTGGAGACAGTGTTTGATAATTTGAAGTTAAGTGAGGTCCCCAAGAAGGAGTAAGCAACACCAATAAACTTCAAAGTCATGGAAGAAGTAAAGCATGCTAGGTGCATGCCAGTTATATACATTCGTAAAACAAAACATTGACATTCTTGCTGGCGGGGATAGCAGGTGAACTTAATTCTGCCAAGGTTGTCTTTTAATGAGTCTGAATGATATGCAAATAAGACATTGATTATCAGGAAGCTTGGCCCAATTGTAAGAGGTCATGGAAGTTTTTTTTAAGCAACACAGCACGGGAAACAGGCCCTTCGGCCCAACGAGCCCGCGCCGCCGTCATACTATATAGTAGCAAATACATTATCCTATTTTAATATTCCTATATAATAATATATATATTATTCCTAATATGGAAAATTTTCACCATAGGGACAATTTGTTTCCCAATCAGCCTAAGAGCGAATTTTTGGGTTGTGGGAGGAAACCGGAGTGCCCGGAGAAAACCCACGCAACCACGGGGAGAACGCGCAAACTCCCGCAGACACCGGCCCAATTCCAAGTGTCTGCACAGCCACATCGATAGTCTCTGAGCTGTCATGGTGCCCTTCAGATGGTCCACATAAAGCACTCATTTACGACATGAGGTACCAGGCAACCCATGAATCAACATCCAAGAGCTGTACCCGCACCACCTGCCGAATGCATGCTCAAATTATGGACCGAATTACCTGTGGAAAAAAGCCGTAGTTAAACAGTCCTAATATATCCCTCTATCTGCATACCGCTCATGTGGCTGTCCAAGAGACCCTTAAACAGCCCCAGCGTGCCTGCTCCCACCACCTTACTTGGCAGTGCATTCCACACCCCCACTACCCTTTGTGTGAAAAACTGCCCTCTAATATTCGTCTTATACATAGCCCCCCTCACCCTATGGCCATGACCCCTCGTCCTATCCATTTCTGAAGGTGGAAAAAGTTTACCTCCATTTACTCTATCTATACCCCTTATAATCTTATACACCTCTATGAGATCCCCTCTAAGCCGACGTCTTTCAAGGGAAAACAACCCCAGTCTATCTAATCGTTCCTCATAAGACAGTCCTTCCATACCAGGCAGCATCCTGGTAAACCTCCTCTGCACTCTCTCCAAGGACTCCACATCCTTCCGATAGTACGGAGACCAGAACTGGGCGCAGTATTCCAAGTGAGGCCTAACCAAAGTTGTATACAACTGCAACATCAAACTCCTACTCTTGTATTCTATACCCTTTTCTATGAAAGCTAACATACTAGACGCCTTCTTTATCACCTTCTCCACCTGTGAGGACACCTTCAGAGACTTGTGAACCTGCACCCCCAAGTCTCTCTGCGTCTCTATGCTCCGTATAGTTTTACCTTTTATCCTATAATTCTCTTCTACATTTTTCCGGCCAAAATGCATCACCTCGCATTTTTCCGGATTAAATTCCATTTGCCATCTATCTGCCCAATCTACCAACCTGTCTATGTCCTGTTGTATTGCCTGACACTGCTCTTCTGTACCCGCCAATCCAAGCATCTTGGTGTCATCAGCAAATTTGCTGATCTCACCACCTACCCCTACTTCCAAGTCGTTTATGTAGACCACAAATAGAAGAGGACCTAGTACTGAGCCTTGTGGCACTCCACTAGTGACAGGCTTCCAGCCGGAAAAAGAGCCTTCCACTACTACCCTCTGTCTCCTCCTCCCGAGCCAGTTCTCGACCCATCTACATACCCGACCCTGTAAGTTGGGGGAACAAAATTTCCAACAGTTCATCCTGCAGTCAAAAACAGATCTTTTTGCCTCCTGCCAAATAAAGTACCCTCTACATCCCTCAATCCCTGCTCCTGGCAGGACAAGACAAATCTGCTATAAACTCTGGAAGAAGTAGGTATTATGGACTGATTGACCTTCTACCTTCCTCTCCTCTTTCTATGTACCATATCATGGTGCTAACCTCATTTTCAATCTTCTGAGGGAACCTATAAATGCTGTTACGAAGCGTTCATATGAGAGGGTGGACCTTTGGAGATAATTTTGCAGCCATTTGGTAAAGCTTTGCAACTTTCTCCTCTCATATTATTTGAAATTAAAAGCATTCAAATTACAGTTTGTAAACTGTTTTTAATGAACCAGTGCTGAATAATAGCTATTTCATGCTATCAAAGATGCTTTTAATGTGTGCAGTCTTCATTTGGTTAGATGCGATTCACGCCTTCAAATGGTGTTTCATGCTGTTGAACAAATATTTATAACCTTGTAATTATTTCAGATTTCTGTTCACTTTTCAATCAGGAAGCTGGAATTCCATCTGGGAAAAGACTTGGCCTGTGTGATGTTACACAGATGTTGCTGCTGTTTCTTTCCCGAGGTCAAAATTGTCCTGTTAAAAAAATAAATCGAGTCAAATCTTTCCCCACAAAGAAGTATTGCAAAATCAATACCTGCTGTATTTAAATTAAAGTAGGGAGGAGAGGCAACCCTCTGCCGGGAGTTTTCTTAAATTAATACTAGGTTTACCCAAGAAAACACCTCTGGAATCGGTCCACTCCTAAACTCAAAGAAGCAGAATCGAGTCTATTACTGACAGTTCCCAGCAATTGCTTTCTACGTTAAAGCCTGAAAGTATTTTCCAAAATCCGGGTTTCCTGAGAAATAAGGGACTATAAGTAGATTCTACATTCTGTACAGACTTTTCAAAATTATATTAGCGTTAGGAAAATAACAACCTTCTTTCCTGGAATTCCATTGTTCCTGTGCCAGATGTTGGTACTAGAACCTGAAAACTCTCTTTACCAGAGGCACAGCCACGTCAGTGGCTGCAATTTTAATAGGAACTCTCAGTTTTTAGCCACTTGATGGTTCCAGTCAGCCTGAAGGTGAGATGAGCCTCATCTCACTGTGGGGCAGCATGGTGGTACAATGGTTAGCACTGCTGTCTCACAGTAAGAAGTCTCACAACACCAGATTAAAGTCCAACAAATTTATTTGACAGTAAACCCACAAGCTTTTGGGGTTTGCCTCCTTGTCAAGTGAGTGAAGAGTTCTGGTCTCAAACAGACCATATAAAGGTAAATTACAGTTTACCTTTAATTTACAGAATACTGATTAGAATGCGAGTCTTTACAGCTAATCAATTCGTAAAGGTGCAGACAATGTGAGTGGAGATAGCATTAAGCATAGGTTAAAGAGATGTGTATTGTGTCCAGACAAGACAGTAAGTGAAATGTTGCAAGCCCAGGCAAATCATAGTGCGACATGAACCCAAGATCCTGGTTGAGGCCATCCTCATGTGTGTGGAACTTGGTATCAGTTTCTGCTCAGCGACTCTGCACCGTCGTATGTCATGAAGGCGCCTTGGAGAATGTTTACTGAATGCCTGTGACCACTGAAGTGCTCGCCAACAGGAAGGGAACAGCCTTCCCTGGTGATTATCGAGCGGGAGGAAAAGTCTCACAGCACCAGGGACCTCTGTTCAATTCCAGCCTTGGGTCACTCTTTGTGTGGAGTTTGCACAATCTCCCCTTATATGTGTGAGTCTCCTCCGCGTGCTCTGGTTTCCTCCTACAGTCCAAAGATGTGAGGGTTAGGTTGATTGGCCAAGCTAAATTTACCAGAATGATAGGGAGTGGGATAGCTTGATCTTGGGTTTGGACATAGCTCTGCACAATATTGAGGGTTGAAAGGCCTGTACAGTTCTATGTTCTATTAAATGACCCTAATGTCAGGGGATTAGCAGGGTAAATATGTGGGGTGACAGGAATAGGGCCTGGGTTTGATTATGGTCGGTGCAGACTCGATGGGCCGAGCAGCCTCCTTTTGCACTATAGGGATTCTATGATTCATACTTGAATCATTGTGTTAAACAGGCCATGGATTTTAGTTGGGCCAAAATTTCCTGTCTGGGTACAACAGGACAGGAGCAACCAGTGTTGGGATTTAATTGAGGGCCAGGATTTCTCCAAGTTTAAAATGTCACTGCCACTTACATGAAGGCAAAACCCTCAACTGTAAACAACATAGTCTCGAAACTGGATCGTGCTGCATGCATTTTATAGGCAGGATTAAGCTGTCATAGAATCATACAATCCCTGCAGTGCAGAAGGAGGCCTTTTGGCCCATTGAATCTGCACCAACTCTCCAAAAAAGCATCTTATCCAAGCCCAATCCCCTTGTCCTATCCCAGCAACGTCATGCATTTACCATGGCCAATTCACCTGATCTTCGCATCTTTGGACTGTGGAGGAAACCCAGTATAAATAATGACCCGAGGACGGAATTGAACCTGGATGTCTGATGCTGTGAGGCAGCAGAGACTGTCAAAACAACACAGATAGTGAATGGCCTGTGAGCTCTCATTCTGGGCCAGACATACATGAGTTTCTCAATCGACACCTAGGAGTATATCGCTGAAACTAGTGTGAAGGTCCTTTGCATAGCCTAATCAGGGGCAGTGTCTAAGTCTTCGCATTCTGCACGCTGTCATTAGTTTCATCGAGAGGCAATCGCCTGAAAGGCAAGCTAAAAAATCTAAATGACTTTATTGGGTATCCAATGGACTCCTCCCAGATCCACATTGAAACTACAAGATGCTCAGAGCCACCTCTCGTGACCCTCCTGATTCCCTCCCCTGCCCATTGAGATGTTCACTGCTATCTAAGCCAGCTGATTATACTGTAGCTGGCGATCAGCGCCTGGCACTGCAAATAGCAGCTGCAGTTGCAATATTATCCTGAGGAGGCCATCCGACCACTTTGCTCTGGTCCTGCTTTGACCTCATCAACTGTGTGCAGCAGGTAATGCACCACCATTGTGGCCCCATTTGAATTTGATGCAATTTCTAAGCTGCTAAATCTCCCTAATGTGAAGGGCATTTGTGAGAGATGCCAGCCACATCTTTCTGCATTTGAATTCATGCTGCTTTGGAAGCTGTTAGAATCCATTTGTTATCCAACAGCCTGAGATACTTAAAGTCGCTCAGCCAAATCAATGTGTCAGATTTGTTGCTTGGAGACCAAGGCTGCTGACCCACTTGGCTGATGACATTATTATATCATTCGTAGACTGAGAAGAATCAAACCTTTAGTGGCGTATGCATAATTATTGATCACGCCATTGCTTTACCAGTCTTGTGTCCATTGTTTTGTCAATGGTGTTGCTGTAAAACAGCACAGCAGGGGATGTATATATTCATAATTCAAGACTTTTCATCCACAGAACATAAAAACGCAAATCACCAATCATAAGCAGGATATTCAGGAGAAAGAGGAGGTTACACATGACAGCTTATCTCCCGCAGCAAGTGAGATCCAGAAGTAAAGGATCAACCACTCTATTTCAATTGAAAAGATACACAATACTTAGTTACAGTAATGAAATTATTAAGGCTTTGTACTGTAGGTGGATGGCATACGTACAGGTGTAGGCCATTCAGCCCCTCAAACCTGTTCCACCATCATTCTTCACCTTTCATGATTCGTAGTGAAACATAGAAAGATAGAAAGATTTATGGCACAGACAGAGGCCATTTGGCCCATTGTATTTGCACTGGCTAAAAATGAGCAATCCAGATCTAATCAGGGTCAGTGTCTACTTCAGCCCCCTTCGTATTGTGCTGTCATTAGTTTTGTTGTGCAGCAAGTTAAATAATCTAAGTGACTTTATTTTGGATCCATGTGGACTAGCCCGCTCTTGGCCTATGCTCCTGTAGGTTACAGCACCTTAACTACATATCCATTATCCCTTCATAAACTTACTGATTAAAAACCTAAGCCTTGAGCTATTGCTCGAATCTGGTACACTTCTCAACATTTCAGGGTATAAATCTTGGTTACTAAATAAAAGGGAATAAAAGGCCTATGTCTATATTAAATCACATTTTCTGATTGTTTCTTCATTATGTCTTATTGCCATTTCTTATCATTCAGCTTATCTGTCACAATGAAAGTTTTCGTGTGTGAGCCTAATGTATCCATGGCTCCAGTGGCAAAAGAAGCAGAGTGAAGGAAGATACGCTCACTTTTTATGGCACCATTTGTCATAAAGCAAGAGATTTCAAAGGTTCCATTGAAAGGGAGAAGTTAATTTTCAAAGGTAAGTGAATGGGATGTGTGGGAATGAAGTTGGGGGTGAGGTTCAGACATCAGCGAATGCTATCTAGACATTTGTGAGTGGCGGGGTGGGGGCAGCGGAGGAGATGGAAATCCAGACATGGGGAGGGGTATCCAGACATTGGGGGACGGTTGGGGGGGAGTGTGCTGGGGGCAGGTGGCAGTCTGGATATCAGGAGGAGGGCTCCAGGCATGTCAATTGTGTTTTTTTCCTCTTCAATTTCTTCCAGAATAACCATGAGGGTAAAACTGGCTGAATTATCAGAAATTAGCACTTTAAATCACTTAGTAGAGTGGTTCCCATCCCAGGGCAATTGTCCAGAGGAAGTTAGCACTTGCAGGCATTTGCTAGATAAACCCTGATGTGGGAACATCAGTGAAGGATTTCCCAGCGCATCACTGGGATACCCCCCTCAATCCTGGGAAGTCAGTAAGTTATACCCAATGAAAAGCTAAAATTAATAACAGGCAGGAAATTGAAGCATTTTTCATGATCCTAAACCTTGGTGACCCTGAATCAGAGAGGAAAAAGCATTGATGTGGAATAGTTTTCTCTTTCCCCTCCATAAGCCTGGACTTGAAGCAGAGATGGGAAGAGAAAGAATAAAGCAAAGTGCACTGACGGTGGCAGAACATATCAAAGAAAGCAATGTTAGTGAATAAGATTAACAGAATAATTTCTAACATGGATTCTGTTAAAAACTTTCATGTAACATTTCAGATACCAACTGCTGTCGACCGAGAATTTTAGGCTGTGATTCTCATCGCAGTTATTCATCCAAATTGGCTCTATGTTTAGATTCTGATCAACAGTGAGTTGTTCCACAGATAAACAGTATTCAGCAAAAAGTGGTTTCATTTGAAATTCTCTGAACTCTTTGTACCTAATTCTTTCTGTTTTCAATCACTCCTTAACCGACTGCCAGAATATTCTTTACACTATCATGTAAGTAATGTGAGTGAAACCTTTGCCAGCTCTTTATCCACTACTCTGAACACCCTGGAGATCAGAAAACATTTTTGCTTATCCCTGAATCCGTGCTGGATGCCAATGAATACCAGATTTTGCACTCTATTAGAGAGGAAGTCAGATCAGTTTTAACTGTGAGAAAGCTATTGGTTTCCTGCCAAGTGAATCTCATTGCTGATCAGCAAAAGGCAGCTGCTTCCATTCCATCTGTGTGATGGGAAAATATCTCTTCAGCACTGCTATTGACCAACAAAGACTCTGAAAACATCCTTGAATCCGGGGTGGTGGGACTTATCACAGGAGTTATCAAAACAGGCCTCCAAACTCCATTGCGTTGTTTATTTATATTAGCTGCAGTAACCCATGTCTCCATTCAGGAAGGATTACTATGGGAAGTGAGCTGCTTTTAGTCATTATACTCAGGTCACCTTCTCCTTGCTCCTCAGTTTAAGCATTATAATTATTGGCAGATTCCGACAAAGAGTTCAGAGGTTCAATGTTAAATTGGCAATGTCTATAATTAATATAGAATGTTGCATATTCATGTGGTATGCATAATAAACTGGGCTGCATTCCATTCATTTAAAAAAAAATTCTGCGATAGAATCAAAATAAAAACAGATTGAAAAGGAGATTTTAGACATTGGACAGAATCTTCCATCTGAGAGTCCAAATCCAGTGATGGGTGGAAAAGTGAGAATGATTTGCGCTGAGGTGAATCACAAGTGCTCTTCCCTTGGTGAACTTATTAACTATGCATCCACACAGAGCACAATGAATCTCAAAGTGGGATGTGCAGGAAGTTGCCTCATGGGGTTGATGATCCTAACACGATATTTAAGTAGCACTTGGATAGCCATTCACTCAAGGCAGGACAGGAGATCTGCACTACTTCTCCAGAGTGCTTGCAGTTGAGCTTGAACTAGAAGGACTGGCAGATGTTTGCAAAAACATCCCAGGACATATAGAGATGTCTCCTGCATTGCCTTTCACTTATTTCTAGATAGGAATACTGCCCGTGATCCACCCATGGTTGAACCAATTCTTACCATTGCATAGGACCCCATTTGCCAGCATCTTGATCTTCTTGTGACCTCGCTGCCTCAGGCTCAGGCCCTTTGTCCTCCTAGCCATGTATCAATTTGCACTCTCCTTTTCCTCATCTGGAAAAGATCATGTGCAAACCACTCCCCCCCCATACTTTTTCTTAACTTATTTTCAGGCCGTGGGAGTTGCTGGCTAGATCAGTATTTTGCCCCTCCATAATTGTCCTTGAGAAGGTGGTGGTGAGCTGCCTTCATGAACTACTGCAGCCCATGTGGTTTAGGTACAGCCACAATGCTGTTAGGTAGGGAGCTCCAGGAATTTGACCCAACAACAGTGAAGGAATGGCAATACATTTCCAAGTCAAGACAGTGAGTGGTTTGGAGGAGAATTCCAGGTGGTGATGTTCCAACGTGCATGCTACCTTTATTCTTTTAGATGAGTGACTATGGGTTTAGAAGGTGCTCTCTGAGGAGCATTGGGGAATTCCTGTGGTGCATCTTGGAGATGATACCCATGGCTGCTATTGTGTGTTGGTGGTGGAGGGCATAGATATTTGTGAATGGGTTATCAGAGGTCTGCTTTGACCTGGATGGTGTCAAGTTTCTTGAGTGTTGTTGGAGCTGCACTCATCCTGGCAAGTGGAGAATATTCCATCACACTGCTGACTTGTGCTTTGTAGATGGTGGACAAGCTTTGAGAAGATTCCTAACCTCTGATCTGCTTTGACCCACAGTATTTATATAGCTAGTCTAGTTCAGTTCCTGATCAATGGTAATTCCCAGGATGCTGATTGTGGCGGCTTCAGCAATGGAAATGCTATTGAATGTTAACAGGTAATGGTCAGAATCCACTTGTTAGGGATGGTCATTGTGTGGCACTTCTGTGATGTAAATGATATTTGCCACTTGTCAGTCCAAGCTTGGATGTTATCCAGGTGTGCTGCATTTGAGCATGAACTGCTTCAGTATCTCAGGGGTTGTGAATACTGCTGAGCATTGTGCAGTCATCAGCGAACATCACCATTCTGAACATCTGAAGGAAGAAAAATCATGAATGAAGCAGTTGAAGATGGTTGAGTTAAGGACACTATACTGAAAATTTCCTGCAGTGATTATAGAATCCCTTTTGTGCAGAAAGAGGTCATTTGGCCCATTGAGTCTACACCGACTCTCTGACAGAATACATAACCAAGGTCCTTTTCCCTGTCCTATCCCCATACCCCCATATATTTACCAAGGTTAATCCAACTAACCTAAACATCTTGGAACATTAAGGGGAATTTAGGATGGCCAACCCACCTAACATGATCATCTTTGGCATGTGGGAGGAAACAGATTACCTGGAGGAAACCCGTGCAGACACAGGAAACTAATACAAACTCCGTACAGACGATCACCTGATGTCAGAATTGAACCTAGGTGCTTGGTGTTGTGAGACAGCAGTGCTGATCACTGTGCTACCATGCCCTGCACTGTGTCCTGATACCCTGAGATGGTTGACCTCGAACAACCACAACTGTCTTTCTTGGTGCTAGGTATCACTCTAACTAGTGGAGAGTTTTTTCCCATTTCCCAGGGACTCTAGTTTTGCTAAGCTCCTTGATGTCATAGTCGGTCAAATGCTGCCTCGATGTCAAGGACAGCTATTCTCACCACACCTCTGGAGTTCTGCTGTCTTGTCCATGTTTGCAAAAGTAATGAGGTCAGGAGCTGAGGGACCCTGGTGGAAGACAAACTCATGTCAGCGAGCAAGTTATTGTTGAGTAAGTACTGTTTGATAGCACTGTTGATAACCCTTTACTGATCAAGTGTTTGATGGAGTTGTAATTGGCTTTGGTTATTTGTCCTGCTTTTTCTGTACAGGACATACCTGGGCAATTTTCTGCATTTCTGGGAATCATAGCTGTATTAGAACAGCTTGGGGCTAGAGGCACAGCAATTTCTGGAGCACAAGCCTTCAATACTATTGCTGGAATATTGTCAGTCCAAAGTCTTCTCAGTATCTTGTGCCTTCAGCCCTTCAACTGTTTTTTGATATCACATGGAGCGAATTGAATTGGCTGAAGACTGGCATCTATGATACAGGGGATCTAGCTCTGCAGGAGTCAAGATGGATCATCCACTTGGCAAATATAGCTCAAGATCGTAGCAAATGCTTCAGCCTTTTTGCATGATGCGCTAGGCTTCCCTATCATTGAGGATGGGGATATTTGTGGAACCTCCATCTTCAGTGAGTTGTTTTATTGCCTACCATGATTCATGACAGGATGTGGCCGGATTACAGAGTTTGGATCTGATCAATTGGTGCAGAATCACTTAGCTCTGCCCACTGCATGCTGATTATGCTGGTTGGCACACAAGTTGCCCTGAGCTGTAGCTTCACCAGATTGGCACCTCCTTTTGATGTTGACACTTTAATGAATGGGGAGTGGAAGTTCAGTTTTGCATTGGACATCACCACAAGATCTTTCTCAGTATTTCAGGGCCATGAACATATTTCAGCAGCCTGGTTGCTCCTTCAGTAAGTGGAGGATTCAACAGCAATTGTGTGTGGCCTACATATTCATTGTCTAACACACTACAGACATGCGTGCAATGATGCTTGATGTTTTGTATTATGCTAATCAATCTTAGAATACTGAGGTAATAGTACATAATGTATTGCACACTAATGATCATGTTAATTTAACAAAATCCATAAATACGTCATGGTATAGAAATGAAACAAACCTTTTAATGTCTGTCTTCTTTTACAGAGTGGTTGCACATTTTGAGATCTCTTTCAATTTCATCTTGAGCGAATGCCAGCTATATTTGCCAAGTGGATGATCCATCTTGACCTCCTGCAGAGCTAGATCCCCTGCATCACAGATGCCAGTCTTCAGCCAATTCAATTCACTCCATGTGATATCAAGAAACAGCTGAATGGCTGAAGGCACGAGAGACTGAGAAGGCTTTGGACCTGATAATATTCATCAAAAGGTGAAGGACTGAATGGTCTCCTTCTGTGCTGTATTATTCAATGATCCTCTGATTTGACACTATTAGTGGATATCATGTGTTTTTTCTCTAAATGTGGCACCTTACATTTATCTGCTGTAATTTCATTTTCCATTGTCTATCCATTTACATTTCTTGCCCAGCTGCATGATATTTCCAAGTGGTCTCTTTTAATTTCCATCTAACTTGATACCATTTGAAAATTGGACCACTTTGCACTGTGTTTCTGCCTGATCACTGCACTGTGCGTTTGCAATTTGGCTTGCTGAATATCACCTATGTGCAAATTTTGCTTGATGTTTCTTTTCACTTTCTGATTTACATAGAGTGCAGGAATAGCCTGTAGCAACTGGAGTTTTGTGTGTGTTTTTTTTACATTTTATAGTTTTATACATGATGGATCGGCATGGAAGGAGTTAACTCCTAAGGCAACACTATTTTCTTCTCTTTCATTTGAATCAGTATGCTTGTCTAAGAACAAACAACAAAGAACAAAGAACAACACAGCACGGGAAACAGGCCCTTCGGCCCAACGAGCCCGCGCCGCCATCCTAACGTCTTAATGACATATAGAGACCAATATAGGGACAATTTGTTACCCAATCAGCCTAAGAGCACACTTTTGGGATGTGGGAGGAAACCGGAGCACCCGGAGAAAACACACGCAACCATGGGGAGAACGCGCAAACTCCCGTAGACACAGGCCCAAATCCATGTGTCTGCACAGCAACAGCGATAGTCTCTGAGCTGTCATGTCGCCCATCTGATGGTCCAGTTTAAGCATACACTAACGACATGAAGCACTAGGCCACTCCTGAAGTAACATCCAGGAGCAGCCCTCGCACGACCTGCCGAATGCATGCACCTTGTTGGTCAACAAGGTGGACCGAACAGCCTGTGGTCTACTCGATTTTTCTCTATATGTATGTTTGTTTTGGTCCACACACAGTGAGGATTGATGCATTCATTGATTAATCAGCCAAGGAAGCTGTTCTTTATCATTTCAAGCATATTTTGTTATTAGCAAAGTTCCTCATTGTGACATTGGGCTGTTTAAGGTGTTATTCGATTTCATCTTTATAGCACACTATTGTTATGAATTCAAAGACAACAGTCTTTCTAGTTTAATGTTTTTATTGAGCTGAATGTAAGATGGTTGCCTCCAGCCCTGTGCCTCATGATAGAAGTTATATGGCTATGACAAGGCAGATAATATATGGAGTAATGATTGCATTTAAAACACAAATGTCTCCCTTTTCATAACAAACAAAAATCACAAACATCCCCCTTTTCCTAACAAAGGACAAATTTACATGCACTATCATGTGTAACTGTGAGTTACCAAGTGAGCCCCTATATCACAACTATTTTCATTCATTAACTAACTGCTCATTTTTCTAGTCAGTCTCTGCACATGCATTGCATATAGAACATAGAACAATACAGCACAGAACAGGCCCTTCGGCCTTCGATGTTGTGCCGACCAAAATAAAAAGCAATGCCCCTCCTAACTAAACCATTCCCTTCTCATCCATATACTTATCAACTAACCTCTTAAACGCCACCAAACTTGGCGCATCTACAACAGCTGCAGGCAGGGCATTCCACTCCCTAATCACTCTTTGAGTAAAGAACCTACCTCTGATATCCGTCCTATAACTCATACCCCTTAATTTAAAGTTGTGTCCCCTCGTGCTAGCTTTTTCCATCCTAGGAAAAAGGCTATCACTGTCCACCCTATCCAAACCTCTAATTATCTTATATGTTTCAATAAGATCCCCCCTTAGCCGCCTCCTTTCTAACGAAAACAACCTCAAATCCTTCAACCTCTCTTCATAGGACCTGCCCTCCATACCAGGCAACATCCTAGTAAACCTCCTCTGTACCCTCTCCAATGCCTCCACATCTTTCTTGTCATTATAGTCATTAGTCATATATAGTCATTAAGTCATGTAAGTCTCTTAATAGTATTATTATAATTCAGGTCAGAAACTCCAAAGTGTTTTATGAAGTCCACTTGGATCATAGGTTTTGCCATTTGAATTTGGCTAGGATAAACATGAGATGTTTTACTTCAGGTATAGTTCAACCGACCTATTCGGGAGCTTTGAACAAATAAAGTTTATTTACGAATACAGTTAATATGTATAGAAAGAAAATTAGCAATAAATTTAACCAATTACAAACAAGAAAAAAACATGTTATTGTTTAAACCTTAACAGCCAAATACTGTTCCAACCAAACAAATTCCATTAAAAAAAAATCCCTTGTCACAGGTTTAGCACAGAAAATATGAATGCTTATGTGATACTGAAACTTAGTCCTTTGATTGGATGCTGCAGTTCTCTTGATACACACACAGACAAGCTTGAAGTCAGAACAGCTTCTCAAAATATCAGGGAGAGAGAGAGAGAGCCTCTATGTACTAGCTAGCAAATCATCAATAGCTGAATTTTCACTCCTGAAAGGTAAGGAGAGCAGCTACAGCTAACCAGCAGAATTTTCAATATCTGGGAGAGAGTGAGAGAGAGAGAGAAAAACACTGCTTTTCAGTCTGATGTCCAAACACCTTCTAAAGTAAAACAGCAGCTCAAAACTGAAAATGAAACAACTACTGTCACCTGACCGGTCAATCATTCTTCCCCTTATTAATGCAGGGTCATAAAACAAACCCCAAAAAATATCTGAGGACCAGAGTAAGAATAAACAAGCCCCATTTAAACTATTGAAACTATAAAAAGACAAATAAGCAGGCAGCGATGCCACAATGTAACTAAAAGGCCTACAGAGTCTGCAGATTGCAGAAAACATGGGCAGCACGGTAGCACAGCGGTTAGCACTGCTGCTTCACAACTCCAGGGTCTTGGTTCAATTCCTGGCTCGGGTCACTGTCTGTGTGGAGTTTGCACATTCTCCTTGTGTCTGCATGGGTTTCCTCCGGGTAATCCAGTTTCCTTCCACAGTCCAAAGATATACCAGTTAGGTTGATTGGTCATGGTAAGAAATTGCCCCTTAGTATCCAAGGAAGTGTAGGTTAGAGAGATTAGTGAGTACAATGTATAGGGATATGGGGGTAGGACCAGGGTGGGATATGTTCAGTAAAGACTCGATGGACCGAAGGGTCTCTTTGTGCACTGTAGGGTTCTATGTTTTATGTTCCAAAGAAAATACATTTCTTAAAGGCACACATGTGTCATAGTATGCATGCGTGTTGTCATTGGTTGTTTGTCAGGAGGTAGTGTTACTTCTCTAGAGACTGTCATTCCCATGGCACTTGTCTCCATGATAACTGTTGCCATTGTTCCATTTTCATTGTTGAGAGCTGATGGATGTGGGAGTGATGGTTGTTCTGCACTCTGTGCAGCTGGTGAGATCCCAGCTTCCGACTCAGCCACCTACAGTGAAGGAACAGTTTGGCTAGTTGTTCATATATGCCTATGGACGCGCTGGTATATTTGGTTGTTCATTTCCATCGCATATGATAGAGGCGGCTGCTTTATGCATGCCCCATGTTTTTATGCAGGGTGAATCCTGTTGAGAGAATTGAAGGTTGATATTCTGACTGACTCTCCGATGTTCAACTCTGGCAATGATTTGACATTCTTATAAAAATGAACATTTGTATTCTGCCACTTGCGTCAGTTCTTATTTTTCTGGCTTCAGTAGCTCTTTTGCTGTTGGTAGAGTTGTTTGTACAGAAGGTGACATTAACGTTTGGACTGGACTACTTTCCACACCTTCAGTCGCTGTGTTTCTCCAGTTGGGTTAATGGAGCTCCTTCCTGGTTCTTGGGATGTCCATTTGTAGGTTTTAAACAAAATGGTGGACTTCTTGATGTTGGCAGGAACAGAATGATATCTACTTTAATGCTATTTTAATCTTGCCATCATTTTCTTTTTGTGCAGCAGAGGGAATGAAACATAAAGCTTCAGCTTTACCCTCCCATGTGGTGGGAATGATGAAGCATGAAGTCTATCCAAAGTCTTGTAGTTTTAAACTTTGCCTAGGGAATAATATCTTCCATTGAATGTGCTCTGTATGAATCATCTGGACTATCCAGCTGTTTTTATGCTTTGTTTAGCAACATTTAATGAACATTTTAGTGGACTATAACTACAATTTGAATATCATGGCTCTATGATGGCATTGACTTAGAAAATGAAACATTCCCTATGTTTGAGCTCTTGTCCTGTTAAATCTGCATGCACTGGGCACCATACCTCAGCTAAGATATTGGCAGTCAGTCTATTCCCAGGTCTCAGCAATGCTGTGATATAGTCATCAATAAAAAGATGCATAAACAACATGAAAATGTCAGTCTGATTTATATTTTTCTCCTTTCTGAAAGTTCTTAATGTGAATTCTGTCCTAAGCCCAGTTGTGATTGTGAGCATCTTTTTGTTTCCTATTGCTCCATATTGCAGTACATTGTGATAGCAACACAACTTCACGTTTGTCTGTGTCTCTGCTGATGTTCCGCAGTGTTATATGCAATTTAATATTGGATGAAATATTATACTTGTTAACTGTCACATAGAATGAAACCTTTCATACCACTAACCGGCTAATCATCTGACTGGGATCAGTCATATGTGAGAAAGTAGACTTGATCGTGCAACTTAATCTAATGCATATGAATTTCATTTGGACTTGATTCATTTTTAAATCAGTTTAATCCAACTCATATGCAGATTGGAACTGAAACAAATTCCTTTGCCAGCTGTTCAAAACTGGCTTAACAAAGGATTAATCTCCAGAGTTTTAAAGATGTGACTCCAGTAGATTTTTTTTACAAAATGACACCGTACAGAGAAAACATGTAATTGTATTTTTGAATGCATGATGTTCGGCCATTTTACTGGGTTCAGTTGTATTATCAGTTACACTATTGGCAATGGTATATTCTTTCCGTTTGATGCTGCTGTTCTACACATAGATTCCGTTACAAGTGGGAAAAGCGAGTTTTGCAACAGACACAAAACAATGATTATTAGTACAGCTGCGATAATGGGAATGTTGTTCTTAAGCAGCTGCTTTTTATTTCTGCGAAAGAATTAAACAGCATTTTGGGCCAAATCCTACTTACCATTAGTACTGCATCTGTTAAGCAAGATTATGTGAGATACCATTCATTTTGGGATTAATTTCCCTCGTTGCGAATAAACTGTCTTTAGCAGGTTTTAACCTCAGAGTCACCTACAAACATTCGCTGCATTATTATTTTCCCTTCCCTCTCATTTTCCTTCCCTGCATAAAATCAGGTCCTTTGGCTCTTTGCCACTGCACTGCCATTCAATAATGTAACACTCAGGATTCTCCCAAAATATTCTAAGTGCTGGATTCGTACAAAAATAGGAGCAATTCCTGCTGGTTTTTGTTTAGCAGGATTTTCAAAATGTATCTCCCATACTCTGAGCACTGCCAGTGTCTCAAAGGGATTCGTGCTGAAAATCTAGGAGCGGGACTCATTCCTGCTGGAGAGGCTAGGAACATGGCGCTGAGGGGGCCACTGCACACACACCCAAACTGTTATACGGAGATTGGCACTAGAGCATTCATTGCATTGTCGGTCTCCAGATAACTGGCCAGCTCAATCACTGGCCAGTCCCACAACCCCGCATAGCTGTCCCTACGATTGCCCCATCCTCTGATTACTGGCCTCGTGGATGTCTCTGAGCCAGCTCCTACCGTCCTCCATCCTTCCCACTGCCCCCATGGTAGTCCCGATCTTCCTGAGTCCCACCTCCAACAGTCCCAATCCCCCTTCTGCAGCCCCGACACTCCTGGCAGCTCCCCCCCCCTCACCCTGATGCCTTGCCCCGATCACCCCCTTCCGCCCCTCTGCCACTGATCCCGACTACAGAGTGGCAGCCGGATCCCCCCACCTCCTCCGATCTCTCCACAATAGGCCCAACCCCTATATGCCTTGCCCATCTTGTCCTGCCCCCTTTGCACTGCCCGATGCATGGTGGGCAATGACAAGATACCCCTTGGACATTGCCACTTTAGCCCTTAGGCAGTGCCAGGGGACCAGGCTGGCAATGCCTTGGGAGCACCCTCCAATCCCTGTCCTCCTGAGGGGCCATGGAGGCCCTCCTTCATTCCAGCTAGGTCAGGCTGCCAGTTCCCTGTTAGCGGGGAGCTGTTGTAAATCCTGTTAGAATGAAACATTCCTAGACATTGGGGGAGTGGGGAGTGGGGGAGAGGCTAGCGGACCAAGAGACCTCAATCCCAGTCTCATTCATGACTCTTAAACATTGAATTTAATATTTAAATATCGCTTTCTGGTGCAGAACTGATGACACCAGAAATTTTGGCCCAGAGGTATGCGGGGGTCCAAGCACCCAGTGGGGAGCCTGCTAAACAACCTCAACTGCTGTCCCCTAGTTTGTTGCACTGCTAGAGGAATGCAGCGGGCTCCCCCCGCCATATGATTGGAATATAGTCTTAACTCCAATTTCCTATCTGCCCTCCATAACTTGGACTCCCTTGTTGAACAGAAATCTTTCTCACTGAATCTTGAATGACACTGTTTCCTGGGGAAGAGAATTCCATGGACTTATGAACCCATCCTCATCGCCATGTTAAAATGGGGACTGCTTATTTTTCAGCTGTGTCCCTTAGATCTCATCTTCCCCACAAGAGGAAACATCTTTCCAGTATCCATCTATCAGATCTTTAAGTCTTATATGTTTTACTAAGATCATGTCTCATTGTTCTAAATTCCAATAGGTAAAGACACAATCTGTTCAACATTTCTGCATAAGATGAGTCCTTCATCCCAGGAATGAGTCGACTGAACCTTCTCTGAACTGTTTTTAACGCATTTATATCCTTTTCCAAATAAGGAGGCCAAAACTGTACACAGTACTCCAGATATGCGCCTCACCTCAGATGTTTTTCTCAGTGATGAGTGATGGCGCATCATTCCCTGCTGACAAGATCGTCTGATCCCGCTCCTGTCAATAGGAATTCCCACTGAAGCCAGCCCACACAGCAGGGAAACACATAGCAGGGGATGTACCAACACCGGGAGCGGACAATTCCAGCCATGGTGTCACCAAGCCTTTACATTGCCATCTTTCTTCATCCAATGAATCACATGGGGCATTCTATTCTCGAGCATTTTCCAAAATAGCTCCCAGGCTAGACGTACAGGGCAGATTTTATAGCTTTGCTTGTCCCAAAATGTAAAATCCTGCCCGAGGTCAACAAACATTCCCATGCTCCACCCCTTGCTCGCTCTGATTCCCGTGGCGGGCAGGACGGTAAAATTCCAGCCACAGAGTTGCACAAAGTGTGTTCCAACATGACTTAAGCTATAAGAATACTGCACTGGCAAGTTATCAACCTTAACCATATGTGTGAGGGAGGGCAATCCATGTATCACCATTTCACAAAGTATAATCGGGCGGCATGGTGTCACAGTGGTTAGCACTGCTGCCTCACTGCGCCAGGGATCCAGGTTCAATGCTGGCCTTGGGTCAATCTCTGTATATAGTTTGCATGTTCTCCCTGTGTCTGCATGGGTTTCCTCTGGGTGCTCCAGTTTCCTTCTCCAGTCCAAAGGTATGTGGGTTGGCATTGATTGGCATTTTAAATTGCACCTTAGTGTCAGAGGGATTAACAGGGTAAATATACAGAGTCACAGGAACCTGGCCTGGGTGGGATTGTGGTCGGTAAAGACTTGATGGGCTGAATGGTCTCCTTCTGCAGTGTAGTGTTTCTATGAATACATAATACATTTCCAGTGTATAAGTGATTTTATTTTTGTAAGATTCTCTGAACTAAACTTTTTGGATTATGATATCAATAGTGTAGGTGCAAACTTTAACTTAAATGATATTTACCTTAATTTCTTAAAATGAGCATCCCAGGTAACTGCAACTTCTCGCTCATTAAGTGATCATCCAACTTCCCGTTGACAATGAAAATGATCATCTGTAAATCATTTCGAACAGTAACAAAAATGAGTTCATTATAAGAATAAAACAAAAAGCAGAATATTGCAGATTCTGGAAAACTGAAATAAAAACAAAAAATAGTGGAAACACTCTGCAGGTTAGGTAGCATGCACGGAGAGAGAAACGGGTACTTTGTGGATTAGGGAGACGGAGAGGGAAAACTGGGGGAGGCCAACTTGGAATTTGAGCATAGTTCTATTTATTGGCCCTAACTTCCTCAGAGTGGCAATCAGTGTCTTAACTCCATGGATTTTCTTCTGTGTTTTTCAAGCCCGACCTTCGGACTCAGGCTAGGCGGGATCCGGACAGTGCAGCTGGCCTTGAAGTTCAGCCCAGGAGAGCTAGGTTGAAAGAGAACATATCGCCTTTTTAAGGCACTAGCTGTGTTAGCCAGGTCGGTTAAAAGTTACTCTGAAATTGACTGACCATGGAGAAGGCAAGTCTCTAAGGTATCTGGATGGACTTAGGGGGTTGGGGGGATCTGAGGTGGGAGATCAGATCTGGGGGGGAGGAGCGGGTGTGTGTGTGACGGTGGGGGGGTGTAGATCTCAGTGGGGGAGGGAGGTCAGGGAGTGTTGGGCTGTCATCTGATGGTATCGCATCTGAGGTCTACAAGGCTGGAGGTTAATGGCTGGTCTGGAGCTCTTTCAGTCTATGCAGGAACGAGAATCCATCCCACAACAATACAAAAGTGTCTCCTGTACAAGCAAAAAAAGAAATCAACAAATCTGCAGCTCAACCTGTAGAGGACTCTCGTTCCTCTATGTCAATAAAATCCTCGTCAGAATTATTCTGATCCATCTAGTGCAACATCTTGACTTAGATCTGTTGCCATCAAGTCAGCGCAGTTTCAGAAAAGGTCGAGGAGTCACTAAAATGGCGTTTGGAGTGAGGCAGTTCCAGGAGAAGTACCAAGAGCAGAACATGGATGTCTACATCATGTTTGTTGACCTGACCAAGGCCTTTGATGCAGTCAGCTATGGGAGCCTTTGAAAGATAATGGAGAAATTTGGCTGCCCTGAGAAATTGGTCACTTTAGTTTAAGGGTCTAGGTTCCCCATGGTAGGCTGATAAAAAAGGTGAAGGCGCATGGTATACAGGGCCAGGTATGTAGATGGGTTGAGAACTGGCTTGGGAGGAGGAGACAGCGGGTAGTAGTGGAAGGCTCTTTTTCCAACTGGAGGTCTGTCACTAGTGGTGTGCCACAGGGCTCAGTACTAGGACCTCTTCTATTTGTGGTTTATATAAATGACTTGGAAGAGGGAGTAGGTGGTGTGATCAGCAAATTTGCTGATGACACTAAGATGCTTGGATTGGCGGGGACTGAGGAGCAGTGCCAGGCAATACAACAGGACATAGATAGGCTGGTAGATTGGGCAGATAGATGGCAAATGGAATTTAATCCGGATAAATGCGAGGTGATGCATTTTGGCCGGAATAATGTAGAAGGGAGTTATAGGATAAAAGGTAAAACTATCCGGAGTATAGAGACGCAGAGAGACCTGGGGTGCAGGTTCACAAGTCTCTGAAGGTGTCAGTACAGGTGGAGAAAGTGATAAAGAAAGCGTATGGTATGTTAGCCTTCATAGGAAGGGGTATAGAATACAAGAGTAGGAGTTTGATGTTGCAAGTGTATAGAACGTTGGTTAGGCCTCACTTGGAGTACTGCGTCCAGTTCTCCACAACCGGAAGGATGTGGAGGCCCTGGAGAGAGTGCAGAGGAGATTTACCAGGATGCTGCCTGGTATGGAAGGGCTGTCTTACGAGGAAAGATTGAACGCACTGGGGTTGTTTTCCCTTGAAAGACGTCGGCTGAGAGGGGATCTATTAGAGGTATATAAGATTATGAGGGGTATAGATAGAGTAAATGGTGGTAAGCTTTTTCCACCATTAGAATCGGATAGAACGAGGGGTCACGGCCTTAGGGTGAGGGGGGCTATGTATAAGACGAATATTAGAGGGCACTTTTTCACACAAAGGGTAGTGGGGGTGTGGAATGCACTACCGAGTAAGGTGGTGGGAGCAGGCACACTAGGGTTGTTTAAGGGTCTCTTGGACAGCCACATGAGCGGTCTGCAGATAGAGGGATATAGGAGGACTGTTTAAATACTTTAATTGTTTCCACAGGCTATTCGGTCCACCTTGTTGACCAACAAGGTGCATGCATTCGGCAGGTCGTGCGAGGGCTGCTCTTGGATGTTACTTCAGGAGTGGCCTAGTGCTTCATGTCGTTAGTGTATGCTTAAACTGGACCATCAGATGGGCAACATGACAGCTCAGAGACTATTGCTGTTGCTGTGCAGACACATGGATTTGGGCCTGTGTCTGCGGGAGTTTGCGCGTTCTCCCCGTGGTTGCGTGGGTTTTCTCCGGGTGCTCCGGTTTCCTCCCACATCCCAAAAATGTGCTCTTAGGCTGATTGGGTAACAAATTGTCCCTATATTGGTCTCTATATGTCATTAAGACGTTAGGATGGCGGCGCGGGCTCGTTGGGCCGAAGGGCCTGTTTCCCGTGCTGTGTTGTTCTTTGTTCTTTGTTCTTTGGTCCCATGAAGACACCTTTGTCCTTGTCCTGGATGATGGTGGATCTTCTGATCCATTCCCACTCACTAATTGTGTTAAACAGGGCTGTCGGCCAGCACTCTTCAGCATGTTTTTTCTCCACCAGGCTCTATGATGCTTTCCATGATGATGATCTGGCATCAAAAACAGATATCACGTGGATGGGAAGCTGCTTAATCTGAGATAACTCACAAGCAAAGACCAATGGCCCCAGTTCCCTGTTTTCCAATGCCTGTGCATTAGCTTCCTGTTCAGTGCTGGGAATGTGATGTAGCATAGACTTGTTCTCCAGTGCAGATAACAATTTTGGCCTTCCAACCACACAAAGAAAATTGAAGCAGTGGACCAGCTGCTGTAGGGAAGTCCTATCTTTAACTCAGTTCATGACCAGAACCTGCCAGCAGTGGATAAATACATTTATCTTGGCACCGCCTCTCAAGTTGTCTATATTGAAAATGAAACACATGCAAGAATTACCCAAGCAAGGACAGTCTTTGGCAAACTTTATGTAGCAGCCTCTGAATGAAGAGGAATCAGTCTGCCTACCAAATTGAAAACCTTCAGAATAATAGTTCTGCCCATTCTGCTCTACACGTGTAGGACTTGGATTTTGTATCAGCATCATGCCAAGAAGCTCAACCACTTTCGCTTGAGTTGTCTCCAGAAGCTTGTGTGAACCAGATCAAAGGACAAAATACCCCAAATGCTGAGATAATCACCCAGCCTGGCATCCCAGGTATCCACACCATATTCAGACAGTCACAATTGAATTGGGCTGGTCATGTAGCCAGAATGCCTGACATTCGTTTATCAAAACTATATTTCCTTAAAGAACTTGAGCCTGGGGTGCAGTCACCTGGTGGTCGAAGGAAGTGCTACAATGACATTCTAAAGGTTTCACTTAGGAGTGCTAATATCAACTCAAATCTGGGGAATAACTCGCCCAAGATTGTTGTACCCAGTGCAACTGAATAAAAAATGGTGCAACCTCCTTTAAAAGCAAGCACATATCAAAGGAAAGAAGAAAATGCAAGGACAGAAAATCCCAAGTCAGAAACTCATCCAAAACTCAAACTGTCTGCAGTACCTTGTCCTATTCACTGGAGAAATGCCCAGGTGCCTTTGCAGCCACCTACATACCCACCCGAAATCCCAGATGGGGAATATGGTTGTTTTCTTCTTGAATTACAAACAAAAAGGTTGAAGCATCAGTGAACTATATCATGATTCGATTAACATCTCGCTGCAGTCCTGGATTTGTTTTAAATATTTAATAGAACTCTGATCTATGTAACAGGTTCACAGTTGAATGTATTGAAACCAGATACAAATTTCTGAAGGCATCAAGCTTTTTCCCCAAATGATGAATCTTATCCAGTAACGGTGACCTGGGCCAAGGTTTTATAGCCCAGCTGTGGCGTGTCTCCCCCGGAGGCAAGCTATTTAAATCTCCATTCAATTTGATGGGACCATAATATTCTGCTGGATGGGAGGGACAATAAAATCCTGGCTCTGGTTCTCTATTATAGAAATGAAAAATGTTCATTCATATCATGCCTTCTAGCCCTCAGCATGTACAGAATGCTTCACAGCAAATATACTGCATACAGTGGAGAAGGATTGCAGCCAATTTGTACATTAGGATCTGATAAATGCCAACAGCTAAATAACTAATTAGTCTATTTTGCGATGGTTGAGATACCAGGAGCCATCCCCTGCTCTTTCAATGACAGCATAGGATCCTTTTCATGCTCAACTGTGCAGACAGGTACAGCTGCATTTTAACATCTCAACCTAAAGATAGTGTCTCTGGCAATGCAACACGCACTTACTTAATACTAAGCTTGAAGTGTCAGTGTAGGTTATGTTACCAAGTCCAGGAATGGGTCATAATTCAAAGATCATTTAGAGTATAAAGTATATATATTTGAAACACTATATAGATGACTTGCCTAGATGAGTGCAAAACTCAAAAGCTTGACATCATCCTGGGCAAAGCAACTCACTTGATTGGCAGCCTCTGCCATAACATTCACTCCCTCCACCACCAATGCACAGTAGCAGCAGTGTGTGTTAATGATGAACCTCAGGAACTCCAAGACTCTTTAGGCAGCACATTTCAAACCAAGAGCCATTACCATTCAGAAGGATAAGAGCAGCAGATACATTGTAACAATACCATATGGTAATGTTTTTCTTTAAAACATTTTACTCCATCCTTAAAGTTACAAAAGCCAATGCTCAGAATGGATTGGGAAATCCATTTCTTGCCTGCTACAAAAGAACAAATTCAAATTCCAAAAGAATCCAGTCATGGTCCTAACAGAGAAACAAACAAGATCAAAGTGGGCATGATAAAGCATTGCACCCCACGTTGGGCTCTCCAAGCCACTCACCATCTTGACTTGGAAATATACCATGTTCCTTCAGTGTTGCTGGGTAAAATCCTGAAGTCTCCTCCCTCACAGCACAGTGGACATACCTACAGCACATGGACTGAAACGGCTGATAGAACAGTTCACTGTCACCTTCTCAGGGACAATTAAGATTGGGCAATAAATTAAGGCCTACCCGGCGAAGGCTACATCTCATGATTGAATAGGAGGGAAAAGGTCCGTCCAATTATGCAAAATAGATGAGGGGGAAATCACTGGCCTGTTTACCTCTTCACCTGATTTTCTATTCCTGTTGAAGTCAGTGCAACATGAGTTGCTGATTCACGATCGTCTGTTTTACATGACTGTCCAAGGTGAATTTATACGCCTCTGACTCAGCGTAAGCCATAGCTGAAATTCATCAATCTTCTCAGACATTGCTTGTTTTACACAGTCTTCATTACCATTTGCATTCTGTGGATCTCCCAGAGACAATATTTATAGTAAGGTCTACAGTGCTTCCCAAATTTGCACTTTGCTGCACATAATTATATTTAGAACCTAGCAGCCTGCTAGAGTAAAATGAAATATTGACTAGTTCTTGTTGCTTCGAGCTAAGCCTGGAATGATTAAGTGGAATATACAATGAGATTACCATATGTAGCACTCACTGTTCCTACAGTGGAGAAAGGATGATTATTTTTCCAGGAATGGAAGCCCAATATTAGCGCTCTCCAGAGGTCGAGGCTCCATAAATCCATGACTGCTCACAACAAAGAGTGCTGCATTTGATGAATAACCTCTTGGAAACGCTGGTGTGCAGAAAAGCAACCTAATCATTCCAAGAGGAGAAAAACATGGGCTGCAAAACATGATGGCTTTAATTATTTTCTCATTTTATTATTATCCTAAACTAACATCTCTAATTTGCAGCAGTGTATTAGGGTTCTAAATTCAATAGCCCCAAAAATGGGGAGCTGTAGAAGTGTTCCTTACTGAGGTTCTGGATGTAGAATTGTTCCCTGAACACTCTGGATAGGTATTGCTTTCTATTGAGTGTCTTTCTCCCCTTTTTCTTCCTCCTCCCACTTCCAGCAATCTTGCCCCTCGCATCTTAAGCTTATGCCCCCTAGTAATTGGCTCTTCCACCCTGAGAAAAAGCTTCTGAGTATTCACTCTATCCATGCCACTCATGATCTTTGGACTTCTATCAGGTCACGCCTCAACCTCCATCATTCTAGTGAGAACAAACAAAGTTTCTTCAATCTTTTATCATAGCTAATGCCCTCCACTCCAGGCGACATCCTGGTAAATCTTTTCTGTACCCTCTCCAGAGCCTCCACATCCTTCTGGTAGTGTGGCAATAAGAATAGAACATTATATTCCAAGTGCAGCCTAACTAAGGTTCTATAAAGCTGCAATATGACTTGCCAATTTTTAAAATCAATGTGACATCTTGACTACCTTCTCGACCTGCCACTTTCATTTCCTGTGTTCCTGTACACTCAGATCCTTCTGTCCATCAATACTCCAAAGGGTTCTGCCATTTACTGTGTATTTTCTATCTGTATTAGACCTTCCAAAATGCATTACTTCACATTTGTCCAGATTAAACTCCATCTGCCATCTTTCCACCCAAGTCTCCAACCTGTCTATATCCTGCTGTATCTTCTGACTGTCTTCATCACTATCCGCAATTACTAATCAAACCAGTTACATTTTCCTCCAAATATATTACAAATAGCAAAAGCCCCTGTACTGATCCCTGAGGAATACCACTTGTCACAGCCCTCCAATAAGAAACATACCCTTCCAGTGCTATTGTCTGTCTTCTATGACTGAGCCAGTTCTGTATCCACCTTGCTAGCTTACATGCGACTTCACCTCCTGTGGCAGTCTGCCACGAGGAACCTTGTCAAAGGTCTTACTGAAATCCATGTAGACAACATCCACTGCTCTACCCTCATCAATCATCTTTGTCATTTGTTTATTGCTGGAGGGATTCTTCCATTTCCCATTTCTGAGTAGATGTTGCTGGGCTGACTTCTCCCAGAATACACCAGTGAAGTCCCTCAACTGCCTCTAATACATGATTATTAAAGTGCCTGAAAAGGATTAAAACTCAGGTCCAATCACAGGCTAGTTCCTTCCAGCATTTGTTATTGATATGCTCAGAGCACAAGTCGGAGAGAGCGATGGTGTGGGGACCAGCAAAGCACCCAGAGAATCAGGGTGCGACCAGGTGAGATAACTGGAGTGACAGTAGGGGCCTGGTGAGGCAGTGAAAGTGGCAGTGCAGGGATCAACTGAGGCTGCTGAAGTGGCAGTGTAGGGTGAAGACCCATAACTGGAGGCCCGTGCAGGGCCCAAGTGGGGCAGCTGGAGTGGCAGTGTGAGGCCCAGGTGATGGAGCGGGAGGGAGGAAATGGGGTCCTGACGAGGCAGCTAGAATGATAGTGCAAGGTGCAGGAGAGGCAGCCAGAGTGACAGTGTAAGGCCCGTGAGATGAAGCTGGAGTGGCAGTGCGGCGTGTGTGTGAGGCAGCTGGAGAAGTGGAGTCCACTGGCATCAAATTAAGTTGACTGGAGACTGTGAATGGGAAGAGTGTGAGTGGGTGGAGGGATCAAGAGTGTGAAGAAGTGGAGGGAGGGTATGAGGGGGTGGAGTGAAAAAGAGTGCAAAGAGTGCAAAGACAGAGAGAGAGAGAAAGTATGAGGACTTGAGGAAGAGTGTATGAGATGGCTGAGGGAGAGAGGGTGTGAGAAGTGGAAAGACAAAAGACAGATATGTGAGGGAGTGGAGGAAAAGACAATGTGAGGGGATGGAGGGTGAGACAACATGAGGGGTGGAGGGTTAGAAAGTGTGAAGGGCTGCGGGGAGAGAGAGCATGTGAGGGAAGAGAGGATGGGAAGAAATGTGGTTCACATTCATCCCTTGGCTGTAAGGCTTAAGGATGTGAGATGTGGGGTAGTGTTTGTCTTCCCTGCTGGCAGCTTTATATGGAGTTTACGGCACAGAAAAAGCCATCTCAACCACCTCATCGGTGTTCCACACAAGCCTCCCCCCACTTTTTTTGATCACATCATATCAGGTGATATTGTGGTTAAGAAAACCTTCAGCTTTTACCTTCCTCATGTGTTCATCAACTTTTTGAATACTAGATTCATAGAATGGCTCCAGCCCCGAAGGAAGCCATTCAGCATGTCTTTGTGTCAGTTCTCTATAATAGTAAGTCAGTTAGTCCCACTCCTCTACTTCTCCCTATTTTTCTCTTCAGATAATTATCCAATTACCTTTTGAAAACTGCAACTGAATCTGTCTCCACCACATATTCCAGCAGTCAAGATTCAAATCACTTGTTGCAGAAAGGGGTTTTTCTTCATCTCATCTTTGTTTCTTCTGTTAATCATTTTAGGGTTTTTGATGTTTAATCGAAGGGAACAGTTTCTTTCCTTTTATGCTGTGATTTTGAACATGTCTACAGATCTCCTTAACCTTCTTTTCTCCAAGGAGAACAACCCTAGCTTCACCCAATCTATCATAGAACTGAAGTCTCTCATCCTTGGAACCATTCTTGTCAATCTTTCTACATTCCTTCTAAACCTTTCATATCAGTTGAGGCTGAACAAATGTTTTAAAGAGGGTTCATAACTTACTTGCTTTTGTATTCCATGCCCCTTGGATTCTGTCTAATTTACCAGGATTCAGTATAATTTACTTTCTCAATCTGTCCTGCCACGACATACACACACCAGCTTCCTCTGCTCCTGCATTTCCTCTCGGGTTGCACTCTTGATTTTATGTCACCTCTCCTTGTACTTCTGACCAAAATGTATCACTTCATATTTATCTGCATTAAATTTCATCTGCCACACGTATGCCCATTCCACCAGTCTGTCTGCATTCTTTTGAAGTCTTATCACTTTCCCTCTCACAATACTTCCAAATGTTACACCATCTTCAAAGTGAAATAGTGTCCAGTACACCCAGGTCTTGACTATAAATATAAACTCCGCATATTGGTCCCCAGTCAGAAGTAAGCCTTTCATTTTTTTAATAGGATTGAGTTAAATAAATAACTGTTGCCTCGGTAAATCCTAACAAGGATCCTATAGTAAATCCTAATGTTTGAAAAGACCACCTGGTTTGAAATAGAATAACTGCCGGCACTAATATTTGTCTCTTAAAACAGTTTTACTAATGGCTAGGGTCTAAAATGACTAATATACAAAGAAACAACATAATAGTTGATTTAAGGCATGATATGACTGGTACATTTTCTTCAAGCCCCTTGGAGTGGTGGGCAGCCCGGTGGCACAGTGGTTAGCACTACTGCCTCATAGCGCCATGGACCCAGATTCGATTTCCAGCTTGGGTCACTGTTTGTGCGGAGTTTGCACATTCTCCCCATGTCAGCATGGGTTTCTCCTGGTTTCCTCCCACAGTCTGAAAGGCGTGCTGGTTAGGTGCATTAACTGTGCTAAATTCTCCTTTGCTGTACCCAAACAGGCATCAGATTGTGGTGACTAGGGGATTTTCACTTCATTGCAGTGAGCTTACTTGTGACACTAATAAATAAACTTAGCTCAAAATTTTCCATGAATCCACTGTCTCAGCTCATCTGTTAAGATAGTTGGATGCAATAACTGGTTTTAGCACACTGAACATAGAGTGATATTGACTATGTTCCTTCTAATCACTATCCTATGACCTTTGGTAAAAAATGTGTGTGTGGACTTTAGATGAGAGTGGAATTAACCTTGACAGTGATACTCAAAGAGCGTGTCGGTGCTCACGCGTGCATTCACACACAATGAATGGTGCCATAGGGCAAAAGATGTCTATAGAATCAGGAGAGAAGGATGAAACAAAGAACAATCTGTAATTGCTATTTGTAAAGTAAGTTTCAAAATATGCAATTTGTATTCACCAGCCGTGTTTCCTTTAGCTGTCAATTATATAAATATGTCCAGTTCACAGAGATTGACCGGGAATGCTTCCATAGATAATCCTGGACACAAAGGGTCCGATTCTCCCACCCCGATGTGCACATTTTTTGGTGCCTTGGCTTGGGAGATGCACGTGTCAGCCATTTCATGGAATTCGGATGCATTCCTGTCTTCCATAGTCGGATAGCAGGCCCAGTTGGAACATTGCTGGAAACTCGCAGGAAGACAAGGTGTACTAGATGTATTTTTAATCTATTTTAAATGTTCCTATTGGGTCTGAGACTGAATTCTCTGGGTCCGATAGCATCTCCTGCCCACTCAGGGGTATTTCATTCCAGTAGGGTTTAGAATAGCTCCCCACCAGGATACCCCACTGAAGTGAAGGAGGGCAATCAAGACCCTCCAGGGGTTTGGACAGAGGACAAGGGGAAAAAGTGCTAATGCTCAAGAGGAACCTTGGCATTGCCCACCGAGGATCTGGCGGTGCCAAGGGCGTGGGGCCATGAAGTGGGGCCAGGCTTAGAGGGGGTGGGGATTCCCACTGCCACTCCATAAATAGGATCAGTTGGGGTTGGTGCGAGGCTAGCGGTTGGAGTGAGCTGGCGAGGGGTATAGTCTGCTGTGGGGGGGGCCTTCCAAGGGCGTCTGCCCCTCTCCATTTGTGAGGAGGAGGTGGGGGGGGGGAGTCAGCAGGGTGGGGGGGAAGGGGTTGGGGGAAGGGGAAGGGAGTTGTGGAGGTGAATTGTCACTGCTGGAGTGGGGTGGGGGGTTGCTGGAGATTGTGGTGCTCTGGTATGGGGAGGAGGTCTTGGCTGGCCCGGGAATGCTTGTACAGACTATGATCAGGTTGCGATTGAGCCTTGGGGGTATTGTAGGGGGCAGCAGTGCGAGGTCCCCCCAGGGCTGGCCAGTGATCATGCTGGCCAACAAACTGTAGGCTGACAGTTTGGGGCCACTGCGCATGTGCAGATGTTTTGGAACTGTCAGACTCTGGTGCGAATAGGCCCTACCCCGCCGAGCTTTTAATGATATTCCTGATTGTGATCTGTGCAGTATACAGAGCATGGGAGATTCAAGTCTGAACTCCCATTGAAAAAAAAAATTGTGAATTATACCAGTTTTCCCATGAATTCAGCACTTAGAACTTTTTTTGGGAGAATCAGGCTCAAAGTATCCCTGTGGCTGCTGGAATATAATCCAAAGAGGAAATCACTGAGGTGGCAGCTCAGTCAGGGGTTAGGAATCTTCTAACCAATCATTAAATGTTAGTTCATAGTTGCAAAAATTATTTATTTGGTCAAATAAAATGAATGGATTGCTGGGTTTCATCATGCTGGGTTGGACATGTATTTAGCGGTGGGTGTAGGACATGCCTCCCCACTCATGCTATTTCAGGCATATGGTAACACAATAGTTAGCGCTGCTGCTTCACAGTATCAGGCACCCAGATTCAAGTCTGGTCTTGGATTACAGCCTGAGTGGTGTTTGCATGTTCTCCCTTGTCTCTGCATGAGTTTCCTCCAGGTGCTCCTGTTTCTTCCCACATTCCAAAGATATGTGGGTTAGATTGGTTGGTTATGCTAAATTCTCCCTTAGTATCAGGGGGACTAGTAGAGTAAATACATGGGGTTAAGAGGATAGGGCCTATGAGGATTGTACAGATTTGATGGGCTGAACGGCCTCTTCCTGCACTGAGGGATTCTATAATACCTATTGAAAAGGTCATCAACTGCTTACACATTAGTTGCTGGGAGGATGCTTCTGGCTTTGGTACAGAGTTCATGTCAATGTATACTGAGATTGACAAAGAGCATTGGACAGTATTCGATTAAAGGATAATCGATCCCTTTTAATCATCAGCCGAGCAGGATCAGCAGAGATATTTTACAAATCAATGCTGCGGCCTGTGAGGCTCAGTCACTGTCACTGTCTACAGGAAATTCTCATCTGAGTTACCCATGGTTTCCTGACCAGAATTGATGGAGAGGAAATGCAGAGTACCTGAGGTTGCTGACTGACTGCGCTGGCAAATAAAATTATCCCTCACAACTCAATGTACCCAATGAGTGACTTAAGACCAATTCTCACACAATTGGTGTTAAAATCACCATGGGTTTGGTGTAAATCCAATCCTGTCTGACTCTACCCTGCCTCCTCCAGACATAAGATGCAGTATGTGCTTTCCAAGTTACAGGTTTTTCCACTTGCTGCTGACACAATGGTCTGGAATTTTCTATTCTGGAGTTTAAGTTTGGTGGCTAGAGTGGAAGTAAGAGTGAACTCCCCGATGTTTGGGTAAGGGGACATGAGGCTGCTAGCCATGTGTGATCTTGTGTTGTTCAGTTCATTATATTTGCATTCTTAAGGAGCTTGGTGAATTGTGTGACAGGGTGGGCAGGAAGATACCAATCCTGAGATTACCCCACGGGGTCAAAGGTCTTGGTGTCATATTGAAAAGACACCTGGGCAGCCATTCACTCACTGCAGACTAGGATCTCCATTTCCCTCGGAGCACAGTCAGTATGCCATAGGGAAAACAAGGTTCATCCCTACAGTTTTGTGAAGATTCCCCTCCAGGCCATCCAAGGTGCCCCATGGGCATGGGCCCGGAGGTGGCAACAAGAGGTCCTCCTGTCTGACCATGCTGGCCTAGACGGAGATCACAGCAGAGGTTAGCACCCATGTGCCCCAAAGGATAACTGCCCAGCGGCGCAGAAGATGAATGATAGATCTGCCACACTCTGCCAGGATAAATGGTATTACGGCAAACTGATACTCATGACAGTATCAGGCACTGTCTATGTGTGTGAATGCACAGGGATGTCACATTGCAGTTTGGGATGAAGCTCTCGTCAGCAGATGGGACATGAATGTCATGTTCTCAATGTTTTATCAGTTGCAGGACACCCTGTTTGTCAATCACTGACTGAGGAAGGCTCAGGAGGTAACGTGGGCATACGTACACCTAAACTGTTCATGCACCCACAGTGGGATAACAATCAATCATTTTGTCTGACTGCAGGACTAAAACGCTCACAACACAAGTGAGAAGGCCAAGACTCA
Organism: Sphyrna mokarran; assembly: GCA_024679065.1. Taxonomy (NCBI): domain Eukaryota; kingdom Metazoa; phylum Chordata; class Chondrichthyes; order Carcharhiniformes; family Carcharhinidae; genus Sphyrna; species Sphyrna mokarran. Next base: position 41,899,891 of record JAGIQG010000015.1, read on the forward strand.
AGGCGGTCTGCCGAATATTCAAATCTTGACCCCAATTTGAGGATAAATTGGCCAGGGAGGGACAGGAATGTGCCTGTGTTGAAGGCAGGATAGGACTTTCTCAGGAAACCAGTGAGGATGCCTGCAGTCTGCAATTGTACAGTGTGCCCACAGAGAGAGATGTTGCTTTTATAAGGGAGCCTGCTTAGGCATTCACCAAATCTTTCTTTTCCGTAGGTACCAGCTTGAAAAGAGGGCAGCCCGCGAGGGAGATCAGCCACTGAACCAGCCTGTCCCCCAACAATCGGCCTCAGGGGGTGCAACATCGCAGTGTTCACCTGTAACCTCCTTCAGCACTGATACACTTACCTCAGCGGATGCACATTCTAGAGTAACTCAGGGTCACAACCTGATGAACACATCTCTGACACAGGTCCGCAGCTGGCAGAGAAAGTGTCAGCTAGGTCTCGAAGAGGCTGAAGACTAGACCTCTGCTCAGCTTCTGGACTTAGTGCTAAGAGACATATTGGAGATCATTTTGAGATCATTCCTGGAGATCAGGAATAGGCAGTGCAACAGCAGACAGAGATGTCAGAGGCAAGGGTGGATGGAAGATTGCAGAGTTATCCACATTCTGTCCGATGTCATGGATCCACCATGTGAGCTTTTGGCAGCCTCCATGTAAAGGATGACGGCTATCTTGGAGACCCAGACCCAGCAGAACATGCAGTGACTGCTGGATATGCAAATTGACATGCACTCCATTGCTTCAGCAGGTACACTGTAGCAGCAGCAGGGCGAGAGGCACCCCTTCTCCTTCAGGGGTCAGGGAAGTGCCACTGCATACCCACAGGAAGGAGGAGCAATAGCCAAGCACACCAGGGGCATCAGCTCAGGATGTACAAATGGTGTCCTGCCTCTCCATTGCCCCTCTGCCACTGACCCCATTGCCTCCAGCAGGTGAGGTGGAGGATGGTACACTTGCAGCTGAGCAGATTGGGGCCCTCCAGGCTTCAGGCCACCAGAGGATGCCAACCAAAGTCATCATAATTAACAAGGCACAGCAGTCAGCAGATTGCCTCCAATTCCACTGGTGATATTAGGCCTGCAGTTAGACATAGCGTGGTGATTTTGAATGGTAGACTGTAGAGCTCAAACGTTGAAAAAAGGAAGATCTTTATTGAAAGGAAATTAACATTACAGGCTACAAAAATAAACTGCCCATCTATTTGCCTATGCAAATGGCTGACATCATCATCAGTAATGTCATATGATCAGTCTCTTAAAGTAGCCAAATGGATATAAAATTGGCTTTTTTTAATTCATTTGTAGGATGTGGGCATTGTTGACTGGCCAGCATTTATTACGCCCCCCCCCAGTTGCCCTTGGAGGACAATTGAGGGTCGACCACGTTGTCAAAGACAGAAGACACAGGGTGGTTGGAGGAGGTTGTTTTTAAAACTGGGGAAGCTAGTGACCAGCAATGTGCCTCAGGGATCAGTGTTGGGTCCATTGTTACTTGCCATTTATATTAATGATTAGGATGAGAATGTAGGAGGCATGTTAGTAAGTTTGCAGATGATTAGTGGCAGACTGAACAGTGAAGAAAGTTATCTCAGATTGCAATGGGATCTTGATTAATTGGGCCAGTGGGCTGACATATGGCAGATGGAGTTTAATTTAGATAAATGCGAGGTAATGTATTTTGGTAGATTAAACTTACTCAATTAATGGTAGAGCTTTGGAGAGAGTTGTAGAACAAACAGATCCAGAAGTACATGTTCATAGTTCCTTGAAAGTTGAGTCACAGGTGGCCAGAGTGGTGAAGAAGGCATTCAGCATGCTTGGTTTCATTGATAAGATCATTGAATACAGGAGTTGGGATATCTTGTTGAAGTTGTACAAGACATTGGTAAGACCGTACTTGGAATACTGTGTACAGTTATGGTCACCCTATTAAAGAAAGGATATTATTAAACTAGAAAGAGTGCAGAAAAGATTTAATACGATGCTACCAGGACTTGATGGTTTGAGTTAGAAGGAGACGCTAGATAGACTGAGATTTTTTTCCTGGACCATAGGAGACTTATGGGTGATCTTATAGAACATAGAACATAGAACATTACAGCGCAGAACAGGCCCTTCGGCCTTCGATGTTGCGCCGACCAATTAAGAAAAAGCAATGACCCTCTAACCTAAACCATTCCCTTTTCATCCATAAACTTATCTACTAACCTCTTAAATGCCCCCAAACTTGGCACATCTACAACTGCAGCAGGCAGGGCATTCCATACCCTTACCACCCTCTGGGTAAAGAACCTACCTCTGACATCCGTCCTATAACTACCACCCCTTAATTTAAAGCTATGTCCCCTCGTGCTAGCTTTCTCCATCTGAAGAAAAAGGTTATCACTGTCCACCCTATCTAAACCTCTGATCATCTTATATGCTTCAATAACGTCTCCTCTTAGCTGCCTTCTTTCTAACGAAAACAACCTCAAATCCCTCAGCCTCTCCTCATAAGACCTTCCCTCCATACCAGGCAACATCCTAGTAAACCTCCTCTGTACCCTCTCCAATGTCTCCACATCTTTCTTATAATGTGGCGACCAGAAATGTTCACAATACTCTAAGTGCGGCCGCACCAGAGTTTTGTACAGTTGCAACATGATGTTGCGGCTCGGAAATTCAATCCCCCTACCAATAAAAACCAAGACTCCATATGCCTTCTTAACAACCTTATTGACTTGATTGCCAACTTTCAGGGATCTATGCACACATACACCTAGATCCCTCTGTTCGTTAACACTATTAAGAGTTCTACCATTAGCCCTATACTCTATACATTTGTTTTCCTGCCAAAGTGAATTACCTCACACTTTTCAACATTAAACTCCATTTGCCACCTCTCGGCCCAGCTCTGCAACTTCTCCAAGTCTCTCTGCAAACTATAACACCCCTCTTCACTATCTACCACTCCTCCGACTTTAGTGTCATCTGCAAATTTACTAATCCATCCTTCAATACCCTCATCCAGATCATTTATAAAATTACAAACAGCAGGGGCCCCAAAACAGGTCCCTGAGGTACACCACTTGTAACCGAACTCCACGATGAATAACTTCCATCAACCACCACCCTCTGTCTTCTATCAGCTATCCAATTCCTAATCCAATTAGCTAAATCACCCTCAATCCCACACATCTGCATTTTCTGCAGAAGCCTTCCATGGGGCACCTTATCGAACGCCTTACTAAAGTCCATATATACCACATCAACTGCCTTACCCCCATCACCTCTTTGGTCACTTTTTCAAAAAACTCAATAAGGTTAGTAAGGCACGACCTACCCTTCACAAAACCACGCTGACTATCCCCAATCAATTCATTTCTTCCGAAATAACTATAAATCCTATATAACTATAATTATAGGGGCTTATAAAGAACTATACAAATAACTAAATAACTATAATTATAGAGGCTTATAAAATAAGATAGATATTCAACATCTTTTCCCAACAATACGGGAATCTAAAACTGGAGGGTACAGGTTTAAGATGAGAGGGGAAAGATACAAAAGAGTCCAGAAGAGCAATTTTTTCACACAAAGGGTGGTGAATGTTTCGAACGAGTTGCCCAGGGGCAATAGTAGAGATAAGTACAATTTTGTCTTTTAAAAACCATTCAGACAGTTACATGGGTAAGATGGGTATAGAGGAATATGAGTTAAATGCAGCAATTGGGTCTAGCTTAATGATAAAAACTGGGCAGCATGGACAAGTTGGGCCAAGGGACCCATTTTTATATTGTAAATATCTATGACTCTAAAGTGCCCAGGTTCAACTAGAAAGCTGATAGTGAGGAAACACTAGAAATAACATGAATGCACAACACTTTCATCCTCTTTTAACTCAAAGGTTTCTGACACCAATAACTCTATTCCTTAACAATCAAAATTACCTGTAGGAACAATTAATAAACAGCAATCAATTAATCAACCGTTTTGGATACCATCGTTCTCTGTGTGGTTTTTGGCAAACCTCAGGCATCTCTTTTTTTAATGTTTACTGCAACCTTTAATGGCTTCAGCGTGGTTTGGACGTTATCTGTGCTTGTCATAATTCAAGTTGATGTTCTGAGGTTGACTTGATGTTGAAGTGTTCTCAACTGAGGTACTGTCTTCCTCAATTGGTTTGAGTAATGTCATGTTCTCAGGAAGGCCCAGGTCTTCTCTTGGCACAGTTTGATGTGAATTCTCTGTCAGTTCTGCCTCTGGCAGATTGATTCTTGTTGCCAAAGGTTGATTTACATGTTCTCTCCCTGTTACGTCACCTCATGTTTGTATGGTGTAGGAGACCAGTTTTAACTTTGTAAGATGATGGCAGGTATCCCCTTTTCACTTGTGGTATAGTTCCTTGCCGGAGCTTTGAACACCCTGACAAAAAACACAACATTTTGCCTTGTCTCTTCGTCATATAACCCGATCTTGCTCTGTTCTCTTGACAATTCTTCTTGTCTTGGGCAGTTAAAGCAAATAAAATACTGTGCGTAGTTGACATTTAATCATGAGCAAAACTGCAGAAACTTGTGTTGATGAGTGTGCAGTATTTCTGTACGTCAGCAGGAATTGGCTCAAATGTTTAGACAATGAACCTTGCTCTAGTTACCTACAAAAATGTTTCAGCATCTGTGCAAAGCATTCTGCCAGCCATTTGAGAGAGGATGATAAAGAGCAGATCAGATGTGTTGAATCCCGTCTCCTTCAAATTGTTTTTGAATCCTTGTGAAATGAACTGTGGCCTATTTTTGCTCATGAGTCCAAGGTACTGGACTGATAATTTTACCCTGTCTTTCAATTATTCTCTCCAAGGATGCTGTCTTCATAATGACAACTTCAGGCCACTTTCAGGCACGTTGATCAGAATGAGAAACATATGTCCTTCGAACGATCCAGCATTATCTATATGTACTCTCTGCCAGGCCTCTTCTGGCCATTTCTGTGGGCGTTATGGAGCTAATGCTGGCAGGTTCTGTATTTTTGCACATTCCCACCTTCTGTGGCTTTCAGCATCAGGCAGAGGTCTGACAACACCAATTTTAAATCCAACCGATTTATTTGATAGTAAACTTGCTAGCTTTCAGCCTTTGTAGCCTTCGTCAGGTGAATGAGGTGTTCTGGTCTGCAATAGCACACATATCAGCACAGACAGTTTACAGATTGCTGATTAGAATGTGAATCCTTACACCTAACCTGCTATTCAAGTCTTAAAGTCGCTAACAATGTGAGTGGAAGGAGCACTTAGCACAGGTTAGAGAGATGTGTATTGTCTCCAGACAGCACAGTAAGTGAGGTTTTTTGCTAACCCAGGCGAGTCATGGGGGTTACGGACAGTGTGACATGAAGCCAAGATCCCTGTTAAGACCGTCCTCATGTGTGCGGAACTTGGCTATCAGTCTCTGCTCAGTGGCTCTGCGCTGTCGTGTGTCATGAAGGCCCCCTTGAAGAATGTTTACCCGAAGGTCGGAGGCCGAATGCTCGTGACCGCTGAAGTGTTCGTCCACAGGAAGGGAACTGTTTTGCCTAGTGATTGTCGAGCGATGTTCATTCATCCGCTGTTGTAGTGTCTGCATGGTCTCCCATTTCAGCATCAGGCGCCAGCCACCGGAATAGCTTCTGGATATCTCCTTCAGTCTTACAATGGGACAATGGTCTTCATGTAATTAGTTTAATATATATTTCCTTAACAATGGTGGAATGATGGCTTTCATTCCCAGAGGAGCCAACCTACCTGTAGGCTTAGCTTATGTTGGATGGAATATGGTTTTGACTCAGAGTTTGCCCCTAAGGTCTTGCCACAAAGCACCATGTCCATGACTTCTGACAAAGTTGGATTATTTCTGATATGCTTCTGAACTTGTCCTGAGGTTACAGGAATGTTACCTACTTGCCCAAAGTAGAAAATATTTCCACACAATCTTTTCTTTGACAGCTTGTTGGGAAGGAGTAATTGGGAGAGTCTATCGATGTTCCCATACTAGTTCGATATTCTCTTGTGGATATGTGCGCTGACAACAGCAATGCCCACTCTGCAACCTGCTTGCTGCCAGTGATGGAATCCCAGTATGTAGTCCAAATATCATTGTTAACGGACAATGGTCTGTCAATAAAGTCAATTTTCTCCCATACAGGAATTGATAGAACCATTTTATTCCAAAAATGATTCCTTGGAATTCTTTCTTCTGTGCATAATTGATTTCCACTTTATTCAAGGACCTTGATGTAAAAGCTATCGGCTCTCTTTACCTGTGGGCACTATATGGGAAGCCACCAAACCCGTCCTATAAGGTGATGTGTCACATACCAGTTGCAAGAATAATTTCAGATCAAAAAATGTCAGGACTTTTGACTTTAGTAGTGCCTCCTTTTCTTGTATGAAGACTTTATCGCACTGATCCACCCATTTCCATTTTCTGTTCTGACACAATAAGTTATGTAAGGGTTTAAGAATGGTTGCCAGATTAGGGACAAACCTCCCATAATAATTTAATAAGCCCAGAAAACATCAAAGTTGATTGACATTTTGAGTTGCAGGCGCCTCAATATTGCCCTTGACTTTCGAAGGCAACTTGTGCAGTCCCTTAGCATCTATAACACGACTCAGATATTTGACCGAAAATTGAAAGAATTCACATTGTCTTCTTGGACTCTTAATCCTTCATTTTCTAATTTTTGGAGTGTGGGATATAGATTTCAGAGATGTTCTTCCTCATTCTTTTAAATAACTAAGATATTATCTAAGTAACGCTAGATGTTGGAACAATGCAGGTGTGGGTGTGATGCCAAATGGAAGTCTTTTATGTTGAAATAACACTGTGTATCATGATCAGCAAGTATTGTTATGAATCTGACACATGTTCATCTGAAGAAACGTTTTACTGAGGCCAATTTTACTGAAGTGTTGGCCTCCAGCCAACCCAGTGAATAAATCATCAATCAGAGGCAGGGAGTACTGATCTATACATAGTACAGGATTGATAGTGACGATAAAATTGGACTGATCCGTTTCTCTTCATCACGAGTACAATCAGTGTGTCCCAATCACTCACATTAAGGGGTTCAAGAGTTCCCATTTAACAACCTATCCAATTCTGCCACTACCTTAGGTCTGATTATGTATGGCACTGACTTAGTCTTTAAGCAACTTGCCTGACTTTCATCTTTAATCCTTAACTTCATTGAGATATCCTTCATGCTTCCCAACTCACCATAGAAGACAATGGCAAGTTTCTAGCCAGCTTCTTCCCCCTAATGCTGGATAGTTTCATTTACTGGTGTGCAAGGACAAGTCTGCAGTCTGTCCATTCAGCTGCACAGTGACATCAATATAGCCCCTCAAAACAACCACTTTTCCACTCTATGTTTTTGTCACTATCGTCAAGAATTTCAAGGCAACACATTGAAGGGTTTCTTGTTAAACAGTTGCTGGTACTAATGAAACTGCGGCTCCAGCGTCCACCTCTACTTTCACTGGCTGTCTGTCCAGCCAACATCTTATGAATTCTTGTGCTCAGATGTAACTTTTGAGCTTCTTTAGCTGCTAATTCCACAGTTATTTCCAAAGCTTTTATGTCTGCACTGATTCTCTAAATTAACGTGATGAATTAGTGCCTTTTCCCTGTACCCCTGCATATCGTTGCTATTCAAACAATCATCTAATGCCCTATTGAATGCCTCAATTGAACCTGCCTCTGTCACAGGCAGTACATTCCAGACCCAAACCACTCATTGTTTGAAAATGCTTTTTCCCCCTCATTCTTCATCAGTTCATGAACGGGAACAGTTTCTACTCTGTCCACTCCCTTCATGACTTTGAACATCTTGATCGAGTCTCCTCTTAGCTTTCTTCTCTCCAAGGAGAACAGTCCCAGCCTCGCCAATCTTTCCTCATAAGTGAAGTTTCTCATTCCTGGAATTTTCTTGTAACTTCCTTCTGCACTCTTGCCAATGTGTTCACATTCTTCCTACAATGTGGCATCCAAAAGTGTATACAAAACTCCAGCTGAGGTGTAATTAGTGTCTTGCATACATTCAGTATAACCTCTTGCTCTTGTAATATATGCCTCTATTAATAAGGCCCAGAATACCATATGCTTTATTAACTGCTCTCTCCTGCTAGCATCAAAGATCTATGCACATATACACCCAGGGACTTCTGCTCCTGCAGCCCCTTAAGAATGTACCTCTTTATTTGGTATTGTCTGTCCATATTCTTTCTACCAAAATGCATCACCGCACATTTCTCTGCATTCAATTTCATTCACTACTTATCCGCTAACTCCACCAACATGTCTGTCCTTTTGAAGTTTTGCACGTGTCCCCTTCACAGTTCACAATATTGACAAGCTTCCCTGCTGACCCTGTCTCCCTGCTCCAGGCTTGCTACACTCTTCCCTGCTGGTTCCTTCCTTCCCTTGTCAAGCCTTCACTGCTACCTTCCCCCTTAGCCTGCTTCTCCTATCCAGTCTCTGCTCCCCCCACCCCTTTCCTGCTGGCCCCACCTCCTGTTTCCAGTCATTGCGCAGTTCGGCTACCTGCACCAGTCCTCAATCAAGAGGCTGACATTTTGGAAAGGACGCCATAATGATGAAAGCTGCGGCTACTCACTTCAAGACCTTGAAAGAAATCTATGTCGCCAAGTATACATCACTTATAAATAGTTGTAATGTGAATGTCCTAAGTTCTGACTAGCATAGAGATTAATTTGAGAAGGTACTTAATCCTAGTGAACTGGCTTTTTAATGAGCATGCCTGAGATGCTAATAGACCCAAATGTGTTCCCAGACATTGTCCATTAAGAACTTTGACCCATCTTTAAAGACCCTCATGCCAAATTAATTTCTGCCATCCACCCACTCTCCTGTTGAAGGCAGGACTGGAAGATTCTAGCCAATATTCTCAAAATCTGATCGACCTTGTAATAGGAAACAATCCCGATTTTGTCATATATTGGCAAATTGGTATTAGTACTGATAGTGGCAAGCACGAGAGATAGCTATAGGGGCAGCACAGTGATTAGCACTGCTGCCTCACAGTGCCAGGGACCTGGGTTCGATTCCTGGCTTGGGTCACGTGTGGAGTTTGCATGTTCTCCCCGTGTCTGCATGCATTTCCTCCGGCTACTCCTGTTTCCTCCCATAGTCTGAAAGTCATGCTGGTTAGGTGCATTGGCTCAAACATGTGCCAGAGCGTGGCAACAAGGAGAATTTCACAGTAACTTCATTGCAGTGTCTATGTAAGCCTTACTTGTGACACTAATAAATAAACTAAACTACTCACACGGGTCTTCATCATTTTATCCATCTCTTGAAACACTACATAAAATGACACTCCAAATTTCAGATTGAAGACTCAAGCTACTTTATATCCCTTACTAAGAAGGTACCACTGTTTTAAGTTTCACATCAGCTTCCTAAAACTAACTGGTGTTTTGCAAGAGCACAAATACATGGCAGAATCATTGCAAATCTTTTTGATGTATGAATTTACTTTGTTGTTTCCAGGAAAGAAGGTCAAGACTTTAAAGAAGCACTTTCCAGTGAGGGAGGCAGGATGTACTGATTCACTTAAAAGCATTGCTGGAGGGAGTTAGCAGAGGTATGGAGAAGAAACAGCAAAAGCACTTTAGTTGTACCATTTAGAAAAATAGGATTGTCCTGAGGGTGTGTCACCCCAGACATTTTACTAATGGATTAATGCTTGCCAAGTTTATTAACCACCTATTGTTACTTGTTTTCAACATTTGTCTTTTCTAATATTGATTTGATTCTTGTTTTGATCTTTATTTCACCTTTCCAGTATTTCTTTCTTCCAGCTGTCTGCCGGGTTGCCTTTCCATCTTTTAATATCTTGTCTCTATTTCCAACCCTTTGTTCCTTAGCTGTGACTTTGTTTTTTTCTCTGCCTCTTTCCCGCTTTTGTAATGTTGTTGGAACACCTCCCAATTTTCACTCTTGTTCCTGTGAAGTTGCTAATCCCTGCTGTGGTATCGTTTCACCATCTGCTCTTGGGTACCTAAATACACCCATCATGTGTCAAACTTTCACACCAATCCACCACCCCCATCACTGTGTTTCCCAGAGAAGACACAACACAGCAAATAGAATAAATATGTAGTCAGTTCAGTCAAATCACTTGTGAAATTCCTGTCTTGCTTTTCAAGGTAATGGGGCAAACTCTAGGAGAAACAATTCAACAAGAATCACTGGATAAAATTAAGCAGGAGGCCCACTTTGCTTCCCATTTTTAATTCAGTTCAAGATTGCTGAGGACAGTAACATTCAACTATTGCAATGTCCTGCAGTAGTGGACTGACTCAGCACAGATCAGGCATGTTATATCACTCAATCAGGTAGACTGGAGTGTATTGACTCCTGGGTGCAGAGTCCACGTGCAGATTCCTGGGTGCAGATTCCAGGTTGAGTGTCCAGAGTGCAGACTCCTGGGTGCAGGCTCCTGGGTGCAGATTCCATGTGCAGATTCCTGTGTGCAGGTCCCTGGATTCAGTCTCCTGGATTCAGTCTCCTGGGTGCAGATTGCTGTGTGGAGGTCCCTGGGTGCAGACTCCTGGGTGCAGACTCCTGGGTGCAAATTCCTCAGTGACCAAGTCACCCAAAAGTATCAGTTGTGGTATCTGGACGGAGGGGTCAGCAACAGATCTCTTTCTCTCCAAGGACTGCAGAACAGTCTAACATCCCCAGCAGGTTTAACACTGCATGTCTCTGCCTGGGCTCTTGGTGTCAGGCTCCCAACGATATTTCTACCTATTTGCTGTTTGAATGGAAAACAGAGCTGCCAAATGCTAATTGAACCTGGTATTAAAATGGGTGGGTCCTCACATTTAACTCTATATCAACTCCTATGTTATCAGTTCTTTTCCTCACTTTTGCCAGTGGAACAGAATCCTTCACTCCAGATCATATTCTGAAAAAGATTCCATACGTGGGATTTCTCAAAATGAACTACTTAGATATGTTTTGCTACGGCAGGATGATGGAATGATTAATCAAAATGTATGGGTTAGGCAGCTACTGTTAGGCAAGCAATTCTGCTTTTTCATTGTTAAGATAGCTAATAATGGGGAAAGTAGCTGAATGGCACAACCTTTGCATTCCCCATACTTACCCCAGAGGTGCATGAGAGGAGGAACTTGCATCTTAAGTTCAGAAAATATGTTTTTTTTTGTCTTTTCCTCTCCCTTCCTCCTCCTCCTTTCTTGAAAATAATCACGCTGACAACCTTATCTCCCAAGTGACCATTATTCATATGCAAGTCTAGACATTGAGTGCATGTGGACTTTTGGACATGATGGGCTGGAGGAGTGTAATTGGGACTCCAGCCAAATCACATTCTCTTGATAATATGCACAATTCCACTAAGAAAACTGTTGAAGAGGGGGAACCTTTCCTCTCTCCTCCAGCGCAGGGGAACATGAACTAATTCTTGTACTTTTACCATGAATTGAATCTGGGAATTTTCTAGTCTTCATAACAGAGAACCACAATGCATTAATCAATTTCAAGTAATGAGTGATTTATATCAATACCTAGGGATGGATTCACGGTAACAAGGCATAAAAGATGCTTTGTCTTTCTCATCTTTATGGAGGATTTACATGTGGTGCTTAATGTATAAGATCTGGGGATGGCAATTCTCCCAGCCCCCTGCACTGCTAGAGATCGGGGTAGAGCTGATTCAAATATTTAAATCGACATTTGAATTTTATTAGTGGGCCTGGACTGAATTCTTCTGGCCCACTAACCTTCCCCCATCAGAAATGGTTCACTCCAGTGGAGTTTACAATAACTCCCCACTAGATGGGAGTTGGTGGCCTCTGGGGGCGATTGGTGGGGGTCTGAGTTCCTGGTGCTACTCTGTATTTGGGATCAGTGACAGAGGGAGAGTGGACACTAATCAGGGCTAGCCATCTGGGAGGGACTTTGGGAGATTAGGATTGCCAGGTTGGAGAGGGTTTTGTGATTGAGGCCAACTTCCAGCCCCAGGAATCTTCCAATTGGCCATTGTCCTTTGATTCTGGCCCAGTCATGTGGTCATGTGACTCTTGAAGGATTGAAGGCCACACTCCTTCCTCCTCAACTCCTTTCACTATATGATGACAAAACAAAAGAAAAGAACAGTTACACACGTAAGTATTCAGCAACAAAATTGCATCCAGGACACTGGGCTGGGCAAGGGATTACGTTCATAATATCAAATTGGTCCAGAGGCTTCTGGATCCTGGCAGAATGCACATTGCCTCCATGGACCCTTCAGCAGCTGAAGTCACAGGATCTGCAGGGTGAGTGTCTGGATTAGTCACCTCTGCTGCTGGCATTTACTGCCCCTTCTGCCTACGTAACCAATGTGATAATTACAAAGTTGAAGATTTATTGAATACGAAGAACTATATATAGGTTTAAGAGCATAAATATATAGATTTACTTCCAACACCTCGACTCCAACTGCAGGAAAATGTCAGCGTAGTCGAGGAGAATATATGTTGTAGACTAGACAGGATTGAGGTACATAAGGAGGAGGTGTTAGCAATTCTTGAGAGTATGAAAATAGATAAGTCTCCTGGGCCAGATGGGATTTACCCTAGGATTCTCTGGGAGGCTTGGCTTTGATCTTCATGTCATCATTGGCTCCAGATATAGTGCCGGAAAACTGGAGGATAGCGAATTTTGTCTCTTTCTTCAAGAAGGGGAATTATAGATCGGTGAGTCTTACCTCTGTTGTGGCCAAAATTTTGTAAAGAATTATAAGGGATAGGATTTATAATCATCTAGAGAGAAATAAATTGATTAGGGATAGTCAACTTGGTTTTGTGAAGGATAGGTCGTGCCTCACAAATCTTATCAAGTTTTTTGAAAAGGTGACCAAAGAGGTGGATAAGGGTAAGGCAGTTGACGTGGTGTATGTAGATTTTAGCAAAACGCTTGATAAGGTTTCCCATGGTAGGCTACTGAAGAAAATGCAGATGCAGGGGATTGAAGGTGATTTAGCAGTTTGGATTAGGAATTAGCTAGCTGATAGAAGATAGAGTGGTGGTTAATTGGAAATATTCAATTATAAGTTCAGTTACAAGTGGTGTACCTCAGGGATTTGTTTTGGGGCCACTGCTGTTTGTCATTTTTAAATGACCTAGATGAGGGTGTAGAAGGATGGGTTAGTAAATTTGTGAATGATACCAAAGTTGGAGGAGTTGTAGACAGTGAGGATGGATGTTACAGTTTGCAGAGGGACACAAATAAGCTGCAGAGCTGAGCCGAGAGGTGGCAAATGGAGTTTAATGCGGAAAAGTGTGAGGTGATTCACTTTGGTAAGAATAACAGTACAGAATATAGGGTTAATGGAAGGACTCTTAGTAGAGCAGAGAGATCTTGGTGTATGTGTGCATAGCTCCCTGAAAGTTGGCACCCAGGTTGATAAGATTGTTAAGAAGGTGTATGGTGTGTTAGCTTTTATTGGTAGAAGGATTAAATTTTGGAACCGTGAGGTCATGTTGCAACTGTACAAAACTCTGGTGTGGCCGCACTTGGAATATTGCATACAGTTCTGGTTGCTGCATTATAAGAAAGATGGGAAGGCATTTGGAAAGGGTGCAGAGGAGGTTTACCAAGACGTTGCCTGGTATGGTGGGAAGGTCTTATGAGGAAAGGCTGAGGGACTTGAGGTTATTTTCATTAGAGAGAAGAAGGTTAAGAAGTGACCAAATTAAGGCATACAAGATGATCAGAGGGTTAGATAGGGTGGACAGTGAGAGCCTTTTTCCTCGGATGGTGATGGCTAACACGAGGGGGCATAGCTTTAAATTAAGGGGTGGTAGTTATAGGACGGATGTCGGAGTAGGTTCTTTATTCAGAGGATAGCAAGAGTATGGAATGCCTTGCCTGCAGCAGTTGTGGACTCTCCAACTTTAAGGGCATTCAAATGGTCGGTGAATAAGCATATGGATAACATTGAAATAGTTTGGGTTAGAGGGTAATCAGATTGGTTCTACTGGTCGGCGCAACATTGAGGGCCGTAGGGCCTGTACTGTGCTGTAATGTTCTACATTCTAACTGCTGACTTCCAACTCCGGAGATGTTCAGTCTCACTCCCGACTAGCCAAGGTTCATGCGCTGGCACTCCATTGGCTCTGGCCAGATTACAAGGACACTTAGCCTGCAATGGATCACCCCTTAAAGGGACCACACTATAACAAGTTGAAAGGGTGAAATGGTCTTAATTTATACCAATATGCTACTGGGTACCCAAGTGGGAGAATCAGTTTCAGATACAGCAGGCTCTTTGCCAACTAGTTTTCAATAGGGAGCCTGATATGTGTTTAGATTTGGACCTTTATAACTTCAAGATGGCTGACACTTTGCAAGTTGTCTTTCAATCGGGCCTCTTTTATGCTGGAAGTAGAGGTATTTAGGCTGGATAGCCACCTTAAAGTGTCAAAAACATTCTAACTGGGTTGCAGAGTGACACTAGCTACATCTTCAAGTGATGGGAAACACAATGGGTCAGATCACATTGTCAGTTGCGGCTATCAAAAGGCAAGCTTGAGTGGGATTGACTTGACAAAAATATAGGCACCTGATGTTGAAAATCTGTCATCTTTCTGAGGCAGATTTTCCAAGTTAATATCAGAGAAAGATTTATCTGAAGTCCCTCGGGATCCTAATGATGATTGAGCAGCAGCATGGCCCATTAGTGACAGGGTAAGTCTCTTCCTGTGAGCTGGGGCTTGTTTCCATTCTGGGTTTAGAGACCAGAGGACTCTACTGGGTTCGGTGGTCCTACCTGGGTTAATGATAGGAATCTCTATAATGTGGAACTTTGGCACATGGCACAGTGGGGTGGCACAGTGGTTAGCACAACTGCCTCACAGTGCCAGGGGACATGGGTTCAATTTGGCCCTTGGTCAACGTCTGTGTGGAGTTTACATATTCTTCTATGTCTGCATGGGTTTCCTCTTAGTGCTCTGGTTTCCTCTCACAGTCCAAAAATGTGTGGTTTAGGTGGATTGGCCATGCTAAATTGACCCTAGTGTGAGGGGGCTAGCAGGGGAAATAAGTGAGGTGGTGAGAATAGGGCCTGGTGTGCTTGATGCAGACTTGTTGGGTTAAATGGTCTTCTTCTGCACTGTAAGGATTCTGTGAACTGCATGACATTGACTGGTTGTACTTAGTTAGATCTCAATACACTGGGGTCCTAAAAGGTTGGCTTTTATCAATCTCAGCTCCATATTCAGGTCAATCAGATGAGTCACTCTGGGGAGAATGTGAGGAATTCACAGACAAAGCTTCGACATGGGTAAATGTTAATGAATAGTTTCAGAAAGAGTTACAGCAGCCTCCAAAATGAATGAAAAACCTGTAATGTAGAAAAAGCAAATCGTAATGGAAGCTTGCAAACATAAACTCCTCGTTCTTCCATTTGAGCTTATGTTCCTTTTCCTTCCAACCAATGGAAACACAAAGGAGAAATCTAATTACATTTATTTCCTTGGAGGAAGCGTCTGATGGGCTGTGGTATCCTAGAAAATCATTGGCATTTTGTGAATTTTGCACTCTTTTGGAAAGGTGCTTTTCTAATCTCAGGTGGGCTTGATGTTTTGCTGACTTTTCATTAAAACTGCTCTCAATCCATCATTTGGGAATGAGTGGTAATCCTTTATACTTCGAAACTTTCTTCTCCCAGCCGGAGTCGCTCTGCCTCCAGGTTAAGCTGCAATTTTCCTGCAATTACATCGGTTTAAAACAGATGTAAAATTATGGAAAACCTTTCAGTTACTGGAGAAAATAAAGACAACTTCTCTGCTTTTGCTGCCATTTTAAAAGCATTTTTTAAAAACTGAGACTATCATTGGATTTTCCATGAATTTGAATGCATTTCAAAAGAATGAGTCATATGCAAAATAACCCATACTTAGAAGACTTGAAAATGTGGGTGGATTTTTCCTGCAAGCTTCAGGACCTCAATGAAGGGCCAAATTGGAGTTATGAGCCAGCACTATCTGGCAGCAAGGCAGCTCCACAGCTTCCCAGGGAGCAGTCACTTCACTCTCTGCCTCTGAACTTACCTTCCTATTAAGGAAGGCAGATGGGCTCTTGATGCTGCAGGCCCAGTCGGAGGGCCAATGGTGATGGAGTCTGGGCAGTTCACTAGAATGGTAGGTGCCCCTGAGGGTGACTGTGAGAGTGACTCAACATGGCCTCAGCTAGCAAGCAGATCCTGAAAAAGCAGGACATAGAACTGCTGGTGATTCAGTTTGGAGGGGAAACCCCCTCAGTGGGATAGGTCTCAGTCACAATTCAGCCCCCTCTTTGTGCTGTGCATTCTCTGACTCTTGTAGGCAACACCACGCCTGCTGCAGGGAAGCTACATCCTTTAGCCTGGTGGTCTCTAAACACAGTGGAGGCTGCTTTATCTTTGGAAAAATAGTGGAGAGGTTGCTAACCCAGCCCTAACTGGACTCTTAACTATGCAAATTAGCCACCCATCTTCCTGTATCGCCAGCCAGCTTCCTGCCCTGTCCTCAGGAATGCTCCTTGGCTGCAAGAATGCACCAGTGAGCTGTCCCAATGAGTCTGACTGCACCATCCTCTTCCAATACCTTCTCTAACACCACTCAGCTGGATGGGAGTATGGTTCCATTCTTATCCATCTAATTGTAGCCAGAGATCCACTTGCAATGGTTTGTCTTCCTGTTCCACAGAAATGTAGAAATTGGGAGCAGAGTTAGGCCATTGAACCCTTTTAGCCCGCTCTGCCATTCACTGTGATTACGGCTGATCATCCAGCTCAATGGCCTGATCTCGCCTTCCCTCCATATCCTTTGATCCCCTTCATCCCAAGAGCTATATCAAACTCCTTCTTGAAAGCAAACAATGTTCAGGCCACAACTGCTTTTTGTATGGGGGAATTTCATAGACTTACCACTCTTTGGGTGAAGAAATTTCTCCTCACATCATTCCTAAATGGTTTAGCATGCATCCTTAGACTATAATCTCTGATTCTGGATATCCCCATCTTCAGGAACATCTTTCCTGCATCTATCCTGTCTAGTCCTGTTAGAATTTTATATGCTTCTATGAGATTCCACCTCATTTTTTTTTTATTAATTAAGCAACACAGCACGGGAAACAGGCCCTTCGGCCCAACGAGCCCGCGCCGCCGTCATACCAAATACATTATCCTATTTTAGTATTCCTATATAATAACATATATATTATTCCTAATATGGAAAATTTTCACCATAGGGACAATTTGTTACCCAATCAGCCTAAGAGCGAATTTTTGGGTTGTGGGAGGAAACTGGAGTGCCCGGAGAAAACCCACGCAACCACGGGGAGAACGCGCAAACTCCCGCAGACACCGGCCCAATTCCAAGTGTCTGCACAGCCACATCGATAGTCTCTGAGCTGTCATGGTGCCCTTCAGGTGGTCCACATAAAGCACTCATATACGACATGAGGTACCAGGCAACCCATGAATCAACATACAAGAGCTGTACCCGCACCACCTGCCGAATGCGTGCTCAAATTATGGACCGAATTACCTGTGGAAAAAAGCCGTAGTTAAACAGTCCTAATATATCCCTCTATCTGCATACCGCTCATTTGGCTGTCCAAGAGACCCTTAAACAGCCCCAGCGTGCCTGCTCCCACCACCTTACTCGGAAGTGCATTCCACACCCCCACTACCCTTTGTGTGAAAAACTGCCCTCTAATATTCGTCCTATACATAGCCCCCCTCACCCTATGGCCATGACCTCTCGTCCTATCCATTTCTAAAGGTGGAAAAAGTTTACCTCCATTTACTCTATCTATACCCCTTATAATATTATACACCTCTATGAGATCCCCTCTAAGCCGACGTCTTTCAAGGGAAAACAACCCCAGTCTATCTAATCGTTCCTCATAGGACAGTCCTTCCATACCAGGCAGCATCCTGGTAAACCTCCTCTGCACTCTCTCCAAGGACTCCACAACCTTCCGATAGTACGGAGACCAGAACTGGGCGCAGTATTCCAAGTGAGGCCTAACCAAAGTTGTATACAACTGCAACATCAAACTCCTACTCTTAGATTCTATACCCTTTTCTATGAAAGCTAACATACTATACGCCTTCTTTGTCACCTTCTCCACCTGTGAGGACACCTTCAGAGACTTGTGAACCTGCACCCCCAAGTCTCTCTGCGTCTCTATGCTCTGTATAGTTTTACCTTTTATCCTATAATTCTCTTCTACATTTTTCTGGCCAAAATGCATCACCTCGCATTTTTCCGGATTAAATTCCATTTGCCATCTATCTGCCCAGTCTACCAACCTGTCTATGTCCTGTTGTATTGCCTGACACTGCTCTTCTGTACCCGCCAATCCAAGCATCTTGGGGTCATCAGCAAATTTGCTGATCTCACCACCTACCCCTACTTCCAAGTCGTGTATGTAGACCACAAATAGAAGAGGACCTAGTACTGAGCCTTGTGGCACTCCACTAGTGACAGGCTTCCAGCCGGAAAAAGAGCCTTCCACTACTACCCTCTGTCTCCTCCTCCCGAGCCAGTTCTCGACCCATCTACATACCCGACCCTGTATCCCATGCGCCTTCACCTTCTCTATCCGTCTACCATGAGGAACCTTGTCAAACGCCTTACTGAAATCCATGTAGACGACATCAACAGCCTGTCCTTCATCAACTGTTTCTGTCACTTCTTCAAAAAATTCCACCAGATTCGTAAGACAAGACTTCCCCTTGACGAAGCCATGCTGCGTATCCCTGATCAGATCGCAGCGCTACAGATGCTCATACATCCTGTCCCTAAGGATCCTCTCCATTAGCTTACCTATAACTGAAGTCAAGCTCACCGGCCTATAGTTCCCTGGGTGATCCCTCTGACCTTTTTGAAACAACGGTACTACGTTTGCTATCCTCCAGTCCTCTGGGACCTCACCTGTGTCCAAGGAAGAGACAACGATTTGCGTCAGAGGCCCAGCTAGGTCTTCCCTCAACTCCCTTAGCAGCCTGGGGTAAATGCCATCAGGCCCCGGAGCTTTATATGTCTTTAAGCTGCCTAACAGCCCCAACACCTCTTTCCTCGTAATCCTTATTCCCCTCAACCAATCCTCAACTTTGTCAACATCAGGCACAGACATCTGTCCAGTCTCCTGCGTGAATACCGACGCAAAGTATTCATTCATGATCTCCCCCATTCCCTCAGGCTCTAAGCATAGATCCCCTCCACTGTCCCTAAGAGGTCCAATCTTGCCTCTAACCATCCTTTTGCTCCTTACATAGGTGTAAAATGCCTTTGGATTTTCCTTTATCCTACCTGCCAGAGCCACCTCGTGGCCCCTTTTTGACTTTCTAATACCCCTTTTAAGATCCCGTCTACACTCTCTATAAGCTTCCAGCGCTGTCTCAGTCCCTAGTTGCCTAGATCTAATGTAAGCCTCTCTCTTTTTCTTGATCAAGTCCTCAATCTCCCTGGTAAGCCAAGGTTCTCTAATCATACCTTTCCCATCCTTCCTCCTTGCCGGCACATATCTTTCCTGCAGAGAGTTTAGTTTTCCCTTGAAAGACTCCCACATGTACCTCGTCGACCTGCCCTCAAAAAGCTTATCCCAGTCCGTATCTTTAAGATCTTGCCTAATCTGGCCGTATCTAGCCCTCCCCCAGTTAAATACCCTCCCTTTTGGGCCAGTCTCGTCCTTTTCCATTAATATCCTAAAGCAGACCGAGTTGTGATCACTATTTGACACCTGCTCTCCTACCTCGACGTCAACCACCTGGCCTGGCTCATTCCCCAGAACCAAATCCAGTATAGCCCCCTCTCTAGTCGGGCCATCCACCTACTGCTCCAAGGACCCTTCCAAAACACACTGTACAAATTCCTCCCCATCCACTCCTACAGCCCTGGGCACACTCCAATCTACTCCAGGAAAATTGAAATCTCCCACCACTACCACCCTATTTTTCCTACACTTATCTAAAATGCCCCTGCATATCCCTTCTTCCGCAGCCTGCGGGCTGTTGGGCGGTCTGTAGTAAACACCTTTTACTACCTTTTACACCTACTAAAAAATGTAGTAAACATTCTTTTAAACTCCAGCAAATATAGGGGATTTTCACAGTAACTTCATTGCAGTAATAATGTAAGCCCACTTGTGACACTAACAAATAAACTTGAGTATAATCCTAACCAACTGAATCTCTCCTTGTGTGTCAATCTCACCATTCCAGGAACTAATCTGCCATTACCTCCACTGTCCCCCAAGGATCTCTCCTTCCTGCTTTCTGTTTCTCATCTACGTGCTTCACCTTAAGGACATCATCTCAAAAATAAAACAACATAAAAAATAGGAGCAAGAGCTCAAGTCTTCTCTGCCATTCAATAAGGTCATTGCTGATCTGACTGCGATCTTAACTCCACTTTCTTGCCAATCCCCAGAATCTGTCTAACTTCATGAACCTTGAATATATTCAATCACCGAGCCTCACTGCTCTCTGGGATCGTGAATTCCAAAGTTTAACAACTCTCTGAGCAAAGAAATTCTTCTCCATTGTCATCTAAAACAGAAGATGCATAATTTAAATCCTTTGCTCTAGATTCCCTCATGAGGGAAAACTGAAACTTTCTGTGGCAGTTTATGAGGCTGTGAAGAGTAGTTAATTAGGGAGAAGGGTAATAGGTCGGGACTCCATATCCAACCAGATTAAACCCGTGGTGGGAAGGCCTGTGGAGGGCTGACAGACCCCACTGTCAATTCCAAGTTGTCACTGCCAGAGTTTTCTAGTGGCTGTCGATCAGTAGTAACCTGCTGACTGCATTTTGCCAAGAGTACTTATCTTTGGAGCTCACTGCAGCCTTGGTCCAAACATGGATTTAAGAGCAGTGTCCCTGAGGTGAGATGAAAGTGACTGTGACTTTAAGGCTGCATTTAACCAAGTGTGATGTCAAGAAGCTTGACCAAAATTGAAGTCAATGGAAAACAGAGACAAGCTAAGCCTACCACTGGCTGGGGTCACACCCAGCACAAGGGAAGATGGTTGTCAATGTTAGAGGCCAATCATTCCAACCTCCGGGATGTTGCAGCAGGAGCTCTGCATGAGGCCCAGCCATCTTTAGCTACTACATCAATGACATGCCTCTACTTTAAGGTCAAAATTGAGCATGCTTACTGATGATATCATAGTGTTCAACTCCATTCACAACTCTTTTGGTAATGAAGTAGCAGCAAGACCAGAAAAACATTCATGCTATCAAAGTGCCAGGCAATGCTTCAGTAAGACAGTCTAACCACTTCATCTTGACATTCAGCAATACTATTGTTGTTGCAATCTTCCATTAACAATATTTCGGTGATCACTATTGACCAGAAATTTAACTGAAGTAGCCACAAAAATACAATAGCCAACTGAAAAGGTCAAAGGCTGGGAATTCTGAAAACCTTTCCACCATTGGGAAGGTACAAATGTGGAGTGCGATGGAAAACTGTTCACTTGCTTGAATGCATGCGGCTCCAACAATACTCAAGAAACTTGACACAATTCAGGAGAAGGCAGCTTGATTAGCATCCACCACCTCCATCACTGGTGTTTCATAGCTATCTTTTGAAAAACATATTGCAGCAACTTACTAAGCTTCTGCAACAGCACTTTCCAAACCTGAGACTTCTAACATAGAGAAATACATGAGTATCAACAAGCAAATAGGAATAGTACAAGAGCAAGTTCCCCTCCAAGTTACATACTATCATAACTTGGAGCTATGTCACTGTTCCTTCATTGTCATTGGGTCAAAATCTTACCTAGCAGCATTGTGGTTCTATCTACACCACAAGAACTGTACAGATTAAGAAGTGACTCACCACCACCTTCTCAAAGGCAACTATTGAAGAACAACAAATGTTGGCTTTACCAGTGATATCCACATCCAATGAATAAATTAAAAAATAATCTGCACTCCTCCAGTTCTGGCCCCTTGAACATCCCCAAGTTTAAACTATTGGTGACTGAGCCTTCAGCTGTGGATATCCCACCCTCAAGCTCGAGGCGCATGACCTCTCTTATCTGCCCTAATATATTTTTACTTTGGCCCAGTAGCAAACTTTGTTTGACAGCATTCCTGAGAAGTGCCGGGAAGTATTTACTGTGGCCAGAATTCTCCGGCCATTCACCCCCTGTCACCACTGCAAGCGAGGCTGGGGAATTTGGCGTTTGGCCAAACCTCCAGTCACTGAGGTGGGACCAGAGAACGCTGTTGGGGGTAAATGGCTGAAGAATCCTGCCCAATGTTATAGGAACTACGGGTGATTTTCCATCCACGTTTGCTGTGATTGCAAACCATGTGAAATCTTGGGAGAATTGAAAATGGGATTCTCACTGGGGAAACATTGAGGGCGATTTTGATTCTAAGTGCTGAATCTGGGCATGATTCAGATCTAATTTGTAAACTTGTGTCCCCACACACACTCAGCTTGAAAAAAATGTCACGAGTCTGAATCACGCTGTGGGTGGGACTTATCGTGCTGAAACGCTGCTGCTTCGATCAGAGTCTTCAACTGCACATGCGCGGTAAAGAAAGTTTGAAAAACGCTCTCCTGCCACATCGCTTCTATCAGACCATGAAAACAAGATAAAGCAACCCGGGAGCAATGGCCCCCATAGACATCGCCCTATCCCCACAACGTAACTGTCTCTCTTATCGACCAAACACCCCCCCACTACCAGACCGATCGCAAGCCCCTCCCTCACTTCCCCCCCCATCGATCCCCCACAGAGTGGCAGCAGACATCCCTGCCTTGCCCCCCCCACCGGAGAATGATCTGACCTTCCTCCTCTCCTTCCAACAGAGAACGATCTGACCTGCTTCCTCCACTCCCCCTCCACCAGAAAACAACCTGACCTCCCTCCTCCTCCACTCCCCCTCCACCAGAAAACAACCTGACCTCCCTCTTCCACCCCCCACCCACCAGAGAACGAACTGGCCCTGCCTCTACCCTCCCACACCCCCAACCACCGTTCTGAGTTAGAGAGCTGCTGGAAGTTCTGAAACTTACATCTTCAGAGGCTGGATTGCCCAGAACGGACCTTTGCCGAGCATGTTTGTTTTGTGCCAAATCTGGATGGACAAACGCGATGGTAAAGAGGGAAATGCTGGTAAGTTTGGGCGTACAGCCCATAAGTCAATTTAAATTTATGCAAATGTATTTAAATTGATGTTGCACCTATTTCGGTTGCAGTTCTGATTGTGTCCATTTTCGGGCCTTGGTAAAGGGGGAATTGGCACGGATGTGGGCGTGGATTGCTCTATTTGCTTCACGTCCAACTTTACCAAGTTTTCGTGCCCAAAGCCTGGCACAACGCAATGGTAAAATCGGGCCCATTGTTTTCCAATTTCTCTGCCCTTGTTGGCGATGGAGTGAGGTCCCACCCTTCCTGGGTGGGAACTTCAGTGAAATGTTGTTAAAAAGACTCCCCATCATATGGTCCCCTCATGTAAAGAATCCCCTATTTGCTGACATGATGGCACATCAGCGTTGCTAACAGCAGGTATTGAAGAATGGGGTGAAGTTGAAGGAGACCCACCAGGAGTGCAAAGTAAAGCCCAGGGACAGGGAGAGAGATATGCCTTGGCAGTGTACTCAGGCCCCAACCTGCCAGTGTGGTGACTGAAACCACATCCCCAGATTTTCAGTGCACGGAGAGCCAGAGAATCTGGAGAGAAAAATCGGTTCCCTTGCCCCAGCCAGCACAGAGTGCAAATATCACCCCCCTATATAAAGGCAAACTGTCTGAAAGATCTGAAAAATCTGAAAGATATGATGGTTAGATGCATTGGCCATGCTAAGTTCTCCCTCAATATACCCGAACAGGCACCGGAGTGTGGTGACTAGGAGATTTTCATGGCAACTTTATTTCAGTGTTAATGTAAGTCTACTAAAAAATAAACCTTTTCATTGAGTATTGTAGTATTTGGTTAGCCAAACAACATAATTCAGTTGTGATCTTCTCTACACTTCATCTTAAACTTTTTGAAAGATGAGAATTAAAGCCCAACCTCCCAGATGAGATTAATATTTAATGTTTGTACAATGTACCTGCACTGCAATCCCAAGGGCATCCTTATTTTTAAAATAGGTGCATGGTAAGTTAATCATTAATCTTAGCATCTTACTTCAGATAGCTCCGTGGTGACTTGTGAAACAGACAAGTGGAGATGTGTACTTGGCAAACACAAACCTTCTGAGGAAAGGCTACTTCAGACATGCATTCTTGCTACTTCAAAGCATAAGGTGAAGGTCAGGGCAGCAAAACCGACCCTTGCTAGACTGTGATGAAGGTGGGCACGTGTTCTCAGTTTTGTGTCACGCAACTCCTCTCTGTAGGCTGAGCTGCCCTAATTCAGTCAAATAATAAAGCCTTTAGAGATTCTGGCTGATGGAGAGCCTGGACCTGCATTGCAGTCAGATATAATTGCCCATTTCCCAGGGTCATGCGCACGATTTTAAAAAGCTGAAGATGTGTGTAATTTTAATTCGTTATGGGCTGGAAACTGTACATCCTTCTAAATCCGGATGTTTCTATTTTGCTATTTAATCCTTTAATTGCTGCTAAAGGGGATGTTGGGAGTGTCGGAGGTGGGGGGGTCGGGTGGGGTGGTGGTGGGGGAGAGAAATCATGTAGTGCAAATTTGTGCGTAGAAATTAATAAGTAGTGTTCATTAGTGCAATCATTTTTCCTACCTCATTGTTGCACTTATTTTGTTGTGGAACTGATATGAAGTTCTGCAGATTGGTGTTTTCTCTTTAAGTTGCGGGCTCTCATGTAACGGTGCAGCCCAGACATTATCCCTGCTTATTTTCTTTATCCATCTTTCTGAAACAGGTAATAAGGGTTAGCCAGACTGCATGGCTCCAGACTGCAAAGCTTTGCTTCTAGCATCCTAGCGTCATAAATGCAAAGCTGTCAGCGGGAGAGTTGAGGAGCTGGAATCCATAAACAGCTGATGTGGATCTTTTTTTTCCTTTAAGCTGTGACTTAAATGTGGCTTCTCTTTAAGATGAAAGGGACTGCGTCCCCTCTCTGTTGGCCTGGCTGGGCTGCATTTCAAAAGTACAAAATATCCACCACATTATTATTATAAATCTATTCCTGCTGCTTCTCAAACAGCTTTAGTATGGCTTTCACATTCATTTTCTTCAGTTTAAGTTACACTGAGCCCTACAGGATTTAATTTTTTTTCAGTGCAGGATATAGCACAACACATAAACAGGTGTCCAATATATAGGAGCAATAATTGAGGAAAGGTGAAATTTTAATAAAACACCAGAAGATCTGACAGGGCATTTCTTATTTTTTTCGCAATATCATAGAACTTCCCCCTACAGTGCAGAAGGAGGCCATTTGGCCCATTGCACCTGCAACAACAATTCCACACCGGCTCCATGTATTTACCCTGCCAGTCACTCTGATGCTAAAAGGCAATTTAGCACGGCTAATCAACCTAACCTGCACATCTTTGGACTGTGGGAGAAAATCGGAGCACCTGGAGGAAACCCACACAGACATGGGGAGAATGTGCAAACTTCACATAGACAGTCACCTGAGGCTGGAATTGAACCTAGGTCCCTGGCACTGTGAGGTACAGGCTAACCACTGTGCCATTGTGCCATCCAATATAGGTGCAATCAACAAGTTGTGATGTGAAAATTGGGATGGATAATAAATACGAGACTAGGGGCGTGTGCATACATTGCAAAGACTATATTTTCCACAATATGCAAAATTTTAACTAATTGTTTCTACTGAATGTGTCATTAGAGCATTTGAACAATTTTCTACTTTGATGACTTTTGATAACAGTTTCAATCCATTTCAATATTGAATATAGGAGACCAAAAGTGCAGTCAAAAGATTGGTGAGACCAAAGGCACTCATATTATTTATGTTCAAATGCCACAGTGTCATGAAATCCCTACAGCGCAGAAGGAGGCCATTTGGCCCATTGAGTCTTCACTGACCACAATCGCATCACAAGCCCTATCCCCAGAACCTTACTCTACTAATCCCCTGACCCTAAGGAGCAATTTAGCATGGCCAATCAACCTGACTTGCACATCTTTGGAATGTGGGAGGAAACCAGAGCATCTGGAGGAAACCCCATACAGACACAGGGAAAATGTGCAGACTCTACATAGACAGTGACCAAAGGCCAGAATTGAACCAGGTCCCTAATGCTTTGATGCAGTAGCACTAACCACTGTGCCATCTTCATGTGGAATTGCGAACTTGCTGTCTGAGATGTACTGCTCCACCGTTAGCTTCATGAGAGGAATCTCTCTGGGGAGAAAGGCCTCCCATTCAAATACACTGGATAAAGTGACTTTCCTGTACTTGCACTTTAGGTACAAACTAAACTCACTGCAGAAAGTTAGCAGTTGTTCATTTTTCATTAAATGCTAGTTACTGTTAATCAAATTCGCTGGCACTGAAAGCTATGATGTATCTAAAACTCAATGAAGTCTGACAGCACAAAGCTAGTTGATGAATCAAAAGAGGTGAAAAGACAGCCATGGATTTCAGCAAATATGTGGAAGATGAACCCAAACTTTGGTGACTTCCATCCTCCATAAATTACAGCTTGTTCAAAACCTTACAACTTATATCTTGCCTAGCACCAAGTCTGCCTTATCCTCACCTCATCCTTACACAAGCTCCCCATCTTCTATTGCTTTATATGTATATTATGTATGATTATTGGATGGCAAGGTGGCACAGTGGTTAGCACTGCTGCCCCACTGCTTCGGTAACCTGTGTTCGATTCCCAGCTTGTGTCACTGTCTGTGTGGAGTTTGCACGTTCTCTCCTTGTTGCGTGGGTTTCCTCCCACATTCTAAGGATGTGTGGGTTAGGTGCATTGGCCATATTTAATTGGTCCTTAGTGTCCCGGGATGTGTAGATTAGAGAGAGTAGCAGGGTAAATAGGTGGGATTGCAGGGATAAGGCTTAGGTGGGGTTGTTGTCGGTGCAGACTTGATGGGCCAAATGGCCTCCTTCTGCAGTGTAGGATTTCTATGATTCTATAAATGTTTGTCCTCATCTCAAAAGCCCTACAAGCCCTCATTCCACCCTTACTTTAGTATGTCATCCAATCTTATAGTCTCTGTCAAAAGCTCTGCAAAATATTAGCAACATGATTTCATCACTATAATATTGATAAACCTTTTGTTCCCTGTTAACCTCTCTAAGAGGTCGTGAATAATTGAGATCTCAATATGCTATAGCTCAGAAACACTAACTTCAGCTAAATATCCCAAGACAAAACATTCCATCTACAGAAATGAATCTAATGGAGATTGAGGAAAACAACATTCAGATGGAGGAGTGCATACTAAAAGAACCATTGTTCAATTCTAAATGCCCTGTGTGGCTTCATTTTTGATTAACGATCTAATTCAAGCAGGGTTTTGGTTTCTGTGTTTCTGGCCTCTGTTATCTTTAGAATAATTTAAAATTTCAATTCATGTCCTCATTAGAGATGAAGAGTTCAATGTCTTTACATTCCAGTATATGAGGGGAGACAGTGACAAAATAGTGATATCACTGGATTAGTAATCCAGATACCCAGGAGGGGCATGATGGGGATAGGGGTTCACCTCCCTTCACTGCTAGTAAAATTCAATGCAGAAAATCTGGAATTAAAAGTCTGTTTTAAGCCTTATATGTTGGACAAATAACTGTGAGTAGATGTCTTGTTAGTATAACTCATCTTCATTTAAGACACACAATCAATAATCACCCACCCAACCAACAATAAGTTACCTTACAGAAAAGGCTAAAGTTCAAGTCCAATACAAGACCTTGACTTAACTTTATGTGACTGGCAAGTACCCAAGCGATATTGGCCTTTATCTGTGTGTTGGTCTTGGCCTCTGCATAGTCTGGTCCTTTGGTCTGGTGTGGCACCCTAGTTCTGGTCTTCCTTCCTTCTTGGGTGTGGTGGTTCTCGTACTGGTCATCGTTGGCAATTGTTGTTGTAGCTTGTTCGTGGGGTCAGAAAGAGAGAGAGAGAGATTCTTCATTGCGCAGAACCCTTTCTCCCCTGTTTAGTTTCGCACCCCTTTTGGCCATTGCCAATCAATTGATCAGGACTTGATCACCCTGATCGGTAAAGTCCAATTGGATGTTGCTGCACCAATCACAGGGTATGCCCCCAATGGCCATGTCTATCGGTGCTGGGGGGCACATAGGATACGCACCTCCCTCCCAAATAAAGGGTTATAACACCCCTATGTCTGGTAAACAACCCAGTTTGACCAGGAAGTCTCTCTGTCCTGGAGATGACCCATATCTTGTGTATTCACTGGTCTGGATTGCAGCCTGTTTATCTTTGTCGTTTAGGCTGCAGCCTGTTGTTTTAGTTCTTGCCCAACTGTCCCAGAATGCCTTACAAATCACCATTTTAGATGCTCCATTTGGCCACAAAAAGTATAAAGCACAAAGAAAATTACAGCACAGGAACGGGCCCTTCGGCTCTCCAAGCCTGCACCGATCATGCTGCACGACTGGTCTCGGTAAAAGCGACACATGTAAAATTTTATCAATAATCATAAAAACCCATCTTCTTCTTTACTGGTGCCTTTAGTGAAGAAAATCTGCTATCCTTATCTGGCTTGGCCTACATGGACCCCGGGCTCACAGCAATGAAACTGACTCTAAAATAGCATAGCAGACTATTCAGTTCAAAGGCAGTTAAGGATGGGGAACAAATACTGGCTCTACCAGTGATGCTCACATTCCATGATAAAATAAATGAACAAAAAACTGATTAGACATAGACATAGAACATAGAACAATACAGCACAAACAGGCCCTTCGGCCCACAAGTTGCGCCGATCACATCTATCAATCCACAGACCTATCTATAACCCCCTATCCTATTGTGATGTTGTGCTTCCCGTGGAAAACTTATAATAATAAATTTTACAGAATAAGTTGCAATTACTAACTAGATTTAACTTTTACTTTAATGCAAAACAGGATCAATGTAAGTTAAACATGAATTAACAGCCAAATGATACTTCAAACAAAAAGATAAATTTCATTTTAAATAGTGCATACAATAAAGAAACAGTTTATAAAACCACAAATATTTCTCTTTAGCATGTATGGCATTATATAGTTACCCAGTTCACAGTATGCTGGTGGCCTTTATTTATGTAGGGAGATCAATGTAATGACAGCTTTCACCTTTTAGTTTCACAGATATAATTATTATCAGAAAGGCACACTTCCAGCAACCCTCTCTCCGTTGGATCATGACAATCCTAATGATTTAGCTCTCCAGAATTCCTTTACATTCACCTAACCAATAACAATCCATTTCACTGTTTGGCCACTTTAGGTGAAACACCCAGCGTCTCAGAGCTATTTCTGATTTCCACAGGTTTTGAGCCAGCTCACAAAGTACCTTCAAGAGTTCCTGTCTCCTTCCCTGTCAACCAGACAAACTGATCCCTTCCTGAGAGGGATTTATGTCTTCTCCTCACAAGGATCCAATGTGTCTCACTTTCTGTCTCAGTGCACTTTCTCTTTGTGTCTGCATCTGTACGCTGATCACCTTCAATCTCCAGCTCTCCTTAATCTTGAAACCCTGTGTCTGGACAAACAACTTCGATGTTCACTTCCTTCCTTCCCATTGGTACTTCTTCCAGACCAGTAATTTTTATTATTCAGGAAAATTATGATTGATCCATTCACAATTGATGCCAATTCTTAAAAGGCCTTTTAAAAATTGTTAAAAAGAATGACAGATTCTGGGTCAAGGGTCATCATGGTGGGAATGCAACACCCTTGCAGTCAGTGATATCAGTATCAAAGTCCTTTAGATTATTCATTACAGACAGTTTCAATCCCTTATTCCTTTTGGTGGGTAATTACTAGTTCTTTCACTGGTGCAGCATGGTTTTCAGAGGGACAATGTCAGGCTGTGGTTGAGCAGCTCAATATTTGAATGCCTCGCTCATATGTTCTGGATCTGTCCAGACACTGGTTGCTAGAAGGGACAGAATGAATATCATTGCCCCCATGTCCACAGGTGAAAGTGCTAAAAATTGTTCTAGTTCGGTTGAAGTCTAAGAATGGAACTTGAACTTCCAAATCTACTGAGTCGGAGGTGAGTGTCACTATTAAACCAAGCTGACCCTGAAGTGGCTGTGACAATCTTTAGTGTGTGGACATAACAAGAAGTGTGAATCATTAACTGTTAGAATATTCTGCCATGTTAACAATTTTTTTCTTTTCTTACTCCAGTTATTAAGACCTATAGCCTATTTGCATAGACATATCAAAAACTCACCAATCACATCTTATCAGAAATATCAACAGGAAGCTCTTTTGCCAGAGAACAGTGACCTCGGCAGAGGTCGCAGCAGAGGGTAGCATGCTGAAGGCAGCACGAAAGGTTAATAGAATAGTTATGAAAGGATATGAAGTGCTTGCCTTCATCAGTCATGCGGAAGAGCAGGGAGGTTAGGCTGGAAGTCTACAAAATATTGGTTAGGTTGCAGCTGGAGTAATGTGTATAGTTCTGGATATCTCACCATGGAGAGGATGTGATTGCACTGGACAAGGTGCAAAGCAGATTCACCAGAATGTTACCTGGGATGGAGCTATGAAGTAAGGGTGGATAGTTTTAGGTTGTTTTCTTTAGAACAGAGAATGCTGAGGGTAGACCTGATTGAGGTGTATAAGATTGAGGGGTTTGGACAGGGTGGATAGGAAGCAGCTATTCCCCTTACTTGGACGGTCAATAAAGGAAGGTGGGGGATGAATTAGTTTAAAGTGAAAGACAGGAGAGCCAGAGGGGATTTGAGGAAAGGCTTTTTCACCCAGAGGGTGGTGGGTGTCTGGAATGCACTGCCTGGAAGTGTGGTAGAGACGATAAACTTCACACAAAAAACATACGTGGATGAGCATTTAAAATGTCATAACAATCAAGTCTCTGGACCAAGTGCTGAAAAGTAAGGTTAGTCTAGATTTAGTGTAATTTTTTTGGAGAAGACCTGATGGGCAAAAGGGCCTCTTTGGTACTTTATCACTCAACGACCTTGTGACTATGATCCACAAAACATTCCATGACCCCTCAGCATCATTCAATTTCCTTCATTATCCCCAATTACCCCCAACACTCCAAGATTCCACACCAGCCCCTCCTACTTATTCTGCTCCCCTCTGTCTAATTCCACTTCACAACACAAATGTTTATAGAACATAGAACATAGAACATTACAGCGCAGTACAGGCCCTTCGGCCCTCGATGTTGCGCCGGCCAGTGGACCCTCTAACCTAAACTATTCCAATATCATCCATATGCCTATCCACCGAACATTTGAATGCCCCCAAAGTAGGTGAGTCCACAACTGCTGCAGGCAGGGGATTCCACGCCCTTACCACCCTCTGTGTGAAGAACCTGCCTCTGACATCCGTCCTATAACTACTACCTCTTAATTTAAAGTTATGTCCCCTCGTGTTGGTCATCACCATCCGAGGAAAAAGGCTCTCACTATCCACCCTATCCAATCCTTGATCATCTTATACGCCTCAATTAGGTCACCGCGTAACCTTCTTCTCTCTAATGAAAATAACCTCAGGTCCCTCAGCCTTTCCTCATAAGGCCTTCCCACCATACCAGGCAACATCCTGGTAAACCTCCTCTGCACCCTTTCCAATGCTTCCACATCTTTCTTATAATGCGGCGACCAGAACTGTACGCAATACTCCAAGTGCGGCCGCACCAGAGTTTTGTACAGTTGTAACATAACCTCACGGCTCCTAAATTCAATCCCTCTACCAATAAAAGCTAACACACCGTACGCCTTCTTAACAACTTTATCAACCTGGGTGCCAACTTTCAAAGAGCTATGTACTTGTACCCCAAGATCCCTCTGCTCGACAACACTATTAAGGGTCCTTCCATTAGCCCTATATTTCATATGCCTGTTATTCCTACCAAAGTGAATCACCTCACACTTATCCGTATTGAATTCCATTTGCCACCTCACGGCCCAGCTCTGCAACCTATCTATGTCCCTCTGCAAACTGTAAATTCCATCCTCGCTGTATACAACTCCCCCCACTTTGGTATCGTCAGCAAATTTACTAATCCAACCCTCTACCCTGTTATCACTCAACAAGAACATCATGAGATTGATGAACAGCAGTGAGAAAATTCATATCCTGGAAACTCTTGTAATGAGAGGATCCACGGGGCTGATGCTCTACCCACCCACTGCTACGTTTGATCTGTTAGGGTTTACAGTTCCTGGAGGCCTCCATATTTCCCCTTCTACAAGTTGCACCAGCTCTTCTTCCAGGTGAATCCTGATATATCCATGTCACGTTGCTCCGACATGATCTGGAGCAACATGCTATCTGATTGCTGGCATGGATGATTGCTCAGGGCTATCAGTTCTGGTTGGGACTTCATTGACAATTGGTTAACAGGATGCTTCACGCTGGTTTCTGGCAGAAATTGGAGCTGCCACAATGGGCAGTGGTGCATGTTCCTGCTGTCAGGTCAAGCCAATGTGAAATAGACTTTGTAGATGCTGCCACATTGTCTGTTCTTGCTCACCATTAAACCCACAACAATAAGGGATGACTAGAACATTCAGACCATTATTTTAATAAGAGATGCTCTTTAGGCTTCAACAAAATCTTTCTTTCCTTCATTGTAGACCAGCAAGAAAATGGCAGACAAAGAAGGAAGATCAGCCACTGAAGCAGCTCTAAGCCCACCTCTGAGGATTGTGCCTCAGAGTCTGCTGAGAATGCACCGTCACAGTTTGGATCCGGACCCTCCACTAGTGCAAAAACATTCATTTCAGTGGGTCTTCTAGAATAGGTTTGGGATCATAAACTCATGAGCTCATCATTGATACGGGTCCACAGTTGATGGATGAAGTCATTGCCAACACTGAGTGGACTGCTTGAGCCCAAAGCCCTATTCAGCACCGTACAAGTGACGAATCTCTGGTATCAGTGAGGAGAGACATCCTGGAGATGCAGAGACATACATGGGAACATCAGCCAGAGGCAATGTGCAGACTGGAGGAGTCCATCTACATTCTGTCCAATGTTGTGGCTCCAGTGTGCAATGATTGGATTGGATTGGATTTGATTCGATTTATTATTGTCACATGTATTAGCATACAGTAAAACGTATTGTTTTTTACGTGCTACACAAAGCATATCCTTCATAGAGAAGGAAATGAGAGAATGCAGAATGCAGTGTTACAACCATAGCTAGGGTGTAGGGAAAGATAATGCAACTTAATGCAAGTAGGTCCATTCAAAAGTCTGATGGCAGCAGGGAAGAGGCTGTTCTTGAGTCGGTTGATATGTGATCTCAGAATTTGTATCTTTCTCGCAATGGAAGAAGGTGGAAGAGAGAATGTCCAGGTGCATAGAGCCCTTAATTATGCTGGCTCCTTTAAGTCAGTAGGAAGTGTAGACAGACTCAATGGATGAGAGGCTGGTTTGTGTGATGGATTGAGCTATTGTCATGACCTTTTATAGTTTCTTGTGGTCTTGAGCAGAGCAGGAGCCGTTCCAAGATGTGATACAATAGAAAGAATGCTTTCTATGGTGCATCTGCCTAAGTTGGTGAGAGTCGTGGCTGACATGCCAAATTTCCTTAGTCTCCTGAGAAAGTAGAGGCGTTAGTGGGTTTTCTTAACTATAGTATCAGCATAGGGAGAGAACAGGATGGGTTGTTGGCAATTTGGACACCTAAAAACTTGAAGCTCTTGATCCTTTCTACTTCATCCCCCTTGATGTAGATAAGAGCTAGTAGTGTTCTCCTCTACACTCTCTGAAGTCGCTGACAATCTCCTTTGTTTGTTGACATTGAGAGAGAGATTATTTTTATAACTAGGGCAGCACGATAGCACAGTGGTTAGCACTGCTGCTTCACAGCTCCAAGGACCTGGGTTTGATTCCCTTCTCCACTTCTGTGTGGAGTTTGCACATTCTCCTCGCGTCTGTGTGGGTTTCCTCAGGTTGCTCCAGTTTCCTCCAACAGTCCAAAGATGTGTGGGTTAGGTTAATTGGCCATGCTAAAATTGTCTCTTAGTGTCCTGAGATGTGTAGGTTAGAGGGATTAGCGGGTAAATGTGTAGGTTAGAGGAATTAGCGGGTAAATGTGTAGGGATATAGGAGTATGGCTGGGTGGGATTGTGGTTAATGCAGACTTGTTGGGCCAGATGGCCTCCTCCTGCACTGTAGAATCTCTATGATCCTTGTATAATTGTTGCCACACCAGTTCACCAGATTCTCTATCTTACTCCTGTACTCTGACTTGTCATTGTTTCAGGTCCGACCCACTACGGTGGTGTCATCAGCAAACTTGAAAATTGAATTTGAGGGGAATTTGGCCACACAGCCTCCTGATACACACATGGGTGTATAAAGAGTATAGTAGGGGGCTGAGAACACAGCCTAGTGAGGCACAGTGTTGAAGATGATTGCGGAAGAGGTGTTGTTGCCTGTCCTTATTGATTGTGGTCTGTGAGTTAGGAAGTTCAGGATCCAGTGTCAGAGGGAGGAGCCGAGGCCTGGACCATGGAGTTTGGAGATGGGTTTCATAGGAATAATAGTGTTGAAGACTGAGTTGTAATCAATAAATAGGAGTTTGATATAGGTGTCTTTGTTATGTTGGTGTTTCAGGGTTGAGTGTAGAGCCAGGGACATGGCGTCTGCTGTGGACCTGTTGTGGCGATAGGCAAACTGTAGTGGATCCAGGTAATCCGGGAGGCTGGAATTGATTCGTGCCATGACTACCCTTTCAAAGCACTTCATAATGATGGATGCCACCATGGTAAAGGTTGTGGCTGTCCAGATCCAGCAGATCACATAGTAGCTGCTACACATGCGCCATGAATGTTAGCACAGCTCATTGTCTTGTTTCTTGTTTCAAATTGGGACATGTAACAAACCAATCAACAGTTATATTTTTCAGCTTCATTTATGAGTGGTAAAGAGCCACTCTACATGGAATGGCTGCTGAATTGAACCCGGATCCCAAGTGCTGTGAGGCAGTGGTGCTAACCACTGTGCCACCCATGCATTATTCTAATCATGTTAAAATATTATTTAAAATTGCATTTGAAATATGATATTTAAATGCATCATGAATACACCATTACTATTAAATGTTTCTGGTGTGATATTTACTCTAAATTTGTGCAAAAATGCCAGCTATATTTAAACCTGTAATTATTGCCAGTCAGATCCCCTCTGTAGTTATTTAGGCATTTTTAGTGCCTTCCATTGGTCTGACCATCATGCTAACCAAAGCTATCGATCACACTTAAATTATCAGGAAAGGAAAATGAGAAGGTAGGAAGTACTTGTAGAAAAATAAACTTTAAAAATCCTTTGCGAGCTATTTATACACTCAAACTCTTCCAAGGTGAAATTATGGTTTTTGCGGTTCTTACTTTGTAAACTGTAATTAAATAAATGCAATTAAGATTGCAGACCCACAGAAAATAATAACAGATACAACATAAACTTATTTGAAAAATTGCCCTTCATATTCTCTTCATGTTAATCAGCCCATGTTTCAGAAAGTCAGTCTCTTTGTTTGTGCTGTTGCCAATAGTTTCGTCATTTGTATGCTGGCTGCTGCACTAGCTTATGGCTTCATTGATGTGGTTGCTTGCTGTGCAATTTGGTAAAGAACCACTTGTTTTAAAGTAGTCTGTAATAACTTGAGGCGATGTGTTATGACTTGAAGATAAGAAGGGTTTATTACCAACAATATAAATATGTACATACAAGCAATGGTAAGATAGAACTAAAGACACAACTACACTCTCTGCTCCCTGGCTCTGATTGAGGTTCTTCCCACCTTGAAGGCACAGCCTTGCTCCCGAGTGGCTCGTCTCGCTGTGCTGGTTTCCATTAAGTCCGGCCCGATCACCTGGCCCTTAGGGATTACCTCCTTAGAGGAGGCACAGTACTACACTCTTTCCCCACCACCACCGCTCGACTTCAAAGTTTACCTATGAATAAAACAGAAGGAACACCTTTAAACATTGGAAAGCACATCTCACCAAGACAAGAGAGGGAACCATCAGGAAAAGCTCATCACAAATTCAATCTGTCTAGAGTTTTCCTGACTCTGGCAGAACATCTCAATTCAGCACTCCAATCTTCAGTGAATAAGGCATCTGGGAAAGCTGTTACAAAAGGTAAACTCATCAGTCTGGGATAAACTCTCTTTCAGTAGCTGCTGTCTCCTTGCTTTTAGTAATCACTGAGTGCCTTGACTCCATCCTAATAACAAGGATCCCTGTATCAGCAACTGATGAACTCAAATCCTTCACAGGAGGAGACTGTTGATCTTCAATATTAACCCAACTCTTTTCCTCAAATGATTCACATGTTTTTTTACACATTGATCTGGTATTCCTACAACACAGGAGACCTTTGCACAGTTTTTTCAAGCACTCATGTGGGTCCTGCTGCAAAGTTCCT
Source organism: Sphyrna mokarran (assembly GCA_024679065.1). Taxonomy (NCBI): domain Eukaryota; kingdom Metazoa; phylum Chordata; class Chondrichthyes; order Carcharhiniformes; family Carcharhinidae; genus Sphyrna; species Sphyrna mokarran. The sequence goes on from JAGIQG010000015.1 coordinate 41,936,470, forward strand.
GGCCAGGACTAAATCATCAACTTCCTTGAACCATGATTTTACTTTTGGGAGGCTTGTCCAGCCTCCATACTCTCTGCCAAATCCAGAAATACTAAATGCAACCAGGTCCCGCAGGCAATGTCTCATCACTAATTGGGCTGGTGTGACCCCTGTGGTTGCATTTGTCATGTATTGTATGACAAGAAACTTGCTATATGTAAAGGCCTATGAGTTTGCTTCTTTACTGACTCTGCGAATCAGTTGGAAATGGGTTGATAAAGTGTTGAGCGAACATGGTGAATGCCATTTGACTTTGCAAATTTCTGAAATTCCTCCGCTGTAAATGCTGTGCCATTGTCTAACATTCAGACTTCTGGGATGCCACGGATGGCTATAATCTATCTCAACTTGTCAATGGTGGCTTAGCTATTGTGGATTTCATGAACTGGACATCTAACCTTTTGGAATGGGTATTGATGAAAATGAGAAATATATGTTCCATGAAGGAACCTGACTATAGGTAACCTTATCCATAGGCTACCCAGTCATTCCCACATGCTCCATTGGTGGCAGTGCCTATTTGGCTTCACCATTTGGGCAATGACTAATCATTCTCTCAATTTCTGTACCAATGCATGACCACCAAACATAACTTGGGGCAAGTGCTTTTATCCTACTTTGTCCTGGGGTGTGCATTATGCAATTCTAGTAATAAAAGTCATCTCCCTTGGGTTGACACTATAGCTGTGACACCACCCTTCCCCCCAACTCCCTCAATAACATGCCATCCTTGCATTTCTTTTCTATGTTACTGGTATAGTTTAAGTTGCTCTGACTTACATTGCCATCCTTGTATTACCATCGCTTAACCTTAGATATTACTGGATTTCTTTTGGTCTAAGCTTACGTGCGATTTGCTGAAACTGGTAAAGTTTCTATCTAGTGTAAAGCCAACACAGTTTATTGTGATATGAGTGATGTGGAGATTGATTGAGAATAACTGTATGCAATTAGCAACAAAACCCACCTCCATGCTCTTGCAGAGCTACGGGTCTAACTTCTTGGAATAACTCCAACAAAGGTTGATGATCTGACATTTATGGTGGAGTGTCACCGTGCATATAGTTAAAACTTCTTCAACACATAAATTACTGCAAGAATCCCCTTGCCTATCTGCAAAAACCTTTTGTTCAGCATTGGACAATATTCTAAAGGCAAATGCAATTGGCCTTTCCAGTCTATCTGGCAACTTGTGGGACAAAACTGCTCCCACTCCACAAGGTGAGGCATCACATGTAACTACCAATGGTTTGTTGGATTGTAGTGTACAAGCAGTGCTAACGAGTGCAAAGCCCACTTTAAATTTATAAACACTTCCATTTAGGTTTCCCCCCAATCCAATGCTGATACTTCTTCAAACACTGCTGCAGGGGAATTAAGATTGTAGGTTCATTTTTCAGGAATCTATCAAAATAGTTTACCACTCTCAGGAATAATTTTAATTCAGATATATTTTCAGGCTGAGGTAATTCCTTACTGATTTGCCCCAATTCTTTTTGAAAGATGTCCAAGTATTTACAAAGTAACTCATGAAAATCTCCATCCCAAACATTTACTATTTCCAACCAATCTTATTCTATCTGCTTCAACCAATCCCAACCCATTAGGCAGAGTCTGTGACCTTCAATTACTAGAAAAAATAGTGGAGTATTTGGTTTCTGTAGGATACAGGATGTACTGTTGACCAAAGGGCACTGCTTAGCCCTGCCCAACCACCTGGAGGGCCTCAAAGGTCTCCAATCCCACTGGCGAGGACATCATGTCTGATCTCTGTTGGTGGGGAACATACGTGATCCTTGCCAGTGAGGATCTTGACCAGTGAAGTCATTAAGGCAAGTGAGCACGGACGATTGCATCTGGTACTCATCAATTATACTGAAATCACCTCTTAATATTTAAATCAGCCTGGCACACATTTCAGGCAAGGGGCTGGTTATGGTAGCAGAATGGGGACTGGTGTCATTGTGAGAGGTGAGAAACTGGCACGAACCCAGTTTTTCACCTCTTGCCCGATTTTATTGGCTCACCATGGTGATCAACTGATGTGACAAGTTAGTAAGTTCCACACCACCCCTTTATATCTGGTGATGTTAAATTTCTCATTAGGCTGTAAGTTTGTGGGTCGCAAACTGTACAGAGAATCACATTCCACTTTTCCTCTGTTGTTATTTCATTCACTGTAAATAAATAACATAGCCTTTCAATATATTGCTCCTGGTTTCCCAGCTCTGAGTCAAACAACTCAATTTTTCCAATTAAAAGCATCTTATGTTTCTTTTGTATCTTCCTTCTTCATAGCTTCATCATTCATTCTCTTCCCCCTCTAGCTTCACGCTGCAAACTCCCAATGACAATTGAAAAAAAGTTCTCATCGCCAGTGTAATGACTTGAGGGCAACTAGTTATGACTTCAAGTTAAGAAGGGTTTATTACCATTAATATAAATATCTCTATATAAGCAATGATCAGACAGAACTGAAGACATGACTGCACTCTCTGCTCCCATGCTCCAACTGAGATTTCCCCTGACTCTGGACAGACACCCTTGCTCCCACTGGATTTGGCTTCCCACGTTGGCTTTTCATAAAGTTCAGCCAGATCATGTGGCCCTTAGGAATTGCCCCTTAAAGGGGCCATGCTATCACATAGACTGGGATTTTGCTGACCCCCCACAGGAATTGGAGTGGGCAAGAGCTGGATCATGGAAAGGTCTGTTGACCTTGGGTGGGGTTTTACAGTTTCGAGATGAGTGAGGCCATAAAATCCCACTTTTCAGGCAAGAATAAAGGCATAAGCATGTGTCAATGTTTCTTAATCTGGATGTGTGTAAAACAGTATTCATATGACAATGGAAAATCATTTAAAATGAATTTATTAGTCACAAATAAGCTTACATTAACATTGCAATAAAGTTACTGCGAAAAATCCCCTAGTTGCTACACTCTAGCACCTTGGGGTACATTGAGGGAGAGTTTAGCATGGCCAATCCATCTAACCAGCACATTTTTCGGATTGTGGGAAGAAACTGAAACACAAAGGAAACACACGCCGGCATGCGAAGAACATGCAAACAGTGACCCAAGGCTGCAATTGAACCCATCTCTGGCACTGTGAGGTAGCAGTGCTAACCACTGTGCCACCATGCCAGCCCAAACTTAAACACTTAACATGGGGCTTGAACACACAACCCTGGGATTAAGAGTGTCTTGCTCTATCAACTGAGCTAGCCATCTGTGCTTTTTTTTCAGTGCTTGAATCAAAATCCAATCCAAACTATGAAGGATCTATATTAGCCCCTTGATTTACTGCAAAATGGCAAACAGCCTACAAGTGAAATAAAGCCAGCTTTAGTTTGGGATTGAGTTTGATGTATCAATGATTTCATTGTATATAGTGCACGCTCTACATTTCTTCAGTTTGAATTGCTCCTTTTCTGATGTTTCTCTGTTTGCAAAATGGTTCAATCTGATTTGCGACAAAAGTGTTGAATTCAAATCAGTTGTACCATGGCTGTAACCTTCTTGTGTCTGAACACATTTCTCAATGAACTACTTCGCCCACTTCACCGTGGCACAGTGGTTAGCACTGCTGCCTCACAGTACCTAGGACCTGGGTTCAATTCCATACTTTGGGTGAATGTGTAGAGTTTGCACATTTTGCCCATGTCTGTGTGGGGATGCTCCAATTTCCTTCCACAGTCCAAAGATATGCAGGTTAGGTTAATTGGCCATGGCAAATTGCACTCAGTGTCAGGGCGTTTGGAAGGGTAAATGTGGGGTTATGGGGATAGGGCCTAGATAGGATTGTTGTTGTTGCAGGCTGAATGGCCTTCCTTTGCACTATAGGGATTCTATGATTCATATGAAGAGGGGCTGCGCTGGTGGATGCAGATCAAGAGCCGGCAAACAGTCCATTCTTTGTGTCACAATGTTAACATTTTGCATTTTAGCACTCTCACTGAGCAGAGATCGGTGGTTGACAGGCAGTCAGAGTTATCTTGCAAGCTGGCTGCTTTACAAAAGCCATCAGTTAAGTGAGAGAGCAGCTTATAAAATCTTTTATTTTCAGGAGTGCCATTGTAGCAAGCTGGCATTAAGGGGGATGGCCCACTTGCTGCTCAAAACCAAGGAGATCACGTGTAATCAGCTCCCTGGTCATTCACCTAAGTGCCATGATAATTTGCTGTAATTTGGAGTCATTCCCAAGAACACGCTCAACATGTTTTCAAGTGAGTAGCCAGTTTGTTGATGCTACAGTAATAGTGCCTGGACTGCGTGGAGCCACTATGTTGACGAGAAGCACTGTGACCCCAGTCAGAATTAGAGGGGGATAATGAAAGTTTAGTGACCTCTGCTTTGCAGCCTGGGAAGATGAGCAAAGAATTCTGCTGATACAACCAGTCTGAACTGATGCTCTTGATGTACTGTGATGACATTACTTGTATTTTGTTTTTAAAATGTTGTCAGAAATCAGCTCCTTACAATATAGCCTCTGTGCTGTTGTAGGTTGTCAGCTGAGAACACAGAGTGAGATTTCCTTGCTCTCGTTTACTGTTTTCGTCATGCTGAAACATGCGCCTCTGTGGCAATTTTACCTGAGTCCAACAGTCCACAAGAATGTCCTAACTAGAAAACTGAATACGCTAACCCGCGTTCAATATCCACTTCCAAAATCAATTTTGCCGGTTTTCATGGAATCATAAAATCCCTATAAAACAGAAGTGGCCATTTGGCCCATCAAGTCAGCACTGACACTCTGACAGAGCTTCTTAACCAGGAACTCGCCCCTGCTTTATCCTTGTAACCCCACATATTTCTCATGGCTAATCCATCTAACTTACACATCATGGGATTAGCATGGCCACTCCACCTAACCATGGAAGGAAACTGGAGTATCCAGAGGAAACCCATGCAAACACAGATAAAATGAGCAAACTCCACATAGGCAGTCGCCCAAAGCTGGTATTGAAGCCAGGTCCTTGGAGCTTTAAGGCAGGATGTTAACCATTGAATACCATGCTGCCCATTTCACCTGCAAATCATCCTCATTGTTCCCTGAGGCAAGCTAAGTTGAGGATCGATTTGTGACCAGTGCAATAAGGTAAGCCATTGAGTATCTTTTTATTTTCTTGTGGGTTTTTTCTTTTTATGAGCAGTTTAACTGTAAAGCGGAAGTAAGTCGCGGATTGAGCTGGGAAGGACTAGGTATAAAAGGAAGGCCGCACTATACAGCGGGCAGCATCGGGAGCGGGCAGCGGAGTGAGAGGGAGCAGAGTGAAGGCTGAAAGGACTTTGGCTCAACGGGCTTCGACGTTAACAGCCAGAGGCAGGGTAGGTTCTGTTCTTTGTTCTTCCAGAACTTTAAAGGAAGAGGTAAGTATGAGTGAGAGACCAGTTTATTGCTTTCAGTGTCACATGTGGGAATTCCTGGAGTCGCCTAGCCTCGTGGAAGCTTCGAACTGCTGCTCCTGAGGGACTGTATTAGGGAGCTGGAACTGTGGCTCGATACCTTAGTCTAATCAGGAAGAATGAGAAATTAACAGAGAGAAGTTACAGGCAGGTAGTCACACCAAGGCCACGGGAGGGTTATGGTTAGGAAAGGTAAAAGTCACGTTCCACAGACTACCCCAGTGGCTGTCCTCCTTAATAGTAAGAGCAGAATGACAGACAGGAGAGGGGAGGGGAGTGAGCAGTCAGTGAAGGGGTCCCCTGTGGTTGTCCCCATCCAAAATAAATGTACCATTTTGGATACTTGGGGAGAAGGATGACCCTTTAAGGGTAAGCCACAGTGACCAGATCACTGGCACAGAATTGGGCTCTGTGGCCCAGAAGGGAAAGAGGTGGATTAGAAGAACAATAGTGGTGGGTGACACGATGGTTAGAGGCACAGACAGGCAGTTCTGTGGGCTCAAGCAAGACTCCAGGATGGAAGTCGGCCTCCCTGGTGCTGGGGTCCTGGATGTCTCTGAGCGGGTAGGAAGCATGCTAAAAGGGGAGGGTAATCAGACAGATGTCATTGTCCACATTGGTACAACTGACGTAGGTAGAAAGAGCGGGGGGGTTCAGACAAGAGAAATTCAGGGAGATGGGTAGTAGGTTAAAAAGCAGGGCCTCTCTGATAGCAAGCTCTGGACTACTCCCAGTGCCTAGTGCTAGCTGAGGCTAGGAACAGGGAGATTGTACAATTGAACCCATAAAAGACCGGTGCAGGAGGGAAGGTTTCAAATTTGTGGATTACTGGGAAGTCTTCAAGAGAGGATGGCACCTGTACAAGGAAGACGGGTTACACCTAAACTGGAAGGGCACGAATATCCTGGCTGGGAATTTTGCTAGTGTGGTTCAGATGGGTTTAAATTAATGTGGCAGGGAGGTGGGGATCAAAACAATAGGTCAATAAGCACAGAAGCTGGGGATGAGCTTGGAGTCTGGACAAGGCTGTTTAAGAGGAAGACCCTTCTGGGGGAAGATGACCTCTGGAGGTCTGGAGCATGTCTGCTTCAATGCAAGGAGCGTAATGGATAAGACAGACAAATATAGGGCCTTAATACTTACGTGGAATTTGGATGTGGTTGCAGTGACGGAGACTTAGTTAAAAGAAGGACAGGACTGCAGCTGAATATTCCAGTGTATAAGTGTTTTAGGCAAGACAGATGAGAAGTTAGAAGAGTTGGGGAAGTAGTAGAACTGGTTAGGGAGCATACTACAGCAGTGCAGAAGGTAGACAATTTAGAGGATCATGTAATGAATCACTGTGGGTGGTGCTCAGAAACAGGAAGGGCGCAGTCACTATGCTGGGGATATGCTACAGGCTCCCTAACAGCCCATGGGAAATGGAGGAACAGATATGTTGGAAGATTCTGGATAAGTGAGAAAAAATAGGGTTGTTGTAGTGGGAGATTTTAATTTCCCTTGTATCGACTGGAAAGTTCTGAGGGCTGGGGGTCTGGACGGAGAGGAATTTATAAAATGCGGACAGGAAGGTTCTTTTGATAGTCCAACTAGAGAGGGGACTATACTGGACCTAGTGCAGGGGAATGAGCCCGGTTAGGTCATCAAAGTTTCAATAAAGGAACACATGGCAAATAGTGATCATAATTCTGTAAACTTTAGGGTAGTAATGGAAAAAGATGAGTGTTGTTGTATGGTGCTGAATTGGGGAGAGGCTAACTATAGCCGGATTAGGCAGGAATTGGTGGCTGTTATTGGGAGAGGCTGTTCGAGGATAAATCCACATCTGGCATGTGAGACAAGAGATGAAGTTACTGGGCTGCAGGACAGGCATGTGCCTGTAAAAAGGAAGGTAGGAACGATAGGATTCAAGATCCGTGGATAACCAGGGAAATTGAGGATCTGACCAAAAAGAAAAGAGAGGCCTATGTTAGGTCCAGGCAGCTAAAAACAGATGGAGCATTGGAAGAATACAGAGAAAGTAGGAAAGGACTCAAAAGGGGAGTTAGAAGGGCAAAACAGGGTCATGCAATGTCCTTGGTAGACAGGATTAAGAAGAATCCTAAGGCATTTTATTCATTCATTAGGAACAAAAGAGTTATCAGGAAAAAAATCAGGCCTCTCAGGGACAAAGGAGGAGAATTATGCTTAGAGTCTAAGGAATTAGGTGAGATCCTCAATGAATACTTTGCATCAGTATTCACAAAGGAGAGGGATGTGTTGACTGGGAGTCTCTCAGAGGGATGTGTTGACCTGTTAGAGAAAATCTCAATTACGAGGGAGGAAGTATTAGGTTTTCTAGGGAACATTAAGACAGACAAATCCACAAGGCCTGATAGCATCTATCCTAGACTGCTCAGGGAGACAAGAGATGAAATTACTGAGCCTCTAATAGAAATCTCTGTCTCTTCACAGAGGATTGGAGGATAGCAAATGTGATCCCGTTATTTAAGAAGGGTAGCAAAGATAACCCAGGTAATTATAGGCCAGTGAGCTTGACGTCGGTGGTAGGGAAATTGGTGGAGAGAATTCTTACAGATAGGACATATGCACGTTTAGAACAGAATAATCTCATTAAGCGTGAAACAGCATGGTTTTGTAAGAGGGAGGTCATGCCTCACAAATTTGGTTGAGTTTTTGAGGAGGTGACAAAGACAATTGACAAGGGAAGGGCCATGGATGTTGTCTATCTGGATTTTAGTAAAGCGTTTGACAAAGTCCTTCTTGACAGGTTGGTGCAAAAAGTTAAATTTCATGGGATAAAGGGAGACTAGATGGGTGGAGAACTGGCTTGGCCATAGAAGACAGAGGGTAGAAGTGGAAGGGTCTTTTTCTGGCTGGAAGTCTGTGACTGGTGATGTTCTGGAGGGCTCTATACTGGGACTTCTGTATTTGTGATATGTATAAATGATTTGGAAGAAGGTGTAGTTGGTGTGATCAGTGAGTTTGCGGAAGACACAGAGATGGCTGGAGTTGCGGATAGCGATGAACATTGTCAGAGAATATAGCAGGATATAGATAAGCTGAAAAATTGTGCAGAGAAATGGCAGATGGAATTTAATCCAGATAAATGTGAAGTGATGCATTTTGGTAGAACTAATGTAGGGGGGAGCTATACAATAAATGGTAGAACCATCAGGAGTATAGACATAGAGAGGGACCTGGGTGTTCAGGTCCACAGATCCTTAAAGATGTCAACACGGGTGGAGAAGATGATGAAGAAGGCATATGGCAAGCTTGCCTTTATAGGGCAGGGCATAGAGTATAAATATTGGCGTATGATGTTGCAGCTATATAGAACGTTGGTTAGGCCACATTTGGATTACTGCGTCCGGTTCTGGTTGCCACACTACCAGAAAGACGTGGAGGCTTTGGAGAGAGTACAGAAAAGGTTTACCAGGATGTTACCTGGTATGGAGGGTCTTAGCTATGAGGAGAGATTGGATAAACTGGTGTTGTTCTCCGTGGAAAGATGGAGGATAAGGGGCGACCTAATAGAGGTATATAAAATTATGAAGGGCATAGATAGATTGAACAGTGGGAAGCCTTTTCCCAGTTTGGAGGTGACGAACACAAGGGGTCACAGGTTCAAGGTGAGGGGGGGCAAGGTTTAACACAGGTGTCAGAGGGACGTATTTTACACAGCGGGTGGTGGGAGCCTGGAATGCACTGCCAAGCAAGGTGGTAGAGGCAGACACGCTGTGATTGTTTAAGACTTATCTGGATAGCCACATGAACAGACTGGGAATAGAGGAATACAAACGAATAGTGTAGTTGGAATCATGAGCGGCGCAGGCTTGGAGGGCCAAATAGCGTGTTTTCTGTGCTATACTGTTCTTTATTCTTTCTTTGCTTCCCCTCCAGTAGTGCTATACACACATTATATCCTCTTCACTGTAGAGATGGAATAAGAGTTTGTGTTTCAGCATTTTCACTTTTAAATAAAAGTTTAAGGATACGCTTATATAGCAAGCATGTGTCAAAGTGGCAAAAATTAAAGTTTACAGGAATAAAATCTTGACTGAATTTTTCTAAGATTGAATAAAGCTGAAGGAGTCTGAGAACATTGGAGCTCATAATGTCTGAGCTCTGAGCTAGTGTATCTGGGGATGTGCCTACGCTCCTAAGATGCACTAGACAACTCCCAACACCTCGTCTCACCCCCACCTCTCACTGGATGTTCCCAGGTAGATTGCATGGTTCCACAGCAATTGTCTGGAAACTTCGGACTTTCTTTGGGCAATTGCCTTCCACAAGAAAGCATTCGAAAATGCAACTTAAATCGCAAACCTTCCCCATGTCTGACTTGATGCTAAGTGACTCCATGGGGTCCAGAGTAAATATTTAGGGTTGCCAGGGTAACTTCCTCTCGATGTATCTGTGCTACCACCTTTGCTGGATCCGTCCTGCCAGTGGACAGAACATGTCAGGGGAAGGTGATAGTGGTGATTGAGACATTGGGTGGAATTTTCCTATCCTGCCCACCATGGGAATCGCAGCAGGCAAGACACGGACCATGCAAAAGTTTGTTGACCTCAGGTGGGATTTTCCAGCATTGGGGCGAGCATGGTCAGAAAATCCCACCCATGGTCTGTAAGGTATCATTCCACGAGTATGACTACGTCAGGTTGTTGCTTGACTAGCCTGTGGATAGCTCTCCCAATTTTGGTACTAGCCCCAGGAGAATTTTTTGGGTTGACAAATTCAAATTTCAGTATCCATGTGTACTGTTTATCTCAAACTAGTTATCTGCCTCAAACAGAGCTTTAATGTGCATAGGCATATGCATTTGCAAAATCTATACATCTTGGTTTTCCTTTGTTGTGTCTAAGTTAATCCCAGATTGTTTGCTTGGTTTTAATTTCCTTTTGACTTTTAGTTAGGTATTAGTGAGTGGCTTATTGGGCCACTTCAGAGGGCAGTTAAAAAGTCAACCACATTGTCTGGAATCACGATTAGGCCAGGTCAGAAAAGAATGGAAGATTTCCTTCATTAGGAATCATGTATAATCACACACAGAGACCTGTTCTATGTGGATAGAAGGAGCATGTCCACGCATTACTCTTTTCCAGGGGGTCAGACATTCCCTGGTTCATTCACCATAGCAAACCTTGACCAATCAGAGTCAACCTGCCTGGTTTGATTTTGAAACAAAAGCTTGGTAGTTAATCATTAACAGTTCACTGCTACATTCTGCATTTTCTATAATTAGTGTCCACTTTCCAATTCTTTTCTCAAGCAATATATATTGTTGTTCCCTTTACTCTTGGTATTGTGAAGTGTCCTGATGAGTGTAAGATGAAAAGCTTTGACAGCATGTCTCTTTTTTTCAGCAATGCTCAAATTCTGACAACCACATGACTAGTTCCTTCATTAGTCAACCAGAAAGGCTTTCATGACAATCACTGATATTTTCATGATCACTATTATTCAGTCTAGCTTTCAATTTAGCTTTATTAATTAATTGAATTGAAATTCCACCAGTGGTGGGACTTGAACCTATGCCCCCAAGGCATTAAACTGAGTCTCTAGTCCAGCAGCACGGCTACATCATCACTTTACCACTACCGTTTTCACACTGCTTTATTCAGAGCCTTTAGACCCTTTGCCTGCTATTAGGTGACCCAGTAGCTGGAACTACAGACATTGATTTTGCCCTTAATTTACCAGTGTTAACCCTTGCCAGGGAACAGGGACATGCCAAGTGTGCACAAGGCCACAATAACCATCTTAGCCCCTGAAGTTGGATATTTGTAGCCTGGATTGGTGATGTGCACATTCAAAGTACTTGACCTGCCTTGTTGCAATAGGGGAGAAATACGAGGGATTAAAATTTTAACCAAGATGTGTAGATTTTGTAAATGCATATGCCTATGCACATAAAAGCTCTGTTTGAGGCAGATAACTAGTTTGAGATAAACGGTACACATGGATACTGAAAACAACATTGTTGAACTGTCTTTGTACTTACCATATCTAAAACTACCCATGTATAGCTATCGCAGGGAATCATTGCTGTCATGTCTTCAATTAATTCGTAATTCATATCAACAATATATAATAATGTGCAGTGCTTTTTACCTTCTTTGATGCAAGGGAATTGACAAATATGAAGTTCTTTTCTTCCAAAAGCAATGCTGGATCAAATGTGCAGGTGCTTTAATGATTCTTGGATAAATATGGATTACAGCAGACAGGCTTGCTTTGCGTCATTACTGTCTGTGTAGCTGCTGGGAGTTCAAGAGGTTGCCGCATATATTCAGAACACAACTGGTTTGGACCAGTTTTCAGACAAAGTAGCCTAAAATCTTTGGTGGTAAAATACATTAGTTTATTCTAGGATTAAAATAATACTTGTTGGAGGTTAGGTTATTATTGAGATTGTGTTTTTTTTAAGAAGCCTTTGGGTATGGTATGTAGTGAATTGGGGACATCATTACATGCAGATCCATATATCACAGTGCTCACAGCCACAATGATATGGAAATTAGAGTGCTCAAATGCTCTGGCAATTTACATACTATTAATCATCGGGCGGAATTCTCCCAGTTGAGGACTGTATCCTGTAGTGCAGCTGGGAACATGGAGTGTTTCCCGTTGTGGAGGCTGGTGGGAAAACACACCATATCTTTTGGTCCCAACTTTATGAAGTGGAAATTGTCGAAAGCTTCATGTTTCCAGATGTCCAGATCAGCGACAACCTGTCCTAAACCGTCTACACTAACACTATAGTTAAGAAAGCCCACCAACGCCTTTACTTTCTCAGGAGGCTAAGGAAATCTGGCATGTACACTACGATTCTCAATAACTTTTATAGATGCACCATAGAAAGCATCCTTTCTGGTTGTATCACAGTTTGGTATAGTTCCTGCTCTGATCTAGACTGTACGAAACTACAAAGAATTGTGAACATAGCCCAATCCATCACGCAAACCAGCCTCCACTCCATTGACTCCAGCTACTTCCTGCTGCCTCAGAAAAGCAGCCAGCATAATCAAAGACGTCATGCAACTCCAATATACTCTCTTCCACCTTCTTCCATCAGGTAAAAGATACAAAAGTCTGAGATCACATACCAACTGACTCAAAAAACAGTTTCTTCCCTGCTGCCATCAAACTATTGAATGGATCTATCTTATATTAAGTTGATCTTTCTCCACACTCTAGCTATGACAGTAATGCTATTTTCTGCATCCTTTTCTTTCCTTCTCCCCTACGTACTTTATTAATGGTTTGCTTTGCCATATAGAGCACAGGAAATAATGAGCAGGATTTTGTGGCCTCACACGTCCTGAAACTGTAAAATTATGGATCTTTCCATTGCCCATCCCTCACCCGCTCCAATTCCTGTGGCAGCTGGACCAGCAAAATTCCAGTCAATACTTTTCACTATATCCCAACACATGTGACAATAATAAATCAAATCAATTCAAATCATAAATTCTGTGCTGTATTCCATGGTGGGGCAGTCCTGATAGTGCATAATTTGCCATCCAATTGGGTTGTCACTTTGAAAAGGCGGCCAAATCACTGACTCATTTTTGAAGAAAGAAGATGGATAACCAGGAACATTCTGAGATTGAAAAGTGCATTTCCTCTTGGACACTGAATCTGGAAGGTCCACCTGGAGATACTCCCTCCACCCAATGCTGTGTTCTTCTGGGGTTCAGCCTCCACTCCCTAACCCTCGAGGCAGTTTCAGGTATTGTTCAGGAGAGAAGCAACATCTGCGTAGCATATTGTTCCAGAGGTGTGCTGCACTGGCGTATTATCCTGCTGGTGTCACAGAGAATTGGCCCTTATCTCCGTCTCATTATTGGGATGCAAATCAATTTAATAAGACACTCTGATTGTGAGAATGGCTGAACCTCGAGATAAGACGGTTCCAAAGTATAAAATCAAAAAGCTTTTAGTTGACCAGAACATTCGCATATCCATCCATTGAGTTTCAATAAATTAAATTGCCCCTTATTGTTCGGGTGATTAGCAGGGTAAATACGTGGGGTTACGGGGATACGTGGGGTTATAGGTGGAATTGTTGTTGACCGGCCGAATGGCCTTATTTGGTATGGTTGAGATTCTATAATTCTATGGTTCTAAGTATGCTTTATTTACAGTAATAACTTGGGAATCAGAGGTGACATCAAAATATTTTAATCTTTCTAACCCTATCACAATACAAAGAACAAAGAACAAAACAGCACAGGAAACAGGCCCTTCGGCCCAACGAGCCCGCGCCGCCATCTCAATGTTCCCACCTCTACCGGTGATCCCTGTCTATGTTTATAGATCTATGGATTGAAACCAAGTTTGAGACAATTTAGGGAGAATTTGTTTTGCCAATTAGCCTAAGAGCACATCTTTGGGATGTGGAAGGAAACCGGAGCACCCGGAGAAAACCCACTCAAGCACGGGGAGAATGCGCAAACTTCCACAGACACAGGCCCAAATCCATGTATCTGCACAGCACAGCGATAGTTACTGAGCTGTCGTGTTACCTTGGTGCAGCTCCAGCACCTGCAACAGAGATGGAGGCAGCCTCATTAACTGCTGTGTCTTGATGTCTAAGTCCCAGTCTGACTCCTACAGGAGATGGAGGGAAGTCAGGGTGTTTTGTCCCCATATTGCCTACATCCTTATGACATCCATAAGAGTATATATGGCTACGGAGTGTTGGGCCGAGTGCAAATCCGACAAGACCTGCTGAACCAAGACCTCCATGGTGTTCCCTAACCTTCTCGTGGTGGCTTTAAAGCACTCGCATATTGGAGCAACAACATTGGACAGAGCATGGTGAGACTCCTTCATCATTTGCTCCAGTCTGCTGAGTGACTCTCGAATCTCTGTCCAATGTTCTGCTGCCCATCGTTGCACTTCCACCAGTGAGCTGCCAGCTACTTGCAGGGATTCATCATCCGACTGAGACTGAGCGGGTGGCTGGCCACCAGCTGGAGGCCTGGGCAGTCCCTGCCTCTGAATGCCAAGAGGATGTTTCTGCAAGGTGTTTAAAGCTGCACTCCACTGAGGTGTGGCTCTGCTCTGGAGAAGGGTGCAAGTTGGTGCTGTGACAGTTCTTCCTGACCCCCTCCTTCTCAGACGTGTAACCTGGGGCTCAGAGTACTGCTCAATTGCAATCCGCCAGTGCCTGCAAGAAATAAATGGCAGTTTTAGCAGAAGTACTGAAGTGATTTAGAAATCTGTGTGACTCACTGCCAATGTCAGGATTTGATAAGGGACATTGCTGAGATCCTTACTATGTCATTGGGAGTGGCCAATCTCCACATTACTACCCGACTGATCCCTGTCCCTAGATCAAATTCTGTAAGGATGCTGATCTCTGTCATTCCTCCTTTGGTCTGGGCTTGCTGATTTTTCCTGCACGTTTGCTTGACCTATTTGAAGATGAAGGAAAGGTATGCGATCAGAGAGCGGATGGAGCAGAGGTTGCATGAAATGCATCTCTCCTGTGTGTGGACATATCCCCAGAAAAGTCAGAAGAGGGATTGTGCAAAACATGTCGATGAGATGGTGCTGATGTGTCAGTGTCTGTGAGAGAACGAGTCTTATTAAGAGTTGTTATTGGATGTGTGAAATACATGACGAGAGTTGCAGTTTGGGTTAGTGATGCTGTGAGGACAATTTAATGCAGGAGGAAGCTGAGAGAAGTCTTACCCTGGCAGAACCGGTGAGATTACTTGTCTGCTTCTTGCACTGCGTGGCACTTCTCGCACAGTTGCCAGCTGCACTGACCTTCTGGGCAATGAGGCTTCCTACATCGGAGAAGTAAACTTGCCATGCTTCCTTCATCCATCCCGAGGGTGGAGGACATACCTTTGCATCCGGACTTCTCCAATCAAGGCCTTGAAGGCACAGTGATTGAAACAGGATGCAGATTTCTACTTGAGGCTGCAAGCTTATTCCTTCTGCGTTGCTGATGTCATGCACAGTCTAGTGAAGACAGGGGAGCTGGAGAGCATGAAATGAGTGAGTTGCATTGGTGTTTAAATACGGAACCAGGACCTTTGAACCCGACAGATAACAGCAGTCAGACAAATCACCTCCCAACTTGATTCAGAGGGAGACTTGCATGTGCATAATTAATGAAGTTTCAGGCGCTGAATCTGTTGTGACTTTGGCAAGTGGAAGCTGCCAGAACTTCCCACCATCGCACTTTAAAAAAAAATTCTGTTCATTGTGCCTTCAGTTTCTGGAATTGTAGTAACTCAGGTGCATTTATATCATTTAAGATTTCAAAAGGCTTTTATATTTGAGGAGTGCAGCAGGTGACAAGTTGACTGGCTTTTCCACTTTGTTAGTGTAAATTCTGATGTTCACAGAATTAAAAACATTTTAAATTCATGGCATGTATATCTATGACTCTCCCATCAAACTAAGGCTCATTGATCCAACAAAATAAACTCAGTAGGCCATTTCTTTGAATTTATAACTTCTGGGCCTTCTTGTTCGTGGTGTGCAACGTGGGAAGATCAGTACACAAAGGCTGTTCTAAATTTGATAATAAAGTGCAAAAGGAGCATTCTATTGCAATACTCAGCACAGTGGGAAGGGTTTCTCTCTTCCTATTCCTTTCCACTGGTCTGAGAATATTGAGGACTTAGAGAATACTCTGCTGGAGAGGATCACATACACATTGTTCTAGCCATTGGAATTGATGTTTTAAACATTAAGCACACTTCTGTGTGAGCGTATGATTCTCCTTGATCTTCTTCCATGAGTGACGCCAATTCCATCCATTAAATTGAAACAAAGATTCAGGAAAGTCTCCAACAAAGGGTCATCCAGACTCGAAATGTTGGTTGGAGTTCTTCCAAAAAAATTCTAAGTGTTGAATTTATGTGAAAACTGGAGTAATTTGTGCTCATTTTTGTCAGTGGGAGTTCACACTAGAATCTCCTGCACTCAGTGCACTGCAGAGGCCACCAGCATGAATGTCATTATAAATAAGTGGGTGGGGCCTATTCCCACCTAGGAGGCTGAAACCAGCGAGTCTCTGCACCTGCACAGTGGCCCCAAACTATCAACCCCACTTGCTGACCAACTTGATCATCGGCCAGCACCGTGACCCCCAAAGTGCTGCCCCTCTAGTGCTGCCCCCAACCATTCCTGGACCAATCCCAATGCCCCCTCCCCAACCACTGATTCCAGACCATGCTGATCTCCAGCTCCCACCCCACTCCTTAACAGTCACCGTATTCCAGGAGTGCCACTTCTCCCCCAGAAGGCAGTCACATTCTCCCCCAGCCCAACCCAACCACTGTCCTCCCTCCTTAGTTGACTGATTCCAATAGCAGCACCCTCCGTCCCCACTGATTGCTCTCTAGGCCTGCCCCATCAGAGTCTGCCCCTTTGGTATTGCCCCATGCCTGAAGGGAAGTGTCTAGGCATTGGCACTTTGCTCCTTGGGCAATGTTAGGCAGCACAGGCTGGCATTGCCATGGTGCCCATGCCCAGGGGACACCATCCCGCTCTCTTCACTCCAGCGGGGTCAGGCCCCAAAAGTGCAGAGCTAGTGTAATCCCTATTGGAATGAAACACTCCGGCCAGGTGGGAGAACCTAGCGGATCCAGAAAATTCAGTCACTGGCCCACTAATAGCATTTAAATGATATTTAAAATATTATTTAAATACTAACCTCGCCTCCCTGCTGATTTCTGGTGTGGAGCAGACCATGCTGGAAATCTAGTGCTACGACTCGCTGGCGGGAAGGGATGGGAGAGTCACAGCCATTAACTTTATTTGCTCTCCATAGACGCTGTCAGACCTGTGGAAATTTTCCAGTATCTTCTGTTTCTGTTGCTAAGGAAACTTGCCCCAGTTTCAAAATGGATTCAGTGCCTCCCTATGCAGAGGCAGGTGTTGATTTATCCAGAATACATACCTATCTATGGTTTCAGCTCTGTTCCATCTGGTTGCTGCCTGATCGAGTGATTCATTGTCTGAAGAGTGAGCTGTGATATCCATATCTCAAAGGGTGAACGGTTGAAAGGAGCAATATACATAAATATCATGAGGCGGGAGCAGATAGACACCAGTGAGGTAGTTATCTGAAGTAGTACTGCAACAGTTGAACTCATATATAACCCATTCTACTTTCAGTTGCACTATTAGGCATATTTAGTGGTTTACAGTATCAAAGCCTAATTCTGCATGACTCTTGCCTAGAGATGTGATTGTTAACCCCTTTGGCAGCCTAGGATTTTGGGATCACATTTACATTACAGCTATCAAGATTGGTTATTGTATAATCCCAATAAGAACATTCTTCCCGCAAGAAGCAGTGTCAAAGCGTTTGTAAAAACTGTCCTTCACACCTCCTGGATAATTGTTGAAATGTTCGACAGCCTAAGTGTTGCCACTGGAATGAATAAGCAATTTAATGGAATGAACAGGAGAGGAGTTCTCTGCCTGTCAGCATTGCAGATTTGACATTTCATCCAGACATGAAGATTGAAGGTTGCCTGGATGAAACCTGAGGCTGTATCTGCAGTCTAAATACATCTCGAAATAAGACATTCTTTACGTAGCAAAATAATTCCAGCTCGGTTAGTTCATTGAATTTGCTTCTACATTGCTGCTTGTTTGGACTCAGTGCTGGGAGCTCACATTATCGCATCTATCCCTTAATCCATCCTCGAGCCAGATTTGTAATGGGATTACGATTCTGTCACTCGGATCTAAATTAAAGTTAGTAGTGTAAATGCCAGTGCAGCCTCTAGGCTGCATGGATTGTGCAGTCTGATGTAAGTGCTGACTTAATGAAGCCTGAAATCTTACTGTAAGGGTAGAGAAAACCACCCTACAGTGAGATATATTTGGGATATCCGGAAAAAATGTTACTATTCACTACCTAGTGAGAACTGTTCAAACTGTATCCATGCCCAGGTCATAGAATGGGTTTTGGATAAATTGGCAATTAGTTCCAGTGCCAGTTATGGCCTTGCTCCTCTTTGATTTAATTTGATTTAGTATTGTCATATGTATTAACATGCAGTGAAAAGTATCGTTTCTTGCATGCTATAGAGACAAAACATATCGTTCATAGAGGAAAAAAACAGAGTGCAGAATGTAACGTTACAATCATAACTAGGGTGTAGAGAAAGATCAACTTAATGCGAGGTAAGTCCATTCAAAAGTCTGACAGCAGCAGGGAAGAGGCTGTTCTTGAATTGGTTGGTATGTGACCTCAGACTTTTGTATCCTTTTCTCAAAGGAAGAATGTGGAAGAGAGAATATCCGGGATGCATGGGGTTCTTAATTATGCTTTCTGCTTTACCAAGGCAGCATGAAATGTAGCCAGAGTCAATGGATGGGAGGCTGGTTTGCGTGATGGATTGGGCTACATTCATGACCTTTTGTAGTTCTTTGCAGTCTTGGGCAGAGTAGGAGCTATACCAAGTTGTGATACAACCAGAAAGAATGCTTTGTATGGTGCATCTGTAAAAGTTGGTGAGTCGTAGCTGACCTGCCAAATTTCCTTAATCTTCGAAGAAAGTAGAAGCATTGGTGGGCTTTCTTAACGATAGTGTCAGCGTGGAGGGACCAGGACACGTTATTGGTGATCTGGACACCTAAAGCCCTGAAGCTGTCGACACTTTCTACTTCATTCCCATTGATGTAGACAGGGACATATTCTCCTTTCTGCTTCCTGAAGTCAATGACAATTTCATTCATTTATTTGACATTGAGAGAGAATTATTGTTGCCATACCAGTTCATCATATTCTCTATCTCATTTCTGTACCCTGTCTCACCATTGTTTGAGATCCGACCCATTATAGTGGTATTGTCACAAACTTGAAAATCTAATTGGAGGAGAATTTGACCACACAGTCATAGATGTACAAGGAGTATAGTAGGGGCCTGAGAACTCAGACCTGGGGGGCACCGGTGTTGAGGATGGTTGTGAAGGAGGTGTTGTTGCCTATCCTTACTGATTGTGGCCTGTGAGTTAGGAAGTTCCGGATCTTGTCGCAGAGGGAGGTGCCGCAGCCCAGGCCACAAGATGAGTTTTGTGAAAATAATAGTGTTGATGCCTGAGCTGTAGTCAATAAATAGGAGACTGATGTAGGTGTCCTTGTTATCTAAGTGTTCCAGGTTTGAGTGTAGGGCTAGGGAAATGGCATCTGCTGTGGACCTGTTGCAGCGGTAGGCAAACTGCAGTGGATACAGGTTGTCCAGGAGGTTGGAAGCACTTCATAATGATGGATGTCAGAGCGACTGGTCGATAGTCATTAAGGCAAGATGCTTGGTTTTTCTTAGGTACTGGGATGATAGTCATTTTCTCGAAGCAGAGGGGCACCTCAGATTGTTATAGAGAGAGGTTGAAGAAGCCTGTGAATATCTCTGCCTGCTGATTTGTACAGAATCTGAGTGCACGCCTAGCTATCTCACCTGGGCCAGTTGCTTTCCATAGGTTGCTTCCTAAATGCGTTCGATCTAACTTGGTTAGATGATCCATGGGAGATGCCAATCCTTTAAGATATTCAGTGGGGCAGAGGGTTAATCAGGGGACATAATAGCTAAGCACAATCCACTTAGCAATACGGGTGGGACACTTCAGTAGAAATTAGCAGCAATTATCCTGTGATTTTATTTTGCTTTTTCACTATTACTGGGCTTACCACCATCCCTCCCTCCTCATCACCATGCCCCGACCAGGCCAAACTCCACTTTATTAGACTATGGCTGCCAATGTTATAAGACAGCTTAGCATTTCGGTAGAATGAGCCCAGGGTGATTTGTATGACTCAATAGCACATTTATGCATTAAGCCATTGCGGGGAACGCTTTCGGATGTTATGAAAGCTTTTAAACTACGTAGGTAGATTTTAAAGGTTTGTTTATACAAAGAAAATTACCATGATTTGCTAGAAAATGGCATAAGCTGTTCAGAAAATTCCAGGGCTGACTTTTGTTTATTGTGGAAGGACCGCTGTGACTTGGAATGGAATTTACTTTTTATTTATAGAATGAATACTGCGCCCTGTGTAAGACTTGTATTTCAAAGTGGAAAGCTCACCATACAGACCCACTCTTTCTCTTAGAATTACAAAATGAGTCTGTTTAGCTGCAAGACCGTGTTACCACATGGCAACCTCGAACATGCCCTACATTTAAGCTATGGTTGGAACTCTACCAGCTCTCCTGCCATGGAATTGGTGTGGGTGGGGTGGGGGGCGCAAATCTGACAACGGAAATCTCCATTGACCTCAGGTGGGGATTTCCAGTCCCACCTGAGCCAAGCTGTAAAGTCCTGCCCTATAAATGTGAGTTTTGATTCCACAGCCTTGAGCCCCATTTTTCACACCAGTTAAAGTCAAAAAGAGTAACATAATATGTACAGCATAGAATTAAAGTTCACAGTTGCTTTACGGAGCTCACTCAATCTCATAAAGGGTGCTTTTGTATTATTCCAATTCTGTCATTTGGCCAGTGGTTAAACCAGAGATAAATGTCCCTGGCATTGTATGTACATGAGGCCCTGGGAATAGAAATTCATCATGATAACGTGAAACAGTTGTAGTGGCCCCCTGTGTCAGCTTGATATTCACATGTGGGATTCTGAAGAATGGAAAAGGACGCTCTTGTGTGGGCGAGTGGATTTGGAAAATGTATATTAATAACCATTACTGTGAAACCTAAACTGGGGCATGAGCATGAGACCAGTAGAATGAGTGTTGGGCATCCCAATTCCTCAATGTGAGCCTGGGGGTCTTATATGTACTCGGTCTGACTCTTGCCTGAAGTGGACATCAATGATGTGAGGCCAGTGGGACGGAGGCCGCAGCAGGAGATCTGTGGGGAACTATATCCCCAATAGTACGGCAAATAGTTTGGATGAAGCACCCAGGATTGCAGTTGGAGAAGGTGAGTGAAACTCATGTCGATGTTTGATTGCCGGGGGCAACAATTTTACGCGTGACCTGTTTAAAATGGCGTCATGAACACATGCAGTGCGGATGTGATCATTATCATTGTGTTAATATTGACCAGCCGTCTTGTTCTCGTTGGTTGAGGGATGTGGCAGAGGAGAAGATTTGTTCAGATTGGAGTTTTATTATTAAACACTTCAAAGACGTAATTGGGTGGACTTCAATTTTTGTAATTGTTTTGGATTTTATTGATTATTAATCATCCTGCCCTCTCCCACCCCCCAGGAGGACTGTTAATAGTTGTATGCGACTCCAAGCTGTTATCATAATCTTGCTGTTTTCCATTTCTTCCCATGGGGTACCAGATGGATGTTAAAAAAACAAAAGAATGCACCCCCTCCCCCCATCAAACAGAAAGCAAATCTTAATAAATCTTTTTTTTTGCCCAGGTTTGGTTAGCATTTCTTAAGCACTCGTTGAGCCCACGACCTGCAGAAAAATTCTTTATTGTTACAGAAGATTGGAAAAATTAAACTAACCATGTCATAAGATTACACTGCACGCCGGGTGTCCTTGCAATACCTTACTGCTACTAGGATTTTATTGGCCACTTGGGGAATTACTCACTCTGCACTTCGCCACTAGACACAGAACTGCAATGTTCAAACGATCTTGATATAATCATGTCTGACAGGAATAACACTTGCGTTTCACTCTGTGTGTAGCAAGACTGCTTTGCTGGAATATTATGTTGTGTCTTTCGTTTGTTCTTTCAATTGCAGAACTAAAATGGTGCAAATGTAGGTGAATGCACAAGTGACAGTGCTGCTGGTAGGAAACTGTACAATTCCCTTTCCGCCTCGGAGCTGTCTCATTTGTATTCAGCTGTTTCGTTCATGCTTTTTTTCCTGCATCTTGTTAGAAATGCCGCAATTGCATTTAAACAGACGCCTTAATGTACAGAGATTGGATTCACTCCTTAAATGCATTGCAGCAAATGACCATTTTGCCAGTGAGATGGAGCGACCTAACCTAGTAATGATGCTCAGAGATTGTGGTGATTTATTTGTTTTATTGCTCAAATTGCTAAACGATGATAAATTCTTCAGAATATTCTGTTTCAATTTAACGGTTTAATACAAAGATAAAACTGCCAGGGAACATAACCTGTCACCTTTCTCTGATATTTATACTGAATTGAAAGGAAGATTTTACCTGACACCAACCCGCCGCTCCCCCCGACTCCCCCATCACCTTGTCTGGCTGCATGTAAAACTGACATACTTTAATTCAAAACCTAATTCAATTAAAGGGCTGTCACACTGTGGTAATGTTTGCTGCCAAATAAATATACATGTTTACACATCGATAATAAAGCTGGCAATTTAATTGCACTATTAATTATTTGTCATCAACTTATTTTAAATTAATGAAAATGAAGTGATGCACAGCATTTGCTTAACACAAACATGGTGCAATAGCAGAGTTGCAACAGATTTTAAAGAACTGAGCCTCCAAGAACTGGGTGGCAGAGTAACACTATGGTTCGCATTGCTGCCTCACAGCGACAGGGACCCAGACTTGATTCCCGGTTTGGATCACGGTCTGTGTGGACTGTGCACATTTTCCTCGTGTTTGTGTGGTTTCCTCTGGATGCTCCGGTTTCCTCCCACAGTTCGAAGGACGTGCTGGTTTGGTGTATTGGCCATGCTAAATTCTATCTCAGTGTACCCGAACAGGTGTTGGAATGTGGCGACTAGAGGACTTCATTGCAGTGTTAATATAACTCTACTTGTGACATTAATAAATAAACTTTTAAAAAACTATATACTTTATAAATGCCCCAATACATGCACAGTCTTTTTCAGTTCTTTTGTTGGAAAACAGTGTTACTGAGCCAACAATAGTCATGGTTCTTCAAATTGATCCAGTGTTGTGTGTTCAAATATGAATCTCGGATCTAGATTTCCGAGGAGATGGGAGAGATCTGCACCTTAGCTAAAATGGCACCGGAATACCCATTCCAGAAGTCCTGCCCCCGAACTTGGCACCCAGGATTTCTGTTGTCACTGGTTGTGGGTGGAGAGGGAGTATTGGTTGGATGGAAACAGGGATGGGTTACAATTTATATCTTCATGGATTACAGAGGAAACTATACATGTGAAGCTGCAACTGCCTTCAAACAGATCAAACTTATATTACTGGGATTTGTAAAACACAAATCTTGAGCTTTAGACTTTTGAGGAAATTGACTAAAGCAGCCAAAGTTATTTTGAGGGGTAATGTACCATTTTGCAAATCTCAGATATCCTCGGGAGAGTTCAGATGTCCTTTCAGGTTATTAAGAGTAGACATGAATATACATAAAAAATGGTTAAGCTTTATGTGCCAAGCAGTTCAATCACTGATATTCTCAGGTGTTCTAAACTTTTGAAAACATAATTCAGCCTTCAGTTAAAAGAAATTAGAGCTTGCTATTTCACTGTTGACATAGGGATTAGTGTGGCTTGATTTCCCCCACAATGTATCATTATTAGTGTGGGTGTCTTATAAATTTATGATTTTATTGATAGCCCCAAATGGTTAGAAATAGA
Organism: Sphyrna mokarran; assembly: GCA_024679065.1. Lineage (NCBI taxonomy): Eukaryota > Metazoa > Chordata > Chondrichthyes > Carcharhiniformes > Carcharhinidae > Sphyrna > Sphyrna mokarran. The sequence continues at coordinate 41,960,441 of JAGIQG010000015.1, forward strand.
TTAACCATCTTTGACATGAGGCTATGAATGCAAATGTTTGTTTATATATGGGTTTAAGTAGGGCAGCATGGTAGCACAGTGATTAGCACTGCTGCCTCACAGCTTCTGGGACCTGGGTTGATTCCCAGCTCGGGTCACCGTCTGTGTGGAGTTTGTACGTTCTGTGTCTGCGTGGGTTTCCCCTGGGTACTCCAGTTTTGTCTCACAATCTAAAGACGTGCAGGTTAGATTGATTGGTTAAACTGAATCGCCCCTCAGTGTCCCAGATTGCATAGGCTAGAGGGATTAGTGGGATAAATATATGGGGTTATGGGGATAGGGCCTTGGTGGAATTGTTGTTAGTGCAGGCTCAATGGGCTAAATAGCTTCCTTCTGCACTGTAGGGATTCTATGAAAGTATTTGAAGGAATTTTTGTTCTCAAAAGAGATTAGGCATTTGAAGGGATTTCAGTATTATCATTGAAAGTGTGTTTTCTTTAATATAGTGAAGTGTATGGTAGACACTTTTAACTTTATTTTATTTAACCTCACCATGGCGCCTGAGATCTGCCTATGGCAGATACTGGGTGAGTTGAGGATGTATGAGGAAAGGATATTAGTGAACGCTCAAAGGTTGCCACTGAATTAGCATGGGGAATTAGCATGGGGTTATAAAGGGCCTTGGAACTGAATGGGGGGGCATGTGTTGGCATGGAGGATATGAGGGACCACAGGGGTAAGTGAGGGTTATGGCATGACGTGAATTGGCATGGATGCAGAATGGGGAGTGTGTGAGAGGGGAGGTGAGAGAATATGAGGGATATAGGCTTGAGGATTGTCTTTGGTTTTACTGCTTTATTTTACCAGTGAGATGAAGCCCTTGAACCTGAACCTTTTAAACAGCTGGCCTCAGCACCCCTGCCTGCCTCTGAACTCTTCCCAGAGTTAATGGGCTCAACTCTTGTCAGCAACCATCACCTCTAGAACTAAGATTGGGATATTTGAGGAACTTTCTCCTGAGTTGGATTTCCGGAGTTGGGAATTTTCCCGATGTTAGCTCCTGACTTGGGAGTTAAAGTTCAGTTTTGGTTCTTGGAGTAGCACCAAAGGGACCATTGATTTTACTCTACTTAAGTAACATCTCTTAACGTGGGAATTGTGGCTCTGTGTGTAGCATTTTCATATCTGTGTCAGAAAGTTGTATGTTCATGTCCCAGTCCAGAAACTTGAGTTGTAACCTAGGCTACACCTCAGGGCGGTATTAAGGGAGTGCTATATTGTCAAGGTGTCATCGAATCATAGAATCATAGAATCCCTACAGTGCAGGAGGAAGTCATTCAGCGCCATCAAGTCTGCACCGACAACAATTCCACCCAGGCTCCACCTCCATAACCTCATGTATTTACCCTACTAACCCCACTGACACTAAGGGGCAATTCAGCACGGCTAATCAACCTAACCTTACATCGTTGGACTCTCAAGTCGATGTAAATAACCCTATTGCATTATTTGAAGAAGAACATTGGAGGTTGTTCTTTGTTCTTTTGTCTCTTGATCTCCTGCCAACATCTATTCCTCAACTAACGCTTAAAACAAATGATCCTGCCATTTCTTTCATTACCGAGCATGTAAGGGAATCTGTTGTATGCAAATTGGTTGCCATCTTTCCCAGCTTACAGCAATAAATACACTTCAAAAATACTTTATTAACTGCAAAAGACTTTGAGATATCCTGAGTGTGTGCGAAATGTATGAAAGGAAGCCTACGTACATCTTAAATGTTCCACTGGGATCCTGCATTGGGACCAGCTTTGCTTGAGTGTCACCAAACCTTGTGTTGGTTAATGAGGCCCACAATCTGATATCAGTTGCTGAGTTAGGTGCTTTCAGCCAATGGAGGGAATAATGTTCCAACTGGACTCAGTGGCGTTGGGCTGTTGGGAGACTGGGTTTGAAGGAGAAGAGGCTGAATCAGAATGAGTAGGTTTTGCTTTGGTCAGATTGCAAAATGCAGTCCAGTACTCTGGCAAAGCGGTTTGCAGCATTTATTTTATGCCAAGTCACCGTTAGGAATCAATCTCTGCTGTTTTGGGAGAAGATGAATAAATACCAAATAGTTGTACATCTTAAATGTTGCACCGAAAGAACAGAAATACAGGGGGAGGAGGGGTGGTTTTGAGCCTGCATTCTTCACCTGCGGGAATGGCAGCTGGAAATCCGGAGAGCGCGATTCCTGCCAGCAGGTTTCTGAATTCCGATCTTACCAGCTCCTTGCCGGTGGAGTAATGTGAAACACATCGTGGGACCACAGAAAGATAACTGTAATACATTAGCATGTCATGAGGAGCACTCTGTTAGCACCCTTTCCCCTCACTGGATATTTAGCAGGTGCCAGAGTAAAGACATGCTGGAGCCATTTACAACAGGGTCATTTGGATGCGAATTTGTCGTGGGTGAATCCCCCAGGGTCATAAAGGTAAGTCTTGCCCTGGGAGAGAGGGACTGATCAGGCAATGGCCGAGCACCCCTCCCCGGCACTGCACCTTAGTACAGGTTGGCATTGCCAGGTTGGCACCATGCCGGGGGTTGAGCTGCATTGGGGGGGTGGACGTGGGTGCTAGTTCAGACTGATTTGCTTTACTATGGTCACATGTATTAATATATGGTGAAAAATATTGTTTCTTGCGAGCTATACAGACAAAGCATACTGTACATAGAGAAGGAAAGGAGAAAGTGCAAAGCATAAAGGAGAAAGTGAAGACTATGAGGGCCGAGAGGGGATAAATGTGGGAAGAGGCCATTGATCTGGAGGGGTGTAGAGAGAGAAGTGCCCATCAGGGGTAGGGAGGACCATCCTAAAACCTCCATGGCTGGTAGGAGGTTTACTCAGTTTGTCTGTATAGTGGGATTTTGCTGGTTTGTTGGGGCCCTGCCCCCTTTATGGCACTGTCAAGCACACCTTAATTCGTTTTGACAGAATGTTGTAAGACCTGGAGAAAAACATGCCAGTTTCTTCGCTAGAAACAACACTCTGCCAATCTTTGGTCAGATTTCCCTGGAAAAGTGGCTTTGTTTTTAAAAAAATTCTGTTGTTACTTAGCCTTTACCTTTGCTGCTTTTGTTAATATGAACTCTCGTCATTGCCAATTCGCGGCATATCTTGACTGGTTGAAATCTCGGTGACGATGTAACATCACAAAGTAAGATCTTTCCAGAAACATATATATAATTGTACGATTCATAATGTGCTGCAGTATTTGATTACTTCTGGTATGTGTTTTGGTAAGATGTTCAAATCATCTTGTTTCAAAATATTTCCCATTCTGCAGACTACAAGGAAAGAACTCTTAAAGCTCGTTGAGTTCTAATCAAGATGAGGTGGGTGGACAGTGCAGTCAGTTTTATTTTTTCTATGTTAAGAATGAATCAGAAGTCGTAAAATATATGGGTTACTTTGCAGAACCTACATTTATAATTTAATTGGCTGTGAACCATGGCTCCTCATAAGGGTATAACTATTACTCATTTATCCTGACCATTGTGCTTTCGAGCCAAAAACAGCCATAAGAGCTAAAATATTTGGTATAGTTAGTCAAAATGTTTTGAATATGAAGAACTGCTATGTTCATTTAGTGGTTGAACAATGACCTTGTTCAAGGCTTCAAGACAGCGAACCCCTGCTATGGTAAGAAAATAGATGTCCTGATTAGAGCACAGTCACCTAACCTCTCAAGGGATCGCGTCTCCAGCGCGTGTAATATTAAACAGCCCTTGCTGCAGGCAAATGTCAAATTCCACTCACATTCTGAGGGCCTTTAAAGAAACAGTATCCCCTTTATGTTGGCTTATGCAAGCCATATTTCAAAAAATTGTAAAAATAAACCACATGCAACGTTCCCATTAATACTCCACAGCCTTCAAAAAAACCCCAAAGATTTGGTTAATCAAAACAAAATAGTTGCATTTCTAAATTTAAAATAAGTGTTCATTCTAACTTAAGAAGAAGATAGATAAAAACTGTCGTGACAACAGTACTAATGCAAAGGAGTACTGTTCCGATTATTTTAAAGAAAACAGGAACATTTGTAAGCACGAGAGGGGTCTTGGACACAAAAAGGTTTTGTCATCCAACGCTAAAAATAGCAATTTTTTATTCGGCAGAATGTATCAATTATATTCAAGGTCATCATCAGCTGAACGAGACAATTGAAGATTTTATTCTGAGCTATCTATGTTGCTTTTGGCATTATGTGTTGTGTATATTTCTGACTAATGCATTTTGATTAGACAAAGATGTCATGAAATGCTCATATCATAGTTGTTAGCAAACCCCTGTTTTACTTGTACCAGAAAAATATTAAGAAATGTCTCTATCTTTGAGAATTGAGTTTCTTTGACTTTTACATTTAAAATGCGTCAATGTCAAGAGTATCTATTTTCATAAAATTGAAAATATGTGTGCAGACATGTCAGGAGAGACCTTTAACCTCCTTAGCAAGCTGGTAGCAGGGAAGTAAGGGTCTAAAGTGGATATTGTGAACTTATTCACATTTCTCCACCATACAGAAGAGTCTGCTAAGGGAAGTGCTAAATTTAATTTTCAGAAGGAGTAGGAAAACCTCTCTGGGCTCCACAAGAATAAGGTGAACCACTGCTCTATCCTATGTCAACAATGTCAATGTTGCCAGATGCTTGCTTGATAGTTATAACCCACCTTATAGGAGATAATTCACCAGTTGGACCACTGCTGCTTCACAGCTCCAGAGACCTGTGTTCCATTCCTAACTTGGGTCACCATGTGTATAGAGTTTGCACATTCTTCTCATGTCTGCATGGGTTTCTTCTGGGTACTCTGATTTCCTCCCATAGTCCAAAGATATGCAGGTTAGGTTGATTGGCCATGTTAAAAATTGCCCCTTAGTGTCCTGAGATGCGTAGATTAGAGGGATTAACCAGTAATTATATAGGGATATGGGGATAGCGTCTGGGTAGGATTGTGGTTGGTGTAGGCTCGATGGGCCAAATGGCCTCTTTCTGCACTGTAGGGTCTCTATGATTTTAAGATTCTATGGACATTGATGTATCAGAGCTGATCACACAGCTCTTGAAGAAATGGCCTGATTTTCAATGGAACCAATGGGAAGAATATTGAATGGATTCTACAATAGGTGGTGACTGACTCTGTCCAAGTGGTTCATTAATGTTATTTCGGGAAAGAATCAGCCCCTCTTACCAGATCTGGCTTACATATGACTCCAGATCTACTGCAATCTGGTTAACTCTCAAAGGGCCTCTGCAAATCAAGGGCAGTTACGGATCAACAACAAATGCTAGCCCAGCCAGTGACACCCACGTCTTATAAATGATTAAGAAAAACCCAGCAGGGTTGGAAATTGTATCCATACTGTTACTTTCATGGCATTAGATGGATATCATTGTAACACTGAATGTAATGAGATGTTTTAGAAACATAGAAACTAGAAGCAGGAATAGGCCATTCGGCCCTTCAAGACTGGTTCACCATTCATTTTGATCATGACTGATCATCCAATTCAATACCTAATCTCACCTCCCTCAATGTCCCTTTATTCCTTTAGCCTCAAAAGCCATGTCTAATGTCGTCTTGAAATTTCCCCTTGAATTGCCACTGTTAGATTCTGATAATGTCCTGCAAACACTGCAGGAAACTTGCAGGATTCACTGATGTTTATATTTAGCGAACAGTCCCTGTAACTGGCCTGAGTGAATTTCTTTTCCTTGGAATGCTGTTGGTTGATCTAAACCTAACTGTTATAGTCAATGGCCCTGGCATCTTACTGACACAAATTTAAAAATATCTAAAATAATCCAAGATTTTCAAATCATCAGTTTGTCACTGTTATTATCCATGTGGGGTGATGGTTACCTGAAGCTTGCTGCTTTCACACATTTGTATATGTTTCGCCATAAATGCAAAACTTAGTGTCATGCAAATAGCAAAGCTGTATTTGTTACGAATGCTTGGTGCTCAGTATTCCCACAACCGATTGCAGATAGAGCAAGTAACGTCGCTGGATAATGCTGGCTGGGAGCTTGAATGTGCTGTCTTTTAATAAGCTTTTAAAATGCAATTTTTAATTTGCTGCTGGGATCACTACATGGCAGGAGATTGACAGATGGATAGTAGTGATCTGTTCTAGTGACCTTTGAGAACTCTGTTTCATTTTCTTCCCTGTGCTTGCGTGCCAATTGATTCTCGGTGTTGGCAGGAATCGAATCTTCAATCTTCATTTTTTTTGCCAGGTGAAAAAAGGGTGACAATAAGTCAGCAGCACGTTTTACACTTCTCCCAATTTTCTTTCTCTAATTGATCACTGATCCATTTAGTTTAGAATTGAAATAATGCTCTAATTCTCTGAACATAGAATGGAATTTAGAACCATTTTAATTGTGTTGAGGAGAAGGGAAAGGGGAGTATTCATTGACAAATCCAGATTCATAATGTGGAGATGCTGGTGTTGGACTGGAGTAAACACAGTAAGAAGTCTCACAACACCAGGTTAAAGTCCAACAGGTTTATTTGGTGGCAAACACCATTAGCTTTCAGAGCGATGGCCCTTCGTCAGGTAAGTGGGAGTTCTATTCAGAAACAGGGCATATAAAGACACAAACTCAATTTACAAAATAATGATTGGAATGCGATTCTTATAACTAATCAAGTCTTAAAAGTACAGACAAAGTGAGTGAGAGAGCGTTAAGCACACAAGTAAAGAGATGTGTATTGTCTCCAGACAGGACATTAATGAGATGTTGCAAGTCCAGGCAAGTCGTGTGGGGTTACAGATAATGTGACATCAACCCAAGATCCCGGTTGAGACCATCCTCATGTATGTGGAATTTGGCTATCAGTTTCTACTCAGAGTCTCTGTGCTGTCGTATGTCGTGAAGGCTGCCTTGGAGAACACTTACCTGAAGATCAAAGGCTGAATGCCCATGACTGCTGAAGTGTGCTCCAACAGGAAAGAGTCTTGCCTGGTGATTGTTGAGCGATGTTCATTCATCTGTTGTTGTAACGTCTGCATGGTGTCCCCAATGTACCATGCCTCGGACGGTCTCAACCGGGATCTTGGGTTCATGTCACACTATCTGTAATCCACAGGACTTGCCTGGACTTGCAAAATCTCAATAACTGCTTTGGCTGGAGACAATATACATTAACCTGTGCTTAACCCTCTCTCCACTCACATTGTCTATACCATTAAGACTTGATTACCTGTAAAGACTCACATTCCAACTATTATTTTGTAATTGAGTTGTGTCTTTATATGCCCTGTTTGTGAACAGAACTCCACTCACCAAACGAAGGAGCAGCGCTCTGAAAGCTACCAAATAAACTTGTTGAAGTTTAACCTGATGTTGTGAGAAATCGAGAATCAACAGGCTTGTAGATTTGGTAATGCATAAAGACTGCATTTAGCAGGGGTGGAATTTTCTGGCTACACTCGCCCCAAGACCCCAAGGTCAATGGATCTTTGCATGGTTCGCCCCACCTGCTACGATTCCCATAGTGGGCAAGAACAGAAAAATAGTGCTCCTGTACTTTGCAGGGTCAGAATATTTTTATTAATTACCCTGTGCATCAGTACACTATTGTTTGGCTACCTCAGTTGGCTAGATGTTGTGTGTGAAGCAGAATGATAATAATAGAGTGGGTTCAATCACTATAAATGATTTTGGGAGTTCATGGATGCTTGTCTTCTTACCATGCCCCATGCTTGATGTGAAGTGGTATCAAGGCTCACTTGCTAATCTGATAGGGATCAAACTAAATTAGGTAAATGTGTTCTGACAAAAATCATTGACCTGAAACATGGGGCTGAATTTGATGAGTCAATAGAAGCCCTGTCCTTGTTTATAGTAGGACAGACACAGTTTTGGCTGGAGGAAGACCCACAGACTGTATTACCAATGGTGGCCAATTTAGTTGACACACCAAGGTTGCCCTTCAGTTAAGTAAATGGTCTGTATCCAAGAAGAGGCAATGCAATTGGAGGACCGGAACTCCACAGCACCACTGCTAGCAATGGCCAATACTGAGGTTGAAGTTGCAGGGGGAGGGCATGTTGAAGGGAGGTAAATGGGTTTGGAGATCTTTGGCACCAGATAGGCAGGCCCCAGCAATCTGCGGTAGGAGTCATTAAGCATTTTTGGCACTGGGTAGCCATTGCCATGTATGGAATATGCAACATGGAAGGTCATCCTGAAGCCCATAGGGAAGCCGTTAGGTTTCATGTGGCAGTCTCCCTACATGGTGATCGGACCCGTAGCTGCTGGCAAAATCCTTACAGAGGCGGCACATGGATCTTCATTGGCCATTAAGGTAGCTCAGTTGGCGAGTAGCTGATCTGCCAACTTCTCCACCACTGACAAAATGGCAGAGGGAAAGGATTGGCATCCATACAATCCTTATGTGCCATTTTGCCCACAGTTCAGCCCATTACCAAAGGAGTTGTAAAATTCCACCCGTTAATCCTGTTTCTCTCTCCACAGAAGCTAATTATTTGTTTTTAGTTCAGATTGCCAGCACGCAAAATCATTTACTTTTCTGCTACATGTTGCATTTTGGTGGGTGGGATTCACATGCAGAAGTGAGTGGATTGTTGACTCCCGGTCCTGCCTGTGTCGAACTACATATAAAATGGCAATAAACCAATTAATGGCTTCATGACCAGTTTTAGACCCACAACATCAATGGATTCTTGTTCACCATTCAATCTGAACAGGAGGGCAGAATGTCCAGTGGCTGTAATCATTGGCTGGAATGCAGACAGAAGATATGGTCACTCACTGGCATGGGGCAGTGTCAGGTGATCCTGCAATTGTGTAAAGGTAGAAGCCATGGGGAGATGTTTGTTTTCAAAAAGTATGTTAAATTCTGCAGAGACTTTGAATTATTTGTTGCCAGTGAACACAAATGGCATTAACTCTGATCATGTACATGACGACAAAATATTCAAATTGAACAACTGTCTAGTTTTAGTTCCCGTGATGGCTGAGACACGGGAGTGAAGGGAGAGGCAGGGAAGGAGTGCTAGAACAGCTGTGCAAAAGGATGACCCTTCCACGTCTTCACCCAGGCTATGTCCACCTGATGTGAAGTCTATGCCAGCTGGTTGGAAGAGAAGGGTTATGTCCCAACCTGGACAGAGGTGATCCATGGAGTCAGCAGCATGGGAGACGTCTTCCCTTAACGCTGGAGGCAAAGCAAGAAGAGGTTGAATGACTGCTTGAGATAAACAAGGGTAAGTATGTACTTACTATGTGTATTATTGTGCAAGAAAGTTATAGGGAAGGCTGGAAAATGTTGGAGGCTTGTGAGTACCTTGTGAGATATGCAGGTTAGATGGATTGGCCACGCTAAATTGCCCCTTACTGTCAAGGGGACTAGCAGGGCAAATAAATGGGGTTATCGAGGATAGGGCCTGGGTGGGATGTTGTCGATGCAGACTGGATGGGCCTTCTTCTGCATGTGGGGATTCTATTATTATATGATTCTGCTTCTGAGGTAGGCCACTCTGCAGCAACGTCACTATACTTGGACCTCTGTGGAGGTATTGCTGTGGTTACCAAGAGAGGGAGTGGCTACAGACTTGAGGAAGATGCACAGCATCTTGGCTGGTAGTTATTGTCCAGATTGTGAATTCCTTTCTCACCTTAAAGGTGGGATGAAATAAAGTTACCTGAACGTGATGATCATTGCAATGTCACATCTCTAGCAAGGTTTTACAGCCTCGCTCGACCTGAAACCAGAAAATCCTGCCCAAGATCAACAGATCTTCCCATTGTCCTCCCCTTGCCCACTCTGATTCCTGTGACGAGCAAGGTGGTATAATTCTGGTGATCATTTCAGTGAATGTGGGATCACAATGCTCATGAAAGAAATCGGAGGGAAGGTGGCATGCCTGATCTGGCAATGCTCACTCTGCAGGAGGGGGTTCTGTTGATGCCATTCAGGGAATAGAGGTGGTCAATTGGCAGAAGTAAAATTGGAGGAAGGCCTCAGGCTGTTGGGAATGCAACTGGGTTTAAAGCAGATGTGGGACACAGCGAGAGAGCTGGGTGAAGAGGGGGGGGTGAGTGGAAACTGATGCCTGACACGCTTACATAAACTGTACATTTCTGTGCTCAAAGACCAAGATGCTTAATTTGATAGGAACATTGTGCTACAAGTGTGATTTAATAATTGCAGGGTGGCATGTCACATAATCCACTTGCTACTAATGGTGTTGAACACTGTGACCTTGCACACCTGATGAAGGCTCTGAAATCCCAATTAATGCTTTTTTCAGGCATCCTATGCAGGTTAATATTTCTGCTGAGCCCGTCAGTTACTTCCGAAGAGGCAGACGAACCCTATGACAGCGCCATATTCACTCGCTGGATCAAACATCAGTGCAGATACTGGCATCTCACTGGGATATGTTGGGGCAAGGAAGAGCAGACCCTGGTGGTGAAACTTGATATTCATACATGCAGTTGCCAGGGAATGTGGTGAATTAGGTTTCAAGTTGTCAGGATAGCATTCGAGATTACCAACTGGCTGACTCTCAAGTGGGTGATGAGCCACTGCAGCCCTCTGTGAGGTGGCAGATGCTGGATGTACGACATGAGATTAGTGGAGACTTAGCAGATTTGCCAGAGGGATTATACGCTCTGCTTCAGACTGTGGATGTGTCTGTTGCTAATGTTATCGTATATTCTCCGACATCATCGTCCTATCTCCAGGCTCAGGGACCCAAAGCCAGGGCAATAAGGGGACTGGGAATCAGGACATTGAGCCAATTGCTGAGATCTCATGAGAACAGGGTCTGGTTGCGGAAGGTGAACTGCCGTTGTAATCTGACAGTATCTCTCAGGGAAGTATCTCTGATGCAGGCAGCCTCTCTTCCATTCAATTACCACAGTCCGCATTGAGTGCCACAGCAACAGAACCTTCTCTTGCCATTTTGGAGCCCTCTAACATGGTGTGGCTCTCAAGGCCTCAGTCTCACAGAAGGTGCCTGCCAAGTCTATCAAGGGCAAGTGGACAAGCAGATCAACAATCTCTCTGTAGCACAGTAGCAAGCGAGGGGAGCACATGGAAACTCCATACTAGCCAGAAAGTGGGTCACATGCATGAATTTCTGTGCCATAGGTAAGATGTTAATAAACCTTCAGTTCACTATCCCTAATGCAAATGTTCAAAGAACAAAGAACAAAGAAAAAAACAGCATGGGAAACAGGCCCTTCGGCCCAACGAGCCCGCGCCGCCACCCCGATGTTCCCATCTCTACCCACGATCCCTGTCCATGTTTATAGATCAGTGGATTTAAAACCAAATTTGAGACAATTTAGGGAGAATTTGTTTTGCCAATTAGCCTAAGAGCACATCTTTGGGATGTGGGAGGAAACCGGAGCACCCGGAGAAAACCCACGCAAGCACGGGGAGAATGCGCAAACTCCCACAGACACAGGCCCAAATCCATGTATCTGCACAGCACAGCGATAGTCACTGAGCTGTCGTGTTGCCCATCAGAAGGTCCAGGTCAAGCGTACACTAACGACGTGAAGCACTAGGATACTCTCGAAAAAAATCCAAGAGCAGCCCTCTCACGACCCATCGCGTGTATGCCCCTCGTTAGACAACAAGGTGGACCAAAGCACCTGTAGGATAAAAACAAGTACATCAATATCATCCATCATCTATTTACTCACTTCCCAGGGACTCCCAAGGCTCATGATCCCTATTTTAAATCAGTTTTCTATACCCCTCCATTCCCATTCTGTTCATGTGCCCATCTAAGTATTTCTTAAATAACTCCAGAGTACCTGCCTCCACCACTTTACTTGGCAGCGCATTCCATACCCCCACCACCCTCTGTGTGAAAAAACTCCCTCTAGCATCCAAATTATACCTTACCCCTCTCACCCTAAGCCCGTGACCCCTCGTGCTATTTGAGTCCATCCTAGGAAAAAGCTTAACCCTGTTTACTCTATCAATCCCCTTCAAAATCTTGTACACCTCTATCAGATCTCCTCTAAGTCTACGTCTTCCTAAGGAAAACAGTCCAATTTGCCTAACCTCTCCTCGTAACTCAGACCTTCCATACCAGGTAGCATCCTGGTAAACCTCCTCTGCACTCTCTCCAGAGTCTCCATGTCCTTCCGGTAGTAGGGTGACTAGAACTGGATGCAGTATTCCAAATGAGGTCTAACCAACGTTTTATACAACTGCAACATTAAAGGCCAGCTCTTGTACTCTATACCCCTTCCTATTAAGGCTAACATACTATATGCTTTCTTCACAACTTTCTCCACTTGCTCTGCCACCTTCAGAGACTTGTTTGCCTGCACCCCCAGGTCCCTCTGCGTTTCTATACTCTTAATAGGTCTACCCTTTATCATATACCTCCCAACTACATTCTTTCTCCCGAAATGCATCATCTCACATTTATCAGGGTTGAATTCCATCTGCCATCTGTCTGCCCAAGCTACCAGCCTATCTATGTCCTGCTGTATCGCCTGACAATGCTCCTCACTATCCGCAAGTCCAGCCATCTTTGTATCGCCTGCAAACTTGCTGATCACTCCACTTACTCCCTCTTCCAAGTCATTTATATATATTACAAATAGAAGAGGTCCCAGTACCGAGCCCTGCGGCACACCACTAGTGACCGACCTCCAGCTAGAGCAACACCCTTCCACTATTACTCTCTGTCTCCTATTACCAAGCCAGTTACTTATCCATCTAGCTACCTGTCCTTGTATCCCATTTGCCTTGACCTTCTCGACTAACCTGCCATGAGGGACTTTGTCAAACTCTCAACTAACCTCCTATGAGGGACTTTGTCAATTTTATTGTCATTTTATTGGGAAAAGATTCCTGAATTGTTAGTAGTAAATATTGGTCAAGATTTATCGATGTCTAAGGAATAGAAATGTGCTGACAGAATGTATTCAGTAAACTCATATTTTGGATGGAATAACTTTGACATATAGGCAATAGATGTATTGCAGAGGTTAAGAATTCATGACAGTTGGAATCTTCATCTTGTCAAGGTATCCTTTGTGTCACTGCCATCTATGTGCTCCCATGCAGAGCCTTGTGCCCCCATATCAAACAGGTTCTCTGATCTCCCCCTTCACCCTCTAGTGTGAATGCCCACTGTCTTGTTTCTCCTTTTCCTCCAGGACATGCCCTCTCTGAATGGTGACGTTGTACAGAGTGCAACACACATTGATGATCAGTGCAATCCTGGATGGAATATCCCACAGTGCTCCTCCTGATCCATCAGGCATAGGAACTGAATCTTAAGTGGCCCAATTGTCTGCTTAATAATGGCTTTGATAGTTCTGTTGTTATAGCTCTTGTTATCCAGAATCCAATCATCCAGGTCCTCAGGTCCATTGAACATGTCTGGCCCCCGGGGAGTTCCAGGGAATGTACAGGTATCTGGTACATATCTGCATAATTATCTGATTATGGTCACAAGCCAATTGAACATCGAAGGAGCGACAATCCTTTCCGTTAATAAATGTACAGGGCTGGCCAGCTTGAGCCTTCATAGCGATGTCAGTACAATCTAGTGCTTCTCTGCAATAGTCACAAAGCCTCTGGTTCTATCCGGGTTGATTCTGGAGGTGCATTTAAAATGCAATGCAATGACCCTTCCTTTCAAGCATTACATCTGTAAAGGCCTTAATGCAGTGGTGTACAGCAGGCTGCATTTTGCCACCGAGTCTTCACAGGTGAGAATTAATATTTATCACTGCATCCCAATACATATGACAATAATAAATCAAATCAATTCAAAGGCAGTCTGAAAGGATCCAGTGGTAAAGCAATTCAATGCAACTCATCTTTGTGCTTTCTGATTTTAGATGAAAAGATCTTTCCTGCCAGCATCTCACACAGCGGGTACTGTGGTTCTGGAAAGCTCAAGTCTGCACTGGCATGGTGTCTCTAACATCTGAAGGTAGCTCATTCTCTGCCTATATACTCCATTGGCAACATAACTCCTTCTGAGCCTCCATCGATGTAGCATTTTACCTTCATCAGCAACATGCTCCCAGCAGGTCCTCAATCCTCGCGGATAACCTATGCTTCCTGAACTTTGCCTTCTGCCCTCATTCCCTCACAATCTTTTCCTCCCTCCTCTCATCCTCAGTGGAAGATGTGTCTCCCATGGAGACCACTCCCATGATTTTACTAACAGGTTGAGGTGTAGTTGAGGTTCTAAATTCACCTTTCTGCAGGAAAATTGAAACCACTAAACAGAAAATGTATCCCCTGGATACACAACTTTTTTGCAGCACAGTGGCACAATGGTTAGCACTGCTATCTCACAGCACCGGGAATCCGTGTTCAATTATCATCTATGTGAGTCTGCATTTTCTCCCTGTATTTGCCGAGGTTTCCTCTGGGTGAAAGATGTGCTGGTTGGCTATATTTGCAATGCTAAATTCTTCCTCACTGTACCCAAACAGACCAGAGTGTGGTGACTAAGGGATTTTCATTGCAGTGTTAATGTAAGCCTGCTTGTGATGCTAATAAATAAATAAACCATAGCTTTCAATAGCAAATACTGGCTGCACTCACATCATTCTGAACTGCAGAGGTCAAACAAGGGACCCAGCTGGTGACTGTTAACCAGCCTTTCCAATCTTTTTGTGTGAAAATGAGATTCCCACCTGAGGTGATTCACACTCTTTAAACATTTTATTGCTCTCAGCACATATTATTCCGGTCAGTTGGGACATTAACAATCTTTAGCTAAGCAATTAATTTGAATTTGAACAGGGTGGGCATGCTTCATCCTGATTTCTAGATCTGCTTACCTACTTTATTGTTGCATTTGGGTGTGATGACATTGGGAACACAGCCTTACATCTTTGTGCATGATAATATGTTGGAACGAGTTTCACTGTGTATTATTAGGCTTCCTGTCCTTATAGTATAATGTATCTGAAAAGGTCAGATAATGCTTCCAGTCTATTTCTGATTCGTTTGGTATACCTGCATAACAGAGGTAAGGTGGCACAGTGATTAACACAGTTGCCCCACAGTCAGGGACCCACGTTCAAATCACAGCTTGGTCACTGTCTGTGTGGAGTCTGCATGTTCTCCCCGTTTCTGCATGGGTTTCTTCTGGGTGCTCCGGTTTCTTCCCACAAGCCAAAGATGTGCAGGTTAGGTAGATTGGCCATGCTAAATTGCCTCTGAGTGTCAGGAGAACTCACTAGGCTAAGTGCAAAGGGCTATGGGGCTAGGGGATTGTGGTATGTGCAGAGTCGATGGGCTCCTTCTGCACCAAAAGATTCTGTGACTAGGTATCCTGATGTTATTATTCTATATGAATTTTAACTGATGAAATGATGAAGGATTATCTATCTATCTATGAATAGATAATAATTAATGGATGTATCGGCTTTGTCTTCTTTCACTGTCATTTTAAACTGATGTTTCACAGTATATTTTTATATTATTTTATACCTTTTATATATGCCTGCTGACTAGTTAGATTTCTGTTACGTTGAATGCCGTGGGCTAACTAGAAACGTTGAAGACATGGACTTCATAGGTGAAGGACAGAGAGATGCCAAATAGATCATTATTAAAGCATTTTGACTGCCTGCTTTGCAATTGCAACACATTGTGACCTGGCATCTCCATGTATTCTGCATGCTAATGTATAGGATTAGAACACTACTCATGTAATATCAGATCATCGCAAAAGATCAAATCATTGCAAGAAAAACGATTGGTTTCTGCAGCTGATAAGATTGATTTTTGCCCTTGTGAAGTTGTGACACATTAGCAATAAGAGTGTCTGGGAAAGCTTTATTTTCAAATTTGTCAAAAACAATACCTCTTGCGAAACATTAAAAAATGCCTGTAGTTGGCCATCTGTTATCTGCTGTAGCTAGCTAGCTGTGAACCTACTAGTTCTAAAAGACAATCTGTGTATGCTAACCAATGTTATCCTCTGTTTTCTAATGAAATAAAAAAGGCAATTATCCCCAGCTTCTCCTTGTCCGAATGGTAATGAAAAGATCCCTAATGAATCCGATTTCTGCAGTGCACCATGTGGAACGTTGTCACTAATGGAAATGAGCCCAAAGGGTTAAGGACATTTTTCCAATAGATGCTGACAGTTGCCGCACCGTGATGGACTGTGTTAATGTTATAGCTGCCACACACAGCTGCTGTATTTCCATATTCAGACTTGGTTGTAGAGTGCAGGCCAAGGCAATGGGTCATTGCTGGTCCCGTGTTTGGATAGTTGACTGCTATTATTTACCAGGAACTTCAAGATGCCCTAAGTAAACACGGTATCTGGGAAAATAATATAATCGGGTTTCATTTGTGCAACAATCATGTTAAAGCCTTTGCTAAACAAAGAGAGTTTTTGTTAAGGTTTTGGTATTTAACCCTCTGGTTCCAATAGGATTGTGGTTGTATTTTGCTTTCCAGTTGCAGCATCTTTTTCTATTGTTGTTGGCAAAGCTCTAGGTTTTGGGGTCTGGAGGAAAAATGGACAAAGCACGAACCCCAAAACACTGGTTAAAAATCCTCTAAGTATTGGTGTCACAAATGGGCTTCCATTAGCATTGCAGTGAAGTTCCTGTGAAAATCCCCATTGTAACTTTTGCCATGATTTTGAAATGAGGCCAAAACTAGCTAATCAACCAAACTAGCTTCCAGAAATAATAGACTTACATTTTTTTTTACAGACTCAAAGATCCCACCATCTAACAATAAATTTCAGACCAATTTTTACTATTCAGCATCCAGTAACATGCTTTCCAGATTTCAAAGTATCCCAACATATTGCTACTAATCAGCATCCAATAATCATTTCTCCACATATTGAAATTCTGCAAGAAATCTGACTTTTGTTACAAACCCAGTTGATATTATAACTGGGATTGGAAGATTTCAGAATGGAGCCCTCTCTCAAAAGACTGCAATTTTTACTTTTTTTTAACAAAACATGGAGAAACCGAGTCACAGGACAGCTAATTAAGTTTATTTATTTGTTAGTGTCATAAATTGGCTTACATTAACACTGCAGTGAAGCTACTGTGAAGATCCCCTAGTCACTATGCTCCGATGCTTGTTTGGGGAAGTTAGCATGGCCAATGCACCTAACCAGCACGGCTTTCGGACAGTGGAAAGAAACTGGAGCACCTGGAGGAAACTCACAGATATCGGGAGAATGCACAAACTCCACACAGATAGTGACCCTATCTGGGAATTGAAGCCAGGTCCCTGTGCTATGAGGCAGCAGGGCTAACCATTGTGTATTGTGCCACCTCTAGCCATCATCCCACTTAATCCTATGTAATCAAGGAATTTATCTTCTGCAGTCACCATAAGTTTATTGCGCTAAATATTACTCAAGGTTTTGTGTTTTAAGATTTACCTTTTGAGTTAAGTAAATGATATTTCACATCATTACCAGATTTAGTGTTGTCATTTGTTACAGACAGGAAGGGATTGGAGGGGGGGGTTGGATTTAATATAAATAACACTAATTTGTTCCCTCACCACCTAGCTGTAAACAGAAAGGAGTTTTCAGCTTGCTCCCTCCTTTATAAGCAGTGACATAGTTTCCAACCCCTCAGTTTTGTTGTGATTCAATCATCTACAAATAATCCCACAGCAAACTTGAGATAGGATGAACTCAAAGGGTTAGTTTATTTGCATGCACTCAAAATGCAGAAGGAAGGTCACAAGATTGCCTCCTTTATGTTCATACAGTAAAAGAGGAATAGACAAAAGAAAGGTTTCCAGTGCAGAGATCATAAAGAAAATAAATATTGCTTCATGCAGGTTCCAGGGTCCAAAATCAAAGTCCAATGAGGTATTTGGTTGGTGAACTGAAAAACAATACTGTTTAAATCACTTACCTGGCTGTATTGACTTCACACAATCAGAAGGGCACATAATGATTCATCAGTCTTGCAGGTGATAGTACTGAATCTCCAACAGTGCTCTGTAGCTGGGATCTGGTGGCCAACCTGGTAAAGTTTTGCAACACCAATTTTAAATCCAACCAATTTATTTGATAGTAAATCCGCGAGCTTTCGACACTATGTTGTGCCTTCGTCAGGCAAATGCAGTGTTCTGATCTGCAGAGGCACTCATATCCACACAGACAGTTACAGATTGCTAATTAGAATGCGAATCCTTACATCTAACCTGCTATTCAAGTGTTAAAGTGGCTAACAATGTGTGTGAAGGGAATCCTGAGCATTGGTTAGAGAATTGTGTATTTTCTCCAGACAGCACAGTAAGTGAGGTTTTTTGCTAACCCAGGCAAGTTACGGGGGTTACAGATAGTGTGACATGAAGCCAAGATCCCTGTTAAGACCGTCCTCATGTGTGCGGAACTTGGCTATCAGTCTCTGCTCAGCAATTCTGAGCTGTTGTGTGTCACGAAGGCCCCCTTGAAGAACATTTACCCGCAGGTCGGAGGCCGAATGCCCATGACTGCTGAAGTGTTCGCCCACAGGAAGGGAACTGTTTTGCCTGGTGATTGTTGAGCGATGCTCATTCATCCGCTGTCGTAGTGTCTGCATGGTCTCCCCAATGTACCATGCTTCGGGACATCCTTTCTTGCAACGTATTAGGTAGACAACGTTGGCCGAGTTGCAAGAGTATGTACCGTGTACCTGGTGAATGGTATCCTCACGTTTGATGATGTCGTCCATGTCTATGATCTGGCATGTCTTGCAGAGGTTGCTGTGGCAGGGTTGTGTGGTATTGTGGTCACTGTTCTCCTGAAGGTTGGGTAGTTTGCTGCGAACGATGATCTGTTTGAGGTTGTGTGGTTGTCTGAAAGCAAGAAGTGGGGGGGTGGGGATGGCCCTAGCGAGATGTTCATTGTCATCAATGACATGTTGAAGACTCCGGAGAAGATGTCGTAGCTTCTCCGCTCCGGGGAAGTACTGGACAACAAAGGGTACTCTGTCCACCTTGTCCCGTGTTCTTAACAGGGATGGTCTTAACAGGGATCTTGGCTTCATGTCACACTATCTGTAACCCCCGTAACTTGCCTGGATTAGCAAAAAACCTTACTTACTGTGCTGTCTGGAGAAAATACACAATTCTCTAACCAATGCTCAGGATTCCCTTCACACACATTGTTAGCCACTTTAACACTTGAATAGCAGGTTAGATGTAAGGATTCGCATTCTAATCAGCAATCTGTAACTGTCTGTGTGGATATGAGTGCCTCTGCAGATCAGAACACTGCATTTGCCTGACGAAGGCACAACATAGTGTCGAAAGCTCGCAGATTTACTATCAAATAAATAGGTTGGATTTAAAATTGGTGTTGCAAAACTTTACTGAGTCCAACCTGGGCCAGAGCTCTATTGTCTGTGAGATTGCTAGTCAGATGATTAAAATGCTGACTGATACTTTTCAGTTCAGCAAAGCAATATTGCTAGTTCCACAAGCCATGTCACATGAATGTAGATCGGGGGCAGATGTTTGAGGGCAAATCAACATCTGGCACGTGGGAGACTTTCAAATGTAAGTTGATAGGGATTAAGGACCAGCGCATTCCTGTAAGGGTGAAGAGTAAGAGTGGCAAGTTTTGAGAACCTTGGATAATGAAAGATGTTGTGAGCCTAGTCAAAGAGAAAAAGGAAGCATTTATCAATGCTGGGAGGCTGGGGATACATGAAATAAGTGCAAAAAACAAGGAAAGTGGAAAGAAACTTAAGCAAAGCATAAGGAGGGCTAAAAGAGGTTGCAAAAAATCATTGGCCAGCAGGATTAAGGAAAATCCCAAGGTTTTTTATACATACATAAAGAGCAAGAGGGTAGCCAGAGAGAGTTTTGGCCTACTCAAGGATAGGTGAGGGAATCTATGTGTGGAGCCAGAGGAAATGTGCGAGGTATTCACTTTGCCCATTTCCTTTGAGCGAGGTCAATACTAAACATATTCATTAAAGAGAAGGACTTGATGGATGATGATTCTGGGAAAAGGTGTTAGATTGTTTGAGTCATGTTGAGATCAAAAAAGAGGAGATGTTGATGTTCTCGAGAAACATTAAAGTAGACAAGTTGCCAGGGTCTGATGGGATATACCCCAGAATACTAAGAGAGGCAAGGGAGGAAATTCTGGGGCCTTGAGAAAAATCTTTGTATCCTCATGGCTACAGGGGAGGTCCCAGAAGATTGGAGAATAGCCAATGTTGTTTCTTTGTTTAAGAAGAGTAGTAAGGATAATCCAGGTAATTATAGCCAATGAGCCTTATGTCAGTGGTAGAAAAATTATTGGAGAAGATTCTTCGAGGTAGGATTTAGTCCCATTTGGAAATAAATGGATGCATTAGTTAGAGGCAACATGGATTTGTGAAGGGGAGGTTGTATCTCACTAACTTGATTGAGTTTTTGAGGAAGTGACAAAGATGATGGATGAGGGCAGTGAATGTTGTCTACGTGGATTTTGGTAAGGTCTTTGACAAGGTTCCTCATGGCAGTCTGGTGCAAAAGGTGAAGTCACATGGATCAAAGATGAACTGGCAAGATGGATACAGAACTGGCTGAGTCACAGAAGGCAGATGGTAGCACTGGAAAGGTACATTTCTGAATGTAGGGCTGTGACAAATGGCATTCCTCAGGGATCTGTGCTGAGACCTTTGCTGTTGGTATTATATATATAAATGATTTGGAAGAAAATGTAACTGGTTTGATTAGTAAGTTGGTGGATGACACAAAGGTTGGTGGATTTGTGGAAAGTGATGAGGGCCATCAGAGGATATAGCAGGATATAGGTGGATTAGAAACTTGGGCAGATGGAGTTTAATCCAGGTAATGCATTTTGGAAGATCTAATACAGAAGTATACAGTAAATGGCAGAAATCTTAACAGTATTGATATGCAAAGGAATTTGGGTGTACAGGTACACAGGTCACTGAAAGTGGCAATGCAGATGGAGAAAGTAATTAAGAAGGCATACAGCATGCTTGCCTTCATCGGCCAGGGCATTGAGTTTAATAATTGTCAAGTCATGTTGCAGCTTCATAGAACCTTAGTTAAGCTGCACTTGGAATATAATGTTCAATTCTGGTTGCCACACTACCAGAAAGACGTGGAGGGTATAGAAAAGATTTACCAGTATGTTGCCTGGTATGCAGGGCATTAGTTATGAGGAAAGTTGGAGAAACTTGATTTGTTCTCACTGGAATGAAGAGGTTAAGGGGCGATCTGATAGAAGTCTATAAGATTATGAGGGGCATTGACAGAGTGGATAGTCAGAAGTTTTTTTCCCAGAGTGGAAGAGTCAATTTCTTGGGGACATAGGTTTAAAGTGTGAGGGCAACGTTTAAAGGAGATGTACGAGGCAAGCTTTTGAGTGGTGGGTGCCTCGAACCTGCTGCTGGAGGAGATGGTGGAAGTGGACACAATAGTGACTTTTAAGGGGCATCTTGATAAATACATGAATCAGATGGGAATGGAGGGATGTGGGGCTCCGAAGGGTTTAGTTCTGTCAGGCAGTATGGTCATTGCAAGTGTGCCTCTTCCTTTTCCGTAATTTTCTTTGTTTTTTTGACTCCCATCTTTCCACACCCTCTTAGACAAAGCTGTGTGTCTCTTGACTGGGTCCCAGAGATTATTAAATGTCTCGGCCATTGAGAATTGAACAGAAGGAAGTAGGGATTTTGTCGTAGCAGATGAGTAGACTCCTGTTGGTCAGAAATGCTAAGAAATGCAGATGGTCTCTGTATAGCTGTCTTTGAATTTGGTTTGTGCAGCCCATGGGGAAGTTGTTAATGTCTTTCTAGTGATAATGATGTGCGGGTTCCTCCTATAATGCTAGATAGCTTATTTTGTTTAGTGATAGCAATAAACATATTTCCATGTATATTTCATGAGAAAGAAGGGTGAGGTCTTTGACCCACACACAATTTTTAGCAACATTAGAATTATTTTTTTTCCAAAACATTTTTACACACAATATAGTAATTGTAGGGTTCATTGGTTCTAAGTAAAGTACAGTGAGTCAATGAGCATGGAAGTGCCACAGCTTGGGTTAAGGGGCATGGGGAGGCCATAGTGGGTGGGTGGAAGAGGGAAGAGCTTGGCATGAGCACAATGAGGTGCCATGGGGAATGGGTGAAAGGGCAGAGCTTGGCACTGGAACCAAAGTGGACATGAGGTATTATGGATGGGATACGGGGAGTGTTTATAGAGTCACAGGATGTGAGGGGTGATGGCTGGAGGGCCTTTGTGTTTTTGTTTTAACCGGGGCAAATTTCCACAGCACCAAGAGGGGAGGAAGGGGTTTAAATAACCTTCAACCACACTCAGCAGCCCCTATGCCTGTCTCCAAATGTCTTCTTCAGCTGTTTAATCCCAGCTACACACACCCTCGTGCAATGAAGATTCCTTCTTTGTGGGCATTTTTTCCAAGGCAAACAGGCCAAGCTATGCATTAACTCAACTCCTGCTACATGCCTGAAGACTGAAAATCCAGGCCAGTATGAGAGTGCAATTACCTGAGATCTGTAACCTTGTTCCAGGGTTTTTCAGTAGTACCGCCAACCATAAAATCCTAAGTAAGTAAAGAAAAGAATTCTCCCCATCTCTATTTTATAACTGTGACCCCTACTTTTAAAACAGTGCCCCTTAGTTCTGGGCTCACTCACGAGAGGAAATAGCAGTTGGAATTTCCCATAGGAATTGGATTGGTTGAGGGATAGACAAAGGAAAGGCCTGTTGACCTCGGGTGGGATTTTATGATTTTGAGGCAGGCGAGATTGTAAAATCCCGCTCATCATTTCAATGTCCACTTTATTATGGGCCAACTTGTCCTGTGAGAGAGGAGTGCATCAGTAAGTGTGGTGTAAGGTGTTTGGGTGATGTGCCTGTTATGGTTGAATAGCTAGCAGTGTGTACAAATATGTGAGATGTAGGTTTAAGACTTGTAGTAGTGCTAAGCAAATGCAGGTCAGGTGAACCTCTGAATTTGAGGTATGAATCATGGTTGATGGCAAGTGTTGGCAGAAAAGTCTTCAGGTAATAGTGAATGCAGCAGTGTGTGAGGCTATCATATCATTTATAATGAGATGGCATTTGAAAATACATTCACTGAATATTATCTTCCTAATATTGGCAGAGTGCAGGATCAGGTGAGAAAACCTGTGTTAATCTGACAGGCTTCACAGCTGGCTTTCCTCATCACATCTAATGGAACTCTCTGCAATTTCTAAGGGCTGGCACTGTTTACAGAGCCAACTAGAGAGGTGGGACCTAAAAAAGCTGACAGTATCAGGGGCACCCCACTCTCAAAGTTTAATTAAAGGGACCCCCCCCTCCCCCCACATGGACATTGTGATCCACTGGTGGATAAGAGGAGCAGCTACAGAAAGGGGACGCCTCATCACCTTGTCATGGATAAGGGGAGCACCCCTCCCCCCCCCCCCCCCCCCCCCTGCCCCATACACTCATGTTAGCACTGCTATCTCACAGCATCAGGGAACCAGATTCAATTCTTGGCTTTGGTTACAGTCTGGGTGGAATCTGCACATTCTCCCTGTGTCTGGGTGGGTTTCCTCTGGATGCTACAGTTTCCTCCCACAGTCTGAAAGATATGCTGGTTAGGTAGATTGGCCATGATAAATTCTCTCTCAGTGTTCCAAAATTAGGGGACTTTCATAGTAATTTCATTGCAGTGTTAATGTAAGCCTAATTGCGACAGTAATAAATAAATTAATTAAATTTTATGATTTGTTCATAATTATTATTATTTATTTAAAAGTATGTCCAAAGGTGTGCAGGTTAAGTTGATTGGTCCTGCTAAATTGACTCTTAGTGCCAGAGGAATTAACAAGGTAAATATGTGGGGTTACAGGGATATGGCTTGGGTAGGATTGTTGTTGGTGCAGTCTTGAGGATCGGATGGCCTCTTTTTGTACTGTAGGGATTCTATGATTCTATGTTTCTATGTGTACCAAGTTCACATCAGCAGATACTGCTGCATGCTGAAAAGTTCATGGAGGTACAAGCAAAGTGTTTCCTTGTGTGGATTACTATTAATTTGGGGATACTATTCACCAGGTCAGTTGCTTCCTTAAGTAGCTGTGAACCTGATCACCATACCCCTAGGGCATGGACAAACTCGGAAAGTCAAATCTCACTGCCGAGTTTTGTGCTTTAGGTTCTGCATAATTTAGTGGCCATTTCAGAATCTCTCACATGGCGAATGCAGTCGCTAAATTGCGGCCACTGATTTTAACCACTCGTTATTAATGTGAGGTTATTAAAGGTCATTAAAGTGCTTTAGGTACTACATCCAGGTTCTTGGAGATGAACTACTGGCATTGACCACAAAGCAATCTGAGCCTACTCAGTATTTGTCTGGAGAGCCTCTTGAGAAAGAGGATCAGTCTCCTCATGTACACCTTCTGAAGCAAGAACTCCAGAGTAGCATCAGGTAACCTTGAACCATCCTCTTCAGCTGTTCTGTAGGTTCTGCCTGGTTTTCAATTCCATTTTAACCAGTCTCAGTCCCTGCTTCAGCCAGAATGCATGTCATCTATAAAAGATACAAGCTGGCTTTATGTAATGTAAGCTGGTTTAAGTGATACAAGCGTCACACAAACTCGGGCTCCCTACTGAAGTACGCTGTCAGTCAACAGTGCATTCGGAGCAGGGGTACATAGCATATTGTTAGCAAGTAACACAACGTTTGTGTGTTGCCTATATTACCCTAAATAGTGTGGGTTAATTTTGTATCACATTTCCCCCACCCCACCCAAATTATTGTTATTTATTTTAAATCAGCACCCCTCTCCCATTTCTTATTTTGTCATCTGCTGTTACTTTAATTGTGTCTTTGACATGGATGTCCTTGATTAATTCCCTAAAGTTCAGGGATTGTGCTCTGCATGGACTATATGACAACACGTAGTCCATAGAGTGTGTGATTACAGCAGTATTCTTCACACAGGTATGAAAGAAGAATAGATTTATCATATGGAAAGGTACCTACAGGAGTAGGTATTTCTACAAAATGCATCATGTTGCATAATGGGCTTTTGTGGGAATCATTCAAAGTGCCAGAAAATTATGAGAAGACAAGGTAAGTGCAGGTACCACGCATGCCAAGGTTGTATGCCAGGGCATGTATACAGCCTTGGTCTAAAAACGGATAAAAGAGCTGAAGTCAAGAAGTGAGGTGAGATACTTGTCTTCAATGCGATATTTGACCCAAATGTGATTTAAAAGATTGAAAATTGAAGTCAATGGCAATTGGGATCAAACTATTTGCAGTCAAACCTAACACAAAGTGGTTGTTGGAGGCCACATATCTCATCACTTGGACATTGCTGCAAGAGTGCCTCAGGGTAGTGTCCTAGGCCCAGCTATCTTCAGCTGCTTCATCAATGACTTTCCTTCCAGAACTGGGGATGTTTATTGATAATTGCACATTGTTCTGTTCCATTTACAACTTCACAGATACTGAACCACTCACAGCTTCACAGATACTGAACCACTCACATGCAGCAAGACCTGCACAAACTTCAGGCAAGTAACATTCACATCACACAAATACCAGGCAATGACCATCTACAACAAGAGAGAATCTATTCATCTCACTATGATATTCAACAGCATTACCCTTGCTGTATCCCCACCACTAACATACCATTGATCAGAAACTCAAATGGATCAGTTATATAAACATGTGGCCACATAGGCAAGTCAGAGACTGGGAGTTCTGAGGTGGGTAACTAACCTCCTGACTCCTCAAAGCCTAACTACCATCTATAGTTTACGAGTCAGGAGTGTGATGGAATACTCTGCCCTTACCTGAATAAATGCAGCACTAACAACACTCAAGAAGCTTGACACAATCCAACACCAGATTCACTACCTGAAATACCAATCTTTTCCATCATCAGTGCATAGTGGCAGTAATGTGAATCCTTAACAAATGCAGTGCAGCAGTCTGACAAGGCTTCTTCAACACTACTGAAAGGTTTGTCTGTCAAATGGAGATCAAGCAGCTATTGGAGAAAGACAAGTGATAAAAGGCAAACTCAGGACTGAGAGTCCAAGGCACGCCGCACAATGTTGAAATTTCTTCTGAGAGGACTATGAAAAAAAGGACTGGAATTTTATAGCATTATATTATAGCATTAGGATGTCCCAAAATTCTTACTAACCAATGGAATACTTTTGAAATGGATTGAATATTGCTCTGTTGACAAATTACAACCAATTAAAGACTGCAAAACCTAGAAACAGCAAGTAAACCAAGTTTTTTTTTGGTAATGTTGATTAAAGGAAGACTGTCTTTGAATGTTGTTGTGGAGTCTTTTAAGTCTACCTGACTATGCAGAGAAAGCTTTGGTATAACGCTTCATCTGAAAGAGTTCTCCATCCGTTCACACCTGATCACTGCTGCCAGTGCGAACGGAGAATTTGGTGCGCAATAGAGTTAACACCAACAATCTTTAATTTAATACAAATGCCTCAGAAGCTTTCACAAGGGGAAGCGATGGCCCAGTAGTATTATCGTTAGACTACTAATCCAGAAACTCAGCTGATGGGGTGCCATGGTGGCACAGTAGTTAGCAGTGTCCTTGGGAATCACCAGGGCCACTGGTTCGATTCCCAGCTTGGGTCACTATTTGTGCGGAATCTCCACATTCTCCCCGTGTCTGCGTGGATTTCCTCTGGGTGCTCCAGTTTCCTCCCACAGTCCAAAAAGAGATACTGGTTAGGTGCATTGACCATGTTAAATTCTCCCTCAGTGTACCAGAAGAGGCATGAGAGAAGCAACTAGGGGATTTTCATGGCAATGTCACTGCAGTGTTAATGTAAGCCTTATTTGTGACACTAATAAATAAAGTAATAAATAAACTTTAATGCTCTGGGGATCCGGGCATGAATCATGCCATGGGAGATGGTGGAATTTGAATTCAATGATAAAAAATTGGAGTTAAGGATTTACTGGGGACTATGAAACCATTGTTGATTGTCAGAGGAAAAAAAGATCCATCTAGTTCACTTTAGGGAAGGAAATCTGCTGTTCTTACCTGGTCTGGTCTACATGTGACCCCAGGGCCACAACAATGTGGTTGACTCTCAATTGCCCTCTAAAATGGTCCAACAAGCTACTCGGTTCAAGGACACCTAGGGCAATAAATGCTGGCCAGCCAGCAACACCCGTGTCCCACAAATGAATAAATAAAAAAAAGCATTATCAGACAGAAAATGTGACATTGAACCTCAGCTGTTTCCAATGATGCACTATCCAGATTTCACCAAAACTGAGTCTTCAGCGGAACATAATGGTTCATGTCTGGGAGGAGCTGATGATGCTTTTCACCTCACTGTCAAGTGGTCATTAAGGAAAGTAAATCCATATTGTCAAATATATCAGCAGCAATTCTTTGTACTGTCTGCAGGTCAATAACTGGAAATTGAAGCTCCTGTAATTTGAGTCTCAACGTGCCACTTTGCAGATTTACAGCACTTATTGAATACTGCTTGCTTGCTGGTTTACTGCCACATGCTTTTGTGAATTATTTATACGTGGGTGCAACCCATTTTTACAGGTCAATACCTTCATTCGAAGGATACTACTTACAGCAGCAAAACGCGCAGCAAGAGACACTGCTGAATGTTGAAAAATTCATAGAGGTACAAGTGAAGTGTTCCCTTGTATCCACCGTTAGTAATTTGGGGATACTGTTCAGCAGATCAGTTGTTGCTTTAAGTAAACTGCCTTTCGAAGTTGATTCCCACTGCCCAGTACCTACCAGTGTAGTATTGACACCTGGTCCAAGCACAAGGAAGCTTCATTGTGTAAACAGCCTTCGTGTACTGAGCTGGTTTTCTGTGCATTCCTTTAATCCTTTAATAAAGATAGGCAGAAGTAACACTGATGAAGTTTCGCTTGAATCATATGCTTCTTTATTCCCCGGTAGGTGAAACACAAAGAGGATGATCAGAGTCACTTGATACAATTGGTGCACCTATTATTACAAAATATGTAAGCAATTGCCCGCAGTTGTGGGTGGTCCAACTCAACTTAAAAGCACAACCTCTCACCTTGTGTGTGTCAACCAAGAAAGTGGTTTCTCCCTTTGCAGCCTTTCACTACGGAGTCACCACACCCACCCCCAACACCTCTTGATGTCTTCATTCTGAATGTTAAAAACCTCTCCTGTACCTTCCACAGGGCTCATAAAGTGAGCAACCCCCATGTCCCACAAATGAATAAACAAAAAAAGTAGCATTATCAGACAGGAAGTATGACATTGAACCTCAGCAACGGCTGTGTGTCTGCTTCAATATCTAAACAAGGCTAATGAATGTTTAGGTCTTGGAGAAACATCTTCCCATCTGCATTCTACCCATCAATAATCTTCCTATCAATCCAAGATGCAGCCTCAGCTGTCATTGGAAGCTAAGCCCATTTAAAGAAACTTTTTGCTCTGAAAAGATAGTATCTCAACATCCGAATCCATCACAAAACAGCCAACAAATACGTAACTGACAACATTCGAAGTTCTCTTCTCTCCCTCAACCATCTATCTGTTATGAATGAATAATTAATAGTCAAACTCTTCAGCATTTTAATGGGGTGCATAGTGCATGCCAGAATTTTAGATGGTGAGGCTTCCATCGGCAATAAGCACCAGTAAAATTGCCCTCGTTTAAATTATGTTGATGGTGTCAGGAATTAAAATGAAGTTAGCTTGAAAGAGCATTAGTTTTGTGGAGAGACATCTTGTTGTGGGTTTGCTGTAATGAAGAGCCACTGAAGGAAGTGATACCATGTCTTATATGACCTGAGGCAGTAGGAGCCGCAGTGTCTGTATTCGTATCCAAGACAACCTCAAGCTGAAAAACAACTGGGGGGAGGCGGTAAAATTCAAACACCCCCTAATACCATGGGGCAGCTATGAGGTTTCACCTTCTTCCGTCTGGAAAAAGATGCAAAAGTCTGAGGTCACACACCAACTGATTCAAGAATAGCTTCTTCCCTGCTGATATCAGCCTTTTGAATGCACCTACCTGACATTAAGTTGCTCTTTCTCTACACCCAAGCTATGATTGTAACACTACCTTCTGCATCCTTTCCTTTCCTTCTCTATGAATGGTATGCTCAGTCTGTATAGCGCTCAAGAAATAATACTTTTCATTGCATACTAATAGATGTGATAACAATACATCAAATCAAAGTGACTGACTGCTGCGTACCGCTGCTGCATTTCCATTTCTCCCAAGTTAAGGATTGAATCCAAGGCAACGGAAGGGAAGAGAATCACTTAAATTCCACTTTTAAGTAGAGTTTATTAGTGTTAGTAAAGTTTATTAGTATTGGTGATGTTTATTAACAGTAGTAATGTTTATTAGCTGTAACACCAGATGATCAAGAAGAAACTGATAGGTAGTTCAGGAGTTCACTGGGTACATTCCACTTCCCAACTAGGGATTTAATTTTGAATACTGTTGAGAATGATGGTTCATCAGGAGAGTGCCACCAAAGTTAAGTCTGTGGCATCGTGGTTGGTTTAATTCGGGTGTCACAGTGAAGTTGCAAAGAATGTGAGAAGAGCAATTTGACAGTTGGGGGATTAGATAGTTTTTCAATGGCCGCAGGCATGAATCCAGAATGATGTGTTGCCTCCATGCTGCCAGGGTCTGGGATGTCACTGAATGGCTGCAGACCACTCTGAATACATTGAGTTGCAGTGAGCAGTCATGGTCCACATTGGTACCAAAAAGTAGGAAGAGGAGTTTGGATTCTGCAATCAGAATTTAAGGAATCTAATGGTCAACTACAATAGGAAAGATGTAGAAGAGCAAGGAAGTTACAGAGAAATGCAAGAAATATGAATTAGTATTAGAGGGGGTTTAATTTAAAAGATTTCTCCCCTCATTCCCCATCTGTAAACAGAAAGTTGTTTTTGAATTTCTATTTGCCCTTTATAAGTGGGGGTGTATTTCCCCCAGTCCTTCAGTTTTGGAGTGATCCAATATTTATTAATAACTCCACAGCAGACTCGAGTGTGCCACCATTGCTGTGCAGGGACTCCTGCCCCGGGTGTGGCCTTATTCTGAAAGTGCGTGAATATCCTCATTGCAGCATCAGAGAAATTCCAGTCGTGATACTCTAAAAATAACCAAGCCCGAAAAAAATGGAGCCCAAATAAAACCTGAGCAGAAGATATCCCAAAAGGAAAGCAATGAGGCAAACCTTTGGAAATACTGTACCTATGATGAAGCTAATATTGTTAAAGAAGCAAGAACATAGAGGAAGTGACACTTAAATATCCATCTGCTCTTTGCAAGACATTAGATATGGGTCCATAAGTTCAAATGATTTTGCCAATGAATGGAACTTTTGTCTCCTGGATGAAGGGGTGAGTGAACAACAGAAAAAAATAGTAAAAATTAAGATCACACTGGCACTACCAGGGTGTCCGGTGAGCACTGCCAGAGTACCAGGGAGGCACTGCCTGATGGGAACTTCTTGGTCATTCCCCTGACCACCTGTGAACTTTAGTGATCTCTGTGTCCCCCAGCCTGGCTATCGCGCCTTGACTCCACTAATGGAGACCAGCAGTGATTTTTGTAGTTCTCATCCTGCGCCCAAATATTAGAAAGTCCTGGGAGCTGGGAGAATGCAGTGTCAATTGGGCTATATATATTAAATGTTGCTTTAAATATGCTAATCGACCTCACACGCTTTCTGGGTTTATCTGGTTTGCACAGTAAGAAGTCTGACAACACCAGGTTTAAATCCAACTGATTTATTTGATAGTAAACTCACAAGCTTTCGACCGTCTGGGGTAGTGAGTTTACTATCAAATAAATCGGTTGGATTTAAACCTGGTGCTGTCAGACTTCTTACTGTGTTTACCCCAGTCCAACGCTGGCATCTCTACATCATGACTTTATCTGGTTTGCACCATTAAAAAGTAACTGGAATGATTACATATTGTTTGGCGTCGGTGCAAAAACTATGTTTTGGCCTGCACGCTATTTTCCAGGATCGATGTGATCTGCACCAGACAATCGGAAAATCGCCCCCAGTATAGAACGGTTGCAATGCTGTACCTCTGAGCTACTCCTTTGAACATGAATGCAGTGCAACAGACTAGGAAACATCAGTAGGGGCCATTAGTGGCTCCCCACCCTAAAATCAGCATGGAGCTGATTTAAATATTTCCTTCTAATTTGTGGGCCTGGACTTCTTCTCCCAATTAGCCAGGAGTATTTCACTCCAACGGGGTTTGCAACTGCACCTCACTAACGAGGAACTGGCAGTTCCTGGAGTGAAAGGAAACCATGGAGGTCTCCCAGGATTTTGAGGGTAAGGGATGGTGCTCCGTGGACATTATCAGCCTGGCCCTTGGCACTGCTTAAGGGGAAAAGTGGCATTGCCTCAGAGGCACCTTGGTACTGCCCATTGGGCAATGCCAAGAGGGTGGGGTCTATTGGGGCAAGGCCTATTGGGAGCAGACCAGTGTACGGAGAGTCCTGCTGCCACTCTGTACTAGGATTGGCGGCAGGGAAGGCAAGGGTCTGATCAGGGCTGGCCATCAGGATGGGGGAGGGGTTCACAACTGCCAAGGGGGTGGAAGGATTGGGTCGGTGAGATTGAGACTGCCGGAGGGATGGGGGAGGCTTCGACGAGATGGATGTGAGCTGGGTTCTATGCTGCCAGTCTCTCCAGCGGGAATAGGTTCAGCCCACTGATTTTCATTGTGAATCTCGCTCGGGCACTCTGAAATGCTCAGAGTGTGAGGGATTCATTTTGAAAATCCCATTAAAAAAAAATAACGGGGGTTACTCCAGTTTTTATGTGAATTCAGCGCTTTGAATATTTTTTGGGAGAATCCTGGCCCTTACTTTTATCATTTTGCAATAATAAGAGATATGCTTCTTTCTAAACAAGGGGAAAATGAAGAAGTTGTCTGACGGACCTGCAGGAGCAGAACTGGTACAATGGGGCAGAGGGTCAGAGTTCTCCATCATTCACCGGGAACTTGGTATCCTTCAGAAGTTGCTAGGATGTACAACCAGGTCGGATCATAAAGAACTAAGACACCTGATGGTGCTATTCTCAGTTGGAACTAAGTCAAAGGAACTAAGTTAGGAGAGTTATAGGATAAAAGGTAAAACTACACGGAGCATAGAGACGCAGAGAGACTTGGGGGTGCAGGTTCACAAGTCTCTGAAGGTGTCCTCACAGGTGGAGAAGGTGATAAAGAAGGCGTATAGTATGTTAACTTTCATAGAAAAGGGTATAGAATACAAGAGTAGGAGTTTGATGTTGCAGTTGTATAGAACTTTGGTTAGGCCTCACTTGGAATACTGCGCCCAGTTCTGGTCTCCGTACTATCGGAAGGATGTGGAGTCCGTGGAGAGAGTGCAGAGGAGGTTTACCAGGATGCTGCCTGGTATGGAAGGACTGTCCTATGAGGAACGATTAGATAGACTGGGGTTGTTTTCCCTTGAAAGACGTCGGCTTAGAGGTGATCTCATAGAGGTGTATAAGATTATAAGGGGTATAGATAGAGTAAATGGAGGTAAACTTGTTCCACCTTTAGAAATGGATAGGACGAGAGGTCATGGCCATAGGGTGAGGGGGGCTATGTATAGGACGAATATTAGAGGGCAGTTTTTCACACAAAGGGTAGTGGGGGTGGGGAATGCACTGCCGAGTAAGGTGGTGGGAGCAGGCACGCTAGGGCTGTTTAAGGGTCTCTTGGACAGCCACATGAGCGGTATGCAGATAGAGGGATATAGTAGGACTGTTTAACTACGGCTTTTTTTCCACAGGTAATTCGGTCCATACTTGACCAACAATGAGCATGCATTCGGCAGGTGGTGCGAGGACAGCTCTTGGATGTTGATTCATGGGTCGCCTGGTACTTCATGTCATAAATGAGTGCTTTATGTGGACCATCTGAAGGGCACCATGACAGCTCAGAGACTATCGATGTGGCTGTGCAGACACTTGGAATTGGGCCGGTGTCTGCGGGAGTTTGCGCGTTCTCCCCGTGGTTGCGTGGGTTTTCTCCGGGCACTCCGGTTTCCTCCCACAACCCAAAACTTCGCTCTTAGGCTGATTGGGAAACAAATTGTCCCTATAGTGAGAGTCTTCCATATTAGGAATAACCTAATTTTATATTATGATAATGGAATTGCTACTATATAGTTATGATGGCGGCGTGGGCTCGTTGGGCCAAAGGGCCTGTTTCCCGTGCTGTGTTGCTCTAAAAAAAAATCACGGAGTTATATGATGTTATTGCATCTGACAATCCTGTTATGCCAGTGATAAAGTCAGAAACATGTTTTGACAGTGTGGACATGTATATATGAAGAACTGCTTGACAAAATATCTGAGATGTCAGTGAATCAGAAAATGTCACGAAGGTGATCACATTGCTGAGCAGAGGTTTATGATCACAAGATGTGGAAAAGTAAGTAGGCTTTGAGTACATTTATAAGATTCTTAGTTTTGTGTACTTGTAAATTCCATTTTGTTTGATTCCTGTATAATTACTCTAAATTACAACATTGTTATATATTGTATACATGTTTCCTGATTAATGGAACGTATTATCATCTTTGCAAAAGAGGGAGGATGTTGTGGGATCATTTTAAGGGACTGTAAGTGGAGAGACATCAAAGAAAATGACATTACATCTCACATGAGCCAAATGTTGTGGATGTGAGTAAAAGGTGTATGAGATATTGCTATGCTGTGTTGTGTGTAAATGTTCCAGTTTAAGTTACAATTAAATAACTCACATTTTTGTTTTATATTGTTTGTGTTCCTGTGACTCTAACATCAGTCACATCCAAAAGGAGCACATAATATAACACAGCGGGTCAAGATGCTGATGTTGCTGTCACGGTGGCACAGTGGTTAGCACTGCTGCCTCACAACGCCTGGGACCCAGATTTGATTCCTGGCTTGGGTCACTATTTGTATGGAGTCTGCACATTCTCCCCATGCCTGTATGGGTTTCCTCCCACTGTCTGAAAGGCATGCTGGTTAAGAAACAATTGAACGAAAGGCAAAGAGATTATTGTTTGTACCCAAACTTACTCAATTGACCCGAACAGGTGCCGGACTGTGGCGACTAGGGAAATTTCACAGTAGCTTCATTGCAGTGAAGCTACTGTGAAATTTCCCTAGTAAATCTTACTTGTGACTATAATAAAAAAAACTTTTGATCAAAAATTAATTATGCTAACTTGGTTTGATTTGTCAATCATGTCCTTGAAATATTTACGTGTTCAAAAATATAGGGTGGGATCTTTTGGCCATTTTGTTCCCAAGGCCAGAAATCTCCACCCAAGGTCAGCATGGTCCACCTTTGCCTGTTATGATTCCTGTGGCAAGCGGAAGAGGAAAATTCCACAAATGATGGACAAAAGTCAAAGAGATTATTGTGTGTACCCAATTTATTTAATAGGAAAGTTAAAAATATTTTGAAACAAAGGATTCAGTCTTCAAAGAAAATCTACCCACTAGGAGGCCTGGATAGATTCATAAGAGATATGGCATTTCTTGTATCTCCATTTCCTTGATGCAAAAATCTCATAAAAATAATCAATCACAATGCCTTCTCATCGGCATCTCAGCTGAAAGATTGTGGGAAAAGTTATTAAAATGTTTATTGGTAGTAGTATTGCGTAAGTGAAGATTTGTCTTTCTGGTTATTTACCACATATTTTTGCATCAATGCTCAATTAATTTTAGTCTGAATGATAGAGATTAGCAGTGTGAATTTTAACTCATTTTGAAGAGAACAGGAAATATAATAGGCAGTCCCATGGAATCGTGGCACAAAATATTGTGGTAATAAGATAATTATTAGACGTGTGGCTATTATTTTTATGTAAGGCATAAGCATGCAGACTTCCAATTATTGAAGACAGAGGTATGCTCATAACAGTTGCTTTTTTTTTGCAGTGAATATGAGTTTACTGCGAGAACATAATCTGTATTACATAGAACATAGAACATAGAACACTACAGCACAAACAGGCCCTTCGGCCCACAAGTTGTGCTGAGCACATCAAAACCTACCCAGCCATAGACCTATCTATAACCCCCAATCCCATTGGATCCCATATACTCATCCAGAAGTCTTTTAAAAGACCCCAGCGAGTTCGCCTCGACCACCACCGACGGCAGCCGATTCCATTCACTCACCACCCTCTGAGTGAAAAACTTTCCCCTAGCATCCCCTCTGTACTTGCTTCCCTGCACCTTAAATCTGTGCCCTCTCGTCGCGACCATTTCAGCCCTGGGAAATAGTCTCTGAGAGTCCACCCTATCTATTCCTCTCAACATCTTGTAAACCTCTATCAGGTCGCCTCTCAACCTTCGTCTCTCCAGGGAGAACAGTCCCAGCTCCCTCAACCTGTCTTCATAAGGCATGCCTCCCAATCCAGGCAACATCCTTGTAAATCTCCTCTGCACCCTTTCAATAGCTTCCACGTCCTTCCTATAGTGAGGCGACCAGAACTGCGCACAGTACTCCAAGTGCGGTCTGACAAGGGTCCTATAAAGCTGCAGCATTACCTCCCGACTCCTGAACTCAATCCCTCGATGAATGAATTCTAGTATTCTAGTAATTGTTTTCTGGAATGTGAAATAGATTCAGCTCTTCTATGTAGTCCACAGAGTTCTTTAAGACATCTAACTCTATGTTAGAAGCAATACAAGGAATAACCAGATCTTGATCCTATTCTCTGTAGAGAGGGTATATTTGCAATCAGTTTTGCGATAGCTGTTTCTAAGTTGTTATTTTTGATCCCAGCACAAAGGACACCACTTGTATTTTCACTAAGTGAAAGAGGGCAGAGGAAGCACATAGTATTTTGGGTGACAGTTCATGGGATTGGGTGGGATGGGTTTGGGTTGCTATCTATGAGTAGTCATATGATTTGAGCAAACTTGAATAATATTATTGGTAGTTTTTTTCCTGCTTTTTGGATGTTTTTGATAATTTTCCTGTAAGTTTAAACTTGAGCAAGTCACAGTGTTAACCAGTGTTAACATAACGTGGGATGGCACAGTACTAGCACTGATGCCTCGCAGCACCAGGGATCTGGGGTTAGATTCTTGGCTTGGGTCACTGTCTGTGTGGAGCCTACACATTCTCCCCATGTCTGTATGTGTTTCCTCCAGGTGAAATGAAAGGGTACAGAGAGTGCATATTGTTATTCTATCCTCATTGAGACCTGTATCCCCTGGAGTGGGTAGGTTGCACGTACATTGAGACCTATAAATATTACTTCAGTAAATCTGAATGATTTTATTCAGCAGTTTTTCGTGATTGCCTGATGATTTGAATGAATTTTCTAATTCTTTGAATGCGTTTTTATCGTAAAAGTTAACATTAAAAATTGAAAAGCTATCCTGTTTGCATGTTGTTAATTTGCTCTGCCTAGGGGTAGGTGGAGGTGAGGGGGTGCAAGTTGTGGTGGGGGGCAGTATAGAAAAGATGTGGAGAGCTGAATTAATGTCTTTAGAACAGATGCGGGCCTTATAAGTAGCTCACTTTAGCACCCACATTCCTCTGATGCTACCTCAGACCTGCCTAGGGAAATGGAATCCAAAACTTCGTACCCAAATCTTTAGGAGATGAAAATATGGTGGGCATGGGGGAAGGTGATAGGTTTGAGTTGGCGAAGACAGGAACTGCCTCAACTCAAATTTCCCGAACCTGAGATGAAAATGCAGCCCATATGTCTGTATTGCTTTTGAGAAAAGAAATGTTTCTTGGCTTTACTGTTCTAAATTCCCTAAGTCTAATCTTTCGATTATGTCATCTTGTCCCAGACGAAATTCCAACTCCTCCATAATTCCTGTCAAAATCCTAAAAGCCACAAAAAAATTCGCCCTTTAATCTCCTACGTTCCTTCTTGAAACTCAATTAAGTTTCTTATACCACTCTCCGTGCCAATAATCTGTTCCACATATTTCCCAGCTGTTAGTTGAAGAAAGGTTCCTCCTGTATCTCTGTTTTCTTTTGCCCTTAGTTTGTGGCACAGTTGCATGTGCAATATTTTTGAGAAGTTACTTTGAGGTATGATGGACATGCATTTGGCAGCAAGCTTGTGTTATAGATATATGAATAGATAACCAAATGTGTTTTTTTTCAACAAAATTTAATGAAGAAAAGCGTTGCAAACCATGTGGATCAGTAACCTTGCGTACTTTCCTGCAGAGACATGTGCAAACGGAAGGCAAACTATTTACGTGGGCTAAACTATCGTGTAATTTTGGTGTAATTAAGGTACATGCAATATCCTTAAATCTCCTCAATATTTCATGATTCTTGGGTGATCCTTCTGCTTGAAGGCATCTCCATCCATAATAGCGGCCTTGCTGCCAAGTTGTAGAACCTTAGACTGGAGCTTTTGGCAATTATGATCACTCAGTTACTTTCTTCAAATTACAATCAGATGCAATAGGAAACAGCTAATTTTAATGTTTTTTATTGCAATCCTTGAGCATATTTTTATTTTATCTTCATTGAGATCCATATCCCTGGAAGTGGTTGGTTGCATATATGTTGCAACTTACGAATATTATTTAAGTAAATCTGAATGATTTTATTCAGCAGTGTTTCATGTTTGCCTGATGACTCGAATGAATTTTCTAATTCTTTGAATGTGTTTTCATCGTATAAGTTACATTAAAAATTGAAAAGCTATCCTGTTCACAAGTTATCAATTCTGCTGTGCCCAATGAGCGTGTGTGATGGTTAGATGGATGGAGGTTGCAGGAAAGTGGTTAGCACTGCTGTCTCACAGCACTAGGGACCTGGTTCAATTCTGGCTTCAGGTGACTGTCTGTATGGAGTTTGCACATTCTCCCCGTATCTGAGTGGGTTTCCTCTGGGTGCTCCAATTTCCTCCCACAGACCAATGATGTGCGGGTTAGGTTGATTGGCCATGCTAAATTGATCCTAATGTCAGGGGATTGGCAGGGTGAATATGTGGGGTTATGGGAATGGGTGGGATTGGAGTTGGTGCGGACTCGATGGGCTGAATGGCCTCTTTCTATGATTTTAAATGAGATGAAGCATAAATTTTCATTCTTAAAGGAGGAAGTTATGTTCAGCACATCACTTGGGTCCCGATCGCTTATGCTGACTTCTGCTCATTATGAAATTCTGGAGTGTTCTAATAAGCGTGGCAGGAAACTCGAGTTTAACCTGATATCGGCAAAATGAGCGTGAAAATGTGTAAATGCAGATCCCACTTCCAGATTGTACGTGTGGAGGAACTCCAGCCACTGTTCATTGCTGAACAGTGGATAGTCACAGGAATAGATGTAATGGAGCTCTGCTGTGTAAACAACTTATTCATAACCATAAATTCTTACTGTGTAACCCTGTCTTGCTTCCAAGTTCCTGATGCAGCCCACACTTTTAGAATGGGATTTAGTAATTTCACCACAATTGTCTAGAGACAATGATCTCAATGTTTATCTAAAGAAAGTTATTTCCATTTTTAATCTTTGCACTTCTCCTTTATCAATTTCTTTTCATCTTGGATCATTTATTTGAGAATGTGATGAATTTTATCCATGCACGCAATATCCTTTCTATAATCCTGCAATAAATCACTCTAGATCAAGGTACTCTCAGATGGATGAAATTATGCAAGATAATGTGACAGGAACCGAAAATCATAGGATCAGTAAAAGCTGAAAAACTGAACTGGGAGGAAGTTTTAAATGTAGTTTTTTTTTCAACCAGCCACTGTTTTAGTGAAAGCTACTTGCCATTTTTAGCTTTTATATAGCAAACCAAGACAAATAATTCTTGCTCCCAGAGGTCTGTATCTGAAGGGCTAAAAATGACTTTCAGATAGCTATATCATTTGGATAGAATGTAAGCTTAACAGGATCTTGATTAATTTTAACTTCCAACACTATAATGTGGCAAGCCGCAGTAGTCATTTTGGTTGATAACGTTTCAGGCAGACTGTGAAGTTACCACAAGCAAAGCAATTGAGAGGACTGAGGGAAGCGTTGTGTGCCAGTATGAAGCCTTTATGTTCAGTCTGCAGACAGAATATTCAGACTAGGATAAACTAAGGAGTCACATGGTCCTTTGGAAGCGACCCAAGCAAAACAGTATGGAAACATAAGCAGCATTGATGGGGATTATGGGTGGTATTTTATCTGTGGTGAGCCATTCCCAATGGTGGAACTGGAAGTTTTCATTTCTGATCTTGTGGCAGGAGCTGCCTCTCATGCGATTCTAATGAAAATCTGAAGTGCCAGCAGTGGGAGATACGTGTGATTGAACAATAAGAATAGTTTTTCAGTGGTCAGCTGAATCTGCTGTCTGTGGACAAACTAGTAAGTATGAGAGGGCTGAGGAAGAGCTTCCTGGACCAACAGGGAGTCTCTGCATCATGACAACAACTTTCCTGCCAAACTCCATTGCCTCAGTAACCTCATTCTTTTCCGAGTACTACAGATTGTGACCCTTTTCTTCCCGAACGCCACCTCCCACGACTTCTCCTCACATCACTCCCTACTTTCTTATTTACTGCATTTGCCTCCCCCATACTGCACCCAGCTGATCAGACCATTGCCAATCTCACACGCTGTCCTTCCTTGGATTCCTCTTTCATTTCTCCCTAGAAAATCTCAGCTTGGCCCTGACTTGCTTTGTTGGTCCTGAGCCTCCGTTAAAGCTGCCATTTTCCTGTTCCTCCCACCCCTTGTACTGCAGAGTTCAACAGGGGAAAACTCTAACCTCAAATGCAATTGCACAAAGCCAACTGTTATTGTAATATCCAGGGTGAGGTAGCCAAATGGATACAAAATTGGCTTGATGACAGAATGTGGAAATTCTGGCGTTGGACTGCGGTAGATACAGTAAGAAGTCTCACAACATCAGGTTAAAGTCCAACAGTTTATTTAGTAGCACAAGCCACAAGCTTTCAGAGCACTGCTTCTTCATCAGGTGATGAAAGAGCAGAACTCTGAAAGCAAGTGGCTTGTGCTACCAAATAAACCTGTTGGACTTTAACCTGGTGTTGTGAAACTTCTTGAAGACAAAGACAGAGGGTGGTTGTAGAGGGTTATTTTTCAATCGGGTGGCCTGTGACCAGCAGTGTGCCTCAGGGATCACTGTTGGGTCCACTGCTATTTGTCAACATGATTAATGATTTTAATGAGAAGTTTGGAAGCATGGTAGTAAATTTGCAGATGACACCAAGCTTGATGGCATAGTAAACAGTGCAGTAGGTTATCTCAGATTGCAAAGGGATCTTAATCAATTGGGCCAGTGGACTGATGAATGGCAGATGGAGTTTAATTTAGATAAATGTGAAGTGATGCATTTTGTAGATAGAATCAGAGCAGGACTTACTCAGTTAATAGTGGGGCATTGAGGAGATTTATAGAACAAAGAGATCTTGGGGTACATGTTCATTGCTCCTTGAAAGCAGAGACACAGGTGGACAGAGTGGTGAAGAAGGCATTCTGCATGTTTGGTTTTATTGGTTAGAACATCGAATAGAGGAGTTGGGATGTCTTGTTGAAGTTATACCACATCACTTGGAATACTGTGTACAGTTCTGGTCACCCTATTATAGAAATGCCACTGGAACATAGAAGGCTTAGTGGCAATCTTGTAGAAGTCTATAAAATAGAGGGCATAGGTCAGCTAGATAGTCAATATCTTTTCCCAAAG
The DNA here is from genome assembly GCA_024679065.1 of Sphyrna mokarran. Lineage (NCBI taxonomy): Eukaryota > Metazoa > Chordata > Chondrichthyes > Carcharhiniformes > Carcharhinidae > Sphyrna > Sphyrna mokarran. The sequence continues at coordinate 42,001,172 of JAGIQG010000015.1, forward strand.
GTAGGGGAATCTACAATTAGAGGGCATAGGTTTAAGGTGAGAGGGGAAAGATACAAAAGGGTCCAGAGATGCAATTTTTTCACATCGAGGGTGGTGAGTGTCTCTGGAACAAGCTGCCAGAGGTAGTAGCAGAGGCTAGTACAGTTTTGTTTTTTAGAAAGCATTTTGACAGTTACATGAGTAAGATGGTTATCGAGGGATAGGGCCAAGCACAGGCAATTGGGACTAGTTTGGTTTTAAAAAAAAATGGACAAGTTTGGCTGAAGGGCTTGTTTCCATGCTGTAAATCTCTATGACTGTAATATTTATTTATTTAAGGGATAGCAGTATGCCATCACTTTAAAGGAACTGTGCATTGTGATTCAGCCTCAACTTTACTTTGGCCTGGAGCAGAGCTCAAACAGACAGTTCTGAAGCTCTGATGTCTTCAAGCTCTCTATTCACGTATATGTTCACCTATGCCTGTTCTTAATAAACAAGCCCATAACATGTTTACACAATCTGTTATGAGCAATTAGTACCTTTATAATGTTATAACATACATAACATAGTGTACAGTAGTGGTAAAACAGATTAACTAAAGGTGCAACATGGTTTACAGTCTTAGATCGTGCTACATAGCATGAGGATGACCATTGTCATTATGCTCAGATTGCAACTAAGCTGTAGCATCAGGGAGTGTTGGAATCACTTTGTGGTGACTGCACAGAGAAGCATTGAAGAAACAGTACTGGAATCGTGCTCAAATAAAGAGCTGGCTATCAGACGCATCCGTCATGGTTAATAAGAAAGTGCATTGAAAGGACCAGCATTATGTTAACTCTATTGGGAAAGGTGTGTATTGGATTGATTGCGATCGAGGGAGAGTCCAACAACACAAAAAACAAACAAGATCGTCGGTGGAGAACCAGAGAAAGTTGCGCTTATTATTGCATGGAGCTTCAGAAAAGCATGCTAAAGCAGCTGTAGTGACACTCATCCCAGAGAAAAACGGTCAAAAGGATATTGTCAAAGCGTCTACAAAATTCCCCAATTTAAATTGAGATGCAGTAGACCTTTTATTCAAATTCAAAATATTTAAATAACATTCAGAGCTCTTAGGCAGGATTTTATGGTCTCGCTCATCCCAAAACAGTAAAATCCCACCCCAGGTCAACGGGCATTCTCATTGTCTGCCTGTCACCTGCTCCGATTCCTCTATGGGCAGGGTAACAGAATTCTGGCCATGGTTTCCTGATTCAGGGGTAACTAAACCAGGAAAGCAAACCATAAACGTTTGCCTATCAATTGGGAACAAAGATCTATACAAGCTGAATACATCAGGATTAACAGAAGGAGAGCTAAATGATCCCCAAATGGATTATGGAGTACGTTGGACGATTAGTTCAGAATTAGGATAAACTTCAGTATTCAGTGAACACAGTTCATATCATTTCAATAATCCATGGACCACTTCATCAGACAGATGCAGAGAATACTATGATTTTTCAAATGCTGAGCTAGCAGACAGAATTGTTGAGTCGATGATCACATTTACTCCATGGAAGCATTCCAGGAAGGTCTGCTCAATACATCCAAATGTATAGCATTGAAGAGGAGATGGATAGAAGTACGAAGTGATTTTTGTAGGTTAATGAAAGTTACAGGACCTAAGCACAACCCTAAATTTATTAGAATATTTAAATCTAGCAAAATATGTAGCAGGTCTGGATGCACCCAGAAAATTCCCAGCTTTACTTCCATTCTGCAAAGCATGTATTAGGGAAGGCCGTGGCAGTGCTGGGAGCAAAGGTACAAAGAGCCTGATCCAAACAGACCACACACAATGGTTACCTTAAAGCAATAAAAATGAACCTCTGGTATCTTGACAAAAAAGCATAGGAGATGATTAACAAACCTGAAAAAGACAATAGTGTGCACGCCAAGATGAAGAGCGATATAAACATTTTCACACCGTTAAATCCATAGAAAACATAGATACAGTCACACCATCAGGGGTGTTTGCCAAAATTCAAATCATCTGCTCAAAAGAAGTTGCCAACTGTTTGCCATTATCCAAGATTGATACAGGGGCCAGTGCCAATGTATTATCCTTGCAAATTCTGAAAGACATGCATCTGCAGAATGGAAGGCCACAGCAAAACCTATTGCTGTTAAACTTTCAATGTACAATGGTTCACTAATTCCATGAGCAGAGTCCATAGGGCTGGTAGGGTGATACAATCTACATCATGGTGACTAAAAGTCATAGAATGCCATAGAATCATAGAATTCCAATAGTGTATTTGGAATATCAGATCTGCACCGACTCTTCGACAGAGCATTTTGCTCAGGCCCAACCCCCCCCAAATCCCCATCCTTGCAACCCCACATATTTACTCTGCTAGCCCCCATAACCTACCCATCCTGGGACACTAAGAGGCAATTTGCCATGGCCAATCCACCTAACCTGTACATCTTTGGACTGTGGAAGGAATTGGAGTGCCCAGACAAAACCCATGCAGACACAGGGAGAAGATACATGACCCAAGGCTGAAATTGACCCCGGGTACTGAAAGATAGCAGTGCTAATCACTGTACCATCATGCTGCTTACTCACAGGTAATCAGAATGTTATGAACTCTCACTAGTGACAACCCACAGAATTAATTGGATCTCATACAGCAAATCAACATCAGAAATTACTCTTGTTACTTCAGTGCACAGCCAAACATCAAAATACCCAGAATGTCTTGACAAATTTTGCAGTTTGACGGAAGCTGTGATGTTATGCTTGCAGGAGAATGCAAGTTGGTCAACTGATGCAGTACATTTTACGCAACACAAATGCCAACAGTTACGAGAAGAAATAGCAAAAGATTCTGCACTCCAGAAACTGTGGAAAACATAATTGAAGGATGGCCCGATGCAATTCAGCACATCCAAAAACATTTGAGCCCATTTTGGTTGTACCAGGGCAAGATTGGCATTGCTTGGGGAATCATTCTTAAAGGCAGGCTGATCATTATACTGAAATCTTTGTGACCTGATATTCTTCAATAACTTCATTATTCACACTTGAGCATAGATCTATTGTGATGATCCACAAAAGAGATAGTCTTTTGATTGAATATGAACAATGACATTGAAATTGTCATCAAGAAGTCTGAGGCATGCCAAGAGCATATGCCAAATCAGCATAAAGAATCATTCATTCTGCATGAGGTTCCTATACATCCTTGATCCAAAATTGCATCTGATCTCCTTCATATCCATGGCACTAACTTCATCGTCATCATTGACTATTTACTAAATACTCCATTATTCAACAATTGAACAATACACCAGGTACAGTTGTTGTGCACACTCTAAGTGTTATTTTCAGTTTATTTGATGTGCCTAAGGAATTCATTGGTGCATAGTTTGTTATTAAGTCATTTCAGAAATTTGTGAGAAATAGAATGTTGATTACACTATTTTTTTCTGCTCAGTACCCTGTAGATCTAGATTTGGCCTAGCTGAATGAATGATTCACACATTGAAATCCTTAATTCTCAAGTCTGTAAGATCTACACATTACAACATTACATCCAAGAGTGCAACTATTCCATTACTGGCAGAGCTTATATTTGGCAGAGCAGTGCATAACAATCTATCTACTCTTATCCAATCCAGTCTTTCAGAAACTAGGGAGCAATTTTTAAAATTGTAAGAGAACGTGACCAACAGACAATAAAAATGCAGATACTGAATTGTCATGTTTACATTTGAGGACATCAAGTTAGCATCCAAGATCCCACAGAATGTACAGGCTAGCCAGCCAAGGTGACAATGATTCGTTCACACCCAAGACCCAAGGTAAAATCAGTACACACAAAGATGTTATCATGACAGTAACTGAGAACAAATCCAATCTGCTCCAGATCCTCAACCACCACACTGTCTTGTTGATCTAGGATAAGATCCAAAATGCAACAAAGAACAACATCAAAGAATGACAATCCCACACATTACTGTGGGCAATGAAAGAAGCTTCCAGACACTGGTTAGCATCACAAGATCTGGGCCCATGAACAGATTATGCCAATATTTTAGAGGTTCAGACACGCCAGTCCAATACTCTTATGTAATGGAACTAAACATGGACATGTATCTAAATAGTTATACTTTGTTGCAATGGAGGTGAGTAGCTTTACAAAGAAAGAGGGATACTGCAATATGCCTTTAAAGGATAGCAGCATGCCGTCAATTTTAGGAAAATGTTATGTGATCCAGCCTCAGTTTCACTTTGGCCTGGGCAACCACACAGAGAGAGCCCTGCAGCTCTGATGTCTTCAATCAAAGCTTTCTATCCGTGTTTATGTTCACAACTGCCTGTTCTTCATCAATTAACCCAAACATTATTGTACAATCCCTTATGAATGCTTTTATATCATTATAATGCACTAGATAACTATCACAGGCCAACTTTAAGTGAACATGAACCGGCTGCCATGCCATGCTGACTTAATCTTGAAGGTTGAACTTATTTCCAAATATTGTAATTTAATACATATTCATGGCATGAAAATATATTGCAAGTGGGAAGCAGCCACGAGAAAGTGTGAAGCTGACCTGCCACTAACGTATTGCTGACTTCAGCCCATATTTCCATGTCAGAGGTGGGAGTTAGTAGATGAGACTAATTTGGATTTCCCAATCCTATCCCTGTCGCCAAGCTGTTGGCAAGTGTGTTTTTCCTGGTGGGAAGTGCAACTATTTGCTACCTCAATCAGCAGATGTAAGTGGGCTTGCTGAGGGACCCATCTAGACTGCCATTTTGTTTCATGAGCGCTGATGATTCCTTGTAAGTACCAGAAACAGACTTGAGTCTTAGTTGCTGGTACTTAAAAATGCAGAAATAAGGATCCTCATCTCTCTGAGAAAAGAGCCATCAAAGTCGATGCCTGCCAAAAATTGGGCTGTTCTACGGAGACATTCCCTTTCACTTACTGACCTCCCTCCATGTTAAATTGAGGCTTTCTGGCCTTCAGTCCCAAATTCTTTCCCAACAATGCAGAGAGGGCACTGTTTCAGGTGGGAAGGTGGAAGATGGGGTCTCTGCCAGCCTCTACCCTGATTATGTTTTTCGTGGGAAGGCCCATGGATGGAGTTTCTGTCCTGGCACCAACTGAGGCTTTTAAGTGGGTGACAATTAACAGCTACTGAAGGACTCCGTTCCACCAGCACTGGTGTTAACCCAGTGACAGACAGCAGAATCACAATGTGGGGACCATGACAAGTAAACCTTAGCATGTTTGCTTGTGGGCTCCCAATGTGTCCATTGAACAAAGAACAAAGAACAAAGAACAACACAGCACGGGAAACAGGCCCTTCGGTCCAACGAGCCCGCGCCGCCATCCTAACATCTTAATGACATATAGAGACCAATATAGGGACAATTTGTTACCCAATCAGCCTAAGAGCACATTTTTGGGATGTGGGAGGAAACCGGAGCACCCGGAGAAAACCCACGCAACCACGGGGAGAATGCGCAAACTCCTGCAGACACAGGCCCAAATCCATGTGTCTGCACAGCAACAGCGATAGTCTCTGAGCTGTCATGTTGCCCATCTGATTGTCCAGTTTAAGCATACGCTAACGACGTGAAGCACTAGGCCACTCCTGAAGTAACCTCCAGGAGCAGCCCTCGCACGACCTGCCGAATGCATGCACCTTGTTGGTCAACAAGGTGGACCGAATAGCCTGTGGAAACAATTAAAGTATTTAAACAGTCCTCATATATCCCTCTATCTGCAGACCGCTCATGTGGCTGTCCAAGAGACCCTTAAACAACCCTAGCGTGCCTGCTCCCACCACCTTACTCGGTAGTGCATTCCACACCCCCACTACCCTTTGTGTGAAAAAATGCCCTCTAATATTAGTCTTATACATAGCCCCCCTCACCCTAAGGCCGTGACCCCTCGTTCTATCTGAATCTAATGGTGGAAAAAGCTTACCACCATTTACTCTATCTATACCCCTCATAATCTTATATACCTCTAATAGATCCCCTCTCAGCCGACGTCTTTCAAGGGAAAACAACCCCAGTGCGTTCAACCTTTCCTCGTAAGACAGCCCTTCCATACCAGGCAGCATCCTGGTAAATCTCCTCTGCACTCTCTCCAGGGACTCCACATCCTTCCGGTAGTACGGCGACCAGAACTGGACGCAGTACTCCAAGTGAGGCCTAACCAACGTTCTATACACTTGCAACATCAGACTCCTACTCTTGTATTCTATACCCCTTCCTATGAAGGCTAACATACCATACGCTTTCTTTATCACCTTTTCCACCTGTACTGACACCTTCAGAGACTTGTGAACCTGCACCCCCAGGTCTCTCTGCGTCTCTATACTCCAGATAGTTTTACCTTTTATCCTATAAATCCCCTCTACAGTATTCCGGCCAAAATGCATCACCTCGCATTTATCCGGATTAAATTCCATTTGCCATCTATCTGCCCAATCTACCAGCCTATTAATGTCCTGTTGTATTGCCTGGCACTGCTCCTCAGTCCCCGCCAATCCAAGTATCTTAGTATCATCAGCAAATTTGCTGATCACACCACTTACCCCCTCATTTAAAGTCATTTATATAAATCACAAATAGAAGAGGTCCTAGTACTGAGCCCTGTGGCACACCACTAGTGACTAACCTCCAGTTGGAAAAAGAGCCTTCCACTAATACCCGCTGTCTCCTCCTCCCAAGCCAGTTCTCAACCCATCTACATACCTGGCCCTGTATCCCATGCGCCTTCACCTTTTTTATCAGCCTACCATGGGGAACCTTGTCAAACGCCTTACTGAAATCCATGTAGACGACATCAACGGCTTGTCCTTCATCAACCGTTTTTGTCACCTCTTCAAAAAATTCCACTAGATTCGTAAGGCACGACCTCCCCTTAACGAAGCCATGCTGCGTATCCTGTACTGGTTTGAAAGTATCCAGTGCTTGGTTGAGGGACCCGCCATTAGGAAGATGGAGCCTGCTGACAGTCACACTTTTGCTGTTGACACCCTGAAGCTGCTTCTTCTCCTTTGCACCAGTAATGCCCCATGTTCCTATCACTCTGATCTCAGCAGGCATAACCTTTTAAAAAGTGGGAGGTGCAGAGATCTTGCTGGCTCTCCATTTGGTGTAAGGGGAGGGAGAGAACACTGGCGGGGGGGGGGTGGTAAAGAAGATAGTGCCCCTCTGATACTGCCAGCTGTAGAGGGTGGTCTGCCAGGGGTCCTTGGGGTTTGATGGGCTTGGGCTGGGTGGGAGCAATTGGTTGACCTTAGCACTCTTCTCCCAAGATGGGCTTCTCATGGCTGCTCCTTTTAGCTCTGGGATAAGTGTTAATTTTCAGGATGGTGAATTCAGATATCATTTGACTCATTATTGTCTCTGTCCTTGAAAACCACTCAAGTTCCCTGGTACTTTGACCTCCATGACCCCTGGCCAGCAGGAAGGTTTCCAAATCACAGCAGCACTCCATTCAGCAGAAGAGATTTCCCTTTCTCTGTCTAGAACATAGAACATAGAACATTACAGCACAGAACAGGCCCTTCGGCCTTCGATGTTGCGCCGACCAATGGAGAAAAAGCAATGACCCTCTAACCTAAACCATTCCCTTTTCATCCATAAACTTATCTACTAACCTCTTAAACGCCCCCAAACTTGGCGCATCTACAACTGACGCAGGCAGGGCATTCCATACCCTTACCAAACTCTGGGTAAAGAACCTACCTCTGACATCTGTCCTATAACAACCACCGCTTAATTTAAAGCTATGTCCCCTCGTGCCAGCTTTCTCCATCCTAGGAAAAAGGCTATCACTGTCCACCCTATCTAAACCTCTAATCATCTTGTATGTTTCAATAAGGTAGCTCAATAAGGTAGTCTAGGAAGCTGCAGGTGTGAATGGATCCCTTTGCAGTTCTCTGACTGTCAGAAAACAGTCACTTCACTGGCAGGGGATGAATTCTCATCTCCACAACTGTTGACTGAGCCTTAGTTCAAGTTTTTGAGCCTTCATAGTGCTAGCAGGCACTTAGTCTGAAAATTGTACACTTCTACCCACAGTGCTTTTGAACTTTAACCAACATCCTTTTATATAAAAACAGGCATTCACTTTTTACACATCCAAAATTCACAATCTGCAATTCATAATCTACTGAAACACAAAGCTACCCAACCAGATCAGATTCGGGGGGAATATCTGATATGTCGCTATGATATTTACATCATGAAATAAAATTATTTCTGAAATATGACTAGACCAGTTTTCAAATAGTACCTTTGTGTCTAATCTATATTCTTAATTTGTGTTGCTCATGATAAGAGAAAGCAGTGCAGCGTATCACCTCTTTCATCACCATGTCCGCACTGAGGTATCAAGGCCAGATTTACGTAGCCATAAGTTGGGTATAGCCCCTTCAACAGTGTAGCTGAGTCCCACTATCTGAAAGGTGCCTGTACTGCAGCAGTGTACATGTTTGCAGTCTCCCCCTCACAACAATCCACTTAATCTCTCTGGATGGGATTACCAATTGGTGCCTTATCATAGGCCATGTCCTGTGATTCCATTTCCACCAGAACGTTTTGGTCAAAATCATGGCACTGAGGGTCTTTGCAATCAACAGACAAAGTGGACTTTCATTCTATTATCCCAGGCTACATTTGAGCCCAGGACTCTGACCCACTGTGTGATTCTGTCATCAATATTTATTATATTCAATTTTCTTGCAAATATATTTGAGCATATATACTGCAAGCCAAAGTTGCACATAAATAGACTATTATATTGGGATTTATAGAAGGACCAAGCATCACTTTTAAAAGTGAAGTGACCAGCCTCTGGAATGGAACAAGGTGGAAATTGATATCTCAGAAACATACTTAAAAGAGGCAGAAGAGAAAGTCAAGACTTTTGTAACCTGCTACAGGGATCATGACATTGAATTTGAAAATGAACAAGATCCTGCTGTTTCTTGATTTGTGATTTATATATGCCATCAACAATACTCAGCAAGTCTCATTCAATAATTAAACATTAGAATGAGAATGAAACCATCAATTTCAGATTCTTATTGCATGCACATGCTTTTTTAATCTTCCTTTATGTACAAGCCAAAGCGTAAGTGTTTTCATAAATTGTAATGCCTAATGCAGATAGTAAAATGTTCAATTTAATTTTTAAGATTTTTAAGATTAAGATGGCATTGTGGCACAGTGGTTAGCACAGCTGCCTCACTGTGCCCGAGACCCAGGTTCAATTCCCAGCTTAGGTAACTGCCTGTGTGGAGTTTGCACATTCTCCCCATGCCCGCATGGATTTCCTCTGGGTCCTCCAGTTTCTGTCTACACTCCAAAAATGTGTGGGTTAGATTGATTGGCCATGCTAATTGCCGCTTTGTGTCAGGGAGCAAGGTAAATATGTGGGGTTACGTGGATACCACCCGGGTGCCTTTGTGGTCAGCACAGACTTGATAGGCTGAATGACCTCCTTCTGCACTGTAAGGATTTTATGATTCTAAGATGGTGGGCTGCATGTTCAGATTCTCTGTCCTTCATAAATAGTATTAATTTTGTGATCTCAAAGGAGATGAAATACAACTTTGGAAGAGACACAAAATCAGCAGTAGAGATCTGTATTCATATATTCAGAGGTCCTGCCTTATTTATTGAAAGCAACAATTGAATAATGCGACTTGTGGGCTGCCAGATCTGACCACATAATTTGTGCCCCTGCCTAAATAATACTTTATTTGTCAATGTGGTGATACTTACTATTGGTTGTACATCTCTAAATGCAGAATTTTCTTTTTGTTGCCCCCAAATACTTCTTTGCAGTGACACTTGTGACCTACTGAATCCCACATCACAGGAAATTGATGAACTTCCCCATTGTCCTGCAAATATCTCCTTGCCAGAATCCACGAACAAACAACAATGTTATTTCATTTCCAATCTTCGCCAGAAATTGAAAACAATAATTTCAAGCCTGCAATAACAGATTTGTGGTTAAGCAATCCCAACTGTGTAGCCTAACTAGGTTTGAGGTCCTTGACATGAATTAGATGCTGTAATGTGGAATCCTAAATCATAAGAAGATATGCTAATCTAAGGAAAACTCCCCCATTTTATAATTTAAGGTTGCCCATGTGTGCTATAATTTGTAATCTCAAGTATTTAGTAAACAAACCACAGATTCTGAAGGTGAATGCTGCCTCCAAAAATTATTTTTTATTTACACTTTAAACTTAGGGGCTGGTGCAGCTTGCCACTCAACACCCCTCCTCCTGATTACCTTCTGTCCTCTTCCTATTCCAGACTAGGCTTACACCTGGGTCAGGGTCTTATCTGGCTAATCTTTGTTAATCCAAGACTGATAAACTACCACTGAGGCTGTGACAGGAACCCACAGCCCATCAGGAGCAATTTCTCACCATTGTGCCACTGGCTGTTTGGGTGTATGCCCTATACCTGGATCACACACCAATTCTGCCATTCTGGATCTTGAGAGTAAGAGACAATATTTAAAACATTTTCGCTGCAGCTTCTTTTGGGTTGCTTTTGATTCTGGTAGACCAAACAGTCAGCTGCTTTTTCAGGCAGCAAAAAGGCTCCCTGATTCTGAGGACCCAGTCTTATCTGAATTTGGTAGACATGTTATGGGGTACTGTTGTCATGATGCTAGGGGTGCTTACAACAAAGACTCCTTTTCTTCCAGGTAACTCCGATAAGATGGAATAGCAAAGCATTAACTCCTTTCAGTGAAATTCTCAGAGAATTTTTAGAATTAGTTTTGCTCCAATCTAAGTGGGGTCTTGGCAAAGTGTTCCAAATGTTTTCCGGGAAGTCTCCGAATGTTTTGCAGAAAGTCTCCTAATATGTTTTTGAGAAGTCTTCTTCACGGTAATGAACACAAAATGCTGAGCATTCTTTTAAGCAGGAATCAATGCCAAGTTTACTCCTAAACAGCTGGTGGTCACTATTTGGATAAAATGTTAGTTGAGACAAGAGTTATCAAAATACCATTCAATCTTTTTCATTATTACGATAGACATTTTAGGCATCAAAACAGTTGTTTAGCAACCCTCTAGTTGGCCTTTCCTAACAGGGGCCTCAACTTCTCTATCAAGGTGGCATCTTGATTTAAATGCAGGTTAAATCAACACTGCAGCTAGAAAACCCTATCTTGGCCACCTTGGAGGTTTCTTAATGCCGAAAGTAACCATCTCCTTAAAGTGACATGCTAAGTGACAAAGATACTGCAGCTTTTGTTTATGTCAGGACATACTTTGTCCTAGAATTTAGAGCTTAAATAAATGTAATTTTCTCAATTGTGTCCATGGGGAGTCTTTTGTTGCAGTAAGTATTAATGTTACACTTCAAGTATCACATCAAATTATTACCTAATGTTACAAAAGTGTTAAAAGTAATAGCTGAAAATAGTCATCCCCTAGCACAAGAATTTCAATATGTTATTGATGGATACGCATCTTCATAAGTCTGCTTCTTTATTCCAAAACATTGGAGCCATAGAGCTCACTGTTGTGAGTTTAAGTTCCACTTCCTGCATAAAAACAGGAATAATTCCGATCGTGCAACTAAGAAAAGGAAAACTTGAACTTTTCACCATCATTGAGCATCTTGAAGCAGATCTGCAACTCAGTTCCATTGATCATTTTTGTTCCAGATCACCTCAATCTGATTACTGATCGAAAATTTATCAATTGTGGTCCTGGCAATTTCAATCGAGCCAGCCATTTGCAGGACAGGATTCCAGATGCCCACTCCACCTGTGTGAAACTCCTGCATCAGATTAATTCTGCCATTTCTCAGCCAGACACCCATAAGGATTTAATTTGATGGGAAGTGAATGCGAACTTGTCCAGTTTGCTGGATTTCTCTCCTTGCTCATTAGCCCTTGCAGTTTATGCACATTAAGCAACAACATATTTGAAGGTGGAGAGCTCGTGGTTTGAGTGCGAGAACCTGGATGTGTTTCCATTTACTTCCTGTTGGATAAGCAGGTGGACAATTTACATTGCTTCATGAGCATGCTCTTTTTTGCCTTTTCTCAAATTTACATTCTGATGGGTCCTTTTTAAAATTCTCTATTTCCTCTGAGATAGTTGCATTGGCAGGTTAGGTAGGGGGACTTAGTTTCCTGATCGACGATTTTAAAAATATTTCTCAGTGATAGTGTCAGTGGCACGGAAGGCTCCACATTCCTCATTTTAGGGTCAATTTTCACTATGGAGATGTCTTGAAAGGGGGAACTTTTTTTTGTTAGGCCTGAGTTTCTTTCTTACTCATATCAGTAGAAATTGAATGCTGGGCTGGCTGTTCAATTACTATTGCAGGACACTTCACATTTTTGTCACAGTAGCAAGTCTACCTGCTATTTACTTACTGCATGAAATATAAGTCAGTTTGTGGGTCTATAAATCACATACTGGGTCATTAGTTCTTCATTCACAGTCAACTCCACACTTTAAATATACAACGGCCGCCTCAAAACCATTCTACTGCAGACAGAGTTTCCCTTGATGTACAGTAAACCAGCCAGACATTTTGACCAGACTCATATCCTTTCTGTAATACAATCCATTTTCCAGATGAACATCTGCAGTGTAATAAAGTTCATGGTGAGGAAGAATGGGTTTGGGCTGGCAACTTTTTTTTCCTTTAAAAGTATGTGCATAGTTTTTCTAAGGCCTCAGAAGAGCCCCTTTTTCAGAAAAAGAAATAATAAAATCATTAGATGACCCAGCATCCAATTTATACACATATCACTTAAATAACTGCATTGCTGCAGTGGTGAAAATTTTGTTTACTCCTAACAGTGATAATTTTTAATCATTTTCCTGGTTTCAGCAAAGATTGCAGAGCTGTTTTTAACCTCCTTTGTGGGGTCAACTAGTGCAGAAGCTGCACAAAGGAGTTTAAAGTTAAAGTTTATTTATTGGTATCACAAGTAGACTTATACTAGCACTGCAATGAAGTTACTGTGAAAATCCTCTAATCACCACACTCTGCAGCCAGTTTGGATGCACTGAGGGAGAATTTAGCACGGCCGATGCACCTAATAGCATGTCTTTCAGACTATGGGAGGAAATTGGAGCACCTGAAGAAAACCCACGAGGAGGATATGTAGATTCTGCACAGACAAAGACCCAAGCCGGAAATTGAACCTGGGTCCCTAGCGCTGTGAGGCAGCAGTGCTAACCACTTTGCCATCATGCCACCCAGAGTTATTATGCTAGACAATGGTGTTTGTCACTTTTTTTGTGAATCTTATCACTTAACTGAAAAGATATTGCTTTCATTTTCTCACTCATTGCCTCCAGGGAATATTTTGGATCTGTGCTCACAGAACTCAACCCCAATCTCCACAGGCAGAAGGTTGCAATCAGAGGATGACAAGTTTATGTAGGTGTGTCACCATTATAAATATTAACATAAGAATTAACAATGTATAAATTTGACAGGAAGTGCATGCAGACCAAAAATGTATACATAATAACAGTAACTTGTGTTAATGTGGTAAAACATCCTAGGCACTTTATTGGGTGGTGGGGGGTTATCAGATTGATTAACAAAGAAATTATGAGACCAAGATTTGGATTTTCATTATGAAGGCAGGAAGTTGATTTGGGAAATTTCCTGACCTGGTAGACCTATCTGCTTAAAACGGGCCCATGCCGACCAAATTTTCACCCTGGGGTGGTAGAGGCAGAATAGGGTTAGGCACACTGCCACCGGAAGCAGTTTGGAGGTGGCCACAGAGATGGAAGAGTGCCATGGTGAGCTTGTTAGAAGGCTCATCTTGGCATCATCCCAATTGTTTTAAAGGCTCTCTAGCCCTACTCCTCACACACTCTCAAGCCTTTCCCACGCTCCATGCTTCCTCCATGCTCCACATGCCACCTCTGTGGTCCCACACAACCTACACATCTCTTCTATAGTTCCATTACATCTTCTATGTTTACTCATTTATAGAACCAGTAAGCCATACAATGACAATGGCAAGTCTTAGAATGCACTTTAAAAAGTTCAGAACTCTGCTTTGAAAATAATTGCTGTTCTTACAACTTGTAAAAGTATTAATCCACCAAAGTCATTCCAGCTTCAACAATGGAAGCTTTAGCTCACTTCAAACCTCATAATCTTATCCAAAAAAACATACAGACATTGAAAGCCAGAGTTAAAAAATAACATATTATAACCTCACCAAGGTGTCCCTCGATCAATGTCAATACTTCGCTTTAGCCTGTGAGTACAGATTCTTGTTAATCTGCTGACAACTTTGGAAATGAGTTTAGCATTTATAATCTAAAGAAACACTTGTCTGACCATGGTGGGGGCATGAATACTTCCAAAAATTTCCCAAATCCAGACAATGGCTCACAGATTCTCTAAGGGATTGTGAACCACGTACCCTCAGGAAGCTGGCATGATGCAATGAAAATTCCAGAGAGGGGCATGGCCAAGTACAACAGCCTTCCCCTGCAATGTAGCTGGCCAGGAGGCGAGTGCTGCATCATTGGCTGGTACCAATTACAACTGCCAGTGCCAGGAATGGAGGCAGGAATCCCAGAATTGGAACAGCCTGCTTACTGAGGTCTCATAAAGAGATAGAGTTATCGATACATGGGATTGTAGTTTTCCGATTTCATACCTGGCCCATCATTGCCAGTGAGAACGGAGAATTTGGCACTCACCCAGAACCCCATTCACTGCAGCGGGACTGGAAAATCCCAGCCATGGATGACGTTGGAGAACTCCGGCCGTAGAATTTTACAGGACAGCATCTGCCCATCATGTTTGCGCTGATCACCAAGCATCTATCTATTTCAATCACATTTTCAGCATTTGGTCCTTAGCTATTAGGACAATTCATCAAATATTTAGTCCAAGGCGTAAAATAAGGGGCATCTTAAAGAAGAAATAAGGCAAAAACTTTCAGGAGAGAAAAACAAGTGTTTTAAATTGAGAGATTACTTGATGACCCAGTATTTTGTGGTCTTGCTTGGGCGAGGCTCGTAAAATCCCACCCGAGACCAACGGAGAATTCCATTCTGCGAGTCATGCCCGTCCCAATTCCGGGATGGAAGTGACGGTAAAATTCCGGCCAATGTGTCTGTTTCTCGTTTTGTATCAGACAGCAAAGAAATACACACAATGGAATATTTTTTGGGAGAAGAAAAGTCTGCAATAATAGTGATATAATCACCCAGGAATTGCATTTTCATTCACTCTCCAACTGATACAAACAAATGGAAACAAAACACAGAGGCGATTTACAATCTGTGCCATCATATGACTTTCACAGTTCTGCCTAATAGTGATATTGTGCTCTCGAGTTTGAGTTAATGTCAATTTAGATGAAAAGTAAGTGCTCATGCCTTAAAGTAGTTCAATAATTCCTTACAAATGTTACAGTGCAGCGAATGAAGACACAATGGAACCCATTTATAAAGATTCTTTTGGGAAATGTATAAAAGCCATGTTGTGTAGAAGACTGTATGAAGGAGTCTACTGTACTTTAATTCATAGACTGTAACAAGCAGTACCATTGGAAAGAAAAAAATCTACTTTCAATAATATATCACACTGATCACTAGGCCAGAATTTTCCCATAAATAAATTTAACACAATTTATTTTTTCAGTTAGAAATGGACTTACACTGTTGTGGCTCTGATAAGTCAAGACCAGCAGTGAGATACGATAACTATCTCCATTCAGCAAACTAACCATAATTGATGGATGGATTTTTGTCTTTTATCCATTAATTATCCAGTCAGTCTCATTTACACAATATGATATTTCACTGCTGGCTATAATGTAATGTTTTTGCATGACAGCATATTTAAGAAAACAAATGTAGAAGGCATCACCATGGTAATCTATCTCCTTGAAACTTTTATACAAAAGATGTGGAGCGATGGAATCAGTCACGTGATAGTGCTTTATTTACTTTCTGACTTTTGTAATTCGAGACTATTTATATAATTCAATAATGTATGCAGCAACAATTTGACACATAGCCAAGTGTAAATTTGTTTTCCTTCAACATGATAATGGCTCCTGAGTGAATTTTTTCACTTAAACCTGTGGCAGAAGTCGCTGGAGCAGCTTTTTTACAGTGAGAGCCTTTCATCACCAAAAGAATAGCATTTTAAGTTTTTTTTTATTGGCTGATAATTATACCTTAAACAAAGTGGCAAAGTTTGCAAATGCCATTAGTTTGATTTTTTTCTCAATTTTAGCTGACCTTGATTCCTTGTAACAAAGTAACTACTATTAATTAGTGATCATTGACATTGAAGGTCACAGGTTATTCATCTATAGGAAGAGCATGTATTTGCCCTTACCAGATGCCCATGTACAAGGTCTTTAGTGAGGCTTTGCTGGATGGTGATCAGAATTGGAGACTGTGGTTAATTTTCTTCTCCTTAATTAAGACAACTGTAATTTTTTTTATTCATGGGAAAAGGACGTTGCTGGTTAGCCAGCATTTATTGCCCATTCCTAAGGGGGCAGTTGCAAGTCAACCAGATTGCTGTGGTTCTGGAGTCACATTTAGGACACAGATTTCCCTCCATGCAGGACATTAGTGAACCAGATGAGTTTTTCTGATAATTGACAATGGCTTCTTACGGAATTCAAATTCCACTGCCTGCCATGGCAGGATTTGAACCCAGGTCTCCACAACATAGCTGAATTTCTGGAATAATAGTCTAGCAATAATACCACGAGGCCACCGCCTCTTTTGATGGTCTTGTGGTCGGCAACAACAACAACAATTTGATTTATGTAGAGCTTCTAATGTGGTAAAATATCCCAAAGCACTTCACATGCAGTTTCTCCAAAAAAACGTGGTCCCAAGCCACATAAAGAAATATCAGGAGAAATGACCAATGTTTCATGATGAAGATGGAGAACAAGACAAAGAGGATTGGAAAGCAAATCCAAAACTGGGGTCCACAGTGGCTGGAAGCTTGGCCACCCCGAGTGGGATCAGTTAACAGAACAAACACTGGGGGCTTGGCTCAGATAATCTGCTGAATCAACGGGGATGTCTGTTCCTCATTTCTGCTGTTTTCTTTCATACCCTGTGTGTGGTCTGTATGCTCGTGGCTTCTTTCCAGTTGTTTTGTTTTTGTTCCTAGAATTTGTTCACATCTGTCCTAGTTCATGATTGTCATTAAAAATGAAGTTTCAAAATTATGTGTACTTTTTCTCTTGAGCCACATTGGAACAGAATGTTTGAGCCAGGTGTTACATTCTGTTGGCAGCCACAGATCAAAATTGGGGTTGTGCTACAGTCCGATTCTACCTCCTGGGGTGCGTCCTGAGCTACCAGTTGCTCTACCATGCCATATCAGTGTTAGAGCATGTGTCCCCTGCCTATACCAGAAGCAGTTGACTCTGTGCCGGTGCCACACAATGCTGCTGGCTGACATGAGGCTTATTGTTCTAACTTGGATCATGCACGTCTATTCAAGAAATTTGTACACCACTCATCAAAAATCATTCAACTGCAAAGGGGCCAGGCACCGGTATTATTTAAAATGCCTGTCACTCACTTGCCTGTGAAGTAACCTGATGAAGGGGCCTGCATTCAGAAGGGGGTTGAGTTGGCTGAGAGACACCTCCTCATCCTTGCAGCTGACACCTTCCCCTTCCCAATCATCCTTGCTGGCAATCTCCTCTGCACAACATGATCCCTATTAGAGGCCCCAGTATGATAAACACAGCAGCTGCTGCTTCTGGTGACCCTGCTGGTAATGGAGAGCAGCAGGGTCTGACAGGCCAGGGGTGGGATTTCAGTCCTATTGGGCATGTAATCTGATACAGGCCAATATTGTCCAGGTTTGTTTACCTTATAATTAACAGTGGGTGAGATTTTTGTCTCCAAATCTAAATTCTGTCTTAGGACTTTGGAGATGATGGGGACATTAGAGATAAGATACAAGTTTTCATAGAATCATAGAATCCCTATAGTGAAGAAGGACGCCATTGAGTCTACATTGACCACAATCTCACCCAAGGTCTATCCCCATAACCCAATGTATTTACCCTAGCTAGTTCCCAACACTAAGGTGCAATTTAGCATGGCCAGTCCACCTAACCCGCACATCTTTGGACTGTGAGGGGAAACTGGAGCATCTGGAGGAAATCTATGCAGACACAGGGAGAATGTACAAATTCCACATCAATAGTGATCCAAGCCAGGAATCAAACCCGGGGGCGCTGTGAGGCAGCAGTGCCAACCACTGTGCCACAGTGCCATCCAAAATTCTAAACTCAGAATAATTCTGAAAAATTCAAAATTCTAAATAAAGATGAATGAATCAAGAATGTTTTCTTTTTGAGAAGAAGAATTTTTGTAATAGATTTTAAGAGGAGTGGGGAAGTATTTGAGGAAAATGAACTGTTAACAATTTGGATTGGAGGGAATAGGATTGAGAAACCAGGATGTTGGTTTCATGGACAAGATGAATTTGGACAGGGTAAGAGAGGGAAACGGGAGAAAAAAAATGCAGGTTAAGGATTAGGGCAGACTGGTTCAATCTGAAACAATGGCAAAGGAAAGAATTTGTATCAATGGCAATTGTATCATCTTTATGTTGGGAGCTAAGACATTGCTTCAATTGTCAGGGTGGGAAGAGTTGTTTGCAGAAGTAATTTATAATGGAGTAAAGAAGACAGCTAGAACTTTCCAGCCGCTCATATCCGGCTGCCAACGTGGATGGAGAATTTGACTCTTGGCCAAATCTGCAGTGAGACCAGAGAAGCAGTGGGATACCAGTGTGAACGGCTGGAAAATTTCCAGCCAACATCTTTATTTGTGCTCTCGGGGTGTAATTCTTGAGTAATTTGTGGCAGAGCAGAGCAAGCATAATGACACCTTGTGTCTCACTGTTTGGTTTTGAGGGAGCAAGATGAAAGCTTCAACAGGGAAACCAATTAGGAAGTGAGAGAACAGAGATGTTGTGAACAACAGCATCAAAGTTAAAGGTGAGGAAATGCATGGGCAGATTGAAGGCTGCAGATGTATCTTGGTGATCAGCGAGCCAAAGGTGAGGGCATTGGGAATTTGAGAGTACACTTCAAATAAATTGAGGAGAAGCTGTCTATTACTTTCACAAGACATAACACATTGTTTTGCATAGTTTCCATTTAATGCAAAGTATGTACAAAATGGTTCAGCATGTGTTTTAAAATGACAAAACTGTAAAACAATTTTAAGACATTATGCTAATCTTAGATACAGATGATAATCATAATTTCATCTGAATGGCTTCATAACCAATCCCAAGTATCTGGTATTTGACATAGCAGATTCACATTGAGTGGAAAGAGAGCCGTTGTAGTGAATATTTCACGTGCCATTTAGCATTCCAATTGCTTTTTATTCCCTTTAATGTTATGGTA
This sequence comes from Sphyrna mokarran, assembly GCA_024679065.1. NCBI lineage: Eukaryota > Metazoa > Chordata > Chondrichthyes > Carcharhiniformes > Carcharhinidae > Sphyrna > Sphyrna mokarran. Next base: position 42,020,632 of record JAGIQG010000015.1, read on the forward strand.
GTGAAAATTGACAATATCATTGGCATGGTGATAAAGAGAAGAATGTACAGAACAAAGAACACTGCAATCAGGGGATTTACTGCATCATCCATTATGTATTTTTAATGCAGATGAGAACGGATAATTAGCATCCTATGAGAAATAATTTACAGCAGCTGTTTTAATTATTTATACCATGTCCCCTGCATTAATTTGTTATCTGAGATATTGTTTATTTGTAGAGCCACACATGGTTGCTGCTAATATGAATATTCATTTACATTTGTAATAAAAGTCCTCAGACCAAAATTCATGATGTCCAGGATCGATACATAGTCATTAAGTGCGTACAGACAATGTTGGGTGAGATTTTCCAGCTGCCCTTGCTCAAATGCTGGAAAATCCCGCCCGAAGTCAATTGACCTTTGCATGGTCCATGTCCTGCCCACTGCAATTCCCAAGACAGGTGGGATGGTAAAGTTCCGCTTGTTAGGATTTATCATGAATGATTGCAAACTAAATTCACTTGTGTTTCAGAAAGGCAACTCTAGGAGATTGTAATATATTTTATTTGGATTACAATTTTCTGTTTTAAAATCCTTGATTGCAAATTTTTATACTAGTATTGCTGAAGAAATGAATATTGCACTGATCGGAACAAACACAAGAATATCAAATTTCAAACAATCACATGTATCCCTTTAAATGGCTTGGAGCCAACTTCTGTTTTACAATACTACTGTATAGTGCTTTGTGACATTTTACTATAATAAAGGTACTCTATAAATATAGCTTGTTCTTTGCAATATTAGCACCCATTTCAGTCCTGAGACAAGGCTCTGACGCTACAACAATCATAAAGGTCACCTACTTTGTTCCCTCTTCCTCCTATGCTATGAATTCACTGCCACATTCAATTTTACTAATTATATTGGTCACAGGTAGGGCCATCTCTAATCATTTCCTTGGAATGCTCTCCACCTATATCTCCCTTTCCCATCCAATCCACTTCCATCTGTTTCCAACCCTCAAAAATAACTCTTCCCAATGAATTCTCTTATAACTGTTCTTTCAAAAAATCTCAACTGTTTAGTCTTTGGCTTCCTTTAGGTTTATAAGATGATGAGGGGGATAGATAGAGTGGGTGTGCAAAGACTATTTTCTCGGGTGGATGTAGCTGTTAGTAGGGAGCATAACTATAAATATAGGTGGGAAATATAGGAGGGATGTCCAATGTAGATTCTTTACTCAGAGAATGGTTGGGGTGTGAATCCATTGCTATGATAATGGATTTGGACACTTTTGGAAATTTCAAGGGATTTTTGGGTAGGCACACGGAGCACACTAGAATGATAAGGAGTGGGATAACTTGACCTTGTGTTTGGACATAGCTCAGCACAACATCGAGGGCCGAAGGGCCTGTACTATGCTGCACTGTTCTATGAAGTGTTTTTCTTGCTCAGCACAATGTTTGTGCAGGTTGATTTGTTCACCCTCACCCTCATCTCCACCTTTGATACCATAGTCACATTAGAACCATTGCTCTCTCTCACCTTTCTGGCTGGTACAAACCTCAGTTACCATCCCTTAAGTCCAACGAACACAGATTTGAAAGGATGGCAGATAACTAGTTTAACCATTCATCACCAGATCTGATTGAACTTCAATGTTTAAAACAAATTAAATTTTAAACTTTAAAAAAATTTTTTTTAAAGCACTTTCAGATCTTGGTCATTTACCAAAGCCCATACGATGTTAGGATCATCCTGGAATTAGGATTGCCGATCTTCCTGGACTGGAATTTCCAGGATTTCGAGATCAATCTCCAGGATACTGAAAAAATCACATTAAAAACAGATATTAAAAAGGATCATTTTAGTCACTTTTTAAAATATTTCTCTTCTCTAGATATAATGTTGAAAATCAGGAGAAAGGATTGTTTAATGGGCATTCAAGAGCATCCAACTTTTTAATGAGCCTATTTGTTTCCAGTTGGCTGAGTGCTTCACAAGGATGGGTGTGTCACCAACTCATGGCAAGAGTTGTGGGGGGCGGCATTGCTGAGGGGAAGGGGGAATCACGTCATATGATGAAATCTCCATTTAAACACAGTTGTCAGCCTTATCTGGGATGCAAAGATAGCCCCAGATTCTTTCAACCCTGCAAATCATCTCCTCCAGCCTCACCTCAACTGTGAAGAGCTTGTGGATTTCTTTGTCAGGAGGATTGAAAGCATTGAATCAACTTCCGCTGTGATTGTTCTCCTTCCCCCTCACCTGCTGGACTAAATTTTCTCTGAAGTTCTCCCTGCCTTTGCCCTGAACTCACATCATTCCCCAATTTCTCTGATACATCCCTTTCTGCCCCCGGCACATCTCAATTCCTTCTGCCTCAGTCTTATTCCCATTAAACTACTGACCACCAAACTTCCTTCCCTGGTTCCCATATTGGCTGATATTGCCAATGATTCTCCATTTTCAGAAACCAACTCTCTCTCCCTTTCAAAACTGCTGCCATTACCCGTGTCCTCAAAAAAACTATTCTTAACCTCACTGTCCTTTCAAGGTACCACCCCATCAACAACCTCCCTTTCCCTTCCGAAGTCTTTGAAAATGCTCACCCCTCCCAATTCTGTGTCCATCTTTCCTGGAGCTCTAAATTTGAATTCCTCTAATCAGATTTTCACTTCTGCCACAGTACCAAAATGAATGATATCAAAGCCTCAAATTACATTCAGCGTGACTGTGACAAAGGTAAGCTATCCTTCCTCATCTTTCTCGACCTTTGACCACACCTCTCCAATGTTATCCTACTGGATGGGATTATTCCCACTTTGTTCCATTCTTAACTATTTAATTGTCAGCAGTGGCTCTCTCTCCTGCTGTCTTCCCAAAAGGATCTTCCCTTGTCTCCTTCCTATATCTCAAGTACATGTTCCCACTCAATGACAGCAGCTGATAAAATAATGTCAGTTTCAGATGTATGCTAATTTAAAGTTTAAATTTATTCATTAGCGTCACAAATACGCTTACATTAACAATGCAATGAAGTTACTGTGAAAATCCCCTTATCCCCAGTGTCCCCTAGACACTCTGGCACCTGTTCGGGTCCACTGAGGGAGAATTTAGCATGGCCAATGCACCTAACCAACATGCCTTTTGGACTGTAGGAGGAAACAAGAGCACCCAGAGGAAACTCATGCAGACGCAGAGAGAACATACAAACACTACACTGAATCATAAGCATCCCCACATGAAATGGCCATTCAATGGCCAAGAGTGTTCTTCAGTAAAAAGATTAATTAGATAACGTCCATAATCCTTCAAAGAACTGTTCATCAGTGTCATATTTGACCTTGGAGAAGCTTCCAACCATATGTCCACCTCCATAACATTGCTGACTCTGTTATTATATGAACTCACCTGCTGTTCAAACTTTATCTCTACTTTTTTAGTTTCGAAACTTGACTATTTGAATGTCCTGCTGGTTCTTTTCTCACATTTCACCCTCTGCGAAGCTAAGGTCATCGAAAAAAGGGCAGAATATTATTGGGGGTTGGGGTGGAAGTGTGGACAGCTTGCTGCCACTGGAGGCAAAGTTGGCATGGTGCTGGCACTCCAACAGCCATAAAGCACTACAGGCAGGCTAACCAGAGGCCAAGTGGAACATTTGACCTACGCTGCGGAGCAGGTCCCACCTTCGGAACTGATGGTCAATTGAATTAATTGACAGCTTCACCAGCAAGAGCCAAGCCTGCTTTGTAGACATTGCTAGGACTGCAATGAAGAAGCATAAGAGAGCCCAATGGATCAAGGATCCTTGGAAACTGGTAAGTCCAGCATCTTTGGCAGGCAGCATTTGGAAGTGGTGGTGGTAGTGTTTGTTATTGGGGCGAGGGGTTGTGAGGGAGGGTTGGCGGTGATTGGTTTTAAGGCAGCAGTCACATAGGAAGAAAGGGAAAAGTTCCATCTTAGGGGGACAGCCCCTGAAGATAGAACCTCCCACCTGCGTCACCTTGGAAGTATTAAAAAAAGGGCTGCCCACTCGGGAGGTGTGTATAAAGCAGTCGCAAGTCTCATTGGCACATCACTTCTCTAGTGACTGGCCTAAATTGACTCTTGTTTCAGCAGCACCTAGGTTTAAATTGCTCCTACACTCCATGTCTGCAAACCAACCTTTCTCTGGAAGCTCTCCAGTTAGAACATAGAACATAGAACATTACAGCACAGAACAGGCCCTTCGGCCTTCGATGTTGCGCCGACCAATATAAAAAGCAATGCCCCTCCAAACTAAACCATTCCCTTCTCTTCCATATACTTATCAACTAACCTCTTAAACGCCACCAAACTTGGCGCATCTACAACCGCTGCAGGCAGGGCATTCCACTCCCTAACCACCCTTTGGGTAAAGAGCCTGCCTCTGATATCCGTCCTATAACTATCACCCCTTAATTTAAAGCTGTGTCCCCTCGTGCTAGCTAGTTGGAATTCTACATTCTAGAATTCCTTCCCTAAATCCTTCTGCCTTCCTTTAAACCTTTTGATTACGTATGGCTCCATGTCAATTTTGGTTTATAACTGTCTTGTGAAGTAGTTGTTTAGTTTATTTTAGTTTATTTATTAGTGTCATAAGTAAGCTTACATTAACACTGCACTGATGTTACTGTGAAAATCCCCTAGTCGCCACACTCCAGCACCTGTTCGGACACACTGAGGGAGAATTTAGCATGGTCAATTCACCTAACCAGCATGTCTTTGAATTGTGGGAAGAAACCGGAGCACCTGGAGGGAACCCACACAGATACAGGGAGAACATACAGACTGTACACCGAATCATAATCATACTCATGTGAAATGGCCACTCAGAGATGTGAGGTCATTATAAGTTCATTTACATAACACACAGTTGTTAAATATTTATTAGTCACTCTTCTTCATTTCATGTCTAACGTTATTCCTCTTGCACTTGAATCCTTACATATCATTTGCCAAATGAAGCACTGCATCATCACTTTGCTCTCAATTCCATTACTGCTACTAAATAAAATTTCCCAGTGGGCATCACTTGACTAATCATTGCAGAGGAACGCAACTACAATGATTAGAGAATTGCCAGACAAATTAGGCAACATGAGAGATACTGTCTGCCCACCTGCCCAAGGTGTACATGCTAGATTTATAGAAAGGGTGAGTGCTTGTGAAGGCATTTCTTCCAAAAGGAAGCTTTGACATCCGTCTGAACAGTTCGAGTGAGAAATGTGAATGCCTGACTAATTGTGATGCAGGCTGCTTCTTCAGAACCACTCCAGTCACAATATATAATTCAGTGGTACTCTTTGAAAGAAGCTATGCTGGGGCAATCAACATGCAGTACAATCTGAATGAAACGTGCAATCATTTTCTGGTCCTTTCAGTGACAAATGTCAAAGTAATATAACAAGGTGACTCCTCAAAACAGAACAAATTTCAGAATTACATTTCAATAAATAATACAGTAGGAAGAAAATATAGGGACTGTACCATTCTTGAAATTATCACCTACTTATTCAGTATGAATACCAACAGGAATTTGTCTCTTTGGAATTAAAACCCCAATTCAATGTCAGAAATGAAGCATGCCAATATTTGAATTATTTTGTTTGCTATACGACCGAAAGGAAAATGCATCGATACTTTAAAATAGTCATAGATCCTTCATTTTTTTTCTCACACTTTCATTGTGAGTAAATAAACTAAATACAAAATCACTTGTGCAAATTCTTCAGTTGCAAATACAACTGATAAAGCACTTCCTTTACACTGGGACTCTGTTTTTAAAATTGTGTATTTTCAAGGAATGCTGCCTTATTAAATCTGAGTAAGTGTCCTTGTCATTCTCTGCTTCACTGTGAAATAGGTGGCTGATGGTTTCTGTGTCCTGTGGGATGTTTGCTACTGATAGCTCACTATCTCCAGATCTGACCTCAAGTCACATATCGACTTGCAGTTTTGGTAATTTTATGTCAGGTCAACAACATTAATCAGGTTTTCACAGCAAAAAATTTACATGTCCTCCAAATATTCCATGAAAACATGTTAATCCATTGATGGAGGAATCCTTACAGTGGAACAGTTCATCACTACTTTCGACAATGCCATATATCATTCTAATTATTCTGACTTTTCCATTAAAATTATTGATCAGGGAAATTAAAACCCAGGATGGATTAGAGAAGTAAATGGAAGAAGGTGGCCGACCTGATGCTCAAATACTGACTCCGCTCGGGGTGAGTTTGAGCCCGCACTGTCTGTCTGTGGAATGAAGTCGCACACATACTCAAAATCCAGAAAGTGCGAATCCCGCCAACGAATTCCTGAATTCCGATCTTATTGGCCCCTCACTGGTGGAGTGATGGGACTGCAAAAAGCTCATCTAAATTCATTTAGCATCTAAAATTCATTCCGGAACTTCCCTCCTCACAAGGCACTGGCGTGACATCATGCCAGTGTCATTTACAACATGCTTACAGAAGCGTGTACCCAGTGCCTTTACCTCCGAAGGGAGATTTTGGAGGTGAGCACTCAGGAAGCTAGCACCCACCATGATGTGCATCCCTCATAGGGCACTGGAGGGAATTTGGAATACATGGATAAGTTCAACTCAGGACTGAAGTAGGGATCCCAGAACCACCATTTCAGGGAGCAGGGCTGGGATGGGTCACAAAGGTCTTACTTTCTCTTCATGTTGGGACGCCTCTTGCTTTAAAAGGTTTGTGAAGGTGCAATGCAGGCAGCATTTCCTGTGTCCTTCCTGGGTTCCTGTCCATATCGCAGCTGAGATAATGTCCTTCTTTAGCGGGATCTGGCAAATGCGGGGGAGAAACATAGCAGTGCCATTCCCACACTCCATAGGGATGAGGTGGTGGTTGAGCACAATGGTTCCCCAAGCTTGTTGGCATGAACAGGCTGGTTGAAGGCTCTGTGGGTGAACAAAGTGAAATCTAATGCCAAACATTCAATACACAATGGTGACCTTAGTGCCCACTAACTGCCAACAGTTTTTTAATCTTCCTGACCCTCACACTGTGTCCTGGTTTATCCCCAGGATTCAGAGCTGAGATTAAGGTGGCCTCATGACTTCCACACCCTTTTACCTGATAAGGCCTTGGCAGACATCCCTGGGGGAGCTGGGACTTTGAGGATCCAGACCTTCTCTCCTTGGTGTAAGGGGCTGGAAGTGTGTCACTCACACTGAGCAGTGTGTCAGGCAGGCTGGAAATGCCCAGGGTCTCCTGGATGGAGGCCTCGGGCTGTAGTCCTGCCGATCTTCTTCCTTTCAGGTTCTTGGAACCTCTTCCTTCTCCATGGGTTGGAAGGGAAGTTAGAGTGAGATCCTGAAGGCCCATTGCCCTCTGGTGCTGACAGTCATGGATTCCCACCAGTGTCTGCACATGCAGTCAATGCCAAGAATGGATATCTCCTGCCATGGAGTGCTTGTCCTATATGAAGATCTCCACTGAGGATGCCAACTTGGCCTCAATGCACTGCAGTGATGGAACTATTTCCTTGGATAGAAGGCAGTGGGGTTCCTCCAACGACCTTGTGCTCCAAGGAGGTCTGCTGTCATCTCTTCCTGATATTCATGACTCTGCCTTTGCAGCTCCAGCAGTTGTGGGATGACTGGACCCAGGAGAACATCATCAGCAAAGTATTCAGTAGAGTCCCTCCGAATGCCGGTTCCTTGGAACATCCCTGCCTCTCGCTGCTATGGATCTTCAGCTGTGAGGTGTTTATCAGTGAGTCTAGACACACGTATTGAACCCACCAAGGTGTGAGCACTGGTGCTGGGTGTGGGTCACAGCCATGATCAATCTTGGGGTTGAAGAAATCTCCATCTGACCTGTTAAGAGTTTGGGGTCCCTGGGGATGTGAGGATGGTCTGGCGTGTTCTGCTGGCCGACTTGCAAGAGAAAGGACACGGTATCAGTGCGTTTCAGGAGATTTGGAGGGAACATTGAGGAGTGACGGAATTTGGGTTGAAGATTCTCATATTTTTCTGCTGCCCTCACTCCTCCTCCACTTCAGCTGAGTCCTGGGTTCACTCTTCAAAATGTGTGAGGATTCAGAGCTCAGGCATCACTCCAGATGGCTGTGCCCGCTCATGTTTGTTGTGTTTTTAAAACAGTAAAATATCCCATGACATCTTAATTAGATCAAAAATGAAGCAAGTTGGCTGATTGTTGCCTCATAACGTTGTTTTTTCTGTGGGGAGAGAGCAGAAGAGGTCCTGTATTTGTTTAGGTTGTGCTATGAACAGAATTTGTACTTAGCCGGGAAGTGCAGCTTTTTAATAATGCAACACTTATGTGGTTTCAATGAAATATCTATTACCGTCCAACTGAGCTACTTAGACAGAGAGGCTGCTTGTGAATTGCATTTAGCTAATCCCATCTACACATTAAGTACATCATGAAGGAGATAAGAAGAATTGCATTAATCCTGTAATCCTGTAAATTCATGTCATAAAGCCTGGGTTTGCAGAGCACAGAATCCAGATTTTACAGATGCATTGATTTTACGCCACATTTCTAAATCCTGATGTGTGTTTAATCAGTGTTGTCCTTTGTGTATTTTTAATTAGCATGGGTTCATTTTTCCCAATCTGTTTGCCTGGAGACAGTTTGTTTTGTCTGTGGAGAGTGCCTGTTCCTTGTGCACATGGATACTGAGGGGGTCAACCTTTAGCTGTCAGCATTTCGTAGAACTCACACACTGAGCAAGGGTGTGTTATAAACAGATACGCTTCACCAGAGACTCACCTTGGTCACAAAGTAGCTTTTTACGGTTCAAATCACATTCATTGCCAAATTGAGTATAACTCCAAACTTCACATTTCAACGACTGATTGCCAAAGACCGTTACGTGAATGTGCACGCTGTTTGTACTTTTAAACAAATCTGTAACTGTGAAAGCTACATTTGTGGGAGCGATATAGAGATCTGTTCATGTAAAACAATAAGCTCATTCCACTGCTTACAGTAAATGGTGAGCACTTGAGAAGGAAGGGATGAAATGATGAGACTCCCAGCTGCATGAGTGAACAGTAGAAATACCAAATCTATCAATAATTCTGTCAGATAAAATTTACAGAGTCTGTTATTTTAATGCAGTGATATTTAGAAACTGGAACAATTGTCAATTGTAAGTAGAAGGATTTTTCTGCATTAGTCGTTATGATGGTTTTTCTGTACACTTGCTCTGGATATTGCAATAAGAATACATTTTAGAATTCTCTCAAGAGTATTTTTGCCGAAGGTTGCTTGAGTTTATGGTTGCCAGATTTGGAAAGGGGAGACATCGCAAAGAAAAGATTTATTCAACATTATTTCAATTGGAAACATTAATTTTTTTTTGATCTAAAATGGGGTGCAGGAGGGTTGAAATTCAGAAAAGACACACAGTTAAAAGTTAGCTTAATACCTTATACTATAAGGGTGCTCAGTGGAAAATTCATATTAATATTTTAGGGAAAAACATGGGACGTGATTTTCTACTGTTCACACCCTGCCACCACTGCAAGAGAGGATGGAGAATTTGGAGCTCCACCAAATCTCTGTTCATTGCAGCAGGACTAGAGAAGCCCACCGGCGTGAATTGCTGGAAAACTCCTCCTATAGTACTGAATTTCCATGGCAGTAGAAGTTTGGCAATTAAATTAAGTCGCAACAACAATCTTAAAACCTTTAAAAGCTGCATTATAACCAAGTGTCAAAAGTGAAAAACGAGAAAAGTGAGCACCTTTGGAATGGAGGAATATATTAACAAGGTTTCTGCTCCACTGCCAGCTAGTGACTGTCACATGCTTATTGACATTGTATTATGGCTAATGTGCCACCCATTGTTGGATAGCCTGATATTGGCCATTCACTGTTTAGGGACAGAATGCAACGGGCACCTGCAGATTGATAGCCCTGCAATAGCCAATGTCTTCAAAATGGGTGAGATGTTGCTCTCCCAAATTAATGGTGATAGATAATGGAAATAGAGTATGTGCTGGTTTCTTGGCATTCCTCCAGAAATTGCATTGTAAGGCTCTGTTTATGTGCTTGTGCTCATACGAGTGAATATATAACGTGACACTAGGAATTTCCCTCCTTGCATTTATAAGCGGGGATATCCATATTAGCATCCTCAAAGGGATTGAACGGTGTGTGATTTGTGAGTCCTTCTCCACTTAGGATCTGAAAACTTGAATTTTCCCCCATTCTTGCCTTGCAAACAGAAAAGCAGCCTTGAAATGGCAGACGATGGGTAGGATTTTACGGCCTCACTTGTCCTGAAACTGCAAAATCCCACCTGAGGTCAACGAGCATATCCATTGCCCACCCCTTGCCCACTCCAATTTCATGGCAGGCGGGGCAGTAAAATTCCGGTCATTGTGGCTGGTCTACTGGTAATCTGGGACCAATGCACCTTGCAACTAGGTTTAGTTTCAATGCTTTGATGTTTGAGCTGCATGTACATATGGAAAGGTTTTCAATTGTATGTTGATTGTATGGAATTCAAATATATGTGGCAGCAAAGGATGGACTTCCATTGGAGAGATTAAAAGTAAAGTGAAATTCAGGAGATATATGGACTGGAATCCTCTGACATCACCCGCAACTGGGATTTTCCCAATTCCACTGTAATAAATGGAGATTTGGCTAAACACCAAATTCTCCATTCTTGCTGGCAAGAGTAGTAGGGCGTGCAAGACCAGAGAATTCTGGCCATGGTAAAAATACTAAATGAAGTCATGTGAATATAAAAAGGGTAGTGTGGAAAGAACTATATGACTGACAAAAGGCTTGCAGGTAACATAGAATGAAATGAAGTCTTAAACATTTAAAGTTTATTTATTAGTGTCACAAGTAGTGTCATTGCAGTAACACTGCAATGAAGTTACTGAAAATCCCTAGTCGCCACATTTTAGCACCTGTTCGGATACACTGAGGGAGAATTTAGCATGGCCAATACACCTAACCAGCACATCTTTTTTGTAAAGACATTCAGTAGTAACATGCTGGACAAAGTCAGAGTAGACCAGAAGAAACGTAGTTTTGAAAGTTTGTTAAAGGTATCTATAACATATTAAAAATCTCAATTCCCCACACTTACTGTTGTCATAATCTTAGTTCCTCCCCATTATAAATTCCTATTAATTATGCAAACAATTGATTAACAATATTTGTGAAGAAGACCAATTATTGAAGACTAGGGAAAGATGATCATGATGATACTAATCTTCAAAAAAGGCAAACTAATGCTGCAATTATAAAGGAATAAGCTCACTGAGTACATTTAGTAAAATGCTGCAGAGAATGAAGAGATACTTAGCAAAGGTGCTGCATGGCAATCACAAAAATAAAAACAAAATACTATGGATTCTGGAGATATGAAACAAAAAGAATGTTGGAAAAACTCAGCAGGTCTTGCAGCAACTGTGGAGAGAGAGTAATACCTAATATGTTGCAAGAAAGGATGTCTCGAAGCATGGTTCATTGGGGAGATCATGCAGATACTATGACAGCGGATGAATGAGCATCCCTCAACAATCACCAGGCAAAACAGTTCCCTTCCTGTGGGCGAACACTTCAGCGGTCACGGGCATTCGGCCTCTGACCTTCGGGTAAATGTTCTTCAAGGGGGCCTTTATGACACACGACAGCGCAGAATTGCTGAGCAGAGACTGATAGCCAAGTTCTGCACACATGAGGATGGTCTTAACAGGGATCTTGGCTTCATGTCACACTATCTGTAACCCCCGTGACTTGCCTGGGTTAGCAAAAAAACTCACTTACTGTGCTATCTGGAGAAAATACACATTTCTCTAACCAATGCTCAGTGTTCCCTTCACACACATTGTTAGCCACTTTAAGACTTGAATAGCAGGTTAGGTATAAGGATTCGCATTCTAATCAGCAATCTGTAAACTGTCTGTGCTGATATGTGTGCTATTGCAGACCAGAACACCTCATTCGCCTGACAAAGACAAAAAAGTCGAAAGCTCGCAGATTTACTATCAAATAAATCGGTTGGATTTAAAATTGGTGTTGCCAGATTCTTACTGTGGAGAGAGAAACAGAGCTAACTTTGAGTCCGAAATGACTCATTTTCCTTACAGAAGAAAAGTCATACTTTACTCAAAATGTTAACATTTTTCTAGCTCTCTCCACAGTTGCTGCAAGACCTGCTGAGTTTTTCCAACATTCTTCTTATTTGTAGGATGAAACATAGAACATAGAAATGTAAAAAACAAGAACAAAAGTAGGCCATTTGGCTTTGCAAGCCTGTCCCACCATTCAGTATAATCATGGCTAATCCTCTAACTTAACACCATGCATAAATCCATGTTGACTTTGACTAATCCTGGTAATATTCTCTAAGTGTCCTGTTGTCATATCCTTTATAATGGATGCTAACCTTTCCCTACTCCTAACTTCAGGCTAACTAATCTATAATTCCCTGTTTTCTCCTTCCCTCCCTCCTTTTTTAGATAGCCGGATTATATTTGCCACCCTCCAATCTGCTGGGACTGTTCTAGAATTTTGGACACATTCACAATTTCCAAGGCCACCTCTTTTCATACCCCAGGATGTAAATTATCAGGCCTTTAGGGATTGTTGGCTTTCAGTCCATTAATTTCTCCAGCACTTTTTTTTTAGTTTAATTCCTCCTTCTCACTAGACCTTTGGTTCCCTTGCATTTCTGGGAAGCTATTTGTATATTCGTCTGTGAAAACAAAACTAAAGTAGTTGTTTAATTACTCTGCCATTTATTTGTTTTCTAGGATAAATTATCCACTTTGGATTGTCAGGACTTATGTTTGATTTAATAGTGTTTTTCTTTTTAGATTTGTAATAAGTCTTTGGAGGCCGAAGTCCCTTCACTAAAATCTCTTTATTTACAATTCCGAAAACAGTGCACACAGAAGGCTATCAGCTCACAGTCTACCTTCGGGAATGCCAAACAAACTCACCCTCCCAGTTAAACACACGGAAAAAATTCCCTGATTGGCCCATCAATTAACTCCTTAATCAGAGACTTCATATTCCAATAGGCCAACCTCAATAGCCTGATTGAAATCTTTACAAGATTCTTATAGAAGCTTTTACAGTAAATAAGTTTACTCTGACACTGTACTTTTCCCCTCTTAATCAATCCCATAGTCCTCCTTTACTGAATTTTGAACTGCTCCCAATTCTCAGCCTTACTACTCTTTCTAGCAACTTTATATGACTGCTCTTTGGATCTGACAGCATCCTTAAGTTATTTTGTTTCCTTTTGTTGAGCTGCTTTTGATGTGCTTTTGTGCCAGAAGGGGAATATATAACTGTGGCAATGTGCACGTTCATTATTTGGCACATTTTGAGAAACTTGTAAAATTGATTGAAAAACTCTGCAACAATTCCCTGCATGCCATTAGAGTGGATATAAAACTGATGGAATGGATTGTATCAACAATATGAGTGAGACAAGCATACAAACATTTGGCTCATTTATTTAATCCGGGGATTGCAGGAATGAATATTGCATCATAAAATGATATTGGAGGAGTTTCCTTATGGAACAAGATTTACAGAATCTCAGATTTTTGACTTCATAGCAACACTGGGGAGGTAATGGCCTAGTGATATTATTGCTAGGCTATTAATCCTGAAAGTCAGCAAATGTTCTGAAGATCCGGGTTCGAATCCCACCGTAGTAAATGATGAAGTTTGAATTAAAAGATCGGGAATTAAGAATCTACTGAAGATCATGAAACCATTGTCGATTTTCAGGAAAAGCCCATCTGGTTCACTAATGTCATTTAGGGAAGGAAATCTGCTGTCCTTACCTAGTCTAGTCTACATGTGACTCCAGAGCCACAGCAATGTTGTTGACTCAACTGTCCTCAGAAAACTAAGGACGGGCAATAAATTTTGGCCAGCTGGCGATGCCCATGTTCTTCAAATGCATAAAAAAATTAAAAGAAGTTACTGTGAGTATCCAAATTTACACAGCTTTAGCTGGCATGTTATAGAAATTGTAATAAAATATTAGTGTTCCTACAGTGTCAATTCAGAAAGATACCAACAATAAGAAATTACAATTATATGGTGATGTGGTGGTATTAGACTGTCACATTCTTCTTTGTAAATTAGAGCAATAATATTTCCATGTTGCATGTTCTATGATTTCCCTCTTCCTTAGCTCCCAAGTAGTCAAGTAGTGCAAAGCTGTAGTGCCAGATGAAGCATGGAGTGGTTTGCAATTTCTGACAACCCCTAAAGAAGATCCTGACATTGGCAATGTCAGTCACATCCAGCCAAACTGGTTTCAGACAAATTATTTAAATATGTTCGCTGGAATTCTACTGTCTCACGTGCCATGGAATTGGAGCGGGTAAGGGGTAGACAATGGAAATGTCCGTCAACCTTGGGTAGGAATTTCTGGAGTAGCTCCAGCAAGGCCACAGAATCCACCCGTCGAGTGAAAGTAAAACTGAAGTGATATTAGTTTTATTTATGTGTGTTTTAATGTGTTTTTAGTCTTTGTGCCTTTAATATCTTGTTCAGAGGCATGGGGACACAGTGATTGGCACTGCTGCCTCACAGCACTAGGAACCCGGGTTAGATTTCCGGCTTGGAACACTGTCTGTGAGGAGTATGCACATTTCCCCATGCCTATGTGATTTTCTCTGGGTGCTCCGGTTTCCTCCCACAGTCCGAAAGACATGCTGGTTAGGTGCATTAACCATGTTAAATTCTTCCTCAGTGTACTGAACAAGTACCGCAGTGTGGTGTCTAGGGAATTTTCACAATAACTTCACTGCAATGGTAATGTACTTGTGATATTAGTAAAAAAACAGCTAATTATGTTTGTTACAAGCCTTAAAATTATAAGTGGATGAAGCAGACAACTGAACGACTGTGAGCTGGTACTAGTAGATGAGATATTCCACTGAATGTGGCCACTTTATCAGAAACATCAAAGCTGCCTTCCTGCTGCTATCTTTTGTTGAGACATGTGTTTCATTGCCTGAACAGATTAGAAGTTTGAAACTGTTTTTGGAATTACAATAGCCTCAGTAATAATATTAATCAAGCTTTTATATTTATATTTTCATATAATTGTGATATTGACTGTGAAAACCTCTCTGAAATCAAATGTATAATAAAATATTTCCAGTATTATTCCGATTATTGAGAATGGTAATGTGCTCAGTGCAATAGAGACTAAATGAAAATATTAAAACGTTGCTTTGACAGATTTTAAAATTACAGTCTTGTGACGAAAATTCATCTTTCCTTTACATTCGCATTATCTTTATAGTTCAGATGTTAATTCAGATACACACAAGCATCAGAACGACTGTTCTGAACCCTTTCAGGCCTTGAAAGAAAATGAAGTGTCTATTAAAACCAGATACACCATAAAGGTTTCAGGCATTTTACTCTTACTTCAAAATAACTCTTTTAAGATCCTTGGAGAAAACATATGTGCCACTTTAAATCAATAAATCATCATCAGCTTTTATTCCTCTGAAGCTGATGAATGGAAAGTCCTGTTAATCGAAGAAAGGGAAAACATGTTGAGGTATGAGATTCCTAGACTATTGAATATAGGAAAGATGGATTCTTGCTGAACTATAGCAGGTTAATTCCCATCCCTGCGAATTTCTCTGTATCGTTAGGCATCTGCATTCCTGGTATTTGCGCTGCCGTCATTGTCATTAGTATAAAGTATTGCATCATGCCAATCTTTAAATAAATTCAGACAGGCATTTCCAAGGTAATTGGCTCCAGATTGAGATCAAGATCATGTACCCACAAGTGGTTCAGTTCTAAGTTCAGTTTGAGTTAAGCTATCCTCGATTCTTTAGGGAATTTTGTCAGATTAATACCGTGTCTCTTGAGTAGACCAATTGTGCGGTGAAGCCTTTCAGAGTTTGCATTTAGCTTTTGACTTGATTCCAAAATTCTGATACTCTAAATCCAAATTCAAAAACCTTGAATAATGAGTATGCTAGAAATCAGGAGGCAAAGGGTGGCATGGCGGCATAGCGGTTAGCACTGCTGCTTCACAGCGCCAGGGACCCGATTCAATTCCTGTCTTGGGTCACTGTCAGAGTGAAGTTTGCACATTCTCCCCATGTCTGCATGGATTTTCTTCTGGTGCTCCAGTTTCCTCCCACAGTCCAAAGACGTGCGGGTTAGGTTGATTGGTCATGCTACATTGCTCCTTAATGTCAAGGAGGTTAACAGGGTAAGTACATGACATTATGGGGATAGGGGCTGGGTGGGATTGTTGTCAGTGCAGGCTCAATGGGCTGAATGGCCTCCTTCTGCACTGAAAGGATTCTATGATTCTTAATCAGTTGACAAATGGGTTCTGTAAACATGCAGCCTATTTAATGTGTCACAAAATGTCATATTGAACATGCTGAGAAGAATCTACAAGAATTAAAATGGCACTGCTGTTATACTACTCACCATTGGTGAAAACATCTAAAAGATTGTTCGCCTTTCATTGAGAAATTGAGTTAAGAACTTCCATTCTTTTGCTATGAGCATTTATCACTGCCACTGTCAGCTCAGAGCACACAATCCCTTCCCCTACAACCAACCAAAATAAAACATTCAAAAGGTAAAAGAAAATGCATTGAAGGATTGGAAGCTTTTGTTTTAATTATAGATGCTGCTGTCAAATACAATACTTTCTAAATACCTAACAAACAAAAACAATCACTGTTGACGGTGGGTAATTGTCCCGCACTTAACTAGAGAAATTTAACAGAGCTTACCCAACTTATCATTTTGAAGGGATAAACAGAAAATGTTCGAATTGGCTTGATTGCCAATGGGCCCAGCTAGACCAATTCAAGTCAGCTGGAACCTACTATGGCTCTGACTTCTACCTGCAAGGCATGATTTAAGCAGCCAGGCAAATGATTCATATTGTTTTCTTTTCCTTTACAATGTTGTGGTTCTGGATATTGCTTCACTTTGGAGCCCTCACAGTGAGCTCACCTTTCTTGGATTGGGCTTTGGTTATTTTGTCTTTGTGGCACCCGCTCTCCCCCTTTCCTGGTATGTGACGCTTCGGTGGTCATTTCAGACTAACATGTATTTATCTGGCCTCTCAACAAATCTTTATGCACTGAATTAAAGAGAAAAAAAGGTTCAGCTGGATTTTACGGACATGAATAATGAAACTGGAAATGAAAGCAATATATAATAAAGTCCTTGGGGAAATCGGGAAATGCAAAACACAAAACCAGAGATTTTGATGATTGTGCAGCTCATCAACAAATACCAAATGACAAAGTAGTACCCTCTAGTGGATAATTTCACAAACTACATGCAAAATCATACAAGCCTTATTTAATATATTTTAAAATGTATTCATTCTCAGGATTTGGGCATCGTTGGTAAGTCAAGCATTTATTGGCCATCAAAACTTCAGAAGGCAGTGGTGATCCTAGGCTTTAACCCAGCAACAATGAAGAAATAGTCAGGATGGTATGTGACATGGAGGAGAATTTGGAAGTAGTCTTGTGCTGCTGTGTAAATATGGCCAACTCTCCAACACGTGAAGCCCTTTGTCTACTTTCAACGCCAAGCTCTTGGCCACAAGGATATTTGGAGCTTTGGAGCTTAAAATGAAACACTGATACTGTGTCCATTGCAATTGTATGTCAGAAAGTAACATTATCGCTAAAGAAATTTGACTATTTCTGTGCAAAAAAGTATTATCTCAATACAAGCCTTATTCATTTTTTTTTATCAATACAAGCTTTGTTCAATATATTTTTAAATGTATTCATTCCCAGGATTTGGGCACCGCTGGTAAATCAAGCCATTTACTGGCCGTCACAACTTGCCCTTCAGAAGGCAGTGGTGATCCAAGGTTTTGACCCAGTAACAATGAAGGAATAGTCAGGATGGTGTGTGACATGGAGGAGAATTTGGAAGTAGTGGTATTCCCATGCACGTATTGACGTGGTCCTCTGCTTGGTAGAAGCTGCAGGTTTGGAAGGCACTCTTATAAGAAAATAAGAATTGGGAACAGGAGTAAAGAGATGGTGCCTGGGCACTGTACCAACATTCAATGTGATCAACTCCATTTTTCTGCCTTCTTCCCACATTCCTTGATTCTTGTTCAAAAATCTACTGATTGCAGCCTTAAGTAGACTGAATGACTGAAGTTTTTGGGTTAGAGAATTCCAATGATTCACAATCCTTTGTGTGAAAAAATTTCTCCTCCCCTCAGTCTTAAATGGGCTTACCCCTTCTGCTAAGACATAGTTCTAGACACCCCAGTTAAGAGAAACAGCCTCTCAGCATTGACCTGATCAAGCACTGGAAGGATTTTATACATTTCAGTCAGATCTCATCTCATTTTTTGAAACTCCCAGAAATCACGGTAGTGAAGCTTCGTTGCACACCCACTACAGAAAGTTTTTTCAAAGAAGAAAGTTTGTTCATTCAGTCACAAATAGGCTTACACCACAATGAAGTTACTGTGAAAATCCCCTAGTTGCTCCGCCTATTTGGGTAAACTAAAGGAGAATTTAGCAAGGCCAATACATCTAACCAGCATATCTTTCAGACTGTGGGAGGAAACCGGAGCACCCAGAGGAAACCCATGCAGACACGGAGCGAACATGCAGACTCTGGAAAGCTGGGAATCAAACCTGGGTCCCTGGCGCTGTGAAGCAGCAGTGGTAGCTACTGTGTCACCATGCCAAAAGCATATTCTCCCTTAGGTACAGAAACCAAAGCTGTGTACAGAATGCCAGAGTGTGATCTCACTAAATCCCTATCTAATTGCAGCAAGCCTTCATCGCTTTTACACTCCAAATGCTTATGTGGCTTTGTGCATTTTGGCAGTTAGTGAGCCTGTGAAATAACATGGGATGTTTTATCATGTCAAAGGTGCTATATCAACTTAAGCAGTTGTTGTTGATTGGAGATTCCATTATTCACTGGAGGATGTGCGCTTCTTAATAAAACGAGAAGTGACAAGGTTTTGCAGAGCTGTTTATTGCTGCTTTAATTTATTTTTACTTGTCAAACCACTGCTTCTGCAGCATTGCTTTAGCAATTGATTTTATAGTGTTTGCAGATTTTTTTGTCGTTCAGAAGAACTTCTCCGCTGACCTCTAACCACAACATTGTTGCTGTGAGGGTCTGCCAACTTTGGCTCTAACCACACTGCTGTGTAGGAACATTCCAACAGGCAGCCAATGCAGGAAGAAGAGGAGTTCATGCAGAGGGTAAAAAGACAGTTGTGTTGCATCTGGCGCCTATCTGGAATCAGCCCAGGAATGTTTTCCAGCCCAGAGACACCTACTTGGCCATGTCTGGGAAGAACCACTTTCACTGTCTTCAAGTTCACTTCAGACTTAGTTTTTTATATTATGCAAAGGAGGGATCTGAGAGATAAACTTTTTGAGGAACATATGCTGTGTGAAAAAGATTCATTTGGAATTATACTTTTGTTTGATGAGGAATATGAAATTCACCCCTTAAAGGGTAACTTTAGGATTAAAAGCAGGAAGCTGTTTGTGAGGGGATTAATTAATGCTTTGGGATGGAATGGTGCATTAGAGTTAAAAACCATTTAGCTGCAGGAATGGTAGAGATTGGATTGTTGTCCTAGATGGAAGTAATAGTTACTTACCAATGTCTACGGTGTTTTATGCAGTTCACCCATTCCTTAGGTGTGAAGCCTACGTCCTTTGGGGAGACTGGAAGATCCTGCTGGCTGGAAGGTCTGGAAAATTCCAGCCAGTTCTTTTTCTTCCACATGCAATGTTTTCTGAAGGACTTTGCTAGACACGACAGGTATCAGGTCCCCTGCCAACGTAGTTCTGAGCCAGTTTGTAAAGGGCGCCTGAGACTGGCTTGCTCCCTGAAAACACTTTCTTAGCAAACATTGTGCTTCTAATTGATACAATCTTTAAAAATCAGCTTAGACCAGAAACTTGCTGCATGCGTATCTTGGCAAGAGTTGAAAATTGTATCTTAACAGCTCTCACACTGCAACATTCTGGTCTGTCACCCTGTCAAATTAAATTGTTTTCAAAATCAGATTTTAGTTTTTTGCTGGCAGAAAGTGATTAAAACTTGCATGTGACAAACTTTTAATTTATTGTGACAATATGCCAATGTACATCAACCCTGACATTTATGTTACATATGGAGTGAGAGAATGGAAAAATTGAAATACACATTAGATATCCTGGAATGAAATCCAGATTCTCCAAGGTGTAATTGGAAAATATAAGCTCGAACCTTCTCTGTAGTCTTGAGGTCTGGCTTGTGCTGCAGTTACCTCAGCTTGTTTATATTATCCCCACAGGTGGTATAAATTCTGAATTTCCACATTCAAAGAGCATTAGCCATCAGATTGAATTTCACATGTATCAAGTTTTGCCAACTCTTGATGTTATTCTCAAGGCACCTCTGTTTCCTTCATTATGAAAATAGGGATTTCCTTCCTTTCTGTTTCCTCTCTTTTCCGATCTCTGGGGAGTCTCCACTATGTGCTCACGTTGCATTGAAAAATCTTTTATTTTATTTGTTGGAGACAAGAACACAGTCGACGAGTATAACTATCTATTTTGTCTGCTCTGTCGACGGTTGTGCACAGTTGGCAAGCCAGGGTGTGAAATTGGGCCTGGTTGCATTTGTTTCTGAGGTGCTATGTGTGTCCTTAGAGCTAAAAAAAAAGCAGTTTACATTTCTGAGAAAAATCAAAGAAGACATACTGGTGCGAGTGTTTGTGTGTGTGCAGTGAATACAGAATTCGGGAGTGCAGGCAGATCACGCCATCAATCAGCTTGCAACACTGATTTGAGGTCAGCTGTGTCATTGTAGAGTTCCAGTTAGTGTTGTCTCTTAACTTCATATGGCTGGACACACGTTCAGCAGCAAGAAGCAGATCCCCAACAGTGTTATTAAAGGAATTATTAACTACTCACTGGTTAGTTGTTGGTTGATTTCTTCTGGCTAGCATTACAACAGTTCATGTTGTTGTTGCTTTCCATAGTTGTAAAAACCTTCTGCGGGAGGTGTAGACGGAGCTTTTGCTGATTTCTGTGCAAACCTGTTGCATCCAGACATAGGTGAGCATTCCTTGATACAACATGGCCTAGAAAATAAACTGAGGCAAAAAAAAAGAACAAAACATGCCATTGGAAGAGATAGTGGAGAATGTAAGAACGATTCTTAGCAGGAGGGCATTTCCACCCGCAGTAGACCTTCAGTCAGGAGTCAGACATATGTACTTCAGCAAGGATGTCTTCATTGAGAAGTGCCACCTGCAGGCACATCTACAACATCAGAGTAGGGCAAGAACAGCATTGCCAATGGCTGTGAAAGTGACTAGGCCACTGGTTTGGTTTCAGAGTTTTCCCCTCTGAGATGGGTTGCCGACCAAGGCTTGAAGATGCCTTCCAACCCTGGCTATTTGACTTATAGATGATATACCTTCAACAATAGCCCACACTGTATTTATGTGACATGCATTTGGTCCAGAACATGATGATCATTTGAGCCGCATGGAATCCTTCCCACCCTGGTCATTATCTTTGTCAAGGAAGACATCCTCCCACGTGGGGTCATATTCATCAGTTCTTTCCTGATTATGTTCTGCCCAGCAGCTGAGATGGTGTGCCGGGATGTGGTGCTTGGTACCAGCAGTGAGAGGTGGGAATACATGAGGATCAGTCATTCCATCCTGCATACTGAATGCAGCTGACTGAACATATAAGGATACTACTTCCATCTGAAAACCTCAGACAGTCCAGTATTCAGTGAGAGCTACAACTCATAGAATCCCTACACTGCTGAAGGAAGCCATTCGGCCCATCGAGCCTGCGCCGACAACAATCCCACCCAAGCCTTATGCCCATAGCTACATATTTATGTTGCTAATCCCCCTGACCCTAAGGGTCAATTTTGCATGACCGATCCACCTAACCTGCACATCTTTGGACATTCTTTTAAATAAGGAGGATTAGGTATCAGGCTGAGGCTGAGGGTGAGGCAACATCTTTGGTTTTAGTTCCATCACTGGTAATAGCCTTAGCAAATGGGTGGCCCAATAATGGCCAGCACCATCTCCAACAGTGGAGTAGGACACACAGAACTGTCCGGTTATCTCCGGCTGCCTCCCATTGTCCATCACCTTTCCCCATAACAGAGGAGAGCATGTCAGTGAGTGTAATACTTTCTGTTTGAATGATATAGTGTTCGTGTTTGAAATAGCTGGCAGTGTGCACAAGCGCTAAGGTCTGGGTGTGAGTTTGCAGCAGTGCTAAGTGTGCAATACAGAACATCCTTCCTATATTTGGGCTTCTTCACCAAAAACTCCAGTGCAGAGTCTGAAAACCCTGGAGTTTGCATTTTCCCCTACCATACCATTCTTCATCATTCTCGAGGCTGGGTTCATTTCCTGCATTCCTCCAGGTTTGATGTATCTTACAGTTAAGAGGTGTGGGTTGCCTTTAAATAATGCAGGATGGTTTTAAACATCACAAACTACCTTTTAACAGGGCAAGCTGGCTTTAAATAATGCTGGGAAATGATGAATTTGGGCCCCCCCATGATACATGTAGCCACTGAGCAGGATGGTTAATGCTGGTTGCACACAGTAATCAGCTGGAATAGTTTCTGCATTACATTGAACAGGCATGGATTCATTGCACAATCTCATGCCTATTTTTAGGGATATCCAACTTAACCCCTTCAACCCCTCTTTTCAGTATAACTCAATATTTCAGCCATGTAGATTAATTGTGACAATATTTCTGTGAAGTTTAAAAATCTCCCGCTGACTTTCAGAAAAAAGATGAGTATTAGGTTCATTAATTTTAATGTTGAATTGGCGACTGAATAAATTTATCTAGTATGACTTCTGTTGCACAATGATGTACTTATAAATTGTGTAATCGTTCCTGTGACTTTTGCAATCAGTGGACATGTTGCTGATTTATTTACTGCATGCTTTCACACATAAAAGTGTATAATTTTGCATTTTCTTTTCCTCTTTGTTTGTCAAGTTCTCCCTCCTGACCACTCTGCCTTCTCCTCCCGCCTTGGTGCCACAGGCTCAGTTCTAGCGAGGGACTAGACAGTGACCCGTTCTCAGGTCCTGGCAACACTCTCTAACAGCCAGTGGGGGAAGTACATAAATGTCTGTGTGTTGATTCCAGGTCCTATCCCATTGGGAAGCAAAGGCCTTCTATCAACACCTCCCACTGCAGCTTTGCTGAGGTCAGGATCTCACTTGGCACAAAATGTCTGACCTCTGCCACCCTCAGCAATTCACAGTGTGATGAGGGCAATTTCTGAGGGCTATTGGAATTTAATTTTTCATGGAAAATAGTTGTTCAGTTTTAAAACATGGAGTATGTGATTGTGCTAAGAAATCCATTAGGAAGGAATAGTTTATTAACTGTGGGTTCAAAATTACTAACTCTGTCAGAGATATCAGATGATTGTTAAGCATCAACAGTGAGGATCAATTAACGCATCACAAGCAACTAAGCTTTAGTCTTTTGTAAAATGCAGGTTTATGATCAGGAATGACAAGGGAAGTTAAAGGAATATCAGCTTTGCCAATGATATGCTGCAAGCTCTTCTGATTGCTGCAATAGGAATCAAACAATGTTTTTGGTAGGTAAGGAAATTTTTTTTCAAAAATATACTTTATTCATAAAAATCTCAAATAAACCATTATAAACCTACATGTTTATGAATTGCAAATAGTGCAGAATTAAAACTTTTTTACAGTTCTATACAAATTACAGTCATTACATTTCAATACATAAAACTATACACATGCCTCAAAAATTACTGTGTGCTGTTTTTGGTCAGATTGGCACACAGTTACACAGGCTGGGGGTATCCCAGGCCCTCTGTCTGCCTCCGTTAAAAGGTTTTATCATGTGGCCTTTCCCCGTTGTGCCTTTGCGGCTGCTGACCCAAGCTTCAGCGCATCTCTCAGCATGTAGTTCTGGATCTTGGAATGTGCCAGTCTGCAACACTTGGTCAAGGACAGTTCTTTCAACTGGAAGATCAGCAAGTTTCGGGCGGACCAAAGTGCGTCCTTCACCGAGTTGATAACCTTCCAGAAGCAGTTGATATTTGTCTTGGTGTGTGTTCCTGGAAACAGCCCATAGAGCACAGAGTTCTGTGTCACCGAGCTGCTCGGGACAAACCTCGACAAATAGCATTGCATCTCACTCCAGACCTTCTTTGCAAAGGCACATTCCACAAGGAGGTGTGTGACAGTCTCATCAGCCCTGCAGCCGCTTCAAGGACAGTGTGCGGTGCTGTTGACACCTCCAGAATGCATAATAAAGGATCTGACAGGGAATTCCCTTCTCACCACCAGCCAAGCCAGATCTAGGTGGTTGTTTGTAAGTTCTGGTGATGAGACGTTCTGCCAGATGATACTGACCGTCTGCTCAGGGAACCATCCGACAGGATCCGCCATCTCCTCTTGTCTCAGGGCCCCAAGGACGTTACGCGCTGACCACTGCTTAATCGCCATGTGGTCAAAGGTGTGTTTGTGGAAAAATTTCTCCACGAAGGACAGGTACTGCGGTACGGTCCAACTACTCGGAGCATTCCGCGGCAGTGAGGCCAGACCCATCCTTCGCAACACTTGGGACAGGTAGAACCTCGAAAAGTAGTGGCAATTGCTGTTAGTGTACCGAAGATCTACACACAGCTTGATGCAGCTGCACACAAAGGTGGCCATCAGGATGATGGTGGCATTGGGAACACTTTTCCCTCTGTTCTTTGGCGATTTGTGTGTCGCCTCCCTCTGGACGTGATCCATCTTTGATCTCCAGATAAACTCGAAGATGGCTTGCGTCACAGTTGCAGCACAGGGGATAGGCCATACGTGCACCATGTACGACAACACGGACAGCACCTCGCACTGGATCACCAGGTTTTTTCCTGTCATGGAAAGGCAGCATTGCTCCCACAAGCCCAGTTTTTACCTGGCTTTTGCGATGTGCTCCTCCCAGTTTTTGGTGCATGCCCCTGCTGCTCCAAACCATATCCCCAGCACCTTCAGATAATCTGTCCTGACAGTGAAGGGGACAAAGGATTTGTCAGCCCAGTTCCTAAAGAACATGGCCTCGCTCTTACCCTGGTTGACTTTGACTCTCGAGGCCAGCTCGAACTGCTCGCAGACCTGGAGGAGCCTGCGAACAGACAAGGGGTCCGAGCAGAAGACAGCCAAGTCATCCTTGTACAGGGAGGCTTTGACCTGCGTACCTCTGCTGCCTGGGATTGTCACCCCTTTGATGCCTAGGTTGCTTCTGAGAGCCTTGGCTAAGGGTTCAATGCAACACACAAAAAGGACAGAGGAGAGAGGGCAGCCCTGTCCAACTCCAGACCTGATTTGAAAGCTATCTGATTCCCACCCATTGACTGAAACTGCGCTGCTGATATCTGTGTAGAGCAGCCAGATCCAATTGCGGATTCCCTCACCGAAGCCCATTTTGGGGAGCACATCCATCATGTAGCAGTGCGATATTCTGTCAAACGCCTTCTCCTGATCTTGGCTGATGAGGCAGGTTCCACCTGCCTGTCCTGCACGTAGGCGATCGTATCCCTGAGTAGCGCGAAGCTGTCAGAGATCTTCCTGCTGGGTACAGCACAGGTTTGATTAGGATGGATCACTGACCCCAGAGCAGATTTGACCCAGTTGGCGATGACTTTGGCCAGAATTTTATAATCCACGTTCAATAGTGAACTGGGTCGCCAATTTCTAATTTCTTCCCTTTCCCCCTTCTGCTTGTAGATGAGGGTAATGATGCCTTTCCTCATGGATTCTGACATCCTGCCTTCCAGAAACATACTCTCGTATACTTCCAGGAGGTCCGGGCCTGTCAAGTCCCACAACGCCGAGTAAAACTCAGCCGGTGAGCCATCACTTCCCGGAGGTTTACCCTTCTGAAAGGACTCGATGGCCTTCGTCAGCTCGTCGGGGATACCAGTCTGTCCAGACTGTCCTGCTCGCTGTCGTCTAAGACCTGCGTGATAGATGACAGGAAAGACTGGGAGGCCGTGCCGTCTTTTGGCTTCAGGTCATACAGTCCGACATTGCAGATCCTCAGACTGTGATGACCTTACTGAGCTGGCTTCTTGCTTCAGACTGTTGATCACAGAGGTTTCCCTGTGTACCTTCTGGAAGAAGAACTCCGAGCGCTTTTCGTCCTGCTCCACGGAACGGACCCTAGACTGGAAGATGACCTTGGCAGCCTCCGAGGCAGAGAGCGAGGCTTGCTGGCTCTTCACCTCCTGGAGATCCTCCCTGACATCAACCCCCATCGACTGCAGTTGGAGCAGATCCTCCATGCTTTTCTGGAGTTGGGACATTTCCCTCCCAAACCTTACACACACACACACACACACACACACACATTCACACACACACACACACACACACACACACACACACACACACACACACACACATTCTCTCTCACACACACACACACACACACACACACACACACACACACACACTCTCACACACACACAACTCACTCACGCAAATACACATACTCTCATGCACACATACACACTCACTCACATACAGTCACACACTCAGTCTCACATGCAAACATGCATACTCACACACACTGACATACACACAGAGTCTCACTCACATAGTCACACATACATATATTCAAGACTTGAAGTGAATAGAGAAGGGGGCATGATGAACATCAGCTCAAGAGTTTAATTCATCTGGCAGGAAGTGATTAATTCCATGATTTAAGGTCATGCTTGAATATTGCTGCAATATTGCAGTGTTGGAAATGTACACAGTTGGTGGAAAGTTGCAACTGCAAAGAATACCTATAAGAAAGAAGCTGCACTGACAGAGAAGCATTAAAAAGTAAGTGGTTAGTAAAGTATTAGAAATGAAAATCGCAAGTGTTATGCAAATGATTATGTACACAATGGTTAAAGAGAGGGTGGACAGCAGAAAAGAATTTGAGTGTGTCAGGAAACACTTCCTCAACTCCCATTAACCGGATGTTTAAAGTCAAAACTCCTGGATAATATCAGAATGCAAACACTCCGGATGGGATTTTATAGCCTTGCTGGGGCGAGACCATAAAATCCCACCTGAAGCAATGGAGATTTCCATTCTGGGAACCTTGCCCTTTCCGAAATCAGGTGGGTAGCGTTTCAGCCTCCATCTTCCAGCATGCTAGAGATCAGTTCAGGAGAATTTGGAAAGTGGGGTGCAACTTTCAACTAGATATTGGGTGAATGATGATTGGAAAATCTGATATGCCTGTCCCATAGTTTAAATGAGACACAAACTGGTTTACAGGTTGGATCTCAACTGAATATTTTTTGGAGGAGTAGTATAAAGGGTTAATAGCTATTATGCTAATAGCCAATATACATCATCCGGTGTCATTGAAACACAGAGAATGATGCTTCTGGAAGGAGCTTTGTGCTTATCTATTCCTGTATATAGTTAATAAATGTTTGCAAGTTCCTGCAGGCTTTGTTTCCACTCTTCTATATTAAACACACTCTGGGACCATTTATGATGATACTTCATGGTGACAGAGGAAAACACACTGAATAACAAGGATCCCTGACAAAACCGATGAGGGAAAATTAAAGCTATCATAATAAATCATCCAGGCAACAACTGGAACAGAGAATTGGAAGAAAAAGCAACAATCGAGTCCCAGGAAAATTGATTGAAAGTAACAGACGATCATGGAAAAAATCCGGCCTCTAGCCAAATCCTTTGACCATGTGAAAGGCCCGGCGGAGAAGCACAATGGCAAAACTGAAATTTCCGATTTAACAGCTACAAGGCAGCTTTGGAGTTAGCAATAGCAGCCTGAGGGAGAAGCTGGTTACCACACATGTTGGCACTACTGTAGATGACATTCTAATAAGACAGGGTGTTAATGAGGAACAGAAACCTATGAAAAGGTTCACTCGCTTAGTTTGCATCGCACAGCATTTGCATGAATCAGTGCCAGGATTTGTAGGCAGCAATACATCGCTTTCAGAACTTTTGTCACAGGCAAGTTTCTATGTACCGGGCTAATGGTAAAGCAGTGGGTTGCTCTTAATGGGTTACAGGGCTAGAGCTCTGTAGTGGGTCCCAGGAAGAGAAAGGCTTCAGACCTAAGGGTCCAGTGGAGGGTATGAGTAGGGAAGGTTGCACTCAGACACATGAGGGTGTGGAGGAGTGGAAGGGGAGTGGGTTTAGTGTTTTTAGTGCCAGGGAGGGGCGAGAGAATGCGACAGATTGCTATAAGCCACCCAGGGCCAGAATGGGAGGACTGAGTGAAGAAGTGTTTCAGTTTATGTTGATGTGTGCGCAAAGACTGTCTTTGTCCCAAATCAGGGAGGAGGAGGGCACGTCAGCCCAGCATGTTGTACGCAGAACATGGTCATAACATCACATGCCTCAGTCTGTCGGGTTTTTGGAATCGTAATGGACTGCTGTTGACACACACAATGAGGGGAGGCATCTGCAATCTTCAGATGAAGAAAAGGCATTGTGGGGGAATGGGGGTGTGTGGGAGGAGGTATCTGCGAGTGTGGGAAGGGGTATGTTTAACTCACCTCATGATAGGGTGGGTGAGGGCTAATGCAGCATTTGTACATCCACCTCAAACTGTTCAGCGGCTAACAAATAGATATCCACCACAATCACAATGGGGTTAAAGAATACAGGGGGAGGATTGAGGGGTCTACAAGGGAGGGAAACCTGAACATGAAGCTTCTCTGAGATGATAGAAGAGGTTTTGAGACTCACAAAGGAGGCTCCAAACTGAGAGTTCAGCACCACCATCCTCCAATGTGTAGTGACGGAGGCATAGTACAAAACTAAAATGAGGAGAAGCTCTGCTGATGAAGGCACTGCAGGTGAATTGGAGGTAGCTCCGTGTTCTGGGTGGGCTGATTAAAGGGGCACCAACTTGAATTGTACTTTCCCAAATGAGGAGAGAGGCACAGCTGAGACAACGTTAGGAGCATTTCAATGACAATGCAGGAAATTAGGAATGTGAAGGAATGATGCAATACTAATCTCTCAAAGTGGCACTGATCCATCTCCTTGTTTTAACTCCTTATTTGCAGCATGAAAATTCCCCAGAATCATCACGGACTCCAGAGCAATTGGGCGAATGGATACACTCCAGATGCCTGTTTGAAATTTGACATTGGATGATTCACAGAAGTGAAGTCTCAGACACCCCTCAAATAATTTCATTCCTGACTGAACAGTTACCCTCAGGTACATTCTAAAGAGCACAGTGAATGAGGATTGCAGTACCCAGGCTGAAAGCTGGCCAAAGTAACGTCACAGCAGCTGGTCATGTTTAGGGAGGGTGGGGGTAACCTCGATACACACCCTGCCCTGGCCATCATTTCTGACATAGGAACGAAACCCTTCAACCCATAATTACTGATCAGTCATTGAGAGGAACAGAACCTTTAGAGATGAATGTTGGTTCCTGCCTGCTTTTAATTGATACTGTAAAGAGGAGACTCTCAGGAAAATGGAGCCTGGATTGATCGCTGTCTGTACTATCACCTATAGGCAGGACAACAAAAAGAAGTTTGTAATGGAGGTACCTGGCTCAGCAAAGAGCAGTAGGTCCCCCTTCTCTTCCTGGGACCCACTACAGAGCTCTAGCCCTGTAACCCATTAAGAGCAACCCATTGCTTTACCATTAGCCCGGTACATAGAAACTTGCCTGTGACAAAAGTTCTGAAAGCTATGCATTGCTGCTTGCAAAGCCTGGCACTGATTCATTCAAATGCTGTGCAATGCAAACTAAGCGAGTGAGCCTTTTCATAGGTTTCTGTTCTTCATTAACCATTATGTATGGAACCTGAATGTCTTATCTGTAGGTGAGCCAAAACCAGTGTTACCAATGGCTCTGCATGTCCAGGGATCCAGTAGGTCATGTTTTCCACATTCTCCAGGAATTGTGCCATGGGGAATGGGAGGGTATCTATTGTCAATGTGAAAATAATGGCCACCCTGAACTTCTACACCAGTGGCTCCTTCCAGGGCTCCACTGGGAACACCTGCAGGATCCCTCAAATATCCACACACAAATACATTCATAAGGCCACAGAATCCTTCATGGCAAGGTCAACAATTACATCAACTTTGACAGAGATCAAGAAAGTCAGGATGTTAAAGCATTGGGCTTTGCTGAGATTTCTGGATTTCCATAGGGTGCAGGATGCCGTGGACTGCACTCATGTGGAAATAAGGGCTTCCTCACAATAGGCATCCCACTACACAAACTGGAAAGGCTACCACTCGCTCAATACACAGCTGGCCTGTTACCACAAGAAACTGATCATGCAGGCTTGCATCAGATATTCAAGAAGTGTCCATGACTTATACATTTTGAATGGACCTCAGATCCCAGATATCTTTGATGGACCACACAGGATCAGAACTGGCTCCTCGGTGACAAAGAGTATCTACAACGAATGTGGCTGATGACACCCAGCGGCAGCGTTAGACTCCTATAGAGAGAATGAGGCTCATACACATTCTAAGCATTGATATAGCACACCATAAGCACCCTAAAGAAAGGATTCCCTTGCCTGGACAGATTTGGTGGTGCACCCCAATACAGTCCCCAGACGGGATCACCATGGCTTTTTGCATGCTGCAAAACCTGGCTCTGCAAAAGAGAGAGGATCTGCCAGCTGATGAGATGGAAGAGCTGCATGTCTTCTCTAATGAGCCTCAAAGAGGATGAGTGTGATGAGTTTGAGGAAACCTACGATATAGGGGAAGAGATCTTAGCACAGGCTAGACGAGGCAGACATGTGTGAGAGGATCTCATTGCTACCAGATTCCATGAGGAGGAGGAGGCATTGTCATGAATGCTCTCTTGGCCAAGTGCCCTCCATCAGGGCTCAGAATAAGCACCAGCATTTCTATTCCTCTCATTTCATCCCATTCACTTCAACACGAGAGTGAATCCTTACACCTCAGGATCACATCTTCCTGATCCTTTGAAGCCTACGGAGCATGTCTCCTTGCTGAGGGGCAGTGTTAACTGGAGGAGGATGTCCCAGCTACCTCGGTGTCAGGAGGTGCTACCTCCTCAAGCGTCTCTCCTGCATTCCAGTCGCAACAGCACCATTCAAGAGGCATGAACTGTTGATTGATCCTCAAGGATCTCGTAACTGGATGCTTTCAGCCTGACAAAGTTTGTTAAGGAGATTCACTTGAAGCAATGGAACTACATACTCTGTGTAACACTGGTGGTTCATCAGATCATTCACACTTGGAGTAAGTCAGCTGGTGGCATTCCTCTGCTGTCAATCTACATTGAGGTGACTCAGTCATGTGTGCTGCATTCTTCCAAATTACACTGACATCCAGCATTCTCAGTTTGGGTTTCTGGGCTGCATTTATCCACACTTTAATATGGACCACCTAAACAGGATGATGTGAAACACTAGCTTGCCAGTCATTAATATGCCCCTTCCTTAAACAAACATTGTGCTCTTATGGCCAGACTTGAACCTTGCAAAGTCCAAAAATCAAGGACAAACCTCATTGCTAATAATAAAGAACAAAGAACAAAGAACAAAGAGCAACACAGCACGGGAAATAGGCCCTTCGGCCCGACGAGCCCACGTCGCCGTCCTAACGTCCTAATGACATATCCTTGTCTTTAGGCTATGCCTATTGTTGAAGATTCCAATATAGGGAACAGTTCAGCTTCATTACATCTCATTCCTCTCGCATTGCTCCCCTCCGCATTGGCTAAATGATGCACATTCCCAGAGCATACTCAAAGCCTCTATTGCCCCAGCAGAAATCACCATTTGGAATAAGTATCAGTGGCCTCAGTGAGTGCTCAGGTGAGGGATTTACTGTGCTGAAGGTCTTGTCCCAGCAAAACATAGACTTTTTTATTCATTTGTGGGGTATGGGCATCGCTGGCTGGCCAGCATTTATTGCCTATCCTTAGTTGCCCTTGAAACTGAATGGCTTGTGCGGCTATTTCAGAGAGTCGTTCAGAGTCAATCACATTACTGTGGCCCTGGGGTCAGATTGGCCAGACCAGGTAAGGATAGCCGATTTCCCTTCCTAAAGGATATTAGTGAACTTTTTATGACAACCGTTTCATGGTCATCAGTAGATTTTTGATGTCAGATATTTTTTATTGAACTCAAATTCCACCATCTGCTGCAGCAGGATTCAAACCTGGGTCACCAGAACATTAGTTGAGTTTGATTAATAGTCCAGCAATTATTACCACTTGGCCATTGCTTCCCCATGGACTATAAGGTGAGAGGTGTTTATGGCTGTATGTTTGAGTGCTAGGACAATAATGTGGCTGAAGAGTGGCAGAGATTGATTATCTTGGGGGACCACGATTCCTGTCATTGTCATTGCATTTCCAGCAACTGATTTAAGACCGAGTCCAGAACCTTGTCATCTTGATTCAAACTCCAGCAATCCTCTGTATGCTAGCGACCTTGTATGTCCCTGTTTTTGCATGCTGGCAGCAAGATTATGTGCAATGCTCACCAGATTGCAATTGCAAAGCCTGTCTAGGTCTCACCAAAGTGTCTGTGTGTGTGTGTGTCTGTGCTGATGGAGGTTGTTGATGAGTGCTGTGAAGGGTTTCCTGCTGCACTGTCTTCAGCATAGTCTTCTGAAGGCCTGTCGAAGCCTGAGCTAAGGGCATGGCTGGTTGAGGCTGTAGAGAGTTTGCTGTGGTTCCTATGAAAGAAAGTGGAGATAATTAGTGTATAGCGGACAACTTTAAAGCAAGTCAATGCACTCACTGGCCAAAATTTTACTGCCCCGTCCACCACGGGAATCAGAACAGGCAAAAGGCAGACAATGGGAAGGTCTGTTGACCTCGAATCCTCGAATGAGGTTTTATGTTATTGCGACAAACGAGGTCGTAATTGCCTCATGTGGGTTTTTGACAATGACCTCTCCATTGCTGCAGGCATGGTCCAAGTCTCCGCCAACCAGCTCTATGGCTCGATTTCCAGACTGAGAGAGGACTTTGATTTCCAAACTCTATTCCCAGCCCTGGCTCTCTCCTTGCGATTGTGTGCGATCTCAGCCTGCACTAAGACAGATGGAAATACTGTATGCAAGATACATGCCAGGGCAGATGTCAAGGATGCCTGGCATGTGTGGATGTTGAGTGGAGCCAAAGTCTGGATGAAAACACAAACTGCAGAGGGTATGAAGCCAGATGGATTTGTAAGGGTGTGTGTGAGAGATTGAGTGGTGATATCTCTTAGGCTGGCAATGTGTGCGATCTCAATTAATGTGTGATACACTTGTGAATTGAGAGTGATTTGATGATTGACTTAACCTGCCAGTATGGATTAGATCATTCACCCTCTTCCTGCACTAGATAGCTCACCTCTTCTGTACTGCATTGGCACTGATCACTGTTACCACCCACCTCCGAAGCCAGACTGGTTTCCTTGGCGGATCTCCTACAGCCAGAGGGTGAGTAAAATACATCATAGAAGAGCTCTACTGCATCAGATAGGTATATCAGTCAGGCATGGCTAAATGTAGGAGCTGCTGGCTTCTTGCCTTTAGGGAGGCATTCCTTAGGAAATGTAGTCCTGGGCTGCCGACATTCAGAAGGTTTGGCGCCTGCAGTTTAAATACGATACCTGGAATCAGGAAGCATGAATTCACAGTGGGATGGGCAAATCGGAAGCCACTGCTTGCGACGTGACATATTCCCTATCTATGCACAACTAACAAGGCAGGGAGCAGACAATATTGGACAAATACCCACCATTACGGCTGAGGGCAGAACATATTTTCCATACCCATTCCCATATGTTGCGCAATATTTTGGGGAATATTTGGGGAAAAGATCCCATCCAACATCTGTTCATCATCTTACTTAAAACACCTAATAATGCCTGTCTATTAATTTAGGTGCATTCCAGGAAAAATATGGAGAACATAAAGCCTAGTCCACTAAGGCAGCTGAGAAGACAGTTTGAGATTGACGCTACCAGCACAAGAGATAGTGAAGGGGGTGGGGGGAAAGAGCCAAGTAGGATGTATAAATATGTAGTGAATAGAATGAAAGACTTGAGGGGGGGTGCGGAATATGGTGCAAAGGGTTAAAATCCATAATGCAAACTGCTAACATCAGTGATCTTAGATCACACATCACTGGAACTCAGGAAAAGATGCTTCCAGAAGGAGTCTCTTGCTTATCTATCCCTGTATATAGCTAATAAATTAATGTTCCTGGATGTCTTGCTTCCTGTGGTCCCTATTAAATAAGCTCTGGGGCTGTTTATGATGTTATGATTTATGAGACAGAGGTTGCTGGGAAAATGTCTAATAGCTCCTTTGTGGAGTCCAGCCACAGTCAAACCCATGGTGGAAAAAGGCATTCCAGTGGGAGGCCATTAGTTGGGCCTAAACATTTTGATGGAGTTAAGAGGCATTCATATTACTGAGGGCCTACAATCAACACATGACCTTGGTATACATACCTTAGTAATGTGCCTCCCTATATTGGGCAGCCAGAGACCTGTCTACAATCATATGGCAGGCAGAATTAGCTGCCTGGTCTTTGGAGATTGAAGAAGGTGTCTACCCTAACAGAACATATAACATTTTAAAAATACCAGGGTAGAGTTCCTGCTTTGGGCTCAACTGGGAAATTGCATCCAAAATTAGTCTGAAATTGTGCTGGTTAAATTGCAACTCAAGCTTCAGGCAAGTTAATTTGCATAATCACAATCTTCCAGCAAAGTTGGGCAGTGGAATAGAATTTAATTACTTCCTTTCCTCTCTTTCCATTAAAATGTATTCCTCCTTGTATTAAGAAAGGTAACTTGCTGCAGGTTTATTAATACAGCTGAAAATGAGTTTATATCCAAGGATAAGCATTTTTAATAAGGTGCCCAGACCTCCCACTGTGAATAACCTGATTTAAAATCACTGCAAATGTCTTTAAATAAACTATACTGAACCACTTCATAGAGCATGGGGCACTGTGGTCCCAATAGGCCAGGGGCGTGTCTCAGGGCCCGGAAGCCCCAACTCAGAGGGCTGTCAACCAATCAAGGCTATAGGTCAAGTGCTGTGGTAGGTCAGGTATTCCTCATGTATTGGTGCAGACTCAATGGGCTGAAAGGCCTCTTCAGCACTGCATGATTCTATGATTCATTAGGAGAGCAAGCAACTCTTTAGTACCAATAATGCCAAGTGGGAATGGTGACTATGGCAGATCCCAATGGAGATCATTGCTGGAGCCTGAAAAAAAGTTAATTGCTGGGGGGGAGGGATTTCACTAAGGTCAAAATGGCAGGTCTGGTGAGAGCGGTTGGAGGATTGGCCATGTGGGGAGGGCAGGTTGTTTTGGGGAAGGATGATTTTGGGAGGATCTCTGATCGGCACAAGAGACTCTCAAAGGAATTCACAACCCTTTCCTGACACCAACTTGTGCAACTAAAGGTACCAGGCTGCCTGTGTGATGTGTGCTTACCCCTGCCATGTGTAAAGTAGTGCTGGGGGTTAAATGAGGCCCTTAAAGGGCCTTAACAGGACCAAGGGCAGGCAGATCACCTGAGGCCTCCAGTAAAATTTCATTCAGGTTGTGCATTGGCAGTAACTGTCATATTGGATTTTAAAGATCCCTCCCTCCACTACCTTCAAACCCACCAGCAGGGAAACTCCAGCCTATAGAATCCCTTTTCCCCTGACCATGGTTTAAATGTCAAGGCTGAGAAAACACCACCTCCCTCCATGCTGGCAGCTTGTACCACAAGAACTTAACAATGAGCAAGCCATTAATTGGGCAGCACGGCGGAACAGTGATTAACACTGGTGCCTCACAGTGCCAAGGTTCGATTCTGGCCTTGAGTGACTCTGCGAAGTTTGCGTGTTCTCCCCATATTTGCATGGGTTTCCTCTGGTGCTCCAGTTTCTTCCCATAGTCCAAAGATTGTGCAGGTTAGATGGATTGGCCATGCTAAATTAAGTCTTGGTGTATAGATTAGGGAATTGGTGCAGTAAAATGTGTGGAGCTTTGGGGATAGAGTGCAGGGTTAGTCCGATTAAGATGTTGGTGTGGACTCAATGGTCTCCTTCTGCCTGGTAGGAATCCTATGATTCTAAAAGTAATTGACTGGAGATTAGACTTCTGCCCCCACCTCGGTACGAAGTCTCACTGCTGAAAGTGCCAGACCAATAGGCAGTAGCTTTCTGGTTGCAGCAACATCACCAGGAGCTATGGCAACTCCTGAGATTACATCCAGTCCCAAAAAGCAATCGTTACTGGAGCCAGACACCAAGGTAAGTGGGGAATGGAGGACACCATCAGAGCCAGGCCGACAGACACCGACAAGAGTTTCGGATGGTGGAGTAGGGAGTGTGGGGGGGGGGAGGTGGGAGGGTGATGATGATGGTTGTGGGGAGGGGGTGTGGGAGATAAATGCAATGCTGGGAATGGTCTCCAATGAGGCTGAAAAAGAAGGTAACATCCTCTGCCAACAACCAGCCTGAGCTGTGCAAGCTGCTGGACTCCTTACTTGGCACCAGCTGCATGCTGATATGTGACCAATTGTAGTGGTGTGGAAATATGCCCTTAAGTTGTCATTAACTGTCCATTTAAAAGCCTCAGTTGGTCCACAAGTGGCCTGATGTGATTACAGTTTTGACCCAATTTTCCTGTTTGTCCCATAACACCTTTGACAATCAAAAATCTATTCAACACAGCTTTGAATATATTCCACGATACAGCCTTCACTGCTCCCTGTGAAATAGTAGTGACTCTCTGAGAGAAGAGGTTCCTCCCCATCTCCATCCAAATTTGGAGACCCCTTATTTTTAAATTGTGTGCCCTAGTTCTACAAAGTTCTGCTGCCTGGATCAGTGCATTGTCAACAACACTCAAGAAGCTTGACACCAGCCAGGACAAAGCAGCCTGTTGACAAAGATGTGCGAATTAGGTTGATTAGCCATTGGTAAATTGCCCCTTAGTGTCAGGGGAACTAGCAGATAAATACTTGGGGTTACGAGGATAAGGATTGGGTGGGATTGTGGTCAATGCAGACTTGATGGACCGCATGATCTCTCTCTGCACTGTAGGGACCCATAAAGAGTTGCTACCTTTACCATTGGTGCACAGTAGCAGCAGGGTATACCATCTACAGAGTGCACCCCAGAAATTCACAAAGGCTCCGTAGACCGCACCTTCCAATCTCACACTGTCACCATCTAAAAGAACAAGTGCAGCAACCGCAAGGGAACACCACCACCTGCAGGTTTTCCTCCAAGCCACTCACCATCCCGACCTAAAGGTAATGTATCATCATTTCTTCACTATCATTGCGTCAAAATCATGCAACTTTCTCTCTAATAGCACTGTGGGTGTATCTACATCTCAGGGACAGCAACAGTTCAAAAAGGAAGCTTAACACACCTTCTTAAGGGCAATTAGGTATGGGTGATAAACGCTGGCCTCACCAGCAATGTCCAGAATAAAAAAATTCCTCATGAGGGGAAAGATCCTTGATGCCCATTAAAAGAAGCCAGACAGAAACTGTGTTCATCTAGGGGAGGAGAGTTGACAGGACATTAAAACAACAGCTCTCAGTCTTTTGGGTTGAGGTCATATGGGGAATTAGCTACGGTACTTAAACAGGAACACGTACAGCACACTGATCATCAATGCTCCCAGATCATGACCCGGCCTTCTGTGTCTTTTATCTTTGTTTCTTTCCTTCCGCAATGGAAATGTGCAAAACAGTATGGGTTAACCATATATTCCTCAGCTGATGATATTATTATATTAACGCTGATTATAAATATTAATTCAGTAAAATGCAGAAGTTAACAGCTTTCAATTTTGAGTGCAGAGAGCTGCCACTAGTCATGACCATCCCTCTGTGTCCCAGTGATCTTAACAAGGAACTTTATAGATCTTCTGATACTTCCAAGAATATACTCCTATCTCCCACCCAATTACTTTCAACATGGTTTGTGCATCAGTTGTGATTCTGGAATCCCTACAATGCAGAAGGAGGCCATGTGGCCCATTGAGTCTGCGCTGACAACAATTCCACCCAAATCCCAATCCCTCAACACCACCTATTTACCCTGCTAATTTACTTTGTCATTGAAGGGCAATTTAATATGGCAAATGAACCCAACCCACACATCTTTGGATTGTTGGAGGAAACCAGAGCACCTGAAGGAAACCCACACAGACAAGGGGAGAATGTGCAAAACTCTATACAACTCTAGACCAGAATTGAACCCAGGTCCCTGGCACAGTGAAGCAACAGTGCTTACTACTGTACCACCATGTCACCTTTGGCAAGAACATGGCTTCAGACACGATAGTACTATCGGTGAGGTCAATCCAAAAAATAAAATGAATGAGAAAAGCAATATTTTGAAATGTTGTAAATATTAGGAGGAAGAGTTGACACGCATGAAGAAAGAGCAGCTGAGAATTTGAGATTGATTGAGGGATATAATTTGACGCAATTAGTAGAACTCTTGTCTACAAATCAATAAGTTCATGGGGTCAAGCTGCATTCAAGGACTTCAATGCATAATCTGCTGACCTTTCAATGCAACGCTGAGAAGTGCTACATTATTGTAGGTGCTATGCTTTTCAGATGAGAAATTAGATAAGAATTCATCTGTTTGTTCTGGCAGTTTAGATGTGCATTAGATTCATCATGCTATTTGAAGAATAGTTAGGAGTACTCATATTGTGCTGGATAACACCCGTCCCTCAGCTGAATTCACTAAAAATCACAGATTATATATAATCATTTATTTCATTGCTGCTAATGGTATATTTGTTCACAGAATGTGCTTGCCTCCAAAGTGAAAGTGTTGAACGTCATAGTTCTGATCACCCTATTATAGAAAGGATATTAAACTAGAAAGAGTGCAGAAAAAATTTACTAGGATGCTACTGGGACTTGATGGTTTGAGGAGAGGCTGGTTGACTGGGACGTTTTCTTATGCAGCATAGGAGGCTGAGGGGTGATCTTAGAGAGGTCTATAAAATAATGAGGGGCATCGATCAGCTAGATAGTCAATATCTTTTCCCAAAGTAAGGGAGTCGAAAACTAGAAGGCTGAGTTATAAGGTAAAAGGGGAAAGATATAAAAGGATCCAGAGGGGCAATATTTTTCACACAGAGAATGATGAATGTCTGGAACAAGCTGCCAGAGGTAGTAATAGAGGCAGGTACAATTTTTTTTTTGTCTTTTTAAAAGTGTTTAGACAGTTACATGGGTAAGATGGCTGTAGAGGGATATGGGCCAAATGCAGACAAATCAGACTAGCTTAATGGTTAAAAACAAAGAGATGGCAAGGATAAATTGGGCCGAAGGCTTGTCTCCATTCTGCAAACCTTTTTGACTCTATGACTGTTGTCTGAAGTTTTCAAAAGATGTGCTAATATTTCTTTCGCTGTAAAGGAATAATAAAATGCAGTATGATGGTAGAGGTTTTGAAAGTCTTTGTGGAAGAACCAACACCTGGTACTAACTGACCAACTGATGTTGTGTAGCCAGACGTGGAATGCTTCACATCCTCCAGCTATATGACGAAACCTGTCTCAATAGGTGGCCTCACTGGCGTAGGTGCTGCTGATTAGAATTGTACCATGGAACAGGGGGAATGGCATTTTCCCAACTCAGATGGAAAACTGATTTATCATTTCAGTATAGCAATGAGATTTCTGAGTTTCGACATTTCAATTCTTTCAGCTCCGTGCATACGTCACACACCATTTGCTGAATAAATCTGAAGGGCTGGTCTTACATGTGTTGATTAAATCTATTAATATAAGACAAATTATAAAAGATGTCTTCCATTAAATGCGACCACACTGGTACCATTAATATCCATTGCCAGCAGAAGCAAAACCTGAAAATAGTAAAAAATTATCTTAAAAATAATTATGCAACTTTAGAATGGTGTGCACCATGACATGTCCATCTTAAAATTAGCTCTTTGTGAATGCACACATAGATGATTCAATTGGTAACTGATCAGCTAATGCCTGCATTGTGGACTGACTAAAATTGAATCTCATCCCACTGTCTTTCGGAGAGGAAATAGGAGAAAATGGTGATAGGAAAAAGAAAAGAATTCAACTTTATATTTACAAATGTTGAATCTTAGCTCAAGAACCACAAATAATGGAACCACTGTAAATGTTCTTTACCCTTAGGGCAGGATTTTCCAGCCACATCACCCTAAAACTGGAAAACCCGCCTAAGGTCAATGGACTCTTGCATAGTCCTGTCTGCCTACTACAATTCCTGTAGTGGGCAGGACAGGAAAATTCCGTATCTAGTGTTAACATTTAAGGCAAATTGAGGCTGCCATTCCTCCTGGGTTGATAAAGTGACTTCAACTTTATTGTGGATGTTTTTTTTATCAGAGGACTTGGATACCGATGGTTTTTGGATACTTAAATAATTGCTCACATTGAAGTGTCACCATGATACTTGTACCTAATATTCTTAACTACTTATGGGTTTCTAACGGAGCTGGGCAGAGCTTTCTCAAGGAAACCCTACTAGGACATTAACTTAATTTTTACTTTCATAGTGAACAGAAAAACACTCATCAATCATTTCACATGGAACTGGCTTGTTAAATATTTTCCATCTGATTTTGATGATCCTGCTGATTGTGCACAAAACAATTTCTTTTGTTTCAATTTTAAAATATCTGCTAATTCATTGCAAGAACCTGATTCATTTGCATTGATCAGTTCTGGTTCGTGTTCCTTTATAGGACTTTGCTAGGGTAGAGAAAGGTATTGCTTGGACTATTTGTGAAATTTTAATCCACGTATGCGATTGATGGTTGTTTGCTTCTTTAGAATGGATACTTTATTTGAAACCATAATAATAACAGGCAATTGTAAGAGTTAACATAGGCTTAGTTTTGACTTGTAGTAAAAATATAATTAGCTGAAAATGAAGTTTTATGGTCTCACTTGCTACATACATGTTGGCCAGGCAACTGTACTTCAGGCATTGTTATTTTACCCTGTTCAAATTCAGAATTCACACCACTGTATAAATATTAAATAAAATAATCTACTGCAGTAGAGAACTGAAATTCCGGAGAAAATAAAGCAAAACATACCATAGCAAAATGAAGTAGAAAACACATTCATTTTTGTGTTGCATGTACTTTCCAGTTTTTTCTGAGCTCCATTGCATCAAAACTAGCCAATAAATGTTTATAAAAGATCTCAAACAGAACATCAATCAAAGTCCTACAAAAAAATGATAGAAATCAGTTGGTATAAGGAACTCTACTTGTGTGAAATGTAATTAAAGATTTATTAATGGATGGAAAATCTTAGGGACAAAACTGTGGTTTTGTGATATGCGCTCAAGAGTGAAATTCATTGCCATGAAAGCCCAATGTTCAAATTGGTTCACAAGAATCTAAAAACCAGATACTTGTTAATACAAACTCAACACCCAAATTCAGTGGCCTTTCATTGTTTTGCAAGTAAATTGTAGTTTTTTTAAAAGTTTATTTATTAGTGTCACAAAGAAGCTTACATTAAGACTGTAATGAAGTTACTGTGAAAATCCTCCAGTCCCGGCGCCTACTTCGTACACTGAGGGAGAATTTAGCACAGCCAATGCACCTAACCAGCACATCTTTCTTATAAAGGCATTTTGTCAGAATAAAACTAGAAGAAACCTAGTTTTGACAAATGAAAACATGTTGTCTACAGGAGTTCAGACACTGCTGCCATTCTGTATTGAAGATACAGCTTACATTCCACAAACAAATCCAATCAGAAGGGCATCCACTGTCCTCCCTCTGCAGGGACGCAGCACGAGCATAAGATGGCTTGTTCCTTTTGCATTCCATTCATAAGATGAAAGTGGAGTTAGCTTTGGGTTGGGTCAAAGTAATAGTTGTCTTGTCACCCAATTTAATCCTTTCAAAAGTCAGGAATAACCCATACGTTTCTAACACTAATAATTCAGGAGCAATTAAGTTAGCTACTGCTAGCTGTTAAGAGCAACTAACACATTTGAAATGTTTATTCAGGTAGTTCAATGATTGGTGAACCATCAAAGAATAGTTTGAAGGGAGATGCTAATATCCTATTTAGGTGTGAGATGACTTGTATTCAGACTTATTTGTTAAATTCATCATGAAAGAATCCCAACAATATAAATCACTTGGCAGATCGTTCATATATTTCAGTCTGATTGAAAATCTCAGGTGGGATTCTTATCTTTGGAACAAAGTTTCTCCAAGGATTTGTTGTCCTCTTGTCTTTTGCCCAAATCCAGCTAACGTATCTCTTGAGCCAATTGTTAATTCAATCCCAGTTACCAGACGAAAGATTTGTACATGGGAGCTGTTAGGTGGTGTCACTAAAAATATGGTACAGAGTACACAAGAGCTGGAGGATTAAGAAGTGAATGAGAAGGTCACAGAACTCAGAGCTGAGTACTCACTTGAAAAGAAAAATAGTTGATGAACATCACAATTATGTACTGGCTCTCTCCAGCGATCTGCAACAATTAATAGTTTGGCCTCTTAAGTTTACAGCCCTCTTTTTGTGACAACATCAGAGAAATGTTTTCTTTGTTGCAGGCGTGAAGTAGTCCTGCATT
This sequence comes from Sphyrna mokarran, assembly GCA_024679065.1. Taxonomy (NCBI): domain Eukaryota; kingdom Metazoa; phylum Chordata; class Chondrichthyes; order Carcharhiniformes; family Carcharhinidae; genus Sphyrna; species Sphyrna mokarran. The sequence continues at coordinate 42,063,329 of JAGIQG010000015.1, forward strand.
GTAGCTTCACCATGCTGACACCTCATTTTTAGGCATGCTTGGTATTGCCATTAGCATGCCTTCCTGCACTCTTCATTGAAAAGGTGGATCCTCTGGCTTGGTGGCAATGGTAGGGTGGAGGATAATGTGCAGATGCCGGCGTTGGACTGGGGTAAATACAATAAGAAGTCTGACAACACTTGGTTTAAGTCCACCAGGTGACTTGATGAAGAGGGAAACCTCAAACTTGTGAGTTTACTATCAAATAAATCGGTTGGACTTAAACCTGATGTTGTCAGACTTCTTAGGGTGGAGGATATGCCAGGCCTTGAGGTTGTGATCGAGTGTAATTCCGCTGCTGCTGATGGTCCACAGTGCTTCTTGGATGCCCAGCTTTGAGTTATTGGCTCTGTTTGAAGTCTGTCACATTTAGCACAGTGGTAGAGTCACACAGTATAATCAAGGATGTCACACGCACAGCACGATTGAGAATGTCACATGCATAGCACGAAAATGAGGCTTTGGCTCCACAAGGACTCCTACTTATACTGTTGTGGACAGATGCATCTGCAGCAGGCAGGTTGGTGAGGATAAGATCAAATATGTTTTTCCCTCTTGTTGGTTCCTTCATCATCTGTCACAGTCTCAGTCTAATAGTTATGTCCTACCAGCTCAATCTGTGGGGGTACTTCCAAACCACTCTTGATGATGGACATTGAAGTCTCCCACCCAGTGTACATTCTGCATCTTTGTCCTCCCTCTACCCTCAGTGCTTCCTCCAAGTGTTGCTCAACATGGAGGAATATTGATTCATTCGCTGAGGGAGTTTGGTATGTGGTAATCAACAGGAGGTTATATTGTTTTACCTCATGCCATGAGTTGGTGCGGAGGTCACCCAGGGTGCCCCCATCCTGACTGTTCACTACTGATCTGTCCTGCTGGTGGGACAGGATATACACAGGAATAGTGATGGAGGTATCTGCGACATTATCTGTAAGGTGGAATTCCATAAAAGGTGCATAACTAGTCTGTGAAAAAGCTCTCCCAATTTTGGCATTAGCCCATAGATGTTGGTAAGGAACGGTTTGGAGGATTGATGGAGCTGGGGTTGTCGCCTGTGTCTTTGTTGATGCTGAGTGGTCCGTTAGATTTTATTTATTTTTTTTATTGACTTTGTAACAGTTTGACACAACTGTCTTGTCAGAACATCTAAAAATCAACCACATTGTTGGGCCTGTAGTCACATATAGGGTAGGCTGGACCAGGCAAAATGGCAGATTTCCTTCCCTAAAGGACATTCGTGAACAAGATGGGTTTTTACGACAATCAGCAGTGATTTCATCGTTATTATTAGACACTTAATTGCAGAATTTTATTGAATTCAAATTCCTCCATCTGTCATGGTGGGATTCGAGCCTGGGTCCCCAGAACATTATCTTGGGTCTCTGGGTTACTAGTCCAGTGACAATATTATCACGTCACCAGCTGTCTATCAGTCAGTTGGATGTGCTTACATAAATATTTTGAAATAAGCTCACTACTTTTGAATAAAGCTGAAAAGAAGTGTGATAGTGGAGAGGTTCATTGGACTCCTCAAAATGTGATTCTGGTGCCTGGACCAATCTGGCGGAACCCTCCAATATAGCCCCCTGATCTCCTTCCACATAGTGGCGGTGCATTGTGGTAGTGTGCTGTACCTTGAACAACCTGGCTCTGCAGAGAGATGATATATTGGAGGAGGAGGAGGAACAGCTGGGTGTCACTGTGGAGGATGACCAGCAGGAGGAGGAGGAAGATGAGGAAGAGCATGCTGAGCAACAACAACCAGCTGCTGGAGGGCTGGCAGCCCAAATGAAGCATGGGAGGGTGACAGCGGAGGCTCAGATCACCAGGCGATTCACTTCTTTGGAGTTTGTACCTGTGGGTTTCATTTCCCCCTCAAAGAAAATCCTTCTATATCCTGTAACATTGTCACACCAGAGTGGTGGGCCTGGGTACTCTGTGTTAGTGAGTTTTTTGAGAGGCGGGAGGTGGGGGGGGGGCGGTGGTGGTGGTGAAGGCAACTCACTAAGCGCTATTATGATGATGCCTTGATACAAACAAATCTGACCTACCTAAGCTCAGCATACACGCTGGCATCTGGGCCCAAGTCAGTGTAAAGGGTAAGGAATCTGAAACCGTCATGTAAGGACCCTGAGATAGACCCTCGCATGGGCCAAGTTACATGCAGTTTGCTTGTTAGCATTGAGAGGAAGGCAAGTGAGCATTGCAGGTATGCTGATGGAGAGAGGGCAGGTGGTGGATCAGTGCCTCAATGTTTGGAAACAGCGAAGAGAGAGGAAGGCATCACACAATTATCGAAGTCTGGAGAAGATGGGGGCCTTGCGTGGGAGCATCCAGTGTTCAGGTGAGGGGGGGTCATCCGGCCTGAAATCTGTAAGGTGGAGGGTGGGTTTCTCTGCCTGAGGTGAGTGAGGGGGAAGGAGAGGTCTGCTGCTACTCTGCCTGAGATTGTTGGTGGGAAGGAGGGAGGGGGCTGCAATCGGTCTGAGTGGCAGGTGGATGGGGGATAAGGGGCTTAGTAATGTTTGGGAGTGAGGCAATGTCTGTACGGGCCTGGGGAGGCATTATTCAGGCTCAGTATGATATGATAGAGGAGCAGCATCCGATCATTTCTTTTCTGCACATGCGCAATTGGAGGCGCGATCGTTGCTGCAGGATTTCAGGTGCATTAAACCCCACCCACAAGCTTGTGCAGCGTGATTTAGAATCGCTGATATTTTTTCAGGCAGGGTGCGTGTGGGAGCACTGGAGAACAGGTCTACAAGTTGGATATGAAACACGTCAAATTTGAATCTGACCAGCACTTAGAATCCAAATGATAAAATAGGGCCTTTTGTACACAACTTACAGCTGGAATTTTACTAGCACTGATTTCAAGGCAGATGAAACTCGCAGAATAGAATTCTCCCTTGGCCTCAGGCAGGATCTTACCAGCCTTGACCAAGCATAAAATTCCAGCCCACATTTTTCCTTTCTGTTAAAGCCCACAACCCATGACATAATTAGAAGACTTTACACATGAGCGAGCTGAAGGGTTGTTGTTAAGAGCATGGGAAAATGCCGTGTGTCCCTGCCCACAATCCGCCTGGTTGGCTGTGGAGATCTTTTGATTGGGAAATCTGCTTCATATGAACATACAAGTTAGAGGCAGGAGTGGGCCAGTCGGCCTGTCAAGCCTGCTCCGCTATTCAGTAAGAACATGCATGATCTTCTTATAACTTCCATTCCACATTCCTGTCAATCCCATTAACCTTTCACCCAATTGTTAATCAATAATATATCTAGCTTTGCCTTAAAAATATTCAGTCTCTCGTGCCACTACCTTTTGAAGAAGAGAGTTCAGGATATTCAACCTTCTGGAAGAAAGAAATTCTCATCTCAATCTTAAATGAGCAATCCCCTTATTTTGAAAAAGTTACCCTAGTTTCGATTCTCCAACAAGAGGGAACATTCTTTCAACTGCTACCCTGTCAATGCCCCTTCACATGGTTAAAGCCAACGAGAATAGGTAAGTCAGGGAATGAGAGAGGGAGTGTAAGGGAGGATCTGAATTGCAGTCAGGGTGATGCAGATTGTTTGGGGGCAGGGTATCCAGCTCCTCTTTCCTGCATCTTACCCAAGACGATCTATAGTTGAACTTCATCGTAATCATTTGGTGTTCTTTCCTGATTCCTGGCAGCAGTCTGCACCATCTTGTAGTTGCCTCCACCGGGTTCTCCTCTGGATGGTATATTTTAAAAGTGGCATAAATTATACATGAGCTATCCATATAGCTAGCTGAGATTTAACATGCTGCAACTCACATCTAAATTAATTACTGCTCTGTTAGCTGGTTTCTGACATAATCAACTATTTTTGTCTTTTTGAAGGCAGCATTCTTAATTGCTAAGTGCTCACTGCTCCTGTCTTACGTGGGATTTATTCAATTGCCCAGGAATTTATAAACAAGTTGAACGAAAACTTATGGTGGGATCAGAATTGGAGAAGATTGGTGGGTACAATTTGAGGGACAGGGAGGAAACATTAGTACCTATGGAGTATTGGGGTTAGTATAGCCATTAAAGGACATCACATGCTTATTTTAAAATGGCTTTTAAATTTAGCATAATTACCGTTCTTAGCTTATTGATGGCAGTCTTCCATTTGCTAACTGTAATTGATGTTCTGGAACTTAATTGCAGGGTATGTAAAATGTTACATTGGCAGAGAGATGTTTTGCAAACCAGAGCAATGGGAAAACATATAATGATTAAATTGCAGTCCTTCTCTGAGTTACATTCAGTTCTAGACTATTGCTTTGAGTCAAAGAGATATACGGCATAAAAAAAGGTCCTTTGGAAACATCTCATCTACGCCAGCTAAAGACCTAACTATTCTAATCCCATTTTCCAACACTTGGTCCATAGTCTTGTCTGCCTTGACATCACAACTGCACATATAAATACTTCTTAAATGTTGTGAGGGTCTTTGCCTCCACCACCCCTTGAGGCAGTGAGTTCCAGACTCCTATCACTCTCTGGATGAAAAGGTTATTCCTCATATTCCCTCTAAATGTCCTGCTCCTCATCTTAAATCTATGATAGTCATTGATCACTCCACGAAGGAGAACGTTTCTTCCTGTCTACTCTATCAATGCCCTTAATTATTTTATACATCTTAATTAAGTTCCCCCTCAGTCTCCTCTGCTCTAAGAAGAGCATCTATCCAATCTTTCTTCATAAATAACACTTTCCAGGCCAGGTAATTTTCCTCTACACTTTTTCCAGTACTATCTCATGCCTCCTATAATGGGGGTTCCAGAACTGTGCACAATATTCCAGCTGTAGCCTAATCAACATTTTATGTACTTACAGCCTAACCACCCTTCTCAGAGATTATGCCCCAGTTAACAAAGGCAAGCATATCATGCCTTCTTAACCACTTTATCCATCTCTCCTGCTATCTCAAGGGACTGTATACATTCACACCCACATCCCTCTGATCTCAGTGCTTTCCAGGACTCTGCCATTCAATGTGCATCCCCTTGTCTTGTTTGTCCAAACCAAGTGCACCACCTCTCACAGATTGAGATTGAATTCCATTTGCCACTGATCAGCCCATTTGACCAGCTTGTCTATAACCTCCTGTAATCTAACACTATCCTCCTCACAAACTACAATGGCCCCAACACTGATCCCTGCTGGACCTCAATGGGCAGTGTTCTAGTCTGAAACACCTCTCGACCATCACCATGCTCTGCTTCCTGCCACTCAGCCAATTCTGAATGCAATTTGCCAAATTTTTAGGCTCGTAAGTTAGCTATCTATCTCCCATTTGGGACTTTATCAAAAGCCTTGCTGGAGTCCAAGAAGACTACATCAAATGCATTGCTTCCATCTACACACCTGATTGAATTTTTCAAAGAGGTAATTAGGTTGGTCAGACGTGACCTCTCCTTAACAAAATCTTGCTGCTTGTTCTTGATTAATCCCTGTTTCTCCAAAAAACAGCTTAATTCCATTTCTCAAAACTGATTCCAATAGTTTCCCCACCACTGAGGTTAGACTGTTCGGCCTGTAATTTCTTGGTTTATTCCTTCCTTTTTTTCTTGAGTAATGGTACCGTGTTGGCTGTCTTACAGACCTCTGGCACCTCTCCTGTGGCCAGAAAGAAATTGAAAATTATTGCCAATGCCCCTGCTACTTCCTCCCTTACCTCACTCAACAGCCTGGGATATATTTAATCCGGCGCTGGAGATTTGTCTAACCCTAAGCCTGCCAAACCACTCAGAACTTCCTCTCTGTCTTTGTTAATTACTTTATTTGTATCATAGCTCTTCTCTATGATTTCTATATCCACATTGTCTCTCTCACTAATGAATATCAATATAGAGTATTCATTTAGAACCCTACCTATGTCGTCTGGCTCCACACACAAATTACCACTGTGGTCCTTAATGAGCCTTACTGTTTGTTCATAACGTAACTATAGCACCCCAATTTAGTGTGACCCTGCTTTTTTTGCGATAACATTTTATGGATCCCAACCATCACATTATAATTGGGCCGCATTGCAGTTTATTATAATGACCCTGACTTTCAATTATTTGTGTTATTTCTCAGTTAATAATTTCTTCCAAAATAACCACATTTTAAAATCATAACTGCTTTGACTGAGAGGACACTTCCCCAATTGTTTCACTGTGATGCTGAATAAGAGAACAGACTGCATTACCGACTGCAAGGACACTGTTCCTAGATTGCTTCACTGTGATACTGACTGCAAGGACACTGTTCCCAGACGCTTCACTGCGACACTGATCGCAAGGACGCTGCTCCCAGACTGCTTCAAAGAGCAAAGAACAGCACAGCATGGGAAACAGGCCCTTCAGCTCAACAAGCCCACGCCGCCATTTTAACATTGAGTGCCCTCCTCTATCTATAACCTTTGTCTACACCTATTGGGGAAGATTGAGGGAAGACTAATTTAGGGACAATTTGTTACACCAATCAGCCTAAGAGCGTGTTTTTTGGGATGTGGGAGGAAACCGGAGCACCTGGAGAAATCCCAAGCAATCATGGGGAGTATGTGCAAACTCCCACAGACCCCGGCCCAAATCCATATATCTGCGCAGCAAACAGTGATAGTCACTAAGCTGTCATGTTGCCCGTCAGATGGTTTAAGTGTACACTAACGATGTGAAGCACTAGGCAACTCTCGAAGCAACATCCAAGAGTAGCCCTCGCACGACCCACCGTGTGTATGCCTCTTGTCAATCAACAAGGCGGACCGAAGCACCTGTGAAGTAAAAGAAAAGACATCAATAAACATGCAAAACTTAGACATTTACGGAATCCCCAGAAGTGCAGAAATAAAACAAGTGAGCCATGAAATATGTTGGAAGGTCCATAGGAATCAATTGATTCCCAGGGATGTCCCATGGCTCTTGACCTTTATCTAGAAAAGTCTCCTGTATCTCTCCATCTCTAGTCCACTCATATGCCTATCTAAGTAAGCCTTAAACAACTCTAGTGTGCCTGCCTCCACCACCCTACTTGGCAGTACATTCCAGGCCCCCACCACCCTCTGTGTGAAAAACCTCCCTCTAACATTCAAACTATACCTTGCCCCCCTCACCCTAAGCCCATGGTCCCTCGTAATTGTTGTATCCAACCTAGGAAAAAGCTTACAACTGTTCACTTTATCCATACGCTTTGTAATCTTATACACCTCTATTAGATCTCCCCTCATTCTCCATCTTTTTAAGGAGAATAGCCCCAATTTGCCCAATCTCTCCTCATAGCTCAGTCCTTCCATACCAGGCAGCATCCTGGTAAACCTCTTCTGCACTCTCTCCAAAGTCTCCATGTCCTTCTGGTAGTAAGGAGACCAGAACTGGACACAGTACTCCAAATGTGGGCGAACCAATGTTCTGTACAACTACAACATTAGCCGCCTGCTTTTATACTCTACACTCCTTCGATAAAGGCAAGCATACCATAGGCCTTCTTTGTCAACTTTTCCACCTGTACTGCCACCTTCAAAGACTTGTGTACTTGCACCCCCAGGTTGCTCTGTGTTTCTATACTCTTAATAGGCCTACCATTTATTGTGTAACTCCCCCCTACATTATTTTGTCCAAACGCATCACCTCGCATTTATCTGGATTAAATTCATTCTGCCATTTCTCTGCCCAATATACCAGCTTATTTATATCCTGCTGTATTGCCTGACACTGCTTTAAACTATCGGCAAGTCCAGCCATCTTTGTATCATCTGCAAACATGCTAATCACACCACTTACTTCCTCTTCCAAGTCATTTATGTATATTACAAATAGCAAAGGTCCCTGTACTGAGCTCTGTGGTACACCACCAGTGACAGACCACCAGCTAGAAAAAGACCTTTCCACTGCTACTCTCTGTCTCCTGTTACCAAGCCAGTTCTCAATCCATCAAGACACCTGTCCTTGTCTCCCATGAGCCTTAACCTTTTCCATCAACCTATCATGAGGGACTTTGTCGAATGCCTTACTGAAATCCATGTAGATGACATCCACGGTTCGTCCTTCATCGACCATTTTTGTCACCTCCTCAAAAAAGTCTACCAGATCCATAAGACATGACCTTCCCTTTACAAAGCCAAGATACCCATCACTAATCAACTCTATATGTGTATACATCCTATCCCTAAGAATCCTTTCCAACAATTTTCCTACCACAGACATCAAACTTATTGGTCTAAAATTACCTGGGTTATCCCTATTACCTTTGTAAACAACAGTTTGCTATCCTCCAGTCCTCTGGGACCTCACCTGTGTCCAAAGAAGAGACAAAGACTTGCGTCAGAGGCCCAGCAATTTCATCTCTCGTCTCTCTAAGCAGCCTGGGATACTGACTGGAAGGACACTGTTTCCAGTCTGCTTCACAGTGATGCTAGCTATGAGGACACTGTTCACTGCAACGCTGACTGCAAGGATACTGCTCCCAGACTGCTTCACTGACTTCAAGGACACTGTTCCCAGACTGCTACACTGCGATACTGACTGAAAGGACACTGCTCCCAGACTGCTACACTGCTTCACTGACTTCAAGGACACTGTTCCCAGACTGCTTCACTGCGATACTGACTGCAAGGACACTGTTCCCAGACTGCTTCACTGCGATACTGTCTGTGAGGACACTGTTCCCAGACTGCTTCACTGCGATACTGACTGTGAGGACACTGTTCCCAGACTGCTTCACTGTGATACTGACTGCAAGGACACTGTTCCCAGACTGCTTCACTGTGATACTGACTGCGAGGACACTGTTCCCAGACTGCTTCACTGCGATACTGACTGTGAGGACACTGTTCCCAGACTGCTTCACTGTGATACTGACTGCAAGGACACTGTTCCCAGACTGCTTCACTGTGATACTGACTGTGAGGACACTGTTCCCAGACTGCTTCACTGCGATACTGTCTGCAAGGACACAATTCCCAGACTGCTTCACTGTGATACTGACTGCGAGGACACTGTTCCCAGACTGCTTCACTGTGATAGTGACTGTGAGGACACTGTTCCCAGACTGCTTCACTGCGATACTGACTGTGAGGACACAATTCCCAGACTGCTTCACTGTGATACTGAGTGCAAGGACACAATTCCCAGACTGCTTCACTGTGATACTGAGTGCAAGGACACAATTCCCAGACTGCTTCACTGTGATACTGACTGCAAGGACACAATTCCCAGACTGCTTCACTGTGATACTGACTGCAAGGACACAATTCCCAGACTGCTTCACTGTGATACTGACTGCAAGGACACTGTTCCCAGACTGCTTCACTGCGATACTGACTGTGAGGACACTGTTCCCAGACTGCTTCACTGTGATACTGACTGCAAGGACACTGTTCCCAGACTGCTTCACTGCGATACTGTCTGCGAGGACACAATTCCCAGACTGCTTCACTGTGATACTGACTGCGAGGACACTGTTCCCAGACTGCTTCACTGCGATACTGACTGTGAGGACACTGTTCCCAGACTGCTTCACTGTGATACTGAGTGCAAGGACACTATTCCCAGACTGCTTCACTGTGATAGTGACTGCAAGGACACTGTTCCCAGACTGCTTCACTGTGATACTGACTGCAAGGACACTGTTCCCAGACTGCTTCACTGTGATACTGACTGCAAGGACACTGTTCCCAGACTGCTTCACTGTGATACTGACTGCAAGGACACTTTCCCAGACTGCTTCACTGTGATACTGACTGCAAGGACACTGTTCCCAGACTGCTTCACTGTGATACTGACTGCAAGGACACTATTCCCAGACTGCTTCACTGTGATAGTGACTGCAAGGACACTGTTCCCAGACTGCTTCACTGCGATACCGACTGCGAGGACACTGTTCGCAGACTGCTTCACTGCGATACTGTCTGCGAGGACACAATTCCCAGACTGCTTCACTGCGATACTGACTGCGAGGACACTGTTCCCAGACTGCTTCACTGTGATACTGACTGCGAGGACACTGTTCCCAGACTGCTTCACTGTGATACTGACTGCAAGGACACTGTTCCCAGACTGCTTCACTGTGATACTGACTGCAAGGACACTGTTCCCAGACTGCTTCACTGCGATACTAACTGCGAGGACACTGTTCCCAGACTGCTTCACTGTGATAGTGATTGCAAGGACACTGTTCGCAGACTGCTTCACTGTGATACTGACTGCAAGGACACTGTTCCCAGACTGCTTCACTGTGATACTGACTGTGAGGACACTGTTCCCAGACTGCTTCACTGTGATACTGACTGTGAGGACACTGTTCCCAGACTGCTTCACTGTGATACTGACTGTGAGGACACTGTTCCCAGACTGCTTCACTGTGATAGTGACTGAAGGACACTGTTCCCAGACTGCTTCACTGTGATACTGACTGTGAGGACACTGTTCCCAGACTGCTTCACTGTGATACTGACTGTGAGGACACTGTTCCCAGACTGCTTCACTGTGATAGTGACTGGAAGGACACTGTTCCCAGACTGCTTCACTGCGATACTAACTGCGAGGACACTGTTCCCAGACTGCTTCACTGTGATAGTGATTGCAAGGACACTGTTCGCAGAGTGCTTCACTGTGATACTGACTGTGAGGACACTGTTCCCAGACTGCTTCACTGTGATACTGACTGTGAGGACACTGTTCCCAGACTGCTTCACTGTGATAGTGACTGGAAGGACACTGTTCCCAGACTGCTTCACTGCGATACTAACTGCGAGGACACTGTTCCCAGACTGCTTCACTGTGATCTGACTGTGAGGACACTGTTCCAGACTGCTTCACTGTGATAGTGACTGCAAGGACACTGTTCCCAGACTGCTTCACTGTGATAGTGACTGCAAGGACACTGTTCCCAGACTGCTTCACTGTGATACTGACTGTGAGGACACTGTTCCCAGACTGCTTCACTGTGATACTGACTGCAAGGACACTGTTCCCAGACTGCTTCACTGTGATACTGACTGCGAGGACACTGTTCCCAGACTGCTTCACTGTGATACTGACTGCGAGGACACTGTTCCCCGACTGCTTCACTGTGATACTGACTGCAAGGACAGTGCTCCCAGATTGCTTCACTGCGATACTGACTGTGAGGACACTGTTCCCAGACTGCTTCACTGTGATACTGACTGCAAGGACACTGCTCCCAGACTGCTTCACTGTGATAGTGACTGCAAGGACACTGCTCCCAGACTGCTTCACTGCGATACTGACTGCAAGGACACTGCTCCCAGACTGCTTCACTGTGATAGTGACTGCAAGGACACTGTTCCCAGACTGCTTCACTGCGATAGTGACTGCAAGGACACTGTTCCCAGACTGCTTCACTGTGATACTGACTGCAAGGACACTGTTCCCAGACTGCTTCACTGTGATAGTGACTGCAAGGACACTGTTCCCAGACTGCTTCACTGTGATAGTGACTGCAAGGACACTGTTCCCAGACTGCTTCACTGTGATACTGACTGTGAGGACACTGTTCCCAGACTGCTTCACTGTGATACTGACTGCAAGGACACTGTTCCCAGACTGCTTCACTGCGATACTGTCTGCGAGGACACTGTTCCCAGACTGCTTCACTGTGATACTGACTGCGAGGACACTGTTCCCAGACTGCTTCACTGTGATACTGACTGCAAGGACACTGTTCCCAGACTGCTTCACTGTGATACTGACTGCAAGGACACTGTTCCCAGACTGCTTCACTGTGATACTGACTGTGAGAACACTGTTCCCAGACTGCTTCACTGTGATACTGACTGCGAGGATACTGTTCCCAGACTGCTTCACTGTGATACTGACTGGAGGACACTGTTCCCAGACTGCTTCACTGTGATACTGACTGCAAGGACACTGTTCCAGACTGCTTCACTGTGATACTGACTGCAAGGACACTGTTCCCAGACTGCTTCACTGTGATACTGACTGCAAGGACACTGTTCCCAGACTGCTTCACTGTGATACTGACTGCGAGGACACTGTTCCCAGACTGCTTCACTGTGATACTGACTGTGAGGACACTGTTCCCAGACTGCTTCACTGTGATACTGACTGCAAGGACACTGTTCCCAGACTGCTTCACTGTGATACTGACTGCGAGGACACTGTTCCCAGACTGCTTCACTGTGATACTGACTGTGAGGACACTGTTCCCAGACTGCTTCACTGTGATACTGATTGCAAAGACACTGTTCCCAGACTGCTTCACTGCGATATTGACTGTGAGTACACTGTTCTCAGACTGCTTCACTGTGATACTGACTGTGAGGACACTGTTCCCAGGCTGCTTCACTGCGATACTGTCTGTGAGGACACTGTTCCCAGACTGCTTCACTGTGATACTGACTGCAAGGACACTGTTCCCAGACTGCTTCACTGTGATACTAACTGCGAGGACACTGTTCCCAGACTGCTTCACTGCGATACTGACTGTGAGGACACTGTTTCCCAGACTGCTTCACTGTGATACTGACTGCAAGGAGCACTGTTCCCAGACTGCTTCACTGTGATACTGACTGTGAGGACACTGTTCCCAGACTGCTTCACTGTGATATCTGACTGTTAGGACACTGTTCCAGACTGCTTCACTGTGATACTGATGTGAGACACTGTTCCCAGACTGCTTCACTGTGATAGTGACTGCAAGGACACTGTTCCCAGACTGCTTCACTGCGATACTGACTGTGAGGACACTGTTCCCAGACTGCTTCACTGTGATACTGACTGCAAGGACACTGTTCCCAGACTGCTTCACTGTGATACTGTCTGTGAGGACACTGTTCCCAGACTGCTTCACTGCGATACTGTCTGCGAGGACAGTGTTCCCAGACTGCTTCACTGTGATACTGACTACAAGGACACTGTTCTCAGACTGCTTCACTGTGATACTGACTACAAGGACACTGTTCCCAGACTGCTTCACTGTGATACTGACTACAAGGACACTGTTCCCAGACTGCTTCACTGTGATACTGACTGCAAGGACACTGTTCCCAGACTGCTTCACTGCGATATTGACTGTGAGTACACTGTTCTCAGACTGCTTCACTGTGATAATGAGTGCAAGGACACTGTTTTGAGACTTGTTATCCTTTGCCCAATTGAAATCAGAATGCATGCTTTGTTTATGCTGCCGAGAATGACAAAGAGGTATGCAATAAGATTATTTATTGCTGTATGATACAAATATTCAGACTTTTGAAAGACTGCAAAATCTAACATCTAGATATGGGATACATTTTCCAAAATTAGGACAAAAAATGTACCAACCTGATATTGGCATTTTGTAGATGATATGAAAATAAAAACATGAAGCATTCATTTACTTTTCTGTTTACCTGAATTCCAAACTGTGGGTTGAAACAAAAAGAATTACATATGCCTTATCTACCTCTGCTGCCTAGACTCCATTAGACAAAGATAGATTGAGTCTCAGTCAATGCATCAGCTACTTGCCTGGTCTGTGTGAAAATAAAGAGATATGTCTGTCTATCTATCTGTATAAAACAAAGCTGAATGCATAAGCAAACGCCCTTAGATGGCTGTACAATATATACGAAACAATGGAAAATTGTAATCATAGAATCCTTACAGTGCAGAATAAGGCATTAGGCCTATTGAGACAGCACCAACAACAATCCAACAGCAGGTCCTATCCCTGTAATTTCATGTATTTACCCTGCTAATCCCCCTGACACCAAGGGCAATTCAGCATAACCAATCAGCCTAACCTGCACGTCTTTCGACTGTGAGAGGAAACAGAGGAAACTGACACATACACAGAAAGAGTGTGCAGATTCTGCAGAGACATTCATCCGAGTCTAGAATTGAACTTGGGTCCCTGGTGCTATGAGACAGCAGTGCTAACCACTGTGCCACTGTGCCATCCCAAATGATAATCCCAAATGATGTATGACTGAAAGTGACCTATAATATGGTTAATTTATGTGCATGATATAAATGGGAGAAGTTGCAAATGCTGCATTCTGAAAATAAATCCAAGCTCACAGATCACCTTCTGTACCAAAAGACAATTTGGGAATGCTACATGTGCCTGATGAAGAGTTACATTTTTATTTTTACTAATAGCAAAATAACTTGCACTGTGGTTTTGACTGAAATTCACAACCCTTTGTACTTGCATCTTTTAGTTGTTTGCTCATAATTCAAACTGAATAGCTTACTTACATCAAATTGTCAATTGCTTCTCAGCACTTCCAAGCCTGACATCAATTCCCCTCTGAATCCTCTTTCTATTAAAGTCAGATCACTATTTCAAATCTATCTTCATATCTTAGATCTTGTTATCAGAAATCATTTTAGATGCTTTTATCTCTGTAGTACACTTGTATTCTGCTGAGGGTACGTTTTCCAGATTGCACCCATTATCCCATTTGAATATCATGTAGCAACTTGGTAGAACACCAAGATTTCATCCCAACCTTAGCACCGGCAGAAGTGAAACTGTTAACCTCGAACCAATTCCATCAGTCTGACAATATAACTAAATGCACAAACAAAAATATTAGGGTAGGTTGTTCTGTGTCTAGCAACTAGGTGCCTAACCAAGAAGAAAATTAAAATATTATTGGGTTCTTCTCCTGCATGGTAAAGTGTAAAGTGTATTTGTTAGTGTCACAAGTAGGCTTACATTAACACTGCAATTAACACTGAAAATCTCCTCGTCGCCACACTCTGTTCGGGTATACTGAGGGAGAATTTGGGATGGCCAATGCACCTAAACAGTATATCTTTTGGACTGTGGGAGGAAATGGGACCATCCAGAGGAAACCTGCACAGACATAGGGAGAATGTGCAGACTTGCACAGATAGTGACCCAAACCGGGAATTGGACCCGGGTCGCAGGCGATGTGAAGCTGCAGTGCATTATTGGTGGTCCCATTCAAAATAACAGGAGAAAAATAACTGAAGAATAATCTTCATCAACTTGTGTGAGTTCCCCAGAGGACAAGCTGTTTCTTTCTTTAAAGCTGGGTTTGGTCTGATAAAATCAAAAATACAACAAAGCATCTGGGATTTTAGCACAGCAACTACAAAGGGATGTGGGGGCGTTGAGATGTGTTGATCATTCCGTGATGTCAGACATTATAGAGAGGCACGGTTCACAACCAGATGTTGTAGGTCTTGTGAAATAATGTATTTCAGATGAGTAGCTGTACCTTCTATTCCCTGGGACAACACTAATGTGGTGAACGTTATTTAGCAATGGCATTCAGTGTTAACATGTATGGGCTACCACCCGGAAACTGAACCAGAAGCCTACGTTATCAGAGAAAGATCACACAGATATTAGTTATAGACATACATAATTGCCAGAATATTATTGACACACTTTGTGTTTTGCCATTTCTATTCAATCATAGTTGGAAAAGGTGTTATTTCTTTGTACAAGAACAAGAGATTTCAATCGCACATAGTTTGTCACTGAGCTGCTTGATATTTAAAAATAAATATTAGGATTACTAACATTCTAAGATTTAGACTGTGTGCACTGTTAAAGGGATTCCAACATACTTTGAACACATGGAATGGGAAAGAGCCCAAGGACTGCTGTTTCAACATTCCTGTGCATTGTAACATTAATCCAAAGATAGCATAGACCACACAGCAGAGAATTCCTTTTTAGTTATTTATAAATCACCCTGTCACTCTGAACTGAAACAATCAGGCATTCCATCTGTAAGACATGGATTATTTTGTCAAGCAGACAAATATTCAATGGCAGCAGTCGTGCATGCCTTGCACTGTTCTTTCACATAGGGTGGAGTGTTGGCCTTAATAAAGAATGGATCAATTTGTCAGACAGAAACAATTGTACATCTTCCTTTTTTTATCATAATGGTTTAAAGTTTCCTTCACTGCTCTTTAACCATTATAGAACAAATATGACTGCAGGAGTGGCTAGATTAATATGGATCCCATTACATCCAATCCCAAATCTCTTACATCATTTTGCTTGTGGTGGGTTGCAAGTTAGATAAATGCTTCTAGCAATTTTTATCTGCTATACTCCTAAAAACTGGACTCTTGCATATTTTATAAAATGATTACAAGAACAAATGCAACACACAGTTGTTGGATGTTATCTTACAGCCTTTAAAAATAATCATGGGTCAGGACCCTGAGGCCACACCTGTAAGTATTGCACCCACTGCATTGATCTTCTGGAAAGGAACCTCAAGACTGGCCACTTATGATCTGCCAGCCAATTAAGGAAGACAAGTAGGTTTTCAAGGCTATAGGCCCAAGCAAAAGGCTTCCAGCCTACAAAAGGATGATTTTTCCAACACTACTGTGCAGGATGAGGACCATGAGAGTTTTATATTTTTAAATTTATATCCACAACTGCCAGTCAACATCAATGAAGGGGCGTAGCTACAGCCCACTGATTCATGTGCCTCCCTTGCCAGCTAAGCTGAAAAGGACCTTATGGACCTTCGACCACAGGAGCTGAAAAGAGCCTGACCCCCATCCAGCTACGAGTAAGCCATTTCCCTGCAACTATAAGGCTTTGTCCACGGCAGGAGGATGGTCTGCTGTCAAGAAGATTCTAGAAGTGCCCACAATCTGCCTACATTTTGGCACTTGATTATTCAAACTGACTATCCAAAGGTCCTGCCTTCAAGCCCACCTACGTAGATGAAAAAATCCTGCTGTTACGATCCAGTTAGGGATTGTTAAAATTTAAAGGGAAATCTGAAAACCTCATTTTAGAACATAGAACATAGAACATTACAGCGCAGAACAGGCCCTTCGGCCCTTGATGTTGCGCCGACCAATTAAGAAAAAGCAACGACCCTCTAACCTAAACCATTTCCTTTTCATCCATAAACCTATCCACTGACCACTTAAATGCCCCCAAACTTGGCGCATCTACAACTGCAGCAGGCAGGGCATTCCATACCCTTACCACCCTCTGGGTAAATAACCTACCTCTGACATCCATCCTATAACAAGCACCCCTTAATTTAAAGCTATGTCCCCTTGTACTAGCTTTCTCCATCCAAGGAAAAAGGCTATCACTGTCCACTCTATCTAATCCTCTGATCATCTTATATGCCTCAATAAGGTCTCCTCTTAGCCGTCTTCCTTCTAATGAAAACAACCTCAAATCCCTCAGCCTCTCCTCATAAGACCTTCTCTCCATACCAGGCAACATCCTGGTAAACCTCCTCTGTACCCTCTCCAATGCCTCCGCATCTTTCTTATAATGTGGCGACCAGAACTGCACACAATACTCCAAGTGCGGCCGCACTAGAGTTTTGTACAGTTGCAACATGATGCTGCGGCTCCTAAATTCAATCCCCTACCAATAAAAGCTAAGACTCCATATGCCTTCTTAACAACCTTATCGACTTGATTGCCAACTTTCAGGGATCGATGCACATATACACCAAGATCCCTCTGTTCATCAACACTATTAAGAGTCCTACCATTAGCCCTATACTCTATACATTTGTTATTTCTGCCAAAGTGAATTACCTCACACTTTTCCGCATTAAACTCCATTTGCCACCTCTCGGTCCAGCTCTGCAACTTGTCTAAGTTTCTCTGCAAACTATAACACCCCTCATCATTATCTACCACTCCTCCAACTTTGGTGTTATCTGCAAATTTAGTAATCCATCCTTCTATACCCTCATCCAGATCATTTATAAAAATTTTGATCAACAGAATAGCTGCAAGATTTCACAAAGCAAACATTATTGTATATAAAACACATAAATGAAACAAGCACCATTAACATAAATAGTTCCAACCTATATTATTATACTCTTATTTTACTTCTTATTGCGCCCAATAATCTTCTTATACTTTATGACATTTTGAAGTTATTTGGATCTGTCAGGGCCATCCAAAAGAATACATGGTTCTTTGGAAACTGACATTAATTCTCCTGAGTGTTCCAGCTATTCACGGAGGCAGAATTTTCACTAATTACCTCTTAACTGTGGATGCCTCATTTCTGTGTTCCAGTTGTCTTCTCAATACCTCCCAGTTAATTCTGCTTATTTCTTTCTTTTATCACAAGACTTGTGAGAACCATTGTAGATTCTTAACTAGCTTAAAACTAGGCAATCTTCCATCTTATGTTCTCTTATTAAATTCAAAGTGAGATTAAACTTTAATCATAGTTCACACAGGGAATGATGAAGTTGGCTTTTTCTCTGCTTATAGTGCAGGCCTAACAAGCTGTCATACTTTGACTATATTCTCTAAGTGAGCTGCAAGCTGCAAACACCAGGATCAAACTACAATTAGCACACTCAGATAAATTGAAATCAAAACCACATGAAGCTGCACCTATCCCCATATCAACATAGCATGCTTTGGGATGTCCTCAAACAGATTTCTAGATTAAATATCCCTCATTTAAAATTCCTTCTTTAATGTGATGAAAGAAATTAATTTTTAACAAGCAATGATTCCTTTTAAACAAAATTAATAATAAGCTATAACGTCTAAGTGGTTAAAACACTTCTCTAAAATGCATCTTGTTACAGTAAGCTGAGAGGTGAGTAAAAGGGGAAAATTATCCCATGCCTTTCACTATTTGTAATGCGATCTGTAATGATGCCCCACTCCATGGAGTTATTAGTATTTACAATAACTGGTGCAGCTATGAGATGCTTACTTCTGTCTGATTCTGTAAGCAGAAATCCATACACAGATAAATTAAACAAGGAAATCTCCCTGGACCTCCATAGCTCATCTCCATGACAATGTGACATACCTGCGATTTTCCAAACTAAAATGTAACCTGAAAATCCACTTTGATTCTGGGACCCATGTGAATATTTGTTTTATCTCTAATTGGTTAACTATCTTCTCTCCATACTCCTTTGTTTCACCAAGAGGCATCTTTTGTTACAAAGATGCTTTTAACTTCTTTCATCTGGGAACTACATTTAAAAATCCAAATCCCTGATTGAAATAACTGTACATCTCTGTCCCTATAGAAAGCTCAAAGATCGGTCATTCAAGGTTTAAGTTTTCTCCCTTCTCACTATGTTAATAAATAAACACTGGTTTCCCTGTTTCAGCAAATACCTCAGGTATTGTTTATCAGTTTCTCAAACAAGGCTCTGATGATGTATCATCCAGACTCTTAGCACAGGCTCTATTCCCTCTCCATAGATGCTGTCAGACTTGTTGAGGTTTTCCAGCATTTTCTGTGTTTATGTTTCCACTTGTGTCACATTTAACACTTTCATTCTCAATATAATAATTATATTTCTAAGCTGCATTCATCAGCAATCAGATATTAAGACATAACTAAAATATGAATACAATTTTTATTTCCCCCAATTCATGCATTGAAAAATGCATTGGAAAAGCTCCTGCAGTAAGTATCTGATTAACCCATTCTGAATAATTTAGAATGTTTAGACACGTCTAAGAATGAAGACATATTTGGGAGATACTGTTAAGCTATAGATTTAACGATAACTATTTCATATAATAAACTGTAGATTCGGTTAGACTAAGATTCTGAGCTTGTGAGGAAGAAATGATTGAACCTTGTGATTATAGTGACCTCATGTGGAGAACATTTGTAAAACAGCATAATTGCTCCAAGTGTTAGTTTTGGCATTGCTGCTATTTTCTACAGCTGCTCTACTATGTTAACCCTACATATCATTAAATGTAGGCTGAATATGTCTGAGGGTGATGTCATAACATTGTGGGTGGAAAATTCATTTGGCCTGATTTCTGGGTGCCAGGGGTCAGGATTCATGCTGTGTGCACGCCTGTTCAGATCAAGACATAAAATTCATCCACCCACCTCGTCTGAATGTTTTCAGCCCTAGTTGTTGGCCTTTCAGTGCTAGTCTCCTCTGAACACTGCCAGCAGCCTTTTCATACAGCGGGAGATGTTGGCAGCATTGATATACACCATGTGGTACTGATAGTCAGCTTTTTCTTAAAGGCAGACTGTCTCTTGAGAAGAGGTGGAAAAATATTACTGCAATAGAAATTATTGCATTCAAATCACAATGCATAAGAGGGATCAGGCTTGAGAGGAGTGACACTGAACGTATTAATGATGCAGGTGGGCAGGAAGAGAGACTCCATAAAGGGGGGCCAGGAGACCCTCAATTCCAAAAGTCTGAAAGCCAAAGCATCAGAGCACAAGAGGTTGAATGATCTCAAGCAAAGGAGAGGCGATAGCCAGTGGTATTATTGCTTGACTATTAATCCTGAAACTCAACTAATGTTCTGGGGATCTAGGTTCGAATCCTGTCATGGCAGATGATGGAATTTGAATTCAACAAAATAATCTGGAATTAAGAATCTACTGGTGACCATGAAACAATTGTTGATTATCAGAAAAACCTATCTGGCTCACTCATGTTCTTTAGAGAAGGAAATCTACTATCCCTAATGGCCTACATGTGACTCCAGAGCTGCAGCAATGTGGTTGACTCTTAACTGTCCTCGGGCAGTTAGGGATGGACAATAAATGCTGGCCAGCCAGTGACGCCCATGCCCCGTAGATTAATAAAAAAAGATCGGTGCCAGTGAATGTATCTTCATGACACTTCCTATCCACCAAATCACCAACTTCTTCATTCTGCTCAATGCACTACACCTCCAGCACTGCCTATGATTTAAATACTTCTCCACCTTGCCCTCACTTACCTACGAATGCTGTCAGCCTCACACACACCTCGCATTGCCTCCACACCTATTAAGCTATTCAGCTGTGGCAAGATCATCATTGAAACAACGCTACACAATTGCCAATATTCTGCCCTTCTTGCGGGAGAAGGTGTTTTCTAGGCCTCTCTTATAAGTTATATAAGTGGGATGTGGGAAATATAACAGAAAGCAGTTAAAATGACTTGTTTGAAATTGACAGAAAGTTGAGAAATGTGCATGTGGATCACATTATCCCAGCAATGGGATTCAGTTGATCACAAGCTCATACCAGAGTGTGAACCAATTCAAGTTCCCATGTCTGACATTATCAATTTTGGAAAAAGTAACAGGGACACTTGGCTGGGTGATGCTTGAAAGCCAAACAGTCCAAAATCTGATTCTACACCAAAACCTGGAAGAAGCTCAAAACTTGATTTGGGGATGTAATTTTAAAAAGTCAGTTGTAATCATGCCCAGCATGCATATTCACAAGTATTTGTTCATTTGGCTTAATACCGATGAAGTTTTGCAGTTAGTGAGACGGAAGTGGTTTATTAAGAATATTTTCTTTCTAACGGGGCAGGGTGGAACGGGGGGAATAATGTGATTATTAGTGCTGTGAGAATATGCAGTTTGCAGTGATATCCGTAAACACTTGAACAGTCCATCGTGGTGTTCTTCTCGCTATGCGAATGTCTCTCAATATGTAGCAGCTGGTTGGCCAGGCAGTTTCCTGTCACCATGAAGGAGCATGGGGGTGTCGGGTTCCAACTTGGCAAAGGATATGGTGCACAGCTTGCTCTCTCTGCTTTCTCCTCCTGTCGCGCTGCAGACCCAAAGGCAAGGCCACTGCTGCTCCCCTACAATGTGTATGGGTTACATGTTCCTCTGCCATCCCTTTAAGGATGTGATAATACTCTCTCGCAAAACATCTCTGAAAGTTTTTGAGTGCTTTCAGACATTTTGCAGTCCAAAAGGTTCCATAAATTGCACTTATCTATAGGCAGGAAACGTCTTCCTTTAGGAAATACTTCCTTGGATAGCCCTTTGGGATTGAAGGTATTTTGTTTTGACTATGATTGGATGGTTTCTGGGATGGCTAATAAGCCTGATGGGTGTTCTTCAGACTCTGCCATCAGTAGGACAGGTGGTGTTTGGAGGGGGAGACAGAGGAGTTGTTTGGAAGTTTGTGTGCGTTCGTCAGGTCTTAGCATGTTCCAAACAAAAGGCCTCGATGCCTTTACTGGCTGCCTGAATGAGCTTCCTCCATTTTTGTCAGTCACAAACCAGGGACTCCCATAAATTGATGGAGATGTTTGACATCTTCAAAGGTGCTGTGAAGACATCCCGCAAGTGTTTCTGTTATCCTCCTGGGATTCTCCTGCCACTACTGCAGGGCCTAGTTTGCGGCTACAGGTAATGGAATTGTTCACAGGACATGCAGTGTACAAAATTTAAATCCTCGTATGACATCAATGGATTTGGCTCTGTGCCATCTGCAGAGTGGCAATTTGGCATTTTGGCTTTATGCAGTGTGTGCACACAGATCAATGAAGAATGTCTTGCAGACTGGGTGAGATGCGATCCGTGCTGCTAGTTCCCTCTGGCGAAGCAAGTTGGCCTGTATTAGATGCTAGCTGAATGAATGTCACACCCAATGTTTCTAAGTTAGAGTGGGTTAGAGTCAGATATGTAGATTAGTTATCAGACACGGTTCATTTTCTTTCCTCCTTAATGCTGTATGGATTTTATGAAACCTACAAAAAAGAACCTTTTGACCAAAACTTCCTTCAAAATTGGCAGTATTTTGGTTGTAAACTATACAATTTTTGTGAGGATGATTTGAAGCTGAAGATCTTGATAGATCTTGTGTAGCCCAGTAATAGTGTTATATATACAGCCTGAAACTAAAAGATCAGTGTTTCAGTCATACCGCATGACATTTCCTGGGGACAATTCAAAATCCTTCTTGCGCGTTGAATGACTTTGACATGTTATGACTGCGTGTGTTTGCAAACAGTTATTCATTATGGACAGATTCATCTTTTTATGAGCTTTTAGATTTCCTAACCTTTCCCTGGAACAGAAGTATAATAGTATAATTTTTAACAGTGATTTTACGCTAGCAGTTAAATATTAAATGAAACAAGCTCCCTCCATTGGTCACACAACTTGCCTTAACTTGATTTCCTATCTAGAAACAAACCACTCGATATCACTGAAACTCATAGCTGTGCAGAATCAGGGCAAAATGTGGCCATGCATAATAAGTTGGATGCAGAGTTGAAAACAATGCATACTAATTAGGTGGCTAATTTTTAAAGTTAAAGCTTATTTATTAGTCACAAATAAGCCTTACATCAACACTGCAATGAAATTACTATGAAATTCCCTGAGTTGCCACACTCCAACATCTGTTCGGGTCAATGCACCTAACCAACTCATCTTTCAGACTGTGGTAGGAAATCGGTCTGTCTGGAGGAAACCCACGCAGACATGGGGAGAACACGCAAACTTCACACAGGCAGTGCCCCAAGCCAGGAATGGAACCAAGGTACCTGGTGCTGTGAGGCAGCAATGCTGATCTTTGTGCCACTGTGATACCCATTAAGGTGTTAAGGTTATGCTGGAGGAGGGGGTAAGGAGATGTAACGACTGAGATGCCCCAGAGTTCGGTTTTAAAAGAACTACTGTTTACAGTTTACATCAGTGACTTGGGACTGAATCTAAGGGAGCTGCCCGGAGGGGAAATGAGGTGGACGAAGGCAATGAACTATGTGGGAGGTGAAATGTCAACTGACTAACAAGGGAATGAAACTTGGAAAGTAAATTGGTGGCAGATTAAAGATGGAGCCAACAGTAAGCAGTGGGAATCTATTTTTAATGCATTAGCATGTCAAGTATTCTCACTAATATACATGGTTGCCAGATTAAATTGCACTTTTGTGATGAAGTTGGAAGCAAATGAGGAACACAAACCATCCAAAGCACAACTGCCTAAAGATGGCATGCAGCAGATGAGGTCCTGGTAGAGTTGGAAGGAGTAGAAATTTTCTTTGTGTGGGGATCAAGGGAGGGGAGGCCGAGCTGATGCTTTAAGCTGGGGTGGCAGGTATCCAGGAGGCCAGAGCATGGCAGGGAGTTCAGGTCACGGCAGTCCTAAGAACGGCTGTGCGGATCAGAGGGAGGTGGCTGAACGAAATGAGAGAAAGTCAGTCGCTATCAAAAGCAGCATAAGCATAATAGAGGGGAAGTTAAGATGATTGAGGGCGTCACTGGTGAGGCTGGGAGAGTCAACAGTATCAGAAACTAAGTCATGGATGATAGAGGAAGGATCGGTATTGGCGTAAAGCAACGTTGATGGTGACGGAGTTCAGAGGCGGGCAGTTGGTGATGAGGGGCAACTTTATGCTAACAGTTGATCAAGGGAGATGGCGAGTGACTTGAGAACCATGGAAGACAGGTCTAGGGTAATGGAGAGAAGATCGAAGGGAGGGTGCAGACAGGTGTTGGTGGGGTGGGGGAGGACAGCAGTTCAAATTCAGATTTCTCCTTTCAGACATGCAGAACAATGATGCTGATTTGCAGAGAATGGGTGTCTGTCCAGATGCCATATAAACATAGTGTTTGGATATACCATACAATAAGGGTGGACTCAGCGCCTTCTTGCCTGTTGCTCCACAGAACTGGCTGAGCCTTTGACTGTGAATAACTAAGTGGCTGGCTGCTGTGGGATTGTGAGTGGCCGATCATTCCACCACCAAGCTGAAGTTCCACTCACTTCCACTCTTGTTGTTGGGTCAATTGCCCGCTACAAGATTCTGCCATTGGATTCCAAAATTCACTGTAAATTCATTAAAATTTCATACCATGAAATCAAATTCATCAGCCAAAAAGGGCTAACCAAAATATGAATGAACCGATTAAGATTAAAAATTAAGATTTAAATATTAAGATCAGTCTCGTTCTTCCTGAGCATGAAGCTGATTACACTAACGATTCAGGGCTGTTATCACTGTGAGAGGCAAGAAATGGAAAAATTAATTGGTGGCCAAATGAATTTGGGATGGCACAGTGGCAGCAATTAGCACTTCTGTCTCACAGCTCCAGGGATCAGAGTTCGATTCCTGGCTGTAGTCACAGTGTGGAGTTTGCACATTACCCCCATGTCGACATGGGTTTCATCTGAGTGCTCCGGTTTTCTCCACAGTCCAAAAACATGCAGGTTAGGTGCATTGGCCATGCTAAATTTCCCCTTAGTGTCCTGGGATGAACAGGTTAGAGGGATTAGCAGGATGTATATGTGGGTTTACAGGGATAGGGTCCAGGGATTGCTGTCAGTGTAGGCTTGATGTGCCAAATGGCCTCCTTCTGCACTGTAGGGATTCGATAATTTTTATGATCCAAATGAATCACAACTTCTAAACTCAGCTGAGAGCAAGCAAAACCCAAGAGTTGACACATTTGTGCTTTTATAGTAACACACTGAGTAAGAGAACTCTTCAAGCTGTCGACCCAGACAGTCATTGCTGAAATGTATCTTTCTAGATGAGTGCGATTGCCACTGCAGTGAAGCCTGCCAAGGACCAGCAAGCATGTCATATTCCTTTGTCTCCAAGTCAACAGTGATGCCATCTTGAAATTCAGAGAGCTCTTAAAGTAGAGCCTACACTTATATAAAATTTTAACCAGGGATCAGAATTCCACTCATCCAGAACAATTTGGAGCCAATGTGATAAACCTAATGAAAAATTATCTGTCCCCAGAGAAGAGAAGTTCTGAACTATTGGAGTACATAAGGTCTAAATAGAAAATCAGAAATAGTCTGGTTTGGTGACCTTGCTGGTAAAATAATCCTATTTTGTTTTGCTGGCGGCTGAAATTGTTCTCCCTTCATAGCGGCTTTGGAGCTGCAGGCTCCTCGCTGACTGGTGAACAGTGCCAGTTTGTGTGCTCTGCATATTGTACACCTGCGTTTTCCATGGCCAACGCTATCTCCATTGCTTGCTTGAAATTTATGTCAACCTGTGAAAGCAATCTGCATCAAATAGCATTTTTATTCGTACCATAGACTAACCTATCCCATAACATGTCATGCAGGGTGAGTCCAAAATTACAACACTCCAATAACTGCCTTAGTTTAGGAGGTGGGTTTCAATCGATTTGCCTGGTGCTCTTGCCCTCAAATTAAATTTGACACTCTGGAGCTTTCCTGATGGTTGAGGTTGCAGTCGAGCCTTCAGTAAATCCATGAGCTCTTCAAATGTTTTGGAGTCAGATATACTTAGGGCTAAAAGACTGCGAATAAAGTTATAGGTCTGAGTTCCACAAACACTAAAGAGGATTGTTTTGCATTTTGCCTAATCCGTTATTTTGCTTGCTTGGAAATAATATCAAGGCATTCAGCATATTGTATCCAGTCCTCCGTGGAGGAGTCAAATGGATCTATTCACCCAAAAGAGCAGCATTCTGCTGAGTCCCTTTTTTTTAAGACTTCGATTACAACAGGATATTCACAGATATCTGACCAGATGTAATATCAGGATAACTTATCCTTGCCATCAGATGTAAAGGTGCACTTTCACAGACTTTACTAGTGAACACAAAAGGTATTTGTTGATAAGAACTGTACAACAGCTGCATTTTTAAAAAATTCATTTGTGGGACATGGGCATCAGTGGTTGGCGAACAATTATTGCCTATCCCTAGTTGCCTGAGGGCAGTTGTGAATGAATCACATTGCTGGGGTTCTGGAGTCACACATAGACCATATCAGGTACGGACAGCAGATTTCCTTTCCCAAAGGACATTCGTGACCCAGATGTGATTTTCTGACAATGGTTATCAGTAGGTTCTTAATTCCAAGAATTTTTTTAAATTAAATTCACATTCCACCATCTCCCATGGCAGGATTTGAACCTGGATCTCCAGAACATTAGCTGAATTGCTGGATTAATAATGCAGTGATAATGCCATTAGGCCAGCACCTCCTTGTGTGGGCTGCAGCTTGCTCCCTAAATGCCTGGGAGCTTTCCCCAGCCTTGGAGATGATTGAGTTCTGAGATCACCACAATCACGTGGAAGTAAGTGAAGTCCCTTTTCATGCTACTTCCATTGGGAAAGTGATGAAAACATTCACTCTGGCAAATCAAGCATCTGCCACATGCATTATGTATCAATCCAGTACAGTTTGATTAATTTGGCATATATCGCCTGAAGCTGCATAAAAGCTTAATGATCACGTTCATCTTCACAGCCACTGATAAAGCCGTACCGAGCATTGAATTACTCTGAAAGTCCAGCTGCCAGTGAGCACATACTTCATGGTTGTTTCCCTGGTGATGAAGCAATGGTTGTGAAAGCTGTGTCTTTGTGTGCATATCTAGCTGATAGGATGAAGATGTGTGCAGCAGCCCATCCCTAATCTTGAAGAACAGGCTTCTCTGAACCTCCTGGCCAAACAAATAGAGAGAAATTGCCACCTCCTGACTGACAACTGAAATTGCAGTTTCCAGGAGCAGGAAAATAGTAGCACAAAAAAAACTAAATTTAGAAAAGCTGATCGGCTCTAAAGTGAAAGGATAAAAAGGGGGCGGGAAATCAAAATGCAGGATTGCAATCTTGCATCAACGACAATCACCTTGAAATATAAATTCCAAATGATACCCTTCCCTCAGTTGTTCTTTTTTCACTTGCTGGTGAAAAAGCTGCAAAATAATGCCAACAATTACTCCAAATTGATAGGATATAATTATGAGGCTTTTAAGGAAGCTTTCACGTGTGAGAAGGTTGCCCAGGAAACATCATCTGCCTGAGAAATGGCACAGAGTACAAATCAGGTGAGAGACATGCCTGAGGCCTGAGCACTCAGTTCTTGCAGTCCGGTTTGCCCCATATTGGATGGCACAGTGGAACGGTGGTTAGCATTGCTGCCTCACAGCACCAGGGTTTGATTCCTGCCATAGGTGACTGGCTATGTGGAGTTTGCCCATGTCTGTGTGGGTTTCCTCTGGGTGCTCTGGTTTCTTCCCACAGTTCAAGGATGTGCATGTTAGGTGGATTAGTGGCACTGTGGTTAGCATCGCTGCTTCACAGCACCAGGGAACCTGGTCGATTCCCGGCTTGGATAATTGTCTGTGTGGATTTTACACATTTTTCCTGAGTCTACGTGGGTTTCCTCTAGGTGCTCCAGTTTCCTCCCACCATCCAAAAACCTGTGGGTTATGTTGATTGACTATGCTAAATTGACGTTAGTGTTAGGGGGGTGACAGCGGGATTAGTAGGGCAAATATGTGGGGTTATAGGGATAGGGCTCAAGTGGGATTGTTTTAGGTTTGATGGGCCAAATGATTTCCTTCTAGGATTCTAAATTGCCCCTTAGTGACCGAAATGTGTTGATTGGATGGATTAGCTATAGTAAATGTGTGGGGTGACAGGAATAGGATGGGGCAGCGGGCCTGGATAAGACAGTCTATTAGAGGATTGGTGCAGACCCAATGGGCTGAATGGCTTCTTCTGCACTATCAAGATTCTTAATAATGTTAAGAATTAGAGTTACCAATTACTATTGCAATGGATCAGAAAATCATCCCCACAAATGGTAAGTGAATGCTCTTTTAACAACTGCTCAGTTCTTGGGTATTAATCGAAAAGTAATAAATATAAATTATAGATATTGAAGATTTTGAATTGGAAAGACAGTTTATAAAATATGAATACGTTTTAGCCTAGTTTGCATATAATGACCACTTGAGGGAGCACTTGGATTTTAAGAACACATTATTACCTTGAATCTTCACAAACCTTTCTCCTTCCTCCAGAACCTCCAGTATTTAATTCCCTCCGCCTATTCACGTATATTATAATAAAATTCAACATCTGTAAAGTAAGCCAAAAAATGTGTCCACTTATTGTAGCAATTCAACCAAAAGCCAATTTCCTGTCACCAACACCCTTCATTGCGCACCAAAAGGGCTGCGACTGTGGCTTACGGTCAGATAATCTCTACCTGAGGACCTACAACACCAGTCCGGGTAAAGTAACAGATTTAAACATTCCCTCATTCGGAAGTCCGTCGAAGACAGGACTGGGGTCAGACGGGGTAAACCAAACAGGGGACCGTCTTTTTCGGAGGGAGCTTCGCAGGAATACTAACTCAGGTTCCACTTCAACCCGAAGGCTCACTTCTTCAGCCTCCTACTCTGAGTCCGTACCTTCACTATCTGGAGAGGCTAGCGCAGAATCAGCTTCAATCTGAGGGTAGGCACGGGCTGTAGCTACCTCAGTGGTTGGCCGGTAGGCCCTGCCTGTGCAAAGACTCCCTGATCCTGAGATGGTCCAAGTGTTTTTTTAGGGTTTCACTCTGAACTTCGACCTTGTAAGATATTGGTGCCATTTTTTCCGTAACTATCCCAAGGACTCATCAGGGACCATCCCCAAAGCTCCTTAAGCGAACCAGATCACCCATTGCAAAAATTCTTTCTGTCCTTGAGGAATTGTAATTTCTTTTTAGATTTTCTTAAATCTTAGATTTTCTGGGATTCCAGCATCCCCACCAAGTTTGGGAACAGCAGGCTCAATCTGGTGCCATTAACAGCTCTGCTGGAGCAACAACTGCTGTTATGTGCATTTTGATCCTGTAATCAAACAAAAATCAGTTTAGTCTCCATGCATGCTGTTGGTTATTTCTTCATGCCATTTTTGAAGGTTTGAACTGCCCATTCTACCAGTCCATTTGATGACAGGTTATAAGATGTTGTTCGGACATGTTACAGCTTGAAGTACTCACTGCTAGTGCTGTTATCACAAACCAACACTTCCAGTACTCCATGTATACTGTAGCCTGAGCCATCGCGGAATTCAAGCCATTTGGAGCATGTGTCCACCATGATTAGAAACCATAAAGGGATCCACAAAGTTCACAAGCACACACAGCCATGTCCTGCCAGACCACTCCTATGAGTGTAGGAGGCTGAGGAAGAGAGTTTTGGATTTTCCTGGTACAGATCTTTACCAAGTCTGTGATGTCGGAGTCAAGACCAAGCCACCAAATGTAAACCTTTGCCAGCATCTTCATTTTTGGTACTCACAGGTGGCCATTTTGTAGTTCCCTTAATACTGAGCATCTTCCTGGGGACTAAAACAATTACTCAGGACTCCAAAGAATAATCCCATCTTCAACACTAAATTCTAAGATTTCTTAATGGCAGAGGGTTTAATTTCTTCAGAGGGTTGTTCTTGAAATCCATCATGTAGGATTTTGTGCCTTTTCTGGATAAGACTGGAAGTTTAATCTGCCTTGCTGACACTGGCAAATTCTCCAAAATGTTAAAGTCATCACAATCTCTTCCAATGCTGGTAAAGGAGCAAAAGCTTGTGGGCAATGGGAGGTGCGTCCACATTAGCTATCCGTGTTCCAGCAGATAGCCATAGGCTTCCAATAAGGTCTAACACTCTATCTGAACGGAAGTGATGGGGAATTTGCTTTGTCCCCTTTGAATAGGCTCAATAAGTGTTTATGGTCGGTAACTACAAAAAACATTGGCTGTAGACATATTCATTAAACTTCTTCATATCAATGACTACTAACCTTTCTTCTTAATTTGAGAATATCTTCACTCTGCATCTGAATGCATACTCGAAGGGCTTTTCCATTCTGCTGTTTCAGCAATGTGATAGCATCATATAAACCCCGTACGTGGAAACATTGCATGTTAATAGAAGTTCTTTCTCAGGGTTGAAATGGGCCAGTAAGTTAGATGACAGTAACTAATGTTTAATTTTAGTGAAAGTCTCTGGCTGCGGTGCTTCCCAGGATCATCTCTGGTATTTTTGTGGTCAGACGCTCATGGGAGCTAGCATGGAAACCAAACTCAGGATTGATTTTCCATAATAATTGATTCATCCCAGGAAGGATTTTAGCTCCGTGGTGTTCCTTCGTGCTTCCTTGATGGCCTTTATTTTATCCTCTGCAGGACATAACCCCTTGCCATTACTCGGTAGCCTCAATCAGTTACTTTGGCTGCTTGGAAAATGCATTTCTCTTTCTTCAAGCAAACTCAAGCTCTGAAAAATCTCTAAGGCTTCTTCAAGGTTGGCCAGGCGTTCCTGTTCTGACCATGATGAGATCTAAGTATGCTACTATCTTGGATGGCCCTAGAAGGAAGTTCTCTATAACTCTTCGGAAGATGGCACATGCTGATAAAACCCTAAATAGCAAACAGGTATATACATATGTGTCGATCATCACATATTTCCAGGAGGACTCTTCCAGTTCAAGCTGAAGATAGGTGTAGCTCATGTCCAACTTGGAAAATGTCTTGCCACTTGTTAACTTGGCGTACGAATATTTGATTTGTGGTACGGGTGCCCATTGAGTTTGGAAACCCAATTGACTGTTAATTTATGGTCCCTTCAAACTTTAACTGATTTGTCGAGCTTAAGATCATGGACTACAAGCACAGCACATTTGGCTCAGACTTTTCAAAGTGCCCTGGTTCAGTTTCCAACTTCTTCACATTGGAGTAAGGGACTAGTCTTGCTCTGAAATACCGAGGAGTAGTGTCGCATTCAATATAGCTCTTGCCCTTAGCTCTTTCTATTTTTCTTAGATCCTCTAAAAATCTCCAGGGTATCGACTAATCATTATATACAGTTCCGCTATCCCCCTGCCCCCAGCCTAGCCTGAAGGTCACCAACCAGTTCAGCCAGATGTGCTGCAGCCAATCTGTTCCCATTATGCTTGATTTATGTATAACAATGAATGGGATACAAACATTGCTGGCTACAAGTTATTGGGTCAATTATCTTACTTTTAATTTGAAAGTAATAAACCAGGCAGCACAATGGCACAATGGTTAGCAGTGCTGCCTCACAGTGCCAGGGACCTGGGTTCAATTTCCATCTTCAGTCAATATCTGTGTGGAGCTTGCACATTCTCCCCGTGTTTGTGTTGGTTTCCTTCGGTTGCCCCAATTTCCTCCCACAATCCAAAGATGTACGGGTAGAGTTGATTGGCCGTGCTAAATTGCCTCTTAATATCAGGGGGACTTGCTAGGTTAAATGCACAGAGTTATGGGGATAGGGCCTGGTGGGATTGTGGTTGGTGGAAACTTGATGAACCAAATGGACTTCTTCTGCACTCTAGGATTCTATGGTTGCATGATATTCCCCCATGTAGGTGATTAGACTAGCCTTTGTATCTTCCAATCTCAGGAGCTGGATGCCCAGTTGGTGCTTTTAGATCTGTTCTCTGATAATGGAGGCTGCTGCTTTTGTATCCTTGTCCATCTTCAAATGATGGCCATTCATTTGTAATTTTACCATTGTCAGGGCAACTTTCGTTATAATAATGTAATTCAGCTGTGGTGTATTTGTCACTTGAAGAGGGGATACCTGCATGATATGCTCAGGCACTGGCCTTGGCTTTCTTCCAAGGCAGTATGCATTGTGCCTATTCCTGAAACATTGCTGTGGCTATATCCTTTGAAAGTCAATAATCCATCATCTGCCAACTGCACCTTTCTGGAGTATGTTTCCTAATACTCTTGGGGTTGTCACTGCTTTTTCTTGACTGTCTGATAATGACATTGGAGTTTCTAATCGAAAGGGGCCATTTAATATCTGATTTTCACTGGGGACTGAATACACAGGATCCCTCCCCATAATTGGAGTTCATTGCTGCTTCGTGTCCTTTGTAGAACCCAAACTCCCTAATTCCACAGCTTTTTTAAAGTCCAAATTGGGTTCTGCCAACAGCTTATTTTGAATGGTTTGGTTGTTTATGTCATATTTCAATCTGTCCAGCATCATTTCATTAAGAAACTTTCCAAATTCGCAATATTCAGCTAATTTCAGCAACCTAGCCAAGAATTCAATGACAGATTTCCCAGGTGTTCTGCTAGACATGTTGAAACGATATTGCTGGAGAATTACAGGGGGCTTGGGTCATAATGATTTTTTAATCAGGTTTACCAGCTTATCAAATACTTTTGAGTCAAGGGCATTCTCATAGGTGAGACTCCTAATCACACTGAACATCGGGTCCCTGCATGCTGTTAGCAATATTACTTCTTGTTTCTCATCTCCTTCAATGTTGTTAGCAGGGAAGAAGTAAGGCATGTGCTCAAGATATTGAACCCAGTCTTCCTCACTGACATCATTGGGCTCTGGTTTTCTAAAAAGAGGCACAAGGGTTTTGTCTTTCTGGAGAATATTCTTGACTAATGGAGTTCAGAGGGAAAAAAGAAATCTCCTTATTGCCAATATTGTTATCCAGCCAAATCACAATTTCCTGTCACCAACTGCTTTAATATATCCCAAAACCAAGGGCCTTGCCTGCAACTGACATTCAGGTAGTCTTCACCTTGGGATCTATAACAATCATCTGAATGCAATAAGGGATTTAAAACCCCTGCTGACTGTCGCCCAACGGATCAGCCTCTGCTTGTTCAATAAGGTAGAGAAAGCTCATGGGGAAGTCTATTGATGATCCACTGTGGCCTCTGTGGCTGCCATAGCCAGTTATTGAAATGAAAATTAACATACGCCTGAATTTGTCAGAAGATTTCTTTCCTGCCAGCTGCCAACCCCACAGTGAATTCAACACTCGAATGAGCATCAACTGACTACAAGTGGTATTTCTGCTACTCACCCAGAAGAAAGTTATGCCTTTGAGAGTTGCCAGCCAATCTAACTAGCTGGAAGCTCTCTAGTCCCTGCATTGCAAAGCTGCAGTGGACAGAAGAGAGAGTCCTGGAAGAGGTCAGAGCCTAAGTGCAAGGAATGGATGCCAAGGTAAGTTTAAGGGGAAAGTCTGGGCTGGCATGAAGTGGTAACAGGGGAGAGGTCAGGGGAATGGGGGAGTGCAGTGAGGAAGGACCAGGAGCCTCTGGATTTTAACAGATGGGGGACCCCAGGCAGAAAGGTGCTTCTGATTGAGGCATCCCTTATTTTCTCACCTGAGGTCAGGCCAATGGAGTTTTGGGCTTACCCCCATATCAGATCAATCCTCCTACCATCCTAGAAAATTGAGGCTAGGGATAAAATGGCCTCCATGTTGTCAATAATAACACAGGAAGTTACTGAAGAAATTATAAAAGTACTAAAATGTACACACGCACACACACGCACACACACGCACACACACACACACGGATATACAAAGAGTGGCTCCAAGAACAAAATGATACTTTAAAAGATAAATCAACATTAGTAATATTTGGTGGAGGCTTGATATGTTTTGAAGTTGAGGTATTGCATTGTCTGAACTGAGGTCTTGGGGTTGTAAAGTTGTCTCTGCACTGTGATGGCTTCCACTGTCAAATTGCCAGAGATTGCTTCAACAGGTGAACTAAACAGGTGGAAACAGGATTTACAGCGAGGAAAGAGATTCCTTACCATCAAAGTCCTTTAGCTGCCTAGTTCCTTTTATTCATTTACGGGATGTGGGCATCGCTGGATAGGACAGCATTTATTGTCCATCCTTAATTGCTTTAAAGTGGTGGTGAACTGCCTGCTTGAACCACTGCAACACACGTGGTGTAGGGATACCTATAGTGCTGTAGAGAGGGTGTTCCAGGATTTTGACCCAGCAACAGTGAAGAAATGGTGATATATTTCCAAGTCAGGCTGGCGAGTGGCTTGGAGGAGAACTTCCAGGCAGTGGTGTTCCCATGAGTCTGCTGCTCTTGTCCTTTTAGATGAAAGTTGTCATGGGTTTGTAAGGTGCTGTCCGAGGAGCTTTGGTAAATTCCTGCAGTATATCTAGTAGATTGCACACACTGCTGCCACTGTGTGTTGATGATGGAGGAGTTAATTTTTGTGGAAGGGATACAAAACAATCAGGTTTCTTTGCCCTGGTGTTATTGAGCTCTTGTTGAAGCTTCAATCATCCAGGCATATGGGGAGTATTCTATTGTACCTTGTAGATGATGGAAAGGCTTTGGTGAATTAGAAGGTGTGTTATTGCTGCAGGATTCATAGTCTGTGACTTACTTAGCCATGGTTTTTATGGCTAGTTTGCTTCCACTTCTGGTCAATGGTACCTTCCCAGGATGTTGATAGTGGATGTTCAGTGATAGTAATGCAGTTGAATATCAAGTTACTTTACAGTAAGCCAATTTGTTAGATGTGTTTCTCTAGCTCTTCTCTGATTGAAGCCTATAATAAGATGGTTCTCTGTGGATCTGCCTTTTCCGATGCATCTTGCAGGTAAGCAAGGCAGATACCATTACCATGTGACATATTGAACAGTGCAGTCATCTCCCAACTAAAGCATCAACACTTCAAGCAGGCCTTCCCCCACCTGTGGTCTTTAGCTTTTGTCTTGGCGAGGAACAATTAATATTCTTGCAATGATGCATCAACAAGAACTCATTATTTCTTGGACCAGACCACAGTGAACCTTTATAAAATAAAGGATTGTCTTTTGTCCTTTCAGAAAATGAGACCCAGTCTAAAATCAACTGAGTGGTAGCTTAAAACAATTTTGATTCAGTCAGTTTGAAGTTTTTTTTTAAAAAATGCAACCTTTAAAACAGTTTTTCTAAACATTTATAACATCATAACTGTGCATTGTAACACATAACTGAAAAGTGAGACTTAGAGAGAGCAGACCAACAGGGTAATCTGTTCAGGAATATAGAACTAATCTTGAAGTGACAGGAATCCTGCATTTGACCCTTTGTTTTAAAAATTGTCACAATTCAAAACCTCTGTTAACTTTAAAGGAATAAGCAAACAATTTGGCCAATGGTTTGAACTCAACATGACTTCTTATCCTGATATTGGTCAGATAACACCTTATCTTTGATTTACAATTAGGTGTTTGATTTATAATTAGGTTTTTTTGATGCCTTGATCTATTAAGCATTCTATATCATAGGGATACCTGTATTTTATAGGTGGGGTTCCACTCCCCCCATACCCATTCCTTGGTAAGTTTTCCCTGCTGTGGATGCAACGAGCCATGAGCTGCCAATAGGTCATCCAGCTCAGCCAAGATCTACAGGATTCTACATAGCTATCTCTGCCCTGCCATCAGGGAATCTGCCACTGTGGGCAGGCGGGCGGGTGGGGAAGCAGGGTGGTGGAGGATTGAGTTCAATGGGACTGGAAGATCTCACCAGTGGGAAGGGCTGGAAAATCCTGTCCAATGTTTTATAATTGATCTGAGAATCATTGTACAAGGGAAGATAACTTCAATCTGTATCCACAAGGAGGTTTTATTTCTTTACAATCGAACATAACCTTCAATTTTTTTTGTTCATGAAATGTGGACATCATTGACTGGGCCAGCATTTATTGCTTATTGCTGAGGGCAATTAAGAGTCCACCACATTGCTATGGGTCTGGAGTCAGATGTAGGCCAAACCAGATAAGGACAACAGATTTTCTTCCCTAATGGACATTAGTGAATGAGATGGATTTTTACAACAATTAGAACATAGAACATAGAACAATACAGCACAAACAGGCTCTTCGGCCCACGAGTTGCACCGATCACATCTATATCTACCAATCCTCAGACCTATCTATAACTCCCTATCCCAATCATTTCCATATACTCATCTAGAAGTCTTTTAAAAGATCCCGGTGAGTTTGCCTCTACCACCTCCAACGGCAGCCAATTCCATTCACTCACCACCCTCTGAGTGAAAAACTTACCCCTAACATCCCCTCTGTATTTGTTTCCCTGCACCTTAAATCTGTGTCCTCTTGTAGTGACCATTTCAGCTCGGGGAAATAGTCTCTGAGAATCCACCCTATCTATTCCCCTCAACATGGTTGACAATGGTTCCACAGCCATCATTTGACTTCTAATTCCAGGGTTTTATTGAATTCAAATTTCACCATCTACTGAGGCGGGATTTGAATCCAGGTTGCAAGAGCATTACCCTGAATCTCTGGATTGCTAGTCTAGTGACAATACCACTACACCACTGCCTCCCTAGTGACTCAGGTTAATAAGAATTGGCATTTTCCATCAGTCTATGTAGCCTAAATGGCTCTCATTACAAAAGGTGGGAAGACACCCGATGACTTTGTTAGCCAATGGGAGGGTTAACTCTGACTACGTTCTATTAAAGAGCAAGAGTCTCTTGAAATTGGGATAAAAACAGAGCACCCAGAGTCTTCAGTGACACAATTCCACCATTGCTTTTGAAATGTAATTTTTGTGTGACAGAGCTCAACATCACTTCAGAGACAGAAGAAAAAAGACTTTGCCTGCGTGTCAGCACTCTACGAAATCCAGATTCTTGAGGGATAAAAAGCCTTCATGCTGCCTTCACTGCTTTGGTCACAGCAGAATTGAGGATACCATGGTTACAAATTAAAAATTCAAAACCTAGATATTTAATTTTAAACAGGTTATAGCTTAAAACCTCTCACAGTTACATACATTACTGATCGGTCTCCTTGCTCTGGCTAATCTAACCAGGTTTTAAAGGGCCCCTTTTGATATAGGAATGCTAATGCCAACACCAGTCAAGATAAGGCAGTAATGACCCTGGGAGTATTATAGAACATAGTCCAGGAGGTGTAGTTGCCAGGTAACGAATTATTGCAAATGTCAAAAGACACAGCCATAGTGAGGTTTCAAGAACAGGCAAAATGTGTACTACCTATGAAGAAAGCTGAGGCCAATATCTGAGCTTACCATACAGGTATCCACTCTTCCAGAAACAGGGGCACTATAACTGAACCATATTATTACAAATATTGTCCCAATAGCGGTAAAATCACAATTGACTAATTATCCCTTGAAGATGGAAGCAGATAGATTTACATCCTATCATCTATGTTTCTATGTGGAAGGATATTCTTGCTCTTGAGCAAGTGCAGCAAAGGTTTACCAGGCTGATTCCGAGGATGGCGGGACTGATGTGTGAAGAAAGATTGATTAGGTTAGGATCATTTTCACTGGAGTTCATACAAATGATTTGGGGGGGGGGGGGGTGGTCTCATACAGATTTATAAAGTTCTAACAGGACTAGATAGAGTAGATGCTGGGAGGATATTCCTGATGGTGGGCGAGTCCAGAACCAGGAGTCACAGTCTGAGGATTCAGGGTAGATCATTTAGGACGGAGGTGAAAAGACATTTCGTCACCCGAAGAATGGTAAGTCTGTGAAATGCATTACCACAGGAAGTAGTTGATGCCAAAACATTGAATATATTCAAGAAGTGGCTGGATTTAGTACTTGGGGTGAATGGGATCAAAGGTTACAGGGAAAAAGCAGGATTGAGCTATTGAGCTGGATGATCAGCCATGATCGTAATGAATGGCAAAGCAGGCTTGAAAGGCCAAATGACCTCCGCTTGCTTCTATCTTCTTTATTTCTATAAGCACCTCCAAACCGACATCCAGATCCTGAGGTTGGAAGATATGAAGGCCAGAATAGTCATCAACACAGGGGAACCTTGACAAATAAAAAGCACCACAATGTCCCCTATAACTTTTAGACAGCATTCGGCTTGTCTCCCACTCATTGTTGTATGGAGGTATGGACCAAGCCTTATGCGGAGAGATTGGCTTCAGCAGATCTGGCTGAACTGGTTGGGGATTTTCAGGCTGGGTGTAGTGGATTGTACAAAATTATGAGTCAATAGCCTGGAGTTTTTCAATACAGCCTGGAAAAATGAAAGGAGCCAAGGCCAAAATCAATGTTGATCCTGGTGCAACACCTTAGTATTTCAGAGCAAAATCTTACTCCATGATGGAGAATATGGAAACTGAAACTTTGAAAGCTTGGATATAATAAACCTGTGCAATTTGCAGAAAAGGACTTGCTTGTAGTCCCTGTTCTTAAGCCTGACAAATCAGTTACTTTTTGTGGGGACCATAAGCTAACAGCCAATTGGGTCTCCAAACTCAGTGAGTACCAATGTCCTAAATCAAATATTTATACACTAAGTTAACAGGCAGCAACATATTCTCCAAGTTGGACATGAATCACACCTATCTTCAGCTTGAATTGGAAGACTCCTCCTGGAAATCCTCCTGGTGACGATCAACACGTACAAGGGATTATACATATACAGCCGTTTGCCGTTTCGGGTTTTATCAGCATGTGCCATATTTCAAAGAGCTATAGAGAACACCCTTCAAGGGCCACCCAAGATCGCAGTATATTTAGATGGCATCTTGGTCATGGGAGCTTCAAAACAAGAAAACCTGACCAACGTAAAAGAAGCTTTAGAGATTTGCCAGAGTGGAAATTCACTTGAAGAGAGAGAAA
This sequence comes from Sphyrna mokarran, assembly GCA_024679065.1. NCBI lineage: Eukaryota > Metazoa > Chordata > Chondrichthyes > Carcharhiniformes > Carcharhinidae > Sphyrna > Sphyrna mokarran. Next base: position 42,102,314 of record JAGIQG010000015.1, read on the forward strand.
CACATTTTCCAAACAGCCGAAGTAACAGATTTAGACTACCGAGTAGATGGCAAGGGGTTATATCCAGCAGAGAATAAGGTAAAAGCCATTAAGAAAGTACCAACACAAACAGACAAAGACTCTGATGAAGGTCATCTAGACTCAAAACATTGGCTCTATTCTCTCACACAGATTCTGTCAAATCTGCTGAGACTTTTCTGTTTTATTTTCAGATTCCAGCATCCGCAGTAATTTGCTTTTATCTTAAGAAAGCACTAATGCCAAGGAACACGAGGAAGATAAATTCCTTTCTGAGATTAATCAAGTATGGCTCCACAGTTACTCAGGATATGCTCAAGATATTGCAACAAAGTTTCAGTACACATGTCGTACTGATGGTTTCCTGAACTTTGTGCTCTCCAGTGGTATCCAACATATCTTAACAACATTCTGTCATCAAATGGACTGGCAGAATGGGCAGTTCAAACCTTCAAAAATGGCATGAAGAAACAACTGGGGGCATCCATGGAGACTAAACTGGTACGATTTTTGTTTGATTACTGAGGAACAGTATGTATGATTACATACTGCAGGTGTTCCTCTAGTGGAGCTGTTAATGGGATGACATCTGCATACCAGGTTGAGAGTGCTGTTCCCAAACATGGTGGGGAGAATGGAATCCCAACAGGAAAAGAAACTACGATTCCATGAGGACAGAAAGAACTTTTGCAATGGGTGATCTGGTTCATGTGAGGATCTTTACAGATGGTCCCTGGGATAATTATGGGAAAAAATGGGACCAATATCTTACAAGATCAAAGATCAGGGTGAAATCCTAAAAAATTACTTGGACCATCTTAGAACCAGGAAGTTCCTGCCCAAGTAACCCCCCTCCATTGGCCATAGAGATAGCCACTGCCAGTGCTAACCCTCAGCTCGAAGCTGCTTCTACATTGGCCCCTCTGGATGGTGAAGGCACAGACTCAGAGATGGAGGTTGAAGAAGTGGGCTATAGGATGAAATGGAACCTGAGGAGATAAGCGCATCGGTGACCCTGTGAGACTCCTTCCATGTTCAGTTTACACTGCCTGACCCAGTCCCATGTTCTACAGGCCTCCAACTGAGTGCCAAGCATTGGAAAGAACCACCTCACAGTGTAAGAACTAGGAGAGATGAGGAACTAAGGGTGGAGGAATGGGGGAGGGTGGGGGGGCAGGTGGGGAGGTGGGGGTGGGGGGAGGAGAGTTGTTTAGGTGGCCACAAAAGTCATGGTGGATCATCAATAGATCTGGTTATGAGTGTGGACCATCTGCATATCTGAAATTCTCTATAGAATCATAGAATCTCTACAGCACAGAAGGAGGACATTTGGCCCCAAAAGTTTGTAACAACCACAATCTCACCCAGGCTCTATTTCCGTAGCCCCACACATTTACTCTGTTAATTCCCCTGACACTAAGTATAGTATGGCCAATCAACCTAACCTGCGCATCTTTAGAGTGTTGGAGGAAACCCGAGCACCCGGAGGAAACCCACATAGACAAGGGGAGAAAGTGCAAACTCCACAACGACAATGTCCCAAGGCCAGAATTGAACTCAAATTCCTGGCTCTGTGAGACAGAAGTGCTAACTACTGTGCCATTATGCTACCCTTCTATGCTTCTGTGATTCAGCCACATCTTTCTGTATTAAAGATGGGTAAATTGAGTCCTGTTCAGGCATGATCGAACTAAGTGACAGAACAGGCTGCAGGGGCTGAATGGCCTTATCTTATATATGGTAAATCTCTTACAATAAAAATATTACTTTTTCTATTTGTATTGTACAGTGAAGAGGGCATTCTAAATTAACCTCATCATACACTTCAACAACATTCTCAATTACTCATATTGTATACTTGACTGAATAAATTACTGTCATTGTGCATCAAATGAAGCTTTTTAAATTGCCACTATTATATACTTAACAGATCAGATGAGGAGTTCAGTTCTCCAGCATTAGAATAATTGGGATGTTTTTATTTTAAAAAGTTTAGTTTTTGTTTTATTAAATTCAAGAACATAAGAAATAGGAGCATATGACCCACCAAGGCTGCCTTGTCAATTAATATGATCATGACTGATCTCTAGTTTCAGCTCCACTTTCTTGCCTACTCCCCATATCGCTTAAATTCCTGACAGACCAAACATTTGTCTATCCTAACTTTATAAAAATGTGCAGGTTAGCTTGATTGGCCAGACTAAATAGACCCTCGTGTCAAGGGCATTAGCAGAGTTACTGGAATAGATCTGGGTGGGATTGTGGTCAATGCAGACTTGATGTGTCGAATGGCTTCCTTCTGCACTATAAGAATTCTGTGATTCTATGAAATGTATTCAACAATGCATTTTCACCCCTTCCTCTAGGGTAGAGAATTCCAAAGATTCACCAGCCTCTGTATGAAGAAATTCTTCCTCTGCCCCCTCACTCTGAGATCGTGCCTTCCACGTTTTAGATTTCCCAACCAGTGGAAATAATTTTTCACTATGCACCCTATGAAGCCCTTTCAGAGTTTTATGGATTTCAGTGAGATTGCCTCTCATTCTTCTGAACTCCAGGGAATCGATGCCCAATTTATCAGCCTCCCATTTTTGGACAACCCTCCTCCCCCACTGTCATTCCAGGAACCAATTTAGTAAACCTTCGCAACACTGCCTCTAATGCGAGTATATCAAGTATATCTTTTCTTAAATATGGTTGGGGGGTGGCGGTTTCCAGCTGTTTGTGCCGGCAAAATTCTCTGGCCCACTGCAGTGACTGGAGATTTGGTCCTGAATTGCGTGAATGGCCAGAAAATTCCAGCGGTCTAAACCAAAAACTGCATACAGTACTCTTGATACGCTCTCACCAAAACTCAGTGCAACTGTATCAAGGCTTCTTTATGCTTCTACTCCAATCCCTTCGCAATAAAAGCCAGCACACAATTTGCTTTCCTAATTGCTTGCTGTACCTCCATGTTAACATTTTATGTTTTTGTATGAGCATACCCAAGTCTCTTTAAACATCAACACTGAGGAGGGCCAACCTTTTAAAAATATTCTGCTCTCTATTCTTGCAAATATTGTGCTTTCTATTCTTGATGAGGTGATGGTTTAGTGGAATTATCACTAGACTATTAATCCAGAAACTCAGCTAATGTTCTGGGCACCTCGATTCAAATACTGTCACAGCAGATGGTGGAATTTGAATTCAATAAAAATTAGAATCTACCGATGACCATGAAATCATTGTCGATTGTTAGAAAAATCCATCTGATTCACTAATGTCACTTAGGGAAGGAAATCTGCTGTTCTTGCCTGCTCTGGCCTACACATGACTCTAGAGTCACAGCAATGCGGTTGACCTTCAACTGCTCCTGAACGTCAGTAACTAGGGAAGGGCAATAAATGCTGGCCAGCCAGTGACATCCATGTCCTACAATAAAAAAACCAAAGTGAATAACTTTACACTTTCCTCCATTTTACTCCTCAAATTACTTAGCAGAACACCACTCCTGCTTTTACTCAGGTAGCTGGATCCCACATGGACCATAATATCTTTCTCCTTCCACTCCCAAGTTTCCTCTTTAACCACAAGCAGACCCTGGCGCCAGGCATGCAAATAACCTTCAGAGCTCCCAGTTGCAGTTGAAGTGAATAGTATCTATCTCCCTGATGACACTGTGTCTGATCATTACCACATCCCTCTTCATTCCCTTCGTTTTAATGGTATCCTTCACCACAGTGCCATGGCCAGTCTGCTTATCTGCCTTGCAGTCCTTTTCCTCATCCACACAGGTAGCAAGAACCTCATTCCAGTTGGATAAAGTCAGGCACTGAAATTCCTCCATCACTACATGCCGATCCCATATCCCTACCTAACTTCCCTCCCACTCCCCATTCCTGACCAACAACCAATTCAAAAGTTCTGCTTGTCATACAGGCTCCTGGGACAAAGTATCCAGGTAACTCTCCCCTAGACCTGATGTCAATGTCTGCAATGAAGACTGCATCTCAGCAACTAATAGGAGACCAATAAATTTGCAGTTGACACAAAAATTGACACTGTAAGTAGCATGGAGAAAAGTCCAGAGTAAAAGATAATATAGATGGGCTGGTCAAATGAGCAGAGCAGTGACAAATGAAATTTAACCCTGAAAAGTGTGACATGATGTATTTTGGGAGGACTAACAAAGCAAGGAAATACTCTGGGAAATACAGAGGACCACAGGGCCATTATGGTGTTTTCCACAGATCCCTGAAGGCAACAGGACTGGGAGATAAGGTGACTAAAGAGGCATATGGGACACTTGCCTTTAGTAGCCAGGGCATTGACTATGAGGATCCTACAGTGCAGAAGAAGCCCATTCGGCCCATTGAGCTTGACAACAATCCCACCCATTCCCTAACCTACTAACGCCATGTATATACCCTGCTAATCCCTGTGATATTAAAAGATAATTCACTATAGCTAATCAACATAACACATACATCCTTTGACTGTGGGAAGAAACTGGAACACCCGGAGGAAACCCACCCAGGTGAGAAAATGCAAACTCCACACAGACAGTCACCTGAGGCTGGAAGTGAACCTGGGTCCATGGCATGTGAGGCAGCACTGTTAACTATTATGCCATCCAAATATAGAAGCAGAGAGGTTATGATATAGCTGTGTAAAATATTCGTTAGACCACAGCCAGAGTATTGTGTGCAACACTGGTTATCATACTACAGGAAGGATTTGATTGCACTAGAAAGGGTATAGAGGAGATTCACCAGGATGTTTCCTGGGGTGTGTGTTTCAGCTATGAAGAGAAGTTGAGGTTGGTTAAGTTGGAGTTGTTTTCCTTACAGCAGAGAATGCTGAGGGGGAGATGATCAAGGTGTACAAAATGGTGACAGATATAGATAGGGTAGATAGGAAGGAACTTTTTCCCATTGTAGATGTGGTACAGTGGTTAGCACTGCTACCTCATGGTGGCAGAGACCTGGGTTCAATTGCAGCTTCGGGTCACTGACTGCATGGAGTTTGCACATTCTGCACGTGTCTGCGTGGGTTTCCTCCTGGTGCTCTGGTTTCGTCCCACATTCCAAAGATGTGCAAGTTAGATTGATTGGCCATGCTAAATTGACCCTAGTGTCAGGGGAATTAACATGGTTATGGGATTATGGGAATGGGTGTGATTGTGGTCGGTAGAGACTTGATGGGCCGAATACCCCCTTCTATACAATAGGGATTCTAGATGGGTAAATAGCTATGAAGCATAGATTTAAAGGGTAGGAGATTTGAGGAAAAACATTTTCACTCAGGATGGTGGAAATCTGGATTTAAGGTACAGGGAAGCAAATACAGAGGAGATGTCAGGGGTAGGTTTTTCACTTACAGGGTGGTGAGTTGGTGAATGGAACCGACTGCCATCGGAGGTTGTTGAGGCAAATTCCCTGGGGTCTTTTAAAAGACTTCTGGATGAGTATATGGAAAAGAATAGGATAGGGGGTTATAGATAGGTCTGTGGATTGGTAGCAACTCGTGGGCCGAAGACCCTGTTTGTGCTGTATTGTTCTATGTTCTATGTTCTATGCCTAAAAAGGTGATGGAGATGAGAAACCTCACAACTTGAGCCCTTGGAATACCATAACATACACGGCTATGGACCAAGTGCTGGAAAATTGGATTAGAATAGGTAGGTGCTTGATGGCCAGCACAAACATGGTGAGCTGAAGGGCCTCTTTTTGTGCTACAAGACTCTAAGTCAAATTTGCCTGAACTACAGAAACTTTCTGCAGATGTGGTTGTCTGGAATTGTAGTACATTCCACAGATTCCCACATACCGCAGTCATAAAACATCACCTGCGATGCCACTTCTTTCAGCTTTATTTACTTAATTCATCAGTTCGTTAATAATTTACACAGTTAATGTAATAGAAAGTTGCATCCTCCAAGTTTGGAGGTGAGAAACGAAAACTTGCCAGCTACTGGAGACTGAAAAAATTTCTTTAAAAAAAGTCTTCCTCCCTCTGCACCAAATTCCCAACTAGACACCTTGCCCACACCTCTCTCTGGCATGGTTGCATCATTTCATGCATCTTCTTAATCCATGCAGTTTGAAAACTCTATCTGTTTATGTGCAGCCTTGAATGAGTTACTTCCTAGCTTAACTTCCTCCTTTAGTTATTAACACCTATTGGAACAACTACTTTTGGCTGACTGACAAAATCTGCCACTAAAAACATTCTGATTTGTAAAGAAAAAGCTACGTGCTGAGACCTCTACTCACAAAACTGTTGATCCAACCAACAACTTTTTATCTCCTTAAAAGAAACACACAGAATTCCAGAACTTTGAGATAATGTTTATAGAAAGAAGGGGGTCAGGAACAACTGATAGATCAAGAACTCTTTGTGAAAGAATGACATTTTCCGACAAATTAAAGCAAATAGTCATTAACAAAATAATGGATTGTAAATGACATCAGTGTTATGTCACTATAGTTCAAATTTGGTGATTTGGCTTTAAGTAGCTCCAGATCTTGTCAATTCGTCAAAAGTTATTTCACAGAATCCCTACAGTGCATAAGGGAGCCATTCGGCCCATCAAGACTGTATCGACAACAATCCCACCAACCCCTCTCCCCGTGATTCCTTGCTAGCCTTTCTGACACTCAGGGACAATTTAGAATGGCCAACCCACCAACCTGCACTGGAGTAACCAGATGAAACCCATGCAGACACAGGGAGAATGTGCAAGCCCCACACAGACAGTAACCTGATGCCAGGATTGAACTCAGGGACCTGTCATTGTGAAGCAATAGGGCTAACCTAAAGCACTCTTAGGGCAGTTAAATACCATCCAATTTGTAATTATTGTAAGGTAATCTCAAAATTTGGCTTTGCAATTTCTGTTTCGTTGGATGCCAAGCTGACAGCATGGCAGGCGGGTAAGTGTACACATGCTTCTGGCACATTTAAAAGTCAGAATAATTAATTCAAATTATGATCAGAGGCTGAACGTGCACAGCATAAAATAGCACTAACTGACAGGAAGATGCTCATAACTACCTGAGTGTGGAGCTGGGAGGAATAGAAGCACTTCTCTTAACCTCACATTGAATAAATGCATCTCCTCTCACCACCACTGATAGGGAAGGAGTTCCAGGATTTTGACCCAGCACTGGTGAAGGAACAATAGTATGGTTCCAAATCAAGATGGTGTGTGACTTGAGGAGGAACTTGTAAGTGGTGGTGTTCCCATGCATCTGTTGTCCTTGGTCTTCAGGATGGTAGATCCGCAGATTTGGAAGATGTTGTGGTACGAGTGCCAATTAGGCCAGCTGCTTTGTTCTAAATGGTGTCAGGCTACCTGAGCATTATTAAAGTTGCATTCATATGGCATCCTAAGGCATCCTAAGGCATTCTACTCCTATGTAAGGAGCAAAAGGATGGTTAGAGGGAAGATTGGACCTCTCAGGGACAGAGGAGGGGATCTATGCTTACAGCCTGAGGGGATGGGGGAGATCCTGAATGAATACTTTGCGTTGGTATTCACGCAGGAGAGGGGCCTGATGTCTGATGCCGGCTTTGAGGATTTTGAGGACCCGTTAAAGGAAATAATCATTACGAGGGAAGAAGTGTTGGGGCTTTTAGGCAGCATAAAGACTTATAAAGCTCCGGGGCCTGATGGTATTTATCCCAGGCTGCTAAGGGAGGTGAGGGATGACATTGCCAGGCCTCTGACGCAAATCTTTGTCTCTTCTTTGGACACAGGTGAGGTCCCAGAGGACTGGAGGATTGCAAATGTAGTACCGTTGTTTAAAAAGGGTCAGAGGGATAACCCAGGGAACTATAGGCCGGTGAGATTGACTTCAGTTATAGGTAAGCTAATGGAGAGGATCCTCAGGGACAGGATGTATGACCATCTGGAGCGCTGCGATCTGATCAGGGACACGCAGCATGGCTTCGTTAAGGGGAGGTCGTGCCTTACGAACCCAGTGGAATTTTTTGAAGAGGTGACAAAAACGGTTGATGAAGGACAAGCCGTTGATGTCATCTACATGGATTTCAGTAAGGTGTTTGACAAGGTTCCCCATGGTAGGCTGATAAAAAAGGTGAAGGCGCATGGGATACAGGGCCAGGTATGTAGATGGGTTGAGAACTGGCTAGGGAGGAGGAGACAGCGGGTATTAGTGGAAGGCTCTTTTTCCAACTGGAGGTCAGTCACTAGCGGTGTGCCACAGGGCTCAGTACTAGGACCTCTTCTATTTGTGATTTATATAAATGATTTGGAAGAGGGGGTAGGTGGTGTGATCAGCAAATTTGCTGATGACACTAAGATACTTGGATTGGCGGGGACTGAGGAGCAGTGCCAGGCATTACAACAGGACATAGATAGGCTGGTAGATTGGGCAGATAGATGGCAAATGGAATTTAATCTGGATAAATGCGAGGTGATGCATTTTGGCCGGAATACTGTAGAGGGGAGTTATAGAATAAAAGGTAAAACTATCCGGAGTATAGAGACGCAGAGAGACCTGGGGGTGCAGGTTCACAAGTCTCTGAAGGTGGCAGTACAGGTGGAAAAGGTGATAAAGAAAGTGTATGGTATGTTAGCCTTCATAGGAAGGGGTATAGAATACAAGAGTAGGAGTCTGATGTTGCAAGTGTATAGAACGTTGGTTAGGCTTCACTTAGAGTACTGCATCCAGTTCTGGTCGCCGTACTACCGGAAGGACGTGGAGGCCCTGGAGAGACTGCAGAGGAGATTTACCAGGATGCTGCTTGGTATGGAAGGTCTGTCTTACGAGGAAAGATTGAACACACTGGGGTTGTTTTCCCTTGAAAGACGTCGACTGAGAGGGGATCTATTAGAGGTATATAAGATTATGAGGGGTATAGATAGAGTAAATGGTGGTAAGCTTTTTCCACCATTAGATTCGGATAGAACGAGGGGTCACGGCCATAGGGTGAGGGGGGCTATGTATAAGACTAATATTAGAGGGCATTTTTTCACACAAAGGGTAGTGGGGGTGTGGAATGCACTACCGAGTAAGGTGGTGGGAGCAGGCACGCTAGGGTTGTTTAAGCGTCTCTTGGACAGCCACATGAGCGGTCTGCAGATAGAGGGATATATGAGGACTGTTTAAATACTTTAATTGTTTCCACAGGCTGTTTGGTCCACCTTGTTGACCAACATGGTGCATGCATTCGACAGGTTGTGCGAGGGCTGCTCCTGGAGGTTACTTCAGGAGTGGCCTAGTGCTTCACGTCGTTAGTGTATGCTTAAACTGGACCATCAGATGAGCAACATGACAGCTCAGAGACTATCGCTGTTGCTGTGCAGACACATGGATTTAGGCCTGTGTCTGCGGGAGTTTGCACGTTCTCCCCGTAGTTGCGTGGGTTTTCTCCGGGTGCTCCAGTTTCCTCCCACATCCCAAAAATGTGCTCTTAGGCTGATTGGGTAACAAATTGTCCCTATATTGGTCTCTACATGTCATTAAGACGTTAGGACGGCAGCGTGGGCTTGTTGGGCCAAAGGGCCTGTTTCCCGTGCTGTGTTGTTCTTTGTTCTTTGTTCATCCAGACAAGGGCACCATTAACCTCATAACCTGCTTAAATATCTTATCTCCATCACTCATCTGCCAACAATCTCGATCAATCAGGACAGAAACCCAATGTTCAACACAATCTCATTCTCTTGGCACCATTGCAAGCCTCACACCCACACCTCACTCCTTGCTTACACTGACACTAGTCAATCATGACAGCCACATCAGGGGAACAGAGCAGCTGGGAGAAAAGGCGACATATCCAGGTCTGACACCATGCCGGAGCGGATCATTGCCAGATAGATCCTTGATTAAAATAGATTTTTATAAAATCCACCAATAAAACGCCAGCCAGTCCCTGACATACTTTCACAGAAAAGTCCTTGTTAATTGCAGCTCCATGAAAGAACTTTTGGAACATGCGTTCCAGTCAATCATCCTGTTTAAAAATTGGATGTCACATACATCATTCCTGGCTTCCATATATACCTCTACATGCGGCAAAAATCACAGCCTGTAATACCAGGCTGCACAGTGGCACAGTGGTTAGCACTGCTGCCTCAAAGCATCAGGGACCTGAGTTCGATTCTCAACTTTGATACCGTCTGTGTGAAGTTTGCACATTCTCTGCATGGGTTTCCTCTGGGTGCTCCTGTTTCCTCCCAAGTCCAGAGATAGGAAGGTTGGGTGAATTGGCCATGCTAAATTCTCCCTCCCTGTACCTAAATAGGTGCCGGAATGTGGCGACTAGGGGATTTTTATAATAACTTCAATGCAGTGTTAATGTAAGCCTACTTGTAACTAATAAATAAGCTTTCTCTTCCTCTTTTCACCTGGAATGCCAATACTGCCACTGTATTGGGCACCTCAAACAACTAATGTTAATCGGACAATACATAGTCCCCATCCTGACAACACTACAGTGCTAATGAATGTCTTGCATTCAGCACTCGTGCTTGAGATATACTTGCTGATCAGCATCTGGTCATGGAGTTGAATCACTAAGGCTCCCTTAAGAATGCACTGAGATGGAAAATGATAGATACAGGAGTATCTTAGTGCTTGAACCTTTGACCTCTGGAATCTCACATGATACAACAGAGAAGGAAGAAACCCTCCTGTGCCTCGGCCCAAATCCTTGCTCCTGTTGGCAACACAGCAACACGGAGCTCAGTCCTTGTAATTACTGGTCAGATGGGTCTTCGTATTTTGACCATTCTCTAGTTACAAACACAGACTGGGTCATGCCAAAGTGAAACTAATTACATTTAAAAGTGCTCAAATATGATAAATACAATGTGACAAGTGTAGCCGTGGTGAACCCATTAGTGCTCTGGGCGATGTTAATATTGCAAGCCTGTTAGATTGGAGTGCATGTTCTCATTGTAAGTGAGTGCAGCTGTTACGAAGTGGGGAAAGCTTGGAGCATTATTCATAAGGATATATAAGAGGCAGTTCCCATCTGTGTGGGTGAGAGGGTTGAGAGTCTGTAGCACATCTTCATCTGTCACAGTTTACCCTCTAATTTCAGCTTCTCTGCTATTTGGCCATTCACACCTTCTATTCTCTCTATGGACTGCCATTAGCACTTCTTAGCTTTCTCCCCTGTCCCCGTGGCTATGACTCATTGTATATTCCCTCACTGTGCAGTATAAATATCTCCCACTTTCTATGTCTTTTAGCTTTGATAACTTCGAAACGTCAATTCTTTTCTCTCCTTTCAGATGTAGCCATACCTGCTGAGATTTTCCAGTATTTTCTCTCTCAGTTAGGGGGTCTGTACTGGTGTTCTTAATTTCTGTGAATAAACCTATGTTGAGAAGAGAATGGCTCCAGCTTCCTCCTGTACTCAGTGAATGAACAATAAATAGTAACAGGTAAGACAGTTGTTTTCTGTCTTGCACACTGCTGCAAAATGCCCATGTGTTTCCTGGAAGAGCTGGAGACAAGCTGAGCATTTCTCACTCTATATAACAATGAACAGTTTGGTTGCGGCCTCATTATGCAGTCACTTGATACTTGTATCATAGGGTCATAGAGAGATAGAGTTTTACAGCACGCAAAGAGACCTTTTGGCCCTTCATGTCTGAGCCAGCTATTAAGCACCAATCTACTCTAATCCCATTTTCCAGCACTTGGCCTGCAGCCTTGTATGTTATGATGTTTCATGTGCTCATCTAAATGCTTCTTAAATGTTGTGTGGGTTCCCATCTCTATTACCCTTCCAGAAAGAGATTCCCAAAGCCCTTTGGATAAAAAGGTTTTTCTTAAATCCTCTGCCATTTACCATAAATCTATGGCCTCTGGTTATTTACCCTACTATTAAGAGTACAGGTTTACCTTATTTACCTTATCAATGTCCCTCACAATTTTTACACATCAATCAAGTCCCCCTGCCCCCCCCCCTCAATTGTCTCTACTCTAAGGCCAACCGCAGCCTAACCTGCCTGCCTCATAGCTGAAACGCTGCAGCTCAGGCAACCTTGTGGTGCATCCTCTCTGCATCCTCTCTTGTACAATCATATCCTTCCTGTAATATGGCTATCAGAATTGTACACATTGTGTTCTAACGAGGTTCATGCAGCTCTAATATAATCTGCTTTTACATTCTGTGTCTCGGATAATAAAGGCAAATATTCCATAGTGCCTCCAATGCAAGTGTATCCTCTCTCAGATTTGGGAGCCTATGCCTGCTTTCTGTGAGTGCAGAAGTAATGAGCGAAGTTTGGGTCATCAGGTACAAGTTGTTTATGTCCTGTTGTGAAACACATTGTTCTAATTGCACAGTGAGGCTGCTGAGAAGGATTTGGCACTTCCAACTTCCTCAGAGATTTCAACAATGCTGGCTTGGCATTCAGGTAGGGTTGATAGAGCAGAATGATAGCATATGGCAGTTGCCCAACCCAGCAACCACTGTGGCAACAGCATGACCTGCCTTGGTCAGTGCACAGTGGATTGAGTTCCAGCATCCGATGTCAGAAATTGCTGCTATTTCCAGTGTTTCTCCAGCATCCCAATATCAACAGCACCCTGCAGGAGCTAGGATCTGCTAGCCATGGACAGGGTGAGGATGTGATTTTCAGAGGAGATGAGACAAGATGACAGATGACATTGTGTGTGAGAGTAAGTGATGATATCCTTTGTGATTATGTGAGAGGCCTGCGAGTGTGAGTTAAAATTGATAAGATGGAGAATAGCTAATGTTGTACCATTGTTTAAAAAGGGTAGTAGGGATAACCCTGGAAATTATAGGCCAGTGAGTTTGACATCAATGGTAGGGAAGCTGTTGGAGGGGATTCTTAGAGATAGGATGTATAGGCACTTAGAGCGTTGCGATCTGATTAGGGATACGCAGCATGGATTTGTTAAGGGGAGGTCGTGCCTTACAAATCTGGTAGAATTTTTTGAGGAGGTGACGCAAAAGGTGGACGAAGGGCGAGCCGTTGATGTCGTCTATATGGATTTTAGTAAGGCGTTTGACAAAGTCCCTCATGGGAGGTTAATTGAGAAGGTCAAGGCTAATGGAATACAAGGACAGGTAGCTAGATGGATAAGTAACTGGCTTAGTAATAGGAGACAGAGAGTAATAGTGGAAGGGTGTTTTTCTAGCTGGAGGTCGGTCACTAGTGGTGTGCCGCAGGCTTGGTACTGGGACCTCTTCTATTTGTAATATATATAAATGACTTGGAAGAGGGAGTAAGTGGAGTGATCAGCAAGTTTGCAGATGATACAAAGATGGCTGGACTTGCGGATAGTGAGGAGCATTGTCAGGCGATGCAGCAGGACATAGATAGGCTGGTAGCTTAGGCAGACAGATGGCAGATGGAATTCAATCCTGATAAATGTGAGGTGATGCATTTCGGGAGAAAAAATGTAGGGGAGAGGTATATGATAAAGGGTAGACCTATTAAGAGTATAGAAACGCAGAGGGACCTGGGGGTGCAGGTGAACAAGTCTCTGAAGGTGGCAGAACAAGTGGAGAAAGGATACAGTATGTTAGCCTTTATAGGAAGGGGTATAGTGTACAAGAGCTGGCCTTTAATGTTGCAATTGTATAAAACGTTGGTTAGACCTCATTTGAAATACTGCGTCCAGTTCTGGTCGCCCTACTACCGGAAGGACGTGGAATCTCTGGAGAGAGTGCAGAGGAGGTTTACCAGGATGCTGCCTGGTATGGAAGGTCTGAATTATGAGGAGAGGTTAGGCAAATTGGACTGTTTTCCTTAGGAAGACGTAGACTTAGAGGAGATCTGATAGAGGTGTACAAGTTTATGAGGGGTATAGATAGAGTAAACAGAGTTAAGCTTTTTCCTAGGATGGACTCGAATAGCACAAGGGGTCACGGGCTTAGGATGAGGGGGGTAAGATATAATTTGGATGCTAGAGGGAGTTTTTTCACACAGAGAGTGGTGGGGGTTTGGAATGCGCTGCCAAGTAAAATGGTAGAAACAGGTACTCTGGAGTTATTTAAGAAATACTTAGATGGGCACATGAACAGAATGGGAATGGGGGGGTATAGAAAACTGATTTAAAATAGGGATCATGAGCCTTGGGAGTCCCTGGGAAGTGTGTAAATAGATGATGAAATTGATGTACTTGTTTTTATCCTACAGGTGCTTTGGTCCACCTTGTTGTCTAACAAGGGGCATACACGCGAATGGGTCGTGAGAGGGCTGCTCTTGGATTTCTTTTTCGAGTATCCTAGTGCTTCACGTTGTTAGTGTACGCTTGACCAGGACCATTTGATGGGCAACACGACAGCTCAGCGACTATCTCTGTGCTGTGCAGATTCATGGATTTGGGTCTGTGTCTGTGGGAGTTGGCGCATTCTCCCCGTGCTTGCGTGGGTTTTCTCCGGGTGCTCCAGTTTCCTCCCACATCCCAAAGATGTGCTCTTAGGCTAATTGGCAAAACAAATTCTCCCTAAATTGTCTCAAATTTGGTTTTCAATCCATAGATCTATAAACATGAACAGGGATCGCGGGTAGAGGTGGGAACATCGGAGTGGCAGCGCAGGCTTGTTGGGCCGAAGGGCCTGTTTCCCGTGCTGTTTCGTTCTCTGTTCTTTGATGGTTGACTTATCTTATGGCAACATCATAAGATCATTCATTCCTTTGCTGCACTGCGTGCTGATTTGTGGGCAGCACAGGCCAGAACAGTGAAGGTGGTGGACCTCTGACTATCATGGAGATAAAGGATATGGTTGCAATGTCCAACAAGCATTCAAGGGAAGAGTCTGGGGGCTATTGTCTTCATCCCTTTTGGAGCAATCTGTGTGATCTGTCACATTTCTGGCTGGAGAGATTGAGAAAGCGTATGTGCACCGGTGCCATTTAAATATGGTAGCCAAATTGAGGAAACAGTATGCTAATGGTGGGGTGGACCAGTGAGAGGTTGCCTTCTAGCGATCCAGTATGTTTCTTGTGCATGCATAATTAATGTGGGAGGAATGGATGATACAGTGTGAAAAGCCATCATCGCGGTGAGGGAGTGGGGCAGTTTCTCACACCTGCTCCTGAGTTTAGTCCAATAGGGAGAATATTCTGCCCTATGTTTTTGATTTGGTGGAGTGTTGGCTAATCTGATAGAGGCTGTGTCTTCAGACATTTCATCCTCTTAATATCCAAGGGACGAGGTAGGAGAAATGAGAGTGAGCAGAAGCTGGGACCTCTGGAAACATTCTCTAGTGCACTCCATTAACCATGCGTACACTGCCCTCAAGGTAGTGTCTCCTGTCTCAACAGCACTAGGGCAGCATGGTAGCACAGTGGTTAGCACTGCTTTTTCACAGCTCCAGAGACCTGGGTTCGATTCCCAGCTTGGGTCACTGTCTGTGTGGAGTTTGTACATTCTCCTTGTGTCTGCGTGGGTTTCCTCCGGGTGCTCCAGTTTCCTCATACAGTCCAAAGATATGCGGGTTAGGCTGATTGGCCATGTTAAAATTGCCCCTTAGTGTCCTGAGATGTATAGGTTAGAGGGCTTAGGGGGTAAATATGTAGAGATATGAGGGTAGGGTCTGGGTGGGATTGTGTTCAGTGCAGACTCGATGGGACAAGTGGCCTCTTTGTGCACTGTAGGGTTTCTATGATTCTAAGACTCAAAGCCATCCTCAAACCATGTCAATATCCACTGTCCTGAGCAAAGTGACTTCTATCATGATCGCCAACTGCCACAGTGATCTTAGCACTTCCTTCACCACCAGCTAATGGTAATTAACTGTCACCAACAGACAGTGACTCAGGCATCCTGGCGCTCTCTTTGGTCATCTGTTCCCATTCCTACGGGCTTCAGGTAAACTGACCCAGTACCAGTATGAGTCATCACTATTTTGTACTTTGTCCTTTTGTTCTGGAATGACAACAGGAATTTATGGCACCCTCACATCAAAAACACAAAAGAAGTTGTTCCTCACTGCGCCTATGCACCACAGTGCCTATACTCACATCAGGTTTTTATGTAGCTGGATTAGCTGCTTCTACAAATGTGCCTCAATGCTGAGAGAGAGTTATGTAGGAACTCAGTAAGAATTTAGCAACACCAATTATTAATCCAACCGATTTATTTGATAGTAAAAAAGCGAGCTTTCAACACTCCCGTGTCTTCCTCAGGCAAGTGCAGTTATGTGACAGTCTCACACCTTACCTGCAGCATGCATTCAATCTACTCATCTTACCATAATGGCAGGTCACTGAACCTTTTGTGGCACTCAGTCCATGCACTGGTAACTAGTGGTTTCCCGTAGCACTTGCCGAAGCAGTAGTTCCTATCCAGGTTATTGGTTTTGGCAGGTAGATTCCAACAGCAAGTATGGCAAATATTGCCTTTGGATCTCCTCAACTAAGAGCTCAAATTCTAAGCCGAGAATTGTGGGGCCACTGAATCATAGAACGATAGAATTTCTACATTGCAGGAAGAGGTCATTCGGCCCATCGAGTCGCCACTGACCACAATCCCACCCAGCCTTATTCCCATAACCCCACATATTTACTCTGCTAATTCCCTGACATTAGGGTCACTTGAGCATGGCAATCAATCTAACCCACACATCTTTGGAGTGTGGGAGGAAACCAGAGCACCCGAAGGCAAGATTCGGGGAGAAAGTGCAAACTCTGCACAGACAGTGATTCGAGACTGGAATTGAACTCAGGTCCCTGGCACCGTACCACCCCTGGAACCAAGCTTTTTCCTACGACTCTTCTGTGCAACCATTTGCTACTGAGAGCTCAAAACAAAAAAGTGATGAACAGTTCAGATTTTATCACTCTTATACATTATTTTGTGTGCCTACGTGTACAGCCATTGTCAACATTACATCAACACATAGTGTAGTGGAGAGAATGGCTCTGTACAGATGCTTGGTGCCACTTACATTGCAGCCATAACTTCAAGATGGCATATTGTGTTCAGTGACCACTGGCAGCCCTGCTCACTTACTACCTCTAAGTCATGCTGTTATGTCATGATAGTGTATAGATGTGAGGAAATTGGTCACAGACCCACTGTGTGATAAGAGGGTGAGAGGCTGAGATAATGTTTAAAATTTTAAAGTTTATTTATTAGTGTCACAATTAGGCTTACACTAACACTGCAATGAAGTTACTGTGAAAATCCCCTGGTCGCCGCATTCCAATGCCTATGTGAACAAAGAACAAAGAACAAAACAGCACGGGAAACAGGCCCTTCGGCCCAACGAGCCCGCGCCGCCACCCCGATGTTCCCACCTCTACCCGCAATCCCTGTCCATGTTTATGGATCTATGGATTAAAAACCAAATTTGAGACAATTTAGGGAGAATTTGTTTTGCCAATTAGCCTAAGAGCACATCTTTGGGATGTGGGAGGAAACCGGAGCACCCGGAGAAAACGCACGCAAGCACAGGGAGAATGCGCCAACTCCCACAGACACAAGCCCAAATCCATGTATTTGCACAGCACAGTGATAGTCACTGAGCTGTTGTGTTGTGGGTACACTGAGGGAGAATTTAGGATGGCCAATGCACCTAACCAGCACATCTTTTGGACTGTGGGAGGAAACCGGAGGAAACCCACGCAGACATCGGGAGAAAATGCAGACTCCACACAGACAATGATCCAAACCGTGAATTGAACCTGGGCCTCTGGTGCTGTGAGGCAGCAGTGCTAATCACTGTGCCACCATGCCAGTATTGGGTAATGAAAATATTGTTCATTATCCATCCATTAAATTTAGCCAGCTAGCTACATGACTGCATGGTCTCTGCACCAGGTATTGCTAGCAAGATAATGCCATCTCTTCGGCTGTGTGTTGAGATTGCACCCAGTGATTTAATTCAGTATTCTATTGATATACTATGATAGTTCTCCAGTTGGGAAAACATATGATGGGCCATCCATTCCCGGATCAACTAACAGTTTGGGTGTTTACAGCTTTGACACTCACCTGATAAAGGAGTCTGCTCTAAGGCCCAGGCAGTGAGAATCAACTTCTCAAACATACATTTCAAAAGGGGTGACTTTATACACACCCTGAATAGCCCAACCCACCTCTAACCCCTCGTTATTCCAGGGGTCACCCAGCCCAACTTTGAATCCAGCCTGCATTCCCCCCCATTACATCCCACCACAACTGAAAATCACCAGTGTGCACAGACATTTCTAAAGGTCAGGTTCATGGAGCCACGAATTCTCCTGATTCTCAATGTCCATCTTGGGGGCAAAAACGTGGATCTCAATATTTGCTCAAAATATTGAATTACTTTGGTGAAAAAGAACAATTGTTAGAAATGTTTTCATCACCAAATTTCCCCACTTTTCACTTGAAGACACTGGAGTAGTTTATCTGGGCATCATGCGTCACTTGAGGGCAGAGAATTGGGCTGGGAGAATAATGCACTCCTGTAATGGAATCTTGACCAATTCTTTACAATGGCTGCCTCTATGGTCTTGTCATTGATCACTATTTGATCCTTACCAGCAAGTCTTTTGAGATAATTCAACCTTGGAGACTATGGAGATCATTGAACAGTTGAGTACTGGCTCGATTACCCTATGTCCATACCTGCTCTTTCTAGCAGAAGTCACTGGATAGCAATCAGGAAGGGGAATCCTGGATTGATTTTGTTTTACTCCATTCTTTGATTTGAGGCTACTTTTAGTACATGGAGGTGCCGGCGTTAGACTGGGGTAAGCACAGTAAGAAGCCTCACAACACCAGGTTGTGTTCACAAACAGGGTATACTTAGACATAGACACAACTCTTCACTCACCTGAGGAAGCAGCAACACTCTGAAAGCTTGTGTTATCAAATAAATCTGTTGGACTTTAACTTGGCATAATGAGACTTCTTACTGTACTTTCAGTATGCCAGCTGAGATTATCTCAATAAGGAATCAAAGTTTCTTTAATGCTACCACATGATGAAGTATTTATCTCGAGGTCATCAAAGCTGCTCCCACTGTAACCTCCAAGGTAAACACATATAAGATGCTAAATGAAAAATTGCAATGGTACAACTAAAAGCATTTTCAATCACTAGTAAGATATCGCTAAGAAGAACTCAGTTGGGCTTACAGAACGGTCATGCCCCTCATTATGTCACACTTTTGGATGAGTTGCCAAAACTAATTTTCTGTCTCTTTACAGAAGGATGTCTAAAAACCCATGGTACTATTCAAAGAAGAGTATTCTCCTGATGTCATGGTTAACAATTATCCTAAACCTGCACTACTACAAGAAGATTGTCTCGTAATTTCCTTGTTCTTTGTAGAAACCTGCTGTGCTCAAACATATTTACACTTGCCTATGAAACACTTTGGCACACTGTGAACCTCTGGAAGGTGCTACATAAATGGATTTCTTTTATATTGAAAGGTTTATATGTGTAGATATCATTCAGAAAATGTTTGGCTTTGTTGTTCTTACTCAACTTGCTAATACTGACTGACTGGGCTTATACATTAGAGTGGCCATTTGCAACATGTTTCCTTCCATGAAACTATCTTTCAGCACTGCAAGTGTCTCGCCCAGTAAAGGCGTGTTATATCATAAAAATTCAGTCAACCCTTTTGCTATGTTCAGTTTCAACATCAGATCTGAATCTCAAGTTACTTCTATATTTGAAATAAAAATTGAACAAAAAGGTTAGAAAAGACAGTCACCTGAATTATTTTGTGGATTAAAACTATTATTCTATTTTAAGTGAGAACCAAAGAAAATTCCAGATTAAAGGAGAAACTGTATCAATTAGGATTATATTCATTGGAGTTTAGAAGAGCGAGAGGGAATTTCATAGAAACTTATACAATTCTAATAGGATTAGACAGGGTAGATTCAGAAAGAATGTTCACAATGGTGGGAGAGACCAGAATAGTTTGAGGATAAGGGGTAGACCTTTCAGAAGTGAGGTGAAGAGAACCTTCTTCATCCGGAAGCTGGTGAATGTGTGGAAGTTGATGCCAAGCTATTGGGACTAAAGGGATCAAGGGATACAGGGAGAAGGGGCAATCAGGACACTAAATTTAATGATCAAAAGGAATGGTGGAGTAGGCTCAAAGGATCGAATGGCCTACTCCTGCTTCTAGTTTCTATTATTCTATGTAAGTAGATGCCCTCCTCTGCAACCAATCAGTGGGGCACTATATGATTTGAATTGGTCATTCTAAAACAAAGACACTGATAGTCTCCAATCCTCTGAAGTTTAAACCCCAGCACAGGATGGAAATCAACATGAATGTCGCATCTTATTTGAAAAAGAAACTTTGAATTTGTCATATAGTGACAGCCATGTTTTCTTTGTTTAAATGACCAAATGTAAGAAGTGTTGGTTCATTCAGTCTGTGAACCAGACTTGGAAAAAAGCTGTGAAACATCAGGCAACCAGAATTGATACCTTGTTCCCGATTAAAGTACACCTGAGATCAAACCTCCTAGTTATTCAACTGCAAGAAAGATCACAACCTGCTAAGAGCCCTTCACTTTACAAGCCCCTTGTAAAGAAATTCTACCAAAAGAGTACAGGCTTGTCACGTAAGAGATCAAAGACTTTAATCAGTGACTGAGATAACTTACCTATAAAAGTTCATGAGCTTTTATAGATAAAGCTATATTTTAAAGCTAAATCTGTATTTTGTATTTGTCATGGGACAAGGGCATTACTGGCTAGGCCAGCATTTCTTATCCATCCTTTGAGGAGGTGGTGGCGAACTGCTTTCTTGAACTACTGCAGTCCATGTGTCGCAAGAACATCCGCAGTTGTATTAGGAAGGGGATTCCAAGATTTTGACCCAGCAGCAGTGCATGAACAGTGATATATTTCCAAGTCAGGGGCTGTGTGATGGTTGGAGGGGAATTTCCAGGTGTTCGCAGTCTGTATACAATCTTTGTGGGTGAGTGAGACTGACTGCATGTGGCGTTGCAGTTAATTTGGGATAAACATGTGAAAATAAACAACCTGTATTTTTAAACTCATAAAAGCCAGCAGCTGAATTATTGCTTAGAACACATCCTCCAAGATTTTTTTAGAAATCACATACCCGTCTTTACATGCAAAACATACTGAGTACCGGCAATATGCAAACAAATAAATTCTGTCCATGATAATTTTGCAAATTGGACACAAACAAGCTGTTAAACCGGCTGCTGCAAATCATGTGACTTTTGGCATTTGGACAACAGAGACCATCACATTTCTGGTGATTTCCTATTTAACTTGGAATTAGATGAGGATACCTTACAGTTACCTTGGCATTCACACATTCACACTGTTTAAGGATCAACCAACACTTAAAAAGTTGGAATTCCTGAATTGACAGTCTCCATTCTGGAGAAAAGAGATTAAAACTCAAAAGATCACTATCAGGACAGCATGGTGGCATTGTGGTTAACTGACCCCCGTTCAATTTCTGGCTTGGATCACTGTGAGTGGAGTTTGCATAATCTCCCCATATCTGTGTGGGCTTCTTTCAGATCCTCAAGTTTCCTCCCACAGTCCAAAGAAGTGTGGGTTAGTATGGATTGGCCATGCTAAATTGTCTGTAATGTCATGGGAACTGCTAAGTTAAATACATGGGGTTCTGGGCATAGGGCCTGGGTGGGATTTTGGTTGGTACAGACTTGATGGGCCAAATGGCTTCCTTCTGTACTGTAGGATTCTATGGTTCAATGAAATTCTGTTTGTATCATGACCAGATTGTGCGAGACTCCCACATGTTAACTGAATGTCTACGTGACTTAAACTGGTTCAGGGACTCTGTCTTTATTATCCAGGAATTGGAAGATCATCAGTCAATTTGAGAATTAAACTTGAAACTAGCAAGAAGTCACCAGATAGCCAAAATATTTAACCTGTTACAATTTCAAAGTTCACCCAAGACCAAAACCTCCTAAACATTCAACTACAAGAAAATCACAACCTGCTGTAATACCTTCACTTTACAAGACCCCTACTTCAACTTTAAATCTAATCAAGAAACCATAGGCCTGTCACATGGGAGACCAGAAATCATTATTCAGAGAGTGAGATAACTAAGCTGGAAACATGTGTAATATTTCATTCATTTGGGTAAGTGTGTGAAAATGAATACTCTTCTTTATTTTAAGCTCATGAAAGCTTGCTGTTGAATAACTTAACTGGAGCGCACACTACAATGTTAAGGAGACACAGCTTTTCCCATATAAAACATACTTAAATGGGCAGTGTATACACACATTCAGTTCATGACAGTAACTTGAAAGCGGGTTGTAGGTATTATGTAGGATGATAAATAAGGCGAAAAGTCTGAGGAAACTCTGCTGATGCCTTATATAAATTAAATGAAACTGATGGAAAATTTGTAACAAATTTTATTTATCATTGTTAAAGTTTAATACAAATATTTATGTAAATTTTTAAACAATAAATGAATCTTAGAACAGTATATGATGCATATATTTTATATGATGTATGGATTATCTAGTGTCACAATATGTGACTCATATCTTAAAATGATATGAATCATAATTGTATCTGAATCACATGGAAACAATTTAATATTTTACTGAAAGAAAAACAATTGTACAATTGCATATCATCCATATCATGATTTATGATTAACTTCATTCAAATGGTAAATTCTCAAGGTGCAGTACAGTAGTCTTATCATTGCAGTGGGAACTCTATAAAAACAGAATAAAGAACTTTATGGCAAATGATTGGAAATTCACTCATAGGTTTGAATTTGACTTTGCAATACTTTAAGCTCCATTTCAAAATATTACTGATATCAACTTCAGTAAATCTCCCAGTATCTTCTAAAGAAAATTTGAAAATATAAAATACATGTTTTTATGTCTTAAATCCACCCTTGAATCTTTGGTGGCCAATCAATTTTAAAGATTTTGAAGGCAGAAATTACCATGGAACCTGAAAAGTAGATGTACTCCCTGATTCCACAATCTTTCCGACCTCTCCGCATCCCTACCCACCATGGCCCACGACAGTAATGCACATGGCTTAAAATTTTTAATCGGTAGATAATTCATTCTGTAAGTTTATCACACAGTCATTGAAAATTTAAAAAAATACCCCATTGTTGCTTTAAATGTTGCTCACCAACACTTATTGGTCATCTTGTGATAACTTCTCCCTGGGGAGACATGTCTGCTGAGGATTTGTAATTGTTGGACAAATTACGTTCGATTATGTTTCTTGGTCTGAAATTTTTGCATTCAAAGATTCTGGCTTTGTTTCCTTCTCATCATGATCTGAAGCTATTATTTCCAAATCAACTTGGGAAAGTTCTTGCTGTTCGAAAGATTCCTGAGCTCCTTTCCTCATAGTCATCTCTGAACACAATATGGAGACATCCTCTGAACTCAAATTTGTGTTTGCATTGTACTTAAAGTTCATCTTTTCTTTTGCTGCTTTTTTCTTTTTCGTAATTTCCACAATTTTATTTTCCGTGTCCTCCATAAAAGTGCTCAGTAAGTTGAAAAGGAGTGCCAGCCATGCAATGCCAAAGAGGATCCAGATTGCTACCGATGTCCGGTAAAATTTGTGGAACTTCCTGTGTGGGTCAACACCTGGTGACACAGATAAGACCAGTTTACCTCAGAGATTAAAGGAAAAGCTAAACACTGTAAATAAAGAAAAACAGAAAACATTGCCAATGTCTTGGGTAGAAATTTGTCTTGGCTGGTACTGTATTGGCCACCCATTATAAATCCCTGCCAGATATTCAATTCTATTCAAAGAAATAGTGGGTTGTTTAACAGGTGGCTGATCCAGTACACCCATTTAGCATTGCCACACAAGGTGAATTCCCACCAGAAGCACTCAAAATGAAAAGGACAGGTCAGTGTGTTTTTTGTGGAAACACTTAAGAACATAAAACATCATAGAACATTACAGCGCAGAACAGGCCCTTCGGCCTTCGATGTTGCACCGACCAATTAGGAACAAGCAGTGACCCTCTAACTTAAACCATTCCCTTTTCATCCATAAACTTATCTACTAACCTCTTAAACACTACCAAACTTGGCGCATCTACAACTGACGCAGGCAAAGCATTCGATACCCTTACCACCCTCTGGGTAAAGAACCTACCTCTGACATCTGTCCTAAAACCACCACCCCTTAATTTAAAGCTATGTCCCCTCGTGCTAGCAAACTTAAGGCAAACTGAAGCTTGAATTAGCTGTCTTCACAGGAAACATCAGTCTATCTTTTGTCTGTTGGGAATCTGACAGTCCTTCTTTATTGTAATAAACTGACTGAGGCCAGTCTTCCATCATTATCACCCTCTATTTACAACATGCTGAAAGTGCTACTTAGCACCATATACAGGTCAAGCTCCAAAGTCTTTCGACTGCTGGCCTGATTGGAGCTAGCTGGTAATAAACACACTGCTACTCCTTCCTTCTTGGGTGAACCTCCGCTTGCCATTTAGGGAAGTTCATTTCTAAAAAGCTGATGGGGAGAGCTATTGATGATCCCTTGTGGCCACCTCAACATCTCTCCCCCCTCTCAAATTCATTTATTCTCCAGCACCCCTGCCACGGGAGGGCCTTTTCCACTGATTGGTGGTTGGCCTGGGACCGATTGGAGTCAGAAGCAGATCAGAAGGATTTAAAGTAATTTGGAGATCTTAGTTCCCAAAGCGGGCATAGCAAAGTCACCGATGCTGTCTCTGAGGTCTTGCTTCAATTGATAGGTGCTGACTTCTTCTGCTTCTGTCTAGAATCCATGTCCTCATCAACTGAGGGATTGATGTGGAGTCAATCTCTAGTCAAGGCTCAACACTGACAGTGGTTGTCCCCATAGCTAGCAATGATATCTGCATTGCCATGGGCTCCCTGTTCCTGGTATGATCCAAGTGCTTCCTGTCAATTTGCTCTGCACTTGGACCTTATAAGACGCAGGCCCCATTTTTCCATTATGGCCCTGTAGACTCAACTGAGATTGTCCCCAGAACTAGATCACCAGTTTTGAACGTTCTTTTTGTACTTGCATAATAATAGTTCTTCTTCTGATTCTCTTGATGGGACTCCACACTCCCCAATAAGTTTGAGAACAATAGGCTTAATTTTGTCTGAAGCCTTCATCCCATTAACAATTCTGCTGGGGTGATTCCTGTCATTGCACGAAGGGTAATCCTAGATCGAATAAAAATCGCGCCAGTTTGATCTCTATGGATGCAACGGATTGCTTCTTCAAAAGTCTGTACCACTTGTTCACCCAAATCATTTGATGACGAGTGACAGATAGAGCACTGACCTAATACTTGATTCCATCGGAAAGCACGAAAGTCTGGAAACCTCGGTGCTTGCAAAGACAGTGCCATTGGCAGAAATCTTTGTCATAGTTTCTCAATGGTGACATGGGAAGTGATTGAGTTCATGCAATGTATCTCCAACTATGTGGAGTGCACTTTGACCACAATTAAGTGCATGGAACCCATAAGAGGCCTGGCGAAGTCCAAACACCCCCATCCCTGCACCCCCCCCATTTCCCCCTTACCCCCACCCCAGCTGGTTTTAAACCGCCTCCCCACCCCCACTGCTCCTCCCTTAATAGGCGAGTCTCCACGCTATTAAGAAGGGAGTTTGTATTTACAAGGCCCGGGGGAGATCTATTGATGATCCCGCATAGCCAGCATCACGGTCGTATTTCCAACATTTTCAGCTTATATTTGAAGCGGTTAATGTGGAGGGGGAGAGGAATTACTTCACTCATATACAAAAGACACAGGACTACCTCTTCAAAAACTGAAATCAATTCCCAGCAAAGGCTGTTTCATTTAAGTTAAGCAAACTCATTACGTATATAGTGGAAGATGATCCCATTACAGACAGGCAGAGAAAAAAATACAGGCTGTGAGAAGTTTCCCAGCTCCAGATTTGGATGTCACACTCATCAAGTGTATATCTGCTCAGAGTCATTGCACAGCTTAGAAATCATAGAAACCCTACAGCATAGAAAGAGGCCATTTGGCCCATCGAGTCTGCACTGACCATAATCCCATGCAGGCCCTATCCCCCTATCCCTACATATTTACCCACTAATCCCTCTAACCTTCACATCTCAGGACACTAAGGGCAATTTTTAGCATGCTCAATCAACCTATTCCACACATCTTTGGACTGTTGGAGGAAACCAGAGCACCCAAAGGAAACCCACACAGACCACGAGGAGAATGTGCAAACTCCACACAGACAATGACCCAAGCCGGGAATCAAACCCAGGTCCCTGGAGCTGTGAAATGGCAGTGCTAACCACTGTGCTACCATGTCACTTGTATGGTGCCAAGTATCAAGCCAGTGTCTAAAAGGTTTACACTGCCACTGACTATAGACTTTCCAACCAGGGAACAAGGTAAAACAGCTTTGTGATATTAGCTGAAATTTCAAGATTTTCTTCTGTTGCAAAACCAAGTGATAGAACATTTTTCAGATTAATATTTAGCAGCATGTGGGTTGGTATCATCAAACTATACATTAATAAATGATACTCAAAAGCTGTCCAACAGGTTTACAAGACTGGTTTCATTCTGAGAAATTTATAGAAATTAGAAATTCATAGAATCCATCCAGTGCAGGAAGAAATCATTCAGCCGATCGAGCCTGCATTGACAACAATCCCACCAGGCTCTATTCCCGTAACTCCAAATATGTACCCTGCTAATCTCCCTGACACTAAATGGTCAATTTAACATGGCCAATCCACCTAAGCTGCACATCTCTGGAGTGTGGGAGGAAACTGGAGCACTCCAAGGAACCCCACACTGACATGGGGAGAATGTGAAAACTCAACACAGGCAGTCACCTGAGGTCAGACTTGAACCTGGGTCCTTGGCGCTGTGAGACAGTAGTGCTAACCAGTGTGCCATCATGCTGAGGTTAGACCCATTGGAAGTTTGTATTTTGAAATCGTTTGAAGGCTTTTTCCCTCCTGTGAAATTTCATATTTAGTCCAAATAAACTCCTGTGTGGTGAGCAAGGTCCCATTAAATTGTTATACAGTGTGTCCTGCCCTGGGTAGTATGTCATTTTTTTTCTTGGAACTCAAAAATAATCAGTGTGCAAAGATATCTTCTCTTTAACACTGCAAGGTTCTTACTGATTATTTCTGAGCACCTGACAGATGGCACCGTAGTTTAAAATGTCAGAAGATATTTGGCCTCTTTGTTGGCTAAACAAATGAAAAGAATAAACAGAAGTGCAATTACTTCAGCATGAACTGCAGCAATCAATACACAAAGCCCCCCAAGAGAAAGCTCCTGTATCATTGTCTTCCTGCATCACTTCCATAATCAATACAATTATTTGCTGCATGAATGATAGGGGATTTCACAATTGCTTAACTGAGCAAAAAACTAACAGCAGTGCCACGGAATAAGATCATTTGTTTCATCTTACTGCGGATACATTATTACCAAAAGATAAATTCACGGTAATTCAAACTCCTGGCAGCATTCAGAAATCTAACAATATTCATAGAATTACTGAATCCTTATAATACAGAAGGACACCTTTTGACCCATCAAGTCTGTACTGACCACAATCCCACCCAGGCCCTATTCCCACAACCCTACACATTTACCCTGCTAGTCCTCCTGAGACTTGGATCAATTTAGCCTGGCCAATCAAACCCACGCATCTTTGGAGTGTGGGAGGAAACTGGAGCACCCCGAGGAAACCCACACAGGCACAAGGGGAAAGTGCAAACAGACAGTGACCCGAGACAGATTTGAGCCCTGGTCCCTGGCGCTGTGAGGCAGCACTGCTAACCACTGTGCCACCGTGCAGCTATTGATGTAGGGTGAAGAAAAAAATTTCTGAGTATGCATCAGATTGAAATGATGATGCAAGCTTGAAATGTTTAATTTTGTAGATCACTTGCATTTAGTGTGTATTGTTCACAGAATCATACAGTGGTTACAACACAGGAGGAGATCGAGCCCATTATTTATGTTCTAGCTGCCAGAGAGAGCAACCCCGCTACTCCCACTTCCTGCACTTTGCCCTTGGTCATGAAAATCTTTTCCCTTCAAATAATTATCTAATAATCTGTCCCTTTGAAAGCCATGATTTAATCTGGCTCCGACATACTCTCAAAATGTGGACATGATAGTTGATTCATAGAATCATATGGCGCAGAAAGAGGCCATTTAGCCCATCAAGTCTATACAGACCATAATCCCACTCAGACCCTATCCCCAAAGCCCCATGTATTTACCCTAGCTAGCTAAGGTATAATATAAGCAAGATCTCGCTGCTCCTGCATTCCCTTTCAAATTGTATCCTTTATTTCATATTGCTCTTCCAACTAAACTGTATTAGTTCACACTTCCCTACATCAAATGTAATCTGTTACACATCTGCCCATTTCAGCAGCCTATGTCATTTGAAAATCCATCACTATCCTCCTCATAGTTCACAATACTTCCAGGCTTTGTGTCATCTGTAATTTTTAAAGTGTAGCCTGCATACTTAATTCCCGGTTATTGAATTAGATCAAGAAAAGCAATGGTTCTATGTTATAATTATGAGGTTTATAAGCTTGTTATGTGACTTTAAATTTAGGGTAAACAGAGGAGGTCATGTGATGTGTTCTGATAGCGATTCTGAGTGTTTTGATTGCAGTTTGAGATTACAGGGAGGTGTGGATTGTTTTACTGGGAAGAAGGTCGAAGGTATCTTTTATATTAACCTACAGGGTGGGGATGTCACTACATTTACATAAGGAGATAAAGGCGCAGCTGGTTTATTGAGTCTTGTAAATCCAAGAAAAACATTGAAAATATTGGCTTGAACTAGTTGCATTTTAAGCTGCCGATTTAACAGTTGAATAATATTGCACGATTGCAAGTTTCTAGATTGAATAAAGAACAGGGATAAATCCTTTCAAGCTAAGGATCACTTTGGGCTTCCATTTTCTTCTTCCACATGATGGGGACATTGCTGGCTGTGCCCATACCTAATTGGCCTTGAGAGGTTGGTGTGCTATCTTTTTGAACTGTTACAGTCCACATATGGTAGGTTCAACCACAGTTCTGTTTGATTTGATTCATTATTATTATACATTTATTGTGTATTCCAGCACATATGACACATAGAAAAGTGTTGTTTCTTATGAGCTACACAGACAAAGCATACCGTTCATAAAATGCATAGGGGAGAAGGAAAAGAGAGGGCATAGAATTATTGTTACAGTTACAGATAGGGTGAAGAGAAAGATCAACTTAATGTATGATAGGACCATTCAAAAGAGAAGAAGCTGTTCTTCAGTCTGTTGTATATATTTATAGACTTTTCTATCTTTCTCCCGATGAAAGAAGGTGAAAGAGAATATATCAAGGTGTGTGGGTTCCTTGGTTCTGCTGGCTGCTTTTCCAAGACAGCAAGAAGTGTTAACAGAGTCAATGAATGGAAGGCTAGTTTGCATGATGGATTGGGCTAAGTTCACAACCATTTTAGTTTCTTTGGAAGGGAGTTCCAACAATTTGATCCAGCAATTCTAGAAAAATTGAATACCTCTGTAAAGGACAGTGTACACCTTTGAAGTGTGTTTCTACGGTTGGGCTAAGAATAAGGAAGGGTTTTCCGTTCTGTGGCTTAAAGTATAAAGTAAAGTATAAGCCTACAGAGAGTTTTTTAGTTAATAGTATTTTTAGTCATTTGTTACAGTAAACATCTTAAAATGTGAAGTCATACCAATAATTCTTTCAAATATTAACTGAAGGTTTGAATTTGTGTCTCTCAATGGGGATCATAGGACCTAAAACTGATTCCTGGAAAATGATACACCACCCTTCACAACTAAAAAAACCATTTACCATTAATCGCTTAATCAACTTGGTGTTCATGCTGCTGCTGTAGCTTTTGTTTTATAGGATTCAACTTTGCTGATAAGTCTGCTATGTGGCACTTCATCAAAAGCCTTTTGGAAGTCACATCAACCATATTACCCTCATCAACTTGTTCACCCCATCAAAAATGTCCAGCAAGTTAGTCAACCATAATCTCTCCTTAACAAATCAAGCTAGCAGTCCTTAAATAATTACAGTTGTCTAAATGACAGATCATTTTGTTCGGTGCTTTTTTAATATTCACTTGTGGGACATGGGAGTCCCTTGCCTGCCAGCATGCATTACCCATCCTTAGTTGCCCTTGAGAAGGTGGTGGTGAGCCATCTTCTTGAATTGCAGCAGTCCACATGCTATGGGTTGACCCCCAGTACCGTTAGGGTAGGAATTCCAGGAATTGTACCCAGTGGCTGTGAAGGAACAGCAATATATTTCCAAGTCAGGACTGTGTATGGCTTGGAGAGGAACTTGCAGGTGGTGATGTTCCCATGTATCTGTTAACGTTGTCCTTCTAGATGGAAGGTGTGGTGGGTTTGGAAGGTATTGCCTAAGGATCTTTGGTCAATTGCTGCAGTGTATCTTGAAGATGGTACACACTGCTGCTATTGAGCATCGGTGGTGGAGAGAGTGGATATTTGTAGATGCGATGCCAATAAAGTGGGCTGCTTTGTCCTGAATGGTGTCAAGCTTTTTGAGTGTTATTGAAGCTGCACCCATCCAGGCAAGTGGGGAATATTCCATCACATTCCTGGCTTGTGCCTTGTAGATAGTGGAGAGGCTTTGGGGGTCACCATTCCCAAAAGTTTATTCACCACTGAGATTAAACTGGCCTGCAGTAAAGAAGGCTTTTAGATTCCCTTTAGGACTCTCTGGTTGGTTGTGTCAACTATATCTACTGAAACCAACAGCAGCAAGCATTTAATTTGAACTGATTTTATGCACAAGACCATGTTATTAAGGGTTTAAGAAGGTTTCAGAATAGAAACCTGTAACACAATCAGAAGTGGGTCACATCTCCACTTAGCAAATGAACAAATCTGGATCAACAAAACAGCACTCAATAGGGCAAAAGGGTGCCTCCATTTAGTGCTCTTGGAATACATTCTAATGTCCTGTCATGATTGAAATATACAAACTGTGACCTGTATTCAAATAATGGCACCATCTATTGTACATTTCAGTCTCTGACTGCAGCTCCACAGTGCCATATTCGTCCAGCCGATAAGACTGATTTTCCAAGTAATTTAAATTGCAGGGTTGCAGCTTGCCCATTTACGTGTCACAAATATAGGTTTGCAGTGCTAATAAGATCAATAATTCAGCCACATCACAGTAATGAAGTGTTATCAAACAGCTTTTTAATGCTAGCAAGTTAACTGGTAAATGTTATTAATGTTGTAAAGTAAGATTGTTAAGTTAGAGATGTATTTAATAAAGCTGCACTGGAAAAGGATCCCTTCAGTCTTTGCTGCTTTAAGTTTATTTATTAGTGTCACAGTACGCTTACATTAACACTGCAATGAAGTTACCATGAAAATCCCCTCATTGCCACACTGCAGCGCTTGTTCAGGTGCACTGAGGGAGAATTTAGCATGGCAAATGCACCTAATCAATACCTCTTTCAGACTGTGGTAGGAAACCAAAGTCCTGGAGGAAACCCATGCAGACATGGGGAGAACATGTAGACTCCACACAGACAGTGATCCAAATTGAGAATCGAACCCAGATCCCTAGCGCTGTGAGGCAGCAGTACTAACCACTGTGCCAATACTTCCCGTGCTATACAATACAGCTAAAATACTGCAGATAATAATAGTATCAATGCATACCACATAAACACATCTGTAATATCAATCTTACAATTTTAGTATTTTTTTTAATTGGGGAAATACACCATTCACAATAGCCACAGTGTATTATATAAACAATGCCTGTCAATGTGTAGTTGCAGTAGGACAGATGCAGTATTCATATTTCAACAAGGTACATTTGCAGAATTTTCAATGTTTTTGTCAGTTTTTAAGAAAATGCGATCACCTTAATTTTCAATTAGTTAAACAGTGTGTTATAACTTACCCACTACATAATCACCAAAACCAATCGTACTGAGAGTGATGAATGCATAATATATTCCTTCCCTGTAGGACCAGTTCTCAAACAGGCAAAACACAAAGGGTGGTAAGGCCAAGAATATTACAGCACCAATTATCAGAAAAAACAGTAATGTTAAAATCTTCACTTGTTTCTGAAATAGAAAAATATGCATTTAATATTCACAAGGCAAGTAACAAAAGCATTTGGAGTAATCATTCATTTTAAAGGATACCATGAAATAAATAGAAAACTCATATTTCTTAAATATAAGATTTGAAAGTTACAGCATATTCTTTCAAATTTAACCAATCTTTCTACTCTGGCTGGAATCGTCCAATGTCACACGCCCTACCACTGCTGCCGACGAGAATGGAGAATCTCAGCCAGGTCTCCACTCACAGCAGCGGGACAGGGGAATCCCAACCATGGGCAAATCCTTCACTGACTCCTGTTTCCAGCTCTGATGGTTCAGAAAGCTTCTCTGTGATAGAATCCCTACAGTGCAGAAGGAGGTCATTTTGAATCTGCATAGGCCACAATCCCACCCAGGCCCTATCTCCATAAACCCATGCATTTATCTAGCCAGTCCCGGAGACTAAGGAACAATTTAGCATGGCCAATCCACCTAACCAGCACATCTTTGGACTGTGGGAGGAAACCAGAACACCCAGAGGAAACCCACGTAAACGCGGGGAGGATGTGAATACTCTATACAGACAGTGACCTAAGCTGGGATTCGAACCTGGGTCTCTGGCACTGTGAGACAGCTGTGCTAAACACTTTGCCACTGTGCCACCCAGATTGGAGAATTCTAGCTTATATTTTGTATTTCTATCTAGCTGCTTCTGAGCTTATTTATTATTATGTTCCCCACACAATATGCTAAAACTATATTATGCCAAGATATGTATTTTAATCCTTCAGAAATCAATTTTATTTGTACAAATGTACATACATGTATGCAATCTACATTGAGCTGCATAAGACTACATTAACCTAGCTGCATTCTTATTTGTCTCATTGTAGCCAGAGGATCTCCTGCGCAGGCTGCTCTTCCCAATTCCCGCTCAATTAATTTGAGCATCCCCTCAAGTATCTATTTCTCAGCATCATGCTGATCCTCAGTGACACTGTCCAAAAATGTGTCAATTTCCTCATGTCTGTTCATGACACTCAGCTCCAGCACACCACCCTTTCTCTCGACTGCCTCACTGTCCCTAAACTGTCAGACTTCTTGTGTGACATCCAGTATCGAATGAGCAGAAATTTCCTCCAGCTAAATATTAGAAGACCAAGCTTCCTTCTTTGCCCGCTAACTTCATCCCTCTCTCTTTATAGTTCACAGCTGACTGGGAAGTCAATTTGCAAGGTGAAAATACAGACAGTGGAACACTAACATGAGATGTTGGTTTTTGTCAGTGCAGGCCCGAAGGGTCAAATGGCATCCTCCTACACTGTAAAGATTCTATGATTCTATGTGGGATCCTGGTTCAATTCCAGCATTCCCAAATAAACTCACTGCCACACTTCGATGGCTAGACAAGTGCCTTCCTTCACAATGGGACAACATTTTGTGTATTTGCTGGTAAGTTATCCCATATTTCAAGGATGGAGGGCAACCTCAGTCTCTTCCTTTTCCTCTAAATTAGAGATAATCTGTACCAAACATGAATAACAAAACAGTGAAAAGCAGTAACATTCAGATATTCCCAAATTTTAGTTCCCAAATTTAAACTGCCCTCAATTCAGCACTCGTTTACATTAATGCAGAAACATCTTTATGAATGCTCTAGAGCCAACAGCATAAAGAATAGGAACGTCATGAAAATGGAATAATCTTTTGATGTGCGCTTGGTGAAGCAATGTAAACATAGAACATGGAACATTACAGCACAGAACAGGCCCTTCGGCCTTCGACGTTGCGCCGACCAATATAAAAAGCAATGACCCTCCAAACTAAACCATTCCCTTCTCTTCCATATACTTATCAACTAACCTCTTAAACGCCACCAAACTTGGCGCATCTACAACTGCTGCAGGCAGGGCATTCCACTCCCGAACCACCCTTTGGGTAAAGAACCTACCTCTGATATCCGTCCTATAACTATCACCCCTTAATTTAAAGCTGTGTCCCCTCGTGCTAGCTTTCTCCATCCTAGGAAAAAGGCTATCACTGTCCACCCTATCTAAACCTCTAATCATCTTATATGTTTCGATCAGGTCCCCTCTTAGCCTCCTCCTTTCTAACGAAAACAACCTCAAATCCCTCAGCCTCTCCTCATAAGACCTGCCCTCCATACCAGGCAACATCCTGGTAAACCTCCTCTGTACCCTCTCCAATGCCTCCACATCTTTCTTATAATGTGGGGACCAGAACTGCACACAATACTCCAAGTGCGGCCGCACTAGAGTTTTGTACAGTTGCAACATGACGTTGCGGCTCCGAAATTCAATCCCCCTACCAATAAAAGCTAAGACTCCATATGCCTTCTTAACAACCTTCTCGACTTGATTGCCTACTTTCAGGGATCTATGCACATACACACCAAGATCCCTTTGTTCATCAACACTATTAAGAATCCTACCATTAGCCCTATACTCTACACATTTATTATTCCTGCCAAAGTGCATTACCTCACACTTTTCCACATTAAACTCCATTTGCCACCTCTCGGCCCAGCTCTGCAACTTGTCCAAGTCCCTCTGCAAACTATAACACCCCTCTTCACTATCTACCACTCCACCGACTTTAGTGTCATCTGCAAATTTACTAATCCATCCTTCAATACCCTCATCCAGATCATTTATAAAAATTACAAACAGCAGGGGCCCCAAAACAGACCCCTGAGGTACACCACTTGTCACCGAACTCCACGATGAATATCTCCCATCAACCACCACCCTCTGTCTTCTATCTGCTAGCCAATTCCTAATCCAATTAGCTAAATCACCCTCTATCCCATACATCTGCATTTTCTGCAGAAGTCTTCCATGGGCCACCTTATCAAACGCCTTACTAAAGTCCATATATACCACATCAACCGCCTTACCCCCATCCACCTCTTTGGTCACTTTTTCAAAAAACTCAATGAGGTTAGTAAGGCACGACCTACCCTTCACAAAACCATGCTGACTATCCCCAATCAATTCATTTCTCTCTAAATAACTATAAATCCTATCCCTAATAATTCTCTCCAATACTTTGCCCACAACAGAAGTAAGACTCACTGGTCTATAATTCTCTGGAAGGTCTCTCTTCCCCTTCTTGAACAATGGGACCATATTCGCTATCCTCCAGTCCTCCGGAACCACACCCGTAACCAACGACGACCTGAAGATCAGAGCCAGAGGCTCTGCAATTTCCTCTCTTGCCTCCCAGCGAATCCTAGTGTAAATCCCGTCTGGCCCAGGGGACTTATCCAACTTCAAACCCTCAAGAATATCTAGCACATCCTCCCTATCTAATTCAATACTTTCCAGTTTGCAACCCTGTACCTCAGTGTTCTCCATAACTACATTTACATCACCCTGAGTGAATACCGAAGAGAAATATTTATTAAGGAGATTATCTTTGTATTTGCTGATTATTTTAAAGGATACCATGAAATAAAACTGATATATTTTTCAAGCTGTACAAGTCATTATTTGATGAGTTAAAGCTAAAATTATCCAAAAAAGGAACCAAATGAAAGGAACATATACCGGAATATCATCAGAAACATCTAACTTCATCGCGACTGGGACTCTGTGTTGCCCATGGCTGGGACTCTGTGTTGCCTGCAGCTGGGACTCTGTTGCTGCTGCAATAAATAGAGTTTTGGCTGAGCGCCAAATTCTCCATTCTCGCTTGCAATGGGGGCAGGGTAACCAAGATCGGAGAATCCCAGCTCTGTTTCTAATTTCAGTTCCTGGCACTTAATGCTTAGATAAATTGCAATCTTTTAAAGATTCAATATAGATTTGCTTGTGCATTTGTACCTCATTCATTCCTTTCTTGGATAGATACAAGCGCAATTTGTCTGTGTGTGAAGTTAGATTTTTGCCAACATGGGTAAGAATAATCACGTGCAGGGGGATTCCAAAGACCGCATAGAAAACACAGAAGATCTGACCTCCAGGTGTCGTGGGGGAGATGTTTCCATACCCTTTGAAATGAGAGAGAATAGAAATGGTTGAAAACAAAACGCCACATTCCAATTTGCATCTGCAAGATTGCACTTTATTTCAGTAGATTTGACTGGCAAATGGGAGGAATAGGGAATGATTTCATTAAAACAACATTCTTGCTCAAATGTTTGAACACACTTATCCTTGTACATTCCAACATCTATCAGCTAAACAAGTGCAAGCTTTCTCCACTGAATGATTGTAAATCCAGTCTGTCACTTTGAAGTAGAGCCTTCCCTGTTGACTTTGAATCAACAAATACTTTACCTTTTGGGATAGGCTTGAAAATATGAGTTCCCAGATGAAAATAATATACCGTGATTTTACATGCGTAGTGAAAATTTGTGCAGAGAAGTTAAAATTATAAATACTATGTGACAGTAATAGTTAACTGGTTCATTAAACAATATGTCTGGTTCAATAGGTGAAGTGTAAAAACATTACTGCATTTTTTGAAAGGATTTGTGGCACATAACATAATCAGGAAGTGTTTAAACTATAATTATATCAACCTTTCTGCATTGTTGTGGATTAAAAATGTTTGGTGATTTGGATAAGCAGTTTAAAATAGCCTCCCATGGTCTGTCATGAACAAGTTTCAACCATGACAACCACAACATCCAAACATATTGCACAACACTCATTGACACTTTTCTCCTGCTTGAAGAAGATGGTGAAACACAGCTGGAAGTTGTGGAGTTAGCTGGAAAGGAAAAGCACGCCCATATTCCATTATCCCATAAAGGAAATGCTGCTGGTCATTAAGGGAAAGACTACTGCTGAAGCCATTGATTAGCACAGTGAGCCGGTAAGGTTGAATAAGTGGTGAAAAATCGGATTCATACCCTGGTTTATCACCTCACTTACTGGCCCTGTGTTGCCAATGAAATCAGCAATTTAAATATTAATTACATGTCATCAGCGAGTCCCGATACCAACAACGTGTGTTGCCGTGGGCTGGATTGCATCTGCTGCCGATGATGTGAGAGGGAGCATGGTGATGGCTGGAGAAGGTCTCCCAGCTTGCTGGGAGACTGGGTGCCTGCGCATTGGCGCTCCAAGTAGTTTGCAGCCGGCTTCATTAGTGTCATTAGATTGCATTTCCAAACTTGCCCAAAAAAATGCATCTGCTACTCTCCCATTTTCTCGTTCATTCAGTACTTAGAATTCTTTTCGTAAGGTCATGCCCTCAGTGTCAAAACTGTGAGAATGATGAAATGCTCCATGCCGGTTTCTCGGGCACGCTTGACGTCACAATTTTTTAACACTTAGTCCACTGAAAGAGCCACCGTGTGGAACACACCCTTATGGAGGATGTAGGCACGTGACTCACCCCATTTGGCCAAAGCTGTGAGCCATTAAACTAGGGGAGGAGTGCTTATAGAGCAGCAAGGTGGCACAGTGGTTAGCACTGCTGCATCACAGTGCCAGGGACCCAGTTTCGATTCCCAGCTTGGGTCACTGTCTGTGTAAAGCTTGCACGTCTTCCCTGTGTCTGCGTGTATTTCCTCCAGTTTCCTTCCACAGTCCAAAGATGTGCGGGTTAAGAGCATCG
Organism: Sphyrna mokarran; assembly: GCA_024679065.1. NCBI lineage: Eukaryota > Metazoa > Chordata > Chondrichthyes > Carcharhiniformes > Carcharhinidae > Sphyrna > Sphyrna mokarran. Next base: position 42,139,992 of record JAGIQG010000015.1, read on the forward strand.
ACTATGCTAAATTGTCCCTTAGTGTCCTGGGCTGCATAGGTTAGGGGGATTAGTGGGGTAAATATGTGGGATAACAGGAATTGTTGCTGCTGCAGACGTGATGGGCTGAAAGGGCTCCTTCTGCACTATAGGGCTTCTTCTTAAAAAAACACTAATAGCATGCACACAGTCAGTCATGCCAGGAAGGTGGCAGCATGCAGACCAGCCCCATGGTTTACAGATGGAGAGCTCAGATGGCTGCTGGATGCTGTGGAGTAGAGGCAGGGAACCCAGCAGATGTCATCACTCTACTGTCTAGACAGGGAACTTGCTTACATAGCCAATCCAGCCCACTACTCTAGTGTGATGTCAATGGGAGCCATGGCAGGAGGGGGTAGGAGTTGCAGGTCTCCTAGTGTGTGAATGTTGCCACGATTAGGGCATTCCTCACCATCCTGTCTGCCGGAAGCTTGCTGCTACCTGTCTTCTATCCTCCGGCTCCCACTTTGCCTCATCCTCCACATTCTTGTCGTCCTCCTCCTTCACGGGGCATCTGTCTGATCCTTCTTCTCCACCAGGAATTCTTCCCACTGCTGTGCCGGGTTGTGGAGAGCACAACAGATCGCGACTGTGCGGAGACCCTCCGGGGGTTATACTGGAGGGCCCTGGTGAAGCAGACAGTGCATCTTCAGGACTGAAGAACTGCTTGACAATGGACCAGGTTGAGCGTGGGCCTCAGTTCAGGCTTTTGCATTGGTGCCATCAGCCATGACTGCAACGGGTGATCTTCAAAGACCCTGGGATGTTTAAGCTCCGTAAGATGATTCTGTCGTGCATGTTCTTTGGTGGCATGCATATACATGCATGATGTGCAGAAAGTGATCACAGACTATCTGCATATTCAGGGGCTGGAACTCCTTTCTGTTTATAAAGGATACTCCCTGATTCCAGGGGCACAGAGGGTGCCGTCTGCTCTGTCTATAGCCTCCCGCACATGGGGCATCAAAGTCTGTTGGGCCTAGCTCATGTCAAAGTAGATGTAGTTGACTATCCAGGCATCAGTGACCTCATAGGTGTACTTGCTTGCCGACAATTGTGAGATAGTGCACAAGGAGCCACTTAAGACCTGAAAGGACCTGGACACGTAAATGTTGAGGGCTACCTTTATGTTCATGGCCACTGGGAGCAGATGTCCTTCTGCCCCACCAGATGCCAGATCTGTGAGGATGTGGCCCAGGTTCCACACTGTTTCCCTGCTGAGACACACTCTACGGTGGCACAAAGCAAGCAGCATCTCAACAAAGGACATGCGGTTCTTGTAGATCCGGTGTCTCCACCTCTACTGTCCTCTGCACCCCTACCCATCAGGCCAATGGGTGACTGGGTCCTAGTCCTGACCAGCAGTCCCCTGACCTCCTGCTTCCCTGACTGGGTAACAGCTGCAGATGTAGGACCTGGGATGGAATCTCCACAATAAACAACAGAGCCTATCCAGCGGAAGAAAGGCAGGGTAACCACAGCGATATTAGTGGGATTGGAACTCAACCTCATTTACAAAGAACAAAGAACAAAACAGCACGGGAAACAGGCCCTTCGGCCCAACGAGCCCGCGCCGCCACCCCGATGTTCCCACCTCTACCCGTGATCCCTGTCTATGTTTAGACAGATCTATGGATTAAAAACCAAATTTGAGACAATTTAGGGAGAATTTGTTTTGCCAATTAGCCTAAGAGCACATCTTTGGGATGTGGGAGGAAACCGGAGCACCCGGAGAAAATCCATGCAAGCACGGGGAGAATGCGCAAACTCCCACAGACACAGGCCCAAATCCATGTATCTGCACAGCACAGCGATAGTCACTGAGCTGTCGTGTTGTCCATCAAATGGTCCAGGTCAAGCGTACACTAACGGCGTGAAGCACTAGGATACTCTTGAAAAAAATCCAAGAGCAGCCCTCTCACGACCCGTTGCGTGTATGCCCCTTGTTAGACAACAAGGTGGACCAAAGCACCTGTAAGATAAAAACAAGTACATCAATATCACCATCTATTTACACACTTCCCAGAAACTCCCAAGGCTCATGATCCCTATTTTAATTCAGTTTTCTATACCCCTCCATTCCCATTCTGTTCATGTGCCCATCTAAGTATTTCTTAAATAACTCCACTTTACTTGGCAGCGCATTCCATACCCCCATCACCCTCTGTGTGAAGAAACTCCCTCTAGCATCCAAATTATACCTTACCCTCCTCACCCTAAGCCCGTGACCCCTCGTGCTATTCGAGTCCATCTTAGGAAAAAGCTTAACCGTGTTTACTCTATCTATACCCCTCATAATCTTGTACGCCTCTATTAGATCTCCTCTAAGACTATGTTTACAATGCCTCAGGGGTCATTCAGCAGCCATGTGCGCAGTATGGGTCCCAAGTTGGCAGCGACACCAACCTGTGCACCCCCGGACATGCCTGAGCCCTCCAATCACTCACGCTAATTGATACCCCTTCCTCACATCCCAGAGGTTGGTGCTCAGTGGCACTCATCACTTTGCACTCCTTTGCTTCTGCTGCGGTTGAGCTGCACTTGTACTAGTTGGCGTGGGAGGTGCGGCATCATGCTGGAGAGGTGGAAATTCTCTGGAAAGGAGGATAATTGCATGCTAAGCTCTCTAATGATACTGAAATCCAGTCAATCTCATGCTAATAAGCTTTGCGCACTTCCTTGGCATGATACGTTTGCACCACTGAAAGTGGCTGGGAAGATAACAAACTGTTTGGTGCCAGGCAGGAATTAGATTTTTAGTTTCGCACACCATTTTCCCAGCTCACCATCATTTGCACCAGGCAAATTTCAGGTTTGTTTCAATGTTTCAGGTTTGTTAATGAATGAGAAATTGCGTTTGAAGTCACTGGTATTGCCCTTAAATGAATTCTTCCCTTAAAACTCAGGAAACCTCCCATCCTCCTCTTCCTTCCCCATTCCAAAACCACTTCCTCCTCATGCTTCTGCTGATCCTTAGCTTTTCTCTGAGAGATGGTGACAAGGACTATTCCACATGATGATAATGTTTTGTAGCATGCTGCAAAAGACCACAATCTCCAGATTTCAGTGACAACCTACTCAGTGAAGCAAAAGAGTCTGAAACATTGGTTGCTGCTGAAGTTCAGGAAGGAAAATAATTCCTCGTACTCCCGAGTGACTATTGCCACCTACTAAGAGCCCTTCTCTTCCTCTTTCTTCGAATAGTTTGACCTACTCTGACTGATCTCTGTTCATTGTCTCAGTCATGTTTGATTCCAATAGTGGTGCACATATGTCTAGGGAAAACAGGGTTTATGAAGAAATATGCAAAGCAGATAGATCATGATGTGCAACTCTGATTTGATGTTAGAGGTGCCACTTTGAAGACTACAACCACTCTTAACCTCATACATAATGTTAAACAGCACAAGGGAACTGGCAACTCAGTGAAAAATACTTCAACACCTGCCATACCACTCTGTCTCTAGAGAGTATCAAAAACATACAGTCAAAATAGGCCAGCATCTAATCTATGAGTAATTGATGATCCCTTTAAATATATCAGTTGCCAGCTCCTTTGTGCTGTTTAACATTATGTATGAGGTTAAGAGTGGTTGTAGTCTTCAAAATGGCACCTCTAACATCAAATCAGAGTTGCACATCATGATCTGTCTGCTTTGCATATTTCCGCAGTGCAATTTTGGAAGCCTAAGTACCTCGTATCATTCAAAATATAGCTTCTATCAAGCTTAATTTCACCCCAATTATCTCCTAGACTATTCAACTCATATAATTAATTAGAATCAATGATAGGCTGAGAGTGATGTAGAATACATTACCTTCTACAATGTGATTTAAAAAAAGTCATTTTAACATTTTCTGGTTTCAGGCAAGAGATTAAATAGTTAAACATTTACAATATGGGCACATCATACCAACTGCACAAAGCATATTCATTGTAATATGGGATCAGAGAAGATGATTTAGCAATCCTATTTTAATTAATACCTCTATATCAATACTTTGTCTACAGTTCCTTCAAGATAAAATCAAAGAGAGTGAGCAGAAATGTTGATAATTCCTGAAAATGAACACAGAGATCATAATGCCCCATTCATCTCAACCAGTGCCCATTTTAAGTAATGCAAACAGTGGTGGTGGCAGGCAAGGAGAAGGGAAAGAAAATGGTTAATATTACCCTCTGCCCATTGAGTCTGGCTGGACATATTCTCCTATAGATATCAGGTCCATATCCAAATGCAGCAAGACCCGGATAATACGACATGCGGCAAGTAACATTCCCACCACACAAGTGTGAGGCAATGATCATTCCTAACAAGAGACTGTCTAACCATTACCCCTTGACATTCAATAAATTTACCATCACTGAATCCCCCATTATCAACATCCTAGGAGTCAACATCCTAATATTTACCATCAGCCAGAAACTGAACTGGACTAGCTATATAAATATTGTGGCAATAAGAGCAGGAATCCTGCAGAGAGTAACTCATCTCCTGACTTTTCAAAACCTGGTCTACATTGCCAAGGCACAATGCAGTACTGTGATGGAATACCCTCCACTTACCTGAATCAGTGCAGCTCCAAGAACACTCAAGAAGTTTTACACCATCTCATATAACGCTAATCGCTTGACTGCACCCCTTGCACTAACATTTACTCCCTCCACTACTGACAAACAGTGACAGCAATGCATACCATCTACAAGATACACTGCAACAGCTCACCAAGGCTCCTGAAGCAGCACCATCTAAACTGCTACAAACTAGAAAGTCAAGGACAGCAGACAGACAGAAACACCACCACCTGGAAGATCCCCACAAGCCACTTATCTTCCTAACTTGGAAATATGTCATATTCTTTCACTGTCGCTGAGTCAAAATTCTGGAACTCCTTCCCTAACAGCACTGAGCGTGTGCCTATATCCCAAGCACAACAGAGGTTCACGAAGGCAATTCACTCCATCTGTTCCATGGCAATCAGGAATGAGCAACAAATATTGGTCTAGCCAATGATGTCCACATCCCACAAATGAATAAAATAAGTGAGGAATGTATCAGGTTTGACTGTTATGGTACTTTTCCCATTGTCAAATTGCCTGCCAATACTCACTGTTTGGGCTTGTACATGGAGAATGAAATGTTAAGATTATTTATTAGTGTCACAAGTTACATTAACACTGCAATGAAGTTATTGTAAAAATTCCTTAGTCACCACACTCATGTGCCTGTTCAGGTACACCGAGGAAGAATTTAACATGGCCAATGCACCTAGCCAGCATATCTTTCGGATTGTGGGAGGAAACTGGAGCACCCGGAGGAAACACAGACATAGGGAGAATGTACAGACTCCGCGTGGACAGTGAGCCAAGCTGGAATTCAAACCTGGGTCCCTGGCGCTGTGAGGCAACAGTGCTAACCACTATACCCACCTTGCTGCCCATATAATTAATTGGGCTAGATACTGAAAGGGCCCTTGCCCTCTATGAAACTTATGATAGTCCAAAATAATATGTAGAAGGGAGTACAGAAACCCCTGGGATTTTGAAGACTATTAAAGCAAGGTAGATCAGTTTAGAAGCAGGATCACAATGTGCCTTATCCAGACCATAAAGAATCACTAAGTGCCTACGTATATGTATATGTATAAATTTATATATCAAGTGAAGGTATTGTCTGCATAAATATGTATATAATTATTGACAGAAAATTTTGAATAAGTATTGTAGATTTAAAATGTATTTTCAAATGTCTTGTAAGCTTTGGCCAAGATGCAGTCTGCTCCAAAGCATAATGATAAACAAGCATAGCTAGACAGGCCACATTCTTTGGAAACAATGATATAGAATATTATCAGTCGGAGGCCATGCATTTGCAAGCTGCCATGGTTTTAAAATGAATAGATATATTTAGCTTCTAGCTGTAGTGAATAGAAATGTTCAGTTTCTACATATAAGGGGAGCTTCCCAACCTACTGGATATGGATAGATAAGGTTGCTAGGCAATGGGATGGGAAGAACTTTCGGAATTGGTTGACCAATTACTTTCTAATTCTGCTAGAAGATAGAATGCTGTCAGCCAAGCTAAATAATGTGCATTATTATAATTGGATCATCCAGTTTGGATGACAGGTTGGGTGGGAGAAATGAACCTTTGAAAAGGTATCTCGGATTTACACACGTACTGTAAAGTGAGGAAGAAGTTGGAATCTTTTGTTCTTTCTCTCTCTCTCAATGCATGTTGGTCAAATAAAGAACGTCTTTACCTGCATACTGTTTTTCGTGAGTCTTTGTATTAGCTGAGTTCAGCTCAATACATGGCACCAGGGGGAGATCCCTGGAAAATTCTGTTACAATATGCTGGTACGTGCAGTGAAACAGAGGGAAAAGGGAATTGAACTGAAGAGAAATAAAGCAGAATTGAGAAGTGTTCAAAATTATGGAACTGGTTTAATTTGCACTACAATAGGTGTGCCTCTTCAAAGGATTAAATCAATAAATACGAATCTCACCTATTGTTGACACCACCGTAACTGCAAAAAAGAAAGAGCTGCTGAAATCCCAGTTACTGTGGGAAGAGTCGGGATCATTTCCAACAGGATTCACTCCATGCTTTACAGCTTCAGTTATTGCCTGTAGGAATAGGAAATATTGCAGACATTATTATATCCTAACGCAAAAATTCTTCCTTCAAACATCAGTAGCAATCTTTGAAATATGTATAAAGTTTTACTGAATGCGATTTGCATCTGAAAACTACACTTGGCCTGAATATTCTTGCTTGATTATTTTCCAATGTAAAATTCAGCTCTTTTTTTGAGGGAGCCAGGGCTATTATCCTTAAAGGAGCAGAGTTGCAGATGTATACAGTTAACTGACGGAATGACATTGAATTCCATTAGAGTTTCTGGAAATAGCCACTGTGAGATTCCCTTATCTTTCTAGCCAGTGGATGAAGCCACCAACCATTAAATTCAGTCCAATGCACAGCTGCATGAAATAATGATAAATGTAACAGCGAAGCCAGAACAATAGCCAATATAAAACAGGGAATTGTTTATCACTTGTTAACATGACCTTAAAAACTGGTGTGCTATTAGCAGTATGACAGTGGTCTTGGCCACTGGTTGGGCACCACAGTGGTAAGCACTGTTGCCTCATAGCGTAGGGATTAGGAATGAGTTCTGGCCTTGGTTTACAGTTTGTACGGAGATTGCACCTTCTCCCCATGTCTGCATGGGTTTCCTCCGGGTGCTCCACTTTTCTCTCATGGTCCAAACCCATGGTCTCATGGGTTAGGTTGATTGGCTATGCCGAATTGCCCCTTAGTATTAGGGAGATTTGCAGGGTAAATATATGAGGTTATGGGGATGTGGGTGGAATTGTTGTTGATGCAGACTCAATGGGCTGAATGGTCTCCTCCTGAACTGTAGGAATTCTATGAAGAGTCAGTGAGATCCTTCCATTTCCTATTTCCAAGAATGTCCACTACTCAGGCAATATTAGGCCAATGGCAGGCTTTCTCCTGGGTTCACCGACCCCAGGGGCAGAAGTCTATCCACCAAGAGGTGCTGGCTAATCAGAGGCTAGTAGCTGTTCTGTACTTAGTAGTGTCAGCATGGGGGCTGCTGCTGGCACATCTACCTGAGACCTCAGATCAAGGAGGGACCCAAGCACAGAAATAGTATGGCCAATTATTCCCCTTTTTATCCCCAGATGGGATCAGCCCTTGTTATTGCTGATCGTGCCAAGTCCCTGCCTGTCTCTGGTGTTCTGTGCAACTCCACTCTGTTCGGGCTATCAGGTAGCACGGATTCTGGGCCCTCAGAAAGCATCCAAAAGCCTGAAGTGAATGTCGTCAGATATGAACCTTAAAATACAGTGAAACTGAGTGTAAAGGGAAGGCCACTGCATGGCTGAAGCAAGTCAGTATGCAACATGCAATAAAGAAACACATGCCCACTGAAAAAAATGACTGTAAATATCAGAATGATATCACACAGTGGAATTAGAGTAAAACAAATGCTGGCATGCCCAGAAGGATGACCAGCACCAAACTGTCCTTGAATTACCCTAACTGTTCAATTTTCTGCCTGCCAGTTTTACCAAGGTGGAAATGGGAAGGTGGCAGATTCCTAGCCACCAGCCTTACCTCCCCCTCCCCTACTCCTGATTAAGTGGGCCTCAGCACCCACGCTCATCACAGGGGAAAGCCCAATATTCCACCCATAGTTCTGATGAATTCTATGCTGACTCACCAAACCTGTGGAATATTCAGGTCATGGACGGTCATGAGACTTAAAATGTTTAACCTTTTCTTTTCCCGTAAATGTTGTTTGAATGTTTCCAGCATCATTCTAAATCCCAGCATTTGTAATACTTTTTATCTATTGCTGAATATGGCCAGCAAGGATCATATCACACTATTTGAGCTATTTTAAACTAAATTACTGCAAGCAAGCTACTTGTTGTACCCTAGTTTGCCATATTAGTGAGTTTTCTTGAGCTTGCATTCCTGCTTCAACTGCAAAATTCAATTACATCACAGTACATCCTTTACATGGATTAATTTAAATGGGTTCAGATGTGTGGACCATTGTGGAGACATTTTTTAGATATAATTTTCATTTTTGCAATAACAACATATCAGGCCAAGAGTGATGTAAAGTTATATGACCGTGCAAGGCACAGATACATCTGTTGTACCCCAGAATACTGTGAAAGGTAATTGCTGTAAGCTATCATTTCATTTCTATCACTTGAGTCTGGATAGGTATAATAGAAATGATAGAAACCCTATAATGCAGAAGGAGGCCATTCAACCCATCAAGTCTGCACCAACCACAATCCCATCCTAGGCCTATCACTAAAACTTCACACATTTACCCCACTGATTCCTCTAGCCTACACATCTTGGGACACTAGGAGGCAATTTAGCATGACTAGTCAGCCTAACCAGCATATCTAAGGACTGTGGGAGGAATCCTTTGCAGATGTGGTGAGAACATACAAACTCCACACAGTGACCCAAAGCCAGGAATCAAGCCCAGGTTCCTGGAGCTGTGAAGCAGCAGTATTGACCACTATGCTACTGTGCAACCCTAATGCAATCAAGTGAACTGCACAACCAGACTGGTGTCATTTCCATTCAACAAGCTTCACAGGGATTTCATTTCATGTGCAGCCAGTAATTCTGTGCATTAGAAGTTTAGTAACAAATGAAAATAAAGTAAAATGAACTTGGATGCAGTACTTGTACACAGAAGTATCAAAATAGGTATGATTGATTCTCATGTATTTAGTCAGTGAAAGAATACAGCAGCAAAGAGCTTCAAGTTGCTAAGTGCCCGGGTCACCAACAACCTGTTCTGTCCCTCCATGCCGATGCTATAGGTAAGAAAGCCCACCAATGCCTCTACTTTCTCAGGAGGCTAATGAAGTTTGACATGTCCACTATGACTTTTCCGGCTGCACCATTGAAAGCATCCTTTCTGGACTGGTATGGCTCTGCTCTGATCAAGACCACAAGAAGCTATAAACAATTTTGAATGAAGCCCAGTCTGTCATGCAAACCAGCCTCGTTTTCATTGACTTTGTCTACACTTCCCGCTGCCTTGGAAAAGTAGCCACTATAATCAAGGACCCCACACACCCCGGACGTACTCTCTTCCACCTTCATCCATCGGGAAAATGATACAGAAGTCTGAGGTCATGAACAGCTTCTTCCCTGCTGCCATCAGATTTACGAATGGACCTTATATTAAGCTGATTTTCTCTACACTATAGCAATGACTGTAAAACTATATTCTGCGTCCATTTCTTTCAATTTATGTGAATGGTATGTTTTTGCCTGTATAGTGTGTAAGAAACAATACAAATATACAAGACAATAATAAATCAAATCAAAAAATTGGTGCATGGACCCTCTGATTATAGAATTAACAGGAGTGCCCTGGCATGAATTAACAATGCCTTTAGAATTTATAATGCCTTTGGATCTGCCTTTAAGGGATTGCCCTTTTATTTTGTCTGTTAATTTTATTAGTTTAGTTTTACTGATTTGCCATGATATAGGATCAATCAACAATGAAAAAAAAGCATTGAGCGCATCCAGCTCACTCTATGGTTTAGATCCAGTTAGCCCCCGCCCAGATCTATAATCCTTCAGCAAACTCTGCAATCTTGTCAACTGTTAATATTCACTAAGCTAAGTGGCAGACCATTTCCCCTTTCATTTTATGCCTGAAAAACAATTAAATGCCAGATTTTGTTGTGATGCACATAAGATCTGCCATCAGGCTTTTGAATGGACCTATATTAAGTTATATTAAGTTGATTTTTTTCTACTGTAACATTACATTCTGCACTCTCTCATTTCCTCCTCAATGAACGATATGCTTTGTTTGTATAGCGTGCAAAACACAACACTTTTCACTGTATGCAAATACGTATGACAATAATAAATCAAATCAAAAAGATGCTGAAGCAGTGTGTGTCTGTCTTGGCAAAAATGAGATGGCCAATGGATATTAGAATCAGGCATGCATTGAAATGTAAGTTTACTTACAACAATTGATTATCTTGGAGAACCCGTCTGGGGTGGCGCGGTGGCACAATGGTCAGCACTACTGTTGCACAGCGCAAAGGACCCAGGTTCGATTCCTGGCTTGGGTCACTGTCTATGTAGAGTTTACACATTCTCCCCATGTTTGCATGGGTTTCCTACGGGTGCTCCAGGTTCCTCCCAGAATCCAAAATTGTGCGGGTTAGGTGGATTGGCCGCGCTAAATTGTCCCTTAGTGTCAGCGGGACTAGCCATGGTATATGCGTGGGATTACAGGAAAAGAGCCTGGGTGGGATCGTGGTCACTGCAGACTCGACAGGTTGTATGGTCTCCTTCATGGTAGGATTCTATGATGATGTTGTAAACCTGTGACCTATCACTGGGGGTAAATATGGTCATTCTTCTCTCCCTAATCTTTCACACCTAGCCAAGCTGTTAACGCTGACAAAATTTTCCGAATAATCAAAATGTGTAGGTTCCTGTTTGACTTGAGTTCAAGTTGGAATATAAGTGATGACCTGACCTGATGCCTGGGAGATGTTCTTGACAGTGCACTCCCTCTGAACCTCCAGGACATAGTTCAAACTAATCAGGTGATATAAGATATTGAAGATGCTGCCACTCTCCAAAATAAAAACAAACTACAACAGCGAAAGAGATGGTAACAGAGGGCTCAGCTTAACACAATACTCTCTGGTCAGCATGACTGACGCTGTCTGTAAAACTCATTTTCGGGGATTAGTGATAAAGATCATAAATTCCTGACACAGAATTCTTAGGTTTAAGAATAAAATGAATCAAAGCGAGTTGTATTTTCAACTCACAGAGATTTGTGAGCGGCATGGTAGCACAGTGGCTAACACTGCTGCCTCACACCACCAGGAATGCAGGTTCGATTCCTGACTCAGGTCACTGCCTGTTCCAAGCCTGCACATTCTCCCCGTGGGTTTTCTCCAGTTTCCTCCCACAATCCAAAGGAGTGGTTAGCTATATTGGCCATGCTAAATTCTCCCATAGTGTACCCGAACAGGCAGAGTGTGGCGGATTTTCACTGTAACTTAATTGCAGTGTTAACGTAAACCGACTGATGAATAATAAATAAATCAGGCTGCTATAGCCACCTGTTCTTCTATACGGGGGTTAACTCCCCAGTAAAGCCAAACTGCAACATACTGGATCTAACATAAGAAGCCTCCCCTTGATGTGCGGTGTGAAGTGGAAGTGAGCCGTTTAAAGCCAGGCGCATCTTCAGAAAGTGAATACTTAACTCCACCAGTTTCTCCAGCGCTTCGCGGGCGGCGGACGGGCTGCTGCTATTCAGGAACTGCGCTTTCTTTCTCCAAACCCTGGCTTTGAGTTCACTTTCTTCCTTCAGCTCCAGCGCCTGGAAGACTGCGGCCCCGATCAGGAGGTAGACGAAGTAGCTCAGGAAGAGCAGCAGACACCTCCAGGTGCAGGAAGTCCGTGCACACATCCCGCTAAACCGCTGCCTGTCCAGAGAAGATCAGTCTCAGTGGCCCAGGGAGCGCACGGTTTGAGGGCTGTTGAGGAAGTTGGAGAAGACTCACTTGCGTGGGAAGAGAGGTAATTAGATAATACTTCCTCTTTCAATTTCAACAACTAACGTTCGCTATTCTGTCACATTATATAAATACATTTCTTTTCCTTCCAAATAAACAGCAGATTCTATTTTGAAAGTTACTGCTGAACCTGTGTCAGTTATCATGCAAAAAAAAATTCCATTCGCTCTCCACCAGTTTGTGACCCAACGATTGTTCCGCTTTGTAAGCTGTTCCCCGCCTGTTAGAATGTGAACACAGTACTTTTCCAAAAATATCACAACCAATAGAGGCATTTCAAAATTGGACAGAAACCAGCTGTGGTTGGGGGTGGGTGATGGAGGCTTTCTGAATAAGGAACTGAATGAAGATCAGGCATTGCACACAGCGGTCCACCAATCTAGGAGTGGGGAGACAAAAACAGAAAATGCTGGAAAGTCTCAGCAGGTCTGACAGCATCAGTGGAGAGAGAATATAGCCAACGGTTCGAGTTTCGGGGGTGGCACGGTGGGCACAGTGGTTAGCACTGCTGTCTCACAGTGCCAGCGACCTGGGTTCGCTTCCTGGTTTCGGTCAATGTGTGGAGTCTGCATGTTCTCCTTGTGTGTGCATAGCTTTCCTCTAGATGGCCTGGTTTTCTTCCACAATCCAACCATGTGCTGGCTAGGTGGATTGGCCGTAATAAATTGCCCCTTAGTGTCCCAGGAGATTAGCAGGTCAAATACATAGGGGTTACAGGGATAGGTCCTGGGTGGGATTGTGGTTGGTGTAGACTTGATGGGCTGAATGGCCTCCTTCTGCACTGTAGGAATTCTATGATTCTGTGAGTCTGGATGACCCTTTGCCAGGACTGGTGAAGCTCAGCATCCACAGTATTTTGCTTTTATTATAAAAAATAAGGAGCCTTAGCAAAACAGATGTCAATGGAAATCGGTGGGGGGGGGGAACTCACCACTGACTGAATCATACCAAGCACAAAGGAAGATGGTTGTGTTTGTTAGAGAATAGATCCAGATATTCCTAGAATATGTCCAGGGTGCCAGGCTGGCACTGCCCACCAGGCACTGGGCAGTGCCAAAGGGAGAGCCTTCTGGGATGGGGACTGATGGGACAGGGCCATGACAGGGAGAGGTCTAAAGAAGGGTGGGAAGGGAGGGGGGTGTGATTGACCAGATAAGCACTGATTGGGAGGTGCAGACCAACTGGCTGGGGCCACAATTGGGGATTAGGCGATTTTTGGGGCTATGATTGGGGAGGTGATTTTCAGGGTAGCAATCTGTGTAAGGGGAGGGTGCAATGCCCATGGTGTGTGTGTGGGGGGGAGATAGTGGATGACAAATCTTCCAGTTTACTAGAAGTACACATTAGAGTGGGGTGGAGCAGAGGCTGGATATGGAAGACAAACAAAGACTGGAATATGGAAAGAATATTGGAGGAAGGGGAGGGAGTGTCCATGAAAAGAATATCTGGGGAAAGGTAAATATAGGTGTCCTGGGAAAGAGAAGGGATTGAGGGAATGCAAGGGTGCAATGACATTGGATGGAGGGAAGGATCTTATTGAGTCAGGGAGGGCATTTGGAAGTGGAGACTGATAACATTGCAGGGAGTTCAAAGGTTACAGAATGGAGAGGAATGTTGTATTGGATGGGTCAAAGGTGATGGAGGAGAAGATGATGGGTGACAGAAGGAGAGAAGAGTTTGATCTGATTTTCCCATGAAAGACAAGTGATACCCTCAGAAGACCTGGATGATGACACCAGTTTGCAAACTACAGAGTGCTGCTTAGGAGAGCTACAATGCTGTACATGCCTCTAACAGGTTAATGATTGAGCAAAAGGTTGGATCCCAAAGATGAGTTTGAGATGTTTGCCTTGCTCAGGTGGGCTCTCTAATACTCAACACAACAAGTGTCCCAGATTGTCAGCGTATGTTGGATACTACTCAACTTTGTCCTACAAAGGAGGTGGAATGTCTTGGCTGAGGATGATATGGAGGGGGCAGATGTCTCTTCCAATCAGGAGGTCAGTGAAGGAATGGAGACGAGGGCCAGGATGCCAATGAGCCATATATAGAGGTCATAGCAGGGTTATGATCTGACAAACAGGTTCGTGCCAATTTATAGGTATGAAATTACCAGCAGAGAAAACTGCTAACACATTTTTTAAACTTAGCCACTTCCTACTCTCTGCTGGTTGGAAGGCCCCAGTTTCTTTTGGTTACAGATGTTATTTTTTTCTAATGTATTTTGATTTATGTTAGCTGAATTAACTTGCACTAGTCACCATTTGGTGGTCTGATCCTCTGCATGCAGCCAACTATGGTAAAATGCAGAGTTGTGGCACTAAATGTGTGCATTGGAACCTACACAGCACTCTTCCACAACCTCAGGCACCTGCGAGTAGAACTGTGATGTCACCCATGCCCTCATAAAGTCCATGTTCATGGCAACTTAGAAGCAATTTCAAAGCTACCCTCAGTGGGGATGTGCCAATGTCACCCTCACTGCTGGCCCCAAAGGGGAGCCGACCTCAGGCAGGATCAGATATATGGGCCCAAAAGGAGAAGCAGCAGGGAAACATCATTTGGCTCCTTGGGATCACTCTTTAATGCAGATTGATGAGGAAAGGTTGTGTTCCTGTCCCCGATCACCATTCGCTCTTGGTGATTTCTTTCTTTTGACATCTTTATCATGCCAAGACATTTGGAGGTAACTCTCAATCAGGAGGTCTTGCCTGCAATATGGATTGCAGAGGTGAGACCATTCTGGAACTTATAATTGCAGAGATTCCTACTCAGTCCTAGATAGTCTTAGCATTACTGTGAATCTGTAATCCATCATTGTGGATACCCCAGCTAAGGTTAACATTCTCACATGAACCCTGCAGAGGTCTGTCTGAGCTGTTGATTCTTCACACAGATAGCCTCACAGTTCTGAATCTACTAATAACTCAGTCCTTCAATGATGTCCAACGCACATTGGTTGCAACCCTTTATTGGCCAGATTAATGTAGAGGGGAGTTATAGGATAAAAGGTAAAACTATCCGGAGTATAGAGATGCAGAGAGACCTGGGGGTGCAAGTTCACAAGTCTCTGAAGGTGTCAGTACAGGTGGAGAATGTGGTTAAAAAAAGCGTATGGTATGTTAGCCTTCATAGGAAGGGGTATAGAATACAAGAGTAGGAGTCTGATGTTGCAGGTGTATAGAACGTTGGTTAGGCCTCATCTGGAGTACTGCGTCCAGTTCTGGTCGCCGTACTACAGGAAGGATGTGGAGGCCCTGGAGAGAGTGCAGAGGAGATTTACCAGGATGCTGCCTGGTATGGAAGGGCTGTCTTACGAGGAAAGATTGAAAACACTGGGGTTGTTTTCCCTTGAAAGACGTTGGCTGAGAGGGGATCTTTTAGAGGTATATAAGATTATGAGGGGTATAGATAGAGTAAATGGTGGTAAGCTTTTTCCACCATTAGAAATGGATAGAACGAGGGGTCACGGGCTCAGGGTGAGGGGGGCTATGTATAAGACGAATATTAGAGGCCAGTTTTTCACACAAAGGGTAGTGGGGGTGTGGAATGCACTGCCGAGTAAGGTGGTGGGAGCAGGCACGCTAGGGTTGTTTAAGGGTCTCTTGGACAGCCACATGAGCGGTCTGCAGATAGAGGGATATAGCAGGACTGTTTGAATATCGGGAGGACCAAATAGTAGTAGACTATCTTTTAGTTTCGTCTCGGGAATGTCTTAGTTTTTTTTTAGCATGTTTAATTAAGTCTTATTTGTTTCCACAGGCAATTCGGTCCACCTTGTTGACCAACAAGGGGCATGCATGCGGCATGTCGTGCGAGAGCTGCTCTTGGAGGTTGCTTCAGGAGTTGCCTAGTGCTTCACGTCGTCAGTGTATGCTTAAACTGGACCATCTGATGGGCAACATGACAGCTCAGAGACTATCGCTGTTGTTGTGCCGACACATGGATTTGGGCCTGTGTCTGCGGGAGTTTGCGTGTTCTCCCCGTGGTTGCGTGGGTTTCCTCCGGGTGCTCCGGTTTCCTCCCACATCCCAAAAATGTGCTCTTAGGCTGATTGGGTAACAAATTGTCCCTATATTGGTCCCTATATGGGAATCTTCAACAATAGGCATAGCCTAAAGAGAAGGATATGTCATTAAGACGTTAGGACGGCGGCATGGGCTCGTTGGGCCGAAGGGCCTGTTTCCCGTGCTGTGTTGCTCTTTGTTCTTTGTTCTTGTTCTTTGTTATGCGAAGTCTACTGCCACCCTTGATAAGGAGATGATCAAGTCAAATAAATTTCCATGTGAGGCCTGCCAAATATTTCAAGCAGCTGCACATAAAGTCTTAAATCCTGTACTAAAATCTCACTTGCATTAAAAGCTAAGGTGCCCGTTGCCTCCTTATTTGCCGCGTTCACCTGAAAATGATAACTCACCAAGGAAGGTCATTAATGGTGGACATATCCACCACAACTTTAGAACCATAGAATTTGTACAATGCAGAAAGAAGCCATTTGGCCTATCAAGTTCACGTGGAATCCCCTCTGTCCTATCCCCATAACCCTGTGCGTTTACCATGGACAATCCACCTAATCTGCGTAGCTTTGGACACTAAGGGATAATTTAACATGGCCAATCCAGCTAACCTGCACATCTTTGCACATCTTCCAGACATGTAGGGCAACCTCTGATATTCTTTGTTAAGAAGATAATATAGAGCTTCACTCTCTCTGTCCTGAAATTGCATTTATAGTGTCATTCACATTGCAAATCTAACTCACATTGTGCATCCATCCACATATGGAAGCTGTAATGACCTTGCTGAACACATTTACAGAGTTCAGAGTATGGTAAGCTGTATGATACATGATGATACAGTGCACTCACAAATCATGTGATGTGCTTAATCATGCACATGTGACATTATTGCATGATCACTATGTTGATCATGTTATAACACAGCTTAGAATCTCCAAAGTGTTCTATGAAGTCTGCCTGGATCATAAGTTTTGCACTTTGAATTTGGTTAGGATGAATATGAAATATTTCGCTTCAGGCATGATTCAACTGACCCATTAGGGAACTTTTATCAAATAAAGTTTATTTAACTATATAGTTAACATGTTTAGAAAGAAAACTAGCAAAACTTTTACTAATTAGAAACAAGAAAAAAAAATGATATTTTATAACTCTTGATGAAAACAGGAAATGTTCCAATCAAACCAATTCCACCTTTGCCACAGATTTAACACAACAAAAGACGAATGCTCACATGATGCTGGAACCCAGTTCCCAAAGTAGAGAACTGAAACTCTGACTTCTCAGCCTTATAACCTTATTGAAACATATAAGATGATTAGAGGTTTAGATAGGGTGGACAGTGATAGCCTTTTTCCAAGGATGGAGAAAGCTAGCATGAGGGGACATAGCTTTAAATTAAGGGATGGTAGTTATAGGGCGATGTCAGAGGTAGGTTCTTTACCCAGAGGGTGGTAAGGGTATGGAATTCCCTGCCTGCTGCAGTTGTAGATGCGCCAAGTTTGGTGGCGTTTAAGAGGTTAGTAGATAAGTTTACGGATGAAAAGGGAATGGTTTAGTTTAGAGGGTCATTGCTTTTTCCTAATTGGTCGGCGCAACATCGAAGGCTGAAAGGCCTGTTCTGCGCTGTAATGTTCTATGTTCTATGTTCTTATAACTTCTAGCAGCCCTCTGGATACATTCAGAACAGTTTGAAGTCAGAACAGCTTCCCAAAACACCAGGAAGACAGAGAGAGAGAAACTCTAGGCAAATCAACCCTAACAGCAGATGTTCTACCTCAGGGAGGCCAGGAGCTTTTCTTCTGGTGAACAGCAGAATTTCCAATACCGGGGAGAGAGAGAGAAACTCTTCCTTTCAGCTTGATATCCACCCCCTTCTAAACTAAAACTGAAAATAATCCTTTGATTTTTTTCCCCTGGGGTGGAACCACCTGATTTTAACTTATCAATCAATTTTCCTCTCACAATGCAAGGTTATAAAAGATCCCAGAGTAAAAATAAACATAACCCATTTAAGTCATTGAAGTAGCAATAAAAGAACTGCTGGCAGTCGGCCTGACAACAATGAGAAAAAAAAACTGAAAAGATCTTTTTACAAATGCAGATGATGTGAATATGCCAACATTGGACTGGGATTGGAAATCTTACAACACCAGATTAAAATCCAACAGGTTTATTTGAACCTGTAAAGACTCACATTCCAACCATCCTTCACATCCCAAGCTGTAATTATCTTGCAATTGCGTCGTTGTCTATATATGCCGTGTTTGTGAACGTATCTCCACTCACCTAATGAAGGAGCAGTGCTTCAAAAGCTCATGATTTCAAATAAACCTGTTGGACTTTAACCTGGTATTGTGAGACTTCTTGCTACAAATGCAGAGAACATGAATAAAAAGAAACATTTCTTAAAGGTACACTAAGATTACAATCATGTGAGAGAACTGAATCTGTGTTAATTCATGAACGGATTCAGATAGGGGTCCCAAATTCCAACCCTTAAATGCCTATGATCTTTGAAACAACTGTAGCATGATGAACTCCAGAAGACTTCCAAACAGTGTAAGTGAAGACATTTACAAATGCCAAAACTATATACAATAATTGTACACCTGTGCCACTTGTGTGCCCTCAATACTTCTCAATCTTTCATTGCCTACCGTTATATCTTGGTACAGATGAGATGGAGGCAGCCTGCTGATTAGTATACCCTATTGACCGTGAGGACTTTCGTTTGCATCGTCTAGTGGCCCTGGGCTGTTTAGGGCCTCCTACTCAGATGCAAGTGCACCCTACTTGGCCTGATCAACTGCAGATGATAGGGCCATTGGCTGAGAGTGGCAGAACATCCTTTGGAACCCTTTGGGTGTCCTGGGCTAAAGACTCTGGCATGCCTGGCTGAGGTTCATCCTCACTGTGGATGCCCAAAAACATCTCCCCGACTTCTTCAGTAGTAGGGATGTTTGGAGGGAGGTCACAATGCTCCATTCCCCTCTCACTAAGCCACAGCAGCACTGGACCAATGTTCAGAATGGTGGTCCAAGCATATATCTAGCAGCTGCTGGATCTGGCTCTCCAAGGTGGCCATTCCTTTTCTTAGAAGCAGCCAAGAGCTCACATGCCAGAGTCAATACCACCGCACAGAATATGGATGGATTCTTTGAGCCTGTGGTCCAGTTTGCGCATGGCCTCAAGTAACTCTGCCTGATGTTTTCCTGCCTGTCTCGGCTTCTCCAAAGTGTCCCTTCGAGCTAAGTTCAGAAGCTTGTCATCTGCATGAAGTTCAGCAGGAACCTGGTCTCCAGCAATTTTCTGAGTGTCAGAGACATTGGCTTTCACTGCCTGCACCACCTGTATACACTTCTCTGTGACTCCAAGGCACATCTATATCGTGGAGCCAGCAAGATAACTATATCAGTGCTGATGAAGGGTCCGGGTGAATGTTGTGATGCTGCATTTTCTGAGACTCCTCATCGTAGGTGGAGTTGGGGCTGTGGCCTGTCCAGATTGCTGTCCCCCACTGTTTTCTCTTGGTACCTGGAATGGAGAAAAGAAAGATTTAGTGATTGACTAAGCAGGCGCTTTGATTAAATATTTATTTTACTCAGCGGGCATGGCTGACAACTGCAAACTGGAAGCATTCTCATTGGCTTCCTCGGGAAAGTCGTATCTTGCCCTCTGTACAGATATGGTCCTGCTCTGTCCCAACTACTTTGGTTGCCTGCACCTCGAAAGGGATGATGATTCTGTTGTCTGGAATACACTTATGGATTGGGAACAGTCAGGCTTGGCTTGGCTGATCTTCTCCTGCAGGAAACAGATGGATTGATTTTCATGCCAGCGGTTTATGAGCAATTCAGGAATGTGCATACCATTGACAACTGCTGAGACCTCCTCAACAAGTGATAAAGAAAAGTGCTTAAAGTTTATTTATTGGTGTCATGAGTAGGCTTATATTAACACTGCAATGAAGTTGCTGTGAAAATCCCATAGTCGCCACACTCCAGCATCTTTTCGGGTCCACTGAGGGAGAATTTAGCCTGGCCAATGCACCCCTAACCAGCACGCCTTTCAGACTGTGGGAGCACCTGGAGAAAACCCACACAGACATGGGGAGAATGTGCAAACTCTGCACAGTGACCAAGCTGGGAATCGAACCTGGGTCCCTGATGCTGTGAGGCAGCATTGCTTACCACTGTGCACGCTATTCTCTGTTGTCCTGCTACTGATATGAAATTGATAGCACGATATGGTTGGTGCATATTCAGTGCAGATGTCCCAACTGCTGCTGATTGCTGAAGCTATGTGACATTCCTTTGCACTTGTGTGCTTCGAATACCTGATGCCCTTCTGAGAATGTCAGTTTACAGTGGGTAGATGGTGCATTTACCCTGGTAGGTCATTCATTATCACTGACACTGCTGGTTGTTTTTGACCTCTATCCAATTGCAGTGGTCAGATGGGAGAGGGTCTCTGCAACCTTTTCTAGATGGTCTGGAGAAGAGTCTACAGAATGATTTTGTTTCCTTCTCTGGGACATTCTCCATCACTGTTCAACAGAGGATTGTCAGCCATCCCCATCCTGACCCTCCCATCAGGAATCACACCCAGTTCCATGCCTACCACTGAATGTAAGCTCCAGAGCTGAAAATTTGGCTCTCAGACTGACACGCTGAGACTGAAACTACATCTATACACATGCAGAGAGTTCTCCCTCCAGTGCTAGGACATAAATAAACGCAGTCAAGGAAAAAGACCATTCTCTTCTCTTTCCATTCTACTTCTCTCTGAGCTTCCAGCACTTGAACAAAAGATGTGTGGTTTAGGTGGATTGGCCATGATAAATTGCCCCTTAGTGTCAGAGGGTAAATATGTGGGTTTATGTGGATGAGGCCTGGGTGGGATTGTTGTCGATGCAAGCTTGATGGGCTGAGTGGCTTCCTCCTGCACTGTAGGATTTCTATGATTCTGGCCATTAGCATCATGAAACCTGACTTTAATCTAGCCACTAACACCGGGAAACATGTCAAAGTGATTGTTTTGTCATGGCACAAATTCATCCACCCATCCGAGACCAAACATAATGGACAAGTCCTCCTGCGTGTCTCATAATTCCACTATAGGATGCCAAGTCTTTCTGCAGAAGTCTTTCCATGGAAGACTTCTGCAGAAAATGCAGATGTATGGGATAGAGGGTGATTTAGCTAATTGGGTTAGGAATTGGCTAGCAGGTAGAAGACAGAGGGTGGTGGTTGATGGGAGATATTCATCTTGGAGTTCGGTGACAAGTGGTGTACCTCAGGGGTCTGTTTTGGGGCCCCCGCTGTTTGTAATTTTTATAAATGATCTGGATGAGGGTATTGAAGGTTGGATTAGTAAATTTGCAGATGACACTAAAGTCGGTGGAGTGGTAGATAGTGAAGAGGGTTGTTATAGTTTGCAGAGGGACTTGGACAAGTTGCAGAGCTGGGCCGAGAGGTGGCAAATGGAGTTTAATGTGGAAAAGTGTGAGGTAATGCACTATGGCAGAAATAATAAATGTGTAGAGTATAGGGCTAATGGTAGGATTCTTAGTAGTCTAGATGAACAGAGGGATCTTGGTGTGTATGTGCCTAGATCCCTGAAAGTAGGCAGTCAAGTCGAGAAGGTTGTTAAGAAGGCATATGGAGTCTTAGCTATTATTGGTAGGGGGATTGAATTTCGGAGCCGCAACGTCATGTTGCAACTGTACAAAACTCTAGTGCTGCCGCACTTGGAGTATTGTGTGCAGTTCTGGTCCATACATTATAAGAAAGATGTGGAGGCATTGGAGAGGGTACAGAGGAGGTTTACCAGGATGTTGCCTGGTATGGAGGGCAGGTCTTATGAGGAGAGGCTGAGGGATTTGAGGTTGTTTTCGTTAGAAAGGAGGAGGCTAAGAGGGGACCTGCTCGAAACATATAAGATGATTAGAGGTTTAGATAGGGTGGACAGTGATAGCCTTTTTCCTAGGATGGAAAAAGCTAGCACGAGGGACACAGCTTTAAATTAAGGGGTGATAGTTATAGGACGGATATCAGAGGCAGGTTCTTTACCCAAAGGATGGTTCGGGAGTGGAATGCCCTGCATGCAGCGGTTGTAGATGCGCCAAGTTTGGTGGCGTTTAAGAGGTTAGTTGATAAGTATATGGAAGAGAAGGGAATGGTTTAGTTTTGGAGGGGCATTGCTTTTTATATTGGTCGGCGCAACATCGAAGGCCGAAGGGCCTGTTCTGTGCTGTAATGTTCTATGTTCTATGTTCTAAGTAATCAGTCACCTCCAGGATTTCTTCTGACATTCTCCCCTGTGCTTACAAGTTTATCATTCTTGAAGGCACACAACCTGTTTTCACCTCCTTCCTACTATGCATAAACAGGAATTGTGTGACCATGAGCTTCCTCTAATTTACCACTTGAACCTTTCCTCCATACAGACTTAACCTCACGGTCACATACAGTGTTCCCACAAAGTTCAAGCCAACCTTCAGGACCAATGTCTTATTTTTCACTTCCATTTTACTTCTGAGTACACTCGAGCTCCCTGAATGGTTATTTCAGATTTTGGCTCTCCTTTAGCAGATGTGATTGGTGAAATGGTGTGGATTTGTCAGTGTCAAGGGGGAGGAGAGATATAATTGTATATTTGGATACAGGAGACACTTTGCTAATATACAGTGCCAATTGAGTGGTCTACAAAATCTTTAAAACTTGGACTGTTCCAGGTCAATCTTGTAGCATCACAACAGAGGGCGGCACAGTGGCATAACAGCATTCAACTTGCTAAAACTCTAAAAATGAAAGAAATCATACAATAACAAGAGCAGATAGAATGACAGGACAGCAAAGTAAAAAAATTATGGACAGGATTTTACAGCCTTGCTCAGGCAAGATCATAAAATCCTGCCCAACCAACAGAGATTTCTGTCTGAGGACCTTATCTGCCCCGATTCCTGGGTAGGAGAGGTGGTAGGGTTTCAGCTTATCTGTTCCACCAAGGACCTGGAGTTTTGGCTAAGAATTACTCCGTAGAATTAGGTTCCTGCCACAGTCATTTCACAGACTGGATCTGTCTCATTCACCATCCACACCAGAGATGATGTAATCTGGAGAAGGCATGCGGACTAGCTGTTGGCAAGTGGAGGGGAGGGGGGGGTGGAAGGGAGAGAGGTGTGGCAGAACCGATCTGCGAGAAGTGGAATCCACTGAGAATCTGGGTTCGACTGTACAAAGTCCTGACCCGAACCTTCCTGCAATCCTGACACTGACAGACACTGGTGAAGAAAGCACCTCACCCGTAGACCAAACACAGAGACAACCTTAGTTACAATGCTGATGCCAGTCAAATCAGCCACTGATGATGTTCGTACAAAGACGAAAACACAGAGGTTGAAGTCACTGCAAAGAGGAGAACTGAGTAAGAGGTCTGGCAACACCAATTTTAAATCCAACTGATTTATTTGATAGTAAACTGGCTAGCTTTCAGCGTTTGTGCCTTCGTAAGGTGAATGAGGTGTTCTGGTCTCCAAAAGCTTGGCTTCATGTCACACTATCTGTAACCCCCATGACTTGCCTGGGTTAGCAAAAAACCTCACTTACTTTGTTGTCTGGAGACAATACACATCTCTCTAACTTGTGCTCAGGGTTCCTTCTACCCACATTGTTAGCCACTTTAAGACTTGAATAGCAGGTTAGGTGTAAGGATTTGCATTCTAATCAGCAATCTGTAAACTGTCTGTGCTGATATGTGTGCTTTTGGAGACCAGAACATCTCATTCGCCTGACGAAGGCACAAATACCGAAAGCTAGCAAGTTTACCAAATATCAAATAAATCAGTTGGATTTAAAATTGGTGTTGCCAGACCTCTTACTGAGCTTACCCCAGTTCAACACCAGCATCTCTACAAGAGGAAAACACCAGAGATTCATTGTCCACCATTCCGAGAGCAGCAACCTCCAGACTATCTGACTTATTGATTATTGTTTATTGACAATTATTCATGTTGCGCTTGTTTGAATTTGTTGAGGCTGTTCATTTTAAAGGGGGAGGAAATGTTATGTATTAATATTGATTCTTAGGTGGCTTTTCAAATATTCACTGGAAGTGACATCACAGGTCACTCCTGCCAGAGAGAAGAAACAGTCCGTAGTAAACACACCTTCTCAATAAAGTTTTGTTATCTATAACACTCTTGTACTTCCTGGTGTCAATTCTCCAGTATACAACCTGGGTGGAGGGTTAAAGCAAGTCAAATTAACAGCTTGCTGGAAAGCCAGCTCCTATTTGCCAGCTTCCACTTTTCATTCAACTGCATTAGACTGCATGCACACATTGCCGCTGAGTGATATCAATTATTCATATATTAATCACGTAATTAGAACGGTACTTACATTTTAACTTGGTGTTTTATGGGTTCTCAAGAATCATTAGTGAAAGCAAGGCATGTACTCAGCAGCAATTTGTGGGTGTGGGGGGAGGTGGTGGGGTGAATCATTCTTAGACAAACATGCCAGTAAGTATTCAGCACTTAGCTGCTTTCCTACCTGCAAGTTGGAAAGTGTATTTTTATAATTCTTGCTGCAAGTTTATTTTCTACACTTTGAAGGTGTGCCCTATCATTGATTTGATTTATTATGGTCACATATATTCATATATAGTGAAAAGTATTGTTTCTTGTGTGATATACAGACAAAGCCAACCATACATAAAGAAGGAAAGGAATGAGTGCAGTCACAGCCAGGGTATAGAGAAAGATAAACTTAATACAAAGTAGGTCCATTCAAAAGTCTGATAGCAACAGGGAAGAAGCTGAGTTGGTTGGTACGTCACCCTAGACTTTGGTATCTTTTTCCTGATAGAAGAAGGTGAACAAGAGTATGCCTTGGGTATGTGACATCCTTGATTATGCTGGCTGCTTTTCCAAGGCAGTGGGAAGTGTAGACAGAGTCAGAAGATGGGAGGTTTGCATGTTGGATTAAGCTTTGTTCATGACTCTGTAGTTTCTTGTGATCTTGAACAGGGCAGGAGCCTTACCAAGCTTTGATGCTTTCCATGCTGCATCTGTAGAGGTTAGTGAGAGTAGTAGTGGACATGCCAAATTTCCCTAGTTTTCTGAGAAAGTAGAAGTGTTGGTAGGCTTTCATAACTATAGCATCAACATGGAGGGACCAGGACAGGTTGTTAGATCTGGACACCAAGAAACTTGAAACCCTCAACCATTTCACTTTATCTCTATTGATGTAGACAGGGGGCATGTCCTACATTATACTTCCTGAAGTAAATGACTATCTCCTTCATATTGCTAACATCGAGGAAGAGATTTTTGTTGTTGCACCAGTTCACCAGATGCTTTATCTCTTTCCTATACTCCGTCTCATCACTGTTTGCGATCTCACTCATTACGCTGATGTCATCAGCAAACTTGAAAATTGATTTGGAGGGGAATTTGGCCACAGAGTCGTAGGTGTATAAGGAATATAGTATTCCTATATTACTATATAGCCTTGTGGGGCACCAGTGTTGAGGATGATCATGGAGGAGATATTGTTACCTATCCTTATTGATTGCATCTGTGGGTTCGGAAACCTAGAATCAAGTTGCAGAAGGAGGTGCTGAAGGTCAAGCCACGGAGTTTGGAGATGGGTTTTGTGGGAATAATGCGTCTTGACTGTTGACAATAAGTAGGAGTCTGATATAGGTGTCCTTGTTAACTAGATGTTCCAGGGTTGAGTGTATGACCAGAGAGATGGTATCTGCTGTAGACCTATTGCAGTGATAGTCAAACTGTAGTGGGTCAGGGCAATTCAGCAGGCCTGAATTGATTCATGCCATGACTAACCTTTCGAAACGTTTAATAATGATGGGTGTCAGAGCCACTGAACAATAGTCATTAAGGCATGCTAACTGGCTTTTCTTTGGTATAGTGATGATGATCATCTTTTTGAAGCACATAGGGGCCTCAGATTAGTGTGAAGAGATGTTGAAGATGTCTACGAATATTCCTGCCAGCTGGTCCGCATAGGATCTGAATGCTCATCCATGTGCCACATCTGGGCCAGATGCTTTCCGTGGGTTGACTTTTGAGAAGGCTGATCTGACGTGTGCAATGGTGGCCTTGGATGTGGGTTCTGCTGAGACTTCTGGGGTGGAGGGCATATTCTTGCTGACCTCCTGCTCAAAATGGGCATAGAATGTGTTGAGCTCATCGGGGAGCATGGGTATTATACTGCCATGGGTATATATGAGCATATCAGCATGGGTGAGCTTGTGCTTTAGAGATACCCATATGGAGCAGGGTGCCCTATCCCCACACTCACAATCCCTGTGCCTCTCCATTATTAACAGTGAAGGGAGGGGATTTGGGTGAGGTGGATGTTACTCAGAATAGACAAGCATTGGGCATTGTGTACTCCTGGGGTGACAGAGAGAACATGATGAATTTTTTTCCCGTGTACAATCTCCTGAAAATTATTATATGAAGTGACAAGCAAAAATGACAATAAATTGACTTGATAATATTTGTTGTGGGCATTTTAGATATGAAACAAATCTCAACTGAGAAGAGAAACTGCTTAAGGAAAGATGTTTATCATTGGCAGGATTGTTAAAATTTTTTGGTTAATTTCTCAAGTATATGTTTTTACTCCCGAACATGCAAATATAGCAATTAATCAATCCCTAGTTTTTTTTATAGTCTTAGCAAAAAATGAATTCAGAATGTTCTTTCAATAGCATTATTCAATATTAAAAAATATTTGGAATGTTCAGTTCCTCATTATCATACTAATGATCATGTGATAAAGTTGAATAGTTGAAAGTACCATTTTTATTCCTTAAATTGACACATTATAAATTAAAACAGTGAAGATCTCATAAATGCCCTTTGGAACTGTCATGACACACCTGGGATAAGAAAGCCTTACAAAATAGACAGGTTACAGCATAGGAAATGAATCACACTACATCAAATCCGAAACCCATTCTAGTGTGACCTCTTGGGAAAAAAAAATCACAGTCTCTAGGTAAACAAAACTCTATTTAGTATTGGAATGCAGTAAGTTAATTTGAACCGGTAGCAGAAAAGTAGAAAATTTAGCTAATTTATCATATTTTGCACCACTGTTTTTCTGACCTGACTTTAAAATCATAGGTCTGTAATTGTCAATCTTTCCTGGATGCCAGCTCAGAGCGAGACTATTTCAGAAGACATGATCTGCCATTGATTGATCTTTGATCTGTATTTCCAAACCCATACACACCCCATCAATACTGGTACCAGTGTGTAACTCCCATGGTTATTCCTCATTTTGGAGTTTTTGTTAATAGATGAGCATTAACAAAATAATTGAGCTGTGTTAATAGCTATTAAAATTATTAGGCCAGCTTTCATATAATGTAAACAGCACCAAATTACCTCACTTTGATCTCTCAATGGAAAACTTCCTAAGTTTAGGCCTTTATCATCAATGCAATGTTTCTGGCCAGTAGCTAAGCAGGAAACTAGAAACAGTGTTCTTTCTTACATTCAGTCTAGGCCTCTCAGGACTTTCTTCTCAGCTGGGGTCAGGGAAGTAAATAAAGCTTTGTAGGCTGGGTTGTAAAGGTGGGTATGAATTTTCCAGTTAGGCAGGGGTTGAATGTTCAGATGGTTGCCTTTACCCAGCTGTTGTCTAGGTTGCCTCCTTCATTCTCTAACTTCCCTCCCTCAAACTTGACTCAAGGTCAGGTTCATTTGAGACTTGCTTACTCTGAGGGTCAGAGCGGGCTGCTGGTGAGGCAAAAAAGGGCAACATGAAACAACATCAAGAGCGTAATACATGTATATGGCCACTATGTAAATATTTTGGGCAGAATTTTCTTAGAAAAAATCCAGATGTTGCATGAGAAAATGGTTTTCTCCCCTGTTTTTCCAGCAAAATTAGCGGTAGCAATTTACAGCCCTCTGTGCAATACAGAGGCCGTATGTGATTCCTGCCAGCAGAGAGAAGTATGTGGACCCTATTAAAGGCGGAAAGCCAGCTGCAGACTGCTAAGTACGCCATTGCACAGGCAGCCTTCTGGGGCACCAGACAGCAAATCCTATCATGCAGGAGGATTGGTAATTGTTGTGGAGATTCAGTAGAATCAGCACATGGAGTCTACGTCTCATGTTTAGAAACCTTTATTCAGCATATATGAGGAGCCCCTTGAGAACTGAAGATAAAATTCACGGTGGCAATTTATATATTTGTGCAATTAGGTCAGTCATGCATATTGTAAAGAAAAAAACACTGCCATTGCTTACATACACCTTGTTTCCATGGCGATGGACATTTACTAGCAGTAACGGAATCAGCTATCTCCACAGAGTCCAAAGCTTGGCTAAGTGAAAATGTGAATAATGGAACGTTACTATGTCATATAGATTACTTTCTATTACATCAACTATTGTTTTGTGACACAATGATTTTTGGTTGACTTTGTTTGATGTTAAGGACTTTCGTCAACTTTCCCAAAAGCCAACTTTCATTTGAAGTCTTCCCCAGTCGAAGACAGAGAGACAAGGAATTCTCAGATAGCTGATGACAGAAATATAAATGCCTCGAAGATATATATGTTGACTTTGGCATCAAACCTCCATTTCCAGTGGGGCACTGGAATCCCCAGAAACTCTGACTTAAATTGGAGACCCCAGATAGTTCTAACTCTTTCAGCAGAATAATTATCCAGGAGAAGTTAGAAGGTTTAAAACTATTTCAAATTCCTGAGTAGCCATGGTATTGACCACTGTCCCTCCTCTATTTCCCGCCCCTCCTCACACTGGTGACCCACTGGACCCCCCGCTCTTCCCTGACTATCCACCTCGTAATAATCCATTGACTACTCAACCCATCCACCGACAACTTGACCCCTCACCATCCCACCTGATCAGCTTAATTGCTCACCTTGTTACCTTATAAACTCACTTTCTCCTGGGCTTCTCAAAGTGGCTGACACCTTTAAATGTACCTGGTTTACAGCAGCTAGTGCCGTAGAAAGGGTGTGGGCTTCACTTCCCTTGGCGCTGCTGTCCTGCAGTGGAAGGAGTGCTGCTGTGCACATTTCCCACCAAGTCTGGGTTGGAAGATTGGGTGAGCAATGTGCAGCTTTTGATCTGGATAAGTAAAAGAAAGCAGAGTAGCAATCCTTAGTGATTGTCACTCCAAGCAAGTTCTAGGCCTGTATTTCATCAATGACGGTGATTCTCCTGACTAAAATCTAAGTGCTGCCGCCAGTGGGAAAATCAGTGTGTTCTCCCTCCAATCCCCCACCTCCACCCCAACCCACCACCTCCATTTCCCCCACCCCTCTCCAGCTGATGCAGGCAGTGTTACTAAGGTGGGATTCCACAACTTTAAAAGTGGAATAACTGCTCCCACATGAATCGTACCATGCCAAAGTCGCCAGGCTCCCGCATTAGTGATCCGCTATTTAGCTGATATTCAAGAACAGTTCCATTTCTTCCTTCTTTGAGAATAACTGGAGGAAGAAAAATATAATTTCACATTAATGGAGCAAGCTTTTGATCCTAGATCTTTTATGAAACCAATCTTTGTGATTGATAACTGTGGAATTAATTCTAACAGCAGCAAGATCCCAGGAAATCTCAATGAAACCCTGTAACTGAATAGCTCCCCAAGAATCTAGTTCATTATGAAGCTGAGTAGATACTACACACAACATACATTTAAAATATGTGATATCACAGAATCAAACCTGTATTCCTCATTAGAATTGCATCTAAATGATGATATCTTTCACACAAACCCACGATAATAGAACGAGGTGCAGTTCTAAAATTGTACCTAGTGCAGGAGCAGGATTGTGGCACAGGATTGAGGGGTGGAGTGGCATTAGGATTTTGAGTTTGTGTACAATAAAGCAGAGAGATATGAATTAGCGCATATTAGATCTCATGAGTTACCAGTTATTAGAAGGCTCCCCATGCCAGGATGGAGAGTTAGCCCAAAAGCAGCCCTTTCATACCTTCTAGTGACCAGCTGCTCACCCTCTCACTCATAGTGACTATGGTCAGAACTCCATGAAAGAAAGAGTTGCATTCTTGCATAGCAACTTATCATGTCCTCATGACATTCCAGAGTGCCAATGAATTACTTTGAAATCTTAACAACTATTGCTAAGAAGGTAAACATTCTGGAGGAGAAAGCAAAATCATATAGAAAGTGTCTGGTGCTTTAATTAACAGTTTTCACATGTAGGATCTGGCACGTTTGTTAAGTGTGGTATTGGGGAAAAGAGGACCTGTTCCAATGGGACAGTCTTCATCTGATTTGTGCTGAGACCAGAACCCTGGGGAATCGTATAACTAGGGCTGGGTTGTTGGGGCAGGGTTCAGTTGAATGGAGAATTAGAAAATAAAAGTCAATGGTAGAAATGTACTTAATATAGCTGAGGGCTTAGGAGAGATTAGTAAAGTTTCCAGACTACATAATAGAATAGAGAGTGTAGAAGGTGGCAGGAATCTAATCTCAGACAGTGCAAAAAAGTATGAGAAGAGAGGTGGTCAATGCAGGACTGAGGGTGTTGTACCTAAATGCACACAGTATATGGAACAAGGTAAATGAGCTTGTTGCACACATCAAAATTGGCCAATATGATGTTGTGGACATCACAGAGATGAGGCTGCAAAGGGATCAGGACTGGGATCTAAATATCCAAGAATATGTGTTCTATCAGAAGGACAGGCAGATGGGCAAAGGGGACAGGGTTGTGTTGTTGGTAAGAAATAAAATTAAATCATTAGCAGAAGTGATATAGGATCAGAGGGCATAGAATCTCTGTGGGTAGAGTTGAGATATCGTAAAGGTAAAAAAAACCTGTTGGGAGTTATGTACAGGTCCCATAGCAGTAATCAGGATGTGAGGCAGAAAATGAATCAGGAGATAGAAAAGGCATATAAAAAAGG
Organism: Sphyrna mokarran; assembly: GCA_024679065.1. Classification (NCBI taxonomy): domain Eukaryota; kingdom Metazoa; phylum Chordata; class Chondrichthyes; order Carcharhiniformes; family Carcharhinidae; genus Sphyrna; species Sphyrna mokarran. The sequence continues at coordinate 42,171,130 of JAGIQG010000015.1, forward strand.
CAACATTACAATAACCATGTAGCAGGTGGATTGGGAAAATCAGGTAGGTAGTGGATTCCAAGAAAAGGAATTTGTGAAATGTCTATGTTTTTGAGCAGCTTGTGACAGAGCCTACAAGAGAACAGGTAATCCTGAATTTGATGATGTGTAATGAGGCAGATTTGATTAGAGAACTTAAGGTGAAGGAACCCTTAAGGAGCTGTGACCACCATATGATAGAATTTATCCTACAATTTGAGACAGAAAAGCTGGAATCAGACATTATGGTATTACAATTAAATGAAGGTAACTACAAAGACATGAGGAAGGAGCTGGCCAGAGTTGATTGGAAAGGGAGCGTAGCAAGAATGACAGTGGAACAGCAATGGCAGAAGTTTTTGAAACTTATTCGGGAGCCACAACAGAAATTCATTCCAAGGAGGAGGAAACATGCTAACGGGAGGACGAGGCATCCATGACTGATGAGGAAAGTCAAGGACAGCATAAAAGCAAAAGAAAAATCATATAAAGTGGCAAGAATTAGTGAGAAGCCAGGCGATTGGGAAGCTTATAAAAGTGAGTAGAGGACAACTAAAACAGCAATAAGGAGGAGAGAAGATGAAATATGAGTGTAAGCTAACTAGTATTATAAAAGAAGATAGGAAGAGTCTTTTTCAATATGTAAAAAATGAGAGAGGTAAAAATAACCATTGGACCACTGGAAATTCAGACTTGAGAGGTAATAATAGGAAACAAATCAATGGCAGAGGAACTGAATAGTTATTTTGCATCAGTCTTCATGGTGGAAGACATCAATGGGACTCCAGAAGAGTCGGGGGAACAGGTGAGTGTAGAGGCCATCACTAAGGGAAAGGTTCTGGGACAACTGAAAGGTCTGGAGGTGGATAAATCATCTGGACCAGATGGACTACAGCCCAGAGTTCTGAAAGAGGTAGCTGGAGGAAATAGTGGAGACATTGGTGGTGATCTTTCAGGAATCAATAGAGACAAGGAGGGTACCAGAGGACTGGAAAGTAGCTAATGTAACACTGCTTTTTAAGAAGGGAGGGAGGCAGCAAATGGGAAATTATAGGTTACCTAGCCTGACTTCAGTCATTGGCAAGATTTTAGAGTCCATTATTAAAGATGAGATTGCAGAACACTTGGAAATGCATGATAAAGTAGGGCTGAGTCAGCATGGCTCTGTCAAGGGGAGGTCATGTCTGACAAATCTGTTAGAGTTCTATATCCTAAAAGGAGATAGTAAGGAAGTTAGGTAAAGGAGAACCGGTGGACGTGATTTATTTAGATTTCCAGAAGGCTTTTGACAAAGTGCTGCATAGGAAACTGTTAACTAAGTACCCATGGTGTTAAGAGTAAGATTCTGGCATGGATCTTATGGCAGGAGGCAGAGAGTGGGAAGAACGGGGTCTTTGTCAGGACGGCAGCCAATGACTGGTGGTGTGCTTCAGGGGTCAGTGCTGGACCACAACTTTTCACAATATATATGAATGATTTGAAGGAAGGAACTGAAAGCACTGTTGCTAAGTTTACAGATGATACAAAGATATATAGAGGGACAGGTAGTATTGAGGAAGTAGAGGGGCTGCAGAAGGACTTGGACAGGAGGCTAGGCAAAGAAGTGATAGATGGAATACACTGTGGAGAAGTGTGAGGTTATGCATTGTGGAAGGAGGAATAGCCTATTTTCCAAATGGGAAAATGCTTAGGGCATCAGAAACACAGAGGATTTTGGAGGCCTTGTTCAAGATTCTCTTCAGGTTAACGTGCAGATTCAGTCAGCAGTCAGGAAGACAAATGCATTGTTAGCATTCATGTCAAGAGAGCTAGAATACAAGAGCAGGGATGTACTTCTGAGAGTATAAGGCTCTGGTCAGACCCCATTTGAAGACAGTGGCATACCAATGGCAGGAGTTTTTGAGAGTTGTTCAGGAGGCACAACAGAAATTCACCCTAAGGAAGAGGAAACATGCTGAGGGGAGGCATCCATGGCTGATGGGGAAGTCAAGGACAGCATAAAAGCAGAAGAAAAAGCATACAAAGCGGCAAGAATTAGTTTTGAGCCCCATATCTAGTCTTTAGTTTATTTATTAGTCTCAAATAAGTCTTACACTAACACTGCAATGAAGTTACTATGAAATTCTCCTAGGCTCCACACTCCGGTGCCTATTTGGGTCATTGTGCCTAACCAACATGTCTTTCTGAATGTGGGACGACACCAGAACACCTGGAGGAAACCCATGCAGACATGGGGAGAATGTGCAAACTCCATACAGACAGTGACCCAAGCTGAGAATCGAACCTGCGTCCTTGGTGTTGTGAAGCAGCAGTGCTAACCCAATGACACTGTGCAGCACCCAACCCCCCACCGTTAGGAAGGATGTGCTGACCTTGGAAAGGTTCCAGAGGAGGTTCATAAGAATGATCCCTGGAATAAAGAGTTTGTCATATAAGGAATGTTGAGGACTCTGGTCTGTACTTGTTGAAATTTAGAAGGATGAGGGGAGGATCTTATTGAAAGTTGCAGGATATTACAAGGCCTGAATAGAGTGGACCTGGAGAGGATGTTCCCACTAGTAGGAGAAACTAGTACCAGAGGGCACAATCTCAAGCTAAAGAGACGATCCTTTAGACAGAGACGAGGAGGAATTTCTTCAGCTAGGGACTGGTGAATCATGGAACTCTTTGCCACAAAAGGCTGTGGAGGCCAGGTCAGTGTCTTTAAGACAGAGATAGATAGGTTCTTGATTAATAAGGGAATCAAGGGTTGTGGGGAAATGGCAGGAGAATGGGGATGAGAAAAATATCAACCATGATTGAATGTCAGAGCAGACTCAGTGGGTCAAGTGGCCTAATTCTGCTCCTATGCTTTATGCTCTTATAAGTGTATCAGCAATTTCACCTGATACTAGTTGGTATGTGACACACACACACAGTAGTGAAGGAGATGGAGGATTCTGACGTGATTGCTTGTGAATTTGTGGCACAGAAAATTACTAGAATATATACAATGGAGGTATTGGTCACCTAGTAGAGCTCCAAACATGCCTGTCAAATGAGCCCATGTTAGCTATGACCATGCGAATTTTGGCTGCAAACATCTGCTGGGTTTTGGTATCCTTACTGGTCCCATCAATTTGACTTGATTTGATTTGATTTATTATTGTCACAAGTAGTAGTATATAGTGAAAAGTATTGCTTCTTGCACTCTATACAGACAAAGCATACCTTATTGGGATGGAAAGGAGAGGGTACAGAATGTAATGTTACAGCCACAGCTAGGATGTAGATAAAAACCAATTTAATGTGAAGTAAGTCTATTCAAAAGTCTGAGAGCAGCAGGGAGAAAGCTGTTTTTGAGTCGGTTGGTGCGTGATCTTAGACTTTTGTTTCTTTTTCCTGATGGAAGAAGGTGGAAGAGATTATGGCTGGGGTGCGTGGTGTCCTTGATTATGCTGGCTGTTTCTCTGAGGCAGTGGGAAGTTCGGATCTTGTCAATGGAAGGGAAGCTGGTTTGCATGATGCATTGGCTTCATTCATGACCCTTTGTCATTTCTTACAGTCTTGGACAGATCAGAAGCCATATCAATCTGTGATACAACCAGAAAGAATGCTTTTAGTCGTGCATCTGTAGAAGTTAGTGAGAGTTGTGGTGGACATTGCAAATTTCCTTAGTCTTCTAAGAAAGCAGAGGCATTGATGGCTTTCTTAACGATAGTGCCTGCATGGAGGGACCAGGACAGGTTGTTGCTGATCAGGACATCTAAAAACGTGAAGCTCTTGACCATTTCTACTTGGTCCCCATTGATGTAGGCAGGGGCAAGACCTCCACTACACTTCTTGAGGTTGATAAAGACCTACTTGCACCCAAGCTGAGAGATACTCAGCCATCAAGAGACCAGGTAGCATTTTGGATCCTGGCTGAGAAGAGGGAGCAACTGGTGATACCTATTTAACTCCCCAGCATTCAGCCTTCACTGCCACTGACAAGTACTGAAGAGACTCCAGACTTGTCTAGGCAATTGAAATGAATATGCAACATTCCAATGGCATACTGAGTAACACAGCTGCTAGTCTTGTGGCTCTTGTTCGAGCACTCCTGTGCCTCTTGGTGGAGTTCTTCACTTGCCATTAGCCAAGTTTGAAGTGAGTATCCCTATGTCTCCTTTGAGATAATCAGGTTTGCTTTATGGAATAGAGTTTGTGACATGCCATGTGCATATGCAACATGACAGCTCCCGGGGAATCTGGCATAAACCCATCTGAACTTTTTGGGGTTTCACACCAGTTGTGCATTGAATATTTCTTGTAGTTTATAAAATCAGCTGGTGGCTGTAGAATAGCTGGGATTGCCATGTGTGTGCTGTCGATAACATATACCTTTGAAAATTCAGCTAGTGAAGGGGATTTTCGCAGTATAATTCATTGCAGTGTTAATGTAAAGCTACTTGTGATACTAATAAATAAACTATAAACTTTAAAATCCCAGTGCCATCATTCTGATTTGCCATCAGGCTTTGAAAATAAGCCAGTGTATATTTATTCATTTATAGTAACAGTATTGAATGATTTTATGCAGTATGTAGTATAGTTTGGGAGATTGATACAATTCTCTATAGCTGACAGTATAAGTTCCCAAAACTCAATTGTCTGACCAGTACCATGATTAATGATATCTCTTTGGGGCTGGTGAAGAACTTGCTGTGGAAAGATTGAGCTGTCGTGGTCCGTGTAGGTATTGTTACTGTGCTGGGGTGATGCTTCCCTCTGTGTGATTTGGAATGCCCCAAAGGGATATATCATGCCTTGTAATCTTAAGTAAGTATGCATGAGATAATAGGAAGCAACTGGTTTTGGTACATTAAAGCAGGATCTGACATTCTCTATCATGAACAATTAACCGGTCTTTTATTTTAAAACTGATGACAGCCTTAATAAAACAATTAACAAACTGAATAAACTCCCCAATAGAGTGCTGTTCTCATGAATGAAACAAAAGCTTATAAATTCCAGTCATTCTTATAAGGTTTTATATACATAAATGTATATATATATAAAACTAGATGTCGAACTGTCTTTGCTGTTCAGGTCTAAAACATCTTCTATGTTGATCTATTTTAGATTGTGGATGGTAAGTTTGATAAAGACATATATTAAACTGCAGGATTCGATATGAAAGCCTAGCTGCTCCCTCCTTGTGGTTAAAGCGATGACCAGATTACTCTATCAACTCCCCTTGTCTGGGTTTAAATACTTGGAATTACCTCACAGTATTGCTGTGATTTGAGTGGCTGTCAACAAACTTCACATTTGAATTCTATTGGTCCTGTGCCTCTGCGTGCTTGCTTTAAACAAGCTTTCAGAGTGTCACTCCTTCTTCAAGACACACGTGAAGAAGGAGCAACACTCCGAAAGCTTGTGCTACCAAATAAAGCTGTTGGACTTTAACCTGGTATTGTGAGACTTCTTACTGTGCAGTCAGCATCTCCACATCATGGTTGCTTTAAACCCATTGGTTCAATTCGAAAGCTTGTTTTGCTGCGTTGGAATACTGGTTGCTACTTCAGATATCAATTTTGCAAAATTGTCTTCTGCAGCCTGATTTCCGCAATTTAAAATTCCAAACACATACATTTAAAGAGACAATGCTATATAACTTTTTTTCTTTTGGTTTACCATTTCTTTTGACTATTTACATTTACATTTGTCAAACACCCAATTTTTAACCCTATAAAAACAACTTCATAATAGTATCAATAACATGCTTAGGACTAAGAAATAGGTTCTACAAATGGATCATGAGTAGCTAGTGGCTAAATTAGAAGGCAAAACTACAAAGGTAACCGTCTCTGGATTACGCAAGCCATGAGCAAATTGTTATGGGATACATAAGATCAGAAAGTTAAACGCTTGTCTCAAAGATTGGTGTAGAACAATTGCTTTGGATTCATGGGGCACTGTCCACAGTACCAGGAAATGCAGGAGGTATACTGCTGGAAAGGCCTTCACCTGAACCACATTGGGACTTGTGTCCTGGCAAATCATATAACTGGGCCTCAAAGAGGGCTTTAAACTAAATAGTTGACTTTGGAGGGAGTGGAGGAGGGGGAGGTCGGGTAGTGGGTAGAGTTCAGAGGGAGAAAGATTTGGAAAATAACAGATAAAAGACAAGGCATGTGTTGTGGTTGAGCTGCAAAAATATTTATCAACTGGACTATACTATTCTGGGCTGCTAAAAGTGGAAGATTGCTGAGCTAACAATCAGCTCAGTCACCTGATGCCTTGCATAAGTTTCAAGGTAACAATGGCCAAGGGTCAAAGTGTCTGGTCCAGTTAACTCTACAGTCCGCTTAACTTAACCTCCCCTCAGAAGGAATATTCCAGTTGACTTCTGGTTCTGGACTCTGAAGATGTGTAAAATTCATTCTTGTATTTTTATAAGAATGTCCTGAACTCTCTTCCTTTTCCCTCATATCCCATTCATTGTAAATATAAAAATGGGATGGACGTTTCAAAACCCCTCATGTCAGTATGTGCAAAAAGAAAATAATCTTTTTTCATGTTAATCACATCTCGAGTTTTCTGTGCAAGTTATTAATGAAGGATTGGAACATTTCCAAATGTAAGGGTTGGGGAAAATATGCTGACATTTATAATGGAGGAGATCAGAATAAGAGAACTTTTTTTTATAAATGGATAGAAAGTGGAGAAATCAGGGCATTTTAAATTTATCCCCCTTCTATCCATAAGGCGATGGCTAATGGTATTATCTTTAACTATGAATATAGAAACTCAGCTAATATTCTGGGGATGCAGATTCAAATACCACCATGACAGGATGTGAATTTGAATTCAATAAATAATTATCTGGAATTAAGAACCTACTATGATCAGTGAAACCAAAGTCAATTGTTGGAAAAACCCCATCTGGTTCACTAATGCTGTTTAGGGAAGGAAATCTGTAATCCTTATCTGGTCTGGCCTTCATGTGACACAGTAATGTGGTTGATTCTTAACTGCCCTCTGAAATGGCTTAGCAACTATTCAATTTCAATGTCAACTAGGGATGGGCAATAAATGCTGGCCAGCCAGTGACACCCATGTCCCACGAATTAGTAAAAAAAATTGGAAGCTTAAGTGAGTGATTTTTCTGATCTGAATTTGATTACAGTCCAAATTAAGACACAATCCAAATTTGAGAGAAGAATCAGTTGGAAACCAAAAGAGGGAAACTAGGTGGCTGGGACTGATTTTAAGGAAATAACTTACCGTGGCTAACACATTCAGAGCAATTTGCTAAATTATATTTCAAACATGGGTATGGAAGCATTGACCCTAACTTCACAAAGTCAAGGCAAACTAAGTTTTTTAGCCAGAAAACTATTCAGAAAATTCCTCCCTGAGGCAAAAAGCCTGATGTTCTTCAAATACTTTTGGAAATTTAGACCTCAATCCTTATCTAGAATAGATAGAAGACTCAGAAGTGAACAATAATTGAAGATCTGTAATTAAGGTTGCTACTTTGGCCACAAAATGGCTGGTGGAGGTGGAAAAGAGGCGACTATTGGACATGTTCCGGAAAAGAGAAAGAGAAGTTCAAGAGAGGGAAGGAGAGAAAGAGAAAACAGGCTCACTTGCAAAAGATGTTGGAGAAGAGATTGAACTCTCAAGAGAGAGAAAGGGAATTTCAAGAGAAGGTAAATGAAAGAGAAGCTCAAGAAAGAGAAGGGGAAAATGCTCACCAGCCTGTTGAAGATGAGACTAAAAGTCCAACAAGGAATTCCAAGAGATGAGGGAACTAGGTATAATTGTAGGGAAATGTCTTGGTGAAGTCACAAGTACTGTGTCTTGAGAAGCCAGCACAGTCTACAGAAGCCATACCATTTCAGAAGGCCGGAAAAAGTCCTGAAAACCTGCAAGAAAAAAACCCTCATGAACAAGGTGGCTTTTGAGGAAATGCTATCTAGATTTAAAAACGCTGTGATTCAGCCAGAAAAATTGAATGGCAGAGTAGGTTAGAAGTGCTGAATTTGCCTATTTCTGCTCCTATTTCTTATATTCCAATACCCTCCCCCAAGCTGCATTCTAATATTGCCTGTTGGAATTGAATTCTGACAGTTACTGTCTGACCTCTCAGTGTGAACAGAACTCCAGGCAATAGTCTGTGCTGTTTACCATCAAGCTGGTAGCAGCAGAAAGAATTCAGATCCTCATCAAACCTATCAAGTGCTGGAACTTTGGAATCCCCATTCACTCACTGAGTGTGATATGAGGTAGGTATTGCAAATCCTTTCTTGCACGTGCATGCATGTAAAGAAAGCCAAGTCTTTTATTTTCATCATAAGATGAAAATTCTGTACAAGTTGTTAACGGAAGATTGAATTATTTGCAAATTTAAGGGTTGGGGAAAATATGCCACCATTTATAAAATGGGAAATTTGAACAAAAAAAAACCTTGCTGTTTTTGGACAGGTAGAAAGTGGGGAAATCAGGCAGTTTAAATTTACCCCCTCCTGTCTGACCAGGGCAATAATAACTAAAATCTAACAGGAAGGGACAATGCACACAACTGTGCACCAGCAGCTAACTCAGAGTAAACAGAAGTGGGTGGCACAATGGTTAGCACTGCTGCCTCACAGTGCCTGGGACCCAGGTTCAATTCTTGGCAGGTGTCACTATTTGTATGGAATTTGCATATTCTCCCCATGTCTGCGTGGGTTTCCTCTGGATGCTCCGGTTTCCTCCCACGGTCCAAAGGTGTGTGGGTTAGGTTGATTGGCTGTGCTAAATTGCCCCTAAGTGTCCCAGGATGCATAGATTAGAGGGATTAGTGAGGTAAATGTGTGGGGTTGTGGGGATAGGGCCCGGGGTGGGACTGTTGTCAGTGCAGACTCGATGGGCTCAATGGTCTCCTTCTGCACTGTAGGGTTTCTATGTTTCTAAGTGGTTAAAAGATATTGTTTAAGGCTTGTTATCTGAATGCACACAGCATTTATAACAAAATGAATAAATTGATAATACGAATATGAATAAATGACAATGATATAATAACCATTATAGAGCTCTGTTTAAAGAAGGATGAAGACAACAGGGAACTATAGACTAGTTAGTCTTATATCTGTCATTGAGAAAACACAATAATCAATTGTTAAAGAGATAATAGTAAAGTATTTATTAAAGGAGAAGTATGTTTGACAGGTTTGTTAGAGTTCTTTGCGCATATAACAAAACAGGCTGATGAAGGAAAACAAAGAGATGTAATGTACTTCAATTTCTAAAAGACATTCAGTAAGGTGCCATGAAAGGGTGTTGAACAAGATAACACCATATAGTAATGGGGGTGATATATCAGCATGGATGAAAAACTGGCTATCTCACAAGAAACAGAAAGTCGAGGTAAATGGGTCATTTTAGTTGGACAAACAGTATGAAATGCCATAAGGATCAGAGTCATAAAGATCTATATTGATGACTTGAATAATGTAGCAAAATTTGCTTAAAGTTTCAAGATATAGAACAAAGAACAAAGAACAATACAGCATGGGAAACAGACCTTCGGCCTAACGAGCCCGTGCTGCCACTTTAACATTATGAATGCCCTCCTCTACCTATGACCTTGTTGTACACATATTGGGGAAGATTGAGGGAAGACTAATTTAGGGACAATTCGTTACACCAATCAGCCTAAGAGCACGCTTTTGGGATGTGGAAGGAAACCGGAGCACCTGGAGAAAACCCACGCAATCACGGGGAGAATGTGCAAACTCCCACAGACACAGGCCCAAATCCATGTATCTGTACAGCAAACAGTGATAGTCACTGAGCTGTCATGTTGCCTGTCTGTTGGTCCAGTTTAAACGTACACTAACAACGTGAAGCACTAGGCAACTCTTGAAGCAACATTCAAGAGTAGCCGTCGCATGACCCACCGTGTGTATGCCTCTTATTGGTCAACAAGGCGGACCGAATCACCTGCGAAGTAAAAGAAAAGACATCAATAAACATGCAAAACTTAGTTATTTACGGAATTCCCTGAAGCACTGATATAAAGCAAGTGAGCCATGAAATATGTTGGAAAGTCCATAGGAATCAATTGATTCCCAGGGTCGTCCCAAGGCTCTTGATTTTTATTTAGAAAAGTCTCCTGTATCCCTCCATCTCTAGTCCACTCATGTACCTGTCTAAGTAAGTCTTAAACAACACTAGCGTGCCTGCCTCCACCACCCTACCTGGCAGTGCATTCCAGGCCCCCACCACCCTCTGTGTGAAAAATTTCCCTTTAACATCCGAATTATACCTTGCACCCCCCCCCCCACCCTAGGCCCATGGCCCCTCGTAACTATTGTATCCAACCTAGGAAAAAGCACACCATTGCTCACTTTATCTGTACCCTTCAGAATCTTATACACCTCTATTAGATTTCCCCTCATTCCCACCTTTCTAAGGAGAAAAGCCCCAATTTGCCCAATCTTTCCTCGTAGCTCAGCCCTTCCATACCAGGCAGCATCCTGGTAAACCTCCTCTGTACTCTCTCCAGGGTCTTCATATCCTTCCAGTAGTAAGGCGACCAGAATCCAGCTCACTACGCCCCTGCAATCCCCCCTCTCTCAAATGCAAGTCACACCTGAATGCAGGCGAACCAACGTTCTATATAACTGCAACATTAGACACCAGTTTTTATACTCTATACCCCTCCCTATAAAGGCAAGCATACTATAGGCCTTCTTCATCACCTTCTTCACCTGTACTGCCTAAATGTAGGGAAGCAAGTTGTAAGGGAAACACAAAAGGCTCTATTTTGCCACTTTCATTCTAAGTGGTAGCGGACTTGAAACTGGGAGTTTCCCAGAATTATAGACCCGTTCTCAGGTACCCCCATATGCACTCTGCCTGAAAAAATAGCAGTGATTCTGTATTGCGCTGCAGAAGCTTGTGGGTGGGACTTAATGCACCTAAAATCCTGCAGATCCAATTGGCACCTCCAGCTACGCATGCGCAGAAAAAGAATGATAGAATGCTGTTCCCCTGCCACATCACTCCCAGACCAGATAATGCCTCCCTGGCTCCCACAGATATTGTCCCACTCCCCATAACATTACTGACACCTTTATACCACCAACCCCCTGCCACCCAGACCAACTGCAGGCTGCTACCCCATATACCTCCCACTGATCACACTCAGAGTGGCAATGGACCATCCTGCCCCCCCACACCCACCAATCTGAGTCAGAAATCCATCTGACCCAGCTCACTACGCCCCTGCAATCCCCCCTCTCTCAAATGCAAGTCACAGCTGAATTGGCCACGATCCAGACCTAGAGGCCATTTTCGGCCCTTAATAAAAGGGAACCGGCACAGGGCAGTATGGATCATGCTACTCACCTCACATCCGACTTTATCAAGTTCTTGCAACCAAAAACGGGCAGCACTTGATGGTAAAATTGAGCACAAAGAGTCTACAAAGGGATATAGATAAGTTAAATGAATTGGGCCTTGCAGATGAAAGTTCTCTCTGTCAAGGATCACATATGGTCTGCATCCATGGGGACCAGATGTGATGGCCATGTTGGTTAAACCGGAGGCCAGGACGCAAAGGGGAGTTCTCCTTGGGCAGACAGCCTGGCATCCTGGCATTGTCTACCAAGCACTCTGGCATTGCTAGGTTGGCACACCAAGAGGTGGGGCCTGAGGGGCAGGGTCTGGGGGAGGCAGTGACAAATTTCTTTGCACACAGAGCACCAAAATCTGTGCAATTGCACTCTCTGCTGCTATCAGCCTGCTTTTGGGCAATGTAGGTCCCACTCACTCCCCCTGCTGGCTGATTCGAAGTTTGGTGTTTTTTTGACAAAGTCAGGGAAGATTCGGATTTTTATGTTGCCCAAAAAATTGTGTGAATTCCTCCTGTTTTCACACTCATTCAGGACTTGGAATTTCTTTGGTAAGATTGCCCCTTTATGTTTTATTCCAGATCTCCAGGATTGTCAGTATTTTACTTTTAGTTTGAGTTGTTTATTTTGGTTATTAATATGGATCTTTAGTATTGTTCGTTAGATCAGTTTGCTTTTTTTAGTTTGTGTACAGATTTGTTTTGCTCATGTATCTTTGAAGATGTTGTATGCTGTAATAAGCTGTCAACTAATATCTGTTGTATCACCTTATTAGATTATTTTCCTTGTATATTTTACATTCTGTCTTTTGTGGGGCTTTGTTTCACCTTCTGTACAATTTTTTTTTAGAGCAACACAGCATGGGAAACAGGCCCTTCGGCCCAACGAGCCCGCGCCGCCATCATAACTATATTGTAGCAATTCCATTATCCTATTATAAATTTAGGTTATTCCTAATATGGAAGACTCTCACTATAGGGACAATTTGTTTCCCAATCAGCCTAAGAGCGAATTTTTGGGATGTAGGAGGAAACCGGAGTGCCCGGAGAAAACCCACACAACCACGGGGAGAACGCGCAAACTCCCGCAGACACCGGCCCAATTCCAAGTGTCTGCACAGCCACATCGATAGTCTCTGAGCTGTCATGGTGCCCTTCAGATGGTCCACATAAAGCACTCATTTACGACATGAAGTACCAGGCAACCCATGAATCAACATCCAAGAGCTGTCCTCGCACCACCTGCCGAATGCATGCTCAGTGTTGGTCAAGTATGGACCGAATTACCTGTGGAAAAAAAGCCGTAGTTAAACAGTCCTAATATATCCCTCTATCTGCATACCGCTCATGTGGCTGTCCAAGAGACCCTTAAACAGCCCCAGCGTGCCTGCTCCCACCACCTTACTCGGCAGTGCATTCCACACCCCCACTACCCTTTGTGTGAAAAACTGCCCTCTAATATTCGTCTTATACATAGCCCCCCTCACCCTAAGGCCATGACCCCTCGTCCTATCCATTTCTGAAGGTGGAAAAAGTTTACCTCCATTTACTCTATCTATACCCCTTATAATCTTATACACCTCTATGAGATCCCCTCTAAGCCGACGTCTTTCAAGGGAAAACAACCCCAGTCTATTTAATCGTTCCGCATAAGACAGTCCTTCCATACCAGGCAGCATCCTGGTAAACCTCCTCTGCACTCTCTCCAAGGACTCCACATCCTTCTGATAGTACGGCGACCAGAACTGGACGCAGTATTCCAAGTGAGGCCTAACCAACGTTCTATACAACTGCAACATCAAACTCCTACTCTTGTATTCTATACCCTTTTCTATGAAAGCTAACATACTATACGCCTTCTTTATCACCTTCTCCACCTGTGAGGACACCTTCAGAGACTTGTGAACCTGCACCCCCAAGTCTCTCTGCGTCTCTATGCTCCGTATAGTTTTACCTTTTATCCTATAACTCTCTTCTACATTTTTCCAGCCAAAATGCATCACCTCGCATTTATCCGGATTAAATTCCATTTGCCATCTATCTGCCCAGTCTACCAACCTATCTATCTATCTATCTATGGATATAATATATGGATGATGTAAAGATGCCGGCGTTGGATTGGAGTGGTAAGAACTCAGTAAGAATTTAGCAACACCAATTATTAATCCAACCGATTTATTTGATAGTAAAATAGCGAGCTTTCAACACTCCCGTGTCTTCATCAGGCAAGTGCAGTGTTCTGGTCTGCAATAGCACACATCAGCACAGACAGTCAGAGATTGCTGATTAGAATGCGAATCCTTACATCTAACCTGCTATTCAAGTGTTAAAGTGGCTAACAATGTGTGTGAAGGGGATCCTGAGCATTGTTAGAGAATTGTGTATTTTCTCCAGACAGCACAGTAAGTGAGGTTTTTTGCTAACCCAGGCAAGTTACGGGGGTTACAGATAGTGTGTCATGAAGCCAAGATCCCTGTTAAGACCGTCCTCATGTGTGCGGAGCTTGGCTATCAGTCTCTGTTCAGCGACTCTGCGCTGTCGTGTATCACGAAAGCCCCCTTGAAGAACATTTACCCGCAGGTCGGAGGCCGAATGCCCATGACTGCTGAAGTGTTCACCCACAGGAAGGGAACTGTTTTGCCTGGTGATTGTTGAGCGATGCTCATTCATCCGCTGTCGTAGTGTTTGCATGGTCTCCCCAATATACCATGCTTCGGGACATCCTTTCTTGCAACGTATTAGGTAGACAACGTTGGCCGAGTTGCAAGAGTATGTACCATGCATCTGGTGAATGGTATCCTCACGTTTATATGGAACAGATATTTTATAATTGTCATTTACCTTTCTAATGGCTTTCTTGACAAAGTTTGCTGAGTGTCCTGTTGAATTGTTTCCGTGATGTCTGCTATGTTCCCTTGTGCACTTCGCTGTTATTGACTTGCATGTTTAATTGGTTTTGTGACATTTCCCATATATACTTGCCTGTTTGTTCTTATATTTTCAGTCAGTTTAATGGCCCAAGATGAAGGTAAATATAATTGCCGACTCCAACACACTCCTCCTTTGATGATCTCAATGCATTCTATGTCCGTTTTAAGCAAGAGGTCAGCGAGAGCATGCCCTCCATCCTAGAAGCCTTGGATGAACCTGTATCTGAGGTCACCACTGCAGTTGTTAGACCAACTTTCTCAAAGGTCAACCCATGGAAAGTAACTGGCCCGGATGAGGTACTCGGACAAGCACTCAGATCCTGTGCAGATCAGCTAGCAGAGGTATTTGCAGACATCTTCAGCCTCTCTTTTCAACAAACTGAAGTCCCTATCTGTTTCAAGAAGATGACCATCATTCCAGTACCAAAGAAAAGTCAAGCAGTGTGCCTTAATGACTATTGTTCAGTGGCTCTGACATCCATCATTATAAAGTGCTTTGAAAGGCTATTCATGACATGGGTCAATTCCAGCCTCCCAGATTGCCAGGCTCCACTACAGTTCATCTGCCATCGCAACAGGTTAAAGCAGATGTCATCTCCCTGACCCTGCATTCAACCCTGGAATGTCTAGATAACAGATATATGTCTATATCAGACTTCTATTTATTGACTACAGCTCAGCCTTAAACGCTGTTATTCCTCTGAAACTCTGTGGCCTGAGTCTCAGCTCTTCATTCTGTGATTGGACCCTGAACTTCCTAACTCACAGACTCCAATCAGTAAGGATGGGCAACAACACGTTCTCCACGATCATCCTCAACATCAGTGCCCGGATGGCTGTGTTCTCAGCCCCCTATATTCTCCGTTTACACCTATGACTATGTGGCCAAATTTCTCTCTAACTCGAATTTCAAATTTGCTAATGACACCACCATCGTGGGTTGGATCTCAAACAATGATAAGACAGAGTACAGGAATGTGATAGAGCATCTGGTGAACTGGTGCCACAAGAATAATCTTTCTC
Organism: Sphyrna mokarran; assembly: GCA_024679065.1. NCBI lineage: Eukaryota > Metazoa > Chordata > Chondrichthyes > Carcharhiniformes > Carcharhinidae > Sphyrna > Sphyrna mokarran. Next base: position 42,186,469 of record JAGIQG010000015.1, read on the forward strand.
TCAATGTCACCAAAAAGAAGATAGTTTTCAACTTCAGGAAATGTTGTGGAGAACATGCCCCTTTCTACATCAAGTGGGAAGAAGTTGAAATGGTTCACAGTTAGGTGTCCAGTTTACCAATAACCTGTCCAAATCCTCCCATGCTGATACTGTAGTTAAGCAAGCCCACCAAGTCTCGACTTTCTCAGAAGAATAAGAAAACTTGACATATCCACTACGACACTTACCAGCTTTTATAGATGCATCATAGAAAGCATTCTGTCTTGTTAAATCACAATTGGAATAGCTTCTGCTCTGCCTAAGATCGCAAAAAACGACAAAGCGTTATGAATGTAGCCCAATCCATCACACAAACCAGCCTCCCATCCATTGACTCTATCTAAACTTTCCACTGCCTTGGAAAAGCAGCCAGCATAATTAAAGACCTTATGCACCCCAAACATTCTCTCTTCCACTGTCTTTCGTTGGGAAAAGATACAGAAGTCCGAGATCACATACCAGTCAACTCAAGGACAGCTTCTCCCCTGATGCCATCAAAATTTTGAATGGACCCATTTCACACTAAGTTGATCTTTCTCTACATCCTAGCTGTGACTGTAACAATACATTCTGCACTCTCTCATTTCCTTCTCTATGAAAGGTATGCTTTGTCGGTATGGTGTGCACGAAACAGTATTTTTGACTGTATACTAATACATGTGACAATAATAAATTGAATCAAAATCAAATCAAAGCCTGTTTGTACAAAATTGATGTTGCAATCTCATAAGTCCACTTCACTATTTCACCTACGATCAGTGTGTATTTTGTGTAGAGGCCAAGCTTAAGAGTGCAATACCGGCATCATGCCACAATGTGGCAGCTGTGTGCTTTACATCTGTTCTGTTGCTTTACAAAGGCGCACCCGCCCCGCACATTTAACATACTGTATGTAAACTGATTAGTGATACACATGATTCTAATCATGTAATGTCAACAAATGGGTGGTTAAAGAGCTGACAGACCAATACTGTAGGTAAATTAATCCAATAGTGTAGGTAAATTAATTCTCAAAGCACAATTAAACAGAAGCCCGACAGAGTAAATTGCTGCATGTGCAATTATTAATTCAGCTTTCACTCATTCATTCTTTCAAACTAACTCCCTAAGCAATATCTCCACTCCCTTTTCAAAACAATAATAATAAGGAAATAAATGTATGTCTTTTATGATTCAGGAAGTCCCACTGGAAAGGAACATAGTTTATTACAGAATGCAAAGTAAAATCATTTCCATGGTGTATACACACTAGTCCCAGCATGGAACTATAGTTCAGCAGGCCCAGTCCTAGTGCGTTTAGCTCAGCAAGCCACTGCTTATTAGCAGGTGACCTCATATTCAACGAGTCCCACTTGGAGATCAATCAGTGATTCCCTGTGGACCTTGTGGGATTATCACAATATTTAAGTTCATTATATGTCAGATTGGCCCATTTGACCCAGAGCTGGACTTCAGCATGTCATTTATCCTGATACTTCAGTGTTGCTAAAAGATTGCTACATTGCTGTTGGTGTCACACTTTTGAAGTTCTGAACAAAAAATATGAAAAACGAAAAAAAGTATGATAAATCCAACCAGACTACCTTGAAAGACCTTTGAAATAGCAAATTAAAAGCATTGGGTAAATGCATAATTCCATTTCAACAGAAGCTCATATTGCTGCTGAGATTACTCTTGGGAATATTTATGTTCAAAACAGTTTTCAGGCTGTTATGTTATTCCTGTCCTCCACAGAATATTAGGACAACGACTAATGCAGCAGATATCTGGGAGCACCAGCACCTGGAGACTCCCTTCCCAGTCCCTCAACACCCTGACTCAGAAATCTATTGCCATTCCTTCATTGTTATGGATCACAATATTGGAACTCTCTGACAACACATTGGGTATACCTACATCTCAGGGATAGAAATTGTTCAAGAAGATAGCTCACCACCACCTTCTCAAGGGTAACATTTTTAAAAATGCCACCCATGTGTGTGAGTTGCACACAAGAGTCATGAATCATGTGGTCTGCAGGTATCTCTTTTTTGCTCACTAGCCACCTGCTGATTTCTCATGGTGACGCATATGCAAACATATGAACTTATGAATTAGGAGCAGGAGTAGTCATTTGGATCCTTGACTCTATTTTGCAAATAAAATCATGGTGATCTGATTGTGACCTCAACTCTATATTCCTGCCTATTCCCCATAATTTCAACTTTCTGTTAGTCAAAAATCCATCTACGTCCATCTTAAAAATAATAAGTGATCCCTGTTTCTACCACTTGCAGGAGAATACCAAACATTTACAATTCTCAGAAGGAAAGAAATTATTCCTCATCTATAAGTCTCCTTATTTTTCAAAAGTGACCCCTGGTTCTAGTCTCGCCCACAAAGGGAAACATCCTTTAGGCACCCATCCTGTCAAGTCGCCTCAGGATCTTAAAATAAACTCACCTTTCATTCTTCTAAACGCCAATAAATATAGGCCCAGACTGTTCAACTTTTTCTAATGAGAGAACTCTTTCATCCCAAGTATCAATCAAGTGAACCTTCTCTGAAATTCTTTTGGACATAATTTTATATCTTTTATATATTTTCTTAAATAAGCAGATGAAAACTATGCATAGTACTCTTGATGTGGTATGGTTTGGTTCCTGCTCTGTCCAAGACAAGAAACAACTGAAGGTCACGATTGAAGTCCAGTCCATTACACAAACCAGCCTCCCATCCATTGACACTTCTGCACTTTTCACTGCCTCAGAAAAGCAGCCAGCATAATTAAGGACCCCATACACCCTGGGTATTTCTCTTCTACCTTCTTCCATGGGGAACAAGACACAAATGTCTGAGGTCATGTACCAACTAACTCAAGAATAGCTTCTTCTCGGCTGACATCAGACTTTTGAACGGACATACTTTGCATTAGGTTGATCTTTCTCTACACCGAGCTATGACTGTAACACTACATTCTATGCTCTCTCCTTTCCTTCTCTATGAACAGTATGCTTTGTCTGTATAATGTGCAAGAAACAATACTTTTCATTGTATACTAATTCAGGTGACAATAATGGATCAAATCATATCAAAATCACCAATACCCTTTACAATTGTAGCAAATTGTAGTTTTTCACACAAAGGGTAGTGGGGGTGTGGAATGCACTGCCGAGTAAGGTGGTGGGAGCAGGCACGCTAGAGTTGTTTAAGGGTCTCTTGGACAGCCACATGAGCGGTCTGCAGATAGAGGGATATAGCAGGACTGTCTAAATATCTTATTTGTTTCCACAGGTAATTCGGTCCACCTTGTTGACTAACAAGGTGCACGCATTCGGCAGGTCGTGCGAGGGCTGCTCTTGGATGTTGCTTCAGGAGTGGCCTAGTGCTTCAAGTCGTTAGTGTATGCTTAAACTGGACTATCTGATGGGCAACATGACAGCTCAGAGACTATCGCTGTTGCTGTACAGACACATAGATTTGGGCCTGTGTCTGCGGGAGTTTGCACGTTCTCCCCGTGGTTGCATGGGTTTTCTCCGGGTGCTCCGGTTTCCTCCCACATCCCAAAAATGTGCTCTTAGGCTGATTGGGTAACAAATTGTCCATATATTGGTCCCTATATGGGAATCTTCCACAATAGGCATAGCCTAAAGTCATGGATATGTCATTAAGACGTTAGGACAGCGGCGCAGGCTCGTTGGGCCGAAGGGCCTGTTTCTCGTGCTGTGTTGCTCTTTGTTCTTTGTTGTTCTTGTTCAAAATAGCCCGACTTTTTCATTCCATTCCCCTTGCAGTAAACAACAGTATTGAATTTGCCTTCTAATCTCTTGCTACCTTGCAAACTAACAATTTTTTGTAATTCATGTATCAGGACACCAGATCCCTCTTACCACAGAGTTCTGCAATCTCTTTATATTTAAATAACATGCTGCTTTTTAAACTTCCTGCCAAGTGGAAAAGTTAACATTTTCCCACATTATATTTCGTCTGCTATTTCTGGCCCTTTACAACATACTTTTCTATTTATTTTTGTGTCAGTAGCATCTTTAGCAACCATACATTTGGACCCTATTCAAGTTATTGATATAAACCAATAATAGTTGAGGCTACAGTGCTGATTCCTGTGGCAGTCCACTCATCACATCTTGCCAAACTGAAAATGATCCATTTATGCCTACTCTCTGTTTCCTGTTAGTGAACCAATTCTATATCCATGTTAATATACTACCTCCCACACCTTTGTATGATAAACTTTGTGGTCCAGTGGACTTGGCAGGTGGTGGAATTTGAATTCAATTAAAAAAATCTCAAATTAATATTCTAATGATGATCATGAAACTATTATCGAAAGTTGGAAAAATGCATCTGGTTTACGAAATGGCAAGCACTGCCTCACAGCACCAGAGACCCGAGTTTGATTCCTGACTTGCATCGCTGTCTCTGTTGAGTTTGCATGTTCTCCCCGTTCTGCGTGAGTTTCCTCTGGGTGATCCTGTTTCCTCCCACAGTCCAAAGATGCGTGGGTTAGGCCATGCTAAATTTCCCTTTAGTGTCAGGGGGAGTAGCTAGGGTGAGTGCATAAGGTGATATGGATAAGGCCTGGATAGGATTTTGGTTGAGGCAAAATTAATGGGCCAAATGGCCTCCTTCTGCACTGTGGGATTCTATGATATTAACTGAGTACAGAAAGCTGTTTCCCTCTCTGCCACATAACTAGCTCCTCCCATTTATTTATTTTAAAAAAACACAGCTGTCATTCCTTTAATCAAACAAAAGAACCCCAGAGAAATCTCCATTTGTAAACAATAGTCCATTGGACTTAACTTTAGCAAATACTACATGTCTAAAATGACTAATTATCCTGCTGTGCAGCATCTGAACTGTATCTTTTGCCAGACACACCAACCACATGTAAAAACAATTCTACTGAAGCATAAAATATATCAATAACACAATATCATCACAACATAACCATCCCAAGTAATTACAGACCAATTACTTTAACTTGGTGAAAAGTTCAGAATATTTAATTTGTTGTGAATATCTGATTCCATATTCCATGTGTTTGAGTGTTGTAATTTTTAGTTTTAGAGTACAACTCATAGGTCTGAATTTTACCAGCAGAACGGAATTCTCCATTGGCTTTGAGTGGGATTTTTCGAGCCTCACTTGAATGAGTTCTTAGTATTAAATGTAAATTAAACTGGCTTTAGTGTTAAATGTAAATTACGTAGAAAACTTAGTTGAGAAACTGTAAACAAACCTGGGGTAATTCTATTTCAAAGTGTGCGTTATGTTTACTTAATAAGATCAAAGGAGTATGGAGAAAGTGAGGTTAAGAAAGTGGTTGAACTTTTTGCTCAAGAGTTAGGATATTTTCTGGCTCCCCAAATCGAACATGGGTTGATTAATGGGCGGATTTTAATTCTGTAAGGGACATATCCACCTGGAGTCAGGCCTGGCCTTCACCCTGCCACCCCCCCTTCCCCCATCACCTCAAGGAGTAGTGCAGAGCCAATCATGGGGATTGCCTAGTGGTGAATGGGCTCGTTAATAGACCCACTCAGTTATAAGAACAGGAGGGGAGGAAGAAGGTGCCTGGGGGAGGGGGTCAGGGATTGGAAGCATGCAGGCTGCTGAGTGTGGGGAGATCTGCGGATCATTTAGTGGGTAGATGCTTGATGAGGTTAAACACTCACCCTTGCTGCCTGGATGAGGTCATTCAGTTTTCTGCGGCACTGCTTCCCGGTTCTCCTGGCCAGTATCCTGGCACTAACACATTCTCTATGGACAAGCCCTCCGTATACACAGAATTTGCTCAGCTGAGGAGGATCGTGACAGACACCTCCAGACACTGAAGGATGCCCTCGTGAGAACAGGATATGGCGCTCGACTCATCGATCGACAGTTCCAACGTGCCACAACGATAAACCGCACTGATCTCCTCAGAAGACGAACACGGGACACGGTGGACAGAGTACCCTTTTGTTGTCCAGTACTTCCCCGGAGCGGAGAAGCTACGACATCTTCTCCAGAGTCTTCAACATATCATTGATGACGATGAACATCTCGCTAGGGCCATCCCCACCCCCCCCACTTCTTGCTTTCAGACAACCGCACAACCTCAAACAGATCATTGTTCGCAGCAAACTACCCAACCCTCAGGAGAACAGTGACCACAATACCACACAACCCTGCCACAGCAACCTCTGCAAGACATGCCGGATTATAGACATGGACGACATCAAACGTGAGGATACCATTCACCAGGTGCACGGTACATACTCTTGCAACTCGGCCAACGTTGTCTACCTAATAAGTTGCAAGAAAGGATGTCCCGAAGCATGGTATATTGGGGAGACCATGCAGACACTACGACAGCGGATGAATGAGCATCGCTCAACAATCACCAGGCAAAACCGTTCCCTTCCTGTGGGCGAACACTTCAGCAGTCATGGGCATTCGGCCTCCGACCTGCGGGTAAATGTTCTTCAAGGGGGCTTTCGTGATACACGACAGCGCAGAGTCGCTGAGCAGAGACTGATAGACAAGCTCCGCACACATGAGGACGGTCTTAACAGGGATCTTGGCTTCATGACACACTATCTGTAACCCCCGTAACTTGCCTGGGTTAGCAAAAAACATCACTTACTGTGCTGTCTGGAGAAAATACACAATTCTCCAACAATGCTCAGGATTCCCTTCACACACATTGTTCGCCACTTTAACACTTGAATAGCAGGTTAGATGTAAGGATTCGCATTCTAATCAGCAATTTCTGACTGTCTGTGCTGATGTGTGCTATTGCAGACCAGAACACTGCACTTGCCTGAGGAAGACACAAGAGTGTTGAAAGCTCGCTTTTTTACTATCAAATAAATCGGTTGGATTAATAATTGGTGTCGCTAAATTCTTACTGAGTTCTTACTAACACATTCTGCCAGCACCTCCCAAGCTACGTTTCCATCCCTTCCCCTGGGACAGCATCCAGCTGGGAGGGAGAGAGTCTCCTGCCTTGTTTCTACCACCTCCAGCAACCTGGCCGGATCAGCATCAGAAAAATGGGGAACTATCTCCTTGGACGCCATTCCTTCCTGCACTGCCTGCCTGCCTGCCTGCCTGCCACCCTTGTGGTTTTTGAGGGGGCTTTCCCTTGCTATGGGCAGATCAATTGCAGGCAGTTTGGGTGAGTCACGCATCCGTCAGATCATTCCAGCAAGTTTAATGCAGTTTGCCTTGTTATCATGAAGGGGCAGCAAAGTCAGCACTTGCTTAGAGAGGGGGTGGGACAGGGTTTATGCCTCTGTGGTGATCGGGGACAGGGGAAAGAAAATCCTGTCAGTTAGCCATTAGGACCAGGGGAGAGTGGGGTGAGGGGGCCATGTACAACAGGATCCGTGGGGTGTTTGGGTGGGGTAAGGGGGTCAGTAATGTTGGGGTGGTGGTCCCCAATGTCCTTGAGGTGGAAGCCCAGGTGAGGGAGTGTTTCTACCAGGAGAGCTGCTTTTTAAAAATGCTTTTTCTGTGCATGCTGCTGGCTGTCTGGTGAATTAAACCCCACTTTGAAAAAGTGGTCCAGTCCAAAGGCTGAGTGCATAAGATTCGATGTGAAAGCTCTCCTAAAAATGGATCAGGAACTTACCCGTTTTCACGCTAGCTGAACACTTAGGAAAAATCTTATACAATTCTTCCCATAATGTTAGCCAGGCCTATGATTAAGCAAAGAAAATGTTAACGTTATTATTCACTACACTATATGAGGGCCTTGACTTCAGTTTGCAAACAGAACTCATAAGGGAAAAGATTCTGGATGATTTGCCTGGCTGGGAGATAAAGGGCAAAACCTACAATCATCTTCAGGGAGAAACCGAGCAGAGAGAAAGGTATCTGCCAGGATTTATGTCAGTCCACAGTCAGTACAAGAGAATAGCATTCATTAGAAACCAGGGATGTTCCTAATTTTTAAAATATTAAGCAAGGATGCAGTGAAGCCTAAGTTCAAACCACGGAGTTCACAGACATGAGACTTTGAAACAAGATTGAGGATCACTTTTCTAAAAGCTAGAGGAAGGATCCCTATTAAATTTTGTACCTTGGAAAATAGCTGGAACACTGAGGAGAAATTGAAGTGAATTCCAGGGAAATGTGGCGTATTTGGCTTGGTATTCCGAAAGGAGAAGTGAAGGTACCCTCGAGATGTTGTAATGTATAATGAAACTCTTGGGTGGAATTAGGAAGTAAAAAGGGGAACTGGATTTACATACTTAACCAGCTATTGTGTTAAGTTAATAGTGCTTGCTTTTAATTTTTTTCGTTTCATACATATATACACATACACTCATCGTCTGTTTAAAAATGTGAAGTTTTGTAACATGGTTCTTTCAGTTAAGTGCTGGGATATTTGAATTTCTCTTTTAAATGTTAATGATCTCCTCAGAGATTGTAACAAAACACAAATGAAAAGTCTGGGTGAAAAGGGAACAGAACAAGTACTTGGAATTTGAATGACTATTCCTGCTGGGGTTAAACAAAAATATGGACTGTTTGGACAAAATGACCTAATTTTCCATGTTGTAATTTCTAAATATTAAGATGGAGTTGAAATCCCTGTAGGTCTCAGAATCTCGAAATCCCTGTGGGTCTCAGAATCTCTAGAGTAATACGGGAAAAAAAACTGAGACTCCCGCTCCTAATTGTTATCCTGGCAGCCCTGCTAGGAAGCGAATGAATGCCAGGTGGAAACAGGATTTAGTTTGGCCGCAAGGCTCTCCATTTCCAAGCAGTCTTTCACAGCACAGCGCCTGGATTCATAGCCAGTGTATGACCACTAGAAGTAACATAAGGCTGCAACATCCATTAGATCCAACACTGGGGGCAACTGTACTATTACCATTAGGAAGGGAGAAAATTAGGGAAGATATTTAAATCTCCAGAACAAAATATTCACAAACAGAAACTTGTCATTACAGCATTGAGGTGACACAAATATTCCTATGCTATAGGAACAGAATTAGGATTTTCAGTTTGTATTTAATTAATAGAAGTTGCATATCGTGAAGTTAACTTTATTCTTCATATTAATTGTGATTGCACAATATAACCTCCAGGTGGCATTATGTGCACAGAAGTGAGCAGTTAATTCATTTGCCCTGATTTTTGGGAGGAGGGGCTTGGATTCATGGCAGGTTGAAGTGGAAATGGGCAGCATGTCAAATTGGTGTACTCATTTCATCTCTGCGATTGTAGCATGACCGTGAGCTACCCCCGTGCTGAATGGCAGGAGGCCAAATAATGTTCAGGATGAGCCATATGCTCCGAATAGCCTTCCCTTCTATAAATGTAAGTCTCTATAAAGAGAACGTTGTGGCAATACACTGCGGGCTACTGGATATTCACACTGAAACACTGATGGGTAAGGGGCCATTACACCACCACAGACAGGGCTGCCTACTTCAGTGACTTTGTCCTTGAGGCACTGTCCAGCTGGTTGAGATGTAGAGATGCTGGCGTTGGACTGGGGTAAACTCAGTAAGAGATCTGACAACACCAATTTTAAATCCAACCAATTTACTATCAAATAAATTGGTTGGATTTAAATTTGGTGTTGTCAGATCTCTTACTCAGCTGGTTGAGGGCAGGTAGGAGACGATGTTTCATTGGGGGAATGAGGGAGGGGTGCGGGCGGGTGGTTGTTGGTTGTGGTGGACACAGTGGTTAGCATTGCTACCTCACAGCACCAGGGAACTGGTTTCAATTCTGACCTTGAGTGACTGTCTATGTGGAGTTGGCAAGTTCTCCCTCTGTCTACGTTGGTTTCCTTCGTGTGCTCCAGTTTCCTCTCACAGTCCAAAGACGAGTAGGTTTGGTGGATTGGCCATGCTAAATTCCCTTTAGTGTCAGTGCAACTTAGCAGGGTAAATATGTGGGGTCATGGGGATATTGCCTGGATGGGATTGTTGTTGGTGTAGGCTCAATGTGCTGAATGGCACATTCTGCACTGTAGTGATTCTACGATTAAGACATCATAAATAAGCCTCTATGGGGAATAAGAGCTTGTTAATGTCCAGGGTGCAGCATCCATGTCATGCCAAAAAACATTTAAAGTCTTAACTAGGTGGTCAAGATGAGTGACTGTACCAAATTGTAGACTCCCCACCCTACCCACATCTCACAATGCTCAATATATCACTCCCTGTGGCACTCTGTCACTCAAAACTTACACCAAACAATATTATTCTACACTTCACCCATCTCCACCTTTCAGTCAGGGAACTGCACACACACATACACGTTTACATGCATACGCATACACATACGCTCACATACACATACACACACATATACAAACTCTCACACTTCCACAAGCCTACAGTTATCAGCTTTGGCAGGCACTTCACTCAAGTGTTGACACTCTGTCCTATCTCTTGCAGGCAAAACTGGCACACAGCAGGAGCAAGCCCCTCAGGATTACCAATATGCCTGCAACCTTTCCATGGTTTGGTGAAGGTAGGTCATTGAATTATCAGCAGCAACATCACAGAGCCAATAACACCCCACGCTGCCAAGGCCATTACAGATGAATTAATTTGTTGCATTATGCACCTTCTCCACTCACTCTTCAACCTCATCCTGAAAGGCCCATGAAATAGAAACTGCTTGAGGAGCAACCATTGAACAATTTCTTCCCTCCAGACCATCACCCTGACTTTTCTCACCTCTCTGTCTTTGAGTGCTTTTGGATAGTTAAGAATTGCTGCCTGTTCAGATCCTGCAGGATCCTTTGAAGAAAGGATGAAAGCTACGGCAGATCTCGGGGGAAGGTGCACTCTGATTTGACCTTATAGTCACAGCCACAAGCTCATATACTGGCACCGCCTGCAACTTGGAATTTGGTTCAGAATCAGGATTTGCTCGTGGTGAGTCACCGAGCAAAAAGTGGCTGCAGCTGGGCCTAGAGGATAGGTCAGCTCTTGTGCAAACTCCTTGAAGGGTGAGGTCACTAGTATGTTCCGCTGCTGGAAACTCAAACGTGGAGCTCATTGTGGTGGGCTACAGGAAAAGACTCATGGTGCTGCACACCAACATGGTTGATGCAATGGCTGGGATGTCACTGGCTAGGGGCGTGAGGCAGTCCAACTCCCCAAAGGCAAAGAGCATTATAGAGATCTTGGAGCCCAGCCTTTCCACAATATACGGCAACTCCATGGAAGCAGGTTAGAATTAACCCTCACTCTATCCCTAGGCCACAATAGATTGCCTGCTAGCCACTGTCTCATCTCCCACTGCAGCACAGGCTAAGCCTCCTGATGTCTCAGCCTTGCAATACAAATCCAGCTGTAACTCATGAGATCACTGTTCCTGATACACAGGCTCAGACTGTTTCTATTCAGGCACAGACAGCTGCTATCATAAATGTGGATCTCAAAGCACGCAGGCTCTCACTGCATCCAAAAATCTGTGCCCTAGCAGTTTACAAGGGCATGCATCTGATATTATTCAAGTGCCTTCCATGTTCTGTCCGCCAGTTTCCTCAGGGTTGCCTCTCAGTCAGTCGGACGAGACTGATGCTACCCATGCCAAGATGGTGCCGTCCGAATCTGGGACCTTCAAGGCTCAGAACTTTTTGAGTTCATCTTGCAAGATTCTTTGCAATTTCCCTCATTGAAAATCAGTAGCCAGTCATGGTAGGGTAATTGCAAAGATACAATGGGACAGTAAAGGCCAATGCAAAGCAGGCACGACAGTGATGCATGAGGCTGATTAAATTGATATTGATAATCTGTGTTGGAGTGGGGAAGTTCATTTTAACTGGAGTGAAGCAAAGCAATCTTTGGCACTGCCCCATTGCATGTGGTGGGAAGGGTCTCCTCATTGCCTCCGCTTCCTCTTCTTTTTCCTCTTCCTACTCCCAGGGTGCCTCAGGATCCCAGAAGACAGTGGCTGGGCCCTCAGAATGACTGTGTTCTTAAAGGGGGCAGCACACTACTCCAAATACAGAGACCAGCTAACTCATTAGTGCGGGGATGTCCTTTCCCCAAGTGATTTAATTTTCCAATCTTTTTTTCAGAAAATTGATTGCTTGTTCCACGGTGTTCGGGGTCACTCCTCTATGACTTTTGCTGAAAGCCCTCCGGCCTTGCATGGTGGATTGGCAGAAGTCATTCTAATCAGATGTGGAGCGGATATCTGCTCCACATCTGATTAGATGAGCATCATCTGGTGCTGAGATGTCATCCTGACTTGGGTCTTTCTATTTGTTTTACTTCCTTTTTTGGTCAGTGGACCATTGCTCTTGGTTAAGTATAATGCATTTTTTCACATTCTTCAAAAGAAAATGGCCTAGGATGCAGGCAGTATTTAAGGTTGAGATCTGACTATATTTTTAGATATGTTTGCAATCAAAGAAGGAACAAAAGCACTTACTTTTGAGAAAACATTGTACAGAAAAAGTATCCAAAGGCACTTCACATAAAATGTAATCAGTCAAAAGTTGGTGCTGGTATTTCAAGGAGTAGCTAAAACGTGGTCAAAGAGATAGGTTTTAAGGTGGGTCAGAAAGGAGAAGAAAGGGAAGGGGGTTTATGGAGAAAATTCTAAATCTTAAGCCTGAGATAATTGAAGACACAGTTGGTAATGGTGGAAAAAGGTCAGTTGGGGATATGCATAGGCCTAAATTGGAGGCTCTAAGTTGGAGTTTGAGTGTATCTTTTTTTGTGGAAGATACAGGGAGGATTCTGTGTACCTGAATAGTGAGGCCTAAGGCATCATCAAATTTCTAGGCAACAGAGTATTTGGGTAGTTTTTTAGAGCTACAGGAGGTTATCAAGGGGCAAGATAGGAAGAGGATTGCACAGGAGGATGAAAATCTTAGATTGGAGATATTGGTGGACTTGGAGTCACTGTAGATCAGCATGCAAAGTATGATGGGTGAACAGGACCGGGTGTAATTTGGAAACTGGCAGGAAAGATTTGGATTAAAGATTAAAGCTTACAAAGAATGAGTAGCTAATCAGAAGAGTATTGAAATAGGTGTGAGAATGTGAAATCTTTACTGGCAGATCAAGGAAGGCATCAAAGGAAGACATAAGGAGTAAAGACCAATGACTGCTTAAGTAACGTGGAGAATGTAGGACCAAAGATTATATTTTTGAGAGTTTGTAGATACAGTTATGAGCGATTGGCACAAAGATTTAATTTGGTGGATGTATGCAGATAAGGTGGGTTTTTGGAGTGGGGGTTTTGGAGTTAATCCCCATATTAGGATGTGAGTGCTGTCGTTTTTAATGAAGTGAATAGAGGTAGTTTTGTCTATGATGGAGGACAAGTTAATTGTTGCAAGAACGGCACAGTGATTAATGGTTAGCACTGCTCCCTCACAACACCAGAGACCCAAGTTTGATTCCCGGCTTCGGTCACTCTGTCTGGGGAGTCTGCACGTTCTCCCTGTAATCTGCGTGGGTTTCCTCCTACAGCCTGAAAGACATCCTAATTAGGTGCATTGGCCATGCTAAATTCTCTGCAGTGTAGCCGAACAGGCACTGGAGTGTGGTGACTAAGATTTTCACAGCAAATTCATTGCAATGTTAATGTACTCCTACTTGTGACACTAATAAATAAACCTCTTAACCATAGTGGTGAGAGTTACCAAGAACTAAAGAATAGAAGTGTAAGTTATTATCCTTAACTGCGTAACCTTTGTCTCTAATGCCAATTACGCATTCAAGAGCAATTTCAGATGGTGTATTTTCTTGATGCTGTTTGTACAATTAGTCTCCTTATTCATTGTTAGAATCTTGTTTATATAAACTCTGAAATTAAACTATACAGATTTTGTCAAGCATCCTGATTGATTTCACTGTCTCCCAAAAAACATCCATCTTATAAACCAATTTTAAAATCAAATATGGACTGGAATTTCACCCCCAAGTTGGAAGCGCAGACTCAGGACATTTTCCAGCTCCACAAACCTAACCTGGGAATAATGATCAGGAAGTTGGGATCTTTGTTCCTGGGAATCAGGTTGGGTGACCCTGGAACAGTGCAGAGGTTGCCAAGTGCAGAGATAGCCTGCCTCAATGCACTCTATCAAAATATAACAAAACAGAAAAACCTAAACCAATTCTTCAGCCCTCATTCTCCATGTCCCATCCATGCCAATACATGTCACAATTTGGCCCCACCCATCCCATGGCCTCTCAAATTCCACATGTCAACCTTGTACACCCACTGTCCAACCCTATGGCACCTTTGTACCTTATATGCCAACCTATGCTGTTTGCCCACCTTGATAGCTCCCATATCCACATATTAACTTTATGCTAACTCATGCCCCCAACCACAACATTTTGCTCTTACATCTACCATGCTAACTCACCTAGTGCAGTATTCACCATGGCAGAATTCATGCTGAGATTTAAAAAAAAAGTTCCAAGCATCTACTGCAACTTTGTTTTAAAACTAACTCATTATAACCGATTTACTTCATTTACATTCCTTCAATGACGTTATCTATTATAATAACCAGTTAATTGCACCTTCCCTTAATCCCTTAATAAAACAAGCGTGGGAATTCATAGTCCCATTTCAACAAGTCCATAACCACTTGAAGTTGCCAATCAAACTCTGAAACAACTGGTACTGTACTGTGATATTAGACAATTGTGAAATTAGTCATCCAGCACTAATCTAGAAATGGTAACCAAAATTGTATGTCAACAAAATGAAATAGTAAGCAATAATATTTTAACAGCCAGGGTAGTTTTTTCAAGAAGATCAAGGGCAGCAGTTTTCAATGCCTTGACAGCTCTGTTTGACAGTTCAACTTGACACTTCTGCCAGTTGTTTTTGACAATTCCAATAAGTTTATACACTTTTCCACACATTCATGCCTACATTTATAAATTCTAAAAAGCACCTCACTGCTCCCAAAGAGCACCTTACCTCCACCAAGGTGTCCTGGGTCCATATCCAAAGAGATACTCTATCTCTCTAAAAGGTTGCCCTGAATATCCAAACCAATTCGCAAAGTTCAGACCTGTTCCTATGAGGTTTAATCTGCACACATTGGCCTCAACAGTGGAGGCTGCTGCTGATTTCAATGGGCAGCTGTCTCTGCAAAATGTGTATGACTAGGACCCATTCCCACCCCTGTGAAAATAATAATTGTTGTGTTTGAGGCAAGCTTCCAGATTTGGGCCTCTTCTACCATTTGCACAATGACAGAGAGGCTCTCTTCTGTTGCAAAAATCCAGGCCATATTTAGAGATTAGTAATGTTAGGCGTATTACTTTAAAAGCCATCTCTCAATGATCTGTGGCCTGACATTTGGATTGTTGACATTCAAAGTTAAATCATTTTCATTGTTTCAGATAAATGTGAAGATTACTGGGAAAATTAAGAGTTGGCTTGATGCCTGCTGTCAGATATAGCTGTTGATAATGCAAGGGATTTCATGATCTGTGCTTTATTCAATAAGTTCCTATCACTCACTGGCAGGTTTTCTTCCTCACTCTGTTTTTCTATAGATATCAAGCGTTATTGGTATACATTTCCAAGAGTTCCTCTCTGGTATATTTGACATCTTAGTACGTGAGCAAAGTCAGTAAGTCTTGGTAGGTTAATTCGACCTTGGACACTTTAGTTGAGTTCCATCCTGTTCTCATGCAGTATCCATATATGTACACTTTGCAGTTGAAGTTTATTGGATACCATTCAGGAGCAAGAATACCAGCTGAACATTTCCTGTTCTAACAAACAGGCTGCACCACTTAACTGCTTCACCAATAATGACTGACTTCCTCAGCAGAGAGCAGTGTTCAGGTCTGGGACCTTTGGGTCTATATTGTTTAGTTTTACACCAATTGCATCTATGACTTGGTCCATTAAATGATTAGGGAAACTACATTAATGCTTTGGATCAACTACTTTTATGTGCCTTTGTGGAGTCCTTTCTCCTTAGCAATTTTTCTTCTTGTTTGCTGACAAATCAGTAACCCAGTTGTAAAGTGTTTTGGGACATCCCCAGAACATGGTAAAGCTCCATGTAACTATATATTTTTCTTTCTTATTTAATGTGCTTTGAAGGTTTTGAATTTGGACTTTTGGCAGTTGATATTATTGTGTCATTAACTGAACTGCTGTTTGGAGGCTTCAGCTACTGTTGCTTTGTTTTCAGTTGAGTTTTGTCCCATGTTGACTGTTTGGAGTATTCATTGGCATTCTTTAGTATTCCATCACTCAACTTCCCAAAAGTTATTAACTGGAATCTGTCAGTCAATAGTGCTTACAAACTTTCATTGTTCTGCTGCTACTGCTTTCCAGCAATATAATGGATTATGATAGTACTGTAATAATCTCTGAATATAAATGGTTAATTAATCGATGCCTGAATTTATTCAAACCACAAATCAACTTACATTTCTTTCTTATAATAAATTAGTTTCCATTTGCTGAAGGGAAACAGTAACAAAGATCTGTGATATTTCATAAATCTCTTAAACACAGGAGATTAAATTTGATGGTCCATGCAAATGGACATAGGGGTTTGGAATGTGAGATCACACTGCGCTCAAACACTAATGCATCCAGTGCACCAACTTCCTGCAGCCTGCACACTATGATCTCTATATGCAGCCAGCAATAGCCATGCTGCTCATAGACTTCAATCATTAGCAAGGGGCCCTGTATGGTTCCTTCCTAGCACTGCTGAAAAGTAGTCTGCTACTGCTTACTTCTAAGGTGCACTATGCCAAGTACAGGTGCTGAGATCATTGGGAATAATGACAAGCAACAATGAAGAGTGACTCTGATTCCTGGATACTGTACTGCACTAGAATTTTTGGTGGAGGTGATGAAATGGAGGGTAGAGGCCTCGAATATGCAGAAATAGCAGAAGAACCTCCAGACACATGATGACAAAGCAGTGGGAACAGTTAGCCATGGAGGTCAATGCCAAATGTTTAGCCCCGAGGATGTAGACACAGGGCAGGATTTTCCAGCTGTGCTCGCCCCAAGGCAGGAAAATTCCACCGGAGGTTGATGGACTTTTGCTTGGTCTGTGTCCCACCTACGACAATTCCCGTGGCAGGAGGATGGAAAAATTCTTCCCACAGAGTTTCTAGAAGTTTAATGACGATATATGATTGTTGAAGGAATGTATTCACAAATGAATAAATTCTGAGTCTTCTAAAGTCCCAGAAAGATATCACTTATAAAGAATTGTGCCATAAACTCTCTGCAATGAAAGTGAATTAGGATCAAGAGTAGGTCTTTAGCATTTCTATCTTGATACAAAATTAATGTATTTCATGTTGCTATGGGAAGAAGATAAGGAAGCTATTTCTTAGATTAGGTTACAGGCTTCCCTATAAATCAATTATTACAAACCAGGCAGCAGGAGTTCTGTATGGTTAGCAGAAAGAAAAGCTGTTTGGCTTCGCAAGCTACCAATACTACATGCAAGACAGAAATAGTCTCTTGTCAACAGGCAGATTCCTACAGCCATTTAAGGATTTTGGGAAAATCATCCTGGTAAAGTCAGGTGACAGAAGAATAATCAGACAAGCTTTAATATCGGGTGTGAACAAAGAACAAAGAACAAAACAGCACGGGAAACAGGCCCTTCGGCCCAACGAGCCCGCGCCACCACCCCGATGTTCCCATCTCTACCCGCGATCCCTGTCCATGTTTATAGATCTATGGATTAAAAACCAAATTTGTGCATTTAGAATCTCTCCGAAAACTAAAGAAATCACCAGTAAACAATCACTAGAGTTACTGCTGAGCAAAATGGGGATATGGGAATCCATTGGAAGACAATTGTGGACTATTTTCTAAAAAGGCCATCACTCCATGGAGAGTATGATGAGTGGTAAGTATACAAGAGCATATTCCTTTCTGTAATTTAAAGTTGCCCACAAAAAGAAAATAGTGTTTAGTCATTAGCATCTTTTAGTTATTTCTTATAGTAAGTGTTTCAAAATGTGAAATCGTGTTGTGTCATTCTTTCAGCTAATAATTGGAAGTTTGAATCCCTTTAAAAGTTATCAGTCTCCATAGAGATCATAACACATTTAGCAATATTGTTATCCTCACACCCATATCTCACACTTTACAACTATGACAGCTGCATCATCCAAATATATTGTCTATTACTCCCTTACAAGAGAATGTAGCACACAACTGAAAATAACAGAAACCACTGCTTGTTTGAATCCCCCATTGAAAAGTAAATGTTGGCCATTGTGGAAAGGACAGTAGCTGAGGCTATTCCCACAGGTAGGATTGAAGCCGTTGAAGGTGACAGTATTGCCATATTAAATCCTCCTTCGCACATCACACTTTCTTTCATCATCCTACTAGTTTATCTGATTTACACATTGAAAATTATGTAACTCTACATCTCTTCACCTCTTCACCTCTCCACTCACCACATTCTTCTTTTGTCTCTATTTTCCTTCAGATGCATCAGAACTGCAACCAAACCAATAGAAGAGTAAGAAGCCGGTGATAATCCAGACAAGCTATTACTTGACTTCAGAATTGCAGTCACCAGTTCAAGTACTGAGTCAGTATAAATAATTTAGTAGATAAATTTTGGGCAGAGCCTGCATTGAGACACTGGGCACAAGTGTTTTGCAGACAGTCAGGTGGCAATGATACCACAGGTGCCAGATTGCTACAGGGCGAGGTTGCAGATGAGTTTTGCTACAGAGGACACAGTTTTTGTTCAATGTGTGCAGGAAAGTTTCATGACTCAGTATGTAGATAGGCCAACAAGAGGTGAGGCTATATTGGATTTGGTATTGGGTAATGAACCGGACCAGGTGTTAGACTTGGAGGTGGGTGAGCACTTTGGTGATAGTGACCACAATTTGGTTACGTTTACCTTAGTGATGGAAAGGGATAGGCACGTACCGAATAACAGTAGTTATAGCTGGGGGAAAGGTAATTATGAGGCTATTAGGAGAGATTCAGGATGCATAGGGTGGAGCAGGAAATTGCAGGGGCTCGGGACATCTGAAATGTGGAGCATGTTTAAGGAACAGCTTCTGCATGTCCTTAATGAATATGTACCTGCCAGACAGGGAGGAAGTGGTCGAGTGAGGGAACCATGGTGTACTAGGGAAGTTGAATCTCTGGTGAAGAGGAAGAAGGAGGCTTATACAATGATGAGACGTGAAGGCTCAGTTAGGGCAATGGAGAGCTATAAATCAGCCAGGAAGGAGCCAAAGAGGGAATTGAGAAGAGCTAGAAGAGGACACGAGAAGACTTTGGTGGATAGGATTAAGGAGAATCCTAAAGCTTTTTACAGGTATATAAATAATAAAAGATTGGTTAGGGGAAGATTAGGGCCAGTCAGAGATAGCAGTGGGAAGTTGTGCGTGGAGCCTGAGGAGATAGGAGAGACACTGAATGCGTATTTTTTGTCAGTATTCACGCAGGAGAAAGACAATGTTGTCGGGGAGAATACTGCGATACTAGGTTGTAGACTGGGCAGGATTGAGGTTCATAAGGAGGAGGTGTTAGCGAATCTTGAGGGGATGAAAATTGATAAGTCCCCTGGGCCAGATGGGATTTACCCTAGGATTCTCTGGGAGGCTAGAGAGGAGATTGCAGAGCCTGTGGCTTTGATCTTCATGTCGTCGTTAGCTACAGGTATAGTGCCGGAAGACTGGAGGATGGCAAATGTTGTCCCTTTGTTCAAAAGGGGGAGTAGGGACCATCCTGGAAATTACAGACCGGTGAGCCTGACTTCTGTTGTGGGCAAGGTCTTGGAAAGAATTATAAGGGATAGGATTTATAAGCATCTAGAGAGAAATAAATTGATTAGGGATAGTCAGCACGGTTTTGTGAAGGGTAGGTCGTGCCTCACAAAACTTATTGAGTTTTTTGAGGAGGTGACCAAACAGGTAGATAAGGGTAAGGCAGTTGATGTAGTGTATATGGATTTTAGCAAAGCGTTTGATAAGGTTCCTCATGGTAGGCTACTGTAGAAAGTGCAGATGCATGGGATTGAAGGTGATTTAGCAGTTTGGATTAGGAATTGGCTAGCTGATAGAAGACAGAGGGTGGTGGTTGATGGGAAATATTCAAACTGGAGTGCAGTTACAAGTGGTGTACCTCAAGGATCTGTTTTAGGGCCACTGCTGTTTGTCATTTTTATAAATGACCTAGATGAGGGTGTAGAGGGTTGGATTAGTAAATTTGCTGACGATACAAAAGTGGGGGGAGTTGTAGACAGCGAGGATGGATGTTACAGTTTGCAGAGGGACATAGATAGGTTGCAGAGCTGGGCCGTGAGGTGGCAAATGGAATTCAATACGGATAAGTGTGAGTTGATTCACTTTGGTAGGAATAACAGGCATATGAAATATAGGGCTAATGGAAGGACCGTTAATAGTGTTGTTGAGCAGAAGGATCTTGGGGTACAAGTACATAGTCTTTGAAAGTTGGCACCCAGGTTGATAAAGTTGTTAAGAAGGCGTACGGTGTGTTAGCTTTTATTGGTAGAGGGATTGAATTTAGGAGCCGTGAGGTTATGTTACAACTGTACAAAACTCTGGTGCGGCCGCCCTTGGAGTATTGCGTACAGTTCTGGTCGCCGCATTATAAGAAAGATGTGGAAGCATTGGAAAGGGTGCAGAGGAGGTTTACCAGGATGTTGCCTGGTATGGTGGGAAGGCCTTATGAGGAAAGGCTGAGGGACCTGAGGTTATTTTCATTAGAGAGAAGAAGGTTACGCGGTGATCTAATTGAGGCGTATAAGATGATCAAGGGATTGGATAGGGTGGATAGTGAGAGCCTTTTTCCTCGGATGGTGATGACCAACACGAGGGGACATAACTTTAAATTAGAGGTGGTAGTTATAGGACGGATGTCAGAGGCAGGTTCTTTACACAGAGGGTGGTGAGAGCGTGGAATGCCCTGCCTGCAGCAGTTGTGGACTCGCCTACTTTGGGGGCATTCAAATGTTCGGTGGATAGGCATATGTATGACATTGGAATAGTTTAGGTTAGAGGGTCCACTGGCCGGCGCAACATCGAGGGCCGAAGGGCCTGTACTGCGCTGTAATGTTCTATGTTCTATAACTTCAATACTCCAGGCTACAAAAGAAGCTAATGGGTATATATACTAAAATGCTTGGTGAATTGGCATGGCTACTGGAAGGCTTGCAGTAAATGTCAAGGAACATCCTTACAGCATCAAACTGGCAGATATCTCCTTTGTAAGGAGCTCAGAATCCCTCCTTTCCAACATGATAGCCAACTGCAACAGCAGCCTTGTGGAACCAACCATAATGCAGTGCCTAATGGCCAATGCCTCAGTTTCCATTGCAGCACAAGCAGCAGTCACACAGCATCTAAGCCATGCAGTGGAAGCTCAGACTACTGTCAAAGTAACTTACCAGGCATCACAAATCCCACAATTTGACTTTCAACACATTATTAATATCACTGAGGTACTGCGGCAGCAGATCTGTAGAGCCTGGACCTGCTGTTATTTCTCAGGTTGATAGCATTCATGCTGCCATCCTTGTAACAGGTAACAACACAATACCCTTATTGTTACCCATCAGCCAGCCACCCCAGTTTGCTCATCCAAGCCAAGATGGCACAGTCTGAAAACAGACCCTCTAGGCCTGACGTTGCTTGTGTTTGGTCTCTTAAGACTATAAACCTCCCCTACTGAAAAATTACAGCCTTCCATCAGCCGCTGTGTGAAGATGTGTGAGATTGAGAGAGACATCGCTTGGGGCCTGGAAATCCAAACTGATTAATGTCATGATCATCTGTGCACTTCCAGAAGGCAAACGCTTTAGCAAACGCTAATCCCTTTATCCACGTGCTGTTCTGTATGCCTAACATCAGAAGTATGCATGTGCCACTTACATATGTTTGAACTTTAATGGGCCCAGAAAATGGGCACTATACCCCAATTCCACCTTCATTGAGTATGTTTTGCATGACAGGATTGTGGATAAGAAAATTAAACATGGAGATCAGTAGATGCGTTCATGGCTGTCCCTATTTTCTGGTAATCTAATGAAAACGGAAAGTGATGAATTGGGAATGCTGAACTCCAAGACTATACTTCCAAGTGATGCTGTTCTGTTACGAGTCTTTCATTATTAAGTTTACCTTCATAGAAACTATTTTAACTAGCATTATATCTTTTGTTGAAAAACTAATGTTTTTTTAACATTTAGAATTGTTTTTGAGTCTCTCGTTTACCACAGAATTTAATACAGAACAGTTCTTGGATCTTGACAAAGGAAGAGCTATCAGATGACCTAGTTGCTGAATAAAAGCACTATTTCTTATGGAACCGAACCATTCCAAGTCACAATCTGACCTCTGGTCTACGCTCAGTTATGATGTAGAGATGCCGATGTTGTTCTGGGGTAAACTCAGTAAGAGATCTGACAATACCAGGTTTAAATCCAACGGATTTATTTGATAGTAAACCCACAAGCTTTCAACCCTCTGGTCTTCTTCAGGTGAATAAGGTGTTCTGGTCTCAAACAGCACACACATAACAGCATAGACAGTTTACAGATTACTGATTAGAATGCAAACCTTTACACTTAACCTACTATTCAAGTCTTAAAGTAGCTAACAATGTGAGTGGAAGGAGCAGTGAGCACAGGTTAAAGAGATTGTATTATCTCCAGACGGCACAGTAAGTGAGTTTTTTTGCAAACCCAGGCAAGTCATAGGAGTTACAGATAGTGTGACGTGAAGCCAAGATCCCTGTTAAGACTGTCCTCATGTGTGCGGAACTTGGCTATCAGTCTCTGCTCAGCGGCTCTGAGCTGTCGTGTGTCATGAAGGCCCCCTTGAAGAATGTTTACCCGAAGGTCGGAGGCCAAATGCCCGTGACCACTGAAGTATTCGCCAACAGGAAGGGAACAGTTTTGCCTCGTGACTGTCAAGCGATGTTCATTCATTTGCTGTCGTAATGTCTGCATAGTCTCCCCAATGTACCATGCTTCGGGACATCCTTTCTTGCAACGTATTAGGTAGACAACGTTGGCCGAGTTGCAAGAGTATGTACCGTGTACCTGGTGAATGGTATCCTCACATTTGATGATGTCGTCCATGTCTATGATCTGGCATGTCTTGCAGAGGTTGCTGTGGCAGGGTTGTGTGGTATTGTGGTTACTGTTCTCCTGAAGGTTGGGTAGTTTGCTGCGAACAATGATCTGTTTGAGGTTGCGCGGTTGTCTGAAGACAAGAAGTGGGGGGGGTGCGGATGGCCCTAGCGAGATGTTCATCGTCATCAATGATATGTTGAAGACTCCAGAGCTTCTCCGCTCCGGGGAAGTACTGGACAACAAAGGGTACTCTGTCCACTGTGTCCTGTGTTCGTCTTTTGAGGAGGTCAGTGCGGTTTATCTCCCCAGAGCGGAGAAGCTACGACATCTTCTCCGGAGTCTTCAATGCGTCAGAAAATCATTTTTTTCTATTTTATTCTTCTCCCCTCCTGCAACAGATAACAAGAACAGCCTCCCATCCGTTAACTTCATCTACACTTCCTGCTGCCTCAGAAAAGCAATCAGCATAATCACGAATATCACATACCCTGAATATAGTCTCTTCCACATTCTACTACCAGATAAAAGATACAAAAGTTTGAGATCATGTACTGACTGATTCAAGAACAGCTTCTTCCTTGCTGTCATCAGATGTTTGAATGGACCTGCCATATATTAAGTTGATCTTTCTCTACACCTTATCATGAGTGTAACACTATGGTCTGCATTCTATCCTTTCCTTCTATCCAATGTACTCTATCAATGAAATGTTTTGCCTGCATAGCACACAAGAAACAATACTTTTCACTGTATCTCAATACATGTGACAATGATAAATTATTTGCTTTCAGCATTTTTAAACGTTGGATTTATTACTATACACAGAATAACTTCATACACAGAATAACTTATTTTTCAAAAATGACTTGCCCTGTCACTTTAACCATACAGCTGACTGAACAGCTGAGGTATTTCCCTCTTCGTCCCAGCATTCGACGCTGTTCAGTTTGTACAGATGTGTGTTTTTATTTGTGCTTCACCACAGCATCATAATATAGGGGTACAGTCAAATTAATGACTCAGCCAACTCGCCAAGTGGAAAATATTTCATCTGATGAGCATTGTTGCACCTCGATTAAATTCATTTATTAGTGTCATAAGTGGGCTTGCATTAACACCGCAATGAAGTTACTGTGAAAATCTCCTAGTCACCACTCTCTGGCGCCTGTTCGGGTACGCTGAGGGGAAATTTAGTACGGCCAATGAATCTAACCAGCATGTCTTTCGGATTGTGGGAGGAAACCAAACACCCAGAGGAAACCCACACAGAAATGGGGAGAATGTGCAGACTCTCCACAGAGAGTGACCCAAATCAGGAATTGAACTCAGATCCCTGGCAATGTGAGGCAACAGTGCTAACCACTGTGCCGTCGTGGATGCTCAGGTAGCAGTATTTTGTATTTGGTGACAACCTTCTCGATTTCCATAACCACTTTTTTTTAAAAGGCATTACCTGCTGAACAATGATACCTTGCTTGACACTCATGAATATAAGACAATGTACACAGAGCTTTCCTCTAGCCTACACAGTTTCCTTGTATTACTTCAGTAATGACGGTATAAAAGGGGAGGTGGCTATCCTCCAATGAATGTCAGATTACACCAAGACGACGAGACTCCCCAGTAGCATTCTGTTCTAACGTTTATATTTTAATAAGAAGCACTTTCAACATTATAGTCAAAAATAAATAGACAATGCAAGTAAAGCTGTAATTTAAAAGCCAATTTTAGCAAATATTAATCATTTCTTTTCCACTTCTGTAGTTCATGACGTGACCTGAATCTATGTAAATACATCATGGCCATTACTAATTGAATATTACTATTCTCAAGGCTATTTTTCTGAAGCTGCTTTTACTAATTAGGCATTCATGTATTCCACTGATGTCAGGGTTCTGCTCTTTATTGATTTTCCTGAGCGAGACTATCAGTGGGTAATCTTTCACTACCTTACGATCCTCCTACGTCATTGTCAAACTGAAAGCAACAACATGTATACAGTGTCAGTTATAATCCTTTTAAATCCTTGCTATTTCAGGAAAATGAAAGTAATCCATATAAATGCTAGTTATTCATATCAATGCTAGTTATTCAGTTCAGAGTGTTGTGTCTCATCATTTGAGAGTGGTTACTGATGGCGCGCGTGTGTGTGTGTGTAATATTTACAGATCCACTAGACTATTACTTCTGCACTATTGCCTTAAAAAATCCAATATAGATTGAGGGAAATAAAAAATAATAAAACAGTTTACAGTATCTGTGGAGAGGCAAATAAGAATAACAATCCTAATGTTAATTCGGAGTCAGAGTGTAAGATGGAGAACAGATTTGACTCAGCCCCTGCTAAATTAAATGGCAAAAGCTGATTAATACTTTGCTCCCTGTTTTCCAGCCATTGCAGCCAGATTGAAAGGCTGGATGTATATCGGGTGGTTAAGCCTCCAGCACCAGGCTGCAGCGGGGGAACAGAGAGGTGGCAGGGCAAGATCACAAAGGCTGGAGAGAGAAATGGGAGATTGGAAGCTGGAGGGAAGATCAGGGTCATTGGGAAGCTGGCAGGGGGAGAATGAAGACTGAGGGAGTACTTAGGTGAGAGGACGGGGTGGGGATAACAGATTGGTTAGCACAATGGAGCAGTGGTTAGCACTGCTGCCTCAAGCGCCAGGGACCTGGGTTCAATTCCCGGCTTGAGTCACTGTTTGTGTGAAGTTTGTATGTTCTCCACATGTCTGTGTATGTTCCCTCTCAGTCCAAAAAGATGTATGGTTTAGATTGATTAGCTGTGCTGAATTGCCCCTTAGTATCAGGGGAATTAGGAAGATAAATACATGAAGTTGCGAGGATAAGGCCCGGGTAAGATTGTTGGTTCAGCTCGATGGGCTGAATGGCTCCTTTTTTCACAGTAAGGATTCTATTGTTCTATGATTGCGGGGTGGAGATTTCAGCATCTGGGGATGAAGTGGGTGGGTTAGGTCTGCCAGAAAATAGGGAGAGGTGATCAGAGGCAACAGTATGGAGTTGAGAACATAAAGGCTGAAAGAGAGGTTGAGGGAAAGAGACTGGAGGCTGAAGGGGTGACTAAGGCATTGGG
Source organism: Sphyrna mokarran (assembly GCA_024679065.1). Lineage (NCBI taxonomy): Eukaryota > Metazoa > Chordata > Chondrichthyes > Carcharhiniformes > Carcharhinidae > Sphyrna > Sphyrna mokarran. The sequence goes on from JAGIQG010000015.1 coordinate 42,212,673, forward strand.
CTCCAGATGATGAGTTGGATCTGAAGCATCACTTCAGGAGATTAAAAACTAGAGAGATGATCAGAAATGTTAGGGTGAGTGGGGGAGATTGGCATTGGTGGCAATGGGAGTGCACTGAAATACTGAAAGGACCCAGCGGCACATTGTCTGCCTTCTCCTGCCTCAGTTAAAACTGGAACTGTGGTGGTTTGAAATAGGCTGGGCTGAACGTTGATCTGACCCAACACAAATCCTACCATTTTGGGGTTCACGTCAGTTATTGTGCCTTAGAACTGGAAGAAAGATGAACAAATTTTGGGCACAGGCAGGAAAAGGGAGGTGGAGGAAAGAGAAAAAAGGAAAATCTGTGACAGGTTAGCAAGCAGGGAAGATGGAGTGACAAAAGGAAGAAGTCATATTGAACTCAAAAGATAGTGCTGCTGCACAGATGCTATCAGGCCTGCTGAGATTCACCAGTATTTATCTCGGATTTCCTGTATCTGCAGTATTTTGCTTTTACTTTGACTATATAGATGAAGGTGAATAGGGATGCAGAGGGATGTGATTGGAATAAGAAAGGAAATAGGAGATGGATCTAGAAAATGTGTAAATAACAACAGCAGATTCATTGCTATCAGTCGCTGTCTGAAAAAATGGGATCCAAGGTTATGACCTGAAATAGTTGAACTCAGTGTTGAGCCTGGGATGTTGTAAAGTGCCTCACAGAGAGCTGAGCTGCTGTTCCTTGGCTTTCATTGAGATTCATTGGAACAGTATCGGAGGCTGAGGACAAAGAGGTTGGAGTAGGAAGTGAGTGGAGAGTTAAAATGGCACGCAACAAGCACCTTCTGCACTGAATGGAGGTGTCTAGTTGGACAATCATCCAGTCTCCCCAACATAAAGGCGACTGCATCATGAGCAGTAAATATAGTGTACTACATTGAAAGAAGCATAGTGAATTGCCAGCTCTGTTGGAAGGAATGTTTAGTGCCCTAGGAGGTAGAGAAAGAGCAGGTGCTGCATCTCTGTATGCTTGCATAGTAAGTATCAAGAGAGGTGGAGCAAGCATTGATAATGGTGGAAGACTGGGCTAGTTGCAGAGAAAAGGATCCCTTCAGGATGTTAAAAGGGAATGTATGGGAAGGGAGAATAGGAGAAAAGATCGGGGGGATGATTCTCCCATTGCGACCCCCAAATTTTCTGGCGGGTCATGTTGGGAGATGCGCGTATCAGCCAATTCGCAACAGGCACAGTTGGGACTGCACTGGAAACTGGCAGGAAGAGAGGTAGTGATTTTACTCTGTTTTAAATATATTTTTAATCAATCTTAAATGTCATTTTTAAGGCTGGCAAGTTCCGTATTTCACTCCGGGCAGAGTTTAGAGTAGCTCCCAAGTTTCTGGGAGCAAGCGGAAGACCCCGCTAGACTGAAGGGAGGGTAATTGGGACCCCTCCAGAGGGTCGGGCAGTGGAGCAGTGTCCCCCTGGGCACGGGCACCCTGGCAGTGCCTGCTTATGCCCCCAGCACTTCCCTAGGAGCAAAGTGCCCATGACCAGGGGATACTGGACAGTGCAAAGAGGATTGCTGTGTTGTGGATAAGAGCCTAGAGGCAATCGGTGTGGGTAGGAGAGTCCTACTGCTGCTCTGAATGGGAACCGGTCTGGTCTGGAGAGAGGACAGTGATTGGGACGGGCTGGGGGTGCCTGCTCTGCTGGGGCTGGGTCTGCTACTTGTTGAGGCGGTCTGCCTCCGAAGGGGGCATTGATCTGCCAGGGAGGTCAGCGGAGGCATAGGGGATGGTGACTGCTGTAGTGGAGGAGAGGGTCAGGGCTGGCTCTTGAGGGGGCGGGGTGGGGGGGGGGTGAATTGTTGTTGGGACTGCATTTGGGCCATGGGCATGTCATGAGGATAGTCATAATGTGGAGATGCCAGCGTTGGACTGGGGTAAACACAATAAGAAGTCTCGCAATGCCAGGTAAAAGTCCAACAGGTTTGTTTGGTAACAAAAGCCACTAGCTTTCGGAGCGCTTGCTGTCCCTTCGTCAGATGAGTAGAAATATTAAAAACTGAGATCAACTATTTTAGGTCATAACCTTGGATCCCATTTTTTCAAACAGCAACTGATAACAATGAATCTGCTATTGGTATTTACACATTTTCTAGATCTATCTCCTATTTCCTTCACCTGACAAAGGGGCAGCAAGCGCTCGGAAAGCTAGTGGCTTTTGCTATCAAATAAACCTGTTGGACTTTAACCAGATGTTATGAGACATCTTACCATGTCACGAGGGACAGCACTGTGGGGGTCCCAGGCTGACCAACGATCGAGCTGGCCAGCAAACGGGGAGACTGACAGATTGGGGCCACTGCTCACATGCGGAGTTCAGGAGCTGTCAGCCTCTGGCATGAATAGCCCCATCCCATGTTTAATGATATTGATGATTGAAACCTCTGCATTGCACCAGAGGGGAGGGATTCAGGTCAGAAGTTGCACTAAAAAAAAGTCATGATCTAGACCAGTTTTTTACCAATTCAGCACTTTTGGGAGAATCCCCCCATGATTCGTTATGGAGTCATAGTGGATCAGTTGGGAATGGCATTACATTTGTTGAGTGCAGAACTCAATGGACAAAGGCGACATTATCGTAGTTCTGGGAAAGGGTGAGAACAGAAATGCATGAACAGAAACAGTGATGGGCCCTTTCAACCTCAGTGGAGAAACATCCTGTGTTAAGGGAAACAAAAGACATGTTGGAAGCGTTTATGTGGAAGGTGGCATCGTCAGAATATATGTGATGGGGTCAGAAAATTGGGAATCTTTGCAGAAAACAATATAGGGTGGGGTGATAGAGGAAGTAGGGAACAGAAAGCAGCATCAAAGCAATCTTCAATGTACTAGAAAAAAAGATGAAGGAGGTAAAAAAGCAAAAAATGTTATAAATACCTGATCAGCAAGTCAGGCAGTATCTGTAGAGAGAAACAAAGTTCATCTGTTTTTTGGTGAAAAGTCATCAAACTGTGATCTTAACTCTCTCTCTACAGATGCTGCCTGAGCTGCTGAGTATTTCCAGCATTTTTAAATTTCATTTCAGATTTTCAGCAGTGTTTTGCTTGTAGATGAGGGAGTGAACCTGAGACAAAGAATATTCCCGGCATCCCGCAAAACGGCAGGCATGGCCAGAACTCATAATAGGTTTCCATAGCAACACCTTTGTTTGAGATGAGTGAGAAGTACTGCTGGAAGTAAAAGCAAGTTCAGTCAAGCAGAACAGCACGATGCTGAATGGGGATTGATCAGGGAGAAGAAAGGATGCCACAGCACATCCTGATAAGGGATAGAAATATACAGAGAGCGGAACGAGACAGCCAAGAAACTGTTTAAAGGGCAGAATAATTCAGAACAATCTTTGATATAGATTAGATGAGACTGAAAAAGGAGAGAAAGGGCTGATTTGAGATAGGAGAATGTAAGATTTGAGAAAGCAAATTTGATTTTTTTTAGAATACCAGCAATTTAATTAACCAACCTAATTGAAATGATCCTAATCATTAATACATAATCCTGTAACTAGTTTACATGCCTTAATATTTTATGGAAACTGCTTGCTCCACTGTTTCCTTCTGGATAAATCATGCTTAAAGTAATTATAAAATGTAATAAATATTAAAGTCTAAGCATTTGAGGTTTCAGGTTTTTATTTCAATTTCACTTGTGGTCTGTTTGACATTAAATCCAGGAATTGATACAGCTCTGGAAGTGAATGGGGTTATTAAGTTACATGAAAGATAAGAAACTCCAAGCTGGAAGCAAGTATTGAAACAGTCCAACAACCGGTCATCCAGTTTGATATCTGCTGAGGTAGAAGTAGCTCTGCTTGAGTTGGTTCTGAGGAGGACTGTCCTCTGTGCAACGCAAGAGGTATACAGAAAGGGCAACTACACTGACTGTGACTTCAGAGCAGTGTTTCTGATGTGGAAACCAGATGGGAAACAATGGAAGGCAATTTGGGAATAGACTGACAATCCAACAGTTTATCATGCATCCAACAAACCAGTCCATACCCAGGAAAGGATTGTGCATGAGTTCTTTCAAAAACTGTATTCTGTACGTACACATCTGTATGTAAAAAAAGTTCCACACACGGCAAACTCGAGGTAGAAAACAGAAGAAATGTATTGTTGTGATTCCAGTTGATGTTATAATAGGACGGGAAGATCTCAGAATGGAACCTTGGCTCAAAAGAGCATAACTTTTTTTATAGAATGTAGAGGAACAGAGTCGCAGAACAACTAATTAGTTTTAACAGCAGGAGAAAAGCATTTATTAAACATGAAAAATTGGATTATTACACAATATTCCTTCACTTCTCCCTGAGTTTAACAAATACACACAGATTTTGAGATCAACACAGATTACAAAGTACATTTTAAACTACAATAATCTCATTAACAGAAAAAGTCCCATTTCAGCAAACAAGATGACTGTTGTCAAATATGCTCATTCCACTCTGAATCCAAATTAGTATACGTGGATTTTTCTTCAGAATTCCCCCAGATATTGCCACATGAGAGTTTCCAAACTCCATTCTCAAAAAAAAACTCACTTTAAAATCTTCTGTCATAATAATGTTTTCCTTTGCGGTTTGTATTCTAAAATCCAGTCCATGTTCGATTCCAGCCTTGGGTGACTATCTATGTGTCTGCTTAGGTTTCATCCGGGTGCTCCAGTTTTCTCCCACTATCCAAAAGATTCACAGTTTAGGCAGATTGGCCATGCTAAATTTCCTCTTACTGTCCCAAGATGTGTAGGTAAGGGAGATAAGTGGGGTAAATACAAAGAGTCACAGGAATGGAGTGGGAAGAGAGCCTGGGTAAGACGCTTTTTCAGAGAGTTGGTGCAAAAATTGTGGGGTCAAGTGGCCTCCGAGTGCACTGTAGAGATTTTATGATTCTAAAGGGGCAAACATGGTCTTATGGCTAATGCTTTAGCCATAAGGGTCAATGCTTTATTAGACCCCATAAGCATGACAAAATGACAATTAACCCCACAGTCTCAGGAGAGAAGGTGAAGAAATTGTGAGGGAAAAATGAGAGGCAGTGAATATAAAACAAAATTCTTAACCTACTTAGATATCCTGGTAAAACAGCTATCTTTACAGCAAATACTTTAGATACCATAGATCGAAGCATGTATGTCAACCTGATGTATAAGACCACCCTTTTTATAGCACAAATGTCACACTTAAGGACTAATCTCAGCATTTAAGTTCACCCTCTCTTTTCCACTAAGACGTTCTATACTCACATTAGGAGGCAGCCATAATTGTTCATCTCAGAAATCTGTTCTCCTCACCTTACAAGTCAGTGCACGGGATCAAATAGACAATACAGGCAGTGTTTCCAAGATGTGCGAGAGTTTAAGGCATGCCTTCACAAAGCAGACTGCACATGACTGATTACCCACAGAAATGAGTCCCCTGGCAAGAAGAATTAAGTACAGAGCTGGCTTCAAACTAAAAGTTGTAACATTTGTTAACTTGTCAAATTTTAGTTGCAAACTAGTGCAGGAATGGAAGGAGGAATCTACCCAAAGAGTAATCCCAAAACAAAATGCATCATGAAAACAGCGACCAGCCACTGGCCTGATCTTGAGAGTAGGTAATGGAATGGGTCTTCAAAAATCATCAGAATGGTTACATCTTCACCGGAGATGCAAGATATAAAATGGGCTTAAATCGACCAAATAAAAAGCTGAGTACAGCAAAGGTTTCAGACCAATAGCTAGTTGGTGTGGCTGCTTTATGGAATGAAATATAGTAGAGACTGCCAAAAGGTCTTGATGCCAAAATTACCTATTTTTAGTGATTCATCATTAGACAGTGGCAAAAACATGAGTATCCATTATATCATATTGATAGAATAGGTGACATGGCCATGAACTTAAATAAATCCATCAACTAAACTTTGGAGTGGAAAGGTTTGTAAACAGATCTGAGAGAGAGATCTGTCAGGCCTCTGCTGCTGCAGATGGCTTCGGCCCGGCCAACCCCCCCAGCTGTTGTGGGCCCACAACTGATCATGTGCTCCACCCTGCCCAGAAATATACCTTCACACCTCCACCACCAGACCAAATGTCCCCCTCTCCCACCGATCATCTGCAGAGTGGCAATGTGGCCATCTCTCCCTTTCCTCCGATTGCACAGACCCCTCCAAGTAGGTCCTGCTTCCAGAAGATCTCACTCCCTAAGGCTCCACCCCCTTGGCACTTTCCAGTACCTTGTGAGCAGTAACAGGACATCTGATGGGCAGTGCCAGGATGCCAGGCTGGTACTGCTCAAGGGGAAATCCCCTTGCTCTCAACATCCCCAGAGGGCCTCAATGGCCTCTGGTTCTGGTGGTAGGGGCATCACAACCAGTCCACATTGCTGGGGATCAGCTGCGACTCTCACTGGAGAGAGCCTGTTCCGGCAAGGCCACACAGAGAAGTGAGCTGGGGTGATAGTGTCCCAAGCTCACTAATTCCATTCAAATTACATTTAAATAAGTTAATCAGCCTCTCATTGGAAATGTGCAGGAGGCTGTTCAAGCCCACCCATCACACAACGGCAGGGCACAACGGTACAATTGTCCCCCTCATTTCTGTAGCAAAATCAAACAAAGACTTTATTGAACAATATCCTTCAATGATCACCATCCACTGCCAAGTCACCATGAAGACCTTAGGCAGCCCTCATTTTGAATGTTCCATCCTCAGATATCCCTTTGCAGTTACAGCACAGCTTTAAGGATGACTGGAAGCTATTCCTCTCCATACTCTGTCAATGCCCCAGACACTTTCACAAAGGTTGTTGGATCTGGATAGGTATAGTCAGGTGCCATCAGCCTTAGTCAGGGAACTGTCAGGCTACCTTCTTTAGAGTTGACTAGAATTAATGGAATGGCAGTAATCATTGTAGCGTGTAAAGCCTAAACCTCTCAGCTGCAATGTCCAGCGATCTTTGGAATATTTTGAATGTGATACTTTGGCTGTGGTCCCTATACAGTTGGGTTCTTCTGATCGATGCACATTCCTTTGAAAGAGACAAATGGCATTTGCACCCATTCTACATTTGGCCTCAAGCTTTTATAAGAATGTGCAACATGAGTTAAATTGCCCAAATCTCCCAAATCAAACATTGGAAGACCAGCAATTGGTAGCTCAGTAATTGGGGGAGGGGGCTTGTGCATCAATCTCCCCACTGACAGATTGACGCATTGCAGTGGCCCTCTCAGCATGCTGATTTTGGTCTCTTGGGTGGGAATAGACTCGCCTCCTTCACCAATGTCAATCTCTCTGAGACACTCTGTGATGCACAGAGAATCATTCAGATAAGTACGCCAAAAAACTGTTGGGAAAATCTCTCGTTTTGGAGAAAACAGCTTCCAATTTAACTTTCATATTCTGTAAGTATAAACAAGTCACAAAGCCAGACTTTTGGCAACATTTATATTTCTGTTGCTAGGTCTGTTTTTACACATAGACAGCTTGATGTAGTTTTTTTTTATACAGAGATGTCGCTAAAGTCTCTGGTGAAGGAATAAGGAAGAAACCTGCATTTAAACAGCTGCTGGTGCAATAAACATCCAGATTTGACTGCCAATGTTTTGCGAGTTTCTGCTAGTTGCATCTATATGTGACACAATATAGAACAATATTCAGAAGTGTCAATTATGAAAAAACAAGTTTAATGGGATAGACATTTGGCAATCAGTGGACTGAAAAGTTGGTTCCCTGAATAAGAGTTATTTCCCTGAATAAGATGAATGACTTAAGGGATTCTATTGTGTATAATTTGTCCCACACAGATTGCATTCTTGTTACGGTTTAACCTTTCACATTATAAAGAGCTTTTTGAAAATGCCATTCTTGGATATTAAGAAATATATTGCAGTTCAACCCAAACCAATGTGTTGCTTGTAAGAATCCTGGGGGAGTTCATTCTCAGCCTCCTGAGTTTGTTCCCTGATTCTGCAGCACACATCTCTCTTGCCGGATTCTCCGGCTATCCACATCCCATCACTGCTGCCGGCAAGAATGGAGAATTTGTCACTCAGCCAAACATACATTCACAGCAACATGACTGGAGTTTTAAAGTTTAAGTTGATTTCTTAGTGTCTTCACTAACAGTGCAATGAAGTTACTGTGAAAATTCCCTATTTGCCACACTCTGGCACCTCCTGTTCGGGTACAATATGGCCAATGCATCCAATATGCACACCTTTGGATGGTGGCACAGTAATTAGCACTACTACCTTACAGCACCAGGGTCTCAGGTTCGATTCCGGATTCAGTCTGTATGGAGTTTGCATATTTTCCTGTGCCTGCGTGTGTTTCCTCTGGGTGCTCTGGTTTTCTCCCACAGTCCAAAGATGTGCTGGTTAGGTTGATTGGCCATGATAAATTGACCCTAATGTCAGGGAGATTAGCAGGGTAAATATGTAAGGTTACGGGACTAGGGCCTGGGTGGGATTGTGGTCAGTACAGACTCGATAGGCCCAATGATCCCCTTCTGGACTGTAGGGATTCTATGAAACTGGAACACAGGGAGGAAACCCACACCGACATAACGAGAAAAAGCAGACTCTGCACAGACAGTGACCCAAGCCGGGAATTGAACCTGGGTCCCTGGCACTGTGAGGCAACAGTGCTAACCACTGTGCTGCCGTGCCATTAGGAGTTCCAAATGTCATTTGTGACAAATAATAAACTATGCCTGCTTTCACAACAATGCCAGTTAATGTGGATTTTGGTGTTTGGACTCTCTGTGCCCACTTATAATATTTACTAAATCTGAATTCCTTATTCTACTGGGGGCCTGAATTCACAGAAAACTGGGGCTCAGGAGCCTGCATTTGAAATAAAGGAGCAAGATTTAGTCGTGTAAATGTCGGAATGAGGGACAGTGATTACGGGAAATGGAGTGGTCAGCTTAATACAGCAAGAAGGAGTATCCTGATGTTAGAGGTTCAGAAGTACGGCTCAAGAAAATGGAATAAGGTTTGTTCCTGACACATCAAAAGCGAACTTGAGATTATTTGATGCAGACATCCAATATATAATGAAAATGTAAGAATGGCCATAAAATTAATTTCTAAACTGTTGCTTCTCTCAGTCATGTGTAACACAGAGGTAACAATTATTTTAGAATGCTTACAGCAAAATATCTCAGCTATTTACCAACCATGATCATTTTATCTATCAAAATGTATCAAGTTGTTATTAATTTCATAGACCCCAATATTTAAAGGATGGTGGATGGGCTGTCAGGTGTTGTAGGGTGTTAGATACTGGTTAGTAGGTCTTAAGTAGGTTAATTGCATATAATTATTAACTACAAGAACTACTCACATTTATGTAGTAAAGAGTTTAAAGTAGGAGTTGTCTCCATACTTGCTTGTACACACAGCTCAGTCCAACACTGGACTTAACTGTCGGTGTGGGTCATGTGTTTTCTTACATCATTGTGTGGGTGGTGCTGCACTCAGTCCCACATTAACCTATTTGTGCCAAACTCTTTTACTATACCAGGAAGCCCAGAAATTCAGGTTAACACAGAAGTCCTGTCCAATTTAATCATGAGGCAAGCTTCACTTAATTTTCTCCTCTCTGTTTTCCGATGAGCAACCAGCCAGATTGAACTGCTGTCTGGGGTCAATGATGGCATGCAGCTGCTAGGGAACAGAGAAAAGAGACAGGGAGATTATGTTTAGAAGGTCAGGAGGGGCACTTTGGATGGCAAGTTGGAGGAGGGGAGATCAGGTGATAAGGGGAAATTGGATCTTGGAGGAGAGGAAAACTGATTGTGGGGCAAGCAGCAAGTGTGCTTCAGATAGGGAAACACTCCAGTCCCTTCAGGATCACAGACAGAGTCGAAAAAAAAACAAACTTTTTTTTGTTTGTCAGAGCAAGCAGAGAGGAGCGATTTGTGGCGGGAGTGTGAAGGTAAGCGATTGACTATTTTTCTTAGTTTTTCATCGGGTTTCTCTTTTTTTCCAAGATTTTTTAACAGTGGAGCGGAAGTAAGTCGCGGGATGACCTGGGAAGAGTTTGTTAGCATGCGAAGTTTAAAAAGCAGGCCGCTCTATACAGCAGGCAGTGTCAATAACGGGCAGCGGAGTGAGCAGGTAGCAAAATGAGAGCTAAAGAACTTTGGTTCAACGGGCTTAGGTGGAAATGGACGAGGCAGGGTAGGTTTAAGTTTCTTTTCCTGTGGAATTTGAAGAAAAGGGGAATTATGAGTGTGAGGTCAGTTTGTTGTTCTCAGTGTCAGATGTGGGAGATCCTGGAGGTTCCTGACCTCCCAGGTGTCCATATCTGCGCTGGGTGCGTCGAGCTGCGACTCCTAAGGGACCATGTTAGGGAACTGGAGCTGCAGCTTGATGACTTTCGTCTGGCCAGGGAGAATGGGGAGGTGATAGATAGGAGTTACGGGTGAGTGGAAACACAGAGGACTCGGGAGGCATGCAAGTGGGTCACAGTTAGGAAGAGGAAAGGTCGGGTGCTAGAAAGCACTTCAGTGGCTGTGCCCCTTAGCAATAAGTACTCGTGTTTGAGTACTGTTGGAAGGGACAGCCTATCTGGTGGAAGCAGCAGTGGCCGTGCCTCCAGCGTAGAGTCCAGCCCTGTAGCTCAGAAGGGTAAGGATAGGTGGAGGAAAGGAGTAGTGATAGGGGACTCTACAGTGAGGGGGTCAGACAGGCGATTTTGTGGAGGCAGTTGAGAAACTTGAATGGTAGTTTGCTTCCCTGGTGCCAGGATCTGAGATGTTTCTGATTGCATCCATGATATCCTGAAGTGGGAGAGGGAGGAGGCAGAGTTTGTAGTACATACTGGTACCACTGACATTGGTAGGAAAAGGGAAGGTATCATGAAAAAATAATATAGGGAGTTAGATAGAGAGTTGAGAAGAAAGAGTGCAAAGTTAGTAATTGCTGCCTGTGCCACAAGGCAGTGAGAATAAGAATGGAAAGAGGTGGAAGATAAATGGGTGCTGAGGAATTAGAGCAGAGGGAACGGATTCAGTTTTCTGAATCATTGGGATCCCTTTAGAGGCAGGTGTGACCTGTACAAAAAGGACAGGTTGCACTTGAATCCCAGGGGGACCAATATCCTGGCCGGGAGGTTTGCTAAGGCAATTGGGAAGACTTTAAACTAGAATAGTTGGGGGGTAGGAATCAAAGTGAAGTGACTGGGAGAGAGGAGGTTAGCTCACAAACAGAGAGAGCTTGTCGACAGTGTGGGAGGGAGGACAGGCAGCTGGTGGAGAAGGGGAGTGCTCAGACTGAAGGTTTGAGATGTGTCTATTTTAAAGCAAGAAGTATTATGAACAAAGTAGATGAACTTACAGCGTGGAGCACTACTTGGAAATGTGATGTGGTGGCCATTACAGAGACTTGGATGACTCAAGGACAGGACTGAATACTTCAAGTGCCGGTTTCAAATGTTTCAGAAGGGACAGGGAGGGAGGCAAAAGAGGTGGGGGGGAATGGCAGTGTTGATCAGAAATAGTATCATGGCTGTAGAAAAAATGGACACCATGGAAGGATTGTTTACAGAGTGTCTGTGGATGGAGGTTCAGAACAGGAAGGGGTCATTAAGTTTACTGGATGTTTTCTATAGGTCGCCCAATAGTAACAGGGATGTTGAGGAACAGATAGGAAAACAGATTCTGGAAAGGTATAATAAAAACAGAATTGTTGTGATGGGAGATTTTAATTTCCCAAATATTGATTGAACTCTCCCTAAGGCAAGGGCTTTAGATAGGGAGGAGTTTGTTAGGTATATTCAGGAAGGTTTCCTCCCACAATATGTGGATAAGCCTACATGAGGAGAGGCTGTATTTGACAGTATTGGGAAATGAACCTGGACAGATGTCAGATCTCTCAGTGGGAGAGCAATTTGGGGATAATGATCATAACTCTATCTCTTTTACATTGGCATTGGAGAGAGATAGGATCAGGCAAGCTAGGAAAGTGTTTAATTGGAGCAAGGGGAATTATGAAGCTATCAGGCAGAAATTAGAGGCATAAATTGGAAAGGGATTTTCTCAGGGAAATGTGCAGAAGGAATGTGGCAAATTTCCAAGGAATATGTCTGGAGTTCTGTACAGCATTGTTCCAATGAGACAGGAAAGTTATGATAGGCTAAAGGAACCGTGGTGCACGAAAGCTGTAATGAATTTAGTCAAGAAGAAAAGAAAAGCTCACAAAAGATTCAGGGAGCTAGGTAATGTTAGAGATCTAGAAGAGTATATGGCTAGTGGGAAGAAACTTAAGGAAATTAGAAGAGCCAGAAAGAGTCATGAAAAGGCCTTGGCAGGTAGGATTAAGGAAAACCCCAAGGTATTCTACAAGTATGTGAAGAGCAAGAGGATAAGACGTGAAGGAATAGGACTTACCAAGTGTGACGGTGGGAAGGTTTATATAGAACCGGCAGAAATTGCAGAGGTACTCAATGAATACTTTACTTCAGTATTCACAGTGGAAAAAGATCTTGGTGACTGTAGTGCAGACTTGCAGTGGACTGAAAAGCTTGAACATGTAGACATTAAGAAAGAGGATGTGTTGCAGCTTTTGAAAAGCATCAAATTAGATAAGTTGCTGGGACTAGATGGGATGTACCCCAGGTTACTGTGGGAGGCGAGGAAGAGATTGCTGAGCCTCTGGCAACGATCTTTGCATTGTCAATAGAGACAGGAATGGTTCCAGAGGATTAGAGGATTGCGGATGTGGTTCCTTAATTCAAAAAAGGGAGAAGAGGTAGCCTAGGAAATTATAGACCAGCGAGTCTAACCTCAGTGGTTGGTAAGTTGATGGAGAAGATGCTGAGAAACAGGATTTATGAGCATTTGGAGAGGTATAGTATGATTAAGAATAGTCAGCATGGCTTTGTTAAAGGCAGATCATGAATTACGAGCCTGATTGAACTTGGAGGTCAGTCACCAATGGAGTGCCCCAGGGATCTGTTCTGGGACCCTTTCTCTTTGTGACTTTTATAAATGACCTGAATGAGGGAGTGGAGGGATGGGTTGGTAAGTTTTCTGATGACACAAACGTTGGAGGTGTTGTGGATAGTGTGGAGGGATGTCAGAAGTTGCAGTGAAGATGCAAGTCAGGGTGGAGAAGTGGCAGATGGATTTCAACCCAGATAACTATGTGGTGATTCATTTTGGTCAAATAGGATGACAGATTATAATATTAAGGGTAAGACTCTTGGCAGTGTGGAAGATCAAAAGGATCTTGGGGTCCTGGCTCATAGGCTGTCAAAGCAGCTTCGCAGGCAGAGGCTGTGGTTAAAAAAATGCATGGTCTACTGGCATTCATCAATCGAGAAATTGAGTTTAGGAATTGGGAGATAATGCTGCAGCTATATAAGACCCTGGTCAGACCCCACATGGAGTGCTGTGCTCAGTTCTGGTCGCCTCATTACAGAAAGGATGTGGAAGCCATTGAAAGGGTGGAGAGGAGATTTACAAGGATGTTGCCTAGATTAGGTGGTATGCCTTATGAGAATAGGTTAAGAGAGCTCGGTCTTTTCTCCTTGGAGAAACGAAGGATGAGAGATGACCTGATAGAGGTATATAAGATAATGAGAGGTATTGATCGAGTGGATTCTCAGAGGCTTTTTCCCACGGCTGAAATGGTCGCCACAACAAGTAGTACAGAGGAGATGTCAGGAATAAGTTTTTCACTCAGAGGGCAGTGGGTGCATGGAATCGGCTGCCAGCTGTGATGGTGAAGGCAGATTCGATAGGATCTTTTAAGAGATTTTTGGATAAGTACATGGAACTTAGTAAGATAGAGGGTTATAGATAAGCCTAGTAGATAGGGACATGTTCGGCACAACTTGTGGGCCGAAGGGCCTGTTTGTGCTATAGTTTTTCTATGTTCAATGTTTCTAAAAAGCATTTATCTGTTGGATCCTTTTTCTTTCCTTCAACTGCCAAGCCCATGTTGCAAATGTTAAATTTCAAGATAACAAGTCATAAGAACGTAAATCTTTGCAATAAGTACCTAAAAATTAATTAAGGTCCTAGAATCATAGAAAACCTACAGTGCAGAAAGAGTCCATTCAAGCTATCGAGACTGAACCAACAACAATTCGAGTCAGGTCTATCCCAGTAACTCCACATATTTATTCTACTAATACTCCTGACAATTTAGCATGGCCAATCAACCTAACCTGCACATCCTTGGACTGTGGAAAGAAACCAGAGCACCTGGAGGGGAACATGCAAGCTTCACACGGAAATGACTCATGGCTGGAATTGAACCCAGGTTCCTGGTGCTGTGAGGCAGAAGTGCACTGTGCCACCGTGCCACCTGATTTGGGCGAGAAGGGTATCGCAAGCATCCAAACGTGGCTCCATTATAAACTTGTTTGTAGCGCATGAGAGCCAGGCTGTTTTCACTGTCTAACTTATTTTAACTGCTCACTCACACCTGACCCACTTGTGTCCTTTTAACTCTGGAATGAAAGTTTGAATTCAGAAGACTGATGTGATGAATTTTGTTCTATCAGTTGTAAAGTTCTACATAAATTTATGTTTCGTTTAATGGTGAAAATAAATGTGCAGATTGGAAATATTTACCAATAATACAATTGACAATGGCCACTCTTTAAAAACTAAAGAAAAAAATACTCTGGTAATGTAGTACAGCTGAATTTTTCTAAGCTTTTGTGAGAAATATGCTAAGCTCTTAAGAGGTCGCCTAATGCATCACAGGGAAAACAAGGGTCCCTTCTGTTTTCTGTCAGTAAGAAAGCTGTTTTGAGTTTAAAATCACAGCTTTGAGTTCCAGCAGATCAAAGTTTGAACAAATCCTCAATTTCTCTCTGGCCTTTCATCTGGGCAAAGTAAGCCATTTTGATAATGTAATCATTTAAAGAAAGAATCTCAATGTAAAAATGATTACAATATAAGTTCAAATGTATAATGGTTAATAATCTTGTTTCTTTTCTGTCAAACCTTTGATTTGATTTGATTTAATTTGATTTATTATTGTCGCGTGTATTAATATAGACTTATAAGTATTGATTCTTGCATGCTCTGCAGACAAACAGACTGACCATAGAGAAGGAAAGGAGAGAGTGCAGAATGTTGTGTTACAGTTATAGCTAGGGTGTAGGGAAAGATCAACTTTGTGCGAGGTAGGTCCATTCAAGAGTCTGATGACAGCAGGGAAGGAGTTAACTTTGTTTGAATATTTTGTTTTCAATGACAGCTTACTGATATTCAATTGGGAAGCTGCCCTGGAGGAGTTCCTGAGTCTAACAGTATGAAGGAGCTAAACTAACAGAAGCAATTTAAAATGATGAAATCATCGATAAAGTTCAAAGCTTATTGACTAGTGTCACAAGCGGGCTTGCATTAACATTGTAATGAAGTTAGTGTGAAAATCTTCTCGTCACCTCACTCCAGCAACTGTTCTGGTACACTGAGGGAAAATTTAGCATGGCCAATGCACCCAACCAGCACGTTTTTTGGACTATGGGTGGAAACTGGAGCACCTGGAGGAAACTCATAGATGGTGATCCAAGGTTGGATTTGAACCTGGGTCACTGGCGCAGTGAGGCAGCAATACTAATTAATCTGCCACCATGCTATGATGCACCCAATATCAGTAACTGTCTCTAGTCAATTCCCCGACACTGTTTGGCTGTCCCTAGTCAATTCCCTGACACTGTTTGACTGTCCCTAGTCAATTCCCTGACACTGTTTGACTGTCTCTAGTCAATTCCCTGACACTGTTTGACTGTCTCTAGTCAATGCCCTGACACTGTTTGACTGTCCCTAGCCAATGCCCTGACACTGTTTGACTGTCTCTAGTCAATTCCCTGACACTGTTTGACTGTCTCTAGTCAATTCCCTGACACTGTTTGACTGTCCCTAGCCAATGCCCTGACACTGTTTGACTGTCTCTAGTCAATTCCCTGACACTGTTTGACTGTCCCTAGCCAATGCCCTGACACTGTTTGACTGTCCCTAGTCAATTTCCTGACACTGTTTGACTGTTCTTAATCGATGCCCTGAAACTGTTTGACTGTCCCTAGCCAATGCCCTGACACTGTTTGACTGTCTCTAGTCAATTCCCTGACACTGTTTGACTGTTCTTAATCGATGCCCTGACACTGTTTGACTGTCCCTAGTCAATTCCCTGACACTGTTTGACTCTCTCTAGTCAATTTCCTGACACTGTTTGACTGTCCTAGTCAATTCCCTGACATTGATTGTTCCTAGTCAATTTCCTGACACTGTTTAATTGTCCCTAGTCAATTCCCTGACACTGTCTGACTCAGTGACTGCTCCAACCCAATTTTCAAATACAATCACCAGCATAAAAAGAAGAGGCATTTATAAAGAAAATAAACTTAATGACCTTGGTTTTGTAGTTTGATGTTTAGAAAAACACTGATTATAACATTATTTTTTCTACAACGCAACTGTTGCTTCTTTCTATTTTTAGCACAGAACATTTGAGGCTTTTCTTCATATTTTCCATTCTTTCTTGGTGAGGCCGGGATTTATTGCCCACAGCAGATTTTCTTTCGTAAAGGGCCAGATGAGTTTTTACACCAATCAATGATAGTTTCACAGTCATCATTATTGAGACTAGTTTTCTGTACCAGATTTATTAACCAAATTAAAATTCCACCAGCTGCTCTGCTGGAACACATGTCCCTCAGAGCGTTTCCCAGTGACATTACCACTACACTTATCATCTCCCACTTTTATGAGTTACAAGAGGGAAATATGACTTCTTGAATCACGAGCTAGGTAAACAGGGTTAGTAAAACACTGAACCCAAAAATGGAACAATGTCTGGTGAAAACAAATGGGTGAAATTCTCTCATGGATTCCTGCAGGTTTAATGACAGCCGGGGTTGGAGGGTATAGGGTGGTGGTGGGTGGTGGTGGGTGGTGGTAGTGGGGGTGGTTTGGGAGAGCATGGAATGTGGATGTGGGTGGGATGTGGCATGGTGGGCAGTGGCACAGTGGAGGGGGGGTTGCAAAAGTGCAAACAATCTGTTTTGTGTTGGCATGAATCTCCCACTGTATCACAGAATCAGAGAAACTCCACAGTGTAAAAGAAAGCCATTCTGCCCATCAAGCCTGCACCAAGTCTTCAATAGAGTATTTTACCCAGGCCCCATCTCTGTAACTGTAAGTATTTACTCCATTAATCACCCAAACCTACACATTTTGGGACACTAAAGGGCAATGCAACCCAGTCAATGTTACTAACCTGCACATCTTTGGACTGTGGGAGGAAACTGGATAAAACATACATTTCATAGAGTACATAGAGGAGAAGGAAAGGATAGGGTGCAGAATATAGGGTTACATTCATAGCTAGGGTGATAAAAAAGATCAACTTAATATACGATAGGTCTATTCAAAAGTTTGATGGCAGCAGGGAAAAAAGCTGTTCTTGAGTCAGTTGGTACGTGATCTCAGACTTTTGTATCTTCTTCCTGATGGAAGAAGGTGAAAGAGAGTATATCCAAGGTATGTGGGGTTGTTGAGTATGCTGGCTGCTTTTGTAAGGCAGTTGGAAATATAAACAGAGTCAATGGATGGAGGACTGGTTTGCATGATGGGCTGTGCTATGTTCACAACCCATTGCAGTTTCTTGTGATCTTGGTCAGAGCAGGAATCATATCAAGTTGTGATACATCCAGAAAGAATACTTTTTATGATGCATCTGTAAAAATAGGTGAAATTTGTAGTGGACATGCCAAATTTCCTTCGGTTCCTGAGAAAGTAGGGACATTGGTGGATAATTAGATAATGAGTCTTATTGTTTTCCAATTGATAGAGAAAGACAGTTTATCACAAGGATGAATATGTTGTCTAAATAATGGCTGGTGGGTCAGGTAAGTCATGTGATGAAAACTCCATTGAATCACAGTTGTCAATTCTTTCCTTACAGTTTCAATCAATGGTCCCTATAGTTTGGGATAAAGTCCCAATCCTGTAGGCAGCCAAGAATCCTCCTCCTTCTTACTTGTGTCATTAGGGTGCCAATTCTGATATGTTGCAGATTTAAAAGAATCACAACATTTTCTGGTACATTTTATTGGTTGCAAGACTGTGAATTAGAATGAGAAATAGCTGGATGATTGGGAACATTGGCAAGTGAATATTCTGTCTCCACATATGGAAACATTTTTGTCAATTTTTCCTTGAGTCTTTTTATATATATATTTTTCCAGTGACAATAAAGTCATGCTCAAAGATCTCCATCAGAACCATTCCATTGCCAACAATTAGTCTATAAGAATGCACAGAGATAATTCCTCTTTGAAGTTTCTTCCCCTTCTCCCTGCAGGAATTACTTGTAGGTCAAATTCAACTGGAGACAGGAAATGTGCAGGAGGGATGGGAAGCCAGATCCAATATAGTTTTCTGGATGCGTTAACATTGACTTTGCAACCTCTGCTTCAGAACACAGTTAGTAAATCTGACCGTTGAAAATGGTGGAAAACTACAATGAGATTTTAAAGTACAGTGCCATCACGCTGATATCTAGAATGTAGAACTGGGTTCAACAGCATTATGGCATCTGTTTCACATAAGCAAATCTCTGCCACAAATCACACTGGATGCCATTTTTCTGAGGGCAGGTCATGTTATCAATGATCATTCATGTCAATTCAGCATCAACAGTGTCAATTCTCCAGGCAACACCTTCTTGTAACCTGGCACAACTGAATATGCATTAACAATAGAAGGGTCCCTCTACTACTACTAAAGAAGTTAGTTGCTGGTTAATTAGTCTTTTGTGTTGTTCATAGTAAGGTGAGGAGAAATTTCTCTACCCAGAGAGTGGTGAATATGTGGAATTCACTGCCAAAGAAAGTAGTTAAGGCCAAAACTCATCTTATCTGATTTCAGCAAGAAATTAGATATAGCTCTTGGAGCTAAAGGGATTAAGGAATATGGGGGGAAGGGGCTATCAGAATATTGAATTTGATGATCAGCCATGATTATAATGAATGGTGGAGCTGGCCCACAGAGCCAAATGATCTGCTCCTACTTCTAGTTTCTATGGTTCTTTAGTTATTTCAAATTGAAGAAGTCTACAAGGAGTAATTTGGCAAGTATTTTTAATTCTTTCATAGGCTGTGGCACCAAGGTGAGGGCAGTATTTATTGCCCCTAAGATAGTGTTGGTGACCTCTTTCCTTAAATTGTTGCATATGGTGTAGGTTAGGCAGGGAGTTCAAGGATTTTGACCAGGTTAAAACAGAGGACCATAGAAAATAGGGGTAGGAGGAGACCTTTACCCTTTTGAGCCTTCTCCACCATTCGTTATGAACATGCCTGATCATCCATTTCAATTCTCTGATCCTACCTTTCCCCCATATCTTTTGATCTCCTACGCCCCAAGAGCTATATATAACTTATACTTGAAAACATACAATGGTTTGGTTTCAACCATTTTCTGTGGTAGCGAATTCCACAGGTTTACCATTCTCTCGTTGAATAAATTTCTCCTCATCTGGGTCCTTAAAAGTTTCCTCCAAACTTCCTTCTCATTGGGAACACTACTCTTGCATCTGTCTAGTCCTGTTAGAATTTTATGGCTTTCTATGAGATCTCCACTCAGTCTTCTAAACTCCAGCGACTATAATCCTTACCACTTCAATCTCTCCTCATATGTCAATCCTGCCGTCCCACTGAGTGGCCTTCTAGAGTCCATCACATTGCTGTGGAGTTGGAGTCACATGTAGGCTAGAGTAGACCAGCTAAGGACATCGTAAAAGACAAAGGGATTTCTTTTAATAAGGAACAGCTTTTATTTCCAGATTGATTAATTGAGTTTAAATTTCACCAGACACCATGAGGGGAATAGAGCCCAATGTTCTAAGAGCATTAGGCTGACCTCTGGTTTACTAGTCCGGTGATGTTAGCGCTAAGTTACGTGTGAACCAGGATTTTACCTGCATGCCCATCCTGGATTCAGGGCAGATGGGGTTTGCAGAACGGAATTCTCTGTTGGCCTTGGATGGGATTTTATGAGCTTCACCTGAGCAAGATCATAAAATTCCAGCCAAGATGTTATTACTGAGCTGCAGGCTGAGATTATGAAATCATCATTCCCTTCTTGGTGAGTCATAACCAAATCAACCATGACCTTATTGAATTGGCGGAGCAGATCTGACAGATCATTTGACCTTACTCCTCCTATTTTTTATGTCCCTCCACAACCTGATCAAGTTCCCTTATCTTGGGTCACTGAAAGAGAAAAAAATGTAAGTGGGGGGCGCGGTGATGGCAGTAAGAGTCAATGCTTACACTGCTTCATGATGTGGGAGCAGGACTGTGAAACCTAGTGCCATTTGCTATCGAATAAACCTGTTGGACTTTAACCTGGTCTTGTGAAACTTCTTACTGTGTATACCGCTTCATAGTAGACCTGGGTTCAATTCGCGGCTTGGGTCACTGTCTGTGTGAAGATTGCATGTTCTCCCTGTGTCCACTTGGCTTTCCTTCGGTTCCCTCCCTCATTCTGAAAGACGTGCCAGTTAGGTGCATTGACCCGACCGGCACTGGATTGTGGTGGCTAGGGGATTTTCACAGTAAAACTTCATTGCGGTGTTAAGGTAAACCTAACAAATAAACTTTATCTTTATTTGCAGCTTGTAAACCAGAAGAAATAATGGGCTGTGGGGGAAGTGAGATGTGAAAAGGAGAAGTAGAACATAGAACACTACAGCACAAACAGGGCCTTCGACCCACGAGTTGCGTCGATCACATCTATATCTACCAATCCACAGACCTATCTATAACCCCCTATCCCATTCGTTCCCATATACTCATCCAGAAGTCTTTTAAAAGACCCCAGCGAGTTCGCCTCTACCACCGCCGACGGCAGCCGATTCCATTCACTCACCACCCTCTGAGTGAAAAACTTACCCCTAACATCCCCTCTGTATTTGCTTCCCTGCACCTTAAATCTGTGTCCTTTCATAGTGACCATTTCAGCTCGGGGAAATAGTCTCTGAGAATCCACCCTATCTATTCCTCTCAACATTTTATAAACCTCTATCAGGTCGCCTCTCAATCTATGTCTCTCCAGTGAGAAGAGTCCCAGCTCCCTCAACCTATCTTCATAAGGCCTGCCTCCCAATCCAGGCAGCATCCTTGTAAATGTCCTCTGTACTCTTTCAATAGCCTCTACATCCTTCCTATAGTGAGATGACCAGAACTGCGCACAATGCTCCAAGTGGGGTCTGACAAGGGTCTTATAGAGCTGCATCATTACCTCCTAACTCCTAAACTCAATTCCTCGATTAATGAAGGCCAGTGCACCATATGCTTTCTTGACCACTTCCTCCACCTGCGAGGCTGATTTAAGAGTCCTATGGACCCGGACACCAAGATCCTTCTGCTCTACAACATAGCTAAGACTCCTACCCCTGATATTGTACTCCTTCATCCCATTATTCCTGCCAAAATGGACCACTACACATTTATCCATGTTGAAGCCACTTCTCCGCCCAGTCTTGCATCCTGTCTATGTCCTGCTGCAACTTTTGACATCCCTCCAGACCATCCACAACACCACCGACCTTTGTATCATCAGTGAACTTACTAACCCATCCTTCCACTTCCTCATCCAGGTCATTTATGAAAATGACAAACAGCAGGGGTCCCAGAACAGATCCCTGGGGCACTCCACTGGTGACCAACCTCCATGCAGAACAAGACCCATCCACAACCACTCTCTGCCTTCTGCCGGCAAGCCAGTTCTGGATCCACGAGGCCAAAACCCCTTGAATCCCATGCCCTCTCACCTTCTCCAGAAGCCTTGCATGGGGGACCTTATCAAAAGCCTTGCTAAAATCCATGTACACCACGTCCACTGCTCTTCCTTTGTCAATGTGTTCAGTCACATTTTTGAAGAACTCAACTAGGCTCGTAAGGCACGACCTGCCCTTGACAAAACCATGCTGACTATTTCTGATCAGTCTAAACTTCTCCAAATGTTCGTATATCTTATCCCTCAGAAGCCTCTCCATCAGCTTACCAACCACTGAAGTCAGACTCACCGGTCGGTAATTTCCTGGACTACCCTTGTTCCCTTTCTTAAAAATAGGAATCACATCCGCAATCCTCCAATCCTCCGGAACCTCTCCCGTTTCCATGGATAGGTGTGAGGTTACCATTATTTTCAATGGTTTCAGCCCCACTGCTGGTCATAGCCTCAGCAATGGTCATTGCAGTGAGTCCTCTTTCCTCTGTGCTTTTAGGACATGCAGGAGTGCCTGCTCCTTTTAAGTTTAAATTTTAAGCTTATTTGTTAGTGTCACAAATAGGATTACATTAACACTGCAATGAAGTTACTGTAAAAATCCCCTAGTGGCGCCTGTTTGGGTACGCTGAAGGAGTATTTAGAATGGCCAATGCACCTAACCAGTATGTCTTTCAGACTGTGGGAAGAAACCGAAGCACCCAGAGGAACCCACATGTAGATCCTACACAGACAGTGACCCAAGCCAGGGATTGAACCCGGGTCCCTGGTGCGGTGAGGCAGCAATGCTAACCACTATTGCCTCCGAATGCCAGTTTGCTTTGCCATTTAGAGAGAAATGTGTCAGTGTCTGTAATTGGGTGATGCAACTGTTGTGGTTGAATAGCTGGCTATTTATAAGCTGTGAAAATTGTGTGTCAGGCTGCAACAATGCTAGGTGTGCATGGGTAAGGTAAAGGTATGTATTTTAGTTATGCTTCTTGATTGATAGAGATTGCTGGTAGCTGAGTGATGGGGCTGTAGTGTATTGAGTAGTGGCTGAAGCTTGTGATGCTATTAGTCATGAAATGGCATGATGTGGCATTCATCAAACTTAACACTCGTGAAGTCATTGAACTTTCTGCGGAACTGCAGTCAGATTCTCAAAGCTTGACTTCTGGCATTGAACTCTAAAGCTCCCTGCACCCACCGCTTTTTGACTGCGTCTGGTGGGTTTCCTGTCCAATTGCAGATAGATGTCATTACTCTTCTGCCTCCACTATGATTTCTCCTACGCTGTTTCATTCCCCACTGTTTCCCAGGATATCTCCTGCCTGATTCCAAATATCTTCTGCAGACATGGTGTATCTCCCCTTTAAGAATTGCAAGCTAGCTTTAAGTAGAACTCAGAAATTATGATTTTGGGCTTTTCTTATGTGTGCGGGCCATGGGCAACATGGCTATTGCTGGTTGCACAAAGAAATCATTCAAATAAACCACAAAATTAGCATACCGCCTGCATTTCAAGTAACGGATATCAGTTAATCACTCATTGCAAACCCAACCTTCTTTTCAGGATCTATCCAATTTGGCCCTAGTGTTGTCTCTTTAATATTAAGTATACATCAAATGTGGGTACTCAGATTCAGAACTTTTAATAATCCATTAATAGGTTTTTTGATCCTAAAATTCATTGGGTTTGTAAGTTGAGTGTGAATGATTTAGCTTTGTGGGATCAATGGCATAACCCATATATTTCATATTTCTTTCTGTCAGATGTTTGATAAAATGGGCAAAGCTAAACCACAGGCCCTTCTCATTTGTATGATGTATTATTTGAGTTCAAGAACCATAAGGGTAAAATGGTTGTTTCAAATATAATGCAGAAAATGAAAACATCCATCACACCAGATTGAAATTTAACTCTGATTTCTTGAAGTGAATTTTGCTGTTCAGTCAGTGGCTAACAAAGTCCATGCTGGGTGTGATCATTCATGTGATGTGATCGTTCATGTGCTGAATAATAAATGCTGCAGTTTAGGCTTTTAAAATGCTAGGGAGGAGGAAATGAGCGTCCTTATCATTTCCAGTATATTTCTGGTGCACAAATAGGGTCAGTTCACTGCTTGGGCAAGAAAGGGACATTTCCATATATTTCCTGTAACCATAAAATCGCTTCCTGACTTGCCTTGTGCTTTTTGGTCCTTCCCTTAATCCGCCGCAAAGTCCCAATTTCTGCTGTTTGAATATATTAAACTATAAATGTTCATCCTCCTTTAGCATTTCCATTTCTTTAACTGCTTTTTCTCAGCCACTATCTGCTCCTATGGAAAAGAAAAGAATTCTATCCAGCTATCAAGCTGAGATGCTCCGTGCTTGGAAACTAAATACCAAAGTGCCCTTTCATGTGAAAAATGTCTGCTTTTCTTTGTAACTAGTAAAAGTATGCATTATTTTATTCATTCTTGAAATGTGGGTGTCTCTGGCTGGGCCAGCATTTATTGCCTAACCCTGAGGATATTTTAATTGTGGATCTGGAGTTACATGGAGGCCAGACGAGGTAAGGATGACAGATTTCCTTCTTTAAAAAACATTAGTGAACAAGATGGTTTTTTACAACAACCAACAACGGTTTTATGGCCGTCATTAGACTTCTAATTCCAGATTTTTATTGAATTCAAATTTCACTATC
Source organism: Sphyrna mokarran (assembly GCA_024679065.1). Classification (NCBI taxonomy): domain Eukaryota; kingdom Metazoa; phylum Chordata; class Chondrichthyes; order Carcharhiniformes; family Carcharhinidae; genus Sphyrna; species Sphyrna mokarran. The sequence goes on from JAGIQG010000015.1 coordinate 42,237,124, forward strand.
TGCCATGGTGGGATTCGAAACCCGAGTCCCTGGAGCATTACCCTGGTTCTCTGGATTACTAGTGCAGCAATATTACCACTACGTCGCTGAATCCCAAAATTTACTTAAGCATCAAATGTTTTGAATTAAAGTCATGCCATCTGTTCTTTTTAAAAGATTGTAAACTGAGGAAAAAGTCAGACTTTCTCTTCTTACATGGGCCTCCATTTTTATGATTGTCAATAACTGTGGTTCTTTGGTTCTTCCTTTTGGAAACAATGTTGTATTCAGAGGGTTGAAGCAGATCTGTTCTATGTCTTGGAATTTAATATGGGAGGATTGGTCTTACGGCAGCTGTTGGTAGAGTAGACAAACTCATGCCTTGGAGGAACCTAGAAACAATCTGTATGTTCGTGAATGGCACTGCCTCGAGTTGAATGAGAAATTGGCTGAGTAAAAGATTCATGAGAACATGAAATTCCATTGACTGTTATTTCAACAAAAGTACTAACCCATTTTTTAGAATATCTCATAGAAAATTGAATAGTCAGGTTTGGATAATGTAGGTGTATGCTTTATAGTAAATTCTCTAATGGGTTTTGTCTTTGAGTCCTTGGTTATTTTTTCCAACCCAAACTGTTGAATTCTGCGGAATAGTTGGAAAATATTACATGCCATTGATAGTAGAATTTGCAGTCATATCTAACATAAAGAAAGATGGTTAGTGGTTGTTCAAGGCCATTCATCTCAGTCCCAGGCTTTGCTTCAGTAAATACCTTCGCCATCTTCAGTTGTTTCATTAATGACCTTCTTTCTACCATAAGGTCAGAAGTGGGGATGTTTGCTGATGATTGCACAATGTGCAATACCATTTGGAACTCCTCAAATACAGAAACAGTCTGTGTTAATATGCAGCAATACCAGGATTATTCAGACTTGAGTTGATAAGTGACAAGAAATATTCATGCCACACAAGTGTCAAGCGATGGCCATCTCCAACAAGGGAGAATCTAGCCATCTCCCCTTGACATCCAATGACAATACAATCACTGAATCCCTACTATCAAGATCCTAGAGGTTACCATTGGCCAGAAATTGTATTGGACCAGCCATATAAGTTTTCTGACTACAGAACAGGTGAGAGGCTATAAAAACTGTAAGTAACTCACCTCCTGATTCCCCAAAGTTTGCAACCATCTCCAAGGCACAGATCAGGAATTGGTGGTGTGCTCCACTTTGCTGAGGTAAGCAACAACACCCAAGAATTTCAAGGACAATTCCAGGACAAGGCAGTCCTCTTGATTGGCACCCCATCTGCCAACTTCAATATCCACTCCCTCCCCCACTGACAAAAGTAGCAGCAATTTACAACTACGTACAAGATCTTCTGTAGCAACTCACCACGGTTTCTTCAACAGCATTGTTCAAACTGCAAACTCTGCAACTCATATGATAGAATTCTTAAAGTGCAGATGAAGGCTATTTGGCCCATCGAGTCCATATCAAAAACAATCCCATCCAGGCCCAATCCTTGTGACCCCTTTCACTAAGGGGAAATCACACCTTGGCCTGTTCCCCATAACCCCAAGTACTTACCCTACTAATCCTCCTAACCTACACAATTTGGATCACTAAGTGGCAATTTAACATGGCCAATCCACCTAACCTGCATATCTTTGGAGTGTTGGAGGAAACCAGAGCATCCAGAGGAAACTCATGCAGAAACAATGAGAATATGCAAACTCCACACAGTCATCCAAGGCTGGAAATGAACACGGGTCCCTGGCAGTGTGAGAACAATTGTGCTAACCACTACAATACTGTGCCGCCCCATGAGAGCAACACTACCTGCAAGTTCCCTTCCAAGCCACATGCCATCTTGACTTTAAATTTTTAGCTATTCCTTTGCTGTCAAAACCATGGAACTACCATCCCACTATCACTTTGGGTATACCTATGGGTGGTGGACTGCAATGGTACAAGAAAACAGCTTACCATCATCTTTGCAAAATAATTAGGGATGACCAACATTGGCCTTGCCAATGATGACCCCCATACCATGAAAGAAATTTGAAAAAGCCACTTCTTTAGAATTGGCTCTGTAACACAAGCAAGGTTCTTGAGTTCTGTAGAAAGATCATTTAGATCCAAATTGCTAACTTTGTTTTTTTTCACATCTGCTGCCAGACTGGCTAAGTGTGTCCAGTTTATCCTGTTTTTATATCAGATTTCGAGTATCCACAGTATTTTTAGCACTGCTGCCTCACAGCTCCAAGGACCTGGGTTCAATTCTGGCCTCAGGTGACTGTGTGGAATTCTCATGTTCTCTCCCTGCGTGAGTTTCCTCCAGGTGCTCCGGTTTCCAATTACACTTCAAAGATGCGTGGATTAGATTGATAGGCCAAGGCAAATTGATTATTCGTGTCAGGGGGATTAGCAGGGTAAATATGTGAGGTAATGGGCATAGGGTCTGGATAGAATTGTTGTTGGTGCTGGCATGATGGGCTGAATGGCTTCCTTCTGCACTGTAGGGATCCTATGAATTTGTTATTTTTCTAATTCTTGAACCTACAAGATGGATATAGCAAACACAGATATCCATGCAGATTTCCAGGAACAATGGCCGTGATAATAAACCTAATTTTAAAACAACTGTATAAATTTGCACAGTTTGTATTATTTTCATTCACATTTATGATTTTGTTATCCTGGCTAGGAGCTTCTAGAATGCATAACCAGAGAGAGTGGTTGAGAAGGGTTCAGTCGAAGCATTCAAAAATCTGTCAGTCCTTTATTTGAAAGGAAGGGTGTGTGGGGCTGTGATGGTGCCGGTGGGGGACGGTGGGGTGGTTTGCGAAGTGACGGGGGCTCGTTGGGAGGCTGTGTGGAGCAGCAGAAAGGCACTAAGCAAATTGCTCTTTTGGAGAGAGCCACTGCAGACACAGGACAGAGTGGCGTCCTTCCACTCTGTAAAAATTCAGTGATTCTCCAGTGTCAATATGTGTAGGAAAGCAAAAGCCAAGCTGCATGAGTGGATTTAGCCCAACCATGGCCAAACCCAGAACAGCAGTAACACCTGTAAAATATATCTTTAGTTTGGACGGCATGGTGGCACATTGGTTAACACTACTGTCTCACGGTGCCAGTGCTTTTGGATTCAACTCCAGTCTTGGGTGGCTGCCTGTGTGGAGTTTGCACTTTCTCCCCATGTCTGTGTGGTTTTCCTCCAGATGATCTGGTTTCTTTTCATACTCCAAAGATATGCAGGTTTGGTGGATTAGTCCTGCTAAATTGCCACTCAATGTCCCAAAATGTGTAGGTTAAGGAGGTTAGTGAGGTAAATATATTGGGTTACAGGCATAGGGTCTGGGTATGATGCTCTATCAGGGAAGTCTGTTTTGGACTCGATGGGCTAAATGGCCTTCTTCTGCATTGTAAAGATTCTATGATAATATATGTCTGACAAATGTATCTTTCAATATGGGATTACAGGGATAGGAGTTGATTCAGGAACATTGATACCTCCAATGGATGCAGTATTTGGAATTTTATAATGTCACCCTGTCTAGGGGTTTCTCAATCTTGCTGCTGCAGGAAATCCTCTAAGTAGGATAGCCTATTTCAAAATAAATGCAAGTTAAGCTATCTGATGAATGTCAAGTGAACTATAACCAAGAAAATTAAGTTAATTAGCACCACTTAAACTTGACTTTGATTGCATGCACGATATGCTACAGAGCCAAAAATAGAGCAAAGTACAGCAGCAGCTTGATACATTAACACCTTGACGATAATGTGAGCATTTTCTCAGTTAAGATTTTTGCTCCTGACCATGATCAAACAAGCCCTGCTGGGAAGTGCACATGTGAAGAAATCGGATGATGAGAGACTGCGCTCAACTACAAAATCTCAACAGAAGGCAGGCAAAAAGAAAGAATTCCAGTTTATATTCTGCCTTACATGAATTTAGGATTTACAGCTGAAGAAATACTTTCAAAATGTGTCCAGTGCTGGAATGTAGGAAACACAGCATTCTTGAATAGAATCAAAAAGCTCATAAGTTTCATAAAAGAGTGGTCACTTCAGCAAAATACCAGGGAAATGTTGGCCTGCAAAATCCTTTGCAGAATGTCATCATGTTCAGTACAGCAGGGGAATAAAGACATGACTCAGTAGTAGCATTGCTTCTGAACCAGAGAATGATTCAAGGCTCTTCTGGAGATTTTATTTTCTAATATAAGCTGATATTGCCTTTCTGATGAAAAGGGTAGGAATTCTCTGGGTCTCTTGCTCTTCTGAATCGGGAATTTGTGGAATCATGGGTTCTGTGCTGGTTGCCAAGTCCATTGTTAGCCTCCCAGGCCATCGCTCCCGATTAGGTTCTCGGCCAGAGCTGACGGGAAACCTTTATATATTCAAATAGTTTCCTCAGTAGCCCATTAACGGGTCAGGAGACCGATTCAATGGTCGCTCGAGATCCCCCCGCCCCTCCAGCCAGAATCCTGTGCTGGGAATTGGTACAGCTCCTGAAAAACAGGGCGTGGTGAACTGGGCACTAAGGGGGAACAAAGATGTAAGGCACTACTTGGAAGCTACACCAGGTCTTGCAAAGCATCTGTGGGTAGTGGTGACAAAAACAGAAAATGCTGGAAAATCTCAGCAGGTCTGATAGCATCTGTGGGGAGAGAATAGAACCAACGTTTTGAGTTTCGATGTTGCTTTGTCAGAGTTAAGAGAAAAGAACATCAGAAAAAGATTTATAACATGGAGGGTGGGGGGAAGATGGAGGGGGGTATGGAATTGGGCAAAGGGAATGTAAATGAGGATACAGAAGGCTGAGAAGGTGCTAAGAGTGTCCACTAAGTAATCAGATTACATGAATGACAGAACAGAGACAGATTGTTAATGGACTGCCTGAGGAATGTGGCAGTTGCACTGAAGTGGGACAGAGGGTGTGGAAAGAAGAAGAGCTGGAATGGAGAAGTGGAAAAATGGAACTGAAAAAGAAGAATGATAAAAAGGATAAATAGGATGAAATGATATGGAATAAAATGAATGGAAATGGGGTGAAGATAGAGGAGAAGAGTTCATCCTCTGCAGTTGTTGAACTCAATGTTCAGGACAAAAGGCTGTAAAGTGTCCAATCGGAAGATGAGGTGCTGTTCCACCAGTTTGTGTTGGGATTCATCAGAACATTGCAACAGACCGAAGATGGATATGTGGTCAGGAGAGCAGGATGGTGTGTTGAAATGGCAAGCTACAGGAAGGTCCGGGTGGATGGACCAAAGGTATTCAACAATGTGCTTGCCCAGTCTGCATCTGGTCTCTCCAGAGTAGAGTAGACCCCGTTGGTAACAGCGAAAGTAATAGACCAGATCAAAGGAAGTGTATTTGAAGCTTAGCTTCATCTAAAATGGGTGTGTAGAACCTGGAATGGTGAGCAGGGAGAAGGTAATGTTGCTAACATTGCACCTTCTATGATTGCATAGGAAGATACTGTGGGGCAGGGGATGAGGTGTTAGGTATGATGGAGCTGTGGACCAGGGTGGCCCAGAGAGAACGGTCCCTGCAGAAAGCTGACAAGGAGAGTGAGGGGAAGATGCATTGAGTAGTGGCATCATGCTGAAGTTGGCAGAAATGGTGGAGGATGATCCTTTGAATGCAGAGGCTGATGCGGTGAAAAGTGAGGACAAGGGGGACCCTTACCTGGTTCTGGGAGGGAGAGAAAGTGTGAGAATAGTGGTCTGGGAAATGGGTTGGATGAGATTGAGAGCTCTGTCAACCACAGCGGGTAGAAAATCACGACTGAGGAAGAAGGCAGACATGTTGGCAGTGCTATTTTAGAACATGCATCAGCTGAACAGATACAATGGAACCGAAGGAACAGAAAAAATGGGATGAAGTCCTTACAGGATGTGAGGTGTAAAGAGCTATAGTCAACGTAGTTGTGGGAGTCAGTGAGCTTGTAATGGATACTAGTGGACAGTTTATCACCAGAAATGGAGACAGAGAGGTCAAGGAAGGGAAGGGAAGTGTCAGAGATAGATCATGTGAAAGTGATAAATGGGTGGAAATGGGAAATAAAATTGACAAATTTTTCCAGGCCTAGACAAGAGCATGAAGTGGCACCAAAATAGCCGTTGACGTACCAATAAGGGAGTTGTAGGAGGGGGGCCGGAGTAGACGCATAACGGTGCCCATAACCACACCTTTTATTTGAGGGAAGTGAGATGAGTTAATGAAGAAATTGTTGAGTGGGAGAACCAGGTCAGCCAGATGGAAAGAATAGTGGAGGATGGGGATTGTTTGGATTTCTGTCTGAGGAAGAAATCCCACCCGTAATATCAGATGGTTAGTATTCACTAGTCAGGAATGAAAAGAACAATGTTTCATCAATAAATAGGAAAAAGCATATTTTGTTAGTATAATGAGGCATTTCAAGAAGCTCTTGACATGGAAGATAAATGTTCCATAAGCGCGTTAATCTAAACTATGTCATATACTGACGTTTATTCTATAATTTGTTTTTTTTGGGAGACGTTTCTGTTTATTTTTGAAGATAAATGTTGCTGAAGAAACTTGTGATTGATGATAAACCTCCCAATATCTCCTACTCTGTTGTGCAACATTGCGCCATTGTTACAAGTTGCTGAGGATGCATTCCAAAGTTTAAGTATCCCACACTTTTATCAGACAAAAGCACTTCATGCAATGCACTTTGACTCAATGCAAGAAGTCAAATGAGCAAATTCAATGCTCATCAAAAAGCTTTACTTTAACTCATTTTTCACCGTCCTAAATCGAAGATTCTCAATAACTCTTTCCCCCTATCTTTCCATTATGTTTTTTTTACTGAGGGGATGTAGGTATCACTGACTGGCTCAGCATTTATTGCCATCCCTAATTGCCTTTGAATTGAATGTTTTGCTAGGCCATTTCAGTGGACATTAAGAGTCAATTTCCTTGCTGTGGGTCTGGCATTGCTGCTGGTCTGGATTCACATGTAGGCTAGAACAGGCCAGGATGGCAAATTTCCTTCCCTACAATACATTAGTGAAACAGATAGGCTTTTATGACAATCAACAATGGTTTCATAATCATCATTAATTCTAGATTTGTATTCCATTCAAATTTCACCATCTGTTGTGGTCCTTCACAAAGTTATCCTTTCTGCCCTCCCTTTCCCACCTATAAACTGCCCTTTTGCAACATCTTTCACAGACATGTGGTCAGCTTTCATATGTATTTTGACAAAACTCAGCTCTACCCTTCCACTGCTTCTCCTAATCCCTTAACATCCCAGTCTAAATTTCAATTTTGCAAAAGTTTCAACTTCTTCCAGTTAACCATTGGGAAGACCAAAGTCATCATCTTTGGCCAATGCACCAACTCTACACCCTGAGTAGCAATTTTCACCGGCACACAGCCCTGCACCCAACCCCAACTTTCCCTGCCCAGCTCACCCTTACCACCCCAGCCACCGCCTCAGGTTGGGCAAGACTGCATGTAATCTGGGCACTTTATTCATCTTCAGCTAAGCCTTCTACCTTTTATCATCTTCAACAGCCTATCTACTACTATCTATATTTAAATATAATGACATAAATATATACATAACTACAAATTTAAATGTTAACATATTTTAAAAAGGATATACTTGCACCATTGTTTTAAATTCAAAGATTCATTTGACATCCTGGGATGAAGGGTTCATTTCCTGAAGAAAGATTAAACACATTGGCCCTATATCTATTGGAGTTTAGAAGAATGAGAGGTGATCTTCTTGAAATCTATAATATAAGAATGCAAGAACATAAGAAATATGAGCAGAGTAGGCCATCTAGCCCCTCGAGACTGCCTGGCATTCAATAAGATCATGGCTGATCTGAAGTGGATCAGTTCCACTTTCCTGCTTTCTCCCCATAACCCTTAATTCCCTTGTCTATCAGAAACCTATCTACCCGTGACTTAAATAGATTCAGCGAGGTAGCCTCCACCACTTCAATGGACAGAGAATTCCAAAGATTCACCATCCTTTGAGTGAAGCAGTTCCTCCTCAACTCCGATCTAAACTGCCCCCCCTCCTTGCTTATTTTGAGGCTGTGCCCTATAGTTCTGCTATCCTTTCTAAGCGGGAAGAATCTCTCTACCTCTACCTTATCCATCCCCTTCATTATCTTATATGTCTCTATAAGATCTCCCCTTTGCCTTCTAAACTCCAATGAGTACAAACTTAGTCTACTCAATCTCTCCTCATAGGCTAACCCCCCCACCCCAAGATGATTCAATAGGCTGGATTTGAAGAGCATGTTGCCTCTTGTGGGGGTAACCAGTACTAGGGTACACAGTTTAAAAGTAAGAGATCTCCCTTTTAAGGTAAAGATGAAGAGATTTTTTTGCTTTCAGGGTGTCTGTATTTTATGGAATTCTCTTCCCCAGAAAACAAGGTAGTAGATAGATTTTTGATAGACAAGTGAATAAAGAGTTATGGGCAAACAAGTGGAGTTGAGATCCATCATCTTATTGAACGATGGAGCAGATTTTTTGGAAGGGTCAAAAGGTCTACTCTTGCTTCTAAGACTTACGTTTCTGTATCCATAATATGGTCAGGCTGAACACCATCTCAGTCCTTCTAAGTTTTCTAACGCTCTCCTATCCAACCTCCCTTCCATGTACGTTTCAGCTCACAAAATCTCTGCTGTCTATACCTTATCACCAAATCCCCTCACCCCATTCTTCAATCCTTGCTGAATCATATTAGTTCCTGATTCCCCCAATATATCAAGCTTAAATTTGTGAGTTCTCTCGTGACCTTGTCCCCTCTTGTAATCTTCGCTGTAATCTTTTTTAGTCCTGCAATTCAAACTCTTTGTTCCTTAAACCAGCCACTTGTTCTTTCTGCACTCTTTCAACTCTACCTTTGTCACCTATGCAATCTGCCTTCATACCACTTACAGTTTCTTTAAGACTCTCCTTAAAACCCATCACTTTGACCAAGGTTTTGACCACCCCATCCAAATATCTTCTTCTTTGGCATGGCATCCAATTTTTAAAGAAAAATTCTACTTCTATAAAGCAACTAAGGACATTTGTCTATATTAAACATGCTGTATAAATACAGATTATTATTGCTGCTAATGAGTTTTGGCCCTTGCCTTGAAAAATTGCTTTCTGTACATTCACTAGTTACTTCATGGTATTTCAGAAGTTACATTGTTTTTCTAACAAACAAAATAAATGACAGATGTAACGGGATAAATTTAAAAACAGATATGATTTAGTCTGTGTTAGTAAGAATCTCTTGTATGCAGCCAGCCGTTGGAATGTTCCTTTTGGTAATGAGTTGCTCACATTCCTAATGATATGTTTTCTGGGATTTCACAATAGCCGTAATATCTTCTGCCAATTAACAATAAAATGACTCTAATCATGTTGGAACAACAAAATGAATCTCAAAGTAATAAGCTTTGCTGTCCCAATGACCTGCAATTATATCATTTTGTATTCAGCTGCTTCATGATAATTGTTCCCTCCCACACCCACCACACGTGAAAAAGTCAACAATAGCTTCTCTTATCGTAAGTAAATTCAATAAAAGTCTCACATGGGACTGCACCAATGCTACTGGCACTCAGTTGCAGCAACAAACAGATTAATACTGACACTAAGTTGAAAAATAAACACTAAGCTGTTTTTATCTTGATGATTTATTTAAAATGTAACCAACTTAAGCAGTGTCAACTCACATCACTGAAACTCTCCTCTGTTCTACTGGACAACAGCTACTTGTGCATTAGCACACAAAAACAACACCAGCTGTACAATTGTTCTCTCTTCCTCCCTTGCTCTGATGCAGACTGTTCTATGTATTATTTCAACATAACTTCATATTTGGAATTTTATCAGTTAATAGTTTGGGGTCAGACAGGTCAAAAATGATCTGAATTAGCTTATATGCTTGCGCTGACACTATCTTTCCTGAATATATTTTCAGTTTAATTTCCATTTCCCTTAAAAGGAAAAAAAAGTGGAGAGAGACCAACTGAGTATATGTTTAGTGCTAACTATGCTAACGTTTAGATTCTCTGTGATCAGCTTTTGTGTTGTGAGGAGGGGGATCTTTTCAGAATCAATATATTGAGGACCCCTAGTCTATATGCTGCATAGGCCTTGTCATAAGAAGTCTCACAACACCAGGTTAAAGTCCAACAGGTTTATTTGGTAGCACAAGCCACTAGCTTTCAGAGCGCTGCTCCTTCGTCAGATAAGTAGGAGCTCTGTTCACAAACAGGGTATATAAAGACACAAACTCAATTTACAAAATAATGGTTGGAATACGATCTTTATAGGTAATCAAGTCTTAAAGGTACAAACAGTGTGAGTGAAGAGACGTTTAGCACAGGTTAAGGAGATGTGTATTGTTTCCAGCCAGGACAGTTAGTGAGATTTTGCAAGCCCAGGCAAGCTGTGGGGGTTACAGCAAGTCATGTCACAATATCTGTAACCCCCATGACTTGCCTGCGCTTGCAAAATCTTACTAACTGTCCTGGCTGGAGACCATACATATCTCTTTAACCTGTGCTAAACCCTCTCTCCACTCTCATTGTCTGTACCTTTAAGATTTGATTACCTGTAAAGGCTCACATTCCAACCATTATTTTGTAAACTGAGTTTGTGAATTTATACATTCTCTTTGTGAACAGAACTCACACTTACCTGATGAAGGAGCAGCACTCTGAAAGCTAGTGGTTTGTGCTACCAGAAAAACCTGTTGGACTTCAACCTGGTATTGTAAGACTTCTTTCTGATTTACCCCAGTCCAATGTCAGCATCTCTGCATCATAGGTCTTGTGGCATAGATGCTCTTGCTTCAAGTCCCACCTTCCTTGATAGCTAAGGAAGGTGCGCATATAATGCGGCCAGCAGATTGAGTGTCATCCTGCAAATCCTTCCAACATGCCAGTGGAAGGTGGTAAGAGTGGGAGAGATGTTCAGTGTGGAGTGCTGCCTTTTGGACTATAAGCATCTGGTGACCGACTAGCGACCTGAACCAGGAAAGAACTTTGCTATGGAAACAGATTAAAATCTGCCTTGCACACTACTGGATGCAGGAAGAGAAACAACATCAGCTAGTCTGTACCTGCTTTTGCTTCTGTACTTCACGACATGGCATATTTGGACAGTGCCTGAGCAATTATTGGCAATGGAGCTTTCCCTTGAGACTGAATTTGATAGACCATGTATTTCATTTATCAATGTAAAGTAAGTATGATATATTGAAATCTGAAACTGTTCATGCATAATATTGAAATATGAAGGTTAGTTAAAATGTCCTTGGGGCCCACATTCTATAATAGAACCTGGGAAAATGTAATGAAAAGAAAGCTGCACATCTGGTTGGCGATTAAGTAATGAATGCTGGGAGATCAGTCTCCCTCGAGGCTTGAATTGACAGTTAGTTGCATTTTTATTATCATTGTCAATATGCAAAATACATATTTAAATTACATTCTCAATGAGAACAAAGTGTTTCTTTTTCATTTGCATCCAGACATTCTGTTCAAGTTGATGCATGTTTTAACTAACATTAAGGCAAAAAAATAGAAATTCTAATAAATCACAATGGATAAGTTGGATCCAGTTTCCGCAGCTGACACTTCGTCCTGATTTGAGGACTGGAATTAAATGCATCAGCAGCCATGTTTTCCTATTGAAGTGATTAAAATTAACGCTAATTCAGAAAGCTGGTCTAGTGGACTTTGTTTTTTTTATTCTAAATGAGCTCTAATGTAATCAATAAACCAAAAGCAAAAGATAATTGGGGATTGTAGTAAAATAAGCTCAAGTCAGATCCTCAGGGATAGAGCTGTCAATGTAATGATGTGATAGCAGCTGTGACTGGCTATTATAATGATTCATGTTACTGAGAGTGACAAGTCTGAGTTTTGCTGGTCAGTGGCATCATACATGGTTTATAGGACTCTTATGTAAGTCTAAATAATCTTCTGCCCCTTTAGAGGTACCATTTATTATTATCCCCTTGCTGTATATGTACCAACAGGTGAATAGAAAACTACTGTAAAATTATGCAGCTCATGAATAATTGCATAATTATTGTAAAATTATGCAGCCCATGATCCTGCTGTCAATGCGTTGACCTTGTCCCCTGAAGTTTATGGAGGTCTGTGGTACCTAATTTGCATGGAGATGGTAGTTGCTCAGTCCACTATGGGGATATTTCTGGTGCATGCTTGTATGCCTGCTGTATAGTTGGTCTAACTCATGCCTAGCTATTTGAAGAATTTCCCAGGATCTCTACCCTATGGAGCCCAAGTACGCTGATGCTGATATTTTAAATTCTCTTCAGGGGTTTGGTACACCTCCCTGGCCTGATTTTGCTCCACTCCCTGTCCCAACTCATAGACCCTATTGGCACTCGTCTATCACAGCATGCTGGCCTGTAAATTATGCTGGGTCCTAACTCAGTCATGGACAATAAAACGAGGGAGTTCTGGTACCTTGCTCCTCAAATCAGCACCACCACTGATATCAATTGTTCTGTCAGGACAAGTAAAGGTTCAGCTCCTCATGAAACTGCCCAGTTTGAAAATCCCAGCAATAGTTGGGACTTGGCACAAATAGTTCTCTGCTATCTTCTGCTGGGTCCCGTTGAATTCTTCCCAGAGTTCGGCTGGAGCCCGGCAGAATCTCTGAAGAAAATCAGGCCTCTATAACTAAATAACTGTTCTGGGATTTAAATTATAATGTTGTACTAATTACAGATTAAGTATTCCTTTGAATTGCAATTAATCAAGTACTCCTGCAACTTTGCGAGAAATATATAATTACACAAGGCATGTGATGTTATTATGCAGGCTTTTCAATGATGAAACTTAAAAAAAACTCACTACCGCAATATCAGGATAGTAACTGAGACTGATCATAGCTCTCATACTTATGAAGAAACATTTTAATAAATTCAAAGACAAATAGTTCAAACACAAATTGAATTTGAACTTGACAAATGCAGATTTTAAATATAGCTTCTATCATTTACATATGATTTCTATTTATGATTTGCATTGCAATTTGCCTTATTGTTGTCTCTTAAACGTAATGAAACATTCTAAGGTATGTCATACAATGCAGACCAATCAAGTGCGAGAATTTGAGCCACTTCTAGGCTCAAATCCCAGTGCCTGCTGATCCTAGTTAGGAAGACAATTAAGGTACTATAATTGACCTCACCCCTTAGGCTAAGGAGGGGGAAATGTCAAACTTGTTTTCCTCTTCAGTGAACCCTGCTAACAAGTATGTATTTGTTGACTGCATTGAGCACAGCTGTCACGTTGTTCATTGCTGAAGTTTATCAACACACCATGTCCAGGGTCATATATGAAAAATGGTCACCAGCATAATATAAGGGAGGGCTGCATTCAGGAATAAGTACTGTTAGGAGAGAAAGAGAAACATTACTTAACGAAATGTTATGAAATTCTTCAGGTACATTTTGAATACTACAATAATCATCAGAGCAAAAGATTGTGTTCAAAGCTGAAGAGAAGGCCAATGGGTTATATAAGGCAGAGGAAGATGAGACATGAAATCTGTTATTTTCAAATGACCAATATCCAAGGGTACAATGTAACCCAGGACACCTCAATTCCCTATTCCTCCACAGGAATAGCAGAGTCATGGAAAATACATGAAGAGACAGTGCAATCACACCCCATACAATGCAGGAAATGCCAGTGGATTCAGGCCACAGCCTGTTTCACATCACATAGCGTTCTTGCATCAGATTATGGAAGTCATTTTGAGCAGTTGCGTAGGCCAGTTGTGTACTAAATCAGCAGAAATGCATTGGTTCTCCAATTAGACCTAATGCTAATCAGCTCTGCTTGCATATTGGAGGTTGTCAGAATTGCAATGCCCTCAGACTGCAAGAACTGACAATATTGCAAGGACAACTCGAGTGCTATTTTGTAGTTCCTCCCACTAAATATATATACTAACAAAAATGTTGGAGCTATTTGCAGCTCAATCTATTGTAGTTTGACTGAGTCATGCCACAAAGAGTCGAGTCAAATCTATGCTATTGATTGTAAGCAGGCACTTAATGAAATGATTTCTGTGAAACATTTTTTCTTATTATGTTCTCACTAGCATTTCTAAATGTAAAATATTGATCTAAAGTTATAGCACTGGAGATTCACAAAGAACATCCAATTTCTCGTGCAATCAAAATGACTAGATGTATCTGATGGGTTTTACTTGGGTCACAATTTAAAAATTTACCCATATAATTTTATTTATTTGTCCATGAAATGCGGGCTTCACTGGCTATAGGCCAGCACGTGTTGCCCATCTCTAATTGTCCTTGAGATGATGGTGGGCTTTGAAGTGCTGTAGTCTATGTGATGTCATAGAATCACAGAATCCCTACTGTGAAGAAGGAAGCCATTTGGCCCATCAAGCCTGCATAGACAATCCCACCCAAGCCCTATTCCCATATCCCCACATATTTACCCTGCTAGTCCCCTGACACTGAAAATCCCCTTATTGTCACAATGCAGCACCTGTTTGGTACACTGGGAGAGAATGTACCATGGCCAATCCCCCTAACCTACATGTCTTTGGAGTACAGAAGGAAACTGGAGCATCTGGAGAAAACCCATACAGACGCAAAGAGAATGTGGCCTGAGGTCAGAATTGAACCTACATCCCTGGCGCTGTGAGGCAGCAGTGCTAACCACTGTGCCAACTTGTCACCTATCCTTGGACGGGGATTTTCCAACCCACCCCAGGGGATATGGTCAACCAGCCAAAAGTCCATTGACGTTCAGCAAGACCAAGAGGGCCTGGTGCTGGGAGGGGCCAGAAAATCTTGGCTTTGGTTACCTTAGCCCTTTTCATTTTTTTTTGGACCATTTTTCTCTTGTACCTTTTGCCCCTCTGGTTATTTTGCCCTTCATCTCACATCCTTACTCTTTTATTTCAGCTTTTACTTGTTTGTACTTCCTGTCACCTAAAGATATAACAACAACTATTGCAAGAAAATAATGCATAACTGGCAGAACCACATCAACTTATCCAATTCACTGAAGTATTAAGAGCCAGTAAAGATTGAAAATTCCAATCAATCTTTCCAGTATTTGTTTTGTGGTTGCTGTTATCCTCTATACAAATGAGAGCTTTTCAGAATTCACTGGAAGTATTCTGCATAAGAACAAAGACGTGATTAATTTCAGCTCAATCACGGGGGAACAGCAGAATAAATGTTGAAGTGCTGTTCTCTATCAAGTGGCCCAGTGAGGGAAAAGCACAGATAAGAATCATTAGAACAGAGTAACATTTTAATGTAACCTCTGATATAAGCAGCATGCATTTTGGAATATTCCATTTGTTTAATAGGACTCAATATTTTGGTAGGGGGAATGAAATTTTGGAAACTAAGTAAAACTAAAGATAATTGGATGGATGTGAGTTGAATTTCTCTCTAATAGCCTCCATTTCAAACCATTTGATTCTTCAAATATTGGACACTAGCACTGCAGTTAGGAGAGAACTGAAGCCCCTAAGCACGCCTGGGGAAAGACACTATCACTGAAATGCAAAATGCTCTGGCAAAGGCAATTATTTTATAAACATCACACTGACTGGCTGTTCCTGCTCCCAGGGCCTTTTGACAAATGCAGGCTGGACCTTGAGGGAAGGGTGGTATCAGCTGGAGTCAGAGAAACATCGCTTGGAAACAGCTCTTCCATTGCACTTTACCAGGAAAAAGTCTCCCAGTTCAGAATTCCAGAGAACAATTTGGTGCAGGATAACTGTCTGAATTTTTCCTCACTAAACCAGGGATGATGAAGCCACATTCTATCACCATCACAACTCAAATCAACGAATTCAACCCAGCAGAAAATTTACTAGGGTTCCATCTGATTTTTATTCTTACTTTTTTCTTTTATATTTGTGCCAATTTTCTTTTATTCTAAATATCAGAAATAAGTGTCAATGTTGTTATAGAGCCACGTTCAAGAATTAATTGCTGTATTTTCCAAATATTTACATCAAATTACTTAGTACATAGCACACAAACAAACCATTTGGCCCCAGCACTCATTGTTACTGCCATTCTTTCCTCAAGCCTCCCTCATCTCATTCAATCAGCATGTCCTAATTACTATTCACTTCTCACCCATTGGCTGATGAAGCTTCCTCTTAAGTGAAGCTGAACTATTTGCCTCACATACTCCTGCAGTGACAAGTTCAACATTCTCATTGTTCTCTGGGTCACTTTTTTTTTCTTTTTCAGTGTGTGGGTGTTGCTGGCTGAATCAGTATTTATTGCCCATCCCAAATTTCTCTCGAGAATGGTGTGCCTCGTTGAATCACTTCAATTCATTAAATGTCATTAAATGTCAAGGGGAGAAGGTTAGATTCTCTGTTATTGGAAATGGTCATTCTGAATTCCCTGTCTGATGCGTATTACAGCCGTTGTTTGTAATGGGCAAGGTACAGACTGCAACCAACCAACCTGCGCTTGCAAAACGCAAAACAACATTAGGGGTCTGATTTTACCATCAAGTTGCACTTGTTTTCGGGTACAAAAACTTGGTAAAATAGGCCGTGAGGCTAGTAGCACAATCCGCGCCTGCCCCCCATGCTCTTCCTCCTTTACCAAGGCCCGAAAATGGCCACAATTGGGCCTGCACTCGAAATGGGCGCAACAAGCATTTAAATGCATTTGCATGTATTTAAATTGATTTAATGAGCTGCGCGTCCAACCTTATCGGCACTCCCCCCTTTACCATCCAGAATTGGCACGAAATAGACATACTCTACAAAAGATCGATTTGGGGACTCCATCTAGTGAGGAGGTAAGTACCAAGTATCCAACAGCTTTCTGTTTGAGATCAGTGGAGGGATGAAGAGAGAAGGGGGTCCGTGGCCACTCTGCCTTTGATCAGTGAGGGGGAAGGGGAGGCCTGTGGTGTGACAGAGTAGTGGAGTCTGCTGCCACTCTATCTGTGATGAGTGATGGGAAAAGGGGGATCCACTGTCACTCTGCCTCTGATCAGTGTGAGGCCGAAGTGGGAGGGTCATTGCCACTCTGCCTGTGATCAGTGAGCAGAAGAGGGGGGGAGGAGGTCTGCTGCCTCCCCACTGTGATCAGTGAGGGGGAAGGAGGAAGGGGTCTGCAATTGGTCTGGTTGGTTGGGGGTGGGGATAAGGGAGTTGGTAATGTTGCGGGGTTGGGGCAATGTCTGTGGGAGCCAGGGGAAAACATTATCCAGCCCGGGCGTGACATGGCAGGGGAGCCGTATTATATGTTTTTTTTCCTGTGCATGCAAAATTGGAGGTGCTGATCAGACTTACAGGATTTTGGGTGCATTAAACCCTGCCCACAGGCTTCTGCAGAGCAATTTGGAATTGCTGATGTTTTTTCAGACAAAGTGTGTATGGAGGCACCTGAGAACAGGTCTAAAAGAGGGATCTGAAACACTCCCAGTTTCAAGTCTGCCCAACCCTTAGAATCAAAATGATAAAATAGGGCCCTAAATGTGATTGGACAACATTTGCTAAGTAATTCTCACTGTGCTAAAAATTGCACTGACAACAATTCAAGATTGTCAGTGAGGCTCATAGTGTGTTGCATTTGGGGAGTAGTAAAACTACATATATTTATACACAGGGCCCTGCACACAGAAAGAACAGGTATACACATTGTGCCTGTTTCAGATAAACAAAAGTCTTGGATCAATCTGCCTGGTTTAAATTTCAAATAATGCTTGGTGCCTTTCAATTAGTGTATTCTTCATGGCAACGTACCTATCTATGGACATTCTCTTGCCAACCAATCAGCATTCTCTTCTCATACAGTATAAATTGTTATTTTCCCCTTACACTGGTATTCTTATAATGTGTCCTGATGAGTGCAAGACAGAAAGATCCTTTTCTCAGCAATATTTTCAGGTAATTTTTTTGATTAATTTCTCATGGTTGTTGCAGAGTGTTTGGTGGTTTGTAGAGTTCTGTAAAGTTGCTGAAGTCAGTGGGAAATGGTGCAGTAATGCTGTAGGCTGTGTCCTGACATCAAAGATTCTGCGCATATTACTTGTTCCCTTGGTGCAATAGTTTCCATGCTCCTGCCACTTGCTCTCCTCCCTTATAAGGCAGCATGACAGCAAGAACGAACAGGGATGACACACAGTATGGCAAACTGCTCAGAAAGGGAGGAGGAGAAAAGGAGGAGATAGATTCAAGACTAACAAGGGAGTCAAAGGTTATCTGGGGTAGGCGGAATGTGGAGTTGAAGTTATGCTGTCACCCACGATCTAAACAATTGATGGAGGAGGCTTAAGGAACCAAATGGCCTATTCCTGCTCCTAATTTATATGGTTGCATGTTCATACGATAAGAAGCTCTGCTAAGGGATTATGAGCAGCGAGTGGGCGAGGTGGATGGAGAAGAATGTGGGAAAATGTGAGATATTGCACTTTGGCAGGAAGAATAGGAAAGCAAAATATTATTTAAATAGCGAGAGACTGCAGAATGCTGCAATACAGAAGGACATGGATATTCTTGTACATGAAGCACAAAATGCATTTACAGAAAATAATTAAACAGAATGTTGGCCTTTAATGCAAGGGAGATAGAGTTTAATAATGGGGAGATCTTGCAAAATCTGTGTAGGGCATTGGTGAGACCATATCCGGAGAGCTACATATCTAGTTTTGGTCACCCAACTTATTATTGGGATTAGTTCAGGGGAAGTTAATTAGGCTGACTTTTAAAGAATTTTTTCATGGGATGTGGGAATGGCAAGGCTAGCATTTGATGCCCTTGAACTGAATGGCTTGCTTGGCCATATCAGAAGGTAGAGTCAACCACATTGCTGTAGAGCTGGAGTCACATTTAGGCCAGATGAAGTAGGGATGGCAGATATCTTTCCCTAAATAGTGAGCTAGTTGGATTTTCATGACAATTGATAGTTGTTTTACCGTCACCATTATATTATTTATTCAAATTGAAATTCCACTAGCTGCTGTAGTGAGATTTGAACCTATATTTCCAGAGCATTAGCCTGTGTTTATGGATTACTGATGCTGCGACGCCATCGTCTCCCTCCAGTTTCCTAGGATGAAGAGTTTGTCTTATAAGAAAAGGTTGAGCAAGTTAGGCCTAAACTCGTTTGAATTTACATGATTGGAAACTGATCGCTTTGGAACATATAAGATACTGAGAAGAATGGATAAGATTAATGCGGAGAGAATGTTTCCTCTTGTGGGAATTTCGAACTAGCACACAGTTTAAAACTTTTTAAGCTGGAGGTGAGGAGAAATTTTTTCTCTCAGGGGGATGTTAGTGTTTGAAATTCTCTTTTCCAGCAAGCAGTGTTGGGTGTATAATATTCAAGGCTGGGTTAGACAGATTTTTCATGGCCAAGGGAGTCAAAAGTTATGGTGTGGTGGGGAATGGGGGGAAGACATAAAAGGAATTAAGACACATTCAGATCAGTCTTGATCTGATTGAATGGTAAAATAGGCTTGTGAGGCTGAATGGCCCACCCCTGCTCCTATTCCTGGTGTTCTTGGTTTCTTCAGAGTGGAATGATGCACAAAGAAGGTCATTGAGACTGTGTATTCTGGGTCAGCTAAATAGATAAGCGTGAGCCTATGGTTTCCCAATGATTATAGGCTTTCCCATGGTGCTGGGTGCTATTGGCTGCCTCCACATCACTCTGTAGGCACTGCATCTTCACTTTTAGATGAACTTCAGTCAGAAGGGATATAGCACCCTCAATATATAGCTGCAGTGCGGTCAGTACTCACTGTACCATGCGGGTCAATGCCTAACATTCTGGCATCAGCTGCAATGCCTTGTGCAGCAAGCTTAGAGCTGGCTTACCACTATTCCTCGATAAACTCAGTTCTACAGCATCTTCCAGCACTTGCCGCGGCTGATGTGCAGCTTCCCTTTAAGCCATGCAGGCAACCTTTTAACCGTGCAGGCTAGCTTTAACTTGTGTTAGCCTCTCATGATTTAATGCCCCTGGCTCAGGCAGGCAGCCACTCAATGGTGTGCTTGGCACCGGCTGCACGTTGTAATCATTTCAATGAGCAGTCAGCAGGAAGTTTGCATGTTGCTTGCACCAGAAACAATAGGCAGGAACCCTGTACGTGTTATTCAGGGGTAATCCAATATTGCAGCCCAAGTATTTTGTGCCTTATAGAATACAACATAGAACATACTGCAGTAAGTCGAAAATTCAGCAGCAATTATCCAGAAGCATTAAAATTGAGTTGGCATTTATAGTGACACCTTCCTAATTAGAGAAATATCACGTTTATTTATTAGTTGCCTCATTTGCATGAGTGATTCTATCATGTGAGCTTAAAGTTCATGAACACCTAATTATAATTATATCTAGAAGAGACAAGTTGAGGAAATTGCCGCCGAGCTAAATTATCAAAATAAGCCAGTGCAAATTTCTTTTGCCAGCAGGAACATAACGTACAGATTACGTGTTGCTTGATTGAATCCCAAGATAAATTTGATAAAACCTTAACATGCACTTCTGCAAGTTTAAGAATTCAGGATATCTTACAATGCAGTTTCTCAGCCAATGTTCACATATTTAGCAAAAGAATCGCATTAGCTCATAACTAAGAAATGTTCAAGAACACTTTGCCTATAATGATGTACTGTATAAATGTTTCGATTACCCTATATACTCCATAATACTAATTCATAAACATATCATACACAGCCTTTTCCACTGATACCTGTTTTGCATGCTTTATTCATGGTAAACACATTGAACATCACATTCTAAATAATGTTGCTCCAGATAATATTTGTGTTGCTGTCAGATTTGAAGAGATTTTTTGAAAAGGAAAGTCACATGCATTGTTCTTACAATATGAGCCTAATTTTTGAAGCATTTTCTCTTTGGATCGATCTGGTTAGTGCAGTTCTATTTTTAGTACTCATTCATATTATTATTCAGCAGCAGGAAATGTTTCTATCCAATAAAGAACGACATTTTAATGCGGTGCTGACAATACAGATGGCACGCGAAGGTAATTTATATGCAACACATTCAATGTGGTGTTGAGAAAGCCGAGTACAGGTAAGGCAAGAAGGAATAAACTGCTCAAGGATAGATTGTAAGGTAATAGTTCAGGACATGAATAGTAATATATTGCTAGGGACATAAGTGTCAAAATTGGTTCCAGCAGGGAAGAAAATAAAATTTAGATAATATTACATTTGCATTTATATAGTGCCTTTAACCTTGTAAAGCATCCCAAAGTATTTCACAGGAGCAGCAGTTACAGCTCCACAATCTTCAGCCATCTAAACAAAAATGTTTGGTTGGAATTCTTGCCTCAATATCATAGAACCTCTACAGTGCAGATTGACCCATTGAGTCTGCACCAACTCTGACAGAGCAGTCCCTCTCCCTGGCCCTATCTCTATAACCTCAGTCATTTACCAGAGCTAATCCATCTAACCTGCATATCTGGGGATATTAAAGGTTAATTTAGCATGGCCAATCCACCTAACCTGAATAACATCAGGGATGGCATTCTGTTGCAGCCGCAAAGGTCCTGATAGTGGAATTTCTGCTTGAAGGTTAGGCAACTGACCATGCAAACATATTTATGATAGCCAATCAATTAGTTCTGTACAGATGAGGGACACAGCCAATTTGATTTGATTTGATTTATTATTGTCACATATAATAGTGAAAAATATTATTTCTTGCATGCTATACGGACAAAGCATACCATTCATAGAGAAGGGAAGGAGAGAGTGCAGAATGTAGTGTTACAGTCTTACCGAGAGTATAAAGAAATTTCAATTTAATGCAAGGTAGCTCCATTCAAATGTCTGATGGCAGCAGGAAGAAGCTGTTCATGGCCTCAGACTTTTGTATCTTTTTCCTGACAGAAGATGGTTTATCCGGGGTTGTGTCAGTCACGTTCTGGCAGCGGTGGGCAGGAAGTTGCCAACCCTGCTGTAACCCCACAGTGAAGGGAAGGTCCGGTCACCATATTTAATACTGGAGATGCATCCATACCTTACAAAGCCAGCATTCTCACTCCATCTGTCTCAGGCACAGAGCGCAAAATACTGTCAGCCCCTGCCCATCTGCCACACTTGGATCTCTATTTATCTGTTCACTATCTGTGACACCATTCTAAAGTGGATACGTCTCAGTGTAAAGGAATGACCGGCGCCATGGATTACCGATTGCTCTCTTCAGATTCTTCTCCAGGCCATCTGGGATTACCAATGATGGCAGCAAGTGACCCACTTAGCTGGCCATGGTAACCTGTACTGAGACAGCAGTGAATAGCATCAATGACATTCTGCACTGGACACTAAAACCTTTCAAGAATTGACTGTATTAGTTAGAGAATACTACAACCCCAAGCCACCCCAGATTCTGAGATGTTGTAGGTTTTACTCAGTCACCTGAGCACTAGGGGAATTGGGTTACAGATTTCCTAACTGGCGGAAGCTGGTGAATTTGGTTAACCCTTAATGGGATGCTTAGGGACCATCTGGAAACTCTTTCTGAAAACGCATAACACATCAAGTTTTGAAAAGAATCCTCCTGCCAATGTTACATTCAAGTCCTCGATCTCAGGGATCGGGTATTTATTCAGCTGCGAGAAACAGTTTACCATTTGTTTAAAAATTCTCCATGAAGTTTCAGTAGAGAAACTTTGCACCTCTTTTGTGATACATGGGATCCTGGAGGTTCCAGCAACGGACCATCCTTTAACAGCCAGTAATATGCTTATTTTAAGATGTGGCAGCAAATAATATTCAACTGTGGATGCAAAAAGGCCCCATCATCACAAAATTGAAACAGCTAGTACTAAATGAGGAAATAAAAAGGCTATTGCAGCCCACATTCCACCTATACAGTAGCCGGAAGGAGCAGTTGACTATAAAAGCTGGCATAATACTCTAGGGCTCCAGGTTTGTCATCCCCAGCCAGGCTATCATTCCATCCTGGCCAAATGTCACCATGGTCACCCAGAAGTGATGAAAATGTTCGCAAAGAGGTATGTCTGGTGGCCAGGCATGGATAAGGACTTAGCCACTCTCATGGGTCAGTGTCAGCAATGCCAATAAGGGCAGAAGCTATCACCAGCAGCACCCCTCTGCACTCATGGGAAGGACATGGACTCGACTACATGCTGACTATGCCAGTCTGTTTGTGAGTTCAATGATCCTTGCAATAGTACATGTGCATGGACATTTAGGGGGTGAGTTTATCAAACACAAGAATGGTAGTAGAGAAATTTCAACCTTCTTGCACCTCACACTGGATCTTGGAGGTGATAGATTCTGACAATGGACCGTCTTTTATTCAGCCTCTTTGGTCATTAAATTGTTCTAGTGACTTCTCATACAACCACTGGAACAGCCCAGCTGAGTTACTCATGGGCAGTCGACTCCACACCAGGTTGAGCTTGATCTTCCTGTAGCCAGTAGGGAAAATGGAAAAGATCAAGACACACATTACAGAGCCCACAGCAACACAAGCTGAAGAGACACTTAAAGGCAAGTGATAGAGTATTATTAAAAAATCATGGGAATGTCCCCACATGGCTACACATAATCAACTCAAAGATAGGACCAATTTCCTACAAAGTCTGTGTGGGAGATACAATCCTACGAAAACACCTAGCCCATTGAAAAACCATTACGCCCCAGGCCGTGCTGGAACAATCTATACCTAGCACATTTGGGAGCCTTGGAAAAAATTCTGGGATCCTCCAGCTCCTGCTCTCTGTCTCTGGTCATTGGAATCTTAGAATCCAAAACGGACAAGATGGACTTTGCCGCGTAACTGCCTTGCCACCCAATGGAGAGAGTGAACCCATGCCTCAACTTGAAAAGGGTGAGCTCCGGTCCATTACACCCTACTTCCGGACCACAGCTGGAGGAATTGGAATTGGCATTAAAATGTCGCATGAGGCTGGCAAGGTGAGTGACCTGCTGAGGCTCTTTGGATCTAGAGTGGGGAAGGATGTAATGACTTCAATGGGGCCCAGAAGATGGACCTGTTAGAATATAAGCTCCCTGATTGAGTCTGTTAATGTTGCCCAATCTGGGACCCTTGCAGAGGTATATAATGTGGAATGTCTGGGTTACTGGCGCTCAGGATGTATACTCTGTACTGCGAAATACTCGTCTGAAAATTACTAACTATTGTAAACTAATCTGGATTTGAAGAAGGGACTTTGGCCTCATGGGAGTTATTTTAAGGGCAACACACTTTACCTTGCCCTCCTAATTTGATGATTGCAAGCCAATACGGAGCCCACTGCTGGGTCTCCACTCTCCCCATCATGGCCAACTCTCTCCTCGATCTGGCTCTGACCACCTCTTCTCTCTGTTACAGCTATGTTTGTGAACAGTCCCACTCTTTTACTGGAGCTGCAAGCCTTTCTTGGTCACTTTAAGCCACCCACCATCACTCTTTATCAACTGCCCATGAATGAAGAGCCTTTCCCATCGCACCCCACCCCCCATCACCATTAAGCTGCCCCATGGCACCCTTGGATCTGCAACACCAGACACAGCACTCACCCTCTATCCTGAATCTATCGTCCTTGGTCTACCCTCCTTCACTGTCAACTTTCCCAGCTTTATCACTATCCTGCCCTCAATCACACTGATCTCTTCTCCAACATACTTGACCTACCTTTGATAGTGACAGACATTCCCTCTGACATTCAACTCCAAACTTTCCCACACCCCCACCGCTCCCAACAACTCCCTTTAGGAACTCCAGAGCCTCCCTTCCATGGATAGGGATGCCTCACTGTTTTTGGGGCCACCATGATCCAACGTCCCTTCCATGGGCAGCCATGCCCTGACCTCCTGCCCCCCTGGATGGCTGCCATTCAAACCCAATGGAACAGCGCAGCCTCTTCTCCCAAGTCCAACAAGCTCTCCATATATTAAGAAAAGCAGCTCCTGTTCACCCCAAATCTGTCAGCAAGACCAGCTCACCTGCTGGCTCTACTTTTAACCCGTCATGAGTTCGAAAGCATGTGTTCCCCAATTGCCGCTGAATTAATTGCAAAGATAAAACTTAATTAAGCATGTGTTTTAATGAATATTCATAACATGCTAATATATTGGAAAATCAGAACCCTTTGCCTGCCCTCAGGCACGATCCACTTTTAATCTGCTGCCAACTTTCTTTTCAGCTTTCATTCTGCCCCAGTCATCCTTGACCCAGGCTTTCTGCTGGCCTTGCATTGCACATGATGCAGAGCCTTCCTTTAGGATCAAGTCAGTGCTGACTTCATTCATTGCTTTAAGGCTAGGGATATGCACTTTTAACAATCCCAGTACAGGACTCTGCTACAGACACACAGCTAACAGAAACTTATGATTGTCTTAGCTTTTTGTTGAGACAAATTCTTATTTACAGGCTTTTTTTTTCACGTTTTCCTGTGCTTTGGATTCAAACTAAATTTGATTCCTTTCCTTTGGTTTAGGCTTTACTGCTGAACCTCACCACTTCAAACATTTTGCTTGACAATCGCTGTCCTCTCTGTCCCCTGAGAATGAGGCAGTTCCTGGCTCATCTCGGTGTCGCACGTCACAGGAAAAGCCCAATTTCAAACTGGAGTCAACAGGATTTGCAGGTGTGACTTTGTGAAGCTGCACCAGGACGTTTCTGACCCTGCCCAGGAAATCCTGGCAACCTTTCGACCCAGCACATGATGTCGATAGCGCTGGGAGCTCACAGCTGCAGTTCAATGAAGAAAGGGCAGGAAACTCTGGGAAGTCTCTGCGCACCATCTACACAAAGTGTCAACACAATTCGGCATTGAGGCTTGTCTGTGTAAGCAGCTCATTTACTGCACACTAAACAGTGTACAGCTAAACAGGTAGTATGATGAGCAGGCGCATTGAAGAGAAATATCTCTGCACATACTTCGTGTGAATATGACAAAAATTCATGTTGTGGTTGCAGGACAGAAGAGTGAAGAATGCTAAAGAGATAGTCTGTTAGCAGGTAATAAAGGAGATGATTTGATTTGGTTTGATTTATTATTGTCTCATGTATTAGTATCCAGTGAAAAGTATTATGTCTTGCGCACTATACAAAGCATATCAATCATAGAGAAGAAAATAAGAAATTGCAGATGTAGTGTTACAGTCATAGCTAGGGTGTAGAGAAAGAGCAACTTAATGCAAGGTAAGTCCATTCAAAAGCTAATCCGCACATCTTTGGGGGAAATCAGAGCATCTGGAGGAAACTCACAAAGACACAAAGGGAGAATGTGCAAACATCACACAGTCACCCAATGCTGGAATTAAACCTGATGCTGTGAGGCAGCAGTGCTAACCACTGTGTCACTATGCTACCCATCTCTGATTACTTCCTTGTACTGTTCTCCACTACATCCAGCCTTCCCCTCCAAATCCTCCTGTGCTCTCCCCTGGAGAAAACTGTTCCCCAGTTCACTATCAGAATCCAGTTGAGACTTTGTGGCCCTTATTTCATTCACTGAAACATTTCTGCAACTAAATGCTAAACACAAGTTGTTATTGGCTTTATAAGATGTTTTTGAGGGCATTAGTGAAGAATAATTAAGGTTGTAACATGTTTCTTTTCTGTAAGTGAGAATTTCTGGAAGATTGAAATGTGTTGTGTGCATTTTTTCAGTATTTAAGTGTCTTATTGGAGACTGCCTTTCAATGAATATGAATCAATCAGCCTGACTTTTTAGTAGGAATACTTCAGCAATGTCAAACTGTGACAGATGCAAATCCTTTACTCAGATACATAGGCTAAGGCAGCAACTGTGAATACCGGAAATCTGGAATAAATACAGGAAATACAGATCAGGATACTGATCATCTGTAATAACAGGTTATGATTAATGCCATAATCTGTCTCTTTAAGTGAAAAATACAGGGATTTACTTTTCCCCCTCTCAGTTCTCTTCTCTTCTCCAGGATGGATTATTCCAGCACCTTTTTGATAAGGTGGCCCATGGAAGACTTCTACAGAAAATGCAGATGTGTGGAATAGAGGGTGATTTAGCTAATTGGATTAGAAATTGGCTGGCAGATAGAAGACAGAGGGTGGTGGTTGATGGGAGATATTCATCGTGGAGTTCGGTGACGAGTGGTGTGCCTCAGGGGTCTGTTTTGGGGCCCCTGCTGTTTGTAATTTTTATAAATGATCTGGATGAGGGTATTGAGGGATGGATC
Source organism: Sphyrna mokarran (assembly GCA_024679065.1). NCBI lineage: Eukaryota > Metazoa > Chordata > Chondrichthyes > Carcharhiniformes > Carcharhinidae > Sphyrna > Sphyrna mokarran. The sequence continues at coordinate 42,264,373 of JAGIQG010000015.1, forward strand.
AGTAAATTTGCAGATGATACTAAAGTTGGTGGTGTGGTAGATAGTGAAGAGGGGTGTTTTAGTTTACAGAGTGACTTGGACAAGTTGCAGAGCTGGGCCGAGAGGTGGCAAATGGAGTTTAATGTGGAAAAGTGTGAGGTAATGCACTTTGGCAGGAACAATAAATGTGTAGAGTATAGGGCTAATGGTAGGGCTCTTAATAGTGTTGAGGAACAGAAGGATCTTGGTGTATGTGTCAATAGATCCCTGAAAGTAGGCAGTCAAGTGGATAAAGTTGTTAAGAAGGCTTATGGAGTCTTAGCTTTTATTGGTAGGGGGATTGAATTTAGGAGCCGCAGCATCATGTTGCAACTGTACAAAACTCTAGTGCGGCCGCACTTGGAGTATTGTGTGCAGTTCTGGTCGCCACATTATAAGAAAGATGTGGAGGCATTGGAGAGGGTACAGAGGAGGTTTACCAGGATGTTGCCTGGTATGGAGGGCAGGTCCTATGAAGAGAGGTTGAAGGATTTGAGGTTGTTTTCGTTAGAAAGGAGGCGGCTAAGAGGGGATCTTATTGAAGCATATAAGATGATTAGAGGTTTAGATAGGGTGGACAGTGATAGCCTTTTTCCTAGGATGGAGAAAGCTAGCACGAGGGGACACAGCTTTAAATTAAGGGGTATGAGTTATAGGACGGATATCAGAGGTAGGTTCTTTACTCAAAGAGTGATTAGGGAGTGGAATGCCCTGCCTGCAGCTGTTGTAGATGCGCCAAGTTTGGTGGCGTTTAAGAGGTTAGTTGATAAGTATATGGATGAGAAGGGAATGGTTTAGTTAGGAGGGGCATTGCTTTTTATTTTGGTCGGCACAACATCGAAGGCCGAAGGGCCTGTTCTGTGCTGTATTGTTCTATGTTCTATGTTCTAACTCCCTCCCTGCCCCCACTGTTCTCCACCTCCCCCTACTCCCCGGCCCTTACCATCCGTGACAGGTTTTCCCATAGCAAAGGTGGCTTGCTGTGGGATCTTCTTGTCCTGTTGAATGAAGTTCATGGCACTATGCCAGTCCTGCCACAGGTTGACTTTGGCAGAACCTGAAAATCCCAGTAGTGGAATGGACTGGAAAATCCCACCCTTAGTATATACCACGTGACATACTTACCCAATGGGCTATCTGAAGAGCTCATCTATGATATATCAAATCCTGCAAGTCTTTGCTGCATATCGAATGGTTTTTGTGATTGATGTTACCTTGATGTTATTGTGTCATTCACTACAACTTGTACTCAAGAAATAGACAGGTGGGTAGCAACATGAGCTGCTACTTAGCTCAGTCTACATTTTAAATTGCATTCCTCGAGGATATGGAACATTGTCCTAAATATAAAACAACAATTTAGAGAAACCTTAACAGTGCTTTGATGATTGATTTGCCAGTAACAGCCCCAGATTATAAAAGATTAGAGAGCATTTGGTGGTGAATATATAAAATTGCCAGCTTCAGAGTTGAATTATTGTAGAAATGATAATAATACCTTTTACAAATGCAATGTAGCATTTTAAGTATAAATTCCTCACTGCAACTGAAAAAGTGGAACAAATATGATTACCTAAAATACTCGTGAATATAATAATCCTGTACATTAACTATCATTTACAGTGTGTAATAGAACTGAGTTGAGTTCTTCAATAGGGAGCTTTGAGCTGATTAAAGCATTGTGCTGTTATTTTACTTTTCAATCAGTTCTCTGCCTCTATAGCTAGTTTTCTATGTGCTCTATCATGCACTATAGCCTTATTGAAAAATACATTCACTTCATTAGAAAATGTATTCATCATTTCACCTCAAACAATTATTCATCTGATTTCTCTTCTGATTGTATTTTAATTGACTAATTAAATCATGGATTATTCTTTCTTGGTATTAGGCAAATCTAGTTCTCTGTTGATTGCTCCCTTTGCCTTTTTAAAATTTCCACTGAAACATTTATTGTGTCTGTTGTGATAACTCTTTCCGTTATTGATGACAATACAGTCCAAAGAAATTAACTACAGGAATGTTGAATTGACTATATTTTGAACATTCATTAGATTAGAAGTGGCACAGTGCTTAGCACTTCTACCTCACCTAGATTTGATTCTTGGCTTGGGTCACTGTCTGTGAGGGCTTTGCACATTCTCCCTGTGTCTATGTGGGTTTCCCCTGAGTGCTGTGGTTTTCTCCCACAGTCCAAAGATGGTTAGGTGAATTGGTCCTGCTAAATTCTCCCTCAGTGTACCCGAACAGATGCCAGGCTGTGGTGAACAAGGGGATTTTCACAGTAACTTCATTGCAGTCATTGTTCTCTGGGACAGAGTGTTTGGAAGTGCTGGTGGCTGAGTGTGAATTTTTCAATTTGCTTTTTTTCTCTCTCTCTTTTTGAGTGCTTTTTGCTGCTGTAGTTAGTCCTGGGGCTAGCTGGGAAGGAAACCGGGGAGTATAAAAAGAAAGTGGCAGTAGACAGCGGGCAGCGTCGGGAGCGGGCAGTGGAGTGAATAGGGAAGCAGAGTGAGAGATATAAGGGCTTTGGCTCGCAGGGCTTGGGCTAGAGCAGGCTTAGGCACAGTGTGCTACTGGTTTTTCCATTGGAATTCACACCTCCAAAGGTGTTCATGACAATGGCAGGGATTAAGGGAAGACGCCTCACCTGTGTACGGTGTCACATGTGGGAGTTCCTGGAGGCGAGACCTCTCCCGAAAGTCCACGTATGCGTCAAGTGTTTGGAGCTGCAGCGTCTGAGGGCTCGGGTCAAGCAACTAGAGCGCCAGTTGGAAGATGCATTTTTAGTCAGGGAGAATGAGGCAATCATGGAAGGGAGGCAGAATAAGGTGGCGGACCCGGAGCCTAAGTGGGGGGAAACCTGACCCTTACAGGTGGATTACTGTCAGGAAGGGGAAAAAGGAGAGGGGAGACAGTCCAAAGACTTCCCCAGTGGCAGCCCCCCAAAATATCGAGGGCGGAGGGTTAAAAAAGGCAAGGCACGAGGACCAGAGTACCTCAAAGGGGAGGAAAGGGGCTAGAAGGGAGATAGTGGTGGGGGATGGGAGGGTTAAAGGAATAGATAGACGCTTCTGTGGTCCAAGGCGGGACTCCAGGATGGTAGTTTGCCTCCCTGGAGCAGGGGTGCAAGATGTGTCGGACAGGGTAGAGGGCATTTTGAAGGGTGAGGGGACCCAGGCGGATGTGATTATTCACGTAGGAGAGAAGGATGTAGGAAGGAAGTGCAGGGAGGATATACGAAGGCAGTTCAGGGAGTTGGGGGGTAGGCTGAAGAGCAGGGCCTCCAGGGTGGCGATCTCAGGGCTGCTTCCAGGGCCGGGTAATAGCGGAGCCAGGAGAAATGAGATCCTACAGCTGAATGCATGGCTGAAGGACTGGTGTAGGGCAGAGGGTTTCATATTTGTGGATAACTGGGAAGTCTTTGTGAAAGAAGGGCACCTGTATAGAAGGGACGGGGAACACTTAAATGGGAAGGGCGTGAATATCTTAGCTGGGAGGTTAGCTGGAGTGTTTCGGCAGGATTTAAACTAATATGGAGGGGGGGAGGGGCTGAGACCGATAGCTCGGTAGAGAGCGAGATGGGAGATAGAGTAAGCTTGGATGAGAAGAGATACACCGGGGAGAAGGAGGTTCCGAGTGGGCTTGGAGGTCTGGAGTGTGTCTGCTTCAATGCGAGGAGCGTAACGGGAAAAACTGATGAACTTAGGGCCTTAATGTTTGTGAGGAACTTAGATGTGGTTGGGGTGACGGAGACATGGTTAAAGGAAGGGGAGCAGTGGCAACTGAACAATCCTGGGTATAAGTGTTTCAGGCGTGACAGAGGAGGGTCCAGAAGAGGTGGGAGAGTGGTGTTGTTAGTTAAGGAGAGCATCACAGCGGTGCAGAGGGAGGACAATACAGAGGAGTTAGGAGTGGAGTTGCTGTGTGTGGAGTTGAGGAATAGAAACGGGGTGATTACTATGCTAGGGGTTTATTATAGGCCACCCAACAGCCCGCGGGTAGTTGAAGAAGGCATATGTAAAGACATTTTGGATAGATGCAGAAAGAACAGAGTTGTTATAGTGGGAGATTTTAATCTCCCTAGGGTGGATTGGAAAGTACCTAGAGCTGGGGGTTTGGACGGGCAGGAATTTGTAAAATGTGTACTGGAAGGATTGTTGGAGCAGTATGTGGCTAGCCCGATTAGAGAAGGGGCTGTATTGGATTTAGTTCTGAGTAATGAGCCAGGGCAGGTGGTTGATGTTGCAGTGGGGGAACATGTGGCTAACAGTGACCACAATTCTGTCTACTTTAGGATACAGATGGAAAAGGATGCTTGTTGCCCTAGGGGTAGGGTGCTGAATTGGGGGAAGGCTAACTACGGTCGGATTAGGCAGGAACTTAGGGATACTGATTGGGAATGGTTGTTCGAGGGTAAGTCCAGGCTAGGCATGTGGGACTCTTTCAAGGGAATACTGAAAATGTTGCAAGATAAATATGTGCAGGCCAAGAGGAAAGATGGGAAAGGTAGGATTAGAGAGCCGTGGATTACTAGAGATATTGAGGACTTGGTTAGGAAGAAAAGAGAGGCGTATGGTAGGTCAAAGCAGCTGGGAATGGAGACAGCGTTGAAGGAATATAGAGAGAGTAGGAGGGAGCTCAAACGGGGAGTTAGAAGGGCAAAAAGGGCATGAAATGATTTTGGTAGATAGGATTAAGGAAAACCCAAAGGCTTTTTACTCCTATGTTAGGAATAAAAGGGTGGTTAAGGACGTCTTAGGGACGGAGGAGGGGAACTGTGCTTAGAGCCCGAGGGAATGGCGGAGATCCTGAATGAATACTTTGCGTCAGTATTCACGAAGGTGAGGGGCTTGTTGACAGCTCCTGTCTCTGAGGGAGCTGTGGACCAGTTGAGGGAAATATCCATACCGAGGAAGGAAGTGTTAGAGCTTCTAGGTAGCATTAAAACTGATAAATCTCCGGGGGCCTGATGGCATTTATCCCAGACTGCTTAGGGAGGTGCGAGGTGAAATTGCTGGGCCTCTGACGCAAATCTTTGTCTCTTCCTTGGACACAAAGGACTGGAGAATAGCTAATGTTGTACCGTTGTTTAAAAAGGGTAATAGGGATAACCCCGGAAATTATAGGCCGGTGAGTTTGACGTCAGTGGTAGGGAAGCTGTTGGAGGGAATTCTTAGAGATAGGATGTATAGGCACTTCGAGCGTTGTGATCTGATTAGGGATACGCAGCATGGATTTGTTAAGGGGAGGTCTTGCCTTACACATCTGGTAGAATTTTTTGAGGAGGTGACGAAAACAGTGGACGAAGGGCAAGCCGTTGATGTCGTCTACGTGGATTTTAGTAAGGCGTTTGACAAAGTCCCTCATGGGAGGTTAGTTGAGAAGGTCAAGGCTAATGGGATACAAGGACAGGTAGCTAGATGGATAAGCAACTGGCTTGGTAATAGGAGACAGAGAGTAATAGTGGAAGGGTGTTTCTCTAGCTGGAGGTCAGTCACTAGTGGTGTGCCGCGGGGCTCGGTACTGGGACCTCTTCTATTTGTAATATATATAAATGACTTGGAAGAGGGAGTAAGTGGAGTGATCAGCAAGTTTGCAGATGATACAAAGATGGCTGGACTTGCGGATAGTGAGGAGCATTGTCAGGCGATGCAGCAGGACATAGATAGGCTGGTAGCTTGGGCAGATAGATGGCAGATGGAATTCAATCCTGATAAATGTGAGGTGATGCATTTTGGGAGAAAGAATGTAGTTGGGAGGTATATGATAAAGGATAGACCTATTAAGAGTATAGAAACGCAGAGGGACCTGGGGGAGCAGGTGAACAAGTCTCTGAAGGTGGCAGAGCAAGTGGAGAAGGTTGTGAAGAAAGCATATGGTATGCTAGCCTTTATAGGAAGGGGTATAGAGTACAAGAGCTGGCCTTTAATGTTGCAGTTATATAAAACGCTGGTTAGACCTCATTTGGAATACTGCGTCCAGTTCTGGTCGCCTTACTACCGGAAGGACGTGGAGACTCTGGAGAGAGTGCAGAGGAGGTTTACCAGGATGCTGCCTGGTATGGAAGATCTGAGTTACGAGGAGAGGTTAGGCAAATTGTGACTGTTTTCCTTAGAAAGACGTAGACTTAGAGGAGATCTAATAGAGGTGTACAAGATTATGAAGGGGATAGATAGAGTAAACAGGGTTAAGCTTTTTCCTAGGATGGACTCAAATAGCACGAGGGGCCACGGGCTTAGGGTGAGGGGGTAAGGTATAATTTGGATGCTAGAGTGAGTTTTTTCACACAGAGGGTGGTGGGGTATGGAATGCACTGCCAAGTAAAGTGGTGGAGGCAGGTACTCTGGAGTCATTTAAGAAATATTTAGGTGGGCACATGAACAGAATGGGAATGGAGGGGTATAGAAAACTGATTTAAAATAGGGATCATGAGCCTAGGGAGTCCTTGGGAAGTGTGTAAATAGATGATGATATTGATGTACTTGTTTTTATCCTACAGGAGTTTTGGTCCACCTTGTTGTCTAACGAGGGGCATACACGTGAATGGGTTGTGAGAGGGCTGCTCTTGGATCTTTTTCAAGAGTATCCCAGTGCTTCACGTCGTTAGTGTACGCTTGACCTGGACCATTTGATGGTCAACATGACAGCTCAGTGACTATCGCTGTGCTGTGCAGGTACATGGATTTGGGCCTACATCTGTGGGAGTTTGCGCATTCTCCCCGTGCTTGCATGGGTTTTCTCCGGGCGCTCTGGTTTCCTCCTACATCCCAAAGATGTGCTCTTAGGCTAATTGGCAAAACAAATTCTCCCTAAATTGTCTCAAATTTGGTTTTTTTAATCCATAGATCTATAAACATGGACAGGGATTGCGGGTAGATGTGGGAACATTGGGGTGGCGGCGCAGGCTCGTTGGGCCGAAGGGCCTGTTTCCAGTGCTGTTTTGTTCTTTGTTCAGTGTTAATATAAGCTTACTTGTAACTAATAAATAAACTTTTTAAAGAAGAGTAATTGAATTAACTTTTTTTATTCGTTTCCCTGAACATGGATGGACATGGCAAATTAAAAACTGTACGTTTTTGAGACTTCTGCTACTTCATAGCTGGCCAAAAATCCTGTTCTCCTCGTCCTTCATATTTATGTATGAATACATATGATAGGGACCAAGGAAAACTGAAACTAATTGATGGAAACAAATCGTAAGGTGCCACAGCTGAATGGACTGGGTTAGGTATATTGCTGCAATTTATGATGGGATCTAAGTGCTTCCTTGGGACTCCTAATTTCAGCTGTATTTTTTGGCAAATCCCATTATTATAGCGGTGAACCCTGACAAGACCAAATAAATTGAGATAGCAATAATAACTGTTGCTGCAAATGGAAATATGATTTTTCCACAGACTCGAAATTCAAGTTTAAGAGCTAAGCTATCTACAAAGAAGTTGCACTGGCTCCAATGCCTCATTATTCATGGCTACCTGGTTCAATCGTGGGTGGGCTCAAGGAGGAGAAATTCCTTTACGTCATCTCCTTCTGTACATTTAATTGGACGGCTTTGAATGCTGTATATCCTTCAAACTAAAAATATTTGTCACAGGCACACAATGCACAAGTATAATGAACAAAAAAGTAAGTCACTAACATGACCGCCATGCCTGTGTGTTTAACAACTATTTTTCTTGTTTTGTTTTCCATTCACAACTGTTTCAGCAGATATGTGCTTTAATTTACAATTAAATTTATTGACATATTAAGCAATTTAATGGATATTTGACAGTCCCCAAGCTGCTTGGATAAAAGCAAAATACTGCAGATGCTGAACATCTGAAATAAAAGCTGAAAATGCTGGAAAATGTCAGTAGGTCTGACAGTATCTGTGAAGAGTGTGGAGTTGACTTTTCAAGTCTGTAGTGAAGAAGTGTCATACAGACTTGGAACGTTAACTCTGTTTCTTTCTCCACAGATGCTGCCAGATCTGCTCAGTTTTTTCAGCATTATCTGTTTTTTATTGCAATGCTGTCTGGTGTTTTTTGGCCACTAACCTGGTACTTGGGGAATTAAATGACACCTCATGGATAACTCAGTTTGTGTTTATGTTGCACTGATGGTTGTTAATTATTTCCTTCATTAACAGCATTTCCACTAATGGAGGGATTAGCTACTGCTTGGTAATAATGACCCTAAACAAGCACACACAGAGAGACTTGAAAGTTTACATTAATGGGTAAAAACAGGATCCTCTGGCTGACATTTGGGTTGCAAAAAACTTTATGTTACAGAATGTTACAAAAACAATGAGAGAGCAAGCTATCTTGAATCTGGTACTATGTAATGAGGTCAGTAGAATTAGGGATATTCATGTGAGGGATCCTCTAGGGACGAGTGATCATAGCATGGTAGAATTTATGATGCAGATGGAGGATGAGGTAGTAGCGTCCCAGACCTGTGTACTATGTTTGAACAGAGGGGACTATGATAGGATGAGAGAGGAATTGGCGACTGTGGATTGGAGGAGTACGCTGGTTGGTAGGACAGCTGAGGAACAGTGGGGAATTTTTAAAGAGATCTTTTTCAGTACTCAGCAGAAATATATTCCGATGGTGAAGAAGGACTGTAGGAGAAGGGAAAATCAGCTGTGGTTCTCCAAGGAAATTAAGGAGAGTATTAAATCAAAAGCTGAGGTGTTCAAAGCGGCTAAAAATAGTGGGCGATCAGAGGATTGGGAAAGTTTTAAACAACAGCAAAGAATGACTAAGAAGGTGATTAAAAAAGGAAAGATAGAATATGAGGCTAAACTAGCTTGAAATATCAAAAATGACAGTAAAAGTTTTTATAAATATATAAAGAATAGGAGGATGGCCAGAGTTAATGTTGGACCCTTGGAGGATGAGAGGGGTGATTTAGTGGTGGACGATAAGGATATTGCGGAGACTTTGAATAAGTTTTTTGTGTCGGTCTTTACGGAGGAGGACGTAAATAGCTTGCCCGAAATTAAGGATAGAAGGGTGGTAGGAGATGAGGTCCTTGATGAGATTACAGTCACTAGAGAGGTGGTGCTTGATAGGCTAATGGGGCTGAGGGCAAATAAGTCCCCGGGACTGGATGGAATGCATCCCAGGGTCCTCAAGGAAATGGCAAAGGTGATAGCAGATGCCCTGGTAATTATCTTTCAAAATTCGCTGGACTCCGGAAAAGTGCCGGAAGATTGGAAAACGGCTAATGTTACGCCGCTGTTTAAAAAAGGTAGCAGACAGAAGGCAGGGAATTATAGGCCGGTTAGTTTAACGTCTGTAGTAGGAAAAATGCTTGAATCTGTCGTCAAAGCAGAAATAACGAGGCACCTGGATACGAACGGTTTGATCAGGCAGACGCAGCACGGATTCGTTAAGGGGAAGTCGTGCTTGACGAATTTATTGGAGTTCTATGAGGAAGTGACTAGTGCGGTAGATAGAGGGGAACGGTGGATGTGGTGTTTTTGGATTTCCAAAAAGCGTTTGATAAGGTGCCTCACAAAAGATTGCTGCAGAAGGTTAGGGTGCAGGGAGTTGGGGGTAGGGTGTTAGACTGGATAGAGGATTGGTTGTCTAATAGGAAGCAGAGAGTAGGTATTAATGGGTGCTATTCTGATTGGCAGCTGGTGACTAGTGGAGTGCCCCAGGGATCGGTGCTGGGGCCTCAACTATTTACATTTACATAAATGATCTGGAGGAAGGGGTTGAGTGCAGGGTGATGAAATTTGCTGATGACATGAAGATGAGTGGAAAAGCAAATTGCATGGAGGGTGTGGAAAGTCTGCAGAGGGATCTGGATAGGTTGAGTGAGTGGGCGAGGACCTGGTAGATGGAATATAATGTTAGCAAGTGTGAGGTTATCCACTTTGGGAGGAATAACGGTAGAAAGAATTATTATTTAAATGGCGAAAAGCTGCAGCATGTGATGGTGCAGAGGGACCTGCAGGTCCTTGTGCACAAATCGCAAAAACACAGTCTTCAGGTGCAGCAGGTGATTAAGAAGGCAAATGCAATGCTGTCCTTTATAGCTAGGGAATAGAATATAAAAGTAGGGAGGTACTTTTGCAGCTGTATAGGGTGCTGGTGAGGCTGCAGTTGGAGTATTGTGTGCAGTTTTGGTCGCCGCATTTGAGAAAGGATATATTGGCCTTGGAGGGGCTGCAGAGAAGGTTCACTAGGCTGATACCGGAGATGAGGGCATTGGATTATGAGGACAGACTGAATAGGCTAGGTTTGTACTCATTGGAGTTTAGAAGGCTGAGAGGGGATCTTACAGAGATGTATAAGATAATAAAGGGGATGGATAGGGTAGAGGCTGAGAAACTCTTCCCGCTTAGCAAAGATAGCAGGACTAGAGGGCACAGTCTCAAAATAAGCGGGGGGAGCAGTTCAGATTAGAGTTGAGGAAGAATTTCTTCACTCAAAGGATTGTGAATCTTTGGAATTCTCTGCCTGTTGAAGTGGTGGAGTCTTCCTCGCTGTATATATGTAAGGCAAGGGTGAATAGGTTTTTGATTGACAAGGGAATTAAGGGTTATGGGGAGAAAACGGAAAAGTGGTACTGAACCACTACAGATCAGCCATGATCTTATTGAATGGCGGAGCAGGCTCGAGGGGCTATATGGCCTATTCCTGCTCCTATTTCTTATGTTCTTATGTTCTTATCTTAAATGCGGTTAAATACTATGATTTCTTAATTCTGCTCTGACACTGTCTCTTTCCAATTATTTATGATACTTGCTATTTTTATTTCCTGTCCATTGACCAAAATGCATGGTTTACATTTACATTAGGTATGTGCATAATCTCCAAGATCATTATGCCATAAAACTACAATTTTACACAAAGATATTGAGTGAACAAAATTTTCATGCAGTAATGATCTTACAACAGGTGGAATGGGAAATCTGTCCAAAACAAAATAAATAGTAATTTGCTTTGCACCTATGCTTTTAATATTAACATAATGCCTTATTTTGGAGCTTCCACCAAAGAATATGTGTTACTTCTTATCCTTTAGATTTTATCCTTCCAAACAGTTACCTGACAATTTGGAAAATCCAAACTTTTTCTAGTAGTATTGTCCTGTCATCTTGAACTATTAGAATAGAATCCCTGCGGTGCAGAAAGAGGCCATTCAGTCCATCAAGCCAGCATCAACTACAACCCCAGCTAGTTGTGATTCCCATAACCCCACACATTTATCCTGCTAATCCCCTGACACTAGGGTCAATTTAGCATGGTTAACCTAACCCGCGCATCTTTGGACTGTGGAAGGAAATTGGAGCACCTGGAGGAAACTCTCGCAGACGTGGGGAGAATGTGCAAGCTCCATACAGACAGTGATCCCAGGCTGGAATTGAGCCCAGGTTCCTGGTTCTATGAGGCAGCAGCGCTAACAACTGTGCCAACCTACTGCCCATAAATATGGACCAGAAGAGGTAAGAACAGCACAATGCCTTCACTGAATGACATGGGTTCTTACGACAATCAATCACAGTTTCATGGTCACCATTACTGACAAATATGAACTGCAGTGGTGGGATTTGAACCCGTGTCCCCTGGATTACCAGTGGCATTACTACTACACCACTGTCTCCCCTTAAATTAATTAATTGAGCCACTCCAGTGACATGTAGCTTTCTCCATTACTTGTGCCAGTCAAGTAAATCATCCTTTTTGCCATTCTAGCTTCAAAGTTATCCAGCAATAATTGTTTAACCAGTCATGAAAGATCAAGGAAAGCTTCTACATAATAAGTACAATACCCAGTTGCAGATTGCTGACCTTGGTACCAACCAGAGGAATCAATTAGAATTGTCTAAAAACAACACAGTGAAGGCCAATGACTGACAAATAACTTAGTTGTCCAAAGATTTAATATGTCTGAGAAAATCGAATGCTGCTTTGTGTTCAAAAATAATATCTCATTATACCGTTGAGGTGACAAAATTGTCCCTGTTCTCTTGCAAATAAGTTAAATCATAAACAATGCTCTATTAAAGATTAATTATCAGAGAATAACACTGTGGCCTAATGGGCCACCTAAAATGGTGATTTGTAAAGCACTTTGGGACAATTGGGCAAGAACTAAAACAGCAGACTGCCACCTGAAACAAAGAGATAAACAGGCTGGAACTCAAACAAGTGAATACACAGGATATGGGTCGTCCCCAGGACAAAAGCGACTTTTTGGTGAAACTGGGTTGTTTATCAGACATCGGGACGCCGTAACTCCTTATTTGCGAGGGTGGTATGTGTTCTATGTGCCCCCTGCACCTATAGACGTGGTGTTGGGGACACACTTAGAGATTGGTGTGGCAGCACCTGATTGAACTTTATTGATCAGGGTGCTCAAATCCTGCTCGATTAATTGGCAATGATGAAAAGGAGCACGAAACCCAACAGGGTGTAAAGGATGCTGCGCATCCAAGAATCTCTCTCTCTCTCTTTGACCCCACAAACGAACGACAACAACAGTGACAGTTGCCAGCAATGACCAGCACGAGGAAAGCCACCATACCCCAGAAGGAAGGATGACTAGAGTCAGAGTATGAGATCAGACTAAAGGACCAGACTACGCAGAGGACTACTGAGACCAGGCCACAGATAAAGGCCAATATCTGCTTGGGTACTTGCCAGTCACGGAAAGTTAAATCAAGGTCTCATATTGGACTTGAACTTTAGTATTTACTGTAATATAACTTATCATTGGTTGGGTGGGTGATTATTGATTGTGTTTTTAAATAAATGTTGATTGTACAAACAAGAAGTCTATTCACAATTCTTTGTCCACTGTATAAGGGTTAAAACAGACTGTGCGGCAGATAACTTGATGTATGCATTTCACTATATAAAATGAAAATGTAAAAATCAGAAGTGTCAGCAAATGGCAACTAATCACTTAAATCTTTAGGATGCTAGAAGGAAGAAAAAGTCGATTATGAATTTAATTTCATTATGAATGAATTTAAAATGTGGTCCTGTTGTTAAGTGATTTGTTTTTCATTGTTTTCTTTCAAGTGATGGCAGGTATAGTTTTATTCTGAAAAGTGTTAAATGTTCAACATTCAGTTGGTTAACAACATCGGAATTTCTAATGACCAAAAATGGGATGAGTTGGGATGATTAAACCATTCTTCATTTTACTAGTAGTGCAGCTTGTGATCTGGTTGGGATGAATTCACCATTCAGAATTTAGCCTTAAGCCAGTGGATCAGCTGTTTTTTGACACAGTGAAGTGTTTCTGAGAAAGGTCATGATTTCAGCCAGGAGGATCACGAGAAAAGCACAGAATTTTGGGATGATTGATTTGATGATGTCAAAGTTTCAAAATTATAATTGTTTTATAGTTTATTCCACTAAATCCTCTATCTATTTTATGTTCTTGCAAAGCAATTTTATTGGCCCAGCAAAATGCTACTTTCAGATGACTGCCTAATTTTATATCCTGTGTATTGAACTATTAATGTATAATCATGATGATAAATAGGAAACAAATGTTATACAATAAGATTTAGCTGTTAGCCTTCGGGAAATGACTCCCTAAGCTATGTATAAATAGATCCATTATGTAATGACACACAGCATCTCTGACCACAAAGTTAAGTAGCAGAGAGGATGGATGAAAATGGGTACTTATAAATGAGAACAGAGAAAAAAAACACATTTCACTTCATTTATTACAAATGATTTTCTGTTAAAAATATGATATTGAATTGAAATAGCTGTAATCAACATCAAATTACATTTATATAGTACATTTGATGTGGAAAATAATCTCAAAGTGGTTTATAGAGGCACAGGGAAGGCTGATGTTGAGTAAAAGAATGGATTAGGAGATGTAATTACCGAGCTTATTGAAGACGTGGATGTTTAGGAGGATCTTAAAGAAGGAGAGGGGTGGAGAAGCAAAGTGTGTTGGGAGGGAATTTTAGAGAATGAGGCCAACTCACCACCAATGATGAGGCAAACAGAATAGTGGAATACACTACATGCATTAAAATTTTATTTGGGTGTAGAGTGGTGTTTGAGGGCTAGTTCAAATTGCAAAGATAGGAGGGGTTGATGCCATGAAAGATGGGGCCGGGGGGGGGGCATGACCATTTTAAACCTAACTGAGCTAAAAACGGTTTAGTGAAATGGGCAATTGTGATTTAGTGCAGGATATAGCATAGGTTGTAGAGTTTTAAATATGTCAATGTTTACAAAGAATGGAGAATGAGCGAGTGCAGGTATGAAATCCCTCCAAGATGACCATTGGAATAATCATACCTGAAGATAACGAAAGAATGAATGAAAGCTTCATCAAGCCTTGGCTGTTGGATGGGCAGTTGGGAACAACATTAAGCAGTTGAGGCCAGATACTGCTTGGATTAGAAATTCATCTCAGGTGAACTTGGATATTCAAGTTATGAATAACCTGATTCAGTTTGAGCCAATGGTCACAGAAATGGATGGAGTTAACCAGGATATGAAGATTGCTTTGAGGGTTGAAGACAATGTCTTTGGTTGTCCAATGTCTCGCTGGAGGAAATTGTGATTCACCCTTAAAGAATAATCTAACAGAGGAGATACAGGAGAAGAATCAAGTGAGACAGTGAAGATGTAAAGCTTGCTGTGTAAAAGCTAACCCCAGGCCTGTGGAAGATGGCAGGAAAAGCATCATGTAGCTGAGGAGGGGCGAGAGTTAGGTCCTTTAGATAATTGATTGCCAGAAATAAGCAAGCTGTGATGAAATAGTTAAGAGTGGAAAAAGTGAGGACACTTGACACAGGATTGTATAGTCCGTCATGTTAATGGCTAAAAAGTGGTTACTCAAGATGTTAAAACGAAAATGTCCAATCATTACCATTACGGAAATTGTCTGGCATATATTTGGTTAGAGCCGTTTTGGTGCTGAGGGAGACATGCTACTTGATTATAGAAATTCAAACAAGTAGAGATGAGCAGCTTCACTGGTGCATTCTGGGAGATGTTGGCCTGGCAACTTCCACTTAGAAGTGGGAAGCGGAAGATCTCGTGTCAAGGAGCGGTTAGCTCAAAAACACTACATTAATGTTTCCCTCCCTCCTTCCCTCCCCAGAAAGTAAAAGTGAAAGTAAGAGTTTTCTAAATTTTCTTAAATAGTTTAATTGATGCTCGAAATGTCAGTCAGTAGGGTTAAGTGTTGCACTTTCAAGATGAGAGAGATCCGTGATGCTTCCAAGATCTTGGACAACTACATCGGCAGGAAGTGCACCCAATTGCAGCTCCTTACAGACTGCGTGGATAGGTTGGAGCAGCAGCTGAATGCACTTAGGAGCATGAAATTGGTGGAAAAATCATAGATAGGAAGTTCAGAGATGTGGTCACACTCAAGGTGCAGCCAGATGGATGGGTGACTGCTAAAAGGGCAGGCAGTCAGTGCAGGAATCCCCTGTGGTTGTCCCCTTCTCAAACAAGTATACCATTTTGGATACTGTTGGGGGAAATGACCTATCAGGGGATAACAGCAGCCAGAGCAGTGGCACTACAGCTGGCTCTGTTATTAGGCAGGGAGGGGCAAAGAGCATTAGAACAATAGTTATAGTTCTATAGTGAAGGGTGCAGATAGGCACTTCTGTGGATGTGAAAGAGACTCTAGGATGGTACATTGCCTCCCTGGTGTCAGGGTCCAGGATGTCTTGAACGGACAGAAAGAATTCTGAAGGGAGAGTGTGAACAGCCACAGGTCATGTTACATTTTGGTACTAATGACATAGGCAGGGAAAGTGATGATGTCCTGCAGCAGCAGTTTAGGGAGTTAGATAGAAAGTTAAAAAGCAGCACCTCTACTAACTTGGATTACTAAATTTGCTGATGACACCAAAGTTGGAGGAGTGGTAGATAGTGAAGAGGGGTGTTATAGTTTGCAGAGAGACTTAGACAAGCTGCAGAGCTGGGCCGAGAGGTGGCAAATGGAGTTTAATGCAGAAAAGTGTGAGGTAATTCACTTTGGCAGAAGTAACGAACGTATAGACTATAGGGCTAATGGTAGGACTCTTAATAGTGTTGACGAACAGAGGGATCTTGGTGTATATGTGCATAGATCCCTGAAAGTTGGCAATCAAGTCGATAAAGTTGTTAAGAAGGCATACGGAGTCTTGGCTTTTATTGGTAGGGGGATTGAATTTCGGAGCCGCAACATCATGTTGCAACTGTACAAAACTCTAGTGCGGGCGCACTTGGAGTATTGTGTGCAGTTCTGGTCCCCGCATTATAAGAAAGATGTGGAGGCATTGGAGAGGGTACAGAGGATGTTTACCAGGATGTTGCCTGGTATGGAGGGCAGGTCTTATGAAGAGAGGCTGAGGGATTTGAGGTTGTTTTCGTTAGAAAGAAGGCGGCTAAGAGGAGACCTTAGTGAAACATATAAGATGATTAGAGGTTTAGATAGGGTGGACAGTGATAGCCTTTTTCCTAGGATGGAGAAAGCTAGCACGAGGGGACATAGCTTTAAATTAAGGGGTGGTAGTTATAGGACGGATGTCAGAGGTAGGTTCTTTACCCAGAGGGTGGTAAGGGTATGGAATGCCCCGCCTGCTGCAGTTGTAGATGCGCCAAGTTTGGGGGCATTTAAGAGGTCCGTGGATAGGGTTATGGATGAAAAGGGAATGGTTTAGGTTAGAGGGTCATTGCTTTTTCTTAATTGGTCGGCGCAACATCGAGGGCCGAAAGGCCTGTTCTGCGCTATAATGTTCTATGTTCTATGTTCTAGGGTTGTAATCTCAGGATTCCTATGCCATGTGCCAGTGAGGTTGGGAATAGGAAGATGATGCAGCTCAACATGTAGCTAAACAGCTGGTGTAGGAGGGAGGGTTTCAGATATCTGGACCATTGGGATCTTTCAGGGGTAGTTGGGACTTGTACAAGAAGGACGGGTTGCATCTAAACTGGAAAGGCATAAATATTCTGGCCGGGAAGTTTGCTAGGGTCATATAGGAGGATTTAAGCTATTTTGGCAGATGTGTGGGAACCAAAGCAAAGATGAATTAACTGAAGGGGAATCAGAGAATAGGAGCAGTAAAACTCAGAGAAAGGACAGGAAGAGGATAGCTGCTAATCACAGAGGGTCTGGTGGATTGAAGTGCATTTATTTCAATACAAGAAGTGTAATGGGCAAGGCAGATGAACTTAGAGCTTGGATTAGTTTTTGAAACTGTTATTACAGAGACTTGGTTAAGGAGGGACAAGATTGGCAGCTTTTCATTCCAGGATACAGATGTTTCAAGTGGGATAGAAGAGGATGTAAAAGAAGTATGGTAGTGCATTACTGGTTAAGGAGAATATCACAGCTGTACTGCACGAGGACACCTCGGAGGGCTCATACAGTGAGGCAATATAGGTAGGAATAGGGAGAGTATTGTCACAATGTTGGGGGTTTACTATAGGCTGCCCTATAGCCAACGGGAATAGAGGAACAGATATGTAAGCAGATTTTGGCAAAGTGTAAAAATAACAAGGTTATTGTGTTGGGAGATTTAAACTTCCCCTATATTGGGACTCACTTCGTGCTAGGGGCATGGAAGGGGCAGAGTTTGCAAGGAGCATCCAGGAGGACTTCTTGAAACAGTATGTAGATAGTCCAATGGGGGAAGGGACCATACTGGACCTGGTTATTGGGGAATGAGTCCAGCCAGTTGATCAACATTTCAATAGGGGAGCAGTTTGCGAACAATGACCACAATTCAGTAAACTTTAAAATATTGATGGATAAAGATAAGTGTAGTCTTCAAGTTAAAGTGGTAAACTGGGGGAAGGCTAATAAAAAACAGTATTACACAGGAACTGAAGATTGTAGGTTGGGGGCAGATGTTTGAGGCCAAATCAGCATCTGGCATGTGAGAGGGTTTCAAGTGTAAATTGAAAGAGATTCAGGACCAGCACATTCCTGTAGGCATGAAGGATAAGTATGACAAGTTTTGAGAACCTTGGATAACGAGATATTATGAGACCAGTCAAGGAGAAAAAGGAAGCTTTTGTCAAGGCTAGGAGGCTGGAACCACAAAGCAGGTGTGGAATACAAGCAAAGTCGAAAGAAAGGAGTAAGGATGGTTAAAAGGGGTCACAAAAAATCATTGGCCAGCAAGATTAACGAAAATCTCGATGCTTTTTATACAAATATAAAGAGCGAGAAGACAGACAGGGAGAGGATTGACCCACTCAAGGACAGGGAAGGAATCTATGCATGGAGCCAGAGGAAATGGGCAAGTATTAAATGAGTATTTTGCCTTAGTATTCACCAAAGAGAAGGATTTGGTTGATGACGAATCTGGGAAAGGATGTATGGATAGTTTGAGTCATGTTGAGATCAAAAAGGAGGAGATTTTGGGTTTCTTGAGAAACATTAAGGTAGACAAGTCTCCAGGGCCTGATGGGATGTACCTCAGAATACTGAGAGAGACAAAGGAGGAAATTGTTGAGTCCTTGAGAGAAATCTTTGTAGCTTTATTGGCTACAGTGGAGTACCAGAGGATTGGAGAATAGCCAATGTTGTTCCTTTGTTTAAGAAGAGTAGCAAGAATAATGCAGATAATTACAAGCCGGCAAGTCTTACTTCAGTGGAAATTATTGGACAGGATTCTTTGAGACAGAATTTACTCCCACTTGGAAATAAGTGGACGTATTAGCGAGAGGCAAATGGTTTGTCATGTCTCACTAACTTGATCGAGATTTTCGAGAAAGTGACAAAGATGATTGATGAGGATAGGACAGTGGATGCTATCTAAATGGACTTTAGTAAGGTCTTTGACTAGGCCCCTCATGGCAGACTGGTGCAGAAGATGAAGTCGTATGAGATCAGAGATGAGTTGGCAAGGTAGATGTAGAACTGGCTCTCGGTCATACAAGATAGAGGGTAGCATTGGAAGGGTGTGTTTCTGAATGGAGGGCTGTGACAAGTGGAGTTCCTCAGGGCTCAGTGCTGGGATCTTTGCTGTTTGTAATATATATAAATGACTTGGAGGAAAATATAACTGGTTTGATTAGAAAGTTTGGACGACACAAAGGTTGGCGGATTTGCAGATAGCAATGAGGACCATCAGAGGATTTAACAGGACATGAATAAGTTTGAGGCTTGAGCAGAGAGATGGCAGGTGAAGTTTAATCTGGACAAATGTGAGGTAATGCATTTTGGAAGGTCTAATACAGATAAGAAATATACAGTAAATGGCAGAACCCTTTAGAGTATTGATAGGCAGGGGGATCTGGGTGTACAGGTACACAGGTCACTGAAAGTGGCAATGCAGGTGGAGAAGGTAGTTAAGAAGGCATATGGCATGCTTACCTTCATCAACTGGGGCATTGAGTTTAAAAATTGGCAATATTCAATTCTGGTTGCCACACTACAAAAGGATGTGGATAATTTGGAGAGGGTATAGCAAAGATGTACCAATATGTTATCCAGCATGGAGGGCAGTAGCTATGAGGAGAGGTTGGAGAATCTTGGTTTGTTCTCACTGGAACAACAGAGGTTGAGAGGTGACCTGATAGACGTCTACAAGATTATGAGGGGCATAGACAGATTGGACAATTGGACAAAGATTATAAGGGGCATAGACAGATTGGACAATTGGACAAAGATTATGAGGGGCATAGACAGATTGGACAATTGGACAAAGATTATGAGGGGCATAGACAGATTGGACAATTGGACAAAGAAGTTTTCTCCCAGAGTAGAAGAATCAGTTACTAGGGGGCATAGGTTTAAGGAGTGAGGGGCAAGATTTAAAGGAGATGTACAAGACAATTTTTTTTACACAGACGGTGGTGGGTCCCTAGAACTTGCTGCCAGGAGAGGTAATGGAAGCAGATACAATAGTTTTAAGGGGCGTATGGACAAATACATGAATAGGATGGGAATAGAGGGATACGGTCCCCGAAAGTGTTTTAGTTCAGTTGGGCAGTATGGTTGGTGCAGGGCTGAAGGGACTGTTCCTGTGCTGTAATTTTCTTTTGTTCTTCTTTGAGCATGGACAAGAGAGCAACATTTTCTGGGTTTTTGAGAGAACTCAGTGTGGTTATTTGCAGACGTAGCTGCAAACCGTTGATGTACTATTTTAAAATATTGAGACCTCAGGGTTTAAATGAACTTGCACTTTTTACTGTAGAAAATGACAGAAAACTAGGCCATTTTAAAAGCAGCTGTGCAATATTGTTCCTGTGGGAGCTCCTCACAGCTATAATAAATGGCATGTTTTTTCTTGTCATCTGACTTGTCATCTTACTTGTCCACTTTAATTTTCCTTAGTTTTTTTTCCTCAATCTCCTATGCCAAGCACTATTATCCAACCAAAAGGACAAACAGGTAACCTTCCCTGAATTCTCTTCCAATGATGCTGTAAGAGGTAAAATGTGAGTGCTGTTACTATAAATTGATGAAGGTCAACTGAGTTTAAAGGCAGCATCCACAACTTATGTATTTAATTTTTATAGGTTACTTTAACTTATTCAACTGTGCTAGTCGATTTTTATTGGGACCAAATGAAAAAGGTTGTTTGAATGACCTTCCAGTACCTGGTGGCACAGTGGTCAGCACTGCTGCCTCACAGGATTCGATTCCCGGCTTGGGTCACTGTGTATATGGAGTCTGTATATCCCGCCTGCTGCTTCCAGCCTCCATGTCTGCATGGGTTTCCTCCCACAATCCGAAAGACATGCTGGTTAACTGCATTAGCCATGCTAAATTCTCCCTCAATGTACCTGAACAGGCACCGGAGTGTGGCGACTAAGGGATTTTCACATAGCTTCATTGCAGTGTTAATGTAAACCCACTTGTGACACTAATAAATAAACTTAAACTTGAATTTAAAACTTAATCACCTTCCTATAATACTTCAGTATTGATCAGGAAAAACCCATACAGAGAGTCAAAGGGATGGAACTGCACATTGCAATCTTAGCGCATCATATGAACATGTCACATGTTTCTCTCTCACCAGCAATGCCAACATTGAGGAAGAATTGCTGAAGGTTGTGCTCATCTGTTTCAGGTTATTTGTACACAGAGTATCCATCGAAATATTCAACATATTTAAAAGCAGAATAAATCTCCCTCTGTTGTGGAACAAAACCATCATTCAACTCCAGCTTTCCAAACAAAGTACCTTACTTCACTCCAACCTCAGAAAAAACAACCAACTGCACCATTGTGAAAGCTTCTTAGAAAATTGTGTTTCTATAATTATTGCTGGTTCAGTGTTATTTTTCACTGAGATTTGAAACATTCATCTGAAGCTAGTTATGCTAAGTGCTTATCAAACTAAAATTAGACCAACTTGGGCTACTATATACAACTCTGGTTACCATGTAATAAAAATAAATAGCGGTGATGGAAGGGATACAAAATAGAGTTTTAGGAATCGCACTGGAAATGCTGGGTCTTTTTTCTCTTGAAAGGAGAAGGCTGAGAGGGTGACAGAATACAGCTTTTTAAATTCTGAATTATTTTGATAAAGTAGACACTATTTGAACGTTCTTACTTATGGGTTAAAGCAAAACTAGAGGCCATCAATATAAAATAATTTCCAAAAAACAAAGTAGGAAACTCAAAAGAATCATCTCAGCAGTGGGAATATGGAACATACCAGCACAGAGAGTAGTTGAAGCAAATAGTATGGATCAATTTAAAGGGAGGCTAGATAAATATATGAGGGAGAGGGGAATAGTGGGTTGTGCTGATTGGGTTTGATAAGGCAAGGTAGGAGGAGGTTCAAATGGAGTATAAATGCCAGCATGAACTGGTTGGGTCAAATGACCTGTTTCTCTGCTGCATATCCTATGTAATGTAATCCTATGCAATATAATCCTATTTTGTTTTTTTATAATGCTTCCATTTGCCGACTGACCTTCCATCTAGCACGTATCTGTGATATGGAGAAATTGTAGGTAGCATTAAAACATCACACTCACAGGGTGTTTGTTGCACTTACAAAGTCTAAGTGAACAAAAAAAAATTTTGGCAAATGGCTTAAAGAAAAGCAGCAACTACCACAGTTCACAATGGTTGCCCAAACAAATATAAAGGTGCTCAGTGGAATAGCGAAATAAACCAGCAAATAGAGGTAGATAAAAATCAGTAAAAGAATTTTGTGAAAATGGTTTTTAGCTACCATTTTGCGATCACAATCATTTAAGGTTATTGAATTGCCAACTGCCTTTCGCTGAAAATCGGAATCATATTAAAGTGATCCTTGATGAATCCTCCCTCTTTTGCATATTTATTATGTTTTAGCAGATATGTAAGGGAAAGGAAGGGGCAACGCACTGTGGCCCTATTTCCTACTCTCCTGTGCACTGATAGAATCAAGAATTGAAAACTCTGGGGCCAATTTTGAGTGCACCCTCTCAAAATTGAATGGTGACATGGACTTAAAGTCCTGAGAGCGAGATCCATGCCAAAGCACTCCCAAATTGTTATTTTTCTGGTCCCCTCACTGGTGGAGTGGTCTGAAACACACTGCAGGACCACTGAATGGTCATTTTAATATATTAACATGTCATTAGCAAGCAATCATTCTGAAGATTGAATCTGCGCCAAATTTTCAGCTGGCGTCAGCTTAATATCCCATTGGCCCATTTACAACATATCTACAGAAGCGAGAACCTGGCGCCTTCATCTCTGAGGGGGATTTTGGAGGTGAGTGCTCAGCACCATCCATAGTGTGCCCTGCTCAGGGGGCACCGGAAAGGACTTGAGGAGGAAGGGGCACAGATTAGCTCAAGTCTGGACGAGGGATGGAGGTTCCAGAATCGCCGTTATTAGGAGGGGAGTCGGGAGGGGTCACGGGCCTTACTGTCCCTTCATGTCAGGAAGCCCATTGCTTTAAAGTGGTTGTGAAGGCAGGTAGTGTTTCCTGTGTCCTCTTTCCTGGGTTCCTGTCCATATCACAGCTGAGAGAGTGCCCTTTCTTAGTGAGGACTGGCAAGAGGGTGGGAGGAACATAGCATTGACATTCTCACACTCTGCAGGGGTAAGGTGGCAGGTGAATGCAATGGTTCATCGAAATTGCTGGCATGAACAGGCAGGTTGGAGGCTCTGTGCGTGAATGAAGTGTAATTTATTAACAAGCAATAAAATAATAGTGACCTTACTGCAGCAGTGCCTGTATTCAACTGTGCTTATCAAGTGCCTACAGTTTTTTAATCTGACCTTCACACTAGGTCTAGCTGTCTCCCCAGGATTCGCAGCCAAAATTGAGGTGACTTGCTGACCTCCACATCTTTTCATCTGAGATGACTTTGGCAGACAAAATACATATTGTTTCCCGTTCCCCACCGTTCCCCCACCCCCAATCCCTAGGATGGAAAGCAAGGTGGATCTTCAGGATCCAGGCCTGATTTTGGGCAGCATGGATGTTCGACCTCCTCTCTCCTTGGTGTCAGGGGCTGGATACAGACAAGTTGTTCAAGGGTCAGCAAAGGGTTGTCAGATTTGCTGGGGATGCCCAGGTTCCTCTGCATGGAGGGCCCCAGACTGTACTCCTACTGATCCCCTTCCCTGCTGTCATCTAATGCTGGCACTTGTAGATTCTCACCAGTACCTGCATGATGCAGTCAAAACCTGGCACTATGGTGCAGATATCTCCTGCCATGGAGTGCTGGTCCTGCATCAAAGTCTCCACAGCCGATGTTAACCTCATAGTGTTGACCTTGGTGTGCTGCAGTGACAAAATCATCTCCTCTGATAGAAGGCGATGGGACATCTCCAAATGAAATTGCATTCCAAGGAGGAATGGTGACCCTTCCTGATATTCATGACTTAGCCTTTGCAACTCCAGCAGCTATAAAATGACAGGGCTGAGGGGCACATCTTATGCAAGGGGCTCCGGCATCCCTCGACTGTCAATTCCCTGGAACGTTCCTGCCTCTGTCTGCTGTGGATCTTCAGCTGTGAGGTACTCACCAGTGAATGACCCAGAAGCCTGTCTACTTAGTGAACCCACCAAGATGTTAGTATCTAAGTTAATGTAGGGTGCAGGTGATAGCTGTGACACATCTTCTATGGTGGGGACAGAGATGCCCGCACCCCCCCCAACCCCTGCACTGCTGGAGTCTGGTAGGGGCAGGGCTTGCAAGGATAGTCCAGACTGTTCCAGTGGTGGGACTGCAAGAGAAGGCACATGGCATCAGTGCATTATAGGGGATACGGAGGGAACATTGATTATTCACTGAGATTTGAGGAATGACAGCATTTGTATTGAGAATCCTCATGTCTCTGCTGTCCCCACTTCACCAGCAGCACAGGCACACACTTCCTCCTCCTGATCAGTTCAAGAGCTTGTTATTCAAAACATGTGAGGGTTCATAACTCGGGCATGACTCTTACTGACTTTGCCCGCTGATGCTAGTTGTGTTCGTGTTTGTCCTGCAATGGCACAAAAATAGATGGCAGTAAGTTGCAATGAGGAAATAAGAACCTTACAAATGGATGTAGCTAGGTTAGGAGAGTGAGCCAAAATATGGCAGATAGAGTTTGATGTAGATAAGTGTGAGGTTGTGCATTTTGGTCAGAAAAATGGGAAGACGACATTATCTAAATGGAGAGAGACTTCAGAGTGCTCTGGTGCAGAGAGATCTGGGTGTCCTTGCTCATGAGACCAGAAAACTAACATTTAGAAATGGAATGTTGTCATTTATAGCTAAAGGAATAAAATATAAAGATAAGGAAGTATAGTTGCAACGATACAAGGCATTGGTGAGGTCCCACTGGGAGTGTTATGCACAGTTTTGGTCCCCTTATTTGAGGAAAGATGTAGTGGCATTGGAGGCAGTTCAGAGGTTCACTAGATTGATTCCAGAGATTAGGGGTTTATCATATGAAGAGAAATTGTTTAGACCTATATTCTATAGAATTTAGAAGAATGAGGGGAGATCAAATTGAGGTATACAAGATAATGAAAGGTAGGGATAAAGTAGACATGGAGCAGAAGTTTCATTGATTCTAGGATGAGAGGTCATCATCTTCGGATTTAAAACAAAGTTGATGAGAAACCACTTCTTACAAAATATGTGGAATTTGCTACCCCAAAGTGCTGTGGTTGTTGAGACAGTGAGTAAATTTAAAGAGGAGTTAGACAGATTTTTAACTTGTAATGGGTTGAAGGGTTATGGGGAGAATACAGGTTATGGGGAGGACTGAGGATCACATCGAATGGGGGAACAGACTCGAGCTGAATGGCCTAATTCTGCTCCTCTCTCTTATGATCTTATGAACATAGACAGGGAAGGTGTGTGTGAACATTTAAGATGGTGATAAGGTATAGCAGGCATGAAGCTTGGTTGGGAGCTGGAGTGTAAAGAGCATAGCAGCTACTGGGGGAACATGGTGATTGTGGGAGGCATGGGGGAATCTGTTTCCTGGTATTAGGATAAGCCAAGGTGGCTGAGTTAAAGAACGGGTTAAGGGTGCAGGGGTGTTTGTAAAAGGGTCCAGTGGGAGACTGGGGGTTGCTCATTTACTCTGGCTGAACAAAGAAAATCATTCATTGTCTTCTGATACTGCTGCCCCGTCCTCCTCCTCTGATTGCACTGACAAGGGCTGCCACTGCATCCCAGGCAGGGGTGGTCACGCTACTGGACGGCCATCTCCTGCTGTGTGGCCA
The DNA here is from genome assembly GCA_024679065.1 of Sphyrna mokarran. Taxonomy (NCBI): domain Eukaryota; kingdom Metazoa; phylum Chordata; class Chondrichthyes; order Carcharhiniformes; family Carcharhinidae; genus Sphyrna; species Sphyrna mokarran. The sequence continues at coordinate 42,290,024 of JAGIQG010000015.1, forward strand.
AGGTGTTTCTGATCTCCGTTGAACACTCTGGTCCATGTTCCCTCCGAGAAATGCAGTGAAACTTCTTTGTGGCCATCCTCTGCAGTCTTATGGAACAAGTGCTGGGGAATTGTTTCCATGGTGCCAGCAGCAGTTAAGTCATTACACATTGGACAAATCAGAGGGAACGTGTGCTGGAGCGGTGTGGAACACGTGGAAATGACAATTAGTACCATTGAGTCCTAAGATTTGACCCACAAACACACTGGTACCATCAGTGAGAAACACTCTGTTTTTCATGCTGTAGCCCAACACTGCCATGTTTTGGTAAGATGTTGTCCATTATGAGATCTGCTTATCTCTGTGTGGTATTGATTCTTCATCTGAACTAATAGTTCATAACAAGAAGAATGTAAGAGGAGAGTGCAGGATGCCTGGCAAACTGTAATTTAGTTGGCACTGCAGATTATTAGACTGCACTATCACTTCATCTCCATTTCTGTTTGTAGAATCCATTCTATATCCATATGTATTAAGTTATGCTCTAGTATTTTATTTACAAGACCAATTTCAAACTTGTCGCTCACTTTGTATGCTAGACTACAGTGTTGCAACACACAGCAGCTTAATTCAGGCCTTCCTTTCCATCCTTTTCACTGTGGTATCAATTGTTATGGTTTAGTTGCTAATGCATTCGTATCTGAATCCGAATATTCTGGGTTCAAATCCTTGTGCCAGAGAATCAAGGTTGACAGTCCAGCACAGTGAGGGACTGTCAGTGAGGGTGGCTTTTGGATAAGACATTAAACCACCCTCTCATTTGTCTCATTGTGCTGTTTTGAGGCACAGCAGGCAAGTTATTCTTGATGTCCATAAGACATAAGAGCAGAATTAGGCCACTCGGCTCATTGTTCAATCATGGCTGATATTTTTCTCATCTTTCTCCTGCCTTTTCCCCATAATCCCTGATCCCCTTATTAATCAAGAACCTCTCTATCTCTGCCTTAAAGACACTCAATGACCTGGTCTCCACAGCCCTCTATGGCAAAGAATTCCACCCTCTGGCTGAAGAAATTCCTCTAAAGGATCGTTCCTTTAGTGTGAGGCTGTGCCCTCTTGTTCTAGTTTTTCCAACCAGTGGAAACAACTTCTCCGCATCCACTTTATCCAGTCTTCACAGTATCCTGTAAGTTTCAATAAGTTCCCCCCTTGCTCTCCTTAACTCCAATGAGTACAGATCCAAAGTCCTTAACTGTTCCTCATATGACAAGCTCTTCATTCCAGGGATCATTCTTGTGAACCTCCTTTGGACACTTTCCAAGGCCAACACATCCTTCTTTAGGAATGGGACCCAAAACTGCTCACAATACTCTAAAATGGGGTCTGACCAGAATCTTTTAAAGTCTCAGAAATACAACCCTGCTCTTGTATTCTAGTCCTCTTGACATGAATGCTAATGTTGCATTTGCCTTCCTAGCTGCTAACTGAACATGCATATTAATCTTAAGAGAATCTTGATTAAGAACTCCCAAGCTTTGTGCTTCTGATTTCCTAAGCATTTCCCCATTTCAAAAATACTCTGTCTCTACATTCCTCCTTCCAAAATGTATAATCTCACACTTTCCGCATTGTATTCCATCTGTCACTTCTTTGCTCACTCTTCTAGCTTGTCCAAGTCATTCGACAGCCTCCCTGCTTTCTCAATACTACCTGTCCCTTTACATATCTTTGTTGATATTAATTCATAAACCAACTTCACAAAAACAGATGATCTGGTCACAATCACATTGTTCTTTGAAGGAAATTGTTCTGTGTGAACTGGTTGCTGTGCATCCTTCTTTACAAGAATGTTCATGTTTCAAAAATAATTTAGTGTTTGTAAAGCACTTTGAAGTGTAAAGTGTTCATAAATAACACTATAGAAATGTTAGTCTTTTTTTTGCAATATTTATAAATTTTGTTTTAAATTGTGCTGTATCTCCTACTGAAGGCTGCAAGATCACCAGAACTAAGAACAATGTTGTTAAAGATAGATTAAAAATCCAGTAAATTTTGAAAATGATTTAACAAAGCTGATAGATTAGGATTGATGGCTTTAATGTCTCCTGATTGCACTTAGAAAATTACAGTACCAGTAATTTGTACTGGATTGCTGTCTTTAAATTTCTGAAGATCATCAACGTGTACAAAACAAAATCCTTATAAGAAGGATGGTAAGCCCAAGTTAGATTTAATGACGTTGATTTATCTTTGATTACTTTAAATAAATGGTCATGCATCCCTTTGAAAATAAGATAAACCAAAAGGATGGCATTAATATTGAAATGCATTTAATCTTAATGGAGAAAATCAGCATAGAAAATAAAAATGAGAGTTATATTTTAAAGTTGAAAGTTTAATGAATGTGAACCTGGAAATGATTAAGTATAATACAAAGATTGAATGAATGGTTGCACAATATTATTTGCTCAATGGCATTTTCTCACACAATGCAGCAAATTTTATTTTGCATTGAGTTTTTTAATTTAACAAATTTGGTCTGTGGCATTACTCATGGATGGAAAGAATGGGGACTATGTAAATACTTGAGTGGAATATGATAAATATAGGTTAGATTGAGTTTCAATAGAAAGCATACATGTATATTGATAACAAAAACCATGACAACAGTGTAGTAAAAATAGGCAGAGAAATAAAATCACAGAACAGTTTAAAATGCTAAAAATCTACCCCATCCCTGACCCCTGGGGCTCCAAGTCGACCCATACAGGCCCAATCAACAGAATTTCTCCTCTTACAATAATCCTGTCATCCCAGGAATCAGCCTGGTAAACATTTGCTGCACACCTTCTATGGCAAGTATGTCATTTCCTAATCAGGAGAAACTGCATACAATATTCCAGGTGTAGTCTCACCAAGATCCTGTATAGCAGCAGTAATCTTTGCTCCTGTACTCAGGTCTTTTTGCAAAGAAGGCTGGCAATATATTATTTGCCTTCCTAATTACTTGCTGTATCTGCATGCTTGCTTTCAATGATTGGTTTACTAGGCACCCATGTCCCTTTGTAGATTAACATTTCCCAATCTATCACCATTCAAAAATATTCTGCCATTCTGTTTCTCTATCCAAAGTGAATAACCTCACATTTATGCATATCATACTGAACCTGTCATGTTTTTGTCAACTCATTCAACTTGTCTAAATCATGCTGAAGCCCTTTAACATCCTCCTCATCACTTACATTCCCACCAAATTTTGTGTTATCAGCAAACTTGGAAATATTATTTTTGGTTCCTTTATCTAAATCATTCATGTATATTTTGAATAGCTGGGGCCCAAGCACTGACTCCTGCAGGACCCCACTGGTCACAGCCTGCCATTTCAAAGAAAACCCATTTATTTCTGCACTGTGCTTCTGTCTGCAAACTAATCCTCAATCCATATTAATATATTACTCCCAATCCCATGCACTTTAATTTTGCACACTAATCTTTATGTGGGACTTATCACAAGCTTTCTGAAAATTCAAAAACACATCTACTGGCTTATCCTTATCTAATTTACTAGTTACATCCCCAATAAACTCCAATATGTTTGTCAAACATAATTTCCATTTCATGTATCCACGTTCACTTTGTCTAATCCCATTGATATTTTTGAAATGTCCTGTTACCACATTCTTTATAATAGACTCTAGCATTTTCTCTACTACTGATGTTAGGCTAACCGATCTGTAATTCTCTGATTTCCCTCCCACTTCCTTTTTTAATTATTGGGGTTACATTTGCCAGTCTCCAATCTGCTGGTATAATATAAAAAGATAAAATACCGCTTCTGTTGAAAAATTGTCTTCATATATAAAAATACTGTTCCAATTATTAACTTTTTTTTCTATTATGTCCAGACTAAATGGGTTAATAATTGAATTTTAAAATTAAGAGTCTTTTATAACTTGATTTCTTTTTTGAGAAAACATTGGGCAGAATCTTGAGCCAACGTTGTCTGCGAGATCAGCATCAATATCTGAAGAAAGCTGGAAGTCACAAATCTTACGAGTGAGATCACGACTTCTGATTTTCTCTGTCTCTCGCCAGCGGTTCATCCCACAATAGTTGTGAACTCAATTTACATACATTTAAATGGATTTATTACCCCCCTCCCTCTAGCTGTATATTGATCCCCCCCGCAATATAGTCATCGTTGGTGCGGTATACAACAGGTCCATCCAGATGTGAACCTGTTGTGCGGATTCCGTCAGGGGCATCATTGTGAGTATAGCCCCTGGGGAAGAGGGACATGGCTAGGCAGTAATAATTTGCCACTATGAATTGCAGTCTTAATTGCATGTGAATAAGCTTTCTTATACAGAAATCCATGGTTTGAGTAATGTTTCAGTAGCTATCATTTCTTTTTGCCCTGTATACAAAATTTTTGAAATATATTACAGGCAGGCACCATTCTTTCAATATTTTTGTAGATGCCTATCTAGTACACAGCTGATCCAGCTCTCAACTCACACGTTTCCATTTCTATGATACATGGCCTTCATGTATTTTCTGAAATTCTTTCCACATTATTTTGTGTAAAATGATTCTGGATCCAGTCAGTAGAACACCATCTTTCAGTGAGATGTCATTCCTAATAGACCAATACTGCCGCACAGCTGTTTGCATTTCTCTATCTTATCAGGTCATCCCTGAATCACTTGTAACACATCATCTTTACTGGTCTCATTTCTACTTTCACTCAGTTTCAGTGGTATTATGTTCACTAGAGTTTTACATATTGATATTTTATTTTGTTTTTCTCATATGACGACAAACAAAATGTGGCATCTGCTCGCACCATTTCTCTCCCTGGCTTGAATTTCATAGTGAAATCATCATTCTGAAGCCTCAGGACTAACCTTTGTAGTCTTCCTGGTGCTTTACACAGATTCCTCTTGTAGATTCACTCAAATGGACGAAGATCACTTTCTACGACAAACTTTCTTCTATGGAGATATGTATGGAATTTCTCACATCCATGCATGACTGCCGAAAGCTCTCTGTTAATGTTGGCCTGTCTGGTCTCAGTAAGTGTTGGAGATTTGAATGTAAATACTATGGGTTCTTATTCCTGTACCAGCACCATCCTTAGTCCTTTAATAGATGTATCTACTTGCTGCATGAGAGATTTTTGTTCCGTTGTAGCAAGACAGGTTTGCCTGTTTGCGATACTATTTCTTTGACTTTGTTGGAACACCTCTTGTGTGACTCTGACCACTGGTACTCAACATCCCCTTCCATCAGCTCTCAGGTTTACTGTGTATTTTGACAATTCGGGTGTGAAAGAACTCATGTATGGGATCAAGTCTAGAAAGCTTCTTAGGAATTTGTACTGTCCAGCGGGTGTGGTGAATGTTGTCAACAGCAGAAATTCCTTGTCAAACTGCACATTCCTGAATTCATTGTTGGCTGAAACTTTTACCTCCTGCTCATTCTGGCTTGACCTCTTCCATTGCTGGAATAGGGAAGCAATTCCTCTTTAATGTTTGATTAGGATTTTTGGATTATGACAAATTCAGAACCATTCTCTAACACAATGATGGAATTTACCAATCTGTGTCTCTGCCAATCATTCTCCTTTCCTACGACTTGGAGTTCTCTTTCAAGCTCTCAGCTCTGATTGACATTTTACATGATGAATGAATCATTGATTTCTTTTCTGGATATGTAGTGATGCCATACTCAAAATCTGCTGCATAATATTTAGTATATATTAACACATATTCTAAATCACAGAACATAGTCCAATACATAAAGCTATTGTGTTTGAATTTTCACAGAAAAGTAGCCTGAATATGATCCCAAAACATCAATAAAATCCTGAAATCTCATGCACTAAAGAAGAATTTAACTTATTCTGTCACCCTGAAGTGGCGAACCTGCTTTTAGACTTTTACTCAGGGTGAGGTATGAGTTATATACTGTTTGAATTGTTAGTGTTTTTAAGCTGGTGACAGTTATTTTAGTGTAGCTGTGCTTCTGTTTCATTCATTGAACTGATATACTTCTGGTTTCTTTTGCCAGCTTGGGACTTTCTTTCAAAGTTTGATTTAAATTACAGTCATGCTTTTCAGGTTTTCTGGTTCCTGCTTACTACTGCCAACCCAACTTTCATTTTATTTCAACAAAAGCAACATACTGCAGATGTTAGAGATCTAAAATGCAAACAGAAAATGGTGGATAAATTCAGTGACCATAATTTTATCAGCAGGCCTGCCCTGGAATTGAAGCTCACAGAACGGAATTCTCCATTAGCCTTGGATGAGATTTTATCAGTCTCGCCCGAGCAAGGTCATAAAATATTGGCCAGTGGCTCTGGCAGGATCTGCATAGAAGGAAAGATGGGAGAATATTCCAACCTAGTCATGCTGTTAGTACATTGTGCTAATGCTGGTGAATAGCATAGGAGCCTAAAAATCTGTTTGCACTAGGCGCCAAACAGATTGCAATTCTCCCAGCCCCTTTCTAATGGTGAAAACCGGTTCAGGTCCTTTCTTGACCAGGTTGATTAGCATGAGATTGACTGCATCTTAATCTCATTAGCAAATTCAGCATGTGACCCATGCTATGCCACAGCATTTGCGAGCATGAGTGAGGAGGTGAGTTTTGCTGTGCACCAACCTCCAGAGTGCAAGAGAGTGGGTCAACCACTGCCATGATCTGGGGTGGAATGGAGGGCACCCATGAGCGTAGGGCCTGGGGGGCTCAGGCTGACTCGGGGTCCTCACATGGGTGTCGCACAGGGTTGGGGTTGGGTGGCAAGCATTCTCCTTACCTGCTGAAAAACTAATGTGGAGATACTGGCATTAGACAGGGGTAAACACAGTAAGAAGTCACACAACACCAGGTTAAAGTCCAACAGGTTTATTTGGCAGCAAATCCACAAACTTTCGGAACGCTGCCCGTTCATCAGGAGAGTGGGAGTTCTGTTCACAAACAGGACATATAAAGACACAAACTCAATTTACACAATAATGATTGGATTGTGAGTCTTTCCCAATGAGTTCCAGAAGTTGAGATCAAATCCCATTAATGTCACATGTCCATTGTACGACCTCTCAGCCGTAAAGTCTCTGTGGTTTACTGCAGACATCCCATTCCAAGCCCCACTGACAGTCACAAGCACCTGGTAGCTGTTGCCCCAATCAAATGAACTCGATAGGTGTTAACACAGAGCTGCAGACTGCATGAACTCTGCACTGCTTCCTACAGTGGGCACCCATCACATGGAAATCAGGAGCGCGCTTCCTTACCCTCTGTCTGAACTGCACTCTATGTCTGGTAGCCAGTTTACACCTGACATTCCTGATGCAATATAACCACCTGATCGGCTACCAACCATTATCAGATTATTGCCTCAGCAGCCATGGACACTTCCCCCTCATGGTCCCCAATGGTATCTCACACCGCCGTAAGCTCCCTTCACGTAATGCACACAATGCCTTCTACACACCAAATGCAATTGTGTGCTGCGGGTGTACAATGCAGAGGTATCTTCCCCACCCCAGAAAGCTGTACCTCACCCAATATGAATCCCTGATATCAAAGGTCATTGGTGATAGTATGAGACAGAGCATAAAGGTGACCATGGGAAGGTCCTCATTGCAGAACTCTTGCAGTGATTTTCTAAACATTTTCCCATTTAGAAAATAGTCTATACTTCCATTACTCCTTTCAAAGTGCATAATTTCATACTTTTCCACGTTGTATTCCATCTGCCACTTCTTTGCCAGCTCTCCTAACCTGTCCAAGTCTTGCTGCAGCCCCCCTGCTTTCTCAATACTTTCCTCCAGATGCTCCAGTTTCCTTCCATAGTCCAAAAGATGTGCTGGTTAGGTGCATAAACCATGCTAAATTCTCCCTCAGTGTAAGGCAAGCAGTGATGTTGCCCTGACGATCCGAAGCATTGCAAATCAATGATGGAGGCATTGTTGGCGATGATGCAGAAATGTGGAGCATGAGGCCCCACTCAGGGCGCTGTGAGTTGATTTGGGATGGGCAGCATGACTTTGGCAGGGAGAGGTAATTCCTGACAATTCCGGTGACAGTTTCCGGAGAAGCAGTCAGGCATCAGGATTGGATGATTGCGGGGCTACATGAGTCACTCACTGGCAACAGTTGTGGCATAGAGTCTAGGAATGGGGAGGTCATTCTGGCGCTGCATGGAACGATGGTGAGCCCACCTCCCTATGGGATGGGGTGACTGCAGTGGGCAGGCTGCTGCAGGCTCTCCAGGCAGTTGCCCAAGAGGTACCTCAATGTCAGGAAGGGGAGATTCAGAAGGGCTGGGGATGGTGGGGATCTCCTGGATGGAAAGTCCTGGCATGGGCTCCAGCACCTCGGGGTGCTCTTGAATGGTGGAACACTCCATTGGATGGCAGGGCAGCTGGTGTGTACCTCAGAAACCTTTGTGTCACTGCTGCTGCCAGTCTTGGAGGACACCATGGTGTGAGAGCCCTCAGCAATAGCCCCTGAGACTGGACCCCTTCTGCAATCACCCACTGTGCTTCAAGAATGATCCCGGGGCCCTCACCCATGGCCCTCAGCAACTTGGCCATGCCTTGGACATTGCCACCCATGGCTACCATTACCTGCCCCAGGTTTTCCACCACGGTTGCCATCGGGGTGGTTCGCACTGCTACTTCACAGGGCTAGGGACCCGGGTTCAATTCCCAGCTTTGGTCACTGTCTATGCAGAGTTTGCACGTTCTCTTCATGTCTGCATGGGTTTCCTCTGGGTACTCCAGTTTCCTCCTATAATCCAAAAGATGTACTGTTTAGGTGAATTGGCCATGCTAAATTCTCCCTCAGTGTACCCAAACCGACACAGGAGTGTGGTGACAGTACTTTCATTGCAGTGTTAATGTAAGCCCTCTTGTGATGCCAAGAAGAAAGCTTAAAACTTAAAAACTTAACACTTGCAGTATTGGCCTAGGCACCACACGATGCTATCACCATCACCTTCACCAGAAGACTATGGGACTTCTCCAAACAGCCTCACAGTTGTTGGAATGTCTCAAACATCCCTTCCTGCAGCCCCTGCCTCTGCTTCTGCATCTCCACAAGTTCTGTGACAACTTTTTCCAATAGCCTGGCATTGTGTCCTTGGATCCAGCAGACCTCTGGCTATCCAATCCCTCTGACATTCCCACTGCCACCGGATGTGAATCAGCAGGAAGTGACCCTGAAGCCTGTCTGCTAATTCCACCCATTGGAGTGTGGTGGATGATATGGTTGATGCCTCTAATATCTGATCAGTGGTTTCCTTGGTGCTTTCCTCCAAGGGTACTGGCAGAATTGCAAGGGAATTTCTGCAGGGGAAACAGGGTGGGGTCACTGACTCTGTAGGGGCCCAGCCTCACCCAGTGTTGCTCTTGCAACAGAAGACACATGGGTGAGTGTTCGGAGGGATGAGTATCTGGGAAACTTGGCACTTATTTGAGAAAGGTCTAAATGGATGAAGGTTTTCTGAATCCTCACTTCTATGGCACTTGCTGACAACACAGTCACTCACAGCTCTCTCAAGTGGCTCCCATGTGAGATCCATCGCCCGTTCCTTGAAGGGAATCAGGAAACAGAACTCTGGGGATTTCACCACCTAAGAGAATTCTACTCAATGTTTCAAGTCTTCAGTTTACAGAAGGATCGTACGATCTCAAAAAGTTAACTGTGTTTCCCTCTCCACTGATGCTGCCAGACCTGCTGAGTTTATCCAGCGCTTTCTGTTTCTATTTTTCAGTTTGTTTTGGTGCTTGTTACTTCCACAGTATGTCAGCCCAGATTCTTCACCTTGTACTTTGGGATAACAAAAATATTGCAATACTGCAACTGAGATGATGCTGATGGTAAGAGCAACATTTTCAAGGGGATTTGTTGTGTTTGTCTTGCCGCATGCCATATTTTCAGTTGTCAGTTCTGCTCACAGAGGTGGGAGCCACACCTGCAAACTGACTGTTTGCACATTATTTGCAATGTCAGTGTCAATAGTTTGACAATGGGAAGGATCTGTCATCGGCAGGTACTAACCCAGCAATGGTTGTGAAACAACATCCTGCATTTTTGATGGACGATTCATGAAAAAGCAAACTGTCATCACTTGCAAAATCAGCAAAATGCTCAGTGTAAATATATTGATTCTCTTAGTGGAAATTACATTCACCTGACAAGTGAGCAAGTGCATTGGTTGAGATTTTATTTTCACATATAGTCATGAAAGAAATTTCTCAATGTATTCATTGAATTTGTTCTCATCCGTCTGCTCCCCTTTCCTTTGACAGCCACTTATAGACCTGTTGTAAAACGAGTTCCATAAATTTTCCATTGCATTCTCAAGTCTTTTGAAATAGACCATTTGATTACAGAATAATATGATACACTCTAGTGTGTATCTGATTGATACACGATTGGTATTTTTACACACAAGCTTATAAAGCAGCATTCTTTTTGAAGTAAAAGTATTCTTTCCATTGTTCCTTATTTAGATTAATATAGGATAAAAAATTTTAAATATTTCCAATGCATATAACATCCTCCAATCTTCATTTAAAATGTCACATGAGCTTCCATATGGCAGACAAGCCACTCATGCTGATTATGAGATAGAAACAAGTTGTCCACATTTTGGATTGTATTTCTCCATAGATGTTTAGGATGCACACCAGAACTATATGAAGCTATAATTAATTAATTAAAGATAGTGGGGGTGATTGTCATTTTGATTTCACGTAGAAACAGGAGTAAATCCCATGTAGAAACAGGAATAAATCCCACTGCTCTGTGCATTGCAGCACCAGCTGAAATTCAGGAGGTTGTGCCTATTCCCACTAGAGAGGCTGGCAACATAACGCTGAGGTGGCTACTGTGCATGTGCTGATCTGTCAGAGCCAAGATTGGTGCATATGCAGTGGCCCCACACTGCTGGCTTACTGACCCTCCTCATAGCCCGATCGCTGACTCCCTGGATGTGTCTAGGCCAGCCTTGACTACCCTTGCCCCCACCGTCCGCTTCAATGCTTCCCCCCACCCTTGCAGCTCCTGTTACCCTACCCTGCAGCTCTGACCCCCCAGCAGGCTGCCACCCCTCCACCCCGATGTCCAGACCCAAGCAATGGCCTCTCTCTCTCTGTCACTGATCCTGAGTGCAGAGTGGCAAAGGGACCTCCCACCCCCACTGATCGTCCCAGAGGCTCCACCATCACCAGGCTCTGTCCACATTATGCACCATCCCTTTGATATTGGCCAATGTCCAGTGGGCAGTGTCAACATGCTTCTGGGCATTGGCACTTTGCCCCTTGGGCAGTGCCAGGGGTCCAGGTGGGCACTGCCAATGTGGCAATGCCCAGAGGCACCCCAGTCCTTGGTTCCCGATTCTTTGGAAGGCCTTGATAGCCCCTCTTCATCCCAGCAGATCGAGCCACCAGCTTCTTGCAAGTGGGGAGGTATAGTAAACCCCACTGGAGTAAACACTCCTGGGGTGGGGGTGGGGGGGGGGGGGGATGCTGGGGGAGATGCCAGCGTGCCTGGAAATTTCAGTCCCGGGCCAATAATGATACTTAAAATATATGGTAGTACTTATTTAAATCATTTGTGCATGCCAGTTACTGGCAGTGGAAATCCAGTTTCCAGAAACACACAGAGGCCTTGGTGCCTGGCGAGGAGCCTGTGAAACGGCCTTTGCATGAGTCTGTCAGCCCACTGAGCTACAAAAGCAGGGACAAAGGGCTGGGAGAATCACCCTCCCCCCCCTCGCCCCCCTCAGTGTCTTGTTTTTATGGGAGGACTGTTTTCCATTTTGATGCACCTTGTTTGTTGGCTTGCCACACACTGAAGCCTCCCAGCAACATGTGGCCCGACCAAGAAAAATCCATCACCAGCAATTTTTTAAAGAGATCATGCGTCACAGCTGAGTGAAATAAAAGCAAAATATTGCAAGGCTGGAATTCTGAAATAAAAACAAGAAAAACAAGAAAAGAAGAAAATGCTGGAGAAGGTCAGCAGGTACTGGAAACATCTGCAGAGAGAGAGAGAGGTAGAGTTAGCATTGTGAAACTGTATGACAAAGGGTGGATCATGTCACAAGCATAGGGAATGTTGAAAAATTACTTCTACATTAATCTAAATAAGGAGCAATGTAAAGAGGACCTTTCCTTCAAAACGAAGGCTCTCACCAAGCTGTCATCTAATCCAGCTTAAACTTAAACCTCAAATTGAGGTGTGGACAGCACTGCCTCTGGCTGTCATGGTCAATGTGCCTTTTAAACTTTTATGCCAGGTACTCCTACTGTGCTATAACAGTATACATTGTACTCCAGTGTTATATTTTCCTTTAACATATTTTCAAACACACTTTTTTTCCCTTTGGGGAATAGTGGGGAAGTGCTGGAGGGATTCCCAAACTGATAATCAGCCTGCTGAGCTATGTTATGAATGTTTTTCCCATGGCTAACAAATCCTGGCATTGGACATGAACTCTGAGCTTTTGACCCAGAGATAGGGACACCACCATTGTGCAACAAGAGTCTGAATGTTTTTCCTGCCAGCATATTTATCTTGTTGCACATTCTTTACATGCAGAGCAATTAAGGTTTTAACATTCAGCGAGGGATTGTGAGTCCTCCATTGCCATTTGCAGAATTGATGGCGGAAGCTCGAAGTCGCAGATCTTGCTGGCAAGGTCGCGGCTTCTGATTTTCTCCACCATGCACTGGCAATGTGATCAGTTTCATGCCCACAATGGGGATTTACATACATTTACATGAATTTGAATACAATTAACATATTCCCTCACTGTATATTGACCTCTGCTATATATTGCAGTTTACAAAGGTTCACCCAGATGTGACCCCTCCGAGAGCGTAAAGGTCCATATAGCCCCTAGAAGAGAGGGATATTGCCATGCAGTAACTTGGCAATGCCCCAGCCACTGACTCTGGCATAAATTGCCACTGTCAGGTTGCCACATGTCAACCTGGTAATGCCAAGCTGGCAGTGCCAACCTGTGCCAAGGGGTAGAAGCCCAGTGAGAACCTCATTGAGGGGAATAGGGGGTTGCCAGCCTTGATTGTGAGAGATCAGGGTTTGATATTTAGGGGTAAGTTCAGGAGGTACCAATATTGACTGTTGAGGGCAGTGGGTAGAGGTGTTGACTTCAATGTGGTGTGGGGTGCGGGGGGTGCTGAATGCCAACTTAAATTGGGGGCTGGAGAAGTGCACCTCTGATATGGGGAGAAGTGCTGGTTCCAATCGAGAAGGATGCAGGTTAGATTCCTGGCTTGGGTTTCTGTGGAATTTGTACATTCTCCTTCTCCCTGTAACTGTGTAGGTTTCCTCCGAGTACTCCGGTTTCGTCCCACAGTCCAAAGATGTGCTGGTTAGGTGGATTGGCCATTTTAAATTGCCCCTTCGTATCAGGGGACCACCAGCTAGGGTAAGTGCATGGAGTTATCGGGATAGGACCTGGGTGAGATTGTGGTCGGTGCAGACTTGATGGGCCGAATAGCCTCCCTCTGCACTATTGGATTCTATGATTCTACAGACCTGACACTTCCATGGTGAAATGTGGGTTGCATTATTTATGTACTGATCAGGATAGCCCTTACAAATGCCACCCTGATCTGAGTGTAGCCCAGCTTTGCAATAGTGTGTAGGCCCTGCCCCCAGCTGTTTTTGTTTGGAGTGTGGTAAGATCTGGAGAGAAAAAAACAATCTTGTTTCTCTGGTGAATAACACACCATTTTTCTCACTGGAACCAAATTCTGGTATGATCCACTTATTGAGTTTTACTGTAACTATTGATTTTTATTGATTCAGTAATTATAACTCAATTAAAGATCACTAATTATTCAATTGTCTGTTACGGACTGGTAGCTAATTAATGCAGTAAGATTTAATTAATACATTTGGTTAGTACAAGATACAATGGTTCAAAAAGACAGATTACGGAAAACAGTAGCTTTCTTTCTTACTAATCTTGGTTGGATTGAAAAATTACCCTGACTTTTGAGTTGGACTTTGGCAGAATATGACGTCCTGTAACTATTGAAAATTGGAAAATAATTTTGTTGTTTAAATAATTTCTGTAGTTTCTAGTGAAAATAAATTTATACAATGTTCATTTTTAAAATGTAAATCCACCCTTTACAATACAACTATCTGTTACATTGATTCACGAATGATGATAACTTAATCAGGTTCATTACTGAATAACCATATGTTTCATGACTGACTTTTAATACAAAATCAATACAAAGCTAATAAAGATAAGTTATAGAAAGTGAAAAGGCAACAATAAGTCTGATGTTAAAAAATTAGAGTGGCTTTCTTGATCCTGTTACTGCTGTGTCAGTTCAATTAACAAGGCCGCATACACAAGAAGAACAGTTGCATCTTGTTCCTCATTGACAGCAAAGTACAATAATAGAGCATTAGGCTTTGCCTGCATCGTTTCGCAAGTTTGCAAAGTATTATACAGGCGGCACAGTGACACAATTGTTAGCATTGCTGCCTCACAGCGCCAGGGAAGAAGGTTAGACTCCTGGCTTGGGTCACTGTCTGTGTGGAATTTGCACATTCTCCTTTCCTCCAGGTGATCCGGTTTCATCCCACAGTCCAAAGATGTGCAGATTAGGTGGATTGACAATTGCCCTTTAATGTCAGGAGACCAGCTACGGTAAGTGCATGAAGTTATGGGGATAGGACCTGATTGTGGTCGATGCAGATTTGATGGCCCGAATAATCTCCCTCTGCACTGTTAGATTCTATGATTCTACAGACCTTATATGTTATCCATTAGCTGGCTAGCATTTTTGTCAAATGAAAGTGAATACATTTTCTTAAATTAGAGCTGGTTTGCAATGATGTTAGAGCATCTTTCAGATCTGTGTCATCTTTTCTGGTAGCAATTATTATTCTTGAATTCTGTGTCACCTTTATTCCAGTCAAGTTGTTAAGTTAAAGCTGCTGGGCAGAAAAGACTATCTTCGTCAAATGCCTCCTGTCAGGAACTCAGATATAATTGCAGGGCTGGTTGACATCAAGAGCCATAATGCCACAACAAACGTGATTGGACAAGCAGTCTGCATTTCAAGCACCACTGCCACATCCTGACTTGTTCCAGAGGAGTTTTGCAGTACACTCCTCACCAGATATTCAAGTTTGTAACATGTGCTGCAATAATTTTAATAATGAGCAACCAGCCTTTACCACTATCTAGATAACAAGAGATGCAGCAGGATGAGGGGGAGGAGGAGAATCAAAACCACATCAGCCAGCATTTCCACCGGCAACGGGTGGAGTCCAATGCATATTCTTAAATAAAATTTGTAATGGGCACTTAGGTGCAGATGCCATTTCAGTTTTCATGCATGGTGCTTTCATCAGTTCCTTAACCTACTGACCCCACAGATCGTAGGTGATACTAGTTGGGGTGGCTATTTCCAGTGATATTGAAAGAGATAGTCAGCTGATTGCAGGTTAAATGCTAGAAAGATTTGGGAGAAATTTGTATTTTATTCTTACATTTTCCTTTACTTAGAAAATTCCAATGTATTTGTTGTTGCTATAGGATGTTTCAATTCTTAAGGGGCTTCAGGTCATTCTGTTTTACAAAAAGGGGCATCCTTCTGATAATTTCACTTGCCTGAGGAAGACACAAGAGTGTTGAAAGCTCGCTTTTTTACTATCAAATAAATCGGTTGGATTAATAATTGGTGTTGCTAAATTCTTACTGAGTTCTTACCACCCCAATCCAACGCCGGCAATTTCACTCTGATCATAGGAAAGGGAGGTGATTCAGGAGGAAGGAGAATTGAAGGAGAACTGCCGCTACAGGCTGAGCAACTAGAAGAATGCATATTCATAAAATTCGATACCTCCCAGCAGAGAGTACATGTCTATGATAACCCTTGAGGGGAGGTGATGGCCCAATGGTATTATTATGAGACTATTAGTCCAGAAATGCAGTTAATGTTCTGGGGATCCAGGTTCCCAGAACATTAAATTAGCTAGTGTTTTAATTGTACTGAAACAGCTTAGCTAGGGGATGCAGCAAGTCCTGAAGCACAGGTCTTCAGGACTATTGCTGGAATATTATTGGGACCCATAGCCTTTGCAGTATCCAGTGCCTTCAACCATTTCTTGACATCACACCGAGTGAAACAAATTGGTTGAAGACTGATATCTCTGATGCTGGGGACCTCCAGAGGAGACCAATATTGACCATCCACTCAGCACTTCTGGCTGCAGAATGTTAAGAATGCATTATATTTGACACTGATTAGCTGGGCTCCTTCATCATTGAGGATTTGTGGACCTTCCTCCTCCAGTGGGTTGTTGAATTGTCCATCATCATGTGTGGCTGGATGTAGCAGGACTGCAGAACTTAGATCTGTTCTATTGTTTGTGGAATTGCTTAGATCTGTCTATTACTTGCTACTAATGCTGTTCGGAATGCAAGTACTCCTATCTTATAGCTTCACTGGTTGATACCTCATTGTAGATATTCCTGGCATTGTCCCTGCACTCTTCATTGAATAAGGATTGATTCCCTGGCTTGGTGATAATGGTAGAGTGAGGGATATGCTGGGCCAAAGCTCAGTTTGGGTACAACCAGTAAGATTACACAGTGTGGTTGAACACCATTGGAACTGCACTCATCCTGGCAAGTGGAACATCATTTCTCAGCCCAAATCAGCATGTTCTTTATGCCTTATTGTCTATAGACATGGACTGATTCATTACCTAATAAACTGTGAATGGAACTGAACACTGTGCAATCATCATGAATATCCTGACTTCTGACCATATGTTGGCAGGATGGTCATTGATAAGGCAGCTGAAAATGTGGACACTATCCTAAGGAACTTCTACATCAATGACTTTGGGCTGAGGTGACTGGCCTCCAACAACCAACTTCTTATGCTAAGTGTGATTCCAGACATTGGAAAGTTACTTTCTGACTCCCTGTAACTTCAATTTTACTCAGGCTTCTGGTGTCACTGTGTTGCTGTGATATCATAGGCAGTCACTGTCACTATCTGGAATTCAACTGTTTTATTCATGTTTGGGTCAAGGCTAAAATGAAGTCAGAAACTGAAAGTTCCTGGCTGTACCCAAAGTGAGCATTGGTGAGCACGTTACTTGTAAGTGCTCATTAGTTTAGGTTCATTGCGCTGAAGTGATTTGGCTACAAGTTCATTAAGTGTATAGACGTTGCAGTTGATGTCTTTGATGTGTCACAACATTGCTATCTCAAATTATACATAATTATCTAGAAACTTATCCGCCTGTGGCTTAGAATTCTATTTGAGTCTAGTTTCCATTTCTTTGTAGAAATTGAATAATGCGGTCATCTCAAGACAACAATGCCATTTTGTTGCATTTTAATTTACTGGAAAATGTTGTAAAACGAGTCTATGAAACAGAAGCTATCGCTCAATATAATTACAGAAAATTACTTTGGCAAACATGCTTTGAATATTAAGGGTATGTTACTATATTTATTGATTTTATTTTAATTTGTTTTATAAATTAGGTAACAAATTGACATACTCCTTTATTCGACTTGCTTTTATTATTTGAAAACTAAAGGGAAATGTAGAAACGTTTTCCAATTAACTTGAAAAAATGAACCATATAATTTGTAAACTATTGTAATAAGCAAAGAAACAAAACATTTAAACCTGATATGTCACACAAAACATTGTGCTAAATCGTGTTCAATGGATAAGAATATAATTCTAATCTGTTAGCAAAAACATGTTTTAAATTACAATTACAAGTGTTAAGAATTGTTACACATACATAGCCTATTATCTACCACGTACAAGTGTTTGAATGAAACATTTACATTTAAATCCAGCACAACGCATGATTTGCCTTACGATATAAAATCGATTACGAACTGAATAAAAAAGCTGAAAACGATAATATAGGGGAATTGATTGATTTTTCAAATCAGTTGTGGTCATCAGTTTCGACCTCATTATGGTTAGTTTTCAAAACAAACCTTAAATCACAAAAGTGTCAGTAAGTAATTTATTTGATCGAACCAAAGCTCGGTTTGCAAAAAAGTTACAACACATTTTAAACGCTAATTTAAACATGCTGCTGATGTAAACAACCATGGATTCCTGAGATAAGTATTGCATTACACTCTTGTGGAAGATCTGTATATTCGATCTTTGACACAACTATAATAAAAGCCATATGGCTTGTTGTGTCCTCGGTTTTTCCCCTGCCTAGATGCAGCTGACAAGAGGAAACGTTCTACCTGACTGTGCTCAACTAGACCTTTGTCCTCTGACCATGGACACAAATGTAATGAGTCGTCTTTCAGAACATCGTTGAGAAAGATTTGGCTAAAATGCAGATTTTTTTGGAGAAACTTAAAAGAAACATTGGCAAAGATTTTAGCAATGATTAACTTTGAAGTGTTCACATGACAGTTCAAACTATGGACGGTGATCCATTTATTGGCAGAATGTTACGATCCAAGGTAATGTTTAGCCATTAATTGCTCTTTGGAGTGAAGTATCAACGTGTAGCGCCAGGGTAATGCCAAGCTGCCACCAGGTGGGTGGCTCACTGGCGCATACAGGTATGCTGCCCTCGCAGCGCCCGGGCCACACGATCCAAGCACGTGAGCTCGGTGGGCGCGAGCGGCGCCCGCTGCACCCCAACCACTCGGAGCAGCGCTACCAATCGTCGCCCCGCCCCCACTCCAATCTACAACCAATAGCCGGCGGCGCGGGGGGGGGGGGGGGGGGGAGACAGAGAGAGAGAGAGAGCAGGGCGGGGCGCGGCTCTCTGGGAATTGTAGTCCCCATCCCGCAATAGAGCCGAACTACAACTCCCAGAGTGCCGCGAGCCATACATGCGCACCGAGGCGGCCGCTGTCGAGGGTGGCGGGGAGGGGTGAAACAGGATGATGTCACCTGCAGTGAGAGGAAATTGTTAAAACCCAATCCTTTTGTAAAGAAGAAAGAGAGGTGGTGGAAAAAAATATGGACGTTGCTGTACGGATGGATGGAATTTGTTGGTGAGCAATCTCTTGTGGCTTACACCCTCCCCCTTCATCCCAGGGTGGGGAGGGGGGGTGACATTTTGCAGCTGAGCTTTTTTATTATTTCTGAGGAAGGGGGGGGGGGGGGGGATGTTCAGGTTGGTGCCGGGCTATGGGGTGGGAGCTCGGGGCATCGGGACCCCTGTGTGTCTGTGCGAGGTATTGTAAGGGCCACTCACTCCTCCCTCGACAAAAAGGAAACGCCGGCAGTTTGCGGGCTTGTCTCCAGGCAGCGCCCAGCACTCACTCTGCCCCCTCCACCCCGAGGGCTTTTAAAACCCAAATTCCACCCATTCGCAGCTGTTACTTTCTGTCTTGCAGAGAGGAGTTTTGTTTTTTTGGCGGGGGGAGTGGTTGGTGGTAGATTTTCTGCCGGGGAGATAGCGAAGAATGTCTCAGTGGTCAGGCTGATTCTGATTCACGGGAATTAAAACGCCAAGCCCACATGTCAGAAATCATTAATCTTTCCCAGTTCTATCCTGCAGTGGGTCTTTTGTTTGTCAGCCCCGGTGGATGCTTTTTTTTGTTGTTGAGGTGAAGTTAAAAGCGTTGGAGTGAAGGTTTTTTTTTTAAATGGACCTTGAAGTGGTTTCGATAAGACGGCAATAATACAAAGCCAGTGATAAATAATTTCTTTGTATCGCACGTCTCAAAGAATGCTGCTGTCTTCAATATTGGAGGAGTCTTGGGGACTGGGATTCAATGAAGATAAGTCACCTGTGAAGGGATTTCATGTCTCTTGTTCAGAGTGCTCTGCCTCCACCCTTTATGTGTGGTGCCGAATGGAAACGATAGATTTGAAACAGCTGGGAGGGTCTTGCTTTGTAGTTTGAGCGTGGGCTCTACCCTGGAATCATAGGAGTGAACTCATTGTTTGAACTTTTGTCAGACTTGCGCCTAACAATATTGAAGGACCGGCAGTCGAGAAAACACTCGCTTCCGATCGAAATTAACTAGAAATGTACGTACAAGTCCGCCAGTTTTACCATGCCTTTGGGGAGGGGGACAATATTGGGAGCAGAATTGCCGCAGTTCAATATGACTGGGAGGCGTGTACTCTAAACTAGGTTCAGAGAGCCTGGCGAGGATTGGCGTATGTGTGTGTGTGTGTATGTATATATATATTATAGATATATAGACACACACACTGCGGTCAGATATGTGCTTGGATTACGCGATCGAATGGTAATTTTGGGTGTGTCCGATTTGAGAGTGAGGTCACTGGAGGAAAAGGTTTAACAGGATCAATAGGCATGGCTTCGTAAAAGGAAGAGGTAAGAATTTGCTACGGAATATAGGTGGACATTCTGACTTACACCCCTTAGTAACTGCGTTAAAGTCCATTTCAGACGACTAGGATTGAATTGGAGACAATGAACACGGTACGATTTTACAATACGGGCGTAGGCGAAATCTTCTGTCTTCGTGGACAGATGTTTTGGGTGAAGGTTGTTTACCTTGGTACGGAAAACAATGTCAGATCAGTCAACACTGAATAACACACTTGTCTGGAATATACAAAGCAGATGTTTATTTTTAAAGCAATTTGGACATTTTAAGCCGGCGATGACGACATAAATTAATGCATTGGTGGGATTACTTGATAAGGGCATTTGAAGATTTTAATCTCTACGGTAATAGGTCAGAATTTTGGAACCAAATTCCCTCTCTTGCAAAGCTTGCGATGATTTGTTAAAGGAATACAGTAAAATCCCTGGTCAGTGGAATCCTAGAGAATCCACCTCAATTCATGTTTAAGCGGAGCTTCTTATTAGTTGAAGAGACCCCAATCTCATGAATGTCTCTTTTTCAACCTGTGTCTCCGAATGTTGTCAGTGCAAATGCGATTACAGATCAAGTGTCAGATCAAGTCCAAGATGGACTGCAATGTCTTAGTTTGTCAGATCTTGTTTGTTCCTTTTTTTTTATTGAATTAGAATCACTTGGATTTTGAATTTGGTTTTTGGAGCAAGCAAGGAATAGATGTTGATTTTCCTGGTCCATTTCATAAAGTTACATTGGTTTTGTAACTTTAAGAATGGATTTAAAAAAAATTATATAAAAAAAAACCAGTAAAGCAGCAAATGTGTAAACTGTCTTTAATTTGATCATACCTTGCCAAGATTTGACCTTGCAAAAACTGGGAGTTAGGTCTTGGGAAAGAACTCTGGTAATCTTTTTCTGTTTAGTGTACTGCTTTTGGATATGAGTGACATAGTCAAGTGAAGTGTTGATGTTTTCATGCTGCATTGTGAAATCCCAAGCATCGCTATCACCTTTGCAGCATTGGCTAGGATAACTGGTGGGCATTCATCTTCAGGATCATTTGTCTCTGCATCTATGATGGCATAATCAGTTAGTTTAATCATGCACCAACCATCTCCACGCAACTTTCTCTAGTTGTCTCTGCTAGAATTTCCACTTTGGTCTCCTGCAGCTGAGCAAATTGACCCGTCATCAGGTTTGCTGGCCTCATTCTCAACATCTTGCATAGCCATAACCTGTTGGGACCGAGAGTGATGGAAACAGTTTGCAACTGTGGTTTGCATTCATCATGAACTTTACCTCTGGAACAGTTGAATTGTAATTCTTTTTATCGATGCCCTCTAACCTTAGAGATCAGGCGCTATGCTGTCAATAGTAGGCTTTCAGGTTTCTAATCACTCCTGATCCACTGATTGGAGTTTGGCTGTAGTGTTGGGAGGCAAAAACATCAGCTTGTTGTTCTTAATGTTGGGGTGTGCAGGCACTTGTCTATAATGATGATGTTCCTTTTCTTTTGCTGATATATTTTGTCCACTTTCCTGATCTTTGCATCAAAAATGCTGGCGGTCATCCAGGCAGTTTTGTTAACTTTGTACTGCATAACATTTGCAAAGCAATGTGGCTTCATGAACTTTGCTTTCACAAGAAGTGGCAGCTTTTCATTGCCACCCATGTTAGCACAGACCAAAGCAGTGGCCCATTCCTTGCTCTGCTTTTCCTCTGACAACACTTTTTAACTTTCTCACAGGTTTAGCCATAACTCTCAGGTTTTGCGCCATAACTCTCAGGTTTTGCACCCTAACTCTTTACACATCAGTTTGGGGAAGTTATCAGTGTCAGATGATGGCTTGCCCAGTGTTCCATGGTTTTCATGCTTTTATGTAGCTTAATTACATTTGGTTGATGTAATTGTTTGACAGGGTTCGACGAATTCCATTAATCTGGAGATACTAGTGTGGAAATCTTCGCTTATAACAGGTATCATTCTACGGACTTTGCTATTCTACTGGCAGGATGGTTAGTGACTTTGACAACTGGAATTTTGTGTCATCTGAGTTTGACACATTGCAATTTCACAAGTGTAATCTTCTAAATTACCCCGTCATTCTAAATATTGAAAACGTATAGATTCTTGTATCTCTTGACAAATAATCTTCAATGGCATTCATCAGTTTGAACTAAACACATCTTTCAGAAATGTAGATTGTGCCCTGAATTGTCTGAGCTTTGTTCTCAGTGATTGTAAAAGTAATTTGAATAATATCAACAACTAAAACAATATATTTGATCTTGAAATATAAGGTGTTAACATAATTATAATGTGATACAGGACATGAGGTTATCTTAATTGGAAAGTTTCACATCCACATAACAGCATGACATATTGGAAGAAAGATTACAACTGTGAATGTTTGATGTATTTTAAAAGTAATGATGTCTACTTGGGAAACAGCAATAGCATTCCTTTTGTGAGGCATGTAGATTTGCACTCAGTTTCAATAAATGTATAGCATGATATCAAAATCATGCTAATTTATAGTTGTATATTGTCAGTGTAGTGTTTTGTAAATCAATTATATATTCTCCAGAAAAGGAATTGCTGAACAAAGAGTTTTAAAATGCTGATGGTAAAGGAACTTGGGCCATAAAAGGAGTAATTTTAATTAATTTGATTAGAGGTCATTCTGTTCTAGTATAAATTTTATTTTTCTGTTTCCCCAGGGAAATAAAGACACATGCAAAAAATTTCTAGCAGCACATTGCACAATGCTGATTTCAAGTGTATGGGATTGTCGATCTGGCTGGGAGTAACTGTGTCCTTGTTGCAATTAGATCAGTATTTAAGCACACAGATGCAAAATTCCAACATTTAGGGTCTGTGAACACAGTATTGCACAGGAGCATAAGGATTTTAAGCAGAAATATAAATTTTTTGTTTGTAAACAAGAAAGATGTGAAATTTTTTGCATTTGCTAATAGTGCAGATTTTTCTTCAGTGTTGGAATATATGTTTTATAATTGGACCAAATGATTGCACGTTGGTAATGAATGAACAGAATGGTATTACTGAACTGTATGTGATATTTCACAAATAGTTCATCTGTGTTTGGTGCAAAGCATAGTGTAGTATAAATTGTAGTTATTTAGAATAATGTCGAACTTATCAAGTTATACTAAGACAGTATTTTTCTCTTTGGAGATATCTGCTATTATCAATAATCTTTTCATTGATCTTATTAGAAGTTATTCCTTTTAAATTTTTGCTTCTGGTTTTTTTCGTATGTAACAATCATTACAATGGATGGTCTAAGCTGTTTTTGTTCGTTTTGGTTTAATACAATTTGTAGATAGATGGATTTGTGACCTTGAAGCATACTGATCCTGTCATCTCAATACAAAATTGCAGTGTATAACATGTTTTTATTCTACAACAGTATATTCCATGTGTCAGTCACTGTTTCTGAAGAAGACTTTGTTCTTCCATTTGTAATACCACTGTTTAAAAATACTTTCAACTACAGAAAGGCATTTCTTCTTTACTTCCAAAAAGATAAGGATTGAAGAACTACAGTTTAATTATTTTGAAATTGAGTTCATCTCCCATTTTTGAGTACACCTTGGGTATCTGTTACATGAGTTGTCCTTTCAGACTTCCTTTTGGAGACGAGAAAAGGATGCTGATTTATTTGGCCTGCTGGCATGAAATACAGATGCGCTGCTGCAATCAGAATGTGGTGATAAAACACTCGGACACCACTCCATTATGCTGTCTCACCAGTTTTGCAACCCATGAGCACTGAGTCCCTGTCATTCATTTTTTGCATTCTTCCCTGGAGGCATCATGAAGACAATGCAACCAGCAATCAACAGCTAATGTGACTGATAAGGAACTGTTGCAAGGAGGAAGGAAATAAAATTAGATTGGGGATTATTAGAATAGTCTGTTTTCTCATTCTATCATTATGATGCATTGCTGGTTAGGGATGCAATTAACGTATCACTAGTACAAAACTATTCTCAGGGTCTACAGCTGTTCGTGAAGGCAGCTCACCCCACTCTTTTCTCAAGAGCATCTAGGATGGGCAATAAATGCTGGTCTGGCATGAATATGAAGCACTATAACTCAGACTACCGAGTACACTAAACAGTGAAATGTAAGATTCCTCCAGTAGAAGATTTCATTCCTCTTTTATCAAACTTGCAATGGTGTTTTAGGGTTGTTGCCTCCCAATCAATGTTGGGAGCAGGAAGGCTTAAATATAGTGCAGGTTTCTTCAGTTTTTTTTAACTTTAAAGAAAATAATTATTGGATAGATCTTTTGCATGGATGGTGCTGTATAAGTGAATTGGCATAGTGGGCTTTTAAAAGCAGCGCAAAAGATTGAGAGAATTTGCATGAACTGATATCTTGACATAAAACTGACAAATCTGTTTCAAGTGAATATCCTTTATTTTAAAGAAAAAGCACTATTCTTAAACTGTTACTACAATGAAGATTTCACCAAAATTTTGGATCAATATTTCAGGCAAAACGTTTCAAAACATTCTGGTTTTCTCCAGAGATGCTGCCAGACCTGCTGAATATTTTCAGCATTTTGTTTTTGTCTTCTAAGCTAAGACCTAAAGCATTTTTAGATTCAAAAGCATAATCTTCTCTCACTGATTTTAAAGGAAACAGGTTTTTAATTAAAAGATAAGCATTAACTCAGATAAACAATACCTTGGAGTAGGTGAAAAAAATCTTAAAGAAAATCCAAAACACAAGGCAGTAGAGAATTTTGGGAAAATGATTTTGTTCACAAAGTTGTTTACTTCTCTTTACTTTATACACTGAATTTGTAATATTTCCTCCTAGCCCTAAATTAACCTGACTTATTCCAAATATCATATACAAGCTTTCAGTTGGTGTGGCCTGTGTGTGACAGGATTAACGTATTTGAATCTTGGCTGCTCAAAATTTTCAGGCAAATCATTGGATGGCCAATAAATTCAGCCTTGTCAACATTATTCATGTCCCAAGAACAAATTAAAAGAAAAACGTGGAAGTCTTCACCTCTGCGGTTACGTTTGATTGTATTGGTACTGTTGCTTGCCCGTGCTGTGAACATGAGAATTTAATTTTTTACTTTTTCAACTGTAGACTATACGCTATTGTGTGTCTACTACGTGGCTCCCATCACTATCAAGGGTATATCTCATCTCATCCTACTTCATTCTTCATTCTGATAATGTCTCTGTTTTGACTTTGATAACTACAGGGGGGAAAGATCAGAGAATGGTGTAGTGATATTCTCATTGGACCAGTGATCCAGAGACAGGGGACCGGGTTCAAATCCCACCGTGCTGAAATTTGAACGCAATTTAAATCTGGAATTGAAAGTCTAATGAATATGAAGCCATTGTTAATTGTCATTAAAAATCCATCCCTTTTCAGGGAAGGAAATCTGCTGTCCTTACTTGGTCTGGCCTACATGTGACGCCAGACCCACAGCAATATGGTTGAATATGACCCTCTGGAAAGGTCTGTTAAGCCACTCGGTTCAAGGCCAATTAGGGATGAGCAATATATGCTGGCCCAACCAGTGACACCCACATGCTATGAACTAATTATTAAAAACCTACAGTCATTAGCTATATATTTTCCTTTTTACAGTATGAAATGGGAAGGTGGTTTGATGACCCATTGCTGACCTTGTGTCAGAACACAGTCTTTGGATGGATATGGTGTTAGATTGTTGTGGCCTGTTCAGTTTTCTGGGACTTTTTTTACTCCTTGCCCCATTTCAGTAAAAATGTTTGTTTTATTTTTGGGGATTTCAAGATGAAATGTTAACTTCCCTTCCTCACTGATATGGGCTGACCTATTTACTTGAAACAATTTTAAATGGTGAGGCACACGTGTGATGTCACCAGAGCAAAAAGTCCATTTGTGATTAAATTATTTAGTCAATAGTTTTTCTGTTGCAACTTCTATCTTAGAAATGGAATGTTGATTACGCTTTGTAGAAATTTCAGTTGCTGAATGAATCATAAAATGTTCCATGAAGAACTTCATGTCCAGAATATAGTAATTAGATTTTTAATGTGATCCATTAACAAACTATAATAGTATTTTAACTACAATAACTATTGTAGATTAACTTCTTGGATGATGAGTAGATGGTAAGACCCACTTTAACTTTCAACACAAATTTTTCTGTTAGTCTTTAAATCTATTTATATCCATTGTTATTAAATTGGAGATTACAAAGCTACTTTGAAATACTTGATGCAATAACTTTTATTGAGACCCTACATGTTTGGGTTCTGCTGGCATTATGTGGAAAGGTAGAACTAAATAATTTTATCATAATTTGTTCAGGAACCTCATCTTTATATTTTGTAGGAATGACAGCTGTTCTGTGAAGGAACAGGATGTGATTTGTCAGCTGAGCATAACAAAATAGATCAGTTTTGCTCTGTACAATGACTTACAGTATTCAGTGAATTGAGAGTTGGAAAATTTCAAAGTATGCTTCCCCCCTATAATAATTTTATGATATTGGGGATGTACATGTATGTACTGGCTAATGGAAAGCAATGGGATGTGGAAAATAATCAGTGACAGGAAGGATATAATCCAAGTTTAAAGAGTAAACAAGCTGCATGTTTCCTGACTGCTCAAATGTGATGTACCATCATTTATATATTTCTGTACAGCAGTTCTAGTTTAGAGTGACAGTGAACTCAAAAGCCTAGACCAAATCGGACCAGGAACTCTTCCTTGTTTGAGCTTAGCACTGAGGAGCACTCTTCTGATT
Organism: Sphyrna mokarran; assembly: GCA_024679065.1. Taxonomy (NCBI): domain Eukaryota; kingdom Metazoa; phylum Chordata; class Chondrichthyes; order Carcharhiniformes; family Carcharhinidae; genus Sphyrna; species Sphyrna mokarran. The sequence continues at coordinate 42,317,177 of JAGIQG010000015.1, forward strand.
TATATAAGGTTGTGTTGGAACTCCTGGTACTTTCCAAACAAAAGCAGATTTTTGTTGTTGAATGTTTTGACAAAACAGGATTCTTTCCTGCATTTTCAAAACGTTGGGAATAGAGCTGTGCACATGCAGAGCCCTCTACTGACAGCAGCAGTGATTCACAGACATCAGCCTTTGAATAACTGCGAAATGTATAATCTCATCATAGTGTAAAATTATATAATCACTGCACTGCTCTATATGTACTATGTGCTACATTAATTCGCAGTTTATTATTGTGTTAATTAATGATGCAAAGATGTATTTCCTATGTTGTGGGTATTTTAGGTTTTATTGCAGCAGTAGTGTATTAATAATTTGCAACTTTGGAATCTGACAGAAGCATTCAAAGTATGATAGTGATCTGTGCCTCACTCCAGCTGAAGTGCTCAATGATTGATGCAGTTCTATATTATCAATATTTAAAATGTCTACATAGTTTTTTAAAGCTCTGGAAGGAAGATTTTAAGTTTGTAGCAATTATTGAATAGGATTTATCGGGAGAGCTATGGCTTTGCTGGATTTCTGTAGGGTGAAGGACTTTGAAAACGACAAAGAGGATAAATAAATTTGAGTTTTAAAGTTGACAAAAGCATGTATGAATATTTCAGCAGCAGATTGAGGTTGAGTTTGAGAGACATAATTTGCCTTTGTGATTGTCAGGATATGAGTCATAAACTCAGCTAGGTTTTCATTAGGGTGTAAAGATTATGCAGTCTGAGATGATGACCTGGGAAGGGGATGGAGTTTGTAGTAAAAGATTGGAATTTGTGGTGGAGCTTAGAATGATGGTTTCTCAATTCTTATTGAAAGAAATCAAGGCTGTATTGAAAAACAAAGACAGAGGATGGATTGAGATAATTGGTGATGCGGTAGATCTCAGAATCATCACAATGATATTGATCCCATATCTGTGAATGATGTTGACAATGTGCAGATCAAGGTGTGGAGGGGCCAGCAATTGGTTTGAGATTATTTTGAGAGTAGGTTGAGTGCTATAGCAATGATTTGAGCCAACAAGATGGAACCAACTTCAACAGGTTGGCCTTTTTTAGGTATGCATAGTTCTGCCCCTGGCATGCTTTCACTCAGATTTGGTTTCCTGGCTTGTTGGTAATTGAAGAGTGAGCGTTATGCTGCACCAAGAAGATACAAATTGTGGCAGAATACAGTCCTCCTATTAGCTCATGTTGCCCATCAATGGAATCACAAGATGCCATGTATGTCCAGTTGAGTCCCAAGATCTGTTCTGAATCTAATACAATTATCATAATAGTGTGGCATACACAAGTATCCTCAGTTTTGAAACAGGTTTTAATTTCCACAGGGATTGTGCAATAGTCATTGTTCCAATGCTGTTATGCACAAATCCTTTTTCAACAAAAAGGTTATTGTAGATAAGTTCACGATCAGCCACGATCATGTTGAATAGTGGAGCAGACTCAAAGGGCCATATTGTTACTTCTGTGCCTATTTCTTGCATTCCAATGTGTTGGGTCTCTTGATACCTGCTACAGACTCTGGAGTTGATGCTTGGCAGCTCACTTGTTTTGTTTTTCAATTTTATTCCAGAAATTGAATGGCCTACTAGGCCATTTCGGATGATAGGTAAGAGGCAACCCTCATTGGTGGTGTTATGAAGTCAGATTTAGTCTGGGCCAGATAAAGGCAGATTTTCTTCCTAAAGAATGTTAATGAACTGGATAGGTTCCTACAACAATGTGGCAGTTTCACTAGACTTGGTACTTGGTGAGTGTCCTTATCTGCATACTGATGGTTTTACAGCACAAAGAACAAAACAGCACGGAAAACAGGCCCTTCGGCCCAACGAGCCCGCGCCGCCACCCCGATGTTCCCACCTCTACCCGTGGTCCCTGTCTATGTTTATACATCTATGGATTAAAAACCAAATTTAAGACAATTTAGGGAGAATTTGTTTTGCCAATTAGCCTAAGAGCATGTAAAGTTATTGTCACAATTAGGCTTACACTAACACTGCAATGAAGTTACTGTGAAAAGTAACTAGTCACTACGCCACAATGTTAGGCAGAGAGAATTTAGCATGACCAATGCACCTTACAAAGCATATCTTTTGTACTGTGGTAATAAACTGGAGCATCCAGAGAAAATCCAAGCAGGTACAAGTAGAACTTGCAAACTCTGTAGAGACAGTGATCCAAGCCAATTCCTTTGCGCTTTTAACCATTGTGCAGCCCCCTCTGTTCAAGTGTGGGTTTGACATAGCCGCAAGTCAAATGCAAATATGTTCGGATTCACTAAAAATTTGTTGAGAAGACCTATTTTTAGGTTGGTCTAGGTGCTGACTTTGGCAATAACTGGTATTTGACCTGTTTTCACATATGTGAAATGCATGCTGATGCCCAAGGTTCCCAAAGTGCCAGTTTTATTATAATATGTAAAAATCAGCAGCCAAGAAGATTTGCATAGGTGCACTCTAGTGGTTGTCACTCAATGTAAAAGTATCTTTACTTATGGCATGTAGCTGCATGCATTGCATATTTTAATGACTGGCATGAGATTGGGCTTGAAGTTATGTAAATTCACGTTGTAATGTTTGTCGGCAGAAATGGCTCTACATTTTCCACTTTTTAAAGAAATCAAGACAGTAGCAATGAACTTTATTCGATAGCATAGACATTTGCGATACAAAGGTTGGTTGTTGTTTTTTCCCAGTTTATGGGGTTACTTTCTGAAGATAACAGAACTCCATTATTTGTAATGATTTGACAATAATATGTTTTAAGGTGGGCTATGATTCATCCTCTGAAAGTATGAGGAAAGGTAATGTTAAGAAGCAGCCCCAACAATTTGGGAAATTTTTCTTGTGCAAGTAAAATCATTGCACTCCATGATCAAGTGTTGCAGTCTGTTGCTGAGGGATGTACTGAAGCTTGAGGCAAGTGTTGCAGAAGTGCAATGGGAAAGATCGCTGTCTAAAACCTTTCAGACACACTAAACTGAGGGGAACTGAATCCCCTCAGGCCAAATGACTCATCAAATGCACACAGCGAATATCTCATATCTCAGTTGTATTGAAGCACCTCGGAGTGCAACTTATTCTATGTAAATAACTTTTAAATACCTTTGCACAATTTGTAAGGACCATTTTGAAATGTCTGTCATGTTTCCTTGACTATTGAAGCATTCCAAGTGTTACTTGGTGTATTTAAATAACCTGAATATTTTTGTACTTTTTGTGATGGTAATTTTGGAATATTTGTGATGTGTTTTCAGACGTTTGATGGAAAAAGTATATTTTGCAAAAAAGATTCACTTTCCCTACTTTTATTCCCTCTGTTTATCCTCCCCCTCTCTTTCACGCTGGGAGGGTGTTTCCTGATGAGGGAATTCCCACACCAATTTCAGCATTGTTGGATGACACTCAAACCCATTTATTTAAGAAATGTCTCAAACAGTGAATTAGACAAAAACAAACAAGGCTAATTGGAATTCAACTTTTTGCAGTTGAACTAATGAATGCTGGAACTTATATTGTGGTTCAGTGAGTATTTGAAGAGAAAGATTAATGTTTTGGGAACAGTTTTGTTCTTTTGAAACTGACCCGACTTCCAGATTGTCAGGAATATTTAGTACTTGTTCAGTAAAATGCAAGAGCTCCAAATTTGAATCTTTATTTTGCCTTGAGGGGACATTATATACAATGTCCCTGACCAAAGCAATAACCTATGATTATAATATCTATTTATTTTAATGTTTAATTTAATAAAGGACAGGTGCTGCAGTTGTTTATATTTTGTGTTTAAGGAAATGCAACAACGAGCATTTGAATTGGGATTTAATCTTTTTACGATCAGAAGGAATGGATTTCATTTTAGCTTCTAAAATAGGTAAGCTAATTTCAGGTACAGGTGCTCTTTATACAAAAAGGAGAGAGTTTCAATAATATTCCCAACAATCTATGAACCTGGCAACAAAAGTTGGACATACTCCATTGGATGTGATTTGTATAGTGTACCTGGCACAAACTTATCAAATAGCATGAATTTAAAAATTAATTATTTGTGAGATTTAGAGTAATGTTGACAAATGTTTCTTTAATACTGGAGGTGAGAGCAGAATGTACACACTTTTAAAAGCTTCTGTTTTATGTATTCTATTTCATCAGATTTTTTTTCAGCCTTGTGATCAGTATACGTTTAGTTCATTAATTTGCAGTAAAGATTTATGGTAATTAATTGGCGATTCATCATGACATGTTAATTTTATTTTGCCAGGATCTGTGGTATTACTGCTAAACAGAAGTCAGTTGATGTATTGCTGTTCCTAAACTTAACAGCACTGACATAGAAAAATAAAGCAAAATGAAGGTAGTCATTCAGCTCACCTTGGCTATGCTGTAAATTTCTCCTTTTCAAGTGTATATGCAACTCTCTCTTTTGCAAGTTATGATTAAATCTCCAGCATCATTCAGTTGGCTGTATTCCAAAGCTTTCCTGAAAACTGTATAAAGTCTCATTTCACTTTTCTTTTTGCTAAGTGTCTTAAATCCAACGTAAACAGTTTTACTCTATTACTTTGTCAAGTCTTTTAATATCAGAAATGTACCTTCTATTTAGCTGTCAGGTGCACTGACCTAGTTGTTGACGTGCTCTATAATATAATGAGGATGTGTTGCAGTGAGTATAGTAGCAAATTAGAAGCAGGCAACTCATGACCTGCACTGCGGGGAGATGGAGGCCTGCCTTTGCCAATACATACACTTTGGTGTCAGGAGTTAGTACCTATTTTAGAGAGAGAAACAGTGGCCATAATTCATGTCACTGGGACAGGGATTCAGAGTTATGGTCAATTTAAATCCAGAAGTATAGTCTTCTCTAAAAACTTCAAACAGAAAGCATGCAATTTTTTAAAACATTAAACATTAAAAAATTTTTTAAAGCAGAGCTCAGAGGGGATTGGGTATCAGGCAGGAGAGATTAGAGGAGGTGGTCAGGGGTGGTGAATTGATGATCGTGAGCTTTAGAAAGGTAAGGATAGGATTGGGAGATCAAAGGAGAGTTTGAAATAGAAACACTTAAAATGTGTGGCCTCTCCTAGAAGATCCTAGTTGAAGACTCAATTGTTGAGAGTGGATTGATTATCTACTTCCAACCTGCCCTGTTGGAATACAAGTGAAGTGGATGTGTTTGTGACTTGTTTGGATTTCAGTTTTAGGTTTTTGATGTTTTGCCTTTCAACTGGACTCTATTTTATCCATTAAAGAACAAATATGCATCCAATCTCTGGGAGCCAAAAATATAAATGTCTGATTTAGTTTAATTTTGACATGTCCTAAACTGAAAGAAATTGGTTCAATGTATGGGACTCAGTTTATGAAATTGCAATAACTTGGATGAAACAGTTATGGAAATAATTCTAATTATTTCCTAAAAAGTGTTAATTAGAATAAAAGTATCTGTTTTATGATAGCCAAAAAAATGAGAGCCAACTTACTCGGATTGTGTTTCAACTTAATGTGATGCAAGCAAGTCCATTGGGAACATTCAACTGCTCTCTAACCAATGTGTGCACTTTAAAATGTGACCAGGTTTATCCAAGTTAATTTAAAGAAAGTAGGTGCTGAATTTTAGATTATTTTCTACTTGTGTGAAGTTTTTTGTGTAAACGTTGTCTTCACCAACCCCAAGATTTTTTTGGAAAACCAACCAGTTGTTTGTCCCCCAAATACAAAGTAGTCCACCCTCATTATTCAACAGTTTAAATGGCAGAAAAAGCCCTTTGGCCCTGTTAAGGCTGCACTGCTGCTTGTGAAATACCTGACCTCCCACTTAATCCCATTTTCCAGCACTTGGCCCACAGCCTTGAATGTTATGACGTACGAAGTGCTCATCTGGGTTGTTAATTTACATTTGTTCTTTGACAAACTGTCATTCAGGGCTCAAATCAGCATTGTGTGATTACTGGTGTCACTTATCCATAACACTAACACTACAAATAGATTTCTCTTTTCTTTGACTGGAGTGAATCCAAGTTCTGTTCTGTTTGTATTCATAATTTCTTGCAAACTATATTTAGTATCATTGTTCTGATATTGCATCTTTCTTAATTGTCATGTAGTGTTTTAAAAGAACTCTTGGGATTGAGGAGTTGATAATATTGACTTGATGTTTATTTTGCTGTTAGTGTTTGTACAAAAATCTTTGGGTTTTACTTGTTTCTGTTTTGAATATGTATATGACTTGAAGGGCTGTAAGGTCATCAGGGTTGAGGGAGAAAATAGTATTTGCAAATTACTGCACCATATGAAATATTAGCTCTATGCATGCTATTTGTAAAGTTGTGTTTTTGCAATAAAGTTTTTAATATTGCTTTTTGTTCTGTTGCAGATTTAAAAAAAAATTCCCATTCTTTCTTAAAGTTTGCCCTCTGTGGCAACTGATCTTTCTAAGAAGAGTCACAATTTAAAACAACAATTGCTATATTATTGTAATTCGAACTTGGGTGCACCAGATATTGTTCTGGAGTATTACAGCATGGGTTCGCATTTAAGGAACTAATCTGCACCATTCTTTTGATCAGAGATCATTTTGCTCTTCAAATCACCTTTTTCCTCTGTTGCATATGAAGGACAATTAGAATCTTGATTCCTATTTTGTCATCTTTGATTTTATAAATAGGTCTGCTGAGCTGCAATTGAAGCAGTAACCTCCCCTGTTGCCCTGTTAAGTACATTCAAGTGGTTTGTTGTATTGCCAGAGTAGGCTGAGCATCAACTCCTTGTGTTGCCCAGTGCACAATGCAGTTTTTATAATTACAGCATTTCCAAATCTGCACAGCAGTCTGTGGTATAACTCTTGAGCCTCGCTCTTTGCCTAAACTGCATACTATGCCAGGATTATTCTGGAAAGGCAAGATTACACCTTTTTTTTTTTTCTTTTCCTACCTCTCTCCCTCCCCTCCATTTTCCTTGTGTAAAAAAAAAAAAGTGCAAATAATTTATGATCTAATTTTTGGTGCTCATTTCTGTCTGACTTACATCCTGTGAGATACCTCTTGTGTAAAATGCTATTTAAATGAAAGTTATTAGTTTAAGTGGAGATGGGAATATTTGAGCAAAATAAATATCGGATTTTTACATTGGGTACAACACAAAATACCAATGTATTTGCTTAAATGTAAAAGTACCAAGAGGAGTATTTTATGTTGAATTCAGTTAGAGCAGCCTTTGTGTTAAAGGGTTTCTCAATGGCAGAGATGAAAAACAGCTGTGACATTCCTAATTCAAACTGGATGTTATGAAGTAGAAGTGGATATCCAAAATAGAAGAATGGTCTCAAAGACCTCTGCTGCTTGTTAGCTAGAAATACTTTTGACCGTGGATTCTTAATAATGAAGTAGTTAATCGTTATGCACTCTAAACTCCTGTCTTACATGACTTAGATATGGTTTTAATTAGGCAGATTAACCTCAACTTATGATTGAGCTTGGATAAGGAACAATTAAACCATTCTTTATCGCATCAGAATTTTTTTCAGAATGTGCTAATTTGTTAGTTTTATTAATATAGCCTAGTTTAGTAGGCTGCTTTTTTTAAAAATATGTCTATCCACTCCAGTCTTTTTGGTTAAAATTGTACAGACACTTAGTACAGTCTTCCTTGCCCTGTAAGGCATGTGTCAATCTTTATCACGTTCAAATTCTTCATGGTGCAATAAGTAGTCTGACATCTGTTTCTGGCACTGCTCCAACATGTCTTGTTTCAGGGTTGATAATGTACAGATAATTCAAAATAGTGTACTGATTTTAACTAAAACTAGAACATCTTTTTGTGGTAGAATAGTGAAAAAATATATATTTTTTTGAACCTGCATAAGATGCAGACAGTGGCTTTGGGCAGAAAATCTTTATCCTTGTCCAGACAACCATATAAAGTGGTGCTAACAGTATAAGTATCCATCAAGTAGACTGCAACAAATGGACATAATAGCAAGTGATTCTGATGATCCATGTATTGGTTCCAGTGAGTATAGAGGAGAATTCAGGCAATTAAATTGAGATGGAGAAGCAAAATAGCCTAGCATTTGCATTTAACTCTGTTTCAATAACTGAAGCGAAAAAATGTTCTTGGTCAAATCTTAATAGGTAATTTGTAAGTGTAGAATTCAGCATTTGAAATTTTATGTAACAATTTTGCAAAAATTCTTTGAATAAATCAAATGATGTGTATAATCTTGATGCATGTTGCAGTCTTCAGAGACCTGTGTTACCAGTGAAGATGTCAGGAGCATTCAGTTGGAGTCCCCTCAGAGAAAACTTGATTTACTGTGACCCAATTATCAATGCTGCTCATATTTCTGCAGGGCAATCTAGTTGCACCAAAGACGGTTCCATGCCTGATATTATTCATATTATGGAAATGGACATATATGTGTGACAAGTGGGCCGGAATGCTAGAAGTAATATACATACTCAGTTTGAAGCAGTGAGGTAGGTGAAGCCCTCAGTTCTTTTATCTAGCTGTTGCTCTTGCCATGTGGCTTAAGAGCAATTGTCCAGTTTTGAAGTGAAGAACAGCTCCACACTGAGCATAAAGATACCTTGATCATCTTTTAAATTTCGTTTCATTGAAACACATTTGTTCTTCAGAAAAACCAGTCCTGTTTTTGTGAAGCCATTCTTACTGTGACTAAAGCATTTTTACTATGACTTTGAATAGTTTAAGGATGTTCAAATTGGTTTTGGGATGAGGAATTGTTATGGCATCAAACTTTTTCATTTTGATTCCTTGGAAAATATTCTGCATGGATGTAATTTCTGGAATGGCTATGAATTGTTCCTCATGGGTTTATCTGCATGTTTTGAGCTTGCTTTAATTTTTGGTTGCTGTTATAACTTTTTTTATTTTCATTGGATATGGGCATTGCTGGCTAGTGCAGCATTTATTCTCTAATTTGGAGGTAATGGTAACTTACCTTCTTGAACCATTACAGTTCATATGGTGTAGGTACATCCTCAATACTGTTTGGAAGGAAGTTCCAGGATTTTGTCCTGGTGACAGTGAAGGAATGATATATTTCCAAGTCAGGATGTTATGGCACAGAGAGGATTTTATAGGAGTTGGTGTTCTCATGCATTTGCTGCCCTTCTCCTTTTGAGATGGGAAAGGCTGAATGTTTGGAAGGTGTTGTTGCAGAAGTCTTGGTATTGCTGAAGTGCAACTTGCACACTGTTGCCACTGTGTGGTGGTGCTGGAGAGAGTGAATGTTTAAGATGATCTGAGGTGTCAGTCAAGTGGGCTGCTTTATCCTGTGAGGTGTTGAGCTGCATTCAAGTGGAGAGCATCCATCACTCTCGTGAGTTCAGTCTTGCAGAAATGGTGGACAGCTTAGGGGCGTCGAGAGAGGAATTGCTTTCCGCGGAATTTCCACCTTCAGCCCAGTTGTGCCCACAGTATTCATATAGCTGGTTCAGTTCAGTTTCTTCACGGTAATTTCTAGAATGTTGATAAAGCAGTGGTATTGAATGTGACGGTAGTTGGTTGGATTCTCTCTTAATGGTGATGGTCATTGCCAAGCATTTGTGTAGCATGAATGTTACTTGCCACTTATAAATGCTGTCTAGATTTTGTTCCACATGGATATGGAACGATCTCAGTAATTGAGTTGTGTAAGGTGCTGAGCATTATGAAATGATCACTGAATACTCCTGTTTCTGATTTTGTGATAAAGGGAAGGTGTTAGATAAAACAGATTTGTTGAACTAGGACACTATCCTGTGGAACTCAATTGTCCTCAAGCAGCCACTACCGCCTTTTGTGCTAGGTATGACTCCAAACCATGAAGAGGCTTCCCCCGATTCCCATTGACTTCAGTTTTGCTAGAGTCCCTCGATAGTATTTTTGGTCATTTTAATGTCTTGAAGTCAAGGATAGTTACACCGACCTCATTACCAGGAGTTCAGCTGTTTTCATTTTTTTGGAATAAGACTGTATGTCGTGTGATCAGGAACAAAGTAGTTCTGGTGGAGCCCAAATAAGCATTAGTGAGCAGGTTATTGCTGAGTACATGCTACTTGATAGCAGTGGTGATTCCTTCTGTTGGTTTGATGATCAAGAGTAGACTGATGGGGCAGTAATGGGCCGGGTTTAATTTGTCTTGATTTTTGTGAACAGGACATACCTGGGCAATTTTTCACATTGTTGTATTGGGATGACGAGAGGCACAAGTTCTTGAGTACCATGTGTTCAGTACTATTGCTGGAATGTTGTCAGGACTCATAGCCTTTGCAATATCGAATGCCTTTCGTCATTTCTTGATGTCACGTGGAATGAATGGGATTGGCTGAAGACTGGCATCTGTTGCTGAGGTCCTTGACAGGAGGCTGAGATGAGTCATCCACTTGGCACTTCTGGCTGCAGATGGTTGCAAATGCTTCAGCCTTATCTTCTGCTGGGTTCCACCAACATTGAAGATGGGGATATTTTGTGGAAGAGATTCCTTATGTTGATTGAATGTTTAATTGCCTGCCACTATTCAAAACTGTGGCATGGTTGCAGATCTTGGATCTGATCCATTGGTTCTGGGATTGCTTTGCGTTGTCTGTTGCCTGCTGTTTCTGTTTGGCGAGCTAATAGTCTGGTGTTTAGCTTTGTTAGGTTGACACCTCAGTATGCCAGGTGCTGCTGATAGTATAAACATCTGTATTTGTCATTGTACCAGGTTAGCATTGGTAGAGTTGGAGTTATGTTGCTCCATGAGGTTACAAACTAGATGAATACGATTTAAGTAATGCTGATAACCCACAACACTTCATTGTTGTCCAGTGATTTGCTACAGATTTGTTTAAATTCCATCCCATTTAGCACTGTCATAAACAAATTCATCTGTGGCAGTTAGATTGGTGAAGTCAAGTAGTTTTTTTCGCTTTTGAAAATTCCCTCACCAGCTGCTGCTGACCCAGTCTAGCAACAATGTCCTTTAGGCCTTAGCAAGCTTTGTTGGTAGTTGTATTACTGAGTGAACATCCAGCCAAAGAACATTCTGTGCCCTTGCACTCTCCATGCTTCCTTGATTTTGTTTTTTAATCTGCAAGATTGTAAAAGTAGTCTAATTAGTGTTTTGAGTTTCAGTACCTGAATATGCTATAAAAGCAATATTAATATTTCCACATAGAATTGAGGTGTTCTCATTTCATCTTTGCAAAAATGCACTGTGTGGCAAACTTTTTTGGCTTGATTGCACTTCCATTGTTACTTGATTTAACACACTAGTCTTTGTCCCATTCCCTATCCCTGCAAACTCAACCAGCCCAACAAGCCTCTGAAATCTCAGCACCCTTTCTGACCTTTGTATCCCTGATTTTCTTTTTCATTTGGAGCTGGTTCTTCAGTTGTTTCGGTCTTGAGCTCTGGAATTTCTTCTCTAACCTGCTTTGCACATCTCCCCTTTCCGACCTTTGATTAAGATGTGTGTCACCTGTCCTAATATTTTGTGGTTTTGAGCCAGACTTTGTTTCTGCAAAAATCAGCACTGATACTCCAGTACAGCGTGAAGTGCTATCCCTCAGTTGAAACATTAAGTACATTCTAGGTGAATGTAGATTTTCTGAGGATCTTCTGACATAATCAATTTTACTTAAACTAAATTTAATAATCAACTTTGATTTAACAACCTTTTGAATTTATTGAATTAGTGTATTAACTGAATTAGCCAGCATGAGAGAGTTGCTCAATTTTGATTATGGGCAATTTTTTGCATTAACAGACGAGATACTTCAGTCAGTTCCCCTGATTCTGTTTGTCTCCTGCAACCAGCATACAACTTTGATGTTTTTCTGCTTTCTCCTCCTCCTTGTCTTGATGGAGGATTAGTTGGAACAAGTGCGATTTTTGACGTTTAAATGTCAGTGCTTGTTGAGATACTATGTATGATTTGAATATTTTTGGCTGAATTTCAATAATTTTTGCATGATTTGCCAAGGTATGTAGGAATGGGGAGAAAAGAAAAAAAAAATTAAAGTAGAACAATAGGATCGACAGTTGAACCTCTTGATGTGTAATATTTGGAAACAACGGTTGTTATTGTTTAGTGACAAGAAATTCAGAACTATGCTCTGAATTTGGAGTTATTGTGGAGTTTTGAAGCTTTGGAATCTCTTGTTATATCAGACGTTTTACCCATTGAACTTGTGTGAGAACTACATTTTGAACACACATTCTACTAGAAAGTTGCTAGTGTTGTTGAAGACTGTTGGGAGGAAGAACCTATGGATGCAACATCTTACACCAACAGATCCTCTCATAGTGCAGCTCCCAAACCACTCAAATCTCAACATCATCCAAGATAAAATAGCCTACTGCATATATCACTTTAAATGTTCACTTCCCTCACCACTGGCACATAGCAATAGCAGTGTGGAACAACTGAAAGATACATTGTGGCAACTTACCAAAGCTCTTTCAATAGCACCTTCAATACTCTACCATCTAGAAAGACAAGAGCAGCAGATGCATGGGAATATAATCACCTGCATTTTTCCTTCCAAGTTGCTGACCATCTTTGACTTGGAGTATAGCCCTGTTCCATCGCTGGGGGTTGAAGAGAAATATCAAAGGCAGTTTTTTTTTGGTATAAGGTTCAGGCTTTCTAAATGTGCTCTGGTAGATGAGTTTTGGAACCACTAATTTTCGCAAGTTCCAGCATTTTAGTTTTTTTATGTTGGAGACTATGGGACCTGAGTCAAGAACTTGTTCAAAATGCTGCTCCCAGATTCATCTAGTTTCTATGAACATAGAACAACATTGACAGGGGTTAAAAAGACCAGTTGATCCATCCAGTGTATTGTCCATGCTGATGGCTGAAACATTTTGACAAAAACCTAATTTTAGCCATATGGCTAACTTTCTCTTTTAACTGCTATCACGTTGACTCTTTTGCTAACTGTTATTTTTGCAGTCTGTTCTCTTATGCTGTTAATTTTCAAATGCCTTTAGTTTGCAGTTATAGCCAGAGCTGTGCAACAGCATCCCTGGACTTTTGAATTTTTTCTTGGAAGCTCAATGAGGTGAACATTTACAATCCTTGACTGGACCAGGGCTCGTAGAGAGTTTCACATCGCCAGGTTAAAGTCCAACAGGCATATTTGGAATTATGAGCTTTAAATGCTGCTCCGCCTGATGGAGCAACGCTCCAAAAGCTCATAATTCCAAATAAACCTGTGGGACTTTAACCTGGCGATGTGAGATTTTTTACTGTGCCCACTCCAGTCCAAAACTGGCATCTCCACATCAGGATCACGAAGTCGGGGGAGATCTGGTTAGGGACCAATAACGTTTTGTTTAAAGTAGGTAAGGGTTGAAATTCAAGAATAAAGTCACAAGATTCCATGGGTTTTGAACAAACAAAATTTACTACACAAGTTTAGAAAGATGAGACAATTTACAATATGTATCTTGTACTCTAATATTCAGGGTAATTAAGGTACATGTGAACCACCAGACAAAGCATGGTTGAACATAATCTGCCTTGATTGCATCTGTTGTTTGTTCAATGGCATTCTGGAAGAATCACTCAGACGTTGGTCCCACTGTGAGTCAACCAACCTCACTGAAACTTGCCTTTCTCACAAAAGTTTCCAATTCCACCTATGATGACCCTAGTTTGGAATTCTCTCCAAACATTGCTCCCACTTGGATGGCTTTAATAATGGATACCTCCATGGTTTCAAACTCCTCCTCCAAGATTCCTTCTCCCTGGATTTCTAATTAACGAGCTTAAAACACACCTTCAGATCTGTAGTCATTGCAAACGGAACACCACTGTTCCAACGAGTTACTATGCACCAAAGGGCCCCTTAATCTGTTCCCTACAATCCTTTCTCTCAGTTTAATGACTAAAATCAAGTGTAGTATCAACATGCTGTGTTTGAAGTCATTGGGTTACATTTTAGCTTCATTTAAAGCAATTTTTAAAAGTGGCATCTTCCCCTTTTTGGCTAAGATGCAAATGAGATCAAGCCTTGGAGGTGGAGCTATGCCTACTCCAATCAGCTTGGATCAGAAATGTCTCAACTTTTTGAGAATCTGAATTGGACTTGATTTGATTGAATTGGAATGAAAAGAACAAAAAAAAACTAGGACCTCTGTTTGTCCTTGTCTGATATTTCTGGGCTTGGTGACTCCCAAAACTAACTGCCTCAAGTTCTGACAAAGGGTCATCCAGATTGAAACATTAGCTCTGTTCTTCTGCCTTTTTACCTTCTGCGAGGATACCCGCATGAATTATTTGTAAGACTATCACACCAGCACTTAGGAATAGCGAATATTCCTTCAATCTAAAAAGTCAGTTAGCTCAAAACTTTTCAGTTGCTTTGAATGTCATGGGAAAGAGGAATCATAGCTCATATTTTCTATTATAAGTCAATGTACAATCCCATTCAACTACTTTTCCCCTCCATTCCAGTGGTATTAGTGTGTATAGGGACACAAAAAAACTTTCAAGATGTATTCCTTTTACAATTGTCAAACTTTGTTACTGCAGCTGTTCAAGTGAGCAAAATGCTATTAGACCTGTAGAGATTTTCCAGCAATTTCTGTTTTTGTTTCAGAAGAGTTTGACCCTTGAACAGGTCTCTCAAACTATCAAAACACCCCAAGAGGATCCCACTCTTATCATCGGGCAAAGACCAATGTAACAAACCAGTGGAATATCCCATAGCTTGAAGATTGCAATCTGCTTACTGCAAGTTTAACATTGTGAATTGGATTTATAACGTGAGAAAAATGTTTTATTTTTGAGTACCAGTACATGGATGTGAGCTGATGGATCAAGTAAAGTTCCAGCTACTTAAGTTGGACTCCATCACAATTTTTCTGCTATACAATGTATCTCAGGGGAAAATTTATTTGGTGTGGAAGTTCATGTTCCTTTTATGTTGCTACATTCTGGCTTCTCAGATTTTCCAATATTTGCTGCATCCATTATTCACAGCGGCCGATGCAGCTCTGGGAGAAGTTCCAAATATTAATGCATAATTAATTAGTTTTTGGCATGAGCTGCAAGCTTTTGGCTGTCAGCTTTTATGCTGAGAAGTTCTTCATTGTAAAATTTAAGATCATAATATTGAACTATTGAATATACTTTAAAGCTAGGAATTACAATTGATCCTAGTAAGTGTGAAATAATTGGTTATTTTATCGAAACCTTTCCACTGCATGTTGTTCCTGAATAGTGACTATCGATATAAATGCTTTAATTGACTGCTGCTAGATGCAATCATGCTTTGGTTCTACTCACTTGAACAGCTGCAGTGGAGGAGCTTGACAGTTGTAAAAGGAGTACATCTTGAAAGTTTTTTTTATCTGTGTCCCTATACACACTAATACCACTGGAATGGAGAGGAAAAGTAGTTGAATGGGATTGTACATTGACTTGTAATGGAAAATATGAGCTATGCTTCCTCTTTCCCATTGCGTTCAAAGCAACTGAAAAGTTGAGTTAACTGACTTTTCAGATTCAAGGAATAGTGACTATTTGCTATTCTTAAGTGCTGGTGTGATAGTCTTACAAATAATTCATGCGGGTATCCTTGCAGAAGGTTAAAAGGCAATTGAGACTATGGGGTATGGTTTGAAACAGGAGAAAGGCCAGTGTAGATTGTACTCTGAGGAGGGCTTAACTTTCACTTGATCAGAACAGAATTGTTTTGCAAGTAATGCTTGGAAAGTGGGGATTGAGAAGGTGGCTCAAGTTGTTGCACGTTGGAGATTCCAGTAGGATCTAAATGATAAGGATACAAAAGAACATAACTGCAGTGGTAAATGAAGACAAGATATGCAGATGTGACCATAACAACCTTGTTATCTTTTATACGAAAGGGTGACTGAGCTCAAACTACATTCAGATGATATGAAGAAATGTGAAGAAAAGTCTCTGGTCTATTTTGGAGAAAATTAAGGCATGGAAAATGTTCAGGGAGTCATAGGAGGCTTATTGTGATGTAAACCAATATCTGTTGTTGGATACCTAGTAGGATATCTGTTCGGATTAAAAGAAGAAATGGAGCACAGATCAAAAAAATTAACTCTACAATTATAAATAGCAATGGCCCAGCTCCACTTAGAATATTGTGTGCCGTATTGGAACCCAATAGGTATGTAACTGACCTAGAAAAAGTATAGTGAATAGTTTAAGTTATAAAGTAGGTGAAAGGATATAATTAAAGAACTGAAATGCTTGACTGGCATATTTGAGATGGGGTTGTGACTGATTTTCACATTCATAAAGTTCAAGGATGTAGAAGATGGTCATGGCTGTTTATTTGCATCATCAAAACAAGGTGATGTGAAGATGAACTTCAGATGGAATGCAAAAAGAATTTGGGATAATACTTTTCACAGCATCTTTTGCGGAGGATAAGTTGCTTATCAATAAGTGCATCAGATACAACAGTGAGGAAGACAGACTGTGTGAAACAAGTCTTGAGACTGTGATATTCTATGCACTATTTGCAATTGTGTTATGGTATACATGTGGCAATCTTTTTTTAGTGAAGATTTCCTTATCCTCTTTTTTTTTAAAAAAAGGTATTGATGGTCTTTCCATGTTTATAGTTGGCCCAGAGAGGTCAGGTGGGAGAATCCTGTAAGAAACTAACCTTACAGGTTAGGCAAGTTGTTCTATAAAAACTGAAAATGCTTGCGAGATCTGGCAGCATTTTGTTTCAGCAGTTCTGATGAAAGTTAACATTTTGGGTCTGTAATTTTTGCTTCTCTTGACAGATGCTGCCAAAACTGCTAAGTGTTATATTGTTAACATTCAAAAAGAATTAGAAACTAAATTGTTATGCTTACACATACAAAAGTGTCCAGGATGCCACATCACGCATAGCTGTGTTGCAATCTTGTGTTTTTAAACTAATAATGTATTGTTCTGCTGCACATGAGAGCATATGTCTGCTCCAATATCAGTCTTAAAGCAGACTGGGTAGATGCAGGAAAGATGTTTCCCCTGGCTGGGATGTCTAGAACCAGGGGACATAGTCTCAGAATAAATGGTAGGCCATTTAGAACTGGAATGAGAAGGAATTTCTCTTTGGAATTCTCTACCCCACAGTGTTGTAGAGACTTGGTCATTGCGTGTGCTCAAAATAGAAGTAGATTTATCGTTATTGAATATACCAATGGATAAGGGGAGAAGTGTAGGGAAAATGATAACAGATGAGCCACGATATTGGATGGCAGAGTAGGCTTGAGGGGCTGAATAGCCTGCTCCTTTTTCTAATGTTCCTATATCTTGGCTATTTCCTGTGATGCTTTTTGAAACTTATAAGATCCTGAAGAAGCTGAGCAGGATGAATGCTGGGAGAATGTTTCCTTCTTTGGGGTAATCTAGAACTGAAGGCACCATTTAAAAATAATAGTTTCCCATTTAAGATGGAGGTGAAAAAATTTTTTTTAGATTATTGGTCTTTGGAATTCTTTACAGAGCAAATTGGAGGCCATGTCATTGAATATCTTCAAGGCTGAGATAAACGGATTTTTGATTTGGGAGTCTAAAATTCTGGGGCAGACAGAAAAGTGGAGTCGTTACCACAATTTGATTAGCCATGATTTTCTCAAATGATGGAGAAGGCTCAGACCAAAAGCCAATTTTATTTATGATCTCATGATCACCCAGACAATGGTATATTGTATGAATTGATTTATTTGCATGCTATCAAATGACATCGAATAGTTGCAGAATATTATTCAAAAACTCTCATTTGTTGGAAAGGTGAAAGATTTGTAGTGGTTGGAGGTCAGCATTTCAAGCATTGCAAATTGTTGCTTGTATTGTCAAGCTGAGTGGACAAACTGTACATGTACGGGATCCAATCGTGAAAACCTGGATCCCAGCAAAAGTTGAAGTCAAAACCCCAAGATCATAAACATTGAGACTAAAACCAATAAGCAAATGAGAAGGAACTGAATCCATTTTTGACCAATACTCGAACTGGAGATGCAGAGAAGGCTGTCGTCAACATCAGATGCATCACCAACAAGAAGTGCATTATCAACAGCACCATTAATCACTGAGTATGTAAATTGTAGATACAGCACTTGGAATAAGTGTCAAAATTTGGACTTGTGTTCTGCAAAATGTTGGTCACTAATAATTCCATACAAGTGCTGATTTATTCACATTGCAATGTGGTAGTCTCAACCAGCTGCTTATTGGCTTCTGCACAAAACTTGCTAAAAGACTTATGAAGAAGTTCAGCTGGTTTCTGCAATTTCATTTAATTTTACCAGGGTCAACATTAATGATGTAGCTCTAAGAACTCTTCCATGAATTTATTTAGTGATTTGAAGCGACTTGTTGTAACCTGCAATATGTCATATTTTCCTTGGAACTTCATTTATCAGCTGCTTTATACTAGAACTGTAAAAGAGGTTGGGTTTGTATCTGGATGGAGTGATGTAGCTATGAAATGAGAATTGGTTCAAATAGAAAAAATAATTAACTTTTTTGAGAATGTGTTGAATGAAGCCTTGGCTCTTAATTAGAAATAACTGCCTTTACACTAATGCTCAAAGTCTTAGATGTAACATGTTTTGTGTTGTCTTGTTGACACTAATACTGGCATCTGAAATTATTTGTGATGTTTGTAGTATAATGGATCACAATTATATCACTAAAAATGAGATCAACAGACTATTCCTCGAGTTAAAGCATGCCACCTGTTGTACAAAAGAAAAAGGCAAACAAATTTGTGTGACAACCACAGAAGAGCCTAGCAGTTTGTTAATACTGTTGAAATTCTAGCAAAGTCCAGCTCAATAGACTGATAGCAACATAGTTGAGTGCATATTGCCAGAATTGTCAAATTGGGTTCAGGAAAAGCAGAGGCATTTGCAACATGATCTTCAGCCCTTAACAAATGGAAGAGAAATGCTGTGAAGAATCAATGAGACTATTGTGCCTTTGTTGACCTGACGAAGGCCTTTCACACAGTGAATAGGCTGTGTTGAATGTCTTAAACTTGGATGTCCTCATAGAGTTGCAAATATAAGATAGCAGTTTCAAGATGGAATAAAGATCGATGATTGTAGTGAATACACTGACCCTTTTGATGTAGCTAGTAGTGTGAAGTAGGTTTGTGGCATGGCTCCTCTATTCAATATATTTGCTACCATGTTTTCTGGGGCATTTGATGGAAATAAACATAATTCAGAACAGGTGGTAATCTTTCCAACTTGAGATGTCTGAAATCCTCAACTAAGCTGATGATGCACACTGTTCATGGCTTTCAAAGGGTCATGGGCTGTTTTCAATAACAGCTAATGACTGGGCTGGCCATCAGTTTAAAGAAGACAACCTCTGTCAACTATCACCAAATTCTGACTGTCACCAATAATTATCGATGGCACAACTCTGAAGGCTAGATAACTTTATCCATCTCAAAGGCACAATCTTCAGGAATGTCTGCATTGACAGCATGTTGGCAAATAGCACCCCAGCAAACTTAGTATTTTTTCCACTTGTGCAGACTAGAGACGGGAGGAATCAAGATATAAGACTTGCACCAAAACTTGCTTCTGTGGTAATGCTGACTCTCCTACTCCAGACGTAGTAAGCATTTGGAAACGTTCCACGTGAGGTGCATTTAAAAGATTGAGGGTGTCAAATCGAAGGACAACGTCTATAACACAGTTACATAAAAGAGCAGAAATATCTGGAATTGCTGTACTCGCAAATGGGTGAATATAAAATATATATGACTGACTATAAAAATCCCTAAGGCAGTGGTGTAATGTTTTTACAAATTAAACTTGAACTTTGATACTGTGAGAGGTAGGCCAAGATTTATATCTCAGATTCCTTGAAGGTGAACCTTGAGAACTGTGACACGTCTAGCACAGACCTGGTGAAAATGCACAGGAAAAGATTACCTCGGGAGCAATTTCAAGTGGCAGTGTTATTCCTTCTTTGAACTCAAAATCTCCAGCAGCAAATAACAACAAAATCCAAACCAAACATTCCCAACAAAATAAGACCATTCATTCTTGCCCATGTTTTGGAAAGTCATGTAAGTCTGCAATTGGGCTACACAGCCACCTTAGAATACCTGGTAGATGATTCTGCGCTTATAAGAAATGACCATCTTTGATAATGAAATGAAGCTGACAATCTAATTGGTTAGCAGGAAAGATACAAGTCCAAGATCTTGGGTAGGTTTTCCTTATGCAGCTTTTCTTTCAAAGCACCAGAAATTTGCCTTTATAGCCAAATTGTAAATTCATGTCAATGTTTTTGGAATTGGTTGCTTTCAGATCATTAGTAATAAATTTATAGCAGTATTGAGAGAAATTCCATTTATTCATGCATTTCTATACGTGCTGCCTCCCCCTAGAATAGTTGTAGCACAACTTTGTTGGCAACATCAGTTTTGCAGACACCTTGACCAAAATCAGTGTTATGACTGGGTCAAATTCTACTTCAATGACATAAGATTACAAGCTTTTTATAGGTGTTCCTATTTTAATTTGGCCCAATCGGTTTAATGGTAACAGTTGAATCCAGTTTTTATTGCATAGAATTACAGTATTTTCTGGAGGTTTTAAATGTTTTGAGGATTGTAATATATATTCCACCAGACTGTACCAGTGAATTATTTTTGTTTATAGTAACTGAAAGCCAGATCACATTTTTATGATGAATCTCTCTATCTGGTCCAGTTTAACAGGAATTCAACCCATTAGTACTTTCATATTGGAATTTCTGATGAAAGGAATTTGCAGTTATAATTTAAAGACACAATTTTATTGGAGCACAATTACAACCATTTCAAAAAGAAACTTGGCTGCAGGTGAGAAGAGAATAATAAATCGTTCAAGAAGTTGATAATTATAGAAGCTACAACTTTTATCAATTTGCTAGCCAGAAATGTGAAAAATGTGGCTATTTCTCTTTGGAATAACGGTAGGTATCACTTGTACTGTTAACTGTGCTGTTAGTAGGATTTCAGTGGAGCTAATTAATAAACAGAATAGTATGAAGTATGTGCTCTATGCCAAAATTAGCTTCTACCTGGGGAAAAACATTTTGGATTGAATATTTGATGTGTAGTGTTGGTGGTTGTTGTACTGAAAACAATTTCTTGTGGTGGATTAATTACATCACCAGAAAAGTATCAGAGTATTGTGTCGTAACAATACTCATGCATGTGTTCTATTGTAGGTTATGTACTTTCAATAAATCTGCAATTTCAAGTTCTGCATCTTGTTCAGTAAAATTGGGGAAATGTTCATCAGACCAAGATTTGTTTTTGTTTATCTAAGTTGGTTTCTGTGCCACTCCATTGATTTTTAACAAGGAGGTATATTAAAATTTGAAGAGGCACTGGATTTATGAAAACGTATTTGATCAATCATTTTTATTTATGGAGCAAGAAGACCAGACAAATAACGCATCATTTCCTTCACAGCACTACATAGAAGGAACATGATATTGGAGTTTTATGATTTGTATCAGTATTTATTTATTTGTGATCATTTAATGAAATGTTTTAAAGCAATTACAGTAGGAAGAGGCAAATTACATTTCTTTTGGATATTTAAACAGGGTAAAGGACACTTCTATGAAAAAGGTAAAATAGTCAGACAGGAAAAAGCTTGCGTTGACATTATTTATTTTTCTTTTCCCCAAAGGAACGCGGTCAAGTTGAATCTTGTGAAATCTTCAACTTGCCTGGTCTTCTGCACAATGTTTTATTGAATTACTAAACTTGATTTAGATTGCACCTCCAGGCTGTGCATTTGATTGCATTTGATCTGAAAAAAAAAACTAGGTCTTTAGAATTATATTACCTGCTGTGATGAAATTCCTGTGATTTGGAGAAAGGAGTTGCAGTTTATCTGTGGGGTGAACATAGAACCCCATCTGTGCAATTCCTATTGACTGCATGCTATTCACAGACTGGCAACAGATGTGGATATCTTGGCCTTTTTTTTGTTTTCTGTGCAAAAGAAAATGGCTGTCAGGATTGCAGTGAAGTATTGTATTTGATTGGAACGTCTGATGTCAGTTTAATGCTTATGGCACAGATTCAAAGAAAGTAAATGCTGAGTGGATTGTAATGTCAGAGCGTAACGTATAAGAGAACTTTTATACTTTAACTGTTAATCATAATGAAAATAAAGCCTGGCAGGAATTGCATGAGCTTGGAATGGTGATGCAGGTAGTTAATGAGCCATATTCACTTCATCTTAGTGCTTTGTAAGTTAGTTAGATATTGAAGAATTTCTTGTATCTTAACATGAATTATTATTTATATATGGTGAAGAGTGAGAAAACAAGGATGTGTGGAAATGCAGCACCTTCCATAATTCTGCAGGGTTGCAGAATTATAAATATATTATCCTGTATGAACATGCTGCAATTCCTAGACCTGTACCATGTAAAGTTGCCTTTCTGGAGTTGTAAATAACTAAGCAAGTAAACTTGAATAGAGTATTAAATATTTCATGTTTGATGCAATATGAAACAGTTTTGTGCATTAATTTAATTAATGTAATTAAATTAATTTAAGGATATGTTTGAACATGTTACAATACCTGTGAAGATGATGACGGTTGGGAGTAGGGATGACTTGTACCAATTGCCTTTACGTACTTTTAAGTTGGTTATTTCATGAAAAAGATATTGAAACACGATTGCTGTCAGATGTAATTCACTATTTGATAACTTTAATGTTGTCGTGGTCGTACTATGCTAACTGTTGTAGAAAACATCTCAAAAATGATGCAATTTAAAAAAAAAAACTTTGAAGTATTTATCTAGCTTACAGAACGTCTAGTAATTCTGTTAAATTATTATTAATAGATATTGTGTGAAGAATATAACACGCCTGTGGATTTGTGGAACCAAATTTAGATTTGCAGTTCATATTCCACAAAAGCTATAACATTTAATTCATAAAAATGCAATACCAATTTTGATTTCCTTTGGCTAAATTTAGTTTATGATGCAGCATGATTGCCAAACTTTGTATAATTTGCTGTAACACAAACTGAAATATTTGCCCATCTTCATTGACTTTTGGTTTACGCCTTCTCAATGTTAACATATGCAGGAAGTTAAAATTTTAGTTGAACAAAATCTTCATTTTAAACACCTCATTACAACCTGCTATCTGCTTTACCACATCTTGGACTATTTTCAAGGTTAAGATAATTGTATGAAAGTTGCTCATGAAAAGCTCCACTGGTCTTTAGAAAAAAAATTAGTTGTTAGTTGCATTTGAGCTGGTGAATTTGCTGGTGCTTTTAAATTTATTATCCACTGGTTATATGCTATTCTGTTGTGGAGATGCCAGCGTTGGACTGGGTTTGTATTTAAAGACTCACATTCCAACTATTATTTTGTAAATTGGGTTTGTATCTTCATATGCCCTATTTATGAACTGAAATCCCACTCACCTGATGAAGAAGCATTGCTTTGAAAGCTAATGGCTTTTGCTATCAAATTAACCTGTTGGACTTAACCTGGTGTTGAGACTTCCTAATATGCTGCTCAGTCATAGTAACCTGACCTTTTGAAGGTCGGGCAACTTTCTTTCTATTTATGCTTAAATTTCCTATTGGCTTGACTTATTTGAATCTCATGGACTTTGAAATTCAGGGCTTTCTACAGATTCTTAACTTGTGAATAAATCAAAAACCTGAACATAAAGGTTTATTCAGCAGCTTGATGCCTAAAAGTTGGGGGAAAGTTCATTGTATATTTTTTCTTCATGGCCCACAATACTCTAAGGAATGAACTTCAATTGCCCATGAAGATAAAAGTTTGGATAATACTCTGCTGGCAAGAGAGTGTCTTGCATCATTGGATCATTATTAGAGGGAGGGCAAATGGGAGAATGCCCAGCTCTTCATTTTCCGATATGAATAAAAGCAGAAAATGCTTTAAATATTCAGCAGATTTGCTGAGAGAAACAAAATCAATATTTTGGGTCTATGGCTTATCAAGTTTTTGCAGATTTAAGTTAAGCAAATGAACTTAGGAAGGCGCAGTCATAGCTGGAGTGTGGAGAAAAGTCAAATATGGGATAGGTTCATTGGCAGATCTGATGGCAGTGGGGAGGAGGCTATTCTTCAGTCGGTTGATACGTGTGGTGGAGGCAGACACTCTGGAGTTATTTAAGAGATACTTGGGCACATGAAGAGAATGGGAATGGAGGGATATAGAAAACTGATTTTAAAATAGGGATCATGAGCCTTGGGAGTCCCTGGGAAGTGTATAAATAGTCGATGACATTGATGTATTTGTTTTTATCCTACAGATACTTTGGTCCGCTTTGTTGTCTAACAAGGGGCGTACACGCGATGGGTCGTGAGAGGGCAGCTCTTGAATTTTTTTTCGAGATCATCCTAGTGCTTCACGTCATTAGTGTACGCTTGACCTGGACCAATTGATGGCAACACGACAGCTCAGTGACTATTGCTGTGCTGTGCAGATACATGGATTTGGGCCTGTGTCTGTGGGAGTTTGTGCATTCTTCGGGTGCTCTGGTTTCCTCCCACATCCCAAAGATGTGCTCTTAGGCTGATTGGCAGAACAAATTCTCCCTAAATTGTCTCAAACTTGGTTTCAATGCATAATCTATGAACATAGACAGGGATCACGGGTAGAAGTGGGAACATCGAGGTGGCGGCACGGGCTCATTGGGCCAAAGGGCCTGTTTCCCATGCTGTTTTGTTCTTTGTGGGAAGAGCAACAAGCAGGAAGATCTGTGATGGGTGGAGAGGAGAGGTATTGTAGGGCATTTGGCTCACCGTGTCTGTACTGGTCTCTATGCTCTCTGGTTCATAATTGTGCTACTATTGGGAGCAGTTTATTATCCCTGTCTATTCTGTCCAGATCCTTCATAATTTCAAACATCTCTATCAATCCCCTTTTTTTTTTAATGCTTCTCTTCCCAGTAGAAAATCTTAGCTTTGTCAGTTTATCCAAATAACTGAAGTCCCTCCTGAACCATTTTCGTAAATCTTCTCTGCTCTATTTTCAATTCTGAACACCATATTTATGAGAGGATGTGAAGGCTTTAGGAACAATGTTCCAGTTGAGGCGCAACCAGTGTTTTATAAAGGTTCACCGTTATTTACTCTTGTACTCTATCTCCATTTATAAATCCCTGGATCCCATACGTACCGCTTTTTCAACTTGCATCAGTGATTAGAACACACACTATCCCATCTTTCAGTCCTCCTGCATCCTTCCAGAATTATATCCTTAACTTTTATATTTTTCGTTCTTATAACCAAAATGTATCCCTTCACAATTCTCTGCTTTAAATTACCATGTGTCCACCCATTCCGCCAGCCTATCTTTTGAGGTCTATCACTAATTACTTTTTTGTACCATCTTCATTTATAAAGTCTTGGGTCCCATTTGTACTGCTTTTCAATCTGCTCTACTATCAGGTGATTAGAACACACACAACTCCATGTTCTGTTACTCCTGCAGTTCACAATACTTCTGATTTGCCACTTGAAATGGAAATGGCATTCCATTTCCATGGAAATGGCAGAGCTAAGTCCATGTTCTGGATAACGAGAATTATTTTGTTTGTTGAAGAATGCCATTCACTTCTGAAATTGATTGCATATTACAGCACTGACAAGGAATTAATAAGCTGCTTTTAGAAGAGAATTTGATAACTTGGTACCATGACCAAACCTCCCCTTCAAGAAAATTTTATGTGCTCTTGTGGTCATTTGGAGCCTTGCTTAACTGATTTTAAGGAGCCATTAATTATTAATTCAAAATTCCTTCACTGTTGCTGATTCAAAACCTGCAAGTCCCTTTCTAACTGTGGGTGTTCCAGCAACAGTCGCCTAGCCAGCCACACCCACATCCTATGAACAGATATGTAAAAGAGATAAATGTAATAGCATCACTGCTTATTGAAAGAGTTAGCATTTTAAACCATTTCCCTATTCCATTTTAATGTTTTTTTTCATCTATTCAACTCCAATTTTAAAAGCTATTATGGAATATGCTTTTAAAACTTTGCAGGATATTCCAACATTTTGCATTTAATAAAAATTCTCCCCTTGAAGTGAATTTAAAAAAAAATGGACTGCAGATTCTTCATTTTTTTTTCATAATTGAAAGTTAATGGGTTAGTTTGGGGTTATGATGTTGTGGTGATAATGCAAACTAACTCAAAGAAGGACAGGACTGGGTACTAAATATTGCTGGATACAAGATGTTCAGAAAAGAAAGGAATGGAATAAAAGGATGAGAGGATCAAAACAATGCTGGAAAGAGGACGTCTCAATTGGGTGAGAACGGAATCTATTTGACTAGAGCTAAGAAACAATTAGGTACCATTACATTGCTCAGTATGTTCTATTGGGAAAGATGTAGAGGGGAAAATTTGCCTCAATCATTCATGCAATAATTATAAATTAAATCATTTGTGGGGGACTTCATTTATCCTTAAAGCTACTGGAATGATAGCATAAAGAGTGAGGCAAGAATTCCTAGAATGTATCTCAGGAAAATTTTCTGTATCCGTATGTTTTGAATCCAATGAGACAGGAGACTTTGCTAGATTTAGTTATTGGGAATGACATTGGCCAAGTGAATGAAATGTCAGTAGAGGAACATTTGGAGACAGTGATCATTGTACTATATCTTAAGGTTTAACTTTGCATTGCTCCTTGCCCTATTCAGTAACTGAGTAAGAATAATTGAGGAAGTGCAAACTTCAATGAAGTAAGAATGAATCTGACTCTCAAATTGGAATCTTGGATTGACAGGCAATGTGTTGGTTGTACTTTGGTTCAGTTACATTCTCATGAGAAGGAGAAAGCATAGGATGAACAAATGGCAAAAGAAATTAACAATAAGATGAAACAGAAAAAGAGTCCACATGACATGTCAGGTAGATAATACAAGTGAGAATAAAGTTCCGTGTAGGAGTATGAGGGACACTGAATAAAAAAATTATGGAAACAGCTAACATAAAAGGGAATCCAGAAGTCTTATACAGACAAATAGCAAAAGGGTGGTAAAAGGAAGAATAATCAATTTTGGACCCAATGGGGGATTTGTCCATGAAGGCAGAGTGCATAACTAAAGCACTAAGTGATGATACATCTGTCGTTATCAAGGAAGAAGGTACTGACCACATAATGGTGAAAAATTAGGTAGTGGAGATACTTGGGCTTAAAATTGAAAAGGAAGCTATTAAGTTGACTGTTTGCACTTAAAGATCAAGTCACCAAGTCTGGATGAAATCTGTCCAAGGATACTAAGAAATAAAAAGTGAAAGTTATGGAGGCATTATCCCCAGTCCAAAGTTGTGCAGGTTAGGTGACTTGGCCATGGTAAATGTTTGGGGTCATAAGGATAGGGCAAGGGAGAGGGCCTGGGTAAGATGCTCTGTCAGAGTTGGTGCAGACTCGATGGACCAAATGGCCATCTGCACTGTAGGGATTTTGTGATAATCTTCTAAATCCTTCTTGGGTACAAGGTGGTGTCAGAGGGCTAGAGAATAACAAATGCTACCCCCTAGTTTTAAAGGATGAACTGAGTACTTCAGGTCAGTCAGTTTAACCTCTGTGGTGGTGCAATTTTTTAGAAATGATAATTTGGGTCAAAATTAAAAGAGACTTGATCAAGTGGAGGTTAATTAAAGAAAACTGACACAGAACTTCTCATGGCAAATTGTGTATAACTAATTTGTTTAAATCTTTTGAGGTAATAGATGAAGATATTGCTACTCTCATGGGATACGTGAACTTTCAAAAGGCATCTGATACAATGCCACACAACAATCATGGGCATAGTTATAACTCGTGGAATAAAAGTGACAATGGCAACATGGATACCAAATCGGCTAAGACTTTGGTGTACAAGGCATAATGTCAGTGTAGAATTTTGAAGTATTGAACTGCGGAGGATGGTTTTAAACTTCAGAAGGGTGCAGAGACAGGTTGGTGAAGGGGATGTATAATATAGTTAATCTTGTTTAATAGAAGTTTTGTTAAAAGTATATCAGTGGATTCTGACTCTGTTCAGTGGCTGCTCTCATGTTTCTAAACAAAAAAAATTGTTAGGCTCTAAGTTCCACCCTAGGATATGTCTAATAGTAAAATCAGCTGGGATCATAATACTAGGAAGTGTTTCCCTCTGGAATTGATGTTTTTCCCTCTGGATGACAAGTTAGCTGCCAGCCATCAGCACCTCTAGTCTGGACTTCTAGATTGCTGAATGTCAACTTTGCCTCAGTCTCTACGTCTGATTCATCTGCTGCTATGTCTTTGTCACTGCAATAATTTTTGACACAAAGAATACAACACTCCTGGCAACTCACAGTCACACCATTTCCCTTCTTGGCATAGAGTGTATAGCTTGGGGTAAAGTGGCACATCCATCTTACTTAATGCTTCCATCTCAGCAATAGTCCATCACCAGACATCACATCAACAGCATCAAGATCTTGAATCTCCTGATCAGCCTTCTTGCTCTAGTATATGTAAGTTTTGCATTCAAATAACTCTCTTGCCATCATAGTATGTGGAGTTGCTCTGTTGGTAGCTACATGTGGCAACAATGTCTCCTTTTCCTTCCGCCTGAACAATCTTTAGTAATTTCTTTAAGGATTGGATTTGTCATTCCACTTCCCCATTTGCCTGTGGCCAGATAGGGGTTGCTCTGATGATGAATGCCTGTGACTTGTATGTAATCTGCAAACGTCTGCTAAATGAATTCTGACTTATAGTCTGAAACAATGTTATGGACAGGGGAAAATTACTTTAATGAGTCTTGATTTCTTCTCTCACTACCTGTCCATAAAAAGGAAGGTGTTTTGATTTCTCCCTTTTTTATAAATGGTAGCAATTGATGCCAAACAGCAATCTCTTGCATCAGTAAAGTCCACAATGAGTGACAGAAGTTGCCACTACCTTTTGAACCAGAATGAAGCTCCAGCTGGTAGTATCCCCACTTTTTAAGTCTAATTTGGAAAATACCTTACTTGTTGACAACTGTTTGTCCACAGTGCAAAATGGATGACGTTCTCTTATAACTTTATTCACCTATCCCATGTCAACAGAGTCTAATGTTACCATTTGGTTTAAGCCTGATGATGACAAGACTGACTCATGATGTTGGTCCTTGACTTGGCTCTGATGCCTTGGTTAATCAATTATTCAAATCTTTGCCTCAGATTTCCCCCTCAAAACAGAAGATGCTTTGCTTTTATTCCAATTCAATCCAATCAAGGCCAACTCAGAGTCTCAGCAAGTTGAGACATTCCCGATCCAAGCTGACAAGACAGGGCTCTTATTTCCTGTCTTGGGTTTGATCTACATGAGCCAAGCTAATTGGATAGGCATAGCTGTTCCTCCAAGGCTTGATCTCATTTGCATCTTAGCCAAAAGGCCGAGATGCAGCTTTTAAAAATTGCTTCAATTGAAGCTGAAATGTAACCTAATTACTTCAACCAAGCACAGCATGTCAATACCTCACTTAGGGTGAGTTACAGATTTCACATTGTTGTTAGTGGTTAATCTTACTTGACAGTTGTGTAACTTAGCAATTCCTTGAAACACCTGAGTTTTGCATAGGATTTTGCAGAATTAATTTTTTTGCTCAGAAGAGGCTCAGTGTCTCATCGATCACCGCAACTCTTCTACCTCAAGCTTCTGATCCCCCAACTCTTCTACCTCAAGCTTCTGATCCCCCAACTCTTCTACCTCAAGCTTCTGATCCCCCAACTCTCATATCTGCAATGAGGCAACAACAGTTTGAAATGGGATTTTAAATGTATAAGCTTAGGGCTTTTGACATCTTTTCAAGATGTATATTTGATTCTCTCTGATTTTGGTTCCACTCAAAAAGTAATGCTACTTTCTGAATCTGCAAGCACGTTCATTTTAACACTACTGGCAATCTTTAATTTTTGATTTGATTTATTATTGTATTAGGATACAGTGAAAAGTAATATTTATTGCACTATACAGGCAAAGCATACCATACATAAAGAATGGAGAGAGTGCAAAATGTAGTGTTAGAGTCATAGCTAGGGTATAGAGAGAGATCCACTTAAGGTAGGTGCATTCAAAAGTCTCAGCAGCAGAGAAGAAGCTGTTTTTTAGTCAGTTGGTATGTGATCTCAGACTTTTGTATCTTTTTCCTAACAGAAGAAGGTAGAAGAGAGTATGTTCGAGGTGCGTGATGTTCTTGAATTTCTGGCTGCTTTTCTGAGACAGCAGTAAGTGTAGATGGTGCCAATGGATGGGAAGCGGAATGACTCCTCTGTAAGGATAAAGAAAAGAATGAAGAGCAGGTGATTAGTCTGGAACCCCAGGCGGCTGAGGGAGAAAATGTTTTCGAAGTTTGCCACATCTTTGCTTCCTTCAGTGATACTTTTGTCCATGACATAGACCCGTTTAGCAAGGAAACCGTCTACCATGTCACCGGAGGGATGAAAGCGAAGGCAAACAGATGAGTCCTCCCCACGTGCTGCTATGTCGGCTGCTCAGGACGTGTCTCAGATGCAAGGAGTTGGGCATCACCATGCTATCTGTCAAACAGCGGGCCACTTGAAGCAACAGGATTAAGACCCCTGGACTCAGTGCTCAGTTAGCTCTGAGAGCCCTGGCTCGATCTGGGGTGAAAATTGGCCAGATCAAGGATATCACTCCCATTCTGTCAGACAGCACTTGGCAGCTGTCTTCTGTAAAACTTGGCAGTTTTCTGTATGTTCCAGTATATAATTAATGAAGAGTTTTGCTGGGGGGAGAAAAGGATGGGAGGCTAGTTTGAGTGATAGATGGAACTTCATTCATGACCTTTTTTTAGTTTTCTGTGATCTTGTACAGAGCAGGAGCCACCCCAAACTGTGATACAGCCGAAAAGAATGCTCTGTACGATGCATCTGTTGAAGTTGGTGAAAGTTGTAGCAGAACTTTCTTGTGGTTATTCCTGTTGACAGAAACATGTATCCATAATTTTCTGTGCATATCCTTATTGTATCTTCAGCTTGTCACACAATTATGCTACTTTCATCTTTCTTTCCTTTTGTGGTTTCCCTAGCCTTCTCTTCGCTTCTTCACTTTTGCACTTCTTCGCTTTTGCACTTCTTGGCAAAGTGCTCTTTGCCCCCACATTTTCTGCATTTCTTTCTCTTGGCAGCACCACAAACATCATCCATAATGCCTCAAATTGCCACATCTGAAACACTGGCTGAAAACCTCTATCTTTGTTCACAGCTGGGATTCTTTGCCACTGGAAGTGAATGGATTTCTGGCTGGAAAGCCAAATTCTTTAGGTAGTTATGAACAAAATCAGAGAATCCAACCTTGTCTGTCTCTTTTTTCCCTCAGGCATTTACATATGCCTGGAATCTGTTGTCCCATTCAACTTTTGTTGTGCTAACAGCAAAATCTAGGACCAAGTTTTACGTTGCAAAATTGTCCTTCCAATGCAGTTGCTATTTGCAAAGTGTCCTCCAGTATCAAGTCATCACCTCTTTCCAGCAGCTTAAGCCTCAACTTATTTGATTCACAATGTTTGATCACCTGATCTATTATCTGGCTCATCAGATCTGTCACAACATAATTGCATCCTTCCAATTGACACACCTGCCTCAATAGGACACAGAGGCTTCTGTTTTCCTCTCTTTTGTCTCATCTGTTGAGAAATGTGCTTTTGTTATGCAAAATGCCACATCCCACATAATAGTCCTTGAAATCTTTCATTATATGTTCATATTGTATGACAACATCCTTGGGACTCAACTGGACTTGTCACAAACATCCCCATTGGAAACATGGTTAATAAACTTGTGATGGAAGGAGTTGACCCAGATCAGGTGGATATTTTGGGACATTATCTATGAACTGATTGTCTCCCAGGTGCCATAGTCAAGGGAAAGTGATTGCTATTCGAAAAAGTGAATTCATTTGGAGGGTGAGTAGGGAGGTGTGAATTCTTTGAAGTAAAGTTCTTGTTGCAATATGCCTTCACTGTAAATAATTGAAAAAAAAATTAGAGGGCAGTAATTGGTTAGTTCTATTTTCAACTGCATGACTACTGATAGTGACGATTGTCTTTGACCTTAAACATAAAGGGGGACAATTTTTTTTGCTGCTTTGTGATGGAGATGTTAATCAAATACGTTCTCCTCATTTTCAACCCACTCCCTCACCCTTATCCTTTTTTGCCTCCAATTTTATATAACTTTTTTTTAGCTTTCTCTCATGTCTCTCCTGTTTGGGGAAAGAAGAAAAATTGAGAAACAACAAACAAAATAATGTAATTTCCCCTTTCATGTTTTGAGCATTGAAAAGTAATGGATAGTGCTGTAGTCATCTGGTCACTGGCACATGCTATTTAATGCAATCATTAGCACTAAAAATCCTTAATTCTCTGATACTGATAATCTCATCTCTTAAGAACAAACCTAAGAGCAATATTTTAATATTAAACATTAGTTTAATTTTGGAATTGAATTTAGAAAAATGTTGAGGGTATATTTGTGAACAAAGCACAGGCTCTTCAGATCACCAAGTCTTTGCTGACACATGTCACTCTGATATTTTCTTGCCTCTATGCAGTACATATCTCCCCAGCTCCCACCTAATCGTGTATCTATCAAGATGCCTCTTGAATGTTGTTATTGAATCTGCTTTCACCACCATTTCTAGCATTGTGTTCCAGGCATTTGCTATCCTTTGTGGAAAAATTTGCCCCTTACATCTCTCTCAAACTTCCCCCTCACTTTGAACCTATGCCCCCAAGTAATTGACCCTTCAACTTTTGGGGGAAAAAAAACTGACTATCTACTCTATCAAGCCTGTTATCACAGTCCAAAGATGTGTGGGTTAGATTGATCGGCCATGCCAAGAAATTGCCCGTTAGTGTCCAAGGATGCATAGGTTAAAGGAATTAGTAGGTATAATATGGGGATAGGGCCTGGGTGGGATTGTGTTTGGTGCAGACTCAATGGGCCGAAGGGCCTCTTTCTGCACTATAGTGTTCTATGATTCAATGAACCTCTATCAGGTCCCTCCTTATCCTCCACGCTCCAGTGAAAACAATTCAAGTTTGTTCAACCTTTCTTAGTCCATATCCTCCAAACCAGGCAACATCTCATAAATCTCTTCTCCACCCTTTTCAATACATCAACATGCTTCTGATAGTGTGGCGACCAGAATTATATACATATTTGAAATACAACCTAATCAAAGCTGCAATGTGATTTTCCAATTCCTATTCAAATCACTCCCTACCCTGACCCCACTGACTGATGAAGGACAGCATACCATGTGTCTTGACCACTTTGATCATCTGAATTGCCATCTTCAGAGAACTGTGGATCAACACACCTAGATCCCTCTGTATGCTAATATTTCTAAGGGCTCTACCATTTACTGTATACTTTACTTCTGCAGTAGACCTTCCAATTAACATCACTTCACATCTGTCCAGGTTGAATTCCATCTGCCATTTTTTGACCCAAGTCTTCAGCTGATTTTTTATCTTGTTAAGTCTTCTGATGATCCTCCATACTATCCACTATTCTTCCAATTTTTGTATCATCTGAAAATGTACTAATCAGACCATCTATATTTTCCTCAATCATTTATACATAAACAATAGAGGCTCCAGTACTGATTCTTGTGGAACACCACTTGTCATGGACCTTCAGTTAGAAACATAACCTATTGCTACTTTTTGCTTTCTATGCCCAAGCCAGTTTTGTATCCATCTTACAGTTCACCTGTGGTCCCATATAGCTTCACCTTCATATCTCCCACAAGGAACCTAATGAAAGCCTTTTATTGAATCCAAGTATATAACATCCATTTTTTTTTTCTTGTCACTTCCTTAAAGAACTGAATCAAGTTTGTGATTCCATCAACCATGCTGCCTGTCTGTAACTATGCTGTTTGTGATTTTCATAAATGACCTGGGTGAGGAAGTGGAAGGATAGATTGGTAAGTTTGCTGACGACATAAAGGTTGATGGTGTTATAGATAGTTTGGAGGGGATGTCAGAGGTTGCAGCGTGACATAGGATGCAAGACTGGGCGGAGGGATAAATGTGTAGTGGTCCATTTTGGCAGGTCAAATGGGATGAAGGAGTATAATATCAAGAGTAAGACTCTCGGTGTTGTAGAGGATCAGAAGGACCTTGGGGTCTGGGTCCATAGGACTCTTAAATCTGCCTCGCAGGTAGAGGATGTGGTTAAGAAGGCGTATAGTGTACTCTCCTTCGTTGAGGGATTGAGTTTAGAAGTAAGGAGGTAATGTTGCAGCTTTATAAGATCCTAGTCAGACCTCTTGGAGTACTGTTCTGGTTGCCTCATTATAGGAAGGACGTGGAAGTTATTGAAAGGGTGCAGAAGAGATTTACAAGGATGTTGCCTGGATTCGGTGGCATGCTTATGACGATAGGTTGAGGGAGCTTGGTCTTTTCTCCTCAGACGAAGGATGAAACGTGACCTGATAGAATTGTATAAGATGTTGAGAGATATAGATCAGGTGGATTCTCAGGCTTTTTCCAAGGGCTGGAATGGTTGCTATGAGAGGACGCAGGTTTAAGGTGCTGAGGAGTAGGTACGCATGAAATGTCAGGGGTAAGTTTTTCACCTGAGGGTGCTGGGTGAGTGGAATCGGCTGCTGGCAGTGGTGGTGGAAGCAAATTTGAAAGGGTCTTTTGAGAGATTTCTGGATGAACATAGAACTTAATAGAATTGAGGGTCATAGGTAAACCTAGTAGGCATGATATTATCGGCGCAACTTGTGGGTCAAAGAGCTTGTTTGTCCTATGGTTTTTCTATGTTCTGTCGCTAATAAGCCTATTCTCTTCAAGATGAATACATCTTGTCCCCAAGAATCTTCTCCAATAATTTCCCCACCTCTGTAGGACCCACAGGCCTGTAATTTCCTGGATTGTCTTGTCTGCCTGCCTTAAATAGAGGAACAATGTTAGCTACTCTCCAATCCTCTGGAAACGTTCCCAATTTGAGAAAACCTATAGTTGCTGTTGATCCGTGTCTGGCATGATCTAAAAATACTTGAAATGGATCCTAAGTGAAGAACAGGGATTTTCTTTGAGCGCTCACTTGTGCTTTTTTTGGGTTACTAAAGACTTTGAACCCATTTGCAGTACACTATCATTTTAATATAATGAAACTGAATTTGTATTTTTAGTTGGCTATATAAACAGGTTTAGCATGCTCCCAGCAATGAGATAATAACCTCAATTGTTCTTGTCATCTTTTGCCATGTCCCTGTATAATGGCAGCTATTGTATCGTCTATGTCTCCAAATGAAATTTTTAATAACTATTGTATGGAATTGTCACTTTAGTGTTTTGGGTTAAACAAAGACTGCAGCATAGCTGAGCCTATAAATAGTGCATTGCACATGGCTAGCTTGGGGTTGGGCCAAGAGCAAGTACTTGACCAAAAATATTTCAGAACTCGAGTAGACAAATAGTTATTTTAGCATACAAGAATAACTTCTGAGGGGAATGGCTTGGAGGTAACTTCTGCAGCTCCAAAAAAACCATTTCCTAATTTCAGGATTTGTGGTGGACTGAAAATATGCTTTGTGGCTATGGCATGTATCTCTTTCTGACATATTTTTGGATGGGTAAAATATAGCACACAGTTTGCATTAAATATTTTTCTAAGTTGCTGAATTCAGTCCTTCTGAAAGATCTTTGTGATGACAATGTTGAGTTTTGTTTTTGTTACTGAATACATGTAGATGAACAATGTGATTTGAAATGGTAACAAAACCTGTTAATTGTTGAAATTTTTAATTTTTTAATGGTGAGCAAAATCTCGAATGGCAGTATCATCCTGTGCCAATATGGAATTTTCAATTTATATTTGCCTGAGAGCTAGCTACGTTGCAAACCTGGTATCAAAATGAAGTAACTTGATAAATAGAATATATATTTCATATCAATAGAAGTTTTAAAATAAGTCGAGATTGAATAGAGATGTGTTCTATTAAAGAACAACTATCATCCACTTTTAGAATAAATGAACCTTTTTATTCTTGGTATGGAAAAAAATACAGTCATTTAATACATGTTTTCTGATGTACTGCCATGTAGTGATGTTTTGATGGGAACACTTGGATCCTGAGTAGAATAGCAAACAGGAGTGTATCAATTGCATACTGTTGTATAAAGCAGCCCTCCTCAAACTTTTCTGGTTAAGGAACCCCTTTTCAAATGGGTTACTAACTGTAGCACCTGGCACTGCTGTTGATGTCAGCCTGGTTTGTGCTACTTCTCACAGACATTACATACGTATTCCTTTTTGAATCTGTTCAGCTGGTTCAGAATCCCATGGCCCATGGCAACCTGGTGTAATTATGCCTTGTTTGGCTCTTGCTTCCATCAGTCCTTTCTTTCCCAATAGTGTCTCAATTTTTATGAACAGACATCTGGCTATATCTGCAGTCCCACTTCTTTAAAAACAGGAAAGACTGACTGGAAGATCTCACTCAATGGTGGAAATTCCATCTTTG
This sequence comes from Sphyrna mokarran, assembly GCA_024679065.1. Classification (NCBI taxonomy): domain Eukaryota; kingdom Metazoa; phylum Chordata; class Chondrichthyes; order Carcharhiniformes; family Carcharhinidae; genus Sphyrna; species Sphyrna mokarran. The sequence continues at coordinate 42,353,745 of JAGIQG010000015.1, forward strand.
CTATCTGTGGCACATTATGGGTAAACCCTGATGGACAAAATCCGGAATATTTTTCTGATCTCTTGGGCAAAACTCCCAAGTGTTTTGGCACTAGTCAAACAGAGGCAGCTTTGATGCATTGAGCATATCTGCACAATAGAAGAGAGCTGCATGCCAAAGGATTTTTTTTTTTATGGTGGGATAGATGGAACCAGATGATCCATGAGGTTGCTGAAGGCTTCACTTCAAGGATATTTGTCATGACGCCAAGGCTCTAAGCATTGATTATTGCACTTGGGATTCACTAGCTGAGGAAAGTGAGAAATAATAGCACCTCCTCTGGACTGACATGTATTATGACAACTAGGCAACAGTTGCTGAAAACAATAATCCACACGTGTGATTTGTTGTAGAACCTGCATCGAAGGATTAGCCTTCAACTATCCACGAAGGTGCACCAAGTAAAAATCCCTTCTTCACTGGCACATGCACACACTTGCACTCGCGCACTCTCACTGTCTCACTGTCACACCTACTCACTCATGCTCTCAGCTATGAAGGACGCATTATTTTTAATTTGAAAAAGGTTGATGATGCTGAGGAAGTGGGATTTGAAAATAAGGATGACAGTTTTAAAATTGAGGCTCCACTGGACTGGGTGCCTGTGTTGGCCAGTGAACACACTGATAGGTAAACTGGTGCAAATCAGGATATGAATAGAGAAGTTTTGGCTGGGTTTGAGTTTATGGAAGGTAGAAGCTGCGAGATCATCCAAAAGCATATTGGAGCAGTGAAGTGAAGAGGCAACAAAAATAGGGATGAGGGTATTGGCAATAAATTAGCCAAGGTATTAAGCAGTTTTAATGGTGATCCAGATATGTGGTTTATAGTTCATCTCTGCTTAAATTTGTCACCGAGGTTGCTTGGACAAAATAAAGTTGGTGATTGGGAGCAGAATTTGCAGCAAGGATTGAAGCCGATAGCTTCAGCTTTCCCAGTATGTTAGAGAAGCTTCTGCTTATCTGATACAGTATCTTGGATAAGTAATCTCACCATTTGGATATGATGAAGCGGTTGAGGCAGGAGTGACGAGGTACAAATGGGAGTTACCTCTGTATATGTGGAACCTGATACATTTTGAATGATGGCATGAAAGGGGAGTATGTAGCTGGCGCCGGTGGGTAGAAGAGAAAAAGGGCTGAGGATAAATCCTTGAGGGATTCAACAAATACAACAACTCTAGGAATTGAGAAACCAGTGGGGCTTTATATAGACCAAGAATTCATTTTGATAGGAGGGAGGTTGGTGAATGCTTGATGAGTATTTACTATCTTAAATAATGAATTTTAATTTGGGATAAGAAGTACATTTATTGAAGTAATATAAATAAGCATAGGCAGGACTAGAGATTATTTTCCTGATTATGGCATTCTAATTCATTTTTTAAAAATGTAAAGATGGCAGGACAAATGATGTGTTGTAGCTGCAGAATGTGGGAGTTTGTGGACCCAGTGTCATCCAAAGCAAACACGACTGCAGAAGCAGAGGCTTGAGGAACTTTTGGCTCAATCATTGACTAACAAGGGATTTGAAGGGTGTGGGTGTTGGGCAGGAAAGAAATTGAGTCCACTATCAGAAAGCTATGATTTTACAAAATGGTGGAACAGATTTGAAAGGCTGATTGGCCTAATCCTGCTGAATTATTTATACATGTTTGATTTATTTGTATAGAAGCTGTAACATAAAATTCTGAAAGTATTTCACAGGAGTATCACAAAATAAGGTATGATGTGGAGATGCTGGTGTTGAACTGGGGTGGATACATTAAGAACTCTCAACACCAAGTTAAAGTCCAACAGGTTTTTGTGGAATCACAAGTTTTTGGGGCACTGCTTCTTCTTCAGGTGAAGCTCCACTTTTGGACTAACCTGATGAAGGAGCAGCACTCTGAAAGCTTGTGATTCCACACAAACATGTTGGACTTTAACCTGGTGTTGTGAGAGTTCTTGCTGTGCAAAACAAAGTATGATAGGGAAGGCCATAAGCAGATATTAAATCAGATGACCACAACCTTGGTCAGAATTTGTAGAATGTCTTGAGAGAAACACATTGTACTGGGGTAGGGAGGGTGTTGTAGAGTTTGGTGCCTAGGCAGTTGAAGGTGCAGTCATCAGTAGTAGAGCAATTCAAACTGGGGATATTCAGTGGATCAGAACATAGAGAAATATAGATATCCTGTTGTGCGCCTGAAGATAGGGAGAGGCAAAGCTATGGAGAGATTTGAAAACACCAGTGACTATCGATGATTCAAATATCTCGGCTAGGGAACCTGCAATTTCCTTCCTGGCATGTACCTAGTCAGGTTTTGTAGATTTATCTACCTTGATACACTTTAAGACTCCCAGCACCTCCACCGCCTCTGTAAATCTGTACCATCCTTAAAACATCAATATTTAATTTCCCAAGTTCCCTAACATCCATGCTTTTTTTCAACAGTAAATATTAATGAGAAATATTCATTTAGGATCTCACCAATATCTTGTGGATCCACACATAGGTGACCTTATTGATCCTTAAGAGGCCCAATTCTCACCCTTGTAACTCTTTTGCCCTTTATGTATTTGTAGAAGCTCTTTGGATTCTCCTTTGCCAAAACAATTTCATGTCCCCTTGCTGTCCTGATTTCTCTCAACTCTACTTCTACACCCTCTATATTCTTCAAGAGATTTACTTGATCCCAGCTTCCTATGCACATCATATGCCTCTTCTGGTTTTGGATGTCAGAAAAGGGAAGGGAAGTTCAAGGTGGCTTTATGGCCAGGACTGGATAGGTAAGAAGGAATTTGCAACTCCATTTGGCTAACGATGGAAGAAAGGTATTGGAGGAGGGGATGGTATGATTAGCAGTGTCAAAGGCCACAGTCAGTGAACCAAGAGTGATGCATGCAATCAGTTTACCACTGTCACAGTACCATAGGATGTCGCTTGAAACAGATATATTTTGGTAATGTGACAGGGTCAGAAATTTGATTGAAGGCATTCAGGTGCCATGTTCCAGGTTGGTTGGGCACAGATTGGGAAGACAGCAGCACAAATGGATGGAATGGGTAACCAAGACACACTTTTAAATCTGCATGTGGTCTGCTAAAAGTCTAGCATGTAACGTGACATTGCTTTAGGTATAGTTTAAGATGCTGTACTTCTGCATAACTGCTATCTATCTCCAATGTTATGCTAAATATTTCTGTGTTAATTGGATCTTTCCATCATACAAATCTACAATGGAAAGACCTGCTGTTGGCTCTCAGACCTGAACGTCAGGTGCTGCCTGGCCTATGTTCCAGCTTTATCTGTTGTTGCCAGATATGTGTCACAGGATCTCAACTTTTGCCAGAGGGGAAAACTGCCAAGATGGCACTGTGCTAATTTTTGTAAATATGAATCATATTTTGCAGGTGAATAACAAAATTTAATGTTTGTTGATCATTTGGTTGTTTTTAAAAAAAACCTTTGGGACTAGATTAAATTAACAAGTCGAGTGACATTTCAACATTAATGAAAAAAATGACTCAAAGCCTTTGCATTTCAAGGAACGTGCTTCATTATCTGCTTCAAGATGAAACTTGATCTGAAACTGAGTACGTAAGTGTAGTCCTGAAGTTGGTAGCTGAATTTGCTTTGTATGTTTTAAGTACAGCAATTGTGGAAGGAGACTACTGCTTTGTAAATAGAAGGTACTATTCTCTACATTTTGCTGCAGATCATTTGGTTTTCTAATAAATTATTAGTAACTGTTTTAATGGTATTTTGTGGCATTTAATGACATAGTAACTGAATTCAGAAACAAGTGTTGGAATAAAATAAGTTCCACTTAACAAAGAACAAAACAGCACGGGAAACAGGCCCTTCAGCCCAACAAGCCCGCGCTGCCACCCTGATGTTCCCACCTCTACCTGTGATCCCTGTCTATGTTTATAGATCTATGGATTAAGAACCAAATTTGAGACAATTTAGGGAGAATTTGTTTTGCCAATTAGCCTAAGAGCACATCTTTGGGATGTGGGAGGAAACTGGAGCACCCGGAGAAAACCCACGCAAGCACAGGGAGAATGCGCAAACTCCCACAGACACACGCCCAAATCCATGTATCTGCACAGCACAGCAATAGTCACTGATCTGTCATGTTGCCCATCAAATGGTCCAGGTCAAGCGTACACTAACGACGTGAAGCACTCGGATACTCGAGAAAAAAATCCAAGAGCTGCCCTCTCACGACCCATTGCGTGTATGCCCCTTGTTAGACAACAAGGTGGACCAAAGCACCTGTAGGATGATAACAAGTACATCAATATCATCATCTATTTACACACTTCCCAGGAACTCCCAAGGCTCATGATCCCTATTTTAAATCAGTTTTCTATATCCCTCCATTCCCATTCTGTTTATGTGTCCATCTAAGTATTTCTTAAATAACTCGAGTGCCTGCCTCCACTTATGTATGGGGAAACTAAGAACGTCATTTTAACTTGAGCAAGGCATATTCCAGTTTATCATAGCACCACAGAGATATAATCACATGTTAAAATACATGTTGGATCATTTTGATAATGCTTTAGTTTTATGTGACTAATATCTCATAGTTGAACCCTGCATTTTTAATTGAGTTCATTCTGCTGACCTAATTTTGCATCTGATGCATGTCAACTTGCTGTGTCTTTGACATGTTTCTGGTTTTGTGTTTGAGGCAAGTTGTTGTATTTGACCATGGTAATAAAAAAAAACTGCATTACTTAATTTGTATTCTTCTCGTATTTTTCCACAGCAAATTTTCTTAATTTCTATAAACATGTTTGTGTTGCCTTGAAAAATGTCTTATTAATGCTGACGTGGAATTTCAATCTCCTAAAGCTTTTTGTTTTGTTTGTCTCAAATATTTTTCTTCAAAATACTGAGGTTTGAAGACTTAATTGAGAAAATTGGCTCAGATAAAGGTAAAGTAGCTGGATTAGTGTTCGTATATTGCAAGCGTGTCATGAGAATCTGGAACTAACTTTGACATTTTTCAGTGATTTGGAATTTAAAGCTCTAAAACATTCGTGATTTAACACCAGTTAGAATTGGCCATTCAGTTCCTTGAACCTGCTCTGGTATTCAATAAGAACATAGCTGATCTGATCATGGTCTCAAATTTAATATCCTGCCTGTCCACCAGTAGCTCTTGAATCACTTGTAAATCAAAAATCTGTTGAGATTATTTTGAATGTTCAACATGGTGCACCATGAAACTCCATATCACCACACTGTAGTAATGATTTAGTCTAAAGGGCAGATCTGTATCTGCTTGTTAACATTTCCCCCTCCACAGGTCAAAAAACCTCTTGTGGGAATGATGCAAGTTTCCAGTCTATAACTTTGCAGCATTATTGGCACACCTGTACAGCTGAATTTCTGTAACTTTTTGTTTTTAGAGGCATCTTGGTTTATTGCAATATATTGGAACCTGTGTTTTGGAGGGGTGTTGTTAATACTATTGCAGTTCAATTCATTTTACTACTGTCACATAATAATCTACAGTGAAAAGTATTGTTTCTTGTATGCTATACAAAGCATACTGTTCATAGAGAAGCTGCAGAATGTAGTGTTAGTGATAACTAGGGTGTAGAGAAAGATCAATTTAACATAAGGTGGGTCCATTCAAAAGTCTGATTACGGAGAGAAGAAACAGTTCTTGAGTTGGTTGGTATGTGACTGCAGACTTTTGTATATTTTTCCTGGAAGAGAGTTTGTCTGGAGTGATGAGGTCCTTTTATGTTGGCTGCTTTTCTGAGGCAGTGGGAAGCACAGACAGAGTTAATAGTTGTAGATTGATTTGTGTGATAATGGACTGGGTTTCATTCATGATCCTTTGTAATTTCTTGCAGTTTTGGACAGAGCTGTGATACAACCAGAAAGGATGCTTTCTATAATGCATCTGTAAAAGTTGATGGAAGTTGTAGCAGATGTGCTGAATTTCTTTAGCCCTCTTGAAAAGTAGAGGCATTTATGGGCCTTAACTATAGCATCAGAGTTGAAGGACCAGGGCAGATTATTGGTGATCTGGACACCTAGAAACTTGAATCTCTCAACCATTTCCACTTCATCCCTGTTGATGTGGACAGGGACATGCCCTCCACTACTCTTCCTGAAGGCAATGACTTTCTCCTTAGTTTTACTGACATTGAGGGAGAGATTATTGGCATCGCACTACTCTCTCTCGCTTTCCTATACTTCATTACATCACTGTTTTGAGATCCAACCCACTATAGTGATGTCGTCAGCAAACCTGAAAATTGAGTTGGAAGGGAAGTTGGCACATGGTCATAAGTATATAAGCAGTATAGTAAGGGGCTGAAGTCACAGCTTTGCAGGGTGCTGGTGTTGAGGATAATTGTGTTGTAATGAGGTATTGTTGCATATCCTTACTGTTTGCAGCCAGTGGGTTAGGAAGTCTATGGTCAGTTATCCCTATTCTAATTGTTGATAATTGGACAAATTGTAGAAAATTGTTGCTTTGTGCTGCTTTCTTATGTCTTCTTTCCTCCACTCTAACATCTAAGAAATTCATTAATTTTATGCCTTGTAGTATTTTGTCATTCCTGTGCCAAGGGTAGTGTGTCACCAATATTTGTTAGCTTTTTATGAGCAAGAAGAGATAATGAATTAAAAGCAAAATACTGTGGATGCTGAAATCTGAAACATAAAATGCTAGAAAAACGTAACCTGCCAGTGGAGAGAGAGAATAGAGTTAATGTTTTGAGTCTACATGGCTCTTCAGAGCCTTGAATAGTACTTGTAAGGGTATTAGAAGTGCAGATGGAGAGATTTTCAAATTCCAACTTCATGCCAGATTGCAGAGGACCTGATTTCCATTGGTCAATAAGTGCAGTGTGTGCTTATCAGCCAGTTAGCATAGCAGTTAGAATATTTGTTTGCCTTGTGTTGTCCTGTTTTATTGTGTGCCATATTTTCAGCAGATGTTGCAAAAGAAAACACACAAAGTTCCAAACTTAGTGTTTAATTGTTTTTCAAAACAAAAATTGCAACGATTTTTACTGCAAGGAATTGGCTTCCACTGCTTTGTAGTAATAAGTAAATAAAAGTTAGTAAATTCCTATATTATTTCCTTGTCTAGTTTGCTTAGTTACAATTTCTCAAGAGATTTTCATTTGGCTGCACTGCCCACAGACTATATTTTGTGCTGTAAGATGTCATTTTATGCTAAAGCTGTATTGTGTAGTATCTACGTATATATACTGCCAATGATTCTGGTCTCAAAAGTGCTGATTTTTTTTTTAAGACTGAATATTATACTTTTGAATTGGGGGATGGCATCCTTTTGTGTTTTTGAGTTTTTTTATGAAATTAAATCTACTTCATAGCTTAAGTGCCTGAAGGATGCAATTCTATTGAAAATAAAAGCACGTACATTCAATGTATATTTTTGAAATCTACTACTTTCAATAATGATATGGTGTTATTTTAAGATGTACACTCAAAAGGCTCATTTGTCTGTACCAAAATCATACTTTTTGCTCCTCTCCCTTGTCGTCTTGAAATGTTTTGAATCTTACATGGTTAATTCTGAAGGAATAAGGGTTCATTGTTTCTTGTGTGGAAGCCAAACTTACAAAAAAAGACCACTTGAAATACAGTTTAAGACTATTGAGAGTTATAGCAATTATTACTTGACTACTGAAAATTTAGAAATAAAATTACTATCTAAAATATTGACTGTTGATTTCAGCACGATGGGAAATTGTTGATAGATATATTAACGATGTGTTAAGGTTTTGGCAATTGAATTGTATTGCTTTTCTGATCTGATTATTGGTTCCATTTTGAATTATTTATCATCCAAATTGACAGGACATATTTATATCTTTTCTCAGAAATTGTCATTAATCTAAATTAAGAACCTTCTTTTCTCATGCTGAGAGAGTTGTGTTGGCAGATATAAACAATCTGAGCTGATCCAGTACACATCAATGACATTACTTAACTGAAATTGTTGGCAGATAGATGCTGCTTGTCATATGAGGAAATTGATGTGGTGCTATTTTTAAATACTTAAAGTTGCTTCTACAAATGTCCTGAGTACTTTGTAGTGAAAAGTGAATGTATTATTCAATACCGGCCATTGTTAATTCTAGTTTTCAAAAGGTTGAACTAAATTTATGTTGCTTATCTTATTTTGAGTATTTTGAATGCACAGAATATTTAGAATGTTGACAGGAAGAAACTAACATGTTGAATATTGTAAACTATATATATTTGTGAATTTTGATAAATCTTCCTGTACTAAGTGCCATTATCTCCCTTCAGTTCTTTAGGAGTCATTCTTTGTGACAAGTAAATAAAGAAGTATGAACATGGCCCCTCGGAAGAGAAACGGTCGGGGTCTTTCCTTCATATTCTGCTGCTTTCGAGGGAGTGACCACCCAGAGATCACATACAGACTAAGAAATGATAGCAATTTTGCATTGCAAACAATGGAGCCAGCATTGCCCATGCCTCCTATTGAAGAACTGGATATCATGTTCACTGAACTTGTGGTATGTACATGGTCTTCATTGTATTTAAACATGAATTTTCATTTTAAGATACATGCCAATATGACTTGAGCCAGTTTCTATGAAAGTTGGTAATTTTGTGAAATCCTGCTGCAAATTTGAAAAGGCATAAAGACTCCTTTTAAAAAAAAAAAGAATAATTGTGTTAGTGCTGATGACTAGAAATTATTAACAGGTGTGGTTTTTGATATTGCTCTTACATCAGTGATTTTTCTGCCAAGTTGCTGATCCTGGTTGAGATATTAGGATGAGATTGTAATTTCTTGACATAGGGAGAAGTAAAACTTAAGTGAACATTCAATCGTCCACTTTTTCTTCCCTCTAGTTGGGTAAAAGCTGCAAACTAGTCACTTAGACTACTTTTTGTAGAAGGAGAGAGAGAATGAAGACAGGCTGAAAGTGGATGGAAGCGAAAGAAAACAATTTAAGTACCTCCATGCATAAATTTATACAAGCTTCACATTTTCATACTAAATGTACATTTAGCCTCTGCGCTATAGCTAGACTATAGTAATATAGTTCTGCATTTGTTACAAATGCATTTTCATTTAAATGGACAGACCCTACAAAGATTGAGGGACTGTTTATACATTACTTAAAAAGTCAACTTCTGCGCTGGCTCAGTTTTTTTTGGTGTAGCTCAGTATTATTAAAAATAATTGCAATATTCTCCTCTTAAAAATATACATTAAGTTGAATTTGATTAAAACATTGCGGTTCTTTATGTTGAGTTTTAAATCGCTGATCAGAGGGAACTTGTCATAGAATGCAGAACCTGTAGTTTGATTACCTATTTTTGGCTGTGCTTGTAAATGTCAGTGTAGAAATAGTGCTAATACATACGATTGCTAGTTCTGTTCATATAAATTAGCAATTCCCATTCTATGGCTGTATTATTAGGGCTCTCATAAGGATTTGATACTATTTGCAAGTCTCTCATCTGAGGAACATTATTTCTTGCCTGTGCTGAGTTGATGAGTATGACTTTATAGTATTTTCTTTCTTTTGCCAGAAAAAAACAAAAGAACAGCATAGATGCTGACTTTTCTAGTGAGAAAATGGCTAAAAGGATCTTGTTTGCAATTCTATGAGTTGAAAACAGGGAAAAATATCCCTTTTGGTCAATTGTTGTACATTATTCAAGTTCATCATGGTACCATTGTGGTCTCAAAAATAAAAAGCACAATTCTATATAGAATAAACATATAAATGTTTCAAAACTATAAAACTTGTACTTTGTTTTATAAACCAATCCAAGTCATTTAACACATTGACAGGTTATTAGGCTTGTTACAGCAGGAAGAACATAGAACATTACAGCGCAGAACAGGCCCTTCGGCCTCCGATGTTGCGCCGACCAATTATGAAAAAAGCAATGACCCTCCAAACTAAACCATTCCCTTCTCTTCCATAAACTTATCAACTAACCTCTTAAACGCCACCAAACTTGGCGCATCGACAACTGCCGCAGGCAGGGCATTCCACTCCCTAACCACCCTCTGGTAAAGAACCTACCTCTGATATCCGTCCTATAACTATCACCCCTTAATTTAAAACTGTGTCCCCTCGTGCTAGCTTTTTCCATCCTAGGAAAAAGGCTATCACTGTCCACCCTATCTAAACCTCTAATCATCTTATATGTTTCGATCAGGTCCCCTCTTAGCCTCCTCCTTTCTAACGAAAACAACCTCAAATCCCTCAGCCTCTCCTCATAATACCTGCCCTCCATACCAGGCAACATCCTGGTAAACCTCCTCTGTACCCTCTCCAATGCCTCCACATCTTTCTTATAATGCGGGGACCAGAACTGTACACAATACTCCCAAGTGCGGCCGCACTAGAGTTTTGTAAAGTTGCAACATGACGTTGCAGCTCCGAAATTCAATCCCCCTACCAATAAAAGCTAAGACTCCATATGCCTTCGTAACAACCTTATCGACTTGACTGCCTACTTTCAGGGATCTATGCACAAATACACCAAGATCCCTCTGTTCATCAACACTATTAAGAATCCTACCATTAGCCCTATACTCTACACATTTATTATTCCTGCCAAAAGACTGCATTGGTTTATCTGATTCATAACCAAAGATCCATGAAATTAAATATAGATGTGTAGTTTCTTTTTGCATGTACTCTAAATTGAAAAATAATACCTTTCTGATATTGCTAAAACCCATTGGTGCTTGAAATTTAAAAATCAATTGAAGTTATAAAAAGGTGAAAATAAGGCTGAGGTTTAAGTTTAAAATTCTCGGAAATGCTCAATTCAGTTTTTAACTTTGAGAAGCCTAGTAAATTCCTTGGTACAATTGCAGATATTATTTGTGCAACAAATTCAATTGGCATTGCTCTTTATACATTTTGAACATTAGCATTAAAAATATTAAATCTGGTTCTAACTGTTAAAACCAGATAGTTATGGAGCAATGTTTAATGATGTGTGATCAGAATACATAGATTACGTGGGGGTTCTTCATTTTTTTTGACAGTATATACCTTGTATATAAACTTCATTTTATCTATTACAATGTCAACAAAGGTACAGTGGACGAGTGGCTGCCCCACTCCCCCCTGCCCCCACAAGTACCTGTCCTGTAAAGTTCAACGATTCCCAAAGCTTGAGGTTTCAATTCAGATTTGCAGCAGCGGTTTGGCTTTGTGCATGTCATTCTGAAGTATAGGGAGATTCTCTAGACTCCTCCAACTCTTGTCTTAAAATTGTAATCTTAAATATATCTGCAAAGTTTACTTGCAACCTGTTTACATGGTATTTTCAAGTATATTTCTTGGGTTTTTCATATTCATGCAGCTCATTATGAATACTGTTTTCTATGGTATCTGATGGGTAAAAGTATCAGTTTACAATGGGTTAAAGTTCTGATGAAGAGCACGATAAATAACTTTGGGAAAAGAGCAATAGTCTTGGCTTGCTCCAGCAAAGAACATTGACAGCAATCTGATGCAGCAATCTGAGGGCAGTCTTAGTGAAGCTGGAGAATAGAAATGAAGCATTGGAGCAACTTTGTGGTCATTAATATTGAATGATTCATGGTGATGGATAAGGAAGGATAAAACAGTCGTATGATTTTTAATAACATTTTGTATGTGGGGATTAAATTTGGCGAAGTGAAAGCCATCAGAGGATTTAAAGATGAGGACAAAAGATAGAGTTTGTGTGGGAGACAGATGGCTAACTTGCTCAACCCAGGATCAATTCGAAGAAAAAAGAACACTTACAAATGTTGCCACAAGATGTTTTATGATTGGTTTGCTTGTTCGTGCAGGATCAAACTGTTTTATTTGTAAAGTATCTTAAAGGCTTGTAACCAAGAATGAACAGTAAAAATCTAAAAGTCGCAGTTAAATTTGATATGATGCCTGCAGGTGTAAATAAATGATATCTATTTACAAGGCTTTGTAATGCTTCTGAGTAGGTATCCTTGTCAGTTATGTAATGCAGAACATGTGGGAATCCTTGTGCTAGTTATTGAAATTATTGCTTACGTTGTATGGATTTGTGTACCCTCGTTCTGGGGGCTTGTTGTGACTGCATGTTCGAGTGTCGGACTGCTCAGATAAAAATGTCCAAAAATTATGAATTTACATAACTTGTGAATGGTGTTAGATAGTTATAAACTTTTATTGTGGCTCAATGAAAAGAATAGTGGTAGGACCATTGGGCTTCTCAGTAGTATAGTGTAAACTCAAGGAGTGCCCTTCCCAACAGTTCATGTTAAAAGCAAATTACTGTGGATGCTGGAATCTGAAACCAAAAGAGAAAATATGGAAAATCTGAGCAGGTCTGGCAGCATCTATAAGGGAAAAAACAGCTGATGTTTCGAGTCCACATGACCCTTTGTCAAAGCTCAATGTTAAAGGCCTTCAAAGGCAAAACAAAAATCTGCAGTTGGTTTTAGGGGCTGACTCTATACCAAACCACAGGAAGAAAATTCTTATCACAGAATTGGGAGAAAAATGACAAGTACTAACTTAGTTTCACTGCGATGCTAAACTAGACAATATATCAATAGAGAAGCAATGAAAAACTTTTAAGGGGATTATTCAGATTACTCAAACTTTCTACTAGAAAGTTTAAGATTCTAAGGGGTGATCCACCATTTGTGGTTAACTAAAGTATCAATCTTGAGTAAAGACCATTTTTAATGCACAAAAAGATACATGTGGGTTAGATGATTAAAAGAGTAATCAGGAAAGAAATTGGAGTATGAGAGGAAGCTGGCTAGAAATGTGAAAATTGAAAGTAAAAGTTTCTATCAATATTTAAAAAGAATAATATTTAAAGTGAGTGTCACTCTCCAGAGAACCAGCAATGGGGAGTTAATGGTAGATAATAAGGAAATAACAGATGAAGTTAACAATATTTTGCTTCTGCCTTCAATATAGAAGGTGCAAAAAAAATTCCACAAATAACTGTAAAGAGGAGGTGACAGGGAGAGAGGAACTTGGTGAAATTATAATCATGAGGGAAGCAGTAATAAGTCAACTGACAGGGCTGCAGGCTAACCAGTCTCTGGCCTGATGGACATTTTAGTGCCTTAAAAAAGATGGTTAATGAGATAGTAGATGCATTGGTGTTAATCTTCCAAGATTTCGTAGATTCTGGAAAATAGCACGTATTCAAAAAACAGGGAACTATAGGCCAGTTAGCTTGACATGTCATAAGGAAGTTGCTAAAATCAATCAATAAGCAAGCTATAGATGGATATTTTGAAAATCTCAATTGGGAAGAGTCAACATGGCTTTGGATGGGGAAATAATATTTATTCAATTTATTGGAATTCTTTGATGGAATAACTTTAGCACTGGATAAAGGGGAGTGTGTAAGACACATTTGGAATTGGATATCCAGAAGGTATTTGACAAGGTACCACATCAAAGATTATTGTGGATATAAAGCTAATAGTGTAGCGAGTAACATACCAGTATGAATAGAAGATTGGATGGCTGGTAGAAAACAGTCTTTTTCTGATTGTTAAGAATGTGACAAACCTGAAGAGGTCTATGCTAGGGCCTCAACTTTTTATAATTAATAACTGACTTAATGAAGGGACCAAAGGCATAATAGCCAAATTTGCAGATGACACATAGATAGGAATTGTGAGAAGGACATAAGGAGGTTACAGATGGGTTAAATAAGTGGACAAAAATCTGGCAGATAGAGGACAATATTGGAAAATATGAAGTTGTTCATTTGACAAATTAAAAGGCAATGTATTACTTAAACAGAGAATGGCTACAAACTACCGAGGTGCGGAAGCATGAATCTCAAAATTAGTAAAGCAAGTAATTCAGAAGGCTAATGGATTGCTTTCTGTTATTACGAGAGACATTGAAGATAAAAGTAAGGATGTTTTGCTTTAGCTATGCAGGGCATTGGTGAGACCGTATCTTGAATACTGTGTGCAGTTTTGGTCTTATTTAGGGAAAAACATAAATGCGCTAGAGGTGATTCAGAGGAGGTTTACTAGCTTGATACTTGGAATGAACAGGTTGTCTTGTGAGGAAAGGTTGGACTAATTGGGCTTGTTTCCATTGGAGTATAGAAGAATGAGGAGTGATTGGATTGATGTTTACAAGACCCTGAATGGTCTTGACGAGATGGCCACATAAAGGATGTTTCCTCTGAATGAATCCAGAACTAGGAGAGACTTTTTTTAAAATTAGTAAAGATTGCCTTTTTAAGGACAGATGAGAATAGTTTACTCTTGAGGGTTATGCGACTTTGGAACACTCTGATCTAGAAGAGGTAGGGGGGACCGGTGGTCAGGGCCATTGAATATTTTTAAGATGGATGTAACCTTGGACTCTTGTTGGGCAAGGGAATCTATCAGAGATAAATGGGAATGTGAAATTTGAAAAACAAATCAGCCATGATCTCACTGGCGGAGCAAACTCGAGGAGCTGAATGATCCACTTCTACTCTTGTTTCGTATGTTCGTATTGGCCGATGGAGATTGTTTGGCATTTCAACAGCGGAATAATATCATGGTACACAAGTTCAACGTGTTGCTCTGTCTTTCCTCTGGATCTTGGGACCTTTTAGAGTTTTTTCTCTGGTTCCTTGAATCTTGTCTCATTGGCATCCTTCAAGGTTTAGGCTTGGCCAAGTTCACTAACATATGTACAAATGCCTTTTGCAGCTTGAAGACATCAAACCCCAGTGAATCTCACCCACAACTTCCCAGTCTGCCTTAACTGCTGAAGCTTTTGGTCTTCTGCACTTCATAGCTGCCTGCTGTGTGTTCTCGCAATCTCACCTTGCATGATTCAGCCCTGTACTCGATCTGTTGATCATTAATGTTGCATTTTTAAGATAATCTGCAGCCTTCTGATGGTTAATTGGTTTAATCACTAGTTAAGCCTAATACTGCATTCTTGCAGCAACCTTTCAGCCTGTGACAAATAATTGTTGACTAGCAACATCTTTCCAAAGCTAAAACTTCTTAGTAAGTATCCAATCCTAACTATCTCTCCCTATAAATGCTCCCAAATTAGTTTCCTGTGATAAACTCATGGCAAGTTCAATGGCCTCAGTGGTGTACTTTTAAATCTCCTTTATACAGGTACATTTGCAACAATTAGTCTAAATACGAACACAAACTTCTAACCTAGTATTTACAACTCTTGACCAATAGGAAGAACTCTCTTTGCTTATCCACAAGACACTAACCTTAATTTACAACTCTAACCCAAGGTCCTTGGAATACTGTTTAATGTTTTAACGTTTGATAATTCAAGCCTTATTGCACAGATGAACTGACAAATTGAACTCTTAACACCATTTCAGGAGGGGAATTAATTAATAGCCCCGATTTCTTTTATCACAATTTATTTAACTTCACTTTCCTCCTTTATAAGTGGTGGCATGTTTTTCCCAAATTCTTCTGTTTGGAGTGAGCACCACACGTGCACGCACACGGCAAGACCATGATAAAAATGAGAGTTATGGTTTCATGTGAGTCCACAATCACAAGTCTGTCTCACCCAACAGACGGTTATAGCCGCGTAACCCCACCAATTTACCCTGGTAAGCCCTGTAACACTAAGGAGCAAATGAACATGGCCAATCAACCTAACCTGTACATCTCTGGGAGGAAACCAGAGCACTAGGAGCAAACCCATGCAGGCACAAGGAGATCATACAAACTCCATGCAGTGACCCAAGGCTGGAATTGAGTCTGGGTCTCTGGCACTGAGACAGCAGTACAAACCACTGCTTCCATGTCACCCCAAACCTTTGTGCATGGAGCAGTACAGCACAGGCCCTTCAGCCTTGATGTTGTGCCAAGCTATGTCCAAACCCAGGATCAAGCTATCCCACTTCTTATCGTTCTGGTGTGTTCCATGTGCCTGTCCAATAGCCACTTGAAAGTTCTTAGAGTGTCTGACTCCACTATTACAGCAGGCAGTGCATTCCACATCCCAACCACATTGAGTAAAGAATCTACCTTGGACATCCCTCCTATATCTCCCACCATGAACCTTTATATTTATGCCCTCTTAACAGCTACATGCACCCGAGGAAATAGTCTCTCCATGTCCACTCTATCTATCCTCTTCATCTTGTAAACATCTACTGAGTCAGATTAGCAGGCTGAAACAACTGCAAGGTGATCTGTCGTTCTGGAACTGAGGATTTGGAAGAAGGCATGCAGAGATAAATTTATCTTTATGGGCACTGATAGTGTTCTGTTGTTTCCAGTGGGTACACAGTATATTTTTCCAGATCTGAAATCTTGGGTTTAATGGAAGAGTCAGTGTCTTTATTTTGTCATTGCAAATATACAAGAGCCCTTGCCTTAGAGATGTAAAGGTTATTGGTGCATTTCTTTGGAATTTGATTTTCTGTGACCGCAGGGGTATTAACATCTCTAAGGATAACTTGGTCCCTGCTGGTTTTCTAAAAGCTAGAAATTCCTCTAGTATGAGTCATGGCTACTCGGGCATGTCAGGATAAAGCTCTGTCCATTATTAAAACAAAATAATTTTATAAAGGTTGTCATAAATATATATTTTCCTTCCTGTCTTCTGGACAGGAAATGTTTTTTGAGAAAATTTTGTAACTATGGAAAGGAAGGCCCTAGAAGTATGATTCATCAATTTTTAGTGGTGGAAGAGCATGCCTTTTTAAAAAGAACAAAATTAATTGAGACAAATACAACTCTACATTTTAACGTAGAGATGTTGAATTCAAAAGCAAGCAAATGGTATTGAATTGGTACCAGACATTTTGTAAGCCACATTTGTAGTAGTTGGAGCTGTTTAAGCTGAAGAAATGAAAAGTAATTTGAAATTGTGACCTGGCGTTTCACCCTATTGGGTTAATAGTCAAAATTCCATTTACAGATCTTGATACCGAACAGAATGTCAGTGCCTAGCCTTATTTTAATTAACCACTTGGGTTGCCAGGAGCTAAGATTAGATTGGTGCGTGCCATCTAGTATCAGAAATGTGAAAGTAGCATTTTGAGACTAATCATTAAAAAAATTTAATTTCCTTGGAGAGGTTTTGCAAAGCTAATTAAACATAATGACATTAATCTTGGAGCATTCCTATAAATGACCAATGGTGCTTTTTTTGGTGTGCAGATGTAGTTTGGTGAGATGCCAGTGTCCCACCTTGTTTGTTTAACCAGTCAGGTTGCGAGAAATTAAAACTAAATTGATATATGCTACCTAACATCAGAAATGTGGAGGTGGCATTTTAGGAAACCAGCCATTAAAATAATTGAATTCTATAAGGGGTGTTTTGCACAACTAATTAAAGAAAATGACATTAAAATCTGAGTATTCCTATAATTGACCACGTGTGTTTTGCATGCTGCTCCAATGTCATGATGTTACTCCTGGACGACTAATGTGACTAGGATGGATGAAATAAAAATTAACTGCTGCATGTTTTTGAAATTTAACTGCAGAATAAAACTCTTGAGAAGCTAACTGTGAAAGGCTTTTTATTTGTCTTTCCAAACATGGTTAGTTTGAAGGTGAGGGGTGAATGGGGAAGGGATCATAGTTGGTGTCATTCATTTCTTGATGCTATGCAAAATTCACTGCCATGTAATATTTGTAGTTTATTCTGAAATTTGCATAGACTGTGCATAGTATTAGATCTACTTTATTGTGGGTTGAAGTTTGTATTTTATAATTTTGTTTTAATTGAATCTTTACTGTGGCAAAACATGACTATGGGTTATAATGCAACAAAGCTGATTGTAATTGTTCAAAATACATATTTCAGAATTTGATCTTTCATACAAAACATGTGAAGTAGAATGGGGTAATTAAATTGTATAGAATAACTATTTGCTTTAGTCTAGAAGCATTGAATGCTATGCAGTACATAAAATGATGTTTTCTGAAAAGTTAAGACTTCAGAGGGTCAATTTTTTTTCAGAGGGTGATGGGTGCCTGGAATAAGCTGCCAGGAATAGTAGTAAAGATGGATACAATTTTGTCGTCTTAAAAAAATTCAGACAGTTATGGATAAGATGGGGATAGAGGGATATAGGCCAAATGTGGGCAATTGGGAATATCGTAATAGTTTTAAAAAAGGTGGTAGAGACAGGTTGGGCTGAAGGGCCTGTTTCCATGCTGTAAACCTCTGTCTCACAGATAACGATGCCTGAAATCACACATCTCCACCCTCCAATATCAGAAAATCCATCCATGTTGGCACGACAGTATGGTGTGAATCAGGACTGGTTTCTCAAGGTGGGCACCTGGCGAGGAAACCTTCCAGTGCAGAGCTCAAAGGGAAGAGAGTCATGCCTATGCGGGGCTGGGGGATCTCCTTTCCATTTCTGTTTGCTGGTGTTTTTTTTGGGTCTGGATTGTTCTTTGTTTTTTATTTCACCATAGCTGTAATAATCTAAACCTTGTCATCTGAGCCTCTCCCCTGCACTCTGACAGTTTGTTCATTTCCCAGAGATAGATCCAGCAGTAACATCTACCTTCTTGGGCAGAAAACATACTGATTTAGAAAGTTGTGCTGAACACACTTTTGAAGGTATGTTCTTTGCCTACTATGGGTAACAGCTGAAGCTGCAGCTGGCTAGAAATAGAATTCCAGAATTTCAAGAACTAGTTCAGGCAGTTAAGCTGGGAAAAGCTCTTAGGATGCTTCTGTTGAGGCTTGGGAAGTGACTGAATAGGAGCTGGAGCACTTTAGAATCACTCCTGAGCATTTTGGTACAATATTGCTAATGAAGATTGTTTAGAACATAGAATATTACAGTGCAGTACAGGCCTTTGGCCCTTGATGGTTTCCACAGATTGGTGCAACAATCTAAAGCCTATCTAACCTACACTATTCCAATATCATCCATATGTTTATCTAATAAGCATTTAAATTCCATTAATGTTGGCGACTCCAGTAGTGTTGCAGGCAGGGCATTCCACACCCTTGTTACTCTCTGAATAAAAAATCTACCTCTGACATCTGTTCTATATCTATCACCCCTCAATTTAAAGCTATGTTCCCTCATGCTAGCCATCACCACTCAAGGAAAAAGCCTCTCACTATCCAACCTATCTATTCCTCTGATCATCTTGTATGCCTCTTAAGTCACCTCTTAACAATCTTTTCTCTAATAAAAACAACCTTAAGTCCATCAGCCTTTCCTCATAAGACCTTCCCACCACATTAGGCAACATCCTGGTACATCTTCTCTGCACCCTTTCCAATGCTTCCACATCCTTCCTATAATGTGGCAAACAGAAAAGTACGCAATACTCCAAGTGTGGTCGCACCAGAGTTCTGTATAGCTGCAATAGAGCCATGAGGTCATGAAACTCAATTCCTCTACTAATAAAAACTAACACACTGTCGCCTTTAACAACCCCATCAACCTGAGTGCCAACTTTCGGGGATCTATGTACATGGACACCAAAATCTCTCTGCTCATCCACACCATTAAGTATCTTACCATTAGTCCAGTACTCTGTATTCCTGTTACTCCTTCCACAATAAACTCCATTTGCCACCTCTAAGTCCAGCTCTGCAGCTTATCTATGTCTCTCTGTAACCTGCAACATCCTTCTGCACTGCTCACAACTCCACTGACTTTCGTGTCATCCACAAATTTACTAACCCATCCTTCTGTACCCTCATCTAGGTCATTTATAAAAATGACAAATAGCAATGGCCCCAAAGCAATCCTTGTGATATGGTATGAATCACAACTTTTAATGTACCCTAGTAACTGAACTCCAGGATGAACATTTCCCATCAGCCACCACCCTCTGTCATCATGCAGCTAGCCAATTTCTGATCTAAACCGCTAAATCAGCCTCAATCCCATGCCTCCGTATTTTCTGCAATAGCCTACTGTGATTTGTTGCCTTAAGCTTACCATCTCCAGTATGTGATTGTATTAAGAGGATAAAGCTGGGGAAATGCTCCATGCCTCTTGGCAACATGGGCTCAGTCTGGGACATTTCAAATTAAAAATACTCAAATGTCTAGTACTCGTGTATAAAATCAGTAAAACCAGATTGTTGTGAGTATACAACTGAACAAGTAACATAGATATAAGAACATAAGGAATAGGAGCAGGAGTAGGCCATACAGCCCCTCAAGCCTGCCCCGCCATTCAATAAGATCATGGCTGATCTGTAATAGTTCAGTACCACTTCCTGCTTTCTCCCCGCAACCTTAATTCCCTTGTCAATCAAAACCCTATCCACTCTTGACTTAATATATTCAGCAAGGGAAGCCTCCACCACCTCATCAGGAAGAGAATTCCAAAGATTCACCATCCTTTGTGTGAAGAAACTCCTCTGCAACTCCAATCTGACCCCCCCCCCCCCCCAAATCTTGAGGCTGTGCCCTCCAGTCCTGCCATCTTTGCTAAGTGGGAAGAGTCTCTCAACCTCCACCCGATCCATCCCCTTCATTATCTTTTATGTCTGTATAAGATCCCCTCTCAGCCTTCTAAACTCGAGTACAAACCTAGCCTATTCAGTCTCTGCTCATAGTCCAATGCCCTCGTTCCGGTATCAGCCTAGTAAACCTTCTGTGCACCCCCTCCAAGGCCAATATATCTTTCCTCGAATGCGGCGACCAAAACTGCACAGAGTACTTCAACTGTAGCCTTGCCAGTCCCCAATACAGCTGCAACAGTACCTCCCTACTTTTATATTCTATCCCCCCTCGCTATAAAAGCCAACATTGCATTTGCCTTCACCTGCTACGCTTGCATACTGTGTTTTTGCGATTCGTGCACAAGGACCCCCAGGTCCTTCTGCACTGTCTCATGCAGCAGCTTTTCTCCATTTAAATAGTAATCCTTCCCGACCATTATTCCTACCAAAGTGGATAACCTCACACTTGCTAACATTATACTCCATCTGCCAGGTCCTCACTCACTTACTCAACTTATCCAGATCCCCCTGCAGGCTTTCCACACCCTCCACGCAATTTGCTTTTCCACTTATCTTCGTGTCCTCAGCAAATTTCGTCACCCTGCACTCAGTCCCTTCCTCCAGATCGTCTATGTAAATGGTAAATAGTTGAAGCCCAGCACCGAACCCTGGGGCACTCCACTAGTCATCAGCTGCCAATCAGAATAGCACCCATTAATATCTACCCTCTGCTTCCTATTAGACAACCAATCCTCTATCCAGTCTAACACCCCACCTCCAACTCCTGCACCCTAACTTTCTGTAGCAATCTTTTGTGAGGCACCTTATCAAGTGCCTTTTTTAAATCCAAAAACACTACATCCACTGGTTTCCCTCTATCTACCGCACTAGTCACTTCCTTATAGGACTCCAATAAATTCGTCAAGCACAACTTCCCCTTAATGAACCCGTGCTGCGTCTGCTTGATCAAACAGTTTGTATCCAGGTGCCTCATTATTTCTGCTTTGACTACAAATTCAGGCATTTTTCCTACTACAGACGTTAAACTAACCGGCTTATAATTCCCTGCCTTATCTAAACCAGAGTTCCAACTCTATATTGGCCAAGAAGAAGAGTACTTCTCATCTCCCAGTTATGGGTGACCTTAAAAAAAAAAGTTGGTGACAATTTCAAAAAAAAGTACTTTGAAATTCTTTCAAAAAAAAAGTACTATTAGAATGATTCCTGAATTGATGACACAGTGGCTAAGACAGAATTTGTAGTTTAAGTTGCAAGTAATTACTTGCTTGCATGTGATACACTTATACAGAATCATTTTGTCAAAATCATTCATTTTAGGGTTGTGCCTCTTATTTTTGAAGCAGATGTTAGTTTGATTTTTATAATTTGGCATGTATTTATGTAATAATGCAGGTAACTTGATCTCTGCATCATGTAAGGAATGGTTTGTGTTCAGTGCACTATTGCGTGGTCCTGATGTAACAGCAGTAATTAATTTGCATCTGTTTGTTTTATTCTAGATTTTCACAAGTGTCACTAATCTATTTAAAAATTAATCATTTCATTTATACACTTCAATTAGCAAAAGAGTCTTTCCCTTCTTCAACTAATTTAAAATTGAAAACTACAAAAGGTTTGTTTTTAGCTAACAGCTACAGATTCAGCTGACTTAACAGCAGGAGCCACTGTGCTCACAAAGGACTTGCTTACTGGTGAAGTGGGTGCAAATACCAAAATGTAAACACTTTAAAATGTATACATGACAGCTTTCTGTCATACCATGGTGTGTTGCTTGGCAGTTTCGTGGCAGATTGTCCTGTGGTTATAGTTCAGTGTATTGGATAATTTAGGTGAAGTACGTAGAGAAATGTGGTCCAGCAAGGATTCTACAATGGTAATTGCAGAATTTTTCTGTCCATTGACCTTTTTGTTGGATGAGGGATCAATATTGTTCAACAGACTGGCAGAATTCTGTCCCCTTCACCAAATAGTGCACCATAATCTTAGTTATCCACCTTAGAAGGTGGAAAGAACCTTGGTTCAATGTCTTGCATGAAGACAAGGATATGGTGACTATTTACTTGCTCTCACATTTATAATATTTATTCCCACATCCTTTCAAACAGCTGCTCTTGCTGAAATATAATAATTGGAGTTCCATAGCAACTCAATTGGTATAAACATAAAAACCACTTCTAAAAGAGAATAACTGGAAACTCATTGTTGGTGTTTGTACATTGTTTCCATGTCATTGATCTACCCAAACAACAAACTTTGGTGTTTTTTTGAGAAAAAACACATTTTAACCAGCTGTGAATATCTCTTGTTACAGACTGTCGGTAGTGAAACAGAACAGTATGTATGTATATAAACTTGTCTGTCTTGTACAATATTTATAGTTTAGTTATTTATAATAAATTATTTCAAGTACAGTACTTGGAATTATAACCCCATCCTGCACTGCTCTAAAATAAACATTTTAAATTGTGCAAAATTGTAGTTGTCTTTGTCCCCTTCCAAATTTGCCTTTTCAGGTAACATTGAACTGTTGCAGGATATTGGTTTTGTTGAATTCTTATTCTGCGTATAGAATCAGAAAAAATGCTTAAGTGCAAGTGTATCCGACAGGGAATCCTTGGTGCTGTAAGTGAGTAACTGCTTCAGAGAGACAATCTGTCTACTTTGTTACAGTGATCAAATCCCACCATGGCAATTTAATTTCAGCATTTTTTTTTTTTTAAAAAAAGAAGCTGGCATTAATACCTAACTGTTGTGTTCATTTTTCTTTATGAAGTAACGATGAGCAGATAAATTGCCCCACCTCATTCATTTTGCGTCTTTCTGTTGCCCCTGATATGGTTGACTATACTATCCTCCAGCGCTTGCCATCATCATCTAAGTGGTGCGACTGATTCCACTGTTTTATCTAATCTTAGCTATGTTAGCACCTAGACTGTCTTCTCTTCCTACTCTATTATTATTCTCCAAAGATGTTCCTATTTTGCACCTAGATGTGGCCCTTTCAGCGGTATCATCCAAAAATGTGCTGGAATTCTCCCATTAATTGTAAGACTAATCCTAGGATTGGGACTGTAGAGTGTTTCCTATTGGAGAGGCATCCAGAAAAATATCCATTCATTTGCATCTCATTACCAGAATAAAACTAAGTTTCGTGCTGGCCTGTGGTGGGTGTTCAGACACAGCATTGTGGGCACCAGTGGAAGATCGCACTATAAATTTTATACCAGTATGAAAGTGATGGCAGTCAGCCTAGAAATCACTCCACTCCCCCCCTCCACCACACCTGCAATCAAATCCACGTGGGCTATTGGGAGAATTCCACCTACATAACGTCAGACTCTGTGTTGGCAACCCAGTCCTATTTCACCAGTGCCATTATTGTCATCTCCACTATTAGGTTGCCAGGTTGTCTGACAGTTTATTCAACATTCAGTGCTGGATGAGTAAACACTTCCTTTCGTTAAACACTGGCAAGAATAAAACCATGTCATAGTCTCTGCTTCAAGTTCTGCCTTAGCCACTGACTCATCCTTGTCCCCAGCAATTGCAGCTGAACCAGTCTGATTGTGACCTGTGCCAGAGGTGAACTTCTGACCACATTCATACCATCATGAACTGTCTATTTTACACCTGTTACGTTGCCTGGCTCTAAGTTCATCTGTTGCTGACACCTTCAACCATGCCTTGTTTATCTTCTAGATTTGAATTTTGCAATGCCAATTTTATTGATTTCTATCTTCCTATCCTTCAAATCCTGATCCAAAACTCTGCTTGTGCGCTAACTTGCATTAAGTTCCATTCACTTGTCCTGCTGTTAGCCTACACTGGCTCCTAACCATTTTTAAGTTCAGGTCCTTGTTTTCAAATCTCTCTATGGTTTTGCTCCTTCCTATCTACTGCACACACTCAACCTTCCTTGATATGTGCACTTCTCTAATTCTGGCTGTTTGAGCTTGTTAGACTTTAATCTGGTGTTGTGAGATTTCTTATTTTTGAATACTTTTGCTCCACCATTGTTTCCCTTGATAATGTGCTAAATCTTTAGATTGGGGTTTCAGCACTGAATCTCCTGCCTGAAGGCATGCTTCTTACTAACTGACTCAAGCTGTTGTGCATCACAATGTGGTCTGAAAATTTTCTTTCCCATCACCATTGTTGAAGTAGTTCACTGTTGAGTGATTTAAGTTCATGTCTGCCATAATTCTAAAATCTGAAAGAAATCAGTTTTCATACTGCATTGTTTAAAACAAAGTGTGCTCATGTAAGTAAAGAGTAATTAATTTATTTGACAATTTCATATTTCTTTTGTGCTACAGCAAAATGGCCAGTGTATGCATTTTAGTAATGAAAATTGGGTTTAAAATGGAATCCTAGTGAGAATTTTGGCTTAGTAATTGTCAATGACTGTCTTTTTGAGGCTTTGTTAATATTGAGGCCACAAAAAATCCCCCCCACCCATTCTTTAACCATGGTCCTGATGTTTCCATCAGATACAGAAGATGCTAACTAATTAGATTGAGACTGATGGATACAAAGAGAAATAGTCAAATGTTAATATTCAGAGTATTGTTTACTGATTTTGAAGTTGTATACTTTGTTTTACCTGTAAATAGTTCATGACATTGCTTCCCTTTTAAATTTTTTTAATGCGTTCGTGTTATGATCATTCACAATGCATTAGTGTCACTGAGATTGAGATTTGACCATCTCTCTTTCCAAGTTTCTCACAATCTAAAATAGATTTTGGCCAAGAGGATGAGATTAACAAAAGTATTTTTATTACATGGCAGTTGAGACCACAATGAAGAATGGCAATTAGGTTACTATGTGTTAGCTGCTAGGGTAGCAAATATTCTGACTGGATTATGCAAGGCCTGAGCTCCAAACTGCCTGCTGAGAAAAGGGATTCAATTACTAACTACACAAAAACAATACATCACTCAACTCCTCTACTTCAAGACAGCGCAGTAAATGTCACTCTTAAACACATGTAAAGAAGAGTTTGCAACAATTCAAAAGATTACTACGAATTTACCCATTTGTGAGAAAAATATGTTCCTGTCATACTGGCGTCTCCCAGCATGGAGTTTGGGTGCTGTCAGATCCACACTAATAACCATGGGAAGACCAATTAAAATTTTAATTTAATTGTAATATTATTTAAATGTGATGTGTGCCAAGGCCTGAATTCTCCAGGCCCACTTGCCTCTCCCACTCTGCCAGTGTATTTTACTCCAACAGGGTTTATGCTAACTCCATATTTTTGGGGAACAAATGGTCCAACCCTGCTGGAGTGAAGAGGGGCCATTGGGCCTCCTGACCCCTTTGGGATGGGGGAGGTGTCTATTGGGAATGGGCACCCTAGCAGTGCCAGTTTGTGCCCAGGGCACTTTGCTTGGGAGCAGAAGGTTTGGGGAATTGGCACTGTTGGGGAGGGAGGGGGAGCTGGAGATTGGAATGCCCCAAGACAGGGGTGGGAGGGTCAGGAATGGTCAGGGTGGTGTGCAGTCGGGCCATGGAGGTGGTAGCCTTGCAGGATTTGCAGAACTGATCAGCAAACTTCAGGGCCACTGCACATAAAGGCTCGCTGGTTTCAGCCTCCCGAGCTCCTGAAATTTAATGATATTCATGCTGGTTGCCTCTGTGTTGCACAGTATTCTAATGTGAACTTCCACTTGGGGGACAAAAGGTGTGAATTACTCCAGTTTTCCTGCAAATTCAGCACTTAAAATATTTTAGAAGACAAATCCCTCCTAATTTAGGTACTGTTTGAAATGAATTAGACTTCTGATATTTAAACAAAATAGACATGATACTGTAATTTTGTAACTGACAAGTTAATTGGATCCAACTTTAGGTCAGGAAAATCTACTCTTGAACTATAAATGTGTGTTACACACAGTTTGTAAACAAACATTTTTAGTAGTTATTTCTTAATGGTTTGGGATATTATATAATGTTTGCATAATTTATCCAATTCAATAATTAAATTTTCATACAAAGGTGTGCACTTGGCTTGAGACAACTGTCTGCATATCTGATGTACCCTGTATCTAAGGCATTCACTTTAGGCAGTATCAAGTCAACAGTGTTCCAAAATGTGGATTTTGGTGTTGGCCCAAACTTGGTTAACATTGTATTTGGTAAACGCTTTACCAGCAATTCCATTTATTTATTAAAATCAAAATTGATTGGAAAAAAATTGTTGCTTTGTTTAGCTGAATAATATAATTTCAAACAAGGTGTTTGTTTTCCTGTAATTACATCAGAACAGCTGTTCAAGATCAGGATAATATAATGCTATACATCTGTTCTGTGGTCTGCTGTTTAATATTTTTGTTTTCAGAAAAGTGAATAATGTGATGACAAGTTCCAGTGATGAGCAAATTGTTGCAAGGGTTCTGCAAAAGCTTTGTTATTTCCAATAAAACATGCCACTTGTATTGCATAAGAAGAAATGGTGACAGGACAAAAATGAGACCAAGTTTTCACTTGGAAAATTTGTTTTCTTCAGCCAATTAGTTCCATTTAAATGTGCCAAATTTTCCATTTTTTTTTTTTCTTTGTATGATACTGACACTTCTCTCTATATTGTTCCATCAGTTTTGGACCATATCCATTACCTTAACTAAATATCCATTGTTATCTGAGCCTAAATGCCAGTATTTGACCAGGGGTCATCACAGTTCTCTTTTCATCCAATACCTACTGCATATAATAACCAGCAAAGGTCACTGGTCAGATCCATCTAGTGTTCACTAGATGAATCTGAACTGATCTTTATTCCCTCTCTGACCCTCTCAATCCTAAATTAACTTTTTAGGTCAAATTATTGCAATTACTTCAACATCTGAGAACATCTAACTGTACTAAGCATACTTAGAATTTTATGGCAGTATTTTGATTTAAATGAATATTTACTGAAGTGTCCAACAGAACTGCTCTTGTAGAATTATGCAGGTATGTCACTGCCATGTTTTTATTTGCAGAAATGTGCATTGTGTCCTCTTGTGATGAATATTGCTATATTTATGAGTATGAAAATATATGTACACAGTCAGTCCTTGGACTTAGCAGCACAATTGGTTCCAGAAAACCACATTGCAAGTCAAAATATCACAAGTTAGAATGAGTTTTCTTATTCAGAACAATGTTATAAATGTGGAATTGGTTCTTGAACCAAGGCTTGAAATCCTATTTTCACTGAATTGTGAAAAGTTTTTGAAATTTGTATAATTGCCTTACAATACTGTATTTCCCATGATCTAATAGTGCCTACACTTTCAAAAATCTCCCAGCAATACTATACTGTTTATACTATATCTGAGAAGTAATTGGCCCCTCTGGTTATGAAAGGTTTAACAACAATTGGTAAAGAGCAACAGTTAGCTGATATGCTGTCATTAAGTTTGAAAGTGATGTTGTAATGCTGAAGTACTATCAATTTATAAACAAAAGTGCTGTTCATTGTAACTCAAATGGCATATCAAGGACTACTTGTTTTTTAAAAAAAGTAAAGATAGACATCTATTTAGGTTCCATTGCATTGCCCAAGGGAAGTCATTTGATGCACTACTTTATAATATATTTATGCCTCAAAATCTATTTGATTGCTGAGGCCTTTAACTATGCCAGTCATATTACTGCCAATAGAAAATTGAGTAAATTGCTGTTTGCAGATTAACAGAGGCTTTTAAAAAAAAATTCTCTGATGTTTGTGTCACTGGCAAAGGCAGTCTTTATTGCTCGTTGCTAAATTGCTCTCAAGTGGTGGGGAGTAACTCCGTTGAAGCACTAGTCCACGTGGTAAAACAGCTCTTGCAGAGTGTTCCCGAATTTTGACTCTATTGAAGAACAGTGATATCTGTTCAGGGCAGATGTTTGGCTGCAGATTAGAAGAAAATAGGCTTTTGATACCCCACCAAAAATTTATTTTTAATAACAAGAGCTAAGTATGATGAATACTGCTAAACTATTTTGTTTGTATTCAAAAAGTGATAGACTTGTTGGGAAGCATTACTGACTTGAAGGACTGCGTTGACGTGCAAATAGTTTGTCAACTGGAAATGTATTCTTAAGCAGTCTTTACTGAGTCCTTGAATGATATTTTAATGCATTTTTAATGTGCAGCAACTTGTAAATTGCTTCAGTACTTTAATTGTGTCAGCCCATTTGTGTTTAAACTCATTGATGGATGCTGTTATGAATCATCCACAGTAGCAAAAATTAGATTTGATATCCTTGCCATTCTTCATCTGAGAGTATTTAGCTTTTGCCTCAAATGCTTACCCAAGTGCACAAAGTCCGAGTAAGAATGACTGGACAAAAGCAATCCAAATTAATTTGGGGCTGTCTCTTTTCTGGTGATGCTAACTGACATTTGAGCCTGTGGTTTTACATTTGTGGTCATCTGTTTGGAAGGATTTATCTTTGTGGGGTGGATTTCCCTATTCTGAACATTAGAATTTGGCACCAATTTGAGGAGATTTCCAGGGGTTCAGGATATCAAGTAGTGCAATTATCCAATCTCATTGAAGTGTTCTCACTGATAAGGAGCCAGGAAGTAAAAGTCATTTGCCTTCACTTAGAGTGGAATAAATGGTTGAGACATGTTTTCAGGATTAAGCAGAAGTTGACATTTCCTGAATTTAAAAAATCATGCTTTAATTTTGAGAAATTTGATTTTCCATAAACACAGCAAATCTTCGTTTAAGTGTCCTGATGTGGTGGCATCGTATGACCAGGTCCAATGATTCTGTATGGAGTCTGGCTTGTAATGTTCTTTCTGTACCCTCCTGAACTACATTAAATTTCATTGGCTTTCTTTTCAACTGTACCCTGTACTACTTGAGGAACTCTACTTTTTTTTAAGAGTTGTCCACTATTGTGTCTTACAATACACATGCCGAAAGAATTTTCGGATATGTTTTGAATGATTGGGGTTATTGAGTATTACCAGTCTAATTAATGAGAGAACTTCATTAGTCACTTCAGTTGTGGCTTTGCCCAGTATCCAAGCATGAGCATTCCTTTTTTTTTTTGAATAGTATTGCAGTGCTTGAAAACCAACTTCTTTTTCCAACCATTTCGCATGAAAGCAAATTAGGAATGATTTTCTTTCCACTAGCTGTCCCTTCAAAAACTTGAATTGTGACACCCATTCAAGAATCTTGATTGGCTGCTCTAACTTTTATACAGGCAAGTTAACCCTGGTTTATACCCTATGCATAATAACAGCTTCAGAAATGGAACTGTTGGGAGACATGGATTGTTATGTGGATTTTAGACATATTGAATGTCCATTGCATTTTAAAATGGATTATGTTAATTGCCATAAAATGCAGTTGTCTATAATGGGAAATTGATGGGTTTCTTTCTACATTTGGCATGCAACAGCAATTTTTGTTTCAACATCTTAATCAGTTTACTGCAAGGTGAAATTATGGCATACATTCCTAAAGGAAGACAAGTTAGATAAATTTTGTTGCTGCTTTTTTAAGAAAAATACCTAATACTTTGAAATCGGCTCAGCAGTGTGTTCTCAGTTATGATGTACTGCCTCACCTTCCACCTGCCATTCATCTGACTTCAGTGCTATGGACAATCTTTGTGGAATTAAATGTTGTATTGTGACTGAAGATTTTAAAAAAAATTAAACAGGACAGATGACAGACTTTTTTAATTAGACTAGTCTTGGCAGTTCATAATTTAAGTATAAGAGGCTTATACAAAAGCTGGCATTCAGTATATAAATGTTTATCAGTACATATTGTGTTGTCTAAGATAGTAACGTTTTACTTTATCTTCCCAGGATGAACTTGACCTTACTGATAAGCACAGGGAAGCCATGTTTGCACTTCCTGCAGAAAAGAAATGGCAGATATATTGTAGTAAGAAAAAGGTAAGAGAATTGTTTTCCTCTTTTCAAAAAAAAAAATTACTTGTCACTATTGATTTGTACAATGGAAGAACAATCATCATTATTTTGAGAGTTTGTCCTTTGCAAATGATCCTGCCTTTATTCTCTCCTATTAAAAGCAACAAGAGAGCAGAGTTGCAGTTTCTATTCCGAGTCTCAACCAGCTTTTGTGGTGTGCCTGAGAACAGCATTCAAGAAATAGTTTCTGACATGTCTTCCCCCTCATCTTGTAATGTAGTAACTCAAAGCTCCACTTGACGACTTTCCCTCATTTCCCTTTCTAAATGGAATGGTGAAAGTTTTCTAGGTGGGGATATTACATTAGTTATTTACGTCAAGGGAAATAATACTCCTATAATGAAAGAAGCAAGAAAAGAGTAGGTGGAGTTAGTTATACTGATAAATTGAGGGGAAAAAAAACACCAAACAATGCGAATTGGAAAAAAGTGGTGATAGAAGTGGTAAAGTGGCTTTAGCTATTATTTGAAGAGTTGGGAAAAGGGCTGAAAAATGATTATAGTCCCTGCACAACACAATATTATCTATTAATCACTGAACTTTACACTATCATTTTCTTTAATGGAAGAAACCATTTAAAATCAACTGACATTCCATTTGCATTGGTAGATGTTGGTAAAGCAATCAAAAATATCCATTTAATATAATGATTAGTACATTTTGAATTTCTGGGAGATGTACTTAAATATGGCATACTGGTCCAACAACTTTTGACTTTATTTTGAATGTCTCATTGACATTTTTTTTGCTAAGATTGCCCTCTTGAAATCAAACTGAATTATGTTATGTTCGCCTGAAAAGAACTAATATTTTCTGCATCATTTTCAATTACGTGGATCAGTTTTTTAAACTAAAGCAAAATTTGAACTTTACATGCCTGGAACAGGCTTTAAATTTTGTTTACCTTACTTTAGAGCTTTACAACAAATGTTATATTTCCTTCTCATTTGAGTGCGTGTCTTGAAACGACTTGTGCGATGGGAAATGATTTTTAAAGAAGAGGATTGTTTTGCATATTACATCAATTCTGTCTTCAAATATAGGCTTGCAGTTCACCTCCAAAAAGAATTGCAAACTCAGATTGGTGCAATCCCTCCTCCCCTCTCTTTCTATCCTCCTGTTTTCTCCCCCCCCCCCCTTTCTTTCTACCCTCCTGTTTTCACCCCCCCCTTTCTACCCTCCTGTTTTCACCCCCTCTCTCTTGCTCTCAAATAATTTATTCATGTCATTTGATAAGGAAAGACTGGTCTTATTCTACTTCTAATCTGCAGCAGCACTACGCTCCCTCACGAACAACCTTTAACACATTTTTCCCATCTCAATGCATTCTGAAGCAATATAATGTTTGGCAAACAGAAGGTCTGTATCCTGATATTTGTGTCTTTTGGAAATATGATATTTTATCTCTTCACATTTGTCCAAAAGCAGTCATGTATCATAGTACAAAGTATTATAATTGGAGATAGGTGTACTGATTTGCTTTTTAACAGCTCAAAGTAGAAACAGAGGACTATCAGAAAAATAATATTTGCTCTTTTTGCTAGTTTTTAAGTTTAAAGTACATGAGTTGATCAATAGCTAAATGGCAAAGATACAATCTTGTTAGCTGTGATCCTTCAATAGAGCACTGTTCTTTGGAAAAAAAATGATCTTAAAGCACCTTGCCTATCTTCAAGGAACATTATTTCAAGAAATAGCCTGAAATGTCAGTGTTAGAGTTTGGACAGAACGCTTAACCTCACATCTTGTATGCTGTTCCAGTCATTGCAAAGTGTAAATTTAGTTGTTGGTTGAGGTGCAATGAAAGGCAACTAAACTGATGGGACTAGACGTCTGAATTATGCGGAGAGTCTTCAGAGAGTCTAAAAACATAAACTGGAGAAGATTAGACTTGGTGATCTGAAAGAAGCATCAGGATGCTAAATGGTATGGCAAGGATGAATGTCAATATGTTTAATGTAGCATAGGCTCTAAAGGAAGGCATTGCCTCAAAATATAAAAGTGAGAAAGTGATATACTTTAGATTAAAGTATTTCACATTAGAGATAGTAAACAAATGGTTTGGCCTAATAAAGGAGGCAATGAAACTTGATTGTATTTGAAAAGTAAAGAAATAAATACCCACAAATTAGTTCATCCCTTGCAAGGTGAGCATTTATTGTCCCTAATTTTCCCTTGAGAAGGTGGTAGTGAGTTGCTACCTTAAACATTGTAATCCAAATAATGAAGATGCTCCTATAATACTGATGTGTTTCCAAGTCATTAGAATGGCATTTTGGAAATGATTTTTGCCTGGCCCTTCAGGAAGGACAAATATTATTCATGTATATCACCCCAAGGCTAGATGTTTGCAAGTGGGCATAACCTGGTTTGTTATCTGAAGATATGCAACAGCAGAGAAATGCAATCATCTGAGAATATTTCCACTTCTCACCTTGTGATGGAAAGAAAGTCATTGATGTAGAAGCTGAAGGTGTTGCATCCGGAACACTGATCAAGAAACTTTTGCGGCAATATCACGGGGCTGAAATGATTGGCTTCCAACAACCACAAGTACTTTCCATTGTGCAGGTTGTTGGTAAGTAAATGCATCTCAAAAGCTATGTTTATAACCCTTTCTGTAGTTTTGCTGCTGACTGTGAGGACTGCTAGATAGGATTGCCCTCCTTTTTGTTGACTAGACATATCTGAACAGTTTTTCACTTTTGTCAAATAAAGGCCAATGCTGAAACAGTTTGACACTGGAACACGTCTCATTACAGTCAGTGTTGCTGAAGCCAGTAACCATTGCTGTTATACATTATGCTCAGTTTTTCACAAAGACTCGCTTCTGTAATGGGGCCCTGAGGAAAAGATCAAAATGGCCCTTGGCACTTCTGACTGAAGATGGTTGAAAACTCGTCAGCAATATCTTTTGTTCTTGGGTGCTGTGCTCAGCTGTTTTTGAGAATGAGGGAGTTCGTAGAACCACTCGCCATCTTCTGTTGGCTATTGTGGTATTACTGAGACTGACCAGCTGGAGTCCAGTTGTCTCTTTTGAGTCTATTGTGCTTAAACTAATTAAATCAGCATGCCCTTAATCCAGTTATTTCTATTGAGATCTGGGCACTAAACAGCTGGGAGAAAGAGGTAGTTTTACCTTGTGTATATAGAATGCTTGACTAGTTGAGATTGTTTAGAGATGTGTTATAAATGTTTCACTTGACAATTTAACAATGCATTGAGGTGAGATTTGCAGTGTAAGGAACAGGAATTATATTGCAATCTATACAAATTACTTAATTTTTAGTTTAAAAATTTCTGTAATTTTTCCAGAAAATTTTATTTTTGGCTTGTAAGATACCAAGAAGGTTGCAAAAGTAAACAATTTAGCTTTGCATCAGAAAAGAAGGTATGGAAATGTAAAGTATATTCATTTAAAGAATGAAGTTCAAGTCAAAATAAATAAGGAGAAAGAAATCATAGACTATTAAATTAAGTGCTATCCTAAGGGACCATTAGAATAGGCACCAAAAAGCCTACTAGAAAATAAATATCCTTTCAGCACTCAAATCCTCTTTAGCAATTTTGCTACTGCAGAAAATTGAACTTTAGTTTTTCTCCTCCTTGGAATGAAAAATCAGTTGTTTAGGATATTTGGCTAAGTTAAGACAGCTGCTGTTACATACGACTTGCATGCTGTTATTAAGCTTTTTGGGGAAGCTGGTTTTTTTTGGAGTTTTTATAATTTTTTTGTTTTAATTTTCTTCACTTTACCTAATTACTCAACTTCATGTTGTCGTCATGGCTGAAAAAAATGATTCTATTGGGTCTGTTTGCTGTTGCAGTATTGCACTAGTTAAAGATGTTTTGCCTTGCAATTAGCTTCACCAATGGAAAATATGCTAATGACCAGACTAAAACCTAAAATGCAATTAAATTTATCAGTTTCAACATGCTAATTTTTACCCGTTTGCTGATTTACAATGGTTTTTAATGGATGAGTTGCATTTCACTCATTGGTAGCAGACGGTGGGAAACTTATCTTTCTGGATAGTTTTCCGCTGATGAACTATGATACAGTTACCGTGGTGGTGAGGGGTTGCTCAACCAATGAAGCTCAGGAATTCTTTGTTTTCATTGGTTTTAACTACGCAAACAGAATTACAAAGTTTAATAAAAATTCAGATTTAAAGATTTGATTATTCTTATCACTGCATATTTTCCCTCGAGTGTGGTGAATTGGATAATTTATTCAAGAAATCAGAACAAGGAGCATTTAATTGAATAGCTTTCTGTTTTTCCCCCTCATTTATTTTGAATTTTATTGTTTAATGAATGTACTCTACACTTCCATACCCCTTCCTCTGGTACAAAGCTACATTATTTACTTTTGCAACCTTCTAATAATTTTCTATAGTGTATACTATGAAAAGTATTTGTGTTCTCGATGGAGTATTTCCTTTACAGTAATAAAGTTAACAGCTATTAAAATGCAAAAATATTCTTCTACTTCCAATTTTCTAATTATATCATGAAAAGGGTATTTATAATTGGAATAGAATTGTACAGATTTTCAGAATATACAATGCTACTGTGCCTTTAAGAAGTGTTTACATGTTTCTTGAGGAATATATTTAAAATCAAGATGATCTGTTTGCACCAGGCAGTACCATGCTGAGATTGCAGGAGAATAATTGGTTTTGGTTATTGGGATATTTGTTTTAATCTGAGTTGGTGCATTTTTTTTTTCCCCCATGGGGTTTCAGATTAAGGTTTGATTTGGTTAATTGGTAAGAGCCAGAGTTATGTGACAGGGAGAAGCTAAGTTTATAGAGAAAAACAGTTAGATTTTTGCTTGACTCTGAAAACAGCAAGAGATTGCTCTCGCTTGCTTGAGGAAGGTTAATAAGTTTTTCTAATTTGGCATTAGTGTGAGGATAAGGCATTGCACTGCAGGTGTGATTCTGTTAATGCACTAGGAAACTTTTATCAAAAACTTTATTTTAGCAAAACTGTTTAACGAATAAATTATCTTAACTTTTACCAATTGAAATACTTAAATATGATAGGTTTGCAATTAAGAATTGTACCTTATCTCCATTAGTTCCAATGTGAGCAGTATTCCTCGTATAGATTTAAACTTTTCAAAATCAGT
The DNA here is from genome assembly GCA_024679065.1 of Sphyrna mokarran. NCBI lineage: Eukaryota > Metazoa > Chordata > Chondrichthyes > Carcharhiniformes > Carcharhinidae > Sphyrna > Sphyrna mokarran. The sequence continues at coordinate 42,389,316 of JAGIQG010000015.1, forward strand.
GAGTAACACACAGGCCTATGTGCTGGTACTTGAGTTACCTGTCCTTGAGCCTCTGAAGGGAGAGTGAGAGAAAGGGACCTATTTCCTGGGAAGGTTCCAAACTGCAGCCTCCAGAAAGAGAGACACCTCTTGCTTTCGGAACCTAGTGGTAAATACCTGCTTTGCCCTATCATGTTTTAGCGCCTCCTCTTAACCACGTGACTGCCTCTATCATCAACCTAATCTAAAGCCTACTGGGAAAACCAAATAAAATGCATTAAATCAGATTGAAGTAAACACTTCCCTAGCTAAAAATCAAGCCTGCATTCTCAGCATGTGAATTGCTTGCTTTGCAGACAAATTGGCACCACGTAAAACAAAATTGAATTTTAAATGTACACCTCACAAGAAACATGACACAAATAGATTTCTTAAAAGCATGTTATCATTACATAGGATCGCAATTTTGTTTCATCTCAACACATCTGCTTCTGAAACTCTTATTTATGCTTTGTTACCTCTAGACTGGGCTTCCCTAAAACAAACTCTGGAGAAAGAATAGAGCCAAGGTTTCAAGTTGTGCCATCTTGACTCAGTGTTAGCTCTATTCTCTCTCTCCACAAATGCTGTCAAACCTGCTTTGAGATTTTCCAGCATTTTCTATTTTTTGTTTTAGATTCCACCATCTGCAGTATTTTAATTCCTCTAACGCAAATCTGGCTGCTCTCCCACATTCAATCGTCTGTAAACTTGATGCTATCCAAAATTCTGCCAGTGTAGTTACTTGCATCAAGCCCTCTCACCTATTTCCCTTGGGTTTACTGTTCTGTGTTAGCTCCTGAGCATGCAATGCCATAATTTTTTGAATTCTTGTATTCAATTTCTTCCTCGTCTTTCCCTATCTCTATAATCTCTTTCAGCTCCACAAGCTGAGATATGTGTTCATCTAAGCTCTGATTTTAATTTTAATTGTCTCACCTTTGTCAATTTGTGTCTTCAGCTGTCTAGATGCTAAGGTCATTCCAGATCTTCCTGAACTCTTCTGCCTCTACCTTCCTCTCTCCTCCTAAGGCACTCCATAATATCTACCTTTTTTGACAAAGCTTTTAGCAACTGCCCCAATATTGTTTATATGGCTTGGTATCTTAATGTTCCTCTGAAGTGCCTTGGAATATTTCCTTTCATTAAGGACACTATATAAATACATGCTATTATTGAATTTCTGTAAATTAAGTTTGATTTGCAAATTATAAACTTTATGAACATAAAAATTAAAATTACAAGTTGGAAACAAAAGAAAATATTAACATTATGATTTAAATTTAAAAGTGTGTCACTGGACATGGTCGGTATGATAAACATTATAACCATCTTTCAGTTCTTAACTATAGCACTCAAACCTGTGATACAACTATTGCTTTTCTTCCATTTGCCAAGTAAAATTTTATTTCTAAGTTAGTTTGTATTTTGCCATTCTAATATTTTAATGTGCACCTATTTGCTATTGGTTACTGGTGTTCAATTGTTTTAGTTTATATATAAAAAAAATTGGTCAAGAACTATGAATATTCAAGGGTATTATTCAGCGTAAACTGGCAAAAGTAGTCAATAAACTGCTTGGATTGTTGCCATTCTAATAGAAGTTCCCTTGAGAGGCCACATGTTGGTTGTGGTTCATTTAAACATTATAACAATTGCAGTTAATGTTGGTAAGATATGAAGATCAGCCAAAGGAGTAAAAGTAAGTGTTGTGAAGGGAGTAGATGAATATTCCATTACTTGTTTCATAAAACAAACTTTTACTGAAGTATTGATTTCAGTGGGCTTCACAAAAATTAAACTGTTAAAAATCATCCAATCTATAAAATAATTATTTTAATTACATTTGGGTTACTTCCATGTTTTTTTCCTGAAAGGAACTTGTGTTTGTAAAGAAAAATTGGCGGATCCCCTAGGTTCTACCTCCTTGGCACTATTTCATACCTGATGGGCAGTGCCAAGGTGTTCTCTGGGCAATTGACAGGATTTTCCTTTTCCCCACTGTGCCGCTCAAGTAGCGCAATAGCTCGAAAGATGGTAATAAGTGCTTTTATGATGTTTGCACTGACAGATCAATGCATATGCAGTGGCCCATTCAATACTCTGCTGCCAGCCTCAAGTGGGAATAGGAATCACTGAGGTACTTTGCATTACACAGTGCGTCAGAGATTCATTTTAGTAAATACACCCAAAAAAAAGGAGCAGTAAATACTCCTGTTTTCCCATCCATTGAGCACTTAGCTTTGTTTTGGAAGAGAACTTTGGCCACTATGTTCATCAGCTGAATTCCAATGACATTGCATGTTTTTAGTTGAATACTGTGGTGCTAGTATGACCAGCAATTATTGTCTATCCCTAATCAATTAACTGAGCAGCTTGCTAGGCCACTTCAGATATCACTTGCGAATCAACCACAGTGCTGGAGAGTCACACTTGTAAGACGTTTCACAGCTCCACTCAGCTCAGAAGAACTCCCATACCCCTGACAAAGTTCCAAAAGCTAGTGGCATTTGCTACAAATAAACCTGTTGGCTTTTAACCTGATGTCGTAAGACTTCTTACTGTATTTACTCCAGTTCAAAGCCAGCATCTCCAAATCATGAGTCACACTTGACCAGACCTGGAAAGGTTGGGAGATTTCCTTTACCTAGATGTTGTAATCTGGGTTTTTTAATGACAATCTGGTAGTTTATACACTCTTTTGGTACTCTAGCTTTTTTTCTAGCTGTCATTAATTATGTTTAATGACACTAAAATTCCCAGCTCCCATGCTGGGATTTGAATTCATTCCTCTGAATCAAGGCCACTGGATTACCAGTACTGTAATATAACTACTGTACTAGTTTTGGGATTTTGATTCCATGCTAAAATGTAAGGAAATGCTTGACAAAAAGAAGTTACTAATTTAGAATGTAAATTAACAAGATTTATTGGACCACAAAGATTAATACGTAACTTTCTACTCATTGATTCATAGCCTGAGACGCACTTTCCTTTGGATCCCAGGACTTCTAGGGTCTTTGCTGCTTGGTTCCTTGAACTTGGTCTTTTGTGACATTTGTTGAAGTTGTAATTTTGCCAACTTATCATGCAAATTCTCTTACAGTTGTAAGACTTCAACTTTTAATTTCCCAGTTTATCTTAATTGCTGTAGCCTTTAACATGTTTCATAACTACATGTTGATTGCATTTTCTCATGTTCACGAGCCAAAAACAGCTTCCAATTACATGACTCTGGTTTCTAATTCTGATCTAGATTTCATACAGAAAACCCTAACCCCAGGGATATTTATGTTGGTCACTTCTGGATTCTTACTGCAATCCTCAGCCTATGACAGTCACCTGACAACTGGCAATGTTCTCCACAAATGCTAACTTCCTAGCAGGTGTCCTATCATTAACTTCTAACTTTCTCACGTGGCAAGAGCCCCCTTACCTTAGCAATTGTCCAGAGGCAAAGGCTATCTTCTGATAAGTATCCAGTTTTTACACGTTTTGCAACATTCAGTCTAAGTTGTGCATCTGCATCAACACCACTAATAACATTTAATTAAATATTTGCAATTCTTCACCAATGACAAGAATGCTTCAGGGGCCCCTATAATGTGCTATCCTTAGCTTTTGCACTCTTTTTTGTTTCCCCCCTGGGGTTTCAGAGTAGGGTTTGATTTGCTTAAGAGCCACAGTTATGTGACAGGGAGAAGCTAAGTTTACAGAGAAAAAGTTAAATTTTTGCTTGTCTCTAAAAAGAACAAGAGATCTATGTCTCTCTTTCTCTCTCTCTTTAAGGTAGTTTAATGAGGGTTTAATTCCAGCCCTCTGTCCATTCTTTTAACCAATCAGCATCCCAATCTTGGCTTCTGTTTACTCCTAATGCTAAATTTATTGGAACTCAAATGTGCAAATGTCTTCCAACTATAGTTCTCCAATAAGTATTAGCTATTTTCCCTGGTAGTTTGTGCAATGTACTGGCTAGCTATTCACTGAAATGGTTATCAGACCTGAGCTTGATTCTGTTCTCATTGTAATTTAATCACACCAGATAGTACTTGGGAACAACAACCCTGGTAGAGTTTTTAATTGTAGTCCAGAACTATGCTACAATTTTAACTTTGCCAGCTGAGAGTAGTTAACTTGGCATAGATCAGAGATTAATCCTAGAATATGTATTATTGGGAAAAGTTCAATCTTTTCATAATGAATTCTTCCATTCCTCCCCTTCCAAAATATAATTTGTGTGAATGTGATGGTAATTTGTGAAATCTCTTTTGTTTAGGAACAGGAAGAAAATAAAGGAGCCACAAGCTGGCCTGAGTTTTACATCGATCAGTTGAACTCTATGGCAGTCGTGAGTACCTGTTTAATGTTTCTCTACGTTTGTAAACTAATTTATTCATTGAGCGGACACATTTCATTAATACTTTTCTGGAATGCATTTTGCTATACAAAGAAGCTGTTAAAAAAGCTGTTCTTGAATGAATTGGGATGGGAAACAGCTTATTCAATTGTAACTCAATTTAAAATGTTAAGTTTCTCTCTCACTATTAATCTTTTTTCAAACTCCCAGAGCACTTTTACACCTTCAACTTTAAGCTGTAAGAGCTTTGACCTCCCAAAAAGAACTCTAAACTTTCTTCATATTCTTGGTTTTAAATGTATTCAAAAGATCAAGACATTTAAGCATTGGGGCTGAAAACCATTTCATTAACAAAATCTTCCTCTTGAAGGTAGATTTTGTACACTTGGCGGACACTTACCATCATTGCTTAAATATGCTTTCTTTGAATTAACCACTACATTTTTTCTTTCTAAACAATTTTCTCCTTTCCTGAAAATATTGAGAGTCAAGTTCCTTGGATACCGATATACCTCTGGTGCCTCATCTGAAATATGTTAACCTTGCCCAAGAATATCAATAAGTGATTTAATCATGGAGAAACCAAGCTTAATGTGACTTTGTGCAATATTGGCACATGCATCTCTGGAAAAGCTAATGGATATCAAACAAAAGTAGGAATTTGGACTTGTCCTTTCAGACCAGGGATGCAAAATCAATTATAATATCCCTACCAACTGAAATCAGAAAAAAATCAGTATAGATCAAGGTTTGAACCTAAGTCTGTTCTAATCTGTACAGTCCAGCTTCCCACTGGATAACTCTTTGGACCACTGCAGGTTCCCAGTGTGATGCTGTTTATTATGGTTTTCAGATTGGGTTGTTACCAAGTTGTACTGGCCTGTATCAAAGTACACCAACTAGAATTAATGAGATTTGCACTGGAAATGTTTATCACGATGGATTATTTTTGACGTCACTTGGTACAACATTAACATTATTTTGATATGCCTTGGGATTGCTTTCATTTATGCTGCACTGTCGTGGCACTTGGTTTTGCTACTGATTGTGAATTTAAGGTTGGGTTTGAAGGAGAAAGGAATCACAGTCAGCTTTTAAATTTCAAACGGGTGAGGAATGATTTGAACACTGTAAATTGCAATGAACCACAGACGAATAAGAAATATTCAAAGTATTTGGTACATTGCAAAATCAGTACTTGTCTCCAACAAATATAGGCTCTATTTGTGTAGTTACACAATCATAGTCAACAGCAAAGCTATCAAGCTATAAAAGATAAGCTATTAGCGCTCTCAAAAACTGGAAATTCAGCAGACTGGATGAGGTTTAAAAAGGAATATGAAAAGATTTTGGAGCAAATATCAAAATTCTTATAATAAATATATTGAAAATATTAAAGATACAGGTGGGACTATAATTGACAGGAAACAACATAGTTAAATGAATACTGTAAGAAAAGGATGACAAACCAGCAATTATAATCACTTCATCATTGTGAGATTAATTTTTCTTTTAGTTGATGTGAGATATGGAGCAAAAGTGAGTAAATGTAGTGATTAGAAATTAGCTATGATCAAATTGAATAGTGAAATGAACTTGAGGACTAAATGGCCAGTTCCTGTTCCAGTCTTCATAGAAACAAATGCACTTGGGGTGACTGTGGTGTAGTAGTGATGTCACTGAGCTAGTAATTCAGAGTCCCAGGCTAAAGCCCTTGGATATGAGTTCAAATTCCACTATGGCAACTGGTTGAATGCAAATTCAATTAATAAATCCAGAATTGAAAGTTAGCTTCTGTAATGGTGACCGTAAAATGGTCATTGTTGTCAAACCCCATCAGGTTCACTAGATTTTCTTCCCTAAAGTTCATTAAAGTCCTTAACTGGTGTCTGGGCCTACATGTATCTCCAGACCCATACCAGTGTGATTAACTCCTAAAAGCCAGTGCCATTCAAGAGCAATTAGGAATAGACAACAAGTGCTGGCCTTGTCAGTAATGCTCACACCCCATGTTTTTTTAATTAGTATTTTGAACGAACTTATAGAATGCTAAATGTGTTCACCTAGTGCCAATAAAATGCATTTTGTTAGCGATCCCAATTGACTTCCCTCATTAATTTGTTCTTGACTGAACAATGAAAGTGACCTAATTACTTGAATTTGATATTTGTCTCTCTGCATTTTCTTACTACCACAAACCCATAAATTAGAGATGCTCCACATTAAGAAGTCTTAAATAACTAAATGATGCTGATATTGGAAAAAATAATTGGAGCACTGTGGTAAGACCACACTTGGAATACTGTGTACAGTTCTGGTCACCCTATTATAGGGAAAGGATATTATTAAACTAGAAAGAGTGCAGAAAAAGAATTACTTGGATGTTACTAGGACTTGATGGATTGCATTATAAGGAGAGGCTACATAGACTGGGACTTTTTCCTTTGGCGCATAGGAGGTTTAGGAATGGTCTTATAGAGGTCTATAAAATAATGAGGGGCATGGATCAGTTAGATAGTCAATACCCTTTTCCAAAAATAAGGGAGTCTAAAGCTAGAGAGCATAGCCTTAAGGTAAGAGGGGAGAGATACAAAAGGATCCAGAGGCAATTTTTTTCATATAGACTGGTGAGTGTCTGGAACAAGCTACCAAAGAGTACAATTTTGTCTTTTAAAAAATTGTTTAGACAATTACATGAATAACATGGTTATTGAGCAATATGGGCCAAATGGAGGCAATTGGGACTAGCTTAGTCATTTTTTAAACAAAAAAAATGACATGAACAAGTTGGGCTGAAGGGCCTGTTTCCATGCTGTAAACCTCTATGACTATAACACTTACATCATGGATTTCTTGATAACTCAGTGCTGCTTAAGCTGGTGGCCATGTTTCAGCCCCAGAGCTATTTTGTGCTGGCTACTGCTGTGTTGAATTAAATGGATCCATTTAGGCCAAGTTATTTAATGTAGCTTTTTAATGTTAGTGAGAAGTTTGGGTTATATGTTTGGAAAAAAAGTAGTGTTTTTTTTCCCCCTACACACCTTTCTTATCAGTCAATCAAGGTGACCTTGATGATTGTGCAGACTCCTATAATTTGACCCTGGAGATTGAGAAGCAGAGGCATTAGTCATAAAATTATCACAAAAAATGGGTGAACATGATGTCAGCAGATGTGCTCATTTTCATCACAGTAATCAAGAATTTGTGAGCTGATCATTATTTTCTTCTTTAGAGAAAATCACTCTTGGCTTTGGAAAAAGAAGATGAGGAAGAAAGAAATAAAACCATTGAGAGTTTGAAAACAGCATTAAGAACACAACCAATGAGGCAATTTTATTTTTGATCTATAATTGTGATTATGTATTAAATAATTCAGAATTTTAATTTGATGAATTAGTTGCAGTTAATTTCTATAACATGTTATGGATAAAGTGCTTATTTAGGCTCTTAATTTGCTCTGTTCAATTTGTGTGTTGGCCAGTCAGTATAAGGAATACAAAGCTTTTCAAAGGTGACTTTTGTTAATTCGTTTGACTAAGATTGCTGTATCACGAAAACTGAAAAATTACATTATGCTGTTAGGAACCTCCATTTAAACTTTAGTTGCTTAAAATTATCTGAAAATGAATAGTACTCCACCAGCTTCCCCCCCCCCCCACACACCTAAAAGCATAGTTTTTCTGATGCAAATAAGTTTATTAACTAGTCATCTAGAAAGACACAAGTGTGTTGTGTGTTTTAAGTTATAAAGGACCAACTGGATTATGTCATTTGCTTTTTTTGAATTTGATGTTCTTCTGTTTGACAGGTTTGTTACCCGGTTCATTGACTTGGATGGGTTAACATGCATTCTGAACTTCCTGAAAAGTATGGACTATGAAACCTCAGAATCTCGAATACATACCTCTCTAATAGGCTGCATTAAGGCATTAATGAACAACTCTCAGGGCAGGGCTCATGTTTTGGCTCATGTAGAGAGTATTAATGTAATAGCTCAAAGTCTTACAACAGAAAATATAAAGACTAAAGTAGCAGTCCTGGAAATTTTGGGTGCTGTCTGTTTGGTGCCAGGTGGTCACAAGAAGGTATTGGAGGCAATGCTGCACTACCAGAAATTTGCAAGCGAAAGAACACGCTTCCAGGTACAGTTTGTGCATATGTTGAACTGCAAAATGAAAATGTACAAGTCAAATGGAATTAAGACAATGCTAATTCATTTGAAGATCTGCGCACCCACCTGTTAAAATAATTGAGGAATAAGGTTAAATCCGTTTCTCCTGACTTCCTGCAAAAAAAACCTTCTGCTTAATTGCTTTTCAACTTTGTCGCCAGCCAATTGGAGCAGGGACATTTTATTCAGATATAATGCAGACTGATCAAAATGTGATAAATGTGCTGTTTATTATTTTACCTCTAGATCCCTTTGAAAATATCAAGCTTTTATTGCCAGTTTGCAATTTGTGTAGTTTTTACAAATGGAAGTAATTTGTGAGTTTTCGTTCACCACCTCACGAATTACTTTTTTTAAAAAAAGTAAATGATACGTTTTGCTTGAAATTTCAGTCTGACTTTCTAGTTCTATAATTTAGATATTGAAGTCATAGTTGTTCTTTTGTTTTTAATACATTATTGTACCACGTGCTAATGTGAATACATAAACATGCCAGATAAGAATCCAATCAGTGCTTCCAACAGGGTCCATCTGGTATTTAACTTTTCTACTTTAAATTATATCTTTTTGAAAATTTGCCTTTATGAATTGTTCTCCATCAACTTTCGAGATCTGACCATTCGATGGATTGCTTTGTAATTCTTAAGGTTAAAAATGTCAATGCTGAAAAGTGACTTTGGACATTTGATTGAAGGACCTAAATGAGGAGCACTTGCTATCTATTGCAAAAATATTTTTCAAAATCTCTTCAAAAAAGTGCCTTGTAGGAACAAGTATGATTTGTACCTACGTGATCAGAAAAGTTAGATGTACCAGGTTGTGTAAAGAATCTTTATTTACATCTATCTACAGGCAGAGAGCTGTGTGAAGAGGCCAGGTTTGCCATCTCTTTTGCTGATTCAAAGCTGGCAATTCTTTACTCCATACTAAGTAGAGCTGGATATGAGACGGGATCAGCTGGGATGAGGAAAGACACGTTGCCTTACATCGGCGTAAAAGCATAAATAATCAGTGGTTGATGTGTGGTATTCTCAATTGTAATGGCATCTAGTTTATGAAACAAATTTGATACTTCCATATCAAGATTCTGACACTTTATGGATTGTTCTTCAAATTCCCCATTCAGGATTGATCGCATGTTAGTAAATTGAAAAGGAATGAACAGTGTTAATAATTCATTGATATGAAGCAACACCTTGGAGAAGATCAGCACGATATTAAAATTCTTTGAGATTGAAAAAGAGATAATTGATCATATGTGCTGTAATTTTCCCTTTATTAAAGTCTCTATATATTTTACAGTGACCTACTCAATATCAATATTCAGATCTTTTTTCTCATTATACAAAGAACGGTAATGAATTGATTTAGGGAAATGTTTTAGACAGACTGGAGAAGATTCTTTGGCCTCCCTGTAATATGTTTCTTGTGGCAGGAGGTGGATTTCTCATTGACAGCTTACACGCACCACAGAGTGCGATCTGTGGAACTGGAAGGTTCTGTTAGCATGAACAACTGAAAAATTCTGGACAATTTGTTGATCAGAATTTAGATTTTTTTGATTAAGTTGCAATCCCTTATGAATGATAGAATTTGCTTTTCAATTTGAGATTACCACAGAAAAAGTAAAAACACTAGATACCTCAGTAATAGAAACTGTAAGTGGTTATGTCGCTTTTCAGTATATTTTCTTGTCCCATACTATATTGTTTTCTTATCAAATTGTGTGGTTCATGTTCTCTCCTTCAGACATTAGTCAATGACTTGGACAGAAATACAGGAAGATACAAGGATGAAGTGAACCTAAAAACTGCCGTCATGTCTTTCATTAATGCTGTCCTAAGTCAAGGGTCAGGAGAGGTAAGAAATTTCATCTTGACTATTCAGGGGGTTGATATTTCATGCATTCGTAGATGTTGATAGCACAGAAGGAGGTCATTCTGCCCATTGTGTCCACATTGGTAAACAAAGATTTGAAAGAACTATTTCCAATTTCCAGCACTTGGTTCATAACCCTGGAGGTTATGGCAATGCAAGAGAATATCTAAATATTACTTAAATGTTATGAGTTTTTAACTCGAACACCCTTTTAAACAGTGAGTTCCAGACTCCCACTATCCTCTGGGTGAAAAAGTTTTTCTTCCCCTCACCTCTTAGTTATAGCTCTCACCTTAAATCTATGCTTCCAGCTCATTAAACCCTCTGTTAATGGAAAAAAATGCATTCCTACTCATCCTACCAATGTCCCTCATAATCTTGTATAATTATCAGGTCCCCTGTCGACTTTTGGTACTCAAAGAAAATCATTTCCAACCTATCCAATCTTTCCACTTAGCTCAGACCGTCCAACCTAGCCAGCACCCTAGTAAATCTCTTCTGCACCTTCTCCAGTGCAGTTGTATCCTTCCTATAATGTGGTGACCAGAACTACACAGAGTACTCCAGCAGTGACCTAACCAGTGTTTTATATAGTTCCAACATGAGGTCCCTGCTCATGTATTCTTTGCCTTAGCTAATAAGGGCAAATATCCCATAGCCTTATCTATCTGCTCTGCTACCTTCAATGATGTTTGGATGTGCATTCCAATTTCTCTCTGATGTCTGTACTCTGGGGTACTACAATTGAGTATAATCCTTTTGCCCTGTTAGACTCCTCAAGTGGAATGCCTCATGTGTTTCCAGGTTGAATTCCATTTGCCACTGCTCTACCCACCTAACCAGTCTATTGATATCTCCCTGCAGTCTATGGGTATCCTCCTCACTATTTATCAACCTATCAATTTTCATGACATTCACTAACTTGCATACCATCATATTTAAGTGATAACAAATAACAAAGGCCCTGAAACAGAACCCCACTGGAAACATACTTCCAATTATAGAAACATCCCTTACCATTGCCCTCAGCTTCTTGTCCCTAGGCCAATTTGCCTTGGTTCCCGTGGACCTCTACTTTTCTGACCAATCTGCCATGAGCAACCTTATCAAAAGCCTATGTAAAGTCCATGCCTATTGCTTATCAACTTGAGTGCAGTGTAATATTGCTTGTTATTGACTGATTCCACATTAATACCATTGCCAAGTTCCTTTCCCACCCCACCCAATTAACAATTTAGATTTTTAAACCTTTATCCATGGAAAAAGGAAAATCTGTTGTTACAGCACTGCTTATTTCATTTCAATAGGAAAGTTTGGATTTTAGAGTACATCTTCGATACGAATTTTTGATGTTAGGTATTCAACCCGTTATTGACAAGTTACGTGAACATGAAAATGCAACTTTAGATAGGTGAGTGCACTTCAGTTTTCAAGAAGTAAAATTGAAACCATTTTCTTGTGTCATTCTTGTACTAATTTTAATCATTTGATAGGCATTTGGATTTCTTCGAGATGCTAAGAAATGAGGACGAATTGGAATTAGCAAAAAGATTTGATATGGTGAGTAGATGAGTTGCTGTCTGTTATATGCAGTTTCAAAGTATGAAAATGTATACAAAGTTTGCCCTGTTAACTTATGACTGAATATACTACTTCAGGTCCACATCGACACGAAGAGTGCCACCCAATTGTTTGAACTGGTTAAGAAAAAAATCAGCTATACAGATGCATACCCGCACTTTATGTCAATTCTCCATCATTGTCTCCAAATGCCATGTGAGTATTGTATAACATTTTATTTTGCAAAGTGTTCATTTATTTTTTTCAGTTGAAGAGTGTGAGGGGTTTTTTGGGGGCATCCCACTGGTATCACGTACTGAGCTGAACTCAGCTAACACAGATTCCTGAAACAGTATGCAGTTAAAGCCGTTCTTTATTGAGCAATACGCATTGGGGGAGAAACAGATGGAGGAACTCAATTTCTCTGTTACAGTACATGTGGAAAACAGATATATCTTTTTGAACATTTTTGTTTCTCCCACCAACTTGTCACCCACACTGGATGATCCAATTACGTTAGTACACAGTATTTACCTTGGCCAACAGTATTCTATCTTGTAACAGAATTAGAAATTCATTAAACTCAGGTAGGTTCAAGGCTGTTCCTAATCACCTGCAAATCATGGGAATAGAGAGAGTCATTTCTTGGCTAGCTACACCTCATCAGTAGAAGCTGAATACTCCATTGATTTTAAAACCTTGGTCGCTTGCAGCTGCATGGTCTTCTATTAATAATATTCTATACCTTTATTATTTCCAAAGAATGTGGCCTGTCTAATTCTTCTCATTCCCCATTATGTTCTAGGGCAGGCTGCATCTTGGCCAATGCTTATAAGACATTTGAAAATACATTTTTAATCTACAATACTATTTCAAAATTCATTACCAGTGATTATCGTCTGCATAGACACTATACCTTCGCGTGATACATAGGCTAGTCTACTTTGTTATAATAGTCTTAAATCCCAGCGGTTTCTCTACTTCTAAAAAGAGTAAATAAAATGCAAGGAAGTCTAAAACTTGATCCGAAAATATGGTCAACTCATTAAATTAGTTGACATATTTGACATATTTTTGAAATATCATTAAAATTAAATGACATGGCTTATTCCCCACATTTAAGCTGCTAGAACAGTACCAACTTTTTCAATGTAACAATGTGCATCCATGTTGCTTTCATTACAGTAATACTGTTTGATAACTAATCTTTTCATCAAATGATTGTACTCATGCAGAAGCCTCAATAATATAACTATTCAAGTTTATGTTGTGGATTTATTCTTTAATACACTCTCACTTTCTTTGTTGTTCATAGAATTTTCATTGAATATTATTTCAACTGATCGTGAATTCTGCTCCTGATTTCATTCCACTTTAATAGTTACCTCCTTTTCAATACCCCCCTCCAGATAAGAGAAGTGGAAACACTGTACAGTATTGGCTACTACTGGATCGAGTATTGCAGCAGATAGTTTTACAGAATGACAAAGGACATGATCCTGATGTTACACCTCTGGAAAACTTTAATGTGAAGAATGTTGTTAGAATGTAAGTCTGGGTCCCTGTAGTGTTTTTGTTTTAGGATTACAGCATTAGAACATCTTATTTGTGAAGAATTTTGCTTATGAAGAATATTATGTTCTCACTGTGTGCTAAAACTTTTAACTTTTTAAAATCACTGTTCAATGTAAATAGGTTGGTTAATGAAAATGAAGTCAAACAATGGAAGGAACAAGCAGAAAAAATGCGAAAAGGTACGATCGTTATTCACTTGAGAAATTTAGTGTTAACTTTTTTTGACTCTGATGGGTATTTTTTGGTGATCTGAATTGTAATTCTGCTTCCCCCACCAAATTTTCTTATTCCCTTAAAGGTACAGACTGTTACTCAATCTGCTATTTTATAGGCATCAATATCCCCCAATAACTCTTCGAGTTATTCTTCATGCAGAAATTTAGCCTATGAACAGGAGTAGACTATACATCATGTAGGCCCTCACAGTTAATGTTATATGCTTGCATGCTCTTTTTATCAATCCTTCAACAGCAGTAAGTGAATAGCAACCATAAACACAACCCCATGACTGACTATTCTCTGCCTATCCATATCTCAAGGCTGCTGAGGATAAGCGTGACCCTGTAAAATCTGCACTATCTAAAACCAACTAACCCTGAACAGAACAGGATTTGAATCTGGGATCCTCTGTGGGTAATTTTGTTCTGGTAGGACTTGGGTTTTTTAATCTGTCTTTAGCAAGCAACACCAAACATTATTTTAATAAAATCTAATGGGAGCTATTGTTTATATGAGGGAGTGTGGTTTTTTTTTTTGCTGATCAATAATGTAAAAAGATTTCTGTGATTTATAGAGCACAATGAGCTACAGCAAAAACTGGAGAAAAAAGAGCGGGAATGTGAAGCTAAGACGCAGGAAAAGGAGGAGATGATGCAAACACTGAATAAAATGAAAGAAAAACTGGAAAGAGAATCTCAGGAGCATAAAGCTGCCAAGAAACAGGCAGCTGATCTTATGGCGCAAATCCAGGATCTAAGCAATGCAAGTTTCTACATGTAGTTATGCATGTATTACCACTTGTTAAATGTAAACAGTACCACGTTTGGTACTTCAGCTAACTGTAGTACACAGTTGAAAAGCCATATATATATTACATTTGGTCCTAGAGATAAGATGTTGAAAACATTAATATATTGATTGATATGCTACAGTTGACCATAGAAGTGTTTGGAGTTCAGTGTTAAAATATGGACAGCTCTTTGTCTAATGTTTTGTTTGCAATTTTGCTTGAATTTTAGAGAGCAAGTTATTCTGGAGTTCCTGGTGGCCCCCTTTCAACACCTGGAGCACCTGGTGGACCACTACCACCTTCTGCACTTCCTCCAGTTGGGAATATTCTTGCTCCACCTGCACCTCCAGCACCTGGTGGATTGCTGCCACCTCCACCCCCACTACCACCCCCACCCCCAGGTGGACCCCCTCCACCTCCAGGCCTGGCATTCTTGGGTGGTGTACAACCTCCTGGAGCACCCTTGGGTCATGGATTGAAGAAGAAAAATATTCCACAACCAGCAAATGCTTTAAAATCCTTCAACTGGTCCAAGTTATCAGAGGTGAGTTACGCATGATTAATATTACAAGAAACAGTAGAATGTGCCATTTATGGTTTTAACCTTGTCTAAAATTGTTTTATTTACTTTGACTGAATTTAGAGTTTATTGAGCTGTTAAGAGTAATTAATCTTAATATTTCCAATTTTAAAATAAGGCTTAAATCATGTACACATTTATGTTCAGCAATAAAATGGAAATGTTATAAGAATCAGCAAGTTCATTAATTTGAGGTCTGTTTTATAATTTCTGCACAATGATAATCTACATTTTGAACCTTATAATTTTTTTAAAAAATTGCTTTTTGTAGGACAAAATTAAGGAAACGATCTGGGAAAAGATTGATGATTTAAATGTTTTCAAAGTACTTGACTTGGAAGATATAGAGAAATCATTTTCTGCTTACCAAAGGCAACAGGTAACTAAAATGAATGAAGTTCTGAAGCAGGAGCAAGTGATCAATGAATTATTCAATTATATTTGGTTACCTTTGTTTTTCATATTGGATTACTATGAAATATATAGTGTCTATCTTTTAGCAATGGAACAGTACATTACTTGAATTCAATAATGTTTAGCAGTTAAGCTAACATGCTTGGTTTAATGATAGATGGACTAATTATTCAGCATGTTTCTAATAGTTACAGGATCCCTACAGTACAGAAGGAGGCCATCTGGCCCATTGTGTCTGCACTGACAATTCCCAACACCACCTATTCCCATAACCCCACATATTTCTCTATTAATGCCCCTGACACTAGGGGGCATTTTTGTTTAAGCATGGCCAATCCATCTAATCTGCGCATCTGGAGTGTGGAAGAAATCCAGAGAAAATCCACACTGACGTGGGAGATTGTATTATCTCCACACAGTCACCTGAAGCTGAAATTGATCCCTGGTCCATGGTAGTGTTGAGGCAGTAGTGCCCATTCTGTTGTATCCACAGAAATGTAGCAGTATCAGCAATATGATCTTTGTTTAGAATGCAAATCAGAAAAGGACAGTTAGCAAATCAATATTGTGATACTGTGACAATTATCAACGCAGCACTGAAGCAGAGGAGATTTAGCAGGTTTGAGGGTTTAATGGTTTACTTCTACTCCACTGTGTTCATGGAAGTTTAAAGTTTTTTTGATTGGATATACATGCTATATAGCAAATAGTCACTAGCTTGGTCCCTAGGATGAAGGAATTGCCCTTTGATCAGTTAAATAAATGGAGTTTGTTCTGTGGAGTTTACGAGAATGAGGTAACGTCACTGAAACGTACAAAATTCTGAGGGAGTTTGACAGGGTAGACGCTGAGAAATTGTTTCTGACAGTTGGGAAAACCAAAACATAGGGACTCAGCCTCAAAATAAGGGGCCAATTATTTAGGACTGAGATGAGGAGAAATTACTTCACTGTTGTGAATCTTTGGAACTCTGAGGATGTCCTATTGATTGAAGGCTGAGATAAACTGGTTTTTGACCTCGCAGAGAAGTGATGAGTGCGTGGGAAAGTAGAGCTGAAGCTCAAGTTTGGCCATGAACTTGACTGTCCATGTGGTCTACACCTCCCATTTCTTGTGTTCTTGTGAAAGCTATGTTCTCTGTCTGCTAATACATTGACGAGGAGTAATTAATCAAGGATCCTCACTGAAAAGGAGAAAGTAGAGGAAAATCTGTTTATGCTCAAGAGTTGGTAGAGCACGAAATATTTGTGATCGTAGCACCTTTTTAAAGTAACATGAACAAAGTTAAATAAAAGAATCTAGTGGGCTACTCAGAGAACAGGATAATTGTAATTAGTTTTGTATTGCTTTCGAAAGATCAAATGTAGTATTGACATGCTGTGCTTGGTTGAAGTCATTAGGTTACCTTTTAGCTTCATTTGAGGCAATTTTTAAAAGTACCATCCCAGCCTTTTGGTTAAGGTGCAAATGAGATCAAACCTTGGAGGAGGAGCTATGCCTACCTCAATCAGCTTGGATCATGTAGATCAAGCCCAAGACAGGAGATGAGAGCCCTGTCTTGTCAGCTTGGATCAGGAATATCTCAACTTGTTGAGACGCTGAATTGGAATAAAAGCAAAAACAAAAGCTTCTTTTTATTCTAAAGCTGCTACATTTTCATTCATTTCATTTCAGCATTTTTTCTGCTTAAAATTTTAAAAGCATTGTGCAAATCGCCTTTGAAGTTTTGCAAAAAGTACTGGAAATGTTTGACTTTAAATTGACTCTGATTTGCATGCTGTAGCTTGTTGCTTTATGATGAGCAGCATTACTGCTTATTACTCAACATGTTCAGACACTCTAAACCCTTTCAGCAATAATGGGCATGTTTACAAGCTTCAGTAAAAATTACCAAATTACCAAAATGGCATTAATTTTCACAGGATTGAAGTGTTACAAGTTTAAATAGTCCCTTAGGATCATTTTAATTTCATATCCATTTTGATATTCTGTGCGCACACTATTCGATGTAGGTAATTTGGTAACTTCAACAATGAGGTTGTTATCCAAATTCTGAGAATGGGCACTCATCTGTAACTTCTACTGTGCCTGAGCTTCCTTGTAATGTTGAAAGGGTTATCTTTGGCAGATGGGTTCTTGCTTGATGCGCATACACCTCCAATCACACTTTTGTTTTGAAAATTCTTTATATTATTGTGCTGTTTTGTTTTGCATTTTGCAACAATCGCTGAACTGCAATTTTTTTATTGCTATTAACTGATGCAACCTGTTATCCTCCTTTTGCCTTTGGCCTGCATTTAGGACTTCTTTCTGAGCAATCATTCCAAGCAGGTAAGCATGTGCTTTAAAGTGGAAGGAGTCCACTTGCATATAAATCACAGCATGAGATTTCTAATGGTGAAAATATACATTTGATGTTAGTGTATGTCACTGGTTTTAGTGAGCATGATGTGGAGATGCTGGCGTTAGACTGGGGTAAAACAAAGAAATCCCACAACACCAGTTTAAAGTCCAAACAGGTTTATTTGTAGCAAAAGCCACAAGCTTCAGGACAGTTTGTCCCTTCGTCAGGTGGCCGGGCGTTCTGCCTGTTTGGACTTTAAACTGGTGTTGTGGGATTTCTTTCTGTTTTATTGAGCATGCTCAGCTATGATGCTCAGATTTGTATTGTAATCTGGAGTCAATTAATGCAATTTTTATTATCAAGTGAAAACATTGCAACTGTATAAATGGGACTGAATAATTTATGATCCAAGACCACATCATCATTGTTATAACTGCTGCCTGAATTTTGAATAATTTTGAAATTTTACCTATTGCCAAGATAGGACGTAGAATGTTGTGCAGATTGATTTTATCTTATTAAATTATTGGAGACAATAACGCTTCATTGTGGTAATATGCACTGTGATCAGTAATAGTATTAACAAAATCTGCACACAGTTGAAATCCAAAGACCTTGGTTAATTGCATTAAGTACTCTTTTAAAGATAATGAAATCTGTGCTTTGCATCTAAATTTTTTGAGGACCTTAAATTGAAAAGTTCCATATTTTATGAATAAGTTATTAGTCATACAGTAGTTTTATTTACTGAAGAAGGATGCAACCATCTTAAATTATGATTTCTTACATTTGGACTTGTGTCCTACATTAAATCATAAGTTTATATTGATTTTTGATTGTATAACTATTGGACAAGATATTAAACAAATAAAAGGCCTTATGCACAATGAAGTGCATTAAAGAGCCATGTATGCAGATTCTTCTGAATTTACTCAAATCTTTAACTGTTCTTCTTATCTACTTGCTTAGCCTTCAGAGGCGCTTTACGGAGTTATCCGTGACATCTAGCCAGTGTCCACCCTTGCACACTTTGAGCAAAGGTCTATGGATAGTAATCAGAGGTGAATTCTAACTTGACTTTTCTCCCCCATCATAGAACATTTCAATGCAGTACAGGACCTTGATGTAGCGCTGACCTGTGAAAACCAATCTAAAGTTCATAATTTCAATATCATCCATATGTTTATCCAGTGACTATTTAAATGCCCTTAATGTTGGCAAGTCCAGTACTGTTGCAGACAGAGCATTATTTTGAGTAAAGAACCTACCTCTGACATGTATCCTATATCTATCACCCCTCAATTTAAAGCTATGTCCCCTTGTGCTAGCCACCACCATTCGAGGAAAAAAGCTCTCACTGTCTACCCTATCTAATCCTCTGATCATCTTGTACACCTCTATTAAGTCACCTCTTAACCACTTTTTTTTCTAACGAAAACAGCCTCAAGTCCCTCAGCCTTTTCTCATAAAACTTCCTATCATACCAGGCAACGTTCTGGTAAATCTCCTCTGCACCTTTTTTCCAATGCTTTCACATCCTTTCTATAATGTGGTGACCAGAACTGTACCCAATGCTCCAAATGCAGCTTAATCAAAGTTTTGTACAGCTGCAACATGACCTCATGGCTCCAAAACTCAATCCCTCTACCAATAAAAGCCAGCACATTGTATGCCGCCTTAACAACCCTGTCAGCCTGAGTGTCAGGGATCTGCACGAGGACACAGATCTCTCTGCTTGTCCATACTGTCAAGTATCTTACCAGTAGCTCACTTCTCTGTATTCCTATTATTCCTTCCAAAGTGAATCAACTCACGTTTTTCCACATTAATCTCCATTTGTCACCTCTCAGTCCAGCTCTGCAGCTTACCTATGTCCCTGTGTAATCTTCAGCAACCTTCCACACTGTCCACAACTCCACGGACTTTAGCATCATCTGCAAATTTACTAACTCATCCAAGTCATGTATAAAAATGACAAATAGCAGTGGCCCCAAAACAGATCCATGCGGTATACCACTAGTAACTGAACTCCAGGATAAACATTTCCCATCAACCATCATCCTCTGTCTTTTTACAGCTAGACCAATTTCTGATCAAACCACTAAATTACCCTCAATCCCAAGCCTCAGTATTTTCTGCAATAGCCTGCCGTGGGGACCTTATCAAACGCTTTACTGAAATCCTACAACACATCAACTGCTTTACCTTCGTCCACCTCTTTGATCACCTTCTCAAAGAACTCAGTAAGGTTTGTGAGGCACGACGTACCTTTCACAAAACCATGTTGACCATCCCTAATCAAATTATTCCTTTCTAGATTATAATAATCTAATCTCTTATTATCCTTTCCAAAACTTTGCCCAGAACAGAACTAAGGCTCTCTAGTCTATAATTACCAGGGTTGTCTCAACTCCCTTTCTTCAACAAGAGGACATCATTTGCTATCCTCCAGTCTTCCGGCACTATTTCTGTAGACAATGACGACATAAAGATCAAAGCCAAAGGCTGTAGTCATGTTCTGAAATGGCTACAATATCAAAGTCCCAGATACCAAAATACCAACCCACACTGAGTTCACTCACCTTATTCTAGATGCTCCAGATGTTGAAGTAGACACACTTCAAACCACCTTCCTGCCTGCCGGTACACTCCTGTGACTTTATTCATGACCTCCTATTCCCAACCTCCTAAATAATGGAGCTACAATTCAGGTAGCCATCTCCCTATTGAATTAATTTAAACCTTCCTGAAGAGCACTAGCAAATTTCCCCCCAGAATATTAGTACCCCTCTGGGTTCTGGTGTAGACCATCCTGTTTGTAGAGATCCCACCTATCCCAGAATGAGTCCCAATTATCCATGTATCTGAATCCCTCCCTCCTGCACCATCCCTGTAGCCACAAGTTCAACTGTGCTCTCTCTACCTATTCCTCGCCTTGCTAGCACGTGGCACAGGTAACAAACCAGAGATAACAATTCTTTGTTCTAGCTCCAAGCTTCCACCCTAACTTCCTGAATTTCTGCCTTATATCCCCATCTCTTTCCTACCTATGTCATTGGTACCTAGAGAATCCCTGCACTGACTGTTTCTTATTCCTTCTAACAATCACCCAAATACCTTCATTTCTAGGAGTAACTACCTACCTGTAGCTTTTATCTATAACTGTCTCTGCCTCCCGAATGATCCTGAGTTCTCCAATTAATACCTACCAACTTGTGGTCTTTATAGTTGAATTTCAAATTAAATAGTTTATTTACCAGTGTATACTTTTCAAATATTTTAAGGAATATTTTGCTAAATTTGACAAAAATTACTGTTTTCACATCAGCATTGGCAGCAACAACTTAGTTGTCGTCCATATGTGATACTCAATTAGTCAAACTGAGGAATTATATAACCTATGTAGAATGTCTAATCCTACATTATGTCTATATTGCCTTTAACCTTTACTTAAAATACAGATTGCAGAGAACCTAAAGCTTATTTATTAATGTCACAAATAGGCTAACACTGCAGTGAAATTACTGTGAAAATCTCCTAGTCACCTTACTAGGTATCTATTCAAATACATTGTGGGAGAATTTAGCATGGCCAGTTTGCCTAACTAGTATGTCTTTCAGACTGTGGGAGGAAATTGAAGCATCCAGAGGAAACCCGGGCAGACTGCACAGATGGTGATCCAAGCTGGGAATTAAACTTGAGCCCATAGTGCTGAGAGACATCAGTACTAACCACTGTGTTGCCCAACTTGATTTGTTCCTAGAATCCCTAAAGTGTAGGAGGAGGCCATTTGGCCCATAAGTCTGTGCTGATCACAATCCCACCCAGACCCTATTCCCATAATCCTATGTATTTGCCCTGCTTATCCCTCTGATACTAGGGTCAATGTAGCGTGATCAATCAATCTAACATCTTTGGATTGAGAGGAAACCAGAGCATCTAGAGGAAACCCATGCAGGGAGACACAGGGAGAACGTGCAAACTCTACACTGATCTGGGGCTGCAATTGAATCTTGGACTCCAGCATTGAAAGGCAGAAGTGCTAACCATTGTGCCACTTTGCCGTGTTGTGAAAGAGATTGAATTATTTTGTTGCATGTTTCTATTATGGTACACTTGTATAGTGACATATTTGGTCTGACGTGGATAATGAGGCCAGGACACTAAGATCATCTTTACCTTAGTGAGAATACATTGATCAATAGGATTTTCTTTCTGTTTGAAAAGTAAATTTACATTTAGAGCTAATTGTGCTTGGGAATATCTTTTAATTATTTTTACCTTTTTAAAGTCTCAAACTTTTATAAATTATCCAAATGTCTCATTGTATTTGTCATCCCACTTTATTTACAAACATGCTATGCACGTGGCCCCATGAGTAGAGCTTTACCTAAGCAATTAGGTATTCTAATGGTGCATTCAGCTTACTGTTATAATTTTCTTTGGCCCATAGAAAGAGACAGAAGCCAATGAAGATGCATTTAATTCCACCAAGAAAGTCAAAGAACTGTCAGTAATTGATGGAAGAAGAGCCCAGAATTGCAATATTCTTCTATCCAGGTAATTGTCTTATAACAAATACAAGAAAGCATAAAGCTGTTAACAAATAGCTTGCACATTATTATGAATTCCTAAAAGGGTTATAAGCTGTTACTGTCACTCAGTACTTAAATGTTCAGTGCAATATACATAAAGAAATTGAAACATGTTTCCAGCATACCATGGTTTCAAATACAACCCAGAACAATTGCAAACAGTTTGACCAACTTCAGTAGCCATGTCCAGATTGGGGAGGCAATTTAGAAAATTATCTTTTATATTCATGTCTGTGTTACTGCTTTTATGCATTAACTCTAGAATATAGTATAAACTCACTTCACCCACTCTCCAGCAATTGTAGTCCTGATTTGAAGAACCTTTCTTGCCTTCACAGCCCCAGCTTTAGATGGGGAAGTTAATTCCCCTTCTCCAGATTTGGCAGCTTAAGGCTTACGTACCCTTGGCACCTGTAACTCCACTGCTTATTTTACTTTACTTTATTTCAACATACACAAACATTGTTTATTTGTGCTTGCTTTTCTATCAATGTTTCCTCTTCAAGGCACTGGCTATGTATTGCACTTGCAAACACACAACTTGAACTTTAAGTGTCATCCTCATAATACAGGTTAATGAAATGGGTGTGGGTGTAGACACAACAAGGACTACAACTGGCTATAAAATGTTTTTAGAGGTTATTAAAGAATAATATTGCTGCAATTCTTTATTTTTTCTGAAAGTGTTTTGGTCACTTGTTGTGCAAGTGTTGTATCCCCTCCTCAAACAATCCCATCATCCCAGGAATTAATTTGCCCTTTCTTACTGCAGAACAGTAACCAATTGGTAGCTGGTGTTATAAGGGAAGCACAGTTGATGGACCAAATGATCTCCTGCTCTTATGTCATATAGAAAAAATAATGGAATCTTGTGAGAAATGTGTAGTATAATCATGGAGTTTTAATTTTTCTATAGACTGTGCATCTGATTTTTCCAATGTTAGCCTAGATAATGAATTCATGAAAGGTTTTCAGGATAGACTCTTAGAATAGCACATCCTGACACCAACCAGGCTGAACTTGACCCCTTATTGTACAAGAAGGTAGGATTAAATTATGACCTTGTAGTGAATATACCACTAGGTCTCTAGGTAATAGCAATCATAATATGACTGAATTTTTCATTCAATTTCAATATGACTAGTATTCTAAACTTAAGGGCGTTTGAGGGCATAAGCTATCTAAAGTAATATGAATACAGTGGCAGACATTTAAGGGGATATTTCAGATGGTCTCTGACTTCAAAAAAAGCTTGTAAAATCCATGCACTTTCTATATTCATTTAGACTATCTGCATTGTATAGTTCTTTGTACCTATTGCATGTTTGAGGAATTATTAGAAAAGAAGGCTTTTATCTGCTGGAGTTTGGAAGGGTTGATCTAAACATACAAGATCCCAAGAAGTCTTGGCAAGCTGAATGTGAAAAGAACGTTCTCTTTTGTGGGACAATCTACAACTAGGGGCCTTTGTTTAAAGATAAAGGGTGTCCTATTTAAGACAAATGAGGAGAAATATTTTTCTCTTGGGGGCATGAGTCTTTGGAACTCTCTTCCTCAAAAGGCAATGAGAGCAGAGCCTTATATTGGGGGTAGGCAGGAATGTGGTGTTGGAGTTACAACTGCATTAGCCATGATCCTTTTGAATGGCGGAATAGGCTTGAGGGGCTGAGTGGCCAAAATGTGTAGGTTTCCAATAAAAAAAAAAGGAGGATGATAGCTGAATTTTCTTGGGATACGGATGTAATGGGCAAAACTCTCATTTATTATTCATCCCTAATTGTCCTTGAACACCTGCAATCTATTTGATGTAGTTACAATTACAGTGCTGTTAGGAAGTATTTCCAAGATCTTGGCTCAGCAAATGGAGAATATATGCCAATCTATTTGGACAGATTTAATGCTTTTGTGATTATTGTTTTAATTAATGATGAGTCGAAAGTAATACAATTCACTAAAATTACTGTAATTCTGTTTTGGTGTGCTACATACCAGTCACATCACTGAAGCAATATTCTACATAGACCTCTTTTTGCTTTTGAGTTGCTGCTTGATTTGTAAAACAAAAAAACACTACTGTGGAATACTCTCAAAAAAAATCTCATTGGTTGATGGCCGATGCTGTTTGATGCCATTATGTGATATTGATAGTAGACTTCAAATCAAAACCTGCAAATAGTTTAAACACCTGGTTTGTTGAAAGAATGAAAATCACAATTATAGTTTGCTTCCATGTCAGAGCATTGTAAAGTATAGTTATGGTTGCATTCGTGGTATATATTATATTTCTGCATTTTGTATGGAGAAATAGGTTTTTGATGAAGTGACGTACTTGATAGATCTGTGCATTCTAATTATCAATTCTATTAACACCTCATCAGGAAGCTGTTAACTGTGAAATAGCAGACAGTTGTAGTTGACCTTTCCCTTTGATGTCCAGCAGTTTATAATCTCTCAGCTATATGCAGACATTCAATCTTTATATAAAAATTATTTGAGCAATTGAGGTTATGTTTTTATTTCAATATTATTATTTATCCCTGAAACTGCATTTTCAGAAAATCTCTGTTTGAAGAGAAGGAAAGTGGAGTAAATTAATATCCAAAGCATTCTTTAGACCAGACTTTTCTGCAATTACATAATCAAGTTATATTCACTACATTATATTTCATCAGTTGACATTTATTGCTTGTACAGAGGTGTGTTTTACAAAAATGCCTTGGCGCTGATTTCTGTTTTGGTCCATTAGAATTTCATTAATACCCTGCTCTGTTTGTTTCCGTGATGTAATAGCTGTGTTGAAGGTCATGGCCAGTTAAGCTGTATCTATGTAGGTCAGATTGGTGGTAATATTCATTATTTGCAAATGATTTTTCATTGAGCCTTAAAGCAAGTTATAACAATGTTAACTCTTAATCTTTTCAAAACATGTCAATATTAGCTGCCTTTTAAATTTGTTAATTATAAAGCAAACCAATTAATCTCTTGGGCAATTAGGTATCACTAGCAACCAAACTGCATTATATTTTTGACTGGAGAAGATTGACTCCTATCCCAGTGCTATCATGATCAATGTATTCTGTTGAGAAGTTTGTTTTTTTTTTTTGTTGCCTATTTTTGCTTTAGTTGAGGATAGTGGCAGTTCTTTTTTCGTGAAAACGAGTATGAAAACATGAACGTTTGCACTAATTCATGATTCTTGTCAGAGTATTCATTTACTTATAACATCATCAAACAGCTGCTGGTGTTGCTATTATTTGAAAATGACAGCTTAATGTGGTTGCCAAACTCTGATATTTACCTGAAGCCAGCTTCTAGCTGCTTTTACCTTTCCTTCACTACTGTCAGAATAATTAAAGCCAAGAACTAAGAGCCTGCGCCCGTTAGTTAATTGTTAGTGTCAAAGAAATTGTTTGAAAGTAATTGAGACTTATCAGACTGAACATATACTTACACTGGAACAGACTAGCCCAAGATTTTTCTGGCAGATTAAATAATTAGATCTCTGTACAGGAGCTTCATGATGATCCATGTACTTTCATGCAAATTCTCTTTTCAGACTACCAATGTAACAGCTTTTGGGAAACGTGAACGGTAATTTCCTGTTGCTAGCTGTTTTACACTTTAATAATGAAAAGGGCTGCTAACTTTTTATAGCAAAGCCAGTCAGTTACTGAACTCCTTTTTGAAATGGTGATCCTTTTGGCCATGATAATCAGAGCTATCTGTCTTGGAAAATATGTACTTTTCCATTACGTGCACTGTGAGAGACACTAGTTTGATGTGGCTATGTTGTCTTCCAGTGAACCTTCAGCACCCTCTACTGCACTGGTATTAAACTTTCTTTTTCATCACCAGCCATCCTTATGGCATTCTCCTAAATGTCCAGGCTGACTGAATTCTGCCAGGAAGAGGGTGGAGAAGAAGCATTGGTAAATCAACAACTCACATTTGTGTAGCAACTTTAATCGATATAAGTGTATTCAACAAACAGGGGTCTGGCATAAATGTCCTAGTTATCTAATGTTTCAGGATAGAATGTAGGACCAAGATGATAGCATCTGCCATGGACCTGTTGTGGTGATAGGTGAACTGTAGTGGCAATTTCAGAGATTGGAAGGACAGAAGGGCAAGAGTTTCCAGATGTTTGTAGGTGCATTTTAAAACAAAACGTGATACTGAGCTATTTTGGACAAATTTGATCAAAGTTTTTTTAAAATGAGCGTTTTAAAGGAAGAAATGAGTTGGAGGTGGAAAGGTATGGTGAGGGAATTCCAGAGACTGGGGCCTAGGCAACTGAAGGCATGGTCACCTATAATGGAATGATTCAAAATGAAGTTCAATAGCTTAGAATTTGATCAGTACAGATAGCAGGTTTGTAGAGCTGAAGGAGATCAGAGATAGGAAGGGTGAATCTCTGGAGGGTTTTGAAAGTTTGGATGGGAAATTTGATTGGAAGTAGGTGCAACTTACAGAATATAGGGGTGACAAGTGAATGTGACTTGGTGCAAGTTGAAACATAAAATGGGATTTGGAACAACTTAAAACATGGCTGGCAGAACTCTGCATGACCTCAAGTTTATAGATGTTAGAATGT
Source organism: Sphyrna mokarran (assembly GCA_024679065.1). Lineage (NCBI taxonomy): Eukaryota > Metazoa > Chordata > Chondrichthyes > Carcharhiniformes > Carcharhinidae > Sphyrna > Sphyrna mokarran. The sequence continues at coordinate 42,416,411 of JAGIQG010000015.1, forward strand.
GAGATACCAGCCAGGAGCATAGTCCAATATAATAGAATATTGGAGTAGTCTTAGTAGTTTTGTTGATATAATAGTGTTGAAGGCTCAGTTGTCGTCAATAAACAGAAGTTAACGTAAGTGTCCTAGTTATCCAGTGTTCCAAGGTTAAGTGTATGACCAGGAAGATGACATCTGCCATGCACCTGTTGCAATGATAGTGAACTGTAGTGGCAATTGGACATTAGAAAGCCAGAGGGCAAGAATTCCCAGATGTATTCAGGAAACCCTTGCCTCCTGGCATGAAACTCCCAGCTGCCAAAGAAATTAAATCTGGACAAAGATTGTAATGTCAAACCTGCCCAAAAAAGGAAAGCCCTAGTTTTCAGACTCTTATGACACTTAAGATTTTTCTGGAAAGATTGCGCCCAGTGATTTATGGGTTCCCTCCTAACTATCTGGTTGACGGATTTGACTTTTATGTTGTTGAATGTAACAGAATTATACTCTTAACTTGTTCATACTCGAAGTGGGATTTGATCTTCCCAGACCTCATTCTGATTGTGGCATGCAAAGCCATCAATCAAGGGTTGTTCTAAATATAAGTTCCAAGTTTGAAAGCACCACATTCTAATTGCTGCCTACACTTCAATCTACATTTCAATCAAAGGTGACAGATCTAACAAATAGTTCAGGGGTGGGGGGGGTGGGAGAAAGTTGAGATTGTCGGCAATTGGAGGTTTAGCGTAGAGAACCATTGCTAATTAATTATGAATATAGAAATATAAATTATTTTCTTTGTACCAGCTAAAGTATGTGTGTATATGACAAATTACATCACTACTGTTCTGAATTATGTATCTATTTAGGCTAAAGCTATCCAATGATGAGATAAAACGTGCTATTTTAACAATGGATGAACAAGAAGACCTTCCGAAGGACATGCTGGAACAGGTACTATTGGTTGTGAAGCATGTTGTATTAATATATGCACTTTAAAGTTTATTAGCCATAAGTAGGCTTACATTAATACTGCAATGAAGTTACTGTGAAAATCCCCTGGTTACCACGCTCCGTCTGTTGGGATACATTGAGGGACAATTTAGCATGACCAATGCACCTAACCAGCATGTCTTTTGATACTGTGGGAGGAACCCAGAGGAAACTCAAGCAGACACAGGGAGAATGTGCAGACTCCACACAGGTAGTCAGTCAAGTTGGGAATCAGACCTTGGTCCCTGGTGCTGTGTGGGGCTAACCGCTGTGCCACTGTGCTTCCCTACGCTTGAATGGTGCTGCCTCCATGGTAATTTACATTTTGAATGTGAGGGGGGCCACCGTGCACAGATTAATCTCTAATCTCTACCATGCCACTTCAAATGAGCTGCTGGAAGTATTGTTGTGGTGTGGTAACCAGAACTGTGTATGGGTCACTCCGAAGGCTGCAGCAGGCTACGTATGTTGCAAATGACACTGTTTGCAGTGCTTGACTAGGCTCGTGATATAGGCATCAATGCCAGGCCACCGTCACACAACTTCTGCCAAGCATCTTCATCTTTGAAGTGCCCAGGTGGGCACTGTGTAATTCCATTAGAAATAGCACTTTGCCTGATACGGGGACATCCACCCTTGCTGCCCAGAGTAGGATGCATTTTGGCAACTATATTCATCCTTGCAGGTAACAAATAATTTCATTCCTTTAGAAAGTGGCTCATTGAACCAACCTGTAAGTATCTTGTGTCTCACTTTGGACAGAAGTGGATCCCGACTGGTCCAATACCTATTTAGATTCACCAAGACTGGCAACATGCCCAAACCTTTCAACGGCATGACAATTTCCTGTGGTACTTTAACACTTTTTTGTGAAGGTAGTTGGCTAAGACCTCCAGCCAGCTTTCCATACAGGTTTTCAGTCTTTGGGATTGGATGTTTATCCAGCTTGATTAACTGTTAACTTGTAATCATAACTTGTAATCTGAGTTAATGCAGTTTTGCTACTTTTAGGATTGTCCCCTGGGATTTCGGAGTAGGGTTTAATTTAGCTGCATCACAGTCGTGTGAATGTGCGGAGCTAGCTTTACAGAGATGTATTGGTTCATTTTAATCCAAAACTACCATTACTGTTTGAATTACACTCACCTTATAAAGTAGGGAAAGTCACTTCACATGTTAAGCCTCCAAGAGAAAAACAACCATATATTTTCCTTTGTTTACTCTGGCTAGTGCTGAATGTCCAGTTTCAATATGGGAGCTACGGATGCTTCCCATTCCAAGAACTGCACTGATTGGATAATGTTCAGTTCTTCTAATCTTCAGTGTTTGCTTTCTCTTCTAAAGCATATAGAGTCAGAGGTTTATGATATGGCAACAGGCCCAACTTGTCCATACTGCCTCTTTTTAAAACCCCTAAGCTAATCCTAATAGCCTGCATTTGGCCCATATCCCTATACACCCATCGTACCCATGTAACTATCTAAATGCTTTTTAAAAGGTAAAATTTTGTCTGCCTCTATTACTATCTCTGGCAGCTTGTTCTAGATACTCTCAACCATCTGTGATAAAAGATTGCCCTTCTGTACAGTTTTGTATCTCTCCATTCTCACCTTAAACCTTAGCCATCTAGTTTTAGACTCCCCTACTTTTGGGAAAAGATATTGACTTCTACCTTGTCTATGCTCCTCATTATTTTATAGAGCCCTATGAGGGTCACCCCTTAGCCTCCTACATTCCAGATAAAAAAGTGTCAATATATTCAGCCTCTCCTTATAACTCAATCCATCAAATTCCAATAGCATCCTAGTAAATCTTTTCTGCACTCTTTCTAGTTTAATACCCTTTTTACAATAGGGTGATGAAAATTGCATACGGTATTCCAAGTGTGACCTTACCAATGTCTTGTACAACTTCAGTAAGACGTCCAACTCTTGTATTCAATGTTCTGACCGATGAAACCAAGCATGCCGAATGCCTTCTTCACCAGTCTGTACACCTGTGACTCCACTTTCAAGGGAATACGAACATGTACCCCTAGATCTCTTTGTTTGTAACTCTCCTCAGGTAGGTCTCCTCATTACTGCCCTACCATTAACTGAGTAAGTCCTGACCTGGTTCAATCTACCAAAATACAACACCTCGCATTTGTCTAAATTAAACTCCATCTGCCATTCGTCAGCCCATTGGCTTAATTGATCAAGATCCCGTTTCAATTGGGAGATTGTTCTTCATTGTCAACTATGCCACCAAACTTGGTGTCATCTGCGAACGTACTAATCATGCTACCTATATTCTGATTCAAATCATTAATATAAATGACAAATAAGTGGACCCAGCACTGATCCCTGAGGCACACTGCTGGTACTAGTAATACTAGTCTCACCATAAAGAATCGAGAGGTTGCCTCTGGATCTTCGCATGCAGGCCTTTTATTTTGCACAATTCATCCTTGAAGACGCAGTCATATTTCTTTCAGTTCAAGCAATCTTCCTTTCCATATTTGGAAAATCTCAGTCCACATTAACTTGATTTGCTTATATCATTCATGGCCAAAAATAATTGGTCCTTCACCTGTCCCTATGGTCACTAGGAGTTGGCAGACTGTTGCCTGTAGCTTACAGATGCATTGAAGTGCCCACTTTTTTTATCACTTCTCCAGTATAAGTTGTTTACTTGGCTGCAATATTTTTCTAATTGAATTGTTGGACGAAGACTCAGGTATCAATATATATGCTGAATTATCACAGTAGCTGATTCTCAACTTCCGTCTTAAGGGACTTCCCACTTACCCAGAGCATTATAGTAATATGGCTATCTTACTCTTTTATATAAAAACAGTGAGAGATTATTTAAATCATTGGTGCTAGACTCTTCTACGTTGTATAATGACGCATTGTTTAATCAGCTACTCAGGGCAGCACGATGGTATGATGGTTAGCAGTGCTGCCTGACTTGGATTCAGCTCTGGCTTTGGGTCATTGTGTGGAGTTTGTACATTCTCCACATATCTGCATCCCTCCAGATACTCCAGTTTTCTCCTGCACTCCAAAGATATGCATGTTGGTTGGTCATGCTAAATTGCTCCTTGGTTTAGGGGGATTGGTGGGGTAAATACATGGGGCATAAACCATGAGTGGGATTGTTTTCGTTGCATGTCAGTGGGCCAAATAGCCGCCACCTGTACTATGTCCTGACTTGGCTCTGCAACAATGCCTTAAGTGGCCTCTCCTATGACCAAAAGGAGTCAAATCCCTTATGCCTGCAGGATTCAGGAATGTGATTACTTTGTATTGGTAACATTCCATTTCAAACTTTGCAATCACCTCCCAAGATGACTGAGTATAGAAAACCACATTTACTAGAGTGAACCCTAGCCTGCTCTTCGATGTATTTCCCTGGGCCATGTGACCTTTACTCTGATCCTTAAAAGGGGTAATCACTACAGGCATGCTCCGCATAATTTAAAAAATTTTCTAATGAGCGAAGCTTTGAAGTATTGTAAGGCGGCCAAAGATGGTCTTCAAGACAACATGGTGGATTGGGAGGACTCATTGTGTCTGAAATTTAATGCAATGAAGTGCAAAATAAATTTTGGTAGGAGGAATACAGAGAGGAAATTCACTTTCCAAAGAGAACCAAGAGACTGCTGTGTACTCTGTTTCACGAGGGTGTCCTGCTTCAGCAGACAGAGAAAGTCAAGAGGATGTTTGAAAAAGATGTTTAAAATCATCAGAGGTCCATTCGGAGAGAAACTGCTCCACTGGCAGAGGGATCAAAAACCAGAGCACGCTGATTTAAAGTCAAAAGAACCAAAAGTAACATGAAGAACTTACGCAGCCAGTAGTTACAATCTGGAATGAACTGTGTGAAAGCAAATTCACTTCTCGATTTCAAAGGGGAACTGGATAAACGTTTGGAGGAGAAATTTTTAAGGGCCACAGGGCAAGGAGTGCAGCAGGCAAAATTGCTATTGTATTAAGTGGCATAGACTGGACAGGCTGAACGGCTAGCCTACTTTTGTGCAATATTCATTCTTATTGAAGAGGCTAGAATTAAATGGTGCAGATATGAGTTGTGGGACTGGAGTGATTACAGAGAAAATGAAGAGCAGGGCCATGCAAGAAATGAAAAGTAAGATGAGAATTTTAAAATTGAGACATTGCTTGACTGAGATTCAATGGAGCTCAGCAAGAATAGGGGTGACAGATGAAGGAAAATGTGGGTAGCAGAGGTCAACATGACATGAAGTTTACAAAGGATAAAATTAGGGAGATCGTCAGGGAATGCATTGGAATATGTCCAGAAGTGACAAAGGCATGGATGAGGGGTTCAGGAGCGGATGAGCTGAGATAGGTCAGAAACTCATCTTTGGCTCAAGTTTGATAAAGTGGTAAACAGTCTGGTTCAGTCTCAGAAATTGAGTTGATAGCTAGGAAGTGAAGTTTGCGATGGGGATTAAAGACAATGGCTTTAGTCTTCCAAGATTTATTTGGAGGAAAATTGTCAGATTATCCATCTGATAATTTGGCAATTGTGAAGTCGTCGAGAGAGGTTGTGGCGAGGTCGAGCTGGGTGTTGTCAAAGCATATATGAAAACTAGTGCAATGCTTTTTAATATCTCCCAAGGGGCAGTTGAGTAGATAGATCTTTGGGGAGTACCAGAACTGACCCTGCATGTGTGGGAAAGAAAAGCCATTGCAAATGATATTCTGGCTATGATGAGACAAAAATGGAACCAATTGAGTGCAGTCCTACCCTGTTGGTTGGTCATGGAAATGCTTTGTGGGAGGAAAGAGTGGACTGCTGTGTCATAGACTCTGGCAAGATAGCAAATTGAACTAGGACAGAGAATTTATCTTTGTTACTGTCACTATTTTTGACTTTGATCAAAGCTATTTAAATACTATGACAAGTATGGAAATTAGATTGGAGGCATTCATTCATGGAGTTCAGGGCAATGTTTTTTCTTCAGTGACTTTTGGAGAAAGGAAAATGCTTGAATTTATATAGCGAGTTTCACAACCACCAGATATCTGTGCTTTACAGTCAATTAAGTACTTTTGAAGTGCAGCTACTGTTGTATTGTAGGAAATGCAATGGCAAATGTATGCTCAGCAAACTTTCACAGTGTGATAATCAGAAAATTATAAAAGCAAAATACTGTGGATGCTGGAATCTGAAACAAACAAAATGATGGAAAGTCTCAGATCTGACAGCATCTGTGGAAAGATAAAAGAGCCAACATTTGAGTCTGGATATGTTTTGTAAGAGCATAATATTGCAGATACTGGAGACATAAAATAAAAATAAGGTGCTGGAAAAATCTGATCAGGGCTGGCAGCATCAGTGGAAAGAGAAACGGTTAATGCTTCAAGTCACGTATGTCTCTTCAGAACTGAAGAGAAGTTTAAATGTGTTTTGTTTGGAAAATAGAGGTGAATGGCGGAAAATCTTTTTACTGAGGTTGATTGAGAGAACTTTTGTCTCTGACCCCAGGGTTAACTCCTGTTGTTCTTTTGAGATAGATGCATTAGATCCCATGGAACTATCAAGCAAACAGATAGATGGGGCTCTCATTTAATATCTCACCCGAAAGATGGTACCTTTGACAGTTCAGGTTTCCTTCAATACTGCATCGGCGTGTCAGCCTAAATTTTTGTACTCGAACCCCATAGTGGTGTTTGAAGCCAGAACCTTGTAATTGGGTGATTGATGCTATCACTGCACTGAAAGCTGGAACCTGAAATCAGTTGGTAAGTCTATTTCCAGATTAATTGGAGCAGTAAGTGTGGCCTGTTAACAATCGCTATTACATAACATTCATGGCACACAAAAAGAACGGACCATTTGGCTCAATTGTCCTCTGGTGATTCTGCTCATCAGGAACATTCTCCCACCCTATTTCATTCAACCGTTTCTTTCTGTTCTTTCCTCCATCGTGTATAGCTAGGTTCCCATTAAGTGCATTCAAATTATTTGCCTCAACTATCCCATGAGGTTCCACACTCTAACCATGCTCTGCGTGAAGTAGTTTCTCCAGAATTATTAAATTTATTAATCAAAATCTGACTTGTAGTTTTGGACTTCTACAGTTCAAGCATCTTAATGCATAGTACCTGTATCTTCCCTGGATCAATAACGTTAACAAGCCGGTTCTTACTGCTTGCATTTCACTGGGATACAGTTTCAACTTCTCTCTGAAAAAGGAATTATCATCACCAATTCCATCTTTATTCTTTTTTTCTTCTAAATACCAATGCGATGTTTAAGACATGGTAGCACAGTGGTTTGCGTTGCTGCCTCACAGCAGCAGGACCTGGGTTCGATTCCCAGCTTGGGTCACTGTGGACGCACGTTCTCTCCAAATTTGCGTGAGCTTCCTCTGGGTGCTCCGGATTCCTCCTGTAGTCTGAAGACATTCTGGTGCATTGACCCAAACAGGTGCCGAAGTGAGGCGACTAGGGGAATTTCACTAACTTCATTGCAGTGTTAATATAAGCCTTAACTTGTGACTAATAAATAAACTTCAACTTTTCTAAGACACAATCTATGCATTGCTCATATCACGAATGGAAGTTTGATCTTTTTCTCTCGATTTAAAACACGTGTGCAGAAGTTCATTCAAACACTGGTTTTCATGTTGATGCAGAAAAATGTCTTGTGAACAAGATTGATAGAAGTGGAATTGCTAACGAAAGTAATCGGATCCAGTTGCAGCAGTGATTGAAGTTTGAGATTTGTTGGCTGGCTCAGATAGAAAAGTCGTGTGTTAGAAATGTTAAATGTTGGGTAAGGAATGAACATAGCTTTTATAGTAGTAATAAATTTGGTTGTCGCACTGTGGTTTGTGTATATCCTATAAAGTAACGTTTAGCTTTTCAAATTAAAATTCCCCCCTCCCCTACCTGTAAATGAAAGTAGTTACAGCCATAAAATAAATCTAACAATTTAGTCTTTTATTAGACGTGCCTAATAATTGGTTTATTGGTTATTTCATGTTGCAGACACTCCTAAATATCCCTGAAGATTTGTAGTCATTTCAAACAGCCATATGTTTTTCCAATCCATAATCAGTGCACTTGTGTCCCATGTACCAACCCATTTCTACCTGTATTTTTTTACTGCATTTGCCAGCTCTTCACCACCAGCAAAAAACATTTGTGGGTGGAGATAGAAATAGCGTAAATTCCTGAGGCTGGATGTGGGCTCTGGTTAAAGATTGAGCTGCTTCTTGCAATGTTGTAACAAATTCCTGTCATGTCCTGTTGACTTAGGTAAAATTCCTAAGCTTGAGAACTAAAGCTAGTGTAAGCAATGTAAATGGTGGATAGGAGCAGACAGTACAAAAGGTCATAGATATACTTGAAATAAACTGGAACATGGTTGATGCTATTTAATGTAGAAAAGTGCAAAGGGATTTGTAACAAAAAATGAAAGTTAATGAACTAAGAGTTTTTAAAGGGATGCAAGAACCAAGACACCTGAATGTTCAGACCGACGAATCTTTGAAAGTGGTGTGATGCATTGATACAACTGTGATTTTTTTTTTAAAACATATCTTCGACTTTATGAAAAGTATGGAGTCAAAACTAAGGAAATTATATTAAATCTTTATAAATCACTGGTTAGACTTCAACTGGGATACCATGTCTACATTTGGGTACATCATGGGCATGAGGGGGTACAGAGGATCAGAATGGTACCAGGGATAATGCTGTTCTGATACGTAGAAAACTCAGATTACAGAACTAAGGCAGAGGAGGTTCTGGGGAGAGTTAACAGAATTATAGAGTGAATAGAAAAAACTGTGTAAATAAGCAGACATCAACCAATTTAAGAGAATTAACAAAATGAACAGGTGGGAGATAAGTAGTTTATAGTTATGATCCGGAATGGACTGTCTGAAACAGTGATGAAGCAGATTCACTAGTAACTTTGGAAAAAAAGTTGGATCTATACTTCTAAAAGAAACATTTGCATGACTATGGGGAAAGAGTGGGGCAGTGGGGGAAGAGATGTATTTGGATAGCTCTTTTTTAAAAAAAAAACCTGACACAGGCAGAATAAACTGAATGATTTCCTTCTGTGCTATATGATTCTATGATGGTTCTGTAAATCAGAATTTAGCTGTTCTGCATTTTGAAATTGGTAACTAAATTGATATTTATAAAAGAATTATTTACAAATGGCTACTAGCCTGTAGTGTTGGAACAATGTAATCATTTAAAATGCTATCCATTATTATGAAAATACCACTTTTTTAAATAGGAGGGAATAGATTCTGAAAATTTGTGAAATCCAATTAGTTGTTTGCATTGGTACAGTAGAACACTTAAGGAAATTGTTTTCCTGCTGCTGTGGTCTGACTTAACATTTTTCCAGCATCTATGTTCAGGTCTATTCAGCTATGTGCTATAGATTCTTAGTGGGATTGCTAAATGAATATCACTTTGGGGGAAAAGAAACACATTTGGATTTTTCTATGGAATGGCATCTACTAGATTGTCTTCAGCGACAGTGTAGGCCCATCAAACATCTCTAGCAAGAGGGGAGTATAAAAATTTGGAAAAGTGAAATGCAATGTTGTTAACAGCTTACAACTATCCATTATTAAAAGTATTTTCATTCTCCATGTGATGTGTCAAATGTTTTGTAACCAGAACTATATAAATTGAAGTACTCCCAAGCCTTTATAATTATGCTGATGACTGGGAAGTGCACTATAATGGCACAGCATGATGCAGCAGCTGGGCTTTCCTCCTTGGAAGGAAATGCTAGGTGGTGTGGCTAATATCAGGAAATAGATTTCAGGGAATTTTGCAAAGTTGCTACCATCCTCCCACTCACTGCATACCACAACAGAAACTTATTAGCTTTGCCACCATATACAGCCTTTTGAGTTTTATTTGGACGTGGTTGATTGTGTATCAGTCCAGATTTTTAATTATAAATCCATTAAAGTTGCAGGCCTGTCCTAAATTACACTGAAGTAAGTGCATTCCGGTGTTTGCACATCACCCCTTCCATGGTAACAGAGTAAATGGAGCATTATAAAATGTCGTACAATACGCTATTTTAAAAAAAAACTTAGCAGCAATTACTTGGTACTATAATGAAAATTTAAGGTGGAAGCAAGGACTATTTTTTAAGTTTAAAATTTCAAGTAGGCCGCACTTTACTAAGAGCAAACCTTCAAAGTATATTAGTGCCAGGTTGCTTGATGTTGTATGTTTGGATAATTGTAAGATTTTCTTTACATTTGTTTGTGTACCAAAACTAATGTGTGCAATAAAACAAGTTACTTGGAAAATGTGTATTAAGGTTCATTTCAAAATTTAGTACATTCAATTTGAAAATTGTTGACAATATTAAAAGGTTAACATGATATTTTAATTAGTCTTGCGCTTTTTTAAAGAAGCTCTTTATGGTGGGTTTGAATCTTTTGATCTGAAATATAAGACCTCTTTAATACAGATAATGATTTGTAAAATGTTTGAGTAGTGCATTATGGATTACATGTGGTTTACAATTATTTGAAACTATGGACAGCTTCGTGTTTGACATATATAACATTGCTTTAGGGTGACAGAAGCTGGCCCGTTATTTTATAGAAATCTCCTAGCACCTTAATCACTTCTCTTTCATCAATACAGCTTCATGCTGCCACATCTGACTGCCATTAGTCAACAGAGTGGACACAGCTGGTTATGGTTTAAAATGTGAACAAAATAAAATAGTAGTTCTTTCAAGCTTGCGTGAATTGGGAGCTTTGTAATATAGTCCAGATCAAGGGTCCTCATTCCTTGAGATGAAGAAAAGGCTTTAAAAAGCACCAGTCATTACCAACTGTTACCAGTTACCCAAATCAAGTAACTGGAGGAAAATGTAATTTCATAACTACTTTAAGTACTAAGTTCTCTTGTAAAATATTTGTATTATGTGCCTTGAAATCTATTGATGTTTCGGTCATTAAGGTCACAAGGTTAAATTGTCTGAACCAAAGTCTTGGATTATATGTAGAAAAATAAAAACCTTTGGAAGGTGCTAAGGGTCTGATATAACTCTGAAGTGAAAAGAATGAAAGTAACATTTGGTTTAAGAAGCTTATTGAATCTTAAAATTTGTGTAAATTAACTCAGGCCTAGATTTTTGCTCCTGGTTTGGTGTACCAGAGATGGGAGAACTCCCAGTTCCACAAAGTCAACTCTCAAAATGGTTATTTGGATGTCATATTTTTGGTTTTGGGGTCTGGGTTAGGATAGAAATTGGTGTGGCAGTCTTGGTAGAATTGAGGAGAATGCTGGGATTGGAAATGGGCGGGGCAGAAGCCTACTTCAAGTCTATGACACTGCGCCCAAAATATTTTTTAAAAAAACAAATTATACATCTTCCCATCCTCCCCTCCCACTGCCCAAACACAGTCCAATCCCTGTTTACACCTTGTGCCCCACCAACATCTTGTGGCCCCTCATTACTCAATGCCAAGCTAAACTTCCCATTGTCACCCCATAGCCCTTTATAATCCAATGCCATCTTGGTATCAATCATGTTCCCCATCCATCCTGGGCAGACCTTGGGAACCATGTAGAGATAAAATGAAGTTCTAACTGCCTATTGCAACTTAACTGTATTGAAAAAACACTCGTTAAAAACCCATTTACTATATTTACATTCCTTCAACTAAGTAACAAATATTTAATTATAAATGCATAATCCTTATAACAAGCTTTGCAGCATTAAACAATCCATAACCACTTGCAGCTATCAATCAAACTGTGAAATGATTGGCACCCTACTGTGGTAATGGATAGTTGTGAAATCAATCACTTGGCAATAATCCAGTAATGGAAACACTCAGGTTTATTTCAACAGATGAGTGAAATAACAAGGTGTTTTTTTAACAATTAGGACAGGACTTTTAAATGCCTTGACAACTTCTTTTGACCATCCAAACTAATCTACAAAATCCAGATCTGCTCTCACCAGGTCTATTCTGTGCATTTGTGCTTTACATACTAAGACTATCATCTTCCCTTTTCTGTGAACACATCTGATTATTTAAACAGCTGCCTCTGTAAAATGTACATGAATAAAATGTGCCTTATCCCCACCCCTGTGCAAATGGGAAATGCTATGTTTGGGAATGAGACTTGGGATTTTTGTGCAATTCTATTTTTCTCATGATGAAGAGGCTCTTCGTTGCGATGAAACTCCGAGTCAATATTTTTAATTGTTTCTTCACAAACTTAGTAAAAACTAAATTGAGATATTCAAACTGTTATAAATGGTTTTGATAAAATAATTTGTACTTTTTACAGAAATGAATTTTGATTTTCCTTTTAGCTGCTGAAATTTGTCCCTGAGAAAAGTGATGTTGATATGCTGGAGGAACACAAGCATGAAATTGAGCGCATGGCAAAAGCAGACAGATTCTTGTATGAAATGAGCAGGTACATACATCAAAACAATGCAACCCAGAAATCATAGGAAAAATAGTTAAATGGCACAGAGCTTTTATGTGCCAACATACTGTTCCCTATGCTATTAGGACATGTATTTTTGACTGCAAATTTCCTGAGTGGGAATCCTTGTGTTAGCTAAAGAGGTAAATTGCAGGGCACTCTTCAAGGAAATTGTAATCCGTTCAAATTTTTTTCATTTTGAGAAAAGGAAAAAGACAAGGGTTAAAGGAATGCTTTGATCTTGATAGAGACCAATAACATTTTTAAGTAGACATTCAAAATCTTAGTTCTTTGCTAGGAGAATATGGTCACAAAATTCCAATGTTTAAGACAGAAGTTTTTTTCCATAGAAGAACTAAAAAAGGAAACATTAAATACTATCTATCCTTCATGCTAACATCAAGAATTAATGAGTTAAACGTGAATTAATAGACAAGTTGTGATTGAATATAAACTATGAATCACGTCAAATGGCAGATGTATCTAAAATGTGTTTTGCAAATTATTTGAGCGAGCCACTCAAGTTTTGCAATTGTGCTCACTCAAAGTTCTGAACACTGCCTTCCTCCCCAAAGTATTTCAGTTCCTGTCCTTTTAGCAATTGGCCTATTCTCCAGCCAACAGCAATGCATTACCAAATCAAGATCCACAGGCACATTCTTCACCATAATTGGTGCACATCTGCAGAACCTGTTCGACTTCATCTAAGAGAGGCCCATCAATGTCACCGTGAAGAAACAGCAACTGCTGCAGCAAATTCTCAGGCTTCTGGATCTAGATATCACCTTCAAGTCTCCTTCACCTTGCCTGCACTCATCAACTTGTAATGTCCAGTTCAGACTGACCTGTGTTCTTCTATGAATTTTTAAACAAGTTCTATTAGCCAGAAATTTTGGTTTCCAAACTTCAAGTTTGTTTTCATTTCATTAGAAACTGAGTCTTTTTCGTTTCTCTGCTCTTTCCCTTTCTGTTCCCTTTTCAGTTTGTTTTTAGTTATGATCTGTCTCACGAAATACAAATTAAATTTAAAAACACAGTTCTTGAGAGAATCTAAGCAAAAATTTAATGTGCTAAAGTAGTTGTATTTCTTTTAGTAAGTCAAAACTTTCTGCAGTCAATAAAAGTGCTCAAATGCACAAAGGCTTTGTTTTGTTTCTTGAAACTGAACTATAGCCAGAAGCAAATGTTTTTTGTACTTGATATGTTAGGTAATTTTATTTGGTAATGTTATAGAACAAAAGACATTAGATACATTTCTGATGATTTGATATTGTGGAGACGGGCAGTTGTTCAAACAAATAATTTTAAAGAGTGGACTTGAGTACAAAAGGGTTGAAATTTGGCTTCAGTGGGGGTGAAAATTAACAGTAACGGATTGCTATCAGTTTCAGAGCCTGCTCCTGTTCTCCTTTTCTATTGAAATTGGAAGAAAACATGTTTTTGGGTGCATAATGAGTGATTAATTTCATTTTGTGATCAAAGCTGAATTTCACCCCCAACGACTTAAATAACTGGAAGTAACAGATTGATTTAGAACACACTTATTTGTGTATCAAGGATATTAGTTTTACATAGAACATTACAGCACAGAACAGGCCCTTCGGCCTTCGATGTTGCGCCGACCAATTAAGAAAAAGTAATGACCCTCTAACCTAAACCATTCCCTTTTCATCCATAAATTTATCTACTGACCTCTTAAACGCCCCCAAACTTGGCGCATCTACAACCGCAGCAGGCAGGGCATTCCATACCCTTACCACCCTCTTTGCAGGTATCTGTTTTAAAATACATTTTTAAGTTTGAGGATGTCACGCCCTAAAATAAAATGTCATTGGTAGAAAGAATGTGCACCTTCATGTTGGAATGATCTGATTTGATTGGTTAGTATATGTTCCATCTGAAAATTGTTGTCAGTACTCTGTTCATGTTTACATTGGGTTTTTTGTAATTTCATTAGAATTCCTCACTACCAGCAAAGATTACACACCCTGTATTTCAAGAAGAAATTTGCTGAAAGAGTTGCAGAGGTTAAACCGAAAGTTGAAGGTACATCTTTTGCTCTTATCATCCTCTTGCTGTACAATTGCTTTTAGCTCTGTCAGCATTCAAACAAGGTGAAACAAGCATCGTGACTTAAAATCAGCAATGAAAAATTATTGTCACTCTTTCAATATTGTATGTGGCAAGCTTATGCTATTTATATTGTCTCGCTATGTGTTAAAATACTGCCAGTAAATAAAAGCATATTTTTATTTAGTGTGTGAAATTTGCAACATTCAACCAAAAAGTTTAATGATTTTTGGTTTGTGCATGTAAATACAATACACTTTACCAAAGTACTGCTACAGCCAATTTTCTTCTGGTACTGGTTCACTCCAATGTACTGTGCCCATACAAGAATTATAACTTCAGCATGTTTGAAGTTTTTTAACTAGAGGAAGTTTCCGCTAAAATTATCTGGCAACATGCTGATAGGAAGTATAAAGTAATTAGAACTTTAGTTTGTCCACCTCGATGAATCCCCACTCTTGTAGAAAACTAAAATTAGTGAATATTTGAAAACCCTCAAATTTTAGCATTCCACAAATAGTACCCAAAACATTAGAATTAAAACATTGTTTGCTGACATGTCAAATTCTTACCTAGTGTGAACCTCAAGGTATAAAACTGTCCACTGAAGGTAGTCTCGCAGTTTGCATGTTTGTGTATTTCTGATATACATCAACATGATGTATATCAGTGGCAATGATGTACGATTATTTACTAAAGTATATGATGTGGACGATTTTCCATAGGCTTCTATTCATCTGAATTAATTTTGGCAGACAACCTCCAAAAACACCAGTAAGATACCATTGTCCGTGGCTCTTGCGTCACTTTATGGTTGAACAAGAGAGCTCGAGTAGAAATTCAACTTTTTAGTGCTTGCTGAAACTGTGATGGTTAAGAATTGTCCAAAGTTTGTTTCAAGGCATCTTACATGGAAGCCTTTGGGGATTTAGGGTTTTTTGTGTGGTAAGCTGACATCGCCACAAGGGAAATGAAGCATCTGTACACTAAGATGGAATGATGTTTGAGAAAAGTGAGTTGCTAGGTCAGTTCTGTAGCAAGGGGCCTTTAAATGTAGTATGGAAACTTCCTACACAAAATCACTCTTTATAGCTGCTAAAAGGGCTCTGTTAGGTTGAAGCTTTGGGCTAAACTATGCTTTTATCCAGTTAGGTTAAATAGTATATCAAAATTGTAGGGCAATGTATTTATGCTAACTATTATCCCAAGCAGGTTGCAATGGGTGAAAATACGTTCAGTCATTTGTACGATTGGAAAAAATGTTAATGAAAGTAATTGTTAAATCCTTTGTGCAATAGTTGAAACATTGACTCCTTTCTTGTATTGAACTAAAAACCTCACTCAATATCCACAAATTTTAATGCAAGTCTTTACATCAGAGGCTTACATTAGGCATAAAAAGTTATGAATTTTAACTTGCATATGTTGAAAAATCAAATGGCACTCAATTTAATCACTCACCGACCAGTAAAAATCATCCAATTCAGTAACATATTCTGGTTTATTTCAGTTATCAGAATCTTCCAGCCCTTCCTGCTGGTGGAATCTTTGGTCCTGCCAATGGCAACCCCTATGACAGTTCTTCAGTGGCAGAAGGTGCAAGCCATGCAAAAACCCACAAATGTTGTCGGGATTGGAAAAACCCACCACCAGCTAATGGCAGGCCACCTTCTATGCCACAAAACACATCCAGTGACCATTTAAAGCAATCTGGTGTCAATTTACTCTTCCATTTTTGCAAAATCACTTGCTTATTGCATGTTTTTAAATAACATCAGAACATATTTTGAGTTGCGTTTCAATTTTATTACTTAAAGCTTTAGTCCACTTAATTTTAAATATTTATGTACCTCAGTTAGGATTTGGTGTACTAGTAACAGACCTACTTTCACTAACGAGACTTGTTTTCTTTTCCAGCTATTCATTTGAGTTCCAAGGAAGTTCTGCAAAGTAAAAATCTGATGCAGCTGCTGGAGGTGGTTTTAGCTTTTGGCAATTACATGAACAAGGGACAAAGAGGCAATGCTTATGGTTTCAAACTCTCTAGTCTCAACAAGATTGCAGACACCAAATCCAGTATTGAAAAGTAAGACATTGCTCTTTCAAAATGAGGTTGTTCATTGCTGCTTTGCCAATTCTAGAGGCAGTTACATGCAGTGATTTTTCTTTAACCTCTAGAGCCAAATCATAAAATACTAATGTTAAAATTGAAAAACAATTGGCCTTCGAGGTTGGTCGTCCTAATGTTCAAAGCTAGGCTTAAAGTTTATGCATTAACCTTTGAAATTAGTGCAACAAGTTTCTTGAGTATTATGGAAATATGCCTCCATTTTCTTTTTCAAAGGTTGTGTAATAACCTTTTCATGAAAATACTTTGCAGCCCAACTCCTTTTGAATTTCAACCCTTCACGCCTGTTTTGCCATATCATAAGCTCGTACTCCATTCACATGCTTCATATCTCTTATGGTGTGTCTGCTTAACAAGAATCTATCAATCTCAGCTTAAATTTGAATTGACCCACCATGTCTTTTTGTGGATGGTAGGCAAGAGTTCAGGATTTCTGCGAAAATGGTTTTCTGATTCCACTCCTGAAAGTCCCAGCTGTTGTATTAAAATAGTGCCCCTTGTTTTTGGATTCCCCCACTAGAGGAAATTGTTTATCTATGCCTACCCAATCAAAGTCTTTATCATTTTAAATAACTTGATTAGATTTCATGACATTTTAAACTTGCAGGAATGCAAACCAAACTTATGCAACTTGGTTTCATAATTATACCCTTCAAGCTCTGGTATCATTCTGGTAAATCACTGCTTTGCCCAGTTCAAGGCCAGTATATTCTTCCTAAACTGCTCAGTTAAAACAGTTTAAAACTCAGTTTGGTATTTTGTATAGGGTCTGACCAAGGTTCTGTAGAACTTGAAGTATCACCTTTGCCTTTTGAATTCCAATTCCTTGAGATAAAAGTCAACATTCGATTAGACTTTTTGATTTGTCTTTTCCATCTGTGCCCTTACTTTTAATAAATTGCATTTATGGACATCTAAATTTCTTGACTCATACACAGCTTTTAGTCCTCCCCACTGCTTCTCTCTTGAATCTGAAATGCGTGACCTCACACTTGAACTCCATTTGTCTGTTTACATTCCTTTGCAATTAAATGTTTTTACATTGTAAAGTTAAATTATGCTTTTTGTGCTTTTAATGCTCCTGTATTAGAACACATCTTGCACAAATTCACATTTTTCCTACTGAAATTTGTTGCTTGTCTTTCCCACTCGCTCCCTGCCCATTTCATGACACCTCAGCCTGCCCTCATTGACATTGTGTCTTAATGTGCATCTTGTGTAATAAGAATGGTCAAATGTCAGAGGGAGCAGATGTTCTTGAAAGATGATTATGCCAGAAGGTAGTACCTGTTTTATTCTGAACATTCAGACATTGAATGTTAAACACATCAGGGTAACTAGTTGTGTTTGGAGTTTCTTTTACGTTTATACTTTGATCAAAACTGAGAAGAATTAAAATATCTTGCCCATTTTGTGATTGCAGATCACAAATCACTTCTAAGATTCTGTTGGATGCTTAGATTTTTTGCCACTTTGTAATTTTCGACTGATTAAAAATAATGAACATTCTTATTCTTGTTTAAGGAACATTACTCTTTTGCACTATTTGATAACAATTTTGGAGAAGAAATACCCAAAAGTGGTGAACTTACATGATGACTTGCAGAGCATTCCTGATGCAGCCAAAGTAAAGTAAGTTTTCAAGACATGTGGTTACATGACTGGAAATCCTTGCTGAAAATGTCTTTGAAAATTTGGTTAAGTGGTTTAATCTTTCAGTGATTGAACCATATCTATCTATTTTGGTTAACTTGTGTATTTTTTTCATTTAACTGAATTATGGACATTCTGCGAATCAGAACCCTTGATCTTTACATATCAAGCTGGTAACAGAATGATAAAAATTGTGCCCACTTTTGAGTGCTGGTGGCAGCAAAGAAAAGGGATTTTTTTTTTTCCTTGCTGCCCTCTGTTCTGAACAGCATCATTTCAATTCTGGTGTCACCTTTGATAGTATACAGCTGTAGGAGTGAGAAGTTTTGTTTCGTGCAAGTGGGGAAAAAATATCAGCAGCCCTTCTCATGATATGGTGGCACAGTGGTTAACACTGTAGTCTCACAGCACCAGAGACCAAGGTTCCGTTCCCGGCTTGGGTCACTGCCTGTGTGGAGTCTGTACGTACTCCCTGCGTATGTTTCCTCCCACAGTCCCACAAGCATTAAGTTTGCAAACGAAGTCATTGCAGGGTGCACCTAAACACTGTTCACTAGTTTTCTCCAGCTCAAACACGTTTTCTTGTTTCTAGAGATGATTTTTGTAGTAATAATGACAGTTTGTCAGTATTCAAGATATGCTGGTTGGGTGTATTGGGCTTACTAAGTCCTCCTTCAGTACACCTGAACGGTCTTGGACTGTGGCGACTAGGAGATGTTCACAGCAACTTCATTGCAGGGAAGCCTATTTGTGACCCTAATAAATAAACATTTTTAAACTTTGCTCTTGACTTCCATTCCTCATGCAGTTTGATAATGCATAATATGCCAAATGCAATGCCTTTAACGTAATTTTTGGGGTATTTGCACCAGTAGCACAAACACCATTGATTACCCATCTCTGGTTTTGGTTAAGAATGTACTGGTGAGCTATCTTCTTGAATTAATGCAATCCACATGGTGAAGATGCTCCAATGGTGCTGGTAGATAGGGAGATTGTAATTGTGATCCATTTTAAAATAAATTATGACTTGGAAGGAAAGTTTTAGGTGGCAGTGTTGCCATGCACTTGTTGCTATTGTCTTTTTTAGTGGCGGAGGCCATGATCTGATAACATTGGTGAGGTGTATAGAGTTCATTTGGGGACATGACTGTTAAGCAGTTGAAGCAGTTAATTTTGTCTAACTTTATAAATGCTGAATTAAAGGACAGCTTAAATAAGTGGGTTGCTGAAGCATTGTGTGTTCATAACTATTTCAGAATTAATTTTCCATTCCAAAAGCCTTTGTCAGTATATCAACCTCTAAACTTGGGAAAGTGGGAATTAAAAAACAAAGCTGAAGTGGAATTTATAATAATTGAGGAGTTGTTCTCTAAATTATATCCATTTATCAGAGATGTGTTTTGTTTTTGCAGTTTGATTGAGCTGGAAAAAGAATTCAATAGTCTGAGAAGTGGTCTAAAGTGTGTGGAGAATGTAAGTATTCCCTTTGCTTTTATTTGTTGTATTCCTTGTTAGATGTTTTCTTTATATATTCAAAGGAAGTCAGGGTGGGAAGCTGTGACAGTCATTAGTGTTATCCTATTTCCTTTAACATCAAATGTGCTTCCTTCCTCGTTACGCTACACGTACTTATTCCTTCCCATATTGTATACTTCTGCACCATAACTTTTTATCAAATACATCTTTTAATAAGTTTGCAAGTTAAATATTTTTTCATATTTGAACAAAATATTTGTGTTTTTATTGTGCTGACACTTTGAGATAACCAGGGATCGTATATTATACATTCACATTTCAGCTGCAGGATGCACATTGGCCAACTCTGATTTTGCTTGCTGCTTTTTTTTGTTTGTTTTAGCTTTCCCATGTAATTCTATTGTTACACATGTTTAAAAGGGGGAAACAACTTGTCATGTGTTTTTAGGGATGGTTTGTCCTTCTCAATATTCTTGACTATCTCATAGAATATAATGAAATGTAATATGATAAATCATTTAATTGCACTTTATCAAGCTAGATTAGTTTGCATTTTGAGAATTAGACAATCTTTTAATATTTTAGTGAGGTTTTATAAGAATTGTGTATTGTGACAAATAAATCAGAATGTAACATTGTAATGTCTCCCTTTCATTGTTTCATTTGGAATTCAGTTATGGTATTTTGAAAGGAAAAGTTTCACTTTTAAGTTAAAATAACGGCCATGTTATTTGTGCTGAAAATTATATCACTACTTCACAGATGGGAATGAGTGCACATTATTCAAAACGGGTGGCTTTTTTGTAACAAGCTATGCTGTGAGCTTTGCACTATTCCTGTTCCCTTTGAAGTGTGAAGGATGAAAGACGGAGTGGGAGGATAGCACACAAAAAAAAGTTGGAAAGAGACAATACCCTTGTTCTTTATTTATATTATGCAGCTTTTAAAAGTGGTTTTGTACAATTGTCATGTACAGCTATCCCTTGTTTAGCTCTTGCTTTTCAAAAACATGTTAAAGCATGTTAAACCAAAATCACTTTTGTCTAAGAAAACAATGTAATAAGAGTCAACTTCCTGATCTATAATTTTTACATTAAAAACTTATTAGTTGCTGATCCAAAAATCCGAACTCTTGATAGCTTGCCTACTCTTTCTGCTCGCCTCCCATTTGCCATCACTCAACTCCCCTCACTGATTGCCTGCCCAATCCTTCTGCTTACACCTCCTGCCACCCATCACACTCCCTTCCACCTTCACCTTCACTCAGTGTGTCTTGTGTCACCTCTTTCCCAAGGTCTTACTCATTGTGAGGATTCGAGAGGAGGAAGCCAGCAAGCAGGAAAATTGATAGACAAAAGTGGCGAGTGGGATAGGGGGAACGATCTGAAAGGAGGAAGCAGCGAGCAAGAAAAGGGTTCCAGAAGAAGTGCTCCAACAGGGGTGGGAAGCAGTGCTTTGTGGGTTCAGAAAGGACTGAGAATGCACAGTAGCCACACTAAAATGCAAATGGAAGCAGCATTATTCCAGGAACATCCCTAATTTATGAATTTCACAGAAACAAAAAATAAGCTTTTAGAATGCACTTCAACCAGGATTACCAGTAATTGTTTCAGCAAAAGTGCCCCATCCACAATGTAACGCAGTCTCCCAAGGCTAGAAAAGGACAGAAAAACTTGACTGTTATCATTCTAAGCCCACCTCAAAACTTCTTTATCCTGGGTCTCGCTATTGAAGGCATTTTGTAAACACTGATCAATGGTTACAACTGTGAAGATCTGTGCAAAGAGGAAATATTTAACTACACACATCTGTGAACTAGGTTATTAGAAAAATAGATTTCTTTATTGCTTTTCTTTTCATAGGAGCTGGAATACCAAAAATCACAACCTGCACAGTCTGGTGACAAGTTTGTCTCTGTTGTGAGTCAATTTATCACAGTTGCAAGTTTCAGCTTCTCTGATGCAGAGGATCTTCTGTTGGAAGCGAAAGATCTGGTAAATAGCATGCACAGTTTTAAGTTTTCTTTCAGTTTTGTATTTCCCCACTATATAAACTCAGAGCCTTTTTTTTCCTGGCTTTCTTTCCTTGCACCTTTCGATATCTCTGTGCCAGGGACATGCTGAATGTGAGTGAACATCCTGTTGATACACTACTATTGGCACTGCTCTGGCACAGCTGTAGGTACACATTTGCTACTTGCTAATGAGGAGTAGGCTACTCACAACACTCCACACAGGATGACTCAGATTAAAAATTATGGACTGGGATCTTCTTTTATTAAGAAGTAATGCTTTCATGGACCCTATTGCTAAGCACAGATTTTTAGAAATCCAATGGCAATCAGTGCTTTTTTAATGTACTTTATTTTAAATACTTAATTATGATGCAAGTTTCCCTATAAATTTGGGTTGCCTGTTTGTAACCATATCAACCTAGGAAGTGAAAAGCTTCTGCCTTTTGTAGAATCCTGTTATTAATATCTGAACACACATGTTGTCCATGTAGAAATTAGCTCAGTAACCAATATATGTTTGACCACCTGGTGTTCTCAGAACTTTCTGTGGTTACACATCCTTTATGTGAATGCTTGACTACATGCCTGGTTCCTGTTTTAATAAAATGAATATGTTTGCCTCAGGACTATTAAAGAAATGTGTACAGATGGTACTAATAGCGAAACTGTATGATAAGATGGAAAGAAAAGCTACATCAAAGCAACTTCAGAAATGAATGTTTTACTAATAAAATGTTTACTATAGTTTTATGATCTAGAAAGAATTACTGAGCACCATAGTGTGTATTACTCTTTTTACTGCTGCTTTTATTAGATTTCGACTAAGCAAAGCAAGAATAGATATGAGGAGAACAACAAGACTAAAGAGGGAATGGATGGCGGCTAAAGAGGCATGCTGAAATCAGCAACAAAGAATACTAACCTAACTAGATTGCATATTAATTAATGTGGAAATCCTGCTCTCGTAATTCTGTGCACGCTGTGAAACTGTCTCTTCGAAGATTCTGGTATAACTAGAGCTTTGCTGGAATACTGCAGTTGAATATAGTGGACAAGCAGTCAGCTTTTGTTTTGGATTGGGAAGACACAGAATGGTGCCAAATACTGTATTAGGATTTCTACCATAATTTTATTGATCTCTAGCTGGTGATTATACATTGGTGGGCAGGGTGGAGATGGCATCATTCTCCCAGAAGTTGAGCACTGGAACATATCAAATGATTGACCAGAATAACATCGGATGCAGTTTGGGATTGATACAAGGGCAGATGAAATTCCAGCAAAACTTAAAAATTAGGATGAGGAAGAAATTTATGAAGTTTCAAATGTTTCCTGTGTTGAATATTGGTCTCCAGGAAATCTCACTGCTGTTTCACAAAATGAGAAATTTATCCATTGGGAAATTTATTATAGATATACTCATCAGAAATAATTACATCCTGTGTTAGCAGCTGGTGCTTGGCCAGGTGCATTAGATTACAGGTTTGTATATTGAGCTGAAATCTGAAAAATAAGATTTGGTGTCTTGATCATAAATTGGATTTTCTGATCATACCATTAAAAGTTTGTTTGAAGTTATTATTTGAGCAATTTTGATTACAGCATAACTATATCAAATCTGCTTGCTATTTATACATTGATGTAGAAGAATTTTTTTGTCTTTTTTCCTTCTCCATTACCACACTGCTCCCAGTTTAATAAAGCCGTAAAGCACTTTGGAGAAGAAACTGGCAAAATACAACCTGATGAATTCTTTGGGATGTTTGATCAATTCCTCCAAGCTTTCGCAGAGGCCAAACAAGAAAATGAGAACATGAGGAGGAGAAAAGAAGAGGAGGAGCGCAGGGCAAAAATGGAAGCACAGGTTAGAAGATATGAATTTGGAAGAAACGTAAACTTTAGTGTGCAAATGATTGATTATTCATAGCCACAGATATTGCTGCTCTGCATGCTTTTCATTTTGATAAATTATCAAATAATATCTCACTTTCAGATTAAATAGTTATTTTAGTTTTATGTTTGGAAAACATTAGAAGGCAGTGGCAGGCATGAGTTTCAATTATTTTAAGCTCTGTGCTTGTACTTATTAAACTCTTTTTAAATCAATCTGGATATTACCAGTGAATTGACTTCTAATGTTCTGCTAATCATTCTATGTCTTTGCATTTTTAAGAATGACAGACATTCGGTTATATAGTGCCTTTCAAAACTTTAGGACTCCACAAGATACTTTGCAACAAGTGTCATCACTGTTGTAACATTGGAAGCTCAGTAAAAAAATTTGCACTCAGCAAATTCCCACAAATAGCAACATAATAATGACCAGATTTTTTGTGATGGCGACTGATGGATAAATGTTGACTGCAGCACAGAGGATAGCTCCCATATTCTTTATTGACAGAGTGCCATTGACTTTATTCAAATAGCTCAGTTGTTGGCAGTTACCTCAATGCCTTGGGAAATTCTCTACTTGGAGAACTAGGCATACAGATTTGAGTCATTTCCTCAAGCATAGTTGTCCCTTCCTGGCTTATTGTTTTCAAAGTATGAAGTGAACTCAGCTTAGGTTAGGATATAACAAATATTTTAGTCCAAAGGACCATTTACAGATTTCCAACAAAACCGCTGAGTTGATGATATTTCTTGGTTTATATTTGTTTCTTGTTTCTATTATAACAAATTACAAGTTTTTTATGATTTTCTGGGGGCATTTCACACATTGCTGGAGTGGTTTTCACTTTGGTCAGGCTGTAGTTTTTTTTTGAAAATTTATTTGCAAATGTAATGTTCGCATCCTCCATTCAGTAAGATGGGGTTAATTTGATTATGGCCTTAACTCTGCCGTAACCCTTGACTCCCTTGTCAGGCAAAGATCTAGCTTGCCTTGAATATATTCAATGACCAGCTTCCCCTGCTGTCTGTGGAACAAAATTTCAAAAACTAACAACTCTTTTGGAAAAGAAAAATCCTTTTTAACACTATATTCTTCTTCATCCCCACCTAAAAGGTAACTTGGCTTCTAATTCCCCATAAAAGGAAGCATCTTCCCAGCATCTACCCTGTCAAGATCCCTTTTACCTTTTTATGGTTCAGTAACAACCCCTCATTCTTCTAAAATCCTATTAGTATAAGCCTAACCTGCTCAACCTTTCCTCATTTGGTGACATTTTATCCCAGGACTTAGTGACTGAACTTTTCTGAATTACTTCTGATTAAATATATCTCTCCTTAAGGAGGCCAAAACTGTACATAGTATTCAAGTGTGGTCTCACCAATGCTCAGCACAGTTGTAACAAAGCTTCCCTATATTTATACTCTACTCCCCTTCCAATAAGGCTAGCATTCCATTTGCCTGCCTCATAGCATGCAGATACGGCAAGTAAACAAGAGCATCCAGAATCCTCTGTACGGCAGCATTCTGCAGTCTTCCTCCATTCAAATATTCTGCTTTTCTATTCTTCCTGCCAAAGTGAAGAACTGCCAAATTTTGCCCACTCACTTAAAATTTATCTCTTTCCAAACTTCTTGTATCCTCTTCACAACTTGTTTTCCTACCTATCTTCATATTGTTAGTAAATTTGGCTACGATATAGTCTATCACTTCACCCAAGTCATTGATATAGATTGTAAATGTTTGAGGCCCAGCATTGATTTCTGTGTGGACCTCTCAGAAAATGATCCATTTATCCAACAGTTTTTCCTGTTAGTTAGCCAATTTTTCATTGTTACTAATGTATTATTCCCAGTATCATATGCTCCGATGCAGTAGCACTTTATCAAATGCCTCTTGGAAATCCAAATGCACTACATCTAATATTCTCCTTTATCTACCATGCTTGTTACATCCTCAGAATAAATTGGTCAAACAAGGTTTCCTTTTCACAAAACCATGTTGACTCTGCCTGATTGTATTATGATTTTTAAAATATTCTACTACTGCCTCCTTCATGAGGGACGCTAGCATTTTGCCATGACAGACATTAGACTAACTGGCCCCTGATTCCCTACTTTCGGTCTCTCTCCTTTCCACATTTGCAACTTTTCAATCCACTGGTAACTTTCCAAAATCGAGGAAATTTTGAAAGAATGCAACCAATGAATCCGGCGGGTGGGGTGGGGGGGTTGTTTTCCAACCTTTCATGCCAATGAGATTTTCTGGTCCTGCTGCAGAGATTGGAAATTTTGCTGAGCACCAAATCCTCTGTCCTCATTTGAAGCAACAACAGAAAATTCCGGCCTATATTTCTGCAGCTCTGTTAAGACCTTAGAATGCAACCCATCACATCCTGGGGGCATGTCAGCCTGTATTCCCATTAGTTTTCCAAATACTTTTTCAATGTTTGTAATCATAATTGTTTTATCCTTTGCTTTATGCCTTTTAGATCAATATAACAATGATATCTGATAGAATACCAACCAAAAAGATGCTGAATTACTTAGTGAGCACAAATTGACAGATTGTATCAACAATGTACAAGAAATAAATAATGCTGTTTCCAATTAAAATGCCCATTTTCTAAACTCTATGGTGAAGGGGGTGTTTATGAAGAACAGAGACAGTATTTCCATAGGAACAGGAGGAGGCCATTTAGTCTTTTGAGCCTATTGCACCATTTGAGGTTATGGCTAACCTACAACTTCACTTTGCCTTATATCCCTTCATGCTTTTTGTTAACATGAGTCAATCAATAATTAACATTAGACTTGATATCAGTTGCCATTTGCCAGGGGGGTTTGTTGGGGGGGGGGGGGGGGGTAAGTTCCAAACTTTTACCACTCTTCATGTACTGAAGTGTTTGTGGCATCACACTTGTAGAAAAAAAGACAAAAATTAGTTAAGGTCCTGTAATTGTTTTAAAGCCAAATGTTTCCAAATGATTATGGTTCAGATTTTTTTGAGTTTAGAATGTTGTAGATCTGGTGTGGATTTTTTCCTATCAGTATGACAAAGAAGATTTGATGGACAAATGCATTTTGTAGCCAAGGACAGTTTTGATCTCTGGATACTAATATTAAAATTAGCTGATATTGAATTAAAATTTGTGAATTAATGTATCTTTTGTTTCTCAGTTTGGAGATTTGCTTTAAATTGAAAATCCTTTTTAATAAAGCCAAAGTATTTCAACTTTGCCAGAAATCATGTCTTCATATAGACATATGAACCACACCAGTAACTAACAAAATAAATCTGGTAATTCATCAAATGAGTCATAATTGGAGGCAATATTATTGTTTCCTTTCAGACAGTCTTATTTTCTCCCAACCTATCTTTTGATGCCTCTTGGGAAGTTCCTATCAGCTAATTAAAAAGTGTCCATTTTGTCTTTATGATCAGTATCAATAATATTTCCTCTACAATAGGATGCATACTGACTAATTGTAAAGATCTTTCATAAATGATTTAAATATAACATTGTACTTGAGGGTGTAGGAAATTTGGGTTCATTGAAAAATATTGTATCAGTTGAGCCCAATTGTAATCAACCCCAATCATCATTGGTTTGTTTTACTCATTAACATTCAAACATTACTTTTAACCTGTAGGGTAAAACAGAACTCTCATATCAAACTAAGAGAAGTTTATTTAAACAAAATACTTAGAGTTAAAATATAAAAAATCATTTAAGTGTATGTATAAGGTGTGAGTGAGATTCATTCCAGTAAGCACTCTTAATCAAATACAATCAATTCACTGTCTTTTCTAGTCGGAAAATTTTCTTATTATAAATATCTCAGTACAGAAAGAAAAAAGTATGATCAGTTCAAAACAGACTTTTATGAGTCCGGTTGATCGGGTCAAAAAAGTGTAACCTGCTGTACCCTTTTTGGCAATAATTAGAGCCTTTTTGGATACTTTCACCTCCATACACATTTAACAATGGGCCTCGCTCAGCCTTGGGTTGAATAAGCTTTGTTATAACTTGATGTTTGGTAATTTTTATAATTAAATTGATTCGATTAGTTTCAGCCACTTATAAAAATTGTCCCAGACAGAAATACAATGGAACTATTCTGTCTAATTTTGTACATACGTTCTATTCATTGTTCAGTTCCAAATAAGATTTTACCAAGGCCCTGGTGAACTCGCTGCTGACCACCTTATCTTAATCATCTATTCTTTCTTACAGAAACTGCCCAATGGAATTTAAAAATAAATTGAGTTTTAAATATAACCTAATCATTTAAGATAATTAATGATTAAATCGTCAATTATCATTCAATTGAGGTGCACTGTTAGTCATCTGTTTGACTGTCTGAATCCAGAATCAATGAAGTAGAGTGCGAAATGGTTACAGAATGCAACATGTGCAACTTAAAATGGCTTCTTTAACTTTATAACTTGCTACAGTGAATATAAAATGAAATTTGCCTAAAAATGGTTGTTTTACTAAACATTATATTCAACGTTACAAGGTATATTGAGGCGGTGGATTAGTAGTTAATTCTGCTACACATATAATTTATGAAACTTCTAACTTCAGTTGAAATAATTTTCACATTTTTTTCTTTTAGCTTAAAGAACAACGAGAGAGAGAGCGCAAAGCAAAAAAGGCAAAAGAAGGTAGTGAAGAGGGAGGAGAATTTGATGACCTGGTTTCGGCTCTACGCTCAGGAGAGGTTTTTGATAAAGATTTCAAATTGAAGCGTAATCGGAAGCGTGTCACCAGCCAAGTGGATGGTAGCCGGGAGCGACCTGTCACAAAGCTCAACTATTAAAGCCATCACCTGTAGTGCAGAATCAGGCTGTGTAGCAGCCGGCTTGCGCGTTACTGTTTTGATTAAACTGACCGATTATACTGCCGACTGGCCCTATTAATGGCTGCTGCTCCTCATAGCGGGCTCCCTCTCCCTCCTTTATAGCTGGGTTTGCATGCACCACTGTTAATATAAGAGAAGTTTGTTTGTGGTGCTGAAGCACAGGAAACACTCGAACATTCCTAGGATTCACACAATTAATGAGTAGAACTCTTGTTTTTTGAGATTTCGTAATAAAAACGTACCCTTCCACAAATGTTCTGCTGCATAAGCATTCCATCCAAACTGAATGAAAAATTAAGCAACCTAATGGATTAAAGATGGTGCTGATGCAATTAGATTTATGGAGCTGATGATTACTTGGATTTGAACCTGAAGCATGCTGGAAAGACCGACCGGATAGACTTAAATAAGTGGAGCATAAAAGGAACAATTGAAATGTGTAATGCTGAAGACCCTCAAACATCTGTGGCTTTTGACCTGGTTCCAAGGAATTGAGTAATTTCCCTTGATCGTTTTTTAAAAACAATTCTTAGTTGGCAAATGTTTTATTTTAAACACTGTTTACTCAAACTATTTTCTGACTGAAAATGAGTATGATCATGGGAATATGTTTATAGTACTTTGGTGATATCCAGATTTCCTTTGCTTTTATAAAAACATTCCATAATTAATGGGGATGATAATAAGGGTTCTCTGAAGGGGCAATGAAATGTTGAACCTTTTTTTCTTGCTGCTGGCAGCTCTACAGCAGGACCATAACCAGACACGAGATATAATTGAAATGGTTCTTGTCAGTTATATTGGTTCGGGGGGGGAGGGGTGTGGGGAAAAGTGGAGAATTATGTTTAAAGGAAGAGGAAAAAAAACTTGTGTACTTGAAACTTGAATAGAAAATGACTTTAATAACCTCGTATCTAACTATAACTTTCAACTGCAAATTGAAAATGGCTATTGTAAAAAGGACAGTGTGAATATTTCAGGACAATCGAACTCTACAGTCTATTTATATTTGGACATATTTGGGAAGAGGTGTCAGACATTATATATATTCAAGTACTGTAACAGAAATTATTCAAATTTTGTAGCCAAATCGTCAGGCATTAATTTGGTAGCAACTGATGAAGAGCCTTTCTTTTCACTGTACAGTGACTTGACCCCTTAACCAAAGTGCCTGCAAACAGGTTTATGTTTATGAATAGGGCTCGCTCTTGTAACGTTTTGTGATTCAGGATCTGATGTTTTGTTTTAAAACTGTTTGGACACTGTGCAGTTTAAAATATTGGCTAGGGGACATAAGTGTTCTGATTGGTCCTGTAAAGAGTGAGAACACTATAAAAGCTTAGGTCTGAGTGTGTGTGTGTGTGTGTGTATATGTGTGTCTGTGTATACATGTGTGTCCACGTGAGTGTACACCCTGTCCTTCCTTACTGACTTTGGAAACCCATTTTGCTTTTCTTTTCCAAAATGGAAGCGTGAAAGCAATTCCATGTGCCACTGTTAAAAAAGTATTTTAGACTGGTGCTGGTTCCGGTAGAAGAAGCTCATTGGTTTCTTGGGTTTATTTGATGAATTTTTTTAAACAATGCCAAAAAATGGTGATATTTGTAAACAGGAATGTATGCTAAGGATCTCATTTGTTTGGTAATTTAGTGGGATGTCATTATAACATGTGACCAGTCACAGAAGCTGTGTACCTTTTTGACTTGTAAGATCCTAATGGTAAAATGCAATAAAGAAAAGTAGTTGAACAATGGTTTTGTGTATCCTGTCAAAAGGTGGTGAATGTTTGTAAAACGTAGTGGATTTACAAAATGCAGCAGACACTAAATGTTTTTCCAAATTCCAATGTTGTACCTTGATGTTTAATAGCAGAACTACGGTTCAATGCTGCACACATTCACTATGTATTCATTATTGCTGCTTGATTATCAATCTGAGTTAGAGACAATTCTACAACTTCTAAGGAAGCAGTGCACTGAGTACAAATTTTACATAATTGAATGACATCATGTTTGTGTCAAAATATTTAAAATTGTTTTCATTTCATTTTCTTGAAGACTGAAATCAATTTCAAAAGAGGACATGTCATCTTAGGGTTTTGTGTAGTGCAGTGCCTAAATATTGACAAACTGAACTCATCAATCATTAGAAAAAATGTTGATTTTATTGAAGTGCCAAACAGTCTTTCAGAACAACTTGCAAATTTTCATCAAAATCCTATTTCAAGACTTTACCTGATGCCAGATGTAAAGTATTTTAACATAAAATTCTGAGATTAATAGATTTGAAAAATAATCTCTCATATACAGTTGTGATGTGGAATAAATGATATGGTGTGTATTGAATCAAATCATCCTCCTGAAAGCAATGCTGGATTATATTATAGCACATATGTCCAGACGACTGAACAGCATGACACAAACTTGAGAGAAAGATTTGCACCTATATTGCACCATTTATAAGCATTCATGTCGAGAGGGCTAGAATATAAGAGCAGGAATGTACTTCTGAAGCTGTATAAGACTGGTCAGACCCTATTTGGAGTATTGTGAACAGTCCTGGGCCCTATATCGAAGGAAGGATGTGCTTTCCTTGGAAAGAATCGAGAGGAAGTTCATGAAAATGATCCCTGGAATGAAGAGCTTGTCGTATGAGGAACGGTTGAAGACTGAGTCTGTAGTTGTTGGAGTTTAGAAGGATGAGGGGGGATCTTATCTTAGCAGGTACTGTGAGGCCTGGATAGAGTGGAGAGGAAGAACTAGAACCAGAGGGCATAACTTCAGGCTATTTCTTTTAAAACAGAGGAGAAATTTCTTTAGCCGAAGAGTGGGGAATCTGTGGAACTCTGCCACAGAAGGATGTGAAGGCCAGGCCATTGAGTGCCTTTTTAAAACAGATCCTTGATAAATAAGGGGTTATGGGGAAAAGGTAGGAGAATGGGGATGTGAAAAAAATCAGCTATGATTGAATGGCAGAGCAGATTTGATGGGCCAAGTGGCCTAATTCTGCTCCTGTGTCTTGTGATCTTAGAATCTGGGGGTGTCCCAAAATCTAAAACGACTAATGAATTGCTGTTGAAATATAGTAATGTCACAATAAAAGAATTATACATCAAGCTTCCACAAGTAGCAGTGTAATAATGACCAAAAAAGTCATCTTTGTCTTATTGGTTGAAGAATAAATATTGGCCAGGATACTGGTTATAACTTTTCTGCTACTCTTTGATATTGTAGTATGGGATCTTTTGCATCCACTTGAGATAACAAATAAGTCCTTATTTATATTTCAGATGAAAAAGCACCTCCTGACAAGATAACACTCCCTCAGTACTGCACTGGAATGGCAGTATTGAAGCTTTTCTGATCCAGGAGTGAGTGCAACTGCTGAGCCACAACTAGCATTGTCTTTGGACTTAATTGTGAGCAAATATAGATGTTGGTTCTGATTGAAAATAGTCAGGAAATTTTAGAAATATGAAATAAAATTGGTTTAAAATCAAATTTTAAAAATTGTAAAATATCTTTAGGCCAGAAAGCTGGGAATATTCATTGCAATTTATTTGCATAATTTTATTCTTGGGGAAACTTTTGTTGGAATCCTACATCTCAAATTAATTCAGATTTTAATGGATCAGTCTATTTACTTAGAGCAGTGTAGAACATAAAGGCAATCTATTATTGATAAAATAATGAAAGGGCTAGATTAGGTGCATAGTGTGAAAACTTGGAGAAGACTGAGGATATCATTTAAATTATACAAAAATAAGGATAGACTAAATGTTAGGAAGTTTATTTTAATATCACAAGTAGGTTTGCATTAACACTGCAATGAAGTTAGTGTGAAAATTTCCTAGTCACCACAGTCCGGCACCTATTCGGGCACACAAAGGGAGAATTTAGCATGGCCAATGCACTTAACTAGTACATCTTGTAGACTGTGGGAGGAAACCCACTCAGACACGGAGATACAGAGTCTGCACAGACAGTGACCCAGGCTGGGAATCAAACCTGCTGAGAGGCAGAAGTGCTAATCTTTATCTGAATAGTGAGCCTCTGGATTGTGTGCTGGCTTTTGCAATGTTTGTGATTTTTTTTTTCTGCACCACAAGCTAGATTTGGATGATTCTTGACTGAAGCAAAGATTGCAGCTTGTAAAAAATAACTTTGTGAACAATTAATGTATGTGGTCAGTAAGGTCTCCTAGACTAAGTTGGATTAAATAGTAATTGGTACTCTGGCTAATATCTGAGCAAAAATTGTGCAGCTATTTGAACAGAAGAACAGTAAGTATTTTTTCACTTTTAATTTTTGGAATCCAAATTTAAATATCTCCCAGACTAGTGGAATATAATGTGAAATAAACTGCTCATCCCTCACTCCTGATAGGTCAGCTAACAAAGTTGTTAAGTGGTTCAAGAAAAATTATAATGTTTGTTCCTAGGATATGTTTGAAGGTAGTATCAAAATCATTTAGATTACTTGCTGTAACATGTATCAGACTACTAAAAATATATTTTTTGCAGTTTTTAAAAACAATGATTGCAGTTTGAATTTTAGTTGACTATTTCCAAGATTGAGCTATGTTTAAGTGTAACTCTATCAATGATGAACAAGAAACCGCCACTCATTTTTGGAAATAAATCTATAAAATTATTTGACCAGTTATATTTTGGCAGCAAATACAAAGATGACACATTCAATTTTGAATGTATTTCAAACAAGGGGGCATCTCTTTTGGTTTGCATTAAAACTAGTAAAACGTTGCTTCAAGCAACTGCAATCTGAAATACTTCCTATGCAGGGAATTGACCAAGTACACTTGAGGTTCCTTAATTTTTCAGTTATTTGTGCACTGCACAGAGATTATATCCCAAATGTAAGATTTACTGATGTGTGTCCCTTCTTGGATGATGTTTTGCTGTTAATTTCATGTTTTCTCCATAAGCAATTCCATACAGCCATTAACTTGTTATCCTGTTGCTTTAGACCCAGAATCTACTGAACTACTACATGAGCAACATAGTGGCAGCAGAGAAGACATGTTTGATGAAGAGTGGCAGTCCTCAAGCTACAAGCCCCTGCTGACAAGCTAGTGGCTTTTTCCAGGAAAATCCCCATTACCGAAACAGATGAAAGTCTGCTTTGCAACCCGCTAGGTGATGGAAGAGAATGATGTTTAGTTTGCTTAAGAATTTCAGTAATTTGTTCAGCTTCTGCTTTTAATCTTTTGGGCAGTTCATCTGGATTGAAGATGACGTGTCCATTCAGTTTTGGGATACTGCGAACTACCACATTTGGTTATCCAAAAGTAGTTAATTATCAACATTTCTTGATATTCAATCGCATTACCATCACTGAATCCTCAATGTCAAATCCTGGGAATGTTATTAACCAGAAAACTTAGTTAATCTGCCATATGAATTCAGTGGCCACTGGAGCAGGTCAGAAGGTAGGAATCAAGCACCAAGTAACTCCCCCCTCTAAACTGTCCTCCATCTACAATGCACAAGTCAGAAGCATGATCAAATATTGAGTGCAGCTCTAAAACCCTCACTATATAACACCATCTAGTCCATTTGATTGGCATCCCGACCACAATTATTCACTCCCTCTACTACTATACAAGATGCAATACAGGGACTTAGCAAGGTTCCTTAGACAGCACCCACCAAACCTATGACTACTACCATTAAGAAGGACAAGGGTAATAGCCATATGGGAACATGATCACTTGGAAGTTCCTCCCCTAGCCACCCACCATCCTGCCTTGGAAATATATCACTGCTCCTTCACTGTCATTGGTTTAAAATCCTCCACTATATGGACTGTGATGGTTCAGGAAGGCAGTTTCTCATCATCTCAAGGGCAACAAATACTACACCCATCTCTTGAATGAGTAAAACAATAAGTATCCTCGCTCAATCCACCATCTCCAATATTAAGGCATTGGTTATGCAAATCAGCTACATTGAATAGGCCATTTCATTTGCATACCTGACACAAGAATCCCAAAACAAGTTTTCATCTCAGAGCTTCATTATGGTAAATGGTTACCAGAAAGGCAGAAGAAACATTTCGGGGCCATCCTCACAGCCTCATTTTTAAAAAAAAGTGATCCACGCTGATGTGTGGAATATCTTGCTTGAAATACCCCAAGCCAGAGAAAAAGCATTCACAAAGGTGCTAATCATTTTAGATTACCTCTGATAGGCTGAGGTGGATACCAAGTGGAAGGAGCATGCCACCTGCCTCATTTAACACTGCCTAATCCATCTGATTCAAGCATTGGATTTTTTTTGTCATCTATGTGCTCTTAACTAGTGCCTTGATGTATTCAGTGCCTTCCCAAATTAACGACCTCTATTTTAGTCAGTCAGAAGACGAGGACTTCCACAAGTCACAGGGATGCTTTTGAGGCATCCCTAAAGTGTTTCTGTTGTCCTGGAAACTGCCTACCTCAGACACTGAGTTCTGAGTAAAACAATTGCTTTGGGAGTTTGTTGCCAGGAGTACGAATGATGCGTCCAGCTCAGTGGAGCTGGATTTGAGTGATTAGCACCTTGATGCTGGGCATTTTGGCTTGCAAGAGGATGCTGCTGTCAGACTAGCTTTCTTACTGCCAGGTTTAGAGGATATTACAATGGCACTGCTGAAGGTACTACTCCAGTGTTAAGGCATTCATTGACGGTTGTCATTGGCTCTGAAACATATTAGAGTACTGAAACCACTATCATCCTATAAACCTTAATAGTTCCAAGTTTGAGATCCGAGTCCTCAAATATGGTTTTCCTTGTCAGTCAAAGACTGATCTGGCACATCTCCTCAGCCTTGCCCCTATCCTCCATTTTACTCGAGAAATCTACTAACAATCTACATGTTGTTTTCCTTTTTACCTCACATCAATTTAGTAATGTAAGCAATGAAATTCAACTGCTGAAAGGGCATGAAACTGTGCTGATTGTAAATGCTCACAATTCTTATTTTCTTATTTAGGACTTGCTTACTAGGGAAAGGAAATGGAACCGTTCCTGACCACACAGCACTGTCCTATGCAATCTCCTGTTCAATGTACTCGTGACCAACTATAACAAGGATCTTTTTGCGATTATGATCTGCAGAAAGAATACTTTGAGACTGGTGGTACTGTCACTTGAACAAAAAACAGTCCATGCGTTTTTATCTCTGTCACAAGGACTCCAGTTTAAACAGGTTTCTGTTCATTTGGGAATATTGCTAGCACAGTGTTTCAATAAATGCCAAATGTCTCAACAGAATTGATTAATCTGAGAAATAACATTTCTGAGTAAATCAATTGATTGCTCCTTTGATGGAAGGAAGCAAATACTGTGATGTACAGAAGAAATTTAATATATTTTTGACATTACTGCCTCTTGGCTCTTCTAAGAAAAATGAACAGGTAACACAAAAGTGTCTAAATATTTATTAAACTGTTAGTTGATTCTGCATTATGGTACTGATATACCATATCATGCAATATCTTATCTGGATTTTGTGTTTTTTGCTGAAAATGTGTTGAAAAGTGAAAACTTTGCCCTTACAAATTGGCATTCAATGTATGAACTTCTATTCCTCTCCTGTGTCCGTATTGTTGCTTCCCAAATGCATTGATTTCTTTCTCAGAAGTCTGACTGAACCCTTAAAATCAGGTTCCCACTCATCACAATTCTGAAACAGCTCTTATCAAAGTCACATCAGCCAATGTGCCTGTGACAAATCTAAACTTCCTTTTCTCGTCCTTCTCAATTGTCTACAATCTGATGGTTAATCTCATTATCTTCCAATAGCACCTCCACTGTCAGCCAGCTATGCAGACTGCTCTCATCTAACTCCAATCTCAAACTATGGTACAGAATCGCGTGTAATGGCTTAATCTTGTGTCCCCACCGTTATTTCTTCTGGGCTATGTTCTATTTCTTATCAACTGGCTGCACCTCAATGCCATCAACCAAAATCACAGTTATTTTTCACGTGTGCAGTGTCGAAAGACAGCTCTACCTCACCACCAACTCCCCCGCTTCTCCGTTATTAAATTATCAAACTGCCTATCCAACATCTAGTCTTGAGCCAGCAGAAATGTCTGATCTCTGCTCCAAGATCTGTTCCATAATTACACACCCCATCCCCCTTCCTGCCAACATTGAGATTAGCAGAGTCTGTTCACAATCTTGGAGTTGCATTTGACCTGGGCGATAAGCTTCCATCCTCCTCTTCATGCCATTACTAAGACTGTTTATTCTCATCCACGAATAATTGCCCGACTTCACTTCATCTAGTTATTTCTGGATTCAATATTCAGATGCACTCCTGGCTGCTCTTCCATGTTCTACCCTGTGTAAAATTATCCAGAACTTTGCCTGTCTCTTAACTTGACCAAGTCCTGTTCTCACCCCTATGCTCACTGATCTACATTGCTTACTGGTTAACTTTTACCTTGATTTTAAAATTTTTATCCTTGTTTTCAAATTCCTGCATGGCTTCTCTCTTTGCCATCCCTGTAATCTTCTCCAGCTCACGGCTGGCCTTTAATGTTGCAGTTGTATAAAACTTTGGTTAGACCTCATTTGGAATACTGCATCCAGTTCTGGTCGCCTTACTACCGGAAGGACGTGGACACACTGGAGAGAGTGCAGAGGAGGTTTACCAGGATGCTGCCTGGTATGGAAGGTCTGAGTTAAGAGGAGAGGTTAGGCAAATTGGGGCTGTTTTCCTTAAAAAGATGTAGACTCAAAGGAGATCTAATAAAGGTGTACAAGCTTATGAGAGGTATAGATAGAGTAAACAGGGTTAAGCTCTTTTCTAGGATGGACTCAAATAGCACGAGGGGTTATGGGCTTAGGGTGAAGGGGGCAAGATATAATTTGGATGCTAGAGGGAGTTTTTTCACACACAGGGTGGTGGGGATATGAAATGCGCTGCCAAGTAAAGTGGTGGAGACAGATACTCTGGAGTTATTTAAGGAATACTTAGATGGGCACATGAACAGAATGGGAATGGAGGGGTATAGAAAACTGATTTAAAATGGGGATCATGAGCCTTGGGAGTCTCTGGGAAGTGTGTAAATAGATGATATTGATGTACTTGTTTTTATCCTACAGGTGCTTTGGTCCACCTTGTTGTCTAACAAGGGGCATACATGCGATGGGTTGTGAGAGGGCTGCTCTTGAATTTTTTTTTTGAGTATCCTAGTGCTTCACGTCGTTAGTGTACGCTTGACCTGGACCATTTGATGGGCAACACGACAGCTCAGTGACTATCACTGTGCTGTGCAGGTACATGGATTTGGGCCTGTGTCTGTGAGAGTTTGCGCATTCTCCCCGTGCTTGCGTGGGTTTTCTCCGGGTGCTTCGGTATCCTCGTGCATCCCAAAGATGTGCTCTTAGGCTAATTGGCAAAACAAATTCTCCCTAAATTGTCTCAAATTTGGTTTTTAATCCATAGATTAAAATCCATAGATTTCCTAGGATGGAGAAAGCTAGCACGAGGGGACACAGCTTTAAATTAAGGGGTATGAGTTATAGGACGGATATCAGAGGTAGGTTCTTTACTCAAAGAGTGATTAGGGAGTGGAATGCCCTGCCTGCAGCTGTTGTAGATGCGCCAAGTTTGGTGGCGTTTAAGAGGTTAATTGATAAGTATATGGAAGAGAAGGGAATGGTTTAGTTTGGAGGGGCATTGCTTTTTATTTTGGTCGGCACAACATCGAAGGCCGAAGGGCCTGTTCTGTGCTGTATTGTTCTATGTTCTATGTAGATCCATAAACATGGACAGAGATTGCGGGCAGACATGGGAACATCGGGGTGGCGGCGCGGGCTCGTTGGGCCAAAGGGTCTATTTCCCGTGCTGTTTCGTTCTTTGTTCAAGCTATCTGTACTCCTCTGCTTCTGGCTTCTAGTGCATTCTGGTTGCTGTGAAGCTGGCGGCTGTGCTTTCAGTTGTCTGAGCCCCAAGTTCTGGCATTACTCCCTACTCTGCTGTCTCTCTGTATCTCACTCTCCTCACTGTGAAGATCTATGCACACAGGAATTCTCTCTGACACGGTCACATTGTGTATAAGAGCTGCTAAAGAACTGTTTTAAGTTATTAGACCTCGATTGTCATTTCTATACAACGTAGCAATTTTACATGGAGGCCAGAAGTGGCTGAGATGACACAAGGACTTTGTCACATCAGCCCACTCATCTTCAATGAAAGCATTTGCCACCAACTAAATGGAGTTTGAAAAGAATTGCATGTCTACTGTTGTGCTGGTCTCACTAATAAATCAAGGATGGTACAAGGCACACTTAAACCTAGCAGATACAGAGGTGGTCAAAAAAAAATCAGATTTTCTTTTGCCTTCCAAGGGGAAGAAGTTCAAAAGTACTGTTTTAAAAGAAAGTTTGAACAGCTATGCACTGCCAGTAAAAAATAAGTCATCACGGGCAGACAAGTTTTTAATACCACTAACCAGAAACTTAATAAATAGGTACAAACAAATACCTCAATTTGAAAGTTCTGGAGAAAAAAAAGTGTTCAGTACCCTTGCTGATGATTTACTAAGAGACTGTTTAGTGGAAGCACTTGCTCTGAGGGGGAAAAGCATCAAGGAGAGAAAATTAGTTTTCTAACGTACCATGCTTGAATTGCAACAGCCAGCATCCACAAGAAATGTGTTTCACATTTAATAAAATGTTGCAAAAACTGTGCCAAGTGTTGCAGATCCCAGCCTCAGCAACTTGCCATCACCCATGCTGGTTACCCCTTCAATGCTCAGGGCACAAATAGTAAATTAAAACAACCAGAATACTGAGCCTCAAAACATTTTACTACGGAAGTGTTGATTTTATTACAGAAGGATGAAATATTTACTATGTCAACAGTTAACACAGCAATGCAAAATAGAAAGTCATAACCAACACCAGAGCAAACTGTAATGTTTTGTCAAAACTGATTCTGCAGAAAATCGAGCCCTCTGCTGCACTAGATTCTACCATGTGGAGGTGCCAGCATTGGACTAGGGTAAATACATTAAGAAGTCTCACGACACCAGGTTAAAGTCCAACATGTTTAGTTGATAGTAAACTCTCAAGTTTTCGGAACGCTGTTCCTTCATCAGGTGTGTGGAAAGTTCTGATCAGAAACAGAGTATATAAAGGCACACAGTTTACAGAATACTGATCAGAATGCAAGTCTCTACAGCTAATCTGCTATTCAAATCTTTAAAGGTGCAGACAATGTGAGTGGAGATAGCATTAAGCTTAGGTTAAAGAGATGTGTATTGCTTCCAAACAGAACAGTAAGTGAGATGTTACCAGTCCAGACAAGCCATGGGGGTTACAGATAGTGTGACATGAACCTAGGATCCCGATTGAAGCCATCCTCATGTATGCGGAACTTGGCTATCAGTCTCTGTTCAGGGACTCTGCACTGTCATGTGTCATAAAGGCCATTTACCTGAAGATCAGAGGCTGAAGGCCCCTGATTGCTGAAGTGTTCGCCAACAGGAAGGGACTAGTCTTGCCTGGTGATTGTCAAGCAGTGTTCATTCATCTGTTGTCATGGTGTCTGCATAATCTCCCCGGTGTACCACGCCTTGGGACATCCTTTCCTGCAGCGTATTAGGGAGACAACGTTGGCCAAGTTACAAAAATATGTGCCTCAATTGAGATGAACTCATCCATGTCAATGATCCAGCATGTCTTGCAGAGGTTGCTGTGTCAAGGTTGGGTGGTGTTGTGGTCACTGTTCTCCTGAAGGCTGGGTAGTTTGCTGTAGACAATAGTCTTTGAGGTTGTGTGGTTGTCTGAAGGCAAGAAATGGGGGTGTGGAGAGGACCCTGGTGAGATGTTCACCTTCATCAATGACATGTTAAAGATCCTGGAGAAGATGTCATAGTTTCTCTGCTCCAGGGAAGCACTGGATGATGAAGGGTACTCTGTCCACTGTGTCCCATGTTTGTTTTCTGAGGTCGGTGCAGTTTTTCACTGTGGCATGTTGGAACTGGTGATAAATGAGCCAAGCACCATACCTGTTCTTGTGAGGGCATCTTTCAGTGTCTGGAGTTATCTGTCACGATCCTCCTCATCTGAGCAGATTCTGTGTATACAGAGGGCTTGTCCATAGGGGATGGCTTCCTTAACATGTTTAGAGTGGAAGTTGGAGAAGTGGAGCATCATGATGTTATCTGTGGACTTGCAGTACAGTGAGGTGCTGAGGTGACCGTCCTTGATGTAGATGTGTGCGTCCAAGATTGCAACTGATTCTAGAGTCTGATGATGGGATGGAACTTGTTGATATCATCATATAGTTGTTTCAGTGATTGTTAACCATGAGTTTGAAGGAAGAAAATGTCATATGGTACTATATGGTATATAGTATCGGTTGAAGATCCTGTGCAGTGAAGAAGTCTTGTTTGAGCCTGTGCATGAAGATGTTGGCATATTGAGGTGTGAATTTGGTCCCCATAGCTATTCTATGTGTCTGGATAAAGAACTGGTTCTTGAAGATGAAGACATTGTGATCCAGGATGAAGCAGATAAGTTGTAAAATTGTGTCTGGAAACTGGCAATTGTTGGCATTGAGTACTGAGGCAATTGCAGCAATGCCATCGTCGTGGGAGATGTTGGTGTAGAACGCCGAGATATCCATTGTGATGAGAAATGCCCCTGGTTCAACTGCTCCATGTGTGCTGAGTTTCTGTAGGAAATCCATAGTGTCACAACAAAAGCTGGGGGTTCTTCTGTACAATGGATTTCAGAATGCCCTCGACAAAGCTGGGGAAGTCCTCACACAAGGTCC
Source organism: Sphyrna mokarran (assembly GCA_024679065.1). NCBI lineage: Eukaryota > Metazoa > Chordata > Chondrichthyes > Carcharhiniformes > Carcharhinidae > Sphyrna > Sphyrna mokarran. The sequence continues at coordinate 42,457,742 of JAGIQG010000015.1, forward strand.
CATTGCCCGAAATGATGGGAAAACCGGGTATGTTTGCCTTGTGTATCTTTAGGAGGCAGTAGTGATTTCCAATGTGGGTAGTACGTGGGATGAGAGCATGAAGGGTACTCTGAAGGTCCACATCAAAGGTCTTGATCAGAGTGTTGAGTTGATGGGTGTGTTCTTTGGTCGGATCTGCGTGTAACTGTTTGTAGTTTTCCTCATTGTTCAGTTGTCGGTACACTTCTTTGCAGTAATCTGTTCTGTTCAGTATGACGATGGCCCCTCCTTTGTCTGCTGGTTTGCTGACAATGTTGTGGTTGGTCTTAAGAGCGTGGATGGCATTGCGCTGAGCTTGGGTGATGTTCGGGGCTGTCTTGTGAGTGCCGTTGATGAATCTGGTGTTGCCGCACCTCCCCATGGCTTGGGCGTACATGTCCAGTCAAGGACAGCGACCTTCTGGAGGAGTCCAATTGGACTCTTTCCTCTTTGCTTGTTGCACTGCGGATCTCTTTGTCGGCTGTTCCAGTTCATTGGCTGTCTCGTTGTGTTCGCTGTTGGCCTCTTGGGGTTTTGGAAGAACTCCTGCAACCTCATTGACCTAATAAATTCCTCTGTGTTAACTGTGAGAAACAGACTTATACTGCGTGCCCAGAGGTTTGTTATCCCTACTTCTCTGCAGAGATACTGCACCTAGCAACTCCATCAAGAACATCCAGGGATGGAAACAACAAAGTATAGGCAAAAAAAAAACCCATGTACTTACCTTCAACATGTGCAGACGTAGAGATGAAAGTGTCCAGATGTGTGTCATGCAATATGCTCAATCTTCATCAAATACCGAACCACTGCACCTCCAGGGGGTCCCAGACCTTCCGTAGTTGCTCAGCGACAGATCCATTCAAATGGAATGGAAAACAACATCTGGTTCTTGTCGATTTCATACTCAGGCTGGTATGAAGTCGACCATCTGCTTGACATGAAGAACACCACAGTGAGTGGAAAGCTGAAGAGACACTTCGCTACACATGGCATTCCTCAGAGGATGCTGACAGATAACCGCTGGCAGTTTGCCTCCAGGGAGTTCCAGGACTTTGCACACATATGAGACTTTGAACACATTACATTCAGTCCGCTCTAACCACAGTTATGGTTTGGCAGAGCAGGCAAGATACTCAATAAAGCACTTCCTTGAAAAATGTCTGTGTCAACATTGATGTCTACACTGATTTCTAGACAGACCCTGCCCTCATCAACAGATAAAATGTTCTCCAGACATACCAGAGCCATGATCCCTGTCGCCAAGGCTCTTCTGCAACCCAAAGTGGAAACAAATGTGGCTGGATTCCCCATGAAACAGTGACAAAGAGGGAAAAGATACAATGATCGCAATGCCCACAGACTCGGCATTTTAGAACAGTCAGAATGTGGATCATACGCAAACGTAAGAAAGTGCCAGTGGTTCCGAGCTATGCCCCCAATCAAACTATTATGTGCTTGCCTAAGATGGTGGTTTCCATGTCAGGAACTGGCGCATTTGTTACATCTTCCAAACCAGCACCATCAACTGCCACAGGACTTGACACATTGTTGTCTTGGTGTTTGGAGTGACCTCTATTGCCATTGCTGCAGGCAGTGCAGATTGTGAACCCAAACTCTGCAGCCATTGTACACAGCCTGGGCACACCCAATGCCACTTGTCCAGCAGACAACAACCTGGGTGCATCCCCAGAACAACCAACTGTTACAATTACACACTCAGGATGGCCGCACAGAACAAGCTCCAAGCTCACGGATGATGTATTGACTTGATGTACGCATAGGCTGTGTTTTATAAAAGAGAAAAGGATGGAAGAGTTGTGTTGGTTTTGTATCAGGCTTGGTGGTCCAAATCTGTGCTGTGGGTATTGTGCTCTGTTACCACCGTCCAACATTGTCACGTGTGTGCAGATACAGGATGTCCTAATGAAAACGGGAAGCTGTAGATTGGGTGTTCATTTGTATATTGAGATGACCTGTACACAGAATGTGATATGTCAGGAGCTTGGGAGTTCTCCCTTGCATAGCTACACACTGTGTAAGGATTGCTGAAGAACGCAAAGTGAAATATTTTAAGTTGTTAGTCCTTGGTTGTCATTTATGTACAATCCAGCAACTTTCCACACACTGTTCATCATTGACTGGTAGATTAAAATTGTTTGAAATGTACCTATCATTTGCTCATCAAAAGAAAAGCTTCCAAACTCTGAACTTCCTGCCCTGGATTTAACACAGATCCAACATGGGTTTCCATGGTATCCTTAAGTCCATTTGAATTTTATGAATTAAAAGGTTTAAGGAGGAGATTTGTAATAAATGGACAGCAGATGGTTCTTACTCCAGCAGTATACTTGATTTGAGTTGATTCTTCTTCATTGAGAATGGTGGCAGAAGTAGCCAAGTGAAAATTGAAAATAGATTTGAACTTAAAAGTCTAATAGAGGAATGGAGTTAAAATGCCCAGGTTAACAGTAACCAGGTGATGATACTTGAACTCCAGAAATCCTGGTTATATTTGTCATCCTGCAGGCTCGTGATATTTCTGGAAGTCTGGGGAGGGATGATGGTGATTGATGTTTCTGAGTTAAAGGAGACTAATGGAGAATTTGTAAAATAAAGAACCACATCTACAAACTCGGTGTGTGTGTGTGTGTATGTGTGTGTGTTTTTGTGGGGACCATGGGGTGATGGTTTGGATGGAACAGAATGATTTAAAAAAAAAAATTCTAATAAATGCCAGTGTGAATACTGATTTGTGTGTTATAATCTGGATGTATTTCTGTTTCCAAAGCAGTGGGGGCCACCTGGCCAGCAGTCAAATTCAAAACTCTCTCCATGATTAAAATGCTACAAGTGTCTACAGGATATATTAGTTACAGCAAACTGCATTACATGACCTGACAAGACAGCAAACGTGTTTCTTTAAGATCCATTGGTTCTTTTAATGATCATCAACAAAGGCATGTACTGCACTGTAATATTTATCTGCTGCTGTCTGAGTATTTCAGTGGAGTCACGTCAAATGAGAGTGGGGGGAGGAGGGGCCTAGTGGTGGGGTGAGCAGGAGAGAGGCAAACCCAGCCAGCAATTACCTGTTAATTTCCATAATTGGTTTTCTTGAAGCAAGGGAAGGCTGAATTCCAAAGGCTTTGCGCATCAAGGTAATTTTGCAAATCTTGCATCATCACATTTTGCTCATTTGTGTTGTAATCATCTGCTAGCTCTACACTTAGAGAGCTGGAAGCATTGTCTTTTGGGCAAGGTGAGGGGGGTTAACTATTGGAGCTTAAAACCACCAACTTCAGAAAAACGCAACCCCCATTTTAAAACCTCGCCCTGTATTCGGTTACTTTGCTTTGCAAACGCTGAATTCACAGCTCTTCAGAAAATCATGCCTAGGCCTCAGCTTAACCCTGATATTAAGGGTATTATCCACTATACTGCCTGAGCATATGCCTAGTGCCATCAAAATTGAGTGAAGTTACTTAAATAGTTGCAGACAGAGCAGTGCAAGGAAATTACTGGTTCTTGTGGAAAGACTGGAGTTTCTCTCATTGCCTCTATTGGGAGGGGCTGCAGGCCATTTGGCCAGTTAATCTACCCTGGAATTTATATGCCATGTGGCTTTTATCCCACCCATTATATCAACAGGATTGGATGAAACCTTCTATTCCGAGTTATCTGCCCACTCAAATGAATTATGCTGTCTGCCTCAAATGTTCCTGTGGTGGCAACTCTTACTTTCTTGGATTGACTGCTGACTATCTTTCCAGACAGGCACTTACAATTTATAGTCCCTCGTTTTGGTCCCTCCCACCCCCTCCACCACCCCCACCCAGTGGAAAACCTTTTTCCTACTTCTACACAACTATACAACAAAAAGTCGATTAGACCACTTCTTGGTTTTCTCTCCAGTCTTTCCTTTCACTTACTCTTTCTGAGCTGACATCAATCTTGTAAACCCTTTTTTGTGCTTTCTCTGGTCCTTCAAAAGTTTTGATTTTGCAACAGAAACAATAACAAAACTGTCAGCATTCGCCCTCATTTTCTCCTCTGAAACAGACAGCAACCTCTGGAATCCAGACAGTTCAACGCAGAATCCAGAAGTTACTCTGTGATTCTCTGCTTCTCCACAGAATGTGTTTTTGAAGTGATCCAGACCGCAATCATTTCAAAATCAATGAACCAGTTGCCCTGTTTACACAATTTGTCTCTTAAAAATCCTTGGGCAAACGTATATCATGTTGAATAATGTGTAACTGTGTGTTTTAATGCACTGAGCTAGTAGTCATCACTGAACAAATCTTCCAATCATAAAAATCTTATCTGTGAATGATTAAATGCCTCCAGTATGTTTAAAATAAAAGCTACTTTAGCTTCAACTATTATCTCCTGTGTATGTATTAATTTTTTTATTTTCATTCTGCAAAATTTAATTTAGAAGTGAAAGGTAATCAATTATTTTACTTCCTGGTTTGCTATCCATAAGAATGCTTCAATGTGATTGGCTGTTTATCGCATTGCCAGATATCTGAAGGTCCCTTTAATTTGGTGCCAGGTTAATTTAGAGAGGGAGAAACTTCATGCCACAAGTTACTAAATATTTGTGAACAGCTTTCTTTGAGGTCAGTGGCAAGTGCTGTTGCTTTGGTGCTGAATATAACATCCAGTCCTATATCTTTCTTATTTAATGGATATCAAAATTGCGCACAGGAATCTTTTCAAGCGTGGTCTAATAAAGCTGCGATAGAAACTTCTTTTCAGAGGTTTCTGGAAAATACTTTTCAGTTCTCCTCTGTAGACCGTATGCTTGCTATGTTTTGTTTAACAGACTCATTAACCTATATGTTATTACTTTTAGTGAACTGGGTGGCATGATAGCACAGTGGTTTGCACTGCTGCCTTACAATGCCAGGAGCATGGGTTCACTTCTGGCCTCAGGTCATTGTTTATGTGGAGTTTGCACATTCTCCCTGTGTCTGTGTGAGGTTTCCTCTCAGTGCTCCGGTTTCCTCCCACGGTCCAAAGATGTACGGGTTAGGTTGATAACTAAATTGATCCCAGTGTCAGGGGATTAGCAGGGTAAATATGTGGGGTTACGGGAATAGGGCTTGGGTGGGAATGTGGTCGGAGCAGACGCGATGGGCCAAATGGCCTCCTTCTGTCACTGTAGGGATTCTCTTCATCGCTTTGTTCCTCTGCCCCCTTTAGATTCTTATTTTCCAAGCAGAATGTGGTTTCCACATTCTTTCTATCAAATGGCACCATCTCATAGCCTATATTAGCTAATTAGATATGCTAATTAGAAATCAATGAACCAGTTGCCCTGTTTACACGATTTGTCTCCCCTTAAAAATCCTTGGGTAACTGTATATCCAATTGAATAATGTGTAACTGTGTGTTTTATTGTACTAAGTTTGTAGCAAGTTTATTGCTTAGTCACAGCTCTCTTCAGTCTATCCCCCAAATTGATGCTACCGCAGATTTTGAAATGCTACTTCCTATCCTGTGTCAAAAACATTCGTATACATTTTGAATAACAGTGGTCACAGCATAGATCCTCCTGGAATGCCCGCCCCCATCTTTTGACAACTTGAGAAGTTTTCACTTCTGAAGTCAGCTTGCTGCCCATTCTGCTTGCTCTGATCTTTAGTCATTATTCTACCGTGCCGTGCCTTAGCAGAAGCTTTTTGAAAAGATGAGTGGGAACTGCTGACACGGAGAATATGAAGCAGCAGTGCCTTCACAGTGTAATCAGAAAATACACAAGTGGGAGTGAGCAAGTGTGGGGAATTAAGTCAATCGTGGATAAAGTTTGGATAATTTACACAAAGGACTGTTCTTGTGTCTGTGGTCCCTCAAACCTGGAGAAAATCTGTTTTTATTCACCCAAAATGCAATTTTAAAATGGCTAATCTGCTCAAAATTTGTTTAATTTAAAAACTATTTTTGTATTTATATTTCCTCAAATCAAATCCCAAATAATCTGTGCTCTTCCCCCCAAATGCCCTACATTTTCTGTAGTGTGAAGTTCATGACACTAACAAAGGTCTTAATGGTTCTTTATGTGGGCTTGTCTTTTGGTATGAAACCTGAAATCTCTTCTTTTTACCATAGTTTCATTGGCTGCAGTGCTGCCATTTATGTTCCGCTAACTTGTCCCCCAGCTCCCTTTTACTCTTTTATATTACTGAGACAATTTTAGAATATAATTACTGCAGTTTTTTCCACAAAAAAGCATCCCCTTCTGGGTACTGGCATTGAATTCCAAATGCCACTTTCATCTCACTGTCCTTGGTCTTCTAAAGAATTAATCAGATTAGATTCATGTTAAGTTGATCTGGCACGGACTTGGTGAGTTCTTGATATGTGGCCAATTTGGGAATGAGCTATACTGGAGTACCACAGTGGCATAGTGGTTAGCACTGTTGCCTCACAGTGCCAGAACATGAGTTCGATACCAGCTTGGGTCACTGTCTGTGTGGAGTTTGCACATTCTCTCCGTGTTTGCGTGGCTTTCCTCCGGATGCTCCAAAGATGTGCGGGTTAGGTGGATTGGCTGTGCTAAATTGCCCCTTAGTGTCAAGGGGATTAGTTAAGATAAATGCATGAGGCTATGGGGGTAGGGCCTGGTGCCTCCTTCTGCACTGTAGGCTTCTATAATTCTGTGCTTTGACAGGTTCACTACTCAGTTATCAGTGAAGCAGCAGATGGGACAGATAATGGATGGTAATCAAAAACAGCAGGGACTAATTGGGTTCATGAAAGATGAGTGTAGGATTAAAGGAAGAGAAATATATTGTACATTTCAATAGATTGTAGATAGCAGACTTTGGAAGAGAAGGGAATAGAAACGAGTTTATTTTTCAAGTACATCTAATTCGTACCATATTTTCTTCCAGATTAGTATCACGATCAAGGTTGAGAGAATGTGGCGATGAGTTTAGAGGAGATTTACTTGTGTAAGTTACTGAAATAGCCTGAATTGTTGGCAAAAGGCTTGATTTTTTTTCATTGGTGAATTTACCATCAATAGTGTACCAGGACTGTTGACCAACTCACTGGAACCTCTCTGAATTCTCCTCTGTACACGTTCACCTTGTAGGAGGAGGGCGGTGGTCAGAAGAAAATCCAATGTTGGTACAGTTACGGTAAGGTTCCACGCGATCATTTTTGTATCTGTAACTATAGCTATCTGCAGTGGCTGGCCTCATGCTTTCTCAGGGTACTGAGTCCAATAAACTTGCAGAGTCTTCAGGTGAGGTATTGGTGGCATGAAAAGAGATTATGTCAAAGACATGAGTTGCACCATAAAATAATTTTAAGGATGCTTTCTGCAAGCTAGGTCACTTTTCACGGTGGTACAATGTGTTTGCACACTTCTTACATTCTTCTTAAAGCTGAAGCCACCAATAACTAAAGACTTCAATCTTCCAACTGATTAGAAGAGGCAGCTCCACAAATACCCCCATCTTCAATGATGGCAATACCCAGCCCATCAGTGCAAAAGTCAAAACTGATGCATTTGCAAACATCTTCATCCAGAAGTGCCAAATGGATGATCTATCTCAGTCTCCTTCAGTGTCACAGATACCAAGCTTCAGCTAATTTGATTCACTCCAAAAGTGATATCAAGAAATAGCTGAGGCACTGGATTCTGCAAAGCCTGTGGACGCCGCAAAGGTTCCGGTGATAGTATCGAAGGTGTGTGCTCCAGAGCTGGCTATGCCTCTATGCAAACTGGTCCAGTGTAGCTACAACAGCAGCATCTACCCCAAACACAAAAGTTGCCCAAATATGCCCTGTCCACAAAAAGCATGACAAATCCAACTCAGACAATCCGTCCTACCTTTGATCATCGGCAAAGCGATGGACATTGCCATTGACAGAGCAGTACGTACTCAACAACCTCCTCATTGCAGTACGTACTCAACAACCTACTCAACCTTCTCGGGTTACTAGGAATGAAGGGTTAGATTAGGTTCAAGGGGACTAACCTGCTACTTTTGTCATGAGAAAGGACATGTGAAGGCTGAATGCCAAAAATAAAAAAAAAGACATGTCACATTTGTCCATTTATGGGTGTTTCCACCAGGTGATACTTTCCTTGTTGGTAAATTTTATGACAAGGAGGGAATTTCCCACACGTTCACTAATAGTGTGAATCAGATGATGGGAACATAGAGTTTTTTTTTGTTCAAGGGTGAAGTGTCCCTGTGTTCATTGGGTTAGATAGGCAAATTGATTAGTATTGTTAGAAATAAAAGATCAGCACTGACACTGATACTGGTGATGACATGAAGTGTTTTCCAAAAGTTCATTGAATTAAAAGTTATTGATTCGGAGAATTGATGGAAATTGTTTACCTTTCTTTTGTATAGGTTTAATGCAAAATGCTTGATTTGATTTGATTTATTATTGTCATATGTATTAGTACAAGTGAAAAGTATTGTTTCTTGCACACTATACAGACAAAACATAGAGAAGGAAAGGAGAGAGTGAAGAATGCAGTGTTACAATAGTAGCTAGGGTGTAGAGAAAGATCAACTTAGTGTGAGATAGGTACATTCAAAAGTCTGATGGCAGCAGGGAAGAAGCTGTTCGTGAGTCAGCTTTGACAAAGGGTCATTTGGACTTGAAATGTCAGCTCTTTTCTCTCCTTACAGATGCTGCCAGATCTGCTGTTACTTTGTAGCATTTTCTCTTTTGGTTTCAGATTCCAGAATCTTCAGTAATTTGCATTTATCCTGTTCTTCAGTCGGTTGGTACGTGACCTCAGATGTTTTTCCCATCAGAAGAAGGTGTGAGAGAACATGTCCGTGGTGTGTGGAATCCTTAATTATGCTGACTGCTTTTCTGAGGTAGTGCAAAGTGTAGACAGAGTCAATGGATGTGTTAATGTGGTTTAGTTAGAAGTCCTGTTACTGTGGGTGTTATTCCTACTTTACCTATCAGAAGTGTTGACTTGCTGGGAAATGACTTAGCAGGGAATAGGGTCCAATATTTTCAGGGGTGCTCACTGAGGCTGTTAAAACCAAAATTGTGCAGGAAAACCTAGATAACTTGAAAAAAGTTCCATAATTTTCTATAAACCTGCTGAGAGTTAAAGTTTCAATCAATGATGTGCCCAAAGAGTTGGTAACTTAGTCTGCTGATTGTAAAGGGATATTGGAGCATCAGGCTGAAAAGAAAAATCTAAAAGTAGTTGGAGACAATGGAAAGCCAACTGAATTGAAAGTGTGGAAAAATGATGAGCAAGATGAGGTGAAGCAGGTAGCAATAGGACTCAAAGCTCATGATGAAAAACACGGAAAATGTGCTTTGAAAGAGTGTCCAAACTAAGTCTGGTGCCAATACTATAAAGCTGTAAAGAAGAATGTGTTCCTGAAAATAAATTAAAACTTCTAAACAAAGGTGCAGTCGCTCTTGCAAGAACTGAGAACAAAGCTCAACAATAGTGAGACAGCGAAAAGCAAGAAGGAATCAAAAGAATTCATTCAGGATGAACAATTTTCTGAGCTGAACATTGCCATAACCTTCACAAAGTTCTTAAAGTAGCAAGAGTATTTTACTCAACAGAAAATGAACTGTTTGTAGAAAAGGAGACAATGTTTTGCCTGCATCTCCTGGGAAAGGAAGCTAAAGGGTTAAATGGGTGAGAAGAGCTCAGTCAAGAATGATCTTGAATTTAAAAAGGATGAGAGAAATTCAATCTTTATGAAGGGCAGCACTGATGTTTGGTTGGTTGAAACCTTTTCCAAAAATGTGACCATGAGAAAAACATTCAGAAGCAGAAGATAATGGAAATGAGGGGATCCAAAGAGTGGTTCAGAGTTTGAATCATACAACGGAATCCCTGAAGACCATTTTGTGTCCAGTATAAATGGAGAACAAAGAGAATTTCTGCACACAGAGGGTGAGAAACAGTATGATGTAATTTCTCCTTGGGTTCCAGTTCATGGCGGCCAATACTCAGAAGTCAGATGCTTTGCCAGCAGTCAGCAATGTTGTTCTTGACAAGTTAATCAAACCAAAGAAATCTTAAAACCTTTGGCTCCATCAAAATGCTATCCCAGTTTCCAGACTGTGCACAATCCAATACAGATTTTAAAAAGCAACATGAAGAATGGTAAACCAAGGTACCCACAACCTTGTTCTTAGAACAATTCTAAACTAAGATCCAAAGGTGCTGGAGTTTGATGTTGCAATCATTTATCATAAAAATTATTTTGGCCTACAATGCAACGTGACTGGAGATGTTCTATCGAGAGTTTAAAGAATGAAGGATGGTAACAATGGCTGGAATTTTATCAGCATGCCTGACCAAGATCAATGGAGAATACCGTCCTGCAAACCTCATCCGACCCAAAATCAGAGCCAATGCCATGAAGCCAGGAAAATGTATTAGGTTTTATAAGATTACAGAATATTATATTCACTAAATAAGCTTCATTATGAACATGATGTATCATTATTAACTGCAAAACAGGGAATGTTGAATAACTTGGTGGTTTGCAAAAGAGGAAGTGAAACCACAGGCTGTCAATCAGGATTAGACTCTGTCTACATTGGGGTCAAGATCCATGTAGTCAACCTTGAAGGGAAATAAAAATAAACACAGGTAGCTGGAGGATAATAGAATTCCACTGAGCTGACAACTGAATCTTTTACTCTCGGTGAAGGGTCTGAGGCATTGCACACCGAACTTAAAATCGTAGATCAGTGCAGCAGGAGGCCATTTAGCTTATCAAGACTGCACCAATCACAATCCCACGCAGGCCCTATGCCGGTAACCCTATATATTTATTCTGCGAACCCCTGACACTAAGGTCAATTTAGCATGGTCAATCAACCTAACCCACACATCTTTGGACTATGGAGGAAACCCATGCAGCCATGGAGAGAATGTGTGAAGTTTGCACAATAATCTGAAGCTGTAATTGAACCTGGTGCTGTGAGGCAGCAGTGTCAACCACTGTGCCACAGATTAAAGGTTTAAGTGCAATGGAGTGAGTTTCAACGATTTCTGTTTGCTGAGAAGACACAGTAATTTCTAATCAAAGCTGTGTGCATTTATTGGGGCTGAATGCACAGCTGGGTAATATTGACATCTCCTCTTTGTCAGAGGACTTCAGAGGGATCTGCTCTCACCTGCTGCTTTTGACACAGTGAAAGGAAAATCACTGCTGCAGAATGGAGTGCTGCAATTGTTTAAAATCCTGCCAAGTGACCAGGCACATGGAAGTCAAAGTGACCTGACTTCTTCAGAATTTACAGAGCTGACAGGCAGGAATGGAGAAAACACCATGGCAGAGATAACCTTCAGATCTGCCAGGATTAGAAGAGGCAGTTCAGCCATGATACCCCCATCCTGGAGAATGGGAAGGTCAATCCCTCGCCCCCAACCCGAGCTCACCAAGCCCAGGGCGTCTGAAGGATCTGTCCTTGCAGCCTGGAAGCCGCAGAGGGGCAAATGTCCACTTTAGACCTTAGCCCCCCTCCCTCCCCCAGGGCCCAAAGTACCTGGGGATAGTGCACTGCTGGCACTGTCGAGGCACGTGGCCTTAAGGGAGGGTGAGTGGGGGAGTCTGAGGGTGAAAGGGCTGAGTTGGGGTTCTGGGATGAAAGGGGAATGTTTGGGAGCGCTCAGGAGGAAAGAGAGCTTGAGAGGGCAGTCAGGTTGAATAAAACTCATGCCTTCTTGTTGAGAACTGGGGAGCGTGTAGGGAGGGGAAGAGGATGCCTCACATTGATTGTAGGTTGATGGTGCTTTTGCCACACATGTGGATCACACATGAGCCAGGAATCGAACCCGGATTCTTGGTGCTGCGAAACAGCAGTGCGAACCACTGTGCCACCATGCATTGTGTCGAATTCTAGGCACCACACTTTGGCGGGATGGCAAGGGTTTGGAAAGGGAGCAGAGACTTACCAGAATGATGCCAGAAACCATCTGTAGAATGAGGTGAAACTGGGAATCTTCTGCTTAATACAGACAAAGATATAATTTGACAGAGCTGCTCAGTAGCATTAGGGATTTTGATGGATAGAAACTATCTTCAATGACGGATGGGTTGGCAACTAAAGGATATAGGTGTAGTAATTGACAAATTAACCAGAGGGCCAGTGAGATTTGTGCACACTGTTAGTTATGATCTGAAATGCATCGTGTCTGAAACATGTTCAGTGGTAACTTCCAAAAGGAAACTGGACAGATATTGAAAAGGAAAAATTTGCAGGGCTACAGAGAGACAACAGAGGAGTGAACCAGCTCTTTCAAAGTGCTGGCACAGCCATCAGGAGACCAGTGCCATGTGCTATAAAATTCTATGCATGTTTTCTACCTGCATATCTCCAGATGCTCTTTGAGATGGGTGTGCCTCTCTCTGTGAAACATGATGGAAATCCAACTTCCGAGCTTTGATCTTGCAGATTTCAAACAGCTGAACAACCTGATTCTGAAAAGTAGAGTCTGCCACATGTGAAGATGCTCCGTGTAGTTGTGCAGGCTGACGTCTTGTTAGTTTGGAGTTTCCGAAACTTCATGTAATCATGGTGACTAACTGATGTAGCTATTTGCATCAGTCGTTAATTATTGTTCCCTTCTTTCTTGATTTGTGTTGAGATGTTTTCATGTCTCTATTGACTGAATCCTTGAATTGGAGTTTTGGGTGACCTGGTCTGTTGGTATGGGCTACCTTCCCGTATTGTGTATCTTTGCGGATGTGGCTGTGTTTCCTTCTGTGCATTGCCTAAGCCAGCGAAGCTACCTTTGCTCGATTAACGCTAGCGTGCTTGACATGTTTGTACTTTGTTGCATTGGTAACTTTGTGTTATGTGAAGTGATGTAGAGAACGTGGCTCAAATACCCAGCGATGTACATTCATAGAATTATAGAATTCCTGCAGTGAAGAAGGAGCCCATTCGGCCCATCGATTCTTCACCGACCTATTCCGTAACCACACATATTTACCCTGCTAATCCCCTGAAACTAGGGTCAGTTTAGTGTGGCCAATCAACCTAACCCGCACACCTTTGAGTGCATTAGGCATATTATTGAGCCTTTTATTGATGTTCTTTGTAACCAATTAGAATTCGCATTGCCACCGTTAGCAACAGCCTAACCTGAACCATGCAGTTAAACAATTGATTAGTTTCTTGTTACTTTTGTCCATTTCCACAATAATGTAACTGCTTCCTTCCCTTAGCTCAGGAAAATCACATTGTTCCAGCAGACTCCACCTCTGCTGTATATCCTCATCTGCAGGAAACAACTCCTGACTTTTCTCTCTCCCACACCAGCTGTCCTCAATATGTCTTCTGGGACTGCAGGCAGGCAAACATGTGTTGCAGGCAACCTTTCATCTTAACGGGATGTGTTTTTACTCATTCTATCCGGCATGGGTAAAGTGCTCACGGTTACAGCTTTTTGTCAAGACGTTTTAATAATTCATTTCAAATGGGACCGACTGATTTTTTTTCTCTCCGGGAGAGCTTGTTGGTCTTGCACATAGCAGCCTTTTGTTGTAGTTCTGCCAATAAGCACAGAGCTGCAGAGGAAGGCATTCAGTTCAAGGATTTTTTGGAGCAGAAGCTGGGGTGGAGGGAGGGAACAGGATACGGAAACCTCAGTAATGTTTTCAGGCATCGGAAAAATGCAAAGAGCTCATCAGAAGAAAAAAAAATTACGTTTTACTCTTATGTACAAAAAAATACCGGAACCTTTAATTCGTTTTGCTCTGGGGAGACAGCAGTACTGATGGTGGTGTGGTACAATTCTGCCACCATGTGGCTTAGCTTGGAAATGGTGTGCCGGCATTGGACATTCAAACACAGTAAGGTCTCTCAGCACCAGGTTAAAGTCCAACAGGTTTATTTGGTAGCAAACACCACTAGCTTTCAGGGCTCTGCCCCTCACTCACCTGACGAAGGAACAGTGCACCAAAAGCTAGTGGCGTTTGCTACCAAATAAGTCTGTTGGATTTTAACCTAGAACATAGAACGTTACAGCGCAGAACAGTCCTTCGGCCCTCAATGTTGCGCTGACCAATTAAGAAAAAGCAATGACCCTCTAACCTAAACCATTCCCTTTTCATCCATAAGCCTATCCACGGACCTCTTAAACGCCCCCAAACTTGGCGCATCTACAACTGCAGCAGGCAGGGCATTCCATACCCTTACCACCCTCTGGGTAAAGAACCTACCTCTGACATCCGTCCTATAACTACCACCCCTTAATTTAAAGTTATGTACCCTCTGGTGTCCCCTCACAACCTGGTGTTGTGAGACTTCTTACTTAGCTAGGAAATACAGGAGCAAGTTTGTAGAAGGTTAACTGAATAAATAATCTTACTCTTTTAATACAAAAATGCATTTTGAGCATGATTCTCCTCCTGCAAAACCAGTGTTGAGAAAAAGGACATGTCACTTCTGTTCACGAACCAATGATTCTTATATTTTTGCCATCAATTGTTGCAACAAATTGTTTAAAATCTGTTTAAAATTATTTATTGTTAACTCTCATCAGTGTTTCTCACTTTTCATTCTTTTAATCCATTTTTATAATGTAATTACGACCTTCCTTTCACATGTATGCCTGTGTTTATCTTTAAGTGTGATGTTTCATAGAATCCTTACAGTGCAGAAAGAGGCTATTCAGCTCATCTAGTCTGCACCGGACACAATCCTACCCAGACCCTGTTCCTGTAACCCCTTTTATTTGCTAATCCCCCGACACTAGGTTTTATAGTTTAGCATGGCCACTGCACCTAACCCACACATCTTTTTAGACTGTGGGAAGAAACTGGAATAACTGAAGGAAGCCTATAAAGATATGGGGAGAATGTGCATAAACTCCACACGGACAGTGACTCAAGGCCAGAATTGAACGCGGTTCCCTGGCACTGTGAGGCAGCAGTGCTAACCATTGTGTTGCCCCAGCGAAATGTAGCTAAATGTGTGGAAGAGGAATATCTCTCTTTTGTCCCTCGCTTATTTATTTTCATATTTATTTATTTTCATATTTTGCATATTTGCAGGTTGGCAGTGTAGAAAAAAACATTGCGACTGCTCACATCAATTCCCTGCTGGAATGACACCATGAGTAATAGATTATCAACTGTTAGGAAATCTCTATCACCACCTCCTTTCGAGAACTTTGCCTGCTTCCATTAGTCCCCAGTACAGAAGCCAAGTGTTGAGGGTGCTGGGGATTTGAAATAAAAACAAAAAAAGTTGCAATTAAAGGAAAATGTAAGTGTTGAGGAACAGAAGAGCCTCAAAATGTGGTTCTGTTGATCTTCAAAAGGACAAGCACTTAAGAAGGCGAAAGGGATACATGTCTTTATTCGCTGAGGCAGTGAATGTAAAAGTAAGGAGATTATACTGGAACTGTAAACATGACTTAGACCACAGATGAAACACTATGTGCAGTTCTGTTGAATGTGTTATAGAAAAGATATGCAATTTAGTCCAGATAAATGTGAGGTGATGCATTTTGGAAGAAATGACGTAGAGGGGAATTATACGATAAATGGTAAGACTATTAAGAGTATAGAAACACAGAGCGACCTAGGGATGCAAGTTTCCAAGTCCCTGAAGTGGAAAAGGTGGTGAAGAAGGCTTATAGTATTGTCTTTATAGGAAGGGGTATAGAGTATGAAAACTGGCGTCTAATGTTGCAGTTGTACAGAACATTGGTTAGACCACATTTGGAATACTGCGTCTAGTTCTGGTCGCCGCATTACAGGAAGGACATGGAGATCCTGCAGAGGAGGTTTACCAGGATGCTGCCTGGTATGGAAGGACTGAACTATAAGGAGAGATTGGGCAAATTGGGGCTGTTCTCCTTAGAAAGACGGAGAATGAGGGGAGGTCTATTAGAGGTGTTTCAGATTATGAAGGGTATAGATAGAGTGAACAGAGATAAGCTTTTTTCCCAGTTTGGATACGAAAATTATGAAGGACCACGGGCTTAGGGTGAGAGGAGCAGGTATAATTCGGATATTAGAGAGCGGTTTTTCACAGAGTTGTGGGGGCCTGGAATGCACTGCCAAGTAGGGTGGTGTAGGCAGGCATGCTAGAGTTGTTTAAGGCTTTTTTAGGCACGAGTGGACTGGAGATGGAGAGATACAGGAGACTTTTCTAAATAAGGATCTAAAACCTTAGGACGTTCCTGGGAATCAATTGATTTCTATGGACTGCCAACATATTTTATGACTCGCGTCATATGTTTGAGCTTCTGGGGATTCCGTGAATATCTGTTTAAGTTTTGTATGTTGATTGATGTGTTTTTTTTTTAATCCACAGGTGATTCAGTCCGCCTTGTTGTCCAACAATGGTCATACACGCGGTGGGTCATGTGAGGGCTGCTCTTGGATGTTGCTTTGAGTGTTGTTTAGTGCTTCATGTCATTAGTGTACACTTAAACTGGACCAACAGACGGGCAACACGACATCTCAGTGACTATCATTGTTTGCTATGCAGATACATGGATTTGGGCCTGTGTCTGTGAGAGTTTGCACATGTTCCCTGTGCTTGCGTGGGTTTTCTCTGGGTGCTCCGGTTTCCCCTCACACCCCAAAAACGTGCTATTAGGCTGATTTGATATAACAAATTGTTCCTATATCAGGAGTCTCTCAATCTGATCATAATTCTTTTATTGTAGCGTCCAATAAAGAACAAAGAAGAACAAAGAACAAAACAGCACAGGAAACAGGCCCATCGAGCCCGCGCCGCCACCCCAACGTACCCACCTCTACCCGTGACCCCTGTCTATGTTTATAGATTTATGGATTGAAACCAAATTTGAAACAATTTTGGGAGAATTTGTTCCGCCAATTAGCCTAAAATCACATTTTTGGGATGTGGGAGGAAACCAGAGCACCCGGAAAAAACCCACGGAAGCACAAGGAGAATGCGCAAACTCCCACAGACACAGGCCCAAATCCATGTATCTGCACAGCACAGCAATAGTCACTGAGCTGTCGTGTTTAAACTAATGACCAACAAGGTGCATGCATTCGGCAGGTCGTGCGAGGGCTGCTCTTGGATGTTACTTCAGGAGTGGCCGAGTGCTTCATGTCGTTAGTGTATGCTTAAACTGGACCATCAGATGGGCAACATGACAGCTCAGAGACTATCGCTGTTGCTGTGCAGACACATGGATTTGGGCCTGTGTCTGCGGGAGTTTGCGCGTTCTCCCCGTGGTTGTGTGGGTTTTCTCCGGGTGCTCCGGTTTCCTCCCACATCCCAAAAATGTGCTCTTAGGCTGATTGGGTAACAAATTGTCCCTGTATTGATCTCTATATGTCATTAAGACATTAGGATGGCGGCGTGGGCTCGTTGGGCCGAAGGGCCTGTTTCCTGTGCTGTGTTGTTCTTTGTTCTTTGTTGCCCATCAAATGGTCCAGGTCAAGCGTACACTAATGACATGAAGCACTAGAATATTCTCAAAAAATCCAAGAGCAGCCCTCTCACGACCCATTGTGTGTATGCCCCTTGTTAGACAACGAGACGGACCAAAACAGCTGTAGGATAAAAACAAATACATCAATATCATTGACAATTTACACACCTCCCAGGGACTCCCAAGGGTCATGATCCCTATTTTAAACCAGTTTTCTATACCCCTCCATTCCCATTCTGTTCATGTGCCCATCTATAAGTATCTCTTAAATAACTCCAGAGTACCTACCTCCACTACTTGGCAGCGCATTCCATACCCCCACCACCCTCTGTGTGAAAAAACTCCCTCTAGCCTCCAAATTACACCTTACCCCCCTCACCCTAAGCCTGTGATCCCTCGTGCTATTTGAGTCCATCCTAGGAAAAAGCTTAATCCTGTTTATTCTATCTATATCTTGTACACCTGTATTAGATCTCCTCTAAGTCTACGTCTTTCTAAGGAAAACAGCCCCAATTTGCCTAACCTCTCCTCGTAACTTAGACCTTACATACCAGGCAGCATCCTGGTAAACCTCCTCTGCACTCTCTCCAGAGTCTACCTTTTAAAAACATTGCATGTAAGGAATTCTAGAACAGCTACATAAAATGAATCAACCAATACTGAAAAATGCACAGAAGGTTTGCCAGCTTTAGAAAGAAAAAATGTTAAAATTTTAGTGGGAAACTCTACACCAGAACTGTCATGGCTATAACATCAACTCTTTGCTTCCTTTCAAATGTTGCCTTACTTGGTTCATTTTCTGTTCCTGCTGCCAAATCCAATTCCTCCTTCTGTGTGTCACCCCCCCAATTCCAATCTTAGGTTGTAATCCGATTGCAGAAACGTGCCTCTGGATATTTCTTAGAGCAAGATTTAAAGTTTGAAAACACAATGTCCCTTTACAAAGGAGTTCAGTCTTATTAGTTCAATGTTACAGAAGAGATTTGGAATATCAGCTGAGATTCTGTCACTTGTCATTGAATGTTGCTATAGTACGACACTTACACTCATGTAACTATGTAACTACTTGGAATTACATCCTCCCCCCCCCGCTAAAATATCTCTCCCTCCTCAGGCATAAACAAAAATCATAAGTAGAAGAGAGCACTCATAATGTTAAAATGGCGGCATGGGCTTGTTGGACCGAAGAGCCTGTTTCCTGTGCTGTGTTGTTCTTTATTCTTTGTTGAGAGAGAATACATGGAAATTTATGAATATCTTGCCTGGTCTGGAGACTTTTGACTGTAAGGAAAGCTTAGATAGGATGGGGCTGTTACCTTTGGAACAGTGGAAGTTGAGGGCTAATAAAGTTTTATAAAAATATGAGGGATAAAATGGGCAGGAAGACGTATTTCCATTAGAGGTGTCAATAACCAGGAGGCATAAATTTAAGCTAATGGTAGGATTAGGGAGAGTATGAGAAATGTTTTCACTCAGCGGATGGGGGTGTTTAGAACTCACTGCCTAAAAGACTGGTACAGGCAGATTTTACAAAGGAAACATTCTTCAAGCAGTGTAATCTACAAAATTACAGACCAAAAGCTGGAAAGTGGGTTTAGACTGAAAAGCTTGATTTTGGCTAGCACAGGTATAATGGGCCGAATGGCCTCCTTCTTTGCCATGAATTTCTAATTATGTAGCATGCTGTCTTGTAACTTTACCAAATTGCTCAACTTTGTCTGTACTAAACCCATTATAGACATGGAATATTTGCACACAATATCATAAACTATACAAAGAAAGGTGAATTGCAAAGTTTATTTTACAGGCTTTAGCTGCCTCCGCTACATTCATTTTGTAACAAGTTGATCATCTCAGGAGTTTGTAAAAGAAAAAAAAATTCTTCCTTTTTCAAATCGTTCCTCCATTGTTGTCATTTTATCATTTGATTATCTTTTTTACTCATTGACTCTCACATCTTTTGTCAATCTTTCAATGTGATTCACCTTCTTTCTGTCCCATCTCTTTTACACGTCAATGTTTCTGTGGTTATCACTTGTCAATTTCATAGGGGCAGTATGGGTGCCACAAGGTTACCATAGAATCCTACAGTGCAGAAGGAAGCCATTTGGCCCATCGAGTCTGCACTAATCACAATCCCCATTCAGGCCCTATCCCCATAACACCCTGCATTTGCTCTAGCTAGTCCCCCTGATACTAAGGGGCAATTTAGCACGGCCAATCTACCTAACTTACACATCTTTAAGTTGTGGAAGGAAACCAGAGCACCCAGAGGAAACCCATGTAGACACAGGGTTAGCACTGCTGTCTCACAGCACCAGGAACCTGGGTAAAATTATGGCCTTAATTGACTGTGTGGAGTTTGTAGATTGTTCCCCTTATATGTATGTTTCCTCTGATTTCCTCCCACAGTCCAAAAATATGCGGGTTAGGTGGTTTGACCATGCTACATCTTAGTATCAGGAGGACCAGCATTCTTCCCATGTTTGTATGGGTTTTCTCTGGGTGCTCCGGTTTCCTCCCACACCCCAAAGATGTGCTCTTAGACTGGCCAAACAAATTCTCCCTAGATTTTCTCGCAAATTTGGTTCCAATGCAGATTTCTATAAACATAGACAGGGATCATGGGAGGAAATGGGAAAATCGAGATGGCGGCGTGGGCTCGTTGGGCCAAAGGGCCTGTTTCCCATGCTGTTTTGTTCTTTGAGGGTAAATGCATGGGGTTATGAGGATAGGGCTTGGGTGGGATTGTTTTCAGAGCAGGCATGATGAGCTGAATGGCCTCCTTCTTCATTGTAGGGATTTTATGAACACAACAAATCGGCATGCAGTATTTACCACCAGAGGTGAGGACAGGTATCTGTCCAGCTATTGATGTATGAGCTGAGAGAAATTGGGGATGGGGATCTGATTTTAAAAAAAAGTGAGTGAAAGCCTAGGATAGGTGCTGAAGTTATTTTGGACTTTTGATTTTGGTTTAACTTACTCGAAGACGAAAATACTGGTTCTCTCAAAAGGTGGGTCAAATCTTCCAGTACCAGAAGCAGTGACGCACTGACATTATTTCAAGGCTCTGGGGAAGTCCTGATCCATGCAATGCGCACAGCACCACCACTAATCAGGAGATCTGATGCATTAACTGCTTTTCTCTCGCCAAACTCCACAGCTGCATTTCAGCATTTTCTGTTTTTAATTTCAGATTCCAATATTTTAAAAATTTAGTTTTTCATGGGTTGTGGCCGTCATTGGCTAGATCAGCACTTATTGCTATCCCTAATTGCCACTGTGAAAGGTGGTGATGAACCACCATCTTGAACTGCAGTGCAGTGAGGGATAGAGTTCCAGGATTTGGACCCAGTAACAGTGGAGGAATGGTGATGTAGTGGTCAGGATAGTGACTTGGTGAGAAATTTTGCAGATCCCACTGTATTTACGACCCCTGTTCTCTGAGGTGGTAGAAACTGCAGGTTTAGAAGTGCTATAGAAGGAGCCTGGGTGAGTTGCTGTGGTGCCTCTTGCAGATGGTGGAGGGAGTGAACATTTAGGTTGGTGAACTGAATGTTTAGGATGATGAATGGGGTGCCAATCAAGCACAGTGCCTTCTCTTCTACGTTCCATGAAATATGTTTTGTTAACATATTTCACTGAATATTTTTGTACATTTCTATATAGGAATATTTCCCCTGATGACTCACTGGCAACCCTATATATCTTTAAAATTAAACTTTAATAATAACAGAACAAAGAAGGTACGAGCATACACAAATAGTTCCCATAATTTGACACAACACGTATGCAGCAAAATACATTCTGTATCTTTTCCTTAGAATATAAAGCAACATTAAAATACAAGATCATTTGTTTACAAAATATTTTTCACAAAGCAAATCCTGAAGGACACATTTATGTTAGGTTTAAATTGCTACACAGGCAAGTATTGGCTCCTTTTATTATCCTCATTTGGAAAAGCAATTGAGGAATAAAATACTGCAAAGCTTTAATACTTCAAAACAATAATTTTCAAAATGTGGAACTAATAAACTCTGAGGTACTGGCTTTGTAAAGAAGCTTTTGCGTGTTCACTGTAGTTTGATTAGGATTGTTCGAAAATACAACAAAAACTTTCATAAAAACTGATGATATCACTGCTGGTGTGTTTGACAAGTTAGGCACCAGCACTCCCAATTAAATTTCGGCAGGTAAAGCTCAAATTACATGATTTTCAATTGACAGGTGTCCAACAGACCAATTTCTTTTAATAAATACGATTTCACTGGTTGCTTTAGTACTTTGGACACAGGTACTTTGACATATTTGTAAGTGTACCCTCTACAATTGCTTATGAAGTTGTCAAAGTGCTGGCACGTTTCAATACTTTGTGATATCGTGTTAACTTTTACCAGTTTGCTCATTAATTTTCTTTCATATTCTCACCAACTTTGCTTGCTCTCCCTCAAAATGTTGGCTTCATCGTTCTGTAGGTGGGGTGATCATCCTCCGAAACCTCACCCAGGTGGTTATTATTTTACGTGAATTTCAACAATAAATCATAGGGTGGAGAAGAAGGGGACAGGGTCTGCAGATCATCATGACTGTGATCCTATCTTAATCTAAGCTGCATGTGTAGCAGACTTTCAGGGATAGCAAAGAAGCGATTTCTTCCCTCTCGCTTTTAAATCCACTGCTACTGAGGCCAGATTAGGTGAACCTATTGTTTCAGCCAAGATCAACAGACATGTAGGCTGAAGCATCAATGCAGTATGAGAGGGAGTACTGCATGGTCAGCAGTGCTGCCTTTCAGATCAATGTAAAGTGTGGCCCCTTCAGTGAATGTGAAGGATCCATTGGCACTCCTTTGAAGGAGGATTGTCCTTGATTTCCTGAACAACACTCAGCTAGCTAACATGGGATGACCAGTTGATTTGCTATGTTGTTGTTAGTCTGGCCTTGCAGTTCACAAATGGGCTGATGCGTACAACAATGACTACGCTTCAAAATGATTTAATTGGGTTATGAAGTGCTGTCTAAGGTACTGTATAAATGTGGCCTTTATTCTTTCATTGAGTAAACACTGAGGATCAAAGCTGGGACTTTATGCTCTGGATGCACCAGTGACTCATACTGCCAAACAGACCAATGTTGCATCTTAAAGATATATTGTATGATCCTTTAAACTATCAGAGAGAACAAATTATATAACAAGTAAAATTAATGCGATCTTCACGGAATAGGGGAAAAGGAATTTTCTGACTGTTATTAGTGTTCCACTACCAGTTGGTAGAAATTGCAATTTAGTTGCACTCAGCACTTCAGAACATTAACAAGATGTTGTAAAATTAGGTCTCATTATTGTATTACATATGGTAGATTTGAAAGAGCTGTCATTGGTGTTTGATTATTTTGTTGGGAACTGGAACTTTTACTCTCTGGTTATTGAGGATCATATCACCTCAAGTCTAAATTGCAGTTTATTCAAATACAATCTATAACATATCATAAACAGGTTTGCATCAGAAACTGTTAGGTACAAATTCCTGTGCTTGCAAAAAAGCTTGTGAAGTTAAACCTCTCCAGTGTGAATAATCTGCACTGACAGGTTAAAGGCTAGTGTCCACAGTCTGTGATTTGGGAACAATGAGCTCAGATACTGTATCGGGTTGTCCATCTCTGCAGAAGAGCACAGCTGGGTTTTTACAGGCCCACATTGCAACGTCTCCGTTTGCCGGGCTGGAGGAAGACATCCTGCTGCCGGAACCCTGCCGGTTGACGTATCGATCCCTTAACCTGTCCACCCTGCTCCTGGCCTCATGGCTCTGATTGGACAAGTAGGCTGCTATGTTTCTAGTCCTGTAGCCATCTTCCCTATTCCTGCCCAAGAGCATGGAGATGTTGGGGTTTCGAGTGGCGTAGATGAGTGGATTGAGGGCTCCGTTGGCCCAAGCCAGCCAGATGGCGACAGTGTCCATGATGGGGGTGAAGTGGAAGTTGCCAGTGGCTGTGATAATGCCCATTATGCAATAGGGGCCCCAGCAGCAGATGATGAAGACAATCATGATCAGAACTGTTGTAGCCGTCCTCATCTCACTGTAGAAGCGCAGTAGATGGGCGTAGGTGGTGACTGGACGCACCCGAATCTCTGACAGCCTCACTGTCTTGCAGATGTTGTAGTGGCAGAAGCACATCAAGGAGAAAGGCAGAAGGTAGCAGATAACAATCAGGGTGATGCTGTAACTTGTGCCCATGCGGGAGCTGCCCGAGTGGAAGATGTACATGCAGTGGTAGAACCCCTTCTTGTGGACCATCAGTGGACGCTGGACTTGAGTGATGAGGTACCAGGGGAAAGAGAACAGGACTGCTGTCAGCCAGACAGCAACCAGCAACTGGGTGGCCCTACGCCTGCCAATCTTCTCCTGAGGCTGCCTGACGATTGCATAGTAACGATCGAAGGAGATGAGGGTCATGGTGAGGGTGGAGATAATCCCAAAGCAGGAGTTGAAGAATCCGTTGGCGATGCAGAACCGGTCGCCAAAGATCCAAACCCCCTCCTGGGTGAAGAGCATGATGAAGGAGAAGGGCACGCACAGCAGGGCAGTGAGGAGGTCGGACAGAGACAGGGACATGATAAAGGCATTGGTCACTGTTCTCAGCTGCCGGTGCTTGATGATCATCACGATGACGGCCGAATTGCCCAGACAGGACAGCAGGAAAATGAGCAGGAGGATGAGAGCTTTGGAAGCCATGGCCATGCCGTAGAGCAGGGAGTTTGTGTGAGGCTGCCCACTGGCTCGGTCCTGCTGATCCGTCCCGGTCTGGTTGCTGATCACAGTGGTGGCCGGCGCGTCCGAGCTGTTGATTTCTGTGAGGTTGTATAACAGTGGAATCTTGGTAGGAAGATCCATTAGGCTGCACGACACACCCACAAAGTGGAGGATTCATCACTTGCTCCTTCCTAACAGCGATACACAACCGGCAATGCAAACGGCTGCAGGCGAATGCGAGTTACAGGCCCTGGTGCCTGGTTCTGGCTCAGGCTGCAGAGGCTCTGGGGGCGAAGCCCTCTCACCAGCATCCCCACCACTTGCACAATTTCTACGCATGATTTCCCACGGGCTGTGTCAGTATCTCTTCAGACAGCGGCTACAACCCTGTGGCATCAGAAAGAACATCTGATTAGGCGTGACATTCAGAATAGCACCGGTGTGGGGCTGGTTTCCCAGTCCAGATCCTGGCAGCTGCCCCTCAGAGTGGGAGGTAAGGACAAACTACTCACTGACACACAAAACAAAAATCTGCCAAGCAAACAGCCCAGGATGAAGCATCAATGAAGCAAGCCCCTGCCTTTGAGCAGAGTGCACATTAATGAATGGAGCATGCTATAGGTGAACTTACATGAGTAGCAGGAGCTCCACCGACCTGCAGCCACTGGTCAGAGATGGAGAAAACAAAAGACCAGTCACATGACCCCCGAGGATCACATGATCATGGTCATGACGTAAACGCCGCCCACCTACAGCGGAACTGCACCAGGATGCAGCTGATGGGTTTGCATTTGTGTGGTGGATTCTTGTTGTTGTTGTTGGCTGGATTGCAGTCCGGGCGCCGGAGGTGTTTCGGCATTGAGCATTTAGTAATGGGGAGGATTGATGTGAGTTTTAGCAGTACCTCCAGTGCAGGAGGTGAGGCTGAAATAACAGGGGTTGGTAATGCGCCAGACAGCAACCCTGCCACACCATCCATAGGCAAGTTCCTGGGGTTGCGGCGGGGAAAGGAGGGGGTGGGAGCTCTCTTTTAAAGTAGACCCCAAGGAATAGTAGTTTTAACACCGAGACATAGGGGTTAAATATGGAAACGTTCAGTGACACAGCAACAATATAAGCAGTGAAACACATCACTTAACAAAAGTCGCTAATAATCTGAGATTCCTTCCCAGGCAATGTTCTTAGTCTTTCTGATGCGACAGCAACAAATATGCAGGTACTCGCTCTCATCTGTGCCACATTAATATCTGTTTAGGGTATAACTCACTGCAGCAGGCAGCATTTCGGGGCTTTGACGGTGGGATTGGAAATGCCGGTTCAACAGCAAACTCGCAAGCAGCATTCTGGAAAATTAGCAAAAGGCTGGTTCCAGTTCAGAGCGGAAAATTAAGGGCATCGAAATTTTTGAGTATGTAAAGGCAAAGTCAGGGGATTTAAAAACATGGAAAAATGATTGGGGGGGGGGGCTTTTGAGGAGACACCGAAGAACAGGTAAATTTGATGGTCAATGCCTCCACTTAGTTAGGAACCAGTCCAACTAATTCCAACACGGAGAGGGAACGATCGAAAGCGATGAGTGGTTTTGCGGATTACTAAAACCATTGACGACTTTCCAAAGATTCAGAAATACATTTTATTGATGAAATTAAATGCTGAATTTTAGTTTTGGTCGTGATTATCAACGATTTTTGTTATTATCAAAGTGACGTGTCAACACTTTTTCAATAATTATATTTACTAACGTCGAACATAAGAAATAGGGACAAATCATGTCGTTCTTTAAGTCTGCTCCACTATTCAATACCATCTCAAACTCCACTTTCCTGCCCTCTCCTCACATCCCTGAGTTTTCCGAGGGGACCAAATTATCTCAGTCTTAAATATATTCAAAGCTGGAGCAGTAACAACCTTCTGAGGGAACGAATTACAATAATTCACAACCCAGAGTGAATTAACTGTTCTAACCAATAGACTTCACTTTTTTTTGGTATGCATGATCTTTTTAACTGTTGTTTTTGCATGGCTGTGCGGATATTATAAATTCGAGTGACCGGCGCGTCCGAGCTGTTGATTTCCGTGAGGTTGTATAACAGTGGAATCTTGGTAGGAAGATCCATTAGGCTGCACGACACACCCACAAAGTGGAGGATTCATCACTTGCTCCTTCCGCCCCAGAACTTCGAGATAGTATTAACATAGAACATAGAACAATACAGCACAAACAGGCCCTTCGGCCCACGAGTTGCACCGATCACATCTACCAATCCACAGACTTATTTATAACCCCCTATCCTATTCTTTTCCATATACTCATCCAGAAGTCTTTTAAAAGACCCCAGTGCGTTTGCCTCAACAACCTCTGACGGCAGCCGATTCCATTCACTCACCACCCTCTGAGTGAAAAACCTACCCGATTGGTCTTGATGCTGCTCCGTATTTGTGAATGTCACGTTGCATTTTGCCAGAATATGGGGAATACTGTTAATGTATTTAAATACAGTGACTCAGGAATTGTCTCACATTTGTGGAGTGTGAGCGAAAACAATTTTCTAAATACAACACAATCCGGTAAGTGAATTTGCTCTTTTACAGCTTCAAAGCTAAGAGTTGCTTTCATTAATGGGCTAAGAGCAGAACCCTTCAGCGAATTGTGTTGTTAGGTTTGGATTTCTATCGTGATTGAATAGTAATTACTTTTAACAAAGGCCTGAAAGCTGCATGTTTCCTGTAGTCTTGCAACAGAATGTGAAATCGTGGCATTTTCACTTAGCTTATCTCAGTAATTTGCTTACTAGTTTTTAGCTCTTAAGTTCTCTGCCTGAAGAAAGGACCAACCCCAGTGTTGTGACCTCCACCAAAGAGGCAAGTCCCGGATCCATCCCAGAACTCGTTGCTGGTGATACCAATCTTGTCCACACCAACCCTCAAAACATTGGCCCCTTCAAGAATGTAGTAGCAACGCATGGAATTTCCCAGTACTGTGATGCTGTTGTCGTCAAGCCAAAAAGATGTTCTGCCTGTCACATGGCCATATGTCCCAACAATGCTAGATCATAGCTTATTGGCAGTTTGCAATAGGCTATGTGCTGACTGTACTCACCCAATTCCTGTTTGTAAAACTTAATGTAGAACTTTAATATTGAATGTGATTCTTTAATTGGACAGCCCTTACTGATCAATCCTGAGTTAGCTAAGATTGCTAACAATCCATTTAAAATTATCAGTCAAGTACACAATGTGTTGTAGCTACAATACTTGCTTGAAGCTACATAAATTCATGCGCAAAGATCTGTTCTCCACAGCCAAAAGAAATATGTCCAAACATTGCACCTTTCATGAATTAAACAAACAGGATGAACAACCATTCTGTGGTATATTCTCCATGGCAACAACACAACCAAAGTTAACTTGCCAGCCAATAAGCATCTATTTCTCATGCAGTATTAATTACGGTTCCTTTTGCAATTTGACATTCTTACATCTATGTTGATGAGTGCAAGACAAAAAATTTTGACAATAGATCTTTTTTCAGCAATGGCTGAGTTTTGTACTACAAGTGACTATAAATAGTAATGTAGTATACTGACACAAAGCTGGTGGACCAAGTGGTCTGTTTCTGTGCTATATTAAATAATACATATTCACCTGATTTACTAAGACTCATCAATACCATTCAGCTAGCTATACTGAGAAACTTTTCTTTTGACATCTAGTAATTCCTACATTTTCTTCAATTTATTTTGAAAAAGTCCTTTTCAAGAGTTTTATCAGCTAAGTTTATATTGTGTTTTTTTAATTCATATGTGGGACATGGGATGTTACTGGCTGGTCAGCATTTATTGCCCATCTCTAGTTGGGCTTGTTTAGAGGGCAGTTGAGAGACAGCCACACTGCCGTGGTTCTAGAGTTACATGTAGGCCAGATTAGTTAAGGACAGCAGATTTCCTTCCCAAAAGGACATTAATGAACGAGATGGGTATTTGCATAAATCAACAATGTTTTTATGGTCTTCTGTAGATTAATTCCAGATTTTTAAAAATTGAATTCAAATTCCACCTTCTGCCATGGCAGGATTCAAACCTGGGTCTACAGAACATTAGCTGAGTTTCTGGATTAATAGTCTAGCGATAATATCAGTAGGTCATTGTCTCCCCTTTGTAATGTAGAATGGATGTGTGAAAGTAAAAGGAATTATTCTAACTATTTAAACTTTGTAGAGCTTGGAAAGTTAGCTGCAAAGAGAGAATCATTAATAAATGTTCAGCTGAAAAAATATCAACTGAATTTTGAGTAATTTTCTTTCAGTTTTCTAAATGTAAGCACTTATTGGTAATTATTTACAGCGACATAACAATTAATGTCTTTCATCATTCTAACCGCCCCCCCCCCCAACCTCTTCTGGAGGAGAGTTGCATTTTTTATAGCACCTTTCATGACAGGACATCAAAATGAAATATTTTTGAAGTGATTTCTAAAAGTAATTAAAGTCTCCTCAGTAAAATAGAAAGGAAGATTATAAGTTGAAATGCTGCTGTACATCAAATAAATGTTTAAAAAAGGTGTATTGAGGATAACAATAAAGCCTGTAGTTCAAAGAGGCAGGGAAAGTGCAGGGTGGCAGGAGATAATGGGATGAAGTAGATGAGCTAAATATGACTGATTGGCAATTTTCACAGAATTGCCATATTGCTCCACAATCATTCTCCAATTGCAGTTGTTTATGGATCCATTCGCCATCTGCAACCACTCCCTCCCACCCAAAGAAGTTAAAAGGGATGAAGAAACAGAGTTATATGAATTGAAGTAAAAAAAATTCAAGATACATCAACATAGATATCAACCTTTTCATATTGACTTATCATGTATGTTCGACATTAGGGTCTAATATATAATAGTTACATTGTAACTTTCTCCATCTCTTCATGACACATTACCTGTGTTAATATAGTGGCCTCAGGATGCAGTATGTGTCTGGCTGCAGATTAAAAAGCTGCAAATTTAATCACATTGGGATGAGTTTCCTTTAATAAACAGATTCAGGGGCTGAATGATTTACTCTTACATCCAAATCATCTCAGGATATTCAACCTTTCCAATTTTTGCTTGTCCTTTATCTTGACTTCACTTTTTGGGTAACTCATCAAATGACCATTTTCCAGTGAGGCAGCAGATTTTTGAATGGTGGAAAACATCACGGCTGACACTCATTCCATCTTACATCCAATATTTGATGTACTGGTGTGCTTCCTGTATGAATTAGTGTATGGTCATTAGGAACAACAGCTTACATTGAGATAGCACCTTTAGCTCTGTCAAAGTCCCAAACCACTTTGGAGAACAACATTTGATACCTAGCTGAATGAGGAAATATTTAAGACAGGTGATCAAAAATCTGATGAGTGTAAATCAGTTTTAAGGATAATCTTTAAGGATGAAAAGGTGGAGGGGGAGAAAAGAGGCTATGAAGGAAATTTCAGTTTGGAGCCCAGACAGCTGAAGACATGGCAACAAATGGTGAAATGATTAACATTAGGGATGTTATTAATTATTTAATCAAGGCTATTGTGAAGAACTGAGATTAAGTAGATCATTGGAAACCAACCTAGAATCTTCTTGGTCTACACAGTTCTGAGTTGAAAATCTCATGTGATGATATTTGAACATTATAAAACAAAAGTATCAGAATTTCAAATTAGGTAAATTTTCTACATTCAACTTGCTTTGGTATGGATATTCCTTGGATTCTAAAGCTGATTGCTTTCTTGTTTATGAATATTCTTAAATCCAGTAGCTAGGTTGTGATACTTTGTTATCCAACAAAGAAAACTATGCAGGTTAACATTCAGCAACTTTACTCAATCAGCCATTCATTAAAAGCCTTTGGATAATGTCCCACCTGCTTTTGAACATACTGAATTATATTTTCCTTTTTAATCACAGAGGTTAATTCTCAAGAAGAAGCTGGATCTTAATATTCCACGTTTGAAGCATGGCTCAGCTATCCTGCTTATGTTTTTGTACAACTTCACATAAAAGGTCTATGTCACATAGCAAAACTAAATATATAAGTTAGAGCTTTATTGATTACCAGTTTTTTAAAAAAATTAAACAGATACACAAGATACAAAATTATGTAAATCAAGCTCATTATTATTTGAAAAATCACTTGCATTTAGTATAAATTTCAAGTTGTAGCTCTTACAATTACCTACCTTAGTAGCAAAATTTACTTGAAATCTTTTATTATGTATAAAAATATCACTTTTGAAATAGCAGTGCTGATATTTGGAAACAATGACTTCACAGGTTCTGGGTCTTAATACATATTCTAAGCTTCAGATTAATAACTTCAATAACAGCAAATGTAGTGTGATTCAATGGCAGCTGAAATATGTTGAAGACAAGCATAATTATCTGCCTTATAATTAACACTGCATAGAATTTCACTGCATAATGCAGTAATAACTAAGAAAAATGATGAAAATCAAAATATTAATTTAAATCTAAACATTTCTGTTGTAAAACAGATTTTAAGAAAGCATTACTTAGTTCTAAATTCATAAATATTTTAACTCATGATTTAGCTAACCACCTGATATCAACTTAATGATACAACAATAATTCATAATGCTCTTAAGGTATTAAGATTCATATAAAGAATGCAAATTATTGACTGGAATTTCTTTTACTGATTTATTTGAGAAGAAACCCGTCTTTCAGGTCATCATCATCTTCCACGTAAAATCTTGCTGTTCCAATGTAATGTGCTTGCCCTGACACTTCCACTATAACAGCTTTGAAATCACCACATGTTGTTTCCTAGAGGGAAAAATACACTTTTAGCAATCTTCTCACAATATTGCTCATGGTAAGATAGTAATATAGTTCTAGCAGGGCATGAGTCAGCAAGGTTTGTGCTATCCAAAAATTTTAATATCACTGGACTCTAACTCTACTGTCAAAAATGTTTCGGTTTTGACCAGCTTTTACAGATGTATTTTTGATAGTTACTCATCCTACATTAAATTCAAATAGTTATCTTTCTAAACCTAATGCTCTGGTTACAATTCTTCAACAATGATGAGATTTTGCAGAACAAGTCACTGAAACAGGGAGATCTTGCATCCATCCTACTCAATATCTGATCATAACCTATGTTATTGCTGTAATCTGGAGTGGATACTGTCTCTTTCACACGTGCATGTAAGTGTGCTTCTCCAATCTTTTGGAATGCATACTATTTCACCAATAAAGGAAGTCAGCAGAATGCATGTTCACTATTTGTTTATATTGCACTCATTAATAGGACAACAGGAAATATTTGTAACAATTCTCATCACTTTACGGTTTGGTCACTTTTCTTAAATGAACATTAACACATTATCCTTATTATCAGGCTTCCTTAGCATTTCTAATCAGCTGTTGTTCTGATCTCCACCTGGACCTAAACAAGTCCTCAATCGGGAATCTGTCTTGTGCTAAACTGTAAATAAACTGAGATTGTTGTCCCTGGAAAGATGGAGGCTGAGGGGTGACCTGATGGAAGTTTATAAAATTATGGGAGGCATGGATACAGTGAACAGTTGGGAGTTTTGTCCCAGAGCAGAAATGACAATTACGTGGGATCACAAATTTAAGATAAGAGGGACGGTTCAATGGAAATGTGCGGAGGCAGATTTTTATTTTAAACAGAGGGTCTGAAATGCAATGCCAAATGAGGTGGTTGAGGCAGTTACATTAGCCACATTTAAAACTCATCTTGACAAGCATACAAACTCGCAGGGAATAGAGGGATAAGCAGGTTTGATTTAGATAGGTAAACGTGATCGGCGCAAGCTTGAAGAGTCTGTTCCTGAGCTGTACTATTCTTTGTATTCTGCATTCCTCTTTTTCTTTCCTTTATCTCTGATCATAACTGGGGAGCTAATCTTCATAGTAAGTCCACAATAAAGCACAATACTTCAAAATAAAATGACATCATCTAACCTCCCTCTTAAAGACACGATTTCTGATACACATGTGCTCATGCGAATAGGGTGATCCCAACCATAAGCATGAAACACAGAACATAGCAATGGGAGTAGTACATTTGGCTCTTTCAGCCTGCTCCTTAATTCAATATGAGCATGGCTGATCTTCTATCTCAACACCACACTCCCACACTCTTCCCATACACCTTGATACCTTTAGAGTGGGATTTGCCAGCCATGTTCGCCCAATCACTATGTTGACAGCTGCCCACAATACAAAGGCTAGATCCTCTGAGCATCAGCCATGATTGCTGCATTGCCACTTTCATTAATAATTTCTTCGCCTTCAGAGGACAATTGAGAGTTAACCAGATTGCTGTAGCTCTGGATTCACATATAGCCCAGACCAGGATGGCAGATTTCCTTCTCTAAAGGACATTAGTGAACCAGATGGTTTTTCCAACAATCGACAATATTGATAACCATGAAACCAGACTCCTATTTCCAAATTTTTTTTTTATGGAATTCAAATTCCACTATCTGCATGGCAGAATTTGAATCTGGGTATCAAGAACATTAGCAGGTGAATAGTCTAGTAATAAAATCACTTGGTCACCACCTCCCCCTGATTGAGATGGCTGGTGAGTGAGGTGGGTAATTGGGATGGCAGTCAGGTTAGCTTGAGGGGTATAGTCGGGTTGGGCGTTCAATGGGGAGGAGAGGGGTGGGTAGGGCTAGTCGAGGGAAACCAATGCAGCTGATTGAGAGGTTTTGAAGGGGGGCAGGGGACTCAGCTGTGTTGTTACCTGCGGAGGGTCAGAATTGCCATTGGAAGTTGAAACTTCCTGAGTAGTTTCCATGTAGCTCCACACATCATAACTTGCACAGAAT
The DNA here is from genome assembly GCA_024679065.1 of Sphyrna mokarran. Lineage (NCBI taxonomy): Eukaryota > Metazoa > Chordata > Chondrichthyes > Carcharhiniformes > Carcharhinidae > Sphyrna > Sphyrna mokarran. The sequence goes on from JAGIQG010000015.1 coordinate 42,490,786, forward strand.
CCCACGCATATCTTCAGTTGTGTGGTCTCCACAATCCAGAGACCAGAGGATTTGGCCCAACATTGAATTCAGTGCCTCTATTGGGAACGTGAAAAGGGAAAAGAACAGTAAGACTCTTCAATCGAGCAGACTGAAGAATCCTTTTTGAGACATGGCCTAAAGCAAGAAGTATAAATTAGGTTTATATTGTGTGCAGAAAGTAAAATAAAGATTGAGAAAGATGAAATTGGCAGACAAGGTAGGAGGCACAAGAAATAAATCTAAAATAAATTGTTTTACAAAATCTCCAATAGTGACTAGGTTCTGAAGGACTGAGACACCATACAAGTAAAATTTTCAGGGGCAGGAAGGTTGCTTGGCAGTAATTATCACTTATCACACCATGTGAAAAATTACTTAGTCTTAATTACAACAGCCCTAATCTTTTTTGGTTTGTTTAGTGAGTAATTGGTGATAAGTACCCTCCTCTTCATGCCATTGAATGTATTTCAACACTGAAGCTATATTTGAGGTTGTTATAGTATAGCTTGTACATCTTCAGTAATGCAGATACAGCTTCTGGATTTCACATTTAACTATACACGTTTGTACTCTGAAAGTTGCTGCCTCTTTATTTTGTAACAATACTAAACAAGTTATTAGAGTCATAGAGGCTTACAGCATGGAAACAGGCCCTCCGGTCCAACTTGTCTATGTTGCCCTATCTTTTTTAAAACCCCTAAGCTAATCCCAAATGCCCGCATTTGGCTCATAGCCCTCTATACCCATCTTACCTATTCTATTTATTTTACTTAATACTCCTTTACAGAAAGACAAAACATTCATTTAATGCATTGGTGAATTATTAACATTTGCACATTTAAGTGTAGCTATTCTAAATTTGTGCATACCTGAAAGATTTGTAATTTTGCCTCTTTCCAATTGCGTTGTGAATGTAGGGTTAAGTGAGCCATTATCACTATCATAATATTTTTCTTCCAATATCAAGTCCAAGCACAACCAATCACTGAAGAACCAAAAGAATATGATAAGATTTATTCAATGAAACATTATATTAAGAAGCCAAAGCACATGGAGGAACTCACTTCCTGTACTTTTTTAGTCTTAACCTGAACAATTAGTAACGCGCAAAACCTTAACTAACAAAAAGTTTGAGTAAGCAGCATTTCAAGATAGTTTGAAGGCAAGCGGAGGTTTATTGTTGTCATTGAACTTGATTAACTGGATAGTAGCTTGTCTTTGGTTTTTGTCATATTTATTATTGTTATATTGCCAATGTGTATCACAGAATTATGGTACAGAAGGAAACCATTTGATCTAATGTGTTTGCACTGGTTCCCCAAACGAGCATCATAACTTAGTGCCCTCCTCATTCTTTTATTTGAGTAATCATCCAATGCCCTCTTGAAATCTTTGATTGAACTTACATCCACACACTTCCAGGCAGTGCATTCCACACCCCAACCATCTGCTGTGTGAAAATGTATTTTCTCACATCGCATTTGCCTCTCGCGGATCACTAACTCTGTTCTATAAAAGTAGGAGATAGCTGCTTTGATAAAAAATGGAAATATTTCAAAATGCTAATCTACAGCTGGCTTTTCCAAGGTGCTGGGACATTGTACAAATTGTCTGATTCACACATTGTCACTTGGGTGTTTTCTAATAGCCTCTTGCACTGCCAGTACGTTTATTCTGTCAAAATTGCCATTTGCTAGTATTTAAGAGATACATTTAAGAGACATTTTTAGGAATTAGTTGTTGAGCACTTACAGCATTCTACATTCCATATAGGTATTTTGTCCAATTTCTCAATTTAACTTTTGTACAAATGACTTTGTTATCTTATCCTAATCTTGCAGACAGAAACCCAAGAGTTGAACACAATTAACAAGAAAAAGAATTGTAATCTTGGTCCAGATGCAATTCTGGGCACAATATTTCAATTTTTTGATTTAAGACAGATTAGAGTGAGCAGAGTCCATGCCACTCATGTAATTCTCAACTTGGTGAAAGCAGAACTCAGTACTGATGATTAGAGGTTGGTCATGTTTAAATGTTAGTTAAAACACAACTGAGGGGACTGTTGAATTGGCTCCCTAGTGACATTACAAAAAATAACATTGAAAAAGTTTCCAGGAAACACAATGGAAAATCTTTATCCAGATTGCAGAGTGCTTGGTTGAAGCTGCACAAGTTTGAGTGTCACATTGTTGCAAACTGCATTGTATTTACCATCTTAATAAATTCGATAATTTTGTGGAAGATTTTTCTTTAACTTCATAATGAACAGAAAAACTTCCTTTATTTCTTGTTGAAAGATTTGGAATCATCGACTAAGTCTTGTTTAAAATAATTGTAACAATTAAGGTTAATTGGAAGAAAATCTTACATGGGTAATTAAAAAATGAAATTTCTAATAAACATTAATTTCTGAAGGTTAAGTTAGTTCCTACAATTTTGGGTGAATACTGGATAGTGACACTATAATTTCTAGATATAGAAGATACCGACTACTAGTTCTTGACGTCATACAAAATATAAATGCTGCTAACTGTTAAGGTTTGTGTTAAGAAGTGCTGTTGTATTAGATTTCAAAAAGCAACAATAACTTATAATATGTCAATCACCTCTACAGCTTTTGCTGTGAAGAGCGAGCTTGTTGGACCACTCTGAAAGGTCCTGGTCTGATTCAGCAGAATTAATCCTTTGTGATACTGCAGTGCAATACGAGCTGTCACACCCGAGCCACAAGGACTTCTGTCAACCTATTCAGGATAAGTAAAGCAAAAAAAATGTGCAAAATGTTTTTTTAAATTCATGAATTATATTTGGTCTCTTTATTTTCAAATGTTTTCCCTCAAGTGCATAATAAATAATAAGTATTAATGGACCGAATTTTTGACCTTAGGTATTAAAATGTTGATAAAGAGCTTGCAAAAGTGCAAGTTCTGATTATTGTTCAGATGATAGTCAGTTTTGTTTTAACCCCTAGTGTTTGATGTAGGGCTACTCCAGTGTACAAGGAAATTTCTCCTATAGTGGATTTTGTGGAGCTGCCCTTAGTGAGGCAGGAACCAACCCAATAGCAGAAAGCAAGATATTTTCAAAATCAAATTTCAACTGAGTTCGTTAATTTATTTTGTATTTTAAACAGGAGTACTTTGAATACGTCTGAGATGATATTTTCTTTCCCATTATTGCACAAAGAACGTGATATTTGATAAACTATTAACTAATATCTCCTAAAACAAGTCTGACTGGGTATCTCAGTTGAGAAATTAAGTAGATTATTTTGTGCCACTTCATCACAGCCAATTTATGAAATCACTAAAGATTGCATAATGTTTACACTTCAAGGTCTGTTCAAATGTGTGTAGAAAATTCATTGTAACAAAGTTTGTTAATCATAGTTACTTTACCCACCTGAGCATCTGCAAAAACACAGATATTTGCTGTTGGCTCTTCAGAAAATACATCTTTTCCATCAGTTAATATAGTGCCATAGAGGAAGGCAAGATCTTCACTGTCAGGGTGGTGGAGTTTAACCTGTAAAAACAAAAATTACTAAGCAGAGTTTGATATTTATTGCATCAATAACAATAGTTGTTTTTGGTAGATACAAAAAAGTCTGTTTTAATAATTGTCATATTGAAGTGCTCTTTAGAATCTCAAAATGTGTACTAGGTAAACTAGAACCATGAAACTAATTTAATTAGAATTAAACAAAGGAAAAAAACCAAACTGATGGTAGGTTTTCTTAAAATTATATACTTTTTAGAGGTCAAAATTGAGTGAGAGTGAATTCTGAGCGACCCATTTTGTGGGTAATGCTTCCTAATGAAATAGGTTTGAGCTGTCATTGAGAGATACCAATCTGCTCAGTTGCCCAGAGTAAAATTCTCATGCCCACACTGGCTCATTGGATCAAAAATAAATGAAAGTATATATGTCCCCTGTATTACTTCTAGCAATGAAGAAAACCACAGAAGGTAGGTGATCGATCTTTTAAGAATTTTCCACACATCCCTGGAGTCTGAGATGGAAAAACTCGACTCCAAAAGGACAGAGAGATCATTCCCATCAGAACTGACTGGCCAAAGATATACACCCCACCCTTGGTAGAAAAGTCATTCCCTTACACCCCTGTCTTACAGTGATAATGAGGTGAACGTGAGGCTTCTGCCTCTCAGGGAGAGAAAATCCCACCCTTGAGAGCATCCAATTTGATTGGATGTCAACTGAATTGTTCCACTGGGGCAGATGCTACTATTGGTTGCTGCTCAAGAGAGTCTCCAGGAAAATCTGTCATAGAAGTTGGATTAAGCTAAGTCTTAATGTCTTGGGCAGGGAGAAATTGGAATAACAATAATGAAGATGAGGAGGAAAGGTTGGAAGGTCAGGTTAGGTTTTGGAAATCAGGTGGGCTAGCCTCGGGGGGGAGTGGGGGGTGGGGGTAGTTCTGAACTGATACACTAGCATTGATGTGCTTGAAGAAAATTTAAAGTGAATATTGTTTTTTTATCTGGTAGTAACTTAGGAAACTGAAAAATTCAACCCTGATGCAAAGAGTTACGAACTCTAGAATGTATAAGTAATCATTCTTAATGTTTTATGGAATATTCAGAAAAATATTTTAGTCATAAATAATGGATCAACCTCCATAGACCTGCTTAGCAAGTTATGCCAACAGTTTAAATTCCTGCATTGTTCCTGGGTACAATAGGTGTGTAAAGTTGTCAGATCTTTGTGTTGAGTTCCCACAAGTGCATGGTCTGGGGAGGCTGAACACAGACCAGCACGTTGGATTTTTGCCCAAATTTTCATTAAAAACACAATTCCTGACTGTCAATTAGGTTTGAAAATTGTAATTAAATAAAAATGTTTTCAGGAACTCATTCTCAGTTTTGAGGCAGAAGGAATCCATTCTCAATGAAAAAGACACATGGCTATAATTCCAGCTTCTGAGAAAATGAGGGGCAAAACTAATTTGCAATCAGATTGTGAGGAGGAAATACTGATCAAATCAGAACAATATTTGGCTTCTCTACGTACCTGTGCTGCCACAGCATTAGTTACAGTTACTGCTGCATCTATAAGATTGCGGATCCTGGAGGAACGAACATCCAAACCAAAATGATCTGCACTCACAAATGCGTAAAAAGCACCTCCATATGAAATGTCCACTACAATCTTCCCATGTCCTGGTATATCAACAGCAACATCTGCAAGACGGATGAATAAACTGGTACTGAATATTGCATGTACATATGTGCATAATGGCTCTTACCTAATGCACAGATTCTTTGAGTCAGTCTATTGCCTATATGTTCAAGAGACTGGTGTAACACCAAAAGAAATAACGTAAATGACCATTTTCAATGCCTGAAATATTTTACTTTATTAAAGGCACTGAAGGCATAGTTATATGGGCTTATGCTCATGATACAAACTCTTGATATTTGTGCACATTTTAAAATGCTGCAAAAATGCATAAGTAGCTACATTTTGAAGGGTGGAACTGTATCAAGAGAAGGAATAGCTATTATGTGGAATGAGATGCAAACATGTTAGTGGCAATGTAACTGATAACACCAGAAACAGGTAAGGGAACTAACTGGTCCTAAAAATTAACTCTGATCACAGAAAAGGTCAATAATCCCACCATGACGATCAAACTAGCCAGAAGAAAATGGCTCTTATCCTTAATCCTGACACCACGAAGTGCAAGTGATAATGTTGTGGTCGCAAGCACCAAGTGAATGGGCATAGACTTTAGTCAAGTGATAGAAAACATTGGAAACACTCAGCAGATTTGGCAATAATAGTGAATAAATAAAAACAGTTAATGTTTCAGGTTGATGACTTGTTCTGATTCTGATGAATCGTCACTGACCTGAAACATTGGGCTGGACTTTCTGGACACGCATGTCCCAAGACTGGAAAATCCCACCCGAGGGGGGCAGGATATCTGGTTCATATCCTGCCCACTACGATTCCTGTGGTGGGCGGGACAGGAAAATTCCACCCATTAACTCAGTTTCTTTCTCTATAGATTCAGCTAGTGTTTCTTCAATATTTTTTCTTTAGTTTGATTTAGTATTGTCAGATATATTGAAATACATGTACTGGAATACAGTGCTCATTTCAGATTGCCAGCATCGTAATATTGGTCTGTATCTACACAATTTTGGAATGGCAGCAGAGCAGGACGGCCTAGTGATATTATGGAGGGTAGTAGAGTGGTTAACACTGTTGTGTCACAGCGCCAGGTACCCAATTCTGACCTTGGGTCACTGTCTGTATGGAGTTTACAATATTGTCCCCACCCCTCTGTGTCTGCGTCGGTTTCCTCCGGGTGTTACAGTTTCCTCGGATGCTCCAAAGATGTGCAGTTTAGGTGAATTGGCCATGTTAAATTGCCCCTTAGTACTAAGGAGATTCATAGGGTAAATACATGGGGTTATAGAGATAGGGCCTGAGTGGGATTGTTGCCAGTGCAGTCTCGATGGGCCGAATTGCCTCCTTCTGTACTGTAGGATTTTATGATTTTGTGAATTTGATTCACTCTAAGACATTTAAAAGGTGGTGCAGAGGCCGTGCCCAGCTGGCCTCTCACTCTCACCTGTGGCGAAGACAAATGCGGGGACACTCAGGAAGCGGGCACGGCCGCTCTTGCCCTTGTCGTGCTGCACGAAAGTCCGGACCAGGCCGCAGGGGCAGTGGATGTTGACCTGGGTTTCGGGCGAGCTGGGCTGGTCGACCAGCCCGTAATCCAGGGCGAAGCGGCCGAGCGCCAGGACGGCGTGGCCGCACATGGTGCTGTAGCCCTGGTTGTGCATGAAGAGGACCCCGAGGTGCGCGTCCGGCCGCTCCGACTCCACCAGCAGCGCCCCGTACATGTCCGAGTGGCCGCGGGGCTCCAGCAGCAGTCTCCGGCGCAGCCCGTCCAGCCGCTCCCGCACGTAGCGCCGCTTGCTCAGGATGTCGTCCCCCAGCACCGGGGGGAAGCCGCCGGTGACGATCCGCAGCGGCTCCCCGCCCGTGTGCATGTCCAGCACCGACAGAGGGGAGCCCAGGCCCGGCGGCGGCCTCAGCAACGGCTCCATCCGGGCTCTCAGTGACCTTCCAACACAGTCCTGGGGGGAGGGGGGGTAAAGGTCAAATCTACCGGAAGTGAGCGGCGAGCGGAAGTGGATGTTTCTGGAATGGCGGCGGCTGGATGAGCGCAATGGGTAAGGAGCTGACAATGTCCTTACAGTGAGTGAAAACAAGACCGAGTCCTAGTTAAAATAAATCAAAACACAACTATTATTTCATTTAAAATATTCAATAATAATATTAAAATATTAAATAATAGTTGTTTTGATTTATTTTTAATATTTTAAAATGTAATGTTTTAAATGAAATAATAAGTGAAAACTGTGATTTAACTCACCCATTGTCATAATATCTGTAATAGAAGCAAATTACTTTGGATGCCTGGAATCTGAAACAAAAAAACAGAAAACGCTACAAAATCTCAGCAGGTCAGACAGCGTCTGTGGAGAGAGGATAGCGCCAAGTTAGCTTCAGTTCATCAGGTGTTGAACCCCTCAGGCATGAGCTTTCAATTTTTAGCCTAATTGTCGAAAGACAGCATGTTGACACAGTGATTAATACTGCTGCCTCAAGCATCAGGGACCCGGGTCTGTACAGAGTCTGCACGTTTTTGCTGTGTCTGCGTGGGTTTCCTTCCACAGTCTCAACGACATGCTGGTTAGATGTCTTGGTCATGCTAAATTCTCCCTCAGTGTTCCTGAACAGGCGCTGGTGGTGACTAGGGATTTTCACAGTAACTTCATTAGTGTTCATGTAAGCCTACTTATAACTAATAAATAAATTTAACTTACTCTATCATCCCTGTACTCCAATTCTGACCTCTTGCACATTCTTAATTTTCTTTACTCCATTATTGATTGATGTACTTTCAGTGGCCTAGGCTCTAAGCTCTGGAATTTTCTCCCTAAGTCTCCACTCACTATGCTGTCCTCCATTAAGGTGCTATTTAAAACTTTTTTGATCAAGCTTAACTCACATGCCCTGATACTTCATTTTATACAGTTTAACATTTGTTTGATTATCCTTTAGTAAAGCACTGAAGGATGTTTCATTACATTGAAAGTGCCATTTAAGTTGCTACATGGTCACCCATCTGACTGAATAGTCTGTATTCCATCATACTCTTATTGCAGACAGGAGAAAATTTAATTTAAAACAACTCTGATTTCTTCTCTGTCTATAAGTGGAAAGGTGTTTTAATTTTGAATTCCATCTTTCAGCAGTGTAGTTCCCAATTGTTCAGTTTTGGTGTGAATTTCTATTAATTCTGCAGCATTTTTTTTTAAAAGTGACAGTAATTTTATTTGTACACCCAATTATAAAATTTATGCCATCAATATACAGGATCTACCAATTTCCTTTAACTTCTCTTCAGCTGCTGAAGAACTTTGTTTTGACAATGATTGGCTGTTTTGGCAGAATTCCTTTGCCAAGAACTTTATAGTAACTGGCATGTACAACATCAATAACAGGTGCTGATCCTTCAGATTTCTTGGCATAGTTCAATCTGGTCTGTTCACTGACCAGTGTCTACAGTTTATCCAGATTTATGGTCGGACAGAACAACTGATTCTTCTTTAGATGGTAATGTCTCATACCAATCTTTCCAAAGTAACCTGGGTGATATTTATCAAAGTTGATTCTGTGATGATGCATACCACCAGCATTGCCACGATCACCAGAATGCTTCCTGTGTTTGCCTATATGGCCATAACCATGGCTAACATGTTCTCTTAGCTTCCTGGTTTTACTGAATCTGGATGGCATCAAACTGGGATAGTTTATTTGTGTGTTCAAACATGAGAGGAGGGTTACAATGTTGCCTTTTTGACTTGTATAATAAAAGAGGGGATGTAAAGCAATGTTTACAGGGCAAAGACCAAAGAATAAAGAATTATTACTTCCCGTGAGTCCAAAGTCCAGAATCAAAAGTCCAGTAGCGAATTTCTTCACAGGTGTTGGCAGGTTGAAGACTGATGCTGAATAATTTACTTTTCACTCACCTGTCCAGTTTGGCTTTGGCAAAGAGTGTATATCCTTGAGATTGTTCACGTTCAGCTATTAAAAATGTGAAAGGAAGGGTGCAAGAGCCTATGCCCTAACAGTCTGGCAGACTCCAGTGTCTTAAGACATGTAGATAGCCTTTGTATAATTCACCCTGAATTTGATCTCTGCAGTCACAGGGTGGTTTGCATCTCTTCAAAGATAATGGGGTGCCAACTTCTGTGAGGCTGCCAGAAAACTTCTTTTGTTCAGGGTTAAAGGCAGATGTGGCTTTTTAAAATATTTGTCCTGGTTTAAAAATATTACAGATGCCTTCTGCCCAAAGTGGGCCTCTACCCCTGGGGTTACAAGCCACTCTTAACCCTAAAGGTCTCTCAAACTAGGTGACTGTATTGTTCTTAAAGTGACAATCACATCAATAGCATAAGAGCAGGGCTTCTGAGGAACTGTTCAACAATGAAGTGATTTCCTTCAATGCATGTCACCTTCCTGATAGTGCTGCTTTAAAACACACTTTCCTTTTATTTTTCTGTTTTATCTCTCGCAATCTAATTGATCCAGTGCTGCATTTAACATACTATTGAAAGGCTGTGAGTAATAATTTGAAATAAATTTAATTCTTACCTCCCTGCGCTAGAGAATTGTTTGAAATTATTATTTCAGGAGTTAAACATCTGTAAAGCTTGAATTACATAAGTTACACACACATGAAAAAGAAAATGTTTTATGGAGAGTCCTGTTGTGCCAAAGACAGCAGTCAACTCGTTATATTTCTTTTGAGAGCCATGATTTGAGCTTTGATTTGCATTGACTCTGATTCCCTCCTCTCAGCTGGTGCTTTGAGCTTTGATTTGCATTGACTCTGATTCCCTCCTCTCAGCTGGTGCCAATTGCTGTGAGTCCTTTTTTTTGTTTCCTCCTTTGGTGGAATAAGATGGCGATATTTTTCAAGCCCGACAAAGTTCCTCCCCTGCCCTGACCGCAGGTAATGCTGATGTTAGACCCTCAATGTTGCTGCTAGCTAGGGACAAAAACACCACGGCCAACAGCTCTGCTCACCACAGCTCCTGAGCCCGCAAGCACATCAGGCCTGGCATATGTGGCATTAATGTTATTGCCCCATGCTGGCACAGCCATTCTGCATATGCTGGAATCTACAAAGGTAGCTACAAAGCCCCTCTCAGTTTGATAAAATTTTGCTATTTATATAATGTGACATCTTAGCTCTATTACATTTCTTGATGTAAGCCTTTTAAAATGGTGGAGGTGCTTTCATAGGTCTGGATGAGTCACTCATCTCAGATTGCTTGGTTAATATTACTGGTCCTGTTTTTGTTTAATCAAATCAGGACAAAGTAAAAGGGACAATTCCCCAAAAGGAGCGGGAACAGCCTAAACAAAATCAAAGTACAAAGGAAACTTGAAAACCTCAGATAATAATGTGAATATTAGGGTCAATAGTGCATCCCAATCACTGCAGTGTCCAACGGGCATGGAAGGTGTCAACTGCGCCTGTGAACACCGCATGCTCCCTGTCCAGGGACACCTGGCTGCGAATATAGCCGTAGTAAAGGGGCAGACAGTCAGGATGGATGGCCCCCTTGATTGCCTATACCTGGATTGGTAAATGGCGCATTTTGCCAGGCTCAAGAGCAGGTTCACGAGGAGGTCACCACTCTGATCTGCCTCTCTCTGCAACAGGTATTCATAGATCAGGCACGGGAGTCTGAAGGGCAAATAAAACATTAATAAAAGCTTCTTCAGGAAAACAAAAAGGGAGTGCAACCTAAGACACAAAACTGTTTAGCCTCTGATAAATGATGACCCTCATTGGAGAGCTCAAAAATAAAGGTCAAGGGGAGATGGTTGGGTATTTTTGATAAGATTATTGTCTGGCATTTATGTGAGCACAAATATTGTCTGCTATTTCTAAGCCCAAACCTGAACCTTCTCCAGATCCTAACGTAGACTGGAATGGGATGCTTCCTGAATATAGTTGATTATGACCTTTTGCTGAAGATTTTGCTGAAGTATCTGTACTTGTTTGGACCATCGACAATCCCTGAGAAACTCTTCAAGGTCTGCTATGAGTACCTCTGACAATCCTCCATTGTGAATCTTCCATGTGTCAGATAGGACTGCAGTTATTGGAGTTGTTTTGCTTTTTACTGCCATGGACTGTTGCTATGGTTTCCATGATAATACACTCAGTAAATGCTGTTTCGATGATCCAGTTATTTATAAATGGTATATATAAAAACATTTTTTACAATCTTTGTAGTAAAGTTAAATTAACAGTTAAAGCAATCTTTGTTTTAATGTTAATGATTTCAGCTGTTGAACTGATGTGTCCTGGATTATACTGTGGAAAAACAATAATAGAAATTACCAGAAATGGTAGTGAGATACACAATGCAGAGTGTGGGGTAAGTTCTTTGGCACTTTTTGCTATTCTTGCATTCAGTAAACTTGATAATACTTAATAATCATAGGGTAGAACTGGTATTTAAAAATCACTGGCTCTGCTTGGTAATTGCTTGAGAACTACTGCCCAAGCAACAATTTTTTATCTGGGATACAATACATATTCTTTAAGATATAACAATAGATTATTCTGTGAATTATTGTTTGTTTTGGAGAATATGTATTGATCATACAATCTCAAATCCATGTTTCATTCCAAATAAAAATTTGATACTTGGAGTCTGGCATGCCTTGTTTTCTTTTGAGAGACCCTAGAGTTTGTAATTAGCTTTGACTACATTTGCAAGTTGGAAATGTAGGGCTAATTTATGCATAGAATTCCGTATGCAATGCTGCAGTATTTAATTTTATGACTCAATATATAAATCACACTCTTTTCATGTGTGTTTAAAGGGTCATGATTAAGTGTTCAGAAGAGCCTTGTAGATTACCTGATTTGAATGAGAAATAATTTATCCTGGAATTTGAAACTGCTTTAGATGTAGTCACTGAATATCCTGGCAGTGATTCGCTTCTGGACTCAAACTACAAGTATTCAAGGAGATAAAAGCAAATTATTATGTATAATGGAATCTGAAACCAAAAGAGAAAATGCTGGAAAATCTCAGCCAGTCTGGCAGCATCTATAACGAGAAAAGAGCTGATGTTTCAAAACATGAAACGTCAGCTCTACTCTTTCTTTACAAACGCTGCAGACCTGCTGAGATTTTCCAGCATTTTTCCCTTTTGGTATTCAAGACCATGTCAGGCTGTGATTTTGGTGAAATGGAAACATTTTGGTGAAACCAGAAACAAATTAATTGTGTGTTGTTTTGTTACTTCACTACATTCTGATCTAATTTCAAACTCCAGCTTGATTTTTGTTTCATCCTCCACTTCATTGTCTAATAATCCTGGGAAATCCCTGTGATGGATTTTTTTTGCTAATTCATGAAAAATAGCTTCAATACATATTAAATACAATGCTGTACATTTTTGCATTTCATTGTTATACTTAATTTTACACTGAACTATTTTATTCTTGCTTGTAAAACACCCTGGGTAAAAGGAACTGTTGGGTTATATGATGACAGCTGTGGTTTGAGCTTTCATTGATCAAATTGTGAAAAGGTAAACTTCAGCAGAAATCTAGCAGAGCATGAAAACAGGCTGCTGCATGAAACCTAAGAAAAACATCTTTGCAGAAACTCTGAGACCCAGATGTGGGGAGAACTGAGACAAAATTGAGCACCAAGGCCACTATGTTTTCCTTGCTTTTGACCAGGGCACAGCATTGAAATGTTTATAAACTGACAAAAGTTTTGAATGTGGGAGGTCAGACATCTTTAGAGTCTGACTTGGCTTGAGTGTTGTAAGAAGTCTGACAATACCAGGTTTAAATCCAATCGATTTATTTGATAATAAACTCACAAGCTTTCGACCCTCTCGTCGTCTTCAGGTGAATAAGGTGTTCTGGTCTCAAACAGCACACACATATCAGCACAGACTGTTTACAGATTACTGATTAGAATGTGAACCTTTACACCTAACCTACTATTCAAGTCTTAAAGTAGCTAACAGTGTGAGTGGAAGGAGCAGTGAGCACAGGTTAAAGAGATTGTATTGTCTCCAGACAGCACAGTAAGTGAGGTTTTTTGCTAACCCAGGCAAGTCATAGGGGCTACAGATAGTGTGACATGAAGCCAAGATCCCTGTTAAGACCGTCCTCATGTGTGCAGAACTTGGCTATCAGTCTCTGCTCAGCGGCTCTGCGCTGTCGTATGTCGTGAAGGCCCCCTTGAAGAACGTTTACCCGAAGGTCGGAGGCTGAATGCCCGTGACTGCTGAAGTGTTTGCTCACAGGAAGGGAACAATTTTGCCTGGTGACTGTCAAGCGATATTCATTCATCCGCTGTCGTGGTGTCTGCATGATCTCCCCAATGTACCATGCTTCGGGACATCCTTTCTTGCAACATATTAGGTAGACAACGTTGGCTGAGTTGCAAGAGTATGTACCGTGTACCTGGTGAATGGTATTCTCACGTGCTGATGTCATCCATGTTGATGATCTAGCATGTCTTGCAGAGGTTGCTGTGGCAGGGTTGTGTGCTATTGTGGTCACTGTTCTCCTGAAGGCTGGGTAGTTTGCTGCAAACAATGGTCTGTTTGAGATTGCGCGGTTGTCTGAAGGCAAGAAATGGGGGTGTGGGGATGGCCCTGGCAAGATGTTCATCAATGATATGTTGAAGAGTCTTCACGGAATATGGGCGTCATTGGCTAGGCTAGCATTCATTGTCCATTCTTAATTGCCTTAGAGAGGGTGATTGTGAGTTATCTTTTTGAATCGCTGTACTTGATTTGTTGTAGGAATACTCAGTGTTCATGGAAGAGAGTTCCAGAATTTTGAACCAGCAACAATGAAGGAATGGTGATATAATTCCAAGATATTATGTGTCATATTGACTGGCATGACGGTATCTGGGCAATCCTAGGGAGTAGTTGTCTGAAGATCCAGTTTTTACCTAGGTTATTATGATGATGCTGTTGTAATTTAATCCTTTTACTCAGATATGAATATGTATTAAGTCTTATTTATATTAAATTAAATGTAACTACTGTCACCATTAAGCATTATCACTTCGAATCATTTTAGAAATTGAGATTGAAGGGAATAAACTCTGTTACTACAAATGCTAACAGTTAGGAATTTGCAGTATGTTTCCAATTAAAACAAATGTTTTAAATGTATTTATATGTCTTAAAACTGGAAAAGTTGGCAACCTAAATATTTAATATAATTTAAAAAATCCTCTGCAGGTATGCCCAAGAGGGGAAAGAACGGATGATATGAAGATTTGTCGTAAATGTATGGATTCACCAGAGCTATATGACTGGCTGTATCTTGGCTTCATGGCAATGCTACCTCTGGTTTTGCATTGGTTCTTTATTGAATGGTATTCAGGCAAAAAGAGGTTAGTATTATTTGAGAAACAAAAACATAAATGTTGTTGTTACAATATTTTGCGTTTTGAATGTGTAGATGTCACAGGAGGTTAAACATGGGACTCTTATCTGTAGGAGATAGATTAACAGAGAATAAAAGGATAAAATCGTCTTTGGTTGATGTAAGGGGCGAAGATCGAGCAATCTTACTTCAGTTTTTGGCTGGCACTGTGCAACTATTTCCCTTAAACTTGAAGATGTTGTTGCATTGTTACTGTTTTGCTTTACAACAAGATTTGTTATAATTTTAAATGTAATTACTTTAGTTTGGTGAATATTGCATTTTTTTGACTTGTGAGCTGAGAATAGCTAATAAGTCAGATGATGTATTGTTTTAAGTTGACAGGAGCAATACATCATGTAATTCATAGTTGAGTCGTAACAGTGCAGAGGAGGCCCATCAAGTCAATGCTAATTCTCTGTTGAGCAGTTCAGATAATCCCACTCTCCTGTAAACTTGTTTCCTAAGTCTGTGATCATCTCTGCTGCCATCACTCTCATAGGCAGCAGATTCCAGGTCACTATTATGTGCTGTATAAAAAAAGAATTCTCCCTCATACTCCCCTTCATATTGTTTACCCAAAACCTTAAATCTGCGTCCCTTGTCCTTGTAATATCAGCTTATTGGAACAGTTTTTCTTTGTCTACCATGTTTAAATCTGTGGAAATTTTCTTTACCCTCTAAAAAAATCTCCCCTCAATCGCCTTTACTCTAAAAACAAATAGTTCTAACCTGTCCAAACAAACCTGCAGCTGAAGTTTCTAACTTCCAAAACCATTCTGGTAAATCTCTGCAACCTTATTACACCCTCAGACCCTAAAATGTGGTGCCCAGAATGGGATGCAATACAGTTAGGAACACTGAAACAAAAGGGAGTCAGTCAGCCTGTCGCACCTGCTCCCCTATTCAATTAGATCATGGCAAATTGTCTACCTCTGTCATTTTCCTGTGCTATCTCTTAATGGCATTAGTCTGTATAAATATGTCTATTGATTTCTGTCTTGAGCTTGCTCAAATGATTGAGCTTCCACATCCAACTGAGGTAAAATGTTCCAAAGATTCACCACCCTCTGAGTAAAGAGATTCAGTTAATCTCAGTCTTAATGGCCTGTCCTTATTCTGACAGTGTTTCACCTGGCTCTAGATTGATCAGCAAGAGAAACCTCCTGTTTATACCTATCATGTCATACTCTGTATGTTTCAATGAGATCATCTCTCATTCTTTGAAACTATAGAAAATACAGGCCCAGTTTCCTCAATCTCTTCTTGTAAGACGATTTTGATATCCCAGAGATTAGTCTGATGAACCTTTGTTGCAGTCCTTGTATGGTCAGTATCTCTTTTCTTAGATAAGGAGACCAGTACTGTAGACAACACTCCAGGTGTGCTGTCAGTGAGGTTCTGTGATTTCAGCAAGACACCTTAACTTCTGTACTCAGATCCTCCTAGCGACTCATGAACAAAGGACATTTTTTTGACACCAACATTTGCCAACCTCCCATCATTTAACAAATATTCTGACTTCGTGTTTTTTACAAAAGTGACTAACTTTACACATATTATATTCCAACTGCCATATTTTTGCCTATTAGATGGTCCAAGTCTGCTTAAAGTTTCTTTGCATCTTGCCACCAGCTTACATTTCAATCTAGTTTTGTTTCATCGGCAGGTTAGTGTCACTAGAGAGGTAGTGCTTGATAGACTAACAGGACTGAAGGTAGACAAGTCACTGGTAATGGATGGAATGCATCCCAGGATTCTGAAAGAAATAGCAGAGATGATAGCGAATGCCTCAGTAATTATTTATTGCTGGACTCTCGGCAAATGCTGGAAGGTTGGAAAACGGCTAATGTTATGCTGCTGTTTAAAAAAGATCGCAGACAAAAGGCAGAGAATTGTAGGGCGGTTAGTTAACGTCCGTAGTTGGAAAAATGCTAGAATCTGTCATCAAAGAAGAAATAGTGAGGCACCTAGAAAAGAATGGTTTGATCAAGCAGACACAGCACAGATTCATGAAGGGGAAGTCGTATTTAACGGATTTATTGGATTTCTATGAGGATGTGACAGGTGCAGTAGATAGAGGGGAACTGGTGGATGTGGTGTTTTTAGATTCCCAGAAGGCGTTTGATAAGGTGCCTCACAAAAGGTTGCAGCAAAAGGTTAAGGTGCACGGAGCTGGGGATAAGGTGTGTTAGCGTGGATAGAGGAATGGTTGTCTAATAAGAAGCAGAGAATTGGAATTAATGGGTGCTTTTCTGATTGGCAGTTGGTGCCTAGCGGAGTGCTGCAGGGATCGGTGCTGGGGCCTCAACTGTTTACCATTTATACAGACAATCTGGAGAAGGGGGTTGAGTGTAGGGTAACGAAATTTGCTGATGACACAAAGATAAGTGGAAAAACAAATTGCATGGAGGGCACGGAAAGTCTGCAGAGAGATCTGGATAGGCTGAGTGAGTGGGCGAAGGCCTGGCAGATGGAGTATAATGTTAGCAAATGTGAGGTTATCCACTTTGGTAGAAATAATAGTAGGAGGGATTATTATTTAAAGGGCAAAAAGCTGCAGCATGCTATGGTGCAGAGGGATCTGGGGGCCCTTGTGCACGAATCGCAAAAATTCAGTCTGCAGGTGCAGCAGGTGATCAAGAATGCAAATGGAATGTTGGCCTTTATAGCGAGGGAATAGAATATAAAAACGGGGAGGTCTTGCTGCAACTGTATAGGGCACTGGTGAGGCCACAACTGGAGAACTGTGTGCAGTTTTGGTCGCCACATTTGCGAAAGGATATATTGGCCTTGGAGGGAGTGCAGAGAAGGTTCACTAGGCTGATACCAGAGATGAGGGAGGCTAGCCTATGAGGAGAGATTGAATAGACTGGGTCTGTACTCATTGGAGTTTAGAAAGCTGAGGAGGGATCTTATAGAGATATATAACATAATGAAGGGACTAGATAGGGTACAGGTAGAGAGATTCTTCCTGCATAGAAAGAATAGCAGAACTAGAGGGCACAGCCTCAAAATAAGTGGGAGGGTAGTTTAGATCGGAGTTGAGGAAGAGCTTCTTCACTCAAAGGGTGATGAGTCTGTGGAATTCTCTGTCCGTTGAAGCGGTGGAGGCTACCTTGCTGAATGTACTTAAGTCACTGGTAGATAGGTTTCTGATAGACAAGGGAATTAAGGGTTATGCGGAGAAAGCGGGAAAGTGGAACTGATCCACTTCAGATCAGCCATGATCTTGTTCAATGGCAGGGCAGGCTCGAAGGGCTAGATGGCCTACTCCTGCTCCTATTTCTTATGTTATATATCATCTCACATTTATACCATTTGCCACTGCTCTACCCATCTGACAAACTTATCGATATCTTCCTACGTTCTTCACTATTAACTACCTTACCAACCTTGGTGTCATCTGCAAACTTATCACTCCCTCCCCACATTATCATCGATATCATCCATGTACATAACGAACAATAAGGACACAGCACTGAACCTTGTGATACACCTCCAGTCACTCAAACAGCCTTCTACCACCAGCCTTTATGTCCTATTCCTAAGCCAGTTTTGGATCCATCTCGCCAAGTTTCCCTGAATTCCATATGCTTCAACCTTCTCAATCGGTCTCCTGTGTGGGAACGTGTCAAAGGCTTTGCTAAATCCTTCTGCTAAACTACATCAATTGTGCTTCTCTCATCCACATATTTAATCACTTTTTGAAAAATTCCATTTGTTAGGCATGACTTTCCTGCGACAAAGCCATGTTGACTATTCCCAGTGAAGCCTATGCATTTCCAAGTGGAGATTAATTCTCTCCTTCAGATGTTTCTCCAATAATTTGCCTACCATTGGCATGAGATTCACTGCTCTGTAATTCCCTGGTTCATTTTTACCACCCATCTTGAAAAGGAGAATCATATTTGCCATCCTCAGTTCTCTGGCACGTCCCTGATAGCTAGAAATAAATTAAAAATTTGTGTCTGGGTCTCCACAATTTCCTTCTTCGCTTCCCACAGAGCCTGGAATGCAATTCACCTGAACCTAGGGATATGTCCATTTTTAAGCCCATCAAGGCCTAGTCTCCAATACCTCTTCACTTATTTCAAACTGTTCAAGGTCATCTCAGTCCTTCTTCCTGAATTCTATACCTATGTTCTTCTTTACCTGAGTGAAGACCAATGAGAAATATTCATGTAACACCCTTCCTATGTCTGCAACTTCACACACACAGTGCCGCTTTGGTCCTACTGACACAGGACAAAACAAGATGCGAGTGTGAATCATTGAGAGAAGCAACTCAGGATAAACCAAGTACTGAGAGCAGACCATTGAGAGAGTGAGATGCGCGACCCACATTAAGCCAAGGTGTGGAAGTGGACCTGTGGGAGAGGGACGGAAAAAGGAGCTTGCCCAGAAGATGAAGGGGTACAATGAGTATGGATGGGGATTAAGAATAACTAAGATCAGAAACCCCGGTGGGAATAGTTTAAATTAATTATTGATTATACCACATAAATCTTCAAAAAGGCAAACACGGTCTGGAAGATAAATTGGTAGAAAGCTATTGTTACAGTTGCCTAGAACAATGCAACGTGTAAGCATCTAGGATTACACAGGATATACAACACAGGTACAGGGCATTCAACATAGCCCATCCATGGCAGTGTTTATGCTACATTCCAGCCATGTCTTATCTTTCCTAATCTAAATTTACCATCGTAACCATGAATATACTTTCTCAAATACGTGTGTTCAATCCAAGCATTCCCAGTAGTAGCGAGTTCCACACTGTTGAAAAATACTTCAAACGTTAACTGGATTGAAGGTTGATAAATCCCCTGAATTAGGTGAACTACATCCCAGAATGTTAAAGGAGGTTGCTATACAGATAATGGATTCGTTGGTGATAAGCTTTCAAAATTCTATAGATTTTAAAGTGAGTCCTGCAGACTGGAAAGTAGCAAATGTAACTCCATTATTTATGAAGTGAGGGGGAATAAAGAAATATAGACTTGTTAGTTTGACATCAAGAGAAGGAAAAATGTTAGAATCTATTATCCAGCGATAAATAATTACTAAGGCATCCGCTATCACCACTGCCGTTTCTTTCAGAATCCTGGGATGCATTCCATCCATTACCGGCGACTTGTCTACCTTCAGTTCTGTTAGTCTATCAAGCACTGCCTCTCTAGTGATAGTAATCTGCTGATGAAACAAAACTAGATTGAAATGTAAGCTGGTGGCAAGATGCAACAAAGCTTGCATTAAGGACCTCATCTCCTACTATCCTTTTTTTAATATTCGGCAAGCTATTTGTATCCTCCTCCGTGAAGACTGATGCAAGAAACTTATTTAAAGCCTCAGTCATTTCCTCGTCACCCACCACTAAATCCGCCCTTTTATCCTCCAGTGGTCCAACATTCACTCTAGCCAGTCTCTTCTTCTTTATACATTTGTAAAAACTTCTACTATCATTTTTTATATTTAGAGATAGTTTAGCTTCATATCTTTGCTTCCTTTATCGCTTTCTTAGTCATTCTTTGTTGTTTTTTAAATCTTTCCGAATCTTCTAATTGCCCACAATTTTTAGCCGCTCTGAATGCATCAGCTTTTAATTTAATACTCTGCTTTATTTCAAAGAACAAAACAGCATGGGAAACAGGTCCTTCGGCCCAATGAGCCCGCGCCGCCATCCGGATGTTCCCACCTCTACCCGCGATCCCTGTCCATGTTTATAGATCTTTGGATTAAAAAACAAATTTGAGACAATTTACGGAGAATTTGTTTTGCCAATTAGCCTAAGAGCCCAACTTCCTCCTCCGAAGGAAACCGGAGCACCCGGAGAAAACCCATGCAAGCACGGGGAGAATGCGCAAACACCCACAGACACAGGCCCAAATCCATGTATCTGCACAGCACAGCGATAGTCACTGAGCTGTCGTGTTGTCCATCAAATGGTCCAGGTCAAGCGTACACTAACGATGTGAAGCACTAGGATACTCTCAAAAAAAAATCCAAGTGCAGCCCTCTCACGACCCATCGCGTGTATGCCCCTTGTTAGGCAACAAGGTGGACCAAAGCACCTGTAGGATAAAAACAAGTAGATCAATATCATCATCTATTTACACACTTCCCAGGGTCTCCCAAGGCTCATGATCCCTATTTTAAATCAGTTTTCTATACCTCTCCATTCCCACTCTGTTCATGTGCCCATCTAAGTATTTCTTAAATAACTCCAGAGTACCTGCCTCCACCACTTTACTTGGCAGCGCATTCCATACCCCCACCACCCTCTGTGTGAAAAAACTCCCTCTAGCATCCAAATTATACCTTACCCCCTCACCCTAAGCCCGTGACCCCTCGTGCTATTCGAGTCCATCCTAGGAAAGAGCTTAACCCTGTTTACTCTATGTATACCCCTCATAATCTTGTACACCTCTATTAGATCTCCTCTAAATCTACGTCTTTCTAAGGCAAACAGTCCCAGTTTGCCTAACCTCTCCTTGTAACTCAGACCTTCCGTAGCAGGCAGCAACCTGGTAAACCTCCTCTGTGCTCTCTCCAGAATCTCCACGTCCTTCCGGTAGTAGGGCGACCAGACTGGACGCAGTATTCCAGATGAGGTCTAACCAACGTTTTATACAACTGCAACATTAAAGGCCAGCTCTTGTACTCTATACCCCTTCCTATAAAGGCTAACATACTATGTGCTTTCTTCACAACCTTCTCCACTTGCTCTGCCACCTTCAGAGACTTGTTCACCTGCACCCCCAGATCCCTCTGCGTTTCTATACTCTTAATAGGTCTACCCTTTATCATATACCTCCCCCCTACATTCTTTCTCCCGAAATGCATCACCTCACATTTATCAGGATTGAATTCCATCTGCCATCTGTCTGCCCAAGCTACCAGCCTATCTATGTCCTGCTGCATCGCCTGACAATGCTCCTCACTATCCGCAAGTCCAGCCATCTTTGTATCGTCTGCAAACTTGCTGATCACTCCACTTACTCCCTCTTCTAAGTCATTTATATATATTACAAATAGAAGAGGTCCCAGTACCGAGCCCTGCGGCACACCACTAGTGACCGACCTCCAGCTAGAAAAACACCCTTCCGCTATTACTCTCTGTCTCCTATTACCAAGCCAGTTACTTATTCATCTAGCTACCTGTCCTTGTATCCCATTAGCCTTGACCTTCTCAACTAACCTCCCATGAGGGCCTTACTAAAATCCACGTAGACGACATCAACGGCTTGCCCTTCATCCACCGTTTTCATCACCTCCTAAAAAATTCTACCAGAGTTGTAAGGCACGACCTCCCCTTAACAAATCCATGCTGCGTATCCCTAATCAGATCACAACGCTGTAGGTGCCTATACATCCTATCTCTAAGAATCCTCACCAACAGCTTCCCTACCACTGACGTCAAACTCACTGGCCTATAATTTCCAGGGTTATCTCTACTACCCTTTTTAAACAACGGTACAACATTAGCTATTCTCCAGTCCTCTAGGACCTCACCTGTATCCAAGGAAGAGACAAAGATTTGCGTCAGAGGCCCAGCAATTTCACCTCGCACCTCCCTAAGCAGCCTGAGATAAATGCCATCAGGCCCCCAAGATTTATCAGTTTTAATGCTACCTAGAAGCTCTAACACTTCCTCGGTATGGATATTTCCCTCAGAGACAGGAGCTGTCAACAAACCCCTCTCCTTCGTGAATACCGATGCAAAGTATTCATTCAGGATCTCCGCCATTCCCTCAGGCTCTAAGCACAGTTCCCCTCCTCTGTCCCCAAGAGGTCCGATTTTTCCTCTAACCACCCTTTTATTCCTAACATAGGAGTAAAAAGCCTTTGGATTTTCCTTAATCCTATCTGCCAAAATCATTTCATGCCCCCTTTTTGCCCTTCTAACTCCCCATTTGAGCTCCCTTTTACTCTCTCTATATTCCTCCAACCCTGTCTCCGTTCCCAACTGTTTGACCTATCATACGCCTCTCTTTTCTTCCTAACCAAGTCCTCAATATCCCTAGTAATCCACAGCTTTTTAATCCTACCTTTCCCATCTTTCCTCTTGGCTGGCACATATTTTGCAACATTTTCAGTATTCCTTTGAAAGAGTCCCACATGCCTAGCGTGGACTTACCCTCGAACAACCGTTCCCAATCAGTTTCCCTAAGTTCCTGCCTAATCCGACCATAGTTAGTCTTCCCCCAATTCAGCACTCTGCCCCTAGGGCAACAAGCATCCTTTTCCATCTGTATCCTAAAATAGACAGAATTGTGGTCACTGTTAGCCACATGTTCCCCCACTGCAACATTAACCACCTGCCCTGGCTCATTACTCAGATCTAAATCCAATATAGCCCCTTCTGTAGTCGGGCTAGCCACATACTGCTCCAACGATCCTTCCAGTACACATTTTACAAATTCCTGCCTGTCCAAACCCCCAGCTCTAGGTACTTCCCAATCCACCCTAGGGAGATTAAAATCTCCCACTATAACGACTCTGTTCTTTCTGCACCTATCCAAAATGTCTTTACATATGCCTTCTTCAACTACCCGCGGGCTGTTGGGTGGCCTATAATAAACCCCTAGCATAGTAATCGCCCCGTTTCTATTCCTCAACTCCACCCACAGCGACTCCGCTCCTAACTCCTCTGTATTGTCCTCCCTCTGCACCGCCGTGATGCTCTCCTTAACTAACAACGCCACTCCCCCACCTCTTCTGGACCCTCCTCTGTCACACCTGAAACACTTATACCCAGGAATGTTCAGTTGCCACTGCTCCCCTTCCTTTAACCATGTCTCCGTCACTGCAACCACATCCAAGTTCCTCGCAAACATTAAGGCCCTAAGTTCATCCGTTTTTCCCATTATGCTGCTCGCATTGAAACAGACGCACTCCAGACCTCCAAGCCCACTCGGAACCTCCTTCTCCCGGGTATATTTCTTCTCATCCAAGCTTACTCTGTCTCCCATCTCGCCCTCTACCGAGCTATCGGTCTCAGCTCCTTCCCCCCTCCATATTAGTTTAAATCCTGCCGAAACACTCCAGCTAACCTCCCAGTTAAGGTATTCACACCCTTCCCATTTAAGTGTTCCCCGTCCCTTCTATACAGGTGCCCTTCTTTCACAAAGATTTCCCATTTTCTTCCATAACCACGGTTGGTTATCTCTTCTCTTACAGCCCTTCTTTACCATCGGAATATATTTCTGCTGAGTATTAAAAAAGATCTCCTTAAAAATCCTCCACTGTTCCTCAGCCATTCTACCAACCAATTTGTGCTCCCAATCTACATTTGCCAATTTCGCCCCCATCTTATACTCCCCTCTGTTCAAACAGAGGACACAGGATTGGGACCTTACTTTCTCATCCTCCATCTGCATCAAAAATTCAACCATATTATGATCACTCGTCCCAAGAGGATCTCTCACAAGAAGATCCCTAATTCTACCTGCCTCGTTACACAGTACCAGATCTAAGATAGCTCGCTCCCTCCTAGGTTCTATTACATACTGTTCAAGGAAACTATCCCGACAGCATTTCCAAGAACTCTTCCTCAAGCCCACCGTGTCCAATTTGGGTCATCCAATCAATATGCAGATTAAAATCCCCCATAATTATCGCCATTCCATTTCTGCACACAGTAATTATTTGTTTGTTTGTTGACCGCCCCACCTCAAAGTTATTATTCGGGTGCCTATAGACCACACCCACCAGCGTCTTTCTCCCCTTACTATTCTTTATTTCCACCCACAATGATTCCACATTTTGCTCTTTGGAGCTTATATCTTCTCTTAACTACTGCCCTAATATTATCCTATTTTTCCTAAATGCCTGATACCCCTGGATATTCAGTTCCCAGTCCCGGTCATCCTGCAACCACGTTTCTGCACTAGATCATACCCATTTGTGCTGATTTGTTCCGAATGCTTTGTGCATTCAGGTAAAGTGTCTTTATACAAACCTTTATCTGGACCTTAATTGTAGAAACGCTACTAATCTCTTTCGTGCCCCCTACTCCTTTAATTAGTGGAGCATCCTCAACATTAACCTGCATACATACCCTCTCCTTTACTTTAGGTTTTGATACACTTTGGACGAAGTAATAAGACAAAAGAGTATTTAATGACTGGCAGGACACTCGGAAACTCAGATAGATCTTGGGTTATCTATTCACAGATCCTTGAAGGTATCAGAGTAGGTAACTAGGGTAGTTAAGAAGGCATATGGGACACTTGCTTTTATCAGTCATGATATAAGTATAAATGTAAGCATGTTATGTTAGAGTCATACAGAATGTTAGCTCGGCCATGACTGGAGTACTGTGTGTAGTTCTGGTCAACTCACTGTAGGAATGATATGATTGCATGAGAGAGGATTCACTAAGATCTTGCCTGGGATGGAGCAATTGAGCTATAAGGAGAGACTGATTAGGATTGGATTATTTCCTTCAGAGAAGATTGAGAGGACATGATTGAGGTGTATAAGATTGAGTGGTATGGACAGGGTGAATAGGAAGCACTATTTGCCTTGGTTGAGGAGTCAGTCATGAGGGGACATAGTTTTAGGCTGAGGAGATTCAGTGGGGACTTGAGAAAAAGATTTACTCAGTGTGGTGGGAATCAGTGAAGCCTGGAAAGGCGATAAAGTCCTGAAAACTTACAATCTTTAAATGGTATTTGGATAAGAGCTTGAAATATCATAATATTCAGGGATATGGAGTAAGTGCTGGAAAATGGGATTAGTATGACTTTAGTAGTAGTTATTGTTGATGCACATGTGATGGGCCTAAGAGCCTTTCGTGCGCTGTATGACTCTATGACTCCTCTTACTGTCTTGCCTCCCTGTTTACGATCTTTGTTTTATCTCGAGTTGCTTTTCTTTCTTTCCCACTGGTCCATTCTCGCTCCTTGTGTTACCTGTGTTGTTCCCCTTGCTCTCCCACTGATCTGCTTCACTCCTTGATTCATCCAGGGTCATTTCCCTCGCTAGTCCACTCAGTCCATGATTTATCCAGGTTTGCTCCTCTCAATTTCCTCTACATCCCAGCCAGTGTTTTATCTTGGATTGCTCCTCTTGCTGTGTACATCTGTTATTTTCTATGGTCCGGATCTCTCCCTATCACAGTAAAAAGCTTGTTTCCAATCAGCTCCATCACATTCCTTCATAATTCTAAATCACCCCAAATGCCCATCATGCTTATGAGAAAAGCCTCTTGTTTTGGTTTTTTCCTTCTTTGCATTTTCTCATAATAGTGCAAATGAAATCTATTGTCAGTATTTTAAGAAAAAGATTGAAGTTCATCTTAACAATTGTTGATATTTTTCTTCTCTAGTTCCAGTGCACTTTTTCAGCATGTGACTGCATTATTGGAATGTACTGTTGCAGCTATTGTTACATTGTTAGTGAATGATCCAATGGGACAGCTAAAAATCCGATCCTGCCATGTGAAGAAGCTTTCTGATTGGTATACAATGCTTTATAATCCAAGTCCTGATTATATCAACACATTGCATTGTACACAGGAAGCTGTATTTCCTTTGTAAGTATATGATTTTCAATAAAATGTTATGCTGATTTGCTTATTTTTGTTATATTAATTTATTTACTGTCGTAAATGTAAGTACAAGTTGAACATAAAATATTTTTAGCAGGTGAGAGCTCCATACATTGCTCCAGTGTACACCCATACAGATTAAAAACAACTATATTATGGTGTTAGTTATTAAATATATTTAATTACATGTAGGTGGTAGGCATTAATTGTGATGTCACTTGGGCACATTCAAAGATACACTTAGTAAAATTGTAGGGTAGTTGAGTTAGGAATTTGTATTTAACTCTCTAATTGTGTGTAAGATTGAAAATTAGTTCCAGTACTTTGTTTTACCAACTGGCTTCCTGAAAAGAACAGAGTATGTGTCATTTTCCCCATTTCCATTTTACAGATGCAAATGCAATTTGTTACACATTTATTATGGTTCGACAGCTCTAACAGAAGTATTGAGAGAATACAGACCGTAAATTGGGAGCAAAATGAGAATCTCAACTTCACCGATCGCTCATCTCCTCTAATGGCTGTTCTGATGGCCAGTTTTCTCTGTTTGTTTTCAGATACACTATCGTCTTCATATACTATGCCTTTTGTCTGGTTTTTATGATGCTGCTTCGTCCACTCCTGGTTAAAAAGATTGCCTGTGGTCTTGGAAAATCTGATCGATTTAAAAGTATTTATGCAGCCCTATACTTTTTCCCTATTCTTACCGTACTTCAGGCAGTTGGTGGAGGCCTGCTGTGTAAGTACATCTTCATGTTTAGATGCTACCTTTGGATTTAGATACACTTCAAAACCTCACTGAATGCAAGTTTTGCCATAACTTACTTGACTTCAATAGTAATTCATTTATAATGTTAGTTTGTTACAACATATTTTGAGGCTTTTTGAATTTAATGATCATCATAAGTGGAGTGATCAGCAAGTTTGCAGACAATACAAAGGTGGCTGGACTTGCAGATAGTGAGGAGTATTGTCAGGGGATGCAGCAGGACATAGGCTGGTAGCTTGGGCGTATAGATGGCAGATGGAATTCAATCCTGATAAATGCGAAGTGATGCATTTTGGGAGAAAGAATCTATATGATAAAGGGTAGACCTTTTAAGAGTATAGAAACGCAGAGGGAGCTGGGGGTGCAGGTGCACAAGTCTCTGAAGGTGGCAGAGCAAGTGGAGAAGGTTGTGAAGAAAGCATATGGTCTGCTAGCCTTTATAGGAAGGGGTATAGAGTACAAGAGTTGGCCTTTAATGTTGCAGTTGTATAAAACGTTGGTTAGACCTCATTTGGAATACTGCGTCCAGTTCTGGTCACCTTATTATCGGAAGGATGTGGAGACTCTGGAGAGAGTGCAGAGGAGATTTACCAGGATGCTGCCTGGTATGGAAGGTCTGAGTTACGAGGAGAGGTTAGGCAAATTGGGACTGTTTTCCTTAGAAAGACGTAGACTTAGAGGAGATCTAATAGAGGTGTACAAGATTATGAGGGGTATAGATAGAGGAAACAGGGTTAAGCTTTTTCCTAGGATGGACTCGAATAGCATGAGGGGTCACGGGCTTAGGGTGAGGGGGGTAAGGTATAATTTGGATGCTAGAGGGAGTTTTTTCACACAGAGGGTGGTGGGGGTATGGAATGTGCTACCAAGTAAAGTGATGGAGGCAGGTACTCTGGAGATATTTAAGAAATACTTAGATGGGCACATGAACAGAATGGGAATGGAGAGGTACAGAAAACTGATTTAAAATAGGGATCATGAACCTTGGGAGTCCCTGGGAAGTGTGTAAATAGATGATGATATTGATGTACTTGTTTTTATCCGACAGGTGCTTTGGTCCCAGGTCTTATGAAGAGAGGCTGAGGGATTTGAGGTTGTTTTCGTTAGAAAGGAGGCGGCTAAGAGGGGATCTTATCGAAGCATATAAGATGATTAGAGGTTTAGATAGGGTGGATAGTGATAGCCTTTTTCCTAGGATGGAGAAAGCTAGCACGAGGGGACACAGCTTTAAATTAAGGGGTGATAGTTATAGGACTGATATCAGAGGTAGGTTCTTTACCCAAAGGGTGGTTCGGGAGTGGAATGCCCTGCCTGCAGCAGTTGTAGATGCGCCAAGTTTGGTGGCGTTTTAAGAGGTTAGTTGATAAGTATATGGAAGAGAAGGGAATGGTTTAGTTTGGAGGGGCATTGCTTTTTATATTGGTCGGCACAACATCGAAGGCCAAAGGGCCTGTTCTGTGCTGTAGTGTTCTATGTTCTATACACGCGATGGGTCATGAGAGGGCTGCTCTTGGATTTTTTTTCGAGAGTATCCTAATGCTTCATGTCGTTAGTGTATGCTTGACCTGGACCATTTGATGGGCAACACGACAGCTCAGTGACTATCGCTGTGCTGTGCAGATACATGGATTTGCGCCTATGTCTGTGGGAGTTTGCGCATTCTTCCCATGCTTGCATGGGTTTTCTCCGGGTGCTCCTGTTTTCTCCCACATCCCAAAGATGTGCTCTTAGGCTAATTGGCAAAACAAATTCTCCCTAAATTGTCTCAAATTTGGTTTTTAATCCATATATCTATAAACATAGACAGGGATCACGGGTAGAGGTGGGAACATCGGGGTGGCGGCACAGGCTCGTTGGGCCGAAGGGCCTGTTTCCTGTGCTGTTTTGTTCTTTGTTCTTTATCATTGACAGATAAATCTTCTTTTCCTGTAATTTTATTTGCTGCTTCATTAATTATTCCATGTCACAAAAAACTTATTCTAAGTCTACGACCATAACATTTTATTCCTTGGCCTGATCTTTGACTCTTCCTTGGTATTCAATGCAACGAATCATAATATGCTCTTCTTCCTTTGTTCTTTTTCTTATAATTGTTTCTGCTACCTTCATGCGGACTGGTTTACAAGTCTTCAGCTCCAAAATGAATTGCCCAGTTTTCAAGGAACTTTCTTAGTAGCTCTTCCAAATTAACATCCTTGAAAGGAACAATTTGAGTTTTGTAACTTAATAGACATTTCTCACCATAAAGTAGATTTAATGATGAAGATGATATACACTGTTGTCACCCTATGCAATGTCCAGTTCCCTTGCATGCGAGGAATGCACTGGGAGCACCATCCATCATATAAAAATCAGGTCACCTTGAGGAGAAGGTCAGCTTATTGCAGTGCAGGTATTGTTCTGCTTTTATAAGTCTTTGCTTGAATTGATGCAGGGTAGAACGATATAACATTACAAACAGAAACTGGCCTTTTGGGACTCCTTGGCTGTGCCAAACCATTTTTTTGCCTGGTCCCACTGACCTGCACCTGGACCATATTCTTCTCATCCATGTACCTGTCCAAGTTTTTGTTAAATGTTAAAAATGAGCCTGCATTCACCACTTCATCTGGCAGCTCATTCCATACTCTCACCACTCTCTCTGTGAAGAAGCCGCCCCCCCCCCCCCCAATATTCCCTTTAAACTTTTCCCCCTTCATCCTTAACCTATGTCCTCTAGTTTTTTTTCTCCCCTAGCCTCAGTGGAAAAAGCCTGCTTGCATTCACTTTATCTATACCCATTATAATTTTGTACATCTCTATCAATCTCCCCTCATTCTACGTTCCAGGGAATAAAGTCTTGACCTATTCAACCTTTCTCTGTAACTTAGTTTCACAAGTCCCAGCAACATCCTTATAAACCTTCTCTGCACTCTTTCAACCTTATTAATATCTTTCCTGTAATTAGGTTATCAGATTTGCACACAATACTCTAAATTCAGTCTCACCATAACATTCTAAATTTTCTACTCAATACTTTGATTTATAAAAGCCAATGCACCAAAAGCACTCTTTACAATCCTATCTACCTATGATGCCACTTTTAGGGAATTATGTATCTGTATTCCCAGATCCCTCTGTTCTACTGCACTCTTCAGTGTCCTAGTGTTTACCTGGTATGTTCTACCTTGGTTTGTCCTTCCAAAGTGCAATACCTCACACTTGTCTGCATTAAACTCCATCTGCCATTTTTTCAGCCCATTTTTCTATCTGGTCCAAATCCCTCTGCAAACTTTGAAAATCTTCCTCACTGTCCACTACACTTCCAATCTTTGTATCATCAGCAAATTTGCTGATCCAATTTACCATATTATCATCCATTGATATAAATGACAAACAAGAATGGACCCAGCACTGATCCCTGTGGCGCATCGTTACTCACAGGCCTCCACTCAGAGAAACAATCCTCCACTACCACACTCTGGCTTCTTCTATTGAGCCGATGTCTAATCCAATTTACTACCTGTCCATGTGTATCTAGTGACTGAACTTTCCTAACTAACCTCCCATGAGGGACCTTGTCAAAGGCCTTACTGAAGTCCATGTAGACAACATCTACTGCCTTCCCTTCGTCCACTTTCTGGGTAACCTCCTCGAAAAACTCTAACAGATAAGTTGAACATGACCTACCATGCACAAAGCCATGTTGACTCTGCCTAAGAAGTCCTTGTCCATCCAAATATTTGTAAATCTTATCTCTTAGTACTCCTTCCAATAATTTACCTACTACTGACATCTAACTTATTGGCCTATAATTTCCTGGATTTTGAGCCTTTTTTAAACAACAGAATAACATGAGCTATCCTCCAATCATCCAACATTTCACCCATGGATACTGACATTTTAAATATATATGCCAGGGCCCCTGCAATTTCAACCCTAGTCCTCTTCAAGATCCAAGGGAATATCCTGTCTGGTCTTGGGGATTTATCTATTCAGATTTGCTTCAAGACAGCAAGCACCTCCCTTTTAATCCATATCGGTTCCATGATCTCCTTACTTGTTTGCCTTATTTCCATAGACTCCATGCCAGTTTCCTCAGTAAATACGGATGTAAAAAACCCATTTAATATCTCCCCCATTCCTTTTGGTTCCGTATGTAGCCGACCACTCTGATCTTCAAGAGGATCAATTTTATCCCTTACTATTCTTTTGCTTTAATATACCTGTAGAAGCTCTTAGGATTATCCTTTACCTTGACTGTCAAAGCAACCTCATGTCTTCTTTTAGCCCTCTTGATTTCTTTCTTAAGTAGTTTCTTACACTTTTTATACTCCTCAAGCATCTTATTTGTTCCTTGTAGCCTACGTCATACATCTTTCTCTTCTTTATCAGAGTTCCAATATCCGTCGAGAATCAAGGTTCCTTATTCTTATTCACTTTGTCTTTAATCCTGACAGGAACATACAAACTGTGTACTGTCAAAATTTCTCCTTTGAAGCCCTCCTACTTATCAATCACATTCTTGCCGGAGAACAGCCTGTCCCAATCCATGCTTTTTAGGTCCTTTCTCGTTTCTTTAAATTTGGCCTTTTTCCAGTTTAGAACCTCAACCCGAAGATTGGATCTATCTTTATCCATGATCAAGTTGAAACTAATGGCGTTATGGTCACTGGAACCAAACTGTTCCCCTACACCCACTTCCGTCACTTGTCCTAACCTATTTCCTATTAGGAGATCTAATTATTGCATCCTTTCTAGTTGGCACCTCTTTATATTGTTTTAGAAAATTTTCCTGAACATATTTTTCAAATTCTAACCCATCTAGACCTTTAACAGTTTGGGAGTCCCAATCTACATGTAGAAAATTAAAATCCCCTACCATCATAATTTTATATTTCCTGCAGTTGATTGCAGTTGGTATTTTATTCCAAAATTAATTTTTAAGCAGTGAAAGCAGTTATTTTCTTGATTTGCTCAAAAATAGTTGCAGAGAAAAAATGATGTTGAATTATTAAAGATATTGATCCTCAGCATAAGATTTAAAAATTACATCAGTTCTCCTCAACTTCTAAGTTCACCTCTGTATTCGTGTTGTTCTCAACTGGGACAATTTATAGTTCAATTTGTTCTGCGGTCAGTGTTAACATTCTTCTCTTAATTAGTTAGAAATTAACATTAAGTATTGAAAGACCTATTTCCTTTTCTGTACATAGCAGTTTAGGCTGATTTCCTTCTCAGGAAAGCTATTCAAGGTCAGTTGAAATTTCATTTCACATTTAGGCTCTCGTATGGTTGTTCCTAGTGAGTTACCACATAATAAGCTTCTGTGTATTTAACAGATGAAAAAGAGTTAACAACAAATGTTTAAATGTATATATTATGTGTATTATAATACACTGTTGATTTATTTACAAAATGTATACATTTGTACAGTATTTTAATAGAAAGATAATGTACAGAAAAACAATCGTTGACTAATTTCTGTTCTATACATTTATTTTAGATTATGCTTTTCCATACATAATTCTTGTCTTGTCCTTGGTAACTTTGGCTGTATACATGTCTGCTTCAGAAATACAGGTAAGTTAGAGCATTTCATTTTATCATAAATGAAATCATAAATTATCATAAATCAAAAGAATTGTAGATTTAATGTTTTTCAATATAACATGGTTTGGAAGACTTTTAACATTTCAGTTAAAAACATTTAAGTCGTAATAGCCCATAGGACTGTGATTTAAAGCTCATATTTTATAAATAGGGTATGTGCAGACAAAGGTTTTATTGTAAGAATTGTTATTAAACAACAGCTTAATGATTAGAAGCTTCGTAATGCTCAGTTTTTAGAAATCACCAAAGTGATAAGCGAGATCAGCTCCATCAATGGCTAAGAAGCAGTTTTAGGATGCTGCTGAATTATTGAAGTTCTGATTGGGGGAAACATATGGCATTTTTGATGCCATCTTCTCTCCGGTTCTATTAGAGATGCAAATCAAATGAAATGGGGTTTTATCACAGCAATAGATAAATATTTCAAATTAACTTAAAAATGTGTTCTTCACTAACAGACATACAAGGATCTGATCACCAAAAAGAAGAGATTGGTTGTCCTGTTCAGTCATTGGATGTTGCATGCCTATGGGATAATTTCAATTTCCAGATTAGATAAATTGGACCAAGATCTGCCTCTGCTGGCGTTAGTGCCTACTCCAGCACTTTTCTATCTTTTGACTGCTAAATATACAGAACCTTCAAGAATATTGTCGGAAGGTGGCAATGGACATTGAAAAAGGGACTTTTAGAAAATCAGTTAGAATTAACTGTTTCAAGCAATCTGAAACTAAATATCAGTATAATCATTGTCAAAATTACTGTCTGTATGCTATTGCTTGTTGAGTTAATGTGCAGTCTACATTGTAAGTATATATACTGTAATATTCTATTTACATGTTTTGACAATATAGCATTAAAATGCATAAAAGAGACTTTATTGGAGTAAGTTGAATACATCTCACATAGTCACTATGATTAATACAACTGTAAACTTCAACTTCTTTATCATCCTGTGGGGACAAAATATAAATGGTGAAATTTTGAAAAGATTTATCTCTTTGCAACTGCAGTTCTTCAAATTCAATCAATATTTTTCTTCCCTACTATTAATTTACTACTAATGCATTTCTGAATTTTTGCTATTACCAATGATTCTAAAGATTTCCTTGATCTCAGGAAAAAAACTGAATCAATTCTCCCTTATTGAACAATTTTTTTTCAGAAGTGCAATGCATTCAACATGCTGATTGGTAAGAAAGTGGGAGGAGCTGTCTAAACCGATCATTAATTTTCAGTTTCTTTCAGGGGTTGTCGATAATTTTAATAAAAAATCTTTTAGGTTGTCACAATAATAATCAATCCACATTTTCCGACTGTAATTTCGAGCTATGCATTTTCTAAGTGGTATATTTGCTGCTGTACCTATATCCAGTTGTTGGTTTTCTATTACTGGAGGTGAAGCCTCCAGAGGCAAGGAGATCCTCGACTATGCTTCAAATCACATTTTTGAGATTTAATATTTAAATATAATGTTTCTGAATCACAAAATTGTTATGGTGCAGGAGGAGACCATTGTGCCTGTACTAGCTCACCAAACAAGCATCATGAGTAAGTACCATTCTCCTGGCTTTTCCCCATGTTCCTGCACATTGTCTGAAAATTACTTTTTGAATGCCTCAATTGAACCTGTCTCCACCACACTTCCCGGCACAGCATTGCAGACCCATATCACTCGATGAAAAGAATGTTCCTCAAAAACATTTGCTTCTTTTGCAAATCATTTTAAATCTTTGCCTTGTTGCACTTGATCCTTTTAAGAAGATGGACAGTTTCTCCCTATGTGCTCTGTCCAGCTTCCCATGACTTTGAAATCTCTCTCAAATCTCTCTTAGCTTTCTTCTCTCCAAGGAAAACAGTCCCAAACATTCCAATCTATCCTCATAAGTGAATTTTTTTATCCCTGGAACTGTTCTTGTAATCTTGCCTGCACTCTGTCCTATACATTCAATCCTTCTCAGTGTGACATCCAGAACTATACAGGATATTTTAGCTGAGGTCTAGCTAGTGTCAAGTATAAATTCAACATAACCTCCTTGCTTTTGTACTCTATGCCCTATTAGTAAATCCCAGGATACAATATGCTTTATTAACTGCTCTGTCTACCAGTACTACCATCTTCAATGATCTATGCACACATACACCAAAATCCTTCTGCTCCGCTGTCTCTCTGTGTTCTTTCTCCCATGGCCTTATATTTCTCCATATTGAACTTCATCTGCCACCTATCAGCCCACTCTACCAACTTGTCTACAGCTTTTTGATGTTCTGCACTGTCCCCTCATAGTTTACAATGTTTCCAAACTTTGTATCACCTACAGACTCTGAAAGTGTCCCCTACACACCAAGATCTAAATCATTAATATATTATCAGGAAAAACAAGGGACCCAATACCAACACTTGAGGAATATCATTTGTAACCTTCCTGCAGCATGAAAAATATACAATGCCATTCCTCTCTGTTTCCTACTATTCAGCCAATTTTATATCCACATTGCTACTGTCCCTTTTATTCCATGAGTTATAACTTTTCTCAAGTCTGTTGTATGGCACCGAATCAAATGTCTTTGACAGTCCATACACGCAACATCAACAGCATTACCCTCATTGGTCCTTCCTGTTAACTTATCAAAAAATTCCAAGTAAGTTTAACATGATTTCTCCTTTGGAAATCTGAGCTGGCTCTTCCTAATCACATTTTTCCACGTGACAACTAATTCTATTTCAGGTAATTGTTTTGAGAAGCTTGCCCATAACTGATGTTAAAACAACTGGTCTGTAATTGCTGGGGCTATCCTTACAATCTTTGCACAAGGGCGTATCATTTGAATTCTCCAGTCCTCTGCCATCTCCCCTAATTCTAGAGAAGACTGGAAGATTATGGCCAGTACCCCTGTCATTTCCATTTCCTTTAATATCCTTGGATGCATCCCATCCAGTCCTGCTGCCTGTCAGCTTTCAGTACTGGCAGCCTATTCAACACTTCTTCATCAGTTCTGAACCCTTCAAGCGATACTTTCCTTGTCTGTCACCATGTTCTGGTAATATCTATTTCCCTGACAGACAGATGCAGACTATTCATTTAATACTTCAGCCATGCCCTCAGCCTCCACATGCAAATTTTCTTTTCAGTCCCAAATCAGCCCTCCCTTTTACTCAGAAAATCTTGAGATTCCACTTTATGTTGGCTTTGAATATTTTCTCAACCTTCTTATCTTCCTCCACTCTAAAGAGAAAAGCCCCACCTCCCTCAACCTTTCCTCATAAGACCAACCCTCCAAACTAGGCAGCATCTTGTCAATCTCCTCTGTACTCTCTCCAATGCTTTATCATCTCCCCTCTGAACTTTCTGTTATTCCTCTTAGTATTTTTCATCTGATGTGACCAGCACATTTTTTCTTCCTTATCTCCTTTTATCCAGGAAGTTTTGGGTTTGTTTGATCTTTTAAGGAACTTATCTTGGGACCATTTCTGTTTTTTTTAAAAGGTAGCTGATTACAAAGAACATAGAATAGCACAGCACAGTACAAGCCCTTCGGCGCTTAATGTTGTACCGAGCTGTGTCCAAATCTAAGATCAAGCTATCCCACTCCTTGTTATTCTGGTGTGCTCCACATGTCTATGCAATGGCTGCTTCAAACTTCCTAAAGTGTTTGACTCCACTATCACAGCAGGCAGTCCATTCCACACCCTCTGAGTGAAGGATCTACCTCGGACATCCTTCCTATGTTTCCTACCATGAACTTTATATACCATGAACCTAGGAACAGCTATCTCCATCCGAGGAAATAGTCTCTGCTCATTCACTCTATCTATCCCACTCATCATCTTATAAACCTCTAAGTTGCCTCTTATCTTCCTCCACTCTAAAGAGAAAAGCCCCACCTCCCTCAACCTTTCCTCATAAGACCAACCCTCCAAACTAGGCAGCATTTTGTAAATCTCCTCTGTACTCTCTCCAATGCTTCATATCCTTCTTAACGTGAGGTGACTAGAACTGAACACAATATTCCAAATACGGTCTCACCAATGTCTGGTATAAGTTGCAGCATAACCCCACAGCTCTTAAATTCCCTGTTAATAAATGCTAAAACACTATACACCTCCTTCACGGCTCTATCCACTTGAGTGGCAACCTTCAGAGATTTATGGATATGAACCCCAAAGATCTCTTTGTTCCTCCATATTCCTCAGAACCCTGCTGTTGACCCTATAATCTGCACTCAAATTTGTCGTAACAAAATTAATCACCTCGCACTAGAGTTAAACTGCATCTGCCACTTTTCTGCCCAGCTCTGCATCCTATCAATGTCTCTGCGGCCTGCAAGGGCTCTCTACCTCATCCACCACTCCACCAATCTTGGTGTCATCAGCAAATTTACTAACCCACCCTTCAGCCCCCTCTTCCAAGTCATTGATAAAAATCACAAATAGCAGAGGAGCCAGCACTGACTTGTGTGGTACACCCCTGGTAACTGGCCTCCAGTCTGAAAATTTTCCTTTCACCACCACCCTCTGTCTTCTATGAGACAGCCAATTACTTATCCAATCACCCAAATTTCCTTCTGTCCCACACCTTCTTCATGAGGCTGCCATGGGGAACCTTGTCAAATGCCTTACTAAAATCCATCTTCATCTACACACTTAGTTACCTCCTCAAAGAATTCAATCAAATTTGTGAGACAGAACCTACATGCTGATTATCCCGCATTAAACTGTATCTTTCCAAATTGTCAGCTACTACTTTTCCTGCAATAGCTTGTGTTCCAGTCTAACTGGCCCAACTCTGTTCTTGCCCCATTGAAATCAGCTCTGCTCCAGTTAATTATTTTTACTACACTTTGCAATACTGTCTCCTAAATGTTCCCCATTGCTCTTGATCTACTTGGCCAACTTTATTTCCAAGAACCA
This sequence comes from Sphyrna mokarran, assembly GCA_024679065.1. Taxonomy (NCBI): domain Eukaryota; kingdom Metazoa; phylum Chordata; class Chondrichthyes; order Carcharhiniformes; family Carcharhinidae; genus Sphyrna; species Sphyrna mokarran. The sequence continues at coordinate 42,528,188 of JAGIQG010000015.1, forward strand.
GGTCCTTTCTTGTTCAACTGGATACAGACTGCTGTAGAAAAGTTTCCTGAACATAATCTTGAAACTGTTGCCTGTCGATCCTTTATACTACCACTGTCCCAATCTACATTTGGGTAATTAAAGTCCCCTGTTAGAACTACACTATAATGTTTGCTTCTCTGTAATTTCCCTATAGATTTGTTCTTCTACATCCTTCTCACCATTTGGCAGTCTATAGACTACACTGAACAATGTAATTGCATCCCTTTTGTCCCTTAGCTCTTCCAAATCGATTCTGACCTTGAATTCTCTGGGACATTCTCTTTCTTCAGCTATAATTCTATATTCCACCCCCTCCCTCTTTTCTATCTTATCTGAACACATACCCAGGAATACTTAACACCCAGTCATACCTTTCCTTAAACCAGATATTAGTTTTTGCTATAACATCGTATTCCCACGTAATATATGCCTGTAACCTCTAATCTTAGTTACTTTGTGCTTTCGCATATACACAGTAACCCTAACTTAGACATCATTATTTGCACCCTTACATCAACTTTATTTATTAACTTTCTATACCAATGATTTCTGTCCCTTCTAGTATTTTGTGCATCCTGTATATCTAATATATCCTCTTGGTTCCCACACCCTTGCGGCAATAGTACAAGGCCTTGCAAGGTACTCAGGTCCCAGCTTGTACAGCTGCAATCTCCCCAGAACCTCCAGGAAGTGCTCCTGGAATCTAAAGTCCTCCCTCCTGTACCATTTTTTCAGCCACGTATTCATCTGCCTATTCCTCCCATTTTTGTACCCACATTTGTGTAACACTGGGAGTAATTTAGAGATTAACACATTTGAGATCCTGCTTATTTGTTACCTGCCTGGCTAAGTTCTGATTGCAGGACCCTATTCCTCCTGCTACTTGAATCATCGGTACCAGTGTGCATTACAACCACTGTAGTGCTCGTCTTGCCCCTCTGTGACATCCTTGATCCTGGCACTAGGGAGGCAACATACAATCCTGGAATCATGTCTACAGCTGCAGAAACAACTGCCTGTTCCCTTCGTAATGAATTCCCCTATCGTTCTAGCTGTTCCCTTTACACTTCCTCCTCTCTTGTACAGCCACGCCATCCAAGGTACCACAAACCTGGCTCTGACTGCTCTTGTCTGAGAACTAGGACCCGCACCAACTTCCAAAACAAAACAAAACAAAGTGAGGCCTCAGGAGGCTCCTGCATTACCTGCCCATTTCTCTTTGACTGTCCAGTGAACAAATAAAATCAGGTAAGCATATTCTTGAGAATTTGGTAACAAAATGTTTTAAATGAATATATTTTTCAAGAACTCATGGGCCTCAGGATCAAGAATGTCACAGAGGGGCAAGACGAACACTACAGTGGTTGTAGTCCACGCTGGTACCAATGATTCAAGTAGCAGGAGGAATAGGGTCCTGCAATGGTAATGATGGCACTGCCACTAGTACTGCTGCCTCACAGTGCCATGGACCCTGGTTCGATTCTGGTCTTAGGTCACTGTCTGTGTGGAGTTTGCACATTCTCCCTGTGTCTGTGTGGTTTTCCTTCAGATGCTCCAGTTTTTTTCCACACTCCAAAGATATGCGGGTTAGGTTGATTGGCCATGTTAAATTCACCCTTCACATCAGGGAGATTAGCAAGAGTAAATGTATGGGGTTACAGAACAGGGCCTTGGTGGGATTGTGGTTGATACAAACTGGATGGGTCAAATAGCCTCCTTCTGTACTGTAGGAGTTCTATGATCTATGTAACCTATGGTCACCAGACATTTTAAGGGAGGTCATGTGCCCCTTGGGAGAGATAAGCTACACTTCGGGTTTCTTAAAAATAGACTTGAAAGTATGTACAAAATACATAAACTTACTGGAACTGTCAAGGGAACTGTGAAAGTTGTCAAGTCATTTAAAACTTGCCTTTTAAATATTTTAAAAAAATCCATCTGTAGTGTTGCTTAAAAAGTCTGTACTTTTTTTACCCTGCCTGAGGGTGAACATTACAGGATTGGCACTACATGACTGGTTTAATAAATTTTCATTATCATAACTCTTGGCATTTTTGTACCTGGCTTGGGTTTGCAGAGCTGGGAATTGTCTTGACTCCGTGCAGTTGACCCAGAAGTGAAAATTCAGACCATAGTATTCAAATTAAAATGTAGTTAGTAACAATGTTTTCTTACCCATATAATGTAACATCATTGTAGTAATTTGATTTGTTTTTTGCATCTTTCTCTGCTTTCTTCTGTGATTTAAAGACAAAATAAAATTCAATATGTGCTTAATCTAACTAAAAGTAATTTTAATCAAAATTTACCTGTGACCTACCAATAGAAGACGTGGTTCCAACAAAGGATTGCAATTTACTTAAATACTCCTTGAGCTGATCACGAATGCTGCCAGACTTCTGCTTTCTGTAGTTGATTTTCTTCATCACTTCATCTATGACATTTAGTACACTCTGTTCACACTCTCCATGCTCCTGCAAAAGTGACAAGCAACAACACCGTTTGTGAAATCTATGGGCAGGATTTTCTGGCTGCACTCACCCCATTGCGGGAAAATCCCACCCAAGGTCAATGGAACTTTGGTCTGCCCCTAATCCACTCTAATGCCTGCGGTGGGCGGAACAGGAAAACTCACCCCATGTCATTGTAATATTTACATTAAATAGAAAATAAATACATATAAAAATAAATCCTTGTCACTAGCTACCTTTTGAATGCGCTTATCCAATGACCAGTTTTTCAGAAGCTCATCTAAAAACAAAAAAAAAGTGAGCTTTAGTATAACATTGGTAGGCAGCATTCCTTGTAGAATTAAGAATAAACAGTTTTAAAAACTTTTTGAAGCAGGTCAATGCACGCAAATGTGCTGAAATCCAGTGCTTAATATACACTGGAGGTACAGTGATTAAATTGTGCATGACTGTTGCTTAAAATGTCAGTAATATATGCCTATGTAAGAAAGAAGCTAGTGCCAGCAAAAACTGGAGCATTTCATTTATGGAACAGCAAGTTACATAATTCATACATCCAAAATCAAAATGTTTTCTTAAATTCTGAAATCCATTTCAAATATAGCTGACAAAGAAGGGGCTTGACTTGTTTGTTTTACACAAAACATTTTAGATACACATAGAACTTTAAAATGTTTTATTTCATTATTAATGAAATTATTTACATCCAAATACCTAAGCTTTAATAATCCAAGTTTGCATCATAATTATTAATTTGCGGGGGAAATATTTAAGAATATGAACTGGCTATAATTCAGTCATAAAGAGCTAATGATTTGATTTTTAAACATTGGAACGAAAACCATTACTGTGAGTTGTGTTAACTCATTTTAAAAATGTTTTTATGCACCATAAATGATTTGGAATTCTGCATCCTGTTGTTTTTTTGCTGCTTTTTGCTTTTTTTCTTGGTCATTGAGTAAGGCCACAGTCTTCACCAGATGGAAGTTGCACTGCCAATGAAAAACAAGGAAAAGTTAATTCAGGTATGCTGTTGTTAAACTGTAGTGTTTTCAGTGTAATCAGAACTAAGCCAAGTCCTGCATGTTTTCCCAGATGACTCATTGATGGTGTTTAGGAACAGGAACCCAGACCCAATCTCTTCTTAACTACTTGCATTGGTATCAACTCCAGTGCTCCATAACTGCCTGACTTGCAACAGCAGATTCTGCAACATTTTTCTTCTTTCTGTTACTATATGGTTTAACTTACAGTGTCATACAGGAATAGTTTTTCTTTGATATCTTGAAGAAATTAAGCTGTATAAATGTTCGAAATATAGTTACTTATATATGGAAAACATTGCTCTTTACTCACCAGTTTCAGTTTGCAGTTTTCTATCTCAACACGTTCAAGTCTTCTACTTGTCTCATAAATATCTGCTTCCATCAATTTTATTTGCTCAGCAGTATTTACAACTTGGTGATAGAGGCTGGTCCGTATTGTAGACAACAAAGCTTTTAGTTCCGGCTGATGACAAAGATCAATACAATTAATGTACAAATGCATAATATATCTAACATATGATATCATGATATACTTGCTACTTTTCAATGACTAAAAAATTTCATTTCACAACATGAAATGGCCCAGAACTTGCTGCATTAAGATATCTCAAGGCTTGATGCCATAAGTATAAATTGATAATGAATGGGGTAGCACAGTCAATGAAGAGTGCAGGAGGGCATGCTAGCAGCAGCATCATGCATCAACCTGGTGAAGCTATAATACATGACTACCTGCATGCCAAACAAGGTAAGAGCATGCTCTAGACAGCTAAGATCCAGTCATGAACCTTAGTGAACTCACTAGAGATAGAAGATCCATAAATATCCCGATCCTCAACAATGGGGGAGCCCAGCACATCAGTACAAAAAACAGAGCTGAAGCATTTACAACAAGTGCTTGATCTATCTCGACCTATTCGAGGGGGTGGATGGGGGTAAGGCAGTTGATGTGGTATATATGGACTTTAGTAAGGCGTTCGATAAGGCGGCCCATGGAAGGCTTCTGCAGAAAATGCAGATGTATGGGATAGAGGGTGATTTAGCTAATTGGATTAGGAATTGGCTAGCAGATAGAAGACAGAGGGTGGTGGTTGATGGGAGATATTCATCGTGGAGTTCGGTGACAAGTGGTGTACCTCAGGGGTCTGTTTTGGGGCCCCTGCTGTTTGTAATTTTTATAAATGATCTGGATGAGGGTATTGAAGGATGGATTAGTAAATTTGCGATGACACTAAAGTCGGTGGAGTGGTAGATAGTGAAGAGGGGTGTTACAGTTTGCAGAGAGACTTGGACAAGTTGCAGAGCTGGGCCGAGAGGTGGCAAATGGAGTTTAATGTGGAGAAGTGTGAGGTAATGCACTTTGGCAGGAATAATAAATGTGTAGAGTATAGGGCTAATGGTAGGGTTCTTAATAGTGTTGATGAACAGAGGGATCTTGGTGTATATGTGCATAGATCCCTGAAAGTAGGCAGTCAAGTCGATAAGGTTGTTAAGAAGGCATACGGAGTCTTAGCTTTTATTGGTAGGGGGATTGAATTTCGGAGCCGCAACGTCATGTTGCAACTGTACAAAACTCTAGTGCGGCCGCACTTGGAGTATTGTGTGCAGTTCTGGTCCCCACATTATAAGAAAGATGTGGAGGCATTGGAGAGGGTACAGAGGAGGTTTACCAGGATGTTGCCTGGTATGGAGGGCAGGTCTTATGAAGAGAGGCTGAGGGATTTGAGGTTGTTTTCGTTAGAAAGGAGGCGGCTAAGAGGGGACCTTATTGAAACATATAAGATGATTAGAGGTTTAGATAGGGTGGACAGTGATAGCCTTTTTCCTAGGATGGAGAAAGCTAGCACGAGGGGACACAGCTTTAAATTAAGGGGTGATAGTTATAGGACGGATATCAGAGGTAGGTTCTTTACCCAAAGGGTGGTTAGGGAGTGGAATGCCCTGCCTGCGCAGTTGTAGATGCGCCAAGTTTGGTGGCGTTTAAGAGGTTAGTTGATAAGTTTATGGAAGAGAAGGGAATGGTTTAGTTTGGAGGGTCATTGCTTTTTTTTTCAGAATTGGTTGGCGCAACATCGAAGGCCGAAGGGCCTGTTCTGCGCTGTAATGTTCTATGTTCTATTCCAGAGGTCCTCCGTTTCACATATACCAGTCTTCAACCAATTCAATTTACTACTGGAAATATCATTAAATGCTGAAAGCACTGGGTGCTGCGAAGTTATGGGACCTGACAATATTCTGGCAATGGTATTGAAGATTGTGCCCCAGTACTTGCTGCACTCCTTGCCAAACAGTACTGTTGCTGGAATACTGTCAGAAACAACTAGAACACTGGCATCTACTTGGCAAGGCAACGCGGAAAACTGCTCAGGTATGTCTTATACACAAAGCAGGACAAATCCAACCCAGCCAATTACTGCCCTATCAGTCTACTCTAAATCATAAGTGATGAAAAGGGGTCATCAGTGCTGTGAAATGACATTTGCTTATCAATAACTTATTCACTGATGTTCAGTTAGGAATCTGCCTGAATCACTCAGACCTGATCTCATTACAGCCTTAGTTCAAAGAAGGACAAAAAAGCTGGAGTCTAAATGTGAGATAAGTGTGACTACCCCTGATATAAAGGCAATATCTAACAGAGTATGACACAGAGGAACCTAGCAAAACTCAAGTCAATAGGAATTTGCAGACCCAGCACAAAGGAAAATGGTTGGACAAAACAGCCTGCTTGATTCGCACCGTATCCACACATTCACTCATTCCACCACTGACACACAGTGATAACAGTGTGCATCATCTATAAGATATACTGTAGAAAATCACCAAGGATCCTTAGTCAACATTTTCCAAATCATCTACCACTACTATCTAGAAGGACAAGATGCATGAGAACATTGCCACATGGACATTCCTCTCCAAATTACACACCATTTTGACTTGGAAACAGATCACTGTTCCTTCAGTGTCACTGGGTCAAAATCCTGAAACCTTCTCCCTAATAGCACTGTGGGTGTACCTACACCACATGGATTGCAATGGTTCAAGAAGGCAGCTCACTACCAGCTCCTCAATGGTAATTATGAATGGCAATAAATGCTGGAGTCAGCAACGCCCACACCCCATGAATAAAGAAAAAACAATGATGCAGCTGTGACTATTTAGGTCCAATGATCTTTTTTCCATAACATTAAATAATTGAGGGAACAATGGAAATGGAAATATGATTAAAGTCAAAGAGAATTTAAGAAAGATTAGGAGAGATATGATAGACAAATTGAATTTTAAAAATTTCTAAAAATAACTTACTATGTATGAGAGTAAAAGTTCACGTTTCTTTTCTGGCTTCCCAGAACGGAATGGTATTTCAGGCTAAATATCAGGCCAGTACAAAACAATTCAGTAGCTTTAAATGGCTGAAAAGGAGCCTAATTCGTCTCAACAGTGTAAATCAAGCAATTTAATGGCAGCTGGCATTTTTTTTGACAAGGCTAAAGGCTGAGCATCACAACTGGACCAGAAGCTTGGGATTTGGAATGGTCGGCATATCCCTTCCTTGCTACAAAAGGCTCAGTTTTGTTTGATACACGAACAATGGTTAGCAACATGAACTTCCAAGCAAATTCTTACTATAACCTTTTTTTAACTATGTAACCAGCTGATTTATTGCTTCATATTTTAAAATGTGCTTATATTAGTTAATTTTATAACCACTGAAATTCTTTTCTGTTATATAAAATATTCATAGTTCTTTAAGTCAAAGCCTTTTACAAAACAGGATATTAAGGATTAAAAATTGCTAGGTTGAACTTGTATAGATTTGACTCTATTATTTTATAAATGCCCATCTGTTGCCTTTGAACAGGATGGCCTGTTAGATCTTTTCATAAGGTATAAAAGTCAACTACATTGCTGTGAATTTGGAGTCACATATAGGCCAGACTAGGTAAGGATAGCACATTTCATTCCCTCGAGGGCATTAGTGAAACAGATAGGTCATAAATTGATATTAGTTTTATGGTTATCATTTGATTTGATTTATTTCCGGTTTTTTTTTATTGAATTCAAATTTCACCATCTTCATATTGGGATTTGAACCCAGACACTCAGAGCATGTGGTCTCTGGATTACTAATCCAGTGACAGCACTTCTATGCCACCATCTTCTCTCCTGAGCTTCTCTCATAATTTTACAGCAAATCTTTGCTCCTTTTCTGGCAATCAGGAAAACCCAAACATTTTTATCCATTGATAAGTTGTTTGCCAAAATACCAACCTTCACACAATCTAAACTTCACTGCATATAACTGGAAGCTACATCATCAAGTAAAGTGCATTTTAGAAAGATTTTTATTTCACAGTTACAACTCTTCAGGAAGCTCCATTATTAGAAGTACTGACAATGGCAAAGACACCGAATATACTCTGGATGTGGGATTTCAATACAGTTGGATAGCAAAACTATAGATTATGCTGACTGAATCCTGAAAGATAGGAGGGAATTCTCTGGCCTCCCAGCTGCATGTTTCTCAGCAGCGGGAAGTGGCACGCTGTTCGCTGGTGGCGGGATCTCTGCTCCTGCCGCTTTCAATGGGATTTCACACTGATATCACCTTATGTTGCTGCGAAACCTATGGGAGGGATGTGCTGCTGGCAGGGCTAGAGAATTCCACCAGAGTTGGAGAACTCCCCCCGTTGCTGCTAGACTGGGCTCCTGTAGGGAGGAGGGTAAGGGAACGAAAGGGAAGAACCCACTGGACCATACATACATTCACCAATTCACCTGTTGCAGATGCATCTACCTTTGACAGTAATGGCAATAATGACACATCCTTGTGGAGGTGAAGTACTGTCTTTACATAAAGATACGCTTGTGACACTACCACAGTACTAAATGGGATACATTTTGAGCAAATACAGCAACTCAAAACTGGGCATCCACAAGACGTTGTTGGTCAGCCACAGAAGCAAACTGTATTCAACTGCAATCTGTAACCTCATGACCAAGTATATCCTCCACTCTGCCATTACCATGAAGCCAGGAGATCAACTCTGGTCAAAGAAAAATGCAGGACGAGCAAGCAGTAACAACAGGCATACTTAAAATTAAAGTGTCAATCTATTACAATACACAATTATTTGAATGACAAATAAGAAGCATGCGATAGACAGAGATAAGTGATTCCACAACCAATGGATCAAATTTAAGCTCTGCAGTCATGCCACATGAAGTCATGAATGACGGTGGATAATTAAACAACTCACTGGAGGAGGATACTCTACAAATATTGATCCTTGATGGGGAGCCCAGTGCATCAGTACGAAACATAAAGCATTTTTAATCATCATAAACCAAAAGTGCTGAAAAGATGAAACGGAGGTCCCCAGCATAATAAATAATAGTCCTCAGCCAATTTCATTCAATCCATGTGATAATTAAGAAATGGCTGAAGGCACTGGATACTGCAAAGGTTTGGATCCTGATGGTACTTGAGCAGTAGTACAAAAGACTCATGCTCCAGAACTAGCTGTGTTTCTAGTCAAGCTGTTCTCATATAGCTGTAACATTAGCATATACTAATGTGGAAAATTGCCTACAAAAAGCAGGACACATTCAGCTCAGCCTATTACTGCTCATTCAGTCTACTCTGGATCATGAACAAAGTGATCGAAAGTGTCATCGATAGTGCTGTTGAGGAGTAATTTATAAAACAATAATTTGTTCACTAATGCTCAGTTTGGGTTCCACCAAGGCCACTTATCTCTTACCTCAAACCAAAATGCACTAAAGAGGTAAGGTGAGAGTGATTGCCCCTGGAATCAAGGCAACAATTAACTGAGCTCTAGCAAAGCTGTTGTCCAAATGGAAACCGAGGGAAAACTTTATGCTGGACTCATACTCATAAAGAAAGACATTGTTGGATGTCACTCACCTTAATTCCCAGAATATCAGTGCAGGAATTCCTCAGAGCAGTGTCCTAGGCCCTACCACCATCAGTCGCTGCATCAATGAGCTTCCCTCCATCATAAGGTCAGAAGTAGAGATATTCATTGATGATTGCACACTGTGCACTACTCAGATACAGAGGCAATCCATGTCCATTTGCAACAGAGAGCTGGACAACATTCAGGCTTAGGCTTGTAAGTGGCAACTAATGTTCGTGCCACACAAATGCCAGGCAATGACCATTTCCAACAAGAGAGAATCCAATGACCTCTCGATGACATTCAATAGCATTAGCATCATTGAATCCCCAGTCAGAAGTGTGATGGAATACTCTACTTACCTAGATCAGTGCAACTCCAACATCTCAAGAGGTTCAACAACATCCAGGCAAAGCAGGCTGCTTGATTAGCACCCAATCACCACCTTAAATATCCAATCTTTCCACCACTGATGCACAGTGATGGCAGTATAGACCATCTAAAAGATGCATTGCAGCAACTCATCAAGGCACCTTCAACAACACTTTTTTCCAAAATAGCAATCTTTATCATCTAGCAGATCCATGGAAGCACCTCATCACCTGCAAGTTCCCCTTCCAAACTCAACAGTTTTTATTTATTTCCATGGTAGGAGGACATGTATTTTGCCATTAGCAGACAAAACTCCAGAGTCCAAATTATTATAAAATCTAGCATTGATATGGACAATTCTTTGGGACTGGTCATTCAATGAACTGTAGCTTATTTTTAATGAAATTTTGAGGGATTACTTAAATAATTTGTGCCAAAAGCATACCTTGCCCAGATTTGCAAATTTCTCCTTGCTAATATCTGGATTATTGTGCCAAAACTGGGAGAGCAGTTTTGTCCATAGATTTGTCAAGCAACAACTTGGCAGAATCATACTACAGATCCATATCTATCAGCCAATGAACATGAATCAAAGGAAGTCAGTATGTAGGTATAGCAAGCAATTTGGACAGCAGATGCAACGTGAATTTTTACTACCAAGGGACTGATACACAAGAGTAGAAAAAATTTATTCAATTTATACATCTAATTGATCAAACCATACTAGGAGTATTGTGCAATTTTGATCTTTCCTATGTTTCAAAGTTGAGTTTGTGAAGTTGGAATTTGATATTGGTAAAGATATAAAAAATTCTAAAAATGCTAGAGGGAAAAACATTATGGTGTCCCTTTAAAAGTTGGTGTTTTGTTTCAATACTTGGAGATTTAAAATGTAAAGTATGTACAGAGTTCAAGCTGAAATATTTGTATTAAAAAGTTAAGCAGTAGTCTTGACAAAACAACTTGGTTTTTTAAAAATTTAGCCCAATCAATTTAAAGCAAGCACTCAGCTACCAGCAACCTATATAATTTTAATTTGGTGGTGTTGACAACATCAGACCAATCCTATTGTAAGAAAATTGATCAAAGGGAGTGCAAGGGAGAACAAAGAGCAACAGAAGAACTGGAACCTCTCAAGCCACAACAGAGAGAGAGCAACTCAACTCTACCAACTTCAGATATGTCTTAAGAGAAGGCACTAACTAGTGAAAGGTACCAAATCAGAAAGAACTTACAGATAGAGGAATCAACAAAAGAACTCCAAAAGTTTCTTTGGTTAATGAGTGTTGTATTTACTTGAACAGTATTCCATTAGAATTTTATTTTGTATGTTTCTTGTTTAATTAAAGTTCCCTATTAGTTAAATAAGTGAATTGTTAAAATGTTCATTTTAAAGCAAGTATCAGGTATTTTTTGTGAATTAACTACTAAATATTACTGAAGAACAGATCACACAATCCCATACTTTTAACAGATTACAAGGTGAGGTATTCCTCTTTGGGAATTCGACGTTACTTCTCAAAAGGGGGTCAACCTCTGCATCATAACACCTAAGGAAGGATATACTTGCTGTAGAAGGAATGCAATGAAGGTTCTGTTCATTGGCTCCAGGGATCAGGGAATTAGCCTATGAAAAGACCAGATTTATGTTCCCAGGAACTAGAAAACGAGTGACCTAATTGGAACATAAAATTCCTGAAGGGTTTTACATGGTATAATACTAGCAAAATGTTTTCTTTGGCTGGGAACATAGAACATGGGGTCACAGTGCCAGAATAGGGGATCAGACATTTAGGACTAAAAGGACGAGAAATTTCTTCACTCAGCACCTTGGTGATGAGATTTGCTGGGGCTCTTGAGGAGGGTTTAAACTAACTTGGTTGGGGCATTGGGAACCTGAACACAGATTAAGAAGGAAGAGAAGCTAAACTAGAATAGAAGGCATGGAAGGTCAAGGAATCAAAGGAAAATAGATAAGCAACAAAAGAGTTTTCAGCAAATTGTAATGAATAAGGCAGATGGCCTAATGCCACAGATATTTGCAAATTTGTCATCACAGCTATTATAGAAATGTAGTTTAAAGAGGAGATCCCAGAGGATTGAAGAGTAGCCAATGTTGTCCCTTTGTTTAAGAAGGAAAGCAAGAATATTCCAGGTAATTACAGGCCGGTGAACCTTACATCAGTGGTAAGGAAATTATTGGAGACGATTCTTCGAGGCAGGCTTTATTCGCACTTGGAAATAAGTGGATGTATTAGTGAGAGACAACATGATTTTGTGGAGAGGAAGTCATGTCTCACAAACCTGATCGAGTTTTTCGAGGAAGTGACAAAGATGATAGATGATGATAGGGCATGGATGTTGTCTATATGGATTTAAGTAAGGCCTCTGACGAAGTCCCTCATGGCAGACTGGTGCAGAAGGTGAAGTTGCATGGGATCAGAAGTGAGCTGGCAAGGTGGATACAAAACTGGCTGGGTCAAAGAAGACAAAGGATAACAGTGGAAGGAGGCATTTCTGAATGGAGGGCTGTGACAAATGCTGTTCCTCAGGGATCAATGCTCAGACCTTTGATGTTTGTAATATGTAATGATTTGGAGGAAAATGTAACTGGATTGATTTGTAAATTTGTGGATGACACAAAGATTGGTGGATTTGTGGATAGCAATGAGGATCATCAGAAGATACAGCAGGAATTGGGGAAGTCGATGTTACTTCTCAAAAGGGGGTCAACCTCTGCATCATAACACCTAAGGAAGGATATACTTGCTGTAAAGACTTGAGCAGAGAGATGGCAGATGGAGTTTAATCTGGACAAATGTGAAGTAATGCATTTTGAAAGATCTAATACAGGTAGGAAATATCTAGTAAATGACTGAACCCTTAAGAGTATTGATAGGCAAAGGAATCTGGGTTTTTAAATACACAGATCACTGAAAGTAGCAATGCAGATGGAGAAGGTAATCAAAAAGGCACATGGCATGCTTGCCTTCATCGGCCAGGGTACTGAGTTTAAAAATTGGTAAGTCATATTGCAGCTTTATAGAACCTTAGTTAGGCTGTACTTGGAATATAGTGCTCAATTCTGGTTGCCACACTACTAGAAGGATGTGGAAGCTTTGGAGAAGTTACAGAAAATATTTACTAGGATTTTGCCTGATATGGAGGGTATGAGGAGAGTTTGGAGAAACTTGGTTTGTTCTCATTGGATCAACGGAAGTTGAGGGGAGACCTGATAGAAGATTATGAGAGGCATGGGCAGAATGGATAGTCAGAAGCTTTTTCCCAAGTGGGAGAGTCAATTACTAGGGGGCATAGGTTTAAGGTGTGAGGAGCAATGTTTAAAGGAGATGTACAAGGCAGATTTTTTACACAGAGTAGTGGGTGTCTGGAACTTGTTGCCAGAGGAGGTAATGGAAGCGGATACGATAGTGACTTTTAAGGGCCGTCTTGACAAGTACATGAATAGGATAGAAATAGAGGGATATGGTCCCCAGAAGGGTGGGGGTTTTAGTCAAGTCAGGCAGCACGGTCAGTGCAGGCTTGAAGAGCCGAAGGGCCTGTGCCTGTACTGTAATTTTCTTTGTTCTTTGTTTTGAATGGCAGCTGTGGTAACAGGGCTTCTTAATAGTATAGAAAGATAAAAATAAAGGAAGAGAGTTGCAATATTGGTTGAATAATCACAGCTGTGAAGAGGGATAAAATTCTAGAAGGAGAAATTCCAAATGAAGCCGAATGGGTTGAACGTAAGCACTAATCAGAGGCCATCACATTGCTGGGAGCCTATACTTCAGAACCCCAATTTTCAGAGAGAAAAATAAGAGCAGATTGCTGAAAGGATAGAAACCAAATAGTACTAATCATACAGTATTTATTAAAATATCTTCAGGAAAGCTTTTTTAGCCAGTACTTGGCAAACTCAACAAGGCTAGGGGGAGCTTGGGACATGGTTTTCGGGAATGAATTGGCAGGTGGAGGTGAAATCAGTGAGACAGCATTTTTGTGATGATGAACACAATTCAATTGGATATGGAGTAGTTATGGAAAAGAAAAAGGATAGACCATGAGTAAAAGTTTTAAATTGGCAAGGACAATTTCACTAAGTTGAGTTGTGATTCGGCAAAAGTTGGGACCAGGTGCTTGAAGGTGTTAGAGGGATAAATTCAAGTAGGAGCTGTTTACAATGAATATGTTCCCACAGAATAAAATGATGGGAGTTCAGTTGACAATGTTATAAAGTGGCACTTGTTTGCCAATAACGTTCACCAATGCACAATTTGAGTTCAGACAGGACTACTCGGCATCAGATATCATTGCAGCCTTAGTCCAAACATGGACATAAGAAGTGGCAGTGATTATCCTTGATGTCAGGATAGAATGTGATTATGTGGTGCCAAGGAATCTTTCTCTTATTGAAGTCAAGGAGGATCAGGAGGAATACTCTATTGGCTTGTGTTATACCCAGCCTAAAAGGACAATGCATATGCTTATTGAAGGCCAAACATTTCAGTCTTAGATATTACTGCAGGGCAGTGTCCTACGACCAAATACCAGTTGCTCCATCAATGAACTTCCTTTCAACATGAGCGGGTAAGCTTGTTCAATTCAATTAGCAATGAAGCAAACAATGTCTACAAGAACTAGTCAATGTTCAGGCCAGGACTGATAAGTGGCAAATAATATGTGCATCACAGGAAGAGTCAGGCAATGATTATAGGCAAAATCTTACCCAAAAATAACAAATGTCAGGATCTGACTGAAAACCGGTGTGTTTTTCTCCGGAGGAACAGGCAAATTTTCTCACCATGCCCTATGAACACTTTGTCACAAAAAAACAGCACTGGGCTGTGTTTCACGCCATCATGTTGAGGAGTGGAGCCTTAACATAGCGCTCAAACCGGCTATACCTGTCTCCTTACCCCCTTGCAATCAATGCCAGCATAACCCTCCCTACCCCTCTCCAACCCCACACAGTCAATGCAGCCATTGGGTCTCCTTCCCCTCCCCCCTGCCTGCCTACCCCAAAAGTCACCCCTCCACTATCACAAAAAGTTATTGCCTGTATCCCCACAGTTTCCAAGTCCGCTCCCTCCCAAGACCACAAATAAACAAGTCATTGCACGAGGCTCCCACTAGGTCTGCTCTGGCACTGTTCCCTGTCCCAGTTTGACACTGCAGGTTGGTTGATACCAGTGTGGTAGTGCCAATCCATACCAGGGGCAATGCCAGATCCCTTTTTGACCATGTCCCTCTTTCCCGGGACTATACTCACTGTTTTGGGGGGGGATCCCCACAGCAGGTTCATGACTGGGTGAACCGGTTGCAAATCAGTGAATGAGGTTTGAAAATACGACTAGGATAGACATACAGAAGTTGGGTTGGGGGGGATGGTGGCGGATGCCTGATAAATACATTTTAATAAATTTAAAGTACTTACCAGGCATCTGCCAACATTAAAATGAGGTCCTTACCCATTGTGGGTACAAACCTCACTACATCATCGGAGAGGTGCAGGGAAAATTGCAGAGCAGGAGGGAAAATCATAGAACTCGATCCATCTGGAGAGAATCATGTCTCATGATTCTGGTTTTGCAGTCCACTTCACCATTCCCTTTGATGGCAAACACGGGCTGAAAATTGCTCCCTATATCTAACATCTCTCCTTGACATTCAAGGCATTACTATTATCATATTCCCAACTATCAACATCCTGGAGACTCCACTGATTAGAAAATTAACTACATAAATACCATCGCTAAAAGAACAGGAGAGGCTAGAGTATTTTCAAGTTCACCATGTCACTAATTACGATATCACTGCTTTTCATAACTGCTAGGTTAAAATCCTCAGACACATAACTAATAGTACTGTTTGAGAATAATTTCATCACATTGTCTGCAGTGATTGAAAAGGCTGTTCACCAACCCCTCAGAGCAGGAATAAATAAATGTAAAAACATGCAAATTGCACTTTCATTCTGCTGTATCACAGAAAAATTGATTTGAATAACAATGAGGTGTTATAATGCTGGTAAATATATTAATACATGTCATATATTTCCCACAAAGATAATTTTAATACAACTTTTAATGTAATTTCTTTTTTTACATAATTTTTACATTTTACATAAAATGGGAACAAAAAACTGCTTCAACACAATCATCAATAAAGATAAGAGGGAAAGGTAAGGGGAAGATACATTTTGCTAATAAGAATGAGGAGAGGTAAATGAAGGGTACTATCATAAAGTTGGTGCAGGAACAAAGAGATCTGGGAGTATTATATTACAGATTGTTGAAGGTGGCAGGACAGGTTGAGAAAGTAGTTAATAAGGCATGCGGGATTCTGGGCTATATAAACAGAGGCACAGAGCATAAGGAAATTCTGATGAATTTTTATAAAACACTGATTTGGCCTCAATTTGAGCATTGTGTCCAATTCCAGATGGCATATTTTAGAAAGGATGCAAAAACTTTGCAGAAGGTGCAAAAAATTATTACAAGAATGGTTTCAAGGATGAGAGACTGATATTATGTGGATAGACTGGAGAAGTTGGGGACGTTCTCCTTAGTGAATACAATGTTGAGAGGAGATTTAATTACATGGTCCAAAATAATGAGAAATATGAATAGGATAGAAACTGCACCCACTGGTGGAAGGTTTGAGAACCAGAGGAAATCAATTTAAGATGAATGGCAGAAGAACTAAAGACGACCTGAGGAGAAGAAATTTTTACTTTATACAGTGAGTGGTTCGAAGTTGGAATGGACTAACTGGGACTGGTGGAGCCAGAATCAATGATGGCTTTCTGAGGGGAACTGAATAATTATAATAAGTTCGAAAATTTGCAGATCTGTGCAGAAGGGCAGAAGAGTAGAACTACTGTACTTGCTTTTTGCAGAGAGCCATTACAAATCCAAAAGCCATAATGGCCTCCTTCATTAGTCTAAATTTAAGTCAACACAACTGCAAATTAATGTGACAGGAAACAGGTAGGCCAAATAGTTACCTTAGTTTGGCTTTATTAATTCCTAGACTACTGTATCATTCCAGGAAAAGAATCAGAATTTTGAAGCTCATATAACCAAGTAAACACATAGCTGATGTTACAATAACCAGTGAAAGGTTTAAATTAATTGAAAGTTCTGAATGTCACTTATCCAGTATTTACAGCTGTAATATGAATATTACCTTAGACGAAAGAAGGATTGCAGTTTTTGTCTTTAAGTGGGCAATACTGTTGTCAAGTTCAGATTTCAATTTTTTCTTTTCTGTAAAAAGATGAAAAAATTCACTTTAGTCTAGGAATTAATCAAGCAAACCAAGCTAACTATTTGCCCTAACTGTCATGTGAATTTGCATTACTTGTATCCACTTTAAATTAGATCACCGAAGGAGGCCATTCTATAAAAAGATGAAAAATGTCAATTGTTTGGTGGTACTGTTTAAAGATTGGAATTGAACCTTCATAAATTTAACTTATGCTCTAAATTATGGTCAGCAATGTTTTTTAAAAATATTTTCCCTACACAGTACAATTTGATTATTTGCATATGAGATTTGTGCTGGTGATGAACTAATTCTCTAATGTTTTCTGGTTCTATTAGTGGTTACTTATCACAAAGTCTCTCGACACTTCTCATTGTTCCCTTCCAAAATTAAGAATAATAAAATTTTCAACAAAACGAATCTTATGTGAAGAGCTCACGAAGTTCTGGATTCCAGAAGTTACATGCTTCAAAAACTGTATTATTGTCAAGGAAGTTATATTAACTATCCTGTAGATTTTCTTCATTTACCAACTGACTGGTATAGCACACACAGTATAGTAACTTGGTTTGCTCTAGGAAAATCATGACCCAGAGTTTTTGTTCAATTGTATTTGTTCTTCTACACAACTCACTTGAAAAGGTAAACACAGTGGATGAATTGTAAGTGTAAGTTACATTCAGTGCAGCTCAAGGTTCTGCGGTCTTTTGCACTACTTTAAAAGAGACAAGAAGCTGACTCTGGTCTCAAAACTGGCTATACACCCAGGGTAAGTGAAAATCAGCACTGTGAATTTCTACTAATTGCACTTGCTTGCAACCCTTCATAATGACTCCAATTCCAACAATAAGCACAATTTGGAAACTTCTGAATATCTTTGCTGATACAAATCGAAATAACTGAATTCATCAATATATCTAGCAAATGAGGCTGTGAATTGTTTTCTAAACTTAGTTTCCTTTCTTTAAATTAGGGTTACTCACAGGTGGTAAGCTTGAAATATTGATTAAATGATTATTTATTGTGAAAAATCTACCTTCATCCCTACCATTTAAAATGCATTCTTAAATGAATCAAGGAATAGGGTTTAAAGCAAAATATATTCTGAAAAAAGTTAAGAAATTATCACGGCAAAATGCATTTGTGGTAATATGATAATAGGCATGGTAAGCTGCTACCTTACTGGCTCTACCTGCCAGTTGATTGGTGTGGTAAGCTGGTAAGAAGGTGAGAAATGAAAATCTGGATCATGCCTGCTTTTTGCTTCTTGCAGAAAGGCATTGGTTTGCTAGCGAAATTAGCTTTTGTTTTAAACTTACTTAAAAAAACTCGCTCATTCAATACTTGGAATGTTTTTCATAAAATTCTGCTCTTAAGTGTCATAACAATCTGAAAATGAGAATTATTCATGCCACCCTGCACCACAATCATTCAACACTTAGTGCAATGAAAAAGCTTCCATGCAATTCTCGCTAGAATGGTGGCTTTAAGCGCGTGACTTGCCTAAACCAGCTGCAGCTGAACACCATTAAGAGCAGTGGGAACTCCATATTAACATTAATGATGCACACTGTTTTGGGAAAATTTGAAAGTGGCCAATTATGTCTTTACATAGACAATTCAAAACTCGCAAGGCAAATATCTCTGTGCAAAAACGTAATAAATTTATCATGCATCATGTAATAAGTCCTTGGAGGCAGAAGCCCCTTCACCAAAATCTCTTCATTTATAATTCTGACAATAATATGCAGAGTGCTTTCAGTTAGCAGTCTACACTCGGATTCTCAGAGGAACTGCCACTTCTGGTTAAGTACAAAGAGACTCCCTGATTGACCAATCAATTTGTCCTTAATTAGGGAGTTCATATTCTAACAGCCCCACTTCAATTACTTGATTAAAGTCATTACACATAGAACAAACAAAACGAACATGAAGCCCACTGGAGACTTTCAAAGGGCTCAACAGCTCTGGGAATAGACCAACAGAACCACTCCGAAAGATCCAACACATATAATCAAATACAGATCAATTATAGTTTTTTTGAACCAATAATTCCATCCTTCATTAGCTTATAATCAATTTCATTTAGTCTTCATGCATAAATACAAATCTCTATTAAATACCTCAGCCAACCATATCATACTTAATAGCATGGTAATATTTTATTCATCCAACATGTCTGGACGTATCTTCCCTTCTTGGCTCTAACTATATCCCTGTTGTCTGGTAATGGCAGGTGCTACTGTAAGATCAAAGTGAACATTCTCATTGGTTCACTGCCAAGTTGAATAGACATGTGTTCCTGAGTCCAGGTGCATATCTTTCCTTGTGTCGGGGCACTGAATGCAACTATTCATAAATGTTGCAAAATATGCTCCCTTATAGGAATTCCCGATATGACTACTGCTGACAAGCCTATTCCCAAATCTCTGGATGTAAACTGGTGACATTGAACACCAGGCCTTTCACTAGCTTTGCTTGGTTAAAGTGAACAATACATTTAAAATACATCTCAAATATCAGTATAGGTTTTAAAATCATAACTACTTGTTCTGATTCACTTAGTGCATTCACATATATGTAAACTGTTTGTATTAGCTTATCTAATAATCATTTAAATGCTGACTTATCCCCTCTTAAAGACTGCATTATTAGCTTATTAAGAATCCATTTCCTTACACATTCAGTCAGTAACACCAGGAAGATGGCACAGTATAGAGCAGCCCCATGTTTTACAGAGGGGGAGCTGGGGCAGATGCCAGATGCTGAAAAAGGGCCATATTGTTTTTTTTAGAGCAACACAGCACGGGAAACAGGCCCTTCGGCCCAACGAGCCCGCGCCACCGTCATAACTATATAGTAACAATTCCATTATCCTATTCTAATTTTAGGTTATTCCTAATATGGAAGAGTCTCAATGTAGGGACAATTTGTTTCCCAATCAGCCTAAGAGCGAATTTTTTGGGATGTGGGAGGAAACCGGAGCGCCCGGAGAAAACCCACGCAACCACGGGGAGAACGCGCAAACTCCCGCAGACACCGGCCCAATTCCAAGTGTCTGCACAGCTACAGCGATAGTCACTGAGCTGTCATGGTGCCCTTCAGATGGTCCAGATAAAGCACTCATTTACGACATGAAGCACCAGGCAACCCATGAATCAACATCCAAGAGCTGTCCTCGCACCACCTGCCGAATGCATGCTCCTTGTTGGTCAAGTATGGACCGAATTACCTATGGAAAAAAAAAGCCATAGTTAAACAGTCCTACTATATCCCTCTATCTGCATAACGCTCATGTGGCTGTCCAAGAGACCCTTAAACAGCCCTAGCGTGCCTGCTCCCACCACCTTACTCGGCAGTGCATTCCACACCCCCACTACCCTTTGTGTGAAAAACTGCCCTCTAATATTCGTCTTATACCTAGCCCCCCTCACCCTAAGGCCATGACCCCTCGTCCTATCCATTTCTGAAGGTGGAAAAAGTTTACCACCATTTACTCTATCTATACCCCTTATAATCTTATACACCTCTATTAGATCCCCTCTAAGCCGACGTCTTTCAAGGGAAAACAACCCCAGTCTATTTAATCGTTCCTCATAAGACAGTCCTTCCATACCAGGCAGCATCCTGGTAAACCTCCTCTGCAGTCTCTCCAAGGACTCCACATCCTTCCGATAGTACGGCGACCAGAACTGGACGCAGTATTCCAAGTGAGGCCTAACCAACGTTCTATACAATTGCAACATCAAACTCCTACTCTTGTATTCTATACCCTTTTCTATGAAAGCTAATTGTTCCCCCAAGGCAATCAGCAGCTCAGGGGACGAGCCTGGAAGGCAGTGGCAGAGGCAGTTATTGCCCATGCAGTGGCACAGAGGACCAGCAGCCAGTGCTGGAAGAAAATGAATGACCTCATTTGGGCAGCAAGGATGAGTGTCCATCCCCTCCTGCCATCAAGTCCAGTCTGTTGTCGAGCCAGTCCCTGACATCCTGTGGCCTTCCAGTACCTGAACCCCTAACAACCCCTCTGGTATACCCCCCTTCACAACCCATCTGCTGGGCTACAGCCCCAACAAACCCCATGCAACAATCGCTATCCCTGACACCCATGGCCCTTCCACCCATAAGGTTTTCAATTCCCCCACCTGTCTTTACATGATAAGAGGGCCCAAAACAGGAGGGAATGGGAGAAAATCACTAGTGTCATCGAGTATCTCCACACTCCCTTTGAAGAGTGCATACAGAAATTGGAGGAAGAGGGTGAGGAACAAAATGTGAATGACAGCCAGGTTGGAGTGTGACATGGAAGTAGGCAATCACAAAACCTTCATTCATATAACATATCTCAAGAAAATGGCATGCTACTCAGACACTTGTCTCTGCCTTGCACTGAACTTGCGTCCTTTATTGTAGAAATGATCCCTTTTGCATACAGCCACCCTCCCAGCATAGATACCTTCACCATAGTTGGACAAGTTAGTGATGAGGCTTCAAAATCATTTACTGGTGTGTGCATGACACATGGAGTATAGTTAGTATGATTATCCATCCCAAGCATCCCCACTCCCTCTCCATGAATCTGGATGCTATTAATGGTGCTATGCATTACCTCAATGTGTTGCCTACACATCCTCACCATGATTGATCTGGAGAGCATATGGGTGCTGTGTGAGGATTCTCATTGGGAATCCTTGAAGCATTGATATGGACGCATCCACCTGGATGTCTGGTGCATTAGTTTCCAGGAATGGTTTTTCAGTTCAGCCAGATGCTGCACAGGCTATTGCGATTATTTATAGGATGGGATCCCATTGATGGCTGCACTGCAGAATCCATACAGTGTGATGAACCATACTAGTAACTGCAAAGCTGCCCTGAGTGGGGCATAAGCTGACAGATCTACTACTGATCACTGCTAGTGGAGCCTGGGATAGAATGTCTGCTGTCAGCCACTGAGCCTGCCCAGCAGATAAGAAGCAGAGAAACCAGAGCAACATTTGTGGGGATGATAATCAACATTATGTGAAACCTCTTGCAGCTGGTCCATAGTCGAGGGAATGTGTGCAACACAAGCCCTAAGTCAACTGTGATCTCTAACTGGAGGACCAATGCAAGCTCCCTGCCCAACACCACATCATGGTGGTAGCAGAGACTGCTCCCTCGGCACGCCAGGGGTCGGTGTTCAGTGATACACACTTCCTTGCTCCCTTTTGCCATTGTTATGCCTGAACCAGATTTTTATACAGCAATATTGCTAGCGTGATATCTTTTGGATGAAGTAGATATATTCTGGCAATGGGAATGATATCTTGTCGACTTCAAAATGCATTCTATAAACATAGACAGGAATCATGGGTAGAAATGGGAACATCGAGGTGGCGGTGTGGGCTCAGTGGGCCGAAGGGCCTGTTTCCCGTGCTGTTTTGTTCTTTGTTCATTCAAATTCATGGTAATAAGCTTCGCGTGAGTAAAAAGTGTATGGGAAGATATCAAACCGTTTGGCACCAGTGCAAATCTGATTATTAGCTTTGCATACTACCTCTGCACCACGCCATGCTGATGGTGCATTTTTAAAATTGTTCATGGAATGTGGGCATTGCTGGCATTTATTGCACATCATAACTTTCTTTTCTTGTACGCCAGATAGCCAGCAAGTGAAGGGTACACCCAAAGCCAATCTATATTCTGAATAAATTTATTCATAAAGTAAAACATCATTCCACTCAACTCGTGTCCATAAATATCTTTTTATATCTGCTCAAGAAACTATCCAATCAGTAGTCTCCATCTGTATGTACTTCAATTGATACAATTAATACAATAAACAGATTTCATTCATTCATGGTAAATAAAATATAACAGATAATATGCATAAACAATATTTGATGAGGTTAAAGAGAAAAATTCTTCCGTATGTTGTACAAAGCATTATATAATTAGACATCTCTCTTGTGGGACCTCTCGTAATTTCTCAGGATTGTACTTCCTTTTGTGAAACAATCAATTAATTGATGAAATTCATTTCATCCTAGCAATTCATTTTCTTTCCAACATTTATTTAAATCCAGCAAGATCAACCTGTAATCTTTTTTCATTTTATAGAGCATATGTTAATCCACAATGATTATCAATGCAACATCCAAGGGCAAACTTTCTTCAATATTTCCCTGTATAGAAATTCCCCTAAAATATATGAAATAGAATCGCATATCCTCTGCTTTTGCAAGGGCTCATGTTTCTGTGACTGAAGTGTTTTTAACAGCCCATTTTATTTCCTTAGCTTTCCAGGCTAAAACACAACATATCTTACTTTCAGCAATCAAAAATAATAGCCTAGTTTCAGGCTACATTCTCCTGCTGTCATGAAAACAGGAATGTATCTGCTGTCACTGAGAACAGGTTGGATTCATCCGCCTGATGGATGGGAAATACATGCATCCTGAGAAACCTGCCTTCCAGCCCTGCTGCTCAGAGATCAGGGCACCCTGTGTGTTTGTGAAATGGTTGCTCCTGCTGACCAGGGGACCATCACTAATCCCTTCGCAAAGAGGAGCATACCCCACATCCCCCTCCCCCCAAACCATCCAGGTATGTGGGTGACATGACTCAACTTTCTCCTTGGCCCTCCACTCAGCCTCCACCCACCTCCATGCAAACTCCCACTTAGCACCCCCTTTAGCTCACACACTGTGACAATCCCAATGATGCACTGTACCACGTCAGTAACACCCTTGCTTGGCACCTTTGGCCTCAAGGAAGAATCAAGAAGGTATATCCAATACTCATGTGCCCTCTGCTCTGTCATGCTGCAGACAAAGGGCTCCCCCAAGGGTCCTGGGATTTTGTGGTGTTGGGCCGGGGACAAGGGGTTTTATCTCACTACTCCTCCAACCTCCCCTCCCGGATGAGAGTAAAGTGACTGGAGTGATTCTTCTAGCCGTGGCAGACCTAACACTCATCTTTGACATGGCAATTTCAGGCAGCTCTGTGATCAATGTCTTCATTTCTGTCTGTTAGTTGTGAAAATTTGAAATGGTCTGATCACTTTGATCTTCATGTCCCTGGACAGCTGGCAGGTTCTTAAATCACAACAGCACTCCATTTTGCAGCAAGAATTTCCTTTCTCACTGTTAGAAACTGCAGGTGTGAGCAGATCCTTTTGAAGTCCTTTCACAGAGAGGAGGAGTGAAATTTTCCCATCCTGCTTGTCATGGGAATCGTAGTGGATGGGGGCAGACCATTAAAAGGCCTATTGACCTCGGACAGAAATTTCCAATCTTGGGGTGAATGTGGCTAGAAAATCGTGCCTGGGATGAACTTAATAGGGCTGGGAGGGGAGGGGGGCATGGTTTGCCCTCTCCATAACTGTTCACGCCTAATGTATTCACACAGCTTTTATTTGAAGTCTTTGAGCCTTCCTGGAAAGCTGAAACTTTTGAAATTCTCATTATTCCATTGAAAATCTTTGATCTCTTTCAATTTCATAGTGCAATGCTTGGAAATACGCTTTCATTGACAGCTTAATGGATTTCTACTCAGTCTTCAGTTTGCTGTATTTACTTACCTTTTCCTTCAGCCTTGAATGCATCTCAAGTACTGTCAATCTCCCTAACTACAATATTTACAAACACTCAGCCTAATTGACCGCTGTGGTTTTTTTTTAGAAGGGGAATAGGTGGCTTCACTTCCTCTTATGCACAATGTGCAAGACATACACCATTCTGATTTGGAATTATATCACCATTTCTTCATTGTTGTTGCATCAAAAGTCTGGAACTTCCTGTCTAACAATATTGAGTGCGTACCTACATCATATGGATGCAGTGATTCAAGGAAGTAACTCACCATCTCTTTCTCAGGAGAAACATTGAAAACATAGAACATTACAGCACAGTACAGGCCCTTCAGCCCTCAACATTGTGCCGAGCTATGTCCAATTCCAAGGTCAAGCTATCCCCTCCCTTTAAGTCTGGAGTGCTCCAGGTGCCTATCCAGTAACCGCTTGAAAATTCCTAAAGTGTCCGACTGCACTATTACAGTAGGCAGTCTATTCCACACCACAACCAATCTCTGAATAAAGAATCTACCTTGGACATCCCTCCTATATCTCCCACCATAGTTGTGGTTGTGCCCCCTAGTAACAGCTACATCCGCCCGAGGAAATAGTCTCCGCACATCCACTCATTCAATCCCTCTCATCATCTTATAACCTCTATTAAGTCGCCTCTCATCCTTCTTTGCTCAAAAGGAAAAGGCCCAGCTCCCTCAATCTTTCCTCATAAATCTTACCCTCCAAACCAGGCAGCATCCTGGTAAATCTCCTCTGCACGCTCTCCAATGCTTCCACATTCATTCTTCTTATAATGAGGTCACCAGAACTGAACACAATATTTCCAATATCCGATATATTTGCAGCATAACCCAATGGCTCTTAAACTCAAACCCCCTGTTAATAAACGCTATAATGAGGTCACCAGAACTGAACACAATATTTCCAATATCCGATATATTTGCAGCATAACCCAATGGCTCTTAAACTCAAACCCCCTGTTAATAAACGCTAACACACTATAAGCCTTCTTCACGGCTCTGTCCACTTAAGTGGCAACCTTCAGAGATCTGTGGATATGGACCCCAAGATCTCTCTGTTCCTCCACGTTCCTTAGCACCTTGCCATTGACCCTGTAATTTGTATTCAAGTTTGTCCTACCAAAATGAATCACCTCACACTTACCAGGATTAAACTCCATCTGCCACTTTTCAGCCCAGCTCTGCATCCTATCAATGTCTCTTTGCAGCCTGCAAGAGCCCTCCACCTCATCCATTACTCCACCAATCTTGGTGTCGTCAGCAAATTTACTAACCCACCCTTCAGCCCCTTCTTCCAAGTCATTGATAAAAATCACAAAAAGCAGAGGACCCAACACTGACCCCTGTTGTACACCACTGATAATTGGCCTCTAGTCCGAAAATTTTCTGTCCACCGCCACCCTCTGTCTTCTATGATACAGCCAGTTACTTATCCAATTGGCCAAATTTCCTTCTATCCCACACCTCCTTATCTTCTTCATGAGCCTACCATGGGGAACCTTATCAAACGCCTTACTAAAATCCATGTATACAACATCAACTACTCTACTTTCATCCACACATTTAGTTACTTCCTCAAAGAATTCAATCAAATTTTTGAGGCAGGACTTACCCCTCCTAAAACCATGATTAAACTGAATCTTTCCAAATGGTCATAAATCCTATCTCTCAGGACCCTTTCCCTTAACTTACTGACCACCGAAGTAAGACTAACTGGCCTATAATTACCAGGATCATTCCATTTCCTTTCTTGAAAAGAGGAACAACATTTGCCACTCTCCAGTCCTCTGGCACTATCCCTGTGGACAGTGAGGACCCAAAGATCAAAGCTAAAGGCTCCGCAATCACATCCCTTGCCTCCCAAAGTCTCCTAGGATTTGTCTCATCTGGCCCAGGGGATTTATCTACCCTCAGGTTTTTCAAAATTGCTAACACATCTTCTCTCAGAACATCTACCTCCATTCTATTAGCCTGTATCACGCGCATCTCTTCAAAAACATAGCCCCTCTCCTTAGTGGAGACTGAAAAAAAGTATTCATTCAATGCCTCATATCTGTTCTGACTCCATGCACAAGTTTCCACTACCGTCCTTGATTGGCCCTAACCTCACCTTAGTCATTCTTTTATTTCTCACATAAGAATAAAAAGCCTTGAGATTTTCTTTTATCCGACCGGCCAAGGACATCTCATGCCCCCTCCTAGTTCTTCTAAGCCCTTTCTTTATCTCATTTCTAGCTACCTTGTAACACTCAAGCTACCCAACTAAATCTTGCTTTTTCATCCTTACATACACTTGCTTTTTCCTCTTGACAAGACATTCAACCTCCTTTGTGAACCATGATTCTCTCAGTTGGCTATATGACAGGCAGTATATATCCTTGAAAAAGCTCCACTTTTTGTTTATGCCTGTACCTGACAGTTTCTACTCCCACCTTATGCTCCCTAATTCTTGCCTAATCGCATCATAATTACACATGCCCCAATTATAAACCTTGCCCTGTTGTGTAACCCCACCCCTGTCCAGTGCAATAATGAAGGACACCGAATTGTGGTTACTATCTCCAAAGTGCTCTCCCACAAACAAATCTAACACTTGGCCCATTTCATTACCCAGTAAGTCCAATGTGACTCCACCTCTTGTCGGCTTATCCACACATTGTGTCAGGAAACTCTCCTGCACACACTGTACAAAAAGTGTCCCATCCGAACTATTCGACCTATAAAGGATCCAATCAATATTTGGAAAGTTAAAATCGCCCATAATAATTACCCTGTGACCTCCACACCTATCCATAATCTGCTTTGCCATTTCCTCCTCCACATCTTTATTACTATTTGGGGGCCTATAGAAAACTCCTAACAATGTGACCAATCCTTTCCTATTTCTAACTTCAACTCATATTACCTCAGTAGGTCCTCAAAATGTCTTTCAGCAGCCGTTAGACTATCCTTGATTAACAATGCTACTCCTCCACCTCTTTACCGCCTTCCCTACTCTTACTGAAACATCTATACCCCGGAACTGCCAACAACCATTCTTGTCCCTGTTCTAACCATGTCTCCGTAATGACCACAACATCATTGTCTCAAGTACCAATCCACGCTCCAAGTTCACCTACTTTATTCCTAATGCTCCTTGAATTGAAGTGGATACACTTCAATCCACCATCCTGGCTGTCTGTACACTCCTGCAACCTTCCTCAGTATCTTGCGATCCTCAACACTGGTTTTTAGACTACATCTCATTTTTCCAACCCCCTGACTAATTAGTTTAAACCACCACCCTCCGCCCCTCCAAAGAGCAGATGCAAATTTTCCTCCTAGGATATTACTGCTCTTCTGGTTCAGGTGCAAACCATCCTGTTTGTACAGGTCCCACCTTCCCCAGAATATGCTCCAATTATTGAAGTAAATTAAACCCTCTCTCCTACACCATCCCTCTCCTCTCCGTTCAAATTTATTGGGGGAACAAACCTTCCCAGGGGTCACTGGAGCCTACTTCCGATTTTACACTCCCAGTTTAGAAACAAACCTCAAGCTCTCTGTACAGAGTCTCCATTCCAACTGCTCCTCTGGAAACAATGAGATCGAAATTAGGGATGGATAACAAATGTTGGCTCTGCTAGCAATGCTCACATTCCAGGAAAGGATAAAATAATATCACTAATACTCAATTTTTATTCCAGTATATTTAATTCACTGGATTTAAATTGCTCAGCTGCTATCATGTCTAGTTGTTTGGATTACTAATTGAGTAACATAACCATAGATTGAGGCAGAAGATCATCCTTGATTATGTTGACATGCAGAGCTAGTTCAAAGGATCATGTGGTCTATTCTTGCATCCATTTCATCAGGTCTTATACTTGCATGTCTGAACTTGCAGTTGAATTGCGAATAGCATGCAAAACAGAAACTCCACACTTGAGTGTTTAATACAGATACAAAATTACTTGATACTGTATATATACATGGTCACTTAGTCCTATATCGTATAAAGATCTAGACCTCAAAGCTAATAATTGCAGAGCAATGCAAAATGTAAGCACACATATAGATAATTAATTGTTCATTGAGGGTGAGCAATGTGACAACCAATGGTGGAAAGTGGTTCCATCAGCCTAAATTTACATATTGCTGTAGCTTTCCTTAGCAGCAATTTATTTAATTTATTAGAGAGGGGAATTTTCCTGTCCTGCCCACTACGGGAATCGGGAAGGAGGAGAAGACCACGCAAAGGTCTGCTGACGTTGAGCAGGATTTTCTGGTTTTGGGCTCAGCACGACAGGAAAATCCCCCTGAGAATGTGTTTCTAAATCTATTTGCTACCTTAACCTTTAACGTGGTGTCTGTTTCTGTCATGCTGTTTGTTCAATTGGTGCACCAAACATCAACTTCCACAGTAACAACAATTTCTGAACTTCTGTTTTCCTTTATCATTCTTGGTGCAAAATTCAAACAAATGCCATAATCATCATACCTTCACATTCGTTCTGTAGTTTCTCACAAACTGCTGTCTCCTCAACGAGCAAAGATTCTAATGTCTGATGGTTGGACATTTTCTCCTGTAGTTCCTCTTTCAGAGCTTTTATGGTTTTATTCATATCTTCAATTTCATCCTTTTGAAATAAGAAATAGAAGTGTCAGGAAACACTTTAATATATTTTTATTAGATTTGCAAGTTCACTAACAAGTTATAAGGAATATGTTTACTTGTCAATGCAATGAGCACCAGGCTGACATTTTGCATTAAATTAGCTGCTGAATTATTAAAAGCAGTTGGATTTAAATCCTCAACACTGCATATTTACAGTGGATGTACTTGAATTTGAAGACACTGACCTTTTCAGTTTCTAAACATATAATCCCCTACTTGTTTAAGGTGACTTCTGGGGATAAACACCAACACCATTTGATATAATGCAAATAATTGTTAGAAAATTCCTCTTCCTATTTGTTTACAATGTTTTTAAGTGGAATTAATGAAACATTAAAAACATGTTAGTTATAATCTGTAATAGCTTTCAGCACCCTGTTTTTGAAATAGAAATTCATATGTAGTGCGGCTTTCATTGTTCTACTTTTTAATCTGTTCCAAACAATCAACAATTAAACTGATAAAAATAGAAATAAAATATACAGATTTAAAAGTTAACATGATTTGGTGCAGACTTTCGCAAAAGCACCCAAGGATTTCAAAATTTGCATATCATTAGGATAAGTGGTAAGGTGTACACCAAAAATTGAAAAGGTATAACTTTAATTTTAAAAAATGGTCATTTTACTCTAATGAATAATTTATTCAAATAGTAACTATTACATTAATATTACATAGTCCTTCATATATGTATTATATGCATTTTGTATTTGAATCAGTTACAATAAATATCAATTAATGCAGTTTTGTTATTTTTAATCACTCTTACAGTTGCTTCTGAGTCTGATATGGAAATTCAGTAGTGTGAAATTTGCTTAGGGAAGATTTCCCACATGACATGGTGTAGTACCAAATAGAATTTCAAATTCTTCAAGAGATTCCCTCACCCTTCAATAAATAAAGTCTAATAAACAGTAGGCAAAATATATATTACTTTCGACTGTTCGATATCTGTTGTCAAATTATGTTCTGTGTTGCCAGTTGTAGCTTTTGCTTCTGCAAGTCGTTGTTTCAGAGTCACAGTCTTCTCAGCATATATACTAATCTCGTTCTGTAGTCTCTTAATCTGGTTTTAAGAATAAAAGAGTAGTAAATATAGAATATACATCATTCTTTACCACAGTGGTCTTCCAAACAAACAGGCATTTATATAATACATTTAATTTATCCACTCCAAACTCTAAAGCAAAGGTTAATAATTATATACTGGCAACATATTGAAAACATGGGTCATTTATGGGTTGTTTGAATATCTTACATTTATTAGTCCCCATTAACATGTTTACGAGTCCTCAAACAAAGTTACTGAAAAAATTAAAGAAGTGCATTATTTGTGCTTGAAATGCAGGATACACTCTCTCTCTATATTCTTCAGAACTGTTGAAGGTTGCAGAAACTCAGATTTACAGGCTTGCATGTAGGCATGGCAACGTTGTATTTTTACAAAATTATCGCATTGTATTGTCATGCATGTATAAACATGCATATCCACAATGCCATATCTCAAAATAGTTAGGGTACTGAATGGTGGTTGGGGCAGCTCCTTTGGGAAACTGGAATCAGTGTTGGATGCAAAACGTTACAAGAACTATAGAATCCCTACAGTGCAGAAAGAGGTAATTTGGCCCTTCGAGCTTGTGCCGACAATAATTGTAACCATATGCAATTAATTCATTTGATTTGATTTATTATTGTCACATATATTTGGGATACGGTGCAAAGCAATGTTTCTTGCGCACTATACCATCAAAACATACCATTCATAGCATATAGAATGGAGAAGAAAATGAGAGGGTGCAAAACATGGTAAGTAGAAAGTACTTTCTCAACACCAGATTAAAGTCCAACAGGTTTATTCAGTAGCATGAGCTTTTGGAGCATTGTCCCTTCATCAGGTGAGTGAAGAGTCTGGTTCACAAACACAGCATACATCGACACAAACTCAATTATGAGATAATGGTTGGAATGCGAGTCTTTTCATGTGCAGACAACGTAAGTGGAGAGAGGGTTAAGCACAGATTAAAGAGGTGTGAATTGTCTCCATCAGGACAGTTAGTGAGATTTTGCAAGCCCAGGCAAGTCATGGGGGTTACAGATAATGTGACATGAAGCCAAGATCCCAGGTGAGGCTGTCCTCATGTGTACAGAACTTTGCTATCAGTTTCTACTCAGCAATACTGTGTTGTCGTGTGTTGTGAAGGCTGCTTTGGAGAACGCTTAGCCGAAAATCAGAGGCTGAATACTCGTGACTGCTGAAGTGTTCTCTGACAGGAAGGGAATATTCTTGCCCGTAGACCGTTTGTTATCGTAACGTTTGCATGGTCTCGTCAATGTATCACGTCTCAGACATCCTTTCCTGCAGGTAGCCATGATGTGGAGATGCCGGCGTTGGACTGGGATAAGCACAGGAAGAAGCCTAACAACATAGATTAAAGTTCAATAGGTTTATTTGACAGCACAAGCTTTCGGAGTCTCATCAGGTGAATGAAGAGCTGTGTTCACAAACAGGATATGTACAGATGCAAACACAATTTATACGATAATGATCGGAATGCGGGTCTTTACAGGTAATCAAATCTTAAAGGTACAGACAATGTGAGTGGAGTGGCCAAGAACAGTTTAGAGAGGTGTGCATTGTCTCCAGCAAGGACAGTTAGTGAGATTTTGCAAGCCCAGACAAGTCGTGGGGTTACAATTAGTGTGACATGAACCCAAGATCCCGGTTGAGTTTGTACTCATGTTTGTGGAACTTGGCTATCAGTTTCTGCTCAGTGATTCTACGTTGTCATGCGTCATGAAGACCACCTTGGAGTATGCTTATCTGAAGATCAGAGGTTGATTGCCTGTGACTGCTTAAGTGTTCCCTTCCTGAAATGTGGAAGGGAACACTCCTGCCTAATGATTGTCATGCGGTGTTTATTCATCTGTTGTCGTAGAGTCTGCATGGTGTACCATGCCTTGGGACATCCTTTCCTGCAGTGTATCAGATAGACAATGTTGGCTGAATTGCAAGCATATATACTGTATACCAGGTGGATGGTGTTCTCACGTAAGATGATAGCATCCGTGTCGATGATCCAGTACATCTTGCAGAGATTGCTGTGGCAGGGTTGCGTGACGTCATGATCACTGTTCTCCTGAAGGCTGAGTAATTTGCTGTGGACATCAACAAGTCCCATCCCACCATCAGATTCACCATGGATTAATCCCTGGACTCGGTTGCATTGAGGCTGTGCGATTGTTTGAAGATAAGAAGTGGGGATGTGGGGATGGCCTTGGTGAGATGTTCATCTTCATCGATGACATGCTGAAGGCTCTGGAGAAGATGTCATAGTTTCTCTGCTTTGGGGAAGTACTGGACGACAAAAGGTACTCTGTCCACAATGTCCTGCATTTGTCTTCTGAGGAGGTTGGTGGGGTTTCTCACTGTGGCATGTCGGAACTGGCGATAAATGAATCAAGTGCCATATCCCTTTCTTATGAGGTCATCTTTTAGCGTCTGTAGGTGTCTGCTGCGATCCTCCTCATCTCAGCAGATCCTGTGTACGTGGAGAGCTTGTCTGTAGGGGATGGCTTCTTTAATGTGTTTAGGGGAGAAGCTGGAGAAGTAGAGCATTGTGAGGTTATCCGTGGACTTGAGATACAATGAACTGCTGAGGTGACTGTCCTTGATGAAGATGCATGTGTCCAAGAATGCAACTGAGTCCAGAGATTAATCCATGGTGAGTCTGATGGTGGGATGGGACTTGTTGATGTCATCACATAGTTGTTTCAATGATTGCTTGCAAGAGACCAAAGGAAGAAAATGTCATCAATGTATTTAGTGTATAGTATTGGCTAAAGGTCCTATTCAGTGAAGAAGTCTTGTTCGAACCTGTGCATACAGATGTTGGCATATTTAGGTGCATATTTAGTCCCCATGGCTGTTCCATGTATCTGGATGAAGAACTAGTTGTTGAAGGTGAAGACATTGTGATCCAGACTGAAGTTGTTTAATTTTAGAATTGCATCTGGAGATTGGCGGCTTGAGTATTGAGACAGTTGCAGCAATGCCGTCATTGTGGTAGTGCAGAGATATCCATTGTGATGAGGCATATTCCTGGTTCATCTGCTCCATGTGTGCTAAGTTTCTGTAAGAAGTCTGCAATGTCAAGACAGAAGCTGCAGATTCTTTGTACAGTGGGTTTCAGGATGCCCTCAACGTAGCCAGACATTCTCACACAGGGTCCCATTGCCTGATATGATGGGACAGTCAGGTGTATTGTCTCTGTATATCTTTGGGAGGCAGTAGAGATCTCCAATGCGGAGCATACTTGGGATGAGAGCACAGAGAATGCTCTAAAGATCCGGATCAAAGGTCTTGATCAGTCTGTTGAGTTGATGGGTGTATTCTTTGGTCTGATCTGCGAGTAAGTGTCTAGCGTTCCTCGTTCAGTTGTCGGTACACTTCTTTGCAGTAATCCATTCTGTTCAGTATGACAGTGGCCCTTCCTTTGTCTGCTGGTTTGATGGCAATGTTGCAGTTCGTCTTGAGAACATGAATGGCATTCTCTGTGCTTGGGTGACATTCGGGGCTGTCTTATGAATGTGATTAATGAATCTGGCATTGACGCACCTCCCGAGGGCTTGGGCATAATGTCGAGTTGAAGGCAATGGCCTTCCAGAGGAGCCCAATTCAATTCTTTCCTCTTGAGTTGCTGCACCATTGATCCGTCTGTCAGCTGTTCCAATTCATTGGCTGTCTCATTGTGTTC
Source organism: Sphyrna mokarran (assembly GCA_024679065.1). NCBI lineage: Eukaryota > Metazoa > Chordata > Chondrichthyes > Carcharhiniformes > Carcharhinidae > Sphyrna > Sphyrna mokarran. The sequence goes on from JAGIQG010000015.1 coordinate 42,562,289, forward strand.
GCTGTTGGCCTCTTGGGGTTTGTGGAAGAACTCCAGCAGCCTCATTCGCCTGATGAATTCCTCTCTGCCCGCTGCAAGATTGATAGGGTCATTTTGATGGTAGTGCAGAAATTGAGCCTCAGCTGAGAACTTTGCTTTCGTTTGGTTGAAGTGTGTAGTCTGATACATTGACAATGGACCTTCCTGCAGTGGTATTGTTGTCTACTGCAATACCAGGGATAGTTTGCTGCTGGTGATGATGCTGAATTTCTCAAGTTTCCTGTTCTTGGTATGAATTTAGATGGCACAGCTCCTTTATCTCATCTGCTTGGCAGTATTTTGCAGCTGGTCTGTGCCTTGAGCGTAAATTGAGAATTTGGACTCTGTTTTGGTTACACCACCCCACTTCTTGCCTTCAAATAATTGCATAACCACAAATAGACCATTATCTGCAGCTAAATACCCAGTCTTCAGGAGAACAGTGACCACAACACCAAACAATTCTATCACAGCAACCTCTGCAAGATATGCCAGATCATTGACACAGTTGCCATCATCTCACGAGAACACCATCTACCAGGTACATAGCACATACTCTTGTGATTTGGGTAACATTATCTACCTGATACGCTGCAGGAAAGGATGTCCCAAGGCATGGTACATTGGGGAGACCATGCAGAAGCTACGGCAATGGGTGAACGAACACCGTTCGACAATCACCAGTCTGGAGTGTTCCCTTCCAGTTGGGGAACACTTCAGCAGTCATGGGCATTCAGCCTTGGGTCTTCGGGGAAGCAAGGCAGTCTTCATGACACATGACAATGCAGAATCACTGAGCAGAAGCTGATAACCAACTTCTGCACACATGAGGATGGCCTCAACCAGGATCTTGGGTTCATGTCACACTATCTGTAACCTCCACAGCTTGCTCGGGCTTGCAAAATCTCACTGTGCTGGCTGGAGACAATACACACTTTTTAAACCTGCGTTTGGCCCTCTCTCCACTCACATTGTAAATAAGAACATAAGAACATAAGAAATAGGAGCAGGAATAGGCCACACAGTCCCTCGAGCCTGCCCCGCCATTCAATAAGATTATGGCTGATCTGTAGTGGTTCATTACCACTTTCCCGCTTTCTCCCGTAACCTTCAATTCCCTTGTCAATTAAAAACCTATCCACTCTTGACTTGAACATATTCAGTGAGGAAGCCTCCACCACCTCATCAGGCAGAAAATTCCAAATTTTCACCACCCTTTGAGTGAAGAAACCCCTCCGCAACTCCGATCTGAACCATCTCCCTCCCCCCCAAATCTTCAGGCTGTGCCCTCTAGTCCTGCTATCTTTGTTAAGCGGGAAGAGTCTCTCAACCTCTACCCTATCCATCCCTTTCATTACCTTATACATCTCTATAAGATCCCCTTCTCAGCCTTCTAAACTCCAAAGAGTACAAACCTAGCCTATTCAGTCTTTCTTCATAATCCAATGCCCTCATCTCCGGTATCAGCCTAGTAAACCTTTCTGCAGCCCCTCCAAGGCCAATATATCCTTCCTTGAATGCGGTGACCAAAACTGCATATAGTACTCCAGCTGCGGCCTCACCAGCACCCTATATAGCTGCAACAGAACCTCCCTACTTTTATATTCTATCCCCCTAGATAGAATATAAGGTTTCGAGACTCGAAAGCTTGTGCTGCCAAATAAACCTGTTGGACTTTAACCTGGTGTGTGAGACTTCTTACTGTGCTTACTCCAGTCCAACGCTGGCATCTCCATATTATGTCTATCTAATACGTTGCAGGAAAGGATGTCCTGAGACATGGCACATGGTCTTCCCATGGTACATTGGGAAGATCATGCAGATACTATGACAACGAATGAATGGACACTGCTTGACAATCAGCAGGCAGGAGTGTTCCCTTCCTGTCAGGGAACACTTCAGCAGTCACAGGCATTCAGCCTCTCATCTTCTCCAAGGCAGCCTATACGACACACGACAACGCAAAATTGCTGAGTAGAAACTGACAGCCAAGTTCTTTCTGTACACATGTGGACAGCCTTAACTGGGATCTTGGATTCATGTCACACTATTTGTAACCACCACAACTTGCTTGAGCTTGCAAAACCTCACTAATTGTCCTGGTTGGAGACAATTCACACATCTTTAACCTGTGCTTAACCCTCTTTCCACTCACCTTGTCTACACTTGAAAAGACTTGATTACCTATTAATACTTGTATTCTTGAAATTGAGTTTGTATCCATATATGCCTGTTTTGTGAACAACTCTTCACTCATCTGATAAAGGGGCAATGCTCCGAAAGCTTGTGCTACCAAATAAAACCTGTTGGACTTTAACTTGGTGTTGTGAGACTACTTACTGTGCCTACCTAGTCCAACGCCTGCAGCTCCACATTATGGCAGAATATGGTGTTGCAGTCATAGCTAGGGTGTAGAGAAAGGTCAGCTTAAAATATATGGTAGATCCATTCAAAAGTCTGATGGCAGCAGGGAAGAAGAGGTTCTTGAGTTAGTCATATATGATCTCAGACTTTTTTATTGTTTTCCCGATGGAAGGAAGTGGTAAAGGTGGAACTTCAATATTTATTCTGGTAATGTCACAAAATGTAAATATTCTTTTATTGATGGCCAACAGAACAATTCAGGTTTTTGAAAACCACTCTTCAGTGACTCGCAACTGGTAACTCAGGACATATGTCAAACTTGTGCAGCATGTTTTTCATTTGCTGAGTGGGCATTGTGACATTAATCAGTATCTCTGGAGAAAGAAAATACAAAAGAGGCTAAACAAATTACGCGGGCACCTCAAGTGTTTCTAGTTTCTTTTTTAACCAAAACACAGAAGCTGATCAATCACATGCAAATTAAATATATGCTATTTGATTAATCTTTTTAAAAATTCTGTCACTAGCTAGACCAGTATTTACTGCCCATCCCCAATTGTCTTTGGGAAAGTGGTTGTGAGCTGCCTTCTTGAACCACTTAATCTGTGTGGTGAATGGACATCCACACTATTGTTAGGAAGGGAATTCCGGGATTTTGACCCATAATGTATATATTCAAATTGAGTGACTATACGTCTCTATTGACTACCAAACAGCATAGTTCTGATTGATTGATGTTGAACTCATTTGAATATGAGCAATGTAATGTTTCCCATATTCAACGTAGGAAAACATGATTATTGTAATAATTCAATAACTTTGAAAAATTGGAGGAGACCAGAAATCAGTCATTTAACAATAACATTGACATATGATAAAAAAATTGTTTTTGAGACTGAGTTCCAAAGGCAAGGAAGTGATGCTAAAATTTATAAAACACTAGTTAGGCCCCATCTGTAGCACTGTGGTGAATTCCAAACAGCACATTTTCTGACATTTGTCAAGACCTAGAGAAAGCAAAGAGGAGATGTAATAGAATTATATCAAGGATGAAAATTTTCACTTAAGTGGATAGGCTAGAGGAACTATAATTATTCTCATTATGCCAGAGAAAATAAAGTTGAAAATTTTCACAAGTATTCAATATCATCTAGGGTTTCCATTTAGTAAATAAGAAAACCTGTTCCCAGCAGTATAAGAATCATGGAATCCCTACAGTGCAGAAGGACACCATTCGGATCATGAAGTTTGCACTGACTTCTCTGAAAGAGCATTTCACACAGTTTCTATCCATTTAATCCCTTGCATTTACCCCATTAATCACTCTAACCATTAATCATTTTGAGACACTTAACGGCAATTTAGCATGACCAATCCACTTAATTTGCACATTTTGGGATGCAAATGTCTGCTCTCACTTGCCTTAACAACCATACCGGCGCAAGTCCTCATTGACAAGGATCATGTAAGATTCCCCCATCAATGGGGATCAGATGTGATGGCCTCACTAGTGGACCAGAGGCCTTTGAAGCCCCCTGGGCAGTCACATAGAAAGGAAGCGCAAGTTCTAATTGAAACATGAACTAAGAAGAGGCAATGGCATCGTGATACTGTCTCTGGATTGATAATCCAGGGACCCAATGTGATGCTCTGGAGTGGTGGGTCTGCAGATGATGAAATTTGAATTCAAATAAAAACCTGGAATTAATTGTTAAACCATGACCATAAAACCATTGTTGTAAATGCCCCCTTTTGTGCCCAATTTCAATATCCTTTCCTTATGGAAGGAAATCTGCCATCCTTACATGGTCTGGCCTGTATCTGAGTCCAGTTCAACAGCAATGTGATGGACTCTTAAATGGCCCAACAAGCCACTCAGTTAAGCAATTGCTGGCCCAGCCAGCATTGTCCACATTCCATTAATGAACAAGAACATCATTAACTCCTATATTTAGAACGCAGAAGCAGCATGCTGCAGTTAGATCTAAATGATTCCAAAACCAACAGATCAGATCACTGCTCTGTACTCCTGCCACAACAGTCCCATCACCATCAATGACACAAATAAAAACAGAAGGTAAGAGCATTCACAACCATCTTTTGTTAGCTGGATTAACTGGCTGAGTATATTGGATCTAGTGGACTATGACTCTCAGCTCAGCCAACATCCCAGTTGTACTGCTGAAGACTTGTGTTCCAGAATGAGCTGAGCTTCCAGCCAAATTGTACCAATACAATTACAGTACTAACATCTACAAACAATTAGACAATTGCTCAGGTATGTATGACCTGTCCTCAAACAAACATCTGGATCAATTCATCTGGCCAATTACCTTGTCATCAGCCTACTCTCACTCATCAACAAAATGATGGAAGATATTGATGGAAGATCAAGCAGTACTTACCAATATTGCTCATTGATGCTCAGCTTGTGTTTTGCCAGGATCACATTGTTCCAAATCTCATTTCAGCCTTGATCCTAACATAGGATGGAACTCTCCCAAAAAAATTTCTAATCGTGAAAATAATTGTGCTCTGCACTGCAATCCACTGACATTTAGTGCACTGAAAGAGCTATCATGTGAAAAATGATGTTATTGAGTCTCCAGGTTCACCTGAGGTGGCTGCAATTATGTGCCATTAACAAAGGAGGGCTGCATTAATATGCCCTCCTCACACTCACAGCTACTCGGCACTGTTGAGATGAGGCAGACCAGTCTTTACCCCTAGGAGGAAAGATGACCCTGGAGTAGGGATACCATCGCAGCTTGGGAAGCAGTGGGCATGGCAGTCAGTGCTTGTAACCTGACACTGAGGACAGTGACCAATGCAAGAAAAAATGAACTTTATTTGAGCTGCAGCCATTCATTTCATCCTGGCAACAGCCCTGTCCATCACATCTGTCCAGCACCTAAGCCCCAAGCATTCTCCTTAAATCCCTCCACAATTGCAGAGAACGGAAGATGACAGACAGTTACACCTCCAAATTCTGGATCCTAACACCATTTGAAGAAAATGGACTGTATCGGAGAGCGTGTTGAAAGAGGTATGGGCAATTATGATGTCAGTGTGCATACAGAAGTAAGGATGCACAAAACCTTGATCCTATTACACCTTTTCCAAGTAAGTTGAAAGCTTCCCAGATACTTGTTCCTCTCTTGTACTTACTCATGTGTTTTCTTCTCTGGAGTTGGAGCGCCCCCCGCCCCCCTCCCCGTTTTAGCCACCACAGCTCCCCACCTTGCGATTCCCGGAAGCATTTTGGAGGAAAGCTCTGAGGAAAGCACCAACTGGGCATCTGAGGCATCACCCACACCATCCACCACCACACAGATACACAACTGAGGGGTAGAATTAGCAGAAAGGCTTCAAAGTCACTTTCTGGTGGTGAACACCACACAGTTGCTGATGTACATAATTAGAACAAAGAAGAACAAAGAACAAAACAGCATGGGAAACAGGCCCTTCGGCCCAACAAGCCCGCGCCGCCAGCTCGATGTTCCCACTTCTACACACAATCCCTGTCCATGTTTATAGATCTATGGATTAAAAACCAAATTTGAGACAATTTAGGGAGAATTTGTTTTGCCAATTAGCCTAAGGGCATATCTTTGGGATGTGGGAGGAAACCGGAGCTCCTGGAGAAAACCCATGCAAGCACGGGGAGAATGCGCAAACTCCCACAGACACAGGCCCAAATCCATGTATCTGCACAGCACAGCGATAGTCACTGAACTGTCGTGTTGCCCATCAGATGGTCCAGGTCAAGCATACACTAACGACGTGAAGCAGTAGGACACTCTCGAAAAAGGTCCAAGAGCTGTCCTCTCATGACCCATTGCGTGTGTGCCCCTCGTTAGACAACAAGGTGGACCAAAGCACCTGTAGGATAAAAACAAGTACATCAATATCATCTATTTACACACTTCCCAGGGACTCCCAAGGCTCATGATCCCTATTTTAAATCAGTTTTCTATACCCTCCATTCCCATTCTGTTCATGTGCCCATCTAAGTATTTCTTAAATAACTCCAGAGTACCTGCTCCACCACTTTACTTGGCAGCGCATTCCATACCCCCACCACCCTCTGTGTGAAAAAACTCCCTCTAGCATCCAAATTATACCTTACCCCCTCACCCTAAGCCCGTGACCCCTCGTGCTATTCGAGTCCATCCTAGGAAAAAGCTTAACCCTGTTTACTCTATCTATACCCCTCATAATCTTGTACACCTCTATTAGATCTCCTCTAAGTCTACGTCTTTCTAAGGAAAACAGTCCCAATCTGCCTAACCTCTCCTCGTAACTCAGAACTTCCATACCAGGCAGCATCCTGGTAAACCTCCTCTGCACTCTCTCCAGAGTCTCTACGTCCTTCCAGTAGTAAGGCGACCAGAACTGGACGCAGTATTCCAAATGAGGTCTAACCAGCGTTTTATACAACTGCAAAATTAAAGGCCAGCTCTTGTACTCTATACCCCTTCCTATAAAGGCTAACATACTATATGCTTTCTTCACAACCTTCTCCACTTGCTCTGCCACTTTCAGAGACTTGTTCACCTGCATCCCCAGGTCCCTTTGCGTTTCTATTCTCTTAATAGGTCGACCCTTTATCATATACCTCCCCGCTACATTCTTTCTCCCGAAATGCATCACTTCACATTTATCAGGATTGAATTCCATCTGCCATCTGTCTGCCCAAGCTACCAGCCTATCTATGTCCTGCTGCATCACCTGACAATGTTCCTCACTATCCGCAAGTCCAGCCATCTTTGTATCATCTGCAAACTTGCTGATCACTCCACTTACTCCCTCTTCCAAGTCATTTATATATATTACAAATAGAAGAAGTCCCAGTACTGAGCCCTGCGGCACACCACTAGTGACTGACCTCCAGCTAGAAAAACACCCTTCCGCTATTACTCTCTGTCTCCTATTACCAAGCCAGTTACTTATCCATCTAGCTACCTGTCCTTGTATCCCATTAGCCTTGACCTTCTCAACTAATCTCCCATGAAGGACTTTGTCAAACGCCTTACTAAAATCCATATAGACAACATCAACGGCTCGCCCTTCGTCCACCGTTTTCGTCACCTCCTCAAAAAATTCTACCAGATTTGTAAGGCACGACCTCCCCTTAACAAATCCATGCTGCATATCCCTAATCAGATTGCAGCGCTCTAAGTGCCGATACATCCTATCTCTAAGAATCCCCTCCAACAGCTTCCCTACCACTGATGTCAAACTCACCGGCCTATAATTTCCAGGGTTATCCCTACCACCCTTTTTAAACAACGGTACAACATTAGCTATTCTCCAGTCCTCTGGGGCCTCACCTGTGTCCAAAGAAGAGACAAAGATTTGTGTCAGAGGCCCAGCAATTTCACCTCGCACCTCCCTAAGCAGCCTGGGATAAATGCCATCAGGCCCTGGAGATTTATCAGTTTTAATGCTACCCAGAAGCTCTAACACTTCCTCCCTCGGTATGGATATTTCCCTCAACTGGTCCACAGCTCCCTCAGAGACAGGAGCTGTCAACAAGCCCCTCTCCTTCGTGAATACCGACACAAAGTATTCATTCAGGATTTCCGCCATTCCCTCAGGCTCTAAGCACAGTTCCCCTCCTGTGTCCCTAAGAGGTCTGATTTTTCCTCTAACCACCCTTTTATTCCTAACATAGGAGTAAAAAGCCTTTGGGTTTTCCTTAATCCTATCTGCCAAAATCATTTCATGCCCCCTTTTTGCCCTCCTAACTCCCTGTTTGAGCTCCCTCCTACACTCTCTATATTCCTTCAATGCTGTCTCGGTTCCCAGTTGCTTCGACCTATCATACGCCTTTCTTTCCTTACTAACCAAGTCCTCAATATCCCTAGTAATCCACGGCTCTCTAATCCTACCTTTCCCATCTTTCCTCTTGGCCGGCACTTACTTATCTTGCAACATTTTCAGTATTCCCTTGAAAGAGTCCCACATGCCTAGCATGGACTTACCCTCAAATAACCGTTCCCAATCAGTTTCCTTAAGTTCCTGCCTAATTCGACCGTAGTTAGCCTTCCCCCAATTCAGCACCCTGCCCCTAGGGCAACAAGCATCCTTTTCCATCTGTATCCTAAAGTAGACAGAATTGTGGTCACTGTTAGCCACATGTTCCCCCGCTACAACATCAACCACCTGCCCTTAGAGGTGAGAATGTCTGTGGAATCGCCAGTGGTCTGCCAAATACAAAAACACAGCTGACCCCCAGCCAGATGACAGGCCACTGGAAAAAGTGCTCAAAAAGCTGCTGGAAATGCAGAAGCAGAGCAGGTCTCCAGGAGGGTATGTCACAGACTTTCCAACTGCAAACTGTCTGGAGGAATCCTACAGCTTTCAAGTGAAGGAGATAGTGTCAGAATTGCTTAGTATCCAGCTCAACACTGCAAGGGTGGTAACCGTGGTGGTAAGTCTGGGGCAGTAAATGGTAGCCATAGGTGGCAGCATTTAAAGCATAGCTGAATCACTAAGGACCATACTTGAAGGCTGCAGGAGCATGCCGAGAGACACGGGTGATTGCGGAGGGGCTCCAGAACTTTGTCTAGATTCAGAGAAGCATCACTGAGGGCCCACACACCATGTTGCAGACACCGTTGGGTTTCTGGGACTGGCAGCGCCAAGCTGTCCAACCATCCTATGGACCCATGGGTGCACTAGGAGGAGGGATTGCTGGAACTCATGCCGGGTTCATCCAGTGATCCCAGCTATCTCCAGTACTTTGGAATCCTCCCTTCCTAACACTGGTGCCTTTCATGGGCAGCAGGCTGAACTAGATTCCGCAGCTGCTTGAATGACATCGGATAGTTGGGATCCGTCAGGGAACACCCACCAAAGATAACATAGGCCATGGGGTGTGGAACACAGCTGACTGTCTCCATCTCCGACATGCATCCTGGAGGAGTGGGGACACTTAAGACATTATGATAGGTCACGTTAAGGTGAATAACTTTTAGGATTGCTGAAAGGGTGGAGTAAAGGCAGACACCATAGTTTATTTTATTTACTGTATTTAATACCAATTAAAGATTATTGCACTCCACACCTCAACTTCTCTCTCTGACCCATCTCCCACTGAGGGTGGCATGTGGCACAGTGGTTAGCACTGGTGCCTCACAGCGCCAGGGACCAGGTTCAATTCCAGTTTTGGGTAACTGTGTGCACATTCCCCGTGTTTGCGTACGTTTCCTTTAGGTGTTCCAAATTCTCACACTCCAAAGATGTGCGAGTTAGGGTGACTGATCATTCTAAATTAGTGTCTAGGGGACTAGCAGTGTAAATATGTGGGGTTATGGGATAGAGCAATATGGATTGTTGTCAGTGCAGTCTCAATAAGCCAAAGGGCCTTCTCCTGCACTGTAGAGATTCTACGATTGTATGAGAGCTTCGTACCCCCACCCACACCCATAAGAACATGGGAGCACTGTACATTGTGAGAAAGGCTCTTCAGCTCATCGAATCTGCATCAATGGTCACTACCACTTAAGTCCCATCTTCCAGCATCTATGCCACATCACTCATGTACTTCGAGTACACAGCCGAGTGTGTCGTAAGGATCGTTTAGTTATTAGCCCAACTGTGATCCCAAGTAATTCATTCCAGATCCCTGCTGGGTGCTAACTGTCCCCACAAATCCTCCAGAGACTCCTGTAGCCTCGTGATAACTGCCCAACCAAGGAGAACAGGTGCTCCCAACACAACTGTGCCCACCCCGGAGCATAAAGGTGCCCTCACTCAGAGATGGGCCTGGGCATCTGTGTGCAGACAGAATACAGGCAGGAGTCCAGAGTAGCATCGCAGCAAGTCATCATCACCCTCATGCGTGGACATGTCATTCGCTGGCACGACCAACCTGGACTCATTACCCTGGGTACAGTATCAGTAAAACCTTCAGGCAGGGTTGGAGCATTATTGTTGGAGGTGCCAGACACTTCCTAATGGATGAATGTAATAAGCAATGCTGGCTTACTAGACCATTGCCACTATCGGATCTGCCCCCTCTCTTTATCCTCAGCCTCCTCCTCCACATCATCCTAGTCCATCTCCTCCTGAGGCGCATTCACTGATTCATTCCCCAGGCAAAGTTAAACTGCCTTGTTTAAATTTCAACAATGCTTGGCAATTATCTGTCAGTCACCATCAATTGGTGCATTCTCAATGTATACCAGAATGCCAACCAATCAGCATTCTTTTGTCAAACAATATAAACTATTGTTTTCTGCTTATACCAGTACTCTTGGGCAGTGTCACAATGAGTGTAAGACAAAAAGCTTTGACAAGTCTCTCTAGAATAGCTCTAGAATTTTCTGTTTCTATTGCAGATTTCCAGCATCTGCACTATTTTGCTTTTGACACAGAAAGAAGATTGCAATTATTATGAGGCACATTACTGCACACTTCCTCTGAGCATTATTCTAGATTCAAATTTATCCATATTATTCATCAATAATCTATCAATAATAATGTTATAAATGGGAAGGTTCACTGATGATTCAATGATATTCAGTTCCATTTGCAACTCTCAGGTGATGGAGCAGTCCTTGCATGCATGCAGCAAGCTGTGGACAACATTCAAGTGGCAAGTCTGAGGATGGGAAGAAGTTCAATATTCAGCAACGGAAGAGAAGGAGATTAATTAAGAGAGGTAATATAGAGTATAAGAATACACTTGAAAGTAACATAAAAGTGAACTCTAAAAACTGCTATACATAAAAAAATTAGTGAAGACAAATGTAGGTCTCTTACAATCCAAAATAGGATAATTTATAATCAAGAACAAGGAAATGGCAGAGTAATTAAACAACTACTTTGTTTCTATTTTCACAGAGGAAGACACAAATAACTTCCCAGAAATGCTAAGGAATCAAGAGTCTAGTAAAAAAGTAAAATTGGAAGAAATTAATATTATGAGAAAAATATTGCTGGAGAAATTAATGGACTGAAAGCTGATAAATCTCCAGGACCTAATAAGCTACATTCCAGGGTACTAAACGAGCTGGCCATGAAATTAGTAGATGTGTTCAGTATCATCTTCCAACATTCTGTAGGTTCTAGAACAGTCCCAGTAGATTGGAGGGTAGCAAATTTAATGCCACTACTCACAACAGGAGGGAGGGAGAAGACAGAGAATTACAGGTCAGTCAGCCTAACATCTGTAGTAGGGAAAATGCTAGAGTCTATTATAAATGACGTGATAACAGGACACTTAGAAAATATCAATGGGATTAGACAAAGTCAACATGGATTTATGTAATGAAAATCATGTTTGACCAACATATTGGAATTCGTAGAAGATGTAACCAGTAAAATAGGTAAGGGTGAGTCAGTGATGTGACATATTTAATTTTGGAAAGCCTTTGATAAATCCCACATAAGAGGTTAGTGTGCAAAATTAAAGCAGGTGGGATTGGGGATAATATACTATAGCATGGATTGAGATTGGTCAGCACACAGGAAACAGAGAGTATAAATAAATGGGTCTTTTTTTGAAGTGACAGACAATGATGAGTGGGACCATGCAGGGATTGGTGCTTGGGCTCCAGCTATTCACAATGTGCGTCAATGATTTGGATGAGGGAACTAAATTTATTTTTTTAAGTTTGTTCATAACACAAAGTTAGTGGGAATGACAGTAGTGAGGAGGATGTTGAGAGGCTTCAAGGATTAGATAAATGGGCAAATACATGGTAAGTAACATGGATAAATGTGAAGTTATACATTTCAGATGGAGGAACTGAATGGCAGAGTATTATTTAAATGATGATAGATTGGCAGATGTCACATACAAATGGACTTGAATGTTCTATTACACCATGATACACAGATACGGCAAGCAGTTAGGAAGGCAAATGCAACATTGCAACAGGAAATGATGTCTTACTGCAACTGAACAAAGACCTTGGTGAGACCACACCTGGAGTACTGGGTGCAGATTTGGTCTTATCTAAGAAAGGATATTTGCCATAGAGGAAGTGCAGTGAAAGTTCACCATACTGATTCCTGGGATGGTAGGGATGTGGTTTAAGGAGAGATTGGATCAACTGGGCCTGTATTCACTGGAATTTAGAAGAATGAGGGGATCTAATTGAAACATATAAAATTTTGACAAGGTTGGACAGACTGGATGCTGGTGGTGATGGTGGGAGTGATGGAGGTGGGGCAGGGGAGTGCAGTCTAGAACAAGGATCACAATTTCAAGATATTGAGTGAACCATTTAGGATTAAGAAGAGGAAAAGCATCCTCACTCAAAGGATAGTGAAACTGAGGAATATCTCCCATACAGGGCTGTGGAGGTCAAGACATTGAATATATTTAAGAAGGAAAAGATAGATTTCTGGGTGTTAAGGACTATGGGGAGAGTGCAGCAGTATTATGTTGAGACAGTGGATCTGCCATGATCATACTGATTGGCAGAATAGGTTTTAACAGCCAAACAGTCCATTCCTATTTCTGTTTTCTATGTTTCTATGCAAGCTTGGACAAATAAATGGCATGAAATTTGTTCAGCGGACAAGTGGCAGGCAATGACCATATCCAATAAGCGTCTAAACATCTTTTCTTGACATCAAACAACATTTTTTCATTCATTTGTGGGACATGGGAGTTACTCACTGGCCATCTCTAGTTGTCTTTGAACTGAGTGGCTTACTAGGCCATTTCAGAGGGAAGCTGAAAGTCAACCACATTGCTTCAGCACTGGAGTTACATGCATGGAGTTACAAAATTAATTTGTAATTTTCATCTGTTTGTAATTTTCATCTGTTTATAATTTTAATAAATGACCTGGATGAAGAAGTGGAGGGATGGGTTGGTAAGTTTGCCGAGGACATGAAGGTTGGTGGTGTTGTGGATAGTTTGGAGGGATGTCAGAAATTGCAGCGTGACATAGACAGGATGCAAGACTGGGAGAAGAAATGGCAGATGGACTTCAACTCGGATAAATGTATAATGGTCCAATGGGATGAATGAGTATAATGTTAAGGGTAAGACTCTGAACAGTATAGAGGATCAGAAGGACCTTAGGGTCTGGGTCCATACGACTCTTAAATCAGCCTCGCAGATGGAGAATGTGGTCAAGAAAGCGTATGGTGTACTAGCCTTCATTAATCAAAGGATTGAGGAGTCGGGAGATAATGCTGCAGCTTTTTAAGACCCTAGTCAGACCCCACTTAGAGTACTGTGCGCAGTTTTGATCGCCTCATTACAAGAAAGATGTGGAAGCTATTGAAAGGGTACAGAAGAGATTTACAAGGATGTTGCCTGGATTGGGTGGCATGCCTTATGAGGATAGGACTTTATGAGGGAGCTAGGTCTTCCTGGACAGACGAAAGATGAGAGGTGACCTGATAGAGGTTTAGAAGATGTTGAGAAGTGGATTCTTAGAGGCTATTTCCCAGGGCTGAAATGATCGCTACGAGAGGACACAGGTTTAAGGTGCTGGGGAGTAAGAACAGAGGAGATGTCAGGGGTAAGTTTTTCACTCAGAGGATGGTGGGCGAGTGGAATCGGCTGCTGTCAGTGGTGGTGGAGGCAAACTCGTTGGGGTCTTTTAAGAGACTTCTGGATGAGTACATGGGGTTTAATGGGATTGAGGGTTATAGGTAGACCTAGTAGGAAGGATATGATCAATGCAACTTGTGGGCCAAAGGGTCTGTTTGTGCTGTGGTTTTCCATAAGGGCAGCATATTTCCTTCCCTAAAAGGACATTACTGAATCTGGTGTGTTTTCCAACAATTGACAATGGTTTCATAGTCATCATTAGGTTCTTAGTTGAAGATTTAAAAAAATTGAATTCAAATTCCACCATCTGCCATGATAGGATGTTAGAATGTTAGCAGAGTATCTACACTAATAGTCTAGTGACAACATCACTAGGCTATTGCCTCCCCTCATCAAAATCAACCATTATCAAAATCCCAATGTTAATATCAACTGATCAAAACTTAACCGGAACAGTCACATAAATTCTGAGCAGGTAAGCAGCTGGGATTGTGTGTTCTGCAGTAGATGAATGATCTATGGACTTCCCAAATCTTTGCCATCATTCACAAGACACAAAGCAGGAGCAGGGTGTTGGAATCCTCTCCACTTGCCTGGACAAGTGTGCTCCACCATTATGACAATATGTACCATCTACAGGAGGCACGACAATAACTCAGCCAGGCTTCTTTGACAGAATCCCTGAACCAGTGATCGCTGTCACCTAAAAGAACAAGTGTAGAAGGCAGCGCGGAAATATATCACCATTTTTCATTGTTGCTGGGTTAAAGTGTTTATAGAAGTACTTTCATCACATGAATTGCAGCAATCAAGAGGACGACTCCACCACCTTCTCTAAGGACAATAAATGAAATAAATATCCACATCTTGTGAACGAATAAAAGAAAAATCAGGGCCCATACCTCAGAAATTAATTTCTCACGTTTCTTCTTCAAGACCATCATATGCATACTCAAGTGTGTTAAGTAATCCTCAGTAGTTGCTTTGATATGCATAATATCTTTCGATATTTCTTCTCTTTTTTGCCGGATAGATTCTCTGAAAAAAAGAGATCAATATAAGTGAAAGTTCAATGAAGGAGCCAGATTGTTACATTTTCCTTAAATTAAATAATGCAATCTACTTTTTTGAATTCTTTCTCAAAATCTGAGTTTTGTGTATATGGATTATTAAGCATGTAATCTTTAATTTTAAAGATGCATTCAAGGCAAGTATGGTGTGCAGCAGACTCCTGGGTACAAAGCCAGGGATATTATAACTCCTGGAATTCATATAAATAGATCAGGTGCTATTCATCTGAATGGTTGACTTAAAACTGGCAAGAGGTCATGTTCAAATGGTGGAAGCTAGGATGAGTGTAGGGAAAGAGGTTGAACGTATCATTTTTGGGTCAGAAGAAATACCATTACTCCTGCTTGGAGAATTGAAACCTTTCAAAAATTAAAATAAAACATGCACTTGGGTCACTTCTGGCACACACTGTGCGCACATCTCTTGTGGTTTAGTTAACATTGGGATCCAGATTTCCCCAATGCATTATGCAGTTCCAAATATTTAAAATGCATGTTCTCTATGCTTCCAAAACCAGCTGGTAAAACGTTGGAGTGTTAACAGTGCAGGAAAGAAGTGACTTTTTGCCCCAGCTGCATCATTTCTATATACCTTTCATTTGTCTAAACTTCAATCTGTTCAACTTTTCCTCACAAGGCAACCTGTTCTGCTCAGGAATCAATCATAAGAACATAAGAAATAGGAGCAAGAGTAGGCCATCTAGCCCCTTGAGCCTGCTCTGCCATTCAATAAGATCATGGCTGATCTGATAGTGGGTTCAGTTCCGCTTACCCACCTGCTCCCGATAACTTTTAATTCCCTTATTGGTTAAAAATCTAGCTGTGACTTAAACTCATTTAACAAGGTAGCCTCTATTGGGCAGAGAATTCCAAAGATTCACTACCCTCTGATAGAAGAAGTTCCTCCTCAACTCTGTTCTAAATTGACTCCCCCATATTTTGAGGCTAAGCCCCCTGTAAGTAGAAATATCCTCGCTGTTTCTACCCTGTCTGGCCCCTTCCGTACCTTATATGTCTCTATAAGATCTTCCCTCAACCTTCTAAACTCCAAGTA
Source organism: Sphyrna mokarran (assembly GCA_024679065.1). NCBI lineage: Eukaryota > Metazoa > Chordata > Chondrichthyes > Carcharhiniformes > Carcharhinidae > Sphyrna > Sphyrna mokarran. The sequence goes on from JAGIQG010000015.1 coordinate 42,578,322, forward strand.
CAGACCCAATCTACTCAATCTCTTCTCATAAGCTAACCCTCTCATCTCCAGAATCAACCTAGTTAACCTTCTCTGTATCCCCTCCAAAGCTAATATATCCTTTCTTAAATAAAGGGACCAAAATTGTAGAGTACTCTAGGTGCGGCCTCACCAGTACCATGTCTAATTGCAGCACGACCTCTTGGCTTTTTTACTCTATCCCTCTCACAATAAAGGCCAACATTCCATTTGCCTTCTTGATTACCTGCTGCACCTGCAAACTGAGTTTTTGTGATTCATGCACAAAGATCCTCAGGTCCCTTTGCACAGTAGCACATTGTAATTTTTCACTGTTTAAATAATAGTCCATTTTATTATTATTTCTTTCAAAGTGAATAACCTCACACTTAGTAATATTATATTCCATCTGCCAGATCCTTGCCCACTCACTTAGCTTATCCAAATCTCTCTTTCTGTGTCCTCCACAAAATTTGCTTTCCTACGCATCTTTGTGTCATCCATAAACTTTGTTACTCTACACTCAGTTCCCTCCTCCAGATCGTCTATGTACATGATAAACAGTTGAGGTCCCAGCATTGATCCTTGTGACACACCACTAATTACTGATTGCCAACCGGAAAAGCACCCATTTATTCCAACTCTCTGCTTTCTGTTAGATAGCCAATCCTCAATCCACGCTAACACTTTATCCCCAACTCCATGTACCTTTATCTTATGCAGCAACCTTTTGTGAGGTACTTTATTGAATGCCTCCTGAAAATCTAAATACACCACATCCACCGGTTCCCCTCTGTTGACCACACTCATCATACCCTTATAAAATTCTAGTAAATTAGTCAAACATGACTTTCCTTCCAAGAATCCATGCTATGTCTGCTTGATTGAACCATTCTTTTCCAGGTGTCCTGCTATTTCTTCCTTAATGATAGATTCCAGCATATTCTCAACTACAGATGTTAAACTAACCTGTAGTTACCAGAGAATCCTACGGTAAATTCCATCTGGCCCAGGGAACTCATCTATTTTCATACTCTCAAGAATTGCTAACACCTTCTCCTTAAGTTCCTCAATCCCACCTAGTCTAAAAGCCTGTATCTCAGTATTCTCCTCGACTACATTAACTTTTTTCTGCGTGAATACTGATGAAAAATATTCATTTAGTGCCTCTCCTATCTCTTCAGGCTCCACCACAGCTTCCCACTACTGTCTCTGACTGGTCCTAATATGACCTAGAATGCATTTTAACTTGTCACAGATCTCATCACTACTGACCATATTTTCTAATCTGATGTAATTGCCAAATATTGAAACTGTCCTTGTCACTTACGCTCAATTGTAAGTAAATAAGGTACCATTGTGAATACTTAGCTGCACCAAAAATAGGCTTGCTTCTCTGTGGGGAAGTCTTTGAGATGTTTTGCTTAGAGTAAGCATGGAACTAAATATAGGGGGTATGACTGCTGCAGAGTGCAACATGATTGATGCGCAAAACTTGAATATTATTGCACTTTGTGAGATGGTCATTTTGAAATGTTTGTAATGTTTTTTCAGGTATTTTATGAATCAAATATATCTCTGGGGGGCAAAAATGAATGCTGCACCATTCTGGCTGACAATATAGCTGACATACTATCCTCAGGGCCTCATGCCAGATGGCTGGAATATTAAACCAAGTTGTGTAGACATGTGAATTGGAGTTTTATAATATATATTGAAACTCAATTGCAATTTTAAAACTTAACTAAATGCATATTCTGAACCAACACTATTCTTCTTCCTATTCTCCTGCTGCCATCATAGGCTTGGATTTCCCTTGGACAAACCCACAGTTGTGCCTCTCTCAATATTTATTCTCCAAGGGATCCACCAAGACACTTGTCATCGCATCCTTTTAACACAAATAAACTCATCCTTTTTGCCTGCTGACGTTCCAGTCCAATAATATTTTTGAAATGGGGCTAATTTAACCTAGTTTCCTCTCTTTCTTGTCACTAATCTAGCAGTGTATCCTGCAGATCAACAGTCAAAATCCTCATTTGTTTTTCCCCAAGAATGTCGACTCAGCCCTTAAACTTACAATAGGTGATCTGCATTGATATTCTGGCTTTGACTGCAGTTTGGCTTACAGATGGCAAGACCCACCTTGCCTCAAATTGAAACCTCACCATCTGAATATACTTTCTAATATCTAATTGGTCCCAAGCTGTAGCCTTCCACTGCAGGCTAGCTTTCAGTCTGGTTAGCTGCTTGGTGGGAAGTGGATTTAAGAAGTGTTACAAAAAGAAGAACAACAAAGGCAATGTATTCTGGTATCTCTGGCTGCTGACAAATGCCTTGGCTTGTTCTGCACTTATCTGTAGGTTGTAGGGCATATTTCTGTGTTAAACTTGCTCTTCATAATACTGTAAACCTTTTCTCACTGTCAGATATATCCAGAAATAATGCTGGCCTTTTTCTTAATATTCTGTGAAATATCTTTAGTTTATAATGATGATTATTCAAAAAATGACCTTAGTCAGGTAGACAATTCAACAAACAAATCATCCATGCCATTTGATGTTCACATTGTTATCGGACAACAAATTTTATGAAATTGGGCACACAATATGGAAGCAGACTAAAACCACACTCAGAACCCCTCCACTAAAAATCACAAAATCACAGACAAAGAACAAAAAACAGCACGGGAAACAGGCCCTTCGGCCCAATGAGCCCATGACACCACCCCGATGTTCCCACCTCTACCCGCGATCCCTGTCCATGTTTATAGATCTATAGAACAAACAGGAGCATGCTTTTAGAATGCAAATGAGGGCCGGCACACAAGAAAAACTGGTCAGATTAAGCAACTCCAGGAGCTAAATTAAAATGTACACCTCCCCACTTCTAAACCAGCTCTTCTAAACCAGTCTAACAACCTACGGAGACACCTTAATTTTAGCATAGCTAAGGAAGCATCCCTGGCCCTCAAACTTCATGAGAATAATTGCACACCTATTGCACAAGCCCTGGAAATTCCAAACCATTGATAACCAATCAGACAAAAACGATTAACACATACTTAAAACAATCACCCATACACTTGAAAACATCAAGACAGGATGGCCAAAATCAAATACTGTAAATAAAGCATTAACATTTGAAGTTTGGGTGTAACTATAGCCCGTTTCGGCAGGTCTTTAGTGTGCTTTCAGGACAGTTCAATTGTATGTCCTGATTGCACTTCGTCGACGTAAAAGAAAATAAAGCTGTACCGTTATTGAACTACACCCTACGTCTGTAGCGGTCGTTTCGCCTACTTGCGCTAATAATTGGAGGCTCGTCCGGGATCGCGATCGTCACTGGAACAGCGTCTCCTGGCACTGGGTGAGTATCTTTACTCATTTCATCAAATCCGCAGAATACTGGTGTCCCAGTGTCACAGTGGTGTTTCATGGCAACCGTGATCTGAACTTGTGAACAGGGTGCGTTCAATAGCTGTACAGCGGTAACGTGGGTTTAAGTTTTTTTTGGGCGGGTGACTGGGATCGAGAACTGTGATTCATTGTTCCCGACCACAGATTGACTGCTCACTAGGGGACCTGACAGAACAAGGTTTAAAGGTACAGAGCAGGGACATTGCCCTGGGTTTCAAGGTACAGGGAAGGGACATTGCCCTGGGTTTCAAGGTTAAAAAGTATAAGGCAGGGACAGCATCCTGGGAATCAAGGTTAAGAAGGACGTCCAAGGGTTCGGGCCACTGAGATCGGACTCGGAGTTCAGCAGGAGTCCGGGTGCTGCAAGTCGGTAAGGACCTCTGCAAGGCACGGAAGATCGGGCCACTAGGGGCAAAATCTGCGAGGAGTTTGCTACATGTCTGGGCGCTACTAAGTCTGGACCTCTGTGAGTGCCTCAACCACTACAAGCAGGAGATCTCTCGTAGCACTAAAGAAATGACTACACATCAGGGGATTTCCGACCCGCAGTCGATTACACGCCAGTTTGCACCAGGTCCGGGTGACTCCCAAGGGGATAGGGAAACGGCTGACCTCTGAGAGTCAATTTAGCAAAAGGAGTTTGGGTAGGACTCCGGTCACTGTAGTCGGTAGTCTCTCCGTACGCTGTGGCCACTGCGGAGAGGCTGTACAGAGCTCACCTGCCTCTGAGAGCGGTAATCTCCCCGCTACATCAGGTCAGGCTCTGCGGGTTGCTACTGAAGGTACAAATGTACCGACAGTGGGAACACGAGACCATAACCCAATCAGAGATACACACACACACAAGTACCTCTGAAAGCATTAGAGCTAGGGCTGGTACACTACTGACCCAATTTAAGGAAACTAACATGGATAGCAATAGTACCATCTTTAATGGGGACCAGAAGGGTCCCTTATCCACTATCTAGCAGACAAAATAAGAATCTAATTAAAAACCTGATGAAGGTAATATGGAATACATGTTGAAAGCTTTCATGTGTATTTGTGTGTATGTTTGGTAAAGTGGTTGTATTAATGTTTTGTTTTGTTGTTTGTTTAATGTTTTAATGTTCTTCCGCTGTGATTTTACAACAGAGGAGTTTGACACAGAGTCAAAATAAAATTTGGAAACTGGATTGAATTAAATTGAAATAGATTCTTGGAATTTCTTAGCCTTTTGAGTATAATCAATGGCCAGGATTGTGCTTAAAAGATATAGAATTTAAATAATATACATATACGTGGGATTCAGGGATACTGGGTCCCCAAGGGAAACAAGACTGCGGCCTCATAAGAATCCCTCCCCTGCACATACACGGGCCGATCCACATCCACCGCCATATACCTCTGCTGATCACCGATACAGAAAACCGCAGTACCATATAGAACCCCGATATATTCCCAACACCAGATACAGGGAACATGATAGAACCAACTTCAGATATGCAACCACACAAGTATAGCATTACACCTGTGGGCAACCCACCCATTTTGTCCAGAACTGTAGGGTATCACCCTACTACCTTACATGACTATCTCAGCAATTCCCAACGATGGACTCCAACCCATGCCCCTCGAAGGCCAGCCCAACAAGCAGCTACAACTCCCACCCACTACCCCCAGAACCAGCACATGAATCCACAGTTCCTGCCCCAACTTACAGAGTTTCAGGGATAAAACTATGGCACAGGAGACGCCAACGAAAAGGATGGGGCACTCTGCAAATCTTACCCGCTATAGCAGCCCCTGGTACCGGAACTCCCAGAACCGTTTGACCCAGCGCTCACCACCAGGGATGGTAACTGGCAGTCAAAGCCCGCCCACGTAGGTTCCCTTCACTAAGGAAGAATCAGGACATCACAGTCCAGATTGTAAACAGCTTTATCTGTCCACTCCACGCATCAGCCAATTGAATAAACCTGTTGAACTGTTACTTGTGTTTGTCCTTTGTTCATCTTGCAAATAAGGGCACTGGGGTAAAACATTGGAGTAAGACCAGTAAATTGGGCCATAAACCCAGTGTCTGTAACACAAGGTGGACAAAACTTGTGGTTAGAACTAGGAAATTTGAGTAAAATCTGCGGGATGGAATTTAGCGAAAACCAGACCCCTACTCTAATCCCTTACGTATTCTCAAGTGACGAATTCTAAAAGGAAATAATTATGGCCAATCATGCCAAACGGGAGGAAGTTCTCCGGTTATATTTGAACCATAAGTGGCCCAAATGGGTACGGTGGGGTGCTGCCCCGAAACTGGACCTGGGATCCGAGGGAGAGAATTGTTGGATTTGTGCCCATAAGGATGTGGGTAAAAGGGCTCACAAGTTTAGGAAAGTGATTGCAATTGCCTGTTGTCTAGAACAGCATCTCGGTAAAGAAGCAGAGATTGTCCGGGTTAAACAGGAGAGGCCCAGATGACCCAACTAAAACAGGACTTAATGAGTGCCACCACAGGCATTCAACAATTAGAAGTGGAGGTAAACCCACGAGAGGAAAGGAACCAAATCAGTATGATACACATGAGCCAGTTCCAGGCTCAATGTGATAAAGCTTACTAAAAGGCACAGCGTGCTGTTAGTGAGAGAGAGGCTGCGGTGCAACAGGTAGAGGAATTTAAACGAAATGCAGTGACCTGCAGGCTGCAATAAAAGTTTTACACCAAGCAGGAAAGAAACAGAGATAAAAGAAAATGTTTGTTGAAACGGAGTAGTCATTGTGATTATTAGCTTAGAAGAGTTATGGAGTGAGAAGTCACAGAAAATGAAGTTAAAGAGAAATTATGAGAGAGTTAATTGAGAAATTAAGAGAAGAAAAATTTTATGGAAAAGTAGATAAGTAGAAACAAAATAATGAGGTAAATATATTGTCTATGAGTCAGTTTAAAGTATATCAAGTTAGTGAAAAGAATCAAAGTTCTGATTACTCCAAGTTCCAGCTGGAGATTAATCAATTAAAATCTCAAGTTGTTAATGCAGATAAGGATGTTGTCTGTGTTTGGGACAGTTGAGTCTGAGGGAGACAGTGTTTATAGATTGGGTTGTGGCATTGACTGGGGATTCCCCCGCCACTTCTTTTTCCGGAGGCACCTGATCCCACAGTAAGTTTAGAATTTGCCCTTGATTTGATGAATTCTGTGACTATTAGTTGCAAGGGAAGACGTGGAATTACTAGGAGATGTTGTTGATTGGGAGGAAATGCATCTTTTAAAGAATCTTAGTACTGCATATAATCACACCCAAGTGGTCCTTTGTTTCTTAAAAGGAAGAAGTTCACAGGGTGTGTTACAGAATTTTGAGAGAAAGAAACTAGTCTCTCAACATACTAGGGAAATATTACAAATTAATTGGCAAGATGGAAAATTGATTAGGGAAATATAAGATTGAGCTAATAATTTGAGTAGTTTTGTATTTCAGTGTATTTGTGTGGTCTGCCTGCTTGCCGAATGTAGATGATTGTTATTGCATTGAGGTAAAAGCAGAGTTGTTAAAAGTCTGTTTGTTTTTGGAATATCTAGTACACAATGCTTTACACTTTGATTTAACTTCAAAGGGGTGACTGACGTCCACATGATGGCCTGGAAAAGGTGTGTGCGTGTGTGCGTGGTGGTGCCACAAAGCATGAAAACGTAATTCAAGACCTGGTAGCTGCAGCCAGGCTGCCATCAGAAGCAGCCATAATTAAGATAAAAGCCCACCAGAGGGTAAAGACAGCAGAACAGAAGGGGAATCAATTAGCAGATGCTGCAGCCAGGACTACAGCTGGGGAAGCCCTTCCGCACATAGCCACTACCACAACAGCACCTTTGGAGGAAGTGGATATTTGTAAGCTGCAGGGTAATGCAAGCCCAGATGAGGTGACACAGTGGGAACAAGCAGGAGCATCCAGGGACAAAGATGGAGTATGGTGCAGAGAGCACCAAGTAGCTGCCCCCTCCTTTATACACACCGAATTATTCCGAGTCCACCACGAGCCGGACCACTCCGGCCGGGATGGGACCCTGGCCCGACTGTCAGCTGATTGGTGATGACCAGGGATGGGACAGGATTTAGCCAAACACTGCCAGCGCTGTATCATATGCACCCAGCATAACCCCGGCCGACTCTGAGTCAAGCTGGCCCACCAACCCCAACCAAGGGACCCTGGGAAAACCTCCAGGTCATAGGCCCTCTACCCACTAGCCGAGGGAAGAAATATTGTTTAGTCCTAATTGATCAATTTATCGCTGAGTAGAGGCATTCCCAACTGGGGATTGCGAGGCTGCCACCTTCGCCCACATTTTAGCATACAAGATCATCACAAGGTGGGGAGTCCCACTACAACTGGACTCTGACCAAGGGACACACTTCACGGGCAAGATAATGAAACAGGCTTGTGAAACCCGGGGAATCTGACAGCGATTCCATATTCCGTACCACCCTCGGAGCTCTGGGATGGTCGAGCGGATGAACCGCTCACTTAAAAATGCGATTGCCAAGTCAATCGCCGAGACAGGTCAGGGGTGGGTAGACGTCCTACCCTGTATTTTAATGCGCCTATGAGCCACCCCAGGTCGCACCCTAGGACTCACACCATTTGAATTAATGACGGGGAGGGCAATGAGACTCCCAGAAAATATAGCAGTAGGAGGAGAAGAAATGGCACCCCTTTGGGACAAAATGAAGAGATATGTACAACAATTGGACCACCAACTCAGAGAGCTACGCCACGCAGCCCGAGACCAACAGGCTACAAGAGACCAGGTTAAGAAACATGATATCTGTCACACCACCACGCTTCCCCGAGTAGGGGACAAAGTTTTAATCCAAGTGGCCCCCGACTAAACAGGTTTCGCTCTGAAATGGATAGGATCCCATGAGATTATCCTCACCAGCAACAGACGTGCCTGTGTCGCTATCAAAGGGAAAGGCTGCTGGAAACATTGGTCATAGTTAAAGGCATACCACCTCGGGGGTGGGGAGGAATCGAATTAACTATCTTCATTTCTAGGACGGAGGAGAATCACTCATCAGCCCTGGCTCTAATATGTGTATATAAATGTAAATGCATGCCTAAGTAGATTAGTAAATAGAAATTTGTTTACAGTAAGATTCTAACATCTGGTGCCACCAAGCTTTGTATACCTTTCCCATCCCCCTCTCCAGGACCTCGTTAACCATCCGAAGGATGATCTTCACTATGGTCTTTTGTTGAGTGTCGCCTTCCAGGGACACACCATTCACCAACAAGCCCATAGGATAATATTCAATACGTCCGAGGCGTTGTGCGTGCCGGCCGCACCATACCTCAAGAACAATAGAATGTAGTCCAATGCCTGGTTACAAGTCCACCCGGGTATCAACGTGGTTTGCTTCACCTGCACATGGGATAAGCTTCAAACATGTATCTAATGGCCAGACTCACTGAGCAACTCTGGCTGCACCTTCAGAACTATGTGCGCCCTCCCCGAAGACCCACAGAACTCGATACAAAGGGACGCTCTTAAACCAGACATTGACATTTGCGGATATTATGGACTAGTTGAGGCTCCTGCAGTCTCACTATATGTATGTTTTGCACTTCTGACAACGCTGAGCAGGAGGCTGGAGGGAGCACTGGTGCTGTGGAACGAGGGAGAAATCATATATGACAATGTAAAACGTTGAAATTGTGTCTGTTCTGATCGATATCTCAGAGATCCAGGTGCCGGGATACTGTTCAGAACAGACACGAAGTATGTATCAAATGTGGGCAGGGAAACCATAAAGCGGGCTAAAGATGCGATAGGAGCAACACACTATAGAGATAACACACACACACACACACACACACACAGAAGCAAAGCGAGTATAGTCAATGACATCCTCACAGGAATAAACACCAGATCCAGCGTGGTTAACTCAAATGATATCCAGAGCCTCAATAATAAAATAGAACAGTTAAAGGGAATAATGAAAGACATCCTGAAATGGTCATTAGCCCAACAAGCCGAACAGGCCTTTTTAGGGGAAAGGGGCACCCATATCCAACTAGATGGAATCACAATATTAGAAACACATGCCCACACCATTAACTGCCTCATAGATAGAGAGAGAGAAAATACTGCCCAGGTACAACAGGAACAGCTGTGCCATGCGTACGGTCAGTGGATTATTGGCCCGCTTTATGGTTTCCCTGCCCACATTTGATACATACTTCCCTCCGCTACCACCTAACTGAAGTCACAGCCATCTCAAGACATGGCGCACGTTCAGTACTCCCTCTCAGGATGCAATCAAAGGGGAGAGATAACCATTTGCCCTCACCCACTGAGACAAGAAGAGGCAGCTGAATGTGGGTTTAATCAAACGCAGGGCTATACCCTAGAAATTACATCTACAGACCCACACTTTGCCCGGGCAGGATATGGAGGGTAAGGCAGGTATTGTGTAGCCACAATGATAACATCCTTTATCTACAACGGGCTAACATGCCCAATCCCCAACCCAAACTTCTGCTTCACCCCTCGCAGACCAGTCACTATTGGCCAAGTCCACATTACCAACATCTGAAGTAGGCAGGCCCTGGTACCTAACGCACTAAGACCTACTTAGATGACCCACTAAGAGACGACCATAAGTATTATCAAGAGCCAGAACATGTTCCCATCCCACACTTAGCAGAAGTACTGAGAGAACTCTGTCTCAAGGTGGTATACTCATTTCGGTTATACCACCAGTTACAAACCCACGTTAAGATTCTGGAACAGGATACAGAGTCAGCCTTACAGAGCCAGACATGGGTGCAAAAGCTATGAGACTGGGGCCTAAATGTAGATATTCACCCTGGATCTGGATAGTCTCACATATACTGGTTGCTGTCCAACTTATACTGGCAATATCCTGCAGAATAAAAACGTGCCATACCTACCACCAGCGCAAGAAAACTAAAACTAGGAGGGAGCTAATTAGAATAAAAATGTGCCATACTTACCACCAGCGCAAGAAAACTAAAACTAGGAGGGAGCTAATTTGAATGATTGGCAACATGGGACAATTAACAAATTGGGGAAACTTTTCCCGCCTATCCTTAATTTGACAAACCCAGGACTCCCCTAAAGTATACAACTGCAACGTGCAAACACAGGGAGCACTGGACATAAAATTTGCTAAAGGAATCGGTCTGAGGAAGGCGGAACAAGTCCGCTCCCGACCAAAAGTGGGGGACTATTATCGGACAACAAATTTTATGAAATTGGGCACACAATATGGAAGCAGACTAAAACCATACTCAGAGCCCCTCCACTAAAAATCCCAAAATCACAGACACAGACTAGCAAACAGGAGCATACGTTTGATTGTAAATGAGGGCTAGCACACAGGAAAAGCTGGTCAGGAAGGCAACTCCAGGAGCTAAATTAAAAAGTATATCCCCCCACCCTACTAAATCAGCACTTCTAAACCAGTCAAACAACCTACGGTTAAGACTAGCATAGCTAAGGAAGCATCCCTGGCCCCTCAAACTTCCTGAGAATAATCGTACACCTATTTTTCAAGCCCTGGAGATTCCAGACCATTGATAACCAATTAGACAAAAATGATTAACACATACTTAAAACAATCACCCATACACTTGAAAACATTGAGACAGGATGGCCAAAATCAAATACTGTAAATAAAGCGTTAACATTTCAATCGCACACTATACCGAAGTTTGGATATAACTATAGCCTGTTTCAGCAGATCTCTACTGTGCTTTCGGGACAGTTCGATTGTATGTCCTGACTGCACCTCTGTCGATGTAAAAGAAAATAAAGCTGTACCATTATTGAACGACATCCTGGGTCCGTAGAGGTTGTTTCGCCCACTCGTGCTAACAACATGATTTTTTTAATATATTTATTTATACTTACAAATTGACTTGAGATTAATGTGCAGGAGTAGAATACCTCAGAGATTCCAAATCTTACCTTAACTGGTTTTCTTTTTCAAGCTTGTGATTATATTTCTCCAGTTCCCCAGTCAGAAAGTCCATAGCATCCCTAAACCAAAACAAATTCTTAATACTGAAACATTAAAATGTGTTCACTGAAATTACTACAAAAGTTTGTTTTGTGTAATAGTACTTCCAATACAAACTAAAATGGTTAATGATTCAAGAGCTACATAAGTTTAGACTATTCACAAATACATTGTCAGGTCAATAGAATCAATAAGGATAATTGGGTGTGTTATGACGACCACAAAGACCATGGGGGATCATCAATAGATTGCCCGTTGGGCTTTGTGATGAGCTGCTTTATTGAGTGAGCAGAGGTTCACCCAATGGGAAGCAACTAGCAGGGGTTTTTAAGTCTGTAACTTTACTCAGACCATCACTGTAGGTCCAGAGGTGAAGATTATGTGACTGTCAACCACGGGATTGGCTCTTTCCTTTGGTTCACAATAATGGGTGTTGGTGGTGGGAGATTGCTGTTTGACTGAATGACTACATTGGCGACAAGGAAAACAAATTCTCTTTTTACTTCCACTTTTCCCTCCAGACAACCTTTGAATGTCAAGAATTTCTCCAGCATAAAAAACAATCAAACTTCTTTTTGAAATTGAGCTCTTTACATCTGTTGGAAAATCTGGGCCCAATATTTTGGGTGCAAACATTACTTCTCCCATGCTAACAACACTTTAGGTGACGGAAAACAAAAAGTTATACTGTTAACAGCATGCCAGGCCCCAACTTCCAATGTAATAAGAAGTCTTACCTATCCAAATACCCCTCCATCAAAAACTTTTAATGAACTGGTAGACCTGGTTAAAAAAAAAACTATGTCCCAAAGCCCCTACTAATTGTCCAGTATTGCTTCAACGTGGCTGCAAGAACCCCTGGAGAACCTGTCACTGAGTCTTTGGCTAGGTTGTGGAAACTAGCTGAACACAGCAAATTTGGACAATCTCTCAATGAAATATTATAGAACAGGTTAGTATGTGGCACAAATGGCCCAGCCATCCAACATAAAGTTGGGCAGAATGTCACTTGAGAATGCAGAGAAAGCGGCTCAGGAGCTACAAGGAGCATCAGGGAGCAATGTTTTCCAACTAGGGAAAAGAACCTGGTGTAATCAGTCCTCAATGGAGAGTGCTTGTGTAAAAATCAAGATTAAAGGGCTCCTTCATTATAGAAACTCTAATGTCATCACTAGGTAGTCAAGGAGTGGCATTGTCAACTCCAAGAGGATTAAACAACATACTCCAGAGAGGTGCAGTTGCCAACTGGTGAACTGCTGCAAGCATTTTCAAAGAACACAGCCATGGTGATTTTTCAGAAACAGGCAAAATGTGTGCTGCTTAGGAAAAAAACTGTGACTGGTACCTGCGCATATTGTGCAGGTATCTCCTCTTCCTGGAGGAAGAACACTACAACTGAATTATATCATAAGAATAAAAGTTTCCTCATTAATTATGAAATTACTAGTAAATGGCCATCTCTTGAAAATGGAGGTGGACATGAAAGCTGCAGTCTCCGTTATTGGAGAATCAACTTACAAGCACTTGCAATTGGGCATCTAACTTCTGAGGTTGGAAGATACAAAGGCCAGGCTAGCCAGCTACATGGGGGAACCTATACAAATGAAAGGCATCACAGTGGTCCCAGGGATTTATAGACAGCATTCAGCTTGTTTCCCACTCATTGTTATTCCCAGGGGGAATGGACCAAGCCACTTGAAGAAAGATTGGCTCCAGCAGACTCAGCTCAACTGGTTGGAGATCTTCAGATTAGGCATGATGGGACTGTACAAAGTTATAAGTAGGTACCCTAGTGCTTTTCAGGAGGGCCTGGGAAAATAGAAGGAGCCACGGACAAGATCTGTGTTGATGCCAATGTTAGATATTTCAGTTCTTTACTCCATGCTGGAGAAGGTGGAAACTGAACTAAGGCACTTTGAAAGCTTGGGAATAATAAACCTTATGTAATCTGCAGAATGGGTTTCACCCATTGTACCTTCTCTTAAGCCTGACAAATCAATGTCTTTGTGGGGACTATAAACTGATGGTCAATCAGGCCTCCAAACTGAACATGTACACTATGCCACAGATCAAAGATCTATATGCCAAATTAACAGATGGTAAGTCATTGGAATGAGCCATGCCTATCTCCTGGAAAATATGTGACAATGAGTATACCCGTTTGCCTTTCAAAGTCTTATTAACAAAACCATCTTCCAAAGAATTAAGAAAAATATCTTTTAAGAGCTATCCAAGATAGCAGTACATATAGATGACATTTTGGTCCAGGAACGTCTGGCCAACTTAGAAGTCTTGCAGTGATTTTCCAGAACAGGAGTTTGCTTGAAGAAGGAGAAATGCATTTTCCAGACAGCCAAAGTAATCTATATCGACTACCAAGTAGATAGCAAGGGGTTACATCTAGGAGACGATAAAGTAAAGGCCACCATGGTAGCACTGACCCCAAGGAATGCATAGGGTCAAAATCTTGCCTGCGGTTGGTGATTTATTATGAAAAATTTATCCCAAACTTGGCTTCCACGCTGGCCCCCTTGCACATCCTATTATGAAAGTACAACAGGTGGTCTTGGGAAGCTTGATAGGCAGAGGCATTTTCTAAAGCTAAATCCCGATTGTTGTCTGACTTACTGATCAATTTTGAAACTAAGAAATAACTTATTTTAACCTGTGATGCTTCCCTGTTTAGGGTTGTGCAGTGCTGTCGCATCACTGGAAAGATGGGAGTGAGAAACCTATTTTGTATAACTCCAGAATCCTTTCGGATACAGAGTGAGGGTATTCTCAAATTGAGAAGGAAGAGTTGGCTGTCTTATTTGATGTGAAGAAGTTTGCATCAATACATCTACAGTTGATGATTTTTCATAGCTACAGACTATAAACCCTCACTGACCACTTCAAAGAGGACAAAGCAATTCCGCCCATTGCCTTTATGTGGATAAAGTGCTGGGCCTTGTTACTGATGGCATATGAATATATTTCTAGAAAACCACCTTGGAACCTGGATAGCTAATGCAGGCACACTGAGCCAGCACCCATTGCCCACAAACCTGGTTTCTTTACCAGCAGCAAAAGAGGTTGTGATGACTTTGAAGCTTTTGAAGACTTTGCCAGTGGCAGTCAGCAAGGCAGATTAAAGCCGAAACCACAAATCTTATCCAAAATGATGGATTCCATGGGCAACCATTTAAAGCAAGGAAATCTTAATTCATTAAGAAATCTGAACTTAGTGTTGAGGACATGATTATTCTTTGAAGGTCCCAAGTAATTGTTCCGCACCCAAGATGACGACCAACATTAATGTTATTATATAATGGTCGTCTGGGAAAAATGACATGTTGGCCAAAGTCTGGTAGCCCAATCTTAATTCCGACATCACAGTCTTGGTAAAGCAATGTGACCATGATGGCCAGTCTCAAATCCATTCTGTACAGTCGGGTCATTGCTTGCATCTACCCCAACAATCCCCCCATTTCTCCCAAAACTCCCACTGGTTCGGGTACTTCCTCTTGCGGGTGCTGGCAATACAACACAATCTGTGGTGCCATTCATCACCTGATTAAGTTGCCTGTCATTGGCATTGTGATGTAGAGATGCCGGTGTTGGACTGGGGTAAACTCAGTAAAGTTTTACAACACCAATTTTAAATCCAACCAATTTATTTGATAGTAAATCAGCGAGCTTTCGACACTATGTGCCTTCGTCAGGCAAATGCAGTGTTCTGATCTGCAGAGGCACTCATATCCACACAGACAGTTACAGATTGCTGATTAGAATCTGTAACTGTCTGTGTGGATATGAGTAGCCCACCAACTCCTGACTTTTATATATTTAGTGTAAACCATGCCAGAGTGACATCACTCTGATCATAGATGGGAGACGCTAACAAGGGTGAAGATTGCTGTCTTAATCAGATGCTAAGGTATGTAAAAGCATACAAATGACAGTTAAGCTAATTGTTGGCGTGGTTCCATCACTGCCAAAAAATTTAGGTTGTGAGGTACAAACGGGGTGTGAATGCTCACACGAACACTGTGAATTGGCCAACATGAGAATCCTTTGGCCCTGTGCTAGAAAACTAGCACAACACAATGGGAGAATCGCCCCCTCCCCCATACCTACTTCCAAATAGTTGTAATAAATGCAAAATCATTCAGAACATTTAACCCAATGGTTATTTCTTACACATTAAATGATCTTACTTGTGCTTTTCCATAACAGACATTATATTTTCTTCAAATTCTTGAATTTGTCTTCTCTTCTCTGACATCTCTTCTTCAACATTAGCAACGAATTCTTTTACTGAACTTAATCTGGAATATTAAAATAAACTGATTTATAATATCGATTTAGAACACAATACTGCTAAAATTTGTGTTGAAACCTGTGACCTGACAATTCAACAGATATTTTTCTCTTGCACTACATTTCCAAGAAGTATAATTTATAACAACTGGAAGATAACAGTCACAGAAATCATCTTGGGAGCAGTAATAAAAAAGTTTCAGAAATTATTTAAAGAGGAAATCAAAATATGACAAAAGAACATGACTCACTGGCAATTAGACATCATTCTAAAACTGAAATGTTTTGATTTACACTGCAAGAAGATTGCAAACAGTTGCAGGATCACTGCATGCAGAGGGATGAAATTCTCAACAAGGAGGTGTGGGGCTGGCAGAAAAGGCAGCTTCTATGAATCTGACACCATAAGAGATGAAGTTATCCCTCTGATTGTCAAGACTGCCTGGCCTCACCAGTGAAAAGAAAATTCTGACTTCCTTACTGCAATGACACCTCCCTCAGTCTCAGCAGCAGTCATCTCTCTGTAGCACTGCCAAAGGTGCAGTGTTGTCTACCTGTCTAGGAACTCAATGTGGGTGGCCAACCCACTACCTATAATTGAATAATGGCCAGACATATCAATGGCCAATAAATAGTCAGCATTTCAGTACTCAGCAAAAATATATTCCGATGGTAAAGAAGGGCTGTAAGAGAAGAGATAACCAACCGTGGTTACCGAAAGAAATAAAGCAGAGTATTAAGTTAAAAGCTGATGTGTTCAAAGTGGCTAAAAATAGTGGGCAATTAGAAGATTGTGAAAGATTTAAAAAACAACAAAGAATGACTAAGAAAGCGATAAAGAAAGGAAAGATAGAGTATGAAGCTAAACTAGCTCTAAATATAAAAAATGATAATAAAAGTTTTTACAAATATATTAAAAAAAAGACTGGCTAGAGTGAATGTTGAACCCTTAGAGGATGAGAGGGGCAATTTAGCGGTGAGTAACGAGGAAATGGCTGAGGCTTTAAATAAGTTTTTTTGTGTTGGTCTTCACGGAGGAGAACACAAATAGCTTGCTGAATACTTAAGATACAAGGATTGTAGGAGACGAGATCCTTAATGCAATTACTGTCACTAGAGAGGTAGTGCTTGATAGACTAACAGGACTAAAGGTAGACAAGTCCCTGGGACTAGATGGTATACGTCCCAGGTTTCTGAAAGAAATGGCAGAGGTAATAGTGGATGCCTCAATAATTATTTATCAAAATTTGCTGGACTCTGGGGAAGTGCCAAAAGATTGGAAAACAGCTAATATTACGCCGCTGTTTAAAAAGAGTAGCAGACAAAAGGCAGGGAATTATAGGCCGGTTAGCTTAACGTCTGTAGTTGGAAAAATGCTAGAATCTATCATCAAAGAAGAAATAGCACGACGCCTAGAAAAGAACGGTTTGATCAACCAGACGCAGCATGGATTCGTGAAGAGGAAGTTGTGATTAGTGCGGTAGACAGAGGGGAACCGGTGGATGTGGTGTTTTTAGATTTCCAGAAGGCGTTTGATTCGGTGCCTCACAAAAGGTTGCTGCAAAAGGTTAGGGTGCATGGAGTTGGGAGTAAAGTGTTAGCATGTATTGAGGATTGGTTGTCTAACAGGAAGCAGAGAGTTGGAATCAATGGGTGCTTTTCTGGTTGGCAGTTGGTGACTAGTGGAGTGCCACAGGGGTTGGTGCTGGGGCCTCAACTGTTTACTATTTACATAGATGATCTGGAGGAGGGGGCTGAGTGTAGGGTAACGAAATTTGCTGATGACACGAAGATGAGTGGAAAAGTAAATTGCGTGGAAGGTGCAGAAAGTCTGCAGAGAGATCTGGATAGGCTGAGTGAGTGGGCGAGGGCCTGGCAGATGGAGTATAATGTTTGCTTATCCACTACGGTAGAAATAATATAGGAGGGATTATTATGTAAAGGGCGAAAAGCTGCAGCACGCTACAGTGCAGAGGGATCTGTGGGTCCTTGTGCACGAATCACAAAAACCCAGTCTTCAAGTGATCAAGAAAACAAATGGAATGTTGGCCTTTATAGCGAGGGGATAGAATATAGAAACAGGGAGGTCTTGCTGCAACTGTACAGGGTGCTGGTGAGGCCGCAACTGGAGTAGTGTGTACAGTTTTGGTCGTCGCATTTGAGAAAGAATATATTGACCTTGAAGGGAGTACAGAGAAGGTTCACCAAGCTGATAGTGGAGATAAGGGGGTTAGCTTATGAGGAGAGATTGAATAGACTGGGTCTGTATTCGCTGGAGTTTAGAAGAGTGAGGGGGAATCTTATAGATACTTACAAGATAATGAAAGTGCTGGATAGAGTAGAGGTAGAGCGATTCACCCCACTTAGAAAGGATAGCAGAACTAGAGAGCACAGCCTCAAAATAAGGGGGGGCGCAATTTGGAATGGAGTTGAGGAGGACCTTCTTCACTCAAAGGGTGGTGAATCTCTGGAATTCTCTGCCCATTGAAGTGGTGGAGGCTACCATATATTTAAGTCATGGGTATATAGATTTCTGATAGACAAGGGAATTAAGGGTTTTGGGGAGAAAGCGGGAAAGTGGAACTGATCCACTTCGGATCAGCCATGATGTTATTAAATGGCGGGGCATGCTCGAAGGGCTAGATGGCCTACTCCTGCTCCTATTTCTTATGTTCTTATTTGGGAAGATTATCACAGTAGTCCCACTGCCTGGTTGTGTGCAGGCCTTCAAATAATCCAGCTACCGGACGTACCCCCTTTCAAGAAAACCTGAGGCTTAAGGTGATATTTTCCAGCCCTAGCAGAGGGGCTCTTCTGTCTACCGACAGTGATCTTCTACAGTGAGTTCCCTGGCAAACAATGCAAAGCCAATGATTTTGGCGGGACTGGGAAAACAAATGGCCAACCAATGGCAAGCTGTCACTTGCCACAGGAAAACTTACCGTAGGGAGGCCAGAAAATCGCAACCTTGGTTTTTTTTTGCATAGTTGGTATATGTAACTTTTCTCAATTAGAATTATTTTCTGAACTTAAGCTGAGTTACACTGTAATTATGTTATCAGAACTTCAACATCACATTATCATGCAGGTGCTATATTGAAAAATCTCAACTTAACAAATTCACTCTGCTCAGACTTTTCTTCCTTAATTTCTACAATCATGTAAATATATCCAATAGTATATTTTAATTTTCTACCTCCAGAATTACATGGGAGGGAATTTTAACAACCAAAAATAGTTGGCTTCAGTCAAGTGGGAAGTAAAAATGGTAAAAGCCTTAAGCAGGAACCAATCCACCCAAACTTGCAGTTTTAATGGTGTGGGATGAGGACAGTCAGTCAATTCACGGTACTGAGATGGTTTTGATCATTGAAATCTTTCAAGGACACTATGTGTCTTGATTTTCACGAAGTTTCTCTTTTTAACTCATGTTGGCGGGTTTTCCTGGCTTGGCACTTTGCCCTCCTAATCTCTTTTCATTTGCTGTGTTTTTGCTCAAGAGCCAAGACAGCAGGAATGTTTCCTCTAAAGCAAACACAGAAATCCTGTAAACCACACCATCCACCTCACTCCATGATCTTTGCTCATCATTGATACTTATATCACATTCCCTAATTTCTCCCCGCAATGCATTAGCTTCCACTTCCTGTGAACATTAATGCCACCCCAAACCACGCTCTTCCCGCTATCCATCTTATGCCAATACAATCTTCACATCCCCACCATCACCACTGCATCCCCACCATCATCACATGTTTCTTGGCTGCAGTCTTATGCTGCAGTCTTCCATACCTGACAAATAGTCATACCTATCAAATTTTAGATTGGGAAGGCAGAGGGAAAAAAGTTACATATACTCTGCAGTTAAAATGCTGCATTGTCCAAGGAAACTCACACTTTGAGAATGTAATGATGAGGAACATCACTTGTTATATCCTACTTACTGGAGAACTCTACACTCTATGTCGAAAAGGTAGACAAAGAAAAGGCTGAAGTGAGGAAAGAGGGAGAAAGGAATGTTAGTCAGGCATCCGTGGAGAAAGACAGAAATGTGAACGAGTCAGCTTGTATGTTTTACTTTGAGACTTGATGTTTTTCCTAACCAGGTTGTTGGTTCTTTGTCTCAGACAACCTTGCAACTAATATATGTTAAATTTGATTGAGTTTTTTGAAGGGGTAACCAAGAAGATAGATGAGGGCAACGCAATTGATGTTGTCTACAAGGACTTTAGCAAAGCCTTTGACAAGGTACCGCATGATAGGTTGTTGCGTAAAGTTAAATCTCATGGGGTCCAGGGTGGGGTATCTAAATAGACACAAAATTGGCTTGGGTTTTAGAGGGTTGTTTTTCAAACTGGAAGGCATTCAGCATGCCTAGTTTCATTGGTCAGGACATTGAATATAGGAGTTGGGACGTCTTCTTGAAGTTGTACAAGACATTGGTAAGGCCATACTTGGAATACTGTGTACAGTTCTGGTCACCCTATTATAGAAAGGATATTATTAAACTAGAAAGAGTGCAGAAAAGATTTACTTGGATCTTACTGGGACTTGATGGTTTGAGTTATAACGAGAGGCTGGATAGACTGGGACTTTTTTCTCTGGAGCACAAAAAGCTGAGGGGTGATCTTATAGAGGTCAATAAAATAATGAGGGGCACAGGTTAGTTTGATAGTCAATATCTTCTCCCAAAGGTAGGGGAGTCTAAAATTAGACAGCATAGGCTTAAGGTGAGAGGGCAGAGATACAAAAATGTCCAGAGGGTCAAGTTTTTTTTACATAGAGGGTGGTGAGTGTCAGGAACAATCTGCCAGAGGTAGTAATAGAGGCGGGAACAACTTTGTCTTTTAAAAAGCATTTAGATAGTTACATCGGTAAGACGGGTATAGAGGGATATGGGCCAAATATGGGCAATTAGGATTAGTTTCAGGGTTTTGAAAAATGGGCAGCATGGAAAAGTTGGGCCAAAGGGGCTGTTTCCATGGTGTAAACCTCTATGAATCTATGAAATGCAAGTAAGAAGGAATGAGTAGGCCATATAGCTTCCAAGCTAGTTCTGCCATTTAATAAGATTGCGACTGACTTGCAAACTCTTTGCCACCTGATCGTATTATCTCTTGATTCTCTTTGAGTCCAGAAAAATACTGATTTCAGTTTCCAATATACTCAGTGACTGAACAGTCACAGTCTTCCACGATAGAAGAGTCCTAAGATTCACAAGCCTCTGTGAAATTTCTCCTTATCTCAATCTGAAATGGCCAACCCTTTATTTCTAAAACTATGCTACTTATGAAACAAATTCTAGATTTTCAGTATCTACACAGTCAAGCCCTCTGACAACATTTGACTGTATCCTCCAATGAGATGATCTATCATTTCTCTAAACTCTGGAAAATATTAATCCATTCTACTCAATCACTCTCCTGATTATAGGTTTCAATCTAGTGAATATTTGTTATTTCCAATAGTCACCATTGTAATGTCAGAAATATAGCAGCCAATTTCTACACAGCCAGCTCTCTCAAACAGTAGTGATAATAACTGGATAATCTGATTTTGTGATGTTCACTAAGGAACAAATATCAAGATGATACCAAGGATAATTCCACTGCTCTCCTTCAAAATAGTGCACTGGGATCTTTTACATCCAACTAAACATCCCATCCAAAAGAAAGCATTCTGACACTCCCTTAGCAATGCCCCAAAATATCAGCTTTGATTTTTAGGTTAGCTTTGAGTTCTATGGGTGGCATAATGGCACAGTGGTTAGCACTGTTCTCTCACAGCACCAGGGACCTGGATTCAATTCCCGACTTGGAGTTTGCATGTTTTCCTCCTGTTTGTGTGGGTTTCTTCTGGGTGCTCCGGTTTCCTCCCACACTCCAAAGATGTGTGGGTTAGATTGACTAGCCATACTAAATTGCCCCTGTCAGGGGATTAGCAGGGTAAATATGAGGGGTTACAGAGATAGGGCTTGGATGGGACTGTGGATGGTGCAGACTCAATGGGCCGAATGGCTGCCTTCTGCACTATAGGGATTCTATGATTAAACTCTGGAATGGGACTTGAATCCAGACCTTGTGATTCTGAGTGCAACCAATTGAACCACAGATGACACTTGTTTCGTGTAGCATTAGTCATTAAAATATTTTAAGTTTATAGTATGGATTATGCTAGATAAGCTCACCGTTTGTCTAGACTTTTAATATTTTGTTTCGCTTCCAACTCATATTCTTTTGCTTTCATTAATGCTTCATGGAGAGATTCACTTTTTTTTGAAAGCCCTTGATTTAACTCTTCGGCATCTGCTCTGTCCTTCTCTTCCTGTAGAGAACAGCATGCTATTAGGATGTCTAATAACAAAGGAATATCATGAGGTTAAAAGAAACAAACTGTCAAAATTACACATTGCTTTAAGATATGATTTTTTTGCTTAAATATTTTGATACTACATTCTAAAATCGGCCATACTCTTTAATATATTAATTGTCCAACGAAAAGATTGATTTGCATTGTCAAAAATGACTTAATTTTCTTTTCCAATAATAATAAAATTGCTTCATGCTTGCTTATGCTTCAGGCAAATGGTAAAAATATGATATAGATCTCTTTTGCAAAAATATTAAATTTGAACTTACCACTTATCCTGGAGTAGATACACTTTACTCACATTGCAAAATTAATATTCTGCAATCCATGGCAAAGTGAATGTATCAAATGAGTGACAGACACATATAAATAAAGGGAAGTCTCAAGCTGAGTCCCAAATTAACTTAGAACCCAAGAAATCCCCATGTGAAGTGGCCATGTTGAGGCTGGGAGCACTCCACTACCCAGTTAACTATATTGGAGTTTCATTTGTGCTCATTGTCAAATGATGCATTAACATTCCCATGGCTAATAAAGAACAAAGAACAAAACAGCACAGGAAACTGGCCCTTCGGCCCAATGAACCCACGCCGCCACCCCGATGTTCCCACCTCTACCTGCGATCCCTGTCCATGTTTATAGATCTATGGATTAAAAACCAAATTTGAGACAATTTAGGGAGAATTTGTTTTGCCAATTAGCCTAAGTGCACATCTTTGGGATGTGGGAGGAAACCGGAGCACCTGGAGAAAACCCATGCAAGCACGGGAAGAATGCGCAAACTCCCACAGACACAGGCCCAAATCCATGAATCTGCACAGCACAGCGATAGTCACTGAGCTGTCGTGTTGCCCATCAAATGGTCCAGGTCAAGCGTACACTGATGACGTGAAGCACTAGGATACTCTCAAAAAAAAAATTCAAGAGCCCTCTCACGACCCATCACGTGTATGCCCCTCGTTAGACAACAAGGTGGACCAAACCACCTGTAGGATAAAAACAAGTACATCAATATCATCATCTATTTACACACTTCCCAGGGACTTCCAAGGCTCATGATCCCTATTTTAAATCAGTTTTCTATACTCCTCCATTCCCATTCTGTTCATGTGCCCATCTAAGTATTTCTTAAATAACTCCAGAGTGCCTGCCTCCACCACTTTACTTGGCAGCGCATTCCATACTCCCACCACCCTCTGTGTGAAAAAACTCCCTCTAACATCCAAATTATACCTTACCCCGCTCACCCTAAGCCCGTGACCCCTCATGCTATTCGAGTCCATCCTAGGAAAAAGCTTAACCTGTTTACTTTATCTATACCCCTCATAATCTTGTACACCTCTATTAGATTTCCTCTAAGTCTACGTCTTTCTAAGGAAAACAGTCCCAATTTGCCTAACCTCTCCTCGTAACACAGACCTTCTGTACCAGGCAGCATCCTGGTAAACCTCCTCTGCATATATAAGTATTGGGCAAATTGAAAAAGTATTTGTAGTGACTCAATAGCTATTAACTGTAATCGAACAAAGAACCATTTAAACTATAATCTAACAAAGAACCAATGTACTCAGGAGAGAAAGGCAGATATTTAGAGAGAAAAATAGGTAAATAATATGGAAACGGATCTTTTTCGAGATTTGAATAAAGCAACAAGCGTTTTCATGATGAACTATTTGTAAAAACAAAGTTTAAATAAAAAGTTGCTGGAACTCTTGCTGTAAATGAAATTAGAGTTCTAGCAGCTACTAAACTTCATTTTAAAAAATATTTATTATGCAGTGTCTGACTGTGTGTGTAGCATGCTAGTTTGCAATACATTAGTACATTAATACGCAGTGCAAGACACAGCTTCTTGATTGATTTGTGAAATCATAAATTCCAAGCTAGAAATTGTACTTCAGGTTCCAAAGAAGCAGGGATTAATTCCCTGACTAATTTCAGAACTACCGAGGAATCTGCCTTAGAAAAGCTGTCAGGGTAAGATAGAAAATTTGGCTGGCCAAAACTCTTTTAAAACTATTTCCACTGAAGACTTTCTAATTCTGCTTTATCTCGAGTGGTCATCAGCATCCCCTTCAAATCCAGCTTCAAATAATACTAGGGCATACCTCCACAGAAATTAGGTGGAGCAGAGCACAGAAGGATGAAAAACTATTTGCCAGTATGGATTTCATTAAGTTAAGATCAGTGGAATTTTGTGTCTATCATATTAGTCTGCCAGTTTTGTGTGGCAACAGTTTGGAAGTGGCAATCTTACGAAGATTTTATTCCCACTTATTGTGGAATTTTCATACATCAAGAAAACAAATGAAGGATCTCCCTCATTTGTGCAGAGAGCATAACATTTCCAATCGACAAATGGGCAGCATAATTTGATAAGGCGTTTGATAAGGTGGCCCATGGAAGACTTCTGCAGAAAATGCAGATGTGTGGAATAGAGGGTGATTTAGCTAATTGGATTAGGAATTGGCTGGCAGATAGAAGACAGAGGGTGGTGGTTGATGGGAGATATTCATCGTGGAGTTCGGTGACGAGTGGTGTGCCTCAGGGGTCTGTTTTGGGCCCCTGCTGTTTGTAATTTTTATAAATGATCTGGATGAGGGTATTGAGGGATGGATCAGTAAATTTGCAGATGACACTAAAGTCGGTGGAGTGGTAGATAGTGAAGAGGGGTGTTATAGTTTACAGAGCGACTTGGACAAGTTGCAGAGCTGGGCCGAGAGGTGGCAAATGGAGTTTAATGTGGAAAAGTGTGAGGTAATGCACTTTGGCAGGAACAACAAATGTGTAGAGTATAGGGCTAATGGTAGGGCTCTTAATAGTGTTGAGGAACAGAAGGATCTTGGTGTATGTGTCAATAGATCCCTGAAAGTTGGCAGTCAAGTGGATAAAGTTGTTAAGAAGGCATATGGAGTCTTAGCTTTTATTGGTAGGGGGATTGAATTTCGGAGCCGCAACGTCATGTTGCAACTGTACAAAACTCTAGTGCGGCCGCACTTGGAGTATTGTGTGCAGTTCTGGTCCCCACATTATAAGAAAGATGTGGAGGCATTGGAGAGGGTACAGAGGAGGTTTACCAGGATGTTGCCTGGTATGGAGGGCAGGTCATATGAAGAGAGGTTGAAGGATTTGAGGTTGTTTTCGTTAGAAAGGAGGCGGCTAAGAGGGGATCTTATCGAAGCATATAAGATGATTAGAGGTTTAGATAGGGTGGACAGTGATAGCCTTTTTCCTAGGATGGAGAAAGCTAGCACGAGGGGACACAGCTTTAAATTAAGGGGTATGAGTTATAGGACGGATATCAGAGGTAGGTTCTTTACTCAAAGAGTGATTAGGGAGTGGAATGCCCTGCCTGCAGGTGTTGTAGATGCGCCAAGTTTGGTGGCGTTTAAGAGGTTAATTGATAAGTATATGGAAGAGAAGGGAATGGTTTAGTTTGGAGGGGCATTGCTTTTTATTTTGGTCGGCACAACATCGAAGGCCGAAGGGCCTGTTCTGTGCTGTAATGTTCTATGTTCTAAGACTTGAGAAGGAAAGAAAACCAACCCATTTGATCACCTACTGTTCCATCCTATATTGTTTCATGTTTTCTAACCAGATGTCATCTGGTTTTCCTGCTCTGAAGAAAAAATGGTCAAGGTAATCCAGATTATTCAAAGGTCAGTACAATTCAGATCCCTTTGATGAAGTCTTCAAAGGAAATCTTTATTTGATGTAAAGTACATAAACAGCTAAAAAGAAAAGATCACCAGAAGCAATTTTACTCAGGGAGAAAAAAAAATCTGAATATGCTTTTTTTTCCCCATTTGTTCTTGGGATGTGAGCATCATGAGAAAGGCTAACATTTATTGTCAAACCCAAACTGAGAAGGTGTTAATGAGTCAATTTCTTAAACAACTGCAGTCTGTACAGTGTTGGTACACCCATGACACTGTTGGACAAGAAGATCAAGATTTTGAGCAAAGACATTGAAGGAAGAATGATACACTTCCAAGTTAGTGACTTTGAGAGGAACACATGAGATAAGGGAGGTAAGGGAGGTTCCTGTGCATCTGCTGCCAATTTTCTTCCAAGTGGTCAAAAGCATGGATTGGATGCTACTGTCAATGGAATCTTGACATGTTGTTGCAGTGCATTTTATAGATAGTAAACACTGCTGCTGGTGGTGGACAGACCTGTCCTGGTCCTCCCATGTCAACACTAATTAAGAAAGCCCACCAACATCTCTACTTTCTCAGAAGACTAAGGTAATTTGGCATGTCAGCTACAGCTCTCACCAATTTTTACATAAACACCATAGAAAACATTCTTTCTGGTTGTATCACAGCTTGGTATGGCTCCTGCTCTGCCCAAGACTGCAAGAAACTACAAAAGGCGTTTATAAAAACTGTGGTTAGAACAAGCAGTAGCTTAAAAGAGCAAGCACTTCAGATGAAAAATAACACCTGTTTAAAAAAACTGCAGTTAGAAACCACAACAGCTCAAAAGAAAATGCACTTAAGCTTAATGTACTATGAACTGATTGTGTCAAAAATGAACTGGTGATCGCCCTGGAGATATTGGTCAGAAAAGTTTTTAATCAACTAATTGAACAACAGCTATTATAGAATGGGAAACATGACTTAAAGGGATAAATAGGTAATGGCAAAGATTCAACGAGTGCATGGATAAACTGCAACAATTGTTTATTCTTGTCTCGTGCAAAAGTATAACTGAAAAGGTGGCAAAACCATGGCTTACAAGGGAAATTAGCAATATATTAGATCCAAGGGAGAGGCATACAAATTGTCAAAAAAAGCATCAGATTTGAGGACTGGGAACAGTTTAGAATTCAGCAAAGGTCCGAGGGACAAATTAAGAAGGGAAAAATCATGCAAAGACTAAAGCTTGTGGGCAACATTAAAACTGACTTAAGTTTCTATAGATTGAGAAGAAGATTGGTGAAGACAAATGTAAGTCCCTTACAGTCAGAAACAGGGGAATTTATAAATGGAACAAATAAATGACTGACCAACTGAATATACTTTGCTTCAGGCTTCACAAAGTAGGACACAAATAATGTACTAGAAATGTTGGGGAACATAGGGTTTGGTGAGAGGGAGGAACTGAAGGAGATCAGTATTAATAGAGAAATGGTGTTGGGAAAACAGATGTGATTGAAGGCCATTAAGTTCTTTGGGCCTGATAATCTACACCTCAGAGTAGTTCAGGAAGGACCCGAGAAATAATGGATGCATTGGTGGTCATCTTCCAAAATTGGACTCTGGAACAGCTCCTACAGATTGGAGGGTAGTTAACATAACCCCACTTTTTAAAAAGAAGGTAAAGACATAACAGGAAATTATGGACCAGTAAAACCTGACATTAACATTGGGGAAAACTTTTGAATCCATTATCAAAAATTTTATATCAAAACACTTGGAAAAACAGTGGCAGGACTGGAGAGAGTCAGCATAGATTGATGAAAGGGATACCTACTAAAATTCTTCGATGCTGTAAATTGTAGAGTTGATGAGGAGAGCCAGTGGATGTAGTTTATTTGGACTTTGAACAAGGTTCCACATAAGAGATTAATGTGTGAAATTAAAGTACATGGGATTGGAGGCAATGTATTGAAATATACAGAAAGTTGGTTGGCAGACAGGAACTGAAAAGTAGGAATAAACGTCTTTTTCCAAATGGTAGGTAATGTCTGCTGGAATATTGCAGGGATCATTACTGGAACCCTAGTTATTCACTCTTTATTGATGATTTTGATGAGGCAACTAAATAGAAGAACAAAGAACAAAACAGCACGGGAAACAGGCCCTTTGCCCCAACAAGCCCGCACCGCCACCTCGATGTTCCTACTTCTACCTGTGATCCCTGTCTATGTTTATATATCTATGGATTGAAACCAAATTTGAGACAATTTAGGGAGAATTTGTTCTGCCAAATGTAATATCTTAAAATGTGCAGATGACACAAAGCTGAGTGGGAGGATGAAATGTGAAGAGGATGCAGAGATCTTTCAGTGGGGCTTGGACAAGTTGAGTGAGTGAACAGCTGAAGTATAATTTGGAAATTTGTGAGGTTATCCACTTCAATAGCAAATGTGGGAAGGCAGATTCCTACCCAAATTAGGAGAGGGAAATGTGCAATGAGACCAGGATGCCCTTGTATACCAGTCACTGAAGGTAAGCATGTAGATGCAGCAGGCAGTAAAGAAAGCAAAATGGTATGTAGAAATGAGGGTTCTATCTTCAAAGGATTTTCCTTTGCAGATTGGGAGGCACTCCCTCTCTAAGACAGAATCCCTCATTCTTTCTACCTGCCTGTGGTCTTAAAGCCACCAACCCTTCTCCTCAACATGCCCACACCCTCCTTAACCAAGGCCCGGACTCAACTAGTTTTTTGGGTCCATTGGGTTTTCTTTTGCTTCCTTGTTGCAATCCCAATAGTGCCCAATGATGCCTAATTGGATTGGTCAGCAGCTCCCAACGATGGGATATCATCTCCAGTGTCCTGTTTAGCCTACCTGCAGTGCTTTATGCTATGGAACTGGCTGATGTGGGGCAGGTTGACTACGTTGAGCTGAGGATGTGGAGGGTGGGAAGACATCGCAATTACCCCACCTGCCGCCTCCACCCCCCCACCACCCCCAGCAATATTTGTCTGAAAATATTTTGAGCAGGTCCATGTATAATTCTAGTGTAGTGTTTTTGGAGTGGAAACATACAGTATTTGGATAAATAAAGTAATTTTCACTCCTGCTTTAATGTTTTATTACTATTGTATGTTTCAGGAAAATATTTACATCTATGATGTTTTCTAGTTCATATACTTGTGGTAAGGCATTCTTTGATCATTCTGTAATCCAGAAAATTACAAATTCCAGAAGTCACTTTATCTCAAGCATTCTAGACTGGTTTATAGGATAATTTTTCTAATACATTAAAAGATCCAACCTGTAGGATTTGTGTTTGTAAATCTTCAGCCTTTCTTCTTAAATTTTTAATGAGGGTCCTTAATTCATTCAAAATGCTCTGTCTATTGAAAATTAAAAAAAAACACAAGTAACATTCTTAAAGTTATTGCTATTTTGTGCTGATATGCTCATGAATTTTTTTGCAGCGCAATCACACAGCTTAAAGGGAACATTATTTCCAACCTTCACCTTCATCCTGTTTCCCCTATTCTCACTTTTCCCATTCTCTCTTGTCCTCAATATCCCTTCCTCAACATTCTATTTATCCCATCTTTCCATTTCACTCCTTCCCCGACATCAATGAAAGAAACTACTTTCAGCACTGACTAATTCTGCAGAAACATCTGTATCATATTATAGTGAGCAATCAAAAAATACTTTATGCAATGGTATTTCTTGTTTTACTTCCGAGCCATTAGGTCTTCAGCACTTTTTGATTCTTCATTGAATATTGTTTGAAGATTGTCTTCTTCCCTTTTCAGACTGCTAATTTGTGCTTCTAACTGTTCATTTATCTGCAAAAGATGGGAGAACATGCAGTTAAGCAAATTGATTAAAATCAAAATTTATTATCAAATGCAAATTGAAGTATAAATGAGAAAACATCAGATCCTCACTTTGTTTTAAAAGTTAATTTGAAATAAATGTGAACCAGTTCCAGAAAGCAGCCTTAGATCTTATTTCCCATCTTACTACTCTTTATTGTTCTCCATTGAGACAACTTTAGATTTTCCCCTACTTCCTCTGATCACTGGTACCAGTGTTTTCAGCCACCATGACCTTGCATAATGCTTTTTCACAGCTTTGACCTCACCTTATCTCATCATCTTTAAAACCTTCTACAGAACCCACCTCTCTAACTTCACTTTTACTAACTTCCTTCTTCGCAGATTCATCCCGTCATCTTACGAAAATTTACAATATTAAAGGCACTGCATAAACATACATTGTATTTTATTAGTAAATTATGTAAAGCTTTATTCATATGGAAATAGAATGCAAAGTGTAAGACATATTATCTCACAATGACATTTGTAACAAATTGTAATTTCTTTGATTCAATTATAGTTTTTAAAATCTAAGCAGTTGGGTCTAGATAGAATTAATAAATAAGATGAATTTCCATTTCTGACTTTAGGTTATCAACGAATATTCATGATAATTCTACTGATTTCCACGGCTACCTTGACTATACTCGTTGTTGCATTCAAATGTTTCCATCCTAATTTTCACACCACCTCCCTTCCCTTCCAGGGACATGATAGGGGACCTTTTGCATCCCATCTTCTGTATTCAGTGAATTAAACCGTATTATTTCTGTCACTTCCAGCAGGATTGCATCTTTTCCTCTCTCCACTTTCAGCATTCTGTTCCCGCTAAAACAACATGGTTCAGTACTCAATCACCCTCAATACACCAGTTGTAACCATCTTTAGCCAGATGTGCTAAGTAGATAATCCATCTCAATGTCCTTCTGAGATTCCCACCACCACAGATGCCAGTTTCCAGCCAATTCAATTCACTCTATGTGATATCAAGAAATGACTGAAAGTTCTAGATACAGCAAAGACAATGATTCTGACAACATCTGAGCAGTAGTACTGAAGACTTGTGCTCTAGAAGTTATAGCCAATAAATTTCCAAGATATGACCAGTCACAAAGAGCTAGAGATGTCCAATTTGGTCAATTAGTATCCCATCGCTCTACTCTTGGTTCTCAGTCACTTACACAACAATGACCTTCTAATCAATGAACAGTTGGATTCCACCTGGGCTTAGCTCCAAGCCTCATTATAGCACTGGATTCAAGGATGGTCAAAAAAGCTGAAGACATGACAGTGATTTCTGTTAAGGTAATGTTTGATCAATATGGCATTAAGGAAACCTAGCAAAATTGAAGTCAATGGGAATCAGAAGAAATTTTTCACTGGTTTGAATTATACCTAGCACAAAAGAAAATGGTGGTGGTTTAAAAGCAATCATCTCGGCCCCAGGTTGCAGGAGTTCCTCAACATGGTGTCCTATGCCAAACTATCTTCTAGTTTTATCAATAAACTTCTTCCCATCATAAGATCAGGAATTATGATGTTTGCTGAAGATCACACGATGTTCAGTACCATTCACAACTCCTCAGATAATACAGCAGTCTGATAAGTGGAAAGCCACATTTGTGCCTCTTAAGTGCTGGGCAATGACCATCTCCAGCAAGAGAGAACATAACCACTTCTCCTTGATATTCAAAGGCATTATCATCACTGAATGCCTTACTATCAATATTCTGGGGGGCTACATTGATGAGAAATTGAACTAAACCAACTATATGAATAAATATTATGGCTACAAAAATAGGTCAGGTTGGAGAATTCCGCAGTCAGTAACACGTCTGACTCCCCAAAGAACAAAGAAGAACAGGCAGAAGTCAAGAGCATGATGAGATCCTTTCCACTTGGATGAGTACAGCTCCAGTGACACTCAAGAAGCTCAAAACCATTCTAGACAAAGCAGCTTACTTGATTGACGTCTTAAATGTACATGCAAAAAATGCATTGCAGCATTGCCTTCTATGACGGCGCATTTTAAACCTATGACCTTTACCACTTGGAAGGACACAGGCAACAGACATATAGGAACACCAACAACCACACTTTGCCTTTCAAGTCAAGACCATCCTGACATTGAACTATATTAACTTCTTTTACTGTTGCTGGGTCAAAATACTGGAACTCCCTTTTTAACAACATTTTAAGTATACCTACCTACACCAGACACACTGCAGCGATTCAATAAAGTGACTCATCACATTTCTCAAGGGTCAATTAGGGATGGGCGACAAATGCTGACCTTGAAGCAATGATTTACATGTAGTTCTATCAATTCAGTGGACAGTATTGTTGCTCACAATGCAGTCTATTCTTCACTGGGGAGGCCAAACATAGATTTATTGATCACTTTGCAAAATTCTTCCATTCAATCTACAAACATGGCTTTTGCTTGTCATTTTAGTTTGTGGGAGAAGTGGAGCTATTAAATTCAAACATAAGCACTTTCTGTATCTTATTTGTATGTTTGTTTGATTGATAGCTTAAGAGATATTTTTAAAATGCTGCTGCAACAATTATTTCTCAAATTGTTGGTATTGGATATGGCATCTGAAAACATCAGCGAGAGAGATAAATAGGTCAACAGGATTCAGTGGAGATCAGCAGCACCTTGGTCAGTACATCAGCATGAACCCGAGCTTCCAGTTGCCTGCCAGTATAATTCTCCTGTCCATTGCTACTCTGAACTCAGCCTCCTACATGGTTCCAATGAAGTTCAACAATGCTTGACAAACCATACCTCATCTTTCACTTAGGTACTTCCAGATTCAACATTGAGTTCAACAATTTTAGATAATAAACTTTACCTGCCTTTTTTTTGCATGATAGTTGCCACAATTTTCTGTTTTTGGTTCCTAGCATTCTCCATTTAAAAAAAATTATTTCTTGCTCGCTAGCATTTGTTGTCCACCCCTGAGGGCATTTCTGAGTCAAACACATTGCTGTGGATCTGCAGTCACATGTAGGACCAGGTGAGAACAACCAATTTCTTTTGCTGAAGGACATTAGCAAACCAGATGGACTTTTACATCAATTGACAATGGTTTCATGGTAATTATTAGACTTTTAATTCCATATTTTTTTTAAAATCAGGATCAAATTTTGCCATTTGCTATTGGGGGATTTGAACTGGGACCCCTGGGTCCCTAGATTACTAGTCTAGCAACACTGTCACTATGCCACTGCCTCTCTCTGCTTTTGCATGTTCATTAATATTGCTTTAAGTCTTACCTCTTTCTGGATTGACAAACTCTGATTTAACTTCTTCAATTTCACATTTAATTCATCAACTTTGCTCTTCTGCTCAAAATTTACTGAAATCTGATTCTGAACTCGAAGATACATTTCTGTAAACTAAAATAAATAAATACTTTTTTACATTCATATAGCAATTACAAACATGGTAAAAGTTCTAACTGCATTTAGGCATTCTGTTGAAAATTATGTTAATATATTAGCCTAATATCTCATTCCTGCAAAAGCTGAGGTACCAAATAAATAACCTTGATTTTCCTTTGGGGGGCATTCTGATTGTTTGGCCCCAAAATGTGCTTATTTTCACACCGACTTTGCTGCCCTACTTTACTCATGTATCCTGGAAACATATTTACTTTTTACTTACTTCAACGGTACTTGAAAATTTACTTCAACGGTAGCAGCAAATCAATCCAAATAAATGGGGTCATGGAATGCACCAAACTGAGATCACAGGCTAAATTTTCATCTCCTGATGCTGAGTAACCCTTGTCTGCCTCATCAACTAGATTTTCAGGTGCTGCAGGAAACAGTTTTTTTCAGTGTTTGAGCAAGATTAAGGTTTTCTTTTAGAAATTATTCTCACTGAGACTTGCTCTGTATTGGAAGAGGGTGGGGTGGATGGTGTTATTAGAAAAGGCATGAAGAGTG
This sequence comes from Sphyrna mokarran, assembly GCA_024679065.1. Classification (NCBI taxonomy): domain Eukaryota; kingdom Metazoa; phylum Chordata; class Chondrichthyes; order Carcharhiniformes; family Carcharhinidae; genus Sphyrna; species Sphyrna mokarran. The sequence goes on from JAGIQG010000015.1 coordinate 42,611,896, forward strand.
CATTGTGCTTCTCCGTAGGAGGATCAAATGGGAGGCGTGCAAGTCCGCATTTTTAAATTTCTATTCAGACTCTCCATGCTCACCACTTTTTGTTTGGTCACAAGTCTTAGCGAGTTCTGACATGTAGTTTACTTAAAGTAACATTGGTTTTGCAATTTGAAACCCTGTTAGAAATTGAAATTTCACTTCCCCTGATAATTTTGTGTCGAAAAGTGGGTTTCTGAAGACTGTTGACTCACTGTTAATTTGTGAACCTTGGGAAGTTTGCTTTGTAGGAACCTTTGTAAGAAGCCTCACAACATAAGGTTAAAGTCCAACAGGTTTATTTTGCAGCACAAGTTTTTGGAGTGTCACTCCTTCACCAGATGAATGCGGACTTGTGTTCACAACATGGTATATAAGACACAAACTATATATGCCTTGTTTATGAACACAAGTCCTCACTCACCTGATGAAGGAGTGGCGCTCCGAAAGCTTGTGCTGCCAAACAAACCTGTTGGATTTTAACCTGGTGTTGTGAGACTTCTTACTATGCTTACCCCAGTCCAATGCAGGCATCTCCACATCAGGAACCTTTCGACAGGGAAGTGTAAATAATCTTTCCGATGCCTATTTATAATTTTCCATGCCCCTTCCATACCTTCAGGTCTCCTCTATCACCAAGACTGTCCTCCCTCCCCACATCCCCAACAACTCCCCCCACCCCTTCCCATAAATACAGAGCATATCTCAGTAAGAATCATTTCAGAAAAGAACTCTTAAAAATTGCCAAGATATGAGAAAATAACTGCTAGCTGCAGCAAGTGAAAATCTGTGGGCCTCTGCAGAAAGTTCAACTGTAGAAAGTTGTGTGTAATCAATGATTTATAATCTTTATTGTGGGTGGAGATGCTTTTGGGCAGAGAGGTTAATTGTAAAAGATTGAGAAGATTAGGACATTTTGGATGCTGTGCATGCAATGCAATCCTTTGGATTTACACCCAGATGATACTCATTTCTGGGCACAAATACAAAGGAAATTCTCAATGGTTGACACATAATAAATGTCCAAGGAAATTATTCTTAGGTTCAAAAAAACAATAATTAATTTTTGAATTTAAATTTGTGGTTTGAAATTAGTTTATGTATTAACAGAAATACATGTGTAAACAGAATTTTATTGTTTCACTTAGAATACATGAGGAAATTACCTTTGTTGTCAAGATTTCCTTTTCTGATTCAAACATTGTGTGTTCCTTGTTCATCTTCTCTTTCAAATCTGCAATATCTCTGGTGGCAAGAACAATTTTACGTTGAGTATCTCGTATGTTATCAAACGTTTCATGCAATGTAATTTGGTCACTGGTACGTTTTCCCATCACCTCATTCAACTGGGATACAAAATAATCATATTGAGCTCCTGCTTTACGTTGTGTTGGGCTGAAAAAGAAATTACAGAAAAAACGCACAATGGATAATTAATCCTATAGTCAGGTAGTTTGAAAGTTCATTGCAGCAAAATGTTCCTGGTACCATTCTAACTTCAGCATATATGATCAACAAAAAGCATTTGTTATGTATTTTGCATACTCATTTGGACATCATGCCTGAGAAATTTGTTCGCACTGTGTTCATTTTACATTCATTCAAGAACTGACAATTCAGGCAGGATGTGCACCCCCATTCTGTGCCTTGCCATTTTGTTTCAGACTGCTCAATAGGCATCCTACAAGTATGCCTATAATGATGGAATATGCTTGTTGTTGGATCCTTTTAGAAAATTTGTTTTCCCACATTTGAAATACATATGATATGCCACAATTTGCTGAATGGGGTTAATAGTCAGCACTGATCCATTATTTAAAGGGCTCATCCACCTCACTGAAGTCGCTTGCTGCTTCATCCTATTGGATCACTAGTTAACATCTGACTTTTTTGTCTAAACATGAGTGAACGCTGACTTCTGTGAGCAGTGTTCTGCTAATGCTGGACTATTTTTGGAAACACTTTTATTGCAATGATGAGTGTGAGCCAATTGGTCTGCCTTTGGGTGAAAGAAAAATTGGAACAGTGACAAAAACAGCAGAGTTCAGAACCAACTGGGTAAAGAAGGTGTAAGAGGACACTGTGAAGGAAGTCATAGCCATAACAGATGAACATTGAGGAACACATCTCATTCCACAACTTCACAAAAGTGCAATGAGTGGGCACATTCACTTTATCGATGATGCTATTAGGAATATATTTCATCTACTGCAGTCACAATTCGAGCCCCTAACAAGCCTACAAAATAACATTGCCTCTAGCTAACATACTTATGATGGAGACAGGTTTTTGTGCTCCAAAACTCTTTCAAGCTGCAACAGATAGCAGTAACAAAATCAATGTTCGGATATATCTGGAGATCATTGAATCTCTCTTGATGGGCAGAAAATGGCATCATGATAAAATATTAGACTTTGTCCAAATTGTAGGCTACTCAGGGTCCAAGGTACTGAAATCTGTACCAATATTACCAAAGTATGTAGATCATTAGCATTATGACAGCTTTTTTTGAATAAAAGTAATATTACTTCTTGATTGTCCAGTTCATGTGGTATCACAGGCATTAACTGCATCATGCAGGTCTGTACCCTGTTTCCTGGCAGCAGTCCAAATTCATTCATCCTGCATCTGTCCTTGTGCTGCCATTATTCAACCAGGCTGACAGGCAAATTACTAAGCAGAAAGTGATATACTCTTCAGACATGGCTCATTCTCCTGTCAGATACAAATATAAATGTATAGACTGCTACTAGAAAAATAATTGAGAGTTTGCAGGCTGAAGTAACATTTCTATTGGCTTCTATTTAGGTAGATCTTTGTGATATGCTGCAGAATTATGGCCATGTATTGCATTACTTTGTTAAATGAGATATCAATCAATCAGCAAGAGATGGAAGAGGAGCACTATAAGAAGCAAGAATAGAAGTAGCATTAACCACCAGTGCTCCTAGCTGCAAGAGCCCATGAAGCAACTCAGGAACCTTTCATCTGAACGATCCTTCCCATTCTCTATCATCTGATTATTTTCCTTCAGTTCTTCTTTGACTAAAACAGCAATAACTACGCCACATCAAGGTAAGAAATAAAACACTCAAAAAACTATATTCTATATGTGCATAATAGTTAACAGAAATAATTAAGAATCAATCTAGTCAATCCCCTAATGTTTACATTGTGCACTCAATTACTTGAGCCAACTCCTGCAAGGTTTGCCCTAGTACTATAATCTGGTGGGTAGAAGGCTGCTGAACTTTCAATGAAGTCATTGTCCCTTTTGAAAGGAACGTGATCTCTCTCCTCTTGATATTGCCTGATTAGAGCCTTGAACACTGCACTTAAGTACTTGGGTTCTCTGGACCACTGTCACCCATTTTTAACAAAGTTACTTCCTGCTGTCTACAGCAAACAATGCATTGCTTCCTTAAAAAGCTTTGTGTCCTTTCCCCAGCATACAAGCATGCAGTCAATAAGTAACATGGCAATAGTGACTGTATAGTTAATGCATAATAATGAGCTTTTTGCATAATTTTCCAGTGTTGATGTGAAGTGATGCTTGCAGTATACACCCTTCTCCCATGTATATCCACCATCGTGACACACAGGGGGAACTTGATAAGCTCTAGGAGCAATTCCCCATACTTGTGTCAAGAGATTGACTAACGGACAGATTTCAACTATTACAATTCAGTTTAGAAACTCCGAAGTGTTTTAAGTCTGCTTGAATCATAAACTTTGCAATCTGAATTTGTTTAGGGTGAACATGAGATATTTAGTGAATAAAGTAGATTAGTGAATAAAGTGATTGAGCTCAGGGCCTGGATTGCTGCTTGGAAATGTGAGGTGGTGGCCATTACAGAGACTTGGATGTCTCAGGGACGAGATTGGGTACTTCAAGTGCCAGGATTCAGATGCTTCAGGAAGGACAGGGAGGGAGGTAAAAGAGGTGGAAGAGTGGCACTGTTGATCAGGGACAGTGTCACAGCTGTAGAGAAGGAGATGCTGTGGAGGGACTGTCTACGGAGTCTCTGTGGGTGGAAGTTAGGAACAGCAAGGGGTCGAAAACTTTGCTGGGTGTTTTTTATAGGCCGCCTAATAGTGACAGGGATGTTGAAGTGCAGATAGGGAAACAGATCCTAGAGAGATGTAGAAATAACAGAATTGTCGTGATGGGAGACTTTAATTTCCCAAACATTGACTGGAATGTCCCCAGGGTAAGGAGTTCGGATGGTGAGGAGTTTGTTAGGTGTGTTCAGAAGAGTTTTCTGACATAGCACGTAGATAAGCCTACAAGAGGAGAGGCTGTATTTGACCTGGTGCTGGCTAATGAACCAGGACAGGTATCAGATCTCTCGGTAGGACAGCATCTTGGGAATGGTGATCATAATTCTACCTCCTTCACTATAGCACTGGAAAAAAAGATAGGATCGGGCAGGATAGGGAGGTGTTTATCTGGAGTATGGGGAAATATGAAGTTATCAGACAGGAAATTGGAAAAGTAAACTGGAAGGAGGTGTTCTTGGGGAAAAGTACTGAAGGAAGATGGCGGATTTTCAAGGAATGTTTGTCTGGCACTCTGCAAGACAACGTTCCAGTGAGACAAGGAGGTTTTCGTAGGTTGAGAGAACCGTGGTGCACAAAGGTTGTGATAAACCTAGTTAGGAAGAAAAGGAAGTTGTACAAAATGATGAGGGAGCTAGGGGATGTTAAGGATCTAGAAGTGTATAAAACTTGTAGAAGGGAGCTTAAAAAGGAAATTAGAAGAGCCAGAAGGGGTCACGAGAAGGCTTTGGTGGGTAGGATTAAGGAGAATCCCAACGCATTCTACAAATATGTGAAGAGTAAAAAGATAAGAAGAGAAGGGATAGGACCTATAAAAGGTGAAGGGGGAAAAGTCTGTGTGGAACCAGAAGAAATGGCAGAGGTGCTTAACAAATACTTTGTCTCAGTATTCACAGTGGAAAGTGATCTGGGAGGTTGTACTGTAGGATTGCAGCAAACTGAAAAGATTGAGTATGTGGACATTAAGAAAGAGGACGTGTTGAAACTATTAAATTCCATCAAGGTAGATAAGTCGCCGGGTCCGGATGGGATGTATCCCAGATTACTGTAGGAGGTGAGGGAAGTGATTGCAGAGCCCCTGGCGATGATCTTTGCATCGTCGATGGAGACGGGAGAGGTTCCAGAAGATTGGAGGATTGTTGATGTGGTGCCTATTTTCAAGAAAGAGAAAAAGGATAGCCCGGGGAATTACCGACCAGTGAGTCTGACCTCAGTGGTCAGTAAGTTGATGGAGACGATTCTGAGGGACAGGATTTATGAGCATTTAGAGAAGTTCAATACGATCAGAAATAGTCAACACGGCTTTGTTAAGGGCAGATCGTGCCTTATGAGCCTAGTTGAGTTCTTCGAAAATGTGACCAAACTCATTGACAAAGGAAGAGCAGTGGACGTGGTTTACATGGATTTCAGCAAGGCATTTGATAAGGTCCCCCATGCAAGACTTTTTGAGAAAGTGAGAGGGTATGGGATCCAACGGGCTTTGGCCTTGTGGATCCAGAACTGGCTTGCCTGCAGAAGGCAGAGAGTAGTTGTGGATGGGTCTTTTTCTGCATGGAGATCAGTCACCAGGGGAGTGCTCCAGGGATCTGTTCTAGGACCCTTGCTGTTTGTCATTTTCATAAGTGACCTGGATGAGGAAGTGGAGGGATGGGTTAGTAAGTTTGCCGATGATATAAAGGTTGGTGGTGTTGTGGATAGTCTGGAGGGATGTCTGAAGTTGCGGCGAGGCATAGATAGAATGCAAAACTGGGCGGAGGAGTGGCAGATAGACTTCAACGCAGATAAACATGTGGTGGTCCATTTTGGCAGGACCAATGGGATGAAGGAATATAATATTAAGGGTAGGAGTCTTAGCAGTGTTGAGGAGCAGAAAGATCTTAGGGTCTGGGTCCATAGGTCTCTTAAATCTGCCCCGCGAGTGGAGGATGTGGTCAAGAAGCCATATGGTGTACTGGCCTTCATTAATAGAGGGATTGAGTTTAGGAATCAGGAGGTAATGCTGCAACTTTATAAGACCCTTGTCAGACCCCACTTGGAGTACTGTGTGCAGTTCTGGTTGCCTCACTACAGGAAGGATGTGGAAGCTATTGAGAAGGTGCAGAGGGGATTTACAAGGATGTTGCCTGGATTGGGAGGCATACCTTATGAAGATAGGTTGAGAAAGCTAGGTCTCCTCCCTGGAGAGATGAAGGTTGAGAGGCGACCTGATAGAGGTTTATAAGATGTTGACAGGAATAGATAGGTGGATTCTCGGAGGCTATTTCCCAGGACTGAAATGGTCGCTACGAGAGGACATAGGTTTAAGGTGCTGGGGGGCAAGTACAGAGGAGATGTTAAGAGGTAAGTTTTTCACTCAGAGGTTGGTGAGTGAATGGAATCGGCTGCCGTCAGTGGTGGTAGAGGTAAACTGGGGTCTTTTAAGAGACTACTAGATGAGTACATGGGATTTAATGGGATTGGGAGTTACAGATAGTTCTATGACCTGGTCGGTACTGATATGATTGGCACAACTTATGGGCCGAAGGGCCTGTTTGTGCTGTTGTGTTCTATGTTCTATTTCACTTTAGGTATGATTAAACTGACCCACTAGGGAGCTTTTATCAAACAAAGTTTATTTAAGAATACAATTAACATATATAGAAAGAAAATGAGCAATAACTTCTACCAACTACAAACAAGAAGGAAAAACAACCATGATATTGTATAAACCTTAATAAATACATGAAATGTTTCCATCAAACAAACTTCCTTAAACAAAACCCTTGCCACAGGTTTAGCACAGAAAATATGAACACTCACATGATGCTGGAACTTAGTCCTTTGTTGTATGCTGCAGTTCTCTTGATATACATACAAGCTTGAAGTCAGAACAGCTCCCCAAAACACCAGGGAGGGAAAGAGTGAGAAAGAGGCTGTAAGTACTAATTACCAACCCACCAACAACAGAGTTTTCACATCAGAGGGCAAGAAGCTTTGCTTCCAGCTAGCCAACAGAATTTTTAATACCAGGGAAAAAGATAAACATTGCTTTTCAGTCTGATGTCAACCCCCTTCTAAACTAAATATAGCCAGTAGCCAAAATGAAAATGAAACACTGAATTCACTAGGAAGAAAGAAAACTGCCCAAAAGATATTACCTGCCAACAGTCTTCCTCCTAACAATGCAAGATTATAAAACAAATCGCAGAAAGTACCTGAGGCCCAGACTAAAAATAAACAAAACTCCATTTAAACCATTGAAGTAGCAATAAAAGAACTTTTAACCAGACAGCCCGGCTGTCCAAAAGAACTGTTTACAACTGCACAGAGTACTATTTAAGAAAACAATATCTTAAAGATATACTAACATCACACTACCTCTCTTCAGCTCTGACAAAGTCATATAGACTAGAAACATTAACTCTTTCTTTCTCCGTAGTTGCTGCAAGACCTACAGACTTGTTCCAGCACTTTGTTTTCTGGGAAACGTCCCAATAGATTGGATCATAGAATCCCTACAGTGCAGAAAGAGGCTATTTTGCCCATCGAGCCTGCACTGATCACAGTCCCACTCAGGCTCTATCCCCATTACCATACTTGTTTATCTTGCTAACCTCCGATGTCAAGGAGCAATTTAGTGTGGCCAGTCAACTTAACCCACACATCTTTGGACTATAAGAGGAAACCAAAGCACTTAGAGGAAACCGATGCAGACATGGGTAGAATGCGCAAACTCCCCACAGACAATCACCCAAGCTGGTAATTAAACCACGGTCTCTGGGTCTGTAAGGCAGCAGTGCTAACCACTGTGCCACCATACTGTCCTCAAAATAAATGTAACTCCATTATTCAAAAAGGACAGGAAACAGAAAGTAGGAAATGCTAGATCAGTTACCTTAACATCTGTCATGGGAAAATGTTAGAAGCTATTAACTAAGCAATAACACAATCAGTAAGGATAGGCAACAATACCTCCTCCACGATTATCCTCACTACCACTGTCCCACAAAGCTGTGTTCTCAGCCCCATAATATACTCCTTATATACCCATGACTGTGTGGCCAAATTCTCCTGCTACTATATTTTCAAGACAGGTGATGACACTGCAGTGCATCGGATCTCAAACAATAATGAGAAAGAGTACAGGAATGAGATAGAGTGTCTGGTAAACTGATGTGGTGACAATAATTTCTTCCTCAAGGTCAACAAAATGAAGGAGATTGTCTTGGACTTCAGGGAGCATTAAAAAAACACATGCTCCTGCCTACATCAATGGGGACGAAGTAGAAATGGTCCAGATCTTCAAGCTTTTTAGTGACCAGATCACCAACAACCTCTCCCGGTCCCCCCATGCCAACATTATAGTTAAGAAAGCACACTAACGCTTCTACTTTCTCAAAAGACTAAGGAAATTTGAGTCAGCTATGACTCTTACCAACTTTTACAGATGCAGCATAGAAGGCATCACAACTTGGTATGGCTCCTACTCTGCCCAAGATCACAAGAAACTACAAAAGGTTGTGAATGTAGCCCTATCCATCAAGTAAACCAGCCTCCCATCCAATAACTCTGTCTATCTTTCCGCTGCCTCGGCAAAGCATCAACATAATTAAGGACCCGATGCATCCCAGACATTTTCTCTTCCATCTTCTTCTATCAAGAAAAAGATACAAAAATCTGAGGTCATGTACCAACTGACTCAAAAACAGCTTTTTCCCTGCTGCCAGGTGGCAATCAAGTCGATAAGGTTGTTAAGAAGGCATACGGAGTCTTAGCTTTTATCGGTAGAGGGATTGAATTTCGGAGCCGCAACGTCATGTTGCAACTGTACAAAACTCTAGTGCAGCCGCACTTGGAGTATTGTGTACAGTTCTGGTCCCCACATTATAAGAAAGATGTGGAGGTATTGGAGAGGGTACAGAGGAGGTTTACCAGGATGTTGTCTGGTATGGAAGGCAGGTCTTATGAAGAGAGACTGAGGGATTTGAGGTTGTTTTCGTTAGAAAGAAGGCGGCTAAGAGGAGACCTTATTGAAACATATAAGATGATTAGAGGTTTAGATAGGGTGGACAGTGATAGCCTTTTTCCTAGGATGGAGAAAGCTAGCACGAGGGGACATAGCTTTAAATTAAGGGGTGGTAGTTATAGGATGGATGTCAGAGGTAGGTTCTTTACCCAGAGGGTGGTAAGGGTATGGAATGCCCTGCCTGCTGCAGTTGTAGATGCGCCAAGTTTGGTGGCGTTTAAGAGGTTAGTAGATAAGTTTATGGATGAAAAGGGAATGGTTTAGGTTAGAGGGTCATTGCTTTTTCTTAATTGGTCGGCGCAACATCGAAGGCCGAAGGGCTTGTCCTGCGCTGTAATGTTCTATGTTCTATCAGGCTTTTGAATGTACCTATCTAGCATTAAGTTGATCTTTCTCTACACCCAAGCTTTGACTGTAACATTATATTCTGCACTCTTTCATTTCCTTCTCTATAAATAGTATGCTTTGTTTGTATAGCACCCAAGAAACAATACTTTTTACATATGACAATAATGAACAGGTTCAATAGGTTCAAGGTAATCAGGCAAAGTCAACATTGTTTCCTATGGAAAGGAAAATCGTATTAAACAAACTTGTTGGCGTGCTTTGAGGGAACAGCTGCTGTGAGTAAGGAGGAACCAATAGATGTGCTGTACTCAAAGGCATTTGATAAAGTGCCACATCAAATGTTATTATGGAAAATAAAAACACGTCGCATGGGGGCTAACATATTGATATGGATGGAAGATTGGCTAGCTAACAGGAAGCACATCAGAATGTCAAGATGTTACAAATGGTATGCCGCAGGGATCAGAGCTGGAGTCTCAACTATTACAATTTATATAAATAGTCTAGATGAAGGGATTCATGGGATGTTTCCCAAATTTTACTATAACAAGAAGATAGGAAATTAAGTTGTGGAGAGTGTGTAATGAAAACACAAAAAGTTATAGATAAAGTGAGTGAGAAATGTCTAGTAAATGGAGTATGGTGTGTGAAAATGTGAAATTATACATTTTGGCAGGAAGAATAAAGAAGTATCCTCTCTAAATGGGGAGAGATTGCAGAATTACCCAGGATGAAAAGTCAGAAGCTATGAAAAAATGCAGTATCTGGATGGAAAACTTCATCTATGGCATTGATGGGTAGTAGTAGAATTTTAAGAGGCAAGCGGGTAGACAAAAGTGAGGTGTTCACAGAAGATGGTGCAACCGCCACTGGCCACTTCCAAAACTCTTATCTATATTCTACCTCACATCAAGTCCCAATCATTATTTACATCTGAGTTCACTGATCTAAACTACATTGGCCATCCATCAAGCAATATCTCAAATCTATAATTCTTATCTTTGTTTTCTAATCCTCCATGCCATCCTCCTCTCTCTGTAAATTCTTCCATTCCCAAAATCTTTGCAATCCAACAATTCGGATCTCTTGTGTAAACCTGACTGCAATCGCTCCACCATTGTATAACTGTCCCTTCAGTTGCCAGAGCTGCAAGCAGGTCTCAATTTCCAACCTAAACCTCTCTGCCTCTCCACCTTTTTAAAATAATCCTTAAAAATCTAGCCATTTGATAAGTTTTCAGTTATATCTTACTAACTTCTTATGTCATTCCTTATTAAATATTATTTGAAAATGTTCCTCAGCAGTCGTTTGGGACATTTTACGATATTAAAGATGCCAAATAATTGCAAGTTGCTAGCTTATGTGTGATAAAATGATTAGCTATCACTTACTTATTTGAATATATTATTTTAATTATTCAAATAACTCTCAATTCAAGGAAGCAAATTAGCTCCCGTTTGTAAAGAAGTGTTTTATTTTCATGGCAACAACACATTAGATACATTTCACAAGAAACCCTCACAGCCAAAAACAAGAAGTTTTCCTCCCATTATTCGAATTCAATATACTCCAACATCTCAAAGGAATAAATCCAATATTCAACATGCAGTCATTGAGGGAAAATAATGCATTTTTACTTGCAAAACCAAGGGTGCTACTGAATATGGTATGCAATGCTGTATGATGCTGAAAGACATATCACTACTATTTGCTTACCACAGGGAGACATTTTCTTTTTCCAGCTTACTGTGTTCCTTTTCCAATGTTTCAATTTGTTGTGTCATTGTCTCAATTTTGACCTGCAATTCTCTCAAACGTGCTGTTTTTGACTCACTGACAGCAGCAACCGCATCTAAAAGAAAGCAGTTTCATTGTTTAAGAACGCATCTCAGTTGAATTTGAGACGCTATTTCTGAAACCTTAACTTCTTAGCTGCTCCCAACCCATGGCATAGTAAATAAAAATTGGTGAAAAGGTAATCTGAATGTCATTGAAGCAAGTTTTTAAAAAACATAATTGTTCTTTGGATTATGCTGAAATGGGTTTGGATACATTTCTTACCTATTGCAATTACCTATCTGCATGGTTGCCAATGTTAAAATGCTCTCATTTTTGGCTGGTGATTAAGGAACTATTGGTAGGCCTTCAGTGGCTTGTTGGGAGATGCCAATCTCGTCTTCAATGCAGGCATGGCCCTGAAACGTTGCTGGACAGCTCTGGGCAGAGCTGTTGTTTACTGCATTTGTCATTGTCATGATGTTCATAACAATTCCTGCCCACCTAAATGTACTTAAGGTACGAATTGTTCTTCAAGTCATCAACCAAAACACAGAACACCAAGTTTTGTGCTGATAAGAAGTAATAACTGGAACAGGAAGGTAATGCTACTCACAGAGCATGATTTTACCATTTTGATTCTAAGTGCTGAATCTGGGTGCAATTCAGATTGGAAAATTGCTCTCAGGTGCCCCCATGGGCACTTAGCCTGAAAAAAAACACGAGTCTGAATCGTGTTGTGGGTGGGGCTTATTGTGCCCGAAATGCTGCAGCTTCAATCGGAGCTTTGAACTGCGCATGTGCAATGATAGAAATATCTGAAAAACATGCTCCTGTCATATTGCTCTGGGCTGCAAAAAGAGTATAAAGCAGCCCGAGAGCGAAAAGCCAGAGTGATGGCTCCCACAGATATCGCCCCACAACACAACTCTCCCCTTGATCCACTCATTCTGCCCTCCCGCAACCAAGACCAAGAATGGCAGCGCTCCCCTCATTCTCACCCACTGATCACCCGCAGAATAGCAGCGCTCCCCCCATTCTCCCCATCGAATTGCCCACAAAGTGGCAGTGGCCCTCCACTTTCCCTCACCACAGATCCATCTGGCCTTCTTCCTCTCCCCACCAGAGAGTGATCAGACCTCCCTCCCTTTACCCCTCCCTCACCCCACAGAGAATGATCTGGCCTTCCTCCTCCTCTCCCTCCTCCCCCCTCCACCAGAAAACCATCTGGCCTCTCTCATCACCCCCACCCACCAGACAGCGATCTGGCTTCCCAACATCCTTCTGCCAGAAAATCATCTGCGTCTCCCTCCATCCCCCAGAAAATGATCAGATCTCCCTCCTCAGAAAACAATCTGGCCCTGTTCCCTTCCCCCCACCCTGTTGCCTCCCCACCCCACCTGCTCTGCCACAAAACTACTGATTTGAATTAGAGAGCCTTTGGAAACTCTAAACTCAACTCTTCAGAAGCTGAGTGCCCAAAACATGTCTGAGCATGTCTGTTTCGTGCCAAATCTGGACATGCGAACACGATGATAAAGGAGGAAATACTGGTAAAGTTGGGTGGGCAGCCCATTAATTCAATTTAAATGCATGCAAATGCATTTAAATCTTCGTTGTTCCCTTTTCAGACGCAGTTCAAATTATGGTCATTCTTGGGCCTTGGTAAAGTGGGCATCTGCGCTAACGCAGGCATGACTGCAGATTGCACTAATCGTCTCAGGCCTATCTTTACCAAATTTTTGCACCTGAAAATCCGGCAGGACGCAATGGTAAAATTGGGTCCAGAGTTTTCAATCATAGTCTGCACATAAGTAGACTCAGGATGTTGCTCTTCACATATTGGCGCAGATAATGGAGTTCTATCCTCCTGAGGTGATAAGAATAGATCTTCTCACGTAGAGTGCTGCTCTGCCCAATTAGAGAAGGCAGAATAGGAACCTTAAACACAACCCGCTTTCCCTGTGCTTACCAGCTTACTGCTCCTGGCTGATCACCCATTCACTTGGGTCAAAGGAAATCATTAAATAAAAGCAAAACACTCCCCTCCATCTTCATCCCATTTCCATTTATTTAACTTCTTCTTTTCACCTCATTCATCCATTTTTACCATTTTTCATTCTCTTAGTTCTATTTTTTTCACTTCAGCAATTGCACTCTCCATCTTGCTTCCAAACCGCACATCTGCCCATCCCCCACCCATAACCCCTCCATTCTTCAGGTAGCCCCTTAACAATCTGTATCTTTGTTCTGTCGTTCACACATTCTGATCACTTCATGGACGTTTTTAGCACCTTTCTCAGCTTTTATCATCATCACCATTTCCTTTATTCAATTACAACCCTTTTCGACCTTCAGTATAAATCTTGTCCATTTTTTTGCTTTCAACTCTGACGAAGGCTCGAAATGTTAGCTTTGTTTTCTCTCCAGAGATGTTATCAGACCTGCTGAATTTCTCTAGCATTTTCTGTTTTTGTACTAGTCATTTTAATTTGGTTGAAGGCATGTCAGAACACTTCTGCACTACAATACAGGAATAGAGTGCAGAATAGTTTTCATAGCCAGAATGCTACAATATAGCTGCCCTAAGCAAAATAAGGTTCATTGAGGAGTTTAAACTGAGGAGACTGGTACAGGCTACGTTTTTCACTTGATGGAATCAGAACAGTGGAAAATGGTGGAGTCAGAATTATCATGTTCTGAAAGAGTCAGATGGACACAAAACTCTGTTTCTCTTTCCACAGATTCTGCCAGAACTACTGAGTCTTTCCATTATTCTTTGCTTTAATTTCAGATTGCCAGCATCAGCAGTATTTTGCTTTTACTTTAGTTACCTTGCTAAGGCAATTGCGAAATGCCTCTTGGACATTATCTGTACATGTTCGTGTAGGAGTGTGGATGCTAATGAATGTTGTATGCTGGTTATTGGCAACAATTAAACAAACAACTATAAATTGATTATTGAATCCTATAAGGAAGCAAGCCAAATAGGTATGCCAGATTGAACAGCAAAGTTCACGCCTGACTATCAAGGCAAGTCATGTGGGTTGCACACTAGATCATCCACTTTTCAGTTCATTATATATGCTTCAGCGTGAAGCATGTTATAATTTATGACGAGCGAGGTGGATCCATCTGTCCCACCATTACCTATTGCCCCATATTTCCAGGCCCCATATTTAAAATGTGCTTGTGCACATATTCGCTCTCTGCAGCAAAGGACTGAACATGGCAAACATCAGAACAGCCCTGAAAAGAACTAAATAGCCCTAAGTTTAGTGACAACACAACAGATACTCCTCCAGGTTGTTGAGAATTAACTCGAGATATGTTTTCCTGTGATGGAAGCTGGAAATCCATAAACCTGACCACAAAAGACTGACAGGAAGTTACTGACATGCCGCAGAGGAGATTTACCGTTCCGTGCAGGAAATTGACCAGAAGGGACATCACCACTGATTCTCTTGCATATACTTTTACACTTTCATCTCTTCTCACATCCTACATGAATTGCCTCCTTAGCTCTTACAGAAGTTCACACAATACAAAGAGAAAGCAGTCGTGCTTATCTCTGCTTTGCCATCTGGTCTGTTCACAGTCTGTATATCTGTCTTCATGTAGGAAAACATCATCGACAATAGGGCGAGGTCCCAAACTGATGGAGGATGATACAGCTCAGATCATTCAACTCCCCCAGAGCTGGCAAGGACTAGGATCGAACGGGCAAGATTGTTGTGGTAACATAATCAGGACCTAGTTTGAAGGCCGATTAAATTGGATGTCCTAAAGTAAAGGATTGGGCATTTTAAAATCAAGTACAAACCTCAGGCAAGCCAGACTTGATTCAGGCCAAATATATAAAAACACAGAAACTTGTTTGGGTCTGTCCCATCAGTCACACATCAAAGACTATCGCACTGAGACACAGCAGGACCCATGGCCTACTGTAAGAAGACCAGATTGGGCTAGGCTTTCTGTCACCTCAAGCTCCTGCAGTTATATGGCAACAGGTTACATGTGTGCAACACCATCAGGATGGACACCTGGGGGCGGACTACAATGTCCTGCCAGGTAGACATCAAGCAACCTAATGGGTACTGGGTCCACCTCCCCCACTCTCCCAAGATCTTATTGGCCGGAAGGCAAAGAAATTTCTGAAAGGCAGGGAGGAGGGGGATAAAGGCACGTATCTCAGACACACCAGCAGCAAAGACTCGATGAAGGAGGTGACCTTAACCATTTGGAAGACTGACAAGGAAGGAAGGAGGAAGATGCCATTGAGGCGCACATTCGTGATATTGGGTCTGCAGTTTAACCAAACCATCACTTGAATCTGGGGTATCCTTTTGTTTTATTTGAATAATTTAAGGGTTAAAAGCATTATTATTAATAAACTTATTGGACCTTTATTTGTGTTTGTTGTCCATCACGCAAATAAGGGCACCTGGGTAAAACTTTTGAGTAAGTAAAGGGGTCAGAAGTATCTGAAGTTTTATAGGCACAACATTTGACACCCCAGATAAGACTTTGACTGTGATGCATTGCTCTGAGGTCGGACCTATAATCCAGTACTCTCCAACACACAGTCTGAGCTTGGATAGAGGACAAAAGCTGATGGCCAGTCTCAAGTGAGCGAAGGACTAATTCAGATTTGATGATTAAATTGGGCCATAAATGTGGTGTCTGTAACATGGTGTGGACAAACTGTGTAATTGGAACTAAGATAGTCAAGGGAGTTTGGGTAAAATCTATGGAAGGGAATTTACTGAAAACCAGATCCCTACCCCGATCCCTTATCCATACCCACGTGATGAATCCTAGAAGAAAATAATTGTGGGTAGTCATGCTGAATGGGTGGAAGTCCTTTGTACATATTTGAACCCATAAATGGCCCAAATGGGTGCAGTGAGGTAATGCCCCAAAACTGGATCTGGAATCCAAGGTAGCGAATTGTTGGAGTCATGCCCATAAGGAAATGAGTAAAGCTTAGTCCAAATGGGTGCAGTGAGGTAATGCCCCAAAACTGGATCTGGAATCCGAGGTAGCGAATTGTTGGAGTCATGCCCATAAGGAAATGAGTAAAGCTTAGTAAGGCATTTGCGATTGCCAGTTGTCTAGAACAGTTCCATGGTAGTGAAATGGAGATTTTCCAGGTTAAATGGGCAGAGAAGCTTGGTAAACCAACTAACGCAAGACTGAATGAGGGCTAGCACACGCATGCAACAACTGGAAATGAAGGTAGACACATGAGAAGAAAGGAACCAGATTAATATGATACACATGAGCCAGTTCCAAGTTCCATGTGTTAAAAACCTATCAAAGGACTGCACTGTCAGTGAGAGGGAGGCCACGCTGCAACAGGTAGAGAAAGTTAAATATAAATGCAGCAACTTGCAGGCTGCAGTAAAAGTTTTGTACCAAGCAGGAAAGGAAAATACTGCCCATGCAACAAACCACTCCAAATACCCACGAGATTGAAAATTTAAAATCACAACTAACCATAAAAAGAAGTGTAATGTGTGCATACACCATCAAAGTTAGGGATCGTGATCCAAAGGTACAGTGGGGGGATGTCTGCTTTTTTGCAACAGCTAGCGCCACTACCGATTGGGGACCCCCAACTCTGGTCCCAGCAATGGAACTAATAGCACCATCCAATCCGGCCCCCATCCCGGAAAACTGAGTCTCAGTAAATCCAATCCCTAGACCAACTCCTATGCCAATAACTCCAGTCACTAATTTGGTTCCCATACTGATGAATCTGGTCACCACTCGATGACAGGACAGGCAGAACCACAATGTGATTTATATAACTCCATACACCATGACCCAACTGACTGATATAACAAAAGCGACTGGAATATTCGAACCCTCTGGGGATCCAAATGCCCTTTTTGACCAGACTACCCAAAAGGCAAAGTAGGAGGTCGCCCCTGTTGAGTTCCTATGAGACATAGGGAGATCGCGTACCACTCTTAGCACATCCCTTGACCTCGGCTGTACTTGGCCTACCAGGAAAACAACAATGTTAAGTAGCTTTATGGGACATTTACACAAGGGCTTAGAAACAGATCCACTGGAATTTTGACTGGGTAATATAATATGCCATCACTCTGCTTTCTTGGTTAAACTCTACCAAGAGGCAGAGCACATTCTAAGTCCGACTGAATGAGGAAATGCAACCTATTGTTTGATCCCACTAATTGTGTATAATGCAAACTATCTATCAACCCCAAGTCGAGGTGGCCACTGGCAGATATGTGGACCAAATCTCTGCTTTTGGAGAATTGTGTATCAGTACCATAGAAATGACGGAAGACCCTGTATTAGCCAAACACACACAAGTATTCGCCAGTCACAAACATGACTGTGGCCGAATAACAGGGAAAGTGATCACAGAAGGTCCTGACCTAAACCCCAAAAACAGTATAGCATTCCCAAGCAAGCTGATTAGCAGTTTATTAGAACAAGGAGCTCTGCGTCCTTGCTTCCACTATCAAATTCCCTCACATGGCCAGAATGTTCCTGTATAGCATTGCCAGATGGCACACATGTTCCTGTATGCTCACCATTAATTGTTGAGCCCTAAATCAAACCCCCCCTAGCACAACCCCACCATAGCAACTAGCCCAGAAGCCATGATGAAACAAGCCCCACAAGCAAAATTTTTCACAGTGGTGGACATCAACTTGCAGTTGATTTCTTTAAATCACCATTGTTCTTACAAATTTGCTTTCAAGTTCCAGGGGACAACAGTACACCTGAATGTGTTTACCACAAGGTTTTCACAATCCCCCTCCATATTTCACCGGTGATTAGCAAAGGGTTTGGAGAGATTCCCCAAACCAGAATGTTTGGTCAATATGTAAATGATCTCCTCCCATAGACTGAAACAAGAGGGGAACATCTCAAATTATTGGATGAATTGCTGAACCTCCTCACATTAGGGTTAAAGGTAAATCCCAAGAAAGCCCAGATTATGAGACCACAATTCTCTTACTTAGATACAATAGTGACTGAGGGAAAGCATGAGATAGAAAGGAAGCGAATCGAGTCTGCAACACACCTTCTCACTACACTCCTTTCTAGGCTTGGTGGAGAACCTTTGGAACCACATCGATGCGGTGTGTCCCCTATCTGAATTTATATGAGAAAACACCCTGTGGGTCTGGACTGGGCAACACAAGCACTTTCAGACCTCAAACAATCCCTTGCACAAGCCTCAGCCTTAGAGATACCCAACCCTGAAATCTCCTTTGCTCTTGAAGTAGCGGTCACTGAGAGCATACTATCCACCATACTCCTCCAAGAATGGCACAGATGACTTGGCCCAATCGCTTATGCATACTAAATCCGTGGAACAAAGTTTTTCAGTGTGTGAAACTCATTTATTATCAGCTTTCTGGACAGTGCATTGCTTTAATTACATAGTTAGCTTGAACCCTCTCACCATATTTACAGAACACACCCCATATAATTACTGCTGAATAATCGAATTAAAGAATGGACGGTTAGTCAAAATAGTATAGCACGATGGACACTCATGTCACAGGGGTGAGACATTGAAGTCAATGTCCCCACATTCCTGTCAGACAACCTACCCTATTCGGGGGGGGGAAGTTCTATGAATGCCAGATTCCAGCAATAAAAAATCCCAAGGGGCTACTTTTTCCAAAAAAGGGGGAGAAGCCAGGGGAAGTTGGCCAAACCCAGGCTCAGGACAGTTCAAAGTTTTTGTAGATGGGTCATCCATGGTGGAAGAGGGAAACAGGAGAACAAGATGTGGGATTACGTAGAATACTAAGAAGGCAAACCCTCGAGTGAGATAGGCTTAAAACTTTTGGCACATATGAGGGTACAGGCTGCAGAACAGGCAGCGACAGCATATGTAGTCAGCTACTCTGACCTGCTGCCCACACCTGCAGACATACACTCCGATAGTATGTACGTACGTCTGCAACAGTTTAACAGACCTCATGCCCCTTTGGGAAGCAAGGGGATTCATATTGGCAGACGGGAAACCTCTGCCATCAGCCCCATTGTTAAGATTTATTTTCCAGACTGCCCAAGATGAGAATATGGCATAATTAAAGGCCCACCACTGCAGCTTCCACTTCAGAACATAAGGGTGAACAAATTAGCCAAACAGGGTGCACGAGAGGGGGAATTTTAGCAATCGATAGTTACAGAGTGAATTGAAGCCATAATTGTTAGCCAGACTTAAATCAATCCTAGAGCAGTGACCAAACCTGAAACAAATTCAGAAAGAGGCAAAACCCTGCTTCCTTTAAAAAATGGCGAGGCACAACGTCAGTACAGGATGGGCTTGTCCTTAAGGACAGCCTAGTAGTCCCGACCAGGGACTGCAACCAATCATTTCTCAAAACCACGATGTCCAGGACTATGAAGGGGCAGGACCAGAAGTGAGCAAATCAAAAGATTATGTTGGTGACCAAGCCTGGAACTGGACGTGCGTCATTACATCAATAATTGTATCATCTGCGACAGAATAATTCTAATAAATATGCCACAAATGGGAACTGAGGCATACTCGCCCTGTGGAAGGTCCTTAGACAAATCTCCAGATTAATTATATCAAACCTCTACCGCCCAAGCAGTTACAAATACATCTGGTCATTTAGTAAATGGGTGGAAGCTTTTCCAACCCACACTAACATGGCTAAGGTCACGACTGACATCCTAGTGCAGCACAGATTCACTAGGTGGGACCTTCCCCACAGCATTGATTTGGATCAGGGCACTCATGTCACTGCCCAGGTAATGCAATGGCTAATAGAATTGTTCGGGATGAAACAACAACGCAACATTTGTTTACCTCCCTATCCAGCAGTATAAGAAAGAGGATGAACTGTACCTTTAAAGGTATGATCTGTAAAACCATTCAGCAGATCAATCACTTCTGGAACAAAGTGCTGCCCTTCATATTAATGATATTATACAATTGCATTTCTAGTTCCACCAGAGTCACCCCTCTCAATGTCCAGTGACCTATGCGAGGAAATGAATCTTTACTCGGGCTGGATCTGTCTGGGCCCGAAGTCATGACCCTCACTCATGAGAATGTCATGAGAGCCAACCTGGAAAACATACAGGCACAACAGGCCAGAACCGTTAAAATAGACAAATAGAAACAGCAAAATAAGGCAAAACCCATCAAATATGAGGCTGGGCAACACATAATGCTCAGGATCTTCCAAACTCGTATGTTCCTGTCCCCCAAATATGCCCGACTCTATCCGATGGTGGATAAAGCCAGTTCCTTGGTGTACAAGGTCATAGTAAAAGATAAGAAAGTCGGGTGGTACCATGTGAACTAAACGAAAACATTCAGCTCCCAGCAAAATTTTCACTAATATCATGTTACCATAAAAGGAATTTTTGAGCCACAAGGGAACCTCAAACTTCATCCCATAGCATCAGAAACAAACTATGGTCCACAACCTGCATCCCAGGTTATACCACCCAGTATCCCTGGGGTCAGCACACGTACATCTGGATCCTGTCTCAATCTATAGGACGTCAGGAATAAAACCCCGACCCCCCAGGGGACCCCGATGAAAAGGATGGGACACTCGCATCCCCTATGGCATCTCTGGTACCGAGGCTCCCAGAACCACTTGACCTGGTGCTCACCACCAGAGATGATAATGCAGTGAGTACCCAGCAGCCAAAGTCTGCCCACGGACATTCCCTTTGCTGAGGAGGATACCATGGTCAAAACTGTAAATAATTTTATCGCCCACTCCACATATAACTCAACTGAAAAAGGCTTCTTTTCTGTCCATGTTATACTGTGCCATAATCTTCCAACACATCATAGTTTGTTGTGGGATGAAGAACATATTATTATACTATGCCATAGTCCTCCGATAACAAGGACACATGCCACATTCCAAGGGTATCGGATGTTGGCTTCCCCAAATGTACAAGGAACACTACACACCCAGTTTTGTTTTCTCTCTTTCCTTCCCTTTTCTGCAGATGGCACATATACCACCTCCTAACAGTGGAGGAAAGGGCTGACGCCAATGCTGCCATATACCCAAAATTTTAATCACTTAACAGACTTTTTTCACTTGTTAGAATAATTGTTATATACCAATGCTTATCTTTTATTTGAGACAAGCCGAAAGACATTTTTCCCACCACTATCCTTTGGAAATTCACTTGATACCAATAACCTCTGTCATGCATGCTGTGCAAACTCCTAACTTATTTAACACTGATTGCCAACCAACCTTTCATATGATAATTTATTATTAATTTACTCATTTTTTTATTTTCTTTTCCAAAAAAAGAGTCATATGACATTCTAGTAAAGAAGAGGAAAAGAGAATCAAATATTAATAAGAATTAACAGGTGCTATCTTCATCTCCTCCAGAATGAACTACATACTTCTTTGCTATTTGGGACTCCTCATCTCAGAATGGACACAGAAGGACCAACCCACAGACGCCACATCACTGAAGCCCAGAAGATCAGCCTATGATACTCCACATATATGTGGTTCACCCAACAGATGCAGATAAATGTGAAGATGGCATCCTATGGGTACACACCAATAACAGTATCACCTATGGGTGTAACAACCAGAGTGGTGTACAGGAAAGATAATGGGAGTTCTGATTACTGCTCCCTTAAGGACTATTCTCGCTAGTGTTTGGTGGCGTACACTAACCTTGGGTGCATGGAGCTAGCCTGTCTAGCCTATGGCCCAGAAAAAGGAATGGAATTAGGAAAGAAGTGTCCCAATAAGGTTATTCAGAACAAGTTTACATACTATGAAATTAAGAATGAGTTAAAACCAATAGTTAGCACATCTCTCCCCACTTGTCCTAAAACAATCCCAAGGCCCCAAAATGGATTGGTACTAAAACATACAGGGAAAATACTATTTGGCAACATACACTACAAATTGATAAAGTTTATTTATTAGTCACAGCTAGGCTTACATTCACACTGCAATGAAATTATTGTGAAAATCTCCACATTCTGGCATCGTTTGGGTATACAGAGAGAATTTAGCATGGTCAATCCAATCCTGTGAGAATTCAGAACAACCAGTGACCAAAACTCTACTCTGGAAATTCAAAATTTGGAAAGGGACGTCATCTGGATAGCTTACGGGGGGAGGGAGAATATTGTATTACAACCTTGCTATAAAATTATCAATAAGGGGCAGAAATATGTAACATCCACAACACTAACTTTTGCATTAAATCACACATTTTCCTCCAGGGTAGGATTAGTTGAGATGGTAGACGTACCCCAAAGACAGAAAACATTAATATACGCTAGAGTGGAATGAGACAAAGCTTGGGGGAGTATTTTGAAAAATTTGATACGGTATAACACTTCTACCCGAGAAACCTCAACAAATTTGGGCACAACTGATCACAGCACACAAGATCTTTGTCAAAGTGGTGCAACAAACAGAGGAAATAAAGAAGAACATTAGTGAAATTAGAGTCACCACATGATGGAAGGTCCTCTGGGGCTGGCGTTCAAATGTTCAAATCTACTCATGGGTCTACATTCTGTCACGTGGCCGTAATAGGAATTCTACTTACGGCAGTGAACCTAACCATCCTCATGTTTAAATTTGTCCGATGGGAGATGGAATTCCTACAATACCTGGACTCGGCAAAGGACATCAGGAAAGGCTCCACAATTAAGAACATTGATACTCTTCTACCTGTATTGCAATATGTATAGTCACTTGTTATTGTGTACTGTTTATTGCTTTGTTTTGTATGTACTTTATTGATGCATTGTTTCTTTATTTTTTTTTTATTATTTTACTTCATTTAAATTTATTATTACTGTTGTGGTTAGGAGTGATGCTATAAACCCTGGAACGTCTGTGGGTCAGTCCTTCTGTGTCCATTCTGAGATGAGGAGTCCCAAATAGCAAAGAAGTATGTAATTCATTCTGGAGGAGATGAAGATAGCATCTGTTAATTCTTATTAATATTTGATTCTCTTTTCCTTTTCTTTACTGGAATGTCATATAACTCTTTTTTTGGAAAAGAAAATAAAATGAGTAAATTAATAATAAATTATCATAAGAAGGGCTGGTTGGCAATCAGTGTTAAATAAGTTAGGAGTTTGCACAGCATGCATGACAGAGGTTATTGGTATCAAGTGAATTTGGAGTACTTGCTTGTTGAGATTGTTTGGTAAGGATTGTGTGATCCAGTTTCTTGATGCTCACTGGATCAGGATAAGGGACTGTGGCAATATAATCAGAGTCTAGTTTTAAAACTAATTAAATTAGATATCCTAAATTAAATAATTGGGCATATTGAAATCAAACGCAGTCAAACCTTGGGCAGCCAAACTTAACGAAGGTCAAATATACAAAAGATACAGAAACATATCTGGGCCTGTCCTATAAATTACCTAAAGATCATCACACTGAGATCCAGCAGAAGATGATCACACCCATTGAAATGCATTGGCCTATTGTTAGAAGCCCAGATTAGCTCAGGCTTTCTATCACCTAGAACTCCTGCATTTACTTTATAGGGCAACAGATTACATGTAAGCAACACCATGGAGATGGACACCTGGGGGCAGGTCTGATGTCCTGCCAAGCAGACATCAAGAAACTCACTGGATATTGGGACCCCCCTCCCAAGACCTCATTGGCCGGAAGCCAGAGAAATTTCTGGAAAGGTGGGGTGGGAGGGGAGTGGTGGAGATAAAGGTATGCATCTCAGACACACCAGTAGTGAAGACTCGACAAGGGAGGTGATCTTGACCATCCGGAAAACTGACAAGCGAAGAAAGAAGATGCCATTGAGGCTCACATTCGTGATGACAGACCAAAGGTACTCAGAGAATCGAGCCTCCAGTTTGACCACCTTTGCAGACTGTACACTTGAATCTGGAATATTTTGTTGTTTTATGTGAATAATGTAAGGGTTAATAATATTATTATTAATAAACTTATTGAATCTTTATTTGTATTTCTCCTTTATCCATCTTGCAAATAAAGACACCTGAGTAAAACATCTGAGTAAGTAAACTGGTCGAAAACATCTGAGGTTTTGTAGGCACAACATTGGCATCTCCCAACAAACCAGTGAGGGCTCACCAACAGTCTCTCAACCACAGCCAAAAGTGAGAGTTTTAATAGAATGAAGAACAATACAGCAAAGCAACAGCTTCTTTGACCCTCCAAGCCTGCACTGAAAACATAATCCTATTTGGGCCAACCGCTTATATCTCTTTATTCCCTTTCGTTCATACACCAATCAGGATAAGTATTAAATGTGGCTAACATAACTGCCTCAACCATCTCACTTGACAGTGCATTTCGGACCTCCACGAGCCTCTGTGTAAAAAAACTTCCCTGCACATCTTCACTGAACCTTCCCCCCTTACCTTGAACTTGTGCCCCCTTGTAATTGTCATTTCTACCCTGGGAAAAACTTCCAACTATTCACCCTATCTATATCTCTTATAATATCTCTAATGTTGGTGACCATGCAGCCAATCACAAATTATATTTTCTCAGGCACCAGCAGGAAAAGGAAAAGGACTACTGCCAGCCAACCCATCAGCTCCAGACCACCTCAGATGAGGATGATGAGATCTCACTGAATGTGGAGCCATCATCGTGTTCAGCCACACACTCAATGTATACACAGATACACATCTCAGTGGGACCTAGTTTTTGAGCAGAATTGGGGGTCACCATATGATGAGCATAGCTTGGAATCAGATCCACAAAAGGCAGAGACAATGACAGTTAAGGTCACTGACACTTGAGGGTCACCTGAGGCCACCAGGCTTCTGCTGATTCCAAGTCTGATGACTTGGCCCATAGAATTGAAGCTCTAAAGACAGATGGCAGTACAACAGGCAGGGTTGTCAGGAACATGGAAGACACTGCTCATGTTCAGTCTGATGTTCTCGTGCTGACATGCTAGTACGTCAAAGTCACCAAATGATGGGTGATGATCACCATGGAGGCCTTAGTACAGGGCTTTATGCTGAATATGAGCTAGAATCTGTACCTCATCGCTTCAGTCATGAGTGTTTCTGAGCACTGACTTAGTGACACGCTGATGGGGTGCCTCAATCTCCTTCCAGAAGACCCTTCACCTTGGACTCTAGGGCTGGCCACTGGGCACTCACAGGAAGGAGGTGCATCAGTTGGACACCGTGAAGAAATCATCCAGGGCCCTCCTGGAATGACCAGCCACTCCAAGTACCCTCTGCCTGTGATGCCATTAACTTCAGATGCTCAGATCCATCTGATGTAGGGATCTTGACTCTTCAGAGGACACTCTCCAAAGTAATCACAGACAACACCTGCTTGATATAGACCTATGAGTAGTAAGTCTTAAGATTTCTGCGAGAGAGTAATGACTATATGAGATTGGAAGTGTGTGTCAAGGCCACAGATAAACTGTGACAAAGGAGGGTGCCACTCTAGACCTAAAGATCTGGCTGACATATCTTGACATTAATCCTGTACCAGCTTTCTGATGGGCAGCTGACACAGTCAACTGATAATTACAGTGCTCCTGAGTGCCTGGTTTCCCTGTAGGTATTCATTGCTGATGGAATGAAAAATCTCATGGGATCAGAGTGAACTTCCACTACATCTGATGTGTGCTCGTTATTATGAACAATTTAACGAGTTGATGCCTAAATACACCACTTGCGTTTTCTGACTCAGATGCCAGGCTAGGCTGAGATTCCAGATAATTGCAATCGAGTGCTTGACAATGATCAAAAAATACTGCTGCTGAAGCTTCAACAGGGTACACATAGTTAGCCTTGCAGACTCAATTCATTCCTGTGAGTGACAGATAACTGTACCCTAAGGAGCAATCTTATGCTGGGGTCTCAGTAAAATCATGAGGTTTGAACACTTGTTTTGCAGAAATGATTGCTTATGAAGAGATGTGGCTCTATGGATGAAAATTAAACTTCAGGGAGCAAGACAAGAATCACTATGTGATGATTGTTTTCCCTGACTTGCCATGTAACACTCCAGGCATTCTGTCACACTTACAATTCTATTCCTGCCTTTTGAAAGTTGTTGTAACAGTGCAATGTCTGCTAGATGCTTGTGTACTCTGCTTAGTCCACAGTGGAACTAATATCTGATTAAAGAAATCCTATATGCTTAGGCTGCCTAACACTCCAAGAATGAGATGTTGAATGAGTTGTTACAATTTTACATCACAGATTGACTGTGTCAGCTGCCCATCAGAAAGCTGGTACAGGATTAATGTCAAGATATGTCAGCCAGATCTTTAGGTCTAGAGTGGCACCCTCCTTTGTCACAGTTTATCTGTGGCCTTGACACACACTTCCAATCTCATATAGTCATTACTCTCTCGCAGAAATCTTAAGACTTACTACTCATAGGTCTATATCAAGCAGGTGTTGTCTGTGATTACTTTGGAGTGTCCTCTGGAGAGTCAAGATCCCTACATCAGATGGATCTGAGCATCTGAAGTTAATGGCATCACAGGCAGAGGGCACTTGGAGTGGCTGGTCATTCCAGGAGGGCCCTGGATGATTTCTTCACGGTGTCCAACAGATTGACCTGCACCATTGAGATGATGGGGATAGCAGCAAAGGTGTCCTTGCCAAACCAGCATTAAGTGCGCAGCTGAAAGAAGCTCAAATGAGCTAATTATCCTCATTGTCCTTAACCTAATGCTAAAAGAATCTCCTTTTTAATGGCCCTCTTATCTGGAACCTTAATTCACTCACCCTCATCAACCTCAGCCATATCAACTTTCTCTTCAAAGATGTGCAGCTCCTCCACCTTTCGCTGTGCCAGACCATCCCTCGCTTTGTATGGCCAGGTTGGATAGAACATAGTGATAAAGCAGGAAACTACCTGGTGAGAGTACAGAGCATACTGCCTGACCATTCTAGACATTGCAACATATCTTCAACATGTCAATGGTTTGCTCAATTAAGGTGCAAGCTATACAACGAGACATTGTATTTGTCCTCTGAAGTAATTTGTAGTCACAAAACAGGTGTCATCAGCCACATCCTCAATGAGTAGACTTTTATCACCTAAGCCCAATCATGAATGTGCTGAGAGGCGTCAAAGATCTGTGGCACCTCCAAATGACTCAAAATGCAGGAGTTGTGGGAGCTTCTAGGGGATCTTGCACAGACCAGCTGTACATTCAGAATGGTAGCCTTTCTTATCAATGAATGGTAGTAACTCTTACCAAGTGCACCCTGTATCCGTGAGAATCTGGAGATTTTTAAAATACCCATTGCTTTGGCAACATGACTAGCTTCATCCAGTGAGAACTGATGTAATTGTGTATGTTGCTAAATAGGGCATTGGTCACCTCTCAGATATAATTGTGAGCAGGTGCTTGAGACATGCTGCAGATATCCCCAGTGGAGGTTACTCACAAAAAAAATTCATTGTGACAGTCACCTTTAGAGCCACAGGCATTAGTTGGCCTCCCAGTCGCAGTAACATCAGTTCCTCCCAAATAATGCAGCAAATAATCCATCACATCCCTTGACAAGCAAAGGCATCCATGACAATGTCTCACGTTCATCTGCACACAAGAAGCATCTTCAGTAGACCCTTGCATCTCATGCAAATACCTCTGTGGGATTGGTCTGTGAGTCTCAGTTTTAAGGTATTGAGGAGTGTCTTGCTGGTCTATGTTACTTAGGATAAGGCTCTTCCCCTTGCCCAGTCTCCTCGTGACAGGCCTGTCTTCTCCTCCTGGGAACATCGCAGTGGCGGCGCGGGCTCGTTGGGCCGAAGGGTCTGTTTCCTGTGCTGTTTTGTTCTTTGTTCAGTTGTCTGATTGACAGGAAAAAGGCAACTATCCGAAGGAACCGCTGAACGGAGACATGACTAAACACATTATATTCTCAATCTGATCATTGTGAAGGCCTTGGATTGAAGTTATTCCAGTCACTCCATCCTCAGATCATGCTTGAGGCTGTAACTCTCTCATAGGGATCACTAGTAGGGACCATCTTCCCCACAAACACTCCAGGCATGACAGCTTTTTCATTCCTTCCCGGCCCCTTGAGGCCCCTTGCAGAGAAACGCCAGCATCATGAGACCATCAAGTCCCCCCTAATACTCATCTGCAGACTGGAGATGCCTCCTCTGACTGTGAGTGTCATCTGCAGTCCAGTATCAAGCCACCAATCCCCAGAGCAGACATATGTGAGGGACAGAAAACACCCAGCATAGCAAGATATTACTGAGGCACTTCCATAGCACTTGCTCTCAATCCTTGTCAAACAGAATCACAAAGGCCATAAAGCAACCTTCTATCATAGGTCACTGAGAGCTGATGGCATCTTACTTGAAGTATTCAAGTATGGAACCACTCACATAATCAGGAAACTCTCTAATCTCTTCTGCCTAATCTGGAACCAGGGAGCTGTACCCCAAGATTACAAGAAAGCCTCCATACTACAATTGAAAAGAGCAAGTCCGTGATGATCACTTAGAATCATAGAATCCCTACAGGACAGAAAGAGGCCACTTGGCCTGTCGAGTCTGCACCGACCACAATTCCACCCAGGCCCCATTCTTACAACCCCAATCCCATAACCCCACATAATTCACTCTGCTAATCCACTGACACGAGGGGCAATCACCTAACTCGCACATCTTTGGACTGTGGGAGGAAACTGGTGCACTTGGAGGAAACCTAAGCAGACATGGGGAGAATGTGCAAATTCCACATAGACAATGACCTGAGGCCAGAATTGAACCCAGGTGCCTGGCACTGTGAGGCAGCAGTGCTAATCACTATGCCATTGTGCCACCCCTTCAACAACATGGATAATTCTTTCAACAAGAATAATTCTTGCAAGAGTTATTCATCATCGGATTATCACTCACTTCGATGATGGTATACAGAATCAGTGTGATTTCCAGCAGGATGGAGGACAGTAGGCATGACTTTTGCAACATGTCAAATTGAAGGGAAGTCCCATGAACAGAATATAGACATCTATAAAGTGTTCATTGACCTGACCACGGCTTCTGACACAGTAACAATGCCTGGTGCTAGAGTCCAGGATGTCGCATCTGAGCTGCAGAGAAACCTAGAGTGGAGGGGAGAAATCCGGTTGTTGTGGTTCATGTGGGAGCCAATGATATAGGCAAAATAGGAACTAAAGATCTGCAGAGGGAGTATGAAAATCTGGGTGCAAAAATTAAAAAGGAGAACTGACAAGGTGGTTATCTCAGGATTGCTACCTGAACCACACGCAGATTGGCACCGGGGATATAGGATTAAGGAGATGAATCTGCGGCTGAAGGATTGGTGTGGGAAGAATGGATTTGGGTTTATAGGGCATTGGGGCAGATGGGATCTCTTCAGATGGGATGGTCCATGTCTTAATCGTGCAGGGACCAGAATTCTGGCAAATCGCATAACTAGGACTGAGATAGGGCTTTAAACTAAGTTGTGGGGGGGGGGGGCAAGGGTAAGGGAAATTATTACTCCTGGAGTAAAGGAAAAGGTGCAGGTGCATGTGAAGGTTGAGGGTGTGCTGCCTATTAGAGGAGTAGGGGGCATAGGAGAGCCTAGTAGGGATTCAGCAAATAAGGTCCAGGCAAACACTGGTATTAAGGCACTTTACCTGAATGCGCGAAGCATTCGGAACAAAGTGGATGAGCTGATGGCGCAAATGGATATGATCTAGTGGCTTTTACAGAAACATGGCTGTGGGGGTACAAGGACTGGGAGCTGAATGTCCATGGCTATCAGGTGTTTAGGAAGGATAGACAGAAGGAAAAAGGGGGTGGGGTGGCTCTATTGATTAAGGATAGTGTGAGGGCAGTGGTAAAAGAGGATATAGGCCCCAAAGAGCAAAATGTAGAATCGCTGTAGGTGGAGATAAAAAATAAGAAGGGGAGGAAGACGCTGGTGGGTGTGGTCTATAGGCCCCCTAATAGCAACTTTGAGGTGGGGAGGGCTATAAACAAACAAATAAGAGATGTGTGCAGAAATGGGACGGTGTTAGTAATGGGTGATTTCAATCTGCACATTGACTGGACGACGCAAATCAGACATGGCGGGCTGGAAGAAGAGTTTTTGGAATGCTGTAGGGATGGGTTCCTTGAACAGTATGTTACGGAATGGACGAGAGAGCGTGCTATCTTGGGTCTGGTACTATGTAATGAGATCAGTAGAATTAAGGATATTCATGTGAGGGATCCTCTAGGGACAAGTGATCATAGTATGGTAGAATTTATGATGCAGGTGGAGGATGAGGCAGTAGCGTCCCTGACCTGTGTAATATGTTTGAACAGAGAGGACTATGATAGGATGAGAGAGGAATTGGCGACTGCGGATTGGAGGAGTGGTTGGTAGGATGGCTGAGGAACAGTGGGGGATTTTTAAAGAGGTCTTTTTCAGTACTCAGCATAAATATATTCCAATGGTGAAGAAGTACTATAGGAGAAGGGAAAATCAGCCATGGTTCTCCAAGGAAATTAGGGACAGTATTAAATCTAAAGCTGAGGCATTCAGCGTGGCTAAAAATAGTGGGCGATCGGAGGATCGGGAAAGTTTTAAACAACGGCAGAGTTACTAAAAAGGTGATTAAAAAAACAAAGATGGAATATGAGGCTAAACTAGCTTGAAACATCAAAAAGGACAGTAAAAGTTTTTATAAGCATATAAATAATTGGATGGCCAGAGTTAATGTAGGACCCTTGGAGGATGAGAGGGGTGGTTTAATGCTGGATGCCAGGGATGTGGCGGAGACCTTGAATAAGTTTTTTGTGTCGGTCTTTACTGACAAGGATGTAAATAGCTTGCCTGAACTCAAAGATAGAAGGATGGTAGGAGATGAGGTCCTTGATGAGATTACAGTCACTAGAGAAGTGGTGCTTGATAGGCTAATGGGGCTGAGGGCAGAATAATCCCCAAGACCGGATGGAATGCATCCCAGGGTCCTCAAAGAAATGGCAGAGGTGATAGCGGATGACCTGGTAATTATATTTCAAAATTTGCTGGACTCCGGAAAAGTGCCGGAACATTGGAAAACGGCTAATGTTACGCCGCTGTGTAAAAAGGGTAGCAGACAGAAGGCAGGAAATTATAGGCTGGTTAGTTTAACATCTATAGTAGGAAAAATGCTTGAATCTGTAGTCAAAGCAGAAATAACAAGGCACCTGGATACGATCGGTTTGATTAGGCAGACGCAGCATGGATTCATTAAGGGGAAGTCATGCTTGACGAATTTATTGGAGTTCTATGAGGAAGTGACCAGTGCGATAGAGGGGAACCGGTGGATGTGGTGTTTTTGGATTTCCCAAAAGCATTTGATAAGGTGCCTCACAAAAGATTGCTACAGAAGGTTAAGGTGCAGGGAGTCGGGGATAGGGTTTAGACTGGATAGAGGATTGGTTGTCTAATAGGAAGCAAAGAGTAGATATTAATGGGTGCTATTTTGATTGGCTGCTGGTGACTAGTGGAGTGCCCCAGGGACTGGTGCTGGGGCCTCAACTATTTACCATTTACATAGATGATCTGGAGGAAGGGGCAGAATGCATGGTGATGAAATTTGCTGATGACACGAAGATGAGTGGAAAAGCAAATTGCGTGGAGAGTGTGGAAAGTCTGCAGAGGGATCTGGATAGGTTGATTGAGTGGGTAAGGACCTGGCAGATGGAGTACAATGTTAGCAAGTGTGAGGTTATCCACTTTGGTAGGAATAATGGTAGGAAGGATTACTATTTAAATGGCGAAAAGCTGCAGCATGCGATGGTGCAGAGGGACCTGTGGGTCCTTGTGCACGAATCACAAAAACACAGTATGCAGGTGCAGCAGGTGATTAAGAAGGCAAATGCAATGTTGACCTTTATAGCTAGGGGGATAGAATATAAAAGTAGGAAGGTTCTGTTGCAGCTGTTTTGGGTGCTGGTGAGGCCGCAGCTGGAGTACTGTGTGCAGTTTGGGCGCCGCATTCGAGGAAGGATATATTGGCCTTGGAGGGGGTGCAGAAAGGTTTACTAGGCTGATACCAGAGATGAGGGCGTTGGATTATGAGGAAAGACTGAATAGGCTACGTTTGTACTCTTTGGAGTTTAGAAGGCTGAGAGAGGATCTTATAGAAATGTATAAGATAATGAAGAGGATGGATAAGGTAGAGGTTGAGAAACTCTTCCTGCTTAACAAAGATAGCAGGACTAGAGGGCACAGCCTCAAGATGGGGGGGGGGGCGGTTCAGATCGGAGTTGCAGGGGATTTCTTCACGCAGAGGGTGGTGAATCTTTGGAATTCTCTGCCTGGTGAGGTGGTGGAGGCTTCCTCACTGAATATGTTCAAATCAAGAGTGGATAGGTTTTTAATTGACAAGGGAAATAAGGGTTACAGGGAGAAAGCGGGAAAGTGGTACTGAACCACTACAGATCAGCCATGATCTTATTGAATGGCGGGGCAGGCTCGAGGGGCTGTATGGCCTACTCCTGCTCCCATTTCTTATCTTCTTACTATCCGAGAACTACATTTCAATATATTTAACAACACATGATGTACATGTTTAAAGAATAACAAGCATAAATAACTTGTAAATTGGACATGTGGTTAACAAGTGATAATTTATTTTATGCCAATTTGGGCCTTTTGTCCAACATACTATTGCTGCTCACTGAAAAAATAATTTCTTCAGGCAGATGTGCATCTCTTATGCTCCAAAACCCATGACATTAAGATACTAGGTTGAAACTCTCAACACACTTCAAATGGTGAAATGATTTTGGTGGATAGGATTAAGGAAAATCCAAAGGCTTTTTACTCCTATGTTAAAGATAAAAAAGATGGTTAGAGGAAAAATCGGATCTCTTAGGGACAGAGAGGG
The DNA here is from genome assembly GCA_024679065.1 of Sphyrna mokarran. NCBI lineage: Eukaryota > Metazoa > Chordata > Chondrichthyes > Carcharhiniformes > Carcharhinidae > Sphyrna > Sphyrna mokarran. Next base: position 42,644,982 of record JAGIQG010000015.1, read on the forward strand.
GAACTGTGCTTAGAGCCTGAGGGAATGGTGGAGATCCTGAATGAATACTTTGCATCAGTATTCACGAAGGAGAGTGGCTTGTTGACAACTCCTGTCTCTGAGGGAGCTGTGGACCAGTTGAGGGAAATATCCATACTGAGGGAGGAAGTGTTAGAGCTTCTAGGTAGCATTAGAACTGCTAAAACTCGGGGGCCTGATGGCATTTATCCCAGGCTGCTTAGGGAGGTGCGAGGTGAAATTGCTGGGCCTCTGATGCAAATCTTTCTCTCTTCATTGGACACAGGTGAGGTTCCAGAGGACTGGAGAATAGTTAATGTTGTACCGTTGTTTAAAAAGGGTAGTAGGGATAACCCTGGAAATTATAGGCCGGTGAGTTTGACGTCAGTGGTAGGGAAGCTGTTGGAGGGGATTCTTAGAGAAAGTATGTATAGGCACTTAGAGCGTTGCGATCTGATTAGGGATACGCAGCATGGCTTTGTTAAGGGGAGGTCGTGCCTTACAAATCTGGTAGAATTTTTTGAGGAGATGACAAAAACGGTCAACGAAGGGTGAGCCGTTGATGTCGTTTATATGGATTTCAGTAAGGCATTTGACAAAGTCCCTCATGTGAGGTTAGTTGAGAAGGTCAAGGCTTATGGGATACAAGGACAGGTAGCTAGGTGGATAAGTAACTGGCTTAGTAATAGGAGACAGAGGGTAATAGTGGAAGGATGTTTTTCTAGCTGGAGGTCGGTCATTAGTGGTGCTCCGCAGGGCTCGGTACTGGGACCTCTTCTATTTGTAATATATATAAATGACTTGGAAGAGGGAGTAAGTGGAGTGATCAGCAAGTTTGCAGATGATACAAAGATGGCTGGACTTGTGGATAGTGAAGAGCATTATCAGGCGATGCAGCAGGACATAGATAGGCTGGTAGCTTGGGCAGACAGATGGCAGATGAAATTCAATCCTGGTAAATGCGAGATGATGCATTTCAGGAGAAAGAATGTAGTGGGGAGGTATATGATAAAGGGTAGACCTATTAAGAGTATAGAAACGCAGAGGGACCTGGGGGTGCAGATGCACAAGTCTCTGAAGGTGGCAAAGCAGGTGGAGAAGGTTGTGAAGAAAGCATATGGTATGCTAGCCTCTATAGGAAGGGGTATAGAGTACAACAGCTGGCATTTAATGTTGTAGTTGTATAAAACGTTGGTTAGACCTCATCTGAAATACTGCGTCCAGTTCTGGTCGCCTTACTATCAGAAAGATGTGGAGACTCTGGAGAGAGTGCAGAGCAGGTTTACTAAGATGCTGCCTGGTATGGAAGGTCTGAGTTACGAGGAGGGATTAGGCAAATTGAGGCTGTTTTCCTTAGAAAGACATAGACTTAGAAGAGATGTAATAGAGGTGTACAAGATTATGAGGGGTATAGATAGAGTAAACAGGGTTAAGCTTTTTCCTAGGATGGACTCGAATAGCACGAGGGGTCACAGACTTAGGGTGAGGGGGGTAAAGTATAATTTGGATGCTAGAGGGAGCTTTTTCACACAGAGGGTGTGGGGGTATGGAATGCGCTGCCAAGTAAAGTGGTGGAGGCAGGCACTCTGGAGTTATTTAAGAAATACTTAGATGGGCACATGAACAGAATGGGAATGGAGGGGTACAGAAAACTGATTTAAAATAGGGATCATGAGCTCTGAGAGTCCCTGGGAAGTGTGTAAATAGATGATGATATTGATGTAATTGTTTTTATCCTACAGGTGCTTTGCTCCACCTTATTGTCTAACAAGGGGCATACACGCGATGGGTCGTGAGAGGGCCGCTCTTGGATTTTTTTTTTTGAGAGTATCCTAATGCTTCAAGTCGTTAGTGTATGCTTGACCTGGACCATTTGATGGGCAACACAACAGCTTAGTGACTATCGCTGTGCTGTGCAGATACATGGATTTGGGCCTGTGTCTGTGGGAGTTTGCGCATTGTCCCCACGCTTGCATGGGTTTTCTCCGGGTGCTCCGGTTTCCTCCCACATCCCAAAGATGTGCTCTTAGGCTAACTGGCAAAACAAATTCTCCCTAAATTGTCTCAAATTTGATTTTTAATCCATAGATCTATAAACATAGACAGAGGTTACGGGTAGAGGTGGGAACATCGGAGTGGCGGCATGGGCTCGTTGGGCAAAAGGGCCTGTTTCCCGTGCTGTTTTATTCTTTGTTCTTTGTTGTTCCACTCAGTCCAGGTCTTTCAAATCAAATTATTACCAGCAATATTCACCTTTGTAGTAACTATTCTGTTCCTTCCCACAGCATTATCTACTTCCTCTCTTGATTGAAAATTACTCTATTACAAAGATATTTCACATGAGTACTTTCCCATGGAAACACAAATGATGACAGCCTTTTTCCTTGGATGGTGATGGCTAATACGAGGGGACATAGCTTTAAATTAAGAGGTGGTAGTTATAGGACGGATGTCAAAGGTAAATTCTTTACTCAGAGGGTAGTAAGGGCATGGAATGCCCTGCCTGCAGCACTTGTGGACTTGCCAACTTTAAGGGTGTTCAAATGGTCAGTGGATAGACATATGGATAACATTGGAATAGGTTAGGTTAGAGGGTAATTAGATTGGTCAGGCGCTGGTTGGCGCAACATCGAGGACCGAAGGGCCTGTGCTGTACTGTAATGTTCTATGTTCTACGGAATGTCAGCTTCTTCCTCCCTTGCCCTTATCAAGGCTCCGAAAATATTCCTTTCAGCTGAACCATGTATTTAATTATACTTCATTCAACTTAGATTACTGCTGTAGTTCTACTGACAGTGGGCTCTCCTCTATACTGGGAAACACATCTGTTCAGTCCATAACCATAAACCTGTGTTTCCAGTCCATTATCAGAACAAAGAACAATACAGCACAGGAAACAGGCCCTTCGGCCCACCAAGCCTGTGCTATTCACTGGTCCAACTAGACCATTCGTTTGTACCTCTCCATTCCCAGTCTGCTTAAATGATTATCCAGGTTATTCTTAAATGATACCAATATATGTGCCTCCACCATCCTAGCTGGCAGTGCATTCCAGGCCCTCACAACCCTCTGTGTAAAAAACGTCTCTCTGATATCGGAATTATACCTTGCTCCTCTCACCTTAAGCCTGTGACCCTTTGTGATTGTCACCTGCGACCTGGGAAAAAGCTTCCCACTATTCACCCTATCTATACCCTTCATAATTTTGTACACCTCTATTAGGTCTCTCCTCATTCTCCGTCTTTCCAGGGAGAACAACCCAATCTCTCTTCATAGCTAAGACCCTCCATACCAGGCAACATTTAGTAAACCTTCTCTGCACTCTCTCTCTAAAGCCTCCACGTCCTTCTGCTAGTGCGGCGACCAGGATTGGACACAGTACTCCAAATGTGGCTTAACCAGTATTCTACACAACTGCAATATCAGACTCTAGTTTTTATACTCTATACCCGTCCTATAAAGGCAAGCATACCATATGCCTTCTTCACCACCTTCTCCACCTGTGCTGCCACCTTCAGGAATTTGTGGACTTGCACACCTAGTTCCCTCTGTGTTTCTCTACTGCTATTTATTGTATAGCTCCCCTCTACATTAGTTCTTCAAAATTCATCACCTTGCATTTATCTGGATTAAATTCCATCTACTATCTCTCCGTCCAATTTTCCAGCCTATCTATATCCTGCCGTATTGTTCGACGTGTTCATAGCCATCTTCATGTCATCCGCAAACTTACTGATAACACCAGTTACACCTTCTTCCAAATCATTTATATATATCACAAATAACAGAGAACATCACTGGCCACAGACCTCCAGCCGGAAAAAGACTTTTCGACTGCTATCCTCTGTCTCCTGTGGCCAAGCCAGTTCTCTACCCTTCTAACCACTTCTCCTTGTATCCCATGAACCTTAATCTTCTTAACCAACTTGCCATGAGGGACTTTGTCGAACGCCTTACTGAAATCTATATAGATAACATCCACGGCCCTTCCTTCGTCAACCATTTTTGTCACCTCTTCAAAAAACTCCCCCAAATTTGTAAGGCACGACCTCCTTCTTACAAAACCATGCTGTCTGTCACTAATGAGATTGTTCCTTTCTAAAAGTGCATACATGCTTTCTCTAAGAATCCTCTCCAACAACTTCCCTACCATGGATGTCAAGCTCACCAGCTTGTAATTACCCAGGTTATCCCTGCTACCCTTCTTAAATAATAGTACAACATTCGCTATCTTCCAGTCGTCAGGGAGCTCACCTATGTCCAATGAAGAGACAAAGATTTCCGTCAGAGGCCCAGCAATTTCATCTCTTCTCTCCCTGAGCAGCCTAGGATAGGTGCTATCAGGCCCTGGGGATTTGTCAGTTTTAATGTTCCCTGACAATCCTAACACTTCCTCCCTTGTAATGGAGATTCTCTTATTATGTCTTTTATACTTGCATCGTCATCCCTTCAATCAATAAAGGCCCATAGAGATTGATAACTTTTTAGGAGATAAATTTCCAGTCGCTGGTCAAAATAATCAAATGAAATATCATATTTTAAGACTTCAGCTTTAACAAACTAAAATCAATGTAAATCAAACATTATTTATACAGCCAATTAATACACCAGATGAAAGAAAAGCTACTTCTGCATTGACTAACTAATGCAACGGCAATAAGTCTTATAACATTTTAACTCACTATGGCAAACTTGTAGCATAAAAAAAAAGTCCTTCCAAAATCCAGAGTTTTCAAGCAGGCTTATTTCTCCCTGCTACACTAGGTTGAAACTTCCAACACACTTTAAATGTTGTTCCACTCAGCCCAGGTCTTTCAGATCAAATTACCAGCAAGATTCGCCTTAATGGTAACTATTCTGTTCCTCCCCACAGCATTATCTGTTTCCTCTTCCTGTGTCTTAAACAACTGATATCAGTTTTGTCTGAGGTATCTCAGCCTTTTGAGCCATGCATATAGTTTAAGGATTGAAATGGAAAAACTGTAGATTGTATAGAACTGTACAAATGTTTTATTACACACTGTTTGTCATTTGCAGACATGTATATTTGCAATGATTTAATTGAGATTTTTAAGGATCTGTTCTAATTGAAATGAAATAACTGTAATCTGTACACAACTGTAAAATGTTTTATTCTGACCTGTTTGCAATTTATTGACATGTATACTTGCAGTGTTCTAATTGATATTTTTATGAATAAAGTATATTTTTGGAAAAAAAGCTTGGCCTTTTGGCTAAGATCAAGTGTAGTATTAATATACTGCACTTGGCTGAAGTCATTAGGTTACATTTCAGCTTCATTTGAAGCAATTTTTTTAAAGCCAGATTTATGCCTTTGGCTAAGATGCAAATAAGATCAAGCCTTGGAGGAGGAGCTACACCTACTCCAATCAACTTGGATCTTGTAGATCAAAGCTAAGATAGGTGGTGAGAGCCCTGCCTTGTCAGGTTGGATCGGGAATGTCCCAACTTGTTGAACTGGTTTTAATTTGACTTGATTGGATTGGAATAAAGTTTAAAATTGTGTGAAACTTGCTGATTTTCCGTTGAAAGAACTGTCCTCGACCAAGTGTTGCAGACTGGCATATTCCAAGGTCCAGGACTACGTGCTGAGGGACGCGCTGAAGCTTGGGGCAGCCGCCACAAAGGCACAATGGAGAAAGGCCACATTATAAGGCCTTTTAGCAGAGGCAGACCGAAGGCCTGGGAACTGCAGAATACGGTCAGCTTGCGTAATTGTGTGCCAATCTGAGAAATAATGGCACACAGTAAAATTTGAGGCATATATATAGTTTTAAGTTATGAAATGTAATGACTGTAATTTGTATACAACTGTAAAACTGTTTTTATTCTGCACTGTTTGCAATTTTTAGACATGTAGATTTGCAATAGTTTAATTGAGATTTTTAGGAATAAAGTATATTTTTGAAATAAAAAAATTGTGTGAAGATGTACTTCTTGGCCTTTTGGCTAAGATCAAGTGTGGCATCGACATGCTGTACTTGATTGAAGTCATTAGGTTAATTCTAGCTTCATTTGAAGCATTTTTTAAAGCAGTATCTCGGCCTTTGGGCTAAGATGCAAATGAGATCAAGCCTCGGAGGAGGAGCTATACCTATTATAATCAACTTATCATGTAGATCAAGCCCCAGACAGGAAGTGAGAGCCCGGTCTTGTCAGCTTGGATCAGGAATGTCCCAACTTGTTGGGACTCTGAATTGGACTTGATTAGATTGAATTGGAATAAAGTTTAAAAAAAATTGTGTGAAGATGTGTAAAATGTCATTTGATATTTCAATAGCTTTCTGTTTGAGTTTTGCCCCCATGGCCACATCATAGAAATATTTCTAAGCTAGGGTATTTTCAGAATTCTCAATCTTCCCTTTAGTTAGATGGGTAATTTTAAATCATAATTGTCTTGTAAGGTCCAGCTTCATTCCACACTCTTGCCTTCTCCACAGAGTCCTTCAGCGTTTCCTTTCTGCTTTACCCGAACATACTCAGCACATCCCATACTTTCCCTGCTTCTGTACTTGCTTAATAATAGTTACAACTATAATATTTTCCAGTTCTGACAAGAGATCACAAACCTGAATCATTGGCTGAATTTAGTGGAGCTTGCCAGAGCAGGCATGATGGCAGACAAACCGGGAAAAGTGGGCAGGAGTGTTCACATCCAATACCCATCACTTGGAAAAAAATTTCAATTAACTTGAGGATGGAAAGATCCCACTGCAGGAATTCCACTCACTGGCAGCAGGGTGCCAATTAGGCTCATAAATAAACCATTTAAAGCCAATAACCCTAAACTCATTGAAATTTAATGTTTATTTGAGGATATAACAGAACTCTTAAGTGTCTCCAGCGGCTCCTGAAGGCCACCCAGCAAACTCTATCAAGTTTACTCAGGGCTTCATTGATGGTCACTCAGTGTCCAATGAGATGACCTGGCATTGGAATGAGTGAGGGAACTGAAAATTTGTTCTCTTACCACCCCTGCCTCTCCTTTCTCTGTCACCCACTTTCCCCTGACCCTGTTCTGGGGATCTCCATCTCACTCATCTGTTTCTAGGGATCCAGTGTCAACTCTCTGGGTAAGTCTTGGGGCATTTCTGATGGCAGTTATCACTCTCTGTGGCATTGCAGCAATGGAACGTTGCAGGCCCCTAACTAATCAACAGCTTTCAGGGGTCTTTTAACATGTGGGAAGCCCCACAGCTGGCCCAACTGCATTTCTATTGCATTAAACCTCCACAGAAGCAATGTTATGTTCCCACTGGTTCTCTAAACGATGAGGGAATCTGTGTCACGAGAACTGAATTCTCTCCATTTAATTGTATTTCTCTTAGTGCTGCCTGATCTCCTGAATATTTCTAGCATATACTGCTTAGGTTAAACTTCTTCAGTATATTTGAATTAAGGTATATCTCTGCATCCACCACATAGTTTGTCAATTTGCAAAATCTACAATAATTAGTAAATCACTTTTCAAAAGATTTATGTTACTCTAAATGCTTTCATCAAAAAAATAGTAATATCAAGATTGCTTCACATCATCTTACCTGCTATTTGCTGGTTCAGTTTATTAGGAATTTGAGACAACTTGTATCGTAGTTTACTGGCTTTGATGGTTTCCACTTCAAGTACATCATGAACATTCCTTCTAACTTCTTCCTGGTATGTGCCACAACATACAATAATTTATTTTTACAAAGTTGTTTATATCTATATATATATATCCTGCAACAAGTTATCATCCCAACATGCTTTTCATACTTTAGAATACTCTCTTTCCATATATGGAATTAGTTTGTTTTGTGTTGGATTTTGTGGTGCAACACGATCAAATGCATTAAACGGTAAACCAAAACGTTTTTGTCCAGTTATTAGTGTAGATTTTGAGTTTGCATTCGCCTCAACGTTCCATACGGATTCCCACACTTCCAAGGCAAACTTTAGGTAAACCTCAGAACTAACCATATTCTAGCATTGTGAAGCTTTTGTTACTCACATCACTCATCTGTTATAAAAGTGGAGGAAGTTTTGCTATATTCTAATACAAAAATATTATACTACTGTCAATGACATTTATGAGATTACAAATTCAACTCTGAGTAAAGAACTGTATATGTCAGGAATGAATACCATATAGGCCCTGCAGGATTCTCTATTAATTTTAATAAATTGAACTTCTGAGTTGCCTGAACATTTTTTAAAATTTTTAAATATGCAGTATGCAAAATTATCACATTTCTTACATTACAACAGTGACGACAATTCAAATTCTTTTTAGCTGTAAACATTTGCTCCATCTGGTGGTCATGAAAGATGCTATCTAAACTCATGCTTTTTTCCCCTTTTATAATAGCAGCAGGAGACAAAAGATCTGCAAAACCTGCTCAATCATTCATGCAAGCATGATTGATCTTTCGCATCAAATCTTTTTGCCAGCACTTAGTTTCCCTCAATTTTCTGAGACTTCTTACTAACTGTCTTGTTATAGTTTTTTTTACAGTAAAATTCTTCATATTTCAATTTCTTTTACTTTGTAAAAATAAAGATAGAAGCAACCAGTAGCTTGTTCCTTATTAACTTATTTGTTAATTTTTACTGTGGAATCATAAGATGGCATTCATAGAAACCATGGATAACATCATAAGAATAGGCAATCCCCATTTCCTTACTTAAATATAGGTTAAGAGGTAGTGACCAAGAAAAATACTGAATAAAAGGGATACAGAGCATAATGTTTCAAATAAATGATGAAGTATCTACGGAAAGTAGAGTGAAAATGGGTAATCATTCTGTTTTCCAAGTGTTGAATCAATGTTGTCAGCCGCTCTCTTCGACTCCTGCATAGGTGGACTGTGGGCTGCAATAGCCTTTTTATTTCACCCGTCAGTGCTAGCTGTTTCAATTTTGCGATGATCAGGTCTGTGTGTCCACAATCCAATATTATTTGTTGCCAGAGAGAGATTTTTCACTGGTGGGGTGTCTGCTAACAGTAGCTGACTTAAGGCATTTGTATTGGCTATAGTCTCCTGAATGGTGTTCCAATCGAGAATTGTACACAGCCTATAATAAAGCCCACCGCTGGATTTGTGCCTATGCTTTGAGTAGCTCTGCCTCACCCTTCTTTAGCAGGCCTAATACTGGCTCGTGGTCCGTGAAATGACAAATTTTCACCCATACAAGTACTGGTGGAATTTCTTAACTCTCCTTTTTTAATGTGGGCTTATTTGCATTCTGTGATAGCCAAAGTCCCGGAAGTCTACGTAATTGGGTGTTCATCTCCATTTGGCCAACAATGTGCCAATACCACCCTATTTCCACACAGGGATACATTGTAGACAGGTAGTAGTTCTTTCCTGGGATTGCAATATTGCAGAACATTCAACAAGGAAAGCTTTTGCTTTACTTCACTGAAAGCCAAGAATTAACTAGAAACCCACTCCCAAGTCTGATCTTTTTTGCTGTAATGGGACCAGGTTGGAGTCAAGGTTGGGTATAATTTTCCCTGCCTTGGAAAACCACCTTAGAACTTCCTCAAGGTTCTCTACATGTTCATTATTTTCCATTCTGAATGAGAATGTCATTCAGATAAACAGCTACCTGAGGTAGATCTTGTAAGAAATTTTCTTTCGTTCGCTGGAAAATTACACAGGCAGACAATATCCCAAACGGCAATCTAGTGTAATGGTAAAGGCCTTTATGAGTATTAATTGTTGACTGTCTCTGGGAATTTACATCTAGCTGTAATTGTAAGCACACACGACTCATATGAATTTTTGAAAGTTCTCCTGCCAACTTCGCATATAAGGCCTCGATCTGAAGGAAATCCCCGCAAAGATGGACTTATCCATCCAGCTTCAAAATTGATATGACTGATGCGCCCCATTCCTCAAATTGGACTGGTTTGATGATCCCTTCGCATATAGTCTCTGGATTTCAGTTCCAATAGAATTCAATTCCATAAGGCAAATGGTACTAGCAGCACTTTTTCTTCTTGATAATTCCTAGGCCTTCCAGGAAGATTTCAGGACTTGTACTAAGGCGGCCATTATCTAGCTGAAAAATGTTGAGCCAATCTAGGTGGACCTCTTGCAACCAATTTTGCCCTATTAAGTTTGGGCCCAAGCCCTCCACTACAAGCAATGGTAACTGAACAAGTTGCCTTTAGGAGACAGGGACAGAGATTATTCCCACAATTTGCAAGGGCTCCCCTGCAGAGGTTCTCTGTCTTGCTGAGTCTTGATGAAAGTTAATGGTTGGAGTCCACAGAGAATTTTATGGAATTCTGAATCTCCAACTACCACTTCAGCTGCATGTTTATCGACCTCCATTAGTACCAGATATCTGTTTAACTATACACTTATCTTGATTGGATCTAATTTGGACATCGCTTTGCAATTTAATTGTTCCACATCAAATGTAGGTGGGCTATCCAGAGCATGAATTCTCCTGGATACCGGCCTGTGGGTTGTTTTTCTAAATCCAAATCTTGCAGGGGTCCTTTGCTATTTTGACTCCACATACCAGCAACAATTATAATGCACTACCAGGCAAAATTCTAAAGGGACTCATGATTGTTTAATCACAGTTTTGCTTTGTTTTGGGGCTGTGCTGTGGGCAGGCCTAGAGTTACATGTATAAAGATGCTTCCTGAATAAGGCTATGTAATTGCTTGCACTTAAAATGGGTGAGTCTGAAGACCTGGTTCTGGTCCTATCTACACCAGCAGAGAGCACATTGACTGTTTTTGGTGAAGGAGCAGTGCTCCGAAAGCACGTGATTCCAAATAAACCTGTTGGACTTTAACCTGGTGTTAAAGAACAAAGAACAAAGAACAAAACAGCATGGGAAACAGGCCCTTCAGCCCAATGAGCCTGCGCCGCCACTCCGATGTTCCCACCTCTACCCGTAACCCCTGTCTATGTTTATAGATCTATGGATTAAAAATCAAATTTGAGACAAATTTAGGGAGAATTTGTTTTGCCAATTAGCCTAAGAGCACATTTTTGGGATGTGGGAGGAAACCAGGGCACCCGGAGAAAACCCACGAAAGTATGGGGAGAATGTGCAAACTCCCACAGACACAGGCCCAAATTCATGTATCTGCAGAGCATAGCGATAGTCACTGAGCTGTTGTGGTGCCCATCAAATGGTCCAGATCAAGCGTACACTAGCGACGTGAAGCACTAGGATACTCTCAAAAAAAAATCCAAGAGCAGCCCTCTCATGACCCATTGCGTGTATGCCCTTTCTTAGACAACAAGGTGGACCAAAGCACCTGTAGGATAAAAACAAGTACATCGATGTCATCATCTATTTACACACTTCCCAGGGACACATTTCCAAGGCTCATGATCCCGATTTTAAATCAGTTTTCTATACCCCTCCATTCCCATTCTGTTCATGTGCCCATCTAAGTATTTCTTAAATAACTCCAGAGTGCCTGCCTCCACCACTTTACTTGGCAGCGCATTCCATACCCCCACACCCTCTGTGTGAAAAAACTCCCTCTAGCATCCAAATTATACCATACCCCCCTCACCCTAAGTCTGTGACCCCTCGTGCTATTCGAGTCCATCCTAGGAAAAAGTTTAACCCTGTTTACTCTATCTATACCCCTCATAATCTTGTACTCCTCTATTAGATCTCCTCTAAGTCTATGTCTTTCTAAGGAAAACAGCCTCAATTTGCCTAACCTCTCCTCGTAACTCAGACCTTCCATACCAGACAGCATCTTAGTAAACCTGCTCTGCACTGTCTCCAGAGTCTCCACGTCCTTCCGGTAGTAAGGCAACCAGAACTGGACGCAGTATTCCAAATGAGGTCTAACCAACGTTTTATACAACTGCAACATTAAAGGCCAGCTCTTGTACTCTATATCCCTTCCTATAAAGGCTAGCATACTATATGCTTTTTTCACAACCTTCTCCACCTGCTCTACCACATTGAGACTTGTGCACCTGCACCCCCAGGTCCCTCTGCGTTTCTATATTCTTAATAGGTCTACCCTTTATCATATACCTCCTCCCTACATTCTTTCTCCCAAAATGCATCACCTCGCATTTATCAGGATTGAATTCCATCTGCCATCTATCTGCCCAAGCTACCAGCCTATCTCCTGCTGTATCGCCTGACAATGCTCCTCACTATCCGCAAGTCCAGCCATCTTTGTATCGTCTGCAAACTTGCTGATCACTCCACTTACTCCCTCTTCCAAGTCATTTATATATATTACAAATAGAAGAGGTCCCAGTACCGAGCCCTGCAGCACACCACTAGTGACCGACCTCCAGCTAGAAAAACACCCTTCCACTATTACTCTCTGTCTCCTATTACCAAGCCAGTTACTTATCCATCTAGCTACCTGTCCTTGTATCCCATGAGCCTTGACCTTCTCAACTAACCTCCCATGAGGGACTTTGTCAAACGCCTTACTGAAATCCATATAGACAACATCAACAGCTCGCTCTTCGTCAACTGTTTTCGTCACCTCCTCAAAAAATTCTACCAGATTTGTAAGGCACAACTTCCCCTTAACAAAGCCATGCTGTGTATCCCCAATCAGATCGCAACGCTCTAAGTGGCTATACATCATATCTCTAAGAATCCCCTCCAACAGCTTCCCTACCACTGACGTCAAAGATTGTGAGACTTCTTTCCATTTCTCTTAAATTAAACAAGTGTTTCTGGAAAAAAATATGTCAGCCTGTTATACTTCCCCGTGAGTTCTTAATGATTTGCCAATTATCGTATTTTTAAATTAAAGACTGCCAAGCAGTTAAAAATATAATTGCAATGCTGAAGTAGGGTGCTTCAGCAGAACCTGCAAAAAACATGGCCTAAATAAAACAAGTTCAATATAACCATATTAGTATTCAAACTTTGACAACTTCAGTTCAGATCTTACCAGTTGACTAACTCCTTCAACAATTTGTTTGAAATGTTGAACAGTTTCACGGCCAAAACAAACATTTGCAGTTTTCAGGTTTTTTTCTGAAAAACATTTGGACCAGTTTTGTAACACTCATTACAATAAAAAAAGGACAATAACATGACCGAGTGGGGAAACAGGGGTAGGGCAGAATGGGGCAGCTGCCTGAGGAATGGGGGACATTGGGGTATGGGGGAGTATGGGGAAACAGGGGAACGAGGGGGAAACGGGAGAACACATGGGAGAATGGGGGAACAAGGGGAACATATGGAGGAATGGGGGCGCGTGGGGGAATGGGGAGATTGTTGGGGAATGGGGGGATTGTTGGGGAAGGGGGGCAGTGTGAGAGAATGGTGGCTGTGTGAGAGAATGGGGGTGTGAGGCATTGTCAGAGGGTGTGGAGGCATGGGGGAATGTGGGATATGGGGAACATGGAATGTGGGGCAATGGGGGAGATCAGTCAACAACAGAATTCAAGGAATCGGGGGAACAGGGCGGAGGTCAGGCAAACAGGGAGCAATGGGGGGAACAGCGGGCCAGGGACAGGGAAGGGAAGAGCAACCAGCAGGAGTTGGGAGTCATGTTAGAGGAAGGCAATGGGGATCAGGAGAAGGATGGGGTAGAGAGGAGATGGGGAAGGGATTGGGGAGGGGTGTTTCCGGGTGCGAAAACCAGATCACAAGATATGGGGAACGGGGGAGGAGTCACGGAAAAAGGGGGTTGCGGAAAAGGGAGGATCATAGAGAAAGGGGGGAATCGCAAGGGTGGAGAGTCGCGGGGGAAGCATGTTTCTGGAAGGGTTTTTTTTAGTGAATCTCCTCTTGTCCGTTGCTTCGGGCGACTCTCTCCGGGTGCTAAGAGGACGGTTGGGGCAGCCGCTCACCGAGCTCTTGCAGACGCTCCAAGGCCACTCTAACGACAGGGAGCTGAGTCCTGCACTGCTCCATTGCTCAGACTGCTCAGCCTCGCGCTCCGCCAGTAAACAACACCATGGCAACGGGAGCCGCGGGCCAACCGCCACCGCGAAACTCCAACCGTCACACCCTGCACCTGGACACACTGACCACATCCCCCATACCCTGCACCTGGACACACTGACCACATCCCCCATACCCTGCACTTGGACACACTGACCACATCCCCCATACCCTGCACTTGGACACACTGACCTCATCTCCACACTTTGCACTTGGACACACTGGCCACATCCCCACACCCTGCACCTGGGCAACTAGCCACATCCCCCATACCTGGCACCTGGACACACTGACCATATCCACACACACTGCACTGGACAACTGACCACATCACCCACACTCTGTGCCTGGACATCTGACCACACTCCCACATGCTACACCTAGACAATTGACCACATCCCTCACATCCTGCACCTGAACAATTGATCACATCGCCTACTCTCTGCGCATGGCCAACTGTCCATATCCCCCACGCCCTGGACCTGGACAATTGACCACATACCACCCATACCCTGAGTCTGGACACACTGACCACATCACCCATACCCTGCACCTGGACACAGTGACCACATCATGCACCTCAACACACTGACAGCATTACCCACACTCTGCACCTGGATGACTGGCCACATTCCCTACACCCAGCACCTGGACACACTGACTACATACCCCCACACCCTGCACCTGGACATACTGACCACATCTCCCACACTCTGCACTTCGACACACTGACCATATCCCCCACACTCTGCACCTGGACAACTGACCACATCTCCCACACCCTGCACTTCGACACACTGACCATATCCCCACACACTGCACCTGGACAATTGACCACATCCCCCACACTCTGCACCTGGACAACTGACCACATCTCCCACACCCTGCACTTGGACGCACTGATCACATCCTCCACACCCTGTACCTGGGCAACTGGCCACATCCCCAACATCCTGCACCTGGATAACTGACCTTAACCCCATACCCTGCATCTGGACACACTGATCACATCCCCCACACCCTGCATCTAGATAATTGGTCACATCTCCCACACCCTGCACCTGGACAATTGACCACATCCATCATACCTTTCACATGACAACTGGCCATATCTCCCATACCCTGCACCTGGACACAATGACCATACCGACTATACTTGCACCTGGACAACTGACCATATTCCCACAGCCTGCACCTGGACAACTGACCACATCCACTACACTCTGCAGCTGGGCAACTGACCACTCCGTGCACCTGGCAACTGACCATACGCTGCACTTGGACAGCTGACCACATCCCTCACACCCTGCCCCTGGGCACACTGACCACATCCCCCATACTCTGCCCCTGGGCACACTGACTACATCTCCTATACCTTACACCTGGACAACTAATCACATCCCTCATACACTGCATCTGGACAGCTGACCACATGCTGCACCTGGACAATTGACCACCTCCCTCATACCCTGCAGCTGGACAACTTACCATGTTCCCTACATTCTGCATGTGGACAACATAAGAACATAAGAAATAGGAGCAGGAGTAGGTCAACCAGACCCTCGAGCCTGCTCCGCAATTCAATAAGATCATGGCTGATCTGTAGTGGTTCAGTACCACTTTCCCGCTTTCTACCTGTAACCCTTAATTCTCTTGTCAATCAAAAACCTATCCACTCTTGACTTGAGCATATTCAGTGAGGAAGCCTCCACCACCTCATCAGGCAGAGAATTCCAAAGATTCACCACCTTTTGCATGAAGAAACCTCTCTGCAACTCTGATCTGAACCGCGCCCCCCTTAACCTTGAGGCTGTGCCCTCTAGTCCTGCTATCTTTGTTAAGCAGGAAGAGTCTCTCAAACTCTACCCTATCCATCCCCTTCATTATCTTATATGTCAATAAGATCCACTCTCAGCCTTTTAAACTCCAAAGAGTACAAACCTAGCCTATTCAGTCTCTCCTCATAATCTCTGGTATCAGCCTAGTAAACCTTCTCTGCACCCCCTCCAAGGCCAATATATCCTTCCTTGAATGCAGCGACCAAAACTGCGCACAGTACTCCAGCTGCGGCCTCACCAGCACCCTATACGGCTGCAACAGAGCCTCCCTACTTTTATATTCTATCCCCCTAGCTATAAAAGCCAACATTGCATTTGCCTTCTTAATCACTTGCTGCACCTGCATACTGTGTTTTTGCGATTCATGCACAAGGACCCCCAGGTTCCTCTGCACCATCGCATGCTGCAGCTTTTCACCATTTAAATAGTAATCCTTCCTACCATTATTCCTACCAAAGTGGATAACCTCACACTTGCTAACATTATACTCCATCTGCCACGTCCTCGTCCACTCACTTAATCTATCCAGATCCCTCTGCAGGCTTTCCATACCCTCCACGCAATTTGCTTTTCCACTCATCTTCGTGTCATCAGCAAATTTCATCACCCTGCACTCTACCCTTCCTCCAGATCATCTATTAAATGGTAAATAGTTGAGGCCCCAGCACCAAACCCCGGGGCACTCCACTAGTCACCAGCTGCCAATCTGAATAGCACCCATTAATACCCATCTTCTGTTTCCTATTAGACAACCAATCCTCTATTCAGTGTAACACCCTACCCCCGACTCCCTGCATCTTAACCTTCTGCAGCAATCTTTTGTGAGGCACCTTATTGAACGCTTTTGGGAAATCCAAAAACACCACATCCACCGGTTCCCCTCTATTGCACTAGTCACTTCCTCATAGAACTCCAATAAATTCGTCAAGCACGATTTCCCCTTAACGAATCCGTGCTGCATCTGCCTAATCAAACTGATCGTATCCAGGTGCCTCGTTATTTCCACTTTGACTACAGATTCAAGCATTTTTCCTACTACAGATGTTAAACTAACCGGCCTATAATTCCTTGCCTTCTGTCTGCTACCTTTTGTAAATAGCAGCGTAACATTAGCCATTTTCCAATCTTCCCGCACTTTTCCAGAATCCAGCGAATTTTGAAAGATAGTTACCAGGGCATCAGCTATCACCTCTGCCATTTCCTTGAGAACCCTGGGATGCATTCCATCCAGTCCCGGGGACTTACCTGCCCTCAGCCCTGTTAGCCTATCAAGCACCACCTCTCTAGTGACTATAATCTCATTAAGGACCTCATCTCTTACCACCCTTCTATCCTTAATTTTGGGCAAGCTATTTATGCCCTCCTCTGTAAAGACTGACACAAAAAACTTATTCAAGGTCTCCGCCATATCCCTATCATCCACTATTAAACCACCCCTCTCATCCTCCAAGGGTCCTACATTAACTCTGACCATCCTCCTATTCTTTATATATTTATAAAAACTCTTACTGTCCTTTTTGATGTTTCAAGTTAGTTTAGCCTCATATTCTACCCTTCCTTTTTTAATCACCTTTTTAGTCACTTTTTGCTGTTGTTTGAAACTTTCCCAATCCTCCAATCGCCCACTATTTTTAGCCGTTCTGAATGCCTCAGCTTTTGATTTAATACTCTCCTTAATTTCCTTGGAGAACTACGGCTGATTTTCCCTTCTCCTACAGTCCTTCTTCACCATCGGAATATATTTTTGCTGAGTACCGTTAAAGATCTCTTTAAAAATCCCCCACTGTTCCTCAGCCGTCCTACCTCCTCCAATCCACAGTCGCCAATTCCTCTCTCATCCTATCATAGTCCTCTCTGTTCAAACATAATACACAGGTCAGGGATGCTACTACCTCATCCTCCATCTGCATCATAAATTCTACCATACTATGATCACTTGTCCCTAGAGGATCCCTCACATGAATATCCCTAATTCTACTGATCTCATTACATAGTACCAGACCCAAGATAGCACGCCCTCTTGTCCGTTCCGTAACATACTGTTCAAGGAACCCATCCCTACAGCATTCCAAAAACTCTTCTTCCAGCCCACCATGTCCGACTTGCAACGCCCAGTCAATATGCAGATTGAAATCAACCATTACTAACACCGTCCCATTTCTGTACACATCTCTTATTTGTTTGTTTGTAGCACTCCCCACCTCAAAGTTGCTATATGGGGGCCTATAAATTTCATCCAAGTCAAAAAGTTTGTAGATAGTCCAACTAGTGAAGGGGCCATACTGGACTCGGTATTAGGAAATGAACCTGGCCAGGTGGTCGATGTTTCAGCTGGGGAGCACTTCGGGAACTGTGACAATTCAGTAAGCTTTAAGGTACTGATGGACAAAGATAAGTGTAATCTTCAAGTTAAGGTGCTAAAATGGGGGAAGGCTAATTACGACAATATCAGGCAGGAACTGAAGAATGTAGATTGGGGGCAGGTATTTGAGGGCAAATGAACATTTGCCATGTGGGAGGCTTTCAAGTGCAAGTTGATCGGCATTTAGTATTGGCACATTTCTGTAAGGATGAAGGCAAGTTTTGGGAACTTTGGATAACGAGCCTCGTCAAAGAGAAAAAGGAAGCATTTGTCAAAGCTTGCAGGCTGGGAACTCACAAAGCAAGTGTGGAATACAAGGAAAGTAGAAAGAAACTTAAATAAGAAGTAAGAAGGGCTAAAAGGAGTCATGAAAAAGCATTAACCAGCAGGACTAAGGAAAATTCCAAGGCTTTTTATACATATATAAAGAGCAAGCACATAACCAGGGAGTGGATTGGCCCACTCAAGGACAAGGGAGGGAATCTATGCTTGGAACCAGAGGAAATGGGCGAGGTATTAAATGAGTACTTTGCGTCAGTATTCATGAAAGAGAAGGACTTGGTGTATGATGAGTCTGGGAAAGGATGGGCCCGATTTTCATTCTAAGTGTTGAATCTGGGCGTAATGCAGATCCAAATTGGAGATCTGCTTTCAGGCACTCCCAAACGCACTCAGCCTGAAAAAAAATTGCCTCGTCCACTCTGTGGACGAGGCTTAGCACGCCTGAAATGATCAGAGCTCTGAACTGCGCATGAGCAGTTAGAAAAAAATTTGAAAAAGCTCACCTGTGTCAGATTGCTCCCAGGCCTCAGAAAATGGAGAAAGAGGTCTGGGAGTGGAAAGCTGGAGTGATGGCCCCCACACACCTGTCCCCATTATCCATCCACAACTCACAAGCATCACTGTCCCCCTTATCTACACCCCCCACTATGCACAGACACTACTGACTCCCTTATCAACCCACCCTACTACTCACACACATCGCTGTGCCACTTATTCACCTACTGCCCCACTACCCAGACCGATCAGCACTCCTGTCAACCTCCCCTGCCATTGATCGCCCACAGAGTGGCAGCGGACCCTTCTGCTCCTCCTTGTGTACCCACCAGAGATCCATCTACCCCCCGCCACCAGAGATCCATCTGCCCCCCCCACCAGAAATCCATCAGCCTTCTCTCCTCCACCAGAGATCCATCTGCGCTCCCCCCCCATCAAAGACCCATCCACCACCAGTGAGCAATTGGTCTTGCCTTCCGCCCCACCAGAGATACATCTTACCCAGTTCCCTCCTCCCCCCCCCCCCCCCTGTGCTCCAGACAATAATCTGGCTTCACTCACCCCCACCCTCCCATCTCCAAACAATGATGTGGCTCACTCACACTCCCATTCCCTCCAGACCACAGTCTGGTCTCACTCATCTCTCCCAGAGAATGGTTTAGTCTCACTCATCCCTCCCTCCCAGAGGAATATCTGACCCGCCTCCTGTTCCCTCCTGACTAGACAATGATCAGCCATCACCCACTACACCAATGATCGATTCTGCCCCCCTTCCCACCAGAGATACATCTGACCTGCCTCCTCATGCCCCCTGCCCAAACCAGACAACGATCATTCTCCAACCAGAGAATGATCTGACCCACTTCCCTTCTTCTAACCATCACTGATATGAGTCAGGGAGCTGTTGGAAGCTCTGAACGTGCTCTTCAGTAGCTGGAGCACCCAATTCGGATCTCGCGTTAATGGCCACATATCTGACTTTACCCCATTTTCACACTCGAAAACAGACACGACACAATGGGAAAATCAGGCCCGATATGTAGATAGTTTGAGTCATGTTGAAATCAAAAAGGGGGAGGTATTGGGGTTCTTGAGAAACATTAACATAGATGAGTCTTCAGGGCCTGATGGGATATACCTCAGAATATTGAGAGAGACAAGGGGAAATTGCTGGGGGCTTGAGAGAAATCTTTGTATCCTCACTGGCTACAGGGCAAGTACAGTAACAAGTCTCACAACGCTACAGTAAAGTCCAACAAGTTTATTTGATAGCAAAAGCCACTAGCTTTCGGAGCGCTTGCTTCTCCTTTGTCAGGTGAGTGGAAGATCTGTTCAGAAACAGGATATGTAAAGCTCAATTTACAAAATAATGGTTGGAATGCGAGTCTTTACGGATAATTAAGTCTCAAAGGTACAGACAATGTGAATGAAGAGAGTGTTAAGCACAGGTTAAAAGACAGGACAGTTAGTGAAATTTTGCAAGCCAGGCAAGTCATAGGGGTTACAGATAGTGTGACATGAACCCAGGATCTTGGTTGAGGCCGTCTTCAAGTTGCGAAACTTGACTATCAGTCTCTGCTCAGTGACTCTGAGCTCTCATGTGTCATGAAGGCTGTCTTGAAGAATGCTTACTGAAGATCAGAAGCCGAATGCCCGTGAACACTGAAGTGTTCCACAACTGGAAGAGAACACATTGCCTGGTGATTGTTGAGCAGTTTTCATTCATCCACTGTCGTAGCGTCTGCATGGTCTCCCCAATGTACCATGCCGAGGGACATCTTTTCCTGCAGTGTATCAAGTAGACAACATTAGCTCAGTTGCAAGATTATGTACTGTGTACCTGGTGGATAGTGTTCTCACGTGAGATGATGGCATCTGTGTCGATGATCTGGCATGTCTTGCAAGGCTGCTGTGACAGGATAGTGTGGTGTTGTGGTCATTGTGCTCCTGCGAACAGTGGTCTGTTTGAGGTTGTGCAGTTGTTTGAAGGGAAGAAATTGAGGTGTGGAAATGGCCTTGGCAAGATGTTCATCTTCATCAGTGATATGTTGAAGGCTCCAGAGAAGACATCACAGCTTCTCCGCCCAAGGGAAGTACTGGAGAGCGAAGAATACTCTGTCCACCGTGTCCAGTGTTTATCTTCTGAGGAGGTCGGTGTGGTTTTTCGCTGTCAGAACTGTTGATCGATGAGTTGAGCACCCTATCCTGGTTTTACGAGGGCATTTTTCAGTGTCCAGTGGTGTCTGTTGTGATCCTCTCATCTGAGCAGATCCTGTGTATACAGAGAACTTGAGCATAGGAGATAGCTTCTTTAACATTTAGGGTGGAAGTTGGAGAAGTGGAGTATCGTTAGGTTATCCGTGGGCTTGTAGTACAGTGAAGTGCTGAGGTGACTGTCCTTGATGGAGATGCATGTGTCCAAGAATGCAACTGATTCCAGAGAGTAGTCCATGGTGAGTCTGATGGTGGGATGAAACTTGTTGATGTCATCATATAGTTATTTCAATAATTGTTCACCATGAGTCCAAAGGAAGAAAATATCATTGATGTATTGAGTGTATAGCATCGGTTGAAGGTCCTGTGCAGTGAAGAAGTCTTGTTCGACCCTGTGCAAGAAGATATTGGCATATTGAGGTGTGAATTTGGTCACCATGATTGTTACGTGTGTCTGGCTGAAGAACTGGTTATTGAAGGTGAAGACATTGTGGTCCAGGATGAAGTGGATGAGTTGTAAAATTGCACCAAAGGCTGACAGCTGATGGAGTTGAGTACTGAGGCAGTTGCAGCAATGCCATCATTGTGGGGGATGCTGATATAGAGTGCTGAGACATCACTGTGATGAGGAGTGCTCCTGGTTCAACTGCTCCATGTGTGCTGAGTTTCTGTAGAAAGTCCGTAGTGTCATGACAAAAGCTGAGAGTTCTTTGCACAGTGGGTTTCAGGATGCCCTCGGTGTAGTCAGAGATGTTCTCGCACAGTGTCCCATTATGGGACAGCTGGGTGTGTTTGCCTTGTGTAACTTTGGGAGGCAGTAACGATCTCCAACGCAGGGAGTATGTGGCATGAGAGGGCGGAGGGTGCTCTGAAGGTCCGGATCAAAGGTCTCGATCAGTCTGTTGAGTTGACGGGTGTGTTCTTTGGTCGGATCTGCGGTAACTGTCCGTAGTTGTCCTCGGTACACTTCTTTGTAGTAATCCGTACTGTTCAGTATGACGATGGCCCCTCCTTTGTCTGCTGGCCCGATGACAATGTTGTGGTTGATCTTGAGGCACGGATGGCATTGCGTTGTGCTTGGGTGATGTTCAGGGCTGTCTTGTGAGTGCCATTGATGAATGTGGTTTTGATGCACCTCCTGACAGCTTGGGCATACAAGTCAAGTTGAGGGCAGTGGCCTTCTAGAGGAGTCCAGTTTGATTCTGTCTTCTTAGGTTCCTGCACTGTGGATCACTCGGTCGGCTGTTCCCGTTCATTGGCTATCTCATTGTGTTCACTGTTGGACTCTTGGAGTTTATGGAAAAACTCCCTCAGCGTTGTTTGCCTGATGAATTCCTCAGTGCCTGCTGTGAGGCTGATGGCATCTGTTTTGGTGGTGAAGCAGAAATTAAAGCCTTGGCTGAGAACTTTGATTTCATCTGCTTGAAGTGTGTAGTCCGACAAATTGACAATGGACTTCCCTGCAGTGGTACTGTTTTCTACTGTGATACTGGGGGAGGCTTGGTTGCTGCTAGTGATGATGCCGAGTTTCTCTAGTTTCCTACTCTTGGTGTGTCTGTACTTGGTGTAGTTCTGTTGTTGTATCTACTTGGCAGAACTTCGCTGCTGGTCTGCGCCCTTAGCACAAGTTGAGAATATGAACTCTATCTTGGTTTCGAGGATGTGGTGTTTGGTGTATGAGGTGGTTGATGAGTATGAAATGGGTGAGGCGACAAAGTCTCAGCATAGTCTGTGTTATACGTTCACCTGAGTGGATCCGTGATCTTTAGTCCTTTCAGTATAATCTCTGTTTTCTTGCACCTTTGTAGAAATTTGATGTCTGTGTCAATATATGCGATCTTGGAGATCCTCCCCACTTGGAGCCGACAGTTTGCGGTGTCAATGGTGGTCATGATGTGGAGATGCTGGCGTTGGACTGGGGTAACCAAGTAAGAAGTCTCACAACCACAGGTTTATTCGGTAGAGAAAGCTACTAGCTTTTGGAGCGCTGCTCCTTCATCAAGTAAGTGGGAGTTCCATTCACAAACAGGGCATATAAAGCTACAAGCTCAATTTACAAAATAATGGTTGGAATGTGAGTCTTTACAAATAAGGTACATAGAATCATAGAACCTTACAGTGCATAAAGAAGCCTTTCACCCCATCGAGTCCACATCAAACACAATCTGACCAAGGCCCTACCCCCATATCATGCCCACTAATCCCTCTAATTTACGCATCCCTGGACACTAAGGGGCAATTTCTTAGCATGGCCAATTAACCTAACCCGCACATCTTTGGACTGCAAACAGAAAATGTCGGTGGAGAGAATGTTAATCACAGGTTAAAGAGATGTGTATTGTCTCCAGACAGGACAGTTTGTGAGATTTTGCAAGCCCAGACAAGTCATGGGGGTTATAGATAATGTGACATGAATCCAAGATCCCAGTTGAGGCCATCCTCATGTGTGGAACTTGGCTATCAGTCTCTGCTCAGCAACTCTGCGTTGTCATGTGTTGTGAAGGCTGCCTTGGAGAACGCTTATCTGAAGATTAGAGGCCGAATGCAGGTGACTGCTGAAGGGTTCCCCAACAAAAAGAGTACATTCTTGCCTAGTGATTGTCGAGAGTGTTTATTTATTGTCGAAGCATCTGTATGTCTCCCCAATGTACCATGCCTTGGGACATCCTTTCCTGCAGCATGTCGGGTAGACAATGTTGACCGAGTTGCAAGAGTATGTATCGTGTGCCTCGATGGATAGTGTTCTCACTCTGCACCTAGACAACTGATCACTTCCCCCACTCTCTGCACCCGGACAGCTGACACCCTTCACACCCTGTACATAGACATACTGACCACATCCTCTCACATTCTGTGCCTGGACAAATGACCACATCCCCCACATCGTGCACCTGTACAATTGACCACATCCCCATATGCTGCACTGGACACACGGCCCATATATCCCGCACAAACTGCTATTGTCCACATCTCTACCCCCACACCCTGCATGTAGACACACTGACCACATCCTCACACTTGCAACTGGACACTCTGATCACATTGACCACATCCCTGCACCGTGCACATCCCCCAGACCTTTTCATGTGTATTTTTTTCTCTGAAGTCAATAAATATTTTTTAATCCAAAATGTGCAGTTTTGATAGCTTGGCCATGCTAAGTTGCCCCTCAATGTCACAAAGTTGTGTAGATCAGATTGATCAGCTTTGATAAATAGATTACAGAGATAGAATGGAGGGGTGCTTTTTTGGAGAATCAGTGCAGACTTGATGGGTAAAATAGCCTCCTACTGCACTGTAAGGATTCTGTGATTCAAATTTTATGTGATGACTGAACAGGTTTCTCACTGGAATTTTACATGACTCTTCAAAAAAAATTAAAAACTACCTTGAATTGATGTTTCGAGTTGGGTCATCCTCAAAGCTAACATCAGCTTGGTGTGAGACTTAGTAACTATGTATTTCAATTTTTGGTCTCCTTGTTCCTGCACAACCACCATTATTTTTCCATTATGCTTATAGACTGACATGACACTTTTTAATGCTAGGAACAACATTAGCTACTTTAAGGCAAGACTTATTCTCCAATCTCAGGAGGAAGTCTTGCATTACAGAACTGCTAGTCTCAGCAGCATCATTTGATGCAGTGGCTACTACTGGACTACGGATAGCTCCTCCATGTCAAGGATCCCTGGTGACTCAAGGGACTTAACAAGGAGGGTTAGGGATGTCAAACTCAGGAGGCCAGAGAGAGGGGTAAAAATGGGGATGATCTGGGTGGAGGGCTTCTGGAAATGGTGTGACTCCATTGAAACTAAGGGACCTTCTCTGAAGTTATTTCCAAGCCTGTCAACAATCCATGCAACTAAATCTGCAGGGCTTCCAGCTCGGAAGTTAAGGACCTCATTAGATCCAAGAGTCCAAGGATGGGTAGCACGTCTTACACCTTTCTTGCTCCACTGTAAAAATTTAGACAGGTAGAAGGCTAGTGGCTAGATGGTAGGCAAGCTACCTGCTGGTTTTTGCAAGCCCAACCATCTTCAAACCTGTCACCAAAATCCAGCCTATCTGTTCCTATTATTTGTTCCCTATCTTAGCTAGGTTTTAATTCCAAACAACAGAAGTTAATTACTTCTCAAAATCAGACAATATTGTGACAGGAAAAACCATTCTGTCTAACTTAATTCACCCAGCTAGAAATATCTTGAAGTCCCCCCATTGCTGCTAATCTAATTACTTCTTGAACAAAATCAAATTGTGCATGACTGCTTTTCTGATGTCTGTCCTGAAATTACTCTTAACTAATTTGAATCTGTGTCCCATTGTTTAATATAGAACAGTAGTCTATATTAAGTCTTTACACTCCTTTAACTACTTTACGGCTTCCCTTCCATGCTGATAAGCACAGATCTTTCCATCTTTCATCTTAAGTCAAACCTCTGAGACAAAGGGACTTTTGTGTATATTTGAAACAAAGAAGGAGAAAATAGGAAGAGGAGGAAGCCATGTGGCTATTCGAATCTGCTCTGCCATTCATTTATTGAATATTTCTGATATATTTTATCAGCATATTGTGCTATCTGATTTAGTACTGTGCAGTTTTATTCTGTAGTAGGGTCACACAACACCAAGTTATAGTCCAACAGACTTATTTGAAATCACAAGCTTTTGGAGGACTGTTCCTTCATCAAGTGAACTGGAGAGAAGTGTCCAATTTGATTATAATTTAGTTTGACTTTAATTCTATTTATTTGACTCTATGGTTCAACATTACTGATAGTTGCTCTGCATTGGTTATGCAAATTGAGCATTAATTTGTCTACAATTCCCAGATCTCTTTCACCTTTGTCTTTAGCTGTTCCAACACTATTTCAAAGAGTACACAGACTTGCCACCTGTTTTTCTTTCCAATGTGCAGTAAGGGAGAATTGGCAGTCAATTTACACTACATTTAACTGATTCATCTCACAATAGTTAGAACATAGAACATAGAACATTACAGCACAGAACAGGCCCTTCGGCCTTCGATGTTGCGCCGACCAATATAAAAAGCAATGCCCCTCCAAACTAAACCATTCCCTTCTCTTCCATATACTTATCAACTAACCTCTTAAACGCCACCAAACTTGGCGCATCTACAACTGCTGCAGGCAGGGCATTCCACTCCCGAACCACCCTTTGGGTAAAGAACCTACCTCTGATATCCGTCCTATAACTATCACCCCTTAATTTAAAGCTGTGTCCCCTCGTGCTAGCTTTCTCCATCCTAGGAAAAAGGCTATCACTGTCCACCCTATCTAAACCTCTAATCATCTTATATGTTTCAATAAGGTCCCCTCTTAGCCGCCTCCTTTCTAACGAAAACAACCTCAAATCCCTCAGCCTCTCTTCATAAGACCTGCCCTCCATACCAGGCAACATCCTGGTAAACCTCCTCTGTACCCTCTCCAATGCCTCCACATCTTTCTTATAATGTGGGGACCAGAACTGCACACAATACTCCAAGTGCGGCCGCACTAGAGTTTTGTACAGTTGCAACATGACGTTGCGGCTCCGAAATTCAATCCCCCTACCAATAAAAGCTAAGACTCCATATGCCTTCTTAATAAAAGAAGGCATATGACTTGAATATGACTTGCATAAATACAGTATATGAAAAGCATTCTTGTTTTCCCTTTGGGCCTAGGAATTTATGTGAAGCACATTAAAAGTGAAATTTCCTCAATAAACGAAAAAAAACAGAAAATGCTAGAAAATTTCAGCAGATCTGACAGTAGTTGTGAAAAGAGAACAAAACTACCATTTTGAGTCCGGATGATCCTTCGTCAGAGCTGAAGATAATTGAAAAGAGTTTGAGATTTATCCTGTTGTAGTGAGGGAGTGGGGGCTGGGGGGACAAGCTGTGATTGTTGCTTCAAGAATCAAAGTTTTAAGTTTATTAGTGTCACAAGGAGGCTTATGTTAATATTGTAATGAAGTTATTCTGAATTAAACCCCTTAGTTGCCACATTCCAGCACCTGTATGGGCACACTGTGGGGGAATTTAGCATGGTCAATGCACCTAACTAGTGCATCTTTTGGACTGTGGGAGAAAACCAGAGCACTGAAGGAAACCCATGCAGACATGGGCAAAACATACAAACTCCACACAACAATGACCGAAATCGGGAATTGAACCTGGGTTCTTGATGTTTTGAGACATCAATGCTAACCACTGCACCACCCAGCCACCCATTGGGAGAGATTGACAAAGATATCATGGACAAAAAAACAAAGATATATAAATGGTGGTGATCATGGCTAAGAAGAATGCTGACTATGGCACATTAAGGGATCAGAATTTGTTAATGGCCAAGCAAAGATAATAAGAAGTCTCACAACACCAGCTTAAAGTCCAACAGTTTATTTGGTAGCACAAGCTTTTAGAGTGTTGCTCCTTCCTCAGGTGAGTGAAGAGTTGTGTTCACAATCAGAGCATAATGGATAGAGACTCAATTTACAAGGTAATGGATAGAATGCAAGCCTTTACAGGTAATCAAGTCTTTACAGGTACAGGCAATTTGAATGGAGAGAGGATTAAGCACAGGTTAACGAGATGTGAATTGTCTCCAGCCAGGACAGTTAGTGAGATTTTGCAAGGCCAGGCAAGTCATGGGGGTTACTTACAGGGTGCCATGAGCCCAAGATCCTAGTTGAGGTCATCCTCATGTGTACTGAACTTGGCTATCAGTTTTTGCTTGGCAAAATGTGGAGGCTGGTGGAGTGAAAAATGAGGACAAGGAGGACCCTATCCTGATTCCAGGAAGGAGAGAAAGGGGTGAGAGCAATGGCAGGAGAGAAGAGTTGGACACAGTTGAGACTCCTGTCAACCACAGTCGGTGGGGAATAATATATACTTCAACTCATAGTCCCGAATGTTCCAATTATGATGTAGTTAAAGTTATGTGTGGATTCAGCAAAACCATCAAAGAACTTATCTCAATTGTGTGGGAATTATTATTAATTAATGACCAAAGCTTTATCAGAATGTTCAATAGTATGGATGTTGGGGCAGAATCACATTTCTTGAGATTCTTGAATCTTTGCACATGAATCTTAATTGTATTTGATGCTGATGAATGAGCAGGCTGATTGTATTTGTCCATTAATTTTTGCCAGGAACGTCAGGTTTGAAGTTTTGTTTTGCCTTTGATGTGGAATACCTTTTGTTACAATCAGATGAAGAACCCTTTCCTTCCTGACAGATTCAGCAATCACTTAACCCTTTTCTTCCTTTGCAGTACAAATACAGATAGGCACATCTACTTTGTATTTCCTTTATTTTCTGCTTACAGCTTAGATTGCCAGATCTGAAATTTTACTTTTTTAATTAATCTTTCTCTTTTTTTTAAGAGTAGGAAGGACATATTTGCAACACAGCATAACGTAGCTTTCTTTCAATGTACATTTTACAATGTACCACATATATGATCATATTTTCATATTATTCTCTATTCAAAACTTGTTTTGCATTTACAAATATTCCCAACAAAAATGCAAAAATAATTTTTATAATGAATAAAATGTGGTTTAGGGTAGTGTAAAGGATTAACAGATGGGATATGGTTCAGATGTCTATGATGATGATGTACTACTGACATCTGTCAGCCATATGCTAAACTCTCTCTCGATTGAGAGAGGTTGGAACATCATGACTAGGAGCAAGATATCTACTCTGTAACCTGTTTAGACATAGTACTCATAAACAAGCGTTAAGCAGCTATCTGAATGTGTCTACAGTCTGTCTACCAACCAAGTCCCATGCGTAGAATCCAAGATGGAAGGACCACCTCTGAACATAGAGGCAGTAATGAGACATCAATATAAACATACCTTGGTGTTATCAAAGGATCCACAGAATGAATAACACCTTGATAGCACTCATAGCAGATGAACAGAAAAAGGGAATGTAGAGGACTGAAGTACGATGACCGTCTCCAGTGAATAGTTCCTCCACCTACACCATTCATTTGACCATCTGGAGGGCCTGTAGAAAGCAGTATTAGGCCTTTATGCGAGAGAACAAAAGCTTCAAATCACTTCCTTTCTTTATTTCGTAAGTCCATTTAGTGGATGACGTGATTTGATTTGCTTTGATTTATTAATATCACATGTATTAGTATACAGTGAAAGATGTAAAGAAAGATCAAATTAATGTGAGGTACATCCATTCAAAAGCCTGATGGTAGCAGGGAAGAAGCTGTTTTTGAGTTGGTTTGGCACGTGACCTCAGACTTTTGAATCTTTTTCCTGACGGAAGAAGATGGGAGACAGTATGTCAGGAGTGCGTGGGGTCCTTGATTACGTAGACCATTTTTCTGAGGCAGTGGGAAATGTATCAATGGATGGGAGGCTGGTTAGAATGATGGATTGGGCTTCATTCATGACACTTTGTAGTTTCTTGCAGTTTTAGACAGAGCAGGAACCATACCAAGCTGTGGTACAAACAGAAAGAATGTTTTCTATGGTGCCTCTGTAGAAATTGGTGAGACTTGTAGTGGACATGTCAAATTTCCTTAGTCTCCTGAGAAAGTAGAAGCGTTGGTGGTTTTTTTACTATAGTGTCCACATAGAGGGACAGCACAGGTTGTTGCTGATCTGGGCACCTAAAAACTTGAAGCTCTCAATGATTTCTAACTTGTCCCCATTGATGTAGATGGGGCATGCCCTCTGCTATGTTTCTTAAAGTCGATTCTCCAAAGACAACAGGTATAGGATTCCGTCATGCACATTAAGACCATTCTTAAAGCCTTCATTTCAGTCCAAAGCATAGAGAGAGATTGAAACATTATGCACAGTAGCAACAGATCTACTCGGTAACCTTTAAGAAGTATTTCTAGTAAACAAGGGTTTAACGGATAGCAGCATATTCTACAATCTGTCTACTACTAAGTACCACACCTAGGGTGGAGTTTTTCAGGCGCACTTGCCCCAAAAACAGAAAATCCCGTCTGAGCTCAATGGACCTTCGCATGGTTATGATTCCTGTGGAGGGCGTTGCAGAAAAATTCCGATGCTAGAGTCAAAGACAGAAGAAAGATCTCAGAACAGTCAGTACTAATTATCTTAGTCATTTAATAAAGTTGTATATGTTTCATGCAATGAAATTATTTTGAACTAAGTGAATTCACACTTATGGTGCAGAACTGTATGACTGTCATTAAAATTGTTTTAGCACAGCTTTGTTTTCCTAAAATGCTGTGAAATTTTGTTTTGTTCAGTTCTTGCCACTAGATGTCATGTGTTTATTTCATTGGAAATTTCTGCTGAAAAATAATTAGCCTGCAGAACAGAAGTTGGTTGGGATTTAATAATTGTTATTCAGACAATGGCACTGATTAACTAAAATAAACGTTTTTTGCTGACTTCTTGCATTTAAGTAAGGAGGTCATGTGTTAAAGAACTCTCTTCATTAAAACCTGAATCAAATAATTTATATTAACTCAGAAAATGAACTGAGCATAATCAATATGTCCACGTTTACAGTTTCACATTAAATCATCAAAACTATTCTTGAGTTTAATGTCTTTGAGTATTCAAGTCTCCAGCTACAAATTTACAAATGCTGTAATGGAACTTAAAGGTGCCTACTTTACTGATAAAGAGGTGACTTAAAGTACAGTATAAAAAGAATAAAAAGCAATTAAATTAATTGATTAATATCCCTAATTAACAGATGGTTGCTATATTGCGTCTCGCCATTGCTTTGTACTATCTTAATCAAAACAAAAATGTTTTATTCGTCAAATTTAGTTCCTTGAGAGCAAACCAAAAATTTGAATTTAAATCTTACTAACGGAAAGCACTATAATAATTGAGAAATAATCTCCATTATCTAGTCCATTAACTGTGCTGAGCCATTTTCCCCAGTGTTCCATTGGACCAAAGAACAGAAGTAAGCTATAATTTAATTTTGATATGTATGGTGTCAGTGTACACTGCATATATCAAAGCTTGTATAAGAATTTTTGGCACATTTTCCATAAAGCTTAGGAAATAGCATTAAATTATGAAAGAAAAACAGAGATTGCTAGAAAAACTCAGCATCTGAAGGGAGAGAAAACACATTGAAACTAAAAGAGAAAGAAAATATGTTGACTATTATACTCTACCTGCGAGAGATTGCAATAAAAATGTAGCAAACTTAAGAGCAAGAGACAGATGGCTCAATGTGGGGGATGGGGCAATGATTTTTTAAAAAATATCCCATCCGTTTTTTGGCTCAATGTGAAAACCCTCCCATCACACACACATACACACACACACGTACAGATAGAAGATAGGAGAAAGGATTTCGGAGTACAAGAACCACAGAAATAAATATTAGTTCATGTGATTTCCAGAGTCTGAGAAGTCAAGGTCCAGATTCCTTTGTAGCAGGGGTTAGTTCCGATGAATTTCCAGTTTGGAGTTAACAATATCTAAATCCTTGAAACAATGTTGCAGCAAGAATAGCAGAAAGTTACATGGCAAAAATAAAGCAGGCATAACTTTACAACACCAAAAAAACTAAAAGTTCAAAGCTAATCTACCAATCACATCTCTAAAAGTGAAATTTCTAGAGGTTGGAGCAGAAAATCCCAATAGTATCTGTTTCAAACAAGTGTTTTATTAAAGCATTGTGTGAATGTATTGCAATGGAATAGGATACAGTAATCGAAACAATCAGAATTCTAGTATAGTACTGTCAATGATTTGTTTACTGAGCACATTGCAGCAATGGGACAGGCTGAATAAATATACTGCATGATGAAATGTTAGTGCATATTTATAGGAGGTGCGAGTACTGAAATACGAAAGACTAACACCAGCTCAAACAAACGTAGGAAAGTTCATGTAAAGTCTGGGAAACAGGGGATACAGCTGGTGATACATGCTGACAGCCACAGAGCAGTGATAAGAAAGAACAGCAAAAGAGACAAATGTGCATTTTGGACTTACGTTATGAGTATCCTTCCTTCTGGAAGCTCAGATTGGCTTAGTCTCCTATGGTTGGTGAAACATGGTACTTAAAGGAAGGTGGGGGCAGTTGGATCCAGCATGTCAATGTTTTATATAGCATTGCTTACGGGTCAAGAGAAACAGGAGTGCTTCCACATGTTCCTTGGCTCATATTCCATCCCACTCCATCCACTCATAAAGATTCCTGGTTCTCCTATCCATCTACCTCCATTCCTTTCCAAACAGTTGTCCTTTTAACTCTACTCCTAAATCTGCAATGTTTCCAGTTCACCCTTCTTCCTGATTATCATTCAACCATTCCCCCACATTCCCCACCAATTTGCATTGTTTCGCAGTTAATAGGGACCTTTTCCAATGGTCTACAGCTGTGGCCTTCTGACATTGGTTTTCCATTTTATCAGCCATTGGTTTCTCAGATTGCCTCGATCCACTCCAGTTTGTCTATTGCCACAAAAGGTCCAGAGCAGACACCATCTCCCTGGCCCACATTCAACTCTGAAACACCTGAATAATAAAGACATCTATATCAGATGTTTATTTATTGACTACAGCTCAGCCTTCAACACCATTATTCCTACAAAACTCATCTCCAAACTCCATGGCATGGGGCTCGGCTGCTCCTTGTGCAACTGGATCCTAGACTTCCTGAGCCACAGACCGCAACCAGTAAAGACAGACAACACCATCTCATCCACGAGCAGCTCAACACTGGTGCCCCACAAGGCTGTGTCCTCAGCCTCTTTCTATACTCATACACTTATGAATGTGTGGCCAAATTACCCTCTAACTCGATTTTCAAGTTTGCTGATGACACCACTTGATGGGTCAGTTATCAAACAAAGTTGAGATTGAGTACAGGCAAGAGGTGCAGAATCTGGTGAACTCATGTGATGACAATAATCTCTTCCTGAATGTCAACAAAGCAAGGGAGATAGTCATCAACTTCATGAAGTGCAGTGGAGGACATGCCTCCGTCTAAATCAACTGAGATGAAGTGGAAATAGTCGAGAGCTTTAAGTTCTAGGTATCCAGATCACTAACAACCTGTTCTGGTCCCTCCATGCTGATGCCAAAGTTAAGAAAGCCCACCAGCGCTTTTACTTCCTCAAGAGACGAAGGAAATTTGGCATGTCCGCTACGACTTTCACCAACTTTTATAGAGGCAACATAGAAAGCATTCTTTCTGGTTGAATCACAGCTTGGTATGGCTCCTGCTCTGCTCAAGACCATAAGGAACAACGAAGAGGCGTGAACAAAGCCCATTCCATTATGCAAACCAGATTCCCATCCATTGACTCTATCCACACTTCCTGTTGCCTCAGAAAAGCAGCCAGAATAATCAAGGACCCCAC
This sequence comes from Sphyrna mokarran, assembly GCA_024679065.1. Taxonomy (NCBI): domain Eukaryota; kingdom Metazoa; phylum Chordata; class Chondrichthyes; order Carcharhiniformes; family Carcharhinidae; genus Sphyrna; species Sphyrna mokarran. The sequence continues at coordinate 42,678,443 of JAGIQG010000015.1, forward strand.
GCACCCCAGACATACTCTCTTCCACCTTCTTCCATTGGGAAAAAGATACAAAAACCTGAAGTCAGGTACCAAATTGACTCAAAACAGCTTCTTCCCTGCTACCATCAGACTTTTGAATGGACCTGCCTCATATTAAGTTGATCTTTCTCTGCACCCTAGTTATGACTGTAGCATTACATTTTCTATGTGCAGTATGCTTTGTCTATATAGGACATAAAAAACAATATTTTCGCTGTGTACTAATACATATGACAATAATAAATCAAATCTAATCAAAATCATTCATAGAATATAATTATAAAATCCTGATAGTGCAGACGGAGGCCATTCGGCCCATCAAGTCTGCACAAAGCACAATCCCATTCCCGTGACCCCTTTTATTTATTCTGCCAGTCCCTTGACACTAAGAAGCAATTTAGCATTGCCAGTCAACCTAACCTGCACATCTTTGGCCTATGGGACAAAACCAGAGCACTTGGAGGAAACCCACGCAGACATGGGGAGAATGTACAAATTCCACACAGGCACTGTGAGGCAGCAGTGCTAACCACTGTACCACCATGCTGCCCCATTCAGATGGAAGGTGGAGCTAAAACTGCCAATAATGGCATCCTGACCTCAAATTCATATTGTCCCCACAATATCTGACTCCTCCTATACTGTGCTGCCCAGTATCATTTTGATTACAGTGCCCTCTTTTTCTCAGGTAAGATTGTCTTACAGCAGAGTGTAATTAGATGTCCTTTTGCTGCTATGAAGTATTGTTACTTCAGTGATCTTACTGTCTATTGCAATTGAAGTTTAAAATTATTTATATGTATTATTTGTTTAGATATGTGTTACAGTCCTGGTAAATGTTACTCACGGACAGTCGGGTGCTAGGAACCCTGCTGTGATAGATTGTAACTTTTATTTTTTTGTGTAGAGATGCGGATGAACAGAGTCACAGGCAACTTCCCTCCTCAGTATCAGGGTTGGAGATCTGTCATTTACAGGACAGAGGGTATATGATGGTCCTGGAGATACCCAGGAGAAAGCATTGCATTTTCCCTTTAAAATATAGTACTTTTTCTGTGCTTAGAGAGAAAGAAATGCAAGTATGCATACAGCCCCAAACTGAAACATTTGTATTGAAAGGCTAAGCAGCAATGTTACCAAGGCAACAGGCTTTTGAATTTTTTGAATTCAGCATTTAGATACCAAGAACCTATTAAATTTAATCTTGATAGTTTTGACAACCTAGGATCAGTCCTATTATGGGAGATATTGATACATTATCATAAGTATAAAAGAAGGGGGCAGTGGGACAAAAGGAGAGGACAACTGTCACCTGCCACAGCTTACACTCTTAACTCAAAGCACCATCTAGGCAGCAAAGGTACCAAAGAAGAAAGAAGACAGATGTTCCAGGCAGTAGAATCAACTGAGAAGGCCCAGAATATTCCAGAAGACACAGCATCTGTTGCAATTTAGAGAGTAATTCAATTCTTTGTTAGTGAGTGGGAATCGTATTTATTGGAATAAGTATACTATTAGAACCTTGTTTTATTTGGTTTTTCAAAAGTCTTGCTAATTTGTTCACAGTTAATTAGGTAAATAAATTGTTATGTGTTGATTTTAGTGAAAGTGTCAGAGATTTATTTTGATTTAACCATTAGAAATTGTTGAAGAGCAGGTCACACCACGTCACACACACCTTTTACAGATTATAAGGTGAGGTACTCCTCTTTGGCAGTTTTGGTGTTAGTTCTCAGAGGGCAGAATCAACTTCTGCTTTATAACATGGAGATTATGAGCTGAGCCATGATGCAGGCACTATCTTTAAGGAATACTCATTCTGAACTAAGGTCTGCACTGTGGAAGCTGCCTTTACAATGTTGCAATGATGACACCATCTTCTCTGATAATGCTGATATGACTGAGTTCTGTTTTTAATCCACTGATGGGGTGTGGATGTTGCTGGCTAGGACAGCATTTATTGTCCATCCCTAATTTTCCTTGAGAAGATGGTTGTGAGTTGCCTTCTTGAATCATTACAGACCATGTGGTGTAGGTACACCCACAGTGCTGTTAGGGAGGGGAAGGAGTTTCAGGATCTTTATCCAAGACTACTGAAGGAACACCGATTTATTTCCAAGTCAGGATGGTGAGTCACTAGGAGAGGAACTGCCAGGTTGTGGTGTACACACTGCTCCTACTGTGCATCGGTGGTGAAAGGAGTGATGGTTTGTGAAAGGGGTGCCAGTCAAGTGGGCTGCATTTTCCTAGAGGCTGTTGAGCTTCTTGAATCTTGTTGGAATTGCTCTTATCCAGGCAAGTGGACAGTATTACATCACACTCCGGACTTGAGCCTTGGAGATGGTGGACAGAATTTGGGGAATGAGGATGTGAGTTATTCACTGCAGGGTTCCTAGTCTTTGACTTGCTTTTGTAACCACAGAATTTATATGTCTAATTCAATTAACTTCCTGATTAATAGTAATCCCTAGGATATTGATTGTGGGTTTCAGCGATGGTAATACCATTGAATGTCAAGGGGCAACGATCAGGTTCTCTTTTGTTGGAGAAAGATATTACTGGCACTTGGGTGGTATAAATGTTATTTGCCATCAGTCAGTCCAAACCTGGATATTGTCCATGTTTTGCTGCATATGAATATGGAATACTTCAGTGTCTGGGAAACTGTGAATGGTGCAAAACATTGATCTTATGATGGAAGAAAGTCATTGATGAAGCAACTTAAGATGGTTAGCCCTGGGACACTATCCTGAGAAACACCTATAATGATGTCCTGGATCTGAAATGATTGACTCCAATTGATTCTCATTGGTTCATCATTGAACAGAACTCTCTAATGAGATAAAAACAATAGTAACTCATTCCAACTTCAGACTACCTTGCCTGCTACCTCACATTCATGGAATTGTAAATCTGAAGATACATATTGCTTGCTTACAAATAACCCGATTGGGAAGGGAGACTTAAATCTGGTGAAATTGACTTTGCAGATGCATGAAAAGGTTCTTCCTGATGTTGTTGGGAAGCTTGGCTTCCTTTAAATCTTTAAATCTCTCTGAACTTAATAACTTGAGTTTCATCCCACCTTTGGGAAGCTGATAGTTGACCTCTAGCACAATTAGGTTTCCCATACACTTTATTTACCATTCCCTGGAACAACACAAGATTCCACCTATTGGCTGGTATTTTGCAGCCTTGTTTGGGCAAGGCTTGTAAAATCCCAACTGAGGCCAACGGAGAATTCCATACTGCCCCAATTCCGGGACAGGCTTGGCGGTAAAGTTCTGGCCATTGTTTTAGTTCTGTTCTTTCATTAGAATTAGTGGCCGTGATTCTCCCGCAAATGCTGAATTGGTGGGAAAACTTCTAAACCCTGACTGTTTTGTCAGCTTAGCTTCTCATCCAAATCTTTGCACACTGTACACTACAGAGGACCCAGTCGAATATCATTAAACACCCGGTGGAGAGAGGGATGGTGGTGGGGGGAGGCTATTCATGGCGGAATCTGACAGTTCTGGAACTCTGCACATGTGCAATGGTCCTGATCTGTCAGACTTGCTGTTTACTGGCCAGCTCAAACACTGGCCAACCCAGGCAGTGCTGCTCCTCCAGCCCTAGCCCTCTCAATGGCCCAGTCGCAGCCCTCACAGTAATTCCTGGGTCAGCTGCATTCCCCATCCCAGAATCCCCCAATGCACAGCCCATCCCCCCAAGAAATGGCGATCCCCCCTACACCCTCACTTGACAGATACTCTTCAACCTACACCCTCCCCTAGGTCAGACACTCCAGGAGGCAGATTCCCCCACACTAGCGTGCCCCAATCATTACCCTCCCTCCATCCCAGACCGATCCTATCTGCAGAGTGGCAGCAAGCCTCCCCCCCACTGATCACTCGAGTCCTGTTCATAGTAGGTTCTGCCCCCTTGGCACTGCCTGATGCCTGATGGGCAGTGCCAAGATGTCTCCTGGGGCATGGGCACTTTGCCCCATTAGGCAGTGCTAGGGTGCACAAACTGGCACTGCCAAGGTGCCATGTCTGGGGGTACCTGAGAGGCCCTGATTGCTCCCCCCTCATTCCGTGCGGTCTCCTGATAGTTCCCTGAGTGTGGGGAACTAGTGTTAGCTCTGCCGGAATAATCCTGGTGGGGTTCTGAGGAACATCAAATTCCAAGGTCTAATAAGAGCCAATCACAGTGTCATTTTTTTCAGAATTCTCCAATTGATTGATCTCTGAAATAGATGCAATTTCCATCCAAATCCTTATCATCCCTGATTATTAAATTGTGATAGTTGGGTGTGGATGTAAGCCAAAGAGAAGGAACTGAAATCTTTGTAGATCTAAGGTATTAATCAAGTTTATGAAACTTTTATTTATGTTTGCCAAGAAGTACTAGCTAGTGGTACAGAACAGCTGATGATTTTTGTTCTTCATATCATTCATTAATTCTGGGTAGAGGTGAAATCTAGACATGTATGTAAAGGAAGAGGAAAATGTGGTAGTTATGTTTACTTAATCGTTTGCAATTACTACGATGAGTTACAAACATACTGCACATTTACAGTGCTTTGATATCCTTACTAAATAATTAATTCATTTTTTTTCCCTTTGGTATTTGTGAAATGAATTCCTCGCTTAATTTCTGCCTCATGCCTCTGATATTAAAAAAGCAACAAAATCCATCAGAAACATCCACAAATATTCAAAGTCTGCTCAGTAAATACTGCATAGCATGAATTTTCATTTCACTGTGGTCTGTGGATTAGAATAGGTACAAGAAAAGTGAAAAATCTAGCTCAGAGATTTAAAACCAGATCTTTGCCCATTTAACATGGCCATCCTTCTGGAGGATCTTAACAGCAACTAAATTAATCACAATAAAACTGAGTCTTATGATCATTGAAATATTATATTCCATTTAAACAAAGCCTAGGACAATTTTCAGTTCATTTAGAGGAGGCCTGTAGCCATTACCAACTGAAGTCAATCAAAACTGACAGTCATCGGTCTCATTGTTCAGCTGGAGCAGGACATAGAGGGAGAGATTCTTAGCAGGAGTGTTGAGGGTAAACAAAGTACTGGTGTTTTATTTATTTATTTATTTATTCCGTTTCTTTGTGGGTTTTTCTTTTCGAGGTTTAAACTAAGGGAAACGGAAGTTGGCTACTGGGGATTCTGGGAGGTTAAGTTTTTTTTCTCTCTCGAGGCTATGCAGGTGCCTGATGTCAGCCAGTGGTGAGCAGCAGGTTTAAAGAGCAGGCTACTCTATACAGTGGGCTGTGTTGAGAGCCGGCAGTGGAGTAAGAGGGAGCAGAGTAAAGGCTGAAGGGCTTTGGCTCATAACAAGCTTCATCAAGAACAGGCAGAGGCGAGAATAGGTTTTTTTCTGAAAAGTTTATTCTTGTTTTTTTCCTCCCCAGACTTAAAAAAAAACGAAAAATGCCAGGAAAGATACGGAATACTCCTCTTGCAGGATGTGGGAGATCAGGGAGATCTCCAATATCCCTGATGACAACAGCTGCAAAAGATACATCCAGTTGCAGCTGCAAGGAAAGTGTGTTGGGGAACTGGAGAAGGAGCTTGATGACCTCTGTCTAATTCAGGAGAATGAGAAGTATATAGACAGTAGCTTTAAGGAGGTAGTTACACCTAAGCAGCAGAGCATAGGAAATAGGATAACTGTAAAGAGAGGAAATAGAAATGTGAAAGGACAGGCAGAGCAGGGTTTCCCTGTGGCTTTTCCTCTCCACAACAGGTAAACCGAATTGGATACTGTTGTAGGGAATGCTTTGCCTGAGACAAGATGTGACAGCCGGAATTCTGATACTGAGTCTGGTTCTGCAGTGTAAAAGGATGGGAGGAAGAAGAGGAGAGTTGTAGTGAATAGGGACTCAATGGTCAGAGATACAGACAGAAGGATCTACGGTCAGGACAGAGACTCCCGCATGGTTTGTTGCCTTCTGGATGCCAAGGTCAGGGATGTCTCTGATCGCGTGCACAGTGTTTTCAACTGGGAAGTGATCAGCCAGATGTTGTGGTACACATTGATACCAATGATGTAGGTAGGAAGAGTGGGGAGGTCCTATAGAAAGAGTATAGACAGCTTGGATGGAAGTTAAAAAGCAGGACCCTGAGGGTAGTAATCTCAGGATTGCTACCTATACTACATGCCAGTGAGGGTAAGAGTAGGATGCTCGGGTGGATGAATACATGGCTGAGGAACTGGTGTAGGGGGCAGAGTTTCCGATTCTTGGATCATTGGGACCTCTTCTCACTTTTGGGGCACTGAGCCCTATACAACAGAGACAGGTTACACCGAAACTACAAGGGGACCAATATACTTGCAGAGAGGTTTGCTACTGTTACTGGGGAGTGTTTAAACTAGATTTGTAGAGAGATGGGAACCGGAGTGCCAGTGCAGATAGTGGATCGGAGGGTAAAAAGACAGGTTAGTTCAAGCAACATCACATGGAAGGGTTGAATGTGGTGGAAATAATTTTTTGAAGTGTGTCTACTTCAATGCCAGGAGTATTGTATGGAAGACAGATGAGCTGAAGGTGTGGATTGACACAGGGAAATATGACATTATAGGTATTAGTGAAACTTGGCTACAGGAGGGGCAGGACTGGCAGCTTAATGTTCCAGGGTCCCAATGTTTCATATGTGATAGAGACAGAGGGATGAAAGATGGGGATGGCATTGTTGGTCAGGGAAAATGTTACAGCGACACTCAGGCAGGATAGATTAGGGAGCTTGTCTACAGAGACCCTGTGGGTGGAGCTGAGAAACAGGAAATGTATGACCACATTAATGGGGTTGTATTATAGACTACCCAATAGTCAGCGAGAATTGGAGGAGCAAATCAGCAGAGAGATAGCTGACATCTACAAGAAACACAAAGTTGTGATAGTAGGGGATTTTAATTTTCCACATATAGATTGGGACTTGCATGCTGTTAAAAGTTTAGACTTAATAGAGTTTGTAAATGTGTTCAGGAGAATTTTCTACGTCAGTATATGGAGATGCCAACTAGAGAGGATGCGATGTTGGATCTCCTATTGGGAAATGAGTTAGGACAGGTGATGGATGTGAGTGTGTGGGAACACTTTGGATCCAGTGATCATAATGCTATTAGTTTCAACCTGATCATGGATAAGGATAAATCTGGCCCTCGGGTTGAGGTTCTGAATTGGAAAAAGGCCAAATTTAATGAAATGAGAAGGGATCTGAGAAGTATGGATTGGCACAGGCCGTTCTCTGGTAAAGATGTAAATGGAAAGTGGGAGGCCTTCAAAGGAGAAATTTTGGGAGTACAGAGTTTGTATGTTCCTGTCAGAATTAAAGGCAAAGTAAATAGGAATAAGGAACCTTCGTTCTCCAGGGAGATTGTAACACTGATTAAAAGGAAGAGAGAGTTATATGTAATGTACATGTAGCAATGAACAGATTAGATGCTCGAGGAGTATAAAAGTGCAAGGGGGAAATCAGGAGGGCTAAAAGAAGACATGAGGTTGTTTGGGCAGACAGAGAGAAAGAAAATCCAAAGAGCTTCTATAGATATGTAAGGAACAAAAGGATAGTCAGGGACAAAATTGGTCCTCTTGAAGACTAGAATAGTAGACTGTGTATGGAAACAAAAGAGATGGAGGAGATACTAAATGGGTATTTTACATCTGTATTTACTGAGGAAACGGACATGGAGTCTATGGAAATAGGCAAACAGGTAGAGAGGTCATAGAATCTTTACAGATTAAAGAGGAGGTGGTGCTGGCTGTCTTGAGGCAAATCAGGGTGAATAAATCCCCAGGACCGACATGGTATTCCCATGGACCTTGAGGGAGGCTAGTATTGAACTTGCAGGGGCCTTGGCAGACATATTTAAAATATCAGCATTCAGAGAGAAATGCTGGATGTTTGGAGGGTGGATCATGTTGTTCTGTTGTTTAAAAAAGGTTCCAAAAGAAATCCAGGAAATTATAGACCAGTAAGTTTGACATCGATTGTGGGCAAGTTATTGGAAGGTGTGATAAGGGATAGGATCTACAAATATTTGAATAGACAGGGACTTATTAGGGAGAGTCAACATGGCTTTGTGCATGGTAGGTCATGTTTGACCATATCTATTAGAGTTTTCTGAGGAGGTTACCAGGAAAGTGGATGAAGGGAAGGTGGTGGATATTGTCCACTTGGATTTCAGCAAGGCCTTTGATAAGGTCCCTCATGAGAGGTTAGTTAGGAAAGTTCAATCGCTGGGTATACATGGAGAGGTAGTAAATTGGATTAGACACTGGCTCAATGGAAGAAGCCAGAGAGTGGTTGTGGAGGATTTCTTCTCTGAGTGGAGGCCTGTGATGAGTGGTGTGCCGCAGGGATTGGTGTTGGGTCCATTGTTGTTTGTCATCTGGATGAATACGTAATAAATTGGATCAGCAAATTTACTGATGATACAATGATTGGAGGTGTTGTGGACAGTGAGGAAGTTTTCAAAGCTTGCAGAGGGATTTGGACCAACTAGAAAAATGGGCTGAAAAACAGCAAATGGAATTTAACTTCCAAAGTATTGCACTTTGGAAGGACAAATCAAAACAGAATGTACAAGGTAAATAGAAGGATTCTGAAAAGTGCAGTTGAACAGAGGGATCCGGGAATACAGATACAGATTTCCCCAAAAGTAGTGTCACAGGTGGATACGGTTGTAAAGAGTGCTTTGGTACATTGGCTTTATAAATTGGAGTATCAAGTATACAAGTTGGAGTATTACATAAGGTTGTATGAGGCTGAATTTAGAGTATTGTGTACAGTTTTGGTCACCTAGTTACAGGAAGGATGTATATAAGATTGAAAGAGTGCAGAGAAGGTTCACAAGGATGTTGCCGGGAATTGAGAAGCTGAGTTACAGAGAGAGATTGAATTTATTCCCTGGAGCGTAGAAGAATGAGGGAAGATTTGATAGAGGTGTATAAGATTTTAATGAGTATAAATAGAGTGAATGCAAGCAGGCTTTTTCCACTGAGGCTAGAGGAGAAAGAAAAACCAGATGGCATGGGTTAAGGGTGAAAGGAGAAAAGTTTAAAGGGAATATTAGGAGCGGATTCTTCACACAGAGAGTGGTGGGAGTGTGAAATGAGCTGCCGGATAAAGTGGTAAATGCGAGGTCACTTTTAACATTTAAGAAAAACTTGGACGGGTTCATGGATGAGAGGGGTGTGAAGGGATATGGTCCATGTGTAGGTCAGTAGGACTAGGCAAAAAATGGTAGGCACAGATAAAAGGGCCAACAGACCTGTTTCTGAGCTGTAATTTTCTATGGTTCTAAAAGGATGCCCCATATGCAATGTCACTTTTCCAGATTGCAAGACATTTTACCCTTCTTATATTCTAGTTCTAAACAACATTTTTGGTATGGATTGTTTTGTTCAATTTTATTGCCAGATTTATGAAAATAAAATGCCTAGATTCAGTGAATGCTGCAGTCCCTGAGCTGAACCTGCAGCCACCAAGTTGTAGCTCTTCAGTTTTCAGTGAGACTTCTTTGGAATGATTCATGCTCTCACCAAATGTACGTTAATGCAGCCCAAGAAATGATTCCTTCAGGATGTAGCTGTATGCTTGCAAATGCAGAAGTAGATGATATTGCTGCTGTAAGATTATTGAGCACAACTTTTTCCTCAGGGTATTACCAGGAGCAAAACAAAATACATTAGAATGAAATCATTAAGGGAGTCCTTCATCGAGTTTATTTAACAATGTTGTGTTAAGATGAACATACAAAATATGAGCAGAACCAGGACACACAGTCCCTCCAGCCTATTCTGCCCTTCAATAAGATCATGACTGATCTGTTTTTGTTGAGTACAGCACCTCCCCGTTTACCTCTGATAACCTATGATACCCTTGTCTAATAAGAATCTATCCATTGCCTTAAAAATATTCAGTGACCACACTTCCATTTGAGGCAAAGAGTTCCAAAGTCACCCAATCCTCTGAAAGATAAAAATTCTCCTTATCTTCATTCTAAAGGGTGACACCTAATTTTTTTAATGCATGAGAATATCTAAATCCCTGTGGTGCCTCTATATTCAGTAGTTATTCTCCACCCAAGTAATACTCTGCTTTTTTATTCTTGATGTCAAAGTGAACAACTGCACACTTTTCCACATTATACTCCAATAACCAGAATTTTGCCCATTCATTCAACCCATCTATGTCCATCTGCAAACTCTGTATGTCTGCGACATAACATGCTTTCCGATCTATTTGGTGTCAACTGCAAATTTAGACACCATCGGGACAGAATTTGCCAATATGTCGGCTCCAGTGTGAAAAATGAATCATGTGGATGGCTCTGCCTTAGTCTCTGACCAGATCTTTAGCCTCATTGACAAAAGTTTTTATAATCACGAGAATAATGTCAGCCTGCAGTGGCCTCCCTGTGATTCGCCTGCCATGGCTAAACTTAATCGTGCCATTCACTGCGGAGCTGTATATAAATGGTTCCTAGCATTCCCCAGCACTTGTTCCACAGCGACTATAGGAAGTCCACCCTCCACTTTTCAGAGTGAGCCCTTACCAGACTTCTTGATGGAGGATGGCACAGTGGTACAGTGATTAGCGCTGCTGCCTCACAATGTCAGGGACCCGGGTTTGATTCCTGGCTTGGGGCATTGTCTGTATGGATTTTGCATATTCTCCCCATGTCTGTGTGGGTTTCCTCCAGGTGCTCCGGTTTCCTTCCACCATCCAAAGATGTATGTGTTAGGTGGATTGGCCATACTAAAGTGTCAGGAGGACTAGATGGGTAAAAGCATGGGAATATGGGAATAGGATCAGAGTGGGCTTGTGGTCAGTGCAGACTCAATGGGCTGAAAGGCCTCTGTCTGCACTGTAGGATTCTATGAGTGGGGTAGAAGTGGAGCACACAGGGATTTAGATATTCTCATGCATTAAAAAAATTAGATGTCACCCTTTAGAATGAAGATAAGGAGAACTTTTATCTTTCAGAGGATTGTGTGACTTTGGAACTCTTTGCCTCAAGTGGAAGTGTGGTCACTGAATATTTTTAAGGCAGTGGATAGATTCTTGTTAGACAAGGGTTATCAGAGGTAAACGGGGAGGTGCTGTACTCAACAAAAACAGATCAGTCACGATCTTATTGAAGGGCAGAGTAGGCTGGAGGAACTGTGTGTCCTGGTTCTGCTCTAAGAGAAGGCTGGTGCCAATGCACTGCAGAAGAAGACAGCAGCACTGCAAGAAGATGAACAATCTTTTGTGCTTATCCAGGGTAAGTGCTCCTTACAATCACGCAGTCTTTTTTCTGGACCCTCTCACAACCCTCCCAACTTCATCTTCATCTCTCACCCAGCCACCTTGGCATTTGTCAACACCTATAAGGAGGCCCTACATTCCCCTTTCCCTGATCACCTGGTTTCCCCATTACTCACTGCCATACTCCTCACACTCCAGCTCCCATTCAAGCCCCATGCCTGTCATATCTTATCACCATTTAAAATGTCAATACTCCCACCTGCACTTTCCCAATCCATGTTACTGCAGAACAAACTCAACCACAAACACGAGCAAGCATATCTGGTTAGAGTAATGTTGGAGCTCAGAACCCTTACACAATTTGAGGAGAGAGCCCTCAAGCTGGATGTGGAGAGGCAGAACGTGTCTGCATAACGGTGAAGTGGAGGCAGCAAACAAACAAGAGATCCCTCAAGACACGCTGTCATTCCTCAAGTCTCTTGAATATTCAATGTCCCTTCTTTATCCTCTGTAATGTATTAATGCCACTAAAGGATTCTATGATTTTATGATGCTCCTTCTCTTCCAGGCAAGCAGCTGAATGGACCACATCATCCTCATATCTTCTGGACCCAAATTAGGTACAGAAACAGAATTACGATAGGGAAAAAAAGATTGGATTAGGAACAGGAGAAAAAAAGAGATATGAGGACAATTGAGGTTTTAAGGCTTCCAATAAAGGAACAAAATGCAACAACTTGAATTACTTTCTTCCTGGGCTAAAGAGATTTGGATTAGCATTAATATTGTCGCACTGTTAAAAATTAATCACGCTGTAATGTACAAATTTGAACTATCTGCAATGAATTTAGTTTGTGCTTCATGAGCAAGTCCAGCACATAACAGGAAATTTGTGGGCAATATGCAGATTATGTGTAGGAAAGTACCCTAAATTAGCGAGCAATTTACAGAGAATTTGATATTCATTTGCATCTCTTCTTTTCCTGAACCTGATGGCCAATTTTGACATTATAATGGCATGGATCACAAGTAATTTTTCCAGCAAGATTTGGACAACTGACTTTTTCAGATTTGTCATCTTCACATGATTGGAATTCAGTTGAGCTTAGAGAAGAAAAGATAATTTATGATCCTCAAGTTGAGTTGTTAATTGTATAACCTTTAAAAATGCAGGCTGTCACTGCAGAATGTGTTGAATAAAATTTACTTCACATTTTATTACACTAACTTCAACACTAAACACCCAAGAGCTTATAATGATGTAAGAAGCATCTCATTGTATTTATGTCCAGTGTTGAAAAACAATTGATCATGTCCACTTCTGGTGCAAAATAACATAAAACTGCATTTTTGTCGGGGGGTTTACTCCATGCGTTTCGGCTCCCACTCTTGGATATGTAGGTCTCTTCCGCAGGTATTGTAAATGATGGAAGTGTCACCCTGGGATGACTTTGCAGGAGAGAAAGAGAAAGTGAGCACAGTTTATGACTGACCAGTGAGCTCACTTAAGTGGGTGTTCTTGAGGTGCCTGAAACCCTATGATCCTGGACTCCAGAATTATGTTCCAGCTTCATGAGTCACCAGAATGAAAAGTGAAAGACAATGGGGTGAGACAAAAAGCCAAATTTTATTGAGGAAGGAATGAAATTAACCAGACCTGTCAACATATACATATAACCAGTATGCTATGGAAGGAAAAGACTATAATGACACAATGGGTATTTTCAGGTTTACACAAATTTACACAATTCTCAACCACCCTCCCTCAACACTTGGCTAATTGAAGATTTCTGGGGACTGTATACTCACCACTCCTGGGGTCAAAGAGACAGTGCTGACTTTAAGAAAAAATGGACAAGGTTTCACAATAAAGTCAAAGCTGGTTGTTGGTGTCTTCTGTTGATCTTCAGGGTCATTGTTTGGTTGGTTGGATAGGTCTAATGGATGAGGTTTTTCCATTGCAAATGGGTAGGGACAACCTCTGGTGGCAGCGTACTAGCAGGTTTCTTCTTACAGTTGGTTCTTCCGCAGTGTCTGACCTTCAGGTCTTGTCGATAGCTATTCTTGGATGTGATAGGCTGGAGAAAAGTCTGTGGCTGTAGTCATGAAGAAATGAACAGATGTGTGCTCTGGCACTCATATATTTATGTCCCATTCTAGTTGGGGCTTTTTGTGCCTAAAAGTTGAGTGCCCTTTTTCTTAATTCAATTTTGAAACATCCTTTAAAGCATCCTTTGAAATTCTGGCAGGCTTCTCCCAATGGTCAGTTGAACTGATGGGAGTGCTTGAAGGGGTGCGAAATGCTTTGGATGGGCCTCAGAAATTATTGATCACTTTCCCATTGAGATTGCTTTGCAAGATACAGCCTGAGTCCAAACCTGTTGGAGTTGTTCCTGCTACAAGTTGATCTGCTCTTTATTTCCAAAATTAACTTTTCCTGGTACAGGAAATAGCTTATGCATTTAAAATTCATCTAATCTTTGAACTAAATTCAAAGTGTTCTAGATGCATTAAGTTAAGAAACCCAAAAGATTTCCATTCTTATATTTACTAGGTTTGATATAAGTAGAGCATAATGATGAATTAATAACAATTTACATGCATTATGCAGGCATTACCATTGGAAAATGCTAATATTGGGATTGCATATATGTGGATTTATGCTAAAATTAATCCAATTGCTTTTTATAATTTTCTACTGCTTATAGCACAGCTTGGTATTTGCAATGTAATGTGAATGAACATGACCAAGGCAGAACGCTTTTTATCAAAGACATAACATAGAATTCTCCCATGGACCTGCTAGTGTGTTCAGTGGCGAGCAGGGGGAGAATTTGGCATATGCAAAAATCAATTTGCCATGGCACCTTTCTCCGATGCTTAAAATGGTAGATTTACACATGTGCTGGAGGCCAGCATGAACCTGATTTCCATCTTGCTAATAGAGTGTAGATAAAGGCCTGACTAAAATCTGTCTAATTCTCCATCCTGCCAGTGGAAAAACATGCCAACGCAAAGCATGTCTGGAACAGTGTAGTGTGCAGATCTCAGGACTCACCTGAACAGTGGTTGGAGGTGCCTCCATAGTTCAGGAAAGAGTCCACTATTAACTCTTGGCCCTGGAACACTATAGCAGTGGATGAAGGGAGCATCTACCCACAGTGTTTGTAGTATTACTTCCTTTCCATGCAAATGTATTTACCACACTTAAATTAATCACAGAAGAAATCTTTAGTCTAGAGGCAGAATTCTTCCATCGAGGACTAGGTCCCAAGGGGGATCTTCCAGATTTGGTATCAAGGAGGTCCATCTTCCAACCTCAGGATGTTCCTGAATATCCATTTTCATTTTTAGGAAGTCTATCTTCTTTCTTCAATAATGCGTCAGCAACGTTGGCATTTTGAATATGGCGCCTACCTATGATGGCGTTGTGTGCCATCAGGCTTGCTCTGCTATGGAATATGCATGAAACGCTCTGTTGCATAATTAATGAGGTTGGGGTTGGAAAATATTGTGACTTATTGGCCTCCGCAGCGAAAATCACTTCACATCGCTGCCCTTGAGACCTAGTCCTAGATGGAAGAATTCTGCCTCTGGACTAAAGATTTCTTCTATGATTAATTTAAGTGTGTAAATACATTTGCTAGGAAAGGAAGTAATACTACAAACACTGTGAATAGTTGCATGCACACCTTCCCTCTTATAACCCTAACTCTGAGGTTCAAACTGAATCCATCTAGGCAACCAAAATGGTCAAGGCTCAGAACTCATCTTAATAAT
This sequence comes from Sphyrna mokarran, assembly GCA_024679065.1. NCBI lineage: Eukaryota > Metazoa > Chordata > Chondrichthyes > Carcharhiniformes > Carcharhinidae > Sphyrna > Sphyrna mokarran. The sequence goes on from JAGIQG010000015.1 coordinate 42,693,505, forward strand.
TTATTGTTGAAAGATAAAATTATAAAAATTTGCTCCCCTTAAGTTAGATCAATATTTACTCTCCCTCTTTGATAAATTACAAATATTAACACCTTGCTTCCTTTTAAGTTAATCAGTATCATACTCACACTGTTCCAGTAACCTCTCAGCTGCACTTACACTATTAACCTACAGTAAAAATTACTGCTTTTGTTACCTCTGTTCCTTTAGTTTAGTTGTCTTATTATTAAACTTATTTATAACTTAGATAGAGAAGCCCTAAACTGTGCAGTGCTGTCATTGCTGTCCACTTCTGCTTTTACTGCTGTCTACTGCTACCGTCACTGAATTTCAGTAAACTGCAAAAAAAAAATCAGATCTATGAGAATGATTACTACAAACCTCCCCCTGGACCTGCACCTTCTTACGTTTTGTAATAATCTCATCTCCTGGTTCAGGAATAACTCAATGTAAGTGTTTCAATGGGGAAGATCCAGATTATTGTATCATCAAGTTTTGCTCAAATCAAAAAGTTATTTGGGATTAGGATCTACAAGAAATGTAGGAACAAGTATTCATATGCTCCATATGCACAATTTGGCCACATAGTTCATAATTGAACTGGATAGATGCCGTTGTGTGATCAATGGCCTTGTTAGCTGCTTTTTGACTAACATTTGGAAAAGGTAACTTATTGAGTGGGACTTTCTAGCTGTGCTTGTCCCAAGGCTGAGAATTCTCGCCCGAGGTCAATGGACCTTTACATCATTCTTGTCCCGCCCACTACAATTCCCGTGGTGAGCGGGACGCTAAAATTCTGTCTGTTGGGTCTGTGTCAGGTTTTCAATGTTCCATGAAACTGGGAGATAAGTCTAGCCAATTTCTGAAAATTGTTCTTTACAAACAGTTCTTTTGCAGGGCCTTCTATTGAGCTGTTCAATGTTGGCTTCTTTTAAGTTGTGTGTATGCTTGCTCAGTGACCAGCTACAGGACTTGACTACCAAGGACAGATATTCTGATTTCTCAGAATATTACTTACTTTAAAAATGACTTCTCCTATTTCTTGCTGAGCCAAGACCTCAAGGTTAACTTTCACTGTCAGCTATTAAAAGTTGGATCTATTAATGCTGAAGGACTGATTTGCTTTGAATCTGTATGGATTTATTTCATACAAGTGCCAAGTACTGGACATCTTCAGCAAGAGAATGAATGTAACCATCGCCACTTGACACTCAAAGTATTATCATTGCTGAATCCCCCACTATTAACGTCTTGGCGGTTACCATTGAAACTGAACTGGACTTGCCATATAAATATTATGGCTACAACAACAGATTGGAGGCTGGAAATATTCTGTGGCAAATGACTCACCTCCTAACTCTTCGACACTTACCCACAATCTAGGAGGCACAAGTCTAGTACATGATGGAATACTGCCATGCTTGCCTGGTTGAATGTAACAACACTCAAGAAGCTTGAAACCAACCAACATAAAGTAGCCCGCTTGACTGGCACTGCATCCATCACCTTAAACATTCATTCCTTCCACTACTGATGCATAAAGCCAACAGTGTGTATCATCTACTAATTGCACTCCAACAATTAAAAAAGGCTCCTTTGACAGCACCTTCCAAAACCTTGACCTCTAACATATATAGAAGGACAAGGGGATGGGAACACCACCACTTTCAAGTTCCGTTCCCAAGCTGCACACAATTCTGACTTGGGGAGATGGTGGCACAGTGGCATTGTTGCTGTATTAGGGAAATGCTCTGGGACCTGGGTTCAAATCCTTTGCAATGGTGGAGTTTATGTGGGCAGTACAGTGGTACAGTTGGGAGCAGTGCTGCCTCACAGCACCAGGAACCCCGGGGATGATTCCAGCCTTGAGTGATTGTCTATGTGGAGTTTCCTTATTTTCCCCATTTCTGCTAGGGTTTCCTCTAGGTGTTCACGTTTCCTCCCATAATCCAAAGATGTGCAGGTTAGGTGGATTGGTCATGCTAAATTGCCTTTAGTATCCCAAGATATATAGGAATGGGAGATTGGTGGGTAAGTATGTGAGGTTATGGGATATGACAGAGGGTTGGGCATGTGTACGGTGCCCTGTTGGGGAGTTGGTGTCGACTCGATGGGCTGAATGACCATTTCCTGCAATGTAGGAATTCTGTGATTCTATAATTTAGGAATATATGGCTATCCCTTCATTGCTGCTGGATCAAAATCCTGGAAGTCCCTCCCTGGGTTTACCTACACCACATGGACTGCAGCAGCTCAAGAAAATACCTCACCATCATTTTCTCAAAAGCAAATAGGGATGGGCGCTTTTCACGGCATGATATTTTGGTTATTTTTACAATAGGCGTCTTTAGCTATAATAGTAATAGTGGATAGCAGTAAAAGGAGCAAGCAGCAGGGACAGCAATGCACGTTATGGAGTTTTTCAGAAAATAAGGAGGCAATTTTCCCAAAAGTGTTGAATTGGCAAAAATACTAGTTTAGATTACGACTGTTTATTCCATACAACTTCAGACCCAAATCTCTCTATTCTGTGCAATGCAGAAGTCACAATCATGACTCTCATTAAAAACCTGGGGGGGCGGTGGAGGTGGGTGCTATTCACACAGCTTCAGAAATCTGCGCATGTGTCCCAATCTGTCAGTCTCCCCGTTTGCTGGCCAGCTCAATTGCTGGCCGGCCCGGGACCCCCACAGTGCTGCCCCTGCAGTACTTCCCATGGCTTGATTGTGACTCTTACGACGATTCTCAGGCGAGTCCCAACCACCCCGCTTCCAGGAATGTCCCAATGTCCAGCCCATCTCACACCCCAGCTGTGGTGAGCTTTCCACTCCCCCCTTCACGGTAGACCCCTTCCCCAGCAGACCACACCCCCTCACAGGCAAACCCACCCGATGGGATGCAGACACTCCCCAGAAGAGCATACTTTCCCCACCCTGCCGCCTGCCCCCCTCCACCCGCTCTCTTCATTGGCCTTCCTTGAGCCCAGAATGAGAGGCAGTCGGAACTTCCCACCCTCACTAATTGCCCCTATGCTCCACCCACAATAGGCCCCATCCCATTGGCACTGACCGATGCTCCCTGCAGTGTTAAGGAGCCACTTGGGCATGGGCATTTTGCCCCTTGGACAGTGAAAGGGGCACAGGCTGGCATTACAAGAGTGTCCATGCCCAGATGGCATCATTCCCCCAGCCCCCCCCCCCCCCCCAGCTGTCTGACCCCCTGGGGAGCCCCAATTGACCCCTCCTTCACTCCAGCAATGTCTTCTACTAGTTCCTACCACAGTGAGGTACTCCTGGTGGGGGGTGGTGCTATTGTATTTGTTAAGTTCTGTGCCGGCCTGATAATATCATTTAACATAGATAAAGAATACATTTAAAACAGATTAAAATCACTTTCTACCTGTTTCCAGCATGGTCCCAACTGCGCTTGGTTCTGGGAGACGCACATGTCCCCTGGCAATGCATGCACGGAATCTGCAAAATGTCTGACAAAATGTGCATCTCCCGACCTGACCCCCAATAAAATTTGGGGTCGTGATGGGAGAATCACCCCCACAGTTTAATAAAGGGACTAGATGAACCAAATGGGATAATTAGGCTTGAGGAACAGAAATAACAGAAGCAGCAACTTTCTTTGAGAATTAACAAGCTTCCTCTTTCTATAGGATATTCCCTCCCCAACAAGAGGTGAGTTAATTGTGTGTAATTGTAATTCTCTGGGCTAATGGACTGCTTATACCAGAAGACAGACCTAGAAATATGATTTATACTCAATTTCAAAATTACAATTCCTAAATTGCAACATTATCATAATCTTTCAGAAAAACATGAATCTATTTTAATCGATTTTAAACAATTAAGTCTTATATTAAATCATGCATTAAGCCCTGTTCACATTCCAATACATCCTTCATTGCTTTTGCTAATTGTTATCTTATCACTGAAGTGAACTGTACATTGCCTCTAGACTTAATGGTGTTCTTGATTCATCTGTAGATTTATCACACCATCCATCATTACTGACTCACTACTGAAGAGGATTATTTAATAACTATTCAAATTAAAAATACACCATAGGGAAAAAAAATAAGAGAACTTATTGCTTTTGTTAATAGAAAGTAAGAAGATAATAACTTCCTTAGGATAGGAAAAGACCATAAAGGTCTACCTGGCCAGTACCATTGTTTGGATAAAATTGTATAGCACAATATCTTTTCTCACAGGCACTTACGTATTTGAATGTGCTGATCGACTCAACTCTTACTGTTCCTTTTGCAATCCACACATTTTCATCCTCTGTATGAAGGAGCTATGTCTGAAATGTCTTCAGCGTCACTCTTCTGAGTTTGTGGTTCTGTCCCTTTTAAAATATGAGGATATTAAGCAAAAGAAGTTAATATTTTTTTCTGTCCTTTATAATCTTGGGTGCGTTAATAACATAGTTTCTGCGCCTTCTGTTCCCTAATGCACAAAATTTATGGTTTGTGCCACTTAACTGAGATGTCTAATTTTAACTAACAATTTATTGCTTGTAGGATGGTGACCAGAATTGTAAGCAGTACTTGAACTTGAACCTATGCAAACCAGCATAGAGTTTACATGTTGTCCCAATGTCTGCCTGGGTTTCCTCTGGGTGCTCCAGTTTCCTCCTCACATTCCAAAGATGTGGGGTTAAGTGGATTGGACGTGATAAAGAAATTGCCACTTAGTGTCCCAAATGTGTAGGTTAGATGGATTAGCATGGTAGATGCAGTGGGGTCATGATGTGGAGATGCCAGCATTGAACTGGAGTAAATTCAGTAAGAAGTCAAGGTTAAAGTCCAACTGATATATTTGACAGTAAACGCCACAAGCTTTCAGAATATTGTTCCTTTGTCAGGTGAGTGTGTGCGGTTACAGGGATAGGGTGGGGAAGAGGCCCTGGGTAAGGTTTTCTGTCAGAGAGTTGGTACAGATTCAAAGGGCCGAATGGCCTCTTTCTGCACTGTAATGATTCTATGATTCTGTGATTCTGTGAAACATTGACAGAATTTTTTCTGTCTTTTTCCTGTTGCTTTTGTGATTAATAAGTTTCATATATTTTATGTTAACCAAAGTAAAACAAAGGAGAAGAAAAAAGCAACATGCACATCAACCTAACCCTGTTATTATAGACACTCCAGGGAAAGGCAAAAAAGCAGCAGGTCAATTTACAAACGATCTTTGGGAAGTTCCTCTATGACTCTGAAGATACTCAGCTAAGTTCCAGTTGATTGCAGTAACTGATTTTAATTATTACAGCTCCCACTTGGCTATTTTTGCTAATCAAAGATGCCATTGGCACTTCAGGGTCCAGACCCCTGTTGGAGAATAGCAGTGAATCCATACATATTGCGATTATTAGTCATTTTTTCCAAAGATTAATTTAATGACATCCTGCCTTTTTACCTTACTCTGTATTTTAGTATTGTATTTCCCCTACTCCAGGTTCCCTTATCCTTATCTATTTCAAATAAATCGTATGCTTAAACAGTAACTAATCTCTCAACTATTTAAAAAAAACTCAATTATTTCAACATTCAAGTTCCTAAAATACGAAAACCTCCAGTTTCATGAATATATCTTGATAGCTAAGAGGCCTGTCTTTGGATCAGGAACTCAAGATAGAATCTTTTCTTCTTAGACCCTGCCAGAATGGTGGAACTGTGGTTGAAAAACCAACACTGAGTGTGTGCTTTGGCTTCTCCTCTCTGGGGCAAAATCATTATCATTCTGCCTCCAAATTCCCCAACTTGCCAGTGAGGATGAGCATGGTCATGTGCCTAATATAGCAATGAAGGATCTCTAGTTAAATAGACCTTCACAGGAGTCACAGTCTCTACAAAAAAACAATCCAGTGTGAGAGAGAAAATAGCTGCACCATGAATGGGATGGGATGGCTGCTTCCTGGTTCACAGACTTGCCCCTGGAGGTTTTGTTTTAAGCAGTGAGGATGTGGAGAGAATTCCTCTCCCCTGAAGATGGCAGGAGGCAGCCAGCAAACTTCAATAAGCATTTGCAGCTTCACGTTGCTGAAGGTATTAGTAGCAGAAATATTATGCCTAGGACCTGGCCTAAGTGTAAGAAAAGGATTTCTGGCCTACCACTGCATCCCAGGATCTGTCTAAGGATTGTAACATAAATTGAGGGCTCGTCCAGGATCTGAACCCAGGATCTCTTAAACTTGGTCTCGTAGCTTCACTTTGGGATGATGAAATTTTGAAACTGGCCAAACCATTACTCAATAAAAAGTCTACTCTGTCCATAGGTAACTTCAGAATAATTCCCACTGATAATTTTGTTTGCTAAATCATTTTGTAAATTGTTATCACTCAAACTGATAGATTTATAAATTCCATGAATATCTCTGATTAATACATTCTCCTTCATCAAACTACTGGAACACAAATTGCAACATCTACCACCATAAATGACTAATAAGGCCATAAGACCATCTGATATAGGAGCAGAAATAGACTATTCGGCCCATTGAATCTATCTTGCCACTCAATAGGATCAAGACTGATGGGATAATCCTCATCTCCACTTTTTTGCTTTATCCCCATAATTCTTGATTTGCTTACTGGTTATAAATCTGTCTATCTCAGCCTTGAACATACTTAATGAGCCAGCTTCAAAGCCCTTTGTGGTAAAGAATTCCACAGATTCACTAAGCATTGAGAGAATAAATTCTTCCTAGTCTCTGTTTAAATGGGTGGCCCTTTACCTGAGATTATGTCTTCAGGTCCTAAAATCTCTCACAATGTGAAATGGAAGGATTGTCTTATAAGAAAATGTTGAACAAGTTGGGACTCATTAGAATTTAGAAGAATGAGAAATGATCACATTGAAATATATAGGATTCCTAATGAGCCTGACAAAGTAAATGCTGAGAGGGTGTTTCATGAGAAATTCTAGGACCAGTGGGCATAACCTCAGAATAAAGAATAGCCAATTTAAAACAGAAATGAGGAGGAATTTGTTCTCTCAGAGTGTTGTGGGTCTTTGGAATTCCAGCCACAGAGAAACGTGGGGACAGAGATAGTTAAGGCAAATATTTGATCAATAAGGGAATCAAGGGTTATGGAGAAAGGACAGGAAAGTGAACATGAGGAATGTCAGCTTGAGGGGCTGAATAGCCAACTGCTGTTCCTATTTTTTATGATCTTTTAGTCCTACTATAATTGCCACATAAAGGGTGACCTTGCCAAAAATAATCTAAGTGTTGAATGGGGGGCTGATTTTTTTGGAAAGTTAAAGATCCAATCTTATCAAATTCTGAGAAAAAAATGAAACAAGATCTGTTTCCTGTCAGCAGGATGAGGGGGCTGGACCTATGCTTGTCTGAAAGCCATCAGATTACACCAGACAGTGCCACTGCACACGCTCAGATCTCTTTGTTCTGTGCAACAATACGCCCCCAACCCTGCCCATTTCCCCTTAGGCCCTGCATTCTCAGATCCTCCCCCCTTGGCACTGTCAAGTGCTCAGCAGGCACTGCCAGACTGACAGTGCCAGCGTGCCAGGCTGGCATTGCCAAGGACATCCCCCTGCATCTGACATCCTGGGGGGTACCTCAATGGCCTCTGGTTTTATCGGCGAGGCCATCATGACAGGTTCCTGTTTTTGAGGACCATACATGATACTTGCTGGAGAGGACTTTCACTGGCAAGGCCACTAAGGCAAGTGAGCGTGGGTGATTGCATAGTATTTAAATGTAATATTTAAGTGCTACTTACCATTAAATTTAAATACTACAAACAGCCTTGTGCCCTTTTCGGCTGATTAAAAGTAAGTTAAAATTTATTCAATAGTCATAAGTAAGGCTTACGTTAATACTGCAATGAATTTACTGTGAAATTCCCCTAATCACCATGATCTAGTGCCTGCTTGGGTCAATACACCTAATCACCATGTCTTTCAAACTATGAGAGGAAACTGCAGCACCCGGAGGAAACTGATGCAGACACGGGGAGAATGAGCAAACTCCACACAGACAGTGACCCAGGCTGGGAATTGAACTAAGTTCAAGTTAAACCAATAGCCATGACAGCCTGAGCCTTCGGAAGCACTCGTGTTCAGAGAGGTCAAGAAAGCTGACCTTTAGCCTCTAGATCCTGCAGTGGGAGCATTGCCTCCTTTGTTGTGCAACCTTGTGTCTATATCTTCTGTTCTGTGCAGTTGCATTTAGCAGTGGAGAAAATAGGGTTGTTAATCCTGCTGCTGGGGGTGCTGAGCTGGAGCACACTGAGCTTCATCCTCATAACCCAGCCAACTTCAGAATATGTCTACCCTTGTCTCAGAAATGTCTTTCTCTTACTAACTTATTGATAACATGCTGTTACTCCCAGTGGTATCCAAAGCATTTGATGTAAGTTTGCTGCTGTTTGTGAAATCAGTGATTTTAGGTTTAAAGGACTGCTCATTTGTACACAAGCATTTCACTATGGCAGATTTACTGGTTTCATCCTTCATTTGAATTATATTAGGTGTGTTTCACTCCACGATGAGTATATACTGTGCACTCACCTTCTCCAACCTGGTGAGTTCAGACACACCATATGAGCCATGTGCTGTTAGGGAAAAGGGATTCCAAGCTTAAAAATGTTCTCAGGTGCCTTTTAAATAATCTCGATTGTCTCCCTGCTGGCCCCACATGCCACCCCAGCAAAAGCTGAGAGAGGGTAACAATATACCAGGATCTCAACCCGATGCCTTTGTACAGGACTTTTTCACCCTGCATATTCCTGAAACTACATGCACTGAAAAAGAAGAATTTAAACTAAACACCCTACTAGCTTTCCTCTTAGACTTGCAATGGTAGCTGTGGATCTTTGTAAATGTATCCCTGGCTTTGTGATATGGTGTGTATGCACCTGCAAGGCTGCTGCCAGCCACTACTACCAGCAACACAGGGCATAATGTATTAGTCACATGACTTGTCATTCGTCTGCAAGCAGCGGCAGTAGAGATTAGATGTACAATACATAATCTCCCAGTTAATTTAAACTGTATGTAGTCTTATTGTCAAATAAAGATTCCACATTATTTTTTCACAAATCCTTGTGTATGATTGGTACATTTACGTCAAAGAGAAAAAGAAGGTAACATGGTGGCAGGTTGTCAGCATGGTTTAAGCTTTGACTGTGCAGAATACAAGCCTCAATCCCTTCACATCTAGCAGAAGAAAAGAACTGATGTGAAAGTGAAATACCTATCAAAACTGACTGTGTGTAAGTGATTCTGCAGCTCTGTAGAAATCCTACACCCATTATCCCTTTGTTCTGGGATTGCACCTCATTCCAGGCGGCAGGCACTTGGTCGTGGTAAAATTAGTCTAAATCTAGGAGAGCCTAAGTAGTCATGTCTACCTGCTGCGAAGTTTAAGCAAGAATCGAGATTAAACAGCAGGCTCCACATGGTCTCACTTTAAGCAGATCTCCACAAGTAGGAGAATTCATTACTCCTTCTGTCCTTACAGAAGCTCTGGAGAGAGTAAATGCTGCAGACGAGGCTAGGAAGAAGAATTGACCCAGTAACAGCTCCCATTAGCTAAAAAAAAACCTCTGGTAAAATTTATTTCCTTGTTTGTTTTCATCTTTGAGCCCTGCAATCATTTTCTGGCCATAATCATAATTTTGTGGACAATGCTTCAAATTAACCTGTGAAAAATAAGAGAACAGTGTCACCATTGCAATCAATCAGTTGCTTATGACAAGCTAAGCAAGTGGTCACTAAAAGTACTGCAACTCAGAGCTAAGTTAACTCGAAAAAGAGTTGGAGAAAGCTTTCATAGAAACCATAGAAACCCCACAGTGCAGATGGAGGCTGTTCGGCCCACTGAGTCTGCACCGACCACAATTCCATCTAGTTTTGACCCCCATATCCCTACATATTTACCCGCTAATCCCTCTAACTTACACATCTCAGAATTGTAAGGGCAATTTTTTTACCAAGACCAAGCAACCTAAGTTTAAATCCAACCGATTTATTTGATAGTAAACTCATAAGCTTTCGACTCTATGGTCTTCGTCAGGTGACATACCAGCACAGATTGGTATGTGTGCTGTTGGAGACCAGAACACCTCATTCACCTGACGAAGACCATAGAGTCAAAAACTTGCGAGTTTACTATCAAATAAATCGGTTAGATTTAAACCTGGTATTGTCAGATTTCTTACTGTGTTTACCCCAGTCCAACACCGGCATTTCTACATCAAGCAACCTAACCCACACATCTTTGGACTGCTTCCATAGCTTTATATTTTCCAGCTGTGTGTGTTGTTTTTTATGGAGTTATATTTCTCTATTTCACCTGATAATTAAACTCATATGATGATGGAAAGAAAATCCTGCAAAATGCTAAAAGATAACTACAAAATTTCCAATGCTCAGTTGGAGACAACAAATCTCCAACTGAATTTACCCTGTTTCGACTATGCGTCAAGCTGTATTTTCTGGACATTAGTATTTCTGAAACAAATAAATAAACCATAAAAATTAATATTGCTATGGGCAGTGAAGGCATCCATAGACTGAACATGTCAGTCTATCCAAGACCATCTTAAAAATCCAGAAATATGTAGAATCATAGAATCATTGACTCATACAGTGCAGAAGAGGCCCTTCAGCCCGTTGAGTCTGCACCAACACATTGGAAATACCTGTTCTCCCATCTAATCCTATCTGTCAGCACTTGGCCCATAGCTCTGAATATTATAATGTTGTATGGTGAACACCCAAAGATCAATGATGAGTGAAGCTCAATTTCAGAATATATCAGCTGAAATTCTCCAGCCATTCATAGCGTGCTGCTGTTGCCAGTGAGAAAGGAGAACTTGACGCTCAGCCAAATCTCGTCACTGCAGCGGGACCAGAAAATCCCAGCTGTGAGCAAGGTCGGAGAATCCAGCTCATCATTTGGAATTCATGTTCTTTAGGCAACAATTGATAGGCCATTGAACAATTCATAAGTAGAAAGAGAGAGAGAAAGAGAGAGAGACAAGAGGCATGATTGTGACTTCATGGCAATGGAGCTTGCCGACAGAATAATCAAGCTTGTTTTAGCATCTACCCCAATGGAAATGTTCCAAAAAGATCTGTTGGGCCTACCCCAAGGTTACAGTTTGGATGCATTACTATGAAGTGGATGCAAATACAAAGCAACACTAACAGAGAGATAGATGCTGAAATCTTGTTCCCACTTTGCCAGTGGGATCTTACGGTCCCACCAATAGTACACCCCTGCTTTGGATTTCCTGGTCGTGAGGGGAATGTTCAATGGGAAACATGTTTGACAACGGTGGGACTATAAGATCCTGTTTCCTGTGACTGGGGACTGTTTCCTGCCTCCGCAAAACCTTGGGGGGAGGAAAATCCCACCCAAAGTCCACAGACTATATGTAATATATACACTGCTGGCACAATTACCAATATAAGGCAAGCTTAGCAAGAAATGCAGGCCTCCTACATGTATCTGAAAATTGCCCAGCTTTTAATGTTGCAAGCAAGTTACATAGCACCAAAAGATACTGGCAGCGCAAGTACAGAAAGAAAAATACCACAAACAGAAACAACATTCTCACAAATTAAGAGTGTGCATCAAACATATAAGATCCATGAAACAGCTATCCAAGCTATCTGGTCAGATGGTGAGGATCAACATACAGATGAGGATTTTACAGCCTTGCTTGGGTGAGGATTCCATTCTGTCAGCCTTGCCCAATCTGATTCTGGGGCAGGCGAGGTGGTGAAATTCCAACCACAGACTGAGCTGACAATATTCAACATAGTGAACACTGAATAATGTATTGACACAGTGAATGGTGCTTTCAGTTCAAATAATGAATCAACTAAAGACTTCATATGAATTCATAGAACCTTATTGCATTTATATTTTCTTGAATATACCTTCACTTGCTGTTCCTGCAAATGAATCTTTCATTCCTATATTCTGGATTGTACCTTTCTGATCAAAATTTTTGAAACAACAGCAAAATCACAGGATGCTGAGTCCCTACATCAATTGCTGGCTGGAATGTGTTACATTCCTTGGAAACAATTCTCCTAAATACGACAACCAAATCAAAATCAAAGCTTTGGATCAACAAATAGTTTTATTTACATATTGATAAAGATAACAAGAATAATACTGAAATATTTATATATGATTCTCAATTAATAAAAAAAGACATTATTTAAAACTAGAACTTAAATAACTTACCCTGGTAGTTATGGGATCAATATCTTAAATTAAATAATGAGCATTAATGTTTCTATCCATTTTACTACCTTCAACATGTCCCCATTAAAGGCTGTGAACCTCTTTGCATCATGTAACTTCTTTTATAGTCTATACCCATCCTTATCAATAAGATAAATTAAGCCCAGAAATCAACTGAAGGCAAGAGGTAGACATGGAGATGAGGGTAGCTAACATCCTTCATGCTTCACGTCTACAGTCCCATTGGTATTGAAATGCAATGATTATGCTTCCAGCACATTGAATTTAAAATTCTTCTCCTCATCTATGATTCCTTCTTGCCTCAGTCTCATTCTACATTTGCAACATACTAAAGGAGGATTGCATAAACTTGAGTTCTACTCTCTTTATACAATGTTAAGGAATGATATGATCAGTGCTTAAAATGGTAAAAAAGATTTTTCTCAGAGTTGATTGGGAGAAATCAGTTCACCTCTTGGGAGCATTCAGAAAAAGGGACATAAATTTAAAATTAGATTTAAGCCATGTAAGAGTGAAATCAGGAACCACTTTTTTCCACAAAGAGCAAAAGACTCAAACAGTTGTGGATACTGAGACAATTGGAGCTGTAAAGATGGATATAGATAGACCTTGTTATGTAAAGGTATCAAAGGCCATGGAGCAAAACTAGGTATACAGAGTTAATACGTAGATGTGAGTGAAAGGCAAAGCAAAAGCAAGGGGCTGATTGGTCTATACCTGTTCCTACTGCTACTTTCATGTTATGCTTCTTTCCACTGTATCCTCTGTCAGTGCCCTCCCATGCATCGCTTCTTTCTGTTGCAGAATCTTTAGATATCTCTTTACCAGTACAGAGGCACTATGGTTAGTAGTGCTGCCTCACAGCGCCAGGGATCTGGGTTCAATTCTGGCTTCAGGTCTTTGTCTGTGTGGAGTTTGCACATTCTTCCCGTATCTGTATGGGTTTCTCCAGGTGCTCTGGTTTCCTCCCATAGTGCAAATATGTGTGGGATAGACTGATTGGTCATGCTTAATTGATCCTAACATCGGGGGATTATCAGGGTAAATATGTGGGGTTACTGGAATACAGCCTGGGTCAGATTGTGATAGGTGCAGACCTGATGGGCTGAATGGTCTCTTTCTGTGCCGCAGGAATTTATGAATTAGAACAAATACTCTTGGAGAGTAACTGGAGCCAAGTGTGAGCAGAGGTAGGATTATAAATTTAGTGACTGGTACGGATGAAGACCAGAGGCATGAAATATGAGATGAATTAAGGATAGTAATAGAAACTTGAATGAAATGCAAGCCTAAGGATAAAGCCAAGAAAACACAAAAATTAATCAATTCCAGGAATTGTCCAAGATTCTGAAAAATTACTTGTGCAGACAGCTTGGACATACAAAGAGACTTAGTTGCAGGGATTTTTTGCTGAGAAAGACTTGGTCCACAGAATGATGAACAGGAGCAGTTCATACCAAGAAACGTTTGGAAGAGGTATTAAGTATTTAGGAAAAGCTCTGCCCTATAGTTCATGTAGTGGTTAAAATCATGGGGAAAATAGTATGAGGGCCTTAAATTCCATATCCATGAAGATTACTTCAAACTCAAAAATAGAAGATGTGATGTAATCTTCATGGATCATGAAGAACCAGATGTATTGAGAGGAAACAAACAGCGGTGAATCTCTGCGCTTTGTCACCTCCTACTCCAGACTGTTGAGGCTAGTTTTCTGAAGGCATTGCCATCAATCATGGGGCAAAGTTAATGGAAGGTGACAAAAGGCCAGATTAGGAGTGAAAACTTATTTGAGATTTGGTTTGGAAAGGTTGAACATGTTACAGATGGGGAGGAGAGAGGTAATTGAGGAATTTCTATATCAGGATTGTAATTTTAAATCTGAGGCATGTGAGGAATGGGTGCCAATGAGAGTTGGAGGGAATAAAGGTGTTGGATAGATGGATGGGGTTCAATGTAGGCTTGGTTGTGGGCAGCAGTGTTTGGATGAATAGAAGTTTATATAGAGTGAAGGATAAGAATCCAGACAGGAAAGCATCAGATTAGTGGCATTTGGAGGTGGAAAAGTTATGAATAGGTTGAGGAAGATGTAAAGATTAGCGATGATGCAGAATAGGGTTGAGATGGATGATGTTAGATGATAATGATGATGGTGAAAGAAGGAAATCTTTATAACGGAACAGAAATAGGGTCGAAAGGATTAAATAGAATGATGAGGATGTAAATAGTATGGCTTCTCCTGAGACCGTGGCTGGTAAGGAGGATGGGATTCATTGGCACACATAATATAGGATTGAAGATAATGACTTCATTCTTCCCAATGCTCGACTGGAGGTACTTGCAGTTCATTTAGGACTGGCTGTCAGTCAGCAGGTCTGACAGCCAGCACAGAGGCAGTGGAAAGACTGAAAAATGGTGGCATGGTAATGCTTAGTTGTTATCATTGTACATGTGGACACTCATGCATAACTTCAGACGATGTTGTTGTGAGGGATAGTCTGTAAATCAAGTAGAAAATGGTGGTAAGATCTTTGGGACATACCCCACTGATTTAGACATGCTGGAAGGGGATTCAAAATAAATAAATCACTAGTATTAGACAGTATTTACCCAGAGTGTTGTAAAAAAACTAGTAAACTAATAAGGAGATTTGAATGTGCTGCCCATGTAAAAATGGTGAACAAACAGACACTGGCAATAACATAACAAAAAGCAAAGCACTGCTGAAACGAAATAGGAAATGCTGGAGGCATTCAGCAGGTGAGGTCATTGGAGGGAACAAGTGTTCCAGTGTTTTTTAAGTGTGGCCTCATCATCTGTGGCAAACCAATAGCACTGTGCACTTCGTCTTCCAAAAAGCCACTGGATAAAAGTACAATATAAACGTAAGCTGTTGCTTTCCAAGTGATTGCAGATGCCTTGAGAAACCAGAATTGGAGGCAATTAGTTGCACGCTGTGCAAGAGCTTCAGTTGCTTTGACAAAGTTTGATGCTACCTCATTAAGTTACAGGCCACAAATTAGGCTTCTTGGAGCTCATGGGATTAAACTAAATCAGGGAGCTGAATCTTTTTTTGGCAGAAGGAATTTTACTTCACTGAATCAGTCTGTTTAATTCCTCTAGGTTTCCTAACTAGCTTCCATAATTGAAATTTCTTTTCCATTTAAGATTTTTGAATTGTACCACCTTTTGATTTTCTGTGTTTACTTTAATGGGGGCAATTTACAACATGGTGTCCGGGTGTGACACCATGTGGAATGTCTACCCGCTACAGAAACTGTCCAATGATCAATTCCATTGATAGTCAGTTGAAAACTTATTCCAACCTATTCCACATTACAAACAGCTGAAGTACCAGCTCAGTCCTGTTAGTGGCACTGCTGACCCACTGAAATTATTTGGAGTGAATGTGCTCTCTTTTACTATTTAGCAGAGGTAAAGATAGATTTCTACGCTCTTTGTATTTCACATGCATGTTTGAGGTATCTTTAGAGTATAGATGGAGAGGTCCATCTGAAAGAGTACATGTAAGTGTCAGAATACTTCCCATACCATTTTCTTGGATCTCCACTTGGCAGAGCCCATTCACTGAAGTGGGCCTTGAAGATTGCACCCATCGCCTAGAGATTGAAAGATGTGATAAGGGCCTTCTAACAATCTCCTTGTGCCCCATCCAAAATGGTAAGTGTTTCTTTTAAAGGGATCAGCTGGGTCAAGATCTGATGATATTTATTTTTAATTCCATTTCACAATTTTGATTATTGTTCTGTATCTGCATAAGGGAACACAAAAAATGGGTCAGATGAATTTTTTTTTATAGAGCCATGCATGCGCTTACAGCAAGATTGTCTGTTCATTGGCAATATTAGAAGATACTCTACTTATAGTAACATGACAATTTTTTTAAGTCATCGGATTTGGAAGGGATTTTGCTTTCAAATAATAAACTCACCATTATTGAGATATAAAATGAATAGTGACTTGCAGCAATCAGACACACACACAGTTAAATACACAAATCAGGAAGTTGCCTCAGAGCTGGCCCACTCCTCCAGAAGCTGTACAATAAAGGGACCTAGACAGGAGGAGTGGCATTAAAATAAAAGAAACACCTTCCATTGCCAAAGCTTTTTGTCTTGCACTCATCAGGACTAATACAAGAATGCTAAATTTCAGTAATCACAGAGAAAGCAATGGGGAACTATAGACTCCTCACCCTCCCTGGCAATTTACTGTTCTCTTTATATACAGAAAATTGGTCTCTGTTCCCTATTGTCATCTCCATTGCAATGCTTCAGCCAGTCGGAGGGTGACTTAATAACCAATTAGTACCTCTTCTCTTGAATACTTCATGAATTGTTGTGATTGTTGGAAATTTGGTATTCCTGCATTTGTCCTGATGAGTACAAGATGAAAGCTTCAGCAACATGTCTCTCTTCTCAGCAATATTCAACTTCTCTACTACCATGCCACTGTTTAAGTTGCTATTTTACCTGATGTATAGAAAGTAAACTCATCTGGAAAAGCCAGGGCTTGTTTATTCCAGTGTAAGTAATCTTTAAACGATATGGCGTATCAATTAATTAAACATTGCCCCTGTGAGAGAAAATTAACATTAACAAGTGTGGATTGTCATTCCTATAGACTTTAATTTTTAGTGCAGACTTTAAAAATTTTGTTCGTTTTTTTCTGAACTCTCTATCATTCCATCTATTTTTTTTTGAACTGATTTTACATCAAATTCAACATTCCCAAATGTATTTTTTACTTATGACTTTGTGTGATTGAGTAAATGTTCTTCATAATTTTTTAAGAGATACATAGTTGCTTGGCCTGTTCACACAGGCCTAGATATTCTGCAGAAGGTGACGCGCTTTTCAGGAGTTGGCTGACAGAAATTCCTAGTGTAAAAGTCCATGGAAATTAGGTGGATAATTGCAAGTGTAATGAGCTGACTGCAAAATCCAGCCCATTATTGATATAAGGTCAGGTTCAGCTTATAAAGAGTAATTCCCAGAGATTTACAGACCACATTCATTTTGATGAGGGTGTTTCCCAGGTGGAATAATGAACCATGTTACCATTATCCCTATAGGGGCCAATGCCTAAAAAAAAGAAATTCAAGCTTCCAGTTAAAGCTGAGAGAATGATGTACATTTCATGCATTAAAACTTTTACTGCCACAAGCAAACTAGGGGCAATAGTAACTAAACACATTTTGAGCAATTTATATTTTAAACCACAGAACAGAATATTCCCTTTATATTTTTAAACTGGAAAGAAAATTACTAAGTATATGTCACATTCTCCTTTAAGTAGATCACCAATTCTTCCAGAACCAATCTAAAATAACTTTTTGCTTCAAAGATTTCACTTTCAATCTTTTCCTTTCCCAACCGGGAAATTTTTAATTCCAGAGTTATCTTTCCTGGGGTGAGTTTTCCTAAGTCTTCTTGCTTTAGTGAAAGTTAGGCAAATCTTCCAAACTTGTTTTAACTCTAACAAATTTGGTCTTCCCAGTCAGAGTGTGAGTCCTATCTGGTGAATCAAAGATTCTTATACCTTCCAGCTGTTCTCTTTCTCACCTCTGGATCCTGACTGATTACTCGGGGGAGATCTTACCATTGCATCCGGCTGGCTGATGGGTGGGAAGCTAAGATTGTGCCAGAGCCGAGACATCAGTTTCATATCTGATTTCCCGCCTCTTGCGATCTTATTGTCACTCGATATCTGGCAAGATCAGCCTTGTGCCCATTTCCAGCACAAAGCTGCATAAATTATTTAAATTTAATTTGCCTATCTTGAACATGTGTTCAGCAAGCCTGGGACTCAATTGTTCAAGAACACTTGCTTCTGTGGCCTTGGGAGAGATTCCCTTCAGCGAAAATCACACCTACCCCCAGCAATGGAGACCAGATGTGATGGCCTTGCTGTTAGAACCATTGAGGTCTGCCTGGGAGGTTGGGGGGAGGGGTAAGGGGGCTGCTGCTTGAGCAGTGCCAGCCTGGCACTGCCCATTGGGCAATGCCAAGGGGGTGGGGCCTGAAGGAGCAGGGCCTACTGGGGGCGACCAAGGGTGGCCAGTTGGCGTTGCGGGGGAGGGCAACCTATTTCCACTTTATATTACGGATCAGAGGAGGAGGGAGAGAGATATCGGGCTGAATTGCCCATTTGAGGGATTGGCTTGGCCAAGGGGAGGGAGGAGGGGGGATTAGTCTGTGTAGGAGGGGTTTGTAGTGTGGTTGGTCCAGGCAGGTGGCGGGATCACGATAGTCTATGGGCCCTTGTGGTAGCTGGAGGTTGGTGCTCTGCTTGAGGCTGGCTGAATGATAGGTCTTTCTGTTCTCATGACTGAGAAATTTTCAATACCTTCCTCGGTGTTTGGGATCAGTAGTCTAGCCTCTGCCGTAATCTCCAGTGTAAACACCTTACATTTTTCTTTCCAGTGAAACAACCCTGGCTTTCTTTTAGTCGTGAGCAATTGCTTCACCCAGGCCTGTGGGTCAGGCAGATTTCAGAACAGCTCACATGAACATATTCATTTTATGCTAAATTAAACAAATGGGCCTTGCTTTTCAAGGAGGCTTGGAGCCTCTGCATCTTATTCAAAATGCAGATTGCAAGGCTGCAAATCCTGCCCCCATATTCACCAGGCATCACTTTTGTCGGTAAAGGACTAGGGCTGCGATGGACTTGTCACCTCCACATTTAATGGAACAAGTGGGTATTTAAAAACGCAGCTGAGTTCAGTTAGCAGTGATTTTCTCCAGTGCCATTATCAGATTTGACTTATGTGACTTACGATTTTGTGGGGGGTGAAGTGTATTTATGATGCTAAAATGAACAGAATCTCCATGGTAGATATTCTGTAAATTTATGTAATGTGAAACAAAACAATTTCACATTGCGGCTATTAGACTTTGCATTTATAATTATAACAGGAAACACATTTGTTGAGATGTTTATTAAACATTGCTGTTGCAACCAATAATACTGATATTTTTGTACATCAAGAATATAATGCATGTCTGGTGCAGAATTGAGAGAGTAGACTGCATACCAGTTTATTTTCGGTTTTCAATTCCCTATTCTTCCTTTCATAGTGAGCTGGAGTGCTTGTGTTTATTTCCTTCCTGCACCCCAATAAAAAAAGATTCTTGCTGAGTCATGGAGGCTCAAAATGGTGGGTGGGGGGAACACAGCACTAAGTTTAAATGGCCTTGCAGAGTTTAAGCTTCTCTCGTGTGAATCAAGTCCCACCCCATTTCCAACATATCCATTTTTGCTGGTAGGGAAAAGACATGGGGTTGATTCACATTAAGTGGTAGGGAAACCTAAACTCAGTAAGGCCATTTATACTTTGTGCTGGGTTCAAACATGCTCCATTTGGCTATTGCAAAGACTTTAATCCATAATGTGTGGGAGTCACAAATTTATGGAATAGATGTAAAGGTTCTTGAAGGATGGATAAGATCTGTATAAATGTCATGATGTGCATTTTTTTAAATCCTCTGCTCTTTAAACTTTAAAACAAAACAGATTGCTGATGTCACAGAGTGGTGAAAAAAACATTGCTGTAGCATTGTGATAGCTATTTATTTACATTTCCCTAAAGCTCTTTATGAATGTTTGGCTGATTTTCAAAAGTTATAATCATCTCAGCTGGTGCTTCTGAATTCACAGATTGACAGCTCAAAGGAGCTATTAAATGATTAACTGCCTTTGATGGGACATTGTGAAAAGAAGTTGGCTGATTAAGAGATTGTGTACTTGAGGCAACTTCAAAAGATTTTGTAGACAATATGGGATCATTTTTGCTTGCTCCTCAAAAACTGTTATTCAATCACAAGATGTGGGTGATATTACCAAAGCCAGCATATATGGCCCACTCATAATTTCCTTTAACTAAGTGATCTGCTTGATCATCCAAAAGGAAGTTGAGAGTTAACCGCAGTGCTGTGGCATATTAGCAAGACCAGGTAAAGACAGGATATTGTTTTTCCCTAAAGGACTTCAGTGAACCAGATGGTTACTTTATAATAACAATCCTGTAGTAAAATGGCCACCATTACTGATACTAGCATTTAATTCCATGTTTATTACTTAACTGAATGAGGACTTCCTGGATTTAAATTGAACAGAATTTAATCCCTAGCTGTGTTTTGAACTCCAGTGGCATAATAGTTATATTACTATTCCCTATAACTAAATCTGCAAAGCAACAATGAGAATATTTCAAAATTGAGATGGTGCAAGTGAGGGAAAATACAACAACATCACCAACAACTTGTTCTGGTCCCTCCATGCCAACACTATAGTTAAAAAAGTCCATCAATGTCTTTAGTTTCTCAGGAGGCTAAGGAAATTCAGCATGTCTGCTGTGACTCTCACCAACCTTTGCAGGTGCACCATAGAAAGCATTATTTCTAGTTGTATCATAATTTGATTTGGCTCCTGGTCTGCCTAAGATCGCAAGAAACTACAAAGTGTAGTGAATGAAACCCAGTCCAGCTTGCAAACCAGACTCCTATACGTAGACTCTGTCCATACTTCCTGCTGCCTCTGAAAAGCAGCCAGCATAATTAAAGATCCCACGTAGCCTGGACACACCCTCTTCCTTCTTCTTCCATAAGGAAAAGATACAAAAGTCTGAGGTCTTGTATCAGCTGACTCAAGAACTGTTTCTTTCTTGCTGCCATTAGAGTTTTGAATGGACTTACCTTATATTAAGTTAATCTTTCTCTACATCCTAGCTATGGCTGTAACACTACATTCTGCATCCTCTCCTTTCCTTCTCTATGTATGGTATGTTTTGTCTGTATAGTGCGCAAGAAACAATACTTTCCGCTGTATATTAATATATACATGACAATAATAAATCAAATCAGATACACAAGGAAATAAATACTCTACAGAGCATGCAACAGACCTTAACAAATCTATTTGTCAATCAGAGAATAACGGAATCATACAGTGTGAAAGAGGTCCTTTGGCCGTTTAAGTCTGCACTGGCACTTGTGAAACACCTGACTTCCCACCTAATCCCATTTACCAACACTTGGCCCATAGCTTTGAATGTTATAGTGCATCATTGCTTATTGACGTACTTTTTAAAGGATGTGAGGCATTTCACCTCTACCACTGCCCAAACAATGCATTTCAGACCATCGCCACCAATGATCCAAAACAACTTTGCAATAGCTTGCTACAGGTCAGCAGCACAGAATATGGTCACCTGTAGCAAGAATACTTGCAGCACACTTGTAGCACAGACATAGTGCACCCATGATTCAAAAGATCACCAATGATGTCAAGCTAATTTCTGGCTAGTTTTACAATATCAAATATATGTAACAAAAAGGTGGTTGATTCTCTGGTCAGTACAATAAGCATTTTTTCATTGTTCCCCACCGAACGTGATAATACATCAGTGTCACTGCATCAATGTATTTTTCAATCTACATGGGTTCTCTGATTGCTGCTGTATGTTTAACCTGAAGCGTTTGGAACATGAGAATCTATCAAATTTTACAGTTTTATGTTGTATCTTGATTCTCTTGCTGAAAAATGGGATTACAATGAAATGACTGTAAGGTTGTGTGAACTTCTATACTGCGTGAACAGCAAAGGTAGACCAGGCTTATAGCCTCCATTTTGTGACATGCTCCACTAATCTGATATTTGGAACAACTAATCAGTTGTATTTTGCTAGATTCCTGCAAATGTGCAGTCAAAGATGTGCGGGTTAGGAGCATTGCCGTGCTAAATTGTCCATTAGTGTCCCAAGATGTGTAGGTTAGAGGGATTAGCAGGGTAAATATACGGGGTTAAGGCAATAGCGCTGAGGTGAGGTTGTTGATAGTGCAGATACGACAGGCTGAATGGCCTCCTTCTTCACTGAAAGGATTCTATGATTCTATGATTTCCCTACATTTGTTCTTTGAGCCCGTGTGTATTGTAGCTAAAACTCTCAGCAAATATATTTAATTACGAGAGGTTGGTGGGCATTTTCTGCAGTTTCATTGAGCACATACAAAGTGACAGTCAAAAGAAATACTTACTGAAACCGCGTGTGGTTGAGTTAGGAGGTATGAGCTTGTAACATTTCACTCTACAAATAAAGGTAAGACTGAGTTAAAATTGGCTCAAGTTTCAATACTCAGCAATAGCCTTTTTAGAGTGTAACAAAGATTGAGCAGCAATATGCTGTACCGCTCATAGACTTGGTTTCTCTGTTTCCAGTTTTATACAGACAGACACTAATATACATATAGGTTTTGCAGGGAATGAAACTGTCCTGACCATTTTAGAACCTCAAAAAAGGCTTCAAAACCTTTTCATCTTATCTGTGGTCACTTCCGTTTAATTGGATGCATTTCAGTCCTTTCAGTTGAACTGCCTGCATTCAGTGAATTTTTTGTCATTGTTCTTCTTGTATAGGGTCCAAAACTATACAGGGAAGGGGTTTAAATAAGCTGCTGCTGTCAAATCCGATGCAGTCAGGTTCCTATCCTGCCAGTGCAAATGTATTTTAATATGCACTGATTTCACAACCATTCTCCCTGGGAATAGTGAATTTGTCTTTACTTTTCACAACACACACACACACACACACACACACACACACACACAGTCTGCTATCAAAACCTGATGTTCCAAACAAGGATGTGAAGTAGTTCCGGAAGTTAATACAGTCAAATTACATTGGGTAATATCGTATCTTCTCAACTTTTAACTACTGATTAATGTGTTTCTTCCAGATAAGGCATTGAAAGCAAAAGTCTATACTCAATATAAATTAATTTAACATTGGGTGGAAATAATTATTACAAATCAATAATTCAAACAAAGGCAAATTCAAACAAATGTTCCACAGTTATTCAATTGTTCAAAAAAACTTTATCAGAAGCCACTTGTACTGCAAAGTTGTGATTTCTGAGATCAAAAATCTTGAATAATAATACATTCTTAATGAATGACCTATTTCCACAACAGCCATCACTTCTATTTTCCAGAGTTTGTCCCCTCATGTTCACAGCTTGCTTCACTAGAGCCTTATTATCTTGTAATTATACATTTGAATTTCACTGGACGAAAGCTTCACTGTGCCTATTTCTTCTTTTCTATTTCTCATCTACATATAGGACCTCGGTGACATCAGCCAAAA
The DNA here is from genome assembly GCA_024679065.1 of Sphyrna mokarran. Classification (NCBI taxonomy): domain Eukaryota; kingdom Metazoa; phylum Chordata; class Chondrichthyes; order Carcharhiniformes; family Carcharhinidae; genus Sphyrna; species Sphyrna mokarran. The sequence goes on from JAGIQG010000015.1 coordinate 42,716,930, forward strand.
ACAAACCAGTAATATCCATGTGTGCACTGGTGATGCCCAGCTTCACTTTACCACTACTATTCTCATCTCTTCCATTGTCTCTCAATTGTTGATCTACTTACCTGGCATCTTGCACTGTATGTGTATAAATTTCCTCCAACTAAAATGGTCAGGACAGTTTCATTCCCTGCAAAACCTACATGTATATTGGTGTCTGCCTGTATAAAACTGGAAACAGAGAAACCAAGTCTATAAGCATATTGCTGCTCAATCTTTGCACTGATTGTTTTCTGTTTCCAGCTCTGACACTAACCCTCTTCTGAGACTAAGCCAGACTGTTTGCAACCTTCATGCCAAATCTGGTCCCACATGAACTTCTGACCACAAAACTGCCCCATTGATAACAGCACCTTATTTCTGTCTGACTCCATCCCGCCTCACTTCATCTGCTACTGAAACTTCATCTAGGCAATTATTATCTCTAGCCTTCAATATTCTAATACTCTTCTGGTGCCCTAGCTAACATTTATCCCCACAAACCTGAGACTGTCCAGTACTCTGCCGCACAAGCTCTAACAAATTTTGTTCACACATCACCATAGTGCTTGCTGACCTCACTCGCAGTTAAGCAATGCCTTGATTTTAAATTCTTATCCTTGTGCTCAAAGCCCTCAATGGTATCCTCCCTCCCTATCTTTATAAGTTACTCAGTCCCAATCTCTGCGATACTCATGCTCATCCAATTCTGGCCTGATTTTAGTTGCTCCATGCCTTCAACTGCTGAGGTACTAAGATCTGGAATTTTCTCCCTAAGTTTCTCCACCTCTTTAATTCTCTTCTCCTCTTTAAAATCTACCTCTTTGTCCAAGCTTTTGGTCACCTGCCATAATCTCTTTTTAATGTGGCTCAGCATTTGATAATGTCTTGTGAACTGCCTGAGGAAATTTCACAATATTAAGGATGCTACATAAATGCACCTTGCTATTGTTTGTTTTAAGGTAGCTACGAAGGGAAATCAATGACATGGTGCTGAGATTCATCCGCTTTAAAATGATTATATGATTCAAGGCTTTAGGTTCAGGAGTTTGACTCTGTGAAATAGTCTAACCATTTGTGGACCTTTGAAGTGTAACAGCTCGTCTCCTGTATCTTTTTGTTGTCTAAAAGCAATGAGTGACTTTGTTGCTATAGAGATTGTGATGAGCTGCTCTTCAGTTACTTCAATTCCCTGATCTGTATCACACCAAGGAATAGCCTGAAATTGCCATTATAAGATGATCCATTGTTTCAGGCTTCAATGCCGATTGTGACACCTATTTATAATTTTGCCAATATTTTCCACAGATATTCAACCTTAGCTATACTCAAATAAATTGTGAAATCCTTCTTATCTCCCAGTTAATATGTCCCAATTAAAAACTGTGTTTAATTGTTCTAATTTTTTTCAGAAGTATAGAACTGCATTTAAGGACTCAGGCAATGAAGGCTATCTTAAAACTGAGGTGGCTCAATTTTCATTATGTAAGGGTATTAGCGGGAATGGAATCAAAGAGGCTGATTTTTTTTTCCTGTTACGAGGTTCCTACTAATTATACACATCTACTGCCTATACCCATGGTGGCACAGTGGTTAGCACTACTGCCTCACAGTGCTGGGGACGTGGGTTTGATTCCTGGCTTGGGTGACTGTCTGTGAGGAATCTGCATGTCTTGCCTGTGTCTGCATGAGTTTCCTCTGGGCACTCTGGTTTCCTCCCACAGTCCAAAAGATGTGCTAATTAAGCACATTGGTTAAATTGTCCTTCAGTGTACCCAAAAGGTCTTGTGATGAATAGTGGATTTTCACAGTAACTTCATTGCAGTGTTAATGTAAAATTAATAAATAAACTTTTAAACAAATATTCATGAATTGCAGTCAAGCTAATGCTTATCCTGTTCAGGGTGGTTATTCCAGCATCTATATTCATATTAAGAGAAGTCATCTTGTTCAAACCTCCATTGCCTTTCTCCTGACAACCTTTACTCCTGGGCTCACTGATCTATCTTGACTCCTGGTGATTAACATTTTCATGCTTATTTTCAAATCTCCTCGTGACTTGGATCTACTTGTCTCTGTAAAAGCCTCCAGCCCCACACCACAGTGAGATCTCTTTACCTCTCTAAAACTGGTTTCTTGTGTATTAACAATTTTAATCACTGTCCTCTCAGTTACATAGCTCATCAGCTCTAAAATTTCTCCCTTAACTGCTCCAGCTCTACCTCTCTCTCCTTTTTTAACTTTCCCCTTAAAATTTGCAAATGGGTTAAACTTATTTTTGCAGAGTGTGTGGAGGAGGTGGGAAAGGTAGTGTTGAAGCAATCAGCACCCATGTAGCTGGTGGCAAAGGATGGTTGCTGTGCCATCTGCAGCATTTTGCAAAATGATCCCACTTGCCATACTTATTGCAGTGTTTACCATGTGTCAAACATGTTCTGTTATGATGGTGAATGTCACTGCAGTTGGGGCAGGGTATGTTTCCTGCCTAAATTCATCACTGATTTTTGTCAGAATGTTCATTTTGCGTGCAGATGCTAATGGCTGTTTGTAGAATTAAATGTTCTGTCTCAGCAGCTGCTTACAGGCCTTTACTATTTACCTAACCTGCAGGGCTATGGACTGTGGCAGGAAGGTCTTACGAGGAAAGGCTGAGGGACTTGAGGTTGTCTTCGTTAGAGAGAAGAAGGTAAAGAGGTGACCTAATTGAGGCATACAAGATGATCAGAGGATTAGATAGGATGGACAGTGAGAGCCTTTTTCCTCGGATGGTGATGGCTAAACGAGGGGACATGCCTTTAAATTAAGGGGTGATAAATACCGGACGGATGTCAGAGGTAAGTTTTTTACTCAGAGGGTAGTAAGGGCGTGGAATGCCCTGCCTGCAGCAGTACTGGACTCGTCATTTTTAAGGGCATTCAAATGGTCATTTGATAGGGTTATGGATAATATTGGAATAGTTTAGGTTTGAGGGTCATTACATTGGTTCCACTGGTCGGCGCAACATCGAGGGCCGAAGGGCCTGTACTGCATTGTAGCATTCTATGTTCTATGAAACCACTGCACCGAGAGGAAACCCATGCAGATACGGGTAAAATGTGCAAACTATGTGGCACTGTGAGGCCATGTGGCAAGGTGATTCCATGTTATTCAAGAGCAAAAGTACCCTACTTATTATTGAGTAATGTTTGAAGCAAAGGGATTGGGATTGAAGTTCCTTTCCTTTCAATTGGTATTTTTCTTCCAGAGTAGATAATCCTCCAAAAATCACTCATGGCATTTAAAGAGTTTTCAGTTGTTACACAAAAGAAGTGGAATCTAAATTTTTAACAGTTCATATTAGGTCAATAAAATAATAAAGTACTGGGAGGCACACGGATTGACCTTTACTCCCAGACCGTGGGGGCAGAGGGCCAGGAACATCTGCACACAGGCTGGATTCTCGAATGTAAGATACAAACAATGGCATTATGAAAGCAGGAACCCAAAGTCACAGAAAACTGTGAATAAGCAGGGTGTCCAGTTCAGCTATCACACAACCCAATCCGTGCTATAAGGCATATCAGAGGGTAGATTTTACAGATGTTTTCAGTGACTCTGCTGATTGCACCTTGGCTTTCTTTGGCACATCTTAATAAGATCATTAGATATAGGAGCAGAATTAGGCCATTTGGCCTATTGAATCTGGTCAACCATTCAGTCATGGTTGATAAGATTCTTAATCCCATTTTTCTGTCTTTCCTCTATAACCTTTGATCCCCTTACCAATCAACGACTGACCAATCTCTGTCTTAAATACATTCAATGACCTGGCCTCCACAGCTTTCTATGGTGATGAATTCCATAGATTCACCACCCTCTGGCTGAAGAAATTCCTTTTCATCTCTGAGGCTGTGGCCTCGGATCCTTATTTAGATGACACTAAAATGCTATCTTTGAGTCAGCAGAATGCTTCCAGGAATCTTTGTGTCTGTGAAACATTCTTAGCTTGCAGAATGGGCTATTCTTGGACTTATTATCATGCACAAGAACAATAAATAAGGAGACAAGAAAAGGCTACTTTAAAACAGACATTTATTTTATTGTGAGCTAATGGAGTCGAAATTACATATGTGAAGATAAGCCTGTCAGTGAACGAGTTTGGAGCAATTATGCAGGGACAGATAAAGTGAGAAATGTAAGGTTGTCAGGATGTTAGAATGGAAGATGTTTTGGACTCGTGCAAGGCTGTTCATGTCACCCAGAGGAATGGTAGGTGCTGCTACTTAGAGTATAGCATGAAGATTTTGTCAAATAAGTGTCTCTTTTTGAGCGTAAACAGCTTGGCAGTGGCAGGGTGGAAATAGGAAATGCGGTGACTGGTTACATACTTATCTTTATAAAGTGCTTTCACTCCTTACAGCGCAGTTAGTCCTTCCTGGTAGCGAAAGAGTTGGGATTCAGTGCTTGAGATTTCAGACTTGATATCCCATTTGATGAAAGGAAGATCCAAGAATTGGTGGCTTGTGCCTTGTAACTTTTAGGAATCTGCTTGGAGGTCTTTATCAGAGAAGCTTTGTGCTTCTTCTGCTTCCTGCCCTGATGTGGTGTAAGGACAATGCTGATATCTAAGTGTACCTGATGGTGCATATCTCAACTGGCATTAAGAGGCATCAATTACCTCTTTTTGAGTTTTGGGATTTGTGTTACTTTCATTGCTGCGTACGATCTGTGAATTTAGATCAATCATAAGAGCAGAAGAGCAGAAGAACATAAGAAGTAGGAGCAGGAGTAGGCCATCTGGCCCCTCGGGCCTGCTCTGCCATTCAATAATATCACTGCTGATCTTTTTATGGACTCAACTCCACTTATTTGTCGCTCACCATAATCTTAATTCTTTTATGTTTTAAAAAATTATCTACCTATCCTTGCCTTAAAATCAGGTCACTGATTATGGATAGTTGAAGTATCAAAATATGAATTTTCATGGATTACGATGAAATAAAATGAACTAAGTTGACTAACCTTGAATAATGAACTTATTGAAAAGTGTGCGTTTGAACAAAATTGGAAATTACAAATCTTTGTCTGTAGCTAAAACTGATGTGCAGGCGTACTAACTTTCTCCTGCACAGTTGGACTCGAAATGTGTCCAAGCATAGAGAAAATGAAAGATTGGATCATAAACAACAATTATGGAAATGTTCTCATTGGAAAAGGAAAGGTTGAGATGACTGTTTATTGGACTCTAAAGGGTCAAACGGTCAGAAAAACACATCAGCTCTCTGATGAAGATTTCCAAGCATTTTCCTAAAAGGTTCAAGGCATCTTCAACAGGACACTAAAACCAGAGGGGATCAATTTAAAGCAGATTCTCTGGGAGACAATGGAAACAATAGTATTGACTAGTTCAAGTGCAAATTAGATATAGTTCAGAAAATATTTTGGAATAAGATGCACAAATTATTTAAAACATGACAGGTGGCAAATGTAGGAATTGGCAAATGGTGCAGTGGGTAGCATCACTGCTGTTGATTCAGAAGCTCTGGGTTTGAGCCCCACACCAGGATATGATGACCAAGGGAAGTGCATTCATAATACAGTCAGCATTAAGTATCAATCTGAAAAGTCCTTCCAACACATCAATGGCAGACAGTAAGAGCAGGTGAGACTCCTACTTAGCCATACTTGATGTGGATTGGCATCCTTCAAGTGATAATCTTCTGACGATAGACTGGTGACCTCTTAGTCTTATTACTCAAAGAGCTCCATGTGATAATCCACAGGATCTGCATGGCAAATCACTGATTGGCTCATAGAATATTGATAATTGGCTTACTAAATGGAGTTTGTATATTGAGTCCTTTATAAAGTCGGCCCTTGAGTGGGTCTATTATTGTATTATCCTGGTTGGGACCTATCTGTGATCACCACAGGCTTGTGGTTTTGCTTTATTTTACTCTATGCAATCAAGCACTGTTCCTTTCCTGCTGACTCCTGGAGTTATTGTACCCCATAATCATTGTCATGGAAGGCTAGTCTTTGATTGTCTAACAATTCCTATTTTCTGATGTGATTTATTCATTCCTCAATTGAAACAATAGTGAGCAATCAAATTGTAGTTATTAGAAGATGTATGTATATTGCGTTAATGCCTTTAGGGAGGTAAGGCATTATGGGAAATAGAGAAGGAGTCATACAAATTTTGAAAATAATTTCATAGATGGCAACACTATAATTGAAAATCTCAAGTGCACGTATTCAAAGATCTTAGTTGTTAAATCAATGCAACCATAATACAATATAGTATTCACCTTTAGGATTTTAAACCTAATCTTGGAACAATAAATCATGCTGCTGCCAGGTCAATTAGACATTACTTTCAAGTCTGAATGCCAGTGACATGAAAATGTTCCTAAGTGCAGGAAAATTATGAATGACAGTGATTTAATGGAAACCAAATTGTTATAATTACCCTTAACTACTTTTGGCAGTGGTAATGAAGGATCTGTACAGAAGTCCCAGAAATATATGACATGGGATTTAGTAGCACAAAACCTGGCTCCATAGAGTCCTGCTAGGCAGAGTACTTGCTTAACTCAGAGAATTTGGTGCAGTGAGGGAAGAGATACTGACCTGGCCTATTGCAGAACAAGGAATGGTCCAAAAGTAGGAATAATAAACACTGAGATGTGGGAACTGATATATAGAGACATTAAAAGATGAACAGGTAAGTGATTGATTGATGATTTTTAAGGTGCCTTGTTTGCATTAAATAAACTAGTACTGGGAAATATAAGTATTATATTAAATTTATAACTTAACTGGTTAAGCTACACGTCATAACTGCAGCTAATCATTGAGTAATATTTCTAAACAAGAAATCTTAACTAAAAGCAAAATACAATAGAGGTGCAAATTAGATGACATGCTGCAGCAGGACTGGAGAATCCTAGCTGCAGGTAGGGTCAAAGAATCTGGCCCTATATATTTAGTAACATTCTTTTTGAAATTGTTATGGCCCTGATTCAAGCAGGAAGCATTTTCACTGATGTCCTGCTGCTGTTCGCACTGATGGGATTTTATGGTCCTGCCGATGGCGTACCCCCGGTATAGGCTTCCCAGTGGCAAGGAACATGTTCAATGGGAAATCCTGTTGACAATGTGGGACTATAAGATCCTGCTGCCAGTAAGCATTGTGCCACTTCCCATTACTGCAAAACTGCAGAAAGAGAGAAAAATTCCACTCTTCTTTAGTCTTCGTAATTTTAAACATTGTATAAACTATATAAATATGAAGTTTCTTTATATCTTGTGATGGTGTCTTAAATATTTAGTAACATTCATTGTGACTTTGACACTACTTCAGACATTGTGAATATTCAGATAGCTACATGAAAGGAAATATTTTAGAACTGTCATAACAACAAATCAAATGCTGATTTTCTGCACAGTCATGTTCAAATCTGGGAAAAGATCTAAAGAATTATAACTTTTCATGCTTCAACAAAAAGTATTGAGAGTGCTGACTTATAACAGACTTTCTTTGTTTTATTGGTCTGTACTAGTTACATGATTATATCATCAATCAAACAACAATGAAACGCTTCTAGCTGTTTTAGTCTCATGTATTGCACCATTCTTTCTCATCTGCCACTAAAGCATCGAACATGGTATACAATTTCCTTTATAGAATAAAGGACACTTTGTACTTGTCATAATATTTATGTCTTGTGATGTCAGCTTGTGTTGGTCCTCTTAAGCAGGGTACTACTGTAAAGTGATAGTAATTTGTGCTTTACAATAAATGACAAGGCAATTTTTCAGTTGCATCTAATGAAATCTCTCTGTGTTGCTCTAATAATAAACACAGGTCCGGAACTTTTGTTCCCCAGGGAGTTGCAGGGACCCTAAAGATGTGCTGAGGGACTGGCCTGAATCTTCCCACTCAAAGAGTGCAAGGGAATTGCCTGGGAAGTTTAAACTTTCAATGGATAATTTACCTTGCACCAGGAAGCATCCAATACTCTGCTCTTAATCAGATATTTTAGATAGTTCCAACGTTCTTTGCAGAATAGTTACCCATGAAAAGTTTAAAGGTTTAAAATCACTTTTAATTCCTGGGTAACTATGGTACTGACCAACTTCTTCCCCTCCCACACATACCCTACTTAGACCTTCTGACTTTATCCCCTACTACACCCTTCTAACTCGCAACTACTCTCCACTCGCAGCAATCCTCCCTTTCCCTGATTACTCTCCCACCTCTGTAATACCCCCTGATTACTATCTCCATCACTATCATACTCATTCTCCATCTTATCCCCACCGATACTACCCAGTGACCTATTCCACCCTCACCTCCATCCAACTCTCCATCTTACCCACTTACCTTATACATTTCCCTTCTCCCTGGCTTCTCAAAGTAATTTGGACATTTAAACTTACACGCTCTATGACAAGTACTGGTATGAAAAACGGGTATGAGGTATGGCATCATTTCACCAAAGCTGCTGTCCTGCATTGAAGAGACCCAGGAGCTGGTATGCTGCATATTGCTCACCAGGCCTGAGTCAAGGTGTCAGGGAAGAAATATGCAGATTGATGTCAGGTAAGAAATGAGCATACCGAATAAGATATGGAAACAGGAACAGAATGACATTCCTACTGTGATTGCCATTCAGTGAAAGCTCAATCTATCCATCCTCTGAAGGTCACCTCTGCTACATTAATATGGTACTGACACACACGAATACTTGTTCATAAATATCCACTCTCAGTCAATACAAATCAAACTATAAATTTGAGAGACACTTTGCTTAGAGGTATGACCCTCAATGGCTCCTTCTAAACCTTAAATCGTACTGAATTGTGAAATGATGGCTAGAATTCTCTGGTCTCATACACCCTGGCACTGCTGCCAACGAGAGCAGAGAATTTGGCTTGTAACAAAATTTCCATTCATTGAAGTGAGACTGGAGAATTCCAGCCATAGGATTTTTAATTTATGGCTGGTGCTTAATGCAAGGTGTATCTTAGTACAGGTGTTGAAGTCTGTATTCAGAATGGCTATTCAGAGGCTGATTGCCACTTTAGTTGCTAGCACTTGTCACGATCTCATAATGACTTGTAGTTTGGGATTAAACTGAATGGGTTCTATTCTCTCTCCACAGATGCTGTCAGATCTGCTGAGATTTTCAAGCATTTTCTGTTTTTGTTGCACGTTATGAGCTTGACTGATTATCTTAAATTGGTTGTTAAGGCAGCTAAATTAAACATCCGATCAGTGCAGGATGAAAAACTTTGCTAACGTGTTTGTCTTTTCAGCAAAAATTTCTTTCTTGAACCAAAATAAAGAGACTTTTTGGTGATCTTGCTCAGCTTTTCTTTTTCTGATGTTCTTCTCGAAGTGATATGAATTTTTTTCTCTCCTAACTGTGCCAGGTGGCACACTAGCAGGTGACAATCATACTTTCATTTGATCAATGAATATCCAATATGGCTCTTTTTTCCACTTTGTTACAGTACAATATTCATGTGCATCTGATCACCGGCTAATATGAGGGGTGAGGTTCTCTGGCCTCCCCTCAGCGATTTCTTTAGTGGTGGGAGGTGATCTGCTGTTTGCTGGTGGTAGAATCTTCTGGTCCCATTGCTGTCAATGGGAAACCATCCAACACCAGCGGTAAACGCATGGCAAAGTGCCACCGGCAGGACCAGTGAATTCACTGGCATGAAATGGCCAGAAAATTCTCTCCCATATTTTGAGTCTGACTTCCAATTATGTCAAGGATCATGGATAAAAAATCTTTAAGGAATCTTACAGCGGAATCTTGTAGAGGTGAGAGAAATCTTGGCTGCCGAATGGAGCACTGACGGGACTTCATGTTATCTTTTCTTGGGAAGTCCCACCATATCATGTGCATCCAAGCAATTGGCTGCCGGGATTACACCTACCTAAGACTTTGGATCATCACTAGTTTCCAGGCCAAAGGCAAATTATTGCAGGAATGAGATTGTTGAGGACAAACAAAGAACAAAGAACAAAACAGTACGGGAAACAGGCCCTCCGGCCCAACGAGCCCGCACCACCACCTCGATGTTCCCACTTCTACCTGTGATCCCTATCTACGTTTATAGATCTATCTGGAACGGAATCACTGGGGAGGGGTGTGGAGAGGGTCTACTGCAAGGGCGGTGGGGCGAGTCTTATCATTTCTCTATCCCCAGTGCTGGGTCACTCACTCAGGCACTGAATGCCTTTGGACAATGGACAACTTTCGTCCCTGGGTGGCCGCGAGCAAGCTTGACAGTTTTTTTTGTCATATTGCCTACATGAAAAGTTAGGGTTAATACCAGGGGCAGTGGGATGAGGCCTTTAAGTGGCCACTTAAGAGTTTCAATTGATGGTGGGGCAAGAAGGCTATCCCCGGTCATTTCTACCATTAACTTAATTGGGATGAAGGTGGGAAAATGACAGGGTTCCCAATTGCCATACTCCTGCCTTATCAAACATCCTCCATCACCAAAATTCCAAAGGAGAGGGCACAAAATTGTGCTCTTGCTTGCTTCTTCTTGCATGCTATCCTCTCTAAAATTTCTTAACTTCTTGCTTTAGCCTCTTAATATTTCCTTTCACTAATTGCTGTCTGGCACTTCCTGTCAGCGCTTTACATTATTGCTTCACCCTCTTCATTTTCCTTGAATCTGCATGCTACCTGTAACTTTCACTTGTCAAGTAATATCATGCAGTGCCTCAGATCATAACTGTGCATGAAACAAATAAAATATGAGGAAAAAAAAACACTAAAATAAAGTTTACTTGTTGCTGTCACAAGTAAGCTTACATTAACATTGCAATGAAGTTACTGTGAAAATCCTCTAGTCACTACATTCTGATAGTTGTTCAGGTACACTAAGGGGGAATTTAGCATGGCCAATGCTCCTAACCAACAAATCTTTGCAGGAGGAAACTGGAGCATCTGGAAAACTCATGCAGGCACAAGAAAATGTGCAGACTCCATCCAAGCCAGGAATCAAACCTATGTTCCTGGCCCTATGAGATAGCAGTGCTAACCACTGTGCCACCATGCCATCCATACTAATGCAAGTCAGGGATTTATTTTGTAAATCCGTCACATTCATTTTGGGAACGAGTGGTTACAGTTTGTTAAAACCTGTTTCTGTCATGGTAACAGTGGGGAAATAATTTAGTTCGGACTGGGGCATCCCTTGCCCACCCTACCACACTATGGGATTCGTTAGATCTCAACTCTATAACATGCTCCTTGGTTTCAAGCTATCATCCCAAGTTTGGTCGATATTGGCCCAAGGACTCCAGAGGAACTTGCCAATAAACAGACTAAAAGACAGACATACATTTTATACACACACACACACACACACACACACACATATATCCTCTTTATTTAACCATCTAATTCTTAAGTCTATGCTGTAAAGGTTAGTAGCCTAAATTTGGCTAACTGGAACATTTCATACCAACCAGTTCAAATTAGTTTAGCACTTATTTTGCCAGAATGGAGTGCACTAAGATACTGAGTGAATTAATGCTTTCCATAGAAGCCAGACATAAAGTCATCATTAACAATTTTTTTGTTAATCTTAGAAACATTAAACATGTTGATATATAGTAGCCAACATTAACTTTTGGAATGAATAACAAAGGTTACAAAGGCAGTTTAATTATGCCAGAATATTTCAGCTTTGGCAGGCTTGTTGATGATAAATTTACAGTTGAGACCAGTGTCTGGTACCAATAGAAATTAGTGAGATTAATTTATGATTGGATTCCTTGGATAGTGGGCAGTGTTAGATAGCCAGCCAATGAAAAGATTCAAATCTCTGTGCTCATAGTTAGCAATGCCTACAGAAACTAAATGACATGTCCTTATAAGCTGGTGTAGTTGCTGGTTGCCTTATCTTCCTCTGGTTTAACAGTGTAATCTTTCTAGGATGTCAGAGTGATAAACCTTCATTTTTAGCAGTGTTATCTGTTTCTCTTGAATGCTGTGTTCCTGGATAATAACATCTTGCTCAGTAGCCAGCTTAAATCTGATTTTCTTTGACCTTAAAAGCAGAAGCCTGTACGTCTTGGTAACTTATCTGCTTATACCTTACAACATGAACTTCTCTCTCAAGAAAATTGATGTGTACTGGTCTACTGAATTAGTAAGTAAAAGGCATACATTTAACAAATGAACGAAGGGAGGCATTCGAAATGTTTCACGGAATGTCCAACCAGAAGGGAATAGACTTTAAAAGAGACTTGCTAAGACTTAGTTCCTCTAGTCCCGTGTGAGGCATTGTGCAAATAAGATGGGCCCTGTCCATTGTAATCCTGTTTGCTTCAGTCAGGTGGCATCCTGATCTTCTTAAATATACTTTCCAGGTTTTGTTTGTGTTGTCCATGTGGTGATGTCCATACTACTGTTCCCTGGGAAGTGAAGACAACTTCAGTTGTCTCTCCGTCACAATGTCCCACAGGCTCCTCTGATCAATCCTCTTTGGAACATTTTCACCTGTCCGTCCATGTGATGTCAAGGGTGTTAAGAAGACAACACTGGTGCAATGCATCCAAGTTATATGCCACCTTTTCTTGTCCACATCCCACTGGTAGAGATTGAGGTTGGTACTACTACAGACATGTAAGTTCATAGCTTTGCGATCATGTTGATGGTATTGGATGCCCAGAACGTGTGGAGCAGCTGGAAGACTAATGCTATTTTGCTGATTCTTGTGAGGAAATCACGTCACCCTCCGTGGAGATGTTTCTTTTTTGATAGGGGAAGTGATTGACACCTTCAATGCTCTGTTGCCCAATTGTAATGGTCGTTATGTTGAGGTCATAATCGTCTTGATCTTCTCATAGCTGATGCATTGACCAATCTTGGCAGCATTACTCTTAGGACTGAATGTCATGTCTTGCAGTGGGTGCGATTCTTCAGCCAACAATGTGATGTCCTCTGTGAAATCCAGGCCCATCAATTGATGGAGTTGCCATGGGGTTCTGAAGTCTCCATCCACCATCACCTTCCTCACCATGAAATTAACACCAAAAGGACAAGAATTCGGGAGAGTATGCAGTCATGCCATTTACTGGGATGATGGTGAAGGATGGTGCCCACGCTTGTATTGATGTTATAGTTACAAACGCAATGTACTCCGGTGTGCCAGACTGTGATATACCAGAGTGACTGACAATGGATGCTGTCAAAAGTCTTCTTGAGATCAATGAAGGTGACAACAAATGGTTTCTGATACTCTGCTCTGTGATATTCCTGCACTTGTTACATGATCTGTCATCATGGAAAACTGCCTGTTCTTTGCGAGTTCTTTACCGACTCTCTCCTTCTGATTTCAATCTGTTGAGGAGCAATGTGCTGGCGACTAAGCTTGATGCTTATAGCAATGTTACATCTCTCCAGTCATTGCAATCAGTGAGGTTTACTTTCATCAGTAGCTTGATGATTATACCTCACCTTTAGTCATCTGGAATGCCCCCTGCAGTTCAGATCTTGTTGAGCAGATCCGAGAGCTCTGTTGTGACGGTGTTCTTGCCAGTTAAATATCTGAAAAATAACCACCAGAATTCTCCGATCTTTCATGCTGGTGGGATTCTCCAGTCTCACCTGCCCATGGGTTTCCCACTGGTGTGGAGTGATGTTAATGAGAATTCGCATTAACAACGATGGAACCACAGAATCTCACTGCAGCAAACAATGCACCACCTCCTGCCTGCAGGAAACACACAGCTAGGAGACTGGAGAATCTCACCCAACATCTGCAATGAAATGGGAAAAGTGCACTGGAATGGGATTCAGTAGAAATTCGCTGATAGCCTGTACCAGAGCAATGAGTCAAATGCTCATCTCTTGTTTTGCAAAATTCTACTTAATAAACAAGCAGGTTTTTAACTTAGAAATAAATTTACTTCCTCCTTCATTTTTACAAACATTGCAGGATTTTGTAAATTATCTTAGCATTTGCATGTAACTCGTTTATTTACAGGTTAAAATTGTACAGCCTCATGGCTGCAACCAGCTCCAGGGATGTCTCTGAGTACAAGCACCCAGGGTTATCCCTTAAACTCTTGCTAATTAGTTTCCTGGGTCATGTGATCCTTACTCTGCAAATTGATCCTTAAAGGGACAATCACCAAGGTTTGATATAGAAGTATTGGCTGCGATTCTCTCAAATTGAAACTAAGTGCCCATGCTGGTGAGAAAACTGGAAGGTTTTCCACTGACACTGGAAGCATCTGTCAGGTAGGATTGACCTACCTAATAAATGAATATTCATGCATCCAAGCAACTAACTGGCAAACACATTGTTGAAAGATCGTTCCAATCTCTGCATTCCCCCCTCCCTAAACAATGAAATGGATGACCATTAACATTTCAACAAAAAGGGGCATTCTGCCCCTACTCACAAATAATAGGTTGTCCTCCAAACCATGCAGGCATGAAGGTGACTGACACCTCCACACATCCCCTTGCTCCACTCAGACCGCCCATTTAACCTCCTTCCCCATTCAGACATCCACTCAGTCCGCCTCTCCATCTGACCGACATTCAACACTGCCTTCCCCACTCAGACCTCCACTTGGCCCTCCTCCCAATTCAGATCCCACATCAGGTGCTGCATCTTGGCAGTGCCAATGGTTCACTGTGCCATGGCACCATGGCACTGACAAGCTGGCCTGAGTCAAAGAGGAAGGTCCAGTGGCATTTGCCCCTCTGTTACCACCAGACTGCAGAGAAAGAGTCCCCCAAGGGTCCTGAGGATGGGTGGGCTTGGGTGGAGCCCTCTGGGATGGGGGTTTTGTGGCTGGACTAGTCCTTCTAGCCCAGTCAAACCTGAAGATCACCATTAGCATGGTGATTTTAGACAGCTCAGTGATCAACATTTCCATTCCTGCCTGTCAACTGTGAACATTTTGAAATGATGTGATCACTTTAATCTCCATGCTCCCAGTCACCTGGCAGGCTTTTAAATCACTGCAGCAGTCCATCCTGCAGCATGGATTTCCCTTCCCCTCTGTCAAAAGCTGCAGGTGTGAGCAGATCTCTTTGAGGTCCCCTGACAGAGAGGGATGTCAATTTCACCAGGTGAAGGAGGGTTGCCTTCTCCATAGCTTGCACTCAGCCCCATCTAATCACAGAGCTTTGATCTGAAGTCTTTGAACTTCCTAGCAAGCTGATACGTTTAAAACTCCCTCTATTACATTGCAAATCTTTGATCACAATCAATTTTAAAATGCAATGCTTTGAAATAAGCTTCCACTGACAGCTGAATGGATTTCTACTGAGCCTCCAGTCATCTGTGTTTATTTTCATCTGCCTTCACACTTGAATGTATTTCAAGTAAGCCCATGCTCCTAACTGCAATGTTTGCATAGATTCTAAGCCTGATTGACAACAATGTTTCTTCAAAAGAAAAACATGGTTTAACTTTATCTTTTGTGGACCACTCTTCAGTGCCAATTAGTGCCGGAGTACCGGCACTGCCAATGAGCATGACATGAAGGTGGGCCTGAGTGGACGGTATGAGAGGGAGAGGGTGGTAAGTGGGGGCTCTGAGGGGAAAGTGTAACTGAAGGATGTCTGAGGAGGGAATCAGGCTGGGTCACCCTCAGGCTATATGGTGTAGTGCGGTGGTGAAAGTGGTGATGGTGGTGGCGGCGGTGGTGGGGGTGATGGTGATGGTGGGGGGGGGGGGGGGGGGGGGGGGGGGAGGCAGGGGCGGTGATGGTGGTGACCCAAAACTTGAATAGTGAGGGGAAGGTTGTCCTGCTTTGCTGATGGGTTAATGGTGCTCCCCTCGTCTCGGGGACAAGAACATCAGCACTACAACCTGCCCAGTGTATTTCCCATTGGAGAGGTGGGTGTATGGGAGGGGGAAGGGGTGCTAGTGAATGGAGCACCCATTCACCTGCTAATTGTATTACAATCAATGCATTTTCATAATTACCAGGTTGCCATTGGCAATGGGCAAGAAACCAGAAGGGGCCGGTGGGGCCAGCTGGAAGCATCAGGATGGGTTTGGTATCTGACAACAAACACATTTTTTTTGTCCAACGTGCTATTCTCCAGGTCATCACAGTTCTCAGCAGCAGCTAGCGGGCCTGAGAGACTCCCCGCCTCCACCCACCTCCCCACTCCCATTAAGTTGAATGATATTTGATACATATCTTGTTTCAAACTCTTTTGAAATGTTATGATCTTGCTAGGGACTATTAATGTTTAAAGAAGAAATCTGAACATTTGGTACCAAACTGACTGAAAATCCCATGCTTTGAAACAAAAATAAGCTTCATTGTACATAAAGATTAAATGAAACAAAACAAACACCATTAACTTAACACAATACTTTACAAAGGTTTATGTTATAAAAACACTGTTCTACTTTTTCTTTCCCCCACCTCCTCACTCAAAAATCCCCCTGTCTTCCAAAAGTTTAATTCACTTTTTCTGAGATCAATCCAAAGGAATGCCTCAGCCCTTTGGAATTCACTTTAATTCCCCTCAGTACTCCAACAGTCCTCGGGGGTAAGGTTCCAGGAGGGTCCTTCCATTAGCTTTTTGGGCTATGTGGCCCTCTACCTTTTCTTCATATTTCCTTTAATGGAAACCATAATGAAAGATGTGCAATCCTTTCTGTACCTTCAAAAGTTCAATGCCTGGAGGAATTGCTCAAGAAAAACATCAACTTAATTTTGTGCACAGCAAAATATAAGAGCAGAAGTTCTGGGAATGGACAGGATGATAGTCAGCATCCGAAGCAGAAAATAGGATTACATTTTGCCTGCATCTTGGTCAGGTCCTATTTAATCTGTTTTTCTCTTCATTTTCTGCTTGCTGTCCATTCATATTTTCTTCCAAATGAGCTGAGTTGTCCAATTCTCCTTTAGAAAATCTATATTAAGCAACAAATGTAAGACAGGTGTTATATAACCGTTCTGGCTGGAAATAATTGTTTTATCTAGAAGTAAGAGGATAATAATGAATTCCCACGGTAGTATTGGATGGATTTGCTAGCAGCAGATATTGGACTGGGAATAGGACCTCTGTTAATCACTTAAGATGGATCCACCATGTCATGCATTCTTATATTGTCAGGTTTAAACTCAATTAGAATCAAAGAACCTCTATAGTACAGGAGACCATTCAGTTCATCGAGTCTGCACCAGCTCTTCCAAAGAGCATGATCTAGGCCAGCCCACTTTCCCACCTATCCCGCACATCTTGGGGCACTGAGAGGCAATTTATCATGACCAATTCACCTACCTTGTATATCTCTGGACTGTGGGAGGAAACTGGAACACTCCACACAGACAGATACCTACAGCCGAAATCGAACCCAAGTCTTCGGCGTTGTGTGGTAAAACTGCTAACTGCTGTGCCATGGTGTCACCCCAATTATTAACATATTGTTTATTAACCATGATTAGCCTTGGTGGCACAATGGTTAGCATAGCTGCTTCACAGTGCCAGGGACCTGGATTTGATTCGCAGCTTGGGTCACTGCCTTTATGGAATTTACACATTCTCTCCACATCTTTGTGCGTTTCCTCTGGATTGTCCGGTTTACTCTCACAGTCCAAAATATGCGCTGGTTATGTGCATTGGCCATGTTAAATTCTTCTTCAGTGTACCTGAACAAGTGCCCAAGTGTAGTGACTACGGGATTTTCACAGCAACTTCATTGCAGCAAGTAAGTCCACTTATGACACGAATAAATAAACTTAAACTTAAACTCTGTACTTAAACTCTGATCCCTCTGTACCCAATGTGATATGCAACATTGCTTTGGATGTATTAATTGAATAGATTTAAAAAATGGCTCCTCCAATTTGCAAAGCTCAACGTAAACTCGAGGAACAGCACCTCAACTTTCAGTTAGATACTTTATAAACTTCTGCACTCAACACTGAGTTCGAAACTTTCATACATAAATAAGTGTTCCTATTTTGTTCCATTTTGTTTGCTTGTTTCAGTTTTTTGTTTCTAATTTTTGCACCCCTGTTTGTGGCATGTCTTTTATTTCTTTGTTTCTTTTCTTGCTCCGTCGCCATTCCCTTTGGCTCTGTTAGACAAAGTCTTCTATCATTCAATTGCTTTTGGCATTCACCCTATCACAGACCTTTATTATGATCTTTCAACACTCGTCCCTCGCTCAAAACCTCTCACATTTCTAAAGTTTCCCAATTCTGATGAAAGGTTATTGACCTGAAACACAAACTCTCTTTTTTCTCCACTGATGTGCCTGAACTGCTCAGCAGTGCCACCATTTTCTGTTTTTGTCTCCAATTAGTAATGTTCGGTGATGCAAGGGCTGACAGAAAGGAGGGAGCCTGGACAAATGATAGCAGGATGACATTAATCAAGATGTTCAAGGTACCAAATTTAATCAGCTGGAGGTCAGTAGTCTCTTGCCAGAAGATTAGTGTGACAAATGCTAATGAATTGCGTACCAAGAGTATTATCAATAAGCCACAGTGCTGCTATTGTTGATAGATGCTTTTCCCAACCTTTCTTGGATTCTCAACTCTATAAATATTGATAGAAAAGAATCCCTACAGTGTAGAACGAGGCCATTCAGTCCATCAAGGCTGCACCAATTACAATCCCACCCACTATCCCCATAGTCCCACATATTTACCTAATCCTTTGATGCTAAGGGGCAATTTAGCATGGCCAAGCCACTTAACCTGCACATTTTTGGATTGAGAGAGGAAACTGAAGCATCTGACGGAAGTCCATGCAGACACAGGGAGAATGTTCAAACTCCACACAGACAGTCACCCAAGTCCAGAATTGAACCTAGGTCCCTGGCGTTGCGAGACATCAGTGCTAACCAATATGCCACAATGCCGCACATCTCTAAGTGCTGTTCAAAAATCCAGCTGGGGAATGCTGCCACATAGAAAATTACAATGTCCTTTCATACTTCCAGTGAAAGATGTCTTGACAAGCAACCCACCCAACGAGGTGGAATTATCAAAGGAGAATCTCCTCAGGCTGGTGTCTGGAGACATGGCTGCTTGGTTAAGGACAACTGCAACCAGTCTGTTTTCCACATAAATGGACAGACAGATAGTTCTCCTTGGATTCTTCCGATCTGTCACCAAAGTAACAGAAGGACAATTTCCAGAAGAGTTTGCCCCCCCTGAATTCCTGCACCACCAACTGAAATCACAAAAAGAATGTCGGCAAAATGCAAAACTCAACGTGGTAAAATTGCGGAAAAATCTGCTGCACAAAACTCAAATCAAAGCATCCTTAAGATCTCAGTTTCTAACATGCCATTTCAAAATGGTCCACTTTATATTGGTTGCAAAACACATTAACAAGAGCAATGTGGAAATAGCACCTTTGGTCAATTTGAGTATGTTTCAATAAATGCCATTTCCTTAATGAAGCTGTTGCAGATTTTATACAGATTGACATAATGGAATGAGATTGATTTCAGCATAAAGTTGAGAACATGCAGGAAGGACTTTGTGGCCAGATTTCACAAGTGAAGGTTATGGCTGGAGTTTTACTATCCCGCCCGCTATAGGAATCAGAACAGGCAAGGGGATGGACATGGAGAAGTCCATTGACCTCGGATGAATTTTACAGTTTTGGGATGCGTGTAGTCATAAAATCCAGCCCTACAAGTCCAGGACTTATGGGCCTGAGGGAAATTTGCCCTGAATAACAGCAATTAAATATTTTTTGTCGAAGGAGGAGCAGGAAAAATCTAGACCCAAGCCTTTTTGTTCCAAAAATGACAAACCTTGAGTCATTCCAAGGCCTCGGGACTTCACATTCTTAAGAAATGGTTTAATTGGAGCCCTTGCCCATGGCCCACCTGGGATTTGTCAACACATAAACAGAGGCAGATGTACTGATAAATCAACACTTTTTTACCCTGCTTTATTTGTAGCTATCCCTATCAGTCTGTTTAGTAGTGTAGCTCGCCAAGTACGTCAAATCACTCCAATATGGCAGTACCCCGGACATTGCTCGATCCCACTCTCACATGCCAAATACTGTTCACCCTTTCCCACACTCCCTCCCATACCCCTTCCCACATCCCAACATTCTCACCCTTCCTATACCCCATCCCAAAGCCTCTTTCACACCCCAACACTGCTCACCCCTCTCACACTCCCTCCCACGCCCCTTCCCAGGCCCCAACAATACTCACCCTCTTCCACAGCTCTTCCCAAACACTTTCCCATACCCCAACACTGCTCACCCCTTCCACACTCCCTCCCATGCCCTTTTCCCCATGCCAACACTGCTCACCCTCTCCCACATCCCAACACTGCTCACCCTCTCCCAACCTCTTCCATAACCCTCCCCCATGCCCCATCACTGCTCACCCTCTCCCAAACCTCTCCTATACCCTGTCACTGCTCACTCTCTCCCACACCCCTTCCCAAAAACTTTCCCATATCCCAACACTGTTCACCCCCTCCCATACTCTCTCCCACGCCCCTTCCCCCATGCCAACACTGCTCACCCTCTCCCACACTCCCTCCCAAACCTTCTCCCATACTTCAACACTGCTCACCCCCTTCACAGACGCCAATACTGCTCACCCTCTCCCAAACCCTTGCCTACATCTCCTCTGACATTCCAGCACTGTTCACCCCCAGCACTGTTCACCCTCTACATAAACAGTAGATTTTCTTTAAGCTTAATGAAAACCTTCCAATATGTCTGAAACTCACCTGTTCAACCCAAAATAAGATAATCATTTGAATTATGAACAATTCCTTTCCTTTTCATAAACTAAAAGTGCCCTATTCTCTTCAATTGTACTTCCTGTGAGTGTGTTTTTATGTGTAACCGTGAGTAGGTGCTGTAGCTTTTAATTTTGGGGTGAATGATTAAGTACAGTATTTTCTGTCTTTACTTAAACCCCCATACCGAAGGGCTTTAAGACCTAGACACATATTCCTTTCAAAAATTCACTGATGATAGACAACTGGGATTGTGGTAAGGATTTCAGAAATTCTCTCCTGCCCTGTTTGTAATAGCAGACGCAGGAAGAATGATGAGAAAATGAAACTTAATGCTAATGAACAAGATAGTGAATATTAATGGAGAAATTTGAAACTGTTGTTTTCATTTTATAATGCTGTGTGGTAACAGCGATTTAGTAATTTGCAAATTAATGTCATCCTGTGGTATTTTTAGAACATGCTGACTTGTATGAAAAAACCTAAAATATCTCCGAGTGTGTTTAGCTGACTATTCCAGCCTGTGTGATTTGGATTGTGCCTGGCACAAATGCTAGAATTATCGGGTAAGAATATATGGAGCCCTGGAGGCATTTGTCACACACTACTTTGGTTTGACAGCTCATGTTGTGCAACTGAGTGTAAAAAGTAGGTCTCACAGACCTTTGAGACATTTTAAATTTAAGTCCTGAGATGTTGCCAACTACACTCTCTGAGTATTTTGAACTTAACTGCTTGAAGAGACGCTAATGGGTGTAGAACTAACTCCATTCTGAAGCATTCTACTGGGCATTGCAATACATGTGAAGTGTCTGACCTATTCCATTTTGGAAGTTCTGATCTTTTTGTTGTGATTGATTTATGTTTAAGAACTGTGTTATAAAACAGAGTGAATTCACAAAGGAAGTCCACAGCCTGCAGGCATTGAATATATGTTTGATGCCAGGCAAGACAGTCTGCGGTTTGTCGTAGTTCACAGTTTATTACAACAAAGATTGAACGTTTCCAGTTTCCAGTTCATTAACCAGGAATTTAAACAGTTTATTACATGTGCTGGAATTTTACCACCTCGTCCTCCCGAGGCTTGTAAGATCCCAACTCTGGGGTGGGCATGCCGATAAAATTCCAGCCATTGTCTCAGTGATCAACTGAGATTCACAGAATTTAGGGAGCTGGGAGATAGATTAAAAAACAGACTCAGGAAGTAGTAGGGGTGAGATTCTCCAGCCTCTCAGCCCTGTGTTTCCTGCCAGCGGGAAGTGGCATGATGTTTGCTAGAAATGGGATTCTCGGGTCCCATCTCTGCCAATGGGAATTCCCATTGACCTAAAAGTTTATTTATCATCACAAGTAGTCACAAGTTACATTAACACTGCAGTTAAGTTACTGTGAAAATCCCCTAGTCCCCTGTTTGGATACACTGAAGGAGAATTTAGCATGGCCAATGCACCTAACCAACAAGTCTTTCAAACTGTGGGAGGAAACTGGAGCATCCAGAGGAAACTCATGTAGACATGGGTATGTGAGCAGACTCCACACTGTGAGCCAAGCTGGGAAGTGAACACAAGATCTTGGCTCTGTGAGATAGCAGCGCTAACCACTGTGTCACCCAATGCCGGTGGTAAACCCACAGGCGAGGGTGCACAGCCAGCGGGACCGTAGAATCCCGCTGGCATGAATGGCTGGAAAATTCCAGCTGTAATCTCTGGATTACTTCTGATGCCACATGTTAGTGAGTTGAGAAATAAAAGGCTAGTCAGAATGAATGTGCGGCTGGAGAGGTGGTGCAGGGGGGAGGGTTTTAGATTTCTGAGACATTGGAACAGTTTTTGGGGACAGCTAGACTTGTACAAGGCAGGCAGGTTGCACCTGAATTGAAATGGGACCAGTGTCCTCGCAGGGAGGTTTATCAGTGCTGTTGGGGATGGTTTAAACTAACTTGCCATGGGAGTAAGATCCTCAGAGAAGGTTCAGCAAGAGGAGATGCATTGCAGAATTAGAAGAGATTGCAAGGAATCAGGAAGGCTTGGAAATTATAGGCCAATCAATGCACAAGGAAATTTGGCAAGATTGGCTGGTATTTATTTTAATGCAAGGAGTTTGATGAACAAGATTGATGACTTGAGGGCTCAAGCGGGAATGATTTCAATGCTACCACTGAGACGTGGTTGAAAGAAGGGCATCATTAGCAGCTCAATATTGCAGGATATAGGGGGACAGGGGAAGTCGGTAAAAGAGGAGTGACTGTAGCAATTTTGATCAGGGGATCAATTACACCAAAGGAGAGATGGCATCTTAGAAGGCTTTTTAAATTAAGCCATATAGGTAACATTTAAATAACAAAAAAAAGGAGGAATCACCTTGCTGAGCATGTTCTATTTACTCCCTAATAGTCGAAGAAAAATAGAAGACCAGACCATAGAATCATAGAATCCTACTTTGCAGAAGATGGCCAATTGAAAGCTCCAGGGACCTGAGTTTGATTCCTACCTTGGGTCACTGCCTGTGTAGAGTTTGCACATTCTCCTCGTGTCTGTTTGGGTTTCCTCCAGGTGTTCAGGTTTCCTCTCATAGTCCAAAGATATGCAGTTAGGTCGATTGGCCATGCTAAAATTGCCCCTTAGTGTCCTGAGATGTATAGGTTAGAAAGATTAGTGGGTAAATATGTAGAGATATGGGGGTACACTCTGGGTGGGACTGTGGTTGATATGGACTCAATGGGCCAAATGACCTCTTTCTGCACTGTACGGATCCTATAAAATTCAATGAATCTGCACCAACCACAATCTCTCACAGGCCCTATCCCCATAACCGTATGCATTTACCCTAGCTAGTCCCCCTGACATAAAAGGGCAATTTAGCATGACCAATCCCCCTAACCCACACATCTTTGGGCTATGGGAAGAAACCGGAACACGCGGAGGAAACTCAGGCAGACATGGAAAGAATGTGCAAACTCCAGAAAGACAGTGACTCAAGCTGGGATTTGAACTCAAGTCACTGGTACTGTGAGGCAATACTGCTAACCACTGTGGCACCATGCCGGTATAGGCAAATTTCAGTGAAGAGTAAAGTAATAGGGTAGTGATAGTAGGTGATTTCAACTTCACCAACATTAACTGGGGTAGTCATTGTGTGAAGGGTGTAGAGAGAGCAGAATTCTTAAAATGCATCCAGGAGAACTTTGTAAGCCAGTATGTAAAAGGTCCTACAAAAGAGAGGCAGTTCTGGACTTAATTTTCGGTAACAAAGCTGGGTAAGTGTTGGAACTACCGGTGGGGGAGCATTTTGCAAACACTGATCATAAATCCACTAGATTCAAGATTGTTTTAGAAAAGGACAAGGATGGGCTAGAAATTAATGTTCCAAACTGGGGGACAGGCTGATTTTAATAAGACCAGATGTGATTTGCCCAGAGTGGACTGAGAAACAGACACTTTTATATAAATCTGTGACAGGACAGTGGGACACAGTGAAGAAGGAAAATAGGGAGTGTACAGGACCAATATGTTCCAATAAAGTAAAAGAGTGGGACCAACAAATCCAGTGAATCCTGGATGTTGAGGAGTATATAGCATTGGAGGAAAAGAACAAGGGAGGCTCATGATAAACATTGAGGGCTCAAAACAACACAAACCCCAGACGAATATAGAAGATGCAAGAGGGAATTTAAAAAAGAAATAAGGAGAGTGAAAATGGGACATGACAGGATACCGGCAGGTTGAATGAAGAAAAATCTTAAGTTGTTTTACAATTACATAAAGGGAAAAAGGATAATTAGGGAAAGGGCGAGTGTTTGGCCCATTAAGAACCACAGTGGTAATTTGTGTGGAGCCGGATGATATACATAGGGTTCTAAATGTATACCCTATATTGGTATTCTGTAGTGAGAGAATGATGTGGATATAGAAATCAAGGAGAAGGACTGTGATACAAATAAAGAAATTAACAAAGACAGAGAGGAAGTTCTAAGTGGTCTGACAAGCTTAGGAATAGATATATCTTCAGGACTGGATGAAATATATTCCAGGCTGTTGAATGAGACGAGGGAGGAAGAAGCAGGGGCACTGGCAATAATTTTCAATTCCTCTTTGGCCACAGGAGAGGTGCTGGAGGTCTATAAGACAGTCAATGTGGTACCATTATTCAAGAAAGGAGGAAAGGATAAACCAAGAAATTACAGACCACAGAGGCTAACCTCAGTGGTGGGGAAACTATTGGAAGCAATTCTGAGAAATGGAATTAATCTGTTTTTTGGAGAGACAGGGATTAATCAAGAACAGGCAGCAAGGTTTTGTTAAGGGGAGGTAATGTCTGACCAACTTGATTGAATTTTTAAAAGAGGTGACCAGGTGTGTAGATGAGGGCAATGCATTTGATGTAGCCTTCTTGGATTCCAGCAAGGCTTTTGATAAAGTTCTACATGGGAGACTAATAGTGGAGTTAAGAGCCCATAGAATCCAAGGAAATTTGGCAAATTGGATTCAGAATTAATTGAGTGGTAGAAGGCAAAAGGTGGGGATGGTTCAGAAGTGTTTTTCAGAATGGAACACTGAATATTGGGGTCCCACAGGGATCAGTGTTGCAGCCTTTGTTACTTGTGATTTATATAAATTATTTAGACTTAAATGTAGCAGGGTTGATTAGTAAATTCACAGACGATATGAAAATTGGTAGGGTGGTAAATAGTGAGGAGGATAGCTTTAGATTACAGGAGGATATAGATGGGCTGGTGCGATTGGGCTTGTCAGCGGTAAACGGAATTCAATCTGGATAAATGTGAGCTGATGCACTTGGGCAGGACAAATGAGACAAGGGAATACATATTGAATAGCAAGACCCGGGGAGCAGCAAGGATCAGAGGGATCTTGGTGTGTCCCTTAAGGTAGTAGAACAGGTGAGTAAAATAGTTAAGAAGGCATATGCTATACTTTCCTTTATTAGCTGAGGCTTTGAATTTAAAAGCAGAGAGATTATGTTGGAATTATATATAACATTGACTAGGCCCCAATTAGAGTATTGTCTGCATTTCTGGAATCCACTTTATAGAAAGGATGTCATAGCATTGAAAGAGGTTCAGCGAGATTTACCAGGATGTTGCCTGGACTGGAGAGTTTTAGCTTTGAAGAGAAATTGGATAGACTGGGGCTTTTTTCCTTGGAGTAGAAGAGCCTAAGAATGGTGGAGGGAGGTGGGAGCAAGACTGTGAAGTGTACAATTACAAAGAGCATAGATAGAGCAGATAGGAAGAAACTATTTCCCTTGGTGAGGAATCAATGACCAGGGGGAACAGATTTAAGGTTCAAAGAGAATGTGAGGAAAATCTTTTTCACCCAGAGGGTGGGTGGGAGTTTGGAACTCACTGCCTGAAAGAGTGTGCTGGTAAAGACCCTCACAGCATTTAAGAAATGGAATTAGAGTAGTTGGGATGTTTGCCTTTGACAAGCACTGCCATGATGGGCTGAAAGGCTTTTTACTGTGCTGTCAAGCTCTATAACTCTATCATTGGCTATCTCTAAATGCCCTAATTGCAGCTACTAAGCTTTGGTTAGTAGCTGCATCCGAAATGCATCTATAAAAGTCTAGATGGCTAATAATCCCAGTAATATACAACAAGCCATGGAATGATAATTGCTGATTTGATTACAATCCAAAGAGTTTACTAGAGCAACCAAATGTTCTCACTTTGTCATTTTGTAGTATAATCAATATTCTATTTAGCAGCAGTTAAATAGCTTTCAAAATACATAAGTCTCAGAGACTCAGATCATCGAGGGTAGGGGGTGAGGACATTGGGGAATGAAATGATCCAATGAATAAGAAATGCAATAGCTTCCTCAAAATAAAAATATTACTTTCTTTTAAATTGCAGACAATCTTTCAGGCATTCATCATCTTATTTAATTGTAGTAATTATGTACAATAGATGTGGTATAAAATATAAGAAATGTACAAATATTTTAATGTGGCAACACACGTAAAGAAAAATATTTCTTGCCACTGATTATCTATTCCCTTACGTACAACTCTTGCAACATATTTCCATCTGCAAAATTATGTAGATAATTTATTCCATACAGCAATAATATATTGTATTGTTGTATTAAGTATTCTTGGACTGTTGACTGTTGCTTCATTTAACAACATTATCACAAAAGAGTTTAATTATATAAATGGAAAGAATGACAAATGGCAAATTTTTTTTTACAGCAATTATAGAATATAGTTTCTGGTCAAGACACAGCAAACTTGTAATTTCTCTCCCTAAGATCTACCCATGTTTCTAAGCTGTCTACTACACAGTAAGTCCCTGTTTAATGCTGCCCTATTTAATATTGTTTTGATTTAACATCGGTAAGTTAATGGGGCTATATCCTTTTTAACATTGCGAGATTTGTTTTAAAGACCTTTCCCACTGACCTGACATAGGGTTGCATGTCTTGACTGGTATGGTTTTGAGCAGTCTTTCCCTTGGCCAACCCTTTTTTGCTGCCCTCCCACTTGTGCCCTCTTCTGCTCCCTGGGCTTGCATAGCTTTCTCTTGTTCCATGAACAGCATGAACCATTCCCTCATCGCTTTAGAACATAGAACATTACAGCACAGAACAGGCCCTTCGGCCTTCGATGTTGCACCGACCAATATAAAAAACAATGCCCCTCCAAACTAAACCATTCCCTTCTCTTCCATATACTTATCAACTAACCTCTTAAACGCCACCAAACTTGGCGCATCTACAACTGCTGCAGGCAGGGCATTCCACTCCCGAACCACCCTTTGGGTAAAGAACCTACCTCTGATATCCGTCCTATAACTATCACCCCTTAATTTAAAGCTGTGTCCCCTCGTGCTAGCTTTCTCCATCCTAGGAAAAAGGCTATCACTGTCCACCCTATCTAAACCTCTAATCATCTTATATGTTTCGATCAGGTCCCCTCTTAGCCTCCTCCTTTCTAACGAAAACAACCTCAAATCCCTCAGCCTCTCCTCATAAGACCTGCCCTCCATACCAGGCAACATCCTGGTAAACCTCCTCTGTACCCTCTCCAATGCCTCCACATCTTTCTTATAATGTGGGGACCAGAACTGCACACAATACTCCAAGTGCGGCCGCACTAGAGTTTTGTACAGTTGCAACATGACGTTGCGGCTCCGAAATTCAATCCCTCTACCAATAAAAGCCAAGACTCCATATGCCTTCCTAACAACCTTCTCGACCTGACTGCCTACTTTCAGGGATCTATGCACATACACACCAAGATCCCTCTGTTCATCTAGACTACTAAGAATCCTACCATTTGCCCTATACTCTACACATTTATTATTCCTGCCATAGTGCATTACCTCACACTTTTCCACATTAAACTCCATTTGCCACCTCTCGGCCCAGCTCTGCAACTTGTCCAAGTCCCTCTGCAAACTATAACACCCCTCTTCACTATCTACCACTCCACTGACTTTAGTGTCACCTGCTTTACTCCTCTGGACCCTTGCTCTTTGGTGAACTAAGGCTCTGAGATATGCTGCTGCTCACCTGAAAGGGTTCAGGAAGAGGAAGCAGCGAATGAGAGCATAAAACATTGATCACTGATTATCCTTGCGGAGCCTTTCCTTTCACAAACTTGGTCCTCCAGCTTCACATCAGATCTGGATTTGAACATTGAATGGGAATACAGGTTCAGAAGGCTCAGCGAGAGGAAGGTCTGCAGTAACCAGGGAATGGGATGTGTGGTGAGTGGGAACTTCAGGAAGCAGGGTCAGTGGCATTATCAGTGAGTGGGTGATACATAAATACAAGGTCACCTTTTCAATTCTAAAATTTATTTTAGTTTAAGAGCAATTTCATTTACCAAAATAGGAATGTAACAATAAATAAATATAAGTAAATACTTCTTCTTCTGGGACATAATGCTTTACAATTTTAGTTCTGATGAGGAAAGACCTAGAGAAGTTAACTACAGCTTTGACATGGGTTCGAAGATGAAAATGTAATTCATTTAAAGTTGTTTTACCTGAAATTCATGAATGTAACTATACCTTTAAGTAAGCCTTAATGTAGCTTTTCCTCCCTTCACACAATTTGGCTAGTTTTTATTTAATAATTTGATGTACTTTTATACATTCATGTCATGTACAAAAAGCTACAAATTGTGACATCAGGTGTTTGGAGTACAATTTGGGATCTGCCTGTTCTGGAGGAAGGCAGTTTGTAAATTTGGTGCTGCCATGTCATTTGTATTGCTGGACTGAGCAGCTTCTGCACTGTTGGTGCCATTGCGTGCCAATAGCATGTGGTTCACCTTGCCTTCTGTTCTTAAGGACCATCTGCCCCTCTTCTCAAGATCCTAAACTGAACGACTGGAAGCTGTTGCTGAATACAATTCCTGCAACTCTAAACAAGTGAAATGGAATACCAGGGTAGAAAAGGGACATAATAGTCATAGATGCAGCAAAGAGCAAAGAGCAAAGAGCAAAGAGCAACACCGCACGGGAAACAGGCCCTTTGGCCCAACGAGCTCGTGCCGCTGTTCTAATGTCTTAATGACATATAGGGACAATTTGTTACCCAATCAGCCTCAGAGCACATTTTTGGGATGTGGGAGGAAACCGGAGCACCCGGAGAAAACCCACGCAACCACGGGGAGAACGCGCAAACTCCCGCAGACACAGGCCCAAATCCATGTGTCTGCACAGCAACAGCGATAGTCTCTGAGCTGTCATGTTGCCAGCTCCAGCCATAAGCACCAGGGCCTTAGTGATGGAGATGGAGAGGAAGATAGGTTTTTGTAGAGGGGGGAGGTGCATGAAGTGCAGAAAGCAGCTCAAGGCCAATTTCCAGAAGCAAATAGGAGCAGGTGTTCTGCCACATGGGCACATGGCAGAAGTAGGTGGTGGTGCAGCATGAATCTGATGAGGGTGATTAGCTTCAGTATTCTCAACTTGCTCTCCCCAATTATGCTATCAATATGTGTTTTGTCAATAATAATTCACTGTTAATGACATTCTTTATACATATACTGTCACATATGTATCAATAAAGAGGGGTCATAATATGTTCTTGTTGAGTGAAAAATTACTTTAGTAGTTTGTTTCTTTCTTTAGGGAAATATTCAACATCAATGGATCTGTTTTACCTGTATATATCAAACATGTTAAAAATAAATTTAGCAGCTGCTGATTTATGTAGCTGCTGAAGTTCTGATCTCCTTTGGCTAAAAAACTTAGCTGTAGATAAAGATGGGAGTAAGCAAATGCCACTTGATATATATGTGGAGATATTGAGAACCCATTGTTCTGTTGATGGCAAGGACTTGGCCATTTAGGGTTAACTTGCCATTCTATCAGCACCTTTTCCTACTGTATACATTATTGTGATTATTTGAAATTTGGTATTTTTGCAATTGTCCTGATGAGTGCAAGATAAAAAGCTGGCAACATTGGCAGTATTCAAGTTCTGTATCCGCAAGTGAATGTTCAGATGGTTCTTCAGGAGTGTCTGGAAACAGTTAACACAAATTTATGCAGAGATATGAAGTTGAGAATTGCCAAAAACTCTGTTACTAGTTTTGTCTTTTTGCACATCCAGTGGCTATCTCTCTGAAGTCAGCCAATCTTTTATATCTGAATCCATTAATCAAGTTACTGATGTACCAGTCAGAACAGCTGATCGCCATATTATCTCATCACAGTCTAAAAACACCAAGGTCAAAAGCAGTAGCATTTCCTTCCGCCTGTTTTATTTTATAGCTGTTTGGTATGAATGATTGTGCACATGTAGAAATATTGATGTCTTCAGAAAATGAAATTATTTCCCTCATGTGGCTAGGTGTTATTTATAACTTGTGGGCACCATGTGGGCAAGTTTACATCTTGCTGCTTTAGCAAGCTGGGGATTGGCTGCTTGTAGAAGAAGCTGCCAGATTTTTATTTCCATTCATTTCAATTTTACATGTGTCGGGAAATCCATTCTTCTTGTCAATATATAATTAGAAACGTTTTTGTTTTTTCCCAGATATACTGTCACAATCCTTACTGTACTGGAGATTTTAATTTTGTTGTTGTTGCTGTGGAGGAACATTAGTTGTGTCCTTGAGCCCTTAATAACATTCATTTTGAATTGATGTGATGTTCCAAAGAGAAAACATACATACTAACATAGACAGGATGGTACGAATGGCCCTCTTCTGTAAGATTCAATGAATAGGAAGTAACAAGTTGGATGTTATATATAATTACTACATTTGAAACATGTTTGGTAGTACAGAACTTGGGTAAAAAAGAACACGATGTAAAAGTCTTTTAGGACCAGGGTGAGTGAATTGGAGAACACAGAAACTCAGATTCCCCAGAGAGAGGTACTTTAAAAAAAAGTCAAATGTCAAATTGCAAATACTCAATTATAAAATAATTGTGAAAGATATTCAAACCAATCTATTCCAATTCATGTCATATTTACTTTCTATAAACATATTCTGTTTTTGTCACCCAAAGAGTTTATCTTGTAACTGAACTTTTCTTTAGCATCTTGAAATTACTTGGCTTGGATTATTAAGCCCAAAGAAAAAAATAAGCCCTGCTTTTCTATAGCACCTTTCACAGCACTAGGATATCTCAATGATTCTTACATCAAACAAAATGTTTCTGAAATGTAGTCACCATTATGGCAGTATGGCTATCTGCATCGCAAGAATCCACAAGCAACAATGCAGTGTTAACCATTTAATCTGTTCTTGATTGAAAAATAAATATTGGCTAGGATGCCAGGGGTAAATCCCCTGCTCTTCTTCAAAATAATCGCATGGAGTCATTTATATCCACCTGAGGGAGCATATAGGAACACAGTTTAACATATCACCTGAAAGGTAGCATGTCTGGTAATGCAGCACTCCCTCAATACTGCAGTGGATTGTCAGCCTAGATTATTGTGTCCAAGACTCCAGGATGGGACTTGAACTCGGAAGCTAGAGTGCTACTAACTGAACCATGACGGACGTTCACAACGTTGTTTAGGTGTTGTCAATCGACTTAGTGATTGATTTGACGGATGGTATTATCCTGAAATCTTGCTAAGCTTTCTCCTGTTGAGTTTAGACTAGGGCTTCAACTTTGGATGTCCAAAACTGAGTAATTCAATCTTCTTGACCCTTTGGTGGTTGGTGACTCATATCATTTATTCATTTCCTAATTGTCTATATTTTCAATCAATCTAAGTTGTTTTCTGTCTTGTGATTTTGTTTTGGTACTTCTAGCTCATGCATACATAAAGAGCCAGAATTTCATTTTGCGAACAAATGCCAAAATTTTACAGTAGTTTTTCTGGTAATATTGTCAAGGCAACTTCAGTTTCTCGAGGATTTCATGGGAGTGTGCCAGAACATAAACTCCATCGTAAAACACTAGAAATCAGTGTAAAGAACGGTAATTCAAGGAACGTAGAGATGAGATGGGGCAGAACAAAGGCAATGACAATGTTGGCCTCTGTGGTTAGAACTCTATCTTTTTTTTGCAGAGTGTTGCAGCAGGTGGAAAAATGGCATAGAAACCTCTGGCCCCAATGGCAATTTTCTCTGCTATATTGTGAGCGACATAGGAACAAAAATCCAAGGGTTGGGTCCCATGACATTATGCTGGTACAGCATGCTCTGATTGACAACCAAAAAGGAATCTAAATCTGTTCTACACTTTGACTGACCCACTTCCATTCCTGGTCCCACCTCTTTACTAATTTTAAGCTCATCTCCGTTATAATTGGGACTTTAATCTTCCCACCAGTGGAAGTTTTTGACACAAATATAGACCCTTTGCTCCTTTCTATTAGTGTGGCAAAATATTTAGCCCTCAATCTCTATTGTTTTGTATAGGAATGAACAATGTTAATGAGTTAAATGGCGTTTTGGAGAAAATCACTTGGGAACACTGCAAATGATAGCAGACGTTTGTAATGATGCTCAGCAATGTTTTGGTATAAAACTGATGTAAATAAATTTCCTTAAGGAAAGAAATGTGCAATTCATTTACAAAATAAGAGGTAAATTTCTTAAATGGGTACAGGAGTGTGTATGTGCATGGATCACTGAAGGTGATAGAACAGGTAGAGAGAGCAGTTAATAAATTGTAGGGTATTAAGTAATTGGACTGTGCCAAATCACCTGTCCCTCATGCAGAGAAGCACTTTTGACTGCAAGTCCACCAGGCAGTGTTCTGCATGTCACATCCTAGAGATCCTATGGGAAAAGAGATATGGTGGATTCTGTTGGATGGTTCCCTAAACACATCACAGATCTTTCAAACAAGCCTAGTTTGGCTGGTGATGAGAAGTGGCCTTCCTACATGTGCGAAGCTTCACCTTATTTGCATGCTGCCTTGGAGGTGACTGTTATGGGAAAGAGATCGTTGTCCATTTCCATGTGGAATTGCCTTTGCAAAGAGATGAAGAAAGTTGAGGTTCACCCCAAGCTGCTCCGTGACACAGAACTCTCTGTTCCACATGCTGTTCTCAGGGACACAGGCAAATATCAGCTGTTGCTGCAGGATTATTAACTCAGTGAAAATGTTCTGAACCTGAAACGTGCATTTCTCCTGCAAAGAGCTACCCTATTGAGTGTTGCAGACTGGCACATTTCAAAGCCCAGGAATGCAAGTTGAGGGATATGTTAAAGCTTGGGACTGCCAACACTGAGACCGCTTTATTTCTAATGTTTCTTTGACTGTATTGAAGTATTTCAGAATGCAACAAGATACACGTAGAAAACCTGAATATTATTGTACTTTGTGCGATGACCATTTTGAAATGTTTGTCATTGTTCTTTCAGATATTTTACAAACAAAGTGTATTTCTGCAAAAAGAAGCATATAATAATCTAGGTTTTATTAATAGGCATAAAGTATAAGAGCAAGGAGGTTATGCTGAACTTAAAAAAGACACTAGTTAGACCTTAGCTAGAGTATTCTGTACAATTCTGGATGACATACTAATAGGATGTGAATGCATTGGAGAGAGTGCAGAAGAGATTCACAAAAATGGGTTCCAAGGATGAGATTAGAAAGGATAGACTGGAAAGTTTGGCATTGTTCTCCTTGGGGAGAAGATATTCAAAACCATGACGGGACTGGACAGAGTAAACTGGAGAAACCTGACTGAAAAAGGATGAAAGAGGGCACAGATATAAAGTAATTTGCAAATGAAGCTAGTGTGATGTGAGAAAAACGTTTCACACAGTGAGTGGTTTGTGTCTGGTATGTACTGCTTGGAAGTGTGGTGGAGGCAGGTTCAATCGAGACATTCAAGAGGGCATTAGGTGATTACTCGAATAGAAACAATGTGCCGGGATATGGGGAAAAGGAAGAGGAATGGCACTGAATCATATGCCGGAATTTTACCAACACGCTTGTCCCATTCTGGGCTCGGCTCTGAGAATGGCGTTCAGGTGGGATAGTACAAACCTTAGATAGACATACTGGTAGAATTCTATCCATAATGCTTGCTTGGACAGTCAATGCAGAAATGGTGGATCAAATGGCCTCCTTCTGCACTGTAATATTCCTGTGATTGTGTGATATTCTGTAGTTACATTGAAACTTTCTAGGAAATTCTGAGGCATTGTGCACTGATAAAATTTATTATTTGATGCTTACTCTTCCCTTTTGCATTTACAACATATTCTTTTTGTCTATCACAAAATACGATAGCCAACTAAGCACTAAGGATAGGAATATTAACAGAGAAGGGAAGGATGGAGTTAAATATCTCAGCATTGCAATCATTTCATTCAGACTAATTTAAGCAGAACATGTGGTAAGCAATGTTTTTTTCCAAAATGAAATTCTCAGAATGTTTTAATAAGAAAACACTCATCCAAATATGAGAGAGATGATAAAGGTGGATAAAAATAATTAACTTCAAGAAGGTCATTTACATTTATTGGAAAGAAACAAACCATCGAAATGTTTGATGGTGTAATCTAAAATTCTTCGATGACAACTAATAAATTCTGCTTCCATCACGTGGTTTAATTACAATGGATTGTGTCAGTTACATAAGTGATAGTGTGAAATGACAACAGCAGGGATTCTCTTCAATGTTTTCATCAGATAAACATTAAAGATGAGACATTTTTCAATAATTTTACCTTCTAAAATAAATCAGCTACTTTTTATTCAAATGTCATAATTTTGTGGCGATTTTGATTGCGGTGCCTATTCGCAGGAAACTGGGAAGACCATTCATCAGCTTAGCGTGATAGTAAGGTTTTAATATGCAGAAACATTTCATACCACAACATGACAGGAGATGAGATTTTACAATAAAAAGTAATCAGAAAAAGAACAGAAATCTTCTAAGAAAGAATTAGCACCTTAGAAAAGTTGGTAAGGGGAGAAATGAGCGATCATAAAACAGAGAACAATAAGTGAAATCTGGAGTATCTTAAACCTCTGCTGGTAGCAGATATCTGTGAGCCCTCCTTAAATTCCAGTAACATTTCCCAAAGAGACATCAATCAGTCTACAGCCCAGTAAATAAAAACTCATTGTGCTGGCAAAATAAGACACAAAAAACTATCGGTGAGATACATTGAGGGTTGTTTACAGCCATTATCATCTTCCAAAAGGACAGTAAAGGAACAATGCTCCTCAGGGCAGCTCAAGGACAAATATATATTTAATCTATGGTGGTACCAGGTTGACATAATTTTATAATTATGTACCATTGTCTGTACTTTCTCTCATTAGCATAGGACTAAGACATTTAATAGTTTACAGGAACATTTTCATCCTGTAAGATTTATTATTTATGTCTTAGCTGGTACAAAGAGTATCAATTGGAAATTTGCCTTTCTCTCACATTGATTTATTAAAAGTCAATAGCATTGTATTATATTGTGAGAAAACGGCTTAAATATCATGATTGTTAACTCAATTTACAAATATAATAAAAAGCATTTTTAGTACGTGATCTTGTGATTTTTACCCAAACCTAACTTCAGTGCACAATGAAAGCATTAGGTGGCCGTAAGGATTATGTCTGGGAATTCAGTGATGAATTCACTGGTAGGTCAGCAGAAACTGTAAAGAAACGGTGCAAATGGACAAACATGGCTGTTCACACCATTTCCCGGGAGTTTTTTTTGCTGCTCTTCTAGCTACACTATGGCTGAGCAGGTCAGACCAATTCCATGGATATCCGGCTCCCTCGATCTTAAAATATTTTATTAGATTCATTTTATTTCTTCTAAAAAAAAATCTGTTGGTAATATTTCCAATTCAATGATCATTTCAAAGGGAGAAAATGATTTTAATAGGATTTTATGATTTTATGATTATTCACATCTTTGTTTAGGCCCTGCAGTACCACTGTTAGATTGTTGCTTTTTCTTAATTCCTTGCAATGAGGAAATGTAGTACATGAAATGTATTAAATATTTTAATATACGTACAACTTCTGTGAAGCTTCCTGGCATAAAACCAATATGTTCTACAATTTTAAAAATTGCATCTGAAAATTATTTTTTATTTAAATCTCAAGGGCATAAATTTGCATGAATATAAGACATACTTTAATTATCAGTGCATCTTGTTGCCTTTTGATAGATTATTTATATGCATATATCATGGAGATGTTCATATAAAGGTATTGTAGAACTCCATGTATGAATCAATTAAAGGTATACCAAGGCTACAATTGTCTGACTTCAGAAATTCTATATGGAATTTATGTGCTGTCTTTATCATCATTTATCATACTATCATACTAATTTGTCACCATCTAACTAATTTGTCACACCATAATTGCTAATTTAAAGTTAAAGTTTGTTTATTAGCGTCACAAGTAGGCTTACATTAACACCAATAGTTACTGTGAAAATCCCTGAGTCACCACATTCTGGTGCCTGTTCAGGTACACTGAGGGAGAATTTAGCATGGTTAGTGCACTTAACCAGCATGTGTTGCCGAGGAAACTGGAGCACCCAGAGGAAATCCACGCAAACACGAGGAGAATGTGCAGACCCCACACAGACAGTGACATAAGCTGGAAATTGAACCTGGATCCCTGGCGCTATGAGGCTAATCACTGTGCCACTTGCTACATGTGTAGAGCTAGATTGAGGGAAATGTACAAAGTAACAGCAGCTGGATTACAGTGCTGAACTTGTGTATATGGCAGAACTAATGCTTAACTAACACAGGTATTTTGTTTTCTTTAGTTTAAATAAAATTATGGGGCAAATGCTACTGTTCCTGTGACAAGGATTGCCTGGGCGTTGTGAACACAGGAAAGTTGGACAAGAAGAAACCCATGCCCCAAAAAGCCTGCGTGTCTTAAAGTTTATTTATTTTAAAGTTTATTATTTATTAATGTTACATGTAAGCTTACATTAACACTGCAATGAAGTTATTGTGAAAATCTCCTATTTTCTGTTCGATATGGAGAAGGAAGAAAGAATCATTTGGATTCCCTCTTCAAGCTCAGATTTTCTGTATTCACTATTTAGTGTGATGGGACAGCCATATTTGTCGGAACAGGAAAAATGGAATTGGGAATGGATAGATTTCTATACTTATGGCCTAATCAGTCATCTGTGTCTGGACCAATAAAAGCTACAGCAATCAATACAGAGAAAAAAAATCCTTAAGACATCCTGTTGTGCCACACATTGGTGGATATATTTGTGCAGACCTGCACATCGAAGTGTAGGACTTGACAGATATTCTTAAAGGTAAAATGTGTAATTGTTTATTTTTATTGTTCAAAGTTGTTCTTGTGGGTCAATAGAGGCATTTTTGTGCCTGTAAGCAAATCAGGACTTCCGCCATTTTTGTGGAGCCATTATACACAAGCATTGCACAGTTCAATATTAGGTTAGCCTGTATTTCATCAGATTTGTGAAGGGTATTTTTTTTTAAGTTGGATACTTTCCTGTCATTTCCTCTAATACATTTTGTGCATCATGATATTGCCTGCAGAAAAATAGCTGCCATTTTCAATGATCTTTTAAAATCTCTTGAAAGAGCATAACTTACACTTTCTATAATAAAAGGGTAAAATATTTTCTTTTAAATTTGGAAGTCTGATAGAAATGTCTGTGCCTTGTCGCAAAGAAGTTAAAGAAAAAAGAGACACGAGGAAAAAGTTACCATCTGCTACACTGTTGTTGAAAATTCTCAAGTTATTGATTAAAGGATAGATTTTAAATCACTTTGCCAGTAGTTGTTATGTACTCTGTCCAATTTTCTTTTTCACTGACTGCAATGTGTGAGATTTATAATGTTGGCAGCATTGCACTCACCCTGTCTGTGCCACAGACACAAAGGCAGATGAGAGCGTGAGTAAAATGCAAACATCAGACACCAATCATGCCACTCAGACATAACTGACAGCTTCAAAGTGCATGCCTGATGCCAGCCTTGCCTGGTCGAGCTGGCATCTTGCAAGGTCTGTAAATTGACATTTGTATTGGTTCTTGTATTGGGTAACATTGTCCTCTAAGCCTAGCGGAAGCTTGTCCTGCCTTTTATTTCCCCAACTCCTCACTCCTAACTCCTTAAAGACTCATCTGCCTAAATATGCGGAAGTGTCATTAATTCATGCAAATTCAGGGTTTAATTCATCATGAGAATCCTGATGAGACTTTAACCATGGCTAAAGCAGATTTTCCCTGAGGTTAATGAAAAATATTCTTTGTGGGGCCTGGACGAATAGGCTTGCCCTTTTGGAGATAACAAGGAAAGTCATGGTATCCCCTTCCCAAGATTACCCCTCATCTCCAGGGAAGTCCCCCTGAAATGTTCACCTCAGCGGTTATCTGAAAGCTAGTGGACGGCAAGGCTTGCCCAATCATTCTCTGCCTGTACTCATCCATGCAAGTGGCCACCTTCATTTAATTGAGGCTTGGTGATTAAACCTAACTTACCAGAATGCTGTCCTGCCAGATGGTTTTCTGCTGCAGGATGTGGTGAATTCTTGGAAGGAATTTTGCAGCTTATGAAGTGTTGAGAATTTGGTGACACCAAAGTTGACAAGTATGGGCGCTGTACTTGTGCTGCCTCTGCATCGGCATGGTGATGTAACACAGACTGCAGAAAGAGCAAGCTCGGAGTAATACCTGCTGCCAGGTTGAAACCACCTTCCTTGGCAGTGACCAGAAACCACCTGGCCACTCCTCCAAAACAGCCAGAATCTCACTGTGCTTGACGACCAATATTCATCTTTATCCAATCGGATTGAAGTTCACATCCAAGTCCCCTGTAGCAAAATGAATCTACAATGTACCTTCTGAGAAGCTGGCATACAAACTACCCTTTCTTGCCAGCCTGATTGCATGCCACTCATGTCTGATAACTTGCCGTATGCATCCCAAATCCGTGATCGCCACCTTCCCAATGGACAAGGGCAGTAGATGCATGGGAGCACCACAGTGCTGTTAGGGAGGAAATTGCAGAATTTTGATGCAACTATAGTGAAGGAACAGTGATGGTTCTAGGTCAGGGTGAAGTGTGGCTTGAAAGTTTCCCTCTAAGGAGCCCAGCATTTGTTCGATGATCCTCCTATTGAATCCAGAGTATACTACAGAGGCATTCTTGGTGGAATTTCTCCAGTGGTCTGACGTATCACATATACACAGTCGAGGTCTCATTACAGGACATTACAGGGGAATGATGATGACAACAGCTCTATACATTAAGACTTCTGTTGGCTTATAAAGGATTTTGATGTCAATGACTTTCAGTTGTAGTTTGTATATGGCTGAGCTGATACAGCTGATCTGGTGTTGGATTTCCTCATCAGTGGTGGCCATTTGAAAGATGTGGCTGTCAAGTTATGGGGAAGAGCTCAACATATTCCAGAATCTCTCCTCCAAACATATATGGGAGGTGGGTATGGGTTGGTACAAGTTTTGTTCCCATTTTCTTAAGGGACATTATTCCCTGTGTGTCCAAAGATTTGTGGGTCACCTGTTTGCCTGTTCAGTCATGTGAAGACATGTAGCAAAAGCTGACAATGCTGATTAAATATTATTAATAAATCAAAGTACAGCCAGTGATGATGAGTCAACTGTTTTCATATCTTTGTGATTGCCTTTAAATTCATGACATTAGTTTTAGCGACAGGCTGAACCTCTTACATACTGAATTGCAGAGTTGGCTGCAGTGACTGGGAAAATAGATTAAAAGATAAGACAGCGCAGAAGCAGTGGCTGACATTTGAGGAGATATTTCATAACTCTCAACAAAGATATATTCCATTGACAAAAACAGGCTGTATGAGAAAGGGTGTACCATCTGTGGCAAACTAATGAAATCATATCAAGTTGAAAGAAATGACAGATAATGCTGCAGATATTAATTTCAGGAAAGAAAACTGGAAACATTTTATAAACCGGTAAAAGGTGAATTAAAAAAAAGAGCTTAGTTAGAATATGAGAATAAACTAGAAAAAAACTAAAAAAGACAGTAAGATCTTCTCCAAGTATATAAAAAGGAAGAGTGAACATTCAAGTGAACATTGGTGCCTTAGTGGATGAGGCTTGGCAATTAATAACAGGACAGAAGGAAAGGCTGACAAGTCTCTTGGACCTCCTAGCCTGTAACATAGGATCTTAAAATAAATGGATGCATTGGCTGTAATTTTCCAAAATTCCCTGGATTCTACAAAGATCCTAGTGGATCGGAAAACTGCCAATCTATCACCTCTATTCAAATATGGAGGGAGACAGAAAGCAGCAATCTATGGACTAGTTAGCTTAAAATCCATCACTGGGAAAATTCTGGCATTCTCACCATGGTGGGAAGGGGAATGGTGTCCGTTGGGAATGGCCTGGTACATTCAAAATTGCAGCTTTGTAAACCTTCAGTTTCTGCCTCCAGATGTAGATGTAGTTATAGGATGTAAAATTCCAGTTCAAAGAGCCTGCAGAGGGATGTGCGAATAGGCAAAAAAAAAATTGGCACATGGAGTATCTTGTAGGAAAATGTGAGGTTGTCCTTCTTGGCATGAAGAAAGGAAAAGCAAAATGCTATTTATGTGGAGAGAGACTCCAGAATGCTGTGATACAGCCCAATCTCAATGTCCTTGCCCATGAATTACATAATGTTAGCATGCAGCAAGGAATTAGGAAATCAAACGGGATGTTGGCTTTTATTATAAGGACAATGGTGTATAAAAGTAGGGAATTCTTGTTACATGTGTACAGGGTATTGATTAGACCACATTTAGAATACTGTGAAGTTATTCACTTTGGTCATAAGAATAGAGAAACCTGTTGAGGAGGGTTGTATCTCAGAAGAGATCAGGAGGTTGGACCATTAGATCACTATAATAGGACAACATTGTCCTCAGTGGTGGTCAGACAGATGGCAGCAAGATTAAACAAAATTACAACACTATTGAACAACATTCGATCTTGCTACATGGCATGAGAAGACTCTTGTCAGGCCACAACAACATTGCAGCATGGGAGATTTTTCACAATCACAATGTTGTGACTGCGAAGAAAAGCTTTGGAGGCACAGTGCTGAGTCAGTGCTTAAATAAAAAGCTGATAAAACAGACAGATCCCTCATAGTGAGGTTGCAGTACATAGCCTGTCATCTTTATGAGTGAGACAGTACACTGGGAGGTGAACTCTGTCATGTGAACTGGATCGATAGCAAGGGAAGATCAAACAAAAAAAGTTGTAAACATTTGGCAGGCTCCCATTATAATGGGCAGAGCTTCAGAGCTGTCCGAACATCAAACTGAGGTATCGAGCAAAGCATCATTACTTCGTGGTGCATTCCCACAATTTATCTTTATAGGCAGAGCTTCGGATAAGTGCATAAAAGCGGCTACAACAACTCTATACCAACGCTAAAGAAGAAGGAAGATCAAAGGAATATTTCCCGAATGCGTACAAAATTCCCCAGTTTGAATTGGAATGCTGCTGACATATTATCCAATTTCTAAAGGCAAATTCTTCCCAGAAAATGGGCGAATTTTCGATCCGATGAGAAAAATGACACGCCCCTTTTCATAAATACAGGCCGATTTTCTCTCCAGATCTTACATACTCTGTCACAAAAGAACAGCTGGGCATGTTTCATGCCATCAAGTCTAATCGGCTTCTGTCAGTTTTGGCATTAATATATGTATGTCTTCCCTGAATGGAAACATCGTCTCCCTGAAGTATTTCCAATTAGCAGGATGATATATTGCTTTTTTTGGTCTGTCTATACCTGCTAATCTTGTTATTCATATCTTGCAAATATAGCTTTTGAAATGTTGCTGGCTTTGGATCTGCTGACACGCTGATGAGACTTGTGTCATAAAGAAAAGTGGACCATGGGGGTGTGCCTCAATTCTCGATGTTAAACACAGCTTTGAAGTATTGTCCTTAAAAAATTCCACATTAGAATGGTTAAATCTGAGATTTAGAGACTCAAATTGTTCTTGAAGATTGATGTCAGAAGTGGTTTCCAGTCGATCCACCTTGGGGAGTTGTGTTAAGAACTTACTAAACTTTGTACCCTATTTGGACAACTTGGGTGGAATTTTCCCATCTTACCCACTATATGAATCATAGCAGGTGGGACATGGACAACGCAAATGTTTGTTGAACTTGTGTGGGATTTTTGGCCTTGGGATAAGCATGTTTTCAACTACTTCCTTTCAGGCTATCAGTTGGTCAGTATCTCTTTCAAGCTCCCATGGACCAGATTACATGCATTGTACCAGGAAGCATCTATATCACAGGTTGTATGCTGTTGTGGGAAGAACAAAATTAAACGTGATTGTAGTCTACACTTACTGATGCATGATGTAGAGATGCCGACGTTGGATTGGGGTAAACACAGTAAGAAGTTTCACAACACCATGTTAAAATTCAATAGATTTAGTTGATAGCAAAAGCCACTAGCTTTAGGAGCGCTTGCTACTCCTTCATCAGGTGAGTGGGAGTTCTGTTCACAAACAGGACACTTAAAGACACAAACTCAATTTACAAAATAATGGTTGGAATGAGAGTCTTTACAGATAATCAAGTCTCAAAGGTACAGACAATGTAAATGAAGAGAGGGTTAAAGAGATGTGTATTGTCTCCAGACAGCACAGTTAGTGAGATTTTGCAACCCCAGGCAAGTTACAGGTAGTGTGACATCAACCCAAGATCCTGGTTGAGGCTCCCCTCATGTAAGCGAAACTTGGCTATCAGTTTCTGCTAGCGACTCGGCCTTGTTGCTAAGGCGTGAAGGCCACCTTGGAGAACGCTTACCCGAAATCAGAGACCAAATGCTTGTGACCGTTGAAGTGTTCTCCAACACAAAGAGAAAACTCTTGCCTGGTGATTGTTGAGTGGTGTTCATTCATCTGTTGTCATAGCGTCTACATGGTCTCCCCAATTAATTTGCCTTGGACATCTGTTTCTGCGGCATAGCAGGTAAACAATGTTGGCCGAGTTGCAAGAGTATGTGCCATGGACCTGGTGCATGATGTTCTCACGTGAGATGTTGGCATCTTTATCGATGATCCAGCACTTCTTAAAGAGATTGCTGTGGCAAGGTTGTGTGGTGTCGTGGTCACTGTTTTCCTGAAGGCTGGGTAGTTTGCTGCGGACAATGATCTGTATTATAGTGGTGGAAAGGATGTTTGATGTGGATCTGTCTAT
This sequence comes from Sphyrna mokarran, assembly GCA_024679065.1. Taxonomy (NCBI): domain Eukaryota; kingdom Metazoa; phylum Chordata; class Chondrichthyes; order Carcharhiniformes; family Carcharhinidae; genus Sphyrna; species Sphyrna mokarran. Next base: position 42,760,314 of record JAGIQG010000015.1, read on the forward strand.
TGAGGTAATATGGCCTGAGATTAGAAACAGGAAAGGGGAGGTCACCCTGTTGGGAGTTTTTTTTAATAGGCCTCTAAAAAATTCCAGAGATGTAGAGGAAAGGATTGCAAAGGTAATCCTGGATAGGAGCGAAAGTAACAGGGGAGTTGTTATGGGGGACTTTAACTTTACAAATATCGGTTGGAAAAGCTATAGTTCAAGCACGTTAGAGGGGTCAGTTTTTGTCCAATGTGTGTGGGAAGACTTCCTGACACAGTATGTAGATAGACCAACAAGAAGTGAGGCTACATTGGGTTTGGTACTGGGTAATGAACCAGACCAGGTGTTAGACTTGGAGGTAGGTGAGCACAATTGGTTACGTTTACCTTAGTGATGGAATGGGATAGACATATACCAAAGGGCAGAAGTTATAGCTGGGGGAAAGGTAATTATGAGACTATTAGGCGAGATTTAGGATACCTAAGTTGGAATAGGAAACTACATCTGGAGTATTGCATATAGTTCTAGTCGCCGCATTATAAGAACAATGTGGGGGCATTGGAAAGGGTGCAGAGGAGGTTTACCAAGGTGTTGCCTGGTATGGTAGGAAGGTCTTATGAGAAAAGGCTGAGAGACTTGAGGTTATTTTCATTAGAGAGAAGAAGGTTAAGACGTTGAGGCATACAAGATGATCAGAAGGTTAGATAGGGTGGACAGTGAGAGCCTTTTTCCTTGGATAGTGATGGCTAACACAAGGGGACATAGCTTTAAATTAAGGGGTGGTAGTCATAGGATGGATATCAGAGGTAGGTTCTTTATTCAGAGGGTAGTAAGGGCATGGAATGCTCTGCCTGCAGCAGTTGTGGACTCGCCAACTTTAAGGGTGTTCAAATGGTCAGTGGATAGGCATATAGAACATAGAACATAGAATATGGATAACATTGGAATAGTTTAGGATAGTGGGTCATCAGATTGGTTCCACTGGTCGGCGCAACATTGAGGGCTGAAGGGCCTGTGCTGTGCTGTAATTTTCTATGTTCTAAAGAGCCAAAAGACCCCATGAAAAACTACAAATAGCCCATAAATCATCATTAATTGTTTATATAGTAGATTCTTTTGCTTTTTGATTTCCACCAGCCATAGATTCTACCCTCCAGCTTGGCCACCTCAGGGAATATCCTTCGGTGGTGTAAAGACATAGGCTTCCCAGCTGATGCTATCCATCAACACTTTACTGCCTCTGTTGTCTGATAGTTAACCTCCACTGCACGAACCAAGTTCTTAATTTATTCTCCAACCTGACGACAGGATTATCCCCCATCAAAGCCTCTCTCCCAGCAACCCAACCTGAGTAATCTCCAAAATTTCAAACCCTCCCCATCCATGCCAACTACTTCCCAAGCCTCTTATGTAATCAGTTATCTGCTATGCTTCTCATCCTACCAACGTAGCCATCCTACCACCTTACCCCGACTAACTCCCTCCCCACCTGCCATCCCACAACCTTATCGAGCTGCCATCCTACTACTAGCTCACCCACTTTCCTCCATACCCATCTGCCACCCTACTCACCTGTCATAATACAAACATAACTACTTGCCACCCTCCTATTACCTACCTCACCCACCTACCACTTGACCCACTTATCCACTTACCTCACCCACCTACCCCCCTCCTTATTCACTTATTCATCCATCTCCCATTCACTAACATTCACACTGGACATTTAAGCTTATCTTACAGAGGCTAATGTTGTAAAAGGTGGGCATGTTTCCTGCACAGATTCACGTCGCTGCTTTCTGTGAGGATTCCTGCACTGAGATAATTCTTCTGCATTATGGATCGGAAGTTGGAGTTTTTACTAAGCGTTTGGGTAAGTGGGTAGATTTCAGTCTAATCAGTGCCAGGCACAGCAGTTCTGATGCTGATTGGAAGACTTGGACCCATAGATCCTTACTGCTGATGATGAAAAATAAAGTTGAGCCCGGTTAGATATTTGTGATAGCCTCCAATTGATTGATTGGTCTCCCTGAGCATCTCATTGAGTATTAGATCCCCTGGTAACAGGCAATGGCCTGCCCAGCTAGAACCCATTACCCAAGCCTTTTATAATGCAGGCCCAGGACAGGGCCTGCTGAACTGTAATCCCAGGCAGAGTCTAGTATGTGTACACCACGGCATTGGTTTAACTCTGCGTTCTGTAATAAACTATTTTCCTTTTCAGTTGGGCTTCCTGAGTCATTACAGTGCTGGTGGTGGAGCAGTGTGAGATAATTGAACTTATTTCAGCAATGCTCTGGGAATTAGCCTCCCATTCCCTTCTCAGAGTTTGCCTCATCCCCTGCAAGAAAATTTCTTCTTGCCTCTTTAACCACCTCTTGTACTGATGCTTCCAACACTGCATTGGATAAGCTGGCTGCCTTCTCTCTTACCTGCCGCTGCATTTTCTTTGCTTCTCCTTAGACCCAATTCCTTCACAATCTGCAGTAGTTTCTGCATACTGAGTGCAGTTCCACATTAAGAGCGGTATGCTCCCTCTAAGACTTGTTTAAACAGCTATTAGCCATGCACACTGCTGGACACCTTCTGGTGCACGAAGCATTCAGCAACATGCTTCACACCCAACTCTGTTCTGTAATCAATGGAAGGAGGAAGCAGGATGAAAATCTGCAAGATGACTGCCTCAAAGAGACTGATATTGGGTAATAATACATTGTGACATGTGCAGACAAAAACAGGCTTAATCCAAGTATTTCTCCGGAGACTGAAACACCTTAGCAGTGTTTCATGACTTGCTTATATTTCACATCGTATCTTGAAGTATAGAAATGCAGAAATCCTATCTTAGCTGTGGACTTTTAGTATTTTAGTCTGTCCGTACAAAAGTTAAAGCACAGCTAATCAACGGATTAAAAATGTGAATCAGCTTCAGAGAAAGAAAGATCAATAAATGCCTTTCTGATTAAAATACTGCATTTGAAAACAGCTCAGATATAGATCTGCTCTGAACTGAATATAACAATTCTCACTAGGAGGAGCTGTGGTCACATCTTTCAAACTTTGAACACTTTCCATCAGTGTTCTACTACTGAGGGGGAGAATACTGACTTTCTATTTCAACAGCAAACATTGATTTGAAGTTAAATAGTCAATACAGAGTCTGAATAACATAGTCTCTTCATACATTCCATCAATTTCTGGATTATTTTATTAGCTTTTATTTATAGCACGTTTAGTGACATAATTAAAAAATAAGAAAAGCGGATAATATTTTCATTAGAAATATGTTTTTCTTTGTTTGGAGAAGGATAAAACTCTGAAGTATCATTTCTTATCCAGATAATATGTGCAAGTGTTAAAGAGATGTTTCTCAACATAATTTGCACTCTCATATCCTGCATTTAGTTCCAAAAGACCTTTCATTAAGAAATATGCTCCCTGGTGCAGGCCTGAATAGATTTGTTGAGAATACATTCTCAAATAAATACTTTACATAAACCATTAGTGCTATTTAGACGTTGATGTGATATTTCATTCAAAGCTATAATCTGAAACAGCCCTTCATCCAAACTTAGGCTTGCAGTCCATGCAGAGATTTGTTGCTTTGTCAAAGTGAGTGAATTATTTACTGCGTATTCCATTACAAAAAAGACATCAGGAATAATGAATATTCCAAGAGGAGTTTACATTAAGGTATACTTTTCCACAAGACTAAAATAATATTTATGTGTCCACCAAAGTACTGAAGTAGCTTTTATCAAAGTCATGAATGATATCTTACATTCCAGTGACTGGGGTAAATTATCCCTCTATTATTCTCAATCTTTCTTCAATGTGATTGACTACAGTATTGTTGTCAAGTGGCCAACAGCCTGAACAGCTAGAGTTGGATAATCTAAATTAAACAGCAACCAACAACTTGAGCAGCCAGGTCTAATGGGAATCCAGACGGGTCAAATTTAAGCACTGACACAAGTCAGAGATGAACAAGAACAAGCCTGGACTTGAAGTGGAATCTAGGACTGGAGGTACTTGACCCTAACAAAATAAGGATATTATTTTGTGTGTTGGCCAGAATCTGCCCACTCCCTGCTACCTCAGTACCTTATGTGGAAAATCAATCCATGCACCTGAGGATGGATACCTAGAGTACTCATGATATATGGAATCAGCAATCCCATTGGGTGATCTCATTGGCTGAAGCTAAAAGATCTTCCAGAAGAGTGTGAAAAGGGAGATAAGGAAAGACATCTGGAGGCCACTCCTCGTGAAAACCTGACCACCTAGCAAAAATATGTCGAGGCTGGAAGAGAATGTGCAAGATCAACTTTCATGAAGAAGGCCCTGAGTTCAGAGGCAAGATTAGCAGAATCAGCAGAGCTCAGCAAAGACAAAGAGTCGAACCTGGCAGAACAGCCTGGCCAAGTTCAATTGCATGGGTCATATCAGAGTCTCTGATAGACTGTACAGTGTGTTAATAAGTTTCTATTCAGAGTTAAGAGTTGTTTTCTTTAATAGAGTTTTGATAAGGGTTTTTTTAATAAAATTGGGTTGAACCATGAATCGACTCTTGTCCTTTGTCCAATGAGTTAGAGGACCTGGATAAATGACTGTTAGTATAAACCATATTTGAAATATCTTCAAGAAAGAGGAAAATCATATTAGATAGATCACTACTTCTTCCAGGAGTTTAATGACAAGTGCCTGTGCTTGTCCCATATGCCACAAAATTGAACTCAACCTGACAATCAGTGCTCAGCCTTTCAGGAATGAAGTCAGTTCGATTGCACCAATTTGAATTTAGTTAAAAAGCTGAATATTTATTCTATAAGCATAGGCTTCCTAATAGGATAATAGGAACTTTCCTGAAGAAAGATTTTTGTTAGATTATCAGAAAATATAGAGAAAATGAATTTGAAATAATCAGATCCAATGTGGTTTAATCGAGTAATGCAGCAGGCCAAAGCAAAATCGATGCGCTCTGTCCCTAATGTTCTTATGTTTTTACAATTCAAAGTATTTGGAAGAAAAGAATGGTTAGGAGCAATGAGGGCCATTAAAGACAGATGGACACTATTGTAAGTAGTAAAGAGCGGCATGCTGGCACGGTGGTTAACATAGTGCCAGGGACCTGGGTTTCATTCACGGCTTGGATCACTGTCTATGTAGAGTCTGCATGTTCTCCTGTGAGTGCGTGGCTTTCCTCTGGGTGCTCCAGTTTCCTCCCACAGTCTGAAAGTTGTGTGCTTAGGTGCATTGGCCATGCTACATTTTCCCCTCAGTGCGCCTGGACTGTGGTGACTGGGGCACTTTTACAGTAACTTCATTGCAGTGTTAATGTAAGGCCACTTGTGACACTAATAAATAAATTTAAAACCTAGATGAAAGCATAAAATTATAGCGATATTGATATATTAAGTGAATGGGCAAAACTATGGCAAATTGATTTCAGTCCAGGCAAATGTGAGGTCATCCACTTTGGACCCAAAAAGAATGAATAGTGTACTTTCTAAATTGTGACAAGTCAGAAATCATGATTTTTGATTTGAATTGATTTATTATTGTTACATGTATTCACATACAGTGAAAAGTATTATTTCTGGTGTGCCATACAGACAAAGCAAACCATTCATAGAGAAGGAAACAACAGAGTGCAGAATGTACTGTTACAGTCATAGCTAAGGTGTAGAGAAAGATCAACTTAATGCAAGGTAGGACCGTTCAAAAGTCTGACAGCAGCAGGGAAGAAGCTGTTATTGAGTCAAAGAGATTGGGGCTTCAGGTAGTTAGCTCATTAAAATGTCATCATGAGGTACAGAAAAATAATCAAAATAGGTAGTGTGAAGCTGACCTTTATATCATTTTGAGCTCTCTGACCGAAGGCAGGTTCTTAATGATTATTCATTAAACTACGACAAAGTGCTGTGATTTTTTTAACTAGGCAAATAAACAGGCCCTGAATCTACCTCAATGAGAATGGGGATCAGGTTCTACACTGTCAGCATTAAGCTGATCCACATGTTCGTCGTCTGGTCAATTGAGCTAACGGATCCCTCCTGCTTTATCTGGAGGTATAGAATACAAGTGGGTAGAGGCTCTGCCTCAGTGATACACAGGCATAGTTAGACCATATCTGGAGCAGTGTGAGGAGTTCCTACCATTGCACCTTAGAAAAGATATATTGGCTTTGGAGGAATATAGGACAGATATCAGAGGTAGGTTCTTTACCCAGAGGGTGGTTAGGGAGTGGAATGCCCTGCCTGCGGCAGTTGTAGATGTGCCAAGTTTGGTGGCGTTTAAGAGGTTAGTTGATAAGTTTATGGAAGACAAGGGAATGCTTTAGTTTGGAGGGTCATTGCTTTTTTCATAATTGGTCGGTGCAACATCGAAGGCCGAAGGGCCTGTTCTGCGCTGTAATGTTCTATGTTCTATGTTCTATGAATGTAGTGTAGATTCACCAGAATGATATCTGAACTCAAACCGTTAAGTTAGTGAACTGATTACACAAAACCGGCCTTATATTCCATGAAATTTAAAAGGTTAAGGAGTGAAATGATGCAAGCCTTGAATGTATTAAGGAAAAATTAAATGGCAGAAAGAAGGAAATTATGTCTGCTAATTGGGGAGTCGAGAATTAGGGGAATCCATTGAAAGATTTGAACAAGGAGAGTCAATTATCCTGGCCTGCTGCATTGCTCGAGCAGCGCAGAGAGCCAGCTGACATTAGCGGGTGCTGTTTAGCATGCTCCCCGCTGGGTGTCACGGTCTCTGTGCATCTCTGGGCCAGGTTTTCTGGCATCATCAGCTCCATGCTGGAAAATCGGTATGGAGCTGATTTAAATATTTAAATCAGAATTCCATCCTATTAGCAGGCCCGGATCAGAAATCTCTGTGCCTGCTAGCGTATCCCTCCCCTGCCAGGAGTGTTTCACTCCAGCGGGGATTATAACAGCTCACCACTAATGGGGAGCTAGTGGTCCGACTCCGCTTCAGGGGGATAAGGAAGGCCATGAAGGCCCCCCAGGAGGCAGTGAGGGATGTGGGGGTTGTGGAGATTGGGGGCTTAGAGGGTTGGATGGGAGGACCATGATATCAGGAGATGTCACGGAAGACTCCTTATTTCACACCAGCGGTTCGGGGTCACGGAGCCAGCCTGAAATTGGGAAGCTGACAGCACAGGGCTATTGCGCGTGCACCAAAATCCATTATGCAGATCAGCACATTGGCCTGCTTAGTGCTATACTGCTGGCATCTCCAACGAGAGAAGGCCCCACTCCTGGATTTTCAGCATGAATCTCCTTGAGCAACTCTGCAGTGCGCAGAATGTGGGAGGTTCATTTTGAAAATCCCATTATAAAAACCCAGCAGGAGTTAGTCCAGTTTTTACATGAATTCAGTATTTAAAATTTTTTTGGGAGAATCCCTGCCACAATCTTTTGTTAAACACTTCTGCACACAAAAGACAAATTATATTTGGAATCTTCTTCCAGACATAACAAGTAATACTCAATTGTTAATTTTAGTTTGGAGATTAGTGGATTTTTTTTTACCAAAGATATTGAAGTGGCCTATTAAGTACATGGTGGAAAATCAGCTATGATCTATTTGGATAGCAGAATAAACTTATAGTGTTAAATGGCCTCCTTCTGTGCCTAAAGTCCTATGTTCCGAACCTTTGATTATTTAACCATTCTGCTGATATAAAATCATATTCTAATATTTTGAGGGCGATCCAAGAAGAAAATTATCACAAATTTTCACAAACTCATCTTTTTAAATGATGAATAATTTACTTTTTAAATAATAGATATCGTCATTCATATTGTGAAGCACATCATTGCTGCTGCAAAGGATACATTTTCCAACAGTAGATTATCTAAAAATGATTACCTAAATCCTTCAATCTGTCACAGAAGCACCTGTCTTGGTATACCAGAGGCCGTCTGCACAAGCAAAAGCTAATGATTTTTTTCATTTCCTGTAGTTTATTATTTTTTGGGAACTTTTTTCAACCATGAAATAAGTATACTTAGAGATTTTACAACTTCCGCAAATTGGTTTTGGAAAGTGCTAGTGTGCATCGAGGTTTTGTCCATTTAATTTAGTTTTTTTTCCACTCCTACACACAGTGTTCACACTTCCCTCTGGCTCTGTGTTTAGTATTCTTATCTTTGTTTATTCAAAAAACATGAGTGCCGTACCCTTTTCTATCTATGTAACTTTCTACAGCTCTATAACCTTCCATGGTCTCTGCACTTTTCCAATTCTGACCTGTCAGGCAATCCCAATGTAAATCACTTCACCATTTCCGGCTGTGCCTTCAGCTGCCTAAGGTCCGAAACACCATAATTTCCTTCCTAAGTTTCTCACCTCACTCGCCTCTCTTAAAACCTACAAGAAGATGCTCCTTAACCTCTGTCCTGGTAAATTCTTATGTTTATTTGGTCTCAAATTTTGCTTAAATGAAGTTTGTGGGAAGTGCCTTATTACCTTGTGGCAAGGAAGAGCCCTTCAGCACAGTGTACAGATGACCTTTCTTCTCCTGTATACAAACTGACAGATTATGCAACAGGAAGAACTATGATAACTACGATAACCTTATTCTTTTCACATGGTTATTTCATTCTGCTTTCATCACATTTTACGTCTTCCATTCCATATGTTAAGACTCAATATTAATTAGTGGAAGAGAAGGTTGATGATGCTTCACTACATTCAATTAGACATGCCAATTTTTAACGAGGACCTGTGAGCATGCATAAAGAACACTCCCACTTCTCATACTGAGTGATGTTTTTGCATGCATTAAAGAAAATAGAACAGTAATGAAAAGAATAATGAATTTCAATAATCTTGAGGGCTGTCTGATGTTAAATATTTGAATGTTAATACCATATGCTAAGACTTTGTTTTGTGTGTGATGTGTGTGTATGTGTTCTGTGTGTGTTGCATGTGCATGTGTGTGTTGTGTGCATGCGCGTGCGTGCACATCAGTATGAGTGTGAGTGTGTGTTTTTGTTTGTCTGTGTGTGTATGTGCGTGCATGTGTGTGTGAGACTTACACATCAGTTTCATTTGTACTGCTGTCTTCAGAATGGTTATTTTGTTAATGCCTTCAAACACTTTACAGCAAAGTTCACCATGTGCAATGTTATCTCTGGGGTATCACACGTAATTAGTGTAGATTTTCAAAATGGCAAAGGAAAACTAGTGTTAGCATAATTGTAGCAAAGTTAAACTACAGAACCAAACAAAACTTAAGAACTAAGAAAAGTTTGACCTCTTATTTTTTGAATTTACATAGGCTCGAATAGATTGAGCTCTTCAAAAAGAACAATAGAACAACAAAAGTTTTTGAAGTTTTTAAAATAATACATGCTAGACTGATCTCCTGAGGAGAAGATTGCTGAATCATATTTTGCATCACTGCTATAATTTCCATTTGAGAATTTAATTTTTTTATGAGTACCATTATTAACATATTGTTAATTCAAAGTATTTTAAACTGGTTTATTTTCAAACATTTGCCAGTCCATTTTAAATTACATTGCACTAAAATTTTACTCAGATACACAAAACAATATTCCCTATCTCAATCATCCGAAGAAGACCCAATATTGGGTCAACACTGTACACAGATTTCATTGGACTCAAGGCATTATAGCTAGGATTTATGTACTGGGTAAAAACTGCCAAGCTGGCAGTTGAAGCCTTCAGATTTATTCTGGAGTGATTAAAAATTAAGTACCCCAATCCATAATACATATCTAATGGGAGAAAGACAGGACTTAATGGAAATGTTATTGAAGCATCATTTTGCATGTGCCATATATAGACATACAAAATCCTTTTTAATCAAAGATATGGATCTTAACTAACTTTTCTCATAGATACAGCTAATTTTATGTTGAAGATAACGTGAGTGCCTTGAGTCCTTGATTCAAACAAAAATTGTCCAGTTATCCAAATGTACAACAATTGTGACAATTTCCCTGGTATTACCATCCAAGTGACACATCAGGAAAGAACAGAATCCTGCTTAATCCATGAAAAAATGATAGGAAAAGAGATAGCAATTTGTGTGGCCATGATTTCATTAAAATTGCTTGCCAATTAACTCTAAGAAATGAATAATATCGGACTTTCAAATGGGCCACTATTTGTCTTAAGTGTCATTTTTTACAATGAGGAAATAACAGTCTCCCTGCAACTCATGAAGCTTAACCAATTTACTTTTGAGCGCTGTGCATTTATCCAGAGTCACTGCTTTTGTTTGAAGAGTCATGGCTAATTAACTGCCATTTGACTTGGCTATTGATCAGTGTCTTTTCCTCTCTCCTTCACCCTATGCCTCCTCGTTCCTGTTTGCTACTTTCTGGAACAATTTGTGTAATCAGAGTTTGTCAGTTATATTCCTGAAGTTATGTTGCACAATCTCCTGGTTAGGTACATTGGCCATTCTAAATTCTCCCTCAGTGTATCCGAGCAGGTACCAGAGTGTGGCAACTAGGGGATTTTCACACTAACTCCAATGCAGTGTTAATGTAAGCCTACTTGTGACAATGATAAAATAAACTTAAACTTAATTGATTTTATTTTTTAATATATTTTGTTGCTAACGACATTGCAAGATTACTATTGAAAGTCGGTTGTGAATTGCTAAGGAATGATTACAAAGATGTCTGAACAGTAACTGTTTATTGTATGACCCCATAACCACTTACAAATGTACAGGGCTACATATGCTCCATAGTCTAAGCCAACAGCTTCCTTCTTCCAGACTCTCTTACGTCATCATATGTGTGGGAGTGTTTCTCACACATTAACCCTTCCAAGCCTAAACACCCTAATACTATAATTTCCTAGAGAAGGATTGGAAATTCAGGTGAGTTGTGCTAGTTTTATGGGCATTTTAATTGGCCTTTGAAGTCCAAAATGTTGTCCACAGAGTACACCTTCTAAGGTCAATCACACCACAAGTCATTTTGATGAGGAAATTAGCAATCACAGGAAGGCCTGCAGAAGCATGCAGAATAGATAGATCAAGACATCAATCAACCTGTAATATTGATTTGAATGAGTGCTGCCATTTCGGAGCTCAGCACTCCAACTTGTGTTGTTTCTTTATCACATTCAGAAGTTAATACCCACCATCATTATTTAAAACGATCATCGGGCACTTTGAGGTTAGTTATTGATTGATTTTTACTGGCTGTTGCTGTAAATGTGCATTTGATGCTTTCCTGAATTGTTGAAGATTGTTTTGAGGGAGTGATATGGCAGGTGCTGAAGATGTAGCCTTAAATTCAAGGATGCTCTTGGAATTTTCCTGCACTCCTCAGCTTGCAGCTTCAGTTACTTCCATCTCCAGGCACTTCTCCATCTGACCAGGCAACACTTGCACTCCACTGCTACCTCCCAGCTACTGCAGGTGATTGTTCTCTTGCACTAATGTGTCACAGTTACCTTCCATCCTCATTACACGAGCCATTCCCAACACAAATACGTCCCTGCCATCTCTCCTAGTAGGAGTAGGGAGCATACAATATAGTCGAAGATAGAGGGGAAGGCCTTCCAGTGCCAAGCACCATGTTGGTCATTGACAATGCATGCCCACCTTGTTCCAGGTCACTGAAGAGGTCAGCAGAGACAGGCTTGAGCCTGATGAGGCACTGGCGCAAGCTGATCCTCTGCTTGTAGACCCTGTGTTGGGTTTCAGAACTCTTTCTGGCTGCAACTTGCTGTTCATCCCTGCCCTGTGGTAGGGCATGCAGCCAAGAAAATGCTGCAGCTAATGCCACTGTTTTTCCCTTTGTATTTGAGGCAGTTGGCAGTAAGGTGGAATCTGTTCTTGGTCCTTGTCGAGGTGGCGGCTGGAGCTGCGGAAGCTGCTCTACTGGCGTGTTGGAGATCAGCAGTTGGGAAGTGCAGCTGAAGGGGGAATGAAATATGGGACTAGTGAAGTGGCTTGCAAGAAGTTGGACATTTTCCAGCCTGGAACTCTTACGGGCTCGACTGATGTATTATAAAAGATGACAAATCTTATGTAAATGGTATTTTGAAATTCTGCGAGGAGCAGATTATGACACCAAATATAAAATACATCCCAGTTCCTCTGTTGTTAATGTCTTTAACACCTTTACAATTTGAAAATGAAGGAACATGAATTCTACTGAATGTAAATTGATTCATTCAATCCATTAATTCACTTTGAGGCTGATAAAATGCCTGGCTCTCATTTATACTGTCTGATCCTCACTGCCATAATCTACATTTTACACTCAGATCAGCAGGAAGGATAGAGAAGAGCCAGGCGATATTATGCAGCAACTCTGGAGATATTAAAAAAAAACACTGTATATATGACACAGAGTTACATAAAATATTTACATGTATGTGTGAAGTTAGTTTATTTTAATACTGTGAAGAGATGTTGCAGAAACTGGCTGAAAGAAGGCTGCATTATTACCTTATGGTGCTTTTGATCTTTGTATTTCTATTTCCCCATTTGCTGGGTCAGTACCACTGAAACATTGCTGAATTGGTTTATGTACAAGATGCTGATGTGGGAAATTACTAACAATTCAATAAGACTTTTAGATGCTGACAGAATTATTAGCAAAGAGTTAAATGATTTTTAAAACAAGATTGTAAGCTAATGTGGAACATGTGAATGCAGTAAGAGAATTAAACAAATAATTATGATTTGAAACATATATGCAGATATTTTAAATATATTTTAGCATTGTATGAATTATTGTTCACTTCAACCGAAGGAAGGTTACTGCAAAATGTGATGATAAAGGCAAATAATTCGAACCAAAATCCTGGGAATGCTGTAGTTAGCAAAATTCATATCAATAAGTTTCTTATGGGGGAACACATATTGCAACATTTATAAATAGGTGAGTTCATGTTCTAGACTTAGAATGGAAATTTGCCTGGAATTGAGATCACATTTGTAAACCTTTTGGCAATGATCTGGTGGGAATATACACTTTGACCCTTATGGTGAGCATCTAGAGTAACTTGGCAATGGGGAAGTAACTGTGGCAAAGATGGGAGTTAGCATTTAGATTTAATAGATGAAATGAGATAATATTATGCTGGATGGTAAAACGTAATTGGCTGAGGGCCATGAGAGTGATTATTATTGATACGTGTATACTAAAGCTGATTAATTTCAAACTAATATAAGGTGGGAATGATTGATAAGAAAACTATCAATATTTGTTTTGAAATACAAATGTCAGTTCTATTTGGAGAGGACTGGTTGCTCCATCCAAGAACAGATTTGAAGCTCTGATGATCTTCTTGTAACTGCTGGTTAAATAAGGTTACATCTTTGAATCAAAAATACTGGCTTCATGATTTTTGAATTTTATTTGAGTTTTCCTGACAGTACTGCTCACCTGGGGACTCCATAAGTTTTTTTTGACAATGAAGATAGAGTTTAAACCCTAAACATGTACAGCACAACCCTCAGCATGCAAAAGAAACTTGAAAATTACCTGCAAGGGAGTTTTCATGTGGCAGTGCTCTCCTTTCCCCTTGCAGCCTCAGCAGTGGCTATGTCTGCAAGTGCTGCCAAGACTGTTGAGCTAGTACCCCTCTGATTTGCCAGGGATCTGGATTCAATTCCAGCCTTTGGTTATTGTCTGTGTGAAGTTTGCACTTTCTTCCCATGGAATCACATAATATACAGTGCAGAAGAGGCCCTTCAGCTCATTGAGTCTGCGCTGATGCATGAAAGGCTTTGACCTGCCTACCTGATCCCACTTGCCAGCACTTAACCTTGAATGTTATGACATGCCTAGTATTCATCCAGGTACTTTTTTAAAAGGATGAGGCATCCCGACTCCACTAACCTCCCACTCAGTGCATTCCAGAGTGTCACCACCCACAGGTGAAAAAGCTATTCCTCAGGTCCACTTAAACCTCCCACTCCTCACTTTTAACTTATATCCCCTCCTAACTGATCTTTCAATTATAGTCTGTGTGTGTTCCCTCTGGATGCTCCAGTTTCCTCCCACACTCCAAAGATGTGCAAGTTAGGTGGATTGCCAATGCTAAATTGCCACCTAGTGTCCCAAGATATGTAGGTTAGGTGGATAGCCATGGTAAGTGTCTGGGGTTCTGGGAACAGTGTGGGAGAAAGAGCTCGAGTAAGATACTCTGTCAGGGAAAGTGGATGCAGACTGGATGGGCAGAATAGCCTCCTTTTGCACTAGAGGAATTCCATGAATACATGAGTGGACTGACAACTTGGATAAGTAGACCACTCTCCTTAGAGCAGGCATCTGTGGTCACTTTTTAAAATGGCCACAAGCTGATGAAATCCCCGAGTGCATACTGTGGTTCTGTGTAATCTCTGCTAGCTCCAGGTTATCCTAATGCCGCAGTTAGACTAAGATGTCAAATAACAATATCCATGTGCATTATTATGGAAGCACCTCCATGAGTTTTACGCATTTGCACCTGGGCTTAAATATAAGCAAAACACTGCAGATGCTGGAAATCTGAAATAAAAACAGGACATTCTGGAAAAAGAAAAGAGTCATGTGCACTTGAAACTCAATTACTCTCTCCTCAGACGCTGCAAAACCTGCTGTCCACTTAGCCAATCCCCAGGTCTCATAGTCTAACCTCTCACCCAAGTCTTCAAACTCTCTTCCTCTAGCTTCCAAACTTTCCCCTCTCTCCCATCAATCTCCAAACTCTCCCCCTTTCCTCCAGTCTTCAAACTCTCACCCGCTGTCCTTAGCCTCTAAATTTCACCCTCAAACTTGTCCTCCATCCAAACTCACTCCCTTTCTATGGACTTCTTCCCCCTCCGTCAAAACTCTCCCCCACCCTCCTATCTTCAGGCCTTGCCAACATTCCAGGCCTAGAAGCCTCCTAAGCTATCTGTGTGAGGGGGAAATGAAGGAAAAGGGAAGAGATGATGAGGGGGAAAGGGAAGGAAAATGGATAAAAGGAATGGGTAGAGAAAATGAGGGAAAGGGGGATGGAGAATGACAGGAAGGAGAAGGGGAGGAGTAGGATGGTTGGAGGAAGGGGAGGTGAGGGGAATAAGGAGGATGTGGGGAAGAAGGGAAATGAGGTGAGATGAGGAAGGCAATAAGGGTGGGATGAGGGAAGGGAGAGGAGAGGGAGGAGTGGGGAGAGAGGCAGAGAAAGAGGTTGGCAGAAGGGGGAAAAGAACTTCTGCAATGTGGGGTTGGTGGGGGGGGGTTATGATTGTCTACTAATTTTAAAACCCATTTAACGTCCTTGATCAAGTTTTTGGTCATGTGACCTCACAACTGTTTGAAGATAGCTCATCCCAACATTGAGGTGACAGTGGAAGAAAATTGCTCTTGTATGGTAGTGTTTGGAAGAGGTTGCAGAAGCAAGTTACTTGGGAGGGGAAACACATTGCTCAGTAGGGTTGTTGGTGTAGGCGGTGATTACTTTGGTGGTGTGGGACTGATGGGAATGAGCTGCTGCAATTTGAGACTTGAAGGAAGGGTTGGATAGACATGACAGGGGAAGGAGGATGGGTGAGCATGGCAGTGGACAAGATGGTGTGGCACAATTTATAGGTTATAAAGAAAAACAAAATACTCAAAAGAATCAGCTTTTCTGAAATTTAGCTCAGTTTTATGATATTTGAAGCCAGAAAAATTCAAAAATTTGAAAAATGAACTCTGGTAATTTTTGATGTCAGATTGCTGAAATGATATTCCCAATTGCATATGCTTGAGCTCCGTGGTTTAGGGCAATTGATGATTTTGATGTCAGGTATGGTACATTTAGTTTTAAATGGTAGCTAAATGATTGCCTTTGAGAGCAATTAATGCCAAACAATGGCTAAATGGTCACTTTTGAATGCAGTTGGTGTCAAATATTAACTAAATGATTGCTTTTGAGCACAACTGATATGAAATGAGAGCTAATGAATGCTGCTGAATGCAAATGATGTCAAATCTTTAAGGAGAGACTTTTCATCCTGTTTTGATGCAATCATAGAATCTCTACAGTGCAGAAGGATGCTGGATCAGCCCATCGAATCTGCACCGACAACAATCCCACACAAGCTCTATCCCTGTAACCTCACATTCACCCCGCTAATCCCTTCAAGTTATGTATCCCAGGACATGAAGGGGCAATTTAGCTTGGCCAACACACCTAACCTGCACATATTTGGACTGGGCTATGGGAGTAAACCGGAAGAAACTCATGCAGACATGGGGAGAATGTGCAAACTCCACACAGACTGAACAAAAAACAAAACAGCATGGAAAACAGGCCCTTCAGCCCAACAAGCCCGTGCCACCACTCGGTGTTCCCACTTCTACCCATGATCCCCGTCATTCCTGTCTATGCTTATAGATCTATGCATTAGAGCCAAATTTGAGACAATTTAGGGAGAATTTGTTCTGCCAATCAGCCTAAGAACACATCTTTGGGACGTGGGAGGAAACCCACGCAAGCACAGGGAGAATGCACAAACTCCCACAGACACAGGCCCAAATCCATGTGTCTGCACAGCACAGCAATAGTCACTGAACTGTCATGTTGCCCATCAAATGATCCAGGTCAAGTGTACGCTAACGACGTGAAGCATTAGGCTACTCTTAAAATCCAAAAGCAACCCTCTCACGGCCCATCGCGTGTATGCTCCTTGTTAGACAAGGTGGACCAAAGTACCTGTAAGATAAAACAAATACATCAATATCATCGACAATTTACACACTTCCCAGGGAACTCTTAAGGCTCATGATGCCTATTTTGAATCAGTTTTCTATATCCCTCCATTTCCATTTTGTCTATGTGCCCATCTAAGTATCTCTTAAATAACTCCAGAGTGCCTGCCTCCACCACTTTACTTGACAGCGCGTTTCATACTCCCACCACCCTCTGTGTGAAAAAGCTCCCTCTAACATCCAAATTATACCTTATCCCCCTCACCCTAAGCCCATGACCTCTTGTGCTATTCGAGTCCTTCCTAGGAAAAAGCTTAACCCTGTTTACGCTATCTATACCCCTCAATCTTGTACACCTCTATTCAATCTCCTCCAAGTCTACGTCTTTCTAAGGAAAACAGCCCCAATTTGCCTAATCTCTCCTCGTAACTCAGACCTTCCATACCAGGCAGCATCCTGGTAAACCTCCTCTGCACTCTGGAGAGAGTCTCCGCGACCTTCCGGTAGTAAGGCGACCAGAACTGGACGCAGTGTTCCAAATGAGGTCTAACCAACGTTTTATACAACTGCAACATTAAAGGCCAGCTCTTGTACTCTATATCCCTTCCTGTAAAGGCTAGCATACCATATGCTTTCTTCACAACCTTCTCCACCTGCTTTGCCATCTTCAGAGACTTGTGCACCTGCACTCCCAGGTCCCTCTGCGTTTCTATACTCTTAATAGGTCTATCCTTCATCATATATCTCCCCCCTACATTCTTCCTCCTGAAATGCATCACTTCGCATTTATCAGGATTGCATTCTATCTGCCATCTACTTGTCCAAGCTACCAGCCTATGTCCTGCTGTATTGCCTGACAACATTATCTGCAAGTCCAGCCATCTTTGTATCGTCTGCAAACTTGCTGATCATTCCACTTACTCCCTCTTCCAAGTCATTTATATATATTACAAATAGAAGAGGTCCCAGTACCGAGCCTGCGGCACACCACTAGTGACTGACCTCCAGCTAGAGAAACACCCTTTCACTAAGCCAGTTACTTATCCATCTAGCTACCTGTCCTTGTATCCCATGAGCCTTGACCTTCTCAACTACCCTCCCATGAGGGACTTTGTCAAACGCCTTACTGAAATCCATATAGACAACATCAACGGCTCGCCCTTTGTCGACTGTTTTTGTCACCTCCTCAAAAAATTTTAACCAGATTCGTAAGGCATGACCTCCCCTTAACAAAGCCATGCTGAGTATTCCTAATCAGATCACAACGCTCTAAGGGCCTATACATCCTATCTCTAAGAATCCCCTCCAACAGCTTCCCTACCACTGACATCAAACTCACCGACCTATAATTTTAATACACTCGCATGAGTGCGTTTTCCGAGTCTTTACGTCGCTTGTCGATGTTTTGGTCTACCACTAGCAGAGCCCCAGCCGGGGTCTTCTTGTTTGGTTTGGGGGGGGTTGCTTGATCTTACCAATTGTGGCACGCAGAACCCCAGCTGGGGTCTGTTGTTTTTGTGGTGCAGAGCCCCAGCCGGGGTCTACTTGATGTCAATTGTGGCTCAGTTGGATACCCTGCTAAGAGTGTTAATTAGCTGGGTTGTGAGCTGGTACCATCCTCCCTGATCTTATTGGGCATTTAGAGCCTATTTGTCGGTACTTTGTGGTCGGTGCTCGGCTCTCTTGCATGAGGAGGTAATTTAGAAATTTAAGGGATAAGTTTAGGCCGAATTCAGGGAAGCCAGATTAGGTGACGTGACAATTTTGTCATAGCCAATTAACCTAGTTAACACATTTTTGGGAATGTGGGAGGAAACCGGAGTACCCGGGGAAAACCCACGCAAACACGGGGAGAAAGTGCAAACTCCCCCAGCCACAAGGCCCAGGTCGGGAACCGACCCTGGGTCCAAGTAGCCGGCCAACCAACAGTGCTAATCACTGGGCTGACGTGCTGCCCATACGTACCGCGACACCTAGGGTGGATATCGGTGTCGTTGCCATCCTCTGGTAGTGATCATCAGAGACAAGACGGGGCACTACGTCCCTTCTCCGAGTCACTCCAGGCTCGGTTCGTTCGTCTCACCCTCTGTACCGAATCGTGTGGGTAGGGGGTCGCAGGTGCCTCTACTACCTAGACAGCCGTGACCGCATCCGCCAGTGGTTCACCAACTATCCCCGGGACAAGCCGGAACTTGTCGAGACTTTTTTTCTTTGACCGATTACCGGGTTTAGGCATAGAAGCGTGTTGGCTGTTCTCGGCCAGTCAAATTCCTCCAGACCTTCACCTGCCAGCTGGAAGGCCTGTGTTCCCTGCGGGACCATCGGTAAGGGATGACTCACTGTGGTCTAGAACGCCAAGAGTACCACAGCTACGCAATACACACCACAGTCCACTCCAGCGGTACCACGCTTGGATGGCAGCAGTCCAAGTTGTCGAAAGTAGTGGTCATGGACCTGGCATGCATCGCCCCCGCTATTTGTTTCTCGACCAGTCACGGAATACCCTCTCTTGTGCCCAAGGAGACGGTACCAGGTGGCTCCCGCGGAAGGGATTGACTCACTGTGGGTAGAAACCAGAAGACCCGCACAGTTACGGGAGTGGCTTTTTAACGCCTTTTTTTCGGCTTAGCCAATCCATCTATCCACCTGTCTGTAATTGCAGCCTGACAGGGCATCCAGACATACAACTACTCCGCGTCGATTCTGGGACAGCTGCTTTAGCCGCCACCGCGATGGAGGGGCGGTGACGTTGCCCGGCGGGACCGACGTGGAGGCGCAGCTCACTGTGCGGCAGAAACGACAAGACACGCACAGCTAAAGTAACCAAGAAACCTCAAGAGAGTCCCCCCAAGAGAGTCCTCCTTAAGAGAGTCATAGTCACTCCCGAGGGAATAACCAGAAACCTCAAGAGAGTCCCCCCAAGAGAGTCCTCCTTAAGGAGAGTCATAGTTACTCCCGCCGTAATTTCCAGGGTTATCCCTACTACCCTTTTTAAACAACGGTACAACATTAGCTATTCTCCAGTCCTCTAGGACCTCACCTGTGTCCAAAGAAGAGACAAAGATTTACATCAGAAGCCCAGCAATTTCACCTTGCACCTCCCTAAGCAGCCGGGGATAAATGCCATCAGGCCCAGGAGATTTATCAGTTTTACTGCTCCCTAGAAGCTCTAACACTTCCTCTCTCGGTATGGATATTTCCCTCAACTGGCCTACAGCTCCCTCAGAGACCGGACCGGTCAACAAGCCCCTCTCCTTTGTGAATACCAATGCAAAGTATTCATTCAGGATTTCTGCCATTCCCTCGGGCTCTAAGCACAGTTCCCCTCCTCCGTCCCTAAGAGGTCCAATTTTTCCTCTAACCACCCTTTTATTCCTAACATAGGAGTAAAAAGCCTTAGGATTAAAGAAAATCCAATCTGCCAAAACTAATTCATGCCCTCTTTTTGCCCTTCTAACTCTGTTTGAGCTCCCTTTTACTCTCTCTATATTCCTCCAACGCTGTCTCCATTCCCAGCTACTTTGACCTATCATACACCTCTCTTTTCTTCCTAACCAAGACCTCAACATCTTTAGTAATCCACGGCTCTCTAATCCTACCTTTCCCATCTTTCCTTTTAGCCAGCACATATCTTTCTTGCAACATTCAGTATTCCCTTGAAAGAATCCCATATGTCTAGCGTGAACTTACCCTTGAATAACCGTTCCCAATCAGTTTCTATGTGTTACTTCCTAATCCAACTGTAGTTAGCCTTCCGAGGGCAACAAGCATCCTTTTCCATCTGTATCCTAAAGTAGACAGAATTGTGGTCACTGTTAGCCACATGTTCCCCTACTACAACATCAACCACCTGCCCTGGCTCATTATTCAGAGTTAAATCCAATATAGTCCCTTTTCTAGTCAGACTAGCTACATACTGCTCCAACGATCCTTCCAATACACATTTTACAAATTCCTCCCCATCTGAACCTCCAGCTCTAGGTACCTTCCAATCCACCCTAGGGAGATTAAAATCTCCCACTATAATGACTCTGTTCTTTCTGTACCTATCCAAAATGTCTTTACATATGCCTTCTTTAACTACCCGTGGGCTATTGGGTGGCCTATTATATATCCCTAGCATAGTAAATGCCCACTTCCTATTCCTCAACTCCACCCACAGCGACTCCACTCCTAACTCCTCTGTATTGTCCTCCCTCTGCACTACCGTGATGCTCTCCCTAACTAACAACGCCACTCCCCCACCTCTTCTGGACCCTTGTCTGTCACACCTGAAACACTTATACCCAGGAATGTTCAGCTGCCTCTGCTCCCCTTCCTTTAACCACATCTCCATCACTGCAACCACATACCCCAAGTTCCTTGCAAACATTAAGGTTCTAAGTTCATCTGTTTTTCCTGTTATGCTCCTTGCATTGATGCAGACACACTCCAGACCTCCAATCCCACTCAGAACCTCTTTCTCCCTGGTGTATTTCCTCTCATCCAAGCTCACTCTATCTCCCATCTTGCTGCCTACCGAGCTATTGGTCTCATCCCATCCATATTAGTTTAAACCCTGCCAAAACACTCCAGCTAACCTCCCAGTTAAGATATTCATGCTCTTCCCATTTAAGTGTTCCCCATCACTTCTATACAGCCGTCCTTCTTTCACAAATACTTCCCAGTTATACACAAATATGAAAGCCTCTGCCCTATGCCAATCCTTCAGCCATGCATTCAGCTGTAGGATCTCATTTCTCCTGGCCCTGCTGTTACCCAGCCCTGGAAGCAGTCCTGAGATCACCACCCTGGAGGTCCTGCTATTCAGCCTACCCCCCAACTCCCTGAACTGTCTTTGTATATCCTCCCTGCACTTCCTTCCTATATCCTTCTCTCCTATGTGAATAATCACATCCACCTGGGTCCCCTCACCCTTCAAAATGCCTCTACGATGTCAAAGGCATCTTGCACCCCTGCCCCAGGGAGGCAAACTACCATCCTGGAGTCCCACCTTTGACCACAGAATCGCCTATCTATTCCTTTAACCCTCCCACCACTATCTCCCTTCCAGCCCCCTTCCTCCCCTCTGAGATACTCTGGTCCTTTAGCCTTACCTTTTTTACCCCTCCACCTTCGATATTTTGGGGGACTGCCACTGGGGAAGTTTTTGGACTGTCTCCCCTCTCCTTTTTCCCTTTCCTTACAGTAATCCACCTGTAAGGGTGAGGATCCCCCCCCACTTAGGCTCTGGGTCCACCACCTTACTAGGCCTTCCATTATTGCCTCGTTCACACTGACTAACAATGCATCTTCCAATCGCTGCTCTAGTTGCCTGACCCGAGCCCTCAGACGCTGCAGCTCCAAGCACTTGATGCATATGTGGACTTTCGGGAGGCGTCTTGCCTCCAGGAACTCCCATATATAACATACGCAGGTGAGGCGTCTTCCCATAATCCCTGCCATTGTCCTGAACACCTTTGGAGGTGTGAAAGCAATTGGAAAACAAGTAGCACCTTCCCTAAGCTTGCTCTTACCTAAGCCCAGCAAGCCAAAGCCTTCAAAACTCTCACTTTGCTCCCTGCTCACTGTCTACTGCCATTTTCTTTTTATACTCCCCAGTTCCCCCCGCACCTAACTATGGCAGCAAAAAGCAATCAAAAACAGAGAAAAAAAGCAAATTGAAAATTTTTCACACTCAGCCACCAGCACTTCCAGATACTGTTCCAGAGAACAATGAACCTGAATCGAATCTAGGTCGTTGGCGCTGTGAGGCAGCAGTGCTACCCACTGTGCTATCCGACATGAGCAATTTCTCCCCACCTACTCTATCCAGGTGCTTCATAGTTTTGAACATTCTGTTAAAACTCTGTTGAACTTCCTCTTCCTTAACTAAAGCAGCCCCCGTTTTGCCAAACTACCCTCATAATTATGGTCCCTCATCTTGGTATCATTCTCATAAAACTTTGTTGCATTGTAGCTGGCCCTTCTTTTATTACTATTTTATATTCATAAGCTTATCAAAAATGACCCAAGAAGGAAAATGAAGCCAGGTTTCTAGAGCTATGAGGCAGCAATGCTAACCACTGTTTATCACTACTATTAATCTTTTAATTACCATCATAATTTTCAATCTTACTGCAATGATTATTGTACCCATCATTTCTTTTACCTTGCAACCATATGGAGCTTTCGTATGCTATTTTGAAAGATGGAATAAACACCAACATATATTTGTCAAAACAATTCGAAGCATTGTTATTGTCTAAAAGATTCCTTTCTCTGTGCCCGAGCCTACTGAATATCAAACATGCTTGTAATATTATTAGGATTCTCATTTAAAGGAAGATCTGAAACCAACATAGTGCGACAGCTAAATTGAAATGCACTTACTGCTGAAGCACTCTCAGGTTAACAACCGTTTCTACAAAGTTAATCAGCTCCCACCACGGTATTTAAACTCAGCAATACTCCCAAGCCAATACATTCAATGATACTATTCAGTTTTCTCATTGAATAAAAATGGAACATATGAATTAAAGCCCCTAATTTTCAGAGTATTTTGCAACTTAGTGCTCTGGATAGTATACCTAGGATTATCTTTGGGAAAGCAGGAAGAATGAAATGTTTCATTTTTGCACTGATATAACAATGATTCTCCATAGCTTTGATGTACATGGTTGAATATAATGCAAAAGCTCAACATGAAACTTAATGCAAGACGTTCGAGGAAAGGTGGAGTGCTGTCCCATCATTCGCTTTGCAGCTTTCTGGACCCAACAATGAGTTCAGTAACTTCAGATGGCTATTTCTACATTGAGCATTGATCTGTTCTGATGTCTGTTAACTTAGTGAAGTGGGTGGTGAGGGGCTCAGTTGTATTAACAAACCACTTTTTTTTAAAAAGCCAAAGGAGGCCATTTGGTCCATAGGGTTTGCACTAACACCAAATCCTTCCTAAGTATTTACCCAAGTATTCACCCAGCTAATACCCTTGACACTAAAGGGCAATTTTAGCCAATCAACCCAACCTGTACGTCTTTGGAGAGTGGGAGGAAACTAGAGCATGCAGACATGGGAAGAACGTGCAAACTCCACACGGTCACCTGAGGCTGGAATTGAACACAGGTTCCTGGTGCTGAGAGGCAGCAGTGCTAACCACTGTGCCACCATGCTGTCCAGGGTGGCACTTAAGGGCTTCAGTTAGGTCATGGCCAGTTGAACTGAAATGTGCCGGAGTGTAGCGATTGGGAGATTTTTACAGTAACTTCATTGCAGTGTTAACATACACCTGTGACACTAATAAATTTTTTAAAAAGTATGTTTCCTGTCCTGCATGATGTGGGCCATGAGGTTCTGTCAATGAATTCTTCTATAACTTTTACTCTGTCCTCCATTAGTACACAAAAAACCATGCAGTGTATTTTCTTAGGTAGTCAAATCACAAACACTTTGGGAAAAAAATCTGTTTTTTGAGGCAATGCTGATTATGTTCATCAGCAGCCATAGTTTGATAGGGTTCTGGCAGTACGTTGGTGATCTCTAAGGCTGATCTGTGACTGGAAGATTCTGTGCCTGATTGGACAGAGTACTACAGATGATTGAGTTCTGGATGAACTTCTGGTTTGGAATTTCCTCTCCTTGTATTTTCTCTTTGCCTCTGATATATGTTTGTTTTTGAAGGAGGTTGCACTAATTTTTTTTTTTTTATTTGGTTGCGCCAGGGCAGCAAATATTGGTGAGCTAGTCACAGCAATGAAAGTACCTCAGACTCAAGCTCTCCATAGAAGACTTGGTTCAGTAAGCAGGTATTGGCCATTCTGGCTACATGAGCATCTCAACTCAGTTATGACTGTATCAATATGGTGTATTTGCTTAGTACACCTGTTCAGCATTAACGCTCTTGGGAAGGCAAGGCAGGTTACTGATGAGAGCAATCCCATGCTAGCTTTATGTCACCATTCCTTTCCCCAGGCACCCCAAATAAATATGCAAACTGCACTGATTTCATTGAGTGGACTCATCTCAATGGGCAAGTCATATTGAGGGCAGTGATCTAGACATTTTACCTAGCCTTGTGCCAAGAAATTCATCTCTCAGCTGTGCAGTATCCATGAGCATGTATATATTCCATGCACAAATAGTGACCAAGGTCACCTTTATTTTGAGATTGATGTATGACTATGTTGATGGGGTCCTGCCAGCTGTGGACAGCTGGCAGTGGAGGTGAAGTGGACAATATTTAAAGCACCTTTGAGTTTCTTCTTCCTACTAGGGAGGTGAGCAATGTGGTCCTGAAAACTGTTTAATCACTCAGGAGCCTGCTGAATTCTACTTCTTTCTTACAGTGAAAGACAACCCTGTGGCCTGAGGTACCAATGCGCAGCTCCATGGTTACAACTCCCAATGAATCCAGATCAGCTGCTGTGGCAACCACTTATGACAGATAAAGTAAAAACTAAAATTTATTTATTAGTCACAAGTAAGACTTATGTTAAATATTGCAATGAAATTACTGTGAAATTCCCCTAGCTGCCACCGTCCAGTGCCTGTTCAGGTCAATGCACCCTAACCAGCACTTCTTTCAGAATGTGGGAGGAAACAGGAGCAGCCAGAAAAAAAATTACACACACACAAACATGGGGGGACCGTGCAAACTCCACACAAAGTGATCCAAGCTGGGAGTCAAGATAGATAATGGACGGTAGACGATGGGTGATAGATGATAGAAAGATAATGAACATGTCTTGCATTTGAACTATAGTGAGGGACCATTCCACAGCGTCAATCTGAACCCTTACTCATTCTGACTGTCTTGGTCCAGTAGCAAGATGAGGTTAAATAGCTGGAGATAGATCTGGGTGCAGTGGGTGACTAGGACATTGTCTATGTCTTGTTGAGCACAGTGACCTGCTTTGAAGACTGCTGGACCTTAGATTGATTCCAAAGGACATGATCAATCTTCATAAGCCAGGGTAGACAAATGCCTAAATGGCAAGGATAAGTGATCTAACAGCTATCCTGATCTGCTTCATTTCTGAAATGGTTTACCTGGGAGTGGTCGTTGTCACTTATTCACAACTACTACTTGGAGCCACAGGTGAGAGGTAGGTGAAGGTGGGATCACTACAGGCTGAGCCACTCCAAAAAGTGCAGCCAATCCATATTTCAGAAGAGCGACCCCTCGCTTCTACCTCTGACTGCCCAAAGAAGCAAAGAGGTAAATCCAGTAGCAAGTTGTAGGTGGGCTTCCAATTAAAAAGAACAACGCAGTAGCTTCTGACTGAGGGCAAGAAAAATGATTAGATATTGAACATAGTGCTAGCAGAAAAATCCATCATCGTTAACAGCATTCTCAATTGATTATTAGTTAAGGAAACATATTGAAATGAATAATGTAGTGAGATGCGCCTTGAAATGAATATCGTCATCAACCATTCACAACATCTTACCACTTTGTTTATTCCCAAACTAGTGAGAGTTGAGTTCCATATTTCAGCAAAATCTGTCTCTCTCTCTCTTTGGTCTTTCTAAAAAAAAAATCATCAGACAGCTCAATTGGGGAAATATCTTTCAGCCAAACAATTCTGAAAGTCTCAATTAAACTTTAAAGATTGGAACTGGAGTTAACTGAGACTTCCCAAAACCAGGAACAGAGGAAACGAAATGTAAGAGTAGAGTTGTAATCTCCAAGGATAGTTGGCTTGGATATGAGTGAACAGGAAAACATTTTTCAAATTTTATCTCTGATCCCTAACTGCTATTTCCAGTTTTAATGAAAGCAGGTTGGGGGTGTGGGTATCTAATTCAATTACAGAAGACAGGATGGCTTTTCAAATCTTTTAAAGGGGGCTGCCTTCAATGTACAAGATTTTACAAAATTTTCTTCCAATTTCAGCTGAATTTCCCAGGCCATCATGAATGCAACAAGTAAAAGAGGGCAAAAAAAGTTGGATCCATCAGCTAAGTGCCTTTCTTGCTCTGTTTGTGGGCCAGGCTCAATAGGCATGCCTCCTTCCCTGTCTGATTAATCTTCTCACATTGATCTCCTTCTGACTACACAATGATTTCTGAACACTGATCTTGCTCACAACCAGCCTTACCCAACTCTCCCTGACCTATCCCCATTTCTGTGCTCTGCTCTCTCTACTCAGTAATGATCCTTCTACCAATAATCTTGCCCAGACACCTTGGATGTAATTTTCTGAATGTTCACACTGGTGGGATTTTCTGGTCCCATTACAGTGCACAGAGATTTGGCTGAGCACCAAATTCTCCATCCTCACTTGCAGCAATATGAATGGGACATGAACAGTGGTCAAACTCTCTTAATCCACGGCCATGATTTATGATGATCTCATTTCAATGAACAAGCTCTCCTGACCACATTTGCTCCTGAACCAAACTTGCCCCTAATCCCATTCTCTCCTCCAACCACTGTCTTCCCAACAAGTTTCTTCCTTGACCATTCTTTCCTCCAATTGCTCTTGCCCCCAAACTCTCCCTCCCCTCAACCACTCTCTTCCTTGTCCACTCTTACCTTGAGCACTCTCGCCCCAAGTGCAATCACTTCTTGTCCTCTCTTACCCATGCATTTTGCCCTGAACATGCTAATATTGACAACATTGACAATTAAGCCATTGAGGAATATGGAAATCCTGTCTGAACTACCGAACTGTCAATTGTAGACTTACCATTGTGAACATGCTAATATCTTAGAGTCACAATCTGTCCAATGAAAATGGAGACCATTCAGCCCAATAAGTCTGTGCTTACTCCACGAATGCATATCATACCTAGTCCTACTTCCCTCCCTCTGTACATTCTTTTTAGATAGCAGTCTAATTCCCTTTTGAGCACCTCAACTGAATCTACTTCTGCCATTTGAGTGAGTTAAACAGCAACAATACAAGGAGTATAAGAATCTTTCTGCTGTTGTTGGTGTGACAGTTAGTTTCGACTTTTCAGGGTAATTACTTATTTGTGAGTAGAATGCAGAGACCTTAAATGGGGTATGAGGAAAGTCAGCCAGCATCACAGGTATCCACTTAGAGATCAGAGGAACTAGCAAATATTCTCCATTAAAGCAGCTCAGCATCAGACACTTACATCCATATATACATCAATAATATAGACTTAGTTAATAGGGTGCAGAATATTAAATTCTACAGACAACTGACAAATTAGAATGCTTAGTTGACCATGAAGAAAATTGTATGGCGGTCAGGAGAAACTGGAGCAGTAAGTAGATTGGTCAGACAGATGAAATTCAAGATAAAGAAATGTGAAGTAAGATATTTTAGGAGGAAGCAGGAGAAAATGTGCATTAAATTAACTTGAAGAGAAGCAGAGAGACTGAGGAATCCATTGCATATGGGAAATGGGAGACATGTTGGTAAAACTGTTTGAGGAAAAAAAACACAAAAAATCCTAGGTTTTATACATAGAGGGCTGGAGTTTGAATTACAAAATACAAGGCTTATTGGTTAGGAAAGTGTATGTAATTCTGGACATCCCACAGCAAAGAAAGAGGGAAAGATTGGTTGTGAGAAGTGACTGGAGGACTCTATTTGCTTAAGAGGAAATCTGAACCTGGTATTCAAAATTGTACGTGACTTTGATAATTCAAATGGAGAAAAACAATTTCCATTGATCGATGGGAAAAAAACTGGAGGCTACAAATCAAAATCATCAATAAAAGGGTGAGGAAATTTGGAAATCACTCTGCCTAATGGTTTTTGTGATTCAGCCAACTGGAAACACAAAAACTAAGATCAACAGAATTTTATTATGCAAAGTTATAAAGAGTTATAGAATTAAAGTGGTTAAGTGGTTTGAGTTATTATTGTCACATGTATTGGGATACAGTGAAAAGCTTTGCCTGTATAGTATGCAAGAATCAAAGCATACTGTTCATAGAGTACGTAGGGGAGGAGGAAAGGAGAAGGTGCAGAATATATTGTTACAGAAAGATCAGCTTAATATATGGTAGATCCATTCAGAAATCTGATGGCAGCAGGGAGGAAGTTGTCTTTGAGTTGGCTTGTGCGTGATATCTTTTTCCCAATGGCAGGAGGTTAAAGAGTATATGTCCAGGTGCGTGTGTCTTTGATTATGTTGGCTACTTTTCTGAGGTAGCAGGAAGTGTAGGCAAAGTCAATGGATATGAGAATGATTTGCATGATGGACTGGGCTATATTCATTTGTAGTTTCTTGTGGTCTTGGTCAAGGTAGGAGATATACCAAGCTATGATACATCTGGAAAAAATGTTTTCTATGGGGCATTTGTAAGAATTAGTGAGATGGAGCCCCCTGGAAAATAGAGGCATTGGTGTACTTTCTTAACTTTAGTGTTGGTGTGGAGGGAGCAGGTCACGTGAAATTTAGACCATAGAATCCCTGCAATGCAGAAGAGGCCATTTAGCCCATTCAGTCTGTACAGACTCTCTGATAGAGTATTTTACTCACATATTTAGCCCATTAATTCCCCTAACCTACATGTCTTCAGGAAACAGTGGAGAACATGCCCATGTCTACATTAATGGTGATGAATTAGAAATGGTCAAGTGCTTTAAGTTTCTAGATGTTCAGTTCACCAACAAGCTGTGATGGTGGCCTGGAAAGGAATCTCTGGCGAGACTTCATTGAACTGCAGTACAACACGTTGTCAGCTTTGGGCGTTCTCGCTAATAGAGTATCATGGGATATACAGACTGAAGTTCCTGATCTGTGCTGAGTAAGTGGCTGGCTGGGTGCCCTGGATGTATGGCATTCCATCGTTGATCCCATTAGGTAAAGATGGGGATGGTGACTTCTCCCCTGCCCTGCGCTCTCACCCCACACGAGATTTGACAAGTTTCATGTGGATGCATTTGTAGCGAGCTGAACAACACAAGATTGTGGATGATCAGCTGTCCCACTCCAAATCACTCTCACTTCTGTACCCTCTACCAAACTTAACAACTAAAACAGATGCCTCTGTTGTGTTACAGTGACTCCATACCAGAAGGTCCTTCTGAAGGTAGCAATCAAGCCCTGGTCCCTCCACGCTAACACTAAAGTTAAGAAAGCACATCAATTCTCAACAGACCAGTTACCGTATTACAACATTCATTTCAGTCACTGATATTCACTTAGAAGCAGTAAACAAATGTTTACCCTGCAGCACCAACAGGAGGATACAGTAATATAGAATAAACTGAAAATACTCAGAAATTGGTGTCTCTCCTGATTTCAATGTGCTAGGAGTTAAATGACCACTCTGCATTAAGACCAGAAGACAAAAAAAAAGAAGCAAAATTAGGCCACATGGCCCATTGAATCTGCTCCGCCATTTAATCATGACTGATATTTTTCTCATCCTGCCTTTTCCCCATAACTCCTGATCCCCTTATTAATCAAGAACCTATCTACTTCTGTTCTAAAGACACTCAATGACCTGGTCTCCACAGCCTTCTGCGGCAAAGTTCCACAGATTCACTATTCTCCAGGTGAAGAAACCTCTCAACTGTTTTTAAAGGATAGTCCCTTCAGCCTAAGATTGTGCCGTTTCGTTCTAGTTTTTCCTATAGTGGAAACATCTCCTCCACGCCTCACAGTATTCTGTAAGTTTCAATATGATCCCCCCTTATCCTTCTAGGCTCTAACAAGTACAGACTCAGAGTCCTCAACTGTCCTTCATACAACAAGCTCTTCATTCCAGGGATCATTCTTGTGAACTCCTCTGCTCTTACCAAAGCCTTCCTCAGATATGGGGCCAAGAATGGCTCACAATACTCCAAATGGGGTCTGACCAGTGCCTTATATAGTCTCAGAAATACATCCCTGCTGTTGTATTCTAGCCTTCTCGACATGAATGCTAACATTGCACTTGCCTTCCTAACTGCCAACTGAACATGCACATTAACCTGAAGAGAATCCTGAATAATGACTCCTAAAGCCCATTGTGCTTCTGATTTCGCAAGCATTTCCCTATTTAGAAAATAGCCCATGCCTCCAGTCCTCCTTCCAAAGTGCATAACCTCACACTTTTCCACATTGTATTCTATCTGCCACCTCTTTACCCACTCTCCTAACCTGTCCAACTGCAGCCCTTTTGCTTCCTCAATACTACCTCTACATATCTTTGAAGCATCTGAAAACTTAGCAACAGTACCTTTAGTTCCTTCTCCCAAAACGTTCATGTATTTGTGAAAAATTATGGTCCCAGCATTGATCTCTGAGGCACACCATTAATCATCGACTGCCATCCTGAAAAAGAACTCTTTATCCCCACTCTGCGAGACACCATATTCAGTAGAAAAAGGGATTAGTAAGCCAGGAACATTCCTTTATTGAATGGATCTTTTCTGAAGCCTCCTGGAACTTGGCTGATGTCACAAAATATGTATATTGATATCAATTACAGAATGTGGCCATTTCAGAGAGATTGTTGCAGGTGATGACAGTGGTTAACAAGTGATCTATGCATCAGTGAAAAGATCTTTGGTGAAGGTCTGCTGAACGAATCTTCTATAAGCTCTGCCCACATCGGGATCAACACAATGAATTATTTTGCCCCTGATGATGTAACGCAGCATACCATAACATACTCCCGCACATAATGTAAAATTTCATCCAAAACACTCAGGGCAATCGAACTGTTGCTTAAGTCAATTTAATGCCTACTCAACATAGGTGCTTGTATTGCAATAGGACTCATTGTACTTTGTACATTTAGTACAAATGGTCTACATTGGTGACATGAGTCATGATTATACAAGTTATATTCTGTTATCACAAATCAGTATTGTTTTCTCCCTGCCACTAAAAAGAAGCATCACAGAAAAAATACCGTAATTAATCATGTTTTGTATTGCAGCCTCTCTTCTTGCATGTGTTATAGTTTAATAAACATTTTTAATTTGGATCACAGCAAGACCAATCCCCACTGGTTTCACTCATATCAAATTGCAAAAGAAAACAAAACTTGAGAATTGGCTTTCCAAATTACCTCCTGGGTTTTGGGATATCGTCACATCTATCATCAGCAGGGTTCTCAACACTCTTCCCTGGATTGACCCATAGGAGGTGCTTTTCTCTCTCTGTATTGTATCCATTTGTGGGTTCCTCACAGGTGTAGTAGCTATTCCCTCGGTGCATAGCTCTTGTCATTCAGTCTCCATCCCTGAAGCTCCATGGGGGGATAGTTGGAAAAAAAAAGCCACAAAGGAATTCTGAAGTGTGCAGACTCCCTGGCTGCATCATGGGAATTGTGTGCTTACCTGAAGGATCTATCTGTGGTGTTTGATGACCAACTGGAAGCCCTTCCTGGAAAGAAAATTACTGGTTCCCCTAAAAGAACCTTAATAGCCTGCACTCTGATACCTAGGAGATCCAATGATAGATCTCTTGTTTTGACTGTCTACCTTGGTACAGAAATGTACATATTCACTGGCCCTCTTGCAAAATACGTATCAATAGGCCACAGACTGAGATCACACACATTTCCTGTA
Organism: Sphyrna mokarran; assembly: GCA_024679065.1. Taxonomy (NCBI): domain Eukaryota; kingdom Metazoa; phylum Chordata; class Chondrichthyes; order Carcharhiniformes; family Carcharhinidae; genus Sphyrna; species Sphyrna mokarran. The sequence goes on from JAGIQG010000015.1 coordinate 42,792,454, forward strand.
GATCCCTAGAAAGCTACAGAGATGTGGCAATTCATTGCCATGGCAATCTTCAATATCACTGACGTGTGTGTCTGTCAACCCTCATTGCTTTCAGCTCACCTGCAGGAGGCACAGAAATCAGTGATGGGCATTCATGGAGAAGTGGTCTTTGGAGATCTCACTGCTTGACTGTGTGCAGTTGGTGTGCTGCTATTGGTTATTAGTAATTTTACATAGGAAGGGACAAGATTCTAATATAGTCAAAACAGCTTGCCATTGTGACTTGGGGATGGTAGGGGTGGGAATAAGGATACACTGGTACTGAAAGACTCAAAATTGGGGTAGACTAATTTAGAAATGAATATAATAAGAAAAGAATCATAGAATCCCACAGTGCAGAAGGCCATCAAGTCTGCACCTACCACAAACCTACCCAGGCTCTATCCCCATAACCCCATGCATTTATCCTAGCTAATCCTCCTGACACTAAGGGGCAATTTAGCATAGCCAATCTAACCCACACATCTTTGGATCATGGGAGGAAACCGGAGAGACATGGAGAGAATGTGCAAACTCCACACAAATAATTACCCAAGCCAGGAATCGAATCTGGCTCCTTGGTGCTGTGAGGCAGCAGTGCTAACCACTGCGCTACTGTGCTGCTCTACAAAGATATAACATACAAAAATATAGTTGCATAGAAACAGGTATACCAATTTTTGGAGATTTTAGATATGTATTTTTGAAAGTATGCTGTACATCTAGGCCAAATACAGACCACCCCAAGACAAAATAGGATGAAAGTTAAGTGAGATGAATCATATTCTTTCACAACATTATGGCGACAGAACATAATTTTTTAATCAGTATAGTTCTCAGGCACTAAATTAATGAGACAATTTATTTTTTACTGATATGAAATGCTTAGCAGACTGTGAATAATGAAACTCTTGAACTTAGTAAGAGGTCTGACAACACCAATTTTAAATCCAACCGATTTATTTGATAGTAAACCTGCTAGCTTTCAGCCTTTGTGCCTTCGTTAGGCGAATGAGACGTTCTGGTCTGCACAAAGGCCGAAAGCTAGCAGTTTCACTATCAAATAAACTGGTTGAATTTAAAATTGGTGTTGTCAGACCTCTTACTGAGTTTACCCCAGTCCAATGCCGGCATCTCTACATCACTCTTGAACTTGACAGACAAATAAGGGGAGGTTGGTAAGAGACAATTGGGTGAAGGCTTCCGGATTCTATGGACCAATGGATTCTCATGTTGGCAGAGAGTAGAATATAATTGGCCAAGATTGATAACCCATATTAATGTGATTGGTCCATCCTATTGAGATGGACAGAATTGGTAGGTAGATGATTTGAACAGTAATTTTCTTTCCAGGAAGGGCTTTCAGTTGGTCATCAAACACCACAGATAGATCTTTCAGGTAAGCACACATTTCCTATGATGCAGCTAAGGAGTCTGCACACTTCAGAATTCCTTTGTGGCATATCATTTTTTCCAACTATCCCCCCATGGAGCTTCAGGGATAGAGACTGATTGACAAGAGCTATGCACTGAGGGAATAGCTACTACACCTGTGAGGAACCCACAAATGGATGCAATATAGAGAGAAAAATACGTCCTATGGGCCAACCCAGGGAAGAGTGTTGAGAACCCTGCTGATGATAGACAGTAGGGCCAGAAAGGCTCAGAGGAAGAGCAGGCAGGGTATAGTTGCTAATCAAAGAGTAGCTGGTGGACTGAAGAAGCACGATTAGAGAATTTGATTAGAGTAATTTGGGCTGTCTTAAATAGCTCTCCCTCCATGATGGAAATCAGGCCTGAGTCCATAAAGTACATCTTCAACTAGAAACTACTGTCTCTGGTGATTCGTTTATATTTGCTGAACTGTATTAATAAAGTGAAATCTCCTGCAAAAAGCCAACAAAATACATAGATCTCTGAAAAAAAACTCATACAGGGTTTAAGCAACTATATGGTTGCAATTAATTCTATTTTATATCCTGAGAGAGCTAGATCTATGGAAGGAACCATTCTATCTGCGGTGAGTCTACATAATGTACCCTGAATCAGTGATGGATACCAAATGATTGAATGTGACTGAGTTTAGAATCTTAAAATCTCAGAATCTTAGAATTCCTACAGTGCAGAAGAAAGACATTCAGCCTATCGAGCCTGCACTGACAACAATTCCACCCAGGGCCTATTGTCATAACGATATGCATTTACCCTGTTAATCTTCCTGACACTAAGGGGTAATTTAACATGGTCAATCAATCTAACCAGCACATTTTTGGACTGTGAAAGGAAACTGGAGCATCTGGAGGAAACCCATGCAAACTCCATATCAGACAGTGACCCGATGGTAGATCCCATGTCCCTGGCATTGTGAGGCAGCAGTGCTAACCACTGTGCCAGCCGTTACCAGTGGGTTGCCATGAAAGACCCACGTAATGAAACCCAATTAGAGGAACCATTCAGATGCTGGGTAATGGTGGCAGATCTTCCTGTAGCAGATGGCACAGAAGAATCTTCTCAACATTTCTGCAGGCACATTAAGATATCTTAAAATTGGTGGCATGCCTGCTGGAAAATTTTGAATGCAGGAATATGCATGATGTTATTTGCTTGGCCATTGACAAGCACTTCATTAGCTTTACTGCTATTGCCTACGAGTTTTGAATTGTTACCTTGAATTTATAGGGGGAATTTCATGATAAACATTACCCATAGGCTTTCTGTCACAGATGTTTGGGATTCCTCACTTGTAAGTTTTAGTTTGCAAATCCACTGGGGAAGAAACCTGGAGGCAAGTGTTCTTAGAAAATATGGAATTCTGAGTTTGAGGTAATTGGGTGATAAAGCAATTTTGCAATGGAAAGCCAGATGTGATCCTTAAATGAGAAGCTTTGCAATATCAAACGTTCTTCAGTAGTGAATGGCAATTCAGAAATTATTTTTAAACTAATTTTTATCCTGAATGTTCTCCTTGAAAGCACATTTCAAATACTCAAGTTCAAGGTTTTCAGATGAGATCTGCACAAGGATGGGTTGCATCTAAACTGGAAAGGCATAAATATCCTGGTCAGAAGGTTAGCTAGTGTCACATGAAAGAATTTAAACTAGATTGGCAGGGGAGTGGAACCAAAGGAAAAGTGAATTAACTGAAGGGAAATCAGACAGTAGAGCCAGAAAGACTCAAAGAGCAGGCAGGGTATAGTTGCTAATCAAAGAATAGCTGGTGGACTGAAGTGCATTTGTTTCAATGCCAGAAGTGTAAAAGGTGAAGCAAATGAGCTCAGAGCTTGGATGAATACTTGGAACTTTGATGTTGTTGCTATTGGTTACAGAAAGAACAGGATTGGCAGCTTAACATTCCAGGATACAGATGTTTCAGGTGGGATAGAGAGGGATGTAAAAGGGGTGGGGGATTTTAGTATTGATTAAGGAGAATATCACAGCTATACTGTGAGAGGACACTGGAGCACTCATACAGTGAGGCAATATAGGTAGAGCTCATGAATAGAAAGGATATAGTCATAATGTTGGGGTTTACTATAGGCCGCCCAACAGAAGATAGAGGAACAGATATGTAGGCAGATTTTGGCAAGATGTGAAAATAACAGAGTTGTTGTAATGGGAGATTTTACCTTCCCTTATATTGATTGGACTCACTTCGAGTTAGGGGGCATGGATGGGGCAAAGTTTGTAAGGAGCATCTAGGAGGGCTTCCTGAAACAGTATGTAGATAGTCCAACTAGGGAAGGTGTCATACTGGACCTCTTAGGCATGCAGGCAGGGGGAGAACATGCAAACAGCACATACAGTCACTCAAGACTGAAATTGAACCTGGCTCCCTGGCACTGTGAGAAAGAAATGCTAACCACTGTGCCACCATGCCACCCATATGTTCATAATGTGGAGTTTCAACGGCAATTGTGTTATTCTGGTACATACTAAGTTCTAATCCACAATGACTGGCAGATTGTATGGGATTCTCAATGGATTCAACACCTTGAGGATTTCAGTTAAGTGAATGGAAGTAAAACAGACAGTTTTCAATATCGTGAGATGCCAGCAGATGGCAAGGCAGATTGGAAGAGTTTAAACATGTGGGTCTTCAAACAGGAGCTTATCTTTACAATATTTATTTAAGCTTTTAAGATCTGATGCTGTTGAAAAGTTGCACTCCCAATCTGCCATCACCTCAGAAAAGAGAAATTTGCTTTGCATACTGTCATTTCTCAGAGATTCCACTGACAAGGCAACTTTTAACTGCAGATTTGAGAGATGGCTATAAAAATGAAAAAAAAACTAATCATATTCTTTGGAAGTTGGAATTTTATTGACTTTTTATTGTTATTGATATGCCATTATCTTCTAAGGTAATGTTTTTGAAAGAGATAGTCAATCAAGATTTATTAATGATTTCTAAGCTTTCAGAAGAATTGTGTTTTATTCCCCTGTGTTTTCTCACTGTGGAATGTTAAATGGACTAATAAAGCTGAGGTTATTATCAGTAAAAATAGCCCTCATTTTGGTTATGCAGTTAGAATGATAGAACTGCTTAATGTCAGACATTGCTTAAATAACAGGTTTAGTTTTTCTTCTTTGGTCTGATTGAAAAAGCTACTTTGGGCTATTACACCATTTATCTACTTTTGCTTTGGAGATCGTACCACAGTTGCAGAGTTTAAGTCAAACCACTCCAGTTGGGATGCTGGATACTGATTAATGTAATAATGTAATAGATGTGAAGATGCAAAACCCCTGTTATCTGTCGTAATGTAGATTCCTGGCAGTGTCTGATCACCGTTTAAGGGATTGAATAGTGAGATGAGTTTTTTTTGAAATTCTTAGCTGCTTTCTCACCATTCTGTGGGAGCAAAGTTCTGGGCATAAACTATAAAATAACTGTTGGAAAGTGAATAGCCTCAGGTAAAGCATGCCAGAGTGAGCAGCAGCATTTCAAAGGGACAACTGCATTATCGAACTATGAGTTATTGACTATTTTGAAAATTTTCACACAAGCTATCTCCAGCTGCAGAGAAGTCACTTAAATAATCATTTTACCATTAATCTCCCTTTACCAAGTGCTTTCAAAATTTCCTATTACTTCTGATGTGAATTGAGGGGGATTTTGCTTGGCTGTTTTGAGAGAGAAAAGGTATGATTTTAATTATAGCACAGAAGTGCTGAAGGATTAATTATTTTAATATCTTTTAGGTATATCACACGGGTGATTATCATTGCTGATTTATTTCAGGTGTTTTATTTCTGTTTTTGCTTGCATTGCTTCTGGGGGGAATATCTGATCATGTTTCCCAACACTCAGGCTCAACGTTCCTAATAAAAAATACTCTGATAATTGATATAACCTGCAGATTCGATACTGACAACAGTATAGATCCATCCTTGCATTCACTTGTGGGATGAGTCCCCATCTCCGCTCTCCCAAGTTCGACACCGAGATTGTTGACTCAGTGACTTTGGTCCAGCCTCAGATGTTTGGAGGCTTCACACCACAACTCCCATCAACCACATCATTACAACTCGTGGTCACACCGTAACAACCGCCAATCACACTGTTACATCTACCAACCACGCCATAACAACAAACCATACCATAACACAACATCTATCTATCAAACCATAACACCTAACAACCACGCAATAACAATCACACCCATATCGCTTACCGTGATAACTATCAATCAAACCGTAATAACAACCATTCACACCATAACACTTACCAATCACACTATAATACCCAAAATTTGTGCTATAACACTGACCAATCACACCATAAGAACTACCAATCATATTATAACAACCATAAATCACACCATAACACCTACCAATTATACTGTACCATCCAATAACACAAAAATAACCCACCTGTCACACCATACCAACCACCTATCACACTGTACCCAATCATACTGTAATAACTACCAATAGTATGGGTCAGTTGTAGCTCAGCTGACAATAATCTCACTCGAAATCAGAAGATCAAGTTGCACTGTGGAAATTTGAGCACAGAATCTTGGCTGATCCTTCAGTGTGGTACTGAATGTATGCAACACAGCACCATCTTTTGGATGGGATGTTAGACAGAGTCATATCTGTCCTCTAAGGAGAATGTAAAAGATCCCAAAATACAATTTGAAGAAGAGCAGGTGAGTTCTTAGCAATGGCTTGACCATTATTATCCCTCAACCAACATAACCAAAAATCAATGTTCATTATCTCATTGGCATTTGGTACTTTTTATGTTGAACAAGTGACAGAAATTCAAAACAATGTCAATAGTTGTAAAGAACATGCAATTATTCTATAGTTGTGAAAGGAGTTATACGAGTGGAAGTCTTTATGCAACAATGATGACTTTTATTTACATAACACATTTAAAGAAGAACAGCTGTCCCACTGTCACTTAATGGTCAATTGGTCTTACATAGGCTGGAGCTGGGATTGCCACTCCCTTAGGGAGGAAACCCCCCAGGATGTTTCCATGTCAGAAATTATCCAACAATTGTTTAGAAGCACTAACTTCTCCTGGACAATTGTGTTGGGCTGGGAGCCATCTGACAAATGGTTTTAATCGCTAACCTTTGATGGTTCTGCCAATTTTACCCTGATAGTTACTCAGAGAGTTAGAAGGAGGAAAAAGCACTTTGAATTCCAGAGTAGTGACTTAAGAACTCAGATGGGCTCTGCATGGGACACCCACATACCCATGATTCCCAGGACACGTCAAACACCACCCTTTCCCCAAGTCCTTAGTACAATCCAACAGCATCTGATCTAAGCACATCCTGGCCCAACCAGATACTGGACACCCTACTGCACTAGTGGGACACCTCTGAATGCATCTCTTGGTCTGTTCCCCCACCAATCAGTTGACCTCCATCACTGCTGGTACAACACACACTCCTTCTCTCCCTGCCAATACCCGTTCATCCGCCCTGGTGCATTTCTGGATCAAGGACCCATGCCCCCAACCCCTCACTTTTGGTCCAACCTCCGTCTTTCCTGGTATGACCCCTTGACCACTCCCCTCTCCCACCTAGAGACCCACACCCTCGCAGTCTGACCCACCACAGATCTGACCCCTCCCTCCCACTTCCCACCACCTCATCATTCCGACACTCCAATCTTCCCCACCAGATTTCGCAAAGCTGTTCCAATTCCCATTCCCACCCTCCACTGGGAGTCTCCGCCTGATGACTAAACCACTACATAGCTTCTCCCTTTAAATCCTTCCTTTATGGCAGCTAATGTATTGCTCCCCTGATGCCACATCCTCTGACCTTATTCATCTATCTTTTATTGTGTGTTTTAAAAAGGCCTTTTGGAAGTCTGAATATATTAATTCCACGACATAGTCCTTATATATTCTCCCTGTTCTTTCTTCAAACAATTCGATAAGGTTGGCATGGTGACTTATGGTTAGCACTGCTGTCTCAATGCCAAAGACCCAGCTTTGATTTCAGCCTTGAGTGATCTGTGTGGAGTTTGTACATTCTCTGCATGTCTGCATGGATTTCCTCTGGGTGCTGTGGTTTCTTTCCATACTCAAAGATGTGCAGGTGAGGCAGCTTAGCCATGTTAAATTTCCCTTTGTGTTCCAAAATGTGTAGTTAGGGAGATTAGTGGGGTAAATGTGTAGGGTTACAGGAGTAGATGGGGGGGCACGGTCTGGGAAATGTATTCTGTCAAAGAGATTGTATAGACCTGAAGGGCCTAATGGCCTCTTCTGCACTCTAGGGAACAGGGCCAGCAGGCAGAATCACAAGGTTTCTCTCATTCTATACTTACTGCCATGCCCCCAACGTGGTCATTACAACTGGTTTTTGAAAACCAGCAGTCATTCATCTTGGTATGACGTCAAAACTCCTCGTGGGGGATGAAATAACCTTTTGGCTTTTATGACCTTGAAATGTGTCAAATGTTTCTGATAACTTGTTTGAAAACAATAACTGCAAGACATGTTAACTTAATTCATTTTTTGAAATATACAGAGAGGAGATTTTTAAAGAATTGGTTTTGCCAAGCCAGAAACTGAAAGAAGCCGTCAGTCATCTGGCAAAACTGTCTAAGGAAGAGGTAAAGAATATTTCTCTCCCCATCTCTGAAGCTAAGAAAAACACTATCTCTTAACACCCAATAAGTCATTCAGAGATAATGGACGGGATTTTCCAACCATGCCTGCCCTAAAACCCCAATCCTGCAAAAGGTGATTGAACCTTTGCATTGTGGGCGCCTAAAAACATCCTCAACTGCTTCATTGAGGAGGGAATTCCACAGATTCACAACACTTTGGGTGAATAAGTTCCTCCTCAACTCAGTTCTAAATCTGCTGCTGCTTATTTGGATGTTATATTCCCCAGTTCTGGTTTCACCTGCCAGTGGAAACAATCTACCTGCTTCTATTTTATTTATTTCCATCATAATTTTATATGTTTCTATAAGATTATCCCTCATTCTCTAAATTCCAATGACTCTCGTTCTAGTCTACTCAGTCTCTCCTCATAAGCCAGCCCTCTCAACTCCGCAATCAACCTAGTGAATCTCCTTTGTACCTCCTTCAGAGCCAGTGCATCCTTTCTCAAGTAAGGCGACTAAAACATTTTTACAATACTCCAGATGTGGCCTCCCCAGCACCTTATACAGCTGCAACAGTTTTTAAACTTCATCCCTCCAGCAATGAAGGACAAAATCCCATTTGCCTTCTTAATTACGTGCTGCGCCTGCAAATCAGCATTTTATGATTCAGGCACAAGGACACCCAGGTCCATCTGCATAACAGTATGCTGCAATTTTTTACCATTTAAACAAAAGTCCATTTTGCTGTTATTCCTACCAAAATAGATGATCTTCACATTTTACTTATCGCCTTTAAACAAAGATTACTTTTAAATAAATTTTACAGTTAGTCAAAAACTTCGTTTTCCAACTCCAGCATAATCTACCTTGCCAGTTCATCCTTTCAGTGAAAATGTTGCACTAGTCTCACTGCCAATTTAGGTTTCATTTCTTTCGTTTTGAGTTTGCTGAAGTGATAGTATATATTAGAGAAGAAAATTGAACCAAAGGAAAAAAAGACTAATCTCAGGAATCAGAAATTAAATCGATAAACTATGCAAGGTTTCTCATGAATCCTTTGACCAAATCTCAATATTCAGTACCAACCATTTATAATTCTGTAATTATTATGTTAGTATTGGAAGGTTTTCCCATGTTTTCTACACTTTTGTGAATAAATTGCACCCTTTCAGCATATGAAAAAAAAAATCACATGGCAAAAGCTAACTCAAACTACATGATAAATGGCATCCTTTTATATTGGTACTTGACGGAAACTCAGCCCTGTGCCAAGGTAAGCAAGCAATTTTTTTTGACCATTATATAAAATGCAGATAAAATTGAGATTTGGAGCCTGTATTGCTGCACCTGATGACAAAGCAAATCACACTTCTGCACGTGTTTCATTAATTATTTGCGTTTCTTTTTCTTATTCTGTTTCATTTTTATTCTCTTACAACGCTCCCCAACTTTTATATTTGCATTCTGCAATTAGATACATTCTGGTCCGGTGCTTGCTGCAACTACAATAACAAGATATTGTACTTATATAGCATCTCATTGTAATAAAATATTCAAAGTAATCTCAGACGTATTAGAACCATAGAATCCTCACAATACAGAAAGAAGCCATTTAGCCCATCGAGCCTGCATTGACAACAATCCCACCCACTTCAGCAACCCCATGTACTAACTGTATTGATCTCTCTGACATTAAGGGGGCAATTTAGCATGGCCAATCCACCTAACCACATGTCTTTGGATTGTGGGAGGAAACTGGAGCTTCTGGACAAAACCAACACAGACATGATTAATAAGGGGATCAGGGGCTATGGGGAAAAGACAGGAGAATAGGGATGAGAAAAATAACAGCCATGATTGAATGGCAAAGCAGACTCGATATGTCTAGTTGTCTAATTCTGTCCTACGTCTTATGAAGGTAATGAGCAAACTGTACACAGACAGTCACCCAAGCTCGGAATTGAACTCAGATCCCTGGCATTGTGAGGCAGCAGTGCTAACCACTGTGCCACCTTGTCACCCATGATGGTTGAAGTTGATTAAGCAATTACCTACCTTCCTTGATATATCTTTGTAGCTGGGTGTCAAATGTTGTTGCATCTTAAATCCAGAGAGAATGGTCTCTAGAGAGATTTAAGGAGGAATTTCCAAGAACTTAGAAGCTAGGTAGCTTAATGCAAGGCCACCAATGATGAAGCATTGATTGGAGATATACAAGAAGTCAGAACTGGAGAATCCCAGGGTATTCAGAGAGTTAAAGCAGTAATGGAGGTAAGTGGGAAGAAACCATGGAGGGATTTAAAATCAAAGACATGGATTTTAAAATTGAGGTATTGCAGATACCCAATGTAGATCAGTGAGTACAAAAATATATACAAAGCAATGATAAGATTTGGTTTCACATTAACAAGGTGCACTTAGGAATCAAAACAATTGTTTCATATTTTTAAACTCCTTTGTAGAATGGTTCTATTTGATGAGAGTTGAAAGATTGGCAGCTTTAGGTAACTTGCAAAATAATGTTCCTTCTACACGATTCCGACACTATCTTAATTTGAACATCATGGAGGGGCTGATGGCATAGTGGTATTGTCCCTGGACTTGTAATCCAGAGACCCAAGTTAATGCTCTGGAAATCTAGGTTCACATCCCAGTATGGCAGATGGTGAAATTTAAAATCAATTAAAATCTGGAATTAAAGAAGTCTATTAATGACCATGAAACCATTGTCAATTATTGTGAAAACCCATCTGTATCATACGTGTCCCTGAGGGAAGGGAATCTGCTGTCCTTATCTGCTCTGGTCTTTATGTGATTTCAGGCCCACATTAATGGGTTGACTCTTAAATGCCCCTGAACTGACCATTTAGTTCAATGGCAATTAGGAATGATCAATCCCACTCCAACTCCAGCATCTTCACATCATGACTACTATCGACCCAGCCGGTGATGCCTGGATCCCATGAGCAAATAAAAGGATATTACCAACGTGATATTCCAATTATCCATACTCAATCTTTATCATCTTCAGATGAGTCTGCCAATTATTGTCAAATTTTGGGCTTCTCCATATGCTTATGCAATTTAGGAAGAGTGCAATAAATTGGGATTTTGATGCTACTGGTTTGAGCTGAAATTAGACCAAGTCTCAAAGGATAAACGTAATAACCCACTGCAGCATCCAGTGCCCAGCTACTCATCTTCGAGGCAGAGACTTTAATGACTTTTAAAGCCATGTGCCAGAAAGAAATGATCAGCATTTACAAATCTTCTCTATGGCTTACATTTATTAACACAGTAGATCAAACTTCTGACTAAAAAGATAACTTCAAAAGCAATTAAGCATGACTTCAGTATTATTAATGCCCATTCGAATAATCATCATTAAGAAGCTATATAACACTCATTAACTGCTTAGGCAGAGTCATTTAAACAGTCGAAGATCTCGGGCAATGAACCTGACTCATGCTGCAGGTTTATTCACGTTCAGTCTCAGTATTCCTATTTTTAATCATTTCATTACTGCTTTTTTTATGGATGCAAAGTTCAGCATTCTGATCTGAGTAGTGAAAAATTAAAGATTTAGGGATACAGTCATGTTGTCACATCCAGAAAACTACGTTATTTTGACCTTGTTTAACAATAGATGTTGAATTGTTGTCATCACATCTTTTATTGCACTGGAGACTAAAGAACCGACCAATAATGACTGAACTGAGGAGAGACTTCTTTAATCAAAGGTTGGTGGATCTTTTGAATTCTCCGTCTCAGTGAGCTGTTGATGCTCGGTTGAATATATATTCAAGGCAGAGATATTTTTCGAAATTTTGGAAGATTGTGCGAATGGGTGGAACAGAAGAAGAGATTAAACCATAGTTGTATTAAAAGCTGGAGCAAGTTTAAAGGGCTGAACAGTCTGCCTCACTCATATTTCTCCATTTACTTAGAAAAGCGTGCTGGATCCATTTTTGTAAACATTTTTTCTAGCATTTCCCACCTCCTTTTGGTCTCTTCTTCTGAAGATGCTGAAATAATTTTTATTGAGGGTTCATATACTGATCAACTTCTGGCACCCTCCCCATAACTGACTATTCTTTAAGTGGGAATCCAGGCAGTGAGTTTTGGCAAGTTGGCAATTAGGGATAGTCAGGAAAAGGGCAGTACAGTGGCACAGTGATTAGGACTGCTGCCTCACAGTGTGAGGGATCTGGATTTGATTGCGGCCGTGGATGACTATATGGAGTTGTACTTCCTTCCTGTGGGTTTCCTCTGGGTGCTCCAGTCTCCTCCTATAGTCCAAAGATGTATGGTGCATTAGGGACACTAAAGTTCCTCTTAGTATCAGAGGGATTAGTAGGGTAAATAGATAGGGATAGGGCTAAGTGAGATTGTTATCAACGCAGGCTCGATGGACCGAATGCTCTCCTTTTGCACTGAAAGGATTCTATCATCCTAAAATGTCTATGAATCAAGGAAATGGGAAATCATGGTGGCGAGTCTCTCAACAGTGCTGAATTGGCGGGAAAACTGTTCTAATGCCTGACTGTTTTGTCAGTTCAGTCTCTTATCTGAATCTCTGGATCTTGTGCACTGCAGAGGTCCCAGTCATGAATATCATTAAAAACCTGGAGCAGAGGAGGGCAGGGCCTATTTGCGCCGGAGTTTGACAGTTCTCGAACTCTGCGCATGTGCAGTGGTTCCACTGATTGCCCATAGGCCCTGCCCACAAGAGGCACTGCACCCTTTACCCCTTGGGCATGGGCACTTTGTCCCTTAGGCAGTGCAAGGGGGCATACCTGGCATTGCCAGAGTGCCTATGCTCAGGAAGTACCACTCCTGCAGCCTGACCCCCAGCCCGAGGGCCGTGATTATACCTCCTCCCCTTCATTCTGGTGGGGTTTCCTGCTAGTTCCTTGAACATAGGGCGCTAGTCTGAGTCCCACCAGAATGAAATACTCGTGGCAGGGTGGGAGATTCAATTGGGAGCTGAGAGGTCCTGATAATGAACTGATAAACACATTGAAAATACATTTTTAAAAGGTTTAAATTACTTACCTGCTTCCCACTGATTTCCAGCATGATCTGACCAGTGACTGTTCACCAGCTCTGGGAGATGCTCGTGGGTTCCCCGAGCATATGCAAATCCCGGATCAAGGCCAGGGATGTGCATCTCTCACCACAGCCCGCCAGAAAAATTGCGGTCGAGATTGGAGAATTGCAGCCTTTATTTCAGGGAAATACTGTCCTCACTGAATACTCACATGAGTGAGGCTGAATTTAGTGCAGCTTGCCTAAGGTGGCATAATGGAAGGACAGGAGGGAGACTTGGGCAGGATTATTCACAGCTGATTTTTGACATCTGGACAACTGTCCCCATTATAAATTGGAGGCAGGAAGGCTTTAATGTGGGAATTCTGCCTAATGGTGGATTGCCAATTAGACTAATTTGAAACCAATTTACACTGATCCCATGAGAATTTATTGGGCTTTAACTCAGGGATTCAACAGAACTCACACAGCTGTGACTTCTGAAGATCACTCAGCAAACCCTGTTGCGTTGCCTGATGTCAGAAGTGGAAATGATCCACTTCAGATCAGCCATGATCTTATTGAATGGTGGGGCAGCCTCGAAGGGCTAAATGGCCTACTCCTGCTCTTATGTTCTTGTATGAAGGGTCCCATACTGAACAAAGAACAAAGAACAAAGAGTAACACAGCACGGGAAACAGGCCCTTCGGCCCAACGAGCCCGCGCCGCCGTCCTAACGTCTTAATGACATATCCATGACTTTAGCTATGCCTATTGTGGAACATTCCCATATAGGGACCAATATACGGACAATTTGTTACCCAATCAGCGTAAGAGCACATTTTTGGGATGTGGGAGGAAACCGGAGCACCCGGAGAAAACCCACGCAACCACGGGGAGAACGTGCAAACTCCCGCAGACACAGGCCCAAATCTATGTGTCTGCACAGCAACAGCGATAGTCTCTGAGCTGTCATGTTGCCCATCAGATGGTCCAGTTCAAGCATACACTAACGACTTGAAGCACTAGGCCACTCCTGAAGCAACATCCAAGAGCAGCCCTCGCACGACCTGCCGAATGCATGCACCTTGTCGGTCTACAAGGTGGACCGAATTGCCTGTGGAAACAAATAAGATATTTAGACAGTCCTGCTATATCCCTCTATCTGCAGACCGCTCATGTGGCTGTCCAAGAGACCCTTAAACAACCCTAGCGTGCCTGCTCCCACCACCTTATTCGGCAGTGCATTCCACACCCCCACTACCCTTTGTGTGAAAAACTGGCCTCTAATATTCGTCTTATACATAGCCCCCTCACCCTAAGGCCATGACCCCTCGTTCTATCCATTTCTAATGGTGGAAAAAGCTTACCACCATTTACTCTATCTATACCCCTTATAATCTAATATACCTCTAATAGATCCCCTCTCAGCCGACGTCTTTCAAGGGAAAACAACCCCAGTGTGTTCAATCTTTCCTCGTAAGACAGCCCTTCCATACCAGGCAGCATCCTGGTAAAGGTTGCATACTGAGAGGCTCTCAGGGTGCGACTGAGGGACTCAACATCAGGATATTGGGAGGTGGGGGGGGAAGAGATGAATTGTCAAAAGCTACCAGCTTATCCTTGCTTCTGACCTGCCTGCTTCTCTCTTCCAGTGACTCCCTCCCTGCGACTCCCATTCTATCCCACTGATTTGTTTCCAGGAAATCAACATTGAGAGTTGGCCTCAGAGCATTACTAGCAGCAGCCACCAATTCCAGCGGCACTGCTGTCATTGGAGAGATTTTAGTCAGTATTCTAGAGGGATGGAATTACTGCTCTCTAGGATTCTTGAACCCATAGAATGCTCATACTACCCAGTTAAGTGCCTGAAAATAACTAAATTGCATTGGGCCTTCTCCATAGAAGCAACGAGGGGCTCCCACTGATTTTACAATCAACTTCGCTGGAACTTAATTCCTTCCACTTTCCAGCATGATTCACTTCATAAGGGATGCGATGCATCTTAAGTAAAACCCAGACCATGGGAAATGTTCTTTTTGCTTTTTGTATCTTAGTTCACTGCAATGCATGAACTGATCATGGAACATAAGGTGCATCAAACTACACAAAATCATTTCAGTAAACCTGTAATTCCAACAGAAGCACACTTTTTGCCATTATCTTAAATATAGTTCACTGTGTGATAATTATATATAGATTAGGTACTTTTCTGTGACAAAATAAGGACTTTTGTTTTCAATATGTTGATTATGTTTCTTGAGTTTACAATTAATGCAAATCATTTTACAGCAGATTTTTGCAAATCTTCTCTTGCATGCAAAAATACTCCCAGCAGTTTCAGCTCAGAATGGAAATTGCGTGCAGATTTTCAGACTCGAGTCTTCCAATTTGAAAGAAAGAATTGTTGTACATCTTATTTTTTGGCATAAGTGGATTCCTCTTCACAACGGAAAAGATAATTGGGTAAGGTGTAGATCGGGCTGGCAATTTGTTACTACCTGATTTGTGTTGTCGCTGAAGACCAATTTCACCCCTTTAATGTGCAAAAAAGCTCCTGAAAGCTTTGGAAATAAAATAACCAACCAGCTGTCAATGGCAGCTGTTTAGTTCAGACATACTTTGATCAGAGTGCTTGGTAGATTTTTTTATTTGGATTAAAATAGCATTCAAAGACAAACTTGTTTATCATATGCTGTTTGAAGAAGACATTCTCTGTCCAAAACTGCAGATCTGTGGAAATTCACTCTGATTGTTTGGCAGAGCTGGCTCTCATACTAACTAAAAGTAAATGTCCAGCTACAGATGGACAAGATGGGTGGAATTTTATGGCCTTGCTCGTACTGAAACTGTAAAATTCTGTCCAGAGCCAACAGACATTTCCATGGTCCATCCACTCCTCGCCCACTCTGATTTTCGTGGCAGACGGCACGGGTAAAATTCTGGCCAAGAGTTGGTTGTGTTAGGGGAAATAAAATAAATTTATAAAAAGGAAGTTGCAACTAACATTCCTGACTCAGAGTAAAGAACACATGCTAGTTAAATCCAGTTTCATCAAGCACAGTCCAACAGTAAATGTTCACTGGGTGAACTTTGTACATCTTAAGGGCGCATATCAGCAGGATCAGGTGCCAGACTAACCTTGTATTCCCTCAAGGACTTATATCAGCAGCACTCTCCGGTAAGGCCTTGTGAAACAACTCTGTTTATTAATAAAGGCAGTAAGAAGTCTCACAACACCAGGTTAAATTGCAGCAGGTTTATTTGGTAGCAAATACCAGTAGTTTTCCGGGCTCTGCCTCTTTGTCAGGTGAGTGAGGAGTTCTGATCACAAAAAGAGCATATAAAGACACACACTCAGTTTACAGAATACTGGTTAGAATGCGAGTCTTTACAACTAATCAAGTCTTAAAGGTGCAGACAATGTGAGTGGAGATAGTATTAAGCACAAGTAAAGAGATATGTATTGTCTCCAGACAAGACAGCAAGATGTTGCAAATTCAGGCAAGTCATGGGGGTTACAAATTGCGTGACATGAACCCAAAATCCCAGCTGAGGCCGTCTTCATGTGTGTGGAACTTGGCTTTTGGTCTCTGTTCAGCGACTCTGTGTTGTCGCGTGTCATAAAGGCCAGCTTGTAGAAGATCAGAGGTCGAATGCTTGTGACCGCTGAAGTGTTCATCAACAGCAAGAGAACAGTCTTGCCTCGTGATTGTCGAGCGGTGTTCATTCATCCGTTGTCATAACGTCTGCATGGTGCATGGGACATCCTTTCCTGCAGCGTATCAAGTAGACAACATTAGCTGAGTTGCAAGAGTATGTACCAAGTACCTGGTGGATGTTGTTGTCATGTGAGATGATGGTATCCATGTTGATAATCCGCCATGTCTTGCAGAGGTTGCTGTGGCACGGTTATGTGGTATTGTGGTTGCTGTTTTCCTGAAGGCTGGGTTGCTTGCTGTGGCCTATGGGCTGTTTGAGGTTACATGGTTGTTTGAAAGCAAGTAGTGGGAGGGTGGGGATGGCCCTGGTGAGATGTTCGTCCTCATCAATGACATGTTGAAGACTCCAGAGAAGATGTTGTAGCTTCTCTGCTCCGGGGAAGTACTGGACAATGAAGAGTACTCTGTCCACTGTGTCCCATATTTGTCTTCTGAGGAGGTCAGTGCAGTTTTTCGCTGTAGCGCGTCGAACTGTCAATTGATGAGTCGAGCGCCATATCCTGTTCTTATGAGAGCATCTTTCAGTGACTGGAGGTGTCTGTTGCGATCCTCCTTCTGTGTAAATGGAGGGCTTGTCTGTAGGGGGTGGTTCTTTAACGTGTTTAGGATGGAAGGTGGTGAAGTGGAGCAACATGAGGTTATCCATGGGCTTGCAGTGCAGTGAGGTGCTGAGGTGACCTTCCTTAATGGAGATGCATATGTCCAAAAATGCAACAATTCTGGAGAATAGTCAATGGTGAGTCTGATGGTGGGATGGAATTTTTTGATGTCGTCATATAGTTGTTTCAGTGGTTGTTCACCATGAGTCCAATGGAAGAAAATGTCATCAATGTATCTAGTATATAACAGCGGTTGAAGGTCCTGAGCAGTGAAGAAGCCTTGTTTGAGCCTGTGCATGAAGATGTTGGCATATTGAGGTGCACATTTAGTCCCCATGGCTGTTCCATGTATCTGGGTGAAGAACTTGTTGTTGAAGGTGAAGACATTGTGGTCCAGGATGAAGCTGATGAGTAGGAATCACTAAAATTACATCTGGAACTGGCAGTTGTCAGTGCTGAGTACTGAGGCAGTTGCAGGAATGCCACTGTCATGGGGAATGCTGGTGTAGAGCGCCGAGATACCCATTGTGATAAGGAGTGCTCTTCATTCAACTCCTTCATGACTGCTGAGGTTCTGTGGGAAGTCCATAGTTTTGCAACAAAAGTTGGGGGATCTTTGCACAATGGGTTTCAGGATGCCCTCAACATAGTCATGGTACACTGGGGAGACCATGCAGACACTATGACACTGGATGAATGAACATAATTCAACAATCACCAGGCAAGACTGTTCCCTTCCTGTTGGCAAACATTTCAGCGGTCATGGACATTTGGCCTCTAACCTTCAGGTAAGCGTTCTCCCGACACACAGCGCAGAATCACTGAACAGAGACTGATAGCCAAGTTCCACACACGAGGATGGCCTCAAGCGGGATCTTGGATTCATGCCACACTATGACTTGCCTGGGCTTGCAATATCTCCTTACTGTCCTGACTGGTGACAATACATATCTCTTTAATCTATGCTTAATGTTATCTCCACTCACATTGTCTTCATTTTTAAGAATTGATTAGCTGTGAAGACTTACATTCTAATTGGTATTCTGTAAACTGAGTGTGTGTCTTTATATGCCCCTGTTTGTGATCAGAACTCCCCCACCCAACTGACGAGCCCCAAAAGTCAGTGGCATTTGTTACCAAATAAGCTTGTTGGACTTCAACCTGGTGTTGTGAGACTTCTTACTGTGTTTACCCCAGTCCAACGCCAGCATTTGCACATCATGAATACTGTTAAAGGAACAGGAGTTAAGGTGAAAGGGATTAAGTACAGTCTCTATACAGGTTAAGGAGAAGATAAATAGTACCTAGCCAGGAAAAGATAACAAGCTCAGCTTGGGTGAAATATATACCTAGAATTGGAGACATCTGTTTAGTATAAACTGAAATGTAAATAAGATTGGAATATTCTTTGTATGTGACATACAATGTATAAGTAAGGTCAACATTAGTGATTTGGCAGAATGCAGTAGTAGGAATCACTAAGATATTGCTCCCTCTGTGTAACACAATTGAAATATCTCCACTATTGATGGCCAGGAGTCAATCTCTGATGAAGCATTCCTACCTCGCTATCTCTTTTTTAAGATGTACTTAAGTATACTCATGGTGCTGTTAGGAAGAGGGTGAAATAATACTGTGCCTTTAAGAAAGGTATTTTAAACATGTTTCTCTGCAGTTTTTTTTAAACAGGCTCTGATAGTTTATTTTGCACCATTTTGTCATTTAATGCCATACTGCCTGTACTGGTACAAAGCAGGTTAATGGAAGCAATGTTAATGTTAATACAATATTATGGTCGTTCTCTTGTAATTGGTAAAAGTTTATGCTTATTTTTCTTCTGATATTTTAACCACATTCTTAAATAAACTTTGTTTGATAAAAACTTCCTAATGGGTCACTTGAATTAAAACTGGAGTGAAATATTTTATGCTCACCTCTGCCAAAATCAAAGGTAAAACTTAGGGTGTAAGCTATCTTCATAAAACACCCTGGAGTTTTTGGCCTGGATCATAACAAGATTTCTAGGATTTTGACCAGGTGACAATGAAAGAATAGTCTATGTGTTTCAAGTTAGGATGTTGTGTAGGGGCATCCTGTAATTGGTGATATTCACAGGCATCTTCTATCCTTGGACTGCTAAGTGTTGGAGGTGATGAGTTTGGAATGTGTTTGGAATGTGTTATCAGAGGAAACTTGGCAAATTGCTGCACTATATCTTGTAGATGTAAGCATTGCTGTCATGAGTTGGTGGTGAAAGAAATGAATGTTTGTTTATGGTGCAGGCTGAGGTGTCAATCGGGCAGGCTGCTTTGTCTTGGATGGTGTCAAGCTTCTTGAATGTTTTTGGAGCTGCGCTCATCCAGGCAAATTGAAAGTATTTCATTGCACTCCTGACTTATGCTTTGTAGGAACTGGTCAGGCATGATTCAGCTGAGTTATTCACTGCAGAATTCCTAATCTCTGGCCTGCTCTTAAAGTTACAACATTTATATGGCTTGTCCAGTTGAGGTTCTGCTCAGTGGTAATCTAAAGATGTTGATAGTGAGGGATTTGGTGCCATTGATGGCACTGGGAGATGATTAGGTTCTTTCTTTTTGGATACGGCCATTTTGTGACACAAATGTTACTTGTCAATTATCATCCCAAGTCTGAATATTGTTCAGATCCCCACCCAATATGGACAGCTCGAGTATCATTGGAGTTGCTAAAGGACGTACTGAACATTGGACAAGCAACAGTGAATATCTTCATTTCTGACCTCGTATTAGTGGAAAAGCCATTGAAGAAACAGTTGAAAATAATGGTGCCCAGAAGACTACACTAAGGAATTCCAGCAATGATGTCTAGGTGTTGAAACGATTGACCTCCAACAACCACAGCCATACTCCTATGGATAAAAGCAAATTACTGCAGATGTTGGAATGTGAAACCAAAAGAGAAAATGCTGGAAAATCTCAGTGGGTCAAACAGCAACTGTAAGGATAGAAAACTGACGTTTTGACTCCAGATGTCAAAGTTAAAAGGCTTAGAAAATGGGAGATATTTATACTGCAAGGTGAGGGAATGAAAGATGAGTCTTAGCCATGAAAACAAGAAGAAAGGCTGCTAATGGCAATCCATAGAGAGAATAGAAGGTGTGATTGGCCAATGGTAGAGAAACTGAAATCGGATGGTAAATCCAACACTAAGAGATAAATGGAACGCAGTGAAAGTGGGTAGAGGGGGAGAGACATACGGAAATCCACCTTCACTGCTTTCCAATTCTCTCTTCATGTTTTCTCATCTGTTACAGCTTACCCTCTGATTTCAGCTTCTCTACTGTTTGGCGATTCACATCTCCTATTCTCTCTACAGACTGATATTAGCAACCTTTCCCTTTGTTTTTGAGGCTATAATTCATCCTACACTCCTTCATCCTACAGTATAAATATCCCCATGTTCTATACCTTTTTAACTTTTGTAAAGGATCATTTGGACTTGAAACATCAGCTGTTTTCTCTCCTTACAAAGTTCAGCCAGACCCACTGAGACTTTCCAGCATTTTCTGTTTTGGTGCCATATTCTGCTGTGCTAGGTATAAAAACATAGAAACGTAGAAAAAAACTACAGCACAATACAGACTTTTCAGCCCACAAAGTCGTGCCAAACATGTCCCTACTTTAGAGATTGCTAGGCTTATCTATAACCCCCTATCTTAATAAGATCCATTTACTTATCTAAAAGTCTCTTCAAAGTTCCTATCGAATCTGCCTCTACCACTGTTGCTGGCAGCCCATTCCACGCACTCAAAATCCCTGAGTGAAAAACTTTCTCCTGATATCTCCTCTGTACCTACTCCCCAGCACCTTAAATCTGTGTCCTCTCGTGGCAACCATTTCAGCCCTGAGAAAAAGCCTCTGACTGTCCACTCAATCAATACCTCTCAACATCTTATACACCTCTATCAGGTCATCCCTCATCCATCCTGTAAAGTTCCCTCAGGATCTTACATGTATCAATAAGATCACCTCTCAACCTTCCAAACTCCAATGGGATACAAGCCTTTCATTGTAAGACAATCCCCTCATCTCAAGAATCAGTGGAATAGATCTTCTATGAAGATCTTCTATTGCATTCATATATTTTCTTAAATATGGAAATCTAAGCTGTACACAGCACTCTACATGTGGTCTCACCAATGCCTTACATAACTGTAACAAAACATTTCTATTTTTATATTCCATCCCCATACAATAAATGACAATGTTCCATCTGCCTTCCGAATCACTTGCTGTACCTTTCATACTAACATTTTGAGATTCATGTACCAGGACATCCAGTTCTCTTCGTGCCTCAAAATCTTATCAACTCTCTCCACTTAGATAATACACTCTTTTCCTTTTTTATCTGTCGAAGTGGACAAGTTCACATTTTCCCACATCATGCTTAGCCCAATAAATTTTTGTCCATTCACCCAGGGATGTTTTCAAGTTGACAAGTTGTGACTAATAGAATGCCGCAACAATCACATTCGCTGGGCCTTCGCTATGTTAATGACTTAGGAAAAGAGACAGATTAAAGCATCTAGGTTTGTTAATGATCCCAAGTTCAGTGAAAAAGCAAGCTGTAAGGAGGATACACAAATTTAAGAACTAGAAGCAGAAGTAAGACATCTGGCCCCTTAAGCCTGCTCTGCCATTCAGTAAGATCATAGCTGACCTTTGCGTGGACTCAGCTCCACTTATATACCTGCTTACCATAACCCTTATTCTTTGTGAGTCTCGACTCACATTGTCTGCACCTTTAAGACTTGACTAGCTGTAAAGACTTGCATTCTAATCAGTATTCTATAAACTGAAGTGTGCCTTTATATGTCCTGTTTGTGATCAGAACTCCCCGTTCACCTCACGAAAAGGCAAAGCCCCAAAAAATTTGCTACCAAATAAACCTGTTAGACTTTAACCTGGTGTTGTGAAGCTTCTTATTGTGTTTACCCCAGTCCAACGTCAGCATCTTCACATCATTATACAGGACCAGATCTAAGATAGCTCGCTCCCTCATAGGGTCCATTACATACTGTTTGAGTAAACTATCACAGATACATTCATTAACTCATCCTCTGGTTTGACCAATTTGCATGTAGATTAAAATTCCCCATGGTAATTGCCCTACCATTTTTACTTGTTTTTTTGTTTACTGCAGCACCACCATGATGTTATTAGTTGGTGGACTATAAACTAAGTCTATCAGTGATTTTATTTTCTTCTTACTATTTCTAATTTCCACCCAAATTGATGCAACCCTTTTCTCCGTAGAACCTATATCATCTCTCACCACCGCCTTGATGTCATCCTTAAATATCAAAGCTACACCACATCCCTTACCTTCCTGTTGGTCCATCCGAACAGTTTGATATCCCTGGATATTTAACTCTCAGTCGTGACAATCCGGAAACCATGTCTCAATTATGGCCAGTAAATTATACTCATTCATGATGATTTGTGCTGCCAATTCATTTACCTTGTTTCGAAGCCACAAAGAGACTGCAAAGAGATATAGACAGGCTAAGTGATTAGACAACAAGATAGCATGTCGGGAATTGCAATGATGTTAATTTTGGTCATAAGAATAGAAAAGCAGAACATTTTTAAAAAAGTGTTGACTTATAAATGTTGTTGTTCAGGGCAATTTAAGTGTACAAAGATTACAAGTTAGCATGCAAATACTGTATTCAATTCAGAAAGTAAATGGTATGTTGACCTCACAAGAAAAATTAAGTCTGGTTACAGTTGTACGGGGTAATTGTGGGACCATATCTCGAATCTCCTTCTTCAGTTCTCTGTCCGAAGTCAGGTACAAACCACAATCTCAAGCTGCAATCTCCACCACAGTACGGCAATGAAGCAGGTTCCAAATCCATCCCAGCCAGCAAGGGTGTTTGAATCCCATGCTGATGGCACCACGCCTGCCATCCAATCTACTGAACCAGCTGGCCCCTAAGAATTGCTGTGGCAATATATATGTACGTGTTGTGACCTGGAACTATGGATATATCATCATAGAATTATAGGATCCCTACAGTGCAGAAGGAGGCCATTCAACCCATTGAGACTGTACTGAACACATCCCACCAGGCTCTATTCCTATAACTCCTCATATTTACCCTGCCAATCCTCCTGACACTGGGGTTAATTTAATATGGCACATCTTTGGAGTGTAGAAGGGAACTGTAGCAGCTGGAGGATACCCACGCAAACTCGTGCAAACTCCACACCGACAGAGACCCGAGGCTGGAATTGAACCCGGGTCCCTGATGCTGTGAGGCAGCAGTGCTAACCACTGTGTCCCTTAATAATGATGGTAAAGGCTCCAATTTATTTCCATCAGATGGCTGACTAAGAATCTCTCCTGCTCTTATCGTCTGCCATTAGTTTATGTTGGAAGGATTTATACATTGATACTCAACTATTTGGCTGCATTATGAATGCATCTTTCTTGGCCATCAAGTCTTGGAGTTGGCCTTGAACAGAACTTCTGGCTCAGAGGCAGACACACACTGAATCATAGGGTTTGCTACACCTTGAACACTACGTGGAATTTTGGCAATATTTGTTTTGAAGGCAGTACAGCAAGTGTTCATTAGATTGATTCGTGATATGAGAGAGTTGTCCTATAACGAGAGGCTGTGTTCATAAGGTCTATATGCTGTGGAGTTTAAAAGAAGACAATATATAAGATTCTGAAGTGACTTGACAGGGTAAACATTGATAGATTGTTTCCTCCGGTTGAGGAATCTAGAAGATGAGATTATAGGCTAATCCATTCAGGACTGAAATGAGGAAAAATTTCTTCACACAGGGTTGTGAATATGCCATCATGAGATAGTTTGGGTGAAAGAGTTCCATCTTTGGATGACATCCCATGTCACTTACAGCTTCCCTTGGATACACTGTCCAGCTCTGGCCCTTAGTTGCCTCTTTCCTGGATGTTTATAATTCAAAGGAAGGAAGCTGCTGACTGGCTGACCTTACCTTCAGAAGCTGAGACCTTGCTTGGAAATGACCACCTTTCATTTGACATCCTATCACCCCATTGTACAAAACACTAAATTCTGAGAGCAGCATTAAATTCTGAGAGCAGCATTCAATTCCAGTCTGAGGTAGGTTCATTTGACTTAACAACCTTATCAATGAATTCAATTATCTGTCAGGTGTTTCCATGCAACATTGGCTCCCAATGCTACCTGTACATCTCCTGCATAATTTGACCCTCAGTTCCAGGCTTCTGGTCTCTGATATATGATCTTCCACATGATTCTACAGTCTTGCCCCTTGCTTCCCCCTCTCTTGCCCCCACCTGGCAACTAGGTTTTCTGCAGCAATGGTCTGCATTCCTCCTGTGCTGTAATCTGTGTAAAACATCTTGGGTGGGATTTTCTGGCTGCCCTCGCCTCAAAGGTCGGAAAATTCCACCTGAGATCAACAGACCTTTTCATGGTTCGTGTCATGCTTGCTACACTTCTTGTGGCAGACGGGATGGGAAAATTCAGCCCATCAAGAGAAAATTCAACTAGACTTTGATAGACCGGTTTTTAAACCTTTGCTAATGGGGGAGTCATATTCAACATATTCCTGGCCTCCCACTCTAACTTCTAAAAGATAGTGTCTGCCAGTCAAACGAAAAACAAGGCTTTCACTTCAGAAAATGTTTTTATTCATGTATTGCCAGTGGTTCACCAATCAAAGTGATAAATGCACAGAAGTTCAGACCTCTGATAATGGATGGACAGAAATCTGATAACCTCAGGGGAACTTTGCAATCTTCTTGTGGAAACCTCAGAAGGTCTGCTTTGAAAATCTCCGACTAAAAAGAAATCCTTTCAAGTACTTTGTCAGCTGCATAGAAGCGAGTTGGCTTGAAACTACAAGGAAACCACCTGAAAATGCAGAGGCTTCCAGCCCTCTTGCTGAAGCTCCAGCTGATTCTCCCCTATCCTTGTTCATTCCACTGGTTTTCTATTGATGTGAATATCCACAAAAATAGGGAAGAAGATTTCATTGCAGATAAAAAATTTGGGGTAAACCTTTCAATGTTCAGGTTAAACAAGATTTAAGTTCCAAACTTTTCCCCAACCTTCATAATTATTTCAATGTCTGAGGTTCCAATGCTGATATTACTGAAGGAAAGCTGAAGCATACATCGAGATCTGAAACCAGGCAGCAATACCTCATGTAATAAAGGTTAGCTCCCCCACATTGAGTATTTTCCCAATGAGGAAACTCTCATCTGGTACCTCAATCTATAGGTAAAGAAAGGAGAACAGAAGTAATTCTTATGATATAAAAGTGATATTTACATCTCGTGATGAAAAAAGATGTTTAATCAGTAAGGGAATGAAGGGTTATTGGGATAAGGTAAGAAAGTGAAATTGAGGATTGTCACATCAGGTCAGTCATTATCTCATTGAATGGAAGAGCAGACTCAATGGGCCAAATGGCCTCGATCTTCTCCTATGTCATGGTCTTATCGATAATTGAAAATCTAATTATATGATGCACAGTATTCCGTGCCATTGCATTGCCAATCAAGGATGATTAACAGGTTGGTCTCAGAAGTTTGGAGGGTTTAGAAGTTTGGAATTGCTCCAAAGCATTTTAAATCAGTCTGAAATCTGTGGAGGAATGGAAGTCCTAACATGTAACAACATTCTGTGAAAATATATGAAAAGGCATTTCACACAAATGTTCTGCTGGCTTTAAACTGTTTAAGATGTATGATACTAAGTCACATAAGAAGATGTTAGGAAAAGTGACAAAAAACTTCATTGGAGAGATAGAGTTTACAGAGCAAATTAAAGGAGGAATGTATTATAGAGAAGTCAAGAGTTGTAAGGAGGGAGTTGTAGATCTTGGGGACCTACACTACTGAAAGTCCACGTGCTCTGGTTTCCTCGCACAGTCTGAAAGGCGTGCAAGTTAGGATCATTGGAGCAACATGGTGGCACAATTGTTAGCACTACTGCTTCAGAATGCCAGCGACCCAGGTTGGATTCCAGCCTTGGGTAACTGTCAGTGTGGAGTCTACATGTTTCTCCCCATGTCTGCAAGGGTTTCCTCTGGATGCACCAGTTTCCTCCGACACTCCAAAAATGTGCAGATTATGTTGATTGGCCATGTTATATTATCCCTTGTCAAGGGGATTAAAAAGGTAAATCTGTGAGATTATGGGGATAGGGCCTGGGTGGAATTGTTGTCATGATGTAGAGATGCCGGCGTTGGACTGGGGTAGTAAGAACTCAGTAAGAATCTAGCAACACCAGTTTTAAATCCAACCGATTTATTTGATAGTAAATTTGCGAGCTTTCGACAGACCAGAACACTGCATTTGCCTGACGAAGACAGAGTGTTGAAAGCTTGCAAATTTACTATCAAATAAATCGGTTGGATTTAAAATTGGTGTTGCTACATTCTTACTGGAATTGTTGTTGACAGAGGTTTGATGAGCCAAATGGCCTCCTTCTGCACTGTAGATTCTATGATTGGCTATCCTAAATTCTCCCTCAGTGTACCTGAACAGGCTCTGGAGTGTGGTGGCTAGGGAATTTTCACAGTAACTTCATTGCAGTGTTAATGTAAGCCTACTTATGACACTAATAAATCAGCTTTAAGAAAAAATGATGGAATTATTAAAGTCAGGGATGCTCAAAAAACAAAGTGAAGTGCAGCTACCTCAGAGAGTTGTGGGGGTTGAAGGAGATTATAGAGATTGGAAGGGGTTCAGTCAGAGGAGGATTTATGAACAAGGATGAGAATTTTAAAATTAAGACATTGCTTGACTGGAAGCCAATGTGGGTCAGCGAGTATAGGAATGGTAGATGAACGGGCTTGGCAAGGGCCAAGACATAGCAGCAGAGTTTTGGAGAATCTCAGTTTGTGGAGCTAGAATGTAAAATGTCAATTAGGAGTATGTGGGAATAGACAAATGTAGGAGAAATGAAGGCATGGGTGAGGGCATTCAAGAGAGCATTTGATTATTTCTATTCAAAAAATCATGTACAGGGTATGGGGAAAAGGCAGGGAAATAATATTAAGTCATGATGCTCATTTGGAGAGTGGGCCAAAATGACCTCCTTCTTCACCGTAAAAATCATGTGATTCTGTAGGTTTAATCAGAAGATGAGCAGAGGCAAGGGTGAATTTTGCTGATAGTGCAGAGATGGAAATAGACAATATTAGTGATGAAATGAATTACTATTACTTTAGTTTAGACACGAGTAGCCTATCGAATCACATCCATCTGTGCCATTCATAGATTTTAAAACTATGCCCCATACCCAAGTTCAATCCATTAAAATATGTCAAAAGGATCAGCATTTCTGATGCCTGGGATACACTGTATACTTCCTTCCAGACTGACAAACAACGATTCTCTATTACTTTTTGCTTTGCCAATTTCCACAGTCATGTTACCATTGTCCCTTTTCTCCCATGTTCTTCAATCTGAATACCAAGTGTACGCTGTGACTCATGTCAAACACCTTTTGAAAATTCAGATACTTCTTTTCTTAGATTTCTAGACTGATGCTCATTACATTTTGTACAATCCATGTTGACTTAAACATTAACTTTGTGGCTTGTGCTGCCTTCCAGCTTGACTCTTTCAACCTAATTATTGATTTCCTTTCTGCTTTCAACTAATTGACTAGGATCCAGGAAACTGACATGGATGTTTGGTTAAAACGTAACTACAGTAAGATGTTGAGAACATTAGCCTGGGAGAGGACACTCACTTTAGTACGCCTATCCTGCCAGCAGATTGGCAGGATTTTGCAGAGGCAATGTTAGTGATATCTGTCCGGGGATTTGAGATGTATGAGAGTACTTTTCTCTCTGTTTATGCTATTGATCTGCTTGTCATCCCAATGATTAATGGTTTGCTTGTCTTGTCTTTCTGCACAAGCCTCGCTTGAATCCATGACTAGCTGGATGGTTTTCTTGAGATCAAAATAGATATTGTGTTACTTACTGGCATTCATTATTGGATATGCTGTATATTCTGTTTTTATGATGTAGTCCACTCCCACTTGTTGGTCTCTTTTGTCAGGTCATGTAGGGGGACGGATAACCTGGCAATGTTAGGAATGAAGCAACTGCAGTACATAATGTGTCCTGGCAGACTCTGGACTTCTTACATTTTTGTAGGATCTGCAATGGCTTTAACTTTCTGTAGATAAGGTGATACTCATTCACCTCTAAACATATAGTTGAAGAATTTGATTCTGCTTTCACTGAACAATCAATTATCCACAGTGAGGTTCCATTCTCTGAGACATTGTAAATATGCATCTTGGCATGTCTCGAGTTCACTTTCAGTGCGATCATTGAGTGGAATGCCATTGCTGAGGTTCAGCACGTTTTAAGTTCTTAAAGTCTAGACTGAATTGTATGCTGAAATATCTTAGCTATTGAATTGACTCCAAATTTGAATTTCTTGTATCAAAAATGTCTGATAGCCTGCATTGAGGTCAAATTTAGCAAAATATAAGTACTATTTACTTTTGAGGTTATCCTCTTCGTCAGGTGAATAGGTGTTCTGGTCTCAGACAACATATATAACAGCACATATAATGGTTTTAAATGCTCCATTGTTGGTGGTCGTGCCTTCGGTTATCAAAGTTTTCTGCTATAGAATTGCCTCACTGATTGCTTTCTTTAGCTCTATTTTCTCCTTATTCTGGTCCATTAATGTCCGTAGAGCAATAATTGTTGGTGTCAAGTGTCTTTCTTGTCGTATGGCTTGGTTTGGTGATTACATATCCACAGATTGTCATCTCTTCTATATTTCAAGATATAGGTTGTGATTCTCCCATCCCAGTTTTCATGCAAGTTGGATATTTAGAATTTGTTTTGGGAGAGCTCTGCAAATAGCTCTTGGTGTTGAAAGAATTCTGATGATCAGCCATGATCATAATGAATGTCAGAGCAGTCTCGAAGGGCCAATTTTATTTTCTATGTTTCTATATTTCTCACTCTTTTGTGATGACTTGTACTTCTGAGAAACAAGGGCCAGAATTTTACTGTCTTGCCTGCCGTAGGAATCAGAGCAAGTGAGGAGCAGGCCACGGAAAGGTCTGTTGACCTTAGGTGGGGGTTTTACAATTTCAGGATGAGTGAGGCTGTAAGATCCCACTGAAAGGGTAGGCTCATTCCCAACATTCTCAATGACGTCAACGTCAAGTAGATGTTGAAGGTTCCTTCTCTGTTTGCTTCCTGGCATAAAGTAGTATTTGTTGTCATTGCTGCCTGAATGGGGACTCATTAGTAACTACATAAAGCTGGCATGTAAAACCTTCCAGTTTGCTAATACCAGTAAATATAAAGGCATACATCCCTCCAATATATTGGCTTGGAATTTGTGATATAGTTTTGACAGCAAACTGTCAGCATTTGCCATCATTACCCTTCTGAATCTCATCCCCTACTTCAGATGTAACATGAGCACAGATTAATGTCCTGGGTTTGCAGTCTGTCATTCACTATTCTGCCAGAGGCTGTGCTATATACACCTCTGATGAATGAAAATGATTTCTACTTTATATAGAAACCTCATCAAGAGTTCAATATCGTTCAATGTTGTGTAACTGGGTTTTTTACTTGTTTTCAAATCCCTTCTAATCTCTGTAATCTCCTCAAGCCCCACAACCCTTTGAGGTACCTGCGCTCCTTGAATCTTATACTTCTGAGCACTGCTGGTTTTAAATGCAGTAAGAAGTCTGACAACAACAGGTTTAAATCCAACCGATTTATTTGATAGGAAACTCACAAGCTTCCAAGGTTATCCTCTTCGTCAGGTGAATGAGGTGTTCTGGTGTCAGACAATACATATAACAGCACATTTAACGGTTTTAAATGCTCCATTGTTGTGGTCATGCCTTTGGTTATCAAAGTTTTCTGCTATAGAATTGCCTCACTGATTGCTTTCTCTAGCTCTATTTTCTCCTTACTCTGGTCCATTACTGTCCGTAAGGGAAGAAAAGCTGCTGCCCTTACCTAGTCTGGCCACTATCTAATTCGAGATCCATGGCATTGTGCTTGTTTGATGGGACAATGGTTATCACTGCTGCCTCACAGCTCCAGGGGCCTGGATTCAATTCCCAGTTTAGGTCTCTGTCTATGT
Source organism: Sphyrna mokarran (assembly GCA_024679065.1). NCBI lineage: Eukaryota > Metazoa > Chordata > Chondrichthyes > Carcharhiniformes > Carcharhinidae > Sphyrna > Sphyrna mokarran. The sequence goes on from JAGIQG010000015.1 coordinate 42,823,061, forward strand.
GATGTCTGCATGTGCTCCCCATGTCTGCTTGGATTTCCTCTGGGTGCTCAGGTTTCCTCCCACAATCCAAAAGATGTGCTGTTTAGATGCATTGGGCATGCTGAATCCTTTCTCAGTATAACTGAACAGGCACTGGAATGTGGCGATTAAGGGATTTTCAAAGTAACTTCATTGCAGTGTTAATGTAAGCCTACTTGCGAGTAATAAATTAACTCAAACTTAAACTGTCTGCTGCAATGCCTGAGCAAACCACCCAGTTGTATCAAACAGTTAATTAATCTTAAATAATGATTAAATTGGATGGACCATAAGGCACTAATCAAAGTATTGGAAACAGCAAAGGCACATCCTGTCCCATTGACCCTGCAAAGTTCTCCTCACCAACATCTGGGGACTTCTGCCAAAATTGGGACAGCTGTCTCACAGACTGATAAAGCAACAGTCTGACGTAGTCATACTCATGGAATCATACTTTACCTCCTCAAGGACAATTATTATGGGCAGCAATTGCTGGTCTTGCTAGTGACCCTTGATCCCAAGAACAAATGAGAAGTGTGATGTTTGTTAAAACATTCCTCTACTTCAATGTCGTTTAATGTGGTTTGTTTGCAAATTTTGCTTTGTAAACATATGAAATCAGCTTGTGATGTTTTATTATCTTATGGAATTCACTGAAAGGGTGTTGGAGGCAGGAACTCTCACAACATTTGAGAAGCATTTAGGTGAGTGCTTAAAATGTCATCACATACAAGGCTATGGAACAAGTATTAGAAAGTGGGATTAGAAAAGATAGGTGCTTGATGGCAGATGCAGACATGATGGACTGAAGGAGCTCTTTCTGTGCTGGAAAGCTCTATGACTATCAATACTTTGACTCCAAAGGCATTATAGAAATGCAAGTTGATTTTTAAAAATATTTAGGGACCCAAATGGTGTGAATAGGAATGACACACTTCCCTTTATGGAGAGATCATAGAGCGAAAGTTTTAAAGTAGAATATTAGAGGGGAATGAAGGAGAAAGTTTTCAGCCAGAGTGCAGTGGAGGTCTGCAACTCACTGCCTGAAAGAATGGTAGGTGTAAAAATTCCTGGGCCAAAATTTTATGCTTCTCTCCCAGGCAGGTTCCAAGGTGGGTGGAAGATAAAATTTCATGGACAGGATTCCCTTTGGGATCCTGCTCATCCCAAGCCAGATGGAATTTCACAATATGATGGAGAAGGCCTTGGCTGGGAAGCCTGTCCCTACGCTGATTAAAGTCCTTAAGTTGCCACTTAATGGCCATTTAAGGAGCTTTTCCCACCAAGCCTCAACTTTTAGGCTGGAGCATGCTGGTTAAATTAAGCTTCCGAATAGAAAAAGTGAACTTTTACGACCTCAGGTGGGAAGGGTGGGCAGGGGGAAAGTGGGCACCTCAATCAGAAGGTCCCTTCAGATTTGGGGCACCCTCCTCTCAATACATAGGAACTTCAGCCCTTCCTCTGCCGAGCCTACCCCCAACAATGAAATTGTGCTTTCCACCCTGCTCCATGCCTAAGGCATCCTCTACCAGCCTGCCCCCAGAAACCCTTGGTATTACCTGATTTTGGGACTTAGGTCATCACGGTACTGCAGTACCTCTGCTGACCACTGCAGCACTGCACCAGGAGGGATGAACATCAACCAATCTGGCTGACGTCTCTCCAAGGTGGGACGTACATCAAAGAGCAAGTCCTGCCTGCTGCCAATCAATGCTCAATTGAGCAGAAAATGCAAGCGGGCCCGTCAGATGCATTCCCCATTGACGTTCAGGATGGAAAGTGCCAAACGCTTGCCATCTTGAATATTTGAACAGTGCTGTTTTAAAAAAAAAACTACTTGGATTGCATATGAAGTAACTAGTAGGATGTGGAGCAAGAGTTTGAAAGTGGGAATAGACCACATCACCGTTATTGGCTAGCACAGGCAGATTGGGCCAAATGGTTTCCTTCTATGCAATAAATTTCTATGTTTGTATGATTTGTGTTTGGGACTTCTGTCCACATAGCACCCGTTGTCCTTTAATGAAAAATAATTTGTTGTATTATACTGAAGTAAAATACATAATAAGATAATTTAAAATTTATCACAATATAGAAGATTGCCCTTTTGGCTTTTAGTTCCACAGATGTAATAAATCATGAGTAATCACTTAAAAGATTTTTTCTGGAAAAGTATTTCTTGTAAATTTGCCGCTTGACCTTGATGTTTATATGAACAAAAACAGTTTCACTTATCTTCACTGTTCTATGGCTTTCCTCAAAGATTTCTTCACAATACATTTTCAGAGATATTGCAGAATGGGAGAGGTCATGAGGTTATGAACAATATGTTCTGGAACACTCAATGAAAGGCTCAGCTGTCTGTCAATTGTCACGTTCCTGTACATTTCACCCACATGCGCCTCCAAGTTTGAGTCACTAGAACTCAGTAATTAGTTGGAAGGACTGTAACAACTTGAGACCTAGGTTTCTCACCGGCACAGGTGGGAAATATCATTGCAAAAATTCAAGGGCAAAAAACCTATTGGTTAAGTAATTTCTTTGTGGATATTTGGTTTTTTTTACAGCTTGCTAAGGCTGTAAACTGTGGCTACAATTTTACCGGCACACTCGTCCTGATTCCAGGCGTGGGCAAGGCTCAGAGAATAGCATTCTCTGTTGGCCTTGGGAGGGTTTGTACAAACCTTGGACTGACATGTTGGTAAAATTCCACCCCTTTTCTCCAATACCTTGTCGTTAAACTTATTGAAAAACAATGATAAAAATTTGTAAAGATTTTGAAAAATGATTTGAATGATAAAGAAAGTGGTAGAGGCAGGTTGCCTCACATGTTTTAAAAAGTAGCTGGATGAGCACTTGGTACATCATAACATTCAAGGCCAAGTGCTGGTAAATGGATTAGGTGGGAGATTCTCATGTGTTGATGCAGATTTGATGGGCCGAAGGGCCCCTTCTGCATTGTATAATTCCATGATAGTTGCATTTCAATTTTTTTTAATTACTGATTGTTTGTTTATTCTGGGTGTATTGAGAATTCTGGATGTGTTTCTAATTAATTAACTTTGCACTTATTTGATATTTTCCAGATTCGAGTCAGATTTTATTTTTCACTGTTTTGTCGATATGAAATTTCCACCGAACAAGTTTGATGCAGAATGTTTGCATGATTAACAGAGTAGACCCTGATACGGGGCTGTATTGTATCCTCTGGTATACTGCATACAATGTTGCTCTTGGCAATCACTGTTTCACAATGACGAGAGCATTGTGCCATAAAAGTTTCATTTTAATCAGCAGTATATTCTCCCGTGTCAGCGTTGCTGCTTCTCTCGGCCCACCCAAGAGTGAAGGAAGTATCCAGCTTGGTTACAATAACTGCTGCTTGCTCGATCACACTGCTCTTCATACTGTCAATTCAGTCCAAACTCTAATCCAGAGTGTGTTGATAAGGTTCCCACCTACGTGGCAGCTGATGCAGTAACTAGCTAGAAACATACTTCTACGTTTGCCTGGCTGAGAAATGCTCGTTAAAATTACAATTATCTCTGCCTCGTGCTGTCAGAAACTTTTTTAACTGGCTCTCCTCGATTTCTGTCTTCCCTCTTCTGCTCACTGATGATGCTATCAAAAGACTTGGGTCAGCCATCACATAGCTGCTGCAGTAACTCTGTCAAGCTATTTTCTCTATCAACCCCGCAGCTGTAGCTATTTTCACCAATTGATCATATGACATTTCATTCTAAATGAACCTCAAAATTTCTGCCAACATAGGATGTGTGTTAATTCCCATTAAGTTCCTCCTGGATATCCGATTGTGAAAACCCCAAGAAAATAATGCAAATAATTGGGTGCCCTGCAGAATAATTTACTGCCTGACTCCACAATCCTCTCTACCAGCTACCAGGCTGAAGCCAGAAGTGTGAAACGGACAACTCAACCTGCATTCTGGGCAAAAGAACACTGAAATAGCTCAATAATATTTAGGGCAAAGCAGCCTGTTTAATTGACATATCTGTTAATCAATATCCACCCTCTCCATCATTATTCCAGCAGCTGCAGTGTATAGAAAGCACTGCAGGAACTTAGCTTAGTTGTTTGAACAAACTCCCCTCCCTACAATGCTACAAAAGAAAATGCAAGAAGATAATGTTATAGAAACTCCATCACTTTCATGTTCCCCCAGGTTACACATCTCTGTGACTTAGATATATATTGCCTTCCCATAAACATTGCTGGTCAATATCCTGGAATTATCTATTGCACGAATTTAATACACAGAGACTTCATTGACTCAAATAAAGGCTCGTCGGTACCTTGCCAGGGTAATTAGCACTGGACAATAAACATAGCCTTGCTACTTCCTGAGACCCAATTAAAGAATGCCTTCAACAAACTTTGGGTAGATCTTCCCACCAAAACAAAGGTGGGTTAGGAGGTGGGCAAGATGACAAACCTGCACTGGAAAGTAGCATGGCAATTGTCCAACTTGTTGCCACCTTCAAGCAAACATTACAAAAGTAGCATCTTGGGGAAAAGGGTTGCCTATTGGAAAGAGGCAAGTCAGCAATTATACTGATTATTAATCTAATTAAATGGTCAATTTCCTCATACCTACAATTTTTCCAATAGTGGACAGGCTACATGTCGTGCCAGAGCCTCATGCAAATAGTATAAAATGGATATATCACAGAAGGAGACCATTCAACCCTTTGTGCCTCTGCTGGCTCTCTGTAAGAACAACTCAGTTAATCCCACTCCCTGCCCTTTCCCTACAATCCTATAAACGTTTGCCCTTCAGATAAGCTTGCACCTTTTTTAGAATTGAATCCTTTATTGCTTCTCTTTGTTCTTCCCCTATTAAAGTGTATCACTTCACAATGAGATTGAGTTTATCACACGTCTGGATAGTCCATCAGCTTGTCTAAATCCTCTTAGAGTTTCTCCCTATCCTCCTTACAATTCACAATACTTACAAATTATGGGCATTTACAAAGGTTGAAATTGTGCCTTGGACATCCTGAATTTGGTTCATCTCATAAAAGGCACAGTGGGATTGAGTGAAGGTGCAGTCATTTACTCTTTTGGTTTACAAAGGGTAAGAAACACTGAGCAGCTCATGGATAGCTGCAGACTTATACTGAGGAAACCCAGATGTCACTTTGAGAGTGCTCTAAGAGAGGGATTGGCCTTCGAATTAACCATTGTCACAATAAGATACCAGGTTATTTCTGATCTAAGGAACTTATGTTTATGGCTGTGCAAGGAGATGGGGGCTACCTACTCAGAACTGGCTAGAGCAATGATGAGGGACAGCATTTGCAGCAATGTTTTCTAACAAGGAGGGACATAGAGATTGGACCAAGTGACAGGAGGGTCCACGGAGGTGGTTGCCCTCTGAATTGACTGTACCCCAACATTTTTCATCAGTTTTGTTATATATTTAAATGGTGGCATGATTGCTTTAAGATTGATCGCATAATTTGATGCGTCATTAGGGTATTGCTCAGAGTACTGTTTTACTTTCAGTTTGTACTCTGTATAGGCAAGAGGACTCAAAATAAATTGTTGTTAGTTTAAATCTACATGTGAAAAAGAAATATTTTCTTTTGTTAAACCCTAATACAATTAGAACATTACAAAAATAAAATTGGTGATGAGTCGAGATTTTGTTTCAAGGAAAATATGGGGAAAAGATCCTAAGTAGAAGAAAATAACATAGTGGGTTCTCATACTTCCAATATGAGAAGGCTGGGGAGAGGCAAAATCAGGATTGAAGATTAAAATGCCAGTGTAGGAGAATGAAGCAAAAAAAAAACTCCATGTGTAGTTTTAAAAGGGTGGGGGGGGGGGGGGCATTTACTGATCAGAGAAGGGTGAGATTTCAGACAGTATCTGATATATTTGAAGAGAAGGAAAGTTTTGCTGTATGATTGAGCCCATTAAATGAAAATGAAATACATCTAGTCAACAATCTCTAGGGTAAAACCGAGAATACCAGGAAGACAGTAAAACAAATATATATTGACTAGCCTCCAATGGTGGGTCAATTAGGATCCATGTGCTCTTTCAATGAAGAAAATGAATCATGAAGTTCCTATGCCGATCAGTTTCAGTACTTTGTACAACTGAATAAAATTGCAAGCGACTTGCTCGTGTCAGCTTGCCTCAACACAATAGGAAGTAAAACTTCAATTTTCTCCAGAGTTTGGTTTATCCAGCAAAATCAGAAATCAAAAATTAGAATCACATAGAATCCTTACAGTGCAGAGCAAGGCTATTTGGCCCATTGAATCTTCCCCTATTCTCAAAAAGATCATCTTGCATAGTCCCAACTCCTTTACTGTATCTCCACAACACCACACATTTATGACCAACACATATCTTTGGACACAAGGAGGCAATTTAGTATTATCAATCTATCTAACTTGCTCATCTTTGGACTGTGGGAGGAAACAAGACCATTCCAAAGAGGTACACATAGACATAGGGAGAACGTGCAAATATCACAGGCCAGCATGATGGCACAATGGTTAGCTCTGCTGCTTCATAGCTACAATGATCTGATTTGATTCCCGCTTGGGTAATCGTGCAGAATTTGCACATTCTCCCTGTGTCTATGTGGGTTTGCTCCAAGTGCTCTGGTTCGTCACACAGTCCAAAGATGTGTGGGTTAGAGGGATTGGCCATGCTAAATTGCCCCTTAGTGTCCGGGCATTAGCAGGATAAATGTGTGGGGTTACGGGGATAGGGCTTGGGTGGGATTGTGACTCAATGGTCAAATAGTCCTCTTCTGCACTGTAGGATTCTATGACTCTATGATCACACATGTAGTCAACTAAGGCTGGAAGCAAACCTGGATCTCTGGGACTGTGAGGAAGCAATGCTATCCATGATTTATTGTAGCTTGATAAAGATCTTTGAAGCATATTACTCTCCAAAGCCACTGAGTCATTGTGGAACCATTCATGTTCCACCTAATTAATAAAGTGGAAGACAAAAATATTGCTCAGTTTGTGGCAACATTAAAAATGCTGGCACAACATTGAGTTTGGTCAGAAAATACATTGAGCCTGATTTTACCAACAATTTGCACCTGTTTTCAGGTGTGAAATCATGGTAAAATCGGGTGTGAGGCCTTTATCGTGATCTGCACCTGAGTCTGAGTAGATAGCGACTTTGCCTAGACCCCCGAACGGTGCAGATCCGTTCACGGGTGCAACGACGATTTAAATATGTTTGAATACATTTGAATTGAATTAATGAACAGCCCACCCAACTCTACCGGCACTTCCCCTTTTCTCCATCATGTTCATCAATCCAGACCGTCCCGTTCTAGACCTGCTAAATAAAAGTCTGAATCGGGTGCTCCAGCCTCTGAAGAGAGTTTTCATTAATCCCAACAGCTCTCTGACTCAAATCAGTGGTGGAGTGGTGGTGAAGATGGGTCAAATCATTCTCTGGTTGGAGGGGGGAGGAGGAGAGTGAAGTCAGATGGATCTCTGATGGATGGGAGGAGGGGGAGTGAGGTCCTATCGCTGTCTGGTTGGGAGGGAAGAGAGGAATGAGGTCAGATTGCTGTCTGTTTGGGGGGAGGAGGGGAGTGAGGTCAGATGGATCTCTGATGGGAGGAGGAGGAGGGGGGTGGTCAGATGGATCTCTGGTGGGGAGGAGGAGGGGAGGGAGGTCAGATGAATCTCTGGTGGGAGGAGGAGGGGGGTGGTCAGATGGGTCTCTGGCGGGGTGTTGGGGGGTTCCACTGCTACTCTGTGGGCGATCAGTGAGGGGAGGGGGGCAGTGGTGGCAATCGGTTTGGGTAGTGGGAAGTTGGATAAGAGAGGCTGTGATGTGAGTGTGTTCCCCTTATCATCCTCTTTACCCACACACTCACTGCCCATGTTATCCATCCCCCGGCTACCCAGACCGATCGCCACCCCTGACTTCCCCCCACCAGTCATCTGCAGAGTGGCACAGAACCCCCCCCCCCGCTTCCCCCCCGCCCTCCCACCAGAGATCCATCTGCCCTTCCAAGATCCATCTGCCCTGTCCCCCCTCCAGTGATATGTCTTATCCACGTCCCCTCACCTGTCCTGAGATGCACTGTCTTTCCCACTTTTCGCTCCAGGGCCACTTTCTCTGCTTTCTGCAGTCCAGGAGCAATCTGTCACAGGCGCATATTTTCAAACTTTTCCTAACTGCGCACGTGGAGTTCAGAGTTCTGATCGTTCTGGCAGCAATAAGCCATGCCCACAGCGTGAATCAGGCTGGAAATAGCTGAGAGCGTATGGGGGGGGCGTCTGAAAGCGGATTTTTGAGTTGGATCGGTACTACACCCAGAACCGGCATTTAGAATGAAAATAGTAAATTTGGGCTCATTTCGTAGTTTGCAGTCTTCAAAATGAGGCCAATCAAAGAAACTTGCTAACTGAAGATGCTTTAACTTTGAAAATAGCAATAGAAATCGCAGTGCTGATAGAACTGGTTGCTAAAGAGGCTTCAAAATTCAGTTCAGAAATGAAGTTGGGAACTGCCGATAAGTCAAAATAGTAATAAGCATGTCACTAAGGTGCCAATATGCTGAATATGAATATGCTGAAATATGGATAGTCAATGCAATAATTGTGGCAAAATGGAACACATTGCAAAAATGTTGAGTTAGACCAGTTTCCCCTGAGAAGAATGTTCAGAAGAAGAATCCGGGTACCTTTAAGAAAAAGATCAAGTTGCATTCTACAAAAATAACTTACAGAAGAAAAAAATTACGACTGTGAAAAGAGAATGTCCAGAAATATGCTTGGATGCTTGGATTGGCGGGTACAGAGGAGCAGTGTCAGGCAATACAACAGGACATAGATAGGTTGGTAGACTGGGCAGATAGATGGCAAATGGAATTTAATCCGGATAAATGCAAGGTGATGCATTTTGGCCGGAAAAATGTAGAAGAGAGTTATAGGATAAAAGGTAAAACTATACGGAGCATAGAGACGCAGAGAGACTTTGGGGTGCAGGTTCACAAGTCTCTGAAGGTGTCCTCACAGGTGGAGAAGGTGATAAAGAAGGCGTATAGTATGTTAGCTTTCATAGAAAAGGGTATAGAATACAAGAGTAGGAGTTTGATGTTGCAATTGTATAGAACGTTGGTTAGGCCTCACTTGGAATACTGCGTCCAGTTCTGGTCGCCGTACTGTCGGAAGGATGTGGAGTCCTCGGAGAGAGTGCAGAGGTGGTTTACCAGGATGCTGCCTGGTATGGAAGGACTGTCTTATGAGGATCGATTAAATAGACTGGGGTTGTTTTCCCTTGAAAGACGTCGGCTTAGAGGGGATCTCATAGAGGTGTATAAGATTATAAGGGGTTTAGATAGAGTAAATGGAGGTAAACTTTTTCCACCTTTAGAAATGGATAGGACGAGAGGTCATGGCCATAGGGTGAGGGGGGCTATGTATAGGACGAATATTAGAGGGCAGTGTTTCACACAAAGGGTAGTGGGGGTGTGGAATGCACTGCAGAGTAAGGTGGTGGGAGCAGGCACGCTGGGGCTGTTTAAGGGTCTCTTGGACAGCCACATGAGCGGTATGCAGATAGAGGGATATAGTAGGACTGTTTAACTACGGCTTTTTTCCCCACAGGTAATTCAGACCAACATTGAGCATGCATTTCGCAGGTGGTGCGAGGACAGCTCTTGGATGTTGATTCATGGGTTGCCTGGTACTTCATGTCGTAAATGAGTGCTTTATGTGGACCATCTGAAGGTCACCATGACAGCTCAGAGACTATCGATGTGGCTGTGCAGACACTTGGAATTGGGCCGGTGTCTGCGGGAGTTTGCGTGTTCTCCCCGTGGTTGCGTGGGTTTTCTCCGGGCGCTCTGGTTTCCTCCCACAACCCAAAAATTCGCTCTTAGGCTGATTGGGAAACAAATTGTCCCTATAGTGAGAGTCTTCCATATTAGGAATAACCTAAATCTATAATAGGATAATGGAATTGCTACTATATAGTTATGACGGTGGCACGGGCTCGTTGGACCGAAGGGCCTGTTTCCCGTGCTGTGTTGCTCTAAAAATAAAATGATGGAAGAATTCTAATTGAATGTTTTACTATGCAGGATGAATTACATCAATTCTGGATGATTCCAAAGTTAAGTGGACAACCTATTAAGATTGAGGTAAATATTGGTGTTGGTGTGTCTTTAATTCCTGAGATTACATACCAACAAAGCTGAAACATCTTCCTTTAAAACCAACTTGTTGAAGAGGTACAGAAACCTTTGCTTTTTGAAAACTATCAAAACACAATAGATTAGTTTAAAATAGAGAACTCAGAGTACCATATAGATATTATATATATACATATATCAAAGGTATCACAATGAGCCTCACTTATATATGCTATGAAGATATTGTCTGCATAAGCACATATATAATCATTTTTGAATAAGTATTATAGATTGAAACTGGATTTTGTCTTTACACTTTTGACAAAGGGTCATCTGGACTCGAAATATCAGCTTTTTTCTCTCCTTACAGATGCTGCCAGACCTACTGAGGTTTTCTAGCATTTTCTCTTTTGGTTTCAGATTCCAGCATCTACAGTATCTTGCTTTTATTTTGTATTTCCTTATGCATTTTGGCCAACAAGTGATTTATCCTTCCAACATGATGGGAAATAAGCTTAATTAGATAGACTGCATTCTTTTGGAACAATGAAGCATAGAGCATATACCCTATTATCAGGGGCAGGCCAGGCAGCTACAAGCTAGCAAGGTTTTTGAAAGTGAACAGAAGGATTTAGCTTTCTGCTGCAATGAACAGGAGTTTTCAGCCTTCATTGTTAAGAGGAGAGAAAACAGAGAAGAAAGATGCCTCCCTTCTCGTTCTCAGGCTGTAGATATTACAAGCAATCCTTGAACTTATCTAATTTGCATAGGAAAGGTTACTAGGCAATGGGGAAAAAAAAACCTCTGGATTGGGCTGATCAACGAATTCTTAATTCTGCTGGAAGTAGAATGTTATTGACCAAGAGAGAATAAAGTGTATTAATGTAGTTGCACTGTCCAGCTTGGATGACAGATTGGGCTGGAGGAGGTGCTTGAACGGAAATGACTGCTTTTTCTTCACTTAGTGATAATACCACTGAGGGTTTCATGGGGTTGAGTTTTCCCCTCCTGCCAGTGGTGATGGACAGGAGCGGAGAGTATGCTGGGATGAAAAATATTGGATTCCCAAATGCATTGGAGGCACCATGTCACAGTGGTTGGCATTACTGCCTGACAGAGCCATGGACCCGAGTTTGGTTCCAGCCTCACGCACTGTCTATGTGGAGTTTACACATTCTCCTCATGCCTGCGTGCGTTTCCTCTGTGTCTGTTTGTTTCCTCCCACAGTCCAAAGATGTGTAGACTAGGATGTGCAGGATTGCCCCTTCACATCTTGATGTATAGGTTGGGTGGATTGGTCACAATAGATGCGCGGATTGCAGGATGAGCCTTGGAGGGATGCACTTTCGGAGAGCTAGGGCAGACTTAGTGGGCAGAATGGCCTCCTTCTGAACTATAGAGCTTTTATACGTTCATGGCAAGTTGCCTTTTCTTCTAAAGCTCATCGGGAACTGAATATTTCTGTCCTTTTGCTATTCCAACATCTTTTCCATGATGACTTCCAGAGGCTCATCACCTGACTTTGACTTAGCAAAGGTTTTTTATCCAGCAGTTCTCTGAGTGCTGCAAACCTTGGCTCTCACTGTCTCTGTCTGATGTGGACATGTTACTGTGAGGTGGCCACCAGAGTAGGAGCCTGATTTGAACCTAGAAATGTCACCCACTGAAGTGTGTGTTTCTGGTTTGATGGAGAGTTCAAGAACATTCTTCCTCAGATAAGGAGACCAAAACTGCACACAATATGTGACCTCACGAAGGCCCTGTATAATTGCTGGAAAATATCCCTGCACTTATATTCGAAGGCCAACATACCATTTGCCTTCTTTATCACCTGCTGCAGCAAATGTATGAGGACATGCAGATCTTGTTGAATATTTGTCTCTCTCAACTTATAACCACTCATTCGCCTGATCACCTGACAGCAGACACACAGTTACTGTCGAGAGAACCTAGCCAGAGCTTCCGACCCAATACTACATCATTCCATATCCAAGTCATGCACACAACTCCTATATGCACAATTTTACCCGCCTAGCAGGAATTACAAGGCTCAACATTTGTCAGCGAGTCTTTTGCTCTAATGGAGGTTGAAAGGTGGGGAGTTAATGTTGCAGTGATGTTCAGATGTACATGTGGACATGTGATAACACAGCTGGCAGAAAGGAGCATTTAAGAGCTCCAGGTTTTGGTTCACACGTAAGGCAATCTTGAAGCTGAGGGAAGGTATGTGGAGGCCAGTAAAAGATGCACCAACTCAATGCACACCACCATTTAATCATCGAAAATTCACATTGAGCACTCTACAAAACTGACACATCAGGAGACTAAAGCAACATCCAGGTTCTAAACTGATGAGACAACATTATATGAACCTGTGAAGCAGTTCCCAGAGATACCTTACCTAACCTCCAAGCTCTTAGAGCCAGAGGTTTCACTCATGTCGATACGGGACAGAAAATGGTCAGACACTGTAAAAGGATGGTTCAAGACAGCGCAGAGCTGAGGCAGGCAATGGGATACCTGGAAGGAGAAGGGTATCTGTGACACTTGATGGACCATAGGCTGTTTCATTAGACAGAAGCGACATATACAACCTGAGAATGGAAAAAATCAAGCTCTATTGATGTTTGTGACTTCAATATACAGATTGTGATCATTTGCTATTGTTATGCTTCTTTTTTTTCTTAGCTTTACTTACCCTACTGCTACATATTGGTGCATCCCTGACATCCACAGCAGAGGTGCTGGCAGCCAGCTGACTGCTTTATCCTATTGTCTATGATCACCTTGATGGGTGTCCTCTGGATGCCAAGGCCTGGAGAGGGCCCAGGCTGCTTTGGGCCTCCTGTTCTGGGAAAGGTGTATCATCTTCAGCCTGAGGATCTATAGATGACAGGGTCACAGGCAAAGGGGATTGGGAGTGGTTAAACATTCTCAGGGTCACCTGTATCATGCTGGGGTGGCCAGCTGATTCTCTTCCTCCCAGTGGATGCCTTGCCACCTTCCCCTGCCTCCAACCCTGGCCCTTATGGATCCACCTATGCTTAGAGCGATGAGGCAAATGTCTTGGCACATATGAGGTAAAACTCTCCATTGTGGCCATCATCCTATCAACGTTGGCTTCATATACTGATATATTAGTACAATGACATCAGACTGAGCATGGACGGATTTCTCTAGTGTTCAGTGCCATCTGGTGCAGGCCTCTGGTAACCCCTGCCTGCTGTTCCCGAGCCTGTCTTTGCATTTGTGTGAGGACCAATTCCAGAGCTTGTTTTCTGATTCAGACTGGAACCTGGCCTCCAGCAGTCCTTCAAGTGCCAGTGACCTTGAATGTCCCTGCCTCCGCCTGCTGTGGATCCAAATCTGTGATGCGCTCACCTGGATTATGACCATGAGCCTGCTCTACATGTGTGTCTCGGTGATGATGGAGTGTGGGGGTGAAGGCTGTGATGGCTCAATATCTACTTTGTTATCAGGGTCCTCATATGTGGTGATGTGGGGGTTGGGTAAGATGGGCTGACTGCCAATGGGCCTCTCCTTTTCCTGCTGATGCCTATTAAAGAGAGAAAAGATAATGAGTGATTGGCTGCACAGTCATCAACTTTATAAAGTATAGAATCATACAATGTTACAGTACTGAAGGAAGCCATTTGGCCCATCAAGCCTGTACTGACCATAATCCCACCCAAGCCTCATCCCCATAACTCCATGTATTTACCTTAGCAAGTCCCCCTGACACTAAGGTGCAATTCACTCTGGCCAATTCACCTAACCTGCACATCTCTGGACTGTGGGAAGAAACTAGAGCACCTGGAGGAAATCTGCGCAGATGTGGGAAGAATGTGCAAACTCCACACAGAATCGAACTCGGTTCCCTGGCGCTGTGAGGCAGCAGGGCTAACCACAGGGTTAAAGCACTCAGAGTAATGATGAGCTAACGATGGGTCATCTCTTGCCAGTCTGACCCACGGGCTGGTTTGTTGTACATTCTCCATAGATGGCACAGACCTGAGCTCAGGCATTCCTGTTTTCATCTGAATTCTCTCCATTTTGTTGTTGGTGATCTTTTCCTGGTGGATGGGCAGACTGTGGGCAGGATGGATGCCTACGAAGATGATAAGGATGCCTGGCTTCCATGTGTGCAAGTGGATCTCTGTAACGGATGATGAAGTGAGCTATAGAGAGTGTGTAAAGAGTTGGAGATGTCAAAGTGTGTGTGAGAGAATTGAGCCAGTGACAATGTCCCTTTTGATGGTCATGTGTGAGACCCCTGTGGTTTGAAACCCTAGAGTAAGACTTGAGATTGAGGAAAGAGAATGTTGAAGTTGAGGAAGGAGAATGAGGAATTTGAGGAAGGAGAACGTTGGTTTACCCTGGCTGAGCAGTTGAGATCATTCATCCTTTTGCTGCACTAGATCCAGTGCTCTACCCAAGAGTAGTGGCACTGACCACCCTGGTGATCTGCTCTCATGATGTGGAGATGCCAGTGTTAGACTGGGGTAAGCAGAGTAAGAAGTCTCACAACACCAGGTAAAAGGCCAACAAGTTTTTTGGTAGCATGAGCTTTCGGAATATCGCTCTTTCTTTAGGTGAGTAAGGAGTTGTGTTCACAAACAGACTATATATAGACACAAACTCAATTTATGAGATAATGGTTGGAATGCGAGTCTTTACACATAATCAAGTCTTAAATATGCAGACAAAGTGAGTGGAGAGAGTGTTAAGCACAGGTTAAAGAGATGTGTATTGTCTCAAGACAGGACAGTTAGTGAGATTTTGCAAGCCCAGATAAGTCATGAGGGTCACAGATAGTATGACATGAACCCAAGATCTCAGTTGAGGCCATCCTTGTGTGCTGAACTTGGCTATCAGTTTCTGCTCAGTGACTTTGCATTGTCATGTATCGTGAAAACTGCCTTGGAGAACACTTACCGAAGATCAGAGGCCGAATGCCCGTGACCGTTGAAATGTTCCCCAATAGGAAGGGAACAGTCCTGCTTGGTGATTGTCAAGTATTGTTCATTCATCAATTGCCGTAGCATCTGCATGGTCTCCCCAATGTATCATGCAGGACATCCTTTCCTGTAGCATATTAGATAGACAATGTTGGCCAAGTCGCAAGAGTATGTACTGTGTACCTGGTGGATGGTGTTCTCAAGTGAGATGATGGCATCCGTGTCGATGATTGGCATGTCTTGCAGAGATTGCTGTGGCAGGGTTGTGTGGTGCCGTGGTCACTGTTCTCCTGAAGACTGGATAGCTGAGGACAATTGGCTATTTGAGGTTGTGTGATTCCTTGAAGGCAAGAAGTGGGGATATGGGAATGGCCTTGAGAAGATGTTTGTCTTCACTGATGACATGTTGAAGCTCCAGAGAAGATGTTATACCTTCTCTGCCCTAGGGAAGTACTAGACGACAAAGGGTATTCTGTTTGCTGTGTCCTGTGTTTGTCTTCTGAGGACGTTGGTACAGCTTATCGCTATGGTGCATTGGAACTGTGGATCGATGAGTCAAGCACCATATCCTGTTCTCATGAGGGCATCTTTCAGTGTCTGAAGGTATCTGTTGTGATCGTCCTCATCTGAGCAGATCTTGTGTATATGGAGAACTTGTTCATAGAGGACGGCTTCTTTAACATGTTAGGGTGGAAGCTGGAGAAGTGGAGCATTGTGAGGTTATCCATGGGCTTACAGTACAGTGAAGTGCTGAGGTGACTGTCCTTGACGGCCCTTGACTATCCTGCTCCCAAGCTGGCATGCTAAGGTTGGTAGACCTCCTTATTCCATCACGGCGGGGTACGGGTGTCTGGCGTTCTTCAACTGCATCAGGAAATGCATCAGTGCATTGTTGCTGAATTTGGGGTCAAAAGGCTTCTTTCCTTTTGGGGCCATCACTCATCATGACCAGTCCTGGCCTGTAGAGAGTGAATAATGTGCATGGGTATAGTTTCAATAAGGTACCTGGAAGGATGATCCTGCCACGAGATAAGACACACTTCATGTTCATGCACAAGTAAGGTGCTAAAAAGATGACCTGATGTAGAAACTCGCCACACCAGTTGGCAGGAAACGAGCCCTTTGTCCTGCCTACCACTGCACTCAGTCTCGGAGTGGAAAATTTTGTCCATTATCCAATCAACGTCCAAATATATTTTAAATGATGTATTTAATTGACGATATGTAATTAAAATAACAGATATGGTTCTTGCTTGTATATAAGCTTGCAAAGGGATCCTGTTTTCAATGGTTTCATGTTAAGTAAAGGAATGAGTAATTGATATTGGAATTCATTTTGAGCAGATATCTGGCAAGCTACGTGATACAATTTTATCAAATGCATGGATCGAAGTCTTTTGCCCAAAGACCATGGAGAGGAATTATAAAATAAGTCATTTTCTTCAGTACAACTCCTTTACTGCTGTGAATAGTATGTTGCCATAGATACAGACATCAGTTGTATGACTGTAGCTCACTGTGGTAGTGGGTAGGGACATAACTTAAGATAGGGACATGAGGAGCATAGAAGGTGTGGGAGGTGACATGAGATGTTATGAATGAGGAGACAATGTGTGAGGGGGGAATGAGGGAGCGTGAGGGCTGTGTTTACTGTAACAGGAACAAAGTTCCACAGTAATGCGTTAGCCATTTAAACATGTCACCTCACATCTCAGTACTCTACTTTCTAAACCTTTTCTCAGGTTGGTTGGTTGACTGTAGTCCAGATATATACACCTGCAACCCCCTCCCTCCCACCCCATTCCGACACCCCCCCACTGAAAAACACTTGCACACATTCCAACTGCTTACTCTCCACTCATCCCTACCCACACACACATTCACACACCAACTCCCCCCCCCATCACCCACAACACACACACACACACACACACACACACAACACACACACACACACACACACACACACACACACACACACACACACACCACACCCACCTGTTCTCTCCCCGACATGCGCCTCCATTATTCCCTCCCCCTACACATACCATCTACTCCCTCCCCTACACACACCCACACCCCATCTACACCCTCCCTCACCACATGCCCTACCTATACACCTCCCCTATACACCCCCACCTACAATCTCCCCCACCTCCCCATCCCTGCATGCACCCACACAAACACACATAGCACCCACTTATCCCTATACACACCACATGTACTCCTTCCCCTACACACACCCCACCTACCCTCCCCCACCTCCCCATCCCTGCAGGCACCCACACAAACACACATAGCACCCACTTATCCCTATACACACCACATGTACTCCTTCCCTACACACACCCCCACTACACACCCTCCCCCCCTCCCCATCCCTGCAGGCACCCACACAAACACACATAGCACCCACTTATCCCTATACACACCACATGTACACCCTCCCCTACACACACCCCCACCTACACCCTCCCCCACCTCCCCATCCCTGCAGGCACCCACACAAACACACATAGCACACACTTATCTGCCACACCCACACCCCCCATCCATACACACACCTATGCATATACACACATCAGCCACACATATGAACACATACGATTACATCTCCTCCTCCTTCCACACACACACACACACACCCACACACACACACACCCACACAAACTCCCTACCCATTAACAATGCACTAACAACGCACACACACCCCACCTAACTCCTGTCCCTCTACTCACATCACCTCCTTCCTCATCCACCTCCATCTCCCACTCCATGCTGTGAAAATCCTGTCCTTTCAGCCCACTTTCTTCCAAGGAGAGTGGGCTGAGCCAGGAATTTTTTTTCCAACTTCCTCAACTTGAACATTGGAACCCAGGTCACTATTTCCCAATTTGCATTCAAACTAGTTATTCATGCTGTGGATTTAAAATAGTTGACCATAGTCACTTCTAAGTGCATTTAGAAAGAGCACATATGATATGATTTTGGTGTAGAGGGATCAAAATGCTTCCTGAACAGGAAGTAACTGCACTTGTATAGTTTGGTTCATGTCACTAAGCACATTACCATCAACGAAATACTTTTGAAATGTGGTTACTGCTGCAAGGTAACTACATTATTGATTTGTAAGGTGTATTTCATTGACGTTATTAGCCAATTGCTGCAATAGTCATACATAGGTTTTCACTATCAGGTAGTAGACATTTAATAACACTATTCTTCTCCATTTTTGGACAAACATTATGGAATTCCAATTCAATTTTAATGTACCTACTTTAAGGTAGCTTCTGTTTATGAGTAGATATCATTGCACAATCAGATTGATAAAATGTTCCATCCCCAGAATCTGCCTCATGTAGTTATACCACATTAAAGTGATCATTGAAGAGCATTCCACTTGTAATGAGAATTTTTCAAATTGTAAAAAAATTGGCTAATTCTGTGCGGGTTATCTTACAAAAACAATTCAAAGTCCAACATGAGTATGAAAATGGTTTTGATCTGTTTTTTTGGGTAAGTCAAAATTTGCTATCTTATGCATTTAGACAAAAAAACCCTCAAAAACAATTTCCTGCCTATTGGAGGAAAGGGTGGGGCTTAAATTCCTTGAATGATTGCTAAGAGCAGCAGAGGGTGCCATTGCGCACGTGCAGGTCTCTAGCAGCAGAAGCCTGTCACTCAGTCTTTGATACTTTTAGCCAGCCTCATGTATAGCAATCCCCAGCTATTGTGGGGGCTTGTGGCCTATCATAATACCTCCACCTACACGGACTAATCAAACATGAGAACCCCAGGTACGTCCAGACTGATCGACTCCATGAAGCACGCTGCCTGGACCAATCTCCTCTGCCTCCCACTCAATTGCTGACCTGATCTCATCCTGATCACCGACCCAATCACTGGTCAAACCCCCCCTGCCGATCAATGGCCTGACACTCCCCCGATCTCCCCCTCCATGTTCTGCCCCAATCGCTGCCTTCCCTCCCAGATCCCTAATGCAAAGTGGAGTGGCAGTGGTTCCCTCTCACCACTGACCAGCTGTGTCTAGACTGGCTCCATCCCCAGTATGCCCACCCCGCAGGCTTTGTTCCCTTTGGCACTGCCTTTTGGGCAGTGGCAGGGTACTCAATGAGCAGTACCAGAGTGGCAGGCTGGCACTGCCAGCGTACCAGATCTGACCTTGTCCCCGACCTTTCCAAGGGTCTTCAACGGCCAGCAGTTCTACCAGCGAGGCAATTGCATCTGGACCTCATTGCTGGGGATCAGCTGTGATTCTCACCAGAGAGAACCTCTCCCGCTGAGGCCACAGAGGTATGTGAGCCTGGATAATAACATCCCGGGCTTATTATATCTCAGAGGGCAGGGATGAGAGCGGTGGCAGGGTTGGCGGGGACTTCACTCCCAGTGCAAAATTCATCCAAAATTGTCCTCCTGTAACTACTGATAGCAGAGAAGTTGCAGATGCGCAGCTTCATTTCTATAAATGGGTCATGGGAATGATTCCGAACCCAGTGTCACTGATGTCCTGCTGTATCAAATCATGAAAGCATGTAACAATTCATTGCACCATTTTCAAACCAGGCCACTAATATTAATAGGGTATATATTTCTTCACAAATGCTTCCATGGTTCGGCATCTATTCGTTTCTGCTTGCACTTCTGTGAAGCACCTTGGGGAGCTTTTTAATGTTAAAGATGCTGTATAATCAGAAGTCGTAGATGTGCTTCCAGAACATTATTTTCTTTAACTGTACAGACAGTGCTTTCATTTAAACATGAATGCACCCAGCAGTCAGCCTGAATGTTCCCCATCCGTGGTTTAGCTGCACTATTTATAGCCTCTTTGCACTTTTATTGCAACTGTCACATCATATTTGCATCATTTCCCAATGGCAACAGGCCAAGTACCATAGACTATTATACACTGCCCATCAATCCTAGCCTGTTCCTTAAAAATGTGATCACGCACCAATCCTAGTTTACCTTTGAACTCTGTGTCGTTGGGTTTCTGGCCCATCAGTTGTCTGTAAGGGCAAAGCATTCATTATTCTCAGTATTATCTGGTAAAGCATGCTGTCATTTGATTTGAATTTTGTTATCACTGATTAGCTAAAAAGAGTTTCCTTGCCTTCCAG
This sequence comes from Sphyrna mokarran, assembly GCA_024679065.1. Classification (NCBI taxonomy): domain Eukaryota; kingdom Metazoa; phylum Chordata; class Chondrichthyes; order Carcharhiniformes; family Carcharhinidae; genus Sphyrna; species Sphyrna mokarran. The sequence goes on from JAGIQG010000015.1 coordinate 42,843,328, forward strand.
CACTACAGCTAAAGATTTACACAAAGAATTGTCTAAGAAGCAATGTATTCTTGGGCCCAATTAAGGCACAGTAGCTCAAAGTTGCACTCTCCACAGGTAGCTACCTGAACAACTGCTGCTACTTGTACTTGTTAACTGGTGTTAAGTGACTTCAGAAGGTGAACTTGCCATTATTAGAGATAAATTGGGATTGGCCAGATTTCCAGCATTGAGGTGGCACACAGTGGTTAGCACTGCTGCCTCACAGTGCCAGGGAGCTGAGTTCAATTCTGGCCTCGGATCACTATTTGTGTGGAGTCTGCACATTCTCCCTGTGTCTGGTTGAGTTTTCTCCAGGTGCTTTGGTTTCCTCCCACGGTTCAAAGATATGAGAATTGGCCATGCTAAATTGATCCTAGCATCATGGGGATTAGCGGGATAAGTGTATGGAGTTCCGTGAATGGGGTCTGGGTGGGATTGTGGTCGGTGCAGACTCGATGGGCCAAATGGCCTCCTTCTGCACTGGAGAGAGTCTATAACCCTAATGTTGAGATGAACACTAAAGTAGTGCAATATTTCTCCCAGAGGAAAGATATGGCAAGTTTTCACACAGGGGAACATTATTATTAATAAAACCTAAATATAGGGTTATTAATATAATGAGGGACATAAATGGAAGATATTTGCTCCAAATTGTTTGTTCCTTTCTAGGCAAATACAAAGTCCCAAGTTGGGTGTTCTCTATTTTTGGTTCTAAAATTACTATGGTGGATTAGTGTTGATTTGTAAATCTGTATTCTAAATCACTCAGAGAACTGTAACCCATCAAAAGATGTCTTTAAATTTTAACAGCAACTTAATTTTTTCACAGTGTGAGAGGACTAAGAGCTTGCACTGTATATTTTTATAATATTTAGATATGGCTCTTTGCAAATTTTTAAAACCTGAACCAAGACCTTTGAAAATGGCTTCATCTATGGCTGTTTGTGACCCTCCAATAAAAGGAGGTACCTGGCAGTTTCAAAGAAACTTGCACCTCATTATTCCTGAAGATAAACCGTGGAGTCCCACGTCCTACACAGAACAAATGCGAAGAGAGCTATGCAAAAGCCATCTTTGTTTCATAATCCAGGTTGACCAATCAGAGTGTACCCGCTTGCCACGACAAAGGGACCCATGACCTCCCTTTAAATTCTTTGTAGTTGTGACATATCACAATCTCAGGGACCAAGGTGATTGATATATATCACTTTCCAAAGGTGATATAGAGAAATGGGAGGTATGTGATGGGAGCTCTAGTTTATAGAACCAAAAATGTTGACTCGTTGTTTTGAATAATCTCAGTTTGTTGTTTACCATTCTATAAGCAGAGAAGCTGGGCCCCAGATTGAATACCAGCTCCAATCTACACTCTTTACTCTGTAATATCTGTACCTTGCCGGCAAGATGGATTCAGCTCATCGTGTAAAATCAATTTCACCTGAAAAGTAAATTATACAACATTTGTTTTCAGTCCACCCACCTCCGAGAAGGAATGTCTCAAACCTTTGACACTGGATGTCAAACAATGGGGAGAATTGTGTGTCAGCCAATGTCATGGGATTCCTGCGAGAATTTGTGCTGCGATTGTGCGTCCCAGGCCCGGGTTTCTGAAGGTGTCCGTGAGGTGCATTTAGCAAATACAGGACTGACTCCAGCGGGCCCGCTAGCGTCTCCTAACCACCTCTCCCCTTCAGTACAATTTTAAACTGGTGGCATTAGACTACCTCCCCACATTTGGGGAATGAGCACGATGCCCCCACTGGAATGAAGAGGGGGTAATCGGGATCCCCGCAGGAGCTCGGGTGATGGGGGGGTGGTGGTCCTTGGGCATGGATATTCAGGTAGTACCAGCCTGTGCTCCCTGGCTACTCAAACGGCAAAATACCCATGCCTAGGGAACACCTTGGCACTGCCCACAGAGCATGAGACAGTGCCAAGGGACAAGGCCTGGGGGCAGGGGTATCTGACCATGAGGCCACATGGTAGGGACGGATGGGGACAGAGCCTAGGAGTGATTCATGAGGTTGGTGTTCCTTCTGCCACTTATATGGGGATCCATCATTGGGACTGGAGGGAGACCAGTAATCTGGGTAGCTTGTGGGAGATGGTCAGCTTGGGAGTGTTTGTCAGGGTAGGGATGGTTTGTGGGGAGCCATCATCACTGCTGGAGGTTGCTGGAGATTGGGGTGCTCCAGGACGGGAGGGGGTGAGGGCTGTCCTGGGAATGGGGGATAGGGTGGGGGTGCAGTGATTGAGCTGGCCAGAAAACTGCAGGCTGACAGATAGGGGCCACTGTGCATGTGCAGAACTGTCAGTCTCCAGTGTGAATAGACTTCACCTCCTTGAGCTTTTAATGATATTTCAGATTGTGATCACTGCATTGCACAGCATGTGGGAGATTTTTGTCTAAAGTCACACTGAAAAAAAAACGTGATTTGCAGCAGTTTTCCCATAAATTCCACACTTTTTGGGAGAATCGCGGCCAATGGTCTCTGCACTGTAAATCTTTTTTCTGTATCCCACCTTTACTGTATGCACTAAAGGATGTGACTTCCTTCTGTAGTTTTATTGTGTGTAAATAAACAAACCCTTTGTTCATTCTATCTTGAGTTTGTTTTGTCATTATTAATAGGAAATTGGATAACATCAAAATTGAGGAGACGGTGTGCAGAAGAATACAGCATCACTTATAGAGGCAATATGAAAGATATGACAAGCTTTAGCCCCATTGTTGATCTTTTTTTTATTTTATCGATTAAACATTATGTGCAGGTTCTCAATGCTTTTTTCATTTCTATTAATGAATAGTAAAAATAAACAGAATTTTAAATTCATTTGGTGCATTTTTAATGAATTATTAATATAAGATTTGAAAGGGAAACTATTCACACTTCTGCAAGAACTGAACAATTCTATCTCCCAGGGAATATCTCAATCATTTTAAATCCTGGAGATTTAAGGGAAAAAAAAACTCCAAAAAGAGAATGACGATTTGTCCTTAAACCATGAAGGAAAGTGGGACCAAAACTCAAGATATCCAAATTTTATTTTCCTGTAATCAGGCCTAACTGGTCATTTGTTACCAGTGACATCCTTGTAATCCCCAAGAGAATAGACTCCAAAGTGTAAGAAGCAGAAGGAAAATGCAGTCCTTGGTGGGTGCATCATGTCCACCATAACAATTGTGACAAGTGATGTTGGGAAGGGGGCAGACCATATAAAGGGCCATTGACCTTGGACATGATTTTCTGGTGTTGGGTCGATTGTGGCTGGAAAAATCCCACTCCTTTGACTGCAGTTACCACTGCAAGTCTCATTGGATCCCAATTCTTGTGCGGAAAATTGAGAGATCAAATCTGGTTTCCAAATTTTTCCTTGCTAACTTTCTCCTGCCATTACATGAGGAGATTGACTCCATCAATTGCCTCTGGTTGCAAGAACCAGCAGTTATTGAATTGTGATCCTCAAAAGTGAATTTTGGCAGCTTATTTAACCGTGGGGAGCATCAGTGCTGAGCCCAATCCTTTACTCACTTGGCAAACACACACACACACACACACACACATACACATGCATGAACGCACACATACATGAACACACACGCATGCATGAACGTGCATGGCACACACATATATATTCACAAATACACACACACATGCATGAATGCACATGCACACACATAAGAACACACACACATGCATGCACACATGTACACACACATGCATGCACACATGAACACCTATGCACGAATGCACACACACATGCACACACATATGAACACATCATACACACACATGCACACATATGCATGCACACACACACATGCACACCCACACACATGCATGCACATATGCACACACACATACACAAATGCACACATAATAACATGCATGCACACATGTATGCACACATGAACATACACATACAAATGCACACATACACACATATGCACGAATGCACATGCACAAATGCACGCATACGCATAAATGCACATGCACACAAACATACATACACACACACACACACACACACACATACACATACATGAACGTACACACACATATTTTCATTAGGAATAACAAAGAGCAGCTGGAATCTTGGTGATTTTCTCTTCCTATGAGTGTGTTTTACATCCTCCTTAGATATTGCAAAGAATTAAAACACACTGGTCATTACTTGAAACTGTGTAGGAATAAGCCCAAAATGATTGCTACGTAAGCCAGAGAAGTTGGTGAATTCAGCTTGTGTATTTACTCTTTCTGAAGTTCCTGTTGAATCAAGGCTGTAATGTCCATGTGGTAGAAATCCTCTGATTTCTTTCAATAATGGGGTAATTTCCCCTGTAGGGCATCAACAAGTGAGCAGGTAAATGATTTGCTTCCTGGAATTGCTCAGAGCTCTGCAGAAAGCAGTTACAATAAGCACACACCTGGGAATTATTTCCTTTCCTGTTTTTTGTAGGCAGAAACTGGGATCTGCTTCATAAAAAGATGATAAGAATACGGGCTATATCACACAAAGTCTGTAAGGACAGGTAACAACACCTCCTCCATAATCATCCTCAACACCAGTGCCCCAGCAGGCTGTGTTTTCAGCCGCTTACTATACTCCTCATACACCTTTGACTGTGTGGCCAAATTCCCCTCCAACTCAATTTTCAAGTTTGCTGATGACACCATCGTAGTAGGTTGGATTTCAAACAATGACAAGATGGAATACAGGAATCTGGTGAACTGGTGTGGTGAGAAAAAAAACCTCTCCCTCAATGTCAACTAAATAAAGGAGATAGTTATCAGCTTCAGGAAGAGTAGTGGAGAACATGCCCCTATCTACATTAATGGGGATGAAGTAGAAATGGTCGAGAGCTTCAAGTTTTTAGATGTCCAGATCACCAATAAACTGTCTTGTTCCATCCATTCAAGCGCTATAGTTAAGAAACCCCACCAATGCTTCTACTTTCTCAGGAGACTAAGGAAATTTGACATGTTTGCTACAACTCTCACCAACTTTTACAGATGCACCATCAAAAGCATTCTTTCAGGTTGTCTCACAGCTTGGAATGTCTCCTGTTCTGTCCAAGAAACTACAAAAGGTTGTGAATGAAACCCGGTCCATCACTTAAACCAACCTCCCATCCATTGACACTATCTGCACTTCCTGCTGCCTCGGAAAAGCAGCCAGCATAATGAAAGACCCCACACACTCCGGACATACACTCTTCCACCTTCTTCTGTCAGAAAAAAGATACAAAAGCCTGAGGACATGTACCAACTGACTCAAGAGCACCTTCTTCCCTGCTGTCATCAGACTTTTGAGTGGACCTACCTTGCATTAAGTTGACCTTTCTCTACACTCTAGAGTAACAGTACATTCTGCACTCTCTCCTTTCCTTTCAAATGTATGGCATGCTTTGTCTGTATAGTGTGCGAGAAAACAATACTTTTCACTGTGTACTAATACATGTGACAACAATAAATCAAATCAAATAATGTGGAATGATGCTGTCATGTGGTTCAGCATGAACAATTTAAAGCCACATTAAGAATTGTCCAAGCCTCAAACTAATAAATCAGAAATATTTGTTCATCAATTTTACATGAATGTCTCAGGCCCCCTGAATCCGAGAAAACAAATTATAAACCTCAGATCATTTTCTGAGTAGGTAGCTAAATATAAATCATAGATTGAAATTGAGCGAGGCCATTTCTTTTCAAACTTTAACATCCGACTGAGACTGCTTCATTTCAGGCACCTGGTAAAATAAATAGGTCAGATACTGTTAAATATCCACGACACTGCTGCACACTGCATGGAAATGGCTTATGAATTTGACAGAAATTTATCATTATTTCTTAAAAGGAATATTAAACCTTCTGAAACATATTAGACAGAGAACATTATAGATATTTCAGAGTTCATATTAGATTCCAAAATGAGCCACTGGGGATATTTCAATACTTATTTCAGTCACTTCCTGGAGCTTTCATCCCTTGGTGAAATTCAGTAGTACTTTGGTTTGATTAACACACTGGCAACTTTTAGCAACTTTTTGAATAATTTAGTTCCAAAAAAGTGGAAGAGAAACACTTAACTGGATACATAGATGATCTACATCTAAACTTGCATTATACTATACAGCTCTTTCTTACTATCCACTTGGAACATACATTTGAATCATATAGTTATAGAATCCCCCAGAAGGAGGCTATTTGGCCCATCGAGTCTGCAGTATCCCTCTCATAGGAATTTGCCCCTGGGTCATCGTTTTACCTATTGTGAACATGACTCTCCGCCATGGTATTTAAGGAGATCCAAAAATATTCAATGTGAAAGATGCATTCTGGAATGCTGCAAAGTACCACAAAATATTTTGATAAATGGATGGTACAATTTGTGGCTAGTTCATTGAATCATGGAATCCCTACAGTGCAGAAGGAGGCCATTCACCCCATTGAGCCTGCACTGAAAACAATCCCTCCCAGGCCACATTCCTGAATCATGTTATCATGTTAGTAATTGGTGATGGTGAAATTGAACACAATTTTAGTGGTTTCCTTAAACAGCTAAGTTTGGCAGACTGACCTGTAGTTGCTGGGCTCATCTTTTCACCCTTTCTTTTTGAACAAGGATGTAATATTTGCAAATCTTCAGTCTTCTGGACAGTAATCCTGAATCTAAGGAAGTAATGGAAGATGAAATGAACAGTGCCTCTGCAAAATCCACTCTCACTTCCCTCAGTATCCTTGGATGCATCTATCTTGTTCGGGAACTTATCAATCCTTAGTACAGCCTGTCCAATACCTCATCCTTAACAATTTTAAACCCTTCAAGTGCATGAATTACCTCCTCTTTCACCATCACTTGCATAGCATTTTGATTCTTAAAGCCAGATGCAAAGTATAAAACTTATATTTGTGAAGGTTTGTTTCATAAACCACAAATTTCCGATTATTTTCTGGTTAGCTTTTTAGCCAAGTGCTTCATTTTGCTATTTAGTGAATATCTGTCTTATTAATATGCATCTGCTTTTGTTCTAGATATAGGAGGAATGATCTTTCAGTATTGTAGCAACTCTTTAAATAATGTGTGGTCATTGTGCAATCTTGTAATACTATCTGCATGGAACTGCAGCGAATCCTATAGGTTTAAATAAGTGCTTAGAAGGGTAATCTGTTTTCAAAAAAATAATCTGATTGCAGTGCAGACTATTTGAGTTAAATTCAATCATTCTGGTATTTACTTTTGTTTGGATTTCAAGATAAAGCTCTTTGATTTGATTTAAAATATTCTGTTATTCTGGGAACAGTGAATACACAACGTCCAAAGTGTTGTTCATTGCAAAACTAATGGAGTTCTTATCCAGAAATTGATACATTTATTCTATTTAGAATCAATCAAAAAGATAATGATTTTAAATCTTTATTCCTCATTACTGGAAATGAAACTTCTTCACCCTCAGCCCATTTAGGCCCAAAGATTGTTTATTTTGCTAATGACACAATGGATGGAATTCTCCCGTATGGGATGAAGGCCTGTGGTGGAGGTGGGGATGGGGAGGGGAGTGATTCCCGCTGTACAGGCTTATGGGAAATCACACCATATTTTCCATTCCTGGTGTAATTTATTATTCATCCAGAGTAGCCACCATCATATCATAATTAAAAGGTGCCAGATAATCACTGATCTACCACTGAAGAAAGAAGGTGGATCTCCAGGAACACTCTCAGGCTGGAAAATAGACCTCCTCAAAGACACTGAAACTGGAAGATTTACCTGATCGACACTCTCCCCACCCATTGCTGGGGTGTTCCAGGGTTCAGGGTCACTAGCCTTTAGCCTGAACTCCAGAGACAGCTCCATGTCAGGTAAATCCTGACTTTTGCATGCAACATTGATCTAGATGCATACTGGATTAGTACGTTATGCTGTTGGCTTTGCAGGAAATTAGGTGTGGGGGAGGGGTGCGGGGAAGAGTCAGATCACGTCTTTAACTGCATTCTATTCTTGGATTGCAAATCAGAAACCCTGGTTTCTAGTGGAATGCCCAATCCACAGTGATGGACACCGCAGTATTATCCCACTGCAATTTCACACTGGCTTGAAACTGCTTTTTGGGTCTCCAGCTGAATTCCGACTCTTCTGCTCATATTGAGCCTGTTGCAGGGCTGTGGGAGAATTTCACCCAGTATATCTCCTAATATATTTAAATGAAGGGTCCCAAATCCACACTTTCTGTGTACAATCCCTATGTCAATAAGTTCCAGCCTGAAACAGTTGAGGTACAGCATTGGGGTGTTTATCTTGCTGGAAGTATAGTCAGAGGATGGGGCCTGGCAATCAAAATGGCTCAGACTTCCTGCCAGAGTGATCCTAGGAACAACATAGGAATATAGGAATTAGGAGCAGAAGTAGACAATTCAGCTCTTTAACCGTGCTCTGCCGTTCAATTAGATCATGGCTGATTTTTTCTGGTCTCAAATCCACCTCTCTACCTGTTTCCTATATATCTTTTACCCTTTCTTTTAAAAATCTGAAATATATCAATCTCCTTCTTGAAATTATTTAATGATTCAGATTCCACCGCGTTATGGAGCAGCAAGTTCTACAAATTCACCACACTCCATGAGTTGTAGTTCCTCCTCATCTCCGTTTTAGATTGGCTACTTCTCAACCTGGCGTTACACAGTGGTACAATAGCTAGCATTGCTGCCGGGGACCCGGGTTCGATTCCCAGCTTGTGTCACTGTCTGTGCAGAGTCTGCACGTTTCCCTTGTAGATTTCCTCCGGGTGCTCCGGTTTCCTCCCAATCCAAAAGAGTGCTGGTTAGGTGCACTGGCCATGTTAAATTCGCCCTAGGTGCACCTGAACAAGCAGGAGTGAGGCGCCAGGGGATTTTTACAGTAACTTAATTGCAGTGTTTATGTAAGCCCACTTGTGACACTAATAAATAAACTTTAAAACTATACCTGATCAGGCAGACATAGCTCATTCTGTCATTCAGCCCCCAGAAAGTTAAAATCTACAACCATTTATGAATGTTAAGACTGCGATATTTCAAGTTTGACTGGTTAATATAACCAAATTTCAATTTTCTTAATTTCACTAAATTGTCATAATGAGTTAGAAAATAGCTACTTCTAACTGCAATTTTTATTTTTCTTGGCAACTAAGATTTCACTTACAAAAGAGTTTCACTTTATCTCTAATCAATATAGATGAAAAATGAACTTCAGGCACTTATTATTATCTTATTAGGTAATTACTGTTACCATAAAAATGGGCTGTCAGATTCTATTATGACCAGAGGCTTAACGTGCAGTGCATTCCAGAACCAAGGACAAAGTTCTGACAACTGCAGTTTACTGTAATAATAATGACCTTTGGTGATAACAATTTCTATTTACTTCACATATATAAATAAATACCTTCAGTTTGTTCAACAAGGGACTTAATCCCTGGGTTAGCATTATTAACCTTTCTAAATAACTGGTGGAGAAATTTATGGTTAAGGCAATTAACAATAGCAGAAGCTGTCTGGATTTCTGATTTATCAGTTCTAAAAAAAAGCATGGAGTGTACTGCGGTAGGAATTAGCAATTAAGTTCCACATTGTACCCAGTAATGGAATGAATCAGTGCTGTTAATATTGAAGTATATAAGGCTGTATATAAGTCCACTTCTGAAATTCAAGTCCTCTAATATTCAAGTCCACTGTGCCAAAGTCTGAATCTGAGGAGTATGATGCAAATGTTAAAAAGCTACCAACATCAGCAGACATAATGGATTTGCAGCTATCAGCTCACAATCATATATGTAAAATGGCACTGACCTTTGTCATTCTTTCAGGATTTAATTAGAGCAGATTCTGAGCTATCATCCACCAATGGACTGGTAAGAAAATAGAGTCAATTGGCACACTTGGCTGGTTAGTGGTTCAAAGCGATGCCAATAGTGTGGGTTCAATTTCCAGCTGAGGTTATTCATGAAGGCCCCACTGTTTAAACCATGACCCTTGCCTGATCCTCAGCTTAAATCATCACCAGTCAAAGCAGAGAGCAGCCAGTTGTCATCTGGGATGATGGTAACTTTACCATTAAGAAGATCATAGAATTCCTACGGAGCAGAGGGATGCCATTCAGCCCATTAATTCTGTATTATCTCTCTGACACTGCATCCCACTCAGGTCCTAAAGCCATAACCCGTGTATTTATCCCATTAATCCGGCTAACCAACACATCTTGGGACACTTTAACATGCCAAATCCACCTAACTTGCATATAGTCTTTGGATGAAAAGAGAGAACAGTAAGAAAAATAGCAATATGCATGCAAGCAGCTTGAAGTTTTGGTATGGAAAAATGCGGGAATTGTCAATTCCCCACTCCTGATTTCTTTTAACTTAAAATACTCAAAATAAATTATGCAACACATTACCGTAATACAATTAACATGATTGTCTGATAAAGTAATCTCTGCTTGGAAATACAAAGAACAGCAATGTTAAAGCAAATATACAACATTACAAAGATTTATGTTTATTGATCAAACTCCAGAAACTTGTTCCATGCTCTTTCATTTTTTATGTTTAGATCAAATTTGGTTTTAATGGCGAATAATGTATAGAATACTATGTCATGATGTGGAGATGCTGGTGTTGGACTGGGGTAAACACAGTAAGAAGTCTGACAACACTAGGTTTAAGTCCAACCAATTTATTTGACAGTAAACTCACAAGCTTTCAGGGTTTGCCCCTTCGTCAAGCGAATGGATAGTTCTTGCCTCAGACGGAGCATATAACAGCACAGACAGTTTACAGATTTCTGATTAGAATGTGAGTCCTTATACCTAACCTGCTATTCAAGTCTTAAATGGCCAACAATGTGATTGGAAGGAGCATTAAGTCCCAGGTTAAAGAGATGTGTATTGTCTCCAGACAGTACAGTAAGTGAGAATTAGCAAACTAGGCATACAGATAGTGTGACACGAACCCAAGATCCCTGTCCTCATGTGTGCAGAACTTGGCTATCAGTCTCTGCTCAGCGATTCTGTGCTGTCGTGTGTCATGAAGGCCACCTTGGAGAATGCTTACCTGAAGATCAGAGGCTGAATGCCCGTGACTACTGAAGTGTTCACCAACAGGAAGGGAACAGTCTTGCCTGGTGATTGTCAAGCAATGTTCATTCATCCATTGATGTAGCGTGTACATTGTCTCCCTAACGTACCATGCTTTGGGACATTCTTTCCTACAGTGTATTAGGTAGACAACGTTGGCCAAGTTGCGAGAGTATGTACCGTGTATCTGGTGGATGGTATTCTCACGTGTGATGATGTCATCCATGTCGATGATCCAGCATGTCTTACAGAGGTTGCTGTGGCAGGATTGTGTGGTGTAGTGGTCACTGTTCTCCTAAAAGCTGGGTAATTTGCTGTGAACAATGGTCTGTTTGAGGTTGTGCAGTTGTCTGAAGGTAAGAAGTGGGGGTGTGGGGATGGCCTTGGCGAGATGTTCATTTTCATCAATGACACGTTGAAGACTCCGGAGAAAATGTTGTAGCTTCTCCACTTGGGGAAATACTGGATGACAAAGGGTACTGTGTCCACCGTGCCCCGTGTTTGTCTTCTGAGGAAGTCGGTGCGGTTTTTTGCTGTGGTGCATTGGAACTGTCGATCGATGTGTCAAGCACCATATCCTGTTCTTATGAGGGCATCTTTCAGCATCTGGAGGTGTCTGTTATGATCCTCCTCAGATCCTGTGTATACAGAGGGCTTGTCCATAGGAGATGGTTTCTTTAACATGTTTAGGGCGAAAGCTGGAGAAGTGGAGCATTGTGAGGTTATCTGTGGGCTTGTGGTACAGTGAGGTGCTGAGGTGATCATCCTTGATGGAGATGCATATGTCCAAGAATGCAAGCAATTCTGGAGAAAAGTTCACGGTGAGTCTGATGATGGGGTGGAACTTGTTGATATCATCATATAGTCGTTTCAGTGATTGTTCATCATGAGTCCAAAGGAAGAAAGTGTCATCAATGTATCTAGTGTATAGCATCGGTTGAAGGTCCTGTGTGGTGAAGAAGTCTTGTTTGAACCTGTGCCTGAAGTTATTGGCATATTAAGATGCAAATTTGGTCCCCATGGCTGTTCCGTGTGTCTGGATGAAAAACTGGTTGCTGAAGGTGAAGACATTGTGGTCCAGAGTGAAGCCGATGAGTTGTAAAAGTGCACCTGAAAACTCGTTTGCTAAACCTCACTTACTGTGCTGTCTGGAGAAATACACATCTCTTTAACCTGGGGCTTAATGCTCCTTCCACTCACATTTTTGGCCACTTCAAGACTTGAGTAGCAGGTTAGATGTAAAGGCTCACATTCTAATCAGTAATCTGTAAACTGCCTGTGCTGTTATATGCTCTGTGTGAGACCAGAACTTTCCATTCACCTGATGAAAATCTTCTTACTAGAATACTATGTAAAAGATTTATTTTATTCTTTCGTGGAACCCAAGCTTCACTGGCTGGACCAGTGTTTATTGCCCACCCCAATTGCCCTTGAGGAGGCTTTTCTTAAAGAGTCAACCACACTGATATGATCTGAAGTCACATGGAAGCCAACTCATGTGAGGATGGCAGCTTTCCTGCCCTGAAGAACATTAGTGATTTTTTAAACTGAATTCAAATATTACCATCTGCTGGGGTGGGATTTGAACCCAAGGTCCCAAAGTATCATGCCAGTTTTCTGGATTACTATTCCAGTGACAATATCATTATGGCACTGCCTCCCCATTAATGGGTAATCTTTGAACTGTATGGAAGAGGACTTGTGTTGATTCCCTAGTTATGTTTCAGAATTTTATTGATAATTCGCCTTATTTGTTAGCACAGAAATTATGGAATTAAACTCTCAACAGACATTTCAGAGCAATTCAAGACTTATTTTGTTTTCTCCATCACGAGTAATTTGAAGAAAAGAAATTCCAGAATTCTCATTTGCCACACTTCAGATAGAATCTCAGACAGTGCATAAATTTAGGAAGTCAATGTTACATGATGCAGAAATTTGAAACAAATATTTCACATTCAGCTTTCATTACTTCAATGCTTCTCCTCAGCAATTCTTTTTGTGTCATTCAAACATTGAAATCACAATAACTCCAACTTCAGGATTGGTGAAACAGTTCCTATTTTGTGACAATATATTTTTGAAATGATCATTTATAGTTTCATAGAAATTATAGATTCCCTACAGTGCAGAAGGAGGCCATTGGCTCATTGAATCTGCACCCACAACAATCCCACCTTGGTCCTATTCCGTAATATTTACCCGAAATGTCCCTCTAACCTATGGATCCTGGGACACTATGGGGAAATTAAGCATGGCCAATGTATTTAACCTGCACATCTATGGACTATGAGAGGAAACTGGAGCATCTGGACATTGGGAGGATATACAAACTCCACACGAACAGTGACCCAAGCTAGGGAATAGAACCCAGATTCTTGAAGCTATGGGGTAGCAGTGCTAACCACTGTGCCACTGTGCCATCCTGTTTCTTCAAGCCATTACTGCATTAATGCTGATTAGTGTTTACAAAAGTAGAAATGTATTTAAATTTATAGGTGTAATTATACCAATTTTATAGACTACTGTTAATAGAAGGTCTTGCTGGTGGACAGTGCAGATCAGAAATTGGTAAGCTGCACATTCTGGGCTTTTCTGAACAATTAAATCAATAGTTGGAAAATGGAAAGCAATGTCAATCTGAATTTGCGTACGTGACCTACACTATGGGGCTCCACACTTGTAAAAAAAGGCTGTAAAATTAACTTCAAAGGGAAAATCTTAACTCCAAAGACTACTAAACATAGAAAGCTTTTATCCACATGAAGCAATTACACATTAATTACATCTTCCATAGATATGAGATTCTTTTGTCATGCTGATTTGCAGGGTATAACAAACACAGCAATTTCAAAGGGTGTAATCATCTAATAATGGCAAGGTTGTCAGTAACGTGACAAGAAAAGGTCCGAGAAAAGAGTCCCAGGCAGAGACAAAGGTAGGAATCAGAAGTAGATCCCATTGAATCAAGATAAACAACCAGAGCAGAAAAAGTGCTTCAATTTAGGGTTGCAGCAAGCAGACTTGAAAAAAAAAGGGCTCTAGAGAAGACCAGAAGATATGAGAGGGCAGCCGCAAGTTCTATGTTGCAGGCTGCATGGGCAAAGGTATGCTTTGGAGCAGTGAGGTACTCCTTAACATAGCGAAGATCTAAAATAGTATTCAGATTGTGCAGAATAAGCACACATGGAGATCCAGTGGAAAGGAGTGTCAGAAGATGATGCTGAAATTCTGGAGGCAGATCCTTGTTGAAGTAATCTGAGTGGGAGCAACATTTGAATAGAATTCCAAGACAAGATCTTCAAATATAGAGACTTGTGAGAAAGATAGAGGCTGGGAATTTTATCCCACCATAGGGCATGCTTTCCTATGTTGGTGGCAGCTCGTCACTAGCCATTGATAGAATCCTCCAATCGCAATAAAGTCTATGGTATTTTGTATGACTCATCTGCCCCATTGCCATGGAACCTACTGCATGGAGAGGTGGAGGGGGGAGTTGTCACATTCAGTGGGATTGGAAAATCTTCTTGGCGGGAAGGGATGGACAATCCTGCCCAAAGTTCAGCAAGGCCAGTTGGTACATGATGTGACAAGAATCTGGGTGGGACACTGAAAAATCTATATGATTTGCTTTGGTCACATCTGTCATTTATTTCACAGTGCAGTGTGTTGGATCTATATGCTCATTCATTATTATGCTTTTTGTTTCAAGGTGTTCTTATATTCTTTCGTTTCAAAGGAATTGCACTTTTAAGTTTATAAGTTCATTTATTAGTGTCACAAGTAGGCTTACATTGATATTGTAATGAGGTTACTGTGGAAGCCCTTACCACAGAAGCTAAACTGACTGTTTTATAATTTCTTGGACATATTCATTTCCTCTTCGTAAATATAAGAAATTGCTATCCACCGGTCTTCTGGCTCTAAGCCTTTTTCTAACCAATTATCCTAGTCCTTTTTAAAAATAGTGATGCCGTGTTAGTTTCTGGAATTTGTTACTACAGGAAGTAGTTGATGCCAAAACATTGAATTTATTCCAGAGGCAGCTGGATATAGCACTTGGGGTGAATGGGATCAAAGGTTATGGGAAAAAACAGGATTAGGTTAGTGAGTTGGATGATCAGCCATGATTGTAATGAATAGTGGAGCAGGCTCGAAGAATGGCTCCTCCAGCTCCTATCTTCCATGTTTCTATGAAAAGCACCCACTTTATACGTGGACATTATAGGAGACGCTGGAGATCCTAAAATGCATTAAGATAGATAAATCTCCGGAACCTGATCAAATGTATTCCAGGACATTGTGGGAAGTAAAGGAAGAAATTGTGAGGTCTCTAGAGAGATATTTGCATCACCAATAGCCACAGGTGAGGTGCTGGAAGACTTGAGGGAGGTACATCTTTCGCTTCTATTTAAGAAAGTGGCAGGGAAAAGACATGGAACTACAGCACAGTGAGCCTAAAATCAGTGGTGGATAAATTGTTGGAGATAGTTCTGAGAGACAGGATCTACATACGTTTGGAAAGGCAAGGACCAATTACAGATAGTGAGGGATCCTGTGTATACTTAGTTAGGTTTTCTTCATTAACATTTTAAGAAATTTCTGCCGATGTAATGACATTTAAATGTTAAACTTTTAAAGCTAACTTGACCACATTTTAAAACTCAGCAGGCATGCTGGGATTAGTTAGAAAAATTGGCTGCTTTCTTTGAAAATACAAGGTAAGCAAAAACAGCAGCTTTTCAGGGTCACAACTGTGAGGATTGTTCTGGTAATCAGAGACAGCATTTACCAAACAATTTCAATTACACAGATAAGAATTAACTTACATTCTAGTCACAGATCTATGTTTAGCTAGTTCTGTCCACAGTCTGTTTTGAGTTCTTTGACCAATACAGAATTGGTTTTTGCCAGTATCTCTGTATCTCTCGCTTTCTCGCTTCCGAGTTCTTTTTCATTTTCTGTATTGTGTTAATTTTAATTCTAATTAATAAAATAAATTCAATGTATCAGTGCTGTCTTCATCTATTTTGAGGAATGAATGGACCCTAAGATAGTCAGTGCGGTTTTATGTGTGGGAAATCGTGTCTTACAAATTTGATAGAGTTTTTTGAAGAGGTGACCAAGAAAACAGATGAGGGCATATAGATAATGTCGACGTTATCTACATGAACTTTAACAAGACATTTGACAAGGTACTACATGGTAGACTGGTCAGGAAAGTTAGATAACATGGGATCCATGGAGAATTAGCCAATTGGATACAAAATTGGTTTGCAAGTGAGGGACAGAGGGTGATGGTCGAGAGTTGTTTTTCAGACTGGAAGTCTGTGACCAGCAGTGTGCTACAGGGATCGATGTTGGATCCACCATTGTTTATCATTTATATAAACGATTTGGATGAGAATGTAGGAACCATGGTTTGTAAATTTGCGAATGACGCCAATATTGGTGGTGCAGTGGACAGCGAAGAAGGTTATCTAAGAATACAATGGGATCTTGATCAATCCTGCCAGTGGGCAGAGGTATGGCAGATGGAATTTAATTTAGATGAATGTGAGGTGTTTCATTTTGGTAAGAGAAACCAGGATAGGAGTTACACATGTGGTAGGGCCATGTGGAGTTTTGTCGAAAAGAGAGACCTAGGAGTGCAGGTACATAGTTCCTTGAAAGTGATGTCACATGTAGACAAAGTGCTGATGGAGATGTTTGGCATACTTGCTTCATCGATGAGAGCATTGAATATAGGAGTTGGGACATTGTGTTACAACTGTACAATACATTGGTAAGGCCACATTTGAAGCACTGCATACAGTTCTGCTATGAAGGATGTTATGAAACTAGAAAGGATGCAAAAAAGATTTCCAAGTTTGTTACTTGGACTGGAATGTTTAAATTATAAGGAAAGGATGAATAGGCTGGGACATTTTTCCCTGGAGTGTAGGAGGATGAGTGACAATCTTATAGAGGTTTACAAAATTATAAGGACATGGATAATGTGAATAGTCAAGGTCTTTTCCCTATGGTAGGGGAGTCCAAAACTAGAGAGCATGGGTTTAATGTGAGAGGGAGAAGATTTAAAAGGGCAACTTTTTCACACGGAGGGTGGTGTGTATATGGAATGAACTGCCAGATGGAGATGGTAGATGTGGATATAATTACAACATTTAAAAGATATTTGGATAGGTAGACAGATGGAAAAAGTTTAGAGGGATATGAGCAAACATAAGCAATTGGGATTTGTTCAATTTTGGAAACCTAGTCGGCATGGACAAGTTGGGCCAAAGGGCCTGTTTCCCTGCTGTATCTCTATTACTCAACCGTAAAATATGTTTATGCAACCTATTTGTATCAGGGATTTTGTCCTCTTTGATTTGATTTGTGTATTTAATACATCCTCTCCTTTTATCTTAAATGCACTTGTATAATTTCTCATCTCATCATTCAGTGTCATGATTACCTGCCCCTGCTCCCTGGTAAACAATGATGTGAAACAAGTATTTCATATTTTTGCCATCTCTCTGCCATTATTTGTGGTATCATCCTACATATCACTTAATGGCCCTATTCCCATTCAGTCTTCCTCTTTATTTATATGCCAGTAAAATATTTTACCATTTTGTTCTATATTCCTTGATAATTTAGTTTTATAGTTGCTCTGTGCCTTCCAAAACATTTTTTAAGCTCTGTCTTTTTGCTTTGGTTATTATCACACAATCCTCTGCTGTCTATGAATCTAAATGTAGAGATGCCGGCGTTGGACTGGGGTAAAGGCAGTAAAGTTTCACAACACCAATTTTAAATCCAACCAATTTATTTGATAGTAAATTCGCGAGCTTTCGACACTATGTGTCATTCGACACATACATACAGTGTCGAAAGCTCGCGAATTTACTATCAAATAAATTGGGTGGATTTAAAATTGGTGTTGTGAAACTTTACTATGAATCTAATGCATGCTTTTTTCCTGACCCTCAATTGTTTCCTTATGACTTTATTCATCCGTGTAGGCTCATAGCTCTTTAGTTTGTCCTTTCCTTATAGTGGTGTATATTTTTCATGCACTCTGTTGAACACCAGTTTAAAAGTTTCCCATTGTTATGAGGAAGATAAATGGCATGTTGGCCTTTATTGCAGGAGCACAGGAATAAATAAATCCTGTTACAGTTGTAAAGGGATCTGGAATACTGTGAGCAATTTTGGCCTCCGTATTTAAGAAAATATCTACTTGCTTTGGAGTGCAGGGCAGTAGAGGGGTGCTAAATTGGCTCCTTGAATGAAAGGTTTCTTCTGTGATGAGGCTGAATAAATTGGGGTTTATATTGTCTGGAGTTGAGAAGAATGAGAGGTGATCTCATTGAAAACCATAGAATTCTGAAGGGAATTGATAGGGTCGGCACTGAGAGACTGGGCAGAATTTTACCGGCACGTCCGCTTGAAGTTTGTACGATCCCACCCAAGGTCAACAGAGAATGCTATTCTCCGAGCCTCACCCACCTCCGAAATTGGGACGGGTGTGCCGGTAAAATTCCAGCCATTGTTTCTGCTGGACAATGTGGCACAGTCTCAGCATAATCATTTAGGGCTGAGGTTGGGAGACATTACTTCGCTCAAAAACTCACTCAAAGATGAATCTTTGGAATCCTTTACCATATGAGGATGGGATGTTCTATTGTTGAATACATTAAGGCTGGAATAAAGACTTTTGGTCTTGCACAAGATCAAGGGATATGGGGATGGGCAGGGAAGTGCAGTTGTAGCCCAAGATCAAAAATAATCATATTGGATGGAAGAACAGGTTGGATGTGGTCTACTTCTGGTCCTAAATCTTGTGTTTTTTGTACATCATTGTCTGTCAATATTGTCCATTTTATTTTCTGAAGTTCTTTCTCAGTCCATCAAAATCAGCTTTTCTATGACATATTAATCTCATTTTCATCATAATTGCAATATTTTTTGTTATAATCTTAAAGCATATTATATTGTGGTCACAATTGCCCAGATGTTCCCCTATTGTTACTTTTCTTATCTGCTCCCATTCATTGCCCATTAATGGTGAATCATCATGAATTGGGTTTTTCATATGCTTGATTAGAAAGGAGCCCTGTACACATTTCCTTGTTTCCTTTACCAGTCTCTTGCGTCCACTTAATATCAGGATAGTTGAATGCTCCGATGATTACTATTCAATTTTTTTAAACTCAATTCTCTATTTTTTTCGACATATTCCTTCCTCCATCTCTCTTCCATTATTCTGTGGTCTGTAGATTAGAATCATAAAAGTCTACAGTGCAGAAAGAGGCCATTCTGTCTGCACCAACCACAGACCCACTCAGGCCCTATCCCCATGTCCCTACATATTTACTCACTAATCCCTCTAACCTATGCATTCTGGGACATTAAGGGCAATTTAGAATGGCCAATCATCCTAACCCGCACATCTTTGGGGCTAGAGTGCATCTTTTAGTGCAGGTTGGTCCAAGCCATGACCTGTGTGCCAGACTGTGGCCCCCAAAACTATTCTATGTGGCCCATGGGCCACTGTTCCATTGCCGGTAAGATGTGTAAGTGAAATTGAAGATTCTTCAAGCTGCTCATCCTCCAATCACGGGTCATTATTCCCCTGAATTTCCTGTTGCTAGCCTATCAGCAGCAAATGAGGGATCAAAACAGTCTCTGATTGGATGAGCAGTTGGTGGGAAGTGTGCTGGGGTAGACAGAGCAGTTGAAGGGATGAAGAAGGGAGAAAGTGCTCAGGGCCCAGAGAGAGAGAGGAGAAAGGAAAGGCTGTGGGCCCTCGGGTTGGGTGGATGAGGGTGGCAAATGGGGTCCAGTGAGGGAATGTGCCATGGCTTCCAGTGAGCTAATGTTGTGCCCAGTGAGAGAATGAGGTGGGGGCAGAGAGACCAGGTCAGGGGTTGAAGATATTCACTATCAGGGCTGTGTGTGAGAGCATGGGAGAGAGTGTGTGGCAGAAATGGAGAGAGTGAGTGTGAAAAACAGAGATGATAAAGAGTGTGTGTGTGTGTGTGTGTGTGTGTGTGTGTGTGTGTGTGTGTGTGTGTGACAGAGAGAGTGGGTGAGTATATGTTTGGCTCATTCTCAGTCTCAGGGTTCCTGGTCACCCTCATACCCACACACAAACACATACTCTCACCCACTATCACAGCGAGTGAAGGTGAATGAGTGAGCACCCCATGACTGGAAATGAATTGGTCACAAATGCTTTCACTCTAATAATTACCCCCCCACTGATACCCCCTCTCATCCCCTTACTGACCTCCCCCCATTAAAAATTCCCCTGGCACTGCCCCAGCATTGCTCCATGGCAGTGTCTGGGCGCTGCACCCTGGAACTGCCCCTGGAACTATCCCTGATTCTACCCCTGACACTAACCCCTAGCAGGGGCCAGTGCCAAGGACAGTGCCAAGAAGGTGATGCCAGAGAGTGGCAACTGAGTATTGCCAGAGGCACTGCTGGGGTAATGCCAAGGAGAAGTGCCCAGGCAGTACCAAGAGGCAGAATGAGGGTCAGTGTCAGGCCAGTGCTAGGGACAGTGCCAGGGTAGTGCTGGGAGCATTATGAGGGTAAGTGCCAGGAGGCAGTGCCCAGGCAAGCCTTTATCCCCACAGGGGGCAAGACTTACCTGTACACCCTAAGTGGGTTCTCTTCACCAGGTTCCCATTGGTCTAGACCTGTTGTAAATCACATTGTGACATCACATTGCTGGGGTGTAAATCCAAATGTTGGGGGGGGAACATACAATATGGAACTCTGCTAATGATATTAAGTTGTTATAGTGTTCCTATCCTTTCTGGGCAGGACACCATCACATCAAGGAATTTCCTATTCCCATTCTCTCCACCCCCTGATGTGATAAGGTTCTGTTCAGAATGCAGTCTTTTAACCCTATAAGTCCAAAAGCCACAGTGCACAGGCCAAAGAGAACTGAAGAAGCTGCTGCTACTCTGCTGAAGGTACATAGCATGAAGCGCAATGAGATGCTAAAAAATGTGACTTTAAAAAAATTGCAATTCACCACGGCACTGGTACGCACGGCACTGCTTGACAAAATGTCATTTGTTAAACTTCCTTTTGTTTCATAATGCCAAATGAAATTTATTGCATGCTACCACTTCCTTACCTCATCCACTATCGTGTCCTGAGGACCAACCCACTTTTCATTCGCTTCATGATGAATGTCAGTACATGCTGGGACCTACTGGATGGATGCGAAATGGATGGGCTTCTTGTTTGGTGGATTGCTTAGTGCAAAAGAAGGACAGGGGTTTCAGTGGGCTGGAGGAATCAATACTGGATAAATCTATTCAGGTATTCTTGGCATTTTGAGCAGCAATGTTGAATGCTTGTCTCGCAATGGATGCTCCATCTTCATTTTTCTCCTACTTTATATTTTCTGCATCCAGAGATGAATGATGCATTTTTTCATCTTCCTCCATCTGCAGTCCTCTTCGCTGAACAATGTCGTGCAGAACACAACACACCATTTTTATTATCGACACCCTTACTGGGGAGTACTGAAGAGCATCCGGACAGCTGGAATACATCTTCAATGACTTGTTCAGTGACATGCCCAATGACCGAATGGCTTTTGTCATAGCGTCCACGTGTGACACTAATGGGATTCTATACAATTTATATAAAAGTCATCCACCTTTGAAAGGGATATTCTCTTGTGCATTTGGAGACTGCCTTAAGGCATCCTTTTAGAATGAAGTGGTCTGAAATATTGGACTGTTGCAGTTTGAAGGAATCCTGACAGTTTGTCTGGAGCCTGGTGTACACTGCACAAGCCTTGTACAATTACATGCCAGATCCTCATTGATGGATAAATACCCTTAGTGGTTTATTAGAGCTCTTGTTTGAAGGGATGTGTAATAGTAATGGCACCCTGAACCTGTTGGAATCTGCCCACAGAGACCAATCCAGGATCTGCACATTCTGATTACTGTTCTCAAGGGAAGGTTAGAAAACCCATGGACTTGCCAGATAATCCATTCATAATCTGCCGAATTTATTCATATATAGTGAACTGTAAAACCCTGGTATTGTCTTCCAAGAAAATGAAGGCAAAAAGAAGTATTGAGAGCAGTTGAACATTTTATAATGACGAGCAATATGTTACTTCAAGAGCCAACAGCAATCTATTCTTTCAGGGAGCTGCAAGCATCTGCCACTGCCTGATATGAGAACAAGGCATTGTTCTTCTGAAACATAAAGGAAACCAGCTGTTCTTGAAGGTTCTCCAATATGTTAAAACATACATGCAGCCTTTGTGATTCAGACTCAGTTTGGAATTAATTGACAAATCTCTTCTTGGCTGGAATTTTACGGGCACGCCTGCCCCCAAGATTCGTACGATCCCGACCAAATCCAGCAGATACTGTGAGGCTCGCTCGCCTCGATTCTAGGGCAGGTGAAGCGGTAAAAGTAGATCAGGCAACATTTCTACATTGAGGAACTTGGTTAGATTAATGTACCCAATTTTTCTCCCTTCATGAAAAACTGAAGATGCTACAGGTGTGTAACTTATAAGGAGGAACTTGCAAAAACAAAATGAACTGAGTCTGGAATGTTAATAATTTTGCTGAGGTGCACAGTTGAAAGGTGTTGTTTAATCACATGAAAAATTCAGCGTGGGGCCTATTCCTGCTTGAGAGGCTGGCTGCATAGTGCTGAGCGGGACACTGCATATACACCGATCTGTCAAAGTGAAGGTTGGTACATGCACAGAAGCCCTGCACTGCCAGCCTCCTGACCGCTGGTCAGCCTGATCACTGGCCAACCCCACGACCCCGCATCACTGCTCCTCTGACCTCGCCATGGACCAATCATTGGCTGCCCAGATGTGTCCGGACCAGCCTTGCTCCCTTTCTTCCTCCAGCCCACCTTGATCTCGCCTGCCCTGACAGTCATGATCTCACACCCCCTACCCTCCTGCAGATTTCACAGCAGCATGGGATGATGCCAGTGAGAACTCCTATTGATAGTGGCAGGGTCAGAGAATCTTGATTTGATTTATTATTGTCACATGTATTTGTAGGCAGTGAAAAGTATCGCTTCTTTCTTGCTATACAGAGAAAGCAAAGGGAAGGAAAGGAGACAGTGCAGAATGCAGAGTTACAATCATAGTTACTGTGTAGATAAAGGTCAACTTAATCATAGAATCATCGAAGCATGATAGATTAACGTGAGTAGGTCCATTCAAAAGTTTGATGCCTGCAAAGAAGAAGCTATTTTTGTGTTAGTTGGTATGTGATCTCAGACTTTTGTATCTTTTTCTTGAAGGAAGAAGGTGGAAGAGGGAATGTCTGAGTTGCTTGGTGTCCTTGATGATGCTGTCTGCCTTCCCGAGGAGGCAGGAAGTGTAGATAATGTCAATGGATGGGAGGCTGGCTTGTGTGATGAACTGGGCTTCATTCATGACCCTTTATGTTTTCTTGTGATCTTGGACAAAGCAGGAATCATACCAAGCTATGATACAATCAAAAAGAATGCTTTCTATGTTACCTCTGTAAAAGTTATAAGAATTGTAGTGGACATGCCAAATTTCCTTAGCCTCCTGAGATAGTAGAGGTGTTGGTGGGTCTAGGGTCTAAGCAAACTTCACGATACACCTTGGACTTTCTTGTTGGTCTTCAACATCTAGGAATGTAAATTGATTGATATAAAAGCTGCATTATTACAGGGTGAGAAATTTCAAGGGGAAGTGTTTTGAAATCAGTTAAAGAAACTGGCGATATAGAAAGGAAATTGTGGAAATAAGCAAATGTTCTCATGGGTTGAATGATGCATCAAAGGGTTTAGTGTTTCTCTATTAGGGCCACCCTATTAAAAACAGATTACATATAGCTAAAAAGAGATCCTGCACAATTCTGTTGGTATCGCAAGGAAAAACTCACCATCCATAAACATTATTCCCTCCACAGTAGCAGCAGTGTGTGCTATCTGCAAGATGCACTACCGGAACCTACCAAGGCTCCTTAGGCAGCAGCTACCAAACTCATGACTAATATCATTTAGATGGGCAAGGGAAGCAGATACATTGGAACACCACCACCTGGAAGTTCTCTTTCATGCCACTCACCACACTGACTTGGAAATATATTGCCGCTCTTTCACTGTCACTGGAACTTCCTCCTTAATAGCACTGTTTGTGTACCTATGCCTTATGAACTGTAGCAGTTCAAGAAGACAGCTCACTACCATCTTCTCAAGATATGGGAAGCAAATACTTGCCTAACCAGCAATACCCAGATCCCATGAATTAATTAAATACAACCTTAGTCGTTTTCCAAGATAACAATAAGAGATAGCTATTTTGCAGGAAGCCCTGGTTGGCTTCATTAATACTATGCAATATTGCAGAATTTATTGTATTATGTCTGAGCAGTAAATAATTGCTTACAGCTAATGGTTTCTTCTCTGCATTCACTTGGGGATATTGGTCTCAGGACAAAAGGAAGTAGTTATTGTATTATAAGACAGCATGATTAATTTGAGTTAGGCTAACTGAAGGCCCCCAATTCCCTGTAATGCCACAGGTACAAACTCTGTCAGTTCATTAGTTACATTCATGAATCTGTGCCACTTTTCCGTTGTTTTGGGCTGGGATTCTCCCCCCAAAAATTCTAAGCCCCTAATTTGCAGGAAAATGGGAGCAAATTTTACAGATTCTCTCAGTGTGATTTGCAGAATGAATCTCCAACACTCTGTGCATCACAGTGCCTGATTCTGGAAATGTGTACAGGTTGGGGGGAAGCTATTCTTGCATGAGAAGTCAGCAGCATGGTGCTGATCTCTGTACTGAGAGATCAGCGCATGCTCAGATGCCCAGCATTGCCAGCCTTCAGATCGTTGACCTTCCTGACAGCTGGCTAGCCCTGCAAACCTCCCATCACTGGCCTATTGACTCCTCCCCCCCCCCATTGTGGATGACACCAAAGTCGGTGGAGTGGTAGATAGTGAAGAGGGGTGTTCTAGTTTGCAGAGAGACTTGGACAAATTGCAGAGCTGGGCCGAGAGGTGGCAAATGGGAGTTTAATGTGGAGAAGTGTGAGGTAATTCACTTTGGCAGGAATAATAAGTGTGTAGAATATAGGGCTAATGGTAGGACTCTTAATAGTGTTGATGAACAGAGAGATCTTGGTGTATGTGTGCATAGATCCCTAAAAGTTGGCAATCAAGTCGATAAGGTTGTTAAGAAGGCATACGGAGTCTTAGCTTTTATTGGTAGGGGGATTGAATTTTGGAGCCGCAACGTCATGTTGCAACTGTACAAAACTCTAGTGCGGCCGCACTTGGAGTATTGTGTGCAGTTCTGGTCCCCACATTATAAGAAAGATGTGGAGGCATTGGAGAGGGTACAGAGGAAGTTTACCAGGATGTTGCCTGGTATGGAAGGCAGGTCTTATGAAGAGAGGCTGAGAGATTTGAGGTTGTTTTCGTTAGAAAGAAGGCGGCTAAGAGAAGACCTTATTGAAATATATAAGATGATCAGAGGTTTAGATAGGGTGGACAGTGATAGCCTTTTTCCTAGGATGGAGAAAGCTATCACGAGGGGACATAGCTTTAAATTAAGGGGTGGTGGTTTTAGGACAGATGTTACCCTTACCCAGAGGGTGGTAAGGGTATGGAATGCCTTGCCTGCGTCAGTTGTAGATGCGCCAAGGTTGGTGGTGTTTAAGAGGTTAGTAGATAAGTTTATGGTTGAAAAGGGAATGGTTTAGGTTAGAGGGTCACTGCTTGTTCCTAATTGGTTGGCGCAACATCGAAGGCCGAAGGGCCTGTTCTGCGCTGTAATGTTCTATGTTCTATGTTCTATTCCGTAGCCTCTCGGACGTTCCTGGGCAAGCCCCAATGGCCCCCACCCACTCAGCCCCAGTCTTCCCGAACAACATTCCCAATGTCTCCGCCGGCACCCTCATCCCCCCACCCACTCGGATGGCCAGTCCTGATCACCTTCTCTGCCAACTATCCCAATGCAGAATAGCAGCAGATTTCTCTACCCACGAATCACTCCTTAGTAGACCCCACCCCCCAATAAGTCCCATATCTTCTGGCTCTGTCTCTTGGCATTGCCTGATGCTCAGTGGGCATTGCCAAAATGCCCCTTGAATAGTGACAGTGTGCCAGGCTGTGCCAAGGAGTTACCTCAGGGCTCTCAATGCCATCTCTTCCCTCCAGTGGGGTCGGACCACTGTTACTGGAGAACAGAAGTAAACCCTACTGGAAAGAACCACTCCAGGTGGGGGATGCAGGGGGAGATGGGAGGGAACATGCTAGCAGACCCAGAGACTTCAGTCCTGGGCCCACTAATGAAATTGAAATTCTGATTTCCATATTATAATCAGCTCTGTACTGAATTCTGGTGTGGAACTGACTATGCTGGAAACCTTAGGTTTGGAGACTCATTGAAGCCATGGTGTCCAGCAGGAAACCTGCAAAACAGCCTCCGCTGATATCTACTGACCTGCTGTTCTGTTTGAACAAAACAGTGGGCTGGGAGAATCACCCCCTTGGATTGTGAAACAGTCTTTAAGAAGTTAAATCTATCTGAACTTCTAAACATAAGTGCAACACAAAAGCTGCAGCTATACATTTTTGTAAGGGTACAGTCACCCTGAAAGTGTTTGAATTAGGAATTTGAATAATAATAAGATTTTTGGTAAAAAAAGGGCTAGTGGAGCAGAATGATTTGAGAAATCCAGAAAACCCATTCAAAAACAAGGAAGAGCAAGTTCATTAAGCATGTGGAATTCTAGGGTTCTAAATAGGTTCATTGAAAGCAAAAGCAAAGATGTAAGACTGTAAATCATTGATTGGACCAAATTTTCTGTGTTATGCACAGTTTTGGGTGCTGTAGAAAGGACATTATGAACAGGGGGTTCCACTATGACTCTCACCAACTTTTATAGATGCATCATCGAAAGCATTCTTTGTGGTTATATCATAGCTTGGTATGGCCCTGCTCTGCCCAAGACCACAAGAAGCTACAAAGGATCATGAACGGGTAGTCCATCACACAAACCAGTCTCCCATCCATTAACTTGATCGACACTTCTCGCTGCCTTGGACAAACAGCCAGCATAATTTATCAAAGTCCCCGCACACCCCGGAGATTCTATCTTCCACCTTCTTCCTTTGGGATAAAGCTATAAAAATATAAGATCATGTACCAATCGACTCAAGAACAGCTTCTTCCTGCTGCCATCAAACTTTTGAATGGATCTGCCTCATGTTAAATTGATCTTTCTCTACATTCTAGCGATGACTGTAATACTATATTCTGCGCTTTCTCCTCTCCTTCTCTATGTACAGTATGCTTGCCTGTATAATGCACAAAAAACATTATTATTCGCTGTATATTAATTCAGGTGACAATAATAAATCAAATCAAATTGAAGAGATTCACTATCAGAATATTAGGTATAAAAATCCAGTCAGAAAAGTGTCTAGAGAAACTTAACATTAACAAAAATAAGATTAACAGCACATCTGATGAGATGTTCAAAGTGATGAAGGATTTTATTAAGGTCAATAGGAAAGAAAAAATGATAATTAGAGGGCAGAAAATTAATGTAATCACCTAAAATAATGCATGATGGCCTTTTTTATGACATAGGACTAGGAATATCCTGTGGCAGGGGAATATTAAAAATGTTTTCCACTAAGAGGTTACAAAAGGATACTGTCATCTGGCAAAGCAAAGAATAATCAGTTACCAGAAAACCTGAGCATTGAATGAATTGTATTTTAGGATATTGAACCATAATTACAGCTGACCATCGCAATGTTTCACAAGGAGGCTTTTGTGGAGGCATAGGCCTTTAACCAGAAGATTGCCCATTGTCAATACAGCTGCAATTCCACCAGCTTTGACACAGCATGATAAAGAGTTAAATCTGGGATTTTTTTTGCTGTTTCTACATCCATCTAGATTTAATAGTTTCTGCAATATAATTACTTATAGCTGTTAATGCAGTTAAACCAGCCAGTTTGCCTGGTTGTTTCTGGCCCTGTGATGGAGTGAACAGTTCCCAGCAGCTGGTGGAAGGTGCTGCCTGGACTATCAGCAGTTCCTGCTGAGTTTAGCAATCATCAGCACCATGGGCATTCAGACAATGTAAATTTAGCTCAGCAATGTCTTGTTACTGTTTTCAATTTATTCTCAATTCATTTTATCAAAATCTTTGGTGAGTACTGTACGACCTTTCTGTTCTGCAGCCTATGGAATCTTTGTCCCCTTCACTCTTTCCTGTTCGATGCTTGTTTCATTTGTATTACAAACAGTTTCACTCCACGTGAATTCTCACAAGTTATGATTAAATTATGGATTATAAAATAAAGGATAATTAGCAGATGATTTTTGAATCGTACTAATATATTTATAAGAAAAATCAGGATTGAGAAAGGTAATTCAGCCCATTAAAGTTAATCCCTTTAGAATACTCTGCCTCTTTCCATGATACCTTCCAATATTTTGAATAACTTCGCTATTTATCTCCCTGAATCGATCATTCCAAATACTTATTATTTCTTTATTCTGAGAGACACTCTGATTAGCCTTGCTCCTCATAGTCCAAAGACCTGTACTCAATTCCAGCCTTGGGTGACTGCCTGTGTGGATTTTCCCCATGTCAGCGGTTTCTTCTGAGTAGTCCGGTTTCCTCACAACTTCAAAGTTGCATGGGTTAGGGTGATTGGGCATGTTAAATTCCCTTTAGTATTAGGGGGAATCACCAGGGTAAATATGTGGGGTTATGCTACTAGGGCTGTAGTGGGATTGTTGTCAGTGCAGGCTCAATGGACCAAATGGGGATTCTATGATTCAATGAACTAAGGATTCAATTGACATTTTACTATAGTACTGCACATTGATTCTTGTTTAATAATCTCATTTAATTTAGAATATTTAGTGTTTTATGTACTGAAGGTACTTTACATATATACCTTCTATGTAACTTTAAGCTTATATTCTTTTCATATTTTTTTCAAAGTTCAAGTTTATTATCAGTCTTATTGCAATTTTCTATACCCTTCCTTACACAAGTTTATCCTTTCTCTTGTGACAAAAACTGACCATGTTGCCAGTCCTTTGGATATTCTTGACCTAACATCTGCCCATGTGCAGTCTACTGATAATATATCTGCATTTCCATTGGTTTGTAGCGAACTACTGTATCAAAATGACTCAACAACAATTTCTCATTTCTAACATTAGAAACTTAAACATAGTTCAGGTGGACCTTATCAGCTCCTTTCATCTTTAAGATTGAATTTACAAGGTTGAACATGTACTCAGTCATTGTGATTATGATAATGAAATTGGACTGCTTCAATCTCACAAAATAATTCACATCAAACCCCTCTAATATCGTTTACACCAATAATTATTGTAAACGCCATGAAAAATGTAAGAAAAAAAAGAACTTTTGACATCAGAGCAAACCGTAGAAGAGTTACATGGGGTTATAGACAGTATAACCCCATGTTATACTGGAAAGGAAAGGAAAAATTAATCTTAGGGTCTGTGGGCGGAATTTTACCATCTTGCCTTGTCTATTGATGGGCAGAGTAAACTGGTAAAATCACATGAGAGCCAAGAAATCAGAATCGTGTCCAATTTCCCAACTCTTTTGATCTTATGAGAACCAGATTTCCAGCAATGTCAACCCCACATCGGAAATAGGTGAGAGGCTGAATAAAGCATATATTTTAGTATTGATCTGCATTGCATTAGCAAGCTTGGCGCTCAGTCATCCAGGCTCACTTATCTTTATGACCTCACTGGGAGAGGTTCTCCTTGCCTTGCTGGAAACAGTTGTGTTGGCCTTGCCGGTGGAACGGAAGGCCATTGATGCCCCTTGGGAAAGCCAAGAGCACCTCTTGGGCAGTGCAAGCCCAGCAATGTTAGCTTGGCACCTCGGTATAACAAGCCTGGCACCTCAGTAATGCCCACCAATCACCTTGGCACTACGCATCAGGGCGGGCCTATGAAGGGAGGGCCTATGGGGATAGGATCTATTGGGTGAGGTATATGGAAGTAGGGCTTATATGGAGCATAGCAGCTGAGGGCAGGGCTTAGGGAGTAGGGTCTACGGGGGACGGGCTTGAAGAGTCAGCCTGATTAAGGAGAAAGTGTTGACCCACTGACAATCTGTAGCCAGTTGGATCAGTGGGAGAGAAAAGGCCCTCTGTCCTTTTGCAGGTGATAAGTATGGAGAGAGTGGGGGTCCCTGACAGCATTATGATTGTTGGGGGGTGCTTGATCAGTCTGGGTGGCGGAGGGCTGGTGTATGGGCAGCAGGGGCTGTATTTCATGTGGCTATGGCCTCCACAATTGTGGGGGAAGGTAGTTTGTTGAAGCTGCCTGAAACAGTAGGGATCTGACAGCTCTCTCTCTGTTTGTCAGACTTCTGTTGCTGCTATTGCGCATGCGCAGAATCAGAGATCCGCATACGTGCAACAGCCCCCTCTGCAAGCTGGTTGGTGAATTATGTATAATCCACTGTCTGCAACAGCAGAAATGGTCCCGACACTTTTCCATGCACTATATGCACTATGTGCAGTCCACTGATAATACGTCTGCATTTCCATTCATTTGTATCGAGCTACTGTATCAAAATGGCTGTACAATAATACCTCATTTCCAACATTAAAAACCTAAACATAGTCAGATGGACCTTATGAGTTCCTTTCATCTTTAAGATTGAGTTTACAAGATTGAATGTATACTCAGTAGTTATGGTTATGATAATGAAATTGGACTGCGTGAAGACCCACCCAAAAATGGATTTGCAATACAGCATTTTTCATATTAGCTGAAAACTTAATATAGTGCTGAAAGAGGCCATTAGGCCCATGAAACCTGCACCAACAAGAATCCTACCCAGGCCCTATTCCTGTAACCCCATGTATTACGCTATTAAATCCCCTGACACTAAGGGGCAATTTAGCATGACCAATCAACTTAACCTGCACATGTATGGATTGTGGGAGGAAACTGGAGTACCTTCAGGAAACCCACGCAGACTCAGGAAGAATGTGCAGATCCGCACAGACAGTGATTCAAGCAGGGAGTCAAACCTTGGTCCCTGATGCTGTGAAGCAGCAGTGCTAACCACTATGCCATCCTGCCACCATTATCAGCTGGTTGTGATCAATATCACAGCGTTATTTGTGAGGCTGTGTGCAAATTAGCTGTTTCCTAAATTACAACAATCTACCTCAAAAAATTTTAATGTGGCATAAAGGGTTTGGGATAACTTCAAGACATGAAATCCTCTATGGAAATGAGAGCCTTTTCTTGACTGAGATCTCAAATTACGTTAACGTAAACTTTCAATAATATTTATGAGGCAGAATTTTCCAGTCCCGCCCGCAATGAGAATTGTAGCGGGCAGGAGAGAACATTAGGTGGACCATTGAAATCAGTTAACATCGGGTGGGAATTTCCAACCTTGGGGCAAGTGCAGTTGGAAAACCCCATCCATGCTTTTCATAACCTTAGTGTCGAATTTGTGAAAGACTATCCTTTTACATACTGATTAAATAACAATTAATGGTTTCCTGATGAAATTAAAGTTAAACTTGAGCTGCAAACTAAATATTCCAGCTATAATATTTTGCATCATGTGAGAACAAAGGTGACATGTTTTATTTTAATGGATAAAACAACTTTAATAAGCCAACTATGAACTGGACAGTTCATTAACAATATGCAAGCGATGCTGCAGTCGAAATGAACATCAGACACGATGGAGCTAGAAATTTGATTAAAAAGTTTTCACTACATAACATTTGTATGTTTGGTTTTAGAATATTGTCAACAATAATTGGAATTAAGTGTAATGGAATAGACTTGAAAGAACTTTTGGTGAGATGGAATATCTTAATAATCTAATTAGCCCAGTGAAGGACTTCAGCAGCTCATCTTTCCTTTTCTACATTAGGATCGTTCCAGGGTTACAATTCGGCATCTTGTAAAGGTTAACTAGGCACTCAATATGAACAAAAAGACAATGATATGTAATGATAACCAGAGAGACAGATTTAAGGATAACATTAAAGAGCATGTCAGAAAGATGAAATAGTTTGAGTAATAAATATAAGAGTTTTGCAGACTGTCTGAAGGAGGAAGAAGGAAAAAATTAATTAGAATTTAGTGAAGGGCAAGGAAAATGAAGCAATAAAAGGTGAAAAGGTACACTATAATCATTCGTAAGAAAAGATGTGAAATGGAAGACATTTTTTATCATCTTTGACATCCAATTAACACCTACACTCTCCAAACTACCTTATCATCTGATGCAGACCAGGTGACGCAGTAGTTATTGCAAAGGCAAATATTATCTTGATTGCAACTAGAAGACAAATCTTCAAGGTTTTATTCCAGTTTTTATTTGATTATTTGAATAATTATTTTGAATGCTTGATAGCACTGGTACAACGTCTCAGCTTCATCTTTCTAAAAGTCAAGCAAATTAGGAGGATAAATATGTTCAAAAGAAAAAGGAATGGTGTTCCTTTTACAGAACTGAAGCACAGTTTTTATCCAGAAAGATGTGATTGCACAGGAGGGGATGCTAAAGACATTTACCAGGGTGCTGCCTGAGATGGAACATTTCAGTTATGAAGTGAAGTTGGATGTGCTTATATTGTTTTCATTGGAGCAGAAAAGACTGAGGGGCAACCTGATCGAGGTGTACAAGATTATGAGGAGCATGGACAGAGTGAATAAAAAGCAGCTGTTCTCCCTAGATGAAGGATCAGTCCTGAGGGGACATAGGATCAAGGTGAGGGGCAGGAGGTTTAGGGAAGATGTGAGGAAAAACTTTTTTACCCAGAAGGTGGTGATGGTCTACAATATGCTACCTGGGAGGGTGGTAGAAACAGGTTGCTTCATATCCTTTGAAGAGTACCTAGATAAGCACTTTGCACATCATAACACGCAAGGCATTGAGTTAAGATGAATAGAAGTTCACTTATTATTGAAAGATGTGAGTCTAGGTGGGATAGAGGAACATAGGAATCTTGGACTATCAATATATAGAACATAGAACATAGAACATAGAACAATACAGCACAGAACAGGCCCTTCGGCCTTCGATGTTGTGCCGACCAAAATAAAAAGCAATGCCCCTCCTACTAAACATTCCCTTCTCATCCATATACTTATAACTAACCTCTTAAACGCCACCAAACTTGGCGCATCTACAACAGCTGCAGGCAGGGCATTCCACTCCTAATCACTCTTGAGAAAGAACTACCTCTGATATCCGTCCTATAACTCATACCCCTTAATTTAAAGTTGTGTCCCCTCGTGCTAGCTTTTTCCATCCTAGGAAATCTCCTAGGAGATTCTCCAAAAGTTGTGCACAGGTTAGCAAGGCCAGGAGGAAAAGCAAAGTAAGTACTAGACTTTATTTCATGAGAGAAAAAGTTGAAAATGTGGGAAGTTATTCAAAACCTTGTATTGAATACTTACGTTCATTTTTAGTCACCACATCATAGAGTCACAGAGAGATTTATGCACAAAACAAGGCCATTCAGCCCATTGAGTCCATGTTGCCATTCCACGGAGAAACCTGGTCAGTCCAATTTTATTTTTCCATTTTCATAGTTCTTCAACTTTATTTCTTTTAGCTGCTCATCCAGTTTCAACGTGAAATCATCTCTGCTTCCACGCCTTTGTGGGCAGTGAGTTCCTAGTTATTCTAACTCATTGAAGAATACAGTTAGAACATAGAACATAGAACATTACAGCACAGAACAGGCCCTTCGGCCTTCGATGTTGCGCCGACCAATATAAAAAGCAATGCCCCTCCAAACTAAACCATTCCCTTCTCTTCCATATACTTATCAACTAACCTCTTAAACGCCACCAAACTTGGCGCATCTACAACTGCTGCAGGCAGGGCATTCCACTCCCGAACCACCCTTTGGGTAAAGAACCTACCTCTGATATCCGTCCTATAACTATCACCCCTTAATTTAAAGCTGTGTCCCCTCGTGCTAGCTTTTTCCATCCTAGGAAAAAGGCTATCACTGTCCACCCTATCTAAACCTCTAATCATCTTATATGTTTCGATCAGGTCCCCTCTTAGCCTCCTCCTTTCTAACGAAAACAACCTCAAATCCCTCAGCCTCTCCTCATAAGACCTGCCCTCCATACCAGGCAACATCCTGGTAAACCTCCTCTGTACCCTCTCCAATGCCTCCACATCTTTCTTATAATGTGGGGACCAGAACTGCACACAATACTCCAAGTGCGGCCGCACTAGAGTTTTGTACAGTTGCAACATGACGTTGCGGCTCCGAAATTCAATCCCTCTACCAATAAAAGCCAAGACTCCATATGCCTTCCTAACAACCTTCTCGACCTGACTGCCTACTTTCAGGGATCTATGCACATACACACCAAGATCCCTCTGTTCATCTAGACTACTAAGAATCCTACCATTTGCCCTATACTCTACACATTTATTATTTCTGCCATAGTGCATTACCTCACACTTTTCCACATTAAACTCCATTTGCCACCTCTCGGCCCAGCTCTGCAACTTGTCCAAGTCCCTCTGCAAACTATAACACCCCTCTTCACTATCTACTACTCCACCGACTTTGGTGTCATCTGCAAATTTACTAATCCAAATGTGAGTTAGTCCTCACATTCCCTCCGCATCTTTTGCCCAAGATCTTAAGCCTGTGTTCCCTAGTTCCTG
This sequence comes from Sphyrna mokarran, assembly GCA_024679065.1. NCBI lineage: Eukaryota > Metazoa > Chordata > Chondrichthyes > Carcharhiniformes > Carcharhinidae > Sphyrna > Sphyrna mokarran. The sequence goes on from JAGIQG010000015.1 coordinate 42,878,208, forward strand.
TAATAGACACATTGAATCATGGAATTCCTACGCTATAGAAAGAGGCCATTTAGCCCATCAAGCCTGCTCCAACAATACTCCCACCCAGACTCTATCCTAATAACTCCACATATTTACACAGCCAATCCTCCTGACTCTAAGGTGCAATTTAGCATGGCCAATCCACCTAACCCACACATCTTTGAAGTATGGGAGGAAACCAGAGTATCCGGAGGAAATGCAGATATGTGCAAACTCCATGCAGACAATTATCCAAGGCCAGAATTGAACCTGGGATCCTGGCACTGTGAGGCAACAGTGCTAATTATTGTGGCATCATGTTGTCCACAATATCAGCTATAGGGAATTGCTTTTCCTTGCCCTCCTTATTTAAATCTGTTACTATCTTGTCCACCTTTATCAAATCTCCTCTTGGTCTCCTTTGCTCCAGGGAGAACAGTCTGGCTTTTCCAACCTAAACTTGTAGCTAAAACCTCCTGTTTCTGAAATGGTTCAATTAAATTCCTCTGTGTGTCCCCTCAAGAATCCTCAAATCCTCTCTAAAGGATGATGGCCAGAATTAGAGGCGTTATTCCAGTTGTGGCTGAGCCAAAATGTTATAAATATTCAACATAACCTCCCTACTTTTGAATTCAAAGCCTCTACTTATGAAACCCAAGATCCCATATGCTTATCTTGTCTCACCTGGTGCTAAATGGATATGAACTTGCTGGCCCACTGCACTACTTGACTGGCAGAGCAAGCTGAAAAGGAAGTGTTCCAGTCTTTCGCACCTGGCACAAATTGGCCTCATGCCGAACGCCACCTTCTTGGCCCTGTTTTGCCGGCACAGTTGGCTTCACATCCAAAAAGGACACAAAGCCGATTTAAATATTAGTGTGATAATTTGAATGACATTAATGCTTGCAGCATGGCTGTTTCTGATCCTCCAGGCATTTCCCCCCTCTCACTGACAGGAATCACTCGTCATCCCCATTACCCAAAGTCAGACAAGATGGCCATGTCATTGGAATTGGAGGACATTGAAGCCCCTGGGTTTTCCGGGGTATAGTTAGGCAATGCTGATTGATCATCGCCAGCCTGGCAATTCCCACACAAGCACTCACAGGGGTTTGATCAGAAATGGGGGGAGGGGAGCAGTGGGCAGCCATTTGAGGGGTGCTTGGTTGGCAATTGGGATGTGTGCAGGATTGTGATGGGGGGACCCAAAGCGAGGATCCCAAAGCCCCAATCTGTGTTGCCAGGTTGCTGTGCTGCCAAGGATTGGGGAGGAGGAGGGGGGAGGAGTGCAATGTCCATGGGGCTTGGAGTGATAGGAGATCTGCACAATGGAGCCCTTAGCAGTCTGGAGCCAGCTTTCCTGGTGAGCTTTGGCTCCGCCCCCTCCCCCCACCGGTGTGAATCTCCCAACTGCCAAACAGAGTGTAGGAAGATTGTATAGGGTGGCTCGCTGAATAAACAGAGTGAAGCACTTCTGTTTTCAGACTTCCTTCAACTTTATTTCTTTAAACTTCTTAAACTTCTTTTTGACAAGATAACATTTTTTTGGGAGCATCGTCCCCAAAATGCCCTGCTGCTAACTTTAAAGATCTACATGCACCTCCAAGTTCTTCACTTGTTGCATATTTGCTACAATGAAAAAGTTGCTCCTCATGTTGCCAATGTTTCTTTTGCCACTTAACTTACATCTGTACCCTGTGGTTTCTAATCCTTTCACAAAAGGGGGCACTCTTTTCCTTATCTACTCTGTCTGATCCTCCCTCATGATTTTGAATACCTCTGGCAAATCTCAATCTTCCTTTCTCTAAGAAAGCTGAATTTCCTCAATCCTGGTTCTATTCTCAGCAAATTTTTCTGCACCCTCTCTAATGTCTTCATGTCCTTCTTAAATGCAGTGTTCCGAATTGGATGAAATACTCCAGCTGAGTCCGAACAAATGTTTGATAAAAGTTCAACCTAACTTATTGCTTTTATGCTCTGCTCGTATTTATAAAGCCCAGGATGTTGTTCGCCTTATGAACCATTCTCTCAGCCTGCCTTGAAAATTCCAATGATTTATGCACATATACATGCAGGTCCCTCTGTTCCTGTGCCCTCATTAGAATTGGAACCTTTATTTTATATTGCCTGTTTGTATTCATCCTATTAAAATGAATCATGTCACATTTCCCTGCATTAAGCTTCATCTGCCACTTGTCCAACTATTTCGCCAACCTGTCTGTGTTACTGTGAAGTTCTACATTATCCTCACAATCCGCAATATTTCCAAATTTTGCATCGTCCTCAGATTTTGGAACTGTGTTCTGTACATCTAGGTCAAGACTATTAATATATATCAGAAAGAACTGAGGTCCCAACACTGATCTCTGCAGAATTCCACTGCAAATCTTTCTCCAATATGAAAAACACTATTCACTACTTCTCTGTTTCCTGTCACTTAGCCAATTTTGTCCCCGTATTGCTGCTGTTCCTTTTATTCCAATGCTGCTTGCAAATCTGCACTGCAGCACTTCAGAAAGGACATACAGGCAGTGGAAAGGGTGTAGGGAAAGATTTACAAGGATAGCACAGTTGTAAAGGTGTTAGCTATAGAATATGTCAGTTAGGGAAGTCTTTATAGCCTTCCGTATTTTAGCTGCAAGTTTTTATTAGCCATAAATCTTTTACAGTAAAGGATGCAAGTAAGAAGCTATCTCCATCTTTATATCTTAATACACCTGTTGCCAACACCACACTGAACCTATCTCTGGATCATATGCCCTCTTACATCACTCAGAATTTGGAAGGAAAACGTCTTAAACAGAGATAAGAATGTGGAACTCAGTACCAGTGGGAGAAATTGGAGCAAATAATATCAATTCCTTCTATGGGGGAATTAGACATACATATGAGAGAGAAGGGAACAGATGACTAAGAGAGTAGATTTAGTTGAGAAAAGATAGGAGGAAGCTTTGTGGCTCTCTATATTGATCTTTGTATTTGTCCTATTCTGTGAGATCTGCACTATTTTTTGCATTCTTATAAACCCTTTCCTTTATTTTATGCTGTCTGTTGTATGGACAAACCCATATAAGAGACTTTAGAAGTCCATGGTTGCTTTTTTTGTGAAATGGATTCTTTCCTTTTCATGGATACAAACTGCTTTTGAATAGCATTTAAACATTTCCTTGAATATTTTCAATGTTCCTCAGTTGTTCTACCCATGAGCGTAGTTTCTCAGTCAACTGTGGACAGTCTTTGTCTCATCCCATTAATGTCCACCTTGCTTAAATCCAAAACTTTAGAGTCCGATCTTTGCTTATCTTTTACAAATGCTACACTAAACTCGATCATTTTATGATCACTGTTTGAAAAGTATTTACAAGCACCGAGGTCACTAATTAAATCAGGTTCAGTGCTTGGTACTAGATCCAGTAATGCTTGACCCCCTAGTCACATCCATGACATGCTGCTGTAAGAAACTATCCTGGCCACATTCTAGAAATTCATCACCTTTCTGAACATCTGTCCTTCTCAGCCTATGTTCAGATTAGAAATCACCTGTTAGTACTACTCTGTTTTTATTACATAGTTGCCTAATTTCACCATTTATACCATCTAACACTTCTAGGCTACTACCAGATAGTCTCCCATATGACCCCTATTGTGGTTTTGACTCCTTGTCTTGATAAGTGCATGATGAAAAAGCATCAACAACGTATCTCGCTTCTGAGTGATATTAAAGTTTTGTAATACCAAAAAATTAAGATGCTGAATATAGTCAAGTCGTAGTACTTACCATAACATTGAAATACAGCAGCTTCCATTACAGCGAGGAAGGCTCATTGCAGGATTTTTCCTTACATAAAATCTTTCAAGACTCAGTACTCAAGAGAAATCTTTAGTGCAGCTCCTGCATTCAAACTGCCAATAATTGCTTAGTGGGAGTCATTACTGTAGCACATCATTTGTGTCTAGTATATATATTTTAATGTGCTGTGGTTTCAAAGTACCTATTTGATTAATTGAAAAACCCACAACAGCACTGGCAGCCTGGCATAGCTACATAGTTATGGGCAGTGATAAAAGGAAGGAGAAACTATTATTAATGGAGAATGTGAATATCCAGCATTTGTGCAGAAGGTTTACTTTGTTAATTGTAAGGTGCTCGAATAATGCAATTGAATGGCTTCATCTTAAATAGCAGAAAACTTGTTTCAGCTTCACTTCAATACTCTCTGAAGTTTTTTGCTTAGATGGCACCACCAGTTTTTGCTTTAAATCTCCTTGTGTGATTAACTTGCAGTGTCTTTGCATTATTTAGTATGACAGGATCCCTCTCTTAGATTGTAATGAGGCTATCTATTTTATCATTCAGCTTTCTCCTCACATTAATTGACTTCTCGGCTGATTTCTGTCTGATGAATCAAAGATCTTGCAATTCAAGGTCGCGTCCTCTGGAAGTTTTGGCTTTTGCCAGTCTTCTGTCTCTTTCTTTCAGGCTGAAGTTTGAGATATTCAATGAAATTATTTCTGACATCAGGGGACAGAATTTTTCAGCCATGCTGACTCCAAGGCCAGAAAATCTGAGCTAACAAGGAAGGCAGATAAGATCTAAGGAGATTCATCAAAAATGCCAGAAGACCGTACTGGATCAAGCTAGAATCCCAGGCTAGCCAAACCGAACCCCACTGACTGTGGCAAGAACTGCAAGAAAAAGCAGGCGACAAGATGAATGCGTGTAAAATCGCCAGTTCCAATGCACTCCTCTCTGATGAGCTCAATGTACTCTACATCTATTTTGAACAGGAGATCAGCGAGAGCATGTCCTCCACCCTGGAAGCCCTGTACAAATTTGTGTCTGGGGTCACCATCACAGATAAACAGGTAAAGATTCACATTCTAATCAGTAATCTGCAAACAGTCTGTGCTGTTATATGTGCTGTTTGAGACCAGAACACCTCATTCACCTGACGAAGAGGAGAGCCTCGAAAGCTTGTGAGTTTCCTATCAAATAAATCGGTTGGACTTAAACCTGGTGTTGTCAGAATTCTTACTGGGGTCACCATCACAGATGTCAGAGCAGCCTTCTCGAAAGTCAACCCAGTGAAAGTGTCTGGTCCAGATGGGGTAGCCAGATGAGCACTCAAATCCTGCGCAGATCAGTTGGTGGGGTATACACAGACATCTTCAACCTCTCTTTACAACAATCCTTATCTGCTTCAAGAAAATGACTATCACCTCGGTACCTAAGGAAAACCAAATAGCGTGCCTTAATAACTATTGACCGGTGGCTCTGTCATCCATCATTATGAAATGCTTCAAAAGGCTAATCATGGTATGAATCAATTCCAGTCTCCTGGAGTACCTGGATCCATTACAGTTTGCCTACTTGTGCAACAGGTGCACAGCAGACGCCATCTCCCTGGCCCTGCGCTCAATCCTGGAATACCTATATAACAAGGACACCTATGTCAAACTCATATTTATTAACAATAGCTCAGCCTTCAACACCATTTTCCCATGAAACTCATCTCCTAACTCCATGGCCTGGGTCTCAACACATCCTCTGTGATTGGATCTTGAACTCACAGACCATAATCAGTAAGGATAGAAAACAACACTTGCTCAATGATCATCCTCAACACCGGTACCTTACACGGCTGTGCTCTCAGCCCCCTGCTATATTCCTTATACGCTTATGACTGTGTGGCTAAATTCCCCTCAAATTTGATTTTCAAGTTTGCCGATGACACTACTGTAGTGGGTTGGATCTCAAACAATGATGAGACAGGGTACAGGAGTGAGATAGAGAATCTAGTGAACTGGTGTGGCCACAATAATCTCTCCCTCAATATCAACAGAACGAAAGACATTGGCATCAACTTTAGGAAGCGTAAAGGAGAACATGCCCCAGTCTACATCAACAGAGATGATGTAGAAAGGGTCGAGAACTTCAATTTTTAAGTGTTCAGATAACCAACAACCTGTCCTGGTTTTCCCCAAGCTGACACTAGTTAAGAAAACTCACCAATGCCTCTACTTTCTCTGAAAACTAAGGAAATTTGGCATATCAGCTGCAACTCTCACCAACTTTTACTGATGCACCATAGAAAGCATTCTTTCTGGTTGTATCACAGCTTGGTATGGCTCCTGCTCTGCCCAAAACCGCAAGAAGTTACAAAAAGCCATGAATGTATCCCAATCCATTATGCAAACCAGCCTCTCACCCATTACCTCTGTTTACACTTCCTGCTGCCTCGGCAAAGCAGCCAGCATAATTAAGGATCCCACCACTCCAGACATTCTCTCTTCCACCTTCTTCCATTGGGAAAAAGATACAAAAGTCCGAAGTCACGGACCAACCGACTCAAGAACAGTTTCTTCTTTGCTGCCATCAGACTTTTGAATGAACCCAGCTTATATTAAGTTGATCTTTCTCTACACCCTAGCTAACGCTACACTCTGCATTCTCTCATTTCCTTCTCTATGAAAGGTATGTTTTGTCTGTATAGCGCGCAAGAAACAATACTTTTCACTGTATATTCATACATGTAACAATAATAAATCAAATCAAATCAAATCCTGCCTGAGGTCAATAGACCTTTGTGTGGCTCATGTCCCACTCACTATGATTCCTGTGGTGTGTGGGACAGGAAATTCCATCCCAGAAGTGCACGCTGAGCAGTTAATCTTATCCCTTCTAAAGTGGGAAGCTTAAACAATGGAAAAGTATGTTATTGAGTTGAAATATTACATACAGCAGGAATTCATTCACAACATTCACACACAGGTCCCTGGCGCTGTGAAGCAGCAGTGCTACCCACTATACCACTGCTGTCTGTGCAGAGTCTGCATGTTCTCACCGTGTCTGCATGGGTTTCTTCCGGATGCTCCAATTTCCTCCTACAGTCTGAAAGATATGCTGGTTAGATGCATTGGCCATGCTAATTCTCCCTCAGTAAACCCAAATAGGCAATGGAGAGTGGCGGCTAGAATGATTATCGGGTCAAAGAGGAAACCTCTCTGAGGGGATTGTTAAAGTTGCAGGGGTTGCCTTTCCTGCCTATAGCCTTCGCTTTGGACCATGAAGCCTCAGGCTCTGATGGTCATGTGGAAAGCTGTCTCCAAAATATCTGTGACCTCCTCAGATGTCGCTCGCCATTGGAAAAATCCCACTGGCCCATAAGATGGCTTCTAATAAAGCTTTTAATTATCAGGTTTGCCACTGGTAAAATTTCCCTATAAATCTTATGAAAAATAACTTAACCAGGTCTCTACTGGCTCTGGATCCTGCCTTACACCAGCTTCCCCCGCCACTTGGGATTTCAGCAATAACGTGCAATATCCTCAGAGCTTCACACTTTGGAGGAGGATTGATCTACTTCATACATGTAGACTTATTACAGTACTCACCTGCACCCACCACCAGAGACAAGTCTATTGATGTGTCATATATTTAGATTAAGCCCAGAGCTCACAATCTGGTGGGCACCTCACACATTTGTGCCCACAGCAGGTGGACATAGTAACAGCCAGGCTGTCTGGCACTTGCAGGGTTACTACAGGAGAAGCCCTATTAAATCAGAATCAGGTGATGAACCTTTGGAAATGATCATGGAAAAGATGCTGGAGTATCACTGGGGCACAGAGATGTCAGTGACCCTCAACAGAATGACACGTGAGGCTGAAGAGAGCATCCACATATTCTCTGATGTTGTGGTTGCGACATGTGAGCATATGGAAGTCTTCATGGAGAGGATGGCAGATGTCATGGAGACCAGAATGCCCACTTCCTGCTGCGGTGGCTCTCCCAAGGTGCCCTTAATTTTCAAGGACTCAGGTAGGACCCCTCAGGAACCCAAAAAGAGTAGAAGCTTCAGGCTCACACTCTAAGATCTTCCACCCAGGACATACCAAGAGTGTCCAGGCATCTCATTCTTATCTGTATGTGACCCCGGCAGCTTCATTTGCTCAGGCCAAAAAGGGTGCTGAATTTCACTACCCTCAGAATTTTATAAAGAGACTGTGTCATAATGGAAAGACATGAATCTTATCATGCAGCTCTATTCTTCGGAGAGAATGGAGGTTTGCAGTTGGGACTTGGTTGCTATTCACTTGTGAGTCCTTTGTAGCAATGCCCTCCCTTCATCCTTCCCTAACTCTGACTGGGACCAATGTAAAATGACAGCGCTACTCCTCGCTGGGACTGATTGCAATGAGTATCTCTGGTTCAGACCTGCTGTTATGTGTCCATCACCAGACTGTGAGCACCTGCAAAGCAAAAACCTCTCAGACATTCTCCACATGATCAGTAGGGTTTCCCTGTATGTGTCCAGTTGTGCCGACCTTCAGTCCCACTCACCTGAGAAGACTTTTCCCCTCACCTCGATGTTTTGTAGTTGGACGTCTAGAGAGTTGCTTTGGTCTGGAGCTGTCACTGTCTCAGGATGATGCATGTCATGGATCAGAACGTCCCTATCACCTTTTGCCCATCAACTCCCAACACCATCAATCCCACCAGTGTCACCTTCACTTTGTCCTTGATAATGCAAGAGCCTTTCCTCCCATCCCGGACCTGTCATGTTAACTTGGAAATGCCTTCCAATTACACTGAGCCCACACACCAGTCACCATTCCTGTGCCCATCTTAAATTTATCCATTCCCTTAATCTGTATCACCATCCTTGTCCCTTTTAATGACTCTCTGGATAAAGTCTATACCCACCAGACTCAAACTGTGACCCGACTACAATGCCGCACCCTACTTCTTTCTCTCTCTCACAGTCACTGTCCCCTCCTATCAGCACCGTCAGTTCTTTCCCCAGGATTCCAACATTGACTCAGTCGACCCCTTCCTCAAAAACACTCTTTCCTAGCACCTATTCACTCCTCTTCTTCCCCTTTTTGTCTTCCTCTATTCCCTTTCTTCTGCGTGCCTTCCTTCCATTCTCACTCCACCCACAATCAATGCCAGGAGAGGGTGATCAGATATCATGTAGCATCCTCCCCTGTGCTTCCCTCCACTGCTGATGGTGGGAGGGGATGATTCTGTCCCATGTCTTTCTCTGCAGAGTTTTGCCAGACCTGCAGAGTATTTCCAGCACTTTCTGTGTCTGTTTCAGATTTCCAGCAGCTGCAGTATTTTGCTTTTGCATTAAGAACAGTCTGTTGTTTGACAGGTGCGTAAAGCAAATTTCCTGATTTTGGCATGAGTCTCTAGGGGTGGGATTGTCTAATCTTGTCCGTACCTGCCCCGCTGCAAGTAAGTGCAGTGGCTGGAGAATCTGGCAGCCATATCAGTGGCCCTCGCGACTGGAGAATTCCAGCCACAAAGGAGGTCGGAGGTTTTCGGTGTAGATGTTAGTCATAGAGTCACATAGTCATAGATTTTTACAGCCCAGAAGGAAGTCCTTTGGCCTATAGTGAGGGTTCCTGCTTCTACCACCCTTTCAGGTAATGAGTTCCAGATTCCCACCATCCTCTAAGTGAAAAAGATTTTCCTAACATTTTCTATAAATCTCCTGTCTCTTAACTTAAATTAATCTTTCTGCTAAGGAGAAATGTTCCGGCCTAGCCACACTACCTATCCTCTTCATAATCTTATTTGCTTCAATCAGTTCCCCCCTCATCCTTCTCTGCTCTAGAGAAAACAGTCACATCCTAACCAGCCTCTCTTGATAGCTGAACTGCTCCAATTCAGGTAACATCCTGGTGAATCTTCTCTGAGCCTTCTCAAGTGCAATCACTTCCTTCCTACAATGGGGGCAATCAGAACTGTACTCTTTGAGGAGGGCTTTTCATGGTTCATTCATCTGAATGCCTTTGTTGTACCTCATGCCTAGGTTGATGCGACGTATCCCATCAGGTTTGATTCTTCTTTGACTTCTTTTTAATAGCAGTTTGGTTCAACTATGTGGTTTGCTAGGTCCTTTCACAGAGCACTTCAGAGCTAACTGCATTACTGTAGGTCTGGAGTCACAGAAAGGTCAAATTGGGGAAGAAACAGATTGTCTTCCCTTGAAAGTAGGCTGAACATTTCCCATCCTGCCCACTGCGAGAATTGTATGGATGGGACAGAAAATTTGGCAGACCATTTAAAGGTCCATTGACCTACAATCATAGAATCCTACAGTGCAGAAGGAAGCCATTTGGCCCATCAAGTCTGCACAACCGCAGTCCCATCCAGATCCTATCTTTATAACCCCATGTATTTACCCTAGCTAGTGCCCCTGACACCAAGGAGAAATTTAGCATGGCCAATCAACATAACTTGCACATCTTTGGACTGTGGGAGGAAACCAGAGCACCTGGAGGAAACCCACACAGACATGGGGAACAAGTGCAGACTCTGCACAGACAGTCACACAAACCGGGAATCGAGCCCAGGTCTCTGGTGCTATGAGGCAGCAGTGCTAACCACTGTGCTATCATGCCACCCACAATTCCCATCTTGGCACGCGTGTCCAGAAAATCCATCCTTAACTTGAGAAGCAAATGGGATTTTACAACAATCTACTAGTATATTTGTTTATATTGTAGGTTTATTGGAGTAAAATTTTCCAGCTGTTGTACTGAGTTTGAACTCATGTATATGAATCATTTGTCCAGGTCTCTGGGTCACTCATCCTGAGGGGTAACCATTACAGTGTGGTAATCCAATCCTTTACAATTACAGTCAGTAAACAATTTCAACCTGCCTCACACAGTTCTGCTGACCCACTCTAATCCTTTCAAGGTATGTTACCAGTCCCAAAATCCTTCAGTCGAAAGCTCTACGATAAATGGTGTGCTTCTGACGGTCTAAGGTTGTGCTTTCTGACAGGTTCATGTTGCTAACCTCCAACCCCAGTAAGAAACCAAACTTTTTGTCTGAGACACTGAGCTGAAAAGCTGACATGTTTGATTTTAAAAATATTCTATAAGTGAGAGAGCAACAATTATATTTTTGATATGATATCTGTAATGTTTTGTCTGAAAGTAACAAAAAGTAAGCCTTTGAACCTCCCTATTTGACCAATTAGTAGAGATTTAACAGTTGGTTTAGTGACCATCACGTTTCAATTTTAGAATGTGTTGTCCATATATGTTATGTTAACTGCAGTCAAATTTGCCAGAGAGGTTGTAACTGTGAAGCTGGGCTCTATGTTTGTCCAGGTAGCTCTTTTATAGAATGCCCTTAGCTGCAGCATTGTCAGTTGCTGGTAGATGCACCATTGAAGTGAATTCCCTACCCTAGAATCACATCTTTCCCATGTCCGGTGCTGTCACCTAATTGTAATTGTGTGGGAAATGTGAAGAAGTGAGGAGATGGAATGTCTGTTTAGTTCTGCCTGTTGAAAAGGTGGTGGTGTTGTGGTATTGCCACTAGTAATCCAGAGACTCAGGATAATGATCTGGGAACCGACGTTCGAATCTCACCCTGATAGATGCTGCAATTCAAATTCAATATAAAATCTAGAATTAAAAGATGAGGGAGGGAAATCTACCCTGCATCGTCTGGTCTACATATGACTCTAGAGCCACAGCAGTGTGGATGACTTCTAAATGCCTTCTGAAACTGCTTGGAAAGCCACTCAGTTCAAGGGCAATTAGTGAGGGGCATATTGTCCCATCCAGACTAAATGCTGGCTCAACTAGTGATGCCCACATTTGTACCAGTGAATAAAATAAACAGCATGCTGCTGATAAAATCCCACCCTTCCTTGAACCCTCAGTAAGTCCCATTACCCTTCACTTTCCCATAGTCTTGTAATTATATTTTCCTTCACATATTAATCCAATTCTCATGAGAGCAATTGCACTCCCTCAGTTGGCAGTGAATGAGATCCTTGTGGATCTGATGATGATCCTGTACTATTTATATATTTTCTGTTTAAGGGTGTTGCTTTAAGAATCAGTTATTTTTAACAGGTAGTTGGTATGCATGGAAGGAAAAGAGCTTAGATAATGGATAGCTGGTTAATTATTCATTTTAACCATATACTGTTTATTTATCAGGAGACTGATGGTTTGTTGTTTATAAATAGACATTTCTTTGGTTTTTTTGTGAAAAGGAACAGCAGCTGTTTTGTTTTGGTATACAGGTTCATGTTATAATATGGCTTATGGGAGGAGCTAGGTATATAGCAGAGAGTGAAACAGATTTCTATTTTAGTTATTGTCTGGAGTTGTTTAAAGACAGAGGTTTTCTGCTGCTCCCTCTGTAAAGTCTCTCTGAGAGCTTTAAGACTTTCTTCACTCATTTAAAACAAGTATGCCTGTTAATTGTATTTAAAGTAGCATTTAAGTCTAGATGAAGAATGTTGCTTATTTGGAACTCAAGTAATGATAAGTTAGAAATTAGAGTTGTTTCTTCATGCTTAAAAATGTTCAACTTTTAAGGGTTAAACTGCTTCTTGTTTTGGAGTTATGCTCAAACTTTGTAACGAATAAAGTTTGTTTTGATAAAGGATTCCTAATTTGTCAGTCGAATTACTCCTGAGGCCAGACATTCTTTCCTCACATTTCTGCCAAAATAGAAAAAATATTGGGTACAGTCTGGTTTCATAATCTACCTTGGGATTCTAGTCCGTGATCCTAACAAGTGTGTGAGTTGAGAATGACCTAACCTGGTGGAATGGAAGAGATCATTTATCCTCTTCCTGCATTGGGTGGCTGACCTCTTTTGTAGTGCCCTAGAATTCACCAATGCTGTTACCACATCTCATGCTGGATTGGTCACCTTTGGTAAGGCTTTTTGCCCATGGTGATGGAGAGGACTTCTTGGTGGGCCTTCACTGCATCCAGTGAGAGAAGCATCATTGAATTTGGAGGCAGTTTGTTTCCTCCCTGTTGAAACAATGACTTTCTAGCACATTTCAACCCTTAAGAGAGTGCTAGCTCTGTGCAGGGATGGCCTTTAAATATGGCAGCTGGAATATGGAAGGCTCAAGGTCACAGCGCGCTGGGTGAATCAGAGGCTACCCTGCAAAACAGTCTGATGTGAAATCGGTTACGTCTGCTTTTTCAATAAACTGCCAAACCATTTGGCGGAAAAAGCCTCCAATGTCGTTGACAGGTCAAATGTCACTTACAGGGCCCAATATCAGACTTTGCTAATTTCCGGGATGATTCCTCCTCATGTTTCCTCTTTGCCCTGTTAAAATTAGTTTTGAACATCTCCATCAAATCTCTCAGTCTCCTCAATCTACTTGATTCATCCAATTGATTAATGAAATCATTGCAGACAGCAGATTGTCTGCATTTTATGAATCTATTTTTCCTGGTCATAACTGATCATGTGTTCATTTTCCCAGTCCAGCTTGAAGGGAAGTTTGTGCTAAAAGGCCTATTATATCAGTGTATTGAAAATCAGCATTTAATTACATAGATTCAACAACACAGAAACAAGCCATTCTATCCAGATGGTTGATGTGGGTGTCCATCCTCCATAGGAATATCTGCTCACCCTAGTTAACCCTGAGCATCTTGCCTCAATATTTTCCATTCCTTCCTTTCTGAATGAAGATGCAACATTAGGGCAGGAAAGGAAAATAGAGCAGTATTTCACTGGTTGAAATATTAGCTTGTGCGTGAACACAAGTGCACTCACTCCTGAGGAATTCTGAATGCAGATGAAATGAAAATGTGTTGACTCCACTGCCCTAAGAGCCTCTGATTGGCTGTAGCTCTGAGAGGGTGGAATCTCCGCCCCCCCAAGGTCCTTAATCCTATTGAAGACCCATAGTTGTCCAGTTAAAGTGCCTAAGTGACACTTGCTTTAGTGGCTGTTCCTAAAAAGAGCTCTCCTTGACTCCAGCCAGTGGGTGAGACCCATATCAGCTCCATTAAATGCCACCCAATGTTTCAGATCTTAGACTTTTCATCAGAACTTTGTCTTGTTTACTTTACTCTGTTATCAGGCATTTGCTGTTCAGGACCCTCATTCACTCCTCTTTTGTTTCTTCACTTTTTGATTCATTTTTGGTGCAATCTCTTTGACCTTACATCATCAACTCTTTTGTCATTTAATCTCTCCTGCCCTTCATTCTATCACACGTCTTCCATTTTTTTCTTCTTTCCATCCTCCTTTCACGTGCTCAAAATATTTCAGACTTCTCCCAGTTCTGATTAACGTTACAGACCTGAACAGTTTGCTGCTCTAGATGACTATGGGACATCATCCTAGTCAGAAAGGGACATCTGATGCAGTTGACTCTCACTCCCCCATACCCTTCAAAACCCTTTCTGACTGAGATCCCGTCATGTACATTTGCCCCCATCACAGAGATTGGGGAGCAGGTTGGGGGCTAAGGCTAGGGAGTGAGAGGCGGGTGGGTGATTGCCTATGTCCCCTATATAACAAAGACATTGAGCAGAATTTTTTCAGTCATGCTCCCTTCAAAGCTGGAAAATCTCATCTGAGGCCAACTGACCTTTCCATCGCCTCGCCTGATACCAATTACTGTGGTGGGCCCAACAAGAAAATTTGCCCCCATGATTTTTGTTAGGTTTGAGTATCAAAGGATATGGAGAAAAGGCAGACAGATAAAATTAAAATATAGATTAACCATGTTCTAACAGAATAGTGGAACTAGCTAAAGGGTTGGAACTTCCTATTTCTTTTGACTCCTACCTGAGTTCTGTTCAGGTGGGAGTCAAACTAGTTTGCACTGGGGCAATTTCCTGCAGTAAAACAGGTACGATGAGGTCATAAAATTCTGCTCCATTACCCTGACTCACTCTCAAACAATCCTTTATCAATATTACTTAACTAGAAACACATACCAGTACACTATCACATACCAATTCAAGTCACCCATTCTTCCTGAGGAAAAATTCAAGATAGAATTTTGCACCTGTCTTGAAACTTTCGTTCTAGTTGAAAACTACTTTTGAAAATTGTGTTAGACTATTCCACATCCTTGGGAGTTACACCATGTGAATAATTTATCTCTCTGAGCCTACTAATCTCATATTTTCCATCAGGTATAAAATATTACTTCAGACAGTCAAATTTCATTCTGCATAAATATTTGGGCACAATTTAACAAACACATATGCATTTCTTCAAAATGGCCTGTTATGAAGTATTAATTTCTTCATGTGACTGTTCTAGACTAACTATATTCATAACAATTACTGGTTCCCCTGATCTTGCCATCAGGGGAATTTGAGTCAAATAACAAAGAGACCTTCCCTTTCAGATTACTATTAAAGCAAATGCTAATAAATGACATATTTTCATATACAGCATAAATGACCAAGCACCTATTGAATGGCCAAAATTCACTCAAAAGTCGAATATGATATTATGAAGTGAGCAAATTTTCTTATTGCTGCTGTCACTTTGTTACAAACACAGAGATGATAAACCATCAAATGTTTTCACGATCAGGAATACTTTCACCGTTTATAGGGTTTTAACCGAATTTCACCTCTTGTAGGTTGATTGCTTGAAGGTTTTTCTCATCTTTCACCGTCAATGGATTTCAGACTTTTCATTTTGACTATCATTTCAACCAGGGAATAAAGGGACAGTAACATCATGACCACAGCATTCACTGAGTGAAAGGACACAGAGAGAGCCGGTGAATAGTTGTTTATCAGACTGGAGAAAGGAATACAGTGGAGTAGCCTGGGGGGCAGGTATGAAGAATACTATTTTTTTAAACCTGTATTGATGACATAGGGAGCAATCTAACCAAAAAAAAAATCTAAACTCTGAATGGTTGTGAAAACAAAGAATTTCAGATCCGTTTCATGGCTGAGTTAAAAATCCAATTTTACAATATTCTGAAAAAAATTTATTTGTTTCATGTGAGCGGAGGGAGGAGATGGTGGGGGGGGGGTGCCTAAGCTCGCCAGAAAGTTGGCTGCTTAAACTGGAGGATGCCATTGCGCGTGCACAGAGCTCTCTCACTGTTCTGTGCAACAGCACATAGAGAGCTGATTAGATTTCAATCCTGCTATCAGTGACCTCCCTTCCCTCCCCCTCTTATCGCTGGCCTCTCTCCGCTCTTTCTGCTATTGCTGGCCTCCCTCCCTTCTTCCTGCTATTGCTGATCTCCCTGCCCTCCCCTCTGCTATCGTTGGCCTTCCCCTCTTTCCCCTGCTGTCGCGGGCCTCCCTTCCCTCCCCCTGCTGTCACAGGCCTCTACCCTGCCTCCCCCTGCTATTACTAGTCTCCCCCTCTCCCCCCCATTCCCGCTGCTATTACTCGCCTCCCCTCAGATCCTCCTGCTTTTACTGGCCTCTCTCCCACCTCCTCCTGCTATTGGCATATGGAGTCTTAGCTTTTATTGGTAGGGGGATTGAATTTCGGAGCTGCAACATCATGTTGCAACTGTACAAAACTCTAGTGCGGCCGCACTTGGAGTATTGTGTGCAGTTCTGGTCCCCGCATTATAAGAAAGATGTGGAGGCATTGGAGAGGGTACAGAGGAGGTTTACCAGGATGTTGCCTGGTATGGAGGGCAGGTCTTATGAAGAGAGGCTGAGGGATTTGAGGTTGTTTTCGTTAGAAAGGAGGCGGCTAAGAGGGGACCTTATCGAAACATATAAGATGATTAGAGGTTTAGATAGGGTGGACAGTGATAGCCTTTTTCCTAGGATGGAGAAAGCTAGCACGAGGGGACACAGCTTTAAATTAAGGGGTGATAGTTATAGGACGGATATCAGAGGTAGGTTCTTTACCCAAAGGGTGGTTCGGGAGTGGAATGCCCTGCCTGCAGCGGTTGTAGATGCGCCAAGTTTGGTGGCGTTTAAGAGGTTAGTTGATAAGTATATGGAAGAGAAGGGAATGGTTTAGTTTGGAGGGGCATTGCTTTTTATATTGGTCGGCGCAACATCGAAGGCCGAAGGGCCTGTTCTGTGCTGTAATGTTCTATGTTCTATGTTCTATTGCTAGCCTCCCTCCCCTCCCCCTGCTGTTACTGGCCTCCCCCCCACCCTATCACTGGCCCCTTCTGCTGATCACACCCCCACACCCAGCCCTACTGATCACTCTCCGGCACCAGCCTGGCCGATCGCAACCCCCCGCCCCCCACCCTCCTCCATACACGCACGCACGCACGCACACAAACACATGGCCTCCTCTGATCCATCACCGCCCTGGTTGATCCCAATTGCAAAGTGTGCAGCATCCCCTCCATCTCCTGTTACGCTCTGCCTCCTCCATATAATTTAGATATAATGTAAAAATATAAACTTATATATTTATATTTAAATATAAAATATCACTCCTCCCCCCAACCTCAGTCAATCCTAACCGACTCAATGTCTCCTCATGTATCAGCCCTGCCATCTAATGAATCAGCCTGGTAAATGTTTGCTCCATTCCTTCTACAGCAGGAACATCCTTCCTTAGATAAGGAAAGTAAAACTGCTCATAATATTCCAGGTGTAGCCTATGTTACTGCAGCAAGACATCCCTATTCCTGTACTTGAGTCTGAGGAGGAGGGAGGCTGAGAGTGGGGTGAGGGGGCGTCTGAGGGCATGTCTTGGGTGGTTAGTTCAGGTCAGTCTCATGCTTGTCTGATGCAGAAGGAGGGTTTTACCTATTCATAATTTGAGGTTGGGACAACGAATATCCCTCACTGGTGAAGGGTTGTTGGTGTTCACCTGGTCAGTGGGGGCCTACCTTTTTTTTGTGAGGGGAGGGCCAGAATGGAGATTGGGTCACCCTTTAAAAATGGCGGCCTTGTCTCGGAACAGCGGGGCTCACTCTCCAGATTTGAATCAGAAGCAGAAACGAAAAAATGTTATAACTGATCTCAAGGATTTTCACATTAATTTCCTGCTGCTTCGGGATTTAGCCCAAAGATATAGGGTGGGATTCTCCTGGAAAGATTCTAAGTGCTGAATTTGCGTAAAATCTGAAGTAACTCCTGTGGGATTTTCAGAATGGATCTCCCGCATTTAGAGCACTGCAGAGTGATTCAGAGAGATTTACACTTAAAATCAAGGAGTGGGGCCTATTCCCATTGGAGAGGCTGGCTGCATAGCGCTGAGCAGCCACTGAGCATACGTCAAACTGTCACCTTGAAGTTATGAGAGATAAGCACACGTGCTTCCCGATCACTAGCCAGCTCATTGCTGGTCAGCACAGCAACCCTGCATTGCTTCTCCTTTGATAATCCCACTCTTCAACTGTTGGCCTCCTGGATGTCTGCAGGCCAGTGGATCAGGCTCCTTCCCTCTCTCTGCCACTGATTCCGAGTGGCAGCAAGACCCTACATTCCCACCTATCTCACCCTCCCCCATAGGCCCTGCCCCAATAGACTCCACCACCCTGGCATTGTCCAGTGCCCAATGAGAAGTGTTAATGTGCCCCTTGGACATTGCCAGTTTGCCATGGGTAGTGCCAGGAGCAAGGCTGGCAATGCCCAGGAGGCACTCACTTGCCTTTGACCTCATGGGAGCGTGGAGTGTTTCATAGTTTCCCCTCAATCTAGCAGAGTCGGGCCACATTAATGTTGTAAATCCTGCTGGAGTGAAGTATCCTGAGAGGGCTGGGAGGGCTAGCTGGCCTGGAGACTTCTGTCCTGGGCTTGCTAATGATATTAAAATGGTCATCCTGTCCCCGGAACCATGCACAGCCCATTAGGCCCAGGGGGGAGACAGCTAAACAACCTCCACTGATATCTCCCAGCCCGCTGTGTTGCTAAAGCAGTGCAGCTTAGCTGGGAGAATCACCCCCATATTTTCCTCTCAAGTTATATGTAGTAAGAAACCCAAAGATTTGAATATGATTTTCATGCTCCACCTTTTGAACTTGGGGCCTGTGAAAGGCTTCCGTCACATTTCTCTTGAGCCACTATCACGTTGATCTGATAAACTTTCTACCCTGGTGATTTTAAAGCAAATCTTTATATACACACTTTGTCTTCAAATGGCAACATTTAGAAAAACTCTTTTTTCCAAATTTTCTGGGGTGACACGGGGGCATAATTGTTAGCACTGTTGCCTCATAGCGCCAGAGACCCAGGTTCAGTTCCTGGCTTGGGTCGACGTCTGTGTGAAGTCTGCACATTCTCCCTGTGTCTGCATGGGTTTCCTCCAGGTTTCCCGGTTTCCTCCCACAGTCTAAAAAACATGCTGGTTAAGTGAATCACCGTGCTAAATTCTTCCTCAGTGTACCCGAACAGGCACTGGCGTGTGGCGACTGGGGAATTTTCACAGTAACTTCATTGCAGTATTAATGTAAGCCTTTTGTGATACTAATAAACTTAAAAATTAAAAACAAAAATTCTGGAATGTGATAGGTAATTATTGGAATATTTTAGACCCAAATCCCTTTGCTGTTTAGCATATCTTTTAATAACTGATGTATATACAATCTAACAGAAATGTAGAAAACTAATAAATATATATTTATAACACGGGCCTGTTTCCCGTGCTGTGTTGCTTAATACAAAAAAATATATGTAATATAGTACGATGAACATGCATTAATACAGAACATATCAAATATAAGTTCATAATGAATGATCCAGTAATTCTTGCTGAAGTAAGAAGGCTACATGTGAATAGATGGTGGGAGTGGATATATGGGAGAAAATCCGATTTAAAATCCCACATAACCTGCACTATCCCAACATATAACCTTAGTCTAACATGCAGAACCACTTTGAAATTTATAGTACGCTCGAGGACGCAATATCATAATATTGATTAATGCCTGTTAATTAGCTCTTTCTTGGTTAATGTTCTTTAATGTACAATAAATGGGGCATCATCCATTACTTAGTATTCAACTACCCCTCATTCAATCCACACTGTAGAATGTTCACAATTACTCAATACATGTAGAAATTATAGAATGTTCTATCCTTAGCATAGTCTAACAATTGTCAAGAACTCCATTAAGTATTAAAGTGGGAACTCTCGTGAACACAAATTAAAGAAGTAAAGGCAACAAGTGATAGCAAAGTACAACCACCATCTTTACTATTTCAGTAATGTGGGAAAGGATAAGCCAGGCTTGTCCAACCAGCAGCCTGAGGGCCGGATAAGGCCCTGTTTTCAAAATGGCAGTCATGTTTGAAGGGAAAAAAATCTATATAGGGCTGCTCCTTCAGTCACAAGCCACTTTTCTTCCCCATTTTTACTGCTGATAGCCTCATTAATAAGCCTATCAGCAGTAAATTTGAAACAGTCTGTGATTGGAGGAGCAGCAAACACCAACGGCAGTGAATTCAGAGCCCAGGGAGCAGAAGGCTGGGGGGAAGGGAGGGGGCAAAGAACAGGATCAGGGAGCCAAGAGATGATGATCAAGGCCCATGATGCAGAACTGAATACAGAATGAGGCCCAAGGAGCAGAGATACTGGTGGGCAGGGACATAGGTATCGTGAGGAAGAGGAGAAGGGGGTGGGTCTGGGAATATGCAGACATTTGGAGCAGGCCCCAGGCCTTTTGAGTGGGGCCAAGCAGATTGAAGCAGAATCCAGGCAGACCAGAGCACAGCATGGGTGGAATAATGACTGGAGACTGTGTGAGAGATTGTGTGAAGGGGAAGAGAGAGAGAGAGAGAGAGAGAGAGAGTTAGGAGAGAAAGAGAGAGAGAGAGAGTGAGAGGTAGAGACAGAAATTAAGAAGAAGGGAGAGAGAGAAAGAAAAAGAGAGAGAATGTGTGAAGGGGTGAAGAGTTTTGGGGGTGAGAAGGTGTGATGGGGTGACAGGACATGAGGAGGATGAGAGAGTGAGAGTCTGTAAGGGTTGAGAGAGTGTCAGAGAGTGTGAGTGAGAGAATATGAATATGAGAGAAATGAAAGCGTATGGGAGGGGTGAGTGTGGAGGGGGTAAAATATACGCATAAATCTAACTCACTCCTATTATCAGGATTCACCCACACACAGCATCGTGCACCCTCCTCTATAAGTTGAGGGTGGCTAAGTGAAGCACCCTAAGCCTGGGAGTGAACCAGACAAACACATACTCATCCTAATACCCATATTTATTTATTGCCCATTGTTTTTGCTCAGCAACTTGTTTCTTTCATTCTCCAGCTTCTTTTTTGTTTTGTAATTCGTGTTTAACGAAAAAACTTTATTTTTCTGAAATTTGATCATGAGACCCTTTATTGAGAAAAAGTTTGCAATGTATGCCCACTTTCCCCAACCCCAACCTCTACCCCCAAATAAACCTGTTGGACATTAACCTGGTGTAGTAAGCACATAAAGAGGAAGATAATAACTAATTAATCTTGGCCCTTTAGAGGATGATATTGGATGATAGAGATATTAATGGGAAGATAGAAATAGCGGAGGCACTAATCCAATATTTTGCCTCTGTCTTTATGATAGGGAATAATGAAGATTTTCCAAAGACTGTCAGGAACACAGAGGAACTTGGTGCAATAACCATCACTAGGGAGAAGGCATTGAATAAACTAATGGGATTAAAGGCAAATAAGTCTCTGGGACCTGATGGCCTACGGTATTAAGGGAGGAGGCAGCAGAGATAGTGGATGCATTGGTTGTGATATTCCAAACTTCCTTTGATTCTGGCAAGATCCCACTGGATTGGAAACTGCTAATGCACCACCCCTATTCAAAAAGGGGGAGATGCAAAAAATAGGAAGTTGTAGGGCCAGTTCACTTGAATCCTGTAGTGGGGAAGTTGCTGGAATCCATCATTATGGAGGAGATGACAAAACGTTTGAAAAGACAAAGCTTAATCCACCATTGTCAGCATGATTTTATGAAGAAAAACCATGCTTGACAGACTTGCTTGATTTCTTTGAGGATGTAAACAGCAAGGAGAATAGTGAGGAATCTGTGGAAGTGGTATATCTAGACTTTCCAAAGGCATTTGACAAGGTACCACATAATCCAGAAGCTGAGATCACAGGGATTGGGATAGAGTACTGGATTGGATTTAGGATTGGCTGATTGACAGAAAACAGAAGGACGGGATAAATCAGTCTTTCTCTGGCTGGCCAAATGTAACAAGCTGGGTGACTCAGATCTTAACTGTTGATAATCTATATAAATTACCTGCAAACAGGGACATGGTGTAACATAACAACATTTGTAGATGATGCTCAAATAGGTGGGAAAGCTGGCTGTGAAGAAGATATAAAGGTTCTATAAATGGATATAGATAGGCTAGGAAAATGGGAAAATTTGGCAGATGGAATTTGGTATGTATAGATAAATTAGTAAGTAATGATAAGTTTTCCATTTTGACAGAAAAAAAAGAAAGACAAATAATTACTTAAATGGAAAACAGACTCAAAATCTGTCTGGGTGTCTATCTATGTTCATGGATCTCAGAAAGTCAGTATGCAGACGCAGCACATAATAAGAAAAGGCAAACGGGATGTTGGCATTAATTGCAAAAGGACTGGAATATAAAAGTAGAGAAATGTTGTTGTAATTGTATAGGGTGTTGGTGAGACCAAATCTGGAGTATTGTGTCCAGTTTTGGTCTCCTTATTTGAGGAAGGATGTGGTGGCATTGGAGGCAGTTCAGAGGAAGTTCACCAGATTGATTCCAGGGGTAAAGGGGTTGACTTGTGAGGAGACATTAAACAGTTTGTACTCACTGGAGTTTGGAAGGGTAGGAGATGATCTGAGTGAGATATATAACATTTTAAAAGGAATTGATAAAGTAAATGTAGATTAAATGTTTCCTTTTATGGGACTATCTGAACAAGAGGTCAGTTGAAGGCTTAGAGGCAGTAGATTTAAAATTGAGGTGAGGAAGAACTACTTCTTGCAGAGGGTTGTGAATTTGTGGAACTCGCTGCCCCATAGCTGCCAAGGAGCCTGAACTGTTGAATGGTTTCAAGAGGGAGATAGATATATTTCAAATAAAAAAGAAGGATATTGGATATAGGTGAGAAGGTGGATTTTGAGACCAGGAAGTGATCAGCCAGACTCGAAGGGCTGTATTTACCTACTTCTGTTCTTCTCCCTGGACTAGACTGTTGTTCAAGAAAACCCGGTATTACATTTTTACTTGTTAAAATTAAGAGCAGTTTATTGTATCCAAGCACAAATGCTGTTAGAGAAATTAATTCGTCTCGTATAGATAAAGTTCATGTTTTGGTCTGTGTGATAATCAGTTTTTGCATTCACGCTAGCCATTTGGAGGATAGCGAATGTGGTCCCATTGTTCAAGAAGGGGAAGAGAGACTTTCTGGGGAATTATAGGCCGGTGAGTCTTACTTCTGTTGTGGGCAAAGTATTGGAGAGAATTATTAGGGATAGGATTTATAGTTATTTACAGAGAAATGAATTGATTGGGGATAGTCAGCATGGTTTTGTGAAGGTAGGTCGTGCCTTACTAACCTTATTGAGTTTTTTGAAAAAGTGACCAAAGAGGTGGGTGGGGGTAAGGCAGTTGATGTGGTATATATGGACTTTAGTAAGGCGTTCGATAAGGTGCCCCATGGAAGGCTTCTGCAGAAAATGCAGATGTATGGGATTGAGGGTTATTTAGCTAATTGGATTAGGAATTGGCTAGCTGATAGAAGACAGAGGGTGGTGGTTGATGGAAATTATTCATCATGGAGTTCGGTTACAAGTGGTGTACCTCAGGGATCTGTTTTTGGGCCCCTGCTGTTTGTAATTTTTATAAATGATCTGGATGAGGGTATTGAAGGATGGATTAGTAAATTTGCGGATGACACCAAAGTCGGAGGAGTGTAGATAGTGAAGAGGGGTGTTATAGTTTGCAGAGAGACTTGGACAAGTTGCAGAGCTGGGCCGAGAGGTGGCAAATGGAGTTTAATGTGGAAAAGTGTGAGGTAATTCACCTTGGCAGGAATAACAAATGTGTAGAGTATAGGGCTAATGGTAGGACTCTTAATACTGTTGATGAACAGAGGGATCTTGGTGTATGTGTGCATAGATCCCTGAAAGTTGGCAATCAAGTCAATAAGGTTGTTAAGAAGGCATACGGAGTCTTAGCTTTTATTGGTAGGGGGATTGAATTTCGGAGCTGCAACGTCATGTTGCAACAGTACAAAACTCTAGTGTGGCCGCACTTGGAGTATTGTATACAGTTCTGGTCCCCATATTATAAGAAAGATGTGGAGGCATTGGAGAGGGTACAGAGGAGGTTTACCAGGATGTTTCCTGGTATGGAAGGCAGGTCTTATGAAGAGAGGCTGAGAGATTTGAGGTTGTTTTCGTTAGAAAGAAGGCGGATAAGAGGAGACCTTATTGAAACATATAAGATGATTAGAGGTTTAGATAGGGTGGACAGTGATAGCCTTTTTCCTAGGATGGAGAAAGCTAGCACGAGGGTACATAGCTTTAAATTAAGGGGTGTTGGTTTTAGGACAGATATCAGAGGTAGGTTCTTTACCCAGAGGGTGGTAAGGGTATGGAATGCCTTGCCTGCGTCAGTTGTAGATGCGCCAAGTTTGGTGGCGTTTAAGAGGTTATTAGATAAGTTTATGGATGAAAAGGGAATGGTTTAGGTTAGAGGGTCACTGCTTGTTCCTAATTGGTCGGCACAACATCGAGGGCCAAAGGGCCTGTTCTGCGCTGTAATGTTCTATGTTCTATGTTCTATTTACCATTATTGGTAAATGAAGAAATCTCCAACTCTATTGGAAAATATTGGATAAGATTGGTGGATTAGTTGAATCTTATCTCAAGTGATCAGAGAACCTAGTCAAATGTCAGAATATTCTGCAATGAAATCACAAAACAAGGAATAAAATAGATTCCGACAGTTATAAGACGAATACCAGTTACCTCAGGACATACGCATAATAAGAAGATACCATAATTTACTGACTGGCATTATTTTAAATTAATGCTGGCATAAAACAAGCCTTACAGGAAGACCTTAGCTGTGATCTATGAAGCGATTATAGAAAGCTGGAGGCTTTTGTCGCTGATGAGATTACCACATATTCTGGTTAGTCTCTCTAAGTATACTCTTAAATACAACAAATTTCACTACTCTGCACACACAAAGTTTTTTTTAAAGAAGTCATTTTTGTTCATCCACAAATTGTGTTCAAGTTCATTCCATCCTCATCCTTAACATTGGACTAAGGAGCCTCTATCTGTACTCTAATAGCCTGCAGGCTTTGTGAAGTGATTTTAAGAATGGTTCGCACTTACTGTGGGATTAAAAAGACTCTGGTTATTACGCAAATTAGTTTTGTACAGCAGCACCAACTGTTATTGTGAGGCCTTGTGCCTTGTTATAAATATGGATGATGGAAACAAAGCAATTATAAACGAAGTCATTATAAACAAAGTTTTTTAAAAAGTTAAAGTTTATTTATTAGTCAGAAGTATGCTTACATCAACACTACAATGAAGTTATTGTGAAAATCCCCCACTTGCCAAACTCTAGAGTCTATTCAGGTATATAATAAGTGAGAATTCAGCATGACCAATGCACCTAACCAGCATGACTTTCAGACTGTGGGAGGAAATTGGAGCATCCAGAGGAAACCCACAGAGATGGGGCGAACACAGATAGTGACCCAAGCCAGGAATTGAACGTGGGTCCCCAGCACTGTGAGGCAGCAGTGCCAACCACTATGCCATCATGCCACTCCATTATAAGACAATATTTGAAACCATATTCATCATCATCATCTGAAGTTTTTTCCTGGAGTCCATGAGGAAGAGAAACGAGACTCTCTTCTGTTCAGTGGTTAGAGAAGGCCACCCACAAAGCCCAAATTGTTGTGGGCGGCAGAAACATGATGAGAAGGAGATGGATCCAGAGCAGGAAAAGCTCTGAGGATTTGAGTGCAATCTCCAACGTTCAGCATGAAGTTACCATCTGAGGGACCTCAGGGAGCATGCTATTCATAAATATGGGAAGAGTGTGCGCTCTGGGCATTTACCGACCCTCAGAATAGTTCCAAGTCAATGGTGCTGCTGGGAACCTGCTAGTATTGAAATGAACATATCTCCTGACCCTGGAATTTAAACTCATGATTCCCTTTATTGACAAAATGGCCAATCTCCTGTCTCAACTGTGGAGAAATGAAAGTACTTTCCAGCTCTGGTAAATAGAACATCGATGACACATAAAATGCAGTCGTGAGTAGGAGGAGCCGGAAATGAGGATGCCAGTGACTTTGATAGCCACTGGCAGGCCATGTTAACTAGATCTGTAAGGTGCAAGGTCTTCAGTGATGAAGGTATAGATGTCAGAGACTATCTGGTGAGTTATCGTCACCTGTGCATGGGATCTTTGCCATCTCCAGGTTTGCTGGCAGATCCTGTGCTGAGGTTTAGCCTCTGTGTCCTTCCTGTCTCCGGGCTCCTTCATGTGAGGGTGTTGCTCCATCATTCCCACTGGGCCAAAAATCTGACAGTCGTGTCCTTACTGGCAACTGCTGCCTTCCTTGCATTCAGTTGGCTACCCGATCATTTTGGCAACTTTGCCCACTGCTCTTCTGCTTTCATGCTGTCAGAAGAATGATAAATTCCCCAGTACTGCCTGAGTGCTTACTGCTCACTCTTCCCTCTGTCTATGCTGTGGCAAGGGCACCTCCTTGTCAGTAGGGTGACTTTCCCTCTGTGCTGTTTGCCCTTATATGGTCTTGCTGTAACTTCTTATAGTGAACATGACTGGCTCCCCACTGTACATCCAATTACCTATCCTTGGTCCATGCCAGAAAGTTTGTGCAGCTTTTGCATCCTCATGAAAATCTCAACAGCTCCCCCCCATCACTGTTAGCAAGCTCCTAATGAGTTCTTTAATCCAGTAATTGACCCTATTTGGCAGTTGCAATGCCAATCTTTCCCTGCCCTCCTGGGCATGGCTAGCTCCAGGGATAGTGTTTGGAAACTGGCAAGCTGGCCAACATCAGTACTTTCAGGCCCCATCCTCTTTTTTGCCCAGACCTCCCATGGCTCAGACATTTGATCTAAAATTATTATAATTACTTTCTGTGGCCTGATGTTGCATCCAGAGAGCAGAAAATGCAGGTGACATTAGTAATCTGTGGCATATTGACACAGTTGTTAGCACTGCTACCTCACAGTACCAGGGACTTGGGTTCAATCCTGGCCATGGGTGTTTGTCTGTGGAGTTTGCACATTCTCTCTGTGTCTGCGTGGGTTTCCTCTCACAATGCAAGGATGTATAGATTAGGTGGATTGGCCACGTATTTTTGTGTTGAGAGGATTAGAGTGTTAATAGCATGGGCTTATGAGGATACAGTCTAGTATGGTGTTAGTTCAGGTTTGAGGGGCCGAATTAGCTCCTTCTACACTGAAGGGATTCTGTTCTATTCTATGATTCTAACAATGATTCTAACCAGATGACAAATATCAATAACCATATATCTGCTAATAGTTAATGCTATACTGGTCTGTCAGGGTCTAGATGGTAGTCGGTAACCTAACTGTCTTTTGGAAAGGATAATCTTTGCCTTAGTCTTTTGTTCCCCAGTTATCCATTCTCTCAATGATGCTCTAACACATTGGCAATTAAAGTGAACACAGACTGCTGCATCAGACATTAGAGAACACATTAATCATGGTAATACCCAGTGTCTGTTTCAATCCTAACTTATATTTTGTACTCTGTGAGGGAATTCAATACCAAAAGTGATAGGTTGGTTTATTACAGTCAGATATGCTCACAAATAAATGACTAAACTGACATTTTAGTCATCAACATTAATGCATAAATGCTTGGCTAGCGGTGCAGGAAATGTGGGCCCATAAAGACTGTACGCTTAATCTCATTGTAAATGTGAACATTTTGCAGATTTACTAACATTGCAAGAAGATCATTTTAACTTTCATTAAAGTACCAATACTCAAATGTACAAATCATCCTTTGAGAGAGTTTGGTTCATTCTCTACTGAATATTATAGAGATTATACGTATGCATGCATTTTTCAGTTTATTTTGAAAACATCATGACATGTCCTCTTTATTGGACACGGTCATCTCGTCCTCTATTAATTCATAATGGTGAATGGTGCTGTTCACAATGCTGTGCTCTGCCATAAATCTCTCTTGTTTGCTGAAGTAACTTCTTATCGGAATTCTGGAAAGACAAGCATGAAGAATTATGCAGTTACTTCAACTGAAAATTCTAGGATTCTATACTGTTCTTCAACATTATCAGCAGTGTTCCTGTTATGTGAACAGGGGTGTAAGGTTTTGATAACACTATTTTTGGAATTTGATGATGGTTTGAAGTAACATACGGATTTTATGTTAGCCACTTTGTCAACAGTTCAGATACAGCCTGACTTTTTATTAGTGAGACAATGGGTAGTCAAGGATCATATGTCTGTCCAACATTGGACTGACCCAGGGTGCAGGCTGTATATTCTCTTATATCACTGTGTGGATGGTACTGTGCTTAGTCCCACATTAATCTTTTTGCACCAGATCCTTATACTACACCTCCTCCCATGTCTTTATCCAATGCAGTTTAAGTGATGATAGCTTACTTTATGGCTGACATTTTGTTTTTATTATCCTACATTTATACTGTCATTGCTACATTATCACCATCCAATCTCTCCTCCTTCAGGTCCTTGAATTGAAAGGCTCGGATGGATTGAAGGTTAATAGCTCTTCCATGTCCTGTTCACATTGCTGTTGGAGGAGAGGAAGGCACTGTCACTGCTGATTCTCCTTGTAAGTTTAGAGGTTATTCTGGCTGAATGGGAATGCTTTCATGCTTATCTTCCATTCTTTCATGTTGAGCCACACTTTAGCAATTTAGTTGTTGCACTAGTTGATCTTCATCTTCTTGGCATTTCTTTCCCTTTTTCCATCACCGTGTCAATCATGGTGCTGTTCTCTGTGGTGGAGGCTGGGCCGAGAATGAGGTTCAGTGATATGCTCATCTCTGTGCTCCACTGTTAGGAATTGACAGCTGCTACCAGGCTGCAGTGTCTGTTGTGGCTTTGGTCTACTGGCTGGTAGTTGCAGGGTGTGGTTGGTAGTTGCAGTATTGGCCTGAGTTACTGTTGGAACCAGAGTTTGAGACTCATCGGACTTGCTGATCGCTGTCTTTTACACCCACAATTGGAAGCAACATGGTTACCTCCTGGGTGCGTGGCTGATTTGATTATTGAAGGTTTTCAGGAACCTAGAATGGACAAACCTGCTCTGTAAAGAAAGAAATCAGTTCAGGGCTGAAATCCTGCTCAGGATACTCTCCTTTTGTCACCTTGGGAAGTTGCAGATCTGTTTGATTAATGGCAATGATTGA
Organism: Sphyrna mokarran; assembly: GCA_024679065.1. Lineage (NCBI taxonomy): Eukaryota > Metazoa > Chordata > Chondrichthyes > Carcharhiniformes > Carcharhinidae > Sphyrna > Sphyrna mokarran. Next base: position 42,907,347 of record JAGIQG010000015.1, read on the forward strand.
GGGTGATTCTCCCATCCTGTTGCACTGATGTTTTTAACGCAGTGGGATAGAAGATTTCAGCAAAGCAGGATTAGTATGATCTGCATTGGATGTCTGGTCCAGAACACCTCTCCCAGCGTTAGATTTCCAGCGCCATCAGCTCACGTTGGAAATAGACACGGAGCTTCATGATTAATTTAAATGAGAGTTTTCGTATACTTTAAATATAATTAATGGGTCCAGAACTGAAGGACGCCTGCTTGTCCTCCCCTGCCAGGAGTATTTCACTCCAGCTGGCTTTACAGTAGCTCTCACCATGTTCAAGGAACTAGAAGCCCGACCTCCGCTGAAGTGAAGGGGGTTGGGGGGGTTACAATCGTCCCTGACACTGACAGTTCCAGCCTCAGCCCCCTGGCACTGCTCAAGGGACAAAGTGCCAATGTCCAGGGGGCACCTTGGCACTGTCCATTGGGCATGGAGCAATGCCAAGGGAATGGGGCCTATTGGGGGTGGGGCCTAAGAGATGGGTTCTGATGGGGGGAATGATTGGTGGGGGTTGGGAGTTGGGAGGGTACCACTGCCATTCTGCCGTCAGGATTGGTGGGGGAAGGATGGCGGCCAACGATAAAGGTTGGACACTGGGTTGGGGGGGAGGTCAATCTGCTGGGAGGGGTTGTGGCCACACGAAGGGAGGATGGGGATGGGGGAGTCACCACAGTGAGTTGTAACTGTTGGAGGTGTGGGGAGATGTGGTGGTGGGGGGCGGGGTTCCTGGAAATTAGGGTAGGTTAGGAGGCAGAGGAGGGGAGAGGGGCTCGCTTGGAAATGTTCGGGTCAGAAATCGAGCCATGGTGAGTGAGAGGACCAGCATGGCAGTGATTGAAGGACTGGCCAGTGACTGAGCTGCTAATAATCAGGACCTGTGCATATGTGCCAATCTCAGTGCTGCCAGCCTTGCCAGTGGGAATGGGCCCTCTGATTTTCAACGAGATTCACACTGGTGCACCCAGCAGTGCACAGAGTGTGGCAGATTCTTTTTGAAACTCATGCTGAGAAAAACACCAGGATTTACTTCAGTTTTCACATGAATTCAACACCAAGATTTTTTTCAGCTGGGACATTGATTTCTTTGAAGAATCTTTCCACTCTGGTCACTGACTGTTCCTTCAACTCTCTCGATTCATATATTTAATTGTCAATCTGTTTTTTCAAATTTTTTTCATCTGTTTTTGAATTCTGAGTTTGCTCTTCCGCGAATATCTCAACCTCATGTTGTTTAGATTGGAGCAAAATTCGATAGCTGTTAATTTTGCTTTCAAGCAACTGTTCTGATGCATCAGCAATTCTTTCTCTTCTTCCAGACATTTTGCATGATTCTTCCTCATGATTTACTCAGTATGTAGATATATTGGATTTGGTACTGGGTAATGAACCAGATCAGGTGTTAGACTTGGAGGTGGGTGAGCACTTTGGTGATAGTGACCACAATTTGGTTACGTTTACCTTAGTGATGGAAAGGGATGGGCACATACCGAATAACAGTAGTTATAGCTGGGGGAAAGGTAATTATGAGGCTATTAGGTGAGATTTAGGATGCATAGGGTGGAGCAGGATATTGCAGGGGCTGGGGACATCTGAAATGTGGAGCATATTTAAGGAACAGCTTCTGCATGTCCTTAATGAATATGTACCTGCCAGGCAGGGAGGAAGTGGTTGAGTGAGGGAACCATGGTGTATTAGGGAAGTTGAATCTCTGGTGAAGAAGAAGAAGAAGGAGGCTTATATAATGATGAACGTGAAGGCTCAGTTAGGGCACTGGAGAGCTATAAATTAGCCAGGAAGGAGCTAAAGAGGGAGTTGAGAAGAGCTAGAAGAGGACACGAGAAGACTTTGGCGGATAGGATTAAGGAGAATCCTAAAGCTTTTTACCGGTATATAAATAATAAAAGATTGGTTAGGGCAAGATTAGGGCCAGTCAGAGATAGTAGTGGGAAATTGTGCGTGGAGCCTGAGGAGATAGGAGAGACACTGAATGAGTATTTTTCGTCAGTATTCACGCAGGAGAAAGACAATGTTGTCGGGGAGAATACTGCGATACTAGGTTGTAGACTGGGCAGGATTGAGGTTCATAAGGAGGAGGTGTTAGTGAATCTTGAGGGTATGAAAATTGATAAGTCCCCTGGGCCAGATGGGATTTACCCTAGGATTCTCTGGGAGGCTAGAGAGGAGATTGCAGAGCCTTTGGCTTTGATCTTCATGTCGTCGTTGCTACAGGTATAGTGCCGGAAGACTGGAGGATGGCAAATGTTGTCCCTTTGTTCAAAAAGGGGAGTAGGGACCATCCTGGAAATTATAGATCCGTGAGCCTGACTTTTGTTGCGGGCAAAATCTTGGAAAGAATTATAAGGGATAGGATTTATAAGCATCAGGAGAGAAATAAATTGATTAGGGATAGTCAGCACGGTTTTGTGAAGGGTAGGTCGTGCCTCAAACTTATTGAGTTTTTTGAGGAGGTGACCAAAGAGGTAGATAAGGGTAAGGCAGTTGATGTAGTGTATATGGATTTTAGCAAAGCGTTTGATAAGGTTCCCCATGGTAGGCTACTGCAGAAAGTGCAGATGCATGGGATTGAAGGTGATTTAGCAGTTTGGATTAGGAATTGGCTAGCTGATAGAAGACAGAGGGTGGTGGTTGATGGGAAATATTCAACCTGGAGTGCAGTTACAAGTGGTGTACCTCAAGGATCTGTTTTGGGGCCACTGCTGTTTGTCATTTTTATAAATGACCTAGATGAGGGTGTAGAGGGTTGGATTAGTAAATTTGCTGACGATACCAAAGTGGGGGGAGTTGTAGACAGCGAGGATGGATGTTACAGTTTGCAGAGGGACATAGATAGGTTGCAGAGCTGGGCCGTGAGGTGGCAAATGGAATTCAATACGGATAAGTGTGAGGTGATTCACTTTGGTAGGAATAACAGGCATATGAAATATAGGGCTAATGGAAGGACCCTTAATAGTGTTGTCGAGCAGAGGGATCTTGGGGTACAAGTACATAGCTCTTTGAAAGTTGGCACCCAGGTTGATAAAGTTGTTAAGAAGGCGTACGGTGTGTTAGCTTTTATTGGTAGAGGGATTGAATTTAGGAGCCGTGAGGTTATGTTACAACTGTACAAAACTCTGGTGCGGCCGCACTTGGAGTATTGCGTACAGTTCTGGTCGCCGCATTATAAGAAAGATGTGGAAGCATTGGAAAGGGTGCAGAGGAGGTTTACCAGGATGTTGCCTGGTATGGTGGGAAGGCCTTATGAGGAAAGGCTGAGGGACCTGAGGTTATTTTCATTAGAGAGAAGAAGGTTACGCGGTGACCTAATTGAGGCGTATAAGATGATCAAGGGATTGGATAGGGTGGATAGTGAGAGCCTTTTTCCTCGGATGGTGATGACCAACACGAGGGGACATAACTTTAAATTAAGAGGTGGTAGTTATAGGACGGATGTCAGAGGCAGGTTCTTTACACAGAGGGTGGTGAGGGCGTGGAATGCCCTGCCTGCAGCAGTTGTGGACTCGCCTACTTTGGGGGCATTCAAATGTTCGGTGGATAGGCATATGGATGATATTGGAATAGTTTAGGTTAGAGGGTCCACTGGCCGGCGCAACATCGAGGGCCGAAGGGCCTGTACTGCGCTGTAATGTTCTATGTTCTACGTTCTGATGCTTGAAGTTCAACAAGGCTGGAATTTAACAGTTGATGTGTGCATAAGGTTAGTAGGCTCAGAAGAGGATGTAGAATCCTCACCCATCCATGATTGCAAGCTGAGTGGCCAAATAAGGGCTGCCCAATGTGAAATGCACCTTCCTGTTGGCCTGACAGTATGGGTGAGGGTAGAGGGGTGTAGGCATCGGGTCGAAATGTGGTCCTAGCAGGTGTTTAAAAGCTCTGCAGGCAGCACCTTGAGAACTGCCTAAGATTGCAGGGAAAGCATAGGGAGCTTTCTACAATGGACAAGGAAGCATTATTTTTCATAATGGCTCCAGGATCTGGTGGGTACAGAAGGCAAGTCACTGTGACTCCCTTCCCACCCCATCTCCCAGAGTTGCAGGAGGTCAGTACCAAGCAGCAAGTTAGAATGCTGCTCCCAGGAGTGGGTGAGCTAATGATGAATTCTGTTCTTCCCCTTCAGGAGAAGACAAGCCACAATGTGCAGAGTGCAGAAGTACAGGCTGTGCAGTGCCCAATCATGATGGATGCAATTGACATAGAATGGCACTCCAGTGCTCACTCCACTGGTCGTAATGAAGCAGGGATGAAAAGTGCAGAGCACAGATGTGCGTGTGGCAGGCAGTATAAACATTACAGGGTCCTCTCAACTGAAATAGAAATGTGGCAGAAAGAGTACCCTTTGAAGCGTCAATGCAGACGGCACCATGCTGCAAGTCTCCATTATCCCGTCATCCCACCCAGCATGCACATTGACTGCGTGATGATTGAATGTATTGATATGTTGTCTTCCTCCAGCAGGTCAGAGGCTGGGAATTATGTGTGAATAATTCCACCCCCAACTCCCCAATACCTATTCACTATTTTCAAGATGCAAGTCAGGAGTGTGATGGAATATCGTCTTTTTGCCTGGATCAATACAGCTCCAATAACATTGAAGCTCAAAACCATCCAGGACAAAGGAGCCCACCTGATTAGCATCCCTTTCACAAAAATTAACTCCCTCTATCATTGACGCATAGTAGCAACAGTCTATATCATCTGCAAGATGCACTGCAGGAACTCACTAAAACTTCTTAGGCAGTATCTTCCAAATCCACTACCACTACCATCTAGAAAGACAAGGACAGCAGATACATGGGAACACCACATCTGGATGTTCCGGTTCAGTCTACCTATCATTCTGACTTGGAAATATATTGTCATTTCTTCACTGTCATTGGGTCAAAATCCTGTACCTATACCACACTGATTGCCGTGGTTTAAGAAGGTAGCTCACCACCATCTTCTCAAAGGCAATTAGACATGGGCAATAACTGTTGGCCCAGCCAACAAAGCCAACTTCCTTTGGATGAATAAAAAAAAAGATGCTCCATCTGTAAGCATTTCTGATGTCCCTGAAGATCCCCCTTTAACTTCTGATGATGATAAACTGACACCTGCACCAATGTCACACCCTCTCTCTGAAGAAAGCATCATTGTAGATACTCGCACATCATTAGACAATAGGCTGTGTGTGTATTGCACAGTTGTTGCGGACTCATCACACACATTTGAGAAGCTTCCAGAGAGACATCAATAATTGGAGGACTGATGGAGACAATGGCCATGATGAGTCCAAGGCGGATGACAAACTTCCAGAGTCATTCATCTAATGGCAGATGCAGGATGTCCAGTGGGATGAGCAGGGCAATCTAGTGGAGATCACTGAGGGTGGTCTTTGTCATGGAGGAGTCTATGCAGAGTCTCTTCCATTGAGAGAGTGGTGACTCTCAGAGACAGTAGCTTCAGGAATAGAATTAGGTTCTGGGGTTGCACTCAGACCTGCAATATCACACACTGAGTTCAATACTAGTGTGAGAAATGGATCTTCATTTTTTAACTAGGTATTCGACAATCAGTAGTGAGTCTAGAGATTAAAACAAGCCTGGGAGGCGAGCTACTTATCATCTCTGAGAGCCCCTCTTAGGGTACTTTGGATGAGAGCACCAGCTCCTCCGCTCCTTTTCCAATGTGTGCTAAATCTGATGAGGCCACCTTGACTGAAGAGTGCCCAACCATGGCATAGTGGGATGGCCATTATGTGGAGATGCCAGTGTTGGACTGGGGTAAACACAGTAAGAAGTCTCACATTTGGTAGTAAGCACCAATAGCTTTCGCGGCTTTTCCCCTTCATCAGGGCAAAGACACAGAAGCTAGTGGCGTTTGCTACCAAATAAACCTGTTGGACTTTAACCTGGTGTCATGAGACTTCTTATAGTGGGATGCGTCAGGGGAATGGTTTTTTTGGTGCATTGAAAATGATATAAATGTTGATATGGTTTTGATAGGCTCAGCTGGCTTGATGACTGCAATTGGTAGAAGATGCAGTACGGGCTCGTAACTATGTTGCATAGACTACAGATGGAATTTGGGGTTAGTCTAGCATGATGGTGCTGAAGACGTTGATCACAGTTGATTGCAAACTGGTTTCAAGTAAAATGCATCAAAACAAATGATTGATAATATTAGTTATCTTTCAACATTGTCAGGTGGGTGTCCTGTCTCCCCTCATTCACTAACATTCCAGCTCCTGTTCCCTCTTTCTCTGATGTGATGGTAAGCTTGTCAGTTGGGTCTGCCGCTGCGCAGGTTTGATAACTACATTGTATGTTTGTACAAACTGTTGTTCCCATGGCAACCATCTGCAGGTCTTTGTTGAAGGCAACAGTTCAATTCAAACAGGAGATTGCATTTACTCAGAGGCATAACAGAATCGTCACAACTAAAATACTCTGATTTATTTCACTCCAAAATATTGTTTTGTTGGTGTTTATTTCCAGGTTAGCATCTTAAAATGCGAGCCAAGTATCGAGAAAGCTAAAACTTCCCACTTTCATAATGAGTGTGGGGAAGAATGTTTTTGTACAATGACAAATGTCTGATTTGCCAAACACCAGTGTAATACTTGCCAAGAAAGAAAATGTGGAGAGGCACTTCAATACGCTTTGCAAGGAGATATGAGAAGGATTTTCCTCCTAAAGGTGAACTTTGAAGGAGAATTGTTAGCGAATTGAAGTCTCAGCTTACTGCCCAACAGTTGATTTTCACAAGGCTAGAGAGTTACAATGGCATTGCCCCAATAGACAGGGCAATGCACAAGGAAGCTTTTCTGGAGAAATGATCAAAAAGGTCTTTTTAATGACATCAGAGTCATTTGTTTCAAAATTTCAGAAATAAATCAGAAAGTAGGGTCAGCTGTCTAGCATCACAGTGCTGCAGTGCTCCAAGCTAATCGCAGAGGATTTGAGCGATCAGCAGTATATAATGCACACGAGTTTACAGACGTGATCGACACATCACAGTTCTGCACTTTAATTAGAGTGCTGTTTGTTGAAGTGACTGCTAAAGGAAAACAGCTCAAAATCATATATATAAAACAAAAAAACTCGAGGAGACAAAATATTTCTCAGGCATTCAAGAACTTCCTTGACAATTCACAGTTGCCACTTCACAAACTTGGGTGGGATTTAGTGCCTCACTTGTCTCAAAACCTTTAAGTCCTGCCCAAGGTCAACGGATCTTTATATGTTCAAACCCTTGCCAATGCTAATTTCAGTGGTGGGTGAGGTGGGGCATAAAATTCCAGCCTAGTGTCTAAAGCCACTGATGGAGCAACTGCTATGGCTGGCCACACCAATGCTCCATTGGCTTATGCAGAAGTGATGAAATTCTTCCTGACTTGCTTCATTATCATGGCATACTTTGTTAGCAGGCTGCGTGTGACAACATATAAAAGATGTCATGGATATCGTGACTGTGGCCAGATATCTTCGATGTCGTGCACCCTATCACGGTTGCCAGCGAGAATGGAGAATTTGGCGCTCAGCAGCGGCACTGGAGAATCTCAGTGGTAGGCAAGGTCAGAGAATTCGAGCCTGTCATGTTGTATTAGGGCTGGTGGTCTATAGAGGCATCTCTTTCTGTCTCTATTGGAGACAAGGAAGCAGAACAGGCAGACCTCCTGATGTTGGATGGTTTTCCAGAGGTAAATTCCTGCTGTGGCTTAGAGATCAGATAGCTGAAATTAAGGAGTTTCTGGCCAGAATAGTGACAGTTAAAAGACAAAGTCTGGCTCTTCGATTTAGCTTTTTTAACTGATGTCTCAGTAATGTTAAGTGGATTAAATTTAGAGCTACAAGATAAAGGCAAGAACGTTGTTACGATGAGCTGTGTGTACGTTTTTAAACAAAAACTACACTTGCTGCCCACACAGCTTCAGCAATGCAAACTGTGAATTTCAGAAATACTAAGGCTAGAATGTTACAGCCATTCATGCTGGTGGGATTTTCCCAAATCTGCTGCGGTGAACAGCTGGTGTCAAATTCTTTGACTTTGCTGCACCAGGAGTATGAACGGCTGATCAGATCGCACCTCGTGTATGAGTTAGAACATCAGAGGAAAGAGTGTGCACAGTTCAACAATGACTCAACCAAGTGCAAAACCTTACTTCAGAATTTAATAAAACACATTCAAGACCCTATGCAGGAGGAATGTAGACTGCAGTACTAGATCATGTCAGGAAGACTGTTGAAAAATTAGATCTCGAATCTTGGGCATCCAAGACCTAACACATCATGTTTATTTGGCAACAGATAGTGCAAATGTAATGAAGGATTACATTTGTAATGTAATGCCTCAGTGTCCTAGGTCGCAAAGGCATCCAAGGTGTCCCTGTTCCTGGGAGCTTCCTCCCACCTGCCTCCACATTTCCCCCTGAGTTTCCTCGGGCTTCTCATCAGATCCATCACTTGAGTCATCCTCTGTGGTCTCTGGAGCTGCTTTGCTATCCTCAGCCTCCACTGAGTACCTCTTTACTAGAGCCAAATTTCATAGAGCTTGGCAGCCAATGACTATAAGTAAGACGCATTCTGGAGGTTACTGCAGTGCTCCTTCTAATCAGTCCAGGCATCTAACGTGCATCTTGAGAGCCTGATGATCCTCTCCACTGCCATTCTTGTGGAGGCACAACTCCTGTAAGAGAAACAAGAAAGGTGCCTCCATACCACTCTCCTTGGCCTATGTTGTGGGGTGATGGAGTGGGATCATCAGCCACCTCTTCAAAGGATTGCTCTTGTCACCAAAGAGCCATCCATCCAATGATGCAGGAGTCTGCAAGTGTTGCAAGATGTATGCTTCATGTGAGTTGCTAGGGGAACCAGCACAAACTTGTAGAATCTGTGTTCTGAGGTTGCATGTTCCTTTAGTGGAAGCCCATTCGGTTCACAAAGGCCTCTGACTCATCTACTGGTACCTTAATGCCACTTGAGGGCAATTTATGTCACGCTAGATGTGGGGCAACCCAGCAATTGCCACAAAGCCTCTGACTCTCTCAGCCTGGTTGGCCTCATCTGTCTGGTACTGGATACATGTCAGGACACATCTGAAGATAGTGAGAGTGACGAGCTTGACACAACTGTATGCAGCTGATTGGGACACATTGCGCTAACCCCATTCTGAGCCCTGGTAAGAACAAATTGCATAGAAGTTGAAGGCCACTGACCTTCAAAGCCATTGGCATCTGGTGTCTACCCAAACAGCTGGAGGCAATCTCTGGTCCCATCATCTGCCATTTTGCTGTCACAGTTTTCCCAGAGAGGCGGAGCCTCCTTTGGCACTGGTCCTCAGGCATTTGGAGGTAGTTGGAGCAATGCCTATAGACTTTTACCACAGGGTAATGGCATCTTCTATGGATCCTGTCACCTTGCGCTCTGTGCTGGCCCTGCACCAATGGAGTCTACACCTCTCCTCCCAAAGATTTCTCTGTGGGATGCTGCCTGTGCTTAGTTGGCCTCCTGACCCTCCTGTCCTCTCTTTCTCCTCAGAAGACAAGTTACAACAGCTGAATATGCTATCCTCATTAGATCAGATGCCCAAGGAACTATGACTTGCAACATCATTGGCATCGCTGGATAGACCAGAATTTATTGCCCATGCCTAATTACCCTTGAGAAAGTGCCTTCTAGACCATTGCAGTCCCTGAAGTGTAGGTACACCCACAATTCTGATAAGAAGGGAGTTCCAGGATTGTGACTATGAAGGAACAACACTATATTTCCAAATCAGGATAGTGAGTATCTTGAGGGGGAACCTCCAGCTGCTGATGTTCCCAGATATCTACTGCTCTTGTCCTTCTAGTTGGTAGTGGTCATGGGTTCAGAATGTACTGCCTCAGGAACCTTGATGATTTCCTGTAGTACATCTTGTAGATATTACACATTCTTGATATTATTAATTGGTGGTGGAGGGATTGAACGTTTATGGAAGCTGTAGTGATCAAGCTGCTACTTTGTCCTGGGTAGTTTCAAGTTTCTTGAAAGTTGTTGGATGAGCTGCATTCATCCTGCAAGGAGACAGTATTCCATTACACTCTTGGCGTGTACCTTGTGGATGGTGGGCAGGCATTGGATTGGAGTGGGGTGGCGGTGAGGTGAGTTACTAACCATAGAATTCCTAGCTTTTGACTTTCTCTGTAGCTACTGTTTTTATGTGGTTAGTCAAGATCAGTTTCTGGTTAATGATGTTGATAGTGGAGCGATTGAGTGATGGTAATGCCATAGAAAGGTCATGGGGTCATGTGTAAGTCATCTCTTGTTGCAGATAGTCATTATCTAACACTTCTGTGGCACGAATGTTACTTGTCACCTCAAGCCTGGATATTGTCCAGGTCTCACTGCATTTGGACAATAATTAATTTTGGTCTTGTAGTAAGAGTAAGATTATTTTCTGTCTGGTCATGCCCCTGACTGTAGTTCCAGTATAACTCAATAAGTGCGTATGGCGTGAATGACTACCAAGCCATCATGTTATAAATTAAGCAACACATTTCTTCAAATAATGCCCTACCGATGGTGTTCCTCAAAATGTAAAAATCAAATTCTCTAACAAAAGTCAACCAGAAATTGTAGTGCAACACCAACGTGAATCTTATACATGCTTTACTCTGGTTTCTCTTGATCCTATAAATATTTTAGTGTCACAAATCAGACTCTAATGTGTTACTTTTACTTACCATACTGAAACTACAGCGGCAGCTCAATTTTCAGACCAATATGTTATCATATTAAACATTCTAATATCTGTCTGAGTGATAGATTATTTGTCAGCAGGAATACACTACGTGGAATTTCACACTTCAAGTACAGAACATTTCAGTTGACAGTTTTAAGATAAATTTTGAATGCCACATGCAGAAGATTCTTTATTCAGGTTCAAATAAGATTGTAGGCAATAGAGCAGAAAATATTCTGATAAAAGCTCTTTACCAAAATTGTAGATATTCGTCAACTAATAGAAAAAACATACAAAACCGAAAGCGATTAAAACGCAAGATATTCATTACAGGCTTCATTTAATGCTTGTTTACTGCCTGCCCAAATTAAGCCTGTCACAAAGCATAAACGACAAATCCTCCTTTTGGAAACAGAAAGACAAGAGGGAAAAACAACCATACACTGCAGGCTGCTAAAACAATTCACCTCTCAAAGACTAAATAGAGATAATTATCTGATTTGGAATATAGAACAGAGTATTCCATCAATCAGAATATCGGGCTAAATCAGAATCTAAGACAAAGTCTAAAGTGCACTGATTAGAAATGGTGTATTGTTCAACACATCCCCCAGCTCAGTAAAGAGAACTGTCTGGTTCTGTGCATGTCCTGTCTCATGCAGTTAATAACAAGCCCACTTCAAATAGAAAGTGAATTTTGTGTTTTGCAAGCAAAGAAGATTAGAGGTTCTTCCAGACCATAAAATCCTTCTGCCTGTGGATCTATCTTCCAGGCTGCGCTTGTCCAAGCAAAGTCAAATCTCTGAGCAGCTTAAGGCAGGCACAAAAAAAGTTCCTCCACTCTGTCAGGGAGATTATCCTGGAACTGAGTCCAAGTTTATTGATTAGCTTGGGTGCGTTGAAAATTATATACGAAGTGGAGACCTGCAAAGGAAGTCACCCAATTTCCCTCTATTAATTTACACCTAGAAGGACAAGTTTTTTTTCCAGATCTGTGCATCTGTCTACTTTCTAATATTAACGGTGCTCAAGAAGTCCTGATATTTGAGAAGTGCTAGGAAAATTGCCTCTTTTCTAAGTGATACAAAATCATATCCATTTTCTTTCTTGAAGGATGAGAGGTCTGATTCAAGCCCAATGTCTCAGAATTTAATATTTCCACTAATTGTACTCTGAGTTACAGTATTAATCTTATTTATTGGGAACATAAGAAAGTCAGAAGTGCCCACTGAAACAAGCATAACTTTTTATGTTTGACTCTGACATATTTCAAATTACCATCCATGTCTACAATTCTAACTAAATATGAATGTCCTCCTGTTTTTCTTCATGGTTCATTGTTTTCCATTCATACCTGACTATTTCAGAGAAAACTAGCTTTCCCAAGTGATATCCACAACAAAACAGAGACCAGCTTGGGAAAATTGCAGCAGTTTCCTCTCTCGCCTTTATAAATTGGCAGAACTTCCATTTGCTCCTTATCAGATAAATTCTAATGAACTACACCAAGAGTTCTCACTTCTTTGGACTTCATTGTATCTGGGAAGGCTGGAATACCCAGTGAGAAGAGTCTATCAACCTCCAAATGAGGAAATGTAGTTTCCACCCACTACCATGGGAAGGCAGGTGTCCAAGGGAGTCCAACAAATATACACCAGACTGATTCCTAGAAGGGCAGGACTGTCAATGAAGAGAGACTGGATTGACTGGACTTGTACTCAGTGATATTTGGAAGAATGTGAGCGGATTGTATAGAAGCATATAAAATCCTAATGAGAATGGACAGGCTACATGTGGGAAGAATGTTCCGATGTTGAGGATGTCTAGAACTAGGGGTCACAGTCTAAGCATAAGGGATGAGCCATTCAGGACTGAGATGAGGAAGAACTCTTTCAGTCAGTGAATTTTGAAGCTGTGGAATTCTCTACCACAGAAAACCATTGGGGCCAGTTCAAGAAGGAGCTGGACATGGTCCTTGCAGTTAAATGGATCAAGGGATATGGAGAGAAAATGGGAGTGGGATACTGAAAGTGCACGGTCAGCTGTGATCATATTGAATGGTGGTGCAGGCTCAGAAGGCCGAATGGCCTGCTCCTGTTTCTATTTTCTATGTTTCTATGCAGGTGAATTTCTGCTTGCATCCACCATGCCATCTTAATGAGGTGTCCTCATTAGCACTGGTGGAATTAGCACTGGAGGGCACCAAAGGGCACAATTTCCTTCTAACTTTGCAATTCAACAGTTTTTGACTTCAAAGTCTTGACCTATTTTCTCTGAATTTATTTTATGTGTCATATTCTTGCTTGTGACTCTTCATAATTGAAGATTTCAAAGGAGATGGTTGGGCGTGATTGAGAAAAAAAGAGCCAACACTTAATGGCTCACCGAGTCCATGTATTTTACCCTGCTAACCTACCTGAACTAAGGGACAACTTAGCGTGGCCAATGCACCTAACCTGCACATGTTTAGTTTGTGAGAGGAAACTGGAGCACCCAGAGGAAATCCACGCAGACATGGGGAGAATGGTCTAGTCACCTGAGGCTGCATTTGAACCTGAGTCTCTGGAGCTATGAGTCAACAGTGCTAACTACTTTGCCACTGTTTATTTTTATTTTATTAGTGAGCAGACTTAGCAGTGGCCAAGACCTTGCGGTGAATAGAGTTTGAGGAAATAGGTGCCATGTTGTTCAATCACACTGGTAACATTGATACAAGATCATTATTCAATTTACATTGAATTGAAGCATCTTTGAAGGAGGCAGCATATTGGAGATAAGCTAACGCTAGATAATAATAAATTAGTTGACTAACTCATTAACTTATAGTCTAATTCTTTTGAAATCACGCTTGGTATTTGATTATCTTCATTAAGAGTCATTTTATAAAGATTGGAAAACTAAAGTAAATGAGAAATCATTACAGTAAAGCTCAAATTTATCTTTTCTGTCTACACTTATTAGGTGCACACCTTGAAATAATTTTCCATCTTTCAGCTCCTAACTGGGATCGTTGGCCGTAAGATGCCTGTATTAAAAATTCAGGTGTAAAACATTCTAACCATGATAAGTTACAAATACAATGGCCCAGAAATAGTGTTATAAGGGCGGAGAGATGATAGGGTTAATTCCCATATTTTTCCACCTCTTGATGAACCATCATAAGTGTGTTTTAAAGAAGAAGTATTTTGACCCCTTGTGTTCTTTGGCTCTCAAGGATAGACAAAAAACAGAGGTTTAAATTAAAAAAAGAAATACATTTATTTTGTCAACATCCAAAATATAATTACAGCAGCACCCACTCGTTCATTCACAGAAAACATTTATTCACAAGAAAAGATGATTACAGAAGGTGTTGCATGTACTTACATTTATTAATGATCAGAAATGTCACTTTTACTATGAATTTCTGTGATAGTATTTGGAAGTACTGTAGGTTTGAGGATTCTCCCTTGGTTTATTGAAGTGCATGGAGGTTGGAAGCTTCTGCCGATTAACTCTCAGTGGCTTGCTGCTGTAGAAACAGGCTTTGCTCCAATCAAATTTGTAGTCGAGTTCATGGTGCAGTTACAATCTGCTAGTATAAGAATAGCCCTACTTATCTATCTATACTGAACTTCTAGATAGGGGCCATTACTTTTCTGGGTGAAACCTCTTTCCTCTGACTGACTGCCATGGACTGCTTAAGACCTGAGTCGATAAGGGCCCCAATCTTTTGAGGACTGGCAATTATGGTTAAATTGCCCCTCTGCTTCTACTTTACTGTGCCACACTGAAGCTCTGGAATGTCTGGCTCAGGCTTCTTATCCCAACTCCTTCAGTCCACTTACTTCCTGTACACACTGGGTTGTTGGAGGAAACCAAAGCACATTTCCTTTTTATAGCAATTTATGTTGTATTTTGGTAAATGTCCGTGAACACACTGAAAATCTATTTGTTTATGTGAGTGACTGAGTGAGTGGGTGAATGTGTAAGTGGAAAAGGAGGTGAGGTGGGTGAGGTAAATAGGTAAAGGGATAGGGGGACAGTTAGGTGAGATGATGTGTGGGTAGGATGGCAGCTGGGTAGAATGTAGAATGGTAGATGCCAAGTGGGTAAAGTGTGGATGGATAGAGTGGTGAGATTGGGGCAAGTCAGGTTGTGTGGGCAGATTTGGGTGTCAGGGAAGGAACGTCTGGGCAAAATTTTGGGCTAAGATCTGGGAGATTGGTGCGGGGTGGGGGAGAAGGTATTGGATGGTAAGGTTGGGTCAGGTCAGGTTGAAGGGAGTTCGGGCATTGGCGGGGTTCAGGATTAAGATTGGGTGACGTCGGAGAGTTGAGGGGGTAGAGCCGGGTGATGAGATTGGGTCAGTTCAAAATGGAAGGAGTCAGGTTCTCAGGGGATTCAAGGATGAGGTTGGATAAAGTCAGATTGGAGGAGTTGATGGAGCTCTTGACGGTGGTGGCAGCTCCTTTGTCCCTGTCGCACCTGCTGAGACTGCGATGACTAAGGAATGCCCATGCATGGCGCAGGATGATCCTGCCCAGACAGAGCTTGTGCATGCTCTGCCACCCAGAGGATGGCCACAAATTCTGCAAGGCTGTTTGGACATCAGAGTCAGCAAACTGCCTTCAATCCAGCTGCTCACTAAATTTGCTGCTGACACAAAGTGAGTAAGTTGTGAAGAGGACATAAGGACTGTAATTATACTGTGCAGCCCACCATGGGAATTCATAGCAGGAGGGACACAGACCATGCAAAGGTCCCTTGACTTTGGGCAGGATTTTCTGGCTTTTGGGTGATCGTGGCCAGAAAATTCCACCCGAGGAGTCTGCAAACGGACATAGATTAAATAAGTGGATAAAAAATTGCAAATGGAGTATAATGTGGGAAAATGTGAACGTGTTCACCTTGATGGGAAGAATATTATTTAAGTGGAGAAGGATTGCAGAACTTTGTGGTTGAGAAGGATCTGGATGTCTTGGTACATGAATCACAAAAGTTAGTATGCAGGTACAGGTAGTCATTAGGAAGGTGAATGGAATGTCGTTGTTTATTGCAAGAAGAAGGGAATATATAGGGATGTTTTTCTGCCATGGCACAGGGGCGAGGTGAGATCACAACTAGACTCCAATGTATGATTTTGTCTCTTGTTTAAGAAAATATATAATTGTATTGGAAACAATGCAGAGAAGATTTATTTTTGTGCCCAGCCATCTTCAGATGCTTCATTAATGACTTCCTTCCATTATAAGGTCAATATTGGGGGTGTTCACTGATGATTCATAAAGTTCAGCACCATCCTCAGGTACTGAAGCAATTCGTGTCCAAATGCAGTAAGATCTGGACAATATCCAGGCTTGGGCTGACAAGTGGCAAGTAACATTCACACCACACAAGTGCCAGACAATGATAATTTCCAATAAGTAAGAACTTAACCGTTGCCCCTTGACATTCAATGGCACAAACTTCACTGAATCGCCCACTATCAATATCCTGGCACTTGCCACGATCCAGAAACTCAACCCGACTGGCCATATAAATACTTTTTTTACAGGAGCAAGTCAGTGGCTCAGAATCCTGTGGTGATTAATTCACCTCCTGCTTCCTCAAAGCTTGTCCATATTTACAAGGCACAAGTTAAGAATGTGATGGAATATTCTCCCTTTCCTGGATGAGCACATCTTCATCTATACTTGAGGCTCAATACCATCCAAGACTAAGTAGCCCACTTGATGGGCACCCCATCCACAAGCATTCAGGCCCTTCACCACAAATGCACAGTAGGAGTAGTGTGTGCCGTCTCCAAGATACACAGCAGCAAATCACCAAGACTCCTTAGAAAGCACCTTCTAAACCCACAACCACTATCATCTGGAAGAATAAGGGCAGCAAGTACATGGAAACATCATTGCTTAATAGTTCTCCTCCAAGCCACTCACCATTCCGATTTGGAAATATATCACTGTTTCTTCACAGTCGCTGGTTCTACACAGCCTGGACTGTTGCAGTTCAAGAAAGCAGCTCACTATCACCTTCTCAAAGGAAATTAGTGAGGGACAATAAATGCTGTCCCAGCATTTGCCAACATCCTACGAATAAATGAAAAATTTTCCTCTCCAGGAGGCTGAGGAGGCAGAGGCATTGACTATTTTTAAGACTGTTAGATAGATTCATAGCTGACAAGGGAGTCAAAGGCTACTGAAGGGAAGAGAGGCAAGGAGAGTCAAGATCTTATCAAATACTGGAACAGGCCTTAGAGGCTGAAATAGCCTCCCCTAATTCATATATTTGTATGTTCTTTTTATTGTTGGACAGTGGACAGTGGTTAGCATGGCTGCCTCATAGCGCCAAGGACACAAATATGATTCGCAGCTTGGGTGACTGTCTGTGTGGAGTTTGCACATTCCCCTCATGTCTGCATGGATTTCCTTCTTTGTGCTCTGATTTCCTCCCACAGTCCAAAGATGTGCAGGTTAGGTTGATTGGCCATGCTAAATTGTCCCTTAGTTTCAGGGGGCCAGCAGGGTAAATAAATGGGGCTACAGAGATAGGGCTTGGGAACTGGTGCTGACTCAATGGGCCGAATGGCCTCTTTCTGCACTGTAGGAACTCTATAACTGTTAGGATTCTGATTGTCTCCTCATTATTCAGTTGAGAAAAACACTTCACTAATAACCTTTCACTCCCGGTTTGAAAGGTGTGGTATTGAATATCAAAGCAGGTTCATCTTCTTAAAATTCTCAATGAATCTCATCACCAACATACGACTGCTGAAGGACAATTACCAGGTGAAAATTAATCTTAATTTCAAGCACTATTCATCCCTTTCAATAATATTGAACATTGGTAATAACCTTGACATTTGCAGGGTTTTCAAAATTTAATATATATTTGAGCTGATATTGCTTTTAGCAAATAAATATTTAATAAGATGTCTTGCTCTGTTTCAAAGTCTCTTACAGTTGGACAAGAATATTATATTTATCTTCTTGTTAGCCCAGCTAAAATATAAAAACAGAAACTACAAATCACAAGTTACCAACAGAAGATTTAATCGAGTTGATCATGGAATTATAAATAATTCCTGATCATTTGACAGTACAATTTCCTATTCCTTTGGAGATGAGCTCTCTCGGGATATTGCACATTGTGTTAAAGACGTAACCCGCAGACCTGTCAAAATCATTAGTTGTATCTTAGAATATCCACAATTCAACTAAATTAATCAGGGGGAACAGAGCAGAAAGCTTGAGAAATAAGACAATACTTTCCTATGCCCAGAGATAGAAAGGCAGACAAAGAAAGAATGAGAGAGAAAGGTAGTGAGGATTGATTAAGGTCTGTTCCTTTCTCGCTGCAGTTATGTATTGGGTTGTGAGACGATGATTTATTTCTAGCTTTCTTGGATGAAATAGAAAAGGCAAAAGGAAAACCCTAAAAGACCTTGGCTTCTGGAAATTCCTGTATATTCAAATCTCTAACTGCTGCCAGCCTGCCAGACTTAGGTGGGATTGGCAATCTTTAGGTCATGTCATTAATGCAGTTGCAATTCATCACTTGGATGGATGCAATTATTTACAAACCACAGCATCAGCACTTAATGATGTCTTTGTAAGCTAGGATGAAAATAAAATGCTTTATACAAACATTTCTCAAGGTCAATCCATCAAGTAAGCAGACAGAAAAGAACTAGTTAGCAGTTACAAATGCCGTCTCCACCATAGATCATTTATGCTGGAAGTTTGGAAATTACAACATTTTGTATTTCCTCTCCCTTCACATTTATGTCTCTCGGCATGGATCATTATGTCTATAATTGAAATAACACTTTTTCCACATGGGAAAATTTCATTTAAATGTTGAATTAGCAGAGACAACGAACTCCAATTCATAAAATCATAGATAGCAGGAGGCTATTCAGTCCACCATAACTGTGCTGGCTCTTTGGTAGAACTACTCACATAAGCCCATTCTTCTCCTCTTTCCCCATAGTCCTACAGCTTTTTCCTCTTCAGATATTTATCCAATGTTTTATGAATGTTACTCTTGAATTTGCTTCCACCACTTTTTCAGATGGTGCATTCCAGATCACAATAATTACACAGTGTAAAAAAAAAATTCCTCCAGTCATCTCTGCTTTCTTTGATTAATCATTGTACATCTCTGGTTTCCAACAACCACAGCCATTTTCCTTTGTGCCAAGTATGATTATGAAAATATTTCTCCCTAATTTTCATTAATTAGGACTCCTTGGTCCTCACTTAGTCCAATGCTGGCTGATGACAAAGGTGGTCACTGTCACATCACTTCTGAAATTCAGCCTTTCTGTCTATATTTGGACAAGGCTACAATGAGTGGGCAAATTAGTCATGAGCAGTGATCGCATCATCATTAACAACTTCCATCACTTTACTAGTGATTGCGAGTTATAGACTGACGAATGCGGAGGGGGGGGGGGAGCAATGAATGGAATTGGATTTCTCATCGTATTTTGGGACAGGATATAACTGGGTGGTTCTCCACATTGTCAGGTGCATGCCAGTATTGTGGTAATAAGTACACTGATTGGCTAAGGTCAGGCTAGTTCTAGAGCATAAATGAGGTTAGGGCCCATAGCCTTTGCAGTATCCTGTAGCCATTTTGTGCCATCAAACGGAATGAATCAAGATGGCTGAAGATTAGCATCTATGATGTTGGGACTTTATGAAAAGGTTGTGATATATCATTGAATTAGCACTCCTGGTTGAAGATAATTGCAAATGCACTTATTTTAAGTTTTGCACTAAGGTGTTGTCATCCTCCCTCCCCCTGCCAATAATTGAGGATGGGGAGGTCTTCCTATTATTGTCAGTCACTACAGGATCTAGCAGGACAGTGGGGCTTTGGTGTGATCTCTTGGTCGTGGGATTGCTTAGCATTAACTATAGCATGCTGCTACCTTTTGTTTAGCATACATGCCCTGCCTTGTAGCTTAAACAGTTTTTAACCTCATTTTCAGGTGGAAAAATGCTTCTCTTAACATGTTGTCTAATGCTCCTCGTTGAAGAAAAGTTTTTCTATTGGTTTGAAAGTAATGGTGGAGTGATAGAGCAGGGGTCCAATCAGCCCAGTGGCTCTATTCTGATTCTCTCTAGCAGCAACTCAGCTCGCCCCACTGTGCTGCAATTTCCCCATAGTCCAGCAAATGTTTCTATTCAGGTAATTATCCAATTCCCTAGTGAAAGCCATTATTGAATCTGCCTTTACCTACCCTGAGCTAACTATTCCAGAAGCTAACTATTTGATGTGTAAGCAAATTTTTCCTCATATCACATCTGGTTCATTTGCCTGACACTTTAAATTGGCGTCCTGTACTTCTTGGCCTTTTTTAAGGGCGCCCCAATCTCTGACTCAAATAGAAGGCCCCCTTACCCCCACATCACAGACATCGATTCACCTCCTCTCAAGCATTGGAGTACCATCGCCCGCACAATACCATAAATATCAGAACAGTCCTACCATCTCCACCCACCTCCATACTCCCCAACCCTGCCAAACAGGTATCAGGGCTCTCTTGTCCCCCTACAAGCATTGGGGCTCTCCCCGCCTCTTCCTGTCACCCAGGGCACCGGGCTTATGGTCTACAGGGCTGCAGTGCTATTTAACCCCTATCATTGGTCAGAATAAGGGACAACATACATCCGACACCTGCAATCGCTGGAGAAATATCACCTGCAGTGCCTCTACAGAACTCAACAAGTTCAATAGCAGGATAGATGCTTTAATATCAGTGCCCTCTCTCAGTTTATGTGAACTTAGTTTCTCCTCTGCCTCACTGGTCCTGGCCACTAGTACCTCTCCATTGCCTCTGGGCATCGTCATATGCCTGTGGCTGATTGTAGACCTGGATCTGCTCTGTTCTTGTCACAATGTTGCATTCAGCTTCTTGCGGCTTGATTCGAGACATTGCACAGATCTTGCTGAGGCTGGCCTGTCTCTCCTAGTGCCGGCGGCCGTTGGCCAGCGCAAACCTATTGGCCTGCTTGGCTCCTTGCGGTTTGATTCACAAATCTCAACAACTTAATCGCTTATCTTGTGGCCAGCCACCACACATCTCCCTCATTTCTCACTGTGGTCTCATGCACATGCACCTGAACATTACCGGTTCTCCCATGCTGTCAGACTCACCAATCAGAGAGCTGATAGATACATTTATATTTGTTTGAATCTATCAGCAAATACAGTCATCAGCTTCCAACTGGATGTCCGGTGCCCTGGCCCGATACAGACATTGGTTGGGGCCCTATACCTAGGCACAGTGTGTTTCATTTTAAACCTGCCTTGGCTGGGTTAGTAATCCAGAGACCCAGAGTAATCCTCTGGGGGCCTGTGTTCACATCCCAACATGGTAGATGGTAAAATTTGAATTCAATAAAAATCTAGAATTAAAAGTCTAATGATGATCATTGTGATTGTACAGTGTCTTTACGAACTGTATTAATAGCGTATTTCTTGCGAGGGGCATGTTTAAAATTCAGCTGCTTTTCATAGTCTGGCAAAGGCAGCTCAAATGTTGAGAATGCAGGATAACAACTGATTGTAGCTAATTGTGTGTTTGTCTAAACAGAGTTAATGAATTTCTGTTTACTTAGGTTTCTGTCAGGGTTTCAGAGTATGACTTTGATTAGGTTGATTGACAAGAGACAGAGTCATGTTGCTAACAGGAGGAGCTAAACTTGTAAGGAAGATACACAGTTTCTCTTTTATTTTAAAACAGTTAGTTTCTGTCTTGAAAGAAGCAAGAGGCTGATATTTGGAGCTGTCAGAAGATAGATATCTTTCTCTAAGCAGAGATTTTTAAAAAGCTCTAGTTAACAAATACAAGCAAATAAGCCTGCATGTTGCTAACTGATCTTGAAGAGGGGTTTAAGTCTGTAAGAGGAATATTGCTTAAATTAGAAATCATAGGGATAGCTTCACAGTTGACAATTGTATATTGTCACGTTTAATTATTGTTAAATTGTTAAATGTTAAACTAATTCATTTGTTATAGTTAACTGTATTGTTAAATAAAATTTGTTTGGATAAAAGTTTTCTAGTGCATCAGTAGAATCACATCATGTCATCATTAATGTCAAAATAGCAAATACCTGGAGTCAAATCTAACTTTACACTATACTTGGGATCTCTGATCTCATATTCTAATGCCACTAACCCATTATCAATTGTTGTAAAACCCATCTTTTCACTAATGATTTTAAGAGCATGAAGTCTGCCTTTCTAACCTGGCCTGGCCTACAAGTGACTCCAGACCCACAGAAATGAGGGCAATGTTACTATAATTTGGCAAAGTGTTGGTTTTGGCTAGAAAATAAAGCACATTTTCTCCATTCCCCCCTGTCCCTAGGTCACTTGCGATCAGAGCTGGCATTCATCACCTCCCCCACCTGAAATCAGAGCCCACAATCAATGCAGGCCTGCTCCTCACCCCCCATCCTCAATAGTAAATGCTAGCACCCACTCCCCAAATACCAATGCTGATATCTCCTTCCATTGCCTCTGAACATTGCCAGCATCATCCCTTCCACCAGTGCCCATACTAAAACAGCCATCATCAGCATCCCTGACCTCATGTCTGCTCCTTACATGGCCACAAATAAATGAATCCTCCCCCTCCCCAGTATGGCCTACCCCAGTCAATGCCCCCAGCATAAGTCAACACTTATAGCACTTCCAAGTCATTGCCTGGAAATGTCACTTTCCCTCAAGATTTATATACATCTTTAGGCTCCTGGAGGGACCCTTGTGACATATTCAGGTCTGGGTAAAATTGTTGTGAACCGTGCTAATATAACGTCACATTGACTCGATACTAAAGTATGGTGCAGGGTCAGTATCTGGCTGGAGGGGTGGCCAAATGTACTCAAATTTATTGAAATTACATCGCTGGTGATAGGCAGTGAAAATCAGAAATTGCGATCTGGTCAACGAGATTCAGGACCTCCAGGTTTCACGAGATCTTGGGATCTCTGCCATTTCCGTGCACAGTGATCATGGACTCAAGAGCATCCCCAGTGTGGTTAATTCTTAAATGCCCTATGAAATGGCCTACCAAGCCACTCAGTTCAAAGGGCAATTAGGGATGGGCAGTAAATACTGGCCCAGTCAGTGATGCCCATGAAACATCAACAAATTGAAAAAAAATTACAGGTTGGCCACACATGCACATTCCAGCTGGAATTTTACTGCCTTGCACTGACCACCCCCCCACCCGCCCACCCGCCACGGGTCCCCCTGCAACTCTGGGACGGGAGATGCTTATAGAATAGAAATCTCCGCGGACCTTGGGTGGAATTTTATGATCTTGCCCAAGCGATGCTGTAAAATCCCACCCTCCATGTTTCCAACTCTTGAGTGGAACTCAGATGCAGGCCTTCTTACTCAGAGTTGTAGTGATATTACCTACTAGGCCACATGACCTGATTTTTTCTCAAGGCATTGGATCAGCAAAAAAAATTCACAACACAGTGGTAATCACCTAATTTGTTGCCATTTTTGAAAATACTTACATGCTGCAAACTATTTCAAACTTGAGGGAAAAGAAGTTATACAATTTTTCCACTGTTTTCATGCAGCCTAATGGGGAACAAGGTGAGTAGAAATTGTGCTCATGCTATGTGATAGTTTTCCCTCATGCCTTAGTGATAACTCTAGGCTCACATGTGAGTATGATAGAAATACGCATCACTGACTGAAGGTGCTATTGCTACACAGCAAACTAATAGGATGGCACAGTGGCACAATGGTTAGCACTGCTGCCCTACAGCACCAAGGACCGGGTTCTAATTCCAGCCTCGGGTGACTATCTGTATGGAGTTTTCACATTTTTCCCGTGTCCACATGGGCTTCCTCCAGGTACACTGGTTTCCTCCCACAGTCCAAAGATGTGTGAGTTAGGCTGATTGGCCATGATAAACTATCACACAGCATGACCACAATTTCTACTCACGCTGTTCCCCATTAGGCTTGGTGTCAGGGGAGATTAGGGTCTGTAAATATAAGGGGTAAACACAGTGAGAAGTCTGACAACACCAGGTTTAAGTCCAACCGATTTATTTGATTGACCTGATGAAGAGCACAGCCTTGAAAGCTTGTGAGTTTACTATCAAATAAATTGGTTGGACTTAAATCTGGTATTGTCAGACTTCTTACTGTGTTTACCCCAGTCCAACGCTGGCATTTCTACATTAGTATAAAGGGTTACAGGGATGGGACATGGCTGAGATTGTTGTCGGTGCAGGTTCAATGGGCCAAATGGTTTCCTTCTGTTCTGTAGGTTTTATTATTCTATGATTCAAATAGGGCAGCACATAACCAAGAGACAGTATATTGGCCAAATGGTGCCAGCAGATTTGATGTAAATAAAAGACATTTCCAGAAAGGATAAAATCTCAGATTAATTTCATGATCATTTTATAATTTAGGTATTATTTTAATTAGTATTGTCTGCATAAGAAAAATCCCGTATCTGTGGAGAAAGTTGCAAGTGAATATTGAAGTATTCCTATTTATGTTGACTGAGGAAACATCTTATAAAAATGTTCAAAATGATAAAAGGATGAAACAATATCTAGAGATAGATTACTTCCCTAGGTTGGTGAATCGAAAACAACAGACTGTCATCTGAGGATAAACATTAAATAAATAATGGAGAGTGATGAGAAAAATATCTTCTTATGCAAAAGATGATTAATTATCAATTGATTGTAACCTTCATAGCATTTTAACACAACGTTAAAGGGTGCAAGGAAAAATGAAAAAATGGAACTGTACGTGTACATTATTAAAGCACAAAGTGGTTTCCTCTTACACTAAACTTTATATTTCTGTTTTATTTTTAAACAAATGGAGCGGCATGGTGGCACAGTGGTTAGCATTGCTGCCTCACAGTACCGTGGACCCGGGTTCAATTCCGGCCTTGGGTCACTCTCTGTGTGGAGTTTGCGCTTTCTCCCCACATGGGTTTCCTCCGGGTGCCCTGGTTTCCTCCCACAGTCCAAAAATCGATGGTTAGGTTGATTAGCTACGCTAAATTGACAAAAATGTAAGGTTGATTAGCTATGCTAAATTGACCTTAATGTCAGTGGGATTAGCAGGGTAAATGAGGATTATGGAAATAGGGCCTGGGTTAGATTGTAGTTGGTATAGATTCGATGGGCCAAGTGGCCTCCTTCTATACTGTAAGAATTCTATGAAATCGGGACAATAGTTCTGGAATCTTGGCAACATCAAACCATTTGAAATTAGTTGCTTATTGACAATATAACATCCATACCAAAGTTAATCAGTCCAAAGATGTGTGGGTTAGGTTGATTGGCCATGTTAAATTACCCCTTAGTATCAGGGTGGTTAGCAGAGTAAATAAGTGGAGCTATGGAGTTAGGGCCCGAGTGGGATTATTGTCAGTGCAAGCTCAATGGGCTGAATGGTCTCCCTCTGCACCATAGAGATTCTATGATTCTAACCCATGGAATTATTTTTGACAGTTTGGTGGTAGTGGAATATTATGTGTCACTTTTTAACTTATTTTCTCCCTCTTGCATGACTTTAGGCTTCCAGGGAGATTCTGTTCAAGGTTTTCACATGATCCTATTGATTAGTTAGCTCACATTTCTGACTGGTTTCCTTTTGGCATCAACGGTAATATCAGATGGTAATGCTGTGCTTGGGTGCATTGGCTTTTGTGTAGTTTGGATTCTAACTTCCTTGAAATAATTCTATGGATTGATGTTGATTGAATCATGCATCAGACCAACAGTGATGAGAAATCACATGAAAAGTTTCTAATGTGACTGAGAAAGCTGGATAGATCTCAGGGATGTGTACCAACCTTCCAGCTTTGAATATAGGAGAGCCCAGTTCCCATAGCATCAGCACATACCTTCTCGATTTCCAATGGCTCTGGTATAGTTGCCCTCCATTACTAGCACCTGTTAACTGAAAAAGTGGGAGTGGATGTTAAGATCTAAAATTGTTAAACTCTGTGTTAAATCCAGAAGGCTGTTAAATGTCTAATAGAAAGATCAGGCCTTGTTCTTTGAGCTTGCATTAAGCTTGATTCTCTAACATTTTCCAGTTCTGGCAGAAAATTGTCAGGGTGTTATTTTGGGTGTGAGTTTTTATCACCCCCCCCATCTGCGACTCTTTCTATGGGGATGTAGACAGTCTGCCCTTGGACACAGGCAGAGTTTTCTGGTCCTGCACCCGTCAACAGGTTTCATATTGTTCGCACCCTCTGGGTTACCGTAGGGAAGACTGGAAGATTTTAGCTGTTACCTCTGTTTTGCCTTCCATAATGCTGGCAAACAAGCCTTCCAGCATTTTCTATCATTATTTCAGATTGGCACTTGCAGTTTTTTTTTAAGAATTAAAGAGCTTGATATTTCAGTATGTTGTCTTATAAATGCCCCCTCCTCAGAAACTGGACAAAAGAGGCACCAGTAAAAAGCAGTTCAGGATTTCTCCCCTAGCATTCTGTCCAAACTGCTTGTCCCTGAGATACTTAAGATAAAGTGGCCATGAATATTTCTATTACTTGAAATGTAAGGAAAACAAGATTTCTATTGCAGATCCACAGGAAACAGCTCTAACAGGATAATGGTGATCTTTAAGAAAAAGATATTTCAGGACAGGCTAAGTCGACAAGGGCAAAAGGTGGATGATCCAAAGCATGGGATCCTTCATAATTAGGGACATAGAGAAGATGCTGAATTAAAAAAAAAAGAGGGTGTGTGATCCACATCAGGTGAATTCTTCCAGATGAAAATCTGTCACTGGGACTTCCCTGCCCTGCTATGGCAGGACTTCCCATGGGAGATCTGGCAATCCATTTAAATCTCTGTTGACTTTGGTAGGATTGGAAGATTGCACCAGCAAGAGGCGGGGATGGGGGCAGGCACAAAATTCACTCTGTAAGTTGAGAGGGAAAGTGTAGTGGAAAATAATATGAGCAAAAAATATAGATGAGATTCATTTTTTCATTCTTTCCTGTGATGTGAGCATCACTGGCTAGGCAATTTATTGCCCATCCCTAATTCCCTTTGAGAAGATGATAGTGAGTTGCTTTTTTGAACTGCTGCAGCCCCTAAGTTGTAGGTACACGTACAGTGCTGTAAAGAAGGGAGTTCCAGGACTTTAACCCAGT
Organism: Sphyrna mokarran; assembly: GCA_024679065.1. NCBI lineage: Eukaryota > Metazoa > Chordata > Chondrichthyes > Carcharhiniformes > Carcharhinidae > Sphyrna > Sphyrna mokarran. Next base: position 42,934,258 of record JAGIQG010000015.1, read on the forward strand.
GACAGTGGAGGAATGACGATATTTTCCAAGTCAGGATGATGTGTGGCTCAGAGACACACTTGCAGTTGTTTATGTTCCCATGCATCTGTTGTCCTTGTCCTCAGTAGAAAATGTCATAGTTTTGGAAGGTGCTGTCAAAGGAGCTTTGGCCGTTGTTGAAGTACATCTTATTAATGTTACGCACTGTTGCTGCAAGTCAGTGGTGGAGGGAGTGAATGTTTAAGTGTTAGATGGAGTAACGATCAAACAGTTGCTTTGTCCTGGATGATGTCAGGCTTCTTGATGTTGTTGAACCTATACTCAGAAAGGCAAGTGATTTCATCACATCCCTGACTTGGGTCTGGCGAATTGTCCAGTACAGGATTCCTCACCTCTGACTCACTGATGCAAGTACGGTATACATACATAACTAGTCCAGTTCAGTTTTGTTGTCAACTTCTACCTCAAGGATATTATTGGCAGGAAATTCAGCAATGATATTTGGAGAAGTTAACAGAGGTGAGCCAACATGGATTTATAATTCAGATTTTTGATGAACTAACAGAGAATGTCGATGAAAGGAAAACGATGAGTGTTATTTATATGGATTTTAAGAAAGCATTTAACAAAAGTATCATCTAGTATTGATTAATATACTTAAGGTTTATGGAATAGTAAGTGCCATATCAGCCTGGATTAAAAATTGGCTTAAAGCAGAAAATAGTGAATGGTGGTGAATATTAGTTCTTCAGAAAGGAGGATCAAAGCTAATACCTGATGTTCAGTTCTGGAACAAGTGCTCTTTATCATGTGTTTAAATGACTTGGCTTTGAAACACTGTGGAAGTTCAAAATCTACTAATGAGACCAAATCTTTAGCTGTAGCAGACAATGACCGGAATATTTTGGCAGGACAAACTGAGGCAGTAGTTAGCAAAGCATATGGCATTGCGGACTACATAAAAAAATGCAAGTGAATACAAATTCAGAGGAGTAATGTGCAACCTTTATACATCTCTGACTAGGCCATATTCCACGCAGTTCTGATCGCCTTACTTCAGGAAGGATGTGAGAGCTTTTTAAGGGGTCCTGATGAGATTACCCAAACAACTGGGGGTGGCATTATGGTTATTACTGCAGCCTCATAGTGCTGGGAACCTGGGTTCAATTCTGGCCTTGGATGATTGTTTGTATGGAGTTTGCACATTCTCCCAGTTTGCAACTGTTGGTTTTCGTCCCTAGAACTATGACTGGCATTGATTGAGTTTGATGATGGCCTCGTGTGTGCTTCCCACACATGTGGTTTCGGTGCCTGTGATGTTAGAGTCAGTGATGTTCCAATAGGCTTCCTGGATCAGAAAATGGTGCAGATGAAATAAAGGCAGAAGGAGGGATGGAGTGTGTCTGCTGGATCAGAGAGTGAGCTGCTGAGTCCCGGAGGGATTGCAGTCACTGTGTTTACTGCTTATTGGACTTGAGCAGAAACACTGATTAGCTTTGCATAAATGCTCTGTTTTGCAATTTGATGGTTGAGTCATAGTGGGTGAAAAAATAAATCTTCAACTGTAAACTGTCAACAATTCTATATCCTTTTCTCTTAAAGAAATACTGTTTTCAACAATAAAATTGGGAATATTTAAGCAGATTGGGTATCAGGTAAGGATTTACTGAGTTTGTGTGTACCTTGAGCTGACTCTCAGGGCAAACTATTTCAAACTGTGACTGTAACGCTCCAGAAATAACAGGATTGTGTTATTCGAGATTTTCCTTTCGTTCTCCTTACCTCATGAAACGTCAGCAACAATTTCCTGTTCTGATCACGAGTATGCTTTATATACCAATCTGAATCTGCATTTCAATTTATGAATAATTATGTAAAACAGCCAGTCCACAAAATATGACTGCTGTTAGCATATTGCTACCCTGCTGAAATTAGCATTAGTTGTGAACCATTTTAAACAGATAATTAACACTTTGTTGATAAAAACTTGTCCCATTGTGTCTCCTTTATGACCATTAGTGTTTTATGCACGTATTGGTGTTAATTGTAATCAGTTTCCTGAAGGTTTTGTGTATTCTGATTAGATTGCAAAGTGTTCAACCAACTATTATCTGAACAGTCCTCATTTTAAAATAGAGGAAATCATTTTGACATTTCTTGTTAGTTAATATGTCCCTTACATTTTGTAAAGGGAAATGAAATGATTCAAAACTATAAAAAGAGCTTGTTCCCCTTCAAATTCTATTGTTACAGTTTCATCTGGTTGCGATATCCACAAATGCAACATAGGACAGACATCCTTCATGTAACATTATCAGGCACAGCAATCTGCTTAATCCTTGCAAGCATTTTGCTCACGTACATCTCCCATTTATGCAACATAGTAACTGTGTAAATGAGGTCATGTGTTGTTCATACATTTACTCAGTGCTAGACCAGTTTGCATTGAAACAATCAAACCTGTTTTCTTTATAAAAACGTTTTGTTTTACATTTACAGAAAACACCAGCAAACAGCATGCTACTAGGCCAGCTAAGTGTTACCTGACATTTTCTGTTTTCATCTCAGATTGCAAACATCCATAGTTTTTGCATTCAGCACCCCTCCCTTTCCCCCCCCCCCAGCCCCCATTCCATCTGAAAATATTTGTGCTAAAATACTGCCATCAGTTCTGGATTGGGTGTGATCCTGCCAAAGTAGAATCTAACAGTGAAACAAAACTCCTTTGATTAAATATTGGGAAGATAGCAGCATTGAAAATGCGAAGGTTTTCACACTATCACAAAAAGGAAGCTACTTGGAGGCTGGTTAAATAATGCAATTCTATTTTGATTAGCTTCTGATAACTAAATAAGTTAATGGCTATGAATGATTCAAACATGAACTATGGACTTTTCTGTGATGCTCCACATTATGAACAACTCACCCCCCCCAAAAAAAAATTATTCTTCATATAATGGTGGCACAGTGGTCAGCACTGCTGCCTCACAGTACCAAGGTCCCAAATTCAATTTTGGCCTCTGTGTAAAATTTGTACATTCTCGCCGTACCTGTGTGGGTGTGCTCCAGTTTCCTCCCAGAATCTGAAGATGCACATGTTTGGTTACTAGCCATACTAAATTATGATTGTGGAGAAGCCAGCGTTCGATTGGGGTAAACACAGTAAGAAGTCTTACAACAACAGGTTAAAGCCTTCATCATCAGAATAGGAGAAGAACTGCTCCTTCATCATCATGATGAAGGGACAGCGCTCCGAAAGTTAGTGGCTTGTGCTACCAAATAAACCTGTTGGACTTTAACTTGTTGTTGTGAGTCTTCTTACCATGCTAAATTGACCCTAATGTCAGGGGGACTGGCAGGGTAAATATCAGGGGTTACAGGAATAGGGCCTGGGTGGGATTGTAGTTAGTACAGACTCGGTGGCTAAATAGCCTGCTTCCGCATCATAGGAATTTTTTGATTCTATGGCACTATAGATTATGTGGAGTGAAATGGATGAGGAAAAGCAGTGATGGTTAATCTCATGAAATACAATTTTCTATTATACTTGATTAAGTCTACCTGATTGTTAGAGGAAGGAGGGAAGCTGCATAAATTACATTTATGTTTGACACCTTAATTCCATGTTTCAATGCAAAATTTTGAGCCCTATTGTATATTTATCTGAAGAAATTAAAAAGAGGTTGGCTCAACACTCCTGTGATACATCAATGTCCCCATAAAGCACAGCATAAAGGTTTTGAAATGAACAAAAAATTTAATTTTAAGGAAACTGATAACAACAAAAAAAAGAAGCCAATGCAGAATAATTTTCAAAGAGAACACTGGTTGCTGGAATCTTGGATTCTCAGCTGCATTTGCCGTCACGAAAAATAAAAGCTTCTTCTTCTCTAACTTTATAATCTGATATTCAAACCATCAATAATGTATTATACAAAGTCTCCCATTAAAATAACCAAGTCTCCGCACAGGGTTTCAGGCAATACATGACATTTTAAATTCCATAAAGGATGGCTGCAATTGAAGATCTGTTGATATTGGTCTGGGCCCCTATTTGTCTGCCGCCAGGTTTAGTCCTGGGGAAAAAAGAATGCCCTGCATCAGCAAAATGAATCTTTTAAAACAATCAGATTCAATATATGTTAAGAGAGATATTATGCTCATTTGATTCTTCAATTGATCTGAAATAATGGTAAGCCCAAAGGTTTTCGCAGCTTTCTGTTATTTGCCATCTCAAGTACTCAGGAGTTTTCATTCCGCAGTCTGCGGAAAAACAGGGAAGAAAATAATCCCAATTTCCCCCCCTTAAGCAATGATACAATTTGATAGATTCACTGGTTGGCTGGATTGGCCATGATAAATTGCTCCTTAGTATCCCAAGATGTGTAGGTTAGAGAGAATTAGTGGGGTAAATATGTGGTGTTACGGAAAATGGGCAGAGAGAGGGCCTGGATAAGATGCTCTTTCGGAGAGTCAGCGCAGACTTTATGGACCAAATGGCCTCCTTTTACACTGTAGGGATTCGGGGGTTATTCTCCCATCTCGCTGCGCTAAGTGCTCTGCCTCCTGGGGTGGGGGTCTGCCAGGGTTGAGTGGGATCATCATTGCTGGGGAGGGGTGGGGCTGGAGATCAGGTGATCTGGGATGGTGCTGGAGGAGAGGAGATGTGGTTCGGCGCTGGCTCGGGAATGATTGGGGGTGGGCTTAGGCGCTATCATGCCATAGGGGGATTGGAGACATCAACACTGCGCTTTCCTGGGCTGGCCAGTGATTGAGCTGGCCAGCAAAGAAGGAGTCTGACAGTTCAGAGCCACTGTGCGTGTGCAAATGCCTGAATTGTCAGCCTTCTGGAGTGGGAATAGGACCCAGCACCTGAAATCTAATGATATTCATGCTGGTGGCCTCTGCATTGCACAGAGTGTAGGAGATTTTCGTGTGAATTCCCACTGTAAAAAAAGCATGATTTGCCCCACTTTTCCTGCAAATTTGATACTTAGAACATTTTTGGGAGAATTCCGGCCTAAGGAAAACAAAAGGCAAAGTGAGGACCATTCCATTCTGTGCGAAGGATTGTGTACTGCCTCACCACAGTTAATTGTGTGCTATCTGGCAAACCACTACAGGATCTAAATTCCAAAGAGAAGAGGAGGAAAAGACTTAATCATGTTGTTTCTTGGTGTTTGAAAAAAGGTTGCATTGAGCTGAAAAGGATTCAAATTGCTTTTTTAAAAAATTCTCATTTCATTTAAATTTAAGTACATACAAAATACCATTCAAACTCGCCTGTGGTCCTGATTTTATTTTTCTCAGAGCTGAAAGTACCTGGCTCAATTTATATTTTGAGTGAATGGAACATAGGAAGAGATGATTGAATGCAAACTTAATTAAGCATTGGAAAATGAAGGCATGTGAGCCAACAACCATAGATCAGTCACTACCAATCAAATATAAATAAATGAGTCAAAGTGTTATAGCCACCAGATTTCGGCCCAATTGGCACTCTAAATTTTCCTGCTGCAACCCGCAAATTTTCTGGAGGGCCCAGTTGGGAGAATTGTTTGTTGGCCATTTTGTGAGATTCGCACATGCCCTCCCAATGCATGTGTGTCTTCCAGAGCCAGGGAACAGTCGCCAACTGGACTGCGCTGGGAGGAGAGATAAGTGATTTAAATGTGTTTTTATTGTATTTTAAATCTATTTTGCACGTGATTATCAGGCCTGGCATGGAACTTGTAGGGCCCGATAACATTCCAGTGGGGTTTAAAGTATCTCCCCATGTTTGGGGAAACTAGCAGGAGACCCACTGAAGTGCAGTTGGGGCCCCTCAGGGAATCAGCTAGCAGTGGGCGCTGCTTCCTGGACATGGGTACCCTGGCAGTGCCAACCTGTGCCCTCTGACACTGCCCAGGAAGCACCTTAGCACTGCCCACTTGGCATCAGGCAATCCCAAGGATCCCTATGGGTGATCAGTGTGACTGGGAGGTGGGGGGGGTGGGGGGGGGGTGTGGTGTCCCACTGCCACTCTGCGTTGCGATTATTTTGAGCTGAAGGGAGGCCAGCAATTTGAGCTGGCTTTGGGGGAAGGGAGAAGGCGGTGGTGTCCTGCTGGGGAGGGGGTATCTGCTTCTCAGTGCGGGATCTGACCTAGGAGGAAGGATCTGACTTGGGGTGGAGGGTCAGCACAGGAAGAGGGGTGTGGAGGGGACTGCCACTGCCGGAGAGGTTGGGCTAGACATCAGGGCGCTCTGGGATTGAGGGGGTCAGGTCTGGCCAAGGAATGGTCATGGGGGCTGCACTCAGACCTTGGGGGGGCATAGAGGCTGGCACTGTGGGAGTCCCAGACTGGTCAGTGATTAAGCCAGCCAGCAAATGGATAAGACTAACAGATCAGGGCCACTGCACATGTGCAGAGTTCCGGAGCTGTCAGACTCCAGCGTGAATAAGTCCCGCCCACTGGGTTTTTAATGATATTCATGGTTATGACTTTTGCATTGCACAGAATAGGGAGATTCGGGTCTGAAGTTGTGAAAAAACAATTGTGACCAAGATCAATTTTCTCATCAATTCAGCACTTTTGGGGGAACCCCCCCCCCCCCCATCCCCCCGGGAGGTTGTCAGCTCTCAGTGCTGCCATTTTCTATCTCTGGGCGCAACTCTAATGGTTAGCTATCGTGGTTATGCTGCTGCCTCACAATGCCAAGAATCCAGATTCCAAGTCCGGCCTCGGGTAACTGTCTGTGTGGAGTTTGTATGTTCTCCCTGTGTCTGCGTGGGTTTCTTCCGGGTTCTCTGGTTTCCTCTCACAGCCCAAAGATGTGCAGGTTAGGTGGATTGGCCATGCTAAATTATCCTTAGTGTCCCAAGATGGGGTTAGGGGGATTAGTGGGATAAATACATCAGGTTGTAGGGATAGGGTGGAGAAAAAGGCCTAGTGGGTTGCTCTTTTAGAGAGTCAGTGCAAACTTGATACACTGAATAGCCTCTTCTGCACTGTGGAAACTCTATAATAATTCTACAAAAGGTTTCCCCAATGAAAACCTCAGTGTTGTTCTTTGTGATAAAGTAGTCCCTTCAAGAGTCATGTGATCAGGCCTGCCCATATGGAAAGGTAATGCTGGATGCCAAACAAATTAGGTGCAAGAACATGCATACAGGGTCAGGGAGGAAACTCAGTTGGAGCCAGGGAGAAGTGGAGAGTAGATGTGCTTTTAGTTCTATTAACCCTTGTTTGTATGTTAGCTTTGGCAATAAACCATTTGTAACTTTAGCCACAAGGAGTTACCTGTGAAGTTATTACAATTTTTTTGGCGGAAGAATAAGAAAACACTGATTTTGTAATGGCACCAAGGTGATCGTACACCTACACTTGCAGCCAAAGCTTCACACAAAAATGAACCAATCTTCAACTCTTCAGAAGATTGACGTTTGCAAAGGCTATGATTCATTGAGGAATGTGTGAAAGAGATGACTTGGTGAGAAGCTCCTTCGGGAGTAAGTGGAGTGATCAGCAAGTTTGCAGACGATACAAAGATGGCTGGACTTGCGGATAGTGAGGAGCATTGTCAGGCGATGCAGCAGGACATAGATAGGCTGGTAGCTTGGGCAGATAGATGGCAGATGGAATTCAATCCTGATAAATGTGAGGTGATGCATTTCGGGAGAAAGAATGTAGGGGGGAGGTATATGATAAAGGGTAGACCTATTAAGAGTATAGAAACGGGGGTGCAGGTGCACAAGTCTCTGAAGGTGGCAGAGCAAGTGGAGAAGGTTGTGAAGGAGCATATGGTATGTTAGCCTTTATAGGAAGGGGTATAGAGTACAAGAGCTGGCCTTTAATGTTGCAGTTGTATAAAACATTGGTTAGACCTCATTTGGAATATAGTTCTGGTCGCCTTACTACTGGAAGGACGTGGAGACTCTGGAGAGAGTGCAGAGGAGGTTTACCAAGATGCTGCCTGGTATGGAACGTATGAGTTACGAGGAGAGGTTAGGCAAACTGGGACTGTTTTCCTTAGAAAGATGTAGACTTAGAGGAGATCTAATAGAGGTGTACAGGATTTACGAGGGTATAGATAGAGTAAACAGGGTTAAGCTTTTTTCTAGGATGGACTCAAATAGCACGAGGGATCACTGGCTTAGGGTGAGGGGGGTAAGGTATAATTTGGATGCTAGAGGGAGTTTTTTCACACAGAGGGTGGTGGGGATATGGAATGTGCTGCCAAATAAAGTGGTGGAGGCAGATACTCTGGAGTTATTTAAGAAATACTTAGTTGGGCACATGAACAGAATGGGAATGGAGGGGTATAGAAAACTGATTTAAAATAGGGATCATGAGCCTTGGGAGTCCCTGGGAAGTGTGTAAATAGATGATGATATTGATGTACTTGTTTTTATCCTGCAGGTGCTTTGGTCCACCTTTTTGTCTAACGAGGGGCATACACGCAATAGGTCGTGGGAGGGCTGCTCCTGGATTTTTTTCGAGAGTATCCTAGTGCTTCACGTCGTTAGTGTACGCTTGACCTGGACCATTTGATGGGCAACACGACAGCTCAGTGACTATCGCTGTGCTGTGCAGATACATGGATTTGGGCCTCTGTCTGTGGGAGTTTGCGCATTCTCCCCGTGCTTGCATGGGTTTTCTCCAGGTGCTCCGGTTTCCTCCCACATTCCCAAAGATGTACTCTTAGGCTAATTGGCAAAACAAATTCTCCCTAAATTGTCCAAAATTTGGTTTTTAATCCATAGATCTATAAACATGGACAGGGATCACGGGTAGAGGTGGGAACATTGGGGTGGCGGCGCGGGCTCGTTGGGCTGAAGGACCTGTTTCCTGTGCTGTTTTGTTCTTTGTTCTTTGTTCCCAGGCATGACACTACCAATATCAGTCAAGGTACCATATCAGCTGCCTGTAATGTTATGTTGTAGCATCATTCCAAATATCGATGGGCTGGAGAGCTTCTTCTGTGCAGAATGATTCTTTAATCAGTGGTGGTATTAGTAATTCCATCCAATAAGCTATTTATAAACACATTAACCAATGTCTTGTTTGATTGGATGAACAAATTTCGTTTCCATTTCATGCGGAAGGGTGGAGTGTATTCTTTACGGCGTGGTAATATTCAAAGATCAAACATGCTTTCTTGCACAAACATCTCCTTATATCGATTGTAAAGAATTTTACCGTACAACTAATTTGTTACCAATAATATTATATTATGTGAGTCAATTCTTGTTGTCCAGGAAGCTGCCATGATGTTTTTGTTTCAGGGCCCTCTATTTTCATCTTGTAATTTTGCTGACATCCTGAATTTACTTTCTACGGCCTTGACTCTTGACACTCCTGTGGTACGGCTGGAAACAAATGCAATGAAGTTTGTTTTTACAACAGAATTTCACATGCTGATAGCTGCATGCATCACACATTTCAGTCTGCCTTGGATCTCGAGCATCATCACCTGCATGTTGTCCATCCTGGAAAGTGTCATCACCATGGTAGCTGTGGAGTAGAAAGACTCCCAGATGTATCAAAGGATTTACAAGCAACAACAACACCAAAAGGAGTTTGGATTAATTGGTTCTCATGAGGAAAGCTTCATCTAATGAAAAAATCTGAACATTGCATGAACAGTCTCATCAACACCTTCCCCTTGCCCTCCATTACTGTGACTCCAGGTGATTACTCAACATCTTCGGATAACACAGAACAACAAGCAAACTTTCTAGATCAACTTAGTGCAACTTCAGCTGCAACCTATTCATAATTGGCTGATGAGTGCCAATAACAGACTTTTGGGAATGAACAGACTATTTTCTATTGAGTAGGCTGTTTCAATAGGAGTTTTTGTACAAGATAGCTCCTCATTTTGTTGACACCATGGGCAATGTGATTATTCTGGTTGTCCAATCATGTGGCATACCCCAGCCAATTTTGAAGTCATACATTTGCATCTGGCTGTTTGCTTGCTCAGGACTGAACACAGGAGTCTATGTTAGGGGGGTGGGTGTGAGGAGTTATAGAATCCTTACAGTGCAGAAGGAGGTCATTTGACCCATCGAGTCTGCATCTTCTCTCCAACAAAGCATCTTATCCATGCTCTATCTCTGTACCCCCATGTATTTACCCCACTAATCCCTTCAACTCACATGCAATTCTTGGACACTAAGGGCCAATTTAGCGCAGCCAATTCATTTAATCTGCACATCATTGTACTGTGGGAGGAAACTGGAGCACCTGGAGGAAACTTGGACATGGGGAGAAAGTGCAAATTTCACACAGAAATAACCCATGGCCAGAGTTGAATCCTGCTCCCTGGTGCTGTGAGGCAGTAGTGCTAACCGCTGTGTCACTGGAATACCCTTGTGTCATCCGTCTTTGATACTCAAATGGTAAATTATTTCTAAAACACAATACTAAAATTGTTGAATTTTTTTGCTCTATATTTGGGCTGATTGCTGACTAATTGATGTCAGCATGAAGCTGTTAGAGTTATAGAACCTTAGAATTATAGAAGGGTGGCATGTTGGCATAGTGGTTAACATTGCTGCTTCACAGTGCCAGGGATTGGGGTTCAATTCCAGCTTGTGTCACTGTCTGTGTAGAGTTTGCACGTTCTCCCTGTGTCTGAGTGGGTTTTGTCCCACTGCTCTGGTTTCCTCCCACAGTCCGAAAGACATGCTGGTTAGGTGGATTGGCCGTGCTAAATTCTCCCTTTATACTTGAACAGATACTGTGGCATTTGGGGATTTTCACTGTAATTTCATTGTATGTTACTGTAAGCCTACTTGTGCCTAATAAATAAACTTAATTTATTGAATCATAGAATCCCTACAAAGCAGAAGGAGGCCATTTGGCCCATTCAGTTTGCACCAACCACGATCCTACCCAGGCCCTATCACCGTAACTCCACTTATTTACCCTGTTAGCCCCCCTGACACTCAGGGGCAATTTAGCATGGCCAATCAACCTAACTTGCACATTTTTGGGCTGTCAGAAGAAACGGGAGTACATGGAAGAAACCCACACAGACACGGGGAGTATATGCAAACTCCACACAGACAGTAACCCAAGCCGGAATTGAACCCAGGTCCCTGGCGCTGTGAGGCAGCAATGCTAACCACTGTGCCACTATGTTGCCCTCATCTGCAGCTGTTTGTTGCACGTAGAAATGTAGGATAAGTGAATAGATTATTGATGTCATTGTGAATACATGGGGTAAATTTTCCAGTCCTGCCCACCATGGGAAACATGGGCAGGGTGGAAAATTTGACAGACCATTTAAAGTCCTATCAAGCTTGGCTGGAATTTTCATCTCGAGGTGAGTGTGACCAGAAAATCCTGCCTACTGGCATACTGATTATTTTTCTAAATGCTTGCAGAATGTCAAACAATAGCTTTCAGAATAAGGGTGATTCTGCAAAGTAACAAGAAAGAGAATGGAAGCACATCTGCTTCCTCAGTGATGGCATCATGGCAAATGCAGGAAGGAAGTTACCAAAGCTGCATATCACATGAAGATTTATTTTATGGATCTCTATGAGCTTACCAACTTGACCAGGACACTAAGGATGATATGTGCTCTTCGTATCTCCCTTGATTTGTCTTGAATCTTCCACGGCAGTTTTTCTCACTTGCCTCAAACTGCATCAGTCAATCTTCACTCACATCAGGACAATGTTAAAAACAGACATCAGCTGCTCGTGCCCTCAGAAAAACCAGAAGCTAGAGGCTCCTTAAACATCAACTCATTAAATGTTTTCTCATTGCAGTCAGTGTCCAGATAAAAAACATGGAAAGACAAACAATGTCTCAAAGCTCTTCATAGCCAATGAAGAGCAGTCAAATTTAATACAGCAACTCCCACAAACAAAAGTGTGAAAATGGCCGCAAAATGTATTTTTCTGATTTTGATTGAGGGATAAACATTGGCCAAAATATGAGGGACAACCCCTGCTCTTCTTAAAAATAGCATCATGGAATCACTCAGGTGGGATTCTCCAATTTCGCCCATGCCTCTCCTGCTGCCAGTGAGAATGGAGAGTTTGGCACTCAGCCAAAACTCCATTCGCTGCAGTGGCACTGGAGAATCCCAGTTCTGGAGGTTTTCAGAGGTTTTCAGTATTCATGTAAGATGGAGCTTTGGTTTAACATTTTATTTGGAAAAAATAAACATTCCCAACAATGCAGCCCTCCCCGAGTACGCTGGAATATCAACCTTGATTTTTGTGCTCCAGTCATGGAATGACACTTGAACCAGGAATTCTGTGGATTTCAAGGCGAGAGAGCACCAACTGAACCACAGCTGATAAATCCCTTGGATATGACTGGTGTTAATTTGTCTTGTGACACAAGTTCAGTTATGTTGGCAACTCAAAGGACAAACTGGGCTAAATTTTGTGATAGGTACCCCAGCCTATTCAAACCACACCATAACCTCAAGCCTGTCTTGCATTCTCATTTAATGAATGGAACAAAATGCAACAAAATAGGATTCAATTGTAAAGCAAAACGTTAAAAAAAAACAGTGTGGTTGAAATTAGCCACAATGCAAAGCATGGTCCTTGTGGATCAGTAGCTTGTTATGTACCATGAGAGTTGTTATTTTACATTGACTTGAAAAATATTGCCCAGACTTTTTATTTTAAACTAAACTGCGAAATCACGAGTCATCTTGAATGATCATTCTGTAAGCTTTAGGTAAACGATATGCCTGTGAAGAAAAATAAGCTGCCGATTGTTAAGTGCATGTGGTGCACTGCTGATGCAAACCAATTTCAGGCCCTCCCTCCCATTATTTTGTCAACAACTCTCAGGGTACTGTCCTCATTCTTTCAGAAACCTACTTGGGCTAAGATTTCCTAGGGGCAAGCTGGCACAGTGGTTAGCATTGCTGCCTCACAAGGACCTAGATTTAATTCCAACCTTGACTGACTGCTTGTGTGGAGTTTGCACATTCTCCCCATGTCTGCATGGGGTTCCTCTGGGTGCTTTGGTTTTCTTCCACAGTTCAAAAGATGTGAAGGTTAAGTGGATTGACTGGGTTGACTTGTCCTTTGGTGTCAGGGTTTAGCAGGGTAAACATGTAGGATTATGGGGATGGAGACTGGGTGGGATTGCTGCTGGTGTGGGCTCGATGGGCTGAATGGCCTCCTTCTGCTCTGTGAGGTACATGAGATGGATAGATAACTTGCCAAAAGGTACAAGACTCAGTGGAATTTCATTTTGACAAATGTACCAGAAGGATTCACACACAGGTCTATTCCCGGTTTCATTATGCCTCCTCAAATTGTACGACGCATTTTATTTCTCATCAATGAGGTTGAATCCTGTTGACAGAGCTTTGCAAAGTCTAATGCTGGATATCAAGCAAGACATCATGTTAAAATCTTTGAAAGTTGATTTTAAAAACATTATATAGAAGTTCTGCCAGCAGATGGTGCAGAGAGACTTCAGGTAATAAAGCAGCAGGGTCCTTCTGTATGTAATCCACGTTGCTGAAGACACTTGTTGACTTAAATATTCAAACCTCGTTTTGCCAGCTGGTGTTTGTTCCACTTTGATTCCACAAAAGATCGTAACTTAAATTGCCTGCATTACAGTTTAACTGACTACTCTCAAATAAGGAGTGGGAAATGCTGTCCACACTATTCTCAAACATATTTATCACAAACAGTCCCATATCTGCTTTCTTCTCATATTTCCAAAACTAATTACCTGAAATGACCATAATAAAATAGTCTCTTGAGCACGCTGCATTTGACTATACCCATACATCACACCTACTTACTGCTGCACATTCTCTAGAGTGGTTTCATGTAATCAGCAGCACAGTCAAATGAACTGGAGTGCCGACTAGAGTCCAGCTGTTCCAGGTGTGATAATTGAGAGCCTTCTGAATATCCATACATACGTTTCCCTGTGTTACGTTTTTACTCAATCAGTGATAATAATACCATCGGCACGTTATAGAATCAACTCTATCAGTCACCTTCACAATGTCACAGTATATTGCTACAATAACATAACGCTGTTTTTTGTTGAAGTTCTGAAGAAAATAATTCATACAAGAATATAATTAGAACATAATTCTCTCCAGTTTTAATTTTTCAAAATAGGGGTGGCGCAGCGGCACAGTGGTCAAGATTACTGCTTCACAGCCCCAGGAGCCTGGGTTCCATTCTGGCATCGGGTCTGTGTGAAGTTTGTATATTCTCCCCATGTCTGTGTGGGTTTCCTCCAGGTACTCTGGTTTCCTCCCACAATCCAAAGATGCGCGGGTTAGGTTGATTGGCCATGCTAAATTGACCCTAGTGTCAGGAGATTAGCAGGGTAAATATGTGGGATTACATGAGGCCTGGGTGGAATTGTGTCAGCATAGACTCGATGGACCAAATGGCCTCCTTCTGCACTGTAGGGATTCTATAATATTATGCTAATGTGAATAAAAAGGGAATCAAACCTTGTTACACCAGAAAAAATATTTACAGATGTTTTATTTATCGATATAGGGACAGACACAAATCTTTCTAAATGTACAAAAACACTAACGGACAATACCAAATACTTTTCTTCACCTGGGATTCTGACATTATTGGAAGAATTTTATCTGCTAAGAGGGAGACAGATTCTGGTTCTTAAATCCACAAAAATCTGAGGAATCCAACACGTTCTCATTCTCTTCCATATTTGATAAGGATGAGGCTAGTGGGTCAGTTAAATATCAATTCGCGGGCAATTTAGCCTTCTGTTCTGGTTTTAATGGCCAGCATTCAGATTTCCCATGCGGACCTTGCTCAGGTGCACACGATGCAAGTCTGGCTGGAAGTCATTGATCAGTGAAACAGACACACTTGAATGTGTTTATGTCGTGAAATGGAACAGCTGCAGCCATGCTAATGGGAAAAGTCTTTACTCTCTGTATGTATTGGGACTGCGATTTCCGTTTTGCGGGAGAAGGGACTAGTTTTCATTTGATTTTCATCGGATGTCACTTGTCTTGGTCTAAACTGATCTGCTGTTGCCCTTCAATGTAGAAGTGCAGCTTACACAACTATTGTTTCCACTTCTGATGAGGAACAGGAGAAACAGCAATGCCAACAGCCCCTGTATCACTGCAGCAACATGTTGCTTCACAGGGTAGAGGAAGGATGCAGAGCTGAAGTGGGAAGAAAGTGAGATTCCTCCCTACAGAGTATACTGACAGAAGAGCACCTTCCTCAGTAAGGCACTGCAGCAGTGCAGTAAGAAATCTGACAATACCAGGTTTAAATCCAACGGATATATTTGATAGTTATTTTATAGTGAGTTTACTCTCAAATAAATTGGTTGGATTTAAACCTAGTGTTATCAGACTTCTTATTGTGTTTACCCCAGTCCAATGCCGGCATCTCTACATCACTGCAGCAGTGCCCCAGGAGGCTCAAGACTCAATGTTGATATTTGCAACTTCATAGAAAAGTTCTCTTTCCGAGAGAGCCACATGGACATGAACTGCCAGTGGTCACCAGGGGTCACAGCAACCCAGAATCTCTTCACTTCCGACTCCTTTCTGGTATCAGCTCAGGGCATCAACAGACCTCACAATCTGTGACCCATTTCCCAATTCACAATTGTCATGTTAGCCAAGTCAGAGAGGCAACATGTGCATTTTGACATAGATACAGGGATGAGCCACTGTGGATTCTCTGGCAGCCAGATGGATGGCTGCAAAAGTCCTGGAAATATTATGCTCCTCCTCCTTTTCCTTCTTTTGGAAGATGATGAGGTCATTGTCATTGGGATGGCACAGTGGCAAAGTGGTTAGTACTGCTGCCTCAGAGTGCCAGAGACCTGGGTTCAATTCCGGCCTCGGGCCAGTTTCTGTGCAGAGTTGCACATTCTCCCCATGTCTGCATGTGTTTCCTTCAGATGCTCCAGTTTCCTCCCTCACTCCAATGATGTGCGGGTTGGGTTGATTGTCCAAGCTAAATTGATCCTTACTGTCAAAAGATTAGCAGGGTAAGTGTGTGGATTTGTGAGAATAGGGTCTGAGTGGGATTGTGGTCAGTGCAAACTTGATGGGCTGAATGGCTAAATTCTGAACTTAAGGATTCTATGATTCGATGATGATTCTACGATCGATGCGATACCTGGATTTCAGGGAATCAACGACAGCACATACACAGCATCAAATAATCCTGCACTGTTTTTAACCAGAATGGATTCTACCCCTGCAAGTACAGATTGCTCATGATCGTTGTAAGCTTATCATTAATGTATGCGCAGGAATCCCTGTCATTCCTGCCATGGCTCCTGCATTCGGTGCCAGGTCTTATTCCTCTGAGCTGATTAAGCAGATGGCTTTGTGAAGACAAGGGCCTGGCTATAGTCACCTGTCAGGGGAGCTGCCAATATCACCGAGGAGGTCCAATAGCCACCTCACCGTGAGGGGATCAAGCAAGCCATGAGCTCACAATAAATGACAGATCTGGGAGGCAACATGTCCAGAATGGTGGTGGTCTGCTGTGCCTCCCACACCATAGTGCTGCAGGTGGAGGAGGCTGCCGGAGGAGGCTTCTCTTGCAATTTCTCACTGTTAATATCCTGCTCCTCCCATTCTCCCCGTGTTAATGCTCTGCTCCCCCTGCACTCTCACAGTGTTAATACCCTGCTCCTCCCACTCTCCCTGTGTTAATGCCCCACTCCTCCCGCACTCTCACAGTGTTAATACCCTGCTCCTCCCACTCTCCCTGTGTTAATGCCCTGCTCCTCCCGCACTCTCACAGTGTTAATACCCTGCTCCTCCCACTCTCCCCGTGTTAATGCCCCACTCCTCCTGCACTCTCATACTGTTAATACCCTGCTCCTCCCACTCTCCCTGTGTTAATGCCCCGCTCCTCCCGCACTCTCACAGTGTTAATGCCCTGCTCCTCCCATTCTCCCTGTGTTAATGCCCCGCTCCTCCCGCACTCTCACAGTGTTAATATCCTGCTCCTCCCACTCTCCCTGTGTTAATGCCCCACTCCTCCTGCACTCTCATACTGTTAATACCCTGCTCCTCCCACTCTCCCTGTGTTAATGCCCACTCCTCCTGCACTCTCATCTGTTAATACCCTGCTCCTCCCACTCTCGCTGTGTTAATGCCCCGCTCCTCCTGCACTCTCACAGTGTTAATATCCTGCTCCTCCCACTCTCCCTGTGTTAATGCCCCCTCCTCCTGCACTCTCATACTGTTAATACCCTGCTCCTCCCACTCTCCCTGTGTTAATGCCCCACTCCTCCTGCACTCTCATACTGTTAATACCCTGCTCCTCCCACTCTCCCTGTGTTAATGCCCCGCTCCTCCTGCACTCTCACTGTTAATACCCTGCTCCTCCCACTCTCCCTGTGTTAATGCCCCGCTCCTCCTGCACTCTCACAGTGTTAATACCCTGCTCCTCCCACTCTCCCTGTGTTAATGCCCCACTCCTCCCGCACTCTCACAGTGTTAATACCCTGCTCCTCCCACTCTCCCTGTGTTAATGCCCCGCTCCTCCCGCACTCTCACAGTGTTAATACCCTGCTCCTCCCACTCTCCCTGTGTTAATGCCCCACTCCTCCTGCACTCTCATACTGTTAATACCCTGCTCCTCCCACTCTCCCTGTGTTAATGCCCCGCTCCTCCCGCACTCTCACAGTGTTAATGCCCTGCTCCTCCCATTCTCCCTGTGTTAATGCCCCGCTCCTCCCGCACTCTCACAGTGTTAATATCCTGCTCCTCCCACTCTCCCTGTGTTAATGCCCCACTCCTCCTGCACTCTCACACTGTTAATATCCTGCTCCTTCCACTTTCCCTTTATTAATGTTCTGCTCCCCTTGCATTCTCTCTGTCTGTTAATTTTAGCAAGATCCAGACCAAGCTAACCAAGGTCACAGCTTCAGAATCACCTTTTTCCCATTTTGAGATTGAGAGGGTGATTTTACCATTGTGCTGCACCTGTTTTCCCACATGAGACAGTTGCAAAGCGGGACGTCAAGCATTTAGCGTGATTGGTGCCAGTTTTTGTAACCGGTGCCATTTTACGAGTGCCGGATTTCTGTTGCAGGCCATGGGCCCCTGTGATTGCAGTATGGTAGGGAGCTACTGCAGGCTTTCTGCATTAGTTTTACAGCTCTCTCTTTTCCTGTCAGAACCCCAGCTACTGCTGATGTAAATGTGCAGCTCAGAGGCCTGCACATGCGCACTACCTCCTTCTGCAGGCTTTTGGGTGCATTAAGCCCTGCCCACAGGCTTCTATAGCAAGCTCACTCTGGATTTTGCAGGCAGTGTATGGTGTGGTCTAGAAACACAGCCAAAGGATGGATCTGAAATTCTCTCAGTTTCAAGTCCACCCAGCATTTTGACAAAAAATGGTAAAATACTGCCCAAGTGTGATGACAGGTTCCTGTCCCACCCATCAGATCCTATGCCAGATTCTGGAACCTCAGGCTTGTTACTTCAAAGAGTATAAGAAGTCACTATTTCACATTTTCTCATGCAAAACTGGTGTGAAACTCACTAGTTATTCCAATAACAGTATTCTAACATTAGGTGAAGTGATTGTAGGATGGAATATAATGATAAATTCTGTTATTTACCATTGGCAGTGATAGGAGAGATCAAAGCCTCCCTGATGGGAATGAACTGGCTTAAAAAGATATGGTTAAACTGGGCCAAGTTACTTACAGAAGCAATCAGTGCGGCTACGTCTGAAATTGAGAAAGTGCTAAAGAAAGCATAAAGTAGTCTTTGAGCAAGAAGGACAAATGGAGGCTGAATGGCCACTTTTTACACTGTAGGGATTCTATGATTCTAAGACTCTATAAAACGATCAAGTTAGCCATCAGCATGATGTTAAGAATTGTAAATCAGTAGATTATGCAAATACAGATATTCTTTGGAGATTCCCCATGAAGATGAATTTTTTTTTGCCACTGAGTTACCCAGGAATTATTTTATGTACGCAAGTGACATGCCAGCGTCTGCCAGAGAAATTTGTCCAGAAACTTGCAAGGATGTGGAACTCAGTAAATTGCTCAATTATGTCATGAATGGCTGGCCTGAAGAGTATAATGATGAGAAATTGCAGGGGAATTTCACATGTAGAAATAAACTGAGTGTACATCAATGCTTCTTAAGAGTCATTATGCTGTCAAGAGTTAGAGATTGCTAAAGGAACTTCATCAAAAGGACACAGACAGTTCATAGGAAAGCATTCACAAGAAGCTCCTTTTGGTTTGCAAAGGTTGATATAGATATTGATGAGTACATGCTGATTTCTTTGAAGTGGTAGGGAAAGAATAACTTGTTTTGGTTGACAGCTAAAGCAAAAGAATAAATGTTCAGTATTTGTCCAATGCTAAAATTATTGATGTTTTGAGAAGTCGGTTCCCAATTTTTGGATTGTCGGAGGTGTTGATGTCAGGTAATGCTCCACACTGTCTGTCAGATGGGTTTGAAATGTTTCTGAGTAAGAATGGAATCAATGACACTCCAGAACCATCATTCTCCTCAACGTCAAATGATCCACAGAAACATGTGTACAGATTGTGAAGAGATCATTCCAGAAATATTTGCTAGGTGACAAGCTAGGCAGTAAATTTTCATCTTTGACACAGGCTACATAATTTTCAGTTCCCTTATAGAATAAACCCCACTGGCTGCAGAAAGTTACTCACTTTGCGTTAGTGTTTGAACGCATTTCTTGGACAAGCTTTATTTACTTAAACTGATGATCAACAGCAAAGTGACAGAAAACTAAAGTGAAGATGAGTTTGAAAGTTTATTTATTAGTGCCACAAGAAGGCTTACATTCACACTGCAATGGAGTTACTGTGAAAATCCCCTAGTCGCCACACAGCAGTGCCTGTTCTGATACACTGAGGAAGAATTTAGCATAGCCAATACATTTAATCAACATTTCTTTCTGACTGTGGGTAGAAGCTGGATCATCTGGAAGAAACCCACAAAGACATGAGCAGAATGTGCAAACTCTGCACAGACAGTGACCTAAACTGGGAATTGGTCCCATGCACTAGGAGACAACAGCACTAACCACTGTGCCACTGTGATACCCATGAAGATAAGTTCTGATTCATGATACATAAAACTTAGTAGTCAGTGCTAGTCAGAAGATCAAGGTGAAAATTCAATGAGGTGATGAAAAGAAATATGTATTTGGAGTTGTTACAAAGAGATTAGGTGCATTCATGCATCTAGTGAAGATAGGAGAGAAACTCTGTCAGTGTCATGCAGATCAGAAAGAGGAAATTTCCTATCATCCAAATTCCACTTACAGTCCAAAATGAAAGTCAGGAAGAAAGGGAAAGTTTGCTGGTATTACAAAATCCAATGGTAGAGCAAAGTGAGCAAAGGTCTTTAATTAAGACCAATTAATCAATGTCTCAGATCCTGCCATTAAGTGTAGTTGGCGGTTATGGATAAAATTCAGGTTTGACATAATCAGAGATGTAGGGAGAACTGAATCAGTTTCCAGCCAATTCAATTCACTTCATGTGATATCAAGAAATGGTTGGAGGCACAGCAGACAAAATGAGCTTTGATAACATTCTGGCAATAGTACTGGAGACTTCTGCTCCAGAACTTCTGCTCCCCTAGCCAAGCTATTCCAGTACAGCTACATGGGATCTATATGCCGAAATCAATAGGGACTAAGTAGAAATGGTTGAAAGCTTCAAGTTTTTAGGTGTTCAGATCACCAACAACCTGTCCTGGTCTCCCATACTGACACTATATCTAAGAAATCCCACCAACACTTCTACTTTCTCAGAAAACTAAGGAAATTTGGCGTGTCAGCTACAACTCACACCAACTTTTACACCTGCATCATAGAAAGCATTCTTTCTGGTTGGATCACAGCTTGGTACGTCTCCTGCTGTGCCTAAGACCGCAAGAAACAATAAAAGGTTGCGAATGTAGCCTAATCCATCACACAAATAGCCTCCCATTCATTGACTCTGTCTACACTTCCTGCTGCCTCAGCAAAATAGCAAGCATAATTAAGGACCGCATGCATCCTAGACATTCTCTCTTCCATCTTCTCCCAATGGGGAAAAGATACAAAAGTCTGAGGTCACATACCAACCGACACAAGACACAAGAACAGCTGCCATTAGACATTTGAATGATCCTACCTTGCATTATGTTGACCTTTCTCTACACCCTAGCTATGACTGTAACACTATATTCTGCAGTGTCTCATTTCCTTCTTTATGAATGGTATGTTTTGTATGTGTAGCACATAAGAAACAATACTTTTCACTGTATGTTAATATATGTGACAATAATAAATCAAATCAAACCTATCTGACAATATGGAAAATTGCACAGGTATGTCCTGTACACAAAAAGCAGGACAAATCTAACTCAGCCAATTACTCTCCAATCAGTCTACTTTTAATCATCAGTAAAGTGATGGAAGAAGTCATCAACAGTGCTATCAAGCAGTACCTATTCAGCAACAACCAGTTCAGTGACACCCAGTTTGGGTTTTGCTAGGGTCACTCAGCTCCTGACCTTATTACAGCCTTGCTTCAAACATGGATGAAAGAGCTGAATTCCAGAGGTGAGGTGAGAGTGATGGCCCTTGACATCAAGACTATTCTTGTGGCATCAAGAAGCTCGAACAAAGCTGGAATTAATGGATATCAGGGCGAAATTTCTGCTGGCTGGAGTCATACTTAATATTTAGGAAGGTGGTTGTGGTTGTGGAGGTCAGTCCTTTCAGCTCCAGGATGTGGGTATCCCTCAGGGTAATATCCCAGACCCAACCATCTTCAGCTGCTTTATCAATGAAGCAGAGATGTTCGCCGAAGACTGCATGATGCTCAGCACCATTCACAACTCCTCAGATACTGAGGCCGTCCATGTTCAAATGAAACAAAACTTGGACAGCATCCAGGCTTGGGCTGAAACGTGGCAAACAGCAAGTAATAGGATGGTGTGGTGGCATAGCGGTTAGCATGTTCAATTCCTGGCTTGGGCTGTTGTTTGTGCAGAGTCTGCATGTTCACCCTATGTCTGTGTGGGTTCCCTTCGGGCGCTCTGGTTTCCTCCCACAGTCCAAAGATGTGGGGTTAAGTGGATTGGCCATGCTAAATTGCCCCTTACTATCAGCTGGGGTTCTGGGTGAATGGTCATCTGCACTCAAAATGTTGGCTCTATTTTCTCTTCATGTATGCTGTCAGACCTGCTGAGATTTTCTAGCATTTTCTGTCCATTGACATAAAATCTACCACCTTAGTTACTTCCTCAAAAACTTCACTTTGATTGGTTAGCTTAACCTTCCCTTTACAAATTCATTTTTTTCTCTTCCTTGTTAGCTCAAATTTCTCTAAGTGTTTAGTCACTCTGTCATTAAGTATTGATTGCAATAATCCAGCACAATAGATAGGCTAGCAGCTACATAGTTCCTGGTTTCACTAATTCATCTTTTATTGATCATCTCCAACCAATTGTGGAACTGGGGAGGGAAAGGCTGAATATGTTATTCATGATTGTGTCGACAGGGGGCTTTTTTCTGCTATACCTGAACTGGATAAACTTAAAAACACAAACCTCCTATATTTATGGGAATGTAATATTTGACCAGAGGATTGAACAATATTTCAGTTGGAATTACAGGGTGGATGTGTCTTTTTCTTTTCACTCTCTTAACCACGGATTGTTTGAAACAGACACACACAAGAAGAGATTTAGTGGCTGACTGATCTGTAGCATTATGCTGCAAGATTTGAGTGTCAGAGAAATAGGAATTCCAATACCTTTTTTACAGTATAAATCAGGTATAAGCTACCCACTGTGTTTACCTGAATACAAGTGGCTCGATTTGTCCTATGAATTAGGAAGCCTGAACTTTTATTAAGATATTAATGCAGTTCCCTCTTACGTTATGATCCTGAGTTCCTTCCAGATATTTCAGTCAGATCGCTCAGTCAGATGCTTAGCTTGATCCAATCTGTAGCTATCTCTCTGGACACTATCAATGCAGTTCATTCGTTAATCAGCCGGAATCACAATCGACCAGCGCAGTAAAGGATTTTTTCACCCAAATGAAGGTAATCTCGGCAAACCTGTTCTGACAGGAAGGCCGAATGCGAATGTCAGTTGAGGCTGGAATTTTAAATTAGATCTTGTAATTGAGAATCCAACAGTCCAGCATTGTGGTTACTCAGCCACTCACTACATCAATTTAATCTCAATAAATACTGACAGAATTCTCCAGTGCTCCAATTTACAGTGAAATGTGTATGAAATCAAATGGGCATTCTTGACAAGGGACTGACCAGTTAAACCAGATATCTGCTTCTCTCATATAAAAGACATTATTATCATCAAGTGTCCGCAGATCAGTTTATTGCAACAGCAGATAACATTCTTTTTTTTAATCTTTCTCAAAAATGTAAGATGAGCAGATGCATTAAAATTTTAAAAAGCCAGAAATGTAAATATTTGAGTAATTTATACCGTGCACTTAACAGGTGATCTGCACATTAACACGTCCCACTTCACCTTTTGGTTAATTGCAAAACCTCAGGCAAAAGCAGCACCTTACCAAGGGAAAGCATGAGTAAATCAGGGGCAACAACTGGAGGACCCCAGGCTATGAATTATAGAAGGGAACTCCTTTGAATTATAGAAAGAAAGACCATTCCACGCGAGGGAGAAAATAAAAGTTTCATTGAAGATTGAAATGAATCTTTGTTTCAATACCGAGGTAGCGCAAACACTGAACCACTCTACCTGTGCCCACACAGAGACAAACACACTTGATAATCAGTAAGTGTAGCTGCGTATAAGGATTAATTACAGTAGCAGGTTATATTTACTGCTAAATGTCCCTGTTTGCAGCTTGAACAGATTGATCCCATTAAGCTTTAGCACTGACTAATTGCTCACTTGCTGCTTGTATCTGCAGCTGCTTCATTTTAGAAGGGGAATTGTCATTGTTTGGGGAGTGAGAGCTGAGGAGCTGCTCTGCATTTTTATTGAATTCAAACACTGCAATGATATTTTGGTGATGCGTTGAGCTAGATGTGTTGCTGCAGTAGGATTAGTACGGGAAGTGCAGCATAACCAGCTTCAAATCTGGTTAATTCTCTAGGGGAGTCGGTGGGGGGGCAGTGTCATTTGTATTTTTGTGGGCAGGCTCTTGTCAGTGTATTGCAGAAAGAAGGGTTGGAGGAGTTGAGGGGAAGGGATGTAACAATGAGGGGGAATATTGTTATATTCCTTCCCCTCAACCTCTTCCACTTGGGAAAGAATGGAGTCAGGCATTGTTGGGGTGATGGTGTTGAGATGTCCCTGTAAATGGATATTTAGCATTGTTAGCCAACATGCTGGAACTGGAAACTGCAAATGTACCATTTTAATGCATAGATTGTCAGCAGCTCCAGGGAAATAATTGTCTCCCAGACTTGACACGTTTTGGTTATTTTGCAGCTCACACTGTGGCACTGAAGTAAATATTAATACTATGAAAACAAGTGTTGTTGTTGTCAAAATAAATAATTCCTGTCAATAATAAACATAAAACTGGAGGTTTTTGAGTTTAGTTGTTGGCGTGTGTGAAGCTGGACCGGTAAATAAAAAGTTCATTTTTTCTTACAGATTCCCTAAATTGAGTTCACTTTTGCTCAGCACCTAAATAATATCAATCCCCTTAACATTTCCTGAAACAACATGGGATTTTACAGCCTCTCTAGGGTGAGACTAGAAACTCCCATCTGACGTTAATGGAGATTTCTATTATAGGACCCTCACCCCTGCCAATTCTGTGGTGGGCAAGATGGTAGAGTTCTGGCCAATTTGAGTCAACTCTGCCCATAATGGCATGTTGGATGCCGAGTTGTACTGGGCTTTAGGTTTGGAAATCAGGGCTCATAACAATGAATGATTTGTACAGGTAATTAAGAAGACAAATGGAATTTTGTCTTTTATTACTAGATGGATGGAGTTTAAAAAAAGTGAGATTATGTTGCAGCTGCATAAGGTGCTGTGAGGTCACACCTGGAATACTCTTTACAATTTTGGTCTCCTTACTTGAGAAAGGATATACTGACACTGGAGGTGGTGCAGAGGAGATTCACTAGGTTGATTCCAGAGTTGAGAGGGTTGACTTATGAGGAGAGACTCAGTAGACTGGGACTATATTCATTGGAATTCAGAAGAATGAGAGAAGATTTTATAGAAACATATAAAATTATGAAGGGAATAGATAAGATAGAAGCAAGGAAGTTGTTTCCACTGGACGGTGAAACTAGAACTAAGGGGCATGGCTGCAAAACAAAGTGAAGCAGATTTAGGACTGTGTTGAGGGAGAACTTCTTCACACAAAGTGTTGTGAATCTGAGAAATTCCCTGCCCAGTAAAGCAGTTGAAGCTACCTCACTGAATGTTTTTAAGGCAAGGATAGGTACATTTTTGATCAGTAAAGGAATGGTGAGTGGATGAGTAAATGGAACTGAGTCCATAAAAAGATCAGCCATAATCTTTTTGAATGGCAGAGCAGGCTCGAGGGGCCAGATAGCCTACTCCTGCTCCGAATTCTTATATTTTTACATGTACAATGCATTTGCTCATCTTAAATTTGTATAATATTTTCCTTAACTCTTGCTATGATTTCAATGTTATGATAGCAAAAAGCTAGAGAAAAACATTCTAAGATAACACTACACAGAACAGATATTTGGCTATTTTTAATTGCTCATTGCAACGACAATGCATTTTACATAGATAACATTGAATAAGACAATTGGAACCCAATTGTCCTTCCATTATTGTCAGAAATTCAGAGTTTGATACTAAAATATATGAATGATTTGAAAGTAGGAGATATTAGAAGTAGGAGAAGTAGGAGAAGTAGGAGAGATTAGAAGTAGGAGAAATCAGTCTTGAGACAAATGATTGCATAAAACAGAGGCACAGGAGGCCAAATGACCCTTTTCTGCAATGTTACTGTTCTATGATTTGTTTCTTTTAATTAATTTGTGGGACATGGATGTTGCTGGCCAGCATTTAATACCCATCCCAATTTCCCCTTGACCTGAGGGGCTTGCTCGGCTATTTCAGCAGGCAGCTGAGAGAAAAACACATTGCTGTGACTCCAGAGTCACAAGTGGGCCAGAGAGCAGGTTTCCTTCCCTGAGGAACATTAGTGAACCAGATGGGTTTTTTCGAAAATTGGCAGTAGTTGATTCTTAATTCCAGATATTTATTGTTGAACTCAAATTCCACCATTTGTTGTGGTGGGATTTAAACCAGGTCCCCAAAACATGAGCTGAGTTTCTAGATTAATAGTCTAGTGATAATACCATTAGGCCATCACCTTCCCTTTAGTTGACTCTGTAAACCTGACTTAATTTGGTGTTGAACATGTGAAATAGAAGCAGAAGTAAGCCATTTCACCCTTTAAATCTACACTGTCATCCATTAAGATCATGGCTGATATGTTTGAGGTTCAAGTTCTACGTCCCATCTACCTGCTATGATCTTTGATTCTCTTGTCTACCTACCTCTGCCTTAAAAATATTCAATGATCCCACTTCCACCTCCTAAGATAGAGAGGTCTAAACTCAGACAACAAAGAGAATAAAGAATAAAGAAAATTTCAGCACAGGAACAGACTCTTGCCCTCCAATCCTTGGCAGACCATGCTGCCTGACTGAACTAAAAGCTCCTTTCCTTCTGAAAATCGTATCCCTCTATTCCCACCCTATTCGTTAATTTGTCAAGACTTAAAAGTCACTATTGTATCAGCTTCCACCCCCAGCAGCAAGTTCCAGGCACTCACCACCCTCTATATAAAAAACTTGCTCTGTACCTTAAACCTATGCCCCCTAATAATTGACTCTTCCACTCTGGGAAAAAGCTTCTGATTACCCACTCTGTCCATGCCTCTAATCTTGTAGACTTCTATGAGGTCACTCCTCAACCTCCGTCATTCCAGTGAGAATAAATCAAGTTTCTACAATCTCATAGCTAATGCCCCCCATACCAGGTAACATCTTGGGAAATTCTTTTCTGTGTCCTCTCCAAAGCCTCCACATCCTTCTGGTAGTATGATGACTAGAATTGAACACTATGTTCCACGTGTGGCCTAACTAAGCTTCTATAAAGCTGCAACATGACTTGTCAATTTTTAAACTCACTGCCCCACCAGTGAAGGCAAGCATGCCGCATGACTTCTTGACTACCTTCTCCATCTCTGTTTCCATTTTCAGTGACTTGTGCACCTCTACAACCAGATTCCTCTGCCTATCAATCCTCTTAAGGGTTCTGCCATTTACTGTTCATTTTCCATCTGAATTAGTCATTCTAAAATGCACTATCTCACATTTGTATGGATTAAACTCAGCTACATCTCTCTGCCCAAGTCTTCAACTGATCTATATCTGGCTGTATCCTCTGACGGTTCTCATCCTCAACCTTTACTAATCAAATCAGATACATTTTCCTCCAAATCACTTATATATATTACAAACTGATCCCTGAGGAACGTCACTTGTCACAGTCCTCCATTCAGAAATACACCCTTCCGTAACTTGCTGAGAGAAATAATTTATCCTCTTCTCTGTTCTCTTTAACTAAGTCAAGACTATTAGTTAAATCAGGAAAGATGGAGAGAAAGAAATAAGAGTGTTGTGTAGACTGGTATAATGGCATTGCTGCCTCACAGTGCCAGAGACCTGGGTTTAATTTCTGGCTTGGGTCACTGTCTGCGTGGAGTCTGCACATTCTCCCCGTGTCTGCCTGGATTTCTACCATGTGCTCTGGTTTTCTCCCACAGTCCAAAAAAGGACGTGCTGTAGTACACTGGCCAGGCTAAATTCTCCCTCGGTATACTCAAACAGACGCCAGAGTGTGGCGACCAGGGGATTTTCACAGAAACTTCATTGCAGTGTTAATGTAAACCTACTTGTGAAACTAATAAATAAACTTAAAACTTTTAAAAATAAATCTTTCAATGACTGCTGTCCTCAGACAGAATGTGAAAGATCTTGGATTTTTATATGCGTAATGCCATCTACCCAGATTTGGCACTTTCCATTTGTCTCAATGCATTGTGCACAGAATGTGTGCTGGAGATGATAGATAACATAGAAAGCTAAATAAATAAAGACATGGCTGATGAATGAACTGTATAGCCGCACACATAACTCCTGCTGCGCAAGAGAAATTTGACTTCTAAAATAACTGGAAGCATTCTCCTGTAGATGTACACCTCAGAAAGTTCTAAAAAATAAAGTGCGAGCCTGCTGATGCAATGAATCCATTCGTGGAGTTCAAAAAGGGCAATATTTATCCTGCTATATTTCGTCCTGCTATATTCCTTCCAAATGAATATGCATAGATTTGAATTCAACTCTCCCTCCTTAATCGGATTCATTTGAGCATTGTGGCACAGTGAGGCTGGTATAGTGGTTAGCACTGCTGCCTCACAGCTCCAGGGACCTGGGTTTGCCTCCTGGCTTGGGTCACTGTCTATGCAGAGTTTGAAAGTTCTCCTTGTGTGGTGTGTGTGTGAGTTTACTCTGGGTGCTCCGGTTTCTTTCCACAGTCCAAAGATATGCAGATTAGGTTGATTGGCCATGCCAAAATTGCCCTTTAGCGTACTGGAATGCATAAGTTAGAGGGGCTAGTGGGGTAAATATGTGGGGTGACAGGGATAGGGCCTGGGTGGGATTGTTATCAGTGCAGACTCAATGGGCCAAATGGCCTCCTTCTGCATTTCAGGATTTCTATGATTTCTAGAACACTTCTGTGTTAGCAATGTAATCTTCCAAAGTATTCCTGCAATTTTACATTCAAGAAAGGATTTTAGCGACTGAGATGGGTAGCTCTTACATTGGTAAAATGTGCACCGATACGTGCAATTTTCCTTTTGCTTCACAGGGTGATGTTGTGTGTTGTTGGAATTGGTCCCAAACACCCCAGAAGTAGAGCACTGTGCTGAATGAGTACTGAGAGAAGCTGAATTAAAAGCCTTCCTCAGTTCTCTGGGACTTTATTCCAATTGTTTTAGAAGATGTTAGACCTTGCAGCCTTTATTCTTCATGGCCCGTCATCACCTACCCAAGTCCCAAGATCTTTTATACCTCCTATTCCAACCCAGGTCAACTCATGCCCCTTCCATGCCCATTCATCTAATATGTATTATGCACAAAACCAATGAGCCATAAAGTTAAGATCCAGGCCAGAAACTCTAAGGTGTTTTATGAAGATTTACAAGACCCAAATTTTTACCTTTGATTTTGCCATGGGTGAGCATAAGATGTTTCACTCCAGATATTATTCAAAAGAAACTTTTATCAAACAAAATTTATTTAAAAACACAATTAAAATATAATTTTAAAAATTAGCATAAGTTATACGAATTCCAAGATTCAAATATGATACAATATAAACCTTAACATCTAGCTATCAATGATATTCCAAGTCAAATCGCATCCCACAAATATGCACCCCTTTCGAGACTTGGCACAAAAAGCAAGTATATTGGATGATACTGAATGACATGATGTTGGATATTCAGCTTTTTAACACCTACAATGAATTGGTCTAGTAAATGTTGGATTAAATCTCTAAGGCTTTCCAGTATTGGAACTTTGAAAAAAGCTTTGGGAGAGACAGAAAGAGAGAGAGAGAGAGAGAAAGACAGAGACATTGCCTGCTTCCGCCAGCTTCAAACAGCAACTAAACTGAAATTAAAATCTTGGGCTTTTCTATGAAAAATAACTCTTCCGAGGCATATTACCTCACTTGTCAATTATCCCAAATCAAGCTCCACTCAGCAATCCCCAAAGGATCATAAAACCACAGAACACTGCATGAATTTCAATAATTTGTGCAGCTCCACATCGATTTCTGGCGAGTTGATGGTGCCGGAAATCTGGCTGCTGGAGACTCATGGAGGCCATGGTGCCCATTGGGAAGCCTACAAAACAGCCTGTGCTTGAGTATCGTGGCCTGCTGTGCCAATTTCTTTGCATCGACTGTAGTCTAAATGGTTCACAATCACTTTAACTCAATTCACTTATTAAAATGACATCAAATGTATAATCTACATTTGAAGTCTGATACGTCATTCTAAATCTAATTACCACAGTTGTCTCTTTAACTCAGAACACTTTGTTTCCTCCTCCTTGAATTCCTCTGAACAATACCTTGGTCTCTGTTCATGTAACTTCAGCTATCTTAAACATTCTTGCGACATCAATTCTCTGATTATCTGCATGGAATCATGTTCCTTAGGAAGCTTATATCTTCGTGACTCATTGTCCTGGCATCTTCTCCTGGCAGGCTTGAGAGATGTGACCTGTTTCCACTATACTGGCTTCCAGTTAAAATAAAGAACAAAGGGGAGCCCTTTTCTCTGGAAAGTAGCCTCCTGTTGCTAAGCAATGCTCATGCTACTACTATTTGTTTTTCATGCCACAATACTCTCTAAGCTCAATGGAAATAAAGTTGGAACTTAACCAACCCCCATACACACAAACACCTTTGCCCAGCATTAACCTAACTATAGGTTTTAGCTTTTGAGACACAGAAAAATTCAACTAAACTCACTTAAAACTATACCTTACTTCTAATGTTTACCAATACAAATATTAATACTTAAAAGTACCATTGTTTTCCTAACAAATTGGATTTAAAAGCATGCATAAAGAGCTTAGCTGATGGCCCAGATCAATAAAAGAACTAGCTCAGCAAGGGGTTGTATTTAACCAACTGAAATGAATTGTTGCCTTCCCTCGAATGACATTTTTAAGTGGTTATAATGTCATTTTTTCTGTGTTCTCGTTTGTCCATTCTACTTTGCTTATTTGGACACAATTAAGAGGTGTGAAGTGTTCAAAGTCTCTATCATTGATGCTTTAATGATCTGCCTGACTAACACTTTTTATAGAGTTGTAGAAACAGCACCATTTTTTCAAAAGAAGGTTTTTGATTCTTTTCTCTGTCAGCAGTTCGACAATTTTCATTGTTAGTTGTGACACCACTGTGCCTTTAAGAAATATATTGTTAATCATGTTTCTTCGCAGGTTTTTCAAGCAGATCTCAGCATTTCCTTGGAATCATTTTGTCTGTAATTGGTGTCCTGTATTGTGACTGAGGCAATAAATTGCATCATGTTTATTTTTATGGGGAGATGGCGGCATGGTGCCCTTGGACTGAAGGGGGCCATGGAGGCTTTCTAGAGGGTCAGGCACTGGGGGTGGCACCTTGGAGCAAGGAGCAAAGTGCCAATGCCCAGGAGAAACTTGGCACTGCTCACTGCATGTTGGGTAGTGCCAAAGGGGTGGGGCCTAATGGGCATGGAGCCTGACAGGGCTAGGGCCTTGAGGGACAATCCATTTGATTGGAGGTTCCTGCTGCCAATCTGCACTCGTGATCAATGACAGAGGGAGGGAGGCCAGTTATTGGGGCTGGGCATTAGAGTGGGAGGAGGGGGGGGTCAGCCTGCTTGGGGGGGGGCAGTCAGGGCTTCAGTGGGGGGGGGGGAGGTTGGTTGGGGTTGCCAGTGAGGGTGATCGGGTGTTTGGGGCTGCAGAGGGGATGGGGGGACATTGAGGTGAGCTGGATGATCAAGGCTGGCCTGGACATGTTTGGTGGCCAATAATCGGCCCATTGGGGGTCAGAGGGGCAGTATTGCAGGGTCGTGGGGCTGACTAGTGATCGAGCTGACCAGCAACTGGGAGGCCAGCAGTGCAGAGCCACTGCGCGTGAGCTGATCTCAGTGCTGACAGCTCAACGTAAGCACAATGACCCACTCAATGCTGCGCTACTCCAACGGGAATAGGCCCTGCCTCCTGAATTTCAACATGATTCACACTGAAGCACTCTGTAGTGCACGGAGTGGAGGAAATTCATTTTGAAATTCCAGCTGAAAAAACAGGCTTTGTTTCACTTTTTACCCAAATTCGACACTTAAATTTTTTTTGAAAGAACCACCTCAACCTTAATGAAGTTGGTGACAAATCCTGGACTGAATTCATTGTTAAGAATGGAAACTTTGATTAAAAGTGTCATTTGGAAAACCTGGCCTGGATTTTGGAATGGTTTCTCTCTCCTCTCTTCGGCAATCCCTCAGGATCAATGATTTATTTCCATTCCGAGGAGATGTGTTCGGCAATGTCCATTTCTGGAGACACAGACTTTGTCACAGGTTTGACAGGTGGTGTTTGATGAGGTGGATGGGCTCTGCATTTTCTTTCTGCTGTTTGGCCTCTGTGTGCCCCACCTGGTGGTGCTCAAGGTGATTGGTACCTTCGCAGATGCTTCTCTTCCAGTTTGTGCATTCTAAGGTAAGCGATTCCCATGTATTGATTGGGATATTACATTTATTTAGGGAGGTATTAAGGACGTCTTTGTATCATTTCCCCCACCCTCCTAATGATCGCTTGCCATGGTGGAGCTCAGAGTAAAGCACTTGTCTCCAGAGTCTTGTGTTGGGCATATGAACAATGTGGACAATGAGACCCGTCCATCACAGCTGGTCACACATGACTAGTGCTTCGATAATGGGGATATTTGTCCGGGAAAGGATACTCACATTGGTGCTGCCTATACTGACAGAGGGTTTGCAGGATTTTGCAGAGGCCATTCAGCCCTTCAAGCTGGCTTCACCAATCATTATGAAAATGGCAGATCATCCAACTTAATAGCCTGATTCCACTTTCACCCCATATCCTTTGATCCCCCCTTGCCCAAGAACAATTTCTAACTCCACAGGCAATATAGTGGTTAGCATTGCTGCCTCTCACAGCAGCAGGGACATGGTCTGGCCTTGGGTGACTGTGCGGAATTTGCACATTCTCCCTCTGTCTTCATGGGTGTCCTCTAGATGATCCAGTTTCCTCCCACAATCCAAAGATGTGCAGGTTAGGTGGATTGACCATGATCAATGCAGGGAGTTATGGAATTAATATGGGGCATTAGGAATAGGTAGGATGGTCTTTCGGAGAGTTGATGTAAATTTGATGGGCTAAATGGCCTCTTCTATGATTCTATGCCTCCTTTTTGAAAATATAGAGGGGAGAATTTTACAGCCTCGCTCAGCCCAGAACTATAAATTACAGCCACAATGTTTTGGCTTCAATGCCTTCTGGATAGTGAATTCCACAGAATTATCTCTCTGTTTGATGAAATTTGTCTTCATCTCAGTGCTAAAAAACTTATCCCATATCCTTAGATTATGACCTCTGGTTCCGGATACCCCCAGCACCAGAAACATCCTTCTTGAATTTACCATGTGTTAGAATTTTATATATGTTTCTATGAGATCCCCCTCATTCTTCTTGATTTCACTGAATATAATCCTAACTGACTCAATCTCCCCTTGCACAGCAGTCCTGTCATTCAAGAAATCAGTCTGATAAACATTCTCTGCACACCCTGTATAGTAAGATATGGAGACCAAAACTGCACACAATATTCCAAATATGGCCTCACTAAAGCCCTATATGATTACAGCAAGACATTCCTGCTCCTGTATCCAAATCCACTCGCTATGAAGGCCAACATTACATTTGGCTTTCTTTACCACCTGCATGTACCTGCAATGTCATGGGACTCTAGAAGACATTTGCTAAAGTCTCTGACAAGGAACTATTATTTAAAGTTGAAGCTCGTAGAATTGAGAACAAATTATTGACCTGATTAGGAAGTTGGTTCAGCAACACGAAACAGAGAATTGGGATAATAGGCAGATACTCTAACTGGCAGGTTTAATGAGTTGTGCCACACGAGGATCTGCACTGGAGTGTCAACTATAATTATTAACAACTTACACGCTGGCACAGAAAGCCATTGATTCAAATTTGGCAATAACCCAAAAATAGAGAGTATTGAAAGAAGTGTAGAAGAAAGAGTAAATCTACAAAAAGATTGATAGATTCAATGAATGGCTAAAATTGTGGCAAGTGCATTTCAACTTAGACATAGGTGAGTCAACCACTTCTGACTTAAAAAAAAGGACTGAACAAGCTACTTTCTAAATAGTGAAAACTAAAAATAGTGGAAGTCCAAAGAGGCATCAGGTTCCATATGCAGATAGATGAATCAAATGTCATAGACAGGTCCGGGAAATAATCAAAAGACTAATAGGATACTGGCCTTTATGTCTAAAGCTGTAGAATACCAGAGGTTAGAAACAATGCTTCAGCTATTTGAAGACTTATTTATACTATACCTGGAGCTTGAGCATTTCTTTGCACCACATCTTAGAAAGGTTTAATTAGTTTTGTGCAGAATAAAGGATTAACATCTGAAGGATGAGGTGGCAATAGCTTAGTGGTATTATCATGAGACTGTTAATCCAGAAACTCAATGAATATTCTGGGGACCTGGGTTCAAAATCTGCCATGCAGATGGTGGAATTTGAATTCAATTAAAAATATCTTGAATTAAGAATCTACTGATGGCCATGAAACCTTTGTCAATTGTCAGAAAAACCATCTGATTTACTATTGTCCTTTAGGGAAGGAAATTTGCCATCCTTTCCTGGTCTGGCCTACACGTGACTCCAGAGCCACAGCTCTCAATTGTCCTCAGGCAACTAGGGATAGGCAATAAATTCTGGCTTGCCAGTGACACCCATGTCCCAGGAATGGGTAAATATATACCTCATGGTGATGTAATCATGATGTCAAGTCACATGACTGAGAAATAAGCCAGTTCTTGAAGAGAGCAGCTATTCTTACCTTGTATGGGGAGCCAAATGTGTAAATGTTGCAAATAAATCTGTTCAAAAGACTCAAGAAACATACTTTTGGAAGACTATATAATCCCCAAACCCCAAATAAACCACACAACAAAACACCTTTATTTTATTTATTTTTACTTAATGGTGTCACAAGTCAGGTTACATTAACATTGCAATGATCCCCTGGTAGAAAGTGCCGTGTAAATTTGCCCGAATTGTAACTGGACTCCAAGGGAATACTCCAGTGTGAGGATACATTCACAAACTTGGAATTTAGAAGGTTAAACAATGAGTTGATTAAAGTTGAAATATTAAAGGGAAAGGATAGGGTAGTTAGACAGAATTTATTTCTACTGGCTGGGGAGTCCAGGCTAAGGAGGCATTGTCCAAAAATTAGATCCAGACCTTTCGGAAATGAAGCTAGGAAACATTTTTATACACTAAGTGTGGAAAAAAATGAAAACTCCCTTTCACAAAAATCAACCGATGCCAGAGCAACTATTAATTTTAAATTAAATTAATTAAATTGACATTGATAGTTTTTTGTTACAGAAAAGTACAGCACAGTGACACAGTGGTTAGCATTGCTGCCTCACAGTGCCAGGGACCTGGGTTCAATTCCAGCCTTGGCTTTCTGTCTGTGTAGAGTTTGCATGTTCTCCCAATGTCTGTGTGGAATTTTCTACGTTCCCCCTATGTCTATATGTGTTTTTGTCCAGATGTTTCCTCCCACAGTCCAAAGATATGTGGGTTAGATGGAATGGCCATGCTAAATTGCCCCTTAGCATCAGGGGAGTGGAGGGGTAAATATATGGGGTTACGAGGATGGGATCATGGTTGGTGCAGACTCGATGAGCTGAACGGCCTCATTCTGCACTGTAGGGACTCTATGACAGTGTGACAATTTGGGAATGCAGATTTAGATCTGGGAGATCAGCCATGCCCTGGCTGAATGGTGGCAGAACATTTTCCGGTCATTATAGTTTCTCTGTTAGTTTCTGCACACAAACTGGTGTTACGCTTCTTACGTTAGAATGCACCTAATGTGTAAATATTGCAAATGAATCTGTTCAAAAGACTCAAGAAACCTACTTTTGGGA
This sequence comes from Sphyrna mokarran, assembly GCA_024679065.1. Lineage (NCBI taxonomy): Eukaryota > Metazoa > Chordata > Chondrichthyes > Carcharhiniformes > Carcharhinidae > Sphyrna > Sphyrna mokarran. Next base: position 42,970,056 of record JAGIQG010000015.1, read on the forward strand.
GACTATATGACCCCCAAGCCCCAAATAAACCACATAACAAAACACTTTTGTTTTATTTATTTTTATTTATTGGTGTCGCATGTCAGCTTTCATTAATGTTGCAATGAAGACACTGTGAAAATCCCCTGGTGAAAGTGCAGTGTAAATTTGCCCAAATTGTAACTGGACTCCAAGGGGATACTCCAGTGTGAAGATACATTCACAACCCTGGAAATCTGCCATCCTAAACCTGGTATGGCTACATATATGACTCCAGAGACACAGCAATGAGGTTGACTCTTAACTGCCATAGGGCAATTAGGGATAGGCAATAAATGCTGGTTAGCCAGGAACACCAATGTCCCACAAATGAAAAAAAAAGTTCTTCAGTTAGGTGTGTATTGATAAAAGGAGCTCACACATATACTAATCTTCAACCAAGGCAGCTGCAAGACTGAGAATGTCAATGGCTGGGCAAAAGAAAATTCTGGAACTGTCTGTTTCTGTTGTCTTTTCCTTTTTCAAATCTGCACAAAGAGGGTACTCTCTCTCTCATCCGTAATCCTTCACCTTTTGACGATGAATTCCATTTGTACCAAACTAGACTAGTGCAGCAAAAAAACTACCAGAAGAGATTTTCGTTTTTGGATCATAAGACAATACTGCTGACTTGATATGAATGTGAATGAGGCGTTAGGTGAATAACAATCTTCTTTCATTACATTGTTTGCTATTTTACTATTGTCAACACAATAATGCAATGTGAAGTAATAGGTTCCTCATACTAAAGGCCCTGTCACCAACGGGAATTTTGTTGCCAGTAATTGTCTTAATTTGTATGAAATTTGAACTTGTCATGAGTTCCTGTTGTGAGGGAGTGGAGATTGTGTAAATTGATGTCTGTATTCCAGTTTGACAAGGACATTTGTTATAAAAAAGGGAAATAATCAGTTGCCATTCCAATTATTTATCTTCCACAGCTGAATTTTCCAGAGCTGGAGGGCATTTGAAGATAATTACACACAAGATTTGTTGTTTTTTTTCCCCTCCCTTTAAACATGTGTCACAGTTACCCAAGTAACCAGAGACAGCACAAATTGTGGCCCTGCCTCCCCTATGGTTTGGAACATGCTTAAATAAACACATCACTGGCAGCGTTATTTTTCATAGTCAGATAACCATCTGTTTTATCTGGCTATCTGTTTGATGGACGATTCATCCACTGGGTTTTTTGTTGATTAAAGTGAAAAGCTGGCTCAGGAAATTTTTGTGTTCTAGAATGATGTGAACTCAGTTGTAGGATGATCAGATGAGGGGTAACATAAAGTAATTTCAAGGCTGAGTAAAGCCTGAATACTTAAGGACCTGATGAGACATGACACAGGTTAACACACAAAAAAAAATAACATCAAATCTACAACACGTTGATAAAGCTGCAAGACTGGTGACAGAAGTAGATTGAGTAAAAGCAAGCTCACACAACATGAACACAAAGGTACAGCCTAACCAATTAAATGTACATTGTATCAATTTATGGGTTTTGGTCTTTATGTTATTGGTGTTATGAAGAGGTTGAACAAATAATGACCAAATATCCTGAGGTCTTCTTAGTTTCCAGAGATCTGCGGAAGGAGTTCTAAAATTTACCAGCATCAATTTAGACACTCTTTGCAATCAGAAAGTTCTCAGAATTTTAATGTTAAATCTTGATTCAACATAGGGAAGGAGAGAAAAATTTATTGCTGTTGATAATGTTAGTGAAAAAAATCATTTCAAGTTATCGTAAGGTAACAAATGAAAAAGTAATATGATTGCATGGTGGCACAGTAGTTACTGCCTCACAGGTCCAGGAGCCTGAGTTCAATTTCCGGCTTGGATCACTGTTAGTGTGGTGTTTGCACATTCTCCCTGTGTCTGTGTGGGTTTCCTCTGGGTGTTCTGGTTTTCTCTCACAGTCCAAAGACCTATGGGTTAGATTAATTGGCTATGTTAAATTGACCCTACTGTCAGGGGGATTGGTAGGGTGAATATGTGGAGTTATGGAAATAGGGCTGGTGCTATTATGGTCGGCGCAGACTCAATGGGCCAAATGACCTCCTTCTGCACTGTAGGGATTCTATGATTCAATAAAACTAGGCTGCAAACCTGATGCATGGAACTGAAAATGGGAGTGAATAATAAAATATACTGTCCATCCATCATATGCTTTCTTTTCAACTTGGGAGTTAGATTTTTATCATACATGATAATGGCAGTAATAACAATTATAGTTTTATTGAAACTCATCCAATTCTGGGAGATAATATGCATCATAACGTTAAATGGCAGAGTATGACATTGATATTTTGGTGAATTACTTGTCTCTTTGTCCCTTTATTACCTGTTTGTTTCATCATTATCTATATAAATACTTGTGATTCAAGCATAATGAAGTTCTTTTTCGAGAAATGGACCTCATGATACTCTATGTTGTTGCAAGTTATGATGTGGAGATGCCAGCGTTGGACTAAAGTAAACACAGTAAGAAGTCTCACAACACCAGATTAAAGTCCAACAGGTTTATTTGATAGGAAACTCCACTAGCTTTTGGGGTTTGCCCCTTCGCCATTGATGAAGGGGCAAACCCCAAAAGCTGGTGGTTTTTAAAACCAAATAAACCTGGTGGACTTTAACCTGGTGTTGTGAGACTTGCTGCAAGTTGTACAACTAGCAGATATTGGAATTCACTTAGAGAGATTTGACTGACTGCCATCACTGAATCTTTGGCATGTAACATTCCAATCAGGAGCAGTAAGTTGCTGGAACACACATTTTAATTTAGTATTTGGAACATCTTTAGTAGTCAACAGATTAACGTGAATTTCTGTAAGCAACAAATTTAATTGCTATATTGGCTGAGAGAATTCAACAGGAAATTGTATTGTCAGTGATAGAACTCATATTCCTGAACCTGCTGTTGAACCTGGACATTGCATGCTCTGAAAATCATGCTGTTAAGATGCTGGCAATTTTAAAACTCCTTTTCCATAAGCTTCCGAATATTTGTTTGTTTGATATCTTTAGAATTCAGTTTGGCATCATGTGAGGTGTGTTCACGAGAGATGCACACAAACTTAACTGGACCAGCCATAAAAATACTGTGGGTATAAGAGATGCTGGGAATTGGTGGTGAGTTACTCTGTTTCCTGCCTCCTCAACGTCTTTCCAGCATCTATAATGCACAAGAACATAGTGTGATGAAACACACTTTACTTGCCTGGATGAGTGCAACTCCAACAACAATCAAGAAACTTGATATCATGCCAGAACGAAGTCCTGTGTTTGCTTGCCACCCCATCCACCACCCTGAACATTCACTCCCTTGAACACGTGGATTCAGTATGTCCTATTTAAAAGGCACTCTGCAGCAATTCACCGAGGCTTCTTTCGCAACATTTCCCATGCTGATAAATTAATTTTTTAAAAAGGCAATGGGTGGAATTTTCTGATTTCTTTTCAAAGTATTAGTTTGGGTGGGAAAAGTGTAGCACACCAGCTGCACTCATGGCTTTTCCCGTCATACTTTTTGATGCTTTGAAAAAAGAGTTAAAGGGCCGGATCCCACTATGTCTTGTTGAAAGACTCCGCTGTGCCAGCAACTTAGGTTTTTAAAAGATTGAAGTGCCCTCTTTAAAAATAGCATGGAATACCTCATGGAACCACACTCCACTCCCCCACCCCACAGCTAGAGAACTCCCCCAACACCACCTACCTCATAGAAATCCTGCCCCCTCATCACAGAATCCATCAGCTCCCATCATGGAACACCCCATATCTCCCCAATGGAAGCCCCCCTCCCAGCACTACCCCCTGCTACTATCTGCTCAATACCATTGCTCCCCCTTTCCCCCCTGCCCTTCTCAGACTGTATATATATACCTGTGCACCTGTAGTGGGTTCTGTTTGCCAGGTGCACTTCATGGTAAATCTGTTGTGAATCATGTTGGTGTGAGAATGAACATATTTAACTAGATGTAGATGGAGATTCTGGAGGCAATTCTCTGAGCCTGCTCTACTGCTCTAACAGCATAACAGGCCAGGGGACATTAGTGAAGGTCATTTTGCGGGCATCCTGCTGGGTGCCATAGGAATACCTCTGGTTCCAAGTTTCTCAGAATATTCAGCTCACTTCCGGCGAGCGGTTGAGTAAATTATTTGAGTATATTCTAATCTTAATTTCCATGCATTTAGTGAGCCTGGCGCTTAATTGCCTGGGCTCACTTGCCTTTGTGGCTTCGTTGGAAGAGGTTCTCTCTGGAGAGGAAAGCACTGCTCCCCTTGAAGGGGGGGGAACAGTCAAATTGCCCTCACCAGTAAAACCAGAGGCCACTGAGGCCCTCCGTGGAGGTATAGGGCAAGGGGGTTCCGCTTAGGCAGTGCCAGCCTGACATCATGGCATTGTCCACTGGGCACTGCAGGGACATAGGGGACCTGATCAAGAAGAGAGGGAGGCTTGTTGTGCGCTCTGCCAATGGTCGATGGGGAGAGGGAGGAAGGGTGGGACAGCCACTCTGCTTACGATTGTTAGAGGGAGGGAGTGGCCCACTGCCACTCTGCATCAGATGTTATGGAGAGGGAGGAGGAACCTGGTGCCACTCTACTTTGCAAACAGTAGGGGAAGAGGGGAGAAGAGGTCTCCTGCCATTGGGGGCACAATCGGTATGGGTAGTGGAGGAGGAGGTGGTGGTTATATCTTCAGGCAGTGTGGGACTTGAGAACAGCCACAGGGCCCTGCAATTGTGGTGTTCGTGGGATGCTGGGTTGAGGCTGGCTGCAACAGCAGAGATCTGGCAGCTCTCTCATTCTCTCTGTGTCAGGGCCTCTGCTTTTGGAATTGCACATGTGCAGCAACATATGCAATAGCTCCCTCTGCTAGGGTGATTAGGCTGGCTAGTGAGTTTAGCCCCGCCGACTTCCTCCAGCAGCCAGAAACACGCTCACTCATTCTTTCATGTGCTATGTGCACAAGATTAGGAATAAAAACCAAAAACAGATCTGCACCTCATCAATTTCCCTGTGAAATGGACACTTTGAAATTTACCTGTAAAACTCAGCCTGCAAACTTTCTTTACCACTGCCCCACCACCACCCCCTCTCCCCACTACCCCACCACATCAGGATCGAAAGAAACTATATTTTACTCAACGGATGATAAACAGAAGAACCTGGTATGTGTTGAAGAGGTTGATCAGAAATTCCCAAGAGCTAAAATCCAGAATCATTCTCCTACTCGCGCAGTTGAATTGGTAAACATAAGCTATTGCTATTTTTCATTTGCCTGGAGAGCAGAACTTTCAATATTTATTACTCACTCCAGAGGATTAACTTCATTTTAAATAATCATGAAACTTAATTATGTTGACGTGACTTTCGGTGATTTAAGCTGCCAACAACATTCTTGTCTTTTCACATAAATTTAAGAATTTGGCCCTCATGTGGTCAGTTAAATTGTAATTAAAATTTCACATCAAATTGATATTTGTATCCTCATATCTTTCAAAGATAAGAGCATGGTCTTTTTTTCCCTCAGAAGCATTAGGTGGGATTTTATGGCCTCGCTCGTACCAAAACCGTAAAACCCCTCCCCAGGTCAATGGACCTTCCCAATGTCCATCCCGAGCTGATTCCTATGGTGGTAAAATTCTGGCCATTGTATCTCCTAGGATAAAACATTTTTACTCATTCAAATACCTATTCATTTACTAAATTACCAGTAACCAATTGTGAAAATGTCGATAAAATGTACAAGAAATTTAGGTAACAGATAGCAATCCATCCATTTCACTGTGTAAGCTGCACTCCTGAACCAGCCAGTATGACTGACCCACTCAACAACTCACATTGTTCTCACTTGCCATTTTCTTTCTTAACTCGAGTCACTGCATACAGATAGCAACACTGGGGTACAATTATTCTGGCAGGTTCTCAACTGTCCTCAGCACAATACCAGTGAATCAATGGAAACACTGTAGAAAAGAAACAATTGGCTGTTTCTATTGCTGCCAATTAAGCCATGACTGATATCAACATTAGTAATGAATTAGTAATATTTTGGTGTTAAATAATAATGTTAAAAATGAAGCAAAGATTTTATAAAATCTCGTGTCAATGTATGTTTTAAATGACCTTCAATTTTTAACTCAAGATGAAATGAGCAATGTTATATGTGTCCACAGAGCTGGGTACCCTATGGATCAGTGGCAATTTCATTACCTTCTTTTTGCTATAGTTGCATTTTGCTTCCCTTAAAACAAAGTTATACTGACTTTGCAGTCTTTAGCGTTCTGTTTGTTAAATTACAAAGGCAATGTTCATTGAAAAATATCAACATGAATTTTTTATAAGCAATAGACACGATTTTTCTTTACTAGTGGAGGATATTGTTGAACACGTTCTGAAATAATTGTATGTTTTGAAACTGCAAGGGTGAAGTGGAGTAAACTAATGCTCCACAATATTTAAAAATAAACACTCAAAATCTCTCAGCATCAGAATCTCAAGAATAATGTACAAAAAGTACAAAATCAGCATACTTGCAAGTTGTGGATCTAGCCCCATCTACCACCACACAGCTTATCACGCAGATTAAGGTGAATTATCCATCTTGCAACATATTCAAGCCCGCACTCTGTAAGATCCACAGCCAGTGTTGTACCTGCAGACTTTGAAAAATAATAGCATTCAGGCTTTTTAAATTCGAGAAATAGAGCTGCATTTTAATAAAAAGGCTAAGCAGATTCCAAATCTATTCTAAATTAAGGCATCGTATCTGAAGTATGTTTCTTCTACAAACTGATTTTTTTCTTTTTCCCATCACCATATCGCAGGTTTTGACTAATTAGCTTAAAAAACACCAAGCTATTAGTTTTAATTATGGTGATTAATCAGAAATATTCAACATATTAATTTACATTAGTTCAATTAATATCAAATATGACCTTGTTATAATTGTGTAATTATGGTTTGCATTTACCTTTGTCGGTATCTTTATTTATTTTCTTGAAAGCTACACCGTTATGATCCCTGAGGGGGTATTGAAAACCAGAATAATCAAAATTACTAAATGACCTCTAAATGAAGAAATTGCCAACATTTAGTTCTTACTTTAACATGAATCGAAACAAATGTGTCAGTCGTATGAATTGATGAGTAAATTTCACTTTGAATAGTCAGTGTAACAAATATACAACTTACAAAACTATAAGCATTCACATTAGTCCCCACAAGTATGGTCCCACGTAGCTACCCAGTTCCAAACTATGTCATTCTTTATTCATGCAGGGTAAATCAGGAGTTCGATCGACGAGAGCTTTCATCTTTGAGTTTAGCATGGCACATTTCTATAAGCCTTCTCTCCCTCCAATATTGGTAATCCAGGCAATCCAGACATCCTTTTCAACCTATCAATAACACTCTGATTCATGGTTTAGCCATTTCTGGAGAAACATCCAGCTCTTTAATGTCTTTGAGCTAGTCACACACTTTTTTCCAGGTTTTGGATCATTTAAGCCAGCTTGCACAATATCTCTAGGAGTTCCTGTCTCCAACTCTGCCATACAGAAAAACTGACCTTTTCCTGAGAGTGATTTACTTCTCCTCAAAAGAATTCTGTGTGTCTTTCTGTCGTTAACTGCTCTTCTTTGGGCAGAATTTTCCCATCCCACCTGCTGTGGGAACTATAGCTGGCAGTACAAGATCATGCTAAGGTCTGTTGACCTTGGGCAGGATTTTCTGGTCCTGAGGTGAATGCAGCCAGAAAACCCCATTCTTTGTATCTGCATTTGTGTCCTGATTGCTTTCATTCTCCAACCTCTGCTTATAGCTCTCCTTTATGTCCACCAGTTGCACAACTTCTATCTTAACTTCTTTCCTGTTGGCATTGCTTCCAGGTCAAGAGTCACTAGTGACATGGACTAGTATTTCTTATTATCCATGGAAATTACATCTGATCCTTTATAATTAATGTTAGCTCTTAAGACTCCTTTTCAAACAACTACAGATTGCACAGATGTTTTAAAAGAAAATACCACTTGTCCTTAATGAACTGCTTCCAGATCAAAGGTCATCACAGAATAATATGAATTAAATAATTTTAGAAAGTCAACATGAGGTACTCAGTGCTGCTTTGGAATTCTGATAATATTTCTTCACTTTTGGGAGATTAGTCTGAATATAGTTGACATAATTGTTTCTTTCTGCTGGTTGTAAAAGTTATGGATGAAAGGATATTAGGCATCTGACTCAACTTATGAATAAGTTTGCTACGTAAAATGGCAGTACCAACAAACACTAGCTCCAAATTGCAGATCACGAGACTGACTGCTTTAGAAAATGACAAAGAAGATCCTCTCAAGCTTGTGCCACAGTGAATATTAGGCAGATGGTGATGCAAGCCTGGGGCACAATCTCGTTGTCCTGCCTTTATTTAAATGGGAGGAAAATAGGATGGTCTACTGAAAGATATGTACACTGACACCCCCAACTGCCTGGTTTTTCTGATATTTCCTGTGCTCTAGTAATCCCGAGCACTTTGTATCAGACTCAGGAAGATCTTCTGTAAAATGCCAGATCCAAAGGATGCCTTTTGGTTTTGGGAGTAGTGTCAAGGCAGTTTCACAAATATCAATAAATTATCCTCAATAAAATCATATAAGGTAAGATTTTGCCTGCTGAGAATTTTGTTGAAACATTTTTGAACCGTAAAATAACCATAGCACAGGAGAAGGCCACTTCGTCCATCAGATCCATTCTAAACCTCTGCCGCTCATCTCATTCCCCCACCCCTCTCCTTTCCCCATGGCCTTGCAATTGTTTCACTGAAAACCTCCAACCTCACTCATGGCTTGGATTCACCGGTGCCGCTGCAGTGAATGGAGTGTTGGCTGAATGCTGAATTTTCCAATCTCGCTGGCATTGGGAAAGGTATGGACAAATCTCACTCTATTTCTCTTCAGGTGAATTCAGGTGAAAAGGTTAAATCTCACGGGATAAAAGGTGAGCTAGCTAGATGGGTGAAGAACTGGCTTGGCCATAGAAAACAGAGGGTGGCAGTGGAGGGGTCTTTTTCCGGTTGGAGGTCTGTGACTAGTGGTGTTCTGCAGGGCTCTGTATTGGGACCTCTGCTGTTTGTGATGTATATAAATGATTTGGAAGAAGATGTAGCTGGTGTGATCAGAAAGCTTGCGGACAACACCAAGATGGCTGGAGTTGTGGATAGTGATGAACATTGTCAGAGGATACAGCAAGATATACATAGGCAGGAAAATTGGGCAGAGAAATGGCAGATGGAATTTACAGATAAATGCAAAGTAATGCATTTTGATAGATTAATGTAGGGGGGAGCTATACAATAAATGGCAGAACTATCAGGAGTATAGACACAAAAAGAGAACTTGGTGTGCAATTCCACAGATCCTTAAAGGTGGCAGTACAGGTGGAGAGGATGGTGAAGAAAGCACATGGCATGCTTGCCTTTATTGGACAGGGCACAGAGTATAAAAGTTGGCATTGATGTTGCAGCTATATAGAAAGTTGGTTAGACCACATTTAGAATACTGCGTCCAGTTCTAGTCACCATACTACCAGAAGTATGTGGAGGCTTTGGAGAGAGTACAGAAAAGATGTACCAGGATGTTGCCTGGTATGGAGGATCTTAGCTATGAGGAGAGATTGGATAAACTGGGGTTGTTCTCCCTGGAAAGATGGAGGATGAGGGATGACCTAATAGATGTGTGTAAAATTAGAAAGGGCATAGATAGGGTGAACAGTGGGAAGCTTTTTCCCAGGTCAGAGGTGACAAATACAAGGGGTCACAAGTTCAATGTGAGGGGGGTAATGTTCAACACAGATGTCAGGGAGACATATTTTACATAGAGGGTGGAGACCTGGAACACATTGCCAAGCAAGGTGGTTGAGGTGGACACGCTGGGAACATTTAAGACTTACCTACATAGCCACATGAATAGTCCGGATATAGGGATACAAATGAACGATCTGGTTGGGCGCATGAGCAATGCAGGCTTGGAGGGCTGAAGAGCCTGTTCCTATGCTGTAGTGATCTTTGTTCTTTTGTTTTTTTGTAGGTGCTAATCCAATTTCCTTTTGAAATGCAATTGCATCTATTTCCACCAAAGTCTCTGAAAGTGCAATCCAGACCCTAACCCCTAGTCAATGCATCAAAAAGCTTTTCCTCTTACTATCATTTGTTCTATGGCCTATGTGCACTTTGGTATTCTGCCCATTTTTGGTGAGAACAATTTCTCTCCTTCGATCCTGTTTACACTCCTCATGATTTTGAACACCTCAATCAAATCTCCTCTCTGCCCTATCTTCTTTTCTTCTAAGGAAAGAAACCCCAATTTCTCCAATCTATCCTCACAACTGCAATCCCTAATCTCTGAGACCATCCTTATCTTTTTCGACTCTATCTAAAGCCTTCACATTCTTCTCAAAGTGTGGCACAGAATGCGTGGAATTTTTCATTTATGCAACTAAGTGCCATAGCAGGCAGTTTCAATGGTCCCAGTCTGCTGGTTGGAAAAGCGGGAATTCATGGCCTTTCTGTGCTTGGAAGCTCGATAGTTATGTACAAGTGAGTATCAGACTTAATGAATTGGGAACTGATTCATCTGTGTGCCAATATAAAACATATATCTCATTCTCTCCAGTCCAACTGTCTTCAAGACATACGCAAAGAGATATCTTGCAGACATAAAGAGAATGCCAAAAGCTCCAAGAAGATGGCAGCACCCTGCTTCACCCACTAGGCCCTTGAAGCCTTGATCAGAGGATTGTAGGTGCACAGGCATGTCTTTTATCCCAGGGACTTTGTCTAGAAGTATATCAGCTCCAGTTTGGGAGGCCATTGCAAAGCAAGTCAGCATTACTGGCAACTGCACTCAGAACACCACCCAGTGCAGGAAGAGGATAAATGATCTCATCTACTCTGCCAGAGCGAGTCATCGTTCACCTCTCTCCAATATCAAATTTTCATCATAGTATTATGCACTTGAATGGCTACTCTTTGAATTGGCTGGGGAGAACCTGTATCACTCTTCTCTCTCACAGCTTCGTCCAATAGCCTAGTATGGATTTCAGCCTCATTACTTCATCAAATCCTGACAATCATAGTCAGCCTTAGATAGCTCATGTCATTAACAGAAACACTCTTTTGTCTGGGCATCAGCAGATCAAGGCCCACAAGACAGTCAGGTACCAATCTTAGGCTCCCGATCATGTTTGAAGAGGAAACTCTGGAAGAACCATCACTGCACCCACCTTCACGCACCACCAGCACACCCAATGTAATAAAAACTATCACATTTACAAGCAGGGAGAGTCCAGGAGGCATTGACAATATTGCTGCCAATCAGTAGACTATCACTCATTACACTTGGCATTTCTTCCATTTTCTAATTATCTGCGTTAATGGAGGTACTATCAAATACGGCAAGAATCTGCAGTGTTTACTGAAATCCTGGCTGGATCTTATTGAGTGAGATTGAATGAAAATCCCATTCAACTTTTCCAGGCATAAGCAGATGAGCTGAAGCATCTCAGCGAATAGCAATATTTTATAGGCACTTAATCTAATGGAAATTTTGGCGTCATAGCATTTTAATAAAATGCTGACTTCATATAAAGTTTTGATCTTTTCATTAGCAAATACTGCTCAAGCTGGTGTCATTAGATCCAATATCAATACAGGAATGATATCTGATTCATGAATAATATATGGATGAAATACTTACTGACGCTCACCTCAGTCTTCCTGTCAATTCCTGATTTTTTTATGAAACATCAGCTGTGTGCTGCTAATGACATTTGTTTCCTGCTTTAAGTTAAACCAATTTACCATTGGATTTTAGCCATTTCAAGATTTGTAACAAGCTTGTTCCAGTAAAACGTACAAACTAGAAGTAGGCCATTCGGCCCTTCAAACCTGCTCCACCATTCATTTTGATCATGGCTGATCATTGAATTCAATATTTGAGCCCCCCTGCTTCTCATATCCTTTGATCCGTTTAGCCTAAAGATCTATATCTAATTTCTAACCTATTGTACTAACCGATTGGATCGTAACAACATCCATTTAGAGGAATGTGTGCTCCTTCAAATTAAAGTATTTTACATACTAAAAGTGTGAGCTACTAACAATGCAGTGAGCAGTGGGGAAGAGGGCATCTCGGTTCTGAATGAATAGATCAAGCAACTGTGTATCTAAAACAGAAATTGTTGGATAATTTCAGCTAGTCAGACAGCATCTGTGGAGAGTGAATTGCTCTGACGAAAAGGTCATCCTGACTCAAAACACTGGCTCCATTCTCTCTCCACAGATGCTGTCAGAGCTGTTGAGATTTTCCAGCATTTTCTGTTCTTGTTTCAGATTCCAGCTTCTGCAGTATTTTGCCTTTATCAACAGTGCATCACCTTCACCAAGCTGATCAAAGGATTGTGAAATTAACCGCATAAGAAACGAAAGGGAATGTACATTAGCGTGAGTAAGTTCAGTGCCACATGAGGTACAGGCAGATAAATATAGGCTGGAACTCTACCACCTCGCCTGCCACAGAATCGGAGCAGGTGAGGGTTCAACAACAAAATTCTCCGTTAACCTCGGGTGGGAACTTCCAGTCTCACTTGAGCAAGACCATAAAATCCCACCCATTGAGAGGAAAACAAAGATTGAATTAAAAGATCTTAGTGTGAAAAAGAACAGAAAGGAAAATTAAAAGAAAACCATATTTTTAAAAATCTCCAACATCAATTAAATTCTGAAGGAATGAGACTCCATAGTTATAATAGTTAGTTTTCAGTGGCAGAGGGATTGATCAGGATTAACTAAAATGCTTCATATTGTTGAAAGGATTCTGGCACTTAGCTTTCTGAAGCTAGTTTAGTTTTGTACTTACCATGCCAACACAACTCCACACTATTGAAGGCATTTCAATAGGAAGTAAAACAGCATAATTCTGTATCGACAAAACTAATGATAGAGCAAATTAATTAAGACCAGAATGTTTGAATATTCACATTTAATTTGGCATCTGCCTCTCACTTAAAGTTGCTGTATCATTTGCAAATAAGTAACTATGTGTGACTTACTATAAATTCTGACAGCAGATTTTCAGGCAATAAAAGGCTAGAGACCATTGAAACAAAGGGAGATATAAATAGTTGCTTTCTCCTTTTCAGTATTTCCTTTCAGGCAAATGAAATAATCAATATTGTATCATCCAATATCTGAACCCTGCACAGCTTTATATGGCCAAAAACCTCTTGCCTCTTTATGTTTCAGTCTGAAGGAAAGATAACATGGAAAACATGATAACGTATGCATGGTCAGCCAAAATCCTGAGAGGCCACAAGGTAGTCATGACAGATGGACAATGCACTGACATGGTATTTCTGCAATTAGAGTAACAAATAATATTTTACAAGAAAGACTGCACTACATTAAACATCAGTAAAATTTAAACATTCAGTTCAGTGTAAATCTAATGCAGGATCTAGCTTAATATTTAAAAAGCTCTTTGCCCCATTTAACAACATTCATCAACGCAGTACAAAGTATTGTAGTTGTGTACTGAATATCATGAATAAAAATGTTGCGTGGCCAATGAACTGCAGGCTGTCAATCGATTTTTTTCTGTATACAATTGTAATTTGTGACTCAATCTACAAGGCAATAAGTGAAAAGTCTGTTTTGCTTGCATTGAATCCTACAATGAGTAACTGTGTCCGAGAAAGATTTTATGACTTGACTTATAGAGAATTTTATGTAAACATCTTTAAATTGTCTGCTGTTGTTCAATTGATAGCTGGAACAAGAGATCACAAGTATAGGTTAAGAGCTGGTAGATTTAAAACTGAAATGAGGAGGAATCACTTCTCGCAGAAGGGTAGTGAATTTCTCCATAGCACAGTAGGGTCTGAATCGTTAAATGGTTTCTAAAAGGAGATAGATATATTTCTGGTTTTAAAAATGGGTTAAAAGGATTTGGGAACAGGTAGGGAGGTGGATTTGAGACTGGGAAGAGATCAGCCATGATCTGATTGAATGGCGAAGCAGGTTTGAAGGGCTGAATTGCTCCTTCTGCTCCTAATTCCTCTGTTCATTGCCTCTGAATCAGAAGGTTGTGTTTCTTATTGCAGAAATGTGAGCATACAATCCATTCCCATCATCCAGGGCAATGCTAAAGGATGCTGCACTGTTGATGGTTTTTGGGTGAAATGACACCAATGCCTGAGCAACATTCATCCCTGAAATGATACATAAAAAGAACAGTGGTTATTATCACATTTCAGTTTGCGAGGGTTTGTGTAGATTGGCTAGCACAGTTCTCATATTCCATGCTCTGCCAGAGATAGACTCAATGGGCCGGATAGCCTCCTGCTGCACTGTAACGATTCTATGATTCTATGATTACAACAGTGGTTACATCTCAAATGTATGTCATTGACTATAAAGCACTTTGGAATGTCTTGAGATTGTCAAAGGCAATCAATAAGTGCTAACCTCTTTTAACTTTTATTCAATAATGCAGTTCACACTGCCACATTATGGGAACTGTAACTAAATTCAGATTGTAGGATGGCAATTAAAAGTGTGGAAAGTGAAAGTAGATGAGTGCTGCTTTGCCCATTTTATAGTCGAGGCAAAAAACAGTAGATGCTCAAAATCGGAACTAACGACAGATAATGCTGGAGAAAAGCTCAGCAGACCCGGCAGCATTGCTGGAGAGAGAAACTGAGTCAATATTTAAAGCCCATATGACTCTTCTTCAGAAAATGCTTCTTGGACTCAAAACTTGGATGGCATTTTCCAACCATACTTGTCCCAAAACTGGAAAATCCCGCCCAACCTCAACGGATCTTTCCATGGTCTGCCTCTCATCTGCTCCAATTCCTGTGGCTGGTGGAACGGTATAATTTGCTCCATTTTTTGTTTCTTTCTTCACAGATGCTGCCAGAGTTCCTGAGATTTTCTGGCATTTTCTGCCTTTTATTGTCCTTTTTATAAATTGATCCTGGTTGGGTATAATCATAATATACACCAATTGACCTATTTTAACCTACGTAACCTATTTTGTCAATTTTCGATGAAACAAACATTGCTCAAATAGCAAATCAATGATACAACTTTGCATTATAGTAATTGTGCAATGCTACAATGTACAGTAACCCAAGAAAGCAAAAATTAAAATAACTCATGCCATAGTCAATAGTGTGCTAGTGAGAATAAATATGACAGGACATGCTAGATGAATATGTGGCTGGAGAAATGGTGTAGGAGATTGGGATTTAGGTTTCAGGGATGTTTGGACCAGTTCTGGGGAAAGTGGGACTGGATTTTCTCCGGATGCTCCGGTTTCCTCCCACATCCAAAATTGTGCTTTTAGGCTGATTGGTGTTAATAAATTATCCCTAAATTAGACCTCCCTTAATCTGGCGCACATATAATTCTCTAAATTTGCACCCCTTTATTGTGGAGTCCAAGAGGCGTAGACAAAAGTCGTAGGT
This sequence comes from Sphyrna mokarran, assembly GCA_024679065.1. NCBI lineage: Eukaryota > Metazoa > Chordata > Chondrichthyes > Carcharhiniformes > Carcharhinidae > Sphyrna > Sphyrna mokarran. The sequence continues at coordinate 42,985,596 of JAGIQG010000015.1, forward strand.
AGAAGAAGAATTGGCATGAGGCACTCACTGAGTGTTAAAATGGGCAACATGGGCTTGTAGAGCTGAAGGGTCTGTTTCCTGTGCTGTGTTGTTCTTTGTTCTTTGGTACGAGCAGGATGGGTTGTATCTCGACAGGACCGGGAACAGTGTCGTTGGCCGGCTATTCGCAGTGTTGTGAAGGAGGGTTTAAAATAGAATGTCAGGGGCATGGGAACCTATGCAAGGAGTCAGAGGTGAGAGAAACAAGAATGGAAACAAAAGACAGAAAGGAGCTAAAGTGGAAGGTAAAAGAAAGAGTGAAAAAACAAATGGAACCAGAGATCAAAACTAAGCTATGATTAACAAGATTAAAAAGACAAGTCTAAAGATTTTGTGTTTTAATGCATGGAGTATTCTTATTTTTTATTCATTCGAAGGACATGAGGATCACTGGCTGGCCAATATTTAATGTCCATCCCTAGTTGCCTTGGAAGGGAGTTGAAAGTCAACAATATTGACTTTCAACATGTGGGCCAGACCAGGTAAGGATGGCAGATTTCTTTTCTGAAGGACATTCGTGAATCAAATGGGATTTTCTGACAATTGACAATGATTTCATGGTCACCAGTAGATTCCTAATTTCAGATTTTTGAAAAAAAATAATTCAAATTCTATCTTCTGCCACAGTGGGACTTGAACACTGGTCTCCAGAACATTAGATGAGTTTCTGGATTAATAATCTAGCAATAATACCACTAGCCATCATCTTCCCAAAATAGATGAACTACCAGCACAAATGGATATAAATGGTTATGATGTAGTAGCAATTCCAAAGACATGGCTGCAAGGTTACAAGGGATGGGAACTGAACATCTAGGGGTATTCATTATTTAGGAAGGACAGAGGTAAAGGAAAGGAGATAGGGTAGCATTGTTAGCAAAAGAAGAAATCAATGCAATAGTAAGGAAAGATATTGGCTTAGAAAATGATGATGTGGAATCTGTATGGGTGGAGATAAGAAACACCAAGGAGCAGGAACCATTGTTAGGGGTTGTGTACTGGCTTCCAAACATTAGTGAAGATATAAGAGAAGGTATTAAATAAGAAATCAGAGATGCATGCAGTACGGGTACAACTGTAATGATGGGTGACTTTAATTTACAGAGAGATTGGACAAACCAAACCAGCAAAGATATCATGGAGAAGATGGCTATTTAGAAAAATACAATGAGGAACCAAGCAGCGAAAAGCTTATGCTAGATTGGGTACTGTGCAATGAGAAAGAATTCATTAACGATCTTGTTGTGCAGGGTCCCATGGGGAAGAGTAACTATAATATGATGAAATTCTTCATTATGATGGAGAGTGGAATAGTTGAATCTGAAACTAGGGCCCTGAATCTAAATAAAGGGAACTATACAAATAAAAGTGGCATGGTTGCAAAGTGGTTAGCATTACTGCCTCGCAGTAGCCAGGGACCAGAGTTTGATTCTCGACTTGTGCCACTGTCTGTAAGGAGTCTGCATGTTCTGCCCCATGTTTGCATGGGTTTCCTTTGGGTGCCCCAGTTTCCTCCCACATGTGAGTTAGGTGCATTGGCCATGTTAAATTTTCCCTCAGTATATCCGAACAGGTGTTGGAGTATGGAAACTAAGGGATTTTCACAGTAACTTCATTGCAATGTCAATATAAGCCTATTGGTGTCACTAATAAATTAACTTTAAACTGGGTAGAATGAGGAGTGAATTGGCAAGGATAGACTGGGGGACCTTACCAAAGGGATTGATAGTGGATAAGAAATGTATACATGAATTACAACAAATATTTATTCCTGTCTGGCACAGAAATAAAAGAGGAAATGTGACTCAACCATGGCTTACAAAAAAAAAACAGGAAACATTAAATTGACCATAAAAGCTTCTATAAATATGTGAAGAGAGAAAGATTAGTAAAGACAAATGTAAGTCTCCTCCAGTCAGAAGCCAGGAAACTATAATGGGGAATAAAGACATGCTGGAAGAATTGAATGCATACTTTGATTCTGTCTTCATATGAGAGGCAGAAATAATCTCCCAGAAATATTAGGGAATCATAGGACTTGTGTGAGGGTAGAATTGAAGAAAATCAGTATTAGAAAGAAAATGGTGCTGGGAAAATTAATGGGGTTAAAGGCTAACAAATCACCAACAATCTACATCCCAGAATATGTGAGGATGTGATTGGAAAAATTAGATAATTGGTGGTCATCTTCCAAAATTCTATAGATTCTGTAGCATTTCCCACAGACTGGAGAATGATAAATGTAATCTCCCCATTTAAAAAGGGAAAAAAAAATACAGACCAGTTAGCCTGACATGGAGAAGATGTTTGGGTCTATTGTAAAAGATGTGACAGCAGAACATTTGGAAAGCACTAATGAGATTGGGTAAAGTTATCATGGGTTTATGAAAGGCAAATCTACTGAAGTTTTTGAGGATGTAACTAGTAGAATAGATAAGGGAGAACCAGTGTCTGCTGTGTATTTGGTCTTTCAGAAGACTTTAGCTATGGTCCCTCAAGAAGAGATCAGTAGGCAAAATTGAAGCACGTGGGATAGGAGATGATGTATTATGATGGATCGAGGATTGGTTGACAGATAGGAAATAGAATAGGGATAATTGGATCTTTTTCAGCATGGCAGGCAGTGACTGGTGAGCAGTGGTAGCAGAGAAGCACTCTGGGAGAAGTCAGCTCAGCTATTACGACTGAATATTGGGTAACAGAAGAATTGGTGTCAAAGAGCATAGGGCAACCTGGTAAGTCCAAAAGGAGTACTTGACAGCCCATTCTCTGGCCCCCCACCATTCATCCTCCTCTCTAGCAGGAGATAAACACAAGCAGATATATTCACACAGCTTTGATTTGAAGTCTCTGAGCCTTCTTAACACGTTTGAAACACTTTGTATTGGGAACTTTTGATCTCTATTAATTTCAAAGTGCAGTGCTTTGAAATAAGCTTCTATTGACAGCTTAATGGATTTCTACTTAGCCTCCAAGCATCTGTGTTTATTTACCCTTCCCTTCATATTTGGAAGCATATCAAATCCCTCTATTGTTCCTAACCATAATATTTACATAAACTCTTGAGTCTGATCTTTCATTCCCACTGATGTTTATGGTGTTTGGTGTGGCTTTCCCATCCTTCCACCCAACAACCCATTGCAGGGAATAATTTTTGATAGGGCCAGAAGATCCTGACCCCGACATAAATGTAAGCCTTTCTTTCTTTCAGCTGGAGGTATTGATGTAAGAAGTGAGGGTGATGAGTAATCTTCCCCAGTGGCAGAAGATTGAAAAATTCAGCATTGTCTGAGTCATTCATGGCACGGAAGGAGGGCATTTGGCTCATTGAATCCATGCTGCCCCCTGCTGAGTGATGCAGAGAACATGAAAAAAATTTGAGTTCTTTGTTTCAACTGAGTGTGAAACCAGGCAGTTCTCCAGAGAAGTTACAGAGGAGGCATTTGCAAGACAATTAGATAGAGGAAACATTTTCACATCCAAACTGACAGTGACAAATTTATCATGGCAATGGTTATAAATGATGCATGTAAAGTTACAAGGTGGCAGAGATCATTATTGATTCCAGAGATCAGGCCCAAAATCTGGACACAAGGCAGGAACATAATCTCACTCACCGCATTCACAGAGGCCACTGACAGTATTCTCTTCTCACATGGTAATAGTAGTTATAGAAGGAAGAGGTCTTTCTTCACTCCATCCATTTGTTGAACATTGTCACTCCTGCTTGAATCTTGTTATTTTGCTAGATTATTCAAAAAGAGATAGACGGCGAATTTTCCCGGGAATTGTAGTGGACGAGTGGCAGACCATGGAAAGATATGTTGACATCGAGTGGGATTTTTCAGTTTCACGGCGGGCGTGGCTGGAAAATCCCATCCAGCAAATTGTACACCTGTTACTTACATTACTACACTACCATCTGTCAGGTCACCAGTCTCATGGAGAGCTGCAAGAACATCAGAAACAGAAGTAGAACCTGCTCTGCCATTCAATATGTCATGGCTCATCCTGGGCTTCAGCATCGTTCTCCTGCCTGACCTACATATTCCTTAATTCCCTGAGAGGCCAAATATATGTCTATCCCAATCTGAAATGTATTCAGTGATGAAACATCCGCTACCCTCTGTGGTAGGGAATATCAAAGATTGATCGTCCTTTGGGCCCTATTTTACCATTTTGATTCTGAGTGCTGGGCTGATTTGAAACTGGGAGTATTTCAGATCTGACTTTTAGACCTGTTCTCAGGCTCACCCCCATACACACTCTGCCTGAAAAAATATCAGCAAATTGCGCTGCATAAGTCTGTGGGGGATGGGGTGGGGGGACAGTGAGGGGGAAGTGGTTGGGGTGGGGGGTAGGGCTGGGGCGAGGGGTGGACTTAATACACCCAAAATCCTGCAACTCCAATTGGCACCTCCAACTGCAAATGCACAGACAAAAAAATGATAGAATAACGTTTCCCTGCCACACCCCTCCTGGGCCAGATAATGCCTCCCAGTGCGCCCCCCACCTTCAAGACATTGCCCCACCCCCACAATGTTAATGGCCCCCTTATTCTTCCACACTCCTGCCACCCAGATCGATCGCGAGTCCCTCCTTCTTCCCCCCACTGATCTCAGGCAGAGTGGCAGTGGATCCCTTCTTCTTCACTGATCTTAGACAGTGAGATCCACCCTCCCCCTCTCCACTCTACAGATATCAGGTAGAGAGATTCCCCTTCACCTCCAGTCCGGACCCTCCTGCACAAGGCCCCCATCGCTTCCAGACTCTGACACCTCCCTCTCTCTCCCCAACCCCAGTCATTGAGGCCCTGATCCACCATCACTTCCTCCCCATCAGCACACCTGCAAGTGTTCACCTGCCTTCCCCTCAACACTAACAAGCAAACTGCATGTAATTTGCTGGAATGTTCTGCCAAACTGCCTGCAGATGACCTGGGGCAACTCTATTAAAAACTCAGGACCAGCTCCCTGATTTACTGAGGGAGACCTGGGGAGGCTACTGGAGGCGGGACACCCTTGCACCCTCTTCTAGGAGGATGCAGACCCAATGTGGGCTGATGGAAATGTGGCCTGGGAGGAAGTCGCCACTTCGGTCAGTTCTGGCCCCCTGAACCAGGAAGTAGTGCCGGAAAAAACTCAGTGACTTCATCTGTGTAGCAAGATGAGTGCTAAACCCCATCTTGAATCTTTCCCCAAAACAGCTGGTCTGGACAGCTTGGAGGATATGAATGAAGGGGCCTCCGAGGGTGGCGCCATTTTGGCGTCAGCTGTCAGCTCACAACTCACTATCCCAGATACTGACACGTCATTGGGTTGAGTTAGTGGATAGGCTTTTGGATCATTCTCTGGTGAGCATGACACATCTGAAAATGTACGTTGGATGGACCAATTGTGGAGTTACTGGGAGGAGTCCCAAAGTCTTCAGGTGGACCATCTATCGCCTATCTTGCATACTTCCTGGCCAACACTGCAATAGTGGAAAACTACTGCATCGTCACCATGAGTGGCAGGCTCCAAGCAATGGCCAGGTCACTGCAGGTCACAGCAAAGTGCCAGAGGGCTGGGCTCAGTCACAGCGGGCCACTGCTGAGGAATTGAACAGGATTCTCAAGGTTTTACAGCCCATGGCTGAGAGACTCAAGAGCTTGCAGGTGACCCAGCAGGACAGTGCTGAGACACAGAGGGCTATGGCAGCAGCCCTTGAGTCTGAGACGATCATGGCTGAGGGGTTGCAGAGCATGGCCCATTCTCAGAGGGCACTTGCTGAGGCCTTTAAGAGTTGACCCTGGCTCAAGAGGCCATCGCAGAGGGCTTGACCACCATGGGTAGAATGCAGGTAGACCTCCAGGACTGGCAGTGCTAGGTGTCATGATGTAGAGATGCCGGCATTGGACTGGGGTAAACTCAGTAAGAGATCTGACAACACCAATTTTAAATCCAACTGATTTATTTGATAGTAAACCTGCTAGCACAAAGGCCGAAAGCTAGCAGGTTTACTATCAAATAAATCGGTTGGATTTAAAATTGGTGTTGTCAGATGTCTTACTGAGTGCCAGGTGACGCCAGAGCTTCTGGAGCTCACTGCAGAAGCGCTGTTTTTCCATGCAGTGATCCAGGAGCCCACAGGAACCCAAGGAAAGAGGAAGGGCTCGAACCCATGCCAGGGCTCTTCCAGCCAGGGAACTGTGTCTATGCCTACATGTTTTGACTCTCTGCTTCCTGACATTTGGGCATCTCGGGGGCAGTGAACTGAAAAAAGCTTTCATGGAAACATCCCAGGCATTTAGAAGCAGGCCAGGGCCCTCGAGGTCCAAAGCTTCCAGAGGACACCTATCATGCACATCACAGGCAATGGGCAAGGTAGACAGCTAGTCCCTCCACCTCTAATTTACATACTGGGGAGTCACTGAGATCTAGTGGTAGGCCATTTAAGGTTTGGAAATAATAGTTGAACTGAGATGGAATGGGTAAAGGGCTGTGCTAGTTAGAAAGATATTGAAGCATCTTAACATTTTTATGTTAAAATAGCTAATTTAAACACCTTTATTGCAATTAAATGTTTTTGCACTACATGCCTGTGACTGATTTGTCTTGGATTTGCCTCAACCAGAAATCCTCTTCCATTGATGATCACTGGAGGGTTGCTTCATGTTGATGTCAGTTGAGGAAGCCCCTCAATGCTGTGTCACTGAGGAAAGGAAGGCATTGGTTCCCCATAACTCATGAGTAATTCCCTCCTGTCCCCCATTCCACCCAGCCCAGGCCCAGCTGGTAAAGTCAACTGCATTAAAATGGCCTCGCACTCAATTTGGTCGTGGTCCCAATTGCATCCATTTTCGGGACTTGGTGAAGGGGGAACGGGCAGGGAGATGGGCGCGAATTGTGTTACACGCCTTATGTCTGATTTTACCAAGTTTTTGTGCCTGAAAACGGTGCAAATTGATGGTAAAATCAGGCCCTCTGAGTAAAATAATTTCACCTCATTTCTGTCCTAAATAATCAGTCTCAAACCTTGATTCTGTACCCCTGTCTTTTAGATTCCCCAATGGAAACAATCTCTCAGCATTCACCCTTTTGTAATCTTGTCGGTTTCAATGCGATTGTCTCATTCTTTTGAGCTCCAGAGCATATAAGTCCAATTTACTCATCATAGGACAACGCCCACAGCCCAGGGACCAATTTAGTGAACCTTCATTGTACAGACTCTAATGTAATGTTTTTCACACAAAGGGTAGTGGGGGTGTGGAATGCAATACCGAGTAAGGCGGTGGGAGCAGGCATGCTAGGGTTGTTTAAGGGTCTCTTGGACAGCCACATGAGCGGTCTGCAGATAGAGGGATATAGGAGGACTGTTTAAATATCCTATTTGTTTCCACAGGATGTTCGGTCCACCTTGTTGACCAACAAGGGCATGCATGCGGCAGGTCGTGCGAGGGCTGTTCTTGGAGGTTGCTTCAGGAGTGGCCTAGTGCTTCACATCGTCAGTGTATGCTTAAACTGGACCATCTGAGGGGCACCATGACAGCTCAGGGACTATTGCTGTTGCTGTGCAGACAATGGATTTGGGCCTGTGTCTGCGGGAGTTTGCGCGTTCTCCCCGTGGTTGCGTGGGTTTTCTCCGGTTTCCTCCCACATCCCAAAAATGTGCTCTTAGGCTGATTGGATAACAAATTGGTCCCTATATGTCATTAAGACGTTAGGATGGCGGCGCGGGCTCGTTGGGCCGAAGGGCCTGTTTCCGGTGCTGTGTTGTTCTTTGTTCTTTGTTCTTTGTAAGTATAAAGGGAAATAAAATCCATTCAATGTCAGCTACAGTATTTGTGTGCAGAAGATTGATGATTTTGAACAGCCGTGAACCACAACATGCAGACACAATACAAGTGGTGCCTTCTTCCTTCTCAACAGATATAAAATAAATTGAAGCTGCACACACTCCTTTTCCACAGCCGTTTGTTAACTCTTGCCTTCTCTTTTAGTAGGAGAGTTAATGATGTGAGTTGAATGGACTCATGGGGCATTCTCTGCTTCAAAGAATATCTCAGCCACATCAGTTAAGAGTTAACATGGTGGTCAGCACAAGTACAATGAATAGAGTTATCGAGGTTTATAGCATAGAAACAGGCCCTTTGGCCCAATTCGTCCATGCTGCCCTTTTTTTGAAACCCTTGAGCTAGTCCCAATTGTCTGCATTTGGCCCATATCCCTCCTGACCCATCCTACCCATTTAACTGTCTAAATGCTTTTTAAAAGACAAAATGCCTCTACTACTATCTCTGGCAGTTTGTTCCAGACACTCAACGCCCTCTGTATGAAACAATTGTCCCTCTGGACACTTTTGTATCTCTGCCCTCTCACCTTAAACCTGTCTTCACTAGTTTTAGATTTCCCTTCCTTTGGGAAAAAAATATTGACTATCTAGCCGATCTGTGCCCTCATTATTTCATAGATCTCTATAAGATCATTCCTCAGTGTTCTACGCTCCAGAGAAAAAAGTCCTAGTCTATCCACTTCTCCTTATAACTTAGACCATCAAGTCCTAGTACATTCTAGTATATCTTTTTGAGCTCTTTCTGGTTTAATAATATCCTTTCTATAATAGAGTGACCAGAACTGTACACAGTATTCCAAGTGTGGCCTTACCAATGTCTTCTACAACTTCAACAAGATGTCCTAACTCCTGTATTCAATTTCTGACCAATTAAACCAAGCACGCTGAATGTCTTCATCACCACCCTGTTGACTTGTGACTCCACTTTCAAGGAGCTATGAACGTGTACTTCTAGATTTCTTTGTTTTGTTCTTCCCAATGTCCTAACAGGATTAACTGAGTTAGTCCTGCCCTGGTTAAATCTAGCAAATGCATCACCTCGCATTTATCTAAATTAAACTGTTTCTGCAATTCATCAGCCCACTGGCCCAATTGATCAAGATCGTGTTGCAATCAGAGAACATTTTCTTCACTGTCCACTATGCCACCAATCTTGGTTTTACTGCGAACTTACTAACCGTGCTTCCTGTATTCTCATCCAAATCATTAATACAAATGACAAGTAACAGTGGACTCAGCACTGATCCCTGAGACACACAGCTGGTCACAGGCCTCCAGTTTGAAAAACAATTCTCTACAATCACCCTCTGGCTTCTGTTAAGAAGCCAATTTTGTGTCTATTTAGCTGTCTCACCCTGGATGCGTGAGATTCAACCTTATACAACAATTTACCATGTGTTACCTTGCTAAAGTGAGTGTACACAACATGAACTACACTACCCTCATCTACTTTTTTGATTATCCCTTCAAAAAACTCAATCAAATCTGTAAGACATGATTTTCCACTCACAAAGCCATGCCGACTGTCCCTAATCTGTCCTTGCATCTCTAAATGCCTGTAGATCCTGTCTCTCAAAATATCTTCAACAATTTACCCACCACAGATGTCAGACTCAGTGGCCTGTAATTCCCAGGCTTTTCCCTGCAGCCCTGTTTAAACAAAGGCACAACATTTGCCACCCTCCAATTTTCAGGCATCTCACCTGTGACGATCAATGATTCAAATATCTCTACTAGGGGATCCACAATTTCCACCATGTCCATTTTATCAGGTGTTGGGGATTTATCTACCTTGATATGCTTTAAGACTTCCAGCACCTCCTTCTCTGTAATATGTATACTCTTCAAGACATCACTACTTATTTCCCCAAATTCTCTAACATTCGTGCTTTTTTCAACACTAAATAGTGATGAGAAATATTCATTTCAGATCGCACCCATCTCTTGTGGATCCGCATGTAGATGACCTTGCTGATCCTTTAGATGCCTTACTCTCTCCCTTGTTACTCTTCTGCCCTTTATGTGCTTGTAGGAGCTATTTGGATTCTCCTTTGTCTTATCTGCCAAAACAATCTCATGTCCCCTTTTTGCTCTCCTGATTTCTGTCTCAACTCTATTCCTACACCCTCTATACTCTTCAAGAAATCCATTTGATCCCAGCTGCCTACGAATTTCATGTACCTCATTCTTCTTCTTGAGCAGGACCTCAATATCCCGAGTCATTCAGGATCCCCTACTTCTGCCAGCCTTGCCTTCAGTCTAAGAGGAATGTGCCGACCTTGAACCCTGGTTAACACACTTTTGAAAGCTTCCCACATACCAGACATCCCTTTGCCTTCCCCCAATTAACTTTTGAAAGTTCCTGCCTGATATCATCAAAATTGACTTGTCTCAGTTTAGAATTTTAACTTTTGGGACAGACCTATCATTCCCAATCTTAAAACTAATAGAATTATGGTCACTGGTCCCATAATGATTCCTCATTAACACTTCTGTCACCTGCCCTTTTTTATTTCCCAAGATTATTGACACTGCCTTTACTAATTAATGTGCTCTCTTTAACTTCTATACTGTCCTCAACCTTCTCTTCTATCTCCCTACTGTTTTGGATCCCACAGCCCCTGCCAAATTAGTTTAAAAGTGGGGCATTCAGCTAAATCAGGATGGCACGGTGGCAAAGTGGTGAGCATTCCAACCTCACAGCTCCAGGGACCTGGGTTCAATTCACTGCTCGGGTCACTGTCTGTGTGGAGTTTGTCCATTCTCCCTGTTTCTGCATGGGTTTCCCCTGGGTACTCCTGTTTTCACCCACAGTCCAAAGACATGTGGGTTAGGTGGATTGGCTGTGCTAAATTGCCCCTTAGTAAATGCACTGGGTTCTGGGGATAGGGCCTGGCTGAGATTGTGGTTGGTGCAGGCTCGATGGGCCAAATGACCTCCTTCTGCACTATAGGATTCTGTGGTTGATTTTGCAGCTCTTCAGCTTTTTTTCATAGTGCTAACTTGCCATTTTGTCCCTTCTACTTACGAAGGCATTGTCTCAGGCTGGACTACGCTTGGATATAAATCAACACTCCAAAGGAATCTCACTCAAATGCCATTTTTTGGTAACAATCCTGGTTGAGAGCATTGGAATTGAGTTCTTGCTGCTCTCACACAAAGGCACATTCTGCAGATACTGCCAAAGAGGAAAAGTTCTGACTCATTTTTCACTCCACACCAGTGCACAGCAATCAATTAATAACATAACTGCATTGACCAAGATCACGTAAAACAGCACAAACTGGGTGAAAATCTGGGACCTATGAATTAGGAGCAAGAGTAGAACTTTGAATTCAGCCTCAGATCAGGCAGCAAGTGAGCAATTTGGCCAGACCGTACGCATTTTTTTAAAACCAAGTATCTTCCGCAACATCCCTCACATTAATGAAATGTTGTGAAATTCAAATAAGTTGGATCATTTACTCTCAGGGTTTTGTGCATGAATTCTACACGCACGACTCTGACAGTGTGGATGAGCGGCCTTTGGAGAACAGAAACAATCACTTGATACCGTTGTGTGATGCTGGAACTGTCACTGTAGAAATACTCAAAACATTGCTGTTTCTTTATCTATTTCTGTTCTATGTTCAGTTTAAGATTTTAAATGAGGACACAAATTTTCCCTTTCACAGACAGACCAAAATACATTCAAAGAATAATGTAATCCATGAAATATTACTTCTAATCCTTTAACAGATTTTTAAAATGGACGTATCTCCCTTGAATCTAAAACTAATAGTCTCACAATCCATTTGTCCCTGTAGGTAAGCAGACTAATTTTACCCTACAATTGCTAACAAGTTCAGCAGGTCACAAACACCCTTATTTTCAATGATATGCAATCAGCATACAAATCCTTTCATGATATTTATCCCACTGGAAGCAGGCAGGCAGCCACTGAAATATTACTGTAAGGTTGCAGTTCAAGCTTCACTCCTTCCAGTTGAGTGAAGACCAGGATTACTGCTAAAATCAGGCTGGCAAGGGAAATCACTTCACAATTTTTAAGCAAATGCATACAATGGACTGATTCACTTTGCAGCGATGCACTGTCTCCTCGCTTCTCATTAGAATAAATTCTCTGGCGCATAGTTCTCATCAATTGTTGTTTATGCCACTCATCTATAACTCTTTTGCATAAACAATATTTGTGCTACTCTTGGGTTTATCAGACTATTCACAACTTCTAATTATCTAAGCAGAATTTGCTCCCATCTGAGCAAAAAAAAAATGCCGTTACTTCTGGCATGGTCACTGATAACGTTTGATTAGATTTATAATTGGTTTCCTATGCACGTGTTGGAAAAGAACATTGGGATAAAATAGCTGGACATCAGTCTTGCAATGAAAGCTTTTTTTTAGTGTTAGCTTATATTAACAGTGCAATGAAATTACTGTGTAAATCTCCTAGTTGCCACATTCTGGCACCTGTTTGGGTACACAGAGTATTTATCATGGCTACTGCATCTAACCAGCACATCTTTTGGACTATGAGAGGAAACCAGAGACCCAGAGGAAATTCATGCAGACAGAGAGAACATGGAGACAGCAACCCAAGCAGGGAATCAAGTCTGGGTCCCTGATGCTGTGAGGCAGCAGTGTTAACCACTGTACCACTATGCTGCCCTGAGTAGTTCAACCTAGGTTTTCACTGTAAGTGTAAATGTAGGTAAGTAGATATATGTCAGCTTGATTAAGACAAAACAGCTCAGGACATAGGAGCAGAATTAGGCCACTTGGCCCATTGGGTCTGCTCCACCATTCAATCATGGCTGATATTTTTTTCATCTCCATTCTCCATTTTCCCCCTAGCCCTGATCCCTTATTAATCAAGAACCTATCTATCTCTGACTGATCAGTATACTGGGAGAAGTCTGGAGCTGGAAGGAGTTCAAAAGGAGTATTAGATTTGCTTAAGCGGTACTTTCTGTTTAATCCTTTAACTGCATTTTATTAAATTTATTTTGTACTATTTTAAATATTTTCAAAGCTTTTCATTTATAGAGTGCCACAAGAGATACAGATTGCTGTTGCCTCTATGCAAATTAAAGCTTTCTAGCTGAAACAGAGACAGTTCTGTTTTTGAAGCATTTTATTCTGGAACTAAGTATTTTTTTATCTAATTATGCACTATATGGATGTAACAAATCGCCTTGTTCAAATGGATATTAAAAAAATAGGTTTTTCTCAGAGCAATGTAATGATTATTTTGCATTTGTCTGTCATAGAGTGTGTTAATTTGTTTTCAGAAACCTTAGCTGTAAGAAAAATAATTTAGTTAAGTCTGGAGGTTACCATATAATAACAAAATTGGTGAATATAAGCAGCAAAATGTTTTCCTTACATCCAAGTGCAAAGATCAGGTTTAATGTCATCCTATTTTGCCAGGCCTCTGCTCATGTTGCATTGGGTCTCTGGGAGGTTCCTTGGCAGGGCTTGGCTTTGCCTGGACCTTGAAGTGCTGCCGACATTTAAATGAGATGGGAATGGGGTATTTTCAGGCATCAACTGGATGTGAGCACGCAGTGAAACATGGCACTGTAACTTGTTCTCTGGCAGGAAAGTAGGACTACTCTTGATTTTTCACCATTGCTTTTGTTTTTCATGAGCAAAAAGGTCTGATCTTGTAAGCCGGCTACATAGCCACAAGCCTGATTATCTGTGCTTGGATTTCCTCGTCCTTCTAATAGTCCCAGGGGTTAGGGCTGTGTCTAAGCCTTGGAACAGGAACTAATATCAATCTTGGATGTGGACAAAAGCATTGAACTCTTGGGTGTCCTCCTTTTACCTAATTCCAGGGCAGAGGAGCTCAGAATAATTGACCTAATTGTCTCCTGCCAAGGTGGCCAATTGTACTTTGAATATTCCTTTCCATTCTTCATTTATCACAATGACACATACTTCTGTTCAGGACAAAGCTGAATTTTTAACTCACTTTTCACCTCTGACTCTAATCTTGTTAAAGGACCCTTCTTCATAGCTGCTTTTCTTGAAGTTCTGTCTAAGTCTGTCCTCTAATAAGATCCCGGATCATGATGGTATTGCTCCCATTATGCTCAGGGTGTGTGCTTCCGAATATTTCCAGATCTCTCCACCCTCTGCACCAGATTGCAGTATGTCTCACCCTTTCTCCCTTTCTTCCCCTTCCCTTCCTTTCCCCTCCCTTCCTTCCCCCTTCCCTTCCTTTCCCTTTTCTTTATAATAGTTGGATGTCAGTTTAATAGGTTTCTTCCTTTCTTGTGTAAATGGATGGCTAACAAGCTAAACTTCTGCAAAGCATGAAAGGAAAAGTCGTCAAACTTACATAATATAAGGTCTGTTTTGCAAGCTTCATTTTGCAAGCAAGTGCAATAAGATGTACTCAGCAGAGAAAACAAGACCAAGATGTAACAAAAACATAAAATGCTGGTAAATCTCAGCTGGTCTAGCAGCACCTGTAGAGAGAGAAGAGAGCTACCATTGCATGCCTGGATGATCCTTCATCAGAGATGACAGATGTGTGCTGTTTTGCAAACTAGGATTGAGGAAAATGGGTAATAGGTCATCCGTGTCTGTGTGGCAAAAGAACTTTCTTGATGCTGGAAGAAACTGGATAAAAAGAGAGAAGTTAGCAGGCTCTGGGACAAGATCTGTGGGATCAACTATCACAAAGGAAGGCCGCGCTGAGTTCAGAACTCAGAAAAGAAGAAGACCCATCAAAGAGAACCTGAATACCTCACCTTGCAATGGGTAATATTTAAATACAAGCCGTAAGTCTTGTGATTCATTGTAACCAATAAATAATCGGTAGTCTCGGAAGTGAAATAAAGAGCAGCCTAGTGTTTATCCAATGTTTAAAACATTAAGGAGAAATGAGTTGAATGAAATATTTCAGCTGGAATAATACTGCTATAAATGCTGGTGGCTTTTCCCATTCTGCTGCAGTGAATGGAGATTTGGCTCGGCACCAAATTCTCCGACTTCACTGTAGCCGTAGCATGCCATGAAGCCTGGTAATATCGCGCCCCATATGTTAGTGTTTCTTTGTCTACTACATCAGTTGATACTGTAGTTTGAGTGTCAACACTTGTTTGAAATAATTGAGCAAAATCTGCTCCCAGTCTACACTCACTGTAAACAGACACACAGTGTAAGGATTACACCACAGTGCAATGAAAATGAAAGGGGCTTTGGAAATTTGGTTTTCAGAATTATTGTGTCATTGGTTGATAAATCTTCAGTCAAAATCTAGTATTATCTGAATGTTGTAAATTAATGGAAATGGTCTTTCAGTGTTAGCAGTGGCTATATTGTTAGTCGTCTCCTTTCTGACCCTATGGGCAGATTTTGTTTGCCATGGACAAAAATGGTGCTACTGATAGAAAATCTGGTGAGACCATGGGAATGAGAATCTCGCCAGAGAGATCTTGTTCTTGGGCTTTCCCAACAACGCTCCCTCAGCAAACTATAAAGGGGCTGCAACTATGGCTAATCTACATAAACATGGAAATGGGCTCCCTTCAGCTGCAAATAAGACTTCCGGCCTGGGAGCTCCCTAATCTACCATTGCATGGCACTGGTGCTTGTAATACCCTCCAGATCAGTTCCTCAGTGGAGAAAGGGAGGACCCCCACATAGAGAACTCTATGGACACCTCCCTCACTACCAGACAGTAGAACAAAATTGCCAAGGTGTGCCCTGACCATGGAGGTAGACAGGAAGGTGGAGGATGTGCAACATTGGACCATGCAGATAACTCTGTGCTAAGCAGAAAGTCACAGAGCGAATTTGTTCAAATTGTGGGGTAACTCTGTGACATACAAGTAAGTGAGAAATAAATGCAGGGAATGATTCAAACATGGATTACAGCCAGCTAAACTGGAGAAACAACCAGCCTGGGTCCCCATCATTAATAATAGCACCAGTTTTATCGGTATCTGTACTCACACTACTATGAATATTAACTGTTTTGCTGGCGCCTTTATATGTACCATTGTTAATATTGCCAGTTTTACTGACACTTCCTACTGAGTTTCTGGTCCAAAACCGGTCTTCAATTCTCAGTTCTGAACAGGAACCAGTTTTACTAGAATTTCCCTCGGGGAATCTCAAATCATCTTCAATGCTCCTTAGAAGTTTAAGCAATCAAATTCTACTCTTGAAAAATTTGATCAGTCTTATCTTCCGAACCATTATCTTATTAGCCTTAGTGTTATCTAACATTTTGGAAGTGGTTGCCAATTCTGAAACTATCCTTATTTTGAAAGCTACCAGAGACCTTTTGTAGGCTTTTGGATTCTCAGAATCTTCATTCCAAAATTGATGTTTGTGCCATGCTTTTCTGGATCTTTGCTTGGGGGTATCCTGTTGGATTACTTGTTATTGGTTTGCCTAAAGCCTCTGACAAGGTTTGGTAACGTGTATCTCATCAAACTTGTGCTCGTGACTAATAGCTTTTCTCTTAAATGTGTGCCGCACGTTAAACTCTATTTCATTAACATAGGGTCTCCCAGGCTTTTTTCATATTTCCCGCTTTTGTTCATATTGATAATCTATTTCACTCAACGTTCAACTCTTTGCTGATTCCTATTATGTTAACTCAATTAGGACTTCACATTTATAATGCTTGCATCCTCCACTCCCTCAGCAGCGCTGGAGCTCAATCACCTCTTGATCGGATTAAAAAGGCATCATTTACTTTGACTATCAATTACAAATATATGCCAGAATTTTACCAGTAAGTGTGCCCTAGAATCAGAGCAGGTAAGGCTCGCAGAACAACATTCTCCATTGGCTGTGGGTGAGATCTTATGAGACCTGGGTAGGCGAGGCGGTACAATTCTGGCAATAGAATCCCTACAGTACAGAAGGTGACCATTCAGCCCATCGAGCCTGCACTGAGAACAATCCCATCCAGGTCCTATCCCTGTAAACCCACGCATTTACTTGATTTATACCTGACACTCAAGGGTAATTTAATGTGGCAGATCCACCTCACCTGCATACGTATCTTTGACCGGCACAGGGAGAACATGCAAGCTCCACTTCGACAGTGACCCAAGGCTGGAAATGGATCCAGGTCCCTGGCACTATGAGACAGCAGTGGTAACCACTGTGTTACGATGTCATCCCAATTGCAGTTGTATATTTCTGCTAAAAGGATTCACACAATCCAACGGCAAAGCAGTGGATTTCTATTTGCCCATTAGGTGTGCATTGTAGTGGTCAGCAACTCTGGCATCACCCATTTATGTCCATCTAATTTCAATGTCATTTGAAAAGTTGCTCAACTTGGAGAATAAGGTAATGTCATTGAACTAACAATCCAGGGGCCTACGCTCAGGCTCTGGGTAAATGTGGTGAAATCTCATTGATGGAACTTAAATTCAATTAGTTCAAAACATCTGGAATTGAAAGCTTGTCTCTGTGATGAAAGTATCATCATTTATTCTAGAAATCCATCCAGTTCACCAATGCCCTTCTGTCAAGGAGATTTTCTGTCTTTATCTGGCCCCGGCCTAAATGTGACTCCAAACCTGCCAGCAAGTCATTGACCGTTCACTGATCTCAAGAGCAATTAGGCACGGGCACAAAATGCTAGCCTTTCCAGTTGTGCTTATGTCCCATGAAAGAAAGAGAAAGAATGCATATGATCAGAGATGGCCCAGTATGACTGTAGCGAAAATCAGATAGCCCTACATCTGTTTTTTAACAAAAACAATTATACCATTCCCAGCATGGCTACAAATAGTGCTGGCAAATAATGTAGACAGAAGTTGATGTTCCACAAGAGAAGGTTGGGGGAAGGAGGGTGGCGGCCAACTGGGGCAATATGCACGGTGGGGAGACATGGGAATGGAAAATGTAGAAGATGAGCAAAAATGAGCCGTTCCAAGTGGTGGCCTAGTTAAGAACTGACAAGTTCATTATAAAATGTGTCAGGCGTATTATTGGATTGGAACATCTCTACCGAAAGCAACAATGTGAAGCTTCAGACAAGTAACTTAGCGATATGGCAGGGTAGCATGCTGGCTGACAATAGAAAACACAGCCTTGTAATTTTAGTTTAGCTTAGCACTAATTCATTCAGTTGTAGCTGTGGTACTGTTTCAAAGAAGTCAAAAGTTTCAAACTTACTTTGTGCCAGAAACATGGCCAGAAACAAATCATTCTTCCACAAAACTTTACATTGCAGGTGAGAAAACAATTTTGCTGAAACCAGTTCAGATTAAGATCTGCTGCAGTTGATGGTAGTTGACATCTTGCATTTATATAGCACCTTCATCAAGTAAAATGTTCCAAGACAGTTCAAAAGGGATTTGTCAGATAGATTTTGACATTGAACCTGTGATGATTTTTCATTTAAAGACAACAGAGGAGCGCAAAGTTAGGAAGTGCCAAAGGCTGATTCCAATCTGGTTGTTGGAGTTAAATGTGGAGAAATGTGGTGTTCATTCAGTTTGGATCCAAAAAAGAAAAATTTAAATATTTTCTTGATAGTGAAAAATTAAGGAATGTGGAGGTGCAAAATAATTTTAGGTGTCCAGGTACACAAATCACTAAGGCTCGTTCACAGGTACAAAAAGTAAACAAAAGGTCAAATGGAATCTCAAATGGGATGGAAAAGTGTTGTGATTGTCCCTTTATCGGCAACACAGCAAAATAAAGGTCACCTGGCCTGGATGGAACTCAGAACAGGATATCGTCAAAGATGAAGAGTCCTCTTAGGCAGAGGCATTCTGAAACTGGAGACAGATATGAATCATAGAATCCCTACGGTGAATTACAAAGCTATTCAGCCCATCAATCCCACCCAGTCCTTCTATGTATTCACCCTAGCTAGTCTCTCTGACACTAAGGGGCAATTTAACATGGCCAATCCACCTAGTCCACACATCTTTAGAGTGAGGGAGGAAACCAGAGCATTTGGAGGAAACACATGCAGACACATGGAGAACATGCAAACTCCACACAGACAGCAAACTAAGAATGGAATTAAACCTGGATCCCTGGTGTTGTGGGGTCACAGTGCTAATTCTATGCTACTGCTCTTGTGGATCTTTGTAACTAAATCCTTCGATGTTTGCTAAGGAAGCCTATGAAAATATTATTACAGATACACAGGTGGCGGGGATATGCTTTAGCTCTACAGAGCTTTAATCAAACCTCATTGGGAGAACTCTTAAATTTGGGCATCGTACCTCAGGAAGGATAATTTGTATTTGGAGGGAATACATCCCAGATACACCAGAATTATAACATAATTTAAAGGATTAAACTATGAGAGTTATGCATTCCCTTAAGTACAATGATTGAGTGTAATCTAATCAAGGTATTTAAAATGATGAAGGAATTCAATGGGAGAAGCTATTTCCTCTGTGTTGAAACCTAAACAAAATAGCAGCATCTTAAAATAGTATTGGATTGTAATCAGAAAATATTTTTTCACAAAAAGGCAGTGGAAAGGTTGTGAATGCTGGGTCAATTCAACATATCAGTAGTGAAAGCCATTGATTTTTGTGTGACAAAGGTATCAAGGTCTATGAAGTGATGTTAGATACAGATCCCCATCATTTCACTGAATAACAATACAGGTGCATCATGCTCCAGTGTATTTTAAGCTATCAGACAATAGTTGAAAATTTTAATCATAGTCTATTAAAATGCTGCAAATCATGTGACCATTGTCATTTCTATTCTGAACTGTCCTGAGTCTCAATGAAATATCTAATTAAATATAGACATGTACAGCCATCCGATAAATCCACACCTCTTTATTTAACGATGAGCTAACAATAGGACTGTAGTGTTCCAATCAATTTGTCTTTCAGTTTTCAACATGGACAAAAGAAACATCAGGCAACATTTTTCCATCTGGGAATATATCCTGCAAGGGGAGTGGCTCCTGCTGCAAAGGCTGATGGGAAAACATGTTGTATCTGCCAGCACCTGGGGGTTCAGTGCATATTCCATGAGTGGAAGGGCTTGAGAGCACCCATCCCACCATCTTATCTGGGTGCTATATTTAAAAGGTGCCCAGCATCACTGACCTACTGCTGAAGAAAAAAGTTAGATATGCTGAAAGAAGAAAGTAGATCTCCAGAAATACTCTGATACTGGAAGGTGGATCTCCTTGGTGACACTGAAGCTGGAAGGTCCACCTGACAAATACTCCTACCACTTACTTCTATGATATTTCAGGGTTGCTGGCAGCCTATATTTGGAACTCCGTTAAGACTCAACATCTTACACTTTATTGTTCCAACAATGTTCTGGCCTGGTGCGTTTTCCCATTGGTATTGCAGCTAATCAGGCATGGGGAAGATTCCCGTCTGTAAGCCATTAGTGGGATGCAAAGCAGATTGATGTCAGCCACCAGAAGGTTTCAAAATCCATCATCACAGTCACTATTAGAAGATGGCATGAAACCTATTTCTGGGACCCTGCTGAATTGTACCCCCACCTCCTCGCCCTTCACAGCCCCCCAACTGCCCACTATTGAATTCTCCAGAAGGGATATGGGAAAATATCACTTATAGAAACTCAAGTGAATGTGAAAGGGCTCTCATTGGCCATCCTGTGTATTTTGAGGGTTTTCATAATCAAAACTAAACAAGGAGAGCTTGAAAGTATCAAATGTCAGCACAGGATGTGTCATCAACATGCTAGTTTGCTTTGAACAAAGGAGTTCTCAGCTTGCATAGGTCACAGGATGAGTGAAGAAGTCATGTTTCCTGATTGATTTTAAAAGCAGCAAAGAGTACTTGTGAAGAGAGAGTTCCAACAGTGTTCCAAAGTCCATCAAAGAAACCATTGAAACAGATGCTAAGTCAACTACATAGCCAAAGTAATAAACAGCAATGCCTTCAAAGTTGGAGAAGGACTCTCTCCGAGCCTGTCCCTAGTTCATGCTCATCTGAGAACCAATCTCTCTGAAATTCAATACAAATAGCCCTGCAGCTCATTGACGGCTACATGATGGCACAGTGATTAGTACTGCTGCCTCACAGGGAGCCGGGTCCGATTCCCAGTTTGGGTCACTGTATATGTGGAATCTGCAAGTTCTCCCTGTGTCTGTGTGACTTTCCTCCAGGTGTTCTGTTTTCCTCCCACAACCCAAAGATATCCTGGTTAGCTGCATTGGCCATGTTAAATTCTTCCTCAGTGTACCTGAATAGGCACCAGAGTGTGGCGAATAGGGGATTATTACTGTAATGTCATTGCAGTGCTAATGTAAGCCTACTTGTGATTAATAAATAAACTTTAAACTTTAGATCTCTGCTAATAAAACTTTAATTTCCACTAAAAACATCAATTCATTAATGGGTGGTAGGCCTGGTCTGAATTCTGCCCCCCGACTTCTTCTACCCCCATTCCCCAGCTAGTTACAATGGATTCAGTTAGACCTTGACAAAGTCTCACCCATCTCTCAGCTGGTAAACTAGCCAGGAGAGTGGAATTGGGCAGGACTGGAAGATCCCGCTGATGGGAAGGACAGGTGCATCCTGCCCATAGAATGTGTGATGCAAATAAGTGAGATGTTGCAATTTATTTCAACTGGTTTATGTGTGGGTAATAACCTTCTTTATTATTAAACTCAGGAGAAAAACTTGCTGCTGGAATT
Organism: Sphyrna mokarran; assembly: GCA_024679065.1. NCBI lineage: Eukaryota > Metazoa > Chordata > Chondrichthyes > Carcharhiniformes > Carcharhinidae > Sphyrna > Sphyrna mokarran. The sequence continues at coordinate 43,007,113 of JAGIQG010000015.1, forward strand.
AAATTGGGATAAGCACTCCGATGGTAAGACAATATCCTTCTGTCATCTGTGAAATGCATTGATCAGGGCAGCAAGAGAACACATAGTCCAGAATTTAACGTTCAGTGGTTGGGATGCAATTGACTCGGTCACCAAATAACATTGGGCGTGTTTCCCGATGTCTTTATGTAAGTCTTCAATTACTAGCCTAGTGCATGCATGCAGAAATTGAATGTATGCTTGTTGACAATTAAAGGGCCATGAAGGCCATTAACAAGCCAATAAACAGAGATTTTACACTACCTATTTGATATTCAGCTCCACACATTAGCAAAACTGATAGACACTAATCACATTTTTGCATTTGTTTATCCAAGGATGGGAAGAAAGTTATTTTCTGTATTATTGCAAGTTCATTGTGCGAGTACAGAGTTGCCTTTGAGTTTTTCAGCAATTTATTTCCAGCCTGCCTTTCAGCATTTCAGAACCTCATCTTCCCTGGAAGGTTTTCCTGAGGATTGGAGCACAGTAATCGCTCATTTGCAAGGCCCTGGTCCTCTGCATCAGTCCTCTGAAGAGAGAGAGAGACGGGAGGAACAAGAGGCCAGGTGAGTGCAGGGAAGGTCTTAGCAAAAGACCTGTAACAGGATAAGCACAGGCTCAATTGATGCAAGTCCAGCTGGGAGATTAAGGTGGAATATCATGTTTGCCATTACTTAGTGGCTCGAATAGTGTACTAACTATCTTCAAATGTCTAAGGCCCTGTGCCTTTCCAGGGATACAATGACACCAATATGCATCTTTAGAGGTCCTGAAATTGCTTCCAACTGCATTAGCGGACACCCATGCTGACGGCTTTGAAGGTTACAGTGTCTTTTAACTTCCAGGCCTTTCAGTTCTTTTCAGAGCTTGGTGGGGGATTTGTGTGGTTTCTCACAATCAACTGAACACGGCTGTGTCAAGCTAATATCTGCTGCTAACTTTAGACATACACGCAGATTCCAGACAGATGAGGCCAACCAGGTGTAGCGAGCATGAGGCTTCGCAGTGATTGCTGGGCACCTAAGGTGAAATAAACTGCGGACATGTGGTTATCAGGGTGCCAGCAAGTGAGCCTGTCTGTGAGCGTAAAGTACAGATTCTCCAAGTCTGTGTCAATACATAATGCTTACATCCTACAGCACTCACTAGTAACAAGGCTATTCATGGCCATAGGATGGATGGATCCTGGGTGACAAAGGCTATCCCTTGAAGAGGTGGCTGATGGTCCCACTCTATTGGACAATAATTGAGGCTGAGGAGAGATATAACAGGAGTCACACCCCATAAAAGGCAGTGATGGAGAGGACCATTGGGCTGCTAAAGATGTGCTTCAGGTGCCTGGACCAGTCCAGAGGAGCACTGCAGTATCCTTCAGCGTGTTTCTCCCTCATAGTTATCATATGCTGCACCCTGCACAGTCTCACTCTGTCGAGGGGCCCCAGAAGAGGCTGAGGAAATTGAAGTATCTCCACATACCCAGTGATGGGTCAGAGAAAGAGCCTGAGGAGACTCTGGGTAAGGACATTGAGGGGGACCTCAGATATATTTAATCGGGCCAGAGACCTCAAGGTACTGTAAACCTTCAGCTCGTCATCCGAGGCATTAATACTTCCTCAAGCCAATGGCACTGTTTCTGCTGTAATCAATTGTTAGATTAGAACTCAAGCCAGAATGCCAGCACCACACAATGCCATATCATTATAAACCTGGACAGCATCAGGCACCTCTTCAAACCATCCAGCCAACTCAGCCCATTAAAGTAAAGAAAATGTTTATGTTACTTCACATGAATAAAATATAACATATAAATTTGCCACCCCGACACAAACTTCAAGCTAATTAACAAACGGATGTCAACCGTGACACATCCTTTTTGTACTCAAGGTACCTTCAGTGTTTACCTTCAGGTCCTGCACTATGGTTATTCGCATTAACAATGTTATCTTGACTAGGAGTGAGTTTTAGATCTGCTTCCGGCTGCTCTGATTTCGGGCACACCCTGAGGATATTCTCTCATTCCCATTCCTCTGCCTTTTCCCCGTGTGACCCCTGGCCTCCTTATTAATGAAGAACCTATCTATTTCTGTCTTAAAGACACTCAATGACCTGGCCTCCAAAGCTCCCTATGCAAAGAGTTCCACAGATGCACCACTCTCTCGCTAAAGAAATTCTTCCTCATCTCTGTTTTAAAGGATCGTCCCTTTAGCCTGAGGTTTTGCCCTCTGGTTCTAGGTTTTCCTACTAGTTGACCTGGACCATCTGATGGGCAACACAACAGCGCAGTGACTATAGCTGTGCTGTGCAGATACATGGATTTGGGCCTGTGTCTGTGGGAGTTTGCGCATTCTCCCCGTGCTTGCGTGGGTTTTCTCCGGGTGCTCCGGTTTCCTCCCACATCCCAAAGATGTGCTCTTAGGCTAATTGGCAAAACAAATTCTCCCTAAATTGTCTCAAATTTGGTTTTTAATCCATAGATCTATAAACATGGATAGGGATCGCGTGTAGAAGTGGGAACATCGAGGTGGCGGCGCGGGCTCGTTGGGCCGAACGGCCTGTTTCCCGTGCTGTTTTGTTCTTTGTTCTTTGTTCTAGTGGGAACATCCTCTCCATGCCCACTGTATCCATACCTCGCAAAATCTTGTAAGATTCAATAAGATCCCCCCTCATCCTTTTAAACTCCAATGAGTACAGACCCAGAGTCCTCAACTATTCCTCATACAACAAGCTCTTCATTCCTGTGAACCTCCTATAGACTCTTTCCAAGGCCAGCACATTCTTAGATATAGGGCCCAAAACTGCTCACAATACTCCAAATGGGGTCTGACCAGAGGCTTATACAGCCTCAGAAGTACATCCCTGTATTCTAGCCCTTGCACCATAATTGCTAACATTGTATTTGCCTTTCTAACTGTCAACTGAACCCTACCTTAATCTTAATAGAATCTTGAACAGTGACTCCCAAATCTCTTTGTGTTTCTGATTTCCTAAGCATTTTTCCATTTAGAAAATAGTTTATATTTCCATTCCTCCTTCCAATGTGCATAACTTCACACTTTTCCACATTGTATTCTATCTGCCAAGCTTCCTAACCTGTCTAAGTCTTTCTGTAGCTCCCTTGCTTCCACAATATTACCTGTCTCTCTACATATCTTTGTATCATCTGCAAACTTAGCAACAGTACCTTCAGTTCCTTCCTCCAAATCATTAATGTATATTGTGAAAAGTTGTGGTCCCAGCACCAATCCCTGAGGCACACCACTTGTCATTGACTGCCATCCTGAAAAAGACCCCTTTATGTCCACTCTCTGCCTTTTGCCAATCAGCCAATGCTTTATCCATGCCAGGATCTTACCCTCACACCATAGACACTTAACTTATTTAATAGTGTCCAATGCGGCAGCTTGTCAAAAGCCTTCTGGAAATCTAAATAAATCACATCCACTGATTTTCCTTTATCTAACTTCCTTGTTACCTCCTCAAAGAACTCTAACAGATTTGTTGGACATGATCTCCTTTTGACAAAGCCTTGCTGACTCAGTTCTACTTTATCATGCACATCCAAGTATTCTGCAAAAGGCTGAATGGCCTACTTCTGTTCCTATGTTCCAATGGTTATTATTTTCTCACATTGAAATAAAGAAATAAAAGCTTTCTTGTTTTAATACTTCAACTTACTTTTTTTCTCCAAGTAGATGGGAATCTCTTTTGTGTAATCATAAGACTATGAGATATAGGAGCAGAATTAGGCCATTCAGCCCATTGAGTCTGCTCATCAATAAATCACGGCTGATGTATTTTTCAACCTTATTCTCTTGCCTTTTATTTGTAACCTTTGGTCCTCTTACCAATCAAGAACATATCTACTTCTGTCTTAAATGCACTCAATGACCTGACCTCCACAGCCTTTTGTGGCAATGAATTCCATAGATTCAACATCCTCTGGCTAAAGAAATTCCTCCTCATCTCAATTCCAGAGAGTCATCCCCTTAGCCTGAAGCTCTGCCCTGAATTTTATATCTACTACTTTTTTATCCACAATAATAAAATCAACTTATCAGGAAATACCGTATTACAATTTTGATTTATTTGTAAGTGCAATTAAACAATATCAGGGACAGCAGATGGGAATAAAACCAGTCCACATATAAATGAATAGATTTGATGCACTGAAAGTAAAATTGTTAGGCAGGGCTAATTTTAATTCTAATCCTCGGGCACAAAATTAGTGTTCTAGTATTGGCCTCTCATTTTGCATCTAGCCTGATTTTCCTCTCCACTGACTTCAATAGAAAATAAATTAGACAAGATATAAAATGGGCAGTAAATGATGAACATCTCTTTCCCACCAACAAATACAAGTTAGCATTTCCATTAAGTTTTTACTTTTACATAACGTTACATGCTCCACATTAAGACAATATAGATTCAATCTTTTGCTATCCTGTGCTAATTATTATAATGGGTTTAAAGTCATCAACAGTGCGATATTGATCTAATTCATGCTTATTTTTCTTATTCCACTATTCACTCCTCTGGAGAAAAATCCAGTTTTCATGGCTTGCCTTAAGCAATTAGTTGTAATCAAACATCCAGCACAGCTTGGGCCTGCAGGAGATCAAATTCAGTTAAGTTAAATTGATCCAAAGTAAATCTGATTTTCCTCTGTTTTTACATTGTATCTTTTCCCTGTATGGGTGAAGAAACCGTGTTGCACGGTAGGACACAAATGCTTTTTACATCAGCCTTATTAGAATCACTCTGATTCACAACCTGTCAGTTGAAAGCTGGCATTAGCTGGCAGGCATTTTTAGCACAAGGTAATAACAGAGTAAACATATTTGCACTGCTTGCTTTATATGCTTTACGTTAGAATGATTGCCAATTTGGTACAGAATCAAATTAACAGATGCTCTTTAAATGGGTTAATAGGCATGACCATGACTATTTGCCAATTTCAATAGAAAGTATTGTATGAAGGAGCTGTATGTGTAATTAGCAAATAAAAATTAAGTTGATTTATAACCTTTGCTCAGAGTGCTTAATATTTTCTCAGTTTTATGCAGCAAAAATGGAATTGTAACACTATGTAATATATGTGCCATAATCACAGAGGTAATTTACAATAACTGAGACTTTATTCCCTCCTGGATTTCTGACGTAAAGGGGACCATCTTATCAGAATTTGTCAAAGTGTCAGGCTCAGTTGGAAAGTTGGCATGTAATCTCCAGTTAAACACATCAGTTTTTTCACCAGACTTTGAGTCTGTGGGTGCAGTTTACACCATCACTCGGGTGAGGCAGGGTGTTTTAGAGCCAGCAACAGGCTCCACTGAGATTAAGACATCAACTTTAAAAGGCACTCCAATGGGAAGAAGTAAAAATTAGCCTCCACCCCCACATCTCTACCACAGAGATACTGGGGATGCTATCCTCCACTGTCCCCACCACAATCACTGCTAAATTGCCTCTTACTGTCAGAGGGACTAGCTAGTGTAAAGGCATGGGACTATGGGGATAGGACCTGGATGGGATTATGGTCAGTGCAGACTTGATGACCAAATAGCCTCCTTCTGCACTGTAGAATTCTATAATCCTATGAATTTCCCCACCCACCCAACAATTATCATCAGCATTTCAATCCCTCAGTGAGTACTCTCCTTACCTCCCTCCAAACATAAATGCATTTGCTTAGAAAGAGGGGAATACAGTTTAAAAATAAGAGATTCCCATTGAAGGCAGAAATGAGGAGAAGTGTTTTTTCTTGGAGTGTTGTCAGTCTGTGGAATTCTATTCCCCAGAGAGGAGTAGAGGCTGGGTCATTAAAGGCTGAGTTAGATAGATTCTTATGAAGAAGTGAAAGGTCATGGGGAGGCAGACAGGAAAGTGGATATAAGACTACAATCAGGTCAACCATGATCTTATCGAATGATGGAGCAGACTTGAAGGGCTGAATGGCCAACTCCTGCTTCTATGTTCCTGGACAGAATTTGCCAGTTGCACCTCCTCCAGACTGAAAATCCCCACCCAAGGCCAACGGACCTTTAAATGGTGTGCCAAATTTTCTGTTCCGTGGTCAGCAGGACTGGAAAATTTACCCCTGTGTTTCTAATCTTGTATTTGCTTTCCAATACAGCAGAACGGCTTGAGGAAAGTTTTCAGGAAGCAATTGTCCTACAAATTTGCCTCGCACATAATAGAATTTAATCATTAAATCTTTTATCTTTAATAAGACCATGAGAAATAAGAACAGGAAGAGGCCATTCAATAGGATGATCTGACATGCCTCATGTCCACTGTCCTGCCCTATCCCCACAATCCTTGATTCCTTTATTGAATTCAATGCCAAACATTCAAACCAAAATGGTGACCTATCTACACCACTGCTTATATTTGCTTGTACCTACTAAGTGCCTATAGTTTCTTTATCCGTCTCATCCTTACATATATCTTTAGTTGTATCTCCAGAATCCAAGTGGCCTTTTTCCTTAAGTGAACTTGGTGGATATCCCCTGCTAGGCCAGGGCCTTGAGTGTCTAGGCTTGCCTTCACATAGCAAGAATACCTGTCTACTCCCCTCCTCAGGGTCAGGGCTGGAAGTGTGTCGCTCACAGATAGGTGGGTGTCAGATGGGCTGGAAATGCCCAGACTCCCCTGGCTGGAAGGCCATAGGCCGTACTCCTAATGATCCACTTCCTTTTGATTTCCTGGGTTTCCCTTTGCTCCGCCATGGAAAGGAAGGGCAGCTGGAGTACGATCCAGAAGCCCTGCTGTCCTCTAGCACTGACACTCATGGATCTCCCAGTGCTTGCTCCATGCAGTCGAAGCCCTGCATCATGGATCACACTGCCCAGACATGGGGGTCATGAGCTGAGCCATGGTGCGAACACCTCTGCCCGTGGAATGCACATCCTGTGCCGAGGTCTCCACTCCACTCCAACCCTCGCAGTGTTGGCCTCAATGTGCTGCAGTGATGCCACCATCTCCTCAGATAGAAAGCAGTGGGACTCCTCCAATTGGCCTTGCACTCCAAGGAGAGTTGCTGTCACCCCTTCCTGATACTCATGACTCTGCCTTTGCAGCTCTAACAGCTGTGACACAAACAGGCCCAGGGCGCATCATCAACATTGGAGTCCTGGCCTCTGGCATTGCCTGAGTGACGGTTCCCTGCGATATCCCTGCCTCTGCTGTTGATCTTCAACTGTGAGGTGCGAACCAGTGAATGACCCAGAAGCCTATCTACTTAGTGAACCCAGTGAGGTGTGAGCATCTATATTGGTGCTGGGTGCAAGTGAGAGTTGTGAAGCCTCTTCAATGGTAGGATTGAAGAAGTCCCCCTCTGAGCTGTTGGCGTCCAATGAGTCCAGAGGCGTGAGGATAATCTGGCCTGTTCTGTTGTCAGGCTACAACAGAAGGGAGATGGCATCAGTGCATTTTAGAGGACACAGGGGAACATTGAAGAATGACAGCAAATGTGTTGAGGGTTCTCATGTTTCTCTGCTGCCCCACTTCAGCAGCAGCGCAGACACAATCTTTCTCCTGCCCAGCCAGCTCGGAGGCTTGCTCCTCAAAACCTAGGAAGGTTCTCAGCTTGGCCAAGACGCCACCTGGCTGCATCTGCTATGTTTGCTGTGTTTGAGACTAGCCTGCAATAACACAGATAGGAAGATGTAGGAGGGCGTGTTGACATTTAAGATGGTGATGAGATGTGGCAGAGCTGGAATGTGAGGAGCAGAGCAACTACTGGAGGAAAGGGAAATCTGGTGCTTTGTGTTGGCAAAGGCCAAGGCGGCTGAATGAGAGACAAGGTTGGGGATGCATGGGGGTCCAGTGAGAGACTGGGGGTCCACTTGCCCTGGCTGAGCAAAGAAGATCATTCCAGTATTGCTGCCCCTTCTGCAGTGCGATTGGGCTATCACTGCATTTTTTGGCGAGGGTGATGACTCTGCTGGAAAGCAGTCTCCTGGAGCAGGGGCAGAGTATGTCCCATCTCTGCTCCATTCAGCATCCTGATGAAGAGCCACTCTGAAAGGCAAGGTACTGTCTTCTTGGCTGCCATCCTCTGCAGTTCTTGTGGAACAAGCGTTGAAGAACCGTTTATATGGATCTCCCCAGCGCCTGCAGCAGTTGGGTTGTGGAGTTGGTGAAACTTGTGGCGTGACACTCATGAGCATAAGTGTTATTACTAATAAGGCATAAAATTTGAATTGCAAATATGCTGGCACTGTCAATGGGATCTCTCTGTGTTTCACACTATAATCAACATTCTGCTATTTTTTAGTAAGATTTCCCCTGCAGTACCTTGCTCAGTTGCAGCAAGCCTACCCTATCCTTATAGTCCAAATTGCTTGGAATAAGGACTAACATTTCATTAGCCTTCCTGATTACCTGCTGTATCAGAATCGGAACTTTCTGTTTTTCTAATGATTAACTGAAGTGTGAATCTTAAATTGCAGCAAGTACTTGCAGGGTAGCTGCTAGTCTTGATGTAATGGTAGAATGTGGCCTGCACGAATCTATCCCAAGGAATACAGAGGCATCCATATAACTAATAACCTAGAATGTACACTGGTATCTTTCTGGAAATCAATTATCAGCATTCGTCATTCAAACCCTAACAATGTCAGTAAGCACCTCAGTATGTCCATTTTAATATAGCATGATGTGAAGAGGATGATTTTCTGCTTTGGGGCTGCATGAGGTCAGAGAATTACAGAGGAGGGGACTAGCGGATTGAGCATCTATGAGAACTTAATTGGGATTCTCCCAGCAACTGTCCCTGTACATAATCTGGTCTCCTCCACCAACACCACCCCCCGCCCGACAACTCCACCGCCCTGACTTCTCCCCCTCACTGTGAGAGTAAGAACCAGATTAGGATATTTAAATATTAATGTGAACATGCTCAGTTGATTTCATACTGATTCGTCCAGCTGCCAGGATTGTCCAACACTTGAATGCAGTGGGAACCTGGTTCAAATCACTACTGATCTCCACAAATAGAAGCCAGATGTGATGGCCATGGCGAGAGATTCATGACTGCATTGAAGCTCCTGGGTGGTCGTGGATATGTCTGGCACTGTCTCCGGCATCTGGCAGTACCAACAGATACTGCTATGGCACCCTGGCAATGCCACAGCCAGGCTGGAACTGCCAGGGTGCCAAGGAGAAATGTCTGGGGGATGGGGCCTGACGGGATAGAACATAGAACATAGAACATAGAACATTACAGCACAGAACAGGCCCTTCGGCCTTCGATGTTGCGCCGACCAATATAAAAAGCAATGCCCCTCCAAACTAAACCATTCCCTTCTCTTCCATATACTTATCAACTAACCTCTTAAACGCCACCAAACTTGGCGCATCTACAACCGCTGCAGGCAGGGCATTCCACTCCCGAACCACCCTTTGGGTAAAGAACCTGCCTCTGATATCCGTCCTATAACTATCACCCCTTAATTTAAAGCTGTGTCCCCTCGTGCTAGCTTTTTCCATCCTAGGAAAAAGGCTATCACTGTCCACCCTATCTAAACCTCTAATCATCTTATATGTTTCGATTAGGTCCCCTCTTAGCCGCCTCCTTTCTAACGAAAACAACCTCAAATCCCTCAGCCTCTCTTCATAAGACCTGCCCTCCATACCAGGCAACATCCTGGTAAACCTCCTCTGTACCCTCTCCAATGCCTCCACATCTTTCTTATAATGCGGGGACCAGAACTGCACACAATACTCCAAGTGCGGCCGCACTAGAGTTTTGTACAGTTGCAACATGACGTTGCGGCTCCGAAATTCAATCCCCCTACCAATAAAAGCTAAGACTCCATATGCCTTCTTAACAACCTTCTCGACTTGACTGCCTACTTTCAGGGATCTATGCACATACACACCAAGATCCCTCTGTTCATCAAGACTACTAAGAATCCTACCATTAGCCCTATACTCTACACATTTATTATTTCTGCCATAGTGCATTACCTCACACTTTTCCACATTAAACTCCATTTGTCACCTCTCGGCCCAGCTCTGCAACTTGTCCAAGTCCCTCTGCAAACTATAACACCCCTCTTCACTATCTACCACTCCACCGACTTTAGTGTCATCTGCAAATTTACTAATCCATCCTTCAATACCCTCATCCAGATCATTTATAAAAATTACAAACAGCAGGGGCCCCAAAACAGACCCCTGAGGTACACCACTTGTAACCGAACTCCACGATGAATATCTCCCATCAACCACCACCCTCTGTCTTCTATCTGCTAGCCAATTCCTAACCCAATTAGCTAAATCACCCTCTATCCCATACCTCTGCATTTTCTGCAGAAGTCTTCCATGGGCCACCTTATCAAACGCCTTACTAAAGTCCATATATACCACATCAACCGCCTTACCCCCATCCACCTCTTTGGTCACTTTTTCAAAAAACTCAATGAGGTTAGTAAGGCACGACCTACCCTTCACAAAACCATGCTGACTATCCCCAATCAATTCATTTCTCTCTAAATAACTATAAATCCTATCCCTAATAATTCTCTCCAATACTTTGCCCACAACAGAAGTAAGACTCACTGGCCTATAATTCCCTGGAAGGTCTCTCTTCCCCTTCTTGAACAACGGGACCACATTCGCTATCCTCCAGTCCTCCGGAACCACACCCGTAACCAACGACGACCTGAAGATCAGAGCCAGAGGCTCTGCAATCTCCTCTCTTGCCTCCCAGAGAATGCTAGGGTAAATCCCGTCCGGCCCAGGGGACTTATCCAACTTCAAACCCTCGAGAATATCTAGCACATCCTCCCTATCTACTTCGATACCTTCCAGTTTGCTACCCTGTACCTCAGTGTTCCCCATAACTACATTTACATCACCCTGCGTGAATACCGAAGAGAAATATTTATTCAGTACCTCTCCAATCTCCTCAGGCTCCACGCACAACTTCCCACTGCTGTCTATGACTGGCCCTAATCTTGCCCTAACCAATCTTCTATTCTTAACATATCTAAAGAAAGCTTTAGGATTCTCCCTAATCCTATCAGTATCCTGCTCTGTGGTTATCCAGGGACTGGATAACCACAGGATAGGACCTGGAGCATGAAGGGGGTATGAGAGGGATCATTCTGTGAATCTGGGCTTGCTGGCATGTTTAGGCCCTGCCCCTCCTAGGGAATGTGCAAAACTCGCTCCCTGCCCAAAGTGCGGGAAGATCCCGATCCAATTTGTGCCAGAAATGCTAGCATGATTCACACCACCTTTCTCACCTGGACAGACACTTTGGCTGGAATTCTCTGGTTTACCATGCTCTGCTATTGCTGCCAGCAAGAACAGAGAATTTGGCACTCAGCTAAATCCCATTTCACAGTAGCAGGGACTGGATAACCACAGATATGGGTGAGTCAGAGTTCTGATCTTACTCATTTTTGCAGGGAAAATTGCACCCAAGGTCTCACTCCTTCCCCACATCATCAGTCACTGGGGTGAAGAAATAAGGCATTTGTCATAGTTGTTAATAAAATGCACCATGTGCTTTGTCTGCAGTGCTGTTATCTAGGCCACTACTCAGCTTTGATGACACAAACCCATCAGTGTTGTTCAAATGATTTGCTCGAACAGAGGGAATGAATTTTCTTCAGTGCAAATACTACACTTCAGTTACATGAGTTACAGCAAACCAATATAATCTTGCCCAGCCAGATTCTCTTTCATTTTTATCCTGTCTCTCTCCTATCCTGCGACACAATTATATTTGGAGTATTCTTTAGTGAACATATCCTCTCCTACAGAATAGAAAATGATGTCTAGCCTGAATAAAACAACATTGATATTCAAGTGACGATTTTTGCACCAATACCCACAGTCAGCTGTTTTGCCTGTTTTATCTCTCTGTTCATATATTACGCCCTCTCTTGCAACATGTTTACACTTGCCTCAAGATTTCCATCTCTTCAGGATTAAACAGGACAACTGCATTGCCTAACAGCGAAATTGTGCATTCCTCCTCTACAGTGCTACAGATCTCATGTTTACAGATCACAGGCCGCACCAAGTCAACTAAGGTCAGATTTTGTCCCCTACATATGGTGTAGAATCTGCATGGCCAGTGCTCACAGCTTTGTTAATTTGTTGATTTTATATTATTTTAAGGTACAAATTTGCATAGACAAGAAACAGGCAATTTGACCCATCACCAGTGTTCTTTTGCTTCTCGCGACTCTTCCACTTAGTTTATCTCATCTCGTTCCATTCGTATAATGTTCCATTATTTTTGCCTCAAGTTTAGCAGAGTTCCATTAAATGTTCCTATTCTATTTGCTCAGATCACTTTTTGTGGTGGTGAATTCCACATCCCAACCACTTTTGGAATAAAGAATCTTCTCCTGAATTCTCTGCTGATATATTGGTGATGATATTATACTTAGGGTGGCTTAGGCCACCGTCACAAATTTTTCAATTATCCAATTGAACACCTTCACAACTTCCAAGTCCTTGACTTTCTCAGAGAATGGCTTATGATAGACATGAAATTTCTCATTTTTCCCAGTTTTGCTACCCTTTTTCACATATCAAAATCCCAACCAATTTTCCAAAGTCATGCAAGTTTGCAATACCCTTTGCAATCTATTCAAGAGATGTCACATTATTTCCTGTATTTTAATGACCTCTCAAACCACAAATGCTGCTTGAAACAATTTTTTTTCAAATAAAATGGACTTCACTCTGGAAATGAGTTCTACACTCACCGTTAATACAACCTCAGGCTTATAGAACACTCAAGATATTTTATTAGTCAAGAGTTTATCCCAGAAATGGAGACAGAGAGGACGAGGAATGGAAGTTTCAGAAATGGGCTATCTAAAGGTGAGAATCCAGCATTTAAGAATCTTGTAAATCTGCTCAGTGCTGTGAGAAAAATATAATGGATAGACCACCTCCTGTAGGATCATTTTAGCTTGAAAATGATCCAATTTTGGTATTAATTGGATGTTTTGTTATTTCAGATACATTGCAAAAATTTTGAAAAATTGGACAATTGGATGTCTTCATGGTACAGGCGGGGCTGAAAATGTAGCGAACAATTCCAAAGTCCATTGGCTTTGGTGGGACTAGAAGATCCCACTGGCGGAAGGGGCTGTAAAATGTCACCTCATTGTTTCCTTATTTTAGATATTTAACCCTGCTATGTTGCAAGTTCCAGTGATGCTTTGCAATATGCAGTTAAGTTTAACACTAAAATTGAGTATGGTATCAAAGATGGAAACAAATAGTTGTGTTCCAAAAGTCATGTTTTGAAATTATTAATTCCTGAAAAATGAAATAAAGTAACATCTGAGGTACCCGGGCCTTCATGACACCTTGGGTGTTTTTTAAAAGCGGAAGATGTTATATAACTTTGAGACTTTGTTGCTGTAAGCACTTTATTTGTAGTGTAATTTTCCATTCCATATTTAATGATTGTACAGGAAAAAAAATCCCTCAATTTCAGAATTGTTAATTATTAAAATAACCATCGAAGCAAATAGAATTTAGTGGGGGGATTTTCCATCTGCGCTCACTCCAAAACTGGAAAATCCTGCCTGAGGTCAATGAACCCACCCATTACAATTCCCGTGGCAGGCAGGAAGGAAAATTCCGCCCCAGGTATTAAACACTGTCTGTTTGAACATGCTTGTAGGTATAGAAATCCTTGGGATGCATTGATAATAAATGCTTCTTAAATTACTCTGTAAGCAATATTTTGCATACCCTTTGACATTTAGCAGAAATACATAAAGGAATACACCTTCAAAATTCTGACATGAGCTTTTAGTCAGTGCTGATTACTATAGAAATATTTCATAATTAATATCTAGTTCTCTATCCCAACTCGAGTGAATGTCTACAAAGCATTTTCCATGCATATTATCTCATTTTTCATATGCTCTCACTCATGCATAGTGGGATTACATATGCACATGTATATTCAGCATTTTAAGTAGCCTTTTATGTTATTTGTATAATATTTCCCAGGCCAGGTAGCAAGGCTAAGAAATATTTTTGCATTATATTTAATAAAATTGTGAATATATATCTCTCAAATATCTCTACCAAATAGAAGCAATTAACATTCAAACGGATTTTTTTCCCCCCAAAAAAATCATTCTGTTCACATCAGAACTTTATCCAGCATATTATTACTCAGCTGACCCATTTCAGTGCTCACAACTGAGCAAGAAGATGATTTGCTTCCAAAGATCATCATTCATGCACAAGTTAACTGGTCATATGTGCAGGTGACCAAGGTTACTTTCCCTTATATTCATTCAGAATTCTGTATTTACCCTCTTTAATTCTCTTTCTCTCTTTTCTCCCATAGTCAGATGAGATCAGAAAGTGTGAGGATTGACAGACATGAATCTATCTCACATTGCACTAGTGGAGATTGGTGCATAAACATAATGTGACAGGCTAATCTTCCTCAAATTGATTTAAAATTTACAGAGCCAGAAATTTATGTTGATTGGATGGGGTACACACCCAAGCCAATAATACGTGAAATGAGGGGTGCATCCTATGCTGACACTGTGTTTTTAAGGAATAACTTTGTCATATTATTGTGCAGTATCTGTTATAAACTTTCTTTTCAGAGATTCTGTTTGGATCCAGAAGCACTGTATTGTTACTGCAGCAACATAATTGATCTTAAATGATGCAGTGTTTGTTTTGATCTGAACTAATGCAAGTTTCTATTTTATTTTTCATGATGTGGAGATGCCAGCATTGGACTGGGGTAAATGTAATAAAAAATCTCTTAACACCAGGTTAAGGTCTAACAGGTTTATTTGGTAGCAGAAGCCACTAGCTTTCGGAGCTCTGCTCCTTCATCAGGTGAGTGGGAGTTCAATTCACAAATAGGGAACTGAGAAAACTCAATTTACAAGGTAACGGTTGGAATACGAGTCTTTACAGAAAATCAAGTCTTAAAGTTACAGATAATGTGAGTGGAGAGAAGGTAAATCACAGGTTAAAGAGATGTGTATTGTCTCCAGCCAGGAAAATTACTGAGATTTTGCAAGCCCACGCAAGTTGTGGATATTACAGATAGCGAAGCTGAAGTGTTCCCGGTCATGGGCATTTGGCCTCTGATCTTCGGGCAAACATTCTCCAAAGCTGCCTTCATGACACATGACAACAAAAGTCACTGAGCAGAGATTGACAGCCAAGTTCTGCACATATGAAAATAGCCTCAACTGGATTTTGGGTTCATGTTATACTATCTGTAAACCCCACAACTTGCCTGGACTTGCAAAATTTCAGTAACTGCCCTGGCTGGAGACAATACACATCTCTTTAACCTGTGCTTAACACTCTCTCCACTCACATTGTCTGTACCTTTAAGACTTGATTACCTGTAAAGACTCACATTCCAATCATTATTTTGTAAATTGAGTTTGTGTTTTTATATGCCCTGTTTATGAACTGAAGTCTCACTTACCTGATGAAGGAGCAAAGCTTCGGAAGCTCTTGTCTTGTGCTACCAAATAAACCTGTTGGATTTTAACGTGGTATTGTGAGGCTTTTACTATTCTGTTTTTCCCCAGGGGTTCCAGAGTGGGGAATGATTAGGTTGATTGACAGATACAGTCATATGATTGGGTATAATTAGGTTTGCATAAAGAACTCAAGGCAGCCTACTTTTGGAATATTTAGAGAGAGATTGCTTTCTCTGTATCTCTTGTTCTGTTTGAAGTGGAGGCTGGAATCTGCCAAGAAATAAGACTTTCTCTCGGAGATTTTACTGTTTACCGATAGAGCTTTCTCTGGCAGTTGCTGCATGAAAGTTAGAAGACAAGTGCCTGTCTAGATCAATCTCCAGAGGTACCAAAAGACTGGAAATCTAGTATCTATGAAAGTATTTTTGGTTTCTGTGTTAATCGGTTTTAAAGAAGAAATTCATTAATGTGGGGGATAAATTGGGATAATAGAGGTGGATGGCTGTTAATAACTATACTTTTGACATGTTTAAGTATTTTAACTGGTAAAAGTTATGCTACTTATGTTTGTTATATTCTAACTGTGTTCTTGAATAAAGTCTGTTCTGATAAAAGCTTCCTAGTAGGTCACTTGATTCATACCTGCCGTGAAACACCTAGTACTAAAATCAAATGTAAAAGTTAGGATCTAGGCTAACTTCACAAAGTACCTTTGAATTTCTGATGTGGTCCTAAACAATCCCAACATCATTGTGCGCTTGTGCAATATTCTGGTTGGTGGGAATATGCGAGGGGTGAAAATGTGCTCCTCGACAATCAAACAGGTAATTATTCCCATTAAGGGGCAAATTAAATGCAATTTTATATAATCTGTCTCTTTTATCATTGTTGAGTGGGCCGAATTGCTCAGCGGCTTTTATGTTTTAACTTCATCCTGGGTCCAGGGCTGAAATAAAATTTAAAAAGGTGTCTGGGAACTGAGTTCTGTGTATGATTGTGCCACCTAGATACTTGTTGCATAATTTTTCCATCACTATTGCAGGGTCATCAGCTCCCTGTGGCAGTCCCACTGAGGGAGAACACTGGCAGTAACAACCCAAACCTTTTTTCACACTCTTACTGCCCTCCCTTAACCTTATATAGAGTGCAATTAATTGGCCAGCTGGCATGAGATTGTGCTCATGACATTGGCCGGGAACACATTTTACACCTGCTTTCGGATCCACTGAGTGTGTATGCGTGATAGGTGAAAAGATCCTGCCCAGGAGTAAATGAGTAGAAGTAGAAGGGCTTGTAGGTTACTTTCAATATCATTGGTGTAGCACCTGTAATTTTTGTGCTACAGATTCATTCGAAAAACAGAAGATGCTGCTTCTATGAAAATGGCTACCATTTTAGTGAACTGTTTTGTGTTCAATAATTTACATAAAGGTAAGTCAACTATCAAACATGTTTAGACAGCAGCACAGCAAATGAGTTGCTTGTTTTCCAGCAGGAATTATTCACTTAGTTTTAAAAAAATGGGGCCAAGAATATCTTTCAGCTTTTGGCACACACCCTCTTTCATTTCTGAATTGAATGAGACCTAGCCTTTCTTGGTTTATATAGGATCTGTTTGGCACGGAACTCCCATTTAGTTGAAATGTGTTATCCCTCCAAGAAGAGAGTGTTGGTTGGCTAAGAGAAGGGACCATCAGTCTGGGACATTTCTCAGCACTGACCTGAGGGAGGAGCAATGAGTCTGTGTGCTGACTGACAGGCATAGAACTGTATTGGCTGGAGGAAGTGCAGTCCACTTGGAATATTTTGACTATCTTCAGCATTTGCTGAAATTACCAGCCTCCCCTGATTGGTAGGAACTCAAGGGAAGTTGACCACTGATATCTGAACCTGGAACCACTCCTGAGCCTACAGCCTTCAGCTAGGTTAATGAGTGATTGCATTCCAGACCTTATGTTTTGGATAACCAATATAGAAAAAGATTCAAGACTAGCAATTAACATGTCTCTTGCATTTGTACCTTGTCACTTTCTTAAATAATGTATTTACTTTCTCTCTCACCAATTTTCATCTTCCTTCTCGTGAAGGTATGGATTCCTTTGATTTGACTTGATTTGATTTATTATTATCACAAGTATTAGTATACAGAGAAAAGTATTGTTTCTTGCACATTATACAGACAAAGCATATTGTCCATAGAGAAGGAGAGAGTGCAGAATGTAGAGTGTCAAGAAAGATCAACTTAATGAGAAGTAGGTCCATTCAAAAGTCTGATGGCAGCAGGGAAGAAGCTGCTTTTGAGTCACCTGGTACATGACCTCAGACTTCTGTATGTTTTTCCCAACAGAAGAAGGTGGAAGAGAGAATGTACAGAGTGAGTGCTCCTAATTATGATGGCTGCTTTGCTGAGGCAGTGGGAAGTCTAGGCAGATGAGAGATTGGTTTGCATGAATCTAAAGCTCTTGACCATTCCTACATCATCCCCATTGATGTAAACGCTACGTATCCTGAAGTCAATGACTATCTCATTCATTTTGTTGATATTGAGGGAGACATTATTGTTGCTGCACCAGTTCACCAGCTTCTCTGACTCATTCCCATTCTCTGCATCATCATTGTTTATGATCTGATGCATTGTGGTGGTGCCGTCTGCAAACTTGAAAATCGAGTCGGAAGGGAATTTGGCTTCACAGTCATAGGTGAATAAGGAGTAAAGTAAGAGACTGAGAACATAGTCTTGTGGGACATCGATGTGGAGGAGGCGTTGTTGCCTACTGTTACTGATTGTGGTCTGAGTTAAGAAGTTCAGAATCCAGTTGCCAGGATCCAGGATTCCTCACTGCTGTATGGTGACACTGATAGCAATTGATACAGCACCTCTCTGTGTAGTCATGAATCTATAGGCCCTATTTTACCATCTTATTTTTAAGTGCTAGGTGGATTGGAAACTAGAAGTGTTTCAGATCTGACTTTTAGACCCGTTATCAGGCACCTCTGTACACACTCTGCCTGAAGCAATTCTAAATCATACTGCAGAAACCTGTGGATCTTAATGTGCCCAAAACGCTGCAGCTCTGATCGGAACCTTCCACAGCACATGTGCAGAAAAAAACTCTACTGGGCCAGATAATGCCTCCTTCCTGGCCCCCACAGCCATTGTCCTACATCCACAATATTACTGACTCTCTTATCCTCCGCCACACAGATCGATCGCAGGCCCCTGCTCCCTTCCCCCCACTGACTACATGTAGAGTGACAGCATCCGCCACTTCCCCCACCGATTACACGCTAAGTGACCCTTGCTCCCTGCCCTCTCTGCTCTCCCACTAGATAGCCATCTGAGCTCCTCTGTCCCCCTTCATCAGGGAACCATCTGACTCATCTTCTCCCCCACCAGAGAGCCATTTGACTTGCCTCCCTCCTCCCCAGCAGAGAGCTATCTGACCTGTCTCCCCCCAACATCGATCTGAGTCAGACAGCTGCTGGAAACTCTGAACTTACCTCCACCAAAGGTGAAGTGCCTGAATTGGACCTTTGCGGACCATCTCTGTTTCACACCAAATCTGGATGGGCGAACATGGTGGTAAAGGAGGAGAAGTGCAGGTAAGTTTGGGTGTGTAGCCCATCAAGTCAACTTAAATAAATGCAAATGTATTTAAATTGACGTCGTATCTGTTTTGGGCACGGTCGTGGTGGCAGCCATTTTCGGCCCTTGGTAAAGGGGGAATGGGCTCGGAGGCAGTCACAGATCGTGCTACTCGCCTCACGCCAAGTTTTCGTGCTTGAAAATGGCACAACTTGATGGTGAAATTGGGCCCGATATGTGGATCTTGTAAGTGACCATCTCAGTGTGAGGATATATTGTGATGGAACCTGATCTTCACCCAACGTCCTCTCACCCACGACAGCAGTAGCTGAATTGTGACCTGGGACAAGATTGTCTGATTGATTCCCCGATCTCTAACATGAGGACAGAATGCTATTAAGTATTGTGCCAGCTGGGAGCATAAAAGGAGAAATGAAATTTCATTTTCCTGTTATATTTTAGCTGCATATGTAATTAATGTGACCACTGCAGTCAGAAGCAGTGTTAAAATTAAGTTGTGTGGAAGTTCTAATGGTATTCTTCGGAGTGGACTGGGACAGGCAGAGGATTTGATGTGAATCTACATTGACATTTGAAACAAAGTTCCACAGATGTTCCATTTGCAGCATTTGATTCACTTGTATATTAGCCTGACTCTGGAATAGATTTCGAACTCGGCACAAAGCTCTGTACACATTGCCTGAGCTTTTGTAATACCAGTCTTGCAAATACCTGACATTTTCTGAACCAAATCAACCTTTTCTGTCTGAATGAATTTGGGACTTAAGCTGAATGATTTGTTTCAGAGAATTAATGCAATGTCGCTTCCACCAAAGGTGGCACCCAGCCGATTAATAAATATTAATAAAGTGTCGGCCAGTGCCAGAATCAGTCAGGAGAAAAGAGACAACAGAAGGTT
Organism: Sphyrna mokarran; assembly: GCA_024679065.1. Classification (NCBI taxonomy): domain Eukaryota; kingdom Metazoa; phylum Chordata; class Chondrichthyes; order Carcharhiniformes; family Carcharhinidae; genus Sphyrna; species Sphyrna mokarran. Next base: position 43,027,103 of record JAGIQG010000015.1, read on the forward strand.
GTGATGCTATTGTCCTTGCTCGCTACAGAAAGATTGTCTGTACACAGAGTTGGAATCTCCTCTTACTGCAGATGGTGCTGTAACCATGTTACACAGAAAGTATGTCAGTTAATAAAAAGGCTCATAAAAATCATAAGAACTCACCACACATGGGGTGTTGGGGGAGTTGGTCTGGTTAACCTGTGCTGGTTTTTTAAAGCAAATGAACAGTTTAATGCCACATTCCGATTTCTTACCCTGAAATTAATTTCTTATAAATATGCCTAATTACATTTTGAAAGCTATGGAACCCAATTCCTCCACCATTTCTGTAATTCATTCTAGCCAACCCTCTGCGGGTTAAAACTTCTCATTTCTCCTTTAGTTGACAATTATTTCAGACTGGTTGCCAGAAGAGCATTTGCTCTATCAAAACCTCTCATAATTTTAATCCCTCTCCTAGGCCTGTCTTAATTTGCTCCTCTTTAAAAGGAAAACAATCCTGGCTTCTCCAATGTCACCATATATCTGAAGACCCTTTTCCCTAGTAAACCTCCTTAGTCACCTCTCTAAAGTCTTTCTAAAATGTGATTTCAAGAATTCTATGTAATACTCCTGCTGGAGGTTAACTAGTAATTTTTAAAGATTTAAACTTCCATGTATCAGAACAGCTGTACTTCAGTTTGTTTCTGTGAGAGGCTTTCATTGAACTGGCCTTAAGGGCTTTATGAGACAGCACCATAATATAATCTCATGACTACAGAAAGCCAGAGGTATCAATCAGACTGGTTACATTCCAAAATCCAACAACTCTCTTTTCACTTCGAACAAAAGATACAAACATCCCCTTTTTCTTCGGGAACAAAACATATATTTGCATGCACGATCCAGTGTGGCTGTGAGCAAAAGACATTTAAAACATGCAGATATATGAAACAGGACCAGAGGTAGGCCAATAAGCTCATTGATCCTGCTCCAACATTCAATAAGATCATGGTTAAACCTTTTATTCCCTTGCCTAACAAGAATCTATTTACCTCTGTCTTGAAAATATTCAGTGACTCTCTTCCAGCACCTTCTGAGGCAGCATTCTGAAGTCTCAGAGAGGAAAATAAATCTGTTCTCTGTCCTATTAGGGTGATCCCTAATTTTAAAACAGTGTCTGCTAGTTCTGGACTCACGCGGGAGGAAACGTCCTTTAAAGGCTTACCTTGCCAATTGTTTTCAGGAGCTTATGTACTTCAATCAAGTTACCCTTCATTCTTCTAGACTTGTTGGAAACAAGCCCAGCCTTCCAATCTATCCCCACAGGACAACCCAGTCATTCCAGGTATTGATCTACTCAGGCTTCCCATTATAGCCTCACAGTTCTCGTGCATCATCACTTTTTCTACAAGTCGGTCATTGCATTTGCATTGCATGTATAGGGCAGAATTTTCCATTCTCTGCACAGAGTGCTGGGTGAGGTTAGACTGTCCTAATCTCCAATAGATAAGATGGATAATATTGAGGAATGTAACGCTATAAAAGTGACGCTTTGTCACATCCCTGAGGTAGGATCGATGAGGGGAAGAAGCTGCTGTGCCAATATTGACTGGAGCATTCTTTCCAATGCCAAGACAACGCAGGATGTAGACTTGGCAAACTTCCAACATATGCAAGGTCATGAGTATTTGTAAATGATCAAATTATGACCCTGCTAAACCTTTCCTTATGAGGACATGACTCATAGCTTTGAGCGCATTCTGTTGAGTAACAGGTCACTGCATGCTGGTGTCTGAAGGGAAATTGGGGCTCAGTAGTAAAATGAGGCCTCTGCATTATTCATCCACTAGAACTGGCATCTGTAGAGATGGTGCTGCCTGGGAAGAAGCTCCCTCTTTACATGGTCAAACGCTAACCGTTGACTAATGTTTTTTTCTAGTTAGTGGCACCTTGCTAAGCTGCTGTCATATTGACGTGAATGCATCCATGTGTGAAATGATGTTTCAGCTGCTTGCGGACTGCCGTGCTCACTGACTTATTTGCTCCATGGATGAAAGGATTGCAGTACGTATAGTTGCTTAAAGAAGTACAAAGTCGAGTGCTGATCACGTCCGAGTGGCCATATCTTCCCTCGGCTACTGCACTTTCCAAGGCTGACCCCATCGTTAGAGTTGAAAGTGATTTATACTGCCTCTATGATCATTGTCAGGTTGATGAACTTTCATGATGTGTTGACGCTGTTAATGAAGGTCTTGCTGTATCTCCTGCATTATTACCTAAACAAAATATCCACTGTGAAAACTTGTCTTCAGCTTACTCCCTTGAAGTCTTGTAGCTATGAAGTTGTCATGGACATGGCATTGTGCTATTCCATAGTTCTATGGGGTGGAGAATTCTAAAATTTTACAACCCACCCACCACCGCTCCCAAGTGAAGATAGTTTTCATGATCTCAGCATGAATGGTTGACCTATTAGCCTGAGGTTTGACATGAGCTCAAACCTGTTTATGCAAAGAGCGGTTAGGATCTGAAATGCACTATTGAGAGTGTGGTGGATACAGGTTTAACTGTGACTTTCAAAGAAGAATTGGGTATTTCTCTGATGAGGGAAGATTCTCAAGGTTGCAGGGAAAAGGTAGGGGAATAGGGTGAATACAGAAAGCCAACATAGTCACAATGGAGAGAATAGCCTCCTTTTGTGTTGGAACCATCCTATGATTCTATGTGTCCTAATTCTAAATTCCCCAATGAAGTGAAAAAGTCTCTCAGCATCTATTGTGTGAGACTTTATTTTATAACTTTCAATGAAATTACCCCTAATTTTTTTAAAATCCACAGAAGATGGACCCATTCTATTCAATATCTATCCTCTCTTTCCAGGAATCAATTGAGTGAACCAGTCTAACGCCCTGTAGGCAGGTATATCCTTTTTTTGGTAAGGAGATGAGAAATGTTCACAGTGCTCTAGCTGCGGGATCACCAAAGCTCTATATGATTAACAACAGGACTGTCTTCCTCTTGTATCCCAATCTCTGCAACAAAAGCTAACATACTTTTTGAGTTCTTTAATGCTTGATGTCTCTGGGTGTTAACTTACTCTAATCTGTGCACAAGAATGCCCGAAGCCATCTGGAAAGCAAAATTTACCATTGCCTTTTCAAAAATATTCTTCCTAACAAACTGGTTAACTTTACACTTCCTTACAATAGGCTGGATTTTGCAAGGGATGGGCTAGAGTCTGAGAAGGAAGGAGGCACAGTTGACAATTAATTGCCCGATTGCATTAAGGGCCCGATTTTACTATTGCATTGTGCCTGGTTTTGGGCATGAAAACTTGGTAAAGTCGGGCATGAGATGAGAGGCGTTATCCGCGCCTGCCTCTGCGCCGGTTCCTTCTTTACCAAGGCCCAAAAATGACCGCGATCGGGACCAAGCCTGCATTTAAATTGACTTAATGGTTGCACACTCAACTTTACCGGCACTTCCCCCTTCACCACTGCATGTACTAATCTGGAATTGGCATAAAATAGACACGTTCTATAGAAGTCCAACTCCAGCAGTCCATCAGTGAGGGTTGGTGAGGAGGTAAGTGCTGAGCATCCAATGGCTCTCTGCTTGAGGCCGTGGGGGTGGTAGGGGGGCTAGGATGGTCCTCTGTCTGTGATCAGTGAGGGTGAAAATGAATCCACTGCCATTTTGCCTAAGAACAGTGGGGGGAAGAAGGGTCTGCTGCCATACTGCCTGAGAAGGGTGGGGGGAAAGGAGAGATGAGGGGCCCATAATTGGTCTGGATGGTGGGGTATAGGGGGGATCAGTAATGGTGGGGGGGGGTTTGGCAATGCCTGTGTGGCTAAAGGGAGGTATTATTTGGCCCGGGAGGGATGTGGCAGCGATATGGCATACTATCATTTTTTTTCTGTGCATGCATAGTTGGAGGCATCAATTGGAGCTTCAGGATTTCAGGTGCATTAAGCCTCGTCCACAGGCTTGTGCAGTGCGATTTAGATTCACTGATACATTTTTAGGCAGAGTGCATAAGGGAGCCCTGAGAACACATTTAAACGTCAGACCTGAAGCACTCCCAGTTTCAAGTCTGCTCAGCACTTAGAATCAGAATGGTAAAATAGAGTCCTTACCCGTCTGAAACTGGCCAGACATGTGCAGAGCAAAGCAGAAATCATGAAAATGCAGTTTCTCATGTAGCTCAACACAGAGTGCCTTTTGGACCCCTAAAATAAATCACCAAAATTAGTGAGAACTTTCTGCTCCTTCATTGTTGTTAGGGACCCTTTAAAAAGGTAGGCCTTGTTCAATCAGGTCTAACTGGTTCCAAATTACAATATGATTAATAATGGACATGAGAACTGAACCTGAAAATTAAAAATAATATTCATACAGTGTTTTTAAAAGATTAAACAGTAGTTTTCAAGCAGACTTTAAATTTAAATAAGAGTTTTTCAGAGTATTTTAGCTTCTACGTTCAGCCCATGTTTATGTCCCAAAAGTTAATTCACACAAGGTACCAATTTTTAGAAGCAATTTGATTTTCATGTCTTCCATAGAATTCCTATATTGCAGAAGGAGACCATTCAACCCATTGAACCTGTATCGACCACAATTCCACCCAGGCCCTATTCCTGGAACACTCATTTACTCTGCTAAACCTCCTGACACTAGAGTCACTTTAGCACGGCCAATCAACCTAATCTGCACATCTCTGGAATATGGGAGGAAACCCACGCAGACAAGGGGAGAAAGTGCAAATGCCACACACACAGTGACCTGAGGCTGGAATTGAACTTTTGTCCGTGGTGCTGTGAGGTAACAGTGCTAACTATTTGCTACCAGGCCGCCTTTTATTGCCTGGTTGAATGTTTGTGAAAATCCTTTGATGTGATTGGTGCCACTTGGTCAGCAATGACATCTCTCTGGCTCCTTGTTGGAATTACCCAGTAACAAACCCAGCAATCTGGCCCTGTATCACTGCAAAGTGGTAGAGGTATGACATTCTCAGCAAAGAGATCACTTGATCTCCCAGCAGGATTTAGGTTGAGGTCAGCTGCGAGCACCCCAGTATTGACACTCATCTTAAGCTCTAGGTTATTATTCTTCAAATATTACCTTCTTCCAATTTGTTTTCTTTCAATTTATTAACCCTCAATTTGTGTTAGTGTATTGCAATGAATTGCATAGGATACACAGCATAGAGCAGGCAATTTTAACTAACTGATTCATGCCTATGTTCATGCTTTATTCAAGACCCTCTACTTCTATCAGCATATTCTCTTCTCTTTCACGTGATTGTGTACCCTTCCCTTTAAATGCATGTACATTATTCACTTCAATTACTCTCTTCATTGATAGGGTGAGGGAGAGGACCTCAGCAAGATATTCTGTCAGAGAGTCAGTACAGACTAAATGGGCTGAATGGCCCATTTCTGCACTGTAGGGATTATATGATTTGTTACTGGTTCTACAGTCTCACCAACCTCTGGGTAAGAATTTTTTTTTAATTCCATATTTGATTTCTTGTTGACTGACTTCTATTGATGGTCAGACTTGAGGTGTGAAATGGTCTTAAGATGTCTTTGCTCATTGTCTTCCATTCCATGCTCCTATGATACAAAATTAGCGTTACAGTTCTACATTTCAATAAAATTCTTCTGGAAGTAAACTCCGGTACTTGGTTTGCTTTCACTATGGCCATGATTACATGGGTCACTACATTTAACAATTTGTCTCCATTTCCTCCCTGATTTCGATTCTCCTCTACCCCACTGAAACCCCTATTTTCAAGTAGCATGTGACTTCCTCAGTTTTCATCCCAAAATATGATACATCACACTTAACTATATTGGAATTATAGACAATTGTATGCTTATTCTGCACCAGTGGTTAGCACTGCTGCCTCACAATGCCAGAGACTCGGGTTCAATTCTGACCTCGGTTCACTGTCTAAGTGGAGTTTGCACATTCTCTCCATGTCTGTGTGAGATTCCTCCAAGTGCTCTGGTTTGTTCCCATAAGTCAGGTTATGTGAATTGCCCTTGCTAAATTGACCCAAGTGTCAATGTAACCTGAGTGGGGTTACAATGCTGGGATTCCTGTAGTTTATGATTCATATTTATGATTTAGGTATAGAAATAAAAAATGTAATTTCTAAAACTGAAGACAGCCTCAATTTGGGAGAGATAGTCAATGTTGAGGGAGATTGCAACAAACCCGAGTTCAATGCCAGTCTCGGGTCAATATCTGTGTGAAGTTTTCATGTTCTCCCCGTGTCAGTGCAGGCTTGATGGGCTGAATGGCCTCTTTTTGCACTGTAGAGATTGTTCGCAAGTAAAACCACCCCCAAATATTCCCTAATTTTTCCATTATAATTTCTATTGTTTCTGCCTCTGAGGAAAACAGGTTTATTTTTAGAATCATAGAATCTTATGATGCAGGAGGCCATTTGGCCCATTAAGTTTACACTGACCACAGTCAGTGGTCAGTGATATACCACTCAGTGGTCAGTCAGGGATATACCTATCCCTATATGCCCTATCCCTATAACCCCATGAATTTATCCTAGCTAGTTCCCGACACTAAGCAGCAATTTAGCATGGCCAATCTACCTAACCCACACAACTTTGGGTTGTAGGGGGAAATCAGAATACTTGGAGGAAACCCATGCAGACATGGGAAGAATGTGCAAATTGCACACAGATAGTAATTGAAGTTGGGAATTGAACCCAGGTGCCTGGCAGCATTGCGCTACCATGCCTAGATAAAACTGTTCTTGTGTGTCCAGTCTCAATAAATGAATCCACAATGTGTTTACTCAGACCCTTATGAGTGATTGGTGTCTCGTGACACATGAGGTAAGTAAGCCCAAGATATTATATCATTATCGTCACACAGCAATGGTGAGGGGAGTGTAGTGTGGATGGTGTGGATGGCATGGGCAACTAGTTAGACAGTATGATGCAGAGCATAGAGCCATGCCAGTGTAAAGTCATACCTGTGGTGGTCCTCACTGTGGATCCCAGAAATGTTCATGGTAACAGGCCCATCCTGGGAGAAGGGTGTGCTGAGAGTCACTTCCAAAAAATAATTTGCCTTGCCCCAATATGTATTTATAGTTTTCCTATCAACTTCTGTCAGGTGAAGAGCAGGAATGTGTTGGAGGGGTGACAGATTTTAAACAGTCACCTCTTCAAAGGAAGATAATACTACCATTGCAGAAAATGTTCTTTGAAAAATAAATTCTTATATTTATTTTAAAAAAATACACTCGAAACATGGAATAGAATTCTCCAAAGATAATGTGATTATGGACTGAGGTATGCCCACTCCAAAGAAACAGAAATCTGATGACCTTGTGGATTCCCACGAATTCCCTCTAGATTGAGCAATTGAACGGAGCACCTGGTGATCTGCTCTCACATGCATGAAAACAAGTACTTATTGGTAATGATCAACAAATTACACATAAATCTGCCAACATGCTTCATGTTTATATAATTATGCATGGCGTTGTGTTTAGTTAATGTACCAGTGTCTTCTAATTGCTTCTCTGTCAATTAAAACATCATTTTAAGAGAAAGGGCCACATACTTTAAAATTATTGTCAACCTATCGAACCAAGGGCTTCATCACAACATTAAAGAACAGCCAAAAAATTGAAAATCTGACTGAAAGCCCACTTTTAATGCAAAAATGAAGACCCCAAAGTACCCCTTAGAGACTCACAATGAAAGATGGAAGCTGAGACATTGAAGGAAAGCCTCAGAGGGGGTGGCCAAAGATTCAATATAAGAGGAAGGATAATCTCAAAGGAGAGATGGTGCAGAGGTAGTGGAAGATTTTACGAGGGAATTCTGGAACGTGGGCCAAAATGGCCAAAGCTGGATGAAGTGGGTGATGAAATCATGTAGTGATGGGATTGGGGCCGCACAAACATAGAGGAATTAAGAATTAATGAGGGGTGTATTGTTGCAGGAGCTTAAAGGGAATAGAGAAGAGTGAGGCCATAAATTAATTTAAGCTTAAGGGTGATCATTTTAAATTTGATGCCAAGTGAGACTGGGAGACAATATGGGTCAGTAAGTACTTGCTATAAGATTGGATATGCATTGTTGAGTTTTGGAATAAGTTTATAAAGGTCAGCAAATTGAAGGGCAACCAGGAGAACATTGGATTAGACTAGATGGGGCTGTTTCCTGCCCTATTGGCATTGGGTGCAAATCCCATTTGGCTGCTAAATCTGGCAAGGTCAATTTTTTTTCCAACGGCATTATTTTACTATATTGATTATGACAGAGCTCTGTGATGTACTTAATAAGTATTTTTCCCCATCCAAGCAGCTGACTCCACTCAGATTTTAGAATGTAATGGTTCATGAATGAAAACTTTTCCACAGCCACAGTTGAAATTTTAGATTAAACACCTAAGCAGAATCTGCCAGACTCTGGTTCCCAATGTCCTGGTGCACTGGGGTTTTTGATTTGGGTGGAATAAAGTAGCTAGACTGAAGGTTACCAGCCTGAGGCACTGGCTGCATGTCACCAGAGAGGGAAAGTGAGACAGTAATGTTCAGGATGGATTGGGGGGGGGCATATAGGACAGGTTTTAAGTCATTGTTCATGCAGTGGCTGCCTAGGTGTATTAAGTGTAAAGGAATTAAAGTGTGGGATGCCAACCCTGAGCGTCCACGGCATCTATCAGTGTTGTCTTTCTCTACCTTCTTACATTTCTGAGTCATGCTCATCCAACTAATTGGCCGTCAAAATTTATCCTTTATCAATCTCAGCTGCTCTCATTCTCCAGTGTGGTGATAGGTATTGAATCCTTCAGAGTCAAGGGTTGTGTTTCCCCGGATGTCCATGTGCTACACAAGATGATGGATCTCACTGCTGCTGATGAGAAGGGTGGAAACAACCAGATAGGGGCCCATTGGCGACAATGAGCAAGATGGGTAGTGACTGGCCTTTCAAGTGATGATATGTTATGGGCAGGAACTAACCAAGGTAATGCTGATCCAGCTGCCCATCAGGCTGAGGGGGGCAGAAGACACAAGAGAAGGAGATCCTGGGTGTACAGGACCCGCTTATCCTTCAGTGAATTGCCAGACTTCACGTGGTACAGAAGACTCTAGGTGACCGAGGAGACAGTGCAGCCTCTCTGTCATGTCCTCATGTGCCTAGCACCATGTGGAGGAGGTAGATATCCTCTCCCAGTGGCTGTGAAGCTCCTGAACTTTTACACTGCCTGAATATTACTGTCTCACCTTCCCTCTCTGGTAAGATGCAGCCAGTGTCCCAGGCTGGTAACCTTCAGTCTAGTTAATCCCCAAATCAGAAACCCCAGGCCCCAAGACATTGGGAGCCAAAGTCTGGCAGATTCTGCTCAGATGTTTAGTCTAAAATTTTAACAGTGACTGTAGAAAGGTTCTCAGGGCTCGAGAAAGCGACTTGTGTGACATCTCTCAATCCTCAGCCCACAGGTATATCCAAGGGGCGACTGAGGCTTTGTATGTCCAGGCCTCTGAATACACCCACTTCAACCTAGACCAGGATGCCTGGGATCCAGGATTTGCTGCCATTGCTAGGATGCCTCAGGTCCATAGGGCCAGTGACAACTCTCATGTTGCTTTGAGTACACCATGATATCTGAAGGTCTCTTTGACATCTTACCAGGTGATAGCTCTGTGTTGGCAGTGCCAGTAAATTGGCTAGTCAAGACAAGAAGGTTATACTCATTTTGAGGAAAGCTGCTCCTCAGGTTCTGCTTAGGTCTGACTCCTGTATGTCGATTGGCTGTGCACTGACTCCCAAGCTCATATCTGATTGAGGGTTGAGGCACATTTTCTGTCTCACTGCTCCAAGGGGGAGAAAAGTGGCAAGGTCAGGGGATCAGGGTGATGAAGTAGTCATTCCAGGGCGTCTGTCACTGTGTGCCTTAAGGGGTCTTGACAACCTGCAGGAGGGTCTGAGCTCAGGTAGGAAGATAAACCCTCCCTTATGGGATAGCAATCAAAGACAGATTTTTGAGGCTTTGAGGTTCAATATGGAGAATTATGTTCATGCTATATTATCAACTCCCTTACTACAGTGTCTGGCTTCACCTGTGTCTGCTCTGCTTCTATCACTTCTTAATGTTTCATGATTTAACACTATTTCTATGTGTCTCCCCAGGGATGCACATTGGAAGTAGAGGTGGCTTGCTCCCAGAGGGGTTCTGGGTTTATTAGCAGAGACACAGGCAGCGTCATAGATTTAGCTGCAACCAAGGAGGAAAGAATGATTCATATCTAACTGTATCTGTTAATGGTTTATTCATATGTAGATGCTTTAATGAAAGAAAGATGAATATAATATGAATTTTAAGTACTAAGCTATTAAGCCAATATCCAAATACTAAGTATTGTATTTTAACAGATTTAAAATATTTCAATATGAAGTCGGATATGCGAACATTGTAAAAAATAATGATTGAAGTTCAAAAGTTTACGATCAACAAGTATGTGATAATTTCAAGTTGGTATACATGGGTTGTAACATAACGTATTTTAAACAATGAGGTTTATGTTGTCAAGACATAGAATGTGTCAGTCTTTTGGCCAGGACTGGTATATCTCTATCTTGACAGTATGCCACTGGGCAAATAATCACATGGTAAGAGTCCTTAGCAACAATGGTTACCAGGAAGTGGGTCATGCCAGGGGGTAGGATTTGGTAAGTGGAATGAGCCTTACCGTGAATATCAAATCATTACGACAAGCAGCATATTGCAACTAGCTAATCTGTCTTAACGTTGATTGACATATTAATATGAAGTGAAGTCAAATTAAGCTAATTAGTCAGAGCATCAGAGATAGGCAAAAGCTTTAATTGAATTGTATTTTGGCTCAGTGCCTCAGATCTCCACAGAAGTCTTCTAACAGCAGCAGGTGTTGATTGACCTTTAAGAGAACTCCCGTGGCTGAGGTTAATGTCTTGCTTGTCTTGAATGTCTTTTATGTTATTTTAAAAATAAATTCGGCATATGCCTTCTAAATCAAAAATATTGCCTTTGTGAAATTAATTTTAGCTGTTTTAAGTTTTTTTTTAAGAGAATTTGTACGACACGCGCCTTGCAGCCTGATATGTCCTTGGCGTGCATCCTCTGGAAGGTTGGACCTGAGAGTAATCAGCCGACTTTCAAGTGTCACCAGTGTTGCTGTATCACCCTGTTCTGCCACTGCCCTTGAAATGCATTGGTGTCAGGAAAGGGACATTCAGTTGGACTGCTGACTATCAGAGATTCCTTGGTGGAAGACCCCAGAATGTGCTCCAGGGCTTTGTCCTCTCTAGGGATGCTCATTGGACTCTGGAGCTACTCCGTGGGATGGAGGGACAACTGCATGTGCTCTAGAAGCCTCCACATCATCATTTCTAGTCCTGGAGGCCCAACATTGACTGCACCATGTTGTTGAAGCCCCCAGCAGTGCTTCCCTGTGTCCAGAACATTCTCTCAAGGCTGTTAGCCACAGCCTTCTGTGTCTGGATTGTGCTTCTCTGTATCTGGACCATGTTTCTCTGTGATTGGGTTATGTGTAGGGTGCTTGGCTATGATTCTCACTGCTTCAGGCCTTGAACAAAGAACAAAGAACAAAACAGCATGGGAAATAGGCCCTTCGGCCCAACGAGCCCACGCCGCCACCCTGATGTTCCCACTTCTACCCGCGATCCCTGTCCATGTTTGTAGATCTATGGATTGAAAACCAAATTTGAGACAACTTAGGGAGAATTTGTTTTGCCAATTAGCCTAAGAGCACATCTTTGGGATGTGGGAGGAAACCGGAGCTCCTGGAGAAAACCCATGCAAGCACAGAGAGAATGCGCAAACTCCCACAGACACAGGCTCAAATCCATGTATCTGCACAGCACAGCGATAGTCACTGAGCTGTCGTGTTGCCCATCAGATGGTCCAGGTCAAGCGTACACTAACGACGTGAAGCAGTAGGATACTCTCGAAAAAGATCCAAGAGCAGTCCTCTCACGACCCATCGCGTGTATGCCCCTCGTTAGACAACAAGGTGGACCAAAGCACCTGCAGGATAAAAACAAGTACATCAATATCATCATCTATTTACACACTTCCCAGAAACTCCCAAGGCTCATGATCCCTATTTTAAATCAGTTTTCTATATCTCTCCAACATTCATGGCCTTAATGTCTTATCCCAAGCTTTCCGCTGCGGTCTCCACCTTTGCATTGTTGGCCTGGGTGTCATGCAATACTGGTAACATCTTTCGCAACTGTAGGCTTTGGGACTTCTCCATTGCAGGAATGTCAGTGACAATTCCTCTTGGATTTCTCATGTGTGTCTTTGCATTGCCATCTGTTCAGGAGAAATGTTTTCAGAGGGCACAGTATCTGGTTAGAGGGAGGCTGCTGTGACTTGGGATTGAGCAGATCACTGACTGTCTGATCTCTGGGACATTCCTGTATGTGCATCAGCAGCTGTGTGGTTCTCTTGTGGTAGTGACCCAGGAGCCTGTCTACTAAGGTCACCCATTGAAGTAGGCATCTTTGCAATGGTGGATGACATGATGTCATGCTTTTTGTGTTTTCCTCGGAGATCTGTTCTGAGGTTCCTTTGAGGGTTGCAGGAATGGCTGTGCCTCTGGATGGCTCAGCCTCATTTGGAACATGGGTTCAGGAAATGGAAAGGACAATGGTGTGGGCAATATACAACTCAATTGAAACAGGTCATCTGGATGAAGGTACAGAGTAGATCCTGACTCCTTTGGTGCAGGCTAACCTTGCTGCCTGTGATGGTTCCCTCCCCTGTGATCTCCATAACCCTTACCTTATAGGGAATGAGGAGAGTTAGCTCAGGCATTCCCTCAGCCGTCTTCTCCCTCTCCCTTTTATTTTGGGATATCATCTCCTAAAGGGACATAGAGAGGACACTGTGAACTGGATGCCTGGCTAGTCAAGGGTCTATATTGGTGGCATATGTGGGCACCGCACCTCGGTAGAAAGGGGTTGTGATAAGAAGTACAGGGAGTTTTGAGGAAGATGCCAGGAAATTTTGTGCTGGGAGGCTGTGAGATGGCAGTGAGTAGATTAATGGTGACATTGTGGGGATTGCAGATGGAACTGATGAGAGGAAGAGACAGATGGAACTTTCCCCTCACAGTTGAGAGGAGGTCATTCATTTGCTTGTGGTGCTTGACACCAGCCCTCCAGGCCAAGCTGCTGGCACTGAATGTAGCCATCACTCCCTCCCAGGGGGGATTGGTTACATTACATGTCTTTCCAAAACTGGGGCAAATGATTGCCTGCCTCTCCTTCACTGTGTCCAACAGACTGGTTGGGTCCCCTTCCAAGAAAGGTAAAGCAGATCTCCACACAGCCAACTTCCTGGCTTGATTGGGAGTGAGTGCTGAGTAAGAGGTCTGACAACACCAATTTTAAATCCAACCGATTTATTTGATAGTAAACTTGCTAGCTTTCGGCCTTTGTAGTCTTCGTCAGGCGAATGAGGTGTTTTGGTCTGCAATGGCACACATATCAGCACAGACAGATTACAGATTGCTGATTAGAATGTGAATCCTTACACCTAACCTGCTATTCAAGTCTTAAAGTGGCTAACAATGTGAATGGAAGGAGCACTGAGCACAGGTTAGAGAGATGTGTATTGTCTCCAGACAGCACAGTAAGTGAGGTTTTTTGCTAACCCAGGCAAGTCATGGGGGTTACAGATAGTGTGACATGAAGCCAAGATCGCTGTTAAGACCATCCTCATGTGTGTGGAACTTGGCTATCAGTCTCTGCTCAGCGCCTCTGCGCTGTCGTGTGTCGTGAAGGCCCCCTTGAAGAATGTTTACCTGAAGGTCGGAGACTGAATGCCCGTGACCGCTGAAATGTTCGCCCACAGGAAGGGAACTGTTTTGCCTGGTGATTGTCAAGCGATGTTGGACAGTTTAAATGCAGTTCCCCTTTGATTACACTACTTAGCAGAGCTTCCGGTCAGGTGAATTAGATGCCTGGGGATTGGGACTTGGCATGGTTCAAGTGAGGACTTATTTATTGTACTAAGTATGGGAAGATTACGACTGGGATCACACTGCCCCAGCTACTGGGAATTGATTAGGTTTTTGTGTCTGAAGTAACTTATTGGGCACGATCTTACTGACTGCTTATGCCCCACTGCTGTTGCAAGCAAGGGAGGAGAATTTTGCCCTCAGCCAAATCTCCATTCATTGGACCAGAAAATCCTACTGGCATGATTGGATGGAATATTCCCCCCTTCGTCATTTTTTTGGCAAAATTCTACCCAATGTTACGAAAGGCACTGCTGTAGCACTTGATATAAAAGCAGATTCAAAAACCTGATGGTGGTGTAAGATGCAGCAAATCCATCATTTGGATGAACTCCATTTGGATGGACATTATATTAAACCTGATACAACAGGGCCAATTTCAAGAAGAACAATGGACATTTTAAAGACTATTATTTTAAAAGATTGCATTCAAGCAAAATAACTGCAAACCAGACATTGGAATATACAACACCACCAGACCATCCAACGAGTGAACAAAAGGAGCCATGAATTATGGAAAAGCTATCTGACAAGATTATGCAGAGGGATATCGATAACCCTGACCAACTACAGAAGAGGCATTGGAAATGGTAATGAGTTTTATGGAATAATGCCTCCAGTAATGGGAAAACGTGTAGTAATTCCAGTTAACCACTTAGGGACACTTAGCAGCCTATGAGATACTTCGTAAAACAGTTTGGGCTCTCTGTCTTTGAAATTGATTGCATCATTTTCTTCCGATAAGCACTTTGCACCCCATTGTTCTGAAACTGACCGATGGGAGGAGTCAGCCAGTTTGATTAAGGAAACTGCCTTTTAAATAATATCGAACTCTGGCCAAGAGAAGGAGGAAAGTGATTGGCCTTTCAGCAGTTAATTCGGAAAGGAGTTCTGTGAAGTTTGGGGCAGGAGATTTGTGAAGTTGGGGAGCAATGAATTCAGGGATCCAGCCAGACAACTACTGTGTGGCAGAGGAAAGAACAAGGAAGATTCAGCAGCAAGGCAAGACATAACTACTTTCTCAGCAGCAACACGGACCTTTTGTTTTTAAAACGATCCAAGGAGAGATGAGTATATTCTCCCAGACTTCAGAAAATCCCCAATTAGATGAAGGTTGAGGAGGGGGCCTCGGATTCTTCTTGTTTTTGTGTAAATTGTGTAAATCATGTAATGCTAACAATTTATGTTGTACCTTGAATTTTCTTTCTTGGCACAGTATTATCGTGTCTGTTTTATTGACAGAGTTTGGTTGGAGTTATTCTTGAATAAATTATTTTTAAATTAACTTTGACTAATCTCTCTCTTTCTCATCACCCATCTTGGTGAGTCACTAAAAAGCTAGAACATAATTCCGAGAGACAGAACTGTAAAGGAGCCAAGCACTTCGAAACTGCTCAGTCAAGGGTGTCTACTGGTCTGGAATAAACAGTGGTCTCTCTCTCTCTCTCTCTCTCGTGAAGCTGTCCCAGCGTGACATTTCTGGGTTGTGTTTTAACACCTACAAGAAAGGAGAGACACACGGTCGTAGATAGGGCATTTAAGAGGTTAGTAGATAAGTTTATGGATGAAAAGGGAATGGTTTAGGTTAGAGGGTCACTGATTGTTCCTAATTGGTCGATGCAACATCGAGGACTGAAGGGCCTGTTCTGCGCTGTAATGTTCTATGTTCTATATTCTATGTAGATGGCAGAGAGGGTAACTCATATGGCATAAAGGTGAGCTCACTGGTCAGGAATAAACAGTGAGACTTTCTCCCTCTCTTGCAAAGCTGTCTCAGCGTGATACATCTGGGCTATGAGTTGAACACTGGCAGGAGAGAGATACCCAGTTGTCAGTGGCAACCAAGACTAGTTGGTATGGAGAGTAAAAGGACCTTTACAGTGGCACAATTACCAAAATAAAGCAGTAACTGAAGTTTCTAAAAACTCTAGCAGTATGCCGATTGAAATGATTTTATGCCCTTCCCATTGTGCCTAGCAGCGTTCATTACATATGGTGTGAACGTGAATTGTTGCTAATAAGAAATGAGGAATGACACATTCAGCCTCTGTGAATGCAACAGAGCAAAACGCCTTCTAGTCTGAGATGTATGGAGTGACACAGGAAACTGGCTTGGGTATTAAAATGAGAAGATTTAGACTATTGCTCATTATTCCTGACTGCTAAATGTACACCGGTGTAGGTGGGAAGGCCTATAGACGAAAGCAGGCTTTTGGCCTGCATTACTTCAGAAAAACAGTTCCCTTCATGGTGAAAAAAGTGTGGGATGAGGAAAATCAAATCAATTTATTAAGTTGTTGGAAGCCTGCAATCAGTGTTTTTTGAGTATGTTAAATAACCACGCATTCTGATTCTATAACCCAGCCAGCCATACATCATATGTTCAGTTGTACTTTTTTTGCTGATCCAGCAAAGCAAAAATCTTTCAGAAATGACGGCATGTCAAGTGCCCCGATATTGTGTTCCACATCACAGTAGGCCCAAACCTATACTCTGTCATTGTCTCCCTGCTTCAACTCTAACACAACAGGGGTGATTCTCCCAGCCCGCTGAGCTTCACTGCTCTCACAGCACAGTGGTGTTAGTGGAGGCCGTGTAGCGGGTTTCCCGCTGGGCACCACAGCTTTCACACATCCCTGGCTGCCAGATTTCCGGCGTCACCAGCTCTATGCCAGAAATTGGTGCAGAGCTGGTTTAAATATTTCATTATTTAATGAAATTATTATTGTAATAAGCATTATTTCAACCTTATTAGCGGGCCTGGGACTGAAGCCTCTCGCCTCTCCTCCCTGCCAGGAGTGTTTGACTCCAGTGGGATTTACAACATTTTACCACTTGCAGGGAGCTGGCTGTTTGACCCTGCTGTAGTGAAGGGGAGCCAGGGTCCCCCAGAAGATTGGGGGTAAAGAGGAGTGCCCGCTGAGCATTTCCTGCTCAGCAGTGCTAGCCTGGCCTCCTGGCATTGCCCAAGAGATACACAATTGCCGGGTGCATTTCGATACTGCCCACCAGGCTTCAGGCAATGTCAAATGGTCAGGAACAGAGGGGGTGGAGATCAATGGGGGCAGAGGTCCCGCTGCCACTTTGCAGTCAGGATCAGTGACAAACAGAAGGTGAATAGCAATTGGGGCTGACCATCGGGGTGGGGAAGAGGGGTTGCACGGCCAGCGATGGGGGTTGTGAGGTTGGTCAGCAATTGAGTTGGCCAGTGACCGGCAGGCGATCTTGGCACTGACAAATCGGCACATTTGCAATGGCTACTTAGCGCTATGCTGTCGACCTCTCCAGTGGGAACAAGCCCCATCCACTGATATTTATTATCATTCGTGCACAAAGTGTGGGAGATTCATTTTGAAAAATCCCGTTGAAAAGACCAGCGGCATTTACTCCAGTTATTGTGTAAATTCAGCAATTTGCATTTTTTTTTGGGAGAGCTCTGTATGTCATCTCAATCACACTCCTGCTTTCTA
Organism: Sphyrna mokarran; assembly: GCA_024679065.1. Classification (NCBI taxonomy): domain Eukaryota; kingdom Metazoa; phylum Chordata; class Chondrichthyes; order Carcharhiniformes; family Carcharhinidae; genus Sphyrna; species Sphyrna mokarran. The sequence goes on from JAGIQG010000015.1 coordinate 43,044,614, forward strand.
GGCCTGCTGAAGCCCACCCTCATGTTATTCAACCCAGAAGGCTGCATTTTGCTTAGAAGAATGGTGGCAAAACAGAAATCAAAATAAGACTACTCAACAGCGAGCTAAAATGAACCTTTCAGGATAAACAAAAAAACTATTCACATAGGTGAGGAAATGTTTTATCTGCTGAAGCCTTGGAAACCATAAAGGTTGCATCTGTGTGCAAATTTGTATCTGTCACCAGTTTATCTCTGGCTCCTATTGCCATCAAATCTTTGGTCCTGTTGCTGTCAATGGAAATTCCCATTGATGTCACCCCAGATTGACGGGAAACCTTTGGGAAGGATGCACTGCTGGACGGACTGGATAATCCCATCGGTGTGAACGGCCAGGGAATTCTGATCATAATGTTATAGTCATAGAAAGATCAATTTAATATAAGATGACAAGTAGCCTATGTATAACATACTGCGTGGAAGCAGTACTTTGGGATGGCTGATGTACTTCTCTTGTCCATTCTAACCTTTCCCAGCCTAGAGTTTCTAATCAGACAGCTGGTCTAGCATGAGATGGTATCTTTCTCCCTGGTGCAAAAGAGCCCTGACATTCTCGCATCTATTCCTTCCAAAATTCTTCCAAATTCCTTCCAACCTTTGCCAAATTTCCAGTTCAACAAGAGAAGGTCTGCAAGTCTTCTGGCTTTTGCAACATCTAAGCTGCTCTCCTGGACTGCAGTTGCTGTGGGACTTTAAAACCTGAAGCAAAAAGGTGGTTTACCAACCTAACAGGTGAATGCAGACAACTCTCAGGTCATGAAACAGCGGGAGTCTGTCATAACTTATGTGAATGGTCTGATTTCAGCAAATGCATGCAAGCAGTCATGGGCATTTGGCCTCTGATCTTCGGGTAAGCATTCTCCAAGGCGATCTTTACGACACACGACAGCGTGGAGTCGCTGAGCAGAACTGATAGCCAAATTCTGCACACATGAGGAGGGCCTCAACCAGAATCTTGGATTCATGTCACACCATCTGTAACCCCCACAACTTGCCTGGACTTGCAAATTCTCACTAACTGTCCTGGCTGGAGACAATACACATTTCTTTAACCTGTGCTTAACGCTCTCGCCATTCACATTGTCTGTACCTTTAAGACTTGATTAGCTGTAAAGATTCGCATTCCAATCATTATTTTGTAAACTGAGTTTGTGTTTTTATATGCCCTGCTTGTGAATAGAACTCCCACTCAGCTGATGAAGAGGCAGCAAGTCCATGAATGCTAGTGGCTTTTGCTGCCAAATAAACCTGTTGGACTTCAACCTGGTGTTGGGAGACTTCTTACTGTCTCAGCAAATGTGGGAGGTTTAGTTTGTAGCAGGGCATCCACTGAGCAGGATGTTGAAAAATCATTTTTTTAAAAAAAAGATTAAGTTTTGTTTTTATGAAATCTTATTAAGATGATTTGTAACACGGGAGCTCTGGCACAATGCAAGTGACACCAGAGCAAACACAAGGGATAATGGGGGTGAAGTTTACAGATATGCAATTGAACAGACATATTGGTATGATAGAAATCATAGATCTCAGGGTAAAGTTTCAGTGTGTCAATCATTTCACAACGGCAGGGTATATATAAACTGAGCATTCAGGTTTTTTTCTTTTGACAAAAGAATCATCTAGATTAATGATGAGAAGACACAGAAATCCCCTAAATACTAGTAGCTGCTGCGTTTTTATTACCAGCATCTCATTGCATGATTGTTTTGTAATGAGTTTAATATCCACCAGCTTTCAACATGTTACTCTGCAAAATTAAAATCACATAAAAATGGTGGAGAAAAAAAATGTGACAGCTTCATTCCCACTGGGCTCATGATATTCGATCACTTTTAAATAAAAAGTTAACATTGTGAAAAACAACTCTAAGTGATAAGGATGACCTGTAGGGAAAACAGATTGATCACGATATATTAGATATGCAGCTACATCTAATTATCTTTCACTTACAGAGGGTTGCAATTTATCTAAAATGTTAGTTTCTGAAGTGACATCTGATGAAACATCAGGCTAGGTGTCATTCACAGTGCTTTTCAGTAAGAATTTTTTAAAAATACTGATTTTTATCATGTATTTCAATTAATGAGCATCCATCCATCACCCAACATGACTCCAGGAGTCACGCCAAACAAAATACTTCAAATCTTTCTAACTGGAGTGTTAATTGATTGGTACTCGCTAATTCAGTGCTGAAGATCAATGTTCATAGAATATTATTAAGAACAATGCTTCTTTTTACAATAAATGCATTAAATATATGCAAAATAATTTCTGTGATGAGAAGAAGGGAACAAAAGTGGATCAGAAGTTAAACCTGATGAAAATTTCTCTAATGAAATTATTCTGTTTTATTACCCTGAGTCAGTCAGGTCTCTATAACTTAACATTAAAGGTTATGAATCTTCCATATAATCAGTGGTCGAATCAAAATTTCATATGGCTCACACAGCTTCAAAAAAATGACAAGACTTTGTAAAAGCTATGAGCCAGGCACATAAAACCAGCAGCATAATTGACTTTGATTTTGGAGGGACAAATATATGTGTCACTTGTAACATACTCAATAAAACAAGACAGAAGAAATGAAGCAGAGTATGCAAAATACATGTTTCCATTTGTGAATCACTGAAAGATAGATGTCCTGAAAGTGCTTTGTGTCACTGTGGGAAACAAGTGGACAAAAGCTTTATGTACCCGTATGAAGCTCCTTTGTCTGCTAGAGCAATTGACTCACTTATTTTAAACAGGTTAATACATCTGAATATATTAAAAACAGTTGGATGCCAACACTCACAAACATAAAGAGCTACAAATAATTTTACTCTTCAAGTCATCCTTTCTACAGTTTCAGAATGACTACCTCAATGATTTAAACAATGGCATCAAAACTTCCGATCTATTAATCCAATTAACACTCGTCAGAAGCATGCTAATACCCATTAACTCATGAATAACTGTTTTAAATTTGCTAGGTACATATTTAGATGTCTTTCTATTTCAAAATGCTAGCTAATTGTCTCTGATTTCTCTTGCAGTTGTTAGAAGTCCTGTACAAATTTCTTCCAATTAACTATTAAAGCCATTTGCCGAAATCTTGTTGCTACTTATGCTGGCAGTGTTTTACGGTCTCATCAACACTGTATCCTAGCAGCGTTCAATGGGAAACTCCATTGACAACGGTGGGACCATAAGTAGTGCCACCATAAGTAGTGTGCCACCTCCCACCACTGCAGAACACACTGATTGTGATGTAGATCAGCGGTGGGCTGCCATCCCTCCAGATTGGGCCATCCCTGCCTGACCCTGCCCCCATAACACCTCCCCACCTCTTCAGGCATAGGTCTTGCCCCTTTAGGTCCCACCTCCATAGGCCATGTCCCATTCAGGCTCTGTTATTGGAAAATGTCAAAGTGCCATGCTGGCAATGCCAAGCTGTTCAAGGATTACCCACCTCCTCACCCTCAAACTCCCCAAAGGCCCGCAATGACCTCTGATTCTATGCCTGAGGCCAACATGACGGTTCCCCATTCATGGAGAGCAGGTGTTTCCCTTGTTGGTGAGAATCTGTCTTGGTGAGGTCACCAGGTGAGCCCAGATGACTGAGCGCTAGGCTCGCCAACCAGATATAAACGCTGATTTAGATTAATGTAATTAATAAGTTCAACCTCCCACCAGAAATGGGCGAGAGGTTGAACGCATCAGAAATCATGCCAGTAAGATCACAAGAGCCCAGAAGTCGGATGTGATCCTGATTTCTGAGTTCTTATGTGATTTTACTAGCTCACTCCATCCATCGATGTGCAGGGCTAACTAGTAAAATGGCAGCCAAGAACTAGAGGCGGTCAGCACAGAAAAAGATTGAATGATGCGAAAGTAGTCAACAAGGGATGTGAACACAGACGTTTGTGATAATGAGGCAATCGTTGAATTAATAACATTTCTCTAAGAGTATTGTGAGCCTTCCTGGTCCAAGTATTGGATTACCAAACTTTCCTTAAAGAATTAAATTGATTTCAAGTTTGCAGCATCAGATGAGCAAATTTGATGCACGAACAAAGGATATTGAGAAGCAGCCCAATCTGTAATACCTGACAGTGTAATGTCAAGTTCAAGTTGATATGCACATACTGAAGGGTACCTCCTGTCCTAGAATCATAGAATCCCTAGAGTGCAGAAGGTCCATTGAATCTTTACTGACCACAATCCAACCCAGGCCGTATTCCTGTAACCCCACATATTTACCCTTCTAATGCCCTGACACTAGAGTCAATTCAGCATGGCCAATCAATCTAACTCACACCTCTTTAGACTGTAAGAGGAAACCAGAACACCTGGAGGAAACCCACCCTGACATGGGGAGAATGTGCTAACTCCACACAGACAGTGACCCAAGGCCAGAATTGAATTAAGGTCCCTGGTGCTATAAGGCAATAGTGTTAACCATTGTGCTACTGTGCCACCTCTGATCTCTCCATGCTGATGCTAGACTTAAGAAAGCCTACCAATGCCTCTACTTTCTCAAAAGTTGAGGAAATTTGCCATGTCTGCTACGACTCTCACCAATTTTTACAGATGTACCATAGAAAGCATCTTTTCGGAATGTATCACAGCTTTGTATGGTTCCTGCTCTGACCAAGACCGTAAGAAGCTACAAACGTTGTGAACATAGCTCAGTCCATCATGCAAATTAACTTCCCACCCATTGACTCTGTCTACACTTCCTGCCACCGCGGGAAAGTAGCCAGCATAATCAAGGATCGCAAGCACCTCAGACATTCGGTCTTCCACCTTCTTCCATAGGGAAAAAAATACAAAAGTCAGAAATGTCAACCAACTCAAGAACAGTTTCTTCCCTGCTGCCTTCAGACTTTTCAATGGATCTATTATATATTAAGATGACTTTTCTCTGCACTCTAGAAATGAATATAATACTATATTTTGCACTCCTTTCCTTCTCCCCTATGTGTACTATGAACAGTATGTTTTATTTGCATGGCATGCAAGAAATAATAGTTTTCACTGTATCCCAATAAATGCGACAATAATAAATCAAATCAAAAAGAGCTTGAGAAATTAAGAAGTCATTGAGTGAAACTATTTCCACTTACGAATGTGTCAATCCTTTGAGCAAGGCAGAAATGAATTTTAAAAAAATCAGTCTATAGTGTTACTCATGAGTGCGGTAGCTGGATTGAATGTCAGAATAGCTCGATCATGTATCACACTGATTTATAAATCTATTTATGTTCAATGACTATGTCAGAATGACAGCTATTAGCAATAAACAGGAACCATTTAGTAATGTGTGGTTTGTAGGATGAAGATACTACACAGTTCACCATCCACATTTTCCTGGCTGTATAAGCAATACGCTGAACTCAACACTGCCCTGGTTTATTCAATAATATCATTGGAACATAATATGGTGAGATAGCCTATTTGTGCAAACTCTAAATACAGTAGCATAGACTATAGTAATCATGCAGTGCAGAAAGAATTTGGAATGAATTATAGCTCATAGCAAAATGCTCTACATACAGAAATGCAGAGAATTTCTCACTGCCTCATTTGCAGCAGTGTACATGTGGGCTCAATGATCAATTTATTCAAATCTGTTTAGCACATGAACACCTTTTACAAATGTTAATGCTGGTGATCTTTCATTCACTTTCCTTTCTCACCGTATAGCATCGCCATTCAGATCAACCTTTCGCATTCTTGCTTAACCTTGTCCTCATCGCTGCACCCTTCAGCTATTGCATGCCAGATGTGAAACACTGCCGCACCAGATGGCCGATTCTTTCTCTTTCTTCTGCGTGCACATAATTTCTAAATGGTGCTGCTCCTCTGTTAAACAGCAGGTTATGTTTGCAGCCTAGTCACATTTATCTTCTCACTGGTTTTACTATTGACTTTAGTCTGCTAGTTTTCTCGGAAGTAATTGAAAGCCCGTGAGATACCCGAATGCCTGGGGATCTAAATGTTATTTTATGCAATAGTAATGTATTGGGTAACACTTCTCTAATTGTGACTTTATCACCCTCTGGCTGCTGTAAATGATTTTGAGAACATAGTACAGAGAAACCAGGAGAGAGAGAGATAGAGAATGAGCTGATACTGTAACACTGTGAGATCACAGTAAGCTGTAAGGTGAGCTTAGCAAACACTGCATAGCTTGAATTGTCCAGCCTCCAGATCATTGGAGATTGGATATCCAATGTAATTGTTCAACAGGACCATGTGGAAGTCCTGATGCATAAATCTGTGAGTGAATTGTCCAGCCCATTTAAATGTTTGATAGAAATGACCCTACTCCCCAGCATCCTCTATGGATGTCTTTGACTCTGAGCTAGAGATATACACATGAGAAAGATCTGTATATCTTACCTAGAAAATGGTTGGCAATTTAAAACCTGGGCAACTCCACAACTGACCTTTGCAATCACTCTTCCCCCATCACTTGACTATCCCAAACACCTGACTATCCCAAACCCAATCGCACTAACCAAAACACCCGACTATTCTTCCTGACCCACCTGGACTAACCCAGACAACTGACTATCCCAGACTCAACCGGATTATTCCAAATACTCGACTATCATAGAAACATGGAACATTACAGCACAGTACGGACCCTTTGGCCTTCAATGTTGTGCCGAGCTATGTCCAATCCCAAGATCAAGCTATCCCCTTCCTATCATTCTGGAGTGCTCCATGTGCCTATCCAATAACCGCTTGAAAGTTCCTAGTGTCCGACTCCACTACCACAGCAGGCAATCTATTCCATACTCCAACCACTCTCTGAGTGAAGAATCTACCTCAGACATCCCTCCTATATCTCCCACCATGAGACTTATAGTTATGCCCCCTAGTAACAACTATATCCACCCAAGGAAATAGTCTAAGCATGTCCGCTCTATCAATCCCTCTCATCATCTTATAAAGCTTTATTAAGTCACCTGTCATCCTCCTCCGCTCCAAAGAGAAAACCCCAGCTCCTTCAAACTTTCCTCATAAGACTACCCTCCAAACCAGGCAGCATCCTGGTAAACCTCCTCTGCACTCTCTCCAATGCTTCCACATCCTTCTTATAGTAAGGCGACCAGAACTGCACACAATATTCCAAATATGGTCTCGCCAATGTCATGTATAGTTGTAGCATTACCTCATGGCTCTTAAACTCAAACCCCCTGTTAATAGGAACATGCTATAAGCCTTTTTCACAGCTCTATCCACTTGAATGGAAACCGTCAGAGATCTGTGGATATGAACTCCAAGATCTCTCTGTTCCTCCACATTCCTTAGAACCCTGCCATTGACCCTATAATCTGCATTTAGGTTTGCCCTACCAAAATGAATCACCTCGCACTTATCAGGGTTAAACTTCGTCTGAAATTTTTTGGCCCAGTTCTGCATCCTATCAATGTCTCTTTGCAGCCTGCAAGGACCCTCCACTTCATGCACTACTCCACCAATCAAACAGACTGACCCAAACACACGACTATCCCAGACCCAACCAGACTATTCCCAAACACCTGACTTCTCCTCCTGAACTAACTCGACTATACCCATTCCCAAATGGACTATCTCTGAACACCCAACAATTGCCTCAATGATATGATTAACTCTCCAACAAGATCAAAGTAACCCAAACCACTCCTGTTGCCAGATTTAAGTACTCTGGACCATCTGACTCCTCCTAGAATCAGCCGGATTGCCCCACCTAACTATAATCTCCCAACGCCCCATTATACCCCCAACTCCACTCGACTACAGCCCCCTGAACTTATTACCATTTCTTCAACCAACTCTGATTATCTTTGACCATCCAACTAACCCAGCACAGCCAGGTCTGACTATTGCCTTATCACCTGACGACTCCACCAACCCCCAACCCAGCAATCCTCCAGTCTGAATACTCACCTCATCGCCATCACCACCGTTTCCCTCTCTGGTTGACCACTCATACACCTTTCTCACCTACACATGTCACAGCTACCAGCCTCACACACTTCACCCACACCACCTCCACTCACCCACCTTTCACACTTACACATCTCAAACAGCTGCCAGCCTCATACACCATACGTCTCACCCACTTCTCCTACCCACGCATCTCAAACAGTGACTAGCCTCACACATCTCATCTATATTCACATCTATTTATGGAAGTAGAAATGGTCGAGAGCTTCAAGTTTTTAGGTATCCAGATCACCAACAACTTGTCCTGGTTCCCCCCATGCCGACACTGTAGTTAGGAAAGCCCATCAACACCTCTACTTTCTCAGAAGAATAAAGAAGTTTGGCATTCACCAACTTTTACAAGGTGCACCACAGAAAGCATTCTTTCTGGTTCTACTACAGCTTGGTATGGCTGCTGCTCTGCCCAAGACTGCAGGAAACTATAAAAGGTTGTGAATGTAGCCCAATCCATCACACAAACCAGCCTCCCATCTATTGATTCTCTATACTTTCCACTGCTTCAGCAAAGTAGCTAGCATAATTAAGGACCACATGATCCCAGGTCATTCTCTCTTTCGTCTTCTTCCATCAGGAAAAAGATACAAAAGTATGAGGTCATGTACTAATCGACACGGCTTTTTCTCTGCTGTGTCAGACTTTTGAATGGACCTACCTTGCATTAAGCTGATCTTTCTCTACACCCTAGCTATGATTGTAACATTACATTCTCTACTCTCTCATTTCCTTCTCAATAAATGGTATGCTTTGTCCGTATGACGTGCAAGATATAATACTTTACACTGCATACTAATGCTTGACAATAATAAATCAAATCAAATCAAATCAAGACCTGTTCACCAACCTATTTTACTCACCTCACTCACTTACTCAATTCACCCACACACTCACCTACCTACTTCACTCATCCATTCACCCATACATACATTCACTAACACTCATCAAAAGACTGGGCCTTACCTGAATATAGCTATGTTAGGGGTGGGGGGGCAGTGCGGGGCATGTCTGTCTTTCCCAGGTTCTACTCCACTGCAATGGATTTCCTTGGGGGACAGTGTGCAGTGCATTTCTGTGACAGCCAGGATTAAAGATTCTAGAAGAAATGTGCAGTAGCATGTAATCCGGAGAATCTTTCTGAGCATTGTTGTTCCCTAGAAATTTGAGTCCCATATTTGTCGCTTGTGAGAATATGGGATAGAGCATGGATGTAGCTGTATGTCGAACCAAGATCAACCATAACTTCAGTACAATGCTGTGTAAAAAAAAGAGTACTTCATGGATGCCTAAATTTGTGTGGTTAGATTTATTTGAATCTATCCCATTTCACATTGTTGTGGTGTGGACAGGGGCAACGTGGTAGTCACTGCTGCCAATGGTGTCATGGACAGATGCTTTGTTAATAATTAGATTGATAAGAACAAGTTCAAGTAGATCTGAGACTGGGGAGAGATCCAGGCACTCCTGCCTGCTGCTTGGCCAATAACCACCTGGGCAATTAATACCTGCTTAAGGATCTCAATTTGCAGCATGGTGGGAAGGCCATCCATGGCCTTCCCATCAAGATATTAATTGATTTGGAGTTGAGAACGTGGTGGGGATGGGGAAGGAGTCCCCATCTGCCACCCTCTTTCCTGTTTAAATGTCCCTCTGCCACCAAACTTGCCACAAGGATATACCCATGATTTGGCCCAGTACTGAGGATTCCTATGGCCACTTCCTCATTGTTTTCCTCACCGTTTCTGGATGCATCCTGTGCCACTGCCCCTGGTGGATTTTTCCTGCCAGTGGGACAGGATGCATCCAGAAATGGTGATTGGAAGTGTCTGGGGCACTGGCTGTTATCCATGATTTTGTCTGAATGACTATGTCAAGCTCTTCTTGGCTAGTTTGTAAGGTGGCTAGTCTAGTTTTGACACAAGTCTCCAAATGTTAGTTGGGTAGCCTTTACAGAATGTTTGTTTGTCACTTCTGCTTTATTGGCTGATACAGGGTGATCCATTTGGTGGAATTGCTTTTCTGTAGTGATTTTCAGAGGGCAGTTTGAGGTCAACCATACTGTTATAGATCTGGGGGCACATGTAGGTCAGACTGGTTAAGAGCAGTAGATTTCCTTCCCTAGAGGGTTCCCTTCATGAACCTGATGGGTTTTCATGAGAATCCAATGGTTTTGTAGTCTCTGTTACCATGGTTAGCTTTTTATCCCGGATTTATTTATTAATTGAATTTAAATGTCACCAGCAGTCATGATGACATTTGAATACATATATCTGCAGCATTAGTTCACATTTCTGGGTTATGAATCCAGAATTTTATGATTCTCATAGAGACCAATAATTTAAAATAAAACTGTCTAACAGAACTAACCGAAGGACAAGGTTCCTCGTTTTAGAACATTAGCTGTAAAAAACAAACTAAAGTCAACAGATAATACATCGAATTAAAGAAAAGTTGCTTACCCAGTTCCAAGATCCCAAGAGAACCAGCTCTTGCAACCTGCTTGGCTGTTAATAGTCTTTCCCTGTTCTTCCTTGATGGCTGAATTATCCCTCTCTTGTTCTCTTCTCCATCAGAAAACAGCTTTGCCCTGTCACTTAATTTTCAATAGATTTCAGTTTTCTTTCCCTTGCCAACCAGAGCACATGGACCTGTCTCTAGGCAGAGGTTTAGTATGACCACCATCTTTCTTACAAGAACATTCTGTTCCACCTTAAGTTAAAGGAGATATTTCAAAACATAACCTTGTAAAATCCCAGATTTGTGACAAGTAATATTATCATTACTCTGCCATCCCCATGTGGGTATGGTGTTGAAGGTATATATTAATTGACTTTAGAATCATAGAATCCCTACAGTGTAGGAGGATACCAACAAAATCCCATCCAGGCCTTACTCCTGTAATCCTCTTATTAATATTGTTAGTCCCTCTGACATTAAGCGGCAATCTCGCATGGCCAATTAACCTAACCCACACAACTTTGGACTGTTGGAGGAAACCAGCACCTGGAGGAAACCCACACAGACACAGGGGGAATGTGTACACTCCATAAAGACAGTGACTCATAGATAGAGGCTGGAATGGAACCTGGGTCCCTGGCACTGTGAGGCAGCAGCACTAACCATTGTGCCACTCACCATGCTGCCCTGCTTTAACCACTTAGTTTACATTTTTGAATGTGTTTTAGCACTGCAGCCAGGCCTTTTGGGTTTAACATCTAAGAATTATTCATTGTAGCCATCTGACCTCATTTCCTTCACAGTGTTCCTTAAGAATCTCCTGCATACCTTCCTCTTGATTTCTGGGCTTAGGAGAAAACCTGTGATCTCTCTCCGGCCTGTAGTTCCATTTCCAATCCCCTTCCTAGTCTCAAAGAATTTTTGACAGTTTCATATGTTGTTGTTGTACGAGTATAGATTCCCAGCAAGATGGGCAGGTTGATTTTAAAAAGTGCTGACTCGCTCTATATCAAGCTAGCTATGCTCACTCCTGGTCCTTCTGCCGAGCGCATCAGCACATTTCATTTTAGGTGTTTGTCACAGTCATTGGTCTATACAATATCTGCACAAATAATGCAAGACTCAACTGTATTCTGAAAATGGCTGCTCAAAAATTGAGTGTATGAAGTTTTACGTGTTTGAATAAATCCATAACTGTTAGAATCAATTTCTGTAAAGTAAAGTTTATTTAGTCACAGGTAGACTTAGATTAACACTGCAATGAAGATACTATGAAAATCCCCTAGTCGCCACACTCTGGCGCCTATTTGGCTACAATGGGGGAAAATTTAGCATGGCTAATGCACCTAATCAGCACATCTTTCAGGTTGTGGAGGGAAACCAAGGCACCTGGAGGAAACCCACGTAGACACGGGTAGAATGTGCAAACTCTGCACAGACAGTGATCCAAGCTGGGAATTGAATCCAGGTCCCTAGCGCTGTAAATCAGCAGTACTAACCACTGTACCACCATGCTGCTCTAACCACTAAACCAATTGAAAATAAAAAAGGATTTAACATATTTACAATCCACAAATAAGAACAAAACAAAATTTTGAAGCCTTTATGAAAGAAAGATCCAAGAAATAAATTTCCAAACGTACAAAATATGACTTATAGAAAACTGTTAATAAAATTCACAAAGAATAATTGCTTATAATCTGTTCTCTTTCCAAGGGCATTGAAAAACAATTGTAAATGCTCATCATATATAATGGAACATTCACTCTGTTTCCCTTGCCACAGATACTACCAGACCTAGCGAGTAAATTATTTTAAACTTATTTATTACATATCTGTTATGGTTATCTTGGACCTCACCTTTTCTGAAATTGATATAGGAAAGTTCACTCTGGTGGGAGGTGCAAAGGGAGGGTACATGCTACAGCTTTGAGTGCACTACCAAATTTTATATCAAATTCATTTCAAATTAGAACTATTGATAAAAATTTTAATTGAGAACATTGAATACACTTGAAGGCAAAAGTGAGGTTAACATTTTCAGGCAGGGTATGTGGAGGGAATGGAAAATGACTTCCTTGCCTATTGATCAAAACTGAACAAGAAATTTTAATGAGATGTTTGTTCCTCTCCACCATCCCACCCATTAAATAAAGGCAATAAGCAATGATGTATTTCATTCGGTCACCAAACTGAAGGCACTGTCATATATTGATGTTGGGCAAGTTTGATTAATGTAGTGTAATGTTCTGTGATGTAAGTCCCTGAGTGCCGAGGTGATTAGATATCAAACATGTAAAGCACAGACTGAATTAATAAACTAAAAAGTGAACATGAAATTTATTACTTCCCATGCCAATGTGCAGTTAGGATATCTTTTAGATTTGACTTAATTTGGTACTAAAATATATGATCAATGTTACAGAAAGAGAGAAATTCCTGAAAAAGGTCAGATACGTGAGCTGTGCAGATTGACTCAAGGTTGAGAGTTCTTGAATGATTCCATATCATTTTCTACTCCAAGTAGTTCAGCCAACTTTGCTTTAGGTTGTCTAATCTGACTGATGCTGGTGCTGTGTGGCCTTGGTGGCACAGTGGTTATCACTCTGCCTCTCAGCACTCGGGTTCAATTCCAGTTTTGGGTGACTATCTGTATGAAGTTTGCTCATTTTCCCTGTGTGTGCGTGTGTTTCCTCCGGGTCTCCAGTTTCTCCCCACTGTTAGGTTGATTGACCATGCTAACTTGCCCTAGTGTCCCATGGTTAAGGGGATTAGTAGGGTAAATACTTGGTGTTATGGGGTAAGCTTGGGCAAGAGTTGGTGCAGATTCAATGAGCAAAATGACCTCCTTTTGCATTGTAGGAAATTCTATGATTCTGTAGATCTTTGGCTAGAGAATGCATGTAAAACCTCCATGAACATATACTTACGTACTTGTTACTTGCTGTCTAAAGTTTAATTTCTCTCTATATCAACAGTGTCCTCCTTGTGTGCACTTTTAGCATTCAGATAGAGTATCAATATTGTATATTAAAATTTTGATTATTGTCAAAGAAAGCAGAATGGGTGACTGCTTATCTAATGTTTTGAGGTTCATGAATGTATATTTTCGCTATTTTGTCTTAGAACTAAAGAACTTGCATTGTATAATGTTACATGGTAACACCACGTTTCAAAGATTTTCAGTTTAGACAAGCCATCTTTAATGGAATAATTTAATAAGATACATTCTTGAATTAAGCAAGTAGATGATTGTAAAACTAACTTACAAGTTAATCATCTAGCTAAACTCTAACCTCACCTGATTTATTTAAAAGGCTTCTCAATATATCTCAAATTAAATGGCAAAATATAGTCATTTTATTTGACTTTAATTAGTTTCTGTTTTGGCATTATAGATGAGTGAAACTTACATTTATAAGAATAAGATTCCAATAAAAACAATGAAAAGCTTTATATCATTGCTAATTTAATAATTTTGATTCTGTACATGTCCTTTTTTGCTCGAGTGATTGCCACTTGGTGGTTGAATAGTTATATTTTCAAAAGCTAAAGGGACAGATTTCCAATTGGTAGGATTGTCCACAGTTGCACAAAACAGGCAGTCAAAGGCAGGAAATCAGGCAGGGATCCAAAGTGTTAAATGATGGTTTGTTCCATATACAACCTTGTAGTTGGTTTCGCAGGACTGCCTAAAGCATTATCATAATATGGAAACTGATTTAAATTCTAATCAAGTTGCCACTCATGTCATGTGCCAGTCTTCTCATCAAGATCAACGAAGATAATGAGTTTGGAAACAGTCTGGTTTTAGCTGGAGAGGGGGATGAGAGAATAATGTTCGTCATGGGGTGAAGACAATGCTTTTGGTTTTCTCAGCGTGTAATTTTAGGCCATTGAGACTCGCCCCGGATGGGGTGTTGGATGAGCAGGTTGAGAACAATGAAGAATTGGAGGAATCAAACAGTGTTTGAGGTAACAATAAGAGACAGCATTGGACACATGCTACCTGCTCTCATAATCTCTCATAAGATGGTGCGGAGAAATGCTACGTATTGAGGAGCTCCTTCAGTGAATGCATAGGTAAGAGCAGAGTTAGATAAGGACAAGGGCACTCAACTGGAAAATGGAGCTGAGGTGGGAGGCTCCGCTGACTTTATCAAAGATTGCAGATAGGTTGAGAAGTATGAGGAGGCAAATGGTCATAATCATAGATGATGCCATTTGTAATTTGGTAAAAGCTGTTTTAGTGAGGAAGCTTGAGGTGGAAACTTGATTAGAGAGGATCAAACGTAGAGTTTTTGTAAAGGTAGAGATTGATTTGGAAAACAAAAACTGGTAGTTTGAAAGAATTGTGAGGTGGGGTGATGATGGCAGACATGAAAACCTAAAGCATTTGATCCAAGGTACCTGAAGAGAAGGAATCACTTGCAATGTCACTTCTGTTACCATCCAGGAAAGAAAGTTGGGTGATTGGCAGTCTGGAAGGACTAAGTTTGAGAGTGTAGGAGGTGAGTCTCATGGACAAGCTGGGGGCAATTCTCCCAGCCTGCAGCACAGCTCTGCTGGTGCAGTGGGCCAGGAAACTTAAACAAAGGCCGTTTAGCAGACTGCCTGCGAGGCACCGTGGACTCCACACATCTCTGCCCACTGGATTCCCAGCATGTCACTTCCATGTCAGAAATCAACACAGAGCTGAATAAATTATTTTTATTTATTTAATATAAATAATTATAAATAAATTTAATTTCATTTACATATAATTAGCAGAGCCGGAACTGAAATCTCAGGCCTGCCAGCTCCTCCCCCCCCATCATTTCAGCAGGTGTCTTTCACTCCACTGGCATTTATAATAGCTCCCCAATAACAGAGAGCTGGCAGCCTGATCTCAATGGAGTGAAGGGAGGCCATGGAGGCCAGAAGGCTGGCGATCGGGGTGTGTGGTGAGGTTGGAGGGGCAGCGATACGGGGTTGTGGGACTGGCCAGTGATCGTGCTAGCCAGTGATTGGGTGGCTGGCAGTGCGGGGTTAATGTGCGTGTGCCCATCTCAACGCTGGCAGATCAGCACATGCTCAGTGGCCCACTCAGCGCTATACTGCCTACCAGTCCAGCGGGAATAGCCCCACCCCCTGATTTTTAATAAGATTTGTGCTAGCACACCCTATGATTCACAGAATATGGGAGATTCATTTTGAAAATCCTGTTGAAACAAACAGTGGGATTTACTCCAGCCTTTACATGAATTGTCTTGAGAGAATCCCACCCGATATGCTTGGAGAGAGATTAAAGAAGATGTATTTAACTTTATTACAATGCTCTTCTGTATTTTTTTCAAATAACCAAATCTATTCTGGAGTAATTTTACGTTGACACTGTGAACACTATTATTATTCCCTATTACATTTTTTCTGTCTGAAGTTATATTTGGCTCCTTCCCAGGTGATGAAGGAAACAAATTATGCTTTAAAATTTTTTGTCAGAGCTGGTGTCACTTCTTGGGTATCACAGCACAATGGGATAACTCATCCATTACACCTGGAAATGTTACTTCAGTAACACACACTTAACTGGGTCTATAGGCTGGATTTTGCAGACCAATGGTCAGTATGTTATGACCTCGCTTGGGCAAGGCTTGTAAAATCCCACCTGAGGCCAATGGAGAATTCTGCTCTGCGAGCCATGCCCACCCCAATTCCAGCTTTTGGGAATCAAGGAGGGTTGGGATAGGAGGTTCAGTATTGCAGCAGGAACTATGTTAAACTTAATGACGAGTGGCCTCTAAACTCAACCACTTCATTAGACTTTAATTGTGGAATTTTCATTCAAACCAGCTCATTAGTCACAGAGTGCCTTGAATTCCATAAAATTATCAAGTCTGGCACAGTTGCTTTCCCGGCTCCTGGATGCTTCCCACTTCTCCTATAACATGGCATGCTAGCACAAATCATTACTGTTTTCCACCAGCGGAGACAAGGTGCCATGGCCACACTGGGGGGATCAGAGCCACTGAAGCCCATGAGTGGTCAGGAGCATGGCTCGGTATTGTACACCAGGCAGTGCTGGTTGGGCACCATAAATAAAATAGTGCCAAGGAGGATTCATGCTGGGTGTGAATTGGATTTTTGGTTTTCATACTAAGTTCCTTTGTTGACCAATGGATGTGATGAGCTGACAAGATCACACCCACAATGTTTTCTATGGTAACAGGCTTATCACATTCTGGCTGAATAAATTTCTTCTCATCTCAGTACTAAATGTTTTCCCCCATGTCCTTGGACTATGATCCCTGGGTTCTGGACTTCTCCACCATCAGGAACATTCTAACTGCACCTACCCTATCAGGTCCTATTCGAATTTTGTAAGTTTATCTGAGATTCCCCTCTCATTCTTCTAATCTCTGATGAAAATAATCCTAAGAGACTCAATCTCTCCTGGTACATGAGTGCTGCCATTACAGGAATCAGTCTGGTAAACCTTCTTTGGAGTAAAAACATCCTTCCTCAGATGCAATGACCAAACTGCACACAATATTCCAGTTGTGGTCTCACCAATGTCCTGTACAATTGCAGCAAGGTATCAGCGCTCCTGTATTTGAATTCTGTCACAATAAACACCAATGTACCATTTGCCTTCATTACGACCTGTTGCACTTGCATGCTTAACTTTAATCTACGTTTAACCTATCCACAAAAAAATCAACCCTTGACTTTATCATCTTTTCAAATTGCCATCCAGTCTCCAATCTCCTTTTCCTTTCCAATGTCGTTAAGCATGTCATTGCCTTCTAAATCTGTGCCCCTCTTTCCTGCGACATTGTGTTTTGAGCCTTCCAATCAGGTTTCCACCCTACCTACATCTCTTGTCAAAACCAAAATGACTTTCTATGTGACTGAAAAAGGTAAACTGCCTCCTGATCATTCTAAACTTGTCTGCAGTCTTTCACATGACCGTCCACATCATCTCCCTCCAATATCTCTTCACCATAACTAGCTGAGTCGGATTGTGTTAATCACATCAAAAGTAGAGTACTATTTGCAATGGCTTCTCTTTTCACTCTCGTACTGCTGCCATTGTTGTCCCACAAGGATCTATCTTTGTCCCTCTCCTGTTTCTCATTTACACCTTGTCCCTTGTTGGTATCATCCACAACTATGGCATTAGTTTTCACTTGTGTACTGCTGCTAAAACACAGCCCTACCTTATCACCACCTCTCTTGACTCTACCACTGTTGCTAAGTTATCAGACCGCTTCTCTGACATCCATTTTTAAATAGCTGGATATTTCTTCAATTAAATATTGAGAAGATTGCTAGCATTGTTTTTGACTCCTCTAGAACATAGAACATAGAACATAACAGCGCAGTACAGGCCCTTCGGCCCTTGATGTTGCGCCGGCCAGTGGACCCTCTAACCTAAACTATTCCAATATCAACCATATGTCTATCCACCGAACATTTGAATGCCCCCAAAGTAGGCAAGTCCACAACTGCTGCAGGCAGGGCATTCCACGCTCTCACCACCCTCTGTGTAAAGAACCTGCCTCTGACATCCGTCCTATAACTACCACCTCTTAATTTAAAGTTATGTCCCCTCGTGTTGGTCATCACCATCCGAGGAAAAAGGCTCTCACTATCCACCCTATCCAGTCCTTTGATCATCTTATACGCCTCAATTAGGTCACCGCGTAACCTTCTTCTCTCTAATGAAAATAACCTCAGGTCCCTCAGCCTTTCCTCATAAGGCCTTCCCACCATACCAGGCAACATCCTGGTAAACCTCCTCTGCACCCTTTCCAATGCTTCCACATCTTTCTTGTAATGCGGCGACCAGAACTGTACGCAATACTCCAAGTGCGGCCGCACCAGAGTTTTGTACAGTTGTAACATAACCTCACGGCTCCTAAATTCAATCCCTCTACCAATAAAAGCTAACACACCGTACGCCTTCTTAACAACTTTATCAACCTGGGTGCCAACTTTCAAAGAGCTATGTACTTGTACCCCAAGATCCCTCTGCTCGACAACACTATTAAGGGTCCTTCCATTAGCCCTATATTTCATATGCCTGTTATTCCTACCAAAGTGAATCACCTCACACTTATCCGTATTGAATTCCATTTGCCACCTCACGGCCCAGCTCTGCAACCTATCTATGTCCCTCTGCAAACTGTAACATCCATCCTCGCTGTCTACAACTCCCCCACTTTGGTATCGTCAGCAAATTTACTAATCCAACCCTCTACACCCTCATCTAGGTCATTTATAAAAATGACAAACAGCAGTGGCCCTAAAACAGATCCTTGAGGTACACCACTTGTAACTGCACTCCAGGTTGAATATTTCCCATCAACCACCACCCTCTGTCTTCTATCAGCTAGCCAATTCCTAATCCAAACTGCTAAATCACCTTCAATCCCATGCATCTGCACTTTCTGCAGTAGCCTACCATGGGGAACCTTATCAAACGCTTTGCTAAAATCCATATACACTACATCAACTGCCTTACCCTTATCTACCTCTTTGGTCACCTCCTCAAAAAACTCAGTAAGGTTTGTGAGGCATGACCTACCCTTCACAAAACCGTGCTGACTATCCCTAATCAATTTATTTCTCTCTAGATGCTTATAAATCCTATCCCTTATAATTCTTTCCAAGACCTTGCCCACAACAGAAGTCAGGCTCACCGGTCTATAATTTCCAGGGTGGTCCCTACTCCCCTTTTTGAACAAAGGGACAACATTTGCCATCCTCCAGTCTTCCGGCACTATACCTGTAGCTAACGACGACATGAAGATCAAAGCCAAAGGCTCTGCAATCTCCTCTCTAGCCTCCCAAAGAATCCTAGGGTAAATCCCATCTGGCCCAGGGAACTTATCACTTTTCATACCCTCAAGATTCGCTAACACTTCCTCCTTATGAACCTCAATCCTACCCAGTCTACAACCTGGTATCGCAGTATTCTCCCCGACAACACTGTCTTTCTCCTGCGTGAATACTGACGAAAAATATTCATTCAGCATCTCTCCTATCTCCTCAGGCTCCACGCATAACTTCCCACTGCTATCTCTGACTGGCCCTAATCTTGCCCTAACCAATCTTTTATTATTTATATACCGGTAAAAAGCTTTAGGATTCTCCTTAATCCTATCCGCCAAAGTCTTCTCGTGTCCTCTTCTAGCTCTTCTCAATTCCCTCTTTAGCTCCTTCCTGGCTGATTTATAGCTCTCTATTCGCCTAACTAAGCCTTCACGTCTCATCATTATATAAGCCTCCTTCTTCTTCTTCACCAGAGATTCAACTTCCCTAGCACACCATGGTTCCCTCACTCGACCACTTCCTCCCTGCCTGGCAGGTACATATTCATTAAGGACATGCAGAAGCTGTTCCTTAAACATGCTCCACATTTCAGATGTCCCCAGCCCCTGCAATTTCCTGCTCCACCCTATGCATCCTAAATCTCTCCTAATAGCCTCATAATTACCTTTCCCCCAGCTATAACTACTGTTATTCGGTATGTGCCCATCCCTTTCCATCACTAAGGTAAACGTAACCGAATTGTGGTCACTATCACCAAAGTGCTCACCCACCTCCAAGTCTAACACCTGGTCTGGTTCATTACCCAGTACCAAATCCAATATAGCCTCGCCTCTTGTTGGCCTATCTACATACTGAGTCATGAAACCTTCCTGCACACATTGAACAAAAACTGACCCCTCTAACGTACTTGAACTATAGCTTTTCCAATTGATATTAGAAAAGTTAAAGTCCCCCATTACAACTACCCTGTTACTTTCACACCTATCCAGGATCAACTTTGCAATCCCTTCCTCTACTTCTCTGGAACTTTTTGGAGGCCTATAAAAAACTCCCAACAGTGTGACCTCTCCTTTCTTGTTTCTAATCTCAGCCCACACTACCTCAGCAGACAAGTCCACATCAAACGTCTTTTCTGCCACCGTAATGCTGTCCTTAACTAACAATGCCACTCCTCCCCCTCTTCTACCACCACCTCTGCTCTGACTGAAACATCTGAACCCCGGAACCTGCAACAACCATTCCTGCCCCTGCTCTATCCACGTCTCTGAAATGGCCACAACATTGAAGTCCCAAGCACCAATACAGGCTGCAAGTTCATCCACCTTATTGCGTATGCTCCTCGCATTAAAGTATACACATTTCAAACCACCATCCCGTTTGCCACTATACTGCTGCGACCTAGAAACCTTATCCGTGACCTCCCTATTCACATCCTCCTGTATACTGGAAAACTCTCCCAAGTTCCATTCCCTCTCTCCTTACTCCATCCCATTTTTTGGCAACAATCTAGAAATTAAATAAGTCTGTTCTCCCCTCAGTGCTATGTTCAACCCCAAGGTGAGCTTCTGATTACATTTTAACACTATCACCAAGACCATCTATTTTCACCTCCGTAATATCACACAGCTTCACTACTGTCACAACTCATCTACAATGGAAATTCTGATTCATGATTTGATTATTTGGCAGTATGGTGGCAGAGTGGTTAACACTGCTGTCTCACTGTACCAGGAAGCCAGGTTCAATTCCAGCCTCAGGTGTGGAGTTTACATGTTCTCTCTGTGTCTGCGTGAATTTCTTTCGGGCGTTCCACTTTCTTCCCACACTGTAAAGATGTACAGGTTAGGTGGATTGGCCATGATAAATTACCACTTAATGTCTCAGGATGTGGGGGTTAGGGAGATAAATATGTGGAGTTATGGGACAGGGCCTGGTTAGAATGCTTCATCATGTTGTGGAAATGCCGGTGTTGGACTGGGGTAAACACAATAAGAAGTCTCACCTGATGAAGGGACAAACCCTAAAAGCTTGTAAGTTTACTATCAAATAAATTGGTTGGACTTTAATGTGGTGTGAGACTTTTTACTAGGATGCTTTATTACAGAGTTGGTGCAGACTCAATGGGCCGAATGGCCTCTTTCTACATTATAGGGATTTTATTCTATTCTATTACGCCTGACGACTGCAACTCATTCCTTGCTGGTCTCTCATGTTTTTTAACTTGGATTCCCCTGTCATCCCTATGCTTCAGGAATTGGCTTCTTGTCAAGCAGCACCTTGATATTAAAATTCTCAATATTTTCAAATCCTCCATAATCTTACTCCTCCTTATCTCTGTTAACTTCTACAGCCCAACATCCCAACAAGATATTTGCCTTCAGATAATTCTGGCCTCTTGACCATCCTCAGTTTTGATTACGCTGTCATAAGTGGCCAGGGTGCTAAGCTCTGTAGTATTCTCCCTAAATCTCAACAACTCTCTATCTTATTTTCCTACTTTATGACTCTCCTTAAATCGTACATCTTTACCACTTATTGCTTTATGTGACTCAGCGTCACATCTTAATCCTGTTATAACGCCCCTGTGAAGCATCTTGGGACATTTATTACTTTAAAGATGTTCTGCAAATATATGTTATTGTCCCTCACAGGATATTCACATGCAGCAGGAGTAGGTGGATGTGGGGGAAATGAGCCTCCATGAGTTCTGAGGAGAAGCAGTAGAGTAATGTTATTGTCATTGGTCTAGTAATCCAGAGACCCGGTGTGATGCTCTGGGGAACCAGGTTCAAATCCCACCATGGCAGATGGTGAAATTTTAAATCAATTAAAAAAAATGGAATTACAAGTTTAGTGACAACCATGAAACCATTGTCGATTGTTATAAAACCCATCTGGTTCACTAATGTTCTTTATGGAAGGAAACCTATTGTCCTTACCTGGTCTAGTCTATATGTAACTCTTGACCCACAGCGCTGTGGTTGACTCTCAAATGCCCTCCCCTCTGAAATCAGTTAGGGATGGACAATAAATGCTGGCCTGGCCGGCTATGCCCGTATCCAGTAAATAAAAATTCAGATGATGGGATTGAACCTGGATCCCTGGTGCTGTGAGGCAACAGCATTAACTGCTGTGCCACCATGCATTTGCTAGTAGACAAATGCATTTGACTGTTCTGTGGATGACTGCATTGCCATGAATCTGTGAAAAGCCAGCCAGAAACGCATGCATCAGCTTATTTTGATTGGCATCTTCACAGGCGATAATAATCGTTGGCCCTGTTCAAGCAAGCAATCAATTATCTGTTTAATGCATTTATCAGCAATCAGCCAGAGTGAATATACCTGTGGCAGAGCCCTAGAAGACTCAGAGGCGAAATAGTTGGGGGCAGTTGTGTTATTGAGAGCTATGAGTAACACATCGTCTCCAGAATCCAGAAGTCAGCAAGTTTACTTTTACGTGATGCCTGCCAACATCACCCCAAACCCTTGAGAAATTGATATTCAGACATGCTGGGGAAACTAAGCCTTTGCCTTTTGGCTCTGTTGCGTAGATAGTGCCACGGATGTGATGCTGCTCTGATGCCCTCTCTGCTGATCACATCTTTGATGTTGCCCCCTCCCTTGTGGAGTTACTGGTTTGTACATATTAGGCTTCTTGGGATGCTGTTGTTGGTCATGTTCCTTATTTGAGGTTCAGACTAAAGCCATATACGTTGCATCCATACTGATGAGAAGCAGCAAATCTCCTTTAGAATGTCAAGCAGCCTCTTGGAAAAAGTACTTTGAACTAACTGTTAAAGCAGCTGTGAGTGCTTGCGAATTTATTAGCATATTTCTCTGAGATTGCTTCAACCCCTCAATTGCTGCTACATCCCTTGCTTTTGTTGGCAAATTTCAGAAAGCCTGGGAAAATCATGTACCTGGAGTTAAAGCCAAACTGTGTGTTATTGCTCCAATTAAGTGATTAATACAAGGTAATTGGCAACTCGTTTCTCCTAAGGGGTTGTGGGCACATGGCCTTACCTGCTTGAAGATGGTAGGCTGGAGCAAGCTTCCCAAAGCATTGACATTTTTTTCAGTTTTAACTCCTACCCAGCTGGATCCAAATTGTGCTGTTTATTCAGCATAGAATTCAGCTTTCCGTCATTTGCGTTCAGCAATAATCTAAATCTTTTTAGGTTTGTCCTTTAACAATATCTGTGAAACATTCCCTTCAACCTTTCTACTCTGGGGCAAAAATTTGCAAAACTTTTCAAAGGATCAGATTGGCAGAAGAAGTTAGGGGAGTATTATCCTTTTTTTGCCGAGAGAAACTCACGTTCTAGCTTGCTTACATCAGTCAAGTTGAAGTACATACAATCCTGGATTTTCACTTCTTGTCAACTTCAATTTATCTTGTTACTTTCCTTACAAAGTCACTTCAGGTACAATGGGATCTCTGCCAAAAATCTGAGCCAGCCGTTTCACAAATTATTTCTGAACTTATATCTGAACAATAGGGTGTAAGTCAAGTTCCGTCGCTTGATTCATTCAAAGACCCATCAACCGAATGACAAAGATCAGACTAGACAATGAAGCAAAGGCAATGAGATTTCAGATACTCCTCTCAAGGGCAATATCCCAGTTTATCTCATTATACTTCTGCAGGATTTCTGGCTATCTGAAATTAACATTATTTATTTACTAGAATTAACTTGTGCCGAAAGGATTAGGTAAATGTTTGAAACTTATTGCAATTTTGTTTTACACGCAAACACCACTGTTTAAGGAGTGGAACTTATAGCAACCTAGTATTGATCTTTCAATTATGTAACTTGATTTCATTGCGAGTTGTGTGGGCGGTTCAAATCTTCCTTTATCAAGCTCCTGGTGTGTAATGAATTTGACTATTTTTAGCTCAATACCAACGTTCTCTCCACAATGATATAATTCACACAACAAGTATAAGTTCAGGCTTAATGTGTCCTGGTCCTTGTATGCCAAGACCATAGTTAAGAAAGCCCACCAATGTCTATTTTCTCAGAGGATGAAGGAAATTTGACATGTCAGTTATCATTCTCACCAACCTTTACAGATGCACCATAGAAAGCATTCATTCTAGTTATATCACAACTTGGTATGGCTCCTGCTTTGCCCAAGACCACAAGGAGCTATGAAAAGTCATGAATGTAGCCCGATTCATCATGCATCTCCCATTCATTGACTCTGTCGACAGTTCCCACTGCTCTGGCAAAGCAGCCAGCATAATTAAGAACCTCACACACCCTGGACATTCTCTCTTCCACCTTCTGTCGGGAAAAAGATATAAAAGTCTGAGGTCATGTATCCACCGACTTAAGAACAGCTTCTTCCCTGCTGCTGTCAGACTTTTGAATGGACTTACCTCACATTAAGTTGATTTTTCTCACCACTTCCTAGCTATGACTGTAACACTACTTTCTATAATCTCTTGTTTTCTTCTCTATGAACAGTATGCTTTGTCTGTATAGTGCGCAAGAAACAGTACTTTTCACTGTGTGTTACTATGTGTGACAATAATAAATCAAATCAAATCAAAATAAGAGAGCAGAATTGAATCAAAACTTATCTTTTTTTCCGAGCAAACAGATATTGATGAGGCCATAATCGAGATTGACTTATATTTGACTTATGACATGATGATTAACAATTTTAAGAAATTATTAATATAGACATTAATATTATCTTACTAAATGTGCTGCTGGTACTAGTCACAGAATTTCACTAGAGTGCTTCGGAGTCATTGGGAAATAATGCAAATAAATTGTGTTAATTAGCCTTATTAAAATTTTCTTATAGCTTGTTGAAGCGAAATCTTGCACAAACTGTGCAGCATTTCTCAGGATACAATAGCAATGATTTTCTTTCATGTATGTTGGGCAGAGATGGGAAACGATATGTAAAGTTACAGCGATTGCCGTTGTGTTGTAATGACTGTAGCAGATGGCCTTCTTCTGCATTGTAGTGATTTATTGACTAGGATAGCATGGTTCTCCTCTCCCAAAGTACAAGCTCTCACTGCTCCACTGCTGAACAACATGATGCTTACACACAGAATTAAATTAATATTACTGTTTAGACATCAGTTGTAATTTAATTTGTTCACCTAATTATTCATATAATTCGTTAAATCACAGAAATATTACTATAGTTCTTCATTAGCAAGTACTCACATGTAGACCTATGTATCATTCAGTGTCAAACGTGCCACTATTGGTTGATTTGATGTTTGGGCTTCTTCTTAGGCAGTCTCTCAGGGTCAAGGATGACTTGTTTCTGCTCTGGTTCAATGTGTTCTGGGATAGCTGTTAAACTCCATGTGCAATCTTAGGCCCTTAGATGGGCAGCTGATGCTTGAAGGTAGATGAGTTGCTTGTACATTTGTGCTACCTCTCTAATGCCTCAACTTTGTCCCTGTGTGCTCCTGACAATGTCTCTTGATGTGTTGGTGCCTTTGCGAACAAACATTCTCCTTTTCAGAGAATCATAGAATCATACAATGCAGAAGGAGGCCATTCAACTCATTGAACCTTCTCCAGCAATAATCCCACCCAGGCCCTATCCCCGTAACCCCATGCATTTACCCGCCGATACTAAGGGGCAATTTGATATGACCAATCAACCTAAGCTGCACATCTTTGGCATGTGGAAAGATACCATGGACTTCCCACAAGTCAACAGGGATGCTTGTTCCCATCAGGAATGATTTGAGGACATCCTTTGCATAGTCTGCCAGGAATTTTCCTGTTGTAACCAAGTCCTGAGTACTGTTCTTAATTGGCACTTACTCTCACGAGGTGTCGTGAGTTGAGGTGGTGAAAATAGAAAAAGAAGTGAGCCGTGAGTTGCAACTACAGTGTCATTTAGAAACAATGGCTGTAAAGTTATGGACAGTTTGATGAAGAAAACAAAAATTAAAAATAATTCTCCTTCATATGTAAGTCTATTTGTGACACTAATTAATAAACTTGAAAAAAAAACTGAATCCTTCAATTCAGTTCTATCTTTCAGAATAGAAATTGTCTTCTTGGAAAGATGCAGCATAGTTTTCATGAAAGGCAGATCATGTTTAATAATTTACTGGAATTGTTTGAGAACATCACGAGCACAGTGAACAACGGGGAACCTGTGGATGTAGTGTATCTGCATTTCTAGAAGGCATCTGACAAGGTGCCACACAAAAGGCTGCTACATAAGATATAGGTGCATGGCATTACTAGTAATGCATTAGTATGGATAGAGAATTGATTAACTAACAGAAAGCAAAGAATGGGGGTAAATGGGTGTTTTCCTGGTTGCCGATCAGTGATTAGCGCTGTGTCTCGAACATCAGTGTTGGCACTGTAATTATTTACATTTTACATAGATGATTTGGAGTTGGGCACCAAATGTATTGTGTCAAAGTTTACAGATGACACTAGGATGAGTGGTAGAGCAAAATATGCAGAGGACACTGCAAAGGGACATAGATAGTCTAAGTGAGTGGGTGAGGGTCTGGCAGATGGAGTACAATGTTGGTAAATGTAAGTCATTCATTTTGGTAGGAATAACAACAGAAGGGACTATTATTTAAATAGTAAAAAAAAAGTGTAGCATGCGGCTGTGCAGAAGGACCTGGGTGCTCTTGTACATGAATAGCAAAAGTTGGTTTGTAGGTGCAGCAGATAATTAAGAAGTCAAATGGAATTTTGTTCTTCATTGCCGGACAGATGAAGTTTAAAAACAGGAAAGTTATATTGTAACAATATAAGGTGCTGGTGAGGCCACACCTGGAGGACTATGTACAGTTTTGGTCTCCTTAATAAAGAAAGAATGTATTGGCACTGGAGGTGGTGCAGAGGAGATTCATTAGGTTGATTCTGGAGTTGAGAGGGTTGGCTTATAAGGACAGACTGAGTAAACTGGAGCTATACTCATTGGAATTCAGAAGTATGAGGGGGGATCTCAT
Organism: Sphyrna mokarran; assembly: GCA_024679065.1. NCBI lineage: Eukaryota > Metazoa > Chordata > Chondrichthyes > Carcharhiniformes > Carcharhinidae > Sphyrna > Sphyrna mokarran. The sequence continues at coordinate 43,071,871 of JAGIQG010000015.1, forward strand.
AGAAATATTTAAGATTATAAAGGAATTAGGTAAGATGGAAGCAGGGAAGTTGTTTCCATTGACAGGTGAAACTAGAACTAGGGGGCATAGCCTCAAAACAAGGGGGAGCAGATTTAGGACTGAGTTGAGGAGGAACTTCTTCAGCCAAATGATTGTGAATCTGCGGAATTCCATGCCCACTGAAGCTGTTGAGGCAATCTTCTTGAATGTTTTTAAGGCAAAGGTTTTTGAACAGTAAAGGAATTAAGGGTTACAGTGAGCGGGCAGGTAAATAAGTAACCCACGAAAAGATCGGCCATGATCTTATTGAATGGTGGAGTGGGCTCAAGGGGCCAGATGGCCAACAACTGTTCCTCATGCTTATGTTTTTCCAGAATCAGTGCATGAGATGGTGAAATGTGAAGCAAAGGTTAAATATTAGGATATTTTGAATCTAAAGCAGCACACAGCAGACAATCATGTCATTTAAATGTTTCAAGGCATAAATTACACATCCTGACTGATTGAAAACAAAGAGGCACTGAGGGCCTTACAAATCTACTCCAGGACAGCTCTGGCTCTGAATTCTGCTTCTGTGGGGGAAGCATTTCCATTCTGTCCACCATGAGAATCGTTACAGGCGGGGAATGGAACATGTGAACGTCTGCTGTCCTTGAGCAAGATCTTCTGGTTTTGGGGCCGGTGCGGCTGGAAAATCCTGCCCTATGTATTGTTTCTGTGGTTGACTGCAGGGGACAGGAAAAAAGCTCCCTCACTTGAGGCACACGCAATGGTAACGCAATGTAAACTTTTGTCCTCTCAAAGCCATTAATTCAGACTGCCATCTCCAATGAATGAGGGGCACATACTGCTGCAGGAAAATGAAGAGATCATGGAAGCTGTCAGGATATCAGGCATTCACCCGCATGGTTAGAAAACCATTTGTAAGTTAAGGCAGTGGAAAACGTAACAGCTGATGTGAGCCCTGGATTGTAAGTGGCGACTTGAACAGTTCTGTAGGTGCAATCAATAACACTGTGCATCACAGAGCAGCCAGAAAAATGTGCTTAAGGTCTCTGTTCCAAAGGAAATCGATACAGGTGTCTGTGTATAGAAATAGGCTGTCAATCAATTTCTTGATGCAGTGGTGACCAGCAGACAGACTAACATTGCAGATAATGGGTCCTAAATTGGCCATCCTCTGAAAATGGACATGGGACTCACAGTGCACAATCGACCCACTCCCATTTGATGTGATGCAGGCAGCACACCAACTTTGTGCTGCCCTCTCATTGCCGTGATTGTAAAGTGCTGCTCAGCATAGTCAAGTGGCTGCCTCAGCAGAGAAAATTGCAAGAGGATAACAGAGGTTAAAACTATCTTTAAATTGCCCCTTAGTATTCCAGGATGTTTAGGTTAGAGGAACTAGTGGGGTGAATATGTGGGGTCACGGGGATAGAGCCTGGATGGAATTGTTGTCAGTGCAGACTCAATGGGTGAAATGGCTTCCTTCTGCTCTGAAGGGATTCTGTGATTCTATGATACTTACAGCCAGCCTGCATCTCTTACAGGAGGTGCATTGTGACTGGCGAAAGTGCTTGTTCTTGGAAAAGTTATCCTGATGTGAAACAAGAATCTAATTGGCATAACATGGGAGAAAGTATGGTCCAGGTTTCTCAGGTACCAACCTGGAGGCTTTGTTGGAGGAGGCAAACACATAGGAGGCACTGGGGCCAGATCATTGTGAGGAGTCAAGGTCTGAAGATCTGTTGCAGCAGTACACAAATTTCAATCGCATATATGAGTGGTCAAGGCCAATGAATTTTCATTTCAAATGCCAGATCCTACCAACTACATCACTAATGTCCAAAACTGGTTGGTGCACCTCATCCTTAGTAATCTTGGTAATGCTCTGGGGATCCAGGTTCATATCCCATCATGGCAAATGGTAAAATCTGTATTCAATAAAACCTGAAATTAAAAGTCCAATGATGATCGTGAAACCTCTATCGATTGTCAGGAAATCCCCATCTAGTTCACTAATGTCCCTTAGGGAAGGAAATATGTCATCTTTATCTGGTCTGGCCTATGTGTGACTCCAGAGCAGCAGCAATGTGATTGAGTCTGAAATGCCCTTAGCGATGGGCAATAAATCCTGGCCCAGCTTGCGATGCCCACATCCCATGAACAAATAACAAAAAAAATCCCCATCACTGCTCCCACAAATCTGTAACAATCCTGGATCTTATCTAACTTTCTGTATTACCGTAACATCCATTTGCATTTAACGGCTGTACAGTGGCTTGCAATTTCTTGGCTGCAGCCAGCTCCCCAGAAGACTTTGGAACAGAAACCTCTGCTTATCAAAGCCTATGGCCCAGGCCTCTTGGCTCACCTTATCTAGTCCAAGTTGGTATAAATGTGAGCTTTTAACTTAAGGGTATCTATAGTCTCCCAAGTGCATTTTGTGTGGCTGATTGGGAGATGCTCTGGACTGAACCACTTGCAGAGAAATTTAGGTTGGCTGACAAAGTGCCAGGATCAAAGGAGATGCAACCATCTAAAATTTTCCAGTTTCCTATTATAGACAAGATTGTGCCAGACGATTAGAGAATTCTAAAAATTCTTGCTTGAATCCCTTGTTCCAAAAAAAATGTAAGGACAAGCCCAACAACTACAGAATAGTCAATTTAACTTTGATGCTGGCAAAGCTTCTAGAAACAATAATATAGAGCAATTTGGACAAATGCAGGTTAGTTAAGGAGAAGACCAGCACAGATTTGTGCTTAGCTAACTTGCTAAGGTTTTTTTGAGAGAGAGAGAGACGGGGAAGAGAGAGAGAGAAAGAGAAGAGAGAGTGAGGCGGGGAGAGAGAGAGAGGGTTGATGAGGGTTAATGCCGTTGATATGGTATACATGGACTTCCAAAAGGCATTTGATACAGTGCCTCACAACAGACCTGTGTCCAAAGTTAAGTGGAATAAAAGAGACAGTATCAACATGGACATATGAAATTAACCGAGTAATAGAAAATAGAAAGGAATAGTTGGTTAATATTTTTTGTGTTGTGGCACATTTGTAGTGGTTATTCAGGGTTTGTATTCGAACCCTACTTTCTCTGAAGTATATTAATAACCTAGGCCTAGGTATACAGAATATAGTTTCATAATTTGTAGATAATATCAAACTTGGAAGCATTATGGCTCTGTGAGGAGGATGATGTGAAAGATCAGAAGATCCACGTGGATAAATGTAAAGTAATTCATTTGGGAAGGAAGAACATGGATTGGCAAGATCAAAAAAGTGTGCAATTCTAAGGAGGGTGCAGGAGCAGAGGGACTTGATTGTGATGTGCATAAGTTATTGAATGCAGCAGACAGATTGAGTGTGTGGTTAATAAAGCATTCAGTATCCTAAGCTTTATTAATGGAGGTACAGAGTGCAAAAGCATGGAGATCATGTTGAACTTGCATAAGGGACAAATCTGGCATCAACTGGAGTATTGTGTTCAGTTCTGGGTGCTGCACTTTGGGAATGATGAGAATGGCAAGAATGCAAAAAAGATTAAGCAGAATTGTTCCGGAAACAGGAACTTCGGTTATGAAGACATATTAGGAAACTTGGGGCAGTTTTCCTTGGGGCAGATTACAAGACCTGAGATTATATTTCAGTTTTGCACACACTATTTCAGACATATGCCTACATAGTTGCTTGAATTCTATCCATTTGGTACAATAGTAAAGAACATCTTACCTTCATGTTCAAAGAGGTCTAGATCCTGGTTTTGATGGAAAAGATGATGTTACCAATTGTTCTGGTGTCTCCTGACAAGTAATGCAATTTAATATCATCTCTTCCAATACGTTTGACATACACGGGGAACAATTTTATCTTCTTGTCCTGCCAGTTGATGTGTGGGTGAGCCGATAAGATCATGAGATAGCATAAGATTTGATTCGTGCCTGATTTCTCACCTATTGCAATCTTACCAAACCCAGATGTCTGGTGAGATCAGCCTTGCATCCAAAAAAGATTATAGTATTTATACCAAGTTGAAATCTAATTTAAATATTTTTAATGAACCTGAAAAGCTTTCATTCGGGCTCAATTGGCTTAGTGGCCTCTTCATTAAAGATCCTCACTGGTGAGGATCACACATGGTCCCCATCAATGAGGACCTGTTGTGATGGCCTCACCAGTAGGACTACAAGCTGTTGAGGCCCCCAGGGTGGTTGCGGTGGGGGAGACTCTGTTCCTTGGGCACTGCCAACCTGGCATGCTGGTAATGCCTACCTGGCACCATAGAAAGCCAAGAGGTAGGGCTAAAGGGACCAGAGCCAGTGGGAGAGGCAAGAGCCCTGGCTGTCTTGCGGGGGGGGGGAAGCAGTGCATTCCTCAATGAGGATCTGATGGGTGGGGGAACACGCTGATTGACCAATGGAGACAATCAGCCGGGCCAGAGCAAGGGGTTGAGCGATTGTCCAGGGTGGTCAGTGATCATGGGGAGACCAGAGATTGCAGGGAGGCTTGATTGGCCATGGAGGTCAGCGATCAAGAGTGAGAGGGAAGCAGGCGCTATCCAAGGGGTGGATGTGACTGATAGATCGCTCTGTTCTGTTACACAAAACAGAGAGATTTGTGCATGTGCAATTGCACCTGCTAGTGTGAGCTGCCAGCTTTCTGGTAAGCTCAGGCCCTGCCTCCTCCCTTTGCTGGTTGGAAAAAGATTTAGCATTAATTTTTCATACTCTGGCATAAGATTGAGCTTGTGGCCTCGCTGATAAAATGTATCTGAAACTCTCCTGTCTTCATGCTCATTTGGGACTTAAACTGTTTTTTGGCAAGATTGCTCCCATAGCCACGAAATAGGATAGATGCTCTGGCTCAATATTTTGTTGTGCCCAAATATCTGTAGTGTGATAATTGATTATATCATGTCTTAAATCACTTCATATCATGAATCACTCATCATAGATGAGTAAATCGTTAACTACACTGAGGTGTGTTCTCTGTTCATTGTATTGTCTGATAATGGGATTGTGTAGCATGTAATGCTGGCCATTATTTGGCACAGTAGCCTCTGACCTAAGTATATTCTTCATCAGATTTCTGCGCGTTGTGAATTTAATTTAGTTATTGAGCTGCTATTGGTAGAGTTCTGATTGCTGCTGATGCAAATTTTTGTACTTCTTCAACAAGAGCTATATCACCTTATTTGGACCTTACCATTGAAATACAGACACAGCTGTGTGGTCTGTTGTTTTCCCAGAACATACTCTGTCTTTGTATTTAAATCTCAACCTCAGTCTGAATTGTTGTTCTCCTGGAGGCATTTTTGCAAACTCCTTAAAATTTTAAGAATGTCACTAAGCGTTTGTGTCTGCTTCTATCTTGAACTGAAGATCGAGAACACAACCTGCAAACTTTTTACAAGCCCATAAAGCTGCCAATGCTTTATTCTCTATCACTGTACATTTTATTCAGTGTGTATCAGAGAACAGGATGCACATTGAGCTGGTCTATTCTTTCTATCTATCTGTATCAGAAGGGGTACAGCTCCCAGTCATGTAGAAGGTGCTTCTGCAGCAATAATATTGGGTAGCTCTGAGTCATAGTCAATTGAAATATCGGGTTAGCGCAGCATCTTTGATTTTCTCAAAAGACCTCTGTTGTGTTCCTTCCCAGCACTGTGTATCGTTATGTCTCAATTACTGATGTAATAGCTCGCTGACAGCAGTTAGGCTGGATACAAACTTTCCAACTTTGTTTACCATTCTCATGAATCCCTGGAGCTCAATCACTTCTGAGGAGCTGGAAACTCCTTGATTTAATCTGTCTTCTGTGGATCAACTCTGACAGCAGATCCATCCACAATACGCCCAAGGAACTTAAGAGTCAGCTGTGATAATTCACAATTGTTGAGTGCAATTTCTTCTTCCTACAGGCGAACATACATTGTTCACACTCTAATGCTATGTTCTGTCTGTGGGGAACCATGAATCACGACATCATCTAAATGACGTACGACTGTCCAACCCTTCCAGGATTCTTGACATTGTGCTCTGGAAATTTCCTCAAATGATACTGAGGGACAATTTATTGAAGCAAAATGTCTCAAATAGTGTAATGAATGTTCTGAGTAATTTAATCTCTTCATTGAGGGCTCATTGTCAAAAAATATAATTTGTATCTAGCTTCATTAATATTAAACTCATCCCAATTTTGTTAAATTCTCATCCACAGATAATGCAGTTAACTTCATATTAAACTGTTTTGTTCAGCTAGGTAAGGTTATTGCAAATTTTGATAAATCCTTTGACACTGGGGCCATCTTTGAGCTTGAGCTCATTGATTCTGGCGTAATAACCTCTTGCATCCACATAGAGTAAATTTCTTTCTTTACCTTTGGCAAGCATGAATGGGGAACTTTTCTGGGTATAAACAGACACACTGGCTTTGTTTCAGGATGTAGGGCAGCACGGTGACACAGTGGTTAGCACTGCTGCCTCACAATGCCAGGGAACCCATGTTCGATTCCCAGCTTGGGTCAATGTCTGTGTATAGTCTACACCTTCTTCCTGTGTCTGCATGGGTTTCTTTCTGGTACTCAGGTTTCCTCTCACAGTCTGAAAGATATGCTGGTTAGATGCATTGGCCATCTAAATTTTCTCTCAGTGTACCCAAATATGTGCCAGAGTATGGTGACTAGGGGATCTTTACAGTAACTTCATTGCAGTGTTAATGTAAGCCTACTTGTGACTCATAAACAAATTTTAACTGATGTGGTATTCCTGTGAATAACTGTGGAAATTCAGCTCTAAAGTTTTTCAGTTCCACCACTTCACAATTCAAGATGTAAGTTGGTAAATATACTCCTACTTAAGAGTGAAAACTGCTTCTGGATCACATGTCAGGTTTTAGTGATTTTTCTCACCCCATATTGAAGGGTTGAACTCAGTTGTACCCATGACCATGAATTCTATAACTGCTGGCTTGTGTAATTTATCATATGATGGCTGAAGAGAACTTTCCTCCAATTACAGTAAAGCAAAGGAAGAAAATGATACTGCTGCACTGTGTCTAATTTAAAGGATGTCTTTATTCCCTCTACTGGGATACCAGCACTCTGGTAGCTTCTGCTTGGTTCCTGGATCTCCCCAAGGAAAGACATCCCAATATCATTAATATCTGCTATTTCATTATTTATTCTGTACAGGCTTTTTGCCACAACATACAGTCTGAAAGTAATCTTTCTTTCTTCAAAAATGGCATTTGGTCTCTTTGGTGGGACAATTTTCATGCCTTTGTTTTTTTCTTGCCGTGCTGATTACAATTAGCTGGGGTGGTGGATGAACAGTCTTCCTGCCTCCTCTGCTTTTGTACAGACACCTTTCTGTTTTTAATTTTAAGATACTTTGCTGTGCCATTTTTTTAGGCACCCTGAGTGACCAATCGATTTTGCTTCCTGACCTCTGCTTGTATGTTTAGCTGAATTGCATTTGTTAAGGTTAAAATAATCTGTCAACTGCAAGTGGTCAGACAATACTCCATCCACAACCTCAACAGAAATTCTATCCCTGATTAGTTTGTCTTTTAAATTGCCATGTTCTCTGCAGGTTGGGAAAATCATCAATATTTTCCCCTTGTTATGAGGCGTCCTTGTTAAATTTTGCAAAAATAGTATTCTTTCACAGATTAAAGTAAGCATCAAGTGTTTATCATACATAGATCATTGTTAATCCACTGTCTGACTAGTCTATCATCTATACAGCTACCGATTATATACAATAGTGTACTGACCTGCTGTGAGGCTTCATCAATGTGGCCTGATGTGGTGACATATTTGGCAAACTTTCAATGCTAGTCCAACTATGTTTCTGTCTGGTTAAGATGTGCAACCCGCTCAAATTTTCAGATAATTGCCAGCGTCTTTCACCCGCTACACTAATACAATACCTTTGGTCTCATTATGTCTGCAAAAATAAGGAAAACCCTAACTTTGTTGAGAGCCATAAAATCTCTACAGTGTAGAAAGAAACCATATAATCAATTGAGTCTACACTGACTCTCTGAAAAAACATCTTACCTCGGCCTACTCATCTGCCCTATCTTAACTTATGCATTTACCATGGCTAATCCACCTAACCTGGACATCTTGAGACTGTGGGAGGAAATTGGAACACCCAGAGGAAACTCATGCAGAGATGGGGAGAACATGCAAATTCCACACAATCGCCCAAGGTGCAAGTCAAACCTGGATCTCTGGCACTGTGAGGAAGCAGTGCTACCCACTGCGCCACTATGTCACCCAAATTACTGTTATCACCTTGCCATAAGGTCCATAAGAGAAAATATTGCATCACTCCTTATGATTATATACTCTGTCTTATTCACATATGACACAGTTAGAATTAATAGCTTATTCTACGTAGTTCGGGATGTCATGAGGGAGAGGTTTACTGTTGTGATCAGGAAGGCAGACACAAGAATTATAAAGGCACCTTGCTCTCAAGACCAGACTTTATTTTGTACTGAATGCTCAATAATGTAATTAAAATATTTACAGACACTGCCATCTCCCTCAGTAAAATCAGCTGGTGCAGGGAGAGAGATGGGCCAAGGAGGGGTTGAGACTGGAGGATGGATGAGGCAAAGGGCCTGATTTGGGAATGTTAAATCCAGCACTGCCAGCAGAATAATCAAACTGGTCTTTGCATTAAAAGTCCAGCAACATTTTTTCTATGCTACTAACTAATAAGCTACAGTTTGTAAAGCATAACTCCTGGAATGTATCGAAGTAGGTTTAGTGTTAGCAAGAGCACTTGATGGACAGAGTAATGGCAAATGGAGGGTGGTAGATTGCTTCAAATACTATCTGCTTCCATATGCCTCAAGCTGCTGTGCTTTCTGTGCTTTCCTTTGAGTTGAGTTCCAGTTACATATTTGTAAGCTCGATATTTAAAGAGTAAGCTAAGGACACAACAGTTTAAATCACGAGGGAAACAATGACAGGAAGTATTGAACCTTATGGGAGCAGCATGTGCAAAAAGGTTAAAAACAGAAGTAGGGTAACAGTTGTCTTTCCACAGTTGTTATATTCCACCTGGTACTTCTTCGATACTGAGATTTCCAGCAATGGAATCTAACAGTGTCATAGACATTCCAGTGATAACAGCTTAATTGAGTATTATTTGTCCATAACCTCCTCAGAATGGGAATCAGTGGTGGGGCAGGGAAGGGTGTGTGTGTGTGGGGGGGGGGGGGGGGGGGGGGGGGGGGTTGTGTGTTGCACGTTGATGATGTGAGGGAGACTCAGATCAGATCAGATCAGAGTGGGTGTGGAGGCTTTGGGTTGGCAGGTGGGGGTGGGCATGTCTTTTGAGTCTGGGGTCTGGTCAGGCCGATGTGGTCTTGGGTCTGGTTGGTTTAGAGGCCTAGGGGGAGGCAGGGTTGGAGGGGGAACAAGGTGTGGTAGGGTAGTCCGGTCGAGGGTGGGGAATACTGTGGGGGGAGATGGGTTGATTAGTTGGGAGAATGTAAGGGTTCTACTGCTGGGGGGATTGGGGAGATCCCATATGGGGCTTGGTCAAGGTCTTTGAAATAGTTACACTCAAGTTAGAAGTGTTTTTTTTCCCCCTTCTAACTTTTCCAGAGCAACTGTGAGTGTTGAACAGTCAGAACTATCAACAATTAGTGATTTAAATTGTTTTGTTGGATGATTCCCAGCACAACACCATTATTCAGGGGAAGTTAGCCTTTCTGGACAATTACTGGGTAAAGCCTTAGCTGAGAAATCCTGAGAGGGATTCCCCAGCACATCTTCGATGTACCCCCAGATCTGACACTGGGGAGCCAGGATGTTATGGGTCACATGGGTCTTTGAGTACGTGGTTAAAGTACAATCACTTTGTTGCGCCAAGTTACAGCATATATGAGGGCAGTTTCCTGCATTTATTAACCTTATTGAAAAGAGTGCAAATGTATATAATCAATCTGCTTTCTGTTCAACCATTTCTCATTAAAATCAGTGGGCAACATATTCACCATTCTAAATATATATATCAGATCACAAATATATTTATTTGAGCTTCTATGGAAAGTAATGAGGATAAATTTTGCATGTCGGGGTCACCAATGCAGCTTCTTTTGATTACAGATTATCAAATCAGCCAACAAGGTGTTAAAATTGTGGATCAGTGTGAGATGCAGCAAAATACAGTAAGGCAGTACAGTGCTGTCTCATGTTGCAGAAGGCACTTCAATCGATTACTCCCTGCGCTATTTAGACAGAATTGACGAACTGTATATGATTACGTCTCTTGTATCAGTGTTTATGCCTGTTGCCTGGCTAAGACAGAGATGACAAATGATCTTTGCCAAATGTCTTTAAGAAGACCATTTATATTTAAAAGATACATTTGTTGGGTAATGTTGCAATGGAATAGCCATACACGACAACCATCAATCCTAAGATGAAAGATTTCACACAGACATTTCACAGGCTCAGTAAAGTCCATGCAAGAGCTAAACAAACAATGAATGGGAATTCGATTTTCAAACAAATCTGATTCAGGCATAAGCTGGACATTGTTGTTAATGTGCCAGCTAAAATAAATACACTGAAATAATCACATTATTAGCTAAATGCTTTCTTTATACTGAATCATTTTATAACATGCATAATTAAATGTGGTCAGGTTATTTCAGGTTAAATTTTCCAGTGTGTTTCTGTAAGATCAACAGGCTAAATTGTCTGGTGAGCTTTTGGGTGATACAGTGGCACAGTTGTTAGCACTGTTGTCTCACTGCGCCAGGGACCTGGGTTCAATTCCGGTCTCAGGTCACTGTCCGTGTAAAGTTTGCACATTCTCCCCATGCGCCTCTCTAAGAGAGTTTACAGTCAACTACAAAGAATACTAAAATTGTGGAATGGACTGTCCACAGAGCCATTGGAGAACATTATCATTTTGCAATTGTGCTTTCAACTATAAATATGTGGTAAAAAGACGGAGGGTGATTCTCCCAGCCAAGGAGGTTGGAGCTGACCGGGTGACTGGTTAAGGAGATTGGGGCTGGCTGGGGGCAGGAAGGGCGTGTGGGAAGGGAGCACTGGGGCTTTCTCAGGAAGGCTTGCTCTCATGGGGTGGGGAACTCTGCATGGGTTCCCTCTGGGTGGTCCTGTTTCCTCCCACAGTCCAAAGCTGTGCAGGTTAGCTGGATTGACCAGGCTAAATTGTCCCTTAATGTCAGGGGGATTAGTCAGGATTATGGGAATAGGGCCTGGGTAGGATCATGGTCATCTTAGAACCAAATGGTTGTCTGCATTTCGATTCTATGATTAAGACATGTGGACTGTTTGCATGATTTGTAAATCTTTTTGCATCTTAATGTACCACTATTGTAAACGAAGTTATTGAATAAGGTATAAAAGTTTTAAATGGATATAAATTGAACTTCAATAACATTTCCAAATTTCTACAAAGAGTAAAATCAAGAAACAGAACTCAACGTCAGAAAATGTATTTGCCATATTAATCCCCCTAACCTATATATCTTGGGACATTAAGGGGAAATTTAGTATGACCAATCAACCCAGCCTGCACATGTTTGGAGTGTGGGAAGAAACCAGAGCATGCAGAGGAAACCCACACAGGCACAGAGAGAATGTGTAAACTCCACGCAGTCACTCAAGGCTGGAATTTAATTTAGGTCTCTGGTACTGAGAGCAGCAGTATTAACTACTGTGCCTTTCTCAAAGAGTTTACAGTCAAATACAAAGAATACTAAAATTGTGGAATGGGCTGTCCACGGAGCCATTGGAAACTGTTGGAGAACAATTATCATTTCACAACTGTGCTTTCGACCATAAATATGTGGTTGAAAGATTGGGGGCTGATTCTCCCAGCCCAGAAGGTTGGGGCTGGCCAGGTGATTGGTTAGATAGATCAAGGCTGGTTGCGGAAGGGAGAGGGCTGTGGCAAGGGAGCTTTCCCGGGGAAGCTAGTGCTCACGAGGTAGGAAATTCTGCAATGCCAGTGATGAGGGGTCGCTGGTGATTGGGAGACTGGCAATGTGGGGCCATTGCAATGTGCCAATCTCAACGCTGACAGATTGCCGCTGGCGCAGAGGCCTGCTCAGTGCTCTGCTACTAGCCTCTCAGACAGCAATAGGCCCTGCCCAAAGCTTTTCAGAGAGAATCCTGCCAGACCACTCTGTATGCACAGTGTTATCGATCATTCACAAAATCAGGCTGATAAAACCAGAGGGAGTTATTCTCATTTTCCTGAAAATCGGGGACATGGAATTTTTTTGGGGAGAATCCTGGCCATGATTTTTTTAAGCAATACTTCGCGGATATTTTGCTAGATGTACACCTGATTTCTACCTGAAATGGGCCAAATGAATTGATATAAATCAGGGTTAAGTGATGTTTGTTGTAGCTTTTGTTCTCTGTGCACATTCTGACCATCTGTTGCTTGAGCCATCCACAAACCACTCAGGATACAATTGGGAGATGGTCACCTCCCTCCATCAGTATTTCCTGTGAGATAAAATGCTGGAATATTTTGGGAGGCAATTTACTTGGTTTACGTTGTGGATGTCCAAGTGAACTCTTAAGGAGCTTTTGGCAACGCATTATTTTCTTCATGGATATCCTTATAACAACACAAGAAGGAAGAAAGTGGAGAATGAAGAGGAGGATTATCATGTGAAAAATAGCATCTAGAATTGCTTCAGAGTGAGAGCTGATAGAAGAAAGTATGCTTATAGGAATCGTTACCCTCTCAGCAGTGTTAAATGCCAGGATAACAAAACTGCGCATCTCTGAGGGCCAGTGTACAAGAATGCAGTGGTTATAAAGAGAGGCTGTCAGACTACTGTTTTGCCTCCTTGAAGTGATGCATCTTGTTTGGATCAAGAAGGGGATACAATATAAAGTAAAGGTTTTAAATTTAAAGGTGGTTCAGAAACTGGGTGAAATTTTCCCATCGTGCCCATATAGGAATTGGTTCTCCACCTTCTTTTGTCCCAGAAGAACAGCCCCAATTTCTCCAATATATGCATGTAACTGAAATACCTCATTTCTGAAACTATCCTTGAAAATCTTTTCGGTGCCTTTTCCAAAATCTTCACATCCTTTCTAAAATGTGGGATCAGAATTGGACACAATGTCTGGAGTTTTCCAACCATTCACGCCAATGGGATTCCTCGGTTCCGCTGCAATGAATGGAGATTTTCCTGAGGCGGCGATGCAGACCATGCAAATGTCTATTGATCTCAGGTGGAATTTTCTGGTCTTGGGACAACCAGAGATGTGAAGGTATATGTAGACAAATTGTTGAAGGTGATATGTCAGATTGAGAAAGCTATTAAAAAGACAGACAGGATACTGGGCATGATGGATAGAGGGATACAGCAGGATTATCCGGGTGGGCCACAGAGTACAAAAGCAAGGAAGTTATGCTTTTATAAAACACTGGCTTAAATGCAGCTCGAATATTGGCTGAGATTTTATAGCCCATCATGCCCCGTTGCCTCTGCAAGCAAGGACTGGGAATTTGGAGCTCAGGAAAATCTCCATTCATTGCAGCGGAACCGAGGGATCCCATTAGTGTGAATGGTTAGAAAACTCCAGACATTGTGTCCAATTCTGATCACACATTTTAGAAAGGATGTAAAGATTTCAAAGAAGGTGCTGAAAAGATTTTCAAGAATGATTTCGGGAATGAGGTATTTCAGTCACATGCATATATTGGAGAAATTGGGGCTGTTCTCCTGGGACAAAAGGAGGTGGAAAACCAATCTGATGGAGGTATTCAAAATCAGAGCAGATAGGGAGAAACTGTTCCCAAAGGCAGAAGGATCCAGAACCAAAGGGCACAACTTTAATTTGATTGACCAAAGGGTCGAAGATAATATGAGGAAAGACATTTTAAAAAGTGGATGGTTCTGAACTGGAATACAGTGGCTAAAAGGTTGATGGAGGCAGATTCAATAGTGGCTTTACGTTGGTCACTGGATAAACATTTAGAAACACAGAAACATAGAAGCAGGAGTAGGCCGTTTGGTTCTTTAAGCCTGCTCTGCCATTCATTTTGATCATGGTTGATCATCGAATTCAATAGCATAATCCCCCTTCCTCCCATATCCCTTGATCCCTTTAGCCCCAAGAGCTATAAGGAATAAGAAAATATTTGCCTGTGAAAGGGCATGGGAGGGAGACCAGCTAAATTGCTTTTGCAGAGAGTTAACTTGATGGCCTCCTTTTATACTAAACCATTCTGTAATTTTAATCACAGAGGTGACATGGCAGGTACAGCAAAGAAGGCACATGGTACTTACTGCAAAGAGGTTCACATTTAAGACATAAGGAAACCGTCTGACAATTATAAAGGGTTTTGGTGAGGTCAATCTGAAAGTGCAATGGGTAGTTTTCATCTCCATACCTCAGAAAAGATTGGCTTGCCTGAACATGTTTGCAATGAAGGATTACTAGATTGATTCGTGAGATAAGAGGGTTGTCTTATAAAAAGTGATTGAGTATAATGGGCCTATATTCTCCAGTGTTTGGAAGAACTGTGAACTCATAAACATATAAAATTTTTATCGGCTTTGACAAGTTGCATACTGAGAGGCAGTTTTCTGAATCTTTGGAATTCTCAACCCAGAGAGTTGTGAATATTCAGTGGTTAAGAACATTCAAGACTGAGACTATAGAATTTTTTTTTGACACTGATAAGAGCAAGGATATATGGATAGCACTGGAAAATATTGAGATAGATAATAGGTTGTGATCCTATTGAATGTACAGTGAAACTCGCAGGGCTGAACGGCCCAGTCCTGCTCTTATTTGTTATGTTCTAATGTCTCCACATTCAGTTAATAGCATCTAAAAGCCTGCTGCTATAAGCAGATTGGACCAAGTCCCACTCACCCTTCACCCCTGTGTTCATTGATCTACATTGGCATCCAGGCCAGTAACACCACAGTTTAAAAGTTCTCACTATAGTTTTCAAATCCTTCAGTGGCCTTGCTGCATCAGGGTAACTGTTTATCACTTTTTGCGCTAGGCAGTCTGGTATTCAGTTGGTTTGTCTCATGTCAGATGTCGCTTTGCATCGGTTGTCTTTTTGTCTGGCATTTTTTGTTTTAAAACATCAGTCTCTGGAAAATTAAAATTAGAATAATGCTTCTGTCTGTGCCTGCAAATGTCCTGTCCAAAGCCTCTTTAATGACCTGATGAAAATCTATTCGGCCTATTCTTACGCACAGCTTTATGATGTCCTCCTGTTATGTTACTTGGGTCATGATTTACTCCATTTACAGCCATACTGTTGCTCTCAAGTAGTTGCCCTGAGGACAGACACAAGAGCCTGGTAAAAACTCATCACTTTTAAACTGATTTAACTTCTTTAAGGCTCATTAGCTGCTGGAAATGTACACTAGACACTGAGTTCATTATGTAAGGTACTCTCACTCATTTGTGCAAAAGGTTGCAATCAATTAAGCAACACGGATGACTCTTAACACCCTTCTCAAGGGCAACTAGGGATAGACAATAAATACTGGCCTAGCCAGCGGTGCCCACGTCCCATGAATGAATAAAAAATTGTTTTATTATTTTAATTTTAACAAAGTGTTCAAATGGATGAGTGTACAAGAATTGGCAGAGTTGTTTGTTGTCCTTGAGGTTGTTAATGGCTATCTTCTCTTCAGTTCTGTAGCCACTTCTGGCCCTACAACTTTTCCAGCCCTCAGGTAGCTTTCACATATCTAATTTCTATCGTTTGATCACTAATGCCTTGCCAACTAACCGGACCTAAGCACTGGAATTTCCTCCTTAAATCTCTCCATCATTCTACCGTTTTCTGCTCCCCGGAGCCGATCTTTCTGCTGTTTTATTACCTTTTTATATGGCTCAGTGTAAAATTCCATTTTCATCCATTCCTTTCAAGTGCCTTGCTATATAAAGACCAGCTTTTATTGTTCTGTTGCTAGATCAACTTTCGGTTCTTTGATATTCGACCAGTAGTTCAAGGGGAGGATTGTCATGGCCAATGGAAGGTTGAATGGTGCCAGGGGAGGAGGTAGGTGAGGGGAAGGGGGGGAGCAGGTTGGCGTAGATGGCTCAGCCCTGTCCACCCCCAGGAGTAAAGTTGGTTGGAGCCGATGTGCTCTATGCCAGCCCACTCTGCAGCTGGCTAAACGAGGGCAAACGGAGGCTTCCATCCCTCACTGGGGAAGAAATCCAACCCTCTGGGCATAAGTGAACCAGCCTCGGCAATACCAAGACTGTCAGTGGACTGCAGAAGAAGAAGCAGTGATCCCTGAAGCCAGAGCAGCTTCGGCTGGGAAGATTTGGATAGGTCTGGAGAGGAGGTTTGAGGAAATGCAGTAGGGTGGGTTTGAGGCTGTGGGCAAGTAAGAAGAGTTCAATCTTAGCGGGTGGGGTAGGGGAGCCCTGCGGTCAACAAAGGATAGCCCTCTGAAGGGTAAACCTCGCCCCCCTCCCTCTATTTCCCATCCTTTAATGAATTTTTAAAAATTGGGTTGTCCATTCCCACCAGCCTGCCCACACAAAACGCTTATCAGGGTTAATTGGCTTGATAAGGGAATTGACTATTTATTTGAATATGGCGGATCCACTGCCAATTTTGGTGCCTGCCCACCCTGAAACATCGAGCAGCACAATGGCACAGTGCTTAGCACTGTTGCCTCACAGCTCCAGGGACCTGGGTTCGATTCCTGGCTTGGGTTATTGTTTGTGGAGTTTGCATGTCCTCCCTGTGTTTATGTGGGTTTTCTCTGGGTGCCATTGTTTCCTCTCACAGTCAAAAATTTGCATGTTAGATGCATTGGCAATGCTAAATTGCCCATAGTGTCACAGGTTAAAGGGCTTAGCAGGGTAAATATGTGGGGTCACAGGAATAAGGCCTGGATGGGATTGTTGTTAGTGCTGACTCGATGGACTAATGGCCTCTTCTGCACTATAGGGATTCTATGAATTTGGTTTGGGCACCTATCCTATTTTACTTGCCACTCCCACAAAAAACCCATCTGGCATGGGAACATAGAACACAGCCCAAGGAGTGTGAATAGAGCAGTCTATCCTTAGCAATTTGGCTAATACCATTTCTGCTGGGCAGGAAGCTGCAAATTATAACACATGAAATTCCACAGCTGTCTTATTAAACCTTTTTATGAAAAATGCTCAGCAGATGAGTCTAAGATTAAAGCAAAGAAGATAGACGACATGGATTAACTTCAAATAGATGGAGCCTATTCCTAGACCTGAGGGACATCGCCAGTCAGATATCATTTGAGCTTCTTTAATCTTTTCTACCTCATTTGTTAATAACTGGCTCAAATGAAAATAATTAATTTTGCATGTGCATTTGGCATTAATGTACAGCAAAATTTGATTTCTCTTAGTCAACTGTGTTAATTATGAATGACTAGATCCAACACATATTGGTAGAGAGTTCACTGCTCTAATATTACCTACTAGAATATTGGGGTCAACACATCCATGTCCCCTAGTGTTCTGGTATGGCTTGTGTACTGATTACTTGATCCTGTATAGAACGCCCTACACTTCCTGTAAACGTCCGGAAACTCCAATGGCATCTGTCATGAAATTATGGCTATTTAAAAAAAAATTATAAAACATTCAGCTGAAAATCTGGGATTTGAAAGATAACAGAACAGACTGTTTTCGAATGCAGGAACATTTATTTGGACTCTTGTGTGTTTATACGTGTTGCATGCATGCATGCATGTTTATGTGTGTGTGTGAGTGCATGCTTGTGTGCATGCATGCATGCACATGTGCATATATGTGTGCATGCATGCACGCATCTGTGTCGTTGCATTTTTTAAATTATTTTCTACTTCAAGTTTAATGGCTAATGATGCACTCTTTTCTCTAAAGAAAATCAAGTTTGATTAGCCCCTTTTTGTTCACTACCTAGATATTACAAAAATACATTTGGATTAGGAAAAGATACCCATGAGGGATACAAAATTTAAAAAGCATTTTTGTGTTCAACCAAGGTGGCCTGGTTGTAACATATCTCACATTGTTGGTAACTTAGTATTGATTGAATCTCTGTAGGTATGAGGAAACCTTTTCTTCAGTTTCTTAGTCCCTGCAACTAATTGAGAAATTTTGAATAGAAAAAAAGATCAGGTTAAAAAATGGATATTGCAAAATCAAAGGTGAAACAAAATTATCAAAAAGGTAGGAAAATTAATTGCATAACCAAATGCAAAGCTAAGTTTCTATTCTCAATTGTATTATGAATGGTACAGATTTCTACAAATGGGTCTGGTTACTTGCAGCCAAATGTCAGCTTGCTTAGGTGTTAATATTTCACTCCCTGTTACTTGATTATATAAAAGCTTCTGAGTAAAATCATTTTACCAAGACAGACACAGGTTCACACCCTGATGATAGCTCACTTTACCTTTGTGTCACAGTTATCTCTGCACTCCAGTTTTATGTTATATTTCTGGGAGACACTATAGTGTTCTCTTTCTTTTACTTTTCTCGTGCAGCTAAGACCTCACATTATTGGGATTCTCCTCAAAAAATTCTAAGTGTTGAATTTGCGTAACAGCTGGAGTAAATCCTGTTGGATATTT
The DNA here is from genome assembly GCA_024679065.1 of Sphyrna mokarran. NCBI lineage: Eukaryota > Metazoa > Chordata > Chondrichthyes > Carcharhiniformes > Carcharhinidae > Sphyrna > Sphyrna mokarran. The sequence continues at coordinate 43,090,494 of JAGIQG010000015.1, forward strand.
TCAGTGGGATTTTCAGAATGAATCTCCCACACTGTGTACTGCAAAATTCACTACTGTGAACCGTGCAAAAATCCTCTGAGTGGGACCTACTATGGCTGGAGTAGTTGGTAGCAGAGCACTGAATGGGTCACTGATGTGCATGTGCTGACCTGTCAGTGCAGAGATCAATGCATGCACTTTATTCCTGTTCTTTGTACAATGCTGCTGCTCCGAACACGACACCCCTGATCACTGGCTCCCCAAACATGTTTTAGCAAGCCTCCAGGCCTCCCCCATCCACCTCCCCACCCCTCACCCCACCCCACCACTTCCATCCCCACCTCTGGCAGTCCCAGTCTTCTGATCACCTCCTTCCCAATGGCAGTCCCAATTTTCCCCCTGCCCACCGACAGCCCAGCTCCCCACCTTTTGCTCACTTCCCTCCCTCTGTCACCAAGCCCGAGTGCAGAGTGGCAGCGGGATCCCCACTCCCATTGCTCAACCCCCAACAACTGGACAGATTAGTACTTGAAACTATGCTGTTGTTTCTCTGATAGAGATTTGGTTAAGGGAAGGATAGGATTGGCAGCTTAATGTTCCAGAATACGGATGTCTCAGCTGGGATAAAGGGGGATATAAAAGGGGCGGGGGAGTTGCAACTACTGGTTAAAGAGACTATCACAGCTATGTTGTGGGGAGGACACCTCAGAGGGCTCATACAGCGAGATAATATGGGTGGAGCTCAGGAATAGGAAGGATGTAGTCACAGTGTTGGGGGCTTACTGCAGACCTCCCAACAGCCAGCAAGCAATAGGGGATCCAATATGTAGGCAGATTTTGCCAAGGTGCAAAGATAGCAGGGTTGTTGCGATGGCTGATTTTAACTTCCTCTATATTGACTAGGACTCACTTAGTACTAGAGGGGTGAATGGAGCTGAGTTTGTAAGGAGCACTCTGGTAGGTTTCTTTAAAACAGTAAGTAGATAGTCCAACTAGGGAAGGGGCCGTACTGGATCTGATATTGGAGAATGAGCCCAGCCAGGTGGTTGACATTTCAGTAGGGGAGAAGTTGGGAACAGTGACCACTATTCACTGAGGGAAGAGTAATTACAACAGAATTAGACAGGAACTAAAAAAAGTAGACTGGGGGAAGAAATTTAAGAGCAAATCAACATTGGCACATGGGATGCTTTCAAGTGTAAGTTGTTAGAAATTCAGGACTGGCATGCTCTTGTAAGGATGAAGGATAAGTATGGCAAGTTTTAGGCATTTTGGATATTGTGAGCCTAGCCAAAGAGAAAAAGAAAGCAGTTGCCAAGGCGAGGAGGGTGGGAGCACATGAAGCAAGTGAGGAATACAAGAAAAGTAGAAAGAAATTTCAGTCAAAAGAGCTAAAAGGGGTCACGAAAAGTAATTGGTGAGCAGGATTAAGGAAAATGGCAAGGTTTTTTAACATATATAAAAAGCAGTAGGGTAGAGAGGGATAGGAATAGTGGAGGGAATTTATATGTGGAGCCAGAAAGAATTGGTGAGGTATTAAATGAGTATTTTGCGTCAGTGCTCACTAATGAGAAGGACTTGGTGGATGACTTTTCTGGGGAAAGGTGTGTCGATAGATTGGGTCATGTTGAGATCAAAAAGGAGGAGATATTGGGAGGAGATATTAAGGTAAACAAGTCCCCAAGGCCTGATGGAATATACCCCAGAATACTGAGAAAGGCAAGGGAGGAAATTGCTGTGGCCTTGAGAGAAATCTTTGTATCTTGGAAATAAGTGGACATGTTAGTGAGCAGGGAGGTCATGTCTCACTAACTTGATCAAGTTTTTTGAGGAAGTAATGAAAATGATACATGAAAGTAGAGCAGTAGACGTTGTCTACACGGATTTCAGTAAGGCCTTTGACAAGGTCCCTCATGAGAGATTGACACATAAGATGAAGTCACATAAGATCAGAGATGAGTTGGCTAGATGAATACTGAATTGGCTCATAAAAGACAGAGGTAGCAGTGGAAAACTGTGTTTCTGAATGGAGGGCTGTGACCAGTGGCATCCCTCAGAGGTCAGAGCTGAGTCCATTGCTTTTTGTAACATACGTATGGATGATTTGGAGGAAAATGTAACTGGTTTGATTAGTAAGTTTGTGGACGATGCAAAGGTTGATGGAATTGCAGATTGCGATGAGGACCATCTGAGAATATTGTAGGATATAGATCAGTTGGACACTTAGGTGGAGATGGAGTTTCATCTGGACAAATGTGAGGGTAATGCATTTTAGAAGGTTTAGTACAGATGGGAAATGTATGGTAAATGGCAGAACTCTTAAGAATGGGGGACATACGTAGGTAGTTCAGGGAGTTGGGGGCTCGGCTGAAGTGTAGGGCCTCCAGGGTGGCATTCTCTGGGCTGCTGCCGATGCCCAGGACTGATAGGGTTAGGAATAATGAGGTACTCCAACTAAATACGTGGTTGAGGGATTGGTGTAGGGCAGAGGGTTTCAGATTCATAGACCATTGGGAAGTCTTCATGAGGGAGGGGCATCTATACATGAGGGACGGGGAACAGTTGTCTGGGAAGGGCACCCATATTTTAGCTGGGAGGTTAGCTGGAGTGTTTCGGCAGGGTTTAAACTAATATGGAGGGGGGGTGGGGAGACAGAGGGAACTGGGAGTGGGAGAGAGATGGATGACAGGGTAAGTCCAGAGGGTAGGAAGGAGGATCAGAGAGGGCCTGAGGGTCTTCAGTGCATGTGTTTTAATGCGAGGAGTGTGACTGGCAAAACAGATGAACTGAAGGTAATAATGTTCACGAGGAAGTTAGAAGTGGTGGCGGTGACTGAGACGTGGTTAAAGGAGGGGCAGGACTGGCAATTGAATATTCCAGGGTATAAGTGTTTTAGGCATGACAGAGGTGGTTTGAAGAGAGGAGGGGGAGTGACGTTATTAGTTAAGGATCACATCATAGCAGTGCAGAGGGAGGGTGGTATGGATGATTTAGGAATTGAGTCGCTATGGGTGGAGTTGAGGAATAGGAAGGGAGAGGTTACTATGTTGGGTGTGTACTACAGACCGCCCAACAGCCCATGGGCCGTGGAAGAAGGGATATGCAGGGAGATTTTAGATAAGTGTAGGAAGAATAGGGCGGTTGTAGTGGGAGATTTCAATTTCCCTGGGGTAGATTGGAATGTGCCCAGAGCGGAAGGTGCAGATGGGGAGGAATTTGTACAGTGTGTCTTGGAAGGGTCCTTGGAGCAGTATGTGGATAGCCTGACTAGAGAGGGGGCTATACTGGATTTGGTTCTGGGGAATGAGCCAGGGCAGGTGGTTGACGTTGTAGTAGGAGAGCATGTGTCAAATAGTGACCATAACTCTGTCTGCTTTAGGATATTAATGGAAAAAGATGAAGCCTGCCTTAAGGGGAGGGTGTTAAACTGGGGGAGGGCTAGATACAGCCAGATTAGGCAGGATCTTAAGGATACCGACTGGGATAAGCTGTTCGAGGGTAGGTCGAAGCTGTACATGTGGGAGTCTTTCAAGGGAAAACTAAAATCTTTGCAGGAAAGACACGTGCCGGTAAGGAGGAAGGATGGGAAAGGTAGGATTAGAGAACCGTGGGTTACTAGGGATATTGAGGACTTGGTCAGGAAGAAGCGGGAGGCGTACGTTAGATCTAGGCAACTGGGGACAGAGACCGCTGGAAGAATATAGACAGTGTAGACGGGATCTTAAAAGGGGTGTCATAAAGGCAAAAAGGGGCCACGAAATGGCTTTGGCAGGTAGGATTAAGGAAAATCCTAAGGCATTTTACTCCTATGTAAGGAGCAAAAGGATGGTTAGAGGGAAGATTGGACCTCTCAGGGACAGAGGAGGGGAACTAAGCTTAGAGCCTGAGGGAATGGGGGAGATCCTGAATGAATACATTGCGTCGGTATTCACGCGGGAGAGGGGCCTGATGTCTGGTGCCGGCTTTGAGAAATTTGAGGACCCGTTAAAGGAAATAATCATTACGAGGGAAGAGGTGTTGGGGCTTTTAGGCAGCATAAAGACTTATAAAGCTCCTGAGCCTGATGGCATTTACCCCAGGCTGCTAAGGGAGGTGAGATTTGACCTTGCTGGGCCTCTGACGTAAATCTTTGTCTCTTCTTTGGACACAGGTGAGGTCCCAGAGGACTGGAGGATAGCAAATATAATACCATTGTTTAAAAAGGGTCAGAGGGATAACCCAGGGAACTATAGGCCGGTGGCTTGACTTCATTTATAGGTAAGCTAATGGAGAGGATCCTCAGGGACAGGATGTATGAGCATCTGGAGCGCTGCGATCTGATCAGGGATACGCAGCATGGCTTCGTTAAGGGGAGGTCGTGCCTTACGAATCTAGTGGAATTTTTTGAAGAGGTGACAAAAACGATTGATGAAGGACAAGCTGTTGATGTCGTCTACATGGATTTCAGTAAGGCGTTTGACAAGGTTCCTCATGGTAGGCTGATAGAAAAGGTGAAGGCGCATGGGATACAGGGCCAGAAATGTAGATGGGTTGAGAACTGGCTTGGGAGGAGGAGACAGCGGGTAGTAGTGGAAGGCTCATTTTCCAACTGGAGGTCTGTCACTTGTGGTGTGCCACAGGGCTCTGTACTAGGACCTCTTCTATTTGTGGTTTATATAAATGACTTGGAAGAGGGGGTAGGTGGTGCGATCAGCAAATTTACTGATGACACTAAGATGCTTGGATTGGCGGGTACTTCCCAAAAATGTGCTCTTAGGCTGATTGGGTAACAAATTGTCCCTATATTGGTCCCTATATGGGAATCTTCCACAATAGGCATAGCCTAAAGTCATGGACATGTCATTAAGACGTTAGGACGGCTGCGCGGGCTCGTTGGGCCGAAGGGCCTGTTTCCCGTGCTGTGTTGCTCTTTGTTCTTTGTTCTTTGTATTGATAAGCAGGGGGATCTGGTTGTGCAGGTACAGGTCACTGAAAGTGGCAATACAGGAACAAGGTAGTCAAGAAGACATATGCTTACCTTCATTGGCTGGGGCATTGAGTTTAAAAATTGCCAAGTCATGTTGCATCTACTGGCAGGTGAAACTAGAACTAGGGGGCATAGCCTCAAAATAAGAGGAAGCAGATTAAGGACTGAGTTGAGGAGGAACTTCTTCATGCAAAGGTCTGTGAATCTATGGAATTCCCTGTCCAGTGAAGCAGTTGACACCATCTCATTGAGTGCTTTTAAGGCAAGGATAGATACATTTTTGAACATTAAAGGAATTAAAGATTATGGTGACCGTGTGGGTAAATGGAACTGAGTTCACAAAAATATCAGCCATGATCTTATTGAACGGCAAAGCAGGCTTGAGGAGCCAGATGGCTCCTAGTTCATATGGCTCATGGGATACAAGGACAGGTAGCTAGATGGATAAGTAACTGGCTTGGTAATAGGAGACAGAGAGTAATAATGGAAGGGTGTTTTTCTAGCTGGAGGTCGGTCACTAGTGGTGTGCTGAAGGGCTTGGTACTGGGACCTCTTCTATTTGTAATATATATAAATGACTTGGAAGAGGGAGTAAGTGGAGTGATCAGCAAGTTTGCAGACGATACAAAGATTTCTGGACTTGCGGATAGTGAGGAGCATTGTCAGGCAATGCAGCAGGACATAGATAGGTTGGTAGCTTGGGCAGATAGATGGTAGATGGAATTCAATCCTGATAAATGCGAGGTGATGCATTTTGGGAGAAAGAATGTAGGGGGGAGGTATATGATAAACAGTAGATTTATTAAGAGTATAGAAACGCAGGGGGACCTGGGGGTGCAGGTGAACAAGTCTCTGAAGGTGGCAGAGCAGGTGGAGAAAGTTGTGAAGAAAGCATATGGTATGCTATATCCCTTTATAGGAAGGGATATAGAGTACAAGAGCTGGCCTTTAATGTTGCAGTTGTATAAAACGTTGGTTAGACCTCATTTGGAATATGTTCTTATGTTTGTGTTGTTTTCTCTGGGTGCTTAGGCTTTCTCCCACAATCCAAACATGTGCGGGTTAGATTGATTGGCCGTGCTAAATTGACTCTCGTGTCCAATTAAGAGGGTAAATATGTGAGGGCATGGGAATGGGCCTGGATGGGATTGTGGTCGGTGCAGATGGGTTGAATTGCCTCCTTCTGCATTATAGGAATTCTATGGAATAATTTTGTATTCTTTTATCTTTGCCCCATGAATCTTATCACCTTTTGCTCCTCTTTTGTTGTATGAATGCATGGGGAGGAGGTTACATAGCGTCAGCCCCCAGTCATCTTGATGTTGACAGTGTGCATGAATAACCCTCTGAGTTTGGCCTGCCTTTGTGAAAACAAACTAATGCAGATTCTGGAATCTGAAACAAGAAAAAACAAAAAATGCTGGAAAATCTTAACAGGTTTGACAGCATCTGTGCAGAGAGAATAGAAGCATTAATTAATTAACTCAAAACATTAATTTTTTTCTCTCTCCATGTATGAGATTTTCCAGCATTTTCTGTTTTTGTTATGCTCTCTTCACTTTGCTGTGGGATTATTTATAGAAATGAGATCACACCAAAATTGAGGGATTGGAAAAGAAACATTGCTTATAAAGGGGGAAATAATGGGCCTGATTCTCCCATCCCGACACACATATATTTTGATGTATCAGATTGGGAGATGCACGTGTTGGCCATTTTGCAAGATTCGTGTATGTGTTCCCGATGCATGAGTGTCTCCCACTGCTGGAGAGCAGGCATGGTTGAGACCATGCTGGAAACTGCCGGGAAGGCCAGGCAAGTGATTTTAATCTAATTTTCATGTATTTAAGTATCATTATCGGGCCCTGGTCTGGATTATTTGGGCCTGATATCATCTTCCACCCCACCAGGTTCCACTCTTGGGGGAGGTTTATTAGAGCTCCGAATGTTTGGGGAACTAATGGGGGAGCATGCTGGAGTGAAGGGAGGGCAATTGGGATCACCAGGGGTTTGGTCAGTAGTGGGGTAGTGTCCCCTGGGCATGGGCACCCTGGTAGTGCCAGCTGGTGCCCTGGCACTACCCAAGCGGCAAAATGTCAATGTTCAGGGGGCACCTTGACTCTTTACACTAAGCAACGGGCAGTGCCAAGGGGGCGGGGTGTATTGTGGATGGGGCTTATGGGTGATCTGTGGGGGTAGGGGCGTTCTGTTGCTGCTTTGCATGGGGATTGGTTAGGGCTGGAGGAAGGCCAGTGATCGGGCCAGGCTGGTGTGGGGGTTCGGGGAACGGTTGGTGGGGAGGCTGTCTTCCATAGATGGTTCTGCTTGCAGGGACGGTGCCTGCCTGAGGGCCTACCTAAGCAGAGCCTGGAACTGTCAGACTCCAGCATGAATAGGCCCCGCTCCCCCCCGAGCTTTTAATGATATTCATGATTGTGACCTCTGCATTGCGCAGTGAGGGAGATTCGAGTCTGAACTCACACTGAAGAAACAATTGTGTCTTACACAAGTTTTCTCAATTCAGCACTTTGAATTTTTTTGGGAGAATTGGGCCCAATGCTTATGGACAGCAGGTGAGGGGGGAAATCAGAGCTGTTTGCATTAAACTCCCTTGTGTCCACAATGCTTTCTATTGCTGAGTAATTTCATTCCAAAAAAGTGACAGTAAGAATCCTTACTACATACCTGGTACATTGGGAAAACAATGCAGGAAGTTGGCTGTGCAGGAAATGTTAGGTGACTGATACCCTAGAGAGCCAGAAACCACTTCTGTTATTCTTCAAAGAAGCTGCAGGTATTTATGTTGCTTTGTTTAAAACCCAGCAGATGGGTTCAGGTCACCTGATATTATCCATGCAACTTTAGCTAATCCAGGTCCCAGGAGAAACTGGGAATCCACAGATCTTAGACATCAGAAATAAATGTTTATAGAGTTACAAAAGTTTCAGTGCTGAACAGAAAGCTGCAACACATAATGGTCCACTTGGGAACCTTTTTAATTAATGGAACTTTGTGAATGACTGATGCTGCTGTCCTATAGAGGTTCCATTTGATCGTATTCATTGTGAAGTCTAATACCAAAATCTTTCCACTAAAATAATGAAATTGAAAATAATTCTTCTCATTTACTTTCATGAAAAAAGCAACTGTGTGTTTTCTCTGTTAACGAAGAGATGGTGACCACTAGCAATTAGACAACAGAATTTTGAGGTGCGATTTTGTTTAATGCAAATGAATCAATGGGAGTGGCTCATTACCCAACCACAACGCATCTTTAAAATGCCAATGTTTCTCAAGTAACCCGATGAACAATCGATGGTTTAGCTACAAAGTCGAATGGGGATGGATAGTGTGTGTAAAACAAGAGCGGGAACCATTTCATGTGGGAAGACAATAGTCCAACATATTGCGGAAGCAGAAAATGTGCGAATATCAGAGAGAAATTGTATTAATTCTTTTACTACTAAGGACTATCCTCAAGAACTCATTCCACAGACAGGCATCAGGGAACATAGGTATTTATTGCAGTCGTCCTCGCTCCACACACCAAATGACAACTGCCTTCTCAGGGCAGTACCCAGGGCACAACCAGGGTCACCTGACCCCATTCCCTGAAAGGGGCAATGTAACAAATAAATCCACAGAAAGAGGTTGGAGTTTTAACCATAATATATCATTCCCAATGGCAGATTAGGAAATGGAGGCCAATTTTGGTTTCTTGCCTTTTGCAAGTTCCCACATAATTCCAATTAAATTTTAAAATGCTAGTAGCGTGCATGCAGCAGGGGAGAGGGAAGGTTGTCAGTGGTTAAACCCATTGTCAGCTGACAATGTTGTAGCTATGGGCAGAGTATAAAAGAGCCTCTTGGACAAAAAAAGAGGCTCTGCATCTCCATCACAACTTTCCTGTCCATTTCCATTGGCATTAACATAAGCGTACGTTTATTATTTTTCAAATTTAAATTTGAGTAATAAATATTTCACCTTTCTTTGGTTTCACTCTATTCATATGTGTTATTTCTTGACATTTGCCTAGTCAGAGAGCTAAACATATTGGCAGACTTCATGGTTGGTACGCATTAATGGTCATGGAGAGTAAGGGACATTTCTTTATTGTGGAAGAAATAAGTATTCCGGTTTTGTGCTCACTCTTCATTGAATGTTTATGTGAGTGTCCAGTGTTGTACTCAAAACACTGTGCGATCTGGCTGTAATTGCAGACTCAGCTGGCCTCCCTTCCATGCATTGTAAGGGATGTTGTCTGCTGTCACTTGAAGCGAGATAATTGAAATGTTGTAGATGAACTCAAGGGATGGGATTTTCCGGCCGCACTCATCCCAAGGCTGGAAGATCCTACCAGAGGCCAACAGGCCTTTACGTGGTCTGTCTGCACCCACCATGATTCCCGTTGGGCAGCAAAATTCCACCTAAAGACTCTGCCAGCTGAGATGGATTCACATTTGGATGGTATTGAACTGTCTTTTAGGTCCCTCGTTTTCTTATCTTAACCTAATGTTCCCACCAACCCTGCCCCCAACCCCCAGTATTCTCAGGATGCCAGATCTTTCCCACTTTCACTCTGCCATGCTCCCATTCCAATCCACAGATCCTTCTCACCACTCACTAGTCTTGACCCTCCATTTAAACCGCCATTCTCTGTTCCTGTGTACTGCAGAATTCAACAAGAAACAGCCCTGTCCACTGACACAATTATGTCACACATCGTCTTTAAGCAAACATGAACTGGATGCCACAAGATTCTCATGCCCCGTTGACTTTATCATGAAGTTTAGAATTGCAAAAAAGTGTTAATATAATAATTGTATTAATTGTGCAAAGGTGCATTAGGTGCATTGACCATACTATATTGCGATGTGTAAATTCGAGGGATTAGCAGGCTAGATGTATGGTGTTACGGGGATAGGGCCTAGGTGGGATTGTTGTTGTTGCAGACTCAATGGGCTGAATGGCCTCCTTCTGCACTGTTGGGAACCTATAAATATTCATAACATGCAAATGAATTACAAGTTGTATGGAACAGCATGAATCCTGATTTGCATGACACATACCACTGAATTAATCTCTAAATTTGAAACTGTTGTCGGGAAAGCAAATTTTCAGTTCCTGTTTAGTTAAGTCACCCCAGTGGTCATGTTTCCCATTCTTTCAGGCTTTATAAAATCCTCTCTTCCTTCCCAACAGTGTGTAATACTATATACAGTAACAACAAAATCACAAATTCATCAATACTTTAGAGTAGATGTTCTTATTTATTTCCTTTGCCGTGTAAGGAGGGTAGAGTATGAAATTCAAAAAAAAGTGTAGCAGTCATCAAATCCACTCCAAGAAGCAGGCATTGCTGCTTCATCATGAAAAATAATAAACCATCAGGTGTTGAAATGAGAACAGGCTCCATTCTTTCAGAGGGGCCTTTCATTGCAAACATATAACTTCTAAATAACATACAAATTAACATATGAACAGATGGTTGCTACATATGCCAGTGGCCATCAATTCTTGCCATCAAGTAACTCTTCAAAATTACTGGCTCTTCTGAAGTAATACTCAGTGCTGTTTCAGAAAGCAGAGACCTGTATGGGATTCTTTCATAGTGAAGCAGATCTCAATATAAACCACAAATGCGGGTATGTTCGCATACCCGCATTTCTATGTTCGCTGTGTCTGCACATTCTTTCAACTGGAAAGTTCATAGGAATAGCATCAATCACTGGCATTCCACAAGGAGCCCCTGGAAAACACATTGAAAACTCAAAATGTATGTGCACAGACACTAATTGAAATTAAGATAAAGTAATGAGCCATAATCCATGAGGGATCATAGACATCTCCCATACAGAGAGACAAGTACCTATATAGCTTGAAGGGCACCACTTCACATCAAGCAAGGGTCGGGAAAAAGAGACCGATTTCCATGAGCTACCATGGCAGTCTGAGGGTTAGACCAACTTTGCTGATATCATTCAGCATCACAGTCTAGCCTTCTTAGCTAACCAAATCCCAATTCAGATAAAATCAGTTTAATACGGTGAGTAGTCTGCCATTCTTTCGTTGTGCAAAAAAAGTATCAGTTGCCAAAAGTAAAGCTAGCATGCAACATTTTGCAATAAATACAACAAATAGCAGCTTCATGATTGCAATTACGTCTGGCAGAAATCTGTACAATGTAGCAGAGATGTGCAATGAGACTTCCATGTACCAGTCTCTCTCTCTCCCTGCAATAAACAGATTGCCACAGCTGGCTGCTGCATCTCAAAATCCTGTTGTTATTCATGGACTTGCAATTGCACACCAGTCAAGTGAGTGATCATGCCTTTGTCCAACGCAGTATTATGCAGCACGTTATCACAATGCTGCACATCATCCACAGCAAATATTATAAGCATCACTCCCCAACTCCAATTAAATATTTGTTTCACAAATTGACTCAATAATAGTGCTTCTCCAGCGATATTCCTCACTTATTTTTCTTCACTGTGGTGTGAGTTTTCATTAACTGTGGATGCATGTGATATCCTCCAGTTGCTAAATTGCACCCTCCCTGAAACGGATGCAAAGATTGCAAAGGGTGATTAACCTGCACCCATTAATTACAATACAGGCAGCATGCCAGCTTAGTGCTGCCTTCTCACCTGAATGATCTCTGCATCCAACCAGCTCGAAAATCCCTGTTCATAGGCCGCATATGTCTTGAGAGAGCCTGCATTGTGAGTGGTTATCATAGCAAGCTAACATGCGCCTCTTAAGATGGAAGTGGATTGTGGCTAGAGTTAGCCTAGAGTTAGGTTGAAAGAATAAAGCAGGGAAAGAGTGAAAAATGGCATACTATGGGAAAGTATGCAGTATTTTTCAATACTGCATTCAAAGAGTGGAAAGCAGGAGAGAGAGAGACCTGTGTCTGTAGAGAGCTTGGAGAGACACATGGTCAAAAGTCAATAGCAACAAGTCGTGGTGGAGGCCAAGTGGTGAGGAGATGGATGGAGTGCCGCAAAAGGTTCATTGGCCTCAATAGCGGTGAGAGTCGGTGAATGTATCTTCAGATGCTATAAGCCACTATCTGTGCTCGTGGCCTCAGTTGGCTCCAATCCACCCCTCCATCACTCGCCTGTCAATAATCTCTGTCAGCCAGAACTCACACTTCACATTTGAAGCCTCAGCTCATTCTTAAGTGCTGAGCATGACTGCAAGCCTCACACCCACAATTCAGAACTTGCACATCATCAGCTATTCAACCATGATAGGCATATCACTCAAATTGGTTGCATGTCAGTTACTGGAACAATTCTATCTCTCAGGACAAGATAGAACACAACTTGAGGAAGCAGGAGATAAGTGAAGAGAACAGGCAAACTTTATATCCTGACACCTCCTACGATTGAGACTATGGTTTGCAGCAGGGCCAATCCTATGAACGATGATGGTATCCTCATATCTAATCCTCCTTCTTACATTCCAATTACTTCTCAATCCACGCTCTGTTCTGATATGCAAACTGCTGATGTGTGAATATGCATCTCACTCTTGCTCCCCAACGCCACCATGCCTCCAATGCAATACCATGGAGTCATAGAGGCTTATAGCATTGAAACAGGCCTTTCAGCTCAACTTGTCCATGCAGCCCAGTTTTTATCATTAAGTTAATCCCAATTGCTCACACTTGATCCATACCCCTCTATATCAATCTTACCTATGTAACTGTCTAAATGCTTTTTAAACGACAAAATTGTACCTGCTTCTACTACAAACTTTGGAGCTCATTCCAGACAGTCACCACCCTTTGTGTGAAAAAAATGCACAACCCTTTTGTATTTCTTCCTTCTCAGCTTAAACTTATACCCTCTAGTTTTAGACTCCCCTCTCTTTGGGAAAACATATTGACTTTCTAGCTGATCTATGCCCCTCATTATTTTATAGACCTCTATAAGATCACCTCTTAGCCTTCTGTACTCCAGAGAAAAAGTCCCAATCTATCCAACCTCTTCTTATAATCCAAACCATCAAGTTCCGGTAACATCCTAGTAAATTATTTCTGTATTCTTTCTAGATTAATAATATCCTTTCTATAATAGGGTGATTAGAACTATGCACAGTATCCCAAGTGTGGCTTTACCTATGTCTTGTACAACTTCAACAAAACATCCCAACTACTGTATTCAATGTTCTGATCAATGAAACCAAGTCTTCTTCACCACTTTGTCCACCTGTGACTCCACTTTGAAGAAGTTATGAACCTGGACTTCTAGTCTTTTTCTTCTATAACTATTCCCAATGCCCAACCATTAAGTGAGTAAGTCCTGCCCTGGTCCAATTAATCAAAATGCATCATCTCACATTTATCTAATCTAAGCTCCATCAACCCCCTGGTCCAATTGGATAAGGATCCTATTGAAATCTTAGAATATCTTTTTCACTGTCCACTATACCGCCAATCATAGTGTCATCTGCAAACTTACTAACCACGCCTCCTAAATTCTCATCCAAATTATTAATATAAATAACAAACAACTGTGGATCCAGCACCAATTCTGAGGCACATGCTGGCCACAGGTCTCCAGTTTGAAAAACAACCTTCTACAACCACCCTTTGTTTTCTGTGGTCAAGTCAATTTTGTATTCAATTGGCTACTTCACCCTGCATCTTGTGAAATTTAATGTTATGCAACAACTTACCATGTAGTGCCTTATCAAAAGCCTTGTTAAAGTCCATGTAGACAACATCAGCTGCACTGAATTCATCTACCTTCTTGGTTACCCCTTCAAAAAACTCAATCAAATTTGTCAGACATAATTTTTCCACTCAGAAAGCCATGCAGTCTATCCCTAATCTCTAAGTGCCTGTTATTCCTGTCACTCAGAATATCTTCTAACAACTTTCCCACTATAGATATTAGGTTCACCGGCCTGCCGTTCCCGGGTTTTTTTCTGCAGCCCTTTTTTAAACAAAGGTACAAAATTTGCCATCCTCCAATCTTCAGGCTCCTCACCTGTGGCTGTTGATAATTCAATATCTCTGCCAGGGGATTTGCAATTTCCTCCATAGCTTCCCACAATATCCTGGGATACACTTCATCAGGTCCTGGAGATTTATTCACCTTGATGCATCTCCAGTGCCCCCTTCTCTGTAATATATAATATTCCTCAAGCCATACACTTCTCAAGTTTCCCAACATCCATGCCTTTCTCAACAGTGAGAAATACTGGTGATAAATATTCATTTAGGATCTCACATATCTTTTATGCCTCTGCACATAGATTACTTTTTTGATCCTTAAGATGCCCTATTCTCTCTCTAGTTACTCCATTGCCTTTTATGTATTTGTAGAAGCTCTTTGGATTCTTCCTTGCCTTATTTGCTAAAGCAATCTCTTATCCCCTTTTTGTCCTCTTGATTTCTCTTTTAACTCTGATCCGATACCCTCTATACTTTTTGAGGAAGCCATGTGATTCCAGCTGCCCATGCATATCATATGCCTCCTTCTTTTTGACCAGGACCTTAATATCTCGGATCATCCAGAATTCCCTACTTCTACCAGCCTTACCCTACAGTCTAAAAGGAATATGCTTATTCCGAACCCTGGTTAACCCACTTTTCAAAGCCTCCCACTTAATATCTGTTCTGTTGTCTGCCAACAGATTCTCCTATGAACTTTTGAAAGTTCCTATCTAATGCCATCAAAATTAGCCTTGCCCCAATTTAGAATGTTAACTTTTGGGCCAGACCTATCGTTTTCCATAGTTACTTTAAAACTAATGGAATTATGATCGCTGATCCCAAAATGATTCCTCACAAACACTTCTGTCACCTGTCCTTCCTTATTTCCTAAGAGGAGATTATGTTTTGCTCCCTCTCTATTCAGACCATCTGCATACTGAATGAGAAATTCTTCTTGAATACAGACAACATATTTCTCTTCATCCAAGTCTCTAATACTTCGGCTGCCCCACTCAATGTTGGGAAAGTTAAAGTTCCCTGCTATTACCAACTATTTTCCTTTGAGCTATCTGTAATCTGCTTACATGTTTGCTGCTCATTGCCGCTGACCATAATCTTATACTTGTGCCTCTTTTCCTTTCAGATACTCAAGAGAAACAAAGAGGCAGTAGAGCAACAACGCAGAAAGACTGTTGATGAAGACACAATGCCATTATTTGATTTGAGACTCACAGCCATCAGCTCAGATACTGACATGACTCTTCAAGGTACCTTAAAGGATAGATTAGAGACAGGTTCTGCGTATGGAATGACACTGTACACAGGTAGCTGTATCAGGACTAGAGGCGAGGATACTGCATGTTCCATATAAGGGATTCCACTATGTTGAATTATAATTAAATGCTTGAGAAACCTGCAATTCACTTCATCAGGCACCAACTGGGAACAGAGCGGGGAGCTCATTCTTCGCAGAGTGTGAGTAGTGGATAATTCAAATGCTGTTATTTCTATTGCAGCAAAAGCAGCTTTCAGCCAATATCTGAGCAAGGTCAGCTTTCTGCCACACAAATTCAGATTTTTGCCGCTATCGTTGAGATTGCCAGGACTCAGGGGGGCTTTCAAAGGTCACAGCAGTCCAGCAATCTGACCTCCATCAGATTACCAGGAGGTTTGAGATGTTGTGGAGGGTGTCAATGGCTTCGTGGAGTATGAATCTGATGTCTCCTCTCTCAGGAAGATAACATTTGATCTCCCACCACTGTCACTATACCACCAAATTACTGTGGATGCTGGAATCTGAAACCAGAAGAGAAAATCTCAGCAGGCCTGGCAGCATCTGTAAGGAGAGCAAAAGGCTGACATTTCAAGTCCAGATGACCCTTTGTCATCTGGACTCGAAAGATCAGGTTTTTCCTCTTCTTACTGATGCTGCCTGACTTGCGGACATTTTCTTCACCCTAGACTGTTATTACTGGCATTCTAGGCCCAGGGCTACTTAAGATTGTTCTTGAAGGCTATTTTAGTCTTCCCCAACCTTCTACCAGTCATGTTGCAGCCACAAGAGTTGCATTGTATAGGACAACTAGCACAGGCAAAAGGCACATAATAAAGTACAAAGAGAACAAGGAAGATTTCAGAACAGGAACAGGCCTTTCAGCCCTTCAAGCTCATGCCGATTAGGATGCCCTAACTAAACTAAAAAAAACCTTCTGCTCTTACTCAGTCTGTATCCCTCTATTTCCTCCTTATTCATGTAGCCATCCAGGTGCTTCTTAAATGTTGCTATTGTCTGCTACCGCCTCCTCTGGCAGCGTACTCCAGGCATCCATCACTCTTTGCATGAAAAACTTCTCCACACATCTCTTTAAATATGGTGCATTGAGACATAGAATTCCCTTCAGTGCAGAAGAGGCCCTTCGGCCCACTGAGCAAGTAGGCAGGAAAGGAATGCACAGTGATAATGATTTGCCTTTTAGGGGCAATGTGGAATGATTTGATTGACACATTTTGTTTTGTATGATTATTTCATGTTGATATTTATTTTTTGCAAATTAATGCAGTGAAAGTCAGGATGGGAGCTGAGATGTGTAACTATTGATGATGTAGAGATGCCGGCGTTGGACTGGGGTAAACACAGTAAGAGGTCTGACAACACCAATTTTAAATCCAACCGATTTATTTGATAGTAAACTTGCAAGCTTTCGGCTTTTGTAGCATTCTTCAGGCGAATGAGGTCAGACCAGAACACCTCATTCGCCTGAAGAATGCTACAAAAGCCGAAAGCTTGCAAGTTTACTATCAAATAAATCGGTTGGATTTAAAATTGGTGTTGCCAGACCTCTTACTGTAACTGTTGATGATCAGCGTTTGGAGTTACAATTACTGATATCACATTCAAATGAGCTCAGCCAGGGCATAAAGGGCAGTCTTGTTTGTGTCTTCCTTTTCTCTGCCACATCCTCGTGCTGCTTAAAATACAATCCAAGACAAATGCTGCTTCTCATGATAGTGTTGTTGAGCATCTAGCAGTGTACCACACATACTGTCCTGTGAATGACCAAGCTCCACCTGAGCAGCTCAGGCAGCGCCAATGTTGTTTCAGTACATCAGTGGTCTGTTCCATCACATTTCTGTGTGACAGTAATTATTTTTCTTTTGTATGTGTGCTGCATCTATGTGCATCGGCTTTCAGCCCAGTGACCAGCAGAATTCACTTGCTGCCCACTCTTTGGTGTGCCATGGTGGTTCATTGATGCAGGCACAGTGGACAGCTGCAAAATGATGGAGTCATGATGGGGCTTCCATGCTAGAGTACCATTGATCTGCTTGAGTCACTACTAATGTCACATATCAGCTGGTAAGTGGAGTTGAGGGAATGCAATCCTTCTGGTCTAGGATACAGTTCAGGACAGAGTTTAAAATGTATTTATTAGTGTCACAAAAAGACTTACAACAATACTGCAATGAAATTATTGTGAAAACCTCCTAGTCGCCTCACATTGACACCTGTTTGGATACAGTGAGGAAGAATTTAGCGTGGCCAATGCACCTAACCAGCACACCTTTTGGACTGTGGGACGAAACAGGAGCATCTGGAGGAAACACATGCAGACACGGAGAGAACGTGCAGATTCCGCACAGAGAGCGATTCAATGCCAGAATCAAACCTGGATCCCTGGCACTGTGAGTCAGTAGTTCTAACCACTGTGCCATTGTGCTGCTTGTGCAGTGAACATGTGATGCCTGCAAAGCTATGTTTTACCAGCCAATTGCACTCTTCACTATGCTTACACCAGCTGTTTTTGTCTAAGAAGAGAAAATGAGATGTAATTAGTTCTCTTTGAAGAGAGAGGGACTCAATAACTTCCTCTGTGCATTAGTGAAGGGAAAACTGCAAGATGCTGCTAATGTCTCAAGCAGGAGCAATGTTTTTGATTTGATTTATTATTGTCACATATGTTGAGATACAGTGAAAAGTGTTGTTTCTTGTGCACTATACAGACAAGGCATACCCTTCATAGAGTGCATAGATAAGAAGGAAAGGAGAGGATGCAAAATATGGTGTTGCAGTTACAGATACGGTGTAGAGTAAGATCTGCTTAATATATTGTCTATTCTTTCAGAAATCAGAGCACCCAGACAAAATACTGCAAACATGGAAAGAACATGCAAACTCCACACAGACAGTGACTTGAGGCCAGAATTGAACTTGGGATCACCGGAAGGATCCAGATAATTCACATTTCGTCGCCTCTGTCACCTTCACAACCACATGTGGTCCGTACCCCGCTCTGATGTTGCAGTTGTGGCTGTTTACTGAAATTTCTCACACATTTCATAGCATAATCAAGGGCTCCATGCACCCCAGACATACTCCCTTCCACTTACATGGGAAAAAGATACAAAAATCTGAGAATGCGTATCAACAGACATAAGAACAGCTTCTTCCCTGCTACCAAGGGAGTGTGATTGGCTACTAAAACATAGCTTTGCAGGCATCACATACCAATGGCACAGAAGGCACAGTGGCACAGCAATCAGCACAGTTGCCTCACATTCCAGTGATCCAAGTTTAATTCTGGCTTTGAGTTTGTGATTGCTCTTTTTGTGATCAGAACTCCCCACTCACCTGACGAAGAGGCAAAGCCCCGAACGCTGGTGGTGTTTGGTACCAAATAAATCTGTTGGACTTTAACCTGGTGTTGTGAGACTTCTTACTGAACTTGTGGTCAGCTGTGCAAGATTTAGAATGGGTTTGGAGCAGCAACCTCCAAAAACTAGTATTGGCTGGCATCACATACAGTCGGCTTTGCATACTTGCTGCTGACATACATAAACATCTGCACCACTATGGCCATCTAACCCACAATCACCTCGTCTCTCCATATGCTCTAAGGACACATCAAACACCCAGAATGAAAGCATTAATGAATCCAATTTGTTGTCCTAAATCTCAGACATTATTATAAATAAGAGAAGACGACATCATTCCTTGAGCCTACTCTGCCATTCAATATGATCATGGGAGATATTCTACCTTAATCTCACTTCTACATTGCTTCCCATATTTTTTTGATTTCCCCAGGAGTTCAAAATTTATCTCTCTTAGCCTTGAATTTATTCAATCATGAGGATCCACAACCCTCTTCGTAGAAAATTTCAAAGATTCACAACCCTCTGATCGAAGAAATTTATCTTCATCACAGTCTTAAATAATCATTCCCTTATTCTGAGAAAATGTCTCTATTTCTCAGATTCCTCAGTCAGGGGAAACAGCCTCTCAGTGTCTACCCTATCAAGCCCCTTCACAATCTTGCATGTTTCAACAAGGTCACCTTTTCTTCGAAACTCCAGAGATTATTGGTTATTAAGCCTTTCATCATAGGTCAATGCATGTATCCCAGGACCAGTCAAGTGAACCTCCACGGTACTGTGTCTGAGGCAAGTATATTCTTCCTTAGATATTGTTACAATCTCCATAGAGAGGAAGAATCGTTAAAAAGAAATTAAAACTTTTAGTTAGCAGCTAAATGGATGACAGTTCAAGATTTAATGGTTTAAGGGTTTTATTCTAACTAAATGTACTATTGACCAAATACTATTTTTGCAAGCAACTTATACTTTAAATTACAGAACAGAATTCTCCTTCTAACTTCTAAAACAACTGAAAAAAATAACATTTTATATGCAAATATCACTCTGTCCTTTAATTAAACATTCAATTCTCCTGGAAACAGTCCAGTGTTATCCTTAGCTTTCAAAGATTTACTTTCATTTTTCTCCTTCTCAGCCAAGTATCTTTTATCCCCAGCACTGTCCTTCACAAAGAGAGTTTCCCTGGAGATTCTCTAGCAGAAACTAGGCAAATCTTCCAGCTGTTTTAACTCTACGATTGTTGTCTTTTCAATCTGAGTGTGAGCTTCTACTTGATTTCCATATGGCAAACCACAGAGACTCCTATTACTCTCTTTCTCTTGGATCCCTCCAGGGGTCCCTCTCAAAATCCATCTCCACAGCAAGGCGAATTATATGGGCCTCATATCCAGGTAGAAATGTTGATTAGCTATCCTTGGGACCCCAAATCAATTATATCCTGAAATTAAATGGATAAAATATAACTGTTAGGAACCTAATGTTCTTATCAACTTTCTCATATTTTGTAGCCTACTAGTCTAACCACTGCAAGCACATATGCTGCTGCCATTTTCGTCAACCTTTGCACCTGCTTCCCAAAAAAGTAATCCAGGCCTTCCTTTGATGCTTTGATTAAGACAGAGTTCAGAATGGGTCAAATGATCGCTTTCATTTTATCCTAAATTAAAGACAAAGTTCCCCCAAATGTAACTATTTTACAAACTCATAATTGTAACAAAATGAGGGCAAAATTGTACAGGGTACAATTATAGAGATACCCTTATCCTTGGACACCAATCTCTTGCGGTACAGGTCACTTGCAACTTGTCTTACACAAGTCCCCCTTAGTCTCTTTGAACATCAACATTTACAAGTTCCATGACTTTTGGATTGATTGGGGAGGATTTTCAAGCTGCGTTCCCTGGTAATCCAGAAATTCCTACCCAAGATCAACGGGCCTTTGCATAGTCTGTTGCATTTTCTCACTTACTATGATTCCCATAGTGGGTGGGACAGGAAACTTACGCCTATTCTGATTTTCTATGGTCATTACTGAAGTGAATAACTTCATATTTGCCCAATTGATATCCATCTGTGATATTGTTATCCATTCACTTAACTGGTTTATATTAATACCATAGCCTTGGTATTGTTGGCCTCTCAGGCGGGTTTATGCCCCACCCTGCTACCAGCATAAATCCCCTGATGGACTCTGTGATGCAAAATATACGGAAAAAGAATGAGAAAACTCCCATGTTCTTATTTGTTAGGTACCTAGTTTTTGGGAGAAAATATCACACCATGTTTTAGCTGAAACAAGAAGCTAGATCCAGAAGTTCTAAAACCATTTCCAATAGATCCTACTTTTGCCAGTCGAGGAATGAGGGCAGAGCATGATTCACACGTGAGGGAAACATCAACCAAGCAGGACGTCTTGGAGTCAGACAAACCTCATCTTTGCTGGAGGGAGGGAGGGTCTTTGAGTTTTTGAGGCTAGAGATGACCAGAAACTTCCTGGTCCCCAGCGTTGGATTTAAGGGGTATCCCAAAGATGCATTGGGGAAATCCCTCTTGGAAATCCCCAGGTAAGTATTTACCTGGCAATTGTCCAGAAGCACTAACTTGCCCTTGCCAATTGCATTGCAATGGGAACCATCCAACAAAATGATTTAAATTGTTACCTTTGGATGGTTCTGCCAATATTATACCCATCGTTACTCAAAAAGAAGTTAGAAGACAAAGGAACATTTCCAATTTCAGCATAACTATCTGTAACACCTGCAAAATCCCCTCCAAGCCACTCACTATCCTGACTTGGAAACATATCACTGTTCTTTTGCAGTTGTTGAGTCACAATCCTGCAATTCCTTCCCAAATGGTATTGTGAGTCAACCCACAGAAAGTGGAATGCAGTGATTCAAGAGGCGGCTCAAGGGCAACTAGGGCTGGGCAATAAATGCCGGCTGCCAGCGATGCCCATGTCCCATGAATGAATAAAAAAATCAAACTAAAGAAAATGTGCATTTCCTTGCCCTGATTGTTCTGAGTGATCTTCTGATGGAGAAGCCTTCACGCAGGAATCAGTGCAGCAAATCTCGAGGGAGCAGTAAAGGAAATCTGCTCAGAAGGGGATCAGTTCAAAGGGAATTCTGCCCTGATGGTGGAATCTAGTCAAGTTGACTCGGTAGGGTTGCATTCAGGTGTTTGGTGGGGTGAGGGGGTGGCAATTGAATGGCGGGGGCCAGTCATGAATAAAAACAAAAATTATCCAAGTGAAGAGAAAATGTCTTTGAGAAGATGCATCATCTATGGGGATATTGGGCTAACAATAACCAGAGTGTGGCAGGAAAAGACAGAGAGTGCAAACTTAAGAGTTCATCAGCAGGATAGGGCCTAGTTGGGACTGTTGTTGATGCAGGCTCAATAAGCCAAATGGTCTCCTTCTGTATTATATGGATTCTGTGATTCTCAGTCATCTGAGATATGTTGACCCTCAGGTTAAATCACCACGAGTCAGTTCCCTCTTTCAAAAAAAGATCCTCTGTGACTGTGGTGACATTTACATTTCCTGACTGGCTAAATTCATTGCAATCAACAACTTGGACCATTTGCTGCCTGAGTTAATTGTCCAAAATAGCAGCAGGTTTGTGAGTATAAAAATAACGTGATTTGGTATTTTTAAGCAAGGTGCAAATTGAACTGATTGGGAGAAAGCAATCTTCAAACAGACTAGCTGCTCTCCTGTATTTGTGAATTAGTTTGCAGCCAAGCACATCTCCTTGGACAGTGCTTCATTCTGCAGCATGTTCAATGTGACAGTTGCTCTGCAGAAAAGTAGGCTAAGAACCATCTTCAGGTGCCATCTTATGTCCCATTTTGTTTTAGTCTTAATGACTGTTGAAAGATGACATGTGACAACTCACTTTAGGCATCAAGGAGATCCATAAGAAGTACTCTAATGTTTTTAATTTATCATTTATTTTAGTGAATTGTGTGCTTTTATTTATAAAAACATAGCAATAATGCAGCTTTATTCAGTGAAACAGGATAATGGGTATGATTACATCGAACATAAAGCACAGAAACAAGTCATTCAACCCAAGACATAGAACAACATTATTTTTATAACTATGAATCTGGATTGCAATGAATAGGTTCCAATTAAAAATTCAAATCCAAATGCTTGTCAATCATAGCTCTCGTTTGCAGTTCCAACATGGTCATTTCCATACTTACCAGCCAATTTCCCATAGCATTGCAAATAACATCAAGCACCGTCTTCAGGCAAAATTATGTTAGTGATGCAGAGATAATTGGACCAGAGCAGATACACATATTAAAGTCTTGGATTCTACCCTATATGGTGCCATTTCAATTCTATTACCCACTTATATTGTAGAAATTGTAAGTGGCATTCCCTCGAAGATAAATTTTGAAGCAGTTGGGCAGTGACGGCATGGGTGGTGGCACTAAACAGGCTCAAGGGTACCGGATGGGGACTCCACCACCTTCATCCCTCTGTCCTGATTAAGCCCAAGGTGGAATGCCTACTTAAAGGCCTCATCTTGCCTCAGTTGGATTTCATAGAAGAGAATCATAGAATCCCTACAGTACAGAAAGAGGCCATTCAGCTCATCAAGTCTGTACCGATGACACTCCCACCCTATCCCCATATCCCTACATATTTACCCACTAATCCTTCTAACCTATACAACTCAGGACACTAAGGGCAATTTTTAGCATGGCCAATCAAGCTAACCCGCACATCTTTGGACTGTGGGAAGAAACTGGAGCACCTGGAGGAAACCCCGGCAGACAAGAGGACAATGTGCAAACTCCACACCGTGATCCAAGCTGGGAATTAAACTCAGGTCCCTGAAGCTGTGAAGTAGCAGTGCTAAGCACTGTGCTACCGTGCTGTCCTAAATCAATGGCAGGCAGCACAGTCACCATGCAAAGAGCCTGAAATGAAGGCTTCACTGTGTTTATTAGTTGACCCCCAGGGGGGACGGGTGGATGGAGGGGCTTCTTCGTTATCAATTGCAAGGACCTGACATAGAAGGAGGCAAGGGACCTGCTGAGAAACAACCCCTGTAATTTCTCCTGATTCCCTTACCCCATGATGTAGCGATGCCGGCATTGGACTGGGATAAATACAATCGGGAGTCTCACAACACCAGGTTAGAGTCCAACCAGCTTATTTGGAAATAAACTGGTTGGTTCCTTAATCCACAGCAGTGACCCCCATCCCATCACCATTCACATGTGGCCTGGATCCCTCTGCTGGGTGCATTGCCGGAGCTGCTACCACTTCTCTGGTGATGTTGTCAGAGGGTGCAAAGTGGGGAATGGAGGGAGGAGGAGAGGGGGAGGAGTGCGTTGGGACATGGGGTGTGCAGTACAACAATATTTCAACCGCAGGGTTCTTGATCTTAGGAAAGCCCACTATTGACCCCTACTTAATATGACAGGCTTTCCCCAATTGTGGTGACTCTGGTCCCTCACTGGTGCTTCAGCTTCCCTCTCACCTAGATTAAATTTTGCTCTGCTTGTGTGAAGTGGCTATCCCCAGTGATATGACTGGAGCCACTTCACTGGACCAGAGTGTAATTACAATGTGACAACAGGCAAAATTCATTCAAAGTGGGGTTAGAGAAATTTATAATGGGAGAATTTGACAGGAAATGCATGCAGGTGCAGGATTCACAAAGCATGAAATAAAATTCAAAAGTATTTGTGCTCTTAAATGCAGGCTGTGCATGTTCTCAGTTACAATGAATTCCTTCTGTTATTTATTAAATTAAGCACGTTCACACAATTAAACATGCATAACAGCAATGGCTATATTTATATTCATTAAGCCAGGAGCAAACTGGCATTCTGAACTGCTCTCCAAAAATCACTGTGATTGTATTTCTGAGGTATGCTTCATGGATTCAACTGTAATCACAAATCAATGGGGAAAAATTAGTCCGATCATTTCAATTTCTAGATTGTAGAATTGCATTTCTTTGGAAAAAAGATTTAATTTGATCTTGTGTTCTTTGCAAGTTTTGCTATGTTGATATCATTGTAATTCATACTGTAAGCTGTAGAGGCCACTGTTGCTTTACAATTAAGTTCTTGTAGTGCAATTCAAAGGCTAAACTAGCTTGTTAAGCTGTTTACTAAAAATGCCTGGAACCATGTATATTAATTTGCCTTAATTTATTCTATGCTTAAAATAAAACTTTACATTTATTCCAGCTTGAATATATTGGGCTTTAGTGGCAGCAGAATTAAGAACCAATTAGACATTAATCACTTTAATCCTGAAGAACATAAATCATTAGTTAAGTGCATGGCCACTGTTCAGACATCTTTACATCCCAATCTCCTACTTTCAAAGGTCTTCCCCTGGTGCTACTGTTAATTTAAAGTTAACTCAGAGGATGCTTACGCAGCAGCACAAGATCAGAACAAACAGTAACAGTCATGTTATTAATAAAAATGATTGACTTCTGGCATCATCTTTATCTTTGTGTCCTCTGCTTTGTGTATTTTTCAGCATGTACAAAGGTCAAAATCCTGAATGAGAATAGGTTGTTAAGCCCTCAAACCTACTCCATCAGGAATCAATGTAGGATTATTTAATCATACGCTTCCCTCAAACAGTTCTTACTGACTCCTACTTCAGAAAATGTGAATTAACTACTCTGAAATAAAACAAAATCAAGCAATATTGTTAAATAAGGCTATAACTTTAACTTCCACCTTAACATAGTAATTCAAATACATTTTAAAATATCTATAAAACTCTTGTTTCATATGCATATTATTCTCTGGAACAAAATGTGTTTTCTAATCTCTTCTATTCTCACTGTCCCTCATACATAACTTGTTTTGGTGTACTTCATTGACACTTCCATTATTTTCAACAACTACATCATGGTGTGGCATGGTGGCATAGTGATTAGCACTGCTGCCTCACAGCGCCAGGGATCTGGGTTGGATTCTGCCTGTATGGAGTCTGCACATTCTCCCCATGTCTGCGTGGGTTTCCTTAGGTACTCTGATTTCCTCCCACAGTCTGAAAGATGTACTGGTTAGGTGCTTTGGCCATGTCAGATTCTCTCTCAGTGTACCAGAACACCACAACAGAGTATGGAGACATGGGTATTTTCACAGTAACTTCATTGCAGTGTTAATATAAGCTGAATTGAGACCCTAAGAAATTAACTATAAAAAATATATCAACTAAGAATTATTTTATTGAGCAATTTACGTGTTTTAAGATATTTTCTCTATAATTGATCTCACTATTGATTTATATAATATCAATATTAACGATTCTGGTTTCCAAGCTGGTGCCCCCCCCCCCCCCCCCCACCCCCAACAATCCATTTGCAGCCCAATATTAATTTCCTGACCAGCAATGACCCTCCCTGAGCATTGCTTTCAGAATATGATCAGTAAACAAAAATTCATTTCTCTTTTAATCTCTGCCGATGGACCCACTCCTGTTATCCATGTGTTTGATGCTGATTGCTTCTATATACCAACCTTATTTTAGCTATCTGTATGATTTGTTCCAGCAAAAATATAAAAGCTATAGATTTTTGTAATGTATAGTTCTTCAACTGGACTATTGTCAGAGCTCTGACACAAGGAACTGGAGACAATGCGACAGATTTCCAATGTAATGTCACTGTACATTCAATGCATGCTTGGTTGAGATCAGGAGCCCTCTCCTCTGTCAGTACTGGAAAGGAAAACAATTGATTTGGATAAATAACAAAGAAAACTACAGCACAGGAACACGCCCTTTAGCCCTCCAAGTCTGCACCGACCATGCTGCCTAAATGTACTAAAACCCCCTACCCTTCCAGGGAACATATTCCTCTATTCCCATCCATGCATTTGCCAAAACCCCTTAAAAGTCAGAATTTGATTTGATTTATTATCACCACGTGCATTGGGACACAGTGAAAAGTATTATTGCTTGTGCACTATATAGACAAAGCATACCGTACACAGAGAGGGAACAAAATATAACACTAAAGTCATAGCAAGGGTGTAGAAAACACAAAATACAAGGTAGTTCCAATCAAAAACCTGAAGTAGCCACACCACAATGTTCCCATCACTTGTGATAGTGGCAATGAATGAAACAGGAATGGGTAATTCTGCAACGGCAGAGCAATCTACTGTGATGGTTCACTACCAAGGTGGGAAAGGCAAACATCTACCTCATGTGCCAGATTCAAGCAACTGTTGTGAAAATGTTGGGTGGACAGATTAAATTGGATTCATCTGAAAGTTGAGTTCGCCAGCAGAAAAGCTTCTCTGTTGTTTTAAACCAATGTTGTGAAACAAAAGCTATCCAAATGCAGCCTTTCACCTAAAATTGCAGCTTTTCTTCATTCACTGGATATAAGCATCATCGGCAAGCCCAACATTTCTTGTCCATCCTAAATTATCCTTGAGAAGGAGGTGGTGAGCTGCATTCTTGGTCCACTGTAACCTTTGTGGTGTAAGTACACCCACAGTGCTGTTAGCAAAGGAGTTCCAGGAATTTGATCCAATGGCTGTGAGGGAATAGAGATAAAGTTCCTTATAGGATGAGGTGTGGCTCGGAGGGGAAGCGGCAGTGTTTCCATATACCTATTGCCCTGATTTCTCTAGGTGATAGTGAGCATGGGTGTGGATGGTTTGATGGGTTGCTGTAATTTATCTTATAGATGGTACACATTATTGTCACTATTTTATAGAATAATTAATCACAGCAAAATTACTGACAAGGAAAAATTCTGTTCCAGAGGCTGAAAAAAGTAAACTGGTGTATTAACAACAATAGGGAAACCAATCTTTCCAAAGAATAGCTCCGAAATACTGTCCACAGAGAATGGTCATTCATCATTAAAAACAATCCAAGTACCTGAATCCCCCCAGACGATTGCTGACAATATAACAAACATATTATAATGATTTCAATCAGGCCATTGAGGTTGGCCTATTGGAGTGTGAATTCCCTGATTAAGGATCCAACTGATGGAGCAATCAGAGCGTCTTTGCCTTGTGTGCGTACCGGGAGTGTCAGTTCCTCTGGCACCTCCAGAGATAGACTGCTAAACACCAACAGTCTGTGAACTGCTGTTAGACTTTGTAAATAAAGGCATTTTAGTGAAGTGACTTCTGCCTCCAAACATTTACTACATGTATTCACTTTCTAACATTGTTGTGAATTCAGATCTTAGATAGCTTCTTATATTTGGAGCTGCCAGTTGCTCCCATAAGTGGTATAAAACTTCTTTATGGAAGTTAATTTATCCACTGCTGTGCTTATTCACATAACAAAGTGACTAGGGTTGTAACAATGGAACCCCATTGTGACCCAAATTGGACATTTATACCTTTGGCATGTACCTTTCTTTCAATTGCCTAGAAGGCAGACTGTGCTCTTGGTGGACAAGATTTAATACGTTAAGCAGCTTTACATTTCATTGAAGAAATGTACAAAATAAGATATGCTTGAATTCACATCTTTTCATCAATACAACTTGTCTTCATGGAAAACATAAAAGTAATGCATATACTCTGCTTCGGTGAGTCATCTTGTTTGACTTGAAGCTAATTTACTAACTCTTCGCCTCCTGTGTTTTGATCATCCTACAGCCTATTGCTATCTAACTGACCCACGTTGTCAAAAGTTCTTAATTGGAATTCATCATTACAACATTCAGAAGAGCTTGTCATCCTAATATTTCCATTAAGCCACAGCTCATTTTAACAAATTAAATTCTGCCATTTCTAGACACCACACTATTATACAGGCCATAGATTTATTTGCATCGTGCCCCAAATTTATTCTCACCAACAAGTAAATGGGAAAAAAAAGTGAAACCAGAGTTTTGTGTTTCACAATATAATTTGAAATCTTTACGTTGAAAATTTATGAATGCATAAAGGATACCAAACAGCATTCAGTTTATTCACAACTCACTAATATCAAGAAATAAAAACTGCAAAGCACAGATTTTAACCCAAGAACATATGAATTTCAGCTTTTGGCTGGAAACAGCAGCATATATCAACAACACGGTATTTAAAATATTAACAAAAATAGAAAATGCTGAAAAGCCTCAGCTGGTCTGATAGCATCTGTGGTGAAAGAAATGAGCCAATGCTTTGAATTTAGCCAGAACTGCATGATGAAAGGTCATCCAGACTCAAAATGTTGATTCTAATCATTCTCCGCAGATGCTGTAGGACCTGCTGAGATTTTCCAGCATTTTCTATTTTTGTTTCAGATTCCAGCATCCCCAGTATTTGACTTAAATAAAATATTATTTTATTTAAAAAATAATTGTTGGTCAGAAGCATATTGGAGCATTGTAAGTGAGTCTATTAGTGGCATAGAGGTTAGCACTGATGCCTCACAACCTAAGGGGCCGGGTTTGATTCCGGGCTTGGGTCACTGTCTAAGTGGAATTTGCATATTCTTTCCGAGTCTATATGGGTTTCCTCTGGGTGCTCTAGTTTCTTCCCACATGCCAAAGATGTTCAGGTTCGGTTGATTGGTCATGTTAAGTTGCCCCTTAATGTCCTGGACGTGTAGGTTATAGAGATTAGTGGCGTGATAGGGAAAGGGCCTGGGTTGATTGTTGTTGGTGCAGACTTGATGGGTCAAATGGCCTTCTTCTGCACTGTAAGGTTTTTATGATTCCATGATAAGCATGATGAAATGCAAGAGTGAAGTTTGAGCCGTTTGTTAACATCGTTTGAACTTCATGATTGTGTTATCACGCTTCCAATTTATGTAATATGTATACATTTTAATTGCTTCATTCTCAGTGTTACAGGAGGACATTTCCTATTTTTTGTCCATTAAGTGGATAATTCACCATTGTGACTGTTGTATCAGAAGATAGAGAGAGGACGGTGATTGAAAATAAGTGAACAACAATAATCATGGGTTCAAACACAATGGGATAAAATGCAGAGATGACATTATGACAGAAGAGGAGAATCTTGTTATGGTTTATGTGGTGCAATGCAACAGAAAAGTGCAGAATTAGGAGAGAGTACATTATGAACTGAATCAGCATTGAATGATACAATAAAATGCTTTAAATCTAGATTTGATTCAGAACTCTTGGAGATATGATAAATTACAAAATTAGAACAGACATAGTTAACATATCTTTCCAATCCTTTAATTTTCTCTCATGATTAATATTTGTAATCTTGAGGAGCAGTTGTTTGAAATTTTTGTGAAGAGAGTTAGAGGGCCCGATTTCACCATTTTCATTCTAAGTGCTCAATCTGGGCGTAATTCAGATCCGAGTTGGAAATCTGTTCTCAGGTGCCTCCATACGCAGTTAGCTTGAAAAAAAGAATCGCGGGCTTGACTCATGCTGTGAGTGAGGTTAGTGTGGCCAAAAACGATGGGAGCTCTGAATTGCACACACGCAGTTGGAAAAAGATTGAAGAAGTGTGCCTGTGTCAGATCATTCCCGAGCTGCAGAAAGCGACCCCGGAGCGAAAAGCAGGAGCAATGGCACCCACGCACATCACAGTCCCCCTTATCCACCCACCACCCTGAGGAACATCTGACCCGCCTCCTCCCTTCTCCCCATCACCAGACAACGAGCAACCCTACCTGCCACTCCCCCCCCCCCCCCCCGAGATACAACTGACTCCCCGCCTCCGTTCCACCTCAAACCAGACAACAACCTGGCTTCATTCTCCTCTCCACCATAGCCAAAGGATGATCTGACCCTCCTCTTTCCCCCATCACCAATATGAATCAGAGGGCCCTATTTTGCCATTGCGGGCACGAAAATGTGGTAAAGTCAGGTGAGGCTGTTAACGCGATCCGTGCCCACATCCACACAGATTACCACTTTACTGAAACCTGGGAGTGGGGCAATCCACTTTGTGCCCAAAACGGGCACAACGATGATTTAAATGCATTTGCGTACACTTCAATTGAATTAATGAACTGCTCGTCCAACTTTATCAGCATTTTCCCTTTTAACTCTGCTTCGCCAATCTAGAACTACTCCGAAACGAATCTGCTGAATAAAAGTCTGAATTGGGTGCTCCAGCTGCTGAAGAGCGAATTCGGAGCTTCCAATGGCTCTCTGACTTAGATCAGTGGTGGGGGGAAGTGGGAGATGGGTCAGATCATTCTCTGGTTGAGGGGGACAGGAATGAGACCAGATCGTTGTCTGTTTGGGAGGGAGGAGGAAGAAGGAGGAGATGGGTCAGATGTGTCTGTGGTTGGGGAGGGCGGTGTGAGACAGCTGATCATTGTCTGCTGGTGGGAGGAGGGCCGATCGTTGTCTGCTGGAGGGGAGAGGGCCAATCAGTGTCTGGTGGTGGGGGGGAGGGCCGATCGTTGTCTGCTGGAGGGGAGAGGGCCAATCAGTGTCTGGTAGTGGGGGGGAGGGCCGACTGTTGTCTGATGGTGGGTGGGAGGAGGAGGTGAGTCAGGTGTTCCTCTGGGGAATGAACTGCCAGCCCAACTTTATCAGCATTAGTTAGTGAAGCCAGATCATTGTCTGGGGGAAGAGAAGAGAGAGGCAGATCAGATGTCTGATGGAGAAAGGGGAGGCCTGGGAGTTGGGCGGCAGGTGGATCTCTGGTGGAGTGGTGGGATCTATTACCACTCTGTGGGTGATCGGTGGGGGAATGGGTGGATAAGGGGAACAGCGATGTGTGTGCGTAGCAGGCTGGGTGAATAAGGGGGACAGTGATGTTTATGGGGGCCATCACTCCTGCTTTTCATTCCCGGGCCACTTTCTCTGCTTTCTGTGGCCTGGGAATGATCTGACATTGGCACGCTTTTTCAATTTTTTTTAAACAGCGCATGTGCAGTTCAGAGCTCCAATCATTTTGTCCACGCTAAGCCCCGCCCACAGGGACCTGCAATTTCTTTTTCAAGCTGAGAGCGTACGGGGGTGCCTGAAAGCAAATTTCTAAGTTGGACCTGAATTACGCCCCGATTCAGCGTTTAGAATGAAAATAGTAAAATTGGGCCCAGAGAGCTGTTAGGAGCTCTGAACTCACTTTCTCAGCAGCTGGATCCCCAATTCAGACTTCTATTCAGCAGGTTCATTTTGGAGCGATTCTGGATCGGTGAATACGGTGGTAAGGAGAGAAATGCTGATAAAGTTGGGCTGGCAGTTCATTAATTTAATTGAAATGCATGCATTTAAATCGCTGTATTCCTGTTTTGGGCAGGAATTGGATTGCTACCATTCCCAGATTTTGGGAAAGTGGCAATCTGAGCAGATGCAGGCGTGGATCGCATTAATGAGCTCACACCCATGTTTTTGTGTCTGATTTTTGCAATGATAAAATCAGGCCCAGAGTTTCCAAATGAGGAAGAAATATGCTAGCATCTGGATTATGCAGAAAGCAACTTTATTTCTCACGCCCCCCCACCTCCCCCAAAATATTTCTTGTGGGGCTCCTACAGGCATAGAAACAGCCGAGTAATCAGATTGCAACATAAGGGTGGCATGGTGACACAGTGGTTTGCACTGCTGTCTCACAGCGTCAGGGACCCAAGTTCAAATCCAGTCTCGGTTAACAGTCTGTGTGGAATCTGAAGTGTGTTGTGTGTGTTCAAGGGTTTCCTCCCACAGTCAAAGATGTGCAGGCTAGTTGATTGGCCATCTTAATTCTCCTTAGTGTCAGGGAGATTAGCAGGGTAATTTCTTAGTGTTATGGGGATAGGGCCTGGGAGGGATTGCCGTCAGTGCGGGCTCAATAGGCTGAATGGCCTTTTTTTGCACTGTAGGGATTCTGTGATTTGATGCATTGTACACATTCTTCTTATTGTAACCAAGCCGCACAACACACATTTCTTGAAGGTGATGATAGTAGCCTAGAAGCAGCAAATATTGAGAGGCTTTTTTTAAATTCATTCGTGGGACGTGGACATCGCTAGTTGGTCAGCATATATTGTCCATCCCTGGTTGTCCTTGAGAAGGTGATGATGAGCTGCCTTCTTGAATCGCTGCAGTACAGCATTTTGACTCAGCAATTGTGAAGGAACAAAGATATACTTCCAAATCAGCATGGTGAGTGGCTTGGAGGGGAACTTGCAGGTGGTGGTATTCCCATTTATCTGCTGCTTTTGTCCTTCTAGATGGAATTGCTCATGGGTTTAGAAGGTGCTGTCTGAGGATCTTTGGTGAATTGCTGCAGTGCATCTTGTAGAGAGCACACACCGTTGCTACTGAGCGCCGGTGGTGGAGGAATTGAATGCTGGTGGACGTGGTATCAGTCAAACAGGCTGCTTTTTCCTGGATGGTGTCAAACTTCTTGAGTATTGTTGGAGCTGCGCACATCCAAGCAGGTGGAGAGTATTCCATCACATTCTTGTCTTGTGCCTTGTAGATGATAGATAGGCTTTGGGGAGTCAGGATGTGAGTTACTCACCACAGTATTACTCACCTCTGACTGCTTTTGTAATCACTTTGTTTATGTGGTGAGTTCAGTTGAATTTCTGATCAATGGTAACCCCAAGGTGGGGGATTCAGTGACGGTTACATCATTGAATGTCAAAAGACAGTAGTTATAGTTTCTCTTATCAGTGATGGGCCTTGCCTGGCATTTGTGTGGCACCAGTTACTTGCTCATTGTCAGCCCAAGCCTGAATATTGTCCAGATCTTGTTGCATTTAAACATTGACTGCTTCAATATCTGAGGAGTCATGAACGGTGCTGAACATTGTGTAACCATCCCCACTTCTGACCTTATGATAGGGGGAAGGTCATTGATGAAGCAGCTCAAGATTGTTGGGCCATCAATGACCTTCCCTGATAGTTTCTCTGCTATAAGGGAATTCTCGGTAGTTTCAATGCAGGATGACAACTGCAGAAATATCAGTCAAGGACAGCTGTATTATTCTTACAGCCATCTACTCCTGGGTCAGGAATGTAGAGTTGGGACATTCTCAGGCTCTGCAAACCCTGACGAGAGAGAACACACCCTAGAAGTTGAGATATTTGTTTTGGGGTAGTGGGGTTCTCTGGGAATTGGGCTTAGCAACCCACAACAAGTGCAGAGGCTGCCAATTATCGAGACAAGCTTGGTAGATAGCCTGTATCGGTGCCCCTGTGTTTTATCAAAGATTTTTAAAAAGGAATAATGTAAAGAACGGTTCTTCAGTCCTCATCCCCGACTCCCTCACCCACCACACATTCCCCATGCCCCAGTTGTACCAACCACTGCCAACACATGCCTTTTATACATCTCATATAGTCACCATGCCAACTCATTTAGTGTCAACCCATACCTCTCCACCCATTATTCTTTGTCCTTACACTTATCATGCTAGCTAACTCAGTATCAACCATTGGCAGACCACAGGAAGCATGCAATGGTTAAATGAATGAAGTTAAGTGTTTATTTCAGAGTTTTTAAAAAACCCACTCATTCATAATAAAAATCTATTCATTGTGTTTATCTTCCTCCAACTGTATGATTGATTATAACAATAAAACATTCTTTCTGATGCCTAATCCCTTGTAGAAATAAGCACTGTAATTTATAGTTCCACTTCAATAAATCTATAACCACTTGAAGCTATCAATTAAACTGCAAAATGGCAGGGATCTCGCTGTGACAATGATAATTTGTGAAATCCGTTATACAGCACAAATTCAATCATAATAGCTGTTAGGCTTAGGTCAACAGACAGAGTGAAATAGCAACCAATGATTTTTTTTTAAACCTTCACAAAGTTCTTTTCAAGAATTTGAAAGGGAGGAGTTTAGAATGCTTTGACAGTTTAATAGATGCTTTTGACAGTTTTGACAGTTCCTCTTAACATTTCCTCTTGACAGTTCCAGTGAACTTATGCACATTTCTGTCCATTTTAGATATCCTCAAAAGGACAAATTACCTCTCCCAAAGGTGTCCCAGGGCAATATCTAAAGGTGTACCCTACCTCTTCAAAGGATCTTCAAAGCTTATACCTGCTCTTACCAGATGTAATCTCCTTCCATCATGTTTTCCAGTCCTGGCTAATGACAATTGGATACAACTGGAGATAAGGCCATTGCACCCATGAAATGCACATGTGTAAATCTTGGCCTAGATCCATTCCTGTCCCTGCGAAGATGGCACGTGCCATGTTCCTGGAACAGGACATTTGATTTTGGCCTCTTCCACCCTTTGCACATTGGTGAAAAACTGTCCATCATTCTAAAAATTCAAGCCTATGTATTTATTTTAGTTCCTAGGTAACAGCTACTGATAATGGTCAGGTACCACTTGAATACTGAATTCAAACCCTTCCTACCCCATGGATTATGAAGTTGATATATTGTCTAGGTAATGCCCTCTCATCTATTATCCTAATTCTTTTGTCAACAGTAGAAATGATGCAGATATTTTCCCCTAACAACACAGCACTGGTTGCTTACTTGGTACAACTGTATAGTTTAAACTGTCTAACATATCAGGTATCCTCAGCGGTGTATTGAAAACATCTCACAGCATATGTTGTAATTTCTCTTCAATGGGAAAGATTGTTCCTGCAAAGGGTAATAAACTTTGTCCTCTAGTAATGCAGATCCAGCAAAGGCAAGTACCCTCTGACACATGAAGATAAAGACCCAAATCTTCTGGTCTCTGGATTGTTGGAGATGGGACATTAGTTGTAAGTTGTGTGCCAGGGTCCAGCAGGAGTCCTGACACATATGTAAATACTGAAATTGCCTGGGAAGTTTAAATCTCCAAAAGCTAATTTAAGTTGCCTGGAACAGTTCATAAATGTCTTCATCCATGAATTGAGGATAGAGAATTAGGCCAAAACCTGAG
Organism: Sphyrna mokarran; assembly: GCA_024679065.1. Taxonomy (NCBI): domain Eukaryota; kingdom Metazoa; phylum Chordata; class Chondrichthyes; order Carcharhiniformes; family Carcharhinidae; genus Sphyrna; species Sphyrna mokarran. The sequence goes on from JAGIQG010000015.1 coordinate 43,125,845, forward strand.
AATTACCTCCATACTTACACAGGAAAAATTATATTGTCTAATACCTGGTTTGACTCAGTGATCAGTCAGCATATCAAAACTGAGGTCAACAATTCACCTCATCTGTGCCCCTATCACTCCAGACAATCCAACAACCTTTTCCCCGTCAAGTCCTACTACCCACCTGACTAATTGATGCCCTGATGAATTTCATGGCCATCCCCATTCCTCCACTGACCCCTGGATCATATTCGGACCACCCATCTATCCTCCTTGGTCATCCGGCTACTCCTCTAAACTGACTACTTCACAGCCTGTCTAGCCATCTCCCCCCGTCACCCACCTATCCACTTCACTCACCTACCCACTTCACCCACCTATCCACTTCACTCACCTACTACTTATTCATTCACCACTCATCCATTATCTCCCCCAGTCACTCACTCATTCACTCCCTCCCTGACATACCCATTCACTCACTCACCCATTCAGTCCTTCAATCTTCACTCACTAAACCTTCACTGAGAACATTACACAATTGAAGTGTGCAATTTGATGGCCTGATTTTCTGACTCACCCTTTCAGTGCCACATTACCAACAGAGCCACCGAGAACCGAAACTTCAAACGATTTTGATGTTTGGTCCTTTTCACAGAGTTTCGCTTCAACTTGTCAATATGTCAAATAGCTGCCTGTTGTCATCTCCACTGCATGGCTCTCCTTTAAGCTTACCGACCGAAAGAAAGCATTAAAAACACTGGTACAACCCAGCTTTGATATTGAAAAAATGAAAATTACTTGCATTTTTATAGTACTCATTATTATTGGAGGCAAAAATGAGACAAAGTTCTTCAGTTTGCAGCACCAACAGACACAAAATTATCACAAGAAGTTAGAGGTTATATTCTATACTATGAATCATTGCAACCATGAATTATTGAACTATGACAAAGAATGCTTGGGGACTGGGGAAGTCAAGGATACTGTATCAGTATAACCATTAAGAATGTACAATAAAATCCCTTCAGTTGATCTTGCTCTTAGTTCAATACTTTCCTGTTAATAACATTGCAAGCAAGAGAGATTAAATAAATGATCTCGTTTTTTTTTGCCATTTCACTGGCCGCCAAAAGCTTCAGCCTAAACTTTAGCTATGCATGATAAATCTCTAACATACAATTATGTGCTGGCTCACAATATAGGTGGCACAGTGACATGGTGGTTAGCATTGCTATCTCACAGAACCAGGGTTCAATTCCTGGTTTGGGTCACTGTCTGTGTGGAGTCTGCACATTCTCCCTGTGTCTACATGGGTTTCTTCCGGCTGCTCCAGTTTCCTTCCACAGTCCAAAAGACGGGTTGTTTAGGACCATTGTCCATGCTATATTCTCCCTTCTTGTATCCAAATCAGGGGCCAAAGTGTGGCGATTCGGGGATTTTCACAGTAACTTCACTGCAGTATTAATGTAAGCTTTCTTGTGACACTAACAAATAAAACTTTAAAAACACACTGAACCAAGAGGTCCAAGAACTGGATTTGCTCTACTTGGTGCAACCATGTGCTCAGCTGGAAGTACTGAGAAAGCTATAAATCACTACCTCCGTTTTAAAGCTCAGTTTTCACCACTGATTAATTGCTTTCTCGACCATGTCAGCTGCAAACCGACAAATCTTCAGCGTGTTAAACATCCATGGCTTAGTAAACTGCAATTAATAGAAGCAGACAAGGAGACGGAAAAGATTTCCTGTTACTGTCAATGCAACTTATCAGTCAAATGTGTGGTTAGGCAGTACAGTATGAAGTGACAGACTGTGACGCAGTTTCCCCACAGAAGAGCTTTAAAGAAAAACATCATTTAAAAACATGTGCAGCGTCTTCGATTCCAGTTCAGTGATTTCGGCTCACAGTGTTGATTGCAAAGAACTGCAAACTCTTGGTTCAGAGCAATCAAAAAAGAATATGTTAATCACGCGGGTGACTCTAAGCTGAAAGTCAAAAACTAAAGCAAAATACTGCAGATGCTGGAAAGCTGAAATAAAAAGAGAATGTGCTAGAAGCACTCAGCTGGTCCGCGGAAAGGGAAAACCATTTCAGTTGGGTGACCGTTCATCACATTTGATTCTGTGCCTTGGCTCCTTTTACATGCTAGACTTGCTGCCCTGCTGATCTAATCTCCACAGCCCATAACCCGTCCAACAGCAACACAACAGGAAAAATCTGACCACTTTCAAATTTTAAGTTTTAATTTTATTTGTTCGTTCAGCACTTAAGGGGTTCTCTGATTCAATAGATTTTATCATCGCATTGTACTCGTTTCTGGGCGCAAAAACTTGGTAAAGTCAGGCATGAGGCAAGTAGCACGATCCATGTCTGCCTCTGCACTGGTTCTCCCTTTCCCATGGCCCAAAAATGGCTGTGATCGGGATTGCACCCCAAATGGGTGCAATGATCATTTAAATGCATTTCAATTGACTTCAAGGGCTGCATGCCCAACCTTACTGGCACTTCCCCTTTTACCACTATGTTCACCCATTCAGAGAATCGGCGCGAAACAGACATGCCCCATATAAACCTGATTCAGACTCTCCAGTTAGTGAGGAGGTAAGTGCCAAGCATCTGATGGCTCTCTGCTTAGAGTCCATGGTGGCTGCTGGAGAGGGGGAGGTGGTTCCACTGCTACTCTGTCTGAAATCAGTGGAGAGGAAAGGGAGGGTTCACTGCTAATGGAGCAATGGAGGGGAAGAGGAGGAACGAATCACTCTGCCTGAGATCGATACAGGATAAGGAAGTTTGCTGCCACTCTGCCTAAGATCAATGGGGAAGGAACGGGGAGGGTGGATCACTCTGCCTGAGATCAGAAGGGGTGTAAGGTGGGGACGGTCTCACGAGCTGTCTGAGTGGTGGGAGGTGCGTGGGAAGATAAGAGGGTCAGTAATGTCGTTAGGGTGGGGCAATATCTGTGGGAGCCTGTCCAGTCTGGGCGTGGGGTGGCAGGGGAGCAGCATTCTTTTACTTTATTGCTGCACATGCAAGTTGGAGGTGCCAATCGGAGCTGCAGAATTTCAGGTGCATTTAGCCCTGCCCACAAGCTTGTGCAGAGCAATTCAGGATCACTGATATTTTTGCAGGCGGAGTGCATATGTACTTGAAAATGGGTCTAAAAGTCAGCTCTGAAACACTCCCAGTTTTAAGTTCACCCAGCATTTAGAATCAAAATGGTAAAATAGGACTCTTGGTTTTCTGAGCAATTGGTGAGCGATAGCAAACCATAGTTCATCTCCCAAGAATTTGAGATCGTCGTGAAAGAGAATAGGATATGACATTTTGGCTGGAATTCTACTGCCTCACTCACCATGGAATCGGAGTGGGCGAGGGGCGGACAATGGAAATATTCATTGCCCTCAAGAGGGACTTTCTGGTCTCACTCAAACGCAGCCGTAAAGTTTGCCTATTAGGTTTGCACAGTGCTCTGATGAAGCACACTTTAAAGGAACCAGAGAACAAAATTTAATGAACAGATGTCTGGAATTCCTGTTTATTTATGGGAGGAATACTGCTCGCTCAAAAACAAAAGTTTCTCTAGCATTACTGAAGTGAAAATTATATATGGCATTTGACTTATTAAGACTACCAATGACAAAAGAAATTGATCAGAAGAAGCAACAAGTTCACATCAGATGGCAGGAAAACAAAGTGAAACATCATGCCTTTTGTCTTGGGCAAGATGTTCTGGTGAGTAATTATACTGAGGAGAAAAGTGGGTTTCTGCCACAATCATTGCACGGATTGGAACTTTCTCATATATGGATGGACCTAAAATTATGACATCTGAAGGAAATGTGCAGACCAAATGTTGTCAGGGAGAACTGATCCATTAGAGATAGAACACACAATGAGTCCTAATCCAACTGGACCAAGTTCCAACCTGAAACATCTCGAAAACATGACAGTTGCAGAGCTGATTGGAAGAGACACCTTCTCAGTTGTAGATCAAGAATGGAGTCAACATCCAGTCACAATGTCGATATTGTTTGAAACATCCACTGACGGCATTCACATCAAGCCAAATACACCAAAGGTTACAGCAAGTGCAAAGAAGCAGATGTTTGCTGGTAACCATTTAGAGAACAGCAACCTCCAAATTATAGACTGTTGTTGTTAATTGATATACTTGTTTAATGTATTGGGGTGTTTGATTCCAAGGCGGAGGGAAGTCTGTGTGTTCATAGTGTTTATAGTGATTTCTTATCAGCAGCATTGAAGGTTAACAGAGCACTTTAAGATAATACAAAGCACAACAACAGTGGAGGTGATGTCATTGATTGTTTGCGCAGAGTAAGATCACAGCCTGCACTGGACACATTTCTTTAATGAATCTCTTTAGTTTATTGAACTTACTACCATCGATCCTGCAAACACAACAGGGAACAAAATAGAAGGGCGAGAAACTAAGTCATGGCAATCCACCCAAAGGAAATAATAGCTGAGCTAGAAAATCATGCTCAGACAATAAATAAACTAACAAAGGAGGACTGGAAGACCATTGGAGCTGATGGCCCCAGGAAACAGCCATTATCCAAACAAACATCAACCACAGATAAAGAGAAATGAACTTTGTCACATATATATCAACATGGGAGCAAGACACACCACACCTAAATAGGCTCTGTTATTTCAGCTGTGAAAAAAATCATTGCGATGAATGGCTTTATTCGGAACAAAGCAGGAACCAGATTCAAAGGTGTTAAAAACTGACCATCCAACCAGAAAATATGTTTTGATATTTTTGATTTATTTTTATATTGAAAAGTCCAAGACAATGGATGCTTAAAACTGCAATCATCAAGGAGAATCGGGAATGGTCAACCTGATTCACGGATCTACAGTTGGAATGATCAATTGTGTGGGGAGTTGTTTCAGCCAGATACAAGGGATATTAGGGCTGAGGGTTTAAGATAGTTTAGGGGTAGTGACTAAACCCTGGGGGTGTTTGAGTTGAACCGGTTAAGGTTTGGGCAGAAGCATGGGGTTTTACCTGTGATTTTTTTTAGTAGAGGCTTTTAATAATTAGTCACGGTTTTGAGGGTTGTGTGGCATCATGACGCTAGTTTAGAGCTCTTGCAGGAAGACATTAGGAGAGTTTATTGTTAATAAAAACATTTATGTTTGAGTCTGTGTCCATATAAGTTTGTCCTTTGCAAAAGTCTTAAGGTCAAGAAGTGACAGGAAGAGTAAACTGGAGCTTGCAACTCTCACACTTCCTGCCCAAGCAAAAACTGAAGCGGGAAATTCCATCAAAGGAATCGGATGATCACCTATGGAACTGCTTGGAGTCAGTGGACTAGTCAATATTTAAAAACTCTCTAACCAGCCTGAATGAGTATGCCACTAGAGTAACTGACTTCATTAGTAAGTGTATAGAAGACTGTATGCCAAAGAAGCAAATCTGTGTGTTCCCCAACTGGAAACCATGGATGAACAGATATCTACTGCTTGCTGAAGTCTAGGTATGAGGTGTTCAAGTCGGGCAACTTTGACGTACACAAGAAAGCCAGATACAATCTAAGGAGATCCACCAAAGCAGCCAAAAGACAGTATTGGACTAAGCTAGAGTTCCAGGCTAGCCACACTGATTCCTGGCAACTATGGCAAGGTCTGCAATACATAATAGGCAACAAGATGAAAGCATATAAAATCTTCAGTTCCAAAGCAACTCTTCACAACAGAGATGAAATAGAAAGGTTGAGAGCTTATGTTTTTAGACATCCAAACCACCAACCAGTCCTGGTTCCCCCCCTGCCGACACTATCATAAGAAAGCCCATCAACGCTTCTACTTTCTCAGAAGACTAAGGAAATCTGGCATGTCAGCTATGCCTCTCACCAACGTTTACAGATGCATCGTAGGAAGTATTCTTTCTGGTTCAATCACAGCTTGCTATAGCTCCTGCTTTGCCAAGACCGCAAGCAACTACAAAAGGACATGAATGTAGCCCAATCCATCATACAAGCCAGCCTCCTCATCCATTGACTCTGTCTACATTTTCCGCTGCTTCGACAAAGCAGCCAGTATTATTAAGGAGCCCACACATCAGGGACATTTTCTCTTCCATCTTCTTCCGTTGGGAGAAAGATACAAAAGTCTGAGGTCACATATCGACTGACTCAGAACAGCTTCCTCCCTGCTAATATCAGACTTTGGAATGGACTTACCTTGCATTAAGTTGATCTTTCTCTACACCCTAGCTAAGACTCTAACACTATATTTTGCAGTCTCTCATTTCCTTCTCTATGAACGGTATGTTTTGTCTGTATAGCATGCCAGAAACAATAATTTTCACTGCATGTTAATACATGTGACAATAATAAATCAAATCAAATCCAATCAAATCAGGGGACCCAGCTTTTCAGCACCTGTGTGCCATCAAGAATGCATTCATGTGGCTGTCAGCATCGAAGTACAAAGCACAGAAACTTACATTAACAGTTATGTGCATATGATATGACCACAGGCTGATGAATGTGCATATCACTGCAGAGTACCATAACAACAGCCACATTCTCTTTAGATTGTGACAATCTGTGTGGCAGCTCCTTTTGCTGAGTTCTTCTTACAGATAAAGGGTTAATCTGGTGCCAAAACTCAGTATGTTCAAGCATTAGGATGGCTGACAGATCGACTTGGACTGGGATTTCTGGAGAGGAAGTTAGATTCTGTTCAGGCCTGCCTGTCAGGTCACCAGCACTGGATACATTCCCCAATAGGCCAATGGTTGACAAGAAGGTAAAGGAAATGATGTCAATTAGAGCTGAGAATCCCTGATCAAAACTCTTTTCAGTTTGGATATTGAGACCTGCTTGGGAGGAATTTGAGTTCTTTGATTGTCAGGAAGCAGATATTGTTTCAAGCCATACAGATGACCTGCAGGCCATCCTCAAACCAAACTGTTAGCAACCTCCTTCTTGTATTCCACCAGCACCAAGACCCAGGGTGGAATTTTCCTAAAAAATGGAAAATATCAAGTTCTAATTGAAAAACAGTTTGTTTCTCCCCAGAAACACAACCAGGTTTTCAAAAAAGGCAGGAGGTGTTTTTTGTGCTATCAGTCTGGTGGGCTGGGGCCTGATGGTTAGATCCAAAGAGATTGGGATACTATTTTTAAAGTCTTTCCTAATCTCAAAATAAACTTAAAGAACAGCAGCCCCTCCCCAACCCCACCAACCATCCTCACAGATATCGAAATCCTCAGCAGAGCAGGGAAACACCTCCAGCTCTCAAACACAAAGGGTCAACATCACCCCATCACTGGAATGCATTGGAAACCCCTTCCCACCCCTTGCAAACACCATACAGTCATTATGGTGACCCTACCTTTCCCCTCCAAGCCTTTGCCAACATTAGGGCGTCACTCCCTCTCCCACTCTCAGTATCCCACTCCCTTTCCCCACCGACATGCAGACACGCTCCCCCCCCCCCCTCCCCCAACCACCCCTGCAACCCTGCCCCCAACATAATGGGAATCCCACGTAATGGGCTCGTAAGAGACCCCATCCCTGGCACTTCCCCTTGTGCCCTCCCTGGCAATGCAAGGATGCCAGGGGCAGTGCCAGGGTATAAATTTGATTGTGTCAGCAGGGAGGGTCTGCGAATATTACACTTGAAAATCTCACCAGCGCAAATCCTATTATAATTGCTTTGAGAGATTTAGCAGTCATAATGCAATTTATGCAATTGGAAAATGGGCCCAGGGAATCACATCCCATATATTTAAACCTTCATTGCAAATGATCCATTCTGAAAATGAACCTCTAGATTTTTCTGGGGAGGAGCCACCTGACTTTGACTTGTCAATCAACATTCCCTCTCACAATGCAGCATCCTAAAAGATCCCAGAAAGTACCTAAGGCCCAGAACAAAAATAAACAAAACACCATTAAAGCCTTTGAATCAGCAACAAAAGAATTTAAAGCAGAGAGCTAGGCAACAATGAAAAAAATGAAGCTGTTATAACTGCAGGGAACATGATTTAAAAAAAAATCCTTAAAAGTACATTCATATCACAGGATGATAGACATAGGATGAATTTTATGGCCTCTCTTGCCAGGTGGGCAAAATCTGCCCCAACAGGTTCAACCAACATTCAAGAGCAAACATTTAATAGTGATATGAGACAACTTTAGTTTTGAACCTGTAACCTCCAACACCCAATAATCATTTGTACATTGCTCAATGCACTCGGGATTACCACTATTCCCTCTATCTTTACATCAGGAACCAGAAATGCAACAGCAATTCTTATAACTATCTTGTTGTGCTTCTTTCCAAATGAATTATTAAGATACAAGTGTACTGAAATTGTATAAATCTCTTTCATACATGTTCAGTGTTTTGTTCTGATGTTTCCTATTTGTACAGCTTATATTCTTGATTATAGTGCCCTTTCGATGTCTTCCATCACAGCTGCTGAGTATCAGTACCTCTAAGGATTCAGTTCATTTCTGTTCTTTCTTCAGGTCAGTTTGGCTACCTCTTTATTCTCCCCAACTCACTCTATTGCTTCGAGATACAGAATCTTTAAGGCTTGATCCAGTGAGGACCCATGTATTGTAGATTGGATGACCCACTATGTTCTACCAATGGCTCTGCTCATTTTTCTCTGATATCAATAGAACAAAAGCCAATTGCAAGAAACTTGTGGGCAGGAATTTTCCAGTCACCCTTACCACAAAACCACACAATCCGACCCGAAGTCAATGGACCTTTGCATGGTCTGCTCCCTGCCTGTTACAATTCCCGTGATGGGAAAATTCCACCTTATGTATTAGTCAAGCTCCTAGGTTGGAGTTCATTTTTATGAATCTGTGGAGATGTAACTTGGTTTGGTGTGAACTTATCCAGCCTTTCCATTTGGGGAAGGCCACTTATATATTCTTCTCACTTAAGGGGCTGATGAACAACTTTCAGAAAGATAAGGTTTGGCATGAAAACAAATTGAATTTCAAAAATGTTGAGGTTTTAAGGAAAGAAGACAATTACTGAGCAATAGCAATATATTGTTGATATAAAAAAAGTAACTAGTGTGTGAGAAGATTACTGTATGTGGGTGCATGAATGAGTGTGAATGGAGGTGTGTGTACGTATTGGTGTGTGTTTGTAAGAGTGAATGAGAAACCTGAGTGAGAAAGAATGAGTGAGAAACTAGAGACTGGGTGTATGACAAACTCACACTCATCCTTACACACTCACTCAGTCTCTTGTAACTATCCACCCACACACATTCCCATTCACCCATTCCCACATGAATTCTCACCCACCCACTCCCACACGAACCCTCACCTACCCACTGCTACACACTTACTCATCCAGTCCCACACACATATCCACTCACCAACCCTCATACACACCTTCACCCATCCACTCCCACACACAAACTGATTCACTCACTGCCATCTACCCTGCACCTTAACTCACATCCTCAATTCTGCCCTTGTATTCTCACTCATTCTCACTATTGCTCACTTTGATCCTCACTAACTCCTTCCCTCCTCACTTACTCATTCCTAACCTCACTCACACACTCTCCCATCTACACTTACTCACCATCTTCCACCCATGCACATTCACTCATTCTCACTCTCACTCCTATCATTGCTCCCATCCACACACACACACATATTCACTCACTCCCTCCCGCATTTAGTCCCATTATCACTCACTCCCTCATTCACACACTCCCTCATTCACACACTCCTTCATTCACACACTCTCCCATTCTCGCACTCCCTCATACACACACTCTCCCATTCACACACTCCCTCATTCATACACTCTCCCATTCACACACTCTCCAATTCACACACTCCCTCATTCATACACTCTCCCATTCACACACTCCCTCATTCACACACTCCCTCATTCACACACTCTCCCATTCACACATCTCTTCACCTCTCCCATTCACACACTCCCCATTCACACACTCCCTCATTCACACACTCCCTCATTCACACACTCTCCCATTCACACACTCCTCATTCACACACTCTCCCATTCACACACTCCCTCATTCACACACTCTCCCATTCACACACTCTCCCATTCACACACTCTCCATTCACACACTCCCTCATTCACACACTCCCCAATTCACACACTCTCCATACACACTCCCTATTCACACACTCTCCCATTCACACACTCTCCCATTCACACACTCCCTCATTCACACACTCCCTTCACACACTCTCCCATTCACACACTCTCTCATTCACACACTCCCTCATTCACACACTCTCCCATTCACACACTCCCTCATTCACACACTCTCCCATTCACACACTCTCCCATTCACACACTCTCCCATTCACACACTCCCTCATTCACACACTCTCCCATTCACACACTCTCCCATTCACACACTCCCTCATTCACACACTCTCCCATTCACACACTCTCCCATTCACACACTCCCTCATTCACACACTCCCTCATTCACACACTCTCCCATTCACACACTCTCCCATTCACACACTCTCTCATTCACACACTCTCCCATTCACACACTCCTCCCATTCACACACTCCCTCATTCACACACTCTCCCATTCACACACTCCCTCATTACACACTCTCCCATCACACACTCCCTCATTCACACACTCCCTCATTCACACACTCTCCCATTCACACACTCTCCCATTCACTCACACCCCTATTCACACACTCCCCATTCACACACTCCCCATTCACACACTTCCCATTCACACACTCCCTCATTCACACACTCCCTCATTCACACACTCCCTCATTCACACACTCTCCCATTCACACACTCTCTCATTCACACACTCTCCCATTCACACACTCCCTCATTCACACACTCCCTCATTCACACACTCCCTCATTCACACACTCTCCCATTCACACACTCCCTCATTCACACACTCTCCCATTCACACACTCCCTCATTCACACACTCTCCCATTCACACACTCTCCCATTCACACACTCCCTCATTCACACACTCTCCCATTCACACACTCTCCCATTCACACACTCCCTCATTCACACACTCCTCGATTAATCCACTCTCCCCATTCACCAACTCCCTCATTCACACCATCCCTCTTCACCACTCTCCCATTCACACACCCTCCCTCATTCACACCTCTCTCCCATTCACACACTCCCTCATTCATACCCTCTTCCATTTCACACACTCCCCAAAATCATTCACACACTCTCCCATTCGACACACTCCCTCATTCACAACTCCCATTCACACACTCTCTCATTCACACACTCTTGTGGGCTCCTCATTCTCACGCCACACTTCGCCATTCACAACGCACCTCCCTCATTCCAAATACACTCCCTCTATTCTACACACTCCCCTCATTCACTACACTCCCTCATTCACACACTCTCCCATTCGCACACTCCCTCATTCCACACTCCCTCATTCACACACTCCCTCATTCACAGAGAAGAAGGAGGCACTCTCCCATTCACACACTCTCCGCATTCACAAACTCCTTCCCCTTCACACACTCCCTCATTCACACACTCTCCATTCCCACACTCCCCGTCATTCCACCTCTCCATTCACACACTCTCCCATTCCCAAACTCTACCCATCACTACACTCTCGTCATTCACACACATCTCTCATTCACACACTCTCCCATTCCACACTCCCTCATTCACACACTCTCCCATTCACACACTCTTCCCATTCAAACCTCCTCATTCACACACTCTCCCATTGCACAGCCCACCTTCCTCCCAATTCACACCTCCCTTCATTCCCACTCTCCCATTCACACACTCTCCCATTCACTACACTCTCCATTCACGACTACGCCCTCATTCACACACTCCTCCCATTCACACACTCTCCCATTCACCCAGTCACACACTCCTCATTACGCCCAGCTCCCTCATTCCAACACTCCCCATTCACACACTCCCTCTTCACACACTCCCCCATTCACACACTCTCCCATTCACACACTCCCCCATTCACACACTCTCCCATTCACACACTCCTCATTCCACACTCTCCCATTCACACACCCCTCATTCACACATCCTATTCACCACTCTCCCATTCACACATCCCTCATTCACACACTCCCTCATTCACACACTCTCCCATTCACACACTCTCCCATTCACACACTCCCTCATTCATACACTCTCCCATTCACACACTCCCTCACACACTCTCTTCACACACTCCCTCATTCACACACTCTCCCATTCACACACTCCCTCATTCACACACTCCTCATTCACACACTCTCCCATTCACACACTCCCTCATTCACACACTCTTTCATTCATATGCTCTCTTATTTATACACTCCCAGCTTCACTCAAATATTCACCCACACTCACATACCCATCCACATGCAAACTTGCCCACCCACTCTCACTCACTTACCTCATATATATTCACTCCCTCACTCCCATACTCCCTCACTCATTGTCATGCACAGCTACACACTTACTCACTCACTCACTCACTCCCACCAAGCCCTCTCTCTTTCCCTTACACACTGCACACTCACTCACTTCCTCACACTCATTCCCATCCTCCCCCTCACTCCTATCTGCACACTTGCTCACTCACTCCCACATATTCACCACAGAACTGCCTCTTCACAGGCCCTGACTTGAATTTGTCTACTGGACCCCAACTTGACCTAAGGCTCTGAGATCTCTTCTTGCTCAGCCTGCAGGTCCTGCCTCAACCTCAGCTTCTCTGACCCCAGTGTGACGTTGGCCTCCCAGAGTTGAATGTACCTGGTCCCCAGGCTCCAGACGCACCATTGCTTTACTTCCTTTGGTCGGGCAGCCCTCTCCACACTCACCAATGTGGTGTTTGCTGCTACTCCAATCAGGCACTGTTTCTCTTCCTTATTTGTTGCTGATCGGTTTACTAACCCGTCCCAGAGGCAAAAGAAATGGCCCATGATTGGAGGAGCTTCTCCAAGGAGTATCCTCTATTGAAAATCTCTTTGACAAGGGTTTTTAAAATTGGTGCAACTGGAGAGGGCTGAGGAAGGAAGAGGAACTCTTGGTGAACCTGCTCCTGAGCGTGGCCAAGCTCGCAATCAGCAGATCCAGACAATGGATGGTCAAGGTGGTTGCTCAACCACAGTCACATTCGCAGCTAGCTGTGCCTGGAGAGGGAGTTCACTTGGTGTCCACTAGCAGTGTCGAGGTGTTCAGTACTTGGTGGGAACTGCAGGGACTGGGGTGCCTTATTGACCATTTTAATCACATTTCACGCTCAATGTTTTAAGTTTCATTTATCTTTTGTTTTTGTTGAAGGGCGTAATGCATTGCCGTTTAACATTGCATTAGTTTGTTTGATGTAGTTCAATTTGTTTTTATACAAATAGTTGGAAACTGGTGCCAGTGGCCACATAGAGAGGCTTTGCAGACCATACTTTGGACAAGGGGCAGCACAGTGGTTAGCACTGCTGCCTCAACGCCAGGGATCTGGGTTCGATTCCCAGCTCAGGTCACAGTGCATGCGGAATTTGCACATTCTCCCCGTGTCTGCATGGGTTTCCTCCGGGTGCACCTGCTTCCTCCCATAATCTAAAGATGTGTGGGTCAGATAGATTTGGCCATGTGAAATTTCCCCTTAGTGTAAGGAGAACTAGCTAGGGTTCTCCTAATATTAATAATGATTAATAATCCTAATAATGATTAAGGAGGGAAGGGGATAGGGCCTGGGTGGGATTGTGGTTGGTGCGGACCATAAATGGCCACCTTCTGCACTATAGTATTCTATGTCAAAGCTTGGTTTAGTATTTATTCCTTGCTGTACTTAATGGGACACAAGAGAAATGTTATTTGAAGTAACGCAAAGCACAATATGAAACAGGATATGTTCATTCTTTTAGAAAATACATTAACAATTTCTCTGTACTGAAGGTCAGCTCACTACACTCCAAATGTTTCTGCATTCATCCACAAAACAGCTCATCCAGAAAACAGAATCTCACAAATTCTATGTTGGAAGATTTTTGGCACACCTATGCTATCAGAGAGAGGAAAACAGCTTTATTTTCAGCCAGTTTGCATTGTAACTCCCGGTTGTTAATCACAACAGTTGAAATGCACACCGAGTTGTGAACAAGCTGTTCCTCCCACATCAAAATGACATTTATCTCTTTCACTCCTGTTTTTCTCCCATTTTACAATGTCGCTGCTGAAGTGATACTGAAAAAAATAGATTATTAGCAGGCCGTAATTTTCACTCTGTGCCCACCATGATTATGAAAGTGAAAATTGTGATTTTTTAAAAGTTTTTTTACATTTTTATTATTGCCACAAGTAGGCTTATATTAGCTGCAATGAAGTTAAATATGAAAATCCCTGAGTTGCCTGTTTGAGAGAGAATTTAACATGGCCAATGCCTATTTAAGTACACTGAGAATTTAACATGGCCAATGAACCTAACCAGCGCATCTTTCAGAGGAAACTGGAACACCAGCAGACACAGGGAGAACATGCAAACTCTGCACAGACAGTGACCCAAGCCAGAATTGAACTTGGATCCCTGATACTGTGAGGCAGCAGTGCTAACCACTGTGCCACCATGCTGCCCCATGAAGCAAAAGAGATCGTCAAATCATTTTTATAACTGTGATCATTAGAGTTAATAGTCCTTACTTGTAGGCAATGATTTCATTAAATCAATGATACATTTGAAATAGATTCAGTAACTGTTCATAAAGTCAATAGAGGTTTACTGCATGGAAACAACTTGACCATGCTGCCCCTTTTTTAACTCCTAAGCTAATCCCAATTGCTTGTATTGAGCTTATATCCCTCTATACCTATCTTACCCATGTAACTGTCTAAACGCTTTTTAAAAGACGAGATTGTATCCACCTCTACTATTACCGCTGGTAGCTTGCTCCAGACACTCACCATCTTCTGTGTGAAAAAATTGCACTTTTATACCTCTTCCCTTTCACCTTAAACCTGGGCCCTCTAAATTTAGACTTCACTATTTTTGGGAAAAGATATTGAGTATCTAGCTGATTAATTCCCTTCATTAATCATCGACCTCTATAAGATCACCCCTAACCTTCTACATCCAGAGGACAAAGTCCCAACCTCTCCAGCTTCTCCTTATAACTCAAACCATCAAGTCCCAGTAGCATCCTAATAAATCTTTTCTGCACTTTTCCTAGTTTAATAATATCTTTTCTATAATAGGATGTTCTGAACTGTATGTAGTACTCCAAGTGTGGCCTTACCGATGTTTTGTATAACTTTAAAAAGATGTCCCAACTCCTGTATTCAATGCTCTGACCAATGAAACCAAGCATGCCGAATGCCTTAGAACATAGAGCATAGAAAAACTACAGCACAAACAGGCCCTTAGGCCCACAAGCTGTGCAGAACATATCTCTACCTACTAGGCTTACCTATAACCCTCAATCTTACTAAGTCCCATGTACTCATTCAGAAATTTCTTAAAAGAGCCTATCGAATCCGCCTCCACCACCACCGCTGGTAGCCGATTCCATGCACCCACCACCCTCTGAGTAAAAAACTTACATCTTTTCTGTACCTACTCCCCAGCACCCTAAACTTGTGTCCTCTTGTGGCAGCCATTTCAGCCCTGGAAAAAACCTCTGAGAATATCTTTCAACATCTTATACACCTCTATTAGGTCACTTCTCATCCTTCATCTCTCCAAGGAAAAAAGGCCGAGCTGTCTCAACCTATCCTCATAAGGCATGCCACCCAATCCAGGCAACATCCTTGTAAATCTCCTCTGCACTCTTTCAATAGCTTCCACATCCTTCCTGTAATGAGGTGACCAGAACTGAGCACAGTACTTCAAGTGGGGTCTGACCAGGATCTTATACAGCTGCAGCATTATCTTTCGACTCCTTCCTCACTACTCTATCCACCCGTGACTCCATCTTCAAGGAGCTATGAACCTGTATCCCTAAATCACTTTGTTCTACAACTGTCCCCATTGCCCTACAATTAATTAAATAATTCCTGCCCTGGTTTGATCGATCAAAATGCATCACCTTACATCTAAATTAAACTCCATCTGCCATTCGTCAGCCCACTGGCCCAAGATCCCTTCGCAATCCTAGATAACATTCAATTCTATCATTTTATCACAGTAATCTTGTTCAATAACTGAACAGGAGTCCTGATTGAAATTGAGTCAAATTTCATGATTTTTCTTGCATCAAATGAATAATTCAACTGGCGCCAGGAATCAAAGACTTTGAACTCCTGAAATAACTATAGATTCTGAAAGATAAACAAGGTCGGAAAGACCACTAGATCACTAATCTGTGATAACTGAGAGCTGCAGGAATGGCAGGGTTAAAATGACTGAGTTAGAGAGAAGACAGTCATGCAGGGATCTCATTCCCTCATATTATCAAATGCAACTATGCAAACAGACTTTCCCTCTACCATAAGGTCAGGAGTGGGTTGGTTACACAATGTTCAGCATCATTTGCAATTCCTCAGATGTTGAACCAGTTCATGTCCAAATGCAGCAACGTCTGGATGATATCCAGGCCCGGGCTAACAGGAGACAAGTAATATTCATGCTACACAAGTGCAAGGCAATATCTATATCCAACAAGAGAGTGTCTGACTGTGATAATAGTGCACAATTGATATATTTTATATTTAAGGGGAATGTTTTAAAATGTAGCTTTTTCTACAAGTAGTCAGTATAGCTAGAAGGGATACAGATCAGATACTGGGAGAACAAGATAATTATTCATTTTAGCTCTATAGTGTTTACATTGAATATTTATTTATAGATGAAGATTTCCCCTGGTTTTTTGATCAGATTGATTGACAGGGTTATATGATAATGTGTTTACTGAGAGGAGCTTGGTTTGTAGCAGAGAAAAGATATCTTTCAGTTCTGGCTGGTTAAAGACAGAAGTCTACAAGCTGATCTGAAACTCAAACCTTGCTGAAAATCTTCCAAATCGTTTACACTCCTTATAGCAACTATATTATAGTGTTCATGTAAGCCTATCTGTGAGAGTAATAAATAAACTTAAAGCATGTGTCTGAAGGAAAATGAATGCAGTTAAAAAGGAGATATTGAAGGCGAGAGCAAGTTCAGCAATGGGATGGGAGATGGCAACTAGTAAAAAATGGGATTAATTGGGCTATTGTTCAAGAATGAAGCATGTTGCCTACTGACTACTTTGTTAAGAGTTAACATTTGCCCCATTCTGTGCACCTCATGATTGAGTGGAAATCTAAAACTCGATTCAAACTGAATTAGAATTCAGAACCAAATTCTAATAAAATAACAGTGAAGATCTCAAGAATAAGGTCAAATTCAAAATCATAAAAATAAAACAAACCAAAGATAAAAAATCCTTCAAGTTGTTCAGTTGACCTTTAGCAAATATAGATTCTGTTTTTTTTAAGCATTAGCTCCATCTAAGCATAGATCAAACAAGAATCTAATATTAGCTGCAGCAGAGGATTTGCAACACTGGTGGATTTAACAGAACATTTCCACATTAATGGTGGGTTAAAGATTTTATTTTCTGTCAGATATTGTTGAAGTGCTTCCAATAGATGATGCCTTGAAATGGTAGTCTTGTGATAAATTTGACAGATATTAGTGGTCTTTTACCCTGTCGAGTATTTCCTTTCCTTTTAGTTCCATGAGCCCAAATTGAAATATATGATTGCTAATTTCCTGTTTGAGTGAAGAAAGTGTACAATAAATTCCCTGCTAAAAGAAATAATAATCTGGGAATATAAGGATAGATGTTCTAATTGTCAATGCCTGACTAATGGGGATACATGACGTATAATCAATTGGGAAAAGTGGAAGGAAATCCATCACAGAGGATTCCCATTTTGCCTTGACACCAGATCCCAAATTTTTGGTTCAGCTTTCTGCTGCCAGATTCCCACTTTAATTATACTTAAAACCAAACTTGAAAATGGGAATTAGATGTTCAGATAGCTTCCCAGTGTTTAGATTGCTATAGGTCTCAGTTATTAAGTTTAAATGTATTTAGTACTCACAAGTAGGCTTACATTAACATTGTAATGAAGTTACTGCGGATAGTCCAAACTTCCATCTCAATTCCACAACCTGAATGACGGTGACACTAAATGGGAGATTGTGACCAACTTCTTATTGATGTTCTGAGTACTCTCTCTGCAGATGTCCTACACTGGAGTTCTGATAGGGCATACAGCACAGCTTCCCCTACTCATTCAGTTATCATTCTGCTTGCTGGCCATTAATTGGTTGCATGACATTTATTTTGGCATTTTTAAAAAGCAAGGTGGTGTATGTTCCAGAAATGGCCAAAGCTTGCCCTTCTTGGCCACCTCTCTTCACCCTGTCCCTGTAGAAAAGCATAAAAATAATCCCCAAAGCTGTCTGATGCCCAGATTTAAAGGTGTTGCAAGGCCAGATACACCTAACAGACCAATGTCAGTAATTTTCTTCATCTGTCTCTTTCCAAGCAATGCTGTTCATTGGAAAAATGCCCTTGTTTCTAATTTATTCTAAGTGACCTTCACTTTGTTATTCATCAAATAGGGGCTGAAATTTTGTGCCACTCATTGCTTTGTCACAGACTTGTATTCTTGCCTCCATGCTTAGATGTCATCCACTGAGCTTCGGTGGATACCTCTTGATATAAATTTTGGAATGCTTAAATGTTTCAAAAATATCAGAAGCCGTTATAAGGAGTTGTTATAATGTGCCACTCAGTCGTTGTAAACGAGCCTTTTTGACTAATGAGTAAGTCTGGTGGAATCATTCTGTCTCAGCTGGATTATAACGACACCTAACATCCATTAGTTATCCAACAGGATAATCTATGGCATTCTTTAAGATTAAAAAAGTTGATTCTGAAGCTTCATGGTTATTCTGAAAGAGCACTTTGCTTGCCTCACCATTAAGCCTATGGCCATTGCTGGTCTTTGCTTGCCTCTCTCCTCCATTTCAGACTCCCATGTGGGCGTGAGGCCAATTGTTTTCTTTGTTCTTTCAGTTTTCGTTTTAGTTTTAGGGCGTTTTAGTTGAGTCAGGCAGTATGTTCGGTGCGGGCTTGGAAGACCAAAGAGCCTGTTACTGTATGGTAACTTTTTTTGTTCTTTGTTCTATCTGAGCCAGTGGAATTGATAAGGACCTGACCAACGAGATATGCCTTGCATCATGATTCTCTACCATTGGCCCATTGATCAATTTAGTGTGTTTCTCTGGACTTTCCAATCTGCCGACAATTTAGTGTGCACCTGAATTCAGGCTATTAGGCTAGGAGATCACTAACCACTCCCGTTCAAAATATATACCATAGCTGAATGTTAGAAGATGATGCTTCAAAATTGTTGTTCTGCCAATTATCACCTTGTTTCTTGGACAGATTGAAATGTTTAGATGAGTAACAAGTCACAGAACTAAAAACATAAAGTAACTCTGTGACATGTCTTTAGGGAAGCTGTATCAAATATTCAAAGTTTTTCTTTTATACTAGTACCTGTGGACAAAAAAGTAGGGCAGAATTTTATTGTCTTGTAATCCCGAAATCGTAAAATCCTGCCTGAGGTCAATGGACCATTCCATGGTCCGGCCCTTGCCCATTCCGAATTCCCATGATGGGAAGAGTGATAAAATATTCTGTATGATTCTATGATTCTTGCTGTTAAACGTGTGTGCAGCAAATTTGTTGCTGGAATCTAACTTTCAACTCTGGAAATAATAATGGTGCATGGACTGTTGTAAAATGAATACAGCATTGAAGCAATAACAGGACAAAAGGATCCATTGGACCTGTACTAACCCTGCTTTAGCCATCTATGATTAATCCTGTTGTCCTTATATAATCTATACCTTCCTCTTGATCAATGATAAATAACGATTGCTAACATAGAAAAAAAAGAGAGGCATGGATGTGAATATAGAAAGAGAGATAACCTGTGAACCACAAAGAGATGTGCAATCTAGTGTATGTGCAATGCTGTCAGTAGATCCTTAATGCATTCAGAGCATTGCAAAGCCACAGCAATTTATAGAATTGCAGAAAAAAATGTAAGATGAAAGGGATAAATGAAGAAAGGGACAGGATAAACACAAGATCAAATTGGATTTGCTGAGTTATCTGCTCTCAGCCAGATAAAATGTGTCCACAGATACCTTGTGGGATATTAATCCACCTTCCTGCTCTTGATCACTGATTAGCGGCTCATACCGTTAAACCTGTGTGCTGCTGCAGGTAAAGGCACAGTTATAAAGCTTCCTGAAGTTGTATAGTTGAATGATATTGTCAGGAAGAATGGCACTTGAACAGTTAATAAACAACTGCTGGCAGCTGTAAAACTATATTTTAGTCATGATGATCACAGTCAGAATTAAAGGGAGCAAACAAAGAAAAAATGGAAAATGATGTAAAGATTAGACTGAAAATACTGACTATTGAGCAGTAATGTACCATCCTAATATTTGGGTAAATAATATTAATATCATTTGAGTATACTATTATATTGAACGGAGATTCAAAGATTGACAATTCACCTTAGGTCGTGATATTTTCGATTTGATTTGATTTAATATTGTCACATGTATTAGTATACAATGAAAAGTATTGTTTCTTGCGCGCTATACAGACAAAACAAACTGTTCATAGAAAAGGAAGGAGAGAATGCGTTAATCACAGCTAGATATAAAGAAAGATCAATTTAGTGCAAGGTATGTCTATCCAAAAGTCTGATGGCAGTGGGGAAGAAGCTGCTCTTGAATCAATTGGTATGTGATCTCAGGCCTTTGTATCTTTTTCCGATGGAAGAAGGTGAAAGACAGAATGTCCAGGCTGCATGGGGTCCTTAATTGTGCCGGCCGCCTTTTTGAGGCAGTGGGAAGTGGAGACAGGTTCAATAGATGGGAGGCTGGTTTGCATGATGGATTGGATGTAAGCTTTAACTACCCATCAATTACCTACATTGGCAGAACAATACATATGTATTTGCAATTTCCTATACAAACAAGGTTTGTAGGTTTTAATCAAAAGTTAAACAAACAGATCACAGTACTCTCATCTAAATTTGGAAAAGTTTTTATGACTTAAATTATAACTGCAAAGTCAGTAAAACCCTAAAGCAATGCAAAGATGAAAGGCTGTATCAGAACAAATGGTCACAGAACTTAGACAGGGGGATTTCAAAATGTGTGATCTTCAATTCAAAGCTTGTAGTTGTTGATCTTTGAAATTGTTCCAAATAATGCTGGCACCTCAGAATAGAGCAATGAAGATGGTGGCAAACTTAAAATCTGCCTGCCACTGTATTCATATCGGAGTTGTTCAATAATCTGGCTACAAATTTTGTTTATTTCTAGTAACAGTAAAATGCTTTTGGCTGGAATGTTGCAGCCATTCACACCAATGGGATTTTCCCATCTCGCTACAGTCAATGGAGATTCGGCTGGGCACCAAATTCTCTAATCTTGCTGCAGCAGGAGCATTGCATGAATGGTCAGTAAGATCTCTTTGCTTTTGCTCGTCTAAATCTTCATAGAATCAGAATTAATTTAACATTTAGGACTTTTGTTTTGATATCAGGCGACTAAAATACTTTAGTAGTTAAAATTCAAATTTCATTCCCAACTGAAATGATAGATGGTTAAGTTATTTCGGGCAGCGGAAGAGAGTAGAAAAAATTATAATTGCCAGTGGATGCTGTCTCTTCCTTCATTTCTCAAATGCACCTTTGGCACAATGGTTAACACAGTTGCCTCACAGCTCCAGGCATAGGGATTCGATTCCTGGCTTGGGTCACTGGCTGTGCAGACTCTGCACATTCTCCCCTGTGTCTGTGTGGGTTTCCTCCGGGTGCTCAAGTTTCCTCCCACAGTGCAAAGGGTATGCTGGCTTGGTGCATTGGCCATACTAAATTCTCCCTCAGTGTACCCGAACAGGCACCAAAGTGTGGCCACTAGGAGATTTCCACAGTAACTTCATTGCAGTGTTAATGTAAGCTGACTTGTGACACTAATAAATAAACTTAAAAAAAACACTCTTGTGATAATAAAGCTGCTGCATTTGTATGATTCATGGGAATTGCCTGAAAGTTGAAGTGTCTTTCTGAGATATTGGAGTGAACGTTACAGTGAAGCATCAGGTCTATTTTCAGGTAAAAATTCCTGGCCAAAAAATTGGACTCATACATGTCAAAAGTTTGACAGCTTCTCTCATGATCAGTCAGAAAATCCTGAAGATAAGTTGGAATAGACAATACAAAGTGTTCAAGGTCATTCTAGAGTGGAGGAAACACTCTGTTTCACAGCAAAGTTTATTTGGAAAGTTTAATTGAACTTTTCATTATCTGCCGCTGAAGAATTCTGAGTAGGTTAAGTCAAGCATTTGCTCCACTCACTCTGAACATTTTTTGACAAATGGTTCCTTCAATAACATTAAGCTTATAACTTAAAATAGAAAAGACCTGGAGTGGGATTCTCTGATCTAGTCTGAATCCATCCCGCTGTAAGTGAGAATGGAGAATTTGGCAGGCACGGACAAGGTTGAAGGTTTCTAGTGCTAAAAGTCTTTTTCTGAGTAGTTGCCTCCATCAATATGGCAGAACTGTAGTGTGGCAGCCAAATGCTGATGAAGCAGATGATACGTTGTTTCAGAATAATTCCTGTTCCCCTGACAGTCAACACAATGAGAATCAATTACTAGCTCAATGACAGAAGACAGGCTCATCCCGTACTTTGCTGTAAAAAAAAAACTCAAAGTTTTACTTTCCACTAACAGTACTTCAGTGCATCAGTTAAAATGACTGAATCTTCGTCTATATTATTGTAACACAGCAATTTGTTCAAAACAAATGGACTAACTATTATATGAGGAGCAAGATATTGGATGGGCATCCTTAATATCATTGAAACCATTGGATCTGTGCTCCCACAAATCACAGATGTGGTAACATGTACGCTCTGTGAGGTGTTATGACATTGGGCTGAGAGGTTGCTATTTCAGGCGGCGCGGGCTCGTTGGGCCGAAGGGCTTGTTTCCCGTGCTGTTTTGTTCTTTGTTCTTTGTTCAGTAATATCTTGACACATCACCAAATGCTCCAAGTTTTGCTTGTTAAAAACTTGGCAGGAGGATGTTATCATACCACTGGTAATTTCACCAAGGATTGCAAATGCATTGTAGCTAGATTCAAAGTTTTTTGTTTGGCCAGATGGCTAACAGGCAAACTTCTGCAAAGTATGATGGGAGAAGTAGCCAACCTTACACAACACAAGGGCTGGAATCTTACCACTGTTCATGCCGATGGGATTTTCCCATCCTGCCTCAGTGAATGGGGAAGTCTCGGATGTACCTATATCTGAGGTCATCATTGCAGATGTCAAGGCAGCTTTCTCGAAGCTCCACCCATGGGAAGCAAATGGCCCAGTTGGGGGTACTCAGACGAGCATTTAGATTCTGTGTGGACCAGCTAAATAGGGTATTTACAAATATCTTCAATCTCTCTTTACAACAATCTGAAGTCCCTATCTGCTTCAAGAAAATGACTATCACCCGAGTACCAAAGAAAAGCCAGGCAGCATGTCCTAATGATTATTGTCCAGTGGCTCTGACAGCCATCATTATGAAGTTCTTCAAAAGGTTAGTCATGGCACAAATTAAGTCTAGCCTCCTACATTGCCTGGATCCGCTGCCATTCACCAATCACTGCAATAGGTCCACAGCAGACTCTAAATCTCTGGCCCTACATGGAACCCTGGAACACCTAGATAACAAAGACACCTATTCATAGACTACAACTCAGAATTCAATACCATTATTCCTACGAAATTCATCTCCAAATTACATGGCCTTGGGTTCAGCTCCTTTCTGATCCTGAGCTTCCAAACCCACAAACCACTATCAGTAAGAATACTAACAACACTTCTTCCACCGTCATCCTCAACACCAGTGTCTCAAAAGGCTGTGTCTTCAGTACCCTTCTATACTCCTTATGCACTGTTTGGCCAAATTCTCCTCCAACTTGATTTTCTACACCACTATAGTGGATTGGATCTCAAACAAGGACAAGATGGAATACAGGAAAGAGATCGAGAATCTGGTAAATGGTGCAATGACAATAATCTCTCCCCCAATGTCAAGAAAAAGATTGTTGTCAGTTTGAGGAAGCGTAGTGGAGAACATGTCCCTGTCTACATGAATGTGGACAAAGTAGAAATGTCAGAAGCTTCAAGTTGCTCAGTGTCCAGATCACCAACAACTTGTCCTGGTCGCTCCATGCCAATACTATCATTAAGAAAGACCACTAAGCCTCTACTTTCTCAAAAGACTAAGGAAATTTGGCATGTTAGCTACAACTCTAACCAAATTTTAATGATGCATCATACAATGCATTCTTTCTGGTTGTATCACAGCTTAGTATGGTTCTTGTTCTGTCCAAGACCAAAGAAACCACAAGAGTCATGAATGAAACCTGGTTCATCACTCAAACTAGCCTCCCATCCATTGACACTGTCCACACTTCCCACTGCGTCAGAGAAACAACCAGCATAATTAAGGACCCCATGCACTCTGCCTATATTCTCTTCTACCTTCTTCCGTTACGAAAAAGATATAAAATCTGAGGACATATACCAGTTGACTCAAGAATGGCTTCTTTGTTGATGCCATCAGACTTCTGAATAGAACTACCTCACATTAAGTTGATCTTTTTCTGTACCTTAGTTGTAATTGTAACATTCTGCACTCTCTCCTTCCCTTTCCTATATACAGTAAGCTTTGTCTGTAGAGCGCACAAGAAATAATACTTTTCGCTGTATATTAATATATGTGACAATAATAAATCAAATCAAATCAAAGATTTGGGTGACTGTGAAATTCTCTGACTTTGCTGCAGTGGGATCGTGGTGTGAATGGCACCTCAGGTTTATAAACCAGCTTATTTTGCAAACAAGATGCACTCAAAATTAAATTGTGGCAATTGCTAAGATAGATGAAGAGAGCAAGGCCAGCAGAAATGTACTGTTTTGTCAAGTGGGATTGAGGTAAACAGGTGACAAATCATCAGTGAAAATGGCTAAAGAACTTCCTCAATAGGAACATCTGGATGAAAGAGAGAGATTCAGAAGACTATGGTGAAGAACTGCAGGACTGACCATTGTGATGACCACCCTGAGTCAGAGACCAGAGAAGAAGACAAAGCATTGAAGTGATCACCTGGCAATGGGGGTAGTATTAAATCTAATTCCTTTGACTTTAAACAATTAAACTAAATCAAACAACCTGAAAGATAAAATAAAAGGGATAGCTTTCTCATTGCCCGAGACAAAAACAAGTCACAAACTAAACTTAAAATATTAAAGCAAAATATGATTAACAGGGCCAATAAGGCACACATGGCCCTGCAGTGCTCAATGGATAGGGAAGGCTTCAATGGTGCCCATGGATACCGCATACTCCCAGAAACATCTGGCCACAAATGTAATCACAGTAGAGGGGCATACAATCACGTTGGACAGCCCTACTGATTGCCTGCTGCCTGGACCTGTTGATGGAAAGTTTAGCTAGGCCGAGGAGCTTGTTCACAAGAAGGTCCTCTGCCTTCCCCGCCCCTCTCCACACAGCGTACCTGCAGATCAGGAGCATGGGCTGAAGTGCAAACAAATCTGTGAGAAAAAATTTCTTAAGGAACTAAAAAAGAAGTGCAGTCTAATGGCTGATTTTTTTCAAGACTCAGCTCCATTTACCCGCCTGCTCACATTAACCCTTAACTCCTTTACTTTTCAAAAATTTATCTATCCTTGCCTTAAAAACATTCAATGAAGTAGTCTCAACCGTTTCACTGGGCAGGGAATTCCACAGATTCACAACCCTTTGTGCGAAGAAATTCCTCTTCAACTCAGTCCTAAATCTGCTTCCCCTTATTTTGAAGCTATGCCCCCTATTTTTACTTTCACCTGCCAGTGGAAACAACTTCCCTTCTTCTATCTTATCTATTCCCTTCATAATCTTATATGTTTCTATAAGGTGTCCCCTCATTCTTCTGAATTCTAATGAGTATGGCCCAGTCTATTCAGCTGTCCTTATAAGCCAACCCCCTCAACTCTGGAATCAGCTGAGTGAATCTCCTCTGCACCCCCTCCAATGCCAATATATCCTTTCTCAAGTAAGGAGACCAAAACTGTACACAGTACTCCAGATGTGGTTTCACCAGCACCTTATACAGCTGCAACATAATCTCACCGTTTTTAAACTCCATCCCTCTAGCAATGAACGACAGAATTCCATTTGCCTTCTTAATTACCTGTGTACCTGCAAACCAACTCCTTGAGATTCCTGCACAAGAACACCCAGGTCCCTCTGCGCAGCAGCATGTTGCAATTTTTTAATCATTTAAATAATAGTACATTTTGCTGCGCTCCTACCAAAATGGATGTCCTCACATTTATGAACATTATACCCTATCTGCCGAACCCTTGCCCCCTCACTTAGATTGTCTATATCTCTTTGCAGACTTCCAGCATCCTCTGCAAACTTTGCTCTTCCATCCATCTTAGTGTCATCTGCAAATTTTGACACACTACACTTGGTCCCCAACTCCAAATCATCTATGAAAATTGTGAATAATTGCGGTCCCAACACTTGTCCCTGAGGCAAACCACTAGTCACTGAATGCCAACCAGGAAAACATCATTCATCCTCACTCTTTGCTTTCTGTTAGCTAACCAATCCTCTATCCATACTAATACATACTAATAACCCGTAACACTGTGCGCCTTTATCTTATGTCTTTGGTACAGCACCTTGTCAAATGCCTTCTGGAAATCCAGATGCACCACATCCATAGGCTCCCCATGTTCCACTGCACATGTAATGTACTCAAAGAATTCCACCAAATTAGTCAAACATGGCCTGCCCTTCATGAACCCATGCTGCATCTTACCAATGGGACAATTTACATCCAGATATCTCACTATTTCTTCCTTGATAATAGATTAAAGCATTTTCCCGACTACAAAGTTAAGCTAACCGGTCTATAGTTATCTGCCTTTTGTCTACTTCTTTTTTTAAACAGTGGTGTCACATTTGCTGTTTTCTATGTGAATCCCCAGAGTCCAGCGAATTTTGGTAAATTACCACTCGTGCATTTGTTATTTCTCCCACTATCTCTTTTATTACCTGGGATGCATTCCATCAGGATCAGGACGCTTGTCTATCTTTAGCCCCTTTAACTTGCCTGACACTACCTCTTTCGTGATAATGATAGTTTCTTGGTCCTCACCTGCCATAGCCTTTCTCTCATCAATTTTTACCATGTTATTTGTGACTTCCACTGTGAAGATTTTCACAAAATATCTGTTCAATGCTTCAGTCGTTTTATCATTTCTGGTTATTATATCCCCCTTCTCATCCTCTAAAGGACCAATGTTTACTTTCACCATTCTTCTTCATTTTATACACTTGTAGAAATTTTTAAATCTATTTTTATATTCTAAGATAGTTTACTCTCATAATCCATCTTACTTTTCTTTATAGCTTTTTTTGTGGCTTTCTGCTGACCTTTAGGTTCATACTAATCTTTGCCACTTTGTATGCATTTTCTTTCAATTTGATAGCCTTCTTTACTTCCTGAGATATCCATAGCTGATTTTCTCTTTTTCTGCAGTCCGTCCTTATCACTGGTTTATACGTTTGCTGAGCATTGAGAAAGATCACTTTGAAAATCCTCCACTGTTCCTCAATTGTCCCACCATAAAGTTTTTGCTCCCAGTCTACCTTAGCCAACTCCTCCCTCATCCCTTTATAATCTCCTTTGTTTAAGTAGAAGACTTAAAGACTAGAAGGTATTGGATTTTACCTTTTCACACTCCATACTGTGATCGCTTCTTCCAAGAGGATCCCTAACTGCAAGATCATTAATTATTCTCATGTCATTACATGAGACCAAGTCTAGGATAATTTGCTCCCTTGTTGGTTTCATTACATACTGTTGAAGGAAGCGATCATGGATACATTCTATAAAACTCTTCCACAAGGCTGCCTTGACCAACCTGGTTTGACCAATTTATATGTAGATTAAAATCTCCCATGATAATTGCTGTACCGTTTTTACATGTATCAATTATTATTTATTTCTTGCCCCATCATGATGTAATTATTTGGTGGCCTATAGTCTACGCCTATCAGTGACTTTTTCTTCTTATTATGACTAATTTTCACCCATATGGATACAACCTTTTTTTCTATAGAACCTATACCAACCCAGAAGGCAAAGAATGGTTGTAGATGGGTCTTATCCTTCATGGAGGATGGTCGCCAGTGAAATGCCCCAGGAATCTGTTCTGTGACCCTTACTCTTCGTGATTTTTATAAATTACGTGGATGAGGAAGCGGAGGAATGGGTTGGTAAGTTTGCTGATGACACGAAGGTTGGAGGTGTTGTGGATAGCGTAGAGGGATGTCAGAAGTTGCAGTGAGACATTGATAAGATGTAGGACTGGGTGGAGAAGTGGCAGATGGAGTTCAACCCAGATCTGTGAAGTGGTTTATTTTGGCAGGTCAAATAGGATGGCAGAATATAATATTAATTATAGGACTCTTGGCAGTGTGAAAGATCAGAAAGATCTTGGGGTTCGAGTTCATAGGACGCTCAAAGCAGCTGTGTAGGTTGAAGTCGTGGTTAAGAAGGCATATGGTGTATTTGCCTTCATCAATCGAGGAACTGAGTTTAGGAGTCGAAAGATAATGTTGCAGCTATATAGGACCCTAGTCAGACCCCACATGGAGTGCTGTGCTCAGTTCTGATTGCCTCATTACAGGAAGGATGTGGAAGCCATAGAAAGGGTGCAGAAGAGATTTACAAGGATGTTGCCTGGATTTAGAAGCATGCCTTATGAGGATAGGTTGAGGGAGGTTGGCTTTTTCTCCTTGGAGAGACTAAGGATGAGGGGTGACCTGATAGAGGTGTATAAGATTTTCAGAGGTATTGATTGAGTTGACAATCAGAGGCTTTTTTCCAGGGTTGAAATGGCTGCCAGAAGAGGACACAGGTTTAAGGTGCTGGGGAGTTGATACAGAGGAGATATCAGGGGTAAGTTTTTCACTCAAGCAGTGGTGGGCGCATAGAATGGGCTGCCGGCAACGGTGGTGGAGATGGATTCAATAGGGTCTTTTAAGAGGCTTTTAGATAAATACATGGAACTTAGTAAAATAGAGGGCTATAGTAAGCCTAGCAATCTCTAAGGTAGGGACATGTTCGGCACAACTTTGTGGGCCGAAGGGCCTGTATTGTGCTGTAGTTTCTCTATATTTCTATGTTTCCATAATCCCTTTCCCCACTATTTAATTTAAAGCCTTCTCTGCCACTCCAAGTTATATGACTCTCTAGAACACTGCTGCTCCCTTTTCTCCTGCTGCTTTTGTCTCTTACACTGTTTTCAAAGTGTTGATTTTCTCCCCAGGAGATTTGGACGAGACACATCTTGGTAGCTGCCCTGTGATTTGTAGCCAATGGATCTTTGGAGCCATGACTTTTAAGGTGTTATAAATATTCAATAGTATTTGGGCCAACTTGATTAATTAGAATGACACAATGAGAGCATGACAAAATTAGAAATTCGCTTCACTTTTTGTAATCTGATTACAGTCTTAGCAGAAAAAGCTGAGTTTCTTATTGTCACTTGATTAGGTAAGATAGTATCAAATCCATTTTAATGATATAGGGGAATTTCACTGTTTTTGAGCTTCAAGACTAAGAACAGGGTTACGAAACTGATGTTAACATCGTTCGCCTTTCAACCAGTTACTTACGGAGAGTACAGGAATGGTGAATTTACATTATAATATGTTAAGTCGTTCGATTGAGTTTCAGTTGGGAAAAAAGGTACAAAAGTCTGAGGTCATGCAGCAACCAACGCAAGAACAGCTCCTTCCCTGCTGTCATCAGACTTTTGAATGGACCTATTTCACACTAAGTTGATCTTTCTCTACACTCTAGTTATGACAATAACACTACATTCTGCACTCTCTCTTTCCTTCTATATGGACAATACGCTTTGTCTGCATAGTGAGCAAGAAATAATATTTTTCACTGTCTGCTAATACATGTGACAATAATAAATCAATTCAAATCAAATCAAATCAAAGAACCCTCTATGTTTAACCACATGGTCCCTTGCCAGTTGTCTCTCCATCACCATGCAGCTGGGTGAAACTCCACTCGCCTTCATTACATTTAGAACATAGAACATAGAACATTACAGCACAGAACAGGCCCTTCGGCCTTCGATGTTGCGCCAACCAATATAAAAAGCAATGCCCCTCCAAACTAAACCATTCCCTTCTCTTCCATATACTTATCAACTAACCTCTTAAACGCCACCAAACTTGGCGCATCTACAACTGCTGCAGGCAGGGCATTCCACTCCCGAACCACCCTTTGGGTAAAGAACCTGCCTCTGATATCCGTCCTATAACTATCACCCCTTAATTTAAAGCTGTGTCCCCTCGTGCTAGCAGAAGCTTGGCAACAAGCAGCATTGCTCTTTGAAAGAACCAACAAAAGCAACAGAGTTTTTCGAAGGTGTAAGTTTCTCTGTTTCAGATTGAGTACTTTGTCTGGAAGAGATGTGAGTTGGGAAATGGTGCATTCTTATTTTTCTTCACTCTACAACTTCAGCTGCCGAAGCTGTGAAGGTTTTATCTCTCCCTGTTATCAGTGAGCAATTCCAGGCTTCAGGCCTTGAAGAGAATACAATATAAATTTATCAGAGTGATATCTGGCTAAAAAGATTATAATATGAAGAGAGTTTCTTAGGAATTTAGAAAGGTAAGGGGGTATTTGATGGAAGTTTGAATAGCATTATGAAGAACAGATGGAGGAGATAGGGGCAAACTGTTCCCCTGTCTGATGAATCTAAGGGTGCAATCTCATCAGTCATTCACGCACTGCTATCACCGCAAGTGAAGATGGAGAATTTGATACTCTGCCAAATCTTCATTCACCGCAGCTAGACCAGGAAATCCGTGGGTGAGAACAGTCATAAGGTTCTGCCGTAAGACTTGGCAGTGTTGTCTCAAAATTTAGACCCACATCTTTCTGGAGTGAAATTAGGAAATATCCTTGTTCACAAAGGGTTATAGAAGCTATGAACACTCTTCTGCAAATGGCAATTGGTGCTAGTTCAGCTATTGATCTTAAATCTGAGATTGATAGATTTTGCCAATGCTGATGCTACCCAGTTCCACCAAAGTAACATTATCCAACTGCTTTCCTGTCTCTGCTATTAAGATTCGGAAACACTCAGGTATGCTTTTGATGTCTCTAGACTTGGCTATTCCAATGCAGTCCTGGCCAGTTTCCCTCATTCTACTCTCCATAAACTTGAGGTTACATAAAGCTCTGCTGCTGCTATCCTTACTTAGATTAAGGGTGCAATCTTTTGGCCCTTCACTTCAGCAGGATTTTCTGGTCCCGGTGAAGCCGTACCCCGGCCATGGGGCTTCCAGTGGTTTGGAGTAGAACAAATGGGAAATACCATTGACAGTGGCTGGATCAGAAGATCCTGTTACAGGTTAATGCACATCATCTCCAAGCAAAACGCCACAAGGAGGCCAGCGAATCCTGGTGGATGTCTCATTCACCCATATCACCTCTGTACATTGGTTAAGCAATGCCTTGATTTGAAAAATCCCATCTTTTTTTCAATCCTTTTATGGCTTTTTCCCTCCCTATCTCCTCCAACCCTACAAAACTCGAGGACATCAACATCCATCGAATCCTGGCTTCATGATTATCACCAATTTTAATTGCTTCACCATTTGGTTCTGCGCATGCCACTACCAAGGCCCTAAGTTTTGGAATTCCATCCCTAAAATTTTCTGACTCACTCTCTCTCTTTCCTTGTTTTAAGATGCTCCTAAATAGCCCCTTCTTTGATCAAGCTTGGGCTGGGCATCCTAATATGTGCTTCATTAGCTGGGTGTCAAATTAAACTTTATAACATTCCTGTAATGTGCCAGAGGATGGTATATTGCATTAGAAATGCTGTATAAATCTATGTTGCTATTGAAGTTACCTTCCTAGTTTCCCTAGAGGAGCAGCAAGTGGTTGGATGGTCAATACATAGTAACTTCCTGAGTGATAGTGCCACTTTCACATTGGTCTTGTGCACTGATCACTTTGCAAAGATGCAACACATGGGAATGTAACTCTCACAAATACAGCAAAATGTCCTTAACTGTCTAATTTTAAAAACAAAATCTACAATTTACCTTATGATTTGATGGAGATTGTCAAAGGGTAATGGTTGTGCTGCATAGACACTCTCATCCAAACATCAAACACCACACCAAAAGAAAGGCAAAACATGCCCCAGAACTTGGGAAATTTGCCTGATCACAAACTCTACCTCAGCCTATTTAATCTACAGGGAGAAGTTTCTATATGATCTCTCCTGACTCTAAAGCTAGTTGAATAAAAGTCAACAATGTTCACCTACGTTTTCATCTCCATCATTCAGATCTGGCTAAGCACCTTTTCAAAAACGTTTCCACTCTGAACATTACAGGTATTCCGGTCTCTTTCATTATCTTCCCATAACCTTCAATCATATTCTCATTTAGGCCTTTTTTTCAGACTTAATCTGCATGTCATTAATTATTTCTTCTAGATGGAACATTTTCTTCTAATCTCTGGCCACACTTGACATTTGCCAATTTTATATTCTTTGCCCTTCAGCTCTGCGTTTGCAGTCCAAAATAAATAACCCACTTGCATTTACATTATCTGCGCCTCTGAGCACTTTAAAAAATGATCATGCCACCATGAAAATTATCTCCTTCAGGGAAACAAACTCACCAGCTCTGCAGAAACAATTTAAATGACTGTTACACCTAGCAGAAACAAGACCTTCATTCCATCAACCTCAACTGGATTCAAATGTAGCATGTAGATCTGAAAGGATAATATTCATGCCCACTAAACCACATAATCTCTAAGAATTCCATTTCTCAATAAGGTAATGACATTATAAAAATGAATTACATGAACACTTCATTACCTGCAGCTTCTTTTGTGATGTTAAGTTTAAGTTTATTTATTTTTGTCACAATTTGGCAAACATTAAAACTGCAATGAAGTTACCTTGAAAACCCTCCAGACACCACACTCTAGCACCTGTTCGGGTACGCTGAGGGAGGATTTAGCATGGCCAAAGCATCTAACCCCTTCAGACGAAAGCACCCGGAGGAAACCCACACAGATATGGGAAGAATGTGCAGACTCCGCACAGATAGTGATCCAAGCCAGGAATCGAACCCAGGTCCCTGGCGCTGTGAGGCAGCAGTGCTAACCATTGTGCCCCATTAAGCAGAATATCAGGAATTTGATTGCATGGTCCTGCTGAAAAGTTGACTGTGTGGCATATGCACCTTCATTCAGAGCTAGAGGTGAGTTGCATGTAATATTGATTGTAACCATCCGTATGGCGCATATCTGAAAAGTATTCAGCCCATAATGCAAGTCAAAGTTCTAATCTATATTGTAAGCCCTTTGTCAAACTGGATCAAACCTGACTGCAGCACGTACCGTGCATGATTAGAGCAGTTTTCTCGGATGTAAAACAGTTAAATCAATGATCAACAAAGGGACCACATGAAGCTTCCATCAAAAAAGTACAAAACCCCACCTGAATGTGAAGTTTCTTTTACAACTGGCTGCCCACCACCCCTCATCACCATTACTGGGCCTCCCTCCTTCTTGCCCCTGGACCCCCCTCCCACTTCTACTTGATTACTTAGACCTGGATTTTTATAACAGAGAGCTGCAATCTCTCACCATTTAGATAATGAGTGGACCTTTCTGAGATTCTTTCTAAGCGTCCAGCTAGTGGGGAAATGGGAGAGTTCCTGATCCATTTTCGGGTGAGTTTTCACACCGGATCTTATGCATTCAGTCTTTGAAAAAAGTGGCCTGGACCCTTTTGAGCCACTGGAGGCAGTGGGCGGGGCTTCATTCAGACAACCTGCAGCTCACTTCGGAGCCACAAACTGTGCATGTGCAGAAAAGGATAACAAAAAAAACAGCTGCCAAAAAAAAACAGCCCCAGGCCACATATAGCATTTCCCTTCCTGCCCCCGGACATTGGGAACAACCCCCTCAACACTACTGACCTCCTTACCAACACATGACCCCTTGCACACAGCCTCCTTATCCCCCCTCCCGAGCTCCAATGCCTGACTGGCAAGACCCATGACGCCTACCCTGATCATCACAGAGGCACAAATCCCAATCCCCCATCTCCCTGCCTGCCCCCCTCCCCCCCCAACTCCAATCCCATCAGAATACTTGCAAGTCCTGACTTGGCTTCCCTTCCGTTGTAACAAGACAAACTGCATTAAACTTGTCGGAAAACTCTAAAGTCCACGTGACTCACCTGAAATGCCTGCAGCTGATCTACCCCAACAAGGCAAAGCTCCACAAATGCCCCAAGGATGGACAGGCACAGGCACAGTAGGACGAAATGACCTCCAGGAAGACAGTTCCCTCTTTTCTCGATGCTGATCTGGCCAGGTTGCTGAAGGTGGTGGGAGGCAACGCGGGACATCCATTTCCCCCAGCTGCTCCCACCCATCCTGTCCCTGACAGCTCAAAGGACTATTCGGAGAAAGCAGATGAAGGGACCTTCGAAGCTGGCACCAATTTTGAATCACCTTCCACCTTGCAACTCACCATCCGAGAGACGCAAGTTAGTAGCAAGGCATCTGGGTCACTCTCTGGTGTACACGATATATCTGCTGGTGTATATCGGGTGGAGAAGGAAACATCTAAAGCCTCTGCAATCACTCCTCCTCAGCTGCTGGAGATGCAGCAATGGAGTCAGGGAATGCAAAAAGAGCTGACAACAACACTACACTGACTGTGAGGCTGTTGGGAGGAATCCCAAAGCTTTCAGGTGGACCAGCTATTGTCTGTCTTGCATGCTCCCCAGGCCAACACTGCAAGGGTGGAGTCTGTAGTGAAAAGCCTGGGGCAGGAAATCCTCCCCATGGGTGGCAGGCTCCATGCAATTGCTGAATCACAGCAGGCCACAGCTGATGGCCTCTACAGGCTTCTCAAGGTTCTGCGATCCATGACTGAGAGGCTTGAGAGCTGGCAATAGCTGCAGGGAAAGGGAAAGCTGAAACACAGCAGACTACGGCAGCAACTCTTGATAATGTGGCCCAGTCACAGAAGGCCATGGATAAAGAGCTGCAGGCAGGGCATTGCTACACTGCAACTGTGACCTCCTTGACACACTTGTGGATGAATGATAGGGAAATGCCACAAAGGTCTCCACTGGCGGTCTGGAATGATAGTAAGAAGTCTCACAACACCAGGTTAAAGTCCAACAGGTTTACTTGGAAGCACAAGCTTTTGCTCCTTCTTTGGGTTTAGTGAGACTTCTTATTGTGCTTACCCCAGCTGACATCTCCACATCATGGCCTGGAAGGACCCAGTGGCATAAACATTTAAGGTGGCTGTCACTTTTATAGGCATCGGGAGTAAATGTTTTCTTTTCTTCCTCCCAAAATGGACAATTACACATTTTCCCACTTGATGGAAAACCTCTCCATTATTGTGAAAATGGTAGAAGAGGATGAAATCTGGAAATCCCACACACCTTCGTGGCACTTACCATTTTTATAGTGGTGGGAATGGGCCCAGGCTGGATTTTGTGTATGCACCTTTCACAGGGGCAGTTGACCATGTAAATTCCCAACTTGCTCAGTCAAAGAAGTCAGAGGATAGCAGTGGAAGGGTGTGTTTCTGAATGGAGGGCTGTGACAAGTGGTGTTCTTCAGGAATCAGTGCTGAGACCTTTGCTGTTTGAAATATATATATACCTATAAATGATTTGGAGGAAAATGTAACTGGATTGATTAGTAAGTTTGTGGATGGCACAAAGGGTGGTGGATTTGCAGATAGTGATGAGGACCATCAGAGAGTACAGCAGGATATAGATCTATTGGAGACTTGGGCTGAGACATGGCAGATGGAGTTTAATCTGGATAAATGTGAGATCATGCATTTTAGAAGATCTAATACAGATAGGAAATATACAGTAAATGGCAGAACCCTTAAGAGTATTAATAGACAGAGATCTGGGTGTATACATGCGCAGGTCACTGAAAATGACAATGCAGGTGGAAAAGGTAATCAGGAAGGCATACAACATGATTGCCTTCACCGGCTGGAATATTGAGTTTAAAAATCGGCAAGTCATGTTGCAGCTTTATAGACCTTAGTTAGGCCACACTTAGAATATAGTGTTCAATTCTGGTCACTATACTACCAGAGGGATGTGAAGGCTTTGGAGAGGGTACAGAAAAATTTTACCACGATGTTGTTTGGTATGGAGGGCATTAGCTATGAGGAGAGGTTGGAGAAACTTGGTTTGCTCTCTCTGGAGTGGCGAAGACCTGATAGAAATCTACAAGTTTATGAGAGGCATGGACAGAGTGATAGCCAGAAGCTTTTTTCCCAGGTGGAAGAGTCAATTACTAGGGGGCATAGGTTTAAAGTGTGAGGAGCAAGTTTTAAAAAAGATGTATGAGGCATTTTTTACACAGAAAGGTGCCTGGAACTCATTGCCGGGGGAGGTAGTGGAAGCGGATATGGTAGTGACTTTTAAGGGGTGTTTTGACAAATACATGAATAGAATGGGAGTAGAGAGATATGGTCCCCGGAAGGATTGGGGGTTTTAGTAAAGTCAGGCAGCACGGTCAGTACAGGCTTGGAGGCCAAAGGGCCTGTTCCTGTGCTGTAATTTTCTTTGCCCTTTGCCTCAACTCATTTCTAATTTTGATAACTCAGATGAGTTAAGCATAATGAATGCAGGCTAGACCTGGCATGAGCAGCTCTGAACTTTGTGAAGTTCTTGGAGTGGTATAGTATACCCTTTGGATTTGGCCCTGGGACACATTTTGGGGAGGTCAGATACCGACTGGGGGAGCATATAAACATACGAAGACCAGGAGTAAGCTATTTGGTTCTCGAGCCTGCTCTGCTACCTAACAAGATCATTGCTGATCTGATAGCAAACTCAAATCTGCATCCTGCCTCATTCTCATTTTAAATGGCCAACCCCATATTTTTAAACAGTGTATTCTAGTTCTAGATTTACCACAAGAGGAAATATTCTCTTTTACATGCACTCTGTCAAAACCCTTCAAGATCTTGTATGTTTCAGTCAAGTCACCTCTTTCTCTTCTAAACTTCAGCAGCTACAAGCTTAACCTATCCAATCTTTCCTCATAAAACAATTGGCCCATTCCAAGTATTACGCTGGTTAAACTTTCTGTGAATTTCTTCTAATGCATTTACATTCTTTAAACAAGGTAATCAATATTGTACACAATAGACCGGAAGTGGTCTCACCACTGCTCTGTGTAGCGAAGCATAACTGTCCTATTTTCATAACCAATTCCCCTGATAATGAGTCATAACATTCTATTAACTTTCCTAAAAACTTGCTGTCCTTGCGTACTAACCTTTTGTGATCCTGCACTAAGATGCCCAGATGCATCTCAGAATTCTGCAACTTCTCACCATTTAGATAATACTTTTTCTTTCATTCTTCCTGCCAAAATGGACAATTTCACATCTTCTCACATTACACTTCATTTGCCAGAACTTTGCCCATTCACTTGACCTATATATGCTGTTTTAAAACCTCCTTATGCCCTCTTGACAATTTACTTTCCTACATATCTTTGTGTCATCATCAAAGTTGGCACCCATCCCATCTATATCTTCATCCAAGTCATTTAAATAAATTGTTAATATTTGAGGCCCTAGCTTTAATCCCTGTGGCACATCACTGATTACATCTTACCAACATGAAAAATTTATGCCTACTCTTTGCTTCCTGTTAGCCAGCCAATTTTCTATTCATGCCAATATGTTATCCCAATGTCATGGGCTTTTATTTTCCACATAAATTTGATGTGGCCCTTCATCAAAGCCTTCTGGAAATGTAAGTCCAGTACATCCACTGGTTCCCCTTCATCCACAGCACATGTTGCTTTCTCAAAGAACTCTAATAAGTTGGTTAAACATGATTTTCCCTTCACAAAATCTGTCAGGTATCCATTGGAGTTGCTAAAAGTAGGCATGAATAAGCATAGAAAGGTACATAAATACATTAACTGTCAAATTCATTAGAACCGTCAAAAGTCTCAAAATTAATTGCCAGAAGCAACTGTCAAAAGCGTCAAAATGAACTGTCTAATATAACTGTCAAGCTGCTAAGCCACTTGAAGCTCCTTACTTTAAACCTTCGAAAAATATGTAAAGCATGTTTGAAAAAAACATTGCTTACTATTTCACTCTATCTGTTGGCATAAGTATGGGGGCTACACTGGAATTTTTTTTAAACAAGTAACCTCAGCACAGATCTTGAAGACTGCCCATGCTAGATGCTCACTGTGCTAGCATGACAGGTATTAAGAAAAAAAATGATGGACGCGGGTTGATGTGAGTTGACATGAGGTTGGTATCGGGGCTATAAAGGACCAATGGGGCTGAGTAATGGGACGTGGATTGGCATGCAGGGGAAGAGGCTCCATAGGTGTAGGTATAAGAGCATAGGTTGGTATGAGAGGTCTGAGAGACCATGGAGATGGCTAAAGGTTATGAGATGGAATTGGCAAGGATGGGGTACGGCAAATGTGCAGCGGATGAGGATGTTGAGGAGGGAGGTCTGAGAGGCTGATTTTTCTAAGAATCTTGAACATGGTGCCAGGACAAAGGTCATCCACCTAGCTCACTCCCACATCTGGCAGCCTCCAAACACACTCTGGGGCTGGCAGACATGATTCCCAGAGAACCTTCATTTGGAACAAAATTCCCAACATCTGGGGCACTTTCCCTCTGGTCTGGGTTTGCCGCACCAGGAAATGTACTGACTCTGCGTTGCTGGTTCAAGAGCATAAACCCAGGCCAGCATCCCCATCTGATTAACTGGATCTTTGGTACTGACACATCCTTCTGTGAGGCTTCATCATCATCTTCTAAACTATCTACTTCTAAACATTATAAAACTGATGAGATGTAAGTCCCTTCTGTTCTATTTCACTAGAGTTGTTCACACCTCCCATTTCATAGTCTCGGAAACAAGTACAGGATTTATCAGCCCTTAAGATTTCAATTTAGCCCTTCGACTCACACATGCTATTGCTAATTAGATCGCTCTTATGCGAAACAAATGTGTTCTGGACCAATAATAATTTATTGTGAGTGTAAAATGGGTTTCTGCCGTAAGCTTCTAGGGAAAAAAAACTGACAGCAAGAAGGAAAGGGTTTAATGGAACATAAATGCTCTACATGTGTAGGGACCCATCTACTGTAACGATGTGAATTTTTGTGTGGAATAATTTTTTTGCTTGGAATTTTGAATGAATGACCTCGAGGACCTGTGACAGTGAGGTTCGTGGATTTAGCAGTCACTGGAGG
This sequence comes from Sphyrna mokarran, assembly GCA_024679065.1. NCBI lineage: Eukaryota > Metazoa > Chordata > Chondrichthyes > Carcharhiniformes > Carcharhinidae > Sphyrna > Sphyrna mokarran. The sequence continues at coordinate 43,165,346 of JAGIQG010000015.1, forward strand.
TGCTAATCAGGGCCACAGTTTAAAAAACAATTATCAGCAATGCCCCACTCCTTTAATTACCAACAATTTGATGGAATTCTTAATACATAATCTTGAAGCTTAATTCTCTCTCAGTGATGCTATTCCGTGGCCCTTATTAAGCGTTGAAAGAAGCAAATTAATTCAGCTGCCAGGACTTTTTTTCCAGAGAACTCTTTGACCTGAACATACCATTTCCACTGCAGATGCTGATAACAACACTTGGTAATCAGTGGAGCAAGGGACACTTCCGTCACCTTAGAGTGGTCTAATTATCAATGAACTATGTGAGACGTGAAGAACAGAATTAAAATCCACCTTATTAGAAAAGCCTTTAATCTTCATTATTACAGCCAAAAATAACAATGATTCGGGCAAGGGAAGAAAATTGGTTCGTAGCTAACTGTGGATGTAAAAACAGCCAGCTCAATTGCAATACACACACCTAGTGATCCCACCCATGGATTATGTGAAATTAAACCTCAAGCTCCCTTACCATAAATCTGTGTCACAACTAGGCTTACATTAACACTGCAATGAAGTTACTGTGAAAATCCTTTAGTCGCTACACTCTGGTAGCTGTTTGGTACACTGAGGGAAAATTTAGCATGGCCAATACACCAAATCAACATGTCTTTTGGACAATGAGAGGAAACCGGAGCATCCAGAGGAAACCCATGCAGACACGGCGAGAATATGCAAACTCCACACAGACAGTGACCCAAACCGGGAATTGAACCTGGATTCTTGGCAGCAATGCTGCCCACTGTGCCATTGTGCCACCCATAATCTGACTGACGTGAATCAGTGTCCTGATGCAATTCATTGGTTGCACACAGAACAAGATCAGCCAGCTCAGATGTTGGCAACAGTCCTGTGGAAGGTTCTGATAGGGGAGGCAAACAGAGAGGGGTGCAGGTTTATGCTATTGGCAGTTTTGTTATGGTGTCATGAAGAATATTCAAGTAAGGGAAACAGTACATGAAAAGTGGTCTCTGCTGAATAGGTCGCAAATCTTGAGTAACATATTGAAGCTTGTTGACCATTGTTTCACACAGGAATCCTTCCACTGGTCAATTTCAAGAAATAGGAAGGTCAGTCATTTCTATAATGACCTACAAAACCAATGTTATGCTCAGGAGGCATTTGTCTTTGATATTATGTTGGAAACATTGCTTTATGTGTTGAAGAAATCAATACCCCTTTGTGCACTGATGCATATTTTATATTGCTTTTTCTCCTTTAACAATCAACATCTGCAAATATTTCTGGCCCAATAAAGAGAGGTGTTGAGAGTTTTTGCGTTATTTTTAAACAAATTGGTCACATCTTTAGTTGATTGGCAAAATATCTGTCCAGTAAAAGGGGAGAATATTGATGACAATTTCCCTGGTAGATCTGGGACTGCATGTTACGTTTTGAAATATTTTACTCTGTGTCAGTCTTCATAGTAGAAGACACCAATCATGTTTAAAAATATATAATCAAGGGATAAAAAGGTGGGAGGAAATGGGCAAGAGGGTAAATAAGTTATTCAAATGCATTTTAATGTTGATTTGTATGGCATTAATGAGCACAGTGGTAAATCGTCCAGGCTCACTTTCCTTTGTGGCCTCACTGGGAGAGGTTCTGTCTGGCAAGGAAAACACCTGTTCCCCATGAACAGAAATCAGTCATATTGACTTCGCCAGTAGGCCTGGTGGCCATTAAGGCTCCTCGGAGAAGCTGAGAGCAAGGGGGGTTGCCCCTTGGGCAGTGCCAAGCCTGGAGCCTATTAGGGCAGGGCTATTGGGGTGGGTTTATTGGGGCAGGGCTCATGGTGACTGGTTTATAGGGTGGCGCCTGAAGGAGCAGCCCAATCAGGAAGGGAGGAGTGGCCCTGCCACCACTCTGCAGGCAATTGGAGGGCATGTGACAAAGAAAGAAGGGGTAATTGACATCTTGGGCGTAGGGGGAGGCGGGGGATGTCACAATGCATAGAGGCTACCCCTTTTCTTCTTGTGTTTTGTCACGTAGGTCAAGAAACAACAGCCTGGGTTGTGTCACTTGACTGTACATGCCAACCATATTATAGCATGGGCAGGGTATTATCCAGGGCAATAAGCTTACTAAAAAGCCCAGTGGACTTTTAACTATTTTTCTTACATATGGCCACTAGGATGATGATTTCAGCATCTGCCCATCTAGCATATTAAGGGATGTTTTGTTGTGGGGTCTAGCTCAAGTGACATGGGGTGTGGAGTGACCTGTCTGGGGAAATGTCCCTACAGCCACTGGAGGGCTAGAGTGTGAAGTGTACATTTCTTCAATAAATTCTATTGTTCCTATGCCTTGATGTGACTTTTTTGGAGACCCCTGGTTGTCCCAGATATAACAAGGAGGTCTGGTAGCGGTGGATGGGAAGCGGCGGGCTAATATTTGAACTTTAATTCTTCACTTCCTACACCCCCATCACCCACATCCCAGCCCACTCCAGTCAAAAACATACTCAGCAGGGGAAAATAAAATCCAGCCCATGGTTTGTACTTCACACTTCCGTGGTAACAGACACCCTCTGTCACTGACACTTAGAGATTTTGACGCAAAGTAAAGGGAATTGTGTCTGATTTCTCGAGGTTCATTAATGAATAGCATCAGAGCCTGCCAATCTAATCCAGACGCCGCCAAGCTCCCTAGTGGTGTAGAAGCCATTACGTGACAGTCTGCATTATCAGAAACAGCATTCAGCTCTGTGAATACCTACATTCTAAGACCTGCAAAAGCTATCATAATCAGAAGAACAGCCTTAAATATCATAACCTATTAGAGAATGCCATTATGCCCAATAAGTGTGATTAACGGAAGGCTGCAAGACATCATAGTGGCTAAGACTACAGTAATCCCTTTCCTGTGAGAGACTGCACACAATGTATTGGGATTCAATGAGAAACATGACAGATTTGTAAACTGCTGCTTGGATCCAATTTTCACATAGGATTGTGCTATCTCAGTGCGAGTAAGAGAGAACAGGGGATTGTGATAAACAGCTGCTCATTGACACTACAATTTGTATTCCAAGCCAGTATTTCAAACATTTCCTCCATCCGAATTGGATCACAAGCACCTTGTAATATTTGCCGAAAATGATTTCACTTGAATCAGAGGTTCGCACTGAGGAAATCTTTCCCCTATTAGGCTTCTATCCTAATCATTCCATTGAAGAAACACAAATATATTACATGAACATATTAACTTCAATAAGAAATTGAGGCACAATAATATTTGTCAGAATTCACAAAGTACAACAAAAGGCTTCAAATAAGGTACGGTGAGCATTGATGGAGTTGTCATAGATTCCATAGATTCCAACAATAGCTTCCATTGAACAGTGATTGTCTACAACAATTACATTTTGTATACTTTCAACTGAATTGCTGAATAGATTTATTTCTTCATAGTAAACAACCTTCTGAGATCTGCAGCAGAAAAGCTGACAGGTCCCATCTTTGCCCAAGAAGCAAACTCTCCTGTTGGGTAGTCACAGATCAAACCATCAAAACTTCCTGATTAAAGCAAGGGGTAAGGATCTAACAAGGGGGAAATATAAATGGATGGAATTTTTAATATGATTGACATAAGGCACAGCAAGTATCAGTTCTGCATCAGTGCTAAAATATTCTGTTAATAAAACTGTAATGAAGAGAAGAAATTTAGGATATTTCAGGAAATTAGTAGCAGTGAAAGATCCAGACCAGGAGGAGCCTGTTTTGCCCATTATGCATGCATTAATTCCGTGGTAGGGATATTAGTTCCGTGGTAGGGATATTCAATTAATCCCACAGCTCTGCCCTTTCCCATAGCCTTGTACTGTCTTCTCTTTTAAGTATTTATCCAATTCTCTTTTGAATGTCACATTGAATCTACTTCCCACTCCCCTACAGGCAGTGCATTCCAGATCACAGATTGTACTCTGTTAACAAAAATGCTTCATGTATTCTTGATCTTCTTGTCAATCATCTTGGATCTGTGTCCTCTGATGACTAAGTCCTCAAGCAGTGCAAACCAATTTTTTTTAGTTGTTCTATTGAAATCATTCACGAATTTGAATGCCTCTATCACATCTTCACTTATTCTTCTATGTTTTAAGGAGAACAATCCCAGCTTCCCCATTCTCTCTACTTAACAGAAGACCGTATTTCTAGGACTAATATACTTCCTAACGTGTGTGTCCAGAATTGAACACATTAATCCAGCTGATAGCTCGCCAATCCTTTTCAAAATGTTGAACAGCGACTTTTTGCTTCCGATTTCTATTGTTAAAGATTTAAGGACTCCATTTATGTTTGCACCATTTGCACCTTCTCAACTTGTCTTACCACATTCTAGCATTTATATACATACTCTCCAATTTTCTTTCTTTCCCCCTCCCCAATAAAATGGTATAAATCAATTTATATTAGGGGAAGGGGGGGAAGGGGGTTGGTTCCTATGAGCCAGCTAGCCGTTGGCGAAAATTGCAAAGGCTTGCAGAATCATGCAATGAGCGCCCCTGACCTCCCCACCAGTTCTGATTGGGTTCCCACCCACAACAAGTGACAACATGGCAATTATACAAACCAGCTAATTGTAATACAATTAGCAGGTTGTACGACCCATTCACTGAATACCCCCACCTCCAAACAACCCCTCTCCAGTGGGAAATATATTCGGCAAGCTTTGGTGCCAGTAATCACTAGATGAGACGTAAAGTGCAAGTTCTAGGGAAGCATCTCCAAACCATCAGCAAAGGAGGGCATCCCCCTCTCCATCAAATATTGAGTTACCACTCCCCCCCTCCACCCACCATGCAGACATGACGGTGATCCAATCCAACCCATCTAGCTCCCTTCCCCTCAGACCACTCACTAATTCTACCTCTCCCCTCAAACCGTCTACTCAGTCCACCTTCTTCCTTAGAAAATCCACTCAGCTCTATTTTCCTCTCAGACCCTACTCAGAATTCTCTTCAAGCCACACACCTTGGCAGTGCCAATGGTTGCAGTGTCACCCTGGCACTGATACCCTGACTTGGCCCTGGGACCCCAAGGGTGGGAGGAGCCAATTACTCCTCTGCAAGGCTGCAGAGGATGGGTCCTGGGGATTGGCTGGTCTTGGGCTGAGGCAAAGGATTGACCTCACCACTCTCCAACAGCAAGGGGGTCTCATGTTGGACTGTCATTTCTAACCCTGAGGGGCCTGAACATCACCCTGGCATGTGATTTCAAGTAACTCTGTGATCATCATCATTCCAATCTGTCAGTTATGAAAATTCGGAAGTGCCCTGGTAACTTTAATCTCCATGCTCCCTGGTCACCTGGCAGGACTTTAAATCATGGCAGTACTCCATTCTGCAGTAGGGATTTCCCTTTCTCTCTGTCAGAAGCTGCAGGTATGAGCATACCCCTTTGAAGTCCTCTGATAGGGAGGCTATGTCAATTTCACCTGGGGGAGGGGAAGGGGGGATCCATTCTCCATATTCAGCCCCACTGTATTCACACAGCTTTTATTTTAAGATGATGAGCCTTCCTAGCAAGCTGAAACTTTTGAAACTTTTTCTATCCCTTTGCAAACCTTTGATCTCTGTCAATCTCAAATTGCAATGCTTTGGTAGAGGCTTCTATGGCATGGATTTCTTCTTGGCCTCCAATCAGATGTATTTATTTTCATTTACCTTCACATACCTCCATTGTTCCTAATCACAATGTTTATATACACTCTAAGTTAGATTGACAGCTGTGGCTTCTACAAAGGAAATAAATAGTCTGAAGAGAGGATTTGATCCATATTCTCTTAGCATCAAGTTGCACAATATAAAAAAATCAGGGCTATCTTAGCTAGAGTGGCTGCAGGTACCAACCTCTTACTTGTAATGCAGTTTCTTGTTAAAACCATTTATTTTTGCACTGTCCCAAATGACCTTCATGCAGTTGATCCAGGGTTCAGATTCATAAGCATGAAGAAATGATCACCCTGATCCCCCATAGCAATACTCCATTTCAGGCAATTAATTCAACTTCCCTCATTATATAAAGTCTGAATTCAAGATTGTTTTCATTTGACCAGTGATATTCCTCTTAAAACCACAGCCATGTTCCTATCCATTTATCAGACACCTTTGAGACAATGTTATTGGGACATTCCCTCCCTGAGAGAAACATAATGTGCTGAAGTAGCTGTCTTGCAATTTGGATTTGGTAAGTTCAATAAGGCATCTGCATTGGTAAGTTATTCTGATCTCCAGTACTGGGTGTCATATTTATGCACTGAAACTATCAATATCCATCTTAATACACTGTTCGCAGTTAATGATTGAACTCCCTGAATCAAAAATCTTTGTCAATGGCCTCTGGTCAGTCAACAAAGTAAATTGTTATAATTCAGATCATAAACCCCAAAATGTTTTATGAAATTTGCCTGGGTCATAAGTTTTGCAATTTGAATTTGCTAGGGTAAGCACGCGTTATTTCATGTCACATTCAAATGATCGACTTACTAAACAAAGTTTATTTAAGAATACTGTTAACATATATAGGAAGAGATTAGCAATAACTTTTAACAATTACAAACAAGAAAAATATTAAACATGATAAATAAGGGCAACATGACAGCTCAGTGACTATCACTGTTTGCTATGCAGATACATGGATTTGGGCTGGTGTCTGCAGGAGTTTGCACATTCTCCCCGTGATTGCGCGGATTTTCTCCGGGTGCTTCGTTTTCCTCCCACATCCCAAAAACATGCTCTTAGGCTGATTGGTGTAACAAATTGTCCCTAAATTAGTTTCCCTCAATCTTCCCCAAACGTCATAGGTAGAGGAGGGCACTCATAATGTTAAAACGGTGGCGTGGCTTGTTGGACTGAAGTGTCTGTTTCCCGTGCTATGAATTGTATTGTTCAATTGTTCTTTGTTCTCTGATCTTGCATAAACCTTAACAGCTAAATACTATTTAACCAGACAAAGCCCATTAACAAAATTCTTGCCATCGATTTAGCACAGAAAATGCAAATTCTCAGATGATGCTGGAAGTTAGTTCTTTGATTGGATACTGTGGTTCCCTTGATACACACACAGACAAGCCTGAAGTCAGAACAGCTTCCCAAAACACTAGGGAGAGCAGCTCTATCTAATAGACAGCAAACCACCAATAGAAGAACTTTGACTCCTAGAAAGCAGAAGCCTTGTTTCCAACTAGTCAGTAGAATTTATATTCCAGGAAAGGAGAGAGAGAGAGAGAAAACCTGTCTGCCACTTGACAACCAGGAAAACTTCGGACACTAAATCAAAACTGAAAGTGAATCCTTAGATTCTTCTGGGGAGGAAGCACCTGATTTTGATTCATTAATCAATCTTTCCCTTTCCAATGCAGGGTCATAAAAAAAATCTGAGAAAGTACCTGAGGCCCATATAAAACTAAACAAAACCTCATTTAAATGATTGAGGCAGCAATAAAAGGACAGTTTGGTAACAAAAAACAAAGCTATTTACCTGCTGAGAAAGAGGATTTCAAAAAAAATTCTTGAAGGCACACTAATGTACAAAACCATCTGCCATACAGGTACTGATGAAATTGTTTAATGTCAATAATTATGCTGAGTTCTTCTTTATCAAGTTGGACTTAATTTTTGTTCCATGTTTGACAATGCTAGGATGCGAATGCCTTTTTGTGATAATGTGAGATAAACAACACCCACCCCATAGGGCAATGCATCACATGCTAGTTGAAATTTCAATTCTGGGTTAAAGTGGTCCAAGCCCTTGGATTGCTGGAGCACATCTTTTACTCCTTTGAATCATTTTCACATTCCTTCTTCCAATTCCATCCTTGATTAATAAAGAATAAAATGGCTTTTGTAATGTTGCAAAGTTTAGAATGAATTCCTCGTAATAATTGTTTAGTCCTAAAAAGACACATCCTGTGATCTTGCCACATCTAGGATCACTGCCTTTTTTTTAGATTCTTTGAGGAGGCCACACTTGTCTATTATGTGACCTAGATAATTGATGGATGATTTGAAAACTTCACATTTATTTTTCTTCATAGGGAGGTAGTATTTCTACAGTCTGAGAACATGTACCAACTGATTCAAGGACAGCTGCTGCCATTCGACTTTTGAATAGGCCTACCTAATATTAAGTTGATCTTTGTCTACATCCTAACTGTAATGGTAACACAGTATTCTGCACACTCATATTTCCTTCATCCTTATGTAGTCTATGAATGATATGCTTTGTCTGTATAATGCATAAAAAACAATACTTTTCACTGTGTCCCAATACATGTGACAATAAATTAAGTCAAATCAAATCAAGCCTATAGAAGCTCCAGACTTTTTTTAACTGTTCTTTTTCAGTTCTGCCTGTGACAGAACCTATCCTATCTCTATCTTTTTGGAACTTCTTTATGTCCTCTTCAGAATTTACTTTCCCACCTATTTTTGCATCATCATAAATTTGGCAACAATTCCATCCATCCCTTCATCCAAATCATTTATATAAATTATAAACAGTTGAGGTTGCAGCATTGATCACTGTGGCACACCAGTTGTTATATCTTGCAAAATTGAAAAAGCCCCATTTGTAACTAATCTCTTTTAGCTGGCTAATTTTCTGTCCATGCCAATGTTACCTCCTTTTATCTATTGACCTTTTATTTTCTACAATAACCTTCTGGAAACCTAAGTACAGTAACTCACCAGTTTCCCTCATCCACAGCACATGTTACTTCCTCAAAGAATGGCAATAAGTTAGTTAAACATGATTTTCCTTTCACAAAACCATGTTAACTCTGCTTAATTACATTGAACTTATCAAAATATCCTGTTATATTTTATTTCATAATAGCTACTCATACTTTGCCAAAACAAATGTTAAGCTAATTGGTTTGTAGTTTTCTAGTTTCTGTCTCCTTTCCTGAGGGGGAACACGATTGATGTATATCAAATTATGAAGAGTATGAACAGGGTGAATAGGACACAGCTGTTCACCTTGGTTGAGAGATGAACATGCAGGGGCATAATTTTAGGATAAGGGGCAAGAGATTCAGAGGGAATTTGAGAAAAAGAAAATCAAAGAATCTGGAATGCACTACCTGAGAAGGTAATGGAGGCTGGAATACTTACAACGATTAAAAAGTATTCGGTTGAGCACTTGAAACATCATATATTTAAAGATATGGGACAAGTGCTGGAAAGTAGGATTAGCATGGCTTCAATGGTAGTTATTGTCATTGCAGATACAATGGGCTGAAGGGCCTTTTCCATACTGTATAATCCTATGGCTATGATTCCCTTTTTAAAGAATGGAATTACGCTTTCTATCTTTCAATCTAATGGGACATTCCTCAAATATTGGGAGTTTTGGAAAATAAAATCAATGCATCAACTATTTCACCAGACACTGCTATTTGGACCCGAAGATGAAGTTCATCAGAATCCAGGCACTTGTTAGGTCCCAACTTCAATAATTTATTTGCATCACTTCCCTGATGATTGTAATTTTTCTGAGTTGCACCTTCTCTTCCATTTTTTTGATTTATAGCTGTTTCTGATAGATTGCTTATATCCTTTATAGTGAAAACTGATGCAAAATACTGTTTAATTTATTTGATACCTTCTTGTTTTCTGTTATCAATTCTCCAGACTCACTTTCTCTCGGATGTGAAGTTTCTGGCGTTGGACTGGGTTGGGCACAGTAAGAAGTCTCAGAATACGAGATTACAGTCCAACGGGTTTATTTGGTAACATGAGTTTTTGGAGCACTGCCCATTCATCAGATGAGTGGAAAATTGGGTTCACAAACAGAGCAGAGATGGACACAGATTCAATTGTGGATAATGGTTGGAATGAGAGTCTTTTCAGGTAATCAATTCTTTTCAGGTGCAAACAATGCGAGTGGAGACATGGTTCAGCACAGGTTAAAGAAGTGTGAATTGTTTCAAGCCAGGATAGTTAGTAAGATTTTGCAAGCCTAGACAAATCATAGGAGTTACAATTGGTGTGGCATGAACCCCAAGATCCCAGCTGAGGTCATTCTGATATGTGCGGAAGTTGGCTATAACTACTGTGTAATTCAATTCAAAAATGAAACCAAGAATAAATTATAAGCGTTGTACACTTTGAGTGGGATTTGCTGGTCACGCTCGCCCCAAAACCAGAAATTCCTGCCTAAGGTCAATGAATCTTTGTATGGTAGACTTCCTTTCTGCTATGATTCCCATGGTGGATGAGATGGGAAAATTCCCCCCTTTGAATAGAAGATTCAAGGATAAGTATGTGGATGTACATTGGTGAAAGAGAGCTCCAACTTTACAAGTATAGATGGCAGAGATTTTGTTTCAAGGTTTTCAGATGCTGTACTTGAGGCCTTGTTGTAGGAGATGGAAAGCTGGAGAGATGTCCTGTATCTAATGAACCAATAGATCCTCCATTCACATCATGAGAAGGCAGTGAGAGCAGATAGCTGTGGAAGGCAATGTCAGTAGTCAAGCCCTAAGAACCTGGGGGCAGTGCCACAAGAGCTTTAATGAGTTCACAAGTAGCCAAGGCCAGTGAATTCATCATTAAACCTCATTTTGTAGCAACTGCACCACCAGCTTCAGACAGAGCTCATTCACCACACTCAATCACCCATCAACCAATTATCTCTTATGAACACACACACACACACACACACACACACACACACGACACGCACACACGCACACGCACACGCACACGCACACACACGCACGCGCGCTCCCTGTTAGCCTTACCTTGGCCTTGATAAAATTCAAGTTCTCTCAAATTAAAAAGTTAGTTTTAATTCTGCATTAAATCAGGTTGCACTTACTAAGTGCAGAACATAAAAACACACATATAACTAAAGGAAAAAGGTCATTTCTGTTTCTTTCCTTCAGTACCATTTTAAAGCAAAACTAAAGAAAATGCTAATTCTTACATTTGAACTTTTTTTTCACAGTTTACTATGAAAAAGAGTGACCCTGGTTTGCAAAATTCAAACATTTGCACTGGTGTTCAGATAAATAATACTGCAATCTTGAAATCTTCTAATAGTAATAGTCATTATTCCACTATAGATTAATTACCACTTTTGTCACCCAACCCAATTTCCAATTCCAATATTATCTGCATTATCTCATTCCATACTGACTCAAACTCTCAAACTCACCATTTGTCTCCTCATTCAAACACATTACCTCCTGCAAAACTCCAACTTTTATCCAGGAGAAATGTAACAGTATAATTTTCTTTAGCACATGCAGTAATCACCAAGCCAGGCATTAGCAGTGGCTGAACAGAGCTCTCTGATCCCTCTGCTGAATTTTATCAGGGGCAGTCTTCAATGATGTGAATCATTGGGGTGCACCATTTCTGCAGCCTGGGTTCCCTGCAAGACCCCATTTGTGGCAATTTACTGCACAAAGGCCTTGGAAATGGGTGAGAAGTGCCCAATGTTGGCATGACAGGTTGAAGTTGGATGAGCAGTCTGTGTTGTGTTTGTTCCATTCTTGCTGCCACATGACACCTGGTATTATTCCTTGGCATGGTAGTCTGAGCCATGAGGCTGGCATGATAGGAAGCAGGCAGCAGATAGTTGGTAAGGTCCTTACGTTGCAGCAGGCTTAGATTGGCATAAACCTTAGAGTGTCATAGAGCAACATAGCATGGAAAAAGGCTCTTTGGCCAACTGGTCCATGCTGACCATTGTCCCCTCCCAACTAATCCCAATTGCCCACATTTGGCCCGTATTCCTCTAATCCTTTCCCATCCATGTATGTATCCAAATGCTCTTTGAATGTTGCTATTGTTCTTGCCACAACCAATTTCTCTGGCAGCTCTTCCCACATACGCACCACCCCCTGCATGAAGAAGATGCCCCTCAAGTTCCTTGATCCCCTCTCATCTTAAACCTTATACCCTTTTTCAACTCCCCTTCCATGGGAAATTGATAATTAAAAAAATAAAATTGACAAAAATTATCATTAAGAAGTGTTAAGCAACAGCTAACCAATAAAACTCTTTTGCCTTTACATTTCAGAAGAGTTAGAGAGACACACAACACCCCTTCTCCAGGAGTTGTTGCAATTATCCTCCTTACAGGAGGCAGTGGAATGTTACTCATGACTGGAAATCGGGGGAGTTGAGTTAACCAAGGGTACCTGAGATGACATGCATTGTCGTGTAGAGTTGGATATTGACAAGACTGGTGTGAAATCCGATGTATCAGAGTGGTGCACAACGCTCTACTGTTGAGTAGACAATGGCAAGAACCACCTTCACCCCATGAAAGACAACAAGTTTGCTGAGGAGATTGTTTTGTGTTTTAATTTTTGCTACTATCTTGGTCAGATGTTTCTTGTGTGGTAGTGTTCAGCTAAAGCAATACTGTTGTGTTAGTGCTGCCTGTCGCTTTAAGACAGTATAGCAGAAGTGAGTCACTTGATTTGAGGAACTAATGCAAACCGAGAGTGAGTGATCAATCCTGAGGGTGGAGCCTCCTTTCAGGGAGAATCATCTAGAGGCCATGTTGCAAGCAGATAAGAACTGCAGGACAGCAACTCCTGTACCAAGTTTCTCTTATCAATAAATACTCATATTTCAAACAAAGTTTCAAATCTATTGATGACACTGTAATTGCCACAAAATAACATGTTGGTGATGAGATGGAATCGATTGCACTTTCTCCCTGTGTCTGCATGGGTTTCGTCTGGGTGCTGCGGTTTCCTTGATATCCCAGAGATGTGCAGGTTAAGTTGTTTGGCCATGCTAAATTGCCCTTTAATGTCATGGGGTTAGCAGACTAAATGAGTTTTATTCGAATAGGAAGCATGGGTGGGATTGTGGTCTGTACAGACATAATAGGCCAAATAGTTTTCTTCTGTATTGTAGGGATCCTATGATTTTATGATTGAGTAGCACAGCCTACCTGTGAGTAACAAGTTTAATTGAAATTGAAAAAGAGTGATACCTCTTGGGCGAATAGACTTTATGAACAGACTCAGCGTGAATTGTTGCCAGACCATGAGGAGCGGTCAAAGTACAAACCCAGTGTGGCCAGCGAGTGTGAAAAGATATAAGAAAAATTAAAATGAAAAGCGATGAGCAAGGAGAGTGAAACTCGAGTAAAAGAATAAAAGAGAACAGGAGTGTTTGAAGTAAAAATGAAGATATACCTAGCTGGAAGCTGTGTTTCAGATTTAAAAATAAACTGGAAATGGAAGACTGAGATTTTCTCCAGTTAAACAAGTTCAGAAATGAAAAGGGGAATAAAATGTCTCAAGGTGCAGCAGAATCTCCCCAAGCATGGGTAAATAATGAGGCTCAGACTCAGGCTCCCAATCAGAACAGAACCCACAGGAGATTTAAGTAGCAGCTCCAGCACTGAACAACTTGCAGCTGAGAAGGTTTTGGAAGAGGAGAAGATATCCATCTGTATGAAAGTAAAGCAATTGAAAATAAACTTTTAAAAAGATGGTCCTGACTGGAGCCAGTTCCCCTGACTGAAACCAGAGGATTGGGAAATCTTTAAAGGTCAATAGAAAGCCATGAAAAAAAACTATAAAGAAAAGTAAGATGGATTATGGGAGTAAACTAGCCCAAAATATAAAAACAGATGAAAAAAAAAACTCTACAAATATATAAAACGAAAAACAATGGCTAAAGTAAACATTGGTCCTTTAGGGGATGAGGATGTAAAACTGGAAATGAGAAAATGGTTGAAGCATTGAACAGATATTTTGTGTCAGTCTTCACAGTGGAAGACACAAATAACTTGCCAAAAATTGACGACAGTAAGGCCATGGCAGGTGAGGACTCAGAAACTAGAAAGGTTGGGCAAGCTAATGGGACAAAAGGTAGACAAGTCTCCTGGTCCTGATGGAATGCATCCCAGGGTACTAAAAGAGATGGAGGGAGATATAGCAAATACACTAGTGGCGATTTACCGAAATTCGCTGGACTCTGGGGTTGTTCCTGCAGATTGGAAAACAGCAAGTGTGACACTGCTGTTTAAGAAGGAGGTAGACAAAAAGTGGATAACTATAGGGTGGTTAGCTTAACTTCAATAGTAGGGAAAATGCTTGAATCTATTAAGGAAGAAAAGTGAGATATCTGGATATAAATTGTCCCATTGGTAAGACACGGCATGGATACATGAAGGGCGGGTCATATTTGACTAATTTGGTGGAATTCTTTGAGAACATTACATGTGCAATGGACAATGAGGAACCTGTGCATGTGGTGTATCTGGATTTCCAGAAAGCATTTGTCAAGATGCCACACAAAAGACTGCTACATAAGATACAGGTGCACTGTGTTATGGGTAATATATTAGCATGTCAGAAAATTGGTTAACTAACAGAAAGCAAAGAGTGAGGGTAAATGGGTGTTTTTCTGATTGGTGACCAATGTCGAGTGGTGTGCTTCAGGAATCAGTGTTGGGACTGCAATTGTTTACAATTTTCATAGATGATTTGGAGTTGGGGACCAAGTGTAGTGTGTCAAAATTTGCAGATGACACTAAGATGAGTAGCAGAGCAAAGTGTGCAGAGGACGCTGAAAGTCTGCAAAGGGACATAGGTAGTCTAAGTGAGTGGGCAAGAGTCTAGGAGGTGGAGTACCATGTTGTAAATATGAGGTCATCCATTTTGGAAGGAATAATAGCAAAATGGACTATTAATTAAATGGTAAAAAATTGCAGCAAGAGAGACCTGGGTGTCCTTGTGAAAGAATCACAAGGAGTTGGTTTGCAGATGCAACAAGTAATTAAGAAGGCAAATGGAGTTTTGTCCTTGATTGCTAGAGGGATGGAGTTTAAAAACAGTGAGGTTATGTTGCAGCTGTATAAGGTGCTGGTGAGGCCACACCTTGACTACTGTGTGCAGTTTTGGTCTTTTACTTGAGAAAGGATATACTGGCACTGGAGGGGATGCAGAAAAGATTAACTATGTTGATTTCGGAGTCGAGAGAGTTGGCTTATGAGGAGAGACTGAGTAGACTGGTGGCTATACTCATTGGAATTCTGAAGAATGAGGGGAGATCTTATAGAAACAATGAGAATATAAACGGAATAGATAAGATAGAAGCAGGGAAGTTGTTTCCATTGGCAAGTGAAACTAGAACTAGGGGGCATGGCCTCAAAATAAGTGGAGCAGATTTAGGACGGAGTTGAGGAGGAACTTATTCACACAAAAGGTTGTGAATCTGTGGAATTCCCTGGCCAATGAAACAATTGAGGCTAGCTCATTGAATGTTTTTAAGGCAACGATGGATACATTTTTGAACAGTAGAGGAATTCAGGGCTATGGTGAGTGGGCAGTGGAGCTGAGTCCATGAAAAGATCACCATGTTCTTATTGAATGGCAGAATAGGCTTGAGGGATCAGATGGCCTACTCCTGCTCTTAATTCTTACGTTCTTATGTTCTTTTTACTACAGAAAATCTGCCTGGATTGGGAACAGATCTTTAAAATGGCTACTGGTAATTTATGTAAGTCATCAGGAAGTATTCCAAAAAGTTCCAAGAAGCGATGGGAAGGTTAGATCTGCTCCGACCAAGATTCAGAGAACTGAACTAAATACCTTAAGGCGTGACTGGTCCACTATGCTCTACAGGCCAAAGTAGGGGCCGAAACTGGAATGGCAAGAGGAACATAGCACTGTACACTCAGTACAATATGCTGAACGGGCTGTGCCAGTAGTCCCAGTTACAAAACCTTTTTCGTGGCTTTTGGGGTTTTGTTGGAAACCTGCAGCTTCTGTACTCTTGAACCTTAATCTGTTAAACTTCTCTTTTTAGCAAGTGAAAGTTTTTTATTTCACTTTCTGCAGTTTTCCTGAGAGTATGTTTTGCTCTCTTTGTTTTTAACAGCTGATCTTTATCATCAAATTTCAAAACTGCCTCTGGTAGGGGCCATCTTTTTAAAAACTTTTTTCAACTGCTTTACTTTAAAACAAATGAACATCTTTTCCTCTTCCAAATCCTTTGGTTAGTCTCTGCGGGGAATATTATAAATGGATGGCCAGTAGAGTGTTTGGTTTAGATACAATAAAAGACTCGTATTCAAAGCTTCCAAATTAGATATGAACCACACCGACCTCCAATTGAGCTTGAGGTGTCATACAGGAAGATTGTTACGATAAATATTTAAAAAGGGCTGTAGGAATATACTCGTTTGCCCTTTGGCATGACTTTGGCTTGTGCCATTTTTCAAAGGGTGATATCTTTTAAGGGGTGCTCGGAGTGGCAGTCTATCTGGATAGCATTTTAATATCAGCTACTGCAAAAGAACACATTTGGAGAATTTGAAGGAGGTTTTATGGCTTTTTTTCTGACACAAGCATCCAACTAAAAAGGGAAAACTGTGTGTTGCAGGTCAAAGAGGTAACGTATCTCAAACACAGAATTAGAAAGGATTGATTACACTCTGCAGAATAGAAGGTGAAGGCCATAAAAGGGATTCCTAATCCAAGGAACAGAGTTTCAGCCTTTCCTAGGTCTTGTAAATCACAATGGAAAATTCATACAAACTTGGCGACACTACTGGCATCCTATCACACACTGTTAAAAACAAATCAGAAATGGTCGCGGCAAATGCCACAAGAAAAAGCCTTTGCAATCATCAAACAACAGTTGCTGTCAACAAATATACTAGCCCATTATGACCCCCTGAGACCACTCATTATGACCTGCAATAATTTGGTATAACAGTATTATCACACTGTTGGGATAAGGGGACAGAATGTCCAATTGCCTAAGCATCATGAACCTTGATGGATGCAGAGAGAAAGTATGCCCGGATTGAAATGAAGGTTTGGCCATGGTGCTCATGGATGTTTTAGGTCTCCCAGGCTTGCTGCTGTGATTATTTATCCTTGTATTGGCATGACTCTTCATTGGAGTTTGGAGTCTGGCTCCTGCATGGCCAGAAAGCTAGAAATGTGATCAAGATTAACAATGCAGCTACGGGGCAGCCAGAAGTCTTCAGCTGTTGGGAATATGCACTAAAGAGGGGAAGGAAAGGGCAGTACAAACTTTGTCCTATGCTAAGTACATATCCAATTCAAAGTTGTGTAAATCAATAATCAAATACATCCCATGAAAAATGCAGGACATACTCTTGAAACTTTGAATATTTGGCCTGAATACAGCAGAAATGTTAAAGCTAGCTTTCCCAATAGATTAGATTTCTATCACTTCAGATTTAAAAGATTCTGCTTTGCTTTTTTTCTGAATGACCTTACACACAAATCTTAATGATTCTGTTCCAAGTAAATTTACATAGGAACTCAATGCAGTCCCAGAGAAACATATTAATTTCCTCATGCTGGAGTTAGATATTGTAAGTGCACTTAAATATACATCTGTATTAGCAGATGAAACTTTCAATCCAGTGATAGCTGGATTTAAATACAGCAATCACTAAGATCAACCTTATATAAAGTGTTAATTTGAGAACAGATATTCAACTAATATTGATTTAATGGTCAATATTATATTATATTTTTACAGAGGTTAGACATATTAGGAATTTACGTAGGAGTTTTCAGGCTTTCAAGCGTTCACACCTGAAAAGTTAAATGAAGAAATCCAAAGGTTTCTGTTCTCTGCAGTGAGTACTGCAGCTCTCCCTGTACACAGGTTCAGCACGGAAAGCAGTGGAAAGATGCAAACTTGGGATTTTTGTTCACTTGTTCTTAACTAAAGACACTGTCAGAAATGATTATTTTCTTCTGTTTGTCTCACCTTTCTCACAGATCACCACTTCTTTGCCATAGTCATGGAATAAAAGATGCCCCAAACAACCATTCCTGCAATTTTATCTGACAACACTATAAAATTCATACAATACTCAATTATTCACTCTTAACACGTTGTGTGCTTGGCCTCCTGCCAGCTCAGTGGTTGCAGAGTGACCAGTGGAAGGTTGCACCACCTCGACATGTATAGCAACAATCTGGCAGCTCCTTATGAAGCAACACAGACCCACCTGTGGTGGGAGGCTGAAGGCTGTTATCTCAACAGATAGGTTTGTGCATTATGAAGCCACTGCCACTCAGCTATGAGTGGCAATACTGGTAATCTGCTGGAACTTCGATTGCTGAAGCACATATTCCTTTGAACACTTATGTCTACACCCATGGTGGTGGCACTGGCCTGTGCTTTCATGGCCCCAACTTAGAATTACAGTCACAGATCTCATGACTCAGTCTGAGCTTCCACTGCAGCGCTGGTACATTGCATATCTTCTTCCTGCTGGAATGAAATATTGACTATCACATTACAACAGTGTCTATACTTCATTGGCTGTCAAGTGCATTGAGACTTGCAGTAGTCATGTCAAATACTACATAAATCTTACCGAGTGCATTATTCCAGAATAGCTGAAAGCATGACGAAAATGATCGATGAGGATGTTGTCTACATGGACTTCAGTAAGGCCTTTGACAAGATCCCTCATGGCAGACTGGTGCAGAAAGTGAAAGGGATTAGAGGTGAGCTGGCAAGGTGGATACAAAATTGGCTTGCTCAAACATGACAGAGGGTAGCAGTAGAAGGATACATTTCTGAATAGAGAGCTGTGACAAGTGCCATTCCTCAGGGATCAGTGTTGGGATCTTTGCTGTTTGTAATACATATAAAGGATTTGGAGGGAAATGTGACTTGTTTAATTAGTAAGTTTATGGACGATGCAAAGGTTGATGGATTTACGGATAGCGATGAGGACCATCAGAGGATGTATCAAGATATAGATCAGTTAGATACTTGGCTGGAGAGATGACAGATGGAGTTTAATCTGAACAAATGTGAGGTAATGTATTTTGGAAGATCTAATACAAATAGGAAATATACAGTGAACGACAGAACCCTTAGGGTATTGATAGGCAAAGGGATCTGGGTGTACAGATACACAGGTCACTTAAAGTGGCAATGTAGGTGGAGAAGTTAGTCAAAAAGGCATACAGCATGCTTGCCTTCATTGACCGGGGCACTGAGTTTAAAAATTGGCAAGTCATGTTGCAGATTTATAGAACCTTAGTTAGGTTGCACTTGGAATGTAATATTCAATTCTGGTCATCACATTACCAGAAGGATGTGGAGGCTTTGCAGAGGATACAGAAAACATTTACCCAGGATGTTGCCTGGTATGGAGGGCATTAGCAGTAAGGAGAGGGTGGAGAAACTTGGTTTGTTCTCACTGGAATGACGGAGATTGAGGGGCGACCTGATAGAAGTTTACAAGATTATGAGGGGAATGGATAGAATGGACAGTCAGAAGCTTTTTCTCAGGGTGAAAGAGTCAATTACTAGATGATAAGGTTTAAGTTGGGGGGCGGGGAGGGGAACAAGATTTAAAGAAGATGTACAAGGCAGATTTTTTTAAACAGAAGGTGATGGGTGCTCAGAACTCATTGTAGTGGAAGTGGATACGATAGTGATTTTTAAGGGGCATCTAGACAAATATATGAATAGGATGGGAATAGAGGGATATAGTCCGTGGAAGGTTAGGGCATTTTCGTTAAGTCGGGCAGCATGGTCGGTACAGGCTTGGAGGGCCGAAGGGCCTGTTCCTGTGCTGTAATTTTCTTTGTTCTTTGTTTGATGTGGAAGCTAGGATATGTGGATATGTGTCTTGCTGTGGTTGCAAGTGTGTGAGGGTATGATCTGATTGTGGAGATTGCTGATGTGTGCGTAATAGTGTGTGGTGTACTGAGCACAGTGACAGGCTAATGGTACTGCTCAAATGATATGGAACTGGTGCATTCACTGACCTTGACCACTCCTCTGAGACAATTCAACTTCTTCCAGCATTGTATTTAAGTCCTCAGGGTCAGACACTTTGGACTGATCTCGGTGACTATCTGCTCCAGCTTCCTGAGCAGTAGGACCTTCTGGCCCCTTGTGGAAAAATGACCTCTTTCTTATTTCAACCTCCTACACTAAGGCATCCAGCATTGTTTCTGAGAACTGTGAAACTCTCTATTACTCCAGTTACTTCCAGCTTCTAATATTACTGCTAGGCAGTTACATGTACTGCTGCAGCTCAAATTCAATTCACCTTTACATGCACAGCTTGGCATTAAGACAATAAACTTTCACTGGAAATTGAACTCCATGTTGAGAATGAAGCCACTCAGAAGCAGTTTTGAAAAATTATTTCATGGAATGAGAGTATCATTAACAAGGTCATCATTTATCCCACCAATAATTCCTTGGGAAGATAGTGGTGAGCTACCTCCTTGAACTCTGCAGTTCACATGAGGTAGGCACACCCATAGTGCTGTTAAGGAGTGAGTTCCAGGATTTTGACCCATGTAAAGAAACAACAATATACTTCCAAATCACAATGGTGTTGACTTGGAGGGGGATTTAGAGATAGTGGTGCCCTGAGTATCTGCTGCTCTTATCCTTTTAGATGGCCGATATCGTGGATTTAGAAAGTGCTTTTGAAGCAGCCTTAGTATGTTCTTACAGTGCATCTTGTAGATGGCACACAGTGCTGACACTAAGTCAATGGTGGTGGGAGTCAACATGGAAGGTGATGGGTGAGTCTAATCAAGCCAACTGCTTTGTCCTGAATGCTATCAAGCTCCTTCAGTGTTGTTGGAGCTGAACTCATCCAGGCAAATGGGGAGTTTTCAGAAACACCAAACACATGCATTTGGATGGTGGCTTTGTAGAGTCAGGAGTTGAGTTGCTCACTGATCTGATGATATTACTCATTTCTTCCAAGATCTTTTCACTTCACCTGAAGAAAACAGCTCAGATATGTCCAGTGGCGTGGATT
The DNA here is from genome assembly GCA_024679065.1 of Sphyrna mokarran. Taxonomy (NCBI): domain Eukaryota; kingdom Metazoa; phylum Chordata; class Chondrichthyes; order Carcharhiniformes; family Carcharhinidae; genus Sphyrna; species Sphyrna mokarran. The sequence continues at coordinate 43,186,168 of JAGIQG010000015.1, forward strand.
GGGGGCGGAAAGGTCATATCCATTTTTAATGGTACCAGCTTGGGTTTTTAAATGTCCAAGTTGATTAATGAATGTGAGTTTGGACAGCAGATTTCCTTCCCTAGAGCGGCACTAGTGAACCAAATGGGTTTTTACCACAATGGTTTCATGACCATCATTGAAGTTTTAATTCCAGATTTTTATTGAAGTCATATTTTACCATCTGCCATGGTGGCATTCAAACCCAGGCCCCCAGTGCATTATCCTGGGTCTCCGGATTATTAGTCTACTGTCTTCCCATGCTTGAAATCGAGTGAAAAGGTGCCTTGCTAGATGTTGCACTTTTGCCCCTTGGGCAGTGCCAGGGGATCTAAGCTGGCATTGCCAAGCTCGGAATGCCCAGGGAGAGCACCCCCCTTTACCCCCAACTACTTGGGGGAGCCTCCATGGCCTCCCTTCACTCCAGCATGGTGAACATCAAATAATATATTGGTACAGTGGCACCAACAGGAGCCTTTGTCATCATCCAGATTATATACACAGAGAAGCAATGACAACATAAAACTGGATCTTACTGCAGGTTCAAACAGCCTTCAACTTTGCACACTTGAAGTAGATACTTGCAGAAATGGCAAATGGTGATTCAATCAACCATTGCCAAGCTCACTGTGGACAATGGTGCAGAGATTCCAACCTTAGGATCCAGTGCACTCAAGCATGGCTATAACAACTCACCCTGGTCACCCCAAATATTTTACATTCTAAGCAGCATAGGGCAAGTGGCCTAACAGCAGGGAACTGATCTTGATCTGTATCCATGGCATTGTCAACACAGTAATGAGGAGCACTGATCACAAGAAGCACCATTGGAAATCTTGTGCTTATGCTGGGAGGAGATCACGTAATTCCATGATACAGATAACAAACTAGTAGGCTGCATGGCACAATGTGAACCAAATATGTATACTTATTCTAAATGTGTACAATTCATTGCTCTGCAGGACCAAAGCGGAATTATTGTTTGGCAGACAAGTGCAAATAAACTCTATCACTCAGGAATAGACGTTGCATTGAGTAAAAAACAGGGGAAGACGAAAAATGCCTATGAATGCCATATGGATATCAAATCACCCAACCTGAACCTCAGGCAGAAAATCTGAGTGCAATATCCCAACAATGGTACCTAGAAACCAGCAAACATCATCATCTTATGCCCAGAATCGAGACTGTAACTAGTACAGACACCAAGTGATAGGACAGTGCATCCAAACAAATGGCAAGCAGCACAACAGCACGGTGGTTAGCATTGCTACCTCACAGCACCAAGGACCTGGGTTCGATTTGTTAGCGCAAGTGGGCAAAACAACCACTACAAACTCAGGGTCAAGTTCAATAATGGTACAGCTTTATTTTCTTTTACGTTGATGGAGGTACAGTCAGGACATACAATCAAATTGTCCTGAAAGCATACTAAAGACCTGGCAAAATGGGCTAAAGTTATACCCAAACTTCAGTGTAGTGTGCGATTCAAATATTAATGCTTTATTTACATTATTTGATTTTAGCCATCTTGTCTCAATGTTTTCAAATGTGTGGGTGATTGTTTTAAGTATGTGTTAATAGTTTTAGTGTGATTGGTTATCAATGGTCTGGAATCTCCAGGGCTTGAACAATAGGTGTGCAATTATTCTCAGGAAGTTTGAAGGGCCAGGGATGCTTTCTTAGTTATGCTAATCTTAAGGTGTCTCTGTAGGTTGTTTGACTGGTTTAGAAGTGCTGATTTAGTAGGGTGGGCAGGTGTACTTTTTAATTTAGCTCCTGGGGTTGCCTTCCTGACCAGCTTCTCCTCTGTGTTAGCCCTCATTTGCATTCTGAAAGCATGCTCCTGCCTGCTAGTCTGTGTCTGTGATTTTGTGATTTTTTTTTAGTGGAGGGGTTCTGAGTGTGGTTTTAGTCTGCTTCCATATTGTGTGCCCAATTTCATAAAATTTGTAGTCCGATAACAGATTCCTGGCTTGGGTCATTGTCTGTGCGGAGATTGCATGTTCTCTCCATGTCTGCATGGGTTTCTTCCAGCTGCCCTAGTTTTCTTCCCATGGGTCCAAAGATGGGCAGACAAGGTGGATTTTCCATGCTAAATTGGCCGTTAGTGTCAGGGGAACTAGCTAGGTAAATGCATGAAGTTATGGAGATGGAGTCTGGATGGGATTGTGGTCAGTGTAGACTCATTGGACCGAAAAGCCTCTTCTACACTGTAGGATTTTAGATGCTAAATCAGAAGAATAGCACAATCAGAAACATTGAGGCCAGAACTTTACCAGCACACCCATCCTGATTCTGGGGGTTTGGCAGGGGTTGGAGAACAGCATTTTTGGGTGGGATTGTACGAATCTTGGGCAGACTTGCCAGTAAATTTCTGCATGGACTAATACACTATATAATCCTATTGTAAATTGCACCTTATCTGAGACAAAATATGCACAGAGCAGCCCTAACCAGCATTCTGAAAATGTACAGCAACCTTCAGCAAAGATCACTATAAATATGTCTAAATAGATAAGCAAATATAAGCACCAATGCAGTTCGGAGATTGGAAATGTATCATTTTCTAAAATGGTTTATTCTGACTCAAAGCTATTATCTTTTGTTGTCATGTAAATAGTTTTATTGCTTAAAGATAAACCTCTGGCTTAGAAAAAGAGGAGGTTTTTATACAGTATATATGTACCTTTCAGGTCACGTATTTTAAATTGTTATTCACTGCCACTTTGACATGGGATGTGAAGTCTCATGATTTGTACTCACTCTACAGGAGTAGGTGGTAAGAGTCAAACATTTATACTTAGCCTACTGGTTAACACTATTTGTATATAGGTCTAATCTTCAAATAAGGAATCCACATTATTGTATGACTGATAGGTTTATGTTGAATAGAAGAACACTTCATACCTCTGCCCCTTTATGGTGCAAAGTTTTACAGGAGATAACATGCCATGGTCATCTGAACTGAAAAGTTTACTATGCTCCCTGCATCTTAAACTCTGTTTGAAGATACTAATAACACATTCCACTCAGATCTGGTTGGAAATACAGGCTACTCCTCATATTTCAAAGTGGTTATCAGTCATGGTTGCACTGCAATTCCTTGATGCTTGGACAGCTATCCCGGCAGTTGTGGCCCTCCAAATTACACTGACATAGTGGACTGTCAAGTGAGGAGATCAAAGGAGCTGCTGGGATAACTGTCAGTCAGATGCATAATTCACATCTTATGCTAGAGGCCAGCTGCTTTCCAACTTTCTATTTATAATTGAAAAGGAACTGGGATGGCTATTGCATTGTGTATTAATTAGACCCTGTATCCTGGAAAATTCAACCCCACGGGAGATGTTTTATTTTTATTTGTTCGTGGAACATGGGCATCACTTTCTAGGTCAGAATTAATTGCCCATCCCTAATTGCTCTTGAGAAGATGGTGATCAGCTGCCTTCTAGAAAAGCTTCAGTCAGTGCTGTTAGGAAAGGAGTTCCAGGATTTTGATCCAGTGACGGTGAATGAACAGTGATATATTTCCAAATTAGGGTGGTATGTGATTTGGAGGGGACCTTCCAGATGATAATGTTCCCATGCATCTGCTGCCTTGTGTTTCTAGGTGGCAGAGATGGCGAATTTGGATATTGCTGTTGCAGGAAGCTTGGTGAGATGCTACAGAACATCTTACAAATAGCATACACTGCTGCCACTGTGCATCAGCAGTGAAGGAGTGAATGTTTATTGTGGTGGATGGGGCACCATCAAACAGGCTGTTTAGAGTGTTGCTGGAGCTCCACTCACCCAGGCAAGTGAAGAGTATTCCATTACACTCCTGACTTTTGCTTAGTCAGTTCCGCACAGGCTTTGGGTAGTTATTCACTACAGAATTCCCAGCCTTTGACCTGTTCAAAGGTAGCCATAGTATTTTTATTGCTCGTCCAGTTCAGTTTTTGCTCAATGGTAACTTCAGGATGTTGATGGTGGGGGATTCAGCGATGGTAAAGCCATTGAATATCAAGGAGAGGTCGTTAGATTTTTTCTTGCTTTGTAGATGTTTATTACCTGGCACTTGTGTGGTACAAATATTATTTGACACTTGTCAGCCCAAGCCTGAGTATTGTCCACGACTTGCTGCATTTGGACACGGAATTCTTCAGGACTTGCAATGATGTTGAACTTTGTTCTATGATCCACGTATATCCCCACTTCTGAACTTATGATGGGATGAAGGGCATCGATGAAACACTGAAGATGGTTGGTCCAAGGACATTACCTCGAGAATTCTTGTAACAACATCCTTGTATTGAGATGATAGGCTTCCAAGAACCCCAAACACCTTCCTTTGTGCTAGCCATGACAGCAGGCAGTGCAGAGATTTCCTCTGATTCCCGTTAGCCTCAGTTTTGCTAAGCAAATGTTATTGCTGAGACCCCAGAATGAATTCTCCTCATCGATATTGATGTAATTGTGAAAAAGAGGAGCAAGAGCTACTGAACCCAAAAGCACAGAAATGCAATAACATCGCTCAAATAATAATAAAAAAAAAATTCAAAAAGAACCATAAACACACAAGATTAAAGTTACACAATTAAAGCAGCCTAATCACTTATGCCTGCCCCACCCAAATAAAAATCTTGTTTTGTCAAAAGTACACAAGTAAATTACTTTCTTGGCAATGACCTCTTTACAGATTTTAACCATAAAAATCCAGCAATATGATACAAGTCAAAGAATTGTTGCCAATTTAATAAGGCATATTTTATGATTTCTAAAACATCTAAAAGGTTCAGAAACAGACTTTTTCCTCAGTTTGGGCACCGCAATGGCACAGTGATTAGCACTGCTGCCTCACCACGCCAGGAACCCGGGTTCAATTCCTGGTTTGGGTCACCGTTGCATGTTGTTTCTGTGTCTCTGCAGGTTTCCTCTGGGTGCTCTGGTTTCCTTCCACAGTCCAAAGATGCGGGTTAAGTGCATTGACCATGTTAAATTGATCCTGGTGTCAGGGAATTAGCAGAGTAAATATGTACTGTTCCTGGCAAGGGCATGGGTGGAATTGCAGTAGATGCTGACTCAATGGGCTGAATAGCCTCCTTCTGCATTGTAGGGATTCTATGATTCTAACAAAAACTCTTCTAGTTAACACTGAGTGACTGCCTGCATTTCAACAGCAGCTCACACACATGGGATTAATTTTCAGAGCTGTTCTCCACAGCCACACCAACTCACTTAAACATCCCTTCTTAAATACCTTTCCCTCCTCTCAGGTTCCAATGTCCTCAAACACCTCTTTTAAATCAGCTTTTCAGATATCAAAACCTTTCTTTTTCTTGTTTTGTCTCTACTTTTGGATCAATATACTTTCCTGTTTACTCATGGAACCTTGTGAAATACAAGTGTTCAATGACACAGAAAGCTTTTTTTTGAAATTCAATGTTGAAAAATCAATTTCCCACTTTTCTCACAATTCAGTTTTCAGATTCAATTGTTGTCTTCAAAGTTACCGTAATCACTCATCACAAATGCATCAACTTTACACCTTTAACCTTTTACCTCTTAAGCTTCATAGGCAACTTGTCTCTAGTAACCTTCCCCATGTTTAATGAAGCCTGGATAGACAGACAGCTTTCTTTACTTACATAGAATACCAACATAATCCTCTAAACTGTTTTTAAAAATGCATCTCTCATTACATAGGGCTTCTTCATGCCATATTTAGTTAAATAGTGCCTTGATGTCAAGGGCAATCATTTTTATCTCACCCTATGGAACTCAGTTCTTTTGTTTATGTTTGGATCAAGGCTGTAATGAGGTCAGGAATTGCGTGGTCCTGACAAAACTCAAATTGAGGCCGGCGAGCAGGATATTGCTGAGAACATGTTTCTTGATAGCACTGTCAATGGCACTTTCCATCACTTTGCTAATGATCGAAAGTAGAGTGAGGAGGCAGTAATTGGCTGGATTAGATTTGCCCTGCTTGTTCTAGACAGGACATAGCTGGGCAATTTTCCACATTGCTGGGTGTTGTCGCTGTACTGGAACAGTTTGGTTAGGGGTGTGACAAGTTCTGCAGCACAAGTTTTCAGTACTATTGTTGGAATATTACCAAATCCCATGGTCTTTTCAGTGCCCAGTTCCTTCAGCTATTTTTTGATATCATGTGGAGTGAATTGAAATAGCTGAAGACTGTCTTCTGTAATACTGGAGGTCTCTGGAGGAGCACAAGATGAATCATTCACTTTGAATTTCTGGCTGAAGGTGGCTTCATAATAAATGTGTAGTATGAGTTACATGCCTCTTTATTTTTATTCCCACTGAAGTCAAAGGAAATAAAAATAGGGAGAGATATAAAATAGGTGCAATCTTGCTATTTATACTAACACCCAAAGACAAGATTGTTTCACTTATGTGTCCAGATAAATAGTAGGTTTTAACTCGGATAAGTGTTCCTCATTTCTACATGGTGACTATAAGAAATAATTAGAAGTAGCTGTAATTAATAAGAAAGTCAGTTTTATGGCATTTCCTACAATGGCGCAATAAATGATGCAATTGAAAAAACTGTAGCACAGTTGGTGGAGAAGTCATAGATCCTCTTTCAAGGACTCATCTGATATTTAAAGTTTCTTTATTAGTCACAAGTAGGCTTACATTAACACTGCAATGAAAATCCCCTAATCACTGCTTTCTGGTGACTGTTTGGGTACACTGAAGGAGAATTTAGCATGGCCAATGCACTGGGCAGCACAAATATGGGTCCTGGTAGGCTGCTCAGCTCGGCATCTCTTGTGACCTGGGAGGAACAAGGTGCCCTCTGGGAATGCACTGGATGTGCTAATTCCTGGCCTCACCATTCAGCTGAGTCTGCTACAACAGGCAGAGCAGCCTCCCCTCAGTAGTGATTATGCCAATAAATGGTGTGCAGCACAGCTGTTTACTGGAGGCCAACTGTCAACCCTTTGCAAGCCAATGTCGCAAGCATTGAGCTGGCATTCCCAGTAAGGGTGCAACTTTGCACTGATAACACATATATGTTCCCGGATGCAAGGTATGATGGTGATATCTATCATTATATATCCCAATTAAGGTCATGTCGGGGTGCACTGTTGTGGCTCCCTTCAGGATGTAAACATTGGTGATATGCAACCACTCGACTTCCAATTAACATGGTGATGCCAGGTTTCTTTTGGGTGGGAGAGCATTGGAAGTGGGGGGAATTGGTGCTACTGAGACCCTGGTGGGCCAATGCACAGCTTCCTAATGGTGTTGAAGGAACCAATGTGGAGATGTGGCTGTAGTGTCCAAGTGGAGAATGTGAGGGATGGCATTGAGGCACCTACTGAGTCTGTTGTCATTGGATGGTAGCCCAGAGGAATCAAGTGAGGAGAGTTGGGACTCTCTCATGAACTCTTTTAGCTCACTGAGGTTTTCTTTACAGTGTGTGATCTGGAGGATCCTGGAGCCTATTGAGTTGGTTATTATACTTACTGGCATTCAGCAGTGGCAGACACACTGATAAACAACTGAGCCTAGCCAGTACCAGGACTCTTTGGAGGGAGGAGAGGCTGGGCCTGTCACTGTTCCAGGAGCAGCGCCGCAGGTGTGTAGATACCAGCCAAGGGTATTCTGACATTGTTCATCGTACCTGTAAATGTCAGAGATTCAGAACCATAGAATGCAGTGTCTGTCCTGGGGGACAGTGGGTCACCTCTTCTAGGAGCTGGCACCACATGGGATGAAAGGACATCCACTGCCTGTGGTCCTTTAACTCACAGCCACTCTGAATTTCTATGCAAGTGGCTCCGTCCAGGGCAGCACAAGTGACCTGTGTGACGTCTTCTGGTCGGTCACACACAAATGTATCCAGGACGTTGCAAATGCTCTTTATGCGATGGCTCACATATATAATCAACTTTGAACAGGACCAGACGAGCCAAAATGCTCAGGCCATGGCCTTTGCCACCTTTGCAGACTTGCCCCATATGACCCTGCACATTCATGAAACGCAAGGTATACTCGTTCCTTAGAGTTCAGCTCATCTGCAACTACTTGGTGCACTTCATGCAGGTGTGTGCCCATTTTCCTGAAAGCATCCATGATAGCTCCATCGAGACTAGGCCAGCAGCGGTGCCTCCTTACGATATCGTCGATGTGGAGAGACATAGTGCTGCCATTCTCACACTCCACAGAAATGAGACACCCAGTGATTGCAGTGGTCCTTCCAACTTGGCGACAGGAACAGATAGGATGGAGACTCTGTGGGTGAACAAAGTGAAATCTAATGCTAAACATTCAATACAAAATGGTGACCTACCTACACTAGTGTCTATATTCACTTGTGCCCAGAGAGTGCCTATAGTTTCCTAATTTTCCTCACCCTCATGTTATGTCTAGAAGTATCTCCAAGATCCAGAGGTGAAGTTCAGGCGACCTGCTGATTTCCACACCCTTTTGCCCGAGATGATCTTGCCTTAAAAACATTCAATGAGGAAGCTTCAAACTGCTTCACTGGGCAGGGAATTCCATAGATTCGCAATCCTTTGTATGATGAAGTCCCTCCTCAATTCAGTCCTAAATCTGCTCCTGCTTATTTTGAGATCATACTCCCTAATTCTAGTTTCACCTGCCAGTGGAAACAAATTCCCTGCATCTATCTTATCTATTCTCTTCATAATCTTATATGTTTCTATTAGATCTCCCCTCTTTCTTCTGAATTCCAATAAGTATAACTCCAGTTTACTCAGTCTCGCCTCATAAGCCAACCCATTGGAATCCAACTTTGGAATCAACCTAGTGGATCTTCTCTTACCCCTTCTAGTGCCAGTATATCCTTTTTCAAGTAAGGAGACCAAACTGCACACACTACTCCAGGTGTGGCGTCACCAGCACCTTATACAGCTGCAATGTAATCTCACTGTTTTTAAACTCCACCCCTCAAGCAATGAAAGACAAAATTCCATTTGCCTTCTTAATTACCTGCTGCACCTACAAACCAATTCCTTGAGATTCTTGTACAAAGATACTCAGGTTCATCTGTACAGCAGCATGTTGCAATTTTTTGCTACTTAAATAATAGCCCATTTTGCTTATATCTGTACAAAAATGGATGAACTCACATTTACTCAGATGTACTTCATCTGCCAGACCCTTGCTCACTCACTTAAACTATCTATATCCCTTTGCAGGCTTTCAGTATCTTCTGCACACTTTGCTCTGCCACTCACCTTAGTGGCATCTGCAAATTTAAACACACTACACGTGGTCCCCAACTCCAAACCATCTGTATAAATTGTAAACAATTGTGGTCAGAACACTGATCCCTGAGGCACACCACTAGTCACTGATTGCCAACCAGGAAAACATCCATTTACCCCCACTCTTTGCTTTCTGTTAGTTAACCAATCCTCCATCCATGCTAATACATTATCTGGAATGCTGTGTACCTTTATCTTGTGCAACAGTCCTTGATGTGGCACCTTAGGTACTCATGGGCATAAAGATTATTACTAATGAGGCATAAGGTTTGTCCAACAACATATTGTCCAATGCCATCAGTGCGAATCATCCTTTTTATTATGCTGGAACCAACACACTGCCCAATAAAATCATTCTGCCCAGTGAAATCCTGGTTTAGTTTTATTTTGCTCAATGAAATCCTGGTTTAATTTAATGTGTAATTTCCTGTGTAATGTCATAGAAATCATAGAATCCCTGCAGTGCAGAAAGAAGCCATTTAGCTCATCAAGTCTGCACCGACCACAATCCCAACTAGACCCTACCCCCATATCCTGACATATTCACCTGTCAACCCCTCTAACTTATGCATCTCAAGACACTGAAGAACAATTTTAGCATAACTAATCAATCTAACCCACACATCTTTGGACTGTAGGAGACTGTAGGACCAGAACACTCAGAGGAAACCCATGCAGACACTAGGAGAATGTGCAAACTCCACACAGAATGTGACCCCAAGCAGGGAATCAAACCGGAGCTGTGAAGCAGCAGTGCTAACCACTGTGTTACCATGTCCTTTTATCTGACCCGAGTAATTTTTTAGGAGGTGAGAAAAGCAATATTAGGAAATATTTTCTGAATTTAATTGTAATGTGGTTAATTTTAAATGATGGCAGGAAGGCACTATTAGCAATCCTCCATTCCCCCAATAAATCTTCCACCTCTATTATTCACAACTCCAACATTGTCAATTGTTAGACTGTCCCAGGAAATGATTCTAAACTTAGCTCAGGATCTTTAAGAACCACTACATTGTCACTCAAAAGTCATTGCTTCAGATAGATGGTTTCGTCATTCCATGGTTGGACAATGAAGGAGCATGCCATATGTTCAAACAAGATATTGTACAAAAAAGAAAAAATATTCAACTTATTGGTAAGTGCACAGATATAAGAAGTTATGTAGGGATTGTGGGAAGCCCAGGCTCACAGCAACCCATTTTTCCAAGTAAATGTAATTGTGTGGTCCAAAAACAGGAGGAAGAAAGAAGCTTGCATTTGCATTATTTGCCTGAATCTATTGATTTAACAAAATAATTGAGACTATTAGGCGCATGTATAATACTACATTGTAGAAATTCACCAAGGCCTTTGATAGTATCATTCAAATGTGTGATCTCTTCCATCTCAAAGAAGATATACAAGTGGGAACACCATCACATGCAAGTTCTCCTCCAGTCAGACACCACACTGACTTAGAATTATATTGCAATTCCTTCACTGCTGTTGGGTGAACACTCCCAACTCTCTTCCCCACTGGAACTCTCTTCCCCACTGGGACTTTCTTTCTCACTGTGGAGGTTGCTGCATAACTTGGACAGCCACATAGTTCACCACCAACTTCTTGATGGCTGTCAGGGATGGGCAATAAATATTGGCCTTGCCAGTGACATCCATATCCAATAAATGAATACAAGTTGCACACTATCTATAGAAGAAAAGGTTTTGAAGTCAAATGTACTTTTCTTGTACAATGATGCATGTTCACAGAGTTTGCTCAAATCAGGAAGTTATTTGTTTATAAGAATTAGAACATAGAACATATCTATTTGCAAAGATATGTAGGGTCTCATCGAGGATAGTACAAGGAATTCCAACATTGTCCTCAGCATCTCTGATTAAACGTAGAAACATAGAAACTAGAAGCAGGAATAGGCTATTTGGCTCTCTGAGCCTACTCTGCTATTCATCTTGGTTATGGCTGATTATCAAATTTAATGTCCTGATCCCCTTCGTCCCATATCCCTTGATCTTATATTAGATACAGCCCAAAGAACTGTATCTAATTTTTTCTTGAAATCAGACAATGTTTTGGGTTCAACTACATTCTGTGGAAGTGAATTCCACACATTCTCTACCCTCTAGGTGAAGAAATTTCTCCTCACCTCAGTTCTGAAAGGTTTACCCCTTATGCTCAAGCCATGAATTCTGGGAACATTTTTTCTGAATCTACCCTATCTAATCCTGTTAGAATTTTATAAGTTTCTATGAGGTCCCTTCTCACTCTTCTAAACTCCAGTGAATATCATCATAACTGACTTAGTCTCTTCATATGACAGATCTGCCATCCCAGGAATCAGTCTGGTAAAACTTTGGTGAACTCCCTCTCAAGCAAGAACATTCTTCCTCAGATCAGGGCACCAAAACTAAAGAAGGTTTAAAACCAATGAGAATTTCCTCCCTCCTGGTTGACGTTTAAACACTCCTGATTTAAAATATATGAAGGTGAGCATTCGGTAAGCTTCTGACATTCTTGGTTCTGATATATCACTGAACAATCAGTGATTTTAGAGAGTTGCAGAATTGGAAAGGTTGAGATTGGCAGTGGTGCGAGGGGTGGTAGAGAGGTTGGAGGGAGGTGGAGGAATGGGTTATTTCTTACCTAACTGTAATCATAGGGATTACAGAGGATTTGAACAAATGTGATATCTTGAATATCTAAAGATTTCTTATAAATAAAAATCCCACTTCACAGCATTCATTTAAGAACTGAAAACTTCTCTTCATCACTCACTATTTGCCTCCAGGCAACAGAACCATCAAAGGAAATCCGATATTTTTGCTGACCTCATTCATCTAGTCCATGACAACCCAGCGAACCTTTTTCAAGTTTTGCCAGCAGCTGGAATCAAAATCCTGGCCACCATCACCCCAAGATTCTTGTGCCCTATTGTCAGTTATTGTTTAGTGCAGCCACTAATAGGAGTAGAATAATGGCAATGCATGTAGAGATCTGTATGCATCACTCCCAACAGATTCACCACACACTGATTTATATTTCTTGGACTTACATATGTTCTGCTTTGATGAAAGTGCCTTAGGAAAGGTAACAATTGTCAAATGTTACTTCCCCAGCACAGTAAAGTTTTACAACACCAATTTTAAATCCAACCAATTTATTTGATAGTAAATCAGCGAGCTTTCGTCAGGCAAATGCAGTGTTCTGGTCTGCAATAGCACACATATCAACTCTCCACATCATCACTTCCCCAGCACCCAGCTGGTATGCTTGCCTTACCAGTACTTTCTTCACAAAGCATGCATTTTACATGTGTATTATACAATCTTTTCAATTACATTACTGTCCAGAAACTGTCTGATATCATTACACCAACTTCAGATTATATTTGAGGATACTGTTCAAACAAAAGGAGATACCGATAATATAAGGCCTTCTTGTTATAAAATCTCTTTGCTTGTAAGCACTGAATCATGGAGTTCCCATGGTACAGAAGGAGACAATTTGGTCCATTGAGCCTGCACTGACAGTAACCTCACCCAGGTCCTATCCCTGTAACCTATACCTTGCTAGTCCCCCTGATATTGAGGGGCAATTTAGCATGGCTAGGGCAACACTATTACCACTGCTGCCTCACAGCACCAGGGATCCAGGTTTGATTCCCGGCTGGGATCACTGTCTGTGTGAGTTTGCATGTTCTCCCTGTGTCTGCGTGTGTTTTTTCTATATATATATTTCTATATATATTCCGGTTTCTTCCCACAGTTCAAAGATGTGCAAGTTGGATTGATTGACCATGATAAAATTGACCGTAGTATTCTAGGAATTAGCTGGATAAATATGGCACAGGATAGGATTATTGTTAGTGCAGGCTGAATGGCCTCCTTCTGTACTTTTGGGACTCCATGATTCAACAACCTAACCAGCACATCTTCAGTTTGGAAACCAGAGCACTCATAAGAAACCCACACAGATATGAGGAGAATGTGCAAACTCCATACAGACAGTGACTCGAGGTTGGAAGTGAACCTATGCCCCGGCACTGTAAGGCAGCAATGCTAACCACTGTGTCACCATGCCACTCTCAACATGTGATCAAGTGAATTAGAATACCTCTGTAGCTTCTGAAATAAGTTCAAACTGGTACTCAGTAAGTAGAATAAAGCTTTCCCAGTACTACTGCTACAGAGTGAAAGTAAAATTGATTCAAGTAAGTCAAGTTCTCAATGAACATTAGCACTGAATAAAAAGTTATACATTATTCAGTACTTACACAAAATACCATAATGCAAAACTGGAATCGTGTGATAATGGATATTATTCAGAATTTAGCTAATGTAGGAAACTCAAAAGTCAAAAAAATCAATGTAATTTTCAGCAGTAAAAAGGCAACTCAAGTTTTCAGAATTACAAAGCACATCATCAAAGTAAAAGACATTACTAGCATAAAGGGTTGAGCAGGAAATATTAATGGATTTCAGGCAAAAACTACTCAGCTCCCTGTCAACAAATGAGAATAGAGTTAGGTTAATTAAAAGTGAAATATGGACGTACAAAAGAATGTAAGAAATAGGAGCAGAATTGGATCAGTTGGCACCTTACTCCTTCTCATAGAATCCCTACAGTGTAGAAAGAGGCTACTTGGCCCCCTGAACCTGTACCAACAACAATTTTACCAAGGCCTTATCCCTAGAACCAGACATATTTACCCTGCTAGTCTCCCGGGCAATTTAGCATGGCCAATCAATGTAACCTACACAGCTTTGTACTATGGGAGGAAATTAGAACACCCGAAGGAAACCCATGCAGACACAGGGAGAATGTGCAAACTCTACATAGACAACTACCTGAGGCCAGACTTGAACCTGGGTCCCTAGTGCAGCGAGAGAGCAGTACTAACTACTGTGCTATCACAAGCCTGACCTTCTGTCTCAATTGCTCTCACCCTCTCATCCGCCATATGCCTTGATACTTAGAAAAACCATAGTAACTTCTATTTCAGTCTAAAACATATTCAACAATGCAACATTCTCAATCTTCTAGGGAATTCCAAAGATTCACAATTACTTTGAGCAAAGAAATTTCTCCCCATCTCAGTACTAAATGATAGATTCTGGTCTGAACAATAGTAAACACTTCTTATTTCTTTTGAGATTTTTATTCCCCGAAAAATGTCTAAATGTCATTTTGGCTGAGAAAGCTGATATGATTGCAGCTCATACCCAGAGTGAATCACATCACAATTTTCCCATCAGTAGTCATTTCTTTGGGAGGGGGTGAGTATTGCACTAGTTCTGCGAGGGGTGCGGCTTAAACATATCAGCAAACGCAGCTTCACAGAGATTTTAAAGAGTCTTCCAATCTCAATGTGAAATTCAAAGCTCCTCCTGCCCCTCCCCCACCACCCTTCCCATTCCACCCCTCGCTGAAGGCATGCTTCCCCAAACCCCTCTCATTGCCAGCATTAGGATATTAGGGCCCACCCAGGGGGTTCTTCTTCATGCTCCACCCCATTCTTGACCACTTTCAAACTCCATCCTTTCATGCCCACTCCTTTCATGCTCATCCCCTTCATGCTTACTTCCTTAATGTTCCACCCCCTTCATGTCCTATACCCTTCATGTCCACTCCTTTCATGCCCATCACTTCATGACTACCTTCATGCTTCATCCCTTCACGTCCACCCTCATATCACCACCCCCCCCACTTCTTTTTTCTTTCATGATCGTCTTTGAGTACCACTCCCTCTCAGGCGCCATCCTCTTGGTACTGATCTGGCACCTTGGCAGTGACATCTGACAGTTCTAATCTGGCAATTTTGATTTGACCGTGCCTAAATGCATTGCCAGGATGCCAGTTGGTTCTGCCAGCCAGGAACCGCCAGGATGGCAGGTAGTTCTATCAGGTGGGCATTGCCCAGCCATGTCCTCAAACACGTGGGGGCTTCAAGGATCTCCGAATTCCCCTGACTGCTTGGTCTCTGTTTATGGAGACCACGAGTGATTCTCAATAGGTTCCTGCTGTACTTAAGGGTCAGTGCTTCCTGGGCACAAGGAGAATCTGGCTTGAAACTGATTAAATGCATTTAAATGATCATTTGAAGGTATTAATCTAGTTCCCTCCCTCACTGGGCAGGAACCAAATCACATCTGGGCTCAGTGCCTGGAAGAATCACAACAGGATTTTGCAATTTGTCGACCCCATGCTACCCCAACAAAATCTGTGCTGGGCAAATGACCTCCATCTATATTGAAGAGATTCTATGATTATAATTTAACTAACACATATCAGGTTATCGACAGAACAGCAATAAAAGTCAGCCAGCCGCTCAATAAATTTAAACGTCAGAGCCTAATGGAGGGAAATGTTCCAGCCCATCCAGCTGGCAGGTTCTTCTGCTCCTGTCAATGGTGATTCTCTCCATTCCAGCAGTGTGTCGCCCCGTGGCAGAGGGTGCGGGACAGGAAGACACCGGCAGGTCAAAAGATCCCACTGCCAGTGGAAAAGTGTTGAGAATCACTTGTGATCTCCATAAATGGAGACCAGGCATCATGGCAATGGGGTGTCTGCCTCCAATGCTGTAAAATATACCTGAAGGACACATAAAATCCTACCCATTGAATTTTTGGTGGCACCATTTAAATTTGACACTACCATGAGGGAGAGACCGACATTGTGGCATTCCTAGCTAACTGCACATGGCAGGTACCAATTGGTTAAGTTAAAATGCTGGAGATCAGTTCCTTATTGCGCCTTAGCCCAGATTACTCAAGCTTCACAGAATGCCTTTATCCTTGCTCACCCTCGATCAGGGTCTCTTTTATCTGCTCCCACCTCCATAGTTCACTTTCTCCCTCATGTTAGCCACATCCTGGCCCTGCTGTTATTGTTTCACTCACTCCTTCCCAATGGCCATCTGGAACTTTCATCCCACACTGACTGCTCGGGGCTAATCCCAGGCTGCGGCCTGTAGCCATTAATTCATGCTCCTTCCCGCCAGCTGAACTATAAATTTGGCTATCAGGCAGGATTCTGCAGCAATCTATTTAAACAAGGATCTGCCATTAATATTATAATTCCTCATCTCTTTCCCACTTCTGATAAAGAACTGAGCCATCGAGTTGCCATTGCTCAGTTGGCAGTGCCAAGGTGCACCCTGGGCATTGGCACTTTGCCTATGGAGCATATTGCCAGCATCTCATCCTCTGGTGAGGGACCTTGATTGTCCCCCCCTTCACTCTAGTGGAGTTGGGCCACCAGCTTCCTGCAAGTGGGGAGCCATAGCAATCCCCGCTGCAGTAAAATACGCCTGGTGGGACAGAGAGGTTAGAAGATTTCAGTCCCGGGCCTGCTAATGCCATTTAAATTATATTTAAACTATGATCTGCATAATTTATGTAATGCCGCACCAATTTCCAGGCGTAGAACTGATGACGCCAGAAATTTGACGCTGGGAGATATGCGGAGGCCCATGCACCCAACAGGGACTCTGCAAAACGATCACCCACTAGTATCTCAGAGCCCGCTGCACTCCAGAAGCAGTACAGCTAGCTGGGAGATTTGCCTCGACATATTTTGCCGTACGCCTGCTGAAAGCACAAATAAAAAGGAAATAGGGCCTGGGTGGAATTGTGGTCAGTGCAGACTCAGTGGGGCAAATGGCCTCCCTTCTGCACTGTAGGGAATCTATAAAATGAACAGCTGAATAAGAGTGCAAGGCAACAGTATCTATGTACTATAAAATGCACAATCAAACTATTCCGTAGATCCTGTATTTTCTGATTTTATTAGTTGGATTTTGGTGCTCTGAGCAAAGATAAGATTCACAACAATAGAGGAAAGCTTGAAAACATTCACACACTGTATATTAATATAGCATGCACAGATTAAAAGTTTCACAGCTTCAGGAAGAAAGAAATTTAATACCATGGTGAATGAAAGGACTGAAGCTGAGTTCCTAAATTTGTTGCAGAGATTGATATTGGTACGATGCAAGAGAATAGAACTGCTGTCGCCTTGATTACTACTGCAAAAGCTAAATGTGGACATGGAATGAATGTTCTGTCAAATAATGTTTGCACATTCCCCTTGTGTCTGCGTGGACTTCCTCCAGGTGCTGCCACAGTCCAGAGATATGCAGGTTAGGTTTGATTGTCCATGCTAAAATTGCCCCTTCGTGTCCTGAGATGTGTAGGTTAGAGGGATTAATAGTAAACGTGTAGGGATATGGGGATAGGGCCTGTGGGGGATTGTGATCAGTGCAGACTCGATGGGCCGAAAGGCCTCTTTCTGCACTGTAGGATTCTAAGATTCTATGATTCTGTGGATGGTGGACAGAACAGACGACAGTCACATCCTAATTTCACTTTGACATTGAAGAAATGAATGCGTTATAAAAATCAAAAAACCTTTCAGCATCCCAGGATCAGGGCTTACTATCTTTATATATTGAAGCTATTAATTTGAAAGTAATACCTCCCTTATTTGTACATGCAAATATTCTCAACATTGTGACAGTTTACAAAATAAAATATACTTGAGGACAATTGTATCAAAACATGTGATGAAATTTGAATTCCACAAAAAAAAATTGGGATTAAGAATCTACTGATGTCTGTGAAACTATTATCGATTCTTGGAAAAACCCATCTGCTTCACTCATGACCTTTTGGGAAGAAAATCTACCGTCTTTACCTAGTTTGATCTATGTGTGACTCCAGAGCTATAACAATGTGGTTGACTCTCAACTGCCCTCTAAGGAATAAGCAATAAATGCTGGTCAGCCAGCGACGTCCATGTCCCACAAATGAATTTTAAAAAAAGTATATGTATGGTGTACAAAGGAGTTAAGTAATGCAAGAGTCTTTATGCATGTAATACAGTGATAAAACACATATATACTTTGAGAGAAGTTGACAGCGTGATAAGAACAAGCTTTACATACGAGTTTATTTGCATCTCAATGGTCTTCTTTAAAATAAATCTTGCCACATTTTTGCATCAGTTAATGAGAAGACATGGCTGTCTAAAAGTCTTTCATCTCAGTTGTCATTCAAAATGAGTTGTTAAATCTTCACATTGAACCTTATAGCTCCAATGTCTCATTACAGTACAAGGGACAGAAAAATAATTACTACGTGTTATGAAAGGAAGCAGACAATCATGGGGCTTAGCTGGAATTTATGCTAGTCTTTTCTCTTCGATTTCTTTATAACACAAACTATAATTCTTTGCACCCTAACCCTAACTATACTATCGTCTCAAGGGAAAACGATGTTTTATTATTTCAGCTGCCCTTTTTTAATCTTTCATCTCTCACATGTGGTAATGTTAAGGTTAACTTCATTAATGTAATATTAATAAAATATGTACTTTAAACATTGTGACTGAAAAGTTATCTAATTACTTCTTCTGCATCTGTCTTAGTCTCTTTTTTTCCTTTTTAGTACTTCTTCTGCATTGTTAGTGCAGGTCTGCTTTTATCTATAAATGGTATTGTATCCAGTGTTTGCAAACCATAAAATCCCTATTTTAGTGTCAAACTTGTGCCATTAGGAGGAGGTGATGGCCTAGTGGTACTATCTCTAGACTAATAATCCAGAAACTCAGCTAATGTTCTTGGGACCCAGGTTCGAAACCCATCACAGCACTTGGTGGATATTGAATTCAATTAAAAGAACTCTGAAATTAATAATCTAATGATGATCATGAAACCAATGTCAATTGTTGGAAAAAACAATCTGGTTTACTACTGTCTCTTGGAGAAGAGAATATGTTGTCCTTGCCTATGTGTGACTCCTGACCTACAGCAATGTGATTGACTCTCAACTGCCCTCTGAAATGGCCTCGCAAGCCACTCAGTTCAAGGACAACTAGAGATGGATAATAAATGTTGACCAGTTAGTGATGTCCATGACCCATGAATTTAAAACAAAATTGCTTCAATGGCTTGTCCATCAGCTGATAAAGCCTTCTGATCCTGTTGATAGACATCTTTGCCTATCAAAAATGCACTATAATTGGATAACAGGAGAACCTAACATTGATTCTATAATTTCTATTGGACCAAATGCAGGTGAATGGGATTAGCTCAAATGGGCATTTTGATTGGCATGGGCCCAGTTTGTGCCAAAGGGCTTGCCTCCGATCTGTTGATTCTTTGATTTCTATAATAACAATGTAAAAGGTTTCAATGTGGGCAACTGTGATAACATTCACTTTAGATCTCAAATGTAGAACAGGGTACTGTCTAAACATTGAAAAGTTAAGAAAACCTGGAGCCTTAAATGATTTAAGGATCCAAGTACACAGGTCATTAAATATAACGGGCAATAATTGATACTAAACAAATAAGAAATTGGAGCAAGAATAGGCTATATAGCCTCTTGAGCCTGCTCTGCCATTCAATACAACCATGGCTAATCTTCTGCTTCAACTCCACTCTCTCATCTGTCCCCTCGCCACCCCACCGCCCCCCATCTTAATCCTTGATTTCCTGAGAGATAAAAAAATCTGTCTCAGCCTTGAATATACACAATAATGGAGAATTCACAACTCTCTGGGGTAGAGAATTGCAAACAATTCTCTGAGTGAATATATTTGCTCCTTTATTCAGTTCTAAATGCTTGATTTTTTTTATCTGTGGAACACAGAAGTCATTGGCCAGCCAGCATTTATTGCCCATCCCAAGTTGCCGTTGGACAGCAGTTGAGAGGCAACCACATTGCAGTGGCTCTGGAATCATATGTAACCCAGAGCAGATAAGGACAGCAGATTTCCTTCCCTAAAGGATGTTTGTGAACCAGATGGTTTTTTTCTGAAAATTGGCAATGGTTTCATGGTCACCAATAGATTCTTAATTCCAGATTATTTTTTATTGAATTCAAAATCCATGTCTGCCATAACAGGATTTGAACCTGGATCCCCTGAACATTAACTGAGTTTCTGAATTAATAGTCTAACAATAATACCACTAGTTCACTGCATTTGCCTATGCCTTAACTCTTTATTTGGTGTCTGAACCTCAGCATTCCTGATTACCCAGCTATTGGGAAAAAAAAACTCAGTTTTTGTCAAATTCCTGCTGAACACTGTTTCAGTGGAATCACCTCTCAACTTTCTAAAATCCAGAGAAACATAGATCATAGAATCGTGATGATACAGAAGGAGGCCATTCAGCATATTGAGTTGATATTGGCTCTCCATGGAGCAATCTAGGCAGTCTATTTTCTCTTGTTCTGTCAAGTGTCTATCTAATTTACTTTAAAAATCATTTATCACCTCCCCTTCCCCTACCCTCACAAGCGGCAAGTTCCAGGTTTTTATCAATTGCTGTGTAAATAATTTCCAATTCAGAGCTCCCTTGCATTTCTTGCTTCCAAGTTTTGAATCTGTGTCCCATGGTCCTTGCACTATTAACTCATAGATGGTGATTTTCTTTGTCTACGTTACTTACACCTGTCATAATACTGTACGTACCCATTAAATTTCCTCTCAATGGTCCTTGTTCTGAGGACAATGCTCATTTCTCCAACCAAACTTTGCAGTTAATATCCCACAACCCTGCAACCATTTGGTAAATCTCTGCATCCTCACAGGGAATGTCACATCCTTCCTGAAGTATCCAATCAGATACACTAGTCTGGTTTTGGACTAAACAAAGCTTTGTAAATATTTGATGTAACTTCTCTGATTTTGTACTCAGTGGCTGTGATTTTACTGGCTCGCCCTCCCAAAGATGGACAAAGTAAGCCTGTAAAATCACATGAGAGCTGGAAAAATTAGGATCGTGTGCAACTCCTCAACTTTGGCGATCTTACTGGCACCAGATTTTTAGGATTGTCAGCTTCTTGTCATTTCTGAGGCAATTGCGGTAACTAGATTTAAAGTGGGAAGGCAGACTTGAGGGGTAAATCAAAAGTTTAATGCCATTTTAATCGAGTCTGGGAATCAAGAGTTCAAGCAATTGTGAACACCTTGTACAGAAGTCATGGTGAAGAAATCTTGAAGGGGTAGTATAAAATCTGGATGTTAGGTTCAATATTAATTGTGGAACATTTGTGAATTATTTGGAAAACCTGAACTTGGAATACAAACTGGTAATGGAAAGCATCATTATGAAAGATTTTAAAACGTCTTTTTTTGGAGTGGAGTCTAGAAACTCTCACATGACAGTCATCTGGGGGATTCTGAGGAGAAATACATAGACATATACTTGAGATAGTGAGTGCATTTGACCCAAACCATTTTATGAGTTAAAAGGGATGTTGCGTTACTGAGATTGTTACAGCTTGAGGAATATTTTCATCATAAAATCTCCACAGTGCGGAGAAGGCAAGCCTGCATCGACAACAATCTCACCTTATCCCTGTAACATCATCTTAATAAATAGGACGGCACAATGATTAGCACTTCTGCCTCACAGTGCCAGGGATTCAGGTTCGATTCCTGGCTTGGGGACTGTCTGTGTAGAGTTTGCACATTGCACATTTTTCCTGTGTCTGTGTGAGTTTCCTCTGGGTGCTTCAGTTTCCTCCCAAAGTGCAGAAATGTATGGGTTAGGTTGACTGGCCATGCTAAATTGCTCATTAGTGTTCTGGGAATGTCAGGAATATTAGTAGGGTAAATATGTGAGGTTATGGGGATAGGGCAAGAGTGGGGCTGTTGTCGGTGTAGGCTCGGTGGGTCAAATGGCCTCCTTCTGCACTCTATGTATTCAGTGATTTTATGTTTAATAAATGTCTTTTCCTATTTTGTTAAAATTAACTGATGGTACCATGACTCAGTTTCTCAATGTTTCATTTTTTTTAAAAAAAGTAAAATTTATGGTCTTTTGAGCCAGAGTTCCATTCTAGAATCATCCTGTCTAATTATAATATCAACTGCAATTGTAATAAAGTGAATTGTCAAAATTATGGCAAGTAGATTTCAATGCAGATCAACATGATGCCATTCACTTCAGACTCCAAAAGGATTGAGCAAAGCTGCAAATCTCAGAACTGTGGCAATCCAAAGAAACTTAAGCAATCAAATATATACATCATTAAATGTAATAAATACAGAAAATTATTAAAAAAAGACTAATAGAAGCATTGCTTTTATATCTGGAGGACTAAAATGCAAAGAGTTAGAAGTCATGCTTCAGTTATACGAAGCCCTGGTTAAATTATGGAGTACTGTGAGCATTTCTGAGCAGCACACCTTGGAAA
This sequence comes from Sphyrna mokarran, assembly GCA_024679065.1. Taxonomy (NCBI): domain Eukaryota; kingdom Metazoa; phylum Chordata; class Chondrichthyes; order Carcharhiniformes; family Carcharhinidae; genus Sphyrna; species Sphyrna mokarran. The sequence continues at coordinate 43,208,643 of JAGIQG010000015.1, forward strand.
GGATATATTGGCTTCTGAGGGAGCATAGTGCAGATTTATTAGAATTATATCTTTGCCTGCATTTTCATGTCAGATGCAGGAATCGGGAGATAAGTCTAATCTCTGTGCACTATGCCCTGTTCCTACCACTCAGGAGGTAGGGGTCCAGGCCCTAAATGGCCTGTAGATGCGTCTGTCACCTCCAGAAGCAGGCTTCCGAAGGAGACAAGATGGCAGGCCATGCCCAGACTATGTCCAGAAATCCTTCCATTCCCAAAAACCCTTGCTTTGCTTCTTCTGATGCAAATAATTTTCTACCCACATTAAATCCTCCCCTCACTTTATCTCTCACATTGTCTCAGCTTCTCACCCAACTCACCCTCCTTACCTTCTCACTTTCATTCACTCACCAACCTTACCTTTTTAATGGAAGAATTCAGAAGCCACAGCTGGCAGTTAGAAGTCATTTACTAGACCATGAAATTCTCTCAGTAAACAATTATCCTGCTTTGCCCACCATAGGACTCATAGCAGGTGAGTGGCAGATTATTGAAAGATCCATTGATCTCGGATGGGATTTTCTGGTGTTGGGGCGAACATGGCCAGAAAATCTTGCTCTTTAAACCAGTTTTGTAAATAAAGTCAAGCATTTATAAAATGATTCAGCAGTTGGATTGCAACCAGGACCCCATAACACTCCCCAAATAAACAAACTAACTTCAGAACTACTATTTCAATAGATATCTAAATTCAATGCAGCAAAGCATCAGGAAAAAAACTTAAATTATTTGATATTGTTATTTTCTTCAGCTATACTTCCAAAACTATAAATATATTCCATTATTTTATCTATTTCATGAACTTGATTTGATTTGATTTATTATTGTCATGTGTTTTGGTTTACAGTGAAAAATATTATTTCTTGCGCGTTATACAGACAAAGCATACCACACACAGAGAAGGAAAAGACGAAGTGCAGAATGTAGTCTTACAATCATTGCTAGGATGTAGAGAAAGATCAACTTAATACAAGGTACATCCGCTCAGAAGTGTGATGGTAGTAGGGAAGAAGCTGTGCTTCAGTTGGTGACCTCAGACCTTTTTCCTGATGAGAGAAGGTGGAAGAAGTATGCCTGGGATGAATGGGATCCTTGATTATACTGACTGTTTTCTGAGGCAGCAGGAAGTGTGGACAAGGTCAATGGATGGGAGCCTGGTTCGTGTGATGGATTGAGCTTATAGTTTCTTGCAGTTCTAGATGGAGCAGAAGCCAAACTGTGATACAACCTCTGTCTTCTGTGGAGGATTGCTATGGTGCAACTGTATCAGTTAGTGAGAGTCCTAGTGGATGTGTCAAATTTCTTTAGCCTCCACAGAAGGCAGAGGCATCGGTGGCCTTTCTTAACTATAGTGTCAGCATGCAGGACCAAGCTAAAATTGCTCCACATTGTTGGGGGGATTAGCAAGATAAATGCCTTGGGTTAGAGCCTGGGTGGAATTGATGGGCCTAATGGCCTCCTTCTGCACTGTAGGGATTCTATGATTCTATGCATTATAAGAAAGATGTGGAAGCATTGGAAAGGGTGCAGAGGAGTTTTACCAGGATGTTGCCTGGTATGGTGGGAAGGCCTTATGAGGAAAGGCTGAGGGACCTGAGGTTATTTTCATTAGAGAGAAGAAGGTTACGCGGTGACCTAATTGAGGCGTATAAGATGATCAAGGGATTGGATAGGGTGGATAGTGAGAGCCTTTTTCCTCGGATGGTGATGACCAACACGAGGGGACATAACTTTAAATTAAGAGGTGGTAGTTATAGGACGGATGTCAGAGGCAGGTTCTTTACACAGAGGGTGGTGAGGGCGTGGAATGCCCTGCCTGCAGCAGTTGTGGACTCGCCTACTTTGGGGGCATTCAAATGTTCGGTGGATAGGCATATGGATGATATTGGAATAGTTTAGGTTAGAGGGTCCACTGGCCAGCGCAACATCGAGGGCCAAAGGGCCTGTACTGCGCTGTAATGTTCTATGTTCTGTGAAGATCCTAAGGTAAATCCAAACTGCCACACGAATAAAGCAACTCAAACTAACATCCAACGATTTATGAGAAGCATTGTGATTTCTAGCTCAGCTGTGAAAGTTTCTCAACTTCCTCATTTGGTTGGCACAGTGACACAGTGGTTAGCACTGCTGACATGGGTGACTGTGCGGAGTTTGCATGTTCTCTCCAAGTCTGCGTGGGTTGCCTCCAGGTGCTCCAATTTCCTCCCTCAAACCAAAGATTTGGGGGTTAGGTTGATTAGCCATACTAAATTACCCTTTAGCGTCAGGGGGATTAGTAGGGGTGACAGAGATATGACTTGAGTTGGATTATTGTTGGTGCAGGCTTGATGAGCCAACAATTTTTTTCTGCACTGTCGCAATTCTACGAATAGGAAAAATGAAATCCAAGGTCCAGTACCCCAATCCTTGTATATCTGAGTTAATGCAATCAGTCTGACAACTACTATTTTAATCTGCTGGCTAATTAGATCACAAGTCTACGTAATGACCAGAATAATCGGGTTCAGTGCATTGTGATATTTCAGTTAAAATCAATACAATTTACATGAACATGCTGTCTTTATTACTGGATTCCATTTCATACATGTATAATGCCACTTTGGGTTGCGTTAGCTGAAGCGCTGGCTTGTTCATTTTCTGACAGTTGTAGAGGGATATGTCAGCCAGCTGCTGAGATTTGTACAAAGTCTCGTTATTTGGAGGAGACTTCCCTCTCCTATTTCAGCACGCTGATGCAGTTCATTTCAACGGAGCACTGCTCACACACTTATGTAATTGAAGTCTCTGTAGCCATCTCACCAATGTAAACAGTTTGTTATTTTGAAAGCTTGAAATATAATTCACAAGCACAGCCCAGAAGTGCTAAAGGCTGCTCACTGTTTATGCAAATATTCACTTTTCTTCTTATTTGGAAGTCATGCCAAGAGACTACATTTTAATTATGATATGACAATGAAGTTAGCAGAGTAGATTTCATTCAGGAATATATCATTCTCTGGCAGTTGAATGCTATGTGCACTTTTATGTGTTAGCATATCCACTGACAGATGTTCTCTCAAAAATGCTTCTTTCTGTCTGCTACCAATAAAAATTCCTGCTTCCACGCAGCAAGCGTACACATTTCCAACAGGGTAGAAAATCAGAATTTTTTCAAGGCAAAGCATTTCATTGCGATATAAGGTTAGACAGGGTAGATTCAGAAAGAATGCTTCTGATGCTGGGGGAATCCAGAATGAGGAGTCATAGTTTGAGGATAAGGAGTAAACCTTTTAGAACTGAGGTGAAGAGAATTTTCTTCACCCACAAAGTGGTGAATGTGTGGAATTCATTACCACAGAAAGTAGCTGAGGCTAAAATGTCTGATTTCAAGAATAAACTAGATATAGCTCTTGGGTTAAAGAGATCAATATATATTAGGGGTGGGGAAAGGGAAATCAGGGCATTGAGTTTGATGATCAGCCATGATCATAATGAATGGTAGAACAGGCTTGAAGGGCTGAATGGCCTATTCCTTCTAGTTTCTATGTTGCTATGAGCATTTAGAAGACAGTGATCCATCATATCAAGTGCCAAAATCTTGCTGCCATTTATATTTGTGGGATTTTACAGTACTCCTAATTGCACACCCCACCATGGATTTTCCGATGGAGAGGGGTGCATACAATGGGAAACTCTATTGATGATGGAAGGACCATAAGATCCCACTGCCAGTGAGCACTGTGTCGCTCCCACTGTCACAAAACAGGCCATGCAGTGGGAGAAAAGTGCCATCCCCCCCATGAAGTTTAGCATGGCAGCAGAAAAGAACATTGGACAATCTTAAGTAAGAATACTTAACTGGGGAAGAGCTGATTTCAACGGAGCAAGAACAGAGCTGGTATGGACAGACCGGGAGAAAATGTTGGTGGGAAAATCTGGCCAAAATGATTACCTATTTTCAAAATGACTTCCTTTGGGCAGCACGATGGCACAGTGGTTAGCACTGCTGCCTCAAAGTACCAGGGGCCTGGGTTGAATTCCCGGGTTGGGTCACTATCTGTGTGGAATCTACATCTTCTCCCCATGTCTGTGTGGATTTCTGCGAGGTGCTCTGGTTTTCTCCCACAGTCCAAAAGACGTGCTGGTTAGTTACATTGCCATGCTAAAGTTTCCCTCAGTGTGCCCAAACAGACACCTGTGTGTGGCGATTAGGGGGTTTTCACAGTAACTTCATTGCAATGTTAATATCAGCCTATGATGTATATACCAACTAATAAATAAGCTTTAATTTTAAACATAATAGTTTGGACATAATCAAGATATATTCCCTCACAAGGGAAAAGTAGCACAAACAAATCCAGAGCTCCCCTGATGAAAAAGGAGATAGAAATTAAGATAAAAAAGGAAAAATGTGACATAAGCAAAATACTGCTGAAGTTGCAAGATGAAACAGCGTGCTTTTGAAAGATGTCAAATAGAAAATACAGTGGAGGACCAAGATGAATACAGAAGGTTCAGAGGAGAGGCAAAAAAGCAAATAGGAGAGGCGAAGAGGGATTATGAAAAGAGACTGTCTGCCAACATGAAGGGAAATCCCAAAGAATTCCATGAATAGTTAAAAGAGGTAGAAGGAGGATTAGGGCTGCTAAGGAATGGAATTTACATATTGAGTCAGGGGATATGAGTGCTTTACATTTTAACAAGAAAGGAGATGCTACACAAGCTGTGGTGACAATGTGGGAAACATTACCAGAAGGGTTCAAAATTAGTAAGGAGGAGCTATTGGATATACTGTTGGTACTTCAAATTGACAAGGCACCGCGATTGGAGGAGATGTATCTAAGGATATTGAAGGAAGTGAGAATGGAAATTGCAGGGGCATTGGCTACATTATTTCTTTCCCCTCTAGACTGAAGGGAGGAGCCGGGGGACTCAAGAGTTGCAAACATTACGGGTGGGATATTCTGCGCAATTTGCCATGTATGTTGAGGCAGTAGAGCTGTCCTACCATTGGCTGCCAGATACAGCATTATCAATGGGTTTTCCCTTTAAATATAGTTTTTGCACCAGGAAGCCAATGGTACTGCTGTCAGCAGGGCCAAAAGATCTTTGTACTTTTTTTCAGAAAACTTAATAAGGATAAGTCCAGCAATAACAGGCCAGTCTGTTGAACTTTAGTGGTTGGTAAGGAAGCTTCTAGAAACAATTATTAAGGATACAATCAATAGTCACATGGAAGAATAGGGGTTGATTAGGAAGATTGGTTAAGGGAAAATAATATCTAACGAACCAGTTGGAGTTTATTGAAGAGGTAACAGCAGGGGAGATAACAGAGAGGGTAATGCTATTGATGTGGTGCATGTGGACATCGAAAACACATTCAATACAAAATCACACAAAAGACTTCAGAGAACAGTTATAGTCCATGCCAGATCTTGGTGTATAGGAGACAATTTCAAAGTTTGCAGGTGATACATGGCAACATTGTAAACTGAGGAGGACAGTGTAAAGCTTCAAAAGGACATAGACAAGTTGGGGAGGGATGGGCAGATAGGTGAACAGATGAAGTTCAGTGCAGAGAAGTGTGATAGAAGGAACATGGGGAGACAATATAAAATAAAGGGTGAATCCTAAAGAATGTGCAGGAGCTGAAGAATCGAAGTGCATACGTGCATAAGTCATTAATGGTGGCAGGACAGGTAGAGACAGCAATAAATGAAGCACTTGTTAAGTATCCTAAGCTTTGTCAATAGGGAAATGAAGTACAAAAGCAAGGTTGTTATGCTGAACTTGTAGATATCAGCTGGAAAATTGTGTGTAGCTTTGGATGCCACATTGCAGGAAGGGTGTGAATGATTGGGAGAGAACGCAGAAGAGGCTAACCAAAATGGTCCCAGGGATGAGAAATTTCAATTACAAAGATAGATTGAGAAGTTGGGACTGTTCTGCTTGGAGAGGAAAAGGCTAAGAAGAGATTTGATGGAGATGTTCAAAAACAAAGTAGGTAGGGAGAAACTATTCCGGCTCATAAAAGAACTGAGGATGAGAGGGCATAGGTTTAAGGTGATTTGCAAAAGAAACAAACTCAATGTGTTTTTCACACAGTGAGTGTTTGGGGTCTGGAATGCATTTCATTAGTGTTGCAAGTAAGCTTACATTAACGCTACAATTAAACTACTGTGAAAATCCCCTAGTCGCCACATTGCTGTGCCTATTCGGGTACACTGAGAGAGAATTTGGAATGGTCAATGCACCTAATCAGGACACCTTTCAGATTATGTGAGGAAACTTGTGCACTCAGAGGAAACCCACACAGATTTGGGGAGAACGTGCAGACTCTGCACAGACATTGACCCATGCTGGGAATTGAACCCGGATCTCAGGCACTGTGAGGCAGCAGTGTTAACCACTGTGCCACCATGTTGTGTCAATTTCCTGCAAAATGTAGCAATATGACACAATGATATCCATCTACATCATGTAGAAGATTACATCAGAAAATATTTATTTCCTTTTTAGCATTAAATTTCCTTTCATGTTTCTGCAGATTAGTTTAAAAAATTTTGGTAGCGATTACATTTCCACACACCTGTATCGATGCAGTGTTAATGGTAGCTTTGCAATGTGCAATACCACAAAGAATATTAAAATCTCATTGACAGGTTGTTGACAAATAATTAATAGAGGAGGCATATCACAGGGCGCTACCTGGGAACACAGTGTATCATGGAAATATTGAATTGTGATCAACAGGAGGAACACAATTATAGCACAATTATGGCATGCTAACCAAATAGTGATCGTGAAAAAATAATGTGCTAAATTATTTGGAGAACTATTATAGACACTAATATGGTAATGTTGTGTAATTCAGTCGACAGTCAACCATTCTTAAAGGAATTAAAAATTCACTATTTTTATTGCCAATACTAGAAGGGAAGGGAACAACATTCAGCTATATAAAGCAAACAAATTAGTCCCAAGTTAAAACAGTCGGAAGAGGAATGGTGCTCATAAGTCTCTTGAGCTGTAATGCTGATAGATATATAATGAGTTAATACTATCTATAATTCTCAAGTTACATTAAAATCCATTCCATTGCGTTATGGACAGCATCTGTGTTACTACAGCAGAATCTGCTCGCTAACATTAATTGTCATTGTGTGTTCGAAATCACAGGACCGTGACGCTATTCTGGAGGACTACAGCATGTAATTAGTTGCGCAGTATTCTTTTTCTCAACTGCGATCATGAAAACCTGACAGATTGAAAGATTGAAGCAACATTATTTGTGAAGTTGGGCTTGATAGCATTATTGTTTGACTGCATCATGTGCTATTCAGGAACTATTATGCACATGCACTTCTGCTGGACATCTTGGTTGGAATTCTCTGACCTTGCCTGCGGTTGGGATTCTCCTGTCCTGCTGCAGTGAATGGTGATTTGGCTGAGTGTAATGTCTTGAGACCTGCCTCCAAATTGACAGGAAAAGCCGGAAGTGGAACCGATGGGCAGAGCACTGCTTTCCCAGCCCAAGTTAAAACTGAGAAAATTCCACCCAATTAATTTCTTCCAAAATTACCATTTTAATGGAAATGGGGAATGAATTGCAATTATTCCCGAAGACATAGTCGTTTCAAAGTAACTGATTTGTTTCAATTTTATTAGTCTGGTGATCAGATCCATCGGCACTAACTGATTCTTCAGTTATCTTTCATTTCATTAGATATATTCAGATTTTACTTCCATCCAATATGGTCAAAGATCATCAAAAGACTCCAAACTACTTCCTTCATTTGTTTTTTTTTTAGAGCAACACAGCACGGGAAATAGGCCCTTCGGCCCAACGAGCCCGCGCCGCCGTCATAACTATATAGTAACAATTCCATTATCCTATTCTAATTTTAGATTATTCCTAATATGGAAGAGTCTCAATGTAGGGACAATTTGTTTCCCAATCAGCCTAAGAGCGAATTTTTGGGATGTGGGAGGAAACCGGAGCGCCCGGAGAAAACCCACGCAACCACGGGGAGAACGCGCAAACTCCCGCAGACACCGGCCCAATTCCAAGTGTCTGCACAGCTACAGCGATAGTCACTGAGCTGTCATGGTGCCCTTCAGATGGTCCAGATAAAGCACTCATTTACGACATGAAGCACCAGGCAACCCATGAATCAACATCCAAGAGCTGTCCTCGCACCACCTGCCGAATGCATGCTCCTTGATGGTCAAGTATGGACCGAATTACCTGTGGAAAAAAAAGCCATAGTTAAACAGTCCTACTATATCCCTCTATCTGCATACCACTCATGTGGCTGTCCAAGAGACCCTTAAACAGCCCTAGCGTGCCTGCTCCCACCACCTTACTCGGCAGTGCATTCCACACCCCCACTACCCTTTGTGTGAAAAACTGCCCTCTAATATTCGTCTTATACATAGCCCCCCTCAACCTAAGGCTGTGATCCCTCGTCCTATCCATTTCTGAAGGTGGAAAAAGTTTACCACTATTTACTCTATCTATACCCCTTATAATCTTATACACCTCTATTAGATCCCCTCTAAGCCGACGTCTTTCAAGGGAAAACAACCCCAGTCTATTTAATCATTCCTCATAAGACAGTCCTTCCATACCAGGCAGCATCCTTGTTCCCAGGATCTGTACACTACACCCACTTATTAATTGCCAGGGTAGTTGACTGATGGACTTTTCTTTTAAAATTAGAATAGACTTCTCATTTCTAAATTCTCTCACTCTATGATTATGCGAATAATGTTTTCATAGCAGAGACTGAAATTTGTACCAAATAAAGGAATTTTGATGTAAGCCAACAATGTATCAAATTAATCTTAATTCATTGCTTTGAATGATAAGTAGAATGGATAGAAGCCATTACCTTCAAGGACTGAGATGAGAACAAAGAACAGTATAGCACAGGGACAGGCCTTTTGGCAAACCAAGTCTCTGCCAATACAGATGTCTCTTTAATCTAGTATTTTCTTGATTCTACAAGATCCATATCCCTCTATTCCCTGCCTATTCATGTATCTATCCAGATGCCTCTTGAATACTGTCATAGGATTTGCTTTGCCATTCTTCAACTTAATCATTCCCCCAATCACTTTAATGGATGGAAAATAATGGTTTTGGAAGTGTAGAAGTGGTAAACCTCAGACATTAAACATTACGTGTGCTCACTGTAGTATTGCATCACTAAAAACCTACTACAATTATAAGTCTGTCTCCTAAGGATGAATTCCTCTGACTCAATTCTCTCCACTGGAAAGATAAAAATAGAGAATAATATGTCACAGATATAAGGTAACATGCTTTATAGCTCGTTTTAAAATCTGTATATTTCAGTCCTCTTTGGAAATCAACAGGCATTCTGAATATTTATTACATTGGAAGTTTGGGTGAGATTTTATGGCCCCATTCATCGCGAAACTATAAAATCCCACCTGATGTCAATGGACCTTTCTATTGTCCACTGATACTGTGAGGCAGCAGTACTAACTATTGCACTGCCCACACCGTTCCATACATTTTCCTAAATTGCTTCAATCCAGTCAACACAAATGACTAACACTGAATGTGTATCAATTGCATGCCATCTCAAAGCTCCTCCATCCGTCTGTGCTCTAACTGTTGACTCAAGAGAGGAAATCAAAATTGTTCTATCCAAGGGGTAGGTGGTTCACAGGCCACAAAGGCCCACAGAAGCTAGATCACATCAATGATCTGTATCTCAGGCAGCCCAGTTATTTGTATGTACTGTTGTTCTGAACATAGCCTCAGTTGAGAGCACAAATAATGAGAACACATATAATTAATGATTAGCATTGCTGCCTCACTTTGAATGGCCTCTTTCTGTACTGTGGGATTCTATGAATAATACTTCTAATTCTACATATGTCTCATTTTATGGTGCTTGGAACAAAGTAACATATGTGTGTGCCATCCTTCTTACCAGTTTTGATCAACATGCTCTACTTAAATGACCCTTTATGCATGTTACATGAAAGAAGAATCTCCTCCAGGTGTTCTCAGTTTTAGCCAACACATTAACAAAGATTCAAAGAACAGTTTTACAACAAATCAAAGCTTCGATTTCAGGTGATTGACTTAGAAAGGATGAGGGTGCACATTTCTGCCTTGTATATCACTCCTGGTATCTGTTATTCCAATTATACCTGGCATCTTTTAAGATAGAATATATTCGCCAATCTAAAGGACAGAAAGTGTTGCTGGCACATTGCTATGAAGACCGATCCTCTGTAAACGATGTTAGGGCAGTGATGGAGCTTATATTGTGATCATTTAGTGAATTAAAGAGTTTCTTCATTTTTAATCAAAACTTGCTGATAAGTTGATGAAGTGATATCAAGGACAGAGCTTGTGCTTGTGAAGCATATGGCCACAGGTTCCAGCACTTGGACAATCTGTCACCCATATCTGCCTGCCAGCCTGTGGGACGGATTTGGATAATATGTAACAGACTGCCAGAAAGAATGAGCAACAGAAGCAGAATCCTACTTCAGGCAGAATAAAAACTGAAAGCGTTTCTCCTCCATGACACCTATAGGTCAGCTAAAGAGTAAGATTAGTGGCAGTCACGGAAAGATTGATTGCCTGACTTGCCTCTGCTTTCTGAATGATGTGTAGCCAGTCCCAGGAGTGAAAAATAGAGACAAAGTGGTCCTTGTGATTCTGTGTTTTTTTAAAATTCACTGCCAATGTTAAAACCTATGCTAAATTGGTTCGTGATTGAAGTTTCTATTCTTGCAGCACGGCAGCAACATGCAAATCCCAATATCAGCTTCCGTTATTCAAGGTATACTTTGCTCCCTGATATTTCCATTAATAAATCATTGTCTCACCTGCCATCTTTTTACTGCTCAATGATTTTAAACAATTCTTCCTTATGCATTGCACAATAATTCATTCTCATATCGTTCGAACATCTCCATCCCAAATACGACACGGATCCCCAACAGGATATTATTGATGTCAACGCGTATATGCACACTGCTTGCAAAGGTAAATGAAATGCCTGACAGTTGTAACAATCTGGCAATCACAACAGCAAAATGAAAACTGCAGCAACAGTGGAACGATAAGTGTCCTTAAACTTGAATCAGGAACAATAATTGTCAGGAATAAGTAAAAAATGCTGGGTGTCCCTGAAGCAATCAGGCTTGCGAACAGAAAAAAAATTGCAGGAAAGCAATCCATCATGTTAACGTTTCGAAAACATGAAACCTCTAATTCAACAACTTTAAATTCAAAAATTAGAATCGATGGATTTCTTCAAGGAAATGGTGCTTTCAAATGGTGGTATCATTTCTTTCTAAGGTTGGCACAGCAGCACATTTGATTGAATTTATTATTGTCACATATACAGTGAAAAGTATTGTTTCTTGCAGGCTATGCACACAAAGTATACACATAGAAAAGGAAAAGAGTGCAAAATGTAGTGTCACAGTCATAGCTAGAATGTAGACAAAGATCAACTTAGTGTGAGGTAGGCCCATTCAAAAGTCTGTTAGCAGCAGGGAAGAAGTTGTTCTTGAATCAGTTGGTATGTGACCTCAGACTCCTGTATCTTTCTCCCAACAGATGAACATACAAGAGAGATTGTCTGGGGTGCATACAGTCCTTAATTATGCTGACTGCTTTTCTGAGGCAGTGGAAAATGTAGACAGAGTCAATGGATGGAAGGCTGCTTTGCATGATGGATTGGGCTACATTTATGACCCTTTGTGGTTTATTGTGTTCTTGGGCAGAGCAGGAGCAATACCAAGCTGTGATACAACCAAAAAGAATGCTTTCTGTGGTGTATCTGTAAAAGTTGGTGAAAGTCGTAGCTGATATGTCAAATTTCCTAGTGGTTAGCACTGCTGCCTCACGGTGCCAGGAACCAGGTTCAATTACAGCCTCTGCCCTGTGTGGAGTTTGCATGTTCTCCCTGTATTTGTGTGGGTTTCCTCCTGGTGCTCTGGTTTCCTCTATAGATTTGCATATGTTGCTTGCTCTTTATCAATAAAGGAATTAGCAGGATAAATTCATGAGGCTCCTAGATGGGATTGTTGTTCCTGCAGGCTCGATGGACCAAATGGCTTCTTTCTGCACTGTAGGGATTTTATGACGATACAATACTGTGACAAGCCAAGCTGTTATTGGATTCAACTTCTTCAATGTCTGTCGCTGTCTTCAGTTGTGCCTGATTGACTTCTCGTTTTGGTTATGTGAATGATTCTGGTTCGTAAGTATTGATGAGGAACACAGGTTATTCCAGGCTTTGATATCAAATGGTTGGCTAACATATGCTCAAATTAGGGTACTAAAGTTGTCCTCATGCCTTTGTAAAATCTCTGGTCACAGCCCTCCACAGCAATGAGTTCTTTGAAACCAGCTCATCATCTGACATCCTAAGCTTTATGTTTTATGATGTCAATTTATATTAGTCGCTGGTACGAAAAGAAAACAGCATTCTGTTTTCAAATTATTTTGAATGAGCAACATTATTTTTCATTGCAATTTGCTCCTTTATTAAAAGACACTTTATTAAATTGACCCAAACTTTAGATATCAAAATGGCTGACATGATTGATATCTTCCCTTTTTGACCACAACTGCCCCATGGCCATATTGGATAGACCCATTAAAGGGATGGGATTTTTCAATTGGAGGAGAGACTACGCATGTTCTTGTTTCCAATTCCAGCCTAACATGAAGCATGATTTTTGCAATTCTTGGGGCATTAATTGGCCTGGAGATGGTTCTGCTCACTACTTTGACACACCCGACCCAGAAATAGAGATGTTCGATTCTGAAATGGGACGAATGACCATCCTGTTGGAAAGTCAGTTGCAGTGGGTGTTGATGCTACTCTGCAGTTAGTACCTGCACTCAGTCTTTTCAACCAGTTCAGGAAATTAAGAGAAAGTTTCAAAGTCTTCCCTTGCCTGACTCACCTGTTCACAGCTCCACTCACTCGCTGTGGCTTCCCAATTCTCAGTTGTCTGGCAGAAAATAGATCACTGTCTAACATGGGTTTTTTTATTGGATTGACAGAGATAAGCACCTGGTGCTCTCTGGAAATGGTGAAACCTGAGGTAGTCATCCACACAAAATACAAATAGCATTTGTTTCCAGGGCAGTGTATCAACATTTTTTTTTCTTCCCCAGGAAATATAATGGTGAAACTGTGTTCGACACTGGTGAGGCCACAGCCGGAGTATTGTGTGTGGTTCTGGTCACCACACTATAGAAATAACATTATTGTTCTGGGATGTTGCCAGTGTTGGAGAATTGTAGCTACAAGGAGAGATTGAAGATATTGGGGTCGTTTTTCTTAGAACAAAGAAGACTAAGGGGCGACATGATTGTGGAATACAAAATTGTGAAGAGCAGAGAGAGAGAACATCAAATCTCTATCATGCAAAAAGCCATTTGACCCATCAAACCTGCACTGACAACAATCCCACCCAGGCGCTATCCCTGTAACCCATGTATTTATTTAGACTGTAGGAGGAAACTGAAGCACCTGGAAATGTAGACACACGGAAAACATGGAAACTCCGCACAGACTGTAATGTGAGGTGAAATTGAACCCGAGTCTCTGGCACTGTGAGACAGCCATGCTAACCACTGTGCCACTGTGCTGCCCAGAGTAGGCAGGAGGGACCAATTTACCTTGGTTCAAAAACGAGGGGTCATAGATTCAAGCTAAGTGGCAAAAGGATTAGAGGGAACGTGAGGAAAAACATTTCTATGGAGGGGGTGGTGAATGCTGACTGCCAGAGTGGGTGGCAAAGGCAAAGACCTTAAGATCACTTAAAAAATACCTGGATCCTCACCTTAAGTGCCAGGGCTATGGATAGTGATGGTATAATTTTCTTTACGTTACGACGCTGACCAGGAATCTCTCCTGCTTTCACTGTCTACTACTGGCATATATGTTGGGAGGATTTACAAGATGATACTCAATTTGTTTGGCCACATTATAAACGCACCACCCTTGACCACTAAATTCAGGAGTAGAACCCAGAGCTTCTGGATCAGAAGCAGGCATGCTGCCCACTGCACCACACAACCTCTTCAAAATGAATCATATTGTTTGTTGTTTATTGTTTACTTATTAGTGTCACAAGTAGGCTTACATTAACAACTGCAATGAAGTTACTGTGAAAATCCCCGAGTTATTCCACTTGGGTAAACTGAGGGAGAATTTAACATGGTCAATCCACAAAACCAGCACATCTTTCGGACTGTGGGAGGAAACCGGAGCACCCAGAGGAAACCCATGCAGACACAGGTAGAATATACAGATTCCACACTGACAATGCCGGGAATTGAACCCAGGTCTCTAGCACCGTAAGGCAGCAGTACTAATCACTGTGCCACTGTGCCTCCCCCATGATACCATAATATGCTATTAAATTTTAACTCCAGTTGCATTCAGATTGTAACCTGAATAACTCTGTGGTGTGAGAATTCTGAGAATTGGCTCTGAAGATGAGTATATCATGCAGTATATCATAGAATCATAGAATTCCTACAGTGATGAAGGAGGGCATTGGGTCCATTGAGTCTGCATCAACCATAATCCCATCTAGGTTCTATCCCTGTATCCCTGCATTTTTACCCTGCCAAACCCTGTGACACTAAGGAGCAATTTTCGAATGGCCAGTCAACCTAACAAATACATCTTTGGGATCTTTGGCAGTTGGATGATGCTGCAGTTGCAGTGGAATTGTAAAGTTCCTCTGCTCTCAAAGGCAGTCTTTATTAATCAATTTGAAGGAGCAAAAGCACATTCATAGTATCATTAATGATGATAGAGATGGTGCCACGTTCCCAGCAGAATGGGTTGGTTCATTCAACCATGGGCTCAGTGGCAGGCCTTGTCAGCCACCCTTGAGCCCTAGCCAGCATAAAGAACATCCAGACTTTAGGCTCAAATCTGGAAATATCTAGCCAGCAACTAAAAATTGTGGATAATTGGGTTATTGAGCTTCATAGTTTGTTAATTGCTTTTTTTTAAAATGCCAGGCCCCCCGCCCCCACAATTTAAGAACAAAGAGCAAAGAACAAAACAGCATGGGAAACAGGCCCTTCGGCCCAACGAGCCCGCGCCACCACCCCAATGTTCCCACCTCTACCCGTGATCCCTGTCAATGTTTATAGATCTATGGATTAAAAACAAAATTTGAGACAATTTAGGGAGAATTTGTTTTGCCAATTAGTCTAAGAGTACATCTTTGGGATGTAGGAGGAAACCGGAGCACCCAGAGAAAACCCACACAAGCATGGGGAGAATGCGCAAACTCCCACAGACACAGGCCCAAATCCATATACCTGCTTAGCACAGCGATAGTCACTGAGCTGCCATGTTGCCCATCAAATGGTCCAGGTCAAGTGTACACTAACGATGTGCAGCACTAGGATACTCTTGAAAAAAATCCAAAAGCAGCCCTCTCACGACACATCGCGCGTATGCCCCTCATTAGACAACAAGGTGGACCAAAGCACCTGTAGGATAAAAACAAGTACATCAATATCATCATCTATTTACACACTTCCCAGGGACTCCCAAGGCTCATGATCCCTATTTCAAATCAGTTTTCTATACCCCTCCATTCCCATTCTGTTCATGTGCCCATCTAAGTATTTCTTAAATAACTCCAGAGTGCATGCCCCTGCCACTTTACTTGGCAGTGTATTCCATATCCCCACCTCCGTGTGAAAAAACTCCCTCTAGCATCCAAATTATACCTTACCCCCCTCACCCTAAGCCCGTGACCCCTCGTGCTATTTGTGTCCATCCTAGGAAAAAGCTTAACCCTGTTTACTCTATCTATGCTCCTCATAATCTTGTACACTTCTATCAGATCTCCTCTAAGTCTACGTCTTTCTAAGGAAAACAGCCCCAATTTGCCTAACCTCTCTTGTAACTCAGATCTTCCATACCAGGCAGCAACCTGGTAAACCTCCTCTGCACTCTCTCCAGAGTATTAAAGACCAGTGCGAAGACCTAAGATTGCCAACCAAACATAATCACACCGGTTTTATGCAGGCATGAGAGGGAAGAGGTGGCATCAATTTTTAAACACAAGTTTCACCCCATTAAAGACTGATCACCATATTTTCTTGATCTCCCCAATATCACAAGATTTCATGTCATGTGAAAATGCCTCACTGAAACTTATCCCAGAACCCAAGGAAACAAATGCAAAATGAAGAAGTCTAAAGCCAGATTGCATTTTGAAGAACTGTTTTCCAGAGAATTGGTTACACGAACAAAGGCAATTAGTGCAGGATTGGATAATTTCTTTCAAAAATGTAAGTGAACATATATCAGCTAGAAAAAGCTTTGAAGATTGTGAATCGGAACCATATTAGACAATTTAATAAGAAATTGCTTCTGAGAGGTGGGCTAACATCACCATCTGCAAGATCACCTCCAAGCTACACACCATCCTGCTTTCCCTGCATTGTCGCTGGATCAAAATCTTGGAACTTCCTCCCTAACAGCATTGTGGGTGTACCTACACCACATGAACCACAGCAGCTCAAGAAGACAACTCATCACCACCTCCTCAATGACAATTGGGGATGGGCAATAAAAATGTTGACCTACCGAGGATTGTTTAAAGTGTATTCATTAGTGTCACAAATAGGCTTACATTAACACCAGAATGAAGTTACTGTGAAAATCCTCTGGTTGCCACACTCTGGCGTCTGTTTAGGTACACTGAAAGAGAGTTTAGCATGGCCAATGCACCTAACCAACACACCTTTTAGATTGTGGGTGGAAACTCAGACAAAATGTGAATGTACAGACTTCACACAGACAGTAACCCAAGCCAGCAATCCAATCCTGGTCTCGAGTGCTGTTATGCAGCAGCGCGAACCAGTGTGTCACCGTGCTCTCACCTCAGCTCACGTGAAAGAATTTTTTGAAAGTTGCTATCTAAATGATGGTCCTTAACACACTTCTCAGAAGCAATTTCATTTTAAATTGTCTGCTCCTCTTCCAATTTGTAATCTTCAAACATTTGGAAGCAATCTAACATCGACACATAAAATTAACTGCTTTGAAATGCAGTTTGCATTGCTTTGTTGAGATAGCATCTTGATTATCTTCATAAAATTGGTCAAATATTTGATGGACTCTGATGCATCATGTGTTCTTGGAAACATCATCTTGTGGAAAGTAGATGATATAGCATTAAATAATAGAATTGCATGTTTCAATAGCCAGGCATCTTGCCGGAGTAGACAAAATTCTTCAGAGTATTCCCGATGGATAAGATTTAGTTTGGTATACAATGATAGTGTAGATAGTGTTTGATTAATGTGCCAATTAGCTTCTTCGTATTCAGCATGTTTTACATTCTAGCAATGGAATACATTGTTCTGACAAAGCAGCTTCAATAAATGACTTGTATATGTATGCCGTGGAAATTATAGCAAACGAATCAATCATTTATTTTTCATTTCCATATCAATAAATTATCTCTCTAAGCCCCAACAAACTAAAGCAACTTGACTGTAAATAATGAAAAATTTTCCAAATTAGAGATCACATTGGGTCATGTGCTAGCCCTCCCAGCTAATACGATCAACGTAAGTATTACTGAAAAAAAAGACGTCAAATCTTTTTGTCTTGCACTCATTGGACATTTTGTAAGAATACCAAAATAATGGGAAAGCAACAATTTATAGCATTTGAGAAGCGAATGGTTATTTGGCTGGCTAGTGGATTCTTGATTGTTGGAGGCATTGCCTTGGAGATTCCACTGGTTGATGGTGACTGATAGTTAACTGTTAAGCCTTGTTTGAAATTTAAACCAGACATCTTGGTCCTGATTGGTAAAGCCATAGCCCTGAGGAATGAACCAGCAACTGGCTGTCATTTATTTTGTTCAGCTAAAAGACGCACAATGTGTGTATATGTTCTTTCTGCCTAAAAAAAAAGCTCTGCATACATCTGGCTTCTGCTACACGCAGATGTGCCACACCACAAGCCTGTCTGACAAACTTAAATTAATTGCAGGCATAATTCTCAATGGCAATATCTCTACCAAACAGAATCCACTTGCCAACCAATTAGTATTTGCTTCTCATACAGTATAAGTTGTTGTTTTCTGCGTATACTGATATTCTTACTGATGAGTGCAAGATCAGAAGTTTCAACGGATCTCACTTTTCAACACTACAGGCAATACTCAACTTTACATTTGAGTTATAACCAATGGGACGTACAATGCTTAAAAATTAACATCCCATTTGAAACGTACAATATTTATTGGTTTTGACCTGGTTTTCACGCCAACCCATCTTCAAAATTTTTGTAAATATGAATTCTAAATTTGATATGTTTTGAATGATCCTGGGGAAGTTGTGAAACCTCCTACTGAAACAGTGGGCCTTCTGTACCTTCCACTCACCAGGCCCTATATGCGGCCTGAAGGGTTGCCATGGGGAATGGTCACTGTGGCCTGCTGGCAGCCTGATGACTGGTCAATTAGAGTCCAGTAACTGGAAAACTGTTCTTGAAAACTGAGAAATAAGGCTGCAATTTGCTGTTAAAAATGCTATTTTTCCCCACTAGCAGATCTCTCGTTGACTACAATATGACATTTCCAACCAGTGGTCTAAAGTCTTTTACTCAACCAGTTTGTTTCTGTAGTGTAGTGGTTATCACATTTGCCTCACACGTGAAAGGTCCCTGGTTTGAAGCTGGGCTGAAGCATTAATTTAACTTTCTCATGTAGGATGAGGGAAATCGGTGGGATTTCAGTTGGCTGCTGAATATTATACGAATCTTGATGTTATTGCCACATTATCTTTAAGGGCGGCAGTACTAACCACCCAGGTTCAATTCCCAGCTTGGGCCACTGACTGTGTGGTGTTTGCACATTCTTCCCAAGTCTGCGTGGGTTTCCTTCAGATATTCTGGTTTCCTCCCAAACTCCAAAAATGTGCAGGTTAGGTGATTGGCCATGCTAAATTAACCCTTAGTGTCAGGATGACTAGCTAGGGTAGATTATGGGAAGAGGGCCTGGGTGGGATTGTGGTTGGTAAAGACTTGATGGGCTGAATGGCCTCGCTCTGCACTGTCAGGATTCGATGATTCGATTCAATGATTTTATAGAGAATGATCGCTGTGGCCTGCCAACAAAGGTCTCAACGTATCAAGATGAACTCCTAAAACTTGATGAGAAATGAGGTCACAATTTGCTGACAAGGTGGCTGCCTTCTCCGCTGCTGCAACCAAATTCCCATTTTTTAACATTGCTCCTATGGGGAAATCAGATCCAACTTGTGATTTACACCACAATTTCCAGGATCCAATTGTGCCATAGGTCCGAATGCTGCTTGCACTTAAGTTCGGTACCACCAAATGACTATAAGGTGAAAATAGTTAAGAAAGACAACATGTTACACAACCTATATTTCCCAAAATCTTAAATATGCTTTCAGCAAGTACACCATTCCCTGACAAAAAAAAAGAAATTGGCACTGATTTACTAACACTGTTCTGTAACTAATACTGAAATGTTGCTCAAGAAGAACTGGATTTCACTCCTTCTCATGTGGTTGCCTCAGATAAACCAGATGACTGCATAAAGATTTGTGGACATGCTATTGTCTCCTACCACTCTGTATATTGATACTGGCAACATTTTTCTATTTCAAATAAAAAACATACACTTCATGAATTCCACACTGAGAAAACATAATAGTCTGTTCGACGTAAGTGAACAGCTTAGGGAACAGAAATTGAAAATACAAATTTCTTTAAACCTACTGCTGTGGTTCAGCAATCACCAAGGTTAAGCTGAGCATTTTTTCACTTGGCAAGTCTACATTGTGCACATTATATGGCTATATGCAGTACTATGTAATTCTTGGAGACCATTCATGGAGTATGTTAGAGCGAGCTGCTCAAAAGCTTCAGATACAGGCCAAATACTCTGAGGGTTCCACTTGCATGATATTCTTTACAAACATTTATTCAATGTCCAAAGTCTGAAACGCACCTGCTCCTCCCATATTTCAGCACAGATTTTTATTTGTTTCTGTGCACAAGCTTGTTCCTGCCCTTTGTGACGGTTGGGGAAGGGGATGGAGTGGGGAGCGAGGTTGGTTCAATGGGAACCACATTAGTAAAACTATTGGTTGGAATTATGATGAGTGGATGCTCTGTCCAAGACCGCAAGAAACTACAAAGAGTTGTGAATAAAGCCCAGTCCATCATGCAAACCAGCCTCCTATCTCTTGACTTTGTCTACACTTCCTGCTGTTCTAGAAAAGCAGCCAGCATAATTAAGTTTCCCATGCACTCTGGACATACTCCCTTCCACCTTCTTCCGTCAGGAAAGGAAACAAAAGTCTGAGGTACCAACTGACTCAAAAGCAGCTTGTTCCCTGCTGCCATCAGACTTTTGAATGATACTAAGTTTCTTTACACCCGAGGTATGATTCTAATACTACATTCTGCACTCTCCCTTTTCCTCCTCTATGCTTTGTCCATATAGTGCATAAGAAACGTAATTTTTCACTGTATGCTAATGCATGTGACAATAATAATTCAAATCAAATCAGGTGTGGGGTATTCTGGGACTGCAGGGGAAGGTAGGATGCTAGAGTGTTTTCAATTTCATCTTGGATAAGAACTGTACCCTGTTCTCAGAGATTCCTGGAAATCCAACTCAGGTCTCAGATCAAACTGATAACTGAGTATTGAAGATCATGTTAGAATGCAAACCTCACATTTATTGGATCTCATAGAACATAGAACATTACAGCGCAGTACAGGCCCTTCGGCCCTCGATGTTGCGCCGTCCAATGGAGAAAAAGCAATGACTCTCTAACCTAAACCATTCCATTTTCATCCATAAACCTATCCACTGACCACTTAAACATCCCAAACTTGGCGCATCTACAACTGCTGCAGGCAAGGCATTCCATACCCTTACCACCCTCTGCGTAAAGAACCTACCTCTGACATCCGTCCTATAACTACCACCCCTTAATTTAAAGCTATGTCCCCTCGTGCTAGCCTTCTCCATCCGAGGAGAAAAGGCTATCACTGTCCACCCTGTCTAATCCTCTGATCATCTTATATGCCTCAATAAGGTCACCTCTTAGCCGCCTTCTCTCTAATGAAAATAACCTCAAATCTCTCAGCCTTCCCTCATAAGACCTTCAAGATCTCATCCTGTTTCCAGTGTTATCCTTGTCAACTGCAAATTATGATTGATGGGAGTGGGGTGGAAACCAAGTATGTAAGTCACCTTCCCATTTAACTCCCCTTTGTACATATTCAGTAGAACTAACCATCTTCCCTTACTAAGATATGGTGGTTTAGCTATTAAACTATCATCCACCTGTCAAAATGGAATATTATCCAAATGTGCCCTTCCTAAAGAAATCAGGAGAAGTTGAATACGGAATATTAGGTTTTAAATGGAGGATGATGGGGGCCTGGAACACACTGCCAAGTGAGGTCATTGAGGCAGATATGTCATTGACATTTAAGGCTTATCTGGAAAGGCACATGAACAGGTGGGGTATAGAGAGATACAGGTGGTTGGTCTAGGTAGGACAATGTGATCAGTGCAGACTTGGTAGGCCAAAGGGCCTGTTCCTGTGCTGTCCTGTTCTTTATTCTTTATAGTCAATGACCATCCTCACAGCTATCTTCAAACTGGCACAAAGGAAAATGTTCCTGATCACTGGAGCCCGATTCTTTCATTCAAGGAGCACACACAAGTTGTATTTCCACGGTGGACGGAACTTTGCAACTTTTCCCTCCAGCAGGATCTTCCATTCCTGCTGAAGCCAAAGGATTTTTTTGGTTTGATTTGATTTATTGTTGTCACATGTATTACAATGAAAAGTAATGTTGCTTGAGCACTCTACAGACAAAGCATACCATTTATAGAGAAGGAAAGGAGAGAATGCAGAATGTAGTATTACAGGTATAGCTAGAATATAGAGAAAGATTAACTTAGTGCCAGGTAGGTGCATTCAAAAGTCTGATGGCAACAGGGAAGAAGCTGTTCATCAGTTGGATTGGTACATGACCTCAGACATTTGTATCTTCTTCCCGAAGGAAGAAGTGGAGACAGAATGTCTGGGATGCATAGGGTTTTTAATTATACTGGCTGCTTTTCCAGAGCAGCGAGAACTATTGACAGTGTCAATGGTTTGGAGGCTCGTTTGAGCGATGGACTGAGTTCACGACTCTTTGTAGTTTCTTGCAGTTTTGGATAAAGCAGGAGCCATACCAAAGAATGCTTTCTATGGTGCATCTGTAGAAGTTGGTAAGCTTCCTTAGTCTTTTGAGAAAGCAGAGGTGCTGGTGGGCTTTCTTCACTGTGTGTCAGCATGGGGGTACCAGGACAAGTGGTTAGTGATTTGAATGCCTAAAATCTTGAAGCTCTCAATCATTTCTACTATACCCCCATGAATATAAACAGGGGACATTGGTGTAGAGTGGCATTACACACCCCACCCCTGCTGCAATGGGACCATAAAATTCTCCCAGTGTCTTCAATTAGAAACTCATCCCAAACCATTTCAGAGACAGAAATCGGAGGGGGCGGGGGAATTGTCCTTTCCTTCATATTGGTGACCTAATACTACTAAACACAAGGAAACAAAATCATGGAAATTTTCAGACCATGAACAATTCCCCTTTATATCTGCAATGAAGAATATCCTTTTGCACCATTGAAATGTTTCCAGTACTGGAATAGCAAAATGAAATTAAAAAAATGCTATATTTACTGAATTAAGTAGATGCACACAATAATAGTCTGAAAAAAAAGCTAAAGAGCTTTGAATTCAGTGCTCTGAATTGATCTTGATTTGTGTTGAGCCTGGAGCTCCATTGATCTGTATGTAGGCCTTTTGTAACCATTGTGAATTATATATTATTCGTGTTCTCATTCCAACCATATTGATTTAAAAACATTTCAAGCTGCCTCATCGTACTTGCTTCTGGCAAACAGGATATTTACTGTTTTATTACACAGAAGGGAGTCAGCCGAGCTCATCACAAATTTCAAATTTTAAGGAAATTGACATGCTCTGTCAGGTTCAAATGTGCGATATTGACAGGAACAATAAAAACCAATTAAAAACTAGAATATAAAATTGAAAGCACTCAATATTCATGCCCCAAACAAGCTACTAAAAAACAACCAAACAATTTTTTGAAAGATTTAGAGAGTTGCCTTGGTAACATACTTAATTGAAATTGAAGGTACTCATTCCACCTTATTTGAGAGCACATCTAGATGTCGATCACGCTAAAGCCAAGAATGATATGACAATGTAAATCATTATTTGGGAAGCAATAGATCATTATATACATTTGTAGAGGAAGAAAACTCTGTTACTACTAGAAGCATCTCCAAAGTATCGCGCTATGGCTTGATGGCACAGTGGTTAGCACTACTGCTTCAGAGACCTATATTCGACTCCTGGCTTTGGTCAGTGTCTGTGCAGAGTCTTCCTATGTCTGTGTGGGTTTTCTTTGGGTGCTCTGGAAGACGTGTTGCTTTGGTGCTAAATTCTCCCTCAGTGTACCCGAACAGGCACCAGATTGTGACGACTAAGGGGTTTTCAGAGTAACTTCATTGTAGTACTAATGTAAGCCTACTTATGAACTAGTAATAAATAAACTGTATGAAAACAATTCATTCTAGCCCTCATACAGAATAATAGTGAAGCATCACTTGAAATATTGTTTGATAATTTTGGACAATTTGTTTTCAAATGACTTTAACATTAGGATGATTCACAGAAATGTAACAAACGTAGTGATGGAGCTTTATAAATATACTCACAGATCTAAGCACATTTTCATTACAAAGTAAATTTGTGAAGATTAGATTCACTTTATTTTGCATCCTGTGATGAATGTATAATACCAATGCAAGCAAATTATTTAATTTGGAATGTGACTGTAGCAACAATAATCACAGAAATACCACTGGAGAAGCCTGTCAGTGCCCACATATAGTCTGGGTTTGCAGACAGAATCACAGAGTATGGACATTCCTGTGCTAATGTGGAAAGAGTCACAGATTGCCTGCAGATTAGCAACTAAATGGATCTCATAGTGATAAGTCAGAGATAGGAGACAGTGTTGGAGTGCAGAAGCAGTCGTTGGGAGCATGGTATACTCCGACTGTAGGGAGTGGCAAGAGCTGTGTGCCCCACAGGAAAGCTTGGTGTGCAGGTCTGTCTCACAGTCACTGTCCCTGGGCTTGGCTGTCTCTGTACTGGAATGTTCATGGCAACTGGAAGCAATTGTAACCTGCAGATTGGAAAGACATAAAACAGGGAAGTGGGGATGTGAAGATCTTGTTGGGGCATTCAGCTCAGTACGTAAGCATGTATACAGGTTCTCAATGGAGTGGATACAGCTGCACATGAAGCATAGGCTCAGGAATACTCACCACAACAATTATGGGATCCAGTATTATTGGGGAAAAAAACAGGGATAAGCTATAGCTTCACATTATGAGGTTAGAGGTGTATGTTTGGCACAACAGTGAGAAAGGGAACTGGCTCAAAACCCAAGTAGTTGTTTGCCCGAGATAGTGTGAGAAGAATGTGCTGCAGGATGAAAGAGCCCCTCTGAGATCTCCCTCTGACTTGTTCATTGCCACAAGAATAAACTGGAGTCAGTTTAGTTAGAAAAGAGTAAGACCTCCTTGGGAAAAATCTACTGAAAACCATTGCCTTCATTACTGCTGTTAAAGAGATATTCAGAACTCAGACTGGAATTTCTTGGCTGCTCACACCGAAGGGATTCTCTGATCTTGCTGCAGTGAATGGAGATTCAGCTGAATGCCAAAATTCTCCATCCAGTGGCAGTGTAGCAATGAATAGCTGGAAAATTCCAGCCTCAGTGACTTCTCATCGTGGTCGCTGCATCTCAAGAGTAACACGGAGGGATATAGGCTTTGTAAATGAAGGCAACAGTGAAGGAAGAACAAATGCATCCTATCTGGTATCCTGTCAAAGTCACCAGAGTGGGTATTCATAACTGGCCAAATGGCAGCCACTCATTGATCATGAGCAATCAATTGGTCA
This sequence comes from Sphyrna mokarran, assembly GCA_024679065.1. Taxonomy (NCBI): domain Eukaryota; kingdom Metazoa; phylum Chordata; class Chondrichthyes; order Carcharhiniformes; family Carcharhinidae; genus Sphyrna; species Sphyrna mokarran. The sequence goes on from JAGIQG010000015.1 coordinate 43,233,786, forward strand.
TCAATATCCCACACCAGAGATTGGAGCACAGAGTTAGCCTGAGTTACTGATTTCACTTACACCATATCGTCCCGCGCAGACCTCCGAGTGTCACATTTCTGATATGCCAGCTTGGCTACATTAATGGCACATCAGGAACAAGGCAGCATTGATCACCATGCAAGTAGGGCAAACAAACCGTGGATCCATAGATTTCATATTCACAGTTTCACTTTCATGGGCCTTTAATATTATCTTCAATGTTTCATTTCAGAGAGACAGCAAACTGACAAATGGATCCAGAGCTCAATGCTCCTTTGTCAGAGTGTGAATGCAATAGAACTGGTAAAGGAGGGAGAGGCACAGCTCCAGCAAGAAGTCCCTCCTGAGCGATATGCTTAGTTGTTGCCAGAACATGTTACCAGAAGGTCAGGAGGAGAGACCCCAGACAATGGAAATGATTTGCCATTCCTACGGTTTATCATAGAAAAGTCTCCTATTAAATATGACTGACAGGCAATGTGGGCATATCTTGAGATCTGGTACATCACATACGTCACATTCTCCTGGAAGACCTGACACCAGATGGAGGTTTCATCCTGTCTATGGCTTTTAAGGTGACTGCAGCACTCAATTACTTTGCCTTTGGGGGCATGACCTTACAGGTTGTTCATGCCACACTCTTGCTGTAGCAAGGTCAGAGAATTTGATGGCCAACCTGATCTCCTGTTCACTGTGGCGGGATTTTCTCATCCCACTGGCATGAACGGTGGTAAGTTTCCGGCCTCAGCCTTTTCAGGGATAAACAGGGGACCTGTGCAGCATTTCTCAGTCAGCAACACATCATTGTATAAAGGAGGTCCTTTATACGAAGGCCCATCATTATGTCAGGTTTATTCTGGATGAAGTTATCCAGGCTCAGAGATTCACTGGTTTCATAATAACCTTCCCAAGAGTGCAAGGTGCGATAGAGATATGGCTGTCTGAGCTCCATAACAACAGCACCTAATCCATCAAAACATACATAGAAACTAGAAACAGGAGTAGGGTGTTCAGCCATTTGAGCTCCTCCACCATTCATTATGATCATAGTTGATCGTCACAATCAATACTTTGATCCTGCCTCCTCCATATATCTCTTTAGCTTTAAGAGCTATATCTAATTCTTTCTTGAAATCTGACAACATTTTGGCTTTAGCAATTTTCTGTGGTAGTGAATTCCACACATTCAACACCCCTGGGGTGAAGAAATTTCTCCTCACCTCAGTTCTAAAAGGTTTACCCCTTAACCTCAAACTATGACAGTTGGTCCTAGAATCACAGGAACATTCTTTCTGAATCTGCCCCGTCTAATCCTGTTAGAATTCTATAATTCTACGAGATCCTCCCCCTCCTATTTCTAAACTCTGATGAACATAATCTTAACTGACGTAGTCTCTCCTTATATGACAGTAATCCCAGCCTGGTAAACCTTTGCTGCACTCCCTCTATAGCAAGGACATCCTTCCTCAGATAAGGATATTAAAACTACACACCATACTCCAGGTGTGGTCTCACAGATGCCCTATACAATACAGTATTGTATTGTAACAGTATTATGCAATTGCAATAAATATACAAACGCTCATAAATTCTGCTAGGGAGGAAATTGTGGGTCCCCTAGCTGAGATATTTGAATCATCGATAGTCACAGTCGAGGTTCCTGAAGATTGGAGAGTGACAAAAGTTGTGCCTTTGTTTAAAAAAGGCTGTACGGAAAAGACTGGGAATTACAGGCCACTGAGCATCACATCTTTGGTGGGTAAATTGTTGGAAGGTACTTTGAGAGACAAGATCTGCAGGCATTTACAGATGCAAGGACAGATTATGGACAGTCAGCATGGCTTTGTAAGTGGAAAATCATATCTCACAAATTTAATTGAGTTTTTTGAAGGAGTAACCAAGAAGGTAGATGTGGGCAGTGCAGTTGATGTTGTCTACGTGGGCTTTAGCAAGGCGTTTGACAAGGTACCGCATGATAGGTTGTTTCATAAAGTTAAATCTCACAGGATCCATGGTAAGGTATCTAAATGGATACAAAATTTTACATAGAAGAAGATTCTCTTAAGGTTAACGTGCAAATTCAGTCAGCAGCTAAAAATTCATGTCAAGAGGACGAGAACACAAGAGCAGGGATGTACTCCTAAGGCTGTGTAAGGTTTTAGTCAGACCCCATCTGGAGTATAGTGGGCAGTTTTGGGCCCCGTATCTAAAAAAGGATGTAGTGGCCTTGGAAAGAGTCCAGAGGTAGTTCCCAAGAATGATCCCTGGAACAGTCAACGACTCTGAATCTATATTCGTTGGAGTTTAGAAGAATGAGGGAGGATCTTAGTGAAACTTACAGGATGTTGTGAGGCTTGGAGAGAGTAGACGTGGAGAGATGTTTCCATTAATAGGAAAGACTAGTCTTGAGGTTAAAGGGATGATCCTTTAAAACAGAGATGAGGAAGAACTTCTCCAGCCAGGGAATGGTGAATCTAAGGAACTCTTTGCAGCAGAAGGATGTGAAGGCCAGGTCATTGTGTGTCTTCAAGACAGAAATAGATAGACTCTTGATCAATAAGGGGATCAGGGGTTATGGGGAAAAGGCAGGAGAATGGGGATGAGAAAAATATCAGCCATAATTGAATGGCGGAGCAGACTTGATGAGTCTAGTGGCCTAATTTTGCTCCTATGTCTTATGATCTTATGGTCTAATACACAATTCAACACAATAATTCTGACAACACTCATTTCCAATTTTAAAAAGTGACAAGGCAGAGTACAGGAAAGAGAAAGAGAACCTGGTAAACTGGTGTGATGACAATAATCTTTCCCTCAATGTCAGTAAAATGAAGGAGATAGTCATCAACTTCAGAAAGTGTAGAGGAAGACATGCCCTTATCTACATCAATGGTAATGAAATGCAAATGATTGAAAGTTTCAGATTTTGAGGTATGCATATCATCAACAACATGTCCTGGTCACACCAAAAAAGCTCACCAATGCCTTTTTCAGGAGACTAAGGAAATTTAGCATGCCCACTACGACTCTCACCAACTTTTACAGGTGCATCATAGAAAATATCCCTTCTGGTTGTATCACAGCTTGGTATGGCTCCTGCTCTGTCCAAGACCACAAGAAACTACAAAGGGTCATAATGAAGCACAGTCCATCTCACAAACCACCCCTCTATCCGTTGAGTCTGTTTATATTTCCCATTGCCTCGGAAAAGCAGCCGGCATAACCAAGGACCCCAATGTACCCCAGAAATACTCTCTTCCACCTTCTTCCATTGCGAAAAAGATACAAAATCTGAGTTCACATACTAACCATCTCAAAAACAGCTTCTTCCATGCTGTCACCAGACTTTAGATGGAATCTGCCATGTATTATGCTGATCTTTGTCTACACCCTGGTTACGACTGTAATGTTACATTCTGCACCCTTTCCTTTGCAGTGTACAAATTCACACCTTCAGTTAACCAAGGCATTCACATAACTATGAAACGACAGCTGCCCCTTAGTTTGGAGGACTCCAGCTTGATAAGAGTCAAGGTCAGAAGTACCCGTGGCAGCCTAAGCCACTAGAGTGGATGGAGTCATAGGCAGAGGGACCCTGAGCAGCTACACAGCTTGAACTGTCCTGAGTGAATGTAACCGGGATGTCTGGGTGATGCTTACCCTCCTTGTGGGTGCCTGAGGGCCCCTGTATGGCTCCAACAGGAGACTGTGCATCCACCTGGAGGGATGTCAGTGTGCCTCATTGCCATGTTGCCCACATCTTGATGGTGCCTACCAGGATATGTGACCGTGGAGTGCAGAGCTAAATACAGATTTGTAGGACCAAGGTCTCCATGATAGTCGCCAATCTTCCCATGGTAATCTTGAAGCACTCACATGGTGGAGATATGACATCAGACAGAAAGCTGAGAGATAACTCCATCATTTTCTCTACTCTGCTGAGTGACTCTTGAATCTCTACCTGATGCTCTGCTGCCTGCCATTTCAACTCCTCCAGTGAGTTAGCAGCCACTTCCAGAGGCTCATCCTCTGACTGGGATTGAGTAGGTGACTGCTCTCCAGCATCTCTCTGGGTACCAGGAATTGTGGACTGTCCCTGCCTGCACCTGCTGCAGGGACTTGTCAGCAAGGTTTTCCCCAGAAAGAGACCCCGCTCAAAACCAGAATTGTGTCCCATTGAGGCATGTCTTTATACTGGTGGAAGATGCAGGTAAATGGTGTGACAGTTCTTCCAGACCATCTTGTTTAGACATTGTCTGTGGGCACAGACTGGTGCCCAGCTGCCCTTGTTCTGTGCCCTGCTGTTGCTGAGACAATAGAAGGAAGTGTTTCAGTTGATTAACAAGATAAGACAGCATGTGACTGACTACGATAGCCAGAATATAATGAAACGATGGAACTGCGATCAATCCAAGATTGCTGTAAGAGGCTGATCTCTCTTTTCCCTCAGAAATAATCCCTCTCCTCCCCAGCTCCAGGAACTCAATGTGGGCAATCGTGTTGATCTTTCCTCTGCTGATCAGGCCTATTGGGTGCCGACCTGGCCTGTATGAAGACAAAAGAAAGGTATATGATAAGAAGGGATGAAGTAGAGTTTGGGTATGATACATTTCCCCTGTGTGAGCTATTTTGTTTTATTTTGGTATCCTATACTGGCAAAAAAATCCTGCTTTAAACCTCCTTATTGTCAGTTTAATCTCAATGTGCACACCATGTCTTTTTCTTTTTGATTAAAACCCACAACCCCTGACATTGTTGGGAAATTAGAAAAATAACCATTCTTGATCCTTGCACTTCGAATAGAGATAGACTAAGGAAAATTAAAAACAGGATGAAAGATTGAAGTGTCAGTGCTGGAAGACCAAGTAAAAGAAAAGATCTCTATATGATTTTAGAAGAGAGATTTTTTTTCTGATCAGGGAAGGATGAGATTCCAGGCAGTAGCTGGCATATTTGCTGCAGCCTCGATTAAAACATCTGTTTAAGAAAACTCGATTACTTGTCTGGTTACTCAAAAGGTAAAATTGTGAGTAATTAAAAGACTGACATAAAACCCTGTAACAAGAACAAGAACTGCAGGGTGAGGGGGAGGGGAGGGTGCAGGATGGGGTGAGGGTAGCGTGCGGGATACACTAGCAAGTCTATAGAATACCATTGTGGGCTCTCTAATCATGTGGAAATGTGAATTTCTATATGGGGGCATTGCCCCTTTGGCACTGCCTAGTGAGCACTGTTGGGGTTGGAGTCAGAAGGGTAGGCCAACTGGGGGGGGGGGGGGGGGGGGGGTCAATCAGTGGTGTTGGGTGTAGGGCCACTGAGCACTCTGCATTAGGGATCAGTGGGAGGTGGGGAAAGAGGGTGATTGGAGCTGCAAATGATGGGGGTTGTTCAGGTTTGGCCACTGGGGCTAATGATTGGGTCAGGGTCAGAAAGGGTAGTTTAGGAAGGCCAGCAATCAGAGGATAGGTCAAGGAGGCTAGCGATGAGGGGGTGAGTTGGGAAACTGGCAATCAGGAGAAGGGAGGTTGAGAAGAAATCAGGAGGCCAGTGATCAGGAGCTTGTCAATGCTGGGGGACAGTGTGCGTGCGCTGATCTCCCCACTGACTGATCAGCACATGCACAATGGTCCAATCAGCATCGAGTGCCAGAGATTTGTTTAATTAAGTATGCCCAAAAGATGGTGGGAAAATCTCCTGCCTGTTGGGCACTCAGTTTTTTGGGAGAATTGCCCCCATTATGTGTTAAGAGTTTTATTGTAATAAGTAAGCTCAGATGAACATTTGTATCGCAAGCTTAGAATTTAACCGACCAAACAGAATTTTTCCCTTTTGCTTTTTAAACCATCAAAAATCCCACCTTAGAATGATATATTACACAGTGCCTTAGGTAGACATTCAATTTTTCCAAACCCAGTCCAAAGTGATTCTTAATTCCTGAGGGTTCATTTCTATTTCCTTTCCCAGCCTGGTAACTTTAACCCCCAGAACTGTCGTTCCAGGTAAAGGTTTCTCCACTTTGCACAAACCAGGTAAATCTTCCAGCCTCATTTCAATTCTTCACAAATTTATTCTTTTCAAGTCTAGTACAGCTTTAATTATACTGTTTTACAATGAATTATGAAGGCTTTTACTCTCTAGTTATACTCTCTCTCCCAGATTCTGGCAGACTAATTTATCTATGGGTGGCATTTTTCGGCCACACTCGCTCCAAGACTGTGAAATCCTGCCCGAGATCAATGGACCTGTCCATAATCCATGTCCCATCTGCTCTGATTCCCATGGCGGGCAGGACAGGTAAATTTCATCCCGTAATTTCCAGGGATATTTTATAGGAAACACATCTCACAATGGTATGCCAGGGTATCTCTCTCTCTCAAACACCATCTCTGTGGCAACATGAATCACATTGCCATGTATCCAAATAAAAATATTGATTAGCCTTTGAACGCCAACTCTAGTCTGTCTTGGGACTTAATGGGCAGTTTAATACATAACTATTTGCATCCCCATGTTCCCCATACCTTCATGAGATATTGGATACTTACAGCTTAACACAGGTGCTGTTGCTGTTGTATCCAGGTATGAGCATCTTACACTTTCTTTCCAGCAAAACAAGCCAACCTTCCCTTGAATCCATAACAGTCACATTATCCAGACCTGTTATTGGGTAAGGTGCATGATCGATCACATGACTTTCCTCATTTCATCCTAAATTAAAGACAAAATCCTGAAATACAACAGTCTGGGAAATCTTGTGTTTATAACCATGCCTTCCAGCACTGACTGTGGTCAATGGCCTGTGGTCTTTGGTCTTGAACTTCTTTGGTTCTGGCTCCTTCCGATGATCAGTTGTGGATCTAGGTGACATTCCACAATGGGCTGTTCACCAATGCATAGCGATGATTGCTGATACCCCATTGCAATAGCTGGGCAGCACATACATTTCCATGTAGACATGGACATGCAGAGGGCTAATGAGTTTTGCCTCTATTGATGGCTTTTCCAATGTGCATGGCATTATTGATTATAACAATGGGGGTCATCAAAGAAATGCCTGACTGGCTCATTTGATTCATTACAGGAAGTGCTTCCATTCCCTCATGTTAGTTCATATGCAACCTCAGCAACAGCTAGTGCATGTGTAGACTAGTTTCCTGACAGCTGCTAAGACTCCTTCATCCTCTGCCTGCCCAGATTGCTTCAGATTTTCACTCTACCTCCCACAAACTCTATGGATCCTGGAGGACAATGGATATCCCTTGAAGAGATGGCTGCTCACCCTTGTACGAGAACCTGACACCGAGGTACAACAACCAGAGTATTCTCTTACTAGCCTGATCTGTCTGAGTGAATAGTCTCCTTCAGCCACTCCCCAGAAAGAGGATTTTCCTGTCCTTCCTAACAGGCTCCAGGAGACTCTCCAGCTCTCCATCAGTCTCTGGCTCATCTGAGGCATTCTTCAATATGAAGCATCAGTGTTCTTCCAACCTGAAGTCACACCACTTAAATGGTTACCACAGTAATAGTTGCCATGGTTTGTTTAAATTAGGCCTCCACTTGCCTGGCTCTGCCTCTACTCCCATCTCATCAACCCTGTCTGCAGGCCAATTAAGGGAGTGTCTCATGAAATTCAAAACTGATGATTGCCTGCTAAAAGAGAGTAAAGACGAATGGTTGCAATTTATTTTGGGAAGCAGAGTGGTTAGCACTGCTGCCTCACAGTGCCAGGAATCCATCTATGTGGAGTCTGCATGTTCTCCCCATGACTGCATGTGTTTCTTCGGGGTGCTCCAGTTTCCTCCCACAGTCCAAAAGGTAAATTGGTTGGGTGCATCAGCCATGCTAAATTCTCCCTCAGTGTATCCAGACAGGTGCCAGAGTATGGCGAGTAGGCATTTTCACAGTAGCTTCACTGCAGTGTAAACATAAGCTTATGTATGACACTAATAAATAAATAAATAGTTACAATTTGCCAGTTTGAAAAAGTTATCCTGACTCCTTGGTTTGGATTTTGAGTGAACTCAGGAAAGCCCAACCTGAGAATTTTGCACCTTCAGAAATGCACAACCAACGCATCTATTGCTTTGTCCGTGGTTTTGTTTTTTTTTCACACAGTGGCTGTATTCACAGTCCATTTTGTGAGTTACAATGGAATGCTTGAGACCTGTGGTTTTGGACTGCATGGATTAGAAGACTCACGTCAGCACTCCAACACAGCAATCCAGCTTCCAAAATCATTGAAAGGCCCTCTAACCTCACCTCTCACCCTCCTTACCACTCCTACTCATCCCCATGCTCCTCCATGACATCTCAGATCACCCATGCTTCTTCTATCTTTTCCCAATCCCATGCTTTCCCTTCTCTGAGCAAAAAAATCAACTTCTTTAAAACTTTGATGTAACTGAAGTTCCTCACCCCTGGAAGTATTCTCAGACCTATTTTCTGCGCCCGTTCTGAAGCCTTTACATCTTTCCTAAAGAGAAGAGTAAAAACTGGGACACAATAATCCAGCTCTGACATCTAGCTGTGGTGAAGGGTTATCCCAATTTGAAACATTGGCTCTATTCTCTCTCCACAGATTCTGTCAAACTTGCTGAAATTTTCCAGCATTTTTTGTTTTTGTTTCAGATTCCAGCATTCGCAATATTTTGCTTTTATTTTATTTGACACAATAATCCCTTTGAGATTGACCCTGTCTTTCATAAAAGCTTATCATCATTTTTTGTACTCTATACCTCTATTTATAATGTCCAGGATCCCATTTGCCTTTTTTAACAACCCTTCGACCTATCCTGTCACTTTTAATGCTTTACTCACATATAACCATGGGTCTCTGCTTTTAGAATTGAATCCTTTATAATGCCTCACCACTTTCTTTGATCAAAATGTATTATTTCAAATGCCTTTACATGAAATTTCATCTGCCATGTGTCATAGGTGGCACAGAGGCACAGTTGTCAACAGTGCTGCCTCACAGCACCCAAGTTCAATTCTGACCTCAGGTCCCCGGCACTTGGGTGACTGTGTGAAGTTCGCACATTTTCCCTGTGTATGCATGGGTTTCCATTGGGTGCTCTGGTTTCCTCCCACAGCCCAAAAATATGCAGGTTGTGTAGATTGTCCATGATGAATTGCCCCTTAGTGTCAGGGGATTAGGACTGTAAACATTTGGAGTTATGGGAATGGGACCTAGGTTGGATTGTTGTTAGTTCCAGATGGCATCCTTCTGCACTGAAGATTCTATGATTCTATCCATTCCACAGCCTTTCTCTATCCTCTGGAAGTCTATCACTATCCTCCTTCGCTTTCAAGTTTTGTGTCAGCTACAAATTTTGAAATTGTGTTCTATAGACCCATTAATGGCCTCAATACTCTACTCCGGGGATCAACATCATGTATCTCCCTTCAGCCTGAAAACAATTGTTTAACACCAGCCTGTGTTTCCTGTCACTTAGTCAATTTTGTTTCCATACTGTCACTTTTCCTTTTATTCCATGACCTTCAACTTTGCTAGAAAGCCTATTATATGGCATTTTATCTGACGGAGGTCGTCGTACATAGCATTAATCACATTATCCTCTATTCTATTACCCCATCAAAAAACTTTGATGAATCTGTGTTGACTTTACATAGAAATATAGGAATTAGGATTAGAAGTTGACAAATTTAGCCCTTTGAGCCTGCTCTGCCATTCAATCAGATCATAGCTAATCTCTCCCTGATCCCAAATCCACCTCCTCACCTATTCCCCATATCTCTTTATTCTTTTCTTTGATTAGAACTTTCCTTAATTAATCCACATTTATCCAAGTGACCGTTAAATTTGTCACTGATTATCATTTCCTCCAGTACGGTTAAATTAAAAGCCTTTAATTGTTAGGCTTATCCTTCCAACTCTTTTTGAATAAGGAGGTGACATTTGTGACTCTCCAGTCCCCTGGTACTTCCCCCATATCAAAGGAAGATTATGGTCAGTAAGTCTTCAAATTCTACTCATACTTTCCCCAGTGTCCTCAGGTATGTTCATCTGATGCTGGTGACTCATCAAGTACAAGTATAGCCAACCTTTCTAACCCTGTCTCTTCATCAACTTTGAGCCCATCCAATATCTCAGATAACTCTTTCACAATGATTTTGCTTGCATCTTCTTCCTTAGTAAAGGTAGATGCAAAGTATTCATTTAGTAACTCAGAGATTTTCATTGTCGTTGCTATCTTGTTCATTCCTCTCTTCCCTACCTTTCAGTAATTGTTCACCTGTTAATAATGTTTAGATTCTCATTTTACGTAAACAATCTTTTTTTCTCATTTTATCTCTTTACCTCTCTTATTTCCCATTTCACTTCCCCTCAACTTCATAAATGCAAGTCGTTCCTCTCTTGTGTCATCAATCTGATATCCATCATGCACACCTTTTTCCACTTTATTTTTATTCTCTATCTGCTTGGTCATGCAGGGAGCTCTGACTTTGGTTGTCCTTTTCATGGGAATGTGGCTCAATTGTGTCTTAATCATCTTCTCTTTCTGACAGTTGATCACTCTATTATCGTTTTGCCTGCCAAATTTTGATTCCAATTTAACAAGGGCAGATTGAGCATCTCAGAATTAAAGCAGAATACATCTATCATAGTTCAATACTCAAACTTCCTGATTACTATAGCTCTCTGATCCTACTGTTCAGAGAGCCCCTGAACTCATTTAGTTAGGAAATATGAAATATTCTTTCTTACTAAGGTTGTTCTGTAAATCCCAATCCATTCCAGAACGTTATTCATATTTACACACTGAAAGCAATGTTCGGGGAAAGGCTTTTGATGAATATGCCACATTGTGAAATAAGCTGCTGACGGCATTGCCATCGCACCTTGATGGTTTCAGGAAGTAAACAAAAAGTATAAAAGTGATATATAAAGAGATATTGATTATAACTGAATGGAAACAGGTTCACAGAATGAATGGCTAATTTAGAATTAAAGGCCTTTAACCAAATTAAAAGAAGTGGTGCAACAATTTAAAATAAATGGGGCTTTCCTTGACACTTCACTTCCTCTCCTCTCCTTATTGGTGATGGATGGAATGCAGCCAGAAAGGCAGATGTTTATTAAAATATATATTCCAGAATTGACCACCCTACTGTGACCCTGAGGATAATGTATAAAGGCTGCCCCTGTACAGAGCTAGCATTCTCCAAGGATTAGGAAGCTACTGGCTGGCAAAGATAGCAAGCAGACTGCCCCCAAATTTAGAGATGCCCTCCCCTCGTGCCTATTAGCCACAACGTCCTCTGCCCTCACTCTGGGTGAAGAAAGAAGGACACCAATCCAGCATGGGAGAAAATGGCAGTTGTGGTCAGCACTAATGCACTCAAAAAGAGGACAATCACCAAGTGCTGAAAGACGATGAATGATCCCCCCTTTCCATCAGTATGTTACTCTTCTTAATATTCTCAACTCACACCCTCACAAACCCACCATACATTCACAAGGGTCTCACTTAATAACAGCCCAACAAATATTACCACTAACGAGTCATGACGGCACAGTAGTAAGCACTGTTGCCTCACAGTGCCAGGAACCCGAGTTTGATTCTCGGCTTGGGCACTGTCCGCGTGTTTTCCCCATTTCTGCATGGATTTCTGCCAGGTATTCTGATTTCCTCCCACATCCAAAACAGCTGGTTAGATGCATTGGCCATGCTAAATTCTCCCTCAGTGTACCTGAACAGATGTGGCGACTAGAAGATTTTCACAGTATCTTCATTAGTGTTAATGTAAGCCTACTTGTGATACTAAAAATAAGAATTTATGGAAACATTCTCTCATGCACATCTCTGTGAAACATATCTTCATCCACTTACTGCCCACACATGTCAAGCATCCTTCTCACCTGGCTTGGTAGAGGTCCTGTTTACGCTCTCCATCTATCTCACATAGGACAAGTTGCCACATAACAAAAAGAAGAGGTCTCAGACCAAGCATAATGGCTGACCTCAAGATCCTGATAGACTTTGGAAATAGAGTGAATTAACTGGCTGCAAGGATGTAGATCTTTCCTGTGCTGAAGATTAGGTCAGTGGCAGTTGAACCAAGTGAGCATCCAGACTGTGAGTGATATTCCCTGTTCCGGAGGTGATGAAGGCTGCCAAAAGATCAAATGCTGTTGAGCCCAGGCTGGAATTTTATCACTTCACCCTCTATGAGAATTGGAGCATGGGTGGACAAATGAGAAGGTCCATTGATCTTGGGCAAGATTTTACAGTTTTGGGGCAAGCGAGGCTGTAAGATCCCGTCCCATGTGTCTGCTGTATCTTAGCACACCTCCCATGATATGACCATCTTCATAGAGCCTATGTATACAGCCCTTACATAGTTATGTGTCGGACATTCCCAGATAATCTTCGGGAATCTTAGGCCTTTGTTTTACTGCATCTCATCATTGTCCTCCTGGAAACTTGGGTATTGAGGGCCACACCAACATGTTTGTCTTGTTTGGTCAGTTGCAATTACCTCATCACCCACATCTTCACCTTCCAGGACTGCATCACCATCCATTTCAACTTCCTCCTCATCGGAGGAGACATACTAATCCTCCATCTCCTCATCATCCAAGGCCCTCCCTTCTTTGCATTACTCCAAGTTGTGTAATGTGCAGAAAGCCATGATGATGCATGTGACCCTGTGGAGAGTTTACAGTGTGCTCTGACTGATCTTTGAGTTATCAGGAGCTCATTTTCATGATGTTAGTAGTGTGCTTCACCAAGTAATGGGTTCATGCAAAGCCTTTCAGTAAGAGTCTGAGTCTGTTATATAGAAATCATCAGTCAGTGCATGCCCTCTGAGTCCCCTTGGCACCAATTCCTGCAGGAAGATGGCTTATGTGAGTAATTGGTTTCCTTGACATGTGCAGCCATTGCCAACACTGGTTCTTGCTCACCTGCAAGTAACATATGCATCTTCTCTGAATCTGCTAAAGAGCTTACGAACAGCTCTGGAGTTCTTTCTCTGCCTGCAGAGGACACCCTGCCACCCTTTAGCTTAAGCATTGTGCCCCCCTTTGCCGATTTCCGCTGCCTCCAACAATTTCTTCTCCCTCTCTCCTGCCTATAAATAATGAGGCAAACAGTAAGATTGCTAGATTCCATCTTCCTGATGCTCTTCTCACTACAGTGTCAAAGAGAGAGATGCGGTGGTCACTATTTGTCTGCTAAGGGCCACTCTTAGTCAAATCATTGCCTACAGCTGCCTCTCAAGGCCCCTTTATGAATGTTCCAGAGTCCTGTTCACCACAAGGATGCCCAGTAATTGTTGACCAAAACCGCACCCATCACACCCATATTTGCATGACCAAATAATGACTCAAATGTATCCTGAACTCTCACCTCAAGTGCACTCATTGTTCTAACCTGCGCTCCAAGGCTTTGCGATTTACTTGAACCATGAGGATAACTCTTCACTGCTAGGGATTAGGAGCAAATCCCTCTGTTGGTATTCCATGGCCATCTTTCCCAAGGGGATCCTCAAGCTTTCCCTGTTGCCTCATGGTTCTGCAGTACTCATTTAATTTAAAAATAATTTTAATTTGAAAATATGCATGCAAGGGGTTAATTAATTAATTAAACATTGGCACTCTCAGGATTTAGTGATGCTTAATTGGGTACAATTTCTTGACTAGCTGGAACCCAAGCATTAAACTGAGCTCAAGCTAATGAACTTAAGCTGAGGAAGAAAGTTAATCTTTGAACTGTGGTGACAAAAACAGTTGATGAATGACGAGCCATTGATGTCGTCTATATGGATTTCAGTAAGGCGTTTGACAAAGCCCCTCATGGTAGGTTGGTTGAAAAGGTCAAGGCTCATGGAATACAAGGTCAGGTATCTAGATGGATTAGTAACTGGCTTGGTAATAGGGGATAGAGAGTAGTAGTGGAAGGGCCTTTTACTAGGTGGAGATCTGTCATTAGTGGTGTGCTGCAGGGCTCAGTACTGGAACCTCTTCTATTTGTAATATACATAAATGACTTGGAAGAGGGAGTAAGTGGTGTGATCAACAAGTTTGCAGATGACACGAAGATGGCTGGGCTTGCGGACAGTGAGAAGTGTCAGGCAATACAACAGGACATAGACAGGCTGTTAAATTGGGCAGATAGATGGCAGATGGAATTTAATCCAGATAAGTGCGAGGTGATGCATTTTGGGAGAAATAATGTACGGGGGAGTTATCTGATAAAGGGTAGACCTATTAAGAGTGTAGAAACGCAAGGAGACCTGGGAGTGCAAGTGCACAAGTCTTTCAAGGTGACAGTACAGGTGGAGAAAGTTGTGAAAAAAGCTTATGGTATACTAGCCTTTATAGGAAGGGGTATAGAGTACAAGAGTTGGCATTTAATGTTGCAGTTGTATAGAACGTTGGTTAGACCTCATTTGGAATACTGCATCCAGTTCTGGTCGCCTTACTACCAGAAAGGTATGGAGACCCTGAAGAGGGTGCAGAGGAGGCTTATCAGGATGTTGCCTGGTATGGAAGGTCTGGGCTACGAGGAAAGGTTAGGCAAGTTGAGGTTGTTTTCTTTAGAAAGACGGAGGCTGAGAGGAGATTTAATAGAGATGTATAAGATTATGAAGGGTATAGATAGAGTAAACATTGGTAAGCTTTTTCCTAGATTGGAAACAAATATTACAAGGGGTCATGGGCTTAGGGTGGGGGGAGGGTTGGTGGCAAGATATAATTCGCATGTTAGAGGAGGTCTTTCATACAGAGGGATTCGGGGGTATGGAACGCACTGCTAAGTAAAGTGGTGGAGGCTGAAGTTATTTAAGGGATACTTAGATAGGCATATGAGAGGAATAGAGATGGAGGGATATAGAAGACTGTTTTAAATTGGGATCAAGAACCTTGGGATGTTCTTGGGAATCAATTGATTCCTATGGACCTTCCAACATACTTATCTGGCTCATTTTGAGCTTCTGGGGATTCCCTTGAATATGTGCATAAGATGTGCATGTTATTGATGTTTTTCTCTTTTATTCCACAGGTGCTTCAGTCGGCCTTGTTGTCCAACAAGGGGCATACACGCGATGGGTCGTGCGAGAGCTGCTCTTGCATTTTTCGTGAGTAGCCTAGTGCTTCATGTCGTTAGTGTACACTTAAACTGGACCAGCTGATGGGCAACACAACAGCTCAGTGACTGTCACTGTTTGCTGTGCAGATACATGGATTTGGGCCAGTATCTGTGGGACTTTGTGCATTCTCCCTGTGGTTGCGTGGGTTTTCTCCGGATATTCCAATTTCCTCCCACACCCCAAAGATGTACTCTTAGGCTGATTGGTAAAACAAATTGTCCCTAAATTGTCTTCCAATCTGGTTTCCAATGTGGATTTCCATAAACATAGACAAGGATCATGGGTAGAAGAGGGAATTCATGCTGTTAGAATGGCGGCGCGGTCTCGTTAGGCCGAAGGGTCTGTTGCCCGGGCTATGTTGTTCTTTGTTCTTTCTTTGTTCTTTGTTTTCCCATTTGCCTGACCATTTTCTTACACCCACCCCTATCATCTCCTGGTATCTAGAACATAGAACATAGAACATTACAACGCAGTACAGGCCCTTCGGCCCTCGATGTTGCGCCAGCCAGTGGACCCTTTAACCTAAACTATTCCAATATCATCCATATGCCTATCCACTGAACATTTGAATGCGCCCAAAGTAGGCGAGTCCACAACTGCTGCAGGCAGGGCATTCCACGCCCTCACCACCCTCTGTGTAAAGAACCTGCCTGTGTGTGAATCTGATTGTGTGCCACTTTTAGTCTGTGCTACTATGATCCCAACTCATACAGCAGCCCTAGCCCTGAGGCTCTCTTCCTTCCACTCACTTCAGCAGTGTCCTTGCCCCCAACACTACCAGCCAGCCACAATGAAGCTACTTGCCTGTCACCTCCAGTGAATTCATGCAGGTTCTTATTTTCATTGGGATCCTTACGAGCACTGTGTTAAATCCCCTCACCTTCAAGTTCCCATGAAGTTCAGCACTGCAGGTGCATGCCTTTTAGAGGCAGTTGTTAATTATGCCATCCTGAAGTCATGCCAAGGTGGGATTTAAATTAAATGGGGGTGGGGGGGGGTGGGGTTGCGGCAGGATTGGGGGGGGGGGGAGCGGGTGGAGGGTGCGATAATTCCAGTGTGTGGTCAAGATTCATTAACATTCAGTTCTGGATGTTCAACATCTAGAAACAAGGCCCTCCTTTGATCTGGGAAGGGGACAATTACTTGCTGGATTTATTTGGCTGGGAGAAATGCCTAGCATCTTTTTTGTGAGATTTTTACTCTTGCCAATGGAAACACCCATCCCAATCGGGTGTAGAAAATCTCAGCCATAAGGCATAAACCAAGCTATGTATTATCTAAGGGATATGTATTCTTAGTTTACCAAACACCTCTGTCCATTCAGGCACAATGTGTACAAAAATGTACTGATTTATTACTATGTCAATAATTATTATATATTTTGCAAATAACTTCACTCAAAATGTTCAACCTGAAACATCGAAGCACCATTTAAAAATATTGACCAAATACTTTAATAGTTTAATCTTATGATGAAAATGACTGGACGTTAACTATGTTGTATAACTCTTCTCATGAATTAAAATTAACGGAACAGTGTGTTTTACATGGGGCTGGATTTTATGATTCTCAGCTGGCATGTTTGAAGGGGTGTGGAAATTGTGGCCTCGTCTACTGCTTTCTTTCTTTCCTCTCTCCCCGACCTACCTTCCATTTTTCTCATTTTAAGGAAGGGTTGGGGTGTTTGGGGAGTCGGGGGGGAGGGCATAGGTGCGAGGGGGATGCATGGTGGGGAAGGATAGTGATAAGACAGTGAGCTGGGTCTCCTGTGATCAAATGGCTGTGGGGCAACTGGCTTTTTCATGGGTGGGTTCTGATCAAATATTTAGTCAATTGGGCATGGGCAGAACCAAGTGGGTGAAGTGGCAATTATGGGGGGATGGGAGCACAGTGAGGGTACAGGAAATATGACACTCCATAAAATCGAGCCCCATGTAAAATATTAAAGTTTTATAAGGAATATTGTATATTCCTTTAATAAGGAATACTAAAGCTTCCAATTGAAAGTTGTTCACAAGGCCTGCAGTGAAGGTTACAATGAAAATTCATTCAAAATAATAATAGCTATGATGCTAAATACTTCATCAAGATGATTATTGTATGTAACAGTGTTGACTGAAATGCAGTAAATTGAATCCTGAGCTTGAAGCTTTTCCTCAAAAACCATTTTCAGTTTTGCAATTAAATTAGATTGCACAAGGTTAAATGTACAAGATAAGCATTGACACAAAATGTTCAATTCTCACTCTTCTTGAATTATAAGCATGGAGCTGGAAACTAAGAAAAATTATGAAAACTGTCAATCAGATCGCAAAGTTTGGTTCTTCATCTTGATTAAGTTAATGATATCATTGTTGTGCCGCACATTGAGTTGGTTCCCCAAATTTTTCTCAGCAAAATGAAATATTGGACTCCAAACGTTCAGACTGAAAGCTGACATGAAGCTCCTTGGTTTTTGCACAAACCAGTTTTCTCTCCAGATCTTCAGCATCTCTGAGTAGAGAGAATGAGAGCTGGGCTTTAAGCTGTCACTCTGGTGGGATGGGGCCGACGGAGCCAGGAAGGCCCAAGACAGGCTCCACAATGAGCGGGGTGCCATCATTAAAAGGCTCTCGATCAGACTTGAAGTGGAAGTCTCCCCATCCCCCACCCCCCGGCCCCCATCATGGAGATATTGGAGGCTCACCACTACCATTCCAACACAATCATCGGCGGCCTCCACCCCCAGCAACACTGTGGAAGTATCGCTGATGTTCCACCCGTCACTGCCCACTTTCCTCTGTGCCTGCCATCTTCCCCCTCACTGATCATTCTCTGCCCCACCACACATAATTGTAAACCATCCTCATGGGACTTTTAAGAGTGCCCATTATGGCAGAATTTGGCACTGCCAGATTGGCACTGTGAAAAACAAGCAGTGCCAATCTGTGCTAAGGGACAGTGCCAGGGTACAGCCCCCAGCATGTCCCTCTCTACCAGAGGCTTTACTTATCTTTGTACCCCCCGGAATATCCCCATGACTGAATCTCATTTTTAAAAAGTGACATGACATTGGCAATATTCAGTGAATGGTGGAGGGCAGGGCAGCTGAGTAATGACATTAAAATGTACCTAACTCTATTAAAATGAGGTTCTGGGCCTTTGTGTCACAAACCTTGTGATACCACCAGCAAGGGGAGGAGAAAATGGGGAAATCAGATCTCTTCAGAGGGAATCACATTTCCCGATTCTCTCAACATTTTTTATCCACATCCCGGTTTTGGCAAACCCAAATTGTAAGTTAACCCCAATGAATGTTAGATTGGAGAAATTGCTATGCTGGATCACCTGAGTCTTCAGATTATCAAAAGTATTATTGACCTTTCTGACAGTAGCTCAGTTTTTTCAAACTGAGAAGGTATTGGACAGTTCCCACAGTGATTTCAATGAGCAGCTTGGTTCTCTTAGATCTGGCTACATGGAAAATCCCAGTGACACCATTCTAATTGGCTCTTAAAAATCTCAGACACCGCTTACACAATATCAAAAAATTCACAGGTTCTTATTAATATTGGCACAGATCTTCCGGTCTTTGGATTGTCAGTGATCCGATGCACAACCCAATGTGCATGCTGGGATCTGTGGCTCTCTCATTGTGCTGACTTCTGTCGAAATGCCCAGGAAATGTAAATTTCTGTTCCTCAGGAACTTCTATGAAAGTTTCTGACTCTGTCTTGGAGTCAGAGACTTTGGGCAGTTTTATAGGACTCAGCTGAATAATTATCCAGGAACAATTAGGCACAACAAATTGAGTCTACACCTTGGTGAAGTACAGATTTCCCCTCTCCCTAGTCGCTCACATTGGTAGCCCCCAAGTCACCTTCATTTCCCGACTCAAACCATCTACCTGCTTCAACCAGATCTGACCATTCACTATCATCCAACTACCCCCTAACCTGATCTGACTCATCCCCAGCATGACTGCTTATCCCTTCCTGACTCAACTATCTTTGATCACCTGCCAACTCAGTCTCCTGAACCCAATGATCTCGCTTTACCTATCAACATTCTACCAGCCTACACACACCTTCTGGGATCCTATCTACCCTACCCATCTGCTGCCTTATCCAGCAACCATCTCACTCATCTACACACGTACCACCCCACCATCCTCCCCAACTAATACGTGCCCATTCCCAATTTATCACCCTACCCACCAACAAATCAGTGCGCTACCACATGCAGGACTTGTTCAAACTGGAACAGCAGAAACGGAAATAACACCTTGCCTGAGGAGTCTGAACTCTGTCTAGGACAGACAGTGAGAATTCAGTGAGAAGAGATCTGGAATCCTGCTGCTGTCATGGGACTCACAGGAGAATGGGGCAGCACAGTAGTTAGCACTGCCTCTTCACACCTCCAGGTACCTGGGTTCGATTCCCTACTCAACTCACTGTCTGTGTGGAGATTGTGTATTTTCCTCATGTCTGCATGGGTTTCCTCTGGGTACTCTGCTTTCCTCCCATGGTCCAAAGATGTGCGGGTTAGGCAGATTGGCCCTGCCATAAAATTGTCCCTTAGTGTGCTGAGATTTGAAGGTTAGAGGGATTAGTGGATAAAATATGTAGGGATATGGGGTTAAGACCTGGGTGGGATTGTGTTCGATACAGACTGGATGGGCTGAAAGACCTCTTTCTGCACTGTAGGTTCTATGCTTCTTCTATGACTCTAGACTCAAGGTCTTACATTGTGTAGACTCCAAATTCACAACAGTACAGGAGAAATCAGAAATCCCTACAGAAATCTAGAAAAATGTGAGCCTGCTCTGGACCAGACAGTGTAGCTGAAGAGCAGAATCCACCAGTGAAGCAATAGGTAATAAGACAATGCCTGAGAGTGTGGAAAACAATCTAAGGAGTGGAAATGACACAGAACTGGAGAAGGCCCACAAAGATACTTTGTGTACTTGCGTAGGCTATACTCATAACCTATTCTATCCTGACAGGAACTAGTCTGAAATTTAACTGTCAAAAGAATGGGCTAATTGTGGTAATGGATTCTAATGTTAAATACAAAAAGGTACATTCTAAACAATGTATCATCACCTGATCTGGAGGTCAAAGGTCAATAGCACATATTAGTGTAGATTGGAAAAAGACTGCAGATGTCTTGTAGTTGTGTATTCATGTTCTAAAAATGTATTTGAAATAAAGTTAGTTTACAGCAATGGTCACAATAGCATTGGGACAAATAAAGCAACAGTCACAGACTGAAGGCTAAAATCATTGAAATGAAGAAGCAGAATAAAGTTTGCATGCTGCCTACATCAAGAGAATGGGTGTAGACAGATCATACACTGCAGCACCCATTTCTGACAACACAGCAATTGAATTCTGACGCACTCACCCCCTCCTGTATGTCTAAGTATTCAAAACGTTATTGATGTTTCCTCTGATGGTTATCCAGAGAGCAGTAAGACTTGTGAAGAGATCAAAGTCTCAAACTGTCAGTCTTTCACATTAATATCAAATCCCATTTCTGATTTTTTTTCACATAGTCTTACCATGGTCACGTTATGACTGGTCTCGAGGCAAGTTTCCCAAGTGAGAAGAGATAAATTAGTTTTCTTTCTTTATTTAACCTTCCCCCTCTCCACCTCTTTGTTGCAACAGGATTGATTTGACTTTGGTTTTTCTAAGCCCCATATATATGTTTTAAAAGGAGCCAATTTAACCAGGTTTTCTTGAGTTCAAGAGAGAATGGGGTTTATTAACTACTAAACATGAAAAAAAATGATAAAGCACATTCATATACATTTGCATAAGTTAAATATGAGAACTGATTTGAAAACTAAAAACAAATTATATGGATCAGTTTTGAAACATCCATGAAGAGTAGATGGCAGAACA
Source organism: Sphyrna mokarran (assembly GCA_024679065.1). Taxonomy (NCBI): domain Eukaryota; kingdom Metazoa; phylum Chordata; class Chondrichthyes; order Carcharhiniformes; family Carcharhinidae; genus Sphyrna; species Sphyrna mokarran. The sequence goes on from JAGIQG010000015.1 coordinate 43,254,812, forward strand.
TTGTGACTGTTGTGTTTCATAATTCTAGTAGCGCTAATTTCAATAAGTGTATTGAGATTCTAGTGTTCTGCCCACTTGGCTAAGAAAATGCCCTGTTTCCATTCTAGCTGTGTTTCTTTCTAACTTGACTGCTTCATCAATTGTAGAGGAAGCTATCTCTGAATGTTGTATGATTCAGTTATTTATTTCTTCCTGCATCACACATTGACATAAGCAATATTTGTATATTTGTGAAAGGTGGAAACCAAAATAGGACATTAGTCAGGATATCATTTCCACTGAGATGATAATCAACCCCCATTATCTCAACAGGAGGTGGCAGTTAGTTTGAAGATTGACTTTGTACTTTTGATGTATTCTTGTCTGTAGACACCGCATGATCCCATTGTTTATCTCTTAATGTCACCCACCAGCAACTCAACCAGTGACTGGATTTGAATCCTTAGCCATCTTTGGTTTGCATGTCCATTTTTAAAACCACAGGTTTTATTTCAAATTTCAGTACAAATGTGCATAATTCAGGGTTTTTCCTCCATCATCTGACAGTTGCAAAATGGCAAAGTTACTCTTTTCTACTTTACTTGCTGTTGTCATGGAAATAGCATATGAATCTATTCAAAGTTGTAATATGTTTCAGTATCTGGATAACCTGTTATTATACATCCCACATAAAGTTCTGCCTCAAGCAAGAATTTGAAATCTGAGAGGTGTTTCTCTTTGAAAGCATTCCATTTTTGTGATATTTGAACAAACAATATTTGCTCTTTAATTAAATCAATAATACTCTTAACTGGTGTTATAAAACAAATAATCTGACTGTAAAACGAATGCTTCCATTTTTAAAATGATATTTATGCATTATTTTTTAGATTTTCCGAAACGTATCTACACTACTGCAACATATCATTATTTAAACTTCTTTCTTAATTTTTTTTGTGTTTAGCAAGGTGAATAGCTAATGATAAAGAACATTTTGGGATAGATTTACCAATCCTCTGAGAATGAGTTAGGACAGGTGCGGTGTGGAACACTAAAATCAGATTTCTGTCATCTGCCCATTTTCATTTCATTATACCAGCAACATGGAAGGTTTTGAATGAGCCTTGCACTGGGAGGCAAATTAAACCACTTAGCTGGTCAATACAGGTCTCTTTTTAACATTGTTTGCATTTTATATTAGGGCAGTTTCCACCGCACGGGGAGCATGCGAGGTGAACTCTGGCAGCTTGCTATTCAAGCTCTATTTAGTGCATGGATGAATGGTGACCATCCCTGTAGCAATCATAGCATTATAGAATCATAAAATCTTACAATGCAGAAGGAGACCCATTGAGTCTATACCAATCACAATCCCACCCAGATCCTGTTCCTATAACCCCATACATTTACCTAGCTAGCCCCCTGACACTAAGGGACAATTTACATGGCCAATCCATCTAACCAGCACATCTTTGGACTGTGGAAGGAAGCCGGAGCAACCGAAGGAAATCCATGCAGAAATGGGGAAAACTTGCAAACTTCACACGGACAGTAACCCAAGCTGGAAATTGAACTCGAATTCCTAGCGTTGTGATTCTCCAGCTCTCACCAACCACCACACCCTCCCCAAAGCTCCCCTCCCCCTTGCTGGGGTTGTCTATTTGACCCCAGTGCCCCCAGATTTCATCTACCTGCTTGTGAGCCCATCCAAAACATTCTGCCCTTCCAGGTGCATGCCCAGCATCAGCCATCACGCCTTGTGGCACTGTTGCGGTTGTTAAACTGCTGGCTCTTTGATAAGCTGGCAGCTACTGGGGGCAAGCAGCCATCCTTCAAAGGGATGGATACCCCCATGCCAATCAATTACCCAGCTGTTGCTGACAAGATACAATGCTTGGTCTTGCATTCGGCTGAAGGTGAATATATTTCACCTTCTTCCATCAGGCAAAAGATACAAAAGTCTGAGATCACATGCCAACTGACTCAAAAACAGCTTCTTCCCTGCTGCCATCAGACTTTTGAATGGATGTACCTTGCATTAAGTTAATCTTTCTCTACACCCTCACTATGACTGTTACATTCTGCGCTTTCTCCTTTTCTTCTTTATGTACAGCATATTTTCTCTGCATAGCACACAAGAAACAATACTTTTCACTGTATACTAATACATATGGCAATAATAAATCAAATCAAAGTCTATTGGTTTCCACAATGATCAAATCCAGCCCACTATTTCAGCATTCATGACAGTGTTGATATCACATCTCCAATTTAACTGTATTGCACATACAGAATAATAACTGCAATACCAATGAAGAATAAAATCACATATGTACTGAATCAGGAGTACATTTTGTCCCCATTCACATCTGTGCCACATAACAAATTTCAAGATCAATTATTCTCAGGAGCTCTGAGTAAATTTGCCAATTTACTGCTAAATGATATGGGCAGCACACAAATGGATTTTCATAGTTAGAATGTTCATTTCAGTTGGAACAGTTAGAGAAATGTTGATGGCACTGGGTTATATTCGATCATAGAATTCCTACAGTGCAGAAGAAAGCCATTCAGCCCATCAAGTCTGCACCAACAACAATTCCACCCAGGTCTTTTCCTTGTATCCCCACATATTTACCTGCTTATTTCCCTAAGGGGCAATTCAGCATGGCCAATCAACCTAACCTATATATTTTTGGACTGTAGGGACAAACTGGAGCACCCAGAGGAAACCCATGCAGAGACAGTGAGATTGTGTGCAAACTCCACATAGACAGTGACCCAAGGCTGGGATTGAACCCAGGTCTCTGGCACTATGAAGCAGCAGTGGTAATCATTCTGCCACCGTGCCGCCATAAATCTAGCCTTCCATATATGTTAACATTATAATATATTTTGCTAATATTACACCATTAATACATGAAGCATTTACTGGATTTGAAACGATGGCCTTTTCTTGTCAAGCCAAACCAAGAATTAACATCAGATATATTGTTCATTTCAAAAGATAAGGAATAGATTTTGTTAAAATACAAAGTGAAGCTCAACTCCAATTAAAAGTTGATGAGATTTTAATTTATTAATTCTGCAGGTGCACTATTATTAGTAATGATGCAGTCATATTATCATCTTATTGTTTAAACACTGAAATGTGACAGTGGCATCTTATAGATAGCCCAGATTTTGCATACAGAACAATGACAAGCTTAAGAATGCTTGGTGTTATTATGGAGAATTTGAATAGAGTTCATATTTCATGCATTAACAGCAGATGTTGCTGTCCAATTTACCTTCCTTTCAGACAGCTTAATTTCTCAAAGTCACATATGACATTGAAATCCATGTTAAGCTGTGAAGGAATAGCCATGGGTAAAAACATCAGGGGAAGGGATTTTTGATGGTCCAACTAAAGAATCAATGGGAATACATCCCCAGTGATTCCAGCTGCCCTGCGGTTATTTAACACTCTGTGGGACTTTTCATAGTCTGTGACCTCCACTCTCATCTGACACCCCACCTTAGAGAGTTGCTGGTCTATTCAATCAGCAGCTCTGTAGCCTTGGCAGCACCAGGTTTGAGTGTTGGCTGTTCCTGGGACTATAAGCAGACCCCAAAGAAGAGGATCAAATGGAAGCTGGATTTCAGAGATCCTTATATATTGGTGGGCTCTGTCTGGAAAGTCCCAGTGTAAGGGGTGTAAGGAAGGTGGGAGCCAGGTTTGAAATTGCAGTGGGGGATGGTTAAAGGGGGATATGACATTGTGGTGTGAGGGTGCCTATGATGATCACAGACAATCCCAAGGAGAGGTTCCTCCTCCATCTGCCTGGCCTCAGCTTGTCCAATAAAAGCTGACATGATGTAGAGGTGCCGGCGTTGGACTGGGGTAAACTCAGTAAGAGGTCTGGCAACACCGATTTTAAATCCAACCGATTTATTTGATAGTAAATCTGCTAGCTTTTGGCGTTTGTGCCTTTGTCAGGCGAATGAGGTGTTCTGGTCTCCAAAAGCACACGTATCAGCACAGACAGTTTACAGATTGCTGATTCAAAATCAGCAATTACAGATTGCAAAATCAGCAATTTGTAAATTGTCTGTGCCGATATGTGTGCTTTTGGAGACCAGAACACCTCATTCGCCTGTCGAAAGCACAAACGCCGAAAGCTAGCAGATTTACTATCAAATAAATTGGTTGGATTTAAAATTGGTGTTGCCAGACGTCTTACTCAATAAAAGCTGCCCAATTGGCTACAGCCAAAATAGGGGTAGGGATGGGTTGAAGCACTTATCTAGTCATTTTTTAGCCACTAAGAGCCTCAATAGGTCCAAGAGTGGACAGGCTGCCTAATGCCTCCACTATAACTACTTCCCCCTCACCCTTGTAAAATGAGAGGCAGATTAGTACAGGTAGGTTGACAGTGAGAGTCCACTGCCTTTTACTGGAGGCAGTGCTAGAAAAAAATTAAATGACCTAACAAATGTGTTCAAGTTCAGCGAATTAACCTTCAATTAGGGCACTAATCTCTGATATTATTCAATGCATTACACCCCCATCAACAATTAGGATTCATGCCTAACTCCACATCAATATCACAAGACTTGTCAATGCTGTCAAATTCACAACTTATCCTTGCAGCTTCCACATACATGCATATTTACAGTTATGGCAGGCATTTCATCCAACACATAATAAAACAATCACTGCCATTCTTCCCTCCTTCATCTAGGTGAACGCAGAAAGTAACCATAGGAAGCACCAGAGTGCATGTGAGGGACAGATATACCCGCTTCTCCTCTGGAGGAAACATCTTTGGCTTGGCTGCAACTGAGGTCATTGTATGAGAACATTCAGGATAATGGGATATTTCTGTCTAGTTCCCTTTCTCAAATGTTACTTTATCCTTATTCTACTACCTAACATGAAGTGCAAACTGCAAATGGTCTGAGCGTGCACTTTTTGCTTTCATAGAGTCATAGAATCCTACAGTGCAGAAGGAGGTTATTTTTCCCATCAAATCTGCACTGACCATAATCCCGCCCAAGCGCTATCTCCACAACTCCATGTATTGACTGTATCTTGTCCCTTTGACACAAAGGGGCAATTTAGCTTGGCCTATCCACCTAACCCACACATCTTTGGACTGTGGGAGGAAACCGGAGCACCTGGGAGAAACCCATGCAGACACAGAGAGAATGTGTAAATTCCACAGACAGTCACCCAAGCCAAGAATTGAACCCAAGTCCCTGGCACTGTGAGGCAGCAGTGCTAATCATTGTACCATCTTGCCGCCCAACCCTTTCCACCCCAACCCATTTTCAGACACTCAGGATTTGCTACCATCAAATGTAGCCTCACCCTGAACAGCAAGACCATACAGTCTTCTGATGAAGAAGTTCCTCCATTTCAATTAACACTTACAGCCACCAGCTCAGATGCTTGTACTGCCAGTGGAAGATAATAACAAGTTGGAGGACAGTCACTGAGGAAATTCATCTAATTTGAATGACCACTTAAATAATATGGGCACAGCGATAGGACAAAGAGACAAAGACAGTTGAATGGTTGCTTGGCCTCTGTACATAAAGATACAAGAACAGTTGGATGATAAACATAGTTTTCTAAACCTCCCTTTGTCTTGCTGTCTACTAACTTTAGATCAATGAATCTGAAAGGGTCCAGGTGCAAGATCCAAAGAAAGTTTCTGCATTTGGACATTATTATGCTGAAACTTCAGCAAAGTGAGGCCACACAACTGAAGAACTCATCTGACTCCATTTAAATGGTTGTCCATTGTAGCCACAGACATGCCACTTTCCAAACCTATCCACAATGCAAACATCCAGTCCACTGGGGAAAGGGGAAGAAAGGTAAAAGTGGTAAAGATCTGATGAAATGTATCCCTGATCTGTTTGCTCAGGTCCCAATTGCCAAGAAAAGACTAATCACCCCCTTTAAATTTTACACTTGCATCCACTTCTCCAATGTTTCATTCAACAGAAGTGTCTTGTGAAGTTACTGCAATGTACATTCATGTTGGGACACACCCTAACCACATTAGTGCAGGTTATATGCAGGTATAATTGACATATTTAATTGACATAATTTGAGAGCTATTTCTCAAGATACTTTTAATTTTATTTAATTCGGCATGGAGAGTTGAATTAGAGCTTAACATGAATTCTGCATCAAATTAAGAAAGTGACATCATTTTGGAGTGTGCAATCTGACTTTGATTAATTGGGATTTCCCTCCTTCCTCCTGAATGATTTGCAGTTTGTATCCACCCAAAGATTTACTGCTCTGATAATCCTTTGCCAGGAATATAAAAGAAGAGTGACACTAGCCAGACTGCAACATGCTCTGTCACCATAATTCATCAATAAAATTATAAAAACTTCATTCCCTCCAAAGTACATTTGCTTATACAGAAATCAAAAGCTATTACAATATTTAGAATATGTCACTTACATTCATTCAACTGTATTTCCAATCCAGCTTTGACTTCATTAACACTCATCACCTTTCTAGTGCCACTTAGCTAACCAAAATTGAACGAGTGCGTCTCTCAATTAATTTACTTCAGCTTTAATTAGTGCACCAGTATGAAACAGCAAACACATATTTGTTCAAAAAAAAAGACATTCATTACAGGCAGAACTGGATCTGGATGGTTTGTTTATGATTACAATAATAGGATACTAATCTGTTAGTGAAATTCTAATTGATTTCTTCAAAAAGCAGAGTCTGTGACATGTTTGATCAGTTAGGATTATATGGAGTTCTTCATATTAATTTTCTTCATAGATATGGAAAAGGAGGTGTGAGTGTTTTAATGAAAGGCATACAGCAGAGTTTCCTGGGGTGGGGGGTTGGGGAGGGGGGTGTGTGGGGGGGAGGGGAGGGTGGAGGGTGGGGTGGTTTGAGGTGGGGCGGATTATGCAAATGTCCATTGGCCTAGGGCAGGATTTTCCAGTTTTGGGGTTAGCGCAGCTGGAAAATTCTGCTCCTGATTTTTGAGTTTTTGCTATGAGGATTGGTAGTACGCTAGTTTTCAGATGTGTTGCAAAGGAGGAAAGTAGGTCAGAGAGATGAGAAGGGGGCAGGGAATTCCAGAGAGTAGGTTCCGAGGCAACTCAACACGAGAACAAAACCAAGCAGAAGAGATCAGGAGTAAATGGGGAGGCGGTGGCCTAGTGGTATTATTTGCTAGTCTATTAATCCAGAAACTCAACAAATGTTCTGGGGACCCTGGTTTAAATCTCACCAGGACAGATAGTGGAATTTGAATTCAATAAAGTAAAATATCTGGAATTAAGAATCTATTGATGAAACCATTATCGATTGTTGGAAAAACCCATCTGGTTCATTAATGTTCTTTAGGGAAGGAAATCTGCCGTCATTACACGTGACTCCAGAAATATAGCAGATTCTCAGCTTCTCTCTGAAATAGTCTAGCGAGCCACTCAGTTGTATCAATCGTTACAAAGTCAATAGCAACTAGGGATGGGCAATAAATGCCAAAAATGCAACGTCAATGCCGCACAAATGTTTTTTTTTAAATGAGCACTGGTAGCTCAGAGACGTGGGCTGGAAGAGATTGGAAATAAGAAGAGGTGAGGGGATGGAGGGATTTGAAAACAAGGATGTGAATTTTAAAATCAGGACTTTGCTTGACCAATAGCCAATGTGGGTCAGTGAGCAGAATAGGTCACAGGACCTGAGGTGAATTTCAAAATCACAAACAAATCATCAAAAACTCCTTTATTTCCTTCTCGAGTTCACTTGTTGGCAGCAACGTCATTTGTAAATCCAGGAAATTGTGGGTTCAAGCTCCATTCCAGGGCATGGAGATATAATTGACACTTCAGTGATATAAAGGAGTCCTGCACTGCATTTCAGATGAGGTGTTAAACTAAGGCCCCAGCTGCTCGCTCAGATGGACTTAAAAAATTCACAAGATAATAAGAAATAGTCGGCCATTCTGCCCCTTGAACTTGCTCTGTCATTCAACAGGAGCATGAAGGCTGATCTGATTGTGGTTTTAACTCCACTTTCCCGTTTGTCTCTCATACCCTTGACTCCCTTCACCAACCAAAAATTTTTTCCACTCATCCTTGAATATGTGCAATTACGCAGCCACCACTGCTCTCTAGAGCAGAGGATTTCAAAGTCCACCAACACACTAGATGAATCTCTAGTGGGGGATGGAAGGAGGGAAGCAAGATTGTTCTCTGGTGGAGGTGTAGGAGGAGGAGGGAGGTCGGATGGTTCTCTGATGGCGGGGGGGTGGTGGTGAGGGAAGCCAGATGGTTCTGTGGTTGAGGTGGGTGGTGGTGCAGGTAGGGTGGACAGGAAGGTCAGGTGGTTTTCTGGTGCGGAGGGAGGAAGGAGATGGGTATGATGTATCTCTGGTGGGTGGGGGGAACATAAAACATAGAACATAGAACATTACAGCGCAGAACAGGCCCTTCGGCCTTCGATGTTGCGCCGACCAATTAGGAAAGAGCAATGACCCTCTAACCTAAACCATTCCCTTTTCATCCATAAACTTATCTACTAACCTCTTAAACGCCACCAAACTTGGCGCATCTACAACTGCAGCAGGCAGGGCATTCCATACCCTTACCACCCTCTGGATAAAGAACTTACCTCTGACATCCGTCCTATAACTACCACCCCTTAATTTAAAGCTATGTCCCCTCATGCTAGCTTTCTCCATCCCAGGAAAAAGGCTATCACTGTCCACCCTATCTAAACCTCTAATCATCTTATATGTTTCAATAAGGTCTCCTCTTAGCTGCCTTCTTTCTAACCAAAACAACCTCAAATCCCTCAGCCTCTCTTCATAAGACCTGCCCTCCATACCAGGCAACATCCTGGTAACCTCCTCTGTACCCTCTCCAATGCCTCCACATCTTTCTTATAATGTGGGGACCAGAACTGCACACAATACTCCAAGTGCGGCCTCACTAGAGTTTTGTACAGTTGCAACATGACGTTGCGGCTCCGAAATTCAATCCTCCTACCAATAAAAGCTAAGACTCCATATGCCTTCTTAACAACCTTCTCGACTTGACTGCCTACTTTCAGGGATCTATGTACATACACACCAAGATCCCTCTGTTCATCTAGACTACTAAGAATCCTACCATTTGCCCTATACTCTACACATTTATTATTTCTGCCATAGTGCATTACCTCACACTTTTCCTCATTAAACTCCATTTGCCACCTCTCGGCCCAGCTCTGCAACTTATCCAAGTCTCTCTGCAAACTAGAACACCCCTCTTCACTATCTACCACTCCTCCGACTTTGGTGTCATCCGCAAATTTACTAATTCATCCTTCAATATCCTCATCCAGATCATTTATAAAAATTACAAACAGCAGGGGCCCCAAAACAGATCCCTGAGGTACACCACTTGTAACCGAACTCCATGATGAATAATTTCCATCAACCACCACTCTCTGTCTTCTATCAGCTAGCCAATTCCTAATCCAATTAGCTAAATCACCCTCAATCCCATACATCTGCATTTTCTGCAGAAGCCTTCCATGGGCACCTTATCGAACGCCTTACTAAAGTCCATATATACCACATCAACTGCCTTACCCCCATCCACCTCTTTGGTCACTTTTTCAAAAAACTCAATAAGGTTAGTAAGGAACGACCTACCCTTCACAAAACCATGCTGACTATCCCCAATCAATTCATTTCTCTCTAAATAACTATAAATCCTATCCCTAATAATTCTCTCCAATACTTTGCCCACAACAGAAGTAAGAGTCACTGGCCTATAATTCCCTGGAAGGTCTCTCTTCCCCTTCTTGAACAATGGGACCACATTCGCTATCCTCCAGTCCTCCGGAACCACACCCGTAACCAACGACGACCTGAAGATCACAGCCAGAGGCTCTGCAATCTCCTCTCTTGCCTCCCAGAGAATCCTAGGGTAAATCCCGTCCGGCCCAGGGGACTTATCCAACTTCAAACCCTCGAATATCTAGCACATCCTCCCTATCTACTTCGATACCTTCCAGTTTGCTACCCTGTACCTCAGTGTTCTCCATAACTACATTTACATCACCCTGCTTGAATACCAAAGAGAAATATTTATTCAGTACCTCTCCAATCTCCTCAGGCTCCACGCACAACTTCCCACTGCTGTCTATGACTGGCCCTAATCTTGCCCTAACCCATCTTCTATTCTTAACATATCTAAAGAAAGCTTTAGGATTCTCCTTGATCCTATCAGCCAAAGTCTTCTCGTGTCCCCTTTTAGCTCTCCTCAACTCACTCTTTAGCTCCCTCCTGGCTAATCTATAGCTATCCAGTGCACTAACTGAGCCTTCAAGCCTCATCCTGACATAAGTCTCCTTTTTCCTTTTAACCAGCGATTTAACTTTTTTAGTACACCATGGTTCCCTTACTCGACCATTTCCTCCTTGCCTGACAGGGACATACTTATCAAGGAGGAAGGCCAGATTGTTCTCTGGTAGAAGGAGCAGTGGGGAGGCAGGGGAGGAGGGATGTCTACTGCCACTCTGCAGGCTATCGATGAGGAGGAAGGGGGGGGTCCGCTGCCACTCTGCGGGCGAAGGGGGATGTGGGGCAGGGGCTTGCAACCAGTCTGGGTACCAAGGGAGGGGAATGGATGGATAAGGGGGACAGTTATGTTGTAGGGATGGGGTGATATCTGTGGGGATCATCGTCTCTGAGCTGCTTTTTGTGGCTCAGGAGCGATGTGGCAGATGAGCATTTTTCAATTTTTTTTATTGCACATTAGGTAGTTGTAATCTCTGATCAGAGCGTTTTGGGTATGTTAAGCTCCGCCCATGGCGCGATTCAGTTTCACAACTTTTTCCTCAGGTTGATTGTGTGTGAAAGTGCCTGAAAACAGGGTTTACAAGTCAAATCTGAATCACGCCCAGATTCAGCACTAAGAATAAATAAAGTAAAATTAGGCCTTGTCTTTTTGCTTTTTTGAATAGAGGAGTCACATTCACAATTTCTCAATCTGATGGAGCCTTTCCAGAAGTTTGGGAATTTTGGATAATCTACTATCTCAGCAAATGAATCCATCAGAACCTGAGGGCTTGCCATCCTATAGGAGGCCTTGGAGAGAGTGCAGAGGAGATTTACCAGGATGCTGCCTGGTATGGAAGGGCTGTCTTACGAGGAAAGATTGAACACACTGGGGTTGTTTTCCCTTGAAAGACGTCGGCTGAGAAGGGATCTATTAGGACGGATATCAGAAGTAGGTTCTTTACTCAAAGAGTGATTAGGGAGTGGAATGCCCTGCCTGCAGCTGTTGTAGATGCGCCAAGTTTGGTGGCGTTTAAGAGGTTAGTTGATAAGTATATGGAAGAGAAGGGAATGGTTTAGTTTGGAGGGGCATTGCTTTTTATTTCGGTCGGCACAACATCGAAGGCCGAAGGGCCTGTTCTGTGCTGTATTGTTCTATGTTCTATTAGAGGTATATAAGATTATAAGGGATATAGATAGAGTAAAAGTAAGCTTTTTCCACCATTAGAAATGGATAGAATGAGGGGTCATGGCCTTAGGGTGAGGGGGGCTATGTATAAGACGAATATTAGAGGGCAGTTTTTCACACAAAGGGTAGTGGGGGTGTGGAATGCACTGCCGAGTAAGGTGGAGGGAGCAGGCATGCTAGGGTTGTTTAAGGGTCTCTTGGACAGCCACATGAGCGGTCTGCAGATAGAGGGATATAGCAGGACTGTCTAAATATCTTATTTGTTTCCACAGGCAATTCAGTCCACCTTGTTGACCAACAAGGTGCATGCATTCGGCAGGTCGTGCGAGGGCTGCTCTTGGATGTTGCTTCAGGAGTGGCCTAGTGCTTCAAGTCGTTAGTGTATGCTTAAACTGGACCATCTGAGGGGCAACATGACAGCTCAGAGACTATCGCTGTTGCTGTGCAGACACATAGATTTGGGCCTGTGTCTGCGGGAGTTTGCGCGTTCTCCCCGTGGTTGCGTGGGTTTTCTCCGGGTGCTCCGGTTTCCTCCCACATCCCAAAAATGTGCTCTTAGGCTGATTGGGTAACAAATTGTCCCTATATTGGTCCCTATATGGGAATCTTCCACAATAGGCATAGCCTAAAGTCATGGATATGTCATTAAGACGTTAGGACGGCGGCGTGGGCTCGTTGGGCCGAAGGGCCTGTTTCTCGTGCTGTGTTGCTCTTTGTTCTTTGTTCTTTGTTCTATAGTTCTAATGATTTACTCAGTACCCATTCCCTGGTGATTGTAATTACATTAAGCTCTCCCCTCTCTTTCAGCTCCAGATTTACAATTATTTCTGAGAAATTAATTATATTCCCTATAATTAAGACAGATGCAAAATGTCTGTTCAATTCATCCATCATTTCTTTCGTTTCCATTATTCTCACTCTCTAGAAGATAATCACTCACTTTGCTTACCCCTTTCCTTTTAAATACCTGCAGAAACTTTTACTATCTGTTTTTATATTTCCAGCTAACTTTCTCTCATATTCTAATTTCTCTCCTTTCATTAATCTTTTAGTTATTCTTCACAACCTTCTAAGCGACCACTCATCTTTGTAGGATTATATGCTTTTTTTTCAGCTTTGAACTCTCTTTAACTTCTTTAGTTAGTCATGGGTGGTGTGTTGCTCACTTAGAGTTGTTCTTACTCATTGGAATGTACCGTTTCTGAAATATTCTGAAACATCTTCTTCACTGTCTTGCCATTGCATCTTTATTGACCTACCCGTTAACCTAACTTTCTAGTTCACTTTAGCCAGTTCTGTCTTCATCCTCTCATAAGTGCCTATTTGTAAGTTTAAGCCACAAGTCTTGAATCCACTCCTCTTTCCCTCAAAGTGAATGTGGAATTCCATCATATAATGATCACCAAGAGATACTCTCAGTATTGGATCTTTAATTAAACCTGTCTTGGTGCATGTCAGATCTAGTATAGCCTGCTATCTGTGGAGCGAGAACAGAGCTCTGACAAAGGTCATCCTAACACAAAACATTCATTCTATTCACAGATGCTGTTAGTTTTTCTAGCATTTTCTGTTTTTGTTTCTGATTCCAGCATTCACAGTATTTTACCTATATGTTAGCCTTCTATCTGGTTGGTGCTAAAATGTGCTGTTCTAAGAAATTGTCCTGATTTCACAGACTCTGTGAATTTACCATCCAGGCTACGTTTGTCAATTTGATTTTTTTAACATATTTGTAGATTAAAATCATCCATGAATATCACTGTATCTTTCTCACAAGCTCATATTATTTCTTCCTGTGTAGCCCATTTTCCAACGTGCTACTCTTAGGGGGATTATAAACCACTCCCAGAAGTAGCTTGTTATTTTTCATGTTTCTTATTTCTACTGAAACATTCTTGATATTGATCTCCAGAAGTAAGGCCATCTCTCTCTATTGCAATTAATAAAACGATCCCTCTAACTTTATTAGTTTCCTGTCTTTCCTACATGTCACTTACTCCTGAATACTTAGGTCCCAGTCTTTATCATGCTGCAGCCATGTCTCTGTAATAGCTACCAGGTCACACATATATATTTTAATATTAAGTAAACTCCAGGCATCCTTGTCTTTCTACTGGCTCTCAACCAGATAGGAAAAAAGGCCCGTCACAGAATGGCGCAGAGCCAAGAGGAACAATGGCTTGAGCTTCAAGAGATGGCAGGGTCTCAAGAAAGCAAGATACTGGTGGATAGGGTCAGCTGTAATAGCCAGCTTTGACCTGAACATAGGTATATAGCAGCAAGTTCAGCAATCTCAATATAAAGAAAGGCAATCCTAGAGGCACCTCAGAATATTCCAGAATGTTGTTTCTTACATCTGCCATCTTCTCCCCACTGACCTGTGGCTACAAGGACTGAAAGGGAACTATATGCCGTTGGTAATGAAGGTTATCACCACAGTGAACATTGTGGCCAATAGCTCCTTCCAGGACTCCACTGGGTATCTATATGGCATCTCCCTGTCAGAGATATATAAGTACATTTGATGAGGTGACAGATGTCTCATTCAGCAGAGTACACCAATTCATCCAATTTCATCTGTGAGAGTGTTAGCATTTATAATAAGTTTCCCCCCAAGTACAGGTACTATTAATTGCATACGTGGCCTTGAGAGCTTCCTGACAATAGCCTGTTACATGCATCAATAGTTTTCTACTATTCAACTATTTCCACACTATTTCCACTAGTTTTCCACTGCTTGAATGTGCAACTCCAGTGTGACTACCAGTTCTGAGACAGCTCTCACAACGCCTACATTCTGACTCACCCTTGGGATACCACAAATTTTTGGCTTGCCTCCTTGGGGATAAGGAATGCATTTGGCATTCTTTGATGATAACATGTCAGTTTGCCTTCCACAGAATGCTGCTGCAGAGAGCTAAAATGTCTCATGTGCCTCCTCTGACTATGTGATTGAGCAGACTATAGGTTTTGTAAAGATTGGTTTGGATATTTTAACCAATATAAAAGGTGAAGCTTTCCATATTCAATATGGAGAGAGCCCAGAGCTATGATATTACTGAGTCACATGCAGACTGTATAGCAGGACAATGATGAGGCACACAAACCACTGCAAATGAGATACCAGCCCCGCCCCCCCCACCCCCACCAAAGATTGCAGGCACAATAAGCCTGCTGACACATTTCCTTAATTTTATGGTCTTCTATCCTCTGTTGACTGAAAGGCCCCAGCTCGTTTTGAGTTACAGACACTATTTGTTTTGATTTATGATAGCTCAATTAAATTGCACTTGTTACTGCCTGCCCTGCTGGTTTTCTCTTTTGCACATGCCAAACTGTGCTAATATGCAGATTCCTGGCACAAATTAAGACCTGTAGTGCACTCCGTTCCCCATTTTATAGAAACAGCATTTCCTGACTTTCCTTCTCAGCCTGGCGGAGTTTTTCCAGGGAGAATTTGCTGAACCATGGGATGGCAAATTGCTTTCTTTCCTGTCACTTTCTCCTTCAGTGTTTATTGGCAAGCAGACTGAAGTTTCTGGCCTGCCGTGAATCATTGGCTCTCAGGTACCCTTTAAATATTATACCTCGATCTTTGACCCTGGGAGAGGGTGACCACTTCTTGCTCAGCCCAGCCATAAATGAATATACTTTATTTCTGTTGTTGAAAAGAGTTCTCACTTTGTTCACACGTCTTGCTGTAACTGGTCCCCACTTGACTTACTTCTGACCTCCCATCTCTGAAATGAGTAGTCTCCCTAATATTCCCCACTGATTGTTCATGATCAAACCATGTTTGTGTTCTACAGAATTGGCCAAAATAATACAAGAGCAATTTATGCTAAGGACTTTTAGCTTGATAAATGTATGTCCAATGTTGTCTGGGAGAGATGCCTATTCTTAAATGCAATAGAATGCAATATGGTATTGAATCACATTATTCAAAAACAGGCTGAATTATTCAGCATTGCATCCAGGTCTTCTCAGTGCTTTATTTTCACAAATGATTGCAAAAACACTCCTAAAATCTCCATTTATTTAAACTCACTGAAAAGCACAGTCTGTGTTGTGTTCTATCAGGATGCTAGGGCTTTTTGCATTTGTGCAAAATGATATATTAAAGTGTTTTTAGAAATGAATAGAAGTCATCAATCAAGAGGACAAGTTACAGCAGAGGAACAACATTGTAAGATAATGATTGATACCTTGGATTGGAACTGAGATTTGACAAAAGAGAAAAGAGCTGTATGTAAGAGATAAAACATCCCTTGTCTGTGAGTTGCACTACATATTTCAGTATAGCTTTTAAATCTGATGTGTTACAGATAGAAATCACATTGGCAGAGCTATTGTTTTATACCTGGATTGCAAGGCTTCTTTGTTTGCAACTTTACAATATTTGAACTAAACTGATGTGGCATATAAAAACAAACAGTAAACAATACATTAGAGGCATATGAACTTCTTTGTTAGTTCATTTTCAGACATTTAAAATGACATAAGTATTGAAAAATAAAAGTCATTGGAGAAATAAAACTAATTAATATTGATAACATTATAGCTCATTTCGTTGCAAAGGGCATATGACTTGGTGAAGTCTATTTTATGCAGCTTTTAATATTTAACATGCTAAATGAAGTGGATTCAGTGAAAAGTTGTATACAATATTGCTCACAATAGATTGTGAGCAAACTGACATTACATTAACCTCATCCTAATTGAGCTCTGTGGCTGGAACGGCAATTGTAATGGATTTTACACAATTTAAGTCTCTACTAGAATTAGTGGTTTCACATGATTGCATTCTGATCTTTGAAAGAAACCTTTATCACAAAACTGTTCTTTGCTGACAAGAACTGTATTCACCAATTAGCGCTGTACCTAGCTATCTGATTCAGATTTTTATTATAGTGATTAGAAGCAAACCATGAGAATTCTGTACAGTGGGGGTGCAGATATGCACCATATTGCTAACATGGGGATTTTGAGCCCGCATTAGCCAGACGCAGGATTTCCGATCTGAGCACAAAATCTGGAGAGAACTGGAAAACATGAATCTCACCGGCGCAATTGCAAATTCTGGTTTTCAACACCCTTCTCCGATGGAGTAATGTGAAAAACATGACAGCCCAGAAGCTTGGTTTAAATACATCAGCTTTTCATTAGTAAACAGTCCTCACTTACTCTCCAACATAGTTCCTGGAGGGTGTCTCATGTCAAAGTGGTCTGTTGTACTGTGCACAAATTGTCATTGCATTAGGGGAAGCAGCTAAACCAGGAGTAGGTGGAGGAATGCCACTTCTCTTTGGAAGAAGAAGAGGTCGAGGAGATTGGCAAGGGGCACATGCAGAGGAGGAGGAGGAGGAGGAGGAAGATGAGGAGAAAGGATCTTGGGCAATGACCAGTGGTCTCATTGGGTGAAAGACTAGAAATACCCTCGTAGCTTCTCATTTTGGGGATAACCAGTAAAAGTGAGTAAAGAGCTCTCTCTCCATAGGGTCTGACATCGACTCATTGATGTGGGCTGGGGTTTTATGACTTGGGCATGACTTGTAAAACACCGCCTGAGGCCAATGGTGAATTCTGTTATACAAGTCTCACCTGCCTTAATTCCGGGTGAGTGAGGCGGTAAAGTTCTGGCTGCGGTGACTATAGAAAGTCCTTTTGAATGCGCCTACAATCATGGGCAGGACACTAAAGCCATTGGCCACGCTCTGCAGGAGAATGATGATGACTTGCAGTAAGGACAGAGTTCCTCTCATCCTCAGCAATATGCCTTATTCTTGCCAGACAGAACGCTGAACGCATCCTGCCATTGAACAGACTTATCATGGGATTCAGTGATGTTGGGTCTCAGCTACTGCAGCCCCTCTGAGGTCAGGGGTTCTGGGGTTCACATCCACCTTATATCCAAAGCTCTCAGCACTTTGTCAGCCTTTGGCTTCCTCATCACTGGAGAAGAATGGTAGATATGAGAAACATGAGCATTGATGCTGGGGGTGGGGGAGGTTGAGAGGTTGTGGAAGGGGAGCTGGGGGTGCCTGAGCCAGCAGCAGTGTATCTTTACTGAGTGCTCTGTGTGGGAGGTGGGAAGGATGTAGTGCTGACATTCTCACATTCCATAGGAATGAAGTTGAATGTGTGGCGGTTTTTGGATCATGATATCATGGGATAACTGGATCGACTATCTGTAAGTGAGTAAAGTGGTTTATTGCAAGAGCAATATTACAGTGGTGACTTACCTCCACTAGTGCCTACGTTCACCCGTGCTCACTAATTCCCTATAGTTTCTTCCTCTTCCTCACCCTCCCACTACATCTAGGTGTACCCCTAGAATCTTCAGCTGAGGTTGAGGTGGCCTGCTGCCTTCCATGGCCTGTTGCAAAGGGTTACCTTAGGCAGGGATCCTGGGATACTTTGGTAAGATCCTACCTTGGCAAGATCCTGGGGATCTTGATCTTGAAACTTTGGGTCTACTTTCAGGCTACAATTTCTTGCAGTGCTGCCCTCCTCGGTGTGCGGAGCTGGACGTGTGTTTTTCATAAGGAATGAAGTGTCTGATGAGCTGGACATCCATAGTATCTCCTAGGTGGAAGGCCGTAGGCTGTTTTCCTGCCTATCCTCTTCCCTTCAGATGCCCAGGGGCTTCTCTGCTCCACCAAGGGGTAGAGGAGCTGTTAAAGTGAGATCCAGAAGTCCCACTGTTGTTTGGCATTGACAGTCATGGATTCGCACTTGTGCCTGCATCTTGCAATATATGCCCTGCATCATGGAGACATGCCCTCCACCATGGAGATCATGAGCTGGACCATGAAGTGGACATTCCCACCATAGAGTGCAGGTCCATTTTCTTCTGCAGAAGCCACCCTTGCAGATTGGCCTCATTACATTGGGGTTATGGCACCATGGTACCCCTCCTGTCAGCCTTGTGGTTCAAAGGAGGGCTGTTGCCATCCTTTCCTGATGCTCAGGACTCTGCATTTGCAGCTCCAGCAGCTGTGGGATGACCAGACCCAGGGGCACGTCTTCAGCCAGGGGTTCAGCAGTGTCCTGCTCTTCAACATCCCTCCAAGTACCAGTTTCCTGCCTCTGTCTACCATGGATCTTCAATTGCCTTCACCTGGTCTATTCCTTCACTTCCTTGATCTTTTTGTCTCCTTACTGGGCAATAGACTATCTACCAATATCTACTACAAGCCCATTGACTCCCACAGCTAGCTGAGCTACAGCTCTTCACACCCTACATCCTGTAAGGATTCCCTCTGTCTCAGCTCCTTTGCCTTTGTTGCATTTGTTCCGATGATGCCACTTTCCAAAGTGGTGCTTCTAAATTTGTGCTCCTTTTTCTCAACTGCAGATTCCCAACTATGGTTGTCAACAGGACCCTCAACAGCATGCAGTCCATCTCCTGCACCACAACTCTCACTGCACCCTTCCCCCCCCCCACCTTCCCTCCCAGAACAAGGATAGAGTCCCCCTTATTCTCACATTTTATCCCATCAGCCTCCTCATACAAAGTATAATCCTCCACATGCCAACTCCAGCAAGATGCCACCACCAAACACATCTTCCCTTCACTTCCTCTGCCAGCATTCTGCAGACACAGTTCCCTCCGGGATAACCTAATCCACTTCTCCACGATATCGAACACCTTTCTAATCACTCATGGCACCTTCCCATGCCATCGCAGAATGTGTAACGCCTGTCCCTTTACCTCTTCCATACTTACCATTCCAGGTCCAAAACATTCATTCCAGTTTAAGCAGTGATTCACTTGGACCTCTTTCAATTCAGTGTGTTGTGTTCGCTGCTTCCAATGTGGCTTCCTCTATATCGGAAAGACCAAGCATAGACTAGGTGATCACTTTGCTGAGCACTTCAGTCTGTGCGCAATCAGAACCCTGACCTTCTGGTTGTTTGCCATTTTAACACATGATTCTGCTCCCATGCCCACATATTTGTCCTTGGCCTGCTGCAATGTTCCAGTGAAGCTCAATGCAAAATAGAGAAACAGCATCTCATCTTCCGGCTCTGCACTTTACAGCCTTCCGATCTCAACATCGAATTCAACAACTTCAGGTGATTTGTTCTACTCTACCTCAACCCCTTTGTTTTCATTCTATTTAATATAATTTTTTACTGTTCTCTGCCTTTTATTTCATTATTGTCTTTCTTCATTTTTCTTTCCCCCAACTCTTTCCCCCTACATTATCCCCCTTGCCTTACCTTTTTCCTCCCCCTACTTCTCCTTTTCTCATTTTTACTTTGTCTCATCCATTTCTCTACCTCTCTCCCCCCCCCCCACAAACATCTTCATTTTAGCTTCTCAGCCATTGTCCAGTCACCCCCTTTATTTTCTCTGCGGACCATTAGGAGTCTTTTCCCTCGGTTTCTATGGTGTGACTCATCTTTCATTCTCTCCCCTGCCATATAAATTTCTTTTACTTTCTATGCCTTTTAGCTTTGATAAAGAGTCATCTGGACACAAAACGTCAACTCTTTTCTTTCCTTACAGATGCTGTCAGACCTGCTGAGAATTTCCAGCATTTTCTCTTTTTTTGTTTCAGATTCCCTTTGGCTTTTGCAACCGTTTTCTTAACAACACTGCAGAAAGATTAACAATTTTTGAATCACTTTTTATCTGTCTTTCATACGTTGTAAAAATAATTGCCACAAGCATAGTGTGCTTTCTCTTTCAGCCATTACATTTGGTTCCACTATTTTTTCCTGGTGCCAAGTCCTCTGGCACTGTGACTTAAGGATGAGCAGAACTCTAAAATGTTCATTTCAGGTTTGTCCCCAATGTTAAGATGTGAAACAAGGATAGAGATCACTGGAAAAACTCAGCAGCATCTGTAGGGGAAAAAAAGTGACTAAAAGTTTGGCCGGAATTTTCCAACTGTTCACGCCAACTAGGTTTTCCCATTCCATGCAATGAACGAAGATTTGGCTTGTCCCCAAAATCTCCACCTTTGCTGCAGTGAGAAGATGGCATAAGTGGCCTTTGAGTCCGTTCAGCTCTTCATAGACCTAAAGAAAGTGTTAGCTATTAAACTGTAGCGTGAGAGATTGCAATAAGATGTAGCAATGTTAAGAACAAAAGGCAGATGATCTGGTGTGGAAGGGAAAGTGGGGAGGGGAAAAGGGGAGGGTTATTGCATTGAGAAAATAAATGTGTAAGTTTTTTATAATGTTTAAGATGGAGGTGCAATGTCACAGTCTGAAGTTGTTGAACTCATTGTTGAGTCCAGAGGGCTGTAACATTTCTAATTGGAAAATGAGATGTTGCTTCTCCAGTTTGCACTGACGCACTGCAACAGGCAGGACATATGGCTTGAGAACAAGATAACAAGTGGCAGGATGGTCGAGTCATGCTTGTGGACTGAGCAAAGGTGCTCTGCAATGCAGTCACCTGATCTGTTTTTAGTTGGTGTAAAGAAGACCCCATTAGCAGCAGGGAACTTGATATTTGGCTGACTGGCAGTTTGCCAATGTACATCAGGATAGTTAACAATAGGTCCCATGTCTGTCAACACTGGTTTATGACCTATATAAGTATTTAATTTGTCATTAGGTATTAGTTATTATTTATGCACCTATGGTGCCTAAAGAACCACAAAGTAGACTTGGTAACTTGAACACTGGGGAGCTCTTTATTGTAGCTGTGCACTATTCCACAGTTATAGCTAAGACAGCACAGCTGAGTCCCACATAGGAAAAAGCTATTCCTCAGGGGTCATCTGATCCACATTCTTAAAGAGACAGCATGCACCCCAAACTACAACATGCGTTATACACATAAGACACTAGCCTCCTGAATATGTGTATGTATAAGTGTAACTGCCTGTCATATATACATCATAAGAATATCAAAATATTTTATTTGTCAACTTTTGGAAGTTACAGTTGATAATACATTTCAAAATTCAGGGTGTTTTTGTGGTTTGAAAGATAACACAAGTTAAGATGATATGTCTTTGTCTGTGTTCCTTTTCATCTTCCATCTTGTTGTGTCTCATAAATAACCTTTATTAGAAAAAGTGTTTGCTGTAGTGCATGTAAATAAAGCCTTTGCACACCAAGTTCCACAAAGAGCAGTGAGATGAATGACCAGATAATTGGATCTTAAGCTGCTGTTAGCCGAAGGAAAAAATATTAATCATGATACGAGAATGTTAACATTATCAGCTAATTTTAATGGCAATTAGACAATTAGTGGCAGTTTATGCAATTAATTTGTTCTTTTGACACATTGCAATGGGAAGCAATGCCCTTTCACTCAGCATGATGTTCTTTCTGAATTAACAGAACATAAGACTGAAACTATCTTCTTCAATTCTCTACCCAAAGGCAAGTCCAACCCATTGTGGTGTGATCTGCAGCATGAGTAGGACAAGGAGGCAGGTTCCAAGGACTCACTTCCACTCTTCCTGCCTGCCATTGGCATTTGTTTGGAGGGTTTACAAGTTGATAATCAATCTGTTTGGCTATGTCCCTTCCTTGACCATCAGGTTCTGGAGTGGGACTTGAACCTGAGCTAATGGTTCAGAAGCAAGGACACTGCCCACTAGGCAGCTTGGACATTTCCATAATGTCACAAGACCTCCACTAAAGCTATAACAGAAGCACTCTTCTCTATATTTATAAAATAAGCTTTACTGGAACAAAATTCCCTAAAGTTCCAACAACGTAGTCTCTGAACACTGACTAACCAATTTCCCCTTCATCAATTTAATTGGAAACTTTACTTCATAACAAAAAATCAATTCAAATGGACTGAATTTAGCTGATTCATTAAGTACATGCCTAATTGCAAAGAGTGAAGATGGAATTCCTTTATCCCAATCCTCTGGATAATCTTGACAATAGGCTCCTAACATTGTTTTTAAAGTTTGATGTCACTGATCTAACGTTCCCCGGGATTCTGGATGGTACACAGTTCATTTAAATTGTTTTATCCCTAAGCTATTGATAACTTCCTTGAAAACCTTTATTGTAAAATTTGATCTGATTATATTTTGGTGGATAATCCATATCTAGTAAAAAATTAAGTAACACCTCTACAATCCTTTTAGCTGTAATATTGTGTGATGGAATGACGTCTGGAAACCTAGAAGACATATCCATTATCTCAATAGATATTGATTCCCACTTTTGATTTCACGGCGGGGTCCTATACATTCAATTTAGATGCTTTGAAAAGGATCCTCAAATGCTGGAATGCGTATTAATGATATTGGTTTTAACAGTGCTGGAGGTTTCGCTATCACCTAACATGCACACATGACCGTCAAACTTTAACCACATCTTTCTGCAGTTCAGGCTAATAAACATGTTTTTGTATTTTAGTTTGAGTTTTCCTTACTCCCAAATGACCTCCTACTGATACCTCATGTGCTACCTGCAACATCTCCTTTCTACGCCCATCTGGCAATACCACTTGATGAACTTCTGCCTATTGTTCATCCGCCTGAATATGTAAAAGTTTCCATTTCCACATTCAGACATAATTTTTAAGGTACTAACATTCTGGTATAAACTTAGATTCCTTTTCCGTCTATGCTTTCTGGTACAACCCTTTTATTTCTATGTCTCTCTGTTGTAACTCTGCCAACTTTTCTGATCTAAATACATCCATTTCGTCCTCCACCTGTTCTTGCTCTTTTCCAACCATCTGATCAAAAATCATTTCTGGAAATGGAACTTCAACTTCCTTATCTTCACTCTTTGATTTCTCCCCTTGTCTTAACCTGTGATTTTGACACCTTGTTGAAAGATGCCAAAAGGTTCCCATCAGGTCTTTGACTAGTAGGCAGGACTCTTTGCTGCCCCAACCACTTCTGCCTTGTGTTACCTAAAACAGTGCAAAATTAATTTCTAGGCCTAGAAATTCCCATTATTATGAATAAAATTATTTGATAAATATGGTTAACTTAAAGTAGTATGAATGAAGTGTGGAGTAAAGGTAATTAATGGTACACAAAGTGCAATGCAGCAGGTAAGGTGTGAGATTTCTAACAAGGAACCCTTATCCATATTGACTCACAGTGAACAATTACAGATGTGCCCATATGACTTGATCTCCAAGGCAACATGGGAACATCACACCAAATTTAACATTTTCTTCAAGAAAATCTATTTCTAATGTTAATAAGTGATATTATCTTGTAAATTGTGCCAGTCACATTATAACAGGAGTACTACTGTCTAAAAGCTGTCACAAAAGAAGAATGTTAAGAATTTGTCTTTTGTTACCATGGAAACAAAATAATTAACAGCGAGAGTATTTGAGCATCAGTTACTTGTTGAAGGATGTGCAGTATGAGCCAATACATCCACAGAGAGGGGAAAAAAAATCAAAAAAGAAAAAATACACATTTTTTTTCTTTCTCATACCGGAGAAGTGATTGTGATCAGTAGCTTGAGATGATCGGATGGAATTTTCGGCATCTTCAATGCGTCAACTTCAAAGGGATAGGAAGTTTCCACTGGTGGAAAATCCTGGCGAAATCAGGTGGAGTTATGTATGTACATAATTAAATTTTAAGAACACACAATTCAATGTATGTATGCACTACTCAATTTTCTTGCCACCATTGTGAAAAATAATTGATTTTTATAATTGGAAGATTAAGGGAGGAGTTTTCGCATCACAGTGTATGGGTTTAGGTGAAAATTGGGGAGACGGGTGATTTAAAATCACCAACCCTGTTTTCAAATGCTGATACCAACTCCATTGTGCTCCAATGGATATAAGCAGCAAGTTTCACTGAACACCATTCGGAGAGATGGGTTACTGTAATAATTCCAAGCATTGACTGTAATGGAGCAGTGCTTTATTGTACAAAATAAAGTAAAGCAAAGCAAAAATCAAAGTTTGTGGTGAACACCAACTAAGACAATGGGAATAAAGGACCCACTCAGGGGCCTGCTTCACACAGGGCTCGGTATATGAGCCCTACCTTGTTAGTTAATTATCAATTATCCCAGGGAACTTGTATTCAAGAGTCCCCATAGTGAGGTCAGTTGATGATTCCCCATGCAGGTCATAGTGGTTATCACACTAACATAAATTGCAGCAATTATTTAGCGTGCATTTGAAATTAATTTGTTGTAAATTCATAGGATTTCCAAAACTCACCATGAAGACCAAGGCAAGCACACAAAGGCAATTCGTTGGGTGCATTAGAAGTCAGGTAAATACAATCTACTATTCTTGGGGTAGGGTTTGCTCACAATATTTCTGGAAAGAGGTTAGTTTCTGCACTTTGGGGTTGAGGTTGAGTGACACCCAGCCCACCCCATCTCCTGCCCTGTCTGCCTGAGATTGCACCTCAGTCACAGAGCAAGATGATCATCAATAGCACAGTAAATGTTGAATACAGAGACTCTTGTAGGCAATGGATGGGAAGAAGAACAGCAAAAAGGGAGCAGACAGTGAGGGGAGCAGCAAAGAAGGGGGAGACAGAGAGGAAAATGGCAGGAAGAGGAGCAAGAGAAAGGGAGAGCAGTGAAAGTATGGTATACGGTAGAGGGGAGAAGCAGACAAGGGAGTAACAGAGGGGGATGCAAAGAAGGGATGCAATAAGAAGTGGTTGGAGAGTGGGTGAAACAGGGAAGGGGAGCAGAATAGACAGGGGGCAGCAGAGCATGGTGTGCAACAAAAAAGTTGAGTGTAAGCTTGGAGTTTGCTAAGTGGGAGAGTTCAAAGTGCTCATCTTGTTCTTAAATTTTGTTCTGAGAAGCTAATTGAGTCTGTAATTAGCAGTAATTGTAGACATTGTGTAAACTGGCTAAATTCTATTTTTCTAGCAGTTTACACAGGATAAATGTGCTGTCAGCTATGGAAGCTAAATCGTGAATTATTTAACTGATTTAATCTGGTTATAGTAATCTCATTATTCCCAGTTCTGTTTTCAGTTCATGCTGTGCAGCAAATGCAAATGGAGTGCAGCAAGAAAGCTGAGTGCAAGCTTGGGATTTGCTAAGTCGGGGAGGTTAGTGAAGAGGGGAGGGAGAGGTATGTTTGCCTTTTTTTTATATTTCTCACCCTTTAGGACTGCTTCTTACTCTTTATAGAATCTCTACAGTGCAGAAAGAAACCATTTAGCACCAACAACAATACTATCCAGGCCCCTATTCCTGTAACCTCACTTTTTTAACCTGTTAATCCCCCTGACACTAAGGCAATTTATCGTAACCAATTAAGCTGGTCACGAGAAGGGATAGGGCCTATAAAAGGTGAAAGGGGAAAAGTCTGTGTGAATTCGGAAGAAATGGCAGAGATGCTTAACGAGTACTTTGCCTTGGTATTCACGGTGGAAAGTGAACTGGGAGATTGCACTGCAGGTTTGAGGCATATGGAAAAGATTGAGTATGTGGATGTTAGGAAAGAGGATGTGTTAGACCTGTTAAATTCTATCAAGATAGACAAGTCGCCGGGACCAGATGGGATGTGCCCCAGGTTATTGTGGGAGGTGAGGGAAGTGGTTGCAGAGCCCCTGGTGATGATATTTGCGTCGTCCATGGAAACGGGAGAGGTTCCGGAGGATTGGAGGATTGTGGATGTGGTTCCTATCTTTAAGAAAGGGAACAGGGATAGTCCAGGAAATTACCGACTGGTGAGTTTGACTTCAGTGGTTGGTAAGCTGATGGAGAGGCTTCTGAGGGATAACATATATGAACATTTGGAGAAGTTTGGACTGATTAGAAATAGTCAGCATGGTTTTGTCAAGGGCAGGTCATGCCTTACGAACCTAGTTGAGTTCTTCGAAAATGTGACTGAACACATTGACGAAGGAAGGGCGGTGGATGTAGTGTACATGGACTTTAGTAAGGCGTTTGATAAGGTCCCACATGCAAGGCTTCTGGAGAAGGTGAGAGGGCATGGGATCCAAGGGGCTTTGGCCTCGTGGATCCAGACTGGCTTGCCGGCAGAAGGCAGAGAGTGGTTGTGGATGGGTCTTGTTCTGCATGGAGGTCAGTAACCAGTGGAGTGCCCCAGGATCTGTTCTGGGACCCCTGCTGTTTGTCATTTTCATAAATGACCTGGATGAGGAAGTGGAGGGATGGATTAGTAAGTTTGCCGACGATACAAAGGTTGGTGGTGTTGTGGATGGTCTGGAGGGATGCCAAAAGTTGCAGCGGGACATAGACAGGATGCAAGACTGGGCGGAGAAGTGGCAGATGGACTTCAACATGGATAAATGTGTAGTGGTCCATTTTGGCAGAAATAATGGGATGAAGGAGTACAATATAAGGGGTAGGAGTCTTAACTGTGTCGTAGAGCAGAAGGATCTCGGGGTCCGGGTCCATAGGACTCTTAAATCGGCCTCGCAGGTGGAGGAAGTGGTCAAGAAGGCGTACGGTGTACTGGCCTTCATTAATCGAGGAATAGAGTTTAGGAGTCAGGAGGTAATGATGCAGCTCTATAAGGCTCTTGTCAGACCCCAGTTGGAGTATTGTGCGCAGTTCTGGTCGCCTCATTATAGGAAGGATGTAGAGGATATTGAGAGGGTTCAGAGGAGATTTACAAGGATGCTGCCTGGATTGGAGGCAGGCCTTATGAAGATAGGTTGAGGGAGCTGGGACTCTTCTCACTGGAGAGACGTAGGTTGAGAGGCAACCTGATAGAGGTTTATAAAATGTTGAGAGGAATAGATAGGGTGAACTCTCAGAGACTATTTCCCCAAGCTGAAATGGTCACTATGAGAGGACACAGATTTAAGGTGCAGGGAAGCAAATATAGAGGAGATGTTAGGGGTAAGTTTTTCACTCCGAGGTTGGTGAGTGAATGGAATCGGCTGCCGTCAGAGGTTGTTGAGGCAAACTCACTGGGGTCTTTTAAAAGACTTCTGGATGAGTATATGGAAACGAATAGAATAGAGAGTTATAGATAGGTCTGTGAATTGGTAGATGTGATCGGTGCAGCTCGTGGGCCGAAAGGCCTGTTTGTGCTGTATTGTTCTATGTTCTATGTTAAGCTAACCTATACATTTTGGACTGTGGGTGGAAACCAGAGCAACTGGATGAAACCCACACAGACATAGGGAGAATGTGCAAATGCCACATAGTCACCTGAGGCTGGAATTGAACCTGAGTCCCTAGCACTGTGTTGCTAACTATTACTCTATGACAAAGAAAGGAGTTAAGCATTTGACAAGAATCTGATTAGTTGGTAAATTCTATTTTTAAACAGTTGATGACAAAGATAATAATATCTATAAAAAGTATGATAAATAAGTAAATAATTTGACTGAATAATTGTTACAAGCACTTCAAGTTGGTAAGACAGGTGATGTGTCAAGACTGCAACGTGTGGGAACTCCTGGATAACATTGTTATCTAGGGCAAACACATCTGCAGTAAACATTTGTGGCTTGAGGAAATACAGCTTAGAAGCATTGTGCTGGAGGCTAAACTGCAGACATATCCTGGAGGGAGGGAGTTACATGAATGCTTTATACAAGAAGGGAGTCACACCTCTTAGGATAAGGTCTTTCAATTTGGTCAGTGTTATGGACAGGAGTGACTGGGAGTAAGGTAGGCAAAGTGATTCAGAGGGCAAGAGTGCAGGAGTTTCAGCCTCTGCAATTGTACAGCATATTTTACGTACTCTCAACTGTGGGCGGCACAGCAGCATAGTGGTTAGCACTGCTGCTTCACAGTTCCGGCGACCTGGGTTCAATTCCCAGCTTGGGTCGTTGTCTGTGTGGAATTTGCACATTCTCCTCATGTCTATGTGTGTTTCCTCCGGGTGCTCCGATTTCCTCCCAGTCTAAAGATGTATGGGTTAGGTTGATTGGCCATGCTAAAATTGCCCCTTAGTGTCCTGAGACATGTAAGTTAGAGGGATTAGCAAGTAAATGTGTAGGGATATGGAGGGGTAGGACCTAGGTGTGATTGTGGTCGATGCAGACTCGATGGCATCTTTCTGCACTGTAAGGATTGTATGAACTTGTTTCGATGTGATTGGTGGCCACACAGTAAGTGAGCTGACTGACCATGACATTGCGAGAGAGAAAGAAATTCAACTGGGGAGGATTGCATAAGGATGCAAAGCTGGGAAGATATACTGTAGTGGGGAGAATTGACATTATTCACCGCAGCAAACAACAAAAGTCCAGATAGCTGTGTTGCTTCACAATGCCACATTTCGGGACATTTGCTTCGAGCTGAAGAGGAACTTGCAGTTGAGGAAGAGAGTCCAGTGGTTGTGGTCCATTGGCAAGATAAGGCAGGACATTGTGCATAATCTGTATGAAGAGCTAGGTACCAAATTAAGAAGCAGGAATTAATTTCTGGATCTTAACCTGGGCCACGTACTATTCAGTGTAGAAGCTGGTGGAAAGCAGGAAGTAAATTGTAGTAAATGTAATGCAATGCTTATCTAACAAACGGTATGAGTTTATTACTATTTACAGGGCACTACAATCAATGTGTTCACTCTCAGTTCTGGATAAATTCAGAGATCCCCATGATGCCAGTTTCCACAAAACAGGGGATTAAAATGTAGTCTAGAGGAGTACCTTCAGGAACCAGCAAGATGTCATCACCTCTGAACTAATCATTAATCAAATCTATGGTCTCAAAGTAACTTTACCCAATAAAGTCATGGGTCAGCTGAACATTGTTTGTGAATGATTAAACATTCTGAATGAAAATTCAGAGAGAGTTGCTGATTGGATGTATTGTCATTGATATTCCAGCCAGGAGTAAATGTGGGGGATTAATTTAGTCTGTTATGGAAGCTGAAAGGGATCACTAACAGCAAAGCTTTTATTGGTACAAAACTTCAAAACATTTCCAATTTCAACAGAAAAAGAGATTACCAATGTTCTTTGGTTTGCTGCTGGAGGAAAATGACTTGTATTTTTGCAAGGATTTATTTGACCATTTGTGCTGTTTGGACACTATCCAGTCCTTGAATCTGAAATTTAATCCAGCCTGCATTTTTTTTTCCATTAGTGCTGCTCACTAAATCCTGAAATGTGGTTACATTTACAACTATTTTCAAACAGTTCACAAACTTTTTGATAATGCGTTAGAGACAGAACGATGTTTTTATCAGTTTTAAAAGGTCCTCTAATAAGGTAAAGGGCGGAATAGGTAAAGTTAATAACTAACGATATGGTTACATCCAGAAAATTGCTGCCAATGTTTTTATACACCATAGACTGATCAATTTTAATCAGATTTCCTCCGGTAACTATTTGAGGAAGTAAAGCCAGTGATTACACTTTACTTCTGGTCATCTATCTGTTAAATATGTCAAAATAACCATCATTGTACATCATTTTATTCATTTTTTTGGTATAATTAGAAGCTTAGAGTATTCAGACTCATATTTCAGTCTGAGCTCTTTCTGAAGAGGCTTCTACTGGTAATATACAGGGCTAAGAATATTGAGGTACAGGATGAAGCCAGTATTAACTGATGATAATGAATCTTTTTTTTTCCGATTTTGTTTTGTCGTTCATTTCTTTTTAATGTCTGGTGAGTCTTGTACCTGCTGTGAGTTGGTATGTGAGTGGATTACCATATAATTGGTAGGTTTCAGCCCACACTTGACTCTGACTTTTGCTTTATTTTCTTTTCATTTTTGTTTCTTATATATGTTTATTAATGTTAACATGGAGTACCACAAGGTGAAAGAATTCCATTTCCCTTACCCCTCCAACCCCATCTTTCCCTATCAACTTTTCTTAGATTATGGTCAACTCATGAACTTAGATAATGGTATTGATATTTTAGATACTTTTCTTTCATTTGAAACAAGCTGGAAAATACTTATTAATTCATCATTATTTTACGTTTAAAACAATGGTTTATCTTCAATCAGTGAATTAACAATCTCATGTCACCTCCAATCTATGCTCATGGTTTTATTACGATCTCAATGCAGCCAGATCCTCCTCTACTCACCTCTCATGATCCTTCATAGTCCTATGCATCCTATGCACCTCTAACTGACCTTCATGCCCATCAAATCTCCTATGACCTTCCATTCATTCCTATGGCCCTCTACATTCTATCTTAGTGCCAACTCATGACCCCTACAGGCATTCATGCATTGAAATTCCTTCAGCTGCTTTCTTCTGCAAACAAACATTTCTCTTCCATAACTATTGAAATTGTCAATCAAACTTTTCATTCAACAGACACTCTGCAGTGGTAATGTTTGGTTGTAATATCAGTCATACAGCACAAAACCTAGAATGATACTGCTCAAGATGAAATCAACAGACAGAATGAAATATTGAACACTGATTTATTTTAATTGACAACTTTTTTTTTCTAAACAAGGACAAGTAAAGTTTAATTCCATTACATCTTTGACAGTTCTAACCAGCTTTGACAGTTCTCTGACAGATCGATAATTCATTGACAGTTTTAACAACTTGTTGATGTTTTGACAGTTCTTTGGAAGTCTTGATAGTTCCAATGAATTTATGCTCTTTTTACACGTAATCATGTTCACTTTTAACAATTCCAAAGGCTGCCTTAACTACCCAAAGGGAACCCCACCCCTTCAAATGGTATTCTGGGATACCTTACCTCTTCAAAGGTACACAAACAAATCCACCATCTTCCAACCATCTCTTACCTGGTTTAATCAGCACATCTTAAGATTCACATTTCTGGCCTACCAAAATCCTGCTTCAGTAGAGGTACCTAGTGATTTAAACATCACTGCTTCCATAAATCATCCATGTATGAATCGCAGCCCATCTAATCCTGCTGCTTCAAAAATAGGAAGCATTGTGTTCAGTAGGGATGGGGGTGCTTAAGATTTCTGGGCTCATCCACACTTTCTGTTGTGATGGAAATTCAGGCCAGGATGTTAGAAGTGAATAAATGGTAATCTATGAAGCATAGACAGAGTCTGGAGATCAACAGGAACTCCTGGTTTGGAGTGTTAGTCCTTGATGGCTGTGGAACATTAATATGGTGGTCTGAATAACGTGTTTGTACACTGTCATTTTTATCTGATTCCTCTGCTTCAGGGCTCACAAATTTCCATCTTTAAGGGCCTGTCTGTAAAGGGAGTTCATTAATGAACAAACACCTGATAACAGTTCTCTGAGATGCTTCAGGGTCTCTCATGTGAAAGGCAAATGAGTTGCATTCTTATATGTGTAAACATGCACGTCTACTGGAGAGGCATTTCCATGAGCACTTAGATGCTTCTTGCCGGATAGAAGTTGAAAGCACACATGCAGCTCCCTCAGCAACACTCAGGATTTAGCCTGAAGAAGCACTGTGCGGTAGCCCACTCAAAAGGCTCCCACTGAAAACCAGCAAATTGCCTTTTCGAATTGTTGCTCCCCACTGAGGGAGCAATTCAAAATGTACAATAGGCTGGAGGCACCACATAACATCTATTTTCACTCAGCGCAGAAGGTGGGGAAGAAACAGGAAGAACACATACACAAAACAACAGGAGGGAAATACCTTGGTTGCATTTACTTTCGAATGTGTGGTTATCCCCTGTTGAATGGAGCAAAACTGCACAGTGCAGAGCAGATGGAAATGGTTTTATCCACTTTGCCACAGCAACTAGATAATCATGTCCCCACCCCGCATCTATTCAATTCTGTCCAAAAAATAGAATCTCAGCTGGGGTACTTCAAATGTAAGTGTCATTGAAACTTGGGAAAATATGAACCATCCATTACTTTCTACCCTGTTCCAGCATTTCTCAGTGCAACATTAGCTAGAGCTATTTTTTTTCTACTAGAGTCACTAATCAATGCAAGTACTTCTCATGTAGTAGTTACAAATCATGAATAGGTCATACTGTCCATATTAATGGACTGTTACTTTGCTTGAACAACATAACTTCAAACAGACCTTCTGTATTCTATTTCTGAGCGTGCTGAAAACTTACCCTCACTACTTTGCTTCAGAAACTGGGCTGATTGTATCTTTTCAGCTCTCTTCCCAATCTTAAGGGAGGACCTATGTCAGACAATTGATGCTGAGAAACTGTATCTAAGAAATCTTAATGGGGATAAGATGTTTATTGATTGACATATCATATAATTTAATGGATTATCATTTGGAGTTTATCTGGGAAATATTGAAGCTTTCCTGATTACCATTTCTTTCCTGAGTTTTTCCAAACTGCTGTGAATATAGGCTGCATTAAAGCACAGGCCATCAACCTAATTCCGCTCCCCCCAACAACCCCCCACCCCGCCTCCCCTAAATTCTTTTTATAGAGAAATGATCACAACAGATCTCAAAATGTCACAGTGATGAAGGCAGGTATGAAACCCAAAACCTGGGATAAATCTCAATGTATAACCAAATGCCTGAGGTGCAATTACATATGCCTTTCTTTACCTGTGCCAATCGCCTCCTCCTCTTTCAAATTCAACACTTCTTTCAGAATCCCAAAAAGAATTTGTTCATAATAAGTGGGAAAATGAATCTTGCAGTGTATAAACACAACTGGCAAACGTCGGCAATCAGGAAATATCAAAGATACTGGAGATACAACTTTGTGAAAAATAAAACTTCAAATCAGTGCTAACCAACATCCTTAATAATTAAACTTTAGGATGCCAGTGAAGAAAATTCCAGGAACGGTTGTTTGAAATGGAGAAGATGCATTGAAAGTTATAGTCAGAATGATTGCACAGTATGACTGACTAACATCTGATTAACTCAAAATAAGAGATATAAAGATCTAAGGAGGCTGTGCACAAGCCTCCAGGAATTTGTAGTTTACTAATCTGATTATAATGTCAATCAGGTGGTTGGTTCTATGGTCCTGACTCAGTGAGATGTGCTTTCAGAATGTGTGGGCAAGTTCTGGGAGCAACCAATCACTCAATCAGTTCTATTAGCCTCAAATGTATTCCACATGGCTTTGCTGCCTCTGTTTCTTTCCTTTTATCCTTCCTGCTGTCTGTTTGGAAGATAAACAGGCTCTGTGAATTCATAGATTACCAGGTAGCGTTCAGATGTATCATGGTCCTTCTGGATGCTGACAGGTACAGCTTGCTCGATAAGATTACTTAAATGCAGATTTGTGTTGTATGATTACTCACTCCTGTCATGCAGATTGCTGCATGCCTGCCATGTAAAATAGTTCCATGCAGATTACTGTATTCAACTCTGTGCTTTTATTAATTGTAAGGCAATAACATTAATTTCTGTTTTGCCCAAAATAGTGCAATTAATATTAATGCCTGCCAGGTCATTGTTTTTTTATAGACAACTTGGCATTTAGTGTAAATACATGCATATTTATGTTACGTTGCTATTTTTCAGGTAGAGCAGAATATTGATCCTGCTCTGAATTAATCCCTCTTACAGCAAACAGCGATTTTGTAATAGAGAGAAATTCTCCATTGATAAAACCTATAGCTATAGTAGGGAAATAACCCTCCTGCACTCTTTATCTCATGATATCGTGAATGATTTTATACCAACATGGCAACCAGAGTGACTTTTTTCCATTATCAGAAAGGAAGATAATGAGAAAAAAGATAGAGAATGATAGAGAGTCTGTTAGAGAAAGGAAGTAGAAGAGAGAAAATAAAGTAAGGTTTTGTTTATACAGTGACACCAGCAGGAACCACCTTCAGAAAATACTGTACCATTCTAATTAATATATTACTATTCCATTTTAATTGTCTTTATAATGGGATGGCACGGTGACACAGTGGTTACTAGCGCTGCCTCATAGCACCAGGGAGCTGAATTTGATTCTAGTCTTGGGTCACCGTCTATGTGGAGTTTGCACATTTACCTTGTGTCTGCATGGTTTTCCTCTGGGTGCTCCGATTTCCTCCCACAGTCCAAATGTGTGTGGGTTATGTTGATTGACCATGCTAAGTTGATCTTAGTGGCAGGTGGTTAGCAGGATATATATGTGGGGTTATGGGGATAGGGCCTGAATGGGATTCTGGTTGGTGCAGGTTTGATGAGCTGAATGGCTTCTGCATTGTAGGATTCTATATGATGCGGTAATCCCAAAGGGTCGTGATACTCATATGGAATGCATTTCAGGAAACTATTTCTGGAAATAGTTTTTGATTTTCCAACGACCTTTTGGGGAGTGTCCAAAATCCAATCATCTTCAGATGCTTCATCAATGACTTTCCTTCCAACAGTACAGAAGCGGAGTTGATAACACAATATTTTTAAAAATTCATTTGTGGGACATGGGCATCACTGGCTAGTCAGCATTTATTGTCCATCCCATTTGTGCTTGGAGGGCAGTTGAGAGTTAGCCATATTATTGTGGCTGTGGAGGTTAGACACAGTAAGGGCAGTAGATTTTCTTCTCTAAAGGACAGTAATGAATGAAATAGGTTCAGTACCATTCATGCACCTCAGATACTGCTTCAGTCCATATCCATATTCAGCAAGGTCTGGACAACAGTCAGACTTGGGCTGGTATGTGGTAAATGACATGTGTGCCACTCAAATACCTGGCAATGGCCATCTCCAAAGACAGAAAACCTAACCATCTCCGCTTGACATTCAATGGCATTGCTATCACTGAAAACCCACTATCAACATCCTGCCTTTGACTGGGAATTGAACTGGACTAAGCATATAAATACAACAGTTCAGAGACTGGAGATTCTGCAGAGAGTAACTCTTTTCCTATCTCTCCAAAATCTATTCACCATTTACAAGGCACAAGTCAGAAGTGTGATGGAATACTCTCCACTTGCCTAAATGAATGTGGCTCCCAACAAGACTCAAAAAATTTGGCCAGGGCAAAACAGCCACTTGATTGCCATTCATGTACCATCTTCAATACTCACTCTCTCCTCCACCAGTGCATAGTGACAGCAATGTGTACCAATTAAATGAAGCACTATAGCAATGCACCAAGGCTCCTTTAACAGAACCTTCTGTGACTTGTGTATAGAAGACCAAGCATCACTGCCAAGTTCCTCTCCATGCCATACACCATTCTGATTTGGAATTTATGCAGTGGTGTTTCATTATCTCTGGGTCAGAATCCTGAAACTCCCTTCCTAACAGCACTGTGGGTGAATCTGTACCAACATGGGCTACGTGAGTTCATGAAGGCAGTTCATTACTATCCTTGCAAGGACAATTAGCTATAGGCAAGAAATGCTGATCTAGTCAGTGACGCCTGTGAAAGAATGAAATAAAATGCTGAAACAGACTTGCAGCGTCATTTGTCCATAAGAATACTATGCTTGAGCTGGAATGCATTGCTTGAAACCAGATTTGATGATAACTTTCAAAATGGAATTGGATAACTACATGGAAAAATCTTCTATGAGAGAAGAGCAGAGGAGTGAGACTAAATGGATAACCTTTTTCAAAGAGCAGCTCACACCCGATGGGCCAAATAGCCTCCTTCTGTGGTGCAAGATTATATGGGTTCCATTACAAATGTTAATCATATCTATTTACAAAGCAACATTGCAGCAATTTACATTCAAGAATGGATTAGCCAGAAGATAGCAGCTGTGATTATCCGGCATTCAAAATCAAACTAACTCAAGCATTGTCTATATTTCAAATAATGCACTGTTGACTTTAGAAGCAATTAAGTTAAAAATAAAGTTCAAAATGGTTCAGAATATGATATTATGTGTGAACTGCTGTTCTGTGTTAAATAATTAAATGAAGATTAAAACAAATATAAACCAACATTTTGTCTTGTGCACATGGATATTTCACAGTGTAAAGTGAAGATTGTGATATGTTGTGCATCGTATGTGTTATAAATATTTAAACCCCATTAAAGGATTGCAAGTTTAATGTGTTTTTGCTGTGCTGTTGTGTCACTGGCCTCCATCTCTGCAGTCAGCTTCACATACTCCATTACAAAATGGTGATATTTCTGATGAAAAACTATTTTGCTGCCCAGAATGACAGCCTTCCTGCTGAGATCAATCATATTCCTGACAAGATGTGAAATATTCTCATTGAAAATGATTATTTTACTGACAAAAATGGTCAACAGTTTTCCTCTCCAATAAATGTTTCTTCACCAGCATGGAAATAATAGCTGTATGCTTTAAAAAAGAAAATTGCTTTAGATACAGAGCATGTCATCAGGATCCTCCAAATGCTCATGAATGCTGGTTCTCTCATCTGACTAACAAATTCAAACTGGAGGATCGCTGTGGCTAATGGAACAGGAGAAAGCACACAAGTAAATAATCAAGATAATGATCCCAAAACAGAATTAATTCATGTATTTATCAGGGAAAATTATTTTGATTGCTGTATCTCATGAATTATAAACATGTTCCCTTGGAATGTATTTACAATGCTACTACACATAGTGACTAGAGTCATTTTTTATCTAATGTGTCCTTGCATTTCATTACTACAGAGTTTCACTGTCTAATAGAAAGTTTTCCAACTCCAGAGCCAATTAATTTACTGGAATCCAAATTACCAGACAAATGAAATGGAAATGTTGAAATTTGGTCGCAGGCGGATTGCATCACTTCATCAAGTCAGCATCCTGAAACACATAAGTACTACCCCCATTAGAGGAAGAAAAGCATTTTTTATTTTGCCAGCTCTGGATGTCAATATAGTTTCTGTTTACTTTAAACTGCACCAGGCAACAATAGCCAACAATAGCCTGAACGAAAAGGAAATTCAATTATAAGGTTGATTTGAGTTCTGCCTAACCAACAAGAGTGGAGTGGGCCGACGATTAAGGTGATGTCCAATTTTCTCAACCTCCCCTTTTTATATTATCTAGTAAAAACAAAGAACAAAGAACGAAACAGCACGGAAAACAGGTCTTTGGCCTAACAAGCCCGCACCACCACCTCAATGATCCCACTTCTACCCGTGATCTCTGTCTATGTTTATAGATCTATGGACTGAAACCAAATTTGAGACAATTTAGGGAGAATTTGTTTTGCCAATCAGCCTAAGAGCACATCTTTGGGATGTGGGAGGAAACCGGAGCACCCGGAGAAAACCCATGCAAGAGAGAGTATTAATATGGGAAAGCATTAACAAAGACTCGGGAGTTATAATTGAGGAAGAAGAAAGGCCTTAAATATTCAACGGGTGCTGGTTCAATCTCTTTAGCTGGCAGCAATAACATAGTAGAATGTATTTATTCAGAAGTTAGCGAGATGTGTAGCAAAAACAGAGTTGCCTTAATGGGAGAATTTAATTTTCATATAATTGGGAAGAACAATGGAACTCAAGTCAGAAAGACATTTCTTCAGAAAAATCTTTGGAAGCAAAGTGTTCTGGAACCACAAGAAAAATAGGCCACTCCAGAATTAGAATACAGTAATGAACCAGAATTAGTTTTAATCTAATAATAATGGAACATTTAATGAACAATAATCATAATATGATTGAATTTAAAGCTAAGTTTGAAATGAAATGTCAGCTAAGGCTAACCGTAATGGGATGAGTCAGTAACTGCTGACTGATCCCAGGTGAACCCACAGATGAGCAGTAGGAGGTGTTCAAAAATTCATTTAACTCTTGCAGAATCATTATATAACCCTAAGAGACAATAACTTCATTTACTAAATAGAATATCCAAGAGGTGAGAGATTGCTTAAAACTGAGTTCACAAAGTGCCCAGAATAATGTAAATACAGAGAGAAATTAAATAATAAAAATGCTAGACAAAATAATGCTGCAATTGTGGGTATGAAAAGTAAGATGTGAAAGACTGTTGTTGTTTGACTGTTGTTGATGAGGATCATGACACAATTAGTCCTTATGAGGATGGATGCGACGTGTTCGAAGATGACTGATCCAGACCAATTTGGGCACGGAATGTCCTGGCACATATTGGACAGACTTAAGTAGATACTCTAGTTGCTACGCTGGTAGCTCTGGACTTGCACAGTTTGTGCTTAAGTTGTGCTTCAGCAATGCACCTTGCTTCATAAGTTTGACAGCCCTTGTGGATGAGGCAGCGTCAGGTAGGGCGGTTTTGTGCCAGTGTTTCCCAGGTGGTCGTGTCAATGTCAAGCGACTTCAGGGAGGCCTTGAGTGTGTCTTTGTGATGTTTTTTCTGTCCTCTACACGAGCGTCTTCTAGCAGAGAGTTCTCCAAAAAGGAGCTGCTTGGGTATGTGCTCGTTTGGCATACGGATGACATGACCTGCCCACCGGATCTGCGCTCTCATCAGCAGTGTGCGGACTGATGGTAGACTTGCTCTAGAGAGAACTTCAGTGTCTGGTACTTTGTTTTGCCATCTGATGCGTAATAATCTGTGAAGAAAAGTCATGTGGAAATGATTGAGCTGTTTTGCATGCCTTCGATACACAATCCACATTTCACAGGCATAGAGGAGGATAGTGAGTACTATGGTGCCTTAGATCTTCCGTTTTTGTTCCTCGATGTTTCCATACAGTGGAGTGCAATCTACTGAAAGCAGAACTTGTCTTTGCTATTCTGCAGTTAACTTCTGTATCAATAGTCATTGCTTGGAAGAGGGTGCTGACAAGATAAGTGAACTGGTCCACTGTCTGTAGTTTCTGCCCTTTGATTGTGATTTTGTTTTCTGTGTACAGTGCATGAGGAACAGACTGGTGCATGACTTCGGTCTTTTCAATGTTGATGACGAGTCCAAAGTTGTCACAAGCCATGGAAAAGTTATCCATACTGACTTATATCTCTGGCTCTGAGCCAGTAAACAGGATGCAGTCATTGGCAAAGAGGAAATCTCTCAGAACAGTATCTTTCGCTTTGGTAATAGCTTGGAGTATCCTCAGGTTGAAGAGATTCCCATCCACTCTCTACTTGAGGCTGATTCCAGCAACACTGTCCTGGAAGGCATCATTCAACATGGCAGTAAACATCATGCTGAACAGTGTGGGTGCGAGCACACAGTCCTGTTTGACGCCACTGGGAATGTCTCAGAGGATATTTCGCCATCCAGTATTCTGGCCATCATGCCATCATGGAACTATGTGAATGAATTTGGGAGGGGGGGAGGGGACTGAACTTTGACATGATCCTCCACAGGCCTTATCGGCTTACAGTGTCGAAGGCTTTCGCAAGGTTAACAAAGTTTGTGTAGAGCTCGCAATTCTGCTCCTGACACTTGTCCTGAAGTTGACACGCAGCAAAAATCATGCCAATAGTCCCACGACCTTTGCAGAAGCCGCACTGTGACTCTGGAAGCAGGCCCAGCTTCAGATGAGTGACCAGATGATTTAGCAGGACTCTTGCGAGGGTTTTTCCTGTGATGGCGAGTAACGATATTCCTCGGTGGTTGTCGCATACATGCCGATTGTCCTTCCTCGTGCAGAGGTATACGATGGAAGCATCTTTAAGTTCCTAAGGAATGGATCCTTGCTTCCAAAAGGATTGGAACAATTCAGTAAGCTTCTCAATAAATACAGAACCAGCAGCTTTGTAGATCTCTGTGGGTGTGGCACTTGCCCCTGGGGCTTTGCCATTGGATAGCTGGCTGACAGCTTTTGTGACTTTGGTAACTACCGGTGTGTCATCCATGGTATTATTGACAACGACCTGGGGAATCCTGTCTATTGCTTCATTGTTAATGGATGATGGTGGGTTGAGAACAGCTTTAAAGTGTTCAGCCCATCCCCGCCAGGCACTGAACCTTCTCTGCATTGAGATTTTTACCATCTGTACTCAGGAGGGAGAACTCCTGAGAGATTGATGTCCGTAGAGTGTTGAAAGATATAAAGATTGATAGAAACATTCTTTGGCAGCTATATTAACAAATAGTCAAGATCAGAGGGATCCTTCAAAACAATGCATAATCTTATAAAGAGATTTTGGGGAATGCTACCAAAATTTCAGGCCAAGTAGAAAATTGGTGTGAAGCTTTCCAGCTCTACAGAGGAGTTTTATACCTGGATTTTGAACACCTTAATCTAAAATAAATGAGTGATCGTGCTTTGTACTCCACTGACCCTTTGGTTTTGGGTATATTTATTTTATGAACCTCCAACATTCTGTGCTTCATAGAGTGCCTCAAGGGCCTTCACACCAGTTAGGGGGAACAAGGCTTCACCCCATTGCTGAAGAGGCCAACATCTTACTTCTGAGTGGGCTGCTGTGCATATGCCAATCTGTCAGTGGGAAGATTGGTGCGTGTGCACTGCCCTACTCTCCTCCCCTTGCTGGCCTTCTGATCACCACTCTTCGATTGCTGGCTTCCCTGACCTCTGCTCCAATGATTGCCAGCCTCCATGGCACCCCCTCCACGCCCCTCATCGAGCACTGGCCGTCCTGACAGCGGCACCTGCCCACCCACCACCCACTGGCTGGCTTCAATTGCCAGCCCCATTCCCCCCTCCGTCCCACATGTGCAGCCCCAATTCCATCCCTCCATATGCAGTCCCGATTGCTTGCTCCCTCCCTTTCTCACTGATCCCACTATAGACTGAACAGCAGGTCCTGTCCACACAACAACACCAATCACCTCCCCAAAGGCCCTGCCTCCTCTGGTC
The DNA here is from genome assembly GCA_024679065.1 of Sphyrna mokarran. Classification (NCBI taxonomy): domain Eukaryota; kingdom Metazoa; phylum Chordata; class Chondrichthyes; order Carcharhiniformes; family Carcharhinidae; genus Sphyrna; species Sphyrna mokarran. The sequence continues at coordinate 43,295,716 of JAGIQG010000015.1, forward strand.
ACGCCCTCTTGACACTGCCTGGTACCAGGTAGGCACTGCCAGACTATCACTGCCCAAGGGGCTCACTCCTTTCCCCCAACCACTCAAAGGGGCCTCGATGGCCTCTGTTCCCATCAGCAGAGTATTCGCACACTAGACTTAATCTGTGCTGATAAGAGCCTCTTTTGGCAGGGTAGGGGAGTTGGAGGTGGGAAGGTAGGCATGAACAAGTCTAGAAAATACCATCCTGGACTCACTGATCATATTGAAACTGTGATTTCAATATTGTAATCAGCCTTTCGCTGATTTCCAGCATTAAGCTGATTACACCAGAGAAAAGTGTCTGGCAGTTTTGGAATTATCTGGACAGCTGATGCAAGTCCTGCTACAGGCCCTCCAATGATGTCTCTTGGTTCACTGCACTTTTAGAGTAGCACAGCAGGTCAGGAAAATCACCTTTCCCACATTTCTGAAAGGATACCACGGCCTTGGAAGGAGGGCAATGCAAGTTCATCAGAATTTCACTAGGGCTTCAAAGTTTAAATTATGAGGGAAATTGTCTATTTTAGGTTTGTACTTCCTGGAATATGGAAGTTTAAGTTGTAATTTGATTGAAGATTTTAAGATTTGAAAGGAATTGGTAAAGTACACAGAGAGAAATGCTTTTCACTGGTGAGTCAGTCAAGGATAAAGAAGATTTTCTTTAAAGTTATATCCAGACCATTTAGGAGTCAAGTTCAGAAACATTTCTTCATGCAAAACACAGTGTACTGTGCTGTACTTTTGCTAGCCAAGGATATCAAATTTTCCATTCCCATGTGCACTGTTTCCTTTTTCAAAAATCACTGGAAAATCCCAGCCATTAGTCTGAATTGTCCCATTTTTAGGCAGAGCAATACAGTAGGTGGGATAAATGGCATGGAAGCCTTTGACCATAATGGCGACTTTCATCATCATAGAATTCAGCTCATAGCTGAAAACAATAAAAATGTTGTGTCCCCTGATGTAATGCTGCTGGGGCAGGCCCAAACTGAATTCAGCAACTTCGTTTAAAGGGGCACCTCAATACAAAAGATTCAAAATGGCAAATCCCCCCTTCCAAACCTGAACAGGGGCAATGTCAGGGGCAGTGCTCAGATATGATCCTCTCCTCCCTGAATGATGCACATACCTGAATTCCTCTGAGGGTTCTGCTCCCCAGGTGCATGCCATGGGAGACCTATCATGGTTCACATCATTGCACCCTACCGCTGACATGAATAGATCAGTTAAATGGGGATTATCTAGCATAAAGTTCTGATAGTGAAATGTTAATTTATTTTTAATGGAGGGGGGGCTTAACATTGAATGTCAGGATTTCCATGGCATTATTGCAGAGGGCATGGTCACTCAATATGGGAAATGGGTAAATCCCACTTCAGACCTCATGCAGGATTTTCTGCTCCCATTGCGGATCTCGTCCGCTGAAAACTGGAATTGAAAATCATCCCCATTGTATTTGGCTAAGTTGATTGAATCCATCTGAAGTAACTGGAAGGATGGACGAGGGCATATCAGGTGACGTTTATATGAACTTTGAACAGGGATTTGCTACATTACCATCTAACAGGTTAACTAAAAGAACCCCCCCTCCCCACCTAACAGATTGCTTGCAATTATGAAAGCAATTTGATTCAAGGGCAGTTGGTACATAGACAAAAACGAGGAGCTGAAAGCACAGAGCAGTGGTGAATGGTTGTTCTTCAGATGAGAGGGAAACATTTAACAATGTAAGATCAGCATCACTGCTCTATTTCATTTTTTTCATATGTTGCTAGGAAGTCATGCTTTGTAAAATAATTTAATGTATTTACTGCAGAAAAACAATAATTATTAATTGTATTTAAAAGATCAAGTTATTAAGATTCCTGACATTTATATCATTGTACTTGACAAATTCCAAAGTCACTAAGTGGAGAAAACTATAAATTACCATGACTTACCTCACTGAAAAATTGGCAAGAAAACCTTCTGTTTTCTCGTTCATTTTACACTTAGGATTTTTATGAGAAAATTTTGCCCTGTATCTCCAATTGCTAAACATTGAAGAGAGGACATGCATTGTAGCCTGGCAAAAGAAATCATGTCACCACACGGTGCCATATGTTAATCAATGGCATATAACATTTATCTTAAGCAAATCTTGGTTGGCAGTCTCAAATTTTCTAAGCATCTTTCCTGATCAGGTTCCCTCCATTGTTGGAATCTGAACTTCCGAAAGAGCAAGCCAGTTTCAGAATGAGTAGGAGTAAGTACTTGCAGTTTCTTGAGAAAGCTGTGAAAAAGATGCAAAGGATCCTTGACTTTATTATTAGAGGAATGTAACACAAAGGAATTGTGTTGAACTTTTATAAATACTTGGTAATGTCCTAGCTGGAATATCTTAGAATCCCTACATAGCAGAAGAAGCCTGTTTGGCCCATTGAGTCTGCACTGACTCCCTCCTGTGCCCTATCCCTATAATCTCACACATTCAACATGGCCAATCCCCCTAACCTATACATCTTATAATACTAAAGGCCATTTAGTATGGCCAATCAATCTAATCCGCACATCTTTGGACTGTTGAAGGAAACCGGAGCACACAGGCTTGGGGGGACGTGCAAGCTCCATACAGACTGTGACATGAGGCCAGAATCAGACCTGGGTCCCTTGCACTGTGAGGCAGCAGTGCTAACCACTGTACCATCAAGCTGCTGGAATATTGTGGTCTATTCTGGGCAACACAATATGAAGATGTCAAAGATGGGATTTCTTACAATGCAACCCTGATAAGGCTTCATTTATATGGAGAAACTGGACAAACTGGAATCATTCACCTCACAACAGAGAAGATTAAGGGAGAAATTTGATTGAGTCTTGTTAGGTTTAAGAGAAAAAGATGGGAAATTTATTACATGTGATGGAAGGTTGATGACAAAAGGGTGCAGATTGAAGGCAGTTGGCAAAAAGAAAAATACACAGCATGTTGTTATGATCTGGAATGTATTTCATGAAAGAATGATAGCAATAAAATCAAAAGGATTATATAACTACTTGAAAAGGGAAATGTGCTGAACTATGGGAAAAGAACAGAGGGGTGGGACTAACTGAGTAACTCTCAGAGTTAACACAGACCCAAATGATAGGCCCAAATATCGTATTCTGTCTTTAATATTTAAGGTGATTTCCAGGTAAGAAAAAAAATAAGTTTGTAAGTCTTCTCAAGCATTGTTTGATAAAAATATTCAAATATTGGTCATGATCTTGGAAAAGTGAATTAACTCATCTCTATGATTAATATTGGGAGTTAAATGGAGGTGACACAATGTTCACAGTGGTTAGCTGCTACCTCACAATGCCAGTGACCCAGGTTCGATTCTCAGCTTGGTTTACTGTCTGTGTGGCGTTTGCACATTCTTCCCGTGTCTGCATGGGTTTGCTCCAGGTGCTCTGGTTTCCTCCCTGAGTTCAAAGATGTGTGGTTTAGGTGGCTTGGCCCTGCTAAATTGCCTCTTAGCATCAGAGGGACTAGCTAGAGACAGTCACCACAATCTTACCCAGGCCCTATTCCCATAATTTCCATGGGATTATGGGGATAGGGCTTGGATGGGATTGAGGTGAGTGCAGACTTGTTAGGCCAAATGGCCTCTTTCTGCACTGTAAGCTTCTATGATAAATGCCTCCCTAATGCACACATGTATTTTCTCTATTCTTCCAGATTTATCTGTATTCTCAAAACCAGTATTTTAGCCCTCTTAGCACAGACATGTGCTCATATATCTACATGCATACATGTCCACATATTTTTACATGTATATGTACATATGCACATACATGTGCTCATATATCTACATGCATACATGTCCACATATTTTACATGTATATATACATAAACACACATAGCTGTCCAAAACGTTCTCACGTATGCACATCCACACATACACATACATTCATTTCTCTGTCTGCACACTGGCTTAGTCACCCCCAGGCCCTCATACATGCCCATACATGAGACATGCTTATGTCTCTGTGGCCACTTGCACGCTGATTTTGATTTGATTTGATTTATTATTATCAAATGTATTAGTATATAATGAAAAGAATTGTTTCTTGATGCTATACAGACAAAACATAACATTTATAGAAAAAGAAAGGAGGCAGTGCAGAATGTAGTTTTGCAGTCATAGCGAGAGCGTAGAGAAAGATCAACTTAATACAACATAGGTCTATTCAAAAGTCTAACGGCAGCAAGGACAAAGCTGTTCTTGAGTTGGTTGGTATGTGACCTCATGCCTTTGTATCATTTTCCCGAGGGAAGAAAGTGGAAGAGAGAATGTCCTGTGTGCTTGGGGTCCTTGATTATGTCGGCTGCTTTTCTGAGGCAGCGGGAAATGTAGACAGAGTCAAAGACATGTCTCCCAGTGTGCTTGCATGCTAGTATAGTGCCAGCAAACACACCTGTTCCCACAGGCAAACATTCAGGTCCATTTATTAATAAGAGACTGTTCAGATTAGCACAATTACTGAGTCCCAAATGTCCAGAGTTTCTTTCTTTGCATTACATGTAACAGAGTTTAGGAGGATTCATATTCTTCCTTCCACTTGTGTAGTGATATGTGGCATTCGGATAGAATCCAGCAAGAGGTTTACTGCAGAATCATGTTCTGCTGAAAATGTGTGTGATTGTTCGACCTGTTATAGTCTAAGAGCTCTAAGAGGCAGATTCTGTTTTGATGGACTAAATGGATTCTATTTCAAAACTATCTTAAATTAAATCTATTCCTTTTAACTAACGCCTTCCTTCCAAAAAGTTTGAAATGGCATTCTTCCTAAAAAAAAATCAATTTAACCGTTGGAAGTAATGCCATACAAAAAAAAATGCAGTCAATTGCGGTATTACTTTAGTATAGTCATCGTCTCTGATTCAATTTAATGAAACCGCTGCAAAGATTTTGTATAGAGGCTGAGGTTTTGTGATGTATAAAATCTGATTTTAGATAGAGGCACTAACAAAAGAGTCACCCTGGTGTTCATTTCTATAGAGTGTGGCAGATGGTGGATAGGCAGAAAGTGCCTCGAGCTGCCACGTGTTGCTCAAATAATTTTAAAAGAAGTAACATTAAAAAAAAAGTTGAAGCATTTTGCTCTATGTTAATCTTGCAGGAAAGTAATTTTTAGAATAAAAAAAAGACATGAAAAGTTTGAGAAGTGGAAAAATAAGATTTTTTTGGGAAAAGTAGATAATAACCTTTTTTTACATGATCACACTTACAAACGTGACTCCAATTATAAGTAGCCTGGTTATATATCTGTCATTGTACTTCACGATAACAAGCCATAATTTATGAAAAGTAATTTATTGAAGATCTCTAGCTGAGAATGAATATCTCACCCAGGAAAATTGAATACATACACTTCATAATGTCTCCATGAAATGCCAGTGAGGAAATAGAATTTCAGTTTGTTCGCAATATTGATTGTTACATTTGCATGCATTTGCAATAACGGAAGGTTACCAATGCAGTTAAAAGGCCACTGGTGCCAATCATCTGATTTCCAGCAACTTGAGTAAGCAATCTGATCCCTTCAAATTGAGAAAACTGCAATCAAACAAACCCGAAGAGAATAGTACTTTCTTCCTCCCCCACACACTCGTTCTCTTTTTCTCACATTTGCCTTTGTTGGTTAGTGCAATAGGAAACATAGCATGATGACAACTACTTCATTCTCAGTATCAGTTGGTAATATAAATCTCTGGGCATATTTCCTTTAAATTACTGGCAGACCATCTTAATAGATTGCTTTCTAAGAGATTTTACATTTATCCAATGACAAGTTTAATATTTTTTAGAATGTAATATAGAATGAATGACACTTTCCTACATTAAAAATGTTGTTGATTTTTACCAGTCTGTATATGCTGTTTGAATAAGGTCAACTTCTGGCATTCTTTTTTGACACCTAATATCTTGACCACACAAGACCCCTCAATGAACCTGTGTCAATCTGGGATGCTCTGTCTAAGCATTGTATTATTGGGCACTTATAATCGTGGTCGGAATTTTACCAACATGCCCCTCCAAGGCTCATAAGATTGCGCTGAGGCCAACGGAGAATTCCGTTCTGTGAGCCTTGCCCTTCCCAATTTTGGGGCAGGTGTGCCAGTAAAATCAGGACTAGTAGCTCAGCTCATGCCCACCACTGTTTCGATCTTTTTCATGACATTTCCAAATTTTGTCTTTATTGGGCATTGAAATTCCTAATTTGTTCACATTTCCTCTTAGACAAAAAGTTATTCTGTCTCTGGAGCTGGCAGGTTTCTGGTCACAGCCTCCGTCCTCTCTTGGCACCTTTGAACATTTTCACATTCCTTTTTCTCCCTTCCATTACTCTCGTTTGTTTGTTCTCACCCCTGAGAAAATATGGGAAGAGTGTCTTGTGGAGTATAAACACTATGTGGCCCAAATGTCTTGACCCTGTGCTGGGATTGCCATAACATTTCATGTAAATAAAACTGGGGAAAAATTCTTCTTAAGTTAGAGTTTGGTTGAGGGTTGTTTAGGCAAGAGCCCTCTTGTTTTGGAGGGCAACTATTTTCTTTATGGTGAGAGAGTGTATCTCATAAATTAATTCATCAGCAATGGGGGCGATTCTCCCCCCAAAAATTCTAAGTGCCAAATTCCTGATATTTTTACCAGAATTTTCAGAATGATCTCCCATACTCTATGCACCGTAGAGTGCCCTAGCGAGATTGACATTGAAAATCTAGGGGTGGGGCCTTTTTCCACTGGAGAGGCCAGCAGCGTAGCACTGAGTGGGCCACTGCGCGTATGCCGATCTGTCAGTGCCGAGATCAGCGCATGTACAGCAAACCCGCACTGCTGGCTTCCTGATCGCTGGCCAGTCCAATCATTGGCCAACCCAGTGATCCAGCATTGCTCTCTCTTCAACCATCCCACTCCTGATCGCTGGCTTCCTGGACCCCTCTGGGCCAGCCCTGATCACCCTCTTCCCTCCCTCTGCCACTGATCTCAATGCAGACTGGCAGTGGAATGCCCCCACTCCCCAGTAGGCCCTACAACCTCAGGACCCAGCCCCTTGGCACTGCCAAGGTGCCCCTTGGATATTGCCAGCTTGCCTCTAGGAGAACTGCCCTCAACATGTAGATCAAACATTGCAGGGCATTATAAACACTAAGTGGATAAATTCAGTGGTTTTGGCAATTAGTTTACAATATGTTACATTGCAACAAGTTATATTTTCTGAAAAATGTATCGATTGATCTTATTTCATGACTAAGTCCAAGTCTTTAAGATATTCCAACTGCTGCAGGGCTAGAGTCATGATACTTGAGCTTCGGTGAATTGTTGTGGGGCGATCAGATGTTACATGAAAAGTTTCAGAAGCTGGGATGAGGCACGCTCAGGGGAATGAATGCCCTTTTTTTAAACTCCACTTTAACCATTAAGGTACATGAAGATTTGGATCATATTTAAAGTGAGAGTTTAGGAGTCCAACTCGGCTGTACTTCAGTAAGCTAAACTTACTGGTAGGACTTATTATTCATGGGACTCCCTTAGTCTAGTGATGCACAATATTTCATTTACCATTGATCTTTATTCTCCACATCATATTAGATTTCTCAGAAAGGGTAATGTCATTACATGCCATTACATATTCTTAACAATTCATTGAAATAAATAACAAGCCTTAAATGAGAATATTTCCAAGAACATTGATCAGAATTTGTTTCTGAAGATACATCCCTCAGTGAGGTTTTGACACTTTCCATTGCTTTCATAAAATATTCACTGCATTGTTCATTTTTTGTCTCCTGCATTTCAGCAGGTAGAATTCTTATTTTCAGATGAAAGGCATCCTTGCAGACACCCCCAAACAATCTTCCATTATTAGTAATTCAACTCCATCTGATAAAGTGGCACTTATAAATAATATAACTGCTTTATAGCACAGCTGAATAAACCCCTCAGAGTGCAGTCAATTAATGAGGACCTAAACCAAGGGGAGTGCAGGTTGAATGGTACCAAACGAAGGCAAACGACAGCAGTCACTAACTTATTGTGAACAATGTCTTTTCAGCAGTTGAGATACTGAATTGAATTGAGAACATAATGGATATCAGAACAATTTCAAACCCGTACTCCGTGGGTTGGCGATGCTCAGCAAATGTGAGAATGCAGAGGAAGTGGTTTGAAAAGCTGGAAGGAAAGGTTACATATTATTCTACATTGTGTAAATACTTCATGTTCTTGCAAGCATCAATGTAAGCAAACAAGTTCTGGAACTGTTGACATGTGTCTGCCCCCACAGTTTGGGGTCATATCCAAATTTGTAGTGCAAACAGCAACAGTTTGTGGCGGGTGAGTTTTACTGCTCATTCCAAATGCACCCAGTACATAGGAGGTGCTGGATGTTTTAATTTTCATTTAAATGCCACCAAGCAATTTCTCTCGGTTTGGGGCAGGCAGTCATAGAATCATAGAATCTACAGATCAGAAGAAGGCCATTATGTTCACCGAGCCTACACCAGCAATCATCCCACCAGGTCCTGTCCTATCCCTTTAATCCCACATAGTTACCCTCCTAGAACACTTGACATTAAGGGGCAATTTATCATGGCCAATCAACCTAACCTGCACATCTTTGGATGAAACAAGAGCACCCAGAGGAAATCCACGCAGACATGAGGAGAATGTGCAAACTTCACACAGACAGTGACTCAAGCCCAGAATTGAACCTATGTCCCCGGTGCTGTGAGGCAGCAGTGCTAACCACTGTATCAAGGCAGTGGTACAAATTCCTGCAGCACTGAGTTCACCTGTCAAGGGCTGAAAAGGATTAGCTTCCAGACCCATCAACGGGAAGAGAAGCATGATTGTGACAATGAAGAGCTAAGATTTATTTGTGAACCCAAAGTGTCGCTTAGGGCACTCATGGCCCTACATTTCCCGTTCAAACCTACAAATAATAATTGCAGTCAGGCACCAAGAGTATCATCAGAACTCAATACGTAAATTTATATGTTAATAAGGAGCGAACTGGATAATAAAAGAGAGAAAAATTACGATGAAGATGGAAAATGTGCTCTTATGTCTGATGTCAGGGTGAAAATACAATTCAGAATCAGATTGAATATAGAAGATTCAGAAGATGGAATGCAAAAGCAAAAAAAGAGGAGCGAAGAGAGAGTATGAAAAGAGGCTGTCTTTAACATTAAAACAAATCCTAAAGTCTTCTAAAGATATATAAAGAGTAAAGGAGTTGTAAAAACAAGAGGAAGGCTGATTAAGAATCAAAAGGGGTATTTATGCATGGAGACAAGAAGCATAGTTGATGTCTTAAATGAATAATGTTCTTTCATTCATTCATTCAAGGCACGTGAGCATTGCTGGCTGGGCCAGCATTTATTGCTTCTCCCTAATTGTCCTTGAAAAGGTAATGAGGAGTTACGTGCTTGAATCACTGCAGTCTGTGTAGTATAGGGAAACCCATAGTGCTTTGAGGGAACAAGTTCCAGGATTTTGACTCATCTACTTTTCTCAAGTAAGAAGATACTGTCCAGGGCCATGGTGTAAGGTAATTTTATTATTGATAAGGAGAATGAGTTGGCTTAAACGTTAATTAAAATGCTGGGGCTGGATGTGATACATCTAAGGATACTGAGGGAAGTGAGAGTGAAAATTTCAAAGGCACTTGAGTAACAGGTGGTATCAGAGAATTGGAGAATTGCAAGTTGTATCCCTTTGTTCAAGAAAAGGTGGAAAAATAAGCCCAGTAACTTTAGGCCAGTCAGTTTAATCTCCATGGTGAGAAACAACAAGTTGGAGCAAAAATAATAGTCACATGGATAAATATGTATAGTTAAGGAAAGTCAGAACATATTTCTTATGACAAAATTATGTTTCGCTAACTTTCTGGAACTTTTTGAAGAGGTAACAGAGAGGTTTGATGAGAACAATGCTGTTGATGTGGTGTACATATGCTGCATAACAGACATTTGAATGAAGTTATAGCTCATGAAATGAAAGAGATAGTAGCAACTTTGATATGAAATTGGCTAAGTGACAGGAAACAGTGTATTGGTTAATGAATGTTGATCAAATTGGAAGAAAGTTTGCAGTGGTGTCCACCAGGAGTCACTGAGGGGACCCTTGCTTTCTCTGATTATATTATACCTCGACTTCGATATACAGAGAACAGTTTCAAACTTTAAGGATGATGCGAAGCTTGGGAACATTGTAAACTGTGAGGATAGCTGTGAAGATGCATTTCCAGTGACTGCATTCGTGAACACAAGAGGCATTTATCAAGAATAATTGTACAGCAGCCTCATAGCTCTAGTTTGCTCCTGAAGATTATTAATCTCGTTAGCGTCACAAGCAGGCTAATATTAACAGTGCAATGAAGTTATTGTGAAAATTCCACACTCTGGCACCTGTTCGGGTACACTGAGGGAGAATGTAGCATGACCAATGCATCTAATCAGCATGTCTTTCAGGCTGTGGTAGGAAACCAGAGCACCCGGAGCAAACACACGCAGACACAGGGAGAAAGTACAAATTCCACACAGACAGGGACACAAGCTGGGAATCGAACCCAGTTTCTGGAACTGTGAGGCAGCAGCACTAGCCATTGTATCATCGTGTCACACAAAGTGTTAGTAACTAGAAGCCTTTCCCACCATAGGGTAATTCCACTAAGTCTCAATTGGTCACATAAGTCACATGACTTTCACTCTGCTGTGTTGCCATTAAAGTGACAATCACCACAACAGAGTAGAACTTGAAACTAATATAAACAACTACCAATTGTTATGTTGGGACTTGAACCCATCTCCTCAGAGCATTATCATGGTCATTTGGATTACTAGTCCAGTGACATGACCGCTATTGTCCTTGTTACGGCCACTTATTTCCATGCCCCAAAATCATCCAACTTTGCCCTGCCTTAGCTCATCTGCTGCTGAAATCCACCCCTCTAGACCCAACTAAATTCCAGTGCACTCCTAGCTGGTCTCCAACATTTCACCCTCCATAAACCTGAAATCACTTAAAACTTTGCTGCCCATGTCTTAGCTCATGGCAATTCCTATTCCCCCATCATCCTGTACTTGTTGGCCTACATTGGCTTTGAGACAAACACTTCTTGGTCTTAAAATTCCAGTCCTTGTTTTCAAATCCTATTCAGGAGGTTAAGTGATCCAGTTTGATCACCAGTGGAGAGAACACATTCTGAACCATTAGTAAGGGTTTCTATTATCAATGATATCAAATCCCTTAAGTGAAGCCTACACCTTTTTCCTCTGGACGTTTCCCTGTCAGATGGATGGGTAATGTTTTTTTTTGTGATCTGCTCTTGGTGAGTCTGGTCTCTTGTATGGAAACTATGTCAATGTTTAACCTATCAAGCTCCATGCTGATCACAGCTATCTTGCATGTATTATCAACCAACTACCAATCATCAGCCAATCCCATGCACATGGCCCTGACATTCCAGTTTGTCAATCAAAGAGTTGGAATGATTTTCCTTGAAGTTTTTTTTGTTTGTTTGTCTCACGCCATGAATTTTGTCCATTGTTGAGCAGAGACACTAAGCCTCAAACATCCATTGAAGCACATAACAGGAGAGTTTAGACAAAGTAGGCCTTTATTCTCAAAAATTCAGAAAGTTGAGGGGTGATCTGATAGAAGTCTACAAAATATTGACAGGGAAGGACAGGGTGGATAAAGATAATCTTTTTTCCACAAATCGAAGACTCTAAAGCCAAGGACCACAGTCTAAAAATTAGGGCCCAGCCGTTCAGTAAGGACATTAGAAAATGCTTCTACTCACAGAGAATGGTGAAGGTTAGGAATTTTCTTCTTCAAACAGCGGTAGGATGCTGGTTCAAATGTTAGGTTTAAGTCAACATAGACAGATTTTTATCAAGCATAAATACCTATATAGACCGAGGGTAGGTACATGGAGTTAGGCCACAGCTCAGCAATAATCTTATTGAATGGTAGAACTGTGTCAAAGGGCTGAATGGCCTACTCCTGTTCCTAATTTCCTATGTTCCTACATTTCAGATGCAACATAGCAGTTCAGCACCTTATTCACCAAGGGCTACCCAGCTTGAGATGGATAGTGCCTGCCCAGTGGGACATGATGATCTCTCCCACTATTGGAGGCAGACTGCAATATTTGTTCTCTATAACAGTTAAGTTGGGCTTATCATTTATAACTTCTGTCTCTTGTGTTGTGCTAAAGATCTGCATTGAAACTGGAGTCTCCTCTCCCACGAGCAAGTCCATCAAATGTTTGGAAAACCTAGGATGCCCAAACATCAGGATCTCCTTCCTCACCTCCCTGTTATTTCCAAAAGATGTAAACATGCTTGACGCTGACTTGCTTCTTGGAGTTGCTGGTAAGCAGATGCGTTTGATATCAGTCCGCACCAGCCTTTTGGTTCTGCTCCAGATTTTGTTCCTCAGCCTTTAACTCTTTCAAGGTATTCATAAAGATATGAAGGTATTCACCTATAGCTTGGAGTTTTGTTCATGAGTGTCAGGGCATGTCCAGATGCCAGTAGCTGCACATTGCACGTGTCTGAAAAAAGATCCTCTGAATTCCTCTGAAGCTATGGCCTGAGGCTGTAAGAAACCCAGTTCCCATGTGTCACCATGAGGAGGCAGTAGTGGAAGACTTGCTAATGGAAAGGCTTTGTATTGATATTGGGAAACTTACACATCTGGCTTTATTTTCCATATTGCTGCCAGCCAGTGGTTTAGGCTGAAAATGAGAAGCAAACTTGCATATTATGGCAGAAAAACTCTCTTTACCTTCACACTAGACACATCACATTGACATGTTGGACACACATGTCCTGATTGCTAGTATGAGTATCAAGTGATTGAAATGCACATCAACCGAATGAAATAAAATCTTTCTTGTGCACTGAAAGCACTACAATGCAGTATTTCTTTGCTTCCCGAATAAAATGACCGTATTGGACTAGACAATACGTCAAGAAGTAGAAAGGTAACTGGACTAGTTTTAAATGTATGTCTGTTTGATATCTGGAGAGCAAGAGAGTGTAAATTGCCATGAACTTACAAGTGTTGTGCGCAGACAACTGTGCAGACACTGGTCTGGCAGCATGTAAACAAGGAACAAATCAATACAAATCAACAGATTGCGTGCACCAGTCTCATTGAAACTATGATGATAGAAAGGCCACTTCTATCATTTCTATTGGTTCAGTTTGTAGCTATGAACAAATGAGAAAGATAGGGCCAAAATTTACTCTGTGAGTTGGGAATAGGGAGACTGAGTCATGTTCACTTCCTCCATTTCCCAGCCAGTTGTGAAGCACAATGTTTCTATCCCCAAGGTGATGATTGGCCTTGAGGCGGGTCTATCATGCACTTTGGGCAGGTCTGAGACAGACTGGAGGCAGGCCAATTCCAGAGTGAGCAGGTTAAAGTGCCTATCTCTACTCCCACCCATTTACAACTACATAAGCCTAGAAGAATTTCATATGTACTTAAAAACCATGTTAAAATTTGCTGTTCATCATCCCATCACCTATATGATTTAACTTTGGAATAGGAATGGGACTGTTTGGGGCCTGTTCCCTCCTGCCTTCTGGAAAATTATGAAGTGCAGAAACAGAAGTGAGATTTCAAAATGTGCCGTTTGTCAATCGTTTACATACATATAGTGCAGAAGGATGCTATTTGGTATATCAAGCCTGCACAGATAACAATCCCACTCAGACTCCATCCTCTTAACCTCATGTATTTACCCACTGACACTGTGGGGCAATTTAACATGGTCATTCAACCTAACCCGTGCATCTTTGGTGTGTGAAAGTGAACTGGAGCACCTGAAGGAAATCCACACAGACACAGAGAGAATGTGCAAACTCCACATAGACGACAACCCAAGCTAGGAATTGAACCCGGCTTCCTGACGCTGTGAAACATAGTGCTAACCACTGTATCACTGTCTCACCCTTTTTTTTGCCATCCCTCCTTCATTTCCATTGGATTCAGGATGAGAAAATTCTGGCCTGCAGTCTAAATTGGAACTGAGAGCTTGTCTGCAAGCAGAAGGAAAATAAATGTCATTTAATATTTACTTGTGGATGGAGTGTACTTCGTACAGTTCTCACAACTATGTTTAGACAGAAACAGAATGTGATTGTCCAAAAGTTGATGAAAAGCACATCATTTTCAATATGAGTTAATTAATTAATTATTATTATAATTATAATAATATTTTACTTTTATTAGTATCACAAGTAGGTTTACACTAACAGTGCAATGAAGATACAGTGAAAAGCCACACTCCAGCACCTGTTCGGGTACGCTGAGGGAGAATTTAACATGGTCAATGCACCTAACCAGCACGTCTTTTGCACTGTAGGAGGAAACTGGAGCACCAGTGGAAGCCCCTGTAGACATGGGGAGAATATGCAAACTCCACACAGACAGCGACTCAAGCTGGGAACTGAATCTGATTCCGTGGTGCTGTGAGGCAGTAGTGTTAATCACTGTGCCACAGTGCCACCCCAGTCTCATAAGTAACCAACAATATCATATAGTAACCTGGATGCCAAAATTCTACTGTCCCGCCCACCACGGAATTGTGGTAGACAATGTCCATTGACCTTGGGCAGGAATTTGCGGTCTCACTCAAGCAAGGCCATAAAATACTACTTCCCGCGATTCTCTTGGACTCACCACTAACTTTCAGGGATCTCATGAGAAAGGTTCAAAGTTGTGCTCCAGTTATGATGATCTTACATCCTTTGTTATACCTTAACTGGTCAGTTGTGGGTCAGTTGATAAGATGAAGTGTATACATTCAGTTATGTGCTAACAAGAGTGTAGGAAGCAATTTTCACCAGCTCCATTATGTGCTCAAGAGATATAACCAAAGTGGTGTCTTGAGTTGAAACAATGAGTAGTGGAACACGTCACCTTGATAAAGGAGTTGAAACAACTTTAATTACAGATGATTGCTTAACATTTTGGTGGATAGCACTTATTCCAATATCCTCAACTAATAGCAATCAGAGAGTGAACAAGTTGTCCATGATTTTGATCACTATAAAAAGCTTGTCACTTTTCATTGTTCACTTGATGTTGAAAGTTTGAAGAGGACTTTGGAAAACATCACAGAACCTTCTGAGCTGCTTTGTCAAGACTTCATTAACACTAGATTCACATCTATTCTTCACTGAGTATTTTACCCAAAAAGAGTAATTGCTATGCACATCCCTCCACCATGTAGGAGTGACCAGGAGAAAGGGAATGAGAGCTTGATCATGGGCATCATTGCTTATGGATTTTTTCCACTCTGGCAGCTGGAGAACATCTCCACTCTTCCTTCATATGCCTTTCAATGCACCATCTGAAGACCTGGGAGGCCCATCCTTTGACCCCTGAGCTATGTTCAAACCTGTCCCTGTGTGTCAGCCAGTGCCACAACAGTAGAAAGTGAGGTTCACATATATACTGCTCCATAAAGATCAGAACAGGAATGTGAAACCAGAAGTTTTAGCACCTCCATGTAAGTTGAAATTATGACAATTAGCAAATAGGACCAAAATTGTCTACAAAAACCAAATTTTCAAACAGGCACATATGAGCGCAACATCCATATAGCACCTGTTCTCACCCTTTTACCAACATGCTCCCCAGTGCTAAGCATGTACACTAACCCAAACACTAATCCAATCTCCAATTTTACATCATTAATCTAAAATCAAGGCAACTCCTGGACATTCAGATTGGGTAACTTGCCTAAATTAAGTCCTTCATTAATTGTACCAAATGCCAGAGGCGTTGTTTTGCTACATGGGATTGACATCACTTTAGTAATCCTGTCCAGTCTCTCAGAGGAATGCTTCACTTTATTCTCCTCACAGTGTCACTAGAAAGGTGAACTAGCTACATAATTACATTTAAGACCAAATTACATTTCCTAAATTCATTCCACTCTTGACTGTATAATCTTTTGACTAAGATATCAGACAATAGATCATAATGACAACTGGAATTGTATTAAAATGTGCTGACTGTGCTATAAATCCATCTGACCCATTAGGAGTATGCTATTTAACTTATTCTTCATGTGTTCAGGAAAAAAACCTGTCTATCTCAGTCTTCAATACATTCAAAGATGGAGCATTTGCAACTCTCTGGGGTTGAGAGTTCTAAATATTCACAACCTTTCAGGTACAACAAGGTCAATTTGAGTGCCATAATTTAGCAAATAATTGCTTCTAACCTGGAAGATTGTAAACTCCTTTTTTTGCTTCATAAGTATTTACTATTCATCTTGAACATACTCAAGACTGAGCATCCACAGTTGATTTTGCATAGACTCCGTATACCACACTTCAAAGAAAAAAAAGATTTAAATTGTATTTAAATTTAATTGCATGGCTAGTTCACCTTTCTAGCTGTGGGTTTTTACTCTGTAAAAACAGTGAAGCATCGCTTTGAGAGAGACTGGACATGATTATTGAAGTGATGTTAATCCCATGTAGCACAGCAATGCCTCCAGCACCTGGTACAGTTAATAAAGGACTTCTGTGTACTGTCACTTGATAATGGCAGTCGAATGTTCCATTTCTTAGAAGAAACCCCAAAGGTATTGATGACTACAGTGCTGAAAGAACTTCATATTTGCTGTCAAACACAATACACACAGATGAGGCATTTTATGTACAGACTGCTGGCTCTCCAGCATTTTATCATGAGACACCAGCTGTTCCACAATCAATAGATATATTGTTAGTCCTTGAGCTTGATGATGTGTCTATTTTGGTTATTGGTCTCTATGCTCAAGTTCAGATACAGCTAGGTAATTAACAACACGAAAACTAAATATTCACCGGAACACATGCCACATGGTACATTACGGACCTGTTTTGAATAAATCAGTTGGACTTTAACTTGATATTGTGAGATTTCTTACTGTGTTTATACCAGTCCAACAGTAGCATTTTCACATGATTAAATAAACCACACGTAGTTTGGAAGGTGCAGGCATATATTCTTGTGTTCAGTAGGTCACCTGTGGGGTCTTATGTCTTAATTTTGTTTTGTGTCTTCCTGAGCTATACTTACCCATTGGAATAATCCAAAGATGTGCAGGTTAGGTGGATTGGCCATGCTAAGTTGCTCCTTAGCGTCTCAGGATGTGTAGGTTAGGGAAATTGGCAGGGTGGATTCGTGAGGTTACGGAGATAGGGTAGGATGCTCTGACAGAGGTGTAACCCAATGGGCCAAATGGCCTCCTTCTGCACTACAGGGATCCATGGTTCTATGAACTTATAATATTCCTGCTAAAACTTAATCTAAGTAGAGATGTGAAATGGGCAATATTTAACCAATTATTTCTGTCCCACCCTGCCTGATTTCACTCAACAGTTCAATTTGACAACATTTATAACAGATGATCAACTTGATTATTTCTTGCTTTAAATCCCTGCTAAAGTTAAGAAAATTCCTTCCTTCATCCTGCTATCTCCTATGGTGTTTTCATTAGGCAAAAACCCATTGGCAACAAATAGGAATGAAAAACAATGAGATAAATTACATAATTTCCTGTGCTTTCATATTTACACATGGATCATTTCAAATGAATCTTCAGTATCCCTGTTCCCACAACATTCAGTGTTCCAAAGTAAATAAGGACCAGCAAATAAACCATTCCAACAACAAAAGAATGGTTTAATAAGTAGCATTCATTAAAACTGACCTTCATTCCCTTTTGCTTATATGCTTTAAACAATGAGATCGAATGGGAGTTATTATCAGCCAGCTAAACTGCCTTTAATAATAATAATGCCTTTCTAACTGTAAGTTAACAGGACATGAATGCAAATTTCTAAGATGCATATATATGCATCTTATGCATCTATAGGATGCAAGAATAGTCACAAAGTGATTTTTACCCACTTTCATAGACAATCAAAATTTATAGCAGTGCAGACAAATAGTAAGATTGATGTCAGCAGGTTAACTGAGATGGAGGAGAAACCTGTGAGGATCAGCTGTGATAATGGTCCCACTTGAAACCTCATAAATTGCAAAGTTGTCTCTAATTTGTGACTAAATCACCTCAATTGGCTGCCTGACTATGTGGAATGGACAGTTGATCCTTATCTGAACCATCCTGCCACTGGAATTTTCTTCTGGAGTCATTGCCCTCTCTAACATCATCTCCACTAGGCTGGGAAATTCAGTATCACACATATGTCTGTGTAATAGTCTGCATGTCTGTCAGCATACGTGTCTGTGTGTGTGCTTATCTGCATGGCTTTCTCTATATGTGTGGCTGCATGCACATCTGTTTGTATATTTGCCTCCACATCTGTCTACTTGTCTATGTGCATGTCTGTACATCTATATATCTGTCTGAGTTCTGATCTGTCTGTATGCCTGTCTGTGTGAGTTTGCATGTCTGTCTCCGTGTCTGTGTCTGTGTATGCCTATTTGAGTTTTCTTTTGCTCTGTTCTTTTATCAAGGTTGATCAAGAGTCAACATCTCATGTAGGTAGCACAGTGGCACAGTGGTTAGAGCTTCTGATTCACAGCTTTAGGGACCCAGGTTCTATTCTGGCCTTGGGTCACTCTATGTGTGGAAGCTATATGTTTTCTAGGTGCCTGCATAGGTTTTCTCAGTGTGCTCTGGTTTCTTCTCACAATCTGAAGGATATGCTGGTTAGATGCTACATTCTGTCTCAGTGTACCTGAAAGTAGCAACTAGGGGATTTTCACAGTAACTTAATTACAATATTAATGTAAGCTTACTTGTGACACAAATAGTAAGACTACATTTCTCTCGCATAACATCTGAAGTTTCCAGCTTTTTTGATTTTTGTTTCAAATATTTGGCATCTATAGAGATTTATCCTTTGCAATTCTATCTCTTGATCATTCTGTTATTGCTGACTTCCATTAAATTCCCCATATACAAAAACAGTGAATTTAAAATCTACAAGTCACTCCACAACTTCATCCCTTATCTCTGAAGCTCTTCCAGTTCCATGCGACAGATTCTGGTCTCTTTTGCACACAGTCCTCGCTGTGTCCCACTTCCAGGAGCACAGCCTTTAATTGTCTCAACTCCACAACTTGGAGGATGGTCTCTTAAAGGCTTCTTATAATCCTCATTTTGAACAACGTCACTTATGCTAATTGCTTAAGGCAGTTCATTATCGTTCTATACTTCTAAACAAAAAAATCTTCATGTTTTACTCATTAAAAGAAGTTGTGGGAATTGGGACATCTTGTTGAATTTGTGCAAGACATTGGTGAGGCCACACTTGGAATACTGAGTATAATTCTAGTCACCCTATTACAGAAAGAATATTATTAAACTAGAAAGTGTGCAGAAAAGATTCAGTAGGATGCTACTAGGACTTGATGGTTTGAGTTATAATAAGAGGTTGGATAGACTGGGACTTCTCTAGAGCGTAGGAGGCTGAAGGGTGATCTTACAGAGGTCTATAAAATAATGAGGGGATAGATCAGCCAGATAGTCAATATCTTTTCCCAAAGATATTGGGAAAATATCCCCTCATGTAGGAGAGTCTAAAACTAGAGGGCACATGTTTAAGGTGAGAGGGAAGAGATACAGAAGTGTTCAGAGGGGCAATTTTTTTCACACAGAGGGTGGTGAGTGCATGGAAAAGGCTGGCAGAGGTAGTAATAGAGGCGGGTGGAATTTTGTCTCTTATAAAGCATTTAGATAGTTACATGGGTACAGTGGGTATAGAAGGATATGCGCCAAATATGGGCAATTCGGATTAGCTTAGCAGTTAAATAAAAGGATGGCATGGACAAGTTGGGCCAAGGGGCTGTATCCATAGTGTAAACATCCATGACTCTATGACCATGACTCTACAGGTGGCTTTGTGTGCAGCATGGATCTACTGCAGAATGGCCTGTTTCTGCATTGTACCATCTATGTAATATAAATGCAAGTTATCACAATCTTTGATTATTGCCCTGCTGCAAGAACTTACTTTGATATTTGATTTAATCAAGCTTGACAATGATTCATGAGGCAAACAGAAAGCTGCTAGGTGAAAGCAAAGAGCTCTTACAGTGTTACTTGAAGCATGTTGGAGCTACTACAAAAATACATTATGGTGCAGTGCATTGAGAGACTAAAAAGGCAATTAGAGAGATGAAGCAGGATCAATGGGATGCATTCATCCACAATGTTGTGCAATTACTCAAAACTGATTCTGAATTGTTTCTCCAATGACTAATGTCTGTTGGCAATCTTGGTTGAAAGGGTTTCTCTTATTTAGTGCCAATTGCTGGTGCTCTCCAGCAAACCTGCAAGAACATCCTCAGAAGGCATCACTGAGTTGGCATCTGACCCAGCGGGTTTGTATTCAGGATGTTACTGCATGGGCATTGGAAAAGCTGTGGAAATGTATTGAACTCATCCAGACCTTAATGAAGTTAAGTACGAGACAGTGGGCCTCACAGCATTGAAAGGTTGGTTTTGACAGACAAGGTTGGAATCACTGCTGAATTCCTAGTTTTATCTAAGGGAGTGAAGGAAGAATAATTGTGCTCTGGGAAATCAGCATCAGAAGCAATAGAGTAATTTTAGAACTGCTTCTCGTATAAACAAGATGACTGCCTCAGTATCCATCTCCATTTTCTCTAGTTGCCTGTCCAGTAAAAGAATGATCCAGTAACTGTTACATCTGTAATTGCCAATATGTTCAATGACAATTTTCATCTGACTATGACTCTAGTCCTTTTTTGTGTCTTTTTCTGTATCTGATGGATCCTTCCCCAGAGGCAATGGCCTAATGGCTTTATTGCTAGACTATTAATCTAGAAACTTGGCCAATGTTCTGGGGACCTGGATTCCAACCCCACCATAGCAAATGCTAGCAGAATACATCATAGCAGATGAATTTGAATTCAATGAAAAATATCTGGAATTAAGAATCTACTGTACACGATGAAGCCATTGTCAATTATCACAAAGAACCATTTGGTTTACTAATGTCTTTTATCAGGACATTATCAGAGCATTTAGTGGAAGTTCAAGGATGGTGACCAGTGCTGCAATTGTTTGGGGAGCTGGACGAAAAAGTGAGGCTTGATTCTGTTTTAAAGTGGGCTCAAGGCTTCTTTGTGAACTCCAGAGGAGCAATAGAATGCACTTCTGACCAGGATTCAGCTCCCTATAAATTTCGCCTTGTGGTGAAAGCATCACTATCCTTTCACTCAGTCTGCTGGTTCACTTTGCACATTGGCTGTGATGACATCAATGGAACAATCCACAGATTTAAAACACAACCCCACATCCCTCCTGTGGGTGTCTTGCCCACCTGCCTATTGAAAAGAGCAACTTAAAATATGGGGAAGGAAGTAAGGTTAGTGGAATTGACCGCTTATTTCAACTATCCTCCTGCCTAGTTTTTCTAAAATGGGGACAGTTAAAATATAGCACAGGATCGGATGTAATCAGATGGGAGAAGATTTTAGATAGTCCTTCATGAATCAACATTTAAACCGTAGTTTCTTCAATGTTTGCCAATTTGTCATTAATGCCAAAAAAGAGAAAAAGTTAAATTTAGATGATACTGTTACCATGGTCATTCATACCAAAACAGATATGACATATAAAAAACATTCTCTATGATTGAAAAAGTTGTTACTCTTATTTATTTTCTCATGAATTAGCCTTTCCTGTCTCTAGTCTTCTTCAACAGTACGACTCACCCTCAAACTCACACTTTATTTGCCTCTGTCTTTTTATAGTCATGCCTTCAGTCACTAAGACCCCATATTCTCAATTCTTTCCCTAATGCCTCTTCCTCATTACAGAGGATCCATAAAGCCCAATTCCTTATCAAATGTTTGGCTTGCCATCCTAATATATCTCTGTTTTAGTCTCAGCTCCATTTCTGACTATGCCTTTGTTCAAAGTATGAGTCAGTTACAATAGCAAAGGTAAAAATCAAAATGTAAGGGGATGCAATCACTGAAAAGTTTTCTTACTAGCCAAATATACTTTGAAGGAGATAATTATGTTTCCTTGCCATTATATTCTTTCTCTTGTGTTTCAATTGTCCCTCTATCATATTAATTCAGATCAATGTTTGCCTATTCTATAGATTCTATAACCTGTTCCAACCCTGTGTGCTGTGTTCTGTTTCTGTTCTGTTACTCCCTGGTCAACTATCTCTGCCCTTTATAGTCCCCTTATAGGGCATGGTTCCTATTCTGAATCTCTTTTACACCTTTTATCACTCACTTGAAACATATCTGGGCCTAAGGCAAATTTATTGCCCTTCCCTTGTTTCCACAGTAGTGCAGGCTCAGACATGTATAAGAAAATTTGACTCAAACACCTTTGCTTGCATTGCCTTAAATTGCAAATCATTTAACCCAGTAACTTCAGACTCAAGTAAATCTTTGATTGAGTTTATTTATTTAGTCAAAAAGATTGACACAAGTTAATCATTTTGTGGAAGTCGTTGTCCAAGTTAGATGTGCTAATAATGTATTAGAGATTATTCAAGACAATGGGGAAGCAGGTAGGGCAGTAACATTCTTTGTTGAGGCATTGTAATCAGATTGCCAATAAACATCAGATAAAACAGGCTGTCAAGAAGTTGTATGGTATCAATGCAGCTAATATCAACATTCTTATCAGTGTCAATGGTGAGAAGAAAGTCACAATTCCTCTGGCCTCGGACTATGATGTATTGATGTTATTAATAAGATTGGCATAATCTAAACTGATTTCAAGAAGAGTTGTATAAATACTTCAATACAGTTTTAAAATAAAAAAAAATATAATTGAAAAATTGAAGCTAGCACACAGATTACAGCTAGCAAGATTCCAATAACCATCATGAGTTGTCTTATTAGTGGAACACCACCTCATCATCCGATTGGGCACTTTACAGCCTTCTGTACTGAACATTGAGTTCAAAAATTTCAGAGCGGTCTACATTCTCTCCATTTCCATTTATTTTATTTCATTTCATTCCTTCGCATTCATCTATTTTATTATCCTTTTTTTCTCATTTCCATTTTTCCCTCTTCTCCACCACAGCTCTCCTTCTTGCACCAGCAACAAACCCCCCCCCCCCCCCCCCCACCCCCCCACCCTCACTCCCACATTTTCAGGGCAACTGCCATAATCCCCATCTGTACCACTGTTCTGATCACTTAATGGACAATTTTAGCACTTTCTCAGCCTTCTGTATCCTTTACATTCCCTTTGCTCCATTCCACCACCCCCCCACCCCCCATCCCCCCACAGCCTAACAGTATAAATCTTTGCTGATTTTCTTTGCTCTTACCTCTGACTCAAAACATTGGCTCTATTCTCTTTTCATAGATGCTGTCAGGTCTGCAGAGATTTTTCTAGCATTTTCTGTTTTTCCTTTTAGATTTCAGTACCTGCAATATGTTGCTTCTTGCTTTCCTTTGAAATGGTCCTTTGTAACAGCAGAAAGGAAACTACAGTGTAAATTGAACAATTGTCAAACAAACAGGACAGACATTGACAAAGATGCTATAATTACAGTTGTGACATTTCAGGAGATGAGGAAGGTGTAAGCGATTCTTCATTTTTCTATGGGACATGAAAGTTGTCTGCAATCCTTGGATTTAAAAGCAATCTTAAACTCTGTGGTCAAAGCTACCACATTTGTTTCATTAAAATAAGTTTTCCCTGAAAGTGTTTTTCTATTGCACTGAGTTTGTAAATGTAGTCCATTCTTTCAAAGTCTTGTATTTGACAGGAAGCTTGTTTGGATCAAATTTGTCCAAAATGAATGTTTGATTACAGGGTCTTCGCAGGGGTTTTTAGGGCTTGGGGTTACAATAAGGTCTGTTTTATGATGGTCATGAAGGGCACAAGCGATTGTCAATAGATCTCCCCGCAGGCTTTGTGGAGAATGAACCACCTTACAGAGTGAATGGAGGCTCGCACATGGGAAGTGAGTAGTGGGAGGTTAAATCCATTGCTTTAACCTGGACCTTTGTTATAGGTCCCTGTGGGGTACAGCTTTGTTTGCTGTAATCTATGGGTGTGGCTTTTCCTCTGGTTATCATTAAAGGGCTTTTTGGGGATAAAAGGCTGGCATGAGTAAAATTATTACAGTCAGAATGAGGGTTGCTGATTCCCTGACTGAAGAGAATGAATGAACCAGTTTGATTTTGGACGCAATTTGGCAGCTTTGGTTACCTGTCTAATTGACATCAGTTTCAAAATTGCAATGGTGCTGTGGTGATTTGAACTCAACTTGGAGTTACGAAACCAATATCCTAACAACTATACTAGTACACTTGGTAAAGACTACTTCCATCAAACACAATGCACCAAGCCCCTACACATCTTCAGGGATTTTTTGATATATCAGCCTGGGAGCATGACATGGTGGCACATTGGTAGCACTGCTGCCTCACAATGCCAGGGAGCCTGGTTCAATTCCAACCTCGGATGATTGTCTGTGTGGGGTTTGTACATTCTCCATGTGGGTTTCCTCTAGGTACTCTGGTTTTACTCTCACACTTCAAAGATGTGAAGATTAGGTTAATTGGCCATGGTTAATTGCTGCTTATTGTCAGGGGACTAGCTAGGTCAATACATGGGGTTAAGGGGAAAGGGTCTGATGGGATTGATGGGCCTCCGGTGCTGTAGGGATTCTATGATTCCATAAAACAGTGGGGCTGTCAACATTACCTGTTATCTCCAGCCATGAACACTTCACACAAAATGTACAACACTGACAAGTAATTTTAAACATATATCTATTGCTTTTCTTGGGTTAATTGTGGGCTCTCTGTTTTAGCTCTGACACAAGCCTAGGTGGGCTATGTGTCAAACTGGCTCTAGTTCAGGTCAGTGCTTATCTCCAGTTAAATGAAATCAGGGAGCTAAAGGCTTCTTGTTTGCCAGAATTATAGTAATCTTGACAGGAAGCCTGAGGTGGTGACCTACTTCTCTATAGACTGTCTTGCTCTGGTAAGTGAAGAATAAGCAGGAGCCTCAGCACATCGCTCACCAGTCATTTCAATAAGCAAAGCACATTGCATTCTTTCAGCTGTAATGACACGTAAACAGGATATTTATTGAATATCAGCATACTCTTTGTGAGGTCTATTACTATAAATACATCAAAATCCGCAGAGACCCAACCACAAATATAATGGTAGGTTAACAAGTATCATTACATTATGCATCATTGTATGATAAGTCAAAACAGCTGGGAACGGAGACAGCATTGGAGGAATATAGAGAGAGTAGAAGGGAGCTCAAACGGGGAGTTAGAAGGGCAAAAAGGAGGCATGAAACGGTTTTGGTGGATAGGATTAAGGAAAATCCAAAGGCTTTTTACTCCTATGTGAGGAATAAAAGGGTGGTTAGAGGTAAAATTGGACCTCTTAGGGACAGAGGAGGGGAACTATGCTTAGAGCCCAAGGAAATGGGGGAGGCCCTGAATGAATACTTTGCATCGGTATTCACGAAAGAGAGGGGTTTGTTAACTGCTCCTGTCCCTGAGGGAGCTGTAGACCAGTTGAGGGAAATATCCTACCAAGGGAGGAAGTGTTAGAGCTTCTAGGTAGCATTAAAACTGATAAATCTCCGGGGTCTGATGGCATTTATCCCAGGTTGCTTAGGGAGGCGCAAAGTGAAATTGCTGGGCCTCTGACGCAAATCTTTGTCTCTTCTTTGGACACAAGTGAGGTCCCAGAGAACTGGAGAATAGCTTATGTTGTACCGTTGTTTAAAAAGGGTAGTAGGGATAATCCTGGAAATTATAGGCCGGTGAGTTTGACGTCAGTGGTAGGGAAGCTGTTGGAGGGGATTCTTAGAGATAGGATGTATAGACACTTAGAGCGTTGCGATCTGATTAGGGATACGCAGCATGGATTTGTTAAGGGGAGGTTGAGCCTTACAAATCTGGTAGAATTTTTTGAGGAGGTGACGAAAACGGTCGACGAAGGGCGAGCCGTTGATGTCGTCTATATGGATTTTAGTAAGGCGTTTGACAAAGTCCCTCATGGGAGGTTAGTTGAGAAGGTCAAGGCTCATGGGATACAAGGACAGGTAGCTAGATGAATAAGTAACTGGCTTGGTAATAGGAGACAGAGAGTAATAGTGGAAGGGTGTTTCTCTAGCTGGAGGTCGGTCACTAGTGGTGTGCCACGGGGCTCGGTACTGGGACCTCTTCTATTTGTAATATATATAAATGACTTGGAAGAGGGAGTAAATGGAGTGATCAGCAAGTTTGCAGACGATACAAAGATGGCTGGACTTGCGGATAGTGAGGAGCATTGTCAGGCGATGCAGCAGGACATAAATAGGCTGGTAGCTTGGGCAGATAGATGGCAGATGGAATTCAATCCTGATAAATGTGAGGTGATGAATTTCGGGAGAAAGAATGTAAGGGGGAGGTATATGATAAAGGGTAGACCTATTAAGAGTATAGAAACGCAGAGGACCTGGGGGTGCAGGTGAACAAGTCTCTGAAGGTGGCAGAGCAAGTGGAGAAGGTTGTGAAGAAAGCATATGGTATGCTAACCTTTATAGGAAGGGGTATAGAGTACAAGAGCTGGCCTTTAATGTTGCAGTTGTATAAAACGTTGGTTAGACCTCATCTGGAATACTGCGTCTAGTTCTGGTGGCCTTCCTACCAGAAGGATGTGGGGACTCTGGAGAGAGTGCAGAGGAGGTTTACCAGGATGCTGCCTGGTATGGAAGGTCTGAGTTACGAGGAGAGTTAGGCAAATTGGGACTGTTTTCCTTAGAAAGACGTAGACTTAGAGGAGATCTAATAGAGGTGTACAAGATTATGAGGGGTATAGATAGAGTAAACAGGGTTAAGCTTTTTCCTAGGATGGAATCAAATAGCACGAGGGGTCACGGGCTTAGGGTGAGGGGGGTAAGGTATAATTTGGATGCTAGAGGGAGTTTTTTCACACAGAGTGGGGGGTATGGAATGCGCTGCCAACTAAAGTGGTGGAGGCAGGCACTCTGGAGTTATTTAAGAAATACTTAGATGGGCACATGAACAGAATGGAATGGAGGGGTATAGAAAACTGATTTCAAATAGGGATCATGAGCCTTGGGAGTCCCTGGGAAGTGTGTAAATAGATGATGATATTGATGTACTTGTTTTATCCTACAGGTGCTTTGGTCCACCTTGTTGTCTAACGAGGGGCATACACGCGATGGGTCGTGAGAGAGCTGCTCTTGGATTTTTTTTCGAGAGTATCCTAGTGCTTCACGTCGTTAGTGTACGCTTGACCTGGACCATTTGATGGGCAACATGACAGCTCAGTGACTATCGCTGTGCTTTGCAGATACATGGATTTGGGCCTGTGTCTGTGGGAGTTTGCGCATTCTCCTCGTGCTTGCGTGGGTTTTCTCCGGGTGCTCCGGTTTCCTCCCACATCCCAAAGATGTGCTCTTAGGCTAATTGGCAGAACAAATTCTCCCTAAATTGTCTCAAATTTGGTTTCAATCCATAGATCTATAAACATAGATAGGGATCACAGGTAGAGGTGGGAACATCAGGGTAGCAGTACGGACTCAT
Source organism: Sphyrna mokarran (assembly GCA_024679065.1). Classification (NCBI taxonomy): domain Eukaryota; kingdom Metazoa; phylum Chordata; class Chondrichthyes; order Carcharhiniformes; family Carcharhinidae; genus Sphyrna; species Sphyrna mokarran. Next base: position 43,323,332 of record JAGIQG010000015.1, read on the forward strand.
TGGGCCGAAGGGCCTGTTTCCTGTGCTGTTTTATTCTTTGTCTTTTGTTCTTTGTTCATTTATGAACCTATTGACAGCCTCAGTGCTAACAAGAATATCAAAGCTCTAACAGTGTGAAGTATTGCTTCTTTATAAATTGAAAAGGTATTTAATTTGTACTATGAGTTGTTACGTAGTTTGTAAAAAATGCAAATCTGTAATGTAATTATAAAATTCTACATGTATATACATTGGGTGTGGGATTTTACCACTTCTTTATGCCTGTTTTGCGGCAGAGAAATGCCATAAAATCAGGTGTAAAGCAGATAGCACGAATACTGCTGGTTTTCGTGACTGGTGCAATTTTACAACATCTGATTTCAGTGCAGTCTGCCTTTCGCTGGAAATGAACGATAGGCTGATTAATTTATTAAAATTGTGGTTTGCGTGTATTTAGTAAGCCCAATGCTCAATCATTTGGGCTTGCTTGCCTTTATGGCCTTAGAACATGGAACATAGAACATTACAGCGCAGTACATCTCCTATGGCTCTCGATATTGCGCCAACCTGTGAGACCAATTTAAAGCCCATCTATTATTTCAATATCATTCATACGTTTATCCAATGACCATTTAAATGCCCTTAATATTGGTGAATCCACTACTCTAGCAGGCAGGGCATTCCAATGCTTACAATTCTCTCAGTAAAGAAGGTTCCCTCCAGCAAGGAAAATGCCTGCTCCCCATGAATGAGGAAAATTGAATTGGCCACACTGGTGGACCTGGAAGCCGCTGAGGCCCCCCTTTCTCAGGGAGACCAAGGACAAGGTATAGGTGCTCCTTGGGCAGTGCCATTCTGGCAGTGCCATCCTAGCACCAAGATAATGCCCACTGGGCACCTGGGCAATGGCACAGTAGTGGGGCTTGTGTATGGGCAGAGCTTGTGAGGTCAGTGCCGAAGATAAGGCAATGGGTGGGCGAGGGAGAGTGGCAAGGCCCCAACTGTTAGGAGAGGGGAGCGGGGCTATGATTAGTGGGAGATGGAAGAGGTCTGTGATTGGTCTGTGCAGCAGGGGGGGTAGTGGTTTAGGCTGCTGACAATTCTCTTCCTGTCTGTCAGGCCCCTGCTACTGCTAATGCACATGTGCAACATCAAAGGTCTGCATGTGCGCAATATGTCCCTCTATCGGCTATGTAGCAGGTTGGGACCTGCCCACTGGCTTTGTAGTGAGAAATGGATTGGACCAAAATTTTTAAAATAAAGTGTATAAAATTTGAGCTGAAAATGTGGCAAAAAAGGGAGATGGAACTCTCCCAGTTTCACACCCACCTGACACTTAGAAAAAATCTCGTAAAATTCTACCTTTAGAGTTACTTATTCCAACACCTCAATTTTACTCCACCACTGGACAGGTTTTTTAGATGGGTAAGATTCGTGTGAAAATGTTTGCATGTGATTTCCTCTGGGCTCCCACCCACCCTGGTGCAATTTTACAATGAGAGTGGCAGGGCTTTGGGCGGGGGGCCTGTCTTTTCCATAATTACGGGTGTTGAGTGGTCATTTAATGGTCACCTGAGGGCCTTTTCCTCCCTGCCTCAATTTTCCTGCAGCAGACATTAGGTAACTCGGAATAGGAAATAAAAAAACTTCACATCCTCAATGTCAGATGGGAAGGGAGGGAGATGTCTCCAATAAAAGCCTCCTTGTACCTAGGATGGCCTCTCTTCAGACACTGGACATCTCCAGTCCTTTCTCAGCCCCTCTTCCTAGTCTCTGATAACAAAATTTACTCCCCTCCCCCAGGCATCCTCACCACCATCCCCACCCCCCCACCCCCCCGAAAGGTCTGTCACTTACCTTTACACTGGCTCCCTGCACTTAGTCTCAACCATGATGACACAGTGCCTCTTGTAACTGTAGTGCCTGGATGGGCTGCAGAGCTGCTAGCCAAACTGATTGGCTGATCGTCTCCAAAGTGAGACTTCTTTCTAAATGCAGACAAAAGTCCCGCTTGTTGCCAAGCAACATTTATTCTGGCATAAGTTGACAGCAGGCCTGTCAGGGTTGGTGAGGATACCTTCTCCGCCAGCTCTTCAGATAGCGAGTATTGAGACCATGCCATGCCGAAAGTTCAGGCCGAAGTAAACATGAACAAGCAATTAAATCATAGCTGGGATTTTCCAGCCATGCTCATCCCAAGGCCAGAAAATCCCGCCTGAGGTCAATGGACCTTTGCATGGTCCGCCCCTGACCATTACAATTCTTATGGTGGGTGAGAGGGAGAAATTCCACCCCATGTCTTTCAGCACCGTGGGACATTTTAAAGAGCTTCTCAGCTAATTAAGTACTTTGAAAATGTAATCACTGTTGCAACATGGACACATGCAGCAGCCAGTTGGTACCTGGCATGGGGCACAGACAGCAAGATGAAATGGCTGGATAATCTATTTAAGTGATGGTAGTTGATAGATACATTTTGGCCAGGGCATAACTCTCCTGTTATGCAATCATTTATATCCATCTGACCTAACAGATGGGCATCTTCTTTTATTGTTTCATCCAACTGGACATCAATTGTTTATTACTTCAATGAAGCATTATGCTTGATAATATCCTCAATTAAAATGCCAATTAACCTCATGACCTTCTGACTCAGAATAGGTGGCTACAATTGAATCAAGATTCTAGCAGTATTCAAGGAATAATGTTTCCTGTTGTTACATTAACAGAAACAAGGATAAGGCTATGCAAACAGATTCACAACAGCATTTCACAATTAAAATATAATCAGGTAATTGGATAATTTACATTATGGTGGTAATGTACAGGACTGAATTCTACCCTCTCTCCCATTGGCATTTTCAAATGAGGGGTGGCTCAGAAAATGCAGCACGTGGCTTGTCCACAACCATTCAGCCTGCCCTGTACCTGACTCTCTTTTCATTGAGAGGTTGTCGTGGCCTTGATCGTATTAAGGCCTATAGGTGCCACATTCAACACCCACCAGTCATTTACCAGGGATAGGCTCACACTACAGCACCAGTACCCCATTATTCGACAATTATGCAATATATTAAGCATAACTGTTGCACACATTCTAAGTGCTATTTTTAGTTTGTTTGGTGTGCTGAGGGAGATTATTACAGATAACAGTCTGCAAGTTATTGATGAGTAATTTCAGAATATGTGTACGTTGACTATGGGAATAATGTCACAATACTTAATTTTCCTCATTGTTCTCAATCTAACAGTTTAGCTTAATGAGTGATTTTCATGGTGAAACCCCTAATTCTCAAATCTAAACAGCTCAAACAAAATCTACACATTGCAATTTTACCTCTGCGAGACACCTTTAAGTGCAACTATTCCATTACCAGCAAGTTTATTAATGGAAAATTGGATCACACAAAAACCCAAGGGGCTGGGGAAATACAACATTTCTTACAAAGAGGGAAAGAAATCAAAACATCTTCCTTACAGATGGATTGAGAGAGAAAATATTATTATTGTTGTTTAAATTAAATCCCCATCTGTCCATAATTGTAACCAAACATGAATATATATCGTAAATGGTTATCTTTCTTTAGAAAGCAAGTAAAAGGGAATGTTGTAATATGTTTTTAAGGAATAGTAGCATGCCATTCACTAGAAGGGAAGTGTGTCATGTGATCCTGTTTTAGATTCATTTTTGCTTTTCAGCAGGGCATATTATATAACCATGCTGCTGCTGTCTTCAAGCTTTCTGTCCAAGTATCACACATGATTGATACCTTTATATCACTATAACACAGACAAAATAGGCAACATTCTCGGAGGTGGCTGGAGACCTGAATCAATAGCACCATGATGCAAGCAGCCAATTTACATCATTAAGGTACAATTGGGACGATTTTGCAGTTTGCTTGGATTTTGGAAGCAGTATGTGCATCACTTCAAAGAGGTGGCTTCCCTGCAGTCATCTCAGTCCGAGTTTTCATTCCCCAAAGAGAAGGCCTTGAGAATGAAAGGCAGGCTCCATGAGTCCAGCAATCCATCCAAAATATTCTCTTCTGATTAAACTGACCATTTCCCCTGTAATTTATTAATTTAATTTTATGCCTCTGAAATTTGCTTCATGTTGAGGTGCCTCCTGTGAGAAGCAGTCTCATAGCTGGCAAGTGTAGCCTCTGAACACTCATTTGGTTCCAGTGTTAGGATTCTGAATACTACAGGAAAATTCTGTTTCAGATACAATGAAAGCAACATTGCTATTGGGTCTGAAACAAAAATGGACAACATTTAAGAAGTTATTTTCAGCTGCACTATCAATGACTTTTCCCTCTATCATAATGTCAGAAGTGGAGATGTTCATTGATGATCAACATATTCACATAAACAGATCAACAAGATTGGGACAACATTTGGAACACAGAACAAAGAAAATTAAGGCACAAGAACAGGCCCTTTGGCTCTCCAAGCCTGCACCAATCATGCTAAAATTCCCTAGCCTTCCAGGCACCATATCCCTCTATTCTCATTTTACTCATGTATTTGTCAAGATGTTCCTTAAAAGTCACTACCGTATCCGCTTCCACTAACTTCCCCGGCTCCTCCATCCTCTGTGTAAAAAAATCTGCCTTGTACATCTCCTTTAAGCTTTGTCCCTCACACTTTAAACCTGTGCCCCCTTGTAATTGACGCTTCTTCCCTGAGGAAAAGCTTCTGACTATCCACTCTGTCCATGCCTCTCATAATCTTGTCAGCTTCTATCAGATCGCTCCTCAACCTCTGTCATTTTAATAGAACAAACCAAGTTTCTCCAACCTCTTCACATAGCTGATGCCCTCTATACCAGGCAGCATCCTGGCAAATCTTTTCTGTACCCTCTCCAAAGCCTCCACATATTTCTGGTTGTGTGGCGAACAAAATTGAACATTATATTCCAAGTGTGGCCTAACTAAAGTTTTATAAATCTGCAACATGATTTGCCAATTTTTAAACTCAATGCTCCGGCTATGAAAATAAGCATGCCATATGTCTTCTTGACTACCTTCTCCACCTGTATTTCCACTTTCAGTGGCTTGTACACCCAGATTGCTTTGCCTATCAATACATTTAAGGTTATTGCCATTTATTATATATTTCCTCTCTATTAGACTTTTCAAAATACATTATCTCACATTTGTCTGGATTAAACTCCATTTGCCATCTCTCTGCCCAAATCTCCAACCGATCCAGATCCTGCTGTATCCTTTGATATTCCTCATTTCTATCTGCAAATCCATCCACCTTTATATGGTATACATTGCTGCACCAACTGACGCTTCAGGGCAGAAGTGTCAGTTACAAGAGGGTACAGGTTTAAGGTGCTAGGGACAAAGCAATGTGTACCATATAAAAGATGCCGTGCAGCAACTCATCAAGATTCCCTTGACAAGACCTTCCAAATCCACTATCTCAACCATTTAGAAGGACAGGGGCAGCAGACACATGGAAGTTTTCCTCCAAGCCATACACCATCCTGACTTGAAAATATATTGCCATTAATTCACAGTTGCTGGGTCAACATTCTGGAAATGTGCCTCTAACAGCAGTTTGCTTGTACATACACCACATGGGCTGCCACAAGAAGGCAGCTCAGCACCATCTACTCAAAGGAAATTAGGAATGGGTAATAATGTTGGCTTTGTAGAGATATTCACATCCCATGAAGGAATTAAAAAATGACTTTCTAATAACATAATCCTACTTTTGCTCTGACGAAATGGCAGTTCTCAGAGCAGGGAGAGAAGAATAATTTTCTTGAGGGCACGAGGTCAAATTATTAATTGCAATCACTTTATACAATATTTGTTAATGACATTTGAAAGTTGTAAAAAAAAGCTATCACAAGTATGTTATACATATTGGAGTGAAATATACTTTAAATTTATGAACCAAATTAAATGCAGTGTGGAATCTCTTACACTTTCTCATTTTTCACTTTCTGTTAGCCCATGACATTTAATGCACTAAAATATGCAACATCCTACCAGAAGCAACCAATGTGATGGTGATTGTTCCTGAAATCCTGACTTCGCTCTGCTGCAAATTTAGCTAGTGTGTGTTTTTAATATTTTAATCTGTCAATGTGTTTTCCAAAAGAAGCTCTGAAGCAATCAGACATCATGAAAAATGTAAAATGTTACGCAACATTTTGAATTAAAAACATCTAATGACATTTCAAGTTATTTCAATTCTTTTCCAACAGCTTAGTATGGGGAGTTCATTTCTCACTGACCTCTTTAGCATTTCAGTGGCTTAATTAAGTACATTTCTATTAAAAAGGGCAACTTAGTAACAGCAGTGTATATCATATAAAAGATACCATTCAGCAACTTACCAAGGCTCCTAAATAGCAGATAAAATCTACCTCACAGTGGGACAGTGGTGAACACTGCTGCCTCATAGTGTCAGGGATCTGGATTCTATTCCTGGCTTGGATCACTGTCGGTTCAGAGTTTGCAAGTTTTCCAAATGTCTGTGTGGGCTTCTTCCGAGTGCTCTGGTTTCCTCCCACAGTCTTAAAGATATGCTGGCTAGGTGCATTGGCCGTGCTAACGTATCCCTCTGTGTATCGAACAGGGCTTATGGGAGTGGGGCCTGATGGGACAGGGCCTCGGGGGCAGGGGGGTGGGGGGGAGGGTGGGCGCAATCGGTAGGCCTGGTGAATCCTTCCTCTTTGCAGTCGGAATTGGTGGAGGAAGGGGATCGGCAATGGGTCAGAAGAGTGTTGAGACTATGGCGGGTTACTGTGGGAATTGGGTGGAGGCTGGAAATCATGGCAGTCCTGGAGGTGGGGGGTTCGGGGCTGTGCCCAGGCATGGTTAGGGGGCCAGCAATCATGCCGTGGGAGCATGGAGAATCAGCATGTTGGAGGTCATGGCCAGCTCAATCGCTATCCATGCAGGGCCACTATGCACACACCAATCTCGGCACTGACAGATTGGCGCATGCGCAGTGGCCTGCTTACTGCACTGATTTCAAACTCTACAGTGGAAATTTCAGTTTCTAAGTCTAAAGAGGAACTCCTTGTTCGGTTAAAATGATTTAAGGTCTTCCCACCAATGCTTGAGCAATAGGAGATTAATGCAGAAAACATAACTTTTTCATCATGTTTAAATCTAATGATTACATTTTCAGCACTTATATTTTTGTTCAATAATCCAAACACTCTTTCTATAAGATGGAGATGTTGGCATTGGATTGGGGTGAGCACAGTAAGAAGTCTCACAATACCAGGTGACACAAGTCACACAACTCCAGCCTACTGAAACCTAATGATATTCACCCCAGTGGTCTTGGCAGTGCACAAAGTGTAAAAGATTCTTTTTTGAACTCCCATTGAAGAAAACAGTGTTAATACTCCAGTTTTCACACGACATTCATGGTTCTACCTTCGTCTTTTTAACATTTAGAATACCTAAAGTTTACCATTATTTTTGATAATTGTCTTAATTCTTATCTTAACAAACCTCACCTATTTGCTCTCTGCATTGCCATGATTTACACTTTTCATTCTGACACTTGAATTATTGAAAAATAAATACTTAACATTTATTGACATTCAAATTCTCACTCTTGAAATACTCCCAGTTGAGGTTATCTACTGCATGAATACTTCATAACAGTTCACCACTTTTCCAATTAGATCTGCACCACATAATATAATTAAGTCCTTTTCAAACTACATCATTTTTAGTGACCAACCACTGGATTAGTTCTGTCACATAGATTCATTCTAATATGTTAACTAGTCAGAGACTATAAAATTCCAAACTTAATTAACTTGATAAAAGCCAACTTCTCATAAGGTACTCACATCAATTACGTTTTCAGAAGCTAAATCTAACCAAAGAGGCAGTCTTGTCTGACATCAACATTCTGCAAGAAGCTGCTTTGGTATTCTTATCAATTTTATCAATAAAATCAATTGGATTTTAGTAAGGCATTTGACAAAGTCCCTCATGAGAGATTAGTCGAGAAGGTCAAGGCAAATGGGATACAAGGACAGGTAGTTAGATGGATAAGTAACTGGCTTGGTAATAGGAGACAGAGAGTAATAGTGGAAGGGTGTTGCTCTAGCTAGAGGTTGGTCACTAGTGGTGTGCCGCAGGGCTCGGTACTGGGACCTCTTCTGTTTGTAATATATATAAATGACTTGGAAGAGGGAGTAAGTGGAGTGATCAGCAAGTTTGCAGATGATACAAAGATGGCTGGACTTGGGGATAGTGAGTAGCATTGTCAGGCGATGCAGCAGGACATAGATAGGCTGGTAGCTTGGGCAGATAGATGGCAGATGGAATTCAATCCTGATAAATGTGAGGTGATGCATTTCGGAAGAAAGAATGTAAGGGGGAGGTATATGATAAAGGGTAGACCTATTAAGAGTATAGAAATGCAGAGGAACCTGGGGGTGCAGGTGAACAAGTCTCTGAAGGTGGCAGAGCAAGTGGAGAAGGTTGTGAAGAAAGCATATAGTATGCTAGCCTTTATAGGAAGGGTATAGAGTACAAGAGCTGGCCTTTAATGTTGCAGTTGTATAAAACGCTGGTTAGACCTCATTTGGAATACTATGTCCAGTTCTGGTCGCCTTACTACCGGAAGGACGTGGAGACTCTGGAGAGAGTGCAGAGAAGGTTTACCAGGATGCTGCCTGGTATGGAAGGTCTGAGTTATGAGGAGAGGTTAGGCAAATTGGAACTGTTTTCCTTAGAAAGATGTAGACTTAGAGGAGATCTAATAGAGGTGTACAAGATTTTGAAGGGGATTGATAGAGTAAACAGGGTTAAGCTTTTTCATAGGATGGACTCGAATAGCACGAGGGGTCACGGGCTTAAGGTGAGGGGGGTAAAGTATAATTTGGATGCTAGAGGGAGATTTTTCACACAGAGGGTGGTGGGGGTATGGAATGCGCTGCCAAGTAAAGTGGTGGAGGCAGGTACTCTGGAGTTATTTAAGAAATACTTAGATGGGCACATGAACAGAATGGGAATGGAGGGGTATGGAAAACTGATTTAAAATAGGGATCATGAGCCTTGGGAGTCCCTGGGAAGTGTGTAAATAGATGATGATATTGATGTATTTGTTTTTATCCTACAGGTGCTTTCGTCCACCTTATTGTCTAACGAGGGGCATACACGCGATGGGTCGTGAGAGGGTTGCTCTTGGATCTTTTTCAAGAGTATTCTACTGCTTCACGTTGTTAGTGTGCGCTTGACCTGGACCATCTGATGGGCAACACGACAGCTCATTGACTATCGCTGTGCTGTGCAGATACATGGATTTGGGCCTGTGTCTGTGGGAGTTTCCTCATTCTCCCTGTGCTTGCGTGGGTTTTCTCCGGGAGCTCCGATTTCCTCCCACATCCCAAAGATGTGCTCTTAGGCTAATTGGCAAAACAAATTCTCCCTGAATTGTCTCAAATTTGGTTTTTAATCCATAGATCTATAAACATGGACAGGGATCGCGGGTAGAGATGGGAACATTGGGGTGGCGGCGCGGGCTGGTTGGGCCGAAGGGCCTGTCTCCCGTGCTGTTTTGTTCTTTGTTCTTTGTTCAATTCATTTCAAGTTATCTGAACAATTATTCATAAGTTGATAACTTTGACATCACTACGCTCACCTATCACCTGTTCTTTAATAAAAAAAAATCAGCTGATTGCTTTTGTTGTATGTTGGTGTTCTCCAATGGTTTTTTGTGTTGCCTTAGTTGGTTCTGGGACCACATGGGTGCCTTGGTCAGCTGGTCCGCTGTTCCTTTCAGCTTTCCCAGAATGCAGTTTGGAAGGGCCATTTGACTATCAATGCCATGATTATCAAATACATTACACTGAGTTGACCCTCATTGAAAGAATGTTTGGAACATTGAACACAATTTTAAGTGCTCAAAATTTAATCATTTGAAGCAGATATTATGACAAGGTTTTCTTTTCTGCATTTATTTTCCATTATTCAAGCATTGGTGGGAGAACCTTAATCCATTTTGACTCAAAGAGGAGTTCCACATTAATTTTGTTAACTTACATTGTATACTTAAAAGCCTCCTCATGATCACCTTATACTTTCTCCCCACTTTGTGTTTCTATCTCTCTTCCCAGTTTATGTTTTTCTTGTCATTCTGTTTCCAATTTGTTCTTCCCTACAACACCCTCTTCCCCCACCTTCTGTTTGTGTGGCTCTCTATAAAATAGAGCAATAGCGTGGCAAACTATAAAATAGCCTGAGTCAGACTTCACCCTGAATCAGAAACTATGACCCTCCACCACCGTTTGAGCCACAGTGAAGGCTGCAGTGTTAAGTTTCTATGATAACAGCAATTATAGGATTATTCTTACAGAATTAAGGGTTATGATGAGCAGGCGGGTCTGTGGAGCTGAGTCTACGAAAATTGAGCCATGATCTTATTGAATGGTGGAGCAGGCTTGAGGGGCCAGATAGCCTACTCCTGCTTCTAGTTCTTATGCTCTTATTATGTTCTTATACCTAATACATACTTTCCTTGACAGAAGTCTGGCTATTTTATAGTTTGAGATTTATGGGTCACTGCAGCCCTATCCCCATTACCGTGGCATCAGTTATTGTCTTTCTTTTTTTTTGCTTGATTTGACAAAAGCATTTCAACGTCTTTTTACAAATCAAAGTGGATTGATTTTATAACCTCCAGCTGCACACTTCATGTAAATTTATTATTATTCTACTATGAGTCACTCATAGTAGCAGCGCTCCAAATGCTCATGATTCCAAACAAACCTGTTGGACTTTAACCTGGTGTTGTGAGACGTCTTACAATGTCCATCTGAGTCCAATGCCGCATCTCCACTTCTTAAATTTACAGCTAAAGAGTAGCCAAGGTCACTTATTGTTTGGCCACTCCAGTCTCTTTTAGCTATAAGGACTTCTTTTTGCATTTTTTTGGAATCAAAGGATTGAAGTGGTTACAACACAAAAGGGGTCTATTCATTCTAACATGTCCATGTTAGATCTCTACAACAACAACTCAGCTAAGCTCTCTAACTTGACATTTCCCAATAGCTTGGAAAACGTCTCTCCTCAGATTATTGTACAATTCCCTTTTGAAAGCCGCAATTGAATCTGCATTCACCATTTCTCAGAGTGTGCAGTCCAAATCCCAACAATTCAGTGTATAAAAACATTTTTCTTTACATTGAATTTGGTTATTTTATTGTTTACACCAAACACTGTCCTCTCTATCAATTTGGACAGCTTCTCTCAATCTATTTTGTCTTGATTTTTCATGATTTTTAACATTTCTATCAAATCTCTGCTGATGCTACAGTTAAGAAAACCCACCAATGCCTTTACTTTCTCAGGAGGTTAAGGAAATTTGACATGTCCGCTACAACTCTCAGAACTTTTACAGATACACCATAGAAAGCATCTTACTTGTTGTATCACAGAATAGTATGGCTCTTGTTCTGTCCAAGACTGCAAGAAACTACAAAGAATGAAACTCAGTCCATCATGCAAACTGGCCTTCCATCCATTGACTCTGTCTACATTTTCAGCTGCCTCAGAAAAGCAACCAGTGTAATTAAGGACCCCATGCAGCCTTGACATACTCTCTTCTACCTTCCTCCATTGGGAAAAAAATACAAAAGTCTGAGGATACATACCAAATGACTCAAGAACAGCTTCTTCCCTGCTGCCATCAGACCTTTCTCAAAACCCTAGCTGTGGCTGTAACACTTCATTCTGGACTCTCTCTTTTCCTGTCTTATGTGTGGTATGCTTTTTCTGTATAGCACATAATAAACAATATTTTTCACTGCATACTAATACGTGATAATAATAAATCAAATCAAAGTCATGATTGCATGAAACTTGACTCTAAATGGTGGGGGTATTGCCATGAAGAATATACCAGTTGATGGTTACTGACAGATAACTGCCAACTAACTCTGACAGCCACCCTGAAGTCTGATCAGTTTCACTGCCTCCTCCTCTGCGGCTGTGAGTGTTCCTGTGTCAGGCACTTCTCCACTCACTGTCTGCTTGTCTACCTGTTGTTTGGTATTATGTTCCATTTCCTCCATCAAATGGAAGGGGCAAATGTGTCTCAGGTCAATGGATAGCTAACCCCGTTATCATCATACTTGCCTCTGACAGATAATGGGGTCACCTGAATATCCCATCAACACTCTTGTCAGGGTCCTCATTCACATTAAAAACTTAAGAAAGAAATTGAAGTATCATTACGATCTGAAATAATGAGAATAATTGAATAATGAGAAATTAGGATTTCACATTTTTAAAATATTACTTTAATAAATGATTAAAAACCAATATTAATTAAATGGTATTTTACTTTTGTAGACAACTTAAAGTTCAAATTTTTAAAGAAGTACATTCCCTTTTCAGATTATCATGTATTGCACACTTAGTACAATTACAGTCCTTATCGCAAACAATTTATATTTGCTCCCTGCTCTCAATAGCTTCCTGTATTCCTGTTTTGTTGACTGGTAACTTTGACTGACCATCTCCAGACACTTCTGTTTTTGGAGAGTTTCTGAAATATCCCATAGCTGTGACGCCAACTCCAATAATTATTTTTCCCTTTGGCTATACCAGGACTAATTCCCTGGAATGGTTTGATGGCTGTAAGATGTGTCACTTTGACTAGAGACTGTCTCTCTCTCTCTTGTACTCTGCAAATGAGGTAAGTTGCAAAGCAAAGCAGTCTAAGATGATCATTTTAGGCTATTAAACCGGTAACATGGAATGAACAGTATTACAAAAACTGAAAATTCTGGAAATACTCAACAGATCTGTCAGCATAGGTGGAGAGACAAAAAGATTCAACATTTCAGGTATTTGACACTTAATCAGAAATGGGAAAAGTTAGAAATGTGCCACTGTGCACCATACTGCCCACATTTAGGTTGAAAACAGAGAGATGCTGGTGGTGATTTTTAACTTAAAATGTCCTGTGCTGCTATAATTATAGGTAGGGCACGATCTGCCTAGATGTTTCTCAGCATTTTAGACCAGACACAGAGGCTATAATGCTCCTTACAGATGGGGACTGATAAAACTGCAAATAGTGGGAAGCTTCAATTCACTGAAATGATTCGCTCATACACAAACCCCTTAGGTCATAAATAGACATTCCTGCTGATGAGCAGCCATTTTGGTTGAATTGAATTGGGGCAGGTGTGTCATTTGCGTATTGTTTTGGAATTTAAAGGGTGTTTACAAGTCCCTCCTCAAAGCTCAATTGGTTTTGACTGACAATTATTTCCAAGCCCTTCATCAAAAAAGAGTTGTGGCTCTGATGGGCTGGAACACTCCGAGTTGACAGCTTGGGTGGCCAGAGATTTCATCTCGCTGACTGATACCGACAGTTTTCAGTCACAGAGAGAGAGAAGGAGGCAAAGAATGAACAAAAAGGCAGCCAGTGTGTTAGCAACATGCAGACGTCAGCTCTAAAGCTGATTGTTCAAAGCCCAGTGCCACCCTGACATGCCAAATCAGGTTAGTTTAAAAGTTGTGATACGGTTGAAGATTCATGCTTTGACAGATAGTAAGCTGTTCTATTCTTATTTTCCATGCTGAAAATTGTAGAAAATCTACATTCTCATGCAATAAACTGTATACTATTTATTTGATCCAATTTGTAGGAATGCAATGCACTTACTGGTTGAAGGCTGCATTTTAAATTAATCCTGTATGCTCTCTGTAAAGAGAGAAAATTCATGTGATGAAGAATAGCATAATGGTCCTGTGTGAAAATGACTGCTTTTCCAGATATTGGAAGAAATAAGGTGTGCAGCAGAACATTGTGGATGCGAGTGATTTTTGGTGGGATTTTCTGGCCAAGCTTGACCCAAAACTGGAAAATCCTATCTGAGGTCAATGGGCCTTTGCATGATCCAAGCCCGCACCTGCTACAATTCCTGTGGTGGGCAGGACTGGAAAACTCCCCTCATAAACTGAAAATGCTGCAAATATATGGCAGGTCTGGCAGTATGCGTGGAGAAAGAAACAGAGTTAATGTTTTAGGTCAATTACTTTCCATCCAAAAGTCCTATTTAATTGTGGAGATACAAGTTTAAAGTTTGGCTTTTCATTAAGTGGAGGTCAAAAGGTAAAGCCACAATAGTCCCAGATGACCATAGACTGCTCACTCCATTGAGGGGGAGAGCTGACCGGTGGTGATTTAACCTAACTGAAGTATCACCGTACCTCAGGCTAAGGTAAGGTTGGGAAGACGGGTCTTCAGGAATAACCTTAACCAGGACAGGGATTGAAGCAACACTGTTGGTGCTGCTTGACATCACAGAGCAGCCACCCAGCCAACTGAGTTAACCAACTCTCCAATGGTAGGTGATAGCCTAAATGCATGTATTCAAATGCATCAGTAAGAAGAAAGCCTTAGATATTTCAGAGTGATAGAAGTACTCTTCCAGCTGAAGATTCTTTTGCTCTACAATTACTGTCTCTGGTTGAAGTAGTTACTGATTATACCACAATTCTAATTGACCTGAGATGAGTTTCCAAAGCTGTACCCTCTTCATCACAAAGACAACCTCCTTTTACAGATTTTCCTCCTGCCTAAGTTTATTTGTAATTGTGAAAGTTGAATGCGGACAGTAAAATTCCTCAGAGGCCTGAAAGCATCCGCAGTGGTAAGGATGGACTATTCTGGAAATTTTGCACTGCTGGACTTTTCCAGATAACTGACCAATCTCCCAACTCACTGTGCACATTTTTGTCTTTCAGGCCACAGATGGCTTACTTGGGTAGGCTTCTTCAATTAATTTATTTTACTATGGAGAACAGACAGCGCCCTGCATCCTGCTCTTCCTTGCCGCATTTCATCCAGGACTGTCTGAAAGTCAGCCTCAGTAAAATTGCATGCTTATCTATTCTGGATCTTAGTTGAGCCCTCTCCATTCCTTGGCTGCTTCTGCCCATTCCTCTAATTAGAAAACTTTCTGTAAAAATCTCACATGGCCATGTATTATAGCTGACCTGGCAGTAGCTATTCAGTTTTTATAAGATGATTTTCATTGCTGTTTCAGCAGCCTGCCACAGCTATCCTAGAGTGTTTAAAGGCAGCACTCTAATGCCAGTGTTTTATGACTTCGCTTGAGCGAGGCTCTCAAAATCCCACCTGAGGCCAACAGGGAATTCTAATTCCGGGACGGGCGTGGTGGTAAAATTCTGGCCTTAATCTCCAACTCTCCCTCTTTAAAGTTGATTTATTAATGTCACAAGTAGACTTACATTATCACTGCAATGAAGTTACTGTGACAATCCCCGAGTCACCACACTCCGGCACCTGTTCGGTACACTGAGGGAGATTAGAATTTCAGCATGGCCAATGCACCAAACCAGCATGTTTTTCAGACTGTGGGAGGAAACCAGAGCATGTGGAGGAAAACCCATGCACTCACAAAGAGAATATGTGGACTCCGCACACAGTGACCCAAGCCAGGAATCGAAACCAGGTTATTGGCGCTGTGAGGCAGCAGTACTAACTATTGGGCCACCCTATCTTACTCTGTATTCCTATGTTCCTTGTGAATTCTTTTCAGTCAATGTCAGTGTGCCAGTGTTGGAGTGGGCCAGCAGCAGAAATCCAGGTTCAGCAGTCTCATATCGAGGTAAACGGTTAGCCATTGTGAATCACCTTGCCAGGGAATAGACCTGGATGAAAGTCATTCTCTGGGGCAGATATTGGTAGCTTCCTCACTTAAGCATTACTTAAACTGTGTACATTGGAAATCCTATGTTATGTGAGGCAATAGATTGAACAAACATAAAGGTCGTGACTGATGCATTTATCGATGCTTGGAAACTGCTGTAATTATGCAATGTGTACTTGTGAAGATTCTGAAAGTCAAATGCTACATATATTTGTGCTGCATTTCCAAATGGATAATATTCCTCTTTTTTTTAGATTTTTTGACACTGAAAAGCAAATAAAGGTCAATGCATGTGATCCCTAGGCACACCTACCATGATAGGAATTAATCCGGAATCTGTGGAAATAACTCACTAAATGACTTATGTCTGATGTGGAGTTGCCGGTATCGGACTGAGGTCAGCACAGTAAATAGTCTCACAACACCAGGTTAAAGTCCAACAGGTTTATTTGGTGGCTCGTACTACCAAATAAACCTGTTGGACTTTAACCTGGTGTTGTGGGACTATTTTAATACACTCGAGTGAGTGCCTTGTTTGAGTCTTTATGTCGCTCGTCGACGGTTTTGTCTACCTCTCGCGGAACCCCACTCAAGGGCCCACTTGATCATGATTAAGGTATGTGCGTTGGAGTTGAAGCTAAGATGTTCTAGCTAGGGAATGTGAGTTGAGGTCAGAGCTAAGGTGTTATAGCTAGGTTATTTACTGTCATCCCTGATCTTTATAGGCCTACTGGTGAGCCATTTGTTGGTACCGAGTGCGTGAGTTACTCCAGCGGGAGAGTGGAAATTTGGGTTACAATTAGGCCGAATTAAGGGAATCCAATTAGGTGACACTTTTGTCGTTGCCAATTAGTCTAGTTAGCACGTTTCTGGGGATGTGGGAGGAAACCGGAGTGCTCGGAGAAAACCTACGCAAGCATGGGGAGAATGTGCAAACTCCCACAGACATTGATCAAGGCCGCAAGTCCGCCCTGGGCCTCTGTAACTGCACAGCCAACAATGCTAATCACTGGGCTGACATGCTGTCCATACATCAGTCCATGGTTAGTATGCACTGCCGGCAGTGAAGTACTGGACAACTCTCAGATCATTACCCAAGAGCCATCCAAGCACGACCCACCGAGTGCATACCCCTTGTCACTGACAAGGTCGACTGTGGCACCTGTGGATGGAATAGGTGTTGTTAGTAACATTTACACATGAAACACATGAAACAACACATGCAAACAGTACAACAAACACCAGTGAGTCCACCATATGCATCCATATGGTCTCCTTGTGGGCTATAAGCCCTGATGTCTGACAAGTGAGTAAAGTTTTACAACACCAATTTTAAATCCAACCTATTTATTTGATAGTAAATTTGCCAGCTTTCGACTCTATGGCCTTTGTCAGGCAAATGCTGACATGTCTGACAAGTGGCCAGCTTGTCTTGCGGTCTTCTAACATCTCTCACCTGTCGATAAAGATCCCCAATAGCTCCAATGTGAGCAACAGGGTGAGCCTTGAGATTTGTTGGGTGAATGAACGGAATCTCTTTATGCCCAGGAAGGCCATGAGGCTGTTGTTCTTTTCCAGCCACTTGCCCCTGGCGCCAACAACAAATCCAAAGTATTGGGGATTCGGGCATCCAGTCAGTTTTCCAATCTCTGGTCCGAGGTGTTGGTACTTCAGGCACTTCTCCGGCCACGCCTTCTCCAAACTGTCACAATTGTCTTCAAACTGCTGTCTCTCTTCCAACTTCTTCTGCTGGGAAAAAAATACTAAAGTCTGAGGTCACGTACCAATCAACTCAAGAACAGTTCTTTCCTGCTGCTGTCAGATTTTTGAATGAATTTATCTTGCATTAAGTTGATCTTTCTCTATATCTTAGCTA
This sequence comes from Sphyrna mokarran, assembly GCA_024679065.1. Lineage (NCBI taxonomy): Eukaryota > Metazoa > Chordata > Chondrichthyes > Carcharhiniformes > Carcharhinidae > Sphyrna > Sphyrna mokarran. Next base: position 43,340,878 of record JAGIQG010000015.1, read on the forward strand.
TGACTGTAACATTACATTCTACACTCTCTCATTTCCTTCTCTATGAATGGTATGTTTTTACTATATAGCGTGCATGAGACGTTACTTTTCATCACATAAAATATATGTGACAATAATAAATCAAATCAATTCAAAGTCAAATCAAAGTTTTGAGACATCGCAACTCTTACTTTCCAGAAGTAAGTGCAGTAAAAATGAGGGTGTGATTTTGCCTCCCCTACGCTGTGCCAATGCCAACTTGGTTTTCTGAAATGGAGGCTTCAGGGAAGAGCCAGTTTTCACAGTCTGTCCTGATAAAACATTGATGGGTAAGACCTTCCTGCAATTAGAGTTAGTTGGAACTGTTCCGATACTAATTAGAAGCTTTGGGCCAATCTCTTTCAGTGAGTGATTACTATCACTTGGGTCTTCTTTTAGAGAAACAGTGTCTGGTTGGAGTTTAATTCCAGATTCCATTCCAATCTTTCTGGCAGATAAATTGATTATTAATGACCTTAGCATCATGTAGCTAACCCCAACTTTGGGAATTGTGGCTAATTGCTGCAGAAGTAGGATTGTCACAAAATAAATAGCAGCATTGTCATTGGTTGAGCAAAAATATTACTGCAGACAGAATTATGCAAGAAAATTTCTTCCAAAATTCATGTGACAATTTCCCCAGTGTTTCAGATATTTGGAATAGCTATTTAATTGCCCATTGAAATTAAATTTTTTCCTGTAAGCCTGAAGACCACATTGGGATGGTTCAACAAAACCATAAGATATAAGAACAGAAGTAGGCCATTCCATTCATTGAGTCTGATCTGTTACTCAGTGAGATCATTACTCATCTGATAATCCTTTCCCACCTTATCCCCATAATCCTTGATGCCATTGCTGATTAAACATTCTCACCTTTATAACTGGAGACCTAAAATGTAAAAGGGAAGAGATTTAAGAGATTTTTATCATAGCACTAGATAGCGCTGAGTTTACATCTGCAGTACAAGCAGACATTAATTGTATGTTAATGGATTGGATGGAATATCCAGCTTGGTTTTCATACAGTATCACATGAACTGTGGCTATTATGCATCAGTGACGGAGGAATTAAATGTTTAAAGTGTTAACAATCAAGTAGGCTGCTTTATCCTGGATAGAACATAGAACATAGATCACTTCAGCACAAACAGGCCCTACAGCCCACAAGTTGTGCTGAACACATCAAAACCTACCCAGCCATAGACCTATCTATAACCCCCAATCCCATTGGATCCCATATACTCATCCAGAAGTCTTTTAAAAGACCCCAGCGAGTTCGCCTCGACCACCACCGACGGCAGCCGATTCCATTCACTCACCACCCTCTGAGTGAAAAACTTTCCCCTAGCATCCCCTCTGTACTTGCTTCCCTGCACCTTAAATCTGTGCCCTCTCGTCGCGACCATTTCAGCCCTGGGAAATAGTCTCTGAGAGTCCACCCTATCTATTCCTCTCAACATCTTGTAAACCTCTATCAGGTCGCCTCTCAACCTTCGTCTCTCCAGGGAGAACAGTCCCAGCTCCCTCAACCTGTCTTCATAAGGCATGCCTCCCAATCCAGGCAACATCCTTGTAAATCTCCTCTGCACCCTTTCAATAGCTTCCACGTCCTTCCTATAGTGAGGCGACCAGAACTGCGCACAGTACTCCAAGTGTGGTCTGACAAGGGTCCTATAAAGCTGCAGCATTACCTCCTGACTCCTGAACTCAATCCCTCGATGAATGAAGGCCAGTACACCGTAAGCTTTCTTAACCACATCCTCCACCTGGGAGGCTGATTTGAGAGTCTTATGGACCTGGACCCCAAGATCCCTCTGCTCTTCCACACAGCTAAGACTCCTACCTTTGATAGTGTACTCATTCATCCCGTTGGATCTGCCAAAATGGACCACAACACATTTATCCGCGTTGAAGTCCATCTGGATGGTGTTGAGCTTCTGGAGTCTCTTGGAGTTGCACCCATTCAGACAAGTGGAGACTATCCTATCGCAATCCTAACTTTTGACTTGTAGATGGTGGCAAGGCTTTGGGTGTCAGGATATAAGTTATTCACCACTGAATTCTCAGCATCTGACCTGTTCTTATAGCAACAAAGAAAAAAGAACAAAGAACAAAGAACAATACAGCACGGGAAACAGGCCTTTCGGCCCAACGAGCCCGCGCTGCCATCCTAACGTCTTAATGACATATAGAGACCAATATAGGGACAATTTGTTACCCAATCAGCCTAAGAGCACATTTTTGGGATGTGGGAGGAAACCGGAGCACCCGGAGAAAACCCACGCAACCACGGGGAGAACGCGCAAACTCCCGCAGACACAGGCCCAAATCCATGTGTCTGCACAGCAACAGCGATAGTCTCTGAGCTGTCATGTTGCCCATCTGATGGTCCAGTTTAAGCATACACTAACGACATGAAGCACTAGGCCACTCCTGAAGTAACATCCAGGAGCAGCCCTTGCACGACCTGCCGAATGCATGCACCTTGTTGGTCAACAAGGTGGACTGAACAGCCTGTGGAAACAATTAAAGTATTTAAACAGTCCTCCTATATCCCTCTATCTGCAGACCGCTCATGTGGCTGTCCAAGAGACCCTTAAACAACCCTAGCGTGCCTGCTCCCACCACCTTACTCGGTAGTGCATTCCACACCCCCACTACCCTTTGTGTGAAAAAATGCCCTCTAATATTAGTCTTATACATAGCCCCCCTCACCTTAAGGCCGTGACCCCTCGTTCTATCTGAATCTAATGGTGGAAAAAGCTTACCACCATTTACTCTATCTATACCCCTCATAATCTTATATACCTCTAATAGATCCCCTCTCAGCCAACGTCTTTCAAGGGAAAACAACCCCAGTGCGTTCAAACTTTCCTCGTAAGACAGCCCTTCCATACCAGGCAGCATCCTGGTAAATCTCCTCTGCACTCTCTCCGGGGACTCCACATCCTTCCGCTAGTACGGCGATCAGAACTGGACGCAGTACTCCAAGTGAGGCCTAACCAACGTTCTATACACTTGCAACATCAAACTCCTACTCTTGTATTCTATACCCTTCCTATGAAGGCTAACATACCATACGCTTTCTTTATCACTTTTTCCACCTGTACTGACACCTTCAGAGACTTGTGAACCTGCACCCCCAGGTCTCTCTGTGTCTCTATACTCCGGATAGTTTTACCTTTTATCCTATAACTCCCCTCTACATTATTCCGGCCAAAATGCATCACCTCGCATTTATCCGGATTAAATTCCATTTGCCATCTATCTGCCCAATCTACCAGCCTATCTATGTCCTGTTGTATTGCCTGGCACTGCTCCTCAGTCCCCGCCAATCCAAGTATCTTAGTGTCATCAGCAAAATTGAGCAAGAAGTCTCACAACACCAGGTTAAAGTCCAATAGGTTTATTTAGTAGCAAATACCACTAGCTTTTGAGGCTCTGTCCCTTTGTCAGGTGGCAAAGGGACAGAACCCCGAAAACTAGTGGCATTTGCTACCAAATAAATTGTTGGACTTTAACTCAGTTTTTTGAGGGTTCTAACTGTGTTTGTCCCAGTCCAACGCCGGCATCTCCACATCTGTTCTTATAGCTACACTATGACTTCAGTATGGTAATGAAATTGAAGATGGTAAGATATAAAGGTATATAAAAGGTTCAGAGAGCTAGGGGATGTTAGGGACCTAGAGGAGTATAAGGTGTGTAGAAGGGAACTTAAAAAGGAAATTAGGAGAGCCAAAAGGGGTCATGAGAAGGCCTTGGCAGGTAAGATTAAGGAGAATCCCAAGGCCTTCTACAAATATGTGAAAAGTAAAAGAATGAAAAGAGAAAAGATAGGGCCTATAAAAGGTGAAGGGGGAAAAGTCTGTGTGAATCCGGAAGAAATGGCAGAGGTGCTTAATGAGCACTTTGCCTCAGTATTCATCGTGGAAAGTGAACTGGGAGATTGCACTGCAGGTTTGAGGCATACGGAAAAGATTGAGTATGTAGATGTTAGGAAAGAGGATGTGTTAGACCTGTTAAATTCTATCAAGATAGACAAGTCGCCGGGACCGGATGGGATGTACCCCAGGTTATTGTGGGAGGTGAGGGAAGTGGTTGCAGAGCCCCTGGCGATGATATTTGCGTCGTCCATGGAAACAGGAGAGGTTCCGGAGGATTGGAGGATTGTGGATGTGGTTCCTATCTTTAAGAAAGGGAACAAGAATATTCCAGGAAATTACCGACCAGTGAGTCTGACTTCAGTGGTTGGTATGCTGATGGAGAGGCTTCTGAGGGATAAGATTTATGAACATTTGGAAAAGTTTAGACTGATCAGAAATAGTCAGCATGGTTTTGTCAAGGGCAGGCCATGCCTTACGAGCCTAGTTGAGTTCTTCGAAAATGTGACTGAACACATTGATGAAGGAAGGGCGGTGGATGTAGTGTACATGGACTTTAGCAAGGCATTTGATAAGGTCCACTATGCAAGGCTTCTGGAGAAGGTGAGGGGGCATGGGATCCAAGGGGCTTTGGCCTCGTGGATCCAGAACTGGCTTGTCGGCAGAAGGCAGAGAGTGGTTGTGGATGGGTTTGTTCTGCATGGAGGTCGGAAACCAGTGGAGTGCCCCAGGGATCTGTTCTGGGACCCCTGTTGTTTGTCATTTTCATAAATGACCTGGAAGAGGAAGTGGAGGGATGGGTTAGTAAGTTCGCCGACGATACAAAGGTCCGTGGTGTTGTGGATGGTCTGGAGGGATGCCAAAAGTTGCAGCGGGACATAGACAGGATGCAAGCCTGGGCAGAGAAGTGGTAGATGGACTTCAATGCAGATAAATGTGTAATGGTCCATTTTGGCAGGAATAATGGGATGAAGGAGTACAATATAAGGGGTAGGAGTCTTAGCTGTGTTGTAGAGCAGAAGGATCTCGGGGTCTGGGTCCATAGGACTCTTAAATCGGCCTCGCAGGTGGAGGAAGTGGTCAAGAAGGCGTACGGTGTACTGGCCTTCATTAATCGAGGAATAGAGTTTAGGAGTCAGGAGGTAATGATGCAGCTGTATAAGACTCTTGTCAGACCCCAGTTGGAGTATTGTGCGCAGTTCTGGTCGCCTCATTATAGGAAGGATGTAGAGGCTATTGAGAGAGTTCAGAGGAGATTTACAAGGATGCTGCCTGGATTGGGAGGCAGGCCTTATGAAGATAGGTTGAGGGAGCTGGGACTCACTGGAGAGACGTAGGTTGAAAGGCGACCTGATAGAGGTTTATAAAATGTTGAGAGGAATAGATAGGGTGAACTCTCAGAGACTATTTTCCCGAGCTGAAATGGTCACTAAGAGAGGACACAGATTTAAGGTGCAGGGAAGCAAATGCAAAGGAGATGTCAGGGGTAGGTTTTTCACTCAGAGGGTGGTGAGTGAGTGGAACCGACTGCTGTCGCAGGTTGTTGAGGCAAACTCACTGGGGCCTTTTAAAAGACTTCTGGATGAGTATATGGAAAAGAATAGAATAGGGGGTTATAGATAGGTCTGTGGATTAGTAGATGTGATCGGCGCAACTCGTGGGCTGAAGGGCCTGTTTGTGCTGTATTGTTCCATGTTCTATGTTCTATGTCTTGTTGGAGATAGTCACTATTTGTCACTTGCATCATAGGAATGTTCCTTATCAGTCCAGTGTTGTCCAGGGCTTGCTGTATTTAGACATGGACTGTCCCAGTGTCTGAGAAATTGCATACAGTATTACATATTGTGCAATACCTCATCACTTCTGACTTTATGCTGGAAAGAAAGTCATTGATGAAGAAACTGAAGATGAAATGATGCTACTGTGCCTTTAAGATTTTTTTAAAAATCATGCTGTCTTTAGTTATAAGCAGTTTTGTTTTTTTTTCATTGTGGCACTGGCTGCCTGATTAGAGATCCTTTTATTACTGCTTAAATCTGGGCTTAACGCGATTTCTAGATGTTTATAACCTTTTGAATTATTGTGGGAATAATGATTGACAGTTCAAGGTCAGGTGGTTCCTTCACAGAGGAATCCAAGGATTCACACTCAGTTTTGGTTAGAAGCTGTTGCCCTCCAGACTGAAAGTAATATTTCTGTGCCCCTCTTCCTGGTGTTAGGAATTCTGCTGCCTGCTATTTAGTTAAAATCTGTTTGGACTGCAGACTGGAAGTAGTCTTTCTCATCTCTGGAGAGAAAGTTTTGCTGTTGGTGGTTTGCTAGCTAAAGACCAACATCTCTACCTCAATGTGTTAGGAATTTCCAGAATGGAGAAGCCAGAGTTTCAATGCTCCAACCGAAGGATTAAGTTCCAGCATCACGTGAGCATTCTTATTTTGGGTGCTGATCCCAAAAAGGGTGTTTGTTGATAGGATTTGTTTTGTTGGAACAGTGCATTTAGCTATTAATATTTATACAATGTCATTTTTTCCTGTTTATAATTGATAAAAGTTATTATTAATTTTCTTTCTATATGTTAAGTGTATTCCTGTATAACTGTAATAAACTTGGTTTGATAAAAGCTCCCTAGTGGGTCATTTGAATCATGCCTGCAATGAAACTTCTCATGTTTACCCTAGCCAAATTTAAAGTGCTAAACATATGATCTAGGTTGACTTCATAATGCACTTTGGAGTTTCTGACTGGATTATAACAATGATTACATCCTGAGAGACTGCTGCAATAGTAGCCTAGAGTGAGATGGTCAATCTCCAACAATCAGAGCCATCTTCCTTTATACTAGCTATGACCTCAACCAACAGGGAATTTTCCCCCGATCCCCATTGATTTAGTTTTGTCAGGGCACCTTGATGTTACATTCAGTCAGATAGCACTTTGCAACAAGGGTCATCACTTTCAGCTCACCTCTGAAGTTCAGCTTATATATATTCATATATCATAAATTCATGCCATTGTCAAGATCATCTATTTCCATCATAACATCAGCAAACCTCTACCCTATCTTAGCTCATCTGCATTTGAAACTCTTAACAATGCTTATATTGCTTCCAAAATTTACTATTGCAATGCACTTCTGGCTTGTCTCCTTGACTCTCTTAAGGAGGACTCTCTTGGGGGGACTCTCTTGAGGTTTCTTGGTTACTTTAGCTGTGCGTGTCTTGTCGTTTCTGCCGCACAGTGAGCTGCGCCTCCACGTCGGTCCCGCCGGGCAACGTCACCGCTCCTCCATCGCGGTGACGGCTAAAGCAGCTGTCCCAGAATCGACGCGGAGTAGTTGTATGTCTGGATGCCCTGTCAGGCTGCAATTACAGACAGGTGGATAGATGGATTGGCTAAGCCGAAAAAAAGGCGTTAAAAAGCCACTCCCGTAACTGTGCGGGTCTTCTGGTTTCTACCCACAGTGAGTCAATCCCTTCCGCGGGAGCCACCTGGTACCGTCTCCTTGGGCGCAAGAGAGGGTATTCCGTGACTGGTCGAGAAACAAATAGCGGGGGCGATGCATGCCAGGTCCATGGCCACTACTTTCGACAACTTGGACTGCTGCCATCCAAGCGTGGTACCGCTGGAGTGGACTGTGGTGTGTATTGTGTAGCTGTGGTACTCTTGGCGTTCTAGACCACAGTGAGTCATCCCTTACCGATGGTCCCGCAGGGAACACAGGCCTTCCAGCTGGCAGGTGAAGGCCTGGAGGAATTTGACTGGCAGAGAACAGCCAACACGCTTCTATGCCTAAACCCGGTAATCGGTCAAAGAAAAAAAGTCTCGACAAGTTCCGGCTTGTCCCGGGGATAGTTGGTGAACCGCTGGCGGATGCGGTCACGGCTGTCTAGGTAGTAGAAGCACCTGCGACCCCCTACCCACACGATTCGGTACAGAGGGTGAGACGAACGAACCGAGCCTGGAGTGACGCGGAGAAGGGACGTAGTGCCCCGTCTTGTCTCTGATGATCACTACCAGAGGATGGCAACGACACCGATATCCACCCTAGGTGTCGCGGTACGTATGGGCAGCACATCAGCCCAGTGAGTAGCACTGTTGGTTGGCCAGCTACTTGGACCCAGGGTCGGTTCCTGACCTGGGCCTTGTGGCTGGGGGAGTTTGCACTTTCTCCCTGTGTTTGCGTGGGTTTTCCCCGGGTACTCCGGTTTCCTCCCACATTCCCAAAAATGTGTTAACTAGGTTAATTGGCTATGACAAAATTGTCACGTCACCTAATCTGGCTTCCCTGAATTCGGTCTAAACTTATCCCTTAAATTTCTAAATTACCTCCTCATGCAAGAGAGCCGAGCACCGACCACAAAGTACTGACAAATAGGCTCACTAAATGCCCAATAAGATCAGGGAGGACGGTACCAGCTCACTACTGAGCTAATTAACACTCTTAGCAGGGTATCCAACTGAGCCACAATTGACATCAAGTAGACCCTGGCTGGGGCTCTGCGAGCCACAGATAAGGATCAAGCAGACCCCAGCTGGGGTTCTGCGTGCCACAATTGGTAAGATCAAGCAGACCCCGGCTGGGGCTCTGCTAGTGGTAGACCAAAACGTCGACGAGCGACGTAAAGACTCGGAAAAGGCACTCATGCGAGTGTATTAAAATAGCCTGAAACATCCAAAACTCTGCTGCCCATGTTTTAACAATCCTCAATAATATTCGTCTTTATATGAATAAGTGGCAAGCAACATTCATGCCACACAAGTGACAGGCAATGACCATATCCGACAAAAGAAAATCCACCCATTTTCCCTTGAACGTCATCCCGATTTGGTAATGTATATCCATTCCATCATTGTCTGTGGGTTAAAATGTTAGAACTTGTTCTTTCACAGCACTGTGGGTATATATACACTTCATGACTGCAGCCATTCAAGAAGATGGCTCACTACTACCTTCTCAAGGGCAATAGAGGAAGGACAATAAATACTGGAATAACCAACTCAATATTTAGTGATAAAATTGCAAGCTTCTATATAAAGTGAAAAAGAGACAAGAGATCCTTTCAAATAATTCTTCCAAAAAGAGCTTGAAATCAAAACAGACTTTCATTTATAAACCTCATGTTTTCACGTGTTCTATTATTGAAACTATTTGCACTTTGAAAATGTCCAAATTTGCTTCGACTGAATGTTTCCAAGATATTTGTACCCAAATTGTTAAAAGAAATAAAAAGCATTATTTGCAGCTGAACTGTTGCATCGGCAGATAGGGATTTGACATGTGAATAAGTGCAGATTGTGATGATTATTGTGTGTGGAGGATTGGGGAAGAAGCAAAGGATGTCAAGAAATAAACTACTGCAGTAACAGCTGAAACTTCCATTTAATGGCAGACACTATCTTGAAGATGTGGATCAATTGAGTGAGATACTTCATTGAGTTGTTTTAGGACAGGTGGGTGGAAGCATTATAAGGGCATGAGTTTGATCTTCAGTGGTGATTGCAATTCCACAGTTTATTTTAATCTCTGCCCTGCAGCAGAAATGAGAAGTAAACCACTGTTACTCTGATATCACCTCAGAACAAGGTCATCTAGATCAAGAATCCCAGACAGGAAATTAATTGATTCGATTTGCTTTTAATTATATTTGAATTATTTCACTGGAATGGATATTAATTACATCTATGACACAAGAATGTGAAAAAAATGGTTATGACAGCAAAGGGAGTTATTGATTTGCAGTTCTGTTTTACACTAACTTAAGGTTTAAAGTTTCAATGTTATTTTGGGGATAATGAAGGCAGGTGAAAGTGAGGTAGAAAACCAACCATCATCTTATTGAATGGCAAAGTGACAGAGCAGGCTTGAAAGGTCACTCTGAAACAGAGAGCAGCCTTATAACTGGGGAAGGGGTGAGAGATTTAGGCTGGGGAAGCTGGAATGCAACATGAAAGATTGAAATGGAGGCATAGAAGGAGGTCAAAGGAGGTTGCACTGTATGAATGGGAGTGAGTGCACACAAACTCTGGTTGTAGGGGTTGGGAGAGCTGGATGGAGGCTATGTTAGTGTTTCACAAGAGTGATTAGTTATACTGTGGCTCTTGGAAGTAGTGGGAATGGGGAAGGGTTGCACATGAGGGATAGATTGCATAAAGAATCACAGAGGGTGGAGTAGGGAGGGAGATTGTGTTGTGATCAATCCTGAAGAAATGGGAGATCTCACGAATGACAGCCATAGCCTCAGGTTTGGAGCCAAGCAGCCAGGATGAGAGATTAAAGATAGTCTGGAGTTCTGTATACCTCATAGTCATAGTGAGAGATTAAAGGCAACCCTGGGGCTTTTCAAGCCATGCTAAAGGGACACACATAACATAGACCCACTCCAGAGAGAAACAAGGCCTCTGTGCTCAACTGGGCCAAAGTACAACTTTGTGTGCAAGTGTGTTCATTGCTGCATTCACTGTCTTACAGTTAGTGGCAATGAGTTATGTGATTTGGTATTGGGCTGAAGACGGGATGGTCATGGTTAACTCATATCCGGAAGCAATGACACTGGGTTGCCAAATTCACTATATTCACATATTTTGGGAGAAATATGTGGATTTTAGCACCTAATTCTAATCTTAAAACTAAGTAGAACTGTTTAAAACTATCCACGAAGGCAAAAAGTGAGCTGGGTTGTCAATGTTCATTTTCAAATGCATTACTTGTCTACCTTTGGGTAAACTGCAATAAACAATCTTATCTTGCTGCCAATGATTTTTCATTGAAAATGTTCTGTGTCCAATGAAAGATATTCCTTTGCTGCACACTAAAGAGCAGAGCTGGATACAACTTAAAAGAAAAATAAGGGATTGCAATCCTTCAAAAGAATGTTCCTTTGCCATGCTGTCATGTGTTTGATGGAAATCTTTGATTCCCTGCAGAAAGCAGTTGATACAAGAACCCATTTGTCTCACCTGACGCTGAAAAATGTGAGCGCAGTATCAGTGAAATGGCATGTGTGTATAAATGCATTCTGTGCAAAATGTTTACACATTCAAGCCTTGGTAACAATATTCAGGAAGAAAGATTGTGTTCCTTGGACAGAGGCATTCATCTTTCTGATATCAGCGTGCATGACATGCCATTTTCTAATTCATGAATTTGCTAGCATTCTCTATCTCTTGAAGCGTCGCATTAATTTTGCATATTACAAATCAGTCGCTAAAATACTCTGCCTTTTCGCCTTTGAATAAATCAAAACAAATGCATTGCACGCATCTGTGAGTAGAGCGGACTGAATTCCAATGAGTTTGGGATCACACATTATTAATTTAATGGGCTTGTCAGATGTCACCTCTTGTACGAATTCTGAACCCATGTCTGTTTGCCTCAGAGACAGCACAAGTGTCAGTTGTGTCAGAACGGGTAACTGTTGTAGATTCCTGTTTGTTCTCCCAGCCAGTAAGCATGCTACCACTCCATGAGAGAAGCCATGTAAAGCAGCAGAATCATTCATTAATTAACAATTAATGTTATCATTAATGTGCTTTGTTTTCCATGTCAACAGTGCAATATATGATTGCACTGATTTAAACTAGGAAAATAAGTGTAATGTGCAATCCTGCACATTTTAGTAATCTTCCTTATTTTCTGTGGATTGCCTGGTTAATTCTCACTGCATTTGTTTTATATAGAAATGTTCAATATTGGAGAATGACACTAGGGAGCATGGAGAATTAGAAACAGTAAGAGTCTCACAACACCAGGTTAAAGTCCAACAGGTTTATTTGATAGCACAAGCTTTCAGAGCACTGCTCCATCATCAGGTGAGAGGAGAGTTGGGTTCACAAACAGAGCACATACAGATACAAATTCAATTACGAGATAATGGTTGGAACACAACTTTTAATAGGTAATCACATTTTTACAGGTACAGACAATGCAAGCAGAGAAAGGGTTAAGTTCAGGTTAAAGAGGTGTGAATTGTCTCAAGCCAGGACAGTTAGTGAGATTCTGCTCAGATGAGAAAGATCGCAACAGACACCTACAGACACTTAAAAACGTGATATGATGCTCAACTCATCGATCAATAGTTCGACGTACCGCAATGAAAGACTGCACCGATCTCCTCAGAAGATAAACATAGGACATGGCAGACAGAGTACTCTCCATTGTCCAATACATCCCCAGACTGGAAAAGCTATGACATCTTTTCCAGAGCCTTCAACATGTCATCGAAAAAGACGAGCATTTTGCCACCTCCACTATTTGCCTTCAAATAACTGTGCAACTTCAAACAGACCATGGTATGCAGCAAACTACCTAGTTTTCAGGAGAACAGTAACCCCAAAACCATACGGCCCTGCCACAGCAACCTCTGCCAGATGATTGACATGGATACCATCGTCTCACATGAGAACACTCTTTGCCAAGCATGTGACTAGGCCAACATTGTCTATTTGATATGCTGCAAGAAAGGATGTCCCGAGACACGGTACATTGGTGAGACCATGCAGACACTATGACAACAAATGAATGAACACTGCTTAACAATCACCAGGCAGGAGTATTCTCTTCCTGTCAGGGATAACTTCAGCAGTCATGGGCATTCAACCTTTGATTTTCAGGTAAGCATTCTCCAAGGCAACCTTCAAGACAGACGACAACACAGAAACACCCAGCAGAAACTTACAGCCAAGTTCCATACACACGAGGACGGCCTCAATTAGGATCTTGGGTTCATGTCACACTACATATAAGCCCCATGGCTTGCCTGTGTTTGCAAAATCTCATGAACTGTCCAGGCTTGAGACAGTTCATACCTCTTTAACCTGTACTTAATCCTCTCTTCACTTGCATTATGTATACTGTCAAGACTTGATTATCATTAGCTTGCAGTTGAGTTTGTGTCTACATAAGTCTACTTGTGGACCCAACTCTTCACTCACTTGATGAAGGAGCAGTGCTCCGAAAGCCCGTGCTACCAAATAAACCTACCAAATAAACTTGTTGGATTTTAACCAGGTGTTGTAGCCCGACTAGAGAAGGGGCTATATTGGATTTAGTTCTGAGTAATGAGCCAGGGCAGGTGGTTGATGTTGTAGTAGGGGAACATGTGGCTAACAGTGACCACAATTCTGTCTACTTTAGGATACAGATGGAAAAGGATACTTGTTGCCCTAGGGGCAGGGTGCTGAATTGGGGGAAGTCTATCTACGGTCAGATTAGGCAGGAACTTATGGAAACTGATTGGGAACGGTTGTTCGAGGGTAAGTCCGCTCGAGGCATGTGAGACTCTTTCAAGGGAATATTGAAAATGTTGCAAGACAGATATGTGCCGGCTAAGCGGAAAGATGGGAAAGGTAGGATTAGAGAGCCGTGGATTACTAGGGATATTGAGGACTTGGCTAGAAAGAAAAGAGAGGCGTATGATAGGTCAAAGCAGCTGGGAATGGAGACAGCGTTGGAGAAATATAGAGAGAGTAAGAGGGAGCTCAAACGGGGAGTTAGAAGGGCAAAAAGGGGACATAAAATGATTTTGACGGATAGGATTAAGAAAATCCAAAGGCTTTTTACTCCTATGTTAGGAATAAAAGGGTAGTTAGAGGAAAAATCGGACCTCTTAGGCACAGAGGAGGGGAACTGTGCTTAGAGCCCAAGGGAATGGCGGAGATCCTGAATGAATACTTTGCGTCGGTATTCACGAAGGAGAGGGCTTGTTGACAGCTCCTGTCTCTGGGGGAGCTGTGGACCAGTTGAGGGAAATATCCATAATGAGGGGGGAAGTGTTAGAGCTTCTAGGTAGCATTAAAACTGATAAATCTCCAGAGCCTGATGGCATTTATCCCAGGCTGATTAGGGAGGTGCGAGGTGAAATTGCTGGGCCTCTGACGCAAATCTTTGTCTCTTCTTTGGACACAGGTGAGGTCCCAGAGGACTGGAGAATAGTTAATGTTGTACTGTTGTTTAAAAAGGGTGGTAGGGATAATCCTGGAAATTATAGGCCGGTGAGTTTGACATCAGTGGTAAGGAAGCTGTTGGAGGGGATTCTTGGAGATAGGGTGTATATGCACTTAGAGCATTGCGATCTGATTATGGATAAGCAGCATGGCTTTGTTAAGGAGAGGTCATGCCTTACGAATCTGGTAGAATTTTTGAGAAGGTGACAAAAACGGTGGACGAAGGGCGAGCCGTTGATGTCGTCTATATGGATTTCAGCAAGGCGTTTGACAAAGGATGTTTTTCTAGCTGGAGGTCGGTCACTAGCGGTGTGCCTCAGGGCTTGGTACTGGGACCTCTTCTATTTGTAATATATACAAATGACTTGGAAGAGGGAGTAAGTGGAGTAATGAGCAAGTTTGCAGACGATATAAAGATGGCTGGACTTGCGGATAGTGAGGAGCATTGTCAGGCGATGCAGCAGGACATAGATAGGCTGGTCGCTTGGGCAGATAGATGGCAGATGAATTCAATCCTGATAAATGTGAGGTGATGCATTTTGGGAGAAAGAATGTAGCGGGGAGGTATATGATAAAGGGTAGACCTATTAAGAGTATAGAAATACAGAGGGACCTGGGGGTGCAGGTGCGCGAGTCTCTGAAAGTAGCAGAGCAAATGGAGAAGGTTGTGAAGAAAGCATATGGTATGCGAGCCTTTATAGGAAGGGGTATAGAGTACAAAAGCTGGCCTTTAATGTTGCAATTGTATAAAACGTTGGTTAGACCTCATTTGGAATACTGTGTCCAGTTCTGGTCGCCTTACTACTGGAAGAATGTGGAGACTCTGGAGAGTGCAGAGGAGGTTTACCAGGATGCTGCCTGGTATGGAAGGTCTGAGTTACGAGGAGAGATTAGGCAAATTGGGGCTGTTTTCCTTAGAAAGACGTAGACTTAGAGGAGATCTAATAAAGGTGTACAAGATTATGAGGGGTATAGAAAGAGTAAACAGGGTTAAGCTTTTTCCTAGGATGGACTCGAATAGCGCAAGTGGTCACGGGCTTAGGGTGAGTGGGGTAAGGTATAATTTGGATGCTAGAGCGAGTTTTTTCACACAGAGGGTGTTGGGAGTATGGAATACGCTGCCAAGTAAAGTGGTGGAGTCAGGCACTCTGGAGTTATTTAAGAAATATTTAGATGCGCACATGAACAGAATGGGAATGGAGGTATATAGAAAACTAATTTAAAATAGGGATCATGAGCCTTGGGAGTCCCTGGGAAGTGTGGAAATAGATGATGATATTGATGTACTCGTTTTTATCCTATAGGTGCTTTGGTCCATCTTGTTGTCTAACAAGGGACATACACGCAATGGGTCGTGAGAGGGCTGCTCTTGGATTTTTTTCGTGAGTATCCTAGTGCTTCACGTCATTAGTGTATGCTTGACCTGGACCATTTGTTGAGCAACCTGACAGCTCAGTGACTATCGCTGTGCTGTGCAGATACATGGATTTGGGCCTGTGTCTGTGGGAATTTACGCATTCTCCCCGTGCTTGCGTGGGTTTTCTCCGGGAGCTCCTGTTTCCTCCCACATCCCAAAGATGTGCTCTTAGGCTAATTGGCAAAACAAGTTCTCCCTAAATTGTCTCAAATTTGGTTTTTAATCCATAGATCTATAAACAAAGACAGGGATCGCGTGTAGAGGTGGGAACATCGGGGTGGCGGCGCAGGCTCGTTGGGCCGAAGGGCCTGTTTCCCATTGCTGTTTTGTTCTTTGTTCTTTGTGAGACTTTTTACAGTGCCTACCTCAGTCCAATGTCTGCAACTCCACATCAATCTTAGAAATAATTGAGATCTATTTGCATGTACGTGTTGTCTTCCATTGCTGCTTCTTCTGTGTTTGTTTCCTCTCTGTAGTAACTTACAATGTCACTTCTGGTGAACAGATGAATACGGCGGTGACACAATGATACAGAGTTTAGCACTGCTGCTTCACAGTGCTAGGGACCCAGCTTCAATTCCCAGATTGGGTCACTACCTGAGTGGAATTTGCATGTTCTCCCTGTGTCTGCGTGGATTTTCTCCAAGTGCTCCAGTTTCCTCCCACAGTTTGAAAGTGCTGGCCATGCTAATTTCTCCTTCAGTGTACCCGAACAGGTGCCACCATGTGGCAACTAAGGGATTTTCACACTAACTTAATTGCAGTGTTGATGTAAGCCGACCTGTGACACTAACAAAAAATAATTAATTAATACAACAGAGCTTTAGAAAACTCTTAAGGTCTGCTACCTTAAGAGAATTAATACAAATATATTACATTTCCTCCCCCTTAAACTGAATTCCCCATTAGATGCAAAATGAATAACAATGAATAAATCAGTCACTGTGGTTTGGACGTTGTCTTTCTTAGGAAGGTTGCTGACAAAGCTCTGATGTCTTCTTCTTTATACTGGTGGTAATGTCTGGCATTTTTACCTTTGTGCAAATGTCATCAGTGGTGGCATAAAGAATGTAACTGGTATTGTCTCTGTTTGTCAACAGATGAGATCTACTTTCCTCAGCTGTGTGTCTGCCTTATAAAGGGCCTGCCTTATACAGGACTCAGGATACCACAGGAACTCGTAGTCTATGAATTCAATTGGGAGTCAATCAGGGATTCCCCATGTAAGTCCTGGCGGTTATCACGCTGCCAACAGTTGGTCTGAATGTCTCCTCTAAATAACATAATCGTTGGTTTGGGTAATATAAGAGGCAAGACCAATCTGAGCAAGGATTGTGGCAGGAACACATTTCTCTTCTGTGGAGTAATTGCTGTTTGTCATTTTCATAAATGACCTGGATGAGGAAGTGGAGGGATGGGTGAGTAAGTTCGCCGATGACATGAAGGTCAGTGGTGTTGTGGATGGTCTGGAGGGATGTCAGAAGTTGCAGCATGACATCGACAGGATGCAAGACTGGGCGGAGAAGTGGCAGATGGACTTCAACGCGGATAAATGTGTTGTGGTCCATTTTGGCAGATCCAACGGGATGAATGAGTACACTATCAAAGGTAGGAGTCTTAGCTGTGTGGAAGAGCAGAGGGATCTTGGGGTCCGGGTCCATAAGACTCTCAAATCGGCCTCCCAGGTGGAGGATGTGGTTAAGAAAGCTTACGGTGTACTGGCCTTCATTCATCGAGGGATTGAGTTCAGGAGTCAGGAGGTAATGCTGCAGCTTTATAGGACCCTTGTCAGACCACACTTGGAGTACTGTGCGCAGTTCTGGTCGCCTCACTATAGGAAGGACGTGGAAGCTATTGAAAGGGTGCAGAGGAGATTTACAAGGATGTTGCCTGGATTGGGAGGCATGCCTTATGAAGACAGGTTGAGGGAGCTGGGACTGTTCTCCCTGGAGAGACGAAAGTTGAGAGGCAACCTGATAGAGGTTTACAAGATGTTGAGAGGATTAGATAGGGTGGACTCTCAGAGACTATTTCCCAAAGCTGAAATGATCGCGACGAGAGGGCACAGATTTAAGGTGCAGGGAAGCAAGTACAGAGGGGATGCTAGGGGAAAGTTTTTCACTCAGAGGGTGGTGAGTGAATGGAATCGGCTGCCGTCGGTGGTGGTCGAGGCGAACTCGCTGGGGTCTTTTAAAAGACTTCTGGATGAGTATATGGGATCCAATGGGATTGGGGGTTATAGATAGGTCTATGGCTGGGTAGGTTTTGATGTGTTCAGCACAACTTGTGGGCCGAAGGGCCTGTTTGTGCTGTTGTATTCTATGTTCTATGTTCTATGTAATTCCTGCCCAAAACTCCTTGCCCTTGATGGAAGCTCTATGCTTTACTTTGCCTTACTGCCATTTCATTTGTTCTTGCCATTGCTATTGTACAATCTCTTTAGTTTTCAGAGTTTCAACAGGTTGAATGATGAAAGTAGTTGTCTCTCCATCATCAGCAATGCAGGCGAAGTCTTTGTCGTTGAGTGTGCATTATTCATATGCACGAATAGGAATTTGTTAAAATGTTTTAAGAGCAAACTTTGTTCCCTCGTTGCTCTCAAGGTACGTTTTCTTGTACAGATGAAATGTTCTGCCAGTCCATTAGTTACAGAGTGATAGCAGACCTTATAAGTTGAATACCATTCTCGTGTACAAAACATTCAAATTCTTGTGAGACAAATTGAGTATCAGTTGTTCATGAAATCCAGACTGATTAAGTATTTCTCCCAGCTTCTCCATCGTCTTCATCGCAATGACCTCTGGCCACTCACTATGAGCATCTACCGTTATTAATATGTCCTTCAAAAGGTCCTGCAAAATCCACATGCAATTGTCAAGCCTCTTCAGGCCATTTCTATGGAGGCAGCAATGCTAAGTGTGGCAGGTTCCTTACCTTCACACAAGAAGAGTATGTTTTAGCTTTCTTTTTGATTTTAGCTCCCAGCCACCAGAAATGCTTCCTCGCTATTTTTTCATGAAAATAATGCCACAATGACCCTCATGTAACTTATCTAACAGTTACCACATAAATGGTGCTGGAATAATAACACTGAGCCCCATAGAATACATCCTGACTGTACCAATAGCTCCAAACTCTTAGAGTAGAATGGTTTCAGATTAAGTGTTAGATTTGAAGTCTTCCCTCATATTATCAACTCCATCATCTTTAAAAGTACTAGATAGCTCTAACTATGTTTTCTCACTTGTTTAAAAGTGACTGGTGTATTGTCTACTTGACTAAAGTAGAAAGGATTCCCGCTTGAATAGTCTGATAATCTACCAGGCAGTGGTAAGCTTGAAAGGTCATCCCATGTTGCCATGTAGACTTGACTGTTGATACTTAATGGTCTAAGTATGTGCAGACAATAGCGATGCCCATCTCTGCATTCTACTTGTTACAAGTGACATAATTGATGTGTGTGGTCCAAAAATCCAAATAATGGCTGTTAATGAATGATGGTTCATCAACAATGTAAAATTTCTCTCATACAGGAACTAATGGGATTTCTTTATTTCAAAGATGATCCCTAATGCTTCCATTTCAATCTGAGCATATTTGTCTGCAGCTTTGCTCAAGATTTGAGATACAAAAGCAAAAGTTCTTTCTTCGTTTGATGGGGCATGATATAGGAAATCACTGCTTTTGTAACGTAAGCAAATGTATCACAATCTAACTGTAGGGTTAGACTATGATCAGAATGTGTGAGAGCTTCAGACTTGAGCAACAGTTCTTTGATTTGCATGAAAGCATTATTGCATTGATCTGACCACTTTCACTTCTTGTTCTGAGCTTCAGGCAGTCTGGAGTAGCATCAACCTGATGGCTCAATACCTGCAACTGTTAATGAGCATGTAGAGCATCAGAGATCTGCACGTGTGCACTACCTCCTTCTGCAACCTTTCAGAAATATTAAGTCCCACCTACAAACTTCTGCAGCATGAAGCTGACATGCTCAAAATTTTGCAAACAGAATACATATTAGAGTCGGATCTAAACTTTCCCAGTTTCAAGTCTGCCCAGCACTTAGAATAAAAATAATAAAATTGCCCCCATAATCTTCCAATCTCTGGGAAATGGCATCAAATTTCCAAAGATGTTCCTTTTCATCTCTTCCAGTGGCTAGGGTATCATCCAGATGGTTTTGGAATCTGTTTACTCCACTCATGATTGGATCCATCTCCCTTCGAAACAATGCAGGAGCAGAGGTGAAAGCAAACAGTAATCTTCAGTATCAGAACAAATCTTCATGTGTCATGATTGTCAAGTGGTTAGCATTGCTGTCTCGTACCACCAGGGACACATTCGATTCTGGCCTTGGGCCGTTGTCTGTGTGGAGTTTGTACATTCTCCCCAGGTGCTCTGGTTCCCTCCCACACTCCAAAGATGTGTGAGATAGGTTGATTGGCCATGCAAAAGTACCCCTCACTGTCAGGGGTGTAGCAGGCTAAATATGTGGAGTTGGAGGAATAAGGCCTCAGTGGGATCATTGTTAGTGTAGGTTTGGATTGTATGGATTCTGTAACTTCATCTCAATTAAACTGTTTTTGCACACCGGTGACATTCATCTGTAAGTAAGGTTGGTTCAAGTCAATTTTGCTGAAATGTTAGCCTTCTGCTAATCTCGCAAACAGGTTTTCAATATGAGGTAACAGGGACTGCTGCTCACATAATTCTGCATTTATGATGACCTTGAAGCATCCTCAAATCCTTTCAGATCTATTCTTCTTGATTGAAACTATTGGTGTGGCCCATTCACTGATGCCTTCATCTCTTGCAGAGGCTAGAATGTCATCCAGATGCTGAAAGGTTCCAAATGGAGCTTTACTTAGAGGCGTGCGTTCTCTTCCATGGCTGTTTCTGTTCTGCCTACTTCCCACGCTAGTGACTTATGACATCACTATTGCTGAATACATGAATACATTAATATACCGAGCTTAATGAAGTTAATCAGAATAAATGCAAATACATAACGGGAACGAGTTAATCTAGGTCTAACTTTGATACATTCTGCCTCCAGCCATTATACAACATACATTACATTATGAATCAATATATGGTTTGATGAGATGTATTTGGCACATGAACCTGTTGTATGCTTATGTAAAATGTAATGAATTCCCTTCTAGACATTTTCTCTTTTAACTTTGACAAACGCTTTGCTGAAATGGAACTTCTTGTACCTGTAATCTCCGATGGAGTTCTTCTGACATCCAGCCATAGGGATTTTAGGGGAACTGGTAGCATATTGTAGGGGCCCGCAGACAAACAGCCTCTTGTATTTTTGGACATTGAAACCCAGAACAGCTTGTTAATTTGCCTTAATCTTCTTAGCTCAATGAAATTACATTCAACAAAGATTAAATACTTCTCAATGTTTGCAAGATTTTGATTTGTATTTGGATTTATTGTCACATGTACTGGTATACCATGAAAAGTGTGTGCTATAGAGGCAAAACATAATATTCATAAAGTATATGGGGAGAAGGAAAGGCGAGCATGCAGAATGTAGTGCTGCGTTTACAGGTACGGTGAATGAAAAGATCAACTTAATGTGTGATAAAACCATTCAAAAGTCTGATGACAGAAGTGAAGCACCCGATCTTGAGTCTGTTGGTTTGTGTTTTCAGAATTTTGAATCTTTTTCACAATGGAAGAAAGTGGAAGAGAGTATATCCAGGGTCCATGGAGTGTTTGATTATGCTGGCTGTTTTTTCGAAACAGCAGGAAATATAGACGGAGTCAATGTATGGAAGGCTAGTTTGTGTGATGAACTGGGCTATGTTCACATCCCTTTGTAGTTTTTGGTTAGACTAGGAGCCATACCAAGCTGTAATATATCTGGATGGGATGTTTTCTATAGTGCATTTGGGAGAAATTGGGAGAATCCTCAGGACTTGATCTTCAGGGGATATATGTTTATAATGTGAACAAAGAAGTTGAGTGGTGACAGACTAGCAACCTACCCCAGGATGGAAACAGATATGAGTATGTTCTCTGTCTGCTTCAAGTGTTGGAAGAGCTAATGGATGGATGGAATTTGTGCAAGTCTACATTTGATACCAATCTACCTCCAGCATATGGGTAGAACATAAATAGTATAATTACAATTAAGCAAATTACATTTGAAGTTCTCTTTAAGATTAGGTGTATTATAACTATCCTTCAATTGAAGGAATAGTTTA
Organism: Sphyrna mokarran; assembly: GCA_024679065.1. Classification (NCBI taxonomy): domain Eukaryota; kingdom Metazoa; phylum Chordata; class Chondrichthyes; order Carcharhiniformes; family Carcharhinidae; genus Sphyrna; species Sphyrna mokarran. Next base: position 43,362,363 of record JAGIQG010000015.1, read on the forward strand.
GCCAATCTGAACCTATCTGTAGCAACGCTGCTCACTAATTAAACTACTTATTAATCTGCTCATTATGCAATTACAGAACTACATTTGCAAAGATTGCTACTCTACGCATTTTGCTCATGGTTTCTGCTCTCATTAGCTCATGTGTTGGAAATCTCATATACAAACATATAAAAATGAAGAACAGGAATGCAAATGCTTGCCAATTATCCAAGAGGTCCTCACGTAGTATGTAGTAACAATTCCACTTTTCTGTCTATCACTTTTCTGCAAAAAACATATTCTCACATACAAAATTGCCATTTCGTTCAACAAGTGAACCTGCTGATGATCCAGAGTTCTGGACTTGCTCAATATCAAGATTATTAATAGGACCCAGGAATTGCATCAGTCAATGCATTGTGTATACTGCAGCGACAGTACACAGTATCACTCTGTAATTCTACTATTTGTGATAGGCAGACTCTATAGAATCCCAACAGTGTAGAAAGAAGCCATTCGACCCATCAAGCCTTCTCTGACAACAATCCCACCCAGGCCCCATCCTTGTAATCTCACGTATTTATTCTGCTATTCCCCCTAACACTAAGGTCAATTTGTCATGGCCAATCAACCTCACCAGCACATCTTTGAGTGTGGAAGGAAACTGGAGTACCCGTAGGAAACCTACACAGACATGGGAATTTTTAATGTGAACGAACAATGCAACTGGGAAGCCCGCTAATGATATCTAAAAGTATCATAATGAGGTTCGTGGTCTTTCATGGCAGGAATCCTATTACATCATTGATGAGGGCGAGAACAATCGATCGGAGAAATCGTAAAAAGTTATTTAGCAAGTTGTCTCATAAGCTTCTTGTTTGCTGAAAATAAGGACGGAAAATCTCGGCTGTTAATTCTATCTCTCTACAGTTGCTGTCAAACCTACTCAGTATTTTCAAGCATTTTCTGTTTTTATTTCAGATTTCCAGCATCTACAGTATTTCAGTTTTATATCGGCAGTTAATACCTCTGTTAGACAGATGTAATACTCCAAGAGTATGTTGGCACAGTGGTTAGCACTGCTGCCTCACAACACCAGGGACCAGTGTTCAATTCCCAGCTTGGATCACGATGTGGAGACTGCACATTCTCCCCGTGTCTCAAGTTTCCTTGCACAGTGTGAAGGATGTATTGGTTAGGTGCATTGGCCATGTTAAATTCTTCCTCAATGTTTCTGAACAGCCAGAGTGTAGCAACTCAGGGATTTTCACAATTGGCACGGAGCTTAGTATGATAGGTGGGGCTAGAGTACAGATGACATAAAATTGAAAATGGAAATATAAATTGAAGATCCTAAATAAATCTAAAGCAAAATTATTTTAAATGGAGAGACCTATAGTGAGGACTGACTGTATGGAAACTAATCAAATGTGCTCGTGAAAATTACATCTATTCTGTGTAAGTATATGAGCGGCTGCCTCACAGTACCACCGACCTGGGTTTGATTCATGGCTTGGGTCACGGCCTGTGCAGAGTTTGCATATTCTCCTCTGTCTGCGTAGGATTCCTCCGGGTGCTACTGTTTCCTCCTACAGTCTGAAAGACATGCTGATTATGGGCATTAGCCATGCTAAATTCTCCCTCAGTGAACCCAAACAGAAGGGTGAAGACTAGGGGATTCTCATAGTAACTTCGTCACAGCGTTAATGCAAATTACTTGTGACACTAATAAATTTTAAAAAATGACATTGGAGACAAATTCAATCATTAATGGAGCAGTAGATCTGACACTTGGCTCTGGATAACGCAGAAAGCCAATATCCTAACTGGTATAATGATTCCAGCTGGACAAGCTGCAGCAAACACATTCATACTTTGCACCAATGTGCTGCACAATCTAGTTGCTTGAACTCTAGTATCATGTCTATGCAAAACTGGGCAGTTCCAAAATCTCACTGTGTAAACTTATGCCCAAGATTTTGGGATTTTACTGAATGTAACTGAGAAGTTGATGCCAGGCAAGTCAACTTCATTTGAGCTGTCTCCAGGATACCCTTAAATTTCATCTTTTATGTCCATTCTGCGCTTCAAAAACTGAGTCTTTCAAACTGTCTAATAATGTTCTTTTGAATTCACTTACAGGTTTGGTGATCCTCAGGACTCTGAAGACTCCCAGCTTCCCTGCTCTCATCAGGCTTTTAAATAGTCCTTTCATAAATCAAGCTGATCTTTCTCTTCACCCTGCCTGAACAGCAACGCTACATTCTGCACCCTATCCTTTTCCCCTATGTACTCTATGAACAGTAGGTTTTGTCTGTATAGTGTGTAAGAAACAATACTTTTTACTGTATCCCGGTGCATATGACAATAATAAATCAAATAAATTGAATAGGATATATTCCAATAGGGGAGATACAGTGAGTTGGTAGGGAGGGAAAAGGTAGAATGAGGAAAAACCAAAGAGAATTAGTCATGGAGAGACAAGGAGTAGACTGTTTAAGCACCACAAAAATAAAGCACACCTCACATCATAAAATTTTGGCCGCCTGTACAAAAGCATTAAAGCTGCTTTATGAAGTGCATTTAATACAAATATATGTACCAGGTTTTTACAGAGTACACATCTCCTGCAAACATAATCAATTGTTTGAGAACCTTGATTGAATATTGAAAAAATATCTTTTAAAACACTTACTAAAGGTACACCTTATTGGAATGCTGATACAAAGTAGAGTCAGGTTAAAGCTATATCAATATTGCCAGAAATTGCTATTCTGTGAGTGTTTTGCTTGTACTGAAGCAGTAAAGTAATGGTGTTAATTTAGAATTCTGAATGAAAGAATTGTGAAGGCAAGCATCATAAGTTATCCACTAAGTATTGATTTGCATTTCCCTTGTGATATGTAACAATTCAGTCCTGTCTCTCCTACTGCTGAAGTGCAAAGATGAGACATTTTGAGGGAAATCAAGCAGAGATTTTCTAAATGCAAAATGGTGTTTTTTTTCCAAGTTTGATTGAATAAACTATTACAGTTTTAATGATTTTTTAATAGTTTTTAGAAAAAAAACCTCGTTAAAGAAATTGAGTAATAGAGTAGAGATACCAATCATGGCATTTTCACTTCTGTCATTTATTCCCATTGGTAAGAGTGATTATGCATATCGAATTGCAACAATCTAATTATATAGAACATGGAAAAGGCCAAATTACTAAATTGCTGAATCTGAGATCACAAAGTCCTTTAGTTAAGTGTGTATACATGACTGTTCAAATCTTGACTACCCCTGAAGAATAGTGACAATAGAGCATGATATAGGTTCCATCCATAAATAGAAATCTCCATATTATTTTATATCATGCAGGTTTAAGTTACACTTCTGGCAATAAAATCTGCAGATTTCAATAATGTTAACTTGCACAAAATTCCATATTGTACCACATTGCATTTTGCATACTTCCATGATGTAATTCCTGTTGAATTGTTTGCTCAGAGGTGGAACAACACTTTCCATTGATATCACTATTTTATGAATTAATTTGGAAGAGATGATAAGCCACCGTCTGCACAATAATTTATACCACTAGAAATTATATTAAGGGAGTAATGTACAGTATTGTATCAAAACTGCTCGTAGAGCATGGGGAAAGCTTCAAAAAACCAAAAGGCTATCACCTAAAATTAACAAATTTAAAAAATCATTTATGGGCAGCATGGTGGCACAATGATCAGCACCACTGTCTCTTGGAGCCAGGAACCCAGGTTCAATTCCCGGCTTGGGTCACTGTCTGTGTGGAGTTTGCACACTCTCCCTGTGTTTGTGTGGGTTTTCTCTGGGCGCTTCGATTTCCTCCTACTGTCCAAAGTTGTGTGAGTTAGGTGGATTGGTCATGCTAAATTGCTCTTTAATGTCAGGGGGACAAGCTAAAATAAACGCATGGGCCTGGGTGGGATTGTGTTCAATGCAGACCTGATGGGCTGAATAGCCCCCTTCTGCACTGTAGGATTCTATGACTCTATGAACACCTCAGTATCTGCATGTGATAAGAAAGCCTACTTGATTGTCTTGAAGCATTCTAGCTTGGAGTTAGCAAAGTTTGTAGCTATTTTCTACACGTGCATTCAATTTCATTTCCAAGCTGCACTTTAATGGCTTAAATCGGCCTTCCATTCAAAGTTGGCAGGGGTGTTCTCATCACTGATAGGCACTGTAATCTTGTGGAGGAGACTCAGCTGAAACAGATGCTGAGGAATAGGGTATTATGTTATTATAATGATTTCAAACCTTGGGCTTACTCACTGAACAAGACACAAAGTACCAATCACTCAAAAGGGATTGAGTAAGCACACCATGGGTTAATTTAAAACTAGGTATGTGGGAACTATTATACATAGTTATAAAGGTTGAAGACATCAGAGATATATGGATGTGCTCTGCTCAAAGCAAAAGTAAAACCAAAACTGGATCACATGACATATTTCCATTCTAGTGCTGTTAGGCTGATATCCCTAAACATGGGGAGGATGTTGAGCTATGGCAGAGGAGATACAATCGTAGAGCATAGAATCCCTACAGTGCAAAAGGAGACCATTTAACCCATCTAGTCTGCACTAACTCTTTGAAACCCGAACACTTAAAATGGCTAAACTTTGATTTGATTTATTATTGTCACATGTATTAAAATACAGTGAAAAGTATTGTTTTTTACGCCCTATACAGACAGAACATACTGTTCATAGAGAAGGAAACAAGAGAGTGCAAAACGTAGTGTTACATTCACAGCTAGGGTGTAGAGAAAAATCAACTTAACGCAAGGCAAGTCCATTCAAAAGTCTAATAGCATCAGGGAAAAAGCTATTCTTTCATTAATTGGTACGTGATCTCAGACTTTTGTATCTTTTTCCCAGAGGAAGAAGATGGAAGAGAAAATATTCGGGGTACATGGGGTCCTTAAATATGCAGGCTGCTTTGCCAAGGCAGTGGTAAGTGTAGACAGAATCAATGGATGGGAGGCTGTTTTGCATGATGAATTGGGATTCACCACTTTTTGTAGTTCCTTGCAATCTTGGGCAGAGAAGGTGCCATATCAAGCTGTGATATAATCAGAAAGAAAGCTTTCTATGGTGCATCTGTAAAAGTTGGTGAGAGTCATAGCTGACATGCCAAATTTCCTTCATCTTTTAAGATAGTAAAGATATTGTTGGACTTTCTTAACTATAATGTTAGCATGGGGGGAACCAGGATGGGTTGTTGGTGATCTGAACATCTAAAAACATGAAGCTCTCAACCATTTCTATTTCATCCCCATTGATGTTGGCAGAGACATGTTCTCCTTTACGCTTCCTGAAGTCAATGACAACCTCCTACACTTCTTTGGACACTAAGGGGAAATTTATCATGACCAATCCATCCAACCTGTGCATCTTTGGACTATGGGAGGAAACCACAGCATTTGGAGGAAACTCACGCACACAGGGGAAGAACATGCAAATTACGCGGTCACCCAAGGCCAGAATCGAACCTGGGTCTATAACACTGTGAGGCAGAAGTTCTAGCCAGTGTCCAACCTTGCCGCCCCTTATAGAGCCAGGAGGAGTGCTTCTGTTTCTCCTGATTACAATGACCTTTCAAAAGCTTGAAACTATGTCACTTAATTGAGTTTGTTCTAATCTGATGCCTACTGAAGCCAGGTTTTAGTGGCAACTTGGAGACAGTGCTCAATTTACGCATCTCGGGGTTAAAATTCCATTTCAATATTTCTGGTGGATAGCCTCAGCCCCCAAAGATTTGGTAATTGAAATAGTAGGAGTGGAAATGCGATGGGTTAGAGATGTCCTGACATACCAATATCCCCATCCTTGCACCATTTTTGCAGGATAGGAGAGGTTGAAAGGTGCAGTCAGCTATGAGATGATGTATGGCCTGTGCAAAGGATGAAAAGAAGACTCGAGTTTAATGTTGCAATGACTCCCTCTTTAACAGTTTAAGGTTTCTAACCTAGAATACGTTGATATCTAAAGTGTAATTAACAGATACAAATCAGAACCGCATCCAATACATTTCTGATTCAATTTTTTTGAGTTATTCATATCAAGTGATTCATTTTCATTCCTTTGTTTTCTTATCTTCCACGCTTTATGCATTAGTTCCTGTATATCCTTTTGATGGAAAAACCTGCAGGTCTCAGCCATTCATTCACCCACATCCGCACTGTAAGTTTTGCTTATTAAGAAACTCCCTCTTGAACATGTGCACACAATGATGCTTCTGTGACAGACAGATTGAATGTGTTGCATTGAAAGTTGATGACACATCCTTCTGTGAGTTATCCAGCGAATGTCTTGCCAGTGATATAGCGTGCCTTGTATATTGAGAGGATGATAGCTGCTGTGATGTCTTAATCCATACTTGGATCATTCCTTCACACACTGTTTTTCTATGCTTAATTTTTAGAAATCAAGAGGGAAAAATATGTCAGTGAAATAATTCACCATCGATGTTTTATGCAAATCACTGTGCTTTTGTATCCTCATACGGAAGTATTGATTTGGTCAAATACTCATGTGACCAAATTAATAATTAAATATCATATTTTTGGAATAGTAATAATTCAGGAAGCACAGATTTTACATTACGTCCTGTGAAAAGAACCAGGAACTAATTGTTAGGTGAATATATATTGTGGAGTATCAAATTCATTGTCATCCTACCGTCATATGCCAAATACCAATTAACATATTGTTGTCTGAACTTGTTCTGGAGAATACAGATGAAGTTGAAGGAGAGATGATGAGGTTGGACTTTATTGGAGGTTTCCTCTTGCTGCTGTTATTAAGATGGCTGCTGCTTGTAACATTGCATTACTTCTCTGATGGAATAATTGAGTAAATATGAATACAAATGATTATATTTATTTTATGCAAAATATTCTCTTAACTAACCAATGTACTATCAAAATATCCCCCTTTCTTTAAATAAAAGATGCACAGGTAATTTATTACAATTATGTACCTGAATGGACAGCATAGTGGGGCAATGGTTACCATTGCTGTCTCACAGCGCCAGGATGTAGGTTCAGTTCCAGCTTGGTGTGCATGCATGTGTACTTGTGTGTATATGTGTATATGTTCATGTGTGTATATGTGTGTGTATGCGAGTGTGTGTACATGTGTATGCATGCACATGCATGTGTGCATTGTGCACACATGTGTGTGCATGTATGTGCACATGCATATGTGCATGTGTGTGCACATGCATATGTGCATATGTGTGCCTGTGTGTGCGTGATGTGGAGTAATGCCATGTTTCTGAAGCTATAAGACTTTGGTGACAGACTAGCAACTTGTTCCAGGAATAATTAGTTACAAACACAGGTGAAAGTCTGACCTTTGCACTATCAGGTGTGGAAAAGAGAGAGTGAGATGTACATGAACAGGTATCCCTTGCAGAATGGAAAAAGTGACAACTATAACACTTTTAACATGGCATATTCAACTCATAACATGAATGTTTGGAATATCTGTTTCAAGGTGTTGCTTACATTTTGTCATTTTTGAAATGTACTGGTGATCCAACCAGACCTTATATCTGCTACGCAAGGTTTGATTATGAACCTTCTATTCCTTCATTCTGGAGGTTGTGTTTGGACAGATTGTACACAGTTAACGTGATGTTCCATGTGATACTTGTTCTTCCTTTATCTACAAAATACAGATGCTCATGTATATGTAATACTGATTGTGCTTGGCCAGCAGAGAGTTCTCTGAGATGAGATAGATGATTTTAGGGAACTGCGCCATTAAGTGTCACCTCATACGAACATAGTTATTTCCACATTGGACATCAGTGCTGAAATCCATGTATGTGTTTGTAAGTGTAGAACCCTTCCCTTGGGCATCTTTCATCTTTAATAGCCTCTGGTGTAGACAATCTGTAAGAAGTCTCACAACACCAGGTTAAAGTCCAACAGGCTTATTCAGCGGCACTAGCTTTCGGAGCCTCAGGCTCCTTCATCAGGTGAGTAGTGAGTTATGTTCACAAACAGGGCATCTAAAGATACTCAATTTACAAGATAATGTTTGGAATCTGAGTCTTTACAGGTAATCAAGTCTTAAAGGTACAGACAATGTGAGTGGAGAGATGGCCAAGCATAGATTAAAGAGGTGTGTATTGTCTATGCGATCTGTACACCAAGTTTCTTCAGCCTTTCCAGGAAGTCTTTCTGGAATGCCTCAATAGGAGTGGAGGTGATAACCAAATTAATCATTTGTTCCAAGAGTTCGTAGCAGAAAGGTTCATTCTTTTACTTTCCCTCTGTGTTGGTTAACAAAATCATCCAAACTCTCATTGGCTTTTTATTTATACAGTATGAGTTGCAGGTGGTGTGCTCTAATATTTAGTTTAATCTTAAACTGACTTTTTAATATTGTCCATAGCTTTTATGGATCTTTCTGGTTAGTATCAGCTAAACCACAGGTATTGATTTTTCAGTGAGCTTTGTTTCCTCTGGCGCTTCTAACTTTTACAGTCTGCCTCGTTGTGTCTGCAACATTGTGGTCTAGGAAGCGTAGTTCTATCTTCCGTTTAAATAATTTGAATTTGTCTGGGACTGAGATGCTTTTCAGTCCATTTCTGAAAATCTTGCTGCCATTGCCTAAGCCTTCTATTCTTTTCTCCTTGGACAGAAAACCTTATTTTAACAGTTGCAGTGAATTGTGGTTTCTGTAAAGTTGAATAGGAGCTATGCCCTGAACTGTGTTGCTGTGATGTGAGCTTCGAACTTGCAGGCAGGAAGGGCTCTGACATTAGTGTTAGTAATGGTGCATAAATGTGCTGATAGCAAGAAGTAATCAATGTCGAAATGTAATATTGTATTGGTCTCCGCAATTGAAACTGCCGGTAAGTTTTGTCTTATTCTCTTTGACAACATTGTGGCACTGTGGTTAGCACTGCTGCCTCACAGCTTCACGGACCTGGGTTCAATTCCAGCCTTGGGTGACTATGTGGACATTCTCTCTGTTTTGGTATGAGTTTCCTCCAAGCATACTGGTTTCTTCCCAAAATCCAAAGATGTGCGGATTCAGTGTAATGGCTATGATAAATTGCCCCTTAGAGGCCCAAGATGTGTATGTTGAATGGATTGGTCATGGTAAATGTATGGGGTTACAGGAATGGGAGGAGGGAGAGGGAGTATGTAAGATACTCAATTAGAGAGCCGGTGCAGACTCAATGGGCCAGATGGCTTCTTCTACACAAATTACCACTGCTCACTCCATTGCTGTTCCATTGCGAAAGATATGATCCAATTTCAGCATCTCAGATAAGGCTTCTGATTTGATCTGTTGCTTCCAGCTTCAGATCAATGTTGTTCACTCATTGTCGCCATATTATCTCATTTCAGACACATACAAATGAAGTTGAAGGGCAGGCATAGAGGTTATACACAGAACTTTATTGGGGGCTTCCTCTAACTGCTGCTGTATGTACTGACTGCTGCAGACTAAGTAAGATTGCTGCTGCTCATCACATTGCTTCACTGCTTGTAACCAAGGTGTCCAATTTATTGGACTTATTTTATGCAACATATTTTCTTAACAAACAATCAGTACGTTATCATAACATGTATCTGTCAACCAGAAGGGAAGCAGGAAGTACACTCAGCAAATTAGCAGCATTTAGAGTGTAAAATGTTGACAATTTATAATCCTGGACGTATGTCATGTTTATACTGGAGTTGGCTAGGAATAAAAATCCAAATTTCTGAAATAAATTTAATGCTGAATTAGATTGAAAAATCAAACCAAAGTTAGTGACAAAGAGTGAAGAAGTGAGTGACTCACACAAAGATGAAATGACTGCCACAGCAAGAAGCGCACAACTCTAGCCCAGGACAAATTGGGAGGCCGGTGGTGTTGTACAGTCATTTGAAAAGCATTCTATTTTACAAAGTTAGGTGACCACCAAGTAGACTAATGAATGAACAGTTTACTAAGATAAGTAACTATGTCCAGAGATCGATATAAAGGCTATCATACTTGATAACTCCAGACTCCTAATTGGTGAGGAAAACCCACACTCAAATCTGGGATTCGCACATCCCGGTCCAATTGGCCCAACAGGTTACACGGCCTCCAAGTGCATGCCAGCATAATATGTGGGGTTACGGGGATAGAGCCAAGATGGGATTGTTAGTGCAAGCATGATAGGCTCAATTTTAACATTTTGATTCTAAGTGCTGAATCTGGAAGTGTTTCAGATACAACTTTTAGACCTGTTCTCAGGTGCCCTCATACAAGCTTTGTCTGAAAAAAAGCGGTGATTCTGAATCACACTGCAGAAGCTTGTGAGTGGGACTTATTGCTGCCAAAACACTGCTGCTCCAATCTGAATCTTCAACTGCGCATGCACTCTAAAGCAAGGTAGAAAAATGCTCCTTTTGCCACGTTGCTCCTGAGCCGGATAATGCCTCCCCACAGCAGCTACAGACATTGCCTCATGCTTCACAATATAACTGACCCCCTTATCCCCCAACAATCACAAGCAGAGTGGTAACAAATTCCCCTCCCTCTCCAACAGAGAGGCATTTGACCTGCTTCCTTCCCTCCCCCCCCACCCCCGCCACTATCAGAGAGATATCTGACCCACATCCTTCCCACTCTCCCCACCAGAGAGCAATCTGATCCACTTCCATCCCCTCCAACAGAGAGACATTTGACCCGCCTCCTTCTCCCTCCCCCCTACCAACGAGGCATCTGACCCACCCCCCACCAGAGAGACATCTGACCTGCCTCCCTCCCCCCCAATCAGAGAGACATCTAACCCACCTCCCTCCTCCTTCCCCACCACAGAGCCATCTGATCCACTTTCATCACCCCACCGCCCCCCCCCCCCAACCCACCACCACCACCACCACCACCACCACAGAGACATTTGACCCATCTCCCTCCTGTCTCCCCAGTGAGTCAGAGAGCTGCCAGAATATCTGAACTTACCTCCTCAGAAGCGGAGCACTTGAATTGGACTTTTGTGGACCATGTCTGTTTTCCACTGAATCTGAACAGGCGAATGCAGTGGTAAAGGGGGAAATGCCAGTAAGTTTGGATGTCCAGCCCATTAAGTCAATTGCAGCCATTTTAGGTGCTTGCTAAAAGGGAATGGGCACAGAGGCAGTCATGGATCATACTAGTCACCTCACACCCTATTTTATTAAGTTTTTGTGCCTGAAAATGGGTGCAATTTGATGGTAAAGTTGGGTCTGAAAAGGCTGGAATGGCCACCTTCTGCGCTGTAGTGATTCTATGAAAAGAGGTGCAGGATGAAAATCGAAGATAAACAAGCTATCAGAAGTGAGAAATTTGAGAGCTGCAACAATCATCTCAGCAATATGATGCCTGTTCGCTGAGCAAGGCATTTCTGAAAGAATAATTCGTGACAATGGCCAGGACATTGAGATGAACATCATCATTTCATTACCAGATTATCAAAGGGAGGGATGTAATTATCAGTGAGCAAATTATATGGGATGCATGGGTCCTAAAGTAATCCAACCTTTCAGCTGCATCTTCACAGTTGATAGTGTGAAGTTTCTGAGGCACATCTCAATCCATCATAGCAAATTTTGCATCCGAGTTTCAAAAGAAGGCAGCAATTATTTGATAAGAGTGAATTGAAAAATATCACGTGAAATTCACAGAAAAATCTATCTACTGATTATATCATGCAAGTGTTGTAAAAAGAGGTGGCATATCTGAAATATAACTGCATTCGTTACCACAAGGTTTGCTCTCTGATATTTTCCCACAACATAGCTAAAGCGAGGTATTGTGTTCATGAACTATTTTTTTAAAAAAAGATGGATGAAATGTAAATGTTTACCAACACTTGAAGGTTTGCCAAAAGCAACTGGCAAATTATTCTTTTTTAAACATTTCCATCTTGTTTTCCCCAGATTAATTCATGTCTGTTGTTTTCTAAACTGACATTTTGCACAAGAAAACGTTAGACTTTAAAAAAACACTTCAACATCAGTGGCCATTGTCACAATGGGCTAGATCAATTTTGAATTACTCATAGCAGTTTGATCATTTGATACATTTGTAATTGGGGGTGAAGAGCCTTGAATCAGACAGATGAGTGAAAGAATAGCTCATACATCTTCACCGAGTCAAATATGAATTATTATTTTTCTTATCCTTCTTAATTTCCAATACTAAGGATTTGGATTTCTGGTGCTCCAATCCTCAAAATGTTGATTTGATATATACACAATCAGAAAGATGATGGCCCTATTTTACCATTTTGATTCCAAGTATTGTGTAGACTTGAAACTGGGGGTGTCTCAGTTCTGACTTTTAGACCCATTCTCAGGCCCCCTCTCATACACACTCTGCTTGAAAAAAAATGAGCGACTCTAAACTGTGCTGCACAAGCTTGTGGGTAGGGCATAAGATATCTGAAACCCAGCAACTCCGATTGGCATTTCAAATGCGCGTATGCATATGTGCATTTGCATATGGTAAAAGGGAAGTGCAGCCCATCAAGTCAATTTCAATGCATGCAAATGCATATATTTAAATGGCCGTCATGTCCATTTCAAGCATGGTCCCAATTGCGGTCATTTACAAGCCTTGGTAAAGCGGGAAACCGGCACGGAGGCAGATGCAAGTCGCACTACTCATTTCAAACCCAACTTTAGCAAACTTTTGTGCCCAAAAACAGGCACAACACCAAAGTAACATTGGGCCCAATGAGGCAAAAACTGTACTGTGGATGCTGGAAATCTGATGCATTAACAGAAAATGCTGGAAATATTCAACAAACCTAGAAGAATCTGTGGAGAGAGAAATAGAGTTAACATATGTACGAGCAGCGCAGTGGTTAGCACTGCAGCCTCACAGCACCAGGGACTCGGGTTCAATTCCGGCCTTGGGTCTGTGTGGAGTTTGCATATTCTCCTTATGTCTGTGTGGGTTTCCTCGGGCTGCTCTGTTTTCCTCCCACGGTTCAAAAATGAAAAGTGGTGACGCAAATATCGCACAATTCTACGGGCTCCCCAAAATACACAAAGAGACAATCCCACTGCGACCAATCGTGTCACTGCCAGGAACACCAACATACACCATCTCAAAAGAATTATGGAAAAGAGTAAAGCACCTCATCAGTGGATCGCCATGTTCAATCAGCAATGCAAAACAATTTTTGGACAAATTGAGGGGCATACAAATAGAAGAAGATGAAATCATGGTTTCCTTCGACATAACTTCGCTGTTCACATCGGTGGACCTAAATTCTGCCAAAACAACCGTCGCAGAATTGTTGGATACACATGGAACCTCGGGTGGATCTCTTGAAAAAGAAGATATCTGCGAACTCCTGGACCTTTGCCTGACAACTTATTTTGAATTTGATGGAGACTACTACGAACAACTCAAAGGTGCACCCATGGGCTCTTCAATTTCTGGATTCATTGCAGAAGTCAGTATGCAAAAACTAGAACGGATGATTCTACCGAAACTCAACCCAAAACTGTGGGTCCGCTATGTTGATGATACATTCACCATAATCAAGAAAAGTGAGCTGGCAAGAGCAAACCAGTCACTTAACAACGTCTCCGAAGACATCAAGTTCACAATGGAAACAGAAAACGGCGGCAAACTGGCCTTCCTAGACGTGCTTATTTCGAGAACCCCGAATGGTGAACTTCACACCGAAGTATACAGGAAAGAAACCCATACCGATCAGATCCTGAGTTATCATAGTAACCATCCCAAATGCCACAAACGCAGCTGCATTCGGACCATGTTCAAGCGAATTGAAACACACTGCAACACAATAGGAGCTAAAGTAAAAGAAGAAAAACGATTGCACCAAGTCTTCCAGAAGAATGGCTATCCAAGGAACTTCATCCGGAGATCCTTACATCACACCAACTCGGCATCTACTACCACCAGTACAGGAAATAGAAGAGTCACTCTACCCTACATCAAGAATATTAGCAAAATGACAGCAAGATTACTACGACAACACGGCATAACTGTGGCACACAAACCCACAAATACACTTCGACAGGCACTCTCAAAACCAAAAGGACAACGAGAAACATTGAATAAGACAAACGTCATTTACAAAATTCCCTGCAATGAATGTGAAAAGCACTACATGGGACAAACTGGAAGGAAACTATCAACCAGAATACATGAACATCAACTTGCAAGCCGAAGACACGATCCATTGTCATTAGTATCAGTCCATGAGGACCAAGAAGGACACCAGTTCAACTGGAATAGCGTGACCGTGCTAGGTCAGGCAAAAACGAAGAAAGAACGTGAATTTATCGAGGCGTGGCACTCAACCGAACATGCGATCAATCGGCATATAGATATTGATCCAGTGTATCAACCGCTGCGCAGGAAAGAACTGAATAATCGGAGCACTAAGATTCAAACCGACCCGCAAGGCAATCAAGGGACAAGATCGGATGCAGATGCAATAATTTCAGCGAATCCCAAAAAGCAACCAATCAAATTTCAAGACAAGGACCTCAAATGAACTAAAAAAGAATCACAGAGAGATCAAACAACCAATCAAAGTGGAGCATGGTCACTGAAATGATGGAATCACAACACAGCAAGTTCAGCAATTAATTAATCAAATAGGACTAGGGTCATTGCAATTAACCAATCAAAAGCAAGTAGATTTACTACTGTTCAATTTGCTATATAAACGTAGGTACTATGCAGGAACACACCCACAGCTAAGCACTGACGATGTTTCCTCGTTTGGTGATGAAACGTCTGCAAGCCAATTGCCAAGCTCGGCGAACACAACAACACAACAACAGATGAGCAATCTACCCGAGCTACCAATTTTCACTAACATTGCTAATATATTATATATGTAACATTCTATAGATATGATGGGAATAGAGAAATATGAGTCAAAAGAGGCCAATTGAGATCTGCTTAATGGTAAAACTGAGCGGCATGGGCAAGTTGTGCCGAAGTGCCTGTTCCCATCTGAAAACTACTATGACTCTATGGCTCTATTATGGCAGGGAAAGAAAATGGTGATGAGGTCATGTTTCCTTAATGAATGATTATCAAGCTTAAGGCCTATTAAACTATGCACGTCTTGGTTGAGCTGGCCATTTTACTTGATAGGAAGTCATTCTATTTGCTGAAATTGCCTATCGCTGTGAAAACAGGACAAAGAAGTGTTCAAATAAAACTGTAAACAGTAAAACAATGACTGACTGTGCTTTTGAAATGCATGGAAGCAAAGTTCCAATGTGTCACTGGCATTGAGAAAATTGTGCTTATTAGTCTTGAAAGGAGACAACTGAGAGGACACCTCAAAAACAGTCAGGATAGTAAACAATACAGAAATAGTAAATACAGAACACTATTTCAAGTGAAATTTTGACAGTAAAAGAGATCACAGGTCCGAACAGATATAGCAACCCATTTTGAAATGCTACCAGCAACTCTGTCTTCTCACAAGAGCCTCAACACTTGCAATGAATGTCTGAGTAGTAAGCAACAACAGGACAATGTGAACAGGAATTTATAGGCTTATGCAGATAAATATGTGTTAAATACTGAATAAATTAATGAGTTAAAACCTTGCAAAATTAGTTTTCCCAAGGCATATAACCATTGAGAGCCAATGTTAACAGGATGTAGTGGAAGTTAGTTAAGCATTTTCTGTACCTGGTTAGTGTAGTTGAAAGGATTCTGCTATGCTCTAGACTGCATCACCAGCAATGTCAGATCATGTGAAACTGGAACTTGAGGGACGAATGCTCTAATGGAGTCTTGCTAAAATCTATGTTATGTAGTCAATAAATGTTCACTTGTTTGCAACAGCATGGTTTCCAGTTCTCCTCTAGCATAAGCACCGGGAGCACAGTTGTGTTAATAATACATGGTGGCAGCCGTCTGAACATTTACGAAGGATGCCAGTCAATGCCAATGAAGGCAGGAAGAGTGAAGGCCGTCAGCTGGACAAAGCCCACTTAAGAAAATGCTCGCAGCTGCAATCAGAGCAAATATTCATCACCAGAATTCCACAACAGCCAACTGGAAGTGCACAGAGCCCTGGAGTAAGTCTTATCTTTGCCCAAGCCTTTGGACTTTGCAGAGGGCTTTGATTAAATGCTACACTGAAAAAACTGGCATGGCCAGTTCATTCAATACTGGATTGCCTCCAGACTTGCTCAGAAACTAGGTAAGAATGAAATCAGTATTCTCTTCTATGCAATCTGAAGTTGTGACAATGGCATTTTAAGCAGGGAGATATTGATGAAGAAGACACTAAATACAACAAGGTCATTAAAGTCTTTGAATCCGAATTTAGTTCGTAGCATAATACCATAATAGACTGGGTAAAATTCAACTGGCATGGCCAGGAATCTGGAGAGATTATTGATTCTTTTATAAATGACCTGAATCACCCAGTAGCTCACTGTGAATATGGAACATTGAGGAATTCATCAGAGACTGCATTGTGTGGGGCTGGTCGATAAAGCATTGTTAAATTCTTTCAGTCTAGAAAAGATCTCTCTTTGCCCAAAGCTACACAGTTAGCCAAGCAGGTTGAATTCTGCAAACAGAACAAGTGATTATTCTGTTCCTTCGGGAAGACAGCTGATTTGGTTGAATTCATGAACTGCAGGGTGATCTCTTTACAGGAAGGGGTATAGAGTACAAGAGCTGGCCTTTAATGTTGCAGTTGTGTAAAACGTTGGTTCGACCTCATTTGGAATACTGCGTCCAGCTCTGGTCGCCTTACTACTGGAAGGGCGTGGATACTCTGAAGAGAGTGCAGAGGAGGTTTACCAGGATGCTGCCTGGTATGGAATGTCTGAGTTACGAGGAGAGGTTAGGCAAATTGGGACTGTTTTCCTTAGAAAGACGTAGACTTAGAGGAGATCTAATAGAGGTGTACAAGATTATGAGGGATATAGATAGAGTAAACAGGGTTAAGCTTTTTCCTAGGATGGACACAAATAGCACGAGGGGTCACGGGCTTAGGGTGAGGGGGGTAAGGTATAATTTGGATGCTGGAGGGAGTTTTTTCACACAGAGGGTGGTGAGGGTATGGAATGCACTGCCAAGTAAAGTGGTGGAGGCAGGCACTCTGGAGTTATTTAAGAAATACTTAGATGGGCACATGAACAGAATGGGAATGGAGGGGTATAGAAAACTGATTTAAAATAGGGATCATGAGCCTTGGGAGTCCCTGGGAAGTGTGTAAATAGATGATGATATTGATGTACTTGTTTTTATCCTAAAGGTGCTTTGGTCCACCTTGTTGTCTAACAAGGGGCATACACGCGATGGGTCGTGAGAGGGCTGCTCTTGGATTTTTTTTGAGAGTATCCTAGTGCTTCACGTCGTTAGTGTACGCTTGACCTGGACCATTTGATGAGCAACACGACAGCTCAGTGACTATCGCTGTGCTGTGCAGATACATGGATTTGGGCCTGTGTCTGTGAGAGTTTGCGCATTCTCCTTGTGCTTGCGTGGGTTTTCTCTGGGTGCTCCGGTTTCCTCCCACACCCCAAAGATGTGCTCTTAGACTAATTGGCAAAACAAATTCTCCCTAAATTGTCTCAAATTTGGTTTTTAATCCATCGATCTATAAACATAGACAGGGATCACGGGTAGAGATGGGAACAACGGGGTGGCAGCGCGGGCTTTTTGGGCTGAAGGGCCTGTTTCCCGTGCTGTTTTGTTCTTTGTTCTTTGTTCAAAATGCTTGCCAGAAAGCAGAACCAGTATGAAGATGGCAGGTAAAAACTTCATTGATTAACCTATACATTTTGGGATACTAAGGGGAAAGTTTAGCACTGTCAATCCATCTAACCTGAACATCTTTGGAGTGGGGGAGGAAACCGGAGCACCCAGAGAAAACCCAGTTAGACACGGGAAGAACGTGTAAATTCCACACAGACAGTCACGCGAGGTTGGAATCAAACTTGGGTTCCTGATGCTGTGAGGCAGCAACGCTAACCACTGTGCCACCGTGCCTCTGCAATGGATGGGGCCTGCCTCGCCATTAATGCCAGGTGTCATGTTTCCCTCCAAAGGGAGCATTTTAAAATAGTATGTCACAGAAAATTTAAAATGAGGCAAATCAGAGCAGCAGTATCCATGGAATAAAAGATGCAGAGGAACAAAGTGCAAAATCTATGGACATCTCTGGACTGTGGACGTTATAGACAATGGCCACAAAATCATTGTTTTAAGTTGGGCACAGGTGCAGGACTATCCTTTAAGTCTGATTCAGTTGCTATACTGAACCTGAATTTCTCCAACCATCTACCACTAGACTGCTTGGTCCAAGATACACTTCAGTCAAGATGCAAAGAAAGATGATTGCCACATTACTACAAGGGAATTGAAAGTACAAAAATTTTCAACTCAGGAATGTTCATTACTGAACTGAAGGTCCTGCTTACACTTACAGTTCCTGGACAAGATAGACAAGCTGAATAGCTGAAACTGGTGGATAAATTGAAAAGGGAATTTCCAAACTTGTTTACGGGTCTCAGGGAGCTTTTTATGGTTTACCATATTACATTCAAGTCAGATGCCAAGCTGGTGTGTTTATTTACTCCATGAAAGATCACCCACCCTCTCTTGAAAAAGCTGTGCAAAGGGATTGACTCCACTTTACACCAAGAAGTGATATATCTGGTAACACAACCCACAACTTACTGCTCAGACATGCTACCTGTACTCAAATTTAATGGCTCACTTCACACTCAGTGGACCTCACACATTTGAACAACGTTGTAGAGAGAGAGAGAGAGGTGCATCCCATGGCATCAATGGGGTGACACTTGTGAGGAGCTCAGTTTTAACTCAACCTAATGCCAATAATGGATTCTGGCAGCTCCCATTAAACAAGGAGTCAAAACTGTTTGCCACATTTATTGCACCCTTCAGCTGGTCCTGTTTGAACTCCCACCTTTTGGAATTGCCTCAGCTTCCAAGATTTTTCAATGTACCATGACTGGTATTTTGGAAGGTTGGATGGAGTTCTCTGCCCATGGATCTGGGAGCATAACACCAGAGTGTTCATGGTCTTATTATGTTTCCATATCATGGGCCTTGTACTTAATCATAAATGCAAGTTCTCTAAGATTACTGTCAACTTCTTAAGCCATGTTGTTCATACAACTGGCATCCAAACAGACCCCAGGATATCAGTCATTTAGAATTTCTGGCCACCCTTTAACATTACAGAGCTTCCATGTTTTATTGGCATAGCCAATCTTGCACACATCAGTGAACCACTGTAACAACTTCTGAAAAAGGATCAGATCTTGTATTGGGGCAAACATAAGAAGGCGTTCAAAGCATGTCTGTAGAAAAACTGGCTCATTACTATCCAAGCCTATCCATCATATTCATGGCTGGCAGTTGCACTCAATACAATGGCTCAAGGGAGCGCACACCAACCTGTATACTCTCACTGCCTGCCGAGCTCACAGATTGTGTTGTGTTGCCAGCATTCACAAGTGGATCCAGTGAGGGATTGGGAGGGTAATGCTGGAGTAATTTGAATCAATGAAATACATCTACCAATTTCTGTGTCTCTAATCCTCACCATGTAGAATGGATCTTCGGCCTATTGATTTCAAACTGGCTCTCATGGTGGCAACTGAGGAAAAGGATGCGGCTCAGGGGTGGAGGGTGCAGGGAGGCCACTCCAGGAACAGAGAATGGCTGGCCCTCAGAATGAAGTGCAGGAGGTGCTGCCCTTTGGCCTTGAGGTGGGAGAGCAGCCTCCTGAAAGGGAGAAGGAGGATGCAGAGGCCTAGGTGCTATCTGATTCAGGACATCATTCAAGGGACTGTTGGAGGTCACGTGCTGTCCCTGCTCCACCTATCTAAGGTTATCATCTGGCACCTGAGGGGAGGGTGCAACCACGTGTTGCCAAGGAGGTTAGGCTCCCCTTCACTAATGCGTTCACCCATCCAGAATCGGTACCACAGAAATGCTCCATAAAAATCTGATTCCGGCACTCCAGTTACTAAGGAGGTAAGTGCTTAGCATCCAACAGCTCTCTACTTGAGATCAGTGGGGTGGGGGAGTGGTGTAGGGATATAATGAGATCTGCCATATTGTGGGGGTAGGGCTGGGGAAGGCATTATTCAGCCCAGGATTGATGTGGCATGGGAGCATTATTGTATCTTTTATTTGCACATGTGCAGTTAGAGGTGCCGTTTAGAGCTACAGGGTTTCGGATATATTAAGCCCACCCACAGGCCTGTGCAGCGTGATTCAGAATCACTGATACTTTTTCAGGTCGAGTGTGTACGGGGGTACCTGAGGACAAGTCTAAAAGTCAGATCTGAAACACTCCTAGTTTCAAGTCTGCCCATCACTTAGAATCAAAATGGTAAAATAGGGCCCAAAGATTCTACATTTTCGAGAGTTTCAAAGAATCATAGTCCTCTGAAAGAAATAATTTCACCTTAGCTCAATTTTAAATTGGACACCCAATTTTTTAAAGTGACTCCTAGCTCTTGACTCTCCCAAAAGAGGAAACATTCTTTCCACATCCACCCTATCGAGGATCTTCCATGTTTCAATAAAGTCACCTGTTATTCTTTTGGTGAGTCAGAACCATCCAAAGCCTTCAAGGCAAACTCGAGAGTTTTGGAGGTTTCATGATTCAGGATAGTTGCCCATTGAGCGTCCAAACTTCCTGACCTATTCCCACATAGTTTGATTTCCATGCGCATCTTGAGGAGAGATACCTCTAGGGTCTGATCAACTGGAGATGGAAAGTTCTGAACCATCATTCCTCGAGGGAATTCAGGGCCAGAGTAATTGCCTTGTCTAGTTTCAACCACCCAGAGGAGTGATGTAGTGATATTGTGGTATTGTATACCTGGCATGTCCCTTATAGAAGCTGCATAGCAACATGGTTACGGTATTACCATGTAAAAGGTTGGAAGATAAAATATACAACCTCAATGTTAAACGTTCACTATTGCCTGTGATCTCCATTGTAGACATTCATGACTCTCTGCGAATCTGTATCAGTCAGACTCCATGTGCAACTTCTCAAGAGTAATTAGGGAAGGGCAATAAATTCTGGCTTAATCTGTAACATCAACATCCTTTAAATGAATGAAAGAAATGTCATGCATGTACTCAAGTAATTAACTACTAGGACACAGGTTATATCAAGGCTTATGCAGAGCTATATATAGTTGTTAATTATGATAAACTTATTACTAGTAATAAATTTAATGTATTTATGTTCAACCAGAACTGCTGTCATGCTCAATATTTTGCTTATCATAGATAACAGAGAGACAGATTTCCCGAGAGGTCCACGCCAAGACCCTCGACATCTCTGCTAGCAGCTGTCAGTAAGAGACTACAGCAGACTACAGGAGGGTAGCATGGTGGCACAGTGGTTAGCACTGCTGTCTCACAGCACCAAGGACTGGGTTTGATTTCCAGCTTGGTCACTGCCTGTGTGGAACCTGCACCTTTTTCCCATGCCGGTGTGGGTTTTCTCCGGGTACCTCAGTTCCCTCCCACAGTTCAAAGATGTGCGGATTAGGTGGATTGGCCATGCTAAATTGACCCTCAGTGTCAAGGGGACTAGTTAGGGTAAATGCATGAAGTTATGGAGACAGGGCCTGGGTGAGATTGTAGTCAATGTAGACTTGCTTTTTCAATGTAGACTTGATGATTCATGTACTTTGGAAGAGAATTTCCATTACTTCTCAGGCCTTTCTGTGTCTTCAACATGGAATCATTTAAGAACAGCTTGCCAGGTCTTGGAAGACCATAAGAAGTGATTGACAGATACAGAATTTAGTTTTCACCACAGCAGCATCATGCAGTACTAGGTGTAATCTCTTTCAGAGGTTTAAGGATTATAATAGCCTCTATTAGATTGATGATTTCAAATATCTAGGGTCATTAGTTATCTTTTGCATGTGGCAGTATTTAACGACAATGGCAATGTGAAGTCTGCAGAATTGTAGACTGGTAAGCATCAGATGCGCAGATCTCAGTCATTGCCTAAGGATTATGAATTCTACACATGCTGTAAACCACTGATATTAAGGTAGTTCAATACCTATAATTGGAGAGTCTGATATTTGAAAAGGAACTATAACTAGCATGTTATAGCAATGCATTCTGATCTTATGCAGACCAATGAAAAGTCCCTTGATTCCCCAGTGCTGATTGAGAAAGAGTAATATTTATCATCTCTTCCTTTTCTTTCTTCCCTAACTCTGGCAAAGAGCTATCCACACTTGAAACATTGGCTCTATTCCTCTCTCCACAGATGCTGTCAGACCTGCTAAGGTTTTTCAGCGTTTCCTGATTTTGTAACATTTATATCTGTCGTGTTCCAAATAAAATGTAACACAGCTTATACTTAAAGATGAAAAGCTTGTGAGTTTTCTTCCTTTGAAGTACGACTGCAGTCAATTTTATGGCCTTTTTCACCCAACTATATTACCATCTGTGTTAGCTGGAAAGTGTCACAATGAGCGAAGATCATCATTTGGTCCTTTGAAATGTGGGAACATTAACTTGAAACTATTCATAATAATTCATGTCAGGTACCAACCAGAAAAATGTAAAGACAGCAAGGTAACTCTGTAATGAGATGATTTCACCCTGTTGGATTATATCAATTTATTAGCTATATTTCAACTTGTTGCTAAGCAACGCATCTTTCTAACATGATGACAAGCCTCATCAACACAGTTAGTGGGAGGTTTTCTCTCAGTCAAGTGGCAACATATGGAGGTGAGATCTCAGAACATAGGATTAACCTGGTCTTATTAACTTAATAGATTTAATGTCACTTTCTCCTTACTTAAATATCATATTTTGGACTACATTTCAAAGTGAATTTCAATAATTTAACATCATTTTTTCTTTACTTAAATATCATGGCCAGGATCTTATAATTGAGACTGGAAACCCAACAAGCCTGCTCAGTGACATCCAGTCACTGGATGGTTTCGCCAGAGTCATTCAGCTTCTGACCTCATTACAGCCTTGGTTCAAACAAAGACAAAAGAACTGAATTCCAGAGGTGAAGTAAGAGATTCAGCCTTTGACAACAAAGCTGCACCTGACTATGCATGGCATCAAGTAGCCTGAGCAAAACTGGAATCGATGGGTATCAGGGAGCAAACGCTCTGCTGGTTGGAATCATATCTGGTACATAAGAAAGTGATTGTGGTTGTGGAGGTTCCATCATCTCAGCTCCAGCACATGCCTGAAGAGTCCCTCAGGGTAGTGTCCTAGGCCTAACAATCTGCAGCTGCTTTATCAATCACCTTCCATCCATTGTAAGGTCAGAAGTGGGGATGTTCAATACGATTGCACAATATTCAGTACCATTCACGACTCCTCAGATACTGAAGCAGTCCATGTTCAAATGCAACAAGATCTAGATAATATCCAGGCTTGGGCTGACAAGTGGCAAGTAACAAATGCCAGACAATGACCATCACGAATAAGAGACACTCTAAATACCACCCCTTGGTTTTCAATGGTGTTACTATCACTGAATCCCCCACGAGCAACATCCTTGAGGTTACCATTAACCAGAAACTCAACTGGACTCATCATATAAGCATAATGGCTACTAGAACAGATCAGACGCTAGGAATACTATGGCGAATAATTCACCTCCTGACTCCCCAAGCCAACTCACCATCTACAAGGCACAAGTCAAGAGTGTGATGGAATACACTCCACTTGCCTGTATGGGTGCAGCTCCAATAAAACTCATGAAGGTTGATACTATCCCGGATGAAGCAGCCCACTTGATTGGCACCACATCTACAAACATCCACTCCCTCCACCACCAATGCTCAGTAGATGCACTGCAGCAATTAACCAAGGATCCTTAGACAGCACCTTCCAAATGCATAAGCCTTTCCAACTAGAAGGACAAAGGCAGCAGACACACAGGAACACTACCACCTGCAATTTCCCCACCAAGTAACTCACCATCGCGACTTGGAAATACTTCACCGTTCTTTCTCAATTTCTGGTCAAAATCCTGGAATTCCCTCCCCAACGGCAATGTGGGTCGACCCATAGAATACAGACTGCAGCAATTTAAGAAGGCAGCTCACCACCACCTCCTCGAGGGCAACTAGCGATGGGTAATAAAGCTGCTCAACCAGCAACACTCATGTCCCATGAATGAATCAAATAAAAGATTGGGCAAAAGAAAATGCAAATTTACCTTGTTCTCATTGTTCTGAGTGATCTTCTGATGGAAGAGCCTTCACATCATATCCAGGGCAGCAGATCTCGGAGGGAGCAGTCGAGGAAATCTGCATAAAGGGACCACATCAGTGGGAATTCAATTCAGATGGTGGGATCTCATCAAGTTGATTTTGGGTGGGGGGGAGGGTCAGGTGTTTGGTGGGGGGCAATTGAATGGGAGGGATAGTCATGTCAGTTTGTGGGGGCCAGGATGTAGTTGTGCGGTCAATGTGTGAGTGATTGAGGGTCAGTTTTGTGATTGCCCAGGAGTTAATCCAGGTAAATATTCTGGTAAGTAATTCAAAACTGTCCAAGATCTCCGACTCCAATTCAGAATTGGAAAGTTTTTTTTTGGTGAGACCTGGGGATGAAGGGATTACTATTGGAAGTTTCCACTTTCCAGGAACTTCTCATGGAGTTCTTGTGTTGGGTCTTCTGGGGGATCCCACAGTGCATCTTCAGATCTCCATCCTATTTCCCAACTATCTGGAGACCAGAAGATCTGGGTCCATAATTTTGGGTCATATTTCAAAGTTAATTTCAAGAACTTTGCAATTTTGCCCTCTCTTATTTTCTGTGTTGTGCACTTTTCCATGATGACAACAGAAAATAAAGGCTAAGTCAGGGAAGATAGCAAAGCTTGGTGGCAATCCTCAGCCCGAAGAAATGAAGACAATTAGCATCAGGAAGGATAACTGGCTGTAAAATCACTAACCAAATCCCATAAAGAAATGATGATTGATATGGAAAATGATAGAATGATGCTTTGGTGATCCTGTGTAACAGGGAGAAAGCTGAAAGAGAAGAGAAAGCACTGTTCTGAGACTGGGACAGTGAAATCATGTACATGATTTGCTTCATGCTGAACTTGACCCAGAAATTCAGCCTTTTCCTTTCCAGTCAATTGTTCCCTGCCCAGGCTGAAACAGGGAAATCAATGTGCTCATATGTGGGACACTATTGGCACAAATGTTGTCAATAAAACAGAAACATTAGTGCGCTGTGGAGCTGCTTCCCATTTCTTCCTGCAACATCTAAAAGAGTAACCAATGGAAAGAAGTAGCTATTAAAAAAAACACAGCCAAGAATAGGAGAAGTAAGGGTTGGCAAAATAGGGTAAATGGTGCACATTTAAAGGGAGTTCAAGGAGAGAAATAGACCTGGGTGTGTTTAAACACAGATCTTTGAAACTGGCAAGGAAAACATATGTGTTTCAAAGACTTATAAATAGAGGCAAAGTGCATAAAAGCAGGAAGTTATGCTAAACCTATATAAAATATCAAATTTGGTTGTGCCCAAATCTAGGCACCACAGCTTAGGGATGATGTAAAGGCTTGGAGAAGTTGCAGTGAACATTTACTAGAATTGTTCCAGAGAGGAAGCTTACGTGGATAAACTGACATGGTTGAGGTTGTTCTCCTCAGAGTATAGAGGCTAAGATGAGATTTGATAGAGATGTTCAACACCATGAAGGATTTCAATAGAATAGATAAGCTTTCAATAACTGACAGGTTGAGAATCAGCTGGTAGTTTTAAGATTATTGACCAAAGAACAAGTCACAAAGACGTTCTTTTGATGCAATAAGTGATTAGGATTTGAAATACACTGCCTGATAAGGTAGTGGATGCAGACTCAAACAGTAACCTTCAAAAAGCAATTGGATTAAAATGAGAAGGAGAAAGAAATAGCATGGATATAGAGGGAAAGAGCAAGGTCATGGAAGTAACTGGACTGGTCTATGAAAGCAAATTCAATGGAATAAACTCATTGAGGGCCACTCTCCATATTATTTTGTAATTCTATAAATGTA
This sequence comes from Sphyrna mokarran, assembly GCA_024679065.1. Lineage (NCBI taxonomy): Eukaryota > Metazoa > Chordata > Chondrichthyes > Carcharhiniformes > Carcharhinidae > Sphyrna > Sphyrna mokarran. The sequence goes on from JAGIQG010000015.1 coordinate 43,388,431, forward strand.
TCTTTAGTGTATTCAGCAATATTATTTTCCAATTTGTTCCAACAATTTTTGAGTGAAGTTGGAGGAGTTTGCCAAACATTTGTGAAAGCTCTTGTATCTTTTGAAACATTGGCGAAATATTCCACTTCCCACAGTTTAATGGTGGTCAAAGGGGAGGGGACAATGCAACAGGAGCTAAAAAACTGTTTCTTCATCAATGTGAAATGGCGGCAGTCATGTGCCCATCATGGTGGGTTTGACACCTCATTCACATTTCAGTGCTTTGCAGTCTGAAGTAACTACTGGATAGGGTTTTCTCTTCTTCCCATGCCCTCTCCCTGTCAACACCAGCAAATGAAAAAGGAGCTAGCTTCCCATGCAGCCCACCTTATAAAACATAGAAAAATTCCAACTGCTTAATCAATTAGACCAGCAGCTCACAATTTGGTGCAAATTCTCACCAGTCTCAGCTGGTCTCCACCCCCTCCAGGGGATTTAGTTCCAGAATGGAAACTTCTGCCCAATATCTCACCCACAAGATATGTTTTCAATTCTGCTAATTATCACATTTTGCGAATATAACCTCAGATAAATTATCTAGCACCTTTCTCTAATGAAAAGTCCTTAGTCTTTATATCAACAAAATCCCTTATCCATTGCTTAAGGTTAAGATATGAAAATACCTGCAGTATTATTTGCTTGCCAAAACTTGAAAAACACCATAAGAAATATTTATATGATAGCTTCAGTAAACAAAGCTCAACATGTTTAATCACATCATTTGAAAACAGCAAGCCTCTGTATTCACATCCAACAATTGATTAAATCGGTCGAGTGCATTGACCTCAATCATCCTTCCTGACAAACCTTCTCGAACTGTTAATCACCCTCTGCAAGAAAACACTGTCTGCTCTCTGTGCTCCAATTCACTTAGCAATTCTGAAATTGTGTCTGTCACCTCCGCCTTTGGTATCCCCAGGTAGATTACACTGTCTCCTCGCTATTAAATGTGTGTGTATATAGCAGCTGTTGAGCTTCCACAACCTTTTAAGCTGCTTTACAACCAACGAGTTACTTCTTTTGAAATGTAGTAACGGTTCTTATGTAGGCTGACATGATACATGCTTGGCACACAGTAAGATTTCATGGGCATAATTTGACTGGTTGGGGAAGTGTATGGAATCACACTTGATGTCAGGCATGCATTTTGACATCATTGCACACTCATGCAATATTTCAGTGAGTTGGCTCAAATACAACTTGGTAGGGTACCTGCCAACCATTATGGAGCCACTTGAGAGGATTGTTTCAGCAATTGACCACAGATTACAGGCAAGTGGCAATCTGTTTTTGCCATTTCCTCACCAAGGATGGGATAAAAGGGGAATGGAGTACAGGCAGTGTAAGGAATTAGGAACTTTTGGGAGTTTGATGAGGGTTTGATTTTGAATATTTTGAGCAATTTCTCTACATTATTATCGCTTCTCAGCCAAGTGTAGTATCGATGTGCTGCACTTGTTTGAAGTCATGAGGTTACACTAAGGCTTCATTTGAAGCTACCTTTTAAAGCAGCATCACAGGCTTTTGGCAAAGGTGCAAATGAGATTAAGCCTTGGAGGAGGTGCAATGCCTGCTCCGATCAGCTTGGATCATGTAGATCGAGCCCAAGACAGGAAATGAGAAGCCCTCTCTTGTCAGCTTGGATTGGGAATGTCTCACTTGCTGAGACCCTGAATTGGATTTTTATTGGATTGAATTGGATATAAAAACAAAAAAAAAACTGTATTATTTGGGAAGTTCAGCATATAGTATTGAAAATTGCGGTTCTCTGACATGAGAAATTTGAGTCCCCCTGTCATCCTTCATGCACAGGTCAGTGCTATTTGCATCGCTGCAGATAGATATGATGTACTCAGCAGGGAGCACCTCCTCTAAAGAGAAGGCAGTGACTGAGAGAGAGAAAACCAGGTGGCCACAGGTGTCACCTTAGGGCAGAGGTATAGTCACAGGGAGGTCAAGGCCAAGGAGGATATCCCTGCACAAGATGTCACTATAAGCCTCAAGAGTGCACAGGCATCAAACAATTATCTTGGCATAACTGGGGCCTTGTGCCACAGGAAACTATGGCTTTCCAGGGAAGCTGTCACAACGTTTTGCCAGACGATTGGAGCTGAGATATTCTCCAATAGTATTGGTAGACACTGAATCCCCTCTCAAAATAACAATGGCTCTTAACTTTGATGCTTCCAGGTCTTTCCAGAGCTTGGTTGGGGATCTCTTCAGGGTCTACCAGTCAGCTGCACATCGCTATGTTAAGCTGGTAATTAGTGCTCTGTTCAGGTGGGTGGGAACATTCATTTCAAGACTGTTAGGAAAAAGAGGCTAGATCAATTAAGGGAGCACTGCCATATCCTCCTGACCACGTTTCACTCGTCTACTGCGCTCTGCACAATCTGGCTCTGTCAAGGGGGTTGAGGGGTGGGATCCATCAGAGGATGAAGACACTGAGGCTGCTTCAGAGGCTGTAAGTGCTCGATCTATGGAGGAGCTGGAGGAGCCCCAGGCTGGAGAGGTTGGTGCTGATGTAAAGGAACCAGGGAGGCAGGGAGACAAGGGAGGTCTTGATCTTCCATTCTTTCAGCTTGGCTTCAAAATATCACTTGAAAGTGAGGACAAGGGTGCCACCACCTTTCTGAACATTCCTGATGGGGCCATCCTGTCAGCTGTAGGTCAAGTTACAACCTCTGAAATGACGTTTGCAGCTCACTCCCTGTATCACATACTACTCTGCTGCCCATCATCTCTGAAAACCGTGAAGCACATTCAGGTCATTACACATAATGAGATATTTATATGGTTGTCCTGACAATACAAATAATACAAAACAGATGTCCCAGCAACCTTTATCACCCATGACAATCTCTCTTGCACTTAAAGGGCCTGAAAATTCTGCTGGCAAGTGCTACATCATTGTACTCTCAGCCTTGATGACTTAGGTGGCTGTCTTCTGACTGGTGGAGCCCGTGCAGCCATTGTCTGGATGGGAGATTCCAGTGGCATAGGTGGGCCTCATCTGTCATCTGACACAAAACACCTTCAGTGTGGGAAATTAAAAGCCTGACTTCTCAGTCTTGTAATTTCCAATAGCCCTCTGGATATCTCCAAGACAGTTTGAAGTCAAAACATCTTCCCAGAATACCAGGAAGACTCTCACCAAACCAACCATCAACAACAAATTTTCTACTCCAGGAAGATCAGGAATCTTGCTTTCAGCTAAGCAGCAGAATTTCCAATACCAGAGAAAGAAAGAAAAACACTTCTTTTCACCTTCCAAATTTAACCTGCAGCCAGCCCAATAGAAAATGAAACTTAAAATCACTAGGAAGGGAAAAAAAAAAACTGTCCAAAACTCATGACATGCCAACCAGCCTTCTTCTTAACAATGCAGGGTCATAAAAGGTCCCAGAGTAAAAATAAACAAACTCTACTTAAACCACTGAAGGAGCAATAAAATGACTCCTACAGACAACTGGATAACAAGGAAATAAGCTGTGAGAGCTGCAGAGAACATGATATAAAAAAAATCTTAAAGGTACACTAATATCAGAACTGTCACTGGCAGAGGAGCTACTGACTTCACCTGGGGGTGTCCTGAGAAGTATTCATAGATATGATCTGCAGCTTTTTAGCCAGCATTTGTTTCAACATAGATGGAAGGCACCCAGCAGAGTGACTGGCTGCCTTATCCATCTCCCACTCTGGCAGTAGCCTGCTGAGGAGACATAGCTACATGAGAGCTTGCAGGTCCCAGCGCAGGCCCAAAAACCCCTGATTCTGTTCCTGGAGCTGCCTCTCTCTGAGGTGCTACTCTCTCAGAAGAGGAGGCTGTGTGCTCAGTGCCCAGGGTCAACACAGTGTCACACTCTACATGGACTTCTCCATGACAAAGACCCAAGCACACCCTCAGGGATCCCCACCAGATCTTCAGGCTCAATCCACTGGATAATTGCATCTGCCACTTGATGTATCACTCCAGAGGCTTGTCATTTGGGCTTAGCATGGTCATGGTGTCTAGCTGCCCTTTGATTGCAGGCATCCTGAGCAGTGTCTGCCTCCTCCAGCTACCTATGCAAGTGTGATGTGCCCTCAGAACTGTACACTTCCATCTAATCCATTACCCTATCAGCCATTGATGTGTCTGTGTCTGCACTGACGCTTGGAGTAAAAGATGATCTGGTGTGAATGCATCTGTACATCTCATCTTTGAGTCCTATGGCATTTTGTGATGATGGCATATTTGGGAGCGGAAGACTAAGATGTCAGTTGCTAACATTATTATAAAGTGATTGAGCATGCAGTATGGTTGTTTGCGACAATGGGCAGCTACCTCAGTGAGGCACTGTGATTGGATGAACAAAGGGGTCTCTTGGTTTCAACATCTCATTTGAAATGCTGCTATCTTACATCTCCTATACACTCCCACAGTCTCTACCCTGGCCTCTGGAGTCTTACCTTCTGAGACTACTGCCCATTCATGACCAAAGTCTATAGACTTTGCTCCACAGTCATTTTCCCTATCAAGGGCTTCTACCTCAAACTTGAGAAGAAGCAGGAGGTTGGGCACCCCAACATCTGTTTGTGTACTCTCCTATACATTATGGCTTCTTTTCTCCTGTACAGACAGAAGTGTTTTCATTAATCCACCCTCCACCGGCCTCACCATACCAGTCTCCCCCAACCCTCCACACTTCCCCGCAGAAGACCAAAATTGTAGTCCCAAATTGACGCCCCTCACTCGTGCACACAGCCAATCTGAGCAGGTATTTTACCCATCCTTGGATGGCACAGTACATGTGCTATTTGGGACTCTGCACCTCACATTTCTGAGCGCCATGAAGTCTAGCCACTCTCCATGTCATATTAGTTCCATGGCCTCATTGCCATTGCCCTCCTGACACAGGCAGTGAATCCTGAGGCCATTCTACTATCAAATATTATTTGGTGGAGCCATTCTCACAGAGCTCCACAAGCCTCCTCAGCAACTGTTGGCAACCTTCAGGGAGCTTCATCTGTAATTTATAACTCTCCCAAGTGGGATGCCAATGGATTAGGCCCTGCTGCTTCCATCCTTGCCAGACGTGCTAGGCCACTGGCAGTATTTATTTCACACTGTTGATTGTTAGTTTGCCAGCCAGTGTAAAGTTGAGTTTGTCTTGTGATCACAGGCATGAACTGATATCACATTCGATTCCAGGCTTACTCATTGTGCAAGCATCACCAACTGAAAAATTCAGCCTGAGGTTTTGGCCAGCCTGTAGGAATGAGGATGGCTCCAGTGAATCGACTGCTAAATTTCTGACTACAGTGGGTGTAAAACCATTTTAGATATTTTATACTCTTTAAAGTAAAGATACAGTGCATTCTCAATACAGTTTCACAAAACCTGATATCACCCAAGAAAGGTGAACAATTAAAAAATGGCCCTGAATATAAATGGGTAATTACACAAACAATCAAACTGATACTGCAATGAGTCTTACCACAACATAACCTATAGTTATGTCTAACCTTTCTTGACTTGTATTGGAGCCTGAAGGAATATACACTAATTGAAGATGTAAGATTTATTTTTTTGGTGAGGAAAGTCTGGAGTTGCTTTCCAGTATTTTGATTTACATTTCAAAATACTGAAAATATGCCAAATAAAATCTATAAAGCACCATCAATATCACCAGTTGTTGTTGATGATCAGATCAAGGAAGCCCCTTTCACAATGTTCCCTGATAAGCATGTCACTAAGACACTTCTCAGGCTTAACTTCTCCACCTTGCTGGACTTCTGAATTGCATTTCACACAATCTTGAACTCCACTAATTTTTCAATGCTGGTATCCTAACTTACACCTTTCCCCTTTTGTTGTATCTTTGATAAATCTCATTTTCCTCTAAGCCTCCAAAACATTAAGAATGAGGATTTTGAATTATGCCTCGACTGCCCACTCCAGGCCGACACATCTGCCCTTTCAATTCTGACCTCTGTTTTGCTACCCATTTCCTCGATTTAACTGAACCAGCACTTAGATTAGAGGCAGAGCCTTCTGTGGTAGTTAACTCACCTCCTGACTTCCTAAAGTTATCTACAAGGTACATGTCAGACATGTGATGGAATGCGGTTCACTTGCCTGGAAGAATCCAGCTCCAAAGGACAAGAAACTCAACAATATCCAAGACAAGGAAACCCACTAGTGCACGATGTTCTACAGCAACACACCAAGGATCCTTCAACGGTATCTTGCAAATCCTTGACCTCTCCTACCTAGAGGGTCAAAGGCATCAGGTGCAAAAGAACACCACAACCTGTAAATTGCTCTCCAAGTTATGCGTTGTTAATTTCAGGAAATTCCCTGATCACAATTCCCTCACTAGATTTATCCTATCAGTATTGATTCATAACCCTGATAGTTCCACCTGATCTTGCACATTTTATATCTAAAATGCTACATGCTCTTGAACTCTTTAATTTCAAACCTAAAGAACTCAGCAACAATAAAGTTATACAGAGGAACATAGAATTTGAAGCAGTCTGCAGCCACCCATTTTGAGTCGTTGTCCAAGCTAAATCTTATCCCCAACTTCTCAATGTTACTGATCCAACTCAGATCAATGTGGATGACTTTACAATGATTTTATACTGTGAAACTAAAATGGCTATATTTTGAAATGATAATATAACCGATCTTGTGGACTTGGAAGCTTGCTTCACTGAGAATGTCAGACCAGTTCTGTTTTGTATGTTTTGTAATTACTTGCAAAGACTATAGCAGTTGATTCCACTTAAATAGCTATCTGACAAGTTATTCTATCAGATAGAAAAAAAAGAAGCAATTTAATGTCAATGTCCATTATGTTATTCATGTTAATGTGACAATTTTATGTCTATAGTCATTTCCAATTAATGCTGTTCCCCAAATTACCTCATTTGCGTTCTATTCAAACACAAACCTTTTCTTTCCTGAATAGCTGGCAAGGTTCATTTTACATTTGTACTTTATATATTAGTTTTATTTAAGTTTTAACAGGCATGCTCTTTGAAAAATTGGTATAATTAATCATTGAATAAGACAGCATAGAGAAGGCCATTCGACCAACCGTTCCTATGACTGCTTGTTGATAAAACTATCCAATTAGTCCTACCCTCTTGCTCTTTCTGCAAATCCTTGCAGCATTCTTCCCTTTTACAGGGGGACTCAAATGTCTAGTGGCTCAGCTACTAATCCAGAAACCCAGCAAATGTGCTGGGGACCTGGATCCGAATCCCACCACAATGGATGGTGGAATTTGAATTCAATAAAAAATCTGGAATTAAGAACGTCCTGATGACCATGAAACCATTGCTGATTGTCAGAAAAAGCCATCTGGTTCATTAATGTCATTTAAGGAAAGAAAATCTGCTGTCCTTACCTGGTCTGGCCTTCATGTGACTCCAGAGCTACAGCAATGTGATTGACTCACACTACCCTCCAGCAAGTAGGGATGGGCAATAAATACTGGCTAGCCAGCCAGCCAACCCATTTCTCGTGAATGAATATTAAAAAAAAATCCAAATAGCGTTTATTGATATAAGGGACAGCCTTGCGTGCATGAATAGTGACATGAATGCAAATAATAGCACCTCGGATTATTGTTAAATATGCATTAATTAACTTTATACTAAGTAATCACAATCAAACCTGCTAAGGTTTGGATGACTGAGTGAATTCTAGTCATTTTTAACAACTGATTTCATTTCCATCAAGAACTTACCATTTCTCTGCTTTCTTCATTATCTTATATCATCCGGACTTTTCTCAAGGTTAGAACTGGATATTGACCAATCTTATAATTACCCTTCTCCTAAACCCTGTATTACTGTCAATTTGGTGTCATGCATGTCCCACTGCAATCCTTTCTTCACCCCACTATTAGCGACACCTTTTGAGCCACATAAATATTCCGGAATATTCTCACTAAACTTTCTCCCAGATCAGCTTCTAAATCTATCATGTTGGCAAGCTTTTGGTCACTTCTGCTAATATCCCCTTCTCTTGTTTGTCATATCATGTTTCTGTGAAGTGCCTTTGGACAAATTTCAAAGTTCAATAGCAAGCAAGCTATTGTTGAAATCAATGTAGTTCCTTTGCCAAGTCATCAGGACAATTTTGAACTCTATAGGATGCAATCTTACTGCCGTTCACACTATATTCCTGCTGCAGCAAGTTTGGACAATGTATAGTCCAGCCAAATCTCAGTTCATTGCGACGGGACGGGAAAATCCAGCTGGCGTGAATGGCCGTATCATTACAGCCATACAGTCATGAGGGAAACTTTTTTTGGCCCCGACATGTAGGTTTCCAGGGAAAACCACCATTCAAAAGATCCTGCCAGCTCTCCATGGAGGTGCCAAGTCAGTCCCATTGCCCTACTTAATTTTCCTAGTCCTGCATCTTTATTTCCTTCAACTGTCCATCCAATTTCCCTTTGATGATATCAATCATCTCTGCTTCTATCATCTTCATGGGCAGTAAGTTCCTTTTCATTGCCATTTACTATGTAAAAATGTTTTTCCTCATATCTTGCCTAATCTGTTACCCAAATCCTTGGAGCTATGTCTCCCAGTCAATTTCCCTTCAACTAAAGGGAACAGTTTTTCTTTGCTTACATTATCTAAAGCTGTCAAATCTGATACACCGCCATCAAATTATCCCTCAATCTCTTTTATTCCAAGATGAGATAAAAGCTTAATTTTCCAAACACCATCCCTGCAATCATTCTGGCAAACCACTACATTCTCTCAAAGGACCACACAATTTCCTAAAATGTGGCAACCAAAATAGACATGATACCCTAACTGTGGCCCAATCAGGGTTTTATAAAGGGTCAGCATAATTTCCTGGCTTTTGTGCTTAACATTCAACTTGTGAACCCAAGATCAAAGAACAAAAAACAAAGAGCAACACAGCACGGGAAACTGGCCCTTCGGCCCAACGAGCCCACGCCGCCGTCCTAACGTCTTAATGACATATCCTTGACTTTAGGCTATGCCTATTGTTGAAGATTCCCGTATAGGGACCAATATAGGGACAATTTGTTACCCAATCAGCCTAAGAGCACATTTTTGGGATGTGGGAGGAAACCGGAGCACCCGGAGAAAACCCACGCAACCACGGGGAGAACGCGCAAACTCCCGCAGACACAGGCCCCAAATCCATGTGTCAGCACAGCAACAGCGATAGTCTCTGAGCTGTCATGTTGCCCATCAGATGGTCCAGTTTAAGCATACACTGACGACGTGAAGCACTAGGCAACCCCTGAAGCAACCTCCAAGAGCAGCTCTCGCACGACATGCAGCATGCATGCCCCTTGTTGGTCAACAAGGTGGACCGAATTGCCTGCGGAAACAAATAAGATTTAATTAAACATGCTAAAAAAAACTAAGACATTCCCGAGACGAAACTAAAAGATAGTCTACTACTATTTGGTCCTCCCGATATTCAAACAGTCCTGCTATATCCCTCTATCTGCAGACCGCTCATGTGGCTGTCCAAGAGACCCTTAAACAACCCTAGCGTGCCTGCTCCCACCACCTTACTTGGCACTACATTCCACACCCCCACTACCCTTTGTGTGAAAAACTGGCCTCTAATATTCGTCTTATAATATGCTTTGCCAACCACTCTTTCAGTATGTCCTGCCACCTTCAAACATGCATTCCTTTCTCCTTGTGTACTCTTTCAAACTGCACCAAGAAGGCTATATTGCCTCTCACTATCCCTGTTGTCAAAGTGCATCACTTCACAATTTCTTTATTAAATTCCATCTACCACACGTCCACCCATTCTTCTAGCTCGTCTACGTGTTGTCATAGTCAAAATATATCATTCATGCTATTTACCACAACTCCAGGTTTGCCATTGTTGGCAGATCTTGAAACTTTACTCTGCTTTCCAATATCAATGTAACTTAATGATCTATTTTGATATCAAACAGTTCCCTACCTTAATATGCATTAATATGTAGTGACAGGACAGCACAGTGGTTAGTACTGCTGCTTCACAGCGTGAGTTAAATTCTCACTTGAGTGATTATGTGTGTGTTTTCCCCATGCCTGTGTGGGTGCTCCGGTTTCCTTCCATACTCCTGTGCAGGTTAGGTTGATTGACCATGTTAAATTGTCCCTCTGTGTCAGGACAGTGTTAGGGTGATTAGCAAGGTAAATATGTGGGGTTACCGGATAGAGTCTAGGTGGGAATTTTCTTGGTGAAGATTCGATGAATCCGACGATCTCCTTCTGCACTTTAGGGAATTTATGATTCCTAAAATTACTAACATGTGGCAACATATTTTTCAGTGAATATGTTTTTGTGCACATTTTTCATATATCTCTGAATGATTGTGATTGTTCCACCTCTACTAATTCTCACTCTTCAGTAATAGGCATATAGCTTGTCAGAGGCAAATATACTCAGGATCCCAATGTCACAATATAAAAATAAAACTTTATTAAAATCTAGTGATCAATGACAGAGAATATTGCTGATAGCGTCAGATACAAAATACCTGGACCCCTGGAATAAGCTCTAATGTTATCAGCAAAAAAAAATCAAGACAGTTTTACTTTTTCTTAATTTGATGCTCAACTTTACATTAATATAAAAGTAATTTCATTTAATGTTAATACATCAATGTAAATCTCTGTCAGACAATCCAATTGCTCAATACTTTTCAGCATAATGATTTCTGATTTGCCTGTTACTAACCGGATGCTATTCGGTTTGATTACTTCCCTGTTGCCTGGATACAGCAGTCATTACTAAAATGGCCAATGAGAAGGTTTACCACTGGCTCACTGCCAAGATTGATTAGACATCTGACCTTGTGCCCAGAGTTGTGCCCAATCTGTGTCTGGGCTGCAAACCAACAACTGATTAAAGATTCAAAATGTGTCCCCCTACAATGATCTCCCAGGTCCAGCTACACTAGCTAAGGTTCCCAGGATTATGGTCAAATTATTCAATTTTCCCATTCTGCTCTTTATTTCCTTACATTGACTGCAAATGTTCAATCACAGTTAAATACTTAAAATGCATTTAAAATACCAATTTATCTGTTTCAAAATCATAGCTACTTGCTTTAAATCCCTTACTGCATTAATATGTAGGTGAGTCATCATTCCTTTATCTATTGTTAGCTTTGTCGCTGTATGTGATACATCAAAACTAAGAGAAATCTAAAATAATCGCTTTCACAGCTGCTTGAAAATAAGAGATAAAGAACGATTGAAAAAACTGGAAGAATGAACATTTTTTGCCAAATCCCAGTGGAATATATTATCACTGTTGTAAATATCTGCTGTCCACAAAAAAGTGCATCCATCAAATATTTTGTCCCCTAACTATCTAATTTTCATGCGACTGCTGGCCTTCTCCAGGGAGTCTAACTAGAAAGAAATATGCAGAGGTTGACAGCAGCAGAGCCTCAAACGCCCGTCACACTGTAGCTTCCAGTTCATTTTTCCTGATGCCAGATAAAGATACATTTTCAAGAAATACGCTAAACTGTGGATTGAAATCTTAAATATTCTCATCTGCCCTCCTAACAATTCTGCATGCTGGGAATGAACAGGTGTTCCCCAGTTTCAATGTTGCTGTGGTGTAAATGGTGGGAAATACATTTGTCTCATTTGAATATTTTGAGATATATTCATCCACAAACAGGTGTATACATCACAGGCACTGAAGGATCAAAATGACTTAAAAATGGATAAGGAAGTAAAAATGTACTTCTCCTCATTCTCTCCAATTCTGCTGATATATTGATAGAATAGGGGGGGTTAAATTTGTTTCTTCCATTCCAGCCACATGCAAACATATTCACCCACCCTCAATATTCTTCCTACATCTGGACCCCTCTGCCCTCTGGCATTTTATCTTTTCTTGGTATTTTTATTGAGAAATACTGGTTGCCTCAATTTCTCATTTCTTCTCACTCACAAAAATCTGTTTCCCTCTCAACTTGATTCAATCTGTCCTTTTAGGTCCACTCATAATACCATAAAATTGGGGTGGTTTTGTTTGGTGTACGGACCTCTATCTAACAGAGGCCAAATGCCAAATCTCTGACACTTCCTTCTATTTCCCCTTGAATATTCATCCCACTATCAAACATCAAGCTATTGTGTCTGGGATCATCAGTGCCCTCATCCCACCCCCACCCCCCCCACATCCCCCCGTCCCCCACCCACCACAGTCACCATTCTCATAATTCCATAACCTTGAATTTCTATTCAATAGAAATAGAAACTATTTCTTTTCATAAGCCACAAATAAAATTGTCCCGCTCAAGATTTTTTCTTCAGTTGATTCAAGTATATCACACTTATTTCTTATTAGAAATAAGTTCAGAAGAACTTATTTCTTCTGAACCTGAACCTGTTCTTTCATCCCCCTTGAACAGTCTCTTCCCACCTGCATCTGTGAGTCTTCTATATCATGATGTGGAAATGCCAGCGTTGGACTGGGGTAAGCACAGTTGTAACACTCACAATACCGGCTTAAAATCACATGTTTATTTGCTCACACAAGCCACAAGTTTTCAGGGTGCTGCCCCTTTATCAGGTGAGTGGGACAGAGCATATAAAGACACAAACTCAATTTATAAATTAATGGTTGGAATGCGAGTCTTTACAAATAATCAAGTCTTAAAGGTACAGACAATGTGAGTGGAGAGAGGGTTAAGCACAGGTTAAAGAGATGTGTTTGTCTTTAGCCAGGACAGTTAGTGAGATTTTGCAAGCCCAGCAAGTCATGGGGATTACAGATAGTGTGACATGAACCCAAGGCCTCGGTTGAGGCTGTCCTCATGTGTGCAGAACTTGGTTATCAGTCTCTGCTCAGTGATTCTGCGAAGTTGTGTGTTGTAAAGGCCGCCTTGTAGAACACCCATGACCACTGAAGTGTTTCCCAACAGGAAGAGAACATTCTTACAATTGGTGATTGCCAAGCGGTATTAGTTTGTGGTTTGTGCTACCAAACAAACCTGTTGAACTTTAACTTGGTGTTGTGAGACTTCTTACTCTTCCTATATCACCAGTTTTCAGATTTCTTTCTATTCATTCGTGGGACATCAGTGTCACTGGCTGGCCAACATTTGTTGCCCATTCCTAGTTGCCCTTAGAGGGCAGTAGAGTCAATCACATTGCTGTGGCTCTGGAGTTACACGTAGGCCAAACCAGGTAAGGACAGCAGATTTACTTTCCTAAAGGATACCAGTAAACCAGATGGGGTTTTCCGACAATTGACAATGGTTTCATGATCATCAGTAGGTTCTGAATTCCAGATACCTTTTATTGAATTCAGATTCCATAATTGCCATACTGGGATTCGAACCCGGGTCTCCAGAGCTTTAGCTGCATTTCTGGATAATAGTCTAATGAGAAGACAACAAGACTATTGCCTCCCCTTGCATTTCCTGGCTCAAGCCTTTTCTTTTTCACAATGGATATCCAATCCCTCTACACCTTAATTACCCATCAGAACAGATTCAAGGCTCTCAGCTTCTTCTTCGAACAGAGATGCGACCAGTCCCATCCATCACTATCCTCCTCTATCAGGCTGAGCTTGTTCTCCTGCTAAATAACTTCTCCTTCATTTCTGTGCTAAATAAAAGCCAGGCAGCATCCCTTTATGACTATCTTCTGATGGCTCTGACATCCAGCATTATGAAGTGCTTTGAAAGGTTTGTCATGGCACGCATCAATTCTGGCCTCTCAGATTGCCTGGATCCACTATGTTTGGCCTATCGCCACAACAGATGCCATCTCTCTGGCCCTGCACTCAATCCTGGAACACCTGGATAACAAAGTCACTTAGGTCAGACTCCTATTTATTGACTACAGCTCAGCCTTCAACATTATCATTCCAATGAAATTTATCTCCGAACTCTGCGGCCTTGAGTTCAGCTCCCTCCTCTGCAACCAGCTCTTAGACTTTCTTACCTCACAGATCACAATCAGTAAAGATTGGCAACAATAACTCCTCTTGATTATCCTCAACACTGGTGCCCCTTAGGCAGTATCCTCAGCCCCCTACTGTACTCTTTATACATTTATGACTTGTGGCCCAATTCCCTTCCAACTCAATTTTCAAGATTGCTGATGACATCACCTTAATGGGTCAGAATTGAAATAATTATGAGACTGAGAAAAGGAAAGACACAGGGTCGGGGGGTGGGGGGGTGCGGTGTGGGCGGGGGTGAGGGGAGAATTTTCTCATTCTGCTTGTCATAAGAATCGTAGTGGTCAAGGGGCAGACGATGGAAAGATCCATTGATATTGGGCAGGATTTTATGGTTTTGGTGCGAGTGTGGCCAGAAAAGCTTGCCTAGAGAATCTGGTGAATTGGTGCAATGACAATGATTTCTCCCTTAATGTCAGTAAAACAAAGGCGATTGTCATCAACTTCAGGAAGCATAGAAAATGACATACTCCTGTCTCTACTAATGGAAATGGAGTGGAAATGGTCGAGGGCTTCAAGTTTCTAGGTGTCTAGTTCACCAACAGCCTGTCTTGGTCCCTCCATGCTAATGCTACAGTCAAGAAAACCTGCCACTGCCCCTACATTCTCAGGATGTTAAGGAAATCTGGCAGGTCTGCTGTGACTCTCACCGACTTTTACAGATACACCATAGGGGGATTAGCAGGGCAAATATATGGAGTTACAGGAACAGGACTTGGGTATGATTATGGGCTGTGTAAACTCGATGGGCAAAAGGCCTCCTTTTGCATTGTAGGGATTCTATGATTCATAGAAAGCATTCTATCTGGTTATATCACAGCTTGGTATGGCTCTCGTTCTGTACAAGACCTCAGAAAACTACAAAGGATCTTGAACAAAGCCGGTTCCTCCACGCAAACTAGCCTCTCATCCATTGCTTCTGAGTACACCACCCGCTACCTTGGAAAAGCAGCCAGCATCATCATTAACTGGGTGCACAATATCTTTCATTACCCAATGTTCCCAAAACTTGCCATACTTATTCTTCATCCTTATAGGAATGTGCCAGTCTTGAATTCCTGTCAACTTACATTTGAAAGCTTCCCACATACCAGATGTTGATTTGTCCTCAAGTATCTACCCTCAATCTACATTCTTCAGTTCCTGCCTAATATTGTTCGAATTATCCTTCCCCCAATTTTGAAATTTCACTTAAATACCACACTTATCTTTATCCATCAGTATCTTAAAGCTTATGAATTGTGGTCACTGTTCCCGAACTGCTCTCCTCCTGAAATTTTGGCCCTCTGGCCAGGCTCATTCCCCAAACCCAGGTCCAGTATAGCCCCTTCTCTAATTGGACTATCTATATGCTGTTTTAAGGCCCCTACCTTGAAGCGAGATGGATGATTCTCCATTTCTCGTTTTCCACTTAGATAGCCAGAAGAATGATCAATGTTCTTTTCAATCACTCATTATTTAACGTAGAACATAGAATATTACAGCACTGTACAGGCTCTTCGGCCCTCGATGTTGCATTGACCTGTGACATCGAGATCTCTTTGCTCATCCACACAACCAAGTAACTTACCATTAGCCCAGTACACTGTATTCCTGTTACTTGTTCCAAAGTGAATCACTTCATACTTTTCCACATTAAACTCCCATTTGCCATCACTCAGCCCAGCTCTGTAGCTTATCTATGTCCCTCTGTAACCTGCAACATCCTTCCACAATTCCACCAATTTAGTGTCATCCGCAAATTAATTTACTAACCCATCCTTCTATGCCCTCATGCAAGTCATTCATAAAAATGATAATCAGCAATGGCTCCAAAACAGATCCTTGATTACACCACTAGTAACTGAACTCCAGGATGAACATTTCCCATCAACCACCACCCTCTTCTTGCAGCTAGCCAATTTCTGATCCAAGCCACTAAATCATTCTCAACCCCATCCCTCTGTACCTTCTGCAATTGCTTACCATGCGGAACCTTATCAAATCCATTTACATCCCATCAACTACTTTACCCTCATCCATCTCTTTGGTCACCTTCTCAAAGATCTGAATAACGTTTGTGAGGCACAAACTACTCTTTACAAAACCTGATCTGGTAAAACGTATATGTGGGGTAAATGCAATGAAGACTGAGGTCAATATTGCCATCCCTACTTCAGGTGCAGAGTCAGGGGATTTCATGAACCAATAGACCCAATATTTAAGAATTTTACTTGCAGCTTGGATTTTTGCTTGTGTGTGTGTGTGTGTGTGTGTGCATGTTTGTGTGCGTTTGTATGAGTTTATTTGTGTTTGCATTGGTTTCTCTGCGTGTGTGTTTGTGTGTGTGTGTGTGTTTTTTGTGTGTATGTGTTTATTTGTATTTACATGTGTTTCTGTGTTTATGTCTTTTTGGGTGTGTGTTTGTATGTACATGTGTGTAATGGATTTTGCAGAGGTGGGCAACCCTGGAACGAGTACAGAGGATGCCGGGTGTGGAGTTGGGCTGTGCTCAAATGTTGTGTGATCCAGCATTGTGCTTAAATAAAGTGTAAAAAAACAAAAAACACATTTCCAGCCTTCATACTACCTCACTCGTACTTTGCACCCATGTCATCCCTTACAACCTACCCATCCCCATGGCCTCTCATACCTCAATGCCCATGCCTCTGACACATCTCTATGGCCCCTCATGCTCCCTATGCAAACCTAGTATCAATGCATGCCAATCTGTGCCCCAAATCTTTCCTTTACCCCATTCAAGGTCAACACATCTAACACTTTTGTACACTTCAAGGACAGCTTTTACATTTCTTGGACAGCTCCTTGACAACTTCATAGTTCCTTTATAGCTGGACAATTTCAAAGAGCTTGTTCACTAAAAAGTACATAATATGTTTAACTCTGACAATTCTACAAAGTCTGCTTTTTGTACCTTTTGGTATGTTAATTCTAATCAAAAAAGCCAACTCAAATGAAGCCCAATTATTGTTGCCACATAAGTGACAAATAAAATCCAAGTTGAAAAAAAAACGACTTTGCATCCCATCTTGGATTCAATCAAACAAGATTCCAGCTGAGAGGATGAAGCATCCCAGGCTTGATCTAATGCTTTATCTTAGCCAAAAGCCCAAGGTGACTTTGAAAAATTGCATCAGTAAAGCCTTGGTTTAACCTCATTGACTACCGTGATCCTTTATACTTCCCTAACTTAGAAAAACCATGATCTCAGGTGACAACACACCCCCGGTGCAATGGGCTAGCTTCATGCCCTGCCTGTCAGGTATCGAAAAACACAATATCAAGAATGGAGGCCACATAGAAAGGCAGCCTCAACCCTTGCGGTTGACCCCCACTCCCCCCAGTCCTTCATAGGAATCCACTTCTTGGTATCCCAATTTTACTGACATTTATCGCGCTCTAGGTAATATATTATTACATTATTGAAAACAAGTCCAGAACTATAATGTTGTACAATGTATACATTAGTATATAAGATGCTACATCACTCACTACTGCACTACAATCTTTGTACCCAGTTAATAATGTATCATTCCATAGCATATAGTGAGTTTCCAGCTACTATATATTTGTAAAATAGTGTTTATTTTAAACTTCTGAGAATCACAGGACAATGTGTTGCCAGCAGCTGTTTGTGAATAAAATCCAACATTTTGAATGAAAGAAAAGCTGAAAAAATTGAGAAAAATCAACTCAAGTTGGTGCCAGGGAGAAAGACAGCAAAACTGAGTGAAAACAAAATACCCACATCTCAGCAATAAAGACAGTTGCAACTTGAGATGAATTGGGAACTGCTGATGACCTTGAAACATTGAAGGAGTTCAAACAAAAGAGCAGATTGGTATTTAGTAGTTTCTAAAAGGCATGGACGAAGAGGAAATGTTCAGCTTTCACATCCTTTTGTGGACAGGGGAGAAAGACTTAGAACTATTCAATAGCTGGGAAATCAATGAGGATGATAATAAAAATCCCAACAAGATTTTTGAGAAGCTCAGTGCACATCTCCAGCCAAAGTCAAACCATCAGATTCACGATGTGAATTTGAAATCCTGAGGCAGGAATCGGGTGAGCTTGTTGACATTTCTTTATAAATGAGATTGAGAAATGTAACTAACAAATGTAAATTCACAGACATGGATGAAAGGCTGGATGGAGATCAGCTCATTTGAGTTGTTGCACGTGCTGAAATTCAAAATCTCTAATTGGAAAAGATTAAGTCACAATACCATAAGTTATTTACATTGCCAACACACATAGGCTTGAGTAGACAAATGAAGATGCGTACTACACAAATGGCTAGCTATCAATTAAACCCATTTTCCCCGTGTCTGCATGGGTTTATTCCGGGTGCTCTGGTTTCCTTCCTCCAAAGATGTGCAAGGTTAGGTTGATTGGCAATGCTAAGTTACCCCTTAGTGTCAGGGGGATTAGTAGGAAGGTAAATATGTGGAGTTACGAGGACAGGACCTGGGTGGAATTGTTGTTGGTGCAGGTTTGATGGGTCAAATGGCCTCCTTCTGCACTGTTGATTCTACAGTTCTAAGGTCAAGGGAAAGGCAGCAGAGCTGATTGAGCAAAACAGCAACAGAAGAATGCACAGACAGAAAGATTTTCAAGAATTGTGGATGACCACATGGGCTCACAGACCAAAGGGAATGACCTACCGACTGATCAAACTTCAAAGCTTGTGGAAAGTCAAATTACAGGGAAAGTATGTGCAGAAAAAAGGATGATGGGAAAATAATTATCAAAGGCAGAACAACAGAAGGCACACGAGAAGTAAAAGAAATTAAAATATCTATACCCTAAGACACAGTTGGCAAATGAACCCTACAACTGTTGAAATAGCTGGATCCAACAATTCTCAGAGGAAAGAAATTCACTCAATATTTAGATCAGGAATAGGATGAGAGTAAGCCCATAAATCTGAAGCTTGATACTACGCTACTGAGCAACGTCATCCTGCTCAGTCTCTGATAGGAACTCTTCCTTGCAAATTGGAAAGAAAATGATTATCTAAAGAAAGATGCTCAAAAAAATTAACCAATGTCATATGGACAATGGCTTATGGCGGATTGGCAATGCTAAATTAGTGCCCCAAAATATTCAACTTAGTTGGATTAGCAATGGAAAGTGTATGGGGTTATGGGAATAGGGCAGAAGAGAGAGCATGAGTAAGAGACTCTGTCAGAGAGTCATTCCAGACTTGATGGGCCAAATGGCCTCCTTCTGCAGAGTAGGGATTCTGTGGGGGAACTGAGATTTGAGAGAAATGAACAAGCCAAATCAGAGGATGCGTTGGAGAAAAGATTGGGGGTGTTCTTTTAAGAACATAAGAAATAGGAGCAGGAGTAGGCCATCTAGCCTCTCGAGCCTGCCCTGCCATTCAATAAGATCATGGCTGATCTTATCATCTCATCTTGCCAGTCAATGGACCGGCAAGCAGATAAGATTGCGAGAGAACCAAAAAATCAATTCTGTCATGATTCTCTTCCACTTTCATGCTTGTCTACACTTAGAATTTTTTTTGGTAAGATTGCCCCTATTAACTGCATGTTCTACCTGAATGATGGTATTGAGCATCTGCCAAAAGCTGTGACTGACCTCAGTGGACCATGAGGTAAAGGAGGCATCACTGAGGATTGAATATAATACATTGAAAAGTGTTCTCAAATCAGAAGCAAAAGACCTTGTCCAAAATGTATCAAAAGTGTTTTGATGAGATCGTTGGGTGCATTGAAGATTTTGAGTATCATCTCTATAATGATTCAGAGTAGAAACACGCTGAAAGTACCAAAGAGCTCAAAGCAATTAATAAGAGAAAGTGAGAATCACAGAACCCATAGATTGGATACATATCATCATTATGAGAGAGAAGTTAAATGATGTCTAAGAATTTGACTGGATCCTAAATCACTACCCTATTGCAACATTGGAAGAGACCATACTAGCCCCTGACACAGGCAAATATTTTCAGTAAGTTAGATGTAAGACATGGCTACTGGAATTTGATTTCTGACAAGGAATCATCACCATTGACAACATTTAACTTCCCATTTGTACAGGGCTATTTTCTGTGTCTACGTTTTGGCCTTAAAGTGAGCCAAGTTATGTTCCAGCAAGAATTAGACAAGATATATAATGAATGTGAAGGAGCAGTCAATATAGCAGATAAAACTGTAGTCTATGTTGTGGATGGAAAAGTCCATGACTGATATTTGCATGGCGCCATGGAAAGAATTAGAAAAACCTGGACCAAGATAAATGCAAGCAATGCATTATGAAGGTGGGGCAAGGCATATTCTTTGGAACGATGTGCCTGACAGAGTCAAACAAAGTACTTATAAAGTCACAGTGACTCTGGGATGGAAACTCCAAAAGGAGCAGCTGTGCTACAAGAGAGAAAACCAACAGCATTCACTTTAACATCAGCTGAAATCATAGACAGAGAACTAACTTCTGACAATAGTCTAAATGAGGATTAGGAATTGGCACAAGTTTGATAAGTCAAAGGGCCTGTTCCGAAGCTGTATTTTTCTTTTTCGTGTAGGTGTGCAAAATTTCACACATACCTCTGTGGGTGAAAGCTCATAATGCACAGTGACCATTGATGTTGGAGCAGATGTATCAGAAAAATCTGTGCAGAGCCCCAGCGAGACTTTAAAGTTACAAGTTCATTGTGAAGTACAAGACAGGAAGAGAAATGATGCTAGCAGATGGTCTGTCTCATCTGTCACCACATGGGAAACATGAAGTAAAACATTTAGGTGTAAAGATCCATCACCTAGTGAATGTAACAGCACTGAAACTGAGAAAGTAGAGATGAGACAAGTGCAGATGAAAATTTACAGGTGCTCTCTCAGCAAGTGATCCAGGGAGGGCCTAATACTACAGATATAGTCAGTAATGCACTGTTGATCTATCAGAGATGATATGTCAGTAGAAGATGGTGTTCTGCTGGCTGGATCCACTGGTTTCACATAAAATGATGCAAAACGAACTTCAGAAGATATGTGGAGGCCACATGGAATCGAGAAGTGTATATTTAGAACCAGATCAACTGTGTACTGGATGTGCATCCAACAAAGACACTGAAAGCAAAAGTTTGTTTATTAGTCACAAGTGAGCTTACATTAATACTGCAATGAAGTTATTGTGAAAATCCCCTAGTTGCCACACACCGACACTTGTTCACGTACTCTGATAAAGATTTTGCATGGCCAGTGCACCTAACCAGCATGTCTTTTGCACTGCGAGAGGAAACTCATGCAAACATGGGGAGAACATGCAGACTCCACACAGATAAAACTTTAGGGACTTTTCTTCACAACTTTTGCTTGATTCCAGGTGTTCATGATTGGATCCCGTATATGCGCAGTTTGTTCTCTTAACAAATCAGGCAAACATTTGGCATGCTTATTCAAGAGTTTTACTGGTACATTAGTGAGAAAATATCTTTGTCTTGGGTGCTTAGAGGATCTACTTTACTTGTAGTCCCTAAGACTGACAGTGCTAAGGCTGGTATTGACATGAACTGCATGCCAAAAATACAGAAATACACAGGAGAAAAAAAAGCTGATAACTTCTGAAGTACTGCCCAGAACATGGCATACTGTTGGAAGCTGGTTTATTCATAGAACAGCCAGTTCTGAAAACTAGTGGCGTTTACTACAAGTAAAGCTTTTGGACTTTAACCTGGTGTTGTGAGACTTCTTACTGTGTTAACCCCAGTCCAACGCTGGCATCTCCGCATTATTCACAGACAACCAAATTGCAAGTTTTGACTCAAAATTCTCATTCATTGTAAAAGAAAACGATTTGAGAGTGATCACAATTATCTGAGCAGTAAAAGTTCTGTTTGCTGAATAAGGGACAGAGTAATTAATATATGCAATAATGGAATCCAATTCACCTTCAGAGAAGTTTAAGCAATTTGTTGAACAGTACAGGTATGACATTATCATTTCATCATTATATCACCCAAGAGAACGTGAGTTTATAGAAAGACAGATCAAGACCATCAAGGAAATACATGAAATGCTGAGAGATAAATGAAGAGCCAAAACATGATTTATTGTCACTCTAAGCTGCATCTCTCAAGGCTGACATGGAGTTGGTCTCCTGAACTGTTCAATGTGAGACAACTTTGCTACAAGTGAAGTAGATCCTCTAAGCACCCAAGACAAAGATATTTTCTCACTAATGTACCAGTAAAACTCTTGAATAAGCATGCCAAATGTTTGCCTGATTTGTTAAGAGAACAAACTGCGCACATACGGGATCCAATCATGAACATCTGGAATCAAGCAGAAGTTGTGAAGAAAAGTCCCTAAAGTTTTATGTCATCTGAGATAGCCTTTATAGGAAGGGGTATAGAGTACAAGAGCTGGCCTTTAATGTTGCAGTTGTACAAAATATTGGTTAGACCTCATTTGGAATACTGCGTCCAGTTCTGGTCGCCTTACTACCGGAAGGATGTGGAGACGCTGGAGAGACTGCAGAGGAGGTTTACCAGGATGCTCCCTGATATGGAAGGTCTGAGTTACGAGGAGAGGTTAGGAAAATTGGGGCTGTTTTCCTCAGAAAGACGTAGACTTAGAGGAGATCTAATAGAGGTTACAAGATTATGAGGGGTATAGAACATAGAACATTACAGCACAGAACAGGCCCTTCGTTCCTCGATGTTGCGCCGACCAATTAAGAAAAAACAATGACCCTCTGACCTAAACGATTCCCTTTCCATCCATAAATCTATCCACGGACCTCTTAAACGCCCCTAAACTTGGCGCATCTACAACTGCAGCAGGCAGGGCATTCCATACCCTTACCACCCTCTGGGTAAAAAACCTACCTCTGACATCCGTCCTATAACTACCACCCCTTAATTTAAAGCTATGTCCCCTCGTGCTAGCTTTCTCCATCCTAGGAAAAAGGCTATCACTGTCCCCCTATCTAAACCTCTAATCATCTTATATGTTTCAATAAGGTCTCCTCTTAGCCGCCTTCTTTCTAACGAAAACAACCTCAAATCCCTCAGCCTTTCCTCATAAGACCTGCCCTCCATACTAGGCAACATCCTGGTAAACCTCCCCTGCACCCTGTCCAATGCCTCCACATCTTTCTTATAATGTGGGGACCAGAACTGTACACAATACTCCAAGTGCGGCCGCACCAGAGTTTTGTACAGTTGCAACAAGACGTTGCGGCTCCGAAATTCAATCCCCCTACCAATAAAAGCCAAGGTGTATATAGAATAGACAGGGTTAAGCTTTTTCCTAGAATGTGCTCGAATAGCACGAGGGGTCACAGGCTTAGGGTGAGGGGATAAGGTACAATTTGGATGCTAGAGGGAGTTTTTTCACACAGAGGGTGGTGGGGGTATGGAATGCGCTGCCAAGTAAAGTGGTGGAGGCAGGTACTCTGGAGTTATTTAAGAAATACTTAGATGGGCACATGAACAGAATGGGAATGGAGGGGTATAGAAAACCGATTTAAAATAGGGATCATGAGCCTTGGGAGTCCCTGGGAAGTGTGTAAATAGATGATGATATTGATGTACTTGTTTTTATCCAACAGGTGCTTTGGTCCACCTTGTTGTCTAACGAGGGGCATACACGCGATGGGTCGTGAGAGGACTGCTCTTGGATTTTTTTCGAGAGTATCCTATTGCTTCACGTCGTTAGTGTATGCTTGATCTGGACCATCTGATGGGCAATACGACAGCTCAGTGACTATCGCTGTGCTGTGCAGATACATGGATTTGGGCCTGTGTCTGTGGGAGTTTGCGCATTCTCCCCGTGCTTGCGTGGGTTTTCTCCGGGTGCTCCGGTTTCCTCCACATCCCAAAGATGTGCTCTTAGGCTAATTGGCAAAACAAATTCTCCCTAAATTGTCTCAAATTTGGTTTTTAATCCATAGATCTATAAACATAGACAGGGATCACGGGTAGAGGTGGGAACATCGGGGTGGCAGCGCTGGCTCGTTGGGCTGAAGGGCCTACTTCCCGTGCTGTTTTGTTCTTTGTTCTTTGAGATTGGCCCTGATAAACAAATGAGAAGGACAAGAGTTCACATTTTACTGAACCTAACCTGGAAAAGAAGAAAACATCATCAACACCATCAACATCACCAACAAGCAAGGCAACATCAATAAGTGACACAACATCAACAATAAGCACAACACCTACAGTACATGGCAGCTGCGATTCTCCCATTGTGACATGCAACTTTTCTGGCAGGTCAGAGTAGGAGACTCGTGTTATCGGCCTTGCCCAGAATTTCCGCTTGTGCTGGGGATGCATGTGCATCTCCCAGAGCCAAAGGACAGTCTCCAGTCAGACCTTGCTGGAAAGCTGTGGGAAGACAGTTAAGTAATTTGAATCAGTTTTTAACATGTTTTACATGTATGTGAATGTAATTATTGGGGACTTGTCAGTCCCGATTCAATCTCCCATTCCACCAGACGTACTTCATTCTGGTGAGGTTTAGATGAGCTTCCCACATTCGAGGAGCTAGTGGGAGATCACACCGTATTGAAGGAGGGGGGCAATCGTGACCCTCCCCTTCCCCCCAGGGGTTCAGGCAGCGGGAAGGTGGTATCCTCTAGGTATGGGCATCCTGGCAGTGCCAGCCTGTGCAATGTGGTACTGCCGAAGAGACAAAGTTCTCATGTCCAGGGAGCACATTGGCACTGTCCAATAGGCATTGGGCAGTGCCAAAGAGTGAGGTCTACTGTGGGCAGAGCCTACAGGTGATTAGTGGAGGTGGGGGTCCCACTGCGATTCTGCATGGCGATCAGCCTGTGATGGAGGGAGGGCAGCAACTGGGGCAAGCTCGGGGAGGGTGGTCTACGGGGTGGCCTGCCTCCGGGAGGGTGCTCTGACCCTGGAGGGGGTCAGTGGATGGGTCTGCCTGGGTGAGGGAGGGGGTGCGGGGATAACCATTACTATGGTGGGGTGTGGGCTGTGGGGCGCTCTGGGGTGGGGAAGTCTTAGGCTCAGACCGGGAATTGATGTGGGGGCTGTAATAAGGCCATGGTGGGGAGGGGGACCTGGAGGGGCAGGACATAAGGGGATTCCCAGGCTGACCAGCAACCAAGCCACCAGCAAACGGGGAGCCTGACAGATCGGGAGCATTACACACACGCACACTTCCAGAACTGTCAAACTCCAGCGTGAATTAGCTGTCCCAGGTTTTAATGAGGTTCACGACTGGGACCTCTGCAATGCACAGAGTGTGGAGATTTGAGTGAGAAACTGAACTGACAGAACAATCGTGAGTTGGAACATTTCTCCTGCCAATTCAGTGCTAGAATTCCCACATGCAGCATGCAAATCATCACTAAGACTGATAAATACCAGGTCCACAAGATAGAAATACAACATTCTGCCACCTATTTGATTTCATGAATAATGTTTTTGGCAAAAGATGACTCCAAAGACTCTTCAAGTGTTCAGATTAATGATAAAAGTTGACTGCTAAACTCCTTTAGTGTGGACAAAACAAAAATGTCAATGATTGCAACAGTTATATTGATACATGTGCCAGAATTCTCTGATACCGTAGCTGGGCCCAGGTGTGTGGGCACCTGCCAGTAGGAATAGAGAAATTGGCACTTAGCCAAATCTCCATTCATTGCAGCAGATCGGAGAATCCAGCTGTGGATGATGTCAGAGGATCCTAGCTATAGAGGTATGTCTTTTTTTTAAATAGGAAGGATATTATATTGTTATATTACTTGAAAAGAGTTTGGAATGATTTTCTCCTGTGCATGCATTGATAAGTATCCAGGATGCTACACTAGGGCACGGCAGTTAGTCAACCAGACTAATAGGGAGTGATTCTCCCTGCCCGCTGTGCTGCTTTAGCAATGCAGCGGGCTGGAAGACATAAGCAGAGGCCATGTCTCCAGCTTCCCACAGAGCGCCATGGCCTCTGCATATCTCTGGCTGTCGGATTTCCAGTGTTGTCAGCTCTGCACCAGAAATCGGAGTGAAACTATATGAATTATTAAAATGACACTTTTAATATCATTAGCGGGTCTGGGACTGAAATCTCCAGGTTTCACTCCAGCTAGGTTTACAACAATTCCCCACTAATGCGGTGCTGCTGGTCCAATCCCGCTGGAGTGAAGGGGGGCCATGGAGGGCCCTCAGGTGACTGATATAAGGGTAGGTGCTCTGTGGCTATTACCAGCCTGGCAATGTCAGCTTGGTCCCCTGATATTGCCCAAGGAGCAAAGTGGCAATGTCCAGAGGGTACCTTAGCACTGCCCACTGGGCATCAGGCAGTGCCAGTGAGGTAGAACCAGAGATTGCAGGGCTTGAGGGGTATGGGGGGCATTTGGAGGGGGTGGGGCGAAAGGCTCAGTTGCCACTCTGCACTCAGCATCAGTAACAGAGGGAGGGGAGGTCCGTGATCGGGGCTGAATATTAGGCTAGGGCAAGGTGTTTGGCCTGCCACAGGGTTGGGGCTGCAGGGTGGGGCGGGGGATCAATCCTTCTGGCAGTCCGGGGCTGCAGGGTGGGAGCTTCGGTTAGATCCAGGTGGGGAGGTTGGGGAGGGGGGGTGTGGTTGGTGGTGAAGGCAGGTCAGGGAGATCAGGACTGCTTGGGGGATTGTGGTGATCAAGGTGGCCTGGGGGATAGGGGTGGAGGGGGTGTTTGGGGCTGGCCCAATCCGGGAAGCCAGCGATTGGGTGGTGGTAGTGGGCGGTCAGGGTCAAAGTGTTAGCCAGCAATTGAGCTGGCTATTGATCAGGAGACCGACAATGCTTCAGAATCTGTTGCAATTTTAAAAATATTTTTGATGTTTGCTTCTAAGTCTGTAAAATAGCGTGCTAATTTTTAATTGTTGCAACAATACAGTACTGGAAATGTTAAAAAAAACTACAAAGAGTTGTGAACGAAGCCCAGTCCATCACGCAAACCAGCCTCCCATCCATTGACTCTGTCTACACTTCCCGTTGCCTCTGAAAAGCACTCAGTATAATCAAGCACTCCACGCACCCTAGACATTCTCTCTTCCACCTTCTTCCTTCGGGA
The DNA here is from genome assembly GCA_024679065.1 of Sphyrna mokarran. Classification (NCBI taxonomy): domain Eukaryota; kingdom Metazoa; phylum Chordata; class Chondrichthyes; order Carcharhiniformes; family Carcharhinidae; genus Sphyrna; species Sphyrna mokarran. The sequence continues at coordinate 43,415,502 of JAGIQG010000015.1, forward strand.
GAAAGATACAAAAGTCTGAGGACATGTACCAACCGACTCAAGAGCAGCTTCTTCTCTGCCCATTTAGATTTGAAACATTGGGCAGGATTTTCCTACTATGTATGCTCCAAGACCAGAATATACATCTAAGATCAAAGCGCCTTTATGTAATCCAGTAAATTTTCTGTTTTGCCTGCTACAAATTCCTGCGGTGGGCGGGATGGTTATATTCAGCCTATTAACTCTGTCTCTCTCCAGAAATGTTGCCAGACCTGCTGAGTTTATCCAACATTATCTGTTTTTAAGTGAGAAATGCAAATTGTATCTTTTTGGAACATTGCATTATTAATTAAAACTGAATTCTTTAGAAGCTGTTTAGGTAAAAATAAAAGAAAACTCTAATAACAAAGAAAGGTCTAAGTCAAGAAAAGACAGTTATTCCATCAAGATTCATTCCACTGGTATCTTTATTCACAGAATAGTAGCTGTAATGTTTTTAGTATTCTTTCTTATAAATCTGGATTTAGTTTTCATTAATTTCAATAAGAGTCATTACGTCTGTATTGGAGTTAAGCTTTTGGTTTACCACTGCTGTTGATATTTTCATAGAAGAATTATAACGCTTCTACATTGCAGAAAGAGGCTGTTCGTCCCATTGAGCCTGCACCGATAATAATCCCACTCAGACCCTATCCCCATAACCCCACGTATTTACCCTGCCAAATCCCCTGAAACTAAGGGGCTATTTAGCATGGCTAATCCACCTAATCTGCACAGTTTTGGATAGTGTGAAGAAACCAGAGCACCCGGTGGAAACCCACGCAGATATGGAGATTAGGTGCAAACTCCACAAGACAGTTACCCAAGGTCAGAATTCAACCCAAGTCCCTGGCACTGTGAGGCTGCAATGCTAACCACTGTGCCACCTTGCCACGTCCAGGGACCTACGTGAAGGTCACTCCAGGTCCCTTCTTCCTGCCTGGCTAATTAATTACTTCTTAAAGTAATAAACATAAAATAAAAAGAAACAGAAAACATATTGCAGATAAATCAGCAGTTGTTAAAAAAAAAGACAAATTAACTATTCAGTAAAACCTTTGCCTGAACTGAAAACTGTAAGGTAAACATTTTTAGCCTTTGAGTTTCTATCTTTTTTCTTCATAGAGGTCACCTTTACATTTGTAACTAACCTTATTGTTCTTCTCCCCATTCCACATGATGTAGGAATATTTCTTTTGTGATATGAAGGTAGAATTGAAGTCAGCACTGCAAGTAGTTTCCAACCAATACACCGCAAAACCTCAGGATAACCTCAAGAGACTTTTACATTACTGTTCTGGCTTTATATCCCAGCATTTCATTAGGTCTTTTCTCCTCTTTCATTCCACCCACTGATGCACTTTGCTGTCTGAGAACGAAGGATTCATATCTGAATGACAGACAGTTAGCCCATAGGTTGGAAATGTCATCTCACTTCCTACACTGTGGTCATCCCATTGGGCTTGAAGTGTAACAGACGAGAAAATAACTGATCCTTAAGTGCCTACCACATTTCTCAATAACACACAGCGATGGCGACAAAGCTGTTCATAATATTTTTGCTCTGATACACGAAAGATAAAAACACTGCATGCAAGCTGACAACCCTAGAGCTATCAGGATGCTAAGATTTGTTTAACATAACAGATGTGTCAGGAGCAATTTCTCAGAAACCTTGAATTTTCAAGATTTTCGCATGGGGCTGGTTGAATCTCTTCCTCACAGCAGGTTATAAACTCCAGCAGGTATGAGTAGAAAGACTTGAATTTATGACCTAATTCAGCACCATCAGTGGCCATGCTGTAGTAATGTCTCAAGAAAAGTAGCAAATTATAAAGTTTTGCGAAGCAGGATATTTCAGAATGGTCACACCCTAAAACAGTAAGATTAAAGGTGATTTTCAGTCACCCCGCAACAGAGGGGCAGCAATAAAAAAGGGGACAATTCATTGGTCCATGGCTTGAACACAATAAGCGTCAATACTATCATTGGCCATTTATACTGTCTGCCACATATATAGAATTACAGACAGGGGTGAAATCTGATTTCCCAGGCAATTTCATTCATGTCCACTCAATTCCTAATGCTCTTCTGTCATCGAGGTCATAAAGATTTACAGCATGGAAATAGGCCCTTCAGCCCAACTTGTCCCTGCTGCCCAGTTTTGACCATTAAGCTAGTCTCAATTGCCCACATAGTCCATATCCCTCTATACTCGTCAGTCCATCCGGTGAAGTGTGACAGTGGGGTTGGGACAGCAGTATAATTTTACCCAAATGTTTCTAACAGAAGCGGTGGGCATAGTACATATGCTTTTTAAAATCATTTTATGGTATGCGGATGTTGCTGGCAAGGTCAGCATTCTTTCTTAATTGCCCTTTCGGAGGTAGTGGTGAGCTACCTTCTTGAACTGCTGCAATCCACCTGGTTTAGATACACCAATAGTGTTGTTAAGAAGGAAGTGCCGGATTTTGACCCAACGACAATGAAGGGACAGCATTATAGTTCCAGATTAGGATGATGTGCACCTTGCAGGGGAGCTTGAGGTTTCCACCTGTCTGCTGCCTGGTCTTTTGAGATGTTGGATTTTGGGCATTTGGAAGATGTAGGTTAAGTTGCCTTTGTGAGGTGTAATATTTCATCTTGAATATGATGTACACTGCTGCCACCATGCATCAATGGCAAAGGAAGCGAATGTTTAAAGTGATGCCCGTCAAGCAAACTGTTCTGTCCTGGATTGTATCAAACTTTTTCTGTTTTATTGGAGTCACATTCATCTAAGTGTCACAAGAGTCAGGAGATGAGTTACTCGTCACAGAATTCCAAGCTTCTAACATGTTCTTGAATGATGTGAAGATGCCTGTGTTGGACTGTATTGAACAATCACTCATCTGATAAAAGGGAACCACTCCGAAAGCTCGTGCTACTAAATAAACCTGGTATTGTCAGACGTCCTCCTGTTCTTGTAGTTAGTATTGTTTTGGGGCTGGCCCAGTTCAGTCTCTGCTCATTGGTAACACCCTTATGGGAAGACACTGGCATAATGCTAATGTCGCTGAACTAGTAACTCAAAGCCCAAGATAATGCTCCAGGACCTGGGGTTCAAGGATGTTACACAAATTTGTGGAGCTTTCCATGTTTTTTAAGAAGCATCTGGATGGGTGCATGAATAGGAGGGAAAGAGAGAGATGGTCCAAGTAAGGGCTGAAGAATTGTTTTAGTTTAGTTAGGGTATCATGATTGGCAAGGGCTTGGAAGGTTGAAGAACCTAATCCTGTACTGTACTTTTCTTTGTTGTTGTTTTATAAATGTGACCACTGCAGCTAGTAGAACTTGAATTCAGTTAATAAATCTGGAATTGAAAGTTAGATTCAGTGATGATGGCCATGAAACAATCACTTGTTGTAAAAACTCACCTATTTCACTAATATGCTTTAGAGAAGAAAATCTGCCATTTATAATCGATGTGGCCTACATACAACTCCAGAGCCTCAGCAGTATTATTGTCTGTTAATTGCCTTCCAAAATGGTCTGGTAAGACACTCACCTTAGACAATTAAGGATGGATAACAAAACTCAGCCATACTAGTGTCACCCACATCCCATCAAAGTATAACAAAAAAAAATATTGTAAGTAAGTTCAGCAATGGTAATGGCAATGTAATGAATATCAATAATGTATGGTTAGATTCTCATTTGTTGGAGATGAGCCTTGAATTACCTGACATGAATGTCATTTGTCACTCATCAACCCAAAAGTGAATGTTGTCCATGTATTGCTGTACATGGAAACTGCCTGCTTCAATATCTGAGGAATCACAGATGTTGCTGATCCTGGGCAATCATTGGCACATGGCTTGAACACAATAGGTGGGATTTTATAGCCTCGCTTGGATGAGACCAGAAATCCCCACCTGAGATCAATGGAGGTTTCTGTTGTCAGATCATCATCCACACTGATTCCATGGCGAGTGAGAGGGTGGAGTTCCAGCCAATAAATGAGCTCCTGTTAGCAGATAGAAATGCCACTGCAAGTCTGCAATGATTATCTCTAAATGCTCAACCCAATAAAATAGCCAAACTCCTGGTGACACTGAGGTACTCAGTTTATGGTGGGAGTTCACAACTACCAGCTGGAAAATTGGTGGGAAGCCCAATATAACTTTGTCAGACTCAAATACTTACCTGGGTAGTGTTGAAGCACCCACAGAATTAAACCCAGTGCAGTTATACTGCAATCTTTGCAAAGTCTAGTAAGAAACATCATCCAGATGGAGGAGGCAATGCCCTAGTGGTGTTATCGCTAGGACAATCTCAGCTAATGTTCCAGGGATCCAAGTTCATATCCTGCCATAGCAGATGGTGGAATTTCAATTCAATAAAAAAAATCTTGGATTAAGAATTTACTGATGACCAACATTGTCAATTGTTGAGATTCACTAATGTCCTTTAGGGAAGGAAATCTGCCATCCTTACCTGGACTGGCCTGCATGTGACTCAAGAGCCACAGCAATGCATTTGATTCTCAATAGCCTTGGATAAATAGGGATCAGCAATAAGTGCTGATCAGCCAACGAGGCCCACATCTCATGAATGAATGGAAAAATTGTCTCATTCCCCAGAAAAAAATATACCAATTATTGCTGCCAAAGCAAAAAGGCTGTTTTCTCTTGATTGATGAAAGCTTTATATAAAGTAACCTCAAAAAGCCATGCAACATGACATAATCAGTGACACAGTCTTCTGACAGGGCAGCACTTATTTGTAAAAATTCAGTGCTATGTAGTAAAGTTATTTTTAAAACGTTATTTGAAATGTTAAGATGGATGCTGTCTATAATTTTGTTTCAGGACAGACCCCCACAAGGAACATCAATCATAATAGACAGCTCAGTGTCGACCTTTTATCACAGAATTGGCAGAGGCTTTGTTTGAATCTGGAGCACCTAAAATAGCTTGACCCAGAAGAAGATGACAGCAAAAATGGCTTTTTTTACTTTTTCTGGGTGTTAAGGATAATTGATTTTTTTAAAATTCTGCAACAGTCCCCTTAGTCTCCTTTCAATTCTCAATAGAGGGATCAAAAAAGGATCCTCCATGAAAAAGTTGCAGGAAAGTGGAATACAGAGCAAAAAAAAGGGGGAATAAGATCAATATTCAGTTAATTTGCCATCTTCCATTGCACCTTGCCAGTTTCTCAATGGGTGTTTTGTATTACCCATTATTCTAAAAATGACATTCTTTAAGATAATTTCGCTATTAAAAATAAAGCAATATTTCAAGTGAATTATTTCAGAATCTTCCTTTTCTTTAATTTTCTTTAATTCCTCCTGCAGTCCTTTTTGTATCTCCAGATAAGGACTCAATGGGTCAAATGCCCTCCTTCTGCACTGTAGGGCTCCATGATTCTATATTTGCTGTAAAATTACCAAGTGGAATCCAACTAGTACAGTTGTGACTGTGCATTGCAACAAAACAAAGAATAAATTAAAATGCCCTGTGAACTGATATAAAATTCAGATCCCTTTCTTTTCAGCACTAAGATGCGTAAGTGAGGAAGTTAGGATTGTTCTACTCTGCCGTAGTCATGAGGAAGTAAATATGTATGAGGGACATTTGAGGCCCTGCTTCCAATAAGGAAGAGGTAAGGGACAGTTAAAATAGGAACATAATTTTCCTTTTTGGCTTGTCACTGCACTCATATTTGTCACCATGTTAGCTAGCATGTTTTGATTTGCACAGGATTTGCCATAGTCAGGCAGGAGTCAAACAGAAATTAGGAGCCTTATGACCTTAATAGCCCCTGACAAGATTTTAATGTGCCGTTGTCTAATTCATGACTGGTGTCAGGTTCACTAGAGAACTTGCTGGGAGCCAGATCATTAGGAAATTGGCCATTGGCATTCACTAGTGATGTGTGCACGAGGTCTTATGATAAAATAGCTTCAGGCTTCTGAAGACATCAGCTGGTCAATGAAATCCAAGAGCATGAAATGTCTATTGTAGACTTCACTATATTGAAAATAACACTCTCTTTCACTGAAACCTATTCACTATATTTACATTCCTTCAACTCCATAAAGCTTTATAAAAATAAACATTTCATTCACGCGCATAATCTTTTATGTCAACAAAAATTGGAATTCCTTGTCTCACAAAGAGTCTACAACCACTCTGAGAATCATTACAATCAATTCTGACCTTGGGTCTCTGTCTGTGCGGTGTTTGAACATTGTCTCAGGTCTGTGCTGTGCTCCAGTTCCCTCTCACAATCCAAAGATGTGCGGGTTAGATGGATTAGCCCAACTAAATTGTCCCTTAATGTCTCAAAACACTTACCTGGGGTGGGAGGGTGGTGGTTGGTTAGCTTAGTTGGGAGGACAGTTGGTTTGTCATGTGGAGCAATGCCAACAGTTTGGGTTCAATTCCCATACCTACTGAGGTTATTCATGAAAGCTCATCTATTCATAGAACATAGAACATTACAGTGCAGTACAGGCCCTTCAGCCCTCGATGTTGCGCCGGCCAGTGGACCCTCTAACCTAAACTATTCCAATATCATCCATATGCCTATCCACCGAACATTTGAATGCCCCCAAAATAGGCGAGTCCACAACTGCTGCAGGCAGGGCATTCCACGCCCTCACCACCCTCTGTGTAAAGAACCTGCCTCTGACATCCGTCCTATAACTACCACCTCTTAATTTAAAGTTATGTCCCCTCGTGTTGGTCATCACCATCCGAGGAAAAGGGCTCTCACTATCCACCCTATCCAGTCCTTTGATCATCTTATACGCCTCAATTAGGTCACCGCGTAACCTTCATCTCTCTAATGAAAATAACCTCAGGTCCCTCAGCCTTTCCTCATAAGGCCTTCCCACCATACCAGGCAACATCCTGGTAAACCTCCTCTGCACCCTTTCCAATGCTTCCACATCTTTCTTATAATGCGGCGACCAGAACTGTACGCAATACTCCAAGTGCGGCCGCACCAGAGTTTTCTACAGTTGTAACATAACCTCACGGCTCCTAAATTCAATCCCTCTACCAATAAAAGCTAACACACCGTACGCCTTCTTAACAACTTTATCAACCTGGGTGCCAACTTTCAAAGAGCTATGTACTTGTGCCCCAAGATCCCTCTGCTCGACAACACTATTAAGGGTCCTTCCATTAGCCCTATATTTCATATGCCTGTTATTCCTACCAAAGTGAATCACCTCACACTTATCCGTATTGAATTCCATTTGCCACTTCACAGCCCAGCTCTGCAACCTATCTATGTCCCTCTGCAAACTGTAACATCCATCCTCGCTGTCTACAACTCCCCCCACTTTGGTATCGTCAGCAAATTTACTAATCCAACCCGCTACACCCTCATCTAGGTCATTTATAAAAATGACAAACAGCAGTGGCCCTAAAACAGATCCTTGAGGTACACCACTTGTAACTGCACTCCAGGTTGAATATTTCCCATCAACCACCACCCTCTGTCTTCTATCAGCTAGCCAATTCTAATCCAAACTGCTAAATCACCTTCAATCCCATGCATCTGCACTCTCTGCAGTAGCCTACCATGGGGAACCTTATCAAACGCTTTGCTAAAATCCATATACACTACATCAACTGCCTTACCCTTATCTACCTCTTTGGTCACCTCCTCAAAAACTCAATAAGGTTTGTGAGGCACGACCTACCCTTCACAAAACCGTGCTGACTATCCCTAATCAATTTATTTCTCTCTAGATGCTTATAAATCCTATCCCTTATAATTCTTTCCAAGACTGCCCACAACAGAAGTCATGCTCACCGGTCTATAATTTCCAGGATGGTCCCTACTCCCCTTTTTGAACAAAGGGACAACATTTGCCATCCTCCAGTCTTCCAGCACTATACCTGTAGCCAACGACGACATGAAGATCAAAGCCAAAGGCTCTGCAATCTCCTCTCTAGCCTCCCAGAGAATCCTAGGGTAAATCCCATCTGGCCCAGGGGACTGATCAATTTTCATACCCTCAAGATTCGCTAACACCTCCTCCTTATGAACCTCAATCCTGCCCAGTCTACAACCTGGTATCGCAGTATTCTCCCCAACAACATTGTCTTTCTCCTGCGTGAATACTGACGAAAAATACACATTCAGTGTCTCTCCTATCTCCTCAGGCTCCAAGCATAACTTCCCACTGCTATCTCTGACTGGCCCTAATCTTGCCCTAACCAATCTTTTATTATTTATATACCTGTAAAAAGCTTTAGGATTCTCCTTAATCCTATCTGCCAAAGTCTTCTTGTGTCCTCTTCTAGCTCTTCTCAACTCCCTCTTTAGCTCCTTCCTGGCTAATTTATAGCTCTCCCTTGCTGTTGCCTGAGGTATGGTCATCGTAGGCCAAATCACCACCAGTCAGCTGTCCCCTAAAGGGGAAAGCTGTCTATGGTGATCTGGTACTTTGGTGACTTTACCTTTCCTCTTACATGTATGCACTGGAAATGTAGGCTGGAACTCCGTCACCTTGTCCGCCATGGATTCAGAGGGGGTGAGGGTTCGATAACAGAAATCTCCGTTGACTTTGGGCAGGAATTTCCAGTTTTGCCTAAGTGAAGTCTTAAAATCCTGCCCATAATCTTTCCAAGTTCATCTTTGACACCAAGCCAGGTGGAATGTGTGTTGTGAGGATGATGGAAGGTGGCTTCAAGGGGTTTTAGTGAATGGGCAAGAACATGGCAAATAGAATACAATACAGTACAATGTGATGTTATCAGCTTTGGTAGGAGGAACAGATGTATAGAGTGTTTCTTAAATGGTGAGAAATTGGTAAGTGTAGATGTACAAAGGGATCTGGGAATCCTTATTATATAAGTAGCCAGAATGCAGGTGCAGCAAGTAATAAGGAAGGTTAATGGCATGGTAGTCTTTATTGCAAGAGAATTTGAGTACAATAGAAGAAAAATCTTGCTTGTATTGGGCTAAGCAGGTCAGTTTTCTCTCCAAATCTTACAACATTGTGCCAAAAGAAATCAAGAGCATGTGTTTCATACTATTACCTGGGACTGTGGGCCTAAACATGCAGACAAAACCTGGTTGCACAAAGGTCAGAGTGCCATCTTTAGAGGGTCTCCTGGTCATTGCCTAGATAAAACTTCCTCCAGCCTACCAGAGAGGTCTCAAGGACCCCCCTCCTGATCCTGAGTGGAGTCAATCCTTTCTCCCCGCCAACTCTCCCAATTATCGGCCCCTTCCCTGACCTCACCCATAGTCTGAACACATGTGCTGTGGGGGTGGGGGAGGTAAATTTCTGATGAGGGAGTGGGTTAATAACATTCAAATAAAATCAAATAAACATAAAGCAGGTCATGCCCTTTGTAGCTGTGAACTTGATTAGGGGTGAGGGGCAAGGATGGCGCAGATCAAAAATTGCATTCCCACCATTGAGAGCTGCAACTTCCAGATCCCGAGTCCCCACCGGCATTTGCATGGATGGTGAACATGGGAGTCGAGATCATCCTGATAAAACCTTGGTTAGACTGCATTTGCCATACATTGAAAGTTTGAAACAAATCATTCAATCAAAACATTGAAGTTTTGGTCCCATTACCTTAGGTAGGATATTATTGCCTCAAGAGAGTGTGCAAGCAATAGTGAACCAGACTAGTTCCTGAGATGGCAGAACTGTTCTATGAAGAATGACTGAGAAGACTGAGCCTGTATTCTGTAGAGTTTTGAAGAATGAGAAGTAATGGAATTGAAAAATGACTTGTAGTTAAACAATTAAAACATCAAAGAGAATCCAACAAATTTCAAGTTAGTTTTTCTAACTAGTTTCACATTACTCAGAAAAATAAGCATTCGTGTAACATGATGTTTCCTTTACTATTTTTTACTGCATTCCCTCATATTATTGTGGCCAAATCCACACCTGAACTTCTCTTCTGAATAAGCTATGCGTCAACATAATGGGTTGTTATAATTAATGTAAATGACTGCCATCTGGACTATTTTATTGCTAGAAATGCCAGGGTGAAAAAAATTAATAATATCTGCTGTGGCATAGAATGTCCTTGACATTTAAGGTTACAACCTGGTGAAAAATGAGCCCCAGTATCACAAAGGTGGATAAGGAACTGATTTTCAGTATAATTCAATATTGCTGACAAACAATTGGGGATGAATTTTACTGTATGGCAGGATTTTCCGATTTCGGATGCAGCTGAAAATTCTCGCCGTAGGTATTATTTGATTGTAATGGCTAAGTAAACAATGATGTGGAGATGCCAGCATTGAACTGGTGTAAACACAATAAGAAGTCTTACAATATCATGTTAAAGCCCAACAGGTTTATTTGGTAGCAAGCGCCATTAGCTTTCAGAGCGCTTGCTTCTCCTAGCACTCTGAAAGAACATAGAACATAGAACATAGAACATAGAACATAGAACACTACAGCACAAACAGGCCCTTCGGCCCACAAGTTGTGCCGAACACATCAAAACCTACCCAGCCATAGACCTATCTATGACCCCCAATCCCATTGGATCCCATATACTCATCCAGAAATCTTTTAAAAGACCCCAGCGAGTTCGCCTCGACCACCACCGACAGCAGCCGATTCCATTCACTTACCACCCTCTGAGTGAAAAACTTTCCCCTAGCATCCCCTCTGTACTTGCTTCCCTGCACCTTAAATCTGTGCCCTCTCGTCGCGACCATTTCAGCCCTGGAAAATAGTCTCTGAGAGTCCACCCTATCTAATCCTCTCAACATCTTGTAAACCTCTATCAGGTCGCCTCTCAACCTTCGTCTCTCCAGGGAGAACAGTCCCAGCTCCCTCAACCTGTCTTCATAAGGCATGCCTCCCAATCCAGGCAACATCCTTGTAAATCTCCTCTGCACCCTTTCAATAGCTTTCACGTCCTTCCTATAGTGAGGCGACCAGAACTGCGCACAGTACTCCAAGTGTGGTGACGTTTCTTGCACCCTGTACAAACAATGTCCATAGAGAAGGAAAAGAGAGAGTGCAGAATATCGTGTTACAGTCATAGCTAAGCATAGAGAAAGATCAACTTAATATAAGATAGGTCCATTCAAAATATGCAGTATGCAGCGTGGCTATGTTGGGAAAGGTCGCATCTCACAAACCTGAATGAATTTTTTAAGGAAGTGACAAAGATGATTGATGAAGATAGGGCAGTGGATGTTAGCAGGGAAGAAGGTCCAAAGCTAGTGACGTTTTCTATCAAATAAACGTGTTGGACTTTAACACAGTGTTGCAACACTTTTTGCAAGTAACCAATGCCAGTTAAAAACAGGGAAGCAAGTTCTGGCCAATGCACTTGCTTCTGATCAATCACATCTATTTCTATTGGCGACAGAGATAAAGGTGGGGCCGTATTTAAGTTCTGTTTTTCTTTATATTTATAGTTCACACACTTAGATTGAATTTAATTGTAAAAAATCTTTCTATTCTCTTTAGTCACAGGAGAGGTCCCAGAGTACTGGAGAATAGTCAATGTTGTTCCTTTATTTAAGACAGCAATAGGGATAATCTAGAAATTACAGGCTGGTGAGCCTCACATGAATGGTAAGGAAATTATTGAAGAAGGTTCTCTGAAATAGGATTAACTCACATTTGGAAAAAATATGGACTTATTAGCAATATGCAGCGTGGCTATGTGCGGGGAAGGTCGCGTTTCAAAAACTTGAATGAATTTTTTAAGGAAGTGACAAAGATGATTGATGAAGAAAGGGCAGTGGATGTTGTCTACACGGACTTCAGCAAGGCCTTTGACGAGGTCCCTTATGGCAGGCTGATACAGAAGGCGAAATCACATGAGATCTGCTGGTAAGATGTATACAGACTGACAGGATTATAGGAGACTGAGAGTAGCAGTGGAAGGGTATTTTATTGACAAAGCTCTGTGACCAGTGGTATTCCATAGGGATCAGTGCTGGGAGCCCTGTTGTTTGTAATGTATAATAAATGATATAAAGGAGAATGTAAGTGGGCTGATTAGTAAATCTGTGGGTGACAGGAAGATTGGGGGAGCTGCGGATAGTGAGGAGAATTGCTAGAGGATACAATAGGATATGGATAGGCTGGAGACCTGGGTGGAGAAATGGTGGATGAAATTTAATTTGATCAAATGTGAGGTGATGCACTTTGGAAGATATAATACAGGAACGAAGTATACAGTAGATAGCAAAAGCTTTAGAAACATTAATATACAAAAGGATCTAGGCATACAGATCCACAATTCCCTGTAAGTGGATAAGCTAGTCAAGAAAACAAAGGACACGCTTATCTTCATCGGGCAGGGCATAGAGTACAAAAATTGGCAAGTCATGTTGCAGCTGTATAGACATTTAGTTAGACCACATTTGGAATATTGCATACAGTTCAGGTTACCATACTAAGATAACTTTTCCAGATACTTCCCACTGCCTTGGAAAAGCAACCAGCATATTCAAAGGCTCCATGCACCCCAGACATACACTCTCCCACCTTCTTCCATCAGGAAAAAGATACAAAAGTCTGAGGTCACTTAGTAACCAACTCAAGAATAGCTTCTTCCCTGCTAACATCCACTGCCCTATCTTCATCAATCATCTTTGTCACTTCCGTAAAAAATTCATTCAGGTTTGTGAGATGTGACCTTCCCCAACATAGCCACGCTGCATACTGCATATTTTGAATGGACCTATCTTATATTAAGTTGATCTTTCTCTACACTTAGCTATGACTGTAACACGATATTCTGCACTCTCTCCTTTCCTTCTCTATGGACATTGTTTGTACAGGATGCAAGAAACAATACTTTCATTCTGCCTCAACACATGACAATAATAAATCAAATCAAATCAAAGAAGGGTATAGGCTTTGGGGTCACTTGGCAAATGTGGGTTCAGTGCCAAAGGCATTCTACAATCTATTGCAGTCTACTAAGGTGAGTAAGGCTCCATTATGGAGACATAGATGTACGGAGAGATACAGAAAGACTCCATGAGGACATTGTCTGGGTGGAAACTGGAACATCTAGAGGAAACCCACAAAGACACAGGGAGAATGTGTAGATTCCACACAGGCAGTCACACAAACCTGAAATCGAACCCGGGTCCCTGGTACTATGAGATAGCAGTGCTAATCACTGTGAAACATAGTTTTACATTGTATTGACCACTTAACCATTGCTAAACCAAAAGAGCTGAACAAGAAGCTTTTTAAATTGTAATCAGTAATTGACCAATATTTCTTCCAAATTAAAAAGAAACTTATTTTGAATAAATGTTAGATTATGATAGACAGATAGTCTTTGACTTTTGTCAGAGTATAGACTGTGAAAGCCTATCTAATCACAAATTCCAATCTTTGTGTTATAGCCAGGACTTATTATTACAGTCATTCAGAATGATAATGAGGTTAGCTATCTCTTAATTACCAGATTCAAAATGGCGGACAAAAAAATCCCCAATTTCCAGGCTTGCCCTCCTGCCATTTTATTGCCCACCAGAGTGATGGCATTAGGACCAACACCTAAATGCAAAAATGTTCCATTTCCTGAAGATAAAATCCAGTCCATGAGATGCAGAAGATGAATGTCTAATTTGCAATAAATGTGATAAATCAAATATTTGCTCTTTTCATGAAGGTTAGAAGGTCCATGATATGAATTTTGAAGAACATCCAGGGAGATATTTGAAATGTAACTGTCCTCTTCTGCTCAAAAATGTCAAAACAATCCAAAGATATTAGGTTGTTTGGCCATGGTATACTGCCTTTGGTGTCAGGGGATGAGCAGGGTAAATACATGAGGTTACAGGGATAGGACCTGGGTGGGATTGTTGTCGGCGCAAACCTTGCAGACAAGAAGACTAAATGGCCTCCTCCTGTACTGCAGTGATTCTGTGGGCATAATCTTATCTGCCATTCATGTCAAGCTCCCACTGCAGTGAAATTGGAGAATCTGGCACCCAAAAAATCTCCGTTCACTGCAGTGGGATAGGAAAATCATCAGAATCTGGCCTATGATTTTTAAGATTCTAAAATTAGATTCTGCCTATTTAATACATTTATTTTCATAATTTAGCACATCATTCACAAATATTACAAGCCCTAATGATTATGCTGCAAAATGTGGATGTTAAATATGATCATGTACATGCATTCAGTTATGGTTATGTAAATTACTTTGCATGTGACAGTGTTTGACTATTAGCATAATTCATCCCTGTCATATTTAAGCCTATATGAACAACAGTTGATTGGTAACTTGTAAAGTTGCAAGAACTTACAACAAGGAGCTCATATAAAGAAAATTACACAGCAAATGAAAGCAAAATATGCAGGACAAATTCTATACCTTGACATAAAAACATCATAATGGAAATCCACTATAAATCAGATTATTTCCTTAAATCAGCAATTTCAATGTAATATAAAAGGCAAGGAAAGTTCCAGTTAAGAAGTTGAATGACTTTTTTTTTGGAAACTTGATAATTTATTCACAACCCTTATTACATTGTAGAGATCATGTTTTAAGTATTTGTATTCCTTGTCAGGCTGGTAATTTTGCAGTTTTTAGACCTGTCTGCAATAGAAATTAGCTGCAATTTTGCAGCATGTTATCAAAAACCTCAGGTCTTGCATGAACCAAAAGCAGTAACTGAGTTTATCACCTTATATTAGCTGACTCTGAACAGAGCCTTTGAAAGAAATAACTTATTTTGTTCTCCTGGTAAATAATAGACAGAGCACAGAAAATATGTTTCATTCATTGCTCAAATAAGTTTGTGGATTAAATGCATTATTCATCAAGCAATGTTTTGTTTGGGTGGAAATACAACATCAGATTAATGCACATTTTTCTTAAAGTGTCAGGTGGATTGATATGAATCCTTAATCATATAACAACAACCTCTGTGAGTACCACTCCTGGAACAATGGATGAATGTTTCATTATGTCCTTGTTAAAATAAGAAAGCATATATCAGAATTAAACTCATATTCAGTCCTTCAATTTCAATTCCTTGGCAAGAAAGCTCCTGGGAGTTTCCTACCAGTTATGTTGTTCTTTAGGAATAGAAATAGCAAGCACTCTGAGAACAAATCTATGTAGACAAAACTCTGAGACTGAAGGCATGTATACATGCTGTGAAGGTGCTCATAACACTGTAGTGAGGGAAATTATTAAACATTTATAGTGGGCTTTGTTTAAAATGTTACAAAGATGTATTAATGTTTGGTATATTTCAAAGAATAAAATACTGATCGATAAATAAAAGTTAGGAATTCAGCTAACTGTGAATAGGCACATCACTTTTGTTTCCTTCAGTATTATGATGATAATTTTACTTTTTGTTATCATTCCTGTCACATGAGCAAGAAAGTTGAATGTCAAGGGACTGTACTTGAAACATGTTCAGCAAAGAATATCAGCAAGGACTAATAAATTAGCACACCAGTTATGAAGTGGGCATTGTTTTGCTTATGAAGACATCTTATTAAGAAAGAAGAAAGGGATACTGATGAGCTTACTTAGAATCCATAGAATCCCTCTAATGCAGAAGGAGGCCATTTGGCCCATCAAGACTGCACCAAGAACAATCCTATCCCAGCTTATTTCCTGAAATCCTAAGTATTTACTCTGCTAGTCCCTTGACACTAAGGAGCAGTTTAGCATGGCCATTCAACCTAACTAGCATGTCTTTGGACTGTGCGAGGAAACTGGAACACTCCGAGGAAACCCACACAAACATAGGGAGAATGTGCAAGCACCACACAGGCAGCGACCCGAGACTGGAATCGAACCTGAGTCCCTAACTATGAGACAGCAACACTAACCACTGTGCCACCCTGCCTTAACTGATGATCGAGAGTAGACTAATTGGGTGATACTTGTCCAGGTTAGATTTGCCTTGCTCTTTGTGGACAGGCTACACCTGGGCAATTTTCCACATTGTCAAGTAAATGCCAATCTTGCAGCTGTGATGGAACAGCTTGGCTAACTATGTGGCTAGCTGTACAACTCATTAGTACCATTGCTGCAATACCTTGCAGTATGCGTTGGCTTTAGTTCTTTCTTGAGTGAATCATATTGACTGAAGACTGGTATTTATGATGCCAGAGACGTCAGGAGGAGACCAAAATCATTCACCTGACACTTCTGGCTGAAAAGGGTTGTAAATGTATTGTCTTTTACAATTCTACACTGGTTTGCTGGATTCATTTCAGATGTAGACATTTGTAAGCTTCCTCCTCCTGTTGTTTAATTGTCTACCATCATTCCTTACCTAGATGTGTAATGAATGTACTGCAGAACTTATATGTTGTTTGTTGGTTGTTGGATCACTGTTGCATGCTTATTCCTTGTTTGGCATGTAAGTAATCCTATATTGTAGCTTCACCAACAATTTACAATTATGTCTGGATCTGTCTTGGCATACTTTCCTCCATTCTTTTATTGAACTTTCATCATCATTTCAAGACTCCTCAGTCTTTAAGAAGCTTGATGTGCAAATGAGCTATTTTCAGATACCATTAGCAGAGCAGATATCTTACAGCATTTATTACCAATAAAGGTTTGTTTCATTATCATAGAATGCCCCACAGACTAAGTTCAGCATTTAGCCCAGCATGCAAGATACAATACTTTTCACTGTACACCAATGCATGTGACAATAATAAATCAAATATAAAGATAATTTCTCCAGTCATGTCAGATGTTGAGGGAATGTTCAACTTACTCAAACCTACTCAACTTACCTCCAGGAAGTGACAAAGCAGTCTACAGTTAGCAGCTATCAGTGGTGACTCACACAATACAATTTGATGCTCTGCATGTAAAAATGCACATTTGCATAAGCTGAAATTAACTTTCTGGTCCATAGTGAAAGCAACTGGAGTCAAACCTATCCATGTGCTCCCCACCTCGTCTAAAGTGAAAGAGTTTACTTTGTTCCACGGAACTGCCAACTTTTAACTTAAATTAGTTTCTAAATATGCAGAGTTATTAGAGTCTTTTCAGAAGCTGCTATGCACTAAGATGCACAGCAAACAGTGAAACATTAAAGGTGAAGATAGTGTGTGGGATTTTCTGACTCCTCTCATCCCTAAATTGGAAAATCCTATCCGAGGTCAATGGACCTTGCATAATTCCACAGTCCCTCTCGCTCCCCCATCAACCCGCTGCAATTCCTAAGGTGGGCGGGATGGGAAACCTCCCCCCAGTATGTCTGCCAGTCATAAAATCATAAAATCATCAAAGAATCATAGAATCTCTACAGTGCAGAAGAGCCATTTGGCTCATTGAGTCTGCACTGACTCTCTGACAGAGTATGTTACCAAGCTCTCTTAGTGGCTCTTTGTCTGTAACTCCACACATTTACCATGGCTAATCCTTTTAACATGCACATATTAGGGCACTAAGAGGCAATTTCTATTTGCCAGTGAACTTGTCATGGGCAACGAGGCCAATATGATCAAGCATATTTAATCCTGCACCAACTTTGTGCATAGCTGCCATGTCCTGCATGTAGAATATTTGAATTTCTATGCTAGAATGCTATTAAGGTGCTACTGGGACTTGATGGTTTGAGTGATAAGGAGAGGCCAGATAGACTGGGACTCTTTTCCCTGAAGTGTAGGAGGCTGAGGAGTGATCGTGTAAAGGTCTATTAAATAATAAGAGGCAATAGATCAGGTTGATACCTTTTCCCAAAGATAGGGGAGTCAATACCCTTTCCCAAAGATAGGGGAGTCTAAAACTAGAGGGCATAGATTTAAAGTGAGAGGGTAGAGATACAAAAACTTGGCAATTGTTTCACACCAAGTGTGGTGAGTATCTGGAACAAGCTGCCAGAGGCAGTAGTAGAGGCGGGAACAATTCTATCTTTTACAAAGCCATTTAGACAGTTCAGTGGGTAAGATGGGTTTAGAGGGGCCTGGATCAAATGCAGGCAATTGGGACTAGCTTAGGGGTTTAAAAAAAAGCGTGACATGAACAAGTTGGTTCGAAGAGTCTGTTTCCATGCTGTAAACTTCTATGACTTTATGACTCCAGGACATGACAACTCAACCAGAACGTGATGCAGAAAGTGGAAGAATTTGTCTACATACTTCATTAGGCATCAGAAAGCACTTATACTAATAAAGCATCTTGTGGAATCAAAGTACATCCCAATGCACTGCCAATCAAACTGAGTACTAATTTAGTCACTATTGTGATGCTATTTAAAGATATCACTGCTGTAATGAATCTACCCATTGGATAGAATGAATTCAGTGGAAAATAAAGCCATCTGTTCTCAAAGAAAATGAAAGTATTGAGTAATTCAACAGGGTGGCCATGGTCAGTCGGAGAGTTAACAAGTCAGAGGGTCAGGTGGCAACGTGGCACAGTGGTTAGCACTGCTGCCTCACAGTTCTTGTGTTCAATTCCTGGTTTGGGCCACTGTCTATATGGAGTTTGCACATTCTCCTCATGTCTGCGCAGGTTTGTTTTGGGTGCTTCAGTTTCCTCCCAGAGTCCAAAGATGTTCAGGTTAGGTTAATTGGCACTGATATTTTGCCTTAATGTCCCAGGATGTGTAGGTTAAAAGGATTAGCAGGGTAAATATGTGAGGTTACTGATATAGGATCTGGATGGGACTTTTGTCAGTGCAATCTTGATGGGCCAAATGGTGTGCCTCTGCATTGCAGGAATTCTATGGAAAACAGACTGAAGATTACTGGTTTACAAAAATGCAAAAGATTGGGAATGGCTGCTGCATCAGTTACAATGGGCCGGATTTTACCATTGTGTCATGCCTGTTCCTGAGTGCAAAAACGTGGGAAAGTCGGGTGTGAGGCCATTAAAGCAAACCACCCAGAATGCCACTTTACCGAAACCTAGGAATGGCAGTGATCCGCTTCGTGTCCAAAAAGGTATAACGGTGATTTAAGTGCATTTGCAAGTATTTAAATTGATTTAGTGAACTGCCCACCCAACTTTATCAGCATTCCCCTCTTCACCATCGTGTTCGCCAGTCCGGAACTGCGCCATAATGGACCTGCTAAATAAATAAAAGTCTAAATCTGGTGCGCCAGTGGGTTCAAAGCTTCCAACGGCCCTCTGACTCAGATCAGTGGTGGGGTAGGCGGGGGGATCAGAGTATTCTCTGGTTGGAGAGGAGGAGAGTGAGACCAGATCATTGTCTGGGTGGGTGGGGTGGGAGGGAGGGGAGAAGGAGGCAGGTCAGGTGTTGGTCTGTGGAGGGCGTGAGTGAAGGCAGACCATTCTCTGGGGACGGGATGGATGAGTAAGGCCAGACCATTCTCTGGCGAGGGGGTGAGGGAGTGGATGAGTGAAGTCAGATCATTGTCTGGAGGTGGGGGTGGGGTGGGGGTGGGGGGGGGGGGGTACCCAATCGCTCACTGGTGGGAGGAGGAAGCAGATGGCTCTCTGATGGACAGGGGGCAGGCAGATGGATCTCTGGTGGGGGCGTGAGGGGAAGCAGGGGGTCTGCTGCTACTCTGTGGGCAATCGGTGGGGAGGGAAGGGGGCAGGGGTGATGATCGATCTGGGTAGCTGGAGGCGTACGTGGATAAGGGGGACAGCAATGTACATGGGTAGTGGGGGGGTGGATAAGGGGGATAGTGATGTGTGGGTAGTGGGGAGGGGGGATATGGGGACAGTGATGTGTGTGGGTAGTGGGGGGTGGATAAAGGGATAGTGATGTGGGGTCGTGGGAGGAATGGATATGGGGGACAGTGATGTGTGCGAATAGTGGGAGGGGTGGATAAAGGGATACATACGTGTGTCGTAGTGGGGCGGGTGATATGGGACAGTGATGGTGGGTAGTAGGGAGGAGTGGATAAAGGGGACAGTGATGTGTGTGGGTGGGGGGTGGTGGATAGGGACAGTAATATGTGTGGGTAGTGGGGGGGGTGGTGGATATGGGGACAGTGGTGTGGTAGTGGGGGGTGGTGGATATGGGGGACATGATGTGTGTGGTAGTGGGGGGGGTGGGGATATGGGGGACAGTGATGTGTGTGGGTAGTGGGGGGGGTGGTGGATATGGGGACAGTGATGTGTGTGGGTAGTAGAGGGAGTGGATATAGGGGGACAGTGATGTGTGGTAGGGGGGGGTGGTGGATATGGGGGACAGTGATGGTGTGGGTAGTAGGAGGTGTGATATGGGGGACAGGATGTGTGTGGGTAGTAGGAGGAGTGGATAGGGGGACATGATGTGTGTGGGTAGTAGAGGGGAGTGGATAAGGGGACAGTGATGTGTGTGGGTAGTAGAGAGGAGTGGATAAGGGGACAGTGATGGTGGGTAGTGGGGGGGAGTGGATAAGGGGACAGTGATATGTGGGTAGTGGGGTGGTGGCAGGGGAGTGAGTGGTATGGGGAGGGGTGGATGTGGGGAATGATGTGTGGGGCAGTAGGGGATAAGAGGGACAGTGATGTGTGTGGTAGTAGAGAGGAGTGGATAAAGGGGACAGTGATGTGTGTGGGTAGTAGAGAGGAGTGGATAAAGGGGACAGTGATGTGTGTGGGCAGTAGAGAGGAGTGGATAAGGGGGACAGTGATGTGTGTGGGTCAGTAGGGAGGGAGTGGATAAGGGGGGACAGTGATGTGTTGGGCAGTAGAGAGGTGGATAAAGGGGACAGTGATTTGTGGAGTAGAGAGGAGTGGATAAAGGGGACAGTGATGTGTGTGGGTAGTGGGAGGGGGGGGTGTGGATATGGGGACAGTGATGTGTGTGGGCAGTAGTGGTGTGGATAAAGGGGACAGTGATGGTGTGGCAGTGAGAGGAGTGGATATGGGGGACAGTGATGTGTGTGGGGTAGTGGGGAGGTGTGGATATGGGGGACAGTGATGGTGTGGGTAGTAGGGAGGATGGATGGGGATAGTGATGTGTGTGGGAGTGGGGGGTGTGGATAGGGGGATAGTGATGTGTGTGGGAGTGATGTGGGGAGTGTGAGGGGACAGTGATGTGTGTGGTAGTGGGAGGTGTGGATATGGGGGACAGTGATGTGTGGGGGTAGGGAGGTGTGGATATGGGGGCTGATGTGTGTGGGGGAGGTGTGGATAGGGGACATGATGTGTGTGGGCAGTAGGGGGGTTGGATATGGGGTGATGTGTGTGGGGGGTAGGGGGGGGGTGGATAGGGGTCAGTGATGTGTGGGGGTAGTGGGGGGGTGGTGGATATGGGTCAGTGATGTGTGTGGGCAGTAGGGGGGTGTGGATAAGGGGACAGTGATGTGTGTGGGTAGTGGGGAGGTGTGGGATATGGGGGACAGTGATGTGTGTGGGTAGTAGGGAGGTGTGGATAAGGGGACAGTGATGTGTGTGGGTAGTGGGGGATAGGGGATGTGTGTGTGGTAGTAGGGAGGTGTGGATAAGGGGACAGTGATGTGTGTGGGCAGTAGGGAGTGTGGATAAAGGGGACAGTGATGTGTGTGGGCAGTAGGGAGTGTGGATAAAGGGGACAGTGATGGTGGTGTTGTGTGGTGGGTGGGGGGAGGTGTGGATAAAGGGGACAGTGAGTGTGTGGGTAGTAGGGGTGTGGATAAAGGGGACAGTGATGTGTGTGGGCAGTAGAGAGGAGTGGATATGGGGACAGTGATGTGTGTGGGTAGTGGGGGGGGTGGATATGGGACAGTGATGTGTGTGGGCAGTAGGGAGGTGTGGATAAAGGGGACAGTGATGTGTGTTGGTAGTGGGGGGTGGTGGATATGGGGGACAGTGATGTGTGTGGCAGTAGGGAGGGTGGATAAGGGGACAGTGATGTGTGTGGGCAGTAGGGAGGTGTGGATAAGGGGCAGTGATGTGTGTGGGTAGTGGGGGGGTGGTGGATATGGGGGACAGTGATGTGTGTGGGTAGTAGGGAGGAGTGGATAAAGGGGACAGTGATGTGTGTGGGCAGTAGGGAGGTGGTATAAAGGGACAGTGATGTGTGGGTAGTAGGAGGTGTGGATAAAGGGGACAGTGATGTGTGTGGGTAGTAGGGAGGTGTGGATAAAGGGGACAGTGATGTGTGTGGGCAGTAGAGAGGGTGGATAAAGGGGACAGTGATGTGTGTGGGAGTGGGAGGGTGGATAAAGGGGACAGTGATGTGTGTGGGTAGTAGGGAGGTGTGGATAAAGGGGACAGTGATGTGTGTGGGCAGTAGGAGGAGTGGATAAAGGGGCGTGATGTGTGGGAGTGGGGGGGTGTAAGGGAGGATGTGTGGGGAGTGGGAGGAGTGGATAAGAAGTGTGGTGTGGGTAGGGGGGTGGATAGGGACAGGATGTGTGGGTGGGGTGATAAGGGGCAGTGATGTGTGTGGGAGTGGGGGGGTGGATAAAGGGGATAGTGAGTGTGTGGGCAGTAGGAGGTGTGGATAAAGGGGACAGTGATGTGTGTGGGCAGTAGGGAGGAGTGGATAAAGGGTCAGTGATGTGTGTGGGCAGTGGGGGGGGTGGATAAGGGGACAGTGATGTGTGTGGGCAGTGGGAGGTGTGGATAAAGGGGACAGTGATGTGTGTGGGCAGTAGAGAGGAGTGGATAAAGGGGACAGTGATGTGCATGTGCACCATCACTCCTGCTTTTCGGTCCCGGGCCACTTTCTCCACCTTCCATGGTCTGGAGTGATCTGACACGGGTGCAGTTTTTCAAATTTTTGTCTAACTCTGCATGTTAGTGTTCAGAATTCGGTTCAAGCTCAGGTAGCTTCGGGTGCGCTAAGCCCCAAACACAAAGTAAATTGGATTGGAGATGTT
This sequence comes from Sphyrna mokarran, assembly GCA_024679065.1. Lineage (NCBI taxonomy): Eukaryota > Metazoa > Chordata > Chondrichthyes > Carcharhiniformes > Carcharhinidae > Sphyrna > Sphyrna mokarran. Next base: position 43,438,252 of record JAGIQG010000015.1, read on the forward strand.
TTTTCACACTGAGTGCGTATGGGAACGCCTGAAAGCAGATTTCTAAATTGGACCTGAATGACGTCCAGATTCAAGCATTTAGAATGAAAATGGTAAAATCAGACTTAATGTTTGCTATTGTACATCACTGTTGTAAAACGTTGCAATCTTCCAGCTATTTAATCCACGGTATGATATCCCATTCCCTTTTACATATGCCTCAGTTGTATTTTGTTTATGACAACAGCTATTCCCCTCCCATATAAAAAGCAGCACTGGCCATTCTTGTGAAGATTGAATCAGTGTAATCATACAACCACATGGCAACCCAACTTTGATCCACATTTAAACACGTGTTACTCTGCAGGTGATCTATTAGTCAGACCTGCTCATGGTTTAATACGATATTGAAACATGTTTTAAGTCTCACAACCTGGCAGCTCTTCATTGCTATTAAGTGGCATTCTTGGAGATGAAAAGAAATACTGATAAAAAAGGAATGGAGTTAGTTCACAAAGTTCTGAACGTTTTGTATCTCTTTCGTCCATGAGAAGGCTTTTGACCATACATTCTTCAAAGATTCTGCTAAATTATTTTGCCAGACTGAAGTGAGCACATATTCAAGTAGAATAAGTAATTACGGTAAAACTGATTTATCTTTTCCATATTCTTGTAGTCGTAATTAATTAGTATAGTACAATCATTTTAAAGCTGTTGGAGCATATCAGTCACCGAGTCAAAGAATTGGCTGCCTTAGAGGTGCTTGAAGAGACCATCTACAAATGTAATGAATGCTTTGATGATTGAAGCTGCTTTATCTTAAATACAAAAGAAGTGTTTGAAATGTCAATCAGAACGCAGGGCAAGTGTGTGAAATGTAAAATATGTGCCTTCTGCTAGAGCCACAGAGAAGAAATAATGGGCCTTGGTGTTTCTCCTCTTTCCATGCTCTTCTTTTCCCACCAATATCCATTTTTAACTCTCTCCCTCAATCATAAATGATATTTATTCCCCTTTCAAGATTCACCAGATTAATTCACCAAACAATCATAGTAAAGTCCTAGCAAAATTGTAGCACCTATTGTTGGCACCTGATTACAAATGTCATCTGATTATATATGCAGCAAGTATTATTAATACGAAGACCAGCAACAATATAATGCAGCATTAGTTTGCAAGTCCTACAGGTGATCCCAACAGAGAGTCACTGTCGATGATTTAAATAAAGCAGAGAGTGCAAATTGAACTTTATTATCTTCATGCAATATTATTAATTTCACAGGGGAATATCCCAGTGGTTATTTATAACACTGTGCAAACAATAAGATGATTTTGGTGACTGTCTCAGCCCTTGTTAACGTATTTGGCACATTGAACACAGGTAACAATAAATTCATATTTGAGGGAAACTATCAATACTGTTACAATGTGGAGGTTGACCACTGTTTGAGAAGTATCACTGAATCCCCCAAAGAGAAATATCTTGCCTCGTAATCTGTTAAAAGTGTGTGGGAAGTGTGAAGTGTTGTTCAGTGGGGTTTAGTGGTTAACTAACAGAAATACCTGACACTTGCTTTAAATTGAACACTTAACATTTATTTAATTAACAGGGAAGTTTAACTATAAACAGGTAGCATACTGAATAAAATGTAATGCTGTTCAAATAAATACAACAGGCATTCATTAATTAAAAAACTATTTAGTCGTATAATTCAGTCACTTTCAAAATACAACAGATTGTGGCTTTCAGAATCTTTTGGAGTTCCTCTGTTGATCCCTCTGTAACTTTTTCTTGAATTGGTACCTTCTGCTAATTAGATAGTTTATTATTTTAAGAGTTATGTGACAGAGATAACAGCTGCTCTCTCTTTCTCAAAGTTTGAGAGGTCACAGTTCTTTTATTGCTCTCTGTTTTTCCCCCCTGCACTCTCTTTTATATCTGTGATGATCTATCAATTTTCCTACAATAAGATTGGTCTGATGTTGTTCATACTATCAAATTCAAACATTATAGCTTCCTAGTAGCTGAATGCCTGCTTTAAATTGATTGGGCTAACAAAAAACAAAACAGGTTGTCTTGTCAAGACTGCTGCTTGACTTTTTGATACAAATGTTTCAGCTTGGATTCCGCATATACCTTGCATTTTAAACCTCCAAGCACTGAAACAAAACAGCAGCTTTTAGAGGAACCATACAATATCTTTTCCCTTGAGCATTTTTCACTTTTTACATCCTTACCAACATCAGATTCCAACTTCTCAAACTCAACTTCGCAAAAATACTTGAAACACAGATGAATTGTGCAAATTTGTCCTTATTCTGTTGAATAAATAGAAAACTTTGTCCCTACCAGGGGTGCAATTGGATTCTATTTTATATTAATCTCATAGCATAGAAATTTCAAATGAAATCTGAGCAATAAAATAGATTGATTCAACAATGTCAGTGTTCACTGTCAGTGAGAAGTGTTGGAGCACTCAGGTGTCTTTGTATGGCACAAATCTTAAGAGACCAGAAGACAAAGACTGAATCGTTCACAATTTTATCTTTCTTGATCAGCAAGTTTTAAAATTCAGCTGATTGCTGTTTCTCACCACAATATTTTTTCAATTACTGTGGTGTGAAACAACTTCACCATAAAGGTTCTATCGAGTAAAAAACCCTCATTAGAGCACCAAGGTAGCGTTACAGTGGCTAAGTAGACAAAAGGATAAGACTGTAGTCAGTGGAAAAGATTTTAGAAAATCATATCACGTTGCTGATTCACCATTATACACTCCTGTGTTGGCATTGTCACCCCATGTGCCCGCTCACAACAAATTTCCATTCATAAGAAAATAAACAGAATATCCAGCCATGATGCCATCCAGTGTTTGCAAGATAATTATGGATGATAAAGGCCATGGACACCCAGCTTATCTCATTCTTCCAAAGGACAATGAAGGGTAGCAAGATAATCCAGGTCATTACAGGCCTGTGAACTTTACAACAGTGATAGGGAAATTATTGGAGAGGATTATTCAAGACAAGATTTATTCCCATTTGAAAATAGATGAACATAATAAATGGACATATTAGTGAGAGGCAACATATTTTGTGAAAGGGAAGTCGTGTCTCATGAACTTGATCGAGCTTTTTGAGGAAGTGAAGAAGATGATGATGAGGGTAGGGCAGTGGATGTTGTCTATATGGACTTCAGTAAGGTCCCTCATGACAGACTGGTGCAGTAGGTGAAGTCACATGGGATCAGATGTGAGCTGGCAAGATGGACACAAAACTGGCTCGATCAAAGAAGACAGAGAGTAGCAATGGAAGGGTGCATTTCTGAATGGAGAGTTATGACAAGTGGTTTTCCTTAAGGATCAGTGCTGGGGACTGTAATGTATTGTTTGTAATGTATCTAAATGATTTGGAGGAAAATGTAACTAGATTGATTAATAATTTTGCGGATGACACAAAGGTTGGTGGATTTGAGGATAGCAATGAGGACCGTCAGAGGATACAGCAGCATATAGATCAGTTGGAGACTTGGGCAGAGATCTGCAGATGGAGTTTAATCCAGAAAAATGTGAAGTAATGCATTTTGGAAAGTCTAATACAAATAGGAAATTTACAGTAAATAGCAGAACCCATAAGAGTATTGATAGGCAAAGGGATCTGGGTGTACAGATACACAGGTCACTGAAAGTGGCAAAGCAGGTGGAGGAGGTAGTCAAGAAGGCATATGGCATGCTTGCTTTCATCGGCTGGGGCATTGAGTTTAAAAATTGGCAAGTCATATTGCAGCTTTATAGAATCTTAGTTAGACTGCACTTGGACTATGGTGTTCAATTCTGGTCACCACACTACCAGAAGGATGTGAAGGCTTTGGACAGGATACAGAAAAGACTTACCAGGATGTTGCCTGGTATGGAGGGCATTAGCTATGATGAGAGGTTGGAGAAACCTGGTTTGTTCTCAGTGGAGTGATGGAGGCTGAGGGGCAACCTGATAGAAGTCTGTAGGGTAATGACAGGTGTGGTCAGAGTGGATAGTCAGAAGCTTTTTCCCAGAGTAGAAGAGTCAATACTAGGGGGCATGAGTTTAAGATGCGAAGGCCAAGGTATGAAGGAGACGTACAAGGCCAATTTTTTACACAGAGAATAGTGGGTGCCTGAAACTCGTTGCCGGGGAAAGTAGTGAAAGCGGACATGGTAGTTACTTTTAAGGGGCATCTTGACAAGTACATGAATAGGATGGGAATTGAGGGATATGGTCCCTGGAAGTGTATGGGGGCTTTAGTTAAGTCGGGCAGAATGGTCAATCCAGGCTTGGAGGGCCTAAGGGCCTGTTCCTGTATTGTAATTTTCTTTGTTCTTTGACAAATGAACATGGCTGTTCAGAGCAGGAGTAAACCATTTAGCCCCTTTAATCGCCTCCAACATTTGGTACTATTAAGGTTTGATAAGGTTCCCCATGGTAGACTACTGCAGAAAGTGCAGATGCATGGGATTGAAGGTGAGTTAGCAGTTTGGATTAGGAATTGGCTAGCTGATAGAAGACAGAGGGTGGTGGTTGATGGGAAATATTCAACCTGGAGTGCAGTTACAAGTGGTGTACCTCAAGGATCTGTTTTAGGGCCACTGCTGTTTGTCATTTTTATAAATGACCAGATGAGGGTATAGAGGGTTGGATTAGTAAATTTGCTGATGATACCAAAGTGGGAGGAGTTGTATACAGCGAGGATGGAATTTACAGTTTGCAGAGGGACATAGATAGGTTGCAGAGCTGGGCCGTGAGGTGGCAAATGGAATTCAATACGGATAAGTGTGAGGTGATTCACTTTGGTAGGAATAACAGGCATATGAAATATAGGGCTAATGGAAGGACCCTTAATAGTGTTGTCGAGCAGAGGGATCTTGGGGTACAAGTACATAGCTCTTTGAAAGTTGGCACCCAGGTTGATAAAGTTGTTAAGAAGGCGTACGGTGTGTTAGCTTTTATTGGTAGAGGGATTGAATTTAGGAGCCGTGAGGTTATGTTACAACTGTACAAAACTCTGGTGCGGCCGCACTTGGAGTATTGCTTACAGTTCTGGTCGCCGCATTATAAGAAAGATGTGGAAGCATTGGAAAGGGTGCAGAGGAGGTTTACCAGGATGTTGCCTGGTATGGTGGGAAGGCCTTATGAGGAAAGGCTGAGGGACCTGAGGTTATTTTCATTAGAGAGAAGAAGGTTACGCGGTGACCTAATTGAGGCGTATAAGATGATCAAGGGATTGGATAGGGTGGATAGTGAGAGCCTTTTTCCTCGGATGGTGATGACCAACACGAGGGGACATAACTTTAAATTAAGAGGTGGTAGTTATAGGACGGATGTCAGAGGCAGGTTCTTTACACAGAGGGTGGTGAGGGCGTGGAATGCCCTGCCTGCAGCAGTTGTGGACTCGCCTACTTGGGGGCATTCAAATGTTCGGTGGATAGGCATATGGATGATATTGGAATAGTTTAGGTTAGAGGGTCCACTGGCCGGCGCAACATCGAGGGCCGAAGGGCCTGTACTGCGCTATAATGTTCTATGTTCTATGTTCTATTACCTACATTATACCAGTGACTTCAATGCAAAAGCATTAATTTGCTTTAAAACCATTTGAGTTATTGTGAAAGGTGCTGTACACATGTAGGTACTGTAGAAATATGAGAAAATGTGGAGCTACACAGCTGGGGAAGGCAAATATGAAAGAAAGCATATTATCTAAGTAGCAAGGGACTGCGGTGCGCTGAGATGTAGGTGGATCTGAGTATTGGTTTTGAGATTTTAAATGTTAGTGATGTGCTGATGGCTGGTGGGATGAAAGTGAGGGAATCTGGGGTCCGAACTGGGTCGGGGAAGGGAATCATAGGAAATCATAGGCCCTAATGTTTCTCCTCTTTCCAGGCCTCTTTTCCCCTGGTATCCCCAATGCCTACTCCACCACACCCCTCTGCTCCCCCCACCCCCCCACCCACCTAATGAAACCGTCCTTCTCATTCATGCATAGTATAATTCCACTTTTCAAGTTTACTCATCAATTCACTAATCATAGAAAAGTACTTGTGAAATGGTAACACTCACTGTTGCTGCCTGGTTATAACTGTGATCTGAGTATGTATGCAAAATGGGTCATTAATATTAAGAACAGTAACAATATATTGCAGTATTAGCTTGTATGTCTTCTATTAGTTGTCCCACCATGGCTTTTAAGCAAACCAGAGGACAAATTTTACGAGATTACTATCATGCAACTTGACAGCAAAATATCCCTTTATTTATTTTAAACACTATGCAGACTGCCTCAGCTCTCATTAACATGTTCTGCATACTGCCCAGTACGAACACAGTGACAGTCATTTCATATTTGAAGGAAGGTTATTCGTTGCAATCCAGGTAAATTGCACAAGAAGTCTTTCTTCTGCCAGTGTGCATGATATTCTTCAATATTGTTTCACGCATGGAGTGTAATTGGATTCTACTTTATTTGTAATCCCACAACACGGAAAGATCAAATGACTTCTGAGCAGCAAGGTGGTTGAAAAACTGTTAAGAGAACATTGAAGCCTTTAAATGTCTCTGTGTGCCACAATTTTTGGTAGCAAGTAGGAGGTTTCTTGTGTTCTGTATATGGTTTACTTCATACAAAAATGGTTTGTTTAGTTGCTAAATCTATTAGTTGCAAATCTTTTGATATATCACAGTGGATAATAAGGATTAATGTGAGCCTTCAAATTGCCATGAAGAAAGAGAGAGCAAACCTCGTATGCAAGTCATTCAAACTAGGTTCATTCAAGAGTCAATAAGATAATGCAATGCCTCTATTTGGAAAATTAAAGCCGTTTGGTCCTAATTTTGAAAATTGGATTCGATGCATTGAATACTTACAATCTTTTTTATCGCAAACAAAATAGGGGAGAAGAAAATGTTAAACTGTTAACAACTTCTCATGCCTAAATCCCCAACTTAATAAAGGACTTGATTTCTCTGGATGCCAAACTCTAAAATTTTTGATGGACAAATAGAAATAGTAAAAGGACATTATCACCTGAAGCCCTTGGTAATCATACAGAGATATAAGTTCAACTCAACAGCAAGGAAGCAATAGTAACATTCTTCATGAGATTGAGGCAAACAGCTGAACATTGTGAATTTCGATCTGCCCTTGATGATATGTTGAGGGACCATCTAATGTGTGAAATAAATAATACTGCCATACGGAAAGAAAACTGTTGCTAACAGCAAAAACAATCCTAAAGAAGGTTTGAGAAATTGTTCTTGCCATGGAAAGTGCAGAAAAGGGCACCATGGAACTTCATGACATGAAGGATGGTGAGGTCCACCAAATTTGGAGGCAAGTTGCTAATGGCAGCAGTGCCAAGGATAAGGGTGCAGGATTTGACAAGGAAAGAAATGCAGAGCCTGTGAAAGTATAAGACATTCAGTCAACAAGCCAAAAATTGTGAAGAGTGTTATCATTGTGGGGGAAACCACTCCCAGGAGAAGTGTAGGTTGAATGAAGGCTGTGTGTAATGCCTGAGGCAGAAAGAGACATGTAGGATATTGGGGCAAGCAGGGGAGACCAATGCCAGCAGGTCAAGATTCCGGCTTCAGTGCACAGACCGGAGAGTAATTCTGAAAGAAGGCCAAATGTATATAAATTGAATGATGTTAAGCTGGGCAAAGTAACCTCTAATTTAATAGTATTGATGATCAATGGTCATCCACTCAAAATGGAGGTAGACACAGGCACAAACATAGTGATACCCACAGGGAGGGATCCAACCCCTTTGATTTGGAAACACTGTTGTCCAGCTGGCTATATAAATGGATGAGGCTATACCATTTGATCATGGCTGATTATCAAATTCAATATCTGATCCCATGTCCCATGTCCCTTGATGCCTTTAGCCCTGGTTTGCTCTGGTTTCCTCCCACATCCCAAAAATGTGCTCTTAGGCTGATTGGGTAACAAATTGTCCCTATATTGGTCCCTATATGGGAATCTTCCACAATAGGCATAGCCTAAAGTCATGGATATGCCATTAAGACGTTAGGACGCCGGCGCGGGCTCGTTGGGCCGAAGGGCCTGTTTCCCGTGCTGTGTTGCTCTTTGTTCTTTGTTCTTTGTTCTAAGAACCAAATCTAATTCTTTCTTGAAAACACGCAACGTTTTGGCCTCCACTATTTTCTGTGGTAGTGAATTCCACACTTCACCATCCTCTAGGTGTAGAAATTTCTCCTCACCTCATTTCTAAATGGCTTATCTCTTATCCTCAAAAATCTATCAGTCCTAGCTCTAGACTGCTCTGCCATTGAGAACATACTTTCTGAATCCACTCTGTCTAATCTTGTTAGAATGTTTTAAGTTTCTATGAGTTCCCCCCTCATTCTTCTTAACTCCAGTGAATGTAACTTGAACTGATTTAATTTCTCCACAGATCTCATGAGTCATACATACCAGCAGCTGGAACTGGGTGACACTTCCAGGGAATTTGTTATTATTAATACAGATAAAGGCTTGTACTAGTATACCAGATTGTTACTTGGAGCCGCATCTGCTTGTGTAATTTTTCAACACACAATGGATAGCCTACTGAAAGTTTGCCTAAGGTAGACGTTTACTTAGATTATGTGTGCTAATTATGGGAGCCATAGAAGAGGAGAAGGACATTTTTAAAAAAGTTCCAGAAAGCTAGAAGAAGACCAAAGAGAGACAAGGGTACTTTTTGGGCAAATGAGGTGACTTATTTCAGCTTTAAAGTGGATTAGTATAGATTAAAACATTTGGAGTAGTGCCCTGGGTGTTGTCATTACCAGAATGAGCCCAGTCTCATATGAGATGGAAGTTCAAGGTAAAATCCTGAGAAAGCATTCAGATCACTTGAGGAAAAAGGGAGTCACATAGAGAACAAGTGGGACAGTCTGCTCCGATTATACCAGTAAGTTGTGAGTGATAGAAGCAAGCAGGTAATGTTCCCGTAGGAACAGAAGAAATAATAAGCATAGATGCACCTTTACTAGCTGAGAATCCAACTTTAGAAATTCAAACGAGGGTTCTTTGGCTGCGGAGAGACCAGCTGCTGAAGAACATTATGCTTCGAGAAAGAGAAAATCCCCGACAGACTGAACTAATGATGCACTTTGTAAAATAACTTGTTTATTGTTGTTTTGTTGTAAATAGTTTAACTTTTGTTTGTATATGGTAATAAGAGACTTAAGGTGAAGGGCAAGGAGAGGTTGTAGTAGTGAGCCCCTTTTAGACATGAGATTTTGTGAGATCATGTAACCTGGTCAAACAATCAGGTTGAAGCACATGAATCCTGGGGCTGAGTGTGGCTTTTCTTCATCAATCTGAGACTGGACTCAGAGTGTAGATTTCTTGCACTTTGTGTATGGTTTATTCATTACGATAAATAGTAGTCTGAAAGAAGTACCGCATAAGTGCACTGGCCATGCTAAAATCTCCTTCAGTGAACCCAAACAAGTGCCAGAGTGTGATGACAAGGGGTTTTTCACAGTAACCTTATTACAGTGTTAATGTAATCCTACTTGTGACATTAATAAATAAACTAAAAACTTTAACTTTAACTTTAAAAACTTTAAACTTGGTGGTCACCAATCCCTTGAAATGTCACAGGCTGAAGAGTTCACAATTGCATGTGCTTTCTTGATCAGCAAGTCTGAAGACTGCTGATTGCTGCTCCCCGCTGCACTATATTTTCAACATCTACTATGCAATTTAACATTACCACGATATCTCAATATATTAAAAGTCTCATAAAATCTTCAAGATTGAATAGTAACGTAGGTAAGCAGGCAATATTGAAGTCAGCAGAAATGTGTCTTAAGAATCCTGCGTTGGATAAAACATCACTGATTTACTATGAACCCATTATGGACTCCTGTTCTGGCATGTTCACCCTAGAAAACTTGCAGAGAACAAACTTCCATTAACAGCAGAATAAACAGAATCCAGTCTGAATGCACGTACAGTTCGCATGTTATTTACAGATTGCAAAAGTTGTCAATGAACAGGTATAAACCATTCAACTTCTTGATCCTGCTCAACTATTTGATATCATTTCCCACATTATACCAGTGACTAAAATTCAAAACTATTTAATTGGCTGTGAAGCATTTTGACATACTGTATAAATGTAGTTATGCCTTTCTTTCTTGAAGAACGTAAGCATTAGACAGGTTGACTGCAGCAATGGTGAAATTGGAGACCCAATGTTCATTCTCTAAGGATAATTAATCACAGATCAATCAACTGAGGTTACAAAGAAATCAATATATTGACAAAACTACTCAATTCTGTAGCTAATAGAAACTGACTATTCAGAATCCTTGGCGCCAACAATGAATAGCACCTCCTTCATTTACACTAATGATGCTATAGCCAGGATTAGCCAGACATGTACCAGAAGCTTAGTAAAAATGTACAGTAGATTGAATTGCAAATCTGGTTTTGTCATAGAAAAATGAAATAAGGTATAGAACTTCAGAACAGCTTTCACTCAGAAACTACAATGTTTCGCCTTACTCCAGAAACTATGGCTTCAGAGCCTAAAATGGTATTAATGTGTAAGAAATTTTAACAGCAAAAAAGAGTGACATCCCCACCCCTGCCACATATGCTTCATCTCCCCCCATACCAACCCTGTCACCCCACTTCACCAACAATTTTCTACCTCACGCCACTCTCCCAATTTCCCACATTCCTCCAACACCCCCAACCTCCCCATCTTTACAATACATTCCAACTCACCCCTATAACACCTACCAATATTTCCCCAACCTTCCAACATCTCCCAACATACCCCCAATCTTTCTAAAACCTCCATACTCCACCTCTCCAATACCACACAAACTACCCCCCATTCCTCACCAACAATCTTGTTCCCATGCCTTTAATTCCCCCTAACTCCTTCCAGTCTCAAACATCCATAACTTCACCCCAATCCTTTAAAACCACCAACCTCCCCTCCCACTCCTTCAACAACACCAACCTCCTCAGTTCCCCATCTCAAAAACAACCCCAATCATTCCTCCACCCTTCCAAAACTCCAAACCCTCTCCAGCCCTCCAACACTCTCGTTCCAACCCTTCAATGCCCCAACTTCCCTTTCCCACCTCTGTAACACACCCCTCCAACACCAGCCTGATTCAGCTCCCACACCTTGAATATCTCTCAACCTACTTCCCATCATTCTAACAGCCTCAAACTCCACCCCCTCAACCAGCATCTCCCAACCTCCTCCACTCCTTAAATACCCTAATCCCCACCTCAAACTTTCTCCATTCCTGCAAAAGCCTCCAATCTATCCTCAATTCCTTCAACAAACACAAATGTTTCTTGGCCTCCCCAATCTCTTGTCCCACAGAATATAATTAACTCTAGAATAGAGATTTGACTTAACATTTTTCAAGCAGCAACAATCTCTGTATCTGCACTGCTGTTGTTGACCTTCAGGCAGCTTTGTAGTTTTCTGCCTAGACTTTGAAAAAAATACAAAGCTGCCCAAGATATTATATCATTATAGTGACATGATGGATGGCACAGTGGTTAGCACTGCTACCTCACAACACCAGGGACCCAGGTTCAATTCCAGCCTTGGGTGACTGTGCGGAGTTTGCGCATTCTCTCCGTGTCTGCGAGGACTTCCTCCGGGTGCTCTGGTTCCCTCCCACACCCCAAGATGTGCAGCTTAGGTGGATTGGCCACACTAAATTGTCCCTTAGTGTCCCAAGATGTGTAGGTTATGGGGATTAGTGGAATGACTAATGGAGTTATGAAGATGGAATCTGAGCAGATGCTCTTTGGGTGGCACAATAGTTAGCACAACTACCTCACAGTGCCAAAGTCCTGGGTTCAATTCCTGGCTTGGGTCACTATCTGTGTGGAGTTTGTACATTCTCCTCATGCCTGCTTGGATTTCCTCCAAGTGCTCTGGTTTCTTCCCAAAGTCCAAAAATGTGTGGGTTTGATTGATTGGGAATTGCCCCTTTGTGTCAAGGGACTAGCAGGGTAAATATGTGGGGTTACGGGGATAGCACATGGATGGGATTATTGTCAGTGCTGAATAGCCTCCTTCTTCACTGTATGTATGCATGTATGATGGTCAGAGCACAAAGGGAGCACAAAATTTGATCCATCATTTCCATGCCAGCACTCTGCAAGAGCAATTCATTTAATCTCTCACCTCTGTCTTTTCCCTGCAGTTTCACAATTGCTTTTCTTTCAAATAAAACCAATTCTGTTTTGAAAGCCATGGCTGAATTTGACTCCATAACACCTTCTGGCAGTGCATGCAGATCCTAATCACTCACTGTGTAAAAAAGATTTTCCTTATGTCACCTTTTCATTCTTTTACCATTCATCTTAAATCAGTGTCCTCTGATTCTCGACCCTTTTGCTAAAGGGAACAGTTTCTCCCTATCTACACTGTCCAGACCTCTTACGATTTTGAACATCTTATCTCCTCTCAATTTTCTCTTCTCTTCTCTTCAGAGAACAGCTCCAGCCTATCCAATCTATCCACATCATTAAAGCCTGTAATCGTAGAATCACATAACCATAGAATCCCTACAGTGCAGAAGGAGACCATGTGGCCCATCAAGTCTGCAACAATAACAACAATCCTACTCAGGTCCTATCCTCTAACCCTATGTAGTTGCCTTGCTAATCATCCTGACGCTACAGGGCAATTTGCACATGGCCAAACTACCTAACCACTGAAACCATTCTCACAAATTGTTTCTGTGGCCTCTCTAAAGCCTTCAATATCTGGAAGTAGCTTTTGGGTTATCTGCATGAGTTAACAAAGTTGTACCAAAAGTAATTTCTTAAAAATGGAATATTTATAAACTATGTAACATATAGAATATTTACTTCATTATGTGGCATAAATATCCTCACTCTGAGAAACGCAATGCTGGGGAGAGTTATCATCTCACTTTTCTTCATTGCGACATACCCTCTGTCGATTTAGATACTAACAATTTCAGTGAGCACTGTTGTTTTTGCTATATTTTTGACAGAAATGTTGTGGAAGGTTTGTGTAGAAAGTGTAAAACAGGGTTTCTAACTCACAGTGACAGAGCAAGAATAGCTCCAAAACCATTCCTAAATGATTCATTCCCATAAAGCAAAGTATAAAAGTGAAAACAGTAATAAAATCACGAATGAAAGTTATCACATATGAAAACCAACAGATACTCTAGGCTGTAACCAAAAGCACTAAATAATAAAACGGGGATATAACTTAAAAATAATTCAAATATCTCCCCTGTCCATTTCTCCGTATCATGGGAGAATAACTGCCATCATGTTGACATAGCGAACAAGTTCTTTCAATTGCATTTACGATACTACAAAGTTTAATAATCAGAGCAACTCTTAAAACTATACATCCTTTTTACAACCAGATTTTCCCTTATTTTTCATTTGAATATAACTAAATTGATGTTTTATCTCTGCCTTGCTGCTTCAGAGCTGTTAAAGTTGCAAGCAATGTGCTATACCCGATGTGGAACATGCTCTAACTTTCATCTGATTAAATGTAATTAATAAGCTCTGTCAGTGGTCGATCACTTTGGACTCAGATTTCTCAGCTGCTGGTTTCTCACATGGTGTGAGCTCACTTTAGCTGCAGGATACACTTAATGAGGTCAATATTAAAGCACCGTGCCAAGCAAGAGAGAGCTGGAGCTTGAATTGTCAAATTTACAATATTGACCTAATCCACCGCATGCACGCCCCTTTCCATTTTAATTGCAGTAGATTTCGGGACAGCTACCACTCTGGTCAGCAGGGAAGAAGGTGCTCTTGAGTTGGTTGGTATGTGACCTCGAACTTTTGTATCTTTTTCCCGACAGAATAAGATGGAAGAGAGTATATCAGGGGTGCTTGGAGTCCTTGAATATGCTAGCTGCTTTTCTGAAGCAGAGGGAAGTGTAGAAAGAGTCAATGGATGGGAGGCTGGCTTGCATGATGGATGGGGTTTCATTCATGACCCTTGGTAGTTTCTTGTGGTCTTGGACAAAGCAGGAGCCATACTAGGCTGTAATACAAATCGAGAAATGTTTTCTGTGGTGCATCTGTAAAAGTTAGGGAGAGTTATAGTGGACATGCCAAATTTTCTTAGTCATCTGAGAAAGTAGAGAGGTTGGTGGGCCTTCTTAACCACAGTGTCGGCATGGGGGGGACTAGGACAAGTTGTCAGTGATCTGGACACCTAAGAACTTGAAGTTCTTGACCATTTCCATAAATGAGTTCCACAAATGACAATCCATACAGTTACATTGGGATCAAGTTTGTTGATAGCTACACATTGACTCTTGCTGGTGTCTGTTTGCTCAATTGAATACTAAATGATTTGGATGGAACAGACAAGCACAAACCCCACCGCAGGAGTAGCTTTGATGCTTGGCTGATCCATTCTACTGGAAATTTAGCTGGACACCAACCTAGGATATATATTTTAATGTTTCAATGTGGTCGACATAAATGGACTTGATGTACTTGGTAACCAGTTTTATGCCGTTGTGGGCATGATGTGAAGAATACTCTAGATGTCCTGGGCTGTGATGGTAGTGAATGAGGTGCGATGCGCTCGAAGATGTTGGAGAAATTCATGACACTCATGGCATGGGATAAGATCCAGGTAGAAGTGTGGACCGGGGTCAGCACTGATACATGTAGGTGGAATAGCTCATGCTTGCGGGTTTTCCTCCACTTTTTGGGGACTTTAGTCAGCGAATATTTGGACGCCTTGCCCTTAGTCACAAGCTCAGGCATTCCACTCCACTTCGAACGACTTGAGGTCTGACTGAGGCCTCCTACACCTGGCATTCCCAGGCAATCTCCCATCCAAGTACTAACCAGGCCTGAGTTCACTTAGCTGCTGAGATTGGGCACTTTCAGACAGGTATAGCCATAGGCCGCCTGCCCTTAGTAGGTGTGAAATTTGGGAGAATGAGTTCAATTCCTCCTCCTCCATAAACCTATCCCGACCCTACTTCGATCAGCCCCTCGGCAAAGAGGCTGAACCGGGAAAAAAGAATTGAATCATTTTATGTTATTTCTGCATGGCCCAGGCTTGGGCCACACCAGGATTACGCATTCAGGAAAAACGATTTTAAACATAGCAAACAACCTCGACATCAATCCTCTTGATATTTATCAAAACAATTTTGAGTACAAGAAGACTGCAGGGATGGCGTAATTATCATTCGCTGTTGCAAGGCAACAACAGATGCTTTTTCCAGGCTGCCATAGGTCTCATGCACGATAGAGATGATTATAGAACATGACCCTACTTATCTTGGGTATCATTCAATTTATCATTCTATTTAATTACATCGATATTTCAAGCTTTTTGGATCTGCATAACATTTGTATTCAACATTGTTCTTCCACAACGGAACATTATAATTATAAACAATTCCACCTTGTAAAATCGGAACATTTTCTTTTTGCTCTCCAGATCATTTTGAACTCTGTGACAAGCTGTAATGGGTTTGGAGAGGACACATGGTAAACAATCCAGCCTGACATAGGCAGGGATCACGATTAGAATACAATAGGGGAAAAGTTTCTTAAGGCACACTTTGCAAGCACAAGCATTGCACATCATTGATCACCAAGGCTCAGTCCTATTCAGCCAAGTAGCAAGCAAACTTTGTGCTGCCTGTTCATCTATATAAAGGCAGTACACATTTCAGCAGTCAATGCACTGCTGGCTGGCTGTGAGAAACAACAAGGGGGAGTCCAACATGCATTGATAACATGCACAGCTAGCCTGGGACTTCTGAAAAGCAGCCTGCCCCAGCTAAAGGGAAGATGCACTCATGTTACAAGAACAGCTGCAACTATCTTTGGAAGGCTTGGCGAGAAAGAAAAACATAGCAAATAGTGCACTAGGGATGAGAAAAACTGCTAGGTAAAAGCAAATTACCACCCATCCTGGACTCTGAAACAAAAACAGAAAATGCTGGAAAATCTCAACAAGTCTGACAGCATCTATGGACAGGATTGAACCAACATTTTGAGTCTTCATCTGAGGCAAGGGTATCCAGACTCAAAGCTCTATTCCCTTTCTACAGATGCTGAAAGACATGCAGAGATTTTCTAGCATTGTCTGTGTTTGTGTTGAGGAGGCTTCTAGTTTTCTGATATGACACTGAAGACAAAAGTGATGGTGGTGGAAGAGAAGGGGCCATGTTTCAAAGAGATGCTATGTAGGAAACATAGGCAGATGGCTCCAGGTGTCCATTCCTGGAATTTGTCCTGATGGGCTGGGTTGCACTGCTGGAAAATAAAATGAACTTGTGGGTGATCAAGGTTGGCAAGGACATCCTGTCATGACATTTTGTACTACTCTACATTACACTCCTACTCAGTATTTATAACCCAGGCCTAAATTTCAGATGCTCCACTTCACTCTCACAGAGTCACTGATGCCCCCAG
This sequence comes from Sphyrna mokarran, assembly GCA_024679065.1. Taxonomy (NCBI): domain Eukaryota; kingdom Metazoa; phylum Chordata; class Chondrichthyes; order Carcharhiniformes; family Carcharhinidae; genus Sphyrna; species Sphyrna mokarran. The sequence continues at coordinate 43,454,717 of JAGIQG010000015.1, forward strand.
CCTCTGATGGAGCATGGTGGAGTCCAGCCCTAACCTGCTAGCTGCTGGATTTTACACAAACTTGGAGTCCACATTTTCTAGTGTGAAAATAAATGTTGTCCAAATCTGTGACAGCACTCCAGACCAACCTCTGACCTTGCATCTAATGGCTAAAGCCTCAGCTTCCAGTTAAGGACAGGAGGAAGACCCCCCACATACCCCTCCACTCCATCCCAACAGTGTCTCAGTGCTGCAATGGGACCCCTCAGGTTGAGATCCTGAAGACCATCATTGTTACCATGCATGGCCATCTGGGTGCCATGCTGGACCTGGTTCAGAAGGCTGCTATCGTGATTTCAGAGAGCAGTGAATGAAGAGACGTGCAGGTTCTTCCAGCAGTGCAGCAATCCATCCTCCAACAGATTACTAAAATTGCTGGAGCATCATGCTCAGGTGGGGTGACAGTATCTCTGTGCACAAGCCTATTCTCTTGTGTCAGCACGATAACATTCCTGCTCCTATCACTGCCACTTTTCCAGTGTCCTTGCAGTTCTCTTCCTTTCAGATGTCCCGGTGTCTACGTTGAGGTGATGCAGTCTGAAGCAAGTCCCTCAAGATCCAGATCTGCTCAAGTTCATCCTGCAAGATGGGGCAGCATGATGACACAGTGGTCAGCACTGCTGCCTCAGAGCACCAGGGAGCAAATTCAATTCCTGCCTCAGGTCACTGTCCGTGTGGAGTTTGCACATTCTCCCCATGTCTGGGTGGGTTTCCTCTAGGTTACTCTTTCAGCCCAAAGGTATGTGTGTTAGGTGGATGGGTCCTAGTGTCAGGGGGAATTAGCAAAATAAATGTGTGGGATTATGGAAAAGGGCCTGGTTGGGATTGTGGTCGGTACAGGCTTGATGGGCCGAATGGCTTCCTACTGTACTATAGGGAATATACTCTGTGAGATCATCAGCAGCCAGCCATGTTACAATCACTGGGGTGGTGCTCATAAGGAATGAAGATGGACAAAGTCACAGGCTGAATAATTCATCTTTTGTATTCTTCTTGGGAATGCTGCTGGATAAAGCTATTAAGGAAAGATTTCCGTTCCTGGTTTTCATTTCAGGATTTTGGCTAAGAGAGTGCTGTAATGATGCATAGCAAAAAACATAGGTGAAGAATTGTGGAACAACTGTCCTGTAAAGATGACATCTCAAAGGAACCAGCATCTGAGTATTTGCTCACTGGCAGCTTACCTGGGATATGGGCACCTTGATATCTCCCCCATTCCTCATCCTCTTCTTCCCTCTCCTTCACCTCTTCCTGAAGTAACCTCTAAAGGCCTGGGGGTAAAGGTTATCTCCCCCTCAGAGCAGATATTTAGAAAATGCTCCAGCAAATGTTCAAGGTCTCCACCTGATGGTCCAGATAGTAGAACCATTGCTTCAGGTTTGCTCTAAGATACTTTTGGTTTCCACATGGCTCTTATTATAGACGTGGCAGGCTTCACGTGGTGAAGGGGAATCATGAGCCAGATGCAGATTGGGTATTATTGTCATCCTGCAGCCAGCATCTTATTCATCTTGGTGGCACAAATATGGTGATTATGGATAATTAAATGTAGGTATTGTGGTAACTGCCAACAACGCTGGCATTCACTGAAAGAATTTCCTGGTCTTGACAATGTACCAAATGAAAAATGATGGACTGGTCCTCATATAATATGAGAGGCCAACAGATCTATGTGTACAGTCGATTGCACCCAACACTATTAGAAATCACTTTAGTCTGGCAAATGTGCATGTTCCCCCTTGCATCTCTCTGGCAATTAAGCTCCATTCTTATAGAGAGCCTCTGTGAACCTCCCTGAACTGTGCATTGTTAATTCCACCTGCTCCTACCTGGAAGAATTCATTGGTGTCGCAATTTAAAGCAACAGTGACTCTAACAGCTTCTAGCAGCACCATCCTCACCCAGCTGTCTGACTGCAGTTGGAAGTATAGGAATGGGCACAGGTCAGTGCCAACCTCAATGATAAAACACTAGCACCTCATATGATGACCCAGACAGAGGAGGTGGTATGAGAAATGCTCCCCAAGGACTCTTGGTAGATATAGCACAGTGGTACAGTGGTTAGCATTGCTGCCTCACAGTGCCAGAGACCCAGGTTCGATTCCCTCCTTGTGCATAGTTTGCACGATTTCCCCATATTGCATGGGTTTTCTCTGGGAACTCCAGTTTCTTCCCGCAGTCCAAAAACGTGCAGGTTGGCCATGCTAAATTGCTCCTTAGTGTGCAAAATTGTATAAATTTGAGTGATTTGCGGAATTAAGACAGCATTTTAGGGATAGAGCCTCAGGGCAGGATATGCTGTCTGAGAGTCAGTGCAGACTCAATGAGCCGAATGGCCTCCTTCTGCACTGTAAGAATTCTATGATCTTATGGTTCTATGAATTGAGAACCCGTTTCCTCCTTGTTTATGTACAGCTTCGTGTCTGATGACCAATCAGAGGCCAGATACCTTATAAAGTGGTAGTGTCCACTGAGTTGGTGGTGGCCTGTTGTTTGCACTGCAGAGTCCAGTGACTAGCATGTATCAAGGCTGAAGGTCATCACTCAATCTCAGGACAAAGTAAAAGATGGTGGAAGGTAGCTGAGGGAGTCAGAAACAAATGCTGGCATGTGGCTCTAACCAGGAATCCCTAATCCCAACGTCAGGTGCTTCTATCAGACTTTGAGTGCCTTTGAAAAAGGTGTTCCCATGAGGGGCCAAGACAATTCCACACAACTTTGCTTGTCGTATTCCCTGCATGGCCTCCAGCCACGACTCAACTAGCAGGTTGAGACCCATAAGAGGGCATTAATTAATCACATAAGGGTCTCAGTTAGATGTAGGATATGAAATCTTCTCACTACTGACTTCATTCGGTAAGGACAGGAAGGCAAAGTGGTAAGGGAAGGGGTGGGGAAGTGGGGGTACAGTCCTTAGCTGTCCAATTAAATGCCCCTGCCACTAAACCCACTATGATGGAGTGCTTTGTATGCATGGCTTACCTATGCTAATGCCCTATTAGTTAAGGCAGCGTTGTGCCAGAGGTATTCTGAGGTTTTCCGGTCAACATTTTTCATTTGAGTGGTGGAAAATTTCACCAAACCAAATTCCACAGTCTTACAAGTACCTGACATCTCCAATCTGTTGAACATATATTCTGGTTACAAGCTAAATATTTCACACGTGTACAATGAGCACAGATTTAATTTTGACACCAGTCATTATATAACAGTAAACAACTTAATCTGCCAGTGACATCAGCCAGAGCGAAGAAGGTGACCTTTATTAACAAAGAAAAAATTCAATAGATTTTCAGCTTTGATAGAGCATTGAAAGGTTTTGAAATCTTTATCTCAATTCAATCATTTGGATTCGTAGCATTACATCTTTTATACCTTTAGCTTGCCGCTTTATAATTAGACACACAACTGAAAGGCAATAGACTAAACTTTTCTAACCAAAATGATATCATACATTTTTATAAATTTAACATGACAGTGTATTCAGCTGCCTCGTCACATAAATCTAACAATCCATAATGGCCCACTCAACTTTTATAAATGAGTTTAATATTTTTACTGGCAGCAAGATGTGGAAAAAGGCAGGGTGGAAATAATCAAAATTATTCTCTGGATGAAGATGTAGGTTTGTTTGTGGCTAAAGACGTAAGTTTAAATGAATCCATTTCTGGGCAGTACGGTGACACAGTTACTTATTACTGCTCCCCCATAGCTCCAGGGTTCAATTCTGGCCTTGAGTCACTACCTGTGTGGGAGTTCACATGTTCTTCCCATGTCTGTGTGGGTTTTTCTGGGTAATCCAGTTTCCTCCCACAGTCCAAAGATGTGTGGGTTAGGTTGATTGGCCATGCTAAATTGTCCTTAGTGTCAGAGGGACTAATAGGGTAAATACATGGGGTTATAGGGATAGGGCTTGGATGAGATTGTGATTGGTGCAGGCTTGCTGGGACGAATAGCCTCCTTCTGCACTGTAGGGACTCTGTGATTCTTCCTGCAAAAATATAATATTGACTTCTTGCAAGCACCATAGGTAATTGGATGGGAAACTAGATAGGAAATACTGAAGAAACTGTACAGATATACAAATTGTGTGACATAAGGCACATGCAGAGGATAGGACACACATCAAAAACAGGGAAAGATGGGTTTGCAGAAAATAGTGAAAAGGTGCGGCAGACTTAGAAATCAACAGATACAAATGCAGATGCAGAGAGAAATGGCAGAATGGAAATATAGCTCACAATTGTAGAAAGAGAGACAGAAAGAATTAATAGCCTTGATTTTAACTCAAACTGCTTCAAAAGAACAGGGCGAATGCATTTAAAACCAGGAAAATTGACTTATGTAACTGCTGGAAAGAACTCAGTAAGAATCTAGCAACACCAATTTTAAATCCAACCGATTTATTTGATAGTAAATTTGCGAGCTTTTGACACTCTGTGTCTTCATCAGGCAAATGCAGTGTTCTGGTCTGCAATAGCACACATATCAACATATATCTTACTGAGTTCTTACTACCCCAATCCAATGCCGGCATCTCTACACCATGACTGCTGGAAAGAGGCAGATTGCACGAATAAGTTCAAATTAATGAATAAGTTCAAGAATGTGATATAGCCCCGATGTAATTTTAGCACCATTAGTGACAGGTGCAGCGTTTTTCAGGAGGACTTGTTGTAGAAGGACCTGTTGCAAGAGTAGCCAGCTTTACTAGTTGCTCTCAAGACCATCACCACCTTTAACTGAGCTGAAATCAGACCCTTAAAGAATTGGAGCAATTCCAAAGATTGAGAGATGTGACACAAAGGATTTAGATAGAGTCCAAGCAGCTGCAAGCAGAGGAACAAAGGTACATATTTTTAATTTGGTCCACAAACAATAACACTTGTGTTTATATAATCTTATTTTCATAATTCTCCAATAAATAGGACTATGGTAACAGAATATTTAGAAAATCATGATGTGACAAATATCTTAGGGCATTTTCAGCTTGAAAGGAGCAGGATAGGTAGGGAGAAATCAGTGCATACTTGGATTTGTTAAGGTGTCACAGAGGTAACGACACAAAATTGGTGCTCATAGGATTAAAGTAATACTTTAGCATGGATTAAGGAATGGCAAAATAACAGAACAGGAGAAAATGGATTCTTTTTGGGATAATTAGTGGAATACCACACGGACCAACATTTCAGTCTGAGCATTTACATTTTATATCAACAAATTACACGCAAGGACTGTATATAATTTATCCAAGTTTGAAGACAATGTAAGATCCAGTGGGAAAATAAGCTGTGAGGGAGACACAATGGACACAATCTTGTCAAAGTTTTGATAGTCTCGTCCAGACACGTGAGAAACCCATGCTGCCTGTTTTTGGGAGAGCTCACCAAACCACAAACAAAGAGGCAGATTGTATGAAATAATTAATAAGTTCAAGAATGTGATATAGCCCCAATGTAATTTTAGCACCATCAGTGACAGGCACAGTCTTTTTCAGGAGGATCTGTTGTAGGGGGACTTGTTACAAGAGTGCCTAGCTTTACTAGTTGCTCTCAAGACCATCTCCACCTTTAACCGAGCTGAAGTCAGGGCCTGAAGCAGATCTTCGCCTGAAATCAAGACCCCAGAGGCCAAAGTCATGCCTGCTGAGAAAGCTGCCAGCCAATCAGAGACCAGCAGCTCCTGAGCTCGACAGCACTACTGGGGCAAGTTCATAACTGCTCCTGGAAGGATGGGCATCAGAGTCTCATGAATGCAGCATGACTCAGGCCACAGGTAAGCAATATGGTGGGCAAGGTAGGGTCGGGGATGGTGGTGGAGAGCAATACAGGGCAGTTAGCGCAAAGGTAGAGAGATAGTTCTCAGCTTAGTGAGAGTTTAGTTCTCACTAAGTGCTCATGATCTGGGGAACTCCTTCCCTCCCCCAACCCTCCCTCTCCTGAGGTGACAAGTGGCCTATGTGCTGCGTTAATCCCAGCATTGGTGGCTTGAGGCACTTAAGTGGTCATTAATTGGCCAATTAAGGGTCTCAATAGGGAGCAAGTGAAATGGTTGACCATGGACCTTTCCACCCAGAATATCATTCTGCAGTAAACAGGGAGACAGCAGGGTTCAGGTGCCGAATTTCATGCCCTTCCTGCCATCAAGCTGGCCACCAGAGATAGAACAAGGTCCTTCCCTAACAGGCTGCAGAGAGTTAAAAATTCGAAGATAGCAGGTGGAATATAAGATGTAGAAATGTGAAGTTATCGACTTTTGTAGAAAAATAGAAATATATTTATATTGGTGAGAGACTGGGACATGTTCAGATTCAGAGGGATTTGGCTGGCTCTGTACATGAATCACTATATTAACATACAGGTGTAGCAAGTAATGAGGAAGGCAAACAATATGTTAGCTTTTGTTCCAAAGGGATTGGTCTGCAAGAGCAAAGATGTCTTACTTAATAATCTCGGTTTTTGGTGAAAACATACGCAAGGTTGAGTTTTATGAAGGAGCTCATAGTGGTCACTGCTGGGACTAAAACTGAAGAAAAGCCTGGAACAAGATGAAACTGGGACCTTGCCAGGAGCAAGTTGGCAGTCCCAGAAAGAGGATGAAGCCTGGAGTGTACAGGGAAGGAGGGAAGGTGGTTGGTGGTGAACCTTGGGAGGCATTTCCATGTGGCATAAATATTCCAAATATGAATCACATCTTTTGGCCTAGCCACCAGGCTGATAGCATTTGCTGGGTGGCCTGGATACTTGACACAGGCCTACTTCCTCAGTGTGAAAGGTCCCAAGACCCTCAAGTTTCCATTAATTGGCCACTTAAGAGTCTCAGTTGGTCCATGGATGAGTGGGTAACACAATGTCTCCCCCTTTGTGAGTAAAATATCCAGAGGGTGGGGAGGGGGTGTGGTGAGTGATATTCCCCAAAGTTTAGAAGGAGGACAGATAATTTGGTTAAAACATATAACATTCATTTTGGCCTTAGCAGAATAGATGCTGAGAAAATGTTTCTCCAGGCTATGGAGTCTGAAACTTGAAGTCATATTCTCAAAATAAGGGGTCCATCAGTTAGAACTGAGATGAGGAGAAATTTCTTCACTCGAAGCATTATGAATCTTTGGAATTTTCTCCCCCAGATGACTGGGGATGCTCAGTTATTAAGTTTATTCAAGTCAAGGATCGGTAGGTTTTTGTGAACCTTGGGATCTGGGGATGGTGCACACAGGTGGAGAAGAGGGAGAAGAACAGCCATGATCATATTTAATCATGTCAAAGGCTCAAATGGCCGACTCTTGTTCCTATTTCTTTAATTACTACAATGCCGCTAATTCTACAGTTTAGAATAAAAACAATAGGGGAGATTTACTGACTGCCCTTCAAGCCCAAGGAAATCTGCTCAGTTTCAGGAGAACTGGGGTAAAATTCTCATTATTGTCTCGATCTTCTAAAACCATTCCCTGGTCCATGGTCAGCTGGCAAGTTTCCAAATCATCACAATACTCTATTCAGCAATAGGGATTCTCCTTTTTTTTTTGTTTGGGAGGCTGCAGGTGTGAGATGATCCCTTTCCAGTCCTCTGATTGTCAGAAGACAGTCAGTTTCATTATGGGGAGGGAAATGGTGGGAGACAGGAATTCCCATCTCCAAAACGGTTCACTCAGCTCCATTGTCTTAATACAGCATTTATTTCAAGTCACTGAGCATTTGAAATACCTTCAAACCTTCTCAAAACCTTTGTTTCCATTCACTTTCAGTCCATTCATTTGAACTCTCATTTGATTGACAGCATAATTGTTTTTACTCAGCATGCAGACAGAGTGAGAAATGGGTGGGAGGAATCTGAGAGGATGGTCTGAGGGGAGGGAGAGAGGCGGTGGGGGGGGAGGGGGGATGCTGAAAGATTCTAATGGGGAGAAGGGCTGAGGGGGGTCTGAGAGAGAAGAGGCTTAGATGGAGCTGGGGCAAGGGTGGTTGGGTGAAATCTATTATTTAAATGGTGGGGGAGAGGATGCCTCTCTTAGCTGAGGGTTTGATGGTGCTCCACTTGTCAATGGAAGTACCATTTTGTTTTTTTGTGGTGGAGGGGTGGTCTATTCATGAACGTTGAGATCAGGTTGCCTTTAAACAGGATGCTCCGATTTCTGAACAGTGGGCCTGGCTGGCATGATTCCCAGGATGCATTAAATTGATCAGACCGGTGAATCCTACGGTACAGACGGTGCCAAAAATAATGGGAAACACTTTGGTTTTTCTACTGGTGTGGGCACTTTGTTCCAATTCTGGTGACTTGTGCCAACATTGGTCAGGATTTTACAGCCCTGTCTCAGCATGTCATGTCATCCCTACCCCTCCAACCCCCCACATCACCACTGGCTGACCTGGTGAGCCACTTAAATCTCCATGATCTTGCCGGGCAGGAGGGGTGATAAAATCCTAGCCAAAGCTTCATTCAATGTTGCTCCAGAAATTTTTATTTCAACTGCATTTACATGGTGCCAAAGCTCCTGGTGCAGTCCACCCATTTGGATGAGTTTGCAATCCTCCGTCAGTTGGGACCAGTGCCTTTTAAGAAAAAAAATTGTTGCTGAGGTGGGAGTGCCAAATATTCATCACTCAATTAATTTTCAGGATCTCTGCAGAGTATGAAATTTCACAAAAGGCTGGAAACAACATATTAAAGACCAACTATTGTGACTGGCATTTGATCTTCTATTTGCAAAGGAGCCTTTTGAAGGGCAGGATACAAGGAATCATGCTGTGGATGAGGTCCATTTGTTATTCAGACCACATAGTAGATGTGCATTCTGCTTTCTGTTCTGGCCTCACACAGATGGATGACATTCTGTAACAGTGATACGCAGAATGCACAATAGCTTCAGAAAAAAAAAACTGAAGGTTTTAGTTCATTGATCAGCCTTCTCATGACCAGAAATAACACCACCTATCGGTTTAAAGTTCAGATCCTTCCAACAATTTTCACAAATATATGCCAATATGAGACCAAGTGATTTTTGGTGGCTGAATTATAATAAATGATTTTTTTTATTAGCATTACAAGTAGGCTTACATTAACTCTGCAATGAAGTTACTGTGAAAATCCCCTAGTTGCCACATTCTGATGCCTATCTGGGTATACTGAAGGAGAATTTAACATGGCCAATGCACCTAACCAGCATGTCCTTTGGACTGTAGGAGGAAACTGGAGCATCCAGAGGAAACCCGTGCAAACACGGGGAGAATTCCACACATACAGTGATTGCACAGCCAGAAATTGAACCCGGATCCCTGGTGCTGTGAGGCAGTAGTGCTAACCACAGTGCCGGTGATACCATTGAGGTAGTATAAAGTGGTAGAGAATTATTTGACTACAATATTGCTCATAGCAATTTAACCAGCATGTCTGTGGTCGTCTCCAATGTCTGTTCCTTCTATGTAGAAATTATAACCGAGTTTATTAACCTGCTTGCAGGTTCAACCTATTCAAGCGATTTTTCAATGTCTTTGATAAATACTTTTTCATTCTGTCGCTTTTTCTCATACGCTGGGTGATTTTAAACTTCCTCCTAAAGGTGTGCCAAGTTGCTGGCATGGCTATTCAAAAGGACGCCAAACCATTTTCGGATTCTGATTTCATTTGATTGAAGCTGATGAGAGCAGATGCCAAGTTCGGCAATGGCAGGAGTTCACCCAACTCCTAGGCACAGCCAGCCGAGCCTGGCAGGACATAAAAGTACTGCAGTATTTTTATGGAACCAGGAAATTAAGTAGCCTCTTGCTCACAGCAGACAGGGCATTCTGTGTGCCCATTTACAGACCTACCTATAATGGATCAAGCACGACTCAAGACAGTCATGTCTCCCCACGACATCACCCCAACCCCTAATGATTTAATCTGACAGTGCTAGCTTTTAAAATGAGAACATGGGCTGTATCAATTGTGCTGTTTCTTAGTTTCTTAAGCTATGTGAATAAAGGTAAAATACCACAAATGCAGGGGGTAATGATACAGTGGTTAGCGCTGCTATCTCATAGTGCCAAAGACCTGGGTTCGATTCTAGCTTTGGGACATTGTCAGTGTGTAGTTTGCATGTGCTCCCCTTGTCTGCCTGGATTTCTCTTGGTGCTTCGATTTACTCTCACAGTCGAAAGAAAGTGCACGTTAGGTTGATTGGCCAGGTTAAATTGTTCCTTAAGGGGGATTAGTAGGGTAAATACCCGAGGATTGTTGTCAGTGCAGGCTTGATGGGCCGAATGGCCTCCTTCTGCACTGTAGGTATTCTATTCTATGCTGGAATCTGAAACAAAAACAAAAATTGCTGGAAAATTTCAGCAGGTTTGACAGCATCTATGGAGGGAGAATTGAGCCAACGTTTCAAGTCTGAATGACCTTTTATTAAAGCCTATGTGAATGTGGGTAAGGTGAACCAACTTGATAATCTATCGTTCAGCATTTTGATTTGCTTATCTAATTTTCTTCACTTTATAAATCCTTCACTTTGTTCAGTATTATCAACTATCATGGTGCAAGGCAACACAATTGTAGGAAGTATTGATGCAATCTAAATATCTCATTAGTAGCTCAGTGACCCCAAATCTCCTTGACTGATGGAAACAGAAACAACACTCTCTTCAGATTTCTTACTGAGCTCACATGAATATGTTAGGAATTAGAAAAAAAAGCTTTCTCTTTCTAATACAGCAATATGAAGTTTATTTATATATCGCAAATGATGTTTGTGAAGCTGCTATTTTTGTGACTGGCATGATCTCCATAAGGAGGCAGGAATATTTTCATTTTCATTAAGATTGGGGAAAATGTTTCTGGATTTTTGAAAGTCACTTTATCAAACCAAAACAAGACGGCGAGGGGCAGGTGAGAAGCAAACATTTTAACCATCTCTATCACAAATCCAATCTGTCTCTATAATCCACGTACTTTCAGAATTAACCGAGGCAGGAGGTGGATTGGCCATTTAAATATTATATTGGAGCCGAACGCCTCGTATTTAACTTACTGCTCATTTGCATTTCCTCAGCTTCATGAAACACGGCAGTTCAAGATTTTGGGAGTCAAAGGAATGCTTCAAAAAAAGCATGAGGGTCAGAGCTCTATCACTTTGCCCACCATGGAATCAGAGTGAGCGAGGGTCCGACAACGGAAATCTCCATTGACTGCAGACGGGAATTTCTGGTCTCGCTCGAGCAAGACTATAAAATCCTGCCCAAATTTCTTCATTCATTTGCTGGATGTGAGCATTACTGGCTAGGCCAGCTTTATAAAACCACTGCAGTTTGTACAGTGCAGATGCAGCCACAGTTCTATGAAAAGAGGTGGGGTGGGAGTCCCAGCATTTTGACTTAGCTGGAGCGAAGGAATGGCAATATGTTTCCAAGTCAGGATGGTAAGTGTCTTGGAGGAGAACTGTTCGAGGGAATGACGCTGCTCCCATGTATCTACCGCATTGTCCTTCTGGAGGGACAGCATGATAGAACAGGGATGGCCTAGTGGCATAGTGGTTAGAACTGTGGCCTCACAACACCAGGGATCTGGGTTCAATCGCCCATTTGGGTGACTGTCTGTGAGGAGTTTGCATGTTCTCCCTCTGTCTGTGTGGGTTTTCTCCAGATATTCCAGTTTCCTCTGGCAATCTGAAGGGTGCGCTCGTTAGATGCGTTAGCCATGCTAAATTCTGCCTCAATGTACCTGAACAGGCAACACAGGCTATAGCGACTAGAGATTTTTTTTTTTTACAGCAACTTCATTGCAGTGTTAATGTAAGCTTAATTGTGACATTAATAAATAAATTTTAAACTCTAAAGATGGCAGTGGTCATGGGTTTAAAAGTTGCTGTCCGAAGAGGCTTGGTGAGTTGCTACAGTGCATCTTGTGGATGGTACATACTGCTGTCACTGTTCATTGGTGACTGAAGGAGTTAAAGTTCATGAAAGGGGTCGCAATCAAGCAGGCTGCTTCATCCTTGATTGTGTTAAGCTTCTTAAGTGCTATTTCAGTTGCAGTCATGATGTGGAGATGCTGGCGTTGGACTGGGATAAACACAGTAAGATCTCTCACAGCACCAGGTTAAAGTCCAATAGGTTTATTTGGTAGTAAACACCACTAGCTTTCAGAGCGCTGTTCCTTCATCAGGTGAGTGGAGAGTTTTGATCACAAACAGGGCATATAAAGACACACACATTTAACAGATATCCTTGATATCCTGCAATGTTGCTCCACAGATCCCTCCACCTCCCTTACTGGCCTCCCAGACATGTCAGACCAGCCCTGTACCCCTCACGCCACTCCCAAACACACTTTGATCTCACCCCCCCTGTCTCCCACACCCTTGGCAGTCTTGATCTTCAGATCCTTCCACCCCATTGGTTTCCCTGACCACCATCCCTCCCCCTCTCCTCCCTGCGGGCCAAACCTCCCCCACCTGATGGCCAACTCCAATTGCTGGCCTCATGCCATGTGTCACTGATCCCAAAGTGGAGAGTGGCAGCAGGACACCCAACCACTTCCCCCAAGAAACCCTAGACCCTTGGCATTGTCTGGTGCCAAGTGGGCAGTGCCAAGGTGCCTCCTGAGGATTTCTACTTTGCACCTTGGGCAGTGCCAGGGAGGCATGCTGGCACTGTCAAACTGGCAGTGCCTAGGGGAAGCCCCCCACCTCCCCCCCCCCCCCCCCCCCCCCCCATCCCCGACTTTCTGCTAGACCTTGACGGCCCCACTTCACTCTAGTGGGGTCAGGCTGCCAGCAGTATGGAGCTGTCATAAATCTCACTGGTGTAGAAGACTTCTGTTGGGAGGGATGGTGGGAGAGGCACTAATAGACCTGGAGACTTCAGTCCAGCACCCGCTAATTACATTAAAGAGGCAATTAACAGAATTTATGGAGCTGATAGTGTTGGAAATTCAACAGCTAGAGTCATGTTGAGGCCATTGTACCAGAGGGAAGCCTGCTACATGGCTTCCGCTTGAGTCTCCTGCAGTTCAGCAGGTTGAGGGAATCATCCCATAGAGTCAATGCCTTTCTTGTGGCATGTTAATTACTACTTTGGCCTATGATGGGTTCATATTTGTAATACATTCTCATGCTATGAATACCCATTATTTCTAACATTGTGATAAGTCAGTAGTGTATGCATATCTCATGGCACCCATTTACATTAGTCTATATCGTGAATTATGAATGATGTAGGTGATTGTCCATGTTGAAAATTATGGCACAAGATACTGAAGCAATTCCTGTCCAAATGTAACAAGAACTGGACATTAGTTTTGGCTAACAGGTGGCAAGTAATATTTGCACCACGTAAGTGCCAGGTAACACCCAGCTCCAGCAAGATCAAATCTAACCATGGTCCATTACCATTCAATGATATTACTATTGCTGAATCCCCCACTATCAACAAGCTGGAGGTTATCATTGACCAGAAGCTGAACTGCACTAGCCATATAAATACTGCCGCTACAAGCAGGCCAAAGGCTCGAAATTCTGTATCAACTAATTCACTTCCCAACTCCCAAATTCTGCCTACCAGCTATAGGATATAAGTCAGGAGTGTGATGACATGCTCTCCAGTTGTCTGGATGACTGCAACCGAGTAAGAAGCCTCACAACACCAGGTTAAAATTCAATAGGTTTATTTGGTAGTAAACACCACTAGCTTTCGGAACACTGTTCCTTTGTCAGGTGAGTGGAGAGTTCAGGACGTATAAAGGCACAGACAGTTTACAGAATTCTGACCAGTGATTGGAAGGCTGGCTGTACCCGCTACACGCCCACTACTGCATACGGGCCGATCTCTCTCTGAAAGATCAGTGCATGTGCAATGGCCCACTTAGCGCTATGCTGCTGGCCTCTCTGTCCATTGATTTTTTGCGTGATTCATGCTAGGGCACTCTGCAATGCACAGAGTGTGGGAGATTCATTTTGAAAGCCTTTCAAAAAAACAGCAGGATTTTATATGTTTTGGCATGTAGAATTTCTCTGGGAGAATCTCACGTTATTTCTGCATCTCAACCCACTGTCAAAAATCAAAATTTTGCATCCTGCCTTATTAGGTCATCTCACAAGCCATGTTTCCACTCTTTTATATTCCCAAAAACCTTCCCCTGCTCCACCCTACTCAGCCTCCCAGCCTCCTACAAATACCACTTTCCCCTTCCTGTGATTCCACCAACGCAACAGTTGTTTCTTTGACTGGAATATCTAGAATATGGAGGAACAGTTTCAGAGTAAAGAATTAACTATTTATCAGTGAGATAATGTGAGATTTCTTCACTGAAAGAGCTATGGTTTCTGAAGAATGGTTTGCCCAATAAGGTATGGTGGCTCAAATATAAATATATTCATTAAGCATATTTAAGGCTTAGATAGACACATTTTTGCTCACTTAAGGAATTAAGTGGTATGGGAAGTGGGAGGGCAAATTATTTTCAGGCAGATGATTAGTCATGATCGTATTGAATGGTGGAGCAGAGTCAAGGGACAGTATAGTCTATTTATAGAATCATTGAATCCCCACAGTGCAGAAAGAGGTCATTTGGGTCATTGGGCTTGCACCAAAACAATCCCACTCAGGCTGTATCTTCATGACCCCACATATCTACTCTGCTAATCTCCCTGACGATATGGGGCAATTTAACATGACCAATGTACCTAACCTGCATATTTTAGGATTGTAGAAGGAAACTGATGCATCTGGAGAAAACCCACTCAGACATGGAGAGAACGTACAAATGCCCCACACTTAGTCACCCAAGGCCAGATCTGCCACTGTGCTGCCCATTTTCCTGCTCCAACTTTACATTATTCCGCTCACATAGCAGCCTTATATGACACTCCCCTCTAAAAATGGTGAATCATGAAAGAAACATATCATCATCAAGTACCTACTATGTACAATCACAAAGAACAAAGAACAAAGAACAACACAGCACGGGAAACAGGCCCTTTGGCCCAACGAGCCCGCGCCGCCATCCTAACGTCTTAATGACATATAGAGACCAATATAGGGACAATTTGCTACCCAATCAGCCTAAGAGCACATTTTTGGGATGTGGGAGGAAACCAGAGCACCCGGAGAAAACTCACGCAACCATGGGGAGAACGCGCAAACTCCCGCAGACACAGGCCCAAATCCATGTGTCTGCACAGCAACAGCGATAGTCTCTGAGCTGTCATGTTGCCCATCTGATGGTCCAGTTCAAGCATACACTAACGACGTGAAGCACTAGGCCACTCCTGAAGCAACATCCAAGAGCAGGATGCTGCCTGGTATGGAAGGACTGTCCTATGAGGAACGATTAGATAGACTGGGGTTGTTTTCCCTTGAAAGACGTCGGCTTAGAGGGGATCTCATAGAGGTGTATAAGATTATAAGGGGTATAGATAGAGTAAATGGAGGTAAACTTTTTCCACCTTTAGAAATGGATAGGACGAGAGGTCATGGCCATAGGGTGAGGGGGGCTATGTATAGGACGAATATTAGAGGGCAGTTTTTCACACAAAGGGTAGTGGGGGTGTGGAATGCACTGCCGAGTAAGGTGGTGGGAGCAGGCACGCTGGGGCTGTTTAAGGGTCTCTTGGACAGCCACATGAGCGGTATGCAGATAGAGGGATATATTAGGACTGTTTAACTACGGCTTTTTTCCACAGGTAATTCGGTCCATAATTTGAGCACGCATTCGGCAGGTGGTGCGGGTACAGCTCTTGGATGTTGATTCATGGGTTGCCTGGTACCTCATGTCGTATATGAGTGCTTTATGTGGACCACCTGAAGGGCACCATGACAGCTCAGAGACTATCGATGTGGCTGTGCAGACACTTGGAATTGGGCCGGTGTCTGCGGGAGTTTGCGCGTTCTCCCCGTGGTTGCGTGGGTTTTCTCCGGGCACTCCGGTTTCCTCCCACAACCCAAAAATTCGCTCTTAGGCTGATTGGGTAACAAATTGTCCCTATGGTGAAAATTTTCCAAATTAGGATTAATATATATATTATTATATAGGAATATTAAAATAGGATAATGATTTGGTATTACGGTGGCGCGGGCTCGTTGGGCCGAAGGGCCTGTTTCCCGTGCTGTGTTGCTTAATAATTAATAATAATAAAAAAGCAGCCCTCGCACGACCTGCCGAATGCATGCACCTTGTTGGTCAACAAGGTGGACCGAACATCCTGTGGAAACAATTAAAGTATTTAAACAGTCCTCCTATATCCCTCTATCTGCAGACCGCTCATGTGGCTGTCCAAGAGACCCTTAAACAACCCTAGTGTGCCTGCTCCCACCACCTTACTCGGTAGTGCATTCCACACCCCCACTACCCTTTGTGTGAAAAAATGCCCTCTAATATTAATCTTATACATAGCCCCCCTCACCCTAAGGCCATGACCCCTCGTTCTATCCGAATGTAATGGTGGAAAAAGCTTACCACCATTTACTCTATCTATACCCCTCATAATCTTATATACCTCTAATAGATCCTCAAATACCTCATAATCTTATATACCTCAAAGGGAAGTACCAGGGGAAAACATGCTGATTATAATTCTGTGAACTATTTGAGATATGTTTCTATCTGCATGGCCTAAATAAATGGCCTTTGTTGCTGAACAGATCTTTGCCACACACTTCAACAAACAGAAAATCTGACTTAACCTGTACTCTAATCTATGGTGACAGTTCATTTTGGCTGAGGCAGAATAATGTACTTGCTAAGAAATGCTATGCTATTCCAGAGTTCAGTTTAGGCAATTACTTTCCTCACTGCTCATGCAGACAGAGGAGATGGTGGCAGCTCTCAGTTGTAAGTGGTTACAGTCATGAATCCCAGATGCGCCACAATAAAAACAATGAAGCCCCTGGCCCTTGCATCAGCTATTATTGGCAAGCAAATTCTTCTATAATGAAGAGGACCAACTTGCCTGAATATTTAAAATAGGTATCCAGCTTGGCTGTTCAGAGTCTGAGGCTATTTTGTATTTCTTCAGGTCCATATCAAGGTTAGTACACCTATGGAATATTTGCCCCTGGTACTGCAGGCAATTCCTATGTGTTGTGTTCTACAGGTACACCTTGGTTCTAGATAATACCTGTTACCTGCACATGATGTGCAGCATTGGTCCTATGAGTTAGTCCCTAAGTATTGCATGTAAAAATTACGATGAAATTGTGAGAACTTATAGTCACTACAAAGTGGTTTATATAACTACCCAGATTTAAATCTGAATCTAATTATGAGACAATTGTGGTTTGTGAGATGATAAAATCTACAAAGTTTGAACCCTCACAGCCCCAACTACAACTCCTGATATGACAGTTCTGGATAATATCTAATTAGTAACCTGCATAAATGCATATTCCCTTTCAGTAATTTTTTTGATGGAACTGGTTGATCCCCTGGTATATAATGTAGGATCACATCAAGTCTCAGGTCAGTTCATTTGTTATTTGATATCTTTAGAACTGTAAATACTGAACAGAAGCGTTTGGAACTATGATGTGTTCTGCAATGCTTACAAAAAAAAATCGCGGTTATTAGACTACAGGAATCAAAATACAAATTTCTTCACAATCAGGGAACTGGTATTCTTTGACCATTCATGCCTTGTCACTGTTGCCACTGAGGATGGAGAATTTGCACTCAGCCAAATCCCCATTCATAGCAGTGGGATAGGAGAATGCCTATTACAGGTGAGACCAGCCCATACATATCTGGGCCATTATACTTCTGTTACAGATAAGAAACTCCATGATCAGACCTACAATTGTTATGAAAATATATATGAACCCAGGTCCCTATGGGTAACTCTCTTGGAATAGAAATCTCTTGTACTAAAAGAAATATCAATCTGTTTTTGAATTGACTGAACAGTAGCTAATATCTTTTCAGAATTTGGTGTGTTATATTCGCAAGAAAGCAATTTCTTTTATGTGTGATGCCTCGCCCTATTGGGTGAATGTTGGCATTTTTTGCATTATGAAAAATAGAACAGAAAAGCAATTTTTCTTCCTCTTGAACCTTAACCGGAGCAAAGAAAATACGATCTTACATTGGAAAGGAAACATTAGCTATTAGGGAAGATTTCTGATTGAGAAGTTTTGCCCAGTCAAAACAAAAATGTGAAATTCAGGACTGTGTTCCATACATTTCTCTGATATGTGTCTCCAGCAGGTGAATTGGAAAATTACTCCAAACATGTTTCCTTTCATTAAGGGGCAATTTCCTCGATACTATGAGTGGAGAGCAGCCCTTTACCAGCAGGTAACAAGACCTGAGAGCACTCCAGCACTGAACTTCCAACCTGGCTGAAGCAAAAGGATTTCTTATTTTGGAGGTCATGCAGATGAACTATGTGAAAGCATTATAATTGACTTCTCTATCAATTTTGTACTCTCCTGCTTTGCAGCTCCGAAGGCCTCCTAGCTGTTCAAATAGTGTTCTAGTATTTAAATTTAAGATGTGTAATTATGATATAATCTCATTGACTACTATTTTGATACGTGCCTTTTTGCAGTTGCTTGGATGCTGTCTTTCTGCAATTCAATGTTCCTGTGGACATTTCCAAAACAGATTTCTAGCTACTACTAATTGTCACGCACAGCTGCTAAACACAAATGTTTTGTTTAGCTTTCAGACATCCCAACCATATTAGGAAAACTTACTTCCATTTGCGCTACCGCTGTCTTTACTAAGTCTGTGCACAGGCTTCAGGCACATAGGTTATCAAAGTCTGGGCACACTCAATGCTTCACAGTCCTTGACACCTTTTTATGTTAGGAGCTGGTGTTTGATGCAGTAGCAAAGCAGCAGGTACTGAAACTCAACTGACCAGCTCCATAACTTCTATCCATTTGTGGTAAGATGCTGCAATATTCATGGTTAATGAATGCCACTTTTATCTATGTTAGATTGTTATGGAGCATGAGTAGTTCTGCATTACTGCAATTATTTTACTGAAGAGTTTGCAATTAAAATAAACACTTCTTTCATTTACTGGACGTCATTCCATTAAAAATAGAATTATTTTCAACCATTCCTTTTTCCCCTGTTGCCACCACAGTTTTAGGTGGTGGTGCATTCTCTGCACCTCAGCGGTCATTTACATGAGAGTTGAATACATTTTATGATTGTGACTTGAATAGATGATTGACATGGGATGAAGAGTATTCTCTGACCAGAGAACTTCCTCCTAATTTAGTATGCACATTTTTTCAGCGTCTGCAGTTGCAGTGTGTTTCTTTTACATATTTATATCTTTGCTTGATCGAGAGTGGATTACCAACAATTTTTTGCACATGGTTATACCTCTTTCTACTGATTATTGCACAAACACTGCTTAGGCAAATATGTGGCTCATGAGATTTAAAACAAATTACGTCTTTCTCATTTAGAAACCACCAAATTGAGAATTAAAGTAAGTACATTGTTGCCAGACACACAATTCCAAAACCATATTCACCACTTCAATTGGATAGTGGAATGTCTATGGTTTGTTTGTTTGCCGGAGTGAAACTAAAGACACAGAAATTAGCAGAGCAAGAACAAACTGCCTCCTATGATATTGACGTTGTGTGGATAGTGGCATCATTACCAAAATCTATTCCTAATATTCACTTCCACATCATTAAGTTCCCAAATCCTAAGAAGTAATTTATCACTTGTAAATGATTCCAAGTCAGGGATAGTGTTTTTTCTCAAGCAGTACCATCAACATTCCACTAAAGGCAAGGCTGGTCTTTATCTCTAAATGTGCAAGTGATATGAAGTGTGCAACAATTCATCCTGTAGTTTACCTCTGATGACATGCAGTCCCATTCTCGCCTCCTGTAAAGCTTTGGTTGAATTCTCCAGCCATGCATACCGCGCTGCCTGAGAGAACGGAGAATTTGGTGCCCAGCCGAATTGCCATCTGCTGCGGGACTGGAGAATCCCTGCTTCAGGCAAGGTCAGAGAATCTAACCCTTTGTTTGTGAACTCCCATTTGCCCTCACAGTGTCCAGGTATAATTTTGAAACCCCAGCCAGGTATTATTATACTTTGACACATGACATTGCAAAATTATAGATCAAGAACATTTTCTGGATTTTGGAAGTACACATCAGATATGTAAAAAGATCAAGAGGTCCTATGAAATATACAGTTTCTACTTTACCCTGACTCTCACAACACAAGAGAGTCATATGCTTTTATTCAGGATACTATGAGTTTTGTGCCTGGAAACAGGGAAAATAAAATTGCAGACTTATTTATACAAAGTCTTCCAACTGTGAACCGATTAAGCAAATCTAAACATTACTCTTGACTGAGCATTATTGTAATAAAACGATTTGCCATTTAGAGCTTTGCCGACCTCGGAGCCATCAGTTGTACAGGGTAAACACTGAACAATTACAGCAATTAAAGAATCAACCAGCAAGCTCGGTCTGCTCATGGAGTCTCACACATTAAATTTGAAGCAACATGAAAATAAGAAGAGTGTAAATACACAATCACCAATAGAAAAATAATTAATGTAAAATCTGTGCTTAATTAAAATGATTTGCCAATTTAATAACGTTAACAATAAATTCCTACATTATTGCCATGTGTTCCCTGTTCTGAATGTTTGATAATTAAGCTGTTTATTTATATAAAAGTTTATCATCACTGGAAATAGATGACAAGTGAATCTTACAGAAATTTGAAATTTGGCTTTATTAAAAAATTAGTTTTAAAATTGATGTCAGACTAGAATTGGAAATTGGGATGGCACAGTGGCACAGTGGTTAGCGCTACTGCCTCACAACGCCAGTGACCCAGGTTCAATTCTGGCCTTGGGTCACTGTCTGTGTGGAGTTTGCCCATTCTCCTTGTGTTTGCGTGGGTTTCCTTTGGACATTCCAGTTTCCTCCCACACTCCAAAGATGTGTGAGGTAAGTTGATTGGCCATGCTAAATTATCAATTAGTATCAGGGGGATTAGCAGGATAAATACATAGGCTTGTGGGGATTCGGCCTAGGTGGGATTGCTGTCAGAGTAGACTCGATGGACTAAATGGCCTCCTTCTGCACTGTAAGGATCCTATGGTTCTATGATTTCTTAAGCAGTACAACCACCCCTCCCTTTTTTCTTAGTTCTCATCTTTCCCGAACTTCTTGTACCTAGTAATATTTAACACCCAGTGTTAACCAAGTGGTCATGTGATGATGTGATGACATGGCAAAAAGGTGACGTATCAGGAGCACAGCAGTTCTCCCTGGGAGTGCAGGTAGAGCACAAGTATGAAGTACTAATCAACCAGTGAATAAACTACTGTTTAATACATATCGTTGTTGTCGGCATTTCATATTTACAAGGTAACAGAAGTTGGCTGCATAGCACAAGGACGTTGCCACATTGACCCACTCATCTTTGATAAAAACATTGCAGCCAGTTAGCAAATGCCCAACGTAGAATAGTGTATTTACTGCAGTGCTACATTAGCTAAAAAGGTACTAGCCTCACCTTATTAAAATTAGAGCATCCTGAGGTCATCAAGAAATTTGTGTTATTTGTTTTCCAGATAAAGGAGGATAAAGAGCACCCTGAAATAATTCTAAAAAAGTTTAAGAATATTTGTCTTCTGGTAAAAAATATATGATCTTCGGTAGGCTTGCACTCAGTTCAACAAACCAAAAAGTGGATGAATCAGTACGATTTTATACAGTCATCCTGAACTTCTTAGTAAAGAAATATGCAATTGGCACACTCACTGATGAGTTAGTCAGAGATTGAATAGTCTGTGAGGTCCGCAGCAATCCATAAGCAGATACTGTGAGAGAACAATGTAACATTACCAATAGCCATTAACATCTGCATGATAAATGAACAGTCAGAAAAAAGAAGCAGAGATTTTAGGTGGGAATATGGGCACACTTCCAGTTGCAGTGGCTATCATATTGAGAACAAAATAGCTTGCTTCACTTATGGTAAATTATGCAATACATATCGAAAGTGGAAACGTTTCGCTAAATGCTACTGCTCAAAACAACAGCAACCTTCCCCTGCCATCAGCAACATGACAGTGGATCAATTTTCCAGGGGTAGGAATGTCAGTAAAGTGAATGGACTTACTGTAGTGGAACTATAGAACTTTCAACAATACTTTATTCTGAAAAGATTGACACAATCACAAAAAGGGGTGAGACCTTCACCCACAATATGATTTGCAGCAACACAAGGCAAAAAGTAAAGATTGACACTGGACAACGCATAATGTATTTGGCCCAGCCAAATAATGTCACAGGATCTAGACCCATATATAGCACTTGACCCTAGGACCCAAGTGGACCTCATGGCTTCAGGCAGACAAACCATCTACAGCAAAGGTGCAACGATTCTGCACCAGGCACAGGGCAGTTTCATATAGTTTCACATAATTAACCAAAACGTAAGACCACAATTATGTCTTCTGCACTGCATTATATTGAGAAACACTCAACTTGGTCCAGAAGTGTCTGCATTACAATATTGGCCCCCCAAAATAATAGCATACCAAGACATCTTAACTGTGGCTCCATGGGCAAGTTTACCAGTTGTATACTACATGAGACTAGATGATTCAGTAGCACTGACAGTCTATACTCTGAGAAGAGCACAGTAGTCATGGAGCAGAAAGTAGTCAATGAGTTGCATTGGATGACACACTAGGTGTCACAACTCCTATAGACAAGGCCACAGAGTTGATTTCAGCAATAGTTGATGCAGTAAAAAAAGATGGCACAGTTAGCATTTGTATTGATTCAGTTCACTTAAATAATGTACTGCTCAGGTCTCATCACACTATGAAGAAAATGATACAAAAGTTAGTAGTTATGCCAAATGCTAAGGTGTTCATCATCCTCGATATGGAATGTGAATTCTAGCAGGTCCCGTTCAATGAAGAATCTTCACAATCAACCACACTCACGTCTCCGGTAGGCAGATATCTTTTTCTTTGTATGCCCTATGAGATCTACACCAGCAGCAAGGTCTTTCAGCAGTCCACAGATCAATTCTTTGTGGAGCAACCTTACATAATTGTTGAAGACATGTTGGTCTGAGGTTGTACTATGCAAGAACATGTTGCATGTCCTCACTTCATCTTTGACAGAATCAGGACCTCATCTTTGAAAGATTCAGTGTCAGTCTCATCTCTGTCATCTGCATACAGCCAATGGCTAAATGACAGATGACCATTCCTGTGGACAAGTATGCTGTACAGTGCTTCCTTGGTATGATGCATTATCTTGCTGAGATCATTCCTTGCGACAGTGAGGTCCATGGACCTTTCATGTATTCCTCCACTAGGATGTTGAATGGTGCTGGCAAGAGCACTCACAATGATCTTCACCAGACTCAAACAGGCACTCCCAGTCCCACCAGTGTTGTGGGATAATTTGACGTACAAGCACCCATATTCATATCAGCAGACACCTCTCAGCACAGATTTGGGGCAGTATGGCAGACTAACAGCCTTTGCTTCAAAGACCCTTACTGATACTGAAGATCAGATTCTTTGACCTCATCCACTACTGAAATTCACCAGCCTTGCTGCAGTGAATGGAGATTTGGCTGAGCGCCAAATTTTCCATTCTCACCAGCAGCAATGATGCACAAACGGCTGGAGAATTCTGGCCTTAGATTCACTAAGCACAATTGAAAAGGGAACTTCTTGCTTAAGTCTTCAGCTGTCTGAAATGTCATGATTTCCTGTATGGCTATCCTGCAACTGTTGAAGTAGATCATCAGCCATTCATAACTTCTTAAATAAGCCACTTCATACTGCACCAGCACGGCTGCAAAGCACTGTGTTAAAGCTGCAATCTCGGTGTAATCCATAAACATGGTAAGGTGATGTACTTGGCCAATTCCCACTCCAGAGTCTTCCTATCCATCACAGATCAGGTAGATTGTGAGGAAGATGTGGATATCATGGCAACGGAGCTCCGTCACAAAGGAACACAAGGGAGCCTTAGAGATGGACATAAGAGAAGGGATTTTCCCCCTGGGAAAATGGGAGGCTTTTCCTCCCAGTTGTTTGGGGATACTTAGTTAAGCGAATCTCTGAAACTCTGATAATCTCTTCATTCGGGCAAGTAGACTGAAACCTTGTTTAATGCATCTGTGCTATTAGGAGAAACTGCGATTGATTATGATGGAAATAATGTTCAAGGTTCTTACAATAATAAGCATGTTGAACCCCAATAATACGCTCTTGATTACCAGAAAATCTCAAAGCAGTTGACCTGACCTCAGGTTTAGCAAAGGCAAAATGCACTGTCAGCTTAGATTTAACTCCTGAACAAAGATGTCTGTGAATATGCAGAATGGAACGGCCAAGTAAGCAGTGAAAGAGAATAGGTCGAAGGCAAAGGAAGAATCAATAAGAAGTGACTGATTTGAGAGCTGTTTTTTTCAGAACCAAACAGATGAATTTTATTCTAATTGTGCACATAGTTTTATTAAGCATTGACTCATTTTCCAAAGATTATTATTTCTTTTGACTCCAAATGGGTTTGTTTATTCACGTTAGCAGCCAATTTTCCTTGCAATTACTGCAATATTGTCATAATGCTATCATTTGGTTAACTATCAGATTCATTTGTTCCACTACCTTAGCCTCATTAACAAACTCTGCAACATCCTTGAAGAATTCCAAACAATTTATTAGGGATGATGATTGGATTTTTCCCTATTGTTATTTTCTCTATTAAAACCTCGGATTCATATTTCTAATCAAGCGATCAAAAGGATGTTTGATCCCAGGTTCAATGTATTTGATGGAAATCTCTTGTGACACCTACCTAATCAATGCACTTATCTGGAGCAGTTGACAGAAATTTGATTTGAGCACCAATCTACTGTTCAGATAATGTCAATTTTGTTCTAACTTACAGATGAGAACTTTTTATGATTTAAAAAAAAAATTGCTTGAAAATGTAACGAATAACTACTTGAAGCAAAATTGTTTCATGTAGTTATTGAACCGGGCAGCTAAATTGATAATAACAAAGATGCCATATTAATTCAGATTGTTTGGGAATTTCAGACAGCATTTTCCATTTTGCGCACTAAGTGCTGTGACAGATGTGGGCTTCCCACCAATCACAATGGTAGGTTTTCGCACATTATCATCCTGGTCAAAAAGTCAGTGAATGTTCATCTGCAGGAAACATGCTGGAATGCTGGTAGGTGACCTCCTAATCACTCACCATGCTGTGATCTCACTGTGGCCTCAACCCATAGATTGCTTATACTAAGAATGAGGTTATGTACACCAAAGTGAAGGAGACTGCTGTTCCCAAGTTCAGAGACAACTCCCTGGACTGCCTGCAAGATGTGGTTGAGGTTTACTGTGATTTACTGTACTCCTGCTCTGTCCACTAACCTCACCATTTGGATTTGGGAGGTGGTAGCAATGGCAGTGAATGCCAATTTGCCCCTCAAGAGGTACACTATCCAGTGCAGAAAGAAGATGAATGATCTCATCCATGCCTTCAAAGTAAGGCTATCATTTCATTATTTTTACCTCATTGTCACACACTGCCACCTCAATCTCATACATAATTTTGCACCTCCATCAGGTTCATAACTTCTTGAGCTCACATCCCCATTGGCTGGAATTCTATCACCTTGCCCACCATGGAATTGGCGTGGGGCGAGGGTCTGATAACTGAAATCTCTGTTGACGTTAGATAAGAATTTCCAACAAAATACTGCCCATTGTGAAAATGACTCATCCACCACACACACACACACACACACACACACACACTTCAAACATTCTTATCTACCCTGACATGCATCCTCCTTACACTTGTTCCATTTGCCTTTACATAGAACAAGCTCACACACAACAAGAGTGGAGGGCCCAGGCTAGAAGAAGATTATGAATGGCTGCTGAGGATGTGTAGTGTGCTTATGATGATAGGGAAGTGGGCAGCACACATCCAAGTGAGGATCCTGCACGAGCTCATTCCACAGTCAACAATACGGTGAGTGGTCTGTCATGCATTAATCCACCTTTCTCTCATTCTTAAGTACACCTGGAGAGTGCCCTCGAAGACCTGCAAGTCCATCCTTCAACTCCATGTCTGTGGATGAGCAAAATGAAATAAGCAGCTTTGGAAGCCCATCATAATGCTCACTCACATCCTCCACAAGCTCAGATAAACACATCTCAGTGGGATTTAGATTTAAAGCAGACACAGGGTCACAATCTGGTCCACAGCAAGCAGAGGCAAGAACACTGTTGGGTATGACTCAGACAGCAAGCCCCAAGACTCGGTCACAAACCAGTTGCTGGAGTTGCAGTGACAGCTGAGGGAAGATAAGGAAGCCAATCCAGGGACCCTCAGACAATTCACCACCTGGATGGGGCCTCTTTTAAAATGTAATTTGCCCAATTGCTTCCTGTTGCAAGATAGAGGTCACAATATTAGACCTGCTATGCTGTGTGTGAGTGTGCAAATCCCCCCAAAGTCCTGGTGGTGCAGCATGTTGAAATTTCTATCACTCCATAACTTTGTAATCCTTACACTCAAGATTTCAATCCCCTTGTGAGAAAAATGGAAAACGCTTCTAAAATCCATCTCCCCCAATCCTGAGGCCTCTGAGGGCAAAGTGTGATGTAGAATCCATACCTCCATCCCACTAACCACATACTGCAGCACCCCAGCCATGTATGAGCCCTCTTTTCCCCACTGTCTATGCAGACCTCACGTTACACCTTGCGCTACTTCCCAAATCCCTAATGACTATTCGCCAAGTTGGTGGTCTCATCTTAAAAAGATCTCAAAAGTATCAAAGAGCAGAAATTTAACCGACTAGCTGTACGTACAGTGGCTACAAGGGCAGGTTAAAGGGTAGGAATCCTGTGGTGAGTAAGTCAAATCCTGACTCCCCAAAGCCCGTCCTCCATCTACAAGGCACAAGTCAGGAGTGTGGTGGAATACTCCCCACTTGCAGCTTCAACAACACTCAAGAACCTTGCAAAGCAGCCCATTTGATTGGCATTCCATCCATAAACATTCACTTCCTCCACCACAGATGTACAGTGGTCTGCAGAATGCACTGCAGGAAATCACCAAGGGTCCTTAGGCAGCACCTTTCAAACCCACATTCGCTCCAATCTAAACCCTGGAAGAATAGGAACAGCAGACAGAGGGAACACCATCACCTGCAATTCCCCTCCAAGCCACTCACCATGCTAACTTGGAAATATATCACCGTTCCTTCACTGTCGCTGGGTCAAAATCCTGGAACTCCCCCCTTAATAGCATTGGGGCTTTGCTTACACCACGTGAACTGACATTTCAAGAAGGCAACTCACTACCACCATCTCAAGAGCTATTAAAAATATAGAAACATAAACATCGAAGAGTACAGCAGAGTACAGGCCGTTCGGTCCTCGATGTTGAGCCAAGCTTTGTCCGAAACCAAGATCAAGCTATCCCACTCCCTGTCATCCTGATGTGCTCCATGTGCCTATCCAATAACTATTTGAAAGTTCCTAAAGTATCTGACTATCACAGCAGGAAGTCCATTCCACACCCAACCACTCTCTGAGTAAAAAAACTGCCTCAGACATCCCTTCTATATCTCCCACTAGTTATGCTCCCCTCTTAACAGCTACATCCATCCAAGGAAATAGTCTCTGAAAGTCCACTCTATCTATCCCTCTCATCATCTTATAAATCTCTATTAAGTTGCCTCTCATCCTCCTCTGCTGTAAAGAGAAAAGCCCTAGCTCCCTCAACCTTTCCTCATAAGACCTACCCTCCAAACCAGGCAGCATCCTGATAAATCTCCTCTGCACTCTCTCCAATGCTTCCGCATCCTTCTTATAGTGAACGACCAGAACTGCACACAATATTTCAAATGTGGTCTCACCCATGTCCTGTATAGTTCCAGCATAACCCCACAGCTCTTAAACTCTAACCCCCTGTTAATAAATGTTAACACACTATAGGCCTTCTTCATGGCTCTATCCACTTGAGTGGCAACCTTCAGGGATCTGTGGATATGAACTGCAACTCCACATTCCTCAGAACCCTGCCGTTGACCATGTAATCCACATTCAAATTTGTCGTACCAAAATGAATCACCTTGCACTTATCAAGGTTAAAATCCATCTGAAATTTTTTGGCCCAGCTCTGCTTCCTACCAATGTCTCTTTGCAGCCTACAATAGCCTTCCACCAATCTTGTTGTCATTAGCAAATTTACTGACCCATCCTTCATGCCCTCCTCCAAGTCATTGATAAAAATCACAAATAGCAGAGGACCCAGCACTGACCCCTGTGGTACTCCACTGGTAATGGTCTCAATTCTGAAAATTTTCCATCCACCACTACCTTCATTCTTCAATGAGATAGCCAGTTACTTATCTAAGTGGCCAAATGTCCCTCTATCCCACACCTTCTTACTTTCTTAATGAGCTGACTGTGAGAACCTCATCAAACACCTTACTAAAATTCATATATATAACATCAGCTGCTCTACCTTCATCCACACTCTTAGTTACCTCCTGAAAGAATTCAATCAAATTTGTGAGGCAAGACTTACCCATCACAAATCAATGTTGACTATCCTGAATTAAGCTGCGTCTATCCAAATGGTCATGAATCCTATCCCTCAGGACCTTTCCATTAACTTACCAACCACCGAAGTAAGAATGACTGCCTTATAATTACCAGGGTCATTCCTATTTCCTTTCAGAGGGACCTGGGGGTCCTTGAGCATGAATCACAAAAACTCAGTCTGCAGGTGCAGCAGGCGATCAAGAAGGTGAATGGAATGTTGGCCTTTATTGCGAGGGGGATAGAACATAAAAGCAGAGAGGTCTTGTTGCAACTGTATAAGGCACTGGTGAGGCCGCAACTAGAGTACTGTGTGCAATTTTGTTCCCCTTATTTGCAAAATGTTATATTAGCTTTGAAGCGAGTACTGAGAAAGTTCACCAAGTTGATACCGGAGATGAGTGGGTTAGCCTATCAGAAGAGATTGAGCAGATTGGGCCTGTACTGGTTGGAGTTTAGAAGGCTGAGGGGTGATCTTATAGAGATATATAAGATAATGAAGGGGCTAGATAGGGTAGAGGTAGAGAGATTCTTTCCACTTAGAAAGGAAATCAGATCTAGAGGGCACAGCCTCAAAATAAAGCAGGGGCGGGGAGGGGGAAAGGTTTAGAACAGAGTTGAGGAGGAACTTCTTCTCTCAGAGGGTAGTGAATCTCTGGAAGTCTCTGTCCATTGAAGAGGTGGAGGCTACCTTGTTGAATATATTTAAGTCACGGATAGATAGATTTCTGATTGATAAGGGAATTAAGAGTTATGGAGAGCAGGCGGGTAAGTGGAACTGATCCACTTTAGATCAGCCATGATCTCATTAAATGGCGGAGCAGGCTCAAGGTGCTAGGTGGCCTACTCCTGCTCTTATTTCTTATGTTCATATGTTCTTGAACAGAGGAACAACATTCACCACTCTCCAGTCCTCTGGCACTATCCATGTGGACAGTGAGAACCCAAAGATCAAAGCCAATCTCCTCCCTTGCCTCCCAAAGAATCCCAAGATATATTCTATCTGGCCCAGAGGGCTTATCGACCCTCAGGTTTTTCAAAATTGCTAATACTTCTTCCTTCAGCAAATCTACTTCTTCCAGCCTATCAGCCTGTATCACACTCACCCTCTAAAACATGGCCCCTTTCCTTGGTGAACACTGAAGAAAAGCATTCATTCATTGCCTCTCCTTTTGCTTCTGACTCCATGCACAAGTTCTCACTACTATCCTTGACCGCCCTAACCTCACCCTGGTCATTCTTTTATTTCTCACATAAGAATAAAAAGCCTTGGGGTTTTCTTTGATCCTATCAACCAAGGACATCTCATGCCCCCTTCTAGCTCCCCTAAGCCATTTTTTTAGCCTTTTCCTTGCTATCTTGTAAACCTCAAGCGACCCAACTGAACCTTGTTTTTCATCCTTACATACGCTTCCTTTTTCCTCTTGACAGGATATTCAACCTCTTTGTGAACCATGATTCCCTCACTCAGCCATTTCCTCCTTGCCTGATAGGGACATACTGATCAAAATCACACATTATTTGTTCCTTGAACAAGCTCCACTGTTCATTTGCGCCTTTCCCTGACAGTTTCTGTTTCCTCTTGCGCTCCCTAATTCTTGCCTAATCGCATCATAATTATCCATCCCCCAGTTATAAACCTTGCCCTGCCATATGGCCCTATCTTTCTCCATTGCAATAACGAAAGACACCGAACTGTGGTCACTATCTCCAAAGTGCTCTCTCATTATCAAATCTAACATTTGCCCCGGTTCATTGCCCAGAACCAAGTCCTATGTGGCCCCCACCTCTTGTCAGCATATTAAGGATTGGCAGTAAGGATGGGGAATAAATGCTGGCTTAGCTAGCGATACCCATATTCCTTGAATGAATGAAACGTAAAACTGCAGCCGACTTGAAGTAACCCACACGTTACCACTGCTTCATCACAACCATCACCCGCCTCCCTATGCCCATTCCCCGACTACCCCACATGCCAAGTGCAAAGTGCAGTTGGCAGCTGAATCTTGGTGCCTGGAATGCTGTGTGAGATTGGTGAATAAATTTCAGGTCCTGAGAGAAGTGTGGCTTGCCAACTTCATGATGCTTTGAGTAGCATTGTAAAAGGCATCAGCATGATTGCACACTGACTTTGCCCATTGATCCAGTGTGGAGGGAAGTGGATGCCTGTGAGGAGCACTTTTAATGGCTAGAGATGACATTCAGTAATATGCTGTTTGATACCGACATTGCATGTTAGAAAATATGCCCACCCCAGTATATGGAAAATATAATTTTACAATTTCGTCAAACCAATAGTTCTCCTCTTGTGATATTTTCCAATCACATCTGCCATGATATCCAACACTGGGAGGAAGAGAAAATCCCCACCCTCTGCCTTTTGTCTACTTAAGTTTTTTTTGCGGCATCAGCTTTGGAAACTTCCCTAAATCTTTTTGAGAAGGTTGTTGCATGCTACCTTCTCGAACTGTCAGTTCAAGTGGTGCAGGCACATTCACAGTGCTGTGAGGAAGGGTGTTGCAGGATTTTGACCCAGTGACACTGAAAGGACAGTGATATATTGCCAAGTCAGGATAGTGAGTGGCTTGGAGGGGAATTGCAGATGATGATGTTCCCATCTCTCTGCTGTTCTTGTTCTTCTAGAATCTGCATTGCAGTGAACATGGGTTTGGAAAATGCTGCTGAAGGAACCTTGGTGAGTTCCTATTCTTTTGATAGTGATAGTAATACTTCGTTTGAAACAAAAAATATTTATTATTGCTATAAAAATGAATCATAAGCTTTCTCAATTGATTTTTCAAAAGATAGTGTTTTCTTTGGATGCTCCACATTTGATTAAAATAATCTATTTACCTGATATCAAGACAAAGATGTTTGGCAGTGAACAATTCCTAAAATAATTCACTCCCTTGATTAATATATCGGTTACTTATTCTCAGAATTCCCAAAGAATGTACCCAAGGGAAACATTGAATCAGGATGATCACTAACAACAATAGACTGTGCACAATAATGGAAGGTGAAAGGGAATTCACCTCTAATATTTCATACAATGTTTCTGGCTTTAAGGACAATTTATTTAGCCATACTGGTTCAATATTTAAGATTGAATACCTAGATTTAGGATTTAACATGTTATACATTGCAGTCAATGTTCATCTCATGGGCTTTGCTGTTTATTCTCTCCTGCAAAGAAAAACCTAGCAAAAGGAAAGGGTTGTTTTCTTATAAAATAAAGCTGAAAATTGATGAATATTATTTACCAATTTTCTTTTGTTCACATATTTCAAGCTAAAATACAAAATCAACTAAAAAAAGGAATAAAAAGGCAATGCCAAAGTTGAGGGCATTGAATTAATATCCAATAGCTATGAGCAAATGAAGTATTGAATTGAATATAAAAAGCAAATCTGGAACAATTGTCACCTTGACATAACCATGTTGCTGGTTATCTTTCACATGAGGAGCAGAGGAAGACTTGTAAATGGTGGATATTGACACTGACACATGTGAGACTGTTGCCAATGGCTCTGATCTTGGAGACTGACAGTTTGAAGGGACATTGAAAGAGACAAGGACAACAGGGAAGCTCAACTGAATAGGAAGGGAATCCAGAATGAAAGAGAGGCTGTCAAATTCTACACCTTCTCAGCCCATTGTCTTCCTCTGTCAATATGGCAGAAACTGCAATGCCAGAATAGGCCTCTTGAGCCACACCAGACATTGTTTAATAGAGAATTGACCACCCACCATGGCACAGATCAGCACCTCACAAGACAGAGGCCATCGCAGACTTAGATCCATGTATCTGGCCTGCTTTTCTTCCAACCAGTTCATTAACCAACTTGTAAAGAATGTTACAGTGTTTGCTTTGATTAATTTAAATAGCATATTTCACTGCTTCATCATTATGCCTATAAAAATGGTTCACCAGATCCCTATCATAAATCTCCCCTCAACTACTGGAAGCAGTCTGGGGATAGAAATGACATCATTGTACCCTGAGAACATGAACCAATTCCTGCAGCCGAACAAATTGTGGTGAGGCCTGATCAAAATTGTGCCCTAATTAAATGAGATGAAAGAGTGATCCCTTGCTGTCTGTCCTGAGGCAGCTTGATGGCAAATTGGATATCAAAGTTGGGTGGCTGCATTAGCCTGAGAGGCAGGTTAGATGGGACTACATGTGTAAGAGAGTCAAAACTCAATTATCAGTTTGATCATCTTAAGCTGAAACAAAATTATGCTTCATGTCAAACTTTGCTGTAGGATCTGTAATTTTCCCTTTAGTATCCTGCTTTTATTCCAAAATCAACTTGCAGAAAAATGGATAAAGTTTGAAAGGTAACACTGAATCTAATTTACTTTAATATTGAAACTAAAAGGTTACGAGGTTATCAAAATAGGAGTTAACTAGAAGAACTAATTTTTTTTTTCACAATGCATCAATTTTTAATTGTATCTTTGTTAACAAATCCTTGTGAGAAAGTGGTTTGTCAGCAAGAGCCCTGATTAAATTCAGAAATAGATTGGATTGTATGTGTATTGCATTATTCCCTGTATAATCATTTAATATAAAGAAGACTAAATTAACTTGGTTGCCAGTTTTAATACAGCTTTTAGAAGTAGAAGGCAGATATTTATACTACTCTCTTTTATAATTTTAACCATATTAATATAATTTATATTATAAATTCTGTTTTCATTATCGAGCTAGTGTTTAAAGATTCTCCGCAATGCCACTGAAATTATTTCTGACATTAAGCGACTACGTTAAAAAAAAAACAATTTGCTCTAAACAATATGGCTGTTCTCATCGGTGGGATTTTCTGGTCTGCTTATGATAACCCTCCCACCAGGGGTTCCCTAGCTCTGCGAACAATGGGAAACCAAGTTGACAGCGGCGGGAATGGAAGATCCATGTCGAGAAATGGGAGTTGGAAAATCCAGCCCATTGTGTGATCCACCTTCCCTCCCTTAAGTTGGTCAGGAAACCTGACAACAGAAGGCTAGAGCCTGGTAAATCTTTAACGGCAGACGCAGGATGGCATTTTCCTGGCCCGCCCATTGCAGGAATCATGGCAGGCAGGACATGAACCGTGCAAACATCAGTTGATCTCGGGCGAGGTTTCCATCCTTGGGGGGGAACACAGCTGGAATAGCCTACACATGTCCAAAACCTGAAACAATAAATGAAGAATACTCTGAAAAGTTGCTGATAGTTCCTAGGTTGCAAAGGACATTGATGTCTCCTGGAAGATTGGAAACTGTCACTTGAGACTGGCATTTTCTCCACTCTTCATTTTTGTAGGTAGGATGGTTATAGCTAGGCAAAAGGACAGGAAGCTTAAGTGCATTCTCCACTTGTAAAACACAATGCTTTAGTTGGATTAAGCTCTAATTCAATTGCTGAGTCCACTTGGGGCTTCTTGAGCCTAGATTCGGGTGGGTTGCCTTCAGTGAGGCGAGTGTTCCGATGTGTAA
This sequence comes from Sphyrna mokarran, assembly GCA_024679065.1. Lineage (NCBI taxonomy): Eukaryota > Metazoa > Chordata > Chondrichthyes > Carcharhiniformes > Carcharhinidae > Sphyrna > Sphyrna mokarran. The sequence goes on from JAGIQG010000015.1 coordinate 43,488,819, forward strand.
AAAGTGTAAATAGGAACCACGTTTATATGTATTCTCAGTAATTTGCTTTTGTAATTGGAGATTGATGACAGGTATACCTATGGGTCAAACACCCAGCTTACAAAAAGTGGCTGCAAAGTGAAAGCGCCATAACAATAAGGTCAAGATAAGGTCATTTTAATTCCTCTAAAATGGATGATTCTGGGTTAGATGGGAAATAAAAGTCTTTTAAAATTCCAGCACGTCAGACATGAAACCATTCTCTTTCAGTTTTAACTGAGGTGGGACGAGGAATGAATGAACGATCTACTCTTTGGAGGTCAGATGGTCATTGTAACCAGTCAAGAAAGCCACGTGACCATTTTTAATTAGGTTTCTAATTTTAACTGTAGTTGGCAGGAATTCCTGACCTTTGGAAAACATAATGGGCAAAAGAAGGTGTAAAGAGTTGGATTTGTTAGATAAGTCAGCAGATGTCTTTATTGCACTGCCAATTGGAGGAACAGTAATGTTTCATGTGGACTCATCAACTTTACCCTGTTAAACATCACATCCCAATCCTTAGCCCATCTACATTCTTCCCCTGTCCTATATCATCATCCCCTGCAGCGATAACTGACTCCCCCAATCTACCCTTCCAGAATCACCAGTCCACCATCCATGCCTTATCCATCTTTCCACAATCACCAGCACATCAATCATACTCTACTCATTTCCCCACAACAGCTTTCCCCCACGCACACCCCCTCCCCCCCACCATGACTACCGTCCCTCTCTCCACATCTCTTCTTTCACCACTACAAATCCTATTTTTTCCTAGGATATGATCCACATTGAATAGATAGCCTCAGGAAGAATTACAATTAAGGAGAGAGTGAGGGCTTATCTTTTCAAATTCCAAGAAGGTTAAAGAATAATCTGACGTTGCCTTTGAGATTATGAATGGCTGCAGTCTGGTAAAATTTGATTGATTGTTTCCATTGATCAACAATACAATTAATGAGAGAACAAATGTTTAAGAAAAGCATTTAAAATACTGAGAGATAAGTTTGAAAAGCAGTCTTTACAGAGAAGATGGTTATAATGTAGACTTTTCTCTCACATTGTGATTCTAACTTGCTTTAACAGTGGATGTGTACCATGCGATACAATAATCTCCCTTTTAAAATTGTAACTGACATTGACCTGGTATTACAATATGATGAATAGACACTTTTTTCCCCCAGTAGGAACTTTTATTACTAGCTTCAACAGAAATATTAGAAGGTGAATTAAACATCATTTTATTTTCCTCTGAAATTCAATTCTGCAAAAGGTCAGGCCATTAGTCACCCCCTGCGACACTTTCTATGGGGGTCTGTTGAGAACGCAGTCTGACATTAGGGCGAGTCTGACCTACTACAATGTTCAAAAGTGGAAAATGTCAGCTGATACAAAGACACAGCAGGAGGTGGCAAGCTATCAATGTGAGGTAGGTTAGTGATATAATTGAGTTCTTGAATGGAGGTAGTTTGACTTTGCTCATGCGTATGACACCATTGATTTGCACACAGTTTAATGGCTTTGAATTTTAGTGGGAGCATTGCTTCAGCAGGTATTCACAGAGTCCTGCTGCCACAAGACATACAGATTTTCTATTTTTAGGAACAATGGGGTTTTCAAAATGATTACCTTAATGTCAACTATTGCATGGCATTTAGATATTCCCTGAGGTTGTTGGCCATTTCCAAATTAAACTGACAAAAACACTGAATGCTTAATGGAATGTACTTTAAGATGCCTTTGCATAATTTTATGAAATGTTGCCCCTGACTTTGCTGAAAATTTTGACGTGCTGCTGTCTCAGGAAGGTGTGCACCATTATTTATTATCAATAATAGTTTTGCTTGCCCTATGGAAATGAATAGAAATTACAAATTTACTGGATTAACATTGGTTTGATCTGCCATTGAAAGGCTGTTGTGATTAACACTGATGGATCACGGGCACTAGCTGACACAGAATCAACGAAGTTCATAGAATCATAGAATCCCTACAGCGCAGAAGAGGGCCATTTGGCCCATTGAGTCAGCACTGACAACAATCTCATCTAGGCTCTATCCCCATAACCCCACATATTTACCATGCTATTCTCTCTAGCATTCACATCCTGGGACACAAAGGGGCAATTTAGCATGGACAATCAACCAAACTTGCACATCTTTGGACTGTGGGAGGAAATTGAGCATCCAGAGAAACCTATGCAGATATAGGGAGAATGTGCAAACTTCATACAGACAGTGACCCAAGCAAGGAATTGAACCCAGATCTCTGGTGCTGTGAAGCAACAGTACTAACCATTATGCTACTGTGCTGCCCATCAGTTATCCACCAGCGGGTTGTTTATGTCTAAGGCAGAGCTTTATGTTATAATAAAGTTTAAGGTGATTTGTCCTAAAAGAGTTCTTGAGAATCCCATTTTAACCAATGTGTTCTGGGTACATCATTGAAATTCTAAGTCTCGATTAAAGCAATAAACTAAATGCTTTGACAGTAAGGCATGCTCCAACCAGTGTGAAAAAGAAAATTGCTTAAACTTTATCAAAATAACTGTCATGGCCTTTTGAAACTGCTCACTATAAGAGAGCCATATAAAACTGACAGACAGAATAATGTGGCTGTAAACCTGGTGTTCAGGCAGGCACTTACATGCCCCCCTCTGTATCTACTTGTGGAAAGGAAAATCTGATTTGGAGAAATTGCCCACTCTAGGCAAGACTGTTTGTGGTTATAGATTCCATCACAGTTTATCATCTGAAATATGGTTTTATTTGGCTCAGAAGAAAACATTTCAAAACTTATTTGGGCCTTTTCCTCATCCTGTGTGTTGCTCGGAAAAGTTGGTTTTTCATGTACTTTGTGTGATTCATACATTCATTATTTAAGTAACATAGACATGTGATTTATAAAATCAAATCCCAACATGTAAATATTGCCATGTCTACTTATCCAATCCCCCGTCTCTCCTGCACTCTGTGCTGGGGATCAGGTTGGCTTAGGAGGAACCTAGACTCACCTTGCTCCCTTTTCCCACGCTTCTAGTTCCACCATTCCCGGGAAGCTGCTGGTCCTTTGTTGTGCTGACAGTCCTCAGAGGTAAGACTTTGTTTCAGATGGAGTTGGGAGACGTGTCAGCTAAAGATTTGATACCATTAAATGGTTTAGGAGTGAGCTGTTCTCTCACTTTTGGCCAGCTCAGCCCCAGTCATAAAATTTAGCTCAACATGTTGGGTCTATGGCCTTTTATCAGAACTGTTAGAAACATAACAAGCTTTGAGCAAGTGAAATTGAAAATGAAGAAAAAGAATAGGGATAGGTCATGATTGAATGCAGGGCAAGGTGGCACAATGATTATCACTGCTTCCTCACAGTGCCAAGCACCTGGGTTTGATATCCGACTTGGGTCATTGTCTGTCTGGAATTTGTACGTTCTCCCGTGTCTGCATGTGTCCGCGTCCGGATGCTCCAGTTTCCTCCCACAGTCCAAAAACTTGCTGGTTAGGTGCATTGACCATGTTAAATTCTCCCAGTTGTATCCGAACAGGTGCCGAAGAGTGGCGACTAGAGGATTTTTGCAGTAACTTCATTGCAGTGTTAATGGAAGACTACATGTGACACTAAAAAATGAATAAACTTGAATACATAAATAAAGAGATGAAATGACAAAAGGGCACGGGCAGGGAATTTGATCAGCTCTGGACTGAAGTTTTTGGCAAATGGTGGGTGGAATAAAACCTCATAGCGAGGGCTAAAGAAAGTTGGAGCTGGGGCTTGACCCAGAAACCTGGGCTGAAAGAGAGGGAGGTGGCAGAAACCTCAAGGGTATGAGAGAGAAAGAGCAGAGCAGCAGCAAGAAACAGCAGCAGAAGTTCAAGATTGATGAATCACTGTGTTGAGGAGCTATGAACGTCAATAGGGCCTGTAATGATGGTTGGAAAGGCACGTGGAAAGGAAATGGTAGCACGTGGGTGAATAATTGCTGGTAGTTTGATGGACTGCCTAATGAAAGTGGAAATAAAACAAATCAGCAAAGAAAAACAAACCAAAATGCAGACAAAGGTTTTTTTTTGTGCCCAAATGTCCATTTCATAATTTTGAAAGTAGTTCACAGGATTACAAATTGTATACAACTTTAATAAAAATTCCCAAATTTTCAGCTCAATTCCTCTAAAAATGAATCCCACTTTTCTACCTGCAGTTTTATGGATTTATTAGGCTCTTTTGCTACTTTTCAGAATGGGTACCCCAGATAATCCCATTCCATGGATTGCCACCTTGATGAGGTGGAGGGGCTTGACGGTCCCACCGATCCCAAGAGTGATGCTATCGGCGGTCTTAGACTCCTGACTGGGTCACCCCTGATAGTAAGGTCAGATTGTGACTGTCTGTGCTGATGTGTGCTATTGCAGACCAGAGCACTGCATTTGCCTGACAAAGACACAGAGTGTCGAAAGCTTGAAAATTTACTATCAAATAAATCGGTTGGATTTAAAATTGGTGTTGCTAAATTCTTACTGAGTAAGGTCAGAGAGCAGGAACCAGACAAAGCACAATCTAAAACAGGTCCTCACCAGCGGATCAGGTAGAAGATACTCCTGTGATATCAAATGGTTGAGATGCTGGATGAAGGTGGCAGCGGTAGCTGCGATTCCTGGTCATCAATGTTCCCTTATTACTGGAACTGGACCTTTGTCAAAGGATATGTGCCTGCCTGTGTACATCAGCATTCTCATATTAAAAGATATCCTGCAGAAGTCATCTACCTGACTACCAGATCATTTTGCTTTGCTATCCCACTAATTTTTCAAGGAGTGTATGGCCTCTCTATGCTTCCTGCAAAAATGTACCACCTCTCACTTACCAAAACTTTGTTCATTTATAAATTATATGCCAATTTGGCATGTCATAAATCCTTCTTGTATTTTGTTCTAGACGCCCTGGCTGGAATTTTACTGTTCTACCCGCTATGGGAATTGGAGCAGGCAAAGAGTGGACCATGGGAAGGTACATTGACGCGGGATTTTACAGTTTTGGGACAAACAAGGCTGTAAAACCCTGTCCCCAATGTGTTAACTTTACATCGCAATTTGATGTTGCCCACAATTTTAAAAATTCATTTCCAATTCTGAATCCAAATTGTTCACTCTTTTCCTTATTTGTTTAATTTAACAGTTGAATTTCAATCAGCGATAGGATAGCTGAAATAATAAAGTGTAGCCAGGTTAATCAAAATTCAATCAGTAAAATAATACATTAATGAAATGCTGTAAAGATGGCAGATGTAGGTGATGTGTGGTGGTTGTAGAATGTGGGAATTCATGGACGTCATCCAAGGCAAGCATAACAGGAGTAAATATCTGTGCTGGAGGAACTTTGATTCAGAGTAACTGAGCTGGAGGCTGAGCTGCAGACACTGTAACACAGTAGGAAGACATAAGTTACATTTTGTTGCAGGGGCAGTCACACCCATTTAGATAGGATTTGATTCACACTCAGGGATGGGAGCTTGTGGCTGTGAGTGAGATAGATATGGGGATCAAAATGGTAAAAGTAGAGGAGCCACAGTCTTTGCAATTGTCCAACAGATTAAAGATTCATGTAGTTTGTATGGAGCAAAGTGGGGGCTAAAAGGTAAGTTTGCACTTGTAAAATTGTGCCTGGTTTTGATCTCCTGATCCAAGAAAGTGTTTTCTTGCCATAGACAGAATGCAACAAAGGTTCACCAGACTGATCCCTGGGATTTTCCAATAAGGGGAGATTGAGGAGATATATTCAGTAGAGATTAGAAGAATGATAGGATATGACACTAAAACTTATATAATCCTTACAGGGCTTTTCTAGCTCTTCTAGATATGGAAAAGATGGAGGCGATTCACCCAAAAAAGTTCTAAGTGCTGAATTCACAGAAAAACTGGTGTAAATCATGATTGTTTTATCCGTGGGAGTTCACACTCAAATCTGCCACACTCTGTGTGATCACAATCAGCAATATCATTATAAACCAGGAGTCACGAAGCCAATTCACACCAGAGTCTGACAGTTCCGGAATTCTGTGTATGCACAGTGGCCCCGAATTGTCACCTGCAGTTTGCTGGCCTCCATGATCACTGGCCAGCCCGGGACTCCCATAGTGCTGCCCTTCCATCCCCCAACAGCCCAATTGCGGCTCTCCAAATTTCCCCAGTCTCCAAGCACCCCAATCTTCAGCACCTCCCCTCAGCACTGACAATCCTTCATCCCGCAGATGCCCTCCCGCCGGAACGCCCACCTCCCCAGAAACCCCCCCCCCCCTCTCCGCATAGGAGGCAGACATCCCAACCGGCAGACATCCCACTCCCCAGCAGATCCCTCTTCCCCCACAATGGGAGGCTGAACCCCTCCCCGTTCCCCTGGCAGACCATCAAATCCCCAGCCTACCCCAATCACTGGCCTCCCTCCATTCCCAACCGAACCCCATACAGAATGGCAGCGGAGCCCCCAACCCATGCATCACTAGGCCCAATCCCCAGCAGACTCAGCCCTCAGGAGACCCTATTCCTTAGGCCTCACCACCTTGGCTGCCTGGTCCCCTGGGGAAACCCGATTGCCTTCCTTCATTCCAATGGCATCTCCTGCTACTTCCCCAAAAGTGGAGAGCTAGTCTGAACCCTGCTGAAGCAAAATCGTTCTGGTGGGATGGAAGATGCTAGCGGGCTTAAAGACTTCAATCCACAGCTTGCTAATCACATTCAAATAATATTAAAATAACATTTAAATCATTTACCTGCTATACGCGTTGGTGCCTACCATGCCGGATATCCGGCGCTTGGAGATGTTTGCGTGTCGGGAATGCGTGTACGAATCCTGTGAATCAGCTCACACACAATTCTCTTGGCCCACCGGCTAAAAAAAATCATGACTTACACCAGTTTTTCTGCAAATTCAGCACTTAGAACTTCTTTTGGATGAATCGCCCTCATCTTTTCCATATCCAGAAGAGCTAGAAAAGCAACGTGATGGGAGAATTGCCCGACGTTTCCTTGGCTGGGGTAGGGTGATGGCAGGCAGGATCTGAACCAGGAGACACTGTCTCAGAATAGGAGCCATTTAAGCCTGAAATGAGGAGGAACTCATTCAAAAAGCCGCAACCAGTCCGATGAGCAAAATGACCGTCTTCTCTGCTGGACGAGTCTCTGATTGTAGACTGTATATTTACAATGAAAATTATAATGTTTAGTTTGATGATGCTAAGTTTATAATGACAGGAGTGTTATGCTGTGTGAATGGCAATGTATTCAACTGCAAAGGTGAAGCTATTTAGGGTAGTTATTTCCTTGAATGTTGTCAATCTAAATCATTGCAAAGCCTGAGGTCAAACAGAGATTACTTGGTTTGGGAAAAGAAAGTTTTCAAACTGGCAGGCATTGGTAAATACCTGGCTCCAAAGTCAAAAGATACTGGGGGTAATTCTCCCGTCCCGCCTGCCATGGGAATCGTATCCGGCAGGGGCCAGACCATGGAAAATTCTATTGACTTCGGGTGGGATTCTTCGGTTTCAGGGTGAGCCCGGCCAGAGAATCCCATCCATTGTCCTGAAAGGCCTTTCCCTTTTGCTGAACTTCACAAATGGTAAACTATGATAAAAGAAGGCCAATTTTCCAGCCTCGCCACAATTGGCGCAGATTACGCCAATCATGGAAAATTGTCTGTGGACTTAAAAAAAGGATTAGTACCAGTGCCAAATGGTTTCTAATTTTCCTGGTTCCTTTCTAATGGTGCAAACTAGATCATGCTCAGAAAGAGCCTGAGGCTGATAAGCATATATAAAATAGCATTTAAATTCAAAGGTTATAGCAAGAAGGCTATTGAGTTGGATGATCAGCCATGATTATAATGAATGGCGGGGCTGGCTCGAAGGGCCAAATGATCTCCTCCTACTCCTAGGAAGCTGCGTTTTTCCTGCTCCTGGGATCTTCCAACCCTCAGGTGCAGCTTGGGCCTGGCAAGAATCTCTCTCCACTGATCCCAACTAGCTGAGACCATGCCTGATGGCCATGCTGGGGTACTTGAGATACCTAAGTGATCTATTTTGCTGTTAATGGAAAATGCTTGGGCATCTTGGAGCATCATGGAAAAAGCGCTTCCTTGGCGCAACTGGAAAATAAAATTAAAATGGTCCTCAAGATGAGTTCCAGAGTATAGAATTCTTACAGGGCTCAACAGAGTAGATGCCCGTGGGATGTTTCCCTTGGCTGGTGGGGGACAAGACGTCCAGAATCAGGGGATGCTGCCTCAGGATAAAGGGCAAGTCATTTAGAATTGAGGTGAGCATGGACATTATCATTTGGTGGGTGGTAAATCTTTGGAATTCTCTACCCCAGAGGATTATGGAGGCTTAGTTGTTGATTATATTTAAGACAGAAATTGATAGATTTCCAGATACTAAAGACATCAAGGAAAAGAGGATTTGCGGAGAAAACAGAAGATCAACTATAATTTAGTTGAATAGCAGAGCTGGTTGGAGGGACTTTTTGGCTTAATCCTGCTCCCATTTCCTATTTTCCAGTGTAAATGGCGAACAGCAGTGGTTCAAACACTGGTCCTTGTGGAACACCACTTTCCATGCATTTTCATAAGAACATAAGAACTAGGAGCAGTAGTAGGCCATCTGACCCCTCAAACCTGATTTTCAATAAGATCATGGCCAGTCTTTTCATGGGCTTAGCTCCATTTACCCGCCCACTCACCATAGTCCTTAATTCGTTTATTGTTCAGAAATTTATCTATTCTTGCCTTAAAAACATTCAATGAGGAAGCTTCAGTTGCTTCACTGAGCAGGGAATTCCACAGATTCACAACCCTTTGTGTGAAGAAATTCTTCCTCAACTCAGTCCTAAATCTGCTTCCCCTTATTTTGAGGCCATGCCCCCTCATTCTAGTTTTACCACCAATGGAAACAACTTCCCTGCTTCTATCTTCTCTATTCCCTTCATAATCTTATATGCTTCTATAAGCTCTCACTCATTCTCCTGAATTCTAATGAGCATAGCTCTAGTCTACTTAGTCTCACCTCATAAGCCAATCCTCTCAACTTCATATCAACATAATTAGTCTCCTCTGTACCCTCTCCAATACCAGTACATCCAGTGTAAGGAGACCAAAATTGCACACAGTACTCCAGGGATGGCCTCACCAGCATATTATATAGCCGCAACATAATCTCACTTTTTTAAACTCCGTTCCTCTAGCAATGAAGGAAAAAAATCCTATTTGCCTTCTTAATTACCTGCTACACCTATAAACCAACCCCTTATGGTTCTTGCACTGGGACACATGCAGAGCAGCATGCTGCATTTTTTTACCATTTAAATAATAGTCCATTTTGCTGTTATTCCTACAAAAATGGATGACCTCACATTTATCAACATTGTAGACTTCTGCTAGACCCTCGACTATCTATATTTCTTTGCAGACTTCGAGCATCCTCTGCACACTTTGTTCTGCCACTCATCTTAGTTTCATCTGCGAATTTTAGCATACTACACTCGGTCCCCAACTTCAAATCATCTCTATAAATCGTAAACAAATGCAATCCCAACACTGGTCCCTACTAATAGCATACTACTAATCACTGATCGCCAACCAGTAAAATGATAAGCCAGTCTGGGACTGAGTTCTCCAGGCCTGTGACCGTCTCTCCCCACCTTCCTCAGCCCTCTGTCAGGAGTTGTACCCTCCAGCGCGGTTTTCTCCTGCTCCTCACTAACCCCTTGTGAAATAAGGAGTAAGATGGGAGTGCACCTTGAATAGTGCCAGCCTGGCAGTGCCAGCCTGGCACTGCCAAAGGGCAAATTGGCAGTGCCCGAGGGACACCTTGGCAGTAACAATGGTATTGGGTAGTGCCAAGAAGGCGGGGCCAGATGGGGGCAGGGCCTATTGAGATGGGGCTGACTGGGAGGTGATCAGTTGTGAGGGGAGCTGCTGCCATTCTGCCAGAGGATCACAGGGTGATGAAGAGAGGGTGATTAGGACTGGCCTTCTGGGAATGTGGGGGGGGGGTGGTGTTGGTTGGGGCTACAGCGAAGTATCAGGACTATTGGGCGGGGGAGACCGGCCTGCGGAGGCTGGGGGGAGGCGCACAATGGGACTGATCATCATGATCAGGGTAGAGTCGGGACTGTCGTCAGGGCAAACAGCAGGTTTGGCAGAGGCCAGGGCTAGTAACAGGGGCAGGGGAAGAGACATTGGGGCTGGTCAGGGGGATGGGGGTCTATGGTCGGGACTGTTTTGGGGGGGGGGGGGGGGGGGGGGGAGGACTGGAGATAGCAGGGCAGGGACAGGAAAATAGGGGCTGGCCTGGAGGTTTGGAAAGCTGGTGTTCAGGATGGTGAGGGGGGGTCCAAAAGGGCAGTGATGGGAGGGTTGTGGGGATGGCTGACACTACACTAGCCAGTGATCTGGAGGCTGGCAGTGGAGGGGTCATTGCGCATGCACTGACAGATTGGCGCATGCACAGTGGCCAACTCAGTGCCGCTCTACCGGCCTCTTGGGTGGGAATGGGCTCCCCCCCTACTTACCACAGTGAATCCAGCTAGGGCACTCTGTGATGTACAGACATTTGGAGATTCATTCTGGAAATCGTGCTGACAGGAACGGCAGGATTTACTCTCATTTTCCTGCATGTTAGGAACTTTGATATATTTTGGGAGAATCCTGGCCAAAGTCTACTTATATTAGACTTTCCTTTTTGAAATCCTCATACCAACTAATTTTATTCTATTTCAGTTCTCTGGTGCAGATCTACTAGTCAGTGTTGATGATGCAAGCATTGCTGCTGAGTGCCAAGGGTTCTGTTAATTGACCTTTATGTCATTTTTCAATCAGGACTTGTTAATCGTGGCTGCAGTAATGATGGGTTAACACAGCCCTCCCTTAAGACCAGTGAGCATAGGAGAATACAGGCTAAAGGAGGATACACCCTCTTTATACAATATTAAACTTAACAAATTCAAGTAAATTTATAAAGGTCTTAAGTCTTTCAGTATGTGAATGAATGGATGAGTAGGTGGGAAGTGAATGTGTGACTAAATAGATGAGTGAGTGGGTGTATGAGAGAACTGCTGTTCATGCTTGGGTGGGTGACTGTGTGGGTGGGGTGCCTGAATATGTGGGTATGTGTGTACATCGGAGATTGTGTGCATGAGTGTGTCAGTGAGTGTGTATGTGTGTGTGTGTGTGTGTGTGTATGGGTGGGTGAGGGATAGGTGACTATATGGGTATATGAGTGAATGTGTGAGTATGTAGGGTGCAAGTGAATGGGTGGGTGAATATATGGGAGAATGAATGTATGGGAAAGTGAGTGTGTGAAAGGGTGAGTGTGCGAGAGGGTGAGTGTGTTGGTAGATCAGTGTGTGGATGAGTAAGTGTGTAGGTGGGTGAGTGTTGGACAGTGAGTGGATGGTAATAGTGGAGGTTCAGAGGGACAGTAATCAGGGTGTGGATGGTAATAGTGGGGGGTTCACTACAGGGTGAGTGAGTATGTGGTAGATTGAGTGTGCTGGCAATGAGTATGCAGGTACATGAGTGTCTGGGTGAATGAGTGTATATGAGGGTGGTGAGTGCTTGAATGAGTGAATAGGACGATGAATATGTTGGAAGGTGAATGCATGTGAGGATGAAAATGTGGGTGCGTGAGAGTTTGAGTGGGTGAGTATGTGAGTGGGTGAGTATGTGGGTGAACAAGTGAGTGGGTGGGTATTGTATAGATCAGAGCAAATGTTGTCAAGCTAAAGCAGAATTGATATTGGCTACCAAGAAGAGAGAGTAGAGATTAAAGACTCAGTGGGTAAGTGGGTTAACATCTGCTGTTAGTTGGGTGGAAGTTATTAAAGTCAGATAGGGTAGTAGTTTGATGAAGGGATAGTTGGGTTGGATTGGCGGCTTTCAGGATGGAGGTGGTCTATGAGGGGATAACTAGGTCAATGATGAGATAGAGTTAGTTGGACAGGGCGAAAAGCACAAATTGCATTGTCGGTACTGATGCTCAATTGAGTTACTGTGGCTAATCAATGGCTCAGATCAGGTATTAGCTAGCAAATTATGCAGCTACAGAAGTTTACAGGTGAGTCCTATGTATCTAGAATAAGTCTTTGACCTGGAGCTCAATGTCTGAAACATTAGAAGAATATCTTGGGCAACGGAAACCAGTAAAAAGTTCTTTCTGTGTTTACCCCAGTCCAATGCCAGCATCTCTACATCTACAACAAAAACCACGCCATTGGAGATTTAAACTCCTCGAGTCAATTTCAGCACATGCATGTGGGCCAGAACATGGACACGCATCAGAATATGTATGTACATCAGGATATACATGTGGCCTTGTTTGTCTTCCATGGGGTTCCCTAACTATCTCCAACTTATGAGTCATATCTGATGACCCAGATACTAGAAGATTTGGCCCTAAATATTTTTCATTCATGTTTTTGAGAAAGTGCTTGATTATCTTTCCTACCATTGATATTAAGCTAATTGGCCTGTAGTTCACTGCACGTGTCCTAGCTTCCTTTTTTAAATACAGGAATTACATTAAATGTCCCAGCTGATAACAAAATCTGTGCTGTAAATATGTATGGTACAATTATCTGTCCCCTTGCCATGTTAAATACCTGCATAGCTTTCTGATTTCACAAGGGAGTTATGTAGAATTCCCTTTGTGATGACAATAGTGAGAATGAGTGGGGATGTGGATTTTCTCTCTGACTGAATTCCCATGGGGCAGAGAGCACCATCACTTACACATACATAGAAGTACAAACACGTCCCTAGCAACCAGGAGATTTTTTTTAAATTTACAAACTGGCTCCGTCAATATCCAGTTAGAATTTAATCTTTCATGCAGGTGTTTATTTTTATTCATTGACAGGATGTGAACAATGCTTGTAATGCCAGCATCCTTAGTTTCCCTTGAACAAGTGGAGGTGGTTGTGAACACACTTTTAAACTATTATCGGGCAGCTTGCTTGACTATTTCAGAGGACAGTTAACAACGGATCACATTGTTATGGGTCTACAGTTAAATATGGGCCATGCCAGGTAAAGACAGTAGATTTTCTGACTATTAGATATTTGTAAATCAAATGGAATTTTTACAACAACCTCACGGTATCATATTACTGTTACAAACACTGGGGGTGTTGGATGGATGGAGGTGGGGAGGGTTGGGGAGCGGACATTATTGGGCTGGACTGGAAACATCCAGGAGGTCAGCAACTGGGGGGTGGGGAGAATTGGAGGGGCAGGCATAGAGAGGGGTTGTTGCAGGGCTGGCCAGAGATTGGGATGCCAGCAATGCAGGGTTACTGTGCATGCATCAATCTCAGGGCTGACATTTCAGCACATGCACAATGGCCCATTCAGTGCTATACTATCAGCCTCTGGGGGGGAATGGGCACCACCTTCATAGATTCAACGTGAATCTCGCTAGGGCACTCTGCAATACTCAGAGTGTGGGGGGATTCATTTTGAAAATCTCGCTAAAGAAACCAACGGGATTTACTCCAGTTTTTACCCAAATTCAGCATGTAGAATTTTTTTGTGAGAATCCTGAGATTCAGACACTAGCTGAATGGAGCTTGGTAATGTCTAGTTGAACGGATCTTTGTAAATGGTATGCCCCCTGATGCAGAATCTCCAATGCTGTTGCCCACAGTGTCTGTTCATGTTCATTTATGAGGTGTGAATCATCAAGTGAAAACCAAACTATTGGTTTAAGTGGAACCACCGAAGTGCAACAGCTTGGTGCATGGCTATATATTCTATGACAGTTCACCCCCACAATTAATAGATGTACTACTAATTGCCCTGTGACTCTTGCTGTCTATTGGAAGACAGAAAAAAAAGTATTTGAATTAGTTGTGGCAAAGATGCAGGCCAGAATTCTCTAGCCATTCACTCCCCGCCACCACTGCAGGCAAGGACGGAGAATTTGGCACTCAGCCAAGTCTCTGCTCAAGACAGCGGGACGAGAAAATCCTGCGGGTGTGAATGGCCAGAAAATCTTGCCCACAATCTTTACAATCCACATAGTCAGTCTGTTCAAAATTAATGATAATAAGTTACTGTGCCCAAGTCAGAGGTATCTGAAATTGTCACCCATTATCTGCGAGCTGCCTCTCTCTACATCTTTTATTGAGAAGGGAATTAGCACAAATGGATCTTCTTCTTCTGTATCTGTAAGCTGAGTTCTTTATGATGGGCCATGTCCACTCCTCTCCTTTTGCTTTGTATTTTTTCTTCTACTGGAGCCCTTTTTGTTTTCCTTGTAGAGAAAGATGGTGTAGTGGTGGTGACCATTTAATAGGTCCAAAATGTGGTTTGTGTATCTTCTTGTATTCTTCTTTCCACGCTGCCAATTGTGCCTTTGTGCCTTTGTGCCTTGTGTTGGTGTGGGAAGCTACAAGCTTCACTCCCATCCTTCCCCACTTCATTTTGAAGAAAATTCCACTGACTGGCATGATTGAGTAAGAAGTGAGACTGCAACTTTCCCAAGTCCCAGTTCATGATATAGGCATGAAAATTCCACCCATAGGCCGGAATTTTACTACCCCACAGGCACAGGAATCAGAGTGGACAAGAGCCAGACAATGGAAAGGACTGTTGACCTTAGGCGGGAATTTAATGTTACTGAATGAGTGAGGCCATAAAATCCCATTCATTAACACCATTCCTCACTCTATTGATGCTGACAGATATTTCTAATTTTCACTCCTCCATCTCTTATTGATCTCACTCTGGAATTGGGTAAAAACGTTCTTCTGAATGCATTTGAAGAAGTTTGTGTCCTCTCTGCCTTTTCCATCAATTTTATCTCAGCTAATACTTGGCTAGTTAAATTCTCACTCTTCCTACGCAATTTTTTCTGCACATCTCAGCAATTTGCTGACAAACATACTTTTCAATCTCCCACTGACTGTTTTAGACTATAGTATATGTTCCAGTAATGTGATTGCTCCTTTTTATTCTTCAGTTCAATCGACATTGCCAGAATTTTTCAGATCATTAAAATATAAAATGTATTTCAAATGCCACATCTAAGTTCATGTGTCACACTCAGAAAGAAAGTGCAAAAGAACAAATGTTATCAGAAATCAGAATTATAAGCAATCTTATCGTAACAAAGACCCTTAGTTGTGGTATTTTGACACTAAATTCCCAGTTATCACTGCCTTAGAATTCTACTCATCTCACAAGATGCTCATCTCAAAATCCTGCCAGTCTTTAACCACATCACATTTTGCTGATAGTGCAAATATCTCGTACCCCAACCTTGGTTTTTCTCAGTCATTTCCCCATAGGCTGTTTCATTTTATTTTGGGTGCCTAATCTGGATTTTTTTGTACAACTGGTGAGAAAATCTATATTACGTAGCTGTAAATGCAAGTGCTGGCATAAATTTAAATTCCCTGGCTGATTCTCGCGGGCCATCGTTTTGACTGGTGTGGAAAATCGTGGCAGGTCACGATCTTATGTGCTCTCACAGTGACCTTGAGTTCAGGTTTTTTAAATGCCTGCATCAATTCTGAATTTCTCATGAGTTTGAGATTGTCAGTGAGGTAGTGACTTCCTTAAACCTATGTGAAACCATAGGCCAGAATTTCACTGTCCCTCCCACCATGGGAATTGGGCTGGGCGAGGCATGGACCATGGGAAGTTCTGCTGAACTCGGACAGTACCTTACAGTCTCAGGACGAGCAAGATCATAAAATCCCACCCATGAAGTCAGTCAGTTTGCGAAGCTTAGGGAAACTGGTTGTGGAGTCAGGAATCTTTTGACAGGTAAGTTTAAAACGTTGCTAAATTCAAATGTCATTACTAGATGCTATGTGATAAGTATGTTTTTAATTAAATTGTTGATCATAGGGTCTTGTCCTTAAAAGATAAGTGGCTATTAAATTGAGCAGCATTGTGTAAGTGTTCAGATGCAATAGAGTTCTTCATTCGTCAAAGGGTTCTTACATGTTCAACAATTTTGAAAATTATTTTTAATGTGTTATCTGTTATTTGATTTTCGAGTGATGTCAAGTCCAACCTTCTGTTAAGCCTTTGAAAAAAAATTGAAAAGGTTCCTGACTTTTTGATTCAAAATACATCAGTTGAGCATTTGAAAAGAAAATAAAGTTGATAGCCAACTTTTTAGTCAACATTAATGGCCCTATTTGACAAAATTTCGCTTAAGAGGTTATAGTGCAAGATTAAAGTGTATGGGATTGGGGGAAGTGTATTGAATGGATAAAAAATTGGTTGGCAGAAAGGAAACAAAAAGTAGGAACTAATGGGTCCCTTTCAATTTGGCAAGCAGTAACCAGCGGGGTGCCACAGGGATGGGTGCTGGGATCCCAGCTATTCACAATATATATTAACAACTTAGATGAGGAAACAAAATGTAACATCCAAAGTTTGCAGATGATACCCATTGGGTGGAAGGGTGAACTGTGACAAGGATGCAGAGATCCTTCAGAATGATCTGGACAGTTCGGATGAGTGAACAAACCAATGGCAAATGCAATATAATTTGGATAAATGATTATTCACTTTGGAAGCAAAAATAAGGTGGCAGATTACTATTTGAATGGCTGTAAATTGGGAGAGGGGCGTGTGCAACAGGACCTGGATGTCCTTGTTCATCATTTGCTGAAGGTAAGCATGCAGGTGCAGCAGGTGGTAAAGAAAGCAAATGGCATGTTGGCTTTCATTGCGAGAGGTTTCAGTACAGGAGCAGGAATGTGTTGTTGCAATTATACTTGAGGAAGTGCAGCAAAGGTTTATCAGGCTGATTCCAGTAAGAGGAGAGATTGACTAAGTTAGGATTGTTTTTGCAAGAGTTCAAATGAATGATGGGAGATCTCATAGAAACTTATAAAATTCTAATGGGACTGGACAGGATAGATGCAGATAGGATGTTCCCAATAGTGGGGGAAGTCCAGAACAAGGAGTTATAGATGAATATTTCGGGTAGACATTTAGGACAGAGATGAGGAGACATTTCTTCATATAAAGAGTGGTGACCCTATGGAATTCATTAGCATAGCAACTAATTGATGCCAAAACAATGAATGTATTCAAGAGGCGGCTGGATATAGTACTCGGAGTGAATGGGATCAAAGATTATGGGGAGAAAGCAGGATTAGGCTATTGAGCTGGATGATCAGCCATGATCGTAATGAATAGCAGAGCAGGCTCAAAGGGCCAAATGGTCTCCTCCTTCTCCTATCTTCTATGTTTCAATGTTTCTATTTTGTTCCTCTCTTGGGAGTTTATTTTTAAAGCCACGCAATGAAATCTCATTATAAATACGTAGAATACATGCAGTGCAGAAGGAGGCCATTCAGCCCATCAAACTTACATCAACTCTCCGTGAGCGCATCTTACCTAGGTTATATCCCTCTAATTCCATGTATTTACCCTGCTAATCTCGATAACATACACATCTTGGGTCACCAGGGAGCAATTTAGCATGGTCAATTGACTGAACCTGCACATCCTTGGACATTGGGAGCTCTGACGAACAGTCATCCAGACTCGAAAGTTTGTCTCTCTCCATAGGTGCTGTCAGACCTGCTGAGGTTTTTCTAGCATTTTCTGTTTTTATTTCATTTTGTTTCTGCCAAATGACTAACCATCCTGCAGTTTCTTCTTTCTATTTGAGCTTTAACTGAAATGGTTCCCACAGTGTTTCTACTTGCTCTTGAGAAGCAATACCCTGCAGCATGTTAGCTTGAAGATAAGTCAGATGATTAAATTTACTTCAATAGCATCCATACTTTAAGTATACTGCAGTAAAGAGAGGATAGCATGGGGCAAGGTGTGGACGGGATGAAGACCTATTGGGATAATTTTTATATTCGGTAATAATGTAACGCTAGTGATATTGATTCATCTACTCTGGTCTTCAGTTTACTGATAAAACTGAAAGTTGGAAAAGAAGTGTCAAGTGCCTGTTGATTGTATGCAGGGTTCCACAAAATAAAACAGTAAATTCAGAAAAGGACCACAGTATAACTGATCAGGAATGTGCTTCATGCATGTGGGAGGCATGGTGGTATATTGGTTAGCATTGTTGCTTCACAGCACCAGAGACCCAGTTTCAATTCCACCCTCAGGTCACTGTGTCGAGTTTGGGCTCTCTCCATCTTGTCTATATAGGTTTCCTCCAGGTGCTTCAATTCCCTCCCAAAGTCCAAAAATATGTGGATTGGGTGAATTGGCCATTCTAAATTGCCCCTTAGTGTCAGATAAATTATGTCAATACATGGGGATGCAAGGATAGTGCCTGGGTGGGATTGCTGTCAGTGGAGGCTCGATGGGCCAAATGGCCTCTTCCTGTAGGGATTCTATGTGCAGTGGAGAAATAATTGGAATTTGGCATTTGGCTCTTTTTCTTCCCAACTCCATTACATTTCCTCAGCCCTGCCTATGACTCGCAGTGATCCCCCTTAGCTTAAGAAACCCTGTCTCAAGTGTTCTCTGAGCATTCTCTGAACTTGGGTTCCCAGCACTGTGAGGCAGCAGTGATAACCACTCTGCCACTGTGCCACCGACATGACAATTGAATATTTATGACAATAATGAAAGAGAAAATAAAATACTATTGGTACAACACACCCACCATTAGATAAAGCTTTTGCTAACTATAACTGACAAAATAAGCAGCGAGAGCAACAGTAGGGGAAACAATAGTTAAATTATAAGGAAAGTCTCCATTTCCACTGGACAGAAGATCAATTAATTGTGGTCTTTGGGTAAATAGCAGATTGCAGACGCAACACAATTCTCCACTGGTTCCCCTGAGGCAGAAAATGGGCATTTGTCATCTCCTTTTTGGTTCAAAAATATCTTTAATTTCTGTATTTTCAAACCATTTAAACTAAATGTTATTATTGGTTATGTAAAGGCTGTGAACTAAAGTTGAAGTGTTCAGCACTTTCTATTCAGGTAAACTGCCAATAATCTGTTCCCAACAGTGTTCTTGAATAAAGAAGCTTCTCTTTGATCACGGGTGTGCTTTGTGTCCTTCAAAATGCCAAGTAACCTGTCTGAAATAATATTGTTCCAGCTCCGTGGATATGCAGTTTGAACTCAATGTTAACAGCTGTGAAATAATGATTCAAGATTGGCAATTATCTGAGATGTGGCAAGCAGTGATTACCTGAAATGTTTATCATTATTGCAAAACAAAATAATGGCATGGCCCTGATGTTAACTTGAACACAGCTTCAGAATAGTGGGATGGAATTGTGTGTGGAAGCATGGAAATCAAATTAGTGATCATAGCTGAATTGAAAACAATAAATCTTAACTTTCAGATTTGTGTCCCCAGCTATGCTACCCATTCATTCATATTGCCTGGTGCTAAATATTATGCAATCATCTGCAAACATCTCCACTTCTAGCATGAAGACGGAGAGAAAGTCGTTGAAGAAACTGCTGGAGATGGTTAAGCCTAGGGCACTACACTGAGGAACTCCTGCAGCAATATCCAGGTACTGGGATGATTGACTTCCAACAACCATAGTCTTTGTTTTATGTATGAAACCAATGGAGAGTTCTCCCCTGATTTCCCCTGAAAAACTGGGCTTCAGTTTTTCTTCCCCAGGTGCCTTGATACTACATTCATTCAACTGCTGCCTTGATGTGAACCTCACCTCACACCATAATTCGACCAAGGCCATGATGAGGTCAGCATGTGAGTGATCCTGGCAGAACACAAATGAAACATCATTGAGTAGGTTATTGGTGTGCAAGTGCTGCTTAATAACACTGTCAAGGACACCTTCCATTACTTCGTTGATCATCAAGAATCATCTAATGAGGCAATAATTGGCCAGGTTGGATTTTTTCTGCTTATTCTGAACAGGACATGTCATACATCAGAAAGCTGGAAGATCTCCTCCCACCCCACCCCACTATGGACATTGGGTCACCCCCATCATTAGTGGCACGTTTTCCCCTCACCTCAGGGCACCTGGACCTTCCAATGAGTTCCCAGGTGGATCCGCTACGCTTCCTCCTCTACATAATTCCACCAACCACCCCCCCCCTCCAACAAACTGACAAAGCTCTTGTGTATCCCCATTTTTCATAGCTCCTTCCTTGCAAAATTCCCCTTGCCTGTCCATTCCCCTTTGCAGAGCTCCACCCTTCATATCCATCCCTCCATCACTCAGGCCCCACTCCATACAGGTCCCAAAGTGCCAGGTAGACACTGCCAGGGTGTCAGGTAGGCACTTCCAGAGTGCCAATTATTCACTGCCAGGCTGCCAGTTAGGCACTGCCAGGCTGGGAGTGCCCAGTGGACACTGCCTAACCATGCCTCCAACTACCCAGGGGCTTTAATGTTTTCCGATCTCCCTGGCATGACCATGGTGCTACTGCAGGGCAAAAGTGATTCTCATCAGTGAGACATCTTGCTAGCAAGGGGGTAAGCATCTGGGAGGCTGGAAGCAGCCATGCTGGACTCAGTAACTACATGTTAATACAGTCAATCCTATGTTAATTAGCTTTGTGCCCTTTCTGGGCATGTAGCTAATTTCATGCTGGCAAAATAAAGCTAGGAAGACACCAAATTGGTACGTGCACGGCATGAATGTGACCGCTGTCTCCCCCACTTACCACACTGATCAACTGGTGTGACTGTGGGTAAAAGCGTACTCATTGAGTATGATTATTGGGGTTGTTTGGAAGGATCCAGCCACACTCAAACTGATCATGTGATGAAATGAGCTTAACAGGCATATTGTTCAATCTGAAATGAATTATTTTAGAGTGTGTTGATGAGGTTGTACTCAAAATAGAGGCTGTAGCATTCAATACCCTCTCGACAACAAATTTGATGCAATAGGTAGTGGCTTAGAGAAAAAGATGATTAACAAAATTGTGGAGCATAAAATTTGAGGGTTATGACAAAAAGTTCACAGAAGAAATATTTACCATTGAGAAAAACAACTGAGAATTGACATTATTCCCATCCTTAAGTAGCAAGAGGCATAAATCATGTACATGCTTCCAAAAGGTTATTTAACTCAGACTGATCATACAATGACAGCCTAGAAAGGATGAACCAGTTGTTAACATGTTTGTATCAAATGAGTTTGTTCGCAATTTTAATAATGAGCTGGAGTGTTTTATGTTGAATGACTCATTCTCTCAGCCGAGCTTAATAACAGTGTACAACGGAATGTACAGAACTAAAATGTACACGGACACAAAATGAATTACATTCAAACATTACAAGAAATGAGAATGTACTTACCCTGACAGACCAGTGAATATGGGAAATAAACTTCTAGAAAAATCAATAGATATATGACTGTCCATTACTGTGAAAATCAAATAAGAATGTTCAATTTAACCAGCCATTTCTCTTTGCGTGTAGCTTTAAATAACTGAAAAGGTTTCTATGCATTATAATGTCTATCTATATATTATAGCAAACCTACTGCATCAAGGACTCCAGTACATAATACTAGGAAAAGGACTTCAGGCTTCCTTTATGATTTGGTTACCAAATACTAACTTTCAAGTTTGGGTGTGCAGTCAATGTCTTTTGTTCCTGTGAAAAATCTATTTACTCCATTAAGCCTATTATAATCATACATCTCAACTGGCTCCTTCCCATCTCTTCCATGAGATTTTATTTCCATTGCTTCCATGGATCCTTCTGGCTTCTTCTGACCAACTGTAACCGACCTCTAACCTCGAATTTCCCTTTACCTCTGCCTCACCCCAGCCTCTAACCTGCCTTTTATCTCTGAAACCCTCCCCTCCCTTCCTCTGACCTCCTGATTTTCATTAATTTTCCAACATCTTTCTGATTTTCCCCACTGTATCCTCTACTTCTGCTGCCCCTCCACCTCTCTCTCCCATGACTCTGTCACCTGATTTCTTCAAACCCCCAGTCGGAATCATACAACACTTACAAAAAGAGAGCCCAAGTGTGATATTCGCCAATAGGAGGAGAGAGTGGAGTCTATTTTTGCCAGGAAGCTGGCTGCTAAGCTCTAGAGGCACCATTGCGCAGTATACTGCTGATCAACCAGCAGGATGAGCCAGTAAGATCACCTCCTAGATGTTATAAAGTGGAATACAGAATAATATCTTTCTCTGGTCACTAATTTTATTAAAATGATAATGTGCAAAAATAATATTATGTTCCTGGCAAACTAATTGTCACTGCCCAGTGTTGCTAGCGAAAAGTAAGATAAATAAAACAAGCTTTCTGCTTCTTAAACCTTGGTAAGTAACAAAAATGAATGGCTCAAGAAGAATTGTGGGCCAGTTGATTTAACATCTATGATAGGAAACAACTTGGAAAGTTTAATACAAGATGAAATAACTAAACAACTGCATACAAGATCATTAGAAACAGTCAGTGCTGATTTCAAAGTGGAAGATTGTGCTTGACATCTGAAAATATACAATGAAAACAGAAAGTATTGGAGAATTTAGCAGGTCCAGCAACCAAGTAGAATTAGTGGGTTTGCTTTTCCAGTCCCATCTGCGTCAGGATTGGAAATTCTCACCCAAAGTCAATGGACCCTTATCTGGTCCGTGAAATTTCCCATCCCACCTGAGATAATTCCTGCTGCAGGTAGGAGTGGAAAATCCTGCCCAACATTTCAAGTCCAATATGACTCTTTGTCAGAGGTGATACATTTTGATTAGAAACTATGGGGGTGATTCACCTGGCCCACTGTGCTGCTCCAGCCGGAAATCAGTGTGGAGCTAAATAAAATAATTAAATTAAAATGTAAATCTTATTAGCAGGCCCAGGACTGAAATATCAGGGCATGCTAACCTTATCTCTCTCTCTCTCTCTCTCTCTCTTCCCCCCCACCACCACCACCACCACCCTCCACACACCACTCCCAACACCAGCGAGGAGTGTTTCACTCCAGCATGGTTTACAATAGCTCCCACTAACAGGGAGTTGGTGGCATATCTCCGCTGGAGTGAAGTGGGGGGGCAATTGGGGCACCCCAGCAGATCGGGGGTAAGGGTGTTGACTCTGGGCCATGCCAGCCTGGCAGTACCAGCCTGGCTTCCTGGTAATGCCCAAGGGGCAAAGTGGGAAAACCTAGAGGGCACTTTGTTACTACCCACTGGGCATTGCACAATGCCGAGGGAGTGGGGCCAGAAGGACAGGATCTATTTGAGGGACAGAGCATATGGGTGGGGGGACATCAGTAGGGGTGAGGTGTTCCCCTGCCACTCTGCATTTGGGATCAATGGCATAGGGAGGCTGGACAACGATTGGATTGAGCCATCAGACTGGATGCTGGATGGCCCAAACTGTAGCGCATGGGTGGGGTGGGAGTGGTGTTGGGACTGCCAGCAGAGTGGAGATTGAGAGATTGGGACATCAGAACTGCTCTGGGTTGTGAAGGTGGGGGGGCGGGGGTGGCAGTGTGGCAGTGGGGAGTTGGGGAGGTGGCATAGGGACTGGCCCAGAGATGTCCAGAAGCTAGCAACTGGGGCTTGGGGGAATTGGAGAGGCAACAATGTGGGATTGCAGGGTTGGCCAGCAATCAGGGGGGCGGCAGTACAGGTTACTGCATGTGTACCATTCTGACACTGTGAATACAGAGTGGCCTGTTCAATGTGATGCTGCTACCCCTAAATATTTATTGTGATTCATGCTGGGGAACTCTATGATGATGTAGAGATGCTGGCGTTGGACTGGGATAAACTCAGTAAGAGTCTGGCAACCCCAATTTTAAACCCAACAGATTTATTTGATAGTAAATCTACAAGCTTTCAACTGTTGTCTTCGTCAGGCAAATGTAGTCAGGCAAACTGCATTTGCCTAACGAAGACAAAAGTCGAAAGCTTGCAGATTTACTATCAAATAAATCGTTTGGATTTAAAATTGGTGTTGCCAGACTCTTACTGAACTCTATGATGCACAGGGTGAGGGAGATGCATTTTGAAAAAAACCCACAAAAAAACCCAACAGGATTTATTCCAAATTTTACACAAATTTCACACTTACAATCTTTTTGGGAGAATTCCGGCCTATATGTATGAATAATGGGTGATTTATCCAGGTGGGATTCTCTGCTCTTGTTCGCCTCGCCCTGACTGTCATTGAGAATAAAGATTTTGGCCCTCAGCCAAAACTCCCTTCACTGTAGCACTGAATCCCAGCCATGGGCGAGATTGGAGGCTTCCAGCCCTAATCTGGAACAGGGTTTAGGGAAATCAGATTCACAAGATTTTAAAAGCAACAGTTCATGTACTATGAAAGATCAAATGGAATCATGGCAGGGCCAGATGCAGAGAAATGGAGCTGGGAATTATCAGATTGGTCAACTCTTAAATGCTGACTTTTGCTTCCATAATAGAGAGGTGTATGATAAGTGATTTATTTTGTTTTGTCTACAACATTGGCAAATGTTCGAATTACCTTCACTGATTTCTCCATAAGAGGCACAAATATGAAAATAGAAAGGGAATGGTGAATTCATCTAAAGCTTTAAGTAGATCAGGAGTGAAATATTGTGCAACAAGGATTGAGGGATTTGCACAGTGTGAGGAGGATTGCCAAAGGATAAGTGGGATGTAGATAAACAGGAGAAATGAACGGAGAAATGGTGGATAGAATTTAATCCAAACAAATGTGAGGTGATGCATTTTAGAAGAGACAAGTTGACAGTGAATGGCAAAACACTTAGAAGTATTTACATACAGAAGAATCTAGCTGTTGCAGGTCCACAGTTCCCTGAAAGTGGTCACACATATGAATAAAGGGGTCAAGAAGGAATCTGACATGCTTGTCTTCATCAGTCGAGACACAGAGTACAAAAATTGGCAAGTCATGTTGTGGCTGTATAGAACTTTAATTAGGCCACATTTGGAATATTGCGTACAGTTCTGAAGGAATTGGAGGCGCTAAAGAAAAGTTTTAGCACAATGTTGTTTCATTGAAGGTAATAGTGATGAGCAATGGGCAGCATCATATTCCCATATCTGGTGCCAAACTGCGGTGCCTGTTTGGGTACACTTTAGAATGGCCAATGTACCTAAGCTCACGCAGACACAGGGAGAATACGCGGACTCCACACTGACAGTCACCCCAAGATGGGAATTGAACCCAGGTACCTGGCCCTGTGAGACACTGTGCCACCCATAAAAATCATCACAGCATTTACAAACAGTTTAAATATGTTGTTGAGGAATATGTGAGGGTTTTTGTGAGGAGACAAATATTAGAATATTTGGGAACTATTCTTTGTATGAAGGACAAACAGCAGGGCTGACTTGTTTTGTGGAAGTTTATTTAGAAGAATGGCATGGTGACAGGATGAATTGAAATTAAATTCAGGCCCAGGTTGCCAACAGGTATTTAATGAACAAGAAGATTTGAAATTGCCACCACAGCAGGTACTGAAATGGATGCAAGAACTTTGAAAATGAAAGCAGTGCAGTTGCCTGAGTCCTATCCAGCAACCTGACACAAGCTCCTTTCCATTCTTTAAATTGTCATTCCAATTAATACCATGCAGAACATTTGCACCTGGAGTTTTTAATTCTCCGTAAAGAAAACCAACATAGGCCACAACCAATGAAAATAGGGACCTGCAAGCCATAAACAGCCAAATAGAAAGGGGCTACCATTGAGCGAAATGTGATTTTAAAAAAATCTTCATTTTGATCTGAGGTGCTATATCTCAGGCTTGAGCATCAGCATAAAGGTCATTGGGTCAGTTTTGGGAATTTGAAACTTTGGGGTGTCTGAAAGAAAAAGTCAAGATTTGGATCATGGAAATAAGTGTCAAGTAATTCTGGAGACTCATCTTTTAGCTCTCTCTAGCATGTATGGAAGCCAGACAGAGAAGATGAATCAGGTGAGGAATGGACAACGTACAGCCTACTTTTCAGGTGTCATGCAATCTCCCAAATAACCCAGAACAGCAGGTGAGAAGCAGGCACACTCACTGTTTTGGGGCAATCTGACCCAAAGAACAATTAAAGGAAAGGTTTAAAACTCAATGTAATCACCACTGATCTCAGACAACTGGGCCCCCATAATCTTTTTCCTGAATCCTTAGTACCAACTCCTGGATCTCTGGATCTCCCTCCTGCTGCACTGGAACTTGGACCGTGAGCCACAATTTCAGCTTCACTGTGATGCACTCTGAGGTAGAGATGCTGGCGTTGGACTGGGGTAAACTCAGTAAGAATCTGGCAACACCAATTTTAAATCCAACCAATTTATTTGATAGTAAATCTGTGAGCTTTTGACTTTTTTGTCTTCGTCAGGCAAATGCCTCTGAGGCTGAGTACTCAGAGCACCTCAGACCTCACAATTTCTGTCGGGTGGAATAACAATGCACTAGGTGGGGCGCACCCAAAAATTGGCATTACTAAATTTAATCCCACCATGACACAAAAAGACAAAGGAAACAAAAGCTAATTCAGTTTTGTTCTTGAGTTGTACCACAAGAGAGAAATAACAGAAAAACTAACTTCAATGATTTCCTTCTGCAGTTTTAACCATTCAAGCAAAAATAATGGCTGGGATTTTCTGCCCCCACTGTAGTGGGATCCATCATGGGAGACTTGATGGTTCACCCAAAATTCTGTTGACTTTTGGCAGGACTGGACAACCTCAGCAGTGAACATAGCTGCAAAATCCCTCCCAATGTGAATCAGCACAGTGTAAGCCGACTATTTTAATTTGCATTCTTCTGGTCTTTCAGAATGCCTCAAGCATGGTATAAACAGGTTCAGAACTGATGAGCCAACTTGCTATTTAAATCATAAGTTATTTCACTGATTATATAATCATGAAAATGTATTGTGCACAGGATGAATGATTGTTAAATAACTGGAGCTGGCAATCAGAAGTGCACATTCATTTAACATGGCACAGACATCTAATTCATTCAGAGAATGCATATGTTGCTTTTATTACCTCACTCCGGATGCCACCTTCTCAAGTTTGCAAAGATTGTATTTTATGATGATTTTATGCAACGGATTCTCTTGTCACTTTGACAGATGGGTAGGTGTTAAGCACAAAGATGGATTTTTCATTACTCAAGTTGATGTCGTCTCATAGGAATATTAAGCCCAAATCTTGCTTTTCAGATCTGATAGTAAATATTATACAAGAGGACACTATGAGAGGGAAGACTGAAGTCACTGGTTTGTAGCATGCTCACTTGCCTTGGATGGACCAAGGATTCAATTCAGTTCTCTCTATTCCTCTAACATAAAGATTGCATCATCAGAGACTTGTCCATTTGCAGTTGTTTCTTCGATTATAGTGGGATCCAATTAGCAGACTCTGAGATTCACTTTCACAGTGTCTTTGCATCTGAGTTTAGGATGTCCTATGGTATGGGTTCTCATGTTCAGTTGGGTGCTGAGTATTTACTGCTGTTGGTATTTGAGGACCCTCCATGTGTAGGGGAGGGGATGGTCTAGTGATATTATCGCTAGACAATTAATTCAGAAAATTAGCTAATGTCATGGGGAGCCGGGTTTGAATTCTGCCATGATGAAATTTGAATTCAATTTTTAAAAATCTGAAATTAAGAATCTGCTGATCAAAATGAAACCATTGTCAATTGCTGGAAGAACCCACCTAGTTCATTACTGTCCTTTAGAGAAGGAAATCTACCATCTTTACCTGGTCTGGCCTACGTGTGACTCCAGAGTCATTGCAATAAATGTTGGCAAGCTAGCGACACCTATGTCCTACGAATGAATGAATAGATCCACATGACCAAGACATTGAAATTGAGTTCTGATGAGCAGGCTCTTAATGCAAGGTATATAATACATTGCAAGCACTTCTATGTTAGGGATTTTGTCCTGCTACTTGATGTTGCAGATAAGCAGCAAAGATAGAATACATGTAGTTGCTCTGTGTGTCACCAGTGCGCTGTCTATGCCTCACAGCCATAAAGATGTACATTAAGAGCCAATGGCCAATAGACTTTGCTCTTTGTTTTGAAAAATGCTCTCTCCAAAGTTGTTCGCCGAGCCTGCTGAGCTTGGTTTTATTAGACAATGGATAATCCCCATCATCCAAAGTAGTGTTGCTGTAGAGGACACTCTCAAGAAACAGAACTTCTGATCAGAGCTGAGGAATGTGTCGTTAATTGTGTTTCTGAGGTCATGGTGTTTGTGGTCAGGAACTGCTTGGTACATAATTTCCATTTTTTTTTTCAGGCTTATTGTTAGGCTGAAACATTCTGAGTGCTGGGCAGAGAATAAACAGAAAGATGGGTATCCTGCAGAGTGTTTGCTGGAAGTATATTGGCAAATAAAAGTTCACTTATTAGCTGTTCTGTGATTTTTGTAGACAGCTTTGAGCCTTTGCAAATTGAAGAGTTTGCAGTCTGCCCAGAACAGAACGTCTTCTTCTATGTTCAGATTGTTGAGTATATCCAAGAAAATGTCCAAAAATAAATGGCAAACAGAACTGGAGCCATTATACAGCTTTGTTTGGTTACAGGAACAGCATCTGACTAGGCATCATTCTGCCTCTGACTGGCTATCGTGAAATGAGCAGATGATCCTGATAATCTTTTAAAGGTAGCCATATTTGTCCAGCGCCATCCATAATCCTTCATGGTTTACAGTGTCATAGTCTTAGATTGGTCAACAAACATCATGTAGATGTTCTTGATTTGCTCCTGCAAATTTTCTTAAATTTGATACATTTCAAAGATCATGTCAAACATTTCTTGTTCAACATGAAATGCACATTGCAATTCCAGACAGAACCGAGTCTGTAAGCTGAGCGGCAATCCTGTTGAGAGTAACTTTTGAGAGTAACTCTCCGCTGTGGAGAGATGTGAAGTAACATAATGACGGTCAAGATGGGCATCCTTATATTTGGATACAGTGCCCTGATGTCAAATTAAGCAGAAGAAGCTACTGTGTTTCCTAAACATGTGAACTCCTCTTTACTTGAATACTTCAGTTGGAATGCCATGAGCCGTCAGAGCTGGACAGATTGCTGCTTTATGGTCTAGGTAACTTTGGCTACGGGATAAACATGTCCAGAACACAATGCCTGTTAATTAGAAGCTGATCATTTTCAGCTGAGGGGACAGGTGTTGTCCCATTAGTTTTAGGATCTTAACAGCTCAAGGATCTTCATACAGAGCCTGCATGAAGCCTTGTTCTGCTGATGTGGGTTCTTCATTTCTCTTAACTTGGCCTGCAGTGTATTTTATCTCACGGTGTGTGGCTTTTTCTGCTCATGGTCTTTTGTCACATATACAAAGTCTGTGAGCATTGTATACATCATGCAGTAACTTGACCACTTTTTGGTTTGCTTGATAAATTCAAGGCCTTTAGATGCCACGCTATGAGTGACATCCCTTAACTTCTTCCAAGAATCTTAAATGTCTGTGTTATCATCTGGGCCATTTTCACGGCTACTTGCTGTGTTCCAGTTTCTTTCCTCTGAGACATTTAGAACACCAGCACACCACAATTTGGAGCAGGGTAGTTGGCCCCTTCACTATTCAATAAGATCTTTGCTGATCTCACTATGGTCTCAAGTCTGCTTTCCTGTCTGCCCCCAATAACTCTTGATTCCCTTGCCATTCAAGGGTCTATCTAACTCGGCCTTGAATGTATTCAATGGCCCAGCCTCCACTATTCTCTGAGGAAGAAAATTCCACAGGCTAACAACCTTCAGGATAAGTATGTGAAGCTTTTTGTGTGGTATGACCCTTTGTCATACAGTCTTGGGTGTTACCTTCAAAGACCTGATGCCTCTGACATACCAATGGCCTGACCAGCATTTAATACCTTTTAAGCAGTGGGTAGAGAGCATGTCCTTGAAGTTTTTCTGCCTTACAATAACATAGTTGAACATGTGTCAGTATTTAGTTTTGGGGTACATCTATGTTGTTTTCAGCACATCAACTGGAAGATTGAGTTTGTGATGATAAGGTTAAACTTGCTGCATTTAGACAGAAGAAGCAAGCTTTTGGAGTTTACCCTACCTACACCATGGTGGTCTAGTACATCATTCATGTATTACAGTCTGTACTAATTGAAATGATCAAGGATAATGAATATTTCCTATTATGGCACTCCTCTAATGAACCTGATTGCTTACTCATTTCTGGCACGCTTTATTCAAGATACTATTAGTTGGTCATTGGTACCCTTAGGAAGTGAGTTGCACTTGTCTGCCAATTTTGATCGAATGACAAAGTCCACATCTAACCGTCAAGGCTAGTCCTTGGACATGCCAGTCCAGTAGAATATGTAACTTGTGCCTAATTCCTCAAGATGAGGCTCCATTATAAGTCTTATTACACTTTGAGCTGTTATGTCAATATTGTACCTATCCAGCATTCAGGCTGTGTGGGCTGTTTTATCCTCTGGTCTCATCTTACTGTCTAGAAGTATTTAGATATCTTTTGAGTTTGAACCTTTTTAATATTTTGACTGTAGTAGGTCATGTAACTTTACTTCCCCATGATGAACAAAGGATGTTTATCCATTGTTTGGACATTGATTTGGTCTTCCAAGTTGATAATGTCTCAGCCATTATGAATTAAAAGGAATGTTTGAGAGGCCATTATCTTCACAGACATTCTGGGCAGAATTTTCCTGGCCTGCTTACCATGAGAATCGTAGTGAGTGGGTAGACGATGCAAAAGGCTGGATTCTCCTTTTTTTGGAGTGAATGCAGATGGAAAATTCCACCCTCCGTCTCTGCTGGCCATCATGGGTTATCAAATACCCATTAAATGAACCTATTAAATGGCTTTAATAGAGGTCCATTTGCAGTTGAGCTATGCAGTCCCCAGGTGATCATTAGTAGTTCCTCGGAGATAACAAGTTGTGAGATTCCCAAAACTACAAAGTAGCTTATTTTGTTTTGGGTTCACAGACAGATATAGTTTCACACATTTTAAGGATTATTGTTTAAATGACACTGCTGACATCAAAACAGCATTATACACTCACTGATGCTGCACAAATCCAGCATACACTCCTCACATTTGCACTAACTCCCTCATCAAAATGGTGGAGGCTGCATTAACGTATGCATGTGTGTGCATGTGTATATGTGTGAATGTGCATATGTGTGGATCTGTATGTGCTCATGTGTGTATCGAAAGCTATCTTGTATGGTAGCAACAGAAAAACATGTCACAGGCTCTATACAATCAAATTTTGCAGCCTTAGTTTCTAAGGATGTTAGTGATTTGTCCTGATCAGGAATTCAGCTCTTCAGCCCAGCTGAGAGCTCTGCACTCATGCATGCACTAAATTGTGTTCTGGTCCAATACATTTTAAATGTATAGACAGCATAAATGGGATAGTCTAACTACCTAGATAGTGAAGCAGTGTCCATAAAGACCAACCGACCATTGAACACTCAAAACAACTCAAAACACACTTGAATTATATCCCATGGGACATCAAGCCAAACTTGTGTGAAACAGTGCTTGGTAGATGTTCTTGCACTGGTTCATTTTAAGTCAATGCAGTAGCCATTACTCTCGCATCGTTACACAGAAAGAACTTTAAATGGTTGAATCATCTTAGTTCATTCATCACAGTAACACACTCTACAAATTGTATTCCACGATGTTTTTAGTATAAATCCTATTTTCACACTTTTTTATATTTAATATGGGTTGATTTTGGCTTATCTTGCCAGGGGGTTGGGTAAAAATTATTCTGAATATGTTTTCCATTTGATCGTGATCTTTGCATTGAATTAATTTGTTTTTATATTTGGAGATATCCTCCTGACATTAATCAATACAATTACACAAGTATTCTTTTAGAATACCATTACTGATAATCACTCAAAGGGTTTGTAAGGTGGGAAGGTATTTTTCCTTCCCCTTATTAAGCTGGAACTGAAGAGAAGCAATGCAACCAAAGCATGGATGCTGCTAAATCCTGTCACTTGTGATTTGGAAGCAAAACTGGAAAAGACTACTCATTAACAGCTAATAGGGCCAGAACTCTAGAGGGAACTTGGAGATGCAGTTGTGGGTCCAACAAGAATAGCTGCTGGCATCCAACTATCTTGGCTCCTGTTGAGTATAGTGCAATGATGCATTCCTGCTCAGGTCTCAGGCTGCCTCATGAATAATCTGATCTGCCAACATTGTTCCACCAGCCCTAAAGCTTAGTATCCTTTTGGGCAGCATAGTGGCAGAATGGTCCGCCCCCACCCATTACGATTCCCATGCCCAGAATTCAATGAAGACAATAGTTCTCAAACAATCCTTAACGGCTAAGACATTATCAGCTAGAAGACAAAGCCAATTTCCAAACAACTGATAAACATCCTTTATTACAGACACTGGGACCCAGGGTTGATACTGGCCTTGGGTGACTGTGTGTGGGGTTCTCCCTGTGCCTATCTCAGTTTCCTCCCGGTGCTTTGGGTTTCCTCTTGTAGTCCAAAGATGTGAAGATTAGGTGGATTGGCCATGCTAAAGTGGCCCTTTAGTGTTCAAAGATGTGTAGGCTATGTGGATTAGCCATGGTAAATGCATGATGGGATAGAATGGAGGGGAGGATCTAGGTGGCATTTTAGAGACTTGGTGAAGATTTAATCGGTCAAATGGCCACTTTCTGCACTGTTGGGGTTCTATGCTGAGTCTTTGCTTCAGAGCCCCATGAGCACAATTCCAAGAAAAAGGAGCAGAAGCCTGAGAATTCCCCTTTCTGTCCCATCTAAATGGCATGAGTCCAAAGTAGATTTGCAAGATATCTTTAGTAGAAGATTGGTGCAAGCCTTAGGAAAACAGAATAAATTACAGTCCTTAGGCATCTATTCCATTTCTGCTAATTGTCCATCCACACATCAACACAGCTTCCCTTAGAATATGTTCCAGCCAAATTAATTCCTGAGTGAATGAATGTCTGGCAGGACTGGCTTACACTCTCCAATCCTAGAACAAAAGAAAAAAATCAGAATTGTTTTATATTACCTTGAATAATCATAGAAAAAGAGAGAGAGTGGCATGTTTTAGTGGGTGGGAAATGTGACCCAGTAGAGGTTTGCACTTCCCTCACAGAACCCAAAGGAATCTTGGTACTTCTTCTGGATCTACAAAGACATGTTTAAAGCTTACCTTTCAACACCACCATGAGTTTCATAGAATCTCTACAGTGCAGAAGGAGGCCATTCGGCCCCATCAAGTCTTCACCTAATCCAAACCCACCCAGGCCCTATCCCCATAACCCCACATATTTACCCTGCTCATCTCCCTGACACTAAGATGCAATTTAGCATGGTCAATCCACCTAACCAACACATCTTAGAACTATGGGAGGAAACCCATGCAGACGTGGGGACATGTGAACTTTGACAAAGGGTCATCTGGATCAAAATGTCAGCTCTTTTCTCTCCTTACTGATGCTGCCAGACCTGCTGAGATTTTCCAGCATTTTCCCTCTTGGGTTCAGGCATGGGGAGAACATGCATATTCCATATAGGCCGTAACACAAGCCAGGAATCCTACCCGGATTCCCGCAGTATAAGGCAGCAGTGCTAGCCACTGCGCCACCATGCCATCCAGGTTAAACTGTTAAACTCTCACTTGGATCCAATGTATGTCATAAGATCATAATTATTACATATTATAAAAATAAAACACAGAAGATGCTGAAAATCTGACATAAAAACAGAAAATGCAGGATAAGCTCAGCTGGTATAGCAGCATCTGCGAATGTTTCTAGTCCAATATGATTTTTATTCAGAGCTGAAGAAGTTTGGAGTGGGGATGGGATGCAGTGGAGAGGGCATAGAATCATAGAATTTCTACAGTGCTGAAGGAGGTCATTTCACCCATCGAGTCTGCACCAAACACTATCCCACCAAAGGTCTTATCCATTTAACCCCACCTATTTACCTTGCTATTCCTCCTGACACTAAGGGGCAATTTAGCATGGCCAATCAACCTATCCTGCACATCTTTGCAGTGTGGGAGGAAACTAAAGCACCTGAAGGAAACCCACGCAGATATGGGCAGAATATGCAAACTCCACAAAGACAGTGATCTGAGGCTGGAATTGAACCCGAGTTCCTGGTATTGTAAAGCAGCAGTGCTAACCACTGTGCCACCATTCTGCCCTCTTTCAATTTGTCCAAGTGGAACCAATTTCACAGACCTGATTAGAATCATAGAATCTCTACAATGCAGAAGGGACCATTCAGTCCATTGAGCCAGCATTGACAAAAATTCCACTGAGACCCCATCCCCGTACCCTATGTACTTAGCTTGCTAGTCCTCCTGACAATAAGGGGTAAGTTAGCATAGCTAATCGACCTAACCTGCACATCTTTGGATTGCGGCAGATAGAGCACAATACTCCTGTCCAACTCTGAAGAAGAATCATATGGATTCAAAATATTAATTTTGTCTCTCACGCTGCAGATGTTGTCAGACCTGCTGAGTTTATCCAGTATTTTCTGTTGTTAGTACATATTATTGAGGCTCCCACCAGAGTCAGGCAAGTGTTACAGAAATAACCCTGTGGCAGAAAAGAGGCAGGAAATAAAGCTGATGCTACCTCCTATTCCATTTGATTTATGTTGGGTACAAATGGGTAAACCTCCCTTCCATAACTTCTCAAACTTATCCTAGCACATTACAGCCAACGTTATGTACTTAACAGCAACACACTTAAATTGAAGAGAGGAAAATAATTCAAGGCACCCATTGCTGATTACTATGCTGAAATCAACATGTGAAACACACATCTTTACTGCAACTGGATATCTGTTGGGAGGGAAGTGAAGAGGAAAGGAGAATTAAGACAATGTGGAGTAAATAAAGCATGAATGCGTTAACTTAAGCTGCTCCATCATTTGTGTGATCCCATAAGTGAAGTCTTCCTCCATGCATTGGGACATTTGGTCTAAAGTGCTTTGATATGTTTGAAAACCTATTTAGATATGGGACACACAATAAGGCGGGGGTGGGGGGGGTGTAAAGAGAGCATTCCAGTACAACATTGCTGATAACTGATGATACTGTGCTTTTTATTTGTAGCCAAGAGAAACACTTCTGAGAATGAATGTAATATAAATTCTGAATGAATATAAATTCTGCTGCTATAGAATAAAAGTAGGAATAAATCAGTCCAGCAATGCTGATATTTTAAAAATGCTGAAATTCTGTTGCTTCTGCAGACCAAACATGTGCTAGGTCAAACCTAAACAAAATGGCCCTTGGTATATGGTATCAAAATAATTTTGAAAGGCTTTGCAGTTGGAAAAAATTAGACAAATGGTCTCATAGATAGTCAACCCAATACTCTGAACTGGTATTCCATTCCCATATAAAGATCATAGCAGAACATGTGGCCTAGATTTTATGGTGTTAAGTTGGGCACGTTGCCATCCAACTCTGACACAATTTTCAGAGCAATGAGTTTAGGTCACCGATCCGGCATTATTACACTAGTTGAAGTAATGGAGATGTCACATGCCACCACTATTTAAAACAATAACTTAATTAACACACAATTCAGCTTGATAACAAGGCAATCAACTGAGTTTTTACATGACCCATTCCATTTTGTGCCAGGCATACAGGAAGAGCACTGGAAATGATTTATAGCACACGTGAAAAGACATTTTGTTAACATGCTCCTACCTGTTGTTGCCCTAATAGTTCCATGTATTTAGTGACCCGCTATTTCATTCTTTCCTTCAAATCAGGATTTCCTCTGCAGTTATCACCACATGGTGCCAAGATGCCTTTATATGAGTGTGGTGACTGGTTTCTGATCAAGGACTGACCTTTTAGCTGTTGGATATCTCTCTCTGAAGGCCTGATTGGGTGTAGAGCACACCCTTTGTTTGTCAAAAAAAAAAATCAGTGCTTTCAGACCCAATAATAAAGACTTCACTCTCTAAATTTTTTTGAAGATGATAAGCAAGATTTTCTGGCTGTGCTCACCCCAAAACTGCAAAGCCTACCTGAGGCCAAAGGACCTTTGTGTGGTCCATCCCCTGCCCGCTACAATTCCCGTGCTGTATTTGGATAGGAAAACTCCCCCCTTCATGCAGCCTTGAATCCCCATCTACATCGCCATGACAAATGACTAATGCTGAATAATGACTTCATATTAACTAGTAAGAGTTAAGGACCCAAAATTCCGTCGTACACATCAGTACACTGCATGCAATTAGCACTGGATTTTTGGAAAAGAAGAGTTTAAATATAATAGGGTATTATAAGATTATAGTTTGTCCTGTGGCAATGATGGGAAGTATATCGGATTAGTTTTGGATTGGTAACATAAAAGTAGTCCATGTTTAATATCCTTTGCTATTCTTATTAATTTTATATTCCGGTGCTGGAGTATTAAAGAACTGCAAAACATTCAGGGATGTTTTTGCCATGTGTAAATGCAATTTGTTTATCTCAAGGGGAATAACCTTTTCAGTGGATATCTTGGGAAGATGAACATTAAGGATATATTGATTGATCTTTTAAAATGTAATAAAGGTTTACTGATATAGCATATAGGAACATATTGTTATGTCTGTACTGCTGTTGCAATCAAGAATGGAAAACTCAATGAATACATTTCATTGAAAAAATTTCAGTGTCTGTACTGCCATGTTCAACAATTACAACATGACATTGGCCTCAGAAATAATGAAATCCATCCTACTTTGACTTGACTTCATAAGGAGGCTACATAATCCATTTTTTTTGTCACAACTTTTTGGACCAGTTTTTCACCTGTCAGCCTACAGTCCCCCTGCAGACCAATGCACAATGACATCAGGTCAGTGTAGTGTGTCCCAAACAATTGTGAATTGTAGTTTATATATTCATCTCACCTAAAACAATATGATTTCCTGGGAGAAGTTAAAAAAAAAGGACAGTCTAGGGGAAACACTTTTGGGGAATTTCTGATCTACTTTAAAGTAAGTTTCTTTATCACTAATAAGGCTAACATTAACACAACAATGAAGTTACTGTGAAAATCCCCTAGTCGCAACATTCTAGCACTGTTAAGGCCAATGCAGCTCACTAGCACATCTTTCAGACTATGGGAGGAAACCGGAGCATCCGGAGGAAGCCCATGCAGACATAGGGAGAATGCGAAGACTCCACACAGACAGTGACCCAAGCCAGGAATCAAATCTTGGTTCCTCGTGTGTGAGGTAGCAGTGCTAACCACTGTGCCACTATGTCACTGTCTATAGTTTGCTATAGTCCCTTACTGTCAACTGCTAGCATAGATGTTGAGGGTCCCAGTGTAGATCTCTTGGGAAATCTGTCTCTCTATTATCTATGATAAGCAAAATATTGAACATGACAAGGGTTCTGGGTAAACACAAATACACTAAATGTATTACTAGTAATAAGTTCATCACT
The DNA here is from genome assembly GCA_024679065.1 of Sphyrna mokarran. NCBI lineage: Eukaryota > Metazoa > Chordata > Chondrichthyes > Carcharhiniformes > Carcharhinidae > Sphyrna > Sphyrna mokarran. The sequence continues at coordinate 43,526,225 of JAGIQG010000015.1, forward strand.
AATTAGCAACTACATACAGATCTGCATATGCCTTGAATAGCCTGGATCCTAATAATTAATTATTTGAGAATATGCGTGATATTTCTTTTATTCATTTAAGGGTATTGATGTCACTGGTTCAGCCAGAATTTATTGTCCATCCTTAATTACCCTTGAGAAGTTGCACATGATACAGATTCACAGACAGTGATGAATAATAACAGTGGGGATCGCTGTTTAACATCGAGGTTGTATATTTTATCCTCCAACCTTTTACATTGTTAATGCCATAGCGATGTTGCGATGCAGCTTCTATAAGGGACATGTCATTGTTCACACTGGCAGGTATGTAAACATCATAACATCATTCCTCTGAGTGATTAAAATGAGACACGGCAATACTGTGGCCTTGAATTCCCTGCAGGAATGATGACTCAGAACTTTCCATCTCCGGATGATCAGATCTCAGAGGTACCTCTCCTCAAGATGTGCATGGAAATCAGACTATGTGGAAATTGGTCAGGAAGTTTGGATGCCCAATGGGCAACTATCCTGAATCATGAAACCTCCAAAACTCTTGAGTTTGCCTTGGAGGCTTTGGATGGTTCCGACTCACCAGAGTAGGTGAGGCTTGTGTCTACTGGAGTTTAGAAGACTAACGGGCGACTTTATTGAAACATATAAGATCTTTAATAGGATGGATGTAGAGAGGATGTTTCCTCTTTTGGGAGAGTTCAGAGCTAGGAGTCATTTTAAACAATAGGATCTCCCATTTAAAATTGAGCTGAGGTGAAATTATTTCTTTCAAAGGACCACAATTATTTGAAACTCTCTTCCTGAAAACTCAGTGGAAGCAGAGTCCTTGGGCCCTACTTTACCATTTTGATTCTAAGTGTTGGCGGACTTGAAACTGGGAGTATTTCAGATCCGACTTTTAGATCCATTCTCAGGCACCCCCATACACTCTCTGCCTGAAAAAATATCAGTGATTCCAAATTGCATTGCATAGACCTATGGGCGGGCTTAACACATCCTGAGCATTTCAGGGCCAGCTGGATGAACAGGGTTGCACAGAAACAGTGTCATCCGCAAGTTAGCTTGGGCCCTCCAGGTCTTGGTCCCCCAGGTGACGGTCGCCAAGGACATCATGGGCAACACAACACGGATCATAGCTTGGTGCCTCCACCACGGATGTACATCCTAGGGCAGAACCTAGAAGAAGCAGTAGGCCACACACATTTAGTAGGTTCACTAAGAGGTCTTGAATGAAGGTCACCAATAGTAAGGGTTAAGTTTTGGAAAATGTTAAGAGCACAATTAAATGTTATTTTCACATCACAGTTGTGACTAATCTGTCTGATTCTCCCCCACAGACCTGAGTGCTCCCCAATCCCACGCATAGAAACACAGATTGTTGTGCTACACAATATCAGCACCTTGGCCAAAATTTTTTGTACACCATGCAGCGGACCCTTAGTCATACACCACACCCTAACATGCACCCCCCCCCACCACATTCCCTGCTCCAGTTTTGGGCCCATTACCCTTCATGCTTGTGTTCCCAGCCCTTACTGCTCCAATTGGCACCTCCAACTGTGCATGTGCAAAAAAAAATGATGGAATGCTGCTTCCATGCTACATCCCACTGAGGCCGGATATTGCCTCCCCCTGGCTCCCACAGACATTGCCCCATCCCTACAACTTTACTGATTCCCTTATTCCCCCATCCTCCACCACCCCAGTCCGATTGCAGATCCTTCCTACACTCCCCCCCCATTAGTAACAGACAGATTGGCAGTGGGCCCCCCGTCCTCCGCCCACCCACTGATCTCAAGCAGAGAGCCATTGGACTCACCTTCACCGTCCTCACCGATCACAGGCAGAGTGGCAACAGACCCCCCCCCCCCCCCCCCCCCCCCACCCTACCCCACCCACCCCCACCGCGCCTTCCCTCCACTGATCTCAGGCAGAGTGGCAACAAACAACCCTTCTCCTACACTGATCTCAAGCAGAGAGCCATCAGATGCTCGGCACTTACCTCCTCATTAACTGGAGTACCCAAGATAGATGTTTATGGAGCATGCCTGTTTTGCATTGATTCTGGATGGGCAAACACAATGGTAAAGGGAGGATTGCAGGTAAAGTTGGGCATGCAGCCCAAAAAGTCAATTTAAATGCATGCAAATCAGGTATGGTAAAATCAGGCCATCAAATAGTTTTAAGGCAGAGATAGAACATAGAACATAGAACATAGAACATAGAACATTACAGCGCAGAACAGGCCCTTCGGCCTTCGATGTTGCGCCGACCATTATAAAAAAGCAATGACCCTCCAAACTAAACCATTCCCTTCTCTTCCATAAACTTATCAACTAACCTCTTAAACGCCACCAAACTTTGCGCATCTACAACTGCTGCAGGCAGGGCATTCCACTCCCTAACCACCCTCTGGGTAAAGAACCTACCTCTGATATCCGTCCTATAACTAGCACCCCTTAATTTAAAGCTGTGTCCCCTCGTGCTAGCTTTCTCCATCCTAGGAAAAAGGCTATCACTGTCCACCCTATCTAAACCTCTAATCATTTTATATGTTTCGATAAGGTCTCCTCTTAGCCGCCTCCTTTCTAACGAAAACAACCTCAAATCCCTCAGCATCTCCTCATAAGACCTGCCCTCCATACCAGGCAACATCCTGGTAAACCTCCTCTGTACCCTCTCCAATGTCTCCACATCCTTCTTATAATGTGGGGACCAGAGCTGCACACAATACTCCAAGTGCGGCCGTACTAGAGTTTTGTACAGTTGCAACATGACATTGCGGCTCCGAAATTCAATCCCCCTACCAATAAAAGCTAAGACTCCATCTGCCTTCTTAACAACCTTATCGACTTGATTGCCTACTTTCAGGGATCTATGCACAAATACTCCAAGATCCCTCTGTTCATCAACACTATTAAGAGTCCTACCATTAGCCCTATACTCTACACATTTGTTATAATATATTTTTATATAAATATAATATATTTTTTATATTTTTATATTTTATATTTTTGAGATGGATAGATTCTTGATAAGAAAAGGGATGAAAAGTTATTGGGGGTATACAGGGTACAGATTTGACATTACCATTAGATCTGTCATTACACTCCCCCCCTCCCCCCCACCGGACACAACATCTTGTTGAATTAACGCAATCAGTTGCTGTGGAGATGACTCACCCTCTATCCAAAGCAGGTTGCCTGTACATTATTCTCAAGGAAATTTACAGCCAGGAGACTCTGGATATACCGAGACCTTCCGATTCCTCCCTTCCTCACACTGAAACATTTCAGGGCCAGCTGGATGAACAGGGTCGCACAGAAACAGTGTCACCGCAAGTTAGCCTGAGCCCTCAAAGTTTGGTCCCCCAGGGGATGGCATCACAGGCAACACAATGCAGGTCACAGCTTGGCACCTCCGCTGTGGGTGTACATCCTGGGGCAACACCTAGAAGAAGCAGTAGGCCACACAAAATTAGTAGATTCACGAAGAGGGCATGAATGAAGGTCACCAGTAGTAAGGGTTAAGTTTTGGAAAATGTTAAGAGCACAATTAAATGTTATTTTCACCTCATGGCTGTGACTAATCTGTCTGATTCTCCACCCACTGAGCTGAGTGCTCCCCAATCCCACGCATAGAAGCACAAATTGTTGTGCTGTGCAATATCAGCGCCTTGGCCAAAATGTTTTTCACCGCTTGCACAACTTTCCTTACCATGCACTGGACTCCTAGTCGTACACTACCCCCTGGCATGCAACCCCCACCCTCCCTGCTCCAGCCATGGGCCCATTGCCCCACAATGCTATGCAGCCCCAGGTGCATTCAGGGAACAGGTAGGAATCAGACTTGAGTGGAACCAGGGATAGAATCCCAGTGTGCCTTACAAGGAGTCATTATCATCCTTCAGCCTTCACCAATGACTTGCTATTAATGCCAGTCCAAATCCATTATTCTGTTGTGATGTATCTTGCAGTTGGGTGTGTGTGGGGGGGGGGGGGGGGAGGTGGTGGGTAGATGGGTGGTCCTGGCTGAGAGAGGGTGAAGGAAGGATGGTGGGCTGAAAGAGGGTGGGGAAAGGCGGGTGGTGAGCTGAGAGAAGGTGGGAAAAGGTAGGTGGTGAACTGGGAAAGAGTGGGTGGTGGGTTGAGAATAAGTGAGGAAGGGAAAAGTCATGTGGGTTGAGTGGCGAACTTGGAGTTGTAGAGGGTTGGTGGCTGCAGTGACTCCTGGGATGTGAAGGGTGTTGGGAGCAACCTCCTCACTACACTAGCTATGTGAAGTGAGCTGCTATCAGAGTCTTCCTTGCTACGCTGCCCTGCCGGCCCCTACCATTGTTTCCTGTCCTCCATCACCTGGCCCCTCATATGGCAGGTCCTCCAGCTCTGCCTGGTGCCAATCCTCCTCTTCCTCCTCTTCCAGCTGGTCTTCCCGCTGCTGCGCCATGTTATGCAGAATGCAGCAGATGTTGAAAACGCAGGAGATACGGACAGGGTCATACAGAAGGACACCTCCAGAGCGGTCCAGGCAACAGAACCTCATCTTGTGCAGGCCAATACAACTTCCTGCTATGCACCGGGTGGCAGTGTGGACTTCATTGTGCTGGTTCTGTGCTTTGGTCTCTGCCTCTTCACTGACATCATCAGCCATGACATCAACGTGTAGCCCTTGTCCCTCATGAGCCATCCTGGTTGCCTGGGCAGATCTTCAAAGAGCCCAGAGATGTCCCACCACCCTAGCACAAAGCTGTCACGCACACTCCCTGGGGAGGGGGTACGTGCACAGACCTGCATGATGATGACCCGATGGTCGCAAACAATTTGGACATTGAGGGAGTGGAACATCTTTTGGTTGATAAATGTTTGCCCCTTACCTTACAGGGACCCCAGGGCAATGTGTGTCCCATCCATTGTCCCCTGGACATGAAGCATCCCAGCAATGGCAGTGAAGTCTGCAGCCTGGGCCTTCTGCTGTCTGATATCAAAGTGGATGTCTTGGCCTGCCTGGGCGAATAAGACATTTGTCGTTGGTAAACATATCCGTGTACTGAGGCCTGTGAGATCCCACACAGGTCATCATTGAGTGTCTGAAATGACCTCTGTCACGTTGCTGCCATCAACTTAACTTCCACTGGCAGTGGGTGACTGCCCCTCCCCTCAGATGCCAGGTATGCAATCACTTCAACCAGGTGCCAGATCATGGCCTTAGATAAGCGGAGCTGGGACAGCACATGACCTCCAATAGCCCTTCTAATGATATCCTGGTCTGGTATTGCCTAGGCCTCTGCATCCTCCTTCTCCTGGCCACTCTTTCAAGAGCCTGCTCTCTCACCTCATGGCCAACAGCAGCAGTCCCCTGCCCTCTTTCCAGAGGGCCTGCCACTAGCTGCTCCTGGAGTGGCCTCCCTACACCCTCATTTCCTGAGCCACCTCCTCCTCAATTGCTACCATAATAGCCAACTCCAAATCAATAAGACCAAACTCCGTTCTACACTATGAGAGTTAGAGAGAGAGAGAGATTGGTAGATGCATTTCAAAGAACAAAGAACAAAGAACAACACAGCATGGGGAACAGGCCCTTCAGCTCAATGAGCCTGCGCCACCATTTTAATAGTGTGAGTTCTCTCTTCCACCCATGACCTCATTGCTTGGAAGTACTCCAGCACCATCTTCCTGGCCCCTCAATCCCTCTCTGGTTTCAATACTCCCACTTGTGGATGCTGGCAACACAGCACAACCTGATTAGGTTGCCTGCCATTGGCAAGCTGAGCCTGGCAGACAGTGAGAGTATGCAAGCTGGGCCGTGGGAATAGCCATTGTGCTCCGTTCAGCCATTTTCATGAGTATAACTGGAACATTCCCTTTCAAGCATATGCTGCAGGTGAGGGACACGGGGCAGGGATAGATTCCAAATTATCACAAGATGGATTCCCATTCATTACAAATTCCATGCAGTAGGAGTGTTCTAGTTGCCTGAACTGATTGAGTCCTCAAGCAGCACTTCCTTCCCCGCCCCCCCCACCTCCTCACTAAAACCCCAGTCCAGTCCTTCACCACACCCCGTAGTCCAGTGGCTGCAGAGAACAGTATCACCAGCATCTGGTAAAGGACCCCACCACAGCTTCTGACTCTTATACATCAGTTATAAACCCTACTAGCGCGATGTCACGCCAAGGGAAATGATGCCAGCAGAGGTGGAGGTTCTAGTCGCGCATGCGCTAATGAAATGCTAAGCTATATAAACGCATGATAATGTCCATTACTCTGATTTTCAGTGCGGTTCCATCTGCACCAAAAAACTTAAGCTGGGAGATGCACAGAGGCCCCAAATGACCAGCATGAATCACATGAATTGGCCACTGCTTCAGTCTCCTGGGCCACTGTGCTGAAAGATCAGCACAGCATGATGGAAGAATCACCCCCCCTCAACACCCCCCCCCCCCCGCAACCCAACACCCCCCCCCCCCCCCCCCCCCCAAAAAAAAACCTTCTTCTTTTTGTTTAAAATGCACCACCCCTGGCACAGTTATGACATTGTAAGTACAAAATGCTTATGTCTCTGTGATGACTTTAGCCAGACTAATGAGGTTGGCTTCTAGAGTATGAATTACTTAATGACTGTGAATTGATGGTTAAATCAGGGAGCCTCATGCTCTCTATTTAAAGCAGGTGTGTCAGTCTTTCAGCCAGGAGGGAGCAACTGGAGAGTTGGTTGTGTACAGATGTATGGTGTAGATAAAGTAACTTGGTGGAGTTATTAGAGCCTCCTTTAATGTATTTGCATTATGTTACGTGTTTGTCTAGGTGTCTCTTCATGATAGCGCTCATATGCATTTAGAGGTGTTTATAGATCTCTTCCTTTCTCCACCTTCTTCATTGAGTTTCCCTGACAGGTGTTTGTATGTTGAAGAGTTGCCCTTCCCACATGCATAAAATTACATTTATCCCAGTGGAACATTGTGTGATACAATGGAAGCCATCTACATTTGGAACAAATTAGCATTTAAAAAAAAGTTCTATCTTTTTCAGTTGCAAGATTGAAGATTTTATAGTAACCTTATGCACAGGGATGATGTATTATATTCATCTCTGTGACACATTTAAGAAGTAGGTGTGAATGCTTCCATGTATAATGACAAGACATTGCAGCATGAGAACCATGCGTCAGAAACTAGCATTTACTCATGAGGTGTGGGTTAATAAGACAAGCATTTATTGCCAATATCGAAGCCTTTGATAAGGCAAAGGGAGATATCCTTTCTGCACTACTGCTGTCTATGTAGTGAAAATACTTTCACTGTGTTATTGGATGGGGAGTTTGAGCTTTGACCCAGTAATGATGAAGGCCAGTAGTATGTTTCAAGCCAGAAAAGCTTGCAACTTGGAGAGGATCTGTGTCTAAGGCAGACTAGAAGATTATCACTTTTGCTTCTGTAATTTTCAGTCTCATTTCCCTCTACCCTTGATGTCTCTCATCCGATCCTGTTGAGGTGCATTACCAATTTTAAATAAGGATAGCCTTTCCAACACTCCTCAGCATCAACTGTAAAGGCTTCTGGAGTACCGGTGACCTTTTTCATTTTGGCATGGGTAGCATCTTCTACCGCTATAAATATTCATTTAATACCTCTGCTATTTCTTCTGCCTCCATCTGCAAGTCCTCTTTTTTTATCTTCAATTGGGCATATTCTTCGTTTTACCACCCTCCTATTATTTAAATGCTGAAGGAAGATGTTGGAATTCCCTTTTCGGTTACTGCCAGTTTCTTTTCATGGTCTGTCCTTGCTTTTCTTATTAGTTTTTCACCTCTCCTCCAGCCCTTCTACATCCAGTCTGATTCTCCATTGAATTTTCTACCTGACATTTGTTGAAGGTGCACTTCTTCCTTTTCATCTTCACCTCTATCTCTCCTGTCATCTGGCGTATTCTGGATTTATTTTGCCTCCTTTTCCCCTTTAAAAGAATATACTTTGACATTGCCTGCAATACTATTTTTTTGAAGGTGCTCCACTGTTCAGCCAATGACTTTCCTGCCAACATTTGATCCCAACTCACTCCTCTCAGATGCATTCTCAACCCATTGAAATCAGCTTTCCCCCAGATACTTATCTTTGCTTTAGATTGTTGCTTGTCCTTCTCCATGGCCAACATAATTCTTCTGATACAATGGCCACTCTTTCTCAAATGCTCTCCCACTGTTATTTGACCCAATTGGGCCAACTCATTCCCCAGAACCAGATCAAACAGTGCCTGCCATCTAGTGGAATCAGAAACATACTGCTGCAGAAAATTATTTTGAATGTTTTAGAAGCATAGAATCCCAGCACCTATCTCCGTAGCCCAATATATGTACCCTGCTAATCCCCCTGACACTAAGGATCGATGTTAGCCTGGCCAATCAACCTAACCTGCATATCTTTGGAGTGTGGGAGGAAACTGGAACACCCGGAGGAAACTCATGTAGACGCGAAGAGAATGTGCAAACTCCACAGAGAGTGACCCAAGTGGCAAATCGAATCTGGCTCCCTGGCACTGTACTAACTGCTGTGCCACCATACCGCCCAAAAGACTTCTAAGGAACTCTCATCTTCTTGTCCATTTGGGCCTCTTGCTGAATCCTCGGGCAGCCATCAGTGCAGACACTGGTTTGACCTATATTGCAATCAGGTAGTACTGAGGGAAAGCAGCATCAAGGTTGTGTGTTGCTTTTCTCAATGCATCAGGACTGGGCAGGTCATCCTCTGTTCCCAAAATATGTCTGAATTGAATTTTTAGGCCTTCAGGTTATCTTTATTTAATTCTTTGGTGTTTTTCACATCATTCAAAACTTCTACCATTCATTTTTGTTTTGATTTATACAATCACGTAAATAGCAATTCACAACTTACCAGGACGAAAAAAATCAAAATGTACCTCTTTTTTTCAGTTGAACACTTGAAGGCTTATTTGTGATTAACTGAATGAAGCTGAAATAGGGAATGCTCCACTTTATGTGAGTGGTGTTGTCATGGTTACAGTTTTAGCCTTTCCCGGCAGATACATTAGTTGCTAGGGATAAATACTGAAACAGATTGATGCAAGGGCAATTAACATTCTGTTGACAATAGGCAGCATATCGGACATTAACTGCGCAATCCTGAAGGAAACGGCTTCATGCCAAACAGCAAACAACCAGACTCCCAAGAAATGTGGATGCATAACCAGAAGATCATCTGAAATTAAGTGCCTACCTCTAACACATTTAAAATGCAGGAGCACCTGATGAGCTTCATCTACAGATGCCAACTGTCTGCATGATGACAGATAACGTAAGACATCAGGGTAGCATTACACATCTCAGACATGTTGTCCCTTGTGATGCAATGCCATCTGCCATTTCATAAAAGAGAGTGATGTTAATTGAACACAAAGAAGTATGCACTGGGCAACATTCAAGACTTTGTGAATAGACTTAAAATGACCAAATTAAGTCAACACAACGGTCTGGCTTTAATCCAGCACATTGAATGGGCGAGGCAGAGGGGATTCTTTTCTGTTCTGTTTGGAATTTTTAACCACTGTCGAAATAAATGTCTGAAGTGAGTTCGGAAATTGACTGTAGAAGATAATTGATTATATCTCTCAGATCTTTCTGCTTTTGTCAATACATACTGCCATTTAAAATTTCCTTAGTGGGATATGGGAATCGCTAGCAAAGCCTGCATTTGCTGCCCATACTTAATTGGTCCTGAACTGAGTGTCTCATTTTCAGTGGGCACTCAAATGTCAATTACATTACTGTGTGTCTGGATCCACATGTAGACCTGACTGGGTAAGGATCGCAGATTTCCTTCCCTAAAAGACGTTAAGTGAACCAGATGGGCTTTTGTAACAATCAACAATGATTGCACAGTCAGTATTAGACTTTTAATTCAAGATTTTTACTGAATTCAAATTCCATCATCTGACATGATGAGATTTGATCCCAGATCCGCAGTGGGTGATGGAGGGTAGTATAGAACTTCTCATATAAATGCCCTCATTTTAAATTTACTACAATAAGTAGACTACGTTAAAGAGAAGATTACAAGGTGTCTTATACACAGAAAAAGAATTCACCATGCGCCTTATATAATATATGCAAAGGTATATACAAACAATTTTTAAACAAATATTGTAATTAAAATGTAGTTTAAATGTGTTTGTGAGTGTTGGCCAAACAACTATCTATTCGCTCAGTATGCTGGGAAATAGACAGCAGCAGACCTTTCCGCTGAAGGTTTATAACAGAATAACTCGAAGAGGAAATGCATGAGGACACACGTTCAAAACCAAATCCGGCCAAGCTACGTTCCAGGCATCTCAGAATGGGAAGGGAAGGGAAGGGAATTCTTGTCAGGGGGTGCAAATTAGACAATCAGGATCTCCATTGGTAAGACTGCAATTTTGGGAGCTTGTTCATCATGTGGCATATTAGAGATAGTTCTCACAAACATTAAACAGGTCAGAGCTGCAGTACTTTGTGGAGGGTACTGTTAGCCATAGTCTCTTTTGAAAACTGGAGCTATGACAAGACTTCAGTTTAAGTTCAGGGACCTGGGGGTCCTTGTGCACGAATCGCGAAAACACAGTATGCAGGTGCAGCAGGTGATTAAGAAGGCGAATGCAATGTTGGCCTTTATAGTTAGGGGGATAGAATATAAAAGTAGGGAGGTTCTGTTGCAGCTGTATAGGGTACTGGTGAGGCCGCAGCTGGAGTACTGTTTGCAGTTTTGGTTGCTGCATTTGAGGAAAGATTTATTGGACTTGGAGGGGGTGCAGAGAAGGTTTACTAGGCTGATACCGGAGATGAGGGCGTTGGATTATGAGGAAAGACAGAATAAAGAACAAAGAACAAAGAACAAAACAGCATGGGAAACAGGCCCTTCGACCCAACGAGCCCACGCCACCACCCCGATGTTCCCACCTCTACCCATGATCCCTGTCTATGTTTATAGATCTATGGATTAAAAAACAAATTTGAGACAATTTAGGGAGAATTTGTTTTGCTAATTAGCCTAAGAGCACATCTTTGGGATGCGGGAGGAAACCGGAGCACACGGAGAAAACCCACGCAAGCACGGGGAGAATGCACAAACTCCTACAGACACAGGCCCAAATCCTTGTATCTGCACAGCACAGCGATAGTCACTGAGCTGTCGTGTTGCCCATCAAATGGTCCAGGTTAAGTGTACACTAACAACGTGAAGCACTAGAATACTCTTGAAAAAAAACACCAGAGCAGTCCTCTCACGACCCATCACGTGTATGCCCCTCGTTAGATAACAAGGTGGACCAAAGGTGGACCTGTAAGATAAAAACAAGTACATCAATATCATTATCTATTTACACGCTTCTCAGGGACTCCCAAGGCTCATGATCCCTATTTTAAATCAGTTTTCTATACCCCTCCATTCCCATTCTGTTCATGTGCCCATCTAAGTATTTCTTAAATAACTCCAGAGTACCTGCCTCCACCACTTTACTTGGCAGCGCATTCCATACTCCCACCACCCTCTGTGTGAAAAAACTCCCTCTAGCATCCAAATTATACCTTACCCCCCCCACCCTAAGCCTGTGATCCTTCATGCTATTCGAGTCCATCCTAGGAAAAAGCTTAATCCTGTTTACTCTATCTATACCCCTCATAATCTTGTACACCTCTATTAGATCTCCTCTAAGTCTATGTCTTTCTAAGGAAAACAGTCCCAATTTGCCTAACCTCTCCTTGCAACTCAGACCCTCCATACCAGGCAGCATCCTGCTAAACCTCCTCTGCACTCTCTCCAGAGTCTCCACATCCTTCCGGTAGTAAGGCGACCAGAATTGCATGCAGTATTCCAAATGAGGTCTTACCAACGTTTTATACAACTGCAACATTAAAGGCCAACTCTTGAATTCTATACCCCTTCCTATAAAGGCTAGCATACCATATGCTTTCTTCACAACCTTCTGCACCTGCTCTGCCACCTTCAGAGACTTGTTCACCTGTACCCCCAGGTCCCTCTGCGTTTCTATACTCTTAATAGGTCTACCCTTTATCATATCCCTCCTCGCTACATTCTTTCTCCCAAAATGCATCATAGACTAGGTTAGTACTCTTTGGAGTTTAGAAGGCCGAGAAGGGATCTTATAGAGACATATCAGATAATATAGGGGATTGATAGGGTAGAGGTTGAGAGACTCTTCCCGCTTAGCAAAGATAACAGGACTAGAGGGCACAGCCTCAAGGTTGGGGAGGGGGGTGGGTTCAGATCAGAGTTGCGGAGGAGTTTCTTCACACAAAGGATGGTGAATCTTTGGAATTCTCTGCCTGATGAGCTGGTGGAGGCTTCCTCGCTGAATATATTCAAGTCAAGAGTGGGTAAGTTTTTGATTGACAAGGGAATTAAGGGTTATCAGGAGAAAGCAGGAAAGTGATATTGAAACACTACAGATCAGCCATGATCTTATTGAATGGCGGGGCAGGCTCAAGGGGCTAGATGGCCTACTCCTGCTCCTATTTCTTATGTTTCTTATGTTTCTTACTAGCAGACAGGAGTCAGAGAGTGCAGGCATTCCTGCTGTGAATTGGAAAAGAGTCATTGATAATAGGCAGTCTGAGACATATGTGGATCTTAGTCTAAAGTCAGAGGATGAAGTCAGTGCAGAAGAGCAGCAGGCATGCAGCACGAGCGTTCACTGGGAGCATGTCATGCCCTAGCTGCAGGGAGGGGCAAGGTCTGTGTGCTCCACAAGAGAAATGCACAGCTTGGTGGGCAGTGCTGTCTTATAGTCAATGTTCCTGGGCGTGGGGGACTCTGTAATGGGCTGCAAAGGGTGTGATGATAATCATTGGGATACGTGACAATCACAGTGGGCAAGCAAGATTCCTAATTTTGCACTTTTGAAGGAATTGACACAACTCAATGGGCTCATGTCAAATTTTGGAAAGCTACCGAGTGGCAGACAGGAATGCAACCTGAGGGAGTGAAGGCTATAGTGAAGGGGGCACAGCCGCAAGAGTTCTGTTATCTCATCAGTAAAGGGGAGTGACAGGTTAACAATTAATGTCATTCAACATAGCTAAATAGATTCCTTTCATTCACCATGAACAAACAAATACTCAGAGTCATGTCAAGTCAATGATTGAGTTCTGAGCCAGAGTGGTTCAATGACCTAATTCACAATCTCTCATCCCCTCAGGCCTCCAGATGTAACACCTGTGGAATGCTGCCCATCTCTATGTGTGTGCTATAGCCCCAGGAGTAGGATGGCATGAGAAACAATGTGATCTCAGGTGCCATGCCCTGACTGCCCATAGGTCTCTCATTTTCACCTTTGTATTCAGCATCCTTGATGTATTCTGATCTTGAACATATCTTGTCAGACAGAAGGCGAATGTGAGAATAGATTCTGTGGTCCACAGACCTTTTCTACAGAGTGTCCCCCTTCTCTGTCTCTCTGCCAGAGACACCAGTACCTCAGAGGAGACTCCTGCCAAGTTCACCCAGGCCAATCTGGTGCGACATGTGGGCCTAAATCTTGATGTTCCTTTTCTGAGTCATCATTGGATTCTTCATCTGGGAATGCTTGCTCGTTTATAACGTTCTCATTTGTCAGTACTCCCCCCTCTTGCATAGCCAACTTGTGAAGCATGCAGCAAATGACAAAAAGCATGGAGGCTGGAGCCAACACTGACAGATCAGCCTAGGTATCAGAACCTCATTTTGAAAAGACAGTGTGTCCTCTCAATAGACACTGCCCTTCACCTCAGAATGTGGATTTCATCATGGTCCATCTCTTTATTGGATAATCCTGGTCTCCAAGTATCCAACCATGCAGTTGTGTTGCTAATGCAAAGAGCTGTGGGCCAAGCATCATGATTACTCCAGGATACTGCAGATGCACTTTGAGGGAATGAAGGACCTTGTAATTGACAACTGCCCCTGACTGGCCTGGAAATGGCATATTAACCACCTGCATTTAATCAATTGTTCCCTGCACTATAAAGAATTCTGTGATGGCCCCAAAGCCTTCGTGATCTCTTAGCCTGGCTAGCCCCACCAGTGGTGACTTTGTCCACCCTCCTGAACGATGCATCGTTAACAAGCCGAAGGCAGCCATGGACTGCTGATTGTGATATGGCAGAGATTTCTCCAGCTGAACTTTGAAAAGATCCTTTTAAATAGAATTTCACCATTGGAGACAGAGACAAGAGGTGGTCACCCACAGAATTTGAACTATAGCTCCTGCAAGATTTTGCAAATAGATGTGACTGGGTCCCTGGAGAGACAGCTATCCATGACACTGGTATTTAGCGATCTGAGAGAAATTTCAGCACTGCCTGTACACCCTTCCTTCATGGTGAGCCCTTTCCTTTGGAAAGTCATCCCATTATTCTCTGTTTGGCATTCTGCCCATTTAGCTTCATGCATGCCTCTCTAGTGGCTGGTTAACAGAATGCTGCAGACCCTAGCCAGCTGCCTTCCACAGCCTCCTTCTCCTTCTCTCCTCCCTACTTGAGATGCCTCCACTATCCCTTTCTCCCCTGCTCTCTGTTTGTCCTCTGTATAAGCTGCCCTGTAGTGCCTCCATGATTATAATTCTTTTACAATGTCGGACTTTCAATACCTCTCCTTCAAAGATTTGCACAAGATTCACTAAGATCATTTTCCTCAACTCTTATGCAATCTCATTAGCTGCCTCCAACTCTTCACTGTCATTTCCTAATCAGCCTTCATATCTGCCTTTGTGTTGTCGACTCCGCTTGTGCTACACTCCCTTCCCACCTCGCAACCCCATGTGACCAACGTAACATTGCACAGGGAACAAAACATTTGAGTCAGTTGGTGATTAAGTTATCTGAAAACAGCCTTTACTAATTGGCGGGCAGGCAGATTTTGAAAAATTGTGTTCCGTTTGTCCTTCCTATTATTGCGATCAGGCACCATGACATTGGGAAGTGAACCTGGTGTCACGAATATTACAGAGGAACACAGAGACAGCATCCTGAACAAGAAGGGCAAACTTCTGCCCATTTTTCTCCTTCCCTCGCACCAATTCACGTTGACCCCCAGTTAGTCCCATTTTTGGTTCTGTCTTAAAGTTAAGTCTGTTTATTAGTCACAAGTGAGGCGTACATTAACACTGCAATGAAGTTACTCTGAAATTCCCTTCTATCTTTGTGAAGACTGCGTATCTGTAGCTGTATGTGGGGAATTTGACTTCATTAAGGCAGAACTTAACTGGGATGTCAGCCAGTGATATAGGGTAAGAAGAAGAGTCATTGCTGCAGTGAATTATTTAAAGGCAAAATTTTCTTGAGCTACAGATTCATGACCCACTCCTGAAACTGGTAACTTAATTGGTGAAAAATGCACAGTCAATTTGAAGCTTAAGTTTTAAAGTTTATTTATTAGTATCATAAGTAGGTTTATATTAACACTGCCATGAAGTTTCTGTAATAAACCCTTAGTCGCCACAATCCACACATGTTTGAGTATACTAAGGGAGAATTTTGCATGGCCAGTGCACCAAGGTAGAACATCTTTTGCACTGTGGGAGGAAACTAGAGCACTCAGAACAAACCCATACAGACATGGGAAAAATATAATTTAGATCAGAAGCTGCAAAAGGTTTTGTCCAATCTGCCTGGATCATAAGTTTTGCACTTTGAATTTGGCTGGGGTAAACACAAGATATTTCATTTCAGGTATGATTCAAATGATCCACTTGGGAGTTTTTATCAAACAAAGTTATTTAAGAATATGTTTAGAAAGAAAATAACTTTTACCAATTACAAATAAGAAAAAAGACAACCATGATATAGTATCAAACTTTACAGCTAAATACCATTCCAATGAAATGAATCCCATAAACAAAACCTTTGCCACAACTCTAATACAGCAAAGACTAATGCTCATGTGCTACTATAACCTAGTCATTTGGTTGAATGCTGCAATTGTCTTGAGGCATACACAAAAAAATTTGAAGTCAGAACAGATTCAGTCCTTTGGTTGGAGAATTGAAATACTGACTTCTCAGCCTTGTAACTTCTAGCAGCCATCTGAATATGCCCAGAACAGTTTGAAGTCAGAACAGTTTCCCAAACACAAGGGAGAGAGAGAGAGAGAGAGAATTTAGGCAAGCCAACCACCAATAGCAGATTTTCTACTCCAGGAAGGCAAGATGCCTTGCTTTCAGCTAACCAGCAGAATTTCTGGGAGAGAGAAAGAAAACCCTGCTTTCAGTCTATGTCCACTCCCTTCTAAATTAAAATTGAAAATGAATCCTTAGATTTTTTTCCTTGGGTGGAACTACCTGACTTGTCAATCGTTCTTCCCTCTAACAATACAAGGTCATAAAAAATCCCAGAAAGTACCTGAAACCCAGAGTGAAAATAAACATAATGCTATTTAAGCCATTCAAGGGACAATGAAAGGACTCCTAGCAGCCAGCCAGCATCATAATGAGAAAGAAACCGAAGCTATGAGAGCTGCAGGGAACATGATTTTAAAAAAAAACATTTCCGAAAGGTACGCTAAAGTCACAGATGTGCATACTTCACACAGAACAGTGACCCAAGCCAAAATCAAACCTGAGTCCCTGTAAGACAGCAGTGTTAATCACTGTGCAACCATGCCATCCTATACTGAACACTGAGATTACCATTTCTCAAAGTTAAGAATAGTTGCATGTATTTGATCATTTTTATTGGTCATGTTCAAGGAATCAAACTAGAGTTTGATGGAGCACTATCAAGGCCAAAGAAAATCAATTAGGGAAAAATTGATTTTGCTCTTGTAGGCTAGTGTGTATCTTTTTTTCTGCATTGAATTGAAAAGGCAAACGTTGGCCCAGAATTGTCAAAGGGCTGACAGAAGTGCACCACATCCATCTGTCAGTCTTCTTCACATTAACATGAGATTGCCACAAAGGCTGAATTAATGGGATTGTTATGTCATCAATTTTGCCTCTTTTTGTGAAATGAGGGGTGGGCACATGAATTCATGTTGGGAGGGAGAATGTGGCAAACATCTGGTGTAAAAATACAATGGTCACCTTTGCATCTGGACAGGAAAGTTCCAACTGTGTGCAATCTCTCCGTTCTTCATTATGATTTCCTTTCTCAGCAGGCTTGTCAGGCTTTTGAATACAGTCAAAAACAACCCACTGCAAAAAAGAGCACCATTGCATTAATTGAGACACAGTCATATACATATTGTGGCGGTGCGGGCTCGTTGGGCCAAAGGGCCTGTTTCCCGTGCTGTTTTGTTCTTTGTTCTTTATACACGTGTCCTCTGGAATGCTCATTAAGATTCAGAACTTGCTGGGATCTGTATTTCCTGCTGCCAGAATTATTCTCTTAGAAACATTAAAGGGCTTTTCAATGCAGAAGATGTATCAGTGAATCCACTTCATGAATTGCATGTAATATTTAAACTGGGCCTATGAGCTACATATGGTTTACAAATGTCTTTCCTTAAAATATTTCCTGGGCTTTACCATATTATGATTGGGGTTGTAAGTTCCTCCTTTTCCAAGACAGCAGTGATGACTGTGGAGCAGACACCCAGGCATGAAAATCCTGAGAATTGCTCTGAGGTCCCATGTCATGGTATAATGTTTCCTTCTTTGCCCCAGTTGGTAGGGGCGTTTTGAAGAAGTCAGTTCTGCTTGCCCCCCACTTCTGCTCCCTGATCTCCCCTCAGCTAGCCCCACTGCTCTCATAATTCGCCCCCCCTTCATTATTCCTCCTATGCTCAGCTGTCCACCCACCATTCCCACTCTGCTCTCCTCCCACTTCACCTACCCCAAAGCTAACTCTCACTGTCCCCACACTTTCTTCATTCTTGTCCAGTCCCCATTCATCTCCTGCTCTTTCCTTCTCCCACTGTTTGAACTCTTATTCTTCTCTGATCCTACCTCTTGCTCTCCCTTCTTACTTCCCCAGTCACCCTCCATCTCCTACTCTCCCTTCCCACCACTTGGAATCTAACTTCTCACCTCCTGATGTCTCCAGTCCCTGCTCTTCAAAGTCTCTCCCCCCATCACTTGCTCTCCTCTCTGCTCTCTGAACTCTTGTCCCATTTCTCCCATCCCACCTCAGTCCTCTCCCCTCCCACCTCCTGCCCTTCACCAACCCCGACTCACTGAATATCCTGCCTGCCCACACCATCAAACCCAGTGCTCTTCCCCTCACTTCCCATACTCGTCACAGCACCATCTCTCAAAGCTCGCAACCCTGTCAACATTTTTCAATATCCAAATTAGCCCATGAAATTAAAAACACTAATGAGTATGCACATCGGGAGTGGGATAGCTTGACCTTCATTTTGGAAAAAGCTCGACGCAACATTGAGGGCTAAAGGACCTGCACTGTGCTGTACTATTCTATGTTTGTATGTTACATTCGGGATCAGTTTCATTTTTCAATAAAAAGGCAACACTTTAGAAATGAGAACATGTTAGATATAATACAAATCAACAAGGGAGTGAAAGGGTTGTTTTGGCTTTCTTTGTCTGTCTACTCACCCAGTCGCCAGTTTTCTCTCGCAAATGCTGCCTCTCATCTGGCCTCATTTTTCATGCTATTTAAATCCTATTCTGCTTTGTGGAGTGAAATGATAAGACCTATTTAAGCCATAGGCAGCGCCTTATGTGCTCAACTCTCGAATGACTTTGACCAACTCAGTTTCTCAAAATCGCAGCTTATTCCATCACAATCCCAGCGGAATCCTCTTGGATACACATTTCTGAAATGCATCTAAACTAATTTCCTAACTCAGGGAACATGAAAGGAATCCAATTGTCATCTCGTAAAAATAACTTAAAATGAAATGATCTCTTTCTTCATTTCCCTCTGCGCAACTCTTCAAAGGATCATGTCATGGAAGGTAATTAATATTCATGAAGTTAAAAATGGAAAGGTTGAGTCAACCAGTTTTTGGTCGGTGTGTTTGCATGTACTCTGCTGTCTGAAAAATAGAATCCTTCAATGAGATTTGGATTTAAATTTACAATTTAAAGAGTTTAGTTTTAAATTACCTGTAATGATTCTTTGTGGATATTGGACAAATCTTCTTGTAACATGATCTACAATTTGCATTCAAATATAGGACATTTGCCTCTGGATATTCATAGACAAAATACAACACCAGGACCTGGTTATTTGAAAAAGACTTTTGATGGAATTTTGCTCAAAACCTTCTTTGGCTGTGATCTTACTTGTTCATCCCGCCAATTGAGCGAGAGACAAAGAATCAGTGCTGCATCTGGTTTTTCACCTTTCAAAAAACAAGGAACAAAGAACATTACAGCACAGAAACAGGCCCTTCTGCCCACCAAGCCTGTGCTGATCATGTGGTCTGACCTTGACCAACCGCCGGTATCCCTCTCTAACCCACCTGTTCATGAATGTATCAAGATAAGCCTTAAATGTTGCTAATGTACCTGCCTCGACCACCTTTTGTGTAAACAACTTCCCCTGCACATGTCTAATGAACATTTCCCCCCTTACCTTGAACTTGTGTCCCCTTGTGATTATCGTTTATGGCGTGGGGCAAAGCTTCCCACTGTTCATCTTATTTATACCCCTCATAATTTTATGAACTTCTATCAGGTCACCCCCTCAAGCTTCTTTCCAGGGAGATCAGTCTCAGTTTATTCAATCTCTCCTCATGGCTGATATTCTCCATACCAAGCAACATCCTGGTAAACCTTTTCTGTACACCCTCCAAAGCCAACACCCTTCTGGTAGTGTGGCGACCAGATTTGGACATATTATTCCAACTGTGGCCTGATCAACATTTTCTAATGATCTTACTGGCATTATTTGTTGGGTAGGTTGGCTTAGTGCCCAGAAAGAACACAAAGTCGATTTAAATATTTATGACATTAGTATGTCCCAGACCCTATTGTCCAGGCTCACATATACTCAGCCCTTCACTGGTCGAGGTCCTCACTGGCGAGAATCATGTAAAGTCCCCACCAACAAGGATCAGACTTAATTGCCTTGCTGGTGGGATTGGAGGCCATTGAAGCCAACAGGGTGGCTGAGGGCAGGGTCAAGCAATGACCATTAGGCAGTACCAGCCTAGCAATGCCCACCTGGCACCCTAGCATGCTCACTGGGCACCTTGATTGTGCAAGAGGCAGGGCCAATATAGGGACCGGGCCTGAAAGTGTTGTGGTCTGAGAGGTATAGATCTAATGAGATGGAGCCTGAGAAGAAGTGGAAACAAGGAGGAGCTCCTCAAGGAGTTGGGAGGAATAGGGAATTATGCAGAGGGTTTGATCACTGGTGGTGCAATTGGGAAGGATGGGAGAACTCTGCAAGCAAGGTGATTAGCTTTTTCAGAGGATAGGGGGGCAATGTTCAGGGGGCTGGGTGTGTGAGGCATACCAGCACAGGGAGCGATCAGCATCACATCCTAATGTCCATGGGAATGGGTGAGGGGCACCAGCATTAGACCTGCTTCACCAGTGAGCCTTGGCTCTACAACCCCCGTTGATGACAAGATTTGCATCCTGGTGGGTTTTTCGTTGACCTTAGTGCCGTGTGATTGCGACTAGTTTCATCGGTCAGAACAGGAGTTAGAATGTCTTGTTAAAGTTGTACAAGACATTGGTAAGGTCACATTTGGAATACTTGTTCAATTCTGGTCACTCTATTATAGAAAGAATATTATTCAACTAGAAAGAGTGCAGATAAGATTTGCTAGGATGCTACCGGGACTTGATGGATTGAGTTATAAGGAAAGATTTGATAGACTGGGACTTTTTTCTCTAGAGCGTAGGAGGCTGAGGGTGACCTTATAGAGGTCTATAGAATAATGAGGGATGTAGACAAGCTGGATATCAATACCTTTTCCCAAAGATAGGGGAGTATAAAACTAGAGGGCATAGGTTTAAGGTGAGAGGGGAGAGATACACAAGTGTCCAGAGGGGCATTTTTATTCACACAGAGGATGGAACAAGTTGCTAGAGGTAATAATAGAGACGGGTACAATTTTATCTTTTAAAATGCATTTTGATGGTGTTACATGGGTACGATGGGTATAGAAGGATTTGGGCCAAATGTAGGCAATTGAGAATAGTTTAGGGATTTAAAAAAAAAGGGTGGCATGGATAAATTGGGCCAAAGGGCCTGTTTCCATGCTGTAAATTTCTATTCCTGGGAACTTGGCCAAGATATTGGCATGACTCCCTCTTGTTTTCATGCTCGTTTAGCATTTAGAATGTTTTTCATAAAGTTCTGTGATTTATATCTCATAATGACGTGAATAATGGATGATCCATGCCAGTCTCTTGGGTGTGCATCATCCCGCACTCAGTCACTTTTTTTAAGAGCGATGAGATGCTGTGGAGAGTGGTGATGATGCAGGAACTAAACCCGCCGGCTGCAGAGAACTCGGGCACAGTTTTGCAAGGGTGCCCTGTCTCACAGTGTACTGGGAGATCACTCCCTTCCTTCACAGACATTGGAGCCCTCCTTCAATGGCAGCATTCTCCCCTCCCCACCACCCCCCCCAAAATGAGCTGCCTGCATTGGGGCGTCAGGGCGCACCCAATGGGTGTCCCTACCAGATCTCCAACATGCCCCTACCCCCTCAATCATGTCCCTGACATGCCTCCCATCATAATCTCCTCCATGGCCCTGCACAATCTCAAACAAACCATCCCATCATGGCCCCCCACCCAGGTCCCATCTCCCTGGCACTCTGGCAGTGCCCAACTGATATCACTAGAGTGTATGGTGGCCATTGCTGAGGTACCTGGTAGAGACCACCAAGATCACTGCCTATGAGCACTGCTTGAACATGCCCCCAATGATCCAACCAGCTCAAATAGCATCCAAGTCCCGCTTGTGTGACCTTTGTGCCACATCTGTGCAAGTGGAGACCTATAACAAATATGGCACCATGCCCAGAATCTGGACGATCCCATGCTCTGGGTTTAAATATGCCTATCAGCCACCACCTCCCCTCCCCCCTCCCGAACATTGTTCCCCCCAACACCGATCACTGCCCTTGCAGAGTTCCCCCCACCCTTACAGAGTTGCCGCCACCAGTGATCAGACCCACCCTCTCTCGCATAGCCAGCAATTTAAATCAAATAAATAAACAGTTTCAGTTATTGCTGTCCTTCTTCATACAAAGAACAACTGTTTTCCTGTTTTCATGTGCATCCTGCAGCTATTTTTGTGCAGGCAATATATGAATCATTACAGATTATTTTCTCAAGGTTGAAGTAAACAAATGCCTTCAAGAAATCAGTTGAAATCAGATTGTCATTCCAGTCATTGTTCCTTGAAACAGTTCTTTATCTCGCTCATGGTTCACAATTATCATCTGCAGCTTAGTATTTGGTCCCTTAGAAACTACCTGAGGTTTTGTCTTTCTAATATAATCACATTTTAGTCTTTTCTGAATTACTTCACTCCCCAGAATTTGTCTCAAAACCTCCCCTTCAGGATTTAGGTTACTGTCTCGATATTTTGCAATTTCCTGTCCTTTTAGATCCAGTCTCTTAGTCTTTTCTCCATTTGTGCCTCTGTCCTTGAAACCCTGCAGTCTCTTTATTCTTGTCAATTTTACTTACTTATTTTTCATCAGACAGGCGCTGTGCGCTTTGCTATTCTCCAGCACTGTCACATGATTACACTCACTTCTCCTCTTGTTTAATCTTCACAATTTCTTTTTGTTTTCCTCATTTGTTTGGCTCTGATAATTGTCTTGTCAATGTCAAAGGCTTTGCTATATTTCCAAAGCTTTCTTTTTCAGTGAGCATTGATGGTTTTGCTTCATTTTAACGCTTGTGCATTTGAGTTCGGTAGATAAATCCACCTAGACATGCATTACCGAACACAGAAACATACCGATCAGCTGAACATGTCCATTGCAGTGTTTATCTGTCACGTATGTTTCCTCCCAGTTTAATTATCACTTCTACTGTTGTTCTCATACTTCTCTATTCCCTTCTTCTTTCATGTATATTAAGCCTCCCTTTAAATAAAACAAAAACAGAAAATCTCAGGTCTAGCAACATTTGTGGAGAAAGAATTGAGCCAATGCTTCAAGTTAGATGACCCTTCATCAGAGTTCTGTTATTATCAGGGTCACTTGTGCTACTCTTCAAAATTGGATTCCCCTTTGCAACAAAACCACCTTTCTTTCTCTCATTCCAGCAAGTGGGCCTCCAGAACTGCACCTGAGAATCAGCCACGTTTTACTATGTTATTACGGCAAATATTTTGATTTTCAATAGTGATATAATCTTGAAGCTGCCGTTAGCGTGGTTGATTTTCAGTAGTCATATAATCTTGAAGCTGCCGTTAGCGCAGTACCAAGACCGTATTACCAACCACACACTGCGGGGGTGAACTTACCAGCTCATTACTCTGTTTGATCAACATGGTGAACCGGTAAGATGCCACAAGAGTTGAAAAACAAGGCTTCCACCCGGTTTCTCACCTGATCCGATCTGCCGGTATGTTTAAGGGCATGAGGCTGATTTGAATATTTGTACATTTATTTAAATGTGATTACTGAACCCAGGATACAATTGTCCAGGATCACTTGTCTTAATGAGCTTGCCGGTGGAGGTCTTCGCTGGTAAGGATCATGTATGGTTCTCACCAATAGGATGTGATGGCCTCGCTGGTGAAACCGGAGGCCATTGAAGCTGCCTGGATGGTCGGGGGCAGGGGCAGACAGTGCCCCTTGGGCAATGCCTGCCAGGGTACTACCAATCGGGGACCTTTGTAGTGCCTACTGAGCACCCAGGTATTGCTCACTGGGCACTGAGCAGTGCCAAGGGGCAGATCCTGAAAGGGTAGGGCCTAATGGGTCTGGCCACGAATGGGAAGGGCCATGTCAGGGAGGAAGGGGGATGAACACTGCAATGGTGATCGACCAGGGCTGGGAGGGGCGGTGCAGATCAGAGCCAGTGATCAGCTGGAGAGGGGAGCCATCAGAGTCATCAATTGGCCACTGGTGGATGGTGATGCCCAGGGGAGTGGGAGAGTAAATGATCTCCCAGTACACTATGTACACTTAGAGTCATAGAGGTTTACCGCATGGAAACAGCCCTTCAGCCCAACTTGCTCTTTTTTAAAAAAAACCCTTAACTAATCCCAATTGCCCGCATTTGGCTCATATTCCTTTATATCCATCGTACCCATGTAACTATCTAAACGCTTTTTAAAAGATAAAATTATACCTGCCTCTACTACTATCTCTGACAGCTTGTTCTAGACACTCACCACAGTCTGTGTGAAAAAATTGCCCCTTTGGACATTTTGTATCTTTCTTCTCTTAACTTAAACCTATGCCCTCTAGTTTTAGACTCTCCTACCTTTGGGAAAAGATATTGACTATCTACCTTGTCTATGCCCCTTGTTAATTTATAGACCTGTATAAGGTCACCCTTCAAACTCCTACACTCCAGAGGAAAAAAGTCTCAGATTATTCAGTCTCTCCTTATAACTCACTCCATCAAGTCCCGGTAGCATCCTCATAAAAATTGGTATTGTATCCAGTGCACTGGGAGATCGGAGTGCATGCGCAATAGCGCCCCTAGCAATCTGCAGCCAACTTCCCGGCGTGAAGAGGCTCCATCCACTCCCCCTATTTGTGGGAATCATACCTTGCCTCATTTATTTTCCAAGTGCTGTAAAATAGTGTCTTGGGAACTAGCCCAAAAAAAGGGTGTATTTCTCCTCTCCTGTTTTCATGCTAATTCAGCACTTCAAAATTTTTGATAAGATCACCCCATACTCTTTTAGCTAATTCTTTGGGGCAGGTTCCCTGATTATGTTGCCATGGTCAGGGATTCTCTGCTCACCAGTTTCCTTACTTCCGCTTTTCAGCTGGCCATGGACTGACTGCAGTATTCAGGGTCAGGAAGCAAACTCTTTGCTCCTCAGCCAAATAGGGATGGGGTTGACAATCTTCAGTTTAGTGCAGGATAAATTCAATAAAATCCAGGATACAGCCATTTGCTTGATTGCTGTCCCGAGGTTGCATTCAGTATCACAAATATCCTCATTCTCAATGACGAGGAATCCCAGCACATCAGAGCAAAAGCATTTGCAACAAACTTCATCCTGAAATACCAAGTGGAAGATCCATTTCCTCTAGAAGCCTCCAGCATCACACTGCTGGTGTTTCGCCAATTGGATTCTGTTACATTCCCAGTTGATGGATGGGAAGATCCCAGAATGGAATCCTGGCTCAAAAGGCTGTGGGCACAATCTTACCAGTTCACTGCGCTGGTTGATCAGCATGATGAGCTGGGAAGATGACATGAGAAGCCAAAAATCCAATTTATTCCCCTCCGGCGTAAATCAAATTGCTAACCTCCCAAATCCCTTTTGTCAGCAAGAACAGCTCTGCTCCCAGAAAGGGCATGAAGTCTATTATCATGGAATTGACTGTATCTAAATTTAGTTACCAGGTTTGGTATGGCTTCTTCTGCCCTCCCGGATGGTTCCCCCTTTGCTGGTGAGATGTCATGCCAGCAAGAATCACTCCTGCTCTGCAGTAGCAGGGACCAGGCATCATATAAGGGAGGATTGGGGGCTTTGAAGTCTTTGAAGGTGATTGGGGAAATGTACAGCCAGTGCACATCAGGTAATGCCAGCTTGGCATTCTAGCAGTGCCAACTTGGCATCCTTGCAGTACCTGGTTTGGTAATATCAATATGCCAATGGAAGTGCAAAGGAGTTGGGGCCCTAAGTGGTGGTGGACCAGAATGGGATGGGGCTAGGATGGGGGAAGGCTATGCAGAATGACAAGGGATTTATGTCGGCATGGATTTGTGCAAGGGGGAGATTTCAAGGGGGAGGTCTTCAAGGGGTTGTGATATGGGAAGTTGGGCATACAAGACTGTAACGGATGGGGGACATGTCAGAAGTCCATTGGAGTCTCATCAGATTGGTCCTGGTGTCCCAGTGATCATGACCCATTTTAGTGTGGGGAAAGGGTGACAATGCTACTGATAATAGATTCACTGTCCTGATGGAACATCTTACCCAATGGTGCCTGAGTACTCTGCAGCTGGCTTAGCCAGTGAACCAAGGCTCTGATGCCCCCCCCCCCCCAACCCCTGCCTCCCCAACCCTCTCCCCCTGTCCCAATGGCACAAAGATCCCACCTTTCATAAAAAAAAGTCAGAAAATTGCAGTGCCAAGTTCATCCAAAAGACTGGTATGGGACATGCCCATCTTCATGCAATTATGACACTTATTTCGGAGAAAATTTCACAACATAACTTTTACTCTTTTTCAGAAAATACGGAGGAACAGTCACATGACTGTCAATTAGTTTTAACAAGAACTTCTTTAATAAAATAAAAGTTTGATTTTGATACCAATATTCCTTTACTCTCTTCTTAGCTTCACAAATACACACATACTGTAAAGTTAACTTAGGTTACAAAGTATATCTTAAGCCACCATGGCCTCAGTAACTACATATTCATGTTGACACACAGGCTGACTGTGATAAGACATACCCTCCACTCTGAACCCAAGTGAATGTCTGCGGATTTATCCTCACAATCCCCTTAGATGATTCTCACAACATGAGGCATCCTGTTTCACTGCACTCTGGCTTCAACACGCTTGATTTCAAACTTTATTTTCAAAAAGACACACTTTTAAATCTTCTTTATACTGTGCTTTCCCTTAGCTGTTCTCATTAATGTTTTGTTATCAGGTTTACACCTTACCATTCAAGATTTATTCTATCTTCAAAACTCCAGGAGGCAGCAACTTATTTCATGATTATTCCAATTAATACCTTCCGAACTGTAGTAAAATCTCCCAGACCGGAAAATATAGATATATTTCTGGATTATGTCCTTCTTCTCAGTCCTGCCTGCTTTTACTGAAAGTTCTCTTTTCTAGTACTTTTAACCTCAGGCTTCTCAGAAGTTTCTCTCTAGTTTCCCTAACTGGCTGGACTTTAGCTTTCTGCACTTGTTTCCTTAACCATTACTCCGTAGTATGGATTTTCTTTTAGCAAAGCTGAGAGATATTTCCACTCTTGCCTTCTAAACCAACTGTGAATGAATTCAATTAAAATTTACCATGAAAGGTAAGCAACAAGCTCATGCTTCTTCGAGATTTTACTTACTTTTCACACCATAATTTCTCTATGCACAATAGAAGGAGTTTGAATTGAAACTAAAACTGCACACGTATGAATATATTTATCCACCAGATATCTAACTATAGGTTTTACCTTCCTGTACACAGAAACACTTTATTAAACCAACTTAAAATTATATCTTATTTCTAATATTTATCAATACAAGTACAAATCCTTTAAAACAATGTTTGTTTTCTTGACAATTCACTCCACATGATGACAAAAAAATGGGTAAAGGACTGGATAATGACAAGATTATGAATTTTGACAATTTTCCAGCAATAGCACTGAAGACTTGTACTTCAGAACTTGCATGCCCGTAGCCAAACTCTTCCAGAATAGCTACAACACTGGCATTTATTCAGCAATGTGGAAAATTCCCTAGGTGTGTCCTGTACATGAAATACAGGATGAAATCCAACATGTTCAATTGCCGTCCTGTCAGTCTACTTTTGATAATCAGTAAACTGATGGATGGGATCATCAACAATTCTATAAAGTTTTGCTTGCTAAGCAATAACCTTCTTGCTGGTGGTCAGATTGTGTTCCACCAGTATCGTTTATCTCCTGACCTCATTACAGATTGATTCAAACATGAACAAAAGAGCTGGATGCCAGAGGTGAATGAGAGTGATTATCCTTAACATCAAATCAACATTTAACTGAGAGTGGCATCAAGAAGCCCTACAAAACTGGAGTCAATAAGAATCAGAAGAAAGATTCTCTGCTGACTGGAGACTTACCTAGCACAGAGGAAGATGATTGGGGTTGTTGGAGATCAACCATCTCAGCTCCAGGACATCACTGCAGGAGTTTCTCAGGGGAGTGTCCTAGACCCAGCCATCTTCAACCATTTCATCAATATCCTTCCTTTCATCATAAGGTCAGATATGGGGATGTTCATTGATGGTGTGCAATGTTCAGCACCATTTACAACTCCTCAGATACTGAAGCAGTTCATGTGCAAATGCAGCAAGACCTCGACAATATCTAGTCTTGGGTGAAAAAGTGACAAGTAAAATGTGAACCACATAAGTGTCAGGCAATGACTATCTTCAACAAGAGAGAATCTCATCATTGTCACTTAATATTCAATGGCATTTTCATTGCTGAATCCCTTACTATCAACATGTTGCAGTTATCATTGACCAGAAACTTATCTGGGCCAGTCATATAATGCTATGGCTGTAAGAGAAGGTTAAAAGCTATGAATCCTGCAGTGAGTAACTCACCACCTGACTCCCCAAAGTCTATTCATCTTCCACAAGGCACAATACAGGAATGTGATGGAATAGCTTCCTCTAGTCTGGATCAGTGCAGATCAGACAATACTCCATGACACCATCCAGGACAAAGCAGCCCACTTGGTTGCCACCTATCAATAAAAATTCACTCCTTTCACCATCAATGCACTACAGCCATCTACAAGATGCACTGCAGAAACTCACCAGGACTCCTTTGACAGAGGGAAAGGATGGTGAAGAAAGCATTTGGCACGTTTGGTTTAATTGGTCAGAGCACTGAATACAGAAATTGGGACATCTTGTTGAAATTGTAGAAAATATTGGTAAGGCCACACTTGAAATATTGTATACAGTTCTGGTCACCCTTTTATTGAAAGGATATCATTAAACTAGAAAGATTGCAGAAAAAAGATACTAGGTCACTACTGGGACTTGATGGTTTGCATTATAAGGAGAGGCTGGATAGACTAGGACTTTTTCCCCCAGAACATTGGAGGTTTAGAGGTGATCTTATAGAGGTCCATGAAATAAATGGATAATCAACATCTTTTCCAAGGCTGGGGAGTCTAAAACTAGAAAGCATAGGTTTTAGCTGAGAGGGAAGAGATATGAAAGGGTCCAGAGGAGCAATTATTTTCACTCAGAGGGTGATAAGTATTTAGAACAAGCTGCTGGAGGTATTAGTAAAGGAGGATACAATTTCACCTTTTAAAAATAATTTACATGGGTAAGCTTGGTATAGAGGGATATAGGCCAAATGCAAGCAATTGGGACTAGCTTAATGGTGAAAATAGGGTGGCATGGATAAGTTGGGTCAGAGGGCTGTTTCCAACCTGTATACCTCTAAGACAGCACTTCCAAACCTATGGCCACGACTATCTAGAAGAACAAGAGCAGTAGACACATGGGAACACAACCACCTGGAAATTATCCTCCAATTCACTCACAACCTGATTTGACAACATATATGGGTCATTCCTTTACTATTGTTGGGTCAAAATCCTGGAACTCTCTCTCACACCACTGTATGTGTCACTGTACCACATGGGCTGCAGATCACCACCATCTTCTGAACAGCAGTTAGGGATGGACAATAAATACTGGCTTGACCTGCGATGCCCACATCCCATAAATGAGTAGAAAAAAATCTCCATCACTGGCTCACTATGACTGTGGTGTGCACGATCTAAAGGAATTGTGCCAGAAACTCAGCAAGGTTTCTTCAGCTGCCCTTTTCTTGCCTAACCCTTGAAGATGAATAAAGTTAATATGCCCATGGGAATATCATTTCCTAGCACGCATCATTCTGACATGGGCAAAATTCAATCTTGTATTGTCACTGGATCAGAATCCTGCAATGTCATCACTCTATATCACCACTTTGAGCAGCCATTCAAGGATGGATCCAATATCATTTCCCCAGGGCAACAAGGAATAAACAACAAATGCAGCCATACCAAGGGATCAATTTTTTTCAAACAATTGACAGGCAGATTCGACTATTTATGACTTGCCGTGCTGAGCTCAGGTGTTCTCACCACCTCTGCCTCACTGATAATTCTTACCCTTGTAAAAGCTGAGGCTGTTGTTACCCAATCACAAAATTCCTTTTGATGAACATATATCTGCCTGGTTGGAGGTGGCAGGTGTAGAAAATGAACTATTTATTTTGTCCATGTTGTGTGTTGAAGTGATGCACAGAACAGAACCGGTTGTATTCCCAAATGACTTCTTAAGATATATTTAACCTGCAAGTTATTGCAATTATTTCTCTCCTCTATGCAATCTTGTGCATTTTTTGTTCTTGTACGATGCTGGAAAAGCCACTTTATCAAATAGGAATATGCTATTTCGAAGTCTTATAAGTCTCAATTACTGAAAAGATTATTTATGACATTATTTTTTGTCCTGAATGCAGATATTCAAAGCCACATTCATTCTAACACCAAGGGGGCAGATTTAGTCTGTACTGACTTCAGCAATAGCAGTAAATGATGCCAAGAAAAATAGCAATGAATTTCCAAAATAACATTCGATACAAGACTGTGATTACCGAAAATGTGCAAGACTTGGCAATTCTTTTCAGAGGGATAATATTTTTGAAGAAGGCAGCGAGAAAGTGCATTAATCTGTGATAAAATGAGGATTAAATCGATCTGTGGAACAAATTTTATGTAAATCATAGCAGCACGATGATTATTTAAATGTGAGAAGGGAAACAGGCCATGACAAACCTTGAGGGAAAAATAAAGCACATCATAGAAATAGTCCAAAGGCACATTGACTTTTTTACTTGAATGCCCTGGGTTTGAATGCCTGTTGAATTGCGGGAATCTAATGTCTCTCATATGTGTTGTCTAAAGGATTTTGGCATTAATTGAGTTTATGGAGTGAATTCTAGTTTTTATTAAAGATTGCTACATGGCATAGAATGCTTCTAGTTTAGTGTGATTGATATTTCCCCCCTCAATGTGGTTTCAAGATAGGATGTGGACAATGGAAAACAATGTTAAAAGTTTGTTTCTGAGGTGCAGGTGAGACAGGAATTGGTGGACAGAGGAGAAAAGGCCAAATCCTGCAAGATTAATTTTCCGCACCACTCCTATTTATGTACCTTGCACCAGAGCTCCACACTTTTCACCCGGACTTCTGAACCAGACCTCCTGTGGAGCGTACTCACTCTGGGTTTCTATTCTCATGTCATAGGAGCATTGGGAGAAAGAAGGCCTATCCCTTTTAGTCAGCAATATCTACCATTTTCTAAGTTTAAATGACCCCAAGCCACTTTGACCAGGAGAGAAAGTAGGTGTGTAAAGATAATAAAATGCTAAAAAGACTCAACAAATCTGGCAGCATCTGTGGAGAAAAAAACAGGTGTTGTGGAGAAGATCCATATTTGACTCGAAATATTGGAGGCGCTCTTTAGCCAATGGCAAAGGTTCGAGGGATTGCTCATGGGTATAGCTCCAGGAGAGAAGGGCATATCCACAGACACAGATAGTCACTGCCAGGTTGGCAGCATGCCAATCTGGGCCAGTGCCAGGGGCTGATCTCAGTGATAGCCTCGTTTGGGGGCGGGGCTCATTTATTTGTGATGGTAGAGTGGAGTGGATGTGGGAGCTGTGGGGCTGTCGGCACTGAATGTCTGTGGGGATGATGTACATTTGCCTGAAGAAGACACAAGAGTCGAAAGCTCGCTTTTTTACTATCAAATAAATCGGTTGGATTATAAATTGGTGTTGCTAAATTCTTACTGAGTCTGTGGGGAAGCAAAGGGATTCGATGCTGGTGACAACTGTTTCAGGGGACGGGGGTAGGGTTCGATGCCAGTGAGAACTGTTTAGGTGAAGAAGAGTCCAGTGCGGGTGATGACTGTTGGCATGGTGGGGACGGGGTCCAATGCCAGTAATAACTATTTGTTGGGGACAGGAAGCGTATTGGACGGAGTTAGTGCTGACATTGATCCAGGAAGGGTGGGGGTGTTGAAGTCCTGATGGCCGGATGGGGGGCAGGGGAAGGTAACTTCTTTCCTCTGATTAGGATCTTTAAAAATGGCATTCTGATCTCAGGGCTTCCCTGGCGTGTTTAGACTCTGCTCCTCAACATGATGGTGTGAAACAGACACCTTGTTTTTTTGACAAAGTGTTATAATATCTGCAGGGAAAGCCTATCTGTTTCTCTAGAGAGAAACATATCAGTTTTCAGTCAGACCCTGACATTTGGCCATTTTTTGAAAGATTCCACCATTAACTCTGTTTCCTTTCTATAGTCCTGCTGAGGTTTTTTCGGGGATTTTTCAGCCCACAGCCCCAACAATTTGCTCAGTGCCATTTCCCTGGTGATCGTATTTTCCCTGAGCTCCTGCCTCCCATCCCATTCCTGATGCACAGCTATTCCTGGGATGTGGACTTATATCTTCTATAGTGAAGACTGATGCAAAAATTTCATCTGCCATTGCTTTATTTTCCCATTATTAATTCCCCAGATTCACTTTCTATAAAACCAATGCTGACTCTGTTAAATGTTTTCTTGATTAACTATGTATAGAAAATCTTACTAACTTTCTCTCATACTAAACTTCTCCCTCCTTAGTAATAATTTTGTTTTTCTTTGATATGTTTTATATTCTGTCCAATCTTCTGGCCTACCACCTTTGTGCAAGCCTTTGCTTTTTCTTTAAGTTTGATATTATTAAAGTTTATAGTTTGATACCAATTGAGCAAACCCTAAGTCCCCCATACTGTGTTAACTGACTTGTCTGGGTACATTGTTAAGCAGATGAAGTTTTGTGATTGCTCCTACAAACGGCACTTTCTCTAGGTTGCTTTGCACAGAGTTGAACTTTCTCAGTAATATTTGGGACCTGGTGTGCAGGGGTCATTTCTGAAGGATTTGTTTAGAGGCATCAGATGTCCATCTCAGAGATGACCAGCTCCTTACATTAGAAGTTTCTACTTCCTCAATCTCATTTGGGATCAGTTATATGGCTATAGGATCCCTTTATGAGAACTTTCACTGACTAGCCCTCTAAAATAGTCTCCAGTATAAACTGCAGGGTCAGCTTTAAACTTAATTTAATTGCCTACTATGAGGTCTGTAGTGCAGACTGTTGGTTAAACCATTGTATTGTGCAGGGGCTGCTTGGAAATTTGGAAAGCTTTCGTTAAAAGGCCAAGATATTCAAACGTTACTGGAGAAGACTGATATATCATTGTGCCACAGATAGATGGGTTTTTGATTTATATACCTCCTGGCTACTGTTATCTTCCAGAGGTAAATTTTGATAACATTTGGGAGTCAGAAAGGTACTTTGCAGAAGTCTAGCTTTGATCCGCTGGCCTGCTGTTATTATTTTTGATTCTTCTCCCAGCTGTTGCTGACCACAGATTATTGTAGATTGTGGTTGTCAAGTTGAAGTATTGATCAGTGGGACAGGTTGAAAGGACTAAATGACTTCTGTCTTTTTAGATGAGATTTTCCAGCCACATCGGCCCCAAGACTGGAAAATCCCTCCCGAGGTCAATGGACCTTTCCATGTTTTGTGTCCAGCCTGCCAAGATTCCCATGGCAGGTGGGATAGGAAAATTCCAGCCTTTATCTTTTTTATATGTCTTTATACTCGTAAGACTGGTTACAGTCTGCCGCAGCAGGTTTGGAGAGCAGTAAGTTAATAGGAATGCTTGGATCAATTAATCGTCTGACCAGTAGTAAGATTGAATGTTCCCTCTGATTTTGTCCCATTTTTAAAGAACATCTTCCATTTTAGGCAAACAGGCAGCCGACAAAGATAAAATGACAATGGAAGCAAAAAGGATTTCTAATAAATGTATTATTTCATGGATTGTGGGCATAGCTGGTGAGGACAGCATTTGTTGTCCATCTCCAATTGCTCTTGAATTGAGTGACTTGCCAGGTCATTTCAGAGGGCAGTTAAAAATCAACCACATTGCTGTGGATCAGTAGGCCAAACCAAGTAAGGACAGTAGATTTCTAATGTCCTAAAGGACATTTGTGAACTGAATGGGATTTTACGACAATCAATGATATTTTCATGGTCAGTGTTATTGTAAGTTAGAATGTGGTCAGTTTGGGAGGAGAAAAAGGAAAAATGATCTTAAATGTTCAGCACAAGCAAGATGGCAAAATGTCATTCCTCTATTAAAATTTATATTTTTATTTGAAACTTACCGTGGAATATTGACATGTTCTAAGATGTCTAGGATTAAGTCAATCTGCCATACTTGCCCACTAAATGCCCAGTAGATGTGCCAGAAAGATCTATTATAGAAGAATCACTTTTTTAAAAAAAACGAAGTTAATATTTTAGTCACAAGTAAGCTCACATTAATACTACAACAAAGTTACTGTGAAAATCCTCTAGTAGCCATACTCCAGCACCTGTTCGGGTACACTGAGGGAGAATTTAGCATGGCCAATGCACCTAACCAGCAGATCTTTAGACTGTGGGAGGAAACCAGAGTACCAGAAGAGAACCCACACAGACGTAGGGAGGATGTGCAAAGTCCACACAGTGATCCAAGCCTAGATTTGAACCAGTGGTGCTATGGTACTGTGAGACTACACTGCCAACCACTGTGCCACCATGCTGCCATTTTAATGGTGTGATAAGTCTTAATTACACCAAACAACCTCCCTGACGCTGAAAATAAGTTCTACAAAAGTGGAGGTAATTCCTTCAAATTTGAATTACTGGTGGAAATTTCTAAAAACAGAATAATTTTTTTGGCCTTTTTCTTTCTGTCTCTTTCATCTATTTCTCAAAATCTCATCTTTCTTTTCCATCTCTCTTTCTGTTGCTTTCAAAATTTGATTTAAAACAGAATTGAGTATTTTGCCATTTCTTGTTTTACTTATTGCATACCCCAATACGTATTCTTCATCCTTACAGGTTCATGGGACACAGTGGTTAGCATTGCTGCTTCACAATGCTAGGAATCCGGTTCAGTTCTGGCCTTGGGTCACTGTCTATGGAGTTTGCACATTCGTTCTGTGTGGGTTTCCTCCCACACTTCAAATTTGCACTGGTTGGATGGATTGGCCACGATAAATTACCTTTTAGTGTCAGGGAAATTGGCAGAGTAAATTTGTGAGGTTGCGGGGATAGGACCTGGGTGGGATTGGTGTTGGTGCAGGCTCCATGTGTTGAATGTCCTCCTTCTGCACTGTAGGACCAGATTTTACCATTACGTTGCGAACTTGGTAAGTTCGGTGTAAGGCCATTAACACGATCTGCATCTGCATCTGCATCTGCATCTGCACAGAAGTCCATTTTACTAAGGCCTGAAAATGACCGTGATCTGAAACATGCTCAAAATGGGTGTACCAGCGATTTAAATGCATTTGCATGCATTTCAATTGAATTGATGGGCTACCCGCCCAACTTTATCAACATTTCCAGTTTCCCATTATGTTCACATGTCCAGATTCAACGCAAAACAGTCATGCTCAGCAAAGGTCTGTTTTGGGTGCTCTTGCTTCTGAAGAGGTAAGTTCAAAGCTTCCAACAGCTCCCTGACTCAGATTAGTGGTAGGGAGGGAGGGGTAGAATGGAGGCATGTCAAATCATTCTCTGGTGGGGAGAGGGAAAGGTGGCGGGTTTGATGTATTTCTGCAGGTAGGGGGTGGTAGAGGGGGAAGGAGGAGGGAGGAGGGAAGCCTGATTATTCTTTGGAGGTGAAAGGGGGAAGGACCGATCATTTTCTGGAGTGGGGGGGGAGGGAGGCCCGATCATTCTCTGGAGCATGTCGGGGGAGATCTGATCATTCTCTGGTGGGGAGTGAAGGTCCGTTGGAATTCTGATGGGGGGCAAGAGAGGGTCCATTGACACTCTGCGAGTGATCAATGGAGGTGAAGGGGACAGGAGGTCATGATTGCTCTGGGTTGTGAGGGTTAGGTGGATAAGGAGGACAGTTATGTTGTGGGGGCTAGACCAATGTCTGTAGGGGCCATTGCTCCCGTTTTTTACTCCCAGGCCACTTTATCCACTTTTTGCAGCCGAGGAACGACCTGACAGGGGAGCATTTTTCAGATATTTTTCCCACTGCGCATGCGCAGTTGGAGGCTCCAATCGGAGCTGCAGCATTTCAGGCGTGATAAGCCCCATCCACAGTGCGATTCAGACTCATGATTTTTTTTCCAGGCTAAGTGCATTTGGGGCCACCTGAAAACAGGTTTCCAAGTTGGACCTGAATTACGCCCAGATTCAGCACTTAGAATCAAAATGGTAAAACCTGGCCCTTTGATTCTATGAGAGGCCAGTTCATGTAGTTCTCAAAACTCCTCTAGAGAGTGCTTCACCAAAATAGTTTGATATAGTGATTTTCAGTATAAAAGCCCATAGAAATATCTGTGAGTAAATGGAGGTGTGATCAACCACTGACATTAGGTGATTGCTACAGTTTGGAAAACCCAGGACATTTTCTCATCCAATTCAGACTTTCAGAGGTATTTGTACACATGTTTAAAAAGGTGTTTTGAAAGTGATCCTATTGTGAAATCTGGAATCAAGCTGTTAAAGCTTTCAGAACATTCTTAACCTCACAACACTTCTTTAACTAAGATGAAAGCCATTTGCAAGGCAACATAATAAAGCCATTTTTATTAGACTAGGAGAATATAATTTAAATTGGGCACTTAATGCCCTTTGCTGTCATTTTCTTACTTATTTGCTGCGAATAGTATGCAAATTATGCATCAGTCTATGATTTCAGGAAGTTAGCACTTAACAGTGTCGCTATTAATGTAAAATGGAATATGAATTCTGGCCTCGAGTGTATGTTCCATCATACTGGAGTGATCAACAGAACCAGTTGGCTAGCTGCCTCTCTAATTGTAGAGCACTGACTTGCAAAGTGACATTAAGTACTATCCAGGAGAAGTATTTTTAAAAATCAAAGCATACTTCCCTGGCCTTCCTCCAACCTGTGCATTAAAAAGAGTCCGGCATCTATGTCTTTGCCTCCTCCAGCATTTCAATAAAATTGAATGAAGAGGGCTGAAATCACTGTTTAGGGGCGGTGGCACCATGGTTAGCATAGTTTCTTCACAGTGCCAGGGACCTGGGATCGATTCCCAGCTTTGGTCACTGTCTGCATGCAGTATGTACATTCTCCCCTTGCCTGCTTGGGTCTTCCCCAGGTGCTTTGATTTCCTCCCACAGTCCAAAAGACTGCTGGTTAGGCGCATTGGCCATGTTAAAATTCTCCATAAGTATACCGGAACAGGCAGCAGAGTGTGGCGACTAAGGGATTTTACTTAAACTTTAGTTAGGGTGCGAACACACATTTAAAAAAATGATCAGATGTGTGGTATTATCATGAATGAAAATTCCTCTCAAAGCTGGGCAGGATTGATGCATGCAAATGCACAAACCCACTTTCACTTTGGCAGCCTATGTGCCAAGTTATTGCAAGTGAACACATTTACTCCTGTGAGTCTTCCAGCTCAAATTGCATTCATGATAAATGTTTTTTCAGTGGTGTCATGGCAATAGGAAGAATTGGCAGAAGTTAAGCATGGGGAGAAAAGACATTCTTTGAGAATATACTCAGAGTTTATAACTTTGCTGCATTGAAAAGCATGCAATGATTTTGTAAATGAGTGAAACACACTGGGGACACTATCTCACTGGCTTGCTGCGCTGATTGATTAGTGTATCACGGTAGGAAAATAGTACGCAGTGCAAAAAATCAGATTCATGCCTAGTATCAAACGGTTTCCTATCTTCCCAGCCATGGTTCTATTGCTGCTGCGAACCACATCATGCCCAAAATCAGTATGAAAGCTTTGGCATGTATTTGAACAGAGTTCAGTATCATTAAGTGAGTTCGGCACGGTGTTTTCCTCCTCCTAAATCTTTCTCAGCTCTCTCGGTGTGAAAGCACACTGTCGGCTATCACAGGTAGCCCGAAGAGCATGGGCTGCGTGCAGCAGGAATGAGATGGTGAGTATCACTGAGTACCAAATGCCAGAGTGCGTGGAGACTCACCACTAACTTGTCTCACTGCAGTGATAGTATCTGCACTGGTGGATTGCGTGATTGATGCCTGTGTCGAGTGAGTGGTGCTAGCCTCGGAAGATTCCTTGGGGCCTGCCTTCGAGATGGGGTGTCACAATGAGAGCAGCGGAGGGTGGGGTATGACTCCAGATGGGCCAGGCACTTTGGGAACGTTTCCTGGAACAAAGGACATGTGGTTCAGTGCGGGGTAGGGGCAGTGTCTGAGCAGCGTGCCACTTACTTTAGACATGCCACATTAGTGAAGGTTTTGCAAATGCTCACTTCCATGTTGCACCCTGACCTGGCTGTCATTGACACTCCGTTCCTCTCCCTTCCCCGCCAGGTCCAGTGCGCAGTCCTCAATGGTACTGACGAGAGGCAACTCTGGGACACCACACCCTGTTCTCTTTCCTCTCCAGGTGATTATGGACCAGGTTATCCTACGGGAACAGAAAGGAGGATTGAAAGTCTGACGGCTAGTGGGCCATGGGTGTTAGAGGTGTTGCTGATGGGGGTGATTGGATGTTATATGTTGGGACTGTGCCTCGGCAGGCCGGGGTTGGGATGAAAAGTTCCAAAGGGGTTGGAAGAAGGTGCTGGGGAATTGGGAGTGGTCAGGTGCTGGAAGGTGACTGAGTCTACAAAAGGGTCAATAGGAATATTTTTCAAAAATATAACGTTTTTTAATTTACTAAGAGATTGACCACTGCCGATAAATGAAGCTTTTAAATTGCTCTGTACAATTTATTAAAACATTTTCAATTATTTCAAATTGGATTGAATACAGTGGTGAACAGAACGTTCTTATTAAAAGTGATAATGAAGGATTAAACAAAGCTGCAGCCCGTTACCACTCCAAAATAATTCAGGAAATACTTTTTAATGCAAAAGTAGAAAAAGAATTGTGTTCCAAAAGTTGTGTTGGTTCAGGGATAAATTTAAATTTGTGATGACGTTAAAGTGGAATTGAGAAAACCAGTACAATTCTGAACACAACTTGTGCCCAAATTGCCGATTGCTTTGAAAATGGGAACACTACCCTTCTGCGGCTTGAGGATGATCAACACAAAGGTAGCTGTCTGTAAAATCAATGAATTATTATCTTTTTGCAGCTAAAATATATCCGCCGCTTCTTCCTTTTGAGGCTTATCTTTGAATAATTGTCACTTGAGTGAGATAAATGACATCTGGGGAACTGCACTCGTCAGAGACGCATCTCAAAGAAGAGGGGAGAAATAATGCAAGAGTAATGTCAAAAGCATATCAATAACTACAAAAGGTAAAGATTCATGTTCCACAACAAAAAGAAAATCAGAAGGAATTACAGCTGCACCCACACTCAGACTGGTATTTTTGTCTATGTTCCTTCACTGACTGATTGCCATACCTCAGTGATTTCCTTCCTCCCACGTAACAGTTTGTATCACATTTGTCAGCGTATTGTCTCTTTTCCTCCCACTTATCTGGCTGCATTACTCCTACCTAAAGCATGCCGTCAATATAAAACTTCTCCAGCTGCACTGGTGGAAAATCAGAAACAGCTAATTGTTGTGACAGATCCAGACACAAAGCAGTGAACCCAATCAAATGTGTCTGTCAATAATTTTGTTTTTTTTTTGCTTGTATTTTTGTTTTCTCTTTGAACTAGAAGACATAGCAAGTGAAAGTGGGCAAGTGGGCAGAGCCAGGAAATAGGCCTGGGGCTCAGAATGCGGGATTACCCCATGCCAATTGCTTCTGGTGTGGGCAGTTTACTAACTCTGTGTTGCTGCTGTTGGTTTAGATGTTTCATGGAATCACTAGAGTGCAGGAGGAGGCCATTCAGCCCGTAGAGCCTGCACACAACCCCACCCAGATCCTGTTCCCCTAACCTCACGTTTTCGCCCTGCTAATCCCCTGATACTTAAGGGGCAATTGAACTTGGTTAATCAACTTATGCTGCACGTCTTTGGAGTTTGGGAGGGAACGGAAGCATCTGGAGGAAACTCACACAGACACGGGGAGAATGTGCAAACTCCACACAGTGATTTGAGGCCGGAATTGAACCTGGGTCTTTGGCATGGTGAGGCAGCAGCATTAACCACTGTGGCAGGCAGCCAAGGATAAATGTGTTATTGAGTAGCAGAGAAGGGGCTGCCAAATAGTGAGGATCAATTAGTTAGCCTGGACTATTTAAAAGGAGGAGCTTATAGCTGTAGCAGATGTTGGAAATCATTCTACAACTAATGAGAAAGGCACAAGAATGCACAGCATGGCAAAAGATGGGCTGTAAGGTTCTCTGATGCTGTGCTAGAGGCCTTGGTGGTACAAGAGGGGAGCAAGGAGGAAACATTCTATTCAAATGGAACCGGCATTCCAGTAAATTTTCTGAAGGCAGTGAGATCATTGCTGTAATGATATTTGCCAGGAGAATAGCTCCAAAAGTCAGAAATCAGCCCTGCAAGAGATTCAATGAATTTCAAGGGTGACCAACATCACAAAATGTACATTCAAATGCCGTAACCCATCAATTGCACAATAAGCTTGCTTAAAGAATAACATCCCATCCGGAATTCTCCAATCCCGTAAGCTCTATTACTACTGCCAGTGAGAATGGAAAATTTGGCCCGCAGTCAAATCTCTGTTCACTGCAGCGGGACTCCCAGCCACGGGCGAGGTAGGAGAATTTGGACTCCCATTTACTGACTACCAACAGTCTTTCACAATCATGATGGATTGTTTATATTTGTAGCGTCACTGCAACTTTTTCCATTTAACATTGCTGCAAATCTCATATTCATATCCCATTGCTTTGCACGTGCACCCAATTAATCCACCAGTGTAATATCTGTATCCTAACATCTCGCACTCACTGATATGTTTCTTCTTTTCTTGCAGTACAAGCTTGTGCATAACAGGTGGATGATAATCACACCTTATAAAATCTTCTAATAATCACACCTTTATGACCTTATCTATAATGGAAAAGATAGTTCCACAATCAGCGGTGGTGATTAAATCTTTGAAGTTGATAGCGTGCTTATAACAAATCCTCCTTTGCACATAACACCTATCCCTCATTCCACAATTCCTTCTGACAGAAGCTGCAAATGCTGCAAACATGGACCTCTTGCCTTCCCCGCGCTCTTTCCATTACAGCCCTACTGTTGCATCATTCAATTTTTGAACACTACTAACTAGTCAGTTAATGGCAGAGAGGTAACAAGTGGAAGAGGAGGAAGGCAGTGCAGAAAATCTATCACGTCATCCGCTTTCACACTCAGATACCAGCTCAGATATTAACACTTCACATGCATTCGATGATAGCAAGAAGGCTGGATCTGCATGTGGTGGAACATAGAAACATACAAATTAGGAGCAGGATGAGGCCATTTGGGTCCTCAAGTTTGCTCCACCATTTGATATGATCATGGTTGTCGCCTCAACTTTACTTTCCCCTCTACATTTTTACATTTGACTCCCTTGTTTATTAAAAATCTAACAAACTCAGTCTTAAGTATTCAATGTCTGGCCTCCACTGCTGCCCGGGAGAGAGAATTCCAAAGAAAGGGCAGCATGATGGTATAGAGCTAAGAGGTTAGCCTCACAGCACCATGGACTCGGGTTCAATTCCAACCTCGGGTTACTGTACGTGTGGAGTTTACACATTCTCCTTGTAACTGAGTGGGTTTTCTTCAGATATTCTTGTTTCCTCCAAAGTGTGTTAGTTGGATTGGCTGTGTTAAATTGCTCCTACGTGCCAGGGAGATTAGCAAGGTAAATAAATGGGGTTACGGGGAAAAGACCTGGGTGGGATTGTTGCTGATGCAGGTTTCTTCTGCACTGTAAGGGATCCTATGAGACTTCTTTAAACCTAATGATCCTCTGAGAGTTAACATTTTTCCTTATCTCCATCTTAAATGGGAGGCCTGCTGACTGGGGTCTTCCAAGCCGGCATGTGGTAGAGGTGGCGAGCCAGTAAAAAGACCACTGATTTTGGTGGGAGTGGAAGATCTCACCCCTTAAGTTTAACCTGTGGTTCTCTAGTTCTAGTGTCTCCCACAAAGAGAAATCTCCATTCAGCATTGACCCTATCAAGTCCCTTCACATTCTTGCATGTTAAAATAAGAACACCTCGTTTTCTTCTAAGTTCCAATGGATACAGACCCAATCTGTCGAAATTTGTGTCATCACATAATACCTTATTCCCAGGACTAGGTGAATGAACCTTCTCTGAATTGCTTTTAATGCAATTATATCTCTTCAGACATAAGTGCACCAAAACTGTGCACAGTATTTGAAATGTGGCCTCATCAAATTCCAGCTTAAGTGAAGCAAAAACTTCCCTACTCTTATATTCAATTTCACGTGCAGTAAAAGCCAACATATCCATTTGTTTCCTAATCATTTGTTGCATCTCCACATTAATCTTCAGTGATTTATGTACCAGGATAACCAGATCTCTCTATATCTTAGAGTTTTGCGATCTTTCTCTATTTAAATCATTTGCTATTTTTCTATTCTTCCTGCCAAAATGGACAAGTTGAAGTTGTACTCCATTTGCCAAGTTTTTGCCCACTCACTTAAACCATCCAAATCCTTCTGTCCTCTTCACCACCTAGTCTCTTATTTATTTTTATGTTATCAACAAAAGTAGCAACTGTGCATTCTATATTTTCACACAAGTCATTGATGTAGGTTGTAACTTGTTGAGGGCCCAGCACTGATTCCTGTGGCACTCTGTTTGTTACATCTTGACAACCTAAAAATTACCCATTTATTCTTCTTCTTGCTTCCTGTTAGCTAACCAATCCTCTAACTACACTAATAAGTAATCCCTGATACTTTGAGTTTTGATATTGTATAATAATCTTCGATGTGTCTCCTTGCTTTTTGGGAATCCAAGCACACCACATAAACAAGTTCCGCTTTATCCGTGCTGCATGTTCCTTAACAAAGAGCTTTAATAATTTAGTCAAGTACCATTTCCCTTTTGCAAAATTATTTTGACTCTGCCTGGTTACATTATTTCTAAGTGCCCTCTTATGACCTCCTTAATAACAGGTTCAGCATATTCTCTATGACAGATGTTAGGCTCACTGGCCTGTGGTTTCCTGCTTCCTGTGTTCTTCCTTGCTTAAACAGATGCATTAGATTTGCTTTTTTCCAATCTGATGGGAACTTTCCAGACACTAAGGAATTTTAGAAAATTAAATCCAGTACATTTACCATTTGTGCAGCCACTTCTTTTCCGACCCTAGTAGGAATTTCATCAGGACAGATGGTGGTGAATCTGTGGAACTCCTGCCATCACTTCATCAATCAACATGGCAGCAAAGAGAGTTGCACCTTATATGCTTCCCGGATGTGGACATTGACAGGATGTTGCATGCTGTTGACAGGAGGAGGAGTGCCTGGTTCCCAAGGAGACCCTGTACCAATCTGATGTTAGATGCCTGGGAAGCAATGGCTGAGGCGGTGAGCCGCAACAGCCTGACCAGGAGAATCACACTGCAATGCAGGAAGGAAATGAATGACATGCTCTGAGGTGTAGGGTGAGTACCCATCTGTCTTTCCCACACATCATTCTAGCAGTTGTTTCTGTTAATTCTGTGCAGACAAGCGTTTCCTCTGAAGGAGCTGAGGTGATGCCACATTCCAAGGATTTTGGAGACAGAGAGAGAGCTTTTGTTTTTATTGGAACTTCGGCTATACTGAGTGATCTAACCACTGGTTGAATTGAGAGTTGGGTCACAAAGCACCTATGATCTCCAGCAAGCTTCTGGGATTGTTAATGTTATCCAGGGGGAAAAGAATGAGATCAGAGGGAAGAG
The DNA here is from genome assembly GCA_024679065.1 of Sphyrna mokarran. Lineage (NCBI taxonomy): Eukaryota > Metazoa > Chordata > Chondrichthyes > Carcharhiniformes > Carcharhinidae > Sphyrna > Sphyrna mokarran. The sequence goes on from JAGIQG010000015.1 coordinate 43,569,968, forward strand.
CTGTGCAGCAGGAGCAGAGAGCAGCAGCCGGAATGGAGAGGACTATAATTGTTTTGACAATGCAACTTTGGGCTTTCTGTCAACACATGTTTCACCCACTACTGGGGCATCTGACCCTAATGTTCATTAATCTCAGTGATTCCCTTCCCTTATCTGCAGTGGGACTGACAATGAAGGGAGTTCCATGCCAACAGCTTCTGCTCATTCAGGCAGTGAACACCTGGAACACTAACATATTGTGCAAATGAGAGGGGTTCACAGAGGACTAGCAACAGCTGGCAGGCATCAAAGAAATTCAGGGCAGGACCAAATAGCAAGTGGGTTGTTATGGCGATATGCAGGGGTGCGGATGGGCATAGTGCTTGGATTAACATTAAGCAGAAACCTCAGAACAATTAAAGGACACACAGAGCAATGAAGACTCTTAACAGTCAGATTCTTGAAAGTGACACAGTGGGGAGATAGTTTAAACACACCTTTAAGCCAGCCATCCAAATCACCCCCACGTGGGGGAAGTTCAGTGAGGTCAGCCAAACCCTCCAGCTCAAAACATTCCCCCAGCTGAAACGTGCAACACTACCCACCCCTCCCCGCCCTGATACAGCAGAGATGTTTTAAACAGGCGATTTACAACCTTGCTCCCCGCTAAGTGACCAGGGTGCCAAGGCCCCACTCTTCAAGAGCAACACCAAATCATGCCCATGTGACTTCCAGCTGGGGAGGTGGGTACACAGCAGGTGGTGGCTGAACAGACAGTCCAGCCCATTAATACCATTACATTCAACGTTTTGGCACAATTATCAGGTTGGCACCCACTCTGAGTGGGAAGCAGATCGGGACTGGTAGGGCAGATCGGGTGAATCAGAATGTTCTAACTCTTGGTGCTAATCCTGATTTTGAACTGATGCCCTATTCATCCTTTGGGATTCCCACGAATGGTGAAAGGGGCTGGTGAATTCCCCCCACTCCATCCTTCTCTTCTAAGTGTCATTTAAGGCTAAAAGAACCAGTGCGATTCACGTTAACAGGTCCAATGCAAATCAGATTGTGATCATTCTTCATTTAATCATTTTTTTGGGAGAGGGGCGAGTTTTGCACCAGCTCTGCAACTGGGGGTCTAAACGTGCCAGCAATTCTGCCTTCACAGAGTTTCAGTGTCATTGTTAATGGTTGCCATGATCTGAAAATGAAACTGAAGACCCACCTTCCCCCCAAGAACATCAGGACCCTGCCATACATTGGATGCATATTTCACCCCACCCCTGTCCGTCCATTCCCCAGCAAAAATCTCTGGCTTGATCTCCCCCTGCTCCAAACATAGATCGCTGACATGGGCCAGTGAGGCTCTACCAATGAGTCAATCTTTACCCATTCCTTTCATCCCCCCGCCTTCATATCCCAACCCCTTCACACACTATGCCCACCCCTCTTAGCCTCACACCCATCAGGTTCCACCCCCTCGTCACTCCTCCTTCACATCCTGAAAGAGTGAACTGGCACTGCTGCTTGAATGCCAGGGACAGTGCCAGGAAAACGCTGCCAGAAAGCCAGCTCACATTGCCAGCTATGTATCCAAACACCTGGTGCCTTCAATGATGCCCAGCCAATTCTTAGTACACTGCAGGAGGACCAGAAATTCCTGCCAGCATGAATGGCTGGAAAATTCCATCCAGGATATTTAATCAATATTTAAATATGCAAATCTCGTTCCCCACCTCACAGAATAGAAACAAGATTACTTCAGTTGAAGTTTATTTATTAATGTCACAAGTAGGCTTACATTAACACTGCAATGAAGTTACTGCAAAAATATCCTAATCACCACACTCCAGCACCTGTTTGAGTACATTGAGAAAGAATTTAGCATGGCTAATGCACCTAACCAGCACATCTTTCTATCTGTGAGAGGAAACTGGACACCTGGAGAAAACTCACCCAGACAAAAGGAGAACTTGCAAACTCCACACAGTAACCAAGCCAGGAATCAAACTTGGATGCATGGCACTGTTAGACAGTAGTGTTAACCAAAGGGACTTTCACCAGCTCTCAGTCCCCCCTTCCTCCCACGGTTCTCCAGCCCCCTGGGGCCTCAATACAATTTGCGCTGTGATTAACTCCAAGGTTTTATTCCATTATTAGAGATTTAATTTTTTTGCCTAATCATTTTAAAATAATTCAAATGCCTTTGCATGTTTCCTGAAGCTGTTCAGAGTGCATACTGGGTGAGTGGTTATGGCGTATACGTGGGTGTCATGGGGAAATCTGAGGGGGCATGGGGTGACATGGGAGTGGGCCAGGACATGTGGTAATCTTTATGGGGCCTTTAATATATGTTGGGAGATGGGTCAATATGTTGGAAAGTTGAGGCAGGTCTTCTTAGCAGCCTGCCTCTGCAGTCACATTAATAGAATCTGTACAATGTTGAAGGTCCATTGAACCTGCACCAACAACAATCCTAACTGGGCTCCATTCCCCATAACCCTAGCTAGATTCTAAAGGGCAGTTTAACATGGCCGATCAATTTAACCTGCACATTTTTGAACTGTGAAAAGAAACCGCAGCATCTCTAGGAAACCTATCTAGACACAGGGAGAATATGCAAATTCTTCACAGTTACCTGAGGACTAGCATTGAAGCCGAGTCCCTGGTGCTGTGAGGCAGTATTGCTAACTGTGCCACTGCTCTGCCATTCTGCCAAGACTCGCAGAATTCATTGCAAATCCAATCCCCCGCGTGAAACAAAAGAAGACTTTGAAAACTGTTTGGTTGTTTAAGTATATTATTTTGAATTTATTAGCTTACTAATATACTTTTTCAAATAGGTTCATTATATGACAATTTCTTTTCAGTTTTTGCTACCTCTGTATCTAGCTTGTCTTTTACTATCACTGAGGGCTCATTGCAAGCAAGATATCTCTTCCATGTCGTCTCCTGGCAAATTTTTTTTCAAAAGATAAATATAATTAAGTGACTGTCTGTTAAGTGATGATGTTTGTCTGGTAATGACAATCACTGCAGGCATATGGATTAAATGATGTTTGTAGCTGCATAAATCTTCCATGATATTTGAATATGAGATGGGCTATGTTTAGCAGTAGCACAATGTACATAATCATCAAAAAGGATCAATAGTAAATTGCTTTAAAACTTCATGCATGTTAGAACAAAAGGGGAGTGCTTCGTTTAGGGCAATCACCATAGCTTCAGATCATTGTTTCAAGAGTCCTCCAGGGTAGTTTCCTTAGCTTAGTCACTGTCAGCTGCTTCATCAATTACCTTCCTTCCCTAGTAAGGTCAGAGTAGAGGTGTTTGCTGATGATTGCACAATGTTCAGTTCGGAAAGGCTTTCCAAACTCAGATAGGAATAGGGACCACAATGGAATGAACAAGATAAACTGACACTGAAATAGAAAGGATATTGAGTGGAAGCTGTGTCTCAGTCTCCATTGAAGAAAGTGAAGTGTACATACCATTTAGTTTTTTTGCTTGTGACAAGAAGTTACAAGCAGAATAGGTGGCACAGTAGCACAGTGGTTAGCACTGCCGCTTCACAGCTCCAGGGACCTGGGTTCGCTTCCCAGCTTGGGTCACTATTTGTGTGGAGTTTGCACATTCTCCTTGCACCTGTGTGGATTTCCTCTGGTTGCTCCGGTTTCCTTCTACTGTCCAAAGATGTACAGGTTAGGTTGATTGGCCATGCTAAAACTTGCCCCTTAGGGTCCTGAGATGCGGAGTTTAGAGGGATTAGAACAAAGATCAAAGAGCAAAACAGCACGGGAAACAGGCCCTTCGGCCCAACGAGCCCACGCCGCCACCCCGATGTTCCCACCTCTACCCGTGATCCCTGTCAATGTTTATAGATCTATGGATTAAAAACCAAATTTGAGACAATTTAGGGAGAATTTGTTTTGCCAATTAGCCTAAGAGCACATCTTTGGGATGTGGGAGGAAATCGAAGCTCACGGAGAAAACCCACGCAAGCACGGGGAGAATGCACAAACTCCTACAGACACAGGCCCAAATCCTTGTATCTGCACAGCACAGCGATAGTCACTGAGCTGAGGTGTTGCCCATCAGATGGTCCAGGTCAAGCGTACACTAACGACATGAAGCACTAGGATACTCTCGAAAAAAATCCAAGAGCAGACCTCTCAAGACCCATCACACGTATGCCCCTCGTTAGACAACAAGGTGGGCCAAAGCACCTGTAGAATAAAAACAAGAAATTAGTGGGTAAATATGTAGGTATATGGGGACAGGGTCAGGTTGGGATTGTGGTCAGTCAGACTCGATGGGCCAAATGGCCTCCTTCTGCACGAGAGGGTTTCTATGATTCTAAGTAAAATAATTACTGAATAAGGAGAAGTTGAGCAAGTGGATTTCAGCACAAACAATATCCAAAAGAAGTGACCACAAAAGCAGGATGGAATTAAGAGCAATAATAAACAACAGATATGAGTGGCATGCTGGTTAGGACTGCTAGCTCACTGCACAGGCACCTGGGTTCAATTCTGGCTTCGGGTCACTGTCTATATAGAGTGTGCAATTTCTTCCCTTGTCTGCATGGAGTTCCTCCCAGAGATGTTCAGGTTAAGTTGATTGGCCATGCTCAATTGCCACTTTGTGTTAGGAGACTAGTGGGATAAATGTGTGGTGTTACAGGGATAGGACCTGGGTGGGATTCATAGAATCCCTACAATGCAGGAGAAAGCCATTCAGTCCATCATGCCTGTACTGACAACAATCCTGCCCTAGTCCCACCTCTGCAATCCCACTCATTTACCCTATTAATTCCTCCTAACACAAAGGAGAAATTTAGCATGGCCAATCAATCTAATCCGCACAACTTTAGACAGTGGGAGAAACCAAATTGCCTGAGGAAATCCATGCAGCTACGAGGAGAACATGCAAATTCCACGCATACATTTATCGAAGCCAGGAATCGAACCTGGGTCCCTGGTGCTGCAAAGGCAGCAGTGCTTGCCACTGTGCCACCCATTGTTGTTGGTGCAGAGTCGATGAACCAAATGGCCTCCTTCTGCACTGTAGGGATTCTATGATATGTAATGGCAAGAACTTTTACAAACTGGAGCTGTGCAGGAGTGGGAAGGTAGATTGCACATAATGATAGTAGTGAGATCAGATAATGGGAGCTCGAAAAAATTGACTTGCTGATTTGCAATTTCCGAAACATGTAGAAGAAAAGTCAAAGAGATGTAACGGTTAGGCAAACACAGTTTTATAAAGGGCAAAGAAATGAAATCATCAGTATACAGGTAAAAAGGCATTAAAGATTTTCTCCAAAGTTGCCTTTGTTCAGATGTAAAGTTATTGATAATAGTAATTAAAAAGTCATTCCTCTTTTGCTCAGATTTGCATATCTTGGACCAAGTTAACCAAGATGTTTTAACGGAATTAAATTAAATCAATTTTAAAACCTACAATGTAAAGTGAGCTAACTTTGAAAAGGAGTGAATAATGTTTTGACACTTTAAAGCCCATGATAATGAATGGCTGATAATATCCCATTATAATGAATGGCCTGTAACACATAACAATGCTATCATTAATGGAATCTCTCCACTGGATAAGATTATAAACCTACAGAAGAGGGATGCAAACTTTGTATTCTGATCAAATGCAAACACGGGAAATTGAATAAAAATGCTTTTTTAATTAAATTCTAGAAGGAAAGTAATTATAATAGTAAAATGCATTCAATATTTTGAACTGTTTTTGAAAGCCAAGCACTTTGTATGCAATAATGAAGTGCATACTATAGAGAGTGTTCCATAACATCAAATTGATCTAATAAATTGGAAGCCTTGATCACACAGCCTTACGATAGAAAATGTCATAACTGAGAGTAACATTGTGCGAGTAAAGCTTTCCTTTATAGTTATAATTGTCATTATTTCACTTGTGGGGAGTCTCGGATGAAACATGGATTGTAGATGTAAACAATTCATAACCAGCTACCAAATGTTGACAGCGTCAATGCCTATTCTATATCTCTATGTATGTATTGCTAATGTATGGACAACAGCAATATCAACTTGGCAGATAGTATAACGTAATAGTGTTATATCACAGACTACATCAATTCTTATTAAATTGTCTTATTTGCTGATGGCATACTTAGTACAAGAAATCTGCGGACAGAAGATGCAGCAAAATAAAAATAGGTTTAGAGGAGGTAAATAGAAATTAGTGGAAGAAATTTGGAATGGATAAAAATTAGACATCCTCAGTTACATATATCCCAATGTGTCCCACCAGTCAATAAATCATCTCGTATAAAGAATAAAATATTGCTTGGAAGTGAACTAATTGGGTTCCTTTGTCCCATAAGCTGTGCAATAAAAGTACTTACCTTAGGAATCAGGGTCTTCTTTTACCTCCCACAATTCCCAAGGCACAGTAATTCAGGCCCCCATGAGATAAAATAAGAAAATAATCTCAAAATGGAGGCTCATCACCTAATTAAAGTGTTTCATCATCTAGTTAAAGTGAATCATGTCCTGAGAATTAGTTCATCATCGATCCACCGCAAACCCCAACTCATCTCCTTTTAATTATTTGCACCCGGGGATATGTCATTGATAAGGTATATGACTCACTTGTCCCTTAATGCCCTTGAGAACTAATAGCTGGAGTTTGGTTGGACTTGGATTTGGCATGTAATATTATTTGTTTACCTATCTATTCATTGCCAACTCATCCATTTTGGGGATTTGGGGGGAAGGGCCTAAATTTTCACTTGTAGGTCGAGCGTATAGAGTGAGGAGCATTCCAGGCTCTGCGGATCTGATCTGGGGAAAAGTGCATATTTACCGTCCAGAGGAGGGCATGTGAAAATGGGAGTCATGGAAGGTAATCCTAGAAAGAGGTCTAGGGTTGTTGGGTGTGGAGGTAGGCTCATCCAAAGGCTCAATACACCAACACTTTACCTAGGATATGAAAATAAACCTTGAGGAAAGAACAGCCTTTGCCCCTCATTCCCTCTCAACCATGCCCTAACTTTAACAACCCGTGCCACCTCATTTCTTCACTCTTTGTCCATGGACTCTTATACTCTCTATACCAACCTGTATCATCTATCCTCCTTCTGTGGCCCTTTATAGTTCATACGCCAACCTATGCCCCTCATCAGCACCATATGGTTCTTCCTACCCAAGCTCACTTATGCCCATTCACCCATTCCTCATGGATTTTTACAGTTTTTATTCCAACTTAAATCTAACTCATACTATCCCATGCCTTCACTCACCACTCTTTTCCAACTCACCCAATATCCATCATGGACAAATATCACCAGAATCTTACCAGAAAATGGCAAAGTATCAGGATCTGACTGAAAACCAGTGTGTTCCTCTCCAGCAAAAGAGGTAGGTTTTCTCTCCAGACCTAATGACACTTTTTCAAAAAGCAGAGGGGTACGTTTCACTCTGTCATTTTGAGGGGCTGGGCCTAAAGATGCCAATCAAGCTAAAAATAACCTATCCCCCAACACAGAGATACCGGGAGCTGTCTCATCCGTGGCTTAAATGGACATCACTGGCATCTCTCTCCCCATTCCCCACCGTCGCAATTATCACCGGCATCCCCCTCCCCCCCTGTCTGGTAATCATCGATATCTCCCGTGCCCTTCCCCACCCCAGATCATTGCCAGCAGACTCCTCTCTCCATCACACCACCTCCCACCCCTCCTCCCTGCACCTCCAAGATCATTACCAGTGTTTTCTCCCCATTTCAGTGCACCGCCCCGATACCATGGTACAAACACTCTGGCCTGGTATGTTGGAAATTGAGAGGGGTCAGAGAGGTAAATGCAATGCTGACATGCCCTATATCGCTGCCAGATTGAGTAGGAGAGTTCCCAAAGAATCCTTACGGTTGGGTGGACTCAAGCTGGTGGCAAGGGGTTAAATTCAATGGAGTCTATTGGTTAGATTATCTCTTCTAGACTGGGAAACCTGAAAATCATTCCTGGCACAGTGATTTGATGCAGACGGTGGTATAACGCTGATATTATCTGCCAAATAGAAACTGTTGTAGATATTTCAGGCATCACACTGATTACAGTCTTTATTCTGGTCTCTGGACTGTGAAAAAAAAGACTGTTAGCAGATTGGTGACTTTAATCTCATATCCCATGGGCACCTGATAGACTTTCAAATCCCCACAGCAATCCATTCGACATAAAGGATTCCCATTTCTCTCTCCAACAGGCTGCAATTGTGAGGAGACTCCTTTCAAGTCCTCTGACTTGAGGGGTCACGGCCTTAGGGTGAGGGAGGCTATGTATAAGATGAATATTAGAGGGCATTTTTTCACACAAAGGGTAGTGGGGGTGTGGAATGCGCTACCGAGTGGGGTGGTGGGAGCAGGCATGCTAGGGTTGTTTAAGGGTCTCTTGGACAGCCACATGAGCGGTCTGCAGATAGAGGGATATAGGAGGGCTGTTTAAATACTTTATTTGTTTCCACAGGCTATTCGGTCCACCTTGTTGACCAACAAGGCGCATGCATTCGGCAGGTCGGGCGAGGGCTGCTCTTGGATGTTACTTCAGGAGTGGCCTAGTGCTTCATGTCGTTAGTGTATGCTTAAACTGGACCATCAGATGGGCAACATGACAGCTCAGAGACTATCGCTGTTGCTATGCAGACACATGGATTTGGGCCTGTGTCTGCGGGAGTTTGCGCGTTCTCCTCGTGGTTGCGTGGGTTTTCTCCGGGTGCTCCGGTTTCCTCCCACATCCCAAAAATGTGCTCTTAGGCTGATTGGGTAACAAATTGTCCCTATATTGGTCTCTATATGTCATTAAGACGTTAGGATGGCGGCGCGGGCTCGTTGGGCCGAAGGGCCTGTTTCCCGTGCTGTGTTGTTCTTTGTTCTTTGTTCTTTGACTTATAGGAGCCATGATATGGAAATGCCGGCGTTGAATTTGGGTGAGCACAGTAAGAAGTCTCACAACATCAGGTTAAAGTCCAACAAGTTTATTTGGAATCACAATCTTTCAGAACACTACTCCTTCATCAGAAGTCAGTCACTTTTATAGAGTGATAGAAGAAATTTGCTTCTCCACAGCTGTTCATTTAGCCCCATTCCTTTAATGCAACATTTATTTCAGATCAATGACCAGAAAATCTCACCCAAGATCAATGGACTTTTGCATCATCCCTGTTCCACCCGCTCCAATTCCCATGGTGCGTGGGATGGGAAAACTCCATTAGTTTTACACTTTGAATTTAGCACGAATGAGTTTATGATGTTTCACTCCAGTTATGATTTAAGTGACTCAATAAGAAGCTTTTGTCAAATAAAGTTTATTTAAGAATGCAGTTAACATATAATAAGAAAATTAGCAATAAATTTTATCAATTACAAAACCACAATTATGACATTATATAAGTCTTAATGACTAACAATGTTGTTCCAACATAAACATCCCTACAAACATACCACCATCCCCTCGCGCACTGCCCCAACCATTCTAGGCTTAGCACTGAAAGCAAGTATGCTTACATGATGCTGAATCTTGCAGCTTTTCAACCCATGCTGCGAATTAATCCTTTAGATATGGATATGAAACACTGAGGCTTTTTTCCTGTGGAACTTTCAGCACACTTCAAGAGACAGAGACACCATTTGCCTCAAGCTTGTAGCTAGCCAGCCACCAGGAACTGGATTTCTAATACCAGGGACATGGACACCAACACTGTTTTCAGTTTGCAGCTTTGTTAGCTTCTGCCAAACTGAGAAAACAAAAATTATCCAAAGCTAACACCTGACCTGTCAATCAGTCGCAAATTAACAATTCCCAAAAGACTCATAAACACCAGATTACTGCATTAGGCCAAATTAAAAATAAACAAAAGGCCTATTATGTGGCTTCAGCAATAATAAAAGATATCACTACAGAATATCACAGTGCCAATAAGAGAAAAGGAAACCAGGCTGCCTTAAAAAAACACAGAGAACATGATTAAAATACATATTTTAAAGGGACGACAGTGTCACAAAATGTAGAGCACAGGACTCCTCCCCAATTTTGGAGCCATTATTTACCTCTTAATCTACATTAGTAAAAATATGCAGATTATCTAGTCATTACGTAAGTATTTATGAGAACTTACTATATAAAAATGGGATGCCACATTTGTACATTAAAATAACAATGCAACTTTAAAAGCTCTTCACTCACTGCAGAGCACTGCAGTGCATCCTGAGGTTCAGAAAGATGCAATAAGATAGAATCTCACCAAAAAATGGCAAATATCAGGGTCTAACTGAACACCAGCAAGTTTCTCTCCAGAGAAACAGGAAGGTTTTCATGCCAAATGTTACGACACTTTGTCAAAGAAAGCTGGAGGTGCGTTTCATGACAGCTTTTTGAGGGTGAGTTCCATAAAGCCAGTTCCATAAAGATCAGGGTACCATTGTTCAAGGTCACCCTGATTAGACCAAAAAATAACCTCCACCCACCTGATTGTGGAGACGTCATTGGCATGCTTCGCCATTCTGGAACAATAAGGGATTCCACTCCCTCAGTGTCCAACGTACCTGTGACCACACACTGCACTTCAGGCTGGATTGTTCCAATTTCCCAGAGAGTACCCATGACAGTAACATCTTGGGCTGTTTGCAATTCCAAGCTATCTTTGAAATCTAGCAACAGCTGGAGGGATGGTTCCTTGAAGAGAAGGGATACCCACTCAGGAAGTGGCTGATGATGCCATTGTGGAGGTCATAAACACCAGTGCAGACTCAATACAATGAGGCTCACATTTCAAGAGGTATTACCAGATTACCCTCATTGATGTGTGGGACTGGAGATGTATTGATCACAGGAAGGGGAGGCTCAGACAGGACGGATACCCCTAGGGTATCCTAGGGGTGGACGGCTCTGGGCTGTACACCAGATAATTCTCACTGGGTGCCTGATGGACCTAATAGTTCATTATGAGATAGAGGGGCAGCTGAAGTGATATTCGGAAGCTGGGTTTTGAGGGGGAGCTAGGGTGTGAGGAACATTTCAGTAAGTAGAGAGAAACATGGTAATTGGGGGAGGGGGAGAAGGGCCTCCTTATAGATATTGGCAAAGGCCAAAGTGGCTGGGTGAGAGTTAAATGGGGAGGTGGGAAGGGTACATAGGGGGGTCCAGAAAAAGACAGCAAAAGACCCACTTACCCTGACTGAGCAGGGAAGATCATTTGCCTTTACGGGACTGCTGTCCTGTCTTCTTCAGCAGAAAGCTTGCACTCACCAGGATTATCACTGCATCCCAGACAATGGTGATGACCTTGGTGGGAGGCCTTCTCCTGGAGCAGGGGTAAAGTGCATCCCACTTCTGCTGCACTCTATAAAGAAAGCTGGTGAGGATTCTCTCTGAGGAACATGGGGCGGACTGCCTAGATGCCACTCTCTGCAGGCACTGTGGAACAAGTGCTGGGGAACCATCTAAATGCAGCTCCCCAGTGATTGACAAATTGTGGGCAAACCTGAAGGAGGCCATCACAGGCCTGGCATTATTCTTATGGCCATAAAAACTTCTGTCGACGAGTTCATGATTGGGTCAGAAATTATGTCAGAGCAGTCTGCACGATTCACTTCATTTTTCACAACAGAATTGACACTGCCAAATCCTGGTAAGATAGCCCCCATTAGCCTGTCTACCTAAATCATCTTAAAGCATTCTGACAGTTATTTAAAATTAGCTTACACATAGGTGTTGGATTGACAACAGCAAATTAAAATGTCTACATTTCATGATAGGCACATGCTTAGCTCTATTAATCAAATTTTTAAGTTGCTACCCTGGAATATATCAAAGAAGAATTTTCTGAGCTAATTTTTTTGTGAAAAGGTGATGTTTTAATAAGCTTGACAGGTTTTGCTTTTGGCGATATTCAATCCAGTTTGAGCAGAGACTTGGCGGAGAAAAGCAATTTGTAAAAAACAAACACGGTTTTTTGGGTACAATTTAAGTGAGAGTTGCTTAAAGCAGAAAAACCTACTCCACGGTTTCGGATTCTGCTGTTGAGGCCTGTTTGGTATTCAATTTCAAAAGCATTTGCATAGGCCTCACTCCAAAACAAAGGCATTGAAGTTGACTCATTAATAATTGAATGTTAAATCCCCAGATCTAACATGAGGCCTTGGTAGCCAACATTCAATTTTGGAAAATGTCAGGAAGCAGGTTTTTGGATTCGTTCACCCCACTATGATTTCTATCACTATAACACGTCCAATGGTGCGGTACTTCCAGATTACTGCGCTCAGCTATCAGCCAACCTGTGTTCAAGTCTTCGAATTTGGCTTCAAGACCACAGACAACTGAGTTGAAAGCTGAGCTTCAGCCGATAAGTAATTCTTGGGTGTCCCGTGAGCTGTGCTTCGCTTCTTAAACCTGACATGTCCCAAAAATAACTTACAATCACTTAGAGGGGTTGGGGTGGGGAGGAGTGATTGGGCATTACTTTGGAGATTTGGAGTGGAATTTTCCCATCCCACCCACCACAGGAATTGTAGCACAAGAACAGGACCATGTAGAGGTCCGTTGACCTGGGAGAAGAATTTTCAGATCTCAGGGTGAGCGCGGATGCAAAATTCCACACCTGGTCTTCAAAAACAAGTTCTGGGACCCAATTCTCCTATTTTCAGGTTAACTGCTCCTGCTGGGCTGGCATGGTGGTTAGCACTGTTGCTTCACAGCGCCAGGGACCCAGGTTCAATTCGGGCCTCAGGCCACTTTTTGTGTTCCTTTTCTCCCTGTGTCTGTGCGGGTTTCCCCCGGGTGCTCCAGTTCCCTCCCACAGTCCAAAAATGTGCAAGTTTGGTTGACTGGCTGTGCTAAATTTGTGTCAGGGAGATTAACAGGATATATATGTGGAGTTATAGGAATAGGGCCTGGGTAGGATTGTGGTTGGTACAGATTTGATGGGTTGAAAGGCCTCCTTCTATACTGTAATGATTCCATGATTCTATGCTGTGAAAATGGGAGAATTTGCATTGTGCTCATGGATTCATCTACTTGACAGATGGAAATTTATGCACCTTGCGATTGGTGCTGGCCAATCCAGCTTTTCAGCGATTGGGATTCCTTAAGGATGCCCTTATCATTAGATTCACGAACAAGTTTACAAAGATTCTAAACCTGATTGACAGCTATCTTTTCTTCAAAGGGAATAGTGGTCTGCGAAAGAGGAATTTAAACCACGCAATGCCTTTGAAGAAACCACACTATCAATCAGGTTTGGAATCTTTGTAAACATAATGATTGGGAACAATTGGGGCACTTAAGATGCATTCAAGTGTAATTTCAATAAACAGAGCTGACTGGAGGCTGAGTAGGAAACTACTGAGCTATCAATTAAAGCTTATTTAAATGCATTGCACTATGAAATTAAAATAGATCAAAGGTTTTCAGCTGAACAGCAAGAGTTTCAAAGCATTTGAGCTTTCTCAAAATAAAAGTTGTGTGAATGTTTTGGGGTTAAGTGAGCAGTTATGGAGAAGCAATTCCCCTATCAGAGGACTTCAAAGGGGTTTTGTCACACCTGCAGCTTTTGGCAGAATGAAGTGTGGCTGAGAATTAAAAGCCTGCCAGCTGTCAGGGGGGCATGAAGATTAAAGTAACCTTGTCAAATATTCACAGCTGACAGGCAGGAATGAAGATGTTGATCACAGGGCTACCTGACATCACTATGCCAAGGGTGACCTCCAGATCTGCCAGGGTTAGAAGGGGCAATCTTGCCATGACCCCCCCCCCCCCACCACATTCTGGGAGAGACTGATCAATTCCTTGCCCTCAACCTGAGCCCTCAAGACCCTGGGGACTCTTCTCCTGCAGCCTGGCAGTGGCAGAAGGGCAGTTGGCCCCTGGACCTAGCTCATTAACATTCCCCAGAGCCCAAGGCACCAGACCAGAGTGCCAGTGCCAAGATGTGAGGGAACAGTACAGAATTGGCACTGCCAGAAAGAGGGGGGAGAAGAGGTTGAGTGGCAGCCTAAGGAGGAAAAGGATGGAGTGGGGTCAGAGGGAGGTTGAGGGAGATGGAAAGGTCAGGTCATAGTGTGGGGGTGGGCAAGTGAACTAATGTTGCGTGGTGAGGGGAAACAATGCCCTTCTTTATCAGGGTTTTGTGGTGTTAGTGGTGCAGCCTGCTAGGGCCACAGTGGTCATTACCACTTGTTGCATTTCCTGCTGGGCAGAGGACGGGGGGGTTGTTGTTGGGGGGGGGGGGTAGGGTGTGGTGGAGGCAGTGGAATGGTGGGAAGTCACAGTAGATGCTATCCATTTGGCATGATGTTTGGGCTGGGGCTCGATTCGGGGACCTGACCGGGGCTGGCTGGGTGAGTTGGGTGAATCTGATTGCCCCAATTTCTGGCTGATGCCCCATTCAGCAGGACATTGGGATTCCCGGTGGCTGTCTGACAAGTTTGTGGAATTCCCCACTCTGTGTGGCCATTTCCTGCAGCCTAATTTTCGCAGGCATACAGCTTCTTCCTTGGGTCATATTCATGAAGCTGGGTTATTAACATCTGTTTCTCCTTCCGGCTGGAGTGGTCTCTCACAGGACTTCTTTGCGACCCAAAAATTAACATCGAACCCATTATCTTCCATTCTGTGCTTGGCGTCTCAGCTGGTTTTCTGCCCCGCATTCTCCTGAAACATTTTCCTTTACATTTACAAACTTCCCACAACCCCACCTGTCTCAATCTTTAGTTCCGATTAATGATATATTCCCCAAAGATCTCTGCTGGAATTTTTCTATCCTGCTCAGCATGGGAATTGGATTGGGCAAGAGGTGGATTACAGAAATGTCCCTTGACCTCGGGGCAGGATTTGAGATGAGAAAGATTGTAAAATCCCGCCTGTCATCTTCCTCTCTTGTAACTTTTAAAACTCTAAACCTTAGTTACTGGTGTCACAAGTAGCTTACATTAACACTACAATGAAGTTACTGTGAAAATTCCTAAGTTGCCACACTCTGGCACCTGTTCCGGTCAATGCACCTAACCAGTATGTCTTACGGACTGTGGGAGGAAATTGGAACACCTAGAGGAAACCCACGTAGACACAGGAGAACACACGGACCCTGCACAGACAGTGAACCAAGCCAGGAATGGAATCCAGGTCCCTGGCACAGTGAAGTAGCAGCGCTCTCTAAGTGAAACCAAATCAATTGCAGAGTTATTAATTTAGAAACCAACCATATTGATTAATTATGAATCACAGATGTAACTGTGAGCCACTTGCAGTGAGAAAGATTGAAAGCAAAGGAAGTAAGAGAAGAAAAAAGTAATGAAATATTGTTCAGGAAAACTGCACTTCTCACATGTAGTTGGAACAGAACTGCATCACTTGCTGCTAGTCGCGTAACAGTGGATTTCTTTCCACAAAGGTGATAGGTTAAATGAGCGCTTGACAGTTTCTGTCTAATTTAGTCCCCGTGGGATGAAATGTATAATCGAAATGTGCTCTCAAATGCAACCTGACCTTGTAGGGCATCTGTAATTTCAGTTTCTCGGGAGCTTGATTGGATATGGTAGATGGAATATGTGACCTACTGTTGCAGCTTTATACTGTATGCATCTTGTGCCATTTTATTCTCTGCATGTTATTGGCCACTTAACAATTTTTACATCCCTTTCTTGTCCACGCTGTAATGGAAGGTGGACTAATTGCACCGCATTTTGGCATGTCCAAACACAGCAACATGTATGCTGTATGGTCAATTCTCAGCAATAGGATGAGTTCAATATCAAACACAGTTTGGAAACTGCTGGAACATCAATGGACAAGTCAACAATCAGGATATACTTGTGCAGCATCTGATGGAGTTGGCAGAATCATCAAAATCCTACAATGAGAAAAATGCCATTCAGCCCATTGAGCCTGCGCCAACAACAATGCCATCTAGCCCCTTTCCTTTAATCCCATGTATTTGCCTCCTAATCCCCCTGACAATTTAGTATGGCCAATTAACCTTCCCTGCACATCTTGGAAGGAAACCAGAGCACTCAAAAGAAACCCATGCAGACACAGGGAGAAGGTGCAAACGCCATACCTGAAGCTGGAATTGAGTGCAGCTCTCTGGCACTGAGAGATTAATACTAACCATTGTGCCACTGTTCATTGTGAAAGGATTTCTCCTTATTCCATTCAACACAAACTTGCATTTATTTAGTTTGTTTAACCTATACAACACCCTGAAGTTCTTTAGAGAAATGTTATAAAACAAAGCATGGAATCAAACTACATAAGAAGATCTTAGGGCAGATTATTAAAAATCTCAGTTTTTAAAGACCATTATAAAGGAAGAAAATAAGACAGGAAGGCAAAGGTTGGGGAGTGAATCCCAAACCCTTGGTTCAAGTGGGAAGAAGTGACTCAAAGTATACTCACTCAGTGGTGGAACAATTGAAATCAGAGACTCTCAAGAAGTCAGAACTGGTTAAGTACAGAGACTTGAATAAACAACACAGAGGATGAGGTGACATATCAATTAAAAAGTGTGGAGAGAGACAGAGAGAGCAGAAATTTTAATAAAGAGCGTGGAGAGAGAAAAGCAACGGCAGCAGAACTCGGACCTGGGGAGAGAAATCAAAGCTCAGGAGAGTATAAAGGAGTGGTAAGGTTAGGTTTAATTGATGCACCATTGGGTGGTGGCAGCAGGATAAATTGGTGGTGGCATAATAAATCTGTGGAAGCACGGGAAATCGGCAGTGGTAGAGTAACTCGGCAGTGGCAGGATAAATCAGCAGAGACAGGGTAAATCGGCAGCAGGGTAAATTGGCAGCAAGGTAAATCGGCAGCAGGGTAAATCAGCAGCAGCACGGTAAATCAGCAGTGCAGGATAAATCGGCAGTGTAAGTTAAATCGGTGGAAGCAGGGTAAATTGGTAGCGGCAAGGTAAATCAGTAGTGGCAGGGTAAATCGGTAGGGTAAATCGGCAGTGCAGGTTAAATTGGCAGCAGCAGGGTAAATTGGTAGTGGCAGGGTAAATTGGTAGCAGCCTATACAGACAGGCTGCTTGTGGTCCTGGTAGATATTTTCAAACTATATTAAATTGTAAATCATTGTTTAAGAAAGGTTAGAGTTTATTTGATTTATTTTAATTTAAAAAATGGCTTTTAAATTTTCTAATTTAAAGTGTTTAATCATGGGATGAAAGCTCAGAGCCATAGTTTGCTCCTCCTGCTCCATGTGGGAAGTGATGATCATTTCCATTGCCCAGCACTTGCATGTATGCAGGAAGTGTGTCTAGCTGCAGCTGCTGGAAGCTCAGGTTTCAGAGCTGGAATGGCAGCTGGGGACACTGTGGAGAATCCATGAGTCTGAGAATATGCTGGATAGCACTTTTAGAGAGGTGGTCACACCGCAACTGAAGGGATTTGAGGAAAGAAGGAAATGGATGATCATCTGGCAGTCTAAGAGAAACAGGAGTCCTCTTGCAAATTGGTATTATGCTTTGGAGGCTGATAAGGGTGATACTTCCAGGAAGTGCAAAAAGAGCCAAGCGTCTAGCGCCACAAGCAGCCTGACCATTCAGGAGGAGAAGAAACAAAGAACAGCGATAGTAATAGGGGATTCTACAGTCAGGGGTACAGATAGATGCTACTACAGCCATGGATATGACTCCAGGATAGTGTGCTTCCTCCCTTGTGCCAGGGTCTACAATATAACTGAACACCTGCAGGGCAATCTGAAGGGGGAGGGTGATAAGGCAGAACCCATTGTACATAATAATACCAATGACATAGGTAGAAAAAAAGATGAGGTCTTGCATCTAGGATTTAGGGAATTGGGGGCAGTAGACTAAAAAGCAAGACCTCTCTGGATTATTCCCAATGGCATATGCTATGAGTACAGAAATAGGAGAATAGTGCAAATGAATGAATGGCTTATGATTCTGTAAGAATGAAGGTTTTACATTCCTGATTACTGGGACCATTTCTGGGGAAGGTGGGATTTGTATAAATGGCTAAGTCTGAAGTCTTCCTTGGCATATTTGTTAACCATGCTATATGTAATCCCAATGTGAATGTTTCTCTACCCATCACATCACTTATTTGACACAAGGCTGACTAGTGGCATGTCATTTTGGCAGGAGCTAATGAGTTGGATAGGGGTCTTGTGGAACATTAGATAGTAACCATGTCTCTGAACCAGAAGCTCTGAGCTCGAGTCCCATTCCAGGACTTGACCATGGAAGGAGTGTTCTTAACATGGTCAAAAATATTGATTATCAATCTTCAAATTTTCCAAAACATCTATTGTACACCCCCCACCTCCGAATTAGAGCCCCTGGTGACGTGTTTCAGGAAAAAACTCGGCATGGAAACAGACATAAGCTTGCGCTATTAGGCACAGGAAAGGTTCAAGTGCAAATAACTAAATTAATGGACAAACTGAAATAATGATCACCAATAATAAAATAAAAAGCATTTGCAGCTGAAAACACAATCAAGTTAGCCAATCCAATACGGCTATGCAAATGTTTATGTGCTATGCTATCTCTCACCTTGTCAACACTATCTTCTATTGCTTTCATTTGCATATAATTAACAAGCTTCCCCCTAAGTGCATCTTCAGTGTACATCAGGTATTGCATGTGCTCACGAGTTCTATGCATGTTTTTGTTTTTATTCATTTGTAGGATATGGGTGTTGCTGGCTGGACAGCATTTATTCTCCATCCCTAGTTGCTCTTGGAGGACAATTGAGAATCAACCACATTGCTGTGGCTTCGGAGTCACATGTAAGCCAAAGAAGGTAAGGACGGTTCATTTTCTTCCCCAAAGGACATTAATGATGGTGTTTCTAACAATTGATTAATGGCCATCAGTAGTTTTTTTAATTCCATATTTTTTTTGAATTCAAATTCCACCATCTGATGTGGTGTGATTCGAACTGGGGTCCATAGATCATTAGCTGAGTTTCTGGAGTAATAAACCTAGCGATAATACCACTTGGCCGTTGCCTCTCCAGGGTATACTGGGTACAGCAGTTTGACTCTCAATGGCAGTGGAGAGGGCACTCAACTGTGTCCAATCCATTGCCCGCAACTCTGCCCTCACCCTTCCCTTCCCTTCCATCCAGAACCATGATAGGATTCCTCTTGTTCTCACTTTTCACCCCATCAGCCTTCTCATTCATAGTGTCAAGCTCCATCATTTCTGCCAAGTCTAGCAACACACCACTATTAAACACGTTTCCCTTCACCGCTGTCCCCCTCCCACCACCATCCCTCCATAATACCCTGGCTAACTCTTCCATCACCTCCTAATCCATTCATTTCCTTCCTACTGCTCCATCCTTTGTAATTGCAGAAGATGCAACACCTGCCCCTTTGCCTTCTTCCTCCTCACTTTTCAAAGGCCCTAAATACTCCTTTCAGATAAAAGGAGAATTGCACTTGCACCTCCTTCAATTTGGTCTGCTTTATTTGCTGCTTTACATTGGGTAGACTGAACACAGACTGGGTAACTGCTTTGACCGGAAACTTCCTTTCACTTGTCATATCAATACATTGTCCTGCTCTCATGCTCACATGTCCGTCTTTGGCCTATTGCAATGTTCCAGTGAAGCCAAATGTAAACAAGAGGAACAGCGTCTCATCTTCCAATTAAGCAAATCACAACCTGGACTCAACATTGAGTCAACACCTTGACCTCCTTTCTACTTTTTTGGTTTCTGCAGTTTATAGCAATACAAAATATTTCCTTGCTTTCTTTTCCAGAAAGGCCATCTGATCTATGTTTTCTACTTTTGCTTTCACTGAGCATTGACCTTTATTATTTTATTGACACATTCTGCTATCTTAACATAATGCCACTACGAGCATTTCTTTAGTCCAATATTAACATTCTCTTTGTCTTGTGTTCATGAAGTATTTGCCAATCTTTCCTTAGCTCGAGCTATCGCTGATCTATTCTGCCCACTTCCTCCACCCCCTTCTCTTACTATATAACTCATTACATTTCTATCCCTCTTCAGTTCTGGAGAAGATTCATATGGACTCAAAACACTGGAGTCAAGTTTGAGCTTATGCTCTCTGTCTGCAGGAGTGATAGCATGTGTTCACTCCAAAGAGTGAATTTGCGCTGGCAAACTTTGAATTCCAACCTTACGAGCTCCTCGCCGATGAAGTGATGTGAAACACACGGCCAGATCATAGAAAGCTCATTTTAATACATTGTTCAGTCATGACACTCTTTGGGACTTCAGCAAGCACCAGCAAAATATCATTGCTGCTCCATCCTCTTCTTTGGTGAACTTGTGTTGACCAGGGCTGCCACTGCATTCCAGGCAAGGGCGATGACCCTGCTGGACAACCGTCTCCTGAAGCGGGGAATCGGGTGTTTCCCACCTCTGCTCAACTTCCATTCAACAACCCTGGGGTGAGGTCCCCCTTTGAAAAGAGAGGTGCTGCCTTCTTGGCTGTCATCCCCTGCAGTCCTTATGGAAACAGTGTTGGGCAGCCATTAATATGGAGCTTCCCAGTGCTTGCAGCCATTATGTTTTTGTGGAGTGGGTGAGTCAGAGGGAATAAGTCACAGCAGTAGCAACTTATGAGAATAAAATTATTATTAATGAGCATTAGATTCAGTCCAAGAACACACTGCTACCATCAGAGAAAGTTGAGGTGCTCGCCTCTATTACTACTTCTGGCAACTTGTTCCAGATACTCACCACCCTCTATGTGAAAAAAATTGCCCTTTGAGACCTTTTGGTATCTGTTGCCCCTCACCTTAAACCTATGCCCTCTAGTTTTAGACTTCCCTACCTTAGGGAAAAGATATTGACTAACTACCGAATCTATGCTCCTCATTATTTTGTAGACTTCTATAAGATCACCCCGAAGCCTCCTCTGCTCCAGAAGAAAAATGTCCCAGTCTATCCAGCCTCTCTTTATAACTCAAACCATCAAGTCCTGGTAGCGTCCTAAATTTTTTCTGCACCCTTTTTAAGTTAATAATACCAAAATTTCACCTCCTTCGAGCCAGAATCAAATCAGCAACCTAAGGATACCTTTGTAAACTCTACAGTCTACCAGCTGAGCTATCAAAGGGGGACTTTATGGGGTCCAATTAACATCATGGGATCCAATAACCATCTGACTAACTCCAGAGCATGACACAAATTAGTAGATTATTTCAAACATTAAATATATTTACTTTATGAACAGTAATTCATTGGCTGTGGTGATGTCCTGAAAGGTGCTATAAAAGATGTAAGTATCTTCTTTTTATCTGTTTTAAACTTATTCCATTAGTTGTTGTTTACATCCTCTAGCCCTTCTTCTCTTCTGTTGCATTCTCTATCCTTGCTGCCCGCCTGCCCACTATACTGTCATCTAATGAAATAATTTGACCTGTATCACCCCACTGGCAGTTAAAATTCTGGATTTGTTCCATCTCATAGCTTGCCAATATGTTTCTTTTGCAACTTCCCTAAGCTCCACAATCATAGTTATTTCCTTACTGACCAGTAATTTTAATGTTTTTCACATTTCTTCTCTTTTTCAAGGATTTTCCTGAATCATTTATCATTCTGCCAGTTAGCACGCAGCTTGGCTCTGGAGATTTATACCTTGAAGTTCTTCTTATCAATTTATTTCTTTTTGTCTGATACATTCTTTAGCAGAACCCCAGTTGCTTTCTATCCTACAGTGCTTGTTCCAACATTGCCATGACAACTGGTTTCTTTCCCTTCCAGCTGCTTTGAAATATCTTTTATGCCGGCATTGGGCAAGCAACATGTTTGAGCCCCTTAGTTGCAAAGCAGTAAAGGAGACACGAGTTCTGCTTCTTCAGAAAACTACCTTTGTTTCTTTGATCCAAATCCACATACAATTCTTCACCAACACCCAGGGCCACTTGTAGCCCCTTTATTTATCAGTGGCTCCTACTGAGTAATTGAAGTCAAGTTAGGACTTAATCGGAAGGTCTGTTAACCCATTGAGAACACAACATACAGGATGTGATTTTATCATCGCATTGTGCCCCTTTTTAACGCAAAAACTTGGTAAAGTCAGATGTCAGGCAAGTAAAAGTAAAGGACGTTTATTTATTAGTCACAAGTAATGTTTACATTTATGCTGCAATGAAGTTATTGTGAAGTTCCCCTTGTCTCCACACTCCGGCGACAGATTGCGGGAGAAAACTGGAGTACCTGGAGGAAACGCATGCAGCCATGGAAAGAACGTGAAAACTCCACACAGACAGTGACCCAAGCCGGAAATCGAACACAGGTCCCTGGCGCTGTGAGGCAGCAGTGTTAACCACTGTGAGCAGCATGATCTGCACCAGTACCCATGCCAGTTCTCTCTTTACCAAGGCCCAAAAATGGCCACAATCAGGATCGTGCCTGTTGCCATTTAAATGCACTTGTGTGTATTTAAATTGACTTATTGGGCTGCACACCAATCTTTAACAGCATTTCCCCCTTTATCACCACGTTTGCCCATCTAGAATTGGTGCAAAACAGATGTGCTCCATATAAGTCAGAATCAGGCACTTTGTCACTGAGGGTTAGCGAGGAGGTAAGTTTCGAGCGTCCGACTGCTCTCTGCTTGAGATTGATAGAAGGGTGAAAGGACATCTGCTGACACTTTGTCTGAGATCAGTGGAGGTGAAAAGAGGTCCACTGCCACTCTACCTAAGATCATCAGGAGTGAAAGGGGGTCCACTGCCACTCTGCCTGAGATAGGTGGGGGGTAGAGGGGGGAGGGGCCCGCAATCAGTCAGGATAGCAGAGTTGGAGGGGATAAGGGAGTCAGTAATGTTGTGGAAGTTGGGCAATGTCTGTGGGCATGATGTATAAATGCCGGTGTTGGACTGGGTTAAACACAGTAAGAAGTCTGACAACACCAGGTTAAAGCCCAACAGGTTTATTTGGTAGCAAATACCACTAGCTTTCGAAGAGCTTCTCCTTTGTCAAGTAAGTGGGAGTTCTGTTCACAAACAGGGCATATAAAGACATAAACTCAATTTACAAAACAATGGTTGGAATGCGATTAAAGGTCTAAACAGCCTGCCCCATTCCTAATTCATATCTTCATATATAAAGAGTTTGGGGATATTCAGGGATTTTGAGAGACCTCAAGAGAATGTGTATACTAACAGACCCTTAAGTGATGCTGCATACATCCCTATGGGTTGTATAAAAGTTATTGCATGCACTAAATTTGACAGGACTTGATTGAACTAACCTACTACTACTGCATTCAGTACTTATTTGTGGAATGGTTAGAAGTCCTCAATTAGTCCTTCACAACATGAAACCTATGTGATGAGGGGAATGTCTGTAATAACAGCTTGACCACATTCTTCTTTGATGTCAATTGCTCTCCTTTGGCCTCTTGCGCATGTCTCCTCCCCCTTGCCTGAGATGCCAAGGAGAGGAATCTGCAAAGGGATTTACTGCTATTCTATGGTACCTCCTACCATGAGACTGATCAAAAATATTGTTTGAAATGTAGCTCAGGAGCTCCTTCAAACAAAATAAAATCGCAGGAATGTGGAAAAAGGCCAGAGCAATAAAAAGACAGAAATATCCAGGTAATAAACAGCAGTGAATGAATCACTTTCACCAAATGGATCAGCTTGTGAATAGGTTGTGCCCTCATTTGTGTTCGGGTAAGTAATGTTGATGGAAATGAGATAAAGCAGGGATTTGGAAGATGAGAATGTTGATGCTTTAAGGCACGGATATAATTTGCAGGTGATGGGGAAAATGGTTCAGCCATCCAGGTCAGAAACCTAGGCAGCACAAAGCAGGGCGAAAACTGACAAAAATAGGCCCTGCCTGTATTATTGAGTTTCAAAATGTTGTAGCACTGGACTTCCATTGCATCAAAATCTGCTTTTAGTTCCAGAATGTATTTCATCATCCTCATTTATATTCATTTTTCAAACACAAATCACAGGTCTCTGGGATGAGAAATAAACCAATGAGGATACCTTTCCCTTAATCCACAATGGAAAATGAAGCCTGCAATTGTCAGTGACTTCATTCCTTAATGTGGAGATGCCAGCTTTGGACTGGGGTACACACAGTAAGAAGTCTCACAATATCACATTAAAGTCCAACAGATTTATTTGGTAGCAAAAGTATTGCTACCAAATAAACCTGTTGGACTTTAACTTGTGAGACTTTTACTGTCCATTCTGTAAAACAGGAAAAACTAGACCAACTGTTCCTGTGAGCTATTTTGTCATTCAGCAAGTTGAAGGCTGAATTCTTACATCAATCCCATCTTAATCCTTTCAAAATTGTTTGTTGTAGTTGCAAGTTAACCTTTTGTTGATTCTTCTAATTCATTCATGGAATGAGGATGTCATTGGCTAAGCCAGCATCCATTGCCCATCTCAAATTGCTGTTGAGAAGGTGCCTTCTTAAATGGTTGCAGTCCATGTAGGGTAGGAATGCTCACAGCACTGTTAGAGGAGGAGTTCCAGAATTTTGACCAAGTGACTGTGAAGGATAGTGATTTATTCCTAAGGTAGGATGGAGAGGAATTCCCAGGTGATAGTGTTCCCATGTGTCTTCATCCTTTGCCTTTTGTGGCAGCAGTTGCGGACTTAGAGAAGATGTTGTTGAAGGAGTGTGTATGTTGTCCATTTTGTTTTCACCCATTCATTAACTCACTCTATCGCAAAAGAAGTGTTTCTTAGGTGGACATGTATCCATAACAGGTTACCAGAATGGTACATCATCGAGCAACTGTGGGAAACAAGAAATACTACTGTGTGGCCATAGGAAAAGGGAACAACTGTATATCTGTATAAGTATTGAGATTTTACTCTGTCATTGCACAATGTTACCACTATGCTACTGATGTTGATTTTCACAACCATCTCTTGCCATTTTGTGTTTGTCGCTGATAACAGGTTGATTTCTTCAAGAGAAAATTGAGAATCTTTCCGATTTCCCATTTCCTGAAGCAACTATTCAAGAGCCTTATCATCAAAGCATCATGCTTTGATGTGAGCTGTCCTCCCAACTGCCAGTATAATAATTGACACTGCTTCTCCCACTTCTTTGTTCTTGGTATTGCCAACTGTAAAATGATCTGTTGGCACAAATAAGTTGACAGAAGTGATCCAGGATATTTCTTTGAAGTAGAAGGTTTGAAAAATGTTCACTCAGTTTCCAAAGTATTTATCCAAAGTTAGATTCATTATCTCCTTTACAAATTCACCCACAATCTTTTAAGGCTTTCAGGTCCACTCCATGGGCAAATTCTTACAATAAAATGACATGTTGGTTCCAATGGGAAAAACTGAGTGTTTCCTGACAGTGCTGGCATGATTCCAGACCAATTCTTATGCCTCATTAGTAAAGATGCCCATGAGAATCACACCACACTTGCAGTGTACTCCATCTAACTCACTTGCCTCATCACAACTTCATTGCTGATATCGTTGGAGAATTCCAGACAAACAGCTGCTTATTCCAGAAAAAACTGCAAGGTTGACAGCCAAGAATTCCACACCTCACTTTTTGGAGGGAGCCCTCAGCAAGATGCTAGTTGGAATGGAGCAGAGGTAGGACACACTCTTGCCCCACTTGGGATGCAGTGACAGCTTTGGTAAGTGCAAGAATACGTCAGAAAAGAATGGGACATTCATGTCAGAAGATGAATGATTTTCTTTGCTCAGTCAGAGTAAGTGAGCCACCTCCAATCTCCCTCTGGTGCCCCTCCCACCTCCAACTCCATTTTTCACCCAGCTATTTCAGGAATTGCCAGCAACAGACATGAGACCCTCCTCCAACTTCTGACAATCACTATGTTCTTCCCGATTAGCTGTTCACGCTCCATCTCTGACTCAAGCCCTGTAACAGGGGAACTCCCACTACGGAGTCTTGTATTCAGCCAACACAAAGCTAACATAAAGATTTTGTGAAAGACAGTATATAGTTAAAGACATTGTTTATTTAACCAATATGTGCGGGAGAGAGATGGTCACAGGATTCTAGTCTCTTTTTGATATTATATTGCATGAGATTACCAGATCTTCATTTCTGAAGATTTAGTCTTCCTGCCCCACTATCATCCCAACTGGATAGTCCCATTACAGTAATACACTTTATGTACTTTAACCAATAATACTTTACTAATAATACTAATAATACTAATACTAATAATACTAATTTATTATTTATTAATTATTTATAATTTATTAATAATTTATTAATAATTAATAATACTAATTTCTAGCAGAATTAGGAATTCACTGGCCAACTAAATCCATAGACTTTCCTTTCATGTTGTCTAGTAACTTCACCTACGCAAACCTGGTAGGTCCTGGAGTCATTCATAACATCTGCAATCCAGAAAACAATAAGGGGTCATCTTCCCTGCCTGTTTTCCTGCCTTCTAATCAGCAGAGGCTACGTCACACTATTCATTACAGCTAGAAGCTGAATCCTTCTATTTGTTTCAAAAACTGTGGTAATATAGCTGCCTGGCCTAACCCTAGTAATAGGGCATATGATCTATGCTTCATTGTTCCAAAAGACTGTGATCTGTCTAACTAAACCCATTTCCCATTATAGTCACAAAGTCGTAGAGGTTTACAGCATGGAAACAGGAGCTTCGGCCCGACTTGTCCACGTCTTCCTTTTTTTTAATGCCACAAAGCTAGTCCCAATTGCCCGTATCCCTCCATACCCGTCTTACCTATGTAACTGTCTAAATGCTTTTTAAAAAACAAAATTGTATCTGCCTCTATTACTACCTCTAGCAGCATTTTCTACACACTCACCACCCTCTGTTTTAAAAAATTGCCCCTCTGGACACTTTTGTATCTTTCCATTTCGCCTTAAACTTATGCCTTCTATTTTAGACTTCTTTAGCTTTGGGAAAAGTTATTGACTATCTAGCTGATCTATGCCCCTCATTATGCTGGAGGGGCAAACTGCTTGTTCATCAAAGCTCACAAGAAAATATAAAAATATATTTTAAATTTATAATACATGTTCAAAAATGATTATATATATGCTTACACAGACAATCTCTTCACAACATATAAGTGAGTCACATTGTGATAACTTTGGTGTATATAAAGTATGCTGTGGTCCTTATTATAAAATAATCAACTTTGTTTTAATAGTTTAAAAGGAGAGGTTTCTGTGTCCACAGCTACAAGCTCCATGTCTGCCAAAGCTCATCACCATCTTTAATCTCACAATTCTCACCAACACTCTCCTCTCTGTGTCAATGGAGCCCAAAGTCAAGCATATAAAATGTGAATAGGTGCAGCCAGCTGGAGTCATGCTGGAGCTAAGGAACTTCACACACTTTGAGGAGTGAGCCTTCGAGTTGGGTGGGGAAGATGATGATTGCGCCTGTGCTGCTAGTGAAGTGGGGGCAGCAGAGAAACGTGAAAATCCTCACATGCATACTGTCATTCCTCAAGGGAATATTCAACATTCCCTCTATATCCTCTGTAATGCACTGATGTTATGTCCTTTCTCTTGCAGGCTGACCAGCGGAACAGGCCAGACCATTGTCATGCTCCCTGGAGCACCAGATACAAACGGCTCTGAGGAGGACTTCATTGAAGATGTGTCACCGGTGTCAGATACTCACACCTCGGAGGGTTCACTAAGTAACCAGATTTCTGTGTCACTCTCTGGTGAGCATCTCACAGTTGAAGATCCACAGCAGGTCCCTACTATACCAGCAGCGCAGTAAATAGCCACTACTTGTAATAGATAGTTATCTTTATATTCCCTGACACTACCCTCCCAGAGACCCATCCCCCAACCCCCATCCATGGAAGGCTGAACACTCTTGACCCTCCGCTTCATCAAAGCATACCTCTATTATAAACAGTGTTCTCTAGTGATCATGGGGTCAAAGGCTGTCAAGTGCGACCAGGCTGCTCACTTTGCCTGTAAAATGGACCTGAACACCAGAATCCCTGATGTGGGTAGAGCTTGTAGTACCTGACACGGCACATCTCACTTTTCTGAGCCCTGTGATAAGCCTATTCGATAGCAAGACACATTAAGTTCTCTGTCAGGTAGGAGTCAGACAAATTGCTAAGGATGAGAGTGGCATTGCTCTTTCTTCAATGCAAGTCATCACCATTCTCCCGCAAAGTCCAGACAATAGATTCAGTACCCTGCCCATGAGGCTTGGCTAAAGCATGGAATTATACTGCTGGCATCACCTAACTGTCTAGGTGTTAGCCTCCATGGTGGAAGAGATAGTCTGTCTCAGTCCCGCTCCTCCCTGAAGTGAGATGCTACGAGGCTATCCCTTGCACATTTGCTTCATTGGGCTCTGACCTCTGCAAAGGCTTCTTCCACTTCCTTCTCTGCGTGGTCACCCTGACCAACCCCGTGACATTCTTCTCATCCAAGGTGGTGTGATGATTCTCCATCCTGGGTGCAGCACAGAACGGCAGCACTGATTGGCTGTCGAAATGAAGATTTGCATCTTCAGAGTGGTCATCATTTCCAAAGGGGGACCCAAGCAAGACACCCCCCTGATTTCAATTGAGGACAAGTGCCTGGCTTCAGCCAGGGTGGATTCAGGGCTTACTTTCTTGACGCTACCAACAATGGATGTCATGATACTGTGGGTCAGACTTCCCTTTGGGGATAAGATTAAAACAGGTTAAAGGCATATCCCAGTATGTCAATTAAAACAATCACACACAAAAAAACGTACAAATGATGCAGCAAATAGAAAATGTTCATGAGAGGGGAAGGTAAAGAAGAGTTTGCCTCTGAGACTTGGATCAACTTTTGGAAACTAGAGTGGATGCTTTAGAAAAAATGAAGGTTTCAGCACAAAAAAGCTATCAGTTGCTACTATCGGCATTTGACTTTTCTTTCTCACCCCATCGTGATAGTAATCACACAGTGCTGTTCATAAGGATGTTCCATCAAATTGTGATTTTCACTTAAATCAGGATGTGACTTGGAGCAGAATTTGCAGGTGGTGGAATTCCCACCGTGGTAAATCATTAAACATTCCTGCAAATATTTATTGAAGGAATATATTATAAAATAACTGCTGGAAAACACTTCACTATTTTCTGCATTACAGCAGGACCTGTTTATCTGCACATTATGTTATCAAAATATCTTCAGCCTTGCTCATTAGATTTCAGAATTATTCTAATCCGTTAATACAGATTAATTTCAGTGATGTCAGGTTAGATCAAAGTATTAATTAGATTGAAGCAAATTAGATAAAATATCATTTCTAAAGAGTTTCAATTTGTCATCAAACAGCAATGATATTGGCCTTCTAGATTTTAAATTAAATTGTTTACACAAATACATTGAAGTCTGACAGATTGGATTTACAGGGGGATTACCATCACTGAATTTCCAACATGATGACATTGAGATTTTCATTGATTAAAAACTTAACTGGACCAACCATATAAATACTGTGGCCCAATGGAGTGTCATGGTGGCACAGTGGTTTTCACTACTGCCTCACAGCACTGACCTCGAGCGATTGCTTGTGTGAAGTTTGCACATTCTCCCTGTGTCTGTGTGGGTTTCCTCCATGTTCTCCAGTTTTCTCCCATGATCTAAGCATGTGCAGGTTAGGTGAATTGCTTATACTAAATTGCCCCTTAGTGTTCCAAGATGTGTAGGTTAGGAAGATCAGCAGGATAAATAACTGGGAATATGGGGATGGTTCTGGGTGGGATTGTTATCAGTGTAGGCTCGATGGGCTGAATGGCCTTCTTCTACACTAGAGATTCTGTAATTCTAACTGATTTTAACAAAGGCAGTTCAGAGGCAAGGAACTCTATTGTAAGTAACTCAACTCCCCACTCCTTAGTGTCTATCCACCATCTACAAAACACAAGTCAGGAGTGTTCTAGAGCACTCCCCATTGGCTTGGATGAGTGCACCTCAAACAACAATCAAAATGCTCAACATCATCAGATCAAAGCAGCTCAATTTGTTGGCACCTCAGCCACATTTCAATCATTCATTCCCTCCACCACCAAGGACAGTGACAGCAGCATCTAACAGTCACAAGGTCTGATGTAGAAGCTCGCCAAGAGTCCTTTGAAACTTTACCTTTCAAACTCTACCATCCAGAAGGACAAGGGCAGCAAGTGCATGAGAATACTACCACTCACAACTCCACTTCCAAGTCACATTTTAAATAGGAACCAAATTACCATTTGATAGAACTCCCTCCTAAACAACACAATGACAGCAGTTCAAGAAGGCAGCCTACCATTACCATTTTAAGGGCATTTTTTTCAAAAGACTGGTAAGGGTCAAGGATGCGTATTGGCCAGATTTTTGCATATGTTCTTTGCCTTCCTTCATGGGATTTAAGTATCAGTGATGAAGTTGCATTTATCAGTCTTTTGAAAAAACTTACATTTTTCATTTTGAAATCGTTTAAATTTAGTTGAAATAATTTAGTTATTGAAGTTATTTAATTGTTAAAGTTATAAAATCCCAACAGTACAGAAGGAGGCCATTCAGCCCATTGAGCCTGCACCAACAACAATCCCTCCCAGGCCTTATCTCCATAACCCCAAGTAGTTACTCTACTAATCCTGCCCCCACCCCCACTCCACCTCGACACTAAGGATTGACTTAGCTTGGCCAATCCACCTAACCTGCTTATCTTTAGAGTGTGGGAGAAAATCAGAGAACTCAAAGGAAACCCACACTGAAACAAGGAGAATGTACAAATTTTATACAGTCACCTAAGGCTAGAATTGAACTCGGGTCCTTATTGCTATGAGGCAGCAGTGCTAACCATTGAGCCACCATGCATAGCATCAAATCATATAATCCCTACAGTGTAGAAGGAGGTCATTCAGCACATTGAGCTTGCAGCAAAAACAATCCCACACAGGCCTTATCCCTATAATCCCATATATTTAACCTACTAATCCCACTGATACTAAGAGGCAATTTGACATGGCCAATCAACCTAACTCACACATCTTTAGAGTGCGGGAGGAAATTCCTAAATCAGCAGTTGGAAGATAACTATTAATTAATTTTGAACACAAAATTGATCTGCCACCAATCTAATATTTAATAATAAACCCATCCTCAAAGCAGCCCAGAGATAATTGGAAATATGCCCACTCATATCTCCAGTAGCTTGCAAGCTGAAACGTTTTTGAGAAAAAAAGCATTTTTAGAATATGTATATATTTGCATTATAAATAGGCAACGTCACGAAGCAGCCAGTTAGCAAAAGTACCTATAATATACTTAATCCTGTTCATCACTTTACATACCTTAAATGGTGGCTCATGAGCAAAGTGGCTCGCGTTGCTGCCTCATAGCACCAGAAACCCACAATTCTGACCTCAGGTCACTGTCTGTGTGGAGTTTGCACATTCTTCCTGTTTCTGAGCAGGTTTTTTCTGGGTGCTCTGGTTTCCTCCCACAGCCGAGAGATGTATGAGTTAGGTTGATTGACCCAGTGTAAGGCGCAAGTGCAGGATAAATGTATGGGGTTATAGGAATAGGGCCTGGTAGGATCTTGGTCGGTACAGCCTCAATGGTCCAAATGACCTCATTCGGTACTGCAGAGATTCTAAGTGCAGGAATTTCCAGACATTATAAAAATAAATCCCAATGAACAGTCTGCACACATTAATACTGTTCTTGGAATATTTGGCTTAATTGAAGAATACAACTTACCAATTCAGGGGATTAAAATATGTTTTGAAATTGAAGGACCTAATCAAGTTAAGGACTTTGCAGAGAATAACTGACCATTATGGGAGATCTAATCTCTCTTATATTTTATTTGCATTTGTATTTGAACTGTTCCTAGCAAAATTCAGAAAGGGTGTCACACAATTTGTGCTAATAGATATGATTATTGGATGAAATTTTTGACTTTTTCCTCATCACATTGGGGCAGTTGACAATGGATTGTAACACTAGAGCATGAATGGTTCATCTGCAAGGTCTTTGCTGCCCTATGTTTTGATGGAAAAAAACACATTCCTCCTGCTTAGGTCTCAACTGCAGAGCTGGTGAACTCCAATCATTAAAAAGATGAAGCTCACAATTCTTTGGTTTAAGGTTTAGAGACGTCTTGGCCACAGTGGAATTAAACTTGCTGTCTTGTGAGATAAAGTGCTTGAGAACAAATTGCCCTGTGTTTTATGCGGTTGCCATCAAATGTGAAATTGCAAACAGGATGCAAAATATTTTGGGAGTCATGATTACAGAGTCATGTTTTGTGCTGTGCGTTAATAGCAGGCATCACACATTACTGCTCAAGCAGAAAATCACCAAATTAGTCCCATAATTAAACAAAAGAACAGACCAAATTATGTCAAAAACACAAAACCTCACTTTCTAGCTACTGAACATATGTATTGTTAAGGTCAACTTGACATGATGTTTATTTTCATCTGAACAAATGAAACTTTTGCCCCAGTATTAAGATGACACTGTGGTTCGCACTGCTGCCTCATACAGCCATGGACCTGGGTTCAATTCCCAGTTCGGGTCACTGTCTGTATGGAGTCTGTGTGTTCTCCCTGTGTCTGCGGATTTCCTCCAGGTGCTCTGTTTCCTCCCACAGTCTGAAAAACATGCTGGTTAGGTGCATTGGCCATGCTAAATGCTCCTTCAGTATACCCGAACAGGCGCCAAGATGTGACGACTTGGTGTTTTTCAAAGTAACTTCATTGCAGTGCTAATGTAAGCCCACTTGTGACACTAATAAATAAACTTAAAACCTAATGAAGGTATCTTCAGAATGGTGGGGATTTGGGGTACAAGGGGAAGAGTGGTGCTAGAGCTGCATTGGAAAAATGTACAAGTTAATACTCAGTGAATATTTAATTTAACTGTACCAATTAACTTTGGCTTCTGACTTTTGCAACTTCAACCTGTACAGTGAATATAGGCACATACATGTGACATAGCCCCAGCTGTATTTAAAGACTCATTGCATGAATGGAAATTGGGGGTATTCAGGATGGATGGTAGAAATTAGGCAAGGGGGATGCCTAGATTCAATGATACATTGCTGGAATTACTGTTAACTGTAATTTGAAGGGGAAGAGGAACATATCTGTCCCCTGCAATGAGAGGAAGAAATTGCTGTAAAGAGCCATAATTAAGAATACCTTTTTCTTTATTCCTTTATGGGATGTGAACATTGCTGGCAAGGCCAGCATTAGTTGCTCATCCTGAGTTGGCCTTGAGAAGGTAGTGGTGAACTACCTTGTTGAACTGCTGCAGTCCACCTGGGTTCAGGTAGACCCATGGCACTGTTACAGAGTTCCAGGATTTTGATGTAGCAACACTAAAGGAATAGCAATATATTTCCAAATCAGGGTGGTGAATGGCTTGGAGAGAAACAGACAGGAACTGGTGTTCCCATGTGTCTGCTGCTTCTAGGTCAAAGGACACAAGTTTTCAAGGTGCTGTGGAAGGAGGTTTGGTGAGGTCTTACAGTGAATCTTGTATATTTAACATTCTGCCTCCACAGTGTGTCAGTGGTGAAGGGAATGAATGTTAAAAGTGACGGAATAAGGACTGATCAAGTGGGTTGCTCTGTCCTGGATGATGAGGAGATTAACTGGAAGTGTGTTGTTCCCAGGTCTTGAGAACACTTCAGGAAGTGATTTAATTAACCAACTATATCAAGCAATGTAAGTTAATTGCTAATTCACATACATCAGATGGTTTAAACTCCTCTTCACAGAGTCTTGCTAAGTAATCTCTAGTCCATCACTCCTTACACTGACAACACATTCAGCAGTGTTCAGTCTCCAGTGGCACAGCTCTTTCAGTACTATCTGATAAAGTAAACTGGCTTAAAAATGTTGCCCACAGCCCATTACCATCCAGTTGGAATGACACTGCAAGTAATCAGTGGCAAGATTGAGATATAAAGATAAAGGAGTTGTGGAAACCCTGTATGTGGAAAAGAACCAGGAGACATCATTACTGAGCAGGAAAGCTATGTTTGCAGCTGAAGATTATTTGCAAGGTTTTTAAATTGTTGAAAGCAGTCCAGCAATGTATTCAAGAATGGATTTTCATCCTTGTTTTCAAACTTGGAAAAGCTAAAGGCTTTTATTTTGGACAAGGTCAAGAGTGAGATTGGACACATATTAAAACAAGGAGTCATTGCTCCAATCATTATACCAGCAAGGCGGTGTCCTGGAGTTGTCACAGTTACATGGCTAAATGGTTCACTCAGAATCTGTGTGGACTTGACTCAGTTAAGAAAGTCATTTAGGAACACAAGATCAACCCAATAACATCAATTGATGAAAATCTCAGCAATTTGAAAAAGAGGCACCCTTTTCTCAAAATTGGTTGTTAGCCGCAGCTTCTGCCTGTTGCCCCTACATAATAAATCAAGATTGTTAACTAACATTATTGCTCCATTTATTTGTTATTATTTTAACAGGCTATCGCTTAGAATTATTCCAAAAGGCGAGGCAGTGGTGTAGTGGTATTGTAATAGATTATAATCCAGAGATCCAGGATATGACTCTGGCACCTGGGTTCGAATCTTACCATAGTGAAATTCAAATTCAATACAAATCTGCACTTGGAAGTCTAACCTTGACCATGAAACCATTGTCATTTGGAAGGAGATCTGGCATTCTTACTAATTTGGTCTCCATGTGATTCCAGACCCACAAAAAATGTGGTTAACTCAAGAACTTGAGTGGCTTGCTAGGCCATTTCAGACAATTAGGAATGGACAAAAATGCAAACCTTGTCAGTAATGCCCATATCACATGAAAGAATAAAAGAAATTCTAAACAGTAGTGTCTCACATCCTTAAAGACATAGAAGGTACAATATGCAATTTAAATTCTTGTACAAGATTGATCAAAGGAAGAATATGGCTGCTGTGAAAGTAAGGACAGTCCTTAATGTCTTACAAAAAACAGGTTTGACATTAAATGCTGGATGCAAATTTGCAAAGTCTGTGATAAAGCTCTTATGGCATATTAAGCAACTTTTGGGAAGAACACACGAGGAGATTAGAAAGCCTAAAAACATCACAGAATTACCAGGATTCTTTGGCATGGTAAATCAAGCAGGCAAGCTCCTACCAAAAAGGGCAGAAACGAATGAATAATGGGACAGCAATTGAGACAAGGCTAACAGCAGTGCTGGAAAGTGGGCTAGCAAAATGGGTGGCACAGTGGCACAATGGTTAGCACTGCTACCTCACAGCTCCAGAGACTCGGGTTCAATTCTGGCCTTGGATGACTGTGAGCAATTTATGCATTCTCCCTTGTTTGTGTGGCTTTCCTCTGAGTGCTCCAGCCTCCTTCTATAATTCAAAGATGTGCAGGTTATGTGGAGTGGCTATGCTAAATTGCTTTTTATAGTCCAAAGATGTGTAGGTTAGATGGATTAGCCATGGTAAATGTCTGGGGTTACAGAGATAAGGTGAGAGTGTATATGCCTAGGCAAGATGCCCATTTGGAAAGTCAGTGGAAGTTTGATGGGCCAAGTGGCCTCCTTCTGCACTGTTGATATTCTGGGGATTCTATGGAGTGGATCAAGAATCTTTTAATATTGCCAGAAATTCTAGCAAGTTACAATTTAGAGTTGCCAACAATTGTAGCAATAGGTGCATCATCTAGAGGCTTGTGAGTTGTTTCAAGTTCAAAAAAATACGCAGAGAAAACCAGCTTATATTTCTGAAAATCTTTCAAGGACATGGAAAAGAGATATGCATCCATTCAAGCATTAGTAGATACATGGGCGTGTGAGAAATGTTCTATTTATGTCAAAGAATTCCAGGTTAAAATTGAAACTGACTACACACCTTTGGTTATTATTAACTATAAGGAAATTGCAAAAAATATAGCCTCAAATTCAATGTTTCAGATCAAAATTCTTGAGGTAGGATTTATTAACTGAATACCTTCAAGGAAGGTACCAGACAGTGGCTCCAGTATCAAGAATACCACTAAAAGCAGTCAAGCTGGAAGACTTCAATTTTATTGAGGAAATAGAAACATATACTTTGCTCATTACTAAAGACTAACCAGCCACTAAGAAGAAATTACAAGAAATTAACCAAGCATGACGGCAAGATAACAAGTGCATCAAAGTAAAAGCGTGGGTGGGATTTTCCTCCCCCTCCATAGTGTGTTTTGCAGCAGTGGGAGGCAGAGCATCACTCACTGGCAGTGGGAACTTATATTGCAGCTGTTGTCAATGAGGTTTCGCATTGAACGCACCCTTTACTGTCGGGAAACCATAAGATCATGCCAGTGTGAACAGCAGCAAGACTTCAGCAGGTGTTTATAGAAAGGATGGCCAGAGTACACTCCAAATAGCCTCATACTTCACACAAATAAAGCACCTCACTATCATTTATAATTGCTTAGTCATTAACAACAGACTGACCATCCCCAAAGCAGTTCAACTTGATATTCTTCAGTGAAAATGAGATCTGTCAGAAGAAAAGGACAGAATACCTGGATCTAGGGGCCATCCAGCCATGAATTTGAATAAGAAGCAGAGTTTCCACAATTTTGAGAAATTCTAGGCCTACACTTTAGGAAGGAACAGATTTCTTAGAATGATACCTGGATTCCAATGTTTAAATTACGAGGCAAGGTTATTTAAACCAGGATTGTTTCCTTTGGAATTCAGAAGATAAAGGGATGATTAGATTGAAGTTTTTGAGATATTACGAGAAACTAATAGTGTAGGTAGACTGAAACTATTTCCACTGTTTGGAGATTCTACACTAGGGGCATAGTCTAAAAATTAGATTCAGATTTTTCAAGAGTGAAATTAGGAAAAGCTTCTTCACTCTAAGTTTGGTAGAAGTTTTGAACTCTATTTGTGAAACAACAATTTATATCAGATTGATTACTAATTTTAACTCTGAGATATAACCATTCATCATAAGCTGTCCACTGGATAAAAGCACATTACTGCAGATGCTGGAATCTGAAACAAAAAGAGAAAATGTTGGAAAATCTCAGCAGGCCTGACAGCATTTCCCAGGAGAGAAAAGAGCTGATGTTTCCAATCCAGATGACTCTTTGTCAAAGTTTTGATTGGGAATGATATGTAATCAGAGTTCTGAGTTTTTGCTCTGGCTCTTCTTGTGATTGAATAGGCTAATTCTCAACTCACTAATCTTTAGACAAATGGGCAGGACATTCTACAAGGCAGTGGGAGAAAGTGCAGAGTTTGCTTCAGTTTCTTTCCTTCTGTCCCACCACACTGTCTTATCATTAAGGCTTTTGGATTCGAAGCTGGATGCAGCTTGATGGACAATTGTCATCATTCTGAATGATGGGTAGCAAGCTACTCCCAGACATTAATGCCAATGATACCACTTTTTAAGAAGAATTTTGGATTGCTTTTGGAATGTGCATTTTTTTGTTCTCCCTTGGAAGATTGGCAATTTGAGAATTGAGAAAATAGGGTCTGGTGGGGGAAAAGCTTTTTGACGTATCAAGGTATTGGGTGGAATTTTACCACTTTACATCCCTGAAGCTTATAAGGATCTACCTGAGGTCAATGGAGAATGTTATTCTGTGAGCCTCACCTGCCTTGATTCTGGGACAGAGGTGCTAGTAAAGTTCCAGCCACAGCGTTCAGTCCATCACAGTTGGTTTTTCAGGATTGTGTTTATGGTGCTTGCTTCAAGTCGGACACTAATGTTTGCCAATGCTTGCATTGAACCTGGAGGACATGATGGAGACATTACTGACAGAATTTTCTAGTACTCTTACGTTGCTCTGATATACAGGGTTCCCTGCAATATGGGCATGCAAGAATGACAACTGCACTGTTATTGACTTACAGCAGTCTTTGTTGTCAAACACTCACTGCTGTAGTTTGTAGAAGACTGGACAGGTGCATTTGATCTGGCATTGGATCTCATCATCAACACTGTCCTTTTGAGAGAGGTAGCTTCAAGATATGTGAGCTGTTTAACATATCCCAGAGTCTCTCTTTCAACATATATGGAAAGTGGAATATTTTGTCAACAAGATCTGGTTGATCAGACATTAAGAAAAGGCAGATAGATATATGGTGTTGGATCAGGGATCATCCACAATCTTGTTGAATAGCTGAACAAGTTGAGGGATGATAATTGGTCTACTGTGATAATGTTCAAGACAAGAGCAATGAAGTGGATATGGCATATATGGAGTTTCAGAAAACCTCTGGTTATGTTTCACTCTGGGTCAGTGCCATGATTCCATAGCTGTGGATCATAACCCTGATTAGATTTACAGAAAAAATTAATTGTTCCCCATTCTCTTGGATTATACCCTACACTGACACAGAGGCCCAAATGGCCCTCTTTTGTCCTCTTCATCTCTCATCAATCTCTCCAAATTATATAGTGATCAGCACTTTCTGCTATACTGTTGAAGTGAAATAGGCTAATTTCATGGAGAAAGCCTTTTATTCTCCTCCAACTGAATCTTTCTACTGGGGTTTGAGCATGGCTTTCTTCTCAAAACAGTTTCAAATAACTATTCACAGGCTCAGCCTTGACCTGAAAGTGCTTCCCTGCTGGCCACCACCAGATGGCTGACCTGTGTATGTGAGAGGAGAGTGTTAACACTGTGCGTGAGGAGGACCAGGGCTGATTACAATGTGTCAGGAGATGGGGAAGAGACATTGACTGTACTGTGTGTGGAGGAGGGTGGGAGTGGGGCTCATTTCAGTTTGTGTATGTAAGGGTGAAAAGGCAAATCAGCCGAAATTCTCAGCAGAAAATTAGAAGTGTTTTTGGCTTGCCTGATATTAAAATCAATGAATGTCAAGATGATTTTTTTTTGAGAATCTAGGCACAACGTAACTGTAGTGCATTTGTATTGAATGTAAATGTGGATGTCAATTGTATCTGCTACTTCCTGGCCAGGATTCATGAACTGGGGCAGCTCAGATGAAATAATGGTGGGTACATAAAATAATAACATTTTCCAAAGATACAAATTTTCATATTTATAGGTGGTATTCTGTGCTGATACGTAACATGTAACCTTTAATAATTATGTACTGAATGCTATTATGGACATTGGTTTTCAAGGGTTAAGATAGGGTCACATTGGAAAAAAGGTTTGGAGAGCAATAGGTTAAAATGCGTCATGTCAAGTGCCAGATAATAGAATGTGTGATAGAAGGTCTATACAATAGAAAAACGTGGGGAGGAGTTAAGAGAATTTTTAGAAAGAGAAAAGTCAGAAGTGGGATCCTGCAGTGAAAATAATTTACTAAACCAGTAAAGAATGGGATAAATTGGAATGGATGTATTTTTTCAGTAAATGGTAAAACATCCTTGATGTGTTGAGACTTCTTCTTTCCTAATATCTTTATTCCTGCTTCTAAATGATTTTCGTCACGACCATAATTCACGAATGTGTCAGGATTGATTATGTCACTGGTGAGTTAACTACCTCAGATTGAAGTGGAGACTTTATGTCAGTGTATTGGGTATATTGCCAGCTGTACATGATAATTTTAAAAATATAGATGTAATTAAAATTCTTGCTTTATTTAGTACAATCTATTTGCTTGAAGCTATTCACATTTGACCAGATTTCTTCTTTGGATGTACCATCTCCAGAAGAGGTGGCATCAGGTGTCAAGAAGCTGGCAGGAGGTCCATGCCCATTTTAGGAGTTATTCAATTTTGCCCCATTTTCTCATTTCACCCAACACTGTCAAATAGGTGGCACAGTGGTTAGCACTGTAGTCTCACAGTTCCAGGGACCAGAGTTCAAATCCAGCCTTGGGTTAATGTGTGGAGTTGGCACATTGTCCCCATGTCTGCGTGAGTTTCCTTCAGGAGCTCCGGTTTCCTCCCTCAGTCTGAAGATTGCAAGTTAGTTTGATTACCCATGCTAAATTGTCCCTTAGTGTCAGAGGGATTAGCAAGTAGATACGTGGAGTTACAGGGATAAGGCCCGGATGGCATCATTGTTGGTGTAGGCTTGATTGCCTGAATGGTCTCCTTCTGCACTGTACAGTTCTATGGTTCTATGAAATTAACCCACATCATAGTCAAAATCTTTGGGACTACTACAGTTTCTTTTGATGTATTTTGTGACAATATCTATGGCACACACGGAGATTTTCAAGTCAAATTAAAATCACTTCTCAGCCATTGTTAGTTTCATTGAACTTTTAGCTGCGCAATCTACTTTATATCTGGTTAGGCATTTTAACTGCACTTTTTTATTCTGTTCATCTTATTCGACATTTTAATCTTCTTGTGGTTTAATAAAGAGAAGAATGTTAGTGGGCTTTTCCTGTACAGAAAAAGAATGAAATAGAAGGAGTATATTGTTATTCCTCTCCAATGAGACAGCAGCGGTAAAAAGGGAGCCACAAAAGTACTGTGAATGACAAAGGTTGGAATGGTTGCAATGTGATGTACATACATAAATGACTATCTTGCCCCACTATAAATGGAAGTGTGGGAAAAGCTACATGCCCACTTACAGCACGACAGAATAAGTATTATGTTTTTATCGTGAGGGTTCACTTGAAACACAGAAATAGGGCACAGGTATTGGTATTATTCTCTAAAGCAATAAAGCCAAAAAGCACTAGAAAGACAAAAAGGGCAAAACACAACTGTGTCAGTGTAAGGTTCTTTGTCAATGCACAGTATGCTCGATTATTTCTGCACAGTTGTTTCTCTGTGAGGGGCTTTGCAGCTGCCATTCAGTATGCAATAGCGCACCCGTCTTTGTAGATATTATAGTGCACCACCTTCTGGTTGACATGAAATGATTCCACTGGTACTTATTCTGCTTTACACAATCCAGAATGCCTCTGTGTGCATTATTTGAATCCTGCTATAATATGCTGAAGGTTTAAGTTACAGTGTTTTTTCCAATAAAACTTTGAGTGACTTTTTTTTGCGATCCAGATCACCAGCATACCTGATTGAATTCCTTAGTTTCTCATGATGACATTTTTACAAATTTTTGTATGCCCTTTTGCGTCTATTCATTTGCTTTCTGCTTTGTAAAGTTCATTACTTTTCAACCCAGGATCTTCACTTATATAGTTTTTTTTTGTGTGATATTAGCTGTTAGATAATAGCTGAACAAAAATTGTAAATGTGAATGAGCTTGCCCTCACTTCATGACGGAGATTTATTGTTTAGGTATTCCCGAACGAAATCACTGCTGCTCCTCATTTGCAGAAATGTCAAATATTAAGTGGGTTGGATTTACCTGCTGACTTCAGGACCTCAATGCCAGGAATCAATGGCAGCAGACCGTGGTGACTTCTTGCGAGCTGAGCCCCATATGCCCTCTAATTCTGACTTTTACTTTGTTCTATGCTTTTAAAATTGTTGTCTAACTCCTATAAACTCTCTAAAAATGCTATATTTCAATCTCTTACAGATTTGGTACTATCTCTACACTCTAGCCTTAACAGTAATAGTATATTCTGCACCTTCTGTTTTCCTTCTCTCCGACGTACTATCATGAACTATATTCTTTGTCTGTACAGCACACAGGAAAACAATGCTTTTCACTGTATACCAATACAAAGAACAAAGAACAAAACAGCACAGGAAACAGGCCCTTCAGCCCAATGAACCAGCGCTGCCACCCCGATGTTCCTATTTCTATCCGCGATCCCTGTCCATGTTTATAGATCTATGGATTGAAAACCAAATTTGAGACAATTTAGGGAGAATTTGTTTTGCCAATTAGCCTAAGAGCACATCTTTGGGATGTGGGAGGAAACCGGAGCACCCGGAGAAAACCACGCAAGCACGGGGAGAATGCGCAAACTCCCACAGACACAGGCCCAAATCCATGTATCTGCACAGCACAGCGATAGTCACTGAGCTGTCGTGTTGCCCATCAAATGGTCCAGGTCAAGCGTACACTAACGACGTGAAGCACTAGGATACTCTCAAAAAAAAAATCCAAGAGCAGTCCTCTCACGACCCATCGCGTGTATGCCCCTCGTTAGACAACAAGGTGGACCAAAGCACCTGTAGGATAAAAACAAGTACATCAATATCATCATCTATTTACACACTTCCCAGGGACTCCCAAGGCTCATGATCCCTATTTTAAATCAGTTTTCTATACCCCTCCATTCCCATTCTGTTCATGTGCCCATCTAAGTATTTCTTAAATAACTCCAGAGTACCTGCCTCCACCACTTTACTTGGCAGCGCATTCCATACCCCCACCACCCTCTGTGTGAAAAAACTCCCTCTAGCATCCAAATTATACCTTACCCCCCTCACCCTAAGCCCGTGACCCCTTGTGCTATTTGAGTTCATCCTAGGAAAAAGCTTAACCCTGTTTACTCTATCTATCCCCTTCAAAATCTTGTACACCTCTACCAGATCTCCTCTAAGTCTACGTCTTTCTAAGGAACATATGACAATATTAAATCAAATCAATGCAGATCAAAATACCAGGATCCAAGCATGCACTAAATTGGACCAGTGTCATGATCTTCCCAAAAGTTATCTCCTAATTGGCTGCTTCCACACTTGATATCTAATTAAGGGCAGGCGCTTGAAATCATCGATCCAGGTTTGGCAGCTTTAGGATCTAAGCTGGTGTTTGAAGCAGGACGGAGGAGAAAGCGCCTGCTGGATTGGTCTCAGATTCAACCATGAGATTTTATAAATGCTGTCCCCTCTGCCTAGAATGGAGCCTCCAGGCCGGATGGTTCCCCGGTCAGTTGCAGGGAGACCACTTCCAAAGTGATAGCAACCTCCGGATTCCATGTACAACTTTTTCCACCAAAGGCAAAATACTCGCCCAGCTCAGGCCTGATGAAAGGAAATTGGTTTCCCACTTTCATGGAATCCCAGGACAGTTCTGCAGCAGTCACAAGAATTTATCAGGAGCCATCCCAGCTCCAGTATTCCCTACTCCAATTTACCATCACAGGGAGGAAAATTCAGTCATCTTTGAAACTGCCGTTTGAAATTATGTTCTTCAATGCTGGCATCTTATATTAGTTTTCTATGCAATGTTAATTCATAATGTTCAATTGGAAAGAAAAGAAAATTGAATAGTTATGTAATGACTTTCTCTCAATTGAAATGTTGGCAATAGGAATTTATTGTGTGTAAAATTGCATAACCCCTGAACATGGACATAGGAATTGTAATGAGTGATTAACCTACGCTCCATAACTGCAAGACAGGCAAGATGCCAACTTTATTCTACCTTTTCATTCCCATGATTTGTATAGACCTCAGCACTAACCGCACTGTTTCTTGGTTGCATGCCTTGGCATGGTTCCAATAACATTAGTGACTAGCATTACTTATAGCTAGTCTGCATACCTGAAAGGGAATATGCAATGTAGCCATTGGAGAAATCATGGAAAAATTACAACACAGAAAGAGCACATTCGGCCCATTGAGGCTTCACTGACCACAATCCCACCTAGGCCCTACGTCCATATCCCTACATATTTAACCGTTAATCTCTCTAACCTATGCATTTCAGGTCACTAAGAACAATTAGCCAATCAACGTAACCCGCACATCTTTGGACTGTGGCAGGAAACCGGAGACCCGGATGAAACCTATGCAGGCACGAGGAGAATGTCAAATTCCACACAGACAGTGAACCAAGCTGGGAATCGAACCTAGGTCCCTTGAGTTGTAAAGCAGCAGTGCTAACCATTGTGTTACCATGCTGGCCATAGATATTGACAAAGTTCTGAATATTATGCAG
The DNA here is from genome assembly GCA_024679065.1 of Sphyrna mokarran. Lineage (NCBI taxonomy): Eukaryota > Metazoa > Chordata > Chondrichthyes > Carcharhiniformes > Carcharhinidae > Sphyrna > Sphyrna mokarran. The sequence goes on from JAGIQG010000015.1 coordinate 43,613,671, forward strand.
TGGAAGTATGAACAATGATTAACCGTGGGAAAACATATCTGCTGAGGTCTTTAGCTCTCCTGTAAGTGTTGCTAAGAGAAGTGGACAGATGACATATTGGGTGCAATTCTCCCAAAAGAATTCTAAGTGTTGAATTTCTTAACAAACTGGAGTAAATCACTTTTGTTTCTTTCAGGGGGAGTTTGAAAATGAACCTCCCACATTCTGTGCTTTGCAGAGTGCCTCAGTGTGAATCACGCTGAAATTCATTGGATGGGGTCTTGTCCTGCTGGGGAGGCCAGCAGCATGGCGTTGAATGATTCACTGTGCATGCGCTGATCTGTTAGAGCAGAAATCGGCCCCATCAGTTGATTGGTTACCAAATGGTGAAGCCCCGCAGTGCCATCCTCCCGATTGCTGGTCAGCTCGATCACTGGCCATCCCCGTGACCTCATAATGCTGCCCCTCCAAACTCCCTGATCGTTGACCTCATGGGTGTGTCCAGTCCAGCCTCAATCGCTGCCACCCTTCCCGGCCTACCTTTATCTCCCCTCCAGCACCCACAATTTCAATCTCCCGAACCCTCCTCCCCCGCCACCACCCAATGGCCAGCCTCAATCACTAGCCTCCCTCCTTACGTCACTGCTGAGGGTAAAGTGGCAGTGGACCCCTCCCAACCTCATTGGTCTCCTTCTGAGGCCACATCCCCATCAAGCCCTGCCCTATTTACCCAAAGCCAAATAGCAATGCCCCATGAACATTGGCACTTTGCCTCTTGGGCAGTGCTAGGGGTGCCCAAGCTGGCACCGCTAGGCTGGCAATGCCCAGGAGGCACCACCACCCAGCCTCAAAAGCCCCCCTTCACTCCAGTGAAGTCGGGTCACCAGTTCCTACAAAAGCAGAGTTATATGAAATCCCGCAGAAGTGAACCATTCCAGATAGAGGGAGAGATGCTAACAGGCCTGGAGACTTCAGTCTTAGGCACACTAATTGGGTTTTATATCCTATTTCTAGCATGGAGCTGATGGCACCAGACATCCTGCACCTGGAGAATCACAGAGGCCAGGAGGGAACCCGTGAAACAGCCTCTGCTCGTGTCGCCCAGTCTGCTGTGCTGCAAGAGCAGTGCAGTGGGCTGGGAGACTCGTCCCCATCCTGTCTTGTTGCATGATGCAGGAAGGAGAAGTTTGAGTGTGGCAAAAAGGGTGGGCAAACCAGAGGCCCAACAGACAAAATGCTTGGAAGCCTTTGGCAACCGATAGCAGTGGATAGCAGCGGAGTGGCCCTAACAACCTTGATTCATGACATTTAAAGATTTTATGTGAATTATCAATGTCAATTAATGCAAATACCATATCATGTCAATTACACCATTAGCCACATCCACTACAAATTCATTCCATCACCATCATTTTATTAATTTGTATTAATGAGAACTCACAACATTCATACAGCACAGTGGTTAACACTGCTGCCTCACAGTGCCAGGAACCCGGGTTTGATTCCCGGCTTGGGTCACTGTCTGTGTCAAGTTTGCATGTTCTCCCCGTGTCTGCGTGGGTTTCCTCTGGGTGCTCCAATTTCCTCCCATAGTCCGAAATACATGGTAGTTAGGTGCATTGGTCATGTTAAATTCTCCCTCAGTGTATCCGAACAGAGACCACAGTGTAGCAACTAGGGGATTTTCAAATCCCTTACTTGTGAATAATAAATAAACTTTAACTTTCATGTGCTTTCATCTTATCCTTAAACACTAAGCACAGTTATAAGCCTCACACCTATATCTTCCAGCTTGCATACACAGCCAACTATTCAAACTGACAGCCACATCACCCAAACACTTTTTGGCAGTAGAAGACGGTGCACAAAAGGATGGATCAAAAATTACTGGAGTCGTGTTGTTAAGTTGCTTCATTGAATTGCTTCAGTCCATGTTGTGTTGGTACACTCTCAATGCTGTTAGGAAGGGAGGCCCAGATTTTTGACCCAGCACCCAGAGAAGGGATAGAGACACGGTTTCAAAAAAGAATGGTGTGATGTTGTTACAGCAAACGCCTTGATATCAAGGGCAGTCATTCTCACCTCATCTCTGGAATTTTTCTTTTTTTCCCCTTGTTTGGGTCAATGTGTCAATGAGTTTTGGAGCCTCGTGCCTCAAACTGACCATCGGTGTATAGGTTTTGTTTGAGTAATTGTCTCTTGACAATGTCTTCACTTGTCTAATGATTGAGAGTAGACTGGCAGGGTGGTAATTGCCCAGATTGAATTTATCCTGTCTTTTTGTGTGCAGGAACGGCATGAGCCATTTTCCACTTTGTTAGATAGATGCAGTGTTGTATTTGTACCAGAAGAGCTTTGACTAGGGACATAATTAGTTTTCAATACTATAGCTAACACTTTGCCAAGATACATGACTTTAGTGCCTTCATGACCTGAATCAAATTTCCTGAAGCGTGGCACCTATAATGCTGAGAGACTCAGGAGGAGGTCTACATTTAGCAGCTTCTCCTGTTTGGTATAGTCTGTGCTCATTCTCCCAGTTATGCTTAATATCAGGAGAAAACACTACTACATATGTCTAGAGACAATTGGTTTGTACACAGCCTTTAAAGCACTAAAAAGCGTTTCAGCATCAGCTACTCCACACCCTTGGGACTACTGAAATATTTAACAAGTATTGAAAGAAGCCCATGTAGAATTGTGATAACAGCCAAGTGAAATCATCCAGCAACTGACCTGTAAATTGTTGATTATCTCTTTAGATAGCAGTGCTGATGGAAGTGAAGGAAGTCTTTCCTGAAATTTAATGTCATATTCAGCTGTGCAAATTTAAAGTCCCACTTTCACATTGAGGACGTCATCCACTGTGATAGAACCAAGAACAAAGAACCAAGAAAATTACAGAACCAAGAAAGGAACAGGCCCTTCAGCCCTCCAAGCCTGTACTGATCATTCTGCCCGACTTAATTGAAACCCCTACCCTTCCAAGGACCATATCCCTCTATTTCCATCTCATTCATGCACTTGTCAAGATGTCCCTTAAAAATTACTACTTATCCGCTTCCACTATCTCCTCCAGCAATGAGTTCCCGGCACCCACCCACTGTCTGTGTAAGAAAATATGCCTTATATATCTCCTTTAAACCTTACCCCTCGCACCTTAAACCTATGTCCTTGAGTAACTGTTTCTTCCACCTTGGGAAAAGGCTTCTGAATATCCACTCTGTCCATGTCTCTGATAATCTTGTAGACTTCTATCAGGTCTCCCTCAATGTCCGTTGCTCCAGTGCAAACAAACCAAATTTCTCCAAACTCTCCTCGTAGCTAATGCCCTCCATACCAGGCAACATTCTAGTAGATCTTTCATGTATCCATTCCAAAGCCTTCATATCCTTCTGGAAATGTGGCCATCAGAATTGAACACTATATTCCATGTGCAACCTAACTAATGTTCTATAAAGCTGCAACCTGACTTGCCAATTTTTAAACTCAATACCTCGGGTGATGAAGGCAAGCAAGCCAAATGTCTTTTTGACTACTTTCTCCACCATCGTTGTCACTTTCAGTGAGCTGTGTACCTGTACACCCAGATCCTTTTGTCTATCAATATTCTTCTGCTATTTACTGTATATTTTCTATCTGTATTAAATCTTTCAAAACACATTACCTCACATTTGTCCAGATTAAACTCCATCTGTCACCCCTCCATCCAAGTCTCCAATTGATCTATATCCTTTGTCTCCTCTGATGGTCTTCATCGCTATCTGCAAATTCACTAACCTTTGTGTCAAATGCAAACTTACTAATCAATCCAGTTACATTTTCCTCCAAATCATTTCTATATATTACAAACAGCAAAGGTGCCAGCACTGATCCCTGAGGAACAACACTTGTCACAGCCCACCATTCAGAAACACACCCTTCCACTGCTACTCTCTGTCTTCTTTGACCGAGCCAGTTTTGTTTCCACCTTGCCAGCTCACCTCTGATGCCATGCGACTACTCCTTCCGCACCAGTCTGCCATGAGGAACCTTGTTAAAAGCCTTACTGAAATCCATGTAGACAACATCTATTGCTCTACCCTCATCAATCATCTTCATCACATCCGTGAAAAACTCCATCAATTTTGTAAGACACAACCTCCCCTTCAAAAAAAACCATGTTGTCTGTTACTAATGTGTCCACTTATTTCCAAGTGGGAATAAATCCTGTCTGAAAGAATTCTCTCCAATAATTTCCCTACCACTGATATAAGATATGTGGCAGTGCTATCGTGCTAAATGAAATAGCCTCTGGGCAAACATAGCAATTCAAAACCAGTCATCCATGAAGCATTGTGGGTCAACAGCATCAGCAGAATATTATCAATGACAACCTGAAGCCTCGTTGCCCAGCATATCTCCCACTCTATCATTACTATCAATCCAGGGAATCAACTCTGGTTCAATGAACAGTAGTCATGATGTACAGATGCCGGCGTTGGATTGGGGTGGTAAGAACTCAGTAAGAATTTAGCAACACCAATTTATAATCCAACCGATTTATTTGATAGTAAAAACGCGAGCTTTCGACTCCTGTGTCTTCCTCAGGCAAATGCGTTTGCCTGAGGAAGACACAGGAGTCGAAAGCTCGCGTTTTTACTATCAAATAAATCGGTTGGATTATAAATTGGTGTTGCTAAATTCTTACTGAGTTCAATGAACAGTGCAGGAGGGCATGCCAGGAACAGCAGCAGGCATACCTAAAAATGAGGTATTAACCAGCTGAAGCTACAACACAGGGCTACTTGCAGGTCAAATAGTTAGAAGCAGCATGCAATTGACAAAGGTCCTCCCACAAACAGCAATCAGATCCAAGTTCTGCAATCCTGCCACATCTAGTCATTAATAGCAGTAGACAATTAAATAACTAATAGGAGGAGGAATTTCCGCAAATATCTCCATCCCTATTGACAGATGGGAACGGGGTGAAGGGCTGGCAGAGCAGGAGGTTTGCCCAGTGCAGTATATTGGTGCAAAAAATAGTGCTGTGGCATTTTCAACCAAGTTCTGCCAGAGGTATGAAGTAGAAGATGGATCTTGGCTATCTCCTGAGGACCCCAGGACCACTAATTCCCGTCTACAGCCAAATCAATTCACTCCAGATGATATTAAGAAATGGCTGAAGGCACTCAACAATATTACTGGATACTAGTGCTCCAAGAATAGCTGCTTGACTAACCAAACTGTTTCAGTACAGCTACAACACTGACATCTACCCGGTAATGCAGAAAACTGTCCAGCATGCCCTGTTTGGGAGGCAGGTACCTCTCCTCTGCTGGGCTTTATGTGTTCTACACAAATTTCCTAAGCCAGGTAATTTGCAGATGTGCCCAGTCACCCAGTAGCTACCTTTGCATTTGGCAGGGGCGAACAAATTTATTGCAGTTGTTGGACCTCACTGAGTGGCAAATTATACTGTACATAAATTTGGTAATGGGAAGTCTCCTTATGCATATATGGGAATGTTGTTAGGAAGTCTTTAAGATGGCATTTGTTTAATTGTAAAATACTGTGACGTAACTTTAAGGAGAAACAATGCAGAGATTGTCAGTTGTAGTTGGGACACATGTTGCATTTAGGCTCCAATTATTCAAACTTTGCCAGTAAATAGAAGCAAAACTGGAATACTGATTGACTCAAAGGATTGCCTGAAAGCAACAATTGTAAGAAAAAGGGTCAAATTGAGGTTGGTTTGTTGCAGGTAAGCATTACTACTTCTCCTATTGGTCCAGAATTGTAAATATTGGGTATAAGTTGAGCTTAGGTTGTTGTAGGGAAGCTCTCTCCCCACTTGTCATGAATTGCAACTATTTGGGAAAAGTTGGTAGTTATATTTACGGAGTAGCTCAGACTTAGGCTGAATGTTGCAAAAGCTATCTGGAAAAGGGTATAAATAGGGGAGCATCACTGGGATCTTTGCATCCAGCAGAGATTATAATTGCTTCAGGAGACTTAATAAAAGGGGACTTGCTTCTCAGTCTTTTGGCTAAAATCAAGCATTGGATCAAGTCCAAGGTGGGGTGCAGTGCTTTATCTTGTCAGCTTGGATCATGATTGTCTCTCTTACATGAATTGATTCAATTTAAATTTGGTTTTCGGAACAAGCAAGGAGATGGGTTTGAGTTTGCCCAGTCTACTCTAGCATTGGTTTTGTAACTTTAAGAATGGAATAAAAACATCATTTTTAAATGGGACTATTGCCTGGAGAGAGTTTGGAGTTAGTAGTTGTGCTAATTGACAGGCAAGGCTCACAGCAAGGACCCAAATAAGGTTTTGGGGTGGTGTAGCATAAACAACCTAAATAGTGAATAAAGTAATTGACATATTGATAGGATTTTCCAACCACGTTCTGGAAAAAACTGGAAAATTCCACTAAGATCAATGGATTTTTCCATTGTCCGCCCCTCACCGCTACTCTTCCAATAGTATGAATAATACTATTGAATGTGAAAATTTGCCCTTTAGGTTTGGAATTTGCTGCAAGAGGCCCAGAGTAAATATAGGTTTGGCTTAAGAAGCCGAAGGTATTAGTATTTGATAAGCAATAGAATTCAGTATTTGCACTCAAGCTAGTTGCTGTAAGAAAAGATGAAAGCTGCCTCCAGTACTCAGCAATAATTGCTGTCCAGGAGAAAGGAAACATTCAACAAATGACTATGAAATAGATAGATTGGGAAATTAGAAGTCATAAAGCTACAGAGAGACTTTTCTATGTCAATCAAAATTAGGTTGGCTAAGGTAGAATCTTAATGGTTTTGTGACTCAAGAGACTAGGTCCCTGGAAGTAAGAAAAGAATATTCCTGGAATCCATGGAAAAATACTGTCCTATGCCTTGACTACTGGAATGTTAAGCATTAATCTTTGTTGTTCAATTAAACTTATCAGTTTGCAAACTTAATTAGTTATTGTCATTTTTGCCATTACAGCTTTTCCCCAACAGGAATGTTCTTTACGCTGGGCTTTAGTATAGAGTTCAAATTCCAGCTCACCTGAGTGTGAGTGGCTGACTGTGAAATACCACAGAAGTATTCCAAAAGCTCTGAAAAGAGCTGTGAGCATTGAAATACAATGCCACAGTGACTTTTAAAACAACTAGCATTGGATTGTCTTCCATTACATGGGGTCTGATGTCTTCCTGAATAAGCTAACTAATGTAAATTGTATTACTTATCCTGTAACCCCAAGAACTTACTTGGCAAATTTCCCTAAGCTACACATCTTAGGGCACCAAAAGGCAATTTAGCATGGCCAATCAATCTAACCCGCACAGCTTTGGACTGTGGGAGGAAATTGGATCATTCAGAGAAAACCCACGCGGACGGAGGGAAAACATTCAGACTCCACACAATCACCCAAGGCCAGGATTGAACCCGGTTCCTGTCAATGTAAGGCAGCAGTGCTAACCACTGTATATTCGTACTGTCCAATTCTTGATCAATAGTTCAAAGGCCTGTGACTTTTGCGGGTTTCTGAATCTCAGTGAAATCCCCAATCCTTTTGGGGCTGTGAACTCGATCGCTGTTCCAATGATAGAACATGAGGACAGATTCTCTTAGCAGTGTAGAAGATTTTATAAGTGTTTAAGTATTCATCAGTACAGAGCATTTAGTGTGATGCAGGGAGAAGTTATTTGATTTGACGAAGTACATATGGACATGGGAATTCTGGGCTGAAGTAGGCCACTTAGCCCCTTGAGCTTGTACCACCATTCAATAAGATCATGACTGATCAGATTGTAACGTGAATCCCACATTCTTGCTGACACAAATTGCCTTTCACCCTCTTATTAATCAATCTATCTGGCTCTGCCTTAACAAATATTGTGAGGCAGCAGTGCTAACTAGTTGTCTCCTAATATATAGCAATCTGATGTTTACAGAATGATAATACCTTAAAATCTATATTTCATAAACTTCATCAAAATCTTTAAGACTTGAACAAAAACTCTAAAGTTGATTTATTAGTGTCACAAATAGGCTTACATAAACACTGCAAAGAAATTACTGTGAAAATCCCCTAGTCACCACATTCTGATTCTTATTGGGGCACACTGAAGGAGAATTTAACATGACCAATGCAGCTAACCAGCACGCCTTTTGGACTGTGGGAAGAAACTGGAGCACCTGAAGGAAACCCACACAGACACAGGGAGAACATGCAAGCTCCACACAGACAGTCAACCGAGGCTGGAATTGAACCTGGGCCCCTGGTGCTGTGAGGCAGCAGTGCTAACCACTGTGTCACCAGAGGGGTACTGACAGGGTGTATGTGCAATGGATGTTCCCGCTTGCTGGAGGACCTGGAACTGTTTAAAAATAAGGAATCACTTATTTAAAACTGAAGTGAAGAGAATTTTTTTCTCTCAAAATGTCGTAAGTCTTTGGAATCTTGAAATATTTGTTAAGGCAGAACTAGATAGATTCTTGATTAATAAGGGGATGAAAGGCAATCCGGATCAGTAGGAATGTGGGATTCAGGTTACAATCTGATGAGTCATCGAGTGATCTATTTCAGCCCAGAATTCATATGTTCATATGTACTTTTTCAAATCGAATGACTTCTCCCTGGATCACAATAAATGTTCTATATTGATGAATATCTTATATCATCTTCTCCACTGTTAAGAGAATCTGTCCTCATGTCAAATCAATGGAATAGCAATCAAATTCACAGCCTCAAAAGGATTGGGGATTTCACTGAGCTTCAGAAACCCGCAAAAGTCACTGGCCTTTGAACAATTGACCAAGAATTGGGCAGTACGGTGGCATAGTGGTTAGCACTGCTGCCTCACAGCACAAGGGACCCGGTTCAATTCCTGGCTTGCGTATTGTCTGTAGGGAGTTTCTCCGTACCTGGGTGGGTTTCCTCCAGGGGCTCTGGTTTCTTCCCACTGTCCAAAGGTAAGCGGGTTAGATGGATTGGCTGTGTTAAATTGTCCCTTAGAGTCAGGGGGACTAACTAGGCGGTTATGCATGGGGGTGTGAAAATAAGGCCTGGATGGGATTGTGATCGGTGCAGACTTGATGGGCTGAATAGGCCCCTTCTACACTGTAACATTTTGTAATTCAAAGAACACTCTTCTCCACAGGTTGGGGCATTGGATTAATAGCCTTAAAAGAACATAAGAACTAGGAGCAGGAGTAGGCCATCTGGCCCCTCAAGCCTGCTCCACCATTCAATAAGATCATGGCTGATCTCTTTATGGACTCAGCGCCACTTACCCGCCTGCTCACCATAAGCCTTTATTCTTTTTCTGTTCAAAATTTATCTATTCTTTTGTTAAAAGCATTCAATGAGCTAGCCTCAACTATTTCACTGGGCAGGGAATTCCGCAGATTCACAATCCTTTGTGTGAAGATGTTCTTCCTCAACTCAATCCTAAATCTGCTCCCCCTTATTTTGAGGCTATGACCCCTAGTTCTAGTTTCACCTGCCAGTAGAAACAACTTCCCTGCTTCTATCTTATCTATTTCCTTCATAATGTTATATGTTTCTATAAGGTCTACCTTCATTCTTCTGAATTCCAATGAATATAGTCCCAGTCTACTCAGCTCTCTTCATAAGCCAACCCTCTGAACTCCAGGATCAACCTAGTGAGTCGCCTCTGCGCCCCCTCCAGTGCCAGTGTATCCTTTCTTAGGTAAGGAGACTAAAACTGTAGACAATACTCCAGGTGTGGCCTTACCAGCACCTTGTAGAGCTGCAACGTAACCTCACTGCTTTTAAACTTCATCTCTTTAGCAATAAAGGACAAAATTCCATTTGCCTTCTTAATTACCTGCTGCACCCGCAAACCAACTCCTTGAAATTCCTGCACAAGGACACCCATGTCCCTCTACACAGCAGTATGCTGCAATTTTTTGCCACTTAAATAATAGTCCATTTTGCTGTTATCCCTATCAAAATAGATGACCTCACATTTACCAACGTTGTACTCCATCTGCCAGATCCTCATCCACTCACTTAGACTATCCCTATTTCTTTGCAAACTTTCACTGTCCTCTGTGCACTTTGCTCTGCCACCCATCTTAGTGTCATCTGTAAATTTTGACATACTACTCTTGGCCTCCAGCTCCAAATCATCTATGTAAATTGTAAACAATTGTACTTCCAACACTGACCCCTGAGGCACACCACTAGTTACTGATCGCCAACCAGAAAAACATTCATTTACTCCACTCTTTGTTTTTTGTTAGTTAACCAATCCTCTATCTATGCTAATATATTATCCATAACACTGTGCACCTTTATCTTAAGCAGCAATCTTTGGTGCGGCACCTTGTCAAATGCCTTCTGGAAATCCAGATACACTACATTCACAGCTTCCCCATTGTCCACTGCAATGTAATGTTATCAAAGAATTCCACCAAATTAGTCAAACATAACCCATGAATCCATGTTGTGTCTTACCAATGGGACAGTTCATGTCCAGATATCTCGCTATTCCTTCCTTGATGACAAATTCAAGCCTTTTCCCTACAATAGAAGTTAAGCTAAGTAGCCTATAGTTAGTTACGTGCCTTTTGTCTCCCTCCTTTTTAAACAGAGATGTTTAAATTTGCTTTTTTCCTATCTGTGGGAACCACCTCAGAGTTCAGTGAATTTTGGTAATTTACGACTTGTACATTTGCTATTTCTCCTACGATCTCTTTCAGTACCCTGGGATGCATTCCATCAGGACCAGGAAACTTGTCTACTTTTAGCCCCAGTAACTTGCCCAACACTATCTTTTTCATGATAATGATAGTTTCTAGATTTTCATCTGCAATAGCTTTCTGTCATCAATTTTTGGCACGTTATTTGTGTCTTCCACTGTAAAGACTGACACAAAATACCTGTTCAATGCCTCAGCCATTTTCTCATTTCCAGATATTAATCCATCTTCTCATTCTCTAAAGGACCAGTATTTACCTTCCCCACTCTTCTTTTATATACTTATAGAAACTTTTGCTATTTGTTTTTATATTCTGAGCTAGCTTACTCTCAATCTATGTAACTTTTCTTTATCGCTTTTGTTGTGACTTTTTGCTGACTTTTAAAGATTTCACAATCCTCTAGGTTCCCACTAACCTTTGTCACTTTGTATGCATTTTCTTTTATTTCCTTTAGTATCCACGGCTGATTATTTCTTTTCCACAGTTCTTCCTTATTGCTGGTATATACTTTTGCTGAGCATTGTGAAAGATTGCTTTGAAACTCCTCTACTGTTCCTCAATTGTCCCACCATATTGTTTTTGCTGCCAGTCTACCTTAGCCAACTCCTCCCCCACCTCATCCCTTTGTAGTCTCCTTTGTTTAAGTTACAACACTATTGACAAGTTGCATTTAAAACTTGAGTCAATAAGGTTCCTTCTTCCCGAAGTGACTTCTGACTCAATACTATAAGGAAAAGAGCTCTTATGAAACTCACATTTCAGGCAATGTTTCACAAGATTAGAGACAACCATCCCGGAGATAGTTTTTTGTTAGCTTAAATCTGTCAAATACAATAGATATTCTTTTTAGAGTTCCATTGATGAAACAAGTGGAAATCTATCACAAATTGTGGAAGATCATTTGTTCAGGCGTCATGGTCATTTAGGGCCCGAGTAGTGATTATAAGTCTATATGATTAGATAATCCAATGCACTTTGACACATTTTCAATTCAACCTCCTGGATATATTCCATGGAAATGTTTCACTGGTGACAACATAGTCCAACTCAGAAATGAACCAGTGTAACTAACCTCAACAACACGACAACCCCTTCAATTACCTCCGTCCAACCTGACCCATGCTCTACATTCCTCGAGCCAATTGACCTTTATTTTATTTTCAGCTTCGCACATGAAAGTGACTCAATCTGACCCCCCCCAAATTCTGAAACCCACTCAGCCCACTTCTGCCCTCCGAATTCCCATTCAACCCCCTACATTACCCAGCCCAGCTTCCTTATTCAGGCGCCCCCGCCCTTCCCCCATTTGCGATGCCAGTGGTGCACTGGCCCTGGCACCCTTGCACTGATTCCCTGGCCTGGCACCTTAGAACCAGAAAGGAGGTTCAAGAAGATAAGTACAGTGGCCATTTGCCACACTGAAACCTGCATTGACAGGTTTTGAAACCACAGCTATTGATCAGGCTTAGAATGTCTGTAATATTGCGGTTAGCATCAATGCAGACATTTGAGATGCATTCAAGCGTGAAGGGAAATGAAAATAAACACACCTGATTGGAGCATGAGTAGAAATCCATCAAGCTGTCAATGGAGGTCATTTCCAAAGCACTGCACATTGACAGAAATCAAAGGTTTCCAACTGAATGGTGAGGTTTTCAAAGGTTTCAGCTTGCTAGGAAGACACAAAAACTTCAAATTAAAGCTGTGTAAATACATTGGGGCTGAGTGCACAGTAATGCTGAATGAACTACCACCGCCCCACCACCCAGGTTAAATAAACATCTCCATTCTGTCAGTGGATTTCAAAGGGATCTCCTCACACCTTTAGCTTCTGTCAGGGAGAAAGGGAATTTTTTGCTGCAGAATAGAGTGCTGCATCAGGAATGGAGATTAAAATGACTGGGCTACGTCAGAATTTTCACAGCAGACAAACAGGGATGCTGATGCTGATTGCAGGGCTGTCTGAAATAATCATGTCAGGGGTGATCTTCAAATCTGCTAGGGCTAGAAGCAGCAGTCCAGCAACGGGATCTCCATTCTGGGGCAGAATGGCAACCCCATGTCCCTATCCCAAGCCCACCCAACCCTCAGGATGTTTGAAAGCCCCTTCCTCTGCAGCCTGGTAGGGGCAGAACGGCAAATGGCTATTGGTCCTAATTCCTTGACCCTCTCAGGCCCAAGATATCAGGCTAAGGTGTCAGTGGCAGAGTGCGACAGGGCAGTGCACTATTGGCACTGCCAAGGCATCTGGCTTAAAAGGGGAGCTGAGTGGAAAATGTGAAGGAGACCTGAGTGAGGGGCTAAGCAGATGTTAGGTAGGGTCAACACTTATGCCTTCATGGGTGTCTGGTGAAGAGGATGCCGCTCATTGCTGAGGGTTGGCAATGCTCCTTGGACCTGTACCAAAGCTCTCCTGGTACAGGTTTCATTGGGGAGGCGGGTGAAATCAGGCTTTACGCCTCTAATCGGATGAAAAATAGTGCATTTGAATTTTTATTGGGTTCCCACCCATTTTAGCTGGGAACACGAAGGGGATGGCGTGGCAGAATGGGAGCATCGAAATGGGTTCAGTCCCAGAGCAAAGGCCACTTTTCAGCAGCACCCGATTCTCTGAACTATCACGATGCTGGAAGCTAGCAGACCCGGAGAATTCCACTTCCCCAACAAAATGCTGTCGTGGTGCAGGAACCTTTTTTATCAAGATCATCAATGTACGCCTTGGGCAAATTATTTTACAGTTAAAGGGGATGATTCTTCCATCCTGCTGCTCTCATCAGGTAGCGCAGCAAGCCAGGAGACATCAGTTGGAGCCATTTCATAGGATTCATGCGAGATGGCAGAGCTTCTGTGCATCTCTCAGCCACTTGAAGATCAGTGTGGCAGCAGTTTGCATGTGTTACCATATCTTAGAGTATGATTAGCAGGTCTGTGACTGAATTCTACCTCCCTCCCTGATCCCACCTGCGAACGTCTCCCACCTCTCTGGTGTGATGCAAGCTGGCAGAGTTTACAACTGCTGTATAAAGCTGGGACCTGGCGTGGCAGCACTGATGTGCAGTAGTGCAGAGTAATAGATGCATTGGACAGGGATAAGGAGGTAAATGCAATAATGCTACAAGCCCTGGAGTGCAGAGAATGTTAGAGGCAGAAGCAGGGAACTTTCTGCTTGGTGTGGGAAGATTCCTGGAGAGCTGGAAGTGCCCAGCATTGGAACATGTTGATGCTGTGGGCTGGGATAGGGTCCTTTACTGAGTGTTCATCGGGCTGCTACCTGCAGCCATTGGGATATCCCATTGGAGTGGGGTCCTTTGCTGAGTACTCATCAGGCTGTTATCTACAGCCACTGGGATATCCCATTGAGGTGCGGTCCTTTAATGGGTGCTCATTGGGCTGCTATCTACAGCCACTGGGCTGTTCTATTCTTCTATGGGTTGTGATGATGGACTGCACTGAATGTTGGGTTTTTAGGGAGAGGTGGATGGTTCAGGGGGAGCTGTAAGCAATGACACGTATCTATCACTCACTCTCTCTCTAACCTCTGCCGTGCAGAATGGATTTTGAACTCATTTGTCTCAAACTGACCATCATTGGGGGAGAAGAACGTGAATCAGGAGGTGGAGGTGGAGTCAAAGATCACTCCAGGAGCAGCCAATGGCAAGCCTTTAGGATGGAGGGATGAAGGCAGCTGGTGATGCCCATGATGTGGGAAACAAGTTCCCCAAAGTGTGGCCAAGAGAAGAAGGATGTGGAGGCCAAGGCAATACAGGTCCTTGAGGATCTTTGAAGGCCTATCAAAGGCCATGTGCCGTTGCTAGGTCTGCCTGTCTAAAGACGCGGTCTGGCTGTTATGTGAGATGCTCAAACACCTAGCATCTCAGGGGAGAGGGGGGGGCTGCCTGTTCCCAGTAGAAGTTAAGACAATGGTGGCACTCAACTTATACACCACAGGGTCATTTTAGTGGGAGCATCAGTAGAATTTCCTTCCACAAGTGTGTTTGCCGGGTCACAGATGCCTTGTACATCTGGCAGGCCAATACATTAATTTTGATGTTGGCCAGGCATAGCAAGAAGCTCAGGCTGCACACTCACCGCCATTGCTGGGATAACCATGTTTAGAGGACAGTGGATGGGGCACTATCCGGGTTAGTGAGGGATGGGGAAGCCAGAGATGTCCAGGCCAGTGATGGTCAGGTCAGTGGGGGATGGGGAGGCCAGCAACGTTCTTGTGGGGACAAAGAGGGTGAGAGGCCAGTGATCAGGCCAACAATGTCCGTTGGAGAATGAGGGCCAGCACTGAGGCCAATGATGTCTGTGGAGGAGTGAGAGGCCAGCGATTAGGCCCATATGGTCCATGGAGGGTAGGAAGGGTAGTGGGAATAGGAGGTTCCGGGGAATGGGGGGAGGGGTGGTGAGAGGCTAGTTATGTCCATGGGGGGAGTGAAAGGCCAGCAATCTCAATGCTAGGAGGATGTGTTTAGCGATGTCCCAGAGATCGACACATGCATGGTGGCTCATTCAATGTGCTGATTTCAGCCTCTCTCGCCCCTGATTTTTCCCCCGATTCTCGCGAGTTGCACTCTGCAGTGCACAGAGTGAGGAAGATTCATTTTGAAAATCCCGCTGGAAAAAAAAACAGTGGGATTTATTCCTGTTTTTATGCAAATTTGACACTTAAAATTCTTTTGGTAGAATCGTCCCCCAAAATTTTTCCAGGTTGACAGTTGATAGGTGCACAAATTTGAAAAGGCACAGTATTTTTAATTAATTTCTCTCCTTCATTGAAGATGTTCCAATACCTGATCACCTGGTCTTCTTTTGTGAGCTTTGATGAATACTCGATCATCATCATAGACCGAATATTTGCTGTTGTAAAATATAAACATTGAATGACACTATTATCTAGAAGGTATGCTATCACTATAGACACCATTTGAAACTTTAGTACTGAATTTCAGCTTGTTCTTGCTGCATCTAACACTGATTCACCTTTCTCCTAATGCCTTCATTGCTTTTTGGTTAAACATGAGTAGTGAAGTGTTGGGAATCTGTACTTTGATGCCACTTGGTTCATCAAGCTATGGCCTACAGTCTCAATGAAGTCCAGCTTGCTTGTTGTTTGTGAGCATGTAATTTTTTAGCATATTTACTTGAAACAAATTCAACAACTTCAATTTATTGAAAGCAATTATTTTCTCAGAAGATACTTCACCTACAACAGGTAGCCTTGGTTTACCTTTGTTTCAATTTCTGGACATTTTGGACGTTTGGCTGAGAAATAATTTTATTTCCTTCTATTATAAATGCTGTCTCACAACACCAAGGATCTGGATTCAACTCCCAGCTAGAGTCACTGTCTTTGTGAAGTTAGCATGTTCTAGGTGCCGTCTGTGTGGATTTCCTCCGGGTGCTCTGGTTTCCTCCCACAGTCTGAAAGACGTGCTGGTTAATGTTGGCCATACTAAATTCTCCCTCAGTGTTCCAAACAGGCATTGGAGTGTGCCAACTAGGGGAATTTCACTGTAATTTCATTGCAGTGTTAATGTAAGCCTAATTGCGACACTAATACATAAACTTAAATGTCTGTTAAGTTAGATGGTGAATTGTCCATGTATTGTAATTCACGGTTAATATGAATATCAGCATTCTCAAATTTCTCTGCCAATGAAGTCAGTAAAATCCATTTTATCAGAGAAATGAAATCAGGGAGTAGAAATACATTTCCTCCGAGATTAAAACAAATATTTTGCATGAACTACATTGAATCAGTAAGTTGAAACTGAGAATTCTTTATTTGTATTCATTGTGTGAACATTCATTAAAAAGGTTTCACGAAATGTGAGAGGATTTTGTTTTTGAAGCAATACTGCTGTCACAAATTTCTGATGTTCACATTATGCTTGGCATAGAAATATTCACAAAGATCTGTTTGGACTTAAAAACCTAAAAATTCCATATGAACATTTGGCTGACATTGATGGGCTTACAGTGTAGAGGCATGGTCAATGTGGAACTGTGCAATTTATACAAACTAAATGAATTGTTCAGATAACACGGTACAGTGATTAACACTGCTGCATCACAGCACCAGAAACCTGGATTCAATTCCGGCCTCGGGTCACTGTCTGTGTGGAGTTCACACATTCTCCCTGTGCCTATTTGTTTTTCTACTGGGTACATCAATTTCCTCCCACAGTCCAAAGATGTGCAGATTAGGTTGATTGGCAATGCTAAATCGACCCTAGTGTCAGCAGGATTAGGAAGATAAATATGTGGGGTTTCAGGAATAGGGCATGGCAGGATTGTGTTCAGTGCAGACTCAATGGGGCAAATGGCCTCCTTTTTGCACTCTTGAAATTCTATGAATTCATCAGGACTATCATGTTATTCCAACAGATTGAACATCTTGTCTTTTATTTAATCATTTTAAAATTAGGCCTTATTTCTTTAATTTGATGCATTAATTACAGAATGCAAATATAAAAAGGCAGAAAGAACAATCCATCAAAGTAACAATACTACTGTGTCAGAATCAGTGCAAAAGATGGCTATTCAGCCTATCAAATCTGAACTGACAACAATCCCACCTAAGCCCTATTCCTGTAACACCGCATATTTACCCCACTAATCCCTCTAATCTACACATCTAGACACTAGGATCAATTTAGCATGACCAATCAACCCAATCTTGCACATCTTTGGACTGTGGAAAGAAACCAGAACAACTGGAAGAAAAGTATGCAGACATGGGGAGAATGTGCAAACTCCACAAAGATAATCACCCTATGCCAAAATTTAACTGGGTCCCTGGCTCCATGAAGCACCAGCACTAACCATTGTGCCACCATGCCACCCTTCAACAAATTTGAGTCAACATTATGAGAGAAACAGAATAAAAAAGGATAAATGGAATATTTGAGAATATGAAACGATACTTTCCACAAAAATATGCATCAGGGATATTCCCTGGGGTGAATTTTCCCATTCCACTCCGTCTGGACATTAGAGCGGTTGAGGGCCAGACCATGGAAACATCCCTTGACCTCAGGTGGGATTTTCCGGTTTCAGGACCAGCGTGGCCAGAAAATCCTACCCTATGAGTTTTACTGCTCCACCAGCGTAACCTCAGCAGTCACACTGCTACATACGTTAACAGAATTCCCAGCTCAAAACTTCCTTCACAATCACTATGATAAAGTGAGAGAAGCCCCAAAGAAACTCAACTCCTCTCACCAATTAAAAATTACTCCCAATATTTTCATCTCAAACAGCTGATCATTTAATTTTAATAATCACTCTATTTGAGCACATGACTGCAATAGATATTCCAATATTTTCATGATAAAAATAAAGTGAGATGATTTCTTTGGTTGCCATTTCTACTGAAATCATAACCATAGAATCATAAAATTCCTACAGTGCAGAAGGAGGCCATTCAGTCCATCGAGTCTGCATCGACTCTTCTTTACCCAGGCCCTATGTTTGCAACCCCACATATTTATCTCACTAATTCTCCTAATCTACACATCTTTGCACACTAAGGGGCAACCTCCTAAAACCAATCCACCTAACCTGCTCATCTTCAGATTGTGGGAGAGAACCCACAGTGATATGGTTAGAATGTGCAAACTCCACGCAGACAGCCACCCAAGGCCGGAATTGAACTCGGGTCTGCTATTTAAAAAGAATTTAACCATAAATAATGAACATAAGAAGTCTTTCTTCAAATTTGTCACAATGTAGAGTGAACTTTTCTGTTCTTCAATAACAGTTATACCATCTTCAAGGGGAGGGAAGTACCTGAGGTGGAGTTTGTGGGGGTAGAACGGTGAGCACAAATTAGCTGACAATGAATAAAAAATCATTTAAGCGGCTAGGTGGGGTATTCATACCCTTCCTGTGTCAGTAATAATCAGCAGCAATGCTGTTTGGTTGCCAGTTCAGAAATAGCATGCAGTATTATCTTTAAAAATCACTGGTGAGGCTAATCCACATCTAGAACTTAATAATTGCATTTGAATCTTGCAATTAGCTTGGGACTCTGATTTACATCCTTTTAAAAAATAAGGACAGTTTAGCCAATTACTTTGAGTTCACTGGAAACTTAAGTCAGATGGGCCTCAGGAGGTCAGTCTTTTTGCTGCTATCCCTATCACCCTGTTTTTCACTGTGTTCAGGGTTAGTGGGCCACTGAAAAATCACAACACCAGTCTATTTAAATCCAGTCATGTTGTGTTCAAACAGGATTGCTACATCTGTCTTTGCATAGAGATCATTCTTACTTCCATCATTGATCAAAGTTTATCCAAATTTCAGTGGATAAGGATTGTGAGAAATGCTGTTTTGCTTATGGTGGGAACAGTGATAAGCAAAAGTTAAATGTGTCAATGTCGATGGCAGTTTGCAGCCTGTTCATGCCTGAATGCTTAAAGAGGGCGGCTATAGAGGTGAAGTAATATTCATTTTCTAGTGGTTTGCTCCAAGGGGGGGAAAACTATTCCGATGTTAAACTTTTCCACTTTACAGGATGTGAAATACCATCAATGTCTGCAGGCCGTGTCTCCAGCAGCATGTTGCTTCTGTCAGTGTGCCATGTGACCTCCATCTCTAAACTACATTTATTAGTATTCCACCAAGGGTATGTTTTTCATTCAATACCTGACAGTTTGCAGAGGCAGACAACTGAAGAGAAGGCTGTGTGTCGACTGCTGTGTCTGTTATCAGGAAGAAATGTTGCCTTGCTTGTGAACAGCAACGAAACTTGTAAGCCTTACTAAACAAATTAAAAGCTACCAAGCTAGTTGATATGCTTTATTGGTTGGCGATGTGGCCTTTTGTTGGCCAGCCTTGTCACTGTGATACTTAGTGAAGACCCCATCACTGTGAATGCTTCTGCATTACATATTTCCTCAATCTTTGCTTATTTATAGCAACTCTCAGCACTTTGTGTTCACGTTGCCCCCACTTCACTTTTACCCAGCTAATGGGAAGTGAAATTTGATCTGTGCTGAACAATACGGGTCACCAGAAGGTGTTATTATGGGGATAAGACAATCTCCCTATTGCTGTTTGTCATGCCCCCTGGACACAGAAAGGTGTTCTTTTCAATGTGGTGGCTGTGAATCAATAAAACTCAACCCCTGAGATAGTCAGGTTTGATTAACAGCTATTGCTGTCAAACTTGAACCCTTTGCCTGAGAAAGCTGCATGGCATTGTGACTGCGGCCATGCTGCTGCAATTTAATTCAGTCGTTTTGTTTTAAATGTTCATTTCTGTGAATCCCTGCATCCTCCTCGTGATAATATTTGTAGCAGGTTGTCCTCGTCTCCAGTTGAAAGGATGGGGGCAGCATGATGGCACGGTGTTTAGCTTCCTCACAGCACCAGGGACCTGGGTCCAATTCCAACCTTGGATCTCTGTCTGTGCAGAGTTTGCACATTCTCCCCAGGTACTCCAATTTCCTCCCACATTCCAAAATGCTAGATTGATTGGCCATCTAAGTTGCTCCTTAGTGTCAAGGAGATTTGCAGAGTAAATATTTGAGGTTACACGGATAGAACCTGGGTGGGATTGTTGTTGATTTAGGCTCGACGGGCCAAATGGTCTCCTCCTGCACTATAGGGATTCTATGATTCTTTTACCAAAAATGAGCTGCTTTGCACTTTTCACTGTTGATGTTTTTTGGTAACAAATAACAATATGAAGGCAATCTATTTGGGAAGGTTACTGATTGAAAAACACATTGCTCTGCCTATGAGATACTTTTCTGAATTATTGCATAGTTTTTGTCCCAATTAACCCACCTGGAAGCCTATTTTATATGTTGCTTACTCTGAGACAACACATTCCTGACGCAAATCCTAAATATTCCTTTTCTGTTTAAACCTGTATCCCTTTTGTACTGTCATGGTTTAAGTCAAAAGGTATTCTGGAGATAGATTTTCTATTCCATTCATCTTCTTACAAGGCCACCTTTCAGTCAAGTATCTTTTAGACAGATAAGTTCAGATACATCCAGTCTTCTTCCGTAATTCAGTCCTCTGGTGCAAAGATTCATTCTCAAGACTCATCCCTGAGCCAACTCCATAGCTTGAGTGTGCCTGTTGTGTCTCTTGATCAGAAATGAATATGGTACGCAAGATTTCACTACAGTACTGTACTGTTTAAAACACAAAGTTCTCTGACTTGTTTTGACAAGTACAATATAATTTTAGTTGCTTTGTTAAATGCCCCACGACTTTTATGTGTTGGGTGGTAAACATTTGAAAACTTTTAAATGGCTTTCAAATTCATCTTTCGCTGTTTTATGTTAGCATTATTTTCTTATGTGCACTGTCTTGCACTTGTCTATATTAAATTTCATTGCCACTCATACATCTTTTATTTATTTGTCAGTTTGCAGTATAACTAATGTAGCTGATTAATCTCTGAGCAAAGCAGAGATGACTCTATTTTTAAATCTACAACAGTTTTATTTAAAGTACTTAAAACATCTCAGAACTTAGAAGGCTTCTACACACGTGCGCTCTGCCCAAGTTCCAGAAATTTCTGTCTGGTGTCAGTTACCTCAGACCTTTTTCTCTACCCTTAGGCTAAAGCAATTAAATACAATTAACACAGTTCAATGAACAAACAAATATAATCAAGCATAAATCAATTAAACCATTGAACATTACACCATCCACATTCATATTTTGTGTAATCTATTCAGTACTTCACACACATATTTCTGCACTGTGATCCAAAAGTACTTTATGAGCTATAAAACTTTTTGTGTTGTCCTGGGTGTAAAGTTGCTATGCGAATGCAAGTTCTTATCTATTTATTCATTGTGCACTATTCTTTGAAAACTGACAGATCTGTCAACAGTGATCAATTCTAGATGTTAGATTTTCAGGGGCTACTTGGGTGAAAATCTGTAAATGGGCATTACACCAATAAGAAATGGTCGTTTGAAAGCCTGGATTTGGTACGCAGTTTTGGTCTAAATTGCTGATTCTCTGAATTTTAATTGACTGAGGATGAGTAAACAGACAAAAGGACAAAAATTTCAGTCCAATAGTCCCACCCTCACTTTCACTGCATCCCTCAAGATACCCCAAGCTGTGTGTGCAGTGAGTATACTGGAAGCTCCTAACTGATCAGTTTGTGTTGTCAAGTCACTGATTTGTTGTAGAAGCCCCAAGCTTGGACTGCACAGGTTGACTTAACACACTGACTTGTTGTTCGTCAAAGAACATGTGGCAGAGGGCTAAGTACCCAATATGCAGGTAAAGGGATTTAGAGATTCAACTCTTCTATTATGAAGCTTGTGAAAGTACCGTGGAGTGTTTTTCGAAAAGTGTTGATTAGGATTCAATAGGGAGTGTCACTGTATTCTCACAAGAAGAGTAAATGAGTTGGTGACCTGCCCAAAGAAAGACTATAGTAAATATAGAGACAGCTGTAGTGTCTGTGTCTGCAATACAAATAAAGATGGTATTGAGAATGTGTAGAATATACAGAGGAAGGACACATATGAGGCTTTTCCATGGCATGTTTCCCATGAGTACCTTAGGAGTACATGCCTTTACCACAGTTGTCCCATTAATCCCTACCTTCCTGTTCACCTGCAGTGCCACAGCACCTCATCTTTCTGGCCAGACTCCTGAAATAAAAAGCTACAAACAAAAAGCCTTATCATAAAGCAAGATGTTCAAAGATACAAATAAAAATGCATTATTCTTACAAAGTGTTACCTGAATAGATCTAACATGGTTGTTGAGAAGCAATTGATCCACAGGGATGACTATCATTTTCTTGCCAAGGTGACGTAGAGCAGCTCTGGACCTTTGAGAGGTCAGCTCTGGATTGGACAGCCGTGGCTGGCTACTTGAGATGAGAGCAAGTGCATATTTGCACTGATGGTGGTGGGAGCACGTACACTGTCAGACTGAAAAAAGACAGGAGATTTGTGTTCCATGAAGCCATTGCCAGTCCCAAGGAGTGACACCTCATTGATCCTAGTAATCTTGTTAAAGTGCAGATTGCCAGACAGCTTTGAGAATCTTTGAGCACTGAGATCAAGAACAGTCTCAGCCTGAATGGGAACAAACATGAATCTCACAACTCTGTCACAGACTCCACTGCATTGAGATGTAGGGCTACGTCATTGCACTGAGATGTGGGGTTACTACTTTCTGTGTTGTTGGAGCTGAGAGATTGACCATCAGGTGCTGCATGTTTGCTGTGTGTGCTAGCGCTGTTATGAAATTGCCCACCACGCCCACATTAGAAACCATGGCCTTCAAGTTCTATTTGTTGGCCTCTGTCATGTTGGAGCCAGACTCCTCGACATGCTAGAAAGGCAACTAATGCATCCTTACCAATATGTTCTTGCAAGTTGCCCCATCAAAGTCTGCAACTGAATCCCCTCTCCCAGAACCTTCTATTACCTCGCCAACTGGTGAGTTGGCACACAAACTGTCCTTTTCCCCTGGCTTGGTTGTTGTCCACTCATGTCTGATGTCTTATCATATGTAGATTCTGACTCTATACTAGTTTCTAAGGTACCTGAGTATCTGAGCTGGTGGTTGTGAGTGTAAGAGCAAGCGATAACACATCCTCATCAGTGCAGTGCTATCAATATCTTTCTCTCCCTCCTTCTACGGCTGGACAGGCACTTGTTCTGAAAGGAGAAAATCAGCAGCAGAAGGTTGTTTGAGGAGAAAGTGGTTGGATTGGAAAGCAGCAACGTTGCCATCATATTGAGCAACAGGAAAAGGGTAAGATAACAGTTGAGAAAGGGCATTAGCTAGGAACATAGCATCATCCCCAAGGTGAATGAAGCCAGACACAACAGTCTCTAAATTAGCTGATGCAGAGAACTATTTACTCTGTGAAACTCTGGAGATATGGGTGTTTGTGTTTCCCACTGGTGCTGATCTGTTTGTGGTAGTTATAGGATTGTAGAATGATTATAGAAATGCTACAGTGCAGAAGGAGGCCATTCAGCCCACTGAGTCTGCATAGACAATATTCCCACCTCAGTCTTTTCCCGTAACCCCATGTAGTTACTCTACTAACTCCTCTAACCTATGCATCCTAGAACATAAAGGGACAATTTAACATGGTCAATGCACCTAACCTGTGTATCTTTGGACTGTGGGAGGAAACCAGAGCACCTGGACGAAACTCTTGCAGACACGAGGAGAATGTGCGAACTCCACACAGACAGTGACTCAAGCTGGGAATCGAACCCAGGTTCCTGCAGCTGTGAGACAGCAGTGTTATTCACTGTGCCACCGTGCTGCCCCATCTTGATTTGAAAGACAGAGGGAAAATGCCAGTGATTGTGTGGCATCGTATTTCGGTTGTGCAGCTACCATAGCTGGATAGCTGAGGGCATGGAGAAGCAGCAGGAGCTGAGAAACAGGAGGCATCTTTGTACAGGGGAGGTAGAGATTCTACATGTCAAGCCTGATTCCTGGCCATGTGACATTGCTGCTGGGTGAGTGCTGGGGGGCAGAGTGAACTTGAAAGATCTTGCACCATATTGAATCTGTTTTTATATTGCACTTAGTGAGATATGAGCTTCCAGCATACAGTTTCTGAGCAGCAATTGACAACTTGAGTAATTCTCAGCATCCCTCAGCTGCAGCTGTTGAAATTGAATCTTCCTAATGACTGATCTTATTAAATCTTATTCAAACATCAGAGTTTGGCGACTCTCATGTCCACATAATGAAACATAAAAGAATGACATTCTTGAGAATCATAGGAATGTCACCAAATTCAGCAGCCTAAACACATGGTTAACATAAATAAAGGTAGAGATGGACATGGTCAGAAAACACTGGATTCAACTGGCCAGTGAAGTGTGGACATCTCTGCTTGACCTATGTTTATTGGCACTGGTCACAACACTAATTTTCTGAAGGAAAATTGGCTGTGTTTTTTTGTTTAACCTATGGTCAGGTTAGCATAATTTCTTTTTCTGATTTAGAAGTTAATGCTTTTGCGGTTTTCTTTTGAATGCTGCATCTCAAAAGTTGCCTAGCACTGCCTTTGCTTTATACACATAACTTAGTTAGCTGCACTGAGGAGACAGACAATTTTGAAATGAAAGAGATTTGCTGGGAGCCAAATTAGAATAAAATAAATGGAGATAATAATGAATGTCTCTTCAGACAATATAATCTTTTTCAGGCATGATCTTGTCAGAATGTCGCTGCACATACCAGGATGTTAATTATTATCTTCCAATGAACCTTCTCAGGCGTAAATGAGAAAAATTAAAGTTTGAACTCGGTATGAATTCACTGTCACAAGCTTTCAAATTGCTACATTTAGGGAGACATACAAATATGTTATTCATTGAATGTGTGATCTTTACTCAATTTAAAAAAAAATCCACATTTTCCCCATCCTACATAATGCAATATTAGTGATTGTGATGTTGCGGATGCAATTTGTCCCTGACTCTTTCCTGCTCTGTAATAGCTTCACCTTCAATATTTCTTTCCCCTTTCCTGTGAGAGCAAACATGCATAACTTCCATTTCAAATTATCAGGTTGAGAACTTTGGACATGGACCTACTCTGTCACTTCATGGCACTGCACTTCGGCAGTGAGCAAACTGTGCCACAGTGCCATCTCTGAACTAAAAAAAAACACACTCTATGAACCTTGCTGGTAATCTTACAGCTTTTTCAGAATTTAAGTAGGTAACCAGGGGCAGGATTTTATAGCTTTGCTCGAGCGAGACAGGGAATTCCTGTCTGACGCCAATGGAGATTTCCATTGTCAGTCCTTTGCCTGCTCCGATTCTGTGATACACGAGATGGCAGAGTTCTGGTCCATGTCTTCTTTTTATGTATTAGTGTTACAAGTTGACTTACATTAACACTGCAATGAAGTTACTGTGAAAATCCCCTAGTTGCCACATTCTGGCAGTTGTTCAGGTCCATTGAAGGAGAATTTAGCATGACCAATGCACCTGAACAGTCTGTCCTTCAGATTGTGGGAGGAAATAGGAGCAACTGGAGGAAACCCACACAGACATAAGGAGAACATTCAGACTCCGTACAGATAGTGACCCATAACAGGAATCGAACCCGGGTTCCTAGTGCTGTGAGGGAGTAGTGTTAACCACCATGCCAAGAGATTGTTAATAATTAGAGTGGCTGCTATTGGTCACAGATTTGAAAACCGTGAACTGAGATGAAGGAAGAAGTGTAAGTTCAAAACAAGGAAACATTGGCGTAGGTTCATGGGGAGATGTCAGAAGATACAATTGGGTCAATTTAATGTAATAGTTTTGTTAAGGAATTATTCAGTGTTATAGTTACGGAAGTTCTGATTCCACAACCGTATCACATTGAAACCTGATGAAGGTCAATAGTACTGGCAAGCTACCCACTGCATGCATTAAGATTAATCGTCAGTTTCAAAAGTAGACAGTAGTGGGACTCATCGAATCCTATGAGAAAAATAAATGAATCATTCAACCATTCTTTTGCCCAGATGAAGGTGAATATCTGTTATAAGTGCTCATGGATGGAGAGCAAAAGAAATGGTAAAAAAGAAATGAATTAAATTATAATTTTTGTGACATTAACACTTTCACATCATCTTCTTGGCAAGCACAAACCCACTCATCAAAAGTTTTCAGGTAGTCTGAACAATTATATTTTTGATATTACTGTCACATTGTTGTTGATATTTTTTGCGCTGTTGAATCACTTGGCCCAAGGCAAGAAGATCATAATGCTACAATTCCTTGTGTTTCATATTTCTATGATTCAGCATGTGGAGTTGGAGCATTTTAATGCTAAAATGCAACTGTTAGGACATAAACCATAAGCTCATAGGAACATAGGATCAAGAGAAGGGAATTCCTGCAATCCAATTAGATCAAGGTTGAACTATACCTCAACCTATTTATTTGTCTTGCTCCATATCCCTTGGTATTTGTATGGGAAAAAAAACTATCAATTTCACTCTTGAAAACTCCAATGGCCTGGCATCCATAGACTTATGAAGAAGAGATTTCCAGATTTTCAACAATGTATGTATGAAATTGTACTTTCTGATTTTATTGATAAATTGTTTGGCATTATGTTCAAGGTTATGTCTCCTTGTTCTTATTTCCCTTACCAAAAAAAAACAAATATCTTCAAATCTATCCAGTTGAAAACTTATAACATTTTAAATATCTCAATCAGGTAACTCCTCAAACTGCTTTACGAAAATCATAGAATCCAATAATCAGAAGTAGGCCATTCATCCCATTGAGTCTGCATTGATCACAATCTTACTCAGGCCCGATTCCTATAACCTTATGCATTTCCCCTAGCTAGCTCCCAACACTAAGGGGCAATTTAGCATGGTCAATCCACCTAACCCGCACATATTTGGATTGTGGGAGGAAACTGGAGCGCCTAAAGGAAACTCATGTTGATACAGGGAGAATGTGCAAACTCCACACAGACAGCGTTTCAAGCTGGGGATTGAACCTGCGTCCCTAACGCTATGAGGCAACCATGCTAACCACTATGCCACCATGCCATCCCTAGGCAATAATAAAGGGAATACATGCCACATTTAATCAACATTGCCTCCCAATTCAGCCCATTTAGCCTGCTAGTATTTTGGTGAATCTATGCTGCATTCTATTCAAGGCCAAAATATCCTCTGCACAATCCAAAGCCCAGAAATGAATGTAATTCTCCAGATGGGCTTTGATCAAGGCTGTATACATCAAAGGCATGTGCTGGCACAGTGGTTAGCACTGCTGCTTCATGTTGCCAGTGACCTGGGTTTGTTTCCCGGCTTTGGTCATTATATGTGCTGTATCTGCACGTTCTCCCCATGTCTGTATGGGTTTTCTCTGAGTGCTCCAGCTTCATCCTACAGCCTGAAAGACATTCTGGTTAGCTGTATTGACTGTGCTAAATTCTCTCTCAGTGGACTCAAATAAGTGTCAGAGTGGGATGACCAGAAGATTTTCACAGCGACTTCACTAGTGTTAATGTAAGCTTACTTATGCCACCAGTAAATGAAAACTAAACTCCCTTTGTGTTGCAGTCCCCTTGAGATAATGGCCAAAATTTCATCAGCCTTTTTGTCTGGTTTTCCTGTAAACTGGCTTTTAAAAAATTGTGTATTGAATTTGCAAATCTCTTCTCTGTCCTCTCCAATTTCCAATTTCTCACTGTTTACAAAATACTCCAACTTATCTATCTGGGCTCCAAAGAACTTTTAAATATTAGCTATTGTTTAATATTATTTATTTAGTATAATAGTTTCCTTGCTGAGATGCAAGACCTCTTTTTGCTAGAATAGGAATGGACAAACAAAATTTGGGTGTTTATGTATGAATGTGATTTCAGTTGTGTTAGCAATTGGATTTTCTGGCTGTTCACTCCCCGTCACTGCTGCAAGTGAGGATGGAGAATTTGGCACTCAACCAAATCTCTATTTATCACAGCGGGATCAGAGAATCCTACGGACACGAACAGCTGAAAAATTCCAGCCTGTGTTCCATCTAAATGTGCTCATGTATTGGCAGCTGGAAGGGACAAGTCTTCTATGAACAATTGGACAGTTTGTGAAATTAAACTTATGTTTTTGGAACAAAAAGGTTACTTTGACAATTTACTGAAATTTAAACGAGTCTGCAGTTTAAGTAATTGTTAGCAGCACAGTTAACTTATAGGGATCAATACAATCTTGGCAGTTGATTTATCAATATGGGAAAGAACCCCTGTACTCCAGCACTCGAGAGAGTGCTAAATATCAACAGAAAAATAGATGAAATTGAACATTAATGACTCCACTGAGTAAATTCCAGAGGCTCTCCCCTTAGGTCATTAAATTCAAGATACAATAAATTTCTGGATGGTCTCCTTTGCAGATGTGTGCTCTGGTTTTCTTGATTTCTAGTTTTCAGTACATCTAGACAGTCCAGAACACGGGTATGACTTCCATATACCTGACCAGTATTGCTGAATTGTGAGTTTTTGGATACAGACCATTAGCATCCATTTGTGGAGAGAACTCACCCCATATCTCCTCTAGTCCTCCCTTCCCACCACATGCACACACAAAGGACTGGTTCATCCATCCAAAGAACAAAGAACAAAACAGCACGGGAAACAGGCCCTTCGGCCCAACGAGCCCGAGCCGCCACCCTGATGTTCCCATCTCTACCCGCGATCCCTGTTCATGTTTATAGATCTATGGATTAAAAACCAAATTTGAGACAATTTAGGGAGAATTTGTTTTGCCAATTAGCCTAAGAGCACATCTTTGGGATGTGGGAGGAAACCGGAGCTCCCGGAGAAAACCCACTCAAGCGTGGGGAGAATGCGCAAACTCCCACAGAAACAGGCCCAAATCCATGTATTTGCACAGCATAGAGATAGTCACTGAGCTGTTGAGTTGCCCATCAGATGGTCCAAGTCAAGCATACACTAACAACGTAAAGCAGTAGGATACTCTCGAAAAAGATCCAAGAGCAGTCCTCTCACGACCCATTGCGTGTATGCCCCTCGTTAGACAACAAGGTGGACCAAAGCACCTGTAGGATAAAAACAAATACATCAATATCATTATCTATTTACACACTTCTCAGGGACTCCCAAGGCTCATGATCCCTATTTTAAATCAGTTTTCTATACCCCTCCATTCCCATTCTGTTCATGTGCCCATCTAAGTATTTCTTAAATAACTCCAGAGTACTGCCTCCACCACTTTACTTGGCAGCGCATTCCATACCCCCACCACCCTCTGTGTGAAAAAACTCCCTCTAGCATCCAAATTATACCTTACCCCCCTCACCCTAAGTCCGTGACCCCTCGTGCTATTTGAGTCCATCCTAGGAAAAAGCTTAACCCTGTTTACTCTATCTATCCCCTTCAAAATCTTGTACACTTCTATCAGATCTCCTCTAAGTCTACATCTTCCATATCAGATATGGAAGTCTGACCTTCCATATCAGGCAGCATCCTGGTAAACCTCCTCTGCACTCTCTCCAGAGTCTCCACGTCCTTCCGGTAGTAAGGTGACCAGAACTGGACGCAGTACTCCAAATGAGGTCTAACCAGCGTTTTATACAACTGCAACATTAAAGGCCAGCTCTTGTACTCTATACCTTTATACTCCATGTCTCAATTGTGACCTAGCTCAAGATGGTCAGCCATCAATAGTGCTCTGGTGTTTTGGGAATCTACCTGAGTCAGATGTTGGATTACTGATTCTGCCATTCATCATGGAATCATGGAATATAGTGCAGAAGAGGCCATTCAGCCCATCCATGTGAGTAGCATGATGGTACAGTAGTTAGCACTGCTGCCTCACAGTGCCAGGGATCCAGGTTCCGTTCCCAACTTGGGTCACTGTCTGCGCAGAGTCTTTTCTTCATGTCTGCATGGGTTTCCTCCAGATGTTCCAGTTTCCTCCCATAGTCCAAAAGATATGTAGGTTAAGAACATAGAACATAGAACATTACAGCGCAGAACAGGCCCTTCGGCCTTCGATGTTGCGCCGACCAATTATGAAAAAAGCAATGACCCTCCAAACTAAACCATTCCCTTCTCTTCCATAAACTTATCAACTAACCTCTTAAACGCCACCAAACTTGGCGCATCTACAACTGCCGCAGGCAGGGCATTCCACTCCCTAACCACCCTCTGGATAAAGAACCTACCTCTGATATCCGTCCTATAACTATCACCCCTTAATTTAAAGCTGTGTCCCCTCGTGCTAGCTTTCTCCATCCTAGGGAAA
This sequence comes from Sphyrna mokarran, assembly GCA_024679065.1. Taxonomy (NCBI): domain Eukaryota; kingdom Metazoa; phylum Chordata; class Chondrichthyes; order Carcharhiniformes; family Carcharhinidae; genus Sphyrna; species Sphyrna mokarran. The sequence goes on from JAGIQG010000015.1 coordinate 43,644,116, forward strand.
AGGCTATCACTGTCCACCCTATCTAAACCTCTAATCATCTTATATGTTTCGATAAGGTCCCCTCTTAGCCGCCTCCTTTCTAACGAAAACAACCTCAAATCCCTCAGCCTCTCCTCATAAGACATGCCCTCCATACCAGGCAACATCCTGGTAAACCTCCTCTGTACCCTCTCCAATGCCTCCACATCTTTCTTATAATGTGGGACCAGAACTGCACACAATACTCCAAGTGCGGCCGCACTAGAGTTTTGTATAGTTGCAACATGACGTTGCGGCTCCGAAATTCAATCCCCCTACCAATAAAAGCTAAGACTCCATATGCCTTCTTGACAATCTTATCGACTTGACTGCCTACTTTCAGGGATCTATGCACATATACACCAAGATCCCTCTGTTCATCGACACTATTAAGAATCCTACCATTAGCTGTATACTCTACACATTTGAACCTTGCATTTGACAAGGTCCCACATGCAAGACTTCTTGAGAAGGTGAGAGGCCATGGGATACAAGGGGCTTTGGCCTTGTGGATCCAGAACTGGCTTGCCTGCAGAAGGCAGAGGGTGGTTGTGGATGGCTCTTTTTCTGCATGGAGGTCGGTCACCAGTGGAGTGCCCCAGGGATCTGTTCTAGGACCCTTGCTGTTTGTCGTTTTCATAAATGACCTGGATGAGGAAGTGGAGGGATGGGTGAGTAAGTTCGCCGATGACACGAAGGTCGGTGGTGTTGTGGATGGTCTGGAGGGATGTCAGAAGTTGCAGCATGACATCGACAGGATGCAAGACTGGGCGGAGAAGTGGCAGATGGACTTCAACGTGGATAAATGTGTTGTGGTCCATTTTGGCAGATCCAACGGGATGAATGAGTACACTATCAAAGGTAGGAGTCTTAGCTGTGTGGAAGAGCAGAGGGATCTTGGGGTCCGGGTCCATAAGACTCTCAAATCGGCCTCCCAGGTGGAGGATGTGGTTAAGAAAGCTTACGGTGTACTGGCCTTCATTCATCGAGGGATTGAGTTCAGGAGTCAGGAGGTAATGCTGCAGCTTTATAGGACCCTTGTCAGACCACACTTGGAGTACTGTGCGCAGTTCTGGTCGCCTCACTATAGGAAGGACGTGGAAGCTATTGAAAGGGTGCAGAGGAGATTTACAAGGATGTTGCCTGGATTGGGAGGCATGCCTTATGAAGACAGGTTGAGGGAGCTGGGACTGTTCTCCCTGGAGAGACGAAGGTTGAGAGGCGACCTGATAGAGGTTTACAAGATGTTGAGAGGAATAGATAGGGTGGACTCTCAGAGACTATTTCCCAGGGCTGAAATGGTCGCGACGAGAGGGCACAGATTTAAGGTGCAGGGAAGCAAGTACAGAGGGGATGCTAGGGGAAAGTTTTTCACTCAGAGGGTGGTGAGTGAATGGAATCGGCTGCCGTCGGTGGTGGTCGAGGCGAACTCGCTGGGGTCTTTTAAAAGACTTCTGGATGAGTATATGGGATCCAATGGGATTGGGGGTTATAGATAGGTCTATGGCTGGGTAGGTTTTGATGTGTTCGGCACAACTTGTGGGCCGAAGGGCCTGTTTGTGCTGTAGTGTTCTATGTTCTTTTATTATTCCTGCCAAAGTGCATTACCTCACACTTTTCCACATTAAACTCCATTTGCCACCTCTTGGCCCAGCTCTGCAACTTGTCCAAGTCTCTCTGCAAACTATAATACCCCTCTTCACTATCTACCACTCCACCGACTTTGGTGTCATCCGCAAATTTACTAATCCATCCTTCAATACCCTCATCCAGATCATTTATAAAAATTACAAACAGCAGAGGCCCCAAAACAGACCCTGAGGTACACCACTTGAAACCGAACTCCACGATGAATATCTCCCATCAACCACCACCCTCTGTCTTCTATCTGCTAGCCAATTCCTAATCCAATTAGCTAAATCACCCTCTATCCCATACATCTGCATTTTCTGCAGAAGCCTTCCATGGGCCACCTTATTGAACGCCTTACTAAAGTCCATATATACCACATCAACTGCCTTACCCCCATCCACCTCTTTGGGCACTTTTTCAAAAAACTCAATAAGGTTAGTAAGGCACGACCTACCCTTCACAAAACCATGCTGACTATCCCCAATCAATTCATTCTTCTCTAAATAACTATAAATCCTATCCCTAATAATTCTCTCCAATACTTTGCTCACAACAAAAGTAAGACTCACTGGCCTATAATTCCCTGGAAAGTCTCTATTCCCCTTCTTGAACAATGGGACCACATTCGCTATTCTCCAGTCTTCCAGAACTATATCCATAACCAACGACGACCTGAAGATCAGAGCCAGAGGCTCTGCAATCGCCTCTCTTGCCTCCCAGAGAATCCTAGGGTAAATACCATCCGGCCCAGTGGACTTATCTAACTTCAAACCCTCAAGAATATCTAGCACATCCTCCCTATCTACTTCAATACTTTCCAGTTTGCAACCCTGTATCTCAGTGTTCTCCACAACTACATTTACATCTCCCTGCGTGAATACCGAAGAGAAATATTTGTTCAGTGCCTCTTCAATCTCTTCAGGCTCCACGCACAACTTCCCACTGCTGTCTATGACTGGCCCTAATCTTGCCCTAACCAATCTTCTATTCTTAACATAACTAAAGAAAGCTTTAGGATTCTCCTTAATCCTATCAGCCAAAGTCTTCTCTTGTCCCCTCTTAGCTCTCCTCAACTCACTCTTTAGCTCCCTCCTGGCTAATCTATAGCTATCCATTGCACTAACTGAGCCTTCAAGCCTCATCCTGACATAAGACTCTTTTTTCCTTTTAACCAGCGAATTAACTTTTCTCGTACACCAAACGAGAAAGGTTGATAAGCCATGTTAATTCTCCCTCAATGTCCCTGAACATGTGCTGGAGTGTAGCAATAAGGAAATTTTCACAGTAACTTTATTGCGGTGTTAATGTAAGCCTACTTGTTAATGAAATTTAATCTACTCTGTGCCAACTCCCTAATAAAGTGTATCACTCAGGCCATCTTTATATAACCCCACATATTTCCATTGCTGAATGCAACTAATCTGGAATACCAAGAGGCAATTTAGCATGGCCTATCCACCTAACCTGCACATCTTTGGACTATGGGAGGAAACCAGAGAACCCAGAAGAAACACACGCAGACACAGGGAGAATGTGCAAATTCTGCACAATTGGTCACCCAAGGCTGGAATCAAACTTGGATCCTCGGTGAGGCAGCAGTACTAACCATTCTTATGGAATATATTTTTGCTCTTATTTGAGAATGCTTTCCAGCAGCCCACCCAACTCCAATGAACGATGAGTTATCCAGGGACTGAAACCACAAGTTGATTATTAGAAGAACAACAGTAATCGACCTGAGCAATTAAGAGACATCAGATATCAGGAATCTTCAAGGAAAGCAGCAATGTACAGCACAAAGAATTGGGTCTCCTTCTCCCTGTCCAAGCAAATTCATAGCAGGAGGATGAAATGGGAGTATACGAGGCCACTGACCTAAAATTATCAAGCACTTTCCTCTGCCTGGTGTTTTTGGTAGTTTCTGGCTTAGCACACACTCAAAGCAATGTGAGATTTACTATTTAAATAATCCTCCAAATGCAATTTTCCCTCAAGTTGCTATCTTTATTGAGGCAGGTATATTCCTGAAGGCTGCGGGAGCCACACCAATTGGTGAAGTTTCAGAGAAGTCTTGGAATCTAGAAGCTTTTGACAGGGATGGTTAAAAGCTCTTGTCAATTTCAACTGTGATAACTAGATGTTGTTTGAAATGTTAAGTAAGTTATTAATGCAGCCATTGATCACATGGTTCTGTCCTTACAAAGTAAGAGACCATTAAATTGATCAGCACTGTGTAATGGTTCAGATGTGTTAAAGTACTTTTGTCAGGGCATAAACTCAACAATATGAGAATTTAAAAAAAATTATTACCAAAAGGTGAGCATCTCTCACAAGACTAGGATGTATTGCCCACCCCTGGTTGCTCTTGAGAATCATAGAATCATAGGATCATAGAATTTCTACAATGCAGGACGAGGCCGTTTGGCCCATTGAGCCTGCACCAACAATATTCCCATCCAGGCCCTATCCCCACTAATTTACATTGATAATCCATGTATTTACCCTAATAATATCCCTAACACTAAGGGGCAATTTAATATGGCCAATCCATCTAATCCACACATCTTTGGATTATGAGAGAAAACTGGAGCACCCAGAGAAAACCTACATAGACAGAGGGAGAATGTGCAAACTTCACAAAGTCACTTGAAGCTGGAATTGAACCCGATCCCTAGCACTGTGAGGCAGCAGTACGAACCACTGTGCCACCATGCCACCAGAGAAGATGGTGGTGAATGGCCTTCTTGAACTGCCGCAGTCTCTCTTGTATAGGTACATCCACAGTGCTGTTAGGGAGAGAGTTCCAAGATTTTGACTCTAAAACTGTGAAAGGACAGTGATATATTTCCAAGTCAGGATGGTATGAGACTTGGAGGAGGACTTTTAGGGGATATTCTTCCTAAGTGTCTGCTGCCCTTGCTCTTCCAGACAATAGAGTTCATGGGTTTGGAAGGTTCTGCTTTTGGAGCCTTGATGAGTTCCTACAGTATATTTTGTAAATAGTGCATACTGCTGCCACTGTTTGTTGGTAATGGAGAGGGGAATATTTCTGGATGGTGCAGGCTGCCTTGTCCTGGACAGTGCCAAATTTTTTGAGTGTTGTTGGAGCTGCACCCATCCAAGCAAATGGAAAGTATTCCATCACACTCCTGACCTGAGCTTTGTAGATGTTGAACGGGCTTTGCTGAGTCAGGAGGTGAGTTACTCACTGCAAAGAACAAAGAACAACACAACACAGGAAACAGGCCCTTCGGCCCTACAAGCCTGTCCCTCCCATTTTAACATTCAGTGAGTGCCTCATTCCAATCCTTCTTCCACCTATGACTTTTGTCTACACCTCTTGGATTCCACAATAAAGAGGTGAAAATTTAGAGAATTATATGTGTGTCAGATTAAGGGCGTTCTAATTTAGGGACAATTTGTTAACCCCAAACAGCCTAAAAGCACGTTTTTGGGGTGTGGGAGAAAACCAGAGCACCCCAAGAAAAACCATGCAAGCACGGGGAGAACATGCAAACTCCCACAGACACAGAGCCAAGTTGGAGACCCGACCCAGGTCTATGTATTTGCATAGCAAACAGTGATAGTCACTGAGCTGTCGTGTTGCCCGTCTGTTGGTCCAGTTTAAGCGTATACTAATGATGTGAAGCACTAGGCAACTCTCGAAGCAACATCCAAGAGCAGCCCTTGCACGACCCACCACATATATACCCCTTGTTGGACAACAAGGTGGACCAAATCACCTGTGGATGTAAATAAAGGGACATCTATAAACATACACAGCCTATGCTGACATTTACGAAAGATCCCCAGAAGCTCAAACATAAGAGACTGGTGAACCATAAAATATGTTGGACGGCCCATAAGAATCTATCGATTCCCAGGAATGTCCTGAGGCTCTTGATCCTTAACTAGAACATTCTTTTGTATCCCTCCATCTCTAGCCTGCTCATGTGCCTATCTAGGTAAGCCTTAAACAACTCTAGCATGACTGCCTCTACCACTCTATTTGGCAGTACATTCCAGGCCACCACACTCCTCTGTGTGAAAAACCTTCCTCTAACATCTGAATTATTCTTTGCCCCTCTAACCCTAAGCCCGTGGCCCCTCGTGATTTTCGTATCCAACCTGGGAAAAAGCTTCCCACTGTTCACTCTATCTATACCCTTCATAATCTTATACATCTCTATTAGGTCTCCCCTCATTCTCTGTCTTTCCAAGGAGAACAGCCCCAATTTGCCCAATCTCTCCTCATATCTAAGACCTTCCATACCAGGCATATCCTGGTAAACCTCCTCTGCAATGTCTCCAGGGTCTCCACGTTCTTCCGCTAGTGTGGTGACCAGAACTGGACACAGTACTCCAAGTGTGGTCTAACAAATGTTCTATACAAGTGCAACATTAGACACCAGCTTTTATACTCTATACTCCTTCCTATAAAGGCAAGCATACCATATGCCTTCTTCGCCACCTTCTCCACCTATACTGCCATCTTCAAGGACTTGTGTACTTGCACACGTAGGTCGCTCTGTGTTTCTGTACTCTTAATAGTCCTACCATTTATTGTATAACTCCCCCCTACACTATTTCTTCCAAAATCATCACCTTGCATTTCTCTGGATTAAATTCCATCTGGCATTACTCCGCCCAATTTACCAGCCTATCTATATCCTGCTGTATTGTCTAACATTGTTCATCACTATCAGCAAGTCCTGCCATCTTTGCGTCATCTGCAAACTTACTGATCACACCAGTTACTCCCTCTTCCAAATCATTTATATTTATTACTAATAGCAGAGGTCCCAATAGGAGCCCTGCGGCACATCACTAGTCACAGACCTCCAGCTAGAAAAAGACCCCTTCCTAGTTTCTTAGTTTCTGATCTGCTCTTGTAGGCACAAGGGGACAATATTATGGCCTGTCCCGCTGGTCAATCAGCAAGGTGAGTCAGTAAGAATGGGCAAGAGCAGAAAATTGGCCTCGCGGCCGATATTCCCCCCCTCCCGCCCACAATATACACAGTGCACTGGGAGATTGGAGCGCTTGCACAAATAGCATTTCTGGAGTTCAGCAAATGATTTTCCTGGTGAAAACAGTCTCCATTCTGATCCCTACTGACAAGGATCACATCTGTGCTTTTTTTTTCTGAAGTGTCATAAGATTGTGAGTGGCAGTTCGCCTAAATAATCAATGTGATTCTCTTCCATTTTCATAGTTGTTCAGCAATTAGAATCTTTTTGGTAAGGTCCCTCCCTGCACCCACCAGCCCCCCACAGTATTTATAATGGCTAGTCCAGTTCAGTTTCTGGTCAATGATAACCCGAGGATATTGACAGCAAAATGCAGTATTAATGCATGCAGTGAAGCCTGTTGTTTGAGCTTCAAATTGAATTAATGTCCTGACATCTGCTGAGCGTTTGAAGCAGTCTCCTATTATCCACAAACTAGAGAACCAATGGACCATATAATACAACTGGCAAGTTTTTGGAATACGCAGGAAATTAATAAAAAAGGAAAGGTTAAAAGCAAATTACTGCAGATGCTGGAATCTGAAACCAAATGCTAGAATGCTGGAAAATCTCAGCAGGTATGGCAGCATCAACGTTGCCAGGCCTGCTGAGATTTTCCAGCATTTTCTCTCTTTGGGAATAAGAAGAGAAATATTGAAACGTTAATTTCTAAGGCTGTTAGATGGCTTATACGTTCCATCCCTAATGGATAGTGAGTGAATGGGCATTGGAAAAGGACGGCGGATATTACAGACATAGAAAGGACATAGAAGATGCATGGGAGAAATCCAGAGCTGCGGAGGGGAGGAGGGAGACCTGAGGTAGGAATTTTGCATGGCATTAAGGTATAGAAGCTCCACCGAGGTATAGTGAGGAAATAGGGGCAAAAAGATGGCGTGGGAGATATGAGAGTGCATGGTGGGGAAATAGGGGTGGGTGGATGAATTTGTTGCAGGATGAGAGCAAAAGGGCTCAACACCCAGTAATAGAATTGGGCCAATGTCAATAGGTGGAAGTGGACCTTCAAACCTGCCAGTCTCAGTATCAGCCTCTCTCTATTCCTGCTGTGCTTTGAAAGAAAAGGCTGCAGCCTGCTTCTGAATCTCAGGGTTCAAAACCCTGGGTGAATGGCTGGGAATGTGATGTCAGGAAATGGCTGGACTCACCTTTCCCAAATCACAAATGAAAATCCAGCCCAACGTTTTTCATTCTTTACTAAGAATATTTATTTCAAGTCATTGTTAAGTTTGATTTTGGAGTTTTTTACTGGTAAAATATTAGTGCGCTGGATTTTCCCTTTCGTGTTGGGAACTGGGACTTGAGCCTTTCTCCTTGTTTCCTCCCCAGCTACCAAAAGGCTGCACATTTCCACAATGTTCTGGTATCCGGAGGTAAGGGGCAAGCAGGAGCCATGCCCACCAACTCCCAATTGGGTGCAGAGATAAGTGTAAGTTAGGGGTAGATGGTCGGATGCTGAGGTGGGAGCTTCCTATGTTGGCTTCATAGAAGGCCCACAAAGGTACCATGTTGATTCCTCTGCATGTCAATTAGTCTTCATCATTGAACTGGAGTGATCATTGGAGCAGTAGGCAGACCTTTGAATTGTCATTTCTGTCACTGATATTATTGAAAGCTAAACAATTGTTATTGTGTGAAACTTAATTTCATTTAATGAGTTCAGACTTCATTGATGTGTCAATAGTTGAATTGAAATGATGCAAATTAAATAATACCTGGAAACCCCGGCCAGTTCCTGCACTCTGTGAAATTATAGAACATAGAACACTACAGTACAAACAGGCCCTTTCGCCCATAAATTGTGCTGATTATACCAGGCCATACAACTATCTGTAACTCCGAATCCCATTAAATCCCATGTACTCATCCAGAAGTCTCTTAAAAGACCCCAGCAAGTTCGCCTCTACCACCACTGACAGCAGCTGATTCCATTCACTCACCACCCTCTGAGTGAAAAACTTACCTCTAACATCTCCTCTGTACTTGCCCCCCAGCACCTTAAACCTGTGTCCTCTCATAGCAACCATTTCAGCCCTGGGAAATAGCCTCTAAGAATCCACCCTATCTATTCCTCTCAACATCTAATAAATCTTTATTAGATCGCTTCTCAACCTTCGTCTCTCCAGGGAGAAGAGATCTAACTCCCTCAACCTATCTTCATAAGGCATGCCTCCCAATCCGGGCAATACCCTTGTAAATCTCCTCTGCACCCTCTCAATAGCTTCCAATCCTTCCTATAGTGAGGCCACCAGAACTGCACACAGTACTCCAAGTGGGGTCTGACAAGGGTCTTATAAAGTTGAAGCATTCCTCCTGACTCCTAAACTCAATCTCTTGATTAATGAAGGCTGGTACACCATATGCCTTCCTGACCACATCCTCTAATTGCGGGGCCGATTTAAGAGTCCTACAGACCCGGACCTCAAGATCCTTCTGTTACTCAACACTGCCAAGACTCCTACCCTTGATATTATACTTCTTCATCCCATTGACCCTGCCAAAATGGACCACTACACATTTATCCACAATGAAGTCCATCTGCCACTTCTCTGCCCAGTCTTGCGTCCTATCTATGTCTCGCTGCAACTTTTGACATCCCTCCAGACTATCCACAACACCACCAACCTTCATATCATTGGCAAACTTACTAACCCATCCCTCCACTTCCTCATCCAGGTCATTTATGAAAATGACAAACAGCAAGGATCAGACCACGGTTCTCTCGACCTACCAAAACCTCCTTGTTTCACCGGAACGTTGTCGTGCACAGCTCCAGACAAACATTCTGAAAATCCGTCATCTTCCTTCAGTACTTTTCCCCAGGAACACCTCCTTTCAGTTTACTCTTCCAATTTCCTGCCTGATGTCTTCATATTTCCCCCTACTCCAGATAAACATCTTCCTATTCTGTCTGATCCTATCTCTTTCTAATGCTATCGTGAAAGAGATAGAATTATGATCACCATTCTCGAGATGCTGTCCTACTGAGCGATCCAACACCTGTCCTGGTTCATTAGCCAACACCAGGTCAGATACAGCCTCTCCTCTTGTAGGCTTATTCACGTGCTGTGTCAGATCCTAGAACAGATCCCTGGGGCACTCCACTGGTGACTGATCTCCATGCAGAAAAAGACCCCTCCCACAACTACTCTCTGCCTTCTGCAGGCAAGCCAGTTCTGGATCCACAAGGCCAAAGCCCCTCGGATCCCATGCCCTCTCACCTTCTTAAAAAGTCTTGCTGAAATCCATGTAAACCACATCCACTGCTCTTCCTTCGTCAATGTGTTCAGTCACATTTTCGAAGAACTCAACTAGGCTTCTAAAGCACGATCTGCCCTTAACAAAGCCGTGTTGACTATTTCTGATCATATTGGACTTCTCTGAACGCTCATAAATCCTGTCCCTCAGAATGCTTTCCATCAACTTACCGACCACGGAGGTCAGACTCACTGGTTGTAATTCCCCGGGCTATCCCTGTTCCCTTTCTTGGAAATAGGCACCACATCCGCAATCCTTCAATCTTCTGGAACCTCTCCTGTCTCCATTGATGATGGAAAGATCATCGCCAGGGGCTCTGCAATCATTTCCCTCACCTCCCACAGTAACCTGGGGGACATCCCATCTGGTCCTGGTGACTTATCTACCTTGATGGAATTTAACAGTCGCAACACATCCTCTTTCTTAATGTCCACATATTCAATCTTTTCAGTTTGCTGCAATCCTGCAGTACCACCTCCCAGATCACTTCCCACTGTGAATACTGAGGCAAAGTACTTATTAAGCACCTCTGCCATTGCTTCTGGTTCCACACAGACTTTTCTCCCCTTCACCTTTATAGGTCCTATCCCTTCTCTTCTCATCCTTTTACTCTTCAGATATTTGTAGAACGCCTTGGGATTCTCCTTAATCCTACCCGTCAAGGCCTTCTGTGACCCCTTCTGATTCTTCTCATTTCCTTTTTAAGCTCCCTTCAACAAGTCTTAAATGCCTCTAGATCCTTAACATCCCCTAGCTTCCTGAACCTTTTGTACACCCTTCTTTTCTTCCTAACTAGGTTCATCACAACCTTTGTGCACCACGGTTCTCTCGACCTACCAAAACCTCCTTGTTTCACCGGAACGTTGTCGTGCACAGCTCCAGACAAACATTCCTTGAAAATCCGCCATCTTCTTTCAGTACTTTTCCCCAGGAACACCTCCTTCCAGTTTACTCTTCCAATTTCCTGCCTGATGTCTTCATATTTCCCCCTACTCCAGATAAATATCTTCCTATTCTGTCTGATCCTATCTCTTTCCAATGCTATCGTGAAAGAGATAGAATTATGATCACCATTCCCGAGATGCTGTCCTACTGAGCGATCCGACACCTGTCCTGGTTCATTAGCCAACACCAGGACAGATACAGCCTCTCCTCCTGTAGGCTTATTCATGTGCTGTGTCAGGAAACCTTCCTGAACACAGCTAACAAACTTCTCATCATCCAAACCCCTTATCCTAGGGACATTCCACTAGATGTTTGGGAAATTAAAGTCTCCCATCACAACAACTCTGTTATTTCTACATCTCTCTAGGATCTGTTTCCCTGTCTGCACCTCAACATCCCTGTCACTATCGGGCAGCCCATAAAAAAATCATCATGCTACAGTTCACACAGCTTTGTAAGTGTGCACAGCAACATAGCTCAGCTACGTACACCATCTGCCCTCACAATTCCTCACTGACTGCATATGCAGCAGAGGAAGGAATATGTTGAGCTATTCCTATATGTTGACATGGCATCATCACAAACTAAGGAAAACATGCCTTTCAAAGACATGTGGCCCTTGCAACACTAGCGAGCAGTGTTTGTCCCTGCCACGTTTCAGCAATCCTGGGCCATCAAGCCAGAACATGCAACACCATCCCTGCACTGGAATCCCATCCAGCCAAGTTAATGATGAATATATCATCAGCAACACAAATCTATCACTCATGTACCTCATCTGTTCCTTTCGCAGAGTGGTTCATGCAAGCAGCAGCCAACACTGAGTCCCAGGGCCAAGATTTTCATCCATGACCACAACATTCTGGTTAATGAGATGTCAGCAAAGAGGGGGTGTCCTTTTTCCATAGCCAGCCACAAGCTCCTCCCTGCTGTCACTAAGCACATAAGGTTGCAGATAGCTTAGGTTGTGAGAACAGCCAGGGAGTGCACAAAAACCTGGATGCAGCACTGCAACTTACTGTGCCCTGGTAAGCTGAATAAGACTTTCTTATTTGGTTTCCATCCTTGAATCACTGCACACATCATGCCAAACATCCGGTGCATACATATACATATTATCACAATCTTGGAGGAGTATGTGCCCATGTCACTGATGCAACAAACACTATTAATGTGCAAGAATACCAAGGAGGGGATATTTATGGAACTCTGATATTGCATTCACCACATCACCCCTTCCCTCCTGTCCTTACAGGAGAATAGTGTGCAGAACTTCTGACAAAGGCTGAAGAGCGTGGTGGGAATCCACAACAGCGTTACCTAATCAGTGAAGGAGAGGGCTACATATATTGCTGGAATACCATTGATAGCACATGAGTGATATTGAGTCCCCTCTCCACAGGTACACAGTGCCATGGTGGTGCTATGCTTGGAAATAATATGCTGAGTTTATCATAGTAGTGGGTGCTGCAAAATGGCTTTGCAGAGCTTCTAGGGTTAGACAAGATAGGAGTCCCCATTTTTGAAATTCAGAAAGCCTAGAATGAGAGCTTGGAGAATGCTGGGTGCATTTTGGAAAGCGTCTAAAAAGATGGAAAATGCTTTCAATGAATCTGCTCATATGCCCTGAATTCCCTATACAATTCCTAGCTGTGTGGTTCCCCGCTTCCAATTGTGCCTCTGAGAGACTACAAGACATCAGGAGAGGGAGGCATGTCAGAGGAAGCAGCATCATAGAATTATTATTTGAATTAAAAAGAATAATTTTTTAAAAATTTTGATAGCCAATCTATTGGAATATCATGATTATCCTGATAAATACATAGAATCCCTGCTGTGCAGAAGGACCCATTCAGCCCATCAAGTCTGCACCGACCACAATCCCATCTAGGCCCTATTCCTGTAACTGCTCATAATTACTCTGCTAATCCCCTAACAGGAGGGTTAATTTAGCATGGCCAATCAACCTAACCCGCACATCTTTGGAGCGTGGGAGAAAACCAGAACAGACACAGGGCAAATGTGCAAATTGCATTCAGACAGTGACCCAAAGCTGGAATTGAACCCAGGTTGCTGACACTGTGAGGCAGCAATGCTAACTAACCATTGTGCCACTGTCACAGCAAACCTGCTCAGCAACTCAGAAAACTGACCTTGCGCAGGTATATTTATGTACTTAAATACAAGAACATTGATTGATGAGCACAGCAGGAGGAGGTGCAGGGATGTATGTGTGAACAGCTTGGATTGGTAGGGCAGTCACAGGGTTGATCCATGGGCCAGTGAGTGAAGGCCAGGGAATTTAAATTTGAAGCTCAGTCTTTGGATTTGCAGCAGCAGATTTGTGACCAGTGGCAGAGTTTCCTGAAGAATTAGAGCACAAACACAGTGTATAGTTGAATCTGTGATAGTTATGAGTCTAACCATGTCCTGAGCTCTCATCATGAGACAGTGGCCAACCTCATGGCAAGCCACATGCAACAACATATGGAGTGCATACAGGAGAAGTGAGATCTCTTGAGCAGGTAGTGTGGCTCTGTGGCCTAAAATGTGAAGAGCTACATGCCCTGAACAGAGCCACTTCACTGAGGGCTGTATGGTGGCTCAAGGGAATGTCAGCTCCACCCACAAGGAGGTCTCAGCAAGGCTGAGTAATCTTCAGAGGAGAGGATTACCCCTATACATTGTTAGAATATCACCATCCTCGGCCTGTCGAGTGAGAGGGCACATCTGCTAACTGTGGCCAGTTCAGGGCTGTTGTCTCTGCTGCAGGAAGAGCAACAATGCATACTTGACTCATAAGGCTGTCCCCCACCATCCTCCCCACCATACAGCCAGATGTGAGCAGATAGTCACCATTTTCTCTGAAGCAACAAGACGAACATTGCGTCGGAGTGTCCAATGATGGAGGGCACCGGTCCATCAAGGTCATGGTGGTGTTTAGGACATGAAAGTGGATAAGATAAATCGCAGAAGCATGTTTAAAATGAAACATCTACTTTTCTGTGATTGTATGGAAACTGTTTATAAAAGAATACAATGATTGTTCAAATGTATTTGAACAAAAGTCATTGGGTATCTGGATACTGCAGTAATAGACCTGTGCCATGTGTGAGGTTGGCTTGTCTGCTATCCCACTTCTTCTGGTGCCATGCACATTTATGCACACACCCATCTGAAGGAACCATAAGGTTAACCTCTGAATGAGGAGATACCTGACCGTGATGGCATCCTCGGTTCTTCTCTTGTCCTATTCTGCATTACCTCATCATTCTGCCTCACCATTACCAGCATGAGGTGATCTACAAACATCCCGGCAAACTTTGCAGTTACGTGTTACAGAGAACCCTCTGAGAGATTGAAACTTCTAAATCTCATTTTCAGAAGGTTTATGACCTGCTCAAATTGCAGGTGATCCGGAGCTATGTCGATCTCCACTGGTAGACTGCAAGAAGTGTTGCAGCCTCTCTGCTGTGCTATTGCCCCCATTGTGACAGATATTTGGCTAGGCTGGATGTGGTCTCGAACCTCTCCTCCCTCTGTTCTGGTGATTCTGGGCAGCTCCAAACACTTGTAGCATTGAAAAAGTTGAAAAACAAACTTTGCACTTTCAGGAATTTGTGAACTTTACTTCTGAATTTTCATCTTTGATATGGGTAACAAGAGTTAGGAAGATTCACAGGATTCATGCACCCTCTTCACAATTTACAGAATTCACAAAGTGTCTGGGGGCAGATTCAGGCTTCAGCTAGGGCAGCCAATCTGAGAAAGAGGTCAGTGGCAAACACAAAGGTTGCTTTGGAACTTTGTCCCAGGTATAATGAAAAACATGAAGCCCTGCTCACATTCCATCATCACCACAAATTCGTCATGTCCTATCCATGCCAATTCATGGCATTCTACCTTTACCTATTGCTCTTCATACCGCCTATGGCAAACTATAGCATTTCCATGTAATTTGTTCTACTGTACATTATATAGAACCAATAAACCACACAGTGATGATAGGATGTGTATAAAATAAAGTTTAAAGCGGTCATTAATTCATAACTTGCCAGTGTTAAAACAAATACTTTCATTTGAGAGCAATAAAACTCTCAATCAACTAAGACCTTTAAAGTTTCTAGAAACTGTAAGCACTTGAAACTGTGTAAATAAACATCGCGCAATTGACACTAGTGATCAGAACAAGATCTGTCAATCAGCCAGTGTTTTCTCTGATGTCCAGGTATTTCAACAGACTAATAGAGTATTAGATACTCAGCCAAAAACACCAACTAACATTTAAGTGCCATAGCTTGGCATAGAGGGCAAGTGGAGTCACGGGATTTGGTGGAGGGGTGTAACTTGGCATTGCAGGTAAGAAGAGCCATGTGAGTTGGGTAAGAGGATAGAGATTGGCATGGGGGGGTATGAACAAATATAGGAGGTGGCTAGAGGGGAATAGTCTGCCACATGGGTACATGAAGAGCACCTTTTGAAATTACTATTCTAAGCATTCTCTTTTGCAGACTGTGGTCCAAGGCACATCTGAGATGCTGTGAACCATAACCCTTCAAAAGGTTGTCTTAACTCCATGTAAATTGGGGAGAAGGACGTGCCTACCTCCACAATGGTGTCAGCCAGTTCAAGATAAAAGAGAGTAGTGTACACCTTTAAAAGACCTTGGATGAAAATTGAGAAGCTGAAAATGGGACGGGGATTCCCAGAATTTCTTTCTAAAGGCCTGCTGAGTCACCACGCCTTGACAAAATTCCAGGCCCCTGTGAACTTCATATGGTACCCACCAGCTTCCAAATTCATCCAGCTTTGTGGAAAATACCTTGAGAGGTGAAATGAAACTTCCCTCGACCCATTAAAATAGTGACCCTTATGTCAGTCCACATGAGCATCAGACTATGTCCCATCATATTTTCCATCCAGGGGAAAATGGCACCTGCTGTGAAATGGCTGGTACAACTTTGAAATTGCAGCACCGCCTGCCTCCCTTTTGGTCTTTTAGATACGGGATTACTCAATGAATGGAAGGGAAAATTTGTCACATTATTATTCACATTGTTTTCCAATAAAGGCATAGTTCACATTTTATTTAGAACTGCAGGAGTTGTAAAGACTATACTAAACATCCTTAGTCACAAACATTTCTGATAAATTCAAGGCTATTCAACTCACCGACATCGTTAAGTTATAGCGCATTTATGAAAATATTGGCAAGTGCAGTATTGATACCCCAGTTTTGAGTTCGCTCTTCTGAAAAATATAAACTTGATTTTTTAATCCCTTTAATCAGTAAATTTTATGTGATTCAGTCGTACCAAATATTGATACTGGGAAAGTTGCTAAGTCTCTGAACATCTGAGATTGTGATGTTTAAGTTCAAATAGATTATGGAATGATGATACATATTGGAGCAATCTCAATTAATTCATGTTCAAATAGTTACTAATTTTAAGGGGATCATGGTCTTCAGAGATTTCCTTATCTATTTATTTTTCAATATGATCATAATTATTTTCAGTGAAACTCACACTGCAGGGGGGTGGGGGGAGGTGGTTATCCACCAATCCAACTGTTGGTGCAACCTTCTGTGGATTCCACAGTGGCGAGGGTTGCATTGAACAGGAAATCCTGTTGATAATGGTGGGACCAGAAGATCTCACTGGTGGTCAATCGTGGGCCGTGCCTGCGAGAGGCACAGCGCGTTGCATGGAAAATCCCATTCAGTGTGTCATTAAAGCTGAATTGCTGAATTCGGAAGTTCAATGAATTCAGGCAAGAAGCACAAACAGAAAACACTTACAATGATGGCATATTTAGATTGCCGTAATATATCAATGTGATGTGTTCATGGCTTCCTTGTTGAAGAAGCACATGGAAATAACGCTGCTTTTGTTGTGCATGTCATGTATAATAATTGAGAGAATGAGGGTGAAATTCACTCAGAAATGGTTGTAGGAATTCACTGAACCATTTGACCAAATATGTTGTGTAGAACCAGTCATAAATAAGATAGAATTTAATGGCTGAACTATGAACACAAATCCTATTATGAACACCACCAGGTAGCTTGTTACACAAGTTTAACAAATATTTTTGTAATATGTTTTTGAGCAGGATTGTGTGGCTAATATTAGTGATGTTTAAAGTGGATATGAATTTGTACTCATCATTTAGAATGGCATGCATTTTGCCATTATAGTCACATTTGTTCAAGAGGATTGTTCCAGTTCTTTTGTCAGGTTTGCGGGTCTGTATGTCTGGGATGGCCTTACTGCCTCACAAAAACACCATTTGCACTGCATGCAGAAATCTGACAGGTCACTGGGTATTGCGTAATATATGTGCATTACGTCAAGAAGACACATTTTCAGAGGGTTTACATCTCCATTGGGCTTCAGTATTTGGAGGAATAACTGGCAATAATAGAATTCAAATTCATCAATGAGCTTTTCCAACCTGATTTTTAATGCTGAAACTAAGAAGTAGAAACACAGGCGGTAATATCCATTAATGGAATGCTGCCATAAAGCAAATAAGATGTTCTGCCTTTCGCAAAGTGGATAACAGCAGCGTATAGACCTTACTTTCCAAGAATTGGTTGATTGTATCAAACGACGCATGCCTTTGGATGTTTGCAGCAGGCAGAGTACTGTTTGCACTTAACCAGTTCATGCTTGGAAAAAATACAGGGGGTGATTCTTCGAGGCTGCTAGCCCCAGCAGGGAATACTGATGGCCAATTGAATTGGGCGAGAAGACCAAATTAGAAATCCCGGCTAATTTCCAGGCATAGATGCTGTCCTGAGTCCTGATTTTGAAGGCTTCCAGAGGGACTTGTTCAGGGGGACATGGATTTTAACATGAACAAGCCACCTCAAAGTTTTGAAGAACACAGAGAATAATTCAGATCTTTACTAGAATATTGTTTGAAATCACCATCTCGAGCATGATTATCGTGTTTTCCAAAGTCCAGACATGAGAGCTCAATCCTGGGATAAACCCTTGAAATCAAGCCCTCCCCACAACCCCACCCCAACCCCCACACACTACCATGTAGCCCCCCAACCCCCACCAATCCCGCCTGTCCCCCAACCCACCTTGCTTTGTAGCCTGGAAATGTAGAGGGTCCATTGACACAACTAGAGGCTGGACTTATCTCCTTGACCCCTACTCCCCGAGTGTACAGCATCAGGTCCCCACTTGTTAGGACCTGTACTTCTTGGTGTTCATGAGGCTTCTGTCTGGTATGGGGAAGTGGTTCACAGGAGAACACTGAGAAGCTGTAGAATTGATCGTTCAAGCCACTAATTATGTCAATTTAAATCGGTTTCAGTCAAGTTCTCACTTGTTCTAGATGAACACCTGATTTTTTTACGGCTGCACAGTGGGTTGGAGTGTGGCAGGGAGAGTGATGAGGGGTGTTGACGGGGAGACGCGGAACAGGATTGACATCTGTAGGGAATCCCAATTTGGCTCTGTTACCCAATTCATTGGGCCATCGGGATTCCCAGATAGAGCAAGCTAGCCCAGAGCATCGCCCCTATGTATTTACATGCAGGGCTTTGTTCTTTGCAAAGACAAAGAATATGTTTGGTATTGCGATGTTTTCAATTAAACTAAAGCTTGGAGAATTACTGATACCTGGTGCATTCTCCATAGCAGAGACTTTACCAATCAGTCAAGTTGCCAATCAATTAGCACCTTCTTCTTTCATTCATTCATACAGAATGAATCGTTGTTCTCTTTGAAATTTGGTATTCTTGTAAATCTGTCCTGATGAGTCCAAAGTTGTTTGACTGCCTTTTTCCTCAGAAACACTTAAGTTCTGTACAACAAAGCAACTATTTAATTCATGGGTTCTAAGCTGGCACATAGTTTAGTAATGATATTGATACTGTCTTGCTATCTGCATTGTCACAGATTGGAAACATCACTGATTTATTTGCAAGTGCATGGAGTGGGTACATTGGTACATCTGTTTAATCTGCAAATGATGAGGTGGAAAGTAAGGCTTTTTTGCTCTTCTCTTACATATTTCAGAGCATTGGGCAGCAGTTATCAACATCAGGAAACTTGAATATTGCAACAATCTGAATGTTACCTGCAGGATTTATAATTTCAGTGGGTGACTCAGAAATCTCAGTGAAAGGTTCATTCTGTAGTCACCTTTCTGAATTTGAAAAAAGTAACTAGTGTGTTATTGAAGACCCAAAACCACTTTTACAATTATCACATTGATGGTGAAATTGGTATTTATTAAAAAAAATCTTTATAAAGTACAGATTTCGAGCCAATCAATAAACTCTAATTTGCTGTCCTTTAAAATCTGTGACCCTCTGGGATACATTATTTACCCACATTCTGATTTGCTTTACAATCAATAATGTTGTGACATCCATTTTGCAATAGTCATTCATTTTAGCTCTCTCGCTGCTGTAGACTGTATTTACGTAAATGTGCAGAACACAAAGTTTGAATCAGAGTTGTATAAGTGGCAATTATGGTTATAACAGCAACATTATTTGTCAATAGTGCACAAGGAAACAATGCTCATTCTTACTAATTGGAATAAACATCTTTGTAACTATTGATTTTTTAAAATTATTAATAATGGTAATAATTTTATCATCACACATTTTTGTGCAAGTACTTGTATATTCCAAAGCTGCACACAGATCTTGCAATGGGTTTTTCTCAATAATTTAAGCATTTCTTTCAGATCCTTCTGTAGCCTTTCCACTTTACCTCAGTGTCAGTTAAGAGCTATTTTGCTCATATGTTGATAACCATGGTAATCATCCAAGGATTGTAATATTTATGAAAATGGTAAGCCTACAGGAGCTTAACTGCAAATAATTACAGTCATCATGTTGAAAGGTAATTAGATAAGAAATTCTCTGGAGACCATGATCTCCTTAAAATTAGTAACTATTTGAACATGAATTAATTGATTAATCCAATATATATCATCACACCATCATCTATTTGAACTCAAACATCACAATTTCAGGTATTCAGAGACTGTGCAAATCTCTCAATATCAATATTTGGTATGAATGAATCACAAAAATTAGCTGACCAAAGGGATTAGAAAATCAAGTTTATGGGTGGGCGATTCTCTCAAAAAATTTCAAAGTGTCAAATTTACATAAAAACTGAAGGAAGTCCATCTGTTGATTTTAGTGGGAGTTTAAGAATTGACAAGGTTATCTAAGTGCGGATCCACAAGAGAAATGAAAATTTCTGATCAGTATTTGCTATTGAGAAAAGCATGGATGTTAGGGAACTTGGAGAAATGAACAATAATGTCTTGAGGCATGTACATAAAGCAGAGAAGAAGGTGCTGGAAGTCTTAAAGAGCATCAAGGTAGATAAATCCCCGGGACCTGATGAAATGTATCCCAGGATGTTGTAGGAGGCTAGGAAGAAAATTGCAGATCCCCTGGCAGAAATATTTGAATCATTGATAGTCACAGGTGAGGTGCCTAAAGATGGGAGAATGGCAAATGTTATGCCTTTGTTTAAGAAGTGCTGCAGGGAAAAGCCTGAGAACTATAGGCCGGTGAGCTTCATATCTGCAGTGGGTAAGTTGTTGGAAGAGACAGGATCTACAGGCATTTAGAGCTGCAAGGACTGATTAGAGACAGTCAACATGGCTTTGTCAGTGGAAAATCATGCCTCACAAATTTGATGGTGTTTTTTGAAGGGGTAACGAAGAAGATAGATGAGGGCAGTGCAGTTGAAGTTGTCTATGTGGACTTTAGGAAGGCCTTTGACAAGATATCACATGGTAGATTGTTGTATAAGCTAAATCTCATAGGATCCAGGATGTGGTAACCAAATGGATGTAAAATTGGCTTGATGACTGAAGACAGAAAGTGGTTATAGAGGGTTGCTTTTCACACTATTGTTTTTAATTTAATGACTTGGATGAGAATTTAGTAGGCATGTTAGTAGGTTTGCAGATGACACCAAGATTAGTGACATAGTGAACAGTAAAGAAGGTTATCTAGGATTGCAATAGGATCTTGGTAAATTGGGCCAGTGGGCTGATGAATGGTAGATGGAGTTCAATTTAGATAAATGCGAGGTGATGGCATTTTGGTCGATTGAACCAGGGCAGGACTTACTCAGTTAATGGTAAGGCACTGGGGACAGTTATAGAAGAAATCTAGTGATACAGGTTCATAGCTCTTTGAAAGTGGAGTCACAGATAGACAGAGTGGTGAAGAAGGCACTTGGCATAGTTGGTTTCATTGGTTTCATTGAATACAGGAGTTGGGATGTCTTGTTGAACTTGCACAAGACATCGGTAAGACCGCACTTAGAATACTGTGTGGTCATCTTATTATGAAAAGGATATTATTAAACTGAAAAGAGTGCAGAAAAGATTTGCTAGGATGTTACCAGGACTTGATAGTTTAAGTTATAAGGAGAAGCTGGAGAGATTGGAACTTCTTTCTGTGGAATATAGAAAGCTTAGGGGTGATCTAATAGAGGTCTATAAAATAATGAGGGGAATAGATCAGCTAGATCAGCTACTCAATATTTTTCCTCAAAGGTAAAAAAAAGTCTAAAACCAGAGGACATAGGTTTAAGGTGAGAGGGGAGAGATACAAAAGTGTCCAGAGGGGCAGTTTTCTCACATAGAGGTGGTGAGTGTTTGGAAAAAGCTGCCAGAATTAGTATCAGAAACGGGTACAATTTTGTCTTTTAAAAAGCATTTACACAGTTACATGAATAAGATGTGTATGGAGGGATATGAGCCAAATGCAGACAACTGGGACTAGCTTAGGGGATAAAAAAGGGGCAGCATGGACAAGTTGGGCTGAACGGTTTGCTTTCATGCTGTAATGGCTCTCACTATCTCCCACAGTCTGTGAACTGCAGAGTGCACTAGTGCAAACCTTGTTGACAATCAATATTCCTATTGGAGAGGTTTGCAGCAGAGCGCTGAATGGACCATTGCGCATGCGCCAATCTGTCAGCGCCATGATTGGTGCTTGCGCAGATTGCTTGATTGCTGGCCAACCCCACAATTCCTGATCACTGGTCCCCCAAACAGGCCCAGACCAGCTGTGACTCTCCACCACTCCCAGCCTGCCTCAGTAACTGTCCTCCCTCCCACCCCCACCGTAGCCTCGATCTCCCAATTGCATCCCCAAACCTATCATGCCCTCTGCACTGGTAGCCCTAACCCTCTCCCTCCATACAGTCTGAACCCTCTCAAAACAGGCTGACCACCCCCACCCTGATGACCAACCCCCAAACACTGCTTCCCTCCCTCTGTCACCCAACTGAACTGCAGAGTGCCAGGGAGAACCCCCATCTCCACAGATCACCTCCCTTCCCTCTAGAGAACCCACCCCATTAGAACCCCTCCCCTCAGCTCTGCCCAATGCATGATGGACAGTGCCAAGATATCCTTTGGACATTGGCACTTTACCTCTTGGACAGTGCCAGGGCCCAGACTGGCACTGCCAAATTGGCAATGTCTAGGGGGCACTCCCCAGTACCCTAAAGATTAAAGTTTATTTACTAATGTCACAAGTAATTTTACATTAACACTGCAATGAAGTTACTGTGAAAATCCCCTAGTTGCCACAATCCGGCATCTGTTTGGATACACTGAGGAAGAATTTAGCTGTGAACTGCAGAGTGCACTAGTTCAAATCTTGTTGACAATCAATATTCCTATTGGAGAGGTTTGCAGCAGAGCGCTGAATAGGCCATTGCGCGTGCGCCAATCTGTCAGCGCCATGATTGGTGCTTGCGCAGATTGCTTGATTGCTGGCCAACCCCACAATTCCTGATCACTGGTCCCCCAAACAGGCCCAGACCAGCTGTGACTCTCCACCACTCCCAGCCTGCCTCAGTAACTATCCTCCCTCCCACCCCCACCATAGCCTCGATCTCCCAATCGCATCCCCAAACCCATCATGCCCCCTGCACTGGTAGCCCTAACCCTCTCCCTCCAAACAGTCTGAACCCTCTCAAAACAGGCTGATTATCCCCACCCTGATGACCAGCCCCCAAACACTGCTTCCCTCCCTCTGTCACCCAAGTGAACTGCAGAGTGCCAGGGAGAACTCCCATCTCCACAGGTCACCTCCCTTCCCTCTAGAGAACCCACCCCATTAGAACCCCTCCCCTCAGCTCTGCCCAATGCATGATGGGCAGCACCTAACCAGCATATCTTTCAGACTTTGAGAGAAAATTGGAGCACTCAGAGGAAACCCATGCATGCACACAGACAATGTGCTGACTCCACACAGACAGTGACCCAATTGAACCTGGGTTCTTGGCGCTATGCGGCAGCAGTGCTAATCACTGTGCCACTGTTCCTCCAAAACTTAAAGCTGGGATATCAATACTATACTTGCCTACATTTTCACAAATGTACTATGAGTTCAATATTTTGATGAGCAGAATACCCTTGAATTTAGGTGATATGTTAGTGATTAGGGATGATTAGTGTAGTCTTTCCAACTTGTGTGGATCTACATAAAATGTGATTATTGTTATTTATTTATTTTTCAAATAAACAAAAGCCTGCAGAAAGGGTGCAACTGTTCCATAGTGCATCTTTGTTGAAAACCCTTGGAAAATAATATGCTGAATTTTCCTGAACAAACCTCTATTGGGAGGACCATGTTGGGTGGGGCAATTTGAAACTAACACCAGCCATTTCCCGATAGGTGCCATTTTCGCTGGGGGGGGAAATGTGGTGGGTCATGATCCAGTAACGCTCACGTGGAGTGACATCAGGGTTTCCATTTTAATGAGCAGAGGGAATTTTGATTTTTATCTCCCAAGATATTTTTCAGAAAGCTAGACGGGTGTAGAATCTGGTGATTTAAATGGTCATCTGCTTCTGTGAATCACCCCCACACCAAATACGACCCCAATCCAGGTCCTCTCCCCAAAAAGATGAGAAAAGCCTGAATGCAAAGACAGGTCTTAGAATTTTTGGCTCTTTCCAGTATTTCTGCAACAAAAGAGAGAGAAAAATGTGGGAAAAATCCAAACCACAGTGCCCAATACTAGATGTGATTCCATGAATGGACAGAATTTAATGGCAATGTTCTATCTGTCAATGAATTATTCAAAGAATCAATTTAAAATTGTCAGTGCTTATTTGCTACAATCTACTTAAATTCACATGCAGGCCCAAGTCCTGTGCAAGCAGCATGAAAATGTGTTGACATTATACCTTTTCCAAATAAACAAAGCATGGGGGAAGGGTGCAATTGTTCCATAGTGTCTTGACAATGCCTCATCCTATCAGAGTCCACTTGTCAATGAGTCAGCACTCTTTTCTCATACAAGATAAATTGTTGTTCCCTTTAAAATTTGGTCATCTTGCATCTATCCTGATCAGGGCAAGAAGCTTCAACTACTCGTCTCTTTTATTTGGAAATATTAATGAATTTATTATCTTTAGTAATTGGAACGAAGCAGGAAGTTTAAATGACTACTGGATTTTGTTCAGTGCTTGGTTTTAAAATATTTCACAAAAACTCTGAAGTATTTACTCATGATTCCAAAGCTAAATCCAGAAAAGCTTTCACAGACAAAAATAATACCATAGGTGCTCAGAATACAGAAGAATTGTATGTATTCTTACTATTATTTATTAGTGTCACAAGTAATCTTACACGGTACAATGTAATACAATGAACATTTTAAGAGTGAGGTTCTGAGTTTATTACAACATGTCAGACACCATAGGATATTTTCCACTTTAAAGACATCAATAAAATGCAAACTTTTGTACTTTTTTGTGACAAATTCACTGACAATTGCATTTTCAAAATCCCGGCTGTCCAGCCTTTGTCCTTTTGCTTGCCAATATATCTGCAGTTACAGCATTGCTCACCTGTACACTTACCTTCACTTCTAATGTCCTAATCCCCATTAAAATCATTCCTCTCTCTCAATTCCCTAATACAGCTCTTATCTCAACTCTCTTAAGCCCAAAGGAATGCAGTCTTGGATGAATATGGCTCTTCACCACCTCATTAAGGGCAATTAGGACAATAAATACTAGCAATGACTTTGAATGAATTAAAAAAAAGACACTAATAGGCAGTTGGGGTTGTGGTTAAAGACAATGGCTAGATTGCAATAGGAAAGCTTTGTTCTGTATCCAGACATGTTGATTTTGCATCTCTTAATGCTGATGCTAAGTATAATAAGTTTTCTTTTTCTAAGAAATCATTCCCCTTAATAAGTTTCATCTAAAATACAATGAAGTTATTGAGTCCTCTGCAAGTCATTCAGCCACAGATAGAAAAAGAAATGTAATCTGACTTCCTTAATTAAAGAATACTTTTCAACCTTCTTCTGTTAGGAACCAGATCAAAAATCCTGAGGCAAATATTACGAAGTTAGACTAGATTCCAACTATTTTCGATTTTGGCATTAGTGTGAAGATAAAAAATGTGTTTCACCCCAGGTGTGATTCTGTTGACACACTAGGAAGCTTGTATCAAAATAAACTTTATTTTAAACAATACGGTTTAATTGCAATGAATGAATTAGCTTAACTTTTAACAACTGAAATACTTAAATATGACAACATATAATTCTTAGCTGCAAATCTATCAGCATTAGTTTCAATTTAAGTAACATTGCTTATGGACATAAACTCCTCTTCAAAATCAGTTAGCAAAACACAGGTTCACATGGTTTTTACATAAATCCTTTTAACATTCCTGGAGACATGTATAGAGAGATATCAGTATTCTGAAATTTAAACCTTAGCCTCCAGAGAGAGAAACAAAATCTCTTGCTTTGTGCAAATTCCAAGAGTCTGCCTGCTTGTCTCTGTCAGCCTAGCTCCGCCCATTCATATGACTCTTCCTTTGTCAATTAACATAATTAAACCTTACCATGAAACCCCAGGGGACAACCAAAAAAAAACAAGGCCACATTAACTCAGGTCGAAAAAAACAATATCTCGGATCAATTATTTTCCTACATTTTCAATATGTGAGCTAACTGGAGCAGATAGATCGGCATCGTAAACAGAGTTGTATTTTACACACGTATTTCACAAAAAAAAATGATAAAAATACATTTCTTAAAAATACAGTATCATTCATGATGTTCGCCAGAATCAAAAGGTCTGTCCAGATAAGTGGTGCATACTGCTTTGTAATCTCAGTGAGGATTCATACCAATATATTCTCTGAAGTAAATGTGATGTTAGTCAGAAATGGACGATGTGAATTCTCTGTTTTTCAGTAAATCAATATCTATTGATTATTTGAGGCTGTTATGCTTTTTACACAAAGTCTAAGTTAAAATATATTATTGAATTAAATGGAACATTATCAATCAGTTTGCAACTGTTGAATGAGTGCTTTTGGAAAAAGTGAAGAGTCATGTTTTAGCTGTGCTTCTTGTACTGATTCTAATACTTCTGAAGATTTAATTGTGATGAAGTTCATTCTTCTGGTTGTATTGACAAAGCATTGCACTGCTGTTGCCTCAATGGCTTTTGATTGACCAGTTTATAACTGGGTAGATGAAGTGATGATAATGGTTTATTCAGACAGGCATTAAGCCTCATCATTTCACCAGAATTAAACAAGGGTCTAGGTTGTTTCTGCTCCGAAATAGATTGAGAGGAAATGTGTGTTATCTCCCAGTGCAGACACAGATGTCCTCCCTCTTTTAAATTGTTCAATATGACCTCAGCCAACCCACAGTCTTTACTTTACCTTCTTTTAGAAAATCTAGTTGCTTGAAACAGTGCCTGGTATTCTTGAACCATTCAAGACGCCTGCTTTCTGACTTGCTCATTGCAGTAAACTTCCCTCCGTATATTATATTGCGGTATCTGCTGCTGTCTCCTTTTGATCGGCTCTTTTGTAGTTTCCATAGTCCACAACCTTAATGTTTCCCTTTTATCGCTCCATGAGGTTAATATGAATAAATTATAAAACAATTTACACCCCATTTAAAGTTGCAAGTGATTACCACAGAAGAAAATGCTTTGGCAGGAATTGTGCTAAGCTGAGAAATAAACCATCACAGACATTCCATAATTTACTCCCTTACAGCAGGCAAAATGTAAGGAGGCCAAATTGTGTAAAATACATATGCATATGCATGATTCAAAATGTGCAGATATTCATATATACTTTAATCAAATGTAATAAAAAAAAGCATTTTTTGTGAGAGTGGCAAACTTATAAAACTAGAAAAGATGAAATTGTTGAGAATAGAATGAGTGAGTGTGCTAAAATTGGAGAAATACATGTAACAGGTGGTGAGTGGGCGGTAGATGGGTGACTCGAAAGGTTTTTGCTGGTTGTGACAAGAATACTTTAGAGATCAGAAAAGACCTATTTGGCAAATGTGAAGTTGGATGAACACAAGAGATTATTGCTTGGCCATCTCATACCATAATAACATAGAAAATAGAAAGCAAGGCTATTTTCCAAGAAGGACAGGCAAAAACAGCTATGTTACGATGTCCTGCTGAAACCTCCAGTTGTACAAGAGGTTTTTAACCAGATGTAGCAGGTCTGCTAGTTGCGTGTTTCATACAGCTGCTATAAGAAATGTTGCTAGGATTAGTTATATCCATCAGGATTTTTTTCTCGTGGGTATTACAGGTGGCTAACCTTCACAAGTTGTAACAGATTTATATTCAATGTGCACTCAGGGCCTGCATTTCGAGACATCAGGTGCACTTGTGTGGATCTCATACAATATAAAAGCAGTTCAAGTGATCACAGGGCCAGCAGTGCCCTTTGCTGCTGCATCATCAGTGTTTAACTTGGTAGAATGCAGAGAAGTCAGTAAAGCTGCTGGTCCCGTGTGTGCTGCATGGTTCTGCTGGTGGTTGAGCTGCAGTGTGAATGAAAGCTGCCTCACGTTCATGTGCTGGGGAAATAAGGAGCTGTTTCGTTGAATTGGGCATCATTTAAACGAGGCTATAATTGTATAACAAGGGCTTTGGATAGAGCTTCCCAAAATAAAAATGAGCTGAGGGATCGAGGGAGGAGAAATATAAATATTTAAACTTAAAAAATTGAGGCAATAGAGCAGTTTCGGCAATTGGGTAAAAAGAACAGGTCTGTGACAGGAACGGACAGAGAAAAAAGGAAAGAGCCAGAAGCAAAAAAAAGAGTCGAAAAGGAGGAATGAGAATACTTGTCCAAATTGCCTTTTCTTTCATTTTGGAGAGTAAGTTGTTCTCAAACTTAATCATAAAGTTAGAGAGGTTTACCGTATGGAAACAGGCTCGTCGGCCCAACTTGTCCAACCCTTTTTTTAATCCCCTAAACTAGTCCCAGTTGCTCACATTTTGCCCATATCCCTCTAAACCCATCTTACCCATATAATTATCTAAAAACTTTTTAAAAGACAAAATTGTACCCACCTCAACAATTGTGGATGTGGTTCCTATTTTCAAGAAAGGGAACAGGGATAGTCCGGGAAATTACCGACAGGTGAGTCTGACCTCAGTGGTTGGTAAGCTGATGGAGAAAGTTTTGAGGGACAAGATTTATGAGCATTTGGAGAAGTTTAGAATGATCAGAAGTAGTCAGCATGGTTTTGTCAAGGACAGATTGTGCCTCACGAGCCTAGTTGAATTCTTCGAAAATGTGACTGAACACATTGACGAAGGAAGAACGGTGGACGTGGTATACACGGACTTCAGCAAGACGTTTGATAAGGTCCCCCATGCAAGACTTCTTGAGAAGGTGAGAGGGCATGGGATCCAAGAGGTTTTGGCTTTGTAGATCCAGAACTGGCTTGCCTGCAGAAGGCAGAAAGTGGTTGTGGATGGGTCTTTTTCTGCATGGAGGTCAGTCACTAGTGGAGTGCCCCAGGGATCTGTTCTGGGACCCTTGCTGTTTGTCATTTTCATAAATGACCTGGATGAGGAAGTGGAGGGATGGGTTAGTAAGTTCGCCAAAGATACGAAGGTCGGTGGTGTTGTCGATGGTTTGGAGGGATGTCAGAAGTTGCAGCGAGACATAGATAGGATGCAAGACTGGGTGGAGAAGTGGCAGATGGACTTCAATGCGGATAAATGTGTAGTGGTCCATTTTTGCAGGACCAATGGGATGAAGGAGTACAATATCAAGGGTAGGAGTCTCTGCTGTGTTGAAGAGCAGAAGGATCTTGGGGTCCGGGTCCATAGGACTCTTAAATCGGTCTCGCAGGTGGAGAATGTGGTCAAGAAGGCATATGGTGTACTGGCCTTCACTAATCGTGGGACTGAGTTTAGGAGTCGGGAGGTAATGCTGCAACTTTATAAGACCCTTGTCAGACCCCACTTGGAGTACTGTGCGCAGTTCTGGTCACCTCAATATAGGAAGGATGTGGGAGCTATTGAAAGGGTGCAGAGGAGATTTACAAGGGTGTTGCCTGGATTGGGAGGCAGGCCTTATGAAGATAAGTTGAGGGAGCTGGGATTCTTCTCCCTGGAGAGACGAAGGTTGAGATGCGACCTGATAGAGGTTTATAAAATATTGAGAGGAATAGATAGGGTGGATTCTCAGAGGCTATTTCCCCAGGCTGAAATGTTCGCTATGAGACGACACAGATTTAAGGTGCAGGGAAGCAAGTACAGAGAAGATGTTAGGCGTAAGTTTTTCACTCAGAGGGTGGTGAGTGAATGGAATCGGCTGCCGTCGGTGGTGGTAGAGGCAAATTTGCTGGGGTCTTTTAAGAGACTTCTGGATGAGTATATGGGATCTAATGGGATTGGGGGTTATAGATAGGTCTATGGCTTGGTTGGTATAGATATGATTGGCGCAATTTGTGGCCGAAGGGCCTGTTTGTGCTGTAGTGTTCTATGTTCTATGTTCTACAACTATCTCTGGCAGATTGTTTCAGACAGTCATTACCTTCTGTGAGAAAAAAATTGCCTCTCTGGATACTTTTGTATCTCTCTCCCCTCCTCACCTTAAACGTACGCCTTCGAGTTTTAGATTCCCCTACCTTTGGGAAAAGATATTGTCTATCAAGCTGATCTAGGCCCCTCATTATTTTATAGATCTCTATAAGATCACCACTAAGCCTTCTATGCTCTAGAGGAAAAAGTCCCAGTCTATCCAATCTCTCCTTATAATTCAAACCATTAAGTCCTGGTAGAATCCTCATAATTTTTTCTGCATTCTTTCTAGTTTAATAATGTCTTTTCTAAAAATAAGATGACTAGAATTGTACACAGTATTCCAAGTGTGCCCTTAACAATTCTTGTACAAGTTCAACAAGAACAAGAAATCCAACTCCTGTATTCAATGCCCTAACCAATGAAACCAAGCATGCCATATGCCTTCATCACTACTGTGACTCCACTTTCAAGGTGCTATGAACCTCTACCCTAGGCCTTTTGGTCTATAACTCTTCTCAACTCAGTTAACTGAGAAGTTCTGCCATGATTTCATCTAACAAAATGCATTACCTCATATTTATCTAAAGTGAACACCATCTGCCATTCATCAGTCCACTGGCCAAACTAATCAAGATCCCATTGCAGTCCTAGATAACCTTCTTCACTGCCCACTATCCCATTAATCTTGGTGTTTTCTGCAAACTTACTAACCATGCCTACTAAATTCTCGTCCAAATTATTAATATAAATGACAAATAATAGTGGACCCAGCACTGATCCCTGAGGCACGCCCTAGTTACAGGCCTCCAGTTTGAAAAAACAACACTCTGTAACAAGCCTCTGTCTTCTATCATCAAGCCAATTTTGTATCCATATCAATATGGAATGTATTTTCCCAGAGGATCCTTTACTATGAGCGGAATAATGAATGCAGCCTCATTACACAATGCTAGATATAAATTAGGGTTCTCCAAAATTGGATCTGCATCATAATGTTCTGCAAAACTGTCATGGAAGTTTTCTACGTTCTTACCTTCTAGACTAGCTTTGCCAATTTGATTTGCCCGTATGAAGATTGACGTTCCTCGTAATTATTACATTGATTTTACTGCAAACTACAAATCTTTCTTGCTTATTAGTCTGCCCAAATGTATAGCGACTGTTGAAGGAATAATAAACCAATCCATCTTCATTGATAATTTTTGTTCTTTCTAATCTCCATTCAGGGTAATTCTACATTCTGATTTTTTGAGCTAAAATCCTTTCCTACTCCTGTCCTCCTGTCATCATTTATAATCAGGGTTACTTTTCCTTCTATTCCATTCTGCCTATTCTTTGGAAATATTGTGTATTATGGAATATTTATTTCCCAATGTAGGTCACTGTGCAACCCTTGTAATGAAGGTTTCATCAAACTGGTAACATTTGATTTCATTGTTGTATCGCTATTTTTTGCATGAGCCTTCTTCGCTAATGCACCGTTAGCATCAAAATTCCTTTCCTGTCACAATCTGTTGTTTCTACCCAACTGCCTAAACAGCACTATTGCCTTAGCTTTCAAACAACAAAGAACAAAGAAAATTACAGCACAGGAGCAGGCCCTTCAGCCCTCCAATTCTGTGCTGATCTCTTTACATATCTAAATTTTGCCTCACTTGACACCTCACCCTACTTTTAGTTTGAAGCTCTAACCCCGGCCCTTGTTATATATTTTGCAAGGATAATGATAGCTTAGTTGAAGTGGAGCCCCAGTTCCTCTTTCTCCAGTACTGAAGTCCCAAGAATCAAAATGCCATCTTCCTATTACAATCCTTCTGCCAAGATTTAATTCTCTAATTTGATTGACACTATACCAATTGGTGCCATTGCTCAGATAGCAATCGAAGATTATTACATTAGAGGCACTGTGTTTTAATATAGATCCCAACTCCCTGGATACTCTCAGTGGAACATCATTTATGTTTCTCCTTATTTTGTCTGCTTACACATAAACCGTGACACTGGATCCTCCCCATCCAAATCCAGGTTTGGTTTCTAACCATGAGGAAATGCTCTAACTCTAGTACTAATCAGAACCAACAAAGCTTATGACTATGAGTGCAGAGAACAGCATACATTCCCATATACTATCCTTTCTGCTTTTGCTCCAGCTATAGATTAGCTAGCCAGATTTTCTGACCTCAGTGGCAGCTGGGATTCTCCCATCCTACTGCAGTGAACAGAGATTTGTCCGAGCATCAAATTCTCCATCCTTATTGCCAGTGGTGGCAGGGCGTGTGCAACCAGAAAATTCCTTGCAGCATTTTTATGGTGTCATGTTTAGTTTGCTATTAACCCTTTGTTCTCATCCACATAAGTAGCAAGCACTTAATACCAGTTAGTTAAAGTTAAGGGCTATGCTTTTACAAGCCTGTTTCAAAGTCATACCCTGCTGTCCCTGATCATTTTTCAACTCAAAAGTTCCATGTAACCTAAGAGGTTTCACTACATCCCTGAGACATGATGGTTCACACTGCTGTTTCACATCTCCAGGGACCCGGGTTTAATTCCCGATTTCAGTCACTGTTTGTGTGGTGTCTACGCATTCTTTTTGTGTCTGCGTGGGTTTCCTTTGGGTGATCCGGTTTCTGACCACATTCCAAAAGATGTGCTGGTTAAGTGCAGTAGCCATGCTAAATTCTCCTTCAGTGTACCCAACTCAGAGTGTGGCAACTAGAGCATTTTCACAGTAACCTCATTGCAGTGTTGATATACTTGTGACACTAACAAATAAACTAAGCTTAGACTAAAAACGGTTTAGTTAACAGTTTCCCTTCCTGATGCCCTTCCATTTCTGTAGCGTTGGCTCCAGTTTAACAACTTCCCCTCCCATTCCAAATCATCTTTAACCCTGGAATAGTGCATACAAGTTTCAGAACTCACCATCTCCAGTAAGGAGAATGGGATCATTTCTGCTGGGGACCCTCTCCTGTCACTTTCACATTCTTCCACTTAGTTGGCTTTAAACATTGTGGTATCCTTGGTCCATCCACCTTGCTGTTCCTGTTTTCATCCATACAGATATAAAGCACCGCACACCAATTTGCAAAATTTAATGGGACAATCACAGCTACAGCTGGATCCACATAACATGCCTAACTTGTGGTCATATGATCATACCCTCTTGTCCATGATCATCGACAAACTCTAATGTTTCACTTAATTTAAGGGCCGTGGCTGTCTGATGGAATAAAGTGCTCAGGTAACTCACTCACTTCCAACTGCCCTGCACTGTCTGCAGCGCTAATTCAGCAACTCAGAGTGGAAATTACTTAAGCAGCAAACACTCACATAGATACGTTGTCCAGAATTGTATTGCTCTTCCCAAACGTCTGGATGTTGCAGTTATGACACACCTGCTCTGTCACATCTATCTAACCGTATTATTTATTTATTTGATTAATTAATTATTTACCAGTTGGATAAAGCAAAGTGACAGCAAGTTACAGTTGGTTTGGAGACAAAAAAACAAATACTCACCAGCTACTGGAGGTTAAACAAAAAGAATAAGGCCTTCATCTGTCACTGCAGCCACTTCACTCCAGAAACACACTGTTTACAATACCTTTACTCTGTGCTCCACTCTCTATAACATTCACACAGAATGAAAATTATAATATAGAAAACCTCAAAAATATTACACTTTAACACAAGATAACAAATGTGAAAGCTGCTGTTCTGAATCTTCCCTTACAGTTTGTATAAAGCCAGTCAAACTATCTGTTCCCAAATCCAGGAGGTAAGTTGCTCTTGGATGTTGTGGCAGGATCCTTAAAATATTATAATGAACACAAATAACTGTTATATTTAGCAGAATTTATCACTTGTCAGAGTCCTTGCAGCGCACACTTCTTTCCGCTCAAATAGGGGCAGGATTTTCCAGTTGCGCTTACCCCAAAACCAAAAAAATCCCACTCAAGATCAATGAATCTTTCCATGGTCTGCCTCTCACTGCTATTGGTGGGGGGTGGTGGAGGGGGCATGCTGAATGGTAAACTTCACCCCAAGAATTCAGGTTAGAGCCCAGTCATGATCCCAATGGCTGCCTGATATCAATTTAACACTGGGAACAGTGTTTGTTTTGAGACTTCCACTTTTATCTCAGGAAGAAGGCCTGCCTTCAAGTGCTGCAACCATTCAGGTGTGTTGGTCTGCAGGCAGTTGCGACGCTGAGGAGCTCAGGTATGTCCAGGATAAAGGGTAACAATGAGTGAGTGAAAGGCCAGATTCAAGAGGCCGGGGGCCGGAGGAAGATGACATAGTTGGTGTGTTTAATTTGGATTGGCCCTTGTCTGACATCAGTCTGTGCAGCTAAAACTGCTGATCTTCCAGTGTAATGTGAGCTTGCTGCAATCACAAGTAAAAGACTGGTGGCAGCAAGAAGTTGTCATTAATTGGTTTGTTAAGGGCCTCAGTAGGCCCTAGAACACAAAGATCTAGCATCCCACCGCACTGCCTCTCAACCTCATCATATAATTTTGAACAGAGCAGGAGTGGCCAGATAGGCAGTGGGCAGTTTGCTCACTGGGTGACATGTTGGCACTGTGGTTAACAAAGCTGCCTCACAGCACCAGGGACCTGAGTTTCCCAATGTTGGGGAAGTCCAGAACTAGCTGTCACAGTCTAAGAATAATAGGGTAAGCCATTCAGGACTGAGATGTGGAAGAACTTCTTCACTTAGAGAGTTGTGAACCTGTGGAATTCTCTAACATAGAAAGTTGTTGGGGCCAGTTTGTTAATACATTCACCAGGGAGCTGCATGTAGTCCTCATGACTAAAGGGATCAAGGGTATGGAGAGAAAGCGGGAATGGGATAC
Organism: Sphyrna mokarran; assembly: GCA_024679065.1. Lineage (NCBI taxonomy): Eukaryota > Metazoa > Chordata > Chondrichthyes > Carcharhiniformes > Carcharhinidae > Sphyrna > Sphyrna mokarran. The sequence goes on from JAGIQG010000015.1 coordinate 43,678,716, forward strand.
TGAAAGTGCATGATCAGCTGTGACCATATTGAATGGTGGTGTTGACTCGAAGGGCTGAATGGCCTACTCGTGCTTCTAGTTTCTATATTTGTAAGATTCCTAATACGCTTAACTTCTGGATCACTATTGGATCACTATCTGTAGAGTTTGTACATTCTCATTGTCCCTGTATGTGTTGCCTTTGGGTGCTCCGGTTTCCACCCACATTCCAAAGATGTGCAGATTAGGTTGATTGGCCACTCAAAATTGTCCCTTAGGATCTGGGGAATTAGCAAAATAAATATATAAGTTTGTAGGGATCGGGCTTGGTTGGGGTTGTTGTTGATGAAGTCTCAATGGGCTGAATAGCCTCCTTCTGCACTGTAGGGATTCTATGGTTCTATGTTTCTAATTTGAATGCCTCCTCACCTTTAAATAATGGGACATTTAACATCCAGCTGATTGAGATGTCTTTGTCACACTCAGTCAGCCTACACATGAAATTCTGTACATGGAATCATGCAGACATTTGGAATCAGTCTATATGGAAATTTTTTCATCAAGCTATATTAGTCTCCTATACAGAGCCATCAAAATCCTTGATTCTCTAACAGAATTGTATAAAACATTCAAATTAACTAGCTTGTATTTAGATACTTCCTGCCACAACATTTTCGATTAGATTTTCTTATTTTTTCTGTATCTCAATTCTACCTTGATATTACCTGGAAAGCAGTAACTACCTCATTCTACAATCATCTTTCAATGCACCACCTCTCGGTGCCACAAAAAAGGTTGAATTTACAGCTGGCCTCAGGAATAGAGGAGGGCGTGGGCCTAAAAATTAAAAGGCCAATTGACATGCCAATCTTCTGGCCATTTTGATGGCATAAACTGAAGAAGATCAGCTACTTCCAAGAAGTAAACAGAAGTTAAGCATATTAGGAATATTACAAATATAGAAGCTAGAAGCAGGAGTAGGCCATTCAGCCCTTTGAGTCAACACCACCATTCAATATGCTCACAGCTGATCATGCACTTTCAGTATCCCATTCCACTTTCTCTCCATACCCCTTGATCCGTTTAGTCACAAGGACCACATCTTGCTCCATCGTGAACCTATTAATGAACTGACCCCAACAGGTAGACAATTCCACAGGTTCACAACTGTCTGAGTGAAGAAGTTCTTCCACATCTCAGTCCTGAATGGCTTACCCTCTTATTGTTAGACTGTGACAGCTAGTTCTGGACTTCCCCAACATCAGGAACACTCTTTCTACATCTAACCTATCAAGTCCCATCAGGATTTTATATGTTTCTGTGAGATCCAATTAAGGCCCTAAACTCATTACTATTGTTAAAGATAAACAAGCAACAGAGGTCAACTCAAGTTTTCTGGGTGAGGGATTTGGGGATTGTATTATGGGGAGAAGGAGAGGGATGGAGAAGCCATGAATTTTCCAACTCTGTTCAATGAAATCGAGCAGATAGAATAAAATGGTTTTCCCGCTCAGAGGCCAACTGATGTCTTTATGTACCCACTTATGGGCCACTTAAGGGTCTCTCCCCACTGTCATCAGCATTCAACCAGCAATGGGTGGCACATGTCAAGAGGAAAAACCTTCAGGTAAAGCCCAGCAGACATGCCGGAAAATAACTGGGGGAGGGGGAGGGGGGGCAGAGAATTCCTCCTTCTCAGACACTCTGTGCTTAATTAAAGGATCGGCTGATGGCAGGGAAGGAGCTGTGGGAAGCAAACTCCAATCTTTACAGTGATGCCCCTCCTTGATTGACAGGGCCTCCTTGACTAACTCCAGTAATCTTGTCCCATTTGCCCAAGCTGTCAAGCCAGCAATGATCCTCACTATCAGGCACCTGCGGTATTGACATTGGCCACCATTCCCTGTAGCTTTGCCTGTACTGGAGAACTCTCAGTGTCTGAATGGACTGCAGTTGTCAAAGCATCTGTCCTACAGCAGAGTTTGCTGGAGGAAATTCTCCAGCAGGGTCTGAGAACCCTGTTGTAACCAGCAAAATGCCTGATTGGGCCTCCCAGAAATAGCAATAAAAAGGTTGCAACCTACTGATGGAGGGACCCAATGATGCAACAAGGAAATTCCATTTCTTGAGTTTGATTCAGTGTCATGGACAGGAGGCGCATCAATTTTAACTGCCCTGATTTCCCCATTCTTTACCTGTCCATAAACAGAGAGCTATTTTTCATTCTGAATTTTTTCCTTTATAAATGGTGATGTATTTTCCCCAACCCTTACATTTGGAAATGTTCCAGTCCTCTCTTAGACCATCTCTTAGATGAGAATGAAAAGACTAGTTTATTTTTACAAACTGTGCAAGAGAAAGGTTTTGCAATGTTTCTGCCCCATTTTACGGCTACACCATAAATAGAGGATAAAGTAGAAATGAAAGAATGTTCAGGACACAATCACAATGTAAGTACACATATGGCTTTTAATGTGCCCAGAGTCTGGAATCAGAAATCAACTGGAATATTCCTTCCAAAGGGAAGTTGGCAACAATGCTTTGTTATCCAGAGTGAGACTTCCACAATGGGGGAAGGCACATAAATGAATTAATCTGGAGGTGTGAGTTCTGAGTTCCAGCCAAAAGAGAAAATGCTGGAAAATCTCAGCAGGCCTGGAAGAACCTGTAAGAAGAGAAAAGAGCTGACATTTCGAGTCCAGATGAGCCTTTGTCAAAGTTAACAGATGTAGAAAGTGAGTGATACTTATATTGCAAGGGAAGAGGGAATGAAAGATGAGTCTAGCCACAAAAAACAGGGGAAAAGGTAGCTAATTGCTGTTCATAGAGAGAACAAAGGATATGAATGGCCAAATAGCAGGGAAGCTAAAATGAAGACATTTGAGGGATTGGGGGAAGGGATGGATAGGACACAGGTATGTTTAGAAAAGAGGAAGAAGAGGGGAAGAAAAGAGAAGGGGGAAAGAGTGGATGGGGGGGGAAGAAAATTGAAGAGAGACAATAACGAAATAAAAGGTAGACAAACATAAAAATGTAAATAAAATAGAACAAAAACAATGAGGTGGAGGTGTATCTGAACTTGTTGGATTCAACATTGAGAATGGAGGTTGTAAAGCATCTAGCGAAAGATGAGATGCTGTTCCTCCTGGGGCATTCAGGCAAGTTAAGAACAGACATGTGGATATGGGAGCAGGATCATCTGTTAAAATAGTAAGCAACCGGAAGGTCAGGGCACCTTCCCCTGCAATCGCAGAAGGTGTACCACTTATCCCTTTACCTATAATATGCTTACCATCCAAGATCCAAAACATTCATTCCAGGTTAAGCAGCATTTCACTTGCAATTTGGTGTATTGCATTTATTGCTACCAATGTGGTCTCCTCTATAACTGAAAGATTAAGCATAGATTAGGTGACTGCTTTGCTGAGCACCTTCAGTCTGTGCGCAATCAGGACCCTGACCTTTCGGTTATTTGCCATTTTTACAATCCTGCTCCCAAGCCCACATGTCCATCCTTAACCTGTTGCAATGTTCCAGTGAAGCTGAACGCAAACTGGAGGAACAGCATCTCATCTTCCAGCTAGGCACTTAACAGTCTTCCAGTCTCAACATTGAATTCAACAACTTTAGATGATTTGTTTTAACCCAATTCAACCTCTTTGTTTTCATTCTATTTTCTTTAATTTTTTTAAGAACAAAGAACAACACAGCATGGGAAACAGACTCTTTGGCCCAACGAGCTCGCGCTGTCATTTTAACAGCGTGAGTTCCCACTTCCACTCATGATCCTTGTGTGTGTTTATGGACCAGTCTTCTGGCACTGTTCCTTAGACAATGATAACCTAAAGATCAAAGCCAAAGGTCTGCAATCTCTTCCCTGGTCTCCCAGAGAATTCTAGGATAAATCCCATCCAGGATTTACTGTTTTCTACTTTTTATTTCTTTATTGTCTTTCTTCATTTTTCTTCTCCTCACTCTTTCCCCATAATTATCCCCTTTCCTTACCTTTTCTCCTTTTTGCTTCTCTTTTTCTATATGTTACCTCTGTCCCATCTATCCGCCCAGTCTCCATCCACAACATCTCCAATTTAGCTCCTCTGCCATTTGGCCATTCACATCTTTTGCTCTCTCTGTGGACTGCCATTAGCAGTCTTTCCTCCTGGTTTCTGTGGCTATGATTCATCTTTCATTCCCTCCCCCCTGCAATATAAATATCTCCAACCTTCTATGCCTTTTAGCTTTGGCAAAGACTCACCTGGACTCAAAACATGAGCTCTTTTCTCTCCTTACAGATGCTACCAGACCTGCTGAGATTTTCCAGCATTTTCATTTTGGTTTCAGATTCCAACATCCACAGTAATTTGCTTTTATTCCAAATTTTAGCATTTGGCTGGTTTAATGTGGGACAGAGTTCTTTCTGCTACCATTGGCTTGATGATAGACAGAACAGGCAGTTTCTTGGAGTTCTGTTCACAGTGGAAGTCAAATAGTAACTACTGAGAATTCAGTTCCAACAAATGATTGGGGAGGTCATGTGACATGCTTCCTCACTGTTGGGCTTAGGGAGACTGAAATTTTAAGGTTTAATTGGAGTGTGGATTCCTTTTGCTTTTGGAAACAGTGGCATTGGGTTAACTGACCAATGCTCTCTATGTCAGAACAGCTGTATTAGTATTGCTAATGCTTCAGCCATTAGCATCATTATTCAAGATTAAGACTGCAAAGGTTTTTTTTTACTTGGAGTTTACTGGACCACACTTCCCATCCCCCATGGCCATTGTTACTTAGATGGAGATAGGTTGCAAATTCAGCAATTATCCATTTTTAGCAGCATAGAAAAGAAAGACTTTATAAAATAGCCCAGCTGATGTATATATATATATATATATAATTTACATCTATTATATATATATGTGTGTGTATTTTATCTTTCACGAGTCAACCATAACATCAGTTTCTCACTGGCAGTAGATTTGGATGGAGATACAGTCATGACATCTGGTTCTTTTCACCCTTCTTTATTACAACAGATTTTGGACTTTTTATTAAATCAAAATGATCCCCTTCACCCTCCCCAACCCCCCCACCCAAAAAGGATTCATTCATTAAATACAAAATCCAGGATTAATATGACCACACGTTACTTACTCATCCAGATAAATGGGAATTTGCACCTGAAAATATTAGAATCCTGATTATGTTTAACTTAATTGCAAAAAAAAGAATTTTGCCCAAAGTTATACTGCCCCACCCACCATGGGAATCAGAGTGGGGGAGGTGCAGACCATGGAAAGATCCATGGACCTCGGGTGGGTTTTTATGGTTTTGGGATGAGCGAGGTTGTAAAATCCCACCCGTAGTTATCTTTTCATCTCGACTTAATTCTCTCTGAAGTGTTTTGAATATTAAAATTAAGCTTAAGTAAAGGATTCTGGTTGTGAAGATCCAGTATCACAAGGTAAAGACTTTTACTCTGCGCAGAAGAGCATTTGCTGCATCTCAAGAAGAGACTTTGCAAATTATCACTGCTAATTTGATTGCATGCAATTCTACATTCAAAAATCAATATAGAGTCAAATTAACAATGGTTACAGCCAGACATTAGTGAACAAGCAGGATCCATCTTGCTTAATTAGGGACATATTTCCAGTGAGCTTTTTATTACCAAAAGATAAAATCTTGTTTGTGAAGTCCCTTGTGAATTTTTCAAAAGTTCTGGATTTGGAAAGAAAGAAACATTTATGTGCTTTTGTCAAATCTTTTTGTTCCCTTCAATAGAAAATCTCACACTATTATAAACCCTCACTAAGCAATCTCAAGCTCCAACACAGCAATAGCTCTCAAATGCTAATCCTGACAGGATAACTCACTAACCTGGTATCAGGAGCTCAACCCCATTAAATCCTAAACAGCAGCATCCAGATAGGCATTGGAACACAGTGTGGATTCAATTCTTTCTTTACTAAAACTCTCAAGTTCTGCTTATGTCATTTTCCAGAGAATACCTATTTTGTCAAGAAAATGATACATTTTCGCACAGATTCAGAAGATTATACATAATGGTCCACATTTTGCTGTAACAATAACGGTGAGGCAATTAGCATGCTCACCATCATTACACAAGAAACCTGAGAGCAACTTCTGGTTTGTGCCACAGTTTCATGTTAGAACCCTGAATTGCTGTCAGAGAAATCATCCAGGGTGCTGCAGTTCTCATCTATAAGAGTCAACTCTGAAATCCTGTTATAGCCCCAACTAGGGATGTATGACCTATTAATTCCACACTAAAAAGTGGCTGTATGAGTTAAAGGTGATACAGGAGCACAATAATTAGCACTGCTACTTCATAGCTCCAGGGATCTGCGTTCGATTTCCAGCTTGGGTCACTGTCTGGGTGCAGTTTGCACATTCTCCTCATGTTTGCATGAGTTTCTTCTGGGTACTCCAGTTTCCTCCCACAGTCCAAAGATGTGTGGGTTAAGTTGATTGGTCATGTTAAAATTGCCCCTTAGTGTCCTGAGATAGTAGGTTAGTGGGATTAGTGGGTAAAGTATATGGGAATAGAGCCTGGGTGGGATTGTGGTCGGTGCCGACTCAATGGGCTGAACGGCCTCCTTCTGCATTACAGGGATTCTATGATTAGTGAATTATGAAGCAAATGTCCTTCCAACAGTGTAATAACTGATAATGACTTGAAACAACCTCTCTGGCTCTGAGAAACAACTTCTACAAACATAAAGAGCCAAATTCTTTGACCTTGCTTGCAATTGGGATTCCTCAATGTTGATGTGATGAATGGAGATTTGGTTGAGCACCAAATTCTCCATTCTGGCTGGAAGTGCTAGTGGGAAATGAATGACAGGAGAATTCTGGCCAAAGTATCATTCCCTCAGAAGAAAAGTAATGCTCATGGTTTTTTAAAAACCCAAATCAGAATTTTTGTTTTGTTTGGCTTTTTATCTTCTCTCTTAATGTCAGCTATATTTTCCAATCTTCATTTCACATCTTCTATATGATTTAAGCATAATTTTTGTTTCCTTTTCTTGATTCCCTTGTTTAGACTTTGCACGTCTCAGTGAGGAACCTACAACTTGAATGTTTGATGAGGCCTGTTATTGCTTTTCTTTTTTAAAGATGCCACATAGAGGGCATCACATTGAAGCAAGCAGTAGAGCACTGGAAGTCTCCGCTAACAAGTCATGAACAAATCCATGGATAATTGTATATGATGTGATTGACAAAAGCCTCTCACTTCCCACTGAGAGGAAAATCCAGGTCATTGGCTTGCAGACATTTTTGGGGAATTTTAACCTAAGAATATAAATGGGTTTAGGGTGGATTGGGGGTTTAAAGTGTAAAAGAATCTGTTTTCTTAACCAAAGTCTCTAGAAGAAGTAGTGGGTTAATGGTATTGTCACTAGGCAGGTATTCCAGAGTCTCAAGGGGATTCTCTGAGATCTTCAGTACAAATCTCACCATGGCAGATGGTGAAATTTGAATTCAATAAAAATCTGGAATCAAAAGTCTACTGAAGATTATGAAACCATTGTCAATTGTCATAAAAAAATGTTTTACTAAGCTCTTCAGAGAAGGAAATCTGCAATCCTTACATTGTCTGGCCTATGCATGCCTCCAGATCCAAGCAACATGGTTGACGCTTAGCTGCCCTTTGAAACATGGCAAACCACTCAGTCCGAAGACAATTCGGGATGGGCAGTAATAGTTAGCCCAAAAAACAACACGCCCACTCCATGAACAAATAAAAAATAAATAAATAATCTGCCCTCTTCCAGCTTTTATTGAGGGCAGGAGATTGAGTGCATGGGTTATCGCCCACTCAATACAGGTGGGTTAGAATCTTTGTGGGAATGAAACCATAAGCCTCATTTTCATTCCGTAAAGTCCAACTCTGGTCTGCTAAGTTGAAGAATAAAATGTATTTATTAGTCACAAGTCGGCTTACATTAACACTGCAAGTAGGCTTACATTAACACTGCAATGAAGTTACTGTGAAAATCCTCAAGTCACTGTATTCTAGCACCACTTCAGATACACCGAGGGAGAATTTAGCATGGCTAATGCATCTAACCAGCGCAACTTTGGACTGTGGAAGGAAATTGGAACACCCAAAGGAAATCCAAGCAGACACGGGGAAACATGCAAACTCCACACAGACGGTGACCAAAGCAGGTCTCAAACCTGGTCCTTGGCCCTGTCAGGCAGCAGTGCTAGCCGCTGTTCCACCATGCACAAATATTTACTGAGCACTGGGAAGATGTAGCTTCATTGAGGTGGGAATTTGTGAATTCTACAGCCTCTGGATCAAAATGCTGCCTGGGGGACCCCTACCAGGACAGCCGTTTCATTTATAATCTCATCTAGGCTCTGATCCCATCATGTGGTCCTATCACCCCCTTCATTATATTCTATTCCAAGAGTTAGCTGGTGAAGGATAAACCTGGAGTCATATTTTTACATTTATTTACAAAATTGCACATTACCAGCATGCACTGACTAATGCAACATCCACAATTTTAGTCTGTGTCCCTCTATTCAAATGAGTTAGTAATTAATTCCCTCACTTGGTATTCTCACCTAGCCCTATCTTCAGAGACCCTAAACCTTGCCCACCACAAGGCCCCCAACTACCTGGACTTCAATTCTCCTCCTGGCAGACACCCTCAGAGATTGACACCTCATCTGATCAATCCCCCTCAATTCCCAATTACTCTACCTCCCCCAGTAGTCCCCTCCTCTCCTCAATCAAGTCCCTTCCCATTTCAGTCAATCCTCTTACCCCCATCTCTAGCTAAATCTCCTCCAAAATCACATATCATCACAACTTGACATTTAGATGTTCTTATGGTTTTCAGCAACCAATTCCACTTCTTCTTTCTCTTTCTCCCTCTGCACTGTTTCCCCATTGTGGTCAATTCACTTAATGGTCAAATTTGTGTCCTCACAGTATAAACTGAGGAGAATAATGAGAGTCATGGCAGACATGATGAATTTCCTCACCTCCTGAGAAAGTAGAGGCGATTGTGGGCTTTCTTAACTGTAGCGTCAGCGTGGAGAGACAGTCGGTGAGGAGAATGATGCACCTCAGAATTTGATCCTTCACAGCGCATGGATAGATGTTCCACTCACCCAAAAAGTTTCCAGAAGTTTACCTAAGGAACCATTAGCAACATGTGTCATAAAGATTGTGGTGAATTTTTAACTGAATCCATTGCATTTTAAAAATTGAGTTAGGAATTTGAAACATTTTTCAATTTAGTCACATTCTACATGTATTCATAATTTATTATAGCTTAATGCGTTAAAAGATGCATAAATATTAATTATATTAGCACTCAATATTTATTACAGGAAAATATTAACATTTCTCACTTTTCATATTACAACAATATTATTCTAGTGAAGTCAGGGGGAGGCAATTAAACCTCAGCAGTTCCACTAGACATTGTGACATTTACACAAGTTCTGATGTGAGCAAAATCAATAAGATCTTTGCAAAAGTTTCCATCAGGTGTAATTATTGACATGTGGACTAGTTGAACTTATTTTAATCATTGTTCGTTGTTTACATTGCATTAATGTCATAAAATGTTCTGAACTTTCTATGTAAAACTGGGAAAAAAAGATGGTATGTCTCTGTGACAAACGAAAGGGAGTCGGTGTCAGCCATATGTTTCTAAAGTATGACCAGCTGCTGTTGAAGGAGGAAAAGGAAAGTGAGAAAACAAAAATGAAAGGGAGAATCAAGAAAAAAATGAAAGGAACACACACTGAAAAATGATGGTGCATTTTGCCAGCCCCCATAGAGACGAGACTGGAGTTGAGTGACCTGGTAATGTTGGCAGGAGGCTGTGTCAGCATGACTCTGAACACGTTTTTGCTTTTGGGCTACTTCCCCAGGGCAAATTGAGAGCCAAGTCACACATGGAGACATAGAGCCAACTAGCTGATTAAGGCACCACCCAGGGTCATCTTGCCATGGTGCTGTTTCTCACTGTCAGTCGGGTCCCCTACTTTATCAGAAAGCTCCTAGTCCAATTGTAGTGGCTTCTCAGCAACAGACCAGTTAGCCAACTGAGCCAAAGATTTCATGACCCAATGATGGGGCCATGGGGAGGATAAGCCACAACCAAATCTCAAACAATGACAAGACTGCGTACAGGAAAGAGATAGAGAATTTGGTGAACTGGTGCAATTACAATAATCTCTTCCTCAATGTCAGTAAAGCAAAAAAGATAATTATTGACTTCAGGAAGCATAGTGGAAGGCATGCCTCTGTTCTACATCAACGGGAATGAAATAGAAATGATCAAAAGTTTCTAAGTATCCAAGTCACTAACAAACTGTACTGGTCCTTCCGTGCTGATGCTATAGTTAAGGAAGTCCGCTATTGCCTCTACATTCTCAGGAGGTGAAGGAAATTCAGCATGCACACTATGATCTCATCAATTTTTACAGATGTACCATGGAAAACATCCTATCCGAATGCATCACAGCTTGGTGGAGTTCCTTCTCTGGCCAAAATTGCAAGAAACTACAAATTATGTAGTCCATCATGCAAACTGGCTTCCCATTCATTGGGTCCATCTACACTTCCTACTGTCTCTAAATATCAGTCAACATAATCAAGGACCCTGGATGTACTGTCTTCCACCTTCTTCTATCAGGAAAAAGATACAAAAGTCTGAGGACATGTACCAACCAACTCAAGAACAGCTTCTTCCCTCTGCCAGACTTTTGACTAGCCCTACCAAAGATTAAGCTAATCCTTCTCTACACACTGGCTTTGCTTGTAACATCATATTCTACACCTTTTCCTTTCCTTGTCCACTATATACGCTGTGAACAGTGTATTTTTTTCTGTATACTCTGCAAAAAACAATCTTTTTCACTTCACCCCATTACCCATGACTGTAATAAATCAAATCAAATCAAATCACATCTATAAGCAATCACATGAAGGAGTTCTTCTGACACCACAACTGCCCAACTAATTTGTGCCTTCTTTTGAGAACATCAATGCAGACAACCTCCATGTTGAGGCGCTCTCACATGCACTTGCCTCGACATTGTCCACATCACACTGGGAAAGCTAGTCTCATATTATTGCAGACACATCGATTGCCCCTTTAACCTTGGGAACACACTTACTATTCTTAATCGGGCAGTGAACATGGAGTTAGGAGGTTGCCTCCAGGAAATTTGCACCAATGGGCATACTGATGACTTGGACAGGCATACGGGAATGATGTTAAAATGCCAACAGACACAGGAAATTACAGCACAGGGAATACAGAAAACACCTATTACCCTATATTTTTAGGCTTTTAAACATTTCCAGAAATCTTCCACATCACTTATTTAATTTTTGTTCTTATTACATTCCCTTCACGAATGGTTGAAAATTCTTTGTTTGATTAGCTTTTATCACCAGACCCTTTCCACTCAAGGTCTTATCAGAAAAAAATGTATCAACTAGAGGTTTATTTCAGAATTCAAATTCAACTGTGGTGAGATTCAAACCTGGTAACCCAGAGCATTGCTTTAGATTTATAGTTTACCAGTTCAATGACTTATTCCACTGAGACTGTACAGTCAGGGGGCGATTCATGATCATATCCATCCAAATAAGTCTGAAACCTGAAAGGAGGATGCTAATACTGGGGCTGAATTAAAGAAGCGTGGCAAAGTGCACTCCTTGAACCTTCAGGTTTCTGACCCACTGCCCACCTTCCCGAATGTTGCCCCCAAAATGTGTGGGTTGAAAAGTTACAGTTCTGCCCCAATGGCACATGATAACGTAAAGAATAGAATCTCTACAGTGCAGAAGGAGACCATTCAGTCCATCAAGCCTGCACTGGCAAAGTCCCACCCAGATCCTATCCCTCTAACCTTCGCGTATTTACCTGGCTGGTCCCTCTGTCACTGAGAGGCAATTTAGCACAACACAAGCTGTACATCTTTGAAATGTTGGAGGAAACCAGAGCACCCTGAGGAAACCCACATGGACATGGGGAGAATGTGCAAACTCCACCCAGACAGAAGCTAGAGTCAAACCCAGGTCCCTGGCACTGTGAGGCAGCAATGCCTCCTAAAATCTCTGTGCCACCCTAAAATCTCACAAAATATGGGCTGTTTTCAGGGCTGCCTGTTAACCTTATTGAAATAAAGTCACATTTGTCACACAGTTGTATGTTCTCTGTGGAAAGTCAGATGATAAAGTGGCTTTTCCATTTTGAAATAATGTTAAGAATGACAACTGCTTCATTTGCTTTAAATTGCTATTGGTGTGCTTTTGCAAAGATAGATTCTACGAAGAGAAAGCTTCAATTTTTGTGTGCAGTTATTTTTGTGTTGGAGTGGCAGGGGGGGAGGGGGGAATCGCTGCAATGGACATAACCATTGAAAAAATAAACTGCAAAGGGAACTTTTGATTGCCTATTTTGTGAATAGAAGAGACTGATGCAAAGAAACATCGCAGACAGTGGAATTGATTGATGGACTGCAAGAACTGAAATGTGGATATTATGAGCCATCTTACATGCAGAGAATTACCAATATGCTTTCACTATAGCCGGAGTGATGGTGCAATCAATTATTTCAAGGAATGTGACTTTGCAAGTTCTGTTGTCTTGGGAAATTTAATTCTGCATACTTCTGAACATTGGAGGATTGCTATTATTTGAAGTGAAGCCCCGAAAGGGCTGAGATTCCGATAAATGTGAAACTCCTTCTGTAATTTACAGTCTCTCTCACTGACAGAGGTCCTTGTGCAGAATAGCATTTAATCAACTCTTAAGCGTAGGTGAAAGACGTGCTGCCAAGATGGAATGCGTGAACAGAATATTAAAAACAAACATCTAGTCTATGGGCCTTTTTTTTCATTGCTGTGAGAATAGAAGGCTGAATGGGAAATTGCTATGCTGAAGTATTATTTATCGATCAGACTTCAAGGACTATTATAAGCATTTTGGGAGGGAGATTGTCCATCATTTATATTTCAGTAGCATGAAACAGAAAGGAAAGTGTAAAAAAAAAATCCTCTTCATAAAAATTTCCTCATTGTTAGTTTTGTGCCTTTATTTGATTTTTTTGATTTGATTTGTTTTATTATTGTCACATGTATTAGTATGCAGTGAAAAGAATCGTTTCTTGCATGTTATACAGACAAAGCAAACCGAACACAGGGAAAGAAAGGAGAGGGTGCAGAATATAGAGAGTGATTCTTCCAAAGAAATATCAAGTGCGAATTCAAGTAACTCACGCTGTTTTTTTAAAGAAGGATTTTCAAAATGAATCTCTGACACTCTGAGCATTGCCGAGTCCCTAGCAAGACTCATGTTGAAGGTCTATGGGCATGGCTGGGAGAAACCAGCAGCATAGTGCTGAGCGGACCACTGCGCGTGTACTGATCGGACCACTGCGCGTGTACTGATCAGTCAGAGTGGATTTTAGTGCATGCACAGTAGACCTGCAGTGTTCGGCTCTCGATCACCAGCCTGCAAAGTAATCCTGCATCTCTGTCCCTCTGATACCACCACTCCCAGATCTCTGCGGACCAGCACAGGTGTTCCCACCCAGCCTGCCTCAATCGCCCTGACATTTGCCCCTCCCTCAACAGCCTCGACACATGTCTCCCCACATCACTTGGATGTTATCGTTATGATTGGTATATCTGTCCTCTTGCCTGCTAACCCATGTGCAACTGTTACATCTTAGTTGTTCCTTGAGTTCTGGCCAATTAACATAGTACAGAATGTTACTTTCTTCAGTGATGTGGAGATGCCGGCATCCTTCAGTACCTTCTGCAGAGGTGATTACTCTAAAAAAACTTAGCCCCGGAGACATGCAGAAGGCATGGTGTCTCACAGACAGTCCACTAAACTGCTTCTCTGATGTGTCCCAGTCCGTTGCACTGGGAGAATCAGCACTGTAGTGTTACAATCATAGCTAGGATGTAGAGGAGTATCAACTTAATATAAGGTAGGTTGTTTCAAAAATCTGATGGTAGCAAGAAAGAAGCTGTTCTTCTTTTGGTACATGGCCCTAGACTTTTGTATAAAGGAGATAATAAATATTAACCATTCAAACAATATACATTCAGGAACATAGATTTCTGGATGCAATGAAATCTGTTATTTGCAACAAACTGTCTGCTGCTTCAACTTTTTCTTCCCCTTTAAGTACAAGTGATGTACTGATGAAGATTAATTATATATTGTGTCATCTGTTTTCCAAGTAAATGGAAGTGTTGTATCTTTTCTCTTTGGCAATGCTAATCTTTAATTAAGATATTTGTGTTTAATGAATAAGCCTACGTGTAATAGTTAAGAAAAGGTTTTTGAAATAATCACTTCTTATACTGCTAATTGCCCCGTGATTAATATATCACAAATTGGTTTTTAAATGATTAACAAATTTCTTGGCAACAAGTGATTACCATCAGGATAAGCAGAACTAATGCACATGTAATTTGGTCTTCTTAGGATGGGATTGAGTTGTTTTAATGGAACAATATGAGAGAGGTATGCACTGTATAAAACTCCAATAATCTGCCTATTACTTCTGTTCTCTTCATTGGATTAAAGAGGAAAAAGTAAGTTGTTTCCTAACATTAGCTCTTCATACAGTGATTAGTACAAATACTTGAAAGTATATTAGCTGGCAATGCTTCATGCGAGGGATAAGACCTCACGTTGTGTATTTTTAGATATGATATATCAAAATATGCTCCTTGTTGTTTCTAAAATTGTAAAACTGAACAAAGAAGCAAAAATGGCTGAATCTATGTCTGTTTGTGATCCTTGGACATAAGAACCTAATTAGCAAAAGGCGCTAATAGGGAAACTCGCACTTCATTATCCCTGAAGAGCCATTAATGCCCCCTTATAGGCAGCACAGACCAAATTCAAAGAGAGCTATATAGAGCTCATAACCAAGGCTGGCCAACAGGAATCTGCTCGTCTGCAAAGACAAAGGGCCTTGCAAACTTCCTTTCCATTATTACTATCATCACCCTCAGGAACTGAGACAAGGGATACATGCCTTTTGTCAAAGACAATGTGATGAGGTGGGACTCATGATGTGGGTTTTTGGTTGCTTAGAAAAGGTAACATAATCTTGCTATACTGCAAAGCTTCAGAATGCCATATTACCAGCCTATTAGCAATCTTCACAGACAAGGAGTTCTGGCCTAGGTTTGACACCTGACCCCGTCAACACCATTGCTGCTGGTATTTCTGCATCTGATTCATCGCTGCAAAGTCAACACCAAGAAAATGAATTATGCAGTATCGGTCTTTCAGTCCACCGATATCCATGAAGGAATATCTCATTGGACTTCAATTCTAGACTCAAGAGCCCATGTAAAACAAAGTATATTTCCTCTGCATGGTCTGTACTGTAAATTCTTTTCTTTTTAAACTCTCTTTTATGATGTGAATTCCAAGGAGGCAACATTGTAACTCTGCTTTCATATTTTATATTTGTGCAAATAAACAAACACCTTGAGCTTATCCTATCTGGAGTTTGTGATAGGATTATTAATATAAGTTGAATTACCTCCAGGAGGTTTGGGGTAACATGGCCATTTATAAAGGAGTTTATGGAATTTAAAGTTTATGAATTATTGTCACAAATAGGCTTACATTAATGTTGCAATGGAGTTATTGTAAAAATTTCCCACTCACCACACTTCAGCACCTGTTTGTATACACTGAGGGAGAATTTTAGCATGGTCAATACACCTAATAAGCATGTCTTTTGGATTGTGGGAAGAAATCAGAGCACATGGAAAAGAGCCACATAGACATGGGGATAATAGGAAGGCTCCACACAGACAGTGACTTAAGCTGGGAATCAAACCTGATCCCTGACATTGTGAGGCAGCAGTGTCAACCACTGCCACTGTGTTGCCAGTGGATGAGTTTTGAGAACAGAATTTGTGCTGTTTAAATTAACCCTATTCCTGTTTGTAACAGTGAAGAAGAAAACTTGTTTTATATCTTAGGTCAAATTGATATTTTGCCTATTAGACACAATCTGGCTGATACAGATTGTATCAAACACATCTGATGGCTGAACATGTCTACCTTACTGCACAACATGATGCCAAAATATCCCAGGTTCAATTTCTGACCTGTGCTGAGTTGATGTCGGATGTTAAGACTTGGAAACTCTGCTTGGGCATTCTTGCAGCTTTCATCACGTGACCTCTTACCACCAACCTTCCCTCTGATCAAAAGTCTTCAACCCTCATCGACCCAAAATCCCCCCACCACACCATTCTCAATATCATTGTACCCAATTAGCAAAAGTGTACAAATAAAATCAAAAATAAACTCAATGAGTGGAATTTTTACACTGGAGTGCTATTCCTGTCAGTGGAACAGGAGGTGGATGCCATTTCTGCTCTCTTGCTTTTTGCTGGTTCCCATACAATTCCAATTTAAAATTTGAAGTGCTGGCAGCATGTATGGGAGAAATGTGTGATCACGTGGAGGGGATGCTCTTCAGTATTGAGACCCACTTCCGACAAAAAAATGTAGCAGACGTGGGCAGGCTACAGAAGAGCCTCCTGGACACACAGGGACTCTCTGTATCATGGCTACAACTTTCATTCCCAACTCCATCATCACTAACATAAGACACAAGAGAGCAAAATGACAAATTTAACTTGTAAATATTTCACATTACATTAATTTCATTTTATTCATGTGTACATTATTGTTATTTGTTGAGATAAACTAACTGCTGAGTTTATCATTAAATTGAACTCACCATCAGGAATGCAGAGTTTCAGCTACCACCTAATTACAACTATTGAATCCCTACAGTGCAGAAGGAGGCCATTTGGCCCATTGAGCCTGCACCAAAAAGAATCACATCCAAGCCTTTTCTCCATAACCCCATGTATTACCCACTGGTTTCCCTACATTACATCGCTCAATCTGCTGTGTTTCCTGCTCTGGCAGGCCTCATCAAATCTCTCCCCATGTTTTTGAATGCACATCAACGTGACAGTTGTGGAGGGTTGGCAACTCCTGAAAAAATAGCAGAAACACTCCCATTGTCTTTGTGTGCTCCTGTTTTAGGAAGCAGAAACTCTCCATTTTATTACCTTGGGATAATTCCTGTAAGAACAAGGTCACCAATGTCTGCTTAAACTGACACTCTCTAAAAACAAACTCTACATTAAAAAAGTGAGATATCCAACTAAATTATATCGTAACATTTTAAGAAGCACTCTGAATTAGTAAATTCAGAACTATGAATGTTCTTTACTGGACCAAACCCTTTCACACTGAAGACACAGGACACAATCTGACTTCAGATTCAAAGTACGAGCGATATTCATAGACTGGGGTTTGTGTTGACTGAGAAACCAGTACTGCGTTTTCTTTTCCTTAGTGATATTGGATTTGATTTAGCATTGCAACCACCCCTGCTTCTAAAAGGAATGGATAATAGTACATACACATTCACTTGGCCACTCATGGTATGGTTATCTCAGAACGTCTGGTTCCACTGTTCACGTACTCTAACATCAGTTTTGTTATTGTACCTGTTGATCCACCAGAAGGAAGTTTTAGTTGTATGTAATAAAATTACTCCAACTTATAAATCAAAGAAAAAGATTTACTGAAGTTACTTCAATATTTGAGGACTCAACCTGAGCCATCCCAAGCTCCCACAAACCCCAGTAGCTCTTTATTTATACTGAGTCAGCTGGTCAGCTGACCACCACATCATTTCATCATTGGTTACATAGTTTACTGGGTCAACTGCTACCATTGGTCACATAACAGTGGATCCAATGTTATCATTAATTGCATTCTAATAGCACGTTTTTCCCAATGTTATATCTTAGCATGTTGTTGCTGCTGATTAAGTGCTGATCATTACCTCAGCAAATCCTTCAAAGTGATGGAACAAATTTTCTTGTACAATCACTATTTTGAAAATAAGGAATTAAAATTCCTACAGTGCAGAAGTAAACAATTTGGCCCATCGAGACTGCATCAACTGTCCAAAAGAGCATTTTATCCAGGCCCAACCTCCTGCCTTATCATCATAGCACCATGCATTTACCATGGTTAATCCACCTAACCTGTACATCTTAAGACATTAAGGTGCCATTTAACATGGCCAACCCACCTAACCTGCACACCTTTGGAGTGTGGGAGGAAACTGGAATACTCAGAGGAAACCTACGCAGATATGGAGAGAACATGCAAAGTTCACACAGCCAGTCACCCAAGGCTGGAATTGAACCTGAGCTCCCTGGTCTAATGCATGTTTCAGAAGTGTCCCTAATTTAGATTTCACTACATTTCAAAAATTTATTTTATATATGCCTAACGTCACGATTGATATTTTTCAGTGAGATAGCTTTCTAGTTTAAGAAATTTAATTGTAAATGTTATGTTCAATGGGAAAGAAAATCCTGATAATTGTCCCAAGGTTAGCAAACTGTACACTCTTTGGATAACTAAAATGCAAAAGAAAATGTGTGCTTACTGAATAATGTCACCCTGAAGAAGAAATAGTCATAAAATGGCAGGTAAGCTTTCTGCAGTTATTCCAGAAAGGGACAAAATATTCATGTGGTTTCCCAGAATTAAGGAAAGCTTTGGAATTAAAAAGGTGGTTAATTGGCAATTTGACTTTAGAATAAACTGTGTGTATCACATTGCCATGGAGATAGGTGAAGCTTAGTGAGATTCACTGCTTTGAGTTTATCTCTGAATTCAATTAGGGCATAACCAGCAGGCATTGTTGATGTTTGGAAAAGCAGTTATGGGGCTGTGTCAGCTTTAAATCTTTGTTAGTTTGTAGCACTTGAAAGTCGTGAGGTAAAGCCAGACCCTGAACCCAAAGTAGGGCAAACGCTGCATCTATCATCCATAATGCAGCTTATGATTGGGAACTGGAATTCAGTAGAAATCAAAGTTGGCAAGAGGAAGATTTGTTATCTGCAGCAAACCTCTCAGTGTATGGCAGTTGACTTTGTTGCTGTTGGAGTTCCAGAAGTGGAAGCCAAGGGTGTCGGCTGAGATTTTAAGCTGCTGTATAGGAAAGGCCATGCGGGATATTATAGCCTCGCTCATCCCAAGACTGTAAAATTCTGTCTTAAGGTCAATGGATCTTTCCACTGTCCACCTCTTGCCTGCTCCGATTCCCATGGTCAGTGTGGGGGAGGGGGGGCAATTTTGGCCACAGACTCCAGAATTGTAAAGGTTTAAAGACACATTTTAGTTTAACTTCACCAAAAGTTAATGGAAGTACTCTCATGGAATCTTGTAACTTGATGAACAGTGGGAGCACTGAAAAGAAATCAGAATGAATTACAGACAGCAATGATACTCCTTTTGGGTTGTTTACAGGAAAAGTGAATGAACCTTCAAGATTTTATAATACCAGGGGAAATCTTGGAGGGAAGATGGCATGTTAAATCAGTGTGGCTTGTTTAATTTCTCTTTATACAGTAAAATTTGTTTTTGTTTAAAGCACATGAAATCTTGTGGGGTCAGCTAATTGCCAGGAGTTTGGATTTCTTCTTTAAACATTAACAGTCCTTACAGGATTGTAACAATACAAACGACAAAGTTGTATGATTTATTTTATAGCCTTTTTTTTAATTGGTGTGGGAACTGGATAATAAGATGAATAACTCTGAAACAATGAAATATATCTCTCCCCTGAAAAATAGATACTTAGCTTAGAGACATGGAAAGGTTTTGTGGTTGCATATTGGGACCACAGAGAGTTGGAAGTTAGAACAAACTAGCTGCTGAGCAGCGAAGGGAGATGTCTTTATATCCCTAGCTATTTTCAATGGAATGGGGAAAGGGCCAGGAATCCCACTCTGCTTTTTCAGAAGCTGTTCAGACCATTGTGGAAGTAGATGTATCAGAACTTCTGCAATTAATTTTCAGTGAGGCAAAAGTATTTTGGAAGACTTCATGAATCAAATCTGCAAAGTAGAGAAGTCAACCATGGATTGAGGATACAAATTGTGTGAACGATAAGTAAAAATGGTATTGCTTCCTTCACAGTTCATCATGAAATGCTGTAACCTGAGTTAAGTCTATATATGCTAAAGTGAGTGCTGACAGTGCTGTGATTGGAAAGGATAAGTGACCATTAAATAACGTGGTGGAGATGCCGATGTTGGACTCAGGTGGGTACAGTGAGAAGTCTCACAACACCAGGTTAAAGTCCAACAGATTTATTTGGAATCAAGGGCTTTCAGAGCGTTGCTTCTTCATCAGGCAACCACTCACCTGATGAAGGACAGTGTTCTGAAAGCTCATGATTCCTGTTGGTCTTTAACTGGTGTTGTGAGATTTCTTACCGTATTAAATAATGTGTTTGTTCGGCTTTCACATTTAATAAACAGCAAGCTTTCAAATAAAAGAACAGCATTGTAAAAGTGGGAGAGTCTTCAGGTACATGATAATTTATCCACAGCATAAAGTACTATTTTGCTTGGTACTCTGTTTAAATGCAAATCCCGTGTGAAATTAACAGCTAAATTTTCGAACTCTCCATATGGCTTTGCGGAAAACATGTTTGATTTTTAGACTTGTGTAAGAGTTTTTGGCTGCCTTCAAAGAAACTTGTGGATTTTGCACTGCAGGGTTCTCCTTACACATCCATCAAGGGGAACATGAGTTTGATGGCTTGGCTGCCTTTCAAAACATTCGTGGATTCTGCACTTCATGATTTATTTATTTCAGGGAATATTTCTGTGTTTTGTCACCTCATCCTCCCTATTGTTCTGAGGATTTTATCAGAATGCATCCTGTAGATTGCACCTGCACTGTGTTCAGTTTACCCCTTTAGCATAGTCACCAGATTCTCTATGGATGGAGCTTGGCACATTGAAGAGTAGATGATAACAGAACTCATGGGTACTTCCACAGTCCGGGTCAGAACATGAAACCTTGCCACATCTTCTTTGATGTCTCACCAGATATCCAGCATCTGCTATCTTACAGATTTTGTAGGAGGCTAAGGAAATTTGGCACGTTTGCTATGGCTCTCACCAACTTTGACAGATGTTCCATAGAATGTATTCTTTCTTGTTGTATCACAGTTTGGTATGGCTCCTGCTCCATCCAACACCACAAGAAACTACAAAGGATCATGAATGAAGCCCTGTCCATTACTCAAACCATTGACACTGTCTACACTTGTCACTGCCTTGGAAAAGCAGCCAGCATAATCAAAGAGCCCACGTACCCCCCGACATACTCTTGTCCATTTTCTTTGGTCTAGAAAGATACAAAAAATTGAGGACACGTAGCAAACAATTCAAGAACAGCTCCTTCCCTGCTGCCATCAGACAATTGAATGGACTTACCTCATATTAAATTGATTTATCTCTACAAGTTAGCTATGACTGTAACACTACATGCTGCACCCCCTCCTTTCCTTCCCTATGAACAGTATGCTTTACCTGCGTAGCATGCAAAAACAATACCTTTCACTGTATGTTAATACATGTGGCAATAATAAATCAAATCAAATCAAAATGACTCCAAGGGCATATCGTCTGACCCAAAATCAGTCTCTGGATTACTGTGGGCATTCATGAGGCCTTCTCCACCATACTCTCTGGCAGCTGCACCTGTGATTATGAAGTCTCCTCACTAATGTGCTGTGACCTCTGTCTGATGTGCTGAACCCTACCAAAGTGCCAGTGTCTGTTGTAGTGCTGGATGCAGAGAGAGAATGTGATGCTGCATCTTCTGAGGATCCCTTTCCCTCATAGAAGGGCAGCCGCTGCACTGATAGCCTGCATTGAAAAGCCTTCTCATACACCAGAGAGAGATCAGTAAGGATTTAATTGGGTATCATATTGCTTGATGTCTCACCCTAATCAGATGACTCACATCAAATTTTTCACAGCCAGAAATGCATAAATAAACTGCACAAAGACTATGAAACCTTGCAGAATGACATACAACTTCTGATCTTGAAGATTGCTAAGTTTCCAAAGTGCAAAATCTGTTCATCAGACAAATTTTCTAACCATCTTTAGACCAACATGAACTTTCTCCTCTTATCATCCAGTCTGATACTTTTGCCATCTCACTAGAACTAATGCTAATTTTCTGATTGTCTTGGGTTCCGGCAGGACCAGCACTTGCTTGTCCTAAGGAGCCAGAAATTCCACGTGGAGTATACACTGCCTGTACAGCTCATTCACAGACCTTGTGGGCTTTACTCCCCTGAAAAGATTTGACACAAAAATTCCATCAACCACCTCAAATTGTCTCATATTACATTGCAATCCCATTATCAGAAAAGCATATGTTATGCTCAGGAGCCATAACATCATCCATTCAACCACCTGCTGTTTGACTTGATCATTGCTTGGATTGCACAATGATTTGATTTGATTTCATTTGATTTATTATTATGGCATGTATTAACACAAAGTGAAAAGTATTGTTTCTTGCACACTATACAGACAAAAGATATCGTTCATAAAGAATGTGATGTTACAGTTATAGTTAAGGTGTAGAGAAAGATCAAATTAATGGAACATAAGTCCATTCAAAAGCCTGACATCAGTAGGGAAGAAGCTGCTCTTGAGTCGGTTAGTATTTAACCCCAGACTTTTGTATCCTTTTCTCAATGGAAAAAAGTGGAAGAGAGAATATCCAGGGTGCATGAAGTCCTTAATTATGCTGGCTGCGTTGCTGAGGCAGTGGGAATTGTAGACAATGGATGGTTGGTTTGCGTAATGGATTAGGTAAATTCATGAACTTTTGTAGTTCCTTGTGTGGCATGGTCTTGGACAGCCGTGCTCCTGGGAACATACGACATTAGTGAGCAGCTAATTTTGAATAACTGCTGCATTTGCTTGCTAGACCTGCATCAAGTGCACATATATTGCCCTTACTGGTGCCGTCTCCATCCTTGTCAAACTGATGAGACCACTGAAGCTTTGTGGAACTGGGACCAGGTCCATTTCACAACGCCCATGCTGCATATCTCCTTCACGACAAAAACTGAAAATGCTGGAAAATCTCAGCAAGTTTGACAGTATCTATGGAGAAACAACAGAGGCATCATTTTAAATCAGGATGACCCTTCTTCAGAGCTCTGATGAATGATCATTCAGACTCATAAATGTCGGCTCTGTTCTCTCTCCACAGATGCTGCCAAATCTGTTGAGTTTCTCTAAAATGTTTTGCTTTTTTTTCAGATTCCAGCATTCGCAGTATTTTGCTTTTATCTGCTCATGCAAACTCCGCATGAGTTTGCCAGGGCTTCCTCTTCTTCCCAGTACTCGGGATTAGATCTTCACATCTCCCCTTGCCTGCACAGACGAAGACACCAAGAACAGCCTCACTGAAGTGGGGGCAGTTGTGCTCTTTTTTGAGAGCCTCTACTTATTCTCTGATGGTGCAGACATCTGAGGATGGAAATATTTTATTCATGTTAACCTCTTAATGTTTGAAGGTGGTAGACTTTCTGATTTATGAAAACCTGCTACCTCTGAAGTTTCAGATGGTTGCCAACCATAATGTCAAATTAAACTATACTAACGTGGATAGACTACAAGTCAGCTTCCTTTATTACACAGTTTCTGCTCTCCAAGAATCATATGATGGTCACCTGTCACTGTTCCATGCCAGCAGGTCTTTAAAGAGCGGATGTAACCTTGTTCTAGAACATGACTTGCTGCCTCTTAGACTGGACATCCCGCCTTCCGAAACACATTGAGTGAGGTGAAGATCTATAACCCACCCTTGCTGCTACTTGACAACAATCAGCATTTTATTAGATGTACTCTAACTGTGGCTCGGAACCCACTGTGGGTCCATAATATTCAGTCCCTGTCTCTGCTTTATAAGTCAAATTTCAGATCTTCTTCATTCATATTCACCTGTTACTTGTCATTTATGCTCATAGTCATTCACCCTGATTATAAAGATTAAATGACCTCTGATCTTACAGAGCACTCAAGGCACACTGATCCACTCTACATACTAATTAACCTTGATTTTCAGCAAATGTAATGCAAAATATGAATTAGGAGCTGGAATAGGTCTCTTGGCCCTTCAAGCCTGCTCCATCATTTGATAAGATCACAGCTGATCTCATTGTAACCCCCCACTTACTCTCATAACCTTAAACCCCTTTGTTTATCAAGAATCCATCTAACTTGTCCTTAAAAGCATAAATAGAATCCACTTCCACTGCTTTTTCAGGAAGAGAACTCCAAAGATTCACAACACTTGAGAGAAAAAAATTCTTCTCATCTTTGTCTTCAATCAGTGACCCCTTATTTTGGACAGAGATCTCTGGTTCTAAATCCTCCACAAGAGGGAACATTTTCCTCATAGTTGCTATGTTAATACCCCTCAGGGTCTTATGGATGGAAGTTTCCAGCTGTTGATGCCAGTGGGATTCTCTGGTCCCATTGCAATGAAAAGTGAATTGGCTGAGTACCAAATTCTCTATCCTTGCTGCAGCAACGATGCAGTGTATTCAGTCAGTAAGATTGTTCTCTATACATTTAAATCAAATCAAATCTTACTCTTCTAAACTCCTGAGATATAAACCTAACCTGGCAATCTTTCCTTCAAATACAACCCGGCCTTTCCAGGTATTAGCCTGTAAATATCTGAAATTATTTTAATGCAATTACATCCTTTCTTGAATAAGGAGACCAATACTGTACACAGCCTCACCAGCGTCCTGAAGCGTACCCTTCCTACTTTTATATTCAATCCCCTTCACAATAAACTACTGCTTACTAGCCTTTTGTGATTCATGCACTAGGACATCCAGATCCTTCTGTATCTCAGGGCCCTTCAATATCTTGCCATTGAGAAAATATGCTTCTTTTTTATTCCCACATTTCACTCCATTTGCCAGATCTTTGCCAGCCCACTTTATCTATGTTCCTTTTTAGACTCGTTGGCTAGAATTCTCCCATCCTGTCCACCACTGGAATTCGAGCAGATGGAAAGGGTGACAATGTAAAGGTCCATTGAAGTCAGGTAGGAACCTTTGGTTTCCAGGTGAGTGTGGCCAGAAAATCCCACATTTTGTGTTCTCCTCCTAACTTACTTTCCTACCTATCTTTGTTTCATCAGCAAATCTAGCAACCATACCTTCAATCCCTTCATCCAAATAATTTATATCAATCATACAGCTTTGACGTATGGTTGTTTAAAATGTTTAGCTTCATTTTATAACAGTAGGCATCAGAAGGGCAGTTTCCCATTGATGTATAATGATTCTTGTTTATCATTGAAAAAGTGACAGACTGTGGCTTTTAGCAGGCTACATTACTTTAAGAAAGTCTATTTTGATCTTGCAAAACATCCTCATACATTTGATCAAGCTTCAGTATTACTGGCTGCAGTAAACAACATTTTCTATCTCATCTAAATTGGTTCAGGTTAAATAGCCTCTGTAAATCTCAACCATATGCTCTGAAGTTATTTGAAAATGTTAGTTTTTTTTACACTCGTGGAAATGGTCTGGGTCAATAGATAGAATTTACTTGATATAGGGTGATGCCAACAGCACAGGTTCAATTTCTGTATTTACCGAGATTATTCATGAAGGCTCACTTTCTCAAACTTGCCTCTCAGGTTAAAATCACCATCAATCAGCTCTCCTCTTCATTGCAGCCTATGGTCATCTGGGACTACAGTGACTATACCTTTTCCATTTTTAATCAGTAAATAACCATTGAAAGTGGAACTTCACATCTGTGCTCATCCTAAAACCATAAAATCCTGCCTGAGATCAACAGCCCTTTCCATGTTCCACCCCTTGCCTGCTCCAATTCCTGAGGTTGGGTGGGACGGACGGTAAAATTCCGGCCTACATTCTGGTCTGGAAATGTTGCATCCCATCAGTGGGTACTGAAATAGCTAATTGGCACGTATGGAGTGTCAGGGAGAGATATACCTTTGGTGGGGGAACATGCCATATCTTTTCAGTGCAGTTTGTCCATCCTTTGTCCCCACCTGGCACTCAGCTCTCACCTATGGCTCCCTGTAGCTGTTTGTGTGTGACAGTGGCCACACCCTGGGCAACATCCTCGACAAGCTGGCTAAACCAGGTGAGAGTAGCCAACGGATTTCAATCCTCGGTGAGATAAGGAGATGTCTATCCCAGCATGTGAAGACAGTCCGGTGGATTGAGCGGAAAGATCAATGGAAAGTCCAACGGTCAAGAAGGTGGTCTCTGCAAGCATCGTGGAATGTGAAGAGCAGGACAAGATACAGAAGACGTCCTGGTCATCCACTGTGCCTAGTCACATCTCCAGCCATCTTGACCCTAGTCTTGCCACTGGATCTAGATGGGAATTGGGAAGACAGATTGAGGCTGACGCTGCACAACTCTCCCTCACTTTATTCCAAATCAAGCGCTAGTTTTGACACCATCACCATCAGTGTCCTATTCAACTCTTGAAGTCCTGTGGCAATGGGTGAGTGACAAAGCAGCAGGTGTGGATACACTGGGAGCTGTAGTCACAGACCTGCACACGGGCAGCTCAGGTCTAATGGTTGTTTTCTGCTAACCGAAGCAGCGGTGGAACTCAGCATCTACCTGGGCGACTGAGCAGTCTGCTTCAGGAACGCACTACTCACCTCCATACAACAAGGAAGGGGTTTGAAAAGGTGTCCTAAACATTGCCTGCTTCGCTACACCCTGGCCAGTTCACTGCAGCTGGCGGAGATCCCATCTTGTGGTTGAACAAACAAAATAAAACACAAGGTGACAATGCTCACCATTGGCACTTGGAACGTGTGCATGCTTTTGGATAACCCTACAGCAGATAGATCAGAGAGAAGAACAGCCTTAGTTGCCAGAGAGCTTGCAAAACACAACATTGGCATTGCAACCCTGAGCGAAACTTGTCTTGCCATCATAGGTCAGTTGACTGAAACTGGAAGTGGATACACTTTTCTCTGGAGCAGTCGCGGTAACGATGAGCGTTGTGATGCTGGAGTTGGATTCGCCGACAGGAGTCACCTTGTTTGGAAACTTGATAGTCTACCCAAGGGTGTAAATGACCAGCATATGACATTACCGCTTCCACTATAAAATGGAATTCAAGCCATCCTGATCAGTGCCTATGCCCCCACAATGAGCAACCCGGACGAGATGAAAGACAAGTTCTATGAAGAACCAGAAGCCCCACTATCAGCAGTGAGCAGTATCGAAAAGCTGATCTTGTTTGGCGACTTCAGTGCAAGAGTAGGGTGCAACTCTGCAATCTGGCAGGGAATCATTGGGAGGCATGAAGTGGGCAAGTGTAACAGTAATGGCCAACTCTTACTGAAGACTTATGCAGCACATAACCTCCTTCTCACCAACACAACCATCCATCTATCTAAGTATAACTTCTGGATGCACCCCTGCTCTAAGCATTGGCATCTATGTCACTGTCAGGAAAAAAGACAGGCAGGATGTCAGCGTGATCAAAGCCATGTGTAGTGCTGACTGCGGGACAGATCACAGGCTCATAGTCTCCAAAATGAGGCTCCGCATCAGACCCAAGAGGTCACCACAAGGAAGCAAGGTTATGAAAAGAATCAATATGGCCAAGCTAAAGAACCCCAGCATATCTTCAGCACTGGCTGAAGACTTAGAAATCAAACTCATTGACCTATATCTCACAGGCAGTGCTGAGGATGACTGGGAACGCTTCAAGAATGCTATCCATAAATCTGCGCTGAAGATGATTGGGCCCTCTACCCACAAGCAGCATGATTCGTTGGATGAGAATGATGACGAGATACCGGCTCTACTTGTTGAAAAGCACTGCCTTCATCGGGCCTGTCAGAATGACCCATCATCAGCTGCCAAGAAAAATGCTTTTACCAGTGCTTTCATGACAATTTAAAATAAACTGCATAAAATGCAGGATGCCTAGCTGAACGCCAAGGCAGATGAAATATAGAGACGTTAACAAAAACGACTTGAAATGGTTCTATGAAGCACTCAACACTCTCTATGGACTTCAATCTCTCATGAGTACAGATGCTACAACTCTCATTACAGAGAGGGCTCAGATCCTGCAGAGATGGGCTGAACACTTTGAAGCCATCCTCAACCAACCGTCATTTATTAATGATGAGGCAATAGACAGGATTCCCCAGGTCAATGTTAACAGCACCATGGATGACCCATCGGTAGTAGCTGAAGTCACAAATGCTGTCAGCCAGCTATCCAGTGGCAAAGCCCTAGGGGCAGAAGCCATACTTGCAGAGATCTATAAAGCTGCTGGTCCTGCACTTATCAAGAAGTTGTTCCAATCCTTTTGGAAGCAAGCATCCATTCCTCAGGAACTTAAAGATACTTCCATCATACACCTTTACAAGAGGAAGGGCAATCGGCATGTATGCGACAACCACCAAGGAATCTCGCTGCTCTTCATCACAAGAAAAACCCTCACAAGAGTCCTGCTAAATCATCTGGTCACTCATCTGGAGCTGTGCCTGTTTCCAGAGTCACAGTGTGGCTTCCGCAAAAGTCGTGGGACTACTGACATGATTTTTGTTGCATGCCAACTTCAGAAGTATCAGGAGCAGAATTGCGAGCTCTACACAACCTTTGTTGCCCTTGCGAAAGCCTTCAACATTGTCAGCCGACAAGACCTGTGGAGGATCATGTCAAAGTTCGGCTGCCCCCCCAAATTCACTCAGATGGTACGCCAGTTCCATGATGGCATGATGGCCAGAGTACCAGACAGTGGAGAATCCTCTGAGGCATTCACAGTCAACAATGGCATCAAACAGGGCTGTGTGCTCGCATCCACACTATTTAGCATGATGTTTACTGCCATGATGAATGATGCCTTCCAGGACAATGTTGCTGGAATCAGCCTCAAGTACAGAGCGAATGGGAAGCTCTTCAAACTGAGGAGAGTTCAAGCTATTACCAAAGTGCAAGAGACTATTTCCTCTTTGTCAATGACTGCACCCTGTATATTGGCTCACAGCCAGGAATGCAAGTCAGTATGGACAAATTCCCACAGCTTGTGACAACTTTAGACTCACCATCAACATTAAAAAGACCAAAGTCATGCACAGTCTGCTCCTCATGCACCATACACAGAACACATAATCACAAACTACAGGCAGTGGAGCACTTACCAAGTTCATTTATCTTGGCAGCACCCTCTCCAAAGCAGTGACTATTGACACAGAAGTTAACTGCAGAACAGCAAAAGCAAGTTGTGCTTTCGGTAGACTTTGCTCCACTGTAGGGGAATGTCGAGGAATCAGCCCAGCAACAAAACTGAAAATTTATAGTACTGCAGTACTCACTACCCTCCTGTATGCCTGTGCAATGTGGATTGTGTATCGAAGGCATGCAAAATAGCTCAATCATTTCCACATGACTTGTCTTCACGGATTATTACGCATCAGATGGCAAAACAAAGTACCAGACGCTGAAGTTGTCTCTAGAGTAAGTCTACATCAGTCCACACACTGCTGATGAGAGCGCAGACCCGGTGGGCAGGTCATGTCATTTGTATGTCAGACGAGCACATACCTAAGCAGCTCCTTTTTAGGGAACTCCCTGCTGGAAGATGCTCGCATGGAGGGCAGGAGAAACGTTTAAAAGACACACTTAAGGCCACCCTGCAGTCGCTTGACAGAGACACGACCACCTGGGAAATGCTGGCACAAAACCGCCCTACTTGGCGCTGCCTTGTCCACAAAGGGTGTCAAGCTCATGAAGCAAGGTGTATTGCTGAAGCACAACTTAAGCGCGAGTCCACAAGTCCAGAACCACTAATGCAACAACTACTGTGCCTACACAAGTCTCTCCAATACGTGCCAGGACATTCTGTGCCCGAATTAGCCTGATCAGTCAACTTCAGATACACTGCAAGCAGCCTCAAGATGACTAATGTATCGAGGTCCTTATCGATGACGACAGACGAACAACAATAAATAACTTGAAATCACAAGAACATCCCTCAATTGATAAAGACTGATGTTCTATTTTGCAAAAACAGTGTGAGTAGTAAATGTTTGGGGATCTAGTTTTATGGGAACTTTCTGTTAATAAAACTTTTACAAAGCTATTCTCATACATTAGTAAAATCATTCCATTCCAAGTAAGCAAACTATAAAACATTGGTTCCTGCATATAAAGTCTTTGTGAGTAACAATTTAATTTAGGGACTAAGCATGTAATTGCCTTTATTATTACTCACTTGGAGAATTATATGAACATTACAAAAACAATAATAGCACGGAGTTGTTGGCTGCATCAATCTGAAGTTCTCTTTGCTAATTACTGATAACATCTGAATGTCCCTATTCATTTGCACAGTGGAAAAGTAAGCTTATTTTTCCATGAATTATAAGGACAAATCTCTGTAGTGAAATAAAGATTTACACAGTGAGTTGCATTTTCTTTGATGTGCATGTTTCTTCAACAGCAACAATGTACTATTAAGGGAGGTAACATTTCGCAGCACATTGGGGATTTGTAGACATATGCAGTAAAATTGAAATAGTCTCATAGATAATATTAACAAGGTCCCACTGCAGTGAAATAGCTGAGTTACTTTCCATTTTTACTGTCATAAATTTTTGTTAAATGCTATGCTTTTGCAATATGCTAGCTAACATTTAAAAAAAACAAAATAGGTCAAAGCAATGACAGCACAATATAGACCAAAGCATTTTGTTCCAGTATCAGTTGCAAAAAATAACCTTGAAATAACTTACTCCTAGTGAAAAAAACAACCTTGTATTTTACTTAACACGACAGAGCCACAATATACTTTAATTATTATGATTTAGGACAGTCTTATAATTTGAAACAAATGATGGGAGCAAAGAAGATCATCTGACTCTTATCACTAATACATAAATCACTCATACCTAAACTGATAAATGCTGGGAAAGAGTTCATGAGAATAAAGGTATATTGTGGTCTTCTCATTAATAGTATCGTTTAATCCTCTTGAATGGTTATAGCTTTCCACCTTCCAGCTAATGGTTACATGTGTTATGTGTTCTATATTTAAGCATATAAATAGCTGCTGAAGAGAATTTTCACACAAACCTTATTATTGAAACGGTTATAAAAACTGTTTGGTTCAACCATGTCAGTTGCTGATAAATTCCACACTTTGTTTTGAGCTTTACAGTGCAGTGGTGATTCATTTGTAACCTTTTAAAATCTTAGGGTGGGTTTTTGAAGTCTGGGGTGGGATTTTCTGGTTCCACTCGTCCCAAGGTCAGAAATTCCCGCCCAGGGTCACCAGACCTTTGCATAATCTGCCAAATTTACCATCCCACCAGCTATGATTGCTGTGGTGGGCAGGTCAGGAAAATCCATATCTATTCTCCAGCAATCTAATATTATGGCGTAGGCATCAGTCACCTGCAAAGCATTTGTCCACAGAGGATTGAAAACGGCATGTGTTCAGTTTCTGGTTTCTGTTCCACTGCAAGTAGCTCCATATTGGGAGCATGATTTTCCTATTTTTTTCTCCTTTCCGTTGACATATATATATACATATATAACATATATATGCCTGATGAGGTGGTGGAGGCTTCCTCACTGAATATGTTCAAGAGTGGATTTTTAATCAATTGTCAATTGTCAATTTT
Organism: Sphyrna mokarran; assembly: GCA_024679065.1. Lineage (NCBI taxonomy): Eukaryota > Metazoa > Chordata > Chondrichthyes > Carcharhiniformes > Carcharhinidae > Sphyrna > Sphyrna mokarran. The sequence goes on from JAGIQG010000015.1 coordinate 43,710,341, forward strand.
AAAAATTGTCAATTTTTAATTGACAATGGAATTAAGGGTTACGGGGAGAAAGCGGGAAAGTGGTACTGAACCACTACAGATCAGCCATGATCTTATTGAGTGGCAGGGGCTGTATGGCCTACTCCTGCTCCTATTTGTTATGTTCTTATATTCTTATGTTCTATATACCCTCCATTTTTTCCACCTCACACTTGGTGTTATGCCTCCAGTTAATGTCATAGAGTCATAGAGGTTTACAGCATGGAAACAGGCCCTTTGGCCCAACTTGTCCATGCCACTCATTTTTTTTTTATGTCCCTAAGATAATCCTAATTGCCTGCATTTGGCCCACATGCCCCTATACCCATCATACCCATGTAACTATCTATGTTTTTAAAAGACAAAATTGTACCCGCCTCTACTACTACCTCTGGTAGCTTGTTCCAGACATCTACCACCCTCTGTGTGAAAGAATTGCTCCTCTGAACACTTCTATTTCTCCCCTCTCACCTTAAACCTATGCCCTTTAATTTTAGATTGCCCTACCTTTGGGAAAGGATATTGACTATCCAGCTGATCTGTGCCTCTCATTATTTTATAGATCTCTATAAGACCACCCCTCAGCCTCCTACACTCCTGAGAAAAAAGTCCCAGTCTACCCAGCCTCTCCTTATAACTCAATCCATTAAGTCCTGGTAGCATCCCAGTAAACCTTTTTTGTACTCTTTCTAGTTTAATAATGTATTTTCTATAATCAGGTGACCAGAATTGCACACAGTATTCCAAGTGTGGCCTTACCAATGTTTTGTACAACTTCAACAAGACATCCCAACTCCTGTATTCAATGTTTTGACCGATGAAACCAAGCATGCTGAATGCCTTCTTCACTACTCTGTCCACCTGTGACTCCACTTTCAAGGAGCTATGAACATTTCTTTGTTCTGTTACTCTCCCCAATGCCCTTTTATTAACTGAGTTAGTCCTGCCCTGGTTCAATCTACCAAAATGCATCACCTCGCATTTATCTAAATTAGACTCCATCTGCCATTTGTCAATCCACTGGCCCAATTCAGCAAGATCCTTTTGCAATTGGAGATAACATTCTTCATTGTCCACTATGTCATTATGGAGAGCTAATAGAGGTGTGTGGAGACCTAATAGAGCTGTATAAGATTATGAAGGGTATAGATAGAATGAACAGTCGTATGCTTTTTCCTATGTTGGATACAATAATGAAGAGGGGCCACAGGCTTAGGATGAGGGGGTTGAGGTATCATTTGGATGTTAGAGGGAAGTTTTCCACACAGAGGATGGTGGAGGCCTGGAATGCACTGCCAAGTAGGGTGGTTGAGGCAGGCACGCTAGGGTTGTTTAAGGCTTACTTAGACAGGTACATGAGTGACTAGAGATTGAGGGATACAGGAGACTTTTCTAAGTAAAGATCAAGAGCCTTGGGACATCCCTGGAAATCAATTGATTCCTATGGACTTTCCAACATATTTCATCGCTTGCTTGCTTTATTTCTGCGCTTCTGGGGATTCCGTGTTGTTCTTCTGTGTTGTTCTTTGTTCTTTGTCACCAATCTTAGTGTCATCTGTAAACTTACTAATTATGCCCCCTATATTCTCATCCAAATCATTAATATCAATGACAAATAACAGTGGACCCAACATTGATCCCTGAGGCACACTACTGGTCAAAGGCCTTCGGTTTGAAAACCAACTCTCTACAACCACCCTCTGGCTTATGTCAAAAAGCCAATTTTGTATTCATTTTGATACCTTATCCTGGATTCTGTGAGATTTAACCTTGCGCAACAATCTGCAGTGTGGTACCTTATCAAAGGCCTTGCTAAAGTCCATGTAGACAATATCAATGGCACTGCTGTCATCCAGCTTCTTGGTTACCTGTTCAAAAAACTCAATCGAGTTTGTGAGACATGATTTTCCATTCCATGCTGACTGTCCCTAATCAGTATTTGCGTCTCTAAGTGCCTATAGATCCTGTCTCTCAAAATATCTTTCAATATTTTACCTACCACAAATGTGAAACTCGCTGGCCTGTAATTTTCAGACTTTTCCCTGCAGCTCTTTTAAACAAAGATACAAGATTTGCCACTCTCCAATCTTCATGCATCTCACCGTGACTATCGATGATTCAAATGTCTCGGCTATGGACAGGCAATTTCCTCCCTAGCCTCCCACAACATCCTGGGATATACTTCATCAGTTCCCGGGGATTTGTCTACCTTGATGTCCTTTAAGAGTGCCAGCACTTCCTTCTCTGTAATATATACACTTCTCAAGACATCACTATTTCCCCAAGTTCCCTAATGTCCATGCTTTCCTCAACAGTAAATACTGATGAGAAATATCCATTTAGGATCTCAACCATCTCTTCAGGATCCGCACATAGACGATGTTGTTAATCCTTTCGAAGCCCTACTCTTTTTCTTGTTAATCTTTTGGCCTTTTATTATTTCTAGAAGATCTTTGGATTCTCCTTTGCCTTATCTGCCAAAACAATCTTGTGTCCCCTTTTTGTCCTTATGATTTTTCTCTTAATTCTACTCCTACACCCCTTATACTCTGCAAGGGATTCACTTAATCCCAGCTGCCTATGCATGTCATGTGCCTCTTTCTTCTTCTTGACCAGGACCTCAATATCCCAAGTCTTCCAGGGTTCCCTACTTCTGCCAGTCTTGCCCTTCACTCTAAGAGGAATGTATTTACCCTGAACCCTGGTTCACACACTTTTGAAAGCATGAGACTTATCAGATGTCCTTTTGCCTTCCCACAGACTTCCCAAATTAACTTTTAGAAGTTTCTGTCCAATACCATCAAAAGTGGCCTTGTCCCAATTTAGAATTTTAACTTTTGGGACAGATCAATCATTCTCCATAGCTATCTTAAAATCAATAGAATTACGGTCATTGCTCTCAAAGTGATCCCTCACTAACACTTCTGTCATCTGCCCTTCCTTATTTCCCAAGAGGAGGTCAAATTTTGTCCCCTTTGTAGTCGGACCATCCACATACTGAATGAGAAATTCCTCCTAAATATACTCAATAAATTTCTCTCTATCCAAGCCTTTAATACTATGGCTGTCCCAGTCAATATTGGGAAAGTTAAAATCTCTGACTATTACCACCCCATTTTTCTTGGAGCTGTCTCTAACCTCCTTATATATTTGCTCCTCAATTTCCCGCCGACTTATTTAGGGGCCTATAGTACAACCCCATCAAAGTGATTTCTGCCGACTTATTTCTACATATGGACTCTGTCTAAACTCTGGTCTTTAAAATGCAATCCTTAAATCTACCAAAGTTCTTCAAGATTGTACTTAATACTTCCTTTCTGATGAAGCCTTTCATCACCACAACCCCAACCCCCAATTAGATCTTGATGTGAGTTGGCTTGGTGTCAATTATTGTCAGATTGTGGTCCTATGAAGTGCCTTTTTTCCCCTCTGTTAAAGGTGTTATGTAAATGCAAACTCATTGGCTCAAAATCTACCACCTCGCCCTCCACGAAATTTGAGCAGGCGAAAGTATGACAATAGAAATCTCTGTTGATCTTGAGTGGAAATTTCTGTTCTTGCTCAAACGAGTCTATAAAATCCTGCCCATAATTTTCCTGCAGGCAGGTTGCATTAATTAATTGGAGTTCAGGACAGTTCCGTGTTTAAAAAAAAAATTCTTATGTAGCTGTCTTATTTACTGTTAAGTGTGGTATCCCAGAAAATAAGTTATTTTTGGCATATTGACAAGATAATATCAATCCTTTTGTCATTACGTTGGTAACCAGAAAATCGCTATCTCCAGCTGAAAAAACTAGGCCTAGAAATTAGATTATGCCCCAATAGAATTACGATGCCAATAAAACATGTGCTGTTGTGCCTGCTGTGGCAAGTAATGACAGAAGAAATTGTTCCATTGGCTTCATTCATTTCTTGCAGCCGCAGGCGCCAATCCCATCCTCAGAAGCACCTCACTGGCCTGTGGAGGTGCCAAGATCATCTGGCTTTGACATGGGCTAATTAGGCTAAGTAGTAAATTAGGTCTGGGAGAATGGGCAACTAAGAGTATGGGGGGATGGGAGTGGTGACTGTGAGGGTGGGGCAGGGTCATGGGAAAATGTGTGAGTGTGATTGTGAGCAGCTTGATATTTTAATCTGAAGCTAAGGGGAGCATTTATGCTCCACTCAATTCCTTTATGAAGCAAGTAGAAATGTTCCAATGATGGTGCAGTGGTTAGCACTGCTGCCTCACAGTGCCAGGGACGTAGGTTCAGTTCTAGGCTTAGGTGACTGTGCGGAGTTTGCACATTTCCCCTCTGTCTAAGTAGGTTTCCTCCACATGCTCCGGTTTCCTCCCACAATTCAAAGATGTGCATGTTAGGTTGGTTGGCCATGCTAAATTTCCTCTTACTGTCAGGGTAATTGGTTGGGTTACAGTGATAGCGCCTAGGTGGCATTGTTGCCAGTGCAGGTTTGATGGGCTGATTGGCCTCCTTCTGCACTGTGGGGATTCTACGATTCTAAACTTTCCAGAAAAAGGCCCTGATAGTCCCTTGAAAGACTACTGGTTGTGAAGACTGGATGGAGAGGGCTATGGGGGAAGAGTGTGGGGCGAGGAATATGCTGGAAACAGAGAAGAGTGGAAGATGAAAGTGAATAAACAAAATGAGAAGAGGATGAGTGAGTTGCAGGAAAAACAGGGATCAGGAAAGAGATCAAGGGGAATGAAGACAATGAAGGAGGCCAAGAGATTGGAGAGTAAGAATAAAAGAGAATAGGATGTGTGCAGAGGGGGATAGAATATTCTCAAAAAATAAAAATGGAACCAAGAAAAATGAATCAAAAGAAGTAGGTCATTTGTGAAGTTAAAACCGCTTTCCATACCAAGGTCCCAAATAAATAAATTATAGAAAGCCAATAATTGTGGGGATAAAGGAATTAAATATACTGCACAGAAAGTTACTAAAAAAATCTAAATAAAGATGTGAGGTTAATACATTAAGAAGGCCTTTACACATCAATGATGTTAATTAAAGACCATGCTGCAGTCAACACATTCAATTAAAGATTGGGACTTCATGATGGAAAATTAATTCTAAAAGATCAGTCTTTCTGGGGAATATCAGTTACATAAAGATGGAGACTATTCATGTGGAAATTAATTAAAAGTAAGATCAAGACTAGTGTGAAGCTGATAACACTGATAACATATTTTTCCTTTGATTATCACAGGCTTGTTGGAGGAGGCTGAAGTGACATGGCCAGAATTCTGGAGACCAGAGAGGTGAGTAAAATAATAAGGTAGAGATTGGGCTGTCGCTTTTCAATGTAATGAGTCCCACGGCGGAAATCTCAGTTTTGCTTGCCTATATTTCCCCTTGGACACCCTTCTCCCTCTCTCCACCACCCCCCACCCCCAGGTGGAGAGTGGTTCCAGCCAGTGAGGATTGAAGTTGTCCCCCATCAAGAGGGTTCAGACGTAATCATCCTACAAGTTGGGATAGATGCCATTGGTGTCAATTGGCATCACCCAGAATAGTCAGGGAGAAGGGAGTGCCAGCCTGGTACCCTGGCGCTGCCCACCGAAGAGGTAGAGCATACTGGGACAGAGAGATCATTAGTGGTAGGCTACCATTAGTTGTAGGCTTTCTACAATGAGATCGTAGGTGAGGGAGGGAGGAGGCAATTGGGGCTGTAAATGGAGGGGGAAATTGGGACTGTATATGACAGGCCACACTGGGGGAATGTTAGATCAGGGAAAAAGTATTGGAAGGCCGGTGACTGGGAGGAGGAAGATGGGAGGGCTAGTGCGCATGTGCCAATACTCTTTCTGACAGATCAGGGCATGCACAGTGGTTCACTCAACTTTCTAATTCTGACTTCTTTAGCAGGATGAAGGCCTTCCCCTCCCCTCCATTTACTGGTGTGAATCCCCGGAGATATGCAGTGGAGCACAGGATGCCCGAGATTTGTGAAACTAGGTATGTCTAAAAATTGGTGAGGAAAGTCTCCAGTTTGCTGCCTATTGGACTCTTAGCTTTTGTTTTGGGAGAATTGCTCCAGTAATTGTAGAGTACATAATATTGTATGTGTATGCCATTGACATCATCATTTGCAATTAAATAAAATTAAATCTACTCTCTGAGTTGAATTTTTAGTATGGTTTTGGGAACAGAAAATAGTCCTGGGCCCAAAAGCACATCCATTGAAATTCTCAAATCCTCAGGCAATTAAAGGCCACAGAGCTAGCTCAAAGGTGATGGGTGGGTTCCAGGCATTCATTTCTTTCATATTAATTTTAATTCTTTCAGCTTTTACACTTCATTTATTCTGCCCATTATATCTGTCAATCTTCTGCTGTGTTAGTCAGTAGGTCCTGGTCATCTGCCAACCTAACAACCTTCATGAATTGACCTTTTATTCCACTGTGAGACCTTTCTGTACTTCAGATAGTGATTCTTTTTATCATAGATTCTGCACTGATATTGGAAAGGAAAGGTGACAGTACACAGTTTTGTCTCACCAATGACAAAAACAACAGGTTTAATTTCATCAAATATTGATCTGATTTTCTCCTCCAGGTAAAGAGCTCCATTCATACTTCTATCTCTCCAGTCAACTCTCATTGCCTCCAGCGCTATCAACACCTTCAACCGGTCGAAAGCTTTTACAGAAATTGAATATATTATCTTTATATTTTATACTGAAGAGTAGTTTATTAATTTCATATGTAGGTGGAGAGCACTTAAGTAAAGGAAGGAAAAGACTTGTTATAGTATTGTTGAGAAAGGAGGTTTATTTTTGTAATGTCTTACTCTGTTAATCCATGTAAAACTATATAAAGATTAGCCAATGTAAAATTGGCTCCAGCCCTATCCTTCAACTTTTGGCTTTCTGGAAGGAAACACAAGGTTCTATATAATTTTTGTATTTCCTCACTGTTGCATTCTTCTTAAAATGACATGTTGCATTTCTTTACCTTCCAAGAAAAGAGACTTTCTAATTGTTCTTAACAGAATGAAATATCCTATAATTCTTTATTATGCACTTATCTTGTCATTTATCTATTCAATTTTTGATCCAGTTTATGTTTATTAACTTCACTGCAGTCTTGCACATTTTTACTATACCTCCCATCTTGGTATCATCTGCAGATTTTGACACCGTACCTTTAGCTCCTGAGTCTAAATGATTGGTCTCTGTGGTCTCACACAAATCCCTGTGGGATACAACTTCTGATCATTTCTGCCTGTTGGAAAAACTTCAATTAACTTGTAGGTTAAGCCCTTAAGCTCTGTAGAACCACTGCAGGTCAAGGAGGAAGTGAGAGAACAGGTTGGGTGCGTGGCTTTTTAAAGATCACAAGTATAGGATCCATTTTATAATCAAGACTTTTTATACAATGATCTGAAACTTTATTATCTGGACCTGCGTGATTGAAGTTATGTATTTTGGCATCACACTGTTGGGTGGTTGTGTGGTTTTTTGGGTGTGGTGGGGTGTGGTTGGTGGGTGTGGTGGGTGTTGTGGTGGGGTGTTGTGTGTGTTTTTGTGTTTTTGTTGGTGTGTTTTTTTTTTTGTTTTTGTTATTTCTTACTATTGATTATCCTTTGCAGTGCCCAGTAAAACATGCTGGGCAGCTTATATTTCAGCTATCCAAATCTACTTGAATGTGGAACATAAATTAGATATAAGAATAGGTGGCTTTGAAAAAAATCTGCTCCATTTTTAACTACGCTGACACGGTAAAAGTGATTTCAGTTCTCCAAAAGAATATTGTGTTACCTTGATGTGCAGATGCTGGCGTTGGACTGGGGTGGGCACACCAAGAAGTCTCACAACACCAGGTCATAGTCCAACAGGTTTCTTTGGAATCATGAGCTTTCAGAGCACTGTTTGGGCATACCAGGGAGCAATTCTTCCAAAAAATTTCTAAGTGTCGAATTTGTGGGAAAACTGGTGCAAATCACATCAGCTTTTTCAGTGGGAATTCAGACTCGAACCTCTCACACTTTGTGGGATACAGAGGCACAATCATGAATATATTTAAAAACCCGGGAGAGAGCTGCGGCCTATTCTTGCCAGAGACTGACAGTTCCAGTACACTGTGCATGCAGACTGGCCCCTATCTGGCCCACAGTTTGCTGACCAGCTCGATCGCTGCTCCTCCTGACACTTCCAATGGCCCAATCACAGCTCCCACCAACATTCCCAGACTTCCCTCAATGCTTCCCTTGTCTCAGAATACTCTGATCTCCAGCCTTCCACACCACAGCAATAATGATCCCCCCCTCACCCACCTGGCAGACCGTGCCCTCCTAGGCAGCACCCCCCACAACACTCCCCAGCACACCCCAGGCTGACTTCCCGAGGCTGATCAACAACCCCTATCCTCTTGCCCAAGCCACCACAATCATTGGCCTCTCTCCAACCCCAAAAGATCACCATGCAGGTGGAAATTGGACCTTCGAGGAATTGGTCCCTAGGCCCCACCCCAGCTGGCCCCGCATACTATGCTCCACCTCCTAGGCCCTGCCCCTAGGCCCTGCCCCCCAACATCCAACCACCTTGCCACTGCCAGATGCCCAGTAGGTAGGACCATTGTGTCCTTTGGGCATGGACATTTTATCCCTTTTGCAGTGCCAGAGGCACAGGCTGGTACTGCCAGGGTGCCTATGCCCAGGGGGCATTGCCCCACCTGACTCCCTGGGGAAGCCCCAGTTGCCCCCTCTTCACTCCCAGCAGGGTGGTCCTGCTAGTTCCGTGAAAGTGGGAACTCGTCTGAACTCCACTGGAGTGAAATAGTCCTGATGAGATTGGGCATGCTAGCAGGCACAGAGAATTCAGTCCCAGGCCTACTAATCACATAGAAATAAGATTAAAAATGAATGCAAAGTACCTACATTGTGTTCCCATCAGTTTCCAGCATGGCTCTGACTTCACCAATATTCAGCAATAGGGGATGTGCACGCGATAGGTACGCATGTGTGAATTCTGCGAATCAGTCGACACACAATTCTCTCAACCCGCCGCGCTAAAAAAAAACGCCAAAGGATGGGAGAATTTCCCTGTTTCGTGAATCTCATTTGATGAAAGAGCAGCACTTCCAAAGCTCATGATCCCAAATAAACCTGTTGGACTTTAACCTGGCATTGTGAAACTTCTTATTGTGTTATCTTGAGGCATGTCTTTGCTGATAGGTAAACTTACACCTTCCATCCCAAAGTCCAACCTAAATCCATCTAGTTAGGCTAAAATGGTCATGGCTCACAACTCAATACAACAGTATTTTTTTGAAACTGTTGAATGTACCGTGGATAACGTGCAGGACTTGTTAACATGATGTCTCCTTTAATTTCCAAGAGCACTAACATCGACTGGTCCCATTAACTCTTTTAGTTTGGAAATCCATTCATTTCAACAATCAGAGGAGAACTGGCATTGCCTGTAGAGTCACGTCCCCGTGCAACTTGCCTCCTTGGGGGGCCTCAATGATCTTTGTTTCTACCGGTGAGGTCAACACGACTGTTCCCTGTTAATGGGGGACAGATGTTTTCCTCGCCAGACAGAGCCTGTCCCGGTGAAGCCATAAAGGTAAATGAGTTTGGACAATTCAACCCTGGGTTCGCTAATGCCATTTCAATCAGTATTTCAATAACTTTGTATCATTTACTCAGCCTCTCACTCATTTCCAGCGAAAGGCTAACCTCACTGGAAATCCGGCTCTCATAAGATCGCAGAATCTGAGAAATCGAGTGTGATGCTGATTTCTCGGCTCTCGTGCAATTTTACTGGCTCGTTCCATCCATTGATGGACAGGATGAACCGGTAAAATCCCGGCCGATATATTCAAATTATGTGCAAGTTGTTGCAGGAACTCTGTGACCCACATGCCAAATGCAACTGGGCACTTAAAACTATTTTCAGGCTTTGCTGACCTGACACTTTAGGTTTATTAAGGAATATTTTCAACATAGGCTTTCTCCAAAATTGGTAATTGCAAATATTATTATGAATCTGTACTCGTTATCTGTATAATATTATCTCTGACTGGGAAGGATGGGGTGCCGAATATCCAAATGCTTCAATCTCCAGCACCAAAGTGATGCATTTTGCTTTAAACAAAATAATCTTTCAGGATCTGATAGCTAGCTGCCATTGGACCAGTCAGAACAGTTGGTTATTTAGCCACAAATCCAGACCCCATCAGGATAAAGGTTTTTGATTTTGATTTATTATTGTCACATGTATTAGTATACAATGAAAAGTATTGTTTCTTGCACGTTGTACGGAAAAAAGCATACCGTTCATAGAGAAGGAAAGGAGAGAGTGCAGAATGTAGTGTTACAGTCATGGCCAAGCTGTAGAGAAAGATGAATTTAGGGTGAGGTAGGTCCATTCAAAAGTCTGATGGCAGCAGGAAAGAAGCTGTTCTTGATCCGTTTGGGAATTGACTCAGACTTTTGTATCCTTTTCTGATGGAGTATAATCAGGGCGCATGGGATCCTTAATTATGTTGGCTGCTTTGTCGAGGCAGCAGGAAGTGGAGATAGAGTCAATGGATGGGAGGCTGGTCTGCTTGATGGATTGGGCTACATTCGCAATCTTTTGCAGTTTCTTGTGGCCTTGGATAGAATAGGAGCCATACCAAGCTGTGATACAGCCAGAAAGAATGCTCTCTATGGTGCATCTGTAAAAGTTGGTAAAAGTTGTAGTGGACATACCAAGTTTGTTTGATACTGCCTTCCATCAAAATCCAGGCCCAACAAGAAAAGGTTAAAATAAACATTTGTCAAAAAAAATGTAGCCATATGAAACATGTTTGCGGACAAGCTTGCATGCAGTTTTAAAATTTACTGTAATATAACAGAATGGGTCTTGACATGGCAATTTGTTATTGATGGAGATTAATCAGACATGAAAGGATGAACTTATCTGATGCTGGCATCCTATTCAGAGGATGACAAACGGGATAGGGCAAAGAGGACTGTTTCTGATGCAGGAAGGGCAGAGGGTTTGAAGGAATGTCCCTTTATTAGAAAGTGGAGGTAGAAGGAGGTAAGCCTGATATGTCAAAGTGTTCAGCTGAAGAGAGGTCTTTTAACGATGAGATGTGATTTATTGCCTCTGCCAATAAGTGCTACACAAACATCCTTTGCTTCATCTTGTGTTACTGCTTTCTCAGCACGATAATGGCATACAGGAATACATCAGACAACGCATTTCTGTTCCTGAGAAAGACCTCATTAACTTGGGGGAGGTGCATAAGCAGAAGGGAGGGAGGGAGTGTTATCTGGGATTTGAATAAATGACAAGTGGTCTGATTCTGTGAAAAATAAGCCCAGGTGTGTGTAGGTAGAATGCTAAAATAAGTTGCTAAAAATGTTTCCCAGCTGCAGAAATTACTGTTTATAATCTCTGCACTTTTCTGTATCAGCAAAACCTTGCCTCCAGCTGATCCTGGTGGCTGCTATACTTTCGACATCACTATGTAAATTGCTCTGAGTGTAACAATCAGGAAACTCAGAATTGTTGCACCAATTGCACTTATTTTGACATAAGCAAATGTGGTCAGTTGTCCTTGATGGATGAATCGTAAGAAGGTTGAGAAAGCAAAAGAGGGGCCAGGGCGTTAATTTTAATGTTGGAAAATCAAGTGGTAAGTGTTCCTATTGATTTTTATACTCAAAAAAGTTTCCCACATTATTTGTACATTGTTAATATCCTGAAAATTGTAAAGACATTCATTACTTCAAAGATCAAAATATATCTGTGCAAAATTAGAAAAATTGCTCTTGATAGAAGCTATCCAAATTTTTCATTGTATAACGCAGATTACCATGGCAGAACAAATTGTATGGAATAAAAAATAAAAATCCCAATGATTATTTTGCAGTACAGCTAAGTGTTTGAACAATATTATTGACCCATGTTTTTGAGCTTGAATGCATGGAAAACATTACAACAAAGACTTAATAACTTGTGCATATTGGCACATATTTTAATGCTGAAATTGTTTCCTACCACCAGAGAGAGCTCTGCTATTTGCAATGGCTGTTGGCAAGAAATAGGTATCATACACCAATAAATTCTGAATCTCCTCAGAGACCGGAGAAGTGTTGTTTGTTCTCCTTAGAGCTTTGAAGGTTAATGGGAGAGCTGGCTGAGATTTTCAAAGTTACGAGGGGTTTGATAGCGTCAGTGAATAGAAACTGCTTCCACTGGCAGGAGGATGGGTAACCAGAGGATATTTATTAAGGGTAATTGGCAGAACTGCCAGAGGAAAGATGGGAACAATTTATTTCAAGCAACAAGTTGTCATGACTTGCACTGAACTTTGCTGACAGCAGAATCAACAGTAGCTTTCAAAAGGGAATTGGATATATTCATGAAAGGGAAATAATTGCAAGGCTACAGAAGAAGAATGGTGAGGGAATGAGCTTAACAGAATAACTGTTCTCATTTACATGGGAACATAGAAACAGAAGTAGGTCGTTTAGCAATTTGATCCTGCTCAGCCATTCAGTGGCTGATCTGCAACCTAACTCCATATGCCCATCCTTGACACATATCCTTTGGTTAACAAAAAATTGTTAATTCCATTTTTCAATTTAACAATTGATCAAAAAATTCCAAACTTCTATTGCAATTTGTATGCATAATTGTTTCCCAATTTCACTTCTGAATGGTCTGGCTCTAACTTTTATGTTACACCACCTCTTCCCAGATTCTCCAAGCAATGGAAGTAGTCTCAGTCAATATACATTATGCATTCCCTTTAATACATTCATGGTTTCTTTCTGTTTCAAATCATACTTCTGCTATAAACATTGCGGCTAGGATTCTCCCAGTTGCTGCGCTTCTTGAGTGGCACAGTGGGTCAGGAAGCAACAGCAGCGGCCGTTTCATGGGAGTCATACTGGGTGCCCAGGCCTCTGCGCGTCTCCCAGGCTAAGTTTTTCACCATAATCAGCTCCGTACCAGAAATAGACATGGAACTGATTACCATCTTGAAATCAGCATTCCAATATGATTAGCAGACCTGGGATGATATCCTCCAGGGTTACTAGCGTCTCCCCCGCCAACGGGATTGATTCCCTCCAGTAGCGTTTACAATTGCTACCCGCTAATGGGGAATAGAGGCCGCCCTGGCACCCTGGCACTGTCCAAGGGGCAAACTGGCACTATCCACTCGGAACTTTGGTACAGCCCACCAGGCGCCCTTAATAAACATAAAGGGATAGGGCCAGAGAGGGCGGCCAAGGCCAACTTGGACCCACTCCTATTGGAAGATTCTGGTCTGTCTAGAGCTTTGGCTGTTCATTGGTGGGGGGACGGGGTCGGGGCTATCAGGAGGTGGTCAAGGCTGGGCAGGGTGGAGGGGGATGCAGGGATATCAGGACTGGATGGGGAGTGGGGCACATCAGGGCTGTCCCAGGGAGATCTGAGTGGTCAGTGATCGGGGGATGGGAAGGTTGGAAGGCCAGCGATTGGGATGGTCGGCATTTGGGAAGCTGACAATGGGAGGTCATTTTGCATGTGCTGATCTCCACTCTGACAGATCAGTGCATTTGCAGTGGTCTGCTCAGTGCTATGCAGTCAGCATGTTGGGTGGGAATAGGCCCCACTCCTTACTTTCCAGAGTAAATCATGCTGAGACACTCTGCAGTGCTTAGAGTGTCGGAGATTTGCTCTGGTAAGTGTGCTAAAAAAAGGCAGGAATTACTCCCATTTTCCCATTCATTGAGAATTTAGATTTTGAGGGGGGGGAAATCCAGGCTTTATATTTCACTCAAAAATGCTATTTCTGGGGCTTAGCTTTCTTTTATTCATACTTTACTTATACAATATTAACTATACTAATATAGTCACAACATATTTTGTTTTGGTGTACATTTTAAGGGCCCAATCAATTGGTTGCATCATCAGAATTAAATCATAGTCGTCTACCTATTACCATGTTAAATTGACAAGTTTACCACACCAGATATGGTACTCTGAATCACGGTGCATTGTGTGAGAAAATAACAATATACTATAACACATGATTGGAAAAGGTCACTGCTCTTAGGCTAATCGATGTTTCGAAGGATTAAAGGTGATTTTATACCAAAGGACTGTTCCAAATTGTGGTAATCCTGTAGTTACTAGTGCTGTATAATAACGCAGCTAATGTTGAAGATTCACATCTTATTGGATGTAATGAACTTCTATTTTTACCTTTAAAGAGAAAACACAGGAGCTCTCCATGTTGGAACCTTATGCTGGAATTTTACCAGGATGCTATGGCTCCTGCTGCTGACACCAAATGTGTCAAAAGGCCCAAACTCATGCAGACTAACAGCGGCACAGGAGGCAGGATTTTATTGACAGCTATCAGTTAAGGGATGGCTATTGCTAAGGCAGCAGGGAGAAGGAGAATTGCTCCATGCTGAAGCATCCTCAAAGGGGTGGTGAAAATATTGTTTAAAGCATCAGGGTAAAGCAGACAGATGGTTGGAGCTAAAAGCAAAACACTGTGAATGTTGGAATCTGAAACAAAAACACAAAATGCTGGAAAATCTCGGCAGGTCTGGCAGCATTTGTGAAGAGAGAATGGAGCCAAAGTTTCAAGTCTGGATGATCCTTCGTCAGAACTACCTGTTAGACCAGCTGAGATTTTCCAGCATTTTCTGTTTTTGTGTAGGTGGGTTGGAGCTGTTAAGATGGCCTATTTGTGGGATATGAAATCCCTGGGAAGGAAGACTTCTCCCCATAACTCCCATCCCACTGGTAAACTGCCAGGAGGCTACGTTGATGTACCTAGTCTCTCCATAGGCCTAGTGGGTGGGGAGAATTCTGGCACTAGTACATGACAGCAAGTATGTAAAATGGCCACAAGTTATTTTAATTAGTACATTGATGGAGACATCAATGTAAAAACACCTCAATGTCCTCAAAAGAATCACAGAGTGCAGAAATCTTTGAAAGCTGCTTGTAAAAAAGTGAAATACGGATGCACACTGGAGAGAGGTAACAAAGACCTGTCTCCTTGTGAACAATCCCTATGTGTGCTCCACCCATCGGACTGTCTCAAGTGCTGGAAGAAATGACAGCAGTAGTGTTATGTTGCCACAATATATAAAGGCACTGATCACTCATAAGTGATTGTGCAAAGACATTGTGAGTTCATGTATTTAGACAAAGCACATGGGAACAGATATACAAAGCTCGAGCACTTGAAGATATTGGCAGCAGAACTCTCAAAAGCAGAAGTGAAACTGAAACTAGGTCATATGACATATTTCCCTTTGACTGATATCATACTGCTGTCCCTTAAAGGCATATTACAATATTCTCCTCTCTTTTTAAAGATACTTTCTCCTTTCTAAATAACTATAACTAATTAAATGCATGTTCATGCTTAGTTACCATTACAAAACTGCATTGAACAAATGAATGATTAAGTCTCTATAGCGCAGAGGTAATCTGCTGATCCACTGAGAGGTTGTACTAGTAACTTTGTCTGGAAGTATCTTAAATTGTTCTCATTAATCTTTTGGATTGTCATTCTTGGATATTGCTGCTGGTTATGTTTGTGATCTTGCCCTACATTTATGAGAACTCCACATTGATTGAGATGTTGGAATGCATCTAATTTGTTCTCAGTTATTACCTCACTATTAAACCTTTGTGTGTTGTGACTTCATAGCACCTTGGTTTCAACTAAATCCTTGTCACCTCAGTTAGTTTCCATGCATCTTCTGCAGAATCCTGGAATATGCTTGTTGTCTCAACAGTAAGCTTGGTAATAACTTAGCAATTTTATACTTGCATCTTTATCATACAAATTGGCCCTCTTCTCTTGCAGTTTTAAAAGTTGTCTCTAGTTTCTGAGAGATAGAATGGGTAACAATGGGTGAATTGTTCTGCACTGATTTGATAATAATGAGCTCTGTTGGTAATGGAATATTGTACTTGAAAGAAGTTGCTATCCAATATAACAATGTAATGTACAAATATGGCTTAGTCTGCCTACATTTAGGAATGAGGGATTTCACGATGCAAATAACTCATTCAGATAGGCCATTAGATCTAAGATAATGAGAAGAGGAGGTTGTGTTATCGATATTTCTCTTCTCACACATGTCATGAAATGGCATCCCAATAAATTGCAGAATGTTATCCATAATGATTTCTCATGGTACATCAGGTAAACTGAAAATAGCACTTAGAGTGTACACAACTATTATACAATTGTATTGTGCAATTGTCAAATAATAGGATAGTTGGTAAAGTAGTTGACAATGATATGAAGTCGATGCAATGGACATAAAAGAGATCAGATGAAATTTTGAACCAAGTATAGATAGGAATCTATATGATTCATCAATGATGAATCAATGATGCTTTGTGTCGACATGACAAATGGCCTTGATATGTCTCATACTTTTTAATGGCAACTTCAATGTCTTTGTTCATACCTGACCAATAGACTATCTCTCTTTTGAGTGTCCTTACCTGATTAATGCCATTGTGTGAGTGATGTAGTCAGTAAGGAATGTCAAGCCACAAAAATTCTAGTAGGATTGCCTGCCTTCTTTAAAAATTACTTTCTCCGAGTTGCTTAGCTCATCCTGGTAAATTCAAAATGGTCTCATGTGTTCGTGGACATGCTGAATTTAATCAGGCCATTCTTCAAAGATAGTTTCCACATTTTCTGTGATGTGAAATATTTCATCATTTGTTCTGCCTGCATTTGTATTGCATGAAATGTACCAGATCAGTTGACGGACTTGCATTCTCCTGCAACCGCAACATTGCAGCTCCCTTGATCCTGTCAGTGTAAGTATATCAATGATCTAAGTATATCAATGTTAGATCGTGAACTCAGATGATGGGATTAGTTTCTGTAGTTGATCTGCTTTATGCTGTTGGACTAATTCCACAGATTATTACTAATTTGAGGCACAGCATGCCAATAGACCTGCAACTGCTGGACCTTTAGTTTCCATGATGTAGAACAGAAGGTAGCACAATGGCACAGTTATAGCACTGCTGCCTCACAGCTCCAGGATCACAAGTTCAGTCCCTAGCTTGAGTCACTGTTTGTGTGGAGTCTGCACATTCTCCCTGTGTCTGTGTGGGCTTCCTATGGGTGCTCTGGTTTCCTCCCACAGTCCAAAAGATATAAAGGTTAAATGCATTGGCACTCATAAATTCTCCCCAGTACACTCGAACAGGCATCGGAGTACAGCGACTAGAAGATTTTCATGGTAACTTCATTGCAGTATGAATGTAAACCTACATGTGACACTGATAAATTGACTTTAAAACTTTGATTTGTGACATCCAGCAGGATTGATTGTACTTGACCTCCAGAGGCAGGATTTTCCATTCCTTGTGGCATGTTTTGAGGCAGTGGTAGTGGAGTCTTCCGACCCCAGCATTCAATATTGACACGGGAGAAAATGCCAAATTACTATCCCTACTAATTATAAAAGATAATATAAACCATGGAAAACTACTGCTGTGAATCATTCAACTTATAATAATCCACTAATTCTATGTGAAAGGGTTAACGATCACACAAGTTTAAAAATCACATAAGCTGCAAGTTGAACCTCAGCCACACAGGGAAAGCTGTGTGTAAATGACAGGTTTTGATTAAAATATGCCCAGTAAGGGTCAAGGACTATCTAATCAAATGATGTGGGGTTACGTTTCATAGGTGCCCATTAGGACAAGGAACAATGGACAGCGAGATTGAGATACCATTGGTCAGAGATAGAACTATCATTTATTGACAATATAACATGCACAAGTTTTAATTAGACATTTTATTTTTAAGTATGCAACATGTGACCATAATTATGATTGGATAGAAGTAACTCCTACTCTGATATTGGTATATGATAATTACTTGTGATCAAAGCCGAGTCCTTAATTACCTTTATACTTCTGAATTTTTCACTCTGACTGGACTGGACACTCAGGGTCCTCTAGCCGACCATAGTAAAGTTCACTTGAAACCACTCTGTTATTTTGCATGGCTGCTTGAAGGGAATGAGAGTTTTTAAATACAACAAGAAAACCATTGTTACAGCCTCTAACGTCACATATGAGTTTTATGATCCTGGAACAGGATTTTTTCTGATTATTTCTGCCAATGGGATCTTCTAGCTCTGCCGACACCAACCCCCAGGTTTCCTGGTGTCGGAGAATGCAAACAACAGGAAACACTAATGGCAGTGCTAGGATCAGTCGACCCCACAACTACTGCCTCAAAACATGCCGCGGGGGAATGGGAAATCCTGCCTCTGGAGTGCAAGCACAATCAATCCTGCTGGATGTCACAAATTAAAGTTTTAAACTCTATTTATTAGTGTCACAAGAAGGTTTACATTAACACTGCAATGAAGTTACTTGAAAATCTACCCACCACACACAGGCTCCTGTTCAGGTACACTGAAGGAGAATTTAGCATGGCCAATGCACCTGACCTGCACACCTTTTGGACTGTGGGAGGGAACCAGAGCATCCAAAGGAAACCCATGCAGACACGGGTAGAGCATGCAGACTCCACACAGTCAGTGACTCAAGCCGGAAATTGAACCTGTGTCCCAGGAGTTGCTATACTACTATAATGAGTAGTTCCCAACTTTCTTAGTGAAGATAGTTTGCATCTTGGCAAACACTTCAGACAGTGTGATGGTATCTCAGGTTTCCATGAGACTGATGACATGAAACGTGTGTTCACCACTCATTGTGTACACCATCATCATTTTCTGGTTTGTCAATTACTTCATATACAGGTTGCTGACATTAGAAATGCAAATAAACACATTAGAAGCAGGAGTAGGCCACTCAGCCTCTCAAGTCTGCTCTGTCATTCAATTAGGGCATAGCTGACCTGATTATAACCTCAGTCCCACATTCCTGCCTACCCCAATAACTTTTCACCCTCTTGCTCATCAAGAATCTATCTACCTCTTCTGAAAAATATTTAAAGACTCTGCTTCCACTGCTTTTTGAGGAAGAGAGTTCCAGAGACACAAAGCTGTCTGAGAAAAAATATTGTTCCTCATCTCTGTCCTTAATGAACAGATCCTTTTTTTTAGAACCAGTGCCCACTGGTTCTAAACTCTAAATTCTAAACTCTAGGTACGAGCCGAATCTTTTCAACCTTTCCCCATTTCTGGTATTAGTCTAGAAAGTGTTCTCTGAACTTCTTCTAATGATGGGACACACATTTCAAAACACCCACCTCATGTCGGCAGGTGGGTGAGCCAATGCTATCCCCACTTTTTGAAGTTTTGATGAATGTCCATGGTAATGGGACAACTTCAGGTTTCCTCTGAGTGCCTTCTGCTACGATTTTACCAGCTTTGCCACTTTCCAGCTCATCTAGACCAGCTGGTAAAATCCTGACTATTAATCCTTGAAGCCAGTCCAATGTTTGATCACAACTTCTTTGGTTTTCTATGCTTTTACAAAGTTCAGATTCATGTCTGATTAACCACTTTCTTAACCGGCCCTAGCACTTTTCATGATTTGCACATATTTCAAGGTACCCACTGCACATCTTTAGAACTGTATCTTTTATTGCCTTTGCTCATTCTTCCGATCAAAATGAATGACTTTGCAGCTCTCTACATTAAATTTAATCTGCCATGTATCCACCCATTCTGCTTTTTGAGCTTACCCTCCTCACAGTTTGTAGAATTTCCACCACCGAACACCCACAGAGTGTCGGCAGGACCCGCCCTCCCCTCCCTCTTTGATCACTCAGAGTGGCAGAACATCCCTACTGCCCCTGCCCCTCAACCCCCTCCTCCCACCAGAGATTCATCTGGCCCTCTTCCCCCCTGCTCCACCAGAGAACAATCTGGCCTCCCTCCTCCTCCTCCCCCTCCCCCCTACCAAGAACGACCTGGTGCACCTCCCTCTCCCCTGACCAGAGATACATCTGGCTTCCCTTTCCCTCGTCCACCCACCACTTCTACCCTTCCCACACCAGAGAATGATCTGGCCTCCTTCCTCCCCCATCCACTCCAACCAAAGAATGACCTGGCCTACCTTCCTCCCCCACCACCATCGATCTGCGTTAGAGAGCCACTGGAAGCTGTGAAACTACCTCTTCAGAAGCTGGAGCGCCCAAAATAGACCTTTGCCACTAATGCCTGTTTCGGGCCGAATCCGGAGGGGGGAACATGATGGTAAAGGGGGAAATGCAGGTAAGCTTTGACGTCCAACTCATTACATCAATTTAAATGCATAGTCCCAATTTATCAAGGTATTTTCGGGCATTGATAAAGGCAGACTCAGCCGTAGATCACGTTATTCACTTCATACCCAACTTTACTAAGTTTTCATGCCCAAAAATGGATGCATCGCAATGGTAAAATCGGGTCCTAAGTGGCAATTTAGGTGGAATCCACCTAACCTGCACATCTTTCAAGCACCTGGAGAGAAAACCCATGCAGAAATGAGGAGAATGTGCAACATGCACACAGACAGTGACCCAAGGCTGGAATTAAACTCAGGTTGCAAATAAGTATGACATGGTTGCAGGATGGTCACAACTGGGAGTTGAATATCTAGGGGTATCAACTGTTCGGAGGAACCCACAAGAAGATAAAGGAGGTGGTGTAGATCTGATATGTAAGGGTGATATTAGGGCAGTAGTAAGAGATGATATAGGTTCTATGGAAAAAAAAGGTTGAATCCATTTGGGAGAAAATTAGAAATATTAAGGAGAAAAAGTCACTGATAGACGTAGTCTATCAGCTACCAAATAATGACATCATGGTGGGGCAAGAAACAAACAGAGAAATAACTGATGCATGTTAAAAATGGTACAGCAATTATCATGGGGGATTTTAATCTACATGTCAATTGGTCAAACAAGGTCAGTCAAGATAGCCTTGAGGAGGAGTTCATAGAATGCATCCGTGATAGCTTCCTTGAACAGTGTGTAATGAACCGACAAGGGAGCAAGCTATCCTAGATCTGGTCCTGTGTAATGAGACAGAAATAATTAATGATCTTGTAGTTAAAGATCCTCTTGGAAAAACTATCACAGTATGGATGAATTTAAAATATAGATGGAGTGTAAGAAGATAAAATCCAATACCAGTGTCTTGTGCTTAACCAAAGAAGATTATAAAGGGATGAGGGAGGGGTTGGCTAAAGTAGACTGGGAGCAAAAACTTTATGGTGGGACAATTGAGGAACAGTGGATCTTTCACAGTGTTCAGCAAAAGTATATACTGTACTTTTCTACGGACTGTAGAAAAAGAAATAATCAGTCATGGATATCTAAGGAAATAAAGGAAGATATGAAATTGAAATAAAATGCATACAAAGTGGCAACAATTAGTGGGAACCTAGAGGATTGGGAAATCTTTAAAGGTCAGCAGAAAGCACAAAAAAAAGCGATAAAGAAAGGTAAACATAGATTATGAGAGTAAACTAGCTCAGAATATAAAAACAGAGACCAAAGGTTTCTACAAATATATAAAATGAAAAAGAGCGGCTAAAGTAAACATTGGTCCTTTTGAGAATGAGAATAACTGGAAATAAGAAAATGGCTGAAGCATAGAACAGATATCTTGTATCAGTCTTTCAGTGGAAGACACAAATAACATGCTAAAAATTGATGAGAGAAAGGCTATGGCAATTGAGAACCTGGAAACTATCATTATCACAAAAGAGGTAGTGTCAAGCAACTTAATGGGGCTAAAGATAGACAAGTCTCCTGATCCTGATGGAATGCATCCCAGGGTATTAAAAGAAATGGCGGGAGAAACAACAAATGTACTCGTAATAATTTACCAAAATTTGCTGGACTCTGGAGTGGTTTTTGCAGATTGGAAAACAACAAATGTGACACCACTGTTTAAAAAAGGAAGTAGACAAAAGGCAGGTAACTATAGGCCGGTTAGCTTAACTTCTGTAGTAGGGAAAATACTTGAATCTATCATCAAGGAAGGAATAGTGAGACATCCGGACATAAATTGTCTCATTGGTAAGACACAGCATGGGTTTACGAAGAGAAGGTCATGTTTGACTAATTTGGTAGAGTTCTTTGAGTATATTACATGTGCAGTGGACAAAGGAGAACCTGTGGATGCGGTATGTCTGGATTTCTAGAAGGCATTTAACAAGGTGCCATATCAAAGAATGCTACATAAGATAAACGTGCACAGTGTTACAGGTAATGTATTAGCATGGATAGAGGGTTGGTTAACTAATAGAAAACAAAGAGTGGGGGAGGGGTGCTAAATGTGTGTTTGTCTGGTTGGCAATCAGTGACTAGTGATGTGCTTCAGGGATCAGTGTTGGGACTGCTATCATTTATGATTTACATAGATGATTTGAAGTTGAGGATTAACTGTAGTGTGTCAAAATTCACAGATGACACTAAGATGGGTGGAAGAGCAAAGTGTGCAGAGGGTGCTGAAAGTCTGCAAAGGGATGTAGATAGTCTGAGTGAGTGAGGATCTGGCAGATGGAATACAGTGTTAGTAAATGTGAGGTCATCCATTTTGGTAGGAATATCAGCAAAATGGACTATTATTTAAATGGTACAAAAATTTCAGCATGCATTATATGAGGAGGAACATGGGTGTCCTTGTGCAAGAATCTCAAGAAATTAGTTTGTAGGTATGGCAGGTAACTAAGAAGGCAAATAGAATTTTGTCCTTTATTGCCAGAGGGATGGAATTTAAAAATAGTGAGGTTATGTTAGGTGCTGGTGAGGCTACACCTGGAGTACTGTGTACAGTTTTGGGCTCCTTTCTTGAGAAAGGATATATTGGGTCTGCGGGGTGTGCAGAGGAGATTCACTAGATTCACTAGATAGGCACAGAGTTATGGGTAACGTATTAGCATGGATAGAGATTTGGTTAACTAACAGAAAACAAAGAGTGGGGGGTTGAAAGAGTTGGCTTATGAGGAGAGACTGAGTAGACTGGAGCTACACTCATTGGAATTCAGAAGAATGAGGGGAGATCTTATTGAAACATCTAAGATTATGAAGGGAATAGATAAGATAGAAGCAGGGGAGTTGTTTCCACTGATGAGTGAAACTAGAACTAGGGACACAGCCTCAAAATAAGGGGAAGCAGATTTAGGATGAAGTTGTGGAGGAACTTCTTCACACAAACAATTGTGAATCTGTGGAATTCCCTTCTTAATGAAGACTGGAGGCTACCTCATTAAATGTTTCTAAGGCAAGGATAAATAAATTTTTGAACTGTAATGGAATTCAGGGTTATGGTGAACAGGCGGGTAAGTGGAGCTGAGTCCACAAAAAGATCAGCCATGATCTTATTGAATGATGGAGCAGGCTCGAGGGGCCACATGAGCTACTTTTGCTTCTAGTTCTTATATTCTTATGTCCACTGATGCTGTGAAGCAGCATTGCTAACCATTGTGCCACCATGCCTGTCAATCCTTGGTGAACCCCACCTTCCTCCAGAATGGAAAATAACATTCATCGCTATTCTATTTCCTGCCACTCTGACAACTTCACATACATGCTGCTGCTTTCTCTTTTATCCCATGAGCAATGGAGATTTGTCTTTGGATGATTTTCCACAAGTCTCATTCAATATCCTGCCATAACTTTAGCTGTTTAGGGCATTTCACCGAGCTTTCAACTGATCATTGCCAATAAGATGGCAATAAATCTCGAAAACCTCTTTGAAAATTTGGAAATGAGGTCTCCAGCTGCTTGGTTAGGAGATTGGAACTGAAGAGGCCAGCAGTTGAGAGAGGTGCAAGATGGTTGCTGGTCTCTGAGTATTACGCAAAATGATCATAACAGCTAACTGAATAAGGTTAGCTCATTTGCACGGCAAAACATTCAGAGATTTAAATGTGTGGTAGTTTGAAGAGCTATTCCTTATTGAAATGGATCTTTTGATCTTGCTGAAACATGAAGCTGCTAGTGGATTTAACTGCATTACATGAAGCTACAAGGGAAGTCCAGCAAAGTTTCAATGAGATTTGCAACAAGGCAAAAGGCAGAAACTGATCCTGTTAATAATACTTATAGCAATTCCGCCTAAAAATAGCAGTCAGGAAATGTGAAATGTGCAAAACAAAAGCAAACAGTTACAACATAATTGGAAAACACAAGCTAAAAACTGAAAGAGGATATTAACTGAACATAGTTGTCTAAATTGTAATTTGAAAATATAGAAAAAAGACCATTGAAATGAAGGGATATCAGGTGATAGAAGCATAGTTTTGATGAACACAGTTTGCTTATTCATTGAAAAAGGACTGGTTATAGTTTAATAAATAATTTTAATTTATACTATCTCATGGCAAGGTCAGTTTGACCCTCTTAATGTGGAATCATTTGCTACAGAACACGTCTAACAGGACAATGTCAATCCTTTGCAGATCACGTGGCTTAACAGGAAGATGAATTGGTTTGTTTTTCAATGATTGGTTTAAGAGAGAATTGTAACCCAGTTTGCAAATGTTCTTCTCTAATACAAGTCACGCTTATAGAACTGAATGATGAGCTGACAGCCAGAACAGAAAATATTTTCCCTTTTTAATGAGAACTCAGCCAGCAGAACACATCATAAAAGGTCAAGTGTTACTTGTCTGATTTCAGAGCAATGTTTAAAAATTATCTCTATCAGAGAAATCTGACATGACGATATTTCAGAATCATAGAACTGTTCGGCAGAGAAAACCCCCAAGTTTGCACCAGCTCTTCCAAAAACAATCCATCCCCTATCTCTTTCCCTATACCCCTGCAATTTTAAACTTGAAGTATTTATCAGATTCTGTTTTAAGGCTTGAAGGATTGAATCTGAATCTACATTTTATCAGATTGTGCATTCCAAATACTAACCATTAGCTGTATCTAAAAGCTTTTCCTTATATCGTTTCTGGTTATTTTACAAATCACTTTAAGTCTGTAGTTACTAACCTTTCAGTCATTGGAAAAAACTTCAATTTATTGAATCAATCTAAACCTTTCGTATCCTTAAATACATCCATTAAATCTCCTCTTAGCCTTCTTAGCTCTAAGGAGAACAACCACAGTATTTCAATTCTGTTTCTGTAACTATAATGTCTACTCTCCAAGACCATTCTCATAAATCTCTTCTCTACCCTCTTCAAAACCACCATGTCCTTCCTAAGGTGCCTAGAATTGGATATAGTAATCGAGCTGCTCTGAATTAATGTCTTGTGCAAGATCAATATAAATTCCAAGCTCCAAGAGATTATTTTTTTTATGAAGTGGTTTGTAGAATATCTAATGTTACAATAATTTGCTTTTGAGCCAATTTATTGTGAATGGTATTTTTCTGTTGGGGAGGCCAGTTAGTTGAGATAGTTAGATACCTAGCGTGTGGTTCAGAATAACTACAACAGTGTAGGTTTGATTCCTGTTCCCGATAATACAGATTTGGGACTTGTCTCCTTGTTCTGCCCTGAAATTGGAATATTCTGGCAAACTATCATTGACAAAAACTTCCAAGGAAAATAGCTCAGGATAAAGGTAATGCACCAAGGAGCTACTGAAATTTCTATTAAGTGAGGTAGTGTAACAATTTAATGAATTGTTACTAAAACAAGTCAATCAGGAGGATGAATACATAGCTGGTAAGGGAAAGAGAGAAGAGTTCCTTTTCATTGGATAAAAGTATCACTACCTGCAAGGGGCTGTATTGATGAACTGGGCACTGTTTGAACTGGAATAGGACCAGTGTTCCAGCAGCAGGATAAATTGGAAGAAACAAAAATTCCAGATGAGCAAGATGAGAGAAAGAATCTACAAGAAATGATCAATGTTTATGATAAATGAAACAGGAAAAAAGACAAACTAAAATAACGGAGAGCATAATTGGTCAGGGATTAGACAAATGGAGCATGAGTCGAAAAAGATGATTAAAAATAATAACAAGTAATAATGATAATAAAAAATAAAGGGAGGAACTTCCATTACAAAATTAGAGTGAATGTTATGTTCCTCAGCAGTAGTTGAGGGTTTGACCTGAAAGTCTGCAATTTCCTGACTCCCACCCTTACCTTTTAAAGAGGCCAATTAAAGCATCCTGTGACCAATTAATAGCTGACCATCAGGTGGCCAGCTGGCTCGCCAAGGGACAGATGGACAGTATGCCCAACTGGGCTCTCAAGGGCAGGATATCAGAGGAGCAAGACGTTAGGGTGTGAACTGGAAATCAGCCATGGCTACCCATTAAAGACACTCTGGCTTGGGTTTCTGGCAGCTGAACAAGAAATAGTGGATTTTAGACAGAAGTTTTGATCCAGAAGATTGTGGAACCTTTTAAAATATTGGAGCAGCTATAGATAAAGGCTTGTTTTTGAACTTTTGTACCAGCTGTCAGGAACTTTGGCAGGTTGGCAAGAACATTTGGGCTCACCAAGCCCATTCCCCTTCTGGCTAACAAATGTTTAGAAAAACACTCAGATTCTATCCTTTAACTTTTTAAATGAGTCTCCAAAAAGGCTGCAAAGAGAGAAGTAGATGAGAAGCCCAGATCAAGGACAGTCCATTGTCTAATGATGACTTCATGCACATCCCTTCCAGGCTGTGACCAACATAGCCAGGATGGAAGTCATGGGAAGGTCAGCTATTGTCCAAAAACATGCCTACAGCGCCACAAAAGTCACAAAGCAGCATTAATCTGGCATGCCATGTTGCATGGGAATGGGAATTTCAGGGTTTTGGTAGTGATGGAAAGGTAGGAATGGGGTAGGTATTTATGAATTGCAACATTTGTTAGTTAGTGAAGAGCATGTTGGCCACACATTTGAAAGCATGATTTTAGCACAACATATTCATTTTTTTTTTATTTGAGAAGATGGCACAGAAAGATGGCCAGGACGTGTACCCATTTCAAGAACTCACACTTCTCTGATCCTTTTGAGCTTTTCCGATCTCTGTCTATAGGTAGATAATTGAAGTCCCTCATTATAATTACTCTATAATTTGTATGCATCTTTGGAATTTATTTGCAAATTTGTTTCTCAAGATCCCTCCCACTAATTGGTGGTCTATAGACTGCATCAATTAACATTATTACACCCTTTTCATTCATTACCTCCAGCCAGAGAAATTCCATCCTTCACCTCTCAGAAACATCCTCTTTCTGCACTATTGTGATGCAATATCTAATCAATATTGTCACACCTTTTGATACTTTTCTTTCTTTCCTGTCTCTCCTAAGCACTCTTAAGTACAAGGGAACAGGAGGAGGGGCTTGATTTAATATATTGGGCATGACGAGTCTTGGGAGGTATTAGGCATTTCACTTAGCAGAGGGAGATGTGAAGTTTGTGGGGATGAGTGGAAGGGCATAGCTTGACTCAGCAGCATGAGAAGATTTTTGAAATCGTATTCTCAAAGTTCTCCTCATTCAGACTAAGGTTCATTCCCCCTTTGAGGGGCCGTGAACCACAATCCTTTAAAAACTTGGATAGGATCCATGAAAATGGTGGATCTCCGGAATGTCAAGTCAGGAGTTCTAGGTGCAGGTTTTTCTCTGGCACCGTTTAAAGTCATTCCTAAATACCAGAGAGCTTGAGAATAGGGTCAGGAGTCCTGGAATCAGGATTAGCCAATCCATCATTTTTCCGGGCTCCCAACTTAATGAAAATCTGACCTGAAGTTGCAGAGGTATTGAAGATAGCTAACATTTCCTTTCATTTCAAGGAAAAAAATGATGCTATCTAGGGCACTATAGACCATAGAACTATGGCTTAATGTTGGCTGTAGGAAAAATAAGGAGCAATTCTTATTAAAGGAGGAAACAGAAACACACCAGAAACCTGAAATAAAATAATGAATAATCTGAAAATGCTGGAAAATCTCAGCAGGCAGAACAGCATGGATTTCAAAAGAAAAGGTTTTTTTTTGCATTGAATTATTTGAAGAGCTATCACAGATAGTAAAGAAAAGCAATGCTATAGATTTACTTTGAGCAGCAAATAGAACAACTTTAAAACTTATCTAGCTAGACTAAAAAAAAGTTAGGATTTTTTGTATAAAAAAATCTATAGTCTTCTGTACCTTCCTCTGTCTGATTCTCCATCTGAAGACAGCCATTCTTAGAGGCTTAGAGGCCTAAGCTTCAACCAAGTGAAGATCAGGGGAAATGAGACATAGTACTCCATTCCCACTTTATTTGTTTGACTATTTATTATTGCACTTTCGATAAGCATAATCATTTGGCCTAATATCTGGTGCAAGTCTGGATCACAAGAGAAATGTAAAAGTGGCAGAAGATCATAAGAGCATAAGACCATAAGAAATTGGATTGGAAGGCATGTTTGGCCTTCAATCCTGCTCCACCATTCAATAACATCATGTCTAATCGGTGGACTTAATTGCAATTTCCTGTCTGCCCTTCATTAGCCTTGATTCTCTTGTCAATCAGACATCTAACTTGTCATGAATATATTTAATAATCCAGCCCCCACAGCTCTCTGGGGTAGAGAATTCCGAACACCATCAAGGAATTCTTCATCACCTCAGGCTCAAATAAGAGATCCCTTGATATATAAATTGTGTCCCCCTATTCCTAGATACCCTCATGAGAGAAAATATTCCTCCAAAATCTACACTGTCAGGCCCTTAGAATCTCATATGTTTGAATAAAATCACTTCTACTTAATTCTTTAAGTATAGGCTTAACCTTCTTCAACCTTTCCTTATAAGACAAGTCCATCCCAGGATTCAAGTGAGTGAACCTTCTCTGAATTGGTTCCAATCTATGGTTCTTTAAGATAGGAGACCAAAACTGTTCTGAATACTCCGGGTGCGGTCTCACCAATGCCCTGTATCATTGTCCTTTTCAATAAAGGCTGACATTTTATTTTTCTTTCTAATTACTTGCTGCGTCTCAATGCTAAATTTTGCGATCAATTTACAAGGATTCCCAGGTCCCGCTATACTGCAGCATTCTGCAGTCTCTCATTCATGTTTTGATTTCCTATTCTTTCTGGAAAAATGAACAATTTCACATTTTCATAAAGTATTCCTCATCTGTGTAACCTATCTATATTTCTTTGTAGATTCTTTGCACCCTCAACTTGCTTCCTCTTTATATCAGTAGCAAATTTGATTACATTATAGTCTGTCACTTCATCAAAATAATTGTTTTAGATTGTGAATAGTTGAGGCTTCAAAACGGATCCCTGTGGCATTGTACCATTTGCAAACCTTAAAATGACCCATTTATCCCAACTTTCCATATTCATTCTCACACATCACCCCAAAACCATGATATCTTATCTTGTACAGTAAAATTATGTGTGTCACCATATTGCATGTCTTTTGGAAATCAAAATACGCTACATTTACAGGTTGCCTTTTATCTGCCTTGCTTATTTTATCAAAAAAGAACTCTAATATGTTTGTCAAACCCAATTTTCTTTCACAAAATCACGTTGACTATGTCTGCTCGTTTTATAATCTCTAAGCGTCCTGCTACTCCTTAATAATGAATTCTAGCTGGCCTAAAATCTTTTACTTTGCATCTCCTTCCTCAAAAGTGGTGTTACATTTGCACTTTTACAATCTGCTGGGACTAAATCTAGCAACAGTTGGAAGATTATAGTGCTTGATGAAGGAGCAGCACACCAAAACTTGTGCTACCAAATAAACCTGTTGGATTTTAACCTGTTGTTGTGAGACTACTTATTATAAAGGATGTAAAAGCAGAGCATTTAGAAATACACTATGTAATCAAGCAGAATCAACATGGTTTCATGAAGGGGAAATCATGCCCGATAAATTTATTAGAATTCATTAAGTTGGTAACAAATAGGATAGATAAAGAGGGATCCGTTGATGTAAAATACATGGATTTCCATGAAGTGTTTGATAAGTATTGCATAAAAATGTGCTTAATCAGATAAGAGCTATGGTGTTGGACAGAGTATATCATCATGGATAAAGGATTGGCAAATAGGAGACAGAGAATTGGGATAAGGGGGGCATTTTCAGAATGGCAACCTGTATTTAGTGGAGTGTCACAGGGGTCAGTGCTGGGGCCATAATTATTTACAATATATGTCAGTGGCTTGGATGAGAGAAGTGAATGTAGTGTTGCCAAGTTTGCGAATGACACAAATAGGTGGGAAAGGCTGAGGTGAAGAGGGGCTGAGGGATTTGAGGTTGTTTTCGTTAGAAAGAAGGCGGCAAAGAGGAGACCTAATCAAAACATATAAGATGATTAGAGGTTTAGATAGGGTGGACAGTGATAGCCTTTTTCCTAGGATGGAGAAAGCTATCACGAGGGGACATAGCTTTAAATTAAGGGGTGGTAGTTTTAGGACAGATGTCAGAGGTAGGTTCTTTACCCAGAGGGTGGTAAGGGTATGGAATGCCTTGCCTGCGTCAGTTGTAGATGCTCCAAGTTTGGTGGCGTTTAAGAGGTTAGTAGATAAGTTTATGGACGAAAAGGGAATGGTTTAGTTTGGAGGGTCATTGCTTTTTCCTAATTGGTTGGCGCAACATCGAAGGCCGAAGGGCCTGTTCTGCGCTGTAATGTTCTATGTTCTAAAGCAAATGGTGAGGAATACGCAGAGTCTACAGAGGGATATAGACAAGTGAAAAGCAGGCAAAAACTTGGCAGGTAGAATATAATGAAGAGAAATGTGAAATCATGCACTTTTGTTGGAAGAATAAAGGAGCTGAATATTATTGAAATGGAGAAAGACTGTAGAAGGACTGAGGAGGGATTGAAAAGAGTGATCTTGTACTGAATAGACTAGGCCTGTACTCGTTAGAGTTTAGAAGGCTGAGGCAGGATCTTATAGAGACTTATAAAATAATGAAGGGGATGGATAGGGTAGAGGTAGAGAGATCCTTTCCACTTAGAAAGGAAAACAGAACTAGAGGGCACATCCTCAAAATAAGAGGGGGGGGCAGTTTAGAATGGAGTTGAGGAGGAACTTCTTCACTCAAAGGGTAGTGAATCTTTGGAATTCTCTGCCCATTGAAGTGATAGAGGCTACCTCGTTGAAGATATTTAAATCACGGGTAGATAGATTTCTGGTAGATAAGGGAATTAAGGTTCAAAGGGAGAAAGTGGGAAAGTGGAACTGATTCACTTCAGATCAGCCATGATCTTATTGAATGATGGGGCAGGCTCGAAGGGCTAGGTGGCCTACTCCTGCTCCTATTTCTTATGTTCTTATGTTCTTAGAAAGCTGCAGCACAGAAGGGTTTGGGGATCCCCTTGCAGAAATCATAAAAAGCTAACATGCATGTTCAGTAGGTACTGGGGGAGGAAAATTAAATGGTGGCCTTTATTTCAATGAGAATGGAGCATAAAAATCACAAAGTCTTGCTACAAGTATACAGGGCACTAGTTAGACCACATCTGGAATATTTTGAACAGAACTAGCTAAGGAAGGATACACTGACATTGGAGACAGTCCATAAAAGGTTCACTGGGAGAACCTTCATGGAAATTAAACCCCATGGATTGATACTTCCATTTGGACCTTTCAAGGATTTCTATCATTTGCAGCTGGCTTTAAATAAATTATGATCACGCCAGCTACACGACTCCCTCACTCATAAGCAAAGCCATGGGGAGAAGTTATGATAACATCACAAGTGAAGGTTTTATGCATGAGCTCTGTAAAGTTAAAACTTTATTGTGTAATTATCTTTTGGAACTCTTAGTAGTTTCTCAAGAATCATTGCTAGGTTGATTGCAATAGTTCTGGGACAGCTACCTTTCTGTTTGCAGTCATAAGAGTACACTCAAGGAGTCATTAATTCTGTTGGGGAAATAACCAGATAATTATACTCAGGATACCCTTCAGAGAGTATTAAATCGGTTACCTGGATGGGCTATCAGAGCTGAGGTTATAATTAACGAGAACATTTTGTAACTGCAGGAAATAAATAAGCTGCTATTTTTTTCCCTTCAGCTCATTAAATTACAATAAAGAATAGATAAGAGTGTGACACTTTTGAACATTTATGGGAATGGCTTGCTTAATGTGCAGCAGCAGTAATTGCCTTTTAAGCAGTGCTTGTTTCTTTCATACTCCATTGTCCTTGACTTCAAAAGTACAGAATAAAACAGATACTGTGCCTTTTCTAGTCATTCAAAATGGTTACTACAATCTATATTGCAAATGTGTTTGTATCAGTTTAATCTTGATTTCCTAAAGGATTTCTTGTCTTATTACAAATAGACAAATCTGATGATTGGTCAGACCGAGCAGACATTTTTCTCAAGATAAATTTGAATGAAGAATTCCCGCTCCTTATGGAGAATTCTTCAAAGTACAATTGATTTTAGAAATGGTAAGATGGAGTCCTCCACCCCATGCAGGACAAAATAACAATTGGTCAAAAGTCAAGTAAAGAAACAGAAAATGTGTACAGACCAAATACCTGAATAGATAAAGACAGAAAACTGCTGATCCAAGAGAGATAAACAGCTTAAGAAACTTCAAAAAACCAAATGTTTCTTGATCCTTGCTACAGCATAATATTAGATTGCCCGTACTAAGTTGCCCTTTCCTGTCCCAGGATGTGTAGATTGGGTGGATTTGCTATGGCAAATGAATGAACGTACTGGGAAAGGGCAGGGGCTTGGTCCTGCACGGGATGCTGTATGGGAGGGCCAGTGCAGCTGAATGGGCCAAATGGCCTTTTTCTGTGCTGTAGCAATTCTTTCATTCTATGGATTCTACAGTTCTTTACTCTTCAGCACCAAGATCATAGATTTGTTGAAACAAAGAACACAATATGAGTTTTCCCCACAGGAATGGGGCAGAAGTGTTCACAAAATTGTGGCGCTGTTCTCACCATCCAGTTCCACTCTCAGTCCACCCATGGTCATTTTGATATGAGCCGTTATGCAAAAGCCGCATGAGACCGCCTCAAGCAGGTGCAACTTAAGCAGGCCTAGACTTTCAATTTTAATTTAACTTTAAAATTTAGCCCGATCATCTTTTGAGGTATTTTACAATACATGTATACTGTGTAGACTAATTAGATCAAGTTGCCATCTTATATTAACACTTTATCTAAAATGAGCACTTTTGTGAGTTGAAAACATGCTAGCAAACTATTCAACATGCCAATCAATTTTCGCACATTAACCACCAGTATTGTAAAATAGCAACCAGCCAGTAACAGATGATTTTATGAGAAGATGTATCTCAATTACTTGTAATTTAAAAATAACAATTAATAATCAAGTGGTTAATGAGAGCAGCATTGGATTTCTGTAACTTTATGATAATGTAATAATATGTATAATATATACATATATTATACATGAGCTCTGTAAAGTTACAACTTTATTGTGTAATCTTTTGGAACTCTTAGTGGTTTCTCAAGAAATGTCCATGACAGCTGAAATGTTCCCCAACAGGAAGAG
The DNA here is from genome assembly GCA_024679065.1 of Sphyrna mokarran. Lineage (NCBI taxonomy): Eukaryota > Metazoa > Chordata > Chondrichthyes > Carcharhiniformes > Carcharhinidae > Sphyrna > Sphyrna mokarran. The sequence goes on from JAGIQG010000015.1 coordinate 43,743,733, forward strand.
AACAGTCTTGTCTGGTGATTGTTGAGTGGTGTTCATTCATCCCATTGTCATAGCATCTGTGTGATTTCCCTTGTGTACCATGCCTTGGGACATCCTTTTCTGCATTCAGCCTCTAATCTTCGAGTAAGTGTTCTCCAAGGCGGTCTTCACGACACATGACAGAGTCATTGAGCAGAGACTGATAGTCAAGTTCTGCACACATGAGAATGTCTCAACTTGGATCTTGGGTTCATGTCATACTATCTGTAACCCCACATGACTTGCCTGGGTTGCAAAATCTCACCAACTGTCCTAGCTGGAGACAGTACACACCTCTTTAACCTGTGCTTAACCCTCTCTCCACTCATATTGTCTGTTCTTTTAAGACTTGATCATCTGTAAAGACTCGCATTCCGATCATTATTTTGTAAATTGAGTTTGTGTCTTTATATGCTCTGATTGTGAACAGAACTCCCACTTATTTGATGAAGGGGCAGTGCTCTGAAAGCTAGTGGCTTGTGCTACCAAATAAGCCTGTTGGATTTTAACCTGGTGTTATGAGACTTCTTAGTGTGTTTACTCCACACAGTGGGGTAAACACATCAACATTTGTTCAGACAGAACAGATCCAAAATTGCGAGTCAGGATGACCCTTCAGAGTTGCAAGATTTATGTTTTTTGCTTGTGAGGATACGCCTTTTCCAAATCCAAATTATTTCTGCAGTGAGCAGTAAAGAGCCAATCGAAGCAGGCTTCCTTGATTCAAAGAAAGAACAAATTTATGAACCACTAAACCCAAGAAACAAAAATAATAAAAATGAGATGTCACATACACAGGAAGTTATAGGATAAAAAAAGTTAAAATGATATGGGGTTAACTGTCCTTTGTTTGTCCTTGAGGTGTAGACTTTAAATGTTGGGCCAATTTAGATTAGCTGGTATTGTGAATGCAGTTCAATAAGGAATATGTTATAATTATTATCGTTCACTGGTAGGGTTCTGCTAATGACTTCTTGAACAAGTTAATACACTTGTTCTGAAAAAAAGAGCGAAGAAGAGACAGCAGCTTTCAGCCTATTTCCTCTGCTGAAAGCTTTCTTGATGGTACCTGTGTCATGTGTAATCTATCTGCAGTAGCCTGGTCCGTTATACATAACCCATTGTGTATTGCAAAGCGGTTTTGGGTAGATCTGTGCGTCAGCCACTGTTGTAATATCTAGCACTTTACATTTTAATGTCCCGTCATATAGCCTGATGAAGGTTTGTTTGTTTGCTTTACATTCACCTTGAAATTAGGCCTTGCATTTTAATATGATTTGCTCTGTCTCAGTTCAAATTGCAACATTTGAATTGTAATTCCACATCAGAGCTTTCCAGAAGCAGATTGAGTGGCAATTACCAGACATCCTGTGACAGCCATCTCCTGATGTGGAGATGCCGGCGTTGGATTCAGGTAAACACAGTAAGAAGTCTCAAAACATCAAGTTAAAATCCAACAGTAAGTTTATTTGGTATGCTACCAAATAAACCTGTTGGACTTTAACCCAGTGTTGTGAGGCTTCTTACTGTGTTTAACCATCTCCTGACAGTGTTTTTACTTGTCTTTAAAAATATCTTTTAAACATGCCTCATAAGCCAGTGAACTTGAAGATTTATCACTCATGCACAAGTCACATCATGTCAATGATTTTGGGAGCAGGAGGGATATACCTGTCAGCCTGAAGGCTTTCATGTTATTTATTGCTTCTTCTGCAGCAGCCATCCATTATGAAATCCGTTGTGTATTATTGATAAGTACATCTTCTTCTTATTTTATTCAATAAACTTTGAAATTGGCCAGGATTCTCCCCCAAAAGAATTGAAGTCCCCTATTTATGTGAAAATAGGATAATTTCAGTCTTTTTTTCGTGTGATTTTCAGATTGAATCTTTGATACTCTGTGCATCACAGAGGGCCTTAGGTGATTCTCTCTGAAAATCTTGGGGTTGGGTTGATTCCTGCTTGAAGGGCCAGCAGTATAGCATTGAAAGGCCCATAGTATGTGCGCTGATTTTGGACTTGTAACAGGGCACACGTATAAGGCAACCATGTTGGTCCTCTTCTTTTAAAACAACAACAATCAGCTCTGCAGAAAGAGAGAGATCATTAGAAAACCATGTTGCAGTCAGCTAAGCAAGCAAGGTAACAAACAGCAATATGAAAGTGGGAGAAGGACTCTCCCAGCCTGTTCCAATTTCTTGTTTAGCTGAGAACAATTTGTCTTGTTTAGCCTGACAATGCAACTACAAATAGGCTCCACAATTTAATTGAGAATCTTTAGACTTCCAAAACTTCCATTCCAGCAATGGCGTCAGATTTTGTATGAAACTACAGGCCTGTTACAAAAGAGACTGAAAAATCCCAAGTTTTAATTGTATTGTCTTTTTTCTTAATCTGCACCTAATTTTAGTGTGAATTATAGGGTGAGATTTTCCAGCCATGCTCGCCCCAAAACTAGAAAACCCCATGCAAAGTCAATTGATCTTTCCATGGTCCGCATGGTCTGCCCCTTGCCCCCTATGATTCCCATGATGGGAGGCAAGGGAAAATTCACCCCATAGTACCTGTCCATCATGCAAGTCAGGCATTGCAGTTTTAAATCTCCAGGCAAGTATGAGATAACAAATTATTGTGTTTTTTCTTTATTTTTAAACTCACAAAAATCCTTGCTGCTGAAACCTATTTAATTAGGACAAACCACTATTAAAATACACATACCTTACACTTCGATCACAAACAATAAAAAAAGACAAATTTAATCCATGACACTGAGAACTCTGCTTGAATTTTCCAAGTTCAGCAGTTTCAGTTATGTGTGCTATGGTCAGAGCAATTTTTTCTGATAACATATATCTTCAGTTCCACCGTGCTATTGATGGCCAATCTGCGAACAATGTCTTATGTTGTGCTGCAGTATCAGTTTTGCAATTGGATATTTGAAGTAAACTGATGAGGCTGAAGAAAATAGGACATTAAATTTTATGAAATATCAGGATATTAATTATACATTCAAGTATCTTAACAATACTTTCTTTTTGCTAATTTACTTATATGGTAAAGTTTATGAGTTAACTCGCTGATATTAAGTAGGAAATGACACAATCAGTTGTGTTTTTCTTTTGACCTAGTTGTGGACTAAGATATTGAAGTGAACTTAGTTTGTGAACCCTCTGGAAACAGAACGGTTTGAGGAACATACAAAGTTTCTTCAATGCCCAATGTTGATGAACAACATTCTCAACACCAGTTCATGTACAGAAAATTATCTTTAGATCTAGACGTAATTTAGACCAGGATTTTAAAATGGGTCAGTGTTCAGATTGGAGTTTAATCGCCGTGCAAGTTAATGCTGTCAGCATCTCTGTTGGCTTGCCACCAGATTTCCCACTCTGAAGCATTTTCAAACAAGGAATACTCAATAATGGTATTAACGATCCATTGGGAAATCAATTTGAGACCAATTATTAATAATGACATGGTCTATTAAGGACTATTTCCACATGACTGTAATTACCAGTGCGAACAGCCCACATTGTCCAAGCCAACATTGTGGGCTCAGAGTGGGTGGAGGTCATGAAAAATCAAGTAAGGAACCATTCACTCCCATGATGGCTGCCAGGCACTGGTCATCCCCAGCAGAATTGCTTCTTTAGGATCATGATTAAGCAATCATAACTTCGGAAAAAGTAAAAGTCAACTTGCCTGCACTTTTCCCACATTATCTGCATTTTCACATAGGCAGCTTCTACCTTGGTCAATGATGCTGTCAATCATTGAGTGTTGGAGGACCTCTCCCTGGTCTTACAGTGTTAGAAGTCCACCAACTGTCTCTGACAGTTTGGTAAGCCTAACTCTGGACATTAATTGTCAGGAGCATCAGATATTTCAGGACCAGGGAAGTTGCTGTCATTAATTATGATCCAGATCCTCCACTGCCAACTGCGATGGCTATTAAGGCACTCACCACTATGATGCTTTGACTCATCAGAATGTCTGATGTGTGCATATGCATTGTAATTGCTCAAGAAGTTTAAACATTAATGAGCTGATTTGCACTCCCAAGGATTTTCCGTTTATGCCTCCAATCTTGAACTCAGGATCAGAGGCTTGGGCTAGATTAAAAATACTTACCTGGATGCTAACGCTAGAATTGTGGGTACAATTTTGTCTTTTAAAAAGTGTTTAGGTAGTTACACAGATAAGATGGGTACAGAGGGCCAAACTTTGGCAATTGGGGTTAAAAAGGGGACAGCATGGAGAAGTTGGGCTGAAGGGTCTGTTTCCATGTTGTAATCCTCTATGACTCTATAATTATCACACTATGTATTGTCTGGTGTGATTTAGAGATTGACCGTGTAATATAGCCCAATATATTCCCTCAATACATTCTACCATACTCCTTTAAAAATCTGCACAACTGCACTGCCTACCTTTGACCCAACTACCATCCTCTTGCCTACCCTGACTACCCATTATCATGGACTGAGCACCTTCCACCCCAACTACTCATTGAATACCTACCCCCATCCCAATAAACCAATCCCAAATGTGTCTGACTTACCCTTGACTACCTTCCCAAATGACCACATTCACTTTGCTCACTTACTCACACCACTCATTCACCCACTTGATCACCCATTAACCCAACCATCCACTCACCCAGTAATTCATCCACTTACTCACCTGCCCACTTACCTAACCAGTCATCCACCCTGTCATTCACCCACTCTGTCACTCACCTATCCTGTCAGTCATCCATCCTGTTGCTCACTTACTCACACTCATCCACTTATTCACTCATCCACCAATCCACTCACACACTTACCCACCCATCCATTCACCCACCCAGTGACTCATCCATTTACTCACCCATCCACTTAACAACAAATTACCCATCCTGTCATTTACCTGAACACTCACCCACCCTGTCATTCACCTACTCACATCAATCCATTCACTTACTCACTCACCCACTCATCCACTCACTCACTTACCCACCCATCTATTCAATCACTCAACTATTCACTTATTCATGCACTCACCAACTCACTCACTCACCTAACCACCCACCCACTTATCCACTTGGTTATTTGATGCACTCACCCACTTGCTCCCTCACATAAAACCCTCACTCAAAACAGTTACACAAACACTCAGTTACTCATCCAGTCCCTTACCTCCCAGACATTCACCACCCAATCACTCACCCACCCGGTTATCCCCCTACTCACCCACTCACTCATTCACCATAAGAACATAAGAAATATAAACAGGAGAAGGCCATTCAACCCATTGAGCTGCTCCATCATTTATTAAAGTCATGGCTGATTTAACACTTATAAAGTCTGCTTTCCTGCCTTGTCTCAATATCTCTTAATTCCCCTACTGATTAAAAACCTCTGATCTCAGCCTTGAAAATATTCAAAGATTGGCCTCCATAGTTTCATGGGGTAAAGAATTCCAAAGATTTATCACTAAAAGAAAATTCTCCCTCAAATGATGACCCAATTGTTCTGTGAGTGTCCTCTGGTCCTACTCTCTTCAAGAGTAGAAATATCCCTACAATATTCACCCTGTTTCTATGTTTCAATCACGTCACCTCTCATTCTTGTGAACTCCAAGGAGTATAGACCCAACTTCTTTCATTTTTCTTCATACATTACTCCCTTTATACCCAGAACTATCTTTGTAAATCTCCTCTGAATTGCTTGCAGTATAAGATATTTTTCCTTGAACAAGGGGACCAAAACTGGACATCATTTTCATTAGTATCTATACAGTTAAAGTAACATCTCTTTATTTTTATACTTCATTCTCCTTGAAATAAATTCAGTATTCCACTTGCCTTCCTTTTTACCTTCTGCACCTGTGTGCTAGATTTCTAGGTTCCATGAACAAGGATTCCCCCAAGTACCTTTGTTCTACAGATATCCTGTATCCACTCTCCACTTAAATAATAATTTGCCTTCTCATTCTTTCATTCAAAATGAACAATCTCACATTTTCCCACATTGGATTCCAGTTGCCAATTTTCTGCCTACTCAGTTATTATGTCTCTCTGTAAACTATTTATACTCTCCTTACAAACTGTCTTCCCTCCCACCTTTGTATCATCCATACATTTGACCACAGTGTGTTCTGTTCCTTTCTACAAATCATTAATATATATTGTGAAGAGCTAAAGCCCCATCCCTGATCCCTGTGGCACTCCACTGATTACTATCCTCCAACATAAGAAAAACTCTCTTATTAATTTAACTTATTAATTCCCCTTAAGTTTTACACTGATATTTCAGTTTCAATTTCTTTCACACTTGAGTTGAATGCTAATTTCTATCATATTGTGATCGTTGTTTCCTGGGGGATCTTTATCCTAGAGATCATTTACAATCTCATTACATATTACCAGATCCAAAATAGCCTGATTCCACGTTGGCTCCTTAACATATTGTTGCAAGAACCATTCTGAATATACTCTATTAATTCACTCTCTTGACTGCCATTTCCAATTTGATTAGCTCTAATCTATATGAAAATGAAGGTTGTCCATGATTATTACAGCATTCCTTTTACATTCATTTCTTATCTTTTGATTTAAACTCTTCCCTATAGTGTGGCTGCTTTCTGGGGCTACACAATGCTCCGACCATTCCCTTCCTTCTTTTAGTATTTGTCACTTCTACCCAAATCAACTCCATACCCTCTGAACCTGGATCATCTCTCAGAACTGCACTTACTCCTTCTCTTATTAGTAGAGCTACCCCACTGCCTTTTCCTTCCTGCCTTCCTTTCTAAATGTCAAATAATGTTAAATATTGATTTTCCAACTTTACTCTCCTTACAACCATGTCTCAGTAATGGCAAACAGATCATTACCATTTAACTCAATTTGTGCTGTCAGTTCACTTATCTTGATTTTTATACTACATACACTAAGATGCAGAGCTTTTTTCTACTCCAAATACTGCTTTTGCGACAAAAATCTTACAGACATTCTTAACATACTATCAAACAGTAGAATGGACACTCACCAGTTCCTACTTACCAATCAGCAGGTTTCTTGACTACTTAAGACCATAAGGCATAGGAGCAGAATTACTAATCGGGTTTGCTCTGCCATTCAAACATAGCTGGTATTTTACTCCATTCTCATTCTCCTGCCTTTTCCCTATTACCACTGATACTTTTACTAATCAACAATCTATCTATCTTTGTCTTGAGGGCACTCAATGACCTGGCCTTCATAGCCTTCTGCGGCCAAGTTTTCCACACATTCAACACACTCTGGCTGAAGAAATTCCTCCTCATCTTTGTTTTAAAAGATCACCCATTTAGCCTAAGATTCTGCCCTCAGGATCTAGTTTTTCCTATTAGCAGAAACATCCCCTTCACATCCACTCCATCCAGGCCTCGTAGTATCCTGTAAGTTTTAATAAGATCCCCCCTCATCCTTCTGAATTCCAATGACTACAGACCCAGAGTCCACAACCCTCATATGACAAGTTCTTTATTCCAGGGATCATTCCTGTGAACTTCCTCTGGACCCTTTCCAAAGCCAGCACATCCTTCCTTAGACACAGGGTCCAAAACTGTTCACAATACTCCAAATGGGGTCTGACCAGACCTTTATGCAGCCTCAGCAGTACACCCCTGTTCTTGTGTTCTAGCCTTTTCGACATGAATGTGAATATTGCTTTCAACATCCTAACTGCCGACTGAACCTAAACGTTAGCTTTAAAAGAATCTTGAACAATGACTCCCAAGTTTCTTTATACTTCTACTTTCCTGAGCATTTTTCCATTAGAAATTAATCTATGTCTCCATTCCTCCTTCCAAAGTGCATAACCTCACACTTTTCCACACTGTCTTCCATCTTCCACTTCTTTGCCTGTTTTCTTAACCTGTCCTTCTGCAGCCCCTATGCTTCCTCAATACCACCTGTCATCTACATACCTTTGTATCATCTGCAAACTTAGCAACAGTGCCTTCAGTTCCTTCCTCCAAATCATTAATGTATATTGTGAAAATTTGTGGTCTCAACACTGACTCCTAAGGAACACCACTAGTCACCGGCTACCATCCTGAAAAAGACCCTTTCATCCCCACTCTCTGCCTTCAGCCAGTCAGCCAATCCTTATCCATGCCAAGATCTTACCTTTAATGTCATGGGCTCTTAATTTACTTAATCATTTCCTATGTGGCACCTTGTCAAAGGTCTTCTGGAAATCTAAATAAATCACGTCCATTGATTTTCCTTTAACTTTCTTGTTACCTCCTCAAAGAACCCTAACAGATTTTTCAGACATGACCTCCCCTTGACAAAGCCGTGCTGACTCAATCCTATTTTATCTTGCACTTCCAAGTACTCTGAAAACTCATCTTTAATAATGCACTCTAAAATCTTGCCAATAACTGAAGTCAGGCTAACTGGCCTATAATTTTCCCATCTGCTGCCTCCCTTCCTTCTTAACCAGCAGTGTTCCATTAGCTACTTTCCAGTCCTTTGTCTCCATTCATTCCTGAAAGATCACCACCAATACCTCCCCAATTTCCTCAGCATTCTATTTCAGAATTCTGGGGTGTGGTCCATCTGGTCCAAGTGATTTATCCTTTCAGTTTCCCCAGGACCTTCTCCTTAGTGATGGCCACCACACTCGCCTGTGTCCCCTGACTCTCCTAGAGCTCTGGCAACCCACTGGTGTCTTCCATTGTGAAGACTGATGCAAAGTAACTTTTCAGTTCCTCTGCCATTGCTTTGTTTCCTATTATTACTTCTCCAGCCTCATTTTCCAATGGTCCAAGGGTTACTTTTGCCTCTCTTACTTCTGATATATTGAAAAAAAACTCTTCCTATCTTCTTCTATATTACTAGCTAGCCTACATTCTTATTTCATCTTCTCCCCCTTATTTTTTTTTAGTCATCCTCTGCTCACTTTTAAAGGCTTCCCAATCTCCTGGCTTCCCACTAATCCTTTGCCACTTCATATGTTCTTTTGTTTTGCTTTTATGCTGTCCTTGACTTCCCCATCAGCCACGGATGTCTCGTCCTCCCCATAGCATGTTTCCTCCTCCTTGGGCTAAATTTCTGTTGTACCTCCTGAATAACTCTCAAAAACTCCTGCTACTGCTGTTCCACTATCTTCCCCACTAGGCTCGCTTTCCAATCTACTCTGGCCACTTCCTTCCTAATGTCTTTGTAGTTACCTTCATTTAATTATAATACCGTTATATCTGATTCCAGCTTCTCCCTCCCAAACTACAGGGTAAATTTTATCATGTTGTGGTCACTGCCCTCTAAAGTTTCCTTCACCTCAAGTTCCCTAATCAAGTCTGCCTCATTACATAAAACCAAATTCAGAATTACCTGTTACCTAGTAGGCTCGATCACAAACTGCTCTAAAAAAAGACCTCTCTTAAACATACCTTTATTTTACTCTGCCTGATATTAGATTCCTGCCATTTTCTATGTTAAGTACAGTAAGAAGTCTGACAACATCAAGTTTAAGTCCAACACATTTATTTAATCGTAAACTCACAAGCATTCGGGGTTTGCCCCTTTGTCAGTGAATGAGAATTCTGGCCTCAGATAGAGCATATAACAGTACAGACAGTTTACAGAATACTGATTAGAATGAGAGTCTTTACAACTAATCTGCTATTCGAATCTTGAAGATGCCGACAATGTGAGTGGAAAGAGCATTTTGCATAGGTTAAAGAGATGTGTATTGTCTCCAGACAGTACAGTAAGTGAGGTTTAGCAAACACAGGCAACACATGGGGGTTACAGATAATGCAACATGAACCCAAGATCCCTGTTGAGACCATTCAGTGGTCACGGGCATTTGACTTTGACCTTCAGGTAAGCATCTTCCAAGGTGGCCTTCATGACGCACAACAGCACAGAGTCGCTGAGCAGAGATTGATAGCCAAGTTCCGCACACAAGAGGACAGGGATCTTGGGTTCATGTCGCACTATCTGTACCCCCATGACTTGCCTGGGTTTGCAAAACCTCACTTATTGTACTGTCTGGAGACAATACACATCTCTAACTTGTGCATAATACTCTTTCCACTCACATTGTCGGCATCTTTAGGTTAGTTGCAAAGACTCGCATTCTAATCAATAATCTGTAAAACTGACTGTGCTGTTATATGCTCTGTCTGAGGCCAGAAGTCTTCACTCACCTGACGAAGGAGGCAAACACCGAATGCTTGTGAGTTTACTATCAAATACATCAGTTGGACTTAAACCTGGTGTTGTCAGATTTCTTATTGTGTTTACCCCAGTCCAATGCTGGCATCTCCGCATCATGACTTTCTATGTTCTCAGTTCTATTACGTGGTCTGGAAACTTTACTAATTTCTCCTGAGCTCCCAGCTCCATTAACTGCACTTCTATCCTCTCCTTTAACTTTGATTTTCTAATTCTCCATGCAACTGAACTCCCCCCACAACACTCCCCTCCCACTCCCCAATTTAGTTTAAAGCCTATCTACAGCCATAGTTATACAATTCTCTCTGCTCTGGACCCAGTATGATTCAGATGAAAACCATCCCATCAGAAAAGGTCCCTTTTCCCCAGTACTAGTGCCAATGTCCCATGAATTAAAATCCATTCTTCCCACACCAATCCTTGAGCCAAACATTTACCTCCTTAATCTTATTGACCCTGTGCCAATTAGCTCACGTAGTAATCCAAAGATCACTACCTTTTTGATTCTGTTTTTTAATTTCGCTCTGAGCTGTTCATACTCCCTTTGCAGAACCTTTGTTCCTGTTCCATCTAAGCCATTGGTACCTGCATAAACCACGACAACTGGGGTCTTTACCCTCACATTCCAAGTTCCTCTGCAGTCCAGATGAGATATCTTGAACCTGAGTGCCAGGCAGGCAGCATAACCTTCGGGATTCTCGATCCTGATCACAGACAATAGTGGCAATGTCCCTAACTATACTATCCTCAAGTTACAACATTTCTTTTTTGCCTGTACCAAGGGTGCCATAGTCAGTTTGCTCATACTTCCTGCAATACCCATTCCCGTCCACAGAGGAAGCAAGATTCTCAAACCTGTTAGACAATTTCAGGGACCGAGCTTCCTGCAACCCTATCTCCTGGATCCCTCTACCTGCCAGAATTGCACCACCCCCCACCCCTCCCAACCTCCCAACCTCCTCCCCACCCCCACCCTTCCCAACCTCCACCCGCCCACCCACTCACACCGATGCATCGCAACATCCGAAGCTCAGAATGCAGCTCATTTACTCTGAGCCAGAGTTCCTCAAGCAACTAACACTAACTACAGAGATGCTCACTGGGAGTCATAATGGGGTCCACCAGCTCCCACATCGTACATGAACAATACATCAGCTGACTCTCCATCTCTATTTTATTTAATCAGTTTTTAATTCATTGATATGTTAACTGCAAGACACTCTTCACCCATTCTTCTATGTGGTGGTTATAGTCTTTCTACTAGGTGCCTGTAGCAACAACTTCCTTCACACTCTCCTCCAGATGCTACTGACTGCCTATCCTCTTGCACTCCCATTCACTCAGCCACTCACTTACCCACCTACTCACTCAACCATTCACTCATCCACTCACTCACTTACCTACTCACACTCTGCTGCAAGTGTGACTGGAAGGGCACCAAAGCTAAGGATACAGTGATCCTTTTAGTCAGTGGTAATTGTCCTAGTGTAGCTGCTGACTGCAAGATCTGAGCCTATGAATTTATGTGACTATGAAAAGTCTCGGTATCCCTCATTTAACAGAGTGTAACCTTGTCAAGGGTTTTTACATTGAGACTAATGGCATAAATCTAGAAGTTCATGTCAATTCAAGTGAAAACAAAGGAATTCCATCTGCAGAGATTTCAACAGTGCAAGGAGCAAGGAGTTACTGACTGCATTTTAATGTTCAACTCAGCATGTGATGGTGTGAGAAGTTGCTGTTACTTTCACAAGTGAATATTGACAGTTATCAGTAAAGTCATCAAGGCTTTACCAAATCAGTTAGATTTTCCTCTGAGAAGTGCATTAAGCCATCTATTTGTGTGTATTGCTTGGTGATGAAACAGTTGAACACATTATCTACAAGGTTATTATGCATACATAAAAATGTGATTTCAATTACATTGAGTATTTCATGAGCACTTTCTGCAGTTTGTTTCTGCTCATCTAGAATGAGTTTGCCTTCTCCTGTTACCAGTTCCTGTTCGTAAGAGATCATGATTCTTCTCTGGACTTTTGGGTGGATTTTAATGCAAAAATTCAATTAATGCTGACATAAAATCAAAGCATGAGGAAGAATTTATTAAACACCGAAGTCATAATTGCACAAATCTGTGATCCCTATAGTGATGTGCGCTGATGGAGGGCACTTACTTACTTTGGTACTACATGGTAATCAGATTCATAGCAACCATGTGCGTGCTTGCATGCAAAGTATAAATAATTGCAATGGAATTTTTTTTGGCATTGATGGTCAAGTCATAGTTTTTGGGATAAAGTAGAAATATGTTCACACTCATCTTACATTCCACAGACTTGCATTATGAATGGATCTTCAGCGTTGATTGAGTGCATGGATATATAAATAGTATATATATATATATATATATACATATGTATGTAAGTTTAAGATTATTATTGTCACAAGTAGGCTTGCATTAATATTGCAATACAGTTACTGTGAAAATCCGCTATAAATATGAGAGAAAATTTATACTATTTAATCATTTACTTATATTTATCCTTATACTGCTCAAATGCCTTGCTCTGTAAGTGGTAGAAGTAAAATCTGAAGCATTTATAATCAAATGTGATTGTTAATTTTCTTTACCTTTTAAAATGTGACTGTTCTTGTAGCCGACCATGAAGATATAATGCAGAACAAAGAAAATTACAACACAGGAATAGGCCCTTCAACCCTCCAAGCCTGCACCGATCATGCTGTGCATATGAACTAAAACTCCTTACCCTTCCGGGTCCATGTCCCTCCATTCGCATTCTATTCATGCATTTGTCAAGATGCCCTTCAAAGTCATCATTATAACTGCTTCCACTATCTTCCCCAGCATCGGATTCCACCCTCTGTGTAAAAAACATGTCTCGTACATCTCATTTAAACTTTGCCCTTCCCACCTTAAAGCTATGCCCCTTAATAAATGACTCTTCTATCCTGAGGGAAAACTTCTGACTATCCATTCTGTCCGTGCCCCTCATAATTTTGTAGACTTGTAGACTGTTGGGTTACCTCTCAATGTCCTTGTTCCAATAAAAATAAATCAAGTTTCTCTAACCTGTCCTCATAGTTAATGCCCCCGAAAGCAGGCAATATGCTGGTAAAACCTTTCTGTACCCTCTCCAAAGCCTCCACATCTTCTGGTAGTATAGTGAACAGAATTGAACATTTTATTCCAAGTGCAGCTTAGTTAAGGTTCTATAAAGCTGCAACATGACTTGCCAATTTTAAACTCAATGCCCTGATCAATGAAGGCAAGCATGCCATATGCCTTCTTGACTATCTTTTCCCCCTGCATAGCCTCTACCTATCAATACTCTTAAGAGTGTTGCCACTTACTTTCTCATTTCTATTAGATTTTCCAAAATGCATTATTTCACATTTGTCCAGATTAAATGCCACCTCTGCCCCCAAGTCTCCAACCAATCTATATCCTACTGTACTCTCTGATGGTCCTCATTGCTGTCCATAATTCCACCAATCTTTGTGTCACCTGCAAACTTACTAATCAATCCCATTACATTTTCCTCCAAATCATCTACGTATGCTATCAACAGCAAAGGTCCCAGCAGTGATTGCTGAGGAACACCACTAGTCACAGCTCTCCATTCAGAAATAATGGCCATGATTCTCTCATCCTCACTTGCCATTTTTCTGATGGGTCTAGCTGGAAGACGCATGTCTGAAGTCTTGAATGGGGATTTGCCCATGCTCGTGAACAGATGCACATCTCCCAGAGCCAGCAAACAGTCACCAGCCAGACCACACTGGAACCTGGTGGGAAGGCAGATAAGTAATTTAAATCTTGTTAAAATCTATTTTAAATATATAGATAGAATCTTGAAACCTGCCAGGAGTACTTTATTCCAGCAGGGTTCAGACTACCTCCCCACATTCGGGGAGATCCACCAGAATGAAAGGGGGCAATCAAGGATTCCATGGGGTTGGGCAGTGGGGGGTATGGTGCCCCTGATCAGGGGCACCCTGGCAGTGTCAGCCTGTGCCCCCAGCATTGTCCAAGTGGCAAAGTGCCCATGCCCAGGGGGCATCTTGGCACTGCCCATCGGGCATCAGACAGTGCCAAGGGAGAAGGGACTATTGCGGGGAGGGTCTGGGTGTGATTGATGAGAGTGGGGGCCCTGTTGCCACTCTGCATTGGGATCAGTCTGGGATGGAGGGAGGGTAGAAATTAGGAGGTGGTCTGCCAGGGGTGGGGGGGAGCCCATCTCTGGAGGGTTCAGACCCCAGGTGAAGGCCAGCAGGGGTCTGCTAGGCTTTAAGGGGATCGCCATTTCTGGTGCTCTGGGACAGGTGGGGGTCAGGGCTTGCTCAAGAATTGTTGTTGGGGCCACAATCAGGGGGTCCTGCAGGGGCAGCACTGCAGGGATCCAGGGCTGACCAGTAATTGGGCTGACCTGCAAATGGGAGTTTAACAGTTTGGAGCCACTGTGCACGCACAGAGCTCCAGAACTGTCAAACTCAGGCGCAAATAGGCCCTGCACCTCTGGGTTTTTATTGAAATTCCCGTTTGGGCCATGTGCATTACACAGAGTGCAGAAATTCAGTAAGAAGATGAGCTGTCAAAACTGTTGCAATCTAAAACAGTTTTCCCACCAATTCAGCACTTTTGGGAGAATCATCCCCAATATATGGATCAAACTCCAAAGGGCCGTGCATCCATTGCAAGCTTTAGTGACCATCCACTAGGGACCTCAAACTCAGTTTTGTTTGGATCTTTCCATTCCAACATCAGATGCTGATGTAATTCGGAATATTTCTAGGCCATCTGCTCAGTAAAGGGCATACTGAAATTATATAGGATTCTCAGGGAGTATAATAAAGTAGCTACTGAGAATTATTTTCCCCTTGCTGTAGAGTTTAGGACCAGAGAGCAAAACTCAAAGTCAGGGGTCACCCATTTAAGACAGTGATGAGGAGACATTTCTTCTCTCAGCAGTAGTAATTTACTGCAGAGAGCTGTGGAGGCTAGATCATTAAGTACGTTCAAAACTGAGACAGATAGATTTTTAATCAGTAAGGGAATCAAGGGTTGTGGGAATAAGGTGGGAAAATGGATTTGAGGATAATCATATCAGATCAGTCATAATCTCACTGAGTGGGTGAGTAAGCTTGATGAGTCAAATGACCTGCCTCTGCTACTATGTCTCATAATCTTATGAGTCCATATATTGCAATACTGGTACTGAGGTACAGAAACAGCACCTCAAGCCTTGCAGAAAATAATCTTGCTCCTTCAACACTTCTGTGAACACATTTAATTCTCTTCTCAAATTATTTGATACCAGAGAGCCTAATTAGATGTCAAGATGGTGGAACTTAAGGAAATGCATAAATATTTTAAACATTAGTAGTACATAACACGAGTAATACAATCCAAAGATGAAAATGAAAAAGATCAGTTGTAAAATTCAATGTTTGAAACAAGGTATTATTGCAGGGAAACTAGCCAGGATCTATCAGTAAGGCCATGGATATGAAAATGACAGAGTTTTCTCCAATCAAAACCTTGCTCCCTGTCGTCTGCAGTGAAAATAAATGACATATATGCCTACTTAGTAAATCTGCTTTTGAAAATATATCCTTCGCCCATTCACTTCAGGCTTCACAGGTAGATTTGCAAATCTTCCATCATTTTGAGTCAGTAAGTCTTTCATTAATTGTCTCAGAAGCTTTAAAAGATCTTTGCTTGCATGTTGCAAGCAGGATTGCATTCTTCAGTATCAAGAATTTCAGAAATCATTCACTCACCCAATTTCTTTGGTGGATCATTACATGGGTAAAAATGAATATGTAACCCCTTTATCATTAAAGGGAGAAAACCTTCCCACATAGGTTCTCTGAATACAATGATATCTGGTCCAATATTAAAATGTCATTAAAACATTTTAATTTGCTAAAAGAAGCAATTAGGCAATATATTTCTTTTGAATTGAATCTATAGCATAAAGATCAGCACCAAATTGAGATAAGAAAGTTGTATCATTGAATTGTAATATTGTGAATGTAAAGTTAAATTTGCAGACTATTTCATCTAACAACACAAACAAATATAAAATGATCACAAAAGTAGAAGTGGTATTTTGCTCTGTTTATAATACTAGCTAATTTTCCAGTTATACTTACGCAGACGGGTCAAGAAGTTAGGCAAGAATCAGTTGTCACAGATGCCCCATTTAGTTTAGCACCCCACCAATCTTCTGCCATAATTTCTGTTGTTAATAAGAAACATTCTATTTTCTGTCCTTCGTGCCTACTGTATAATTGCAATAATCATACCCATTTGAAATTCTGGCAGCAATGAGAGCAACATTTAACATGCTGGTTTTTGGGTACTAATAATGGTCTACTACAAGGATTTAATGCACATTGTATACATTGACATCAATAAATATATTAACAATGTTGTGTTTACAGTTCATGCAATGGGCAATTGGCACAATGAGTGGGTTAAGCCCTTCCTTTCTTAGGTCGAGGCTTAATATCTGCAGACTGATGGGATTAAAAAAGCTCCTCTGTCTACCATCCATATTGGTTTAATATAAAATGTCTTTTAGTGGCTTGAATTCCCTTCCCAGAAAGAATGAATCCTAACGCAAAGTTATCCCTCATTTAGTAGCTTACAGAGAGAAGGACAAGATAAATGTGATAGGAACAGAAAATTTCCACACCCATACTTTAAGTTTATGCATTAGTATCACAAGTAGGCTTATATTATTACTGCAATGAAGTTACTGTGAAAATTCCCTTGTCGCCGCATTGGCGTCTGTTTGGTTACACTAAGAGATAATTTAGCACGGCTAATGCACCTAACCAGCACAATGTGAAACAAAAACAGAAAATGCTAGAAACTGTCAGCAGGTCTGACATCATCTATGGAGAGAGAATAAAGCTCCTGTTTGACCGTGAAAGGAAACTGGGGCACCTCGAGGAAACCCATGCAGGCATGGGAAGAAGTGTAGGCTCCACACAGTCAATGACCTAAGCCATGGATTGATCTCAGGTCTTGGTGAGGCAGCAGTGCTAGCCGCTGTGTCACTGTGCAGTTGCTCCTTTGCTAGTGAGACACTGGCACTTTTTAAAGTTCAAATGTTTAAAGTTTATTTGTTAGTGTCACAAGTAGCCTGATATTAACATTGCAATGAAGTTACTGTGAAAATCTCCCAGTCGCCACACTCCAGCATCTGTTCGGGTATACTGAGGGAGAATTTAATACAGCCAATGTACCAAACCAGCACGTCTTTTGGATTGTGGAGAAAGCCAGAACATCTGGACGAAACCCACACAGTCATGTACAGGTCTCACAGACAATGACTCAAGCAGGGAATCAAACCAGATCTCTAGCGCTCTGTGGCAGCAGTGCTAACCAATGTGGCACTGTGTCCACCCCATGTACATTGTCCAATAGAAGGGACAGACCTCTCCTTTGCATCATTGTACTAATACTGACCTATGAGTGCATGAAGCTAGGACATTGTGTGTGAATCAAATGGAATATGTTCTTTTCTACAGCACAATCATCTCTCACTTTGAACACAAGAACTCACAAAAAGGAAGTGTAATGATTTGTAAGTTTTTTTTTCCACTCCTCTCCATTTTCCTTTTCCTCCTGGAAAGCAACAATTACACTTGGGCTTGATGCAATAACCAATCCTGGATCAACAAGTCATCTTCAAATGTGATTTTGAACATACATAGGCATGCATTACAAATATGGACCATCATCATCCAACTTAATCATAAAATTACATAGAGCTTATGTTATACACAAATATTCATTTATACACAAAGAACATAAAGTTCACATATTGGCAGTGTAATTGCTTTTTGATTAGCCAGGTAATTGACACACACGCAAATCCATCACCATGGTGATGCAACTCCAAAGCAAATTCCTAAGAATTTCTAACAGGCAGTGATACTATTTGTCCAATTTGGTGTATACTTTCATCATCTCAGAGCTTACCTGCATAAATCCAGAAAGCTTAGGCACAGAAAGAGTGCTGGAGTATAATAAGCTAAAACCATGCAAACTACTAGCACAAAAAAAATTTCCAAAGCTTGTCTTGTCAGGTCCCCATTGCCCATTAATTTAAATGAGATTGCAACCAATTATAATGTTAGTGCATATGAATATAGAAAGATTATTTACTCTTCAGGTTCTTTACTGTGGGTTTCAGGATATCCTTCATATTTCATTGAGGTTCAGCTAGGCCTGGATTATAACCCACTTGGGTACAATTACCTTACTTTAAGACGTTTGTGTTGGTAATATTGAGTCACAAGATGCTCTATTGTTGTGTGGGATAAAATTTGTGTAATTTTCAACATCACATTTTTTTTCATCAATATGAAATATGTTAAAAGTCAGACATTATTTCTGAGGGGATGCAACACTCATGATAATAAATTTAAGATATTCACTGACAGATGCAATTAATTATTCAAGAGAAACTTGATTGCTCAGAGAGTGGAGAGAATGTAAACTTACTACCACATGGAGTGGTTGTATCAAATAACATTTAAGGTTAAGCTAAATGTTATATATTTAAGTTGTTGGATGATTGCTTTTAGAGCAGGTCATAACATTTGATGGTTAAGTCAATGGAGTGTTTCAAAGGCTCCTGTTTTTAGTTTCAGTTTGTACGCTGTGCAAGGTAGAGAACATCACCTTCAATATATCTGGTGTATCATTTTGAATCTGTTTGTGCAAATCATGACTGAAATGTTACCGTTCCACTCTCTATGGGAATCGTAGTAGATGGGAATCGTTCCACGGGTGGGATTTTTTGGCCTTGCTCATCCTAAATCTATAAAATCCCTCCTATGGTCAATGGACCTTTCTATTATCCATCTCTCCCACTCTGATTCCCGTGGCAGTGGGACGCATGCTTTTGTTTAACACCCACAATCTCTAACATGGTTGGGAAATTTCATTTGATAAATATATGAGGGAAGAACATGAACGTGTATTGAGGTGATTGGAAGGAAGGAGGCTTATATGGGACATTAACTCAGATCTGCTAGGTTAAATAGAGTCATAGGGGGAGATGTTACTATTATGCCCCACTGGTCAGTGGATGGGACAAGCAAATAAGGCCACGAAAGAGCTCAGAAATCAGCTTTTTGCCCAGTTTCTCACCTCCTGTGATCTTATCAGCAGCAAATATGTGGCACAATCAGTCTCACGCTAATTTGCAGCAGGAGGCTGACTAAATTATTTAAATTTATTGTAATACAGATTTGAAAGAAATTAGCAAGCCTGGGCCTTAATTGTCCGGGCTCACTTGCCTCTGTGGCCTTGCTGGGGGAAGTTTTCTCTGATAGGAATGACACCTGGTCCCCAGCAACAGGAAACAGATGTGATGGCCTTGCCAGTAGAACTAGAAGCTATTGGAGTCACCTGGGAAGTAAGGGGAAAGTAGGAGGTGCCCTTTGGGTAGTGCCAGCCAGGCATTGTCTATCAGGCATTATCCACAAGGCCCTGAGCAGTGCCAAGGGAGCAGGGCTTGATCAGAGGTTGTAAGTATGAAGAAGCAGACTGTTGTGCATTCAACATAACAATTGGTGGGGGGAAAGGTCTGCTGATCATTTAGTCCAGCCAGGGGGAGATTGTGATTATCCATGGAGCCCTGGTGTAGAGTTGGGCATGCTGTATTTAGGCTATGGAGGCTGGCTGAAAGCAGCAAAGGTTTGTGACAGGCCTCTGCTGCTTTCATACAATGCCCACTCTCCCTCCAGGTAAAAATCATATTCAGGATTTTATTACACACAAATATGACACTAGGATTGGTGGCACAATGGACAGCGAAGAAAGTTATCTTCAAATGCAGCAAAATCTTGATCAATTGGACCAGTGGGCTGATGAATAGCAGATGAAGTTTAATTTTGACAAATGCGAGGTGATGCATTTTGGTAGATTGAACCAGGGCAGGACTTATTCAGTTAATGGTGAGGAGTTGGAGACAGTCACAGAATAAAGAGATCTAGGGATATATGTTCATAGCTCCTTGAAAGTGGAGTCACAGGTGGACAAAGTGATGAAGAAGGCATTTGGCATGTTTGGTTTTATCGGTCAGAGCATTGAATACAGGAATTGGGATATTTTGTTGAAGTTGTACAAGACAGTGGGAGGGCTGCACTTGGAATACTGCATGCAATTCTGGTCACCCTACTATAAAAAGGATATTATTAAACTAGAAAGAATGCAGAAAAGATTTACTAGGATGCTACCAGGACTTGATGGTTTGAGTTATAAGGAGAGGCTGGATAGACTGGGACTTCTTTCTCTGGAGTATGGATGTTGAGGGGTGATCTTATAGAGGTCTATAAAATAATAAAGGACACACATCAGCTAGACAGTCAGTATCTTTTCCCAAAGGTAGGGGAGTCTAAAACAAGAGGACATAAGTTTAAGGTGAAAGGGGAGAGATGCAAAAGTGTCCAAAAGGTCAATTTTTTCAGAGTGTCTGGAACAAGCTGCCAGAGTTAGTAGTAGAGGTAGATACAATTTTGTCTTTTAAAAAGCATGTCAATAGTTACATGGGTTCAAGGGATATAGAGGGATATCAGCTAAATGCAGGTAATTGGGATTAGCTAAGAGGTTTTAAAAAAGAAAGGGCAGCATGGCCAAGTTGGACTGAAGGACCTGTTTCCATGCTGTAAACCTCTATGACTATGACTAAGTGCACAAGATTCGAGATTTGGACTTGCTGAGAAAAATGGATCTGAAACTTTCCAGTTTTCATCTCTTTCTAGAATTAGAATTAGAAAACGCCCTGGTTCATTTATGGCACATAGGGAGGCCATTTTGTTCATTGAGTTCATGTTCGCTCTCCATGGAGCAATCCCATTAGCCCTCCCTCTGTTCAGTCCCTGCATAGCCCTCATTATTTACTTTCTTCAAGTGCCCATCCAATCTCCTTTTGAAATCATTGAATGTTTTTCTTCCACCACACTTATAAGGCAGTCAGTTTCAGGTCATTATCAGTTGTTGCATAAAGAATTTCTTTCTAATATTAGCAAAATATTAAACTGGAGACCCCCTAGCCCTTGTAATTTTAGTTAATGGGTTTTTGCTTATCTACAATATCCAGACTCTGTCATAATCTTGTGCACCTCCCGCAATCTCCCTTTAAATATCTTCACTCCAAGGTGAATGATCCCAGCTTTTCCAGCCAAATCTTGTGAGTGAAAACTCCCACCGCCAGAACCATTCTGGTAAATGTCATTTGTACCCTTTCAAGAACCCTCACATCCTTCCTAAAGTGTGTTGATCTGAACAAGATTCAGTGCTCCACTTGGCTTTAAAGCAGAGCTCAAGGTTTAGGAGACGTTCCCTCATATATATCCAATGGCTCAGTTTCCAAATTCCAGCCACGGAATTTTCCTGAGCCAGCTGCCACAGATTCGTAGCAGACGGGACAAAGACTATGCAAAGGCCCATTGAACATGCGGAGGGTTTTCTGCTCTTCGGATGAACACGTCTGGAAAATCCCTCCCCTGAGGCTTATCTTTGCTAGTGCAGAAGATGTGATAGAGGACCCCTCTGAAGTCTCCACATAAGGACAGCGCTGGAATTGTTTGGAATGTTTAAAGCTCTGACAAGCAATAACATTACATTGAGAGTTTTCTGATATTCTGATTTAACTAAGACTTTGAATGGTTTTGACCCTCTTAGAAGAATAGTTACCCAGGAAAAACCTGAACTAATCTGTCTGTGAATGCACTTCCTGGAGGTTGTGACCCCTTATCTTTATTCATGGAGCTTTGTAACCTCCTATCACCTTGAAAGACCAAACATAGACACTACTCCAGGTCCCTCTGTCCCTGGCTTAGGAGAAATGTGCAGCAATATCAAGTTGAGGAAATTTTTGATCACTGTGGCAATTCAATGATCATTCCCGCTCAGAAAATTCAGGCCAAAAACGTTCAGTCCTGTCTGACACAGGGCACTCAGCTGCTTGGCCATCAAGGAAGCTGTGTAATGTCACTTCTGTTATATTTTTGAGATGATGTACAGATGCCGGCGTTGGATTGGGGATTGGATTGGATTGGATATTTTTGAGAAGCAGATGTGATTGTCTATCACTGCAGCTGGGCATTGTGGAAATCTCATTCACTGTGACGATACCTTATAACACACTTCATCAGATCTCCAGCTGATACCTGAAGCTCTGAGGAAAGGATGTTGGACCTGTAATAAGTGGGCTGGATGCCCTCACTTCCTGTAATGCCTTTGACCAAAAAATTGACTCATGCTAACAGCATGTAATAGCAGCAAAGAATATTTTGTACACAACTTCTAATGTGGTTTTGATTTTCCATTCTGCATCTGTCAGTTGGAATTTTTGAAACATGGTGATTGCTTTCTCCTTCAGGAAAAAAGTGGAAAAGAATCAAATCTCCTCAATTGGAAAGACTCAGCGGGTCTGGTGAGAAACTGAGTTTGGATCACTTTTACATATATGGACTTGAAATATTAACTCTGGCCATGATTTTGTGGTCCCACCAATGCCTAAGGTGTTTTGTATAACTTACCCATTCTGCTGTTGGGGAACTGGGACATGGGATGGGATTGCCTTTGGTAGAACCAGAAGATCCCATCAGTCGGAAGGGCTAAAAAACCCAGCCCTCTGTTTCTCCCTTCACAGATGTTGCCGGAGCAGTTGAGTCTTTCCAGCACTTTCTGCTAATATTTTCGATCATAACTAGTCCACACTCAATTCCATTTACAGGGTTTCTTTTCTTGTCCTCTCCATGGGACGTGGGCATGTCTGGCATTTGTTGTCCATCCCTAATTGTCCCTGAAATGAATGGCCTACTGGGCGATTGCGGAGGGCAGTTAACAGTCAACTCAGTTGCTTTGGCTCTGGACTCCCGAATATGGCAGACAAGTAAAGATGGTAGATTTCTTTTCCGAAGACGTTAATGAATCAGATGAGGTTTTAAAACTGAAGTTTTATCATCACCATTATTGAGACCAGCTTTTAGTTTGAGATTTTATGCTTTGATTTTAAATTCCATCAGCTGCTGTGGTGCAAATTGAAGCCATGCTTCAAGAGGATTCGCCTGGAACTCTGGATTAATAGTCCATTGACATTATCACTACATCACTATCTCCGTCTTCCAAATCTAAGTAATAATTCCAAAAGTGGCTCATGGCTTGAAGTTATGAAGGATTTAGTAGCAACTATGAAAAATATACAAACAATGGTCTATAGAACTACAATACATGTCTACTCTCTTCTGTTCCCTGGCTCCAACTGATGTTCCTCCCCAACCTGGATGCATGCCCTTGCATCCCCGCTGTCTCTCCAGAGGGTCTGGCCTGAGAACCCCTCACTGACAGTTCCCTGCAGCAATAAGAAGCAGGGTCAGCTTCAAACTCCAAAAATTGAAGGGTTGCTGGAGATCAGTCACTCACTTAGTCCCAGTCAGACGATGAGCCTTTGGAAATGGCTGCCAGTTCACGGTGATGCAATAGCAGGCAGCAGAATATCAGACAGAGACTCTACTATCTCTCAGCAGACTTGAATGAATGATGGAGGTGTCACTCTGTTCTGTCTGATGTTGTGTCTCCAACAGTCGAGTGCCTCAGGACCACCATGAGAAGGTTGGGGATCACCAGGGAGATCTTGATCCAACAGATCTTGATGAATTTGCATTCAGCCCTACATTTCAAAGCCATGTACCCTGGTGGGCACCATCAGGAGGTAGGCAACATAAGGGCCTCCCTCCAGATGTCTTATCTCCCACAGGCATCAGATCCGGGCTCCCTGACACCCACAGAGAGGATAAACATCAGCAGACTGCCCCGAGAGTTTCCAGTCAAGTCACTTCAAGCGTGTGCACCTACTCAGAATGTACCTATGCTCATAACAACTCCAGCAATGAAGACCAGCAAAGGGGTTTCTTCCTCAGAGCAGGCCAATGTATTCTAGAACTTGAGCCACTGGAGGACATCTGCCAAAGTCATCACACATATTCAACCAAGCAGTCAGCAGGCTGCCTTCACCTCCAATGTGCATGTTGGTGATGCACTAAGACAGAGCGATACATTAGAAAAGTGAAAAAATAGATGTCACTTCAGGTTCACAGATGTGCTATCAATGTAAATAAATTGCACTTATTGACATCCATTAAAAATGAGTTTGTGAATTTTCTGGTCACCTGGAGGTTTGAAATTGAAATCACAACCCTTTTATCTCGAGAACATGTGACCTCTGTGCAACTCATCTCCAGATACTTGTTTTCAGGGAGATACATTTAAGGACTGATTCTCCCATCACGACACGTTAATATTTTGGTGTGTTTCGTTGGGAGATATGTGTTGGCCATTTCACAGGATTCACACTTGAGTTCCTAATGAATGTGTGTCTTGCACTGCCGGAAAGCAGGTGTAGTCAAAATCATGCTAGAAACCGACGGGAAAACCAGGTAAGTGATTTTAATCTACTTGTAATGTAATTTAAATTCATTATCAGACCCGGGATTGAATTCTCTGGGCCTGATAGTGTCTCCAGGAATATTCCTGTCTGGTGGGATTAAGGCTGGCTCCCCATGTTTGGGGAATTAATGGGAGATCTTGCTGCACTGAAGGGAGGGCAATCAGGCTCTTCAGGAAGTCAGGCAGTGGGAGGTAGGCATGGGCACCCAAGGAATGCCAATCTGTGACCTTGGCAATGCATAAAAGTCAAAGTGCCCATGTCCAAGAAGCACCTTGACACTGTCTACCAGACATTGGGCAGTGCCACAGAGATGGAGCCTATTGTGAGTAGGGCTCAGGGGTGATCAGTGGGTGTGGAAAGTCTTATTGCCACTCTGCATGGGATCGGTCGGGACTGGAGGGAGACCTGTGATCGGAGCAGGCTGCGGTGGGGGGTCTGGTCTGCTGAGGGAGTCTGTCTCCCAGAGGCATCTACCACCCATGGGGGAAGTTTGCCAAGGTGAAGGGTGGAGGGGATCATCATTGCTGGGGAGGAAGGTGCTGCAGATTGGGTAATCTGAGATGGGGGAGTGTTGGAGCTGACCTGGGATTGCTTATAGGGGGTCACGATAGGGCTATGCGGGGGATTGGAAAGGCAGCAGTGAGGGTCTAGCCAGTGATTGAGCTGCCAGCAAACAGGAGGTTCACCATTTGAAGCCACTGCACATGCGCAGATTCCGGAACTGTCAAACTCCAACGCCGCCACCCTGAGTTTTTAATGATATTCATGCTGATGACCTTTGCAATGCACAGAGTGGAGTGATTCTAATGTGAACTCCCACTGAAAAAATAACATGAACTGCACTGCCAATTCCGCACTCAGAATTTTTTGGGGTGAATCACCCCCTAAATCTTTATGAGAAGTGCACAATAGGAAAGTTTTGAACCTTTGTTCCTCAAGGAAGGAGAGGTCACAAAGACTCAGTTTTTTTTGATTTTATACCCAATCCAATCCAATCAATTCAGGGTGTCAGCAAGTGAGACATTCTTGATCCAAGCTGAGAAGCCAGGGATTCTCGCTTCCTGTCTTGGGCTTGATCTACATGATTCAAACTAATTGGAGTAGGCATTGCACCTCATCCAAGGCTTGATTTCATTTCCATCTTAGCCAAGATGCTGCTTTAAAAAAATGCTTCAAATGAAGTCTTAGTGTAATTTTATGTCTTCAACCAAATACAGTATGTCAATACTATACTTGATATTAGCCAAAAGGTCAAGAGTCTGCTCCAGTAGCATAGCATTTAGTACCATAGGGTGTAGAGCTGCAGTAGGTAGGCTATGTCTACTCACCTACCTCAAGATCTCAAGCAAATTGATGCCTGCTTTTTTGCATGCTAATCTTTTCCAAACAGGGTTTGTGATGAACATAATTTTCCACTGTTGGGAAGTATGATTTGGAAAGTGTGGGTAGGTTCAGCGTGAGCTGTGTTTGCGCGAGCAGTTATGACATGCAAATGAAATGCAAATACCTTCCACACCACCAGGTAGTAGGAAAACCAAATTGCCATTCAGCAGCCATTGAGAGAATTTCAATATGTTTTTTCGCTGGTGGCTTTCTGACAGATCATCCACTCTTCCTTGATACTAAACCTGCCAAGGGCAAAATGGAAGACTTCTGGGCAGCATAGTGGCACAGTGGTTAGCATTGCTGCCTCACCACGCCAGAGACCCGGGGTCTATTCCAGCCTCAGATAATTATCAATGTGGAGTTTGCACGCTCTTTCCATGCCTGTGTGGGTTTCCTCCGGGTGCTCCAGTTTCCTCCCTCAGTCCAAAGCTGTGCAGGTTAGGCTGAT
Organism: Sphyrna mokarran; assembly: GCA_024679065.1. Taxonomy (NCBI): domain Eukaryota; kingdom Metazoa; phylum Chordata; class Chondrichthyes; order Carcharhiniformes; family Carcharhinidae; genus Sphyrna; species Sphyrna mokarran. The sequence continues at coordinate 43,770,299 of JAGIQG010000015.1, forward strand.
TGGCCTTGCTAAATTGCTCCTTAGTGTCCTAAGATATGCAGGTTAGGAGGATTAGTGAGGTAAATTCATGGGGAATGGGAATAGGACGAGAATGGGCCTGGGTGAGATGCTGATTCGGTGCAGACTGATGGGCTGAATGGCCTTTTTCTATAATTTTATAATTTTGCCTGTAGACTTCCTCGTCTCCCCAAAAAAATCACAATGTATAAAGCAATAAAGTATTATACATCAGAGTAGAATTTATTAGAAATAACATTTGACTGCTAAGTTTAGTTAACTCAGTAAGAATCTGGCAACATCAATTTTAAATCCAACTGATTTATTTGATAGTAAATCTGCGAGCTTTCAACTTTTCATCTTCGTCAGGCAAATGCAGTGTTCTGGTCTGCAGATTTACTATCAAATAAGTCGGTTGGATTTAAAATTGGTATTGCCAGATTCTTACTGAGTTTACCCCAGTCTAACGCCGGCATCTCTACATCAAGTTTAGTTAATACATATTAACAAGTCACCTCGATGGCTACTCATAATAAATCCAAAGCTTGACAGTTCATTGCTTACATCATGCAGTGAAAGAAGGCCAGTCCATTCAATCTGCTCCGACAACAATCCATGCAGGCCCTAATCCCCAGAATCCCACATATTTACAACTAATCCCTATAATTTATGTATCCTAGGACATTAAGGGGCAATTTAGTATGGCAAATAAACCTAAACCACATACCTTTGGAGTGTGGGAGGAAACTGGAGCACCTGGAGGAAACCCACATTTGACACAGAAAAAATGTGCAAACTCCACACAGCCAGGGACTCAAGCCAGAGATTGAACTCAGGTCCCTAGAGCTGTGAGGCAGCAGTGCTAACTACTGTGTCACTGTGCCGCTCATTTTTGCTTTGGACCGCTGACTGGAATTCATTCAGCAAATGATGTCTCTATTTCCTAGAGACATCTAGGAAATGTCTAGATGTTTCCTATGAACTCAAAGTGTTGATGTTGCTCGTTTTGGTATTTGGTGAAACTTAGTGGGCGAGATACGCCAGGTTCACAGCCACTTGCTTCCTGTCACATAGAGGTAGCGCATTGTTTGCGAGCAGTGGGATTCTCTAGTCCTGCCGCTGTCATTGGGAATTTCCATTGATATTACTCCATGATGACAAGTAACCCACAGGTGCGGATGCATGCCAGAGGACTGGAGAATCCCACCAATGTGAACGGCTGGAGAATTCCAGCAAGTATTTTTACAAAGTCTCTGTGAAAGCTATAGTTTTGTTTGAGACTTTCATTGCAACCCGGCAGGAAGTGAGAGTACAAATGGTTTCCAATTTGTCCCGCAGTCAGAGTATGCTCTATCCTTGTTAAGTATGTGCAGTCAATGAAATACAGATATAATGGAAATGCAATAGCAAATGATTGAGAAGTTATATTGTCACTCAGTCGCCAGCAATAACTTACACTGTATAGTTGCAGTGTTGTAATAAAATACTCCAAAAAGCTTTTGGAGTGGCACAACAACAAGTCAGTGATACATGGAGAGTACGGTCAAGGACATAGGTTTTAAAAAGAGCTTTTTAGGTATGACAACCATCAAGGCTTAGAAAGAGAATACAAGCATCTACAGAACAGAGACAAAGAGAGGTACATATCAGACTGAAATCAGAAAGAAAATAGGATACAAAGCTAGGAAACATTTCTTAGTTACCTTCTTTCCTGTCACTGGACAACCTCCTTTCACCCACAGACATCTCCCTGCTTGTTAGGTGGGAATTTGGAATCCCCAAGATCTGACTCCCTGGGTCTGGATTTGATCTGTCCATTGATAGATGTTACCGTATCATCAAAGTTAGATATCAGAAGTCTCAAAGGATCCTATATCCACCTGAAATCAGAGTTTAAACCCCTGATCAAAGACGGTACCTTCACATTGGAAATCAGGATCTGACTCCCCCAGAACTGGGAGCTGGTCACACCTATCCATAGACGTATCCTGTCTTCAGATTTAGAATACAATCTCCCCTCTTGACCAAAACCTCTTCTTTTTGAGGTTGCTCAAGATTCCCCGGTCAATGCCTCGATCGATGTATCCTCTTTTTGCTCCTTAGTAATGATTATTCAGGTGCATTGGAGAAGAAAATCTGTTGTGTTATCAGCAAAAGGAAGCATGCAAATTGGACAGAAGGAAGACAAAGATGAAGTTTAAAGCATCTGTATCTGTGGAATTCCCTACCCAGTGAAGAATCGAGGCTACCTCATTGAATGTTTTTAAGGCAAGGATAGATAAATTTTTGAACAGTAAAGGAATTAAGGGTTATGGTAAATGGGTGAGTAAGTGAAGCTGAGTCTACTGGGGTCTCAGGAGCTGGGGTCTCAACTATTTCCATTTACATCGATGATCTGGAGGAAGGGGTAGAATGCAGGGTGATGAAATTTGCTGATGACACGAAGATGAGTGGAAAAGCAAATTGCATGGAAGGTGTGGAAAGCCTGCAGAGGGATCTGGATAGGTTGAGTGAGTGGACGAGGACCTGGTAGATGGAATATAATGTTAGCAAGTATGAGGTTATCCACTTTGGGAAGAATAATGGTTGGAAGGACTACTATTTAAATGGAGAAAAGCTGCAGCATGCAACGATGCAGAGGGACCTGGGGGTCCTTGTGCACAAATCGCAAAAACACAGTATGCAGGTACAGCAGGTGATTAAGAAGGCGAATGCAATGTTGGCCTTTATAGCTAGGGGGATAGAATATAAAAGTAGGGAGGTTCTGTAGCAGCTGTATAGGGTGCTGGTGAGGCCACAGCTGGAGTACTGTGTGCAGTTTTGTTTGCCGCATTCGCGGAAGGATATATTGGCCTTGGAGGGGGTGCAGAGAAGGTTTACTAGGCTGATACCAGAGATGAGGGTGTCGGATTATGAAGAAAGACTGAATAGGCTAGGTCTGTTTAGAAGGTTGAGAGGGGGTCTTATAGAGACATATAAGATGATGAAGGTGATGGATAAGGTAGAGGTTGAGAAACTCTTCCTGCTTAACAAAGATAGCAGAACTAGAGGGCACAGCCTCAAGATTAGGGGGGGCGCGGTTCAGATCGGAGTTGCAGGGGATTTCTTCACGCAGAGGGTGGTGAATCTTTGGAATTCTGTGCCTGATGAGGTGGTGGAGGCTCCCTCACTGAATATGTTCAAGTCAAGATTGGATAGGTTTTTGATTGACAAGGGAAATAAGGGTTACAGGGAGAAAGCGGGAAAATGGTACTGAACCACTACAGATCAGCCATGATCTTATTGAATGGCGGAGCAGGCTCGAGGGGCTGTATGGCCTACTCCTGCTTCTATTTCTTATGTTCTTATGTACAAAAAGGTCAGCCGTGATATTGATTGTTGGAACAGGCTCAAGGTGCCAGATGGCCTACTTCTGCTCCTTGTTCTTACATTCTTATGTCAGAAGTGATCAATCAGATACATTTTTCAGGGATGGACAATAGAGAAGACATGCTGAAAGATAAATAAATAGCTTACTGCATCACAGGTGTTAGAGAACATGAATAAGGTTAATGTAAAGGACAGAGGAGGGAAACAAAACTGAACTCTCTTATTTTTTCTGTAAGAGATATTTTCACTTTTCTTAAATTGGCAACAGCATGTTTCTCTGAACCCTCTTTTTTTGAAGTCAATTCTTAAAGTGACTCATAGCAAACGCTCTTTAGAGCAACGTCAGAGTTTATTTTATTCACATATTTAAATGCAAGAAATGATCATAACTTCTTACACAAAAACAAAACGCAACAGATGAATAGAATTGGAAATTTTTTGAACTATAAATAACTTAAAGAAAAGACACCACAGGTATGAATATCAGTTCACACGATTGCCAGACTCCAGAAAGTTAGAGCTTAGTGATAGTTTCTTTACAGAGGAGCTACTGTTCAGCCAGGTGAAACAGGATTTTACAGAATTCCTTTAAAATTGATGGTGACAAGGTGAGATGAGATTGTTATCCAAGCACATGGTCTGCTTCATAATTGACAGCAAGAATCTTCCAGAGAAACAGCTTCTGAGATGACTTAATGTGATGCAGGTGATCAGCCTGGAGTCCTGCTTGGGGTGTTTGCAGGTTAAATACTGACTCAGCTATAGGCTGAAAATGTTATATTAACCTCTTCAAAAACCAAAAGTTTAGGTCATGTAGTGTTGTCTTTTACTGAGTTCATTGCAGACTAATAAACAGTTTCTATGCCTCTGGTCAAAAGTCATTGTTGAATTTTGGAGATTAATGGTAGATTTTAACACTCTATAGCTTTAATGAGTTTTGATGGCTTTTGCTGTATTACAGGACTAGACTCAGGAGATGAATCATTTGCTGGGCCCTAGTTTTTTTGATTATAATATGTCCTCATAATGAGAGATGTGAGATTCCATAAAGATGATGATGGAGCATTTGAACTCTTGTCCTGTAATTGTTATTGGAAATTTCCAGAAACCTCTTATGAATCATGAGAGCTGTAGCCATTAAAAGTGGACTTTGTTTCACAATATCCACATTGTAAATAAGCTAAAAGATATGGATTGAGTTAACATATCATCTATTACATGTCATCAGGCATGACAATAACTTGCAAGGGTAGAAGAGAAAGTAAGCCTTATATAAAGAACGGGTGAAGAGAGCAGTGAGATTAGAGCAGAGAGATTACAGTGAGGCTCCATTAAAGGGAGCGCTGTCAGTCAGCACTGGCCAAAGAGGGGAAGTTTCATAGTTAAATCAAAAGTGGATTGAGGGATTAGATGGGATTAGCAAATGAATAAATTGAGAGCAGAGGGGGAAATGGACAGTGTCAATATACTAATAATGAATGTGGCAATTACCATGTCAAGAGAATTGTCAGTAAAACCTGTAACTGATTGTGTTATAAATAGGAATAGCTACAACACTTTGAGAGTTGATCTCCTTATCTCCTTGTAGCTCTAGAGAAGAGGCTTACAATAAAACAGCTCGAAACTAAAGACCAGTGTGAAGTGATTCTTCCACTACAACCATTTATTGTGAGTAACAATGGGAGCAGAGGATGAGCTTTGGTGACTGACTGCTGTATGTGAAGCCTTTGTCTCTAGCCTCTGAGGGAAACAAATAACAAAAAGATTTTTGAATGTAGTTACCTTGCATTAAGTTGATCTTTCTCTACACCCTAGCTATGACATTCTGCACTGGCTTGTTTCCTTCTCTATAAATGGGATGTTTTGTCTATGCAGCATGCAAGAAACAATACTTTTTCATTGTATGTTAATGCATGTGACAATAATAAATCAAATCAAATCAAAAATTTACTGTTGCTGACAAATTAGATTGGGGAATGGCAACAATAACTTGCAAGGGTAAAATTACAAACTTTGACTATCCACTATTTATTTTTTGATTCTGAACCATATCAGTAATGTAAAACTGAAGTTAGAATGTGGACTCAAGTTACTTCCATTCCCCAAAAGAAACAGGCATAGCGTTAGCTTTATCATTACCACCCAAAAGTAAGGTAAGTGGTAAGGTATGTTCAGTGTGGAAAGTGGGTGAAATGGATCAAGAAGAGGAATTGGATCTTTCACAATTTTTGGATTATTTTACAAAAAAGACGAGTTAATGGAAGCAAATAAAGTCTGAGCAATCTTTAATAGGTTAAAGAAATTGGAAGATCAGTCTATAGAAAGTACTGGATGGAACGGTGGCACGGTGATTAGCATCAGGGACTAGGGTTCGATTCCTGGCTTTGGTCACTGTCTATATGGAGCCTGCATGTTCTTGCCATGTCTGCATGGTGCTCTGGTTTCCTTCCACAGTCCAAAAACCTGTAAATAATTGTTATAAATAGAAACAGCTGCAACACTTTGAGAATTGATCTCTTTGTCTTCCTATAGCTCTGGAGAAGAGGCTGATAATAAAACAGCTTGAAACTGAAGACCAGTATGAAGAGATTCTTCCACCACAACCATTTATTGTGAGTAACAATGGGGGGTAGAGGATAAGCCTTGGTGACTGACTTGGTACGTGAAGCTGTTTAAGTGCATTGGTAATGCTAAATTCTCCCTCAGTGTACCTGAGCAGGCACTGGAGTGTAGTGACTAGCAGATTTTCACATTAACTTAATTTTGGTGCACATGTAAGCCTACTTGTGACACTATAAATAAACTTAAATATCATAAATTTTGATAAATGTTGCACGAGGTTTCCCTTCTCTCCAACACTTTCTTTATGCTGGTTAGATCCATTAGTTTTTTTCTCTTAACATTCTTTGTTGAATGAACATCCTCCCAAAGTGACCAGTTATCGACATAACAGACAGAAATGACATGAATTCAGTGATGAAGAGACTGAGATTGGAAATGAACAAAGGGAGTCTAAAGGATAAGCAGGCAGCTGAGGGGGAACTCTGTCTTGGAAATTCAGATCTAAGAGTTGTATTCAGCCTAATGATCTTTTGTGTCTGTTACGTTTCTTCATCTAACCAATGCTTACATTGAATGGGATCAGCTTAACAGTTGGGTTTCTTAATTAAACTGTGAAGATGTTTTATCTGATATATCAAACCTACTGATACTATCAACAACTACAAAAGGCTCAGCAGCCTGAACTGATGCAGGCTATTTTTTTGTCTCTCATTCCTTATACAAGTTGTCAACTTCCAACAACTTACTGGATAAATCTAAAAAAGACACACATATTCCTGAAATTCTGCTGTCTCAATTAAGAGTGAGCCCTTTTGCCTCCTAGTCAGATGGTTCTAGGTTTGAGCCCCATTCCTGAGAGTTGTGAACAAATACTGAAGAAATGTTGCACTATCAGAGATTTCAGCTATGAAATATAGGGGGGACTGAAACTGATACACTGAGCACTGGAAGTATGCCTGTTACTTCCAATTTATAATGTGGAGATGCCAGTGTTAGACTGGAGTAAACACAATAAGAAGTCTCACAACACCAGGTTAAAGTCCAACAAGTTTATTTGGTAGCAAAAGTCACTAGCTTTCGAAGCGCTGCTCCTTCATCAGGTAAGTGGGATTTCTATTCACAAACAGGTCAGGTAAAGATACAAACACAACTAACAGAATAATGATTGCAATGTGAGACTTTACAGGTAATCAAGCCTTAAAAGTACAGTCAATGTGAGTGGAAAGAGTTAAGTACTGGTTAAAGAGATGTGTTTGTCTCCAGACAGGTCAGTTAATAAGATTTTGCAAGTCCAGGCAAGTCGTGGGGATTACAGTTAGTGTGACATGAACCCAAGACCAGGATTGAAGTTGTCGTCATGTGTGCAGAACTTAGCTATCAGTCTCTGCTCAGCGACTCTGCGCTGTTCTGTTTTGTGAAGGCTGCCTTGGAGAATGTTTACCCGAAGATCAGAGGCCAAATGCCGGTGTTTACTGATGTGTTCCCCAACAGGAAGAGAACATTCTTGCTCAGTGATTGTCGAGTGGTGTTCATTCGACCGTTGTTGTTGCTTCTGCATGGTCTCCCCAATGTACCATGCTTTGGGACATCCTTTCCTGCAGCATATCAGGCAGACGTTTGGCCAAGTCACAAGAGTTTGTACTATGTACCTGGTGGATGGTGTTCTCACATGAGATGATGGCATCTGTGTCGATGATCAGGCACAACTTGCAGAGGTTGCTGTGGCAGGGTTGTGTGGTGTTGAGGTCACTGTTCTGCTGAAGGCTGAGTAGTTTGCTGCACACAATGGTCTTTTTGAGGTTGTGCGGTTGTTTGAAGGCAAGAAGTGGGGACGTGAGGATGGCCTTGGTGAGATGTTCGTCTTCATCAATGACATGTTGAAGGCTCCAGAGAAGATGTCATAGCTTCTCTGCTCTGGCGAAGTACTGGACAATGGAGGGTATTCCGTGTTTGTCTTCTGAGAAGGTCGGTGTGGTTTTTTTGCTGTGGCACGTTGGAATTGTTGATCGATGAGTCAAGCGCCATATCCAGTTCTTATGAGGGCATCTTTCCACATCTGGAGATGTCTGTTGTGATCCTCTTCACCTGAGCAGATCCTGTGTATACGGAGGTCTTGTCTGTAGGGGATGGCTTCTTTAATTGTTTAGGGCGGAAGCTGGAGAAGTGGAGCAATGTGAAATTATCTGTTGGCTTGCAGTGCAGTGCTGTTGCTGCACACATGAAGTGCAGTTGCCACACGTATGAGGATGGCCTCAATGATCTGTAATCTCCATGACTTGCCTGGATTTGGAAAATCTCACTAATTATCCTGTCTGGAGACAATACATGTCTCTTGAACATGAGCTTAACACTTTCTCCACTCACATTGTTTGTACATTTAAGGCTTGATTACCTGTAAAGAGTCGCATTCCAATAATTATTTTGTAAATTGAGTTTGTGTCTTTATATGCCCTGCTTGTGAATAGAACTGCCACTCACATGACAAGAGGCAGCGCTCTGAAAGCTAGTGGCTTTTGCGACCAAATAAACCTGCTGGACTTTAACCTGGTGTTGTGAGATTTCTTACTGTGCTTCCAATTCAGGCAGCAGGGAAATATTGTTACGCCGTTAGCGTCAATGACTGTAAGATGTTGCTGTTGCGGAATGGTTACAAAGATGAATAGGAGCACTAAATCATCGAGAGGCTACCTCAAGGTAAAGTCAACCCACATCTCTTAAAAAGGTGCATAGTGGCTGGAGAAGGTGCTAGGAAACATTCTATTGGTTTTAACAGGATGGGACTGCTCAATAGTGGGACAATATACCAGACAGCAGGCTTCAAAAATTTCTAACGTTGTTCTGGAGCGTTGATGGAAGAGGTGGAGAGGAAGATATTTATCATTTATTCACAAGGGGTGGGAAACTCTTCAGGCTATAATCTTTGGACTATATCGAGCTCAATGATTAATGCTGAGAGTCAAGTCCTAAGGACCTGGACCAGATCCTAAAAAATGACAAAGGCCTCACATAATAACACTTGTGTGGTTACAGTCAGTGAATGTATCTTCAAATGCCATATCCTACCAACTGCACCACTGGTTTTGACAATCTCTCTCAATCATGATCATGCCTATCATTCAGAGCTTCATCTCAACATCATCCATTTAGCAACATCGGAAGCCTTATAGGCACATCTCACAGCTTGCACACACTGCCAATAATTCAGGGGGAGAATATACAAATGTACCTCATCCCACCACTTAGTAGCAACTGCCTCTGGTTCTGCCTCACTTCTTGCTGCAAGACAGAGTGAGCTAGTGATATGGCCAAATCACCAAAACAAATCACTAACTCACTCTATCTTGCAGCAAGAAGTGAGGCAGAACCAGAGACAGCACTACTAACTGGTGGGATGAGGTACATTTGCATATCCTCCCCTTCCCCAATGAAGCTGAACTAAGAATCATGCATCAAACATTACAAAAAAAGCTTTGCAGGTTCGAGTATATTAACAGAAAATCTTTTTTTAGCAACTCCTGTCCAAGCCACTCAGCATTCTGACTTGGAAATACATCTCTCTTCCCTCCTGATTAACAGCACACTAGGTGTACCTACATTACCTGGTTAGTAGTGGTACAAGAAGGTGCTTACTACCACCACTTTCTCAAGGGCAATTAGAGATGGGCAACAAATGTTAGCTTAACCAGTGATGCCTACATGCTGTGAATATTTTCATAACTTTATATATATATGTATGTGCGTGTGTGTTTCTACATACATAATATATCAGGGTACAGATGTGGAGCTGACTCTATTATAACTCTTTACACATCTCTGTCTGTCTCCAGATGGCCCGTAGCTCCACGTCATGTGCCTTCTAATATCACTATGTGGGTGGTCATCTACTAAATCCCACATTAACCCTGTACATACCAGATCAGATCTTATGGGATGGGAGTGACACTCATTATGTGGCCATGAAGGAAGTTATGGTCAGTAGTGAGATTAAAACCATTGAACAGCTCACTTGCATTCTACTTGCCCCTCATTGCTCAATGCGTTTTATTACACTGATTGTCTAACCATGCACAGTTTAATTTCTCTGCTCTTTGTCACAACCCTCCCAGTGTGTTTTTCTCCTTTCAGTTCCTGTGAACTGTAGCCTGGTAGAGGTGAAAAAGAAGAAGATGGAAGAGCAGGAAGACAGTGATGAACGAAAAATCAGGAATTACAGGAATCACAGTCTGATAAATCAACCTAGATAGCCCGATCAACAAGAGGCTGTGCTCCTTGCCTCCTATCTTCCCTCTTCTTTACATCCAGAAAAGATAAGTGCTCAAAAGCTAGCACTGATATGATGGGTCAAAGGGTCTCTTTGTGCTGTCAAACTCTGATTCATTCTCCTTCTCTTTAGCAGGTCACTGTATACTTGGTATGAATGATTGTGCCCTCATTACTGGCCAATTCTGTGGCATTGAACAGACCACCATAAGTCTTGCATTTCTTCTCAGTACTCAAGAGCTCCTGCAGAGTGGCCCAGACAGTGGAACCATTGTTTCAGTAGCTTAATGATCTTTATTTTATTATTTCTTGGGATGTGAGCATCGGTGGCTAGGCCAGCAATTATTGCCCATCCTTAATCTATAATTGCCCTTCAGACTGTGGTGGTCAGTTGTCTCCTTGAGCTGATACAGTCCAGGGCTGATAGGAAGAAACTTCCAAGTTTTGACCCAGTGACAATGATGAGTTGAAGTCTTTGATTAATAAATCAAAAAGAGGAAGATTAGTTGAAAAGAAAGAAAGGAAAAAATGTAAAATTTTAAAATTTGTTTTTGTGAAATCTCTCTGAAAAATTCAATCCTGAAGGAGCGAGACTTCAGACATTAATTCTCGAAACCAGAGAAGTTGATTATCAGTCATTAACACTTGATGAATAAAACATTTAATAATATGAAGATGAGACTTGGATAGCCATGGTGAGTTTATTGGCCAATTAATAGACAAATATAGCAGTTCTTAAGAAATGGAAAAGGCTAAAGGTGAGATGTGATTTTCTCAAAGTGAATAGCAGAGTGACACAACTCAAATAGCAATTTCTGGATATTTAAATTGAACTGTGCATCTGCTTTACACCTGAAGTTTATGCATTATTTATCCATATAGCAGAGAGTGTCATCACCAACTCGATAGCTAAGTCTGCTTTAATTATTTTTCCTGTCTCTGCAATGAATAAGGAAACCCACTGAATAAAGTATATGGGGACAATTCTCCCAGCTCACTGCACTGCTATAGCAGCACAATAGATCAGAAGATACAGGTGGAGGCCGCTTAGTGTGCTCCCTGCTAGGCACCATGGCCCCCGCGCATTTCTGGGACCTGGATTTCCAGTGTCCTCAGTTTCGAGACGGAAATGGATACAGAGCAGATTAAAATATTTCAAACACTATTTAAATCTGATTAGCAGGACATTGGCCTGGGCACTGTCAATCTGGCAGTGCCAGCCTGACCCTGTGACAAAGGGGCTCCTTAGCATTGCTGACCTGGTAGTGGACAATGGCAAGGAGGCAGGGCGAGAGAGGGCAGGACTTATGAGTGGGTAGATTGATGGGGCTGGAAGGGGTCTTGTTGCCACTCTGCACTTGGGATGGCTGCAGAAAGTTGGGAGGTGTATTCATGTGCCGATTTGCAGGATTCACACATGCGTTCCTGATGCATATATGTTTCCCACTGCTGGAATGCAGGCATGGTCAGAACCACGCAGCAAACTGGCAGAAAGATTTGGTAAGTTATTTAATGTATTTTTAATGTGATTTAAATGTGATTATCAGCCGAGGACTGAATTCTCCAGGCCCGATAGCATCTCATACCCTGCCAGTACAATTTCACTCCGGTAGGGTTTAGAGTAGTTCTCCACTTTCAGGCAACTAGTGGAAGACTCTGCTGGACAGAAATGGGGCAATCAGGGCCCTCTAGGGGGTTTGGCAGTGAGGGTTGGTGCCTCCTGGGCATGGGTACCCTGGCAGTTTCAGCCTGTATCCCTGGCACTGCTCAAGGGACAAAGAGCCCAAGCCAGGAGAAACCTTGGCACTGCCTACCAATATTAGGCAGTGTCAAGAGGGCAGGTCCTATTGTGGACTGGGCAGGTACTGAAGATCAGGGAGCTTCGGGATGGGGGTGGTCAGGGCTGACCCAGAATGCTTTCGGGGCCGCAATCAGGCTACGGGGAGGCTGAAGGATCAGCAGTGCAGGAACCCAGTCTGTCCAGTGATCGAACTGGCCAGCAAACTGAAGGCTGACAGTTTAGGGCTACTGTGCATGCGCATTGTTCCAGAAATGTCAGGCTCTGGTGTAAATAGGTCCCACTCCCCAAAAGCTTTTAATGATATTCACAATTGTGACTTCTGCATTGCACAGAGTGTGGAAGATTTGAATCTGAAGTTACACTGAAAAATCAATTGTGAATTACACCATTTTTCCTGTCAATTCAGCACTTAGAAATGTTTTGGGAGAATCATCCCTAATTTGTCCAAATACTCTTCTTCCCTCTGCCGCCCGCACCTCCACTCCCACTTTCCTCCCTCTTCCTTACCTCGATTACAAATACAGCAGAATTATTGTGCTAAAATAACTGAATGTTTAAAGGATGCCACATGTAAAGTTATATCATAATATAATGCAGATATAAAAACATTCACATGTTCTGTTACTTGTTTTAAATGTATGTTCATTTATACCTATTTAATGATACTTATTTTCAATCATAAAAATAAAATTAAAAATTACACTTTAAATGATTCAATAATAGGATTAAAATAAATATTGTAAAAAACCAAAAAAAAAACATACCTTTATAATAGTTGAGTTTTTTTCTGATCTCTGTGTCTTCCCTTTGAAACTGCTGTTTCAAAGCTAGACCTCAATGGACCTTCCCAAACGTCTCCCCTCATAAGGGGCCATGGCTAGAGTCCTCCTGTGGAGATTTTACGCTATAGGCCGAAGGCTGCTGCTTCTATCGGGAGTTAGATCACAATTTCTAACACACGTAGGTGCACAAAACGTTCTGTATTTTTAGCAGTCCTTGGCTTTCCACCACTAGGTTGAAGTTATGGGCCATTGTCTCATGATCTTTTCCTTCTTCTGAACTTTGTTTTGTAAATATTTTGCAACTTTTTTTGTTCTTCACATTTGCTGCCAGTCATTTCATCTTGTTGTTTAAATGTCTTCCCTAGAATTTTAATTATTTTTGCTGATTCCTTTCTAGTTCCTAGTTTCTTTTGAATTCATTAATTTCTATGTTCCTTTTGAGGGCAGTCCATTATGTTTTAACTGGACATATACCTTTCAAAACGGAACCTTCATTTCTACTAATCTTCACTTCAACCAAAACATTCAGCTTCACGATTGGTCAATCTTTTCCTGATGAAGTGTTGGTTTGTTTCCATTCTGTAATTCTCTCATTGCACTCCTTGTGAAGAACTAGAAGTCACAGCCTCAAAATAAGGGGGCAGGAGTAGTTTAAATCGGAGTTGAGGAGGAACTTCTTCACTCAAAGGGTGATGAATGCCTGGAATTCTCTGCCCATTTAAGTAGTGGAGGCTACTTTGATGAATATATTTAAGTCGTGGGTAGATAGGTTTCTGATAGATAAGGGAATTAAGGGTTATGGGGAGAAAGCGGGAAAGTGGAACTGATCCACTTCAGATCAGCCATGATCTTATTGAATGGTAGGGCAGGCTCAAAAGGCTAGATGGCCTAATCCTGCTCCTATGTCTTATGTTCTTATCTTCTTTTGAGTCTTTAGGTTCTCTACTCCTAGGGTCTTTCATGTCCTCCAGGGGTCTTTCATTATTCTTCCAGAGGACTTCATTAGTTTGACACACAAAGACTTCATTTCCTGAGATTGAGCTACAATCTGATTTAGGCCAACATGACAATAAAGCACAGGATTATTTTAACTGTTGCTTAGCCAAGATCATGGGCTTCTCAGTGCTACTTCTCATTGAAGCTGATGCAAAAGTGTTTGGTATTGAGCAACAAACACTAAAGTGATGTTTTGATAATGTTCATTCTTGTGACAGACATTCTTAAAGCTTATGATAATTCAATTTATGATAATGCTTACGATATAGCAACTGATGCAGATGGAGGATGAGAAAGTAGCGTCCCGAACCTGTGTGCTCTGTTTGAGCAGAGGGCATTGTAATAGGATGAGAGCGGAATTGGTGAATGTAGATTGGGGATGCAGATTGATCAGTAGGACAGCTGAGGAACGGTGGAAGATTTTTAAGATTTTTCTCGGTACTCAGCAGAAATATATTCTGTTGGTAAAGGAGGACTGTAGGGAAGGAAAAATCAGCTGTGGTCATCAAAGGAAATAAAGGAGAGTATTAAATTAAAAGCTGATGTGTTCAAGCGGCTAAAAATAGTGGGCAATTAGAAGATTGGGAAAGTTTTAAACTACAGCAAAGAATGACCAAGAAAGTGATAAAAAAAAGGAAAGATAGAGTATGAGGCTAAACTGGCTCTAAATGTAAAAAATGACGGTCAAAGTTTTTACAAATATATAAAGAGGAAACTGGCTAGAGTGAATATTGGACCCTTGGAGGACAAGAGGGGGGATTTAGTGATGGGCGATGAGGAAATGGCTGAGGCTTTAAACAAGTTTTTTGTGTTGGTCTTCATGGAGGAGGACACAAATAGTTTGCTGGATATTAAAGATAGAAGGATGGTAGGAGATGAGGTCTGTGATGCGATTACGGTCACTAGAGAGGTAGTGCTTGATAGACTAATGGGACTGAAGGTAGTTAAGTCCCCTGGACCAGATGGAATGCATCCCAGGGTACTGAAAGAAATGGCAGAGGTGATAGCGGATGCTTTAGTAATTATTTATCAAAATTTGCTGGACTCCAGGGAAGTGCCGGAAGATTGGAAAATGGCTAATGTTATGCCGCCGTTTAAAAGGAGTAGCAAACAAAAGGCAGGGAATTATAGGCTGGTTAGTTTAATGTCTGTAGTCGGAAAAATGCTTGAATCTGTTATCAAAGAAGAAATAGCGAGGCACCTAGAAAAGAATGCTTTGATCAAGCAGATGCAGCACGGATTTGTTAAGGGGAAGTTGTGTTTGACTAATTTATTGGATTTCTATATGGATATGACAAGAGGAGGACTGGTGGATGTGGTGTTTTTAGATTTCTAGAAGGCATTTGATAAGGTGCCTCACAAAAGGTTGCTGCAAAAGGTTAGGGTGCACGGACTCGGGGGTAAGGTGTTAGTGTGGATAGAGGATTGGTTGTCTAATGGGAAGCAGAGAGTAGGACTCAATGGGTACTATTCTGGTTGACAGCTGGTGACTAGTGGAGTGCCCCAGGGATCGGTGCTGGGGCCTCAACTGTTTACCATATACATAGATGATCTGGAGGAAGGGGCTGAGTGTAGGGTAACAAAATTTGCTGATGGCACAAAGATGAGTGGAAAAGCAAATTGCGTAGAAAGTGTGGAAGCTCTGCAGAGAGATCTGGATAGATTGAGTGAGTGGGTGAGGACCTGGCAGATGCAGTATAATATTAGCAAGTGTGAGGTTATCCACTTTGGTAGAAATAATAGTAGGAGGGATTATTATTTAAATAGTGAAAAGCTACAGCATGCTGTGGTGCAGAGGGACCTCGGGTCCTTGTGCACGAATCGCAAAAACCCATTCTGCAGATGCAGCAGGTGATCAAAAAGGAGAATGGGATGTTGGCCTTTATAGCGAGGGGAATAGAATACAAAAGTAGGGAAGTCTTATTTCTACTGTACAGGGTTCTGGTGAGGCTGCAGCTGTGTGCTGGAGTACTGTGTGCAGTTTTGGTTGCCGCATTTGTGGAAGAATATATTGGGCTTGGAGGGAGTGCAGAGAAGGTTCACTAGGCTGATACCAGAGATGAGGGGGTTAGCCTATGAGGAGAGATTGAGTAGACTAGGTTTGTACTCGTTGGAGTTTAGGGGGTTGAGGAGGGATTTTATAGAGACATATAAGATAATGAAGGGGATGGATAGGGTAGAGGTAGAGAGATCCTTTCCACTTAGAAAGGAAAACAGAACTAGAGGGCACAGCGTCAAAATAAGAGGGGGGCAGTTTAGAATGGAGTTGAGGAGGAACTTCTTCACTCAAAGGGTAGTGAATCTTTGGAATTCTCTGCCCATTGAAGTGATAGAGGCTACCTCGCTGAATATACTTAAGTCACAGGTAGATAGGTTTCTGATAGACAGGGGAATTGAGGGTTATAAGGAGAATGCAGAGAAGTAGAACTGATCCACTTCAGATCAGCCATGATCTTATTGAATGGCGGGGCAGACTCAAGGGGCTAGATGGCCTACTCTGCTCCTATTTCTTATGTTCTTATGTCCAATTCATCTGGCTCAAGGAATGATCACAGTTCCAATATCATCATGCTTGATGGTTTAAATTCAATGTACCTAAAAACAGACGTCTTTCTTGGGTAAAACTTTTTGATAAACTTGAATTTAAACCTGAAGACTATATTGGAGCATACCTGACCAATGACCACTGGTATCCATCCTTTGCTGGATTTGGGGAGATTACAGTTTACTGTCATGCCCCTTGCACCAACACATCAATTCCACTAGTTCAGTAAAATTTGGGAGAGTTGCCAATTAAAATCCATGCAAATGTATCACAAGAGCAGAAAGTCTCAAGGGAGATATTATTAAGGAAGTTGACTCCTCTCTGTGGATATCAAAACTAGTCATTGCATAACACACAATGGCAAACATTCAACTTCCTTCAACCCATGAACTATCAGTATCCTTTCATGACTCTATGACCTTCACAAAGTTCGAATGTGATAGAACTATCATCAAATGCCACAGGCTGATACCTTACATGTTTCATTACTCACGAAAGTGTGTTTTGGTATCTTGGGGTGCCTTGTTTAAGCTTATTTATTAGTGTCACAAGTAAGCTTACATTTACACTGCAATGAAGTCACTGTGAAAATCTCCTAGTCGCCAAGCTCCAGCACCTATTTGACTGCACAGAGGGAGAATTTAGCATGGCCAATGCATGGAACCAGCACATCTCCCAGGCTGTGGAACTGGAGCACCTGGAGGAAACCTATGCAGATACAGGGAGAATATACAGACTCTGCACAAACAATGACCCAAGCAGGCCACTGAACCAAAGCCCCTGGTGTTCTAAGGTGGCAATGCTAACCACTGTGCCATAGTAATGCCCATCCGACTTGAAACATTAACTTTGTTTTCTCTCCATAGATGCTGTGAGGCATGCTGAGATTTTCCAGTATTTTCTGTTTTTGTTTCAGATCACAGTAGATTGCTTTAATCAACCATTTAGCAAGTTTGAATGATCTTGTCAACATAATCGATAGTTTTCCAGTTGTTCTTACTGAGGAATTCATGCCTTACGATAATTGGGGAAAACTGCTAGGACAAAATCATATGATTATTAACATGGCCAATGTGAAAGTTCCTACTCCATACTTAAAATAAAGCTGCTTAATGAGAAAGGAATAATTTTTCTCTTGTCAGTGTTAAAAAAATATTCTGGTGCAGCAATTTACTGATATGAGGATCAGTGCCACTTCTTGAATCAGAGTAGAGGGCAGAAAAGAGTCTTCAGGGCTGTGGTCAGAGTTATTAGTTATCAGGCAATTGTTTACTATTTCTGTGGTACAATTTCATAGCTCTGAGCTACACTTTTAATGTGGTAAACAAATAAATAATTAACAAGGTTCTTGTAACAATTAAGTGACACAAAGTACTGTGCAAGCGCTTGAGATTTTGTTCCATGCTATAATTTTCAACCAGAGAGAAATCTAATACCATAAACGGCACAAGAATATATGTAATTAGAATGTCAAAATGGCAGGTTCATAAAGAACGGATCACCAGTATAGGAAATCTAGCGGGCTGAACTGAAAAGAAATGTGGACAGTAATTTGTTCCATAGGTCAGTGAAAAGGTTGACAGTCTTAACTACAGTTTGCAGTTCAAGAACACTATTGTGACATGTCATTCTCAGCCCAAGTAACAAACAGGATTTTATTCTGTTAACTTGCTGGGATAAAACGGTCTTCCAGTTCCCTTGCCCACTTTATTGCTAACTGCATTCCTAGCTCTCAATACCATGCAATGCCAAGTACGTCATTCAGCTCACAATGCTTCTTCCAGCCATACTCCCCAGCACTTTCGCCATAGTTCAGCAAGTTTCTTTTTCAAAAGTTTTTGTTTCTAATTTCCTATTTAAATATATTATTGCGTCTACTTCCACCACTCCTTCAGGAATGGCATTCCCAATCATGGCAATTTGCTGGGTGAAGCATTATTCCTATTTGCCCACTGGGTATAATATACAGTATTTTGTTTAAAGTAAAGTTTAGTTATTAGTCACAAGTAGGCTTACATTCACACCACAATGAGGTCAGTGTGAAAATCTCCTTAATTTTGTGATACCAACTGGAAAACAATCCCTGTCCTCCCACCATCAACCCAACCCCCACTCTGCCCTGCAATCCATCTCACAGTGGTTAGCACTGCTGCCTCACGGCGTCAGGGAGCCAAGTTCAAATCCTGGCGAAGGTCACTGCCTGTGCGGAGTTAGCATGTGTTTCACCCGGGTGTTCCGATTTCCTCCAACAGCCCAAAAAACATGCTAAATTCTTTCTCAGTGTACCCAAGCAGGCACCAGAATGTTGAGACATCAAACTCAATGCTAATATAAGTTTATCTATAACTAATAAGTAAAGATGCTTTAAATTAAACTCAACATCCCACCAACCTTCCCTTCAATGCCCCAACCTCAGCTCCTTGATTCCAACCTTCCACTCAAACAATACCCTCCAAACTCTTTCCAGTTTTCCACAAATCTCTGCTGCAAACTTGTACTTAACCCTCTATTCCTTCCAAATTCTCCCAATTCTATCAAACTCCACCTTCAAACTTCCTCCACCTCTGCAAACACACAAATACACACACATAAACATAATTCACATGTTGCAAAATTATAGGGATTTTTAAGATTAAGATTTAAGATTTTTCAATTGGGAACACTATCATCATAGTTTTTGCATTGCTTTTGAATTTCAGGCAACTTCATGGTCCATGGTTTTCTGGCAGGCTTCGAAATAAATACAATAGTTTGCCAATCCTGCACAAATTTGAGAAGCAGTAGCACAGGGCCCAGTGAAGCTGATCTGACAGACTGGCTTTATAAAAATTGGAACTCTTAGCTTGATGGTTTTGTTTTTTTTTAAATTGATCTTTCAGGTGTGAAATCTGGCTATTCACTTTGGATGACTTGAGAATTCATTTGAAATACCAAGCCTAGCAACTTCAGAGCTATGCCCCAGTGTTTGTTACTGCAGGAGCCCTCTTCTCCCAGACTCTGTCTGGAATTGTATTGATTCATCAGCTAAGGGATAGTGGGAGGTTCTAACCAGCAAGAAGTTTCCTTGTTCAGGTTTGATCAGATGCCACATTGGGCCTGAAGTCAATCTTGAGACTCCCAAGTTTACTCCCTCCTAACTGTATAGCGCTGTTTGAATTTCTTTAAAGCCAAGCGTAAATTCTCCATTGACAGAAATGTGAAAGGCAGAACACTCATTGCTGATTCTCCTTTAACATGGTCTTTATTTCTATACATATTAGTGCTCGTTCAAGTATGACTGCAGAATTTAGTTCACCTTGTCTTCCTTCTCGTGGAGGGGAGTTAACATGGATTTGAATGCACAGAATTGCACCTTGGAGTATCATTAGTTTTGTTCTTTCTTTGGAACTCGTTTCTGATCTGCAAGGACTTTACAAAAGAGATGTTGCATTGATCTACATCCCTGGCATACGGAAACTTGCTATGTGAATCAATTCCACAATTGATTAACAGTCCAGGATAAGGTGCGATAACTCATCCACCTGTGGGACAGGACATATTCAGGGATGGGAATCCTGTTTTTGTCGTACAGCCAGAGTGCAATATAACATAGATAAAAGCCCTTTGGCCCAGTCAGTTCATGCTGACTATAATTCGCTCTCAGCTAGTCCCAATTGCCCACTTTTAGCCCGTATTCATCTAATCCCTTTCATTTTTTTATGTGGTGCTATTGTACCTGCCTCGACCACTTTCTCTGGCAGCTCATTCCATATATACACTGCCCTCTGCATAAAGATGTTTTCCCCCAATGTTATTGGCTGAAATCTATGGTTCTGTGAGTATGACTTACCTTTGGAATAGCTCTCCCAATTTTTGCAATGTTTCCTACTCCTTGAATTCTCCCAGGAAACACATTTTTTGAAGTTTGATAGAAAATAGAATAAATTATCTTCTTGAAATATATTACTAAAGCAGATGTGGCTGAAATTGAATGATAAATGTGTGATTGCGGTGAACTTGCATTGAAGGATCATAATGGGAAGGTGATAATTTTTTTCAGCCAACATTTCAATGAGATGTGCTGGCTGATGCTGCAACTCCAGACACCTGTAAAATGCTATTCTATATCAATGATAAGATTCCTAGAGATCTGTTTAAGGAAAAGAAAAGCAGAATTTACAGGCTACCACCCACTGAATGCTTGACAAAAGAGTTTTATAAAATAACTCTATAATCTTCTTGTCATTTAAACTACCTCCCACAGTCATCTATAGTGACCATACTATCCAAAGCTTTATTTTGATAATTGTAACATTTCTCTCAAAAAAGAGCAGCACACTGGCACAGCAATTAGCACTGTTGTCTCACAGTGCCATGGATCAGGGTTCAATTCTGGCCTTGGGTCACTATCTATATAGAGTTTGCACATTCGCCCTGTGTCTCTGTTGGTTTCCTCTGGATGTTTCGGTTTCCACCCAAAATCCAAAGATTTGCGGGTTAGGTGATTGGTCATGCAAAATTCCCCCTTAATGTCAGGGGAGCTAACAGGGTAAATATGTGGGGTCATGGAGATAAGGTCTGGGTGGGATC
Source organism: Sphyrna mokarran (assembly GCA_024679065.1). Taxonomy (NCBI): domain Eukaryota; kingdom Metazoa; phylum Chordata; class Chondrichthyes; order Carcharhiniformes; family Carcharhinidae; genus Sphyrna; species Sphyrna mokarran. The sequence goes on from JAGIQG010000015.1 coordinate 43,791,180, forward strand.
ATTTTTTTTGCAAGCTCAATGGCTGAATGGCCTCCTTCTGCATTCTATGGATTCTTTGAATTGAATAATTCTACAATGAAAATTATTTAATTACCGATAACATGGACAGTTGGTTTACACAGGCAATTATAAATTTGTGCCATGCAGAATAAAACTGTGTGCGATAAAGTTATTTTCCCTGTTACACTAAAGGTGTCAAGTAACTCCCCGACATCAATATAGTTTTATTTCTGTATGTGGAGTGACATTAATGAAATACATATGCACATATTTGTGTTGAGTGTCTAAAGCAATCAAGCAAACCTGTTTTCCTCGCTTAATAAGGTGCCGGGAATGACTCCTTTCATTAGTCTTGAATCAAGCAGTACTTCAGTAATTAGGTTGCATCTTTGTGCTAAATAACAGAACCTCCTTTTTTTTTTAGCTTTAGCTATGTTAATTACCATTTGTGCAGCAGAAACACACAGCTTATATTTTAATTTTGAATCGGTTCAGGGAAATATTTGGTTTATTTGATGATGGATGTGTGACAAGCAACACTCTGGTTCAATTACAAACTTGTGAGATCAAAGGGCAGGAAGACATTAATTTTGACAACGAATCTGACGCACAATACTGCAAAGCCTGAAATACCACAATTAGACATTCATATTCACTAGTGCATGTATCTATTTGTTTATATACCCATTTGTGCATATACCCATGATTGCATATACCTTCCACACATATGCACCAATGTCCATTTCCACTAATACATATCCATATTAGCGCAGATACATATCACTAAATCATATACTCATCCGTCAATGCACGTACTCAGCGTGGCACATATCCACAAGTGCACATACTCAATAGTGCACATACCTACCAACCCTTTTAACCACCAACCTACATATCTATCATTCAAAACAATCAATAGGCCACATACCAACCAGCATACATAAACACCAACACATACATGCACTGACTCACATATAGTATTTACACTTACCTTGTGAGCTAATAACTTGACCAATTGTCTATTATTCTCTGGAAAAAAAGAACCATCTAACATCTAACCAAGCTCTAAGTTTACCTGGTCAATATGTATATCCTCTGGTCTAACCAAATCAATCAAGTTGAAATTGTCCTTTAAAGCAATACAGTCAAATACTTGACCAATTTTATATTTATTTGTATGTCAATTTATATGTCAAATTCTACTGCTGTCTATTCCTTCTTAAAGGGAATCAACTCAGCCTTTTCAATCTTTCTGAATAACTAAGAGATTTTAAACATCCTCATCACCCTTCTTTGGGCTTTTTGCAAAGCTCAATCTTCCCATCATGCGAAGGAATCCGAAGAAATCCAGTTTTCCAAATGTGGTTTAAGCAAAATTTTGTACAAGGGTAAAATAGTGTGCTTTGTTTTACACAAAATAGTTCTAATTATGCAACCAAATACCCTGTTGGCTCTGGCTGTACTTTCTCAGTATTGGTCAAAAATATTTAAGGCCCCTTTCTCACTCAACTAATTTCAGATTTGAACCATGTCATGTGTTAATATATCATTATTGATTCCAAGTGCTAATGGAGAAGTTAAGCTAAAGGTTATTTGCCAGATTTTGGTCCACTCGCCCAATACATTTAAATCTGGAAGTAATTTTGACAATGAATCTGACCCACAATACTGTAAAGTCTGAAATATCACAATTATCCATTCACTAGTGCATGTATCTACCAGCATACATACCCATTTGTGCACATACACAGAACTGCTCATACCTTCTACACATATGCACCAATGGCCATTTACACTAATGCATATCCACGTTAGCACATGTCACCAATGCGAATGCTTGCCATTTTACATATCCATCAACACACATACTCAGCTGAAGATTGCAAATAAATTGCAGAAATTCCTTTCTCTGTGAAGTCCTGGTACTGGCACACATTTCAGAGCCATTTGCGTACTCACACCATCTCCCCACACCACCATCCCGACCTTCTACCCCCCATTTCTACATCAGCACTGTTCAGTATCTTCAGCTGGATCCTATAGAGAAAATACAAAGCAAAAGTCCCAAGAGCAATTCTGGTAGGACATTAGTAATTGACCTCCAATCAGATTCATGGTCATTAATCACAACTTTAAGTCTCCAAAATGTTAACCATTTCCTAATCCATTGCAACTTGTCCCTATCAATGCTGAATGATGTTTTCTTGTTGATTAAGCTATTTAGCGGTAGTTTATCAAATAATTTATAGAAGTCAAAGTTGACAGTGTCTACCAGGATGCCTACAACCACTAACTTTGCTACTAGCTCCCAAGATTCTAGTAGATTAGTGAAACATGGCCTCCTTTTCCAGAGGCCATGTTAACTATCTGATGACATCTTATGTCTCTAGGTCATCATAGAGAACATCTCTTTCGATCCTGTCTACAACCTTACCTATGATTGATGTCAGACTGGTGGGCTTTTCGTTCCCTGGATCTGGTTTAAAAATTGATTCTGCAAAAACATTCTTCTGATCGAAGGGGACAATTCCAGACTCCAATGAACTTTAAAGGGAAGGGATCTCTGATTACGCGTGGTATGCACAATCCAAATTAGCCATCTGATTTAGTTTAAACTTCTTTCTTGTCCATTATCTTCCTTTCTTATGTATGAAATTTGTGGCTGGGATTCTCCCAAAAGATTCTAAGTTTCAAATTTATATGAAAGCTGGAGTAAATCACACTGTTTCTTTCAGCAGGAATTTCAAACTGAACCTCCCACAGTAGAAGTGAGATTGAGTAAACTAGGATTGTTCTCCCCAGAAAGATGGAAGTTGAGGGCTAATAGACGTTTATAAAATTATGAAGGGCATAGATAGGGTGAACAGCTTGGAAGCTTTTTCCCAGGGTGGAAATGACAAACATAAGGGGTCACAAGTTCAAAGTTCAATACAGATATGCGGGGGGACGTATTTTACACAGAGGATGGTGGAAGCCTGGAATGCACTTCCAAGCAGAAACACTAGGGTTATTTAAGACTTATCTAGGTAGCCACATGAGCAGATAGGGCATAGAGTGGTACAAATGGATGGTCTAGTTAGGAACACATGATCGGTATGGGCTTGGTGGGCTGAAAGGTTTGTTCCTGTGCTGTATTGTTCTTTGTTCAGTCCCCATAGTCCTCATGATAAAGCCTGACAAGATTGTCCACATCTGTGGAGATTACAAATTAATAGTTAATCAGGCTGCCAAACTACATAGATATCCAATCCCAAAGATTGAAGACATATGTGCAAAGCTAGGTGGAGTCAGCCTGGTACAAAGCTGAATAGGAGACATGCACGTCAGCAACTTGAGTTAGACAATGCTTCCTGAGGTTGCATTATGATAAACACGCACAAAGGTTTGTCTCAATATGCATGCCTACCCTTTATTGTGCTACTTTCCAGACACCAATGGAAACTCTTTTGCAAGAACTGTCATGAGTTGTTGTACACCTGGATGATGTTTTGATAACTTGTTCTACAGGAATTAAACACTTAAATAACTTACAGGTGGTGCTAAAGAGATTTCAAGAGGATAGAGTTTGCCTCAGGAAGTAGAAATACATTTTTCAAGCCACTGAGGTAACTTATCTGGGGTATCGTGTTGCTGCACAAGGACTATATACCATGGAAGACAAGGTCAGAGAAATAAAGGAGGAAACAACCTCCAAAACACATCTGAGCCCAAATTATTCTTTGTAATGGTAAATTACCTAGATAGCCTAGATAACAATGATACCTATTTATTGACTACTGCTCAGCCTTCAACACTATTATTCCCACAAAACTCATCCCCAAACTCCACGGCCTAGGCCTCGGCATCTCCCCCTGTGACTGGATCCTGAACTTCCTAACTCATAGACCACAATCAGTAAGGATAGACAACAACACCTCCTCTACAATAATCCTCAACATCGATGCCTCACAAGACTGTGTTCTCAGCCCTCTACTATACTCTTTGCACACGAATGACTGTGGCCAAATTCCCCTCCAATTCAATTTTCAAGTTTGCTGATGACACCACTGTAGTGGGTTGGATCTCAAACAATGACAAAATAGAGTACAGGAATGAGATAACCTGGTGAACTGGTGCAGCAACAATAATCTCTCCCTTAGTGTCAATAAAATGAAGGAGATTATCAGCAACTTCAGGAAGCATAGAGGAGAACATGTCCCTGCCTACGTCAATGAGGATAAAGTAGAAAGGATCAAGAACTTCAAGTTTTTAGATGTCCAGATCACCAACAATCTATCCTGGACTTCCCCCTGCTGACATTATAGTTAAGAAAGCCCATCAATGTCTTTACTTTCTCAGAAGACTAAGGAAATTTAGCACATCAGCTATGACTCTAACCAATCTTTACAGATGCATCATAAAAAGCATAAAAAGAACATAAGAAATAGGAGCAGGAGTAGGCCATCTAGCCCTTCGAGCCTGCCCAGCCATTCAAAATAAGAGCATGGCTGATCTTAAGTGGATCAGTTCCACTTTCCCACTTTCTCCCCATAGCCCTTAATTTCCTTGTCTGTCAGAAACCTATTTATCCATGAATTAAATATATTCAGTGAGGTAGCCTCCACCACTTCAATGGGTAGGGAATTCCAGAAACTCACTACCCTTTGAGTGAAGAAGTTACTTCTCAACTCCGATGCAAACTGCACCCACCCTCCCTTCCTTATTTTAAGGCTGTGCCATCTAGTTCTGCTATCCTTTTTAACTGGGAAGAATCTCTCTAACTTTACCCTATCTAGCCCCTTCATTATCTTATATCTCTCTATAAGATTCCCCCTCGGTGTTCTAAATTCCAACAAGTACAGCCCAGTCTGTTCAAACTCTCTTCATAGACTAACCCCGTCATCTCCGGTATCACTTAGTGAACCTTCTTTGTACTCCCTCTAAGACCAATATATCTTTTCGCAAATGCGATGACCAAAACTGCACACAGTACTCCAGTTGCGGCCTCACCAGTGCCCTGTACAGTTGCAGCAAGACCTCCTTGCTTTTATATTCTATTCCCCTCACTGTAAGGGCCAACATTGCATTTGCTTCTTGATCACCTGCTGCACCTGCAGACTGGGTTTTTGCGATTTGTGCACAAGGACCTCCAGGTCCCTCTGCACTGTAGCATGTTGCAGCTTTTTGTCCTTTAAATAATAATCCTCCTCTATTATTTCCACAAAAGTGGATAACCTCACATTGGCTAACGTTATACTATATCTGCCAGATCCTCACCCACTCACTCAGCCTATCCAGATCTCTCTGCAGACTTTCCGTGCCTTCCATGCAATTTGCTTTTCCGCTCATCTTCGTGTCATCAGCAAATTTCATTACCCTACACTCAGCCCCCTCTTCCGGCTACATAAATGGTAAACAGTTGAGGCCCCAGCACCGATCCCTGCGGCACTCCACTAGTCACCAACTGCAACCAGAACAGCACCCATTGGTTCCAATTCTCTGCTTCCTGTTAGACAACCAATTTTCAATCCACGCAAACCCCTTACCCCCAACTCCGTGCACGCTAACCTTTTGCTGCAATCTTTTGTGAGGCACCTTATAAAACGCCTTCTGGAAATTCTTTCTGGTTATATCATAGCTTGGTATGGTTCCTGATCTGCCCAAGACCGCAAAAAACTTAAAAGGTCATGAATGTATCCATCACGCAAACCAGCCTCCGATCCGTTGAATCTGTCTACACTTCCTGCTGTCTCAGCAAAGCAACCAGCATAATTAAAGACCCCACACACCCCAGATATTATCTCTTCCACTTTCTTCCATCAGGAAAAAAATACAGAAGTCAGAGATCACATACCAAACAACTCAAGAATTACTTCTTCCCTGCTGCTGTCAGACTTTTGAACAGAATTATCTTGCATTAAGTTGATGTTTCTCCACACCCTAGCTATGACTGTAACACTACATTCTGCACTGTCCCATTTCCTTCTCTATAAATAGTATGTTTTATCTGTATAGTGCGCAATAAACAATGCTTTTCACTGTATGTTAATACATGTGACAATAATAAATCAAATCAAATCAAATCAAATACTATTGGGAATTTTCGAACAAAGTTGTTGACATTCTCCCTTGCATATGCCTCTAAGGAAGCACTAGAACAGGTTCTGGAAGATGCCGCTGAGAGAAGCTTTGAATAGAGAAAAGCAGTTGTTACATTCATTGAGAATACTGGTACATTTTGTCTAGCCTAATGAATTGCCGAAAACCTGTAACACCTTTCCATCTGGTGTTGGTGCAGTAATTGTCCCATAAGATGGACACAGATCTGAAAGATCTATAGGAAGCATTTCAAAAACCTCTTAGAGGCCATATAAGGCTGTTCTCAGATTGAAGGAGAAGACTTATTAATAATATACGGGTGAAAGAAGTTCCACCTGTATATGTAAGGGAGCCACTTTACCATTTTTAAGGACCACAAACCACTCTTTGATCCTTTTTGATTTGATTTGATTTATTATTGTCACATGTACTGTGTTATAGTGAAAAGTATTGTTTCTTTCATGCAAAACAGACGAAGCACACTGTTCGCAGAGTCCATAAGGGAGAAGGAAAGGAGACAGTCCAGAATGTAATGTCACAGTCAGGGCTAGAGTGTAAAAAAAAGGTCAACTTAATATAAAGTAGGTTCATTTAAAAGTTTGATAGCAACATGAAAATAAGATGTTGTTGATTCGGTTGATATGTGATCTCAGATCTTTGTATTCTTCCTGATGGAAGAAGGTGGAAGCAAGTATGTCTGGGGTGCTTGGTCATGCTGTTTGTTTTTCCAAGGCAGAAGAAAGTGTAGACAGAGTCAATAGATGAGAGGTTGGTTTGTGTGATGGAGTGAGGTTCATTCAAAATCCTGTGTAGTTTCTTGCATTCTAATCAGTATTCTATAAACTGTGTGTGCCTTTATACGCCTTGTATGTGATCAGAACTCCCCACTCACCTGACAAAGGAGCAGTGCTCCGAAAGCTAGTGGTGTTTACTACCAAATAGACCTGTTAGATTTTAACCTGATATTGTGAGACTTCTCACTGTGTTTAACCGAGTCCAACACCAACATCTCCACATCACAATTTCTTGCTGTCATGGTCAGAGCAGGAGCCATATCATCTGAGATATATCTGGAAAAGATGTTTTCCATATTGTATCTGTAAAAATTGGTGAGAATCATAGTGGACATGATGAATTTCCTTGGCCCCTTGAAAAAGTAGATAAGGCTATTCTGTCAATTACATCAGCAAGAATTCAATGCTAGAAGTTAATTCTGTCTGCCTACACATACATTCAAGTACTGACCTGGAACACATATCATGAATGCAGATGTGCTTAGACGCCTAACTTTACTGGAGAATTTTGCACCTCCCCTAGCCCTACAGGTAATGGTTATAACATTGAATTTCTTGGACACGTTGTTAGTTACAACATAACAAATCAAGAGTTGGACAAGCAGGGATCTGCTTTACAGGATACAAACAGGTTAGGTCACATCATCTGAGGAATATCCCCATAATCATGGGAAAATCATTGAAGTTCAGAAAAATAAAAAATATCCTGTTGAACAGGAAAGTATCAAATTTAGATATTGTACAAACTGAGGACCGAATGTGTTGGTGTTAGCAGAACCAAAAAAGCTCAAGATTTGGACAGCAATGTGAACTGTGCTCGAATATAAAAGGAAAGCATCCTTGAGAGGGCCTTGGCACCTGAATGGCAAACTTTTGTTCTTACGTTTTATGGTTTTATGAAGGGAAAAATAATTTCAATTCAGAAGCAAGTACTTCTAATAATTTAAAATAGACAAAACATCAATAAGCAATGGCTGAGCTCCTGTAAAGTGTTCTGATTCAAGTAAAAACCTGCAGAAGAAAAGCCTTTCAAATACAGGCAGTAATTTCTCTTACATTTTGTGTTTGATTTCAGGTTGCAGACAATGATTTCCACCACGCACGCAAATGATTTGAAGATACAGTCGGTGATTGCTGCTTCTCTGTGTGTGATTTGAAGATAGAGTCAGTGATTGTTGTTCACTGTTATTGGTTTGAGAATATAGTTAGTGATTGTGTTGTCTCTGTGTGTGATTTGAGGATGCAGTCAGGGATTGCTGTTTTTCTGTGTGTGGTTTGAGGTTACAGTCAGTGATTGCATTGTCTCTATTCAAGGTTTGAGGATACAGTCAGTTGTTGTTGTTTCTCTGTGTGTGGTTTGAGCATAAAGTCAGTCATTGTTGTTGTCACTGTGTGTAGTTTGATCTTACAATCAGTGATTGCTGTCTCTCTATGTGTGATTTGAGGATCCAGTCAGTCATTGTTATTGTACTCGGCTTGAGGATACAGTAACTTGGCTTAAGGATACAGTCAGTGATTGTTGCTTCTGTGTGTATGACTTGTTACAGTTAGTGACGCCACTGTCTCTGTGCATTGTTTGAGAATGCAGTCAGTGATTTTTCTGCATGACTTGAATGGCCAAAAGTATGCAAATGTGAACTTTGAAGAAGAAAGTGTGAAGGAGAGTGGTAAGTTCATCCCTGCACAGTTGTAATATATTACCAAAGCTCAGCATTTTATTATACAGGTGCCCTTCTTTGGGATAAAGTTCATTTAATAATGACTGCTTCCATTGAGTGCACATGTTAATCTTCTTTCAGTACAAGATATAGCAAAAGGATGATGATAAGTGTGGGATAGAATATTGTTTTTTATATTTCTTTTAAAAAGAATTAGGAATGAAGAACATTGCGTCGGTATTCACGCAGGAGACTGGCCAGATGTCTGTGCCTGATGTTGACAAAGTTGAGGATCCGTTGAGGGAAATAAGGATTACGAGGAAAGAGGTGTTGGGGCTGTTAGGCAGCTTAAAGACATATAAAGCTCCGGGGCCTGATGGCATTTACCCCAGGCTGCTAAGGGAGTTGAGGGAAGACCTAGCTGGGCCTCTGACGCAAATCTTTGTCTCTTCCTTGGACACAGGTGAGGTCCCAGAGGACTGGAGGATAGCAAACGTAGTACCGTTGTTTAAAAAAGGTCAGAGGGATAACCCAGGGAACTATAGGCCGGTGAGCTTGACTTCAGTTATAGGTAAGCTAATGGAGAGGATCCTCAGGGACAGGATGTATGAGCATCTGGAGCGCTGCGATCTGATCAGGGATACGCAGCATGGCTTCGTCAAGGGGAAGTCTTGTCTTACAAATCTAGTGGAATTTTTTGAAGAAGTGACAAAAACAGTTGATGAAGGACATGCTGTTGATGTCGTCTACATGGATTTCAGTAAGGCGTTTGACAAGGTTCCTCATGGTAGACTGATAGAGAAGGTGAAGGCGCATGGGATACAGGGTCGGGTATGTAGATGGGTCGAAAACTGGCTCGGGAGGAGGAGACAGAGGGTAGTAGTGGAAGGCTCTTTTTCCGGCTGGAAGCCTGTCACTAGTGGAGTGCCACAAGGCTCAGTACTAGGTCCTCTTCTATTTGTGGTCTACATAAATGACTTGGAAGTTGGGGTAGGTGGTGAGATCAGCAAATTTGCTGATGACACTAAGATGCTTGGATTGGCGGGTACAGAGGAGCAGTGCCAGGCAATACAACAGGACATAGATAGGTTGGTAGACTGGGCAGATAGATGGCAAATGGAATTTAATCCGGATAAATGCGAGGTGATGCATTTTGGCCGGAAAAATGTAGAAGAGAGTTATAGGATAAAAGGTAAAACTATACGGAGCATAGAGACGCAGAGAGACTTGGGGGTGCAGGTTCACAAGTCTCTGAAGGTGTCCTCACAGGTGGAGAAGGTGATAAAGAAGGCGTATAGTATGTTAGCTTTCATAGAAAAGGGTATAGAATACAAGAGTAGGAGTTTGATGTTGCAGTTGTATAGAACGTTGGTTAGGCCTCACTTGGAATACTGCGTCCAGTTCTGGTCGCCGTACTATCGGAAGGATGTGGAGTCCTTGGAGAGAGTGCAGAGGAGGTTTACCAGGATGCTGCCTGGTATGGAAGGACTGTCTTATGAGGAACGATTAAATAGACTGGGGTTGTTTTCCCTTGAAAGATGTCGGCTTAGAGGGGATCTCATAGAGGTGTATAAGATTATAAGGGGTATAGATAGAGAAATGGAGGTAAACTTTTTCCACCTTCAGAAATGGATAGGACGAGGGGTCATGGCCTTAGGGTGAGGGGGGCTATGTATAAGACGAATATTAGAGGGCAGTTTTTCACACAAAGGGTAGTGGGGGTGTGGAATGCACTGCCGAGTAAGGTGGTGGGAGCAGGCACGCTAGGGCTGTTTAAGGGTCTCTTGGACAGCCACATGAGCGGTATGCAGATAGAGGGATATAGTAGGACTGTTTAACTATGGCTTTTTTTCCACAGGTAATTCGGTCCATACTTGACCAACAAGGAGCATGCATTCGGCAGGTGGTGCGAGGACAGCTCTTGGATGTTGATTCATGGGTTGCCTGGTGCTTCATGTCGTAAATGAGTGCTTTATGTGGACCATCTGAAGGGCACCATGACAGCTCAGAGACTATCGATGTGGCTGTGCAGACACTTGGAATTGGGCGGTGTCTGCGGGAGTTTGCCCGTTCTCCCCGTGGTTGCGTGGGTTTTCTCCGGGCACTCCGGTTTCCTCCCACAACCCAAAAATTCGCTCTTAGGCTGATTGGGAAACAAATTGTCCCTATAGTGAGAGTCTTCCATATTAGGAATAACCTAAATTTAGAATAGGATAATGGAATTGCTACTATATAGTTATGACGGCGGCGCGGGCTCGTTGGGCCGAAGGGCCTGTTTCCCGTGCTGTGTTGCTCTTTAAAAAAAAACATTCTGACTCCTATAATTAGCTAATTGGATTAGAAATTGGCTGGCAGATAGAAGACAGAGGGTGGTGGTTGATGGGAGATATTCATCGTGGAGTTCGGTGACGAGTGGTGTGCCTCAGGGGTCTGTTTTGGGGCCCCTGCTGTTTGTAATTTTTATAAATGATCTGGATGAGGGTATTGAGGGATGGATCAGTAAATTTGCAGATGATACTAAAGTTGGTGGTGTGGTAGATAGTGAAGAGGGGTGTTTTAGTTTACAGAGTGACTTGGACAAGTTGCAGAGCTGGGCCGAGAGGTGGCAAATGGAGTTTAATGTGGAAAAGTGTGAGGTAATGCACTTTGGCAGGAACAATAAATGTGTAGAGTATAGGGCTAATGGTAGGGCTCTTAATAGTGTTGAGGAACAGAAGGATCTTGGTGTATGTGTCAATAGATCCCTGAAAGTAGGCAGTCAAGTGGATAAAGTTGTTAAGAAGGCATATGGAGTCTTAGCTTTTATTGGTAGGGGGATTGAATTTAGGAGCCGCAGCATCATGTTGCAGCTGTACAAAACTCTAGTGCGGCCGCACTTGGAGTATTGTGTGCAGTTCTGGTCGCCACATTATAAGAAAGATGTGGAGGCATTGGAGAGGGTACAGAGGAGGTTTACCAGGATGTTGCCTGGTATGGAGGGCAGGTCCTATGAAGAGAGGTTGAAGGATTTGAGGTTGTTTTCGTTAGAAAGGAGGCGGCTAAGAGGGGATCTTATTGAAGCATATAAGATGATTAGAGGTTTAGATAGGGTGGACAGTGATAGCCTTTTTCCTAGGATGGAGAAAGCTAGCACGAGGGGACACAGCTTTAAATTAAGGGGTATGAGTTATAGGACGGATATCAGAGGTAGGTTCTTTACTCAAAGAGTGATTAGGGAGTGGAATGCCCTGCCTGCAGCTGTTGTAGATGCGCCAAGTTTGGTGGCGTTTAAGAGGTTAGTTGATAAGTATATGGAAGAGAAGGGAATGGTTTAGTTTGGAGGGGCATTGCTTTTTATTTTGGTCGGCACAACATCGAAGGCCGAAGGGCCTGTTCTGTGCTGTATTGTTCTATGTTCTATGTTCTATGTTCTATAGTTGATATCGAGGCAGTTTATGCAATTTGAAAGATTACTCCGTGTATGCACATTATATTTGTGTACACAGTGAGTCAGCACTGTATATAATTGAAAAAAAACACTGAAGGTATAAAATGGCAATTTGTAAAGCACTCTGGGACAATTGGGCAAGAACCAAAATGACAGGCTGCAGCCTAAAAGACAGAGATAAACAGGCTGTAACCCAGACAAATGAGTACATAGGATATGGGTCATCTCTAGGGTAAAAGGGACTTTCTGGTCAAACTGGGCGTTTACCAGACACAGGAGCAGCGTAATCCTTTATTTGAGAGGGAGGTATGTATCCTACGTGCCCCCACCACCTACAGGCATGGCCATTGGGGACACACCCTGCGATTGGTTAGCAGCACCTGATTGGACTTTATCGATCAGAGTGATTAACTCCTGACCGATTAATTGGTAATGGCCAAAAGGAGCGCAAAACCCAACAGGGCATAAAGGGAGCTGTGCAATCAATCTCTCTCTCTCTGACGCCACGAATGAGCTACAACAATGGTGACCATCACCTGTGATGACCAGCATGAGGAGAGCCACCACATCCAAGAAGAGAGGGAAACCAGAGCCAAAGTACCAGATCAGAACAAAAGATCAGATTACGCAGAGGGTGGCAGAGAGCAGCGCACAGATAAAGGCCAATATCGCTTGGGTACTTGCCAGTCAGGCAAAGTTAAGTCAAGGTCTTGTATTGGACTTGAACTTTAGCCTTTTCTGTAAGGTAACTCATTGTTGGTTGGATGGATGATTATTGATTATGTGTTTTGAATAAATATTGGTTGTACTAACAAAACATTTACTCACAGTTCTTTGTCTACCGTATAAGGATTAAAACAGATAGTGCGGCAGGCACAACAGAGGATAATGGGAAAATTGAACCCTAACAAAGAGGACTGGTGTAATTATTAATGAAGATTACAAAATTTTCTGAAAGCAGATCAAGTATTAGATGAGAATAACGTTAATGAATGGACTAGATACTTTTAATGTGGTATTTACCCATTGTTACCTAAGACACCACAGTTCTTTATAATTCACTGAAATTATTGAAATTTCTGAACTAATATTATGGCACAGGTATGAATGAGCTTTTACTGGCAGTTTTACTCAGTCAAAGGGAGCCACTTCCAAGTCAGAATGTTGTAAAAAAACAAATTACTGTGGATGCTGGATTCTAAAACCAAAAGAGAAAATGTTGGAAAACCTCAACAGATTTGGCAGCATCTGTAAGGAGAGAATAGAACTGAAGTTTTGAGTCCAGATGACTCTTTTCTTACAGGGTCAAGGAATATTTTAAATTACATTCTCAAATTAAAGGAAGTCTCTCATCGCTTTCGGAATGGTGTGAGCTTAGAAATCGACCAAGAGGCCAAAAGTATGATAAAATCCAGGCCAAATTTTACAGCCAAGGCAAAGGACAAAGAACAACAAAAGATACAGCTCAGGAACAGGCCCTTAAGCCTTCTAAACCTGTGCTGATCATGCAATAAACTTATGTGGAAGGAAGACTGCAGTGAAAACATAGCCACAGAAACAGCAGAACAAGATGGTTGCAGATTGCAAGGGAATCCATTTTCCGAGCCAGCAGCGAAAGCACATTTCATTTCAGTGAGATCGAGGCCACAGCTGCCAAGTTTGCTGTCTCAAAATCAGAAGCCTAGATGCTACCATTGCCACTGAAAAGCAGACATTCCAAAGTCTGTGGCAGGGAAGTCAGTCACATCCAGGTGGCATTCAGGAGGTTACGAAACATTAATTTGCAATTTATGGGTTCCAGCTTGTGGTAAAGCTCCAGATTCAGGGTGGCATGGTGGCACAGTGATTGGCTCTGCTGCCTTACAGTGGCAGGGATCTGGGTTCAATTCCCAGCTTTGTCACTGTGCAGAATCAGACCTTCTCTCTTTCCTATGAGTGTTCCAGTTTCTTCCTACAGACTGGAAGACATGCTGTTTAGGAGCATTCACCTTGCTAAATTCTCTCTCAGTGTATCTAACAGCTGGAGTGTGGCAAGTAGGGATTTCCATGCAGTATTACTGTAAGCCTACTAATGACACTGATTAATAACATAAACTTAGATCGCAGTTATATATCAGGTCAAGATTTGCATAGGCCTAAAGTTTGTTCTGGAGTCTGGAAATTCTCAAATTATATGCATGAAGCATATGATACGATATTATGGAAACGGCTTGTTTTTAAACCGAAGGATCAAGAGACTACTCAAGAGACAATTAGACAACAAGAAAATAGCACGTGGAAGTTCAGAGTAATAAGTCGGAAGATAAAATTTCCTTTACACACAAAACACATGTGAAACCGACTATTCCAATAACAATATCCCAGTGTAAGGTAAAGTGAGTGTAAGGGTGAAATATGATGATACATTTTATTACATGCCATTCGTAGGTAGCAGGAGAGAATAAAGACTCCCTGATGGGAATGAATTAACTAAAGAAGATACTGTTAAACTAGGCCAAGCTATTTATAGTGCAGTAAAAGTATTTCTGACATTGGAAAAATGCTACAAGAGCAAAAAGTAGTCTCTGAGCAAGGAGGACTAAAATGATAAAGTTAGGTGACATAAGATTGAAGTCAATTTAACATACATTCAACACTTTGAAAGAATAGTTTGGTATCTTCTGTGCAGTTAGAAGGCATACATATTGAGCTAGATAGATGAGAAAGAATAAGGACAGATATGAAAGTGAAAAGTGTGTGGTCTGTCTCAAAATAAGATATAGTCCAGTCAAGATTCCTTTCATTCCATGGTCAAACAAACAAAACCATTGGAATAATCACAGTTCAAATCTCTGAAGTGGAAGGGACATGATGCATTGTTTTGGTCAATAGTTATAGAGAGTGGATAAATGCTGAGTCGATGTCCTATACCGCAGATGCCAATACTATTGAGGTTGTGGAAAGTTGGTTTGCAATTTATGGGTTGCCAGAAGTGTTGGTGCCAGATAATGATTCACAGTTTTTCTCACAAGAAATTGAAATATTTTTGGGTAAGAATAGAGTGAAAAGCATTCTAATATGATCACATCACCCACTATTAAATGTGCTGCAGAAATAAGTGCATAGATTGTGATGCGTTTTTTTTATAAACTTGCTGACAATGCAAAGATTGGAGGCGTAGTTGACAGTGAGAAATGTTTTCAAAGATTGCAGAGGGATTTGGACCAGCTAGGAAAATGGGCTGAAAAATGGCAGATGGAGTTTAATGCAGACAAGCATGAGGTATTGCACTTTGGAAGAACAAACCAAGATAAAACATGCATGGTAAATGGTAGGATACTGAAGAGTATAGTAGAACAGAAAGATTCGGGAATACAGATACATAATTCCCTAACAGTGGTGTCACAGGTGGATAGGGTTGTAAAGAGTGTTTTTGGAACATTGATCTTTATAAATAAAAGTACTGAGTATAAGAGTTGGAATGTTATGGTGAGGTTGCATAAAACATTAGTGAGGCTGAGTTTAGCGTATTATGTGCAGTTTTGGTCACCTAATTACAGGAAAGATATTATAAGGTTGAAAGAGTGCAGAGAAGGTTTACAAGGATGTTGCCGAGACTTGAGAAACTGAGTTACAGAGAAAGGTTGAATTCCCTGGAGCGTAGAAGAATGAGGGGAAATGTGATAGAGCTGTATAAAATCATGATACATATTGATAGAGTGAATGCAAGTAGGCTTTTTCCACTGAGGCTAGAGGAGAAAGAAACTAGGGTACATGGGTTAACGATGAAGAAGGAAAAGTTAAAAAGGGAATATTAGGGAGGGCTCCTTCACACAGAGAGTGGTGGGAGTGTGGAATGAGCTGCCAGATGAATTGGTGAATGCGGGCTCACTTTTAACATTTAAGAAAAACTTGGACAAGTACATAGATGAGAGGGGTATGAAGAGATATGGTCCAGGTGCAAGTCAGTGAGACTAGGCAGAAAAATGGTTCGGCATAGCCAACAAGGGCCAAAGGACCTGTTTCTGTGCTATAGTGTTCTATGGTTCTGTGGTTCTAAGTATTTGCTCGATGGTAAGCTGGAGAATAATTTATATTTTTTACTCTCCGACATGCGTGAAACAACTCTCTGTTCTTGTACAGAAAAATCCCACAATCTAAACCAAATTGTTCACCTTACAGTTGGGTATTTAAAGATGCTCCTTGAGTGAGATTTAGCTTGGTTGGGATTTCTGTCAATTTCAAATTCAGAGAAAACAAGGCAGAAGTGAAGATGAAATGTGGTACGTGAGGCTGATGCACCAATGCTGGTCAGAAGATCATGTTTAAAAGAAAACACCGAGGTGATGAAGAAGTTGCTGTGAAGGGACAAGTTACAGTCACATATGTAATGAAGATTAGAGAGCAACTCAATCAGTGTTATTGGCTGAAAGAGGAAAGCAGACAAAAGGAGAGCATGATAACCTTCCTACAGTCCAAATTCATCCAACAGTTAAAAGCAAAAATCAGAAAGAAAGTGAAAGATATAAAGAAATTGAGGGCTTTCCAGTATTATGGAATCTATCGTTAGAGCAAAGTAAGCCAGGGTCTGTGACTGAGACAAGTGAATCAATGTCAAACTTCAAACCATTCAGGAGAATTAATAGTCAAATTTCTGTTTTTCCAGAGTTGAAGATATTGGGCGAATAGTCAAGTTAATGGAAATGGAAGAAGATACCAGACAGAAAGCCATACATGGTAATTGAAAGTATTAAGAATAAAGAAAAAGGTTGTTCTTATCAAATGATTATATTTTTGTTAATCGCATACTGGTATTAGCGAGAAACAATTTAAAAAAAAATCTGGTAATTATGTTTAAGAGATATGTTTTGGGCTGTGATTACACTAGAAATAGCAGCAATACAACCTGCTAAATTTCAGGTATTGTTGATGATGATGTTGTTATATTACACTCTGTAAAATTATGTACATGCACATAATCCAGGCACAAGTTGTTGTTTGAAATGGGCATTTAATTGTAAAAGGTAAGCATTTTGTTATACTGCCTTTCTGCAAGTGCAGCTGGTTGAAGGCTGCTTTAAACAAGTCCACATATTAATTTTCCCTCCGTGCAATATACAAAAAGATTAGACCAAAGATATGAAAGATTTGCAAAGTGACCCTGGGTTAGGTACATGAAGTGCAAAAAAATAGTAATAGTTGGAGTCATACCTAGTACAATGGTTACTGAAGGCCAAACAGCTCAACTCCAGGATATCACTGCAGGAGTTCCTCATGACAGCGTCATTGGCTGCTTCATCAATGACCTTCACTCCAGTACAGGTGGAAGTTTTCACTATTCAGTTCTATTCACAGTATGAATGATCTGCAAGGTGCATAGCAGCAACTAAGACTTCTTTCACAGAAACTGTGAAACCCGTGACCTCTACCACCTAGAATGATACGGTAACAGTTTTATGGGAACATCACGATCTGCAACTTATCATACAAGTTACATATCATTCTAACTCAGAACTATAATGTTGTTATTTTACCATTGTTGGGTAAATGTCCTAGAATTTCTTACGTAAAAATACTCTGGCTGTACCTGTACTACATGGCTGTGATGGCAGCACAGCAGCATCTGCTGAAGGAAACGAGAAATGGCTAACAAATGGCATTGCCAACGTTTCCAATTTAGAAACCGTTTAATGCAGAAAGAGGCCATTTGATCCATCGAGTCTGCACCAACAACAACCCCACCCAGGCCCTATCCTCGTAACTCGCAAATTTACGCCACTAATCCCTCTAACCTATGCATCCCAGGACACTAAATGGCAATTTAACTTGGTCAATCAACCTAGCTCACACATCTTTGAACTATGGGAGGGAATCAGAGCACCCAGAGAAAACCCACACAGACACGAGGAAAACATGCAAACTCTACACAGACAGTGACCCAAACCAGGAATTGAACTCAGGTTCCTGGAGCTGTGAGGCATTAGTACTAACTACTGTGCCACCATGCCACCGTTCTTTCTATGAAAGTAAAGAAAGGGTTAGAAAGGGAAGAGAGCACACCACAAAAATAATGAATTAAAATAGTTGGGTTAGATGGCCAAGTATTGTGTATTAAAGGTATTGCATTGAGATTATTTTGGTAAGCTCAAGGATCACGTTCAAATCATGGATAAAAATACGATGCGATACTTAAGTAGTCGGGGAATGGAATTATCCAGCCTGTATTGGATTGGATTATTTGATAAGAACAGGATCTTCTGAAAGTTTGATTTATCCTATCTTCGTGTTAGATTTTGTTTTGTAATGCTCCAGAGAAATGCCTTAAGATGTTTTATTATACCAAAGGAGCTGCAAAAATATAAGTTGCCGTCATTGTTATTATTGCAATTGGGAACAGTGCCACAAGAGGTTAAAGTGACTTGATAGGGCTGGAAAAGTGAGTTCATGCCAGATTTGAACATAATCCTCTCAATTTGCTTTCCACAAAACTCACAGACTCGGGTTAATGTTAAATATGCAAAGATATTATCTACATTATCAGCAATGCAGGATCACATGATAACAAAGCAATGAGAGTGATAATTTCATATAGACAATCTTGTAAATAGTTTGTATCATATTCAATAAAATATAAATTTTGCAAACAACATTGCATTATCTGTCGGTCCAGGATCACAAGTTTAAAGTTTATTCATTAGCTTAACAAGTAGGCTTATATTAACACTGCAGTGAAGTTACTGTGGAAATCCCGTAGTTACCACACTCCAGCATTGTTCCGATATACAGGGGGAGAATTTAGCATGGCCAATACACCTAACTGCGCATCATTTGGATTGTGGAGGGAATCGGAGCATTCTGAGGAAACCCATGCAGACATGGGGAGAATGTGCAGACTCGGGCCAGAAATCAAACCTGGGTTACTGGCATTGTGAGGCAACAGTGTCAACCATAGTACCTCAGCAATTGTATATCATACTAACGACAACAATAACAGATGGACACAATGATTAAATTAACGAAAGGATCAACAGGCAGAAGAACCCAGTGATGGAAAGGAGCAGCAAAGGAACTAACTGCAGGATAAGGTCAGCAAGGGAAAAGTCTTCAACCATCCTGGAGAAGAAGCAGCATTTGAAAACAAAGAGGTGGAAAAATAAAAAGTTCCTCAACCATGTGGAAAGCCCATATCAAGCTGAAAAATTGTAGAACTGCCACTGCAGGTTTGGTAAGGGCAGAACAGCATTGAAACCAGCAGAAAAAAACTACCACGGAGCAGGTTAGTGTTGTACTACCTAATAAAGGCAATCGTGAGGAGAATTATGCAGAGCATTAACAAGGACATGCATTGGGTTTTTACAGAATTTTAAGGGAATTGAGGTTGGTGATGCTCGCAGTGCAGAAGTCTCCATTGGCCTCGGATAGGATTTTCCAGCCTCACCTGAGCGATGGCATTATATGAAGATGTTACTAAGTCCTTCAATGTCTATGTTAATCTGTGAGAAAACAACATTATAGTGTGAGCGAAATTTAATAGGCACACATAAAGATTGGAAGACAGCATTCATTCCTTTACAGATAAGATATATCAATTAGTAGAAAATTGTGAATGCAGAGCCCTGAAGAACAAATTAAATAGAGGTTACCTTATTGTGGGAGTCTTACAAGAGACACTTTCTGAATTTTTTTAGTTGCAGGAAGTGGTATAACAAGACAAGCAGAAGAGAGAAAGCAAAACAAATGTTCAAGGCAAAAATCTTGTGGAGAAAATAGGCTGATATCATTTATCGCATTAAACAATTGCACCATAGCCAATCACAAATGGAGTATCCATCATTCTTCAGTGTTCACATTGTGTTGGGAAAAGACTGCATTGGCACCACAATGAGGAGTGCCATTTCTGGAAGGAGAAAGATCATTTTAAATCACATAGCGTTTAATGGGAAATTTAAGGAACAAACAGTCTAGATCATGTACCATTCAGGAAATTTAAAACATTCAAGAAGTTGAAGAAGACAAAGATCTGTAATTACCATTATTGGGGCCAAAGTTAATGATCAAATGGAAACTATTGGAGTGCAGATATAATGGCCAACATGAAACAGACATCATGTTAGACACTGGAGCAGGAGTTTCAATTCCATCCAGTACAGAGAGTTGTTAAAATCAGAGATACACCAGCCACCAACCAGAAGATTCCATGGCCCATGAGGCATTCAGCTGGAAGTCAAGAGACAGCTAATGATGTCAACAGTGACTGAAGTATAGTGATCTACACAATTTTGATTTATAACTCCCTCACCTCTGAGTTCAAATTAATGTTTTTCATCACCTACGGATCCTGCAGTGTTCCTCTGGAGGTGCTGCTGGAGGTGGATGAAGACTCCTTGGAGGGGATCAATCAGTTTGAGAATACACCATCGCAGGATTCATCTGCACCCTGCGCTAGCTCAGATATGCATATCTCAGTGGGGACAGCAAATAAAAATAGTTAGATAGTCACATGTTAAAGCACACATCACAAGTGAGATTCTATTGGCTTTTCCAAAGAAACTATGGAGAAACATTGATAGAACCTGTCTCTACTGTAAGTGCCATATGGGCCTGATTTTACTATTGCATTACGCCTGTTTTCGTGCTCAAAAACTTGGTAAAGTTGGGCGTGAGATGATTAGCACGATTCGCACTTATGTTCCCACAGATACCCACTTTACCAAGGCCTGAAAATGTCCGCATTCTGAATTGTGCCCAAAATTTGCTGCCTGTCCAACCAACAGGAAAAAGCTACCACGGAGCAGGTCAGTGTTGTACTGTACAATCATGAGGAGAATTATGCAGAGCATTAACAAAAACATGGATTGGATTTTTATGGAATTTTATCAGAATTGAAATTGGTAACGCTTGCAGTGCAGAAGTCTCTGTTAGTCTTGGATAGGATTTTACAAGCCTCGCCCAAGCAATGTTGTAAAATACCAGCCATGGCATTATATGAAGATGTTACTAAATCCTTCAATGTCCATATTATCATTGAGAAAACAACATTATGATGTGAGCAAAGTTTAATAGGCACACACAAAGACTGGGAAAGAGCATCGATTCCTTTACAGATGAGGTATATCAATTAGTAGAAAATTGTGAATGCAGAGCCCTGAAGGACAAATTAAATAGAGGTTGTCTTGTTGTGGGAGTCTTACAGTGCTAGTAACCCAGGTTTGATTCCCAGCTTGAGTCTGCGCATCCAGATTTGGCAAAAGTTTGTTTCGGGCAACTCAATTTCTGAAGAGGTAAATTCAGAGCTTCCAACAGCTCTCTAACTCAGATCGGTGGTGAAGTGCAGGGAGGGAGAAGGTGAACCAGATCATTCTGTGCTGGGGGCCAGGGGGAGGGAGGTGGACCAGATGGATCTCTGGTGGAAGGGCTGGGGGCCAGGGGCAGGGGGGCTCTGATGCTACTCTGCTGGTGATCGATGAGGGGAAAAGGGGGATCCACTACCACTCTGCGGGCGATCAGTGGAGGGAAGTGAGGCAGAGATTTGTGATTGGTCTGGGTAGTGAGGGGATGGATGAATAAGGAGGACAGTTATATTGTGGGGGTGAGGAGATGTCTGTGGGGGCCATTGCTCCCACTTTTCGCTCCTGGGCCACTCTATCCACTTTTTGCTGCCCGGGAGCAATGTGACAGAGGATCATTTTTCATTTTTTTTTATTGCACATGCGCAGTTCAAAGCTCCAATCAGAGCAGCATTGCAATTCAGATTTGTGATTCTTTTTCACATTAAGTGCTTACAGAAGCGCCTGACAACAGGTTTCTAAGTCGGATTTGAATTACACCCAGATTCAGCACTTAGAATCAGAATAGTAAAATCAGGCCCAATGTCTCAGACCATCATTTCCTCCATGGAAACACTGGAACTTGGGAGACCAGAAGCAGCCAGTAGCTGAGTGTATTCTCGGCCTCATCAATGTGTCACCTGAAGCAGGTTTGAGGAAAGTTTTGCCTTAATCGTTCAATGCATGACTGAAAAGCAGCAAAGAGCTTTCTGGGTCTTGACTAGCAGGGAATTGCAGGTATGCCAATGAGAAAGAAAATGGAGACAGTGTGTATGAAAATGGGGCCCTGCTCAATGTGCTTCTGATCCTTTGCTGCCATCTTGGTCCCATGTGTTGTCCCTTGTTCCAAAGGCAGTGTCAGCTTCTGTACAAGTGGAAAATATTTGGGCTCCGAGCCGCAGGGAATGTTGTGCAGGGTTCAGCATTGATGTGCCAAAAGGCTGGACTGCCTCAGATTAATTGAATTAATTGCCCAGTGCATTCCAGGCAGCAGAAACAGACTTACACTTTGCAGGGCCCTATGTTCTGCCTCCATGCTGCTCCATGCTGTAATGTCACACTGTACTTCCCAGTGATTTGGCACATTGCCCCTGGTAATCTCAAGCTCCACCCAACAATGATGTCAAGCCCCGCCTCAAATGATGTCAAGGCCCACTCTATATGATGTTAAGTCCCAGCCCAAACAATACCCCAAATGACAGCGTTGCCCTTCTGAACCTGCCCACCCTCAGCTCACACAATGCAAGTCATAAAGTACAGAACAGTACTCCAATCCCTGCTTCAGTGCTTTTTTAACTCATGTAAACAAGCCTGTGGTGAATTCAAATCCATAATACAAACCACAGAAACCCAAAAGAGTGCAAGCACACAAATCACTGCTTGCTGCTTCAGTGCTTTGTAACCTACAGAGACAAGCCAGTAATTTCAATTTAAAGTCATCAGACAAGTCACCAAATCTTTGAATGGATGTTGTTGTTGAGGATAAATGTGCAATTTGGGCATGGCTCAATACTTTTGCAGTAATTAAAGTGACAAACTTTCTTTTTACTTGCTTCATCCTCTTGCCTCACTTTCATTTTTCTGTGTTTTTGGCTGCCGATTTCATAGTGTTGCTCCACACTGACAGATATCTTGATTTCAATGAATATGAATTTCTTTGTCTTTGTCAGCCCTGGGGGGTCAAGTTACCCTGTCCTAACCTCAATGACCTCACCTCATTTCTGACTCAGGCTATGATCGTTGCCTGCACAGCCATTCTCAACCTGGCCTGGGGCTGAGTCACCCCTGTATCTGTTCCCTTCAATGACTTAAGCTTGCAGGTGTGCTGGTGGCTCACTGGCTGCTACTGGCTATCTGGCCAGGCCTTTGCTTGCACTCTAACAGGTCTAGTTGCCCTCTTCACTCTCAGTCCTGGCCTCTGATTGAATCACCCCACTTCTTCCCGAAAACCACACCAACATCTACCTGGCCCTCGGAACTCCTGATTGATTACCTCTTGCTCGGGGTGGCCAGGCCTCAAGTCTTGTCAACTGCATGTCCACCTGGTTGGCTATTGTGTTTTATCTGTGATGTGGAGTTGCCAATATTGGATAGGGGTAGGCACAGAAAGTAGTCTCACGTCAGGTTAAAGTCCAACAGGTTTATTTGGTAGCATGAGCTTTCAAAGCATTGAGCCTTTATCAGGTGAGTGAAGAATTGGGTTCACAAACAAGGCATATAAAGACACAAACTCAATTACAAGGTAATAGTTGGAATGCGAGCCTTAACAGGTAATCAAGTCTTTTCAGTGCAGACAGATAGTGTCAAGGGTACTCTGTCCGTGATGTTGTCCAGTGCTTCCCTGGAGTGAAGAAGCTATGACATCGTCTCCAGAGCTTTCAACAAGTCATCAATGAAGACGAATATCTTGTCAAGGCCATCCCCACATCCCCACCACTTGCCTTCAAACAACTGTGCAACATCAAAGAGACCATTGTACGCAGCAAACTACCCAATCTTCAGGAGAACAGTGATCATGACACCACACAACCCTGCCATAGCAACCTCTGCAAGGCTCCACAATTTGCCTGGGTTTGCAAAATCTCACTAACTGTCCTGGCTTGAGACAACTGTCACTTCTTTAACCTGTTCTTAACCCTCTCTCCACTCACATTGTCTGCACTTGAAAAAACTTGATTACCTGTTTAGGCTTGCATTCCAACTATTATCTTGTAATTGAGTTTGTGTCTATTTGTGTCCTGTTTGTGAACCCACCTCTTCACTCACCCGATGAAGGGGCAATGCTCCAAAAGCTCATGCACTAAATAAATTTGTTGGACTTTAACCTGATGTTGTGAGATTACTGACTGTGCTTTATCTGGCCTGTTCCTACTCTCTGCCAGACCAATTGCTCTCAGTCCTGAACTTTCCAGAAGGATCACCAGCTGATCCCTGGAAGCTGCTTGAGGCAAATTATCCCTGCAAATCAAACAGCTAGCGATTTACACTAGGCAATGTAAAGGATAACCCTCTTTAAATTAACAAAAGAACTACAAAGCCAGGAGCTGTTTGGTTCAGAGCATTTCTTTGAACTCACAATTCGTTCATGTAAGTTTAGAAATTAGAAATCACTTTTGTCCATTCAAAATGTCATCTTCAACAACAATTATTACAGGGAAGATACTGAAATTGGAGTGAAAACTGAAGGATCAATGTAATTTAAAACTAGCTGTGCCAGAAAGTTTAACTCAAGAGGGTCAATTTGATATTAGCTATGGGTCAATTTGCGATAAACTGGAAATAGTCAATTTGATGGAGTTCAACCAGCTCTGAAGATTTAATCACAATTCAATTGATCGCACCGAATTTTATGTTCACCAATGTAAAACAGAACCCAATTCCAGAAAAACCAGCCAGATAGTGGAACAAGAGATCGATGTTGTAAACTCAGTTTCAGTGGAAAATGTTTCAAAAGAATAATAAGAAAAGTCAAATGGGGCGGAGGGGGGGGGGTGTGGGTGGGGGAGGAAAGACTTTTAAATTTGATCAAATGTCAAAAGCAAATTGTAGCTGCTGATTGAAGCAATTAAATTAAGTGTCGCAGGCAGTTAAAGTTATTGCCAAAAATAAATATAATTGTGGAAAAACTGAGGTGCATGTTAATAACGTACCTACAGATATTGTTTGAAATAAAACACATAAAGGTTGTGCAACAATACTTAATATGCATAGCAGCTTACCGATTTATACAAGAAATGTTAAGTATTCTGACGAGGAAAGCAAGCCCAAGTTTACCGAAGAACAATTTAAATGAGGGAAAATCAAGAACATGTCCTTTTTACCAAAGTCATTACCCTGAGGCCCTGTGTCTTGCAAATTATAGTAATTGACCATATTTCTTCTGATATGAAGGGAAGAAGTGATTTCAAACACTTCAGAGCATCCTCCACATACTGTATGTCAAGGATAATGAGATTTGGACAAAAATTCAGATTCTGCAAGCCTTTCTTTCTCAGAGAAAAGTGCAGGCAACAGGATCAGAGGAGGAATGAAATTTTATTTGGTTGTAAATTTTCCTCCACAACATTAATGCACAACCTACTGTTGGAACTGGTTAGGTTTGAAATGCAAATATAAGCTTGTTTTCCTCTGCTTCCCAACAGAGGAGTATGCAATGAGAATATATGGCTGGAATTCTCCAGTCATTCATGCTGGCAGGATTCTTCAATCCCACTGACAGCGCACCCTTGCCCATGAGTTTCACAGCGGCATATAGTGACACCAATGAGAATTCGCATTGACAGCAGCAGGACCAGAGAACCCCGCTACTAGCAAACAATGTGGCACCTCCCCTGGCAGGAAAAACATAGCTGGACAATTTTGACCCATATGTTATGCCAAAAATCTGAAACAGAGGATTTAAAAAATTTGCTTCAGTACCGGATATTAACTTGGTTGTGTCTTGGTCGGCTCGTGAAAAATTTAAGGCTGACTGTAAATAATTTTGAACACTTGCTAATGTAAGATTATGGAAAGAGAGAAAGCAAGTGTATCGATCAATCAAGTGGGTATTTATTTATTGGAACAAATTGCTGACAAGACACCATCCCAGTTATGGTTCCGGTTCAAAAAGAACTTTTGTATAGGTAGATTTTTCAAAGGAACGAGAGACAGCTCCACCGCAAGTGATCCAACCAGGCCCTTCACTTCCTGGTAGCACCATGTTAACTGGTGTTATGGGCGGAATGCTAATACAATGGTTAGCACTGTTACCTCACAACACCAGGGACCCAGGTTCAATTCCAGTCTTGGGTCACTGTTTGTGTGGAGTTTGCAAATTCTCCCTGCGTCTGCATGGGTTTCCTCCTTCCACAATCCAGAGATGTGCAGATTTGTTCTTTTTTCATGGAATGTGGACCTTGTTGGCTGAGCCTTCTCTAATGGACATCAGTGAACCAGATGGATTTTTATGATAATCAACAATAGTTTCATGATCAACATTGAATTTTTAATTCCAGGTTTTTATTCAATTCAAATTTCACCATCTGTCATGGTGGCATTTGAACCTGTTTCCCTTCAGCATTACCCTGGGTCTCTGGAATACTAGTATACTGGCAATACCACAATGCCACTGCATCTCATAGTTTAGAGATATTACGTTCTGCAGGGTTTCTGGAAAGTTGGCCTACCTCCTTTTGATGGTGGCCTCTGCTGCCCCCTCCAACAGCAGAGAGAGAGACAGATAGAAATCCTTTGCCTGCTTGTCTTGTTGCTGATGAGCTGCACTATCTCTTCTTGTTCCTGTTTCTCATGTATCCTGACAGCCTAGCACTAGATCCACAGCAATGTGGCTGACTCTAAATTGTCCTCAGCAATATGTGTCCAAGATATTTAGTTCAAGGGAAATTGGGAATAGGAAACAAAGGCTGATTTTGCCAGTCTCCAGTGTCTGAAGACAATATGCATCTCTTTAGCCTGAGCTTAACACTCTCTCCACTCACATTGTCTGTACCTTTAAGACTTGATTACCTGTAAAGACTCACATTCCAACCATTATTTTGTAAATTGAGTTTGTGTCTTTATATGCTCTGATTGTGAACAGAATTCCCATTCATCTGACTCCAAAAGCTAGTGGCTTTTGCTACCAAATAAACCTGTTGGACTTTAACCTAGTGTTGTGAAACTTCTTACTGTTTTTACCCCAGCCCAACACTGGCAAATCCACATCATGACTTGCTAGCGAAAACCACGTGCCACGAAAGAATAAACAAACAAACATTGTCACCTTGTTGCCCACTTATTATCTATATCTCTTTCTAGCCCTTTTGAATCCTCCTCACACCTTGCATTTGCACCTAGCTTTGCATTATCAGAAAACATAAGATACATAACTCACTTCTTTGTCTTAGTCATTAATATAAATTGTAAATAGTTGAGGACGCAGCAGCAATCCTTGTCTCCACTAGTGGAAGCCTGCCAATTTGAAGTTTCCCATTTATCCTTATTGTTTGCTTCCTGTCATTAACCATTCCTCTATCCATGCTAGTACATCAATAGAACACTATGAGTCCTTATCTTGTGCATTAAATTTTTATGTGGCACCTTATCAAATACATTTTGGAAATCCAAATATAATATAACTGCTTGTTCCCCTTTATCTAGTTAAGTAGTTGCATCCTCAGAAAACTTGTCAAACACAGTTTTTCTTTTGTAAGTCAACGTGGATTATGTAATGGTTTTCTAAATGCTTTATTAAAGCACCCTTCATAACAGATTCCAACATTTTCCCTGCAATTGATGTCAGGGTAACTAGCTTGTAATTCACTGCTTTGTCTCTCTCTCCTTTCTTAAGCAGCAGAATTACAATTGCTACCTTCCAATTCATCTGGGCTATTCTAGAACTGAATGGATGCTGGAAAATCATAACCATTTTCTGCAGTTACTTATTTTAAAAGTCTGGGTTGTAGGTTGGGAAATTTATCAGATTTTTGCTTCAGATTCTCTCATAAATTTTCTCTGTTGATGTTGATTACCTAAAGCTCCTCACTTTTAATCAGTCTAAGGTTACCTTTTATTAGTTGGATGTACTTTATATCTTCTACTGTGAATTTAGACAGAAGGGCAGAAATTTTCTGGCTCTTCCCACCAAATGATCTTCTGATCCCATCAATGGTGACTATCTGTGATGCATTCATTGGTATCGGAGGGTGCAGATCATGCAAAACTTCACAGACACCAGGGGGAAATTCCACTGCCAGTCAACAGCATGCTGTCTCTACTGCCAGGACTGGGGAGGAGGGAGGGCTGGGGTGGGGAGGGGGGGCAATGCTGTTTAGTACATTTATTTAAAATCATTGACATTTTCTAATTTCCCATTACGCATGTTCCTGGCTGGTTTATTTTCTTATTTCATTTTTCTCCCTTTTGTGATAAGTTTTTGGTGACCTTTCGCTGATTTCTAAATCATTCACAATTGTCATGACTGTACTTCATTACAAGCAATATCAATCATGTAACAAAGCTAACAGTTTGAAAGCTATCAGCATTTCAAAAGAATTTCACAAGGTGGGCATCTCCCAGTAACAAAATTAACAGTTTGCAGACAGACCAGAAGAATACATCATCCCGCTAATAGAAAAACACCTTGGGTAAATGATTGCATTATCCAGGGGAGGCATACACTTGCTAATTTATTGGAACCATAGCAGTTGAGGGGACAGGCAGCAAATACATAGGGAGAACCATCAAGAAGAAAAATAATACAATTGCCAACCTTTCCTGGATGCAGAGAGGCATTTTCCAGCTAGCAGTTTGTAAACCAATTCCAGCTAGCAGACCAGAAGCAAGAGTGCAGAAACCTTTGTGGCGGCAGCTAAAATACACTACTTCACTGAACCAAAAAGAGATGCTCACTCAATCATGTACAGTATGGTAACAATATGCTATTCTTTACTTATAGATTTTTTAAATTTATATTGTTTGGGAAGGGAGTAGTCTAGAAAGAATTCTGATGTATTTTGGGCCAACAAACGTAATTTCTACATAAATCATATGGGTGTGTTTAGTAGTTCTAACACATAACTGACTTAGAACAATATGGCACTGTTTGTATTTATGTGTCTTTTCTTTATTATAATAAATAGTCTTTAATAAATGTAATGCCACAACTGAACTGGTTATTGTTCTCACAAAGCTTTGCATATGACACCTCACACCATTACTGCAAACAAAATTACATACCACTGTAAACCAGTGTTCTAGATTTGGACTGTGATGATATTGTGCCTTTAAGAAATGTTTCTTGTGAAAGAAATGTTTTGAACTTCAACTCTGGTTATTGTGCTGCTTTCTCTGCTTCACACGGCCTACAGGCTAAGAATGTAGAAGAACCTGGTTATTGCAGTGTTTGTTTTAATCTGAATTAATGCAGATTTGTTTTTTTGTGTGTTTTCTTATGGATTTCAGCGTAGAGTTTAATCATTGAAAAAGTTTGATTGACAAGACTGAACCATGTGTTAATGAGAGATTAGGCTTACAGAGAAAAAGGCAGGAGGTTTCTATTTGGGGTTATGAGCAGTAGCCTCTTCTCCCTCTCCCTCTCTCTTGGAGATTGAAGTCTGTAACCTGCTAGAAAGTAGTCATTTCTCTCCAGAGGTATTCTGGAGGTTTGAGGACTAGCAGCCCACACGCCAGCACATAAACCACTTGTTTATTAACTGAGTTTGAAGAAAAGTTTATATTTATGAGGGATATTGCTTAAATTGAAACTAAGAGAAATAGGCTGACAATTAAGAATTGTTTCTTAGCATGCTTTTAGCATTTCAGTTAATAAAATTTATGCTAATACTTCTTGTTATAGAAAAACTGTATTGTTAAGTCATTTGTTTGAATAAAAGCTTCCCAGTGGGTCTATAGAATCACATCTGAATTAAAGCACCTCATCCTCACACTAATGCCAAAATAAAACAAAGTTGATGTATTGTCTAACTTTATTAGTGACTGACAGATTATTATTAACTGATGTATTGTTAAGAGGTGTAATTATTGTTAAGTGGTATTCCTACCAAATCTATTGTAAAGAACTTTAATGGTTAATTATTGTCTAACTTCATAATACATCTTGGAGTTTTTGATCTGGTCCCTAATAAGATACCCTTGCAGATAACATCAGCTGAGTTCATGACAGAATCTTCAGACTTATTACCATTCTTTCCAGCATTACACACTTCTTTTAATCAAATTCAATCTTTTATAATCCGGTAAACAGTGGTAGGCTCTTTCTTGCTGAGTTTCTGTTTCTTTACAAAATGTTTGCTTATTGAAAATTTTGAATTGTTTATTAAGAACTTCTTCTTGTTGATTTACTGTCTAATTCTATTTATCTGATCACCCTAGCCAGCTCTTCCCTCAAATCTATGTAATTGGCATTGTTTAACTTTAAAATTCTTGTTAGGGACTGAAGTGTGTCACTTTTAAACTTAATATAGAATTCAACTACGTAAAATCTAACATTCCATTCCTGACAGGTTCCTCTACTGTTCATGCATGACAATTGCAAGAAATAATGAGACAGCATTCAAAGTCCAAATTAACCATTAAAGGTCTTTACCATAGATTTGGTAGGAATACTAGTTAACAATAATTATATCTTTTAACAATACATCAGTTAATAGTAAATCTGTCAGTCACAAATGTAGAACAAGAATCCAGTATTGCCTGGACAATAAGGTTTTCATCCTTGGTCACTTCAGGGCAAGAGCAAAATTGACCATTATGGACATCCATGACCTTCAGTTTGCAGATGATTGCTGTGTGATTGCTCACTCTGTACAGGGCTTACAATGGATACTTGACCTCATCAACATCCCATATTAGAGGCTTGACCCTTCTTTAAATATTATATCTCTAATTTCTCAAAAGACTAAGAAAATTTGGCATTATGATTCTTATCAACTTTTACAAATGTGCCACAGCATTCTTTCCGGTTGTACCACTGCTTGGCATGGCTCCAATTAAGTCCAAGAAAATACAAAGGGTGATGAACTGGCAGATGAAACTAGAACAAGGGGGCAGAGTCTCAAAATAAGCAGAAGCAGATTTAGGACTGAGTTGAGGATGAACTTCTTCACACAAAGCATTGTGAATCTGGAATTCTCTGTCCAGTGAAGCAGTTGTGACTGCCTCATTAAATGTTTTTAAGGCAAGGATAGATAAATTTTTAAACAATAAAGGAATTAAGGGTTATGGTGAGCAGGCAGGTAAATGGAGCTGAGTCCACAAAATAAATCAGCCATGATCTTATTGAATGGTGAACTACTCCTGCTCCTAGTTCTTGTGTTCTTATTCTTATAAACAAAGACCAATCCATTACTGAAATCAACCTCTCATTCATTCACAATTCCTTAGAAAATTATCCAGCATATCAACAAACCCATGCAACCCAGACATAGTTTCTTTCACCTTCTTCCATTGGGAAAAAATAGAGAAGTCTGAGGGCATGTACCAACCAACTCAAGAACAGCTTCTTCCCTGCTGCCATCAGACTTTTGAATGATCTACCTCATATTAAGTTGATCTTTCTTTACACCTTAGCTATGATTGTAACACTAAGTTTGCACTCTGTCCTTTCCTTCTCTACCAACAGTATATTTTGTCTGTATAGTGCACAAGAAAAAATACTTTTCATTGTATACTAATACATGTGACAATAATAAATCAAATCACATCATTACTGCCTCATAGTAACAGGGACCTGGTTCATTTTTTTTTCCTTTGGAGTTTGCACATTCTCCCTGTGTCTGCCTGGGTTTCCTCTGGGTGCTCCACTTTCATCTCACAATCCAAAGCTGTGCAGGTTGATTGGCCATGATAAATTGCCCCTTAATTTGCGAAGATGGGCGTTAGGGATCAACCATTATAAATATATGGGGCAATGGGGCTAGGACTTGAGTAGGATGAGTTGGCGCAGACTTGATGAGCCAAATGGCCTCCCTCAAGACTGTAGGGATTCCAAGAAATATGTTGAGTGGACTTGCACAGTCCTAGTTTGAAATATGTTTATCAAATTAATTGGAACAATTGTTTGATGCCACACTTTGACCAGTTAGGAAGATTTTGGTGAAAGCATAACATGCCCTTGTCAGTGATGTCCCAGCCTGGGCTGCAATGCAGGTTTAATCCAGGCAGGAAAGAAAGCAGTTCTATTGTCACAGTTAAGCAAGAGATCTCTTCTTGCTTTCTCAATGACATACTCCTCTTTGAAAAAGGCATCAACTGCCTTTAGTAAGGTCATAATTAGTGCAATTTTTGATTAATTGAGCTATTTGAAACAACCCCTTTGTCTCCAGCCCAGTGCAGTCACATGGTTCTTGAAGCATAGCCATAGCAACTGAGACTTCCTCCACAAACTGAAGCATAATTGCATATCTCTTTGGACCCAACCCTGGCTGAAAACAATCCTGCATTTACTAGGCCTTTCCTCACCTTTTAAAGTTGAATTTTCCCCTGATCTTCCCAGTATGACTGAAAAACAATCCTAGTCCCACTTTATTATCATTCCATTCATCCTACACCTGCTGTGAATCTTTTTGTTTTTGCCTTGCATTATCTCCTGCTGTCCCCATTTCTCTCCTACTCCCACTGCTCTCTTCTCTTTCTGTTTCAGCCTTGTCTCTCCTTCTGTCCACCCCACCTCAATTTCCTTCTGTGCCCCATCTTACTTTGTGTCTTTTTCCCCCAACCTCCCCGATTTCCATGCACCTCCATCCTCTTCTCTATTATCTTCTTCCTTTCTCCAACAATTTCTTCACTACTTGATTGTCATCACCTCTACTCCCCATTCTCTCCCTCCTTTTCTGTTTTTCTACTTCTCTCTCTTCTCTTCTCGTCACAAATTTTCCATTTCTTCTCCCAGCATTTCTCCTTCTCTCACTCTCCCCTCCTCCTCTTATTTATCTCTCCTTTCCTCTTGACACTTCTTACTCTACCTCATACTTCCCTCCCCTCTTTATTTTCCGATCCTCATCCATCATCTTTTTTGTTGCCCTCCATCTCCCATGCCTCTTTTCCCCTTCCTACAACATACCCTTTCATTACTCCTACCAGTCTCGAATTCTGCTTGACCTGAAGCTTACATTTGTTCTTGCCCCACAATCTTGTAAATCAACTAGTTCATTGAAACATTTGAGAATATTATAACCCAAATGATGCAGTTTCTCAGAAAAGGAACTCATTCAGAAATGGTAGATAAGAAGTGTTAAGGGAATATTTTCTCTGTGTAATGTACATAACAAGATTGTATCTCTTGTTGATCTACATTTTTGCAGTCAGTCTTGGAAACTGTACAATGTTAATGTTATTATTGTAACACATACTCTCTATGATTTTATCTTTCTCAGTAACTATTTTTCTGTCTCATTCTGAAGCCACCAAATTCTTGTTATGTAACCGTTCCACATAGTTCCCTGTGTTTCTCACCCAGCACCCAATCTGTGACCTGACAAGTACTCTGAGAAAAGAACATGTTTTCAGCTGCTGCATTAACATTAGCAGTGAGATGTGAAAAAATCTCATCAGTAAAACATGACCATATTTCTACACGGACACATTCTGAAAAATAAGTGTGAAACGATTAACAGTGTAAAGCGATCCTTTTTTGTTGTGCATGCTTTTCGAGCTGTGTATCTATATCGCTCCACCCCTGAGCTCCGCTGAATGAAAATATAATCCATGGAGGTCTCAGCACGATTAAAAGGCAAAAGCCACTGGCAAATCAAATAAAGCCTTGAGAAAATTCAGATGTTGTCGTCTCAGCCTTGCGTGAGGAATTTGTAACAGGTATGCAGGTGCTTGCATAACAATTTGCTGTTAAACTTATCCAGTGGGCATGACTGAGAGGGCGCAGTTGGCACAGAGAAGCAGCTTTATCTAACAAGATGATTGCTGGAAGATTCTATAGTTGATTAAACATGCTTAATGCTTTAAACAAGCACCTGCTTCCAATGGTCGAGGAGCTCTGATTTATCATTTACAGGAACTACAAACGATAAAGTGGAGTTTTTCATAAAATTGTAGGATCCCTACAATATAGGAGGCCATTCAGCTCATTGAGTCTAAACCAACTCTCCAGCAGACGATATCACCAGAATCCTTTCCAGTAACCCCACATAAATGCCTAATCTTCACCTCTTGGGACACTAAACGACAATTTAATATGGTCAATCCACCGGTCATGCATATCTTTGGACTGCGTGAGAAAACCAGAACACCTGAAGGAACCTATGCAGGCATGAAGAGAAGGTGTGAGATCTACACAGACAATCACCTGAGGCTGAAATTGAACTCAGGTCCCTGTCGCTTTGAGGCAGCAGTGCTAACCACTGTGCCATTGTGCCACCCACGTTCATAATCACTTGAGTTTTTGCATAGTGAATATTGGTGGAAACAGAAGCTCACTGGCGACCTCCTGGACCCATTTTTTGACAATCCAGGTGTAAATAGAGGGAAAATGACTTAGAAATCTGAAACAGGAAGAGCAGTTTTAATGAAAGGTCCCATTTTAAGTCTGAACTTATTTATCCCAGTTAGATGCTGATGGACCTGTACACATCTTTTACTGCAGTCTAATAATGTATGTGCAAACAGTAATTTTGATCTATAAAGATGCACAATTTAATGCATATTAAAGAAAAATTAACAAAAGCTATAGAAAACAAGTTGGCTGAAATATTTTCAATCTTTATTGCATTTTACTAATAAAGTAATTACGTGACATTGAAGTTATCTGAGAACCGTATGGCAAAAAGTCATGATGGCCAATTTTGATTTACATATTATCCCTTTTATTAATTCATAAATGGAGTGATAGCAGTTGGCAAATAGAACAGGATTCAATCACAACCACTTCATTTTGGGTTTTGGGACTTGTGCGGGTATCAGTATGGATTTGTGGAAGGATTAGTGGGTGTGGAAACTTCTGTCTGAAGCAGCTGACAGCCTCCTCACTCAAAGAAAAAGAGGATAGATCACACTTCAAGGGCAAAATTTTCCCATTCTGCCTGCTACGGGAATCAAAGTGGTTGGGACACTGACCATACAAAGGTCCATTTACCTCGGCTGGTATTTTCTGGCCTCAGGGCAAGCGTGGCTAGAAAATCCCATCTCAAACCTTTTGCCAGTTCCCAATGATATGTCTACAACTCTTCCATCGAAACCAGATAAGGTGGGCTCATCTCCCAAACTTTAGGCAAGAGAGAATTTTACCATGAGAACACAAGAAATAGGAACACGAGTAGACCCATTCAGCCTACTTATCTATTCATTATGATCATGGATGATCTTGGACTTCAATTCCATTTTCATTCCAACTCCTCATATTTCTTTAATCCCTTTACATTTTTCAGACATGAGATGTAGTCCATCAGGTCCATTGGATTTGTTGGATTTTATTTCCTTCGCCTTCTCCAATACTTTTACTCTGCTGATATTCATTTTCTTAATTTCTTCACTATTTTGGTCCAAGGTTACCGTCTATTTCTGGTATGAAACTGGCACCCTCTACCGTGAAGAAAGACACATACACTACAGGAATCAGATGAAGCAGACATTGAGAAGATCCATTGACCTATCTATTCTCTCCCCCCACCCTGCGACACCTTCTCCTATCACTACAGGCAATGTGTGACACACAGGTTAGCACTGCTGCCTTATAGGACAGGGTTCGATTCCCAGCTTGGGTCTGGGTCCATGTCTGAGCGGAGTCTACACGTTCTTCCTGTGTTAGCATGGGCTTTCTCCAGGTGTTCCAGTTTCTTCCCACAGCCCAAAAGAGGTTAAGTGCATTGGCCATGCACAAGTTTCTTTAGTGTACCAAAACAGGTGCCGAGTGTAGCGACTAGAGGATTTTCACAATAACTTCATTGCAGTGTTAATGTAAGCCTACTTGTGACACTAATAAATAAACTTTAACCTCCCCCACTTATGTAATATCCTTCACCATGGTGCCTTGACTTGTTTGTTCATCCACCTTTTCCCTCATCGACACAAGTAGCCAGAATTCCACATCTGTTGGGCAGAACTGGGGCTGAGGCTCATCCACAACTACTTGTTGATGACCCAGACTTTCTGACTCACAGTCACATCTTTTTCCTCTGATTATTGACCAATTCTAAGGTTCTGGCTAACCTAAGGGAAGTGATTCTACCCTGGAGCAAAGTGTCCAGGTTATAGAACATAGAACATAGAACATTACAGCGCAGAACAGGCCCTTCGGCCTTCGATGTTGCCGACCAATTAGGAACAAGCGGTGACCTTCTAACCTAAACCATCCCCCTTTCATCCATAAACTTATCTACTAACCTCTTAAACGCCACCAAACTTGGCGCATCTACAACTGACGCAGGCAAGGCATTCCATTACCTTACCACCCTCTGGGTAAAGAACTTACCTCTGACATCTGTCCTAAAACCACCACCCCTTAATTTAAAGCTATGTCCCCTCGTGATAGCTTTCTCCATCCAAGGAAAAAGGCTAACACTGTCCACCCTATCTAAACCTCTAATCATCTTATATGTTTCAATAAGGTCTCCTCTTAGCCGCCTTCTTTCTAACAAAAACAACCTCAAATCCCTCAGCTTCTCTTCATAAGACCTGCCTTCCATACCAAGCAACATCCTGGTAAACCTCCTCTGTACCCTCTCCAATGCCTCCACATCTTTCTTATAATGTGGGGACCAGAACTGTACACAATACTCCAAGTGCGGCCGCACTATAGTTTTGTACAGTTGCAACATGACGTTGCGGCTCTGAAATTCAATCCCCCTACCAATAAAAGCTAAGACTCCGTATGCCTTCTTAACAACCTTATTGACTTGATTGCCAAGTTATCCTCCTTGTCCCTGATGTCGCTGTGATATCTGCAACTCAGACGCCAGCTACTCAAAGTTGCCTGAACGGCAAACATTTTCTCAGATATGGTTGTCAAAGATTGCATTTCATTCCACAGATTCCCACATACTGCAATCATGGCTCACCAACATCTCTGTCACTCTGTCTACTCTCATTAACCTAATTAATCGATTAATTAACAATTAGCACAGATAATAGAAAGTTGCTTTCGCCCAACAAAGGAAGAAAACTCACTAGCTACTGGGAAAAAGTAGGAAAAGGAGCACCTCTCTCCCCTTTTCGCACCAAATTCCTATCAGAACCTATTCCCAACTATGTTCTCTGTCTATGTCTTACTGCAGTGAAGTCTTCTGTCTGCTCGTGTTTTACTTGGAATGGTTTGAAAAGCCTGTGTGCTTCCATAGACATTCAGATGCATCACTCAAAGACCCTTCAGATTTTATAGATAGGTATTTCAGGCCATTTAAAGATGTTTCTTGTAATTTCTTGTGTTTTTTTTTAACTACTGGCCCTTAGTCTGTGCACCAGCTATAATTTTTATCCCAGACTTTTCTGATTGACATCAACAAATTGGCTTGTAATATGTTGGGAAGAAGAAGAGAAGCTGTGGAGGGATAGAAACATAGAAACTTGAAAAACATGCAGTATAGAATAAGAGTATTCAGCCCATTGTGTCTGTGCCCTTGAGAGCTAGGAGGTTTTTATGGCCTTTCTTTGACATTCACAATCCCACAAACCTCAGCATGGTAACAAATCTTGTTTCAGCTAACACAGACTTCTCTTCACAAAAGCAAGTGTACCAACAGATCTCACTTCACTCCTTGTGCAACTATGGAAAGCTCACTGTTTGATCAACTATTCTGCTAGAACATTCTTCACAAACACACCAATCACACACTAAAGAAATTTGGCACGCCCGCTATGACTCTCACCAACTTTTGTAGATGCATCATAGAAAGCATTTCTTGTGGTTATATCACAGCTTGGTATGGCTGCTGTTCTGTGCAAGACTGCAAGAAACTACAAAGGGTCAAGAATGAAGCCCAATCCATCATTCAAACCAGCCTCCCACCCATTGATGCTGCCTACATTTCATACTGCCTCGGAAAGCAGCCAGCATAATTAAGGACCCAAGCACCCCAGACATACTCTCTTCCACCTTTTTCCATTGCGAAAAAGCTACAAGTTTGAGGCCACGTACCAGCCAGTTCAAGAACAGTGTTTTTCTTGTTGCCATCAGACTTTTGAATGGATCTACCTCACATCAAGTTAAAAACAAAATACTGCAGATGCTGAAATCTGAAACAAAAACAGAAAATGCTGGAAAATCTCAGTGGGCCTAACAGCATCTGTGTAGAGAGAATAGAGCTGACATTTTGAGACTAGATGACAGAACCGACTCTGATGAAGGGTCAATCCATACTCACATTCATTTGTTCTTTCTCTACATCCTAGCTATGACTGTGACATTAATTCTGCATTCTCTCCTTTCCTTCTCTATGAAAGGTATGCTTTGTCTGTATAGTGCGCAAGAAACAATACTTTTTGCTGTACGCTAATACATGTGACAATAATAAATCAAATCAAATCAAATCAAGAATCACAGCATGTTGTGAGAAGCCAGTTCTGCTGATAATACCTGCCAAGATCTTAATAGCAATTTCAGCAGGCCATTTCTGGCAAACCCACTCTTTCATCTCAAGGGATGATATTCGCCATGCCCTTAGTAGGTATGGAAAATCCATCCCAAAATTTAAGTCAGCAGTTCCTGAACTAAAGAATCAGGTGTACTACCATTTTGCTGAATCCCTACAGTACAGAAAAGGCCATTCAGCCTACCGAGTCTGCACTGACAACAATTCCACCCAGACTCTTTCCTGTAATCCCACATATATATCCTGACACTAAGGGGCAATTTAGCGTAGCCAATCAACCTAATGTGCACATCTTTGGATTGCAAGAGGAAATCAGAGAACCTAAAGGAAACTCACACAGAAATGGGTAGAATGTGCAGAACTCCACACAAACTATCACCAAAGGCTGGAATTGAACCCAGGTCCTTGGGGTTGTAAGGCAACAGTGCTAACCAGTTGATATTCATTTGATATTAATCTGTGACAAAGGACTTGCATATACACAAGGACAGTAACAGCCAACTATGAACCAAAAGTCTTATGGACATACGACAGTGCTGATTTTGGAATACAGCTCTGCAGCAGGAACGCCTAGTCAAAAACACCTTATGGTAGCATCAATGTGACATCACTGAGACATTAGAGAAGGGACAGGAAGTAGTCTGCACTGTCCATTTCAGGCAAGTGTGTGTCTATTATCAGAGATGTTTATCTCTTCAGCTTTTTTAAAGGCACCTGAAAAGGCAATAACATGCCTATTGCATCATGTGATGTCAACACTACCAGAAAAATGAATTCTACAATATCAGTTTTCAACTCACCGATCTCCATGAAGGAATACCTCACTGGACATTGATTCTGAACTCTGGAACCCTCCTGGCTCAATATTGTTTTGCTCCATGATCTCTATATGGTCATTCCTTCTTGCCTATGTCACTGTCATATTGCATAACATTCACTGTTAGGTAAACATTCACTGTTAACATTCACTGTTAGGTGAATGTGGAGATGGCATTGTCATCCTCCTCCAGTGTTTTGAGTATGTGTAAATAAACTAACTCTTTGGGCAGGATTCTGCAGCCTCGCTCATCCTGAAACTGTAAAATCCCTGCCCAAGGTCAGCGGACCATTCCATGGTCTGCTCCTCACTCTCTTCGATTCCTGTGGCGGGTGGGACAAAAAATGTCAGCTTTTGAGTTCACTCTCTTTTGTGTTTGTTGTAGGGTTACTACCAGAAGATTGAATCACAAAAAGCCGAAGGATTGGTAAATACACCACCACTTGTAAAGAGGGAACTAAATCTAAATACTTCTTTGTTTGTGTACAGATAGCAAGAGGAAAAACATTGCTGTTTAAATCAATCCACTTAATCCTGTTCATAACAACAACCATTGAATAAATATATTCATCTTCACAAATTCACAAAAACTCCATGATACATCGATCTGGAGTGATATGAGGAAGGAGTCATTTTCAACCCTCCTCACATAGCCGTAACATTATTGACATATTGTATTTCCCTAACACGTCCTTCCTCCCAAAATCTACTGGTCAGATATTAAATTTTTGTTGTGTCTTTACAACTCTCCCTGACTGCATTGCTATGACCACTGAGCAGATGGTCTTGAACTGAGTCATTGGATTGTTCAGCATTCTGCAAGCTGCTCAAAACATCCTTGGGGCCTCCATCCCACATTGTGGTGGTAATAAAAAGCCTCTGTTCTCATAGGTATCTGTGAAATTGAAGCTGTTCTGCTGCATCAAACAGTACCTGACAATGTTTGGACCAAGTGTACAACCATGGATGCTCCATTCTTTGGTGGACAATACCATCTGATTTATGATCCTAAATCTAAATCCTCTGGCTTGGTGTGAAGAGGGCTGGAGTCTTGACCCTACATGACTGGAGTTATACCAGTGCTGCTGCTCCTCACAACTTTCCTCATCTTTTTGTCATGAGCTAGCGTAATGTTGGGCTTGAGGTTCCTTGCTAACAGAGGCTTTCAACCGTTGGCCCTTAAGTGATTCCCATAGTGAGAAGTCATTAGTTAAAGGTATAACTCTGTAGTGCAGCAGGGCTGAATTTCAATCAGAATTCCTGGTCATTAAAGTCTTAAAGGTTCTCAAAGCTCTTTCAGTATCTCTCTTAGATTGTAAGTAGAGAGGACAATTAGTGACCCCATGGATGATCCCATTGTCATCAGTAAATTTTCTAAATTGGCATAGACAAAGTTTGATCTGTTATATGTGTGTAGAATGTGGCATGCAGATCCATGATCACAGATTTAGTTGTGGTGCTGCAGAATCTGTTCATTTCCAAACACCTCCTACAATATTAGCTAACATTTATTCTACAACACATGCCATTAAAAGCAAATGAACTGATCACTTTTAACATTGTTTCTGGGCCCTTGTTGTGTGCAAATTGACTTCTGTTCTTCCTTACTAATGGGGGGGTGATGACCTCATTGTATTATTGCTAAGCTATTAATTCAGAAACTCAGCTAGTGTTCCGGGGACATGTGTTTGAATCCCACTACAATAGATAGTGGAAATTGAATTTAAAAAAATATATGGAATTAAGAATCTACTGATGAACATGAAATCATTGTTGATTGCTGAAAAACCCATCTGGTTTACAAATGTCCTTTAGAGAAGGAAATCTGCTATCCTTGCCTGGTCTGGCCAACATGTGACTTCAGATCCGCAGCAATGTGGTTGACTCTTAATTGCCCTCCAAGGGCAAGTAGGAATAAGCAATAAATGCTGGCCAGCCAATGATCCCCATGTCACATGAATGAATGAAAAAAAAGCTTTACCTCGAAAAGCACACCATTAGCTGTGAAGCAATGTTGTATGTCCAGAGATAGTGAAAGATATTCACCAGTTCTCCCGTTATCATGAAGCATCTGCTTATGTATAGAAGAGACGTCTTGATACAGTGAGGAATAATAGTGTCAACGATAGTGTGTGCATCACAAATTGAACATGCGATGTCAATGCAATTCATTTTAACCATAATGCAATTTGAAGCTTGTAGCAGGTAATAGTAGCTCTGTGATCTTTGATGTCTTATCATGCCATTGTATTTTATCAAGCTTAAACAAACCTATTACTGCTGGTGTAATTGAAAAAAGTGTAGTAGCAGTCACATCCCTACTTCTGTGATGAGGATTTGTATTTAGTTTAACGAATTAGATTGATTTATATATGTACTACAGGGAAGAGTATATTATTGTGCTTCAACTTGTTACAGATCATTACCAAGGACTCTTAATCTTTTCACAGTAAGACTCATCATGCCCAGTACTGTTTAGACATGATGAGCATCTGAGTAGCACAGTGCTTTTGCTGCACCAGGGAAGAGACACATGGGGCAGAATCTTACCACTGTTCACACACTTTTCACATCCCACAGCAGGGAGCGGAGATGTGGCTGGCTGTCAAATTCTCCGACCTCACTGCAATGGGAGCATAGTGTGAAGAGGCAGTAAGATTGCACCCATGCTGTCCTTTCTGAAAATTACTGCAAGCCTCATTCCCTCACCCACCCCTCAAACAATACACGTTGGTATCAGAAACTCAGCAAAAGCTGTAACCAATCCAAGATGCTCAAGGTCACCAACCCAAGCTATATTAAGTTTTATCTTCAGAAATGCAGTAGTTTTCACTTTTCAGGCTGAACCCTACAGGGATAACACCTGAACGGTTGAATGGAAAAGCACATCAGACAGGCTTTGGAAGCAGGCTTTCTCTTGTGATTGTTAATATTTGAAGCTGTTTCTGTCAACTACCTTTGTATGAAGTTCTTTGGCACAGCAATTTTTTGGCGAACATTTGTTGATCACACAATGTGATTGTGAAGCCAGAAATAATTGTGCTGGTATATGAATTGAATGCAGTTTGAAAGAATTGTGGAATGACAAGAAATTATATTGGGAAGAACAATTATGAATTAGCTAGAGTTTTCCTTGATATCCAGCTGTTGAAAGGGGCCTTACATAGTCGCATGGTTGGCATCTTTCATCAGTAGTCATGATGTAGAGATGTCAGCGTTGGACTGGGGTAAACACAGTAAGAAGTCTGACAACATCAGTTTTAAATCCAACCGATTTATTTGATTGTAAACTCGCAAATTTTGGCTTTATGGCCTTCATGGTATTGCAACATTGCAAGAAAGGATGTCCTGAAGCATGGTACATTGGGGAGACCATGCAGACACAACAACAGCAGATGAATGAATACCACTCGACAATCACCAGGCAAAACTGTTCCCTACCTGTTGGTGAACACTTCAGCGGTCACGGACATTCAGCCCCCGACCTTCGGGCAAACGTTCTTCAAGGGGGCCTTCACGACACACGAAAGCGCAGAGCCACTGAACAGAGACTGATAGCCAAGTTCCGCACATATGAGGACAGTCTTAACAGGGATCTTGGCTTCATGTCAAATTATCTGTAACCCCCATGACTTGCCTGAGTTAACAAAAAACCTCACTTACTGTGCTACCTGGAGACAATACACATCTCTTTAACGTCTGCTCAGTGCTCCT
Source organism: Sphyrna mokarran (assembly GCA_024679065.1). Classification (NCBI taxonomy): domain Eukaryota; kingdom Metazoa; phylum Chordata; class Chondrichthyes; order Carcharhiniformes; family Carcharhinidae; genus Sphyrna; species Sphyrna mokarran. The sequence continues at coordinate 43,834,012 of JAGIQG010000015.1, forward strand.
TCCACTCACATTGTTAGCCACTTTAAGACTTGAAAACCAGGTTAGGTGTAAAGATTCAATTCTAATCAGTAATCTGTAAACTGTCTGTGCTGATATGTGTGCTATTGGAGACCAAAACACCTCATTTGCCTGACGAAGGCCATAAAGCCAAAAGCTTGTGAGTTTACTATCAAATAAAATCGGTTGGATTTAAAACTGATGTTGTCAGACTTCTTACTATCTTTCATCAGTAGCCATGATGTAGAGATGCCGGCGTTGGACTGGGGTAATCACAGTAAGAAATCTCATAACACCAATTTAAAGTCCAACAGGTTTATTCGGTAGTACAAGCCACTAGTTTTCGGAGCGCTACCCCTTTATCAGGTTCTCCAAAGCAGCCTTCACAACACAAGACAGCGCAGAGTTACAGAGCAGAAACTGATTGCCAAGTTCTGTGCACATAGATACGGCCTCAACCAGGATGTTAGGTTCATGTCACACTATTTGTAACCCCCATGACTTGCTTGGGCTTGCAAAATCTCAATAACTGTCCTGACTGGAGGCAGTGCACGTATCTTTAACCTGTGCTCAACCCTCTCTCCACTCACATTGTCAGTACCTTTAAGACTTGATTATCCTGTAAAGACTTGCATTCCAATTATTATTTTGTAAAATAAGATTGTGTCCTTATATGCCCTGTTTGTGAACAGAGCTCCCACTCACCTGATGAAGGGGCAGTACTCCAAAAGCTACCAAATAAACCTGTTGGACTTTAACGTGGTGTTGTGCAACTTTTACTATCTTTCATCAGTCCACACTTCTCTTTCTCCATTTCTTCCTCTGTGGCTGGCTCAGTAGGCTATCTATTTTGCAGGTCGCTGTTGTGCACAGAGTAGCAATTCTGGAGTCTCTGGAACTAGTTTCTGGTTGTCAATAGTTTGTTTGATTAGGATTGTGGTGGGGTAATCGTTTCAATTGTATCTCATTTTGCTCTTTTTCATGGATTCCTGCAACTTCTGCAAGGGATAGCAGCCAATCTCTCATCTGATGGTGGATAAAAGAGAGAGGATCATAAGGACTGAAGACATTGTGGAACTGCTCGAATTCTAAGTACAGGACTGCTCTGAGATCATCTTATACTAGTTTACCAGTGATTAGAAGCCATTCAATTCAGAGGCTTGTATTGGAGCACTCAAAGGTATTTGCAGGTATTTTTGACTCACACATGGACTAAGTCAGAAATCTAATTTGTAGCCTCCAAAGTGAAAGTGGTACAGTGGTTAGTTCTGTGAACAGCACATCTGTCAACAGAAAAATTTCAGGGGGTGGGATTTTCCAGTTGATTTCGTCCTGAAACCGGAAAATCATGCCCAAGGTCAACGGATCTTCCCATGGAGCATCCCTCATCTGCCAGTGGTAGGCAGATCAGGAAAATTCTTCTCAAGGTCACAATCACCTCCAGAGCCACAATCAAGAATCAACATAACCTGTTCTGGGGCTGTAGACAGTGCCAGATGTTGGTCCACACCCACCACTATCACTAGCCCGGTAAGGGTTGAGCATCCTCAAATATTGCTGCTTGATGAACTGCAAGTATGAAGATTTTGGCCTGCTTACTCTGCCGGTATTAGAGATCCTGCGAGCTCCCCTTCATTTGCCTCTGTTGCAGGAATGTACACTCTCCTGTTCTTCCTCCTATTCTTCTGAGCACAACAGCAGTCCAACTATAAAGCTGGTCAACAGCTAACATAACCAAAATACACCTACATGAAAGTAAGCAAATCAGTGCATTTACCTAAGAACAGATCAGGATTCCTTTAATAAGAAATAACACTCTCCTGTTTTTGCCATAATTTGTTGGTTTTTTTGTAGAACTGGCAAACTGAAGCAGTTAACAATTGCAGTTTGGATTTATCTTATGGAATAGTTTCAGGCAAATGCTGACTATCATTTCCTTTACCTACATCAAATGCATTTCCACCAACAACGCAACCAGTGCTGGATCCATTTATCGTTATCAGTGGGCTACAGTAAACTTTGGTACTTTTAACAACAAACAAAATAAAACAGCAAATGTCTTTACATCCACACAATAACATCTCTCCTGTGCTATTAAGAAGGCATTTATAGGACTCTGTAGTGAAGGTTGCCATTATCCAAGATGTTTGTTTCAGACTGATTTGTGTGGCAGATGCTCTGTTGCACCTAAGTTTAGTCAATCACCAGGGCAGTTATATTATGGCTAACCATTAATGAAACATTTGAAGTGAGGATGATAGTGATTAAAATTTTCACTGAACAGTCTGGAGAGTCTCTTAAGATACATTTTTGCATCATTAGTTTTACGTGGATTTCAAATGACATTCCCATGATTCATAGGTACAAAATGCTTTCAGTTTCCTGTTGAAAATGCATGTAAGTTTTCTTCAACCTCTTGGAGGTTTTACACTCCAGCTGATTAGAGTCCCTTTCAAGAAAGAAATATGCCCTTGCTAAATTTTTAGCAAATATAATTTTCCAGACAACACAGCAATTTAACATCCTGTCAGTTTGACAATGAAGGTTGCTTGATTTCGATGTAGAAACACATCGCAATGAGATATGGTTAAATGATTATTGATGGAACTGCTCTTTGCCTTACCTATTCAGTTTTTGTTAAGAATGAGGAACATTTCGTTCAGGTTTACATTTAGATAACAAGCTTTTTATATGCATTAGAAGAATGACAAACTGCAAGATATATTGCAAGTGAGTTAATTTAATTCAGTGTTTCAGTGCATGTGGTGAGCATGTTAAGTGTTTTTCAGCTATCCTGACACCTTGTGAATTGTGAACATCTGTGTGCTCCTTGTCTATGTACCCGAAACACTCTTGAGGACTGGGACTAACAGTAACGGGAATCTACTCACCCAGCTGATGAATTACATGAGATACAGTAGGCCCACTTGTATCTGAGGCAAATTATTGATGAATATGTATCAGCTGTTAAAGGTTCTACTGATGGTGTAAGCTTTTTAAATGCATATGGTTACATGGAATTATAAATTGCTGCTGACGTAAACATCAACAAAATGGCTTTTCATTACACAATACCTCCAGTATACAAGAAGGCCATTCAGCCCATTGAGTCTGTACTGACCACAATCCCACCGAGGCCCTATTCTCATGTCGTCATTTCCCCTGCTAACCCGCCTGACACCAGGGTCAATTTTAGCATGTATAATCAACCTAACACACACCTTTGGACCGTGGAAGGAAACTGGAATACCTGGAGGAAACCCACATAGACACAAAGAGAAAGTGCAAACTCCACAAGATAGTTACCTGAGGCTGGAATGAAGCTGGATCCCTGATGCTGTGAGGCAGTAGTACTAACCACTGTGACATTGTGCTACCCAGGAGTGAGATTTGAACTCACGACCCTAGAATCAGGATTCCACAAGTGAAACGGCCATACCGCTTAAGCCTGGCACCTTAGACTACTCAGCCAGCCTGGCAATTAAATCAAAGTGGAGAATGTGGGCTTCCTATTATATTTCCATGATGATTGGCAAAGGTCACTGGTGGCACAGTGACACAATGGTTAGCACTGCTGCCTCAGAATGCCAGGGACTCGGGTTTGATTCCTAGCTTGGGTAGCTTTGTTTTGTGGAGTTTGCATAATTCTCTCCATGTTTGCATGGGTTTTCTCCCACATTCTGAAAGACATGCTGGTTAGGTGCATTGGCCATGGTAAATTCTCCCTCAATGTACCCAAACAGGTGCAAGAGTGTGGCAACTAGGGATTTTTCATAGTAACTTAATTGCAGTGTTAATGTAAACATATTTGTGACACTAATAAATCAACTTAAACTTTAAATATAAAGATCATCTCCTTGCAATGCCTGCAAATTTGTCTGAACATCGGGCTCCCAACATTTTCTGTGAGATGTTTCTGAGTGCAACCATTATGGGTGACTGTAATCCTACTGCAAGTCAGACATGATTGCTTGTTGGAGCATCATCAGTAACAACACTGGAATCATTAGTGAAATAACTCTTCTGGTTGTATCTCTGACGTTGAGGTTGCTCTTGCAATTACTGCTGGTCAATTTATCCTTTTTCAAACAGTCGATGCAATCCAGTTGCAACTGAATTCAGTTTCATTGTCATGTGTTTGGCAATAAGTCCCAATAAAGTTGAGGTTGGAAAATCCTCTTTATTGAAGAAGCCCATTAACGAATAAAGGCCTGCATGTTTGTAATATCTTTCACAACTTCAGATGTTCCAAAGCAATTTACAGCAAATGAAATACCTTTGAATTTAGTCACTGTTGTGATGTAGGGCATGTGATAATTAATTTACACACACCACATTTACATAAATATCAACTTGATGATAACCAGGTAACACTTTTTTTTAGTGATATTAGTTAAAGGATGAATATTTTCCAGGACACTGGAGGTAACTCCTCTGTTCTTTAAAGTAATGCCACAGGAGTCTTCCATATCCACCTGAGAGAATATATGAGAAATGTTTTGTATGCAAAGTGGAATTTCCAACAATGCAGCACTCCCTCAGTAGTGCACTGGAATGTCAGCCTAGATATATGCTCTGGTCTCTGGACTGGGACTTGAACCTACAATTTTCTGGTAAATTCACCAGATAACTCAGGAAGGACAGTATATGAAATATGTGATCTGGATATGCTGACGAGATATACATAGTTCTCATCAAATTTTCAGGCATCATGCTTTGCTATCACAGTTGTACTTATTATGTGCAAATCTTTTATACTTGATGAACATATAACATTAGATGTTCATAAAAAGGTGATAAACGCAACTAAACAAGGGAATATACAAATCAAATGTGAACAAAATCAAGTGCAAAAACTATCAAGTATGTGAAAATGGTGATGAAATTGATATAATGAAAAAAATGACCAAAATAAGTAAAAATAAAAGGGACAGGTTTGTAGAAAGGATCCACATATTTTCTGAATTTTTCTTTGGAAATAAATGTTAAAACGTGAGACATTGCTGGACTGGTCATGTAAGCTTGAAGGTGATGGGTGAAAAGAACGTGATGAAAGTTAAGACATGAGCAACTGAGTTTTATAAACTGTCGAATGAATAACGAATTACTGGAATGAATTAGCATCTCCTGTAAGATAACAAATTGCTGGAAATAAAATTTATAATAACTATGTTGATGCTAAAAAAATTAGAATGAAAGTTTTCAATGAAGGTAATTTCAAAATAAAATATTCTATTAATAAATTATTCTAAATACAAATGGCTTATGTTAGGAACTAAATCAGAAACTCCATTGTATATTATGCAATTAGACTAGATCCCAACTTTTGCATTTGATTTTGACATTAAGATGAGTGTAAGTGTTTTACTCCAAATATGATTCAAGTGATCCTCTAGGAAGCTATTATTGAAACAAACTTTATTTAAGAACACAGTTGGAATATGACAAAAAATTTGCATAACTTTTGCTTTTATTAGGAAAATTCTTAACAGCTATCTACTTCTATTATTCAAATTTAGCAGCATCCTCATCCACATAAACCCCTCCTTTGAAGCAGAAAACAAAATATGTTCACATGATGCTAGTTTCCAACCAGTTAAAACTTCTGGAAGAGATCCAAGTAGCAGTTTCTAGAGAAGTATATATCATCAAACAGCAATTCTCAAAAAAAAAAGAAACACTCTCATATAGCAGAATCTCAGCAAAAGAGATTTATTGCCTGCCAGATTCCAGACTCCAATTTCAGAGAGGTGAAAAGAGAGGCACTGCTCTCTCGATTCCAAGCAACATCTAACCATGAATTCTCCATGCAAGCCTAGCTCCACCCAGTCATCTGACCTTACCTGTCAATCAACCTAATCTAGTACTACTCTGCAAAACCCTAGGGGAAATTCCTAAAAACAACAGAATAGCCTTAGCCCAGATTAAAATAAACATTGTAGCAATTAAGAACAAATATGCTATTGTAATAGCAATACAGGATGTTGGTCACATGCAAAATGGCACCAATAATAACTATAACAGATTTTTCACAAGAAATAGGACTAACATGCATTTCTTAAAGACACAGTATTGTCACACTTAATAACTGCATATATTGGCTTAATATTCACATGATATGGACTAACACAAGTAAATGATCCTTCTTAACCTAAACAAACCACCAATCAAAAGGATTCAAAAGTATAAATGACAATACAAATTATAAAACATAATTTTTTAAGTGTGTATAGAATGAACAAAACAAACAGCTTTGCATTATCAGTTCAATGAACCTTATTACACAAGAATTACATTGAATATGCCCAGCAATAAAAATGGCAATCTGACTGCAATAGTCTGTCCTTGTGTTTATACACCACATGAACATACTTCCAATCTATCTGTTTAATGTCAACCTTTCATTATGTATAGATGTATGATAGTATATATTTCAATATCCTTTTCTCTTGTGTACCCATCCATTTTTCTTTTGAAAGCAACTCGTTGTCTCAATCACATCCTGGGGTACTAAGTTCCATATTCTAACTTATCTGATATAATAAAATAAACTATAATATAATATGCAATATGTTAGGGTGCAATATGAAATAATACATAATCATAATCTTACTGTAATACATAATATAAGCATAACACAATATTCTGATGAAGCCAGAATTGGGGAACACGTTGACTGTAGACAAGCCAGCTGTTGAAAAGAAAGAAGCACATATGATCAGGTCTTTTAACTACTTCCACTGAAAATTGCTTTCAGAGGAATCTCAAACAGAGGCAAATTTCTTTGACTTTCCTGCCTTGTAAAATACAGTTCAGCACATTGGCCTATTTATCAACATGTCAAAGCTTCTCCCTCCTGGGTTACTGATACTATTGAATTGCGAGCCCAGGACAGATAGTTCAAGTTTCATATGAATGACAAGACTAGCACCTGGAGGAAGTTGACAACATCTGGTGCACATCTTAGCCCTAACTCTGTTCAACTGTTCACCAATGATCTGCCCTCCAACCTAATCCTGGGAGTTTATCTATGCAGATGACATCTGCTGAGGCAAATAGGCTCAGAATTTCTGTAAGTCGGAGTACATGTGAAACAACAGCATTGCAAAACTGGCTGACTGCTGACGGGCATCGCGCTTAAAAGCAAGCACCAGTAAAATAGTCAGTAACTCATTCCCTCTTCAGAGAGCCAGTGCTGAGACGGAATTGACCATCACCTTGAATGGCTAGAGACCAAAGCATGATCCCTACCTTGTTTGCTTGGTGTCAGCCTTGACAGAATCCTTATCTACAGAAAAAACTAAATGTCATAATAACCCTTTTAAACTGGCCAGTATCTCATAGAGATCATGGGCCAAGACCGTAAGAACCTCTGTTTTTGCCATCATGTACTCAACTGCAGAATACTGCACCCCAACATGATACAATCTGTCAACGCCAAACTTATCAATGTGTAACTCAGCTCAAAAATACACATCATCATAAGTACTGTTTCACCAACCCACCTTCCTTGGTTCCCAATCCTGAGCAATTCCCTGATTCCCTCTCACATCAGGAGAATAACTGCAGCAGGCACTGGAGGGGGTGTATTCCAACCCAAGTCTACCTTATTCAAGGACCTTCTCAAAACACCAACAATACATTTACCCTTACATCACCCTATCATGCCAAACCCAATATGCCTAAGTATAACAGGTAAGGGCCTACGGCAGGAGGATTGGCAGGAGAAAACATCTAATTCATTCTCTCATTGTGGATTCCATTACTTGTCCACCCAAGTTGATTTGGGTTATCAATTGGCCACTATGGGCCTCAGTAGTTCAAGGACAAGAGGGCTGCCTGATGCCTGACCTGCTCACTGCATTACTGGGGACAAGTTGGGGTGGATGGTAAGGCAACTGGCAGATATTTATTTTATTTTACGGAAACCAACCTTCAAATATGTGACCAGAAACCATAAAATTCTTGTATTTATGATTCCTATGTTTGATTGTTGTTGAAACATTTTTCATTTGATTTAATTTATTATTGTCACATGTACTAGGATATTAAATATCATAATAACCCTTTTAAACTGGCCAGTATCTCATAGAGATCATGAGTGAAAAGTATTGTTTCTTGTGCTCTATACAGGCAAAACATTTTGTTCATAAAGTACATGGGGGGAAAAGGAAAAAGAATAGAGTCCGAGTATAGAGTTGCAGTTGCAGGAAGGGCGGAGACAAAGATCAGCTTAATGTATGATCGACCATTCAAAAGTCTGATGACAGCAGGGAAGATGCTGCTCTTGAGTCTGTTGGTATGCATTTTCAGACTTTTGTATCTTCCCGACCCCATTCATTTTTTTAAAACATCTATCAGGTTTGCTCTAAATCGTCTCTCAATTAGTTACAGCTTGCACAGTCTCAATTAACCTTTTAATGAAATGGAGACTGGACTATATTGTAGAATTCCAGATTATTCAAGGTGATAATGTAATTACTTGCAATATGTCCTACTTCTTATTAAAAGAGGATATTGACTGAGGATTTGAATTAACTTTTTGAAACTTCTTGGAAAGTGCTCATGTTGATCCACTATTTCTTTTTAATTGTTTATTTGTCTTCAAACTTCTGTGACTGAATAGGTTCAGTTTATTTAAGAAGAGAATTGAATTATCCAGGAAAGTATTTTCAATGAGCTACCTATCACCTCACCAATGGATTTTGATTCCCACAACTCCGAAATGCCAGGTTACATCTTGTTCTCATGTTTTTGGATTGGGGCAGTGTTGATCTTTATCTTGCTATTAATATCTGTTCTAGTCTTTAATACTATTCTTGCCACTTCTTCTGTTTTGTGTTCTGTAACCTCTTTGTCATTTAATCTCTCTTGTCCGTTAACATATTTCTGCTCTTTTTTTTCTTGACCTGCCTCCTACTACCACTCCACCCTTTTCAACAGCAAAAAACCCATCATATTTGTACCTCTCTTCAGTTCTAAGGAAGGTATATTGGACTGGAAAAATTAACTCTGTTTCTCTCTCCACAGATGCTGCCAAACCTGCTGAGTTTTCCCAACAGTTCCAGTTTACACTTTGAAAATCATATTTTTTTGATTCTTTCATGATTTTGAATGTTGCTAGCAAGGCCAACATTGGTTATCCATCCCTAATTACCTTGAGAGGGTGATGCTGAGCCACTTTCTTGAACCACTGTAGTCCATGTGATGGGTATATCTACAGTGCTGTTAGGAAGTGAGTTTCAGATCTTGACCCATCATCAATGAAGTCCGTCTAATGAGTCACTTGGAAAGGAACTTGCAGGTTTGGTTTTCCCATTTATCTGCCATTCTTGTCCTTCTAGTTGGTAATTGCTCAACAATAACCTGCCCACTGTTGTTTAGTTTGGGTTCTGCTAGGGCCATTCAGTTCCTTCCCTAATTACAGCCTTGGTTCAAACATGGATAAAAGAGCTGAATTCCAGGAATGAGGTGAGAGTGACCATCCTTGATATCAAGGTCACACTTGACAAGCGTGGCATCAACAAACCTGAGCAAAATTGGAGACAACAGGCATCGGGGAATCCAGGCATCCAGCGCTGGCTGGAGTCATTACTGGCACAAAGGAAGTTAGTTGTGGCTGTTGGAGGTCAATCATCTCAATTCTAGAACATCTTACATGTGTTCCTCAAAAGAGTTTCCTGGGCCCTATTATCCTGAGCTGCTTCATCAATGACCTTCCATCCATCATAAGGTCAGAATGGGGATATTTGCTGAGATGCGAATGTAAGCCTAATGGCAGTGGTAAATGTGTGGAGGTTAGGCAAAGCATATGATTGTTAAGCATGATTCCTGATTGTTAGAGATTATTGATGAGTCGGTATGGAAGTCTGGTGCATTGAGAAGTGGGTGTGTGAAATGGTACAGTTACCAGAATATGATAGTTGAAGATGCGTTCACTAACTTTGACCACCCTTGAGGTGATTGAGTTTCTTCTGTATCGAGATGCTTCATGCCAGATTCCATGGTAATAATCTCCATGACTGGCCTTCTACAAAAGATACACATCTCCTCTCTTTCAACATATTGCATTGAAGTCTCCAGTTCAGCATTGGAGAAGCGTGCAACCCTGCGTCTGGCTTACTGTCTAATTATTCGAGTATCTCCCTGCTCCTAATCCAGCCAACTGAATGAACTGCTACAGCCATATTGCACCTGACCTTTAAAAAATTCAGGTTGGCACTAGCTAGGTATAATTGATGCTAGACTGGCACAAACCTGGGTCCCCTGCTAACATACAATCACTCAGCAGTGTGTGTGTAACATTGGTTGCATGTCACAGTCATAGAAATGTGAAGACAACACAAAGAATGCGCACTGCCTGCATCATTTCAATTTGATGCAGGCTAATCAGCCATTATGATCCTGTACCTGTTAATGGGCCTTGTTGAATTTTTAGCCTAAAGAATCATAATATTGAATAGTGCTTAACTGACTTAAATCACAATTTTCCTTTTGCTAAAAGACATGTTCATAAACTTGAGTATTTCTGTAAAAGGATGCATTATTGGCAAAGCTTTCCACCTTGCACGCATTAGGACAATTAACAAGAATGCCAAATGTTCTGATGCATGAAAGCTGGATAGATTCAACAAAAAATAATGGAGATGGAATGCATATAAGCTGATTAAACATTGGAACAATATTATAGTAATTTCTTCTCTTCCTCTTACGAAAGTTGATGAAGTGTATTTTCAGTTTTATTTAGCTTGGTCATACATTCTTCAATGATAGCAGCCAATGATATTAAAGGGTGATGCAGCTTGAGAACATTGTCTGTTTCAAATAGTCTGAATGATACAATATATATCAGAAGCTTACTGTAACTGTCACATTTATGCACTATCTTCATTTCTTATAAGAATACAATGATAAGTTTGTAATATTAGATGTGGAAAGTGGCACATAATCAATGTAACACTGATTGCATCGTTTCATCTTTATCAATATACAAAAAACATTGGAAACATTGACCTTTAAGATAAAAGATATGAAAATGCCATGCCGACATTGAAAAATATCCTTTGTATTTTCAAAAGAACATTACTAAGAGATTAGTGATAAATGTCCACGAACCAAATATACCTAGATTAGCTTTTATTACCCAGTGATGCTGAGTGACAGCTGATTATTTTTGCCTCATTTAGTCAAAGCAATTTATTATTCTTTGCAGACAAAAGTTCCTACCCTTTATTTGTCCGTTTAGCCTATTGTACTAATTCTATGTTGGTTACATTTAGGTTCTTTAGCAACCTCACATCTAATCAATCTGATTTTGAATGTATAATTAAGGGGTTGTTGCGGTGAAACTATGAGATGCAACTAAATAATGAGCAATACTTATAAAAGGTACAGTTATCTCTCCTGCACCATGATGAAGAAATTTAGAAGAGCAATACATTTGTTTCCTGATGTCTTTCTGTTCATGACTATATTTGACTTAAAATGGTGGTAAATGTTATGTGAGATGTAGATGAAAGGTGAATTGTAAATATCATAGCAAATAAAATTCTCCACGTTGACCAGGCATTTAATTTTTCCTTTAAACATAAAATCAAACAGTATTGGATCCTAAAAATGAAATTAACTTGTTTATAATGAATATTCTTTTTGGACAAATACTTTACAGCTACTAGGGTTTCAATTTATGATTATTTCATCGATATTATTAGAATCAGTATTGATTATTGCGGATATTAATGGGGCAGCACATAAGCCATTCCCACCCTGAATAAACCCTCACACTGATAATTCCCATACTGAATAGACCCTCACATGGGCTATTCCCATACTAGGTAGACCCTCACACTGATCATTCCCATACTGGGTAGACCCTCACACTGGCCATTCCCATACTGAATAGCATTCCCATACTGGATAGACCCTCACACTGATCATTCTAACCTTGGATAGGCCCTCACACTGGCCATTCCCAGACTGAACACACTCTCACACTGATCATTGACAGGCTGGCTACATTGTCATCATTTTGAAACTCTGGTTTCATTTTTTAAGTTATGGTTTTTCTGAATAAAAGTGAAAATCAGGATTAAGGCACCTCAAGCAAGTGGAGTTCCATTTGTGATTGTAATTGCAGGTGATGGAAGCCCTGTGGTAGAATTCAATTTACTTTTTCAAACCCAAGAATTGTGTTCCTATTCCTCTAAAGCGGATAAAAATAATTGAATGCCCACCTTTCGAGATCCTTTGGAGGGTGGGGCAGCTGGGTCACACATTGATTAGCACTGGTCCCTCATAGCACCAGGGACATGGGCTCAATTCCCAGATTGAGTCAGTGTCTGTGTGGAGTCTGCATATTCTCCCCATGTCTGTGTGGGTTTCCTCCAGGTGCTCCGATTTCCTCCCACATGTCGGAAAGACATACAGCTTAGGTGCACTAGTCATGCTAAATTCTCCCTCAGTTTGCCTGAACTGGCGCAGGAGTATGGTGACTAGGAGATTTTCACAGTAACTTTGTTGTGATGTTAATGTAAGCAGACTTATGATACTAATAAATAAATTATTAAACTATGTTCTTCCAATCAGTTTTTCCTACTTAAAATGGCCAGTGGTTTCCATTTTACATCACAGGATGCTAATTTTTAAATGAGAAAAAACCTAGATCTGAATCATTCCCATGCTTGGACATCCAATGTTAGGTTCACTGAAAAGAAATTGAGCCAGTCACATCACTGGTATTAATGGGGTCATAAGGTTACTGACCTCATTTTTAATGCAGTTATTGCTCTGTTGGTGGCAGGCGACGTCACTAAAAATTGACATCAAGCTGATTAGCACAGAATACCATGATACATTTTAATTCTGCTGTTTGCAATTGAAATGTTCAACTGAGCGACCTACTTGCTAACTCTAAAAGTGGTGTACAATGACGCTGCACAGAATAACAATTGTCTGATTTAATTTTTCTAAGTATTCATCTAGCTACACAAAACTTAAAAGCTGAGCCAGTAATTATTGCTCAGAGACACACTCAGTTTTATTTTCTAACCTCACCAAATAATACATGGTGTCATAATAACGGTGCTGCAATGAAAAATGATTACTGCTGTTATTGTTTTCACCGTGTGAGACCTGAGTTATTGCAGCCAACGAAGTGTCTACTGTTATTCACAAAATGTGCGTCAGAAGCATTTTGATTCAACATTGCTGCGTCATGGAAATTGATTAGCCTGTGAGCAGGATGAATTCCAAGGTCCCGCGCGGTATCTAATTTTCAACATGTTTTTACTGCTTGCAGCAGGAGCACCGTGGCTGGTGTTCGGTCACCTCCTTGACTGCATTAGATCACAAATATCAGGCTAAAAAAGCTCACTTTCACAGGAGGACAACATGAAGGTTGCTATTTTCCTTCTGAGATCCTCAGAGAACACATCCTCCTCAAAGAACACAACTAGTTACAGCTAACAACATAAGAAGTCTCACAACACGGGCTTATTTGATAGTAAACGCCACAAGCTTTCGGAATGCTGTTGCTTTGTCAGGTGAGTGGAAAGTTGGGGCTTAACCTGATGTTGTGAGACTTCTTACTGTGTTTACCCTAATCCAACGCCGGCATTTCCACATCATTACAGATAACAAAGCAGTCATGTTGACATAGGACCTCATTATCCCTATTCCCCATCTCAAATGCTGAAGTCCTTATTAGAACTTACAACCTACAAACTGATCACGGGCATACTATTCAATGACACAGCTCTTCATGGATGCAAACATCACCAACCAAAGTGGTTGCTAGTTGCAATCTTCCACATAAATTCTAGACAACTCTCAACTGCTTGAGGACAGGTCAGGGTGTGTCACATTGTGACTGTGGCCACCCATGCCAGAGCATCATCCACACGCTTAACTTCTGAGAAATCCATTCTTGATGGTATCACAACCATTCACAGCTGAAGCTGTCTAATTGATTGTTCACCTCAACATCATGGGTAGGGATTTTATGGCTGCGCTCGTCCTGAAACTGTAAAATCTCACCCAAGATCAATATACATTCAGATGCTCTGCCCCTCACCCGCTCCAATTCCCTTGGTAGATGGGCTGGTAAAATTCCAACCCAAATCTGAACTGCTTCCCTAGCCATATGAATAAAGGAAAGACAAACAATGCATTAGCTATAACAACGTTATATCATAGTTCATATCTTTAAGAAATTAATCCGATCTTAATTTTATTACTTCCCAGATCTTTCATTAAAAGATACCAGTCACAATGTTTCCAGGCTTTAACATCTAAGAAAAATGCAGTCAACCTTCATTGCTTTACCATCAAAAATAGAATATTTCATTGATTATTTTATTACTGCTTGAGTGATCTTGCTGTATACAAAATCAGGTTTGTTAACAGTCACTGGACTCCATTCTAATTTATATTATTTGAAGCTCTCTGAGATTTAATAAGGCATTATAATGGAGCAGCATGGTGGCACAATGGTTAGCACTGCTCTCTCATAGTGCCAGGCATCTTGGTTCGATTCCTGCCTTGGGTCACTGTCCGTGTGGAGTTTGCACACTTTCTCCAAGTCTTCGTGGGTTTCCTCTAGGTGATCTAATTTCCTCCCACACTCCAAAGATGTCCAGGTTAGGTGTATTGGTCACACTAAATTGTCCCTTTGTGTCAGGGGGATTAGCAGAATAAATAATTGGAGTTATGGAGTTAGGGCCTGGATGGGATTGTTGTTAGTTAGGCTTGTTGGGCCGAATGGCCTCCTTCTGTATTGTTGGGATTCTATGATTTTTATTTAACATAGAAAAATGTCCAAAAGATCTTCAAAGCAAACTTCTAATGATAATTGATAATGAGCAAAGAAATTGTTGGGCGGATTTCTCCATTTTCAGACTATGTGCTCTTTAGAAACACGAATGTTTCCCATTGATACTGGCAGTATCTGTCAGGTGGGATTCACCCACTTGATGGACGCAAATTCATGCATCCCACACATCATGCTGATCAGCCAGACTTTTCTGCATTCATTAACAGGTCTCCTCTCCCCAGAAAAATGGAAATAGTGCTTTCCGTCACGACCCCCTCTCCAAACTAACCAGAGGAGCAGCACCAACCCCTCAGCGAAGAGAGGTATCTACCCCCCCCTCCCCCATCACTGAAATTGTAGGTTATCACCACCATATGGCTGAGGCATGAGAGTGACCCACACTCCCCTCCAGTCCCTCCTCAGGTCCACACTCAGCCCTCCCCACTCCAAGCAGCACTGCCTCCTTGTCAAATCCAGATGACACTTTTCCTACTCAGACACGCATTCTACCTTCCTTCATGCCCTGCACCTTAGCAGCTCAAATGGTTCCCTGCTCTTTGGCACCCTAGAACTGATACCCTGACCTGGCATCTTGGACTCCGAGGTCCAGACTGCAGAGAGATGGTCCCTGAAGGGTCCTGAGCAGTTGGATAACCTTGGACTTGGAGTCAGTGGAATGATCTCACCATTATCCCCTGAGATGGTGATCCCATGGCTGGATAGCCTTTCCAGCCTTGGCTGGCTTGAGGATCACCCTTGGCATGGTGATTTCAGGCAGTTCTCTGCTCATCATCTTCATTCTTGCCTGTCACCCGAAAACTTTGAAGTGGTCTGTTCACTTTAACTTCCACATTCTCCAGTTACCTGGCAGACTCCTAAATCACAGCAGTACTCCATTCAATATTGAGGATTTCCCTTTCTCTGTCTCAGAAGCTGCAGGTGAATGGAAACCTCTTTGAAGGTGTCTGATAGAGAGGAAATGACACATTCATTGGGGGAGGTAGTTCCCCTCTTCACATGCTAGCTCAATTCCAATGTATTCACTCAGTTTTTTTGTGAAGTTTCTGAGCCTTCCTAGAAATTTGAAATCCTTTGAAAACCTCCACATTTCATTGAAAACCTTTGAAATCATTCAATTTCACAGTGCAGTCCTTTGAAATAGGCTTTGATTTACAGCATAATCATTTTCTACTCAGCCTCTAGTCCATTGTGTTCATTATCTTTCCCTTCATGGTTGACATAGTTGAATACATCTGTGATATTTCCTTCAATTGTTCTAAAGACAACGTTTATAAATATTCTAAGCTTGACTGACAGCAGTGGTTTCTTCAAAAGCATTAAGGGGTTTCACTTTTTCTTTTGTAGACTATTTATTCCCTTGGAAGAAACCATAGCCCTGTTGCTGCCATTTTAAGTCAGCACTTTGTTCTCATGCCCAAATATCTGTGCTTGGCCTTGCTGCAATGTTCCACTGAAGTCCAATGCAAACAGGAGGACCAGTACCTCATCTTCCAATTAGACAACTTACAGCCTTCTGGATGCAAAATTGAGTTCAACAAATTTAGACTGTATCCTTTCACCTCCATCTTAAACCCTCTTTTTTTAAATCCCCATACATTTATTACCTCAGTGTAAATTTTATGGGAAGTCTTAGAGTGATACAACTCAGAAGAAGGCCGTCTTTGTCTTTATTTGTGCAAGCATCAGCATGTGGACACCAACTTAAGAAGAAAGAGAATCACCGGAATTGTTCGTCTGTCCACAATTGGACATTGGAATGGGCGAAGGGTGAAGTATGGGGAAGTCCGTTGACCTCGGGCAGGATTTTACAGTTTCAGGACAAGCGAGGCCATAAATTCCTGCCCAATGTGTTTCAAAGGATATCACAATATTAGTGAGAATGAGGATTAGAAGCTGAAGGGAGATAAATTACCATTCCAACATAGAAAGGGAATAAATACATATTTTCAAATAATGAGCGGAGGAGGCCAGATTTAAGAGACTTGGTTTTAAATCCAGCAATGATTGCCAAAGATTGATGCAGTATAGAAGGAGGAGTGCTGCTTTCCACATCTTTCTTTACTCTTTCTGTGATGTGGGCATTGCTGGCAAGGCCAGTGTTGGTTGTCCTTCTCTAATTGCCCTTGGGATTGAATGGCCTGCATACTCCATTGTAAAGGGAAGTTAGGAGTTAACCAGGCTTATATGTAGATGGGCAAGGTAAAGATGGTAAATTCCTTTCCCCAAATACCATTGTTTTTTTTTTCAGTGATCAATGATGGCAATCATCGTCACTATTGCTAATACTAGCTTTTTATTTCAGATTTATCGGTTGGAATTTACCAATGGGATTCTCTGGTCCTGCTACAGCGAGTGGAGATTAGACTGAGCGTCAAATTCTCCATCCTCGCTTATAATGATGGCAACCTGGGAACTATTGGAGAATTTCTGCCATTAATTGAACTTAAATTCCATTAGCTGCCATTGTAGAAGGTGAGACCATGTCATAGAGTCATAGAGGTTTACAGCATGGAAACAGGCCCTTTGATTCCACTTGTCCATACGGAAGAACAAAGAAGAACAAAGAATAAAACAGCACGGGAAACAGGCCCTTCGGCCCAACGAGCCCGCGCTGCCACCCCAATGTTCCCACTTCTACCCATAATCCCTGTCTATGTTTATAGATCTATAGATTAAAAACCAAATTTGAGATAATTTAGGGAGAATTTGTTTTGCCAATTAGCCTAAGAGCACATTTTGGGATGTGGGAGGAAACCGGAGCACCCGGAGAAAACCCACGCAACCACGGGGAGAACGTGCAAACTCGTACAGACACAGGCCCAAATCCATGTATCTGCACAGCACAGCAATAGTCACTGAGCTGTCGTGTTGCCCATCAAAGGGTCCAGGTCAAGTGTACACTAACGATGTGAAACACTAGGATACTCTTGAAAAAAATCCAAGAGCAGTCCTCTCACAACCAATTGCGTGTATGCCCCTTGTTAGACAACAAGGTGGACCAAAGCACCTGTAGGATAAACAAGTACATCAATATCATCATCTATTTACACACTTCCCAGGAACTCCCAAGGCTCATGATCCCTATTTTAAATTAGTTTTCTATACCCCTCCATTCCTATTCTGTTCATGTGCCTATCTAAGTATTTCTTAAATAACTCCAGAGTACCTGCCTCCACCACTTTACTTTGCAGCGCATTCCATACCCCCACCACCTTCTGTGTGAAAAAACTCCCTCTAGCATCCAAATTATATCTTACCCACCTGTGACCCCTCGTGCTATTCGAGTCCTTCCTAGGAAAAAGCTTAACTCTGTTTTTCTATATCCCTCATAATTTTGTACACCTCTATTAGATCTCCTCTAAGTCTACGTCTTTCTAAGGAAAACAGCCCCAATTTGCCTAACCTCTCCTCGTAACTCAGACCGTCCATACCAGGCAGCATCCTGGTAAACCTCCTCTGCACTCTCTCCAGAGTCTCCACGTCCTTCCGGTAGTAAGGCGACCAAAACTGGATGCAGCCTTCCAAATGAGGTCTAACCAACATTCTATACAACTGCAACATTAAAGGCCAGCTCTTGTACTCTATACCCCTTCCTATAAAGGCTAGCATACCATATGCTTTCTTCACAACCTTCTCCACCTGCTCTGCCACCTTCAGAGACTTGTACACCTGCACCCCCAGGTCCCTCTGTGTTTCTATACTCTTAATAAGTCTACCCTTTATCATATACCTCCCCCCACATTCTTTCTTCCGAAATGCATCACCTCGCATTTATCAGGATTAAATTCCATCTACCATCTATCTGCCCAAGCTACCAGCCTATCTATGTCCTACTGCATCACCTGACAATGCTCCTCACTATACGCAAGCCCAGCCATTTTTATATCGTCTGCAAACTTGCTGATCACTCCACTTACTCCCTCTTCCAAGTCATTTATATATATTACAAATAGAAGAGGTCCCAGTACCGAGCCCTGTGGCACACTACTAGTGACCAACCTCCAGCTAGAAAAACACCCTTCCATTATTACTGACTGTCTCCTATTACTAAGCCTGTTACTTATCCATCTAGCTACCTGTCCTTGTACCCCATGAGCCTTGACCTTTTCAACTAACCTCCCATGAGAGACTTTGTCAAACGTCTTACTGAAATCCATATAGACGACATCAACGGCTCGCCCTTCGTCGACCGCTTTCGTCACCTCCTCAAAAAATGTCATTCAATTTTTACCGTTAAGTTAGTCCCGATTGCTTGCATTTGGCTCAAATGCATCTACACAATCTTACCCATGTAACTGTTCTAAAAGTCAAAATTGTGCCTGCCTTTACCATTACCAAGAGCATCTCGTTCCAGACATTCACCACCCTCTGTGTAGAAAATTTGCCCCTCTTGATCCTTATGTATCACTCTCCTCTCGCCTTAAACCTATGTTTTAGGTTTAAACCTAGGGTTTAGGTTCCAACATCTTTAAGAAAACATGTTGAATACTTTAATTATGCCCCACATTATTTTATAGACCTAATAATCACTGCTAAGCCTCATATGCTCCAGAGGAAAAAGATCCCAGTCTATCCAGCCTCTCCTTATAATTCAAACAATCAAGCCTCTGTAGCATTCTAGTAAATCTTTCTGCACTCTTTCTAGTTTAATAGTATCTTTTCTATAATGGGGTGGTCAAAACTATATACAGTATTCCAAGTGTGGCCTTAACAATGCCTTATATAACTACTACAAGACTTCCCAACTTCTGCATTCAATGTTCTGACCAATGAAACCAAGCATGCCGAATGCCTTCTTCATCACCCTGTCTACCTGTGACTCCACTTTTGAGGAACTATGAACCTGTTCCCCTTGATCTCTTTGTTCTATGACTCTCTCCAATGCCCTACTATTAACTGAGTAAGTCCTGCCCTCATTCGATTGACCAAAATACATCACCTCGCATTTATCTAAATCAAACTCCATTATTATTACAGTGACATTATTATTACACTGCCATCTCACTATATACAGTTAAGAAAGTGGATGAGTGGAATTAGCCAACTTCCTGTATCGGCATCATATCGCAGCAAGTTTCACATGTCCTCAAACCTGAAGACTGTTACATGTGGGACATTTCTAAAGCAGCAAGGTGATAATGCTGATGATAATGCTGACTTGTGGAGAAATGGTTTACCATCACATTTAAAAGCTTGCAGCCTTATCAATTTAACCCTATGAGAGCTAGTATCATTGTTAGCATACAATGCACCAAAATTTCCCAGTGGTATCAGAGGTAGAAACCTTGACATGTGGCAGTAATCCTGTCCCTAGTCATACCTTCCTCCAGATCCAATCATTGATTATTGTCTCTCGAAGCAACTTCAGCTATTTAATTGACCAGTGATAATGCATCAATTCAATATTGGACCATCAAGTTATCTTTGATAATATCCTTATTTTGATTCTTTGTTAAGTTATAAACTTAGTTTATTGAGGACACAAGCTATTCAAAAACAGCCAGTTTTGCACCTCTACACTGTACTCGGATTCTTCTTTTTTAAAATCCCATAGCAAACATAACATGTAACCTTGATCCGTCTGCATTTGACTGCTTCTTTTTTTCATTTAATTTCACTAAGGCATCTTTCTCCCAAGTGGTATTTGGAAACCACCAGTTATTAAAAAAAAATCCTCAGACTGCAATATCATCTTCTGATGCCCTTCAAGTTACCAGGTGTGACTTTACAAAATTGCCAAGTCCTGGGTGAATGGAGCTGGTCTGTTTTCTTGACTTTAAACAAAAAATGTTCTTGTATTTTAATTACAATATTTACAGTGCCTGTGATCCACTTGATCTTGCTCTGTCATTATTTAATCCTTTCATAACTGTGCACCTGAGCCCTGCAGACATTTTTTTTAAACATTTCTAAAAGCTTAGATCTATTAAAGCTACCTTTTCTTCTTTCAGGAGTGTAACGTATTTGCTACGCATTGCCAACAATTTTTGTCTGTACTCTACTTCAAATATTTTCAATATTTTTATTCACACTATATTCTTTCTAAAGAAAAGGTTGGACAACAGAGCTCCTCAGAGCTTACTGATCAGCAGTGTCATTCCTCATTGCCTTTGAAGCTCTCCTGCAGAAATTTAATTTGAGACAGCCTTGGTTGGTGACAGATAAAAAATTTGAAGAAGGGATATCAAGGATGCAGTCTCAAACAACATGATGAGCAGGCTCTCTATATTTTCAGTGATTATACGGGTGAATGAACACCAGAAAGTTGGATTTGAACACTCCTATTATAAGGGTGGCATGGTAGTACAGTGGTTGCACTGCTGCCTTACTGCACCAGGCTCGATTCCTGGCTTGGGTTGCTGTCTGTGCAGAGTCTGAACGTTCTCCTCATGCCTGTGTGGGTTTCCTCCAGGGACTCCGGTTTCCTTCCACACAGTCTGAAAGACACATGGGTTAGGTGCATTGGCCATGCTAAAAATTCTCCCTCAGAGTGCCCAAAAAGGCATAGGAGTGTGACGACTAGGGGATTTTCATAGTAACTTCATTGCAATGTTAATGCAAGCCTACTTGTGACACTGATAAATAAACTTAAATACAAATTGTACACTACAAAATTCATCTGGGGTTTGTGAAATTAAATGATTGACTGAGAAACTCTTGCTTCCAAAATAAGGAAATCAAAGTTTGCCAGATTTGTTTTCTTCCACTTAATTAATAAATAACTTTGAACAGAATGATGTGTACCTGAGTTATTACTGAGGATGCAGGCAACAATAGATCCTGCTCCAAAGTCAAAATTAAAGAAAATAAGGTATGTTTTAAAAAAGGCTGCCATTAATTAACCTGATATTTATGAGAATTTGACGACATTATGGTCACTTTTGTTGTACCGACCATTTATTTCCAGATTTTTAAAACTGTTTCTCAACCAAAGTTTTTTTTTAAGTTTATTAGTCACAAATAAAGCTTATATTAACACTTCAATGAAGTTATTATGAAGTTTCCTTAGTCGCCATACTTAGCGCCTGTTCAGGTCATTGCACCTAATTAACACATCTTTCAGACTGTGGGAGGAAATAGGAGTACCCAAAAGAAACCCACACAGACACAGGGGGAACATGCAAACTCCATACAGACAGTGATCCAAGCGGGGTATCAAATCCAGGTTCTCGGTGTTGTGAGGTAGCAGTGCTAATTACACAGGAGCCATTTGACTGCATAGAAACAAGTTGACTGAAAGCCCTTCAAAAATGTCAGGCATTTCCCAGTTTGAGGATTCATGACCCCATTTTCATTCCCCTACTGTCTAATTTTTGAACATGGCTCTAAACAGTGCAGCTGCTTCCCATTAACAGCTTGCGTCTGGCTTTCCCAACCCAGCTAGCTCCATCATCACGTGCCCTACTCCTCTGCAATTTTCATAGAATCGGGCCAGGTTTTTAAAGAGTCATGGTTCACAGCTCCTTAGGTGAGCTATAAATCCTGGAGTGTGTGAGGGGAATTTTTAAAGGTAAATTTATAATGTAACTACCATGTCCTCTATACTAAGTTACACCCATTCCACCTCCTTCCCCCTTCATATGTCCAGTGCCAAGCAGAGCCTGGCAATCTTCTATCATACCACCACCACCTTTTGCCCTCCATACCAAGCTAGGCATAGCACGCATGAGAGGACATAGGAGATGGGTAGAAGGCAGAGGTTGGCACAGAGCGCATGAAGAATATACAGATGCGGATAGAAGGACAGAACATAGTACAGGGGCATGAGTAAACTTAGTAGGTGGATGGGGAGCATGAAGTGGCACGGATGGAGCACAGGAAGTCTTTGGAAGGAGAAGGGGGTTTGAGTGATGAAAGCTAGATGTCTTTAGCCTAGGGAAAATTAACAAAGCCAAAGGATACTTCAGGCAGGCCTCTAAAGCAATCAGCCCACCTCCACACTGGCAGACACTGAATATCTCCCCAAGTCAGCTGGCCCCAGCAATCAGGATCCTGCATTTGCCGGTATTATCTCCAGAGGCAGATAGATCAAGCCAGGAATTTTCCGAACTCTCATTAGTCACTTCAAGGATGAAAATCTAGGCCATTGTGTTAGATTCGGGTGTCCGGGTAAAAGGCACAAATTAAAATGAGGCGGGACAGCAATTTAATGTCAGATGGCATGCATCAAACTCAACTATTTTCTCTAATGGGAGAGAGGAGACCATTAGCACTTATGCAATTGGAGCAGGAGCAATCTCATGGCTCCTCAAACCTGCCCACCATTCAATAAGATCATGGCTGATTTGATAGTATCTTTAATTCCACTTTCCTGCCAGCCCCTTCCCAATCCTTAGCTCCCTTGAAGATTTGCGTACCTCAGGTTGGAATATATTCAATGGCTAGCATTCATGCTCCCTGGACAGAGAATTCCAAATGGGGCTCTGAGAAAAAAAATCCCTTCTCATCTTGATCTAAATGGAAAAATACTTCTTTTGAATCCACTGCCTCTGGGTTCTAGATTCCCCCATGAGGGGAAGCATTCTCTCAACACCTATTCTGTCAAACCTCCTCAGTATCACAAATGTTTTAATAAGGCTATCTTTTATTCTTCTAAATTCCAATGAATATCAGCCCAACCTGTTCAACCTTTCCTCATTAGACAATCCCCTTATTCTGGGATCAACTGATGGGCTTTCTCTGAATTGTCTCTAGTACAAGTATATATTTCATTAAAAGAACAAAGAAGACATCAATAAGCTGGGAATGGAGGTAGCTGGAAGGGTATGGGGTTTTAGTTCAGATGGGCAGCATGATCGGTGCAGGCTTGAAGGGCCGAAGGGCCTTCCCCTGTGCTGTAATTTTCTTTGTTCTCTTTGTTTGTTCATTTAACAGCCTAGCACAGGTACAAACCCTTTAGCCCACCAAGCCTGCACTTTTCTAAACTGAAGACCTTTTGCCACTACGCGGTCTTTACGGAGTCCTAAATAAAGAGACTAAAATTGCATGCCATACTTTTGGTGCTATCTTACTAATGCCCTATACAACTGTAATAAGATTTTCTTACATATTGTTTTACTTTAGTAAAAGTATACAAACCTCTCCAGTGTCAAAAATCCAACTACGCAAGCCATTTAAGAAGTGTTTAAATCTTAAATGCAGAAAAGTGAAAGTCAGGGAACTGTTGATTGGACTTGTAGAATCCTCTGAATTCGCAGCAGGGCCTGTACTGCGCTGTAATGTTCTATGTTCTATGTTCTATTGTGATGATTAAGACTCGATACAAATTCACATAAGTTTGTTTGTCATCTATTGTTATGGGCGAATCATGTTTTTAATAGCTTCCCTGCTAGACATAAAATTGTGCTAAGGCCATACCCTCTAAAGTCAGCAAGGCTTTTTTAAAGGTAACACTGTGGCTCAGGGGTGGAACAGTGGTTAGCACTGCTGCTTCACAGCGTCAGGGACCCAGGTATAATTCCGGCCTCAGGTGACTGTGTGGAGTTTGCACATTCTCCCAGTGTCTGCATAGCTTTCCTCCAGGTGCTCCAGTTTTCCGCCCCTTTCTCCGAATGTGGGCAGGTTAGGTGGATTGGCCATGCTAAAAAATTGCTTCTTTGTGTCAGGAGGATTAGCGGAGGAAGATGGGGGGTTATGGGGATAGGACTTGGTTGGATTGTTGTTGGCGCAGATGTGATGGCCCAAATGGCCCCCTTTCCGCACTGTAGGAATTCTATAAAGATCACATCTCTGGGGCCTGACTGCAATTGTAAGTCCAGATTTGTGCAGGGAAATCCTCCTGATTTCTCCACTGAACCAAATCCAAGTGCTTGTTTGCAACCAAAACCCCAAAATGCATTGGCCTACCTTTTTTTTTAATTATAATACTGACAGCAGCCTATTTTTTTTTTTTGAAGTGGCTCACTGCCAGAACATGAAATTAGTCTTTAATTATAGCCAGGGAAACTCTAAATATAAAGGTTCTGGTTATTGTTGTGAGACGTTATAGCTCTCCTGCCTCCTCAATTTCACAACAGTATTGTTACCGTTTTCTTCAATTGCACTTGTTCATTGTCTGTACTCTGTGGAACTAAACTGTTCACATTTCTTTCAAGATGCTGAAGCACGCCAGAAGAAAACTTTGGTCTGTATCCCTAAAGCAGCCCACATTAGAGCCCAGCACAGCCTGCATCGCCCAAACATCAGCAACCGGTGAACCGTTGAAGGAAGAGAGCAATGAATGGCTGTCACTCACTCCACTGATGGAAAAGCTGTTCAAAGTTTTGACATTATTATTCTCAGCAATTAACAGAGATGGGATTCTTTTCAAAAAGGTTTTCTCTCCTTCTCAACAACAGTTTTTTGTTAGGGAGTTTTAGAAATTTATCAGCCCCTATCCATAAAATTGCATGGTTACCTTTGGTTCCATCTATCCTCACTCACTGAGCCCTCCTTCTCATTCAACTGCATTCTTTTTGTTTTTGCCTTTTCAGTCACATGTCCTGGTTTAATGTGATTACCGCAGCTTTCAAGTTCCTCCTGGCAATATACTTGGCTAATCACTTCTTATGAATCCCCCATAACAAAGCAGTGGTGCTTATTCTCTCTTGTCAACAGTGGTT
Source organism: Sphyrna mokarran (assembly GCA_024679065.1). Taxonomy (NCBI): domain Eukaryota; kingdom Metazoa; phylum Chordata; class Chondrichthyes; order Carcharhiniformes; family Carcharhinidae; genus Sphyrna; species Sphyrna mokarran. The sequence continues at coordinate 43,859,440 of JAGIQG010000015.1, forward strand.
GCTTCTGTCACTTAGTGATTCATCATAGGGAAGGACAGAGTTGCAATTCAAAGGTCACTGTAGGGAGGTCAAGGGTCATTTCAAGGAGGGTAAGGGCAATCTTGAGGAGATCAGTGGTAGATTTAGATGGTTACAAGAGCTTGTTGACTGTGGAAGAGGTACTTCGAACACATGAACCAAATGTTTGCTGCCCATTGAAGGAAAAGCCTGAGTCTTAACATTTGTGGAGCTTTTGGAACTAACTTGCATCTCATCCAACCAGGGTTTCTGGAGTCCAAGGCAGAGAAGGAGTGGTGTAGAGGAAGACTAGTATTGGGATAAGGGGCACACGTGGTGAAAGGCCATCATTAAGGGGCTCAGTCTTGTAAGGTTTTAAGGTTTGTTTCTGGTCTGTAACATCTTTGGATTTTATCCTTTTAACTGCATTTTCACTTCTATAACTTAGGTTGAATTTCTGTAATGAGATAGTGAACAGTCAAGGGAGTTGGAATAAGTTGAAGCTGTAGTTTGTGAGAAACTATATTTAATTGTTTTATGACAGTGGGTTGCCAAGAATCTTGAGTTTAAACAGCTATGTAGCGTCTTAATTGAATACAAGGCAATTAAGAGTTGTTTTTAATCAACTTTGAAAAGCTGGTTACAACTAGGTTGAACCGCTGCCTTTATCTTTAAACATATCCCAGGAATTGATTTAATTTATTAACTATATTTGTGGAAAAGAACTTCTTTCTGTATTGGGTTTTAATGATATGAAGTGCTTTTAACATTTCTTCTCAACAATTTTAATATTTGTGGGAATATGCTCATGTCAATATATACACTAGGCGTCCTATTGATCAAAGGATGTGACTTTGTGACTGTTCTGTATATAATGGAAATACATAATTTGTTTACAATGGGAACAAACTTTGGTCACGAAGAGTCATTGGCAAGCAAGATTAAGGGAAATCTCAAGGTTTTTTATGTATATATAAAGGACAAGAGGATAGCCAGGGAGAGTGTTGGCCCACTCGAGGACAGGGGAGAGAACCTATGCACGGAACCAGAGGAAAGAGGTGACGTTTTCAATGAATATTTTGTGTTAGTATTCACCAAAAAGAAGGACTTTGTGGATGATGAATCTGGGAAAGAGTGTTGTGTAAATAGTTTGAGTCACATTGAGATCAAAAAGGAGGAAGTATTGAGGTTCTTGAGAAGCATTAAGGTAGACAGGTCCCAAGGGCCTGATGGGATATACCCAAAACACTGAAAGAGACAAGGGAGAAAATTGCTGGGGCATTGAGAGAATTTTTTGTATCCTCACTGACTATAGGAGAGGACCCAGAGGATTGGAGAATAGCCAATGTTGTTTCTTTGTTTAAGAAGGGTAGCAAGAATAATCCAGGAAATCACAGGCCAGTGGCAGGGAAATTATTGGGGAGGACTCCTCGAGACAGGATTTACTCCCACTTGGAAATAAGTGGACATATTACAAGAGGCAACATGGTTTTGTGAAGGGGAGGTCATGTCTCACTAACTTGATCAAGTTTTTTGAGGAAGTGACGAAGATGATTGATGAGGGTAGGGCAATGGATGTTGTCTACGTGGACTTTAGTAAGGCCTTTGACAAGGTGCAGAAGGTGGGATCAGAAGCATGGGATCAGAGGTGAACTGGCAAGATGGATACAGAACTGGCTCAGTCATAAAAGAAAGAGGATAACTATGGAAGGGTGTGTTTCTGAATGGAGAACTGTGACAATGAATGAAATGAATGGAGAGACGTTCCTCGGGGATCAGTGCTGGGAACTTTGCTGTCTGTAATACATATATATATATATATATATACATTTGGAGGAAAATGTAAGTTTGATTACTAAGTTTGCGGATGACATAAAGGTTTGCAGATTTGTGGATAGCGACGAGGACTAAATAGATTGATTGCAGGCTTCGGCGAATAGATGACAGATGGAATTTAATCCGGACAAATTTGAGGTAATGCATTTTGAAAGGTCTAATACAGATAAGAAATTTACAGTTAATGGCAGAACCTTTAAAAGTATTAATGGGCAAAAGGATCTGGGTGTACAGGTACACAAATCACTGACAATGGCAAAGCTGGTGGAGAAGGTAGTCAAGAAGGCATATGACATACTTGCCTTCATTGGCCAGGGCATTGACTTTAAAAATTGGCACGTCATGTTGTAGCTTTATAGAGCCTTAGTTAGGCTGCACTTGGAATATAATGTTCAATTCTGATTGCCATGCTACCAAAAGAATGTGGAGGCTTTGGAGAAAATACAGAAAAGATTTACCAGGATGTTACCATGGCAATGAGGAGAGATTTGAGAAACTTGGTTTATTCTCACTGGAACAACAGAGGCTGAGGGGGCAACCTGTTAGAGGTCTACAAGATTATGAGGGGCATGGACAGAGTGGATAGTCAGAAGCTTTTTCCCAGGGTGGAAGAGTCAATCACTAGGGGGCATAGGTTTAAGATGCAAGGAGCAAGATTTAAAGGAGCTATATGAGCCAAGTTTTTTACACAGAGTGGTAGGTACCTGGAACTCACTGCCAGAGAAGGTGGTGGAAGCAGATACAATAGTCAGATTTAAGGGGCATCTGGCCAAATACATGAATAGGATGGGAATGGAGGAATATGATCCCCGAAAGGGAATTTAGTTCATTAGGGCAGCATGGTTAGTGCAGGCTTGAAGGGCTGAAGGGCCTGTTACTGTGCTGTAATTTTCTTTTGTCTTTGTTCTTTGGGAAGAAAACAGTGGGGGCCAAGAAAACAAAGGAATGAACATTTGTCTTTAATCCACATAGTTACAGACATGGAATGACATGAGATGATTTACAACCTAAGCCAATGGAAGAAGTGAATTTGGACGAGATCAGAATAAGAGATTGTAAAATAATGAGAGGTGTAGATAAAAGTTGTAATATTTGTTGTCATAGTGTTCTGACAATAACTGGCATCAACATCATCAACTGCCCCAAACCACAAGGCTCAAATCTTTGCAAATGACATCATTAGACACCAAAAATGATCAGTTAATTTTGCATATTTCTAAAGCTCAACAATTTCAAATATCTTAAAACTGAGCTAACATTTTTAAAACGCACACTATTTTAACGAGACACTTATATACTTTTCTTTATGACCTATAATGCAAGCAACATCATCTGCCCAACCACCAATCACCCCCATCCATTAGTGTGCCTACACTTTCTTCTACCCCAATTGTTTCCTCACTGTCAAACCCACCACCACTAGAGTAATTTTGTCCCCCAACAACACCCATCCACTGAGCAAATTTCTTCCACCCTACCCCATCCAAACTTCCAAAGGTCTAAATTTTCAGGTAGAGTGGAATTCAGCGAAGCCTGGATTTTGATAGGGCACAGGACCCAAGACTGGAGACAGAAGATAGTGACAGTGTGGAGAAGAGTTTAAACCCTGAGATGTGGAATGAGTCGAGAGAGTTTAGATCCTGAGACTGGGGAGGGGACAGAATTTAGAAACTGAGACCTAGGGGTGGATGGGAGGAACATATAGATATAAAATTAAAACGAATTAAGAATTAATGGGAATCTGGTGATGTATCCAATAATATCCAAACTTATTTCATTTTTCATTTAGTCCAAGAAATTAAAAGAATTTATTGGACTAAATGAAAAATGGAATAAATTTGGATATTATTTAAATAATTAATTTGCTTGTATTTTCAATGCAATTTGCTGAATATATTAGATAGTTTCAAGAGCATGTAGAATTTCTACACTGCAGAAGAAGACTATTCAGCCCATCAAGTCTACACTGACTCTATAACAGAGCATCTTACTTTGATAGCACTTGTTAGCTTTGAGCATACTGGATAGCTCTGCGCATGTTTGTTTATTTTTCTGCATGTATTGGGTAGTTCTGAGGGCACTGGATAGTTTTGAACATGCTGGATAACTTTGAAGGTACTGTGGTATACATTTAAGTGCACAGAGTAACTTTGACAGTACCATCAAATTCAATGTCAAATTCAATCCAAATTGAAATTTCTGGTGTCAAATCATAACTGAGATTATTGGGCACACCCATAATCAAAAAAGATGTAAAAATGTTAAAGCAGGGCCCGGGAGTGAAACAAGGCAATAGGTAGCTGTCAATCACTTTAGATTTCACCTTGGGGAAAGATACCCCGCGGATTTGTTTGCTTGTGGTTTATCAGCACATTCCACACAAAACCAGTCAAGTGGAAATGGGTCACAGAAACCCAACTGTATGTTACATCTCTGCGGGAGTTGAGTTTCTGTGATCTTTAACACTGGTTTACAATCAGTTTACCTGAAGCTTGAAGTAATGAGGATGCTGTATTTCCATTTGCAGCTATTCACAAATAACCTTCAATTTAAGCTTGTTCCCTGTGGCACACATAGGGCTGGAGCTTATGCTTCCCTGCTGGTGGCTTTGAATGTGCAGGGGCTCATACAATTCAATGCGCGGCCTTCCTGCCATCTCCCCACGATTCTCATCCCGCCTGCCATTTTACATGGGTTGGCCGAGTTGTTAGACAACCCAGACAATTATTTGCCACTTAAGGGTTTCATTCCACCTCATCAAATCTTTACTCGTAGATGATGAAACCCATGCCATGCAGGAAGCCCAGAAATTTTATCTGTACAGACTGCAGTTGAGGAAGTGGAGGAACACTTTCCTCACAAGACCATCAGAGCCAACCCCTCCAAAAGATCATATGACTTCTTCTACTCTCCCCCTCTGCTCCTGGAACCCAGTCAACCAGTCCTCATCACTGGAGCCTACCTTAGCAAAATGCATCCTCAATTACCTTGTTGCCTGGTCCGAAGACAATCTCCACAGGGACTGCCTGCAGTGCCAGCAGTGACCACCACTTCCACCTGGCACTGTTGACACTACAGAGCTGTCAGTCATCTGACTGGCTGGCAGCTCTACGGTCCACCCCTGAATTGTAAATGTCCTATCTCGAGCCTATTAACAGTCAATTAACCATTAAAAGACAGCTGGACGGCTGTTCTTTTCATGAGTGGACTCCCCACTGACTTTTTAACAGTGGCGGGAAGAGAAAATCCAGCTCATAAACACTCATGTTTAGCTTTTTATGATAAAACCTGAGCAAGTTACCACTTTCATTTCGATCAATTATTATTACTCAAAGCAAAGAGAAAAGATCAACAATTACATCGAGGTAGCAGAATAGCCAGCACTGCTGCCTTACAGCGCCAGGGATCTGGGTTTGATTCTCAGCTTGGGTCACATTCTCTTTGCTTCTGAGTGGGTTTCCTCCAGGTGTTCCAGTTTCCTCCCGTAGTCTGAAAGACAGCTGGTTGGATATATTGGCCATGCTGAATTCTCCCTCAGTGTAATTGAACATGTACCAGAATATGGTGATTAGGGGATTTTTACAGTAACTTCATTGTGGTGTTAATTTAAATCTACTTGTGACAATAATAAAGCAATGTTTTTTAGTTCATGGAAAGTTTGATATCTGTGATTAGGCAAATATAACTTGAACTGTAATCTAATTGATGCAGTTTCAAGCACAACTTGCACCCAATCTCTCCACTTTACCGAAACTGGAAACTACTTTTACACATTTTACCACAAAACAAATCTGGTTTCTACCTGAATGGCATATGGATTTCTACAGCCTGTGCTCATTAGTGGCTCAATTTCATTGCAGGATTAAAGTATCAACAACATATTTAGAATGCAGTGCTGAAATAAATTTGTTTGAAAAGCTAGCTGCAGGCTTCCTGACATAATGATTTTTAATCCTTCCACATACCCTGCAAATGCTGTATATTATTCTCAAGCATTGTGACAAAGAAAGAATTTATTCCAACTTAAATTGCTTAAATCTAGATTTCTATAAAACAGCCTGTCAGCTGAAACGAAACAGGTTTGGCAATTGAGGAGTAACATGGGGACACAAAATGCTCTCAGATAACTTTGAAGAAAACTCCAGGAAATGAGCCAGACCAGTCGATGCAAAATAGAACTAAAGGGTAACCTAGATAGAAGGTCCCAGGGGGCTCCCACGTACTGCCTACTGAGTAATAATGGCATCTTACATTATACATGAACCTTCGTAGTTGCCTTCAATCAGAGAGTAAAACCATTGCAAATCCCTTGAACTAATAAGATTATCATAAAGCCAGGGAACGATTGTCCTAGCCATCAATCTAACGAAAATGATAAATAGGACGTGACTTCATTCTGGATATCATGTACTATTGGACATTTCTGTGAACTAAGAATTTGAATCTCCATTGCATTTTAATGGAATCTTTGATAATTGTGCACCAGGAAGTTAGAAAGGTTATATGAGATCATCAGTAAACTTTTAGTAAGTCAGTTCATTCTTTAAAAAAAGCTCCTTTTCTTCCCCACCTATTATATTGCTGATTTTAACATAAGAATTTGAGGGCAATTTGGTGATAAACAAAAACAGGCAAATTATTGGGATCAGACTTTATCCTATTATAGCTTCAAGAATGACTCTGAAGGAAGAATTAGCCGAGAGGAAGGCTATAGAAATGTTGATGCACCTCACTGAGTGCTTTTATTTTCTAGTGTTGTTTTTAAATGAAGATCCAGTGTTCTATAAAAATAGCTCGACCATATTATGTATGTCTGCTGTGAGAAACAATTAAGCTGTTCCAAAATCGCCTTTCAAAAATCTGAGTAAATCTACGGAATTATCTGAACAGTGAATTTCCAATCAAATGTTCAATATGTAACATTTTAAACAATTAAAACATCTTTGGATTCAAAGCAAAATGTTGACATTTAGAATATCCTTAGAAAGCCTAGAGTGATGAGATGTAGGGATAGCATCTATTTCAATAAACACTGAAAACTCAATACTTTGAATAAAAAACAGTGAAAATCAATCAAAATCTTACTCTAATTGAAGAATTGAAGTTATTTGACCAGTTATTCAAACTGAATTGGCATGGTGGCGCAGTGATCAGCACTACTACCTCACAGTGCCAGCAACATGGGTTCAATTCTGGCTATGGGTGACTGTGTGGAGTTTGCACATTCTCCTTACTTTTGTGTGGGTTTCCTTCAGGTACTCCGGTTTCTTCCTACAATTCAAAGGTGTGCAATTTAGGTGAATTGGGCATGCTAAGTTGACAATTAGGTTAGGGCAAATCTCACAGAACGACATTCTCTGTTGGCCTCAAAGAACAAAGAAAATTACAGAGCAGGAACAGGCCCATCGGCCCTCCAAGCCTGCACCGACCTTGCTGCCCAACTGACCTAACACCCCTTACCTTTCTGGGGATCATCTCCATCTATTCCCGTGCTAATCATGCATTTGTCCTGACACCACTTACAAGATCCCTCGGGCAGGATTTTATGAGCCTTGGGTGGGCAAGGATGTAAAATATTGGCATTAGTGTCCCAAGTTCTGTAGGTTAGGAGGTATTGGCGGGGTAAATACATTGGGCATAGTGGGAATAGGCCAGAGGTAACCTGGGTAAGATGCTCTGCTGGTGAGTGAGTGTGGACTCGATAGGTTAAATGGCCTCTTTCTGCATTGTAGAGATTTACGATTCTAAAACCAAACTCACCTTCTATATATTCAGCAAAACAATCATTAAATGTGTTCATTGAACAAGGCTGATGATAACTTTAGGGATTTTTAGATTCAAAGAGAATCTGTGGGAATACTAAAGGGATCGAGGGATATGAGATCATCTGAGAAGGTGTGACTGAGATAGAAGATCAAACTGAATGCAGAGCAGGATCATGGGGCCAAATGACCTGCTTCTTCTCCTGTTTAAAATGTTCTTATATCTTTATTAAGTGAACAAAAAAGGTGAAATTCCAGTCAGTTACCTTCATAACAATCCTCTGGTAATTATCAATATGACTTGTATCTTTTACAGGTCCACTTTGTATTTAATCTCTGATAGTTTATATTCTTCTCATCCTCCGAATTGACCAGTGCGCTAAATGGGAACCCCTTTAATTATTCAGAATAATAATTTCTTAAAATCAATACTCATTTTCTTTGAGAAAAAAAGTCTTGAAGTAGCATACTTAAAGACATTATGGGTATAAAATGAAGCTGTGTAGTGCCATACCTAATGGGACTATTGAGGCCTATCGCAGCTTTCCCTTCATGCAATGCACCATTGGCTTCTTCCCATGTGACTAAGTGAAAATGGCACACCCAAAGATCTTGAATGGATGTTGTGACATCTGTGACCTGAGTGGGCTGGTGGAGTGCCAGGATGCTAAATTTATTTGTTGCACTCACAAGCAAAATCTTCATTAACCTCTCCTGAAATAACAGGCATTATGAAGCAAGGTGGGGCCAATTAAGAGCATTTAATGTGTTGCAGATGAACTGTTTTTGGCTCAGACTGGCTTGGAGAAACACAGTTTTGACTTGCTGGAGCAAAGGAAATATTTACTGCAGACAGAAAGGGAGGGAAAACCTACTCCCTGACATTGGCCTCTTTTAAAGTCAAACTAAATAAACAAACTCAAACTAAATCAGGACAAAGTAAAAAGAGCACCTCCCCAAAAGGAGGGGGAACTGCCCAAACAAAATGAAAGTACAAAGGAGACTTGAAAACATCAAATTAAAATGTGATTATTAGGGTCAATAATGCATCTCAGCCCCTGCGGTGCCCAACAGGCATTAAAGGCATCACCTGCGCCCACGGACACCGTATACAAAGGTAGCTGCGGTAGAGTGGTAGACAATCAGGATCACCCGCAGCATGGATTTGTAAATGGCCCTTAACATTGGCATGCAGGTAGTAATTGCAATGTCACTTTCTCTGCAACAATAGCAGGATACGGAGAGGGCAAACTATGTGAGGAAGGAGGAGAAGGATGGCATTCAAAGAAAGTTTTATTCACAGACGGTCTGCCAGAAGCATCGGTCTTTTTTTTAATAAAAGCAGTACCTGAACAGCTACTATTCACAAAAGGGAATATCAAGGGATTGTGCTACTTCTTTCACACTGACTTGGAGCCTCAAAGTAGGCAGAGAATGTCTGATAGCTACCGTTAGCCTCACATTCTGAACCAGTGGATCTTTCTATGCCGGAGCAGGTGACATCAGTAACATTTCACTATTTGCTCTTGCACAGAGCGCATCAGGGACATCATAGAGGCACTAAACAGAGGAAAGGAAAATTCATCTTTGAGCCAGAACTGCAGGAAAAGGCTTGTGAATTGGACAGGATTAGAGTCTTCCATAAAGATGTCATTGGCTGTACACACCTGGCCCTGCAGGTCCCGACACCAACATGGCAAATACTTCAACCACAAAGGCTTATCAATATGCAGTCAGTGTGCGACCACACTAATAAGTACAGATTAGGGAACCCATGATACTTTCATCCTGTGCTAATGTGGAATACCAATTGCCTTAAAGACACATCTCACAAGCCACATGACCCTCTTCCTGCCATGTCACCAAATCAGGTAAGAAGGTCTTCAGGAAAAGCCACAGAGTGAATGTAACAACATGGAGTAAGCCTTTGGTTTCCTGTGGCAAGGTTTCACTGCTTTGGTTTTTTGGAGGGGTTCTTGATCTGCAGTATAGTCTTGTAACAACATGGAGAATGTTCTCCACGTTCATGGTAATACGTCATGTTCTCTCTCACCTAACCATTCTAAAAGCTCAACTGAGCTTATTTCAGAAGGAGGAGAAAGAGAAGGAGGAGAATGTTGGGAAAGGGGCAACATCTAATACATGTAAAAAGGAACAAAGGAATGTGGACTGTATCAGGAGGCTTCACTTCAGTTAACAGGAACTTCACTACCACAACATTGTCCCGTCATCCCCTAAGAAATTATTCATATCTGAATTCCCATCGTAAGCCAATAACACTGAAGATCATCAGCAAGTACCTTCAATTAATAACTTTATCGATAGATCCTCAAAAATATATAATAAAAAATGAACTACTCAACCTCACATGTTCCCTTCGTGTTAGTCTTGTGCTTGCCTTTGTTCATTCTAGTGCTCTTACGCAGCTAATCCAAGGCCTGTAACATGCCTGGTGGAAGACTGTAGATTTTCACAAGGGACTGCAGAAAGACTTGTAGGGTGTATATATGCAGCTCTGAAGCCTTGAATGACCAGCTTTGGCCAGTGTCAAGTTGGAATGGGCAGCAACAGTCTAAGTTGGCTGGCCGAGAGACAATACAATGGTCACTGGCAGTGGTGGCATCCTAAAAGAGGATAACAGGTTCACCTTCCATTGAGCCACTGTCACTCCCATGGTCAGTATCTAACAATTCTTATAAGCCGCAAGGGAGCAGAACGCTGGACTAGAGTGAGAGCTCACATACCTGAAATCTGCTCACACGATGGTAACAATCTGAGACTGTGTACCATCAACCATGGATCTCCTTAGTTCTATCTTACCTTCCATTGCTACACAAAGATATTGGGAAGCCTTCTTCTGTACTGCAGTGGAAACTGAGGTAGTAAACAGTTGGTATTCCATCATGGATCTGTCCAGAAACAAGGAGCTCCAAGTTCTGAGCAAAGGCCTGTGCCATATTGGAGCTGAAGTCCTCCCATGATCCAAGTCAGCTTATTGCTTCGTAGGCCTGCATCTCAATATGAATCACATTTATGTTTTCCTGCAGTTTGTTTCAAGAGATCCTCACAGCAGAATTCACCAAGTTTCATCCTCTTAGGCATTCACAAATGAGCTGTGTTGACCTTGGGGCAGCATTTGAGGCATTTACCACCCTTGCCACTTGCTTCCATTCCGTCCTGAGGTTCTGCTTTGAATTTCCAGTTGCTTCCTGTTGAAGCAGGAATTCTCTGGTCTTGTACACCCCACCATAACTGTCAGCGGGAATGGAGAATTGGGCATTCAGCCAAAGCAGCATTCACTGCAGCAGGGCTGGAGAATCCCAGCTGCAGATGAAAATTCTGGCCCTGGTTTCTCTTCTGCCATTTATTTCCTTGACCAGTGCATCCACAGCCACACCACTGAAGTGGGGAGCACTTTCCCAAGTGTGGGGAGGTAGTCCCCTTGAGTCTGAGTGTCTAAAGTGACCATCTAGCATTATAGACCCTGCGCCTATTAAAATGGAAGCCTGACTGGAATAGTGGTTTGTTTTCACTGAATCCTGTGCAGAGGCTGCTGCCAGTGTTACAGAGAGCAATGTAGTGTGGAATCCACTCAGGGCTAGATTACAAGGTGAGGAATGTGCAACAATTTCCATGCTGCCTATTTTGTTCAGAAATGGCAGTTTGCAAATCGTGATCCTTACCTCCCAGCTGTCACTTTCCCCATGCCCTGACCGTCTCAAAAAACAAAGACCATTCAATTTCTAGCTCTGTGCAACATAACTAGCTTTTGTTAGAAATGAACAAAATAGTGCTGAACATACATTTTATGTTGTACAACTATATACAGTCCAATAATTCAAAAGGTCAATCAAAATTCCTTCAGTCATCAAATAGTCTGAATAAGACATCTCTGTCATAAAACATCATCTCAAGTTTTTTTTTGAATTGGTAAAACAGAGATTGATTTGATCGATCGAATTAATTGCAAGAAATTAACAAAGACCAAAGCTGATATTCAGGAAAATAGTTAGCAAATTGTTACATAAAAGGAATAGAAATGCAAAATAATTTCCTCTTTGGATTAAAATTAGCTTAATACAAATGTCATTACAATACCCAGCTTTCAATTTCTTGCTCATTACTGCAATTACTTTCAAGTTTTAATTTAAAATGCCACTCATGTTACTGCTGACAGAAGTATCAAAATCACCCTACCGCAGAATCTGCAACCAAGATCAGAAGTGTCCAAATGTCATTGACTGAAGTAATAACTCTAAATATCAAGGAAGATATTAATAGAGCTTCCCCAAGGAAAACAATTTCTTTCACTTGTCATGTCCTGTCTTAAACGTAATAAAATGTCCCTAGGCACTTCACAAGATTCTTATAAAATAAACACCAAGCCACATAAGGACCAAGGAGGCCAAAAGGTCAAAATCTTCGTTAATGAGATAGGTTTCAAACAGTTCCAAAAGGAAGAGAGAGAGAGAGAGAGAGGGAGGGGGGGGGGGGGGGGGGGGGGGGGGGGGAAGAGAGGTACAGGGAGGCTATTCTAGTGCTGGAGGCAGACACCATTGTTGGAGAAATTAAAATTGGGGGCCAGAAAGAGGTGAGCACAGCTCAGAGGGTTGTAGGACTGGAAGAAATTACAAACATGGGGAAAAGGCCATGGAAATTTCAAAACAAGGATGAGAATTTTAAAATTGAGGTGTTGCTTGATTTGTTGTTTTTGTCAGTTAGTGAGCACAAAATGATGGGTGAATGGGATTTGATGTGAGTTAGAGCACAGGCATCGTCACTTTGGAAAACCTCAGTCTGCAGAGGAGAGAATATGGGAGGTCAATTGGAATTCCAGCGGAATCATCAACTCTGGAAGTGTGGATAGGGATTTCAACAACTGATAAGATGAGACAGGGCGGATCTTATAGAGGTGAAGCCAGGCTGGCTTACACATAGTATGGTTATGTTGTCAGAAGTTGATCTCAGTGTCAAATATGACACCAAGATTACAGACAGTTTGGATGTCTCAGAGATGCCAGAAAGAGGGATGGTATCAGTGGCTTTTAGGAGCAAAGTTTACTGGTTGGACCACAGACTATGGGAACAATCTTACCATTTGCTCAAGATGGACGATCGATGTGGCAAAGTGGTAAGATCGCGAGAGAGACAAATAACCAAGTTTGGATCCAATTACTTCCCACTCACAATCTTACTGGCCCTGGATTGTCAGCATAATCAGCTTCATGCTGATTTAAAGCGTTAAATCTTGATTTCAGATTGCTCATTGTACATTGAGGGATGAAGGTGCATGCGTGATACCATATCTCACAGTCAGCAGCTGTCTTCCTAGCAGAAATAGAGTTCATCCATTCTCCATACTGGCATGAATCACACTTCACCTTTTTTTTTGCACTGATGTCATACAATTATCTTTGAGAGCTCACCCAAAAAAAACAACGGCATGATTTTCCTGTGCATTCAGCACTTAGAATTTATTTGATAAGATCAACTCTAATAGCTTCAATATTTATTTGGAGGAAATTTCTCTTGTCCAGTCCTTGATGTCAGAAGTGAAGTCTAATACCCTGGAGATAGTGCAAGGTTTGAGAGAGGTGAAGAGTTAAAGTGAGTATCTGTGTTCTACCTGTAAAAACTAAAATGGTGGGTGGGATTTTTCCCACATTGCAAGTGCAGGAGAGAGGATAGAAACAAGTTCATCCCACTGATGGTATTCTTTGTGTCGTATTGTCTGCTTCCCACTTCATTAATTATGAATGCGCAAGAAACCCGCCAGACCGTTGGCAGCTGTTAGGTGTCACAGGCAGATGGTTAGGTTTTCTCTGCTAGGAATTGGTCATTGTCTGACATTTATGTGGCATGAATGTTACTTACCCAAGTAAGCCCAAATTTAAATGTTGCCTGGGTCTTGCTGCAAGCTAATTTAATTATTTGAGGAGTTGCAAATGGAACTGAAATTGAATGTTAACAAAATCTAAATTTAGAATATGCTGCAAATTTTGTCAGCAGTCTAATGGAAATAATGAGTTGGCAATAGAGTGCGAGTAACACTTTTCCCTTCACCTCTGCTAGTTTGTAAACAGTTCAGACGAATGGAACTATACTTCCTTGCATAGTCACTGAGTTTTGAATGTTTTTACACAGTTGCCAATGAACCATAGTTTGGACTGATAACAGCTGCAAATTCTCACTTCCAGACTACAGAAGAAATTCAATCAAATGTTAGGTCTGTGGAAGATCAATGTTGATTTTGAATTGCTGATGCTGTCCTACCCAATGTAAAACTTTTAAGAGTCAACCATTAATTTACATCCAAGGCTATGGCCTAAAATCACTAGATTAACAGCAGTGAATGCATAATTATATAGAATACATATAATAATGCACTAAGTTATTCAAATAAATGTGAAAAGGTTTGTTGCACAACCAACCATGCCTAGTATATTAATAGAAACACACCAAATACTAACTTTCATCTGTACTTATATCTATTGTCTTTGTTTGGTAGGTTACCTTTTTGTGCTCATCGCTATGAAGAATGATAATATTGAAGACCAAATTATTGTTCTAATTCTCATATCAAGTGGCAATTATTCCCACATCAAACTGCCAAGGAGTTCCCATTCCTTTTCACTCCAAGAAATATTCACCAACCCAACTTCTGCAAAATATCCTTTGGTCTCACAGATCTGTCCACCCACCCCCTATGTCCCTTGACCTTCCTGTGCTTCTTTTTGTTATGATGTGAAGACGCCAGTGTTGGACTGGGGTAAACACAGTAAGAAGTCTCACAACACCAGGTTAAAGTCCAACAGGTTTATTTGGTAATAAATGCCACTCTCTTTGTTAGCAGTGGATGTACCAATGGCCCATGTGGCCCTTTCCCATCTTGTGGCCATTTATATATTCAACATTTACCATCTTACTCCCCCTTCCCTCTCCTCCACACACACACACACACACACACACACACACACACTCCCCCCCCACCCCAAAAGTCGTGTGCCTGAGTGCAACATTCCCCCATCATAACCACCAGTATAGGTGTAGCTCAAAATCTCCCTCTCCTGCCTGTGTCCAGCTGCCTCCCTTCCCCCAGTGAATCTCTATTCCTGCAGTTTATTAAAAGCAACCACTGTCTCAGTGCTGTTCTGGTCAGTCAAGATTTGCTTATGACAAAGCCTGGGTGATTAACCAGAACAAGTCAGCAACATTAAGGCAGAAGGAAAGTGAGGCATCAATAAAAATAAGAGTGAGAATTTTCTGGCTGTTCTAGAATTGAACCCCGGTTCCTTGAGCTGTGAAGCAGCAATGATAACCACTGAGCCATTGTGCTACCCCTAGAAGTTGTGTAATCTGAAGGATTCACCACTTTCCTTCTGCCTGTATGTTGCTGACTTGTTCTGGTTAATGACCCAAAATTCAAGTTGTGTTCTGGGTCTTTCTTTATTGGGCTCAATATTCGCTTACATAATGAATGTATTTAAAGCTTCCTCAGGTACTTATCTCCATCATGATTATTCCTTATTAATCTTACACACATTTGAAATGCTTATTCAATAACTTTCAATCATTAAAATGACCTGTTAAGACACCCAGTCTTTAATATTCATCAGCTCAACCCATAGAAACTTGTTCTAAATATTGTTCATTGCAAAATCCTTCCTTTCTAATAGCAGATTTGCCCTTTCTTCAATGTCATATTTGTTCCCGTTTCTTTGAGAATCATAGAATATCTAAGGTGCAGAAAGAAACCATTTAACTCATCTAACCTGCGCCAAAAACAACCCACTCAGGCCTATCACCAAAACAGCACACATTTACCCTGCTATACTGCTGATATTAAGGGCAAATTGAGCATGGCCACACATCTTTGGATTATGGGAGGAAACTGGAGCACCTGAAGGAAACTTATATAGACATGGGGAGAACATGCAATCTCCACACAGAAGTGACCCAAGGCTGGAATCCCAGTCTCACGTACTGTGAGGCAGCAGTGCTAACTACTGGGCCATCATGCCACCCCTAGAGGTTGTATAATCTGAAGAAATTCAATCACAGGCTTAACCTTTGAGCAAAGAAGCAATCACATTTTTGATTGTATTTTTGCTTTGAGTTTTCCAATATTATTCTGTCTCCATCTTAGAGCACAGGTGTTATAGTCCTTCCTTCTTGTAACCTCCACCATGTATTATTTTCTCTGTTTTTTTCACTGCAATGTATTTTGTCTGTGCCTCTTTGCCTCACTAACTTTTCTTTCTAATCTGTGTTCTATTTCTTACTCTCAAAGAATTTATCTCTACCAATCTTCTTGAGGGAGAGTCAACTGGCCTTGACATTATTGTATTAAATTGTAATATTGTTTAATTTATGCTGTTGACTTTTTAAAAAGCTATTTCACAAGTTGTTAAAAGGAGAGTATTTACCAATACATTTTTTTTAGGACATTGATCTCACTGAAGTTCTTTGTAACTGTTTTGCCTGTTTTCTTGTGACGGGAGATGTGAGTTTCATGGGTAATCATTTATAATAATAAACAAGCATTTTGGATCTGTACAATGGGGACAGCCCTGTTGATAATGGTAATACAGTAGAAGCCTGCACTCGTGAGTTTAATTTATTACTTGCTGACAGCCTTTCTGATAAAAGGATAACTCCTGGACAGTTGCTGAGAACAGTATCATTCTAGCAGTAACCACCTCCCTCTTGACTGAAAGCTACAACCATCGATGAGAGATTCATTATCACCCTTTAGCTCTACATCTACATGATATATCTCCACACACTTCCTGCATACAAAGCTTTAATCCCAGTTTTGTTACACAATGTCCTCAGTTTGCACCACAAATTCTACGTTCAAATCTATAATGGGACTTCTGTAATTACATTTTCTACCACCGGTGGCAGTGTAATGTCACACTTTATTTCCTCGGCCTGTGTTGTGGGAAACATAAGCATTCCAGGCAACTCTGCTTTTCAACACCATTGCTTCCTAAATTGTTGCAAGCTTTGTGATTTTACTATGAATAAAGTAAAATGAATGATATAAAATTAAAGTCAATCGAGGCATTGATTGCAAATGTTGTCAGACTTCTTACATTGATTGCAAAAGCAGGGAACTCAAGATGGAGTTGTATAAAACTTTGGTAAGGCCATAGCTAGATTACTGTGTGCAATTCTGGACATCACATTGAAGGAAGAATGTGATTGCACTGGAGGGGGTACAGAGGAGATTCACCAGGTTGCTGTCTGGGATGGAAAATTTAAGTTATGAAGAGAGGTTGGATAGGCTTGAATTGTTTTCAATGGAGCAGAGAAGACTGAGGGGTGACCTGATCAAGGTGTACAAGATATGAGAGACATGGATAGAGAAGGGTCAGTCAAAAGAGGATGTAGGCTCAAGATGAGGGGTAGGAAATTTAGGGGGAATGTGAGGAAAATGTTTTTATCCAGAGGGTGGGGATGGTCTGGAATGAGCTGCCTGGGAAGGTGATGGTGGAAAACATTTTTTAAAAAGTATTTGGATGAGCACTTGGCACACCATGACAATCAGGACTATGGGATCAAGTGCTGACAGATTTGATAGGCGTTGGGTGTTTCTAATGTGTCGGTGTGGACTTGATGGGCGAAGGGCCTCTTTTGTGATATATGATTCTATGACTCTGTGAATATGAAATATGGTTATAATGTGGAAATTAATTAATTCTATGCACTATACCTGGTCCAGTTATCTCAGCATTTAACCCGGCTTAACAGGAGGATTTGACCCCGCTTTTGTTCACTGGTGAAATGTCATGACGATTTGGCTACTAAGTGGGTTGGTATTGAATGTCCAGAATATAAGTGCAAACTAGTATTGTTTTGAGTGTAGAAGAAACCGTAGAACTTGGGAAAGCTAGCAATAAATATTTCTTCACTTACCCACCTCCCCACCAACATTTTCCACCTTTAAGAGCCCAAAGTAGTAAAGATGGTATGAATCATGAGCTCCTCACCATAACATTTAGCCTTCTCTGGGCCTTTCCTAATATACATACAACCCTTTGAAAATTGAATGCTGAATATTGCGCATAGCACTGTCCTGCAGTCTCACTATCGATAAATAAGTGTTAGAATCGACTATGATTGGATACCTTTGAAATGCATCCCAGAACTTATCAATAATGGCTTCATACAAATGAAACTTTCAGCAAATGATCTATAGCAGTGGGGATTGTGAATTATATAGTATTGATAAGCTTCCCATAATTAAATCCCTTATTGAAATAGAGAGCTATGAGAAATAATTAGTCATGTCATGAATGAGAGGAATAAATTATCTTATCAAAACACTAGTTAGTATGCATCATACAACTTCTGCCTGAGTCAAGTTTTACTAAAAGTTAACATAATTTGGCTATCATTGCGATTAGATTAGGCAGAATTATGTGCTCTCCTGCATGTTGAATTTGGTGGGGGTGGCATTTAATCAACTAGGAGGGTGAAGGGTGCTGATCCTGCCACCTTCCTACTTGCATCTGGATTAAACCTGTGGTAGGAAGACCCTTGGAGTGCCTTCCACCTTGCCACCAATTGCGGCCCTTAAGTAGGTAATTAATGTGGACTTAAGTTTCTCATCCTGTTGCTACTACTATTAACCCAATAGAGGCAAGGGGCTTGAAAAATCATGTGGGGTTTCTTGTAGGGTCTCAGAGGGGGTGCACTTCATTCTTAACATTCTGTACCTGGTTGAGGCACCCAGCATCTGGAAGATGAGGAACTGGATCAATAGCAGCCCCTGTTATTTCTGTCAATGTTTCTCCAACCAAACCACAGTGTGTGTGTGTGTGTGTGTGTGTGTGTGTGTGTGTGTGTCCTCCTCCCAGCACTTACCTCTGGTCTAGGACAATCTCGGCCCATCAGCCTTTGATTGTATCACAGCTCTTAGCAATTTGGAGTCCTTGATTGTGAGCGAAGGTCCACTGCTTTCCTGTCAAGTGCACAAGTGGTACAATATGTGGTGAGCCTTCCTGATCAAAGTTAATAAGGAACTCTCACCAACTCTCTAGACAGTGGCTGAGACTTCTATCACAACCACAAAATTGCATCCACTTATGTTAATGTATACAAGGTACCTTGCTATGTACAGACTTCGATATGATATATAATTTTTGTCACTCTAAATTACTACACATTACTGCCCTTGGGATAATTGCTACAATCTACATTGTTCTGTCCTCTAGTAAAAACATTTTGCTGTCTGGCATTGTGAACGGAATAATACCAAACTGTTCCCATAGCAATGTGAGATTAACACTAAGATGGAAGATGGAAGAAGACCTGATGATGTGAAAAATTTGATTATATTTTGAGATAGACTATGAAACAAAGGCAATGACACTTTCCCATGTGTGTAAAGTTAAACAAAATTATCCGTTGTTCAGATAGTAATAACTTAAGTTTAGATAATGCAGACAATGCCTTGTACAATATCAGGACATTCTGAAGCACTTCACAAATCAATGAAATACCAGTGATGTGCAGTGGTTGTATGTGATGTAGAAGATACAACAGCAAATTTGTACATTGCAAACAGCAACATTGGATAATCTTTTCCTTCACAATGTAGATCGAGGGGCAAGTGTTGACTAGCAAGAATAACATCTGTGGTCCCAGTTAAAAGATAGATATATTATCTTTTTAAATGTGGTTAAGAGAGCAGACAAGGTCTCAGCTTCGCATGCTATCCAATACCACAACCTTCTGACTCAGAAGTAAAAATATTATCCATTGAGCCAGGGCTGACAATGCTCAGATAAAACTTGTCAAGGTGCTTCACTTAGCAGTGAAATGTGAAATCCAGCTAAAAAGTGAGTTATGAGGACAACTGACCAAAAAAGGTTGAAAAGTGACGTCAGGGCAGCGTTTCGCCGAATGTGGCATCAAGGAGCTCAAGCAAAACTGGGATCAATAGGAATCAGGAGGAAACCTCTCCACCGATTGGAGTCATATCTGGCACAAAGGTAGACAGTTATGTCTATTGGAGACCAATAATCTCAGTTCCAAACATCACTATAATCCAATAATCCGAGTTCCAGAACATCTCTGGGTAATGTCTGGGGCCCAACCATCTTCAGCTGCTTCAGGATTTTCCCTCCAACATAAGGTCATATGTGGAGATGTTTTCAGATGACTGCGCAATGTTCAGCATCTTTCGTGCTCCTCATGTATTAAAGCAGTCTGTGTTGTTATGCAGCAAGATTTGGACATCATTCAGGCTTGACCTGATAAGTGGCAAATTACATTCAAAAAACAAAGGACAAAGAACAAAACAGCATGGGAAACAGGCCCTTCGGCCCAACGAGCCCGCGCCGCCACCTCGATGTTCCCTCTTCTACCTGTGATCCCTCTCTATGTTTATAGATCTTCACACTACGCAAGAGAGAATCTAACCTCCTTTTGATGGTGAATGGAATCACCATCACTGAATTCCCCACAATCAGGGGTGGCACAGTGGTTAGCACTGTGTCAGAGAGCCAGGTTCAGTTCTGGCCTTGAGTCACTGTTTGTGTGGACTTTGCATGCTCTCCTCATGCCTGTCTGGGTTTTCTCCAGGTGCTCCGGTTTCCTCCCACGCTCCAAAGATGCATGGATTTTGTTGACTGGCCATGAAAAAATTGTCCCTTAGTGTTAGGGAGATTAACAGGGAAAATACAAGATGTTACACGGATAAAGCCTGGATGGGATTGTTGTGGGTGCAGACTCAATCGGCCAAATGCCCTCTTTCAGTACTGTGTGATTCCATAATAGGAATTACCATTATCCAAAAACTGAACTGGACCAGCCGTATAAATACTGAAGTTACAGGAGCAATCAAAGAGTTCTGCAGCAAGTAATTTGCCTCCTGACTACCCAAAATCTGTCTACAATCTGCAAAGTTCAAGATAGAATTTTAGCAGAATACTTTCCACTTGCCTGGACTGCAGCTCCAAAAACACGCAAAGAGCTTGACACCATCCGTTTGTTCAACACTCAATGAACCACCTTAAACATTCACTCCCTCCACTACTAATGCACAGAAGCAGCAATGTGTAAAATATACTGCAGCAACTCACCAAGCTTTCTTCAGCACCTTCCAAATCTGTAATCTCTACCATCTGAAAAGACATAGACAGTAGATACATGAGAAGACTACCACCTGCAATTCCTCTCCAGGATGCTCAGTTTCCTGGCTTGAAAATATAGTGCTGTTCCTTCACTGGCATCTGGGTCAAAATCCTAAAAGTCCATTCCAAACAGCAACTATTCCCACACCACATGGCCTGCACCAAGTTCAAGAATGTGGCTCACCACCACTTCCCCAAGATCAGTGAAGGATGGGCAATAAATGCTGGCCTAGCCAATGATACCTTTTCTAATGTTGTTTCATGAAGAGATCTAGAGGCTTATATGGTTGAAAATAATATTTTATTAATAATATGCATATCTTGGGGAGGCAGTGGTTTAGTAGTACTGTAACTAGACTGGTAATCCAGCTACCCGGAATAATTCTCTTGCATGGCAAATGATGAAATTTGAATTTAACAAAAGCCCGGAATCAAAAGTCTAATGATGACCATGAAATCATTGTTGATTATTATAAAAACCCATGTAGTGCACCATTTTCTTTTAGGGAAGGGAATCTGTTGTCCTTACTGATCTGGCCTACATAGGTGCGATATGTGATTCATCTGACGAAGACCAGAGGCTTGAAAGCTTGTGAGTTTACTATTAAATAAATCAGTTGGATTTAAACCTGGTGTTGTCAGACTTCTTACTACATAGGTGCTGCAGTGGCACAGTGATTAGCACTGCTGCCTCACAATACCAAAGGTCCAGGTTCGATTCCCAGCTTAGGTCACTGTCCGGAGTTTGCACATTCTCCCGGTATCTGCGTGGATTTCCTCCAAGTGGATTAGGCTGATTGGCCATGCTAAATTGCTCCTTAATATCAAGGAAATTAGCAGGGTAAATACATGGGGTTATAAGGATAGGGCCTGGGTAGGATTTCGATCAGTGCAGAGTCAATGGGCTAAATGGTCTCCTTCTGCACTATATAGAATGTAGGCATTCTACGATTCTATACATGTGACTCCAGATTCACAGTAATGTGGTTGACTCATAAATACCCTCTGGAATAGCCCTATCAAGTCACTCAGGTCAAGAGCAATTAGGGATGGATAATAATTGCTGCCCCCAACTGGACATGTATGCCCAAGCCATCAGGAGGTGCATGAACACCAGATTCATCAATCGCACTTACAAGACAGTCCCGAACATCACCCAAGCACAAAGCAAGGCCATCCGTGCTCTCAAGACCAACCGCAACATTGTCATCAAACCAGCAGACAAAGGAGGCGCCACTGTCATACTGAACAGAATGGACTACTGTGAAGAAGTGTACCGACAACTAAACAATGAGAAACACTACAGACAGTTACCAGCAGATCTGACCAAAGAACACACTCGTCAACTCAACACTCTGATCAAAACCTTTGATCCGGACCTTCAGAACACCCTCCGGGCTCTCATTCCACGTACTCCCCGCATTGGAGATTTCTACTGTCTCCCAAAGATACACAAGGCAAACATAGCTGGCCGTCCCATCGTATCGGGCAATGGGACCCTGTGTGAGAACCTCTCCGGCTATATCGAGGGCATCCTGAAACCCATTGTACAAAGAACCCCCAGCTTTTGTCTTGACACAAGGGACTTCCTACAGAAACTCAGCACACATGGAGCAGTTGAACCAGGGACACTCCTTGTCACAATGGATGTCTCGGCGCTCTACACCAACATCCCCCATGACGATGGTATTGCTGCAACTGCCTCAGTACTCAATGCCAACAGCTGCCAGTTTCCGGATGCAATTTTACAACTCATCCACTTCATCTTGGACCACAATGTCTTCACCTTCAACAATCAGCTTTTCATCCAGACACATTGAACAGCCATGGCGACCAAATTTGCACCTCAGTATGCCAACATCTTCATGCACAGGTTCGAACAAGACTTCTTCACCACACGGGATCTTCATCCAAGGCTATATAGTAGATACGTTGATGACATCTTTTCCCTTTGCACTCATGGTGAACAATCATTGAAACAACTGTATGATGATATCAACAAGTTCCATCCCACCATGGACTCACCATGGACTATTCTCCAGAATCAGTTGCATTCTTGGACACACGCATCTCCATCAAGGACGGTCACCTCAGCACCTCACTGTACCGCAAACTGACAGACAACCTCACAATGCTCCACTTCTCCAGCTTCCACCCTAGACACGTTAAAGAAGCTATTCCCTATGGACAAGCCCTCCGTATACATAGAATTTGCTCAGATGAGGAGGATCGTGACAGACACCTCCAGACGCTCAAGGATGCCCTCATGAGAACAGGATATGGCGCTCGACTCATCGACCGACAGTTCCGACGTGCCACAGCGATAAACTGCACTGACCTCCTCAGAAGACGAACACGGGACACGGTGGACAGAGAACCCTTTGTTGTCCAGTACTTCCCCGGAGCGGAGAAGCTACGACATCTTCTCCGGAGTCTTCAACATATCATTGATGACGATGAACATCTTGCTAGGGCCATCCCCATCCCCCGACTTCTTGCTTTCAGACAACCGCACAACCTCAAACCGATCATTGTTCGCAGCAAACTACCCAACCTTCAGAAGAATGGTGACCACAATACCACACAACCCTGCCACAGCAACCTCTGCAAGACATGCCAGATCATAGACATGGACGACATCATCAAACGTGAGGATACCATTCACCAGGTACACGGTACATACTCTTGCAACTCGGCCAACGTTGTCTACCTAATACGTTGCAAGAAAGGATGTCCCGAAGCATGGTACATTGGGGAGACCATGCAGACACTACGACAGCGGATGAATGAGCATCGCTCAACAATCACCAGGCAAAACAGTTCCCTTCCTGTGGGCGAACACTTCAGCAGTCATGGGCATTTGGCCTCCGACCTACGGGTAAATATTCTTCAAGGGGGCCTTCGTGACACACAACAGCGCAGAGTCGCTGAGCAGAGACTGATAGCCAAGTTCCGCACACATGAGGACGGTATTAATAGGGATTTTGGCTTCATGACACACTATCTGTAACCCCCATGATTTGCCTGGGTTAGCAAAAAACCTCACTTACTGTGCTGTCTGGAGAAAATACACAATTCTCTAACCAATGCTCAGGATTCCCTTCACACACATTGTCAGCCACTTTAACACTTGAATAGCAGGTTAGATGTAAGGATTCACATTCTAATCAGCAATCTGTGACTGTCTGTGTTGATATGAGTGCCAATGCAGACCAGAACACTGCATTTGCCTGACAAAGGCCATAGAGTCGAAAGCTCGCGAATTTACTATCAAATAAATTGGTTGGATTTAAAATTGGTGTTGTAAAACTTTACTAATAATTGCTTACCCAGCCAATTGCACCCACATCCAATGGAAGGATTTAAAAAAATACATGATGCAGTCCTGACAAGGTGCCATTATGTTAACTTCCACCAGATTCACTCTTACTATCCACTGATCTCATGTGACCCTTTGTATCATAATGCAGGTGCTACTGTTTCCCCAGTCCCATATTAATCCTTACACCCATGAGCACCCTAATAATACAGCATGGCTGCAATTTTCTGTTCAAATCTGGAAAGAATACCACGACTTTGGAGGAAGTACAAAGAACAAAGAACAGTACAGCACAGAATGTGTGGGGTATCAACGTCTGGTTTGTTCAAATGTTCATTGTTTCAAGAGCTGAGAAGAAGACCTCTCCTGATCTGTTTGATTGTGTTTTCTACCGTATTTATCATGGAAGATGGTATTTGATCTTTATCCCTCAGAACAATTAAATATTCTCTGGCAGGGTCCCTAATTCAAATTTAGGGATGTCAAATGTCCCGTTGGAAAGACATCATTTTACTCCAAGAAGCTTTTAATAGTGCAGGCACTTGATTTCCACCTCACCATTAAATTGTGGATACTTAATTGGGGTCCTTGTTCAAACATTAAATCCATAATTCCTGGCATAATGAGTGAAATATTCATCAGCAAATTGTGGCCATTGTCAGACACAACATGATCAGACATGTCATGGATCAAATATAGTTATTTCAACAATCCAGTGATTAAACTGATGTGCGTAAATGCTTCACTTCAAACCACTGGCAGAAGTGGTCATCAGTGAGGAGGAAAAACCTGTGTATGTGAATAGATACATTCCCAAACACCTCCATGGTTTGGTCAGGAACCCTGTAGGGAAATGAATTCCTTCTGGATTGGTTTATGCAGTGCACATACCTGGCACCAAAAGAGAAAATTCTAGAAAATCTCCTGGCAATATCTGCAAGGAGAGAAAAGAGCTGATGTTTCAAGTCCAGACGGTTCTTTTGCCAAAGCTCAATAATTTAGAGGATAAAATGAAACTGGGGACAGGGACAGCTTTGAGAGAAAGTAAGATGGTGTTACTGGAGAGAGATGTCAAGTGTCTTCATGTGGTGGTGCATGGCACTAAGAGAAGCATTCAGGAAGTGGTGCGAACAGCAGTTCAAAGAATGTTGTATATCCTGGAGGTACTTGTAATCCTGGAGATTACATGCTGGATGGAATTTGAGTTGAAATCCGTGTGGATCAGCCAGAGATGAAGACAGTCACTGAGGAAGAAAATGTGACTGTGGAAGTGAGTCTTGGTAAATACCTTGTCCAACATTAAGAGAGAAATGGAAAGAAGTGAAGGTGGATGTGGTGGGGAGACAGATATATGGAAATCGTATCAGAGAGAAGACCAGCACCTCTTCAGGGTAACCTTTCCTGGAAGAGATGTAGCAGTGAGTTAAACACTGGGGTAAAAGCAAATTACTGCAGATGCTGAAATCTAAAACCAAAAGAGAAAATGCTGGAAATTCTCAGCAGGTCTGGCAGGAGAGAAAAAAGCTGATGTTTCAAGTCCAGATGATTCTTTGTCAAAGCACATACCTGGTAATTACTGTTGATAGTCCCTATCATCACACTGCAGACTGGGCTTGTGCTCTGCACTGTTTGGTGCCAAAGTGGCCTTGGCAGTTGAGTTGGCCAGAGTGACAGAGATCAGGACTGCCCCATCATACACTGGTAATAATGGTGGTGTTTCTAATGTTCAAAGTAAATTTTCATAATTTCGTCATTTGGATGCTGCAGTTCTCAATCATTTAGACAGTACTGGTAAGTCTAGACACACTCGTCATTTTGCATCTCTCCTAGAGTATCTGTTGAATGTTTTTGTAACTTGCCAACAGTTGTGTCATCACCAGTTGGGAAGCCTGTCAACCAGACTGACATTATAGGTGGAATTTTCTTGTCCTGACCACCACAGCTGGGACTCAGACCATGAAAACGTCCGTTGAACTCCAGTACTGGGATGAGCGCGGCCAGAATATGTCACCTTGTGTGTCACAGGATGGTTGACTGTGTCCCGTGACAGCATTTTCACAATGATTTGATGCTTCTCCTGCACATACACTGTCTTGTGTGAAAAACTCATGAGATGCAAGGGAAATCCATGAATTTTGACAGGCATTCTGACAAGTACGTTCTTATCCAACAGCGAGCCCAATAATTTGTGATCTGTCTGAATGATTGTTTTCAGATCAACAATATAGTCAAAGAATTTCTCACAGACCTATATCAATGCAAGGAACTGTTTTTCAATAACTGTGCACTCCATTGTGTCTGACAGGTCCCTACATGCATAATGTACTTGTTAGCAACATTACTTTTGGCACAAAATTAATCCTAATCTTGGGATGAGACATCTATTCCAATTGTAGTTGCCAGGGACATGTTGCAGTGAGCCAGTTTGTCTTCGGTTTGATGGAATGCTTGCTCTTGATATCCACCTCAACACCATGCTTGGGTCATTTTGAGAAGGAGTTGCAGAGACTCTGTGGCCTGCTCAATGTTGGGCAGAAATTTAACCAACTGAATCACAATGCCCAAGTTCACAAAGATCAGAGGCTTGAAATAAATGACGGGGTTGGAAAGTCACTAATTGCTTTAGTTTTATGCAGGGATGCCATGATGCTTTTGCTGTTCGTGAGAAGACTTAAGAATTGAATGAAGGTCTTGGAGAACTCAAACTTCATTTGCCGTCAATCTTGCTTCCTGCAAGAGTTTCAAAACGGCTGAGAGTCTACTGACATATTAGTCAACACTGATAGCGTGGACATGGACATCATGCAGAACACAAATAACTCCTTTTAGGCATTGTAAGATGACCAACATCGTGCACTAAAAAATCTTGCAAGGCTGAGGTAATGCCGAGGGGCAAATAATTGAAGTGGAATCTGCCAAATGTGATGATAAAAGTTGTCAACAACTTAGAATCCTCATCTATCGGAATCTTCTAGAAGCTGCTTTTGAGAACAGAGTATGGTCAACTATTGCCCACAAAGGACATTGGGTAAATTTCCCATTCCACTACCACATCGAATTGTGTCAAGCTGACACAGATATAAATAGAAACAAGTGGCTCCGCAACTGGAAGTGTCCCATTCTGTCAGTTGAGTGACGGGGAGAGACTCCCATCTTGGATCATTTCATCAAATTGCTGCTCTACTTGTTTCATGAGTGGATGTGGAATTTTCTGCAGTGGAATCAAGCATGCGGATTTGCCATTGTTTCCCAATGTTAATGCTGTATGCAGTCTTCAGCTCAGTTCATTGTCAAATCAGAAGCAGATCCTTGCTAGTTAATCTCATCAAGGTTGAGGTCAGCACGGACATTCTGGATCAGGAGAAAAAATTATTGTTTCTGGAGTATATATTAGTTTATATATTAGAATGTTGCTTGCACTGTATCTTTGACATAAAGCTTGATGCTTCTTGCTCCATATAATCACTGTAGGTAGATTGCTTAAGACACTATTTCACTAGTTACAGTTTCTTATCTGACAGTACTGTCATACTGGAACCCGTATCAAAGCAAAATATTGTAGATGCTGGGAATCAGAAATAGAAACAGAAAATAAACTCAACAGATCTGGCAGCATCAGTGGAGAGTAAATAGATTTATTGTTACGGTGGTGCAGTGTTACACTGCTGCTTCTCTGTGCCAGGGACCCCGGCTCAATTTCCAGTTTGGGTCACTGTGCGGAGTTTACATGTTCTCCATGTGTCTCTGTGAGTTTCCTTCAAGGGCTCCCATTTCTTCCCACAGTAGAAAAGATGTGCAGGTTAGGTGCATTAACCATGCTAAATTCTCCCTCAGTGTACCAAAATAGGTGCCGGACTTTGCTAGCTAGGGGATTTTCACCGTAACTTCATTGAAGTGTTAATGTAAGCCTACTTGTGACACTAATATATAAACTTTAAACTTTATTATTTTTCCTCATTACTATTCAGTCACTTGTGAGTACTGACATAAAATCAGAATTTTCCATATGTTCTCATCAATGGGATCTTACTGTCCTGAACTCCCACTGCAGGTTTCCCAGTAGGAAGAGTGGGTGCATGGAATCGGAAACATCACCACTAGTCTCAAAACATATCATGGGAGTGTAGAAAATCCAGCCCACAGATATTCGCCCATCTGTATAACTTATTTCTGAAAATGTTAATGATGTTCCTGTGCTTTTGGGCTCTTATTAAATTTTGCTCACTCCAAAATGTTATTGCTTCTTTGGTTAACTTAGTTGTCAAAGGATTTCATGACCCATTCAAAATTCTCAGAAGATTCATTTATTCCTTGTCCAGCAATTGGATCTACAGAACATAATAGTGCACTCACTTCTTCAGCCTATTTTCTTATTCAAACTTGATGCTATTTTATACAAAATCACTTGACAGTACAGAAATTACTGAAAAAGAGAAATGTTTCTTGAAGTTTTTCATCTTGTACTCACCAGGACATTTGCAAGAATGTCAGGGTAATCAACAAATTTATTCTAAATGAGAAAACATTGCTGATTAGTTGACAGCTAAACTCAGACTGGTAGAGGCATTACCATGGAGAATGCACTAGTTGATAGTGACTAACAGTTAACTGCCAAGCAGAGGCATTGACATGGAGAATGTACCAATTGATGGTGACTATAATTAAATGTCAAACATTACTTGAGATTTAAACAAGTCAGCTTGGCTCTGATTAGTCAAGGCATTGTCCTGAGAAATGAAATAGCAAATAGTTGTCATATACTTTGTTTAGCTGAAAGAGGCTCAATGCGTGTAAATGTTCTATCTGTGAAGAAAACAACAAACACTTCTATCAATCAGAGTTCGTTCACCAACTTTCTATTTTTCTGTCCCCTGGTCAGTTACAGAGAATATCATGTATGATTTGGAGCTATTCATACAGGAGCTGGAAGAGAAGGCATTTCTGATGATGTTCGAATCGGATATTACTTTGACCAACCCAAAGGCACTTTGGCACAGTGGGCAAGGCCGAGATACTCAGTTAAAGAGATTGGATTATGTTGAGTGATGGTACTAGTAATGCAATAATATGTTCAAAGGCTGTAGAAGAAAATAACATTGGATCAGCAATCATAAGTATGTTGCTGGATTAATAACCTGAACCTCTGGAGTAATAACTAAGAGAACATAATCCCACCAAAGCATCTTGAATTCAAGCTTCAAGTACCTGGAAGTAAAAAGTAAAGTGACAACAATACTATCGGATTGTAGTAAAATCCCAGTTAGTTCACTGATGTTTTATAAAAAGAAATGGGATATCCAGTCTAATCAATGTGGTTCTTAAATGTAGTTTGAAGTGATTTAGCAAGCTAATTATTTGGCTCATGGTCACATTTGCAGGGCAACTAAAGATCGACAAAAAATGTTGAGCCAACCTTTAATCTTAAAAATAAGTTCCAAAAAGAGAGTTTTCAAGGATAGAGGGGTCAAGTATGAGATGCTGTAGAAAGAGTGATAGAGCCAGAACTGAAAAGTCAGACATTTCACTGAAGAATTATTTGCAATGTCAGTATCTCATAAATCAATACAAATCAATGAAAAAAAAAACGTTTTCCTCACGTTTGCAGAAGGAAATGGACCTCATAATTCAGCCGATTCATTCTTCAGAATGCTGCTGATGGAAAGCAATAGGTAAGAACTGACTGCCAACATCAATAACACAGAATCACATGTTCAACTTTGTCTGTTGCAAAGCAAGATAAAAGAAATTGCGAAGGAGCAAACCAGCTATTCTCTTGCATTGAAGTATAGATGTATTCCATGGCACAAGTAACTATTTCTTTTTCAGATTCCTAATGGCTTGATGTTTATTCAGCATTCACATGATGTCACAGAAGGAGATATTGGACAATGATTTCCAATCTCTGCAGTATTGGATTTGGAAGATATCCTTAAAGATGTACTTAACAAATCCCTCTTGGAACTTCCCAGATCAGGATGTGCGTGGCAATTGCTCAGAAGCACAAACCCCCTCTAAGCAATTGTCCTGCACTGTGTACCGTCGCAAAATGTAATTTAAATCATAAACTTAAGATTCATCTGTCAGGGTTGAACTAACAGTTACTCCAAAAAAGATTTTAAACCTCTTGTAACATTTGGGTAACTATTTTCACATTCAGATCGATTGCTGCATGGGACTGTCTCCACGTCCCAAGAGAACACTCCAGACCCTGACTAACCAATATAATTCTGCACACCCTGGCCCCTAATGGGATTTCACTCCTGCCAACTTAGTTCCCTCGGCTCATCCCTTGGCTGGCTGGAACCTGCTCCTGTGCATCCCGTCCACCCCAACTCTCGACCTCACCCAATCCCCTAATCTGGTTGGGCAACACCCCCGGCTCCCGATTCCCCCAAAACTCTCCCCTGATATCTAATGTTGGAAAGCTGTAAAAGGGAAAGAGTGAGAGAGGGAGAGGGGGAAGGGAAGAGGGAATGGTTCCTTCACTTGTTGCTGCTTTAGCTCGCTCTGCCTCTCCAAATACATTGACACAGTGCTCAGATACCTCACTCAAGATAATTCAATATTACTGGAAGCAAAGTTTTTGGTTTCCTGGGAATGTCTCATACTACGGGCATGGATGATAGCTGCAACCAGTGTGGTACAAGCCTGTATCTTCCCCTTGGCCTACTCTTTACTGGCAGAGAATCCTGAATAGTATTCCATTTCTTGCTTTATCTCCTTGGCCTCCTGGAAAATGTCCCCACAAGTCATTCAGTGTCATTGACAGGCTGCATGGTGGACTTAACATGTTAGGCCCATGGATTTGATACTGCTGAAAATCCTAATGATTTATAATGGCTGTTCAAACAATTAATTACATTAATAGAAATGCTACTCTGTGGATCCTCTCTGGTCTTGGTCCATTGGGGAATATATTCTAATGTATTTTTAAATTTAGAAATACAATTGCTTATCTAATTCCTCTGGAACCATAAACAGGTTTCTTTGGAAAGTACAAATTGACTAGTTTGAATTCCATCTGTTTACCCACCTTTCCCCTCCCAAAAGGATACCTGCAGAATCTATCATTGAGTCCTGCAGTGCAGAGGGAGGCCATTCAGCCCATTGTATCTACACAAACTACAGCCCACTCAGGCCTATCCTTAACCCCATGCATTAATCCTAGCACTAGGGAGAACTTAGCATGCCAATCCACTAAACTTGCACATCTTTGGATTGTGGGAAGAAATTGGAATACCGGAGGAAATCCACGCAGGCGTGGGGTGAATGTGCAAATTCCACACAGACAGCGACCCAAGCCAGGGATCAAACTTGGGTCCCTGGTGTTTTGAGGCAGCAATGCTAACCACTGTACCACCGTGCCACCAATTTGAGAGAGATCCCAAGCAATTGTTGCTGCTCTGCCTCTCATTTCTGCACACAATTTTATATTAACCTTTACCAAAGAACCATAGAAGCGTACAGTGCAGAAAGAGGCCCTTCGGCCTATGGAGTCTGCACCAAACACAATCTCACCCATATCCCTACATACTATACCCATTAATCCCTCTAACCTCTGCATCCCTGGACACTAAGGGGCAATTTCTTACCATGGCCAATCAACCTAACCTGCACATCTTTGGACTTTAGGAGGAAATCAGAGTACCCAGAGGAAGTCCACGCAGATACAAGGAGAATGTGCAAACTCCACACAGTGACCCGAGTGGGGAATCGAACCCAAAATCCAGGAGCTGTGAAGCAGCAGTGCTAACCACTGTGCTATATGCCACTCTTGTCCACGTGTAGCTTGCCATGGCTGATGTAATTATAGGTGGAGGATTTATTTCCATCCCTCCCTTTTGCTTGTTCCCTCTCCCGCTCCAACCACCCTACCACATTCTCCCATGGTCTTACCATCCTTAAATGCATACCATCCTTCTCTGATCAACTTTGTTCTCTTTTTAACCTCTTGAGTTGAATTCACAAATACCAGAGAAATGGATATGAAAAGATTATATGCACTAGAGGTTATTGGACGAATTTTGGAGTTCAGTGCAAAAGTGAGAAAAACAGCACTGAGTTTCTCATACCAGCTACTCCTCCAGTCATTGCTTTGTGTCAATTCACCCTTTGGATTTTGTGGTTGTTTTTTTTTTAAATAAATTGGAAACAGGAAGCTGCCTGTAGTTGGGAAGCAGTAGCTTAGTGAATCTGACTGGAAAGACTGGCTTTAAAAAGTCTGATGTTTCTAATTATTTTTAAGGCTAGAGGCAATTCTCCCAGTTTATTATGCTGCATTTGTAGTGCATTGGGCTTTGAGACTCAAGCAGAGGCCACTTTGTAAGCTTCCTGCTGAGTGCCACGGCCTTCACTAGTTTCTGGGCACCAGAACTTGGTGCAGGTTTTTCAAACAAGCATTTCAGTACAATTTGCATCCCATTAGCAGACGTAGGACTGAAATCTCCAGGTCTGCTAGCCTCCTGTCCGCCATGTGTATTTCACTCCACTGGGTTTATTTGTGGGGAGCTGGTGCGGCCATCAATATCCTCTATGGTGTTGGAGGTTGGGACTTGCCCTCTGGTCATTGCCACTTTGACAGTGCCAGCCTGCTCCCCTGCCATTGCCCAAGCAGCAAAGGGACATGGCCCGGGGAGGACATTGGTACTGCCCATCAGGAATCAGGCAGTACCAAAGTGGGAGTGGGGTCTAAAGGGGGCAGGGCCTTATGATGTAGGGCCTCTAGGGATGATCGGTTGGGGTCCAGCTGCCACTCTACATTGGGATCACGAGCCAAGGGAGGCAGGCCAGTGATTGGGGCTGGGGGGCATTGGGATGAGGTAGGAGCCGATCTGCTGTGGGATGGGCGAGGGCTGCAGGGGGAGTTTAGAACTGTAGAGGGAGGGTTCAGTGCTGCCATTGGGTTGGGGGGGAATCGGGAGATAGGGCCTGTCGGGTTCAAGGGAGTGATCGAGGTGGGGTAGGGATGGGTGGGTGTCAATGCTGGCTGGACATGTTCGGTAGGCTAGTAATTGGGGCATTAGGGGGATGTCGTGTGGTCAGCGGTGCAGGGGTTGTGGGACTGGCCAGCAATTGAACTGGCCAAGGATCTAGACGCTGTGAGTGTGGGGATATTGTGTGTGCACCAATCTCCACTATGACAGATTGGTGCATGCGCAGTGGTCCGCTCAGTGTTTTGCTGCCATCCTCTCCAGCAGCAGTGCACAGAACGTGGGAGATTCATTTTGAAAACTCTGCTGGGGAAGGAAAAACAGGATTTATTCCAGTTTCTATGAGAATTCAACACTTGGGAGAATCACTTCCCTGAAATTTCAGCTCTGCAACTTTGGCTGGATGAACTCAACACTGAGCCCAGGGATCCCTAGCTCCAGAGCCCTGGTGTTTTGTACTGGTTGCACCCACTCTCCTGGGCCTTGCTCACTTGGTATCACAATCTCTGACTATGGACCAGAACTGAAGGACTGAAGTTAAGATGTGTGACTGCCTATTGGAACAAAGTGTCCAAGCAACCACATCCCCCCCGCCCACACACACACACACACACACACACACACACACACACTCACACACAACCAACCCGCAGCCCTCCACGATGTGTTACAGTGTATGAATCT
Source organism: Sphyrna mokarran (assembly GCA_024679065.1). Lineage (NCBI taxonomy): Eukaryota > Metazoa > Chordata > Chondrichthyes > Carcharhiniformes > Carcharhinidae > Sphyrna > Sphyrna mokarran. The sequence continues at coordinate 43,893,113 of JAGIQG010000015.1, forward strand.
CAAACTCTAATTCATCAACTTGGAGACAAAATTGCAGATGTAGTTGACATGGATCACACTGGTGTCCGCCAGACCTACAACTGCAAAAAATCACCTGCACTGCTATCTTTATTTTGTGCGATTTAACAAATTAGTTTTCAAGTCTAGAAATTTGAGCCAGCTATTGTCTGCAGTTATACAAGAGGTTTAACTTGTTAAGCAATCCTCAATGCTCCCACAATCTGGAGGAAGTGATTCTGGGAGTGAATCCAGAGGAAGGATACCATGGGGAGTTGAGATGGGGATGATCGTCATTGCAGGGACTGACGAAGAAATTATGATGGTACATACTGGAACTGATATTTAGCCAATTTAGTTATCAATTTGGATTAACTTAGTCAACAATGGCTTGTTTACCTATACATATTACTTATATAGAACATAGAACATTACAGCACAGAACAGGCCCTTCGGCCTTCGATGTTGTGCCGACCAATATAAAAAGCAATGACCCTCCAAACTAAACCATTCCCTTCTCTTCCATATACGTATCAACTAACCTCTTAAACGCCACCAAACTTGGCGCATCTACAACTGCCGCAGGCAGGGCATTCCACTCCCGAACCACCCTTTGGGTAAAGAACCTACCTCTGATATCCGTCCTATAACTATCACCCCTTAATTTCAAGCTGTGTCCCCTCGTGCTAGCTTTCTCCATCCTAGGAAAAAGGCTATCACTGTCCACCCTATCTAAACCTCTAATAATCTTATATGTTTCGATTAGGTCCCCTCTTAGCCGCCTCCTTTCTACGAAAACAACCTCAAATCCCTCAGCCTCTCTTCATAAGACCTGCCCTCCATACCAGGCAACATCCTGGTAAACCTCCTCTGTACCCTCTCCAATGCCTCCACATCTTTCTTATAATGTGGGGACCAGAACTGCACACAATACTCCAAGTGCGGCCGCACTAGAGTTTTTTACAGTTGCAACATGACGTTGCGGCTCCGAAATTCAATCCCTCTACCAATAAAAGCCAAGACTCCATATGCCTTCCTAACAACTTTATCGACTTGACTGCCTACTTTCAGGGATCTATGCACAGACACACCAAGATCCCTCTGTTCATCTAGACTACTAAGAATCCTACCATTTGCCCTATACTCTACACATTTATTATTTCTGCCATAGTGCATTACCTCACACTTTTCCACATTACACTCCATTTGCCACCTCTCGGCCCAGCTCTGCAACTTGTCTAAGTCCCTCTGCAAACTATAACACCCCTCTTCACTATCTACCACTCCACCGACTTTAGTGGCATCTGCAAATTTACTAATCCATCCTTCAATACCCTCATCCAGATCATTTATAAAAATTACAAACAGCAGGGGCCCCAAAACAGACCCTTGAGGTACACCACTTGTCACCGAACTCCAAGATGAATATCTCCCATCAACCACCACCCTCTGTCTTCTATCTGCTAGCCAATTCCTAACCCAATTAGCTAAATCACCCTCTATCCCATACATCTGCATTTTCTGCAGAAGTCTTCCATGGGCCACCTTATCAAACGCCTTACGAAAGTCCATATATACCACATCAACCGCCTTACCCCCATCCACCTCCTTAGTCACTTTTCAAAAAACTCAATGAGGTTAGTAAGGCACGACCTACCCTTCACAAAACCATGCTGACTATCTCCAATCAATTCATTACTCTCTAAATATCTATAAATCCTATCCCTAATTATTCTCTCCAACACTTTGCCCACCACAGAAGTAAGACTCACTGGCCTATAATTCCCGGAAGGTCTCTCTTCCCCTTCTTGAACAACGGGACCACATTCGCTATCCTCCAGTCCTCCGGAACCACACCCGTAACCAACGACGACCTGAAGATCAGAGCCAGAGGCTCTGCAATCTCCTCTCTTTCCTCCCAGAGAATCCTAGGGTAAATCCCGTCCGGCCCAGGGGACTTATCCAACTTCAAAGCCTCGAGAATATCTAGCACATCCTCCCTATCTACTTCAATACTTTCCAGTTTGCTACCCCGTACCTCAGTGTTCTCCATAACTACATTTACATCACCCTGCGTGAATACCGAAGAGAAATATTTATTCAGTGCCTCTCCAATCTCTTCAAGCTCCACGCACAACTTCCCACTGCTGTCTATGACTGGCCCCAATCTTGTCCTAACCAATCTTCTATTCTTAACATATCTAAAGAAAGCTTTAGGATTCTCCTTAATCCTATCAGCCAAAGTCTTCTCGTGTCCTCTCTTAGCTCTCCACAATTCACTCTTTACCTCCCTTCTGGCTAATCTATAGCTATCCATCGCACTAACCGAGCCTTCAAGCTTCATCCTGACATAAGCTGGCAAGGTCAAAAGTGTGACTACTGCTCAAGCTGTGTCATGCAAAACCAGGACCAGGCCACCCAAATCTCCCAACTGTTCTTCACCTTAAACTTGCTTTAATATTTGTTTTATTTCCCAAGATTTCCCAAAATATGTGCAGCATAGTGGCACAGTGGTTAGCACTGCTGCCTCAGAGTGCCAAGGACTCTGGTTTGATTCCCAGCTTGGGTCACTGTTTGTGTGGAGTTTGCACATTCTCCGTGTGTCTGCGTGCCTGTGTTCTCTGGGTGTTCCAGTTTCCTCCCACCGTCCAAAAATATGCAGATTAGGTTGATTGGCCATGCTAAATTTTAACCAGTTTTAGGATTAGTAACAGGATAAATGTGTGGTGTTATGGTGCGAAAGTGGGATTGTTGTCGGTGCAGGTTCGATGGGCCAAAAGGCCTCCTTCTGTACAGTAGGATTTCTATGATTCTAAAATTTAGATTGATATTGCACTTGAAGTCAGAATGAAGGGGTGGGGTTTGATATAAATAACAATAATAAAGAAGTGGTGGTTCTGAATCAGTGTTGTTAATATGAGCATTCCTGGAATTTGTTTCAATGCATACAAACTGGTGCCGGCGAAGTTCATGAGATTTCCAGAAGCAGCTCATAAGTAATTATTAAAGACCAATCTCTCATGTTTCTTCTAAATGCAACAGAAGATATTATCTTTGTAAGGAGTAAAACATCGATGATTGATCATGTCTTCTGAAGCATTTCTCTAATTACCTGAAGAGATGTAAAAGCCACCTAGGATCTTGAATTTACTTTGAATCTTAGGTGTGTTATCAGCCTAAAATCATTTATAAATATGAGTGTCACAAGAACATTCACTATCATTCTCATTTAAATCCTCCCAGTTAGCCCATTGATTTCATCATTAGTCACTTGTTACCTGAGAATAAAAGATAGAGACCAAAATTGTCTATAATTAATATTTGAAATGGGCTGAAATGCAGTGCAATTTATATGAAAATATAGAAGTTAGAGAAATAAAAATTGGACAGAGTACGTAACGGCATCTATTAAGTCTAATCCCTAGATTATTCCCCAAACAATTCAAGAAGATGAGCATTTAAATAAAATATTACTCAGTTAAATCTGTAAAAATGAACTGTAGCTAACTTATTTGACATTATTAAAATATAATATTTACTGATTGGTATTTATTCAAGTTCCACTGCTGTTCTGGACTGGATCCCCTGATCCTGAAAATCAACAGGACATGATCCAGCTCAAGGTGAGACCAATTGCATGGAAAAGAAAATTAACTGCCAGTTACTCATCTTCAAAGCTCTAGGCCATGACTGAGATCTGTCCCATTTCCACTTGGAAGCGTTAGATACAGCCCTTTTCAATAAATTGGATTCTTTAAGAGCTGTGAGATCCTGGGAATGTTATCTCTGGCTCCACAGTGTCTCTGCCCCTTATTATACCCTGACAGACCTCCCTTCCCTGAGCAGGATCAAACATATCCAGGAGCTGACTATCTTCTGACCCGTGCACTGTATTCCGACTGGAATTATGACAAGAGTGTGCTGAAGGGGACAAGAATTTATGGTCAATGAGTTCAGCTTCAAGCAACGACTGGCTTATTAATAGTATTTTGCCCAAGTGGCCTTGCTTATTCATGAAGCTCGAGTCAGATTGCTAAAGTGTGGGCTACAGACTGGAAGAATAATGCACTTTAGCACACATCCATACACATTGTCACTGACAAGTGAGCAGGGACTGCATAAAGACAATTTCTTTTCAACTCTGAGAAGGTGAAAGTTAATCAGAGCATGTCTACCATCATCCTGAATGAGACTGCCTCACTGAACACAGGCTGAGGATCAAGATAGGAGAGAGGACATCAAGAGGAGTCAGTTGAGGATGGGGCAGCAGTGTGCTGCCAATTGTAACCAGGTCTACTGTGGAACAAGGCAGAGAATGCCTATTTAAAAAAAATGTTAAAAAATGCCTATTTTTTTGTTGATGACTGCTTGAAATCTTATGAAGGCTGACTGCCAGGTTTTGATGATCCTGAAAGCAGGTGGATCACAGTCCTTCTTGGCTATCCCAAGTTCAGGAAGAGATCTTCAAACAAGTGCTGTGAACAAGACTGACTAATTTCACATGCTCAAGGGTTCCAAACAAGGATGCTTGTTTCAAACACCTACTTAAGGCACAGATAAATAAGATCCCACAACTTTAGCAGTGGGATCATAAAATCAGTGCAGAAAGAGATCATTTGGCTCATCAAGTCTGCACTGACTCTCCAAAAATGCCTCTTACATAAGTCTACCCTCTAACCTATCCCCGTAACCTAGCGCATATGGCTAATCCACCTAAGCTAATCGACACATCTTTAGATATTAAGGGGCAATTTAACATGGCCAATCCACCTAATCTGCCCAATTTTGGAAATTGAAGTACCTGGAAGAAACCAACGCAGACTCACAAAGAATGTGCAAACTTCACACAGTCACCCATTGCAATACTGACTATCTCGCCGCTTAGTACATCATTCACCCATTTTACACATGAAAATGGTTGGAATGCATACCTCTCTGCATGAAAGTCTTGTGGAATATGTGCATTTTAAAAAAAATGGGAGATTAAAATGTTAATTTAATAATTTGTCAATTGAGACACCCCCCTATATTGAAATGTGAAATATAAAATCTGAAATTCCTTCAGTAGGGCACCCAGACATGTTGAATTAGCTGGCATATTACCTGGGGGATAGTTCTAATATTCTGCTGAAACCTAGTTGGGATTTAACTGCAGCTGTTCAGCAGGTTCATGGTTTGACACAGTTTGTCATGTTAAAGCAGAGCACCAGTTCCTAGCACTGCACAATTGGTCCTAAATTTTAGTGATCAGATTCTTGGCACTGATCCTTTGATTCACAACAACAAGGGATAACTGATCACATATTTCAAGGCAATGATCTGGGCACCCATCCAGATTGATCATAATGCTGGCACAAGCATTGTATTCCACATAATTAATGAGCTTACTGCGGACAGCAGAGATGAGATATACAATAGCTGAAAATATTCTCTCTTCCATTTTCCTGACAGATAACAGTCTACAAATGACTACTTCATCACAAGGAACCTTAAATTGGACTATGATTAATAACATCAAACTGCTAACTATTCAAGTTTAAAACCACTAATAGTTTCAGATAATAAGCAAAGAATAAGACATTTCCAAGCAAAAGTGATGTTTTCCATTGAAATAGTCCACTTCAATAACATAATTTAGCTTCAGTTCCTCACCAATCTATCTGTTGCAGATGCAGCTGTCCACAATAGTATGGGGCAGAGTGATCTGCACATAGCCCTGGTAGATACAATATCCCATATTCACATTGAACATATGCTCCATCATGATGCATTGCACCACCAGCATGCTAAATGAGATAGTTTAGCAGCTTAAAACTGGGCCCTCATGAAGAATTGGGAGCCATCAACAGCTACAGAATTATACTCAATCACCATTTGCAGCCTTATGGCTTGATATATCTCTCATTCTACCATTAACATCCAGTCAAATGATCAATCCAGCCTCAGCAAGGTATGTAGGAGAACATGCAAGAAGCAGCACCAAGCATATGTAAAAATGAGGTGCCAATTTGGTAAAGCTGCAATACAGGATTATATGAATTGTTATCACTGGATGCAGCACAGAAGCAGAGTTGCATAATCCCACAACCAATGGGCCACATTAAAGATCTGAAATCCTGCTACGTCAGCAAATAACTTAAAGGAGCAACTGGCTCTAAAAATATCCTCGGTAATGGGGAAAACCCAGCAGATCAGCACAAAAGACAAGGCTGAATCATTTGCAACTGTCTTCAGCCATACAAGAGACAAGTGGCCCAATTATCCTGAACTGCTTCAACGATCTTCTCTCCAACATTAGGTCAGAAGTGTCTTTTTTGCCGATTGCAGTGCCATTCACTACTCTTCAGAAAATGATCCAGTCCGTACTCACATACAGAGAGACTTGGATGATATTCAGACTTGGGCTAACACATTGCAAGTAACATCTCCAAGAAGAGAGGTTCTAATAATCTCCCTGTTATTGATATCTAAAGATTATTCTAACAATATTGCCACTCCTTCACAATCATCATTGAACTACTGGAACTGTATACTGCAGAAGGAGGCCATTTTGCCCACTGAGCTTGAAAGAGCATCCCACCCCGCCCTACCCCATAAGCCATGGCCAATTCACTAACCCATACATCTTGGGACTGTGGGGGTAAGTTGGAGTACCCAGAGGAAACACACGCAAACATGGGGAGAACATGGTAACACATTGGTTAGCGCTACTGCCTCACAGCTCTAGGACCTGGGTTTGATTACTGGCTTTGATCACTGTCTGTGTGGAGTTTGCACATTCTCCCCATGTTTGCATGGGTTTTCTCTGGGTGCTCCATTTCCTCCCACAATCCAAAGATGTGCAGGTTAGGTTGATTGACCATGCCAAATTTCTCATAGTGTCCCTGGATGTAGAAGGGTAAATCTGAGGGTTTGTGGGGAAAGTGCTTGGGGTGGGATCGTTGTGATGCAGATTCGATGGGTCAAATGGTCTCCTTTTGCACTATAGGATTTTTATGAACATACAAACTCCACACAGATAGTTGGAATTGAATCCAGGTCCCTGGCGCTGCGAGGCAGCAGTACTAACCACTGTGCCACCATGGTGCCATTGAAATCCTGAAACTCCCTGCCTAAAAGCACCATGACATGGACAGCAACAGTGCAAAATGCAGCTTCTTCAGGGGAATTAGTGATGAACAATAAGTACTAGCTGCAATAGAAATGCCCACGTTCCCTGATTGATAACAAAAAGAAGTTAGCTTAGAATCTGTTGCACATCAAACATTTCCCAGTCTAGATGAAAGATCATTGTTCTGAAACATTCAGTGTGATTTTACAACCTCATTCATCCTGAAACCGTAAAATCCCACTCAAGGTCAACGCACCTTCCCATCCTTAGCCCCTTGTCCGTTCTGATTTCCATGGCAGGCAGGCCGGTAAAATTCCGGCCATTAACTCTGTCCTTGTTCTTCTGTAAAAGTTCCCTGACGTGCCGAGTATTTTAAGTATCTCAAGTTCTGTTTTAGTCTTCATGGATCTGAGATCTTTTGCTTTTGTTAAATTTATTGCAACTTCCTTTAACTTTTGAATCAATTCTGTATTTCTACATTGTGTCTCGCATATTTGAAAAAGAGTAGAGTTAACAATGCTTAACTTCATCTTTACATTAATCAAAGAAACAAAATGATTGGATGAATGAATAAGAAAATATATAGTGGCATACATTTAAGCAAATATCATACTCATAGAACAGAGAACATAGAACATAGAACATTACAGCACAGAACAGGCCCTTCGGCCTTTGATGTTGTGCCGACCAATATAAAAAGCAATGACCCTCCAAACTAAACCATTCCCTTCTCTTCCATATACTTATCAACTACCCTCTTAAACGCCACCAAACTTGGCGCATCTACAACTGCTGCAGGCAGGGCATTCCACTCCCGAACCACCCTTTGGGTAAAGAACCTACCTCTGATATCCGTCCTATACTATCACCCCTTAATTTAAAGCTGTGTCCCCTCGTGCTAGCTTTCTCCATCCTAGGAAAAAGGCTATCACTGTCCACACTATCTAAACCTCTAATCATCTTATATGTTTCGATTAGGTCCCCTCTTAGCCGCCTCCTTTCTAACGAAAACAACCTCAAATCCCTCCGCCTCTCTTCATAAGACCTGCCCTCCATACCAGGCAACATCCTGGTAAACCTCCTCTGTACCCTCTCCAATGCTCCACATCTTTCTTATAATGCGGGGACCAGAACTGCACACAATACTCCAAGTGCGGCCGCACTAGAGTTTTGTACAGTTTGCAACATGACGTTGCGGCTCCGAAATTCAATCCCCCTACCAATAAAAGCTAAGACTCCATATGCCTTCTTAACAACCTTCTCGACTTGACTGCCTACTTCCAGGGATCTATGCACATACACACCAAGATCCCTCTGTTCATCAAGACTACTAAGAATCCTACCATTAGCCCTATACTCTACACATTTATTATTCCTGCCATAGTACATTACCTCACACTTTTCCACATTAAACTCCATTTGCCACCTCTCGGCCCAGCTCTGCAACTTGTCCAAGTCCCTCTGCAAACTACAACACCCCTCTTCACTATCTACCACTCCACCGACTTTAGTGTCATCTGCAAATTTACTAATCCATCCTTCAATACCCTCATCCAGATCTTTATAAAAATTACAAACAGCAGGGGCCCCAAAACAGACCCCTGAGGTACACCACTTGTCACCGAACTCCAAGATGAATATCTCCCATCAACCACCACCCTCTGTCTTCTATCTGCTAGCCAATTCCTAACACAATTAGCTAAATCACCCTCTATCCCATACATCTGCATTTTCTGCAGAAGTCTTCCATGGGCCACCTTATCAAACGCCTTACTAAAGTCCATATATACCACATCAACCACCTTACCCCCATCCACCTCTTTAGTCACTTTTTCAAAAACTCAATGAGGTTAGTAAGGCACGACCTACCCTTCACAAAACCATGCTGACTACCCCCAATCAATTCATTTCTCTCTAAATAACTATAAATCCTATCCCTAATTATTCTCTCCAATACTTTGCCCACAACAGAAGTAAGACTCACTGGCCTATAATTCCCTGGAAGGTCTCTCTTCCCCTTCTTGAACAATGGCACCACATTCGCCAGCCTCCAGTCCTCCGGAACCACACCCGTAACCAACGAGGACCTGAAGATCAGAGCCAGAGGCTCTGCAATCTCCTCTCTTGCCTCCCAGAGAATCCTAGGGTAAATCCCGTCCGGCCCAGGGGACTTATCCAACTTCAAGCCCTCGAGAATATCTAGCACATCCTCCCTATCTACTTCGATACCTTCCAGTTTGCTACCCTGTACCTCAGTGTTCTCCATAACTACATTTACATCCCCCTGCATGAATACCAAAGAGAAATATTTATTCAGTACCTCTCCAATCTCCTCAGGCTCCACGCACAACTTCCCACTGCTGTCTATGACTGGCCCCAATCTTGTCCTAACCAATCTTCTATTCTTAACATATCTAAAGAAAGCTTTAGGATTCTCCTTAATCCTATCAGCCAAATTCTTCTCGTGTCCTCTCTTAGCTCTCCTCAATTCACTCTTTAGCTCCCTCCTTGCTAATCTATAGCTATCCATCGCACTATCCATCGAGCCTTCAAGCCTCATCCTGACATAAGCCTCCTTTTCCCTTTTAACCAGCAAATCAACTTTTTTCGTACACCAAGGTTCCCTTACTCGACCACTTCCTCCTCGCCTGACAGGGACATACTTATCAAGGACTCGCAGCAGCTGCTCCTTGAATAAGCTCCACATTCCAGATGTTTCCAGTCCCTGTAGTTTCCTAGTCCAATCTATGCACCCTAATTCTCTCCTGATGGCCTCATAATTACCCTCCCCCCAGCTATAACTACTGCCCCCAGCTTCATGCCTATCCCTGTCCATCACTAAGGTGAACGTAACCGAATTGCGGTCACTATCACCAAAATGTTCACTAACGTCCAAGCCTAACACCTGGTCTGGCTCATTGCCCAGCCCCAAATCCAATGTAGCCTCACCTCTAGTTGGCCTATCTACATACTGAGTCAAAAAACCTTCCTGCACACTTTGTACAAAAACTAACCCCTCTAACGAGCTAGAGCTATAGCTATTCCAATCAATATTAGTAAAATTAAAGTCCCCCATAACAATTACCCTATTACTTTCACTCCTGACCAGAATTGACTTGGCAATCCTTTCCTCAACCTCTCTAGAACTTTTAGGAGGTCTATAAAAGACTCTCAACAGGGTGACCTCTCCTTTCCTGTTTCTAATCTCAGCCCATACTACCTCAGCAGACAAGTCCTCATCAAACTTCTTTTCTGTCACTGTGATACAGTCTTTGACTAATAATGCCACTCCTCCCCCCCTTCTACCTCCTTCTCTACTCCGACTAAAGCATTTGAACCCCGGAATCTGCAACAGAGAAAGTCCAGAGATATGCAGGTAAGATGGATTGGCCATGATAAATTGCCTCTAAGTATCCAAAGACACATATATTAGGTAGATTAGTGGAGTAAATAAATGGAATTATGGGAATAAAGCCTGGATAAGGTGTGCTGCCACAGTCGGTACATACTCGATGGGCCGAGTGGTTTCCTTCCGCACAGCAGGAATTCTATGATTCTATGACAGTGGTCTCTATGGTACCATATAGTCATAGAATCATAGAATCCCTGCAGTGCAGAAGGCAGCCATTCGGATCATCGAGCCTAAATGGACGATAATCCCAACCAGGTCCTATCCTGTTCACCTCACATATTTAACCAGCCAACCCCCTAATAGTAATGGGCAATTTAGCATATTCAGTTAATCTAATATCTTTGGACTGTGGGAGTAAAGCAGAGCACCTGGAGGAAACCCCCACAGATACCGAGAGAATGTCCAAACTTCACACAGTCACCCAAGGCTGGAATTGAATCCAGATCCCTGGCCCTGTAAGATAGCATTATTAAGCACTGTGGACCCTAGTTACTACTAAGGTGCAGTATCAACAACTGGGCTCTCATAGGCAGAAATTACAGCCGAAAGTGTTCCAGTGACCCAAACATGAAGGACAGCAACTTTTCTCCAATAGTTCCTCAGTCAGGTTGGGAAGGGTCTCTTTGGCATCATAGGGTTAAGAAAACCTTCCTAAAAGAAAGTTAACCTTTCTATAAGAAGTTCCATGGCTTGGGTAAGAAATGAATTTATACAATTACTGTGTTATGGTTTAAATCCATTACTACACTGGGTTCAGTTGCCTTTGCTGCTGCTTATCTCTGACTGGAGAAGTTTGGGTATACAGCCACTTTCACTGTCTCCGAGAAATGATCAAAAATCTGAAAAAAAGAACAGAAAATGCTGGAAATACTCGGCAAGTCTGGCAACACCTATAAGGAGAGAAATAGAGTTGGTGTTTCAGGTCAATGGCCTTCCAACATCTTTGGAATCCTTGGAGAGAAAATTAAAATAATAGGGACAGGAATTCCCTATGTCCTAATTAGTCTGGGAGCCTAAGAAATGCACCAATTGTAAAGAGAGGCATCTAGTGTCCAAGGAAAAGCCCAGGGTCATAAAAATGCAGTACCTGGCATCACAACTCTTTTCTCTGTGTTTTGTACTCAGGGAATAAGAGTTTACTGAGCACAATTGAAGAGATTCAGCACTTACACATCATTGTGAAACTGCTAAAGCTGTGAGTGGTGCTCAAATTTCAGAAGAACACATTGCAAGAATCAATAACTTATATTGGTTGTGCGAATTTTATATCAGTGGCTGTTAGCTAGAGAGATTTGCGAGCTGAAATATTATTTTGATCTCACAATCTGAAATTATAGCTACATGGAAGCCCATATTGACTCGTGGATATTAATGAAATAAACCCTGCCAAGATCTGCAGCATCAACATCTTCAGTCAATCCTGAATGTTGCTTTTAACTCCCTTTCAAAATATAGTTGAGAGCATTTATAAGATTGCCAGAGGGGGAGTATGTCTGCAATTGTGGTTTGTGGATCCTGTTAGTGGTTTACGCTGACAGATCTTTTATGTGTCCAAATTAGCACCATCATTTACATCAGTGCCAGTCCAGAGCTCAGGATTTGGTGATTTATGACTCTATACTGAACTCAGGCCAACTTCAGGCCAGATTTGATTTGTTTTTTTTTTCTGCTGTAGCAGTTATGATGTTTCAGATTGCCAGTAATCATCCATATAACAGGCAAACTTACCTTCAAAGTGCAGTGGCCTACGGAGAAGCACTAAATTGCTAAATTATATGGCCAACTGATGTGCTGCTCAATAAAAAATAAACCGTATAGCGAAGAACAAATTTGAACAACGCATCTAAAATTATTTGCTGTAAGTGGTAACACTGCAGCTAGTGACAGGATTGAATGGGTGAACCATGCAATCATCTGGAATGATGCCAACCAGCTCATCTAAAGTAGTTCATTCCAGAGCAACACAGAAATTCAATCCTCGAAATATGCCAAAGAATTACAAGGAGTGGATAAATCCAATGCTTACTAAGATAAGAAAAGGGTTATGAAATAACATTTCTTTCAAATTAAGGCATTTCATTTTTAAAAGTTGGTGGAGGGAGCAGGGATGGAGAGGTGTGCCATAGATCAACCTAGTAACATCAGGAACAAAAACTTAACAAGGAATGATATGGCATGATCTATCTAGCAACAGTGAAAAATGTGCCTAATGACAGCAATAGCCAGAATTCAAAGGGAGTGATGTGATGCAACCTTTCCCAGTAATGAGATTAACAGGCATCCATACAGTATCAGGCATAATTAGCCTTATCATCAGGAAACAGCTTACCAAGATGACTGAGAGATCAGTGGAGGTGTACAGTTGCCAATTTCAAGAGTCATGGAATGTGTCAGGGATCCAGCCAACTCAAATACACAGAAAATGGAATCAAAGAGAAACAAGATAGAATTACCATCATTTGCAGAAGCACTTAGGCTAATTTTACATCTAACATCGAAGAGTCTTTGCAATATCCAAAACTCGACTGGCCATTTTAATATCTCACAGCCAAGAGGCCATTTTAAAATCTAAGAAGTCTTAGAGCCGAGACAATGCAGAAGCCTTTGTAAAAGCAGTTTCAATATCTTCCATATCCATTACTTCCATAAGAGTCACTGTTTCTGCAGGTTAAGTACTTCGAATTTCTTAGCTTCCCAAGCTAAAGGGCAACATTGTCCATTTTCAACTGTAAACAATATTATCAAACTGTATATGAACACCTATCATGAAAATCTAATATCTGGAGAATCATTAAAAATAACAGGGGCGATTCTCCAGAAAAATTCTAAATGCTGAATTCACATAAAAACTGGAGTAACTCCCATTGGTATTTTTAGCAGGATTTTCAAAATGAATCTTCTACACTCTGAGCACTGCATGAGTGAAATTCATGTTGAAAATCCAAGGCCTATTCCCATATGAGAGACTGGTAGCATAACACTGAGTGGCTATTGTGCAATAGCCCTGCACTGTTGGTCTCCCAATTATTGGCCAGCCCAATCGCTGGTCAGCCCTACAGCCCCAAAACACTGGCCATGCGACCCGTTTTATGCCCAGATCACTGGCCTTCCGGATGTCTCTGGGCCACCCCCAATGCCCCCATTCCCAGCCCCCCACCTCGCCAGCCCTGATCTCCCTGTCTCTCTCCCAGGCAGTTTGACACTCCTCAATGCCCACCCCCACCAGTCCCGACACCACTCTGAGTACCTCCCACCCAGATGTCCAGCCTGGTCATCTCCTTCCCTCCCTCTGCCACTGATCCCGACTGCAAGGTGGAAGCAGGAACCCCCCAACACCCACTGATGGCCCCAGAAGCCCTGCATCTGTTCTTCTAGAGTCCATAACAATTCAATTGATTAATCAACCTCCACAATTGCTGCTTTTCTATGATAATGTAGCATGATTCATTGGAATGGGATAATACTCTCTTTTGTAGGACTGCTGATTTAAAGTTATTCAAAGCCTACTTACTTAATGTCTAAATCAATAAATTTAAAATCCCACAAACCTAACACTCAATCTGAAATTTCTCTTTAATGGTATTTTTTCAATATTCATTTATGCAATGTGGGAATCAATACCTTGGCCAGGATTGATTGCCCATCCTTAGTTGTCGTTCAGGAGGTGGTGGTGAGCTGCCTTTTCAAATCATTGCAGTCCCTGAGGTGTTGGTTAGGAATGGAGATTCAGGGCTTTTTCAAATAGAATCATGAAATTGCTACGTTGCAGAAGGAAGCCATTCAACCCATTGAGTCTGCTCTACCATAATCTTACCATTCCCACAACCCCACATATTAATCCTGCTGACACTAGGTTCCATATAGCATAGCCAATCAACGTAACCTATACATCTTTGGAGTGTGGAATTAAATCGGAGCACTCAGAGAAAACCCGCACAGATACAGGGTGAAAGTACAAACTCCATGCAGATAGTGACCTGAGGCCGGAATTGAATCCAGTGAAACTGAAGAAATGGCAATATATTTGCGATAAGAAGTCTCACAACACCAGGTTAAAATCCAACAGGTTTATTTGGTAGCAAAAACCATTACCTTTCAGAGCGCTCACTGCTCTCTTGTCAGATGAGTGAGACTTCTGTTCACAAACAGGATATGTAAAGACGCAAACTCACTTTACAAAATAATGGTTGGAATACAAGTCTTTACAGGTAATCAAATCTTAAAGTTAGAATCAATGTGAGTGAGGAGAGCATTAAGCACAGGTTGAAGAGATGTGTATTGTCTCCAGACAGGACAGTTAGTGAGATTTTGCAAACCCAAGCAAGTTGTGTGGATTACAGATAGTGTGATATGAACCCAAGATCCTGATTGAGACCGTCCTCATGTGTGCCAAACTTGGCTACGTGCCTCTGCTCAGTGATTCTAAGCTGTCGTGTGTCATCCAGGTCACCTTGGAGGACGCTTATCCGAAGATCAGAGGTCGAATGCCCACGACTGCTGAAGTCTTTCCCAATGGAATGAGAACACTCTTGCCTGGTGATTGTTAAGCAGTGTTCATTCATCCATTGTCATAGTATCTGCATGGTCTCCCCAATGTACCATGCCTTGGAACATACTTTCCTGCAGTGTATGGAATAGACATTGTTGACCCAGTTGCAAGAGTATATACTGTGTACCTGGTAAATGGTATTCTCACGTGAGATGATGGCATCTATATCAATGACCCAGCACGTCTTACAGAGGTTGCTGTGGCAGGATTGTGTGGTATCATTGTCACTGTTCTCCTGAAGACAGGGTAGTTTGCTGCAGACAATGGTCTATTTGAGATTATGCGGTTAGGCCATGCTAACAACCACACAACCTCAAACATACCGTTGTCCACAGCAAACTACCCAGCCTTCAGGAGAACAGTGACATCAACCCCAGAAAATCCTGCCACAGCAACCTCTGCAAGACGTGCCGGATCATCAATATAGATACCATCATCTCACATGAGAACACCATTCACCGGGTACACGGTTCATACTCTTGCAACTCCCCCAAAATTGTCTACCTGATACACTGCAGGAAAGGATGTCCCGAGGCATGGTACATTGGGTAGACCATGCAGACAATATGACAATGGATGAATGAATACCGCTCAACAATCACCAGGCAAGCGTGGTCTCTTCCTGTTGGAGAACACTTTAGCGGTCACGGACATTCAGCTTCTGATCTTCAGGTAAGCGTTCTCCAAAGCAGCCTTCATGACACATAACAGTGCAAAGTCGTTGAGCAGAGACATTTAGCCAAGATCCGCACACATGACGATGGCCTCAACTGGGATCTTGAGTTCATGTTATACTATTTGTAACACCCATGACTTCCCTGGGCTTGCAAAATCTCACTAACTGTCCTATCTGGAGTCAATATATATCTCTTTAACCTGAGTTTAATGCTCTCTCACTCACATTGTCTATACCTTTAAGACTTGATTACCTATAAAGACTCACATTCCAACCATTATTTTGTAAATTGACTTGTGCCTTTATATGCCCTACTTGTGAACAGAACTCTTAATCACCTGACAAAGGAGCAGGTGTGCTCCTAAAACTAGTGGCTTTTGCTACCAAATAGACCTGTTAGACTGTAACCTGGTGCTGTGAGACTTCTTACAGTGTTTATCCCAGTCTAATGCTGGCATCTCCACATCATGACATTTGCAGGTCATAATGGTGAGTGACTTGGAATGGAACTTCTAAGTGGTGGTGTTCCCAGGTTTCTCTTGCTCCTATCCTTCTAGATGGTGGTGGTTGTGAATTTAGAGGGTGTTATGTAAGGAATCTCAGTGAGTTCCTACAGTGCATCATCTCAATGGTACACATGGCTGTCACTTGATTGGAAGGGGAGGGCTTGAATGTTTGGGAAAGGGATAGCAATCAAGGAGGCTGCTTTGTCCCGGGTGGTGTCAGATTTCTTGAGTGTTGTTAGAACTGCACTCCTCCAGGCTAGTGGAGAGTATTAATAATGCTATTCTCATATTCTGCAATACTACCACATTAGAGATCATCTTCGTGCGCTAGAGACCTGGGTTCAATTCCTGGCTTAGGTCAATGTATGGGTGAAGTTTGCACAGTCTCCCTGTGTCTGCGTGGACTCCTCCAGGTGCTCTGGTTTCCTCCCACAGTCCAAAGATGTGTGGGTTAGGTGGATTGGCCATGTTAAATTGCCCTTTGGTTTCAGCAGGACTAGCTAGGTTGAATGCATGGGCTTATGGGGATGAGGCCATGGTGGGATTGTTGTCAGTGCAGACTTGATGGGCCAAATGGACTCCTTCTGCACTGTAGGATTCTATGTTTCTACGATACCTAATGTTTCCCTGCATGATGTCAGAGGCAGGTTCTTTACAAAGAGGGTGGTGAGGGCGTGGAATGCCCTTCCTGCAGCAGTTGTGGACTCGCCTACATTGGGGGCATTCAAATGGTCGGTGGATAGGCATATGGATGATATTGGAATAGTTTAGGTTAGAGGGTCCACTGCCCGGCGCAACATTGAGGGCCGAAGGGCCTGTACTGCGCTGTAATGTTCTATGTTTTATGATGTCAATAAAACATTATGGGATCTTCCTTCATTGCTGAAACAAAAGAGATGTTGTTGAAGATTTTTCCCTTGCGCTTATCAAGACAGATACATAAAATACTTATTTTAAAAGGAACAATAATTTATACTGCATGGGCAGAGAATTTTTTGCAGCTGGCAAGTGGATTTTGATTAATAGAGATATTCATTTGGAAAATGCACCAGGAAACAGTCAAGTACCAGGTTTTTGTTTAAATTCCAACTACCCTGTCCTTTCCAGGCATAAGAAACATGTTCACACATTTTCAACTCCCATGAATTCTTCGCTAAAAGAGCCAAACTGATTTTCAGATCCCACTGTAGGTGAGACCACTTTAAAATCTGTATCACCCAGTCTCTCTTCTAAACCCCAATGAATTAGATTTGCTTAAGCTTTATAAGTTTAAAGTTTATTTATTAATATCACAAGTAGGCTTACATTAACATTGCAATGAAATTACTATGAGAATCCCCTAGTCTCTACACTCTGGCACCTGTGTGGATACACTGAGGAAGAACTTAGCACGGCCAATGCACCTAACCAGCACATCTTTTGAATTGTGGGGGGGAAACCAGAGCACACGGAGGAAACTCACACAGATACGGGGAAAATGTGCAGAGTCCATACGAGACAGAAGTCCAAACTGGGGATCAAAGCTGGGAAATGAACCCAGGTCCCTGGCACTATGAGGCAGCAGTGCTAACCACTGTGCCACCCACTATAAGGACAAATCCACTATATGATGAGGCTGTTTATTCCCAATCCAGTACATTATAATAAACTGCAAATTCCTTTCAGCTAACTAATTTCTTTGGTTTTGCCTCTCTTGTTGATTTATCTCCAAGTTTATTAATAACTGCCAAAGCCTTACGGCCATGAGTGCTTTTGCTTCTCATTCTACCTCAAGGCTCTTCTATAGTCATTATCTCATGTGCAATCCAATCAAGTTGCAGTCTCTGCTTGCATGCTGATGCTAATTGGGACTCCTATTGCAAGGCCTCTCTGTAGTGTGATTATTGATTCTTTCTCCAGTATGTTAATAGTTTCTAACACAGGAACCACACTCGTATCCATTATTACAACTCACACTCTGCTTTCTTACTTTCCATTCTTTTACTCTATTCTGCCAGTACATGAACCTCACATCTTAGCCAAGGTCCTGATAATTTAACTAAATTTAAATTTACCAGTAGTTTTTTCTGCACTTCCCAATAGACTTTGGTCACCTAACAGAACAATCCAAATTGGCTAGGGAGACATTGACACCCATCGGTTTGATGTGATCAAGGAGACAATAAAGACCATTGGAAGTGGTTCACACATCGTGTAATAATCAAGATCAGAAGTTCCCAGTGTTTGACTAGACAAGGGGCAGGAAAACAATTCAAGCAAAGCTTTCTGTTCATGAGATCAATTGATATAATTTTTGGCTTATTTTCATCATTGAGGCATTTCAGGCAGAAAATGACATAATGAGAGCAGCCTAAAAGGAGAGGTTTGAAAGAGGCATTGAACAAAAGGAAGGAAAATAAGGCATAATAGTTTGACAAGACTGGTATATCAGATCATTATGCCATTTTCTCTCTCTTTCCCTTTATAACCAGGACCAAGGGAAGCCACATAGCCCAAGATATGGGTACAACTCACACAGAGTCACCTCACATCTCTCCACCAAACTGTAGATTATTGTGGAGGTTTAACAACTAGGAATTAGAGAACATGGAAGAGCTAAGTTCAGTGAAGTCCGAGGGAAAATAATCTGTTTTATTATTAGCAACAGATCTATGTTTAGCATCTTTTGTGCCATATTTAGATTTGCTGTACGTCACAAACATGCTCTTACTATTCAAAACTTGAAACCTGGGTTGATTGCATTATTCATCATCCATCAGCATGATTCAGAAGTGAAAGCTAGACCTTTAATTGTAAATGGGCGAACTTGGATGTGATCAGTAAGGCTAAAAGATCTTCACATGATTGGAAACACCTGAACAAAATACTTAGTTTTTGATTTTTAATGCGAGATCATACCTTATTTTCTCCATGGTAAGGACATATCCCTTGTCCGCACATCCACTTTGTTATTCCATAGTCATTTCACATGGACGCTGAAAATTTCATAAGGTAATTATATCCTGACAATTTACACATGTTTTCTGCCATTTTCCACAAAAGGCCATTGGGATTATAACCTCATGTTTGAAAACTGATGTTTCCTTTTGCTTCCAACATGTACTTTTAAGCAACTCCTTCTGCTACTATGCAATACTCCTGGAGAAATCTAAAGAAAGTCTTTACTTGAGATAGATTTATTCAGAGTGGAATTTTACAGTACATATCTCCTGACTCCATTTAACTCTTGTATCAGTAAGTGTCTCTTTACACTTGCTGATCCATCCATCCTGCCAGTGCCCTCAACCAGTATATATTTAATTTTCATTGATACAATTAACAAAGTGTTATGGCTAAGGAAAGTGAGGTCAGAGTGTGGTAGTGATGCACAGAATTAAAATGACAGATGATTGGAAGGATAGGCTCAATGTTTATAAGCTGAACAGAAGCATTCAGCAAAGTGCTATCATGCCCTTTGTCATTTAATTTCTCCTGCCTTCTACCTTATCACAAATCTCCCCTTCTGATTTTCTCTATCCCCCTCTCTCTGCATTTGTAAGTGCTTAAAACCAATCACATCTTTAACTTCTTCCAGTTATAATAATTAAGTTGGTTGATGCTTTTCTTTCCACAGAGATTGCCCGACATGTTGAGAATTCCCAGCATTTGAAGCCAGTATTCGATGCTCACTTTAAAAAAAAACACATGAAATTTTACCAATGAAAATATCTCAGCATTAAGCAGCTGAGACTAGCTAAAATATATAAGTCAAAGTTTGAATGGTGAGAAGATTAGTAACAGTTACTACTGCCCAAATTAAATTGATCTCAACATAGCACAAAGTGACATTCTGCAATTGCTGGAAGTCTGAAATTTAAACAGAATACTGGAAGTTCTCAGGTAGAATTGGTGTGGAGAAAAACAAGAGTGAACATTTCAGCTCTGTGATCTTAAATCAGAAATTCATGCCATCCTCCCTGCCTCACTTAAGAAAGATATTTTGGGTTTGCATTGTTTATGCTGTTTGATAGTTGCAATAACACCCATTAACTACTGTCTTTATTAGACTATAGAACTTCAGCCGCTCCATTTTTCTCATAGTTCATCCTCTTTACACCAGTAATTAGTCTTCTTCATCTTCCTTTTACTGTCTCTAATGGATATCTATGACTTGTGGAGCCTTATTTGTGCTTTGGAAAAGATCATTGTACGTTTTAAAGATTTATATTCCAGTTCTGTGTCTTTGTATCTCAATATTCTATCACATTTTTGATGGCTATATCACATGTTCTTACCATTGAAATTGATGAGAGTATGAATACTATTTTGGTATAACCAGTAGACAGTTTTAATGCCTTATCCATTCCTTGATAATGGAGAATAATGGATTTGTTTAATGTTGCTTATGTTCAAGACAATTAGTTTTAATTTCACAATAATGCTTTTAAGTATAATGCAGTCCACCAATTACTAAAGTCATTTGAGGAGTGACAGGAGAATTGAACTGAAAGTGTACTTCATTTCAGTGTATTTTGCTTCTTAATTCATGTCTTAACATAGGAAATAGATCCTGAGCTGAAAAGATTAAAAGCTGAACAACTTTGGTAGGAATTCAGATAAAGTTGTAAATAGGGTGTCTGTCAATCACCTACTCAAATAACAAAGCCACTACAAAAATTGCAAAAAAATTAATCCTAAATTGTAAACATACTTAAAATTGGAGAGGAAAGAATGACATTAAAAATATTAATTTTCTTCTTAATAATTTCATTTCATTTCTTCTTCTGAAGGTATTTATTCCTTGCTGAGGTAATATTCCATTCTAACAGATCCCTCTCTCGAAACACAATCAAATGACCTATGTATGTGTAAACCTCACCATATTACACGGAAGCAGAACCCAATTTCATTCTTCACTTTACCTTATATCCACACGTAGGAGCTAGATGACCAGGGCGGGGCCGTCGATGATATCCCACCCCTGAATCCAAGGGTGCTGAGGCGACTGTAATACTCTAATGGGTAAGCACCCTTCTTTAGTGACTCAAGACAATAGGATGAAACCTATTCAACTACTCACAGAACTAACTCACTGACCACTGCGTAGAAGGAGAGGGAGAGAGCCAGACACTGTTTCTGATCTACCAATCTGACTGCCCACACTTTCAATGCTATATGTACCGTTTCAGTTCCAAAATGGTATCCACACTGAATGTTTGGATGTTGGCTGTGCTGTGCGATTTTAAGAAGGTTATTAAGGTGAGCACCGGGGGTGTGCATTGGCAATTTTTGTTGAAGATGGACTGTAATGTTAGTCAGCATTCAACTCTGATTTGAATTTATTGGCACCATTTTTGATCTTGATGTTCCAGTAAATGTGCTTAATTAACCTTTTTTAGTTCAATGCATATTCAGTAATGGAATGATGCACGCTCATAGACTTCGTCAGAAACATAAAAGGCATTTAGTAACAAGGAAAAACTGTACAGAGATCAGCAGTCACTCCCAGCTGCCCTGAAGCATGTCTTCTTCAAACTGTCTTCTGCCAAAGAGAGGACTTCACCCTTGGGGGTGATTGCCCACTCTCGGCCCTAATTGGTCCTTCAAGACAAATGAGCCCCTTCTGTTGTGCTGCTCTTAAACTAGGACCATAACAGACTCAATGTTATCAAAAGTAATGAAGATAGTGTTGCAAAATTGATGATATGATAAGTTAGAGCTGAATCCTAAGGCACACCTTATTTTCCCTAGTCCATCCAATACTCCATGTACTTTATCAGATGGTTGAAGTTGAGCTTAGGAAATTGGGAGATTTGGGTTTATAAAACCCGTACAATTCTCTGAATGGCTGCACCCCTATACTCTATCCTCAATCTAGATTAACACTGCTATTTGTGATAGCATATGAAGTGTAACAGTACATTTTGCACTCTCTCCTTTCTTTCTCTATGAATGGTATGCTTTTACTGTATAGTGCACAAGAAACAATGTTTTTCACTGTATGTTAATACATGTGACAATAATAAATCAAATCAAAGATCATACTGTAAGCATATGTGCAGTTTATAAACTAACTGTAACTCAAAGAGTCAGATAGACTGACACCCTATTCCAAGAATTGAGGATCTCTACGCCACATTAACCGGGAGGCCAAAAGTGCAGCAAATTCGACCTCAGTCATGCCTATCAACGGTTAGATTTGGATGAAGATTCCCAGAAGTCAGTTGCCATTAACACTCACAAGAGACTATATCAGCGTACATGTTTACTTTTGGACACTCATCAGCCTATACTATTTTCCAGTAAATAATGGAAGGTTCATTACAAGGCATTCTTAATGCAATGGTTTATCTAGATGGCATCTTATTAAAGGATCCTCACCTGAGGAACGCAGATCAAAACTAGAAGAAATTTTGAGAAGATTTAAAGAAGTCAGTGTTCATTTGAAATTAGAGAAATGTAGTTTTGTGATAGGTGAAGTTACATATTTGGATTTGAAGAATGATGCTAAAGCTTATATTTGGAGGATAAAGCTGAAGCCATTAAAGAAGTTCCATGGCTGAAAAATGTAGTTGAATTAAAATTATTCCTTGGAAGATTTGCGGGTTAAGTTGATTGGCCATGCTAAATTGCCTTTTTGTGTCAACAAACTAGCAAGATAAATACATGGGGTTACAGAAATAGGGCCTGGGTGAGATTATTGTCAGTGCAGGCTCGATGGGCCAAATGGCCCCCTTCTGCACCGGAGGGATCCTGTGATTCTATGAATGTGAATTATTATGGTAGTCTCTTCTAAAATGTATTTACAATCTTAGCCTCACTTCTAGCTTTTAAAGAAGCATCAACATTGGAGATGAGGAGAGGAACAAAAAAAAGCATTTACAATATTAAATCAGGCATTGCAATTTCTTGTACACTTTGATCCAGCCAAGCCATTGGTAGTTATCTGTGATACCACATGAAATGCAAGCAGTTTTGTCCCACTGGATGGCTAATGGAGTAGAAAGACCAATTGAAAAGCATTTCCCAGATAGATAAAGAAAATTAATGTGCTGAAAAAATTTCATCTATATATACATGGAAGACATTTCACAATAGTATCAGATCACAAACCATTGTTAGGCTTATTCTGACAGGATGAAACAGTACCACTATTTGGTTCTACAACAGTATAGAGATGAGTCTGCCGTTAGCAGCTTGTAGTTATACATTTCAGCATCGATTAGGGTCATAAATATCAAACGCAGAAATGCTCAACCATTTACTTCACCATAAGAAATAGTGCTGGCAAAGTGCCTGATAGGGACTTTGCTGGTCTCAGCAAAACATATAAAAACTTGGACCGTAATAGACCCACGGCAGACTTTTTTCCATCCCTCCCTCCACGGGAGCTATAGTAGAGGGGGGCAGACTATGCAAAGAACCATTGACCTTGGGAAGGATTTTTCAGTCTTGAGGCAAGCAGAGCCAGAAGTCCCCCCTCCTCACCGCTCCCCCCTCCGCAAAGTATTATCAAAAGTTAAGAAGATTGTGATGCAAGGATGGCAATATTATAAATCAGAGCACAATGGCACAGTGGTTAGCACTGCTGCCTCACAGCTCCAAGGGTCTATATTCAATTCCTGGCTTGGGTCAATGTCTGTGTGGAATTTACATTTTCTTTGCATGTCTGCATGGGTTTCCTCTGGATGCTCCAGTTTCCTTCCACATCTGGGTTAGGTGCATTGACCATGCTAAATTGTCCCTTAGTGTCCTGAGATGTGTAGGTTAGAGAAATTAGCCGGGTAAGTGTGTGGAGTTGTGGGGATAGGGCCTGGGGTGGGATTATTGTTGGTGCAAACTCAATAGGCTGGTTGGCCTTCTGCTGTACTATAGTGTTTTTATGAAACCTTACCAGCAGGGAAGAACAGGGATAATATAGAGGACAGTGTGTTATTGTCAGCTGCTCTTGTTAGTATGTCATCCTGGGTGATGACTTTTATGATGGGAATTGTATGTTGCACACCCAGGGCAAAACAAAGTAAAAACACTTGCCCAAAGTTATGTTTGGTGGCCAAGCATTATTAAAGAAATCAAAAGAATGGTCAACCAGTGTCCTACTTGTGAAACCTAACTGGCATAGCCACCACCAACAAATATGCATGCTTTGGAATGGCTCAGTAGGCCATGGATACGATTACATCTAGACTTTTCACAGCCATTTTTGGGACATATGTTTCTCATTTTAGTTGATGTCCAAATAGTTACAGCAAGTTGAGATAGATTTTTGCTATCCATGGCATCCCAGAGGTCTTAGCATCAGACAATGGCACATCATTGACAGCAGAGAAATTCAGAAATTTGTCAAATCAAATAATGCTCACCATATTAAATCAACACTTTATCACCTGTTCTGCAATGGGTTAGCTGAATGAGCTATACAAATGTTCAAATCATTGCTGAAAAAATAAGCCTTTACCTCTACAAATGGCTAGTTTCTTGTTGCCATACAATACCATGCCAAATACAACCACAGGGGTTACACCTTTTATGGACAGAGTTGGATATGACATTTGCAAATCTAGCAGAGAAGGTGGAGGCTAGACAAGCCTCCCAGAAAGAAAACCATGACTCAAGAAAAAAGGACAAAATTTTCCAAATTGATAATTTGATTTTATTTGATTTGATTATGATTGTCACATGTATTAACATACAGTGAAAATTTTTGCTTCTCGCATGCTATATAGGCAAAGCATACCATTCATAGATAAAGAAACAAGAGTGCAGAATGTAGTGTTACAGTCTAAAGAAACATGTAGACCATTTGAGGAAGAAAGCCGGGCCTGATATAAGTGACCCTTGCAGTAGATTTGGGCTCATCAGTGATGGATCCCTGTTGTAAATGTGAAATTGGAGTGATCAACAGTTTCAGTAACTGAAGATACAGCAGCCACAGAGGAGAACCTCAACCCTGGATTAATAAGTTTATCTTTCACAACCATCTGACAGATGCATCATTTCTTAATGAATGTATCACAGAATTGAGGCATTCTACCAAGGTCCGCAAGTTCCCAGACTGGCTGAACTAGTGGTGCTTTTCCTTGGGTATGTCTTGCTGCACCTAACATTCCTATGTTTTATGGTGTTCCTTTTGTTTAATTCATAGATGAACTCAGGAGTTAGAGGCGAAGGAGTATGCTAGCATGGCCCCTTTAAGGGGGCAATCCCGGAGAGCAACATAATTGGGTCGGATCCTTTGGAGTATTAGCATTGGGAGCCAGGCCATCCGCGTACAAGGATGTACATCCTGGGTCGGGGAGGAACCTCAGTTAGAGCCAGGAAGGAGAAGAGAGTAAATGTGCATTCAGTTCTGTCAGACACTTGTTTGTATATGTCTATTACCGTTGGTAACCTTATTGAAATTTATTGAGGCTTGGGTAGAGTGGATGGGGAGAGGATATTTCTACTAATAGGAAAAACTAGATCCTGAGGGCACAACATCACGCTAAAGGAACGATCCTTTAAAACAGAGATGAGGAGGAACTTCTTCAGCCACAGAGTGGTGAATCTATGGAACTCTTAGCTGCAGAAGGTTGTGGCAACCAAGTCATTGAGTATCTTTAAGAAAGAGGTAGATAGGCTCTTGATTAGTAAGAGGATCAGAGATTATGGGGAAAAGGCAAGAGAATGGGGATGAGAAAAATATCAGCCATGATTGAATCTGGAGCAGACTCGATGGGCTGAGTAGCCTAATTCTGCTACAATATCTTACCTTCTGATGATCTTAACGAACTCTTTATAACTTGGAGACACAAGTCACTTTCAAAGAAATTAGAAGCATACAAAATGATAAGCCTTTTTCTGCATTTCATGTTGCAGATTTATAGAACCTTAGGCCACACTTGGAATATAGGGCTCAATTCTAGATGCCACACTACCAGAAGGATATGGAGGCTTTGGAGAGGGTATAGAAAAGATTTACTAGGATGTTGCCTGGTATGAAGGGCATTAGCTAAGAGGAGAGGTTGGAGAAACATGGTTTCTTCTCATCAGAATGATGGAGGTTGAAGGGTGATCTGATAGAAGTCTACAAGGTTATGAGGAGCATGGACACAGTGGCTAGTCAGAACATAGAACATTACAGCGTAGAACAGGCCCTTCGGCCCTCGATGTTGCGCCAACCAATTAAGAAAAAGCAATGACCCTCTAACCTAAACCATTCCCTTTCTCCCAGGCTAAAAGAGCCAATTACTAGGAGACACAGGTTTAAGGCGTGAGGGAGAAGGTTTAAAGGAGATGTACAAGGCAAGTTTTCTTTTTACATAGAGGGCGGTGAGTGCCTGGAACTTGCTTCCGGAGAAGGTAGTGGAAGTTGATATGATAATGACTTTTAAGGGCGTCTTGACAAATACACGAATAGGATGGGAGTAGAGGGATATGGTCCCCGGAAGGGTAAGACGTTTCAGTTCAGTCAGGCAGCATGTTCTGTACAGGCTTGGAGGGCTGAAGGTTCCTGTGCATAATTTTCTTCATTCTTTGTGCTTTGTTCTGTACACTGCCCAAACAATGTTTTTAACTGAGCCATCTGAAGCAGATATCACATCTGATCTTGCCTTCTAGAAAGCTCCTTCCCTGGCTGCAGGCTCATACCTAGTTCCTCACCAACTGTGGATCCCAACAAAAAGCAAGCCTCAAAACTGCATGCAGTGTTAATATCTGAGCCCTTAGTTGTGAGTCAAAGGGCAAGTGATAGTACTCTTCATCAGTCACCTTTCCCTCTTGCACATTATTCTCATGTAACACATACCCAGGCACGATAACCTGAGAATATCAGAAAGGAGAAAGCCATAGAGGTAGGATTGTAGTGAAGAGGCTGAGGGGTATCACTTACACAATTTGCAAAATACAGCCCACCCTTCAATCAGCTTACTGGCTTTAAGTAGAGCAGGCTAAACTACCAGGATTTTGCGCTGCTACTCAGGATGTGCAGCCAACCCACAGCACAATCAGTGCTGGCTGCACACTGCAATTGCGTAAGTAAGTAGCAACACAAAATTTGTTTGCTGTCTATATTGGAAGCACTGACCCAAATTAACCAAGCATCATGATCCCTAAGCACACTTTCAGAGACCTTATTGAATTTTGTGGACCGGAGATAGCAGGCTGACGTCTGAAAGTACTACCTTTAAAAAGAGACAAATTCATTTTTAAAAATGCATTCTTAATTACACTGTTTTGGCTGTTAATTTTACATTGGTGGCCCTTCATTTGATTTCTATGAGAATTGGGAATCCTGGAAACTTAATTGCCCACAGCTCCGTTTTGCAGGTGACATGTGCAACATGACATGTGCACTCTCTGTCCTTGCTGCATGCCATATATGTCTGCAGTCACCTACTTCTGATGAGAGGTCATTGACTTGAAACATCCAATCTGATTCTCTCCCCAGTTTCGGCCTGACCTATTGAATGTTCCCTGCATTTTCTGTTCTTTTAATAAAAAAAAGGTCATAGTTCAGCTTTGTTTTAAATTTGATGGATTAAAACCACTTCAGATTGACTGTTGAATTACCAAACTGAGGTCACTCTCCATTTTCGTATTACGCAGTATGAGGGCACTTTATAAGTCTTCACTTTCATTTTAATATATTTTTAATAACAAAGAAGCATCTTTGTGATTAGAAAATAAAAGCTGCAACCTGTAGATAAGAATTTAAATGCAAATTACTACTAGTGGATGACAGCAGAATTTCGAATACCTGATCCACCAGAAAAAAGGACGTCACTGTGAAGTCTTTTCCCAAGGTGTCAGGGGAAATTTCAGTTAGGGTAGCTGATGAAAACAAACTAACACACATAATGCAGTGGCCTACATTTTTGCCTACATTCGGAATGACTCCTCATTACCTTTAGGTTCCCTATACATTGTTGGATAATATGTAATCTCAGAGTCTTTTATAGTGAGGGATATTTTTCTCTTGTACAAATCATTGCTTTGCTTGTACCTTTGAAAGCAATAAAAGTTGAGTAATAATAGTTCATAGAATTCTACAATACAGAAGGAGGCCATTCAGCCCATCAGGTCTGCACCAACCACAGTTGCATTAAACCTCTGATTTTGAGATGCTTTATGTCCTAGCTGGCTCAAGAAAAAAATCACTACAAATAGTTTTCAATCTGAAGATACCCTGGAATTGTTGTCTTCCTTTCACCAGTATTTTGGTTTAATAACTTGTAAAAAGAAATTATATTTATAAATCCAAGTTGATTTATATTATTCAGTAAAATTTGTTTTAGGATGCGGAGAATTCTATAAAAATATTTCCCCATCTTCGCTATCATGTTGAGGGGTTTGCAGGTTTTCTCTTTAAATCACTGTAGTCCCAGCTCTGATTTGAGCTCCGCCAATGTTCTTTGCTGGAGGAATCATCAATTGTCTTTAAAAAAAAAAAAGTCTATTGTCATATTATTCCAAAATGATTTAAGAACTCTTTTGATATGTGCAGGTATACAGATACATCGAGAGTACCACATCACTTACTACTGTATTACAGTTAGGGTACCTTGCAACAAGTATCAGTCCACAACACATGCTGTCATCTGGGAAATATATTGGATTAAATTCCAGCATTTGAATCTAGAAGTATAATTATTTTGCACTTCTGGGAGCCACAAGACATAAAGGAGGGAATGGTCAGATCCTTCAAGATTGTGACTTCACGGTCAAAAGATCAGGATGATCTGAACATCAGTACACAGAATGAGCTGACATTTTATAACATGAACATTAAAGAACATACTGGTGCAGTTGTTCCACTTCCTTTTTCACCCTCCAGGTTATACGACCACAGATGTGGGGACAACATAAATTCTATACAAAGATAGATACTGGTTTATGTATAACCACCCTTCCATTTCATGCACTGAATTGTACGTTCTCAAGTGATGATCCAGCAGCCACTGCCAAACTTACTGAGTGCAATGGGTTGGAGATTCTGTCCCTGGGATCCATTACACTTGAGTGTCATTGCAGCATCTCATTCTGGTTATCCTTAATATTTTACGTAGTAGAGGCCAGTGAAGCATTTGTTTTTGGCTATCATTCATGGTATCGTCTAGGCAATGATGAAGACCACAAATCACACGGCCCATCCTTGGAAACTGTGATAACCCCAAGATTTGCATGGAGAATCATTGATTGGCCTCCCCATAGGACATGTTGAATACAAGCTCCCTGGAGATTGGTAATTAACTTGTTAGGTTGTATACCAAACCTTGTCTAAAGCAGGCCCCTGAGTGGGTTCATTGTTACATTCTCCTGGTAGGGATTTTTATGTGTTCACCACAGGTTTGTGGTTTTGCATTATTTTATTTTGTGCAATAAAGCATTTTTCCTTTACTGCCAACTCCTGGAGCTATTATAGAAACCGCATATTTCCATCTGGAAAAGACCACTTACTTCTGCAACACAGGCTATTTACCAACAGGCTACATGACACAGTTTGAAGCTACTAGCTATACTTATTACAAACTTACAAACTTCAGCTTCTTATGGAACCTCTGCAAGGTTAGAATTCAGCGGACAAGTGTGAACAACCATTCCCATTGCTGGGAGTATGATCTCAGGAGTATGAGGCATCTTAATTGAAAAACAGGGGAAACTGAGAGATGCCCACGACCATGCATATGGACAATTAATTACCAATTACCAGCAGGACAAAATGTTTGAATAAAATCATCAACAAAGAGCACACAGAATCCACAGAAGTCACCCAGTTCTTTGCCAAGAGCTGACTTTGTGCCAAGTGTGAATTCCAAGAAGTGTTCGATAAAATAGAAGTCAAATCATGCCAATAACCAGAAACCAGCAACATCTAGTAATGCTATTGTTAGTGGAACATGGCCCATAACACAACAACAACCAGCACAGCATCATGAGATCATGTGGCGATCTCAAACCAAGTTCACTGTACCTAAATCTAGGTGTATAAGTAAACTGCCTGCACGCTTCCAAAACTTACAAATTCATTATTTTGTGTAATATATATTGAAAAGCAAATAATTTTTATTTTGATACAAACGGGATCACTTCTGACTTTTAGGGATAAAACTTAATTTTTAAGAAAGGGTGATGTTGTGATTAATCCTTAAGAATGTATTTAAAATTACTATCCATCATTATCCACCATGTGATGTATACTTCCATAAACTCTGCAGACAGATCAAATGTGTTCTACATAGCCTCCATTTACCAATACATATTAACTGCAAATAAATATTTTATTGCACTACCCATCCTAACTGTATGATTGATAAGTTTCCTCTGAATAGAAATTTGAAATGATATTGGCCTATTTAATTCAGAATCACAAGGTTATGTCTTCATATCCCATTCTAAAGACTTGAGCTCAGAACCTTCCATTACAATCTTCCTTCCATGTTTTTTTGGTCCACTCCTCAATCAGCCTCAACACTTCCATTCCTTCCAAGAGCACAGGCTAACATTGCCAGGGTGCCCATGCTCGGGGGTGCCACCACCCCCGTCCCCTTGGGGGTTCTGATTGTCTGCCTTCATTCCAGCAAGGTCTTTGGTTAGTTCCCCGAACATGAGGAGCTTGTCCAAACCCTGCTGGAATTAAGTACTCCTGGCAAGATGGGAGATTCAAGCAGGACTGAAATGTTCCCAATAATTAGATTTAAACGACATTTAAAACACATTTTTAAAAATTAAAATTACTTACCTACCTTCTTGCCAGTTTCCAGCGCTGTCTGACCAGCGATTGTTTGCTGACTCTGGGAGATGTGCATGAATTCCTGGCATATGCGCAAACCCCAGAACAAGGCCAGCAGTGAGCAACTCCCACCAAAAAGGTTGCAAATCGCGATGGGAGAATTGCAGCCCACATTTCCACAAACCCCTGTAGGATGTTTTTGAGAATAGTCTGCTAATAATTAAATGCAATAATTATTGAAGGATCCTTCCTTAAATAAGAGATTGGGAATACATGAGCAGGAATCAAATTAAAGCTCCACAATATACAGAGTTCCCAGTTTTAAATTCAGTCTCAATAATAAATTGATAAGGTAATAAATATTCTTTACAGAGCTTTTGAATCCAGACTTGCATAATGTCATCTTTGTGATGCATTTTGTGATTTCCTGACTCACACAAGTGAGAATAAACTATTATAAGTGCAGAGATAATGAGCAAAAAGCCATATTGTTAATATAAATTGGGTGAGGTGTCAGTTGTCACACTTCCGCAAACAGCTCACCTGTTTGAAACAGGGAATTATTGGGCTGTTTGCTTTGCCAGCAGTGGCCTGATGGTAAATTCTAGAAGTGTGGAATGAGAAAGATTGTCATTATACTGTGGAGTCACTCCTTGCCCACAGGGCTCAAAAAACATTTCACAAAATACGTATATTTTTTAACATTTCATTGATGATCCCCCCCTTTGACTGCGTTATCCACCGAAACATTTGAAGCAGAACAGATCTAGAACCATAGAAAATTACAGCTCAGAAACAGGCCTTTTGGCCCTTCTTGTCTGTGCCAAACCATTTTTTACCTAGTCACACTGACCTACACTTGGACCATATCTGTCCACACCCCTCTCATCCATTACCCATCCCAGTTCCTCTTAAATGTTGAAAGTGACCCTGCATTTACCACTTTATCTGGCAGCTCATTTATACTCCCACCACTCTCTTTGTGAAGAATCCCCCCCTAAGGTTCCCTTCAAACTTTTCTCCTTTCACCCTTAACACCTACCCTCTGTTTTTTTTTCCCCTCTCCTCTAGCCTCAGTGGAAAAAGCCTGCTTGCATTCGCTCGACCTATACCCATCAAAATCTTACACATCTCTATCAAATCTCCCCTCATTCTTCTACACTCCAGGGAAATAAAGTCCTGACCTATTCAATCTCTCTGTAATTCAGCTTCTCAAGTCCCGGAAATATCCTTATGAATCTCAAATCCCGGCAACATCCTTGTAAAGAAAAATTTTTATTTCAGGTAACCTGAGGCACACCATTGATTCTGAAATTGTATCTGGTAGCACCCATTTAACACACTGAGAATGAGGGCAATAAGTCTCAATTTCAACCATGATGTGTTGGAGTGGGACGGGATTTCCCAGTCACGCTCATCATGAAACTGGAAATTCTGCCCGAGGTTAATGGACCTTTCATGATACCCTCTCATCTACAATGATATCTGTGGTGGTGGAATTAGAAAATTTGCCCCAAAATCTTCGTAAAAAAAATTGTTTGGTGTCTAATAAGTTGAAGGAAGAAGGACAAAAGCCTACAGATGTCTGATGAGGACATCTCTATGAACAATGTGGTGGTATACTTTGAAACATGCGAGGGTGTAAATTGTTGAGGCGGGTACTTAGTTCTAATTCAAGGTACAATTACAGCATAACATAAAAGGGACATAACTGATAAAAGGCTAGAAATAGAATCCACGTGGACTGAAATTTAACTTAAGGACAGGTATGCTATGGACCACCCAGGAGAGGAATGGGAGTGGGGATGAAATATGTTAAATGATTATAGCGCATTGAGTAACTATCATGGGAGTTTTAAATACCACAAATAAACTGACAATAAGAGGCCTTGAAGTGGATAAAAGGGTTTTTACAAATTGTTCAGGATGCTTCCTTATGCAACAGCTTAAAAGCCTACAAGGGAAGCAGACCTTTTGGATATATTAGTCGATAATTAGTCAGAGCATTTAAGAGAAGTAATTCAAGGAGAATGGCTGGGTAATGGTGATCAAACATTAGGGCCCATAACTCCTGATAGTAACTAAGTCAGATTGTCATTCCACTTGCAATTACTTACTTTGAAATCCAGACGCTCATATCTTACCCAATTTTCTGATTCAGGCCTGGTGATACTGGGGTAGAACAGTAGGTACCCAAGAACTACAGTTGAGGACAACTCAGTTGAAGATAAGTAGAACATAGAACAGTACTGCACAGTATAGGCCTTTTGGCCCTCAATGGCCGAGCTATGTCCGAACCCAAGATCAAGCTATCCCACTCCCTATTATTCTGGTAAGCCATGCCCATCTCCCCCTTCCCCTTCTCAAAGTATTAGCTGCCATAAGGAAGGTAAGTTTAATTGTCCAGCCACTGAGGAGCGAAGAACGAGGAAGATTTGAGGACGGGCAGGGTTGGGCACTCTGGGAAGTGGGATTTGGGGGAGTGGGGGTGTTATATGGGTTAGGTGGTCCAGGGTAAGAGGACAACTGGCGTTACCTTCCATCAGATATGCCACCCTGGAATCTTGAAATTATGAACCTTTAAGTTTTAAGGTCAGAGGTATAACAAAGGTCAAAGAGAGATAATTTCTGGGGTGGAACTGGGGATAATATATTCATTTTAAAACACTGACAATTATTTGGAACAGTGATGGAAATTATTTAAAATATTGGTCAGTGGAGTCTATGAGAAATATATCTTGCTGTCCAGCATAATGATACAACATGGATGAAAACAAGAAACAGAGGAAAAATGAAATCAAAGGAAAAGGCATATGGTCAGGAGAGAATGACAAAGGAAAATATAAAATAGTGAGGAAAGAAGTTTAAAAAATACAGTTAAAAAGACAAAGAGAAATCACACAATGAAGTTATCAAGGAATATAATAAAACATTCAAATAATAAAAGAGAAAGCAAAATAGGGAGAGGGTCATTAAGAGATCCACACATGAAATTTACAGGCAATGACAGTGAAATAGCAGAAATATTAAGTAGTTAGCTTGCAATTAAGTAATTACATTCACCGACATGGTAGACATGACTTTGAGAAAAGAACTCCAAAAATATATAAAGAAACTTACAACAGAATTCAGGGAGATAATTATCAAACTAAGCAAACGTGGAGAGCTAAAAACTCTGATCTAATGAATTACTTTGTGCATATCCAGAGAAGTTCGGAAATAAATGGCTCTTGAGCTTTGTCAGATTGTGGAGCATGCAGCAAATCACCAGAAATCTGAAGATTCTCTCTACTGTGTATTGCAGGACAACTCCAGGCCAGTGAAGACATCTGAACCTCTTGTGGCTGACTGGCTGTCTTCCATATGAGTATTCATCTAGTGCGGGGGGAGTGATTCTCCCACTCTGCTGTGCTGGGAGACATCAGCTGTTTCGGGGACTTCTTGCTGGCATCACAGCCTCTACTAGTCTCCAAGACTAAGATTTCCAGCGTAATTGGCTCCAGACCAGAAACCGGCGCAGAACTGATTACAATATGGAACTCAGCAATTGCAACTGATAAACAGACCTTTTCTCTCAGCCTGTGAGTGTCTCTCTCACCACCAGGAGTGGTTTACTCCGGTGCAATTTGCTGCTGCTCCCTACTAACAGGGAACAGGCGGTCCA
This sequence comes from Sphyrna mokarran, assembly GCA_024679065.1. Lineage (NCBI taxonomy): Eukaryota > Metazoa > Chordata > Chondrichthyes > Carcharhiniformes > Carcharhinidae > Sphyrna > Sphyrna mokarran. Next base: position 43,927,717 of record JAGIQG010000015.1, read on the forward strand.
CCCCGCTGGAAAGAAGAGAAATCTTTGAGACCTTCCAGGAGTTGGGGGTAAGGAGGGTATCCCCAAGATGCAAACTGGCACTGCCCAAGCACCCACTGGGCATCGAGCAGTGCTAAGAGGGCAGGGCCAGAGGGGGTGAGGCTTAACTAAAGGGCAGGTCTTATGGGAGCGATCGGTGGGATGGGTATATCTGCTGCCTCTCTGCTCTTGGAATGACTGAGGCTGAGAGGGAGGAGTTGATCAAGGCTGGCCATCCAAGTGAAGTGGGGGGGGGGGGTAGTCGGGGCTGCCAGGGAGGGTGTGGTCGTCACAGGTTGGGGAGTGGGGTGGCAGGAGGAATGTCTGGTGGGGACATTGGGGCTGGCCAAGTTGATGGTCAGGGAGATCAGGGTTGTGGGAGGGGGACATAGGGGCTGGCCTGAGTAGGTCCAGTTGGCCAGCATGGAGAGTGGGCTCAGGAAGACCAGCGATGAGGAGTTGCAGCAATTCTCCCAAAACAATTCTAAATCCCCAACATGCAGAAAATGGGAGTAAATCCCGCTGGATTTTTTTTAGCATGACTTCCAGGATGAATTTCCGACACTCTGTGCACAGCAATCTGGAGACCAATGGGGGAATGAGGAGACAGGTCAGCAATTCTGTGGGAGGTCCATGGGGAGAGAGGCTAGCAATGTATCTGTGGGGTTGGCATGGGTACAGAGGTCAGCAATGAGGCCAGCAATGTCTGTGGGGGTTCGAGAGCAGTGATCTCAGCGCTGGGAGTTCTTTTTAGCGATCTTCCAAAGATGTGTGCTTATGCAAGTTCCTGCTCATTGTATCGATTTCAGCCTCTACAGTGGGCATAGGCCCCATCTCTCGAGCTTTTAATGAGAAGCATGCAGGTAGCCTCTGCATTGCATGGAGTGTGGGAGATTCTTGTCTGAAGTCCCATTGAAAAAAAAATAAGGATTTACTTTAGTTTTCATGCAAATTCAACACTTAGAACTTATTTTGGGAAAAGCATGGCCATAATTTCTAAACATTTCCCATCAACAACTTGTTATATTTTTCAAATGATATAAGCACCATTTGCTCATGAGAAATTGTGCAAAAACATTCTGGGTGCATTCATTTAAATAGAGCACATGAGAAAATTTATACAAAGGTAGACAGTTTGAAGGTATGTTCAGCATAGTTGTGTATGTGTTCTGCTAAACAGCACAAATGAAACCAAGACAGAATCACATGACACACTTCCCTTCCAGTGATATCATTCTTCTATTCTTTAAAGGCATAGTCCAATAAAACTGATGACCTTGTGGTTGCTGGTCTTATCCTTGCACCCTAATTCCATAAGAGTGCAACATTTACAGTTCCCTGAACCATTCCCACATATCATAAAGATCAGAGAATAGCAGCTAATATGATTGAAATTTCAACCCTCAGCATTGTCCCTTGAGTCTACTTAACTTTTGAGATCAGATAAAATCAGGTGTTCTCAGACTGATTTGGCTGTAAGCTCTTTCCCTGTCCCAGAAGCAGAAAGTAATTACGCCTTCTTACATTCCTGTGACTCATGATCATCACGCTAATTGGCCAGCAGAAGTTAACTCTGAGCAACATTAGCTCCCCACAGTCTCAAAATCAATGAATGGGATGAATACTTAGGGTGCAGATTTTAAGTTGGTTGCTCAAGATTAAGAGAAATTGAGTTTGCTTTTCTGCTGGGATCCCAAAGCCTGCCAGTCAGAATCATAGCCCCTAAAGCAGATGTAACCATCCAGTTAATTGTGGCCATTTAGGATGATAGAACATTTAGCCCTCCTGTCAGAGTCTTTTGTGATAGAGAGTCTAAAGGTGGAGAGAAGCAGATGGAAGGTTAAAGGAAAGTGTAAGTGGGTGAAAACATAGGGTTAGAAACGCCCTCATCACTTATTGCTTCACGAAGGAAGATTAGCGCGCTGTCCGACAGTGTGACCCTCCAGGATGTCTGCAATCAGAGGATGAAGTTGATCGAGCTGCTGAACATCAGGTGCTGGGAAGTCCTTGAGTGCCTGCAACCCAATCATTGCAGAAGGATAGTAATGACTTGCAGTCAGGAATGGTCCATGGTGCTCTGCAGTTATGCTTATGTCTGACTCCTGTTTGTCTACTGCCAGCACGTTAACTCTCCACCTCATGTTTGAGTGAGGTTTCTTCCTACATTCCTTCGTCCCTTAGCTCTAAAGGAGAATTAAAGATGAAGGTCGTCGAAACATGCCTGAGTCCTATCACTGCATTTGAAACATTAGAGAGGGCCTAACCATTTGAAGAGCAAGTGAGAACGATTGTGTCTCAACAGGCCATTCCATTGTGAGATGAGTTATAAATTCTGAGATATTAAAGTAGTGAGCAACAATATTATTTAGTTTACTGCCGTATCCAAATGTTACAAGTGACAATGCCCCCAACTAGTAGTGCTTAGCTTCACCAGTTCCCAGGCTGTGCCCCTATAATTCCTTGTATACCCACCCACCCCCCCAGAATGAATACGTGTGTTCCCAAGCGGCGGTACATTAGATGTAGAGAGAGCCTGCTGCCTTCCATGCCCTATAGCCTGAATTGCCATTGGTGGATGTCCTCTGGAGAAACTGGGACCTACATAGCCCCAGCCTATTTTTGTTGTGGTGCTGGTGTTGTTGTGTCACCCTATTTCCATCCACTGTGCCTCAGCCGCACTGGCCTCAGGAAGGGGAATGTTCCGATTGGCTAGTCACTCCCAGAGTCTCCTTGATGGAAGGCCTCAGGCTATACTCCAGCACATCCTCCTTCCTCCCAGTGCTTGTGGGCCCCTGGGTTACTTCATGGGATGGAGGGAAAGCTGGAGTGAGTTCCAGAGATGTCAATGTCACCCGGCACTGCCAATACTGGAAGCCCGCTAGTCTTTGAACCATGCAGTTGAAGGCTTCACCTATGGTGCTTAGGGATTTAGCTATTCTTTGTGGTTTTCCTGTCATAGATCTGACCTCTTGCCCCGGGCTTCCAACTGCAGACACGGACCTTGTAGTGTTGGCCTGGGTCCCACACATTGCCAGCATTATCTTCTGCGACTGAAGCCTTTGGAACTCTGCCAATCAACCTTGCAATCACAGGAGTGTTGCAGAAACCTGTTCTTGATATTCCTGCCTCCACTTTTGCATCTCAAGTACCTGAGGGACAAACATGTCAAGAGGCACAGCACCTGACTAGGACACAGCTTAGGCCGAGGATCCAGCAGATTTGTGACTGTCCGAGTCCTGGGGAAGTTGCTGTCTCCATCTGATATACATCAGAAGCGTTATGGTTCTCGCCAAGTAGTCTCCCAGAAGCCTGCCTGCTGTGATCGACCACTGAGAGGTGCCTCTCTGCACTGGTGGAAGGGGGTGTGAAAACCGTGATGCTTCCTTGGTTTCCTGTTCTGACTTCATCTCTGAGGTTGGGTCAAGGGTAAAGATGAGATTGAACCTCATGACATGTGAGAGTTAATGTAAAAAAAACAAAATACAGCAGTCCTGCAGAAATGCTTTGCACATATCGTGCAGTCGGTCTAGTGTCTGTTGTATTGTAACCCTTCCTGACTGAAAGACTGGCAGGTGGAAAACATCTTGTCTGGAAAATTTAACGCTGTTCGATGTGTCGAATGTAAATGCAAGTGACATTAATGGTGGAGTAAAATACACAAGGCAGTAACACGATTAGGGCTGAGATGTTTAGGATCCGCTTCATTTCAGTTTGTGAAATAATTGCAACTTCTCAATGCATTGTTATCGCACATAGCATCACAGAGCTTAGGTTATGTATATATGCACTGATAATGAGTAGCACCCAAAGTAAGATAAAACACAGCCATTTCTTGATGGTGATGCATTTTTAATTTCTCTTTGCACCAGTTTTAGATAAACTGTAACCTAGCCATGATTGGTTGTATGATTAACTGCTCAGGTTGCATGACGATGAAGTGCGCTTCCTTTCCAGCCATATGGTAACACTGAATTGAATTAATTTTACCATGGCTAACATCATGAATACACCACATGAGAAACTGCTGGATACATTTATGTAATCAGATTGATTGAATCATTAATATCAGCACAGCATACATTTAAAGCATTATTTTATAGATGCTGCAGTTTTCATAGTCTGCACTCAGTTCAACACATATAAGGATGCACTTTCACAAATTTCATTAGTGAAGACAGTAGGTCATTATTTACCAGTAAGATCTGTAGAGTAGCTTTATGGTTGTAGCCAGCTCCCAAAAAGGTCCTTTTGCCTAGGAGCTGGTCTCTCCATGGAGTGGATTCTGACCACATTGAGGTCAGAATCATAGCACCATTCACGCCAATGGGATCTTCTCATCGCAACACAGTGAATGGAAATTTGGCTGGCCACCAAATTCTCTGAATTCGCCACAGTGGAGCTTAACGGGAATGCAGGTAAGATCATGTCTAGAGTCTCAAATGGTGACCCTGGCCATGTGACTCTTACTGTGTTGCCCTTAAAGGGACAATCAGCATATCTTTTCCCCTCTAAGTCCTTCATATAATCTTCAATAATTAATTCACTCAGTCCTAAGAACTAACTGAACATTATGTAGATGAGTTGGACAATTATAAATCGAGTCTTTGAGGGGGCTTCCTGTAACTTGTAGAGTAGTGTAATTCTGTTGTCTGAGATGCTTTCATATGATCAATGTTAACAGGAACTTCAATAACAGGTAGTTCTTCTGGCACAGGTGATTTATCATGATTTGCTTCTCTGGAGACATCAATCATGTCTATAACAGCTTGACAGGTATTTTGGTGCTTACAGACTCAAAAATACTTCTTGATTGCATTACAACTGGAGCGATTCTCTACTCCTCGACTGGTCCATATGTTTATCAATGATCTGTCCCTCCACATCTGCTTGGTATGAAGAAAGTCTAGTCTTAGAAATGGGGCCCAACTTTAACTACTATCAAAGTTTCTCACATATATAGAATCATTCATCACAAATGATTGTGCTTTACTATCTGAATCATGACTTGCTTTCTGATTACTTTTGTTGGCTTGCACCCTCCCAAGAAATACAAAGCTCATTCTCCCACTAAAATGTTGGGAATGATGTGGTTGACCAAGGGTACAAATCCTTATTGGTTATGTTGGTCCACTCCTGGGCACAATGTTTTTGCTTGCTATTGATGTTTTAGTTTCTTTAGGCCAGACTTGAAAGTTAACCAGTCCATTTGATACTGGGCAGTAAGGTGCAGTTCAATGTGTTCAATACCATTGAAAATGCTGAAACTCAGCATTTGTAAATGTGGCTCCATTGTCTTAGACAATAACTTTGAGTAATCTGTGAATCAAAAAGTAATGGCATAATCTTGAAATGATGGCATGTGATGTGGGTGACATTACCTCAAAAATGTTCACCCATTTAGGATGTGCGTCAATTCAAATAAACTATTGTACCCAAAAATAGAATCACATAATCGAAAAGGATTTGTACCCAAGCCATTCCTAAGAGCACAATGGGACAGTCGCAGGCAACCCTTGTTGCAGTTGGCACTGCTGACTAGCTTCTTGATGTCAGCATCAATACTAGTTCGTCACACATAACTCCTGGCAAGCATCTTCATCATAGAGATGGCAGGATGAGCGCTATATAATTCAGTTAGGAGCAGCTGTCTGCCTGGTACAGGAGCAATTAATCTTGTTCCCCAGAGAATGATACCATCCTGATGACTCAATCCATTCTTCTAGGTAAAGAATGGTTTCTCAGAAATTGATTCATTTACCCATCTTATAAGTATTTATATCTATATATATATAACTTATATTGGACAGGAGTGGATCTCAATTGGTCCAGTTCCTGATCTGCTTCACTGAGACAGGCAATGTGTCTAAAAGATTTAATTCCACAATGATTTTTTTTTTGTGGTACTAGAGTATATGTGATCCTTTCTTGCAAGGGTAGGCAGTTAAAAGCATTTGCATTCATTGTGTTCCAAGTTGGTACTTGAATAAATGTTCTTAGAACCATCGAACCATAGAATTCCTACAGTGCAGAAAGAAACCATTCAGCCTAATGCATCGCACCAACACTCCAAAATACCATCCCACCCAAGCCTTTGCCTCTGCCCTATTGCTATAACCCTATGCATTTACCATGGCTCATCTACCAAACTTACCCATTTTTTGACACTAAAGGGCAACTTACCATGGCCAATCCGTCTAACCTTATATCTTTGGGCTTGATAGGAGTTTGCAAGTTGTCCTTGTGGGTTGCGTGGGTTTCCTCCGGGTGCTCCGGTTTCCTCCCACATCTTTGGGCTGTGGGAGGAAACCGGAGCACCCAGAGGAAACCCACGCAACCCAAGAGGACAACTTGCAAACTCCCTGCTGACAGTCATATCAAGACCCGTCCCTGGTGCTGAGCTAAACACTGGACCACCCTGCCATCCCTAGCCAGACAGAATGAACACCCATTGTTGAATTCTTGTCAAGATGATCAGTAGAATAGTCTTGTCCTCTCTGAAGAAACCCAAGAACAGTTTGTAATCAGAAATGATGCTAGTGTGTCTATCATGTAAGTACAGTTGGAATTTCTGATGCCAAAGATAATCTTTCCTTCTCAATTAGTGAGTAGCCTTTTTCAGCCTCGAGTGAGTTCTTAACACACACCCTATTGGCTTTTCAAAATTGTCTTCCATCTCATGTGCCAACATTATCTGCAAAAGTGACACAGATCAATATTATTCTTTAAATGGGTTGAAGTGCACTAACAGGTTTGAGGAATGCAGTAATTGTTTTATTTTGTTAAAAACTTCCTCCTGGAGAGCCTTCCAAGAATGAAAATTGTGTTTCTTTTGCAGAATATGCAAGGGAACCAATACCATTTAACAGTTTGTTTTTTAAAAAAAATATAGTAGTTTACTACCCCCAAAAATGATTTGATTTCAGTTATATTTATGGTGGTACCCTCCTCATGTATCACTTTGACCTCATCTTCCGGGGGGTGAATGTGCATCTACATGATGCCCCAGCTAGGTCATCTCAGTGATTTGAAAGGTGCGCTTCTCTTTCTTGAGGAGAACTCCAGCCTTCTGAAATCCCTTTAACACCTTAAGTTTGTTAGATGCTTGGCCCCTGTTGATCCAGTTATATGAGCATCATCAAAGTGTGCTACAACACGCGAGAGCTCCTGTAGCAAACATTCCATTGTCCTTTGGGATATTGCACATGCCAAGGATATACCAAAAGATAGACACATGAACTGGAACAGGCCTTTGTGTGTGTTTATTGTGATAAACACCCATCATGTAATTTGGGCCAACATTAATGCAGACAGAACATTTTTCACACATTAAAGCTGCCTCTTTCTTTACATATATCCTAAATGCTTGTAATAGGGCATCAATACTCTAAATAAATTTATACATTTTCGAGAATATTTTTTCTTTTTTTTTGTCACTGGTTAACTGAACAATGATGTAAAGATGCTGGCATTGGACTGGGGTAGTAAGAACTCAGTAAGAATTTAGCAACACCAATTTTAAATCCAACCGATTTATTTGATAGTAAAATTGCAAGCTTTCAACACTGTGTCTTCATCAGGCAAATGCAGTGTTCTGGTCTGCAATAGCACACATCAGCACAGACAGTTACAGATTGCTGATTAGAATGCGAATCCTTACATCTAATCTGCTATTCAAGTGTTAAATCTTCATGCACAGGTTCGAACAAGACTTCTTCACCACACGAGATCTTCAACCAAGGTTATATACTAGATACATTGATGACATCTTTTTCCTTTGGACTCATGGTGAACAATCATTGAAACAACTGTATGATGATATCAACAAGTTCCATCCCACCATCAGACGCACCATGGACTATTCTCCAGAATCAGTTGCATTCTTGGACACATGCATCTCCATCAAGGACGGTCACCTCAGCACCTCACTGTACCGCAAACCGACAGACAACCTCACAATGCTCCACTTCCCCAGCTTCCACCCTAGACACGTTAAAGAAGCTATTCCCTATGGACAAGCCCTCCGTATGCACAGAATTTGCTCAGATGAGGAGGATCGTGATAGACAACTCCAGACGCTGAAGGATGCCCTCGTGAGAACAGGATATGGCGCTCGACTCATCGATCGACAGTTCCGGCGTGACACAGCGATAAACCGCACCGACCTCCTCAGAAGACGAACACGGGACACGGTGGACAGAGTACCCTTTGTTGTCCAGTACTTCCCCGGAGCGGAGAAGCTACGACATCATCTCCGGAGTCTTCAACATATCATTGATGACGATGAACATCTCACTAGGGCCATCCCCACCCCACACTTTTTGCTTTCAGACAACCGCACAACCTCAAACAGATTATTGTTCGCAGCAAACTACCCAACCTTCAGGAGAACAGTGACCACAATACCACACAACCCTGCCACAGCAACCTCTGCAAGACATGCCAGACCATAGACATGGACGACATCATCAAACGTGAGGATACCATTCACCAGATACACGGTACATATTCTTGCAACTCAGCCAATGTTGTCTACCTAATATGTTGCAAGAAAGGATGTCCCGAAGCACGGTACATTGGGGAGACCATGCAGACACTATGACAGCAGATGAATGAACATCGCTCAACAATCACCAGGCAAAACAGTTCCCTTCCTGTGGGCGAACACTTCAGCAGTCATGGCATTCGGCCTCCGACCTGCGGGTAAATGTTCTTCAAGGGGGCTTTCGTGATACACGACAGCGCAGAGTCGCTGAGCAGAGACTGATAGCCAAGCTCCGCATACATGAGGACGGTCTTAACAGGGATCTTGGCTTCATGACACACTATCTGTAACCCCCGTAACTTGCCTGGGTTAGCAAAAAACCTCACTTACTGTGCTATCTGGAGAAAATACACAATTCTCTAACCAATGCTCAGGATTCCCTTCACACACATTGTTAGCCACTTTAACACTTGAATAGCAGGTTAGATGTAAGGATTCGCATCCTAATCAGCAATCAGTAACTGTCTGTGCTGATGTGTGCTATTGCAGACCAGAACACTGCATTTGCCTGACGAAGACACAGTGTCGAAAGCTCGCAATTTTACTATCAAATAAATCGGTTGGATTTAAAATTGGTGTTGCTAAATTCTTACTGAGTTCTAACTGAACAATAACAGACAGGTTCTACTAGACTGAATTCTCAATTGTCAAATGAATTCCATTTGTCAAGTACTGTAGCTGCAATTGCAGTTTTCACCACTTCTGATATGAAACTGCTTGTCCTACGTTTATGGACCCAAAACAATAAAAACTCATTCACTATACCTGGAGGCTGTCATCTTCTATGTTACCTCTATTCTTGTAATTGCCAGTTTGATATAATTGCACCTTAATTCTGTTTGGATCTCTTTTGACTGATTACTCTGAATAAACCAAGTCCCTGGTGAGAATTCAGAAAAAAAAACTTGTGCTCTTGATGAAGCTCTGAGCTGTTTTTGTCTTGGGAAGTCATAGAAGGAAGTTGATTAAAAACCTTTCATTTTAATGTTCAATAAAGCTTGACATCAAATCATCTTCAGTTGCGATTTACACTTCTTAAATTTATAATACTCACGTAAACCAAGCATTCTCTTTAAGAGATATGTTGAGAACAATGCTTTTAAAAAATGATATATAATCAGAGAGGATATAAACACAAGAAAGGTTTGAATTTATAAAATTCCATGCCACATTTTCAACATTTTAAAGAGAATTACTGATACTGATGGCATGAACTGATATGCATGTTATGTTGGAACATAAAGAAGGTATTTTGTACACAGTGAAAACTCATCGTTTGTTTGTAGTTTTCTTTGAGAGAGAACTGTCGACCGAGACATGAAGATAACTCACTTTTCTTCTTCAAAAGGGTAATGGGATCTTAAGCAGCCACCTAAACAGTCATATGGGGCAAAGGGTTGCAGCTCCAACAATTTAATTCTCAGATATGATGTTGGTGTGTCATGAAGATAATAATAAGATTATTGTGCTGTTGCAAATGTATTTTCTTACAATTGACATGGTCTCAAAACCCTGGACCATATTACAGTAATCGTGCAATCTATAAATATTTTAAAGTCAACCGTGGTGTCACCGAGTCAGTTTTTCTTCAGGTAGCATCCTTGATTTTTAGAGTGTTGCCAAGCTATACATTATGTTGTGATTTTACTATAGCACAGGGCAAGGAAACAGGCCCTGGGTCCACCTAAAATGAAATGGGGAAAAGGAACTTTGCATTGTTGAGGTTACTGTGAACCATCGGCTGGCTGCCCAGATAATGGAGCTAACCGCTTCCTACTTCATCACTAGCGCTTGATGAAAATAATCACTTACCAAGTTCTTTTAATCTACTCCACGCGTCCTGGCTTTCATAAAAGAAATGATGCTAATAACTGACATGGCCCAAGATCCATGTTGCCGGTTAAAACTACTGAGAGATCTTCAGATAAGCTACATTTAATGTCCATAGAATGTTTACAGTGCAAAAGGAAATAATTTGGCCCTGTCATATTTGTGCTGGTGCTCAAAATCAACAGTTTACCTCAAGCTGCTTCTCTGCCTTTTCCCCTCAGCTCTACAAATTTTCATTTTCAGATAACAATCCAAATATCCTTTGGAAGTCACTACTGAATTTGCCTCCATCACACTTTCAGAGCTTTCCAGGTCCTAACCACTCACTGTGTGAATCTATCTTCAGCACACTGTCAGACAGTGCATTCCAGATCCTAATCACTCGCTGTGTGAAACATTTCTCTTACATTATTGTTGCTTTTTTGGCCAATCAATTTAAATTGGTCTCCTCTTATTTTCAATCCTTCCACCAATGGAAGTTTCTCCTCTTTCTCCTCTGTCTAGATCCTTAAGATTTTGTACACCTCTATCAAATTTCTTCTCATCCTTCTGTCCTTGAAAAAGAAGAGCCATAGCTTCTCTAATACATCTACGTAGCAAAAATTCCTTAACCCTGAAACCATCTCTGTGAATCTTTTCTGTAGCCTCTCCTTCACAAGCTTTCTAAAATGCCATGCCCAAAACTGAATCCAATGTTTTATACAGTCTTCTTGTAACCACCTTGCTTTTGTACTTTATATTTCTACTTATAAAGCCCAGAATCCTGAATGCTTTATTAACTGCTCTTCCAAGAAGGTAACTCACCACCACCTTCTCTGGTGCAATTAGAAATGAGCAATAAATGCTGGTCTAACCAGTGACACCCACAAATTATGAACAAATAAAAAATGCTCTGCAAGTTTCAATGAATTGAATTGGTATACAGCCAGGTCCCTCCGCGCCAGCACCCCTTTAGTTTACATTGACTCTTCGGGTTCTTCCTGGATCACTTCACATTTTTTCACTTTAAATTTCATCTGTCACTTGGCCTCCTATTCCACCAACCTATGTCCTTTTAAAGTTTCACATCACTCTTCTCACAGTAAAGCATAATTGCAAGTTTTATATTACCTGCAAATATTGAGATGATAACCGTACACCGAAATCTAGTCATTAATATATATCAGGAAGGATAGTAGTCTAAAACCCAGTATTTGTAAAATCACTATGAACCTTCTAACCCAAAAAACAACCATTCACCACTACTTTTTGTCTCCTGTCATGGCCTTGGAGATAATGCCCTTGATCTGTAGTTGCTGGGCTTATTCTTACGATCTTCTTCGAACTAGGATGCAAAGTTCCCACATCTGGCAATATTCCTTTATCTAAGGAAGATTATGGCCAGTGTCGCTGCAATTTCCACCTATATCTCCCTCAGTATATTTGAATGTTTTTGATTTGATTTGATTTAATTTATTATTGTCACACATACTAATATACAGTGAAAAGCATTGTTTCTTGTGCACTATACAGACAAAACTTATCATTCATAGAGAAGGAAGTGAGAGAGTTTAGAACATAGCTAGAGTGTAGAGAAAGACCAATGTAATGCATGGTAAGTCCATTCAGAAGTCTGACTGCAGCAGGGAAGAAGCTGTTCTTGGGTTGGCTGGGTCGTGACCTCAGACTTTTGTATTTTATTCCAGATGGTAAAAAGTGGAAGAAAGAATTTCCGGAGTGCGTGGGGTCCTTAACTATGCTGGGTGCTTTGCTGAGGCAGCAGGAAGTGTAGAAAGCTAATGGATGGAATGGTTTGCGAGATGGATTGGGCTATTCTTGACCTTTTATAATTCCTTGCAGTTCTGGGCAGAGCAGGAACCATACCAATCTGTGATATAACTAGACAAAATGCTTTCTATGGTGCATCTGTAATAGTTGGCGAGAGCTGTGCCCGTTATGCCAAATTTCCTTCGTCTTTTGAGAAAGTAGAGGTGTTGGTGGCCTTTTTTTTAACTATGGTGTGGGCATTGGGAGACCAGGACAGATTGATGGTGATCTGATCAACTAAAAATATGAAGTTCTCAACCATTTCAACATCATCCCTGTTGATGTAGACAGGGACATGTTCTCCACTAGGCTTCCTAAGTCAATGACAATTTTTTGTTTCGTTGGCATTGAGGGAGAGATTATAGTCTCCGCACCAGTCCACCAGATTCTCTGTTTCATTCCTGTACTCTATCCTGTCATTATTTGAGATCTGACCCACTACAGTGGTATTGTCAGCAAAAGTGAAAGGAGGAGAATTTTGCCACACAGTCATAGGTGTATAAAGAGGGGACTGAGAACACGGTCTTGAAGGGCACCAATGTTGAAGGTAACCATGGAGGAGGTTTTATTGCTTATCCTTTCTGATTGTGGTCGGTGGGTTAGGAAGTTCAGGATCCGGAGGGAGCCGAGGCCTAGATCATGGAGGTTGGAAATGATGAATCTCATCCGGTCATGGTGACTTGTCAACTTTAAATACAGCTAAGTTATCTAATACCTCAACTCTTTTTTTTAAGATAACTTGGATAGCACATTCTTCCTTGGTAAAGATAAATGCAACGTAGTCAGTCCCCACAGTCATATCACCTTTAAATTCTCTAATCACTATCAGTCCAAAAATATTTTGCATAAAACTTCAGTGAAAGAAATAATAGCTGTTTTCTTTCATTCTTAACTGTATTAGATCATAACTTTCTGATATTTTCCATTGTGGCAACGTGTGTAAATTTAGACAATAATTCATGTTTGGTGGGAGAAGGTTGGAATTGTACAATGGTCAAGACTAATTGAAAATTTAATTTCATTTATAAGGATTCAATTCTAAAACAAAATTGTTGCAGTTCAAATCATTCTTAAAATAGTCTTAGTAACAGATTTTATCCATTTCATTACATTACCTTGAGTCAAACCTTATACTAAACTGATTAAAACAAACAGTATTCTGTTACCAACATCACAAGGCCTCAGTTTCCTTGAATAACTGACATTGCACATCATGGCCTAAAATTTTAGGATGGTGAATGCTTGGCACCAAATGAACATTGATTAGCAGCAAGTTTCCCTTCCAACATCATAATCAGATTAACCAACAGCTCTCCAACCCATGCACTCACAACATGACAGTGGCTAGAAGAGGTACTACAGCTCCATGCTTGAGACTAAGTCCTAGGAGCAGTAGTGCTGGAAATACCAGGAGTCCTGGGGACAGGAGAGAGGGGATGTCCTAGAGTTTTGGGTGGGTTCAGCTAACTCACTGTCGGGATAGACCAAGGAGGGATGGAGGGCTAGAGGTCTTCATTCCATGAGGGGAGGGCACTCTAAACCTGAAGGGGCCTTCTAATATAAGTGCCCTCAATCCTCCTCTCTACTACCTCCTGACCCTCCCACCCAAGATCAAGGGTACAAACATTTTTTTGTTTCTCATCCTCAATCCTCGGACACCCACCAGCCTAAAAATTTGAGGTTGGGCAGCAGAAGGCTCTTAATGACCGCATAAGGGCCTTAATTGGGCATTGGTGGGCCTAAATTAACCTTTGGGGCCAGGGTGATGAGATTCTGCAGGGAATCATGTCCACACTATTTCATGCTTCCCCAGTCTCTCCTGCCTCAGAACCCATTAGGAGGGGAGTAAGTATTGTTAGCCATCATCAATGAAAGGTAATTCAGAAGCATTCAATGAATGAACCAATATTTAGGATAATCTAGGATAAATGACTAATGGGGGTTGGAATGAGGCAGGATGAAGCTTAATGATACAGAAGGCAATAGCTTTGATCTTTCCAATGTGTAGATAGAGGGAACTCCTGCTCATCCTGAATTCATGTTCGACAAGCTACATGATCAATCAGAGGTAATATAAGGTTCAAGTGAGGTGATAGCAAGTAGAATGTTGCCAGTGTGCATATAGACTGAAGTAAGTGTACCAACCCTTTACTATCAAACACAGTATTTCAATGATGTGAACTTAATTATTAAGCAGCAAAGTATGGACAGAATTTTCTCATGAGTTTGCAGTGTTTCAGTGGGCAGGAGAAATGGTGTAGAAATAGTCGGCCACAAGGGCACATCCCTTCATTGTACTGTTAAGAACTTTGTAAAATAAACCTAATGAGCTGGTCCCTCGAGTCACATTGGCAGCATGAACTCTGATCGAACCCATCCTGTTGAGTAACTTAGTTTTTTAAGAGATTAAGGCGCCATCTTTAAGTGGCATCTGATGCAAAGAATTAAAAATGGAACACTCCTCCGGAACATCTCCCCCTCCAAGGGAACCCTATCCCTAAAACATGTGCCGCCATGGAGCGCACACCCCATGGAGCATTCCTTTAGCATTTCCCTGGTGGCATATGCAATTTCTGAGCAGTGTCAGAGCAGTGGCAAGGCAGTGCCAGGATACTACCCGCTATTACCCATTCCCCTGGGGCATGCATTCACTCGAACACCTCTAGTGGGTTCTGCTTGCTAGTTGCAAATTATGGTGGACCTATCTTGACTCACATTGGTGAATGGACAATCAAGCAAGGGGTTGCAGGGGGAGGGTCAGGGCTACAATTAAATGTATTCAGTTGATGATCCTTGCATTCAAGTCAGTTTGCTTGTTACGTCATTGGTAGGGACAAATGTATTGGGAAAGCTCACCAGCATAAATTACATTTTCCCAGTCGCACTCCTTGAAACTGGAAATGCAAATCCTCCGCCATGAATTGCATTTTCTAATTTTAAACAAGCAATAACTTCTAATTATACTAACAATACAAATTTATTTTGACTTTGCTGACATCATTCACAAAGCTATAAAATAAGCTGCCAGAAGTTCAAACCACACTTTAATTCCTGTCAACATGTCCCAGTGAAATTGACGGGAAGAGTTTCCAATTGATTGCCTACCCATGTTTTATTAAATCTTGCAATAAATGTCATAAGCTTCAGAAAATTAATTGGAAGATTGGAAGCAATTTATTTGAGAAAATAGTGAAGGCACATTTGAACACAAGTAAATAGTTAAACATACTGGGAACTAAATTAGCTCATGTATCACCAATCATTTATATACTACGTGATCAAGGAAGAATCAAAAATGGGACCTGAGAAGCGTGCTCACACATCTGATGGGAAGTGCAAGGACAATATTTTGATAAGAATAAAGGAAAGTCACACAGGATGGGACACGAACACAGTCAGGGTAGGAGGTTGCAGGGGAATGGTGGAAAGAACTCTCATCAAGAGATCACATCTGACAAGGGTCTTCAGGGAGCAATTTCGCAAGTTCAGTGAGGATCGGTGCATGAGATATTTTCACTTCACAGAAGAGACTGTGAATGAAATCTACCAACTGGTGCAGCTACAGCTGGGCAAGAGCAACATTGCCATTAGTTGTCAAGGTGATCATGATAATTTTTACATGGCTGGCTCCATTTAGGCTTCTGTTGGAGATATATGTAACATCTTGCAGTTTGTAGTGTATGGCTGAAAAAGGGAGTCATTGAAGCTTTCCACACAAAGAGAAATGAATTCATTTTGTTCATTCTTGCTAGCGACAAGCAAGTGGAGGAAGCTTGCAGATTTGCCCAGATTGTAGATGCCCCTATGGTCTAAGATGATACTGTCTGCACACATAGTACCTTTTGTGCTCCACACCTGAACTTAGCCATTTCAATAACTCAAGGTGATTTCAATTTCTCCCCCTCAGTGTGCAGCTGCTGTATGACCACAGGAAGCACATCATAAGGTCAGTGGTCAATATTCTGGAATTAATCATGATCCTTTCATATTGCAATTGTCCTCTGACCAACCTTTTGACTCAGGAACGTGAGTATTACCGACTCAGCCACAAGTGACATTTTCAATACATGCTCTCAATAGAAGGTTGTACCCAGATTCATGGATCACTTCCCTACATCAGCCAACAGAAATGTCTCAGGCTGTTGATTCATGCATCAGGTAGTCATTTATCTGTGTCATTTCCTCCAATAGAGTCCGTAGTCACAAAACAGGACAGGAGTATTGCTGCCAATGTCCATCGAGATCCCATGGTTTTCATCTTCTATGCTTCAGAATCCTTACAGATTGGACAATATCACCAAAATCTCACAATATGAGATGCGTCACTGCATTATGGAGGTATCAGAGTTATCTAGTTTAACCCCTATTTGTTTGAGGAATCAAATCCTTTGCTGATAGAAGAAGGATTTCTATTTATTTTGCATCATTCTTGACCATGAGATAGTCCAATCTCTTTAGTCAATTTTTAAAGTACAGTCAATGTTGCAGTGCAGCTGTCAACTATGTCCAACAACCACCCATAAACAACAATGGCCGGAATTGTTCAACCTTGCCTGTGGCTGGGATTCTCTGGGACTTCTGCAGTGAATTGAGTTTTGGCTAAGTGCCAAATTCTCCATTTTCATTGGCAATGATGACAGGGCTTAGAAGATCAAAGGAACGCCGCCCAATATGTTGATAACTGGTATCACAATCGTGGCATTGAAGTAAATAAATTTCTATGTATTTGTCAACTGGATGACGTCATGAATTCACCTTTCTGTGCTTTTGAAAATGGACAATTGCTGAACTGACAAGATGTCTCCAGCTAGTCACATGCTGGCATCCAGCTGTTTCAATGTTCACAAAGGCTAACACTTCAATCCTCTGGAATGCAACAAGTTTGTCATAGCAAAAACATTCCACTCCAGATAACGTAATGGCCCTGCAGATGATGGGCCTACTCCAACCAATAAAGTCAAACCTTCACAGGTCCTTATCTCACATAATGGTGCTATGGCCTAAGCACTAGCTGTTCTAATGCAGTGATTTCAACAAGAGGGAATTATTTTCTTAACCCAAAATCATGCCTCCAAGAATAAAATCCTGACTCCAATTAAACCTGTCATCCTTTGTCCAATATTGAATAAGTGTGTCACATGAGATTTCCCCTAAACTGCACTGCAATATTGTCCAGGGAAACTGAACACTGTTCAGTTACTTTTTGATCTCCAACATGAATAGAACTCCAGGAACAGCCTGTTCTGTTTAACTTCAGGCCGGTGGCAGCAGAAAGAGCTTGGACCCTTATCATACACTTCAACTGCTGGAACCTTGGAAATCGTGTCTCCAGACTAACATACTCTATACACTTTCTCCCATCACTCTGGAAAGGCAAATCAGTCTACAATCAGTCAACATCTCCTCAGAAAGAATGTTCCAGCTGACTTCTGATTCTGAATTCTGGACACATGTAAAATCCCTACCCATATTTTATTGTGGTTGTGCCCTGAATTCTGCATTGTTGCATAACCCATGTCACATATGCGCATGCAAAAATAAAATTACCTTTTTATTCCGTCTTACCTCAACTTTGTTGTGTAAGTTATTAATGAATGATTGGAACATTTCCAAATTTAAATGTTAGGAAAAATGCACCACCTCTTGTCAACGGGAAAATCAGAATTACATCTAGTTTCAGATGAGTAGAGAATGGGAGGAAAAAAAACAAAAGAGAAAAAACTGGAAAATCTCAGCATGTCTGGCAATATCGGTAAGCAGAGAAAAGAGCTGAGGTTTCAAGTCCAAATGACTTTTTGTCAAAGCTCAAAGGCATAGAAATTGGGAGATATTTATACTGCAGGGTGAGGGAATGAACATAGAACATAAAACATTACAACACAGTACAGCCTGGAAGAGATAAAGGGACAGCTGTTATACCTTTTGCAATGTTATCTTCAAACGACAGCCATGAAATCATGAATTATGCTTTGTGTAAAATTGGCTTTAGGGTTTTTGGTTCTTTAACTAGTTTCTTAAACCACCTTATAATACAAATGTAGGTTTTGAAAAAATTGAAGACACGAGCTTTGAAACTGAAGTTTAAATATTAAACTACTCTGATTCAGTATTTGAAAGTGGATGTGTTGTCACGTGATTAGACAATACTTCATGCACTCTTCAATATTTCATGGCAAGAGGATGATGCTTAAATTAGAATATGGAGTACATGGATTTCTGTCACTGGATACTAGCATTCTTAGCTCTGGCCTACAATTCAAAGATAATTCAGTATCAGCATGTTTAAATGCAACACATAACACTCACACAATCACAATAGTATCAATGTAACTGAATTGGCTGGATAGCTGGTTCCTTGGAAGAGTGATGCCAATAGTGCTGGTTCAATTCCTGTACTAGCTAAAGTTATCCATAAAGGCCTTGCTTCTTATCTGAGATGGGGTGACCTTGGATTAAATCACTGATCTAGGATTGTGGTGACATTCATTTCAGGACAAGGTGAACCAGCTCATGGGATTTAGAATATGTTAAAAAAAGGGAAATAAAATGTTTTTTCTAGAAATCAGTATAATTAGATTAGCTTTTTCTCCCAATACTGTTATGACAAAGCTAAACTTCTACGCTTTATCACTTATAGCTTGTCAGCTGCCTTAAATATTGTTGAAGTCACTGTCCTTCACTATTATATCTCCACTGTTGTCCAGCTGGTCATGCCAGACTCTATTCCTATTTATCTAATTGTATCCAGATCATCACTGGCACTGGCCAGTGGCACTACTCCAAGTATCTATTGCTGAAATCCTCTCATTGCTCATCTACTACTTGGCAACATTGATGGTGTGGTAAATAGTGAGAAGGAAAGCCTGAGATTATAAGATGTAGACATGTTGGTCAGATGGGCAGAACAGTGACAAATGGAATTTAACCCTGAAAAGTGTGAGGTGAGGCATTTTGGGAGAACTAACAAGGCAAGGAAATGTACAATGAATGGTGGGATGCTATTGAATACAGAGGATCAGAAGGACTTTGGGATGTGTGCTCAAAGATTCTTGAAAGCAGCAGGACAGGTAGGTAAGATAGTTATGAAGCCAGATAGGATCCTTACATTTATTAGCCGTGGCATAGAATATCATAGAATCATCAAAACTCTACAGCACAGAAAGAGGCCATTTGGCCCATCAAATCTGCACTGATCACAATCCCACCCAGGGCCTTGCCCCCATATCCCTACATATTTACTCACTAATTACTATAACCTACGCAACTCAGGACACTAAGGGCAATTTTATCATGGCCAATCAACTTAACCTGCATATCTATAAGAATATAAGAGCAGGGAGGTTATAACAGAGCTGTATAAAATGCTTGTTAGGCCACAATTAACATACGGTGTCAGTCCTTGTCACCACATTATAGGAAAAATTTAAATTTATTAATGTCACAAGTAGGCTTACATTAACACTGCAATGAAATTGCTGTGAAAATCCCCTAGCCACCACACTCCATTGCCTATTCAGGTACACTGAAGAAGAATTTAACATGGCCAATGCACCGTACCGGCATGTTTTTTGGATTGTGCGAGGAAACCAGAGCACCCGGACGAAATCCACACAAAAGGAGAACATGCACACTCCACACAGTCACCCAAGCCGGGAATCAAACCCAGGACCCTGGCACGGTGAGGCAGCAGTGCTAACTACTGTGCACAGTGGATGTGAATGTGCAAGAGATGGTAAAGAGGAGATTCATCAGGGTGTTGCCTGAGATGGAACACTTACTTTGTTAAGAGTGATGGCGTAGG
Source organism: Sphyrna mokarran (assembly GCA_024679065.1). Lineage (NCBI taxonomy): Eukaryota > Metazoa > Chordata > Chondrichthyes > Carcharhiniformes > Carcharhinidae > Sphyrna > Sphyrna mokarran. The sequence goes on from JAGIQG010000015.1 coordinate 43,947,714, forward strand.
CTTGGTTTGTTTTTGTTGATGCAAAGATGGAGGGGTAACCCAATTTAGGTGTACAAGAATGGATCAAGATAGGTGCTTGATAGCTAGTGTAGACATGATGGGCTGATGAACATCTTTCTGTGTTGCAAAACATTATGGCTGGAATTTACCAAATGAGGATGCAGGATTTGATGTTAGCTGAATCTCTATCCACTGCAGCAGGATTGGAAAATTTCCCTCTCTGATTCTTTAATATCATCCTAAACCATCACATTAGTTTTGACATGTCACCCAATTCTACCACACTGCTGCTTTTCCTGACTCCTCCACTATTGTTACATTTTTAGACTGCTTATCTAATATCCAAGAAAGAATAAGTGAAAATTTCCTCAAATTATTGGGAAGACTGAAGCCATATTTTTTGGCCTTCACATCAAACTTTGTTCTTGAATGATGTATTCATTGATGAGATTGGTTTCAAAGATAGTTATGTAGAAAATTGGTTTCAAAGATAGTTATTTAGAAAATTAGAGAAATAAATTAGGACTATTCTCCTTTGTGAAGAAAAATGTTGGAGTACCGTGCACAGTTCTGGTCGCCTCATTATAGGAAGGATGTAGAAGCTATTGAGAGAGTTCAGAGGAGATTTACAAGGATGCTGCCTGGATTGGGAGGCAGGCCTTATGAAGATAGGTTGAGGGAGCTGGGACTCTTCTCACTGGAGAGACGTAGGTTGAGAGGCGACCTGATAGAGGTTTATAAAATGTTGAGAGGAATAGATAGGGTGGGTTCTCAGAGACTATTTCCCCAAGCTGAATTGGTCACTACGAGAGGACACAGATTTAAGGTGCAGGGAAGCAAATACAAAGAAGATGTCAGGGGTAGGTTTTTCAGTCAGAGGGTGGTGAGTGAATGGAACCGACTGCCGTCGGAGGTTGTTGAGGCAAACTCACTGGGGTCTTTTAAAAGACTTCTGGATGAGTATATGGAAAAGAATAGGATAGGGGGTTATAGAAAGGTCTATGGATTGGTAGATGTGATCGGCGCAACTCATGGGCCGAAGGGCCTGTTTGTGCTGTATTGTTCTATGTTCTATGTTCTATGTAAAACTGAGAGGAGATTTTACAAAGGTATTTAAAATCATGAAGAGTCTGGAGAGAGTGCACAGTGGGAAACTATGCCAATGATCAAGAACAGAAGGCACAAATTTAAGGCAATTATCAAAAGGAGGATTGATATCAGAAGAAAACCTTTTCATGCAGTGAATAGTTTGGATCTGGAAAGCACTGATGAAGTTATGGTTGAAGCAGATCCAACTGAAGCTTTCTAAAGAGAATTCGTCATTCGCTGAAAAAGGAAACTGCAATATACACATGTTGGAGGTTTGGGGTGTGCACTGTCCTTTTAAGAGTGTGGGTTATATGATCCTGTGGTAAGGTTAGCTCCTCCCAGAGTGGAATCTGGTTAAGCAATCGAGGATTTGACAGTGAGATAGTGCACACCTATAATGAAGTGTTCCCCAGTGTTTAAGTTTGTAGTTCTTTTTGCACCACTTTAATAAATACAACAATATTAGAAATATCTCAGAGCTATGGGGAAAAGGCATGGGAGTGACACTGGAGGGATGTAGTAATACGAAGACTGTGTACTTAGAATACAGGAAGGAAAATATGCTTACACATCTTCTAACAGTTCCTAACAACTAGAAAAAGGCTGAAAAAAGTCTTCATGCGCTGTTTAATTTTACCTTTGAAATTTACCTTTGAAAAACTCACTATTTTGCGTACAGATTTCCAATAAAACAGAGAACTAGAAACAGTTCAACAGCATTACTATGACAGTCAAGCAACAATCTATGACCAATTCAGACTTCAGCTACTTAAGCCACTGTGACTCAAGGAGCCAAATTAAGTTATGAAGAGTTATAAAAAGTCTTGGATGTTTGTTCCTATCCCAGATTTTTCTAATAATCCTGCAAAAAGGAGGACGATGATCACAACATTTCTAACACTCAATTGGAAGGCAGTAGGTCTCCTGTCTGTTGACTTTGTTCCAGCAATGCATTGAATTCTCTTTTTTGGACCTCAATATTGCCAAACAATATTGGATAAACAATCCATAAAAATGAACATTTTTACAAGCAATAGAGGCTTCCCAGGCTAAGCACAGCCTAACTTCATTGTGTTAGGCAATGACCTTTGAAGTCCTGATAAAATATGTTCAAATATTCACCATCTAGAATTCATGAATTTTAAAAAATAACCAACAAAACAAAAAAATCAATTCATGAGTAGATGCAGAGACAAGAGGCATGCTTATGACTTTATGGCTTCACAGCTAGCTGACAGGTTGATCAAGCTCGCTATAGAGCTACTTCTTTTGATAGCATGCCAAGAACCCCCTTGGAAGCATTACTGCCAGGCAGACACAAATACAAAGCCATAAAAACTACGTAGACATAATCAGAGTTGAAACATTGGATCTATTCTCTCTTCACAGATGCTGTCAGACCTGGTGAGATTTTCCAGCATTTTGTGTTTTTGTTACATAAAATCCTATCCTTAGATTCAAACGTATGACAACCCAATTGAAAGAGGGATATGGCATCAAACATGTATCTGGCTAATGAATTCTGATTAAGTTGCATTTAACCCTGTCCTGTGTGATCTGTCATTGTTTTGTTTTAGTGATTAATCAGAACATTCATCGGGATTATCTTTTGTATTCTCATAGAAAATAAGCAAATTAGTAGGTTCATTAAAATGGAAAATCATATCTCTGGAGAAACTGCCTACAAAATTTAAATTAGTGCCCAGTAGATTAAAGAAAAAGCTTCACTTCATCAGTTGTGTTTAGTATCATCCTTTGTGTTACTGCTTCTGATTAACTTGCCTGATGCCTTGTACCTCAGCATTGGTTTGAATATCTGAGTGATTACTTCTGTACTACCAAATATCACAAGGGAATTAAAACAGAATTAGATTCTGGATACTGTTATTCTTTATTTATATCCTGAGAGCACTTGGAGAAAATTTTATTATACCTTATGTTAGACCAGTTCCACATTGCACAATAAATTGCAGAACCAAGTAATTGTTAGAGATTTTAAAGATATAGGCTGCAATTTTATATGGTTTTGTGCCAATGGCAAACCATTCAAAACAGTTTGACAGAAAAATCAGTGGCCTTTTTTTGCTATTTTATTCCCAGTTATGTCATTGGCATATTATTAATAACTTTCTATTGCATTTAGTGCGAGATATCAGCAAAGATAAAGAACCACAAAATGCTTTATATCTTAATATTCAAAAACATATATACTACTGCTACTGCTCCACCCACCACAGAATCAGAGCGGGTGAGGGGTGGACAATGGAAATGTCTGTTGGTCTTGGGTGAGATTTTCCGGTCTCACTCAAGTGAGGCCATAAAATCCTGCCCGAAATGTTTTTCCAGAGGTTATTGTAAAAGAAAATTGGTTAAAGAAAAAACTTTATTCTGAGGGAAGATATGGGCCTCAAAAGTCCACAATTATTTACGCGGACCCAAGCTCATATTGGCAGCTGTAGGTTGAGAGTGGATTTTCTAGAAAAAAGACAGTTATACCAGGTTGCAGCAATACCTGAGTTACTCAGCCTTCTGGAAAGAGTGGAGGTAGTTATTTGTCCCCCATTTTGCAAACAACATCATGAACAGGGTCAAAAAAGGCAATGTGCATCATCTGAAAAAGAGAACATGCATCTAATTAGTGTGATGGTGCCCGGAATCATTGCGTTTAGTCAATATGATCCAGTCACTGGATTTGGTGGAGGTGCAAACTTGGGATTTGTATTTGTGCTGCAGGCCTCTTCCTATTAGAATGGTGGCCTGCATCTAACAATTGCTCTGGTATCATCAGGATTACACTATAATAGGGTTGCCATTCCCTGGGGTCGAGGGGATATTATCGATACTTTACACTTTCCATATAGGCCAGGCTTCCGATGAGGTACAGTGACACCCAATCTCAGAGTGGGGGGGAGAAACATGCCAATGTGCCCATAGCTGACACAATGTGCACCTCACGGCTGGGTTTTTTGGCAGGAGAAGTGTGGCACACTTGAAAAAGGTGAGTGGGAAGGCTTGATTGAACAGCAGAGCTAAGGAGAACTATTGATACTGCCACTTCAGTTTATTTTTAAGGGAATGAATTGGCAAGAACCAGCCATGCAGTGCATCAGGATACCCCTGAAGATCTCAGTAGAGATGAATCTAGTGGATTCATGTCATCAAGAGCAGGGATGAGGAGATTCTGCAGACAAATGCTGTTTATTGTTTAAAATCATGCTGCCAAGTGAGAATTGACGCCTAGACTCTTGAAGAAAAGAAACAGTATTTTCTACCCGAGGAAATTCAGAACTGAAGGGCATTTTATGGTTGAAATTCATGCCATATGTTCTGACTGGATTGTACAATAAATCCATAAGATCAATCTTTTTCTGTCTTCTACCTAATTAGTAATTTATACTGATGAAAATTTGCCTATTAAATCATGTTTGTTTATGTTTGTTTTGCTTTGACTATTAAAAGAAAAATGGCAATGTGAAATCTTGTCTGTAGATTTTCTCATTGAGTTGTATGGTAAATTTGGTTCTTTTAATTTGTCGAGCTCAATGAGGATCAAAACAAGATTGCCCTTCACAATTTCAGGATAGCTCAAAATGCTTTACAGCCCATTAAGCACTTTTGAACTTTAGTCACCTTTATATTGTCATAATATGCATTACAGTATAGTGTATCTGCTCATCCCAGTGTATTGCATAACTGGTAGAATAAATATGTAACAGTTGCCATATTGTGAGAACTACTGTATGCTGGTAGACTTGTTTGCCTAAAGCAATTAGGCTTGAGGAATAACTCTTGTAAATTGTAAGGGCACTGCCCTATTGGAATGGGAACATTCAAAAAATTAGAACTCAAACGTGCTGACCTGTTTCATGACTGTCTTGCCTACATTACAAGTTTCTTGCCCCTAATTTTTTCTTTAGTTGCCCCTCTCATTTTTCAAAAGGGTCCAGCTGCCACCTACTTTCTGAGGTTAGAGAAATCTTGAGCCAAAGGGCAGTTGTCTCCCTCACTACTGATTGTAACAGTGAAGTAGATCATTTAACATTTCTTTGCCTTACTATTTAGTGGACATTTTGGTTTTGGTTTGGCAATATCGAATTTTAATTTGCAATGAACCATGATAGACTATGGTATGTGTTGTGCAGCCATCTTCTATATAAACTTCCAGTTTTGGAGTAATGTATATATGGAGCTCTGGACAATGTAATAGGCTGATTGTCAGTGTTAATATACAGAACAATTTTGGTGTTCTTGTACGGGAAAATTTAACATGCAGATCTAGCTAGCAATTAGCAAAGCAAATGGTACTTTAATGTTTAATTAAAAGGAGTTTTGTGACAAAATTAAGAAATTCTTATTGCAATTACCTAAGGTGTCAGTGACATTCTGTCTGATGTCCTGGATGTACTTCTGGTCTCCTTACCTAAGAATGAGTATACAGTAAAATTTTTGTAATCTGGCATGTATGGGCAATGGGTGGTGATGCTTAATCAAAAATGTCAGTTAATAGAGTTCCATTTACTGATGGAATATAGTGCAATACATGTAGCATAAACTTTCGAAGAATAAGATATAAAATAACGTGCAAATATTCTGGAAGTCACTTAAAGTATTCTTTTTATTTCTAAACTTTAACAGTCCATTAAAATAAAGGTATAAAATAAGGCATAATCTTTAACATCTCTTGCAGCTGTACCTGAGGATGTAGAAGGTTTAGGAGATTGTACCCTAGTTACAAATTCTGGATGTTTTATTGAATAAAACCCTGATGTTAATTGCTGTGTTTGCCTTCTACTTCTGCATCAGAGTGAAGTACAGAATGTGCAATTATATAGAGTAACATCTTTGACTTGCAGCAAACTTTGTATCAAAGGCTGAGGCAAAATTTGCCCAAGGTTTCACTGATAACTTCTTCATGGTCCATGGTTAGCATTGCTGCCTCACATCGGGTTTGAGTCTTGGATTGAATCACAGTCTGTGCAAAGTCTGTTTCTGTGGCGGCGGGGATTTCCTGCGGATGCTCCTGTTTCCTCACACAGTCTGAAAGACCTGCTGGTTAGGTGTATCAGCCATGATAATTTCTCCCTCAGTGTACTCAAACAACTGGAGTGTAGCAACCAGGGCATTTTCATAGTGGTTTCATTGCAGTGTCAGTGTAAGTCTACTTGTGACACTAACAAATAAAGTAAATACTTTCCTGTCTCCTTTGGCTTTTGAGGAATCACCTCATTCTCCGTATTTTCTGAGAATACAAAAAACTAAGAACAATACAACACAGGAATAGGTCTTTGGCTGACCAAGCCTGTGCTGATACACGGTTTCCATCCTTCCATTCATGTGTTGATCAAGATACGCCTTGAACTTTGCTAATGTGCCTGCTTCCACTATGTCCACTGGCAGTACATTCCAGACACCCATCATCCTCCTCGTGAAAAACTTTCCTAGAACGTCTCCCCTTAAATTACTTCCTCTCACCTTAAACCTTTTGTGTGCTTTTGTAGTTGACCTTTCCGTTCTGGGAAAAAACCTCTGACTATCCACCCAATCTATACCTCTCGCAATTTTGTAGACCTCTACCAGGTCATCCCTCAGCCTCTGTATTGCCAGTGAAAATAATCCGAGTTTGTCCAACATTTCTTCCTTGCTAAAACCCTCCAGACCAGGCAGCATCCTGATAAGCATTCTTTGCATCCTCTCCAAACCATTCATATCCTTCTCTGCAACCAGAACTACATGTAATATTTCAAATGTGGCCTAACTAAACTTTTATAAAGTAACATAACTTGCCAACTTTTATATTCAAGAAATATTCAAGAAATGTGTCACTTGATTTGTCAGCTTCAACCCACTCTTACATCTTACATTTTTCACAATGTTTGCTAATTTGCTGTCTAGAAGGAGTATCATTCACTAATTTCATTATTCTGGACAACATATTTGTTCTAGGCCTAACATTGTTGTTAGCACTGCTGCCTCACAGCATCAGGGACCCAAGTTTGATTCCTGGCTTGGGTCACTCTGTGCTGAGTCTGCACATTCTCCCTATGTCTGTGTGGGTTTCCTTTGCGTGCTCTGGTTTCCTCCCACCATTCAAAAGATGTGCTGGTTAGGTGCATTGGCTATGTAAGTTCTCCCCCAGTGTAACTGAATTGGTGCTGGAGTATGACAACTAGTGGGTTTTCACAGTAGCTTCATTGCTGTGTTAATGTAAGCCCAGTTGTGACACTAATAAATAAACTTTAAACTCTTCTCCATCTGAGGAACCTTCTGTAAACATAACACTGAGCAACAATTTTCTCCCAGTCCTCCTGAATGTTACACATTTCACTGATTTGCAGCCACAGGCTACATTAAAAATTGCATCCATTACGCTATAAACAGATTGAAAGTTCTGTACAGCACCTTCATGATTGATTAACTTTCTCATGAAATCTCTTCTATAATAGCATTTCCTATTCTGCATGACACTCTGATCCATAGGTTGAATTAATGAGGTTACATTGGGAGGCAGGAAATTGGTAAATATGATACCGTTCACTAACTCATATTCATGAGGATGAGCTCAACAATTGTCTCATGATAGAATAGCTTCGCAATCTTCACTTTTGACTACTTTTCTGAAACAACCTTTCACTGTGGTTGCAAAAACCATGATGAAACCGTTTTTGAAAAATGTATTTGTCCATCCATGCATTAGTCTATGCATTGTAAATTGCAGGTAACTGTGAAACCCCTTTAAGTGACCTCAGACATTTAAATTTTCCAATCACCACCAGTATTTGCATACATAGGAGCTACAATTCTGTCTTAATTCTGCTTAAAATCGGTAAATTCACTCATAGCTGCCAGGATAGAATTTAGCAAATATCACCAACACAAAACATTTTCACCCTCCATTATAAATTTGAACAAGGGATAGATGAGGGTCAGTGATTATTTAAAAATTCAGAGGGCAGATTCTCTGGACTTGCTTGTGGCTGGCATTTTCTCATCCCGTGGCAATGAACCCAAATTCTGCAACTTCACTGACTTGGGACCATGGCTTGAATGGCCAGTAATATCTCGTCCAGAGTATTTTTCTGAAGCTATTTGGTCAGCTGATTTTTGTTCACTGGATGCACGTAACCTTTTAATTGCCATGACAAAGTTGAAAATGCAAAAATCATCCATCAGAAAATGCACATGGTACAGTCAGTTCCATTTTTTCATGAAACTTTTTGCCTTTTCATTGACAATTGGGTTGGAGATGTGGGCACCCTCTGAACTTTCCAATGAAGACCATTCATATTGTTATGAATGGGATCGGAAGAATATGGGGATTATCTAGCCACACTATTCCATAGCTTAAAAGACTAATTTACTCACCAAAATGGCAACTTCACTATGGTATCCTGCATAGAAGAATACCTTCTTAATCAGCCTTCTTTCAATAAACTCAGAACAATTGATTTATTATGAAGCAAACAAGCTGCAAGATTTGGTTGACACACAATCATAACCTGGAAGTATAACTATCCATCTCTTCTTAAGAATTCCCCAATATACATACACACACACACACACACACACACACACAACACACACACACACACACACACCACACACACACACACACACACACACACACACACACAAAGGATACACATGTAGTCTTTGCAGAGGTCGGTAATTAGAAAAAAAGACATTAAAAAGAAAAGGATAAAGTTCACAGGAGTTTGATGCTGTCAATCTGGAGTTCACTCATTTGAAGGCGAGTCTCTGGTTCAAGTATAAATCTGGAGGTTCTCATCAATGGATCTTCTGTGTGGAGGGAAACATAGAACTGGATCAATTCTTCTTGTTTCAGGTTTCCAAATGCAGACAAGTTCCATTCAGGCGAGGATTCTCTGACTGCAGGTTAATAAACACACACATGACTTCAGGCGAGTCAGGACAAGAATATGTCAGTTAGGGTTGCCCTCCTTTTCACCTACACATTGAAAAGACCGAGTGCAAAAATTGACATTTGTCTTTGCCATGTGATTTCCAGTAAGACAATTTGCCTTTGTCTTTTCAGTCCCCCCACACCACCACCACCCTACCAAACCACGCCCCCCCCCCCCCCCCCCACCACCACCACCAAATCATGGACAGGATTTTACAGCCTTGCTTGGGTGAGACCAGAAAAATACCTGTCTGAGATCAATGGATATTTCCATTGTCCGCTCTTTCCCACACTCCAATTCTGTGGCAGGCATGTTGGAAGTATTCTGGTGAAAGTGATTGCTGCTCAAGGCAAATAAACAGCTTTGCCCCATCAAAGGGCTGATCATGCTGATCAGGTGATTTCTTAGAAAAGGCATGCTTTAGCACATTAAACAAAGCAAAGAAAAGCCAAAGTGAGAAATGCATAAAAATTGAAAGCAAAAAATTAACATCAGTAGATGAATTGGAAAGGTTGAGAAGCAGAATGTTTGATGAAAGAAAATAACATTGGCTCAATCCACAATGTGCAATATTTGGGGGTCAAAGAACAATTGCTGAAGTTTCCAGCTAGTTCTAAATCAAATAAAACCATTGAAAGACATCCATATTTCACATGTACTCAAAAGCAACTAGACAGCAGCTGGAATTTTCCAGTTAGCAGTGCCAGGTTGGCAGTACCATGGAGCCAGGGGGCAGTGCCAAGGCATTGTCCAGTCATATTCCTGACCATCAGAGGCTCCAATGATCTCTGAATCTCCCGGCATGATCATTATGCTTGGTTTCCATTTGTGGAGACCAGTAGTGATTCCCATCAGCTTCATGTTGCTTGGTTGGATGGATGAATCCCAGGACTTGGGTGAACCCATCTTAAAACTGAACATTAATATTTAAATTTGGATTTAAATATGTTAATCTGGTTCTTACTGAATTGCCCCCTTGGATTTTTCTTATGAAAATGCCGCAGCTTCACCTTGGACTACCAATTCAGATGGGCTTTATAATTTATTCATTGGCAAAATTAAAAATTACAACGGTGTCCAAGAACAAGAAGTACTATTGGTGTCTCTACCAGACGCTTGCCTTACTATATAGCGGTATGGTGGCACAGTGGTTAGCACTGCTGCCTCAGTGTCAAGGATCTGGATTCAATTCTAGCCTTGGGTCACTGACTCTATTGAGTTTGCACATTCTCCCCGTGTCTGCATGGGTTTCCTCCAGATACTTGGATATTCTCTCATTTTCCAAAGATGTGTGGGTTAGGTTGATAAAGTGCCCTTTAATGTTAGAGGGATGAGCAGGGGATAGGGGCTGGGTTGCCGGTGCAGGCTCAATGGGCCAAACAGCCTCCTATGCACTGTAGAGATTCTATAACTAATACTGGGATGACCTGGGAAATCTTTGGTGTTCTACTTAACTTTGCAAAGGTTTCTGTTTGTTAAAATAAATATTCCTAATAGAGGAACATTAGATATTCTAGATAGTAGAGAATTCCAGTTATTGAAGTTCCCCTGTTCCCTTGGAGCAGCACGGAGAGGCAGCGATTTGGGAAAGCGTGACGTTCGAGTGTTAAGTACTTTATTAACTTTTCTCTTTGTTTAAAATAGCGAGCGGGGGTAGTTTTTGCCGTTTTTATTTAAACTAACAAGAAACCGGAAGTCGTCATTAGGAGGCTGCCGGTAGTTGTAGTTTTCTAGCTATATAAGTACTAACCTCTGGGTATCGGCCTCATTGTTCCCTTGGAGCAGCACGGAGAGGCAGAGATTTGGGAAAGCGTGACGTTTGAGTGTTAAGTACTTTTTTAACTTTTCTCTTTGTTTAAAATAGCGAGCGGGGGTAGTTTTTGCCGTTTTTATTTAAACTAACAAGAAACCGGAAGTCGTCATTGGGAGGCTGCCGGCAGTTGTAGTTTTTTCTGTCTCTATAAATTGGTCCAGAGAGGAAACCCGATACTCTACACAGGTAGAGTATCCCACCCTCCCCCCTCCTCTAACCTAATAATAAAAGTGTGTGGGAAGTTTTTTTTTTCTCTCTCCTTAAAGTAAATTAAAGTATCAGGGATGGCAGTGCAGGCAGTCCGTTGCACCTCCTGCAGTATGTACGAGGTGAGGGACACCAGTCGTGTTCCTGCTGATTACACCTGCAGGAAGTGTGCACATTTGCAGCTCCTTGAGGATCGTGTTAAGGAGCTGGAGCTGGAATTAGAGGAACTCAGGATAATCCGAGAGGTTGAGGAGGATATTGGCAGGAGTGACAAGGAGATAGTCACTTCTAAAAGTGATTCTTGGGTAACTATTCGGAGGAGGGGTAAGAAGCAATCGGGTAGACAATCCCCTGGGGCTGTTCCCCTCCAAAACAAATTTGCTGTCTTGGAGGCTACAGTTGAGGAAGAATCCACTGGAGATGACCAAAGGGAGCAGGTCTCTGGGGGTGAGCCTGCTGAGAATGCTCAGGTGGGTAGGGGGAATGGGAGATTGGGCCTAGTGATTGGAGACTCCATAGTTAGAGGGACAGATAGGAGAGTAAATAGTAATAAAAGTGACTCAGGGCTGGTGTGTTGCCTCCCAGGGGCTGGAGTCTAGGATGTCGCAGATCAGGTTTTTAAGATTCTTAAGGGAGAGGGGAGTCAACCCCAGGTCATAGTTCATGTGGGGACACATGATATAGGAGGGACGAGGGAGGGGGATATTAAGCAGAAATTTATGGAGTTGGGGTGGAAGCTTAAGACAAAAACTGGTAGAGTGGTTATCTCTGGACTCTTGCCTGTGCCAAGGGATAGTTTAGGGAAGAATAGAGAGAGGGAATGTTTGAACTCGTGGCTGCGGGGATGGCGCAGGAGGGAAGGGTTCAGGTTCCTGAACAATTGGGACTCATTCTGGGGTAGGTGGGAACTGGGAACATCTGGAATGTGGAGCTTATTCAAGGAGCAGCTGCTGCAAGTCCTTGATAAGTATGTCCCTGTCAGGCGAGGAGGAAGTGGTCGAGTAAGAGAACCTTGGTGTACAAAAAAATGTTTGAACTCGTGGCTGCGGGGATGGTGCAGGAGGGAAGGGTTCAGGTTCCTGAACAATTGGGACTCATTCTGGGATAGGTGGGACCTCTACAAGACAGATGGTCTACACCTGAACCAGAGGGGAACTAATATCTTGGGGGGAAAATTTGCTAAGGCTATGCAGGGGGCTTTAAACTGATTCGGGGGGGGGTGGGATCCTAAGTAGTTGGGGTGCTAAGAGGGATGAGAGTAAGGGGGTCATAGAGGAAAACTGTAAAACACAGCAGCGTACGGGTGGGGTAGGGCATGGTTTGAAATGCGTATACTTTAATGCAAGGAGTATTCGCAATAAAGGGGGAGGAACTTGCACCTTGGACCAGTACCTGGAACTTCGATGTTGTGGCCATTTCAGAGACTTGGGTAGAGCAGGGACAAGAATGGATGTTGCAGGTTCCAGGGTTCAAATGCTTTAGTCGGAGTAGAGAAGGAGGTAGAAGGGGGGGAGGAGTGGCATTATTAGTCAAAGACTGTATCACAGTGACAGAAAAGAAGTTTGATGAGGACTTGTCTGTTGAGGTAGTATGGGCTGAAATTAGAAACAGGAGAGGAGAGGTCACCCTGTTGGGAGTCTTTTATATACCTCCTAAAAGTTCTAGAGAGGTAGAGGAAAGGATTGCAAAGTCGATCCTGGACAGGAGTGAAAGTAATAGGGTAATTGTTATGGGGGACTTTAATTTTACTAATATTGATTGGAATAGCTATAGCTCTAGCTCGTTAGAGGGGTCAGTTTCCGTACAAAGTGTGCAGGAAGGTTTTTTGACTCAGTATGTAGATAGGCCAACTAGAGGTGAGGCTACATTGGATTAGGTGCTGGGCAATGAGCCAGATCAGGTGTTAGGCTTGGAAGTTAGTGAACATTTTGGTGATAGTGACCATAATTCGGTTACGTTCACCTTAGTGATGGATAGGGATAGGCATGAAGCTGGGGGCAGTAGTTATAGCTGGGGGGAAGGGTAATTATGAGGCCATCAGGAGAGAATTAGGGTGCATAGATTGGACTAGGAAACTACAGGGACTGGGAACATCTGGAATGTGGAGCTTATTCAAGGAGCAGCTGCAGCAAGTCCTTGATAAGTATGTCCCTGTCAGGCGAGGAGGAAGTGGTCGAGTAAGAGAACCTTGGTGTACAAAAAAAGTTGATTTGCTGGTTAAAAGGAAAAAGGAGGCTTATGTCAGGATGAGGCTTGAAGGCTCGGTTAGTGCAATGGATAGCTATAGATTAGCCAGGAGGAAGCTAAAGAGTGAATTGAGGAGAGCTAAGAGGGGACACGAGAAGACTTTGGCTGATAGGATTAAGGAGAATCCTAAAGCTTTCTTTAGATATGTTAAGAATAGAAGATTGGTTAGGGCAAGATTAGGGCCAGTCATAGACAGCAGTGGGAAGTTGTGCTTGGAGCCTGAGGAGATTGGAGAGGTACTGAATAAATATTTCTCTTCGGTATTCACGCAGGGTGATGTAAATGTAGTTATGGAGAACACTGAGGTACAGGGTAGCAAACTGGAAAGTATTGAAGTAGATAGGGAGGATGTGCTAGATATTCTCGAGGCTTTGAAGTTGGATAAGTCCCCTGGGCTGGACGGGATTTACCCTAGGATTCTCTGGGAGGCAAGAGAGGAGATTGCAGAGCCTCTGGCTCTGATCTTCAGGTCCTCGTTGGTTACGGGTTTGGTTCCGGAGGACTGGACGATAGCGAATGTGGTCCCATTGTTTAAGAAGGGGAAGAGAGACCTTCCAGGGAATTATAGGCCAGTGAGTCTTACTTCTGTTGTGGGAAAGGTATTGGAGAGAATTATTAGGGATAGGATTTATAGTTATTTAGAGAGAAATGAATTGATTGGGGATAGTCAGCATGGTTTTGTGAAGGGTATGTCATGCCTTACTAACCTCATTGAGTTTTTTGAAAAAGTGACGAAAGAGGTGGATGGGGGTAAGGCGGTTGATGTGGTATATATGGACTTTAGTAAGGCGTTTGATAAGGTGGCCCATGGAAAACTTCTGCAGAAAATGCAGATGTATGGGATAGAAGGTGATTTAGCTAATTGGGTTAGGAATTGGCTAGCAGATAGAAGACAGAGGGTGGTGGTTGATTGGAGATATTCATCGTGGAGTTCGGTGACAAGTGGTGTACCTCAGGGGTCTGTTTTGGGGCCCCTGCTGTTTGTAATTTTTATAAATGATCTGGATGTGGGTATTGAAGGATGGATTATTAAATTTGCAGATGACACTAAAGTCGGTGGAGTGGTAGATAGTGAAGAGGGGTGTTATAGTTTACAGAGTGACTTGGACAAGTTGCAGAGCTGGCCGAGAGGTGGCAAATGGAGTTTAATGTGGAAAAGTGTGAGGTAATGTACTATGGCAGAAATAATAAATGTGTAGAGTATAGGGCTAATGGTAGGATTCTTAGTAGTCTTGATGAACAGAGGGATCTTGGTTTGTATGTGCATAGATCCCTGAAAGTAGGCAGTCAAGTCGAGAAGGTTGTTAAGAAGGCATATGGAGTCTTAGCTTTTATTGGTAGGGGATTGAATTTCGGAGCCGCAACGTCATGTTGCAACTGTACAAAACTCTAGTGCGGCCGCACTTGGAGTATTGTGTGCAGTTCTAGTCCCCGCATTATAAGAAAGATGTGGAGGCTTTGGAGAGGGTACAGAGGAGGTTTACCAGGATGTTTCCTGGTATGGAGGGCAGGTCTTATGAAGAGAGGCTGAGGGATTTGATGTTGTTTTCGTTAGAAAGGAGGCGGCTAAGAGGGGACCTAATCGAAACATATAAGATGATTAGAGGTTTAGATAGGGTGGACATGATAGCCTTTTTCCTAGGATGGAGAAAGCTAGCACGAGGGGACACAGCTTTAAATTAAGGTGTGATAGTTATAGGACGGATATCAGAGGTAGGTTCTTTACCCAAAGGGTGGTTCGGGAGTGGAATTCCCTGCCTGCAGCAGTTGTAGATGCGCCAAGTTTGGTGGCGTTTAAGAGGTTAGTTGATAAGTATATGGAAGAGAAGGGAATGGTTTAGTTTGGAGGGGCATTGCTTTTTATATTGGTCGGCGCAACATCGAAGGCCGAAGGGCCTGTTCTGTGCTGTAGTGTTCTATGTTCTATGTTCTAAGTACAAAATAACATCAAGTTTGCTGTACTTGCCTTAGATGGAGTGTAATAAATGTGTGTTAGATTAATTCTTGACAGGAGAGATTGCGTAGAATGGGCTTATATTCTTCAGAAATTTGAGTAACTAGAATTACTCATAAAATTTTTGGAGGGCTTAACAAGGCGTCTACTGAGAGGCTGTTTTTCCCTCACCAGAACCAGAGAATTAGGAGCAGGATTAGACCTTACAGCCTGCTGAACCTGATCTTTTGTTCAATCATGGCTGATTTTGAGCTTCAACTACACTTTCCTGCCTGATCCTTATGTTTCTTGATTCCCTGAGATACCAAATGTTGGTGTAATTCAGCTTTAAATGATGAAACAACTTTCTGGGGTAGAGAATTCCAAAGATGCACAATCCTTTGAGTGAAGTATTTTCTCCTTATCTCAAGCCTAATTCATCAGCCCTTTATCCTGAGACTGAGCTCTTTGTCTTGAATTGCCTGACCAGTGAAGATGATCTCTCAGAGTCCATCAAGCTCCTTCAGAATCTTATTACATCAATGTGGTTGTTTCTCATTCTTCTATTCTCTAGAAAATATAGGCCCAATTTGCTCAGCCTCTTACCAGAGTTCTTATCATAGTAAAACTTCTCTTATCCTGCTTCCAATCCCTGTTTTACACTCCTTCAATTTTGAGACTAAAACTGTGTACAGTGTTGCAAATGAGATCTTCAATCTTGTACTACTTTTTTTTATTCGTTCATGGCTCATGGGCGACACTGGCTGGTCAGCATTTATTACTCATCCCTATTTTCCCTTAGAGGGCAGTTGAGAGTCAACCATATTGCTGTGGCTCTGGAGTCACATGTGGGCCAGACCAGGTAAGGACGGCAGATTTCCTTCCTGAAAGGATGCTGGTGAACAAGATGGGTTTTTCCAACAATCAACAATGATTTCATGATTATCAGTGGATTAAATCCAGATATATTTTGTCGAATTAAAATTCCACTATCAGGATTCGAACCTGGGCCCCCAGAATATTAACTGAGATTCGGGATTAATAGTTTCGCAATAATATCACCAGGACAGCATTTCCTCTTGAAACAAGATAGGAGTGATTGTACCAAAAAAATTCTAAGTGTTGAAGTCACGTGAAAATTGGAGTAAATCATGCTTTTTTTTTATCAGTGATAATTCAGAGAAGAATCTTCCACATTCTGTGCAGTGCAGAGTGCAGTAGCCTAAATCCCATTAAAAATCAGAGGACGGGACCTATTCCCACTGGAGAGGGCAGTGGCATAGTGCTAAATGGGCCATTATGCATGTGTCGATCTGTCAGTGCCGAGATCGGTGTATGTTCAGTGACCCTGCAGTACCGATTTCCTGATTGTTAGCCAGCTCAATTGCTGGCCAGGCCTGCAGCTCTTTCATCATCGACCCTCTACACCACCCACATAACCCCTACCCCCTTCACCCCCTACTATCCATCACAGACCCACTTCTGGACCACTCCCAATCATGTCCAGGCCAACCGCTTCCCCCACTGGCCTGCCTCGATCATCTCTCCCCCACCACTGTCAGTCCCGAAGACACCCTGCAGCGCTGATCCTCCTTGCAGTCCTGAATCCTCCCACCAAGAGGCTATCCACCTACCACCCCCTCAGTGGTGAGTCCCGATCGCTGTCCTCCCTCCTCTGTCACTCAGTGCAGAGTAGCAGCAGGACACCCCACCCCCACAGACTGCCCCTAGAAGTCCTGCCCCCATCAGGCACCATCTCCTTGGCACTGCCCGATGCGCTGTGGGCAGCGCCAAGTTGCTCCCTGACCATTGGCACACTGCCCCTTAAGCAATGCCAGTGGGCACAGGCAAGCACAAAAAATGTGCTATAGCCCAGGGGGCAGCCCCAAGTGTCTGACTTTCTGGGGGGCCCCGATTGGCCCCCCTTCATTCCAGAAGGATCGCATCACTAGCTTCCGGAAAGTGGGGAACTGCTCTAAATCCTGCTGGAGTGAAACACTCCTAGAGGGTGTGTAGATGCCAGCAGGCCCAGAGATTTCAGTCCCAGGCCTGCTCGTGAGATTTAAATTACCATCAATTATGTGGCTCTGCTTCGATTTCTGGCACAGAGTTGATGACGCTAGGAGACTCGCTCGGAGCTGGATGCCCAGCACAGATCCCGTGGATCAGGTGCCGCCAAATTGCTCTAAAAATTCAGCATAGTGGGATGGGAAAATCGCACCTAATATCTTTCTCCTTGTACTCTAATCTCCTTCTAACAAAAGCCAACATGTCACTTACCTTCCTAATTACTTGCTGTACCTGCGAGCTAACATTCTATGTATCTTGTATGAGCACATCCAAGTTTCTTTGAACATTGATTTTTACAAGTTTTATACTTGTTACAAAATATTCTGGTTTTCAATTACTTGCTGTCTATTACTTGCTGTTTTTGCTATTTGGCATTCAAGTAGTTATTTGTTCTGCTTTTACTGATATGACCCCTCACTTTTGCCTGGTGCTGCTCTTAGCAACCTGCCCTGTACCCTTCATTGAATCAGGGTTAATACCTGGCTTGGTGTTAATGGTAGAGCGGGGGATATGCCGGGCCATGAGGTTACGATTTATAGTTGAGTACAATTCTGATCTACTGATGGCCCACAGCACCTTGTGGATTTCCAGCCTTGGGTTTCTAGATCTGTTCAAAGCCGATTTCATTTAACACAGCGGCAGTGCCACACAATACGATAGAGGGTATCCTCAATTTGAAGAGTGGACTTTGTCTCCATTGGAACTGTGCAGTGGATATTGATATTATACTGATACTGTTATGGACAAATGTATCTGCGTTGGTGAGGATGAAGTCAGGTATGCTTTTCCTCCTTGTTGGTTCCCTCACCATTTTCCACAGTCCCAGTCCAGAGCTCTGTCCTTTAGGACACAGTATCTTGGTTTGTAATGGTACAAGTGAGCCACACTTGATGATGGCCACTGAAATCCCCTGCCCACAGTACATTCAACTTCCTAGTCACCTTCAATGCTTCCTACAAGTGACGTTCAGGACTATTGATTCATCAGCTAAGGCAGGATGATATGCGGTAATCAGCAGGAACTTTTCTTTCCTGTGTTTGACATGATGCCAGGAGATTCCATGAGGTTGAGAGTCAATGATGATGATCCCCAGGACAACTCTCTCCTGATCTGCTCCACCTGTGTTGGTTTTATGCTCCTGGTGAATCAAGACATACTCAGGAATAGTGGTGATGATTGGACATTAGCTATAAAGTATGATTTCTGAAACTGTTGCTTGACTAAAGCTGTAAGACAGCGCTCCCACATTTGACACAGTTGCTAGGAAGGAGGACATTGCAGATTTGACATGGCAGAGTTTGCCGTTTTTGTTTCCGGTGCCTAGGTTGATATCAGGTGGCCAATCTGGTTTCCTTCCTTCTTGTTTTCATTGCAGCAGTTGAATACAACTGGGAATTTCAGAGTCAACTACACTGCTGTAGACCTGAAGTCATATGTAGGCCACACCAGATAAGGACTGCAGGCTTCCAGATAGGTTTTGCAACAACTTTTCCATGTTTTATTGAATTTAATTTCAACTCTCATTAATGAAAATCCTTTTTGATTATATCACAACTTGGTATGGCTCCTGACCAAGACTGCAAAAGACTTCAAACAGTTGTGAACATAATTCAGTCCATCACGTAAACCAGCCTCCCATCTATTGACTTCGTCAACAGTTCCCACTGCCTTAGAAAAGCAGCCAGCATAATTAAGCACCCCATAAGGGCCCCATGCACCCCGAACAATCACAGGCTAAGAAAATTTGGCATGCCCATTACGATTCTCCCCAACTTTCATGGATGCACCACAGAGAGCATTCTTTCTGGTTGTATCACTCCTGCACTGTCCAAGTTTTGCAAAAAAGCACAAAGAGTCATGAACAAAGCCCAGTCAAACTAACATGCAAACTAACCTCCCATCCATTAACTCTGTTGACACTTCCCGATGCCTCAGGAAAGCAGTCAGCAAAATCAAGGACCCCATGTAACCCAGACATATACTCTTCCACCTTCTTCCATCAGGAAATCTGAGGTCACATGGACCTATCTCATATTAAGTTGTTCTTTCTCTACAACTTAGCTATGATTGTAACACTGTATTCTGCACCCTCTCCTTTCCTTCTCTGTAGTGGTATGTTTTGTCTGTGTAATGTGCAAGAAATAATACTGTTCACTAATATATGTAAAAAGAATAAATCAAATCAAAATCATTTGCTGCGGTGGGATTCAAACTTGGGTCTCCAGAGAATTATCCTTGGTGTCTGCATTACTAGTCTAGTGACAGTATCACAATACCCCTGCTTCTGCATGTTTTACTTTCACTCAGTACTGAGCTCTATCCTACTATTCAGTGCTGGACTGTGAAGAGTTAACATTTAATGGTGCACACTTAAAATGTAATCCCTCTAATTAATTTTAAAGAAGAAAATTAAGCACACAGCAGTCCAACAGTGCATTAATTGGGCAAAAAGTCCCGGGATTCCCTACAAAGCAGCATGCTGGGTGTAACTGCACCACATGAAACGCATCAGTTCAAGACGGTAGCTCACCATCACCTTCTCAAGAGCAATTAAGGAGGAAATTAAATGCTGGCCTCACCAGCGTGTCCCATGAATGTATATATTTCTTAAAAAATTACATTTGAGAAAATCATGGCATCAAAATATCAAAAGTTACAAATAGCAACATAGAAATGGGTGCATTAGGTCATTCACAAATTCCTACGTAGTGAAACGCTGTCTGATTTTGAATATTTGACTTCAAATTTTATCGTTTATGTTTCTAACTTTCACGATTGTAGTAAGGGTGGGGTTTTCCAGCCTTCCCACTGGAGGGATCTGCCAGTCTTGCCGATGGTGACCCCATCCTCTGTAGGTTAGCGAAATGTATAAATAACAGCAAACCGGGAGGAAACAGAAGATCACGTAGCCGGCCAATGGTGGGCCATCTCTGTTATAACAAAGCACACCATGAGTGGGGGGGGATGGGCTTGGGGGAATGGGACGGGGTAAGGAGGTGTATGGAAATCATTCTGTATGTGCTTTTCAGGCCTCAGAACTAAATGACCTAATTCTTCATGTAACGGGCCAGAATTTTCCACAGGAAGACATCTCAACACATATCTGGCTATTTAAGGTAGGATTTTATCTGTATTGAGCAAAGTGCGACATTAGGCAGGGATAGTGGTGCTGAAGTGATTGTCAGCAATGGTAGCTGCCTCTGCAGTATCAGAGAGATGTAACTAAAATATTGTGTGAGTGCATAGTGATGTTGTAACATGAGTCTGATATCTTCTCATATTATTTCATGTTCTTCTGGGTCAGAAGAGCACTCAAAAGTCAAACATAAAATCCAGGCCATCAAATGACATTTATCTAATCTAATTGCCTGATTAGAGGAAGAAGAATAGAGAAAGGAAAAGAGGATAAAAATTAAAATGCAATATTCTTCATTCATTCATGAAGGTTTGAAACTTCATACACTTGATTGTTTAATTTCTGGGCCAGAGAGGTTGATTGGTGGTCATTAGCAATTATCATTTTATTAAAAGAATAAGTCTGCTGTTAATAACATCTGCTGTTAACTATTGGATTTGATTGACGGTAGTTAGGTTAATGGGCAATTAATGTGCAAATGAAGTAATTCCATAAATCTCATGAGGAGGTTCAGGGCAAGGTGTCTTTTCTGCAAGATTAGTGATGGAGTGTTGTAAATTGCTCCGCGCACTGTGAAGCTCTACAATTTGTGGGATTTCGCTCCCTCACTATATGCTTCTGACCGATTTGAAAATTCGTAACATTGTGTATGTTTACACGGCATTATCTATTTTGGCAAATTAAGCTATTACGTCTATGTACTGTTAATTTTGTAACCTTGAGAGGTACAAAGATGATTACCAGCAGGAAAATACAACCACTTCACGCAGCTCTTGTAGGTTTATTCAGCTTTGCTTTTTTGTTTGACAATGCACCAAGCCAATTAACAGTATTCAATCAATATTAATTAAAATCCACAATTTTTGTAGAGGGTGATAATAGTGTTAAGCAGTGAAGCTTACATTCAGAAACTTACAATGGCTCCCAATGCATCAAAATCAGCACCAAGCAATTTTGTCTTCTGGCCAGACTTTATGAAGAAATCATCTTGTCTGTCTTGATGCCTTTCCCTCTTTGTGTTTGCACAATGCAGTATCCCATTGTCCTTTAGAATTTTATTAAATACACAACTACTATTTCCCTTTCACAGACTGTACAAGCATAAGGATAACTCTATACACACTGTCAGTGTACCTGTTTTATTAATAATAAGATACCCAACATAAGCGGAAATGATGAAAGGCAAACTACATTAAAGGCAGAGTTGTCAACATGCCACATTTAATAAAGACCTTTGCTGGGTGTTCTGCAGTCCCTCCCACTGAAGATACAGTAGCTGAATAGCAGAAATATGAGCTGGAATTTCCACACTCCCACCACTGCAAGCAAGGACAGGTAATTTGGTGCTCAGCCAAATCTCTGTTCACAGCAGCGAGACCTGAGAATTCCAGTGGTGTGAGTTTTTCATGAAAATACGGAGTTTGATTTTTCTTGTAAACATTCTGATCAGCAAAATGTCAGTGCGTAATATATGTGGTCAATTGTGTCCCAGGGAATTGGGAACATTTTGACTTATTAAAGATTGAAGTCAGTTCTCAGTTTTTTTGTTATTCATCAATGAAATACAGGTGTCGCTGGCAAGATCATTGCCCTTCCCTAGTTGCCTTTGAAAAGGTGGTGGAGTTGCCTCTTGAACTGTGACAATCCCTCTGGTGTCAGTACACCCACAGCGCCGGTCGGGTGGGGAGGGAGGTCCAGGATTTTAACCCAGCAACAATAGATAATGTAATTAATGCTGGTGACATAAGGGAGAATTTTAATCTGGAGGTTTGCATGAATTCAGATGTTGAGGAGTAACAAATATCAGTGGACTGGGAAGTCAACTTCAACTAGTCAATTTGCAAGCTGAACTCAAATACATTTGGCTTTTTGTTCACAGTCCCCTCTATTGGAGGACGATTGCTGATTGGCATTTTCTAATGGATCACTTACAGCAATATTTCCAAGTCACTTTTAAATTTAATGGTAAATCCTGATCTCGCCTCCTTCCAGAAACTTGCTAGTTGAGAACCACAAATGGAGATCCGGCTTAAATCTGATCGAATTACTGCAATATAAACCCTTCTTTTAAAATTGCTTTCTCATCAGCTAGAAGGGAAGGATTTGTTCACTAAGAGTTTTGTGGAAAGCCTCCTGTATCATTGAGGTTCAGCAAGAGGCAAAACTTCCAGGAGGCTGAAGATGCCTCGCACCAGAATGGGACAGAATGGGTGGTGCTACTGAAACGTAGGTACATAGGAGCAGGAGTTGACTATTTGGCTCCTCAAGCCTGCTTTGCCATTTAACTTGATTTTGATCTTTTCTATCTCAATGCCATTTCTTTGCACTGTCCCCATATTTACTGATGTCATTGGTTTCTAAAAATCTATTGACCTCTGTTTTGAACATTCTCAATAACCGAGCCTCCACAGGCTCCTCTGCAATGGAGAACTTCAAAAAGTCTTACTATCCTCTGACTGAAGAAATTATACCTCATTTTGGTCCTAAATGGCCTATCCCTTATTTTGAGACTATATCCCTTGTTCGAGACAGCCCCCAGCAAGCCCCCCCCCACCCCCACCCCACACCACCCCACCCCCCCACCACCCCCACCTCCCATACCCCCCACCCCGAGTTCAACCAGGATAACATCCTTTCTGCATCTACCTTGTCAAGCCATGTAAAAAAAAATTACTGCCTTAGGTATCATCAGGTGCTAGCAACAGGACTGACACCAGTACTGGCAATAGATCACCAACAGTTTGGTGTTCAGGGACTTATAGCTGGCCAGCATACAGAGAGAACAGTAGCAGAGAAGGGGAGTAGCAGAGAAGCCAGGAGCAGGGGGCAAATTGCAAAGTGGGAAGAAGCAAAGAAAGCAGCAGGAGAGGTGGACAGCCGAGGGGAGACAGCTGACTGCTCAGTCCCAATGAAACAGGGTCTACAAGCAGAGATAGTATTGCTGGAGAGTTAGATTGTCACTTCAGATGGTGGGAGGCATCTTCAGCTTCCTGGAAGTTTTGCCTCTTGCTGGACTTGCTGGTTTATCCCTTGTGAAAATGGCCATCTCCTTTAACTTTTCAGCTTGTGGACCTTTCCATGGCCCTGTCAGCAAGACACGACCAGGATTTCCAAGTTGGCAGCACATAAATGCAAAAGAGAGATAATTGTTGTTTTCCAAGGCTGGCAATTGTGTCAGCTTAGCTTGTGATGTTACTAGTCAGACTTAATGCACCAACCATGCTGCCTGATTGAATTAAAACCTTCTACCCTTCTGGGGATCATATCCCCCTATTCCCATACTATTCATGTATTTGTCAAGACACCCCTTAAAACTCACTATTGTATCTGCTTCCAATACCTCCCCTGGCAGCAAGTCCCAGGCATTCACCACTCTCTGTGTAAAACAACTTGCCTCGTACATCTCCTTAAACCTTGCCCCACACACCTTAAGCCTATGCCCCTGGTAATTGACTCTTCCACCCAAGGAAAAAGTTTCTGATCATCCATTCTGCCCATGTCACTTATAATCTTGCAGACTTTTGAGGGATTATGGAAAATGGGCGAGAAAATGGAGTTGAGGCCAAGATGAGGTCACTAATAATTGTACTGAATGGTAAAGCAGGCTCAAGGGGATGAAGTACCTACTCAAGTTCCAACGCTGTCCCCAACATGGAAGATGCCTCAGTCTTTGATTGTCCAGATTCTTCACTGACTTTTTTCCCTGATCCTTCCAATTTCAAGCCCCTCCAAATTGTGCCTTGGAATTGTCCCTTTAAAAGTTAGATCTGAGATGATGTCATGCGGGGCCTCGGCTCGGTCTCTGCCGCAGTTTGAACAGCAATTGCAGAAATAAAAAGATAATTAGATGTTTGCTTTTAAAAGTCACAGTCAAATGCACCAAATTTATTTCCAGTTTTCCACATGATATCACATGCCCTCCACCTTTCTATATTCCCAATTCATCTCCATGTAAATATCAGTGTTGTAGCATTGGGTAAAAAAAACAAATAAAATCCTGTTGCAAGCAGCTCAGGTGTTATAATGTCCAAGCCATCAATATGCCAGAATCCATCATCCACTGTGCTTTTCTACAGTTAGTATTTGGGCCTTCTCTACTTTTATCTGTTCTTCTAGAGACAGATATTTATGTCACCTTTACTGGGGGAAGGATTGAACATGATGTACCAAAAAAGGTGAAATTACATCAAATAGACATCAAGCGTGTCCTTACCACCTAACCGCACCCGACAATCAGTGCAATGAGCTAAGAAAATAGCATGCAAAACTAAAAATCTGATTTCCGCTCAGCCCAAAATGGTTTGCTAACTTCTCAGCCCCTTTAGAGTTGTGCAAATCACTTCATGCCCAGAAAGGGCATGATGCTTACAAGCATGGGATTGACTTGATTTCAATATCATTAGCAAGCTCGGCATGTATTCTCCCCAACATTCCCCCCCCACCCCACCCACCCCCCGCCTCCACCACATGCACACACCTTCATAATGGACTCTACCATATAGACCAGTTTTGACATTAGGCTTACTGGTCTATAGTTCCCTATTTTCTCTCTACCTCCCTTTGTGAATAGCAAGTTCACAGCCCCAATCTGTAGGAAGCAGTCCAGTGTCCAAACCAAGTTGGAAAATGACCACCAGTGGAACTACTATTTTCTCGGGCCACTTCCTTAAGTACTCTGGGATGAAGATTATCATGACTGAGGAAGGGGTTGCGGTCTGTTGAGGGTCTTGATAGGGTAGGGAGGTGATTGTGAGGTGGGGGACTTGTCTGTGTCAGCCAGGAAATCTTCAGGATGGCCCAGATGTCCCAAGTGTTGGCAACCCATGTTGGGGTGGGGGAGGAGAGTATGCTACTGCTGATGTAGGGGTGGGGGAAAGGGGGTGGATTCTGCTGTCCGTGGATGTAGGAAGGGGATTTCCAATGCACCATGAGATCAGGGCAACCTTGAAGCAGGTTTAGGCTTTGCTCATCCAGTAACAGCACCAAGCTCCTGGTAACAGCATCCAGTAACAGCACCAAGCTCCTGGTAACAGCATCCAGTAACAGCACCAAGGGCCTGGAGGAAATACTCCTCTTCCTCCTAACCTACAAGCAGTGCTAAAAAAAGCACTTATTTCATGAATTCAACTTCTATTATTTGCTTTAAGGTGTCAACTTTCCCAAAAAAATGACTACCTGTGGTTAAAACGTGAATGAAAGTTATTAAAATGAAGAAATGGGACCCGATTTTACCATTGCGTCACGCCTGAAACCAGACACAAAAATGTAACGAAGTCGAGTGTAAAACCATTAATGCAATCTGTGCCACGTCCATGCAGATTGTCACTTTACCAAGACCCGGGAGTAGTTGCAATCGGATTCGCACCTGAAATAAGCACAAAAACGATTTAAATGTATTTACATGTATTTCAATTGAATGAATGAACTGCGCACCCAACTTTATCAGTATTTCCCCCTTTACCACTGCATTCGCCAATCTGCAATCACGCCAAAATGAACATGCTGAGTGAAAATCTAAAATCTGCTGATGAGGTGAGTTCAGAATTTCCAATGTCTCTCTGACTCAGATCGGTGGGGGGAGAGGGGGAGGAAGGAGGTGGGCCAGATCATTCTCTGGTGAGGGAGGTGGGGGGTGGGGGGGTGGGTGGAGGTGTGACTGTTGTCTGGTGGGGGCAGGAGGCTGATTGTTGCCTGACTGTGGGAGGGAGGCCCGACCATTGTCTGGTTGTGGGGAGAGTGGGGGGGGACCGATCATTGTCTGTGGTAGGGGGGAATGAGGACAGTTTATCATCTGTCGCTGAAGTGGGGGGGGGGGGGGTGCGGTGGAAGGCCAATCATTTTTTGGTTGGCAGGGGAAGAAGGGCGAATCGTTGTCTGGTTGTGGGGGAGGGAGGAGGATCAGATGTACCTCTGTGAGTGGGGGAATGAGCCAGATGATTCTCTGCGGAGCAGGGAGGAGAAATTGAGGCCAAATTGTTCTCTAGAAGTGGGGGGTTGGGGGGGTGGTGCAGACGGATCTTCAGCGCATGGGGGACAGAGCAGAAGGTAGCAGGCTGGTCTGCTGCCATTCTGCAGACAATTAGTGGAGAGGAAGTGGGCGGGCAGGAGGTCGCAATCGGCCTGGGTAGCAGGGGTTTTGATAAAGGGGACAGTTATGTTGTGGAGGGTGAGGGTGATGACTATGGGGATCATCGTCCCTACTTTTTGCTCCTGGGCCGATTTCTCCACTTCCTGTGGCCCGGGAGCAATCTGACACAGGTGAGCTTTCTCAAATCTTTTTCTGACATGCACAATTCAGATCTCCGAGTATTTCAGGCGCGCTAAGTCCTGCCCACAGCGCGATTCAGACTCGCAGTTTTTTTTGCAGGCTAAGTGGTAATGGGAGTGCCTGAGAACAGTTTCTAATTCAAATCTGAATTGCGTCCAGATTCAGCACTTGGAATGAAAACGGTGAAATCAGACCCATGCAGTCTGCCTTGGCTGTATCACAGTGCTAGAGATTTGGGTCCCATTCCTGACTTGGGTGTGGAGTCTACATGTTCTCATGCGTCTGTGCTCTGGTTTCCTCTCAAAAGACGTGCTGATTAGGTGCATTGGCCATGCTAAATTCTCCCTCAGTGTATCTAAACAGACACTGGAGTGTAACAACTAGGGGATTTTCACAGTAATTCCATTGCATTGCTAATGTAAGCCTACCTGTGACATTAATCAATAAACTTTAAACCTTAGAAGTGGAAGAGATTGAGTAGCGTTTTGCTGCTGTTTCAGGTATCTCGCATTTTAATATTTTAATTTCTGATAAGTTTTTAACCACCACCCTCCCTCCATTTTTAAGAGCTAAAATTCAGTTCTAAGTGTCAGTTTTGGTTAATTGAGGAGGATCTCTTTTGGATCTTTTTTCAACAGGAAAGATAATTTAAGTAGATGATTCAGTTTTTAATATTCTTTTAGTCTGTCATGCTGTTGACTAAGTATCTTATTCTTAATCATAGCCTTGAAAGCAATCTATTGAGCTTTTACAGTCAACTGCCACTGTATTTATAAAACCATCAATTCCAGACTTCATTGAGTTTATTCACTAAAGCTCTCTTCCTTTAACAATAAATTATTCATTCTCCCAACATTTCATCTTGGAGATTCTTGATTGTAGGATGAATGAGAAGATAACTGGAGCATGTTCAAAAATGATTAACTCAAGTTATTATTCATTATATTCTGGCACAATATCAAATGATATTAAAATGAAATGGATGCAAGCACATAAGATTCATAAATAAGAAGTAAATGCTTAGTCCATAATATTTCAATGTGATGATATCTTTAGATTCAGTACTATATCTCTACAAAAGTTCAAAGGACTCCTAGAGTTGTTAGCAGGAAGAACCATATAATTCTATAAACATAACTATGAGATGATGATTAGCATGGTTAATGAGAATAGTATACTTACCTCGAAGACTTTTGTTTACACGATCAAAAGACACAGATGCACCAACGAAGGTCTAAAATAAACTACTGTTTGAACAGACACCAATTACATTATGACAACTTATGTTTGCAAATCACTTTCAATATAGAGAAGTGTCCTAAGACATCTCTTTGAGTCATACCATTACATAAATGAATCCTGAACTAAAGGAGAGATATTGGATGGGGAGGGTGTGATAATAATGGGCATATCTTGATGGGGGTGGGAGTGGGGACAGCGGCATGATGGCATAGTGCAACCTCACAGCACCAGGGACTCAGGTTCAATTCCATCCTTGGGTAACTGTCTATAAACTTTGCGAGTTCTCCCTGTGTCTGTGTGGGTTACCTTCGGGTGCTCTGATTTCAACCCACAGTCTAAATGTGTGCAGGTTAGGTGGATTAGCCATGTTAAATTGAGCTTTCAGTGACCAAAGACACATAGACTGGGTGGATTAGCCATGGTAAATGCACAGGGTTACAGGGATAGAGTGGATAAGATGCTCTTTTGGATAGTTGGTGAAGACTTGATGGACTGAATGGCCTCCTTCTGCACTGTAGAAATTCAATGGCATTGACACTTTTAATCTGAAAAATAAAATGGGGATGGTGTATGTGCAAGTTGCTACATACATTGGGAGCGGGGGCTGGTGTTAATGAAAAATAATGCCAGTGTACCTGCACCCTGTGGACTCCTGGATTTAATCAGTGCCAAGCTTGAAATGAGTGGGAAATCCCTGTGAGATAGATTGGTGAGTGATAATCATGTGCAAAAGTAACAAAGGATTGAAAATTTAATTCTACATTTTTGCTTTAACTATCAGCTCACAGCTTTCCCAGGCTGTCTGAAACTTGTCAGGGTCAACAAGGCAAGAGTATATTGGGGGACTGAAGGCACTGTGAAATTGACAGGCTGGAAAGTCTTTAGATATTGTACCAAGACAGCTGTTTCTTTATCTCAGTGAAAGGCATTTATCCACAAGACTTGTTCTGAGAATGCGTTTAAGCCACCTTGGACTTTTGATTTTAATTTGTACCACTGAGCTGTCAGCTTTGATTAGCAGCAGAGGAACAGGTTTTGCAGGTTTACATTGGATCTCTGATGATGATAACTAAAAAGCGGTTAGTTTTGATTGAGTAAAAAACACACCCAGGATAGCTAAATATTTAATAAGGTTAACCTGTGTTTCTTGAAATTGTAACCCACATTCAAACACACACAAGTATGCAAAATTTACAAGTTATACCATAAGTAGTTAATTCCTTAGCTAAACTAAAGTTAAATGGTAAAAGATAATAAGAAAATCTCTCAGAGTTCACTATTTATTAGTTCTTGGTTGGTTACTTGGAAGTTGAATCTCTGGTGAAGAGGAAGAAGGAGGCTTATATAATGATGAGACATGAAGGCTCAGTTAGGGCAATAGAGAGCTATAAATCAGCCAGGAAGGAGCTAAAGAGGGAGTTGAGAAGAGCTAGAAGAGGACACGAGAAGACTTTGACGGATAGGATTAAGGAGAATCCTAAAGCTTTTTACAGATATATAAATAATAAAAGATTGGTTAGGGCAAGATTAGGGCCAGTCAGAGATAGCAGTGGGAAGTTGTGCATGGAGCCTGAGGAGATAGGAGAGACACTGAGTATTTTTCGTCAGTATTCACGCAGGAGAAAGACAGTGTTGTCGGGGAGAATACTGCAATACCAGGTTGTAGACTGGGTAGGATTGAGGTTCATAAGGAGGAGGTGTTAGCGAATCTTGAGGGTATGAAAATTGATAAGTCCCCTGGGCCAGATGGGATTTACCCTAGGATTCTCTGGGAGGCTAGAGAGGAGATTGCAGAGCCTTTGGCTTTGATCTTCATGTCGTCGTTAGCTACAGGTATAGTGCCGGAAGACTGGAGGATGGCAAATGTTGTCCCTCTTTTCAAAAAGGGGAGTAGGGACCATCCTGGAAATTATAGACCGGTGAGCCTGACTTCTGTTGTGGGCAAGTCTTGGAAAGAATTATAAGGGATAGGATTTATAAGCATCTAGAGAGAAATAAATTGATTAGGGATAGTCAGCACGGTTTTGTGAAGGGTAGGTCGTGCCTCACAAACCTTATTGAGATTTTTGAGGAGGTGACCAAAGAGGTAGATAAGGGTAAGGCAGTTGATGTAGTGTATATGGATTTTAGCAAAGCGTTTGATAAGGTTCCCCATGGTAGGCTACTGCAGAAAGTGCAGATGCATGGGATTGAAGGTGATTTAGCAGTTTGGATTAGGAATTGGCTAGCTGATAGAAGACAGAGGGTGGTGGTTGATGGGAAATATTCAACCTGGAGTGCAGTTACAAGTGGTGTACCTCAAGGATCTGTTTTAGGGCCACTGCTGTTTGTCATTTTTATAAATGACCTAGATGAGGGTGTAGAGGGTTGGATTAGTAAATTTGCTGACGATACCAAAGTGGGGGGAGTTGTAGACAGCGAGGATGGATGTTACAGTTTGCAGAGGGACATAGATAGGTTGCAGAGCTGGGCCGTGAGGTGGCAAATGGAATTCAATACGGATAAGTGTGAGGTGATTCACTTTGGTAGGAATAACAGGCATATGAAATATAGGGCTAATGGAAGGACCCTTAATAGTGTTGTCGAGCAGAGGGATCTTGGGGTACAAGTACATAGCTCTTTGAAAGTTGGCACCCAGGTTGATAAAGTTGTTAAGAAGGCGTACGGTGTGTTAGCTTTTATTGGTAGAAGGATTGAATTTAGGAGCCGTGAGGTTATGTTACAACTGTACAAAACTCTGGTGCGGCCGCACTTGGAGTATTGCGTACAGTTCTGGTCGCCGCATTATAAGAAAGATGTGGAAGCATTGGAAAGGGTGCAGAGGAGGTTTACCAGGATGTTGCCTGGTATGGTGGGAAGGCCTTATGAGGAAAGGCTGAGGGACCTGAGGTTATTTTCATTAGAGAGAAGAAGGTTACGCGGTGACCTAATTGAGGCGTATAAGATGATCAAGGGATTGGATAGGGTGGATAGTGAGAGCCTTTTTCCTCGGATGGTGATGACCAACACGAGGGGACATAACTTTAAATTAAGAGGTGGTAGTTATAGGACGGATGTCAGAGGCAGGTTCTTTACACAGAGGGTGGTGAGGGCGTGGAATGCCCTGCCTGCAGCAGTTGTGGACTCGCCTACTTTGGGGGCATTCAAATGTTCGGTGGATAGGCATATGGATGATATTGGAATAGTTTAGGTTAGAGGGTCCACTGGCCAGCGCAACATCGAGGGCCGAAGGGCCTGTACTGCGCTGTAATGTTCTATGTTCTATGTTCTACTGTTGATGCAGCAGAATCTTTTCCAAATTGGTTTAGATTCCAGGAGTTGTAACTGCATTTCCTGGAGACAATTTATTTTTAATCCACATTCTGTCTTTTCCAGAAGTCAATGACTTTTGGACCTGCGGTTCATTTCAATGGAAAATTTACTGGCCAAAGTTTTACTGTCCTGCTTGTCATGGGAATTAGAGCAGGTGAGGGGCAGGCAAGATTGTCAGCTTTTTCAGACCACTGACTATTTCTGTTTTTAGCAGCTTCTATTAAAGAGATTTCAAAATTGTTATTTGGTCATTTGAATTCTGTATCCCCATAATAATTTCAGAAGGATTTGTTTATCTAGTGTCTGAAATAATGTTTTTTTGTTTCTTGGCTGGGCTGTGAGTAATTTATATGATGTCCCAACCATTAACCCCTTAAATGAGTGATTAGCAGTCTACTATTATTAGTCTAATAGGCAGGCATATTTCAAAACAACTATTGATCTTGCAAACTCTTTACTGGAGATGCAGTCATGTGGGAATGGAAGTGATATGTCCAGAATGTTTTGGTCAACCCATTTGAAATGATTCTTTGACATTCTGAAGAGTGAAATTCTAAAGAAGGATGATATAGTATGTCTGAAATCCAATTCATAGCGGAATTCCCAGAATCTGATCAACTTGTAGCCCCAGACATCAGATGACTTGCAGCAGCCATCTTTAGGCAGGTTTTCTTGCCTTTAAAAACTCCCCTTTAAACAGTTCAGTACAAGTTTGGTCAGTTGGTGAAATTATAGATTAATAACCAACATGCACATGTCACATTTTTGTGACAACATTTAAACTGAGCCCCATACAACTATCTGCATAGATTAATTCTTTACTTTCCTGAAATGAATTTTAATGTGATTCAGGGAATTAATAAACTATTAACTAAATTTGCAGTAAATACAATTGCACATTTAAGCCAGCAGCATAGGCATTTCCACTGTCTTACTATCAAAAGACAACAAACATTGTGATAATTTGAAGTTCTTGACTAAGTATCTTCAGGATTTCATTTGTGATTACCTTCATCTGTCTTGCAAACTTTTAAAATAGAAATAGAAACAGATTAATGTTAAATGCATTCAGATAAAAGTTTTTAATGTCCCATCGCAATTGCAGAAATGAGATAACCTTTGAGGAGTTTTAACCACTAATTGATTGACTCTTTAACTATCTCTTAGATAAAGCAGATAGAACACAATACAAAGTCACACAACATGAGAATTGACAGAACAGCAGTCTTTCAGATGAGAATATAAAGCATGAGAGTCATCAAATGACAGCTGATAAAACACTATTTTTAAATGTCAGCATGAAACTGCAAAGTCTATCACAGGGGAATAGTGCAGAATTGACAGCAACCAATTTGATATGTTGTGCAGCCACATCATAAATAGTAAATATTCTAAATGATACTTACATTGTATATGTTCTTGCTTCTAATCTTTACACTTTTAAAACTGGATATTATTTTGGTTTACACAGCCAACAACAAAATATATTAAATAGACCAAATGTTTTCATTGGAAACTAAATATAATCAATTCTAATCACCAGAAAATCAATGGAATTAAACTCCATACAAAAAGGAGATAGAGTGTTAAATTCCACCACACGGACACAAGTCAAGTTGCCCACTGGCACAGATGATTTTTAAGAATTCTTTCATGTAAGTTGGGTATCGCTGGCTGGGCCAGCACTTCCATTGTTCATCCCTCTTTACCCTTCAGAAGGTGGTGGTGAGCTGCCTTCTCAAAGTTTTGCAGTCCATATGATATAATGTGATGCTAAATTTGACCATGAAACCACAGATAAATGGATGAATGGGAATGTTTCCCATCTGGTCTTTATCCTTCTCATTGTAATGTTGGGGTAACAAGAATTCTGAAAAAAAGTTTATATTAATTTAATTATGTACTTAAGAGAATGAGAGTTGGATGGGATGAGGAGGAGAGATGGGCCATGCTCAACATTTCCCCTCCCACCTCCCCAGCCTGCTCAACAACTGAAATGTCTGCCTTCACTACCAATCCCTCACCTCCATGGTTTAACAACCCATTCCCCCAAATTTTCATTTTGGGGTTACATGAAGTCTGAGATATTAAAATCGGGTCACCAAAATTGGGAAGCACTGGACTATAATTTATGGAGGAGCCAAAGAAATGTAGATGTCATAGAATCAGTGAGTAATAAAGAAGTCATACAGCCATATAGCACAAACACAGGCCTTTCGGACCATCATATCTATGCCAACCATCACATGTCAATCTATTCTAATCCCATTTACCAGCAGTTGGTCCACAAACATCTCCTAATCCTAATGATCAGGAGCAAAAAAAAAATGGCAGTGGAACCAGAGGACAAAGATTTAAGGTAAATGTAAAAAAGTCATCATGAGAAAAAAAAATGTTTCTATCAGTTGCTTTGATCTGGACAGCAATATCTGGATGGACACAGATTCAATTGTAACTACAAAATTGAATTGTATGATGTAATGTCTTAACTATGTTTGGGGTGTAGGCTTCAAACAAAAAGAAAAGCTGTGATCTGCACACGCAGATGCAATTTAACAAAAACAAACAGAGTATAACACAAAAAGTAAAAGCAGGAGTATCTGAAACCCCAAGGACATTACCAACAAATCATATGATCAGTTCTTAAAGCAATCACACAACCATTTGAATATATAACAGATTAATATTTGAAAAGGAAAATCTTGTATTGTTCTAGGGACAGAGAAGGGAAGTGGAAACAGCTATAAAGAGCTGTTATAGGCATAACAGGCCAAATAGGCTCCTTCAGTGCTGCAAAATTCTATAATTCAATGAATGTTGGCTTTTAAATTAATGGGTTTAGTATTCAAAAGTAAGAAGGTGATACTTCATTTGTACTGAGACCTCGACTACTGTTTCAGCTTTGGACACCAAACCTTGAGAAAAATATATTGATTTTAGAAGGGGTGCATTGAAGATTTAGCAGAATGAGAGGGGGGTTTCTAAGGTTCAATTATAAGGGCAGGTTATATTAACACAGTTTGTATTCCTTTGAGTTTTGAAGATTGTGAAGGCAGAGATGCTGACCAATGATGGAATATAAATGATTAAGAAATTTAATAGATCATTAAAGTGAAACTATTTCCATTGGTATGTGAATCCAGAACAAAAGGCATAATTTTAAAATTAGAACTGCTTTAAATCTTGAGAATGCAATTTTGTTCCTGTACGGTAAAGCAATGAGGCAATTCTACCACTTCCAATATTGATTCTTGCTGACAATGCAGCTTACTCGCTCTGTGATCTACTGCCAAACTGCAGTATATACTTTTCAGTACATTTAAGGGTTATTCTCACTAAGAAAAGTGGAATTGCTATTTTGTAGATGTTATTCGAACATGCAGATTCAGTAGAAAATTAGACTTCTTTCACATTTTGCTGAGTTTGCCTTCAAAAGTTTCATTCAATCCGTAACAGGATTAAAAAAATTTTAAGTTATGGTAGAGATAAAGTGGCTTGATGAGATCAGTGAAAAGATTATTATTTGTTACAAGCACCTCAGCTTGGGTAGCTATCTTTTTCCTCCTACTAATGAAACTTCAATCCTGAGAATATCATGCCTTAAAAGAATTGTGATTCTGTGACTTCTCCCATTTTTCAACAGGGATATGTGTAAATTCTCATTTCTGACTGAGGTTTGTGTAACTCTGTACACGTTATTTTATTAGATGTATAACTGAATCCAACAATCCAATATGAAAAACTTGCTTCTTCACAGAATAAAATGGTTTTCCCTCTCAAAACTAAATGGCTTGGCTGGAATTTTCCAGCCAGTCGTGCTCTTCCACTGCTGCCAACAAGAATGGAGAATTTGTTATTCAGCAAATTCTTAGTTCACTGCAGCAGAACCAGAGAATCCAACTATGGGTGATATTGGAGAATTCAGCTCCTTGTCTTTTGGATGAGGGGTTAACCAGAAGCTATATTTATTCTCTCAGCAGAAAAAGTCTATTATGAAGAAGTGCAAGTGAATTATCCTGAGGTCCGAGTAAATATTTATCCCTGAATTATCATCATAACAATAGATAATCAGATCATTACCACACTGTTGCTTGTGGGAGTTTGCATGTGTGCAAATTGACTGCAATCTTTTCCATATTTCAACAATGACTGGATTTCAAAGAAAAAGTCCAATTGAACTTTCAAGGCACTTAATTGGCTGCAAAGTGCCTTGAAACATCCAATGATTGTGAATGTTGTTATATAGATGCCAGTCTTTCAATTTTTAAACTGACCAACATTTTTTACACTGACCAACGTCAAGGAAATACATATTAGTTCAAAATTTAACTCTTTAGCATCTATTATTTTGGTGTTTGGGGTACAGTTTTATCTCAAAATAAGGCCAATGTGAATGCATAGACTTCTGGGACAAACTTAGCTGGACATCATTTTGGTAGGAGTCTGTGCATCTTTGCTATGAGTATCCACTGTAAGTTTTTTATTCTTTCTTGGATATGTGGGCATTACTGACTAAACCAACCATTATTTGCCATTCCTAATTGCCCTTAAAAAAGTTGTGATGAACTGTCTTCTTGAACTGCTGATGTTCATGCAATGTTGGTACACCTGCAATTCTGTTAGAATATGATTTCTGGGAATTTGATCCAACGACAATGAAGAAACACCAGTATAATCCATGTCAGCATGGTGTTTGGCTAGGAGGGGAACTTGCAGACAGTGATTTTCCCATATATTTGCTGTCCTTATCTGTCTAGATGATGGACGTCATGGGTTTTAAAGGTACTGTTGAAGGAGCTTCAGTGAGTTGCTGCAATGCATCTTGCATATAGTATGCACTGTTGCCATGTTACGTGGATGGTAGAGGCAGTGATGTTTAAGTTAGTGGATGGGGTGCTGATTAAAAGGACAGCTTTGTCCAGAATAATGTTGAACGTCTTGACTGTTCTTGGAACAGCACAAATTCAGGCAAGTGCAAAACATTCCTGACATGCGACTTACAAATGATGAAAAATTTCTGTGGAGGTGAGTTTAATGTTTCAAAACTACAACCTCTGACCAGTTCTTGCAGCCACAGCATTTGTATAGCTAGTCCAGTTCAGTTTCTGCGAAAGGCCGAGGACCCTATCATGAGGAAGTTCTGCAACAATGTCTTGGTTCTGAGATAATTGACCTGCAACAACAGCAACCACCTTCCTTTGTGCTAGGTATGAGTCCAATTGAGAGTTTTACCCCTGATTCCCATTAACTTCAATTTGCCAGGGCTCCTCGATTCTTTATTGAATTAAATGCTGCCTTGATGTTAAAGGCAGTCACTCTCACCTCACAGTTTGAGCTCAGCTCTTTTGTCCATGTCTGGACCATGGTTGTAATGAGGACAAGGGCCAGGCAGCCTTGACTGGGTGAGCTGGTATTGGATAAGGATAGACTTTTTTTGGATGTCTCCTGTGCCCAACACAGGCACCCCTCTGATGAAGTTGTAACCTCTTCAACCTGTCTCTGTAGGCCTCTCAAATCTAGCTCCTCACTCCCTTTGCTGAGGTCTAAATCCACAGTGCCAGCCAAGGCATTCTGATAGCCCAGACTTACCTTCAGTCTGGACTTCATAACCTCCTCTTATTCAGGAATTGGCTGCAATTCCAGCAGTGGCCACTACTCAGATATGGCACTGTTAGCTTGTGCTACCAAATCAACCTGTTAGACTTTAACCTGGTGTTGCGAGACTTCTTACTGTGTTTATCCCAGTCCAACACCAGCATCTCCACATTACTGTTGGAAAACAGGGATGCCAGCATATTGGAATGGTCAGCGACTGGCTAAGGCAGGATTTCCTCCCCTGTTGAGGTTGAAGTTAATTAATATACCACATTGCATAAAATGGATGCCAAGCAGGAAGCCTTATCATAGACAGGATCCTGACCAACTTTATTAGTCATGACAGAAAACATGGGGCCCTGTAAATTCTACCTCCATGTCTTAAATACAAATGAACATGCATACAGCAGCAAGAAAGACTTGCCCCTCACACCAGCTTTTTCTAAAGAGACCATCTATTATTTTCAGTTGAGCTGCTGACTTATTCCCGCTGCTTCTTGTTGTGATTGCATGTGCATACTCCTGCTGGCTACGGTCTGTGAAGACACTAATGCGGTCTTTGATTTTCACTATGTGGAAGAGCATGTCAAAAATGGCGGAAGTACCAGATAACTGTAAGTCCCAGTCTTGTGTCACTTTCCTTTTCCACCAGGGTGGACTGTTCATATTTGCACATATATGATTCACGGAGGCATCTGGGCAGTTAAATCATCAGTTGCCTCAACTGAAGTCAGATTTTGGTAACCCAGAAGTGTGAAAGCCAAAGTGTGCAAAGTGGACCTGGTAAGAGAAGGTCTCAACTTTGTGTCTTTCTTTGGACTCCTTTGGAGAGATAAGGTAGCCCTCTGAAATTAGTTTTAAACCTGTCTTCAATGCTTCAGAATTGGTATAAAATCAATCCAAGCTCTTTTCCCTAAACCCGAGAGAGTAGGGATTGGGGCTATTAAATTTGCAGGACAATTTTTGTTGTCTCTACGGACTAGTACCAAGTATTTTTTATTCATTCATGGGAAATGGGCATTACTGGCTTGGCCAGTACTTATTGTCCACTCCCTGTCCCCCACTTCCCCAAGGGTATTAAAATATATTGCTGGGGATTTGGAATGATATGTAAGCCAGACCCATCAAATTTTTATTATTAAAATTATTGAAACTATTAAGTTTCTTTATGAGGGAGAATTTAGCATAGGCAATGCACCTAACCAGCACACCCTTCAGCCTATGGGACCCAGGCGAGGGGAAAACATGCAAGGTATGCACAGACAGTGACCCAAGCCAGGAATCGAACCTAGGTCCCTGACGCTGAGAGGCAATAATGCTAACCATTATGATACTGTGGAGTATTTGCAAGGTTCCCTGACAGCTGTCATGACACTTTCATACTGAGAACTCCTAACAGCCTCAGCTATTTCAGTTATCTCCTTGGATTCATGGTTGGCCTCTACAGGATAAGAATTACTCCTCAAAAACCTGAATAAAGACCCTTTTTAGAGCCCGCGTACTGAGGCAAAAAGCAATTACAACACAGCCAAGTCATCACCAGGAGAAACGTCAAGCAAACAATTGGCATTTTAAAAATGGGCTCTGGATGCCCCTGTCAATCAGGTGAAGCTCTGCAATATGCCCCAGCAAAGATATCAAGAATAGTAATGACAGCAAGGGGGCTACAAATTGGTAATAACAAGGTTACAGGCCAGACTCCAAACTCTGAAGATGTGGAGGAGGAAGCCACTGTTATTTCAAAAGATTCTAAAATAGAGGAGGATGTTAATAGTAGAACAGCTGGGAAGAATGTCTATGTATTAGGACTGACACTCTACAGGAGGGGATCATTGTTAAATAGGTCTTGATTAAAATAGATTCTCAAAGCGTCCTCCAATTTGCATCTACCAGTCCCTACCGACATAATTCCACCTACATCCTACATTGACTACACAATTACTCAAGGAATTGCCCATCTCCCACAAGAGAAGGAATTAACGTCAATGAGCTTGACTCAGTTACATTTATATGGCTGAAATCGTCACTGCCATAAACATGGGCATCATCATATTGCAACCATAAATGGTTAATAAATCATTCACAACCAACCCCCTCACATGAACATCTCGGAATGTAAATCAAAGAATCTCTACAGTGCAGAAGGAGCCCATTGAGCCTGCATTAATCATCTGAATGAGGGTCTACCTAGTTTACTTAGGCCCACTCCCCCCCACCCCTGCCCCATCCCTGTAACCCCATGCATTGATCATGGCTAAATCACCTAACCTGCACATCTTTGGAGAAAACTGGAGCATCCAGAGGAAGCTCATGCAAACACAGGAAGAATGTGCTCACAAAGAGGGAGAGCATGTGGCCACCAAAAGTGTAAATTCACCTCTGTTTCTAATTCAGTTTAATGTTTGTTACCAAAGAGAAAAGCATATCCTTAATGACTTAGCCCCTTTGGGGCTAGCTAAATGTTCCCTTGTGGAATGTAA
The DNA here is from genome assembly GCA_024679065.1 of Sphyrna mokarran. NCBI lineage: Eukaryota > Metazoa > Chordata > Chondrichthyes > Carcharhiniformes > Carcharhinidae > Sphyrna > Sphyrna mokarran. The sequence goes on from JAGIQG010000015.1 coordinate 43,987,028, forward strand.
ACGGCTAGTAAAACCTAATCCTCAGATTCATCTTTTCCATCACAGGGAAGGAACAAGACACAGCAATTCTAGATGACATTTTACTTATGTCACTGAGTTAACCATCTTCTCCAGTAATTGTGATATCAAATTCTGCAGATATAAGAAGAAAAATAAAATATTAGCATACAGGGATATATATTCTTGTCCCTCCACAAAAATGTTATTAATAGTTTAGGGGGTTTTGGTAGATGCTGCTCAATAAAACAGACAAATTATATGTTGAAACAACTGTTTATTCCTTTAGACACAACTCCAGCCACAGTTATTATCCGCGATGGCATCTAAATTGGACCATTTTTGTATAAGCTGATACTATTGGGATGACTTGGTTAAGGGTGTCAAAGGTAGTAATCAGCTGTCCAAAGCTTTGTTCAAATTGCTACAGCACTGTTATTAACTCCCCCAGCATAGTCCCTCAACACATTCTACCACAGCGGATAGCTGTTCAGATCCGCTATTAAATTCAGTCACATATCTGCTTTGTGTAGTGTTGCTGTGCATTCAGTGGAAACCATGTACTTTTTGCAGCCCTCAATTGCAATGTATAAAATAACAATTTTGTATGCTGTGGAATAGTCTGAGAACTGTTCTATACAACCACATTTTATACTGTTGCTGCCAGCCCTTTTTGACCCACCCTCAGTAAAAACTGATTTTTCATTGTGTCATCCGTGGACATTTTATAACTGCGCATCTTTGTCTTTTTATGAATAGTCCGTTTCCCACAGATGCTATTTATTTCTGTCTCCCTTTATCTTATCTGTTTGCCTTGAATTCTATCCCTCTTTCACGCTCTCACACTTATTGCATTCTTTATATTTTGCTATGTTTAACTCTTTTACTTTCCTCTTTATGTAAATATCTCCTTCTCTCTAGCTCTTTTTTTCTATTTATTGTCCACACATTCTAAAAGCAATTTTAAACATTAATTGACTTGTGCAACTTCTGTATTTTTTTTGCTTTTTAAAGGGCACGGTTGCAGTCAGTGTGCACCTTATCAGCAGTCAGACTTGAGATTGAGTGTAGCCAGACTAAGTGTAAGTCTTGGGTGGCATAGTGGCACAGTGGTTAACACCACTGCCTCACAACACCAGGGATCTGGGTTCGATTCCTCGCTTGGGTCATTGTCTATGTGGAGTTTGTGTACGTTCTCTCCAAGTCTGCATGGGTTTCCTCTGGGTGTTTCAGATTCTCCCACAGTCCAAAGATGTGTGGATTAGGTGGATTGGCTATGTTAAATTGCCCCTTAGTGACAGAGACACTAGCTGGGGTAAATGCATGGAGATATCAGGACAGGGCCTAAGTGAGGTTGTGATTAGTGCAGACTTGATGGGCCAAATGGCCTCCTTCTGCACTGTAGGATTCTATGACGATCTAGGCACTGATGCAACACAAATAGGTGAGAGGAAAATTGAGAGACTGGGTTCAGGCTAGGTGGAACTCTACAGCTCAGACTGGACGGGGGAATTTTGGAAGCTGGGGTCTCCACCTGTTGCAGAGAAGGCCCTATGTTTAGCAATACCTCGCTGCAGGTTCTTCTCCAGGCCATCCAAGAAAGGCAGAAGGTTCTGTTCCCCAGAGCTTGCAGCAGGTGACCCCTGCTTCAAACTAGGCAGCTTGAATGGAGGTTGCAGCATGGACTAGCACTCCAGGGGCTCTCTCAATGACCTGGGTGCAGTCCAAGAAGATGATAAATGGCCTGCGCTCTGCCAAAGTATATGGCACCGTTTAGTCATTGCAAAGTAAAACTTATAAGAGCATTAGGCAGTAAAAGTGTGCAAATGAATGCAGAGGATTGTCAGACAAGACAAAGATTGCAGGCTTCTATCAGATGGAACATGCTTGGGAGCCACCTTACGTGTAAATGTTGTACCAGTTGCAGGACAGTGAAAGTGCCAAACATTTACGTCAGAGGGTTCAGGAGCTGTCATGAGCATGCATGCTCTTAAAGTAGCCATGCACCATTGTGATGCTGTTCCATTTTGCCATCTATCTGTTTGCAGGAAAACAATGCTTATAATAAACAAAGAGTTCCAAGGCAGGAGGAGAGGTCCCTGACATCAAAAAACTGGAAAGATTAGCCTTCCACTGAGGATGCCTTCGACCTGGTGTTGACAAATGAAATACAAGACTAATGCCTGAAACATTATTGAGAAAAGGAATAGTTCATAACATCAGCTCATTCTTTTTGTTCTCCGCTGCAGATTCTTGCAGCCAGTCAAAAGCAAAGAGCAGACAGCATTCTGTGAGTCCCAGCTCCATCTCGAGCACTAGCTTTGAGGATGCCGACTCTGAAGACTCAGAGGATGCAGTATTTTACATTCAACTGTACCTCACCAGCACGGAGACATTCACCTCAATGGGTACGCATTTGAGATTATGCTTGGAGTCACAATCCAGTGGACTCATCACTAACATGCAACCACAGCTGATGGAGGACGTGACAGCCAAAGTCTCTGACAGTCAGAGGACTGTTAGAGACCAGGTCCATGCTGAACCCCTTGTAGATGACAAGCATCTGGATTCAGTCGTGACAGACATGATGGAGATGCAGACATAGGTAGCAGAACATCTGACAGAGATACCAGAGGCCATAAGTCGACCTGAGTGACAAGTGGAGAATCAGTCTGCTGTGGGGGCTCCAACTTTGCTGCCTTCAGAGACAGGGTGATGGTGATCTTGGAAATCCAATTGCTGCAGAACGCACTGCCACTGCTGAATATTAGTTCAGACCTGCATTCCATCATTTAACCATGGGTGCTGTGCAACAGTGGCTAGGCAAAAGTTGGGAGGGGGGGAGACCCTCAACATCTTCCTAACTATCTCTTTTCCTTAAGGAGTCAGGGAGGTGACACTCAGGGAGATGACCAACAGAGAGGAGGAGAACCAGTGAGGCACCATAGGAGGTTTCATCCCTGGGTACTCCAAGGGTGTCTCTCTCGCCACCTCTCTCCTAGCAATGACCCCATCGCCTCCAGCAGGTCAGCACCCAAAGAGGGTGCACCTGTACTTGTACAGGAGGACCTCAGAAGGCTGGAACTCCTCTAGGGTTTGAACCACAAGGGAAGGGCCACCAAAGTCTTCCGTCAACAGGCTGTAGCAGTCACCAGATTCACCCCACATCAGCTGTAGATGTCAGGACTGAAGTCAGGCATAGTGATAGGAAAAGAAAGATGAAGAAATGAAAATGGCACATTGGTAGCATAGATGTCAAATTACTGTATATATGAATCACACTTTATATTTAACTTTACTTTATTCATGCCTGTTGTATTTTCTTTATGCTGCTAGTTGCTGCAATGGTTTCATATATTTAACAGTATTTTACCTCATTCCCGATAAATTTCAAATAATGTGGACCTTTGGATATACCAATTATTGTGTCGCAAGTCTATGAGTATCCTGACAGATACAGCTTGGGTAGCAGCATTGGAAAGCAGCTGGCAGCCCAGCAGGTAGAGTGCACCCAGTTATCATCCCATGGAGACTGCAGTCTGAGCAGCGTCAGCAACTGAGTCATTGCATGTCTCTACTGTCCGCGAGGCACTGTCTCCATTTGCAGAATGTGTCATTGAGACGTATGTGACTCTTTGCTAAATTACAAGTGCCCGTGGCTCCTAATGTAGCTTCATATGGGCCTGCATATGCCAAGGTCCTGAAGCATTTTCCTTCTACAGTGCCAGATGTTGTGAGAATATATAGTGTTATACAGGTAGTGTTCAGCTCCTACAGGCGTTGGTACCTTAATTCTATCTGAGCAGTACATCTGCTGCCATTAGAAAGTGTTTAATTTCAGATTGGCACATAAACATTGGCAGTACAGTGGCACAGTGGTTAGCCTTACAGCCCAGGGACAGGGTTCAATTCTGGCCTCAGGTGTCTGTGTGGAGTTTGAATGTTCTCCCCAGTCTGCGTGGTTTCCTCCGGGTTCTTTGATTTCCTTCCCACAGCCCAAAAATGTGCGGGCTAGGCTGATTGGTTTTGCTAAATTGCCCTTTAATTAAGGTAAATATGTGGAGTTATGGGGATAGGGCCTGGGTTGCTGTCAGTGCAAGCTAAATGAATGGGTCATATCCTTCTACACTATTGAGATGCTATGATTCCATAGGGAACATCTTATCAAAAACATTCTAAGTGACAAATGAGCATGAAAACATGAGTGAAAATCATGCTTTTATTTTGGGTCAGATAAAAATGGAATCTTACATCACTGTCAATAAAATGAAGACAAACATGTTTCTTGCCAGCAGTGGGAGGAGACACGGTCTAAACTCAACCAAAGGCAGGGGATGGCAGCAGAGCGCATGATTGCATGTGTGCAGGTCTCTGTGTTCTGTGTATTACAACCCAAGCTCATTTGTAATATTTAAATCTTTTTTTTTAAATACGTTTAAATGTTGAGATCATATTGAGGCCGATCTCACCAGTATCTTTTGCTGGTAAAATTGAAAGGCAAGAAATCGATTTCTCTGCACTCTCGCGATGTAGTGGCTCACCCCATCTATCGGCCAGCTGGGCGTAAAGGTAAGATTGTGCCCATCAACTTTATTGCAGGCACCAAAATAAAATTATCATTGATGAAGCAAAATGCCCACCAAAGAACCTTTGATAACGTATATGCCAATGAGGTGTTCTGATACCTCAATTTACCTGCAATCTGGTGCGATGAAGACTATTATGGGCCAGTTTGCCACGTGAAGGAATTCAGAATGACTTGTGACTAAACATCAGCAGGTCAGAGTAGTTAAGATCAGAGTAGGTAGGATACAGAAAGAGTTAAAAAGCATCTGAAATATATTGCTTGCATAGAGGTGTATATAAGAGAATTTAGACGTGTATTTTTGAAAATATATTTTGTATTAAAAGCATATACCTTTGTTAACAACTTAATGTTCATAAGGCATGATGGGGCATTGTTAAGTAAAATGAGTCTTAAATATAAGATTGCTGCTGAATAACAAAAAAGTTTGTTTCAGTAATCTCTAAACAGCCCTTATGAATGGGATGCACATTGATCCAAGGACACCAGATAAAGGGATCTAAAAAACATCAGCAGACTATGAGTAGGACCCTTAACGTCTCATGCTACCAAGAAGTAGGAGTTATTTTCCAAGATATATAATCTGTGCTTATAATGATGGCCTCATACCAAGCTGGGGTTGGCAAATAGCTTTTGAAAATTGTACAGTTGCAGAACTAAGAGAAATGCCATTTCAGAACTGATTTAGAACTGCTCCAAATCATTTCCCCTCATACATTGACCAAGCTTGGAAAATAATGAGTATCTTTTGCCAGAATACTGTTTCTGTGAGTCTTTGTGAGCAATAATTAAGAGGAGAAAAATCCTCCACATGAAAGCCAGCATAAAACATAATGTTTGAAAAGTGCTCCTACACCTATGTTGCTCCATCACCCTGGCTTTTGGTGTTACATTGGCATCACCCATTCCCACGTCAGTAGCAGTATCTGCCTCTTCCTTCCTGTCAGAGGAAACCTTTGGTTCCTCTATCCCACTGTGTGAAAATTCCTCTTCCCTTTGCTAAGCGAGGTTATGCTAGGCACAGCAGACCACAATGGTTCCAGGCATGATTTCTGGGTGAGTATGGCAGCAAGAAATCTTATGGAATTTAGCAAGTTGCATGAATAATTGAAAAGAAATAAATTTGGGGATGCCTAGAACAATATTAGCATTTAAATTGCTGGATTATGCTAAGGGATTGCACATGGAAAGGCTATTGATTTTAATTTTTGTTCTCTTCTCAGAGAGGGATACCCTGTTGAATTCATTGTCTTGCTGTCTTACGAGAAATCCTGGGATAACAGTCATTTCTATCAAGTTTGACAAGCAAAAAAAAAATCCTTGGTGACGTAAAGAACAGAGAACTGGATGATTACCAGATTTCAGAATGGTCCAGATATTGGATGTATGCACCTGTATAATGGAAAGAATAAAGATAAGGCAGAATGTGGATGAATGCGCCTTTACCAATTACAGCAGAAAATAAAATTGAAACATCAGTTAACAGGTGAATGAATCCCAGAAATGTCCAAGGAGTAGTTAACATATGCTGCAGTGCGACTCAAAGGACCATTAGGCAGTGAACTGCCCAACATAAAAAGGAATGATCCTGAAAATAACACATAGCACAGGAAATTTGAAAGAAATCAAAATAATGATAAATATTAAAAACAATAATGGGCACAAGGACTTTACTGCAATGATTTACAATCTATTTTATCTGTGGGTTGTGTTTATAATTCAACAGAATGTGCAGCAGTTTGGTTAAAATGTTTTCTCTACTCACTAATTAGAGAGGATCAATGCAAGGTTAAGGTCTGTAATAGTACTACTTGCTTTATGTTTAGTGATGACAACAGATTGAGGTCAATAAAAATACTTGTAATTTCACGTAAAATAGCTGGAGTAAGCTATTTATAAGCATGAGTACAGTGTCTAGTGAGATACCTATGCTATTTAGTAAACTTTCTATGAAAAAGAAATTAATGAATCTTGACATGGAGCATGATAAAGCAATTATTTTTGTAAAGTCACTGGGTCTGCACTTTATACAGTCAAAACTTTATGGTATCTTCTTAACAAAACCTGACATCAGGGTGTTAGCCCAGTATTAATGACATCAGGTGATAAGAATGAGAAAGAGAAACAAAAAATTGTGGGGATTCTCCCAACCCGCTGCCATGCTGTAGTAACGCATCAACCAGGAGACTTAGCGGAGACCATGTAGTAGGCTTCCCACTGGGTACCACGTCTTCTGTAGACCTTCAGCCACCAGATTTCAAGCATTGTCAATTCCGCACTAAGAATTGGTGCAGAGCTGATTAAAACATTTAAATAAGCATTACCAGCTGATTAGTGGGCTCGGGATTGAAGTCTCCAGCCACGCTAGTTTCTCCCCCCACTACCAGCAGTGTTTCCCTGTAGCAAGTTTGCACCAGCTCCCCACAAGCAGGGAGCTGGAGGCCCAACTGCGCTGGGGTGAAAGGGGGGGGGGGGGGGGGGGGGGGGGGGGGCGCAAGGGGGAGCCTCCTGGGTATTCCCAGCTTGGCAGTGCCAGCTGGCCCATGGCACTGCTAAAAGGGCAATGTGGCAATGCCCAGGGGATGCCTTGGCACTGCCCATCAGCATTGAGTTGTGCCAAGGGGCATGGCCAGAGGGATGTGGCTTACAGGGGCAGGGCCTGTGGGAGGAGATTGGGGGAGTCAGGGGTCTTACTGCCACTTTGCACTTGGATCAGCGACAGAGGAGGGAGACCAGTGAGTGCATTGGCCATTGAGGTGGCGGAGTGGGGGGGGCGGGGGCGAGGAGGAGGGTGTTGGGGGGGGGGGGGGGGGGAGGTTGGTATTGGCCTGCTGAGGGGTTCGGGCTATAGGGGTACGGGAGTGATGGAGGCAGGCTGAGGGTGTGGTTTAAGGTTGGGGTTGGCATGTGCACAAGGCCAGTGATTATTTTGTGGATGGGTTGATGGGGCAAACTTTAGAGGTTTGCTGGGCTGGCCAGCAAGCAAGCCAACCAACAAAGGGCATTGGGGGCCTAATGCGCATGTGCCAATTCCTGCGCTGACAGAGCGGCCATACACAGTGGCCCACTCAGCACTATTGTTCCAGCCTCTATAGAAGAAATAGGTACCACCCACAGATTTTTAATGTGAATCACACTAGGGCACCCTGTGATGTACAAAGTATGGGAAGTTGACTTTGAAAATCCCACTGTAAAATACAGTGGGATTTACTTCAATTTTATGTAAATTTGGCACCTCGAATTTTTTTGGGAGAATCCCACCTGCTGTGTTAAAACTGCACAGAAAATTTGCTCACCCTATTTGTCAAAGTTTAAAAACTATGCAAAAGAATGGAGTAGTAGTTGACAATTGATATGCAAGGCTAATAGGAACAATTAATGAGAAGTGTGAAAGCTATTAAAATATTTGAGAATACTATGATACTTTATTGCAAGCCTTCGCTTGACATGCTACCTTAATGAGGGAGTTGCCATTCATCTAAAGAAAGTACAAAGGGTTGTGAACGAAGCCCAGTCCATCACGCTTTCCATCCATTGACTCCGTCTGCACTATCCGCTGTCTTGGAAAAGCAGCCAGCATAATCCAGATCCCACACATCCTGGGCACCTTCTTCCATTGGGAAAGAGATACAAGAGTCTGAGATCGTGTATCAACCATGCCAAGGACAGCTTCTTACATCTAGCTTCGACTGTAACACTGTGTTCTGCACCCTCTCCTTTCCTTCTCCCTGATGTATTCTATGAATGGTATGCTTTGTATAGTGTACAGGAAACAATACTTTTCACTGCATACCAATACATTTAACAGTAATAAATCATATCAAATGAAAAAGGAAGATACAACAGGGAGAAGACAGACATTTTTTTTTTCCATTCTACATTTTGTAGATCTAGCAATCAGATTTATTCATTCTACAATAATAGTCAAGGGAGTTCATAAAATCAGTAGAGTTACCATGGAACAAGTCGGGGAAAATGGGTTAAGTTTTTTACACAGAGAATGGTGGGGCATGGAATGCACTGCCAAGTGAGGTTGTTGAGGCAGATACATGGTAACATATTTGACTTACCTCGATAGGCACACGAACAGCTGAAGAATAGAGGGATACATGTGGTTGGTTTAGATAGGACAACATGATCGATACAGGTTTGATGGGCTGAAGGGCCTGTCACTGTGCTGTAAGATCCTATGTTCTTTGTTGGCTGCTTATGGGCATCTGCTATGTTTGTGCCTGATGAAAGCAAATTTGCCAATGTTGAGTTCTGAGACATGAAAATATTTATCATTCCAGATTTTTTCATTTAGTGCAAGGGGATTGGAATATAAATGTAGGGATGTTTTGCTACAGTTTTAAAAGTGTATTGGTGAGACCAATTCTGGAGCACTGTACAGTTTTGGGCTCCTTATTTAAGAAAGGAGAAATGCATAAGGTTCAGTTCAGAGGAGATTCACTTGACTGATACTTGGGATTTTGGGTGTGGGGTGGGAGGTTACCTAATGAGGAAAGGTTGTAAAAGCTGGACATGAATCTACTGGCAGTCAGAAGAATGAAAGGTGAACTTATTGAAACGTAACTTCAGAGCTCCAGGATAGTGTAATGCAGGTTACTCAGAAAATGAGCTGGGAAGCCCATCCCCAAACTTACCCTCACCCTCTGGCTCCCTTCTCCAATTTTGGAAGTTCCCAGGTAAGGGTTTGAGCAGCAATTGTCTGGGAAGTACAAACTTCAAATGGGCAATTGCCCTGCATTTGGAACTAACCAAAAATTAGATTCAATTTGCAAACTTTGGATGGTTTTGATTGTGTTACATCAATAGTTGCACGGAGAAAGTTAGAAGAATTAAAATAAGCTCCAGGATAATTATTATACAGACCCACACCAGCTATCCACATGACTACATCCGCACCCGACTTCTCTGACACCCCAACCATCTGACATCTGCCGATTATCCAAACCCCTTGACTGCCTGACCCACATCCCCAAGTGCCTGATTCCCACCCTTCCAACTGTCTAACCTCTCCCCAATTGTCTCACCCCTGCCTACTGACTAACCTGGCTGAGCCACCCTCCCTTAACAGTCTGAGCCCACCTAATGCCTGATCTCTGTCTGACCATCCCAAATGCTCTATCCATCCTGCCTGTCTCCCTGCCCACTGTCTGACAGTCCATGACGATCGGACCCTCCCTTCTCCCGAACATCTGAAACCTCTTGTGGGAGAGATTAGAATGAGTGTCATTTAAGATATAAGTGAAGAGATTTTTTTTCTCTGAGTGCTGTGAATCTTTGGAACTGAAATTGAGTGACTGAATATTTTTAAGCCAGATGTAGATAGATTCTTGAGTAACAGTTTCAGTCAAAAGGTTGCCAAGGGTTGGTGGACATATGGAGCTGAAGTCGCAGTCAGAGCAGCTACGATCTTTCTGAATGATAGTGCAGGCTTGAGAGGCCAAATGGTCTGCACCTGCTCCTAATTCATTTGTTCATATGTATGCACATATATCATTGTGATGAGTGCTGTAATTTGAAGTCCTTTCTACCATAAATTCTGTTAAAGAGATCACTAGGGATTGCTTAGTAGCACAGTGGTTAGCACTGCTGCCTCACAGTGCCAGGAACCAGGGTTCAATTCCTGGTTTGGGTTACTGTCTGTGCAGAGTTTGCATGTTCCCCCCACTTCTGCATGGATTTCCTCCGAGTGCTCTAGCTTCCTCCCACAGTCTGAAAGTCATGCTGGTTAGGCGCATTGGCCATGCTAAATTGTCTCTCAGGTACCAGAGTGTTGCGATTAGGGGATTTGCACGGTAACTTCATTGTGGTATTAATGTGTAAACCTACTTGTGACTAATAAATAAACTTAAACTTTACTTGATGATCAATGAAGTGGTGAAATTTGATAATAATTCAGGCAGGGATGATTCAGGCAAAAAATTTGCTCCAGATGTTTGGACAATTTAGTCCCTATCAGTTTGTCTATGGGCAAAATCTCAAATTTCCTTCTGTACTGCATCACAGTCCCCCTGTGTTAGAAGTTACTGGAATCAGTCCATTTGTTTCTGTGTACACTAGTGCTTTACTCACAGCCAGACAGAGTTCCATTAAAATAGGTCTTAGAGAAAATTCAGAGAGCGCTGTGACTTTGTGGAAGACTACCTGAGACGGAATTTAATAAAGGACGTTTCTTATACTATAAAGTAGGGGATTGTGGAGAATAGCAAGGCCATCGTAAGGTTATAGATCATAACAGTGAAGCAGTACTTAACAACTATAACAATCAAACTATTAAGGTCCATTCTTCACGATGAATCAGAATTGATTACACTTCAGCCTGTGGGCAGCTAATAGAAATAAAATGAGGCACCTTGTACCTCAAGTGCTTATCGTGTGATGAGGTCATGAATGTCCTGAGGATAGAACATGGTCGATCGAGTGCCGGATAGTAATAATGTAAGTTGCCATTGCACACTTGACAGAACTATCACATCCAAAGGTCAATTGCTTAGAGTGGATACTCAGATGGCATGTATCCCAGAGATTCCAGTGAATGGAAAGATGCGATGATGGTGAAAGAGGCAGGAAGGCTACTGCCAAGTTTATTTGATTGGTTGAATGATAGTCAAAAACCAAAGCACATGAACTAGCAGAATGTGACATAGGAGTAGAGATTAACAAAGTGCAGAGTAAGTACTGATTGCGGTTCCCAAAGTGACTCTTACACCAGAGAAAGATCTTGTGACAGTGCAACAAGGAGATCTCACAGCAGCAGGCCCAATAGATATGAAAATGAAAGCTAAAGCTGTTTGAATAGATTACGCAGTGAACTCCAAGCCACGTAACAGTCTCAAAACAAAACTAGATACAGAAATCCTCAGGATTACAAAGTTTTGGTGGCTGCCAATAAACTTGGGAATAAATTACTGAATGAGTAAAATAAAGGATTTTACACATGTTTCTAACAAAGAACAACAAAGAAGAACAAACTTGGAATTTATTCTGAGATACCATGCAAGGGACAATCTAGCTTTAATGGTTGGGTAGATTTGTGCTGAAGTATCTTTGCAGATTGGGCTTATAACATTAAAGCAAGGTTAGTTGCTGGAGATTTTGAAAAGCAGTTACTGAATACATATGTGAAAGAATATTCTCCTACAGCAGAAAAAGCAATGTTTAAAATCTTTTTACTTCTTTTGGACATGTGTTCATGAGCATATAGATCAATGGCTTTATAATTAAGAACTTTATAACATTGGGCTGGATTTTACAGCTTGCTTATTCCAAACTGTAAAATCCTGCCCAAGGTCAATGGACCTTTCTATGTTCTGATCCTCGCCTGCTCCGATTCCCATAGCGCGTAGGATGGTAAAATTCTAGCCATTATGTTTTGGAATTTAAGATAAAATGAAATGAATCATATGAAGTCTGTCTAACAGCAAGCCTGGGTGGCCTGATAGTTAGCAATTGAAGAGGGTCCAGGTAATTTTTCTGCAAAGAAGGTGCAAGTTTTTACACTTGGAGACAACGGAAGTAGCTTGTGTGCTAACAGCATATACACCACTTTAAACAGTTAACTTACAAGATTAAAGCAAGTAGGGGCCTTAGGGATAGTTGATCAGCATTCGTATCCAGGTACAAGGCTTATATGATTTCCATTGCCATGTAGTTGGATGTTGGGAGGGGAAAGGTTTCTGGAAATTCAGAGACAAGTTTAATTACCATGCAATAATGCAGGTGGGAGCTTGAATTTGGGTTAAAATGACTGAATTCACATGAAGCTGGAAGATTTACTTACAATGGAAAGAATCTCGATGGGAAATCTTCACTATGAATGGCAAGTCTGAGATGAAAAGTTAACAGGGTTAGAAAGGAAAAGAACAAAAAAATAAAGCTTCAGGATATAATGGTCATCTTGGAGAGGTTCGAAGAGTTTTGAAAGGGAAGGAGGTAGGAGTAAGCTCCATGGGACAGGGGAACAATGCGATGGGATATGTAAAAGGAAGACATCAGGGGAAATGAAGTCAGAGACCCAGTCTGGAAGCAATGACTTGATGTTTAATGGTGGGATGATGATCTGTTTTGTTCTTTAATGATCTGGGAGAATGCTAAATATGAGACCGATTAGATCTCTAAACTATTAGAATGGTTTATTGAAAAAGAGTAAAAAATATGAAAAAAATACAAAAAAAATGAAAACAAGCATCCTGCCTCACTGCCTCCTGCCCATCAAGGACCCCAGTAAGGGTGGCTGACCTGGAGCTTCAGTGATCCTAGCATCATTCGCAATCCTGATCCAAGACGAAGTCCAACATATCTGGGTAGAAACCATCCCCCACACCCTTTTACGATGTGTGGGACTTGGTATAAAGACATGCTTGGGAAGCAATATACAAAGATATACTTGAAAGTCAACTTGTTGTTGTCGTGCAGCTGCATTTTTAGATTCCCACGAGTGAATATTGCTGAGTTGATTGATGAATATCTTAACTCCTTACTTTCTATAGCGTGATGATTTGGTGGAGGCAAGAGGAAGTGTTGGAGACTTGACGTTCAGCTTGCCCTCCCCTAAGCTTTCAGCATTCTGAAGGGATAGCTCCTTCCATGATCTCTGGTTCACTTCTCATCACCCACCAACACCCCATCATTTTCTAATAGCACCTTTTAACGCAAACAGAGGAGATGTAACAACTATCCTTTACTTCCTCATTTCTCACTGTCCAAGGCCTTGAAGTATCATTTCAGGTCAAGCAGAAACCGAAGTGTAATTCTTTCAATCTAGTATACTGCATTAATGGCTTACAATGCAGTCTTCTCCACATTGGAGAGGCCTAAGACAGATTGGGTGACCACTTTGCAGAACACCTCTGTACAATCCACAGCATAAGCTTTCAAGTGCCAGTTATTCATCGCCTTTCTTTCCCACGAATATTTCTATCCTTGGAATACAGCAGTGTTCCAGTGTAGCTGAATATAAGATGGAAGAGGAACGGCACCTCATCTTTTGATTGCACTCTTCATAACTCAACTTTAGGTTCAATAATTTCAGACCATAATCTCTGCCCCTTATTTTGTTTTCTTTTCTTGTTTCAATTTTACTCTTACTTTTGCTTTCAGTTAGCAGCACACCTGATCCAGGCATATCATATTGTTTATTTAGTTCATTTCCTTACACCACACTATTAACCATGGCCTTGGAAGATTATGACTCTGATTTTTGTCACAATGGAAAGCCTTTTTGTCATGGTTAAAATAACAAAGCTACCTGAAAATCATAAGTCCTGCCCTAAATGTAACATTACCCATTTTCATAAGTCTGATCTTTTTTTATTAGTCACAAGTAGGCGCACCTCCCTTGGACTGTGGGAAGAAACCGGAGCAATGCAGAAAACCCAGACTGACACGGGGAGAACACATAGACTCTGCACAGACAGTGACAGAAGCTTGGAACTGAATTTGGGTCCCTGGTGCTATGAGTCACTATTGCTAACAGCTACGCCAGATCTTTATGGATTCATTTGGATAACCAACTACTTTCTTGATGAGGAAAGATATCCCTTTGCATCTGGGAAATCTTGGGAAGTGCTCAGCTGTTCTTTGGTAGAAGTAAGGTGCCCTTTGAACTACTGAATATAGGTGCAAAAGTGCATAAAATGGTGCATTAATTAATTATTTTCAAGCTCATTCTGTCAACAGTCAACTGTTAAAACTGTCAAAAGCATTCACCAAGAGGACCTGTCAAAATAAACTGTCAAAGGGAGCTGTCAAAGCATTTAAATATTCTGCCCTTTAAATATAAATGTTTAGAGTGTAAAAAAATACTTGCTATCTGTTGATACAAGCCTGAGGATTTTTTCAATAATGTAAGCCTGAGGATTTTTTCAATAAATGCCTGATTTTTCAACAATCCATTCTCAATGTAGTGCCTTCAATTTCACAATATGATTGACAGCTATAAGTGATTATAGAGTCTTTGATGTGAAGCTATGAATTCCAATGCTTGTTGTTACAAGACAGTAGTCTACAACTTTCTTAAGCACAAGATCACTTTTAGTATCAAAATGCAGCAAAAGATCAACTTTACTAAAAGCACCCAAAATGTACTTATTCATAACACTCAGCTATTCTTAGTGTGACACATGTCTGTTATCTGTGACTGTTGTGAAATCTGGGTTGTAATTTGAGATGGCCAGTCTTATACAGTCCATCCAATGGACATTCATGAGATGAGTGTGAAACTTGGCCTTTTCATCTGGGAAAAAAAAGCCATCTCACAGAGGTATGTGGAACCTTGAGTACAGACAATGCCAGAAGGCAGTACTTCACTCTGTTTACAAGTTTCTAAAAATCTTTGTGCCTTAACTTTCAGCTGTATGTCATTTTGCATGGTGATTTTTTTCTATGTCAAGTCCACTGCTTTGTTTAAACACATGCTGAAATTTTGCTGTCTTCTCTCCAATGTCTACTTGACAGCAAAGAATTTAAGGCAAAAGTCATAGTTTTTCCATCTTGTCTAACTCCTAAAATCGTCTATTAAATTTATTTTCCAATTTGTTCAAGTAGTTACTGAATTTGTTTTGATGGAACACTTTCCATTTGACATGTTGTTGGATTTACCCCAGATTTGGGGAATGCTCAATAATATTACTCTTTAAGTGGGAGGACCATTGGCCCAGTTTCAGATTGAACACATTCATTGCACTGATCATGTATAACAAGCCTCTGTACCTTCCCTGCATCCCATGGTTCAGTTCATTCAATTTTGCAGTTATGTCTTTAAGAAATGGTAAGTCTCACAACCATGCATTATCTGACAGCTCGCTGTATATTCATTTCTTGATTGAAGAAAGTTGACAATTTCAGGGAGCATATCTAAAAATCTCTGCAGGACTTTTTTTGATTTAATCAGCTCACACCTGCATGAAGGATTAGCTCACTGTAGGATGCATCAAGCTCTTCAAGTAATGTTGCAGAGTTCTGGCATAAATTGAGTTGACTATCATTATATGAGAAAAGTCTATAACCTTCTTTACTAGTGCTTGGTTGTGGATAGCAACAGTGATAATTGACAAAGGGAGAAATTCAAGATCATTGCTACAAAGTGCGACAAAGCCGGCATGAACACCATGTATTGAAAGTGCACCATCAGTTGTGATTGAAACAAATTTCTTCATCGGAATGTTTTTCTCAGTCATATACCTTTTAAATTCATTGTAGACATCCTTGCCTTTTGTCTTCTGTCTTAGTAGCAAAAGAGGAAATTCTCCTTTTATGTTGAATCTTTGAATGCAAATGAAAAAAATCAGTTAGGCCATATTCATCATATCTACTGACTCATCAAATTGCAGTGAGAAACGTTTATAACCTGATAAGTCCTGGTATACTTTCTGAGACGCATCCTTGAACAACAATTCCATCCTTTGGCTACAGTTAAAGCATCAAGTGGCATGCTCTTGATGGACGTCATCATTTCCTCCTTGTTCTTACCGCCTTTGTACAAGGTATCGGCATCAACCATTATAATCTTCTGAATAACGTGGCCTTCGGTGAATAGCTTCTTTTATTATGCTAGAAGATAGCATTGACTTTAGCCACACATATTGAAAAGAGTGACTGTTGAGTTTGCCATTTCCTAATTTTCTTGATCCAAATGGCTCTATTTAAAGGGAAACTTTCATGAAATTTTGCATGCAAAGTCTTGTGATGCTGTTCTAGATTACCTCTTTTACTCAAGACTATGCTCTGTTGACAAATTGGACAAATGATCTTGCCTTTGATATTTGTAAAACAAAAAATCACTTCCACATCCCTGGTGGGAATGGTAAGCTTTTGCCCTGGTTCTTTGCTCGTCATTTTGCCTTCACACAGTTTAATCCATGGTTTGGCATCTGCAACTCAGCAATGAGCTGATTCACTCATCATCATAAAAATCCAGAATCCCGCACATTTTTGGCATGGGTTTGTCAGCCAATGACAATCAAATTTTCAAAACTCCAGGAGCAACCTGTCAATTGTGATTGACTATTTGGGGACCACTGTTATAAGGGATTGAGTGCTTAAATTAAATGTTTGTTGTATTGGATTTGGTTGAAGGAACGTAAATGTAGTAAACTGATTTTTATAAAAAGAAATGCCAAAACTTTGCTGACATTCATGCCGGTGGGATCTTATAGTCCTACCCTGGCACACCCGACTGTGTGTTTCCCAGTGACAATGACAATGGTGAAAGGATATGAACCTGTCATAAACGAGCAACATATCATCTTCTACTGCTACAAAACACACTGTGGAGAGGGAGAAAAATGGCGTCCAACATTTTCTTTTCAACATGGGTTGCAATAGATATTGGGAACTTTATTTTATCAGATATTATCTCATCCTGATATGTATCCTGAGATCTGCCCATGTTGGACACTAAGTGATCTGGCATGGTAGCTGCAAGAGAAAAAGACAGTGGCAAGGGGGGCATTTAGTTGGCAAAGGGGCTAGAAAAGGCCATGAGGTTGGGTTGACAATAAGGACCATGAGGTGGGGAGGTGGAGAGACATAGGCATTGGAGTTATCAAAGACTTGGGAGGTTGGGTGGTGATGTATAAGTTGGCATGGAGAATATGATGGTTCATTAGCACTGGTAAGGGACATAATGTGCAAGGGGGATTACTGTGAATAGGGGATGTATCGAGCAAACATAGGCATGGGGGCATGGGTGCATTAGAGATTGAGGTTGCATAAATTGGTGTGGATGCAGCATGAGGAATGTGGTGGGAGTGACTGGTGAGAGCTGATGGGATAGTTCATGTTTTATTCCTGGCTTTAATATTTTGGATATGGTACCGGATTCCCGTCTATCCATCTTGCCTATACTAGCGGCCTTCTTAGTTCTTCCAAGATCGCCCCCTTTAATTTCTAATCCAGCTTGTCATCAAAGATTGAAAATCCAATGTCTTGGTGGCCTTTTTCAAAAGTTGGGTTTTAAGAACCAAAATTTGCCTTCCTCTGTTGTGCCAGACCTGGTGCTGAAAATGCGGCCTCTTGCCTTCCGCAATTCAATCTCTCTTATCTTTCACACCCTCATTGACACTCCACTTGTCCTATCTCCAGCTTAAGTCCTATTACGCCCGACAACTAGGAGGAGAGACTGGCAGTTCTTATGAACTATTCACCTCCCAACTCCCCTGAAACATGTCCACCGTCTAGAAGGCACAAGTCAGGAGTATCATGGAACCTGTTCACCTGTCTGGATGAATGCAACACAAAGAAATCTCAAGAAGATCAACATCATCCAAGGCAAAGCAGTTCACTTGATTAGCACCACATTCACTAACTTAATCATTCGCTCCCTCCACCATCAACACACCACAGTTGCAGTTGTATGTCCCATCTACAAAATGTACTGCAGTGATTTGCCAAGGCTCCATTAACAGCAGTTCACGTTTTGAGTCTGTGTGACTCTCTTTCACACAGGCTGGAAACATTAGCTCTGTTTTTCTCTCCATAGATGCTGCCAGAATTGATGGGTTTATCCATGACTTTCTGTGTTTATTTCAGATGTTCAGCAGCTGCTGTATTTTGCGTTCAATAACAATAAACAACACCTTCCAAATTTGCAACCCCAGTCACCATGAAGGAGAAGGGATGCAGATGAGGACACACCAAACCACACATCACCTGGGCTTAGAACTATGTCACTGTTCCTTCAATTTTACTGGGTTAAAATCCAGCAATTGACAGCATTGTAGAAGTATTTATTTCCATCTGGATTGAATCAGATTAAGAAAGTGGATCACAATAACCTTGTCAAGAGAAACTAGAGATGGGCAATAAATACTGACATAGCCAGCAACGTCCAGAACCTATGAAAGAATAAGTTTTAAAAATCTCCAACTTTTCCGATGAAAGGTAACAGGTTTGAAACATTAGCCCCAACTTTCCAGTTCACACCAGTGGGATCTTCCAGTTCCAGAAATAGTCCACCTCTGCCATGGGGTTTCCAGTGGAAGGGGATACGTTCAACAGGAAACCCCGACAATAATTTTGGGACCAGAAGATCCCTCCGCCGGCCAATGATGGGCTGACTCCACTAAGACAAATCACCCAGTAGGTTGCATGAAAAATTCCTAGCAAAACTCTATTTTTCTCTCCACAAGTGCTGCCTGATTTGTTGAATATTTTCAACATTTTCTGTTTTTATTCAGTGTGTTAAATCTGAAGAAAATTATTTAAGTTCCCTTCTTTGATAACAAAAGCAATTAATTTAAGAGACGTTTCACATGTTAATTTTTCTGCTTAGTATTTGCGTGCAATTGATTTCTCTATGTGTCTCATGGTGAGAATGGGAAATGTTAGATGATATTCTCTGACCTCTTCCAGCTGCATACCTCCTGCCAGCAGGAGATAGTGTGTTATTGCAGGATCTCTGGTCCCATCACCATCAATGGGAATTCCCACTGACATCTCTGGAAACCTCAGGCGAGGGGCAGATTTGTATTCAAATATGAGAAAATTGGTGTCCAAGTTGTGCTCATCTGCAGTGAGCTTCAGGAAAACACTATCTGATTGTCTGGCTTATGATTGGAAGATTGGTGTAAATTCACTCCGTTTGCACAGTAAATCCAAGCTAAACTCACCACAGTCTGAGTCATTACAAGTACATTGTGATGAGACACAACCTACTTTATTGTAGAAAGGCGGCCAGGAATCACTAATTTGGAAGGTCTCAGGAGTGTTATGCATGCACTGGCTAGGAGTGACCAGCAATTAAATTAGGCCATCCTGACCTAAGTACGTCTGCAAAAAAAGGAAGAATATAGAAGGCATGTGAAGACTCCAGTCACATAACCTGGACCAAACTGTGACAGGAAAGAGTTGCCTGCAGATGCTGGGGTTGGGGGAGGGGAGGGGAGGGGGATGGGGAGGGCGGGGATTCGTCAGTGTTGTAGTTGTGAATGATAAAGATGAGCAAAGGAAGAGGCTAACTTGTGAGAACTTGGGAGAAGCCTCAACAATCGCTGGAGGCAGCAGAATACAACTCTGCGTGGTTAAAGAAAAAGTAACCCTACTGTGCAGTAGTGTTCAGCTCAATGCAGCTGAAGAGCTGAAACTGTTCTTGTGAGCTGGTGCTGGAGCGCAAATATGGGAATCCACAGGAACAAATTCTCAAAAGATGAGATAAAAAATCTGCAATATTTTCCATCGCTGGAACCATCCAAATTGGAGAGAATTCCAAGTTGAGCACTTGAAATGTACAAGACTGCATTCTCCCCATCTAAGACATAGGGATGAATTTTACCACCCCACCCACCACTGGAATCAGAACAGGCAAGGGAGCAGATCATGGAAAGATCCGTTGATCTCGGGTGGGATTTTCCAGTTTCGGCATGAGTGAGGCTGGAAAGTCCTGCCCATAGAGTTTCAATCAGAATTTATGGGTCTTATTTTACCATTTTGATTCTAAGTGCTGGGGTGGACTTGAAATTGGGAATGTTTCATATCCAACTTTTAGACACATTTTCCAGCGCCCCAATATGGATTCTGCCTGAAAGAATATCAGTGATTCTGAAACATTACACAAATCTGTGAATCATGCACAAGCCTGTGGGCAGGTCTTAACACACACAAAACCCTACAGCTCCAACTGCGCATGCACAAAAATGATAGAATAATGCTGTCCTGCCATATCATTCCCAGGCTGGATAATGCCACCCCCTGGCCCACACAAACATTGTCCCACCCCCCACAACATTACTGACCCCCTTATCACCCCCCCACCCCTATCACCCCGACCAATTACGGACCTCTTTCTCCTTCCATGCACTGATCTTAGGCAGAGTGGAAGTAGGCTCCCCTTCCCTCCTACTGATCTCAGACAGTGTGACAGTGGACCACCCCTTGCCTTCACTGATCACAGGTCAAGTGACATCGGACCCCACCTTCCTCTCATTATCTCAGGCAGAGTAGTAGTTGGATTCCCTTTTCCCCTCTCTGATCTCAGGCAGAGTGGCAGCAGACCCCCCCTTCCCTCACACTGATCACAGCTGAGGTGGCAGCAGACCCACTTCGCCCTCACTGATCACAGGCAGAGAGGCAGCGGACCCCCACTTCCTCCACCCACCTCCTCAACACCCCCCCCCCCAATCAATATCAAACAGAGAGCTATCAGGCCCACCTTCTCCCTCTCACCCTCTTCCCCCACTGATCTCAAGCAGAGAGCCGTCAAACACATGGTACTCACTTCCTCACTAACTGGAGTGCCTGAATTGGACTTTTGTGGACTATGTATGTCTCAAGTCAAATCTGGATGGCCAAACGCGGTAGTAAAGGGGGAAGCATTAGTAAGGTGGAGCTTCATGTGCATCAAGTCAATTTAAAGACATGCAAATGCATTTAAATAGCGATTGCGTCTATTTTGGGTGCAGTCTCGATTGTGGTCATTTTTGGGCCTTGGTAAAGAGAGAACCAATATAGAAGTAGGCACAGATAGCATTACTCGTCTCATGCCTGGCTTTACCAAGTTTTCGCACCTGAAAACATGCGCGCCTTGATGGTAAAATCGGGCCCTGTGACTCATATAGGCTGCAACCTCAGCCACCATGGAATTGGAGCAGGCGAGTGTTCGACAAAAGAAATCTCCGTTGACTTGGGTGGGAATTTCCAATCTTGTCCGAGCGAGGCCGTAATATCCTGCCATAGTTTTTGCTGACATTTGGGAGTATTGATGAGAGACCTGAGGATACTATTTTGTTCGCAGTTGCTATTGATCATGTAGCATGGTGTGTTCAAGTATAGTTTACCTGTCAATAACTCACATGTTCCTCACATGTAACCTGAATGTTAAAGCTGCAAGATGGATTTTGTGAATCCTTTTATCTTTCTGACCTTGCACTGTAACATTTATTTTTGGTTGTTTAGAACTAAAGTGGTACCTTGTGGCTTTGTTCTCTTAGTAAGTATCTTGAATCTTGATCTTTGGTTACTTTAAACAAAATGTTTTTTTGTCCCTAGCCAAATCGTACCAAAATCCCAGGTCTAGAATCATAGCAGCAGATATTCAACAAATGGCATGATCGTTGTTTATTACCACTGATCAGTTGAATAGTTGGGTGTTCTGTTGGTGGATATTCTGTGGTGGGTGTAATGTGCCCAAGGGAAGAGAGGCTCACCGCTGGCATGGTGAACTCAATCAGAACCCGCCCTGCCATTGTGACATCATGGGATGCACCTCTTCATATTTTTCTGGCTCTGAGCCTATTTATACAGCCATGTTCAGGACTGGCAGCAACCTCGTCATTTTTCCCACCCACTCTGCCAGGGAAAACTCTGTCCTTTATTCCTCAATCCTCCAATTTGATTTGCTTAAGAGGCACTAACTTCTTGTCCTGTTTGTTCAGGTCCCAGATGCTCAGTTCAATCAGCTTTCCTGTTATCACTGACACAGTCAAACAATTCTGTCAGCAAAGATATGTGGGAGTTGAAGGGTGCAGGGACAAGTTCAACAGGCAGCACGTATTGTGTGAAGCTCTACCACAGCCTGAGACGATAATATGCTGACAAAAATAAATTTTGATCGGATTTTTGATGAGATTATCCTAAACCAACAACAGCTGACCAATCAGCTTCATTCAAACCTTAGACAGAAGAAATATTTGCATTATTATAGAATGATAGAAACCTCCAGTGCAGAAGAAGGCTATTTGATGTATCAGGTCTGCCCCGAACACAATCCCACCATAACCCTTAGCTAGTGACCTTGACAGTAAGGGGCAATTTAGCATGGCCAATCCATCTAACCCACACATCTTTGGACTATGGAATCATATAACATGTTTCATCGTACAATATGTGAATATACAGTGCCCTGAAATTTCTGCTTGATTGCACTATTTTGTGACTCAGGGCAGAACTTATTCAGTTAATGGTAGGGTATTGGGGAAAGTTACAGTACAAAGAGATCTAGGAGTACATGTTCATATCTCCTTGAAAATGGAATCAGAGGTGGACAGAATGATGAAGAAGGCATTCGACATGCTTGATTTCACCGGTCAGAATATTGAATTGAGACATCACGTTGAAGTTGTACAAGACATTGTAAGACTACACTTGGAATACTGTGTGCAATTCTGGTCACTCTATGATAGAAAGGACATTAATAAACTAGAAAAAGGGCACAAAAGATTTATTAGGATGGTACCAGGACTTGATGGATTGAGTTATAAGGAAAGGCTAAATAGACTGGGACATTTTTTTCTGGAGCAGAGGAGACTGAGGGGTGACTTTTAGAGGTCTATAAAATAATGAGGAGCATAGACAATGTAGATAGTCAATATCTTTTCCCAAAGGTAGGGGAGTCTAAAACCAGAGTTTTAAGGTGAGAGAGGAGAGATACAAAAGTGTCCAGAGGGGTAATTTTTCACACAGAGATTGGTGACTGTTTGGAACAAGTTGCCAGAAGTAGTAGTAGAGACAGGTACAATTTTATCTTTAAAAAACATTTAGATAGTTACATAGCTATGATGGGTACAGAGGGATATGGGCCAAATGCAGGCAATTGGGATTAGCTTAGAGATTTAAAAAAATAAGGGTGACATGGACAAGATGGGCCGAAGGGCCTGTTTCCATGCTATAAACCTCTGTGACTCTGTGACCCAAATAGCCAATGCTGGCATAACCAGAACAACAGCTCATTGAATGTTAAGTGTTCAATGACAATTGAATTTCCACCATCTTTTATGCCGGTCTTAAAAGTATTGTACTAGAAACTCACTTATGCAGGTACACTCCTGCAAAGTGAGTTAATCACCACTGAAGTATCCATTAAGTATGCCAATTTACACCCTAGAATGTAAAAAGAGGCCATACGGCCCATCAAGTCTACACCAACTCGCCAACTCAGCATGTTACTGTGCCAACATGCCACCCAGGTGGTTCCAAAAATTAAACTGCATCTTTTGGGTGAGAGAATAGTAATAGGTATGTTTTTTCTACAGTGATTCATTCTTACAATGTCAGTGTCACTAGCAAGGCTCTCTATTTGTTGCCCATCTTTAATTGCCCTTGAGAAAGTGATGCTGAGTTAGCCTCCAAAACCATTGTACTCATTGTGATGTTGCATACACATAGTGCTTTTAGGATTTTAACCCAATGACAGTGAGTTGACAGCAGTTTAGTGCTATCTGACTTGGAGAAGAATTTGAAGGTGCTGGTGTTCCCATCTGTCTGTTGACTTTGTTTTCCTAGAAGGTAAAAGTTTTAGATTAGGAGAGTGCGTTCGAAGGAGCCTTGGTGAGTTGCTCAGTGCATCTTGCAGATGGCACTCCTCCCTACTACATGCAATAGTGTGCAAGGAGTGAATGTTTAAGCTGGTGCATGGGGTGCCAGTCAAAGGGATTGCTTAGTCCTGGATGGTGCCACACTTCTTGAGCATTGTTGAAGCTGTACACATCCAGGCGAGTACATTTTATTTCATTACACACCTGATTTGTGCCTTGCAGATGGCGAATAGTTTCTGGGAACCAGGACGTGAGTAATTCATTGTAGAATTCCCAGTCTCTGATCTGCTCTGGTAACCATAATGTTTATATGGATGGTCTAATTCAGTTTCTGGTCAATGGATGTTGATCAATACCATGGACAATCAATAGAATGTTAGATTTGCTCTTTCTGGAGATGCTTGTTGAATGAAAATTTTACTAAGAAACAAAAGATCTTAAAAAAATTTAATGCAGAAATAGTTTTACATACCTTTTTCAGGTCATTATCATTAATTTAACATTGGCTGGTAGTGAATCGACAAATTAGGTTAAAATGCCTACTTTATTAAGAAAGCCATTTTCAACTATATTAGTAATACTGCATCGAGTCACTCAAATATAAAAGGGAACATTTTAAAATTTTTTTTGTTAATTATAAAACACCATCTAATTATGCTCAACCTTGCTAGATTGTGTTCTTGGTGTTATGCAAATGAATTTGAGCAAACACTCATGATAAAAAAAACACTTTTAGGAAAAGGTGAAATCTTGGATGCAAATTGCAAATTATACCCAAAGCGGAAATTTCATTTCAAGAAATTCCTTACTGAAAAAGCTGTGATATGAATTAATTTTCTAATTCATACCACAGCTATTAAGTTAAGTTTTGGTTAGCATAGTGTTATTTAAATGGAGACAGACTGCAGAATGTTCTGCTACAGAGAGACAACTGTATACTGGAGGAAGTTCAGTGAAGACTCCCTAGGCTGATTCTTGGAAAAAAGGGAGGAAAAGTTGAACAGGTTGGGTCTCTACTCATTTGAAAAAAAGGGTAACGTGGTAGCAGAGTGATTGGCATTGCAGCCTCAGAGTGTTAGGGATCTGGGTTCAATTCCATCTTTGGGTCACTGTTTATGCAGAGCCTGCACTTTCTCCTGTGACTGTGTGGGTTACTTCCAGGTGCTCCAGTTTCCTCCCACAGGCCAAAGATGTGTGGGTTAAGTTGATTGGTCATATTAAATTGATTTTAGTGTCAGGGGATTCTCAGGATAAATGATGGGAATAGGGCCCATGCAGGATGTGGTCAGTGCAAACTCGATGGGCCAAATGGCCTTCTTCTGTTCTGTAGGGATTCTACGACTCCATATAATGTTGCATAGCTTCTTACGAAAAATGGTTAGTGTGTGGTTTTGCATTGTGAAACTGGTGCCACCAAAATATTTTTAAAGTTGTTCCTACACTTAAAATAACTGACAGATTGTTATACGTTCTTCTCTACTCTGAAATAAGTGGATAAGTTTACTCCATTGACATGACCCAGTTGTGTGGGGTAGCACTTTTGTCTTTGGATTGTCACAGATCTGATGCTAATTACCAGCCTGGAAGGTAATTATAACTTTATATTGTATAAGGAAAAGTACCCTTGGGTGAAATACATTGATCAAGAGAATCATTTTATCTTCCCTTTCTGACTTTAAGTCTTGCAATAACAACTCAAGAATACAGTAATTTATTTATTTCTTTAGTATGATAACTGCCATTGATTGCCCCATAAATATAGATTTTCACCAGCCTTAATTGTAGTCAATGAACAATAAATTACATGCAGGTGCATCTCTTCAGCCTTCTAAGTTCCACTATTAGGTAATTTTGCACTCTGGTTAGTCAATATCTCCGCCAGAGCATTATTGATTAACATTACCATAAAAGCATTAGGTAATTTTCAACCGATTGAAGATTGAGGGATTTTAGACAGTTAAATTCAATTGAGTGCATTTACTGACTTCCCAGCTGAGAATTCTAACAAGTTAGAGCAGATTTTGACTTTGTGAGATAGTGTGAAATGGGTGACTGTAAATTAGCAGTTGGTTTTACATCCTGTCAGTTTATATCTCTATTGATTCTAACTTATCATCAGTTGCACCACTCTCAAAATAAAAGACAAGATCTAAGACATTGTGGCCGGAATTTTACCGCCAAGCCTGCCACAGGAATCAGAGGGGTGAAGGGTGGACCATGGAAAGGCCCATTGACTTCGAGAGGGACTTGAATGTTTTGGGATGAGCAAGGCTGTATAATCCCGCTCTGTATCTCAACTAATTTTTGTATTCAGCAAATAAACTTTCAATGGTCATTTTATGCAACTGGTGTAATTAATGAACACAGAATCATAGAAACTTACAGTCATTTGTCTCTTGTGTCCATACTGACACTCCAAGAAAACGGTTGCACATACTCTCATGTCTCAGTTTTTGTCTATAATGTTGTCAGTTCATGGTCATTTTCTTTCTCCTGTTTGCAAACATGAAGTCATTTAAAACTCTACTGTCTGTGCACTAACTCACACTAAGTCCTGCAATTTCACATCTTTTATTACTTTCCTATAATGGCTCCTCATTGAAGCTATATTTTGATTTGAAAATTCTCATCCTTGTTTTCAAGCCCTCCACATCTTTATCCCTCCCTATTTCTGAAATTCCACCCCCACTCGAAAAAAAATCTGTGCAATTCTACATCTAGCTTCTTGAACATTCCCTTATTTTAATTGCTCCAACATTGGCAGCGATGTCTTTAGCTCCTAACATCTGAAATTCTTTAAGATCTGGAATTCTCTTCCTACAACACTTCTCTCACGAATAATTTTTCTGTCTTTAAAATGATAATTAAAACCTACCGCTTTGATCTATTCGAATACCTTCCCATGTGGCTCATACTGTGTCTGCTCTTATGAAGCACAATGCGACAATTTACCGTGTTAATGCTGAAGAAATGCAAGTTTTTGTTGTTAGTCTAGTCACATGCTCACTGCAGTTATGTGAAACCCTCTTTAGTGATAGGCTGAGATATTGCCCTTCAAAATTTTATCTGAATGTTCATTTGGAAAACCAGTGCAGACACAATGGGCCAATTGGCCCTCCTACTGCACCATGTCAGGAAATGTACATAATTTAAAATAATTTATATTATATTTATGTGCGTCAAGAATAAGGTGTTGAAATTAAGTCTAATTTGTATTTCTGCATCTGTGTGTGAAGAGTCAAAAATTTGTGTTTCAGTTTCATTTCTTAAAAGGTTTTTCTTTAAAAATAACAAGATTTAATTCCTAACAGCTAGTTATTTCTATTGGTTTCAATTTAAGCAATATCCGATAGGCATAAATTCCTCTTCAGAATCCATTAGCAACATTCGCATATATGAATTCTTAGTCCTCCAGCCTTTTAACACCCCTGGACAAAGGTAAGGGAGACAACCATCTTCTGACTCCTAGACAGCAGCATCCAGAGGACAGCCTGCCTTCACACAGCAGAATCCCAGTGAGGTGAGCAAGGGGGCAAACACTCCTTGCTATTTGCAGACCTCTGGAGAGATACCTATTTTCTGGTAGGTCCACAGACTTCAATTTCCCAACAGAAAGACAGCAAACAAGGATGACTTCTCAAATTCAGTTCAGATAATTGCTTGCTTGTTTTCTCTCTGGAAGCCTGTCTCCACCAACTCACATGATTTTTTCTGCATGTGAATTAGACTATCTTCTAAATACCTCAGGGGATAATTCTAACATAATAACACTGCATCAATTAAGATTACATAAATATTCCAATAATTAGGAGCAATTAATCTTCCACCATACCAATAAGTGGATGGCTGACTGTAGAAAATCCAGCATCACAATCAGAACTGAAGTATAAAACAGTATCTTTAGCAGAAACATGGCATAAAATATACTTCTTAAAGTTAAAGTCTCATCACTGTAGACAATGTCATGATGAGCATTTGACACTAGAAGGAGCTGAAAGATGACACCCTGATCGAGTGGATAAGAACATTTATCCCCTTTCTGCACTAAATAGTGCTTTGAGTGCTGTTGCTACCTCCATTACTCTCTTGGGTCACTTTCACATGCTTCGTTGAGCCGTCTCTGGGGTGGCACCATGCCTCAACACTCAGCCTCAGGGATCAAGGGTCCAGTGGCTGAAGCCAGATGTAACCCTTTGCTTCTGGCTGGATGCCATCTCCAGCCGTCTCCTGATGACAGATGGACGGAAGAAGGTGAGTTGTACACCCTGGATTGGCATTTAAATATGGTGCCTTGATCTTTGAACCCACTAGTCGTGGCAGACAGACAATTCAGCTCTTGACCCTTTCGGTAATTATGATATGAAGATGCTAGCATTGGACTGGGATAAACATAGTAAGAAGTCTCACAACATCAGGTTAAAGTCCAACAGATTCATTTGGTAGCAAAAGCCACTAGCTTTCGGACCACTGCTTCTTCATTCAGGTAAGTAGGAGTTCTGACACAAACAGGGCATATAAAGACACAAATTCCATCAGGTAATTCCCAGAGATGCTCACCTATGCATTATTCATGAGATTCAAGTTTAAAATCAGGTGCAAATTGCTGCTATTCCAGCTAGCGTCCATGGCTCTATTAGAACACACACGATTGCATTTAGACAACAACAAGGAGAATTCAACCCAGCAAGTTTAACAACATGCAACTGCAGAACTTGTTCAGTTTTTAACTTGACCTACATTCCATGCCATGAAAATATGTTCAAAGAAAACAGAAAATATGGAGCTGAAGTTGGTGAAGATAGATTTATGTTTAAGTGCTCAGAAATTACAATAAAACACAAGGGAAATAACCTTATCTCCTCATGCATTATTCAGTTATATAATGCATTGGTGAGACCAAGCACATCTTAAATGCTGTGTGCAGTTTTTGTCTCCTCATTTAAGAAAAGGTGTAAAAGCGTTGGAGGTGGTTCAGTGGAGGTTTATTAAATGAAGACCTGGAATTAGCAGATTGTCTTACGAAATAAAGGTGAGAAAAAACTAAGCTTGTTTTTGCTGGAGTTTTGAAGATTGAGGATTGATTTAACTATGTTTATAGATACTGAGCTTTGACAAGGTGGATGTGGAAAAGATGTTTCTTCTTGTGGACGAGTCCAGAACTAGCAGGCCTGTTTTAAAATCAAGGGTCACCTTTAACTGGAGTATAGGAGAATTTTTTGTCTCAGAGTGCTGTACGAATTTGGAATGCTGCCTCAGAAGGCATAGGAAGGGGTATCATTGAAAATCTTAAAGGCAGATGTGGCTAGATTCTTCTTAGGCAAAAGAGTCATGGGTTATCGGGGTCGATGGGAATGTGGAATTCAAAACCAAAACAAATTAACCATGATCTTATTGAATGGTGGAGCAGACTTGAGGGGCCAAGTGGCTTGCTCCTCCTTCTATTTCATTGTTCTATGTGTACCTGAAAATGTCATCATAATTTTGAAGAGAGTATCTGAGGAAAGGCAATGACAGAAAGTTTGTTAGAATCATAGAATCCGTACAGTGCAGAAGGACACGATTTGGTCCATTGATTCTGCATCGACAACAATTCCACTTAAACCCTATCCCCGTAATTCCATGTATTCACCTCATTAATCTCGGTAACCTATACATCTTAGGACTCTAAGGGGAAATTTAGTGTGGTTGATGCACCTAACCCACGCTTCTTTGTTTGTAAGGCTTTGTAACTTAGGGGTGAGGCCATTATTATGGACAAAGGTAATTTTGGGCTGAGACCTTGATAAGATCAAGAAGACCTGCCTGTATTGTACATACACAGATAACTCACTTGCACCCAAATTTTCTGAAGTCTTTAGGCCACTTATTTGTTTTACATCTGAATTGTGTTTTCTTTAGGGCAAATGTGCAGGGAATTCCAAACCCATCTGTTCAAATAAACCTTTGATTTTTAATTGATTGTCTTAGGAGCACAGCCTACCAATAGGAGGAGAGCAATTTTCTGCCAAAACATTGTGAATCCCAGTTCTTTTTTCCAGCCTACATAACTGCCAGCAGTAATTACACTTCATGGACGATCTAATTAACCATTGTTAATTAGCAAGGTTCATTATCTTCCATGTTAAATGTCCAGGCCTCGACAAGCAAGAAATATTCACCTGCAGTAGTGTTGCTATGGCTTGCTTAGACATTTGGAATGCCCATGTCTTCAGCTGTCTGCCATACGTGCTTATTGTAGCATTCCAAGTTTCAAAGCCGATAACTGAATCACAATTGTTTACAATGTGGTTCATTCAAAAATGGATAAAGAATACTTGTCTCTGGAAACTCACCAGTCACTTGCAGACAGACCCCCTATTTGGCATGCCGTCCATGTCATCGTATAAAATGCATCCTATTCATACAGGAGAATGTGTGCAGTATCAGGAACACTTTGAAACAGCATTGCTGAAGGGGGCATAACTCTGCTGATTGCAAAATAGATAATGATATATTACAAAACCTGCAAGAAATTGTCTTCAAATTCACAGTGTAATAATAACAGCATACATTAGCCACCATTATTATTTAAACACTGCAGAAGAGTCTCTGCTACTAAGGTAAAATTTATGCACTGTACAATGCTTTGCAAAGATTTTCTTTTGAGCACTTGGAGTAAAATCATGTATTCCAACCTGAATATTAAAGTAGCATTGGAAGTGCTCACATTCTACTATTATTTAATATGATTTCACCCTGTTAGGTGTTTGCGTTTCCATTACGTTGTTTTCAAAACATCTGAAATACAACAGTTCATAAACATTTTGATTACATTATTTACACATTGCAAAGATAACAGGATGTTGATTAAAATAACATAATTGAAGTTTGGTATGATTCAGAAGAAATAATTTTTAGGAGACGACCCTGCCTCGATATGAAGCTATAAGCAAATTACTGGAAATGCTAGAATCTGCAACACAAACAGAAGATGCTGGAAAATTACAACAGGTCTGACAATATCTGTGGAGAAAGAATATTACTTGGTAGATTTGGAAGTGCGGAGGGCGAGATTTTCCTGTGCAGTGAAGCTGAATTTCACTCCACAGCTGTTACCAAAGCCAATGCTGACTGCACATACTGCATACAAATACCAATAGGGTCCAGGTCCCTCCTGATAGTCCCCGGACTTTACAGTGTTCAATCCTCTCTCAATTTCACAAGCAGCACATTCCTACTAAAAGCCTTGGTCTGAACTATTAGCTCCAAACCACAACTCTTTCATTCCAAAGCACATTCAAGCACAAGTCAGAAATAATGGCACTATTTTGGGAATCATGCTGCTTGATATCTTCACTTTGTTACATTAAGCCGATTTTAATACCATCAAAGTACACATGCCTCTTTACATGGTATAGAATTAGAGTAAATGGTGCCACTGCGAGAGGATTAAGCACGACAAGATCCTTTCCCTGTTGCTGTTTGCAGCTTTGTTAATGGCCTTTACAGCCCCACTATCCAAATCAGTGAACTGGCAATAAACAACAGGAATGGGAGTGACAGCTTGCCAATCATAATCCAATCACACTTCTTCCATGACGAATTTGGTTGCTGCATCTTCCCAACAAAATGGGTTATGCCAAATACTCTCCCTGTATGCTTGAGGCCTGTTTTCACCACAAGCTCCATAATCAGAGGTGAGCACAATACAAAATAAATGTACATACTTGTTACATCATGAAATTTTCTTTAACTTGAGCTTGCTGTCAGTAAAATGGGTTTCTATGAATTTGGGCCAAAGGTTACATATACTGAATAATGTAAACTAATGCAGCCATAATGTGATTCTGATCCACGTTGGACATACCAAACTAATGGAAACAAGGAAGGGAAAGCTGAGGGTGGTACACATTGGGTGGCCAATTCAATGTCTTTGTTGTGCTGCTGCATAGTTTGAATTTCACCCTCATTAATGCTTACCATTGAAATACTGCTAATGTTTTACTAGCTTTCTCTGCAAAATACAGCAATTTAGTTCAACAATGGTTAGATTGGAAATCCTTTATGTAACTGAAGCTGTGAAATGCATGAAGTGTATTTCAATTACCACTACCATAAAGAACCAATATGAGGGATAGATTACAGAGAATTGTTTAATTTGATTATACAGCAAAAAGATGCATTTTTAAAACACATTTTATGTGTGTTACCAAGCAAGTCCCTGAAGGTAAATTCAGTGGTAATTTTTTTTGTGAGTGCTCCTAAATACTCACATAGCCAGCCAGAGGAGGTAGCCTGTGCCATTAGCATATTTTGACTTTTAGCTTTTCCTTCTATCTAAGCAAATGCTCTTCTCTAACTGTGAGAAGCAGCAGCTGAGTGAATCTGATTGTACAATTGTTTGCTGGAAATTGGTATCGTCCCAAAATTAAAGAAAAAATATTAGGCACATTCCTATTTGATTTCATTATATTTGATTTATTATTGTCATATGGTATAGTACACAGTGAAAAGTGTTGTTTCTGCTGCACTATACAAACAAAACACACCATTCTTAGAAAAGGACAGAATGCAGAATGTGGTGTTACAGTAATAGCTAGGGTATTGATCAACTTAATGCGAGGTAGGTCCATTCAAAAGTCTGATGGCAGCAGGGAAGTAGCTGTTTTTGAATCAGTTGGTACCTGTCCTCAGACTTTTGTATTTTTCCTCCATGGAAAAAGGTGGAAGGAAGTATGTCTGGAATGTTTGGAGTCCTTAATTATGCTGGCTGCTTTTCCAAGGTAGCAGGAAGTATAAACAGTGTAATGGAAGGGAGACTAGTTAGAGTGATGGGCTGGGCTTAGTTCATGATCCTTCTGTAATTTATTGCAGTCTTGGACAGAGCAGGAGACATACCAAACTGTGATACAACCAGAAAGAATGTTTTCTACTGTGTATCTGTAGAAGATAGTGAGAGTTGTAGCGGGCATGCCAAGTTTCCTTAGCCTTCTGAGAAAGTAGAGGGGTAGTTTCTAGCTGCTGTGAGTTAGAGCATATATCCAAGGAGTTTTTCCCATATTTTCAAATGCATTATCTGGACATTTTCCATTTTGGAGAGAATAGGAGTTCCCTCTAAGCTTGAAACTTGTGCAATTTGTTTATGTACCTTCTGTATTAAGCGAGGAGGATAATATTAATTTTTATCTTCACTTCTTGTATTTTGTCTAGTTTAAATGGGCAAATTTTCTGAAGTCCATTCTTGGTCATGGTTTGAGACAACTGAATAGCTTCTTGAGATCTAACGTCACAAAGAGGCAAAACTATGATGGCAGATTTCCCTGCCTGAAGACATTAATGAAACCTTGCGTTTTTTTCCCTGCAACATTGGCAGATTCACAATCACATTTATAGATACCCAGCTTCCGACACCCATCTTTTCTCACCTGAAATCAAATTTTCTTGCAGTCAGAAGTGGGATTTGAACTCAGGTTCTCGAGAGTATATAGAGAGGAATTATTTTTGTGGATATTAACCATTCAATAAATTAAATTGGATCATTTAATTCACAGCAAAAAAGCAGAATACAAACAAAATAATGGTCAAGAGAAGAGCAAGCTCTGCACACTGAAAGCCCCCCTCTCCCCCCAAGAATTGATGGGTTTGATGGAGGATTTTTTTTTTTAATGACATTGATGAACATGTCAAGAACGTGCCTAATAATTTCGAGCCAGTCTGTAGGAATACAATAAAATGCATCATAAATTTTTTAAAAAATAACGGCTTAATAATCTGAGCCAAGCAAACATGGACTTAATTTCCCTTTTCATAAAAGATGTGCTATATGATTCATCCCTAAATTAGATTTACTTACAAAGAAAACCTCACCTTAATTAAGATGGATTAGATAGAGGGCTTCATCAAGGATTTTTAATAAAAAGACCGGCAGCCTAATTAAATGCAACAAAGGGTTGTCTCACCAGGGAAATTTTACTTCATATTTGACTTTTTTTTTCAGAAGTCCTTTCAAAAGCGACCTTCCTCCATGAACATAGATTATTGCTACAGGCATTTTGGAGCTTTGTGGAATTTTACCTTTATTCACTAGCCTTTCATTTTCTACTAGACTAGCAGAATGTTTTAGAATGATATTCGAATGCTGATTTACATATTAAAAGTATCACATTATTTATTCATATTAGAAATGGGAGTTAAGATACTGGAGTAGCACACTCTAGCAATAACAATCACCACAGGGTGAACGTACTAGGTAATAATACTGCAGGGCAAAAGCATTTATCAAAATAAGCTTGTGTATTGAGCTAAATGGAATCCTTAAGAATAGCATAATACTTCAGCTTATCCCAAATGTATTAAGAATTTTATTAATTGTTTCAACAGTTATTACTGTTGTCCAGTTCAAGCATGGGCTGTGGAAGGAACATAGAAAAATGGGATACAGAAAGGACAAATTGAAAAATAAATGAAGAATATTTTTGTTTTAATACTGAATCCATTGCTTTTACATTGAAATGCATCGTGTGTACATTTTGTCAGCAATAGTTGGCATTTTTAATGCTCTACCAGGGACAAGTAATTACGTACAAGTGTCTAGCTCCATTTACAGAACTTCTGAAGCTCTCATTGTGTTAAATAGAGCATGCAAAATCATAGAATTTACAGTTTGATGTGACAGGCAACAGAAGCATTCTTAGGTCACTCAGGGCTTTGAAAGATTATGAACTAAATAGATTGCCTGAACATGCCTGGAAGCAATTGTTTCAATTGGAGTCAATCTTTAAAAAGGGAAAAATCACCCCCCACCATGCATTTATGGAATGTTACAAACAAACAGCGAGATTAAACATTGCCTTTAAATTGGTACATGAAAGTGTAGCATACTTCAAGATAAAAGTTTAATTCTGGTTGTGACTGTGTAATCGCAGCAATTAAAGTTTGAGACACTTTAACAACCTTTTTGCTATTTTTTCATTTCATCTGTGTTCACATGCCTGAGGTTTCTCCTTGAACAAATTGCATCAGTGGTTTAAAAAAATGTTGCTGTCCTGTTTCTTGGGCATAAGGATTGTGAATCAAACGACCTGTCCATGTCATTCCTGTCGGAGATGGGCAACATACAAAATTGGCACTCCCACTTCATTTGACCTGATTTTAGCATGGGATTGAACAGGTCCCTCACTGCTAGTGCATTCTGTGCTTTGCCATTGTCTCTATGCTCAGCAAAAGGCCGAAATATATTTGTGCTCTCTTCTTAAAAGCAGACAATCTGTCTTAAAGAGATGCTAAGAACAAGATAGGGGCAGGATTGAAGGCTGATCGATATAGATTTTAGTGATTCAGGTAGACTAGTGGAGACCTGGTTCTGCAGGAGACACCCAGGAATACTCTCAGCAGGGAATGGATGACATCCGATGACAAAGTTTAGCTTTGGGAGTCTGGACCCAAGAATGTGACAGCAATGCCACAAAAATGATCTTACACAGGTAGTTCAGGTAAATGCATACATCTTTATATGACATCTCCGACCCACCACACTGCCAACCAGTGAATACATCTTCATGCGGTGCTTTGCAAAGCAATTTATGATATATTTTTATAACTTGCATGAAGGGACAGACTGTTTTGTAGCCAAATTTGCTGGCAGTACAAAAGCAGATAGGAAAACAAGTCGTGAGGAGGATGAACGGCCTTAATTTCCTCGGAGTCATGGAGATTCTGCAATATATCCAAATGAGTGGATGGATCTCAGAACTGGAGATCTTGTCTCCATATCTGGAAGAAGCCATTTTTGCCGGGAGTGGGTGGGCAGATCGGCGAAAGGGGTAACTTCCATATGTGGGAAACCCAAACTCAGCTGAGCCATTTGAATTCAGTCTGTGTTCAAACAGAATCCATTTGTGTGAGAGGAAGGACATTATACAGCAGTGTGAGTATTACAAATCTTTAGAGATGTCATAAATGCTTGTGAAGGGTGGACAAGAGGGAACCATCAACATGCCAAGTTATTTAAACAGCCAGCCCTTTAAATTTTGAAAAGAAATCTGCCTGTCTGTGTCTGCAAGAATTGAAAACAAATCTGTTCCATTAATTTCAAAAGCTATTTGTTGACACAACACTAAGTGCTATCATTGCAACATTATGAATGCTTGATTGTAAGTTCACAATACTTTTGACAACACAAAGACTTATGAAAGAATTAGCTATCTTTAATGTGGCATTTTGAATACAAATATTTATTTGATAAAGATAAAGGGCTTGAAGAGATCCAGATGTATTGAATGGGTGTCATGAGAGTAACTTATTACATAGTGCAGTTTGCTATAGGTATTGCAAAGGTCTCTGACTCATGCTTGGAAGGACCCAGATACAAAGAATTTGAAAGTCACTGTAACCATTAAATCAAGCAAAAATTGATAACTGACAATAATATTCACAATTGATCTGGCTGCCTCCATGATGAGACACAGGCCAGACTTGTTTTAGTGTACTTTTAGTGCTTTCTAAATGTTCTAGTCCAGCCACGCGTTGTACCAGAAAATCGCGGCTACGGTTTTCTAAGACATTGACACTCTGACATACCCAGGTATATATATCATCTTGGTCTGTACACTTTGTTTGCAGGATAGTGCTGTCTCTTACTTTTGAATTCCTATTGTTATTATCTCTCTTGTGCAGACTCCTGTAAAGCAGCAGGCCCCTCAGCTTCCTGCACTAGTAAAGCTGCCCTCCTCTATCTCATTCTTCTTTTCTCCTCATGAGAGGGGCTTTGTTTAGAATGCATTAAGGCTATGGGAGACAGCAATCTTTAAGTGATACGCTGAAGCACTCAATGATCACTGTAGCCTTGTCTGCATGCCCTTGCTCTCTCTTTAAGAAAGGCACAGAGTAATAAATCCATGAGGGAAGGCACTTGCAAAATTTCCATCTACACCAGCAGATTCTTCAGTAAAAGTCTGCCAGAGATCTACTTGGAACATTTTTTATCTACCGTTGAAAAACTTCATCACACTTGATGTGAATCATTCCCAATGCCAAATGAGAAAGTGAGCTGGCCATTTAAAATCTCAGTCAATTGTCTTGTTGGCAGACTGAATTGCTTTTTAATCAGTATTTTAAAGATTGTGGACATTCTGCCCATTTCAACCTCTGTGCACCTTCTGCATTATCTGAGACTTTCGGTTGGTGATCCAATATCATCATGCTGAATTTTTCATCAGAGTGGGTGAGGGAGGGTGTTCAATTTGACAATGTCAAATTCAACCTATGGGATTAGGGTCAGAAAGTGATCAGTCATGACTGAGCTCCAGTCTGAGGTAAAAAATGTTTGGTTTGCTAACTCATTGGAGGGCGAAATTCCATATGAATGGACTCACATGAGGATCTCAAAGGGTGAGCATATAGGAGAGTGCTGATGCGCATGAATGCTGAAGTAATCTGCCAGACAGCTTTCTGTCACTGTCAGGCAGTATGACGGAGGTTGGCCTCGCCCCAGTCTTAGTTTAACCTCCCTATTGTGCTGCAGATGCAAAGTACAATGATTTCTATTCGTATACTTGTTGCAGCCTTGGTGCGGACAGGTCACCAAATCATCTGCCATCTCTGTAAGGATGCAACAACACCCTTTGGCATATATAGATGGAGTTGAACGCAATGACAATTCTCTGTGCCATCTTGTAGATATTTGAGAACTTAGATTCACTCAAGTTCGCAAAAAAGTCTGTTTTTTTTTGGATTGCATTTTTCCATGAAGTTGGTATCTTCATGTTAGAGAAAGTCCTGTTATGTTCTCCCTTTTGTTATATTTGTTCCATTCTCTGTCCTCCCAGCATGCTTGTGCCTTCGGAGATGGTGGTCCCTCAAAATTGAGGATGATGTCCTTCAGGCTTGGTGGGTTTTCAGATGACCGAGGGGCACATTTCTGGATTCACAAGTTCCTCCACACTGGGATAAGTTGTTGAATGGGGGAATGGAACTCAGACTCAGGCGTTGACTTCACTCTCCTTCTTCTGCTATCACCATTCTGCCTCGCTCTCAGATCATTGAACCTTGAAGCAGCTTGTACCTTAAAGGACCAAGTGGAGCTATACTCAGCAGACGGTGGCCTTCTCCTCCCAGTCAGTAGTGTTAATGTTTCCATGCTTTACGATGGCCTTGAGCATATCCTTGTATTGTTTTTCTTTTGGTTGCACTTAGAACATTGGTCAGTATAGAACTGGGAGAAGAGAAGCTGCAAGGGTGGTTTAGAAGCAGCATTATGCTGATCAACATTTTATGGGAAACTTGTCTCTTAATTTTGCATGACATTTAAGTATTAAGGGAGCGGTAGATTGCAGCCAGAGATGATTAAATGAACTAAAGAATGACACCACAAAATGTCAGTCTCTACATGACAACTAAAACAGCATTTGATGTTCTGATGTAATCATGTATTTGAATCGGAAAGATCGCAGCCCATATCTTCTGTGCCCAAACCCGATTTACAGACATTCGGATTAGGACAATGCACATGCATGGACATTTTTTTTATTCATTCATGGGACAAACTGTGGGTGATTCTCCCATCCCAACCCACAACTTTTCTGGCGGCTCAGGGTAGCAGATGCACATCGCTGTCCTTGCTCCAGGATTTGCAAGTGCGCTGGTTGGCCAGCATTCATTCCCCATCCCTATTTGCCCTTGAACTGAGTGGCTTGCTAGATATTTCAGTGGATAGTTGAGATTCAACCAAATTGCTGTGGCTTTGGAGTCGCATATAGGCCAGACAAGATAAGGACGGCAGATTTCCTTTCTTAAGGGGCATTTGTGAACCTGATGGATTTTTCTGATAATCAAAAATAAACAAAGGTTTCATGGTTATCAATGGATTATAAATTTCAGATTTTCAAAAAATTGAATTCAAATTCTACTATCTGCTCTGAGGGGATTCAAACCTGGGTCCTGAGAGCATCAGCTGAGCCTCTGGATTAATAGTCCAGTGATAATACCACGAGGCCATCGCCTTCCCTTCACCTCCTACAGTGAAAGCATGGCAAGGTTCAAGCCTCATTTGGGCTTTCAGGACTGAAGCGGTACGAGAAAGTGCCTCCGGGAAAAGTGACGGGACAGCGCAAAACTTTGCTTACTTGCCCCAATGATAGATGAGTATTGACACTAATTTATTCACAAACTTTGGGTGACTGTCCTATCCCAACCCATAACTTTACTGGTGGGTCGGGATAGGAGATGTGCATCGCAGTCCTTGTTTCGGGATTTGCACGTATGCTGGGAACAGATGTGCATCTCCCAGAGCTGGAGAACAGTCAGAGTCAAGATGATGCTGGAAATTGGTGGGAAGGCAGGTCCAATCTTTTTAAAATATGTTTTAAATGTATTTTAAATGTAATTGTCAGGAACTGACCTGTCCCAATTGAATCTCCCATTCCGCCAGGAATATTTCATTCCAGTGTGGCATAGAGTAGCTCCCCACATTTGGGGAACTAGTGGCATATTCTGCCGGAACAAGGGGGGACAACTGGGGACCTCAGGGAGTCGGCTGAGTGGTGCCTCTTGGGCATGGGCACCCAGACAATGCCAGTCTGTGCCCACTGGCTTTGTCTCAAGAGCAAAGTGCCTATGACATGAGGGCACCTTGGATCTACCCATCGGGCATCAGGCAATGACAAGGTGGGGTGGGGCCTATTGTGGGTGGGGCTTGGGGCACATTGGGGTTGGGAGGTCCTGCTGCCATTCTGCATGGCAATCAATTTGGCCCAAGAGAGGGCAGTGATTGGGGCAGTCTGGGAAGGAAGTGGTCTGCCAGGAATGGGGGAGAGTCCTGCCTCCTAGGTTGGGTCTAACCCAAAAGAATCAGTAGCTAGAGGTCTGTCGAGGTGAGGGTGATGGGGAGATTGCACTGCTTGTGAGAGAGTGGACTGAACATCAGGTTGCTCCAGAGGGAGGTTGAGGTCAGGGCTGGCCCAGGAATTACTGTGGGGGCCCCAGGTCATGGGGGTACTGAAGGGGCAGTACTGCGGGGGCCCTGGGCTAGCCAGTGATGGAACTATCAAACTCTGGTATGAATAGACCCTGGCCCCTGGGTATTTAATGAGATTCAGGATTGGGGAGATTCAGGTCTGAAGCTGAACTGAAAAAATATTTGTTATCTAGAACAATTGAGCGCTTTTGGGGGAATTGCTTCCATTATTCCTGCTCTAGCCACAGCGAATAGAGGCAGCAGATATTCTTTGGGTAGGTTAATTTTTTTGTAAATGTGCTTAAAAGGTGTTTAAAAAATATGTAATGCACTAAAAGTGAAAAACAGATTTTAATTTTTTTTCATAACTTTGATGACTGTTAATTCCATTAAAAAGAACTTTCATATCTAACAAAGTGAATTTGCAGCATCTATTCTCAGTTTCAGCTAAAGTCCATCTGGATTTTGCTATGTATTTTAAGTAATTTTATTTGTCTCAATTTTAAGAGTCTCCCTGATGCAATGTTAATCTTTAAAAGCCCCTTAAGGTATGAGATGAAATGAGTCCTATCTTTACAGTGGGAAGTATGCATCTTGACTGTTTCAAATGGTTCAGGAAAGTATATTCTTTATGATGATATATGCAAGCCTCCTGTAAGCTGTTGTGAGTTATCTCTTGAATGGGTATTGCAGAATCTAGTGTAGGTCAAAAATCTGGCATCATGTTCCATCCCTGCTGCCACATCACACTTTCAATTTGGCTTTTTAAAATCACTGAAATTCTTTTGAGGCTTTGGTGTAGGTGCAGAGATCATGAGGCCAGAGGCAGACTACATATAAAATGTACAATTAATATGTCCAAACATCCTCTTCTCTTCCACTTAACTCCCCTCCCTTCTTCTCTCCCCCTTCCTTTCCCTCCCTTCTCATTTCCTCAGCATTCCTTCTTTCCTTTCCCCTCTCTTCTCCTCTCCTTTCCTCTCCTTTACCTTACTCTTCCTTATTTTTCCCTCCATTCTGCTCCATTCCTACCCCTCTCTTACATCCTTGTTTATAGAAACACATTAGAACCATTGGGTGGGATTTTGCAGTCTTCCTCTGGTAAGATCGCAAAATCCCACCCAAGCCCAGCAGAGACTTCTGTTTTGGGAACTTCACCCACGCTGATTCCAGGGTGGGCAAGGTGGTTGAGTTTAGCAAAAAAAAACATGCTGGTGAAGAGAAGCAATGTATTTTATTGCAAGAAATTTGGAAAAGATAAGGCAATTAAACAAAATGTCAAGCTGCAGCTGCTAAAGTTAAATGTTTAATCAAATGTTAACATGGTGTCACAGTTTTATATTTGTTAAATCACTTTTGTTCATTAATGTTTTCCATTAAATTTACAAAATTATACAAAAGCTTTGCTTTAACATCAAAACACAACATTTAAATGTAAGCAATTATAAATGAAGTAAACAAGGCAGAAGAAAATGGTTTAGCTTTATCACAGCTCAAAATGTGACCTTTCCTTTGTTCAACCTTATGCAATAAGGTATTCAAATCATATCCAAGAAGTTCTGACCTCTCTTTCCGATTACATTTTCAGTTTCTATACTCTAAATTAAAACATACACTTTTAAGCATGCCACAAGTAAAATCACACAATAATATAATGCAGCTTTAAATTAGTAGTTTCAAAGATTTTAAACAGTTAACAAATCCTATCTTCATTTATGGCATATTAATCAATAATCATCTTCAATCATAAAAAAGTACATTTCGAATGAGCCAATTACAATAAGATTAATTGCTTAATAGAAGCAGCAAAAAATGATTCAGCATACTTTTGTAATAGCAAGGAATCCTTCTGCTCTATCTTCAATACAAAGTTGCTGACTCAGTGTAAGATCTCAATGGGCATTCCTCATCTGACTTTGTTATAAACATGCATGGCTTGAGACCTCCTGTGCCATTCTGCAAAGATCATATCACAAAAAGATCAATGACTGCTGCTCGCATTGGGAATTGGAGAGCAATTTTTCAATGCAGGTAAGCGCACAAAAATTTCAACTATTTTTGGTGGTCCATGATTTTCTACCATTCATCGGAAATCATGGGCCAGCTTCTCCAATAGTACAGCATTCCCTTTGTACTGCATTGGAGCAGTACCCTGGGCTTTTGTCTCAAGTCATGCAGTAGGACTTAAAGCTGGAACTGTCTGACTCAGAGACAAGAGCATCACCAACTGAGCCATACCTGTCCGGGGATTTCTTTTGGATATGTAAAAAGGTTTAAAACAATTAGTTGTCAGGATTGTTGAAAAGGTTTCTTCTCTGATGAAGGTTCATCCAGAGTCAAACATTGGCTTTATTTTCTCTCCAAAGGTGTTGTCAGACCTGCTGAGATTTTCCAGTATTTTCTGTTTTTGTTTCAGATTCCAGCATTTACATTATCTTGCCTATATGTTGAAAGAGTTTGTTCAGTGAGTCTCACTAAGACTTCTGAGTTTAAACAGTAATGTTGATTAGTAACACATAACTATATACAAAGAACCACCCAAAATATGGGCTATGGAGGATGAAATCTCTGCATACTTATAGAACGATCCAAGTTGCTTGCCATTTGACCCTTTATATCACACTGTTCTCTAGTCCCACATTAACGCATGCCAACCCAAACACCCTCATACTACACCAGTCACTGAAGAAATTGTTGAAAGGTTATTGAGATTTCTTCTGGAGATCTTCAGTAATGTATGCCTTGGGATGCTGCAGGTATTGCATTATTTATGATTTTATATTTCAATCCCTTAACCATTAATAGAATTGTAGAACAAGTTTTAGTTGAATCTATGAATCCGCTACCCTCTAGTTCTTTTGCAAATTACCCTATACCTGTGTCATCTGGTTACTGATTCTTCTTCCACTAGAAACAGAATCTCTTTATTTACCTCATCAATATCCTTCATGAGTTTGAACACTTCTATTAAACTTACCATTAACTTTATCTGCTCAAATGTGAACAACCCCAGCTTCTCTCATCTCTCCATTTAACTGAAACTTCATCCTGATACTATTATAAATGTGATAATGAAAAATCACAATGAAAAACATTGACAGGGTATAAGCTTGTAATAATACATTATAGATATGTAACTGTTCTAGAGGATAAGGACACTCTTCAGTGTATTATCATTGAATATGCCAGGTTCATACCATGCACTCTGTTGTTAGTTACTGACATGAATCAGATAATCAGGTAATGCTGTTCTGCTTTCTTCAGCATCATTACAAGGACACAGAAAAGATAAATGGTGGTTCCACCTGTTTGAAAGTGTTGATTTGTTCCGGATAGAACAACCAGCCAACATTTACTTGAAAAAGGTACTGAAGAATTGCCAGCACTCTGGCACAAGGATTCTGTAAGAATCTGCATTCAAGTGAAGAAACAAAACCAAAACACGTTAAGTTGACTTGACTTTTTCAAACAGATCTCTAAACCTGAATTAAAAAAAAAACAAATTGGAGTTTTGAAATTCAAGAGCATGTACTTGGAATACCAAAAATGCAAATTGGAACTTCTGTAATCTGGTAAATAATCTTGAATGCACATTTCACTTGTGCTGTTCTCTGTCTTCTTTGCCTGCTCTGACATGGTGGGCATACTCCCAAGTGTGATAACTTTGCAGATGGAAAAGCAATTGTGTACAATACAGTTCAAAGTACCTGACTGAAACTAGTTTATCCCAGATTGATTGTATGTACATACATACACAAATGGCCACAAGAAGGTGCTATTACATTCCTCTCTCAATGAAAAAGTTACATAAATGTTCACATTCCATACAACATAAACATTGTTTTCATTTTGCATCTATTTACAAACCTAGCTTAACCACTAGTTTTCTATTCCTATGAGGATGCCTGCTTTCTTCACCCAAATGCTTGATACTTGGAAAGGGACCTTGACTGATTTCAGCTTAGTCTGAAGAGACTTTTTTTATTCCAGCAATGGCTGATTTTGCTATTGACATTCAGTTAAATTTTCCATTTCATTAGACATCTCTGTCTGACTTTGAATTGGGTCTGAACTGGTCTCAAGTACAAAGTGTGTTGCAGTAAC
Source organism: Sphyrna mokarran (assembly GCA_024679065.1). Lineage (NCBI taxonomy): Eukaryota > Metazoa > Chordata > Chondrichthyes > Carcharhiniformes > Carcharhinidae > Sphyrna > Sphyrna mokarran. Next base: position 44,030,901 of record JAGIQG010000015.1, read on the forward strand.
TATTGGTACCCTACTTACATGTCAATTATTCAATTCATCACTCATTAGATTCTTTACAACTTCCTCTTTAGGAGCTTATGAAGGTAAAGTATGTTCCACATCGGCAAACCTAATTTTTCCACAATTAAACATATGTATGAAGATCAGATATTTTCAAACTCTTTCTAGTAACCACATAAAATTTATGATTTTTTTTCATTTTAACCTTCAGGTCTAACTTCAAACTTCTTTCTCTCGCTCTTACCACACCATTACCCTCTTTCTATCTGGCTTATATCACATCTACCAAGTGTGCTAAATGTTGCTTCAGCAATGAAAACCTCATTCTAAGCTCCCTCATAACAAGTAATTCAGCTGGTGAACTGTCGGTGGTAGTGTGAGGTTTGTCATGGTAAATAAACATATAAACATGCCAGCTTGGGATTCAATGACAACTGACATTTCTTTCAATTTGTATCTGGCATTTGTTTAACAAGAGCATACTTAACAAATTGTGCTGTGCATTCTGCTGCTCCATTTGAAACAGGATGATAGAGTGGAACTCTGGTGTGTTTTAGCCCAATTCGTTCTCATCAATTTTCCAAACTCTCCTGAACATGACTGAAATCTGTTTTCAGACACAGTTTCCTCTGGGAGCATATCAGCAGCAAGCAAAGTATCCTGAGTTTTGCGAGTTGTTGTTCAATTCATTGGAAATTCATTCACCCACTTTGAATGGCTATCTATCATAATGAATAGATATTACCCTTCAAATTCTGCACAATCTATAAGTAGTCTCTATCAGACAAAGGTACTGATAGCAGCTTATTTTCTACTGCTGTGTCACTGGGTCTTCTATGTCTGTTGTGAGGAAACTTAAAGATGGCCAATTATGTCTTAAACAAACACAATTCAAAACACCCAAGGCAAATATCTTTCTGCAAATATGTAACAAAATGTATTTAACAAATAAGACAGAGGTCAAACGAACATACAGTTGACCAGAGACTCACAAAGGGTTAAATAGCTGAGAGAATAGAGTGACACAATCTCTCCAAAGACAGGTCAATTATAGTTTTTTTCTAATCAATAATTCCACCTTTCATTTGCTTAAAATCAATTTCATTTAGTAGTCATGCATCAATACAAATCTCTGTCAAATATCTCAGTTAACCATATGGTACTTAATAGCATGGTGATTTTTTTTCATCCTTCAAGTGTGGATGTGGCTATCCTTCTTGGCTGTAATTACATCTCTGTTACCTGGTAACTGCTGACGCTATTGTAAGGTCAAAATGGATGTTCCCACCGGCTCACTGCCAAATTGAATACATATATATATATATATATGTTCCTCCATCCAGGGTCATATCTACTCTTGAGTCTGGACAGTGAACACATCTATTCATTTGTGTTGCAACAAACATTTCCTTAAAGGAATGTGTGGCATGGTGGCACAATGGCTAGCACTGTTGCCTCACAGACCAGGGTCCTGGGTTCAGATGCGCCAGTTAAGTCACTATCTGTGTGGAGTTAGCACTTTCATCTCATGTTTGCATGGGTTTCCTCTGGGTGCTCCAGTTTCCTCCCACAGTCTGAAAGACATGCTGGTTAGGTGAATTGACATGAACAGGTGCTGAAGTTGGCAGTGAAAGGAATTTCACTGTAACTTCATTGCAGTGTTAATGTAAGTCTTGTGACTAATAAATAAATCTTAAACTTTAAGGAATTCCCAATATGACGACTATTGATTAACTAGTTCCCATACCTTTGGCTCTAAACTATTGGCTTTTAATATCAAGCCTTTCGGTAAATTTGCTTGACTAAAATGAACGCTGCATTTGAAATATCTTCAAACATCATAAAATATCAGTATATATGTTTTGAAATCACAGCTACTTGTTTTGATTGTCTTACTGCATTCACTTACAAGCAAAACTGTTTATGTTAACTTATCTCATGAACCTTTTAACTCTTTACTGATCTCTTGTCCTCTGAATGACTGCATTCTGTTTATAAATCTCATTACTTAGTCAGGAATGCTCTTCCACAATGTCTTAATCTAACCTTGGTCATAAAAGATAGTTTTTTTGTCAGATTTTTTGTCAATCTCATCCTCATGTGTTGATCTTAAAGATCAAATGGCATTTGTAATCTGCACTTTTCTGGACTTGCAACTCTGGCTCCCCAAATAACATAACTTTTATCAACTGATAACTCAGTCATATTATTTTTTTTTTTAAAAATGGCCTTGCTGTAAAGCAAAATGTAGATAAATGTACCCCACTAGCCTTGACCAGTTTGCAGTAAACCTTTTTAATTCAGGTGTGTACACAGTGAGATAGACAAAGGGGACAAGAATCAGACAAAGGTCCAACACAACTATATTTATTTATCAAGGAAAATAATATTTAAACTTTTTGCAGGACTCTTCAGAAAATAGTTTTAAATCCTGAACTAAAATGTTTTAAATGGACGGTAGCTATCTACTTCTAACATGCGCTGTGAGGATTTTCTATATCTAGTTACATGCTAGCACTACATTTTAACTGTTTGTCTGAAAAGGCTGGTAATACTCATTCAATAAATCTGGGATAGGCTGTTCTTTGTGTCATTTTTTTTCTCTAAATGTGTTAGAATGTGACAGTTTCCCTTGCTGGAAAACAGATCTGAAATTCTCCCATTTTCATGCTTGTTTAGCACTTTTTGGTAAGATCATCCCCTCCACATTTATAGTTGAAGCTCTATCCAATACTGCTTGGACTATGATGTCCTGCAAATTTCTCCCGGATTTTTGTTATGGATTGGATCATATGTGTCTCGATTGACTTGATGCTGATCAATAATTGTCTTGAATTGAATTGATTTATTATTGCCATATGTATTGGGATATGGTTATTGTTGCTGCTTGAAGTTATTACCTATTTATGATTGATTTAAGCCTTTGGACTACTTCTCACAGCACTTTTGGCCTATGCTGCAGTGCATTGCTGCTGCCAGTGGCCATTTTTGCCATAAAGAAATCTCAGTCTTGTATATCAAAAAAGTTAAGTGTGTGTGATGATCCTGTGTCTACAAGAAATGCTTTTTTAATATGTTTCTTGGAACATATCCACTCCATGTTTAAAAGTCAGTTCTGTTTTACAAGATGCTAAGTTGTCTGGGCAACAACAGCTCAGGCTTGAGAATGCAAGATAATGACTGATTTTAGTCAACAGTGTGTTTGTTTAAAACACTGTTAATGCATTTGTGTTTACTTAGGTTTCTCTTCAGGTTTTGATTAGATTAATTGATGGAAATGTATGTTAATGGATGGAGCTAAGCTTGCAGGAGAGTAAGTGATTTAAAACAGTTTCTGCTTGGTTCTGAAAGAAGAAAGACATGTTTTTGTATCTCTCTCACACTCTCCAGAAGTGCCCTCAGAACTTGAGGGATGATAATTTAGTTAGTACTCTGTAAGCCTATGTATTGCAAATTGATTTTGAAGAGGGATTTTAAGTCTGTAAGAGGAATATTGCTTAAATTAGAACTCAAAAGGCTTGGTTAGCAGTTGAGAACTGCATCATGTTTTTTATTATTATTCAATTGATAAATGCTAAGCTTGTTCATTTGTTACAGTTAAACTGTGACGTTAAATAAAATTTGTTTTGACAGAAATTTCTATTTTGTGAGTAGAATTGTATCTGGAGTGAAACATCATGGCCAGGATTCTCCCCCAAAAATTCGAAGTCCTCAGTTTGTTGGAAAATGGGAATAAATACAGTTGTTTTTTTTTTAAAGCGTGATTTCCAGAATTTAACTCCCGCACTCTGTGCATCACAAAGTACCCTAGCATGATTTATTCTGGAAATCCGGAGGTGGGGCCAATTCCCATATGAGAGGCTGGCAACATAGCGCTCAGTGGGCCACTGCACATGCACTGACCTAAGATTGGCACATGCATAGTGGCTCTGAAGTGATGACCTCCCGTTTGGTGACCAAAATGTTCAGTAGCCAGCCCCACAGACCTCCATCAAGTGATGGGGAGGTCGAAACGTCAGCTCTGGCTTCTGACCCTCCCACCACCCGATTGATGGCCTTCCAGACCATCCCAGACAAGCCCGACAACCCCGCATCACCCCCCCACCCCACCCAGCCAGTCCTGATCTGCCTCACGTTCCCCTGCAGCCCTGACCACCCCCTCCCACCCCTCACAGTCCCGACATCCTCTCCAGCAGCCCTCACCTCGCCCCCAGCAGCCTGACCCCCCCCCCCCTCCTCCCCCACCCCACCCCCCCCCCCCACCCCCCCCCCCCCCCCCCCCCCCAGTGTCCCCGTCCCCGTCCCTGTCCCCGTCCCCGTCCCCACAGCCCCAGCACACTGTCCCAGATGGCCAGCCCAATTCTCTTTCCCCTGCCTATGCTTTCAATCCCAATGCAGAGTGGCAGTGGGTCTCCCCCACCACCACCGATTGTCCCCAAAATGCCCTGCCCTCAATACACCATGCTTCTCTAGTCTCATGCCCTTGGCACTGCCCAATGCTTGGTGAACTGTGCCAAGGTGCCAGATTGGCACTGCCCAAGGGGCATCTCAGGTTAACCCCAACCTCCTGAACTGGCCTCCTCAGCCTTCCTTCAGTCCAGGTGGGATCAGGCCACCTGTTCCCCGATTGTGGGGAGCAGAAGTAAATCCCTGCTAGAGTCTACCACTCCCGGTATGGAGGAAGACATTAGCAGTCCGAAGGCCTCTGTCTCAGGCTTGCTAATGACGAAATCGCGATTTGCATATTGTAATCAGTTCCACACTGATTTCCAGCGCAGAGCTGATTATGCTGGAAAACTTAGTCTGGGGGATTTGCGGAGGCTATGGTGCCTGGTGGGAAACCCACGAAACGGCCTCCACTGATATCTCCCAGCCCATTCTGCTCTTTGAGCAGCTTAGCGGACTGGGAAAATCCCCCCCATATCTTCACATTAACGCCAAAATAACAAGTAGTTGGGGCAGAGTCTAACTTGTTAAAATGTCTTGAGAGTTCTGGTTTTGTATCTCAACATGGGCAAATGTAGTTTTCTGATAATGGGGATGCTATTCAATTAGAAACAACAGAAACAAAAACATTAGCTCATGGTTAATTATTTTAGCTAATCTGTTTTTCCACTTAATCTCCTCTCGTTTAATACATATTAAGCATTTTGGAAAATGCTACATTGGGAAGTACTTCATGGGTAGTTCCATTTAGATAGATTTTGATAATTTTACTTTAAATGAAAATTAATAGAAAAGACACAACTGTTCGTGTCATTCGGCAAGAAGGAAAACACATTTACTTATGACTTTTTTTTCTGCTGTGACAGTCCAGAAGACTTGCAGCTCTGTTTGACTATCCTGTCAGATACACATGTATGTTAAGCAGAGTGTGAAGGTTTTCTGCATCAGTGGGGTTTAGTCAGACAAACTAATTATTTACATAATATTCAACCATTGTCACTAGACATTGCTGGTGGAATTTGAAAATACAAGAGGAATTATAAATTAGATTTAAGAATGATTTTGATTTAGTCTACAGCAAAAAGAGATGATGGCAGGATTTTTGGAATTCGTTTTTTATTAAATTGACAACACCATTTTTTTTTGCATCTGTAATAGAAATGCTTTATTCACTGAAGATTTGAAACTAACTTTTACCAGCAGAAAGCCAATTTCGATTTATTTTCAGACTCTGAGTACATCATATATAACTCAGATACTGAAGGAAAATGAATATAATTTTGCCTTTAATAAGAACAGGCACAGCCACATTTGCAAAATTGATTGAGTGGATTATTTATAATTCTGTATGTAATTAGAATAAAATTGTGCATAACCTATTCTCTGAAAATTCAGCAATTGTCCTTGGTACTCAGATCATGGATAAATGATATGTTAAGAAAGATTAACACAAAATAGGGACATCCATTCTTTTGTTATGTTATTGTTTCATTTTCTTTGATCATTTTCAAACTGTTTCTTTATATAGTTAGTCCAACTAATTGAAACCAGTTATGTTGCCAAGATCAGTTGCTTATGCACAGTTCTTGAGGTAGCAACGTCACTGGGCAGGGTTGTTTGCTGGGCAAAGTCCATACCCTGTGACATAATTATCTGCCTTTTCTGGTTTCCATTTAAACAATAGTAGATCTCCTGAGGATTTTACCCCTGATAGGTTGGAAGATTTGGAAGAGACAATTGTTCTGCTGTAATAGTGGGGTTGGTATAACAACTGTAGAAATTGTGATGAACTATGGGAGGTGGTGATGAGTGTGCTTAGCTTGTTAGTTCCTGCAGTTTGAATCTAATGCTGCACTTAACGTGTCAGATTTCTTTTTGCTTTCTTGCTGAATGTGTTCTTTTTGTTTCAGTCTTTCTGATGGTTCCATATGCTGTGGATGTGTGATACAGAGATATGAATAAAAATGATGTTCGCTTTAAAATACTTTAGTTGTTTTGCTAGTCCCAGTGGTAACTCTGGGAAACAGAAGTATGCTGGAAGGCTTTGTTGAAGATTTCAGCAACAGATGAGCTTTTGTATGAGTAGGTTGGGGTAATGTTGCAGAAGTGGAAATAGGTGATGTTAGTGATGAAAAGGATATGTGGTTGGAAACTCATATTGGTCAAAATACAATGCCAAGGTTGTGAATAGCCTGATTTAGCCTCTGTCATTTGCTAGGATGAGGGATGGGATCAGTGAACATGAAAAATAAGAGCAGGGATAGACCATATGGAACCTAAAACTTGCTCCTCTATTAAATATAATCATGGCTGATATTCTATGTCATCTCTACTCCCATGCTTTATGGTGGTGTGCTAGCACAGTGGTCAGAATGCTGCCTCACAGCACTCAGGATCCGGGTCAATTCTCAGCTTAAATCACTGTCTGCATGTTTTCCTTATGTCTGTGTGAGTTGCCTCTGGGTGCTCCAGTTTCCTCCCACAGTTTGAGAGGTGTACTGGTTAGGCGCTTGGCCATGCTAAATTCTTGCTCAGTGCACTCAAACAGGCACCGGAGTGTGGCGGCTAGGCGATTTTCACAGTAGCTTCATTGCATTTAAGCCTATGTGTGACAATAATAAAAACAAATAAAGTTTGATCCCTTGAGAGACCAAAACTGAATTATTGGATCTTGCCTGTGGCTGGAATATCCAGTCCCACTGCTGTGTACAGAGCTTTGGCTGGGTGCCAAATGTTCTATTCTCGCTGGCAGAGTTCACAATAAATGTAAGATCAGAGAAATCTGGTCCAAATACCTGTCTGTCTCAGAAACAAATGTATTCAAAATGGAACATCCACAGCACTTTTGAGATGGAGAATTCCGAAGATTCACAGTTCACTGAATGAAAAAATGGCTTGGGAATGAATTTTGTACTGGAGATTGAGAACAGTGGCCTCAGTCTTCTAAATGTTTCATTAGAGGAAATTTCTACTCAACCAGTACAAAAAGATATATTTCTTTAACAGCCGAAAGAAAGGAAGCTTTTGGAGGCATATATAAAAGCTGAGTGTTACAATACAACAAGGATGATTTAAATCTATCCAGTTCTTCGTAAAATACATATAGTATTTCCACAGACAGTTGTAACAGATATTACTATTTCCTGAAGTTTACGTTAGAGAGGCACATTCTAGGGGGACATAGTAATATTTTGACCCTCAAACATATTCTATTACTCAATGATCTGTGACATAACTCTACATTTCACCCCTAATCCCTTAATAACCTTGGATGGGAAAAACTATTACACTCTCCTGTTAAAAATCAGTTATTTACTGACCATCAATCGTTGTTTGCCAAAGACAGCTCCAATCTTCCACCACCTCTTCATCAAGTTGCATTTCCCGGGTTGACTTCTGAAAAGCCAGACTCTAATATTTAGTTTATATACCAATCCTAGATTCACCAATCAATAAAAATAGTGGGGCTATTTTCCCAAAAGAATTCTCAGTGTGGCATTTGCATAAAAACTGTTTCTTTTTCTCTCCCACATTATGCACTTCAGAGTGCCCTACTATGTAATAACCCCAAAAATCAGTGGACAGTGCCCATTCTGATTTGAGAGGCTGATGACATAGTGCAGAGCAGGCCACTGTGCATGCACTGATTTGTCAGCATCAATATCAGTCTCTGCTGGCCTCCCAATTCTGGCCAGCTTGTTCACTGATCAGTCCTACAAACCCCGCGTCATTGGCTGTGTGAACCCTCCCTCCTGCAAACATGCCTGGACTATTCTTTCCCTCCCATCACCTGAAGCCCCGATCTCTGATCCCTCCCAGAATCCCTCCTCCTCCTCACACAGTCCTGAACCCCACCCCCCTACTACCATCCCTGATCACTAGCTTCGCTCCCTCCATCAGTACGCCCGAATGCAGGTGGCAGTGCCCCCCCCCCCCCCCCCACCCCCCCCAACCACCACAGATCACCCAAGAAGGGGCCATCAGGCACTCCTCCACCACCTCTCACTCGAGCAAATCACTTCACATCTGTGACATTGCTTTCAACCAGGAAATCGTTCAAGCTCCTTATTTCCTCAAGTACAGAAAGCATTTTTTCTTTGAGGATGTCTTCACTGATCCTCATCCAACAGCAACTCCTAACAACTTGAATTCCACAGACATGAACTTCATCAAAATGGTGCATTTCTGCAGAGCTACCTTAGCTCTTTTCACAACAACTTTAATGATGTTGATTTACTATAATCACCTTCTTCCGAACCTCCAGCAATACCTCTATGTACTGTAGCATTGGCTCTAGTCAATTAATTTCAATTAATTCCTTTAACCATGTGACACAGTGGTTCGCATTGCTGCCTCACAGCACCGAGGACCCGAGTTCAATTCCCAGCTTGAACCATTGTGTCAGTGGAGTCTGCACCTTCTCCCCGTGTCTGCATGGGTTTCCTCCTGATGCATTGATTTCCTCCCACAGTCTGAAAGATGTGCTGGTTAGGTGGATTAGCCATGCTAAACTCTCTCTCAGTGTACCTGAATAGGTGCCAGACAGTGGAAACTGGGGAATTTTCGCAGTAACTTCATTGTAATGTTAATATCAGCCTACTTGTGACACAAGTAAATAACCTAAACTTTAAAACATAACTGAAACTGAGGCAGGATTTTTTTTCTCTGTTCCCAGATCCTTAATTATCAACTTCCTGCAGTGCAGCACAGCTAGTTGAACTTGGATGTCTCTGTGTTTTTTTCATTTGGTTTCAGCCAGCTTCTGTTTCCCTAGAAACCTGATATTTCTGATCAATTTTAGTTTTAATTTCCCTCGAAACACGAAGGTTTAGGTTTTCTTTCAGTTTCAGTCTGATTCAGAAAAAAAGCAAGCTTTGAAATCTCAGATTCCAAATGGATTAATTGAAACAGTGCAGGGTAAATTGGAAGAGTATGTGACAATTAAATGTAGAAGTTGATTGTCGTTACAACCCAACTACTCCACTTGCTTCCAGAGATACAAGGCATGCATGGATGAACACCTTGTCAGTCACAGCACATCCCGGGTATGGAGGTGAATGGAAGTTTTCCAGTTGCCATTATTTCACGATGAGACTTTGGTAATACCAACACCAAAGATGTCCCAGAGTGTAATTTCATGGCCATTAAATCACAGGCTGCAATGAAAACAATGAAAACCAATCTGCCTCTTTGGATTGGATTGCCCACCCAAACCTTAACCTAGTCAGTTAAACCTCTGGAATGGGAAAAGCTAGTTAGGGCTGTGTTAGAAATTTTTAGCATGTTAACCTCTGACCCAATTTCGATCATCTATTTTTGTGTCTTATAAAGCTAGCCCAATGTCCTTTTGCTAATGAGTTGGAAGTTTGTTTGAATTAACAGACTAAAGATTTAGAATAATGGTATCATAGAATCCCTATAGTGCAGCAGGAGATAATTCAGCTCATTGAGTCTGCACTGATAAGAATCTCACCCAGGTTCTATCCCTGTAACTCCAAGTATTTACCCAACAAATCCCCCAGCACGAAAGGGCAATTTAACATGGCCTGTCAACCTAACCCAAATATCTTTGGACTTAATCCACTAAATTTAACTGAAATGTGGAAAAGCAAATGGTCTATTTGAACAGTTTGACTTTTACAATGAAAGAAAAATCAGTGTTAAAATAAACTAAGCAAACTACAAGAACGTTTATTGTCATTTATATTGATAGCTGCATCTGACCAATTTAAAGTATGTTGAATGAACCTTTATTCTCAGAGGAATTAGTAAAGGAGCGTGCCACAAAGACATGAGAAAGCTACATGAAATTCATTGTGTCTTCGTGAAAGGTCATTTTTCCAAAGGCTAATAGGAATGATTTGTACGACCCACTGGTGTACAATTGTTTGCACTTTAGAAAATAAAGGTCAGGCCCATGATGCCACAGCTGTTATACTTTAGCGACAACCCATGCATGCTATTTTAATTTGTGAACAACAGATTCATGCTTGACTTCTTTTTCAATTCATCTGTCACCAACCAGAAGTTTACCCAACACCTAGCATTAAAGACCGCAAATGAATAATATGTCTGGTTGAAGTAATGACTTTTGAAAGCAGCTACATTGCCCTCCAGGATGCTGTCAATTAAACTCACTGGATGAGAGTTTAGCCTTCCAAAAAATGTGAACTATTTATATTAATAGGGAAATTTAAAGAGCAAAGCCAGCATTGGAGTAATATAAAGGATTGGGCGCAGTCTTACCACTCGCTGCACTAGTTGATCAGTGGAGAGAGCCGGGAAAGGATAAAAAAAAATTATTCACACCAGGCACAAATCAGTTTCTTATCTTCCCAGCTCTATATTGCTGACGAGAAGAGCTCCACATCCAGAAAGAGTGCAAAAACTTATTTTTATGAAACAAATCTAACTTAAAGGACTTAACTGATCCCACACTGCTCTGTCCAGCCTCCTGGAATCATCCCTCTCATCAGTAAGAATCATTACTGTTCTGCAGTAGCAGAGACATGCTGGGAGGCTCAGAAGCCATTAAAAATCTAGGGTGGTCAGGGGCTTGGCCCATCTGGCACCCTGGTAGTGCCTGATTGGACAGCATAAGATTGCTGGGGGGGTGCCAAAGGGGTGGACCCTGAATGGCGGTGTGATCTAATTGGGCTAGTGCCATTATGGTGAAGCAGATGATTGGGGCTTATGCAGGAGGAAAGATTGCAAGAGGAGAGGGCATAATGGAGGGGCATGTCAGGCGTCTCATTGGGAGGATCCTGATGCCCCAATGCTGGTGACCCATGTTGGTGTAGGGGTTAACAATGGCGCCGATGGTGGGGGGTAGCATTAGTGGGAGGAGATCTCCCAGTTCACTGGGACATCATGGCACCCTATGCAATTGTACCTGAGCCCTTTGCAGCCAGCCTCCCCAGGGTAATTAGGCTCTACCCCACCCTGCCAGTGTAAATCTCCAAGCCGTCAGCAATTCTGGGAAAATTGCAGTGGGACACTCCCATTTCCAGACTTTTATGACACTTACAATTGTTTTGTGAGATCACTCCCCCTCCCTTCCACCACTGCTCCCCACACTCCCCTATCTTTCTTTAGGGAATAATCTGCCTAGTAAGGCTAGAGACTAAGCAGGGTAAAAAGTGAGGCTGGGAGTGGAGTGGGATGGAAATTTGCCATTTTTGTCAAAGTGTCAACTCCAGCATAGGGAAAGCAGAGAACTGCCATTCAGTTATGTAGTTGTTTTCTCCAGTTGTACTTTTAGACACTAGCAAATGAAAGGGGCAAGTCCTAGAATATTATGCTTGTGCAGTGGGCTCTGAATCATAGAAACCCTACAGTGCAGAAGGAGATAATTCGGTCCATCAAGTCTGCACTGACAGCAACCCTACCCAGGCTCTATTCCCACAATCCCTCATATTTACCCTGCTAATCTCGCTGACACTATGGTTAATTTAGCATGGCAAATCGACATAACCTATACATTTTTGGACTTGAATGAGTTTGCCCCACCAGCAATTTTGCTTTTTAAAAGCTGTTGAAAAGAAATAGAAATGCAACACTGCACCCTCCCCCCGACCGCAGCTGCCCCCCCCCCCCCCCCCCCCCCCCCCCCCCGACCCCCACCCCACCACCACCACAGACCACTTCATTACCTCCACCATGGAACCCTCTCCCCAGCCCACCCCCATCCCCACCTACGACCACAGAATCCTTGCCGGTGCCTTTCCTATGGAATCTAACCAAGCACCTTTGCCAGCACTACCCCTGGCCCTCTCACCTGGCAATGCCAGGCCAGTCGTGACCATCCTGCTGGCATAGCAGCCATTTTGGGACTCCTGCATGATTGACCTCTGCTGCTCCTGGGGAGAGAGTTCCAAAGATTCATGATCAGTCTCGCAAATGGGAGTGGAAAATCCTGCCACCACCACCCCCTCACCCCCCCTCCCCCGCCCACCTCTGCTTTTAATCAGAACAAAAGGAAACAAATCCCAGAGTTCAGTCATCACACACAGAGATGGTAAGACTGCAGATAAACATTTGGAATCATTCACCTATACAGTAATCTAGATTAATTAATTAGTATTTAACTTAAACATAAATTGTAATTTATGCATTGTGCATTGCATTGTATAATTTATCATCTATTTACAATCAGTGTTTAATCAAAAATATTTAGGGAAATCAAGTTAAAATTAAATAAATTGGGATATGAGTAAAGTGTCTCCAAACTAGAAACAGTCCGTGTTGGATTTTGGAACTTGCTGATTTTTGGAAAGGAAATTGGAACTCCTTAATTCAGTGAACAGGGGCAGCAAGAAACCAAATGATATGATTGCAGAGAAGTTTAGATTCTCTGCTCATTGAACAACTCTTTTTGGCCTCCCTCATTTGCCTCAATCAGCTCTTTAAAGATATTCAAACTGAAACAATGTCAAAAACAAATGTATTTGACATGTTTTTCTTTAATTCATGCTGGATAATGCAGCACTCTTTTCAACTGAAGTGACATGGGCCAGCTGCAAGCAGGCAAGCATTATCCACGGATCTTAAAGGCTCTTTGAAATCAAATGCAACATTTGAATTTAAGCCTATGGTGCTCTTAATGGCATCAAAACTCAATAGTGCAGAGCAAATAGGCACACAATCCAATCCAATGTACAATACCAAACAAAATTTTCGAGCTCATCGGATTCTGTTCATTCTGCGTGAGCTCAAATGCCTCTGCTACATCTTCAGCCACTTGGAATGCAGGAAATGACAGGTAAAGTAAATCAAAGTAATTTTATTTATTAGCCACATATAAGGCTTACATTATCAGAGCAGTGAAGTTACTGTGAAATTCGTTAAGTCACCACACTCCGGCGCCCGTCGGGTCAATATACCTAACCAGCATGTCCTTCAGACTGTGGGAGGAAACTGCAGCACCTGGAGGAAACCCATGCAGACATGGGGTGTATGTGGAAATGTACACAATGACCCAAGCTAGGAATAGAACAAAGAACAAAGATCAAAGAACAAAACAGCACGGGAAACAGGCCCTTCGGCCCAACGAGCCCGCGCCACCACCTCGATGTTCCCACTTCTACCCATGATCCCTGTCTATGTTTATAGATCTATGCATTGAAACTAAATTTGAGACAATTTAGGGAGAATTTGTTCTGCCAATCAGCCTAAGAGCACATCTTCGGGATGTGGGAAGAAACCGGAGCACCTGGAGAAAACCCACGCAAGCACAGGGGGAATGTGCAAACTCCCACAGACACAGGCCCAAATCCATGTATCTGCACAGTACAGCAATAGTCACTGAGCTGTCGTGTTGCCCATCAAATGGTCCAGGTCAAGCGTACACTAACGACGTGAAGCACTAGGATACTCTCGAAAAATCCAAGAGCAGCCCTCCCACGACCCATCGCATGTATGACCCTTGTTAGACAATAAACATAGAACATAGAACATAGAACATTACAGCCTTTCGGCCCTCGATGTTGCGCCGGCCAGTGGACCCTCTAACCTAAACTATTCCAATATCATCCATATGCCTAACCACCGACCATTTGAATGCCCCCAAAGTAGGCGAGTCCACAACTGCTGCAGGCAGGGCATTCCATGCCCTCACCACTCTCTGTGTAAAGAACCTGCCTCTGACATCCGTCCTATAACTACCACCTCTTAATTTAAAGTTATGTCCCCTCATGTTGGTCATCACCATCCGAGGAAAAAGGCTCTCACTATCCACCCTATCCAATCCCTTGATCATCTTATACGCCTCAATTAGGTCACCGCGTAACCTTCTTCTCTCTAATGAAAATAACCTCAGGTCCCTCAGCCTTTCCTCATAAGGCCTTCCCACCATACCAGGCAACATCCTGGTAAACTTCCTCTGCACCCTTTCCAATGCTTCCACATCTTTCTTATAATGCGGCGACCAGAACTGTACGCAATACTCCAAGTGCAGCTGACCAAACAAGGCGGACCAAAGTACCTGTAGGATAAAACAAATACATCAATATCATCAACAATTTACACACTTCCCAGGGAACTCCCAAGGCTCATGATCCCTATTTTAAATCCCTCCATGCCCATTCTGTTCATGTGCCCATCTGAGTATCTCTTAAATAACTCCAGAGTGCCTGCCTCCACCACTTTACTTGGCAGCACGTTCTATTCCCCCACCACCCTCTGTGTGAAAAAACTCCCTCTAGCATCTAAATGGTAGATTATACATTAACCCCCTCACCCTAAGCCCATGACCCCTTGTGCTATTTGAGTCCAACTGGGAAAAAGCTTATCCTGTTTACTCTATCTATACCTCTCATAATCTTCTACACCTATAGTAGATCTCCTCTAAATCTATGTCTTTCTCAGGAAAACAGCCCCAATTTGCATAACTGGGCCCCATTGCTGTGAGGCAGCAGTGCTAACTACTATGCCACTGTGCTGTCCCATTCAGACAGCAATTCTCAAGGCCTTTCTGAGCTGGGTTAGCTGGGGTCACTAAGCCACTTAAAACTCTAGCACGCGTAGTAGATAATGACTTGGCAATCCACCACGCCAATACAGCAACTCCCAAACAAGGCAGGAAATTCTTTCATTCATTTAAAATTCTTAAGTCGCCCACTTTTAAGAAATGCCTGGCTTTCAGACACCACCCAGTTTCCAATAGTTGGATTTGAGGTGCCATAAACGTAATAACAAGAAGATTTCCTAGACTTTCACTGAAATAAAATCTGAGCTGGATCAACCATAATAAAATAAAGCATTTAAGTTAACCTACCTATAAAATAAACAAAATAAATGGACTTCCAAGGAAAGTTGATCGGTGAATGTTGTACTTAATATTCTAATAAATAGGGGTACAGCAGAGTATTTCAGTTGTGTGGAATGCATATGAGCTAGAAATCATCTTGTGTATCGCTATCAATGACATAGGCAGAAAAAGCGATGAACTCCTGCAGGCAAATTTTAAGCAATTAGGGAGAAGATGAGCCAACAGATCCTTGACAAAAGTAATCTCTGTACAGTGGATGTGGTAGTGCTGTGATACTGTCATTGGACTAGTGATGATGTGGAGATGCCGACATTGGGCTGGGGTAAACGCAGTAAGAAATTTCGCAACTCCAGGTTAAAGTCGAACGGGTTTATTTGCTAGCAAAAACCACCAGTTTTCGCAGCGCTGCTTCTTCGTCAGGTAAGTGGGTGTTCTGTTCCCAAACAGGGCATATAAAGACACAAACTCAATTTACAAAATAATTCTGTAAATTGTGTTTGTGTCTTTATATGCCCCGTTTGTGAACAGAACGCTCACTTCCCTTTAGGAGGAGCAACACTCCTAAAGCTAATGGCTTTTGCTACTAAATGGACATGTTAGACTTTAACCTGGTGTTGTGAGACTTCTTGCTGGACTAGTGACCCAGAGATCAACAGTAATGAACCAGTGTTTAAATCCCACAGCAGCCGATGGTGGAATTTGAATTCAATCAATGAAAATCTGGAATTAAATGTCTGCAGGTGACCATAATACATTGTGCATTGCTGTAAAACCCATGACCTTTGGGGTCATCCTTATCTGATCTGTTCTACTGTGGTTGGCTCTTAAAAGCCCTCTGACATGTCCCACAAGCCATTCAGTTGTATGAAAAGCATTAGAAAGTCAAAAGGGAATGAAACTAGACAGATCACTCAGCATTGACTAAGGTATTGTCAACAACAATAGGAAACTCACCACATCAACTCTGTAAAGTCTCTCTTTCTGATATCTGGGGACCTGTGCCAAAATTGGGAGAGCTGTCTCACAGAATATCAAGCAACAGCCTGACATAGCCATACTTATGAAATAAGTATGAAAGGAGTCTTATAGAAATGTCCCAGACATCATCATCCCTGTCCTGAAGCAGGACAGGCCTAGAAAAGATGGTGGCATAGTGGTATACAAGCAGGAGGGTATTATACTGGGAATTCTCAACATTGACTGTGAGCACAATGAAGTTTTATGGCATTCGGTCAAACTCGGGCAAAAAAACCCACTGATTACCACGCAACACCTCCCTTTCTCCCTGCCCCTTTCAGTTTTCCTCCATGTTGAACATACCTTGGAAGAAGCAGTGAGGATGGCTAGAGTGCAGAATTAACTTAAATGCTTTATTTTATTATGGTTGATCCAGCTCAGATTTTATTTCAGTGAAAGTCTAGGAAATCTTCTTTCCTAGAAATGTCTGGTGGGGTTCATCACAAAGAATGGCTCAGTGGCACCACTACTGGCTGAATTGACTGGGTCCTTAAGAACATAGACTGGCACAACTACAGGTGGTGACGAACCAACAACAGGGGAAAAACATACCTGATCTCATTCTCACCAACTTGCCTGCCACAAATGCATCAGTCCATGGCAATATCGGTGGGAGTGACCATCGCAGAGTTCTTGTGGTGAGGAAATTCTATCATCAAGTTGAGGATATCTTCCTTTGTATTGTATGGCAGTGCCATCGTACTAAATGGGACAGATTTCAAACAGATCTAGTAGCCCAAAACTGGACCTATGGGCCATTACTGCAGTAAAACTGTACTCAATCAAAAATTTTTAAACTCATCATTCAACATATCCCCCATTCTAACATTACCACCAAGCCAGGGAACCAGCCCTGATTCAATGAATTGTGCGAGCCCAAAAACAAGAAGTCAAACTGGTGAAAGTACTGCATAGAACTACTTGCATATGAAGCTGCAAAACCTGCAAGCAATAGATATATCTAAGCCATTCCACATTCAAGGATGAGATCTCAGCTCTGCCATACTAACACATCCAGTCATGACTGGTTGCTGAAAATTCAATAGCTCACTGGAGGAGGAGGTTCTGCAAATATTGCTATTCACTATAATGGGAGAGTCCAGTGCAAAAAATAAGACTGTGAAGTATTTGCACAATTTTTAGCACAGAAATAGCAACTGGATGATCCATCTTAGCCTTCTCCAGAGATTCCCAGCAACACAGATGCCAGTCTTCAGCTAATTCAATTGACTCTATGTAATATCAAGAAATAGCTAAAGGCATTGGATACTGCAAAAGCTCTGGACTCTGACAATATTTCAACAATAATGCTGAAGACTTGTGCTTCAGAACTAGCTATGCCTTTAGCCAAACTGTTCCAATACAGTTACAAAACTGATATATACCCGGCAATATAGAATGTTGTTCAGGTGCGGCCTATCCACAAAAAACAAGACAAATCTGACCTAGCCAATTACCGCCCCACAGTCTACTTTTGATCATCAGTAAAGTGATAGAATAGGTGATCAACAGTGCTTGCAAACTGCACTTGTTTAGCAATAAATAATCTGTTCACAGGATGCACAGCTTGGGTTCTGCCAGCGTCACTCAGCTCCTGACTGCATGACATCCTTGATTCAAACATGAACAAAAGAGCTGAATGCCAGAGGTGAGATGAGAGTGATAGCCCTTGACATCAAGACAGCATTTGACCAAATGCAGCATCAAGGAGCCCTAACACAACTGGAGTCATAGAATCAAAAAATTCATAGAACCATAGAGTCATAGAATCTCTGCAGTGCAGGAGGAGGCCATTCAGCCCATCAAGTCTGCACCAACTGCAATCCCACCAGGTCCTATTCTGTAACCCCACATATTTACCCTGCTAATTCCCGTGACACTAGGCTTACTTTAACATGGCCAATCAACCTAACTTGCACATCTCTGACTGTGAGAGGAAACCGAAGTACCCAAAGGAAACCCACACAAATACAGGGAGAATGGACAAATTTTACAGAGTCAGTCAACTGAGGCTGGAATTGAACCTGGATACCTGGCACTGTGATACAGCAGTGCTAACCACGTGCCATCGTGCCACTCGAGTCATTGGGAATTGGGGGTGGTGAGGGACCCTCTGCTGGTTGGAATCATACCTGGCACAAAGGAAGATGGTTGTGGTTATTGGAGGTCAATCACCTCAGTTCCAGGACGTCACTGCAGGGTAGTGTCCTTGGCTGAACCATCTTCAGCTGCTTCATCAATGACTCTCATTCCATCATGAGATCAGAAATGCTGATGTTTGCTGATCATTGCATAATGATCAGCACCATTCACAACTCCACAGATCCTGAACAGCCTCTCTACATATGCAACAAAGCCAGGACAATATCAAGCTTGGGCTGGTAATGGTAAATAACATTGGTGCTATACAAATGTCATACTTATCTAGTTCATGAATTAGACTAATATATTAGAAGTTGTTTTTACTTTGAGAAGATTTCAGTTATCATGGTAAGGTGATTAAAATGCTGGTCTTCAAAATTTGGGCAGCACGGTGGCACCATGGTTGGCATTGCTGTCTCACAGCGCAAGAGACCCAGGTCCAATTCTGGCCTCAGGTATTGCCTGTGTGCAGTTTGCACATTCACCCCATGTCTGCATGGGTTTCCTCTGGGTGCTTCAGTTTCCTCCCACAGTCCGGAGATGTGCGGGTTAGGTTGATTGGCCATGTCAATTGTGCTTTTAGTGTCCCAAGATGTGTTAGTTAGAGGGATCAGTAGGATAAATATGTGGGATTGCAGTGAATGGGGCTGGATGGGATTGTTGTTGGTGCAGGCTCAATGGGTCAAATGACCTCTTTCTGCACAGGAGGGATTCTTTGATTCTTCTATATTTTAACACTGCAAGCAATGGCAGTTCGAAGGATGTCTTGTGCGTATGTAATAATATCTGAATGGAAAAGAGGAAGGTGGCAGGTGGGCTGGCTTCGCAAAAAAACTGCAAACAGGATGCCTGAGCTGTATTATCCTGTCTTTGTTAGAGAGATGAATTATTCATGCAGACCTCAGGGTCAAAAGGTTTGATTTTGAAGTTAATTATTCTAAAAATCTATCTGACATCTTAACTAACACCTGTTGTCATAGAGATGAGCAATTCAGGGTGGAACCTTGGTTAGAATTCTGGAAAAATGTCTGTGGATTATTCCAGAAGGGTCAAAGCTAAAAGCATCCAAGTTAGTGGATATAATGTCTGAGTTCAAGGCAGAGAAAGAAAAATAATCTACAAAAGGCTAAAAAATAATTGCAAACCAGAAACAAAAAAGCTTTCAGAAAACTAAGGTATTTCTGAGGTGGAGGCACTCAGCCAGAATGTAGTTAAGCACCTGCTTGAGCTGGAGAGCCAACAGTCTTGAGGTACCTCAAGGGCAATGGATGGGTACTGAACTGGGCCTAGTAAAAGGATGCCAAGAAAACTATTGCCCCAAAAAATAGCAGTAACACTGAAGATCATAGAATCATAGAATCCCTACAGTACAGAAGGAGGTAATTTGGCTCATTGAGTCTGCACCTACTCCCTGACAGAGTAGGCCCTTTCCCCTGCCCTATCACTTTAACTCCACACATTTGCCATGGTCGATTCCCTTAACCTACACATCTTAAAATTTAAAGCTTATTAATTAATGTCACAAGTAAGCTTACATTAACACTGCAATAAAGTTGAGGCAATTTCGCATGGCTGATCCATCTAACCTGCACATATATGGGAGGAAACCGAAGCACCCTAAGGAAACCCAAGCAGTCAAGGGAAAAATGTGCAAACTTTACCCAGACAGACAGTTACCCAAGGTCAGAATTGAACCCTGATTGTGCCACAGTGCCGCTCATAAGCAGATCCCTCAGACATGTGGCACTTATGTTTAGTCCCAAAAACTGAAGGAACTTTCAGGAACCTGATAAGTAGTCAAAAACTTTCTAGGGGCAGTCGTCATGGAAAAGAGAAGTGCAGTTCAGGATCTTATTTTTAATCTATCATCATAGTTGTGAATGTCTTTTATTATGCTTTTCAAAGTAATAGATATACAATTACCTAAGGCCACGTACATTCATGGTACTTGCTTTCTTTATTTTGTTTTTTTTATACAATAAATTTTGTTTTTATTTAAAACTGTGAAATTCTGTGACATAATTTAATTTAGTTGATCATTGCATGTAGAATTTCCCTTTAAACATCAATGCTCTCTCCAGGAAGAGGCAATGACCATCTCTGACAAGACAAAAACTAATCCATCAGCCCTTGACATTCTGCAACATTACTGTTGCTGAATGTGCACCAGCAATGAATGTTCCAATCACAAGAAACTGAACTGGACCATCCATATAAATACTGTGACTACAAGAGTAGGTCAAAGGCTGAAAATTCTATAGTGAATAACTCACCTCTTGACTCCCCAAACTCTGTCCACTATCTACAAGGCTTGCATCAGAAGTGTGGTGGAATAATCTCCAGAGCCTGGATGAGTGGGGTTATACAAAGGTAGGAAAGTAAGTTGTGAAGAGTGCATAAGGATTCTGCAAAGGGACACCAATAGGCTAAGAAAGTGGGCAAAATATTGACACATGGAGCATAATGTGGGAAAATGTGAACTTGTTTGCTTTGGTGGGAAGAACAGAAAAGCAGAATATTATTTAATGGGGAGGGGAGATAGCAAAACTCTGTAGATGAAATGATAATGCAGGAATCACGTAAGTGTTAGTCCATAGATACAGCAAGTGATTAGGAATGCAAATGAAATGTTGCCATTTATTACATTTATTGCAAGAGGAATGGAATTTAAGGATGTTCTGCAGTAGTTGTACAGGACATTTGTGAGACCACATCTGGAGTTGTGCGCACAGTTTCAGTCTCC
This sequence comes from Sphyrna mokarran, assembly GCA_024679065.1. NCBI lineage: Eukaryota > Metazoa > Chordata > Chondrichthyes > Carcharhiniformes > Carcharhinidae > Sphyrna > Sphyrna mokarran. Next base: position 44,052,017 of record JAGIQG010000015.1, read on the forward strand.
TTTTTAAAGAAAGGATATAAATGTGTTCAAAGTAGTTTAAAGATTCATTTGACTGATGCCTTGATATCCAAAGAGGAATGGTTGGATAGGTTAGACCCAGTATCCATTGGAGATTAGACAAATGAGAGGTGATCTTATTGAAACATATAAGATCCTGAGGGACTTTACAGGGTGGACGCTGAAGGGTAGTTTGCCTTGTAGACAGACTAGAACTAGGGAAAATAGGGATCTCCCAAGGAGATAAAAAAAGTTTTTCTCTCAGAAGGTCCAGAATTTTGGCGAGAGAGCAGTGGAGACAGGGTCAGTGAATATTTTTAAGACAGAGGTAGATAGATTCTTGTCTAGCAAGTGGGTTAAAGGTTGTCATGGGTAAATAAATGGGACAGAGCTAACGTCACAATCATATCAGCATGATCTTATTGAATGATGGAGCAGATTACCACAGAAAGAACATTACCTGATTTCAAGAAGCAATTAGATATAATTCTTGGGGCTAAAGGGATCAAGAAATATGGGGAGAGGGCAGAATCAGAATATTGAATTCAATGATCACCCACGATCATAATTAGTGGCAGAACAGCTCGAAGGGTCAATTTGCCTATGCCTACTTCTAGTTTCTGTGTTTCTATTTAATAAACTTATTTGGTAATTTGTAGGCCGAACAATGATCAATTGAAGAATTTAGTTTTCCAAGTTAAGAAAATTCAAGCCATAGCGTATAAAAAAGTGTTTTCTGCCTGACCATTAGGATCATTAAATTTGATCTGGTGTGACATGTTAAAATATTAAACTTGTTCATAGACTTGCTGAATTAAAAAAAATCAGAGATGCACTAGAGCAACATGTTAATTGGATATTGGAATGGTTACTTTCTGAAGATTAAAGAGATGACTGCCCATTCCACATTCATAGAAGCAAAAAATGTGATGATGGTTTCTGACATTTAATTACATTTAATTAAGTAAGCCTTCTTGGGAAATCAGCTAAACTCTGTTAAATGTGACTTACTCATTTAAGATTAAAACATAGCAATTATGACTTTTTCATTGCGTATTATTTTAATTAAATTTTACAAAATCATCAACTCAAACACCAAAAACACCAGTGATTGTATAATACAAGCCCCCAATGAGCAATATTATCTTGGTAGTTATCTCATCTCAGAGTCAATAGATTGAGAGTTCAGATCCCACTATGGATTTGAGTGCATAGGCAAACTGAGTGCTGTACTGTTAGAGTTGTCATTTTTCAAAAGGGTCATTAAACATAAGTTTAATCTAACCGCTCAGGAAAAGACTCAATTTTTTTCTTCTTTCACCCTAATTTCGGGCTCGACACAACATTGAACTTTTCTTCTGTCACTTTTGCTGCTGCGCTCATGGCTTTGGACAGCAGTCTTCTCACTGTTCAAGAAGCCTTTTCACCTGCTTCTAGTTTGTTCTCCCCATTTCGATCCCTCTCTCTGACCACTTATGTACTCTTTATCCTTGCATTAAGAACTGTCAGCATAACATCAATCATCTGAATTTTTCTGCTCCCATCACCTGCTCTAAGCTCTCCCCTTGTCGACTCACTGCACTCAATTTCCTCAGGTCCAACCTTGGCTTTATTATCAAATCTGTTTATAAGAGCCATACTAGTGTTGTCTAGCATAATGACCTTGACCTTGTAGAAGCTGACGGCCAACTCTCAGACAGTCAGTACAGGCTGAATGGGCTGAATGGCCTTGGCTTTACCGTAGAGCATAGAACATAGAAGCCTACAGTGCAGAAGCAGGCCCTTTGGTCCATCGAGTCTGCACCGACCACAATCCCACCGAAGCCCTATCCCCATACCTCTACATATTTACTCACTAATCCCTCTAACCTACACATCCCCCTAGCAATTTTAGCATGGCCAATTTTAGCATGGTCAATTAACCTAATCTGCACATCTTTGGACTGTGGAGAAAACCAGAGCACGCAGAGGAAACCCACACAGCCACGAGGAGAACATACAAACTCCACACAGATAGTGATCTACGCCGGGAATTGAACCCAGGTCCCTGGAGCTGTGAAGCAGCACTTCTAACCACTATGCTACCGTGCCACCCGAATAGAGATTCTGTGATTCACTTTAAACATGAATTACACTTTTTCCCTTGAGCTGGACATGATTTTGTGAGTTGATGAGTACATGTATAAAATGAGCACATCTTTAAGGGTGTTTGACCATACTGAGTGTTGATAAGACTGCTGAAGTCTCTCTGACCATAATCAGATCACATTGAAGCATTATCGTACCACATCAGTGAGCAGCACAAAGGTGCCACGCTGGCACTACCAGACTGGCACTCCCCTTGACTTCAGCCCCCCAGTGGGGCTTCTTTAGTCTCCGGTTCTATCAGCGATGGCAACATGATTGTGCCCCATTCATGAAAAACAGGTGTTTTCCAAGCTAGACAGAACCTTGCCCGACAAGGCCACGAAGATGATTGATCAGATGATTGAGTATTCGGCTTACTAATGCCATGTAAATAAAAATTTAAATAAATTAAAGTAAGTTATTCAGCATCTCATCGGAAATGGGCAACAGGCTAACAGTGCTGGAAATCCGGTTCTGACATAATCGCAAGCTAAGCATTGGGGCTTGAGCCTGATTTCTTGGTTCTCGAGTGATTTTACTGGCTCAGTTTCCCCATTGGTGGGCAAGGCAAACCAGTAAAATCATGGCCACAATGTGTTGGCCTCAACTGCATTCTGTGGATGTCAATTCCACAGACTGACTACTCTCTAGGTGAAGAAATATTTCCTCTTCTCTGTCCAAAGCGGTCTACCTTGTATCCTCAGACTGTGACCCCTGGTTCTGGATATACCCAACATCTGAAACATCCTTCTAGTCCTGTTAGAATGTTATAGATTCCTATGGGATCATGAGTTATTCTTCTGAATTCCAGCAAATACAATTCTATTCAATTTAATCTCACCTCATATGTCAGAAAAACTCAGCAGATCTGGAAACCTTTTAAGAAGTGCTCACTTGAGCTTGTAGAAATCTCAGTGCTGCTTCTTTTATATGTTGTTGGTGTGGAATTATCTTATATTCAGTGACAAATACCAGTACTGATGTTTCTCACAAACCTTTTTTGCTCTTGTACCAATCTTATGATGATATAATGTTGTGAAAGGGAAGTCATGTTTGACAAATATGTTAGAGCTCTTTGAGGTTGTAATAAACAATAATGGGCAGCCAGGAGATGTGGGGTGTATTTGTATTTCCAAAAGGCATTCAATAAAGTGACAACTAAATGTTTACTGATGAAAATAAGAGATTGTTCACTTGCAGGAAACAAACTTGGGATAGATGGGTTTTCACTGTAACATGAGGAGTGCTGCAGGGATGAGTGCTGGGTTCTCAATTACTTACAAACTGTATTAATGACTTGGATGAAGCGGCTAACTGTATTGTTGCTATATTTGCTGTTAGGCACAAAAACAAGTTATGAGGAGTCTGCAAAGGGATATGGATAGGTTAAGCAACTGGGCAAAAAAATGGTGGTTGGAGTATAACGTTGAAATATGTGAGGTTTGCCAAGTGAGTGCAAAGGATATGAAAGAAGACCCTTATTTAAATGGAAAGAGACCGCAGAATGCTGCAGGACAGTTCAGAGCTCCGATCGTTCTGGCAGCCCTAAGCCTCCTCCACAGTGCAGACTGGACCATAGCTGGCAAGAAGTGTATGGGTGCGCTGGAACAAAGATTCCGGGTTCGGATCCATTTTATATCTGAATCCAGCCCTTAGTCTCTGATTGGTAAAATCGGGCCCAAAAAGTTGGTATATTGGTACAGCCAGTAATTAGAGATCCAAATAAACAGTTGTCCTTAATTACAAGGGGAACCTCTTTTATTCTTATAGCCATTCATGGAATATGGGCATTACTGACTGGCCAGCATTTATTGCCCATCCCTAGTTGTTATTGGGGGGCAATTGAGAATTAACCACATTGCTGTGTCTCTGGAGTATATATAAGTCAGCCCAGGTAAGAAAAGCAGATTTCCTTCCCTAAGGGAAATTAGAGAACCAGATGGGTTTTTCAAAAAACCGACAATGGTTTCATGATCATCAGTAGATTCTCTATCCCAATTTCTTTTTTTTATTGAATTCAAATGTGTTGTTATAAGATTTGAACCAAGGTCCCCAGAACATTCACTAAGTTCTGGATTAATAGTCTAGCAATAATATCACTACACCATTAACTCCTCAATGTGACTGGAGTATAAAAGTAGGGACATTTTGCTTTAACTATACAAGTCATTGGTGGGACTGCACCTGGAGTACTGTTTACAATTTTACTCTCCTTACTTAAGGAAGGATATGTTGTTTTGAAATCTGTTTAGAGAAGTTTCACTCGGCCTTTTCTTGAATGACAGGGTTGGCTTGTGAGGAAAGGTTAAGCAGGTTGGGCCTATATTCATTGAAGTGTAAAAGAATGAGAGGTGGTCTAATTGAAATATATATAAGATTTGATGGTTGGCATTCTGAGAGGTGGTTCTCTTTCAGGGGAACAGTTTAAAACTAAGAGGCTGGATTTTACCTTTTTTTAATGGGGAGAGAGAAGCAGACTCAGAGTGTGTAGTCTCCTAACACCCCTTCCTGCCATCTCCACATGCTGAAGAAAGTGTGTTGCAGTCAGTTGAAAGCTACCTGATGGGAAGTTAGCCAACCCGATGAAAGTAGGGGAGCCTGTGCACACAATTGGACCTTTTGTGAGAGATGTCAAACAGAAGAAGGGTCAGGTTTGAATTGGAAGTTGTTGAGAGCCACCATTGAAAGGCACCTTGTGGGTCATTGGCAGCTACAGAATAATTTGGGGTTTCAATGAAGAAAATATTAACTTCATTAAACAATTGAAGCAGCAGCAAGGAAAGACTTGTTTTCCCATTGCGATGACACACATTAGCACATTCTCATTCAGGAGTCTTGAAAATGGGATGAAAAATCTTCTGACCACATCAGTCCTGCTTCCTTTCTGAATAAGAAGTGTCTTGGAAAACATTCAAATTCTATCCTCTAGTTATCTCTCTGCAAAGGAGAATACTCAACTGAACCATTTGCAAACAGTCTAACATCCTCATCTGCAAACAGCAAAGGAGGAGGGGAAAACAGAAGGACCCTAATCAAGGACAATCCCATTGTTCAACAATAATTTCCAGAGGATCCTCTTCCAGCTTGATCAGCAATGAGTCCTCATGCCTAGCAGTGAGAAAAGATGACATCTCCACCAGACCAAAGAAACCTCACAGAGGAGGTCAGCAGTTGTGGAGTTGTCTGCAGGACCTGGCTACAACGCCATAAGAGGGTGGATGACCTCATATTACTGGCCAGGATGAGCATGCAACCAGTTCTTACATAGATCTTTGTGGGAGGATTTGAGAATGTTCTGTGTATCAAGTGTGGGCTTGCCTTGTATTTGGGTGAACTGCACAAGGCAGTATGGCATAGATGTGCCACACTGCATGGCAATAGACATTCTGGGGAAGGTGAGCATGGTTCTAAGGAGTATTTAGCTAGAAAGTCACTCTGTAGGGTGGCATGGTAGTGCAGTGGTTAGAACTGCTGCTTCACAGTGCCAGGGACCTGGGTTCAATTCTATCTGCAGGGAGTTCACATAGTGTCTTCACATCTGTGTCGGTTTGCTCATGGTGCTCTGGTTTCCTCCCTTACTCCAAAGGTGTGCAAGTTAGGTTATAAGGGGCCATGTTGTATTGCCCCTTAGCAGGACTAGCAGGATAAATATGTGGGTTATGGGAATAAAGCCTAGGTGGGATTGTTGTCGGTGCAATCTCAAAGCAAATGGCCTCCTTCTGCACTGTAAGGATTCTATGATTCTCTCTGTTCAGATACTGTCAGCCCTGTAGAACATTTCCAATATTTATATTTTTATCTGGGATGTTATCCTATTAAGAGCGTGATTTTTCTATTGAATATTTTCACTGGCAGAATATTCCAGCCACATCAGCAGCAATCCCTCTGTCACTGGTTGCTTGGCAGCAAAGGATGAGCACAATGGGAAACCCCATTAATGATGGTGTGACTGGAAGATCCTGCTTCCAACGAGTTGTCTTCACAGCTGCAAAACATACCGTGTGGGGTGTGTAAAATCTGACTCTAACACGGAGCAAAATCGGTAATGTGCATGCAATTACCTGAGAGGAGCACTCCCAATTTCAATTGACCCCCATAGGGCCCACCAAAAATTACACCCAACCAAATGAATGCAGCCCATGGTGTGTTAAAATATCCAGGAACTGAAATCTAGGCTAGCGAGTGAGTTTCATTCTCACCCTACTGCCTATTTGCCCAGAAACTACTGTGATGATCAACTTCACTGTGCTAAACAGCATTTGCACTAAGATTCAAAATAACTTACATTCTCACAAGCCAGTGTAAAGTGGGCCACCTGAGCTTTCCATGATTGTAATATTGATCACATTCCACATTAATATTTAATCTTTAACCACCATCTTGTAACTGAGTTTCGACACAGAACTGAATAATGCATGAATTGGTTTCATGCCAGGCACATTTGTTCATTGTGAGGGAAGATTTTTTTTTTCCTTCCTGTGAAACACATCAGATGGCACAAAGATGAAATGTATTTTTTCTCATTGAATATAATCTCGCACAAATATTGAATTTAACAGTGTTCAGTCTAGTATGGGGAAGAGGAGATAAATGCTTTTACTCATCAAACACGTCCAGATTGTGCCTGAAATCAGATTTTGTGTACAGCTTTAATGATCAGACAGAGTACAGTCAGTGTCCTCACTTTCTGAGCATCACAAACCTCCGGAGATAGAACAGTGCCAATTTTTGATTCAATTCTTGTCTTTGGTTTCTAAGAGTGCCCAAGGTGCTAATGCCAGAATGAATTAAAGAGTCCTGTCCTTATTAAAGAGTTTTTCCTGACAAACCTTTATCTTGTGATTGCCAAACACTGCAGTGTAATAACAAAATATACTAAGATGGTACTGCAGAAAATTGACATGTGACTGCTCTGCAGTGTTCTTGCCTTAAGTGCAAGACATTGATGTGTTACTGTTAGTGCAATATGGAATGTACTGAAGGTATCTTCAAGCTATTAGCTAGGAATGAAAATTCATGGCGATTTCAGCCTGCCTACAAAACTTTCTAAAAACACAAAAACATTCCTTCATTACAGTCATTTGCATTACAGAGTCATGGGGGCAAAGTTAGCCAATATCACACTGTTGCAACATGATATGTGAGAGGTTGCAATTGTGCCCGTAGAGTCCCCATATTCTTTCTCCAATGATCTCACTTCTTCACCACTTCAACAGACCCATTCATGGTTGTGTGTCAGTTACTATCTCAGGAAATTAAACAGTTAAAGGCAGACTCCAATCATAACAAATTGCACCCTTTTCTCTTGCCCTATAACCACTGCATCTTAAACTAAACTCCATCCAGTCCCCAGCCTGTTGTAAGATCTATAATAGAATGAGTTCCTGAGAGTTCCTAATATATTGCAAAAGGTAACTCAACTGAAGTTCACCGGATTACAGGATCTTTCACAGGGTTTACCAGGATTGTTTTGAGAACTTTAGTTCACTCCAAAAACTATAGGACTGTGGGCCAGAAGCAAAATTGGCATAGTTGCAACTTATCCTATTTGGTCCCCTCAAAATGCTAGTTGGGTACCTGCACTACCAATTAATGGCCGCAATTTTTCTTCAGGGCTAGGACTTTTTTCAAAAGGATTAACCAGCAAGTTAGTCAAAATTTATATTCACTTATGTGACCAGATACTTAACGTCAGAATTTCCTATCAACCTCATAAGTATATCCCATAAAAATTGGTGCAAGCAGCCAAAATCAACTTGAACAAGCAAGTCCTGAAGAAAGCACATATTATCTTCCTTGAAATTGTTCTTTTTTGAAGCAAAGTATCTTTTAAACCATGAAGCCACCATTCCTGCACATAATTCATAGCATGTTGAAGGAAGTATGAAAAAGATACTTCTTAAATTCTTAATGTAACTCATTTTAATGCTTTCGACATGTACCCAGGAGATGTTGTGGTAGTATCCTTGCCTTTGAGCCAGGGCTCAGGGTTCAGATCCCACTTCCAGGAATTGATGGCCAAGGGAAGTGTGTGCCCATAACACAGCCAAACATGTTGGCCAGAATTCTCCCATCCCACCTGCCATTGGAGTGCTAGCAAACAGAGGAGGGGAGTGGATGGGTGGGGGTATGAGGGGATCATCAGATCATGTAAAAGTCCATTGAAGTCCAGAGGGAATCTCTGGTTCTCAGTCGAGCATAGCTGGAGAGTCCCGCCCATTGAGTGTTAATCTGAAGAAATTTCTGGGTCATCATGTGATGGAAAGAATGTTAGAACCTCTAGCATCGCTATTTGAAGCTATAGATTAAAACATGCATAGAAACATTCCTACTGCCACCTCAACACAGGATGCTCAGGTTGATTAGCAAGCTGATGTGGAGCAAATTGGTCCCAGCAGCATGGGGTTTTAATTCTTTTCCTGGCTGGATGGAATGGCGTCCAGTCTCTGTGACCTACCTGTGTTGGTGATCATGGCAGTTTGACGGGACCAGCATTCGGGCAGAGAACTGAAAAAGACAAATACACAAAATTAGGAAATGTGGTGTCCTTTTCAGTGAAAAGGGTTCTTTATAAATGCTCAAACATCAAATGGAAAACACCACAAATGTAACTTTGAGACTTTTAACTCCTCACATTTTGGCTCTGATCTTCAGGTCGTCGTTGGTTACGGGTATAGTGCCGGAAAACTGGAGGATAGCGAATGTGGTCCCGTTGTTCAAGAAGGGGAATAGAGACTTTCCTGGGAATTATAGACCGATGAGTCTTACTTCTGTTGTGGGCAAAGTATTGGAAAGAATTATTAGGGATAGGATTTATAGCTATTTAGAGAGAAATGAATTGATTGGGATAGTCAGCATGGTTTTGTGAAGGGTAGGTCGTGCCTTACTAACCTTATTGAGTTTTTTGAAAAAGTGACCAAAGAGTTGGATGAGGGTAAGGCAGTTGACGTGGTATATATGGACTTTAGTAAGGTGTTCGATAAGGTGCCCCATGGAAGGCTTCTGCAGAAAATGCAGCTGTATAGGATTGAGGGTGATTTAGCTAATTGGATTAGGAATTGGCTAGCTGATAGAAGACAGAGGGTGGTGGTTGATGGAAATTATTCATCGCAGAGTTTGGTTACAAGTGGTGTACCTCAGGGATCTGTTTTGGGGCCCCTGCTGTTTGTAATTTTTATAAATGACCTGGATGAGGGTATTGAAGGATGGATTAGTAAATTTGCGATGACACCAAAGTCGGAGGAGTGGTAGATAGTGAAGAGGGGTGTTATAGTTTGCAGAGAGGCTTGGACAAGTTGCAGAGCTGGGCCGAGAGGTGGCAAATGGAGTTTAATGTGGAAAAGTGTGAGGTAATTCACTTTGGCAGGAATAACAAATGTGTAGAGTATAGGGCTAATGGTAGGACTCGTAATAGTGTTGATGAACAGAGGGATCTTGGTGTATATGTGCATAGATCCCTGAAAGTTGGCAATCAAGTCGATAAGGTTGTTAATAAGGCATATGGAGTCTTAGCTTTTATTGGTAGGGGGATTGAATTTCGGAGCCGCAACGTCATGTTGCAACTGTACAAGACTCTAGTGCAGCCGCACTTGGAGTATTGTGTGCAGTTCTGGTCCCCGCATTATAAGAAAGATGTGGCGGCATTGGAGAGGGTACAGAGGAGGTTTACCAGGATGTTGCCTGGTATGGAGGGCAGGTCTTATGAAGAGAGTCTGAGGGATTTGAGGTTGTTTTCGTTAGAAAGAAGGCGGCTAAGAGGAGACATTATTGAAACATATAAGATGATTAGAGGTTTAGATAGGGTGGACAGTGATAGCCTTTTTCCTAGGATGGAGAAAGCTAGCACGAGGGGGCATAGCTTTAAATTAAGGGGCGGTAATTATAGGACGGATGTCAGAGGTAGGTTCTTTACCCAGAGGATGGTAAGGGTATGGAATGCCCTGCCTGCTGCAGTTGTAGATGCGCCAAGTTTGGTGGCGTTTAAGAGGTTAGTAGATAAGTTTATGGACGAAAAGGGAATGGTTTAGGTAAGAGGTTAATTGGTCGGCGCAACATCGAAGGCCGAAAGGCCTGTTCAGCGCTGTAATGTTCTATGTTCTATGTACATATTTATACACACCCATGGTGGGACAGTGGTTAGCATTGCTGCCTCACAGCACTGGGGACCCAGACTGGGCTACTATCTGTGTGGTGTTCGTATGTTCTCTTTGCGTCTGCGTGAGCTTTCTCCGGGTGCTCTGGTTTCCTCCCACAATCCAAAGATGTGTGGGTTAGGTGGATTGACTATGCTAAACTGCCCCTTAGTGTCGGGGGGACTAGTTAAGATAAATGCATGGGGTTATGGGGATAGAACCTGGGTGGGATTATAGTCAGTGCAGATTTGACGGACCAAATAGCCTCCTTCTGCAGAGTAGGATTCTATAATTCTACGTCCACTTAAAGCAAATGTAAATGCAATAACTCACAAATTCTGTTGTTGTGAATGAGAGCGTAGCCTACCGATGCAATTTTCCTTTCTTTTTCCCTAAGTGCTAATTCTCAGGTGAGAGAAGCGGTGGGTAGCCGGTTCACTACATATTGGCTTTTCTCACCATATTGTGCAGCATGTGGAAGAAAAAGAAAATCGGGAGGAACTTTCACCACCTCCTCCCCTCCCCCTCCACCCTCCCATCATGCACACGGGAACCTTCCCCATTCCTCCACGCATATGGGAAACTTACGTCCATGCAGCTTCCTAGATGATGCCCCCCCCCCCCCCATTCCCCTGTCCTGGCCTCAATCACATCGGATTGCCCCTCAGCACTACCCCTCAGCATTGCCCCCCACCCATCCCCCCAGCAAAGGGTTTCTGCAGAGAAGAGGTTTCAACTATGGTTTTACTAAACCAATGCAGAACCTGTAAAAATGGTTTAAATCGAAACTTGCTGGATTGGTTTCTGCTGAAAATCAATGTAACCTTTTACTTGTGTGTCTGAACTTCAAAACCTATATTTAAAGCACAGAGTATAGTTGAAGCAGCTGGTATGCGGAAATGTGTGACACTCTCATCGCCTCTGCATCGGTTAGTTTTGTGGCTCCTGTGAGCAGACAAAGAGAAAGGAATTGAAATGCAGGATACATTTGCAGCAAAAACCTATGTTGTTCCTCGTATCACTCACAGTGTTCAGAGAAAGCGACCAGATTTCATGGAACCATGGAAGCATCTTAATTACTGTGAAATCTGTTCCATTGTCACCGTCTGTTCTTCTTAGTTTAGCATTGCAGAACCTGTTCTCTGCAAGGGGAGCAAACATAAATCCTCTAATGTGTTTTCAGTTGTATTTTCCTTCTGACATATTTTTTGTATGCTTTATGCATAATAAAAATATGCAGCGAGTAATTAGATTTAAAAACTCTCAGCAGTTTGGCTCCCATGTGGGTTGCATTTGCAATCTGAGAATGAAAATCAACAAGAAATCAGACATCTTGCACTCTCCATACAGGTCCCTCATTAGGAGTATGAGGCTAACGACTTGGCTTCCTCTGTGATGTACTACCGCTTATTTAATGATGCCCTTTCAGAGACTGCATTAGCACACAGAAAGGAATTTATTTAATGCTCTTCAAGAGCAGCAGCATGTTTGCAGCTCATTCTAAAGCATCTTGGCCTAGGAGTACTCCTTCCCTGTGGAGACTGTCCGATTAGTCACCCAGATGACCCTAACTCTGCTGTATTGCCTTCACAAGGGAAATTACCACAACTGTTTGGTTGATATCAATTTATCAGCCATCTTGTTCAAGTGAAAAAATTGTAGGTTATATAAAAATGCATATGTATGTCATTTGCAGCTTTTGCTAGTAGGTGAGATGGAGATCTGAGATTGTGGTGGTAGTGCTCTTTGTGGGGAGCTAGTCCACGCAGGATCTAAATGCTTGTCTGGGTATCCCATCCAGGCCAGTCACTTTTTGTGGGTTAACTTTCAAGAAAGCCGATCTAACACCTGCAGTGACGACTTCGGATACTGTTTCAACACAGGTGGACAGGGCAGATAATTTGTTGGCTTCCTGCTTAATTTAGCATAGGATGCACTGAGCTCAGAGGGAAGGGATGCATTGGTGGTGATGATTCTATTGTGTTCACCGTGCTTCCTTGTAGCCATGGGAACACCATCACCTTGAAGCCCTCCAAGCTGCTCATCGTCTTGACTTGGAAATACATCAGTATATATATCGGTGTCTCTTTCATTCACTGATCATGGAGTGCTATGTTGTTTGATCAAAGATAATGAGGAATGCCGTGATGCTAAACTTTTCCAAATGCACAAAGTGTCTGAAATGCAGCAGCAGGAAAGAAGCTGTTCTTGAGTTGGTTGGTAAGTGAAACCAGACTGTATCTTTTTTCCAACAGAAGAAAGTGGAAGGGAGAATTCCTGGTACATGGCGTCCTTAATTATGCTGGCTGTTTTTCAGAGGCAGTGGGAAGTTTAGACAGACTCAATGGATGGGAGGCTGATTTGTGTGGTGGACTGGGCTATGTTCACAACCCTTTGTAGTTTCCTGCGGTCTTGGTTGGAGCAGGAGCCATACTAAGCTGTGATACATCTGGATAAAATGTTGTCTGTGGTGCATCTGTAAAAGTTGGTGAGGGTCACAGTGACATGCTGAATTTTCTCAGCCTTCTGATAAAGAAGAGATTCGGTGGGCTTTCTTAACTGTAATGTTAGCATGGGGTGTGGCGGGACAGGGGGGGAGGGGAAGCCAGAACAGCTTATTGATGATCTAAGCATCTAGGAACTTGAAGCCCTCGACCATTTCCACTTCATCACTATTGATGTAGACAAGACATATTCTCTACTACATTTCCTGAAATCAATGACCACTCCTTCATTTTATTGATATTGAGGAAGAGATTTTTTTATCATCGCACCACTTCATCAGATTCTCTATCTCTTTCCTATATATTGTCTCATCATTGTTTGAGATCTGACCCACTACAGTGGTATCAAGAGTAAATAGAATTGGAGCAGCATATGACCAAGCAGTAATATGTGTACAAGAAATGTAGTAAGAAGCTGAGGATACAGCCTTGTGGGTCACTGGCGTTGAGGATAATCATGGAGGAGATCTGTTGTCTATCCTTACTGATTGTGGTTTGTGGGTTAGGAAGTCTAGCATCTGGTCACAGAAGAAGAAACAGAGGCATAGTCCATGAAATTTGGAGATGAGTTTTGTTGGGATAATGGTGTTGAAGGCTGAACTGCAGTCAATAAAAAGGAGTCTGACATAAGTCCCCTTGTTATCCAAATGTTCCAGGGTTGAGTGCAGGACCAGGGAAATGGTGCCTACGGTTGATCCGTTGCAGTGATCGGTGAACTGTAGTTGATCCAGGTAATCTGGGAGACTTGTTGATGAGTACCATGACTAATCTTTTGAAGTGATGAGTGCCAGAGCCATTGGCGGTAGTCATTAAGACACACGATCTGGCTTTTCTTTTGGTACAGAAATGATAGCCATCTTCTTGAAGCAGGAAGGAATCTTAGATAGGAGTAAGGAGAGATTAAAGATGCCTGTGAATACCCCTGCCTGCTGGTCCATGCAGGATCTGAGTGCTTGTCTGGGTAACCCATCTGGGCCAGTCGCTTTTTGTGAGTTAACTTTCAAGAAAGCCGATCTGACACCTGCAATGGTGACTTTGGATACCAGTTCAACTGAGACTGTCGGGGCAGATGACATCCTCTTGCTGGCCTCCTGTTTAAAATGAGCATAAGATGCATTGAGCTCAGAGGGGAGAGGTGCATCGGTGCTAATGATTTTATTGAGTTCACCATGCTTCCTTGTAGCCATGGGAACACCACAACCTTGAAGCCCTCCAAGCCGCTCATCATCTTAACTTGGAAATATATCAGTATTCTTTCACTGTCGCTGAGTCAAAATCCTGGAAATTTCTCCCCCACACCATGTGGACTGCAATGGTTGAAGGAGGCACCTTAACCACCACCTTTTCAATGGGTATCAGGGACGGGCAATAAATGTTGTCCTGGTCAATGTCACCCACATCCCACGATTGAATGAAATAAATTATAGCATCAGCACTCAGAGATTGGTTTGAAATGTAATTTCCTTGATGTGATTTCAAAATGCAGACACAATCATGGCAAATAAGAGCTAACACTTAGGGTTCCTAATCATAAAATGAATCTTTCAAAATCCAATAGTAAATCAGAATGCTGCTCAGCTTAATTTGTTTTCATTTCTCACTGTGTTTACACCTTTGATGTGGAGATGCCGGTGTTGGACTGAGGTAAAACACAAAGAAACCCCACAACACCAGTTTAAATTCAAAACTTTGTTGTGGGATTTCTTTGTATTTTAAATCTTTGGCCAGTATTTGACTGGTTAAATTACTATTAACCCATTTAAAAGGCATGACATGGGCGTAATTATTTTTGGAATCCTGATTGGCCATGTTTCTAATTATAAGGGGGGAACAAAGTTCTTTCTAATGAATTGATGGGAAACTGAAATAATTGACATTTTTGTTCATGACTGTTAAATGAAATGAGGGCAATAACAGTGGGAAAGTGGAAACTACATTGTTTACTGTTTCTTAGACCAGAAAATGAATGAGCAGTGGATAGAAGGCAAGGATGTGAAAGAGGATCCGTGATAAAAATCATAATAATTGGATTTGAATGGAGCAGAATATAAAGGCTAATTGGTCTTTTCTTGTTCTGTATCTCTTGCTATAATTAGTCAATGACTCTCACATTGTACATGATGAGGGCACTTTTATCTTTGGTGGTAATGGGCCCTAGCTTCCTCGGAGTGGCAATCAGCATCATTGGATTGTTTCAGTACCTGTCCCAAGCAACTGTCTGACTCAGGCCAGGTGAGATCCAGGTAGTGCAGCTCATCCCAACATCCCATGTTGAAGTCCAGCTCCATCAAAGTGAAAGAGAATGTGATCCCTTGTTTATGATATGAGCAGCTATAAATCAGGTAAGTGAAAAGGTCTATTGAATTTAACAGCCGGGGACAAGGTATCTAAGGCAGGTCGATAGGATTGAGGGCATAGGAACTGGTAGAGGGAGAAGTGTCAGCCTGCTTGCATCATGGGTTTGGGAGGGGAGTAGGGTCAACCATCAGAGGAAATTCTAATCAAGATGGCACTGGAGTAATGTGACTTCTTATGATCTGTCTCCAACATACCTTCCAATTTCATCCTTTACTCTTGTTCCATGCTTTTAAAACTGTACTCTAACTCTTATAAACTCTCTACGAATGTTCTACCTACCCACCTTATATTAAATAGATATTTTTCTACACCTCATCTATGACTGAAGCATTTTGTTCTGCACCCTGTTCTTTCCTTCTCCCCTTTGCACCCTTTGAATAGTATATGTTATCTGTATAACGTGCAAGAAGCAATACTTTTTACTGTATGCCAATATATGTGACAATAATAAATCAAATCAAATCAAATCAAGGTGGGGAGATTGGATCCTAGAGGGGTTGGGTCAGATTGTGAGGAGTTGGGACTCGGTGTAGGAGGGAAAATGGGTGGGGGTGAGAGTTAGGCCCTCAGTGGGGAATGGAGGATTCGCATCTGGGGTGAGGAAATCCCATCGGGGTGCGGAATACAGTGGTGTGTGGTTAGTCATGGATGCAAAGAGTCTCGTTGGTGGGGGGATTTGGGAATAGAGGTGGAATCTTTTGGGGAGATCAGTCAGTCTGAGTTTTTACAAATCATACCCAGGAGTTAAAAGGATTTTAATTCTGTTAACCTTTTTCTGAGTAATAATTGGGGTAACCCAATCAGACCTATTTGGAAATTGCATTTTCAGATGATACCCAGCACACGGCAATTTCCCAGAGGAAATTTGTGCTTCTGGACAATTATTGTGCAAATCCTTAACTGTTGTTCCATGCTTTTAAAATTAGGCTCTAATTCTTATAAACTCTCTAAGAATGTTCTATGTACCTACTTTACATTAAATTAATTTACACCTTAGCTATGACTGAAATATTGCATTCTGCATTCTGTCCTATCCTTCCCCACTATGTACTGTCTGAATGCATGTTCCCCAGGCTTCTTTGGGGAAGCCTCCAGGCTTTTATTCATCTGCCCTCGAAGAGCAAATGGGCGGGGGAGCTATGCAGTAAATGGCAAGCCATCAAGGGTATAGAAACGCAGAGGGACCTGGTGTGCAAGTCCACAAATCCCTGAGGGTGGCAGCACATATGGAGAAGGTGGTGAAGAAGGCATATGGTATGCTTGTCTTTACAGGATGGGATATAGAATATAAAAGCTGGAGTCTGATGTTGCAGCTGTATAGAACCTGGTTAGGTCACACTTGGAATACTGCGTCCAAATCTGATTGCCACACTACCAGAAGGATGTGGAGGTTTTAGAGAGAGTGCAGAGAAAGTTTACCAGGATGTTGCCTGGTATGGAGGGTCTTAACTATGAGGAGAGATTGGGTAGATTGGGGTTGTTCTCTTTGGAAAAACAGAGAATGAGGGGACACCTAATAGAGGTGTACAAAATTATGAAGGGTATAGATAGGGTGAATAGTGGGAAGCTTTTTCCCAAGTCGGAAGTGACGATCACGAGGGGTCACGGACTCAAGGTGAGAGGGGCGAGGTATAACTCCGATATCAGAGGAACGTTTTTTACGCAGAGGGTGGTGGTGGCCTGGAATGCACTACTAAGTAGGGTGATGGAGGCAGACATGCTGGCATCATTTAAGAATTACCTAGATAGTCACATGATCAGCCTGGGAATGGAGGGATACAAACAAATTGTCTAATTGGACCAATGAGCAGTACAGGCTTGCGGGGCCCAAGGGCCTGTGTCCTGTGCTGTGCTGTTCTTTGTTTGTTCTTTGTCTTTCTGTTGTTGTTTCTTTCTTTGAATCTCTATTTTATTCTTTTCTGCTCTCTCTATTACTCTTTGCGCTGGATATTTAAGCCCAGTGAGGATCCAGAACAGAGGCAGAAAGATGTGGAATATCTCACAGCCAGCCAGCAAGTCAGTTCCTCAGTCCAATCTTAGTTCTGGACCATTTTCTTGGAGTCATGATTTGGGAATGTGGTAGCAGGGTAACCCATCTGCCAATTCATGGATACTTAAATTGTTGAAGGTTGACTGGAGTTTTCAGGAGCCTTGCCAAGTCGTCATTGGCTTCAGGGGACATTTACCTGCCTGAGGACAGCTCCCTGCTGATAAAATCCAATAGGAGTGAGAGTAGGCAATTTAGCCATTTGAGCCCTTTCCAACATTCTATATGATTTGGCTGATTTCCATCTCATGCTAATTCCCCTGCAACTTCTCCATAGCCCTTTATCCTGCTTTTGATCAAATTTTTATCTATCCCTTTCATCTATCTCTTAAATGCCACAAAATAATTTGCTTCAAATTTTTAATTGTGAACACATCTTCAAAAAACACAGGCATAAAAACATTGGAAATATTTTGGATGATAAAAAGCATAATGAAGTCTTGAGAATGGATGGAAATATTTAGAAAGGATTTTAAAATCCAAGTAAATGAAAGTTCTAACAATGTTAAGGCATTTACTATATATAGCAGTGCTGTGTGTAACACCAAGTTGGATGAATCTTTGGTAGGTAACGTGTGAGTTACTTAACGTTAGAAATACCATTCGCACCTCAATTTACAGGTATAACTCTTATAGGTGGCAGTTTAATGAGTTACCCATAGGGATAAGATTACACATTATGGTTTTTGATGAAACACGTACGATGTTTTACATTTGTAATTCAATCAGTCGATCTAATAGCTGCAATTTTTCATTTTCTGACTTACAAAGAATAGTATAGCACAGGAACTGGCCCTTCGATCCACCAAGCCTGCACTGATAGGTGGCTTCTATCCCTCTGTTTGTATCATGTTCGTATCCTTGAACATTGCTAACATCTCTATTTCCACCACCTCCACTGGCAATGTGTTCCAGGCATCGACCACTCTCTGCATGGAAAACCTTTCCCACACATCTCCCCTAAATTTACTCCCTCTCACTTTAAACCTGTACCCTCTTGTAGTGGAATTTAATTAAAGTGTATTCAACATTAAGCCATTAGCCTATTGAAACTGTTAGGGTTAATATCTTTGTTTGAAATGCAAACAAATGCATAAAGAGCTAAGATACTGCCAGTGCAATCTCATCCAACAAGCATTACTTGATTAATTGACCAATGCCAAATATTCATGAAAGAAAACTGTTCTTTTGACATCTGTCTGACTAATTGCTAGTTCCTTGTACATGTAATGTTATCATTACATTGTGGATCATTGGCACATTTTGATCTTATAACATACAAATATTTCAATTTATTGATGACAAATGAAGTAATGTCTCTTGGAATCCATTATATCGAATGGAGTGCAGGTCAATTAGTTATTCACTTTATTTTTGGATAAAGGTCAACCAATTTGATTTCAAAGTGGAAAGCGAGAATGTTGTTTGGATCAATACGTTCACTTGCCTGGTTTGGAGAATAATTCAACAAAATATTAAACATGAGCAATGTGTTTAATTAGGTTCAAATATATTGCATAAGTCAAGATGAATTAATTGAATAGTTGGCTGGATTTAACAAGCAGGAATGTGAAAGTAACTTCCAAAAAAAAGATTGAATTTAATGTGAACATTTCTCTTGCTATTCTGTGAATCTTAGATCCAAAAAGATTGTCAGGAAGATCCACTGGAACACCGCATTCGTTGCCCAGACCTGAATACATTGGCTCCAGTCAACAGAGCAAGCTTGTCAGGATAACTATGCAGGAGGAAAGCTGAAAAGAACCATTTTTATAAGAGGAATGAAGCCTGGTTCATGGAACTCTACGCTGGGATTTTCCGTGAAATGCACTAAATGCATTACTGAGCGTAAAGAATAGCATTCCTATTGACGATCGCTATAGTACGTTTCTGTGATGTCTCATATGCTTCAGACTGCTTTAATTATTCATCCACAATGAACATACCATTTTTCTCATGAACCAGATTAATTTGTTCCATTTCAATGTGACCTCAATGCTCACTAATTCTGGTACCCTTGCACAATGTTCACATGCTCTGGATAGTTCCACTGAAAACATGGCTCCCCAAGCCAGGAAGCACATTGTACCTATATTCAGTCATACCTTACTGGAAGACCTGGTGGACACAAATGAGGCCCATTTCAATATTTTCTATCCCTGCTCTGGCAGGTAGGTTACCAATCCATTTTGGGAGGTGATAGCAGCAGTGGTCAGTGCAAATGCCCTGAGGAAGAAGTCAGTTTCTTTCCTTTGTTCCGCCACCCTCCCTTTCTTTGCATCTTTTTTGGTTTAAAACCTATTGCATCTCTAACTTTTTCCAGTTCTGACCAGTTCATGCCTTTATTACCAGGGAATAACTATGATGGATTGTGCTAAAGAAAGCATGCAAATTAAGTTATCATTCTGTAGCAAGTAAAGAGATAGTGATAAAGTAAGGTATAGTAAATATAGTATCTGACTACCAATTCACTGCTTGGAGTATATGATATTTTGTAATTGTGATGTTTCCCTAGCGAACTGTCAGTTGGCAAAATGTACAGTTAAAACAATTACTGCAAAACTGTTTAAAATATTAGGAACAATTTAATTAAAATAAAATACATTTGTGATTAATAACATACACAAAATGTTTTATTAATAAAATGTTATTTTAAATTGAAAATAGCACATACATATAAAGCACTTTTAATATATTTCATATATAATATATTAAAAACTCAGTCTTTGAATTCTCCTGTGAATCATGAACATATTAACATTTGTATGCTGCAATATTGTGCTGTAAGCATTTACAAAACAAATACATTATTTGAATTACCACTGTCTTAAACTGCAGTTATAAAATTCAATTTCTGGGTTATAACGTTCAAGTAAAAGTACATTAATAATTTTGTGTTGCAAAAAGTAGGAATTGAGAAATATTTTCCTCATTCCATAGAAAACCACAACTTATCATATGTGCAATGCCAAGTGTATTCCACAAATCTATTAGCAGGCAAATGTTCATACAAAAATTGAATTCACACATAAAAATTGAGTATAAGTTGACTGGAATAAGAACATAAGAAATAAGGATCAAAAGGCCAAACCTGTCTCAAATCTACAACATCATTTAATAAGATCAGGGCTGAACTTTTGCATTGACTCTACTCCCACACAATTCTCATATTGCTTGATTTCCATGGTGCACAAAAATCTACCTTGAACTTTTCCAATGACTGAACATCCACAGCCCGCTGGAATAGAGAGTTCCTCAGATTCACAATCTTCTAAGTAAAGGAATGTCTTCTTGTCTCAGTTCGAAGTGGGCCATCCCTTTCCCTGTGACTATAATACCTTATTATTAAAATTCAGTCAAGGGAAATAGCCTTACATCTGGCTCTCAATGAATTTTATATCTCTCTGGAGTTCTGAACTCCAGAGAATGTTGATCTATTCTACTCATGTTTCTCTACTTTTGACAGTCTCACCTTCCCAGGAGTAAATTTAGTGACTTTTGGTAGTATATAACAAGAACATTGCTTAAAAAAAAGACTTGTTGTCAAAGCTTTTTGTTTTGTACTTATCAGGCCAATCACAAGAATATCAACGTAAGGAAAAATAACAACTTTATACTATATGAGAGGAGGGTGCTGATTCTTTGACAAACAGATTCTGGTTGGTTAAGGTGAACTCAGTAAGAATTTAGCAACACCAATTTTAAATCCAACCGATTTATTTGATAGTAAAATTGCGAGCTTTCAACACTCTGTCCTGTTTTCGTCAGGCAAATGCAGTGTTCTGGTCTGCAATAGCACACATCAGCACAGACAGTCATAGATTGCTGATTAGAATGTGAATCCTTACATCTAACCTGCTATTCAAGTGTTAAAGTGGCTAACAATGTGTGTGAAGGGAATCCTGAGCATTGGTTAGAGAATTGTGTATTTTCTCCAGACAGTACAGTAAGTGAGGTTTTTTGCTAACCCAGGCAAGTTACGGGGGGTTACAGATAGTGTGTCATGAAGCCAAGATTCCTATTAAGACCATCCTCATGTGTGCAGAACTTGGCTATCAGTCTCTGCTCAGTGACTCTGCGCTGTCGTGTGTCATGAAGGCCTCCTTGAAGAACATTTATCCGCAGGTTGGAGGCCGAATACTCATGACTGAACAACAAAGAACAAAGAAAAAGAGCAACACAGCATGGGAAACAGGCCCTTCGGCCCAACGAGCCCACGCCGCCGTCCTAACGTCTTAATGACATATCCTTGACTTTAGGCTATGCCTATTGTTGAAGATTCCCATGTAGGGACCAATATAGGGACAATTTGTTACCCAATCAGCCTAAGAGCACATTTTTTGGGATGTGGGAGGAAACCGGAGCACCCGGAGAAAACCCACGCAACCACAGGGAGAACGCGCAAACTCCCGCAGACACAGGCCCAAATCCATGTGTCTGCACAGCAACAGCGATAGTCTCTGAGCTGTCATGTTGCTCATCAGATGGTCCCGTTTAAGCATACACTGATGACGTGAAGCACTAGGCAACTCCTGAAGCAACCTCCAAGAGCAGCTCTAGCACGACATGCCGCATGCATGCCCCTTGTTGGTCAACAAGGTGGACCGAATTGCCTGCGGAAACAAATAAGACTTAATTAAACATGCTAAAAAAAAACTAAGACATTCCCGAGACGAAACTAAAAGATAGTCTAATACTATTTGGTCCTCCCGATATTCAAACAGTCCCGCTATATCCCTCTATCTGCAGACCACTCATGTGGCTGTCCAAGAGACCCTTAAAGAACCCTAGCGTGCCTGCTTCCACCACCTTACTCGGCAGTGCATTCCACACCCCCACTACCCTCTGTGTGAAAAACTGGCCTCTAATATTCATCTTATACATAGCCCCCCTCACCCTGAGCCCGTGACCCCTCGTTCTATCCATTTCTAATGGTGGAAAAAGCTTACCACCATTTACTCTATCTATACCCCTCATAATCTTATATACCTGTAAAAGATCCCCCTCTCAGCCAACGTCTTTCAAGGGAAAACAACCCCAGTGTTTTCAATCTTTCCTCGTAAGATAACCCTTCCATACCAGGCAGCATCCTGGTAAATCTCCTCTGCACTCTCTCCAGGGCCTCTACATCCTTCCTGTAGTACGGCGACCAGAACTGGACGCAGTACTCCAGATGAGGCCTAACCGACGTTCTATACACCTGCAACATCAGACTCCTACTCTTGTATTCTATACCCCTTCCTATGAAGGCTAACATACCATACGCTTTTTTTTACCACATTCTCCACCTGTACTGACACCTTCAGAGACTTGTGAACTTGCACCCCCAGGGTCTCTCTGCATCTCTATACTCCGGATAGTTCTACCTTTTATCCTATAACTCCCCTCTACATTATTCCGGCCAAAATGCATCACCTCGCATTTATCCGGATTAAATTCCATTTGCCATCTATCTGCCCAATCTACCAGCCTATCTATGTCATGTTGTATTGCCAGGCACCGCTCCTCAGTACCCGCCAATCCAATCATCTTAGTGTCATCAGCAAATTTGCTGATCACACCACCTACCCCCTCTTCCAAGTCATTTATATACACCACAAATAGAAGGGGTCCTCGTACAGAGCCCTGTGGCACACCACTAGTGACAGACCTCCAGTTGGAAAAAGAGCCTTCCACTACTACCTGCTGTCTCCTCCTTCCAAGCCAGTTCTCAACCCATCTACATACCTGGCCCTGTATACCATGCGCCTTCACCTTTTCTACCAGCCTACCATGAGGGACCTTATCAAACGCCTTACTGCTGAAGTATTCGCCCACAGGAAGGGAACTGCAAGGTGACCAATGCTAGGACCTGAATATTCACAGGTACTTGATGTTGTAAGAGGGCAGGTTACCAGAGGTTTTCATTAATTTAGAATGTAATTAGTACACCAGTGAGAGATAATTTTTGTTCTGAAGACCAAGATGCAGAATCAGGTTGGGTGGAATATGAGATAGCAAAGGGAAGAATTCATTGTGGGAGTAGTTTATAAGCCTGTGAACCATATCAACACTGCAGGCTTCAGGAAGAAATAATAAGGGCTTCAAAGGAAGGCAGTGCAATTATCATGGATTATTTAAATCAACAAATAGATTGAATTAGATTTGTAAAGGTGACTTGGAAAATGAGCTCATAGAGTGTTTTCAGGACAATTTCATCGTGCAGCATCTTCTACAGCCAATGGAGAGTAAGCTATTCTAGATCTGGCAGTGTGCAATGAGATAGAATTAAAAAATGATCTTATAGTAAAGAGACCTCTATGTAGCAGTGACCCTAAGAGGATTGAATTTCACATTCTGTTTGAGGAAGAACAGTCTGGATCTGAGACTAGTGTTTTAAACTTAAATAAAGACAATTATGATAGTATGAAGACAGAGCTGGCTAAAGTACATTTGGAAATAAGCCAGTAGAAATATTGAGGCATACAATTAAAGAGGTTTTTCTTATCATTCAGCAAAGCTGTAGTCCACTGAGAAAGCAATAGTCTCTAAGACAAATACACCATCCATAGCTAAAATAGAAAGTCAAAAATAGTATCAAATTGAAAAAAAAATGGACAATTTTCCAAAGATTATTTGCAGATCGGAATATTGGACAGAATTCAAAAACCAGTAAAGAATAGTTAAAACATTCATAGGGTGAGAGAAAATTAGCTAGAAATATAAAAAAGCAGACAGCAAGATTTTCTGCCAGTAATTAAAACAGGAAAAGTATATCCACAGAGCATATGGGCCCTCTAGAAAGTAAATCTGAGTAAATAATAATGCAAAGTAAGGAAATATTGTAAGTGTCGAACACGTATTTTGTATCTAACTTCACTGTACAGGGCATAAACAATATCCCAAAAGTACTTGTAAATCAAGAGCTGAAAGGATGGATAAACTTAAAACAATCATGAACACCAGCTAAAGTGTACTGCAAAATTATTAGAATTATTTGGGATGACATGGTGGTACAATGGTTAGCACCATTGCCTCACAGCATCAGGACACAGATTTGATTCCCGACTTGGGTCACTCACTATCTGTGTGGAGTTTGCACGTTCGCACTGTGTCTGTGTGCATTTCCTCCGGCTGCTCTGGTTTCTTTCCATAGTCCAAAGATGTGTGGATTAGGTGGATTGGCCATGCTAAATTGCTTTAGTGTCAGCGGGGCTAGCTAGGGTCAATGCATAGGCTTACGGCAATTGGACCTAGGTGGGACTGTGGTTGTACAGACTCGATGGGCTGAATGGCCTCCTTTTGCACTATAGGATTCTATGATTCTACAAACTGCAAGCTGACAAGTCACTTCATTCTAGGTACCTAAAAAACTAACCGCAGAGATAACAGATGCAATGTTTTTAAGTTTTCAAAATTCTCTTGAAAGGAAGGAAACAAAAAGCAGATAACCACAAGCCAGTTGACTTTACATTTTTTATAGGAAAAATGCTATAATCTATCATGAAAAAGGGTGTAGCAGGTCACCTAGAAAATCTTAATGCAATTAGGCAAATTCAAAATGGCTTAGGAAAGGATAAATCATAATTATTAGAATTCTTTGAGGAAAAAAAACAATGTGGATAAAGGAGAACCTGTAGATGTGGTGTACTTGGGTTTCCAAAAGTGATTTTTAAGTAATGCATCAAATATTCTCATGTAAAGTGGTGTTGATGTTACAAATTTTATGAATAGAGGATTGGCTTACTAACAGGAAGAAGAGAGTAGAGATAAATAGGTCATTTTTAAGTTGTAAGCTGTAACCAATGGAGTATCACAAGCATCAGCGCTCGGGCCTCAACCTATATAAATGACTTGGATGAAGGGCCCAAATACAGAAGCATAAATATGGAAGTATGTTGCGAAGAGTACAGTACAGATAAGATTTTCCAGTCATTCCCACCAGTAAGATCATCCCGTCTTAACAGATAGAAGACAGAGGGTGGTGGTTGATGGGAGATATTCATCGTGGAGTTCGGTGACAAGTGGTGTACCTCAGGGGTCTGTTTTGGGGCCCCTGCTGTTTGTAATTTTTATAAATGATCTGGATGAGGGTATTGAAGGATGGATTAGTAAATTTGCAGATGACACTAAAGTCGGTGGAGGGGTAGATAGTGAAGAGGGGTGTGATAGTTTGCAGAGGGACTTGGACAAGTTGCAGAGCTGGGCCGAGAGGTGGCAAATGGAGTGTAATGTGGAAAAGTGTGAGGTAATGCACTATGGCAGAAATAATAAATGTGTAGAGTATAGGGCTAATGGTGGGATTCTTAGTAGTCTAGATGAACAGAGGGATCTTGGTGTGTATGTGCATAGATCCCTGAAAGTAGGCAGTCAAGTCGAGAAGGTGGTTAAGAAGGCATATGGAGTCTTGGCTTTTATTGGTAGGGGGATTGAATTTCGGAGCCGCAACGTCATGTTGCAACTGTACAAAACTCTAGTGCGGCCGCACTTGGAGTATTGTGTGCAGTTCTGGCCCCCGCATTATAAGAAAGATGTGGAGGCATTGGAGAGGGTACAGAGGATGTTTACAAGGATGTTGCCTGGTATGGAGGGCAGGTCTTATGAAGAGAGGCTGAGGGATTTGAGGTTGTTTTCGTTAGAAAGGAGGCGGCTAAGAGGGGCCCTAATCGAAACATATAAGATGATTAGAGGTTTAGATAGGGTGGACAGTGATAGCCTTTTTCCTAGGATGGAGAAAGCTAGCATGAGGGGACACAGATTTAAATTAAGGGGTGATAGTTATAGGACGGATATCAGAGGTAGGTTCTTTACCCAAAGGGTGGTTCGGGAGTGGACTGCCCTGCCTGCAGCAGTTGTAGATGCGCCAAGTTTGGTGGCGTTTAAGAGGTTAGTTGATACGTATATGGAAGAGAAGGGAATGGTTTAGTTTGGAGGGGCATTGCTTTTTATATTGGTCGGCGCAACATTGAAGGCCGAAGGGCCTGTTCTGTGCTGTAATGTTCTATGTTCTATGTTCTATGTCTTGCCGATGACAAGCCCCACCGAGGTTCTCCAGCGATGGAGGGTGCAAACAATGATAAACCCATTGACAGAGGTGGGACCTGAAAATCCTGCTGCTGGCCAGTTGTGGGCTTCTTCCACTCAATTGCAAAACGTGTAATAGTTGCCAGTGGGTAGGTAAAATTCTATTTAAAGAGTGCATCACGGGATATAGGAAAGAATGGGAAAAAAGGTTGATATGGGAAAACATGAATTCAATCCCTTTAGCAAGAAGAATAGAAAAGCAGTACGTTATACATTACTTGGGGAAATATTGCAAAACTCAGGGATACAGAGGGATCCGGGAGCCCCTGACAATGAATCACAAACTGTATTCAGGTACAGCAAGTGATTAGAACATCAAGTGGAATGTTGTTGTTTATTCCAAGGAGAATGGAATATAAAAGTAGAAAAGTTTTGCTACAAATGTATAGGGTATTAGTAAGACTACATCTGGAGTAATGTATACAGTTTTAATCTCCTTTCTCGGGAAAGGATATAATAAAATTAGAACAGTTCAGAGAAGGTTGACATAACTGATTCTTGGGATAAAAGGATAACCTGATGAGGAAATGTTGGACTTGCATCATTGCAGTTTAGAAGAATGAAAGTTGCCCTCGTTGAAATATCTTGGACCTTGAAGGGAATGTACAGGGTGGATGCTGAGAGATGGTTCCCCTTGTGGTCGAGACTGAAGTTTAAATGCAGTTTAGAAATAAAGGAATGGAGATTGTTGTTTTAGGAATGGTTTGCTTTTTCAGATATTTCAAATATTTCCTTTATGCATGAAGTGTAATTTTGGAAAACGCCAAATAATTTTCAATGGATGGGATTTTCCAACTACGCTTGCCCAAAGGCCAGGAATTCCCACCCAAAGTCTAGGGAGCTTTGTATGGTCCACCCCCATCTGCCATAATTCCCAAGGAGGGCAAAATGGGAAAATTCCACCTAATGTATCACTGATTCAATAAAGTCCTTAGTTACACTTTGGGAAGTTTTTTTTAGCGGCTGTAACAAACTGAACTTTAAGTATCTTAAATTAAATTGTTATAACTAATTTCAGGTTATTGTGACTTTTATGATTTAGCCACTCTACTTTTTCCTTTGGTTCAATGTAGAAGTCTGCTTATATTGGCAAGCCATATTTCCTGTGAAGCTCAGAGTAATCGGTGAAAACCTATCCTGAGCAAACAATATGTATTTTTTTGTGTCTGGATTGACGCATAGAAGCACAACTCTCGGCATTGGAATGGAACTGTGACATCCAAATTGATGTCAAATCCATTCACGCTAGATTTCCACCCTACAATGACATTGTTGTGACTTTTACTTGCAATGTGCCTCCTCATGATCCAGCTCCTGATTCTGCAGTCATCTAATTCAAATTAAAATGAGGAGAAATAACACAGATAAGTCAAAATCTCAAAGTTCCCAGTGCAACAAAAGTATATTGGAACAAATGAGATGTTGTCAGCATGAGCTGATAATCACAAAAGTGTTTTTAGTCCATAACTTGTAACTCTGCAAAAGCTTTAATAGGTGCTTTCTGAAAGTTGAAGTAATATTTCAGGCATTTTAATTTTTTTTGCTGCGCGTATTGTTGTAATATAGCTTTAAGAGATAGCAACATGACATCGCTGTAAAGAAAGTGTGACACACACACACACACATGCACACACACACACACACACACACACACGCACACACACACACACACAGCTCTTGTTGATGTCTTTAACATTTCTATCCACATATAGCTGCACATTTGCATGTGTCTAGTCTAAATATATGAGCCCACAATATGTTTATTCAATCCCTTATGAATGATTGATGCTTATAAGAATACAATATAAATGTATACAGAGGTGATATGCTTCTGACAGTCTGATGTTTCTTGTACTATGAGTAAAATTTCCATTCAAACAAGGCAAGTGTTTCTGACTTAGCAACATGAAATTTCCAAATTGCATTTCCTTGTTTGCCATTTTGCTGCCAAGATAGGTCAGCAGAGGCACTAAAGAATCTTAGTATGTTTTCATAGAGTCATGACTAAATAGAACAAAGAACAAAGAACAACACAGCACGGGAAACAGGCCCTTTGGCTCAATGAGCCCACACCGCTATTTCAACAGCGTGAGTTCCCTCTTCCACCTATGAGCCCTGTCTAGGCTTATGGAAATCCATACTGGAAACCAGATTGAGGGAGACAATTTAGGGACAATTTGTTACACCAATCAGCCTAAGAGCGCATCTTTGGGGTGTAGGAGGAAACCGGAGCATATGGAGATCTGCCCTGTACATATTTAATAACTACTCATGGAGATCCCAGTGAAGTAATAGCAGTTGTTGTGGATTTGACTCCCACTCTCCTGATGAAGGAGTAGCACGCTGAAAGCTTGTGGCTTGTGCTACCAAATTGGACTTTAATGGACTTTAACCTATTGGACAGTTATTGTGAAGACAGCGGAGCATAGGACAGAACCTCATCGGGACTATAACAATACTCATTATCAGCTGCAAAAATGATCAATGAAAAGAATTACTGATACATTCTTTGATTTTGTCGATCACTTCTATTGCTATCACTGACATTCCTCCAGTTTCCCCATTTTTTGGTCAAATCTAATCCTTCAGTTGTGAGCACAGTTTAGAATCTCGGTGGATTCAGACTATGTTTCCCTTCCCAGACTGTGTAAGAGAACATGTGAGCGAAAAAAAAAGTGAAGATGAGCCTTGCTGCTCCTTCACAGCATGTTTCTCCCTGATGTGTTACCATCTTTTTGCTTTGCCCATATTGTGCCTCCAGCAATATCCTGAGGGTTAAAACTTTGAGAAGTAATTGGCTATTCGCATGTGTCAAAGGGGCTGATGTAGCAATTCCTGTATTTCCTCATGCCCTCTCTTGGCAGTTTGTTCCTGACAAAGATCCACTATGGGGAGCACCTCCCGAACAATATAGTTTGACCCCTTACATAGGACACTGCTTGGAGCTCAAAAGGGGCAGGCTCAATGTATGGCAAGCACGCTTGACCTGAGAATAGGCAGTTTTGTGGGCTCCCTAAAGCCATCGCTGTTCTATTTGGTCCAGGATCTGGGCATCCACTGGTCAGCTGAGGTCAGATCGAGGGAGCAATTTTCTCAAAAAAGTTCTAAGTGCAAAATTTGTGAAAAAACTAGTATGAGACCATAGCAATATGGACTGTGGGAGGAAACCGGAGCACCCGGAGGAAACCCACACATAGACCATAAAATCATAAAACATAAGATCCTGGACCAAATAGAACAGCGATGTCTTTAGGGAGCTCACAAAACTGCCTATTCTCAGGTCAAGCATGCTTGCCATACATTGAGCCTGGTCCTTTTGAACTCCAAGCAGTGTCCTATGTAAGGGGTCAAACTAGATTGTTCAGGAGGTGCTACCCACAGTGGATCTTTGTCAGGGACAAACTGCCAAGAGAGGGCATGAGAAAGTACAGGAATTGCTACATTCGCCCCTTTGACACATGCGAATAGCCAATTACTTCTCAAAATTAGGCCACTCGGCCTATTGAGTCTACTCCACCATTCAATCATGGCTGATATTTTTCTCAGCCCCATTTTCCTGCTTTTCCCCTATAACTTCTGATCCCCTTATTAATCAAGAATCTTTCTCTGTCTTAAAGACTCTCAATGACCTTGCCTCCACAGCTTTCTGCAGCAAAAGTTCCACAGATTCATCAATTACTGGCTGAAAAAATCCTCCTGATCATTGTTTTAAAGGATGTTCCCTTTAGTCTGAGATTATGTCTTCTGGTTCTAGTCTTTTTGACTAGCAGAAACGTCCATTCGTAGGAAAATCACAATTACTTTTTCAGTGGAAGTTCATACTCAATCTCCCACACTCTGCACTGCAGAGGTCACAATTGTCAATAGCATTAAAAGCTTGGGGGTGGGGCATGTTCATGCCAGACATCCGGAACTCTGCGCGTACGTAGTGGCTCCGAACTGTCAATCTGCACTTTGTCAGCCAGCTCAATTACAGCCAGCACAAGACCCTTGAAGTACAGCTCCTTGCGATACCACAACCCAATTGCAGCCTCTCCGTCCATTCCCAAGCCTACCCCGACCATCCTGTCATCCCAAAGCACCCAATCTCCAGTGCTCCCTCCTCATCTCCCCCCAGCAGTGATGATCCCCCATCAGCAGATCCCCCCCTCAACTCTCAAAGGAGGCAGACTTCCTTGGCAAACAATGCCCCAACCAGCTCCACACCCCACCTCTAGCCAATCCCGATCGTTGGCCACCCTCCAGCTCTGATTGATCCCAATGCAGAGTGGCAACAAGAGCCCTGAATTCCATCTATTGCCCCCAGACCCCAGTTGGGAAGTTAGTTTGAACCCTGCCAGAATGAAATTGCACTGATGGCATGAGAGATGTTAGCAGGCCCAGAGACTTCAGTCCCGGGTCCAATAATGACATTTAAATAACCTTAACATGTGATTGAAATTGCTTATCTGCTGGCCCTTCCAGTTCCAGCATGGCCCCGACTGTGCTAGATATCTGGTGCTTGGAGATGCGCGCACATCGGGAACGCATGTGCGAATCAGAACATGCATGATTCTCCCAGTCTGCCATGCTAAAAGAAAAGCACAGCGGAATGGGAGAATCACCCCCCTCATGTTTGGTTTATGAAAGTCAGAGAGACATTAGTCGGTATTCCTATTCATACATCTAGAAGCCAAAATGCCAGGCTGTGTAGACTTGTCACCTGCAGAGGTAAGAAGACTATCTTTGACAGCAGTGGAACCATTGCCTACTTCATCATTGCCTGCAATGAGGAAACAGCTTCTCTGATGTGATCAAAAAAGAAAGAATCCTTTATTTTGATGCATTCATTGGATGTGGTGTTACTAGTTGGGTCAGCATTTATTGTCCATCTCCAATTGCTCTTGAACTGAGTGGCTTGCTGAGTCATTTCAGAGAGCATTCAAGAACCATCCACATTGTTTGGATTTGGAACTACATGTAGGCCAGACCATGTGAGGATGGCAGGTTTCCTTCCTTAAAGGATATTAGTGAACCAGGTAGGGACAATCAGCAACGGTTTCATGGTCATCTTTAGAATGCTAATTCCAGGTTTTCATTGAATTCAAATATCACCATATGCCACGGTAGAATTTGAACCTGGATCCACAGAGTATTACCCTGGGTCTCTGGATTACTAGTTGAGTGATAATAATTCTTACTAACAGTACCATTGAGTGGCAATACCATTATGCCATTGCAGAGGGTTCAAGAGTCCAGTTTAGTCATTTACTGCACATGCTAAAAATGTTAGAAGACAGATTGCTTGATCGTCATGTCCACATGTGGACCCACTGGAATTCTGCCACATCAGGGTTTGACTCATCTCTGTTTAAGTGTTCAACCCACAGTAATTTCCAAGATCAAGTTTTTAATAAGAGAGCAAAACTCCTAACCCACATTGGAGCCTCTTACTGGAGGAGGGAGAGTACCAACTTGCACATCAGCAGCCCCTAAAGCAGATGTAGCCAAATTCAGTTTAGCGACTAGTATATTTTTGAAAAGTATTGTGAATATGCATGAGTATAGGGAACATATTTTAGATATGATATGGTTCAATGAGGCAAGGATGAAAAGTAATCACAAAAGATCTGTTGGGAAAAGAATGATCATAATACAATTTTATTCAATATTAAGCTTGAAAGCAAAATATTCTAATCACAGGCAAAATCCTAAACGTAAACAAAGTCATAACTTTGTTATGAAGGGGGTTTCAGATAAATGTGAATGGCTAAATAGACTGAAAAAAAAATTGATGTTAAATGAACAGTGGATAATCTTTAAAGAAACAATTCAAAATATTCCACAGTTTAAAAAAAAACAAAAATTCAGCAAAACATTTGCATTCATGTCTTACTCAGCAAGTAACGGATAACAGTAGATTAAATGAGGCTTAGAACATGACAAAAATAGTAAGCCTAAAAATTAGAAGTGTTTTAGAAAAGCAGCAAGGAAACCCCAAAAAGTTGATACAAAGGGGAAAAAAAACATGAGAGTGATTCAACCAGGAATATAAAAACAGGTTTTATCAGTGTTTAAAAAGGAAGACAGAAGCTGAAGTAAACATTTGTCCCTTGTAAGCAGAGGCAGAAGAAATGATCATAGGAAGTGAGGGAAAAGCAGACATTGAGCAAATGTTTCATGTCTGACCTTCCAGTAGAATAGAGAAATTACATATTAAAAATAAAACTACGAAGAGGCTAAATAGAATGAGGAATGTAAAACAATTAACATCAGGGAAAAAGTATTGGAGAACTTTAAGGCATTAAAGTCCATCAAATTCCTAGGACCTGATGACCTACATCCCAGAGTTTGAAAAAATGGTTATGGCAGAGATAGTGGATATGATCTTATAACATTCCAAATGCAATTCCTCTTTTCAAAGAGGAAGGAAGAATAAAAACAAGCTGGTTAATTTGCCATCAGGAAATTGCTGGGAATTTATTTTGAATGTATTAACAACACACTTAGAAAATTATAGCATGATCAAGCAAAGTCAATATGGTTTTACAAATAAGAAATCATGTTTGATAAATATGTTAGAGGTTTTGAGCATGTATCTAGTATAATACTGGAACAACAGTTAACAAAGTTTATTTATTAACCATAGAATCATAAAATTCCTACAGTGCAGATGAAGGCCTGTTAGCCCATTGAGCATACACTGACAACAATCCCACCCAGGCCTTACCGCTTTAACCTCACATATTTATTCTGCTAATCCTCCTGACACTAAGAGGTAATTAACATAGCCAATCAATCTAACTTGCACATCTTTGGAACGTGTGAGAAAATTGTAGCAGCTAGAAGAAATCCACACAGGCATGGGGAGAATATGCAAACTCCACACAGACATTCACCCAAGGCCTGGATTGAACTTCGGCCACTGGTGCTGTGAGGTAGCAGAGCTAACCACTGTGACACTCACAAGTAGACTTACATTGACACTGCAATGAAGTTACTGTGAAAATGCCCTAGTTGCCTCACTTCGGCACCTGTTCGGGATAATTTAGCATGACACCTAACCAGCACATTTTTCAGACTGTGGGAGGAAACCTGAGCTTGGATTACATTATAGTATATTATTGAATGCACTGTACTTGGTTTTCCAAATGGCATTCAATAAGGTGCCTCACAAAAGATTAAAGCAACTGATAGGGGTTCATGAGGTTGGGAGTAATACCTTAGCGTGGATAGTGGATTGTTAATGGACAGAAGGCAGGCAACAACATACACAGAACATTTTCAAGTTGGCAGGCTGTGACTAGTGGTGTGTTACAAGGACCTCGGTTGTTTACAATTTCTATTAATGATTTAGATGAGGTGATTAAGAATACTGTATCTAAATTTGCTAATGGTACAAAGCTACAAGAGCGTAAGCTATAAAAAGAACACAAAACATTTGCAAAGAAATGTATTTTGGTGAAGTGAGTGGGCAACAAGCTGGTAAATAGAGTACAATGTGGGAAGATGTGAGGTTATTCACTTTATAGTAAGACTTGCTAGTAAAATCTTTTCTAAAAGGTGCATAATTTTGTAAATGTTAGGGAGTTGGGTGTATTCATACAAGGAATAAAGTTAACATGGAGGTAGGGTACACAATTAGAACACTAAATGGTGTTTAGACCTTTACCATAAGTGAATTGAAGTACAAAAGTAGTTTTGGTGCCAAAGTTTAGGAATAATATACTTGCTATGGAGATTGTGCCATGACAGTTAGTAGATTAGTCCCAGGTTTTCCTCTGATAAGAAGCTACATAAATTGAGCTTAAACTTCCAGAGTTTATAAAAATAGGAAGTGATTTCATTGAAACATATGGGATTATGAAGGAGCTTGTGAGGATAGAAACTGAGAAGTTGTTTCCCCTAGTTGGGGAATCTAGAATACAGGGACACTGTCTTAGGATAAGAGGCTGATTATGTAAAATGAAGATGAGGATAGATTTCTTCACTCAAGGCGTTGAGAATCTTTGGAATTCTCTATCCTAGTGGGATGCGAAACCTCCATAATTGTATATGTTTAAGATTGAGAATCAGATTTTTCTTCTGTCAGAGAATCAAACGTGAGAAAGTTGAGTTAGGGCAAATGATCAACCATGATTTTGTTGAATAGCAAGGCTAGCTTGAGGAGCTTGAACCACTACTTTTTCTGTTTCATATGTTCTTACATTGCGGAAGTGAAATGGCTGCGGTGTTGACTATTCTGTGGTATTGCTGAATAAAACTAATTAAATGCTAAGCTGGTCAATGAACTGTGAAAATAATGAAACGGTAATGTAAATATAATGGGACAACAATAAAAATCCAATCCAAAATGTTACAGCTGGAAACTTTCATCAGATCCATAATATTTAACCACTTAGTCAGATTTTAAAGAAAAGTCAAGTTTATTTATTAGTCATAAGTAGT
The DNA here is from genome assembly GCA_024679065.1 of Sphyrna mokarran. NCBI lineage: Eukaryota > Metazoa > Chordata > Chondrichthyes > Carcharhiniformes > Carcharhinidae > Sphyrna > Sphyrna mokarran. Next base: position 44,086,672 of record JAGIQG010000015.1, read on the forward strand.
CTTACATTAACACTGCAGTGAAGTTACCATGAAAATCCCTTGGTCACCACATGCTGGCACCTGTTCGGGTACACTGAGGGAGAATTTAGCATTGCTAATACACCTAACCAGAACGGCTTTCAGACTGAGAAAAAAATCAGAACACCCAGAGGAAATCTATGCAAAACATGCAGACTCTGCACAGGCAATGAGCCAAGCCAGGAATTGAATCCAAGCTGTGAAGCAGCAATGCTAACCACTGTGCCACCATGCAGCCTGGTGATTTTATAATGCTGTTGACTCCACGGGGGCAAACTTGAGCCCACACTTTCTGTTCATGGCAATAGTGATGGAGGCTCAAGATCCAGCGAAACCCTGGAAAACGTAAATCTCGCCGGTGAAATTGTGATTTCCAATTTTCACCATTCAACTTTAAAACATTTAAATACATTTGAGTATAATTAAAGACCCCCTAGCTTTATATTCCCCCAAGATGTATTTTCAAACCTCGCTAACATGACCCTGTTGTGGGGATTCCCCCAGGCTTATAAAGCTGAGCATTATCCCTAGGGGAGAGCGGCGAGGCCAGGCAATGCTTGGGGTGGACCTAGTGGTAGTATCTTGTTGCATGGGGAAAGGGAGTAACTCATTATTTTGTGGTTGGATGGAGAGTGGACATGGGAGCTGTAGATGCTGACAATGGTTTTTGGTTGGGGGGCTAGGCAGAAGAGGTCTGATGTCATCAATATTTGGGGAAGGATAAGTGCTCCTATTGACTGTTTGTAGGGGGAGAGATGGCAGCTATGATTGTGGGGATGGAGGGGAATGTGTGTTGGGGGGATGGGCAGGATGCTGGCTTTGATCATGGTGGGAGGTGGCAGAAGAGGGGGAAGATATGCTGGCTCCGATTCTGAATGGGGCGAGGAATCCCTGACACCTTGTTGATGGGAGGAGGGGTTACTTTTTGGTCTGATCCAAGTGCACTTTTGAAGCTGTTCCCCAATCTTAGCGCAGCTGGCCTTCACTGCCTTGCCTCTGTACTTGATGCCATGAAACAAGACCACCTGTGCTTTTTGACAAAGTGTCAGAAGATCCAAAGAGAAAACTGGCCTTTTTCTCTGGACAGAAACATGTCAGTTTTCAACCAGACCCTGACACTTTGCCATATTTTGGTAAGATTCCTCCCACTGGTCACAAAAAAGTGAAAGAATTGTAAAAGCATACTTTTTTTCTGGTTCTTCATAACCTGTAATTATTTTATATAACTTTACCATTTTTTATGAGGATGTTCCTTTATTTCAATTGAAATTTAATAATTACAACAGCTTATTTCTTCAAATCACAGCAGACACAGATGTTTAAGGTGGATTTGGCCTACTTAGATATATCCGGCATTGGGAAATACAAGTGGTTGAGAAATTACAAGCCTTAATTTACTATTCATTTTAATTAATGACCAGCTTGCATTATAAAACACATTTAACATGTTAAAACATCTCAGATTCTTCAAAGGAGTACTATCAAAATAAAAATTGACAGAGTCACATAAAGAGATATTTGAACAAATGATCTAAATATAAAAGATATAGATATCTAGATATAAAAGACAGGTTTTAAGAAGTTCCTGTAAAGGAGAAGAGAGAAAACATGGAGCGTTTTTGGGGGAAACCTAAGAGTTGAGATTAAGTCATTTAATTATCAAGGCATTGCAATGCACTGGCTTTGGCTCAGAACTCTGTCGAGATGAAGGTTATAGGGATAGGGAAAGATGAAGCCATGGGGCTATTTGAAAATCAGGATGACAATATGCGAATTACAGTATTGCTGGGCTGACATCAGGCAGGTTAGTCAGCACAGGGATAATATAGCAACAATTGCTCAAGGTCTTTAATATAGAGCCATAAACATTGAAAGATGTTTCACAGAGGAGCAAAGGAAAAAGGGACACTAAACACAATAGTGCGTATGTTAGATTTAATCAAAAGGTAGGTTTTAAGGAAGATACTGATAGGAAGGATGTCGAGAGAAGGAATCGTTTTGGAAAGGTTTTCCAGGTCATGTTGCTTAGGCAGCTGAAGACACAGTAGGAGGAAGTAACAGCAGTAACAAGGAGATTTAAACATGAGGTTGACAGTTTTAAGTTTAAGTTGTTAGAATGCTGGATCCCAAAGTAGGTCAGGGAGGACAGGATGATGGAAACTACAGGACTTTTAATTGATTTATATTTCACTTACAGATCTTTCCAAAGGCCAGTTAAGAATATGGGGTGCTGTAATCAGATTATTAATTAGCCAAGTAATTTAAAAACTGGAGGATAATGACCTGTTAGGCCAAGGATATTATTTCAAAATGAGTACAAACCTATTCAAATAATCACTTTATGAAGGTAGATCATTAAAAGCAGTGTAATTTTTCTAAAAGATTACATTCTCAGTTAGTTAATGATTCACGAAACACTATTTAGTCAGTGTTATTTATAGTTTTAAGTGGCAAAAATCAGACGTAACTTAACTAATACCCTAACCCATTTGCTCCTTCCTGGCCCACTTCTGCAAGGCCAGTCATTGGCTGCTTCCACTTCATCCCCAGCCCAATCCAACACCCTTTTCCAGATGCATATAAAATCAAATGAAGCAGTGGCTTGATTTCCAACTTATTTTCATTCTTTATATCCCTCACATTGCAGCTTAAAGCTAGAGGTAAAACAGAAATATCCCAAAGCCCCTAGATGAAGTTGGATTCCCTAGAAATGACCCCCTGAACCATTTTATTCTGATTTCTTTACTGAGACCTTCATTAAAAAAGAAAATTGATTTGATTTTAATTTGATTTGATTTATTATTGTCACATGTATTAGTATACAGTGAAAAATATTGTTTCTTGTGTGCTATACAGGCAATGCATGTCATTCATATAGAAGGAATTGAGAGAGTGCAGAATGTAGTGCTACAGTCAGGGCTAGAATGTAGAGAAAGATCAAATTAATACAAGGTAAGTCCATTCAAAAGTCTGACAGCAGAGGGAAGAAGCTGTTCTTGAGTCAATTGGTATGTGACCTCAGATTTTTGTATCTTTTTTCTGATGGAAGAAGGTGGAAGAGAGAACGTCCAAGGTGCATGGAGTCCTTAATAATACTGAAGCAGTAGGAAATGTAGACAGAGTCAATGGATGGGAGGCTGGTTTGCATGATTGATTGGGCTACATTTTGTAGTTCCTTGCAATCTTGGGCAGAACAGGAACCATACCAAGCTGTGATACAATCAGAAAGAATACTTTCTATGGTGCATCTGTAAAATTTGGTGAGAGTCATAGCTGATATGCCAAATTCCCTTTTGAGGCATTATTGCCCCTTTGGCTAGAATGTGCATTACTGATTGATGGTAGAGATCCCCCAGCTACCTGCCTTGCATAAAAAATAATGATTGATTCAAAAATGTAAACAAAAACTGTACATGCCACAGAAAAAAAAAAAGTCTTGGCTAACATAAAGGGTTTAGGAAGAAATTAATTAGGAAAATGAGAATGTAGATTTTCATTTGATTGTAACAGGATTTTTTTTTGGCAGGGTATTCTAGCCAGTTCAATAATGTTTAACCGTTTATGTGCTCTGATCATATAAGACACAAAGAGGCAGGTTTGATTTTGTTTGCTTCTTTTAAAAAAAAGTATTTATTGCATTTAACCTAGTCCAATAAAAAAAGACAATCCAATTTTCAGACAAGATTGTTGGATAGGGAGAGAGAGAATGGGTATACATATCCTACTCAGGGGTCTTGCTATTTTGGTGACCTTTCTGCTTCTGATCTATTCTTGTGGCCTTGAGTGAAAGTTTCTTAAACAGAAAAGAGAGTCGTTAGTTTGACACATGATCCTCTCCCCCAAGCTGTGACCAGTGACCCAAGTATGATTAGGATACTTTTGGTGCAGAAAGAGGTTCTTTGGCTGATCCAGTTTGCACCAAATCTGTGAAGGAGCACCCCACCCACGCCCTCCCCTCTATCCGATCCTTGTGCATTTACCATGGTTAATCTACCTAACCTACACTCTTTTGGACACTGAGAGGTAATTTAGCATGGCAAATCCACCTAACCTGCACATCTTTGGACATTGCGAGGGAGCCAGAACATCCAGAGGACACCCACACAGACACCATAAGACCATAAGACATAAGAGCAGAATTAGGCCACTCGGCCCATTGAGTCTGCTCTGCCATTCAATTATAGTTGATATTTTCTCATCCCCATTCTCCTGTCTTTTCCCCATAACCCCTAATCCCCTTATTAATCAAGAACTATCTATCTCTGTCTTAAAGACATTCAATGACACCTGGCCGCCAACCTTCTGAAGCAAAGAGTTCCAAAGATTCACCACTCTCTGGCTGAAGAAATTCTACCTCATCTCTGTTTTAAAGGATTATCCCTTTAGCCGTTGCACTCTCTGGTTCTAGTTTTTTCCACGAGTGGAAATATCTTCTCTGTGCCCACTCTATCCAGTCCTCGCAGTATCCTGTAAGTTTCAGTAAGATTTCCCTCATCCTTCTAAATTCTGACAAGTACAAACCCAAAGTTCTCAAACATTCCTAATACGACAAGCTCTTCATTCCAGGGATCATTCTTGTTAACCTCCTCTGCACTTTTTCCAAGGCTAACATATCCTTCCTTAAATACGAGGCCCAAACCTGCTCACAATACTCCAAATGGAGTCTGACTAGAGCGTTATATAGCTCTCAGAAGTACATCTCTGCTCTGGTATTCTAGCCCTCTCGACATGAATGCTAACATTGCATTTGCCTTCCTAACTGCTGACTGAACTTGTAAATTAAACTTAAAAGAATCTTGAACAACACCTCCCAAATTCCTTTGTGTTTCTGATTTCCTAAGTATTTCTCCATTTAAAAAATGGTCCATGTCTCCATTCCTCCTTCTAAAGTGCATAACCTCACACTTTTCCACATTGTATTCCATCTGCAACTTCTTTGCCCGCTTTCCTAACCTGTCCAAGTCTTTGTGCAGCCCCCCAACCCTTGCTTCATTAATTCTGCCTGTCCCTCTACATATCTTTATATCATCTGCAAACTTAGCAACAGTGCCATCAGTTCCTTCTTCTAAGTCGTTAATGTATATTGTGAAAAGTTGTGATCCTAGCACCGACCCATGAGGCACACCACTAGTCAACGGCTGCTATCCCGAGAAAGACCTCTTTATCCCTATTCTCTGTCTTCTTCCAGTCATCCAATCCTCTATACATGCCAGGATCTTACCCTTAACACCATAGGCACTTAACTTATTTAACAATCATCTCTGCGGCATCTTGTCAAAGGCCTTTTGGAAATCTAAATAAGTCACATGCACTGGTTCTCCTTTATCTATCTTCTTTGTTACCTCCTCAAAGGACCTGAACAAGTTTGTCAGATATGACCTCACCTTGATGAAACCATGCTGACTTTGTCCTATTTTATCATGCACTTCTTAGTACTCCACGATCTCATCTTTAATAATGGACTCTAAAATCTTACAATGACTGAAGACGTGCTAACCACCCTATAATTTCCCATCTGCTGCCTCCCTCCCTTCTTAAACAGTGATATTACATTCACTACTTTCCAGTCCTCAGGTATTCTCCCTGTCTTCAGAAATTCCTGAAAGATCACCACCAATATCTCCACAATTTTCTTAGCTATTTCTTTTAGAACCCTAGGGTGTAGTCTGTCTGGTCCAGGTGATTTACCTATCTTTACACCTTTCAGTTTCCCAAAACCTCTTCCTTAGTAATGGCCACTACACTCACCTGTGCCCTCTGACTCTTCTGGAGCTCTGGCATCCCGCTGGTGTTTTCCACCTTGAAGACTGATGCAAAGTATCTATTCAGTTCCTCTGCCATTGCTTTGTTTTCTATTATTACTTCTCCAGTCTCATTTTCCAGTAGTCCAATGGCTATTTTTCCTCTCTATTATCTTTTATATATTGAAAAAAAACTCTTATCTTCTTTTATAGTAGTCAGCTTAAACTCAGATCACATCTGCTCCCTTCCCCCTCACTCCCCTTATTGCATTTTTAGTTGTCCTCTGCTCACTTTCCCAATCCTCTGGCTTTCCACAAATCCTTGCCACTATGTATTTTTTTTTCTTTTATGCTTTCTTGACTTCCCTTGTCAGCCATGGATGCCTCGTGTTCTTTTTAGCATGTTTTCTCCTCCTTGGGTTGAATTTCTGTTGTGCCTCCCGAATAATCCCCCAAAGCTCTTGCATTGCTGTTCTACTGTCGTCCCTGCTAGCCTCTCTTTCTAATCAACTCTGGCCAACTCCTCCCTCATGTCTTTGTAGTTACCCTTATTTAATTATAATACCATTCTGCCTGATTCCAGCTTCTCCCTCTCAAACAGCAGGGTAAATTCTATCATATTGTTGTCACTGCTCCCTCAGAGTTCCTTCACAGCAAGAGCATGCAAACTCCACACAATCAGTGACCCAAGGCAGGAATTGAATTTGGTCCCTGGTTCTATAAGGCAGCAATGCTAATACTGTGCCTCCTTGCTACTACTGGATTGCAGTTACAAGGTTTTAACTTGATTATACTGTGGCTGAATGAATTCCTTTCTCAGCCAGAATCTTTTGACTGAAGTGATTATGCTGAATGACTTGGTCATCAGTCAGTTTAAGTCTGGATGTCTAGTGAATGGTGCATTCATATTCCATTAGATGATTATCTTTGATGATTTCCTGCCAATGGGTTGACTCATTTTAATGGCCCTGTAATCTGTGGGGTGCAGTGATGCAAGTTTTCAGCCATCCTAAAAACTGCTGGTTCAAGTCACTGGCATGTTGTTTCATTGAGTTATAGAGTATTACAGCAGAGAAAGAGGCCCTTCAGTCCACTGTGCGTCTGCTGGCCACCAACAACCTATCTATTCTAATCCACATATTCGGCATATGGTCAAAGCCTTGTGTGCCATGGTACTTGAAACATTCATTTAAATGCTTCTTAAATGTTGTGAGGGTTGCTACCTCTACCACTCTTTCAGACATGAGTTCCAGAATTCCACCACTCTGAGTGAAAAAGGCTTTTTCCCCAAATCATATCTAAATCTCCTGCCCCTTACCTTACATCTGTGCTTCTGATCTCTCTACTTAGAGAAAATGTTTCTTCTTATTTATCTATGAGTGTATAATTTTGTACAACCCAAGCAGGTCTCCCCTCTGGTTTCTCAACTGTAAGGAAAACAATGCTAGCCTAACCAGCATCTCTTCAAAGCTAAAACATCCAGCCCAGGCAACACCCTGGGTGACTCCCTTGTTAAATCTTTCAGTTGCAGTCCAGTAATAAAAGATGATGCAAATCAAACTTATTCATTAACTCACTTTGTTCATTTTTACAACTCTACATACACACACCCAAAACCCAGTGTTACCTGGAATCGATTTATATATCCCAGTGAGTGCTATTCAACAATTAACATACAAATTAGGTCTAAAGTGGAAGGTTGCAGTTAACCCATTCCTAACACTCCTCTGCACAGTTTTGAGTGTAATCACATCCTTCTTATGTTTGGTGACCAGAATTGCACACAACACTCGTAATTATGGCTTAACAGGTGTTTCATGCAGCTCCTTCATAAAATCCTTGTTCTTACATTTGATGCATCAGCTTATGAAGGCAAGAATCTCATATACCTTTTTAACCATTTTATTTATCTGCCTGTTGCCTTCAGGTATTTTGGACATGCATCCCAAGGTTGCAGTGATCCTCTGTTTTTCTTAGCATCCTACCATTCATTGTGTAAATCCTTGCCTTGTTTGTCCTCCCAAAGTGCATCACCTTTCTTGTTTCAGGGTTCAACTCCATTTGCCACTATTCTGCGCATCTGACCAGGCCATCTATATCAACCTACTACCTTTGCCAGTCTTCTTAAAACTCAACCAGTGGTTTTCAACCTGTAATTACATAAAGTCATTATCAGCATCTGCAATATATTACTTTTATTCTACTATATTGCATTGCCCTATTTGCACTCAGATATGGTTAACTTTTCTTCGGAGCATGTAAAATAAATATTCGGTATTTTTTGTACCAGAGAAATGGTAGAAGTAGAACAGACTCTGCAACAGTATTTGGCTTTTGATAGAGGTGCACAGTATGTAAAAATTTGTGCTCATCTGGTCTTGCCAACTAACAACAGAGGGCAACAGTTGTTTGTGAAGATTTAACTGGGGAGGGGAGCGGTTTACATGAGATCAAAGTTTTAGCATCAAATGTTCAAAAAGAGTGCTCCTGTTTAGAAGATTATATCAACAGACTTCATCACAGTTCTTGGTATGAGATTTGATCACTCCTTTCCAATCTCTTTCAAGTAGAATCCCTACAATGCAAAAGGAGGCTCTGTGGCCCATTGAGTCTGCACCGACTTTCCACAAAACATCTTATCCAGGCCCACCTGACACTCTGTTACCCTGTACATTTACCATGGAAAACCCCTTAACTTACACATCTCTGGACACTAGGGGACAATTTAGCACGACCGATCCAAGTAAACTACACACCTCAAGAGACTAAGAAGCAATTCAGCATGGCCAATCCACCCAAGCTGCACATCTTTGGATTGTTGGAGAAAACCAGGTCACTCAGAGGAAACTCATACAGATACAGCGAGAATGTGCAAACTCCACAAATACAATGACCCAAATCCGGAATTAAACCTGGGACACTAGAGCTGTGAGGCAACAACTATGTCACCATGCCATTCACTCTTCAGCCAGCTTGTAGAGAGCAAATAATAAATTAAAAGTCTAAACTAAATATATTTTTTTCTAAATTGTTCATGAATTATTTTAGATTTGCCAATGGATTAAGTGGTTAAATGTCCATCATTACATATACTATAAATTGTTCCTTCTGGGAAGCCCTGTGGAGGAAGCTTAATTCCTACTTCAAGCATAGTAACTCTTAGCAGAGTAATCTGAATTTAACTTGATTCATTTCTATCTCTACGTTTTAACAACTCTACACTTGTCACAGTGCATCCTTGTAGCATGATGTTACATTTAAATCTTTTATTAAACTTTACTTGTATTTTATCTCAAGCTCATACTTTAACTGCAAATCAAATTAAAATTGTCCGTACTATTGAAAAGGCAGAACCTTCTTAAAATCTTTGATGGCAGGTTTAATGGCTAGACATTTGTAAGAGTTAATAAACAGTTTCAATGAAATTGAAAATTGGCAAGACCTTCTTGCGTGTTAAATTGATCTTTATATATTTCCCCAGATACACAGAGGTACATGAAAACATTTATAATTATGATTCACTGTGTCAGAGATCCATGTGTAATTTTCTGCTATATTTACCCAGGTCTTCCTCTTCTCTTTATATAACTGATACTTCCTGGTTATGAAATATAAAGATGGGTGTGATTTTATCATTTGCCCTGTGGTCTGTGTGGCAAACTGGGAAAATAGCATGGGATGCCAAAAATCCAATTAGCGCCCAGCGCCAAACATTTGGCTATCTTCCCAGCCCCTTTTTAATGCTGCAAACTGCTTTGTATCCGGAATGGGTATGAACGTGATTTGATGAACCTGACTGGATTTCAATATCATTAGCAAGTTCGACATGCGTGCTGCCCCCCTCGTGAATGCTTCCCACCTCTTTGGTGAAACCTCTCAGTGGCACAAAACACTACTGCTCTATAAATGTGTGGCTCATACGCAACAGTAGTGAAGGAGACCGAGCAGATGAGTACCACCAAACACCAGCCTCTGGAGCTCAGCCTCTCAAACTGCTGCTATGGTACAGGGTGGGAGGCTTGAATGGGTGCAGCTATGTGGGGAAGGAGGTGGGGGGAGGGTGCTCATTCCAGTCAGGGGGTCCTGGGTTCAGGGAATGTCAAGGATTGAGGCTCATATTGTGCACATCCCTTCTGGCAGCTGTATGACCCCAAGGGATTTCATAGGAGGTTGAGTTCAAACCTCACTAATGTTGCTCTGGTTGCCCTGACATCTGTCCACTGGATAGACTCTGTGGTTTATTGCTGATGTCCCACCCCTGGCCCCACTAATAGTAATAAGGATCTGGCCTGGCAGTTATCACTCCAATTGAAGGGGTTTTGCAGGCATTAACATGCATAAACTCTGCAGTGCTTCTTACAATGGCCACCCTTCACATGAGAGGCATGAGGTATTTCTTCACTGTCTGCCTGAACTTCAAGCCATTCCTGGAAGCCCCTGCACCAGACTTCACTTAGGTCTCTGCTTCTGGTGGCACAAAGACACAGTGGTTAACACTGCTGCCGCACAGTGCCAGGGACCTGGGTTCAATTTCATCTTTGCGTGACAGTCTGTGTGAAGTCTGCACATTCTCCCGTGTCAGTATGGGTTTCCTCTGGTTGCTCTGGCTTCCTCCCACAGTCCAAAAATGTATAGGTGATGTGGATTGGCCACACTAAATTGCCCCTTAGTGCTTTAAAATGTGTAGGGTAGGGGAATTAACATGGCAAGTGCATGGGATTGCGGAGCTGAGGCCTGTGTGGGATGGAGAACCAATGCAGAATCAAGAGGCTGGTTGGCCTCTTTCTGCACTGTGGGGATTCTATGGGGTCTATAATCTGGTACTTCCTGATGGAGACCTCCTCACAATCATCCTTATGCTTCCCATGCCCCCACCCTGGTAATGATGTGAGAGCGATTGACAATGAGGTGACGCTTGGCGCAGAGGCTGGTATCGGGTTGCCCAATTCCAGACCATGGGGACATGGGAGGGGTGAGGGGTCCAGGATTGATAACATTATGGATTCACTCTCCCTCCCGCTCCTTCACTCCTCCACCCCAGTCCCCAAGAGCCAACATTAGTTTTGCATCAGAGCCAGCAGAGCTGGCAGTTATACTCATGGTTGTTTTGGTGGATGAGGTTGACGGCTGTCCAGGCTAAAGGTTGCAGCAAGCTGCAGGTCAGGATGAGGACACAGCAGGGGAGGGAGAGGCAGAGACTGACAGAGACGGTGTAAAAGACTCACATGTCCTTTAATAAGTGGCTGAATAATGCTGTGTGCCATCGCAGACTGCGTCTCAACAGAGAGAAGGTGCTGCTCTGTGTTATGTTCTCGTAGACCTGGCATCTTATACAATAGGTGGACAAATGCTGCCTTTGGCAGTGAAGGTCACGGCAGCCCTCAACTTCTATGCTATCAGGTCCTTCCAAGCCTCCAGCAGAGACCTCTGCGACAAGTCCCCATTCTCTGTGTACAAGAGCATCCTGGGCAGCCAACTACATCTACTTTCATGTTGACCAGGCCCAACAACAAGTATAAGGTTGTAGACTTTGCCACCATCACCATCAGGATACCCTATGTCCAAGGGGCTACAGATGGAACACACGTTGGCCTGCAGGTCCCATATGATCAAGGGATGCTCTTCAACAACAGGAAGGGATTCCACTCCCTTGTTGATCAGATAGTGCGTGACCACAGGATGAATATCATGCAGGTGTGTGCACAACACCCGGGGAGTATGCACGATAGTTATTTCCTGCACAGTGTTGACATCCCCTGGATCTTTGGGGACTAGCCCAAGCTACTGGGATGGTTCATAAGAACAAGGGCTACATGCTGAGGGTCATGGCTGATAATGCCAGCATGGAGCCCTGAGACAGTGTTTATGGATAAGTGTTTGGAGTACCCACCATAGTCAGGGCTCTGGCATTAGTGCTTGGCATTGTAATCTGCATGAAGCCAGTGGTAGGTATCATTGGTGCACATCAGTGGGCCTAAGGGCCTCTCCCATGTTGAACAAGGCTCTGAGCCTGTTCAGGTACGATCAGAGTTTGGAAGGCCCTATAGGAGGTGGACTGAGGACTCACATCTGTAGGATGCAAAATAGTTATTATTTACAGTGCATGTCACCCAATCTTTAACTACAGTGACTGCCTTCACCTGAGACCACTCAGAGACCTTACAACATTTTAATCTTACCTGGCCTACAGCTACATCTAGTAACTCCTCCCCACTAGGATGCACATCAGAGGTTCCCCATGATCTGTGGCGTCCTTGGCGGGCATCCCGTGAGGGCTGGTATATGAGAGCTCAGACCGGCTTTCAGGTGTCGCAGATGTAGTCATGTCATCTTGTTCAGCCTACTGCCCGTGTTAGAAAGGAGATTCAGAAGGTCTGGAGATGGTGGGGATCTCTTGGGTGGAAGGCAGCAGCATGGGCTTCAGCGTTTCCTTCTCCCTCGGGGTGCCCGTGAGTTCTTGGGATGGAGGGACAGCTAGAGTGAGCTCCAGAAGCTTCTGCATCACCTGATTCTGCCAGTCTTGGAGGCCAACTGTGTCTGCACATGAATCCTTAGCAATAATTCAGGTAGACTGGGCCAAATTCTCAGAGGATTATGAGGGATATGCTGGGCCAAGAGGTTACAGACTGTGGTTGAGCACAATTCTGCTGCTGCTGATAGCCCACAGTGCCTCATAGAATCATAGAATCACTGCAGTGCAGAAAGAGGCCATCCAATCCATCAAGTCTGCATTGACTCTCTGACAGAGCATCTTACTTCCTATGTTCATATGAATCCAATCTCTGATGTCTGACAACCCTCCCACAAACCATGCCCTGTTCATGTCCCACCTCCAACTCCTACCTCTGTCTTTGTAGTAGTTAACGCAGACTATTTCAGGGGTCATTTATGGCTCAACCACATTGTCGTGGATCTGCAGTCACATGTCGACCAGGCTAGCAGGTTTCCTTCCCTAAAGGACTTTTGTGAACCAGGCGGATTTTTATAACAATGGTATCATAGTCATGGACTTTTAATTCTCAATTCTTATTGAAGGAATGTCACCCTGGGTCTCTGGAGTACTAGTCCACAGTGCCACCGCCCCCCTCAGGTGGAAAACCAATATCTTTGAAATAGGCAGCATGTCTCTCACAGATAGCATGAGAGGCAGCACAAATACAAGAATTCTACCTCTGTGCAAAACTAAGGACTGTATATTATTTATTTTGGTGTGCATGTCACACTAAAGATCATCATTCTTGTGAAACAAAAACCTTCATTCCCATCCTAAATTGTAAAAGTGTATGTGAATGGATGTTTTCAGTTCACCAAGCTAGTGGGACCAATTGAGAATGTTTGTGTAGCTGGAGAACCCTGTTCCAAATTGGTGGCCAAAAGATGAAAATAAACAAACAAACACACAAAAAAAAACTAGGAGAAGTAAACAACTGTCAATCCATGATCACTTGTTTTACAGTATCACACAAAGTCAAAATTAGCTCCTATGTATCACCAAAAATCATTCTTCCAAAGTGTGGGAACTGGTTGGATCCTGTATAGATTCTGAATAATTTCATACTTAACTGAACTGAAGAGGTAAATGTTAGATGTGTTTTTTCTGCCCCAGAAGAGTTGGAAAAGTCCCCCAGTACTCACAAAAATAATTAGACCATTGCCACTCTGGGACCTTGACTTTCCATGATTGCAACCCGCAGCTCTCCCACCTCATCCCATCTGTCCCTGCTTCGCTCACCCAGATGGCAGCCATGCTGTCCAACACTGCCACCTTTGTCCAGCATGCTTGGAACACTGCAAACTGATTGACAAATTTAAGTGAGGCTGAGGCCTCAATATGTATTCTCAATCATGAACACAGCATAACAGCACAGTGGTTAGTACTGCTGCTTCACAGCTCCAGGGACCTGGATTTGATTCCCAGCTTCAGTCACTGTCTATATGGAGTTTGCACATTCTCCTCGTGTCAGCATGGGTTTCCTTTGGGTGCTCTGGTTTCCTCTCACAGTTTAAAGATATGTGGGTTAGGTTGATTGGCCATGCTAAAATTGCCCTTAGGGTCTTGAAATGCGTAGGTTAGAGGGATTAGTGGGTAAACTTGTAGGGATAAGGGGGTAGGACCTGGGTGGGATTGTGATTGGTGCAGACATCGGAGATTGGATTCATACGAACATAAGACTTGACACACACAAGACAGCGTGTGTCCACCTACTCTATAAGATGCCAGGTCTACGAGAACATAACACAGCGCAACCAGATGGCTTCTTTGTGCACTGTAGGGTTTCTATGATTCGATGAAAATTCTCAAAACTTATATTGGTTCTCAAATGAGAGGTTAGGAAAGTCAATTAAATGTTCCTCAAGGGAAAATGCAGATGTATGTTATAGTTTACGACACAATGATAAACCTTGAGTTGTTAGTTTATATAAATGTCACTTGGTAATTTTTAAATAGGAATTATTTTGAAATGTTTCCAGATTTTATTTAAAGTTGATTTCAATTTATTTATATTGTTTTCCAATACATGCTACGATAATGTTGACGTAATTCCCACATAGTCTGGGTGCATGCTAGAAATGTGAGTAAGTCAAGTTGTTTCAGGATTCTGAATAACTAGAACATTAAATAGTTGGTACTTCAAATTCTAGGGACCTTCAGGTTGACACTTAGGAGAGAGAAGATAACTTTTATTTAACTTTGCATAAGGGCAGGTATGAAAAAGAATAAACATTAGCTGATCAATTTTATTTAAAAGTTTAAAAATAATTATCCTCAATTGTTGCACATTCTTTAATGATGATTCTTTAACTACAAAAGAAGTGAATTTCACATTAAGATTCACTTCCATATGTTCATATTTAAATAAAGTTTGAATCCAACATACAGTTTTGTGATACATATATATAAACTTGATGGCTACATATGCTTGAGTTAAGTTACTAATAAGCCATAGCTTTCTGGAAAAGGGCATCTAATAGCTTATTCTATTAGACATTTTCCTGTACTGTTCACCTCAAAACAAGCTGGTGTTGTAGTTATCTGGAAGAGTGAGTTATTAATGGTGCTGTGAAAGCAACAAGGTAGCTGGAATCTTAGCGAACTATAGGACCAACAGTCCTCTTAGCCAATGAGATTCAAAAGTTAAGAAGTGAGCAGAAAAATAGCAAACACGGGAGTTGAATTAAAATCAAGTCAGGTACAGGATGGGAAACAGAGGGAAAGAGAGATTGGATTAAGAAACAGAGAGAAAAGAGAAAGGAACATGAAGTAAGAAACAATATTACAAATGTCATGCATACATGCATTATAATGATTTACTACACACCTGAATAAGATTGAATAGTTTAATTTATTCCCTTTCTGGGCCAGAGAAGTTGTCTGGCATTTTATGAGCAATTACCACATTGTTAAAAAGTAACTCACATTCTAATTACTAGTGCTAAGTTTTTGCAGCATGTTAAATGAACAATTAATGTTCAAATCCTTTCTTTATCAGTAGTGGGATGGCTAAGGATGAGTAAGGATTATGGGGAGAAAGCAGGATTAAGTGATTGAATTGCATTTTCAGCCATTATTATGATAAAAGCCAAATAGCCTCTTTCTGTTCCTATCTTCTGTTTCTATGTTTTCTAAGAGTTGCTATTTGTGTAAAGCAAATGGTGAAATGGCACTAATCGACCAAAATTTCTTGGGCATTTGAAAGACGTGCAATATCTTTTAATCCCCTGAATTTGGTGGTGATTTTTGCATTAACAACAATGTGCACTGCAATCTTCCCAACAAGAATGGCACAATGGTTGGCACTGCTGCCTCACTGTGCCAGAGATCTGGGTTTGATCTCAACTTGAGTCACTATAGGTGCAGGGCCACTGTAGGTGTAGAGTCTGCATAGTGTCCCCCATGGGTTTCCTCCAGGTGGTCTGGTTTCTTCACACGTCTGAAAGACATACCGATTAGGGGCATGCTAAATTTTCCCTCAATGTCGCTGAACAGGAGCCAGAGGGTGGCAACTGTTTCTGTGGCGAGATTTTCACCGTAACTTCATTGCAATGTTAATGTAAACCTACTGGTGACCCCAATAAATAAACTTAAACTTTCCAACAAAGTTTAGCCTAATATTTCGCTCGGATAAAGGATTTTGGGTTTGAGGATTTGTTATATTCAAATTTAGAAGTTGTTTGAAAGGGAACATTATGAAGGACTTCCCTGACACAAGGAAGTTACCACCTTGGAAGCGTCACACAGATTTATTTATTTTTCCTCTCCTGGCATTAACACACATTTGCAGAAGGTAAAAGTGACAACTGTGGATGAGCAGCTTGCCTGCTGCATTTCTAACGCATCAAAGCTTCCTTTCATCTTTCCAAACAATGACATCTTGAAAACATTTTATGCCATTGGCACACAGTTATTCTCCTGAATATAACGGAATATAAATAAAATTAATATGAAGAAAGCAGGTGGTCTTTCAGGCTGCCAAATTCTTCAAAGGCCGTTCAGAAATGTTTTTGAAATGCAGAAACTCCAGCCTGTTCCACGATTCAACTATCTGTTTGATCTGTTCTTTCACTCCCTTTATCCAACTAAAATCATTGATCGCAATATTGAGTATCCAATTTAAGGCAGAAATCCTATGAACTGGTGAACCATGAAACATTTATTTTTTTAACTAACAACCTGCACGCGATTGGAAACAAGAGCTCTAAGCCTGAATTTTACCATCAGCGTTAGGACACCAGCTTCACAGCAGAAAGCAGGTTCTGAGACCACACTCGATAACAGCATGATTGGCCTCATGATTGGCTGCCATCAGTCTTACCTGCTAATTAAGGATGGTGCGTAGGCTTTCCATTCTGCTGGCCCTACCTCAGCCCCGCAACTCTGAAGCCTCAGCAGCACTCCTTGGGAGAGGTGACTGTTGCTAAGGCAGTCAAAACACCAAGATAAATAAACGATAAATAAGAATTCAAGATGGGGGTGGGTTCAATGGTTAGACACAAGAGTCCTCCAAGTAAACTGCTGGAGCCTCAGGCTTCCTTCCTTCTTATGGAAGCCTCTGGTTTCAATGATTGTCCAGACTACCATAAGATGGCTGCCTCCACATGTGGCAGGTGTGGCCTTGCTATTAGCAAAGTACCAGTGGAACCATAAGATGGGCCTTAATTATTGCATTTGACAGTGCGGAAGGAGACCATTTGGCCCATTAATCCTGCACTGACAACAATCCCACCGAGTCTCCATCCCTATTAGGGAAAGAAAGAAATAAATTGATTAATAGAGAGAAATAAATTGATTAGAGATAGTCAGCACGGTTTTGTGAAGGGTAGGTCATGCCTCACAAACCTTATTGAGTTTTTTGAGGAGGTGACCAAAGAGGTAGATAAGGGTAAGGCAGTTGATGTAGTGTATATGGATTTTAGCAAAGTGTTTGATAAGGTTCCCCATGGTAGGCTACTGCAGAAAGTGCAGATGCATGGGATTGAAGGTGATTTAGCAGTTTGGATTAGGAATTGGCTAGCTGATAGAAGACAGAGGGTGGTGGTTGATGGGAAATATTCAACCTGGAGTGCAGTTACAAGTGGTGTACCTCAAGGATCTGTTTTAGGGCCACTGCTGTTTGTCATTTTTATAAATGACCTAGATGAGGGTGTAGAGGGTTGGATTAGTAAATTTGCTGACGATACCAAAGTGGGGGGAGTTGTAGACAGCGAGGATGGATGTTACAGTTTGCAGAGGGACATAGATAGGTTGCAGAGCTGGGCCGTGAGGTGGCAAATGGAATTCAATACGGATAAGTGTGAGGTGATTCACTTTGGTCGGAATAACAGGCATATGAAATATAGGGCTAATGGAAGGACCCTTAATAGTGTTGTCGAGCAGAGGGATCTTGGGGTACAAGCACATAGCTCTTTGAAAGTTGGCACCCAGGTTGATAAAGTTGTTAAGAAGGCGTACGGTGTGTTAGCTTTTATTGGTAGAGGGATTGAATTTAGGAGCCGTGAGGTTATGTTACAACTGTACAAAACTCTGGTGCGGCCGCACTTGGAGTATTGCGTACAGTTCTGGTCGCCGCATTATAAGAAAGATGTGGAAGCGTTGGAAAGGGTGCAGAGGAGGTTTACCAGGATGTTGCCTGGTATGGTGGGAAGGCCTTATGAGGAAAGGCTGAGGGACCTGAGGTTATTTTCATTAGAGAGAAGAAGGTTACGCGGTGACCTAATTGAGGCGTATAAGATGATCAAGGGATTGGATAGGGTGGATAGTGAGAGCCTTTTTCCTCGGATGGTGATGACCAACACGAGGGGACATAACTTTAAATTAAGAGGTGGTAGTTATAGGACGGATGTCAGAGGCAGGTTCTTTACACAGAGGGTGGTGAGGGCGTGGAATGCCCTGCCTGCAGCAGTTGTGGACTCGCCTACTTTGGGGGCATTCAAATGTTCGGTGGATAGGCATATGGATGATATTGGAATAGTTTAGGTTAGAGGGTCCATTGGCCGGCGCAACATCAAGGACCGAAGGGCCTGTACTGCGCTGGAATGTTCTGTGTTCTATGCTCTATGCTCTATGTTCTATTATCCTGCATATAAAGCGCAATTTAACATGACCAATCCACCTAACACCCGCATATCTTTGGACTGTGAGAGTAAACCAGAGCATCCAGAAGAAACCCACGCCAATCTTTTGTTTTGTTCATTGGGCGCCCTGCACCATGGAGCACATCTGGTCCGATCCCTGGTAAAATGCAAAAACAATGGAACCAGAATCATTCTAGCATAACTTGCTGCAATTTTACTGTCTACCCCGTCCTTGCTGATCAACCCACCACCAAAGCCGGTAAAATTCCATCCCTAGTCTCTGAACATACGGTTGAAATCCATCAGGCTACCATCCTCCAATGGAAGTAACATTGTGACACTCCATCAAATATAACCACCAAAAATAGCATTTTATTACAGAAAATACTTAGAATATTTTCAGTGAGATATAAAGATTTTGGAAAAAAGTAGGTTGTCTTACATAGTTAATCATGGAAAAAGAATGTGGAGGTGGTTTTAATTATTCATCAGAAAATGAAGAAAAGCTGTGACTAGAATCCGACTACTGTGTCATGGTTTGAAAATATGTTAGTTTCAAGTCATACTTTTTTTTTAACAGAAGAATCAAAGTGAATTAAAAGCAATTAATCAATTCCTTAGAGAAAATACAATCTGACATTCCTGTCATTCAATTTGATATCCTTCAAATTTCGATCTTTAATTGGGGTGGCATGGTGGCACAGTGGTGCCTTACAGCACTAGGGTCTCAGGTTTAATTCCGTCTTTGGGTGACTGTATGGATTTTGTATGCTCTTCCTGTGTTTGCGGGGATTTCTTCTGGGCGCTCTGATTTCCTCCCACTGTCCAAAGATGAGCAAGTTAGGTGGATTGGCCATTTGGGGATAGGCTAGGGTGGTGTGGGCCTGGAGAGTTGATGCAGATGCAATGGGCCAAATGCCTCTTTCTACATTGTAGGGATTCTAGAGTAATCTCTGATCTAGATTTAGAACTCTTTAAATTTTAAGCATTTACTTTTTCAAATGTCCTTAGAGCTGGGGACAATTAAATTGAAACCACTTTCTGTTTATTCAACTGGAAATGACAGTATATATATCTCAAGTAATCACAGGTATACTTTTTAAAACTATTG
Source organism: Sphyrna mokarran (assembly GCA_024679065.1). Taxonomy (NCBI): domain Eukaryota; kingdom Metazoa; phylum Chordata; class Chondrichthyes; order Carcharhiniformes; family Carcharhinidae; genus Sphyrna; species Sphyrna mokarran. The sequence goes on from JAGIQG010000015.1 coordinate 44,106,115, forward strand.
CTTTATGAATGTGGCACAGTATTGTTAATCTCAAATCAATGGATCTTTACCATACTATTCAATTAACATTTTGTCTGTTAGGTTGAAAATGGCGAGTTAGCTACTTCACTGTTTTATAATGGCACAAGTATTATATCAAATTATACACAATGTTTTATCTTGTCCTAAGGTCATGCAGTCTTTAAAATGGTCTACTCTGATCTAATTGCTGAAATTAATCAATGTGTGTCAAGGAATGTTTGTGAGGAGATGCTGTTTCTCAACCTTTAACTCCAACTCCACGAATATCGAGCAAAACAAATCTCACCCCGAAAACCGCTACCCCATCTTACTTTCTGGTCTGCCCTCTCCTTCCCCATCTCGCACATATATCTGCAGGATTTGGAACTGTAAATATCATTTGCTCCTTTTCTACAATATTTGCTGATCGAAGATTAAAAAATGAGCATAAGCATATTTGTTATGTATTTTGGAGCTTAGCCCCTTTCAGAGAACGGTTCATTTGACCTCAGGAGTGGAGAGAGCTTTTGGGGTTGGCCCAGGGTGGGCAGTCAACATCTGGAGTCTGGAGCGAGTTGACAGAATAAAAAACTGTGTTTCCTGACATCTGACTGAGGAGTAGTTATTGAAAAGATATCTCAACAAACAATATTTAACAATATTGATAAGTCCTACAGCACAATGAGATTTTCAGGCTAAATCTTCCACAAAACATGCTTGGCAATCAGAAAACTGTCAACACACTGCCCACTATTTACAAGGCACTGCCAAGTTGGCACGGTATCTCAGTGTTCTGAAAGTGCCTCGCATTGCCTGAGCTATTATAGGATATTATGTGCAATGGTCCTTTCACATCCAGGCTACTTAAAACATTCTGAATAAAGCAATGAGTTTATAAAGTGCAAAATTATAATCGCATACTAGATGATATCCTGTGCAGCTGCTATCTTGGCTTATCTCTTTAAGTCATTCTTCAGGCCTTAGGTGCTCCCTGGGGGAAGACAATTATCGAGGTCCCGAAGTCAATTAGAGGCTAATTATTATTTTTCTCGTGAACAGCTGCTTGTCCTCTTATCTCAATAACTTCTCCAAGTTATTTAAGCCCAGCAAAAAATAGAGGGAAATAATAGTTCCTTGTTATTCACGTTCTATGCTTTTTTTAAACAAGGGTGGCAGTTGTAATTTATTGGTGCTCTATCCAAAATATAATATTTTCAACACTTATTGCTCAGGATTTTTATACAGATTGATAGAGGCTACTGAGTTGTAATACAAATCCTAAACCGATGAAAGTTTATTGATTTTGAACCCATTGTGGAATGCTAATTCCTAATTACTTCAATCATTGCTGGATAATTGCACCATTATGTGCTATAAAATTGTTGCTGTTTAAATCTGAATACAGTGTGTAATTGTTATTGTGAAGAGTTTTGAGAGACATCCAAGGACTCATACTCCATCTTTTGTCACTAAAACGTTTTTTTTTTGGTTTTAGCCTCAGATGTGGATGGATTTGTCGATAAGGCAACTGAGCAGTTTATGCACATTGATCTTAAGTTTTTAAAATGCTAATAAGCATTAATGGTTTATCTCTCTCAAGTATTTGTAGCCTCTTGTATTGTCTTAAATCATGTGTATTTTTAAATCAGTGTTAATGAACACAGTAGGGAAAGGCAGAATTCTCCCATTTTGTGACCAAGTGCAGTAACCGTTGGCTTCAGCGGCAGCTTGTCCTCCTGACCAGAATAACAAGAACTCGTGCCAGGCGGGACCCTGTAGAGAACCTCATTAAGTAAGTTCCCCTCTGTGACTCTCCTGGTATGCCAGCAGGGTTCGAAGGCCCCTGCATCATATTTAAGCACTGGTTCAGCAAGCACTTGTCACTCATTCCAGCTGACCTGTTTGTCATCAGAGGAAAAAGGCTGAAATCCTCAAGAGGAAGTCTGTTCCCCGGCTAAACCAACCAAGATCCACCGAGTTCTTCATCTGGGAGGCGCTCAGGACCCATCTGAGCCTCTACCCATTGCATTGAGAGTCTTTGTCTTTGAGTCCAACAATATGGTGTTCTCCATGAAGACCAGCTCAGCATGAGATGGAGGGCAGGAACCAGCCTGCCCCAGCACAGTGCTAGAGAGTGCAAAGGGAGCAGTGCAGCACTATGACAAAATGTTATAGCACTTAACTTGAAATCTCTGGTGACTTTAGAACCACCTTGTGCACACACATTAGCAATTGGGTTTGAAGCCAGCATGTTGTTCCCATTCACATTCCCAAAGACATGCTGGTTAGGTGAGTTGGCTTTGCTCATAAAGCTAATACAGCTTAGTATGGCTTTTGCCCTGCCCAATACCACAAGAAACTACAAAAAATTGTGAATGTAGCCCCATCCCATCATGTGAACCATCCATCGACTCTGTCTACACTTCCCACTGCTTTAAAAAAGCAGCCAGCATAACTAGGGACCCCATGCACCTAGGACATTCTCCCTTCCACCTTTTTCTGTTGCAAAAAAGACACAAAAGTCTGAGGTCACGTAACAACCAAGTCAAAATTTCTTCCCTTCAGACCTTTGAATGGGCCTACCTTGCACTAAGTTGATCTTTATTTACACCCAGCTTTGATTGTAACACAACATTCTGTATTCTCTCCTTTTCTTTTCTATGAATGGTATGCTTTGTCTGTATACTATGCAAGAAACAATACTTTTCACTGTATGTCACAATAAATCAAATATAAGAGTAGAGTTAAGAGAGAAATCAGAAAGGCAAAAATGGGATACAAGATTGTTTGGTACTTAAGGCAAAGGGGAATCCAAAGAGCTTCTATAAATACAAAAAGGGCAAAAAATAACAAGGGAAAGAGTAGGGCTTCTAAAGGATTAAGAATGTCATCTGTATGCAGATCCACAAGAACTGGATGAGATCCTAAATGAATATTTACTATAGAGAAAAGCATGAATATTAAGAAACTTGGGGAAATAATTAGTGAAGTTTTGAGGAGTGTACATATTACAGAGAAGGAGGTGCTGGAAGTCTTAAAACATATCAAGTAGATAAATCTGCAGGACCTGATGAAGTGTATCTTAAGTCATTGGGAAGTTCAGAAGGAAATTGCAGATCCCCTGTCGAGATATTTGAATCATCAATAGTCATGGTTGAGGTGCCTGAAGATTGGAGGGTGGCAAATATTGTGCCTGTGTTTAGAAAGGGCTGCAGGGAAAAGCCTGGAACTACAGGCTGGTGAGCCCCACATCTGTGTGGGTAAGTTGTTGGGTGACAGGATCTACAGGTATTTAGAAATGCAAGGACTGATTAGGGACAGTCAGCATGACTTTGTGAGTGGAAAATCATGTCTTACAAATTTGACTGAGTTTTTTGAAGAGGCAACCAGGAAGGTAGATGAGGGCAATGCAGTTTATGTTACCAACAAGACCTTTAGCAAGGTACCGCGCAGTCGGTTGTTGCATAAGGTTAAATCTCACAGGATCGTAGGTGAGGCTGAATTCATTAGATCCATTGTATCTAAATGGATACAAAATTTGCTTCTTGACAGAAGCCAGAGGGTGGTTCTAAAGGATTGTTTTTTCAAACTGAAGGCTTGTGACCAGCGATATGCCTCAGGAATCAGTGCAGGGTCCACTGTTATTTCTCATTTACATGAATGATTTTGATGAGAATATAAAAGGCATAGCTACTAAGTTTGCAGATAACACCAAGATTGATGACATAGTGGACAGTGAAGAAAGTTATCTCAGATTGCAATGGAATCTTGATCAATTGGGTCAGTGAACTGATGAATGGCAGGTGGAGTTTAATCTAGACAAATGCAAGGTGATGCATTTTGATAGATTGAACCAGAGCAGGACTTACTCAGTTAATGGTAGGGAGAGTTACAGAACAAAGACACCAAGAGGCATATGTTCATAGATCCTTGAAAGTGGAGTCACAGATGGACAGAGTGATTAAGAAGTCATTCAGCATGTTTGGTTTCATCTACAGAACATTGAATTGGTCACACATGGAATACTGTGTGTGGTTCTGGTTATCCTATTATAGTAAGGATATTATTAAACTAGAAAGAGTGCAGGAAAGATTTACTAGGATGCTACTGGGATTTGATGGATTGAGTTATAAGGAGAGGCTGGATAGACTGAGACTTTTTTCTCAGGACTATAAGAGGCTAAGGAATGATCTTCTAGAGGTCTATAAAATAATGAGGGGCACAGATCAGCTAGATAGTCAATATCTTTTCCCAAAGATAGGGGAGTCTAAAACTAGAGGACATCATTTTAAGATGAGAGGGGAAAGATACAGAAGTGTCCAGAGGGGCAATTTTTTCACACAAAGAATGATGAATGTCTGGAACGAGCTGCCAGAGGTAATAGTAGAGGTGGGTATAATTTTGTTTTTTAAAAAGCATTTAGATAGTTACATGGGTACGATGGGTATGGAGGGATATGGGCCAAATGTGGACAATTGGGGATTAGCTTAGGGGTTTAAAAAAAAAGGGCGGCATGAACAAGTTGGGCCAAAGGTCCTGTATACATGCTGTAAACCTCTATGACTCTAAATCAAATCTTAATGTGACCTATCAAGGGCAAAGTGTGGCAACTCGTGGATTTCCACAATAACTTCATTGTAGTGTTAATGTAAGCCTACTTGTGACCCTAATAAAGAAACTTTAAACATTAAAACTTTAAACTTAAAATTTACTGTTGGTGTGACACAAGATTGAAAGGCCTGATGGGATACTGGTAGAAAGCTGTTTCAATGAGCATTTATGAGATACAAATTGCACTTGCATCACCTGCTGGCGGGAAGTGTGGCCCACCCTTACCTGTTATGGGAAGAATTGCAATGCTATTTTACCCCAGCTTTTGGCTGTCACCAGATTCACTACACTTGCCTTCCACCAGACCCACTGCAGACAGGTTGGGAGAATTCCACCCTATTATTCTGCTATTCATATTGGTTTATGTTGGTTCCATTTGAACTTAGCTGAAGAGGTGGAATTTGATGTTATCACCACTAATTTCCTCTAATAACATAAAGAGATACAAATGAAAACTTACAAAACACTACAGCATCTTTTGATATTTCTTCTGCTGCTCTTGTAGTCACAGTAAAGTCAGAAATTGATTGCCTCCAAGATTGTCTTGGGAATAATGATTACTTAAGCATCCATGGAATGAACTTGACGTACGATAAATTAATCATCGTATATTGAGAAGTTCATTCTATTTTTTGACTTCCTTAGAGAACTAGCATTGTCTGAGGAAGACAAAATGGCAGCAGATGTGTTCTTCCTTAATAGACTGTTGAGCCTTATTTTCTGCTATGAAGATAAATATGTTGCCAAGACGTCTTACGTGTGATTGCCTGAGAGTGATGGTCAATGCATGTGTAAAAACCTACTAGGAACATTACTGAACTGCTCATTGAAGACTTACATTGACAGTTTAGCTTTAGAATGTGTAGATGTTGCCATTTAATGTATAAGGATGGCATGTAACCAAGTCTTCTTTGACAGCACTTTCCAAACCAGCAACCTCTACCACTCAGAGGACAACAGCAGCAGATGCATGGAAATACCACCATCTACAAGTTACCACACACATCCCATTTTTGAACAATGCTGACATCCCTTCATTGTATTCAAAAATCTTGGACCTCCCTTACTTACAGTCTTGTGAGATGCAGCAATTCAAGATGTCAGTTCACGAAAACATTCTCAAGAGCACTTGGGGAATGGGCAACAGATGCTAGCTTTGCCAATGATGCTCACATTGCATGAATAAATTTTAAAAATCTTTAACGATTGTTCCTACTGCATCATCTATGAAACAAATGGCAAGCGCTTTATACAAAAATAAAAAATGAAAATACTGGAAAATCTCAACAGGTCTGACAGGGTCTGTGGGGAGAGAATAGAGCCAACATTTCAAGGCTAGATGACCCTTCTTCACTGTCCTGATATTTAAATGGGTCACAATGCAAAAGCTTGTTGTGCTTAGTTTCCACTGAGGAGAATATTCTGAGGAGAATACACTGAGGAGAATATTGCATTCTATCAAAACAATTTACAACATGGAAAAACAGGATTATGACTGTGAAGAAGAGAATGTTCAGAATTATGCTGCAGAACTCCAACTGAATATGGTATATACAGGATGGATCACATAGATTCTCGGTGATTCAGAAAGTAAGTGGAAATATTAGGATAGAAATTGTTGTTAGTGCTGCTGTATCTTTAACTCCTGAGATTACATGCCAACAAAAGCTGAAACATCTTGCTTTAAAATCAGTTAATGTAATTTTAAAGACATACACAGAAGAGATTTTGCTATTAAAAGGTGACATCATTGTCAATGTTGAGTTCAGTGGACAGACAGCTTCACTGTCTCTTCACTGGTGGTCCATGGTGATTATAAGCTCGATTTAGCAATCATAGCTGGAAAAGATTAAACTTAACTGAGTGCTATCAACAGATTGGTTAATGCTGGAACAGACCAAGAATATATTCTGAATAAATGTGCGTGTATTTGAAGAGACATTTGACTCAATGAAGGGGATTCAAGTGAAACTCAAGATAAAGCCAAACAGTCAACCAAAACATTTGAAAGCAAGAGGTGGTGCCATAGACAATTCATCCCAAGGTTGAAGAAGAATGAGTACAAATTGCTAACACTGGTGTGTTATAGCTGGTTACAATGAGTGATTGGGCTACTCCCATCATATCTGACATGAAATTGACTATAAAACAAGTAGAAATCTAGTGTTGTGTGCTGATAAATATCTGCTTCTTTTAATTGAAAGTGTGTTTGCTGGGTTATCAGGTGGGTAGAAATTCAATATTGATCCTAAGATCAATATTTCAGAAGTGTATTTACAGATGTATGTAGCCGCTGAGTCACAACCATTGTTTACTATCATTCCTCAAAAGCACTTTTTATTATAAAAGATTGTCTTTTGAAATAAGATCCACACCAGCCCTATTCCAAAAACCAGTGGATCAGATTTTAAGTGGTGTCTCTCTGGTATACAATGCTACCTGGACGATATTCTAATTACCGAGTCTAATGAACAAGATTGTTTGAATAATATCAAAACAACAATGCAACATATTCAAATACATGGTTTGCACATTAAGAAAGAAACGTATGACTTTTTCCTAATATCAGTCCAATATTTAAATCACATTATTGATACTTAAATCCAACATAAAACACCTGAAAAGATGGACGATCTTTTAGAAATACCACATCTAGTGAATGTGACGCAGTATACAGTCAGTAAATTATTGTGGCAAACATGTTCCTATTTTGCTATATTATTGAAGCCATTCTATAATTTATTATGTGTGAAACAGTCATGGGACTGGACAGCAGAATGTGATAAAGCAAACAAGGCTGTCAAGATGGTTTGAAAAAGTCTGAAGTATTGGTTCATTTTGATCTGAAGTCACTATTCCTGTTTGCTTGCGATGCTTCACCTTATAGTTTAGGGGCATTAATTTTATGCATTATGCCTTTGCGAGAAGATAAACCAACAGCTTTTGCTTCACATACTAATGCTGAAACAAAATATGTTCAGCTAGAAAATAAAGCATTGAGTATAATTTTTAGCATTCAAAGGTTTTGTCTTATTTATACGGTCATCATTTCACATTATTGACTGATCATCAACCTGTCACTATTTTGAGGCCGTACAAAGACATACTGTTAATAGCTGCCACTCAAATAGCACGAGGGGTCAGGGGCTTAGGGTGAGGGGGGTAAGGTATAATTTGGATGCTAGAGGGAGTTTTTTCACACAGAGGGTGGTGGGGGCATGGAATGCGCTGCCAAGTAAAGTGGTGGAGGCAGGTACTCTGGAGTTATTTAAGAAATACTTAGATGGGCGCATGAACAGAATGGGAATGGAGGGGTATAGAAAACTGATTTAAAATAGGGATCATGAGCCTTAGGAGTCCCTGGGAAGTGTGTAAATAGATGATGATATTGATGTAGTTGTTTTTATCCTACAGGTGCTTTGGTCCATCTTGTCGTCTCACGAGGGGCATACACGCGATGGGTCATGAGAGGGCTGCTCTTGGATTTTTTTCGAGAGTATCCTAGTGCTTCACATCATTAGTGTACGCTTGACCTGGACCATTTGATGGGCATCGCGACAGCTCAGTGACTATCTCTGTGCTGTGCAGATACATGGATTTGGGCCTGTGTCTGTAGGAGTTTGCACATTCTTCCCGTGCTTGCGTGGGTTTTCTCCGGGTGCTCCGGTTTCCTCCCACATCCCGAAAATGTGCTCTTTGGCTAATTGGCAAAACAAATTCTCCCTAAATTATCTCAAATTTGGTTTTTAATCCATAGATCTATAAACATAGACAGGGATCACGGGTAGAGGTGGGAACATCGGGGTGGCAGCGTGGGCTCGTTGGACCAAAGGGCCTGTTTCCCATGCTGTTTTGTTCTTTGTTCTTTGTTCTTTGATTGCAGAGATGGTCACTGATCTTATCTGCACATTCCTACAATATAAAGTATTGTCAATCAGAGTGCAATGCCAATGCTAATACATTATCATACTTAACTTCACCTATACCACCAACTAGTTCAGTTAATATTCTTTATTTTCAGTTCATAGATCTTGTGAAAGGCTCTCAAATTCAAACACAAACCAGAAATGATTCTATGATGGGGAAAGTGATATATATAGTATGGAAAAGAATGATACCTAGAACACATCATCCACATCCTTCTTTGAATCCATATGTGCCACGAAAGCTTAAATTAATTGTCCAAAGTGAGTCTCTACTGTGGGAAATACAAGTGATCATTCCTCCAAGTTTGTGTGGAAGAGTTCTTGAACAACCAATGAAGGACATCCTGGTATAGTATAGATGAAGGAATGAGCATGTAGTTATTTTTGATGGCCAGATCTGGATGTTTAGATTGAAGAAAAAGTGCGAGTGTCAATCATGCTTGTGAGGAAGAAATGCTTGTTCCCTATACACTTTATGAGTGGTCTAACTACAATGGCAATATTTACATATTGATTTTTGCTGGTCCTTTTAAAGTTACATGTTCTTGGCCATAATTGATGCACACTCAAAATGGTCAGCAGTTGTTATCATACAACTGCACAAACCCTTGAAAAACTTAATGAAACATTTGCAAGATTTTGTAAACTGGAACAAGTTGTTCACAATAATGGTCCACCATTTACTTCACAAGAGTTTGAGGATTATCTCAAAGTAAATGGTATTGAGTGTATAAAATCCACACCATATCATACATCAACCAATGGATTTGCACAATCCTTGAAACATTCTTTAAAGCTTCCAAAGAGCTAGGTTTGTTATCACATTGTGTGAATAGCTTTTTGGCATTTTCTAGAAATACTACTCTTGCGGCTACCTTACATTACTACTCATAAAGAAGTTCACAACCATGTTTGATTTGTTATTACCTCCTTAACTTCAAAGATATTGGAGCATCAACAACAATCTCAAGTTTATAAACAAGAAATGAAGGTGAAAAAACATTAATTTCAACAAGATGAAGTATTAATATGTAATTATGCTATGAGTGAGAATAGGTACCAGCCAAAACTAGTCCAATTTCTTGAATGGTTCAAATCAAAGATGAAGTAGTTTGGCAACGCGGTACTGATCAATTGTTGTCATCTCAAAATGATTTCTCAAAATTATCACTAGAAGTAGCAACTTGTTTCATCCCTTGTGTTGTGAATTCTATAACTGAAGACTTAGTTGCTTCTGAATTGATGCTTTACCATGTGAAAATGATACAGCCATAATTCCAAGACAAGAAATGTCCACTGAAGTTCCAAATCTGCTTCTAGGTCAAGGACAGCTAAATTCCAAAACATGTATACAACTAAAGAATAATTGATGATCTCCTGATTAGCTTTTTTATTGACTGTGTACAATGGTTAATAATGTCTATTCTATACCTAGAGAATTATTGATCTTATGTGTAATATCTTAGTAATGAGAGAGAGAGGTATACATTTAAAAGAATTACAGGTTCCTTTAAGAGCTAATCACATGGTTTAATAATAATTTTATTAGGGTGTTCGCAGAGGTTGCTGTTTTACTTTCAATTTCGTACTCTGTGCAATGCAGAGAATAGCTCATCAATAAACCTTATTGTTAGTTGAATGTTGAGCTGGCTGGGGAGGGAGAAGAGCAATAAGGTGAAGTGGGGGAGGCAGACAAAAGTGAGAATCCTTAACACACACAGTCATTTTTCAAATGAGAAATCAATGTCCTTTGTAATGAATAATGCAGAGCAGCTGGGGCAATTCTCATGCCCCCTGGACTCATTCATCACAAGCAGTTCTGAGGGGAGGTCTCTTAGAACCCACCATTGAAGATGTGTCATAGCTGTCACCTGCAGCCGGCACCAGATACTCACACCTCGCTAAGTAGACAAGCTTCTGGGTCATTCACTGTCAAGCAACCCCCAGCTGAAGATCCACAGCAACTGAAGGCAGGGATGTCCTGAGTGGGTTTCTGAGGGGCAAGGGGGCCTGAGTTAGGGTTTGAGGGAAAGGTGAGGCTGAGTAGCTGTCTTTAGGGTGAGGAGGCCTGAGTAGGGCAGTCTGAGAAGGATGAGGTCTGACTGAGGGCGTCTGAAGGGGAAAGAGGTCAGAGGGAGAGGTCTGAGGAGAAAAGTGGTCAGAAGGAGGGGTCTGAGGGGGAAAGTGGTCTAAGTGGGGGTGGGGAAGAGCCTGAGAGGGAAGGAGACTAACTGGGAATCTGAGGGGCTTGAGAATCACTTCCTGCATTTAATAAGCATGTTTGCTTAATGTGCCTAGCACAAAATATAGTTTTACTGAGGAAGGCAAGTGCTTCTGGTAATGGCAGTGTTGGGTAATGGAAGAATTTCCTTCCTGGTCATTCACTTGGTTCAAAGCTTTTAGCTTCATGCATGGAAAATTCGGGCCAGGATTTTCCAGCCCGACTGTAGTGGCACCAACCATGGGAAATTTAGCAGCCCAGTCAGAAGGTCATTGATTTTCAATGGGACTGGACAATCCTCGAGTTGGGTGGGGCCAGAAATTCCCACCACAGGCATGGAGTCATGGTCCACATGACTATAAAAATAAAATGAGGCTGCAATGCAGTTTTGGCTACTAAAAATTGATATGGGCGCTACCTTCTTATGTGTCAAATAGAATGAGTCTCTGCAAACAATGACTAGTATTTATCTAGTGGCTTTAATGTACTAAAACATCACAAGGCATTTCACAGGAGCATAATGAAACAATATTTGACTGATTCACTGAAGGAGATATCAGGATAGATGATTGTAAGCTTGATTAAAGGGGTAGGCATTAAGGAGCATCTTAAAGGAGCATAAAGAGGTGGAGAGTTTTTCCAAGGGAATTCAGAGCTTAGAGCCGGAGCTAGAGCTACTAATATATTCTCAACAGCTACTCTCAGAAGGATTATGCAACAGGATGAGTGAGTTTGTCTGCAATGTGCTATGGATTAATTCCTGCAATTGACTTTCCCAGTGTTGATCAAGTTCAGAAAATGCAGACACTCTTAAAATCAGTGTTGAAGGTAGACAGCTCTGCTATTTACTAAAAATTATTTTTGACAACTGGGAAAGGTGAATGCTGAGGGCAGTAATAAAAACGTCTCCTTTGAGATCCTTCAGCATGCTTACTAAAATATCACTTGCCTTAGCATTCAATCTTGCATTTGAAAGATCTGCATCGAATCAAATATATTCCTCAACCGATGACAGCGAAGAAGCTGTAATAATGTGATACACTTCAAATATGACATTTTAACAATCGGGCGAGTGGTAGGATGTGCGAGTGCAGGCCCTGTGGAAAGTCTGTCAGCTGGCAATGTTACTCTGTTCAACACTGTAGCTCACTGGCTGCAGACCCTGCAGGAGAAAAGAAAGAAAGCAATGCTGATAAGAATTTGGGATACTCAGCAGATGCATCAGTACAACCAACCTCATGGATGAGAATGATCTATGAGACACAGCATGCATTGGACGGGAATTACCTGTATGCCCTTCACCTGAGGATAGAACTGTCAAGTTGCCCTCTTTCCAGCACTCAGTCTAGGCGTGGTTGATGGCGTGCCGCAATCACACCCTTATATGTCCAGCGTCACCTTCTCCACCAGGGGTTTAGAGACTGTCCCCTTTCAGTTGTCACCTCATGCCATTGACAGGAGCTCTTCACTGATGCTCCCTTCTCATTTTCACCCCCAATGTGAGGGTGACTGACAGTGATGTGACTGGACTCTTGTTCTAACAAGGTTAGGAAACACAGTGCATGGTGCTGTGTTCAAAGTTGAAGGTCTGTCACCTGGTGCCATTCACCACTCGCCTTTCCAGAACTTATGAGGTTATTGAACCACTGGTGGTACTGGACTCACTTCTTCCTGGTATTACCATGACCATTGACCTTCTCTGTCACTGTAGCTCCAGTTAATCAGAGAGGCAACTATAAACCTTAAAGCTGTCTGTGCTCCTCTGCTCCTCACAGTTGTGGCCCCATCCCAAGCAATTCCCTTTGCAGACATTTCCACAACAAGTGACAAATTTAATCATGGCTACCGCTTACCTTTTCAAAGCATTCTCTAGCTCTATGGCCCACCTCCAGGTCACTCCTAGGGTCATTGATTGGACAGTAAACCCAATTAGCTCAGATGCATTTGAAAATCACAATGTATCTGTGAAATGAAATATGGTGGGGATGGGAAGTGGAATTTGACAGGCAGATTCTGAGCCCAAAACTCAAAATCTTTCCCATCCCTATGTAGGCCCATCCACATTGGACAGGCATTAAAAATAACAGGTGGAACCCAATTCCAAGATTCCCCACTCCCATTTCTATCACTGACAATTTTGAAAGATGTGGATTATGCAGTAGCCCTGAGGTTGTTCTGTCTGTTGAATAAGTGGACACTTCAGAACCTCCCCAGTTTTGATGGATTGGGTCCAGTATTTGAGGGCAAATAGTTCAGACCAGCTCAGAGGTATTGTGATACATAGTATTGAGAACATTTAACAGGTACATTAAAAGGTGTTGCCAACCCCACATGTTATGATGAAATACTGTATGATATGCAATGATTGATGATGGAACTTTGTTTTTAAAAGATAAGTGACCATTAACTTGACTTGTGAAAATGGAAATAAATTTTCAGGTATATTAGAGTACATTTTCCAATGGATAAAGTATTCTTCTGCATCAACCAATTCAGAAGACTATATCAGTTGTCTCCAGTGTTTTAAACTTTTCATTTAACTTCAGTTCAGCCATGTGTTTCATTGCTTCAAAGTTTGAATAGTTAGTTGAGCTCTTGAATGACAGCACAGTCATCTGCATTCCTACTTCAAATTCTTTGATTGACTTTAGCTCTGGAGGTTTTCGTGTCAGTGTTGTTCAACTGTGGGATAGGGATATCTGTTTCACTATAGAGGTCCTTACTTCTATCTATCACTCGCTGCACTCTCTACTCTAGCCTCAGTGCAGGGCAAAAACAGAATTGCCAGTTGCTGTGAATATGGCCAAGAATTTTCATGCTCTTTCCAGGCTAGTGCAGGCAATACTTTCAACATTTTCAGTTTATCATCCATAGTTGTGCAAATGAGGTCACTCTATTCTCCAACCCGAGACAGCTGAATACATTTGATTCTCTCTTTCCAGAGAATAGAAGCTGGACTGACTGCAAAGTTTCACCAAGATTACAGGCTTAGCCACAGTATAGGATACAATTAACTGTACACAGGTTGTTTTGTAGGTGCTACATGTCAATCCTGAAATGTACTGCAATTGAAAATGGTTTCATTCTTTCAACCTCCAGCTGATATGTCAATATGTGAGCTGTATCAGATCAACAAGTGCCTGGCATCCTGGCAGCATTCATGATGCCTTCATTCTGCAGCACAGCACTGTGCCATGTGCATTCAAGCCATCATGACAAAGCAGGGGGTACCAATGGGGTGACAGGTTTGATGATATAGCTCATAAATCCAGAGATTGTTTGAAATCGTGCAGGCTGGCTTTGAGCTCATGCCAACCTCTTACATTTTTGTTCCCCCTTGCCAGGTGTGCAACAACTCAACAGTGCATTCAACAGTGACTGCAGATCACACACAATTAAATAAGAAAGCGGCATGAAGTTTACATACTATCTGCATCAGGAATAACGGTATGAGTTAATACTGCATTGCAATTCTCAATTTCTTTATCAGGCTCTGTCCAATTTCACGGCCAATCTACTTTGTGAGATTTTGAAAGTTGGCTAGATTTTTACTCAAGCAATTTAATACTTTATGGAGATTGGACCATATTTGCAAAGCCATAATTATGCTGAAGTGAAAAATGCTTTAAGTAGGACACTCATTCAGATACAATGAACATGCATAAATAGGATTCTTAATAGGGACTTTTGAAATGCGATTTTCATTCCACAAAGAGAATGCTTTATTAACACAAATTGAAAACTAATGGGTGAGCTAATGGTAATCCTCATAATTAAAATTTAACATAGCCCTGAATTAAAAGAAAACATGACTTTAAGAACATTATTTTAAATTAAATCAAATATGTTCTGCGATTTTACAACATACAGTCCAACAGAATTACTGCACAAAGAACAATTTTCACTGGACCATGTCACCCCCCTTATATAACAGAATGTGTCGAATGTTTAAACTTCAGCAGCTGTTTCTTTTCACCACATACTCAGAAGAAAATTCTGCACCAAATGATAAACGTTTCCTTAGCAACTGTTCCACCAGCAACCATTTTACCAGATAAATGGCCCAATTAAAAATCTCTAAAGCCACAGTCATGACAACAACTAAAAAGGAACAGCTTTTTCTTTTCATCTTTTGAGATGACAGTCAACTCATAACAACATTCATGTATTATACATCCTGCATCTGACTTCCACAGATGTGGCGACCAGTTTCAACATTCTCATATTTACTGCCCTTACGTAATGTTAAGAAATGAATAACTACAGTGACAAACAAATGAATAGCTTATTTAATACTATAATTAGTTGAATCTAAATTATTTTGCAAAACCTAAGCAGACTGGAGTATTAATCTCTCTTGAACTATGTTCATGCCCATCCTCTTACTTGTCAACTTACTTGTTCTCTCTGGTTCCATCATAAACATTACAAATAAGGTCATTTCTGATTGCTTTTAGTATTTACTGGTCTGTGTCTCCCTTCCATACCCCAACGCCACCTTATTTTCCAGATAGAACAACACTCAATTCACTTACAACTGCACTTTCAAAATCCTAACTCCCTAACCACTGCCCCTCCAAGGGCCACAATATCTTTGCAGCTATTGATTTGCTCAACTGTTTGATGCCCTAGCCTTAAAAAAGATTATTCTCTCTCACTCCAGCCATCTCCACTTCCTTAAGTCCAAGGGATGCAAAATGGAAAATTAATTCTGGATAAGTTGTTGAAGCATCCATTACCAATCTGAATGGACTATGTAAACCACAATCAGATCCTTCTTTCATCTGCTAAAATTATACATGAATTCACGGTCATTTTGGAATGTCAAGGTAAGCTCCAGCTTCTTTCCTTTATTGAAAATTTTTATTGCAAAATGTTACGAGTCTGGTTGACCATTTGAGATTTTCTAGCATTTTCTTTTTTTGGTTTCAGACCTTATATGTTTTCCATCACTATAATTGCCTATTTCCACCAACTTAACATCAATTAACTTTGCTCTTGTCTCAACTCATTGAATATGGAAATTTAAGTCTTTATTGACCCAAGACTATCTAAAACATTGCTTGCTGATGACTCACATTCTACGCTTTCTACACTTTAGGTTATTAAAAACTGTGGCGCCAATGTCATAACTCATACCAAGATCTATTCTGGTATCACCACTGATCTACAATGGCTTCTGGTCACGTACTGTCTTTATTTAAAAGATCTTATCCTTGAGATCAAATCCCAAGCCATGCCCTCTCCCACACCAAGGTATCTGTGCTGCTATTTAATTCTGGCCTCTTGTGCACTCTTGAGTACCTTGTGCACATGATGGCTCAGTGGTAAGCATTGCTGCCTCACAGCACCAGGGACCTAGGTTCAATTCCACCCTCAAGTCACAGTCTGTGTGGAATCTGCACGTTCACCCTGTGTCTGCATGGGTTTCCTCCAGATGCTCCAATTTCTTCCCACAGCCTGAAAGACATGCTGATTAAGTGCTTCGGCCATGCTAAATTTTCCCTCATTATACCCGAACAAGTGCCAGAGTATGATGACGAGGGATTTTCACAGTAATTTAACTACAGTATTATTATAAGTCTACTTGTGATATTCATTAATGAATAGTGTCCAAAGATATATAGTTTAGGGGGATTAACAGGGTAAATTTGTGGGGTTACAGACAAGCCTGGGTAAGAGTTGGTGCATATTTGATGGGCCAAATGACCTTATACGCTGCTGGGATTCTATGATAAATTCCTCCACTATAGTTGACCCCTGCCTTCAATTGCCTCAACTCTATGCTCTGGAATTCCTGCACTAAACCTCTCCTCCTCCCTACATCACTTCCCTCTCTAAGCCACTACTTAAAACCTTCCTCTTTGACAAAGCTTTCAATCTCCTCATGTGATTTGGGGTCATATTGAGTTTTATAATCCAGTTTACAAGCACATGGGGACTTTTTTATACTACTGGTGCGATATAAATAAATTCTTATTGTTATGGCATTTCAAAGGTGCTTGTTCACAGTTGAAACTTCATACTGCATCTTTAAATGTAACATAAGATATAGACATCTGATTTCCCAGCAGAACCTCACATACAATTCCTATAAATGTACTTCTTTCTTGCTTTCTGCTCTGTTTCTTTCCCTTTTCCCTGGGATCCAATTCCTGCAGCAGTTTTCACCTGAGGCTCAGTAAAATGTCTGTAATACAAATGAACCAAATTCTAATAACATTGTAAGACAACTGAGTAATACTTTGAAACAATTTGTGAATCTCCGGATATTCAATTGTAGAAAACTATTTTGTCACATAAAGTAGCATCAATTTGGTCTTCATATGGAGTCATTAAAGAAACTTCCATGAATTGAAAAAAAAGACACATTAAAGCAGGAAATGCATTCTTGATCAAATCTATTGTTATATTATTATTGTTATGAAGTTACATGTGTAAGATTAAAAATGTGATGTTTGACAAATATAAATATTGCAAAGAAATGCTAAAGAAACCAGATAGCTTTGTCTCTGTAAAAAGTAGATATCTTTCTGCTTTGAAATTTGAACTGCAGGGTGAAGGCAGCAGGCTCAGGGAGATTTGCAACATTTGTTTCGAAAGCCAGCAACAGATTTTTACATCAACAACAAAAAAGCTTTTGACTTAGACTCCTAGTTAAAATAAGCTCTCAGAGACCCAGAATGTATAAAATTCAAATGCGAGTTTGAGCATTGCTGTGAACTAGTCAGTGTGCAGGAATACTGTGAAGTTATTTTGGGTATAAAAAACCAGGACCAGTGGTTTTAACTGGCAGAACAAAGAGCAAGAGTTGGGGTAAGCTTCCCCTATTTAGTCTATTTCATCAGAAGGAGAGAGAGAGGTGAGACTTTCATATAGAATATTACCATTTAATATATTATATATATATATATATATCTCTTCTTAATATTACCATCTAAAGAGAAAGGGTTGCCAACTCACAAAGTGTTCCTGATGGGAGCATCTCAAGAAAGTTCATACAATACCAGGCGTCTGTTTGAAGTATTACTCGAGAGTGTCTGGATTTCTGTAATGATTTATTTCATTATTCCTGAATGAGTTTTGTAGTATTTGGACAGCATTCTATTGGGGGAGTTTATTCAGTTTGTTAATAGTTTTAATAAGGTTGTCACCAGTTCTTAAAATAAAGACCCAGGTTCCTGGAGCCATGATTGTTCATGATAGAGAGTGCTAGATCCTGCTTTAATTTACCAAAACCAGTACCTTCCTACTCCCTCACTCATATTTATATAAAATTATGAGATGAAGTATCCCTTTGAGTGGTTCCAAAAATCTCACTAAAGGAAGATTCACTTCCACGCTGTAACAAAATACGCTGCCTTAAAATTATCAGCAAACATTCGGTTTAATTTCTTTCTTTCCTCTATTTGTAACATGTATATCACCAGCTCTTACTCAGAAACCAGTGGAAAGGCTTAAAGAGCTAGAATCATAGAAAATCTACAGTGCAGAAAGAGGCCTTTGGCCCATCGAGTCTGCACTGACCACAATCCCACCCAGGCCCTACCCCATATTCCTCCATATTATATCCACTAATCCCTCTAACCTACACATCTCAGGACACTAAGGGGCAATTTTAGTATGGCCGAACAACCTAACCCGCACATCTTTGGAATGTGGAGGAAACCCAAGCACCTGGAGGAAACCCACGCAGACACGAGGAGGATGTGCAAACTCCACACAGACAGTGACCCGAGCCAGGAATCAAACCCAGGTTCCTGGAGCTATGAAGCACTGTGCTTCCGTGCTAATCATTGTTTCATCGTTATCAGTAGATTCTTGATTCCAGTTTTTTTTATTGAATTCCACCATCTGCCGCAATGGGATTCAAACCCGGGCCCCCAGAACATTAACCGTGTGAAAGCCATCAACAAACTAATGGCTAAAAATTCTAATTTAAACTTAATCCCATTGCAGTATGGAACCACACCTTTAATGAATGGTTTTTCATCAACGGTTGTGCTCCTGGGCCAATGTCTGATTTCACAAGTTCCTCTTTTGCCATAGAGCCTGCAACCCAAACTTATGGCAGTTCACCATTAGTGGGTGGAAAACATGGAGACCCACCTGTACAAGAAGAGAACTGGTATAACTTAGACAGAGACTCAAGAATCCAACCCCTTTAACACCAGGCCAGAAGGTTTGGATTTAGAATCATAAATGTGACAATGTTGTCATTTAATGAATGAAGCTAAACATTCCTATCTGGTCAAAGCATCCTGAGGCACTTTCAGAGGTGATAGAAAAACTCTATTCTCATTGGCATCTATGACAACACATGCCTTCAACTACCACATCATTTGGGATGAAGGTCTAAGGAGCAGCTTGTGGAATGTTAACCCACCCAGTGACCTGGTTCTGCCCATTAGATTAATGCTATGACCCAGGGTCTCCAATGCGTGTAACCTCTACATATTGTTGTGTGAATGAACTCTGGAAATGAAAGCGTATTTTCTCTAGTATACAATTATCAGGTGTACAAAAATTGTTAAAATGTGTTTTGAAGTTGAAGATATGTGTTCAGTAACCATGAAAATCCTGCCACAATCTTCATTTGTGCGATTTACAAATGGATCTCTTGCCACATTGTCTCCTCGCCTGCCTCAGAATCACTGCGCTTCTCAAAGTTTGGGTTGGGAATTAGACCATCTGGTTCAAGAGCTAGAGCAATGGAGGATAACCTTCCCAAGGGCAAGGAACTGTGATCAGTTGCTGGGAGAGAGGAATGAAACAGGAGGCCCTGTAGTGAAAGCTTATGTATTATTGTTGCAAGTAGGCTTATATTAACACTGCAATGAAGTTGCTGTGAAAATCCCATTGTTGCCACACTCCAGTGTCTGTTTGGGTACACTGTGGGAGAATTTAGCATGGCCAGTGCACCAAATCAGTATGTCTTTGGAATTATGGGAGAAAACCAGAGCACCTGGAGAAAACCCACACAGCCATGGGAAGAGCATGCAGAATCTGCACATCCAAGCCAAGAATCAAACCCTGGTGCAGAGAGGCAGCAGTGCTAAACACTGTGCCACCATGCCACCAGAGCTAATCATGTAAAAATAAATACATTGGCTGACTACGTCCCCAGTATTTTGCTGCTCATATCAGGTGAGTTAAACCAGCACTCTAGAAGAGAGTGAGGAATATGAAACCATAATTTCCAAATCTCCCAAGAAGGGCAAATATGGCTCCCTGCAAAGTAGAGGGAGGACAAAGTTAAAGTGCAAAAGCATTCACTATTGTTCCATTTCAAATTACTCCACATATTTAAGGTGGGCTAGTGACATGTGAGGCAGACAAAGCACATGCTTACATTCATTTCCATAGCTAGTTTTCTTTTCTTGAAACAAGTCACCAGCCTATAGTTTGAAAGGCACTGCTCCGCAACCAGCTGTCCAAAGCATATCAGAAGAATTTGCAAGCTGACAATAAACCTGGTTGATTACTTCTGCTGTAGCCATCAAGTCTCATATGAGACTTTTTGGTTTTGGCTTAGGTTGCATGATTTCACAATATTAACCTGGGCTTCTGGATGACTAGTCCAGTGATAGTACCACAGCACTGCTGTCTTTCCCTTCAACATACTCAAATTGCTGAAAGATGTAGCTCATCCAATTGCCATTAACCAATCAGCTTGTTATTAAATGATAGGAAGTCGATGAGGGTGAAATTGGCAGTACTGCAAAATTGCCAGTAGCAAATAGATAAGAACAAACAAGAAAATGTGTGCGGAATTTAAAATGGGTGATTCACAATTGGCTGAGTTGCTGACTAGGCTAACTGAATTGCCATATACTGTTCAATGAGTTAAACTGATTGCTTTACTAGATTAGATGGAAGAGTTGTGGCAAAGTCAAGTGGCATCTCTGAACTTAGATATCCCAGGTTCTATTCCACTCCAGGATTTCCTAATTATAGTAGGAGTGAATAAGGTAAACAGGTTGATATTCGGCCCATGAATTCTATGAGCGTTTCTTCACAAATCCCTAAGGGGAGGAGAATATGAAGATATGCTAAACTAATAGATTTTAAACAGTGAACTGCTTTTCAATTGTATCAAGTAGTTGTTACCTTTTAACAATGTTGATTTTTGAAATTGAAATCAGAATTGAAAAAAGACAATTGGTTAAATAAAACTATAATTTCTTCGATAAATTTTACAAACGGAACATATTTATCACCCTATTCAATTTGGAAATGTAATAGTAAAGTACTTGTTAAACTCTTCTTGCCATTCTTGGACTTACATCGTGCTCAAAAAAACTAATAGATTACTATTGATCATGATTAGATTGGCGTTACAGATTTTCACATTCCATAAACACTTTATTATTTATAAATTGTCGTTACACATGTCACAGATATTATTTCAGTTGAATAAAGTAAATAGCTCCTAATGCATTGCATTTCTTTTGGGAATATGTCCACCTTTATTAAGTGTGAATGAAGTGTTTTTTTAATACTGCATGACACAGATTCAAGTCTTCTGCTGTTTTATATGAGATTATTCTGAGGCTTAATTAAACTAGATAAAGCCATGGTCATAAATAATGCGATTTTAACGTTAAGATTATTTGTCATTTCTGTATTTATTTAACACTTCATCGGTTTAGTTGTTATAAAAGTGACTAATACGCCAACTTACGAAGCTTGAAATCTGGGATATGATAATTAAAATGCTCTTCAGAAAGGTCAATTTCTGCTACCACACTGATTGCTATAGTGTTTCTTAAACTAACATAAATTTAGCTCCTGGTGGTTATCATATTTAATTTTCTGCAAAATAATAAAATAATTTCTGCTTCTACCGATAAATCATGTTAAGAGACCAGCTAAGATGATATAATGCTATTGCTCAGAAGGTGGATTTTACAGTTTGCACCACCAGGTTATTTTACCAACGTTATACTCTGATAACACATATTACTGAAGTTAAAAGTGCTTTCTTTTAAGAAAGTAAGATTCCTGGGCAGTGGGGAAATATAAAACCAATTCTCCCACTGAATGATAAATGGACAATGCCATGTGCTGCTTTTTGGTCCTGCTTTGTTTCTAAGACTTATTTAAAACACATGCATACACCAAAAACTCAGCCCATGATATTGTGCCAACCCAGTAAAGCTGTCTTCAAAGCACTGAGAACCAGCTTCACATCTTAAAACTTCACACCGCCATATCAATGTAGCTGCAGTCTGGCAGCAGGCAAGGGTACATCTTCTATTCACACATATAACCATTGCAAATCTCTCAGTCATTGACAGAGGCCCTCCCCAGACTACCAACATTGTTTTACCTGCTTTTTCAAACATGGTCAACCAGGCGTAAGACAGCACCGCATGCCACGTTCCAACAGTGAAAGCACCTCTTTTCTCTGCTTTTTCTATGAGGAAGTCATTCCACAGCTTTCTCAAGTTCAATGATGAATCAATCAAAACAATCCCACCGTCCTGTCCCTCCTTCTCAACCCTGTTCTTAACTGACTTCAAGTTGTTGGGGTGAAGGGCATCAAGGGAATTGATTTTGGAAAACTTGGTGGCAGCAAAATAAATGTTTGCTTCAGCTTCATTGACTAACTAAGAATTCATGGTTAGCCTCATCTAATGGTCTATTCTTAGGAGTCGTGGAGCCAATTACTGGACACGTACAATATACATAGAGATTGACTGTGTACCATACACTGACACAGTTTACCTTTCTACCAGTGCACTAAGAGTAAATGTAGCTGAGAGTAGATAAGCAGCAACAAGATGGAAGGAGGGTAGAGTTGAATAGGCAATGCTGAAGCCTATATTTTACAAGAGTATCATGTGGATTAACTTTGTTTGGTATGTTACTGTGGTAGCTAACTTATACAGCAAAATAAAAGGATGAAAAGGTTACCACACATGAGGTTGCTTCATCAGTTTGTGGACCTTTATTAGATAAGTATTGCTTACTTACAGCCCAGGATGGAAGAAAGATAGAGAAAAAACTCTTGAATGTCACCGCTACTGTCACTACATCTCAGGTGACTAATTGAATAGAGATGCATTCGTTTATAATACCTAACAGAAACATCTTTGAATGAATCACTAAGTTATATAAATGCAATGTTGAATCCGAGACTTCAGAAGGCTTTCACTTGTAGAATTTCTATGGATGACAAATATTTGCAGAATGCCACAGAGCGTGTAAGGGCTTTCAGTTTAGGCATGGCTTCAGCTGGCTGTGCCCACTGCCACCTGTTGTGGCTGAGTTTGTCCTGCAATGACATAGATAGGGAGTGTGCAAGTGAGAGTGTTGACATTTAATGCCACTCCATCCAACATCGTGCTGAAGGTTGCCTCTGTAAAGTGCAGTGTGAGTTTCTTGACTTCCACCCCTGCAGTCATTGTAGGAGTGCTGGGGAGCCATTTATATGGAGCTTGTAGCAGTTGAGTCACTATGCGGCGGGTGAATCAGAGGGAATGTATTGCTGGAGTGGCATGAAATTCTGGGAATAAAAATTAACACCAACGAGCCATAAGATTTGGACCAAAAACACCGACATCCTGCTGTTTTTTTTTTGGTAATCTCATTTCCAGCATCCATTGGTACTTTGCTTAAGTTGTGGAAAGGATTCCAGTACCAGTATTAAAGTGGTGATTAAAAATACCAATCTTTTTGCTCTAACTTAAACATTATTACTTGTTTTTTTTGTGCTTCGAGCCATTTCTGAGGGAAAATAACAGGTTGACAGTCTTGAATCCAGTTCAGTTACTTGATATTCAGACTGGGAATTCCCACTTCCATCTATTAGTCTGCCACTCTATTGGGAGCTGCCATCAGCTAATTTCACAGACAAGCAGCAGAGTGCAAGGGGTTTTATTCTTTTTCCAATAATATTGGCAAGGCGAAACTTGAAAATCCATTGGTGTTGAAGACAAACTTCTTTGACACCCAAGCAGAACTGAGCAGATGTATTGAATCTAGGCAAAGAAAAATCATTTTGACTGGTATCAGCACTGAACGGATATGAAACTCGGCATATGAAATAAGAACCTTTCAATCCAAGGACAGCAAAATCTTAAATTTCAACTTGATGAATAATTTAAATCAAAGAACACATTTCTTTCTGTTCACAGTAATCTGCACTTCATAAAATTTCCATAATGTCTTAACACTTAAACAAATATTATCTGCATATAGAACATAAATCATAGAACAGTACAACATAGTACAGGCTCTTCGGCCCTCGATGTTGTGCCGAGCTATGTCCGAATCCAAGATCAAGCTATCACTCCCTATCATTCTGGTGTGCTCTAAGTGCCTAATTAATAACCACTTGAAAGTTCCTAAAGTGTCTGATTCCACTATCATCGCAGGCAGTACATTCCACACACCAACCACTTTCTGAGCATACTGAAGCTTGGATTCCTTGAAGGGCCTGTTGGCTCAGTTAGCTTTGTCGCTGAGACTAGTGCTCACAGTGCAGGGTTTAATCCCTAGTCCAGTTGGAGTGGTTATGGGACCTGCTTCCTTGCTCTACCCATGATGGAGATTGCAGATCTGAGAGTCAAGCGAAGGAAAACATCAACTGAAACAGATCCTTTGGATCTGTTTGTCCTTTCTATATTTCCATTTCAAAAGAATATTCAAAATTGCATCAACAGCAAACTGTGTCCTTTTCCTTCCGTAACATTTTCAGCAAAGCGCTTCAGTGTTTCAATGTCAAAGAACAAAGCACAGGAAGAGGCCCTTCTGCCCACCAAGCCTGATTCCTTTCTGAATTAAAGACCTTTTGCCTCTACATGATCCAAATCCTTCTATTCCCTGCCAATTAATGTATCTGTCAAGATGCCTCTTAAATGTTGTTATTGTATCTGCTTCTACCATCTTCTCTGACAGCGTATTCCAGGCACTTACCACATAAAAAACTTGGCTCTCACATCTCGTTTAAACCATTTTCTTTACATTGCAGGAGGTGTTATGTTGACATCAGGGCAATAGGAAACAGTAAAAAAAACAGTAAGTGTCAGGAAAACTCAACAATTCTGCCAGCATCTGTGGT
Source organism: Sphyrna mokarran (assembly GCA_024679065.1). Taxonomy (NCBI): domain Eukaryota; kingdom Metazoa; phylum Chordata; class Chondrichthyes; order Carcharhiniformes; family Carcharhinidae; genus Sphyrna; species Sphyrna mokarran. The sequence continues at coordinate 44,130,941 of JAGIQG010000015.1, forward strand.
GAAAGAAACAGAATTATAATTTTGAGTCTAATAAACCACTCCAGCTGGTCTAGGGATTAAAACCTGCGCTTTGGGCATTAATCTTCCTTGGAGCAGAATTGAACAGCATAGAAAATCTGTGCTTGGGAAGCTGTGACTGTATAATGTCTATGCAGACCAGTGAACAAACACAAAATGGTTTTCCACACCTCTGTAGGTGTGCCACAATATTTGGTTTGTCAGTGACCTGGTCTTTTGGAATTAACCGGAATGAAATTGTGTTCTGAAGTGCATGTGGAAATAATTGCATAGAAGTTAGAACTACTGCACCTCCAGTTCACCTGTTTATTAAAAGGAAGCCACATAACCAAGTTCAGACAAACCTTGGCTCTTCAGTTTCTGGCAGGCACTGGTACTGTGATACCCATGCTTGGAAACAGACCGAAACCAAATTCTTGGTTAGTGTCTATTAATGAGATTTATATCATGAAGAGGCAGCAACCACAGCCATTGACTGAAGCAGATTAAGTCTTTTTCAATAATCCACATTGGAAAGTTTCTTAGACTTGTGTTAACATGATAAACTGCTGGGGTAAATTGCTCACATATTGGTTATATTCTCAATTCCCTTGCTGTGACTTTATGTGATGTTAATATTTTAGACTTCAATGCATTTGGTGTTGATAAAGAAGCAGATTTCATATGTTTGAGATAACTGCAATTATGGAATTGTTCAAGGATCTAAACTGTATTTCCTCTTTAAGGAAGAATATACACTTATTAATGTAAACATATTTTACATAGTTTTCAAAACAAATCATTAATTGCACATCTCCCAAAGCAGTCAAAATAAGCTGTGAATTGCCCAGTGAAAATAATGGAGCCTTGTTAATTATCTGAAACTTTATTAGTGACTCTTTCCACAGACCAATATGCCCCACATCCGTAGCTTGAGCTGGCACACTGCCATTTTTTCATATCAGCATGTAGGTTTGACTGAAGCAACTCATTTATTATTTGTTGACTTTCAGTAAGCTGACTGTTTTCCAACTAAATGAGCTTCGACCTTGGGTGAAAAAGTGCAGTTATGTTAATATCTATATGACAAAGAATATAATATGAAATATTTTGGATTGCAAGCCTTACAAATAAAGTAACAGAGGGTATTCAGGAGGGGAACTGAGGAACTCAAGATAATGAGGGGAAAGCAACTTGGCACAACAGCCATCAAATTCTTACAGTTCCCCTGCGTGAAGAGAAACTTTCTATCCAAGTTCCATCATTATGTTTTCAAAAAAACTGGCAGACAGTTGATGTGTCAAACTCTGAAAAAAAAGAATGATAACACAACATTTATCCTGCTAATAATTATCAATAACAACTGGTATGATAAGGAAATTGAACTAAAATCAGATTTGCGAGATTTGGATGGATTGGAAATTGGCTACAAAATCACAAGACACAGAAGAGTGGTGCGGGTACTCCACCCAAGGCAGGCCATTGAACATATTGTCTGCTTTTCCATAATCCTGAGCCGTTTTCTGGACAGTTTTTGCCAACTGTGGGTTTTCATTGCCTTCTACCATCAGGGCAAGGAGATAGGCCACAAATCTACTTTAGCCAGACTGGGAATTGAACCCATGCTGCTGGTCTTATTTGAAAGCTCACACTAGCTTTCCAGTCAATTGAGCAATCAGTCCATGTGTAAAGTGCAGTTATTCAGATTGCAGAAAGGTGGAAAACTGTGTTCCACAAGGATCAGTATAGGAATTGCTGCTACTCACAATTTATGTTAATGATTTGGACCTAGGAATAAGAACTCAGTATCAAAAATTGCAGATGACAACAAACTGGATGAGGATAGGATTTGGGGAGGCAAGAGGATTGTATATCTGGCACTGAGGAAGAATGCAACATAATATAGTAAGTCATGACTGAACTTATAGACAATGCAGTTAAGTGGAAAGTAAATATTAACATTGTTAAATACATGAGGAAGGATGAAATGAATCCCTTATTCTACCATCCCAGCTCTGACCATAACAGGGTTTCCTTAAATTTTTAAGGATGAAGATATGAACGTAATGGGCGGAATTTTCCCACCCCATCGGTTGAGGGAATTGTAGTGGGCAGGATATGGGTTATGCAAAGGTCTGTTAATCTCAGGCGGGACTCTCTGACTTTGGGCTGAATGCAGTTTGAAAGTCTTGCCCTATGTCTTTGACCATTAAATGCTGATTATAAAGAAACCGATCTGTTAGGTGAGCATCCTACTAAGCACAAAAGGGTTAGTTTTTTTTTTAAATTGAGCTAAAAATTGATCCAAGTAAAGGTATAAAGCTAAAAAAGGTAAACTATGTCCAACATTCACAACACATGCACACACACACACTCCCTCTATCTTTTAATCTCTCACGCACATACACATACACGCATGCTGAATAACAAGTTACACAGTAGGAGCTTACTTATTGTTGATGGGGATTTTCTCCTGAGGCTGTGTATTGCTAAACTTAAACTAATCCAAAGGATCTTGAAATTCAGTGCATGGATTTTCAGACGTGACTTTATTAACCAAATGATCAAATGGGAGAATGATATAAAGTAGCCCAGGTGAGGAATATGGGCAGCCCGATATCACATGGAAATAACAATGCCTCCACAAGGGCAATTATACATTCTCAAAAAAATCACATTTCCCAACTTTAAAGTGGGCATAATCCATTAATCAATAATATAAATCAGTCAATAATCATCACTGAGATTAACTTCAGCCAATAACAATATGCATCCTGATTTCATAGGATTTCTTTTGTCATTAATTGCAGACATTACCTCTCTTCTGTTGCTCAGCGACACAGGACATTGGACAGTGAAACGGGAGAATGATTCCCATCAACTTGAACCCACGTGATACTTGTCCGACTTGGAGAAATCCCTTATGCCTGCCTTGCATCAGTGTTATTAGCTTGGAGATGTATAGCTCTACTCATCAAACTGGCATTGGGAGCCATCTCGTTCCCCACAACTGCTGATAACAGAATTACATTCAGTGGAACCACTGTCCTCTGAAATGCAGGCACTGTCTCCTACCTTACCCCATCAAGCCCTTGATGGATCTTGTTATTGGCGGATGTTTCACAAAATGTTTCCTAAAAGCAAATTACATTCATTTCATAAATTCAAAATACATGTTTTAAATGAAAAATACTTGTTAATCATATAGAGCCACCTTCCATAGCAACAGCCCTTGTCAGCATTCCCATGATGTAAGATCATGCACTCTTAAGTCAGTATTGTGTTTCTAAACCCATGGTTATGTGTGTTGTTAACCTATTCTAACCCCCCAACATCACTTAATAAACAAATTAAAATTCAGCAATAAAAAGCAAAAAAATAGAGATGACTCTGCTTTGCAGTCCTTTGCTGGTATCCACAGCTGTGGCAGGGATTTTCCGTAGTGGCTTTGCAATTTCACTGGAATTAAAACCCATGTAAACTGTAATTTCTGGAATTCTCCTAGCATCGTATTTCTCAGCAACCAGAGGTGGCTGCCATTCACCAGCAGCGAGATTCTCTGGTTTCACTGTCAGTGGGATTTTCCGTGAATGTCACCCCATGCCATGGAAGGGGATGTGCTACCTGCAGAACTGGAGAGTTCTGCTGGTGTGAACGACCGGAGAATTACCCCCAACCACTGCTTCCCCCACCACCCCACCCCCACCCCCCAGCCCCCAATTACTTCTTAAACAAAACACTTACTTTCCAAAAGGCAAAAGGTTTTTTTTGTACCTGTAGTTGCTTTCGCTTGTACATTTTCTATCTCTGGGCTGGATTTCAAACTGGAATAGAGATAAGAACTTGGATAATGTAATCCCAGGTCAGGATCATTCCCACAGTGCTGAACATTGTAACGGGCATGACAACACCATTCAGTGTTCAGATGTCATCATGTTGCTATGTAAAGAATGTGTTATGTGGGTGGGACTAAAAGTCAGAAAGCCATCCTGTTATTTAAATGTCAGGTTAAAAAGTAAATGAGGGAGGACACAATTGAGAGCAATAATCTCTTCTGAAGGCAAAAATACACCTTCGGTTTGAGAATTAAGCTATATGGAGAACCTGTTTCTTAATGAACAAGCTGTGGTTTCAAAGCTTCAGCTGAGACTAGAGTCTCAGCATTGCAGCAGTACATTAGTGACTGCAAGCAGTGCTCATTTGAATGAACAGATCATAGTCTTTGAGATTTCTTGAGTTGGAAGCCTTTCCTCTGATGTCCAGGGCTCTTCTGAGTGCTTGATGTTTTGTGTGGCCATTTCCGCAGGGCTGCAAAATCTCTGAGATAACCAAACATGGTGGTCTCCCTTGAGAAACCACAATGAGAAGATAAGATGGCATAACAGTATTGTCACTGTGGTATTACAGTTGAAACATGCAACCCTGGTAGTGCAGAAGAAGGCCATTTGGCCCATCAAGTCTGCACCAATTCTGCTGAGGAGCATCTTACCTAACCCAGGCCCATTCCATCCTATCCCTGCATTTATCACCTAATCTGTACAACTTGGATGTGGGAAGAAACCAGAGCACCTGGAGGAAATCCATGCAGACATGGGGAGAACATACAAACTCCACATGGACAATCACCCAAGGCTCGAATTGAACCTGGGTTCCTGGTGTTGTGAAGCAGCAGAGTTAACCACTGCACCATCATGCCACCTATGTTCACCAGGGTTAATGACTTGCTTTGAATTTATTCAAATCTGGAATTAAAATTCAGGAGAAGTTACAGGCTTTCGAGTAACTACAGCATCATTCTGCGACATGTTCACAAAGGGGGATCTCATTCAACTCCACTGGGAGCCATCCGATGTCTGTCACTTTGAATATCACCTGTGGTTCTGAACCTCTTTGCAGCAGGTTCTTTCCAGGCAGCCTGTGGAGACTGCAGTGGCATCACACAGTGCTGTGTAGCACTGCATAAAGGTCTTCAAGATACTATGTTCAAAAAGGCAGGGAATTACATCTCTTTCACACTGGAGTCAATCTAATAGAGCCTGAGGATTTGCAGGTTTCCTCGGAGTACATGTCACATAAAGGCTCCTACCGGACATCCTATATCTTCATCAACTGCAAGGCTTCTACTCACTGAATGTGCAATAGTTGTGCATCCATCTTTAGCAACTCATGCAGGTATGCACCAGGTACTTGGGCAGCAGTCACAACCCCAACATCCTTTGGAACTCACCAGTTCCAGACATTTTCAGTGGCCCCATTCTTGAAGAGATGGCCAATATTGCGGTCTGTAATTGCCTCCATTTCAGACAGCATTTAAGAGTCAACCACATTGCTATGGGTCTGGAGTTACACGTAGGCCCACCAGGTAAGGAGAACAGTTTTTTTTCCCTAACGGATGCAGTGAACCAGATGAGTTTTTATAACAATTAACCAATGATTTCATGGTGATCATTAGACCGTTAATTCCAATTTTTTTAATTTAAATTCAAATTTTGCCATTTGTTATGGTGGGATTCAGACCCAGGTTCCCAGAGCATTACTCTGGGTCTCTGGGTTACTAGTCTAGTGACATTACCACTATGCCTCCGGCTCCCTTTCAGTCTTCAGTCACTATTAGAATAATCAAGTACTGCACCAGTTTGGACGCTATGCACGTGCATCATATGCTCATCTTGTAAATCACCTGCCCTATAACCAGATCATTATATTGTAGAGTCTGGGACAAGCTATGTCCTTGTAGAATTACACTGCTTTTGAGGAGCAGCAAAACTTAATAAAAAATGAGATTGATACAGTTGTGAGAAATTATGCTCAAAATATCAAGATGTTGAATCAGTTAGGTGAAGATAAGAGATGGCAAAGGAAAGAGGTTACTGGTGGGAGTAGTTTATAGACTTCCTAACAATAGCTACAAATCAGTCAGAATACAAATCAAGAAATAATGGGTTTGTAAGAAAGATACTGCAGTAACCGTGGGCAATATTGATCCTCATATAGCTTGGATGATTGAATTGGCAAAAGTACCTTTGAGAATGAGTTCAGAGAGTATATTTGGGACAGGTTCTTAAAATAATGCATCCTGAAACTGACCAAGAAATGGGCTAATTTTAGAGTTGATAATTTGACAATGTGAAATGAAATAGGGTTAGAACATAGAACATAGAACATTACAGCACAGAACAGGCCCTTCGGCCTTCGATGTTGCGCCGACCAATATAAAAAGCAATGCCCCTCCAAACTAAACCATTCCCTTCTCCTCCATATACTTATCAACTAACCTCTTAAATGCCACCAAACTTGGCACATCTACAACTGCTGCATGCAGGGCATTCCACTCCCGAACCACCCTTGGGTAAAGAACCTACCTCTGATATCCGTCCTATAACTATCACCCCTAATTTAAAGCTGTGTCCCCTCGTGCTAGCTTTCTCCATCCTAGGAAAAAGGCTATCACTATCCACCCTATCTAAACCTCTAATCATCTTATATGTTTTGATTAGGTTTCCTCTTAGCCACCTCCTTTCTAACGAAAACAACCTCAAATCCTTCAGCCTCTCTTCATAAGACCTGCCCTCCATACCAGGCAACATCCTGGTAAACCTCCTCTGTACCCTCTCCAATGCCTCCACATCTTTCTTATAATGTGGGGACCAGAACTGCACACAATACTCCAAGTGCGGCCGCACTAGAGTTTTGTACAGTTGCAACATGACGTTGCGGCTCCGAAATTCAATCCCTCTACCAATAAAAGCCAAGACTCCATATGCCTTCTTAACAACCTTCTCGACCTGACTGCCTACTTTCAGGGATCTATGCACATACACACCAAGATCCCTCTGTTCATCTAGACTACTAAGAATCCTACCATTTGCCCTATACTCTACACATTTATTATTTCTGCCATAGTGCATTACCTCACACTTTTCCACATTAAACTCCATTTGCCACCTCTCGGCCCAGCTCTGCAACTTGTCCAAGTCTCTCTGCAAACTATAACACCCCTCTTCACTATCTAACAATTAATGATCTCATAGTAAAAGAGGCAAGAAAATCCTTAACATATTTGAATTTCACATTTGGATTGAGGGTGAGAAACTTGGGTCTGAGGTTAGTGTCTTAAAGTTATACAGGTGTACAGAAGTATGATAACAGAGTTGGCTACCATGAGCTGGAAACACAAACAAAAGTAGTTAAGGAGTGTGGACATTTAAGGAAATATTTTGTAACTCTCAACAAAGGTATATTCCATTGAGAAACAAACACTCTATGAGAAGGGTGCATCATCTATGGCTAACTAAGGAAAACGAGGATAGTAGCTAGTAAAAGACCAGAATATTGGGGAAATTCCCCAACAAAGAATGACTACACAAAAAGAGGAGACAATAGAAGAAGAAAGTAAAATATAATACATATAAAATACAAAAAGTAGCATATTCTACAAATGCATAAAAAAGAAGAGAATAGTTAAAATAAAAGTTAGATCTTTCGATGGTGAGCTTGAGGAATTAATAATGGGAAACAGGAAATGGCAGAAAATTTGATGAAGAATTTATATCTGTATTTACAGTAGAGGTTTACAAAAAATATTCAAAGACTAGTTGGCAAAAAGGGAGAAAGGAACTTTGAACAAACAATCATGAACTCCAGAGAAAGAGTATGAGGAAAATTAATGGGCTGACAGGTCCTCTGGACATGATAGCCCGCATTCTTCACTCTTAAAAAACGTGGCTGCTGACTTTCAGGATTTATTAATCTATCAAAGGAAATCGTGGAAAATTTCTGAGATTCTGCAAAGGTTCAGAGGATTGGAAAATCACAAATGCAACATTACTTTCAAGAATAGAGGGATACAGAAAATAGAAAACAATAGGCCAGTTAGTCTAATTCTGTCATTTAGAAAATGCTAGAATCCATTATTAGAAAATCACAATGCAATCAGGCAAGGTGGACATGATTTTGTGAAAGGGAAATTGACAAATCTTTTCTCATTCTTACAAATATCTCATTGTCTGATAAGAATATGAATTGTATCAATAAGTACCAACCCGCATCCAATTTGGAAATTCCTGACTTTGGTGAGTAGATTTCTTGCTGGCATCCAAATATGTACCCATTAAATCTAGAAATGGGAGTTTGATGGTTTTCTTGGAAATCAACAGCACTAACCATCCATTTGCTTCCAAACCATGCATTCTTAGGAGTTAAAATTCCCTGTCAGCTCTGTTACACTTGTCACAAATCCTTGTGCAAATGTTTTTCATCAGTAAATATGATCATTTTACAATCAATTCTGGTAAATTGTTCAATTATGTAGATTAGAAACATAGGACTTCAATTACTGATCTCTTCAGAATTCTACTTAATTTTGCCCTCTGTTCTGACATGATCCATGAGTACTTTCCATCATCCAATTTTTAAATCAATTCTAGTGCCAAGACCTTGAATTCCAAGTGTTTCATTTATTTAGCAATTTTTCAGGTGGAACTTTATCAAAAGCATGCTGTGAGATTTGATAAACTGCATTGGAGGAAAAGCCTCTGTTTATCATATCTTAATTACTTCAAGGTAGTAAATGAAGTTGAGCTGACAAGATGTGCCATTTCCAAATGCACAAGTGGTATATTTCTTAAGTTAATACAATATTCCTCCAGTCTGCACCTTAGATTGTCTTAGTTAGCTTTCCATTAGTTTGATGCTGACAGGATTGAAGTTCATTCAGACATCTTTGTTGTCCTTTTAACAGATAAATATTGGGATGGAATTCTTCAGCCTCACCGGTCTAAAAGCTGGACTTTCCCGCTCGACTGCTAATGGGGTTTCACATTATCTGCAATCCGCCCGCTAAAATTCCAGTGGCGGGTGGGATGGAAGAATTCAGTGCTTCAATGTGAAGCGCCATGGGATGTTTTGAAATAGATAAAGCTGCTATATAAATTCAATGTCTTTTAGGTTTGCCTCATCTTTTTTTTTAAATCCTTTGTGGGACATGGGTGTCGCTGGCTGGCCAGCATTTATTGCTCAATAAGAAGTCTCACAACATCAGGTTAAAGTCCAACAGGTTTATTTGGCAGCACCAGCTTTTGAAGCCTTGAGCTCCTTCATCAGGATTTGTGTTCACAAACAGGGGGTCTCCACATCAGCATTCATTGCACATCCCAAGTTGCCTTTGAAAAATGGTGGTTAGTTGCCTTCTTGAAAGGCTGCAGTACATGTGCTGTGGGTTGACCCACAAAGTCATTAGGGAGGGAATTTCAGGATTTTGACCCAGTGACTGTGAAGGAATGGCAACGTGTTTCCAAGTCAGGATGGTGAGTAGCTATGAGGGGTATGCACAGGTTGTGGTGTTCCATGTATTTGCAGCTCTTGTCCTTGTACATGGAAGTGGTTTTGGGTTTGGAAGATGCTGTCTAAGAATCTTTGGAGAATTTCTGCAATATGTCTTGTAGATAGTACACACTGCTGCTACTGAGCACTGGTGGAAGAAGGAATGGATGTTTGTGGATGTGCTGCCAATCAAGTGGACTGCTTTGCCCTGGATGGTGTCAAGCTTCTTGAGTTTGTTGGAGCTGCATCCACCTAAGCAAGCAGGGAGTATTCCATCATGCCTCTGTCTCATGCTTTGTAGATGGTGGATAGGCTTTGGGGAATCAGGAAGTGAGTTACAGTATTCCTAGCCTCTGACCTGCTATTGTAGGCACTGTGTTTATGTGGTGAGTCCAGTTGAGCTTCTGGTCAATGGTAACTCCAAAGATGTTGACATTTCTGCAGAGCACATTCATGTCCAGAGGCTCCTGCACAATTGGGAGTCACATAATTAACTTAAGGCCTATATTTTATAGAAAATTTAAACCAATTGTGTTTCTGCTGACTCATAATTAACATGAAACAATGCAAGTTCTATTGTCCCATTGTCACATTTCTCGTCTTAATATTTTCACTATCTCATATCTTCTATTTAGTGTTATTTTTGCCCAGTTATTTCCCTACTCTTACCAAAGAGTATTCTGTTTTAATCACATTCTCATATAAATAGGGTATAACTATGTATCTTCTTATGTCTTTCCTGTCCACTGTGAACCTGAGATATCAGGCAAGACTCTCCGGCCTCCCATTCAGGTATTTCCTGCCAGTGAGAAGTGGCACATTGCAACCAGAGATTCCCCATTGATGTCCTCCCATGCCAGCGGGAAACCGATTTAAAATGGAGACTGCATAGGCTTGATGAGGAAATTGTTGGTTTATGGAAATATAGAAGTTTGGGGAAATTCCAGTTCATGTACAGCAGCCACGTCATCTCAGAAGGAAAAAAAAACCTCTTGTACACAACAAAACATTAATAAAATACAAAAAATGCTGCCCGCGGGAGCAGGGAATCCCACCAGCATGAACAGCTGGGGAATTCCGACCATCATATTCTTCCGAAAGATTGGAAGTGATTTCTCTAATCTTGAGCATGCAAATGTTGTATTGCTTGTTACTCCCACAAATTCTACTCCTGATTGACTGACAAAGCTTTACTTTCATAAGAAGTTGGAAGGCACAATTAAGACAGTGACCAGGCAATGACCGACAATTCTAATAAGTTCTCCAGTACTTCCCCTTGCCACATTTCATGAAGTATCATTAACAAACTTAAGATTTCGTTGTGATTTACAATGATTCCTTATGGATGACTGATCAGTTTGCATGTAGCCTTGGTTTTTCGAAAGCATCAAGCTAATATTGCTCAATGATATGATTGGTAATTGTGTGATTGGTCACATGACATACTGTTGCATCCCCAGAGGCATTTGCAAATGTTTATCTTTTTGTTGGACCTCATTCAGGCAACACTTTGTAAATAAAGCTGCATTGGTTTGTTTATGTAACCCATGGTGTGTCACCTCAGAAATCCCTTTTTCCTATCGTCGAATCGGTCAGAAACAATTATATGTACACCACGCACAAGCGGCAGAATTGTGCCATGCCAGCCATCACGGGAATTGTAGTGGGCGGGAAATGGACTATGCAAAAGTCTGTTGCCCTTCGGTGGGATTTTCCAGCCTTGGGGCGAGCATGGCTGGAAAATGCCACCAAAGTTCTTCAAATAGACTTTAAACCCCTACTTGCATAAGCAAAAGGATTTGGACTCCTTTCCATGCCTATAAAAGGCAGCACATTCTACCTTGTAGTGAATGCATGCTTCCCATTCACCACTTTGGAAGCTTAGGCACCTGTTTGGAGCCTGAAAGATAACTGCAGTACTGTCTAAGTCTCAGTTCAATACAATATGAAAGGAGTGCTGCAGTGCCAGGAGTCAAAATTTTCAGATGGGATGGTACATTAAGATATCCATCTGCATCTTTAGTTTGATCTGGAAAAAAAAAACAGACTTTTTGAAAAAAAAACAGGATTCTGTCCTTGTGACCTGCCCAACATCATTTTCGTCAACGCATGCCACAATAACGGTTATTAGCTCATTAATCTCATTACTGATTGTGGGCCTTGCAAATCGATTGCCTTATTTGTTTGCATAATGAGAGTGACACTTCAAAAGTAAAGTTTTGGCAAGGAAGTAATTTATCTTCTTTATTTTTGTCTCTCCACAGCTCTACCTATTCTGTTTTATTGTACATCACTGCATATCAGTATAGAGTTACATATTTCTTCATTAACTATTTATAGAATTAATTAACAGCATATATTGTGTACATTTTTCAAGAACTATTCAATCTCTCATTATTGTATAATGAATGTCAGAAGCAGGTGAGACAATCTGATTTATTTATTGATGTGCAAACAGATCACATTGATTACTTATTCATATGACTACAGAATTTTGCACACATAGATTTATTCAGTTATTTATGCAAAAACAGAAAATGAAGGACACAAATGTATTTATTTTGTTATTTGGGATGGATGAGGAGCACATCATTTATTCATGGACTCAATTTCTATTATCTGTGGACAACGGCAAGGAAGATTCAATATATAATTTCAATTATAATTCAAGCATTATTGCTCAGTTATCCCTTTTGAATGCCACTACTTTCTTTAAAATCTTTTATGTGACTTCTGATTCACATTTTAATGTATGAATCTTCAGCACAACTTTATTTTACTTTTCGCAGTGACCCTCTGGAATATGGGGCACGATTCTCCTGTTTGCATTCAAAGTTCTCCTGTCAGTGGGAAAACTGGAGTGCTTTCTATTGGCATTTGCAAAGCCTGTCAAGTCGGATTCATCCGCCTTTATGATATGCACAATGCAAAACATGCTGGCCGGCATGGCTTTCCAGAAGTCACAATTTTAAAAGGGAACACTGATGCCAGCATTCAGAGACAGGCCACCCTCCCCTCCCACTCTGGACATGGTGACACCCCATTGTCAAGGGGATCATTCCTGACCCCTCAGCATAGAGGGACATTCTCCTCCTTACCATTGAAAGAATGGTGCCTACGTTTGTTCTGAAGCACAATGTTTATAAACATTCTGCCTTTGATTGACAGGTCAGATCAGTTACATATTAGCCAAGAGGTTTAATTTCCTTTCATCTAACATTAATGTTTAGAAAGCATTTCAGATGTATTCAGCCGTGAAGGAAAAGAAAACAATGCTCCAGACTGGTAGGTAATTGATCCAAATTGCCAAAGGTTAGTTAAAGGTAATGGAGCATGAAATTGAATGAACATGAAGCTTTTCAAGGCTTTTCAGCTTTCCAGAAAGGCTCAGAGAACTGAAAAAAATGCAGAGTTTGAAGAATGGGGCTGAATGAGTTGGTCTGGGAGAATGAAAAGGTCCATGAGGCTTACTGGATTGTGTCTACAATGAACCATCTGATCTGCTGTGTATCTGTCAATCAGAACAGATCAAATTGCCAAGCTGCTCATTCAGGCTACAAAAGGGAATCCTACTGAAATTGACATTTCCTATCAGTTTGAGGACTTCAAAGGGATTTTATCACACTTAAGGCTTCTGAGTGAGAGAAAGGGCAATGCCTTCTTCAGAATGGAGTTCTGCTGTGATTTTGAATGCTTCTAAGTGTCCATAAGATATGGATAATAAAGTGATCAAGCTTTTCAAGGTTTTCACAATGCACAGACAAGAATGGATACTCTGTTCTCTCCTCATTTTTCCAATGGCAGTGGTTGTTGTTTGTGCCAGAAGGGAGATTTTGATGTCCCAGAACAGCAAGAGGTGGGTGCGGAAAGTCACCAAAAAGGCCTATGCAGAGAGTGCCTCGTAAGTCAATAAGCATGACGTGATGCACTGAACTTGTCTTCAGTGCTGCAAAAGGTTCTGTGATTGGTAAGAATGATTACAGAGATCACATGGAACTGTTTAAAGAGGTATAGTCTGATGGCCATTCCTTACAACCTTTCCCACTCAGGTTGAGGACAACAGCCAAGGTCAGCAACGCTACCAGAACTGTAGAATCAGTGCGCTGCCCATGTGGGGTGAGGAGGAGGTTGCTGGGTAGCACCAAGATTCAGCAACTTTAGCACATACAAAAGTAAGTTCAAGGTATCTGGCACATAAGAGGGGCTTGTCATAAATGATATAGTTTGAGTTGACTATTTTTAAAATTCCTCTACAGTGTGGCCCAGAATGTATTCTCATTTTGGTGCGTTGGAAATGCATAAAGATTGATTTTGCTTTATTGGACTGAGTTGGCTTGATTGTTGTGCAGCACAGGCTTGGAACTGTATTGCATTTTATGTAGCTGGAATTTAGTGTGGTCCTGCATATTACAGTTGTTTAGCAAGGAGACATACTATTGGCATAAGGTGGCATCAGTCCCTTGGAAGCCTGGCTGAAGAATCATAAGATCAAGCTATCCCAATGTCCCTCCCTCGCTGAAGATTGTCCATGTGCTCACCACATACTTCTCTGGGCTCCTCCTTAGGACTCTGGAGAGGCAAAGCTTCCTGCAACACTAGGCTTCAGGCATTTGGGGATAGTTGGAACATTTCCTGTAAACTCTAGCCACATTTTTATTGGCATCCTTTGCAATCCTTACCTCCCTGCTGGTCCTGCACCAACTAAGCTGTGCCTCTCTTCACAAAAGTCTCTCCCTGGGATGCCGTCTATGCTTATCTGGTTTCCTCTTCTTCCTGCCCCTCTCTTCCTCTTCAGGGGAGGTCCCACCAGCTGAGTATACTATCCCTATTAGATGTGATGCACAAGACCCTGTGCCTTGCACTGTCCTCAGATGAAGCTGCCAGGGAAGATGAAATCCTCCAATACAGTTAGTCAAGCTTAAAAAACTACAAAAGTTAAAAGAAATCTGGTAGAACCCTATGATGGCAGCAAACTCTGAAAGAAACTGTAAATGCTTGTGTTTTCTTTTAACCTATCCTTGTATGGCAATTTGTTGGCAAGATGCTGCCCACCCCCTCTTCCCTACTCATTTTGCCCATGCAATAAGCCATATAAAATCCTGGTCAATAAGCTTTTCGTTGGTCTAAATTGGCTTTTCAATTGTTGGTGGGCATGGCTCTGTCTCATGCATGTGCCCGCCGATCTCAATATTGCATGCCAGGATACCTGTCCAAGTCACTTCATATAATTTCATGTGTGTTCTGACTGAGCACATGCCTGACCTCAGAGTGTAAAATTCAGGCCATATTAAGAGCCATTCCTAACTCTGCTTCCAAATATAGCATGGGATTTTTCACTCCTGAAAGCAAGAAGGTATCATTGCAGGCAGGATGGGAACATTTCACAGGCCATTAAAAGTTGAAATTTGTTGGCTAGTGGTATTGGCATCCTCCACAGTCCCTACCACCTTGACTTCCCTGCTGGTCCTGCACCAACTAAACTTGTGCCTCTCTTCGCAAAGGCCTCTCCTTTTGATGCTGTCCATACCTACATAGTTTCCTCTCCCTCCTGCCACCTTCTTCCTCTTCAGAGGAGGAGGGAGAGGAAGCATGGACAGCATCTGAAGCAGAGACCTTTTGCAGAGAATAGTGCTAAAGGAGGCTTCGTCGCTCCAAGGATCTGAGGAAGAGCCTAGAGAGGCATATGGTGAGCATGTGAGGAACCTTGATCTTACGATTCTTCAATTAGGCCTCCATTGCTACCTAAGCCAATGACACTGTCTCCTTGCAGAACAATTGTGAAATGCAGGACCAGCCCAAGTGCATTTCACCCCTGACAACGTCCACCCCAACGACACCCACCACTGGCAAGAGCAGAAAGTCCTAGTCATAGTTATAGTGTGAAATGAATGGAGGGAATAGAATACTTAAGGTGCATTCAGGTAAACTCTTCTGGCCAGTATGTAGCAAGTTCAACAAGAGAGTGTACAGTCCTGAATTAAGTTTTAGAAAATGAATTTGAGCCAGTGGAAGGAATGATAATGGGAGACCATTTAGATGCTTGTCATCATAATTGTGTTAAAATTAACTCAATTATGTAAAAAGAAGGATTTAAAGTTTTAAACTGGGGCAAGGCTAATTTTACCAAGCTGATGAGTGATTTACCAAAAGTGGATAAGAGATAGCTACTTGAAGATAATCATTGTTGGAGCAATGAGTGATACCTTTTGAACACATTAATAAAAGGTTAAATATACTGGTGCCACACCAGTATATGCCAGGCATTCACTGTAGAGGATAAACCTTTCTTCAAGATAGCCACCAGCCTTATCTCTATGACCCTTTGCCATATGTGACTTTGCCTCAGTGCTATATGCTGCCTGATGCACTTCCACAGTGCATCACCACAATTTGCCCATCAGTGCTGATAACTCATCAGCTACCACTGATAGGCAGATTGCTGATGGCAATATAATTCACTTCCAAAAATATTGCTTGGAGGTTGGCAACACACTGGGTAGACTGGGTAGAAGACTTGACACTCATATTTCAAAAATTCTCTGTTCCACCTCCAAAACTTCCCTTCAGCAGCTGATAAGACTGCATCCAGTGCCTTCCACACCTCACATTCCCAAACAGCACATCCAGTTGAAAAGAGGAGCAACTTTTACCAATGTGGAACTCATTCCACCATTGACCTCTCATTTCTTCTCAACTTCAAACCCCTCTAACTTGCATGCTCAAATACTGAAGTTGAGACTGGATGGTGTGTCCGGGGACGCTGCTACTGATTGGACAGGAAGTAAAATTATCATCAAAAATGCCACTGGCAGCTACGTTATACTTACTTTGAGCTTTCCTGTGTGCTTCAGATGCTTCTACCATCTTATGAGACCAGAATTGGGGCTATTGTCTCAATTTGTAAATTATTGTGGTTTCCGATGTAGGCCAGTCAGGAATTAATATTTGCGTAAAACACATTTTTAGTTGGTTGTGAAAAGATCAGACCAGCTGTTGGCTGAAGACTAAAACCAAATCCTTTCTTTGTGTTTACCTTTTGGCTGTGCAAATGTTTCTTTTAAATGTTTAAACTATTCCAACAACAAGAGGAAAAGGTTTTTTTTGAAAATTCCTGTGACCTGATGCACTGGTAGTGAGAGCAACAATAATCATATTTCATCTGTATTTAATGTCATCCATCCGTGTTGTAAAATTATAATGGGCAAGGTTTCTTGACTTGGCATCATCTCACCTCGTAATTATTAGTTGAAGTTGCTATTAATGACAGTAAAATTAAGGATTACCAGTAAAACTGGTAAATTTATGATGAACAATTGTGCTATTGTTAAGATCGTGAACATACAATAAAACATTTATTTCCAGACCTAGAGCCTCGTCAAAATATGTTGGAAATACCATTCATTTGAGTTTAATAAAGTGTATTCTTATATCTTTTTGGTGCTGTATTAAAGCACACGTCATGAACCGATTCAGTATTGAGCTGTATTAAGATATTATTAAGTGCCTGAATATAGAATAATTAGATCGTAAAGACTAGATCTTATTTTGAATTATTAAAATGCACTCGCCGTAACCATTAACAAGTGAGCCATATGCTACTTGCCTGATAAACTGGCATTGTTGTCGATGTGCCACTCCTTTTCAAACCTGGACTAGTTGTCCGCAATGTTTCAATGAATACAAGTGGGTTGATGCAGTGATGTTCTATGCCATATTGCCAACATCTAACACCATGTAGAAATGCTGGGTTCCAACGATTGGCAAGCAAGTACTTAGGAACAATAATAGTTTATTAAGTACTGTAAGCAGCTTTCATATACTTCTATTCTGCCTGCACTCTGGTGAAAACTCCCGAGTTTCTGACATATGACTCCTTAAAAAGCCACATTATCATGTCATCACATGACCACTCAGTCTACAATGCTGAGCTGTCTTCTTGGACTGCTGTCATCCATGTGGTACAGATTCAACCAGAGCATTGTTATGGATTACTGACTCTCAACAAGTTGGACAAGTTGCAGAGCTGGGCCGAGAGGTGGCAAATGGAGTTTAATGTGGAAAAGTGTGAGGTAATGCACTATGGCAGAAATAATAAATGTGTAGAGTATAGGCAAATGGTAGGATTCTTAGTAGTCTAGATGAACAGAGGGATCTTGGTGTGTATGTGCATAGATCCTGAAAGTAGGCAGTCAGGTCGAGAAGGTTGTTAGGAAGGCATATGGAGTCTTGGCTTTTATTGGTAGAGGGATTGAATTTCGGAGCCGCAACGTCATGTTGCAACTGTACAAAACTCTAGTGCGGACGCACTTGGAGTATTGTGTGCAGTTCTGGTCCCACATTATAAGAAAGATGTGGAGGCATTGGAGAGGGTACAGAGGAGGTTTACCAGGATGTTGCCTGGTATTAAGGGCATGTCTTATGAGGAGAGGCTGAGGGATTGAGGTTGTTTTCGTTAGAAAGGAGGAGGCTAAGAGGGGACCTGATCGAAACATATAAGATGATTAGAGGTTTAGATAGGGTGGACAGTGATAGCCTTTTTCCTAGGATGGAAAAAGCTAGCACGAGGGGACACAGCTTTAAATTAAGGGGTGATAGTTATAGGACGGATATCAGAGGCAGGTTCTTTACCCAAAGGGTGGTTCGGGAGTGGAATGCCCTGCCTGCAGCGGTTGTAGATGCGCCAAGTTTGGTGGCGTTTAAGAGGTTAGTTGATAAGTATATGGAAGAGAAGGGAATGGTTTAGTTTGGAGGGGCATTGCTTTTTATATTGGTCGGCGCAACATCGAAGGCCGAAGGGCCTGTTCTGTGCTGTAATGTTCTATGTTCTATGTAACATTGAAGGAATGTGCTGTATTTCCAATTTAGTATACTGAGTGGTTCGATAGGGACTTCCAGATATTGGTGTTCCCATGTATCTGCTACCCTTGTCCTTCTAAATGATGCTGGTGAATGGTTTGGATGGTGCAATCCAAGGCACCATGGTGAGTTCTTGCAATGCATCCTGTAGATAGTACAAATTGCTGCCATTGTGTGTTGGCGGTGGAGGAGTGAACGTTTATGGAAGGGGAAGCCAATCAAGTGGGCTATTTTGTGCTAGATGGTATGAAGCTTCTTAAGTAGTTTGGAGCTGCATTTATGCAGGCAAGTGGGGAATATTTTGTGGCATTTGTGAGGAAGCAGAAGTAGTTTTAATTATGTTTGTAAGATTTGGCTTTAAGTAAGTTTAGTTTTGTGTTTCTGTATAAGAAAGGCTTAATTCCAATGAGACCATAGCGTGATAACACCTGAAGGAATTTTAAGAAAAATCCACAGAATTACATTGGGTGGTGCCTGTCACTTGGTTTTAGAGTGGAGTGTGTCTGTGTGACCACAATTGGCCAGTTGTATAATACTGTGTATTTCCTGAGAATCATATAGTGTACGATATATTCTGTAACTTATGTCACCCTTAAAAATCTGTGTAATGCGGGAGGATAAAGGTGGGGTGTAAGAATATTTTATTACAGCAAATTTTTTCATGTTTAATGAATTTTTATTATTTTGTTAAAAGTCAGACAGCAGTGTCTCTGTTGATGACATCTCTAAAAAAAGGATAAAGGGCCTGATTTTACCATCAAGTTGCATCCGTTTTCAGCTGCAAAAATTCAGTAAAGTTGGGCATGAGGCGAGCAGCTTGATCCATGACTGCCGCTGCCCCAGGGGCCAAAAATGGCCGCCATCGAGACTGCGCCCGAAACAGGTGTGACATCAATTTGAATGCATCTGCATACATTTAAGAAGGAGGTAGGTCTGATGGCTTTCTGGTGGGGCGGAGAGAGGTGGAGTCAGATGGCTTTCTGGTGGGAGGGAGGGAGGCGGGTCAGATGACTCTTCTGGGGATATAGGGGGGCATGGGGCAGGGGCAGTGAGTGGGGCAGGGATGTCCACTGCCACTGTGTGCATGATAGGTGGGGATGAAGGTAGTGTCTGCTGCTACTCTGCAGGTGATTGGTGGGAGGGGAAAGGGGATCCGCTGCCATTCTGTGTGTGATTGGAGGGGAAAGGGGGGGCAGGGGCCTTCAGTAGCTCTGCGTAAGGGGGGGGATGGGGGAATAAGGAGTTGATTAATGTTTTTGGGGTGGGGCAATGTCTATGGGGGCTGGGGAAGGCACTATCCAGCAGGGGAGCGATGTGGCAGGGGAATGTTTTCCTATTTTTTTAGTGCGCATGCGCTGTTGAAGGCTCCAATCAGATCTGCACCTTTTTGAGCACGTTAAGCCCTACCCACAGCCTTCTGAAGTACAGTTCGGAATTGCTGATATTTTTTCAGGCAGAGTGTATATGGGGCTGCCTGAGAACAAGTCTAAACATTGAATCTGAAACACTCCCAGATTCAAGTTCGCCCAACACTTAGAATTAAAATGGTAAAATAAGGTCCAGAGTTGTGACCTATTGAGCCAGGATTCCATTCTGGGGATCTACTGCCCATAATCAGCTGGGATTGTAATATACTCCTTTCTTGTGTGTTGCAAGTAGACAGGTTCTGGGGAGTCAAGAGGTAACTTACCACAGGATTCCTAGCCTCCGACGTGGTCTGAATATTGAACTTTGAACTTGTCTGTACTTGAACAGCTTGTCTAGGGATGTAAGTTCTCAATATTGTCAGACTATATTCAGGACCTATTGTCTTTACAGTATCCTGTGCTCTCAGCTGTTTCTTGATATCATATAGAAGAATTAAATTGGCTGAGGGCTGGGCATCAGTGATGCTAGGGCCCTCCAGAGGAAAGTTTCACAAACCAGGTTAAAATCCAACAGGTTTATCTGATAGTAAATGCCACATGTTTTCGGAATGCTGTTCCTTTGTCAGTTGAGTGGAGAGTTCTGATCAGAAACAGGACATACAAATGCACACACAGTTTACAGAATAATGTTTGTAAAAATGTGATGTTTGTATCGATATGCGCAATCTTCTTGGAGATTCTTTCCCACTTGGAGCCGACAGTTTGCAGTGTTGATGATAGTCATGATGGGGAGGTACCGTCTCCGCATGTGAAGTGGCATCTCCACATTCGAGTTCCATTGACACTGCAAACTACCGGTTCCAAGTGAAGAGGATCTCCAAGAAGATTGCGCATATCGACACAGACATCAAGTTTTTACAATGGCATCTCCACATCATGACCTCCAGAGGAGACAGAGATGGTTCATCCATTCAACACTTCTGGCTGAAGATTATTGCGTATGACTCAGCTTTATCATTTGCACTGATATCATTTGCACATTATCGAGGATGGGGTATTTGTGGAACCTCCTTCTCCAGTGAGTTGTTTAATTGTCTACCACCATTCACAACTGGATGTGGCAGAACCACAGAGCTTAGATTTGATCCATTAGTGATGTAATCACTCAGCTTTGTTTGTAGCTTACTGATATGCTGTCTGGCACACAAGTAGTCCCATGTTATCGCTTCACCAGGTTGATACCTCATTGTTAGGTATGCCTGGAGCTACTCCTGGGCATGCTCTCCTGCACTGTTCATTGAACTAGGGTTGATCCCCTGGCTCAATGCAATGGCAGAGTGGACTTATGCCAGGCCATGAAGTTACAAATCGTGTACAATGGAATACAGTCTGGAGCTTGGACTCTGCTAGCTGCTGAGGCACACTCATTTGGCACACAAAGATCACTGATTGTTTGATAACATGGTCACCTTCAAAATAATTCAGGCGTCCTATTAACAGAAACAGAGATGTCTTCCTCACTGCCTGCCTAGTCAATGTCTAGAGTATGAATCTACTTCACACAGTTTGCACATGACTCTTACAAATCTAACCAAATTACTTGCCTTCAAAATTTGCACTCTTTGTCCTTTCCATCTATTAGAATTCTTGATCTTGCAATTCTGTCTCACCTCAGCTAGAATTGTTCCATTTCATATACTGTAATGCTTGCTTACAAACATTTATTTTCTCCCTTACCTGAGGCATATCTTCCCCTCAGAAATGCTTAACTCACATTGTCTGCAATATAAAATTTAAGCACATGAATGGCACAAAGGTTAAAACAATACGTTTCCTCTATTCTGCCAGCATCAAAACTGTATGAACTCTCAAGGTGAAGCTGAACATAAAGGAACAAACTGCTGACAGACAATATTCAAGTTTTTATCTGTAAAAACAGGGACCTAAAGCATTGCTTCTATTGCTCAATGCCAGTGACTCATTGCCAGTCTTGAACTACTGGTCCACATCCTGGCCAGCAAACCTGCTCTCCTCTTTCTGAGGCTTCTCAGACTCATGGGTACTGCCAATCAGTCTAATTAAGTCGCCAATTCCTTTTCCTGGCTCTTCAGCCACCCTCAATGTCTTCAGCGCCGTATTCATGATCTTGGCCCTTGCTTCAATGCCACGCGCAAGTCTTAGACTTGACCTTGCTGCTTTTTTTCCTTATCTCGTGACATCTGGCTTTGACATTCAAATGAGCAAAGGCACTGATATCAAAGCAGAAAATATTTGAAATACTCAGCGAGTCTGGTAGTAGCTGCAGAGAGAAAAACAGAGTTAACATTTTGAGTTTTTAATGATTCTTCTTCAGTTACAAAAAGTAGAGTTTTGTGGCCACACTCACCCTAAACCTAGGAAATCCCACAGAATATCAATGGACATTTGCAAAGTCTGTAGTAGACAGAATGGGAAAATTCCACTCAAAGGGGGGCCCGTAAGAGCTGACCAGTTCCCTTGCTTGATGGTCATTCCAATTTTCACCTCCTGCTACAAG
The DNA here is from genome assembly GCA_024679065.1 of Sphyrna mokarran. Lineage (NCBI taxonomy): Eukaryota > Metazoa > Chordata > Chondrichthyes > Carcharhiniformes > Carcharhinidae > Sphyrna > Sphyrna mokarran. The sequence continues at coordinate 44,153,018 of JAGIQG010000015.1, forward strand.
GAACTGTTATAATATGTCTTTCACTATGTTTGATGGGATTTAAGAATAAGTTTCAATGAACAGTGCAGGAGAGCATGTCCAGGAGTAGCTCCAGGCATATCTAACAATAGGTGTCAACCTGGTGAAGCGATAACATGGGACTACTTGTGATCTCTCATTCTTAGCCTCCAATGTCTCCTTTTCAGTCTCGTAATCAATTACAGCCTTTCTTGTCTTTACTTTATTAATATTATTATATATCATCAAAATAATAGCAAAATATTGCTGATGCTGGATTCTGAAACAAAAACAGAAAAATGCTGAAAAATCTCAGCAGGTCTGATATTATCTGTGAAGAGAGAATAGAGCTAACATTTCAAGTCAGAGCAAAGGGTCATCTAGATTTGAAACTTTGGCTCCATTCTCTGTACAGGTGCTGTCAGACCAACTGAGATTTTTCAGTTTTTCTTATTATATCATCAGTTCTGTCCATTTTCCTTTCTTTTTCTTTCTTGACTGAGAATTGGTATCTGGTCCTCTCTTTCACTTTGTTATTTTCCCAATTTATTAAGTTTTCTTGTACATCAAGCACATTGGTAATCCTACACCACAGTAATCAGCCACTTTAATTTCAATCAGGTACTGATGGTTTATTGCTGAACTTTGATTTGAAAGATTTTTATTTCTCGGTAAATAGGTTTCCTCATTGAAGCTCATATGCAAATACAAATAAATATTTCAAATGGATACTTCAAATGAGGAATTATAACTTTGAGTTCATATTGTGAGGTAATAGTTTTTGATTTATTCTTGAAATGATTCATATTAAAATGTACAATTTGTGCCATACAGAATTTCAGTTTTTGGCCAAGATTTTACAGGGCCCATGGTAGTGTGCTTGGGGAGGGATGATGGGGAAGTACATAAAATTGGAAAGGAGATTGCAATATTGATGGGGCCAGTGCTTTCTCACCACTGTTGGTATTTTATCAGTGGCAGATAGGCACTTTGCCACATGAGGGGATTGTCTGTTAAACTTTAACAGTGGGCCTGGGGACTTGGGGATTTGGTTTGGTTTGGTTTAATTTATTATTGTCACATGTATTAACAAACAGTGAAAAGTATTGTTTCTTGCGCACTGTACAGACAACGCATACGGTTCATAGAGAAGAAGATGAGAGAGTGCAGAATATAGTGTTACAGTTATAACTTGGGTGTAAATGCCTCCTGATTGGACATGCTATGAGCCAGGAAAGCCAATTCCAACACCAACCAACTCCACACCCCACCCCTAACCCCCACCCCCACAAGCCAAATCCCTTCCTGCCTCCATCCACCCTGAGGACTCCTTTGAGCCCAGCTTCAATCAATTCTGAAGCCCCCCCCCCCAACCATGGTGGTTGACCCGAGCCTAGTGCAGTCAAGGCAGTGGCCATTGCTGGGTTAGAGGAGCTGGTAATCATTGGATCGACTGGCAGCTTTTGTAGGTGGGATCTCGCTCCTGAGAGGGCAGAATTCCAGAATGCGGGCAATCCCAAGGAACAGAAAATGCATCAGGGCTTTCATAATTGGCTGTTGCCTCTGATTTTCTGGCTGGAGGATGCGGGACCACAGCCACCAGAAATTTCAGCCTTTATTCCAACAAGTTTATAAAATCTCTGTAAAGAACTTTCATTATTTCCATAGAGCTAATTCATTATTTTTAATACAAAGGATCAGATGGAATTACATTAAAAGTCAGAAATATAATAAAATATCATGTTATTAATTTTCAAGTTACTGCTTAATACTTGGTAATTATATTTTTCTACTCAATATTTTAAGGGACCTATTCAATCAATGTCTCAGCCTTTTACAATAATACGCTTATATACAACATTTTTGTGTGAATATTTGGTGAATGGTTGCAGGCAAAAAGTGAGGGGATAAGAATAAGTGTGACCGCCTTTTAAAGAGTAACACAGTATTAAGTAGCCTTCTTCGGTGCTTATGTTCTATATCATTCCATGATTTGATAAAAAACAATCTGTATTCTAAGCTGCACAGGTATAATGAAGCAACATCAGTGCCTCTGAGCAGGATTGTTCTCTATGGTAGATTAAATATTCCCTTCAATGAATTCTCAACAAACAAGTATAAAATGTATGTGTAACTATTCAAACTAGCTGTAACATTCCTGTAAGTGCCTAAGGACCATTGAATTCATTTATCTTTTTGAAAGGTACATTATGGATAAATATATATATTCACCAAAAAGAAAATAAGATCAGCTGGAATCCAAACCATTTTTCCAGTTATGGGACTCAGTCGAACAGAACAACCTTCTAAATACAGACTGTTGTAAAAGAAAGTACTATCAAGAAACCTAGTATTTTGCTTCACTAAGTAACCTAAGTGAAACAATAAAAGGACCCATATCACAAGGTGACTAGTTACCCTAGTCATAAATCTATCAATGTGGTTGAAAGGAAGAAGATTTGTACTGTGAATGTATGTGAAAGAATCACAGAATCAGAAGAATATGTCCAAAATTCTCCTGCCTGTATTCTAATTCATACCAGATTCAGCACATCCATTATCCTTGTACCTGGTGATTCAGGAGCATAATATTGTCACTGGACCAGAGACCCAGGTAATGCTCTGGGACTTGGGTTATAATTCCATCAAGACAGATGACGTAATTTGAATTCAATCAATAAAAATCTGGAACTAAAAGTTTCATGATGGCAGTGAAACCATTGTTGTCTGTCGTAAAATATACGAACAACTCTGATCAATTTTTACAGATGCACTATAGAAAGCATCCTTTCCAGGTGTATCACAGCTTGGTATGGCTCCTGCTTGACCAAGACCGTGAGAAACTACAAAGGATTATGAACATAGCCCAGTCCATCACACAAAACAGCCTCCCATCCATTGACTCTGTCTACACTTCCTGCTGCCTCGGTAAAGAGACAACACAATCAAGGACCCCACATACCCCAGACACATTCTCTTCTACCTTCTTTGGGAAAAAGATAAAAAAGTTTAATGTCACATACCAAGTACAGTTTCTTCCCTGCAGCCATCAGACCTTTGAATGAACTTATGATATATAAAGTTGATCTTTCTCTACACCCTAGCTATGACTGCAACTCTATGTTCTGTACCCTCTCTTTTCCTTCTCCTCTATGTATTTTATAAATGGTATGTTTTGTCTGTATAGCATGCAAGAAACAATACTTCTCACAGTATCGCAATACATGTGATAATAATAAATCAAATCAGATCAAATGTTATCACTTAGGGAAAGAAATCTACTGTCCTTATGTGATCCGGCCTACATTTGACTCCGGAACCACAGCAATGTGGTTGGTTCTTTAATGACCTCTGAAATGGCCCAGCAAGTTATATTAAACCACTAAAAAGTCTCAAAGCAATGAAACCGGACAGATCATCAGATCAACCTCAACATTGGAAATCACAACAGCAAACCCAACTTTGACTGATCTGACTGGGTCCGAAAAGTCATGGGTGCTATACTGAATCTGCATAATCAGAGAACTAACAAGACAGAGGAACATCCTCACAAAACTGCCTGCTATAAAAGCATCTGTCCATGGTAATATCATTAGGAGTGACCACTGCACAGTCCTTGTGAAGACAAAGTTTCATCTTTACTCTGAGGGAACTTTCCATTGTGTTATACAACACTGGATCAGGTTAAATATGATAGACTTCGAACAGATCTAATAACTTAAGACTGGGCATCCATGACACCCTTAACTGAAACACATCTGAAAGAAATGATGTCCAGAGCTGAGATGAGAGTGACTGTCCTTGATATCAAGTGAGCATTTAGCCAAGTGTAGCATCAAGGAGCTCTAGCAAAAAGGGAGTCAATGGGAATCAAGAGGGAATTTTTCAGCTAATTAGAATCATACCTGTTGCAAAGAAAGATGATTGTGACTTTTGGAGGTTGATCAATCTCAGTTTTAGGACATCATTGCAGGAATTCCTCAGGGTAAGCCAACCATCTTCATCTGCTTCATCAGTGACCTTCCTTCCATCATAAGGTCAGAAATAGGGATGTTCACTGATGATTCCTCAGATACTGAAACAGCCCATATTCAAAGGCAGCAAGCCCTAGACAATATCCAGACTTTGCCTGACTAGTAATATTTGTGACACACGCATATAAAGATGTGTTTCCAGGTCTTTAGGAAGATTGGAAAGTATGTGATATAGCACAGATGCCAAGCTTCACATTGCAACTTTCACAGAATTTTGCTGTGTCGCTTATCTCAGAACAACACACCTTGCAGTTTCACTTATTCCTGTCAGTCCAGGCATCTCTCATGCTCTGAACAGGCAACACTCACATTCACCCACATCATAGTGCTTTTCTGCCACACAAGCAACAACTAATATGCATAGCTCTCTATTCTCTTCCCTCACAGATGAGAGTGCATTTTCTGAAAGAAGGGTTGTGATCCGGTGTGGGGCAGTTGGAGAATGGGGTCCTCAGGTGACAGGCCACCTTGACAGCTACATGTAATGCATGGAAACTTGGAAGGAGATCATTTCTCAGAGGCCTACAGATATCAGCAAAGACATGAGCCTTGTGAAGCATTGTGGTTTAGATATACCGAGAAAGCTGATCCGCTTTCTGTAAACCATATCTTCAGGTCTTATCTCCTTTGAGGTGGAGCTCAGTGGTCCATGTTGCCTGATCTGTGAAGCAGTCTGTTGCTGAGAAGTAGGAGAGGGATCCGATATTGGTGCTGATACTGCTGCTGATATTGCTGTTCCTCTTGTTCCTCATCCGAGGTAGAAGTTAGAGCTGTACAAGTTGTTCACATGCTATGATAGAGGTTGGCAATTGGAAAGTGCAACTGAAGGTAAATGAAGTGCAAGAAAAATGAAGTGCCTACCAAGAACTTGGAAATAACCTGTCAGACACTGGAAGAACTCTCCCAGAAGGAATGTTGCAAGCAGTCACTACTAACCTGTCCATGTGAAAGGCTAATGCCTTTCACTTTCATTAATCAAAGATTTCCCAGCCTGTCAGTTTTGCCAAAGCAACTGTTCTCGCTGTGCATTCACTATTTGATAGTGAGTTGCTGACAACTTGGGAAATAGGTCTGCTGGCAAAGCCATAATGGTTGCTGAAAACTAATTAATTGCCTGTATTTTAAAGTTTATCTGGCAGATCTAAAGGTTCCCACTCTGTTGAAAACCCATCTGAGTAAAACCCAGAAGTGGGTAAGATTTTGTCAAGATCCAAACCTGACATCATCTTATTTGGTGTAACTAGAAATATGATAAGTTGCTCAATCAATACAATTTCTTATTCTTTTCATGGTTGTGTAATTTTAGAATTATCTTGTATTATTAGTAGTAAGGATACCATGGTACTAAGGTTTGGTATCTCTTGATAGGACTCGGACTTGAACTGCAAATTACTAATTGTATTGACTGCTCCAGTTTACAAGAAAAGCGAGATTCCAGTCACAGTAGATTGCAGAGGGGGTGAAAAGGTAAAAGGTAAAATATCCATTGTAGGTAAAATTGAGAAATTTAATTTGTACCATTTGTATCCTCATCTGCATCACCCCATATAGATTATGCAGATGAGAAGATTGTTCAAATTTCTTCAAGCACTAACTATTTTAGTAATTGGCCTCTGCCTGTGCTAAAGGTAATCATGATTAAATGCTGCCTGTAGTGTATTCATGATTGTTCCTTGTTAGAACAAGGTCACTTTAAGAATCCTATCGCGTGATGTATCAATGACATCATTGACCATTTGTGCAGGCAAATAAGTGGTCTCTCTTCACAGCCTGCAGAGTAAATACCTTTCCAATAAATCTTTGTTTTTGGTCTACAAGCCTATACTTAAAAAAATTTCACACTGCCTGCTTTAATAGCTCTCCATGAGGAGAAAGCAACAAATGTTCACTGATTAGCTGAAGGAATGATTAGTTACAGAGTAGTTCAAGGACATTTGACTATAAATCAAAGATAAAACATGTGACTCATTAGCGAGTCTGTTTGAAATAATTATACAGATTTCCTGCTACCCTACTTTCAAAAGGGCAATGATGTATTTCAGAGAGTTTTGAGAAAAGGAGATGACTCTGACACTTAGAAGTCTAAACTGAGCAAATCACAGAATTTATAGCTTACAGTTTAATCATGAAAGTCTATTAGCAAGATCTGGTTGTAAGGAATGAGTCCTGCTGTCGGACAATTAATTCCAACCTGAAGCCAAACCGAGGTTCATAGAATGACAGAATCTAAGACATGGAGATAAGCCCTTCAGCCCAAACTGGTCCATGTCGACCTAAATGCCCATCTGAGCTAACACTATTTACCCGCATTATCTCTCTAAACGTTTCCGATCCATGTATCTGTCCAAATGTCTTTTAAATGTTGTCAATGTCCCTGCCTCAACCACTTCCTCTGGCAGCTCATTCCATATACGTACCACCCTTTGTGTAAAAAATTTACTCCTCAAGTTCCCATTAATTCTTTCACTTCTTAATTAAAACCAATGTCCTCTAGTTCTCGATTCCTCCACCCTGGGAAAAAGACTGAGTGCATTTACCCTGTTCGTGCCTCTCTTGATCTTATACATCTCGATAAGATCACCCCTTAGTCTCCTATGGTCCAATGAAAACAAGTATTAGTTTGCACAATCTCTCCCTATAACTCAGTCCCTTGAGTTCTAGGAACATGCTTGTCTCTTCCGCACTGTCTCCAGTTTAATCTTTCTTGTACCAAAACTGAATACAATACTCTAGGTGCGGCCTCATCAACATCCTGTACAACTGCAACATAACTTGGCAACTTCTGCACTCAATTGAATTGGTGCTCAGATTCTCCCAAAATTGGGCCTCAGGCCTCAATTAAGTGAGCCTACTGAGCTGTGGACTCTTAATGGGCCAATCTGAGGCAACTCAACAGTGAGGAGGATGAAATTTAGCAGTCCCTAGATAACTGCATGAAGGGAAAGGGAAGTGAGTGGGAGGAGGGAGCAGGAAGTGAGGGAAGTTTGGTGCATGACTGTGAGAAGAAGGAGATTGGGAGAACAGTGATTGAGATATTGGAATAACGTTGACAATGATGTTGAGAAAAGGAGTCCATCTTGATAGATGACAATAGCCCATGATTTTACTGCAGAGTTGGGAGAATATTGGTGATATCCTGCTTGATTCCCAGTGAGGTTGCAATACATCTGATTTTCCAGAACACAGCTAGGTCCAGGAATGGTTGCTTTCAGGACAGCTTCATTTTGAAGAAGGCAATAGACCTGCATATTGTCCAATGACAAAGCTACAACCTATCATTGTTTTAAGTATTCATTCAAGGGATGTGGGCACCAGTGGTGAGGCCTGCATTCATTGCCAATCTCTAACTGTCCTTGAGAAGGTGGTAGTGAGCTGCCTTCTTGAAAAGCTGAAGTCTCTGTGACATAAGTACATCCACAATCCTGTTTAAGAGAGAGTTCTTGGATTTTGATTCAATGACAGTTACAAAACAGTGAAGAAATATATTTGCAAACCCTGCAAGGCCATGGATCAGGTGCTGGAAAATAGGAGTAAAATAAGCAGCTAATTTATTTTTTCTCCCTTTTTGGCCTGCATAGACATGATAGGCTGAATGTCCTTTGTACGCAATTGCTTTTCTGTGGTTTTGAATAAAAAGGTTTTTTTTGTACTTCCTGTTTGTAAATGTGACTGTTTATAGATAAGCAAACAGCCATTCAAAGTAAGCTGATCTCAGTGAGGTTGGATGTTAAAGTTCTACGATTAAGCTCAGTGTTTCTAGATGAGGCAAGATTACGAACATGTGAGGAAGAGATTAATGAGGTGATTTTCTCCCTTAAAAGCAAAGTGCTCAACGGAGTTCTTCCTGCCCTTTTATTTGGATTAGCTCAGGAAAATGTATTTATGGCACTCTGTGCATTACAGAGACATCAGGTGGGGCGGGGCCTATTCTCATCCAGGAGGTGAACTTGGAACGCACCCCAATTACTAGCCTCCTCCTCATGGCTGGACCCAGCCCCTGATTGCAGGCCCCAACCTCTGTTTGCCAGCTGTGGCCTCCCTATGGTTTGACCTGGCACCCTGCTGGCCATCATCACTCCCCAGCCCGATCCCCAATGGCTGGCCTCCAAGCAACAACTCCATCAACAGACCCTGCCCCCACTATGCAGAACTCTACCTATGCCCTGGCATCCTACTTGCCCCCAACCCTGGTCTGGTTCTGCTCCCACCTGCACTATCCCTTTAGGCCCCACTCTTTAGCACTGCCTGTGCCCACTGGGCAGTACCAGGGTGCCCAATGGACACTGTCAGGATGCCATGCTGGCATTGCCAGGTTGCCAAGCAGACATTACACAAGGGTTTTGCTCAATACATATTATTTTCATTTATGATTTCAAAACTTAAAGCACGCAAGTGTAATGAACTGTGAGAAAAGTAGTGACAGACTTCAAGAGAACATGGATTAGAATGACTGGACATGTGACAGATTGCAATTCAGCGCAAAGAAATGTGATGTAATATATTTTGGTAGGCAGAATAAGAAGAAGCAAAGGTGCATTTCTGAAGTGAATGCAAGAGTAGAGACTCTTCTGGTTATATGTGCACAAATTGATGAAGATGGCACAGAGTCATAGACGTTTACAGCATAGAAACAGGCTCTTGGGCCCAACTTGTCCATACCGCCCAATTTTTACCAGTAAGCTAGCTATTGGCCTATATCCCTCTATACCAATTTTACCCATATAACTGTCTAAATGCTTTTTAAAAGACAAAATTGTACCTGTCTCTACTACTGCCTCTGTCAATTTGTTCTAGACGCTACCCTCTGGGTAAAAAAATTGCCCCCTTGGTCTCTTTATTTCTCTCCCCTCTCACCTTAAATCTCCGCCCTCTAGTTTTAAATTCCCCTACCATTGGGAAAAGAGGTGGGGCAGGTTGAAGAAGTGGCTAAAGGTGCACAGAATCTTGAGCTGTATAAATAGAGACATAAACTACAAAAGCAAGGAAGTTATATACTTTACCCTTTTAACCTCTAGAGGTTCAGCCTCAACTAGAGTATCGTGTCCAATATTAGAATGCATTGCCTAGATGATGGACTTACAATCTTAGCTTTCAAAAGCCTAGCACCTGGAAGGAAGAGTTTGCAAGGCTATCGTGATAGAACTATAGCAAATGGGACTCGGTAAATTGCCCCTGCAGGCAGCAAGTATAAGGGACCAAAAGGCCTTTTGTACTAACAACATGATGTGACACTTTGTTTCTATGATGATATGAAAATCTACTTCGTCTAGCTGTGGTGAACCCAAAGAAGATGGTTTTTTGGGCAGTCTTAATCCTGTTTCTGTGACAAAGGGTATTCCTGTTAAGAGTATAGAAATGCAGAGGGACCTGAGGATGCAAGTGCATAAGTCATTGAAGGTAGAACAGGTGGAGAAGATTATGAAGAAAGCATATAGTATGCTAGCCTTTATAGGAAGAGGTATAGAGTACAAGAGCTGGCGTTTAATGTTGCAGTTGTATAGAATATTGGTTAGACCTCATCTGGAATACTGCGTCCAGTTCTGGTCGCCTTACTACCGGAAGGACGTGGAGATCCTGGAGAGAGTGCAGAAGAGATTTACCAGGATGCTGCCTGGTATGGAAGGTCTGGATTACGAAGAGAGGTTAGGCAATTTGGGGCTGTTTTCTTTAGAAAGAAATAGATTGAGAGGAGATCTAATAGAGGTGTACAAGATTATGAAGAGTATAGATAGAATAAACAGTGGTAAGCTTTTTCCTAGGTTGGAATCAAATATCATGCGGGGTCTCAGGCTTAGGGTGAGGGGAGGTAAGTATAATCTGGACGCTAGAGGGAGTTTTTTCACACAGAGGGTTGTGGGGGTATGGAATGCACTGCCAAGTATGGTGGTGGAGGCAGGCACGCTGGAGTTATTTAAGAGATACTTAGATGGGCACATGAGCAAAATAGGGATGGAGGGATATAGAAGACTGATTTAAAATCGGAACTATGGGCCTTGGGACATCCCTGGGAATTGTGTAAGTTGTGCGTGATATTGATGTATTTCTATTTTACCCTACAGGTACTTTGGTCTGCCTTGTTATCCAACAAGGGACATACTACAATGGGTTGTGAGAGGGCTGCTCTTAGATTTTTCAAGAGTAATCTAGTGCTTCACGTCGTTAGTGTACGCTTGAACTAGACCAGCTGATGGGCAACTCCACAATTCACTGGCTATCACTGTGCTGTGCAGATACATGGACTTGGGCCTGTATCTGTGGAAGTTTGCACATTTTTCACATGCTTGCGTGGTTTTCTCCGGGTACTGCGGTTTCCTCCCACACCCCAAAGATATGCTCTTAGACTGATTGGCAAAACAATTTCTCCCTAAATTGTCTTGCTAATTTGGTTCCAATGTAGATTTCTATAAACATAGACAGGGATCATGCGTGGAAGAGGGAACGTCGAGGTGGCGGCGCGGGCTCGTTGGGCTGAAGGGACTGTTTCCCGTGCTATGTTATTCTTTGTTCTTTATTTTTTGAGTTATGTTGGACATGGTTAATGGGATGTATGCGATTATAACGTCTTGAGGTTTTTCTGATGAAATGTTAGTACGGATACATTACAAAATCTTAAAACTGGCTCCAGAAATAGGGAGAAAAGAAGATTTTCTTTTGAGTGTACCTATGTAATGTCACCAGACATGCTTTTGAAAGATACGTATCTTTTAAAAGAATAAGAAACAGTATACTTGCATCAGGAAAGTTGCATCTGCAAACTAAATTCGATATGATAATACCTTCATTACAGCATTGCATGGAGGGCCAACATCCTGTGCACAACTCTTCAAGATTTATCTGAGAGATATTAAGCTGTGAACCTGGCTCTTGCCCATTATCTTGTCAGATTATTGGAATCATAGGTTTGAACCGAAACATCAAATTCCAAAACATCGAATCATCAAAACAGCAACCATAGTGGGTTGCACGTTTGTTAACAGACAACATGAAGCTCACAGTATGATGAATACATAGGACAGAAATATGTCTTCAGAGCTAAGAAGCTAATTTAAACCAGGAGACTTTTGCATCGATTTTTGTTTACTGGCCCAGCAGAATTGTATATGAAACAGGTCTGTTATTTTCTCCATAAACTGCTGCACTTAAAGATTTTCCAGAGCAGCCATCCAGGGCACCACAATATTACAGTGTAATCAAAATAGGATAACTGCACAGCAAACTAAGCTGCAACATTAGAAGAAAAATCATTGCACTGCTTCATGTGCTTTAACCACTTACATTGGACATTTTATTACTTTTCTTTAAAAGAAAAATGAACGCACCAATGTAAGCGTATCACTAATATTAAACCTAATTAGAACATGAATTACAGCACTGATGGATTAAGAAGCTTAAAGTACTAATTGGATAACTGATGTACTTAGTTAACTTGTGGTGAACTTTTGCCACTATGCTCAATGTCAAGCTGTGAATGCAGAATGCTGTTAATACTGTTACCAAGTTTCCGCCTGGAATTAATTGGCCAGTAAAATTACCAACAGTCTGAACATTTGACGACACCATTAGTACTTTTCAGTGCTGATATTTATTCTACAAATAGGTTTACTTCAGCATTTTAAATTAAGGCCACTTCATTGACATTCTCATTTGGTTCATCCTTGACAAATAATGATAACCTTTTACTGACTGTGGTCCCAAGTTCTGAGGGTTCATTATCTTGGGGACATTGACCTCAGAGCCATGAGCACAAGAAATGCCTGAAAGCAAATCAATGTGTCAATCAAGTGAACCTAATAGGATTAAGCATCTTCTTTTTCTAGAGAGGCTGATAGATCCAATAGGTCACGTAAACAGCTGTTCATATTGCACCATTCTCAGTGGGCTGAAAGTAAAGGTTATTAGCTTGCCAACCTTGAAGGGAGTGTACTGGAGAAAGATTGCTCAAGTCATTTGAGTAAGAGTAACACAAGTATTGTAAGCAACAAAATATTGAGTTACTGAGGTCCTCTTTACTGTACGTTCACAATGTTAATATCGAAATAAAAGTAAACACTATGTTATACAATGAAAATATGTTCCCTGATATGGATTTCAAAATAGTTGTACATCATTTTGCATTTTCACAATTGAGTCCTGCAAAGACTCTTCATGCATGGTGTGTGCAGAATCCAGAAAGAACTGGAAATCATGAATCGCACCAGCAAGATCATGATTTTCTATTTGCCCCATCAGTGACACCATCAGGTTTCCATCCATAATGGGTGAGAACCTGATTTTAATAAATTCAAATATGATGAACTAGTCCTTTCACCAAATTGTTCTCCCCCCCACCCCGCATTCATATCATGTTGACATGACATGACATGTGGTTCTTGACAGGTTTTTTGAAATGACACCCACTCCCACAAAGGTAATTATAGCTTCCAGGGAGAGGGACATGGTCAAGCACTGCCTTGGCACTGCTCCTGGCATTGTTTCCTGACAGTTCCAACTGTGTCGGGGGCATTGCCAATATGGATTCAACTGGGATTCCCATGGTGTATGGGTGAGGGGGATGCATTTATTTGTAGTGGGAGGAGACGGGAGAGTGAACTTTGAAGGCGAATAGCAACATCTGACGGCGGGGTGTATTTGACAGCCCTGGTACCTCCGTGGTGGCCAGAGGAGGGTTACTTTTATGTTCTGATCAGGCACCCTTTAAAAACAGTGGCCTGATCTCTGTACAGTCAGTCTCGCAGGCTCTGTAAAGCATGCCTACTTATTTCCATTACTCTAAGAGGCTCAAAATCTGGACAGAAAACTGGTCTTCACGTCAGTGTTCTGTTGGAGTATAACACCTTGAAGAATTTTGGTAAGATTCTGCTCGGTATAGCTTGCTACTGATACTCATAACATCATTTGCTGATTATGAATATTAACAAACGATTCAACTGCAGGTGACACGGTAACCAAGAGCATTCCCAGCAACCTTATATGCTTACTTTCTTGCAGTCATTGGATAATCATAGGATCAGAGGATCCCTACAGTAGAGAAGTCTACTTGGCTCATTGAGTCTTCATGTAGAGATGCCGGCATTGGACTGGGGTAAACTCAGTAACAGTCTGGCAACACCATTTTAAATCTAACCGATTTATTTGATAGTAAATCTGCAAGCTTTCGACTTTTGTCTTTGTCAGGCAAATGCAGTGTTCTGGTCTGCAATAGCACACATATCAGCACTGACAGTCACAGATTGCTGATTAGAATGCGAATCCTTACACCTAACCTGCTATTCAAGTCTTAAAGTGGCTAACAATGTGGGTGAAGGGAACCCTGAACATTGGTTAGAGAGATGTATATTGTCTCCAGACAGCACAGGCATTGAGTCTTCACCAGCTCTCCAACATTCTACACAAGCCCTATCCCCTTAACCCCACTTACTTACCCTGCTAATCTCCCTAACCTATACATCTTGGTAACTGAATGGCAATTTAGCTTGGCCAATCTGCTTAACCTGTATATTTCTGGATTATGGAGGAAACTGGAACACCTGGAGGAAACCCACACAGACACAGGGAGAACATGCAAACTCTACACAGATAGTCACCCAAGGCTAGGATTGAATCCAGATCTCTGGTACTATGAGACTAACAGCTGTTCCACTGTTTCATCCATTAATAATAATCCAGAGCAGGAATCTTGGATGAAGTTTTCACCTCTTCCCTTGCCTAGGATGCTGCCTCTTATTGTAACTCTGCCTCAACACAAACTTGATTGAGATAAGCTAACTGAACCCAATCTAAAGCAGTACCACGGTGGACCATTCATTCAGTGAGCTGGTGCTACAGTTCAGTTTTAGAATAAAACACTTTTTAAAGAAGGCTATTAATTGGCTTGCATGTGCCCCTCATTGTGACTAATATAGTAGAATAACAGAAGATTCTGTACGATGTTACAAACAGGAAGCAAATTGCCCAACGAAAACCGAAGCAAAAATTTGTAATTTCATTTGTGAATGTCTCTTGGATAGGAGTAAATCACTTTTACAATTTCACCCACATACCTAATCACATTAGGCTGCTTACAACTGTACAAACGTGCAACACATTACATGATATTGTTATAGTCACTATTCATCTCTTTCACTCAAGCTGTGGATAGAGTTTCTGAGTTCTTTAATGGCTCTTCCCAGATCCTGAGGGTATTTATTTTATCACATAGACCCATCTGGTAGGTAGATATTTCCTGTTTTAATATTCTGACCTGGAGCCAGATTTACACTTGACTGGCAAAGACATCTTTGACAAGCAACAAAGTGGGCATGATGATGTTTAAGATCTTGCAATTTAGCAATAGTGCCACATGTCCTCTCATTGTTATTCTTGGCTGCAACACCAAATAGTTAATTTCTTTTAGTTGGTATACCAAGCATGTGTAGCAAATTAGGTACTTCTATCAGCTTGACAGCATTTGTGACTTTTCATTGATCAATCTGTTCCATGATTGAAATGCACAAGTAATAATAATGAATATTGTTGGTATATGCTGTTCAAAAGAAATTTTTAAAATTATTTTAGCTTACAGATTTGAAAATAGATATATGTCTGAATAAGGTCATTCCTTATTCTTCTAAACACCAAGGAATACAGACCTAACAAACTTAGGGGAGGATTTTCCCATCCCACCCGCTACAGGAATTATAGTAAACAGGAGAGGAGGGTTGAATAATGCAGAGACCTGTTGACCTTGGGATGGGATTTCCTGGTTTTGGGATGAGTGTGACTGACCTCACTCTGCGTCTCTCTTGCTAAGATTGATCTTTCACCCCAGAACATTTCCTTAATACTGTTTCCAATGTTGCTGTGTCCTTTTTAAAAACAGTACGTAGTATTCCAGGTGAGGTCTCACCAATGCCCTGTACAATTGCAACAAAATCTCCTTATTTTTATACACCAGCCCTTGTGCAACAAAGGACAAAATACCATTTGCCTTCCTAATGATTTGTTGGAACTGCTTGCTAGCTTTTTGTGATTCATGCACTTGAACAGTTAAATCCTTCTACACTTCACTCACATGCAGTCTCCCTCCATATAGATAACAGTCCGCCTTTCAATTCCTCCTACAATAGTGCATGACTTCACACTTCCTCATATTATACTCCGTTTGCCAGACTTTTGACCAGTCACCTGATTTATCTATATCTTTTTGTAGAATTGCAATATCCTCATCAAAATTTGCCTTTCACCTATTCTCATATCACTGGCAAATTGGAAACCTTACATCTTGTCCCTTTCTTCAGGTCATTAATGTAAAGAGTGAGCAATTATGGGCCAAGAACTGATCCCTGAGATACTCCATGAGTTACACCTTCCTACTCTAAAAAGGTCCTTTTTTTCCAATTCTCTGTTTTCCATGTGACAGCCAGTTTTCAATCCATGGGCTTGTACTTTCTACACCAGCCTCTTAAGTGGCACTTTGTCAAATGCCTTTTGCAAATCTAAATACATGACATCTACAGGTTCCCCTCCATCTATTCTCCCTGTTATATTCTCAAAGAATTAAAGCAAATTTGTCGAACATTATTTACTTTTCACATTGACAAGGTTTGATTATATTTAGCTTTCGTAAATGATTAGCCATTTCTTCTTGGACTATTGACTACAGCATCTTGCCAATAATAGATATTAACTAACTGGTTTATAGTTCCCTCCTTCTGCCTTTCTCTCTCTTTTTACAAATGAGGCACATTGGCTGTTTTCTAATCTTCTGATACCTCCCAGAATTTAGTGAGTTAAAAAACTTTCAACCTGCTGCCAACCAGCCAATTCTTCCCCATGGCTTGGTAGGTAACCATGCTTTTGAATCATTGTGTTTCAGACCCTTTTTAGCTGAGGTCATGTATCACATTAAACAACCTGCAACCCTTAGCTGGGTTAGTCAAGTTCTGACCACTTTTTTGCAACAGAAAAAAATTAAGATTTCAAATACTTCATGTTGCATTTAGCCAATCAAATAGCATAATAATAGATATTGAACATTCCTTGTTCCTGTGCCTCTCCTCCCACGGGTCTCTTTCTGTGTTACTGCCTGCTAACACCTGGTCTCCTTTCCCTTCAGCCCCTCTCTTCCTGAGAACGTATCCTCAGCACAATCCCTATCTGCTGGATTGTAGATGGCACTGCCCCATGGACTGAAGGGTGCACTGTGCAGGTACGCTCCAGATTCACAAAAAATGTAACCACAAAACACAGCTAACAAAGAGAACACTTCAGAAGAAATCACGGGGAAAGGTCTGAAATCTCAGCAAGAAATGGGCAGCAAACTGTCAGCTGAACTCTTAACAACTCACACAATAAATGCTCTGGCCCCTTTTTCTCCTACCATTGGATGAAAAGAATGGACAAAGTGGGATGGCCGTCTGCCTATGTTGTCCCTGCAACGAGCATGAAGTCACATGAGCAAATCACCTTCCTGCCCAAGTGGCAGCAGGGTGGCACAATGGTTAGCACTGCTGCCTTAGAGTGCCAGAGATCTCCTAGGTTCAATTCCTGGCTTGGGTCATTGTTTGTGTGGAGTCTGCACCTTCTCCCTGTGTCTGCGTGGATTTTTTCCAGGTATTCTGGTTTTCTCCCATAGTCTGAAAGACAAACTGGTTAGGTGCACTGGGTGTGTTAAATTCTCCCTCAATTAACCTGAACAGGTGCCGGAGTGGTGACCAGGAGATTTTCACAGGAAATTCATTGTGGTGTTAAAGTAAGCTTAGTCATGACACTAATAAATAAACTTAAACTTTTAATTGTTTAAGTGGTTGATTAGTTGTTGGTGGGTGCGACTCCCACACATGCCCATCAATATGATATTTCAGTGTCTTCTGGATCGAGCATGGCCCTGTTGCTGCCATTTAAAATTCTGGCCATTGTTACAGTTTTGCTTTTGTAGTACTATGCAATTATAATCCTGCAAGTGTAAGCTGATATACTTGTGCTTAATCAATGGTAGGTAGATGGCCTTTCAAATGCTAAAATTCTGAAAATACAATCTATTGCAATAGTTTGAATTATATATTTGAGACATTTAAAACCCCTTAAAGCAACAAATTAACCCACTAAAAATTATTTTAAAAAATGAAGTTAAATGCATGGAAGACTGTCATATAAACATGTGTTATGAATAATGTAATATACCTGTAGCAAGAAAAAAGGTTTGCAATTTCTCAATGCACACCACGTCATCACTGAATTGTAACAACATGGAATAATTACAGTACAGCAAAATCAATTCGAATGACACTTCAAAGCAAAATGACAAACTATTAAAAGCAATTTCGCTGTGACCAGTGCAGAGTAATGACGACTCAGAACTTGGATTTGTGCCACAAACTGGCATGTTGTGAGATGTCAGACTGAGACTGGCTCCAAGCTAGACAACAGACAGATCATTTCTAGGAAAACAAATAGCCCTGATATAGTTTCATTAAAGAGATTAGCTTTATGGTGGGTTTTTAAGGATGCAAGAAGAATGTCCCCAATGGTGGGGATTGTCCAAAACCAGGGCTCACAGTCTGAGGGTATCAGGTTCACCGTTTAGGACAGAATGAAGAAGAAATCTCTTCACCAAAGAGTGGTCGGCCTGCTACAGAAAATAGTTGAGGCCAAAACGTTGTGGCCAGGATTGTCCCAAAATAGAACTATGTGTAAACAGGCAAGGAAACAGGAAAAATTCCCACCCATTTTTTGGGCATAATTATCTGAATGAGCTTCTGACATCCTGAGCAATGAAAAGTGCCTCGGCATGATCTACTCTGAAAAGCAGGATTTCTGATCATTAGCCTTCCTGACCTCCCCCCACCCCAGCAACATTTCCTGGCCTACTGAATTCCCCTGGCCCAAACCCAATTTCCCTCCATCCCCAGGTCATCCCCAATGTTCCATCAGCCTGACGATCAGGCCGATTCCCTACACTGGCACACTGATGGCCAACGCCAATCGCCCTCCTCCCTTCCCCAATGATTCCACTTGCAGACTGGCAGCACCCGCCTCCTCCCCCAGTCACAGGTCGCCCTGAACAAACCTCACCCTCCCCTCTGGCCCCATCCTTTTGGCAACGCCCAGTACCCAGTGGGCATTGTGAGTTTGCCCCTTGGACAATGTCAGGGAGCTATGCTAGCACTGTCCAGGAGGCACCTCCTTATTGTTGATCTTTCTGATGGGCCTCAGTGGCCTCTATCCCCATCAGTGGGGTGAGGATGCCTGTTCCCTGTTAGTGGGGAGCATTTGAAGCCCTGTGGGTGAGAACCATTCCCAGCAGCAGCAGCGAGACAGTAGCGGGCCTGGTAAATAAAGGCCAGGCCGCAAATCATATGGAAATGTCAATTTCAATTACATTTCCAAACGATAATCAGCTCTTTGTTGATTTCCAGCATAGAGATAATTGTGCTAACCAAAAGTGACTGTGAGATTCGCGGGTCACAAACCTCCCTCTGATATCTCCTGGTCACCTGCACTGCATTCAACGGGCTGGAAGAATCTGGCCTGTATGTTTTCAAGAAGCAGCCAGATAAAGCACATGAGGTGAGGCAAATCAAAAGGTATGGGGGAAAGTTGGGATCAGTTGAGTTGAATGATTAGTCATAGTCATAATGAATGCCGGAGCAGGCTCAAAGGGCTGAATCCCTTCTCCTGTTCCTTTTTCCCTATGTTTAAGGGAGAATACAGAGGTGGAGAGTAAAAGGAATTTAGGGAAGGAGTTCCAATGTGTGGGACTAAACTAGTTAAAGGCATAGGCACCAATGGCTGGAAAATCTCTGCAAAATCCTCTGAAAACATTATAGAGTATGTTCAGATAGTGTTCAACAGCAAAACTTCTTAAATATTACCTTATCTATTGGGTGGATGCCTTGTACTTTAAGGAATGTTAATACAGGAACTATCTTGCATATTCAATGCTTGGACTGCCATGATCCATATTTGGCACCCAGCTGTCGTATCAGCCAAGTGGTTTGAGTGACCCCAGGAGAGCATGCTGTTGTGGTCTTCTGGTGCATGCTGGGAGTGCCCTGGTGTGAAGCCTCCACTTAACTGATCACTTTGCTTGCCAAGCAGTATGTATCAGAGGGGCTTGTGTCCCAGCAAATTGTTGTTAGATCTCTACACGACTAAGGAATTCCAGAGCTGTAAAATCCAAACCGGAATGTTAGAAATAATACACCACACTTGTTAATTTCAGAATGATAAAATGGAAAATAATTGTAGAAAATGGTAAATCAACAAAAGCTTCTAACATTATTAAGTTATTTGACGAGGTAATGACGAATAAAATTGAAATAATTCATGAACTTTGGATGTTCATTTGAAAAAGGGCACAAACAATCAATTAATGGCAGTTCAATTCTTTCTGCTGTGTGTACAAATGGATTGGTATCAGGATGCAATTAACTGCCGTGAACCCATCAGCACTGCACAAACCAATCAAGTAAAATCTATTTCCAAGCGATTTAACTGTGTGAGTATTTATGAAGAAATAATATAATTAAAAATAGTTACTTGATCCTCCATTGTGCTATCTGTTATTACGGATATTAAGAAATATGAACACAGAAAGCTCAACTAAATCCCCATTGGCAATGGTGATCAAGGGGAAATATTCTTCATCAGACCTTTATCTGACCCCTCTGTCTCTGTAATTGTAAAGTGTGAAGCTTGGAGACAAATAAACTAAATCAGATGATCCTGCTGACATCGCAATGTAAAGCAAGAGTAATTTCTGGACAGTAATTCAACATAGGATAAAATTATCGTCCTCACCATTCTAACACATAATTGTTACAATCTAACATCAAATTGGAAATAATGTTCCACTTCAGTGCATCACAATGCAGCAGGAAAATGTAGAATAACATAACAACTGAAGAAACACTGTTAAAAGAATTGACTTCAATTTTGATTTTGTTCCCAACTATGGACAATTGAGAATGATCCTTTACAAAACTCAAATGCAGCAAAACAGAGTCTGGAGTGAAATTCCAAAGTGGCATCAAATCACTGGGTTAAGATGACATTATGTGGAGATGCCAGCGTTGGACTGGGGTAAACACAGTAAGAAGCTTCACAACATCAGGTTGAAGTCCAACGGGTTTATTTGGTAGCAAAAGCCATCAAATAAAAATGGCCTTCTGCACTGTAGGGATTCAAGGGACACTAGGAACAGTGCCAGTGGGGCACTGCCAAGGGTGGATCTTCTGGGTGTCTCCTTATGTGTGTTTTGCTACCAAATAAACCTGTTGGACTTTAACCTGGTGTTGTGAGACTTCTTATTTAAGATAACATTAACAAATCACTCGAGTTCAGTCTCCTGTGACTTTATAATGTACGTCTTCTCAACTTCGTCATGTATAAATAGATCGCATGAGTGTGCGTGTTTTCCTTTCTGCTTTTCTTATGGGTAAACCCAGAAACAGCTATGCAAACTTGGACTCCACAAAGAAAAATTGTCCACACGTCAAATGATATGACGAATTGTTTTGTGACAGGTAATTTGCCAAATAATAATATTCAGATTTATTTAACTGGGTTTTTACAAGAAATATATTACATTTGTTCTTCGAGCTTACATTTTAACAACCCTAGTTCCCTTTTCCTTCACACAAACACTTTGTTAAGAAATTGTGCAGGGAAATGCTTTCATTGCTTTCTGGTATCAGAGATATCAAAGCTTAGCTCTGGGGATTGGAAGAATGGAATGAATCCAGCAAAGCCAATTTATCGTTTGTTCTGTAATCTCAGCATTGGTACACTTGCTGAAAACTGGCAAAATTTATTACAAGAAACATCTTTATAATTAAAAGACAGTGGATCTAGCAGGAATCCTGGAATACGCTGGGTATCAAAACCCTAAAGTTGACTCCATAAGTATGAGGAGATTTTGATTTCTAAGCATGCCTCTATCATACCATGGCAGATCCTTTTAGAAAGTGTAATATAGATATTGAAGAAGAGCAATGTAAAAGTCATAGAAAATAAATTGAATTCAGGTAATGTTTTTCAGTATCTCAGGATGTTCTCAGGTGACTACAGCCAATTAAGTGCTGTTATGATGCAGAAACTTGGCCATCAATTTGTGCACTGCAAGATCCCATACTTGGGACTGTGAAAATGGTTCAATGGTCTGTTTACATTGTACTCACTGAAGGAGAAATGTTGACCAGGACGACATGGAGAACTCCCCTATTTTTCACTGAATATTGCCAGGGGACTTTCCACATCCACCTGAAAAGGGAGGTAGAAATATTTGAGGAGGGGAGGTTTGTGCCTATGTTCGCCACAGACATAAATGAAGGCAAAATTCCATGAGAGTCAGGAAGTGAGATTCTTACTAGTCAAATCTCATTGTTTTCGTTTCCCGATTTTTCCCGCTCATTGTTGATGATGTAACAATGTTTCCACCCTCAAAGGGCAGGATCCTGAGATCCATTTATTATATAAATTTCAATCTTATTAAAGGGCATTCCAACCACATGATTGCCCTCACTGAATATTCACACCTCACCAATGTGATATCATGTTGACAAAGTTTGCAACGGTTTTTTAAAAGCACAATTCAATCTAGGGAAACCTGTCAGGGGCCTTAAGCTAAGTATAGCCCTGGGTGGATTAGCCTTGGTAAATGTGTGAGATTATGGAACAGAACATGGGAGCGGGCCTGGGTTGGATACTCTGACAGAGTGTTGATGCAGGCTTGATGGGTTGAATGGCCTCCTTCTGCACTGTAGGGATTCTAGGGATGCTAGGGGCAGTGCCAGTAGAGCACTTCCAGGGGTGGATCTTCTGAGAACCGACTGGGATGTCCCCTTATGTCTGTTGCATTGGGTGAGTGCCTCCGGTATTTGCGTGGTTGCATAGGGTTGGGGAAGATTTCCTGTATGACTGTGGGAGGGGTAGAGCTCCCATGACTTCTATCGTGTGGGTGGAGGTCACAGGGGGGAATAGAGCCCTCGCTACCTCCGTACCTCTGCAATAGGGAGAGGTTGCTCATGGCAATGTTTGTGAGTAGTTTTTTCCATGCCCGTGTGGTGATGGGATGAAGTGTATGTTCAGCACAGATCTTTCAACATGGCACCCCGACTTCTGTAGATCTGGACGTGCCGGCTCTGTCAAGTCCTGCTGTGCCAGATTGACAGTGTAAACCTTGTCCCCAGATTCTTTGTGCTCTGCATATCAGAAAATCTGGTCTGGAGAGACACACATCAGTTTTCACTCTGACACTTCTGGTAAAATTCTGTCCAATGGCAGGACGTTTAGTGCTGGGTGGGTGTGAGAAATCTAATAGGAGGAATGTCAGAAACCATGTTGGATGTCAGCAGAAGATTACAGGTGAGATCTTACATCTTCACTCATCTCAAGGTCAATGGATTGTTCTATGGTCCACGCCTCACTCACTCTGATTCCCATGGCAGATTCCAGCCTACATTGCAATTCTCTCAATGGTAGCTTAATGGTGGGTCAGTTCTCCTAATGACTGGTGGCATGAATTGCAGCAGGACATAGACAGGATGCAAGACTGGGCGGAGAAGTGGCAGATGGACTTCAACACAGATAAATGTGTAGTGGTTCATTTTGGCAGGAATAATGGGATGAAGGAACAACAAATTTATGGAGTTGGGGTGGAAGCTTAAGGCAAAAACTGGCAGGGTGGTTATCTCTGGACTCTTGCCTGTGCCAAGGGATAGTTTAGGGAAGAATAGAGAGAGGGAATGTTTGAACTCGTGGCTGCGGGGATGGTGCAGGAGGGAGGGGTTCAGGTTCCTGAACAATTGGGACTCATTCTGGGATAGGTGGGACCTCTACAAGAGAGATGGTCTACACCTGAACCAGAGGGGAACTAATATCTTGGGGGGAAAATTTGCTAAGGCTATGCAGGGGGCTTTAAACTGATTCGGGGGGGGGGGGGGGTGGGATCCTAAGTAGTTGGGGTGCTAAGAGGGATGAGAGTAAGGGGGTCATAGAGGAAAGCTGTAAAACACAGCAGCGTACGGGTGGGGTAGGGCATGGTTTGAAATGCGTATACTTTAATGCAAGGAGTATTCGCAATAAGGGGGAGGAACTTGCAGCTTGGACCAGTACCTGGAACTTCGATGTTGTGGCCATTTCAGAGACTTGGGTAGAGCAGGGACAAGAATGGATGTTGCAGGTTCCGGGTTCAAATGCTTTAGTCGGAGTAGAGAAGGAGGTAGAAGGGGGGGAGGAGTGGCATTATTAGTCAAAGACTGTATCACAGTGACAGAAAAGAAGTTTGATGAGGACTTGTCTGTTGAGGTAGTATGGGCTGAGATTAGAAACAGGAGAGGAGAGGTCACCCTGTTGGGAGTCTTTTATAGACCTCCTAAAAGTTCTAGAGAGGTAGAGGAAAGGATTGCAAAGTCAATTCTGGTCAGGAGTGAAAGTAATAGGGTAATTGTTATGGGGGCTTTAACTTTACTAATATTGATTGGAATAGCTATAGCTCTAGCTCGTTAGAGGGGTCAGTTTTCGTACAAAGTGTGCAGGAAGGTTTTTTGACTCAGTATGTAGATAGGCCAACTAGAGGTGAGGCTACATTGGATTTGGTGCTGGGCAATGAGCCAGACCAGGTGTTAGGCTTTGAAGTTAGTGAACATTTTGGTGATAGTGACCACAATTCGGTTACGTTCACCTTAGTGATAGGGATAGGGATAGGCATGAAGCTGGGGGCAGTAGTTATAGCTGGGGGAAGGGTAATTATGAGGCCATCAGGAGAGAATTAGGGTGCATAGATTGGACTAGGAAACTACAGGGACTGGGAACATCTGGAATGTGGAGCTTATTCAAGGAGCAGCTGCTGCGAGTCCTTGATAAGTATGTCCCTGTCAGGCGAGGAGGAAATGGTCGAGTAAGAGAACCTTGGTGTACAAAAAAAGTTGATTTGCTGGTTAAAAGGAAAAAGGAGGCTTATGTCAGGATGAGGCTTGAAGGCTCGGTTAGTGCAATGGATAGCTATAGATTAGCCAGGAGGGAGCTAAAGAGTGAATTGAGGAGAGCTAAGAGAGGACACGAGAAGACTTTGGCTGATAGGATTAAGGAGAATCCTAAAGCTTTCTTTAGATATGTTAAGAATAGAAGATTGGTTAGGACAAGACTAGGGCCAGTCATAGACAGCAGTGGGAAGTTGTGCGTGGAGCCTGAAGAGATTGGAGAGGTACTGAATAAATATTTCTCTTCGGTATTCACGCAGGGTGATGTAAATGTAGTTATGGAGAACACTGAGGTACAGGGTTGCAAACTGGAAAGTATTGAAGTAGATAGGGAGGATGTGCTAGATATGCTTGAGGGTTTGAAGTTGGATAAGTCCCCTGGGCCGGACGGGATTTACCCTAGGATTCTCTGGGAGGCAAGAGAGGAGATTGCAGAGCCTCTGGCTCTGATCTTCAGGTCGTCGTTGGTTACGGGTGTGGTTCCGGAGGACTGGAGGATAGCGAATGTGGTCCCGTTGTTCAAGAAGGGGAAGAGAGACCTTCCAGGGAATTATAGGCCAGTGAGTCTTACTTCTGTTGTGGGCAAAGTATTGGAGAGAATAATTAGGGATAGGATTTATAGTTATTTAGAGAGAAATGAATTGATTGGGGATAGTCAGCATGGTTTTGTGAAGGGTAGGTCGTGCCTTACTAACCTCATTGAGTTTTTTGAAAAAGTGACTAAAGAGGTGGATGGGGGTAAGGCGGTTGATGTGGTATATATGGACTTTAGTAAGGCGTTCGATAAGGTGGCCCATGGAAGACTTCTGCAGAAAATGCAGATGTATGGGATAGAGGGTGATTTAGCTAATTGGGTTAGGAATTGGCTAGCAGATAGAAGACAGAGGGTGGTGGTTGATGGGAGATATTCATCGTGGAGTTCGGTGACAAGTGGTGTACCTCAGGGGTCTGTTTTGGGGCCCCTGCTGTTTGTAATTTTTATAAATGATCTGGATGAGGGTATTGAGGGATGGATTAGTAAATTTGCAGATGACACTAAAGTCGGTGGAGTGGTAGATAGTGAAGAGGGGTGTTATAGTTTGCAGAGAGACTTGGACAAGTTGCAGAGCTGGGCCGAGAGGTGGCAAATGGAGTTTAATGTGGAAAAGTGTGAGGTAATGCACTTTGGCAGGAATAATAAATGTGTAGAGTATAGGGCTAATGGTAGGATTCTTAATAGTGTTGATGAACAGAGGGATCTTGGTGTATTTGTGCATAGATCCCTGAAAGTAGGCAGTCAAGTCGATAAGGTTGTTAAGAAGGCATATGGAGTCTTAGCTTTTATTGGTAGGGGGATTGAATTTCGGAGCCGCAACGTCATGTTGCAACTGTACAAAACTCTAGTGCGGCCGCACTTGGAGTATTGTGTGCAGTTCTGGTCCCCGCACTATAAGAAAGATGTGGAGGCATTGGAGAGGGTACAGAGGAGGTTTACCAGGATGTTGCCTGGTATGGAGGGCAGGTCTTATGAAGAGAGGCTGAGGATTTGAGGTTGTTTTCGTTAGAAAGGAGGCGGCTAAGAGGAGACCTAATCGAAACATATAAGATGATTAGAGGTTTAGATAGGGTGGACAGTGATAGCCTTTTTCCTAGGATGGAGAAAGCTAGCACGAGGGGACACAGCTTTAAATTAAGGGGTGATAGTTATAGGACGGATATCAGAGGTAGGTTCTTTACCCAAAGGGTGGTTCGGGAGTGGAATGCCCTGCCTGCAGCGGTTGTAGATGCGCCAAGTTTGGTGGCGTTTAAGAGGTAGTTGATAAGTATATGGAAGAGAAGGGAATGGTTTAGTTTGGAGGGGCATTGCTTTTTATATTGGTCGGCGCAACATTGAAGGCCGAAGGGCCTGTTCTGTGCTGTAGTGTTCTATGTTCTATGTTCTATGTAAGGAGTACAATATAAGGGGTAGGAGTCTTAGCTGTGTTGTAGAGCAGAAAGATCTCGGGGTCCGGGTCCATAGGACTCTTAAATCGGCCTCGCAGGTGGAGGAAGTGGTCAAGAAGGCGTACGGTGTACTGGCCTTCATTAATCGAGGAATAGAGTTTAGGAGTCAGGAGGTAATAATGCAGCTCTATAAGACTCTTGTCAGACCCCAGTTGGAGTATTGTGCGCAGTTCTGGTCGCCTCATTATAGGAAGGATGTAGAGGCTATTGAGAGGGTTCAGAGGAGATTTACAAGGATGCTGCCTGGATTGGGAGGCAGGCCTTATGAAGATAGGTTGAGGGAGCTGGGACTCTTCTCACTGGAGAGACGTAGGTTGAGAGGCGACCTGATAGAGGTTTATAAAATGTTGAGAGGAATAGATAGGGTGGACTCTCAGAGACTATTTCCCCGAGCTGAAATGGTCACTACGAGAGGACACAGATTTAAGGTGCAGGGAAGCAAATACAAAGGAGATGTCAGGGGTAGGTTTTTCACTCAGAGGGTGGTGAGTGAATGGAACCGACTGCCGTCGGAGGTTGTTGAGGCAAACTCACTGGGGTCTTTTAAAAGACTTCTGGATGAGTATATGGAAAAGAATAGGATAGGGAGTTATAGATAGGTCTGTGGATTGGAAGATGTGATCGGCGCAACTTGTGGGCCGAAGGGCCTGTTTGTGCTGTATTGTTCTATGTTCTATGTTCTATGAATGCTTTTGCATTTGTTTGCATCTCATGAATGGTTATTAAAACAGCCAACATCCCAGTCAGGCCTTCCAATCTTGCACTGCAGCAGCATGATCTCACATTTGCGTGAAACACAATAGCTACAGAGTGGTGTGGACAGGGTATCCCTCAGTTAGCCAGAGCCTTTGAGATGAGTGCAAGAAAGCCTTTCTGTCACAGTGCTGCACTGCGTCTGATATGCAGCACATCACTCTGCCGGGACAGGCTGCTTCCTGCCCTTCATCTCCATGATGAGCTGGTCTCTATCAATAACACCATGCTGCCGAATCCATGGATCACACTGTGTCACAGAGTCAGATTGGTGCTGCACCTGGAATTAAGGAGTACAGGTACTCCTTCCCTCTGGTACCACACACTAGTGTTGATCTGCATTACTCCTTCAGGACAAAATAACAGGGTGAGACCAATGGGGTGAGGGACAAGAAGACTAGGGGACAATGTGAAAGGTGGGATGTTCTGAGAGGGTATTGGAGGCAGGATAAAGAGGGTATTGGAGGCAGGACAATAGCAGGCAAAGTGGCAAGGAGGTCAATGAAGAGGTCAAGTAACAGGAAACAGAGGAAAGATCGAGGGAAGGAAAGTTGGATCCTGATAGGACTGCATGGAATGCTGACAAACAAGGGTGTGAAATGGATAGCTATGCTCTACTGGAAGCTGATGGATGCAGACCACAGATTATGGGGTGGGCTTCCATTTAAGTTCAAGGTCAGGAAGTCATAGAGTGCAGACATTCCTGCTGCAAAGCAGAAAGGAGTCATAAATGATAGGCAGTCCAGGGGCCATGCAAACCTCAGTCTGACAACAGACGTGTGGGAAGACTGCTAAGCTGGGCTCCAGACTCCTTTTGAGAATGCACACTTGTTATTTTTGTGCCATTAGAATCTGTATCCAGGTTAATTCTGCAAGATGGACAACCTGTTGGCCTGGAAGCAACAGTAAGCTTGATTTCTAAATTTGTACTTTTAAAGGCACAACTAAATAGCCTTGTGTCAAAATTGGAAAAGCCAAATAGAGTAAGGCAACAATGCAGCCTTGGAGAGTGAAGGCTATAGTGAAGGGGGCACAATTTCATCGATTATGCCATCCTGTCATTGAAGGGGAGTCACAGAGTGAGGTATTCCGACCGCACTTACTCTAAGTCTGAGAAATCCCCCACCCACAAGTTCGACAGACATTTCAATGGTCCGCCCCCTGTCTGCTCTAATTCCTGTAACAGGCAGGACAGTAAAGTTCATTCCGTAGGTAAACAGTTAATTCCATTCAACATGACCAGATTCCTTTCATTCACTGTGAACAAACAAATGTTCAGAGTCATACCAAGTCAATGGGCCCGATTTTACTATTTTGATTGTAAGTGCTGGATAGAATTGAAACTGGGAGTATTTCAGATCTGACTTCTAGACCTGTTCTCATGCATCCCCATATGCACTCTGCCTGAAAAAATATCAGCAATTCTGAATCACACTGCAAGGCTTGATGCATCCAAAATCCTGCAGCTCTGATTGGCACCTCCAACTGCACATGCACAGACGAAAAAAATGATAGAATAACGTTCTGCCACATCCCTCCAGGGCTGGATAATACCTCCCCCTGGCCTCCATAGACATTGCCCCACCCCCACAACATTACTGATCCCCTTATCTCCTCCATATCTCTGCTATCCAGACTGATCGCAGGCCCTTCCCCTCTTTCCCCCACTGATCTCAGGTAGAATGGCAGTGGACACATCCTTGCCCCACTACCACCCCCCCGCCCCCCAATCTCAAGCAGAGAGCCACTGGACACTCTGCACTTACTGCTTCACTAACTGAAGCAGCTGGATCAGATCTTTGCAGACAGGCCATGTTTGTTTTGCGCTGATTCTGGACAGGCAAATGCAGTGATAAAGGGGGAATTGCCAGTAAGGTTGGGCGTACCGCCCATTGAGTTAATTTTAAGTGCATGCAAATACATTTGAATTGTTGTCACGGCTGCTTCAAGTACATTGCTGATCACGGCCATTTTTGGGCTTTGACAAAGGGGGGACCAGCACAGAGGTGGGCACAAATCATGGTACTCACCTCATGACCAACTTTATTAAGCTTTTGCACCCAAAAGCAAACACGGTGGTAAAATTGGGTCCCAATGAATAAAGCTCAGAGTCACAGTGCTTCAATAATGTAAGTCACAAGTTTGCATTCCCCAGAGGGCTCCAGAGGTCACGTCAGTGGAATATTCCATTCCATCCCTGCTAAACTCCATGTGAGTGCTAGAATTCCTGGGATACGTTAGCATGAGGAGCAATGCAATCTTAGGTGTGAGAGAGATTAGTATGTTTCTTTGAGCTGTCCCTGGGGCAAAGGACATACCAATGCGCCTAGACTCTCTGAATAAGGGCTTTGAGGGCTATGGGACTGAAAGCTGGTGCTGCCTTCTTCTTGAAGCTGCTCATCTTTCCCCTCTAGGTTCTGGACATCCTGCACACTCTGGTTTAGACAGGACTGAGAAGACTTATGTGAGTGTGCTGGACTGGTATTTAAATATGGCAGCGAGACCTTTGAACCCACCAGCAGAGGGCAGGTGGATGAACCAGCTGCTGGCCCACCATCTCCACATCATGACCACCAGGAGAGACAGGGATAAATTGCTTCTGCATAGTTAATAAGATTCCAAGTGCTGAATCTGATGTGGGATCCTGCCATTCTGATTGACAGGACAGAAAACACCAGAGGCTCCCAATCACTGCACTGAATCTCAAAATGGGAGCATCCTCCCCATTAAATTTAATATCTCATCTGACATTGCAGCATTCTCTCAGCACTGCACTTAAATGTAGTTATTTGTTTAAAACGTTTGGCATCGAACTTGAACCCACAGGACCTCTGACTTCAAGGTAATTGTGCTAACAATGAATCATAGCGAATGTTTACAGTGCATCATGTTTTCACTGGCTGTTTACTGAAAAGATATAAAACTAAATTGTTTAGCTGAATGGTTCTCTCACCAGATCCTTTTCATTTTCCAGTGCTTATTATATTCATCTACTTCACCCTTGAAAGATGCAATTTGTTCTCTGTCTCAACTGTTCTTTGGAATAAGCATTCGATACTCAATTTTGCCGATGTAAAGAAATCTCTCCAAGTCTTTCTCTCTACTCACTAATCTGAAATTGATGACTTCTCGTCACATTTCCCATCAGAGACCTGCTGAGGTATCATTTTCTCCTCTCATGCACTTTGGGGCAAGCTTCCACAGGATTTAAACTGTTAGACTCTCTTTCAGCTCTTTTTTTTTCGGAATGTGGGCATTGCTAGCCAGGCCATCATTAGTCTGCGTTTGAAATACAACTGTGGATATTGGAATCTGAAACAAAAACAGAAAAACGTTGGAAAATCTCACCAGGTTTGACAGCATCTTTGAAGAGAGAAATGCCTTTCATCAAAGCTGAGAAGAAAGAGAGTCGGCAGAGAATTATACTCTGAGAGGTGGCAGATTGCCTTTAACAAGGCCACAGGACCATAAGACATAGGTCAAAAGTCAGCCATTCAGTCAATTGAGTCTACTCCATCGTTCAATGAGATATGACTAATCTGGACATGACTAATCTGATATCACTTTCCAGCCTTCTCCCCACCATTTCTGATTCCCTTATTGATTAAAAATCTGTCCACCTCAGGTTTGAATATACTTATTGACCCAGCATCGACAACACTAAAAGATTTTGCAGATTCACTCCCTTCTGAAGTAAAAAAAATTCTCTATCTCTGTTTTAAATGGGAGACACCTTATTCTCAGATTATGCCCTCTTTCAGATGCCCTCTTGCAGATTATGCCTTCTTTCTGTGTTTATCCCAGTCCAACACTGGCATCTCCACATCATGTTTTCAATGGAACGGAAAAGACTGAAGGGCAACCTGATCGAGCTGTACAAAATTATAAGGAACGTTGGTAGAGTGGATAAAGAGCAGCTGTTCCTCTTAATTGAAGGGTCAGTCATGAGGGGACATAGATTCAAGGTGAGGGGTAGGGAATTTAAGAGAGATGTGAGGAAAAATCTTTTTTACCCAGAGAATGGTGATAGCCGAGAGTGCCCTGCCTGGGAGGGTGGTAGCAGCGGGTTGCCAATGCCAATGTATACAGACTCAAGCTATTCAACCTTTCCCTGTAGGAAAGTCCCCTCCATACCCAGGATCAACCTAGTGAGCTTCTCTGGCTGCCTCCAATGCCAGCATGTCTTTCCTTCGATAAAGAGAACAAAACTGTTCACAATATTTCAGGTGTTGTCTAACCAGTGCTTTGTTTATATTTAGCAAGATTTTTGTTGCCCTCTAATCTGTTCCTTATGATATATAAAGTGCCAGTATCAAGCTGTTGCTGTTCCTCCATTCACTGGTCAGCTTTCTCCTCTTAGTTACCTGAAAGATAAAAGATACGTGGCAAACTTGTGGTGAAGTGAGGATTGAAGGTTAAAAGATATCCGCTTACAGATTGTAAAGCAGAAAAGGTTGTAGGATGAATGGGGAGTCTACAAGTCTCCTAACCTACAGTCCTTTGGTTAAAAATAATACTTAATTGGATATGGATCCAGAAGGAATAGAGTGCCACTCTTACTATTGTTGTTCTTCACTTGAAACTGACCTTCCCCACTCCCAATTGCCTCTTTCCATAACAGCCCCACCTCCACCCAACCATGCAGGAAAGTTTAAATGGGGCTGAAGAACCAATAATTTGTGCCTCAGACCTATTATTCCAGTGCAATAATTGCTCCTTTGCAAGTCAGATCTAAGGCATGTGTAAATTAGGGGGATTAGTGGGGATGAATGGATCTGGGTAAAATGCTCTGCTGGTGAGTCAGTGCAGCCTCAATGGAGTGAATAGCCTCCTTCTTCAGTGTAGGGATTCTATGATAATGCCAATACATGGGGAATTGGGGTGCTTAATTTCTTCTGTTGACTACTCCTTGTGCAACCATGCTGTTGATTTTGGGTGGCATGGTGGCACAGTGGTTAACACTACTGCCTCACAGTGCGACAGACCCGGGTTCAATTCCGGCCTTGGGTCACTGTCTATGTGGAGTGTGTATGTTCTTCTTGTGTTTGCGTGGGTTTCCTCTGCATGCACTGACTTCTTCCCAGAGTCCAAAAATGAGCAGGTTGGGTTAATTGATTGATTGATTGCTCTTTGGTGTCAGGGGGACTAGCAAGGTAAATACATGGGGATAGGCCTCTGTGGGATTGTTGTCAGCGTGGGTTCAATGAGTCAAATGGCCTCCTTCTGCACTGAAGGGATTCTGTAAAAAAAATTCCATAATTCCATAATTTTATTCTTCTTTTCAACAATGTGATACCAAAGCTTTGGGTTGAAAGCCCAAAGTACTGCTGCCATGCAGTGGATGGCAGTGTGTTACAGTTGTTAACATTGCTGCCTTATAACACCAGGGACCTGGGTTTGATTCCTGGCTTGGGTCACTGTCTGTGCGGAGTCTGCACATTCTCTCTGTGTTTGCATGGGTTTCCTCTGAGTGCTCCAGTTTCCTCCCATGGTCCAAAAAACATGTTGGTTAGGTGCATTGGCCATTCTAAATTTGGGTAGTCAGTGTACACAAATAGGCATCAGAGTGTAGTGACTAGAAGATTTTTTCTGTAACTTCATTGCAGTGTTAATGTAAGCCTACTTGTGACACTAATAAACAAACTTTTAAAAAAGTCAATAGTTCAATTAACCCTTAGTGCAATTGCAATACATATGGCCGACATTTCATGAGATCAGTAATGAAGTAACAATTTGCCGACACAGAGGGATTATTTAAGCACTTTAGATAGCACTATGTTGGTTGTCCAACACCCTGAGTGAGCTTATCACATTGTGAGTCAGACGTTTGGACAGAGCTCTTTCACAGTTTCCACAGTTTAAGACCTTTAGGCTTTTGAATATTTACTGTGCATGTCGTGCATGCCCATACTCCCAGTAAGGGACTGTGCTTCCGATCATACCAAAAAACATAGGCACAAATTTCATTGCACAACATTGCACAAACTAATTCCGAAGTCTTTCCTTTATTACTTGCCACATGTCCTGCTTGAATACATTTGCAAATTAACAAAAACTAATTTTGGAGCCAAGTAAAGATAACTATGACAGGTCACAACAAATCATTTATTGACTTCGTAATGTGAAGTATATTAATATATATCTTGGTTATTAGTTTTTGGAATAAGTCACGAAGAAATGAAGCCAGTGAATCTGCTGAGGTTTTAAAATATAGCTCTGTTTTGAAAAGGCCACATTCAGCAACATAATTGACTAATCAGTCAATGGCTAGTAGTAAATGGTTAAAAAATTATTCTTTTTTCACACTTGGTCTGGAATTTGCTGCTCAATAATGGTCAATTCTCATCAGCAATACCAAGAAAACTGATCGAGATTCAACAAATTAGCCCAGACTATCGTTTTCATTGGAAAGCTTGCACTATGATTCTCTCTGGATTTAGTGGCATTAATATCCCCCCAAAAAAGGATTTTTCCAGAATTTGGCAAAGGCTGATGTCAGGCGGGAAAGTGGCGTTGAAACCATCAACAGCAATGACTGCTTTCTTCACTGTGTAGTCCCACACTTAGAGTAAAACAAATATGAAGGTGCAAGTCACATGACACAATGCTGATTCGGTGTCCTCTGATCTACCCATCCCGTCATTAAACAGCCCCAATACTGAAACCCAGCACTGACACTGATTCTCCCTGGATAATTCACCCAGCAGTATCTCGGCAGTGCTAGGGCACTGCCCCTATAGTGACTGGGCAGTGGCCAGGCATGCCTCCTCCCCCACCCCCACTCAAGCACTGCATTCACCTGAGTTCCCCCAAAAGATTCGCTCGCCAGATGCATGCCTCAGGAGGCAAGTCATGATTCATGTCATTCTGCTTTCATGCCAATGTGAATGGGTTTTCTGCTGCTGTAGGGGATGATTCAGGTTTAGAAGCCTGAAAATTAGATGCTAATACATTCAAATGATATTCCCAATCCTGAACATTGGTAAACATGCACTGGCACTGATAGGAGCAGGGGACAAACACATCACACATTTATGTTGATGTGAAATGCGATTTGGGAATTCTTCCTACATTTTCCTCACCCATCACTGAACTGTCCAATAAAAATGGAAGCAGAAAATTCCAGCCTACGTCATTGCAATAACAGTGCCATAACAGTAACAGTACACTCTTTTTCGTACAGAGTGTGCAGGAAGGTTTTTTGACTCAGTATGTAGATAGGCCAACTAGAGGTGAGGCTACATTGGATTTGGTGCTGGGCAATGAGCCAGACCAGGTGTTAGGCTTGGAAGTTAGTGAACATTTTGGTGATAGTGACCACAATTCGGTTACGTTCACCTTAGTGATGGACAGGGATAGGCATGAAGCTGGGGGCTGTAGTTATAGCTGGGGGAAGGGTAATTATGAGGCCATCAGGAGAGAATTAGGGTGCATAGATTGGACTAGGAAACTACAGGGACTGGGAACATCTGGAATGTGGTGCTTATTCAAGGAGCAGCTGCTGAGAGTCCTTGATAAGTATGTCCCTGTCAGGCAGGGAGGAAATGGACGAGTAAGAGAGCCTTGGTGTACGAAAAGAGTTGATTTGCTGGTTAAAAAGAAAAAGGAGGCTTATGTCAGGATGAGGCTTGAAGGCTCAGGTAGTGCAATGGATAGCTATAGATTAGCTAGGAAGGAGGTAAAAAGTGAATTGAGGAGAGCTAAGAGGGGACACGAGAAGATGTTGGCTGATAGGGTTAAGGAGAATCCTAAAGCTTTCTTTCGATATGTTAAGAATAGAAGATTGGTTAGGGCAAGATTAGGGCCAGTCATAGACAGCAGTGGGAAGTTGTGCGTGGAGCCTGAAGAGATTGGTGAGGCACTGAATAAATATTTCTCTTCGGTATTCACGCAGAGTGCTGGAAATGTAGCTGTGGAGAGCACTGAGGTACAGGGTTGCAAATTGGGGAGTATTGTAGTAGATAGGGAGGATGTGTTAGAAATTCTCGAGGGTTTGAAGTTGGATAAGTCCCCTGGGCCGGACGGGATTTACCCTAGGATTCTCTGGGAGGCAAGAGAGGAGATTGCAGAGCCTCTGGCTCTGATCTTCAGGTCCTCGTTGGTTACGGGTGTGGTTCCGGAGGACTGGAGGATAGCGAATGTGGTCCCGTTGTTCAAGAAGGGGAAAAGAGACCTTCCAGGGAATTATAGGCCAGTGAGTCTTACTTCTGTTGTGGGCAAGGTATTGGAGAGAATTATTATGGATAGGATTTATAGTTATTTAGAGAGAAATGAATTGATTGGGGATAGTCAGCATGGTTTCGTGAAGGGTAGGTCATGCCTTACTAACCTCATTGAGTTTTTTGAGAAAGTGACCAAAGAGGTGGATGGGGGTAAGGCGGTTGATGTAGTATATATGGACTTTAGTAAGGCGTTTGATAAGGTGGCCCATGGAAGACTTCTACAGAAAATGCAGATGTGTGGAATAGAGGGTGATTTAGCTAATTGGATTAGGAATTGGCTGGCAGATAGAAGACAGAGGGTGGTGGTTGATGGGAGATATTCATCGTGGAGTTCGGTGACGAGTGGTGTGCCTCAGGGGTCTGTTTTGGGGCCCCTGCTGTTTGTAATTTTTATAAATGATCTGGATGAGGGTATTGAGGATGGATTAGTAAATTTGCAGATGACACTAAAGTCGGTGGAGTGGTAGATAGTGAAGAGGGGTGTTATAGTTTACAGAGTGACTTGGACAATTTGCAGAGCTGGGCCGAGAGGTGGCAAATGGAGTTTAATGTGGAAAAGTGTGAGGTAATGCACTTTGGCAGGAACAATAAATGTGTAGAGTATAGGGCTAATGGTAGGGCTCTTAATAGTGTTGAGGAACAGAAGGATCTTGGTGTATGTGTCAATAGATCCCTAAAAGTAGGCAGTCAAGTGGATAAAGTTGTTAAGAAGGCTTATGGAGTCTTAGCTTTTATTGGTAGGGGGATTGAATTTAGGAGCCGCAACATCATGTTGCAGCTGTACAAAACTCTAGTGCGGCCGCACTTGGAGTATTGTGTGCAGTTCTGGTCTCCACATTATAAGAAAGATGTGGAGGCATTGGAGAGGGTACAGAGGAGGTTTACCAGGATGTTGCCTGGTATGGAGGGCAGGTCCTATGAAGAGAGGTTGAAGGATTTGAGGTTGTTTTCGTTAGAAAGGAGGCGGCTAAGGGGGGATCTTATTGAAACATATAAGATAATTAGAGGTTTGGATAGGGTGGACAGTGATAGCCTTTTTCCTAGGATGGAAAAAGCTAGCACGAGGGGACACAACTTTAAATTAAGGGGTATGAGTTATAGGACGGATATCAGAGGTAGGTTCTTTACTCAAAGAGTGATTAGGAGTGGAATGCCCTGCCTGCAGCTGTTGTAGATGCGCCAAGTTTGGTGGCGTTTAAGAGGTTAGTTGATAAGTATATGGAAGAGAAGGGAATGGTTTAGTTAGGAGGGGCATTGCTTTTTATTTTGGTCGGCACAACATCGAAGGCCGAAGGGCCTGTTCTGTGCTGTATTGTTCTATGTTCTATATGTTCTATGTTCTATGTTCTATTATTCATCAAATAATTTTCTAGTGCTTTAGCAGAGATACAAAATAACTTTGAGCGAATCCCTGTCAACTGTTATTCTGAAGCTCTTGGATATCCCTTCTCCTGTCTTCAATCCCACTTCTAGTAGGTCCCATCTGCTGCCCATTCGTATCTCTGCTCTCCCCCTGCTTAACTCTCATCCTCTATTACTGCCACTGAGTTTGGACTCAGCTTTCCTCAGCCTGTCTATTCCCATCCCATTTTATTCTTTGGACACCTGTTGTTGAACCTCACGATACCAAATCACATCAGGCAGTATTGAGATGACCAAAAACTTAGTCAAAGAGATTGGGGGTGATTCTCCATCTCACCTCGCTAACTTATGGGAGATTTCAGCAGGGCCAGGTTAGCACAAACAGTGCTGGGCATCCGGACACAAGGACCTCTCCCAGTGCCAGATTTCTGGCTCCATCAGCTCCATGATGGAGATAGGCATGGAACTGTATTAGGTATGCAGGAAAGATTTTAACATAATTTAAATGTGATTAGTGGGCCTGGGACTAAAGTCTCAGGACCTGATAATCTCTCGCTCCCATCAGGAATGGTTCACTCCAGCGGAGTTTAGAGTAGTTCCTCAGGAAGCTAGCAGCCCAACCCTACTGGAGTGAAGAGGGGTAATCGGGCCCCCATTGGTAGGGCATCAGGACCCCCTTGGACATTGGCAACTTGGCAGTGCCAGCTTGTGCCCCTGGCACTGCCCAAGGGACAAAGTGCCAATGCCCAAAGCATACCTTGGCACTACCCATTGAGAATGTGGCAATGTTAAAGGTGGGGCATAAAGTGGGAGTGGCCTAGAGGACATGGCTATTGGGAGTGGGACAATGTGAGGCAACTGGTGGGGGTGGGTTTCCATTTCCGCTTTGCAGATAGGACCAGTGGAGGAAGGAAAGAAGGCAGCGATCAGGGCGGGCTATGGACGGAAGTCAGGACTGCAGAGAGGGAAGTCTGCACTGTGGGGGAGGGGGTTGTGGAGGGGGGTTAGGCTGCAGGGGAGTTGAGAGTTGGCACTGCAGAAGGATCGGAACTCCAGGTGGGGGTAGTTGACAGTGTTGGCAGTAGGGGTCGTGGCAGGGCCAATACATGGTTGGGGAGCTCGCGATTGGGCTGTGGAGATGGGGTGGTCAGAGGGCTGGTGCTGTGGGGTTGCTGGGCTGGCCAGCAATCGACTGGCTAACGATCGGGAGGCCAGCAGACAGAGATCAATGCACATGCACCAATCTTGGTGCTGACAGATTGGTGCAGTGGCCTTCTCAGCGCTCTGCTGCTAGCCTGTCCAGCAGGAGTAGGTTCCATTCCCTCCCCTGCCCCCAAATTTCAGTGTGATTTACACTAGTGCACTCTGCAGTTACCAGAATGTGGCAGATACATTTTGAAACTCCCGCTGAAAAAAGAACAGTAGGATTCACTCCAGTTTTCATGCAAATATGGCACTTAGAATTTTTTTGGGACAATCGCCCTCAAAATGTTTAAGAAGCATCCTGAAGAAGGAAAGAAAGGGAACCTGAGAGATTAGATTGGGAATTCCAGAGCTCACTGCCATGATAATGGAAGGCATGACTGCCAATGATGGAGCAATTCAAATTGGAGTTTCTCAAGAGGTCAGAATTAGAGAAGCACATATATCTTGGAGGCTTGTGTCGCTGGAGAAGATTCTGGATTTGGAAGAGGTAAGGCCATGGAGGATTTCTAAAACAAGAACGTGAATTACTTAGCCAGAAGCCAATGTAGGTCAGCAAGTTATGTGTTGAAAAACCCGCATCTACCCACCTATACTTGTAACTCTAAGATTTGGCCTGGACTCAGTTACAGGAAGAATATAGAAGCTATTGAGAGGGTGCAGAGGAGATTTACAAGGATGTTGCCTGAGTTGGAAGGCATGCCCTATGAAAATAGGTTGAGGGAGCAAAGTCTCTTCTCCCTGGAGAGACGAAGATTGAGAGGTGACCTGATAGAGGTTTATAAAATGTTGAGAGGAATAGATATCCTCTATATCTCGGCTAGGGGTTCTGTAATTTCCTCCCTAGCCTCCCTCCACAGGCCATATCAGGTATATGACCTGATATACCTCATCAGGTACTGCAGATTTATCTATCTTGAAGTGCTTTAAGATGCCCAGCACCTCCTCCTTGGTAAAGACAGCAATGGTTACAGGGGAAAAGTGGGAGAATGGGGTTGAGAATGGATTCTCAGAGCTGAAATGGTCGCTATGAGAGAACACAGGCTTAAGGTGCTGGGCAGCAAGTACAGAGAAGATGTTAGGGGTAAGTTTTTCACTCAGAGGGTGGTGAGTGAATGGAATCGGCTGCCGTCGGTGGTGGTGGAGGTGAAGTCACTGGGGTCTTTTAAAAGACTTCTGGATGAGTACATGGGATTAAATGCAATTGGGAGTTACAGATAGTTCTATGGCCTAGTAGCTATGGGTATGATCAGTGCAACTAGTGGGCCAAAGGACCTATTTGTGTTGTAGTGTTCTATGTTCTATGTTCTAAGTGGGGAAAATAGAAGAGGCTCATAACTCTGTAATCGTTTATTATAATATCAATAAACTTACAAACATTGGTACGCTGCTCTCCTTAACTCCTTAAACTGGTACGAACAAACACTGTTAATCAATGCTGACATGTGAACTGCAATCATGTTGTTAAACTTCAAGGTAGCTCTTTCTTTTAAACTTCTCTAGCTTTGTCATAAGACCATACGGTGGCACAATAGTTAGTACTGCTGATTCATAGTGCCAAGGACCCAGGGTCGATTCCTTGCTTTGGTCACTGTCTGTGTGGAGTTTGTACATTCTCCCCATGTCTGCATGAGTTTCTTCTGGTTGCTCTGGTTTCCTCCCACATTCTGAAAGACATGCTGGTTAGGCACATTGACTTGAACAGGTGTCAGTCTGTGGTGACTAGGAGGCTTTCACAGTAACTTCAGTTTTAATGTTAGCCTTACTTATGACCAATAAATAAACTTTAATTTTTAAAATATAGGAGCAGAATTTGGCCATTCAACCCATTAAGTCTGCTCCACTAATCAATTATGGTTGATAGGATTCTCAACCCCATTCTCCCGCTTTTCCCCTGTAACCGTTGCTGCCTTTACCAAGGAGGAGGTGCTGGGAGTCTTAAAGCACATCAAGATAGATTATTCTGCAGTACCTGATGAAGTATATCAGGTCATACATCTGATGTGACCTGTGGAGGGAGGCTAGGGAGGAAATTACGGGTGCCCTAGCCGAGATATTTGAATCATCGATAGTCACAGGTGAGCTGCCTAAAGATTGGAGAGGGCAAATGTTGTGTCTTTGTTTAAAAAGGGCTGCAGGGAAAAGCCTGGTAATGACAGGCCAATGACCCTCACATCTGTGTTGGGTAAATTTTTGGAAGGTATTTTGAGAGACAGGATCTACAGGCATTTAGAGATGAAGGGCTGATTAGGAACAGTCAGCATGGCTTTGTGAGTGGAAAATCATGTCTCACAAATTTGATTAAATTATTTGAAAGGATGACCAACAAGGTAGATGAGAGCAGTGCAGTTGGTGTTGTCTACATGGACTTTAGCAAGGGGTTTGACAAGGTGCCCCATGGTAAATTGTTGCATAAATTTAAGTCTCACAGGATCCAAGGTGAAGTATCTAAATGGATACAAAATTGGCTTCTTGACAGAAGCCAGAAGATGGTTGTTGAGAGTTGTTTGAAAGTGTGCCTCAGGGATCAGTGCTGCTCCCTCCGTTATTTATCATTTATATTAATAATTTGGATGAGAATATAGGAGACATGGTTAATAAGTTTGCAGGTAACACCAAGATTGGTGGCATGGTAGACAGTGAGGAAAGTCATCTCCAATTGCAACGGGAATCTTGATCAATTGGGCTAATGGGCTGACAAAAAGCAGATGGAGTTTAATTTAGACAAATGTGAGGTAATGCATTTTGGTAGATTGAACCAGAACAGGGCTTACTCAGTTAATGGTAGGGCACTGGGGAGAATTACAGAAGAGATTTAGGGGGTACGTGTTCATAGCTCCTTGAAAGTGGAGTCACAAGGGGATGGAGTGGTGAAGAAGGCATTCGGCATGTTGGTTTCATCAGTCAGAACATTGAATACATGAGTTGAGACATCTCGTTAAAGTTGTACAAGACATTGGTAAGACCACACTTGAAATATTGTGTGCAATTCTAATCACCCTAATACAGAAAGAATATTATTAAACTAGAAAGAGTGCAGAAAAAGATTTACTAGGTGCTACTGAAATTGATGGATTGGGTTATAAGGAGAGGCTGAATTGACTTAGATTTTTTCCTCTTGAGCATAGGAAGCTGAAGGGTGACTTTACAGAGGCCTATAAAATAATGAGGACATAGACAAGGTAGATTGACAATATCTTTTTCCAAAGGAGGGGAGTCTAAAACTAGACAGCATAGGTTTAAAGTGAGAGGGGAGAGCTACAAAAGTGTCCAGAGGGTGGTGAGTATCTGGAACAAGCTGCCAGAGGTAGTAATAGAGGCAGATGCAATTTTGTCTTTTAAAAAGCATTTATATAGTTACATGGGCAATTGGCATTAGTTTAGAGGTTTAAAACAAAGGACAGCATGAACAAGTTGGGCCAAAGGGCTTGTTTCCATACTGTAAACATCTATTTCTCTAATCAAGAACCTATTTATGTCTTAAATATATTCAATGATCTAATCTCCACAGTCTTCTGTTACAATGAATCATCCCATTTCAGGTCATCCAATCCCTTTACTGAAGTTAATTGCTGGGGAACGCCATACTGTGCACTGTTGCTACTGCAAAACACACATTTTTTAAAGTGCTAAAATCACCCCCAAGAAAATGAT
This sequence comes from Sphyrna mokarran, assembly GCA_024679065.1. Lineage (NCBI taxonomy): Eukaryota > Metazoa > Chordata > Chondrichthyes > Carcharhiniformes > Carcharhinidae > Sphyrna > Sphyrna mokarran. The sequence continues at coordinate 44,194,187 of JAGIQG010000015.1, forward strand.
TGCCACAAAGCCTTCCCTTTTCTGATTCTGTCTTCTAATATTTTGCAACAATCTCACATGCTAGATTCATGAATAGGGCTTTAACATAACATTGAATGTTATTCAATGTGGAAGATTTTTGTTCTATCAAGCTCTGAATTAATGAAGCAGTTCTTGGTGATCAGCATTTCCAAGGAATGTGGGGGCATACCCAGGCACAGTGGTTCCATAGTTCATTAGTCTGCAAGTATTATTTACTGGTGTATAGAAGTTCACACAATCTGATGGTTGAGACCAATTTCTCTAAACCTTGAAAATGTACATTTCACTGTACATTTTAATTGTCTTTGTCAGTTATTGATTGGCATACTAAAACATCATTCTCTGGGCCCGATCTTACCATCGCGTTGCACCCATTTTCAAGTGCAAAAACTTGGTAAAATTGGACATGAGGCAAGTAGCATGATCCATGTCTGCCTCTTCATCGGTTGCCCCTTTACCAAAATTCGAAAATGGCTGTGATCAGGATTGTGCCTGAACAGGTTTGATAGCCATTTAAATATATTTGCATGCATTTAATTGACTTAATGGGCTGCATGCCCAATCTTACCAGCATTTCCCTCTTTACCACTGTGTTTGCCCATCCAGATTCAGCACAAAATAGACATGCTCTACAAAAATCCGATTCAGGCCCTCCATCTTCAGTGGATGTAAGTGCTGAGCATCCGACAACTCTGCTTGAGATCAGTGAGAGGTGGAGGTGGGTTCGATGGCTCTCTGCTTCAGATCAGTGAGTGGAAGGATGGCGGTATCCGCTGCCAGTCCCTCTGAGATCAGTGAGGGGGAAAGGCAGGGGCGGAGGGTCTGCTGCCACTCTGCCTGTGATCAGTGAGGAGGAAGGGAGGGCCTGCGACCACTCTGTTTGCAAGGAAACCAAACAAGATGTTGATGCATTGACTGTACAGAATCCATTGCCCTGATCAAAAGGATCTGCACTATTGTTAATTATGTGGACAGCATGTTGATGCATTGAACAAAGCCCCATCGAGAGTCACAGTAATGATTCATGAATTTGGAGTTTCAAGTTGTGAAGACAGTTCCATTTGTTCTCATTAGCAAGAAAGATACGATTTGTGTCGTCGCAATGCTGAGGGTGTAGGACACTTATCCTTTTTAAATCTAGGAATTCAAGGAAGACTTGAAAGGTTAATACTTGAATTCTGTAAGTGCTGAGTCAGGGGATTTGTTCAATCCCACCAAATATTTGTTGTGGAAAAAGTTGTTGTCAGGTATCTCTGGCTTTTACCAGTGGTATTGGTTTATCAGATGAAGAGATAAGAGCACAGCAAAGGAAAAATGTTAAAAAGGCTAAAATGTATTTTTGTTTATGTTTATGCAGTGGAAAAAAGGAAGAGGGTTTAATATCTAGAGTGAAATCTGATTTCAGATTGGAAATGTACTAGTGATACATTAATTACAAACATTAAATGCAATCTTGCTAAGCAAAGCTGTAACCTTAGACAGGCAATCGAATTAAGTGATTCTGTAATAAGCAAATTTGAGCTAAAGTTGGGACACCATGATATACAAGAATTGGATTTACTCTTATTATATTAAATTCTATCAGCTGACAATATAGCTGAGTGTTCTATGTATTTCACAGTGCTTAACCCAATGATTCTGTTGATCATGTGATAATAGGTGTTTTTAGAAGTAATTTTCAACTCCATGTCCAAAGTCACTTTTCAGCTCTGCAATTAAGATTGATTACTTCACTAAGTCTGTACTGCGTACCTATGTTCTTTTAATTTATTGTTTTATGGGATAGGTGCATTGTTGGCTAGGCCAGTGTCTATTGCTGATTGCTAACTGCCCTCATGAAGATAGTGGTAAGCTGCCTTCTCAAACTGCTGCAGTCCATGTGGTGCAGGTACACCCACAATACTGTTAGGAAAGGTTCGGATTTTTGACCCAGTGACAGAGGAGGTGAGAAAATTCCAAGTCAGGATAATGTGTGGCTTATACGGAAATTTCAAGCAGTGGGTGCCCATGCATCTGCTGCCTTTGTCCTCCTTGGTAGTAGTGATGAAAGGTCTGGAAGGTGATGGAGACTTGCTGACTTGCCACAGTGCACCTGGTAGATGGTACGCACAGTGATGGAGTGAATTTTGAAATTGTTGAATGGCACAGAAAGATGAGTAGATTCCCTTTTGTTGGAAATGGTCATTGCCTAGCATTTCAATCCAAACCTCAGTATTGAGAAGATGTTGCTAGTGTATGGACTGTTTCAGTATCTGAGGAGTTGTGAGTGGGACTCAATATTGGGCAATCATTGTGAATATCCCCACCTTTCATGTAATGATGGAAGGAAAGTTATTGATGAAGTAGCTGAAGAAGGTTCGGATATTGTGGGACGGTGATGATTGATCACCATCAATGACAACCATTTTCTTTTGTGCCAGGTAAGACTGCAATCAGTGGCGTGTTTTCCTGCTAGTTCCATTGACTTCAGTTTTGCAGAGGATCCTTGATGTCACACTTGGTCAAATGCTGCCCTGTATTGATTGATCTTAGCTTTCCCTATAATGTACATGCTTTAAATCTCCTATACAAGACAATTCAAAAGCACCTTAAACACCTTTTTTTGGCTCAATATTAGGAAGTTGGAAGTCCTTTTCAGTGCTCCATAATGGAAACACTGTCCTGTAGCCACTTATTCCTCTCCCTGGCCATCACCAGAGGATAATAAGATTGTTCACAACTTTTTGAGGTTAATTTGAACTACCAATCCCATGTCTTCTTCATTCTTGGGACTGCCTAATTTCACTTTGCGTGTGTGTGCTCTACACTTTTGCTCTTTTCCTGCTGAAACTTTCATCCAGATGATAGTTTCCCCTAGACTTGACTATTCCAATGCTTTCTTGGCCAATCTTGTATCTTGTACTCTTGAGAAAATTGAGCTGATTTAAATTACACAGTCTGTATCCAAACGTCACCCATCACTCCTGTCCAATAGGGTAAACAAAATGACTTAGCTTGCCTTCCAGAGCTCCATTCATTCATTTGAACAGGTAAGGAGATAGATGCGGTACAACTTTAAAAATGGTTTCCTTTATTGAAAAGAACTTTAAAAAATTGACATGGTGGAAGCAAGATAAAAAAAACAAATTTGGAGACTCAGCCAGGCCCTGAACTGAACATGAATACACAGTTCCAAAATATACTTCAACCCTTACCTCATTATTGGAAGTGCTTTTCACAGGCTGTATCCATCGAGACAAACAATTCTTGCAGCTGCTGTTATGCTGTTGTTTGCCTGCATTGTGTACCCTTCAGGAATGTAGTCATTTTTTAGCTAACCCATCATACCTTCTGTTTCTACCTGTAATCAAGCTACCTACAATTGTTAAGCTTAGCAGAGTTAGTTGCATAGGCAGAAATATCTTAAAATGAAATCTTTGCACAGACAAAAGCAAACAGGACTGCACATATATATGATCCCTTTTCTGCTTCAAGCACACTCAGTAACAGCCGCCTCAATCAATGGTGCAGTTGAGGCTGTGAGCTGATGGCTCTATGATTGGGCGAGCAGTTCTGGGAAGAGCAGGCTGCCATCCTCAATTGAAGCAGACTCTTAATTGGCTGTTGATGACAAAAAAGTTCCCCAGTATCCCATCCTCGCAGGCTCAGGTTGTGCTTTCAGTCCCTATGAAAAAAATGTCATAAAATTCTCGCCTTTGGTTGGAGAATTTGATGTCCAGCCAAATCCCCATTCACTGCAGCGGGATGGGGAAATCTCACTGGTATGAACAGTGATAACATTCCGTCCTATGTTTCTACGTATAGTTCGGTATTAAATTTTAGTTGATAATCAGTCCTGTGAAATGGGACTTTTATTTACATTAACAATGCTATAACAGTATGGCATGGTAACATAGTGGTTATCTTTGCTACCTTACAACACCAGGAACCTAGGTTCAATTCCTGGCTTAGGTCACTGTCTGTGCAGAGATTGCACATTCTCCCCATGTTTGCATGGGTATCCTCTATGTGCTCTGGTTTCTTCCCACAGTCCAAAAGATGCGCGCATTAAGTCATTTTGTTTATCTTTTTCGACAGGAGTGATGGGTGGCATTTGGATACAGACTGTGTAATTTGAATCAGCTCAATTTTTTCAAGAGTACAAGGTACTAGATTGGTAAACTGAGGGAGTCTAAATTCTCCCTCAGTGTACCTGAACAGGTACCAGAGTGTAGCAACTAAGGAATTTTCATAGTAACTTCATTGCAGTGTTAATGTAAGCCTACACAAATATAAAAACTAAACTTAAAATCTAAGTTGTTGCATATGTTCAGATGTAAAAATAAAGTCACCATAGTCCCAGGTGACCATAGGCTGTTCTCCCCTATGAAGTGGAGAACTGACTAGTGGCATATAACCTAAGGGTCACCACACCTCAGGCAAGGGGTAAAGTTGAGAAGATAAGGTCTTCATGTAAAACCTCAGTTGGTATGAGAATTGAACCCACGCTGTTGAAATCTCTGGTAAATTGCAGCCAGAATATCTAGCGTGTATACACAAATAAAATATTGTTCTTGCTGGAAATCTGAAATTAAAGCAGAAAATTCTGGAACTATTCGACAAGTCAGGCAGCACCTGTGGGAGGAGAAACATAAGTAACAGTTCAGGTTGATGACTTCTTATCTGAAGCAGGGAACATTAAAGATGGAATAGGTTTTAAGAAACTATAGATACAGGGAAGGAGCCCATCTCAATCCTTCCCCATCCCACAACACAAGAAAAGGTTTGTGAGAGGGTGGAAAGCCAGAGGGATTAAATGACCAAAGGGAAGATGGTGCAAGGCAAAAATGGACAGGAATGGGATAAGCAAATAAACAATAGGTGTGTATCTGGAGCCGATGAGAAAGGTAATATCAGAATCATTACCAACAGTTGCTGGCTGAATACTGAGGGTGGTACTTGTGATGTGAGATCATTGAACTCATTGTTAAGTCTGAAAAGATTTGAGAAGTGCTTTCCTCAAAATTCAATTGGGCTTCTTTCAAACAGTGTAGGAGATAGAAGATGGACTGCAATTGAGAATTAAAATGTTCAAGTGCCCTGCGTCTAATATTCCTTACATAATTTATGTGATTTTATTGCAATCTTAAACAGATAGGATTCATGTATATGTAAATGTCAAAGTAGAAATCTAAATGCTGAACATCTGACATAGAGGCGGGAAATGTTGGAAACATACAGCAGGTCTGCTAGAATCTCTGGAGGTTAAGATACATGGTTAATGAATAGCATTTAATGCAGGCGATGGATTTCACTGAAAAGTGAGTGAAGCAGGACCTCACATCACTTTGTTTGGGCCCGGTAGCAGGCCTTCCCCAAGATCAAGGACCTCTGGCAGAATCCTGCTTCCCTCAGAAATGCTGGCCAGTTAGATGTTGGACCAATGGATAGATTACCAACTGCTGGCAATGAGAGAGGCCTAAGATTGTCTGAGAAACCCAGGTTATAGGTGAGAATGAGAAGGGGAGTCACAGAATAGGGAAACAACATTCAGTAGCGAAGCTGGAGGGTTTGGGACTTTCAGCAGACCCAACCCTTTTCTGGTACCCTGATCAAGTATTGAATCATAGAATCCCTACTTGCAGAAAGAGGCCATTCAACCCATTGAAACTGTACTGACCGCATTCCCACCCAAGCCCTATCCTCATAGTCACACATATTTACCTTGCTAACCCCATGACACTTAGGGGCAACTTACCTTGCTGACACCATGGTATTAAAGGGCAATTTAGCAAAGCCAATCAACCCAACCCACACATTTTGTGGAAAGAAACGGGAGCAACTGGCGGAAACCATGTTCACACAGGGAGAATATGCAAGTTCCACACGGACTGTCAACCAAGCTGAGAATCGAACTCAGGTCCTTGTCATTGTGAGATAGCAGTGCTAACCATCATGTCACTTTGCTTTTGAATATGAGAACCTCCACAGGGAGCCCAAAAGCAACTCCAATTTGCCTTGCTTTGCAGTCTTCCTGTGTAGCTATTGCCCCACCCTCCACCATTGGTTAATTACATGATGAGAACTTAACTGAGCCTTTGGTCACTCATTTCACACAATATTAAAAAGTAAAATCCATGAATCAATCCTGCGTTTGAAGGTTTATTGGCTGAGAAATGGAAGAAACATCCATGAGTCTTCCTACCCCAGACTTAATCAGGGCAGAGATGGAAAGGAAGTGGAGTCACCATCTGTTACCATTCCATTTGATTCATTGTCCCAATGCCCCGTAATACATCTTGGGAGAGAGCATTAAATTCCCTCTAATGTTTGAAATCAATGATCTCTCAGGTCTGAAATTTTAATGCTGTTCCTCTCACTATCAATGGTGTCAGGCCTGCTGAGTAATTCCAACGTTTTCTGTTTTTATATTACAAATGAGTTATTGAACTTAAACCATCATTACCTGACAAGAAAACATGAGTGCGGAAATATTAAGGTTCAAATAAGTTGAGGATTAGAAATCCTCTCACTCGGAATATCAAAGCTTGTAATCTATTGTGAAAAGCACGTTGGGAGCAATTTTCCCAAAAGAATTCTAAGCATTGAATTTGTGCAAAAACTGGAGTGACTCCCTCTGGATTTTTCAGTGCAAATTTCAAATTATCTCCCACGCTCTGTGCACTATAGAGTCTCCAAGCATGAATCATATTGAAAATCAGTGGGAGTAGCCTATTTCTCCTGGACAGGCCGACAGCAAAGTTCTGAGTGGGCCACTGCATATACACCAGCCTATCAGTACCAAGGTAGGTACATTGCCGGCCTCTTGATCACTGGCTAAACCTGCAACTCCCATAGCACTACACTGACTCGCCAACAACACCTCCCCCCCCCAACCCCACCCAATGACCTGATCGCTGACCCCGTGATGGGTCCGGGTCAGCCTTGCCCTTTTGCTCCAGCCCACCTCAATCCTTCCCCATCCTCCAACACTCCCACTCTCTCCCTCTTGACCCATCAGTTCCAATCCCACCCTGCACAATCCTCCCTGCCATTCTGATGGCCAGCCCCAATCGCTGGCTTCTCTCCCTTTATCACCACCAACTACAGAGTGGCAGCGGAATCCTTACCCCCACTGATCTCCCCCTCAGAAACCGCTGCTCTGGCCTTGCCCCTTTGACATTGTCTGATATCTGGGGGGCAGTGCCAAGATGTCCCCAGGCATTGTCACTTTGTCCCTCGGACAGTGCCTGACCTCCGAGCAGGCCTCGAGGGCCTCCTTCACTCCAGTAGGTTCGGGCTACCACTTCCCCGCAAGTGGGAAGCTATTGTAAACGCTGCTGGAGTGAAGCAGGGGCCTGCCCGAAGGTCAGAGGTAAAGGGGGTGTCCTTGGGCATTGCCCCATTGACAATGCCAGCCTGGCCTCTGGTATTGCCCAAGGGACAAAATGACAATGTTGAGGGGGTACCTTGGCACTGCCCACGAGAATAAGACAGGGTGGAGAGTGTAGCAGGCCCAAAGATTTCAGTCCTGGGGCTGCTAATTACATGGAACTGATATGACACTGAGCATTTAAATAAATTATACAGTTCTGCGCCGATTGCTGGCATGGAGCTAATGACCCCAGAAATCCGGTGCCCGGAGACTTGCGGAGGCCGAGGTGCTCAGTGGGAAATTGCTAAATGGCCTCTGCTTGAGTCCCCCAGCCTGCTGTATTGCTTTTGCAGCACATCGCATTCAGAGAATCACCCCAGAAATGTAGATTAACCTACTTAAAATTGAACTGGAAAGATATCTGGATAAGAACAAGATTGAAGTATAAAGACAAAAGTAAGCATGGATGATGAAATAATGTACATGAATGCAGTAAGGTAATGCTAGTGTAGGAGTTCAGTCAGGTTACATCTGATCAGAGTTTTGTTGATTGAAATATTAGGCAGGAAATTTCATTGATTAACTATAGAGTTTTAGAGGACGACAAGTTTATCTTCATAGCATTTTTTCCTCTGGTTACTCATTTCACACGGTATTAAAAAAGTAAAATCCATGAATTATTCCTGCCTCCTAGAAGGAATGACATGATGAAAAAAATTGTTTTTTTTTCCTGATTGGTAAGTTCCAATAAAGGATTACACAATGTATGTGGAATTTTGAAGAGACATTTTTCACCGGTTAATTCTCTTTGCTTTCAAAGTCTCTGAAGTGACATTATTAATGATATCTATGCTGTCATGGGATTGTGCACCTACCTCAGTTCCAATTAAAAAGAAATTATGGTATGCAGACTCCAGGTGAACGTGCAAAGTAAACAATGTTCATTTAGGTTATGCAAGAAACAGCCACCTCCAAAATATTTTAGTCAATTCCCAGTGAAATAGCCATTTGAAAAAAATCGACAAATTATTCCAATGTAACAATGTCGCTATGAAGACAAATTTCAATTCAAACAATTCAGGAGCTTTGTTATTTGCTGTATACTCTAAGGACTTGTTACATGCAATTATACATACAGACTTTGCAGATAAAGCTTGATTTTTTTAAAATGTGTTCTGAGATGGTGCAGGCATGAAGACTTAAAATGCTGGCTGTGATTTTTTTTTCTCTGTTATGGATGTTTTAATAATTTGATCTAATAGACTGCCATGCATGTCAACATATGTGAACATAGATTCAGCACAATTTCATTCTTCTTAGGGCTCTAAGGTGACACAGTGGTTTGCACTGCTGCCTCAGCACCAGAGGAGTCTCACAACACCAGGTTAAAGTCTAACCAGTTTATTTGATAGTAAACCCACAAGCTTTCAGAAACACGATTCCTTCATCAGGTGTGTGGAAAGGTCTGATCAGAGAAGGGCGTATAAAGCCTCACACAGTTTACAGAATACTGATTAGAATGTGAGGTTTTACAGCTAACCTGTGATTCAAGTCTTAAAAGTACAGAAAAATGTGAGTGGAGATAGCATTAAGCATAGATTAAAGAGATGTTTATTGTCTCAAAACAGGACAATAAGTGAGATGTTGCAAGTTCAGGCAAGTCATGGGTGTTACAGATAGTGCGACATGAACCCAAGATCCTGGTTGAAGCCGTCATCGTGTGTGCGGAACTTGGCTATCAGCCTCTACACAACGACTCTGCACTGTTGTGTGTCATGAAGGCTGCCTTGGAGAACGCTTATCCAAAGATCAGAGGCCAAATGCCTGTGACCGCTGAAGTGTTCACCTGTTGGCATCTCAAGGTGCTTCACAGCAGTATTATCCAATAAAAATTAATGCTAAGCTAGAAAAGGAGATATTGGGATCTGTAATCAAAAACTTGGTTCCAGACATGTCCACAACAGTCTATTGTTTCTGGCCTCTGAAAGGACAAACCTGATGTACTTTTCATTGCATTATTGTTGTATGTTTTTATCTGGACCTGTTTTTACTACTTCTGAAAAACCATTTTTGACTGAGGTATTCACTTCAAAATTCTGTGAGGTAAACGATGGCATTTTTGCTATTAAAGAAGACTTATACAAGAGGGGGAAGTGCAAAGATGGAAGAATTTAGGAGATTTCACAATATTGGACCTAGATTATGTGAGCTACTATTGCCTTGAACTGGTGGGGTCTTTGCGTTTTCTAATAGTACTTACATGGACTGTGAGGGTTGGTTAATTTAATAGAGATTTGAATCAGTGAACGTATGCACTTATCTGACAGGAATGAAAATGTCATCAAAACACACAAGAATATTTTCATAATATTACAATCAATCCTAAATACTTTTAATCAAATAAATCAACAATTTATTTATTCTTATTAGGAATTTTCTGTGCATTAGTTTTGTCGGGATACCATGAGGTGGAAATGGTGGTATTGGTCTGGGCTGGGCACAGTAAGAAGTCTCACATTACCTGATGAAGGAATAGCCCTTTGAAAGCTTGTGATTCCAAATAGATTCGGAACTATAAGGTTTCTTATTGTCGAGATAAAGCAAGGTTGGCAGGATGAACCATTGGGCATGAACAGAAAATAAGCACTGAGACAATATTGGGCATCAGAGATCAGTTAATTGCAGAGAGTTTTCACCTTTTTTATATGCAAGATAATTTGAGATTTTGCTGCCAGAATGTTGGTTGAAATCTTTTTCGACTTCATGACAAATAATGTGCAAGTTGATGATAACAATCGGAAGTCCATTATTTTTCTGTTTTTTTTTTGGAAAAGAAATAGAGGAATAAAAATGAAGAATGTTGACCCAGATCAACTGTCAGCTGTAAAGCTGTATCTACTGCCAAAGGCACAATTACTTTGAACATCCATGGAACACAGTCAAGGTAACATTGGAGTTACACCAATCCCAGGAAACTGAGATCCAGCTAACCCTAGCCCACAGATCTGTACAGTACTAAACTAAGAGACTTAAATTTTATTCCCAGTTACCAGGTTGTTTTCGTTAGAAAGAAGGCGGCTAAGAGGAGGCCTTATTGAAACATATAAGATGATTAGAGGTTTAGATAGGGTGGACAGTGATAGCCTTTTACCTAGGATGGAGAAAGCTAGCACGAGGGGAAATAGCTTTAAATTAAGGGGTGGTGGTTTTAGGACAGATGTCAGAGGTAGGTTCTTTACCCAGAGGGCGGTAAGGGTATGGAATGTCCTGCCTGCGTCAGTTGTAGATGCACCAAGTTTGGGGGCGTTTAAGAGGTTAGTAGATAAGTTTATGGATGAAAAGGGAATGGTTTAGGTTAGATGGTCATTGCTTTCTCTTAATTGGTCAGCGCAACATCGAGGGCCAAAGGGCCTGTTCTGTGCTGTAATGTTCTATGTTCTGTGTTCTATGTTCTATGAGGGATATTAGAGGGCTGATGAACTATTCACCACAGCAAACATTTTCAACACTCGTCTGATAGAAAATTGGCAGCAGAAAGAGAGGACACTGCATATTGACAAAGTTCAATTGGGACTGATGTGATCCGGTTGGCTCCCAAAAACCATTCTATGGCAAGCTTCACAGATAAGACTATTTATTGGGCTTACTCAGACTAAACATCTGACCTTATAGGCTGTTTAATGACTCGAAAGTTTGGAAATTCAGAGTAGCTAAAGACAGGTCCCTATACTATTGAGACCTCACTGATCCAAAGCAGAGCATGGATATCAGCTGGTATTCTGCCCAGTCTCTCCTGCTGTTCCTCTGTCATCATCCACCCGCTCCTGCTCATTCTAATTCTGTATTTCAATCAGTAAACTCAACTCATTCTGACACCAAAATCCACTGGGGGGGAATCTATTTGTGCTGATTCTTCCTGAGTAACATCAGCTGCTGTGGGCTATTTCAGTCCAGTCCTACAGCATAACATTTTGGCAGTTCATCAGTCCTCCTGTATCTCCCACACTCTTTGTTCCCAATATGTCTTGTGAGTTATATGTGAGCTCTTACAATCCAAAACACACATTCACCTGTTTTTTGGTTCTGTTTTTATGTTTTGAGTAATCCTATGCTGCAAAATGATGTTATGAGATGCTGCAAATTGGAGACTGGTGAGAACCAAGTGAGTATCCTTTATCATACAAGATAATAAAGTGTAACTATTGTGATGTTAGACTTTTTTGACATCCGTCACAGCTTTAAGTGATAGGAATATTTATTGTGTAGTCCAGGAAGGAAGGGGCGGCAATGGTTGGGGGGATTGTGATTAAACCATGAGGAGGTTGGGGGGGGTGGAGTGGTGGTGGGGACAGGACTTTGGGGTCCCAGGCTGATCAGCAATCGAGCTGGTTAGCAAATAGCAAGCTGACAGTTCGGACCCACTGTGAATGCAGGGATCCCTGCTGATTTCAGTCTCCCAAATGGGAAAGGTCCAGCCCCCTGAAATCTAATGATATTCATGTTGATGGCCTTTGCATTGCACAGAAATTCTAATGTGAACCCCCATTGAGAAAAACAGCATGTATTATTCCAGTTTTCCCACAAATTCAACACTTTGAATTTTTTCGAGAGAATTCTGCCCAATTGACTTCTTAGTCTGATTCTAATTTTAGGCTGTGTAATAATTGATGATCCTGTTCAGTAGAGTACAGTCACAAAATTTGCTAAGTCTCAAACACAGCATGGGAATTGTGTTGCACAATTGACTCATGTCCACTGTTTCCAAATAAGTAGCACACAAATATTGTTCTGCCTTCTCATCAATATGGCTGCAGCATGCAACTGGCATGAAGCATGCCTGAATAGGACAGCAATCTTACACAAAGGCCAACATGGTTTGAAATTAACTAGGAGGTTTGACTAGTGTAAATGCTGAAAGTCATTCCAACAATGGGCTTTCCCTGAGGAAGCAGCAACAATGGCCCAGCATTGCACATAGAATCAAATAATATCCTTACAATGCAGGAGGAAGCCATTCAGTCCATTGAGTCTGCACTGACTCAGTATCATACTCAGGCCCTATCACTGTAACACCACATATTTACCTGGCTAATGTCCCTAATCTACACAGTTTGGAACATGCAGTGATAAATTAGCACAGCCATTCCACCTAACCTGTACATTTTTGTATTGTGGGAGGAAATTGAATCACTCAGAGGAAATAAACACAGACATGAGGAGAAAGTGCAAAACTACAGACAGACAGTAACACAAGGCTGGAATCAAATCTAAGTCCTTGATTCTGTGAGGCAGCAGTGATAACTACTGTGGCATCATGCCACCACATGGTAGGTATCAGATGTCTGACACACACTGGAGTCTTTAGTGCAGGATGTGCACATGAAGGGAATCGTCATCTATCCACAGGGGAACAGGAAGTCCTCCAGACAGACACTGAGAAGGCAGAGGAAGTAGATCAAGCACAATGTAAAGTCCTAAAGAAGATGTTCATGAACATCTTTTCCTCTCTCCTGCAGGACAGGTGGTGCAAAAACCGCAGGAACTAACTAACAAGCACATGTCCCAAACTACACTGGGGCACAATGTTCTAGCCTTTTTTCGAACATATTTTATTCAGATCATGGTCAGCAGTAAGGCTCAAGGCCTTGAAGGTGATACCATATTCATACCTAATCCTCCTTCTCTCATCCTACTTGTCTCCTTTCCCACAGTTTATTCTGATTTAAACTACGGTTGTATCGAGAAAACACCTCTTGTTATGCCTAACCGCTCCCACCATTTCCACCCCTCCACATACTGAAACCCTATCCTCATGTCCTTCTCCTTTTAGATATCAAAAAAGAACACCCTCACTAATCAGTGGTACAGAAGTGAAAATGTGGAAGAGTAATGAAGAAACCCGATTGCACACTCCATCACTCATAACCAGCAGCTCAAATTATGAAACTGCTTCACTTTAGTTCAGTTTAGAAGAAAGATCTGCATGCTGTGAGGTACTATAACAGAGGGAATGAGTGTGTAGGTTCCAGTTCAGCAGATAATAAGGCTACCTGCAAATCCTGCTTCAAAGGATTCAGATGAAGAAGGAAAACTTGATCGCTATGCACAGAAAGATGCTTGGATGCTTGGTTCATTGGCATGCCTGCCAGGAAGCTCGCTGTCATTGTCAAGGATCACAAAGTTCGGGGGCTGGGAGAGGGAGGGGTGGTGGTGAAGTGGGGATGGTGGTGGTGGGGGCTGGGTGGGTCGGGAGGGAGGGAGGGAGAGGAGGTGTCCAGCCCCAACATTGCAAATGACTTGGTGCAGAGCTTGGAACCTATCATGTCCAGTGTCGAAGTGGTGACCAACTCCATGACCATTCTTGTGGATCCAAGCACGATACAATGTTAGAGTGCCGATATCTCAGAGCTTCCATAGCAACACAAACCACCCAACATCACAAGGCTGCACTGGGAGCTCAGGTTAAAATCATTCAAGCTCAGCTTGCTCAGCTTCTTTGAACACTTTGGATACCAGTGTTCAAAGAAGCCTGTAGCATTTAACACAGTGGATTGGCGGGGGGAGAGGGGGCAGTTTCTTCGAGATGGTGATGTAGAGCAAAGTGCAGCAGAGCACAATGAATCAGGACATGTGATCCGCTGAGTACTGCAGAACTCTTCCAAAGCGATGCAGGCAGTGAAAGCATAGCTCAATGTAAGAATCCAGGAGTGGTTAAAATAACTTTTTAATGTGTGCAAGCTACAAATTCAATAATACAAGCTATAAATTCACGAGCTATTGGGTCAGCTGTGGTAATGTAATATTGTGGTCTCAACTATAACTCTTCCCCAGCCTTGCTCAAGAAGGAAAATTGCTGACCTCAGTTACAACTGCATAAAACTGACTGATGCATTTCACCTTCAAACAAATGTGGTCTGGATGCGCAAAACCTTAGTGTGCTGCTATCTTAAAGATAGGTAATTTTGAAATTGTTTTACACTATTGAGTATTCATTGCCATACAATGTATTATAGGACTAAACTGGCCACAAACATGCCACTGATTTTATCTCTGCATCTCAACCCACTGTGGGGAAATCAAAATGTTGCATCTTGACTACTTCCCTCAACCTGTTCCCACTCTTTGGGCTCCATAAAAACACCACCCAAAGAGTTCAAGAAGAGGAGAATTGGGAGCAACCTCTGAATTAGCCATGAAAACCTTTGTTTTTAACTTGTAAAATGGAGTAGCACAGTGGCACAGTGGCTAGCACTGGTGCCTCACAGCTCCAGGTACCTGGGTTCGATTCCTGTCTTGGCTCACTGTCTGTGTGGAGTTCGCATGTACCGCCAGTGTCTGCTTGGGTTTCCTCCAGATGCAGTCCAAAGATATGCAGGCTAAATGCAATGGACATGCTAAATTCTCCTTAGTCTCCCGGGATGCGTAAGTTAGAGGGATTAGTGGGATAAATATGTAAGGTTACAGAGATACAGGCCAGGTGAGATTGTTGTCAGTCAGACCTGATGGGCCAAATAGCCTTGGGACTTCACAGTTTGACTCGTCCCAAAACTGGAAAATCCTGCCCGAGTTCAACAGACTTTCCCGTTATCCATCCCTTGCCCACTCCGTTTCCCATGGTGGGCAGGGTTGTAGAATTCCAGTGATTGTTTCTAAGATTTGATGTGATAACATTGATCTGAATTGCTTTTTCAAGCACTCAAGAAAAAGGTTTGAAGTTTTAAAGTTTATTTTACTACTGTCACAAGTAGGCTTACATTAACACTGCAATGAAGTTACTGTGAGAATCCCTAGTTGCCACACTCCGGTGTCTATTCTGGTACACTGAGGGAGAATTTAGCATGGCCAATGCACCTAACCAGCATGTCTTTTAGGCTGTGGGAGGAAACCGGAGCACTCGGAAGAAACCTTCACAGACATTGGGAGGATGTGTGAACTATCTCCGTCGAAAGCAGAACCTGGATAAAATTGGACTACATAGGCTTTCCTATATAAAAGAAGTGGAAAAAAGGAATTTCCTGAGCACAGAGATTGACGAGGATTTACATTTAACATTGACTGATGCTAATGGTACCTGGAGCATAACCAGGAAGTCATTACATAGGGAGACCCCACTTCTTCTCAGGGGGTAATGTGATTACACTCTCATATTACTCGCAAGTACATACCGAATAAAACGAAATGACTACCAGTATGAATTTGCAGCCTAACTTCCCAACACCATTTCTGATGTCAACTATTTTGGCTGACATTGGGTTTGGAGCCAAGAAAGGCTGTTTGCTCTCATGTGATGGACAATTAGACTTCCATCCCACAAAGGAGAAATTAGAGTTAGTTTTTTTTTTCAGTTATGATTTGCTTACTGACCAAGACTCTCCTGCAGACTTTCACCATTACAAAGGTAAATATATACAAATAGAACAAAAATTGAAAGATATGGAGCAAATAACTTACATCATTATTTGTGATAGGCCATATTTTCCTGTTTTTTTGATGCTGCAAACAGGTAGGAAGTAATTATTATAGCTTTGCAGTTTATTAAATCAATGATAATTCCCGTTTCCTGCAGTTTTCATGTTGATGCCTCTTAGACTGAACAATAATAGCTTGGCAATTGTGTGATTTTTACTCCAAAATTGACTTATTGTTGCATAAGTTTGTTTAGTTCTTGTTGCTTCTTAATTTTTTCTGCATTCTGAAATATTTTGGAAGATTTATCAAAAAAAATTGCACTGAAAACTTTAAATTGGCAACTGAAATCTCTGCTTTTGCTTTCAGTTTTTGCTTGGTTAATGATAGAATAGAAATAGAGCTATGGTCCAGAACTGCCAGGAAAGTAACAAAAATGTGCAGATTAGGTAGATTGGTCATGGTAAAATTGCCCCTTAGTGTCCTAAGATGTGTAGGTTAGTTGGGTTAACCAAGGTAAATGTGTGGGGCTATGGGTATAGGGCTGGTTTGAGGGCCTGGGTAAAATGTCAGAGAGTAGATGTAGACTTGATGGGCTGAATGACCTCCTTCTGCACTGTGGGGATTCTATGATTCTATGAAAGTGCAGGGAAATGGGGACTACTGGGGTGTTCCTTCAAAGTGCCAGAACAGGCAGCATAGACCCAATCTTCCTTCTGTGCTGTTATGCTTTATGATTTAGTGATTCAAGCAAATGAAGGAGAACAACTGCAAAGAGCAAAACATGGTTTTAGAAGGGATAATATTTAAAATGATGTCTGGACTTAGTGGGAAGTTGAGTTAGTCTAAATTCTTATGTCTGAAAGGCAACACAACAAATTAATTAAATATATGATGATTTCTCTTTTCTGCCTTTGTTTTAGTTGTTAAGATAATGCTGACAAACAGAACTCTTTGCTTTTGGCTTGTGTACAATATAATTGGAGTTTATACTTAGATAGTTCATTTATCTTTATAAACCCATTGCAGTGAGAATGCTGCAACCCTGATCATGGATAACATTAATTGACACTTTATGAAGCAGTGTATATTTTCCTGTAAAATCTCTGAAAAATGTTGAATTATAAGTTACAGACAACAGGAGAGGAAGAAAATGTGAAAAGATGGATCATATAGTGTCAAAACAAGTCAAGTTTTCCAAATATAGTTTGATTAAATATGTGACCTGGTACAAACACTGTACTCTGCATGCTCTCCTTTCCTTCTCTATGAGTGGTATGCTTTGTCTGTACAGCACAGAAGAAACAACACTTTTCACTGTAAACTAATAAATGTGACAATAATAAATCAAACAAATGAAAGCAAGTCAAAAACCCAATTACAATTTCCCATTCAAATCAATCTTATTGTAATCAATTCCCAATGATCTAAAATTTAAATTCCGATTCATTTAAACTAGACAGGTTTTCCAAGTGTAATTCAAGTCGTTAGCATCAAGGTAGAGTGAGATGTGCGCTCCGACTTGAAGACTAATAAATCCATCTTCCGAGGAGCTGAATATTGGTTCATAGTGAGCAATTATATTTCCCCGGTGGATTAAAATCACTGGCATGAATAAAACCATTGATATTTGGAATGGTAATTTATGTCAGCATTTAAGCAATTGATGGGGATTAATCAATTACTCTCCCGGAAAACCATACATCATGGATCATTAAATAGCTATTGCTGAACAATGGGCAAATATTATTGATCTGAATAATGACTGCTTATGCGAGTCAATCACTGATGAAGCTGTGGGGACTGTGAGGATTATATGTCTGATAAAACTCTGAGTACAAGGAGTACATCTGATAAAGCTATGGGGTCTGAGAAGAGTATATATTTGATGATGTTATGGGGACTGTAAGGGTTACAAATCTGACAAAACTATATGCACATTAAGGAGCATTTTCTGTTGACTCTCGCCAAAATAACGCTGCACGGAAGCAGAAAGTAATGGAGGGAAGGGTGGGACAGTCTAAAACTGTATGGGCTGGCATCGGGTCATGTGCCTGATGGCAACGTGCCAGGAGAAATCCATAATTTCAGAACAAGCAATGAAGAGGTAATTGAGCTGGTTAGAGAGCCGATGGAAGCTGATTTTAATGAGTTCCTCCGCATGTTTCATTAAGCACTTTGGATTTGATTTGACTTATTATTGTCACATGTATTAGTATAGTGAAAGGTATTGTTTCTTGCGCGCAATACAGACAAAGCATACAGTTTATACAGAAGGAAAGGAGAGGGTGCAGAATGTCGTGTTACTGTCATAGATAGGGTATAGGGAAAGATCAACTTCATATAAGGTAGAACCATTTAAAAATCTGATGGCAGCAGGGAAGAAGCTGTTCTTAAGCTGGTTGGTAGGTAACCTCAGACTTTTGTATTTTTTTCCTGATGGAAGATGACGGAGGAGAGTATGTCCGTGGTGCATGGGATTCTTGATTACGCTGGCTGCTTTTCTGAGGCAGTGGGAAGTAGGGCCATGAAGGGGGCTGGGGGGACGTGGGAGTGGGAGGAGTGGTGGTGGTGTTCAGAGCCTCAGGAGATTTTAAAAAGTGACAAGCCATTGATTTGCTGCACTCAGTATCTGTTCACTGAGGTTTTTTTCACTTTTTTTTCCCCAAACAAGCGGTCATTTATTTGGGGTTGTGGCCCCCTTGAGGAAATCACACCACTGGCTGGAAGGCTCACTCGCAACGAGCCAGAGCTGTGGCTGCTTGGTAAAGTTGGAGTACCTACTGGAAGTTTTCCTAGTCAGAAATAGATTGGATTTTACAGCTATTCAACAATGGTTTCATGGAATTTTACTTCCAGATTTTTAAAAATTGAATTCAAATTCACTGGGTCCCCAGAGCATTACCCCAGGTCTCTAGGTTAATAGTTCAATGGCTGTACCACCATGCCACCATCTTGTCTTAAGTAGGACAGGGCCAAGAATTCTATTTGAGGGACATCAGAGGAAACGGTGCAAGAATAGAACTCGAGGGCACAACCTCGGAGTGAAGGGACACTCCTTTAAAATTGAGATGAGGAGGAATCTCTTCAGCTAGAGGGTGGTGGAATGCATTGCCACGAGGGCTATAAAAGTCAAGTCATTGAGTGTCTTTAAGATAGCAGTAAACAGGCACTTGATTAAGTAAGGAATCAAGAGTTATGATGAAAATGCAAGAGAATGGGGATGAGAATCATCAGCCATGATTGAATAGTGGAGAATTCTCTGGGACAAGTGGCCTAATTCTGCTCCTATATCTTATGGTCTTAAGGGCAATGTTGGCAGGCTGTTTAATTGCATTGAGTATGAAAGCAAAACTTATTTCCATAGTTCAAATAGTCAAGAAGAGAAATTCTGACTATTTTTTCCCTTCTTTCACTCACTTATCCCAGTGGTGCTGAGATAATTTATGACCAGTCCCCTGTTATCCCAACTAAGATAGTCAATGTAGACCAGGAATTGAACATAAAATCTTAATGGTCTACAAGACTGGACTCTATTTTCCAAAATTTGGGACAATACATTGATTTATCAACATTCTGAGGGCTTCATGTTTGTTTCTATTTTTTTTTTGTTTTCAGGTATGCAACATACATCCTATCCAAGAGGTGAAAATTCAGTCACAGTTACTGTCTGATTTTATTATAATCTGTTACACCTCCAAAGAGCTTTCCCCTCTTCTAAAGGCAAATGTCAGGCATAAAAAGAAAAAAATGCTGAAAAAACCCAGCAGCATTTTCCAGCATTTTCTGTTTTTATTTCAGATTTCTGGCAGATTTCTTAGATGGATTGGCCAGGCTGAATTGCCCCTTAGTGTCAGGGGAACTAGCTAGGGTAAATGCATAGGATGATGGGGATAGAAACTGAGTGGGATTGTAATCGATGCAGGCTCGATTAGCCAAGTGGCCTCTTTCTGCATTGTAGGATTCTAAAATTCTATGAACTACAGTATTTTGCTTTTACCTAAATATTAGATATTTGCTACCTCAGTAACAACCCCCAGCTAAGTATTAGGGAGAAGGACATGGTATCAATGGAAAATGCTCACAAATGCTTTGGAGTTGCAGGAGCAATTTTCTTCCCTCTCATTTATGACAGCTTCATTCTGTGGATTGGGAGCTGCGCCATCATCCTCGCCATCGTCAACTCTACCAACTTCTGACCCATTCCCTGAAGGCGGTGAGGGGAAGGCTAGCTTCAATCCACAGCAATGAATTCCACAGTTTAAACAAAACATAAACTGAACTTTTATTGCCAGCCACTTAAAATTTTTGAGAGGAGCAGGTTTAATTCCTGCTCTATTTATTACCGATCAAAAGTAGTCCTGGGACTGTCATTTGGATTTCTTTTAACATCTGGATAAGTTTTTAATATTTTATTTATTAGCCACAAGTAGGTTTACATTTACAATGAAGTTACTGTGAAAATCCCCTACTCACCACACTCTGATAACTGTTTGGGTACACTGAAAGAGAATTTAGCATGGCCAATGCACCTAACCGGTACATCTTTTGGACTGTGAGAGGAAACCAGATCACCCAGAGCGAACCACACAGACAAGGAGAGAATGTGCAGAGCCCATACAGACAGTGACCAAGCCGGGAATCAAATCTGGGTCCCTGGTACCGTGAGGCAACAGTACTAACCACTGTGCCACTGAGCCACCCACAAAGGCTAAGTGCCTTTTGCAGAGAGCTGGCAGTGAAAATAAAAAGAAAAGGGGCTGGTGAATTTTGCAAGAAACCTTTCTGTTGGATCAGTCTTGGTCACAATTGCAGACTTTCTTGAATGCAGCCCACTCTCCCTATTGGCTGGAACTTCAGGCTCCAATAGCCCACTGGCCCGTGGCAGAGAGACTACCTCCATTTATTTGGCAACTTATGCACAAACTAAGGATGGATGGTGGGTGGAGGGAAGGCGGGGGGATGGTGGAGAGGGGGGGGTACGTGATGGGGTGGGGAGGGTTACCCTGCCAACAGCAAAATGCTGGCAAGGCCACAAAATATCCCTACTCCCACCTCCCAGTTTCAGACCTTTCCATGGTTGATTGGGTCTCCAACTCTATGAAGTGAACAGACAACCTACTTTGCAGTTGCCCTTAGGAAAGACATCCGGTTAGGGCCACATGTTGGGGAAGCAACCTGATGTGGCTCCTCACTTTTTCTTTCCTGGCCACCCTGCCTCTTAGCGCACTGCCACGAGGCTGTGAAAATGTAGCCCTTTAACAAAGTAAAATGGTCCAGGCTCTCTCCACTTGACAACACTGGCAGTAGCTAAATCCCCTTGCTCGTAGTACACTCTGACAAAAATGGAACAGAAACCCTTTTCTTGTTGTTTGTATTCGGTGCAAATGAAACATCAATTTTCAAAGGACAGATACATGTTGCAGGTGTTAGGAAAGCCAGAGTCTAGTGTTTTTTTTCTCTCTTTGTTGGAAGATGATTAAAGTCAAAACTGCTACACAAGGCAGCCATTATCTTTTCAACCGCTTTTAGTTCATGATAAACATAACAAACACTCATGTGGACTGTAGCTGTTCTGCTATTTGGGAATTCAACCCTGACCCCATCAGAACATGTTTCAGCTGTTTGAGAATGTTATTGAATGAAAAATGACAGGTGCTGGAGAATTTCAGACGTACCTGAAACTACATTATTTATTGCCCTGGGCACTAATTACCAGCAGCTCCTCAAACTAGGTCATACGCCAGAGCTGCTGTTTGTTGAAAGCAGCAACAACCAATCCCCGTGTTGTACAGAGAATCTGAATAATGAAAACTCTTACCATGCATAGCTTTTTAAAGATGCTTTAGCCCAAATCTTCCAGTAAGTGGCAAAGACTTCTTGATAGTAACAGTAAATCGGTTAGAATTTTCTGTTCTTAATCTGTAATTATAAATTCACATTGCTGAGGAAATCTGGTTTGTACATCTCTTCAGACTGAGTAGATAACATGGAACTGAAGATTGTTCCATCTTTTTGCAGTACTAGTTAACCTGTTTACCGAGTGCATAGAATCATAGAATCCCTACATTGCAGAAGGAGACCATTCAGCCCATTGGGACTGAATGCAAATGCCATTTGCCTGAGGAAGACACAGAGTGTTGAAAGCTCGCAATTTTACTATCAAATAAATCGGTTGGATTAAAAATTGGTGTTGCTAAATTCTTACTGAGAACATTTGACACAGGCCTACCCTTCCTCTGCCTCATTTTTGTAACCCCACATATTTACCCTGCTAATCCACCCCACCTGCAAATTTTGGGGCACGAAGGTGCAATTTATCATGGCCAATCAAATGAACCTTCACATCTTTGGAGTGTGGAGGGAAAACAGAACATACTGACGGAACTCATGTAGATGTGGGAAGAATGTGCAAACCGCACACAGAATCACCTATGACTGGAATCGAACCCGGGTTCCCAGATGCTGCGAGGCAGCTGTGGTACTACTGTGCATCCGTGCTGCATGTTCTATGGGCTGAAATTTGAGTCCTCCCAAAGGTAGGAACAGTGGCAGACCTGGATGGAAAATACCAAACTGGCGTTTGTGCTGGTTTGCTAGTGCCATTCCCACACCTGTAATGTTCATCGGGGACATGTTGAGGGGTGCTATTAAGAGTTCTCTGAGAGTGCAAAAGCTACACATACTGTCTAAGGATGATCAGATGAAGGGAGGCTGGAACAGAATGGGGCCCCTTTCCAACCGAAAGAATTACCCTAGACCCATAAACGGCGCAAGTGGGTTTTGCTCACTGACTAACAAGTGCCCATGGTATGTACAGATGCCAAGGAGAACTGACAATATTCAGTCAGTATGGAGAATTGCCACCTTCCTAGCATTATAGGGGCAGAGGAATAGGGGGGCAAAGCTCTAATGCTAATCATGCCAGAGGTTGAAAATTGTATTTAATAAAAATCTGGAATTAAGAATTGTAAAAACCTCACCTGGTTCACTGCTGTATTGTAGAGATTCGATGGCTACCCTGTGACTCCTGAATCACATCAATGTGGTTGATTCTTAAATGCTCTATGAAATAGCCTGACCGGCCATTTAATTCAAATAATTGAATTGCAAAGAGTCTTTGTATTCTTCTAATACATTTGTACGTTTCTAATGATTCTACCTTCATTTTTTTCATTTTGTCTGGTTCAATCTTTAACTTGTCTTATAAATGGATTCCGCATTTACGTGTTGGATCAACTGACAGACTTGTATTCTCCTGTAAGGATAGTTTTTCAGCTTCCTTAGTACTGCAGATTTTGCAAAACTATGGATATTTCACAGGATGAGATTGAGAGGTTGTTCTACCTTGCAATGTCTGATTCATTCCATGAATTGTTACTAGCATGAGCTCATGCCATACATGTAGACCTGTAATTGTCAGGCCTTTAGTCCCCATGATATAGAGCATCAGTGACGCTGTGGTGGATTGATTTTATACATATTTTAGGATTATCAATCCTGCACATAGTAAAGGTGAACCTTTGTGAGCAGAATATTTTACAGTGATTCGTTTTTCCATGGCCGTCTGTGTCTGTGGAGATGTGTCTTCTGAATTTATAGACATTGTATGTTGACACTTGCCCCATGTCAATTTTGGTCAATATTGAGCAGTTATCATCTTTCTTCTGTCCCAGATTCCAGCTCTGCCCCAGGTTCCAGCTCTACCCTACATTCCAACTCTGTCCCAAGTTCCGGATATGTCCCCCAGTTTACAGCTTTATCCCAGGTTCCAGCTCTGTCCCAGGTTCTGGATATGTCCTCAGGTTCCAGCTCTGTCCCAGATTCCAGTTCTGTTCCAAGTTCCAGATATGTCCCCTAGGTTCCAGCTCTGCCCTATGTTCCAGATATGTCCCCTAGGTTCCAGCTCTGCCCCATGTTCCAGATATGTCCCCTAGGTTCCAGCTCTGCCCCATGTTCCAGATATGTCCCCTAGGTTCCAGCTCTGCCCCATGTTCCAGATATGTCCCCTAGGTTCTTGGTCTGTCCCAGGTTGCAGATATAACTTCCAGCCATGTCCCAGATTCCAGCTCTGTCCCAGATTCCAGCTCTGTCCCGGATTCCAGCTCTGTCCCAGATTCCAGCTCTTTTCTGGATTCCAGCACTGTCCCAGATTCCAGCACTGTCCCAGGTTCCAGCTCTGTCCCAGATTCCAGATGTGTTCCAGATTCCAGCTCAGTCCTCAGTTTCAGCTCTAGGTTCCAGATCTGCTCCAGGTTCCAGTCCTGGGTTCCAGCTCTGTCACAGTTTCCAGGTCTGCTTCAGTTCCATTTCTGGGTTCCAGCTCCGTCCCAGATTCCCAATTTGCTCCAATTCCAGGCCTGTCATACAATCCCTTCAGCACTGAATGTAGTCAATCAGCCCACCAAACCTGCACCGACATCCCATTCAGGCCTTTTCCATGTACCCAAAGTAGTTACCCTGCTAATTCCCCTGACACCAAAGAGCAATTTATTTGATTTGATTTGATTTATTATTGTCACATGTTTTAACATACAGTGAAGAGGAAGGTTTCTGGCATAATTTACAGACAAAGCAGACTCTTCATAGAGAAGATAGAGTGCAGAATGTAGTATTACAGTCATAGCTAGGGAATAGGGAAAGATCAACTTAACTCAAAAGTCTGATGGCACAGGGAAGGAGCTGGTCTTGAGTCTGCTCGTTTGTATCTTTTTCCTGAAGGAAGAAGGTGGAAGAGAGAATATCCGGGATGCATGGAGTTCTTAATTATGCTGGCTGCTTTGCCAGAGTCAATGGATGGGAGGCCATTGTATGATGGATGGGCTACATTCACGACCTTTTTGTAGTTCCTTGCAGTCTTGGGCAGAGCAGGAGCCATAGCAAGCTGTGATACAGTCAGAAAGAATGCTTTCTATGGTCCATCTGTAAAAATTGGTGAGAGTCATAACTAACATGTCAGATATCCTTTATCATCTGAGAAAGTAGAGGCTTTGGTGACTATAGTGGTGATATAGGGGATCCAGGATAAGTTGTTTGTAACCTAAAAACTTGACGCTCTCAATCCTTTCTACTTCATCCCCATTGATGTAGACAGGGCCATGTTCTCCTTTACACTTGCTGAAGTCAATGACAATCTCCTTCATTTTGTTGACATTGAGGGAGAGATTATTGTTGCTGCACCAGTTCGCCAAATTCTCTATCGCATTCCTGTGTTCTGTCTCATCATTGTTTGAGATCCAACCCATTACAGTGGTATCATCAGCAAACTTAAAAATTAAATTGGAGGGGAATTTGGTTACATAGTCATAGGTGTATAAGAAGTTTAGTAGGGGGCCGAGAACAAAGTCTTGTGGGGGCACTGGTGTTGAGGATGATTATGAAGGTTGTTGCCTATCCTTACTGATTGTGGTCTGTGAGCTCGGAAGTTCAGAATCCAATTGCAGAGGGCATGCCAAGGCCCCGGCCACAGAGTTTGGAGATGAGTTTCATGGGGATAATGGTGTTGAAGGCTGAGTTAAAGCCAATAAATAGGACCCTGACATAGGTATTCTTGTTATCTATATCTTCCAGGGTTGAGCGCAGGGCCAAAGAGATGACGTCTGCTGTTGACCTGTTGTGGCAATAGGCAAACTGTAATGGATCCAGGTAGTCCGGGATGCTGGAACTGATTTGTGCCATGATTAGCCTTTCGAAGTACTTCATAATGTTGGACATCAGAGCCACTGGACGATAGTCATTAAGGCACACTCTTGGTTTTTCTTAGGTACCACACTGACGATTATCTTCTTGAAGAAGATAGGGACCTCCGATTATTGTAAAGAGAAGTTGAAGATGTCTGTGAATACTCCTGCCAGCTGATCCTCAGAGGATCTGAGTGGTCATCCAGATACTGCATCCGAGCCAGTCGCTTTCCATGGGTTGACCATTGAGAAGGCTGCTCTGATATCTGCAATGGTGACCTCAGATACCAATTTAACCAGGGCTTCCAAAGTGGAGTATATGGTCTTATTGGCCTCTTTTTCCAAATGGGCTTAGAATGCATTGAGCTCATTAGGAACGGGTACGCTGGATCCATCGATTTTATATGCCTTCATCTTATAGCCTATTATGTCTTGCAGACCTTGCCATAGTTGGTGGGGATCTCTAAGGCTAGCTTGGGACTCTAGCTTGGTCTTGTACCATCTTTTGGCATCTTTGATGGACCTCCTTAGGTCATATCTAGCTTTCTTGTAAAGGTCAGTATCACCTGACTTGAACGCTTCAGACCCGGACTTAAGCAAACAGTGGATATCCCTGTTCACCCATGGTTTCAGGCTGAGGAACGCTGATTTGTTTTTTTCGCAACCTGATGAAGGAGCAGTGTTCTGAAAGATAGTGATTCCAAACAAACCTTTTGGACTGTAACTCGGTGTTGTGAGACTTCTTACTGTGCCTAGTGCTGACATCTCCACACCATAGAAGGTAATAAGGCACTGAAACAGCATGAACACACTCCTTGGTGTCTGTATCACTAAATCACTTCAAATTATAACATGTGCCACCTGAATGGAGATGGCACTGACACTGACTGCCAACTGTCTCAGTCCCAGTATCACAAAAACAGGGAAAGCTAGGCAAAGTAACACATTGTTCACCTTTTATCCTTCTCAGCACATGCTTCATCTTCTTAATGCAACACTTTTTCAACATCAAAAGAGAAATGTGCTCTGATGAAGAGTTCTGACAAAGGGTTATTGACTCGATACAGTTTCTCTTTCCACAGATGCTGCCAACCTTGATTATTTCCAACATTCTCTATTTTCACTTGCTTAACAACCTTTCACAGTGCTCTCTGAATAAGAAGGGATTACGATGGTAACCTCAATCTCCATGTATCATGTAGTTTTAGACGTAATCACAAAAACCATTCCCACCTTTAAACCCTTCAACTCCTTTGATGGCAAGATCATGCAGCACATGGGGAGGCATTCAGTTCTTGCAGTGTGAGTTGGTGAGACTGTTGGCATCTTGATAGCACTGCGTTGTTGACCAAACACCAATATTTTCATCCTGAAGTTCTTATGCAGACATAACCTGCCAACTTCTTTGTCTCCTTAATGTCAAAGAGGATCATTCTCACCCAAGCCCTTTTAACCTTAATTCATGCAGACCAATAAAGCAATGTATGACACTGGATGAAGGTGATAATCTGATGATGAAGAAGTTGAGTGACATGATACTGCCACCCCTCAGGTAGGTAGATATGCGAGGCCTGCAAATATTCCCTCATAGCACCAGAACAGTGAAATGGGGGACACAACATTAAGCAGTAAGTTGACATGAGGTCTCCCTCAGCACCCT
This sequence comes from Sphyrna mokarran, assembly GCA_024679065.1. Taxonomy (NCBI): domain Eukaryota; kingdom Metazoa; phylum Chordata; class Chondrichthyes; order Carcharhiniformes; family Carcharhinidae; genus Sphyrna; species Sphyrna mokarran. The sequence goes on from JAGIQG010000015.1 coordinate 44,221,308, forward strand.
TTTGCAGAGCAGTCAACCACCTCCTGTGAACCTAGTCCTTCGATGATAACTTAATGAATTTCATTATTAGATGTCCATAGGGAATGCTCAACACATTCCTAAAAATACTCAACTATATGTAAGAGCATTTAGGGGTAGGACTAGGGATGGTGATTATGTTGGACTTAAAAGTCTATTAATGATCAGAAGCACTTGAAGCAAATACAAATGCTGAAGTAGAATTCCAAGTAAAAGTTTTAGATTATTTCTCAGCAGCAGAATAATTAAAGATCTCCAAATTCTTTTGTTTCAGGAATTCCACACTTCCACCTTGAACAGTTAATCTTGACAGCTGCTCTGTTTCACAGAACTTGGTATAACATATTCAGCTGTGTTTCACCACTGGCTTCTACTTAGCCATAGTTAAGTGAGGCTGGTAATGACTGAGCGGGCAGATCAGGAAAGCAGATGGAAAGCAGAAATCCGGTGGAAGTGGACTCCATGTCAGTTTACCCCGAAGGATGAGTTTCCCATTCTTTTCCTGCATGGTATGGCCATTGTGGGAAGCAGCCAGAAGCAAATGGGTATGTTTGGAGGGTTTGGTGCTCTGGACTCAGTAAAACCACAATACTAGATTGGAGATCAATTTATCCATTCCTAAATTAACTCGTTGTCTTTCCAAGTCCCCAAATTGTCAGCATTTCAACCGAAGGAGATCTGAAACTCATCTGAGGGATTTATGTGTGTCTTCAAGTGACAACTTGGCATTCTAGCTATTGAAATCTTCATATCAAATGCTTTCCAAGCTGCTGTTGACTGCTCTACTGGGACTAGGTAAACCCAGATATGTCTCATTGCAGATGGTGCTTCTAGCATGTGACCAAATTAATTCAAGGTTCAATCCTGGTATTTAAACTACTGCTGAGGGCAGTTAATACAACTTCAGTGATTGAATAATAAGAAAACTATTTGAATGAGCTGGCTCAGAATAAATGACAGTTGGTGAGTCTGACATTCATATCATACTGGTTCTAAAAGTAATACTATGTTTGGCTGTAGATCTCATATGGATATGAGTGGAGTATAAATGAGGGTTTGGAAAGATATCAGGATCAAGCTTTGATTTCCCCTGTGCATCTTTGCATAACAAGAGATTCCGGTGTAGTGAACTGAAGTTCTTGATAATCCATGGCTGCATTATTGGATTTTTAAATTTCCCAGATCTGCTGTCATGCAAAGGTTCAATGTGTCAGAAAGAAACTGCAGTCATCAGTGGTCTAAATACAGATGCAGCAAGAGATAAATGTTGGAAGTATAGTACCACCATTCTAGAAGCTAAAGAGTTCAGAAGATATCCAAAGGGACTGTTTGTCCTCTGATTTAAAACACAATTGATTGAAATATGAAGGTGTAATGTTGGTGTTAAATTGAGAAAGGTAATGGAATATTTCAGGGGAGACTCAAAATTGGATCTGATATTAGGGGTTTACTTGCCTTGCAGTTACCTGAAGTGTAACATATTTACATCTTGCCTGTACAAAATTATAACTTGATTTGATTTATTATTATCACATGTATTAGTATACAGTTTCTTGCATGCTATACAGATAAAACACACCATGATTAGAGAAGGAAAGCACACAGTGGAGAATATAGTGTTACAGTCATCACTGGGATGTAGAGAAAGATTAACTTAATACGAGGTAGGTCTGTTCGAAAGTCTGATGGCAGGAAGGAAGAAGCTACTCCTGAGTCAGCTGATACACAACCTCAGATTTTTGTATCTTTTTGTCAATGAAAGAAGGTGGAAGTGAATATGTCTGATGTGCGTGGGGTCGTTAATTATGCGGACTGCTTTGGAGACTCCCAAACGAGTATCATTGCAGACACTAAATGCACTAAAACCTTTGCTTGCAATTGTCTGACCTCAAACTGCCCCAACCTGCCCTGTGTCAGGCGCGATGAGGCCAGAAATTCATGGCAAATATCTTAAATGTTTCTTTTGTAGAAGCCAAAGTTTTCCTGTTATCCTCTTAATTCAAGTCTTTGAAGCTCCAGGAGTTTGCAAAACTAGGAAAGTGCATGGTCTTGAAAGGGTTTAAACTTAAGGCTTAGAGTATAAATTTGGAAGTTTTTGAGGTTTGAAACCAATGTAGGTTAGCAAGGACATGATGGATGAATGGGATTTGGTGTGCATTAGATCAGAGTTTCATGTCAGTGGAAGTGCAAATCAGCTGTTTATGTGATGTAGAGGACACGGAGTCAAAAATCTGCTGAAAGTTGCAAACAGTCTAATTCAACCTGAGACAGTGGCACGGTGGGGGATGAAATCACTGGCCATGAGCAGTATTTTTCTTGTCTTCTGTGACGTGTTTTGTTGTGGTGGTGCACATTCGATAGTGCAACAGTTGCTGCTGGGAAACTCACAGGAGGATGTATCAGCAGTGGGACTGGAAGATCCTGTTGACGTGAATGGAGTAAAGATGTGTAAAGTGAATGGAAGCAAGATTTCAGTGAGATGTACTAAATTAGCGATAAAAAGTTTGTCTTCTCATTAATTAACTGGAGGAAATTGTAACTGCATTGAAGAAAGAGCAGTGGTTATGGATAGATTATTTGGGAACTCAATGCTGGAGTGGAAAAAGAAGCTATTCCTGAAGATGCTCTGTCTATGATTTCCACCGAGGGTGATTGGAAAAACAAACCCTTGAATCATTCAAAAAACAATTAAATACTACAGTGGGGGATAGACGTGAGCATCTCTTTGATCTATAATTATTTTATGATTTTATATTAGACTAACATTATCAAGATTGTCTTACATCTGTTACATGTAAATTAATTTTTAAATTAAAATGAAATTTAAGAGGGGAAAACAAACTTGACATTCTTATGTCAAGATAAATCTGAAAGAATTGATCACTCACTCTTTATGGAAGCAATCTTGTTTTCATTCCATCAATAGCAATTGGATGAAAATTGGTAGGGTTCTACAAAAAAATAGGGAATACATTCTGCCTATTTACTGTGAGAGCAACATTTTACCCCATCATTTCGGGTCAAAGAAAGGTTAGCATTGGAATCATACTAGAGGAAGTTTTGTGTCATGGAGTTCCCCAAAATGGCACGAGGCAGGTTTGCAGAATGGACGGATAAGTTGCAGATGAAATTTAAGGCAGAGAGCTATAGAAACCATAGAAAATTACAGCTCAGAAACAGATCTTTTGGCCTTCTTGTCTGTGCTGAACCATTTTTTGTCTAGCCCCACTGACCTGCACTTGGACCATACCTCTCCACAGCCCTCTTATCCATGAACCCGTCCGAGTTTTTCTTAAATATTAAAAGTGACCCTGCATTTAACAATTTATCTGGCAGCTCATTCCACACTCCCACCACTCTCTGCGTGAAGAAGCTCCTCCTAATATTTTGTTTAATTTTTTCTCCTTTTACCCTTAACCCATGCCTTCTGTTTTTTTCTCTTCCCTAGCCTCAGTGGAAAAAGTGTGCTTGCATTCACTCTGTCTATAACCATCAAAATTTTAATCACCTCTATCAAATCTCCCCTCATTCTTCTACACTTCAGGGAATAAAGTCCTAACCTATTCAATCTCTCTGTAACTCAGCTTTTCAAATCCTTGTGAACTTTCTCTGCATTCTTTGGTAACTAGGTGACCAAAACTGTGCACAATGTTCTAAATTCAGCCTCATCAATGACTTATATAACCTGACTATAACACTCTAACTTTTATACTCAATACTCAGATTTATAAAGGCCAATGTACAAAAGCTGGGAAGTGATTCATTTTGGTAGGAAGAATGCAGAAGGATAATACAAATGGTATGACTCAAAAGAGGGCAAAGCTGCAGAGGGGCCTGGATGTATATGTGCATGAGCTACTGACAGTGACAGGGCAGGTTGCGTGTGTGGTTAATAATGTTGCAGCATTATTTACATTATTAATGGGGGCATAGAGCACAAATGAAAGGATGTTATGTTAAATTTGGATAAAATTAGTTTATCCTACAACTGTATTATTGCATTCAGTTTTGGTGCCATGACTTGAGGAAAGATGCGAAGGCATTTGAGAGAGTGAAAAAAGAAATCACTAAAATGGTTTGTTGGATGAGCATGAAGATGTGTTCTCTGGAATTAATTTGATATCTCACTGGCTGGTTTCACATATTAATTTTTGTTTTACAAGAGACATCTCATTGGAACACAAAAATAAGGATTTAAAATGGCCACTAATTTGTTTCCGTGTAGCCACATTCCATATTGAGGGTATCTAGAGCTTATGGAGGCCCAAGGTGGGGAGGTAATAGCATTGTAATATTAAGGGCAGTGCGATGGCACTGTGGTTAGCATTGCTGCCTCATGGATCCAGGGACCTGGATTCAATTCCACCCTCCACTGTCTATGTGGGTTTCCTCCGGGTGCTCTAGTTTCTTCCCATACTCCAAAGATGTGCGGGCCATACTAACTTGATTCTTATTGTTGGGGAGATTGGTAGGGTAGATACGTAGGGTTGGGGGGAGATAGGGCCTGAGTGGGATTATTCTCAGTAGAAGTTTGATGAACTAAATAGTCTCCTTCTACTATGTAGATGTGAAAGGTTTCATTGCTGTCTCATCCAAATTGAAGAATGAACTATTGAAGACTTAATTGCTGGAATTTTAAAATTTAAGCACCTCAACTATCACAGTAGTTAAGACGATGTAGTCTAGACATCAGTTGTATACAATCAGCTTGAGAAGAAGTTGTGCGATATAGCCTTTTGTGTGGATGCTTAGATTTGGAATTTGGGACAGAGATATTCACACTGCTGGAGTGAACTCTTACACTCCCTGCCCCCTTGAGCGTATTTCACATCCAAACTTTAAACCCTGTTTTGTAGAGGTAAAAGTATATTTACATTCCTACAGCAGAGAGATATTATTTACTGAAAGTCGCTGGACTCTTACAATCAGCTTTTAAAGGAGGAAAGGAACATGCTAGCCACAACTTTAAATCAAGATATTAATAGTCCCGAATTGAAGTGGTCAAATCTTTTCCATTGCCCCCTGTGCAAGTGACACCCTGAAGGTTGATGGGGAACTGAATGCTCACTTCTGTCACCCCCTATGGAGTTAATAAGGTCAGGGATTCCTGTTTTGTACAGCTGTTGTAAATCGTGCTGGCATGATGTCACGCTGTCATGTGGTGAATATTCAGGATAGGGGGAATTCCTGAGGAAGGGTTTGCTAATGATATTATCATATATTAAAATAAGGTTCCAGGCCTTTCACAGCAGATTTCTCATTGCACCATCGGCGAGGGCCTGGGAATTTCATCAGTGAAAAATCACTTTTTCTCTCAAAAATGCTGAATTGGTGGCAAAACTGTTCCATATTCCACCAGTTCTGACAGGTCAGCTTCTCATCCAAATCTCCCCATTCTAATGCAATACAGAGGACTCAGTCATGAATCTCATTAAAAACCCAGGAAGGCGTGACCTATTCGCATTCGAGTCTGACAGTTCTAGAATTCTGCATGTGCAGTGGCCTCGAACTGTCAAACTCCCATTTGTTGGACAGCTTGCGATCCCGGCAGTGCTGTTCCTCTATTCCACACCCCGCCCCTCCCCACAGCCCCTGCAACAATTCTCGGGCCAGCCCTGGCCCGACTCCCCTATCCCAAAATGTCCTGATGCCGAGGCCTCTCCCCCTCCCAGCAGTGGTGATCTCCCCACCCCTCCTCCCTCTGCTGACCCCTGTGAGGTCAGACACCTCCCCCCCAACCCCACCCAACCCACTGCACCCACCCCCTCCCGCCAAAGCCCCCCCACCCAGAGGCAGGCCATCCCTCCTGGCAGACAACTTCCATTCCAGCCCACCCCAATGGCTGCCCTCCCTTTATCCCATTCATCCCAGTCTGATCCCATTGCAGAGGGGCAGCGGGACTCTCCCCATCGCCACCAATCATATCCAGGACTCACCCACAGGAGGCCCCCCCCACCTTGGCACTGTCTGATGCGTGATGGGCTGTGTGAAAATTCCCCCTTCACACTTTGCCTCTTGGGCAATGCCAGGGGGCCCAGGCTAACACTGCCAGGGTACCCATGCCTAGGGGGTATTACCCATTACTACCCCCCCCCCCCCCCCCCCCCCCCCCCCCCCCCCCCCCCCGACCCCTGGGCAGGCTCCGATTGCATCCCTCCATTCCGCTGGGATCTCCCTCTCATTGCTTGAACATGGGGCTCTAGTTTGAATCCCACCAAAATGATGTACTCTTAGCAGGGTGGGAGATGGATTGGGACCTGAAAGATCCTGATAATTAACTAATTTACACATTTAAAATAGATTTTAGAAAAAATTTAAATTTCTTACCTGCCTTCCCACCGGTTTCCACTGGAAACAGGGCGAGTATTTGCCAGCTCCCCCCACCCCCCACACCCCCCACCCCACACCCCAGCATGTGCAAATCCCCATTCAAGGCCACAGATGCGTGGCTCTTGGCTGGACCTGCCAGAAAAGTGGCGGGCACGGGGGGGAGAATTGTGGCCGTTTTCCTGATCCTCACTGAATTTTCCACCCTCATTCTCACTCATGGCTAATGTGGGCTCAAAATAATTGCCTTAGAATTCAACGTGGTAAATGAAATTCCAGCGAAATGAATGGAGGAAGAAGATGAATGAATTCCAATGACTTTCTTCATTCATAACCACTGTGACTAATGTGAATTACGAACAAACCATCCCAGTCAAAGTGACAGAGTTCATAGAGGTGACACAGTACTTATGGGGATGACACCAAGCTTTTAGGAGTGACACTGAACTGATTGATGTAACATGGACCCCGAATCAGGGGAATTATGGGTGAGACAGAGAATTCAACCCGCTTCTGAAGCTTTGAGCTGAGGTTTCCATGCATTCTGATGTCCATCCTAGGCTGCTGGGGATGAAAGCAGGAGTCAACACTGCTCCCGTGGGCAGCAGGAGCCTGCGAAAACATTTCGCAAGACGCACCTTATTGAGGACAGCGTCCTGCCTCTCAAGGGTTGTTGGTTGGCAATGCCCTGTTAGTGGATGGCTGTGAGGGAAGGGAGGGATGGATGATTCTGGTGCACTGGCAGTAGCTTTGGGCATAGGGGAAACTATTGGCACAGGTAGAGGGAGCAGGGAGGGGATGCAGTGAGGGCATCTCCCTGGGTATCCCTTAAGAAGGAGCCTTCTTTCTTTATTTTTTCCTCCCTATTCTTTCCCCCTATTTTATCCCTTTTCTTACCTTTTCTCCTCCTTCGCTTCCCCTTTCTCATGTTTTTCTCAATTTTACCTCTCTCTCTCAGCCATCTCCCCCCTGCCCCCTACATCTTCATCTGTCACAGTTTGTCCTCTGATTTTAGCTTCTTTGCAACTTGGCCATTCATACCTTCCATTCTCTCTATAGATTGCCATTAGCACCTCATTTTTGAGTTATGATTCATCTTCATTCCCTCATCCTACAGTATCTCCCACTTCCTTTGCCTTTTAGCTTTAACAAAAGATCATCTGGACTCAAAGCATCAGCTTCTCTTCTCTCCTCACAGATGTTGCCAGACCTGCTGAGATTTTCCAACATTTCTCTCTCAATCTTTTCCTGCTGATGGGCACCTAAATTCATATCACAATTTTGGTGATCAGCAGTGAACCAACTAAGTAAAAACTAAGAACTAAATGGAAGGCTGACCTAGTCTTGCATGTTAGATATGACAGGTACATCACATATACAGGGAGTAGGGCATTTACTGTCATTCTTGTCTCTCATGCAGGACAAGGTTGCACACAATGAAGTGGAACAGAGAAGGACTAGTGATGGACAGGTTACACCCATATGAAGTGTGTGGGATAGATGGTGCTCTGCATCATGAAGCCAGCTGCATCAGAAGCTATTGCAACTGGTGGCATTGAGAATATTAAGGACAGCATGGTTCTGCTTTATGCCTCTTCTCAAATCTCAGCTCACCTTTTCAGGGCATCATGATGGCACAGCAGTTAGCTTTGCTGCCTCAAAGCGCTACGGACCCAGGTTCAATTCTGGTGATTGATTGTGTGGAGTCTGCACTTTCTCTATATGTCTGTATGGGTTTTCTCCAAGTGCTCCAGTTTCCTTCCAAAAATGTGCAGATTAGATTGATACACCATGCCAAATTTGTCCTGAGTTTTCTGAGATATATAGATTAGGTGAATTTGTGGGGTAAATACATGGGGTTATGGGGTAAGCCTAGGTAAGAATCAGTGCTGACTCAATGGGCTGAATTGTCTCTATTTGCATTGCAGGGATTCTATGATTCATCCTGCTATCTTGCATGAAATGTTAGCTGCTGATTCTGTGACTAAGGGTCTCTTGTTCCCACATTCTTTTTCTCACGTCTGCCCAGGCATAGGGGTCTTTCTCTCAAATCTGACACAGACACAGGGGTCTTTCTCCTACCCCTGACTCAGGCAAAGAGGTCTTTCTCTTAGCCCTGCCGAGACACAGCAGCCTCTTGAAGCACAGAAAAAGAAGCATCACTTCTTAATCTGACACTTTGAGATACTTGTTCCGGTACTGTACAAACATTAACAGGTTGTGTAGAGTCAGGATCTGCACCTGATGAGTTACCATGCACAAGTAAACTGCAGGAAGGCCAAGCAGCAAGGAACAAAAATGGTTATAGTCTTCACTCCCTTAAAAAGGTTTTAAGTCTAATGTTTTAATCTAAACAACTTGAATTATCATTAAGGCACCAATACCCCAAAAGACGTGTTCTCAAACCCCTACAACACTCCTTATACACCTGTAACTGTGTGGCCAAATTCACCTCCAATTTGATTTTCAAGTTTGCTGATGACACCATCATAGTGGGTTGGATCTCAAACAATGATGGGACAGATTCTGGAATATGATAGAGAATCTAGTGAACCGGTGCAGCAACAATAATCTCTCCCTCAATGTCAACAAAATGAAGGAGATTGTCATTGATTTCAGGAAACGTAAAGGAGAACATGTCCGTGTCTACATCAATGGGAACAAAGTAGAAAGGTTTGACAGCTTCAAGTTTTTAAATATCCAGATCACCAACAATCTGGTCTGGTCCCCCCATGTTGACACTATAGTTAAGAAAGCCCACCAACATCTCTAATTTTTCAGAAGATGGAAGCAACTTGGCATGTCAGCTACAATTCTCACCAACCTTTACAAATGCACCATAGAAAGCATTCTTTCTAATTATATCACAGCTTGGTGTGGCTCCTGCTCTACCCAAGACTGCAAGGAACTACAAAAGGTCGTGAATGTAGCCTAATCCATCTTGCAAACCAGCGTCCCATCCGTTGACAATGTCTACACTTCCCACTACCTCAGCAAAGCAGCCAGCGTAATTAAGGACATAATGCACCCCGGACATTCTCTCTTCTACCTTCTTCCATCGAGAAAAGATACAGAAGTCTGACATCATGTACAAACCATTCAAGAACAGCTTCTTTCCTGCTGCTATCAGACTCTTGAATGAACTAACCTCGCATTAAGTTGATCTTTCTCTACACCCTAGCTATGGCTGTAGCACTACATTGTAACTTTCTCATTTCCTTCTCCAATAACGATATGTTTTGTCTGTATAGTATGCAAGAAACAATACTTTTCACTCTATGTTAATACATGTGACAGTAATAAATCGAATCAAATCAGATCAAAATCAAATGTGAGAGAAGTTAGTTTCATATTCAGTGCAATGTTTTTAGGGTTAAGCTTCCATATTGTCCAGAAGTTCTGCGTGTGATTCTAAAGTCTAAAATATGATTAGCATTGTTTATTATATAATAAACCTGTCTCATACAACTTTTAGATTTACAATATTCAGGAAAGACGCTAAACTAGATTAAGGACTATGTCCTACTTAACCTGATTGTGTGATTTCCACAGTCAATGGCCATAAATCCACTAATCAGTGGGCGTGGATTAATGTGTCTGTTTCTGCTATGGTGTTGACAACTTGTTAAATATGATTGGAAGAACAAATCTAATTGGAAAGGAGCCATTACACCTGTAATTTGCTTTTTTTTTGTGTTATCAACATTCATCTAAATACCACTGAGGCCAAATGAGAAGCCGACATGGTTTTAATTTCTTGAGGAAATAATTGAATTAGTAGACAAGGGAAATTCAGTTGTAATTTACTAGGATTCTCTTACAGCTTGTGAACAGAATCGGAGGAGATTAATTAATGCATAACTTATAATAGACGAAGACATCACAAAATAGATTAGCTAAACTAAGGGTGTGCAGCATCAAGAAGCAGTGAACTGAAATCAGATACCACACTGATGAGGAGATCACATACAAGCAAATCACTTGTCAGTATGGCAGATTAATGATTAAATATCATGCCTAAATGCCTCTGTTCTGATGAAACCACATCTCCTGAAACCTGTCCACAGCTGCAGCCTTATTTGCTGCATGCTTCCAGCATTTTCTGCTTTTATATACTTTTTGTATCTTGAAGTCCTTGTACCATGACATTTCCACATAGAAAAGTTGCTTGAAAAGAAGAGTAGTATTATTTGGGAATGATAGATTTCTGTTTCACAAAGTTGAATGATTTGTTAAAGATCTAGTCCCCAAAAGCCATTGATAGAAAAAAAGCTGATGCTGTTGATACTGCATTGTAGCTTTTCTACCATGTGTTAATGTGAGGCTTCCCTATCTCCTTTAGGTGGTACACAAATTCTCAATTCACAACAGCTCTACTTTGGACCACAGAATTATCACATAACATAATCTTTAATTCCCAATCTTCCATTCTAACACATAATTAATGGCTTCCCACATAAAGCACCTGCTGAGTCCAGGTTTTTATTAACTGATCCTGTATGATTTGTAGCAATGAAAAGAAAAGACATTATAATCTTTTTATAATGTTGATCAGAATGGATGGTGTTCTTTGTAAAATTGCTGTGTCTCTAAAATTTTAGATTTCCAGTTGGTGCTGCGTGCTTTTTAGAGTTGAGTTGTATTTGATCCTTTAATTAGTCTAAGCTAATAACACATAATGAAGAAAGAGAGGTTAAAAGTTTTTGTAGTTTAGAGAGGGAATTCCAAAGTGTAAGATGATCACAGCTGAAGGTATGGCTACCAATTGTGGACTAACTAAAATCATTAATGTTTCTATGATTCCATGATTCTATGATTTTTGGCTCTCTCATCTAAGGAAAGATATATTGACATCAGAGGCAGTCTAGAGAAGTTGCACTGGGTTGATCTCAGGTATGGAGGGATATGCTGAAGAAAGTTTGAGTAAATTGGACGTGTACTCATCGGAGTTTAGAGGAATGAGGGGTGATCTTCCAGTCCCATCCATGATGATGCCATTTTGCAGGGCTCACCCATCGATTCACTGGGAAAACCTGCTTTTTGGGGGGGGGGTGGTGAGGTCACCATCAGCAGGACCAGAAGATCCCACTAAGAGGAAGTATTAAAAAATCCATTGCAAGGATAAGAATTTTAGCAGCAGATAACTTGAAAAAAGAGTGAGTTTGGATAATGTTATGGAAGTAGAAAATAGGCAGTTTTAGTAAAGATTCAGCAATGTGGTCAGAACTTTATTTATTGGTCATGCATATCACCAAGAATGCAAAGAGTTGGATTCAGCCTCAGACAGTTACCAAGGGGAGAAAAGGAATATGTGTCAAAGGGAATTCAGAAAGAAGACAAAGGCTTTTATCTTTCTAATATTTAGTTAGAGGGAATTTCTGTTCATTCAGCACTGGATCAAACAAGCAATCTGATCAGTTCGAGAAAGTGAAAACATTGAGAGAGTTAGGGGTGAATTGGAGCACTACACAAGTGGAAACTGATGCTGTGTTTTCAGATGATGGTACAGAGGGCCAGCAAATTGGTGCAATTTCCAAGGGGAGACAAGGATAACTCTTTACGTGGACACCAGAGGGAATATTGCAATTCTGGGAAGAAAAGCTATTGATGGTGAATCTCTGGTTGCAAACAGATAGATGTGAATGAAACCAAGCAATCATTTTCTCTCGCAGCTAAACAACAATCCAGAGAGACCAGTGCAGAATTGTATGATTTATCATGATTTATCAGTCAGGTTGAGGTGGGATAGTTTACCTTTCTCATCATCAATTTTCATAGTCATTTGCTAATTTGGTAAGAGTCATTTCGATTCCAAGTTGAAAGGATTCAAACATGAAATTCCAGAAAAAATTAGAATGGATTTGGGAGAAAAAATAACAGTGGGATTTACTTCAGTTTTTACATGAATTCAACACTTTGAATTTTTTTTTGGGAGAATCCTGGCTTTGATCTCAAAAATAAACACCTTGGTCTAGTCCATTAGAATGATTAACCTGACTTTCAGGAACTGAAAATGATTTCTTTTAAAAAAAATATACAGAACTGTTGGCTATTTATATTTCTGTACAATAGTCGGTTTCTTAATATATTTTTAAAAATACATATTCAAAGATATTTAAAATGTAGCCATTAGTGCCCATGTACCCAAAAGAACCAATTTAATTTTAAGAGCTTCAGTAGAAACCTGCAGACAGGCATGAATGAATATTGGAACCTTAAAACACTGATTAATCCAAACTGGAGGCATGGCCAAATTCGTGGACAGGTATTATGGATAGGGAAAGGTGATCAGCTGACTTTTCCCCTTTTTTCTTGCCTGTTGGTTGTTCGCACCAAGATATAGAACATAGAACATAGAACATAGAACGTTACAGCACAGAACAGGCCCTTCGGCCTTCGATGTTGCGCCGACCAATTATGAAAAAGCAATGACCCTCCAAACTAAACCATTCCCTTCTCTTCCATAAACTTATCAACTAACCTCTTAAACGCCACCAAACTTGGCGCATCTACAACTGCCGCAGGCAGGGCATTCCACTCCCTAACCACCCTCTGGGTAAAGAACCTACCTCTGATATCCGTCCTATAACTATCACCCCTTAATTTAAAGCTGTGTCCCCTCGTGCTAGCTTTCTCCATCCTAGGAAAAAGGCTATCACTGTCCACCCTATCTAAACCTCTAATCATCTTATATGTTTCGATTAGGTCCCCTCTTAGCCGCCTCCTTTCTAACTAAAACAACCTCAAATCCCTCAGCCTCTCTTCATAAGACCTGCCCTCCATACCAGGCAACATCCTGGTAAACCTCCTCTGTACCCTCTCCAATGCCTCCACATCTTTCTTATAATGTGGGGACCAGAACTGTACACAATACTCCAAGTGCGGCCGCACTAGAGTTTTGTACAGTTGCAACATGACGTTGCGGCTCCGAAATTCAATCCCCCTACCAATAAAAGCTAAGACTCCATATGCCTTCTTAACAACCTTATCGACTTGACTGCCTACTTTCAAGGATCTATGCACAAATACACCAAGATCCCTCTGTTCATCAACACTATTAAGAATCCTACCATTAGCCCTATACTCTACACATTTATTATTCCTGCCAAAGTGCATTACCTCACACTTTTCCACATTAAACTCCATTTGCCACCTCTCGGCCCAGCTCTGCAACTTGTCCAAGTCTCTCTGCAAACTATAACACCCCTCTTCACTATCTACCACTCCACCGACTTTAGTGTCATCCGCAAATTTACTAATCCATCCTTCAATACCCTCATCCAGATCATTTATAAAAATTACAAACAGCAGGGGCCCCAAAACAGACCCCTGAGGTACACCACTTGTCACCGAACTCCACGATGAATATCTCCCATCAACCACCACCCTCTGTCTTCTATCTGCTAGCCAATTCCTAATCCAATTAGCTAAATCACCCTCTATCCCATACATCTGCATTTTCTGCAGAAGTCTTCCATGGGCCACCTTATCGAACGCCTTACTAAAGTCCATATATACCACATCAACCGCCTTACCCCCATCCACCTCTTTGGTCACTTTTTCAAAAAACTCAATAAGGTTAGTAAGGCACGACCTACCCTTCACAAAACCATGCTGACTATCCCCAATCAATTCATTTCTCTCTAAATAACTATAAATCCTATCCCTAATAATTCTCTCCAATACTTTACCCACAACAGAAGTAAGACTCACTGGCCTATAATTCCCTGGAAAGTCTCTCTTCCCCTTCTTGAACAATGGGACCACATTCGCTATCCTCCAGTCTTCCGGAACTATACCCGTAACCAACGACGACCTGAAGATCAGAGCCAGAGGCTCTGCAATCGCCTCTCTTGCCTCCCAGAGAATCCTAGGGTAAATCCCGTCCGGCCCAGGGGACTTATCCAACTTCAAACCCTCAAGAATATCTAGCACATCCTCCCTATCTACTTCAATACTTTCCAATTTGCAACCCTGTACCTCAGTGTTCTCCACAACTACATTTACATCTCCCTGCGTGAATATCGAAGAGAAATATTTATTCAGTGCCTCTCCAATCTCTTCAGGCTCCACGCACAACTTCCCACTGCTGTCTATGACTGGCCCTAATTTCAGAAGGAGTATTTTAAACTTTTTGAATGCTGTAAAGGATAAACACAAATAGGTTTTCTACACAATACCAAAATGTGAGTGCAAAAAACACTCATTCCCTTGAACACAGATATACGAGAGAAGATAAGTTCAAGAGATGGAGCCAGCAGTTAAATAATTAACGAAAATTCCTAGCCAATCCTTCAAGGTGAAACACTATTGGAGGCTTGAAAGGGTTCTCTCTCTTTCTCATTTCTTTGAGGAAAATGGTGGTTGGAAATGTCTGTTTCTTTTCATACAAAGTTGTGATCAAGCTTCTGTCGAGAAGAAATAATAGGTGGAATTTGGCCCCAAAAAATTCTGTGTTGAATTTGCATGAAAAGCGGAGTAATTCACGCTGTTTTGTTCAGTGGGTGTTCAGAGAAGAATCTCCCATGCTCTGTGAATTGCAGAGGCCACCAGAGTGAATAGCATTACGTTTCAGGGGACAGGGCCTCCTCCCACTGGAAATCAGCAAGGCTCTGCACATGCACCGATCTGTCAGTGCCAAAATTGGCGCACTGATCCTGCAATTATGGTCTCCTAGTTGCTGGCCAATCCTCCACATGTCACCCACTGTACGGCCTTATCATTGGCCCTCGACAATTCCCAGGCCCAGCCCTGACTCCCCTGACCTTCCCAGCCTGTCACAATCTCCAGCCGCTTTCCGCCCCACCACACCCTTCCAACAGTAATCCCTCTTCCACAGTCCCGACCCTCTGCCCATAGTGTGAACCACTCCATAGTGTGAGCCCCAGCCCCACTGATTGTCTTGTGCCTCACCCCCCCACCCTCTACCCCAGCCTCAGCCCCATATGCATGGCTCTGTTGGCACTGCCCCATGCCTGGTAGGCAGTGCTAAGATGTCCCCCTGGGCATTGGTACTTTGCCCCTTAGAGTGCACAACTTGGCACTGCCAGTGTGTCAATACTAGGGGGTACCACCCCACCACTGCCCGACCCTCTGTGGAGTCCCTGTTGCACCCCTTCACTTTAGCAGGGTCAGACTGCTGGTTCACTGTTATTGAGGGGCTACTGTGATTGTTGCTGCAGTGAAATACTCTGGGAGCATGAAAAGTCCTAGCAGGCCTGGAGACTTCAATCCAGAACCCATTTATAGCATTTAAATTTTATTACAATATCCATATAAATGGTCTTTATTCCTCTCCACCGATTTCCGATGCAAAGAAGACACCGTTGGAAATCCGATGCTGGGAAATGCAAACGGAGCACAAATGCTTGCGTGAGCACTGCCAATTGGCTGACATGAGAATCTCTTGGTTTGGAGAATCACAGTCTAAGATCTTGAAGATGAAAGCAAATTAGCTCCTCTGTTTACTAACTGATTTCAGTATTTGCATGGGCAAGTTTCTTTTCTTCTTGGTGGGGAGGTAATGATCCCTCAATGCTGAATAGTCCCACATTGACCTGCAATAGCCTTGAAATGAAAGCATTTACTGTCTCAAGCCAAGTTGTGATCATGTGATCACAAAATCTATACTTCCATTATCCACAAAAGTGATTTGATGTCATAAGCCATCGCTACCCACTGGGGAATAAATGGCAGCCTTTCACATTTGCTATTGATGAAATGTTTTCTGCATGCTCATCTTTGTTAGCTTTTCAATATTGTAGGCATCAGTCTGGAGTGACCATTGTATTTGAGCATCTGTAAGTGTCTAGAAAATAATATCTATAAATTCCCCAAAATTTCTTGCATCCTGATTATAGGGCATGGTGGCACAATGGTTAGCACTGCTGCCTCACAAAGCCAGGGACCCAGTTTTGATTCCTGGCTTGGGTCACTGTCTGTGTGGAGTTTGAATGTTCTTCCTGTGTCTGGGTACGTGTCCTCCACATGCTCTGGCTTCCTTCCACAGTCTGAAAAACATACTTATTAGGTGCATTGGTCATGTTAAATTCTCCCTCAGTGTACCCAAACAGGCACTGGAGTGTGGTGACAAGGGAATTTTCACAGTAACTTCATTGCAGTGTTAACGCAAGCTCATTGTGACACTAATAAATAAATAATTTTAAATAAATAATATCTATTCAAGTAAGTGTCCTCCACACATGCATTTATATTGTAATCACTATCCAGAGATATGAGCTTGTTCCTTTCTGTACAAAAATCACAAAGTTGTTATCTGACTACCTGGACTGCATCTTGGATGAAAATAGATCATCCATCTTCCATGCTCTTTTCAAAAAGTATCCATTGTCTTCAAACTTTCAATGCGAATGATGTGAGGGTCAACTTCCCATGCAATTTTTTTAAAAACTTATGTAAAAGGTGCAGGAACATGACTTGCACTGTAAAAAATAGTTTGTATTTCTTTGATCTTTTGTGCAGGTTTGGCTAATTATGGTTAAATTGTGGTGATAAAAATCATACAATCTAGTGGAAGCAGGCACAAAGCAGTCTGCTAGAGGTAGTGGAAGTGATCACAGACAGTGAAGAGATAAAGCTGGGGATGTGAGTTCATCAGAGTGCACGTGGAAGCTGACCTCATAACCTTGCACAATACCAAGGGCCTGTACAATGAAGAAGAGAAAAAGATTAAAGATGAATTCTGGAACACTCCCAAGGTGACAATGAGGGGTTTGGAAGAGAAATCGTTGAGAAGGATGCACTGCATGTATGTGTGAAACCAAATAAGGGCAATCCTGCTGAGATGGATCATTCTGACGAAAGGTTATCGACCTGAAATATTGACTCTGCTTCTCTCTCCACAAATGCCTGACCTGCAGAGTATTTCCAGCATTTTCTGTGTCGACTGAATTCAGTTTGTAACTTTTTATTTCTTTTCGTATATACACAAGCTTACCCTTTCTGCTATTATAAAATACAACACACATTTTCCTCAGATTCAAAATTTGGCTTTTGGCATTTCCTAAATAATGAGTACTTTTCACCTTAGGGAAAAGAAACACTAATTTCCTCAATTTTTGGGAACATTTGAGAACTATAAATAAACATAAAAGGTATTAAAGGATCATAATGCAATTTCAAAAGAATTTTTGTTCAAATTTCATTGATCATTTAATTGACAAAGCACCATGTCTTAATGTTGATGTGCTTATATGTTACTGTATTAAATGTTTACATATAAATTTATCTTTACATCACACACAAGCAATTGGATGGGCTTCAGGATCCTGGTGTAATGGTTAAGTGGGGGATCAGAAGGCTGTACTGTGTGGAGAGCAGTCAGCTTGCTGTGATGGTGCATGATTTGGTTAATTTATGACCAGTCACATGTTTGTTGTCCAAATAACTAGACTGTGGCCAAATGGGCCATCTAAAATGGTGATGCGTAAAGCACTCTGGAACAATTGGACAAGAACTAAAACAACAGGCTACAGCCTAAAAGACAGAGATAAACAGGCTGCAACCCAGGCGAGTGAATACGTAGGATATGGGTCATCTCCAGGACAAAAGGGACTTTCTGATCAAATTGGGTTGTTTACCAGACATAGGGGCACCATAACCCCTTATCTGGGAGGAAGGTGCGTATTCTACGTACCCCCAGCATCTACAGACATGGCACTGGGGACACACCCTGTGATTGGTGCGGCAGCACCCATTGGACTTTATTGATCAGGGTGAAGAAGTCCTGATCAATAAAGGGGCAAAAAGGGACATGAAACTTCACAGGTATAAAAGGTGCTGCACAACCAAGAATCCCTCGCTCACTCTGATCGTACGAACAAACTACAATAACAGTGACCATCACCAGTGACGACCAGCACGAGGAAAGTCGTCACACCCGAGAAGGAAGGAAGATCAGAGTCAGAATGCCAGATCAGACCAAAGGACCAAACTACACAGAGAATGATCGAGAGCAGCGCACAGGTAAAGGCCAATATCTGCCAGTCATGTAAAGTTAAGCCAAGGTCTTGTATTGGACTTGAACTCCAGTATTTTCTGTAAAATAACTTAATTGTTGTTTGGGTGAGTGATTATTGATTGTGTGTCTTAAATAAATGTTGGTTGCACTAACAAAATGTCTACTCGCAGTTATTAGTCCACTGTATAAGGGTTAAAACAGACAGTGCGGCAGGCACTACAAGAGCAAGTGGAGTCTCGGAACTGGACCAATAAGGCACTTTTGAACACTGAAGAAGCAGCAGAGTACCTTTTCAGGGTAAAGAAATGGGAGCCAGAACATGAAGGCACTTTCTCTTCAACATTTTGAACTTAAACTTAAAAATTCACCTTTCTAGGGGGGTCCATCATCTTGGACAGCACCTCCAAAGGACAGCAAAGCCAAATGGTTTAGAAGGGTTTCTACACCTGTCAGGAGTGTTGGTTCCCTGATCTGTTAACAGGAGGTCATTTCAGGCAGCGACACTGTCCCTTGACACTTCCAATGTGTGGAGGCCGAATCTCTTGGAGATGCAATGGCTGACAGCCTGAATTTACATACTCACCAAACTCCCCTTTGGGGTCTAAGAATTCAGCCCCATAGAAAGTAATATGGACAGGAAGGTCAAGAAGTGCATTATATATGCCTTTTTAAAAACAATATATGAGCAAATGAACAATCCTGTGCTGAATGCTTGCCCATAACACTTCAAATTTAAGAGAAATGAGATTAACGATTTTTATTAATTTTTTTGTCCTGAATGACTTGGTCTTTTTCAACAGGATAGATTGGGGATTTACAAGAAGCCTGTCAACAGAAAGTGGCATCAATAATTAACTTCCAAATAATGTTCAGACTATGACCTCTTAGATCACTTCACAAACTATTTGAGTACAGTCTTTAATTGGATGGGCAAGATTAAATACATCTCCCCTATAGCAGTGAGCATAACTAGCTCAAAACTAGAAAGGATCAATGAGCAACACCACAAGGGATCAGTGTGTACACAATAATTTAAAAATAATATACAGTCATTCAATTTTGCATGAAGAATGCTGCTGAAATTATCCAAAGGTTAATCATTTATTTGGCCTTACCTTTAACAGTATAATTTGAAATGATCATTAAAACTACTGAGTGAGGATATAATAGTTGTTTGAGATTATGCGTGAATTTTATCATCCCGCCTGCTACAGGAATTAGAGTGGGCAAGAGGCGGACCATTGGAAGGTCCATTGACTTCAAGAGGGATTTTCGGGGTTTGGGGCAAGCCAGGCCAGTAAATCTCATTCTTAGTGCCTTTAGATACCAAAATAAGTTATGTTCATTCAGTGAATGGGGACATATTATAGAGAGAGAGAGAGAAAGAGAGAGAGAGAAAGCTACTGCAGACAATGTGGAAAAGTAGTAAAATATAATATAATGCACTTATCCCATAGAGGGAGCCATTGTAAAACATCATCATGGTATCTCTGAACACAGAAAAACATGTATCTTGCCACATCACTTCTGTCAGATTTGCCAGCTTTTGCTGCTGGAGGCCAGTGAAAATTGGGACAATAGAAATTCACTCATAATTGAATAGACTAGGTATGCACAAAATGCTTTAGTGTGGATACTTACATCCTGATGAAAAATACCACTTTGGTATTCATTGGAAAGCAAAAAGAATCAATTTACTTGACAAATGGAGTATCACTGAGAAAACAAATTGAATATCTTGCAAAAATGCCTGGAAATAAAAGCTATATCCTGAATGTTGAGAGACTTCTGATGAGTATGGGCGAATGTACATTGCCCATAAAAAAAAATAAAATTGCACAGCCATGTGAATGGCACAGTGGCACAGTGGTTAGCACTGCTGCCTCACAATTCTAGGGACCTGGGTTTAATTCCAGCCTCAGGTCACTGTCTCTGTGGAGCTTGCACATTCTCCCTGTGTCTGCATGGGTTTTCTCCAACAGTCCAAAGATGTGTGGATTAGGTTTATTTGCCTTGCTAAATTGACCCTAGTATCAGGGAGATTAGCAAGGTAAATATGAAGTGATTATGAATAGAGTCTGGATAGGATTGTGGTCAGTGCATACTCAATGGGCCAAACGGCCTCCTTCTGCACTGTAGGAATTTAATGCGGAAAAGAGCAGGGAGTGAGTTGCTTTTTCAGAGAAGAAGCACAGACTCAATGGGCCAAAGAGTCTTATTCTGAGTTTCTGTTCTATGATTTATGTGTATGTTCATAATTTGCTTTTGCCAATAGCAACTGTGATTGTCCTTACATTTGATTTGATTTATTATTGTCACATGTATTGGTATACAATGAAAAGTATTGTTTCTTGCATGTTATACAGACAAAGTATACCATTCATAGAGTATATAGGAGAGAAGCAAAGGAGTGTAGAATATTTATTACAAGTCATAGCAAGAGCATAGAAAAAGATCAACTTAATGTAAATTAAATGTAGTTATGGACGGCACAGTGGCACAGTGGTTAGCATTGTTGCTTCACAACACCAGGGACCCAGGTTCGATTCCTTGCTTGAGTCACTGTCTGTGCGGAGCCTGTGCATTTTCCCCGTGTCCACATGGGGGTTTCCTCTTGGTGCTCCTGTTTCCTCCCATAATCTGAAAGACATGTTGGTTAGGTGCATTAGCCATGCTAAGTTCTCTCTCAGTGTAACCAAACAGGTGCCAGAGTATGGTGACTCATGGATTTTCATAGTAACTTCCTTGCACTGTTAATGTAAACCTACTTGTGCCACTAGTAATAAACCTGAAACTTACGTTAGTATTCCTGCACCCATGCAAAGTGCTTTCCATTTCCTATCGATGCATTAAGTAGCAGTATAATTTCTGAGTTAAATGTTGATCTGATTCCAGAAAGTAGTAAAACCTGACATTGTGAGCTTCTCTCCAGTGGATTATCTTACACCTGAACAGCATGGCGTATCAGTCTAGGCTGAGAAGCACTCAGGTGGTTTGTCTAACCTGCTGGCATTTTATAAACGTAAGCAGAGCGTTTTAAATGTTATGAGAGAGCAGTGCTTCCAGCCATGCTCTCAAAAGATTAAACATTTAACAGCTAAAGAATGGCATTCTGTGCTCGTGTATTGGCATTTGTTTGCAGAACGCTTTCCTGGAGAAGCGAGTGTGATATGCTGCCCCAGAATAACGAGCTATAATCAGCTGTGTTTGACGCTGCTACTAGTCTCAGGCTGGTAATGTCAAACAATTGCAGATTGCATTTTGTCAATAGCAGTGTTTTTGCTTCAGATATAAATGTACAGAACTATACACATAGGACCCCATTCAAAAAATGGTAAATTATTACATGGTATTCACATTAAAATGTGCATGTACATAATCGTGTCTGTCCTTCATCACCTTTGCTCAAGGAACCTCATATTTCATTTTTTTTGGTTGCTTTCAATTCTCAGAGTTGCACTCAGGGTTTCAGGTTCAACAAAGTGGGAGCTGAGTGTCAGAAGTATAATTTCAAAAATTGAGAACCGCATCAAGTTGTGGGTACAGTGAACCCATAGCGGGAATGCTACAAATTACAGGAAGAAATTAATAAGCTTGCGAAACAGGTATGCAGTTGGCAAATGAATTTCAATCAAGTGTATTTAGGTTGGATGAGTAAAGGGACGCAAGGGATGAATTTTACTGTCCTGCTCGCTCCCATGGGAATTGGAGCGGGCGAGGGATGGGCCATGAAAAGGTCTGTTGAGCTCAGCAGTGTTTTCCAGCTTTGGGGTGAATAAGGCTGGAAAATCCTGCCCACAGACCGAAAATTCCCCATCTCAT
Source organism: Sphyrna mokarran (assembly GCA_024679065.1). NCBI lineage: Eukaryota > Metazoa > Chordata > Chondrichthyes > Carcharhiniformes > Carcharhinidae > Sphyrna > Sphyrna mokarran. The sequence goes on from JAGIQG010000015.1 coordinate 44,243,455, forward strand.
TCACTGTGGGAAACGTCATTGGTGAGACAGAAAATTTGGCGGTCTGGAAAATCCTGCTCCTACTCTTTGGAAAATAATATCACAATTATCTCACAGAAGGTTTTTGGATGTCGGGACCAGAGGCAGGCTCTGATCCCCGTACTGTTTGCCAGGTTGTGCAATTTTCATGAAGGCAGCCAATCAACAACACAGTTTTGAGAACCATGTCTAATTGGGCACGGTGGTGTGGCTCTGCAGGGCCAGTCATCAAGCCCGAAGTGGTGGGCTGTCAGTTGTCAGGCAAATTCAATGTTAGCATTGATTTCTGGAGGGCTAAAATATCAGGGCAGTGATGTACTGTTGAGGCTGTATAAAGCTCTGATTAGGCCTTATTTGGAATATCATGAGCAGTTTTGGGCCCCATACCTAAGAAAGGATGCCTTGGCCTTGGAGGGGGTCTAGAGGAATTTCACAAGAATGAAGGGTTTGTCATATGAGGAGCAGTTGAGGAATCCTGTTGGAGTTTAAAAGGATGAGAGGGGACTTAACTAAAACTTATAGAATACCGAGAGGCCTGGATAGAGTAGACATGGAGAGGATGTTTCCACTAATGGGAGAGACTAGAACTTGAGGACGCTAACTCAGAGTGAAGAGTCGCACTTTAAAACTTAGTTGAGGAGAAATTTCTTCAGCCAGAGGGTGGTGAATCCATGGAAGTTATTGCCACAGAGGGCTGTGGAGGCCACATCACTGAGTGCCTTAAGATAGAGATAGATAGATTCTTGATCAAGAAAGGGATCAAGGGTTATAAGGAGAAGGCAGGGGATTACTGATGAGAATCATATTATAGAATCCCTACAGTACTGAATGAGGCAATTTGGCCCATCGAGTCTGCACTGATCACAATCCCACCCAGGCCCCATTCCCGCTATATCAGCCATGGTTGAATGGCAGAGTAGACTTAATGGACAGAATGGGCAAATTTGGCTCCTATATCTTGTGGTCTTATGGTCTCGCCATGAAGGATGGGAGACTGTGAGGATGTGTCAAGATGGAGGCACCCTCAGAAGATTCTGTAAATTAAAAGCAAGTGTGCCCACATCCACTTGGCCAAGTCCCAGGATGGCCTATGGTCACAATTGTGACCCTCTGGCATCCACAAATCCTCAGTGGGGGGATAAGATTAAAGGAAGCTTACTAGTGACCAGAGCTGCTGGGGTAGACCTATTAATCTTATCAACAGTTTACTGTCCAGGGATAATTCATTCAGTCTGTGATGTTTGGGACCAAAGTGATCAGCAGGGTTAATTAAAAAAGTGAAAACGAACTCCAATAATTTTAACATTGGTTTTAATAAGATGAAAGAAATCTACCACAACATATTCAGCAAAGCTGAAAGATGCCAACTGTTCCTGGTTGCACCTGTCTGTCATGATGTGGAGATGCCGGCGCTGGACTGAGTTAACCACAGCAAGAAGTCTCACAACACCAGGTTAAAGTCCAACAGGTTTATTTGGTTGCAAATGCCTCTACCTTTCGGAACGCTGTTCTTTCTTCAGGTGAGGGGGAGTTCAGACCACAAACAGGGTATATAAAGGCACACACAGTTCCGCAGACATGAAGATGCCTCAACAGGGATCTTGGGTTCATGTCACACTATTTACAACCCCCATGAGTTGCCTGAACTTGCAACATCTCACTTACTGTCCTGTCTGGAGACAATACACATCTCTTTATCCAATGCTTAATGCTATCTCCACTCACATTGTCTGCACCTTTAAGACTTGAATAGCAGATTAGCTGTAAAGACTCACATTCTAATCAGTATTCTGTAAATTGTTATATACCCTGTTTGTGAGCAGAACTCTCCACTCACATGACAAAGGAACAGCATTCTGAAAGCTAGTGCGATTTACTACCAAATAAACCTGTTGGACTTTAACCTGATGTTGTGAGATTTCTTACTGTGTACACCTATCTGTACAGTGTAACAAAAATAACTTGAAACCTGAGCTTAATCCAGAGTAGGGGGATATTGCCTGCTGGCTGGAGAGCCTGGAGTTGCCTTCTCTGGGTAAAATTCTCCGTGATAAGTGCCAGTCAGGCACTTCATGGTTAGCGGTGGGTCTTCTCCAGGATCAGGACTCAAAGTTAGAAATTTAGGCTCTGAGAACTGCTGGCCTCTGCCTTCAGCCTCACGGGGTGGATGAGGTTAAAGCTGGTAATGCACCCAGCAGAGGTCAAAGTTCTGCACCACAGACGAGGGAGGCTGGGTTGCAGGTCAAAGAGAGGGTGGTCAGTGGCCGTTAGGTGGTAGGAGATTCAGAAGAAAGGGGGTAGATCTCAGAAGGCTTTCTCCCTTCTTGATGCTGGATCCATCGAGTAGGCACTGAGTCCCTGACACCCCCACCCCCACACTCCACTACAACCCCTGGGAAACCGCAAGAAAACACAACAGGGTTTGTATTCAGATTTAGTGCATGGTTATTATTCTGCCCATCATTGTTTGATTTAATTGCCCACTTAAGGGCCACAATTGGTGTTGGGGTGGGAAGACCACTCACAAGCCTTCATGTCCCAGACTTAATTGGAGCAGAGGGGGACTCCTGCAAGGCACCCTACTGCCAGAGTAAATGTACCCCATTCTACTTAAACACATAGAATCATAGAAGGAGGTCATTCAGCCCATCATGTCTACTCCAACTCTCTAATACAGTACATTAACCAGGTCCACTCTCCATGACCTATCCCTATATTCTCACGTATTTGCCCCACTAGTCCCCCTAACCTACACATTTCGGCACATGAAGAGGAAATTTAGCATGGCCAATCCACCTAATCTGCACATTTTTGGATTGTGGGAGGAATCTGGAGCACAGGGAAATTGTTTAAACTCCACACAGACAGTCACCCAAGGCCAGAATTGGACATGGATCCCTGGCTCTTTGAGTCAGTGGTGCTAACCATTGTACCAATGTGCCACCCATCCAAACACAATTCATTGTAATCATTGATACTCTTCCCTCATTCCTGCAGGACAAAGGGCAGAATTTCATCGCCATGTCTGTTTGAGGTTTGTATAATTCTACCCCACGCCAACAAAGAATGCCGTTCTCTGAGCCTCAATCAGAGTGGGCGTGCTGGTAAAATATGTGTCCCATAACCAGCAACAGACAACCAGTGAGGATAGTCAAGCTTCATTTCAGAGTACTTTGAAGGAGAAGAGCTTCACATCAACTATGACTGAGGCTTTAGGTAAGGCCTTCAATTGAGGACCTTTCTTTTCCCTCTCAGTACACAGCTCATTCCCTGAAACCTGTGCTCCATTTCCAAACCCTGCTGCAGCTGAAGATGAACTCCAATTATTGCCCTCAGCATTGAAGGATGATATCTCTTTTCAGGTAAAATAATTGCTCTGTTCTTCATGTCAGAGTCCACAATCACTGTCTTGTAAATCTGTAAAACTCTTAAAATTCCTCCAGTAATACAAAATACGCTACATCCACCAGCTCTGCTCTAGCAAAAGCACTTCAACTGAAGGTTGTATGCTTAGTTTTCTAAGTAGTACTCATGCAAGGGCAGCTACATTTCTTCAGCAGAAAATGATTAAGAAAGGAGCTGTATGGTCCAAGGTGACAGATTGTGTGCTAAATCAGCTTTAGAATCTACATAACATCATGATCTGCCCACCCTGGATGCTTCCTTTATATGTGTTGCACGCTCACACTGGCACCCTTAATCAAGTTGCATGCTTCTGAAAGTGAGAGAACAGGATTATGGAGCCAAATTTAGTTGTTAAGTGTTTTTATGTGAGAAATGTATGTCAAGCAAGCTTCAATCCTCTGAAGGAGAGTACTATTAATAGTTAACAAACATTTGGGATGAGATTATCCAACTTCCCAGCCGTGTGAGACTCATCAGCGGGAAGTGGTATGCTGTTTGATAGCGATGGGATTCTCTGTCCTGCTGCTATCAATAGGAATTTCCATTGACATCACCACACACTGGTAGGGAACCCAAGGGGGATGATGTGCTGCCATTGGGATTAAAGAATCCCACCGGTATGAAAGGCCAGAGAATTCTGGCCCTCATATAGGTTAAATGACACATGCAAGAAATAATAATTCACAATTTGGTTAATATATTCAATGAAATAACTGATATCCAGTGATGTCCTCCATGAATGTTGCAGTTTTGTATATTTCTTCCCATGGTCTGAGCATGTCACTGATATTGATACATTTTCAAGCAGTTACAGGGACTTGGTCATGCCAAATCTAAGAAAAGGCCACAAAACTCTTAAACCTACTTATCCTAATGCTGGATGACTGAAAATTATGAAAATAATGTACAGATTGTTGCAATTTTTGACATATGGATATAGAATCCTGCTTCATCCTGGGCATCAATAACATGGAACAAAAGCTTTAAATGCTCTTACATCAATAAATGATCAATAACTAAGTCAATTTAAATGCCTGGAGGAGATAGATGTTGAGATATCATGAAGGTAAAAAGATCCTGATAGGAGCTATGTACAGGCCTCCCAGCAGTAGTCAGGATGTGGGGCAGAAAATAAATCTTGACATAGGGAAGACATATAGAAAAGGCAATATTACAATAATCATGAGAGACTTTAATATGCAGATGGACTGGAAAAATCAGGTCAGTATTGGATCCCAAGATAAGGAAATTGTGGAATGTTTAAGAGGTGCTTTTTTGGAACAGCTAGTGACATAGCCTACTAGAGAACAATTCTGGATTTTGTGGTGTATAATGAGACAAACTTGATGAGGGAACTTAAGGTGAAAGAACCCTGGGGGACCAGTGACAACAATATGATAGAATTTCTCCTCAGTTTGAAAGGGAGAAGGTGGTGCTGGTGTTTGTGGTCCCAGAGGATTGGAAAGTAGTGAATGTAACACCACAGTTTAAGAAGGGAGGGAGGCAGCAGATGGGAAATTATAGGCCAGTTAGCTTGATTTCAGTGATGTTAGAGTGCATTATTAAAGATGAGATCGCAGAAAGGAAATGTATGATAGGACCGAGTCAGCATGGCTTTGTCAAGGAAAAATCATGTTTGACAAATCAGTTGGAATTCTTTGAGGAGGTAACAAGGAAGTTAGATAAAGGAGAGGCAGTGGATGTGATTTATTTAGATTTCCAGAAGGCCTTTGACAAGGTGCCACATGTAAGACTGTCAAATAAATTAAGTGCCCATGTTAAGGGTAAGATCCTGATATGGATAGAGCGTTGGCTGACTGGCAGAAAGCAGAAAATGGAGATAAAGGGGTCTTTTTCAAATGGCATCCAGTGGCTAGTGGTGTGCCTCAAGGGGCAGTACTGGGACCACAACTTCTCACAATATACATTTATGACTTGAAGGAATGAGCTGAAGGCACTGTTGCTAAGTTTGCAGATGATGCAAAGATATGTAGAGGAGTAGGTAGTATTGAGGAAGCGGGGTGTGGGGGGGGGGAGGGTTGAAGGGGGAGGGGTGCTAAAAAGGACTTGGACAGGTTAGGAAAGTGGGCAAAGAAATGACAGATGGAATACAATGTGGAAAAGTGTGAGGTTATGCACTTTGGAAGGAGGAATGGAGGCATAGATTATTTTCTAAATGGGAAAATGTTTAGGAAATCAGAAACACAAAGGACTTGGGAGTCATTGTTCAAGATTCTCTTAAAGGTTAACGTGCAGGTTAAGTTGACAGGTAAGAAGGCAAATGAAATGTTAACATTCGTGTTGGGAGGACTATACTACAAGAACAGGGATGTACTTCTGAGGTCTAAGCTCTGGTCAGAACTCAGTTGGAGTATTGTGAACAGTTTTGGGCCCTGTGTCTAAGGAAGGATGTGCTGGTATTGGAAAAGGTCCAGAGGAAGTTCACAAGAATAATCCCTGGAATGAAGAGCTTGTCTTATGAGGAACAGTTAAGGACTCTGGGTCTTTACTCGTTGGAGTTTGAAAGGATGAGGGGGATCTTATTACAGGATACTGTGAGGCCTTGATAGAGTGGATGAGGAAATAATGTTTCAAGTAGTAGGAGAAGCTAGAACCAGAGGGCACAACTTCAGCCTAAAGAGATGATCCTTTATAACTGAGATGAGGAGGAATTTCTTCAGTGCTGAATCTGTAGAACTCTTTGCCACAGAAAGCTATGAAGGCCAGGTCATTGAGTGTTTTTAAGACAAAGGTAGATAGATTCTTGATTAATAAGAGGATCAGTGGTTTTGGGGAAAAGACAGGAGAATGGGAAGAAGAAAAATATCAGCCAAGATTGAATGGCGGAGCAGAGTCAATGGGCTGAGTAACCTAATGCCGCTCCTATGTCTTATGGTCTTATAGTTTTATGGAGATATGGCAAGATCTTAATGGAATTCTTTGATTTCAGTTGGAAGGCTTCCAGAGATTTCAATATGACAGCTTGGTCAAAAAAGACAGAGAGTCACCCTGTTATAAAACAGTTTATAAATATGAGGAATTGATCAGCAGAAAAGGGCTAAACAAATGGCTACAGCTGGATCATGAGTTAATTCAACACTCATCCTTGGCACTTATCATATGATTCAGGCTAACTGGATTAACAATGTGGACAATTTAATAAACAAATTCAAAGGATATCAGAAAGAGCTAAAATTACTTAACCATGTAGAGATCAGGAACAAGATAGCATCTAAATTCACAAGAATGCAAGACACAAATGAAGGATTCTCCTACTGATTCACCAGGTAAGTGATCAGCATGGAGACTAATTGCTCACTGTCTCGGTTGGTCTCAGCTGATATGTGACGTTAGAGTATATCTTGTTTTGCAGACATAAGTCATTGTTGAAAAGTGATTAAAGGCATTAGCTTTGTGACATGCTTTTTTGTCCTGTAGAGACCTGAATCTGTTCTCTATAAATATTGAGATTGCTTGATGACAGAAATTTCCTCATATGAATCAGTCCAGAGTTGTTTTTCCAATGTAGTGAGGTCCAATTAACAGACTTTGAGTTGACTTCCAGAATGTTTTTGTTTCTGAGTTTGGGATGTCCATTGATATAGGCTCCTGTGCTCAGTTGGCTGGAGAATGCCCTCTTTGGTATGCAGAAATTCTCCATGGGAACCACATGGGCTGACCCAGTGAAGTTGAGCTCTGATGTGCAAGCTCACGATACAAGGTATGCAGCACCTTGCAAGAATTTCAGTGTTAATGATTTTGTCCTGCCACTTGATGTTACAGGGAGATCTTTTGCAGTGAAGATGAGTTGCTTTGTGTCAAGGCAGAAACAATTATTGAAAATATCAACTTTCTTATATTAGTTTTCTCTTAACAAATTGTGAATAATTTATTGGATTTATTCATTAACAATTAATTTGTGTGACATCTTGGAAGTTACTAACATGGGAAACAGTGATCATTATATCATTAGATTCCAGCTAATTATTATTGCAGATATTTTAAGATTTATACCTCACTGTAGAAGGACTAGAAGAAGTTCATGACTCCAAATATTTAACAAGTTGAAGACGTCTGAGCCAGAGGATTATAAGCTTCACTTGCAAAGAAGATGCTGGAAGGCATTATAAAGGATATAATTTATGATCAGTTAGAAAGGTCGACAATCATTAGGAAATCACAATTTGGCTTTAGGGAATGGAAGTTCTGCCTAATTAGTCTGATTAACTTCCTTGAACAAATGATAAGATTAGTGAATGATGACAGTTCAGAGGATGTTTTATATCTTGCTCTGCAGTGAGCCTTCGATAAAGAGACACAGAAATGACTATTGAAATGATTTCATTTCATAGCCAATCATTTCATAGTTAAATATTACACAAGATAATAAACTGTTTCTCATCTTACTGTGCCAAGTCAGCATCAAAATAAGTACGTCACTAGTGGTGCGCTACAGAGGCCACTATTCTTGATGGCTAAGAACATGAATAAGGCAATTACTGTTGATAAATGATTCAAAAATATGAAATGAAATTGGGAATTTAGATTGTGATGGGCATTTTTGGGGAGAAACAAATTATATTTTATATTGGAGTGATGATGTCTTTAAGAATTGGGTTTCTCTGAAAGGTTTCTATTAAAACACAGCTTGCTACCTGCAACAGATCACATGATCAAGCTGCCTGGGAGAAACACAACAGAAAAAAGAGTTTAACCATGAGTTAATTATTCTGTACTCAAGTAGTTTGGATATAGTTCAGAACAAACTAGCTGCAGCTGAAATTTTATTCAAGTGAAATGTTGTATGTAGATTAAACGGAGTTTAAAATGCTTAATAATTAAAGGATTTTACTAACAGTGATGTGGACTTCCAAGATAATCAAACTGAAAAGAGAGACAGATATTTCTTAGAATCAAAATTCCTGCAATAAGGGACATTAGAACCTGAAGACTTTTGGCTTGATATGGCTGCACTTAATGACAATTGAACTGGGAGTCTACAACATGGAACAGTTGGAGAAGATATGAAGAGACAACTTTTGTGAAAGTAAGCTGTGAGGCACAAAAAAATCTCAACCCTTATTTGAATATTTGAAAAAGTACTTAGGCCAAGTGATTTTTCTTCCAATTTCTTTAAGTCTGATGGGCGTAGAAAGAATTTGAATGTGTCTTAGAAAAACAGAGCTAGTTTTAACAATTTTATACGGGTAAACGTTAGAAATAAAATATAATTTTAGGTAGGTTTAATTTAATGTTGAGTACTTAGTTTTCAGGTTGAGGAAATAATTTTTGCCTGTGTGGGGCTTTAATTTTGAAAAACAACTTTCAGAACTTTGGAATACAAGTTACCGATAATTGCCTGGCAAGCTGAAGGAGGAACAACAGCTCCCTTGTTCTGGAATCTGTCGCAAAAGCTAATCAGTTAAGTTAAAGACGGAAAGACAGAGAGAGAGAAAGGATGCATCTCTCAGGTCTGGTTAAACATGGAACATTATAATGGACGAATTGTTCTGCTCGCCAGTTGCTAGTGTTCCACAGAGAAAACTAGTAAGGAACTAGAATTCTGCCCTTTATCTTAAATCAGTAACGTTGAACATATCAAAGGTACAATGAACACATTTGCATATAGCTTAAACAGACTTCCTAACTGTTATAATCCCAATTGGTGTTATAACTGGACAATGGGAACCCAGAATGGAACCCTGCTCAAAAGATTGTAATTTCAGAGACCCAAACAGCTGTCACAAGAAGGAACCAAGTGACCAGAGACCACTGGAGAACAGCGTTCTGCTTTGGAGAACCAGACAAAACTAAAAGGGATCAGTTGGTGACAAAAGCTGGAAAAACTTTTTCTAATGTTTGAGATATTTTGCCACCAAGTGTGAACAAATTTTAAAGTCATGACTGGGATCTCAAAAGTGGTTAACAGTGCAATCGTGAAAAAGCACTGGAAGATGCAAAGAGCTAGTTCAAAATCCTGGCACAGACTCATTGCTAAAAGTGGAGGGGAAGCTTTGGTAATTCTGGCCCTTTGGAAAATGCAAATTGGATTTTAAAGTGTATTTTTGGGAGTGGAGTAGATACTTTGGGAGTAGATTAGACCATCAGCTGAGGAGGGAATCTGATGAGAGATCCATAAGCACTAACTTTGGGTGCTACTGAGATTTCTGTAGCTTCAAGTGTACTTTGTTGTCCATATTAATCTTAAAACTATGTGTAATTGTTAAACTAAAGAGGAGTAGGGGAATATTATTTCTATTTTTCCATTTCTCTAACCATGCTGTCCATCTTGTATCCAAACCTCACCCCACAATCCTACCGTCTTCCCCTTCAGGGCAATTGCCACATTCCTCAGGTAGCCCCTTCACAATTCGTACCTTTGTTCTGTCATTCAAGCATTCTGATCATTTTGTGGACACTTTTAACACCTTTCTCATCTGCCTTTATCACCATTAACATTTCTCTTATCCAATTACAGGCCCTAACCCCACTCTCACAGTATAAATCTCGGCTGATTTTCTTTGCTCTGATGTAGTGTCAACCAGACTCGAAACATTGGCTCTTTTCTGTCAGACCTGCTGAGATTTTCCAGCATTTTGAGCTTTTGTTCCTGATTCCAGCATCTGCAGTATTTTGCCTTCATTATAGTAGGGGAGTATTGTATTATAATCCATTGTTTTTATGTTCGGTAATTTGTTTCCTTGTTAAAAACAAATTGACGGTGCTGTGATTCTGTTCCTAAAAATATAAAATGTACATAAAAAATAGTTACAATCTTTTGAACCAGAGTTCCATTCTGGGATCCCACTGTCCAATTGTAACATCAATTAGGATTATAACAGTTGAGAAATTCAGTTTAACTGTAAGCAACTATTCATTGTATCTTTGATATGTCCAACATAACTGATTTAAGATAAAGGTCAGAATTCTCCTTTACTTTTCTCTTAAGTGCAGCAGCAGAAGAACTATAGAAACCCTACAGTGAAGAAAGAGGTCCTTCGGCCCATCAAGTCTGCGCTGACCACAATCCCACTCAAGCCCAACCCCCATATCCCTGCATATTTTACCCACTAATGTCTCTAACCTAAGCATCTCAGGACACTAAGGGACAATTTTAGCACGGCCAATCAACCTAACTCACACATCTTTGGACTGTGGGAGGAAACTTGAGCACCCGGAGCGAACGGTGGAGGAGTCTTTATGTATTTCTATCTTATATTGTGGCTCCAACATATGAGCACTGGAGGCTGCCTTGGAAAAGACGGTGATTATCACAGAGACCTTAGTTGAGCAGGAATAGCTGAGTTTGCACTCTCCAGTCCCCTGGGTGAGATGGGAGAATTTCACCCAAATTATAATTATTTGTACTCATGTTCTTTGATGTTTCTGTAATAAAATTCTTTTGTTTTAAACTGTGATCTTTGAGGTTTCATTCTTTCAGTAAATACCTAGGTCTTGGAATTCCAAACAGAAACTAATAAAAGCATTATTGGTCTCCATGGAGATCATAACAAGAATAAGTGAATAAGTACATTACAAGACAATTTAGATAAGTTATGTGAATGGATCCATGAGCAGTAAGTAACCTTTGTAATAAGTGAAAACAGCATTATACATTTTAGTTTGGTAAACTCTAGGCATGTTTATAACATGCATTAGTACCCACTAATGTCATGAATAGGAAGAAGCCTGTAGATCATTGTTAATACCTCACTGAAAATCCATGCCCACAAAAACAGAAAGATTTGCAGTTCTAAGTTCTTTTCATAACCATTGGACAGTTCAGCGGCACAGTGGTTAGCACTACTGCTTCACAGCACCAGGGACCTGTGTTTGATTCCTGGCTTGGGTCACTGTCTGTACAGAGTTTGCACATTCTCCCTGTGTCCGCATGGGTTTCCTCCAATTGTTCCAGTTTCTTCTGACAGTCCAAAAAAGGTACATTGGGTGCACTAATGGAAAATTTAACATGGCCAAACAAACGCTGGAGAGTGGCAACTCGGGGGTTTTTACAGTAATTTCACTGCAGTGTTAATGGAAACCTGCTTGTGACACTAATAAATGAATTTCAACTTAAAAAAAACACATTTGATCAATGATGTACTTGTGGAAGTTGAATTAATATTGTAATTTCAGAAATGGTGCAACCTAATATGCTCATAGTAAACACAATAGCAATGTGATCATGACTAAGTAATCTGCTTTTATAACGGTTTATTGACCAGGACAACAATAATGGTTCCCCTTTTTTTCTCAGAAAAGTATCATGGAATCTTTTACATCTACCAGGAGGCCTTTGTTTAGTATTTCATGAAAGAAAGCACCCCTGACCATGTAGTATAAATCATATTGCACTGGAGTAATACCTTTGATTTATGTGCTCAAATCTTGATGTGGGGCTAGAATACAGAATGTGGTGATTCAGAGGTCAAAGCACTACCAGCTGAGCCACACCTGATATGAGCAGTATGCCAAGAACAATTGGAATGCAAAAAAGGAATTTGCTTGTAGTCCCAGAAAAATATTGACAAAATATTAAAACATTATGCATAGGATATACAAGTGCTAGGTTTAAGTGACTGGTTGGCTGAGTTAGTTTGATGGCTAGCATATGGTTGAAAACAGTGTAGGTTTGTTTCTGACTCCAGCAGAAATAGACTTAGAAGCTGCTTCCTCATCCTATCCCTGAGAATAGAAGAAATTGATAAAATAATCTCCCAAGAAAACAAATCAGAATGAAGCACGAGCAGATAATGAGTTGACCTACATTCAGGTAGTATATACATGCCATTCAAGTCCTTGGCATGGATGCATTTCAAGGTGTGAGGTTACCAGATCAGAAAGCCCAAGGTACATAATGAGGACAAACTAGACCACAATATTTCTTTTTTGACATTAATGTGAGGATATGATGTTTCACTCACGGTGTGATTCTACTGACAAACAAAGAAACATTTATCAAATAGATTTTATTTAAGAACACAAACAATTTAAGTATAAGAAATGAATTAGCTTAATTTTTAACAATTGAATTATACTCAAACATGGCACAATACAGATCATAACTGCTGATCTATCATTATGAGTTCCAATCAAGCAAAAGTTATCTTAGAGCTTAGCCCCTCTTTAACACAGCATACTTTCTTGTGACTTAGATTAACAGTCCCAGAGTTTTCAGCCAGCTTCTGGAAAGGGAGAGATGACAGAAAGATACTTTTTCTCTATTCACTCAGGAAGCAACCATTTTTCACCTTAAAATAAAAATAAAACTTCTTTTTACCTGAAAGCTTAGCACCTCCCATTTCTAATATCACATTCACTGTCACTCACTGTACTCTTAAATCCCAGGGGGAACTGAAGTAAAGACAAGTGCATTAGCTCTACTTAAACAAATGCCATGTTTAAACTGAGTACCCATCTTGTTCTCCCAGCTATTAATTTTCCTAGACAAACTATCACTTGCAAAACAGAGCTGAATTTTTAAACATGCCTCTTACAAGAAACATGAGACAAATATATTTCTCAAAAGCACAGTATGATTGAAATGTCCTTTAGGGAAGGAAATCTGCCATCCTTACTTGGTCTGGCCAACATATAACTCTAGAGCCATTGCAATATGGTTGACCCTCAACTGCCCTTGGGCAACTAAGGATGGGCTATGAATGCTGACTAGCTAGCAGTCCCAGCTAGCAATGCCCATGTCCCATGAATGAATTTTGAAAGGGCATGTGCCTGAGTAGCAATCTCATATTCGAAGAGGGAAACTTAGAATTTGGAGAGGGTAATGAACAAAATGATGTCAAATTAAGGATGGAAATACCTATGAAAACGTGGCTCATTGTAATCATGTCCTTTTGCCAGTAGTGGCAATGCATTGCCTCAGTTCTGCACCTCCATACCTTCTCAGCTTATATTTATATCATAAAATCATAGAATCTCTGTAGTGTAGGAGGAGGCTATTCATATCTTTGTGTCTACATCAACAATTACATTCTTCTGCTTCTTTCTTCACAATTGTGATATGATTTTCAATTTATCTATAAATTACTTTCTTTCAAATCAAACCATTTCACATAATAAGAAAGAATATATGACTTTAAAATGGCAACTGGATTCCTACTGTATGATGTGTTTCAGTTATCCTCTCTGATCTAATCCTGCTTGACCTGAAGATAACATTTAATCTTAGATTCCTATTTACAACAAATGCTCGAGATCAACTGGAGCCCAAATAGAAGATGTGAGAGCATTTGTCGTGCTTTAAAGTGTCAAAAATATGTTTAATATAGAAAAAGGGAGACTGCCAATTCCTATTTAGGTCAGTTTGATTGGTTTTGCTGAGGGTGATTTTCAGACTGAATTAGAGCTAGACATTACAAATAGCAGACAATCCACAAACTTCTCTCAGTACTAGGAACTAATCTCTAATTGCCTAAGAAGATTATGGCAAATGGCCTGCAGTTTTAAGGGGTCAGGCTACTTGTAGACAGCTTTATTTTACCAACAGAACAATCTATTACGCACAACATGGTATAACACACCTGTCATTATCCAACAAAATGCTATCTGAACTGTGGCACAGAGGGTTGCTTTTATCTATAGTTTATATGTCATGGAAGTGACAAGTAGTGATCATCCCCTGAGTCTGAAAGGTACGATCTTATTATCATTCCTCACCAACAATTTCCTAAGGGTCAACATTGACTGCAAGCATAACTTGACCAGCTTTATCAGCACTATGCTTGCCAGAGTAGGGCATGATCTACTTAGTGTTACTAGGGCTACTTTGTGTTGTGGTTCACAACCACACCTTTTGGTTATGGGGTTTGAGTAGGAGAAATGAGACTGACTGGATTGCCCTGCAGAGAGTTGGCATTGAATTTGAGGACCAAATGACCCCATTTTGTGTCTCCAATGGATCTATGACTCCATGCCCTTTACCATTAAAGTTTCATTCAACACATCCTCATTTCAAGACCTCTTATCAATGAGAAGGATAAGAGCAGCAACATCACTGAACTGTCATTACTGGCAAGCTTTTCTTCAAGTCAAAAACGGCCCTATCTTGAATGTAAACCACAGCTCTGTCTTCACTTTTGCATCATAATCCTGGAAATCCTTAATCAACACCATCATTCCTGTGGCAGTTCAAGAAGATCCACAAATCAATTGTGGTGGAAAATTCAGGATTGGTCATAAATATGGCTTTACCAACATTTCTTGTTGGAAAAGTGAAAAACAGCAGTGGATCATGGTAAATGATAGCTTACCAACCAGATCGGGTTTTTTGAAGAGGTGACAAAGATAATTGATGAGGTAAGGGCTTGTGGTTTATATAGACTTTAGTAAGGATTTGACAAGGTCAAACATTGGCAGACTCGTACAAAAACTATAATCATATGGGTACAGACCTGGCTAAGTTATAGGAGACAAAGAGTAGGGTGGAAGGTTTTTCTTCAGAATGGAGATCTAATGGTGTTCCACAAGGATCAGTTTTGAATCTCTGGTGTTTGTAGTGTACATCAATGAGCTGGATCAAAATATGCGCAGTGGTTAGTAAGTTTGTGGATGACACGAAGATTAGTGGAGTTTCTCGGGGATTGTCAGTGAATACAACAGGGTCTAGATAGATTGAAGACTTGGAGGTGATTCTCCCATCCCAACATACTAATTTTTTGGCAAGTTGGACCAGGAGAATTGCATGAATGCTGATTCGCGGATGCATGCATGCGTCCTGACGTGCACGCATCTCCCAGCAGTGGGTATGCAGCGTGTTTGGGACCATGATAGATTGGGCTACATTCATGACCATTTGGAGTTCCTTGCGGTCTTGGGCAGGACAAGAGCCATACCGAGCTGTGATACAACCAGAAAACATGCTTTCTATGCTGCATCAATACAAGTTATAAGTTAAAAGTTGCCCATATTTGACCCATATCTATACCCATCTTATCCATGTAGCTATCTATATGCTTCTTCAAAGACAAAATTGTACCTGCCTCTGGAAGCTTGTTCCAGACACTCACCATTCTCTGTGTGAAAAAGGTTGCCCCTCTGGACCCTTTTGTATCTCTCCCCTCTCACCTTAAACCTGTGTCCTTTAGTTTTAGACTCCCCTATATTTGGGAAAATATACTGACTATCTAGCTGATCAACGCCCTCTTTTTTTTATACATCTCTATAAGTTCAACCCTAAGCCTCCTACATTCCAGAGAAAAAAGTTCCAGTCTATCCCATCTCTCCCTATAACTCAAACCATCAAGTCCTAGTAATATCCTAAAAAATCTTTTCTGTACACTTTCTAATTTAATAATATATTTTCTATAATGAGGTGACTAGAACTGTACACAGTATTCAAGTGTGGCCTTACTTATACAATGTACAATTTATATAATTTCTTGTACAATTTCAAGAAGACATCCCCACTTCTTCTTTTCAATGTTTCGACCAATGATTATCTGATGGTGTCTAAACTCCTCTTAATGGTCACAGGCAAAAAAAAACTCATCAGTGTTGCTCCTCTCTATGATGAATCCTGATTAAATCAGGACAAATTTCTACGATGACATCCACTTCTTTATTACTACCATACCAAAGTCTGACAAGCTAATTATTCTTGATGCAGATCATGAGATGTGGCAAGAGGGTCATCGGAAAAACAGGCTTGGCTATTGTAATAGCTCTTCTTGTTAAAGATGTATTGTGATTAAGCTCTTAAAGACCAAATGTTGTCCACTTCTCTTGTCTCACAAAGATGTTTTATTTTTATTCAATTATGGGATAAAGGCATTGCTGCCCTCGATTTCAGAGGGCATTAGAGAGTTGACTACATTGCTGTGGCTCTGGAGTCACATGTAGGTTAGATCAGGTAACGACAACAGATTTCTTACCCAAAAGGATATGAGTGAACCAGATGGGTTTTAATGACAGTTGACACACCTTCATGGTCATCATTAGACTTTTAATTCCAGATTTTTATTGAATTCAAATTTCATCATTTGTCATGGTGGGATTTGAACCCAGGTCCCCAGATCTTGCCCTGGATCCCTAGATGACTAGTCCAGTGAGAATGCTACTCTGTCACACTCTTCTCCTTTTTTGGATGCACTCCTGTTTTGTACATTAGTATCTAATTTACTATACCATCAGGCAGAGGGACAGGTAGAATGTAAATATACAAAAGCTGTATGAGCATTGGCTGCTGGACTAGCCACTGCCTTATCATTTTAAAGCTAAACATCAAGATCTAATCGCAGAATGTCCAGAAGTATCTCAATGCCTCACGGTCCAAACAGACAGTCGTGAAATACTTTCTCACAGAGAAAATCAAGAGTCATCTGTTACAGCAAGAAACTGCACTGAGGGTAACTGGGCAACCATCAGGGGTTTAGTGCACTCTGCTGTTCATGAGGCCCTTAGCCCTACCTCTGACCCAAACTAGCATGTCGACATCTACAACATGTTGAGACAGTTGTTGAGTTGGTCTGGTTATGCAGCCAAAATGCCTGACATTCATTTAGCAAACAAATCTTTTGTGGAGAGTTTCAGTCCGGGGTGCTATCTAATGACAGTTAGAATCACAGAATCACTACAGTGAATAAGGTAGCCACTTGGCCCATCCAGCCTACATTGACAACAATCCCACCCAGAGCCCATCCCCACAACTCCACAATTTACCCTGCTGGCTCCCCAGCACTAAGTGGCAACCTAGCATGGGCAATTCGCTACACATCTTTGGGCTGTGGAAGAAAACAGGAGTACCTGAAAGAAATCCACAGAGACACAGGGAGAACATGCAAACTCAGTAAGAGAGTGAACCTAGGCCAGAATTGAACCTGGGTTCCTGCACTGTGAGGCAGCAGTGCTAACCATTGTGCCACCGTGCCACCAAAGAAAATGTTGTAAGGGCAGTAAAGGCTTGACTTAGGAATTTTGAAATCGACTCTGGCAAAATGTTTACCCAGAATCACTACACCTGGTGTAGCCAAATGAAAAGAGTGCTCAGTCCTTTAAAAGAAAGTGTGTATCAGAAGGAAAGAAAAAATAGTAGGGAAAAAAATCTTTGTCCAAAACTTAATCATCTGTGGCACCCTGTCCTATTTATAGCAGAACATTCTGTTTCCTTTCTTTTTCAATTCAAACCTAATAATATAATTGACCTTATCAGTCATCTACATACACAACAGAAGCCTACCAAACACACCAGATGATGAAGATGGCACTGTTGCCTCAAAGGAAAGTTAAGTAGACTTATGTGCATCTTGTAAGCTCACTGGAGGAAAAGTTCACTCAGTAGTAAGCTGTAAAGTTGTCAACTGAGGACGTTTATGGGAGATCTTACAGAAGGAGGCTGATAAGTGTTTAGAAGCAAATCCTTAATGCATTAGAAATTCTGTCAGAAAACATGAAGTCAAGGAGGAGTTCAACACCAACTTGGGATAGGGCTTTGCATAGACCTCCAATTCTATCCTTTCTAAACATCATCTCCACCAACACCTGAAGAACTACCATGATGTCCAATGTCCAATGTACAATTTCTATCAAAGGTCTGGGAATGGAAGTAGAAGCTCTGAATGTTGCCATATGGCAATGGATATCTTTGTTCAAGAAAGTTTTCAGTGAACTGCAGCAGTCCATAAATCTGTACTTAAACAGATCAATAATATTGATGAGGTCTGACCTTTAGTGAATGGAAATGACTTCATTGAAAAGGAACACATTGTCCATCATCAGAATAATAACATTTCTGTTCCTATTGCTGCCAATCCACCAATCCCCTTGTTGTTGTCTGTCAGGCCATAGGCCAGCCTGTTGCAATTAGAGCCAAGGCAATACAGTTTGAAGCCAGGTCCTCTAATGCTAACATTGCTGGAGGTCACCTTCCAGGGCCCTTCCTAGCAGCGCTCTGGGTGCACCTACAATACATGGACCGCAGTAGTTCAAAAAGGTGGCTCACCACCACCTTTCCACAGTCAGTTAGTGATGGGCAATAAATGCTGGCTTAGCTAGTGACCCCCATACGCCCTGTGGAAGAACAAATGAAAAGAAATACAATCATATGATCTGAATAATCTAGATTAAGGAGGTTAAGGATGAATTATGGGCCTAACTTTGTCAAATGTTTTTGGAATATACTTGCATAATTGTTTTTCTTGTAGGCTCTATTTCCATAATAGTTTGTTCAAACAATTGTCCGACATTTGTCGATCTGTGATGATTGTCCTCAAATGCATTTAATTTGATTCTGTCATAAGAAATCTAGAGAGTTCCACCTTTGACATTAGGCTGATTTTCTCAATTTAAGCTTTTCTCCCTTTAAAAGTATACATGCTCAATATCCTGATCCAAGAATCTTAAATAATTAAGTTTATTGCCTCAGCTATTCCCTCTCTCTGACCTAACCTCAACACTCTTGGTATGTGCCATCGTGACTTTCTGCTTGTTTATTTGCAGTTCATCATTTCTTTGAGCATTACTTCCCCATGTCTCGTTTAAATGTCTTAAATTTCACTAATTGTTACCATCACATTTTTTGTGTGAATAACAAGGGCAAGGATTATTTATCATGTATATCATCCTTCTATCTTTTGTGAGAATACTTATTTCTGTGCCTCTAATCAAACTTATCTTCTTTAATTATTTTCTATTTCTGTGTACTTATGAAATTAATTATGGTTTTCATTTATGGTATTTCTTTATGCCCAGTTAACGTGTGTAATCTTGTTTGCTCCATCTCAGGAGTTTTCCTTAATGCTCCATTTTATTTCTCTTGTGTCATTATTAGATCCAGATGTGTTGTATGGCTTTTGTTTAGATCTCATTTTAACATCTTCACAATTTAAGGAAATCCAGGTTTTGCTTCAGTCATTCAACTTCTGTGTAAATGCTATTTATGTTTGTACCCTTATCACCGTTTATATAAAGCTTTCCCTTATTTTACCACTGGATAAGAAAATATTGAAGAGGCAGGGGTGGGAGATGAGGGTAAGGGATGGGGAATGGGGTGGAGTTGGGTGGGAGTGGGTGTGGGAGGCAGGGATGGGTGGGGGTGGGAGGTGGTGGTGGGGTGGGGATGGGTGGGGGTGGGCGTAGGGGTGAGCAATGTGTGTGGGGGGATGATAAAAACAGAGCAGGACAGTATAATTAATCTCCAGCGAGCTATAAACTAGCAGAGGCACAATGGATTAAATGGCCACCTATGGACTGTGACTTTCTGCAGTTCAATGCCTCAGCGTAAAACTTTTCTTCCTAACTTATCCAGGATGTTTTACGTTTAATAAATTATAATTTTCCAGTGAAGTTCCTTTCTCTTTTTACTTGCTTTTGTTTTTCAATTCAAATCTAATAATATAGTTGTTTCCTGTTGTGTATTCTCCATCCATCCATCTGCATGCCTACTCCTCTCAATAAATGCACACGAATCGTTCACCCGAGATGTCCACATGTCAAAGTAAACAGTTAAAAACATGTGGGCAAGTTAGCTTGTGGTAACATTTCCCTTTGGTAAAAAAAATTCAGTTAAGATAAAAATGATAAGAACTGGGAATCATGAAGATATTAACAAATCTGAACAAAATATTTATTTGCATTCAGAAGTTGTGTACAGAATTATAAATTCTGAATGTTTTTTTTTCTCTCAGAGATACTAATGGGAGATTTTAATTCTCCCCAGTTGATAGGAAAGAAGTTGGGCTGGTAGTTAAAATGAACCATTTTTGTTTCCAACTCTGCTGCTGCTCAGCTGTGATCTTCCTCCAGTGATTTTGGCAGGAGATGAGACTGGCCTGATTCTGATGAGAGTCTCATTAAGAAGTACGAATCAAAGCTTCGTGAGCTGTGTCGTGCCTCAAATTGTGTTTTAACTGGTGCCTGAAATGACTGCTCATCATTGCTAACCCACAAGGTAAAGATGGCAGGGTGCCAGTAGGGCAACCAAAGGTGGGTTATAAAGGTTGATGAGCTCTTGCAGTTAACATTTATTAAGCCTTTGACTCAAACCGGAAAGTCATTTAAGAAATGAAACAGTTAGCTCACTCAGAAGGTCCTAAAACAACAGAGGCTTGAAGTTCAGCTGAGTGGCAGGTACCATTCAGGCATCCTGATGTGGTTCTTCAGTGGGCTGGAAGCAATGCTTTGTAGCTCACGCAATAACAGTAGCAGCTCTTAAGTGGGAGGCCATTATGAGGGGATGAATATCGCACAACAGTTTGGAGTATTGTTGCAAGTTAGGCTGATGTACACTGTTAGAATTTATATCATCTCTACCAAGCTTTTTCAATCAAGTTCAGAAAAATGTCCCTCAAGTAGTGTTAGGCAACTCATTAACATATGAAAGCCTGGCTCAGTCTGCCACCAGAAATGCATAAATTTGACTTGTGCCAGAATGGCATTGGATGCATTTTAAGTGCCTTGGGACATAAGGCATAACTCAACAAAATTAAACTTTCTTATCCCTGCTTCCCTCTGAAGAACTGAATGGAAGAAACCCAATTTCTCCCCAGTCTCCTGTGTAATAATACCATTATTTTCATTGCTTTTCCACCTGAATTATTGCATTGGGCTTTGTTGATGATTTTCATAACAAACAACTTGGCTTCTCTCACCTGGTTCCCGTATCAATCACGACCAGCTCTTTCTCTCTATTTTGGTTCCACCTCCCATCTCTGCTAAAGTTCCAATCTCTGCATCTGTTGCCCACATAACCTGCAGTGGTCTGACCCCATGGACTCTGCATGCATCCTTAAATAATCCAAACTAATCCACACAGTCACTTCCAGTCCCCAGTCTCCTTTATTAGGAATGAAACAATCAGCAACAAGAAAGCAAAAGCTAAAAATCAATCATGAAGTTAATCCACTACTGCACTGATTCAGGCTTTCTATAAAACCTCACCCGCTCACAACAACAAAACAATTTCCAAAGGTAGACCATCTTGTTACGTATCAAGCAAAGACTCCATTTAACTCCAACACTGAAGGTGGGTGTGTTTTTGCCCCTGTTTGTTGATCTGCTTGTAGAGAATGGCTGGAATTTTCCAGTTGTTAATGCCTCATCACCTCTGCCATCAAGGATGGAGAATTTGGTGCTCAGCCAAATCTCCATTCATTTAACAAAAACAGAAAATGTCCCTAAAAGATAAAAAAAACAAAAAATGCCGGAAAATCTCAACAGGTCTGACAGCATCTATGGAGAGAGAATAGAGACAAGGTTCTGAATCTGGATGACTGTTCAGCTCTGATGAACTGTCATCCAAATTCGAAATGTTGATTCTATTCTTTCACCATGAATGCTGTCAAACCTGCTAAGATTTTCCAACGTTTTTGTTTCAGATTCCAGCCTCTGCAATATTTTGCTTTTACTTCCAGTGAGATCAGAAAATCCCACAGGGTTTAACTGCCAGAAAATTCCAGCCAACGTAACTCAAGGCCTGATGTACAGATTTCAATGAAACTTTGTACATAGATTGGCTGCTGCTGAAGGAAGAATTGATTTGTTCCAGATCTGGATCTTGGACTTTTTAAAGGGTCTGTTTACACGGGGAGATAAAGTGAACTGATTTTGTTTAGAATATTGGAGGGTTTTTTTTCAGAATGTTCTGGATTGCAGTGTGTGATGTGTCACAGCTGTCAAAATGTAAGCAGAGTTTTTAGAGCAATTTGTTGGATGTGGATTGACAGTGAGATTGAAGTTCTTAAATAAAACAATTTATTTTCTCAGTTTAGAAGCTACAGAGAATAAGGTTGGTGGGGGAAAACATAGAGGAAGAGATGCTTAATTGTAATAACAGTGAGTTAACACAGCATGGCAGAGGCAGGCACTATGGAACCTGTCACTGGGTAAACAATTTCATGGATGAATGAAATATTGCAACGTTACATTTCTTATTTCTTTGGTAGCTAGAAAACAATGAAATGTGTAGTAGATGGGAGTATGATATATATTAATTAAGTTCCATTCAATATGTGTTGAAGGAAATGAACCCATTTTTTCCCAATCAGGTCCTTTGTGTCTGTTCCAGCTGTACAAAGTGTCTGCACAAGATTTTACCTGCAGATGTCCAAGAATTATTAGACCTCAATTTAGCATGTCTGTGAATTGATTTACATCACTCAACGCAAAGCATATTAACAGATTTGCTCTAAGCCAATCACCATGGAATAACAGCTTAAACCTGAGTGGGATCAGATAACTCCTTGCCAGTGTCATCAAGGATGAAATTAGACAGAGAGGTGAATTAACTAATATTACTTTATTCATAACATCCACATTAACACAGCTAGCATCACTGCAGAGTAAAAGATAATTATAATAAGCACTTAGACATAGGCTATTAAATGACAATTAAAACTGTTCCATACAAATGTATAATTTGAGCATATTGATGTAACTCAGCTGCTACTGGGCTCTCTTGATTACAACATAAAATTAAATTCAATGCTTGAATTTCCTGTACAGCTTTAAAAGGTGAAATTACAGTTCACGTACAATGTGTCATTGGCAGTAAGTTCTTACGTTCATACGTATAGACTATACTTATGATATGGGAATAGAGAATACCGGTCCTTTGATTAGACTGAATTCCTCACACTGTTTGGCTTCTTCTGTGATGCTTCTCATGGGGTTCTGTCAGATGAATCGCTACCTGCAAATTTTGACTTTCTTGGCTGATCATTCTTTCATATATTTCAGTGTAGTGCTGTTACATTAATATATTTTATCAAACTATTGGACATTGATTACAGATACCCCAAACTAAATATATTTGTAATATGTTTTATAGGTTGCCTCTGTCAGGTTTATCTGTTAACATTTCATAATCTTACAATTCACTCCTAATCACTTTCTGAGTTGCAGAACAGATGTAAGGACCCTTCACAGTATCAGATAATTTCTGTCCTTTAGGATTTTTTTTTCTTGTTTTTTGGAACCATGCTAAATTTTGCAATTTTCTTTTCTGCTTCCTTTTGCTTTCATCCTGCCATCTGTTATTGGTTGGGGAGCCATGTACATTTATTTGTGAATAAAAGACCCTATATATGTACATTCTCTTTAGGACAGCAGTCACCTGAACAATAATGCGCCAATAATGTTAATAGTTACATTCAACATAACTTGATAAAATATAACCCATTTGATTAGTTCCACATATGTTTTAATACATAACTATATAGAATTATACAGCATATACAAAATGAAACAGGCCATTTGGCCCTACTCGTTCCACACAAGCATCTTGCCAGCCCCTTTCCTGTCAGCATGTGTTCAATTGACTTACCTGGCTCAATAAAGATTAAATAAATAACTAAACCTCGCATGTAGGCATAGATCAGACGAGAAGGCTTGCAAGAGAGACAGTGTATTGGCCAGGTAACAATTATATTGAAGTCATTGTCATGAAGAAGTGTGAGGAATGTCAGGAGCATATGCCAAGTCAGTACTAGACACCATTGGTTTCATATGAAATTTCCTTGCATCCTTGGTCCAAAATTGCATCCAACCTCTTTCAAGTTCAAGGCACTGGCTTCATCATCATTGTCTACTATAACAAATACCCCTTTATGCAACAACTGTACAATATTTCAAGCACAATTTTTATGTACACTCAAAGTGCTATTTTAAGTCTATTTGGTGTATCTAGAGAAATCATTGTGGATAATGGCCCACTATTTATTGGTAGATCAAGACATATGTGAGGAGTGGAATATCAATCACACAACTTCTTCTCATTATCCTAGATCTAATGGCCCAACTAAATCCCTAATGAAACCTCTAATTCTCAAATATAGACAGACCAATTAAAGTCTATACATTACAATTTTATATTGGAGAGTGAAAAATTTAAATGCAGCTATTCCATCACCATCACAGTGAAAGTTTTGTTGGCCATTCCACGTAATTTACCCATCCTTTCTAATTCTATTCTCTCAGAAACTACAGAACAACTATTAAAATTACAACAGAAGATAACCAATGTGCACAATAAAACTGTAGATACAGAATTGCCAGTTGAGCCAAAAAATTTGCATTGAGGATCCCACAGAAAGTATATGGGACCAGTTGAGATGAGAAGGGTTTCTTCAAAGCCAATGTCCTATGAAATAATTGCACACAAAGGTGCAATGTTAAGATAACCGAGGATATATCAGATTTATTCCAGTTCCTTAACCACCATTCAGTTCTACTGCATTGAGGATAAGACTCCAAAGGCAGCTGGGAAAAAATACAAAAACGGTAATCCTACAGATAATTCTGAGCAATTAGAGAAACCTCCAGATAATGTTAACATCACAAGATCTGGATGTAGCAGCAGATTGCCTTTACACTTTTGATGCTCATAGATAAATCAGCTCTATGCAGTCATGTAATGGTGATGAAACATTAACATGTATTGTAAGTATGTTACAGACAGAAGGACAACTAATTTAGACATCTCTGATTTCTCCTCTCACCACCTTTCCAGAACAGAAATATGTCTTTTCTATTTCTCCTTTAATAAATGGTGGCATATTTTCCCCAACCTTTCAGTTTGAAGTGATACAATCTGATGACCGCGAGCAAACTTGTGATAAGGTAAAATAAGAGACTTAGTTTATTTTACACAAACAAAATGTGTTTGCAATGCCTGTCCCTTTTTGTGTTCAAGCTAAAAGAGGAATAAGTGAAAGAAAGGGGTTCCTGGCTAGCCTATTGATAAAAATAAGAATTATTCTTTCATGAGAGTCCAAAATCAAAATTTCAGTGGTGTATTATTTCAGAGATTAGCAGGCTAGCTGTTGCAGCATCCTATATATTTCCAGAAGCAAATAAGTCCACAATGGAGAAGGCATGTAGAGATGAATTTGTATTATAGGCAATGATACAAGAGTTCTGATGTTTCCAGTAGTACATGTCAGTAAGGACCAGGTCATTTACTTGCAGAGAGCTTTCTGCTGCTACCTTTAAGGTGGTAAAATGGTAGACTACCTGAGCTCAGTTCCAGATGACAAAATTACAGGATCTAGTGCTTGTGGGGAGGTCAGGTGACGCTCCTCCCACTTCTTCACCTGGGTTTTGGACAAAAGGCGTAATTTTCCAGGTCTGGTATCTTGAAAGGTTTAAAGGAGGAATCAATATTCCTTTTGTTCTTACAGACATATTGACCAGTATTTCCCCATCTCGCTCATTACAGAAATTGTAGCAGACAGTGGGTAGACTGTGCAAACATTTGCTCAACTCAGGCTGCATTTTCCAATTTTGGGACAAGCACAGCCTGAAAACCCTGCCCCATTTGGGCAGGATTTTACAGCCTTGTTTGTCCCAAAACTGTAAAATCCCACCTAAGGTCAATGGACCTTTCCATTGTCTACCCATCGTCTGTCCAATTCCCAAAGTGGACAGGGTGGTAAAATTACAATGATTGTCTCCATGGCCAGTGCTCTATTTTCGAAATACAAATAGCTTGAACACAAAAAGGGACAGGCATTGCAAACACATTTTGTTTGTGTAAAATAAACTAAGTCTCTTATTTTACCTTATCACAAGTTTGCTCGCGGTCATCAGATTGTATCACTTCAAACTGAAAGGTTGGGGAAAATATGCCACCATTTATTAAAGGAGAAATAGAAAAGACATATTTCTGTTCTGGAAAGGTGGTGAGAGGAGAAATCAGAGATGTCTAAATTAGTTGTCCTTCTGTCTGTAACATACTTACAATACATGTTAATGTTTCATCACCATTACATGACTGCATAGAGCTGATTTATCTATGATTTGGATTTTGATTTTCTGTTGGCTGCAGGGACATTAGTGCCTCTTTAGAAGTAACAAGGTCCCTGTAGGTTTCTGAAATTTAGTAATTTCTCTGGTATAAGACAAGACTAGTAAGAAGTCTCACAACACCAGGTTAGAGTCCAACCAGTTTATTTGATAGCATTCGGAAACAGTGTTCCTTCGTCAGGTGTGTAGAAGATTCTGATCAGAGAAGGGCATTTAAAGTCACACACAGTTTACAGAATACTGATTAGAATTCTGTAATCTAATTCAGATTACATCTGAACAGCTAACTTGCTATTCAAGTCTTAAAGATGCAGACAATGTGAGCGGAGATAGCATTAAGCATAGATTAAAGAGATGTGCATTGTCTCCAGTAAGTAAGTAAGTAAGTAAGATTTTACAAATCCAGACAAGTCATGGGGGTTACAGATAGTATGACACGAACCCAAGATCCCTGTTGAGACCATCCTCATATGTGCGGAACCTAGCTATCAGTCTCTGCTCAGCGACTCTACATTGTTATATGTCATGAAAGCCGCCTTGGAGAATGCTTACACGACATCAGAAACCGAATCCCCGTGACTGCTGAACTGCCAACAGGAAGGGAACAGTCTTGCTTGGTGATTGTTGAGCGATGTTCATTCATCTGTTGTTGTAGTGTTTGCATGGTCTCCCCAAGCATCATGCTTTGGGACATCCTTTCCTGCAACGTATTAGGTAGACAATGTAGGCCGAGTTGCAAGAGTATGTACTGTGTATCTGGTGGATGGTGTTCTCGCTTGAGATTATGTCATCCATATCGATGATCTGGCGTGTCTTGCAGAGGTTGCTGTGGCAGAGTTGTGTGGTATTGTGGTCACTGTTCTCCTGAAGGCTGGGTAGTTTGCTGCGAACAATGGTCTGTTTGAAGTCGTGCAGTTGTTTGAAGGCAAGAAGTGGGGATGGCCCTGGCGAGATGTTCATCTTGATCAATGATATGTTGAAGATTCTGGAGAAGATGTCATAGCTTCTCCGTTCCAGGCAAGTACTGGACGATGTCTACTGTGTCCCATGTTTGTCTTCCAAGGAGATCGGTGCGGTTTTCTGCTGTGGCGCATCTGGGACTGGGACTGTACCCCAGTCTAACGTCGGCATTTCTACATCATAAGACAAGACTAGTCAGGTATATCAACCCTTGTCCATTTAAAAAAATGAAATAATTTTATAAAGGAGCCAGGTTGATGTAGATATATTTTCATTCCTGCCTTCTGGACAGGACAATAATTAAAAGTAAAATACTCTGGGTGCTGGAATCTGAAACAAAAACAGAAAATGCTGTAAACTCTAGCAGATCTGGCAACATTTCTGGAAAGAGAATAGAACCAATGCTTGAGTCTGAAGGATTCTTCATCAAAGGAATAGTGATACTTCTTCGGAGAAATGGTATCTTTATAAAGAAAGGGGGATGTTGCAATATGCCTTCAAGGGACACCAGCATGACTTTACTAGAAGAGAAATATGTTATGTGATCCAGTTTTAGTTTCAGCTTTGTTTTGTGTAGATTACACACACACAGTTCTGATGCTTTCATGCATTATACCTATTTTGATATTGTAAGAGATGGAGGTTGTATAGATGGGTTTAGAGGCACAAAGTTGGCAAGTAAAAGACCAAGCCAAATCAATAAACAATTTATTGACTAACACACGTGAAATCATATAACAAGTTCATGGTCATACAAACAGAAAAAGGGTTCAACTTATGAAGTCAAGTTCTCAGACAATCTGCAGTTAGATTCCAAAGTCGATTTATTGTAGGTCTTAGTCATAATCCACAAGACTCACAGAAAATTGCAAAAAGCAAGTAAACCACATGAAAATCAAACACTTCCTTGGTGTCACCCTCAGGTTTTCTACCTATTGCTATTGCTCGGTGATCTTCCTACATAATCTATCTGAGGATTTGCAACTGAACCTTATGTTCATGATTGACAGGTTTAATATTGCCAGTTGCACTTGGGGTTGCTGATAGCCATCCTGTGTGAGGCCTGGCTGTGTTCAATAGCCATGTTGATTGAAGGACAAATGCAATCTATGGAGGAGGAATGAGTATTAAAAATACCGTCCCTTTGTGATATCACTCTCTATATGGCAGATCTTAATAAATGAATCCACAACACATTTACTCAATCCCTTGTGAGCGATTGGTGTCTTGTTTCTTATGCAGAATATAAACTGAAGATATAATATCATTTTCATAACATGACAATAGGTAGTTTAAAACTGAAATACAAAATCCTGTTTGTTGGAGACAAGTTTACAGAAACTGATTGAATCAGACCAGCCTGTAAAGGACAAAAAGCTAATGGACCAAAAGTTAATAGCTGGAGGTTGTTCCTTTGCCACAGATGAACATGGTAACTGGCCTGTGATAGGAAATAACACCTTTAAGATATGGGATGCCCACCAAGAGGACCAAAAGTTGTAAAATTAGGTTGATACCAATAAATAATGATAAATATAATTTTTTTTAAATGTAGCTGTGGTACCTGGTACCACATGTTGGCATGCGGAACATGTTTTAAAAATGCTAATTCTCCTGCCCTAAGTGCTGCACAGAGCATCTTGAAGGCTGCAGAAACTGACTCAAACTAACATTGATTGATGATGTCAGGGTTTATCTTCTTTTGAAATGCAGAAAAACGAACTCCACAAAAAGTCATGTTTTTTTCTTAATTATCAAATATAATTCTCCAGGTAACGACTCATAAATCAGTAATCTGATTGAACATGAAAGGATCCTTCAATACATTCATGGCTCATCTTTGGTTTCAGCTCCATTTTCCTTCTTTCAATTCCCTGAGAGAATAAAATTATGTTCACCTCGGTCTTAAATATATTCAATGACATAACAGCCATGATAGTCAAGAGTAGAGAATTCCAAAGATGCACAACAGAAAGATTTCTTCTTATCTCCGTCCTAAATGATTGACTCACTATTCTGAAATGCCCTTACTAGGGAATCAGCCTCTCACTGTCTATCCTCTCAAGCAATCTTGTCTGCTTCAGTAAGATCACCTTTTTTTTTCCTTTAAACTCTAGACACTATAGAATTCTTTCAATGCAGAAGGAGGCCATTCAGTCTCTCAAGCCTGCACCAATAACAATCTTACCCAGATCCTGTCCCTGCAACACTATATACTTACCATGCTAATGCTCCTGCCACTAAGGGGCAATTTAGCATGGCCAATCAACCTAACCCACATGATTGTGGGAGAAAAGCAGAGCACCCAAAGGAAACCCATACAGACACAGGGAAAATATGCAAACTCTGCACTGACAATGACCTGAGGCTGGAATTGAACCCAGGCCCTCGGCACTATGAGCAGTGCTAACCACTTTGCCTTCCATAATATTGATGTAATTTAGTCAACCTTATAGGACAACCCTTTCATCCCAGGACCTAATCCAATGAACCTTCATTGTGTTTCCTGCAGTGCAAGTATCCTTCTTCCAATATGAATGCCCAAACAGCACAGTATTTTTGATGTAGTTTCACCAAAGCCATGTGCAACTGCAACAAGGCATCTTTATTCTTGTACTCTAATTGCTTTGCATTAAATGCCAACATAGCATTTGCCTTCCTAATTGCTTGATATATCGATTTTAACTTCCAATATTCCTTGAGTACACACAAATCCTTTAGAATGTCAACATTTAGTTTCATGCTTTTTAAAAGTTTTTCTGCTTTTCCATCCGACCAAAGTCATATTTCCCCACATTACACCCATTTGTCACCTTCTTGCACAGTCACCTTATCCATATAACTTCGTAGTCTCTGTGAGCTCCCCATATCTTACATTCTCACCTTGCTTTATATCATTAGCAAACTTAATACAATAGTTTCATTCATTTAAGTTATAATGAGGCCTGAGCACTAATTCTTATGGTAATGCACTTTTCAGAGCCTGCCATCTTGAAAATCCCCATTTATCTCTATCTTTTGTTTCCAGTCCATTTATGAATTTCTATCTATGTTAATATATTAACCCCAATTCCATGAATGCCGACCTTGCCTTTTAAACATTTTGTGTGGCATCCGATTGAATACACCCGATTGTTTGAACAAAGGTCAATTATACCTAAAGGTGGATTTTGATAGGGCAGTATTAAGCAGTCGATGAAACATTCTGCCCACATTGCAAAGAAAGATATAAAAATCATTGCAAAGAGTGATTTGGCACTTTAGCCAGTTGTAACAATCAATTTCTGGAGAGTACAGGAGGTGACCACTTGCTGAATGATCATTTTTATAACTTTTCATAATATAACTGTGATTAATGGCTAAGTTGTTAATCGATGAATTAACTCGCATTTCTACCAAATCCAGTAAAGTATTAATATTCAATTTAACTGTTGTCTCCTTATTTCTTATAATCCTTGTGCTTTAACTGTGGAGTAAACGGTTAAATGTGGAAGATTATGACTAACTTCCTTCCAATTTCCAGGTCATGTTCCTCTTTCCTCTTCACAGTTTC
Organism: Sphyrna mokarran; assembly: GCA_024679065.1. Classification (NCBI taxonomy): domain Eukaryota; kingdom Metazoa; phylum Chordata; class Chondrichthyes; order Carcharhiniformes; family Carcharhinidae; genus Sphyrna; species Sphyrna mokarran. The sequence goes on from JAGIQG010000015.1 coordinate 44,274,146, forward strand.
AGCTTCCTATGTTTGTCCCCTCTCTCAGGAACTTCCTCTAATTTTCTCAATATTTAGAACATAGAACATAGAACATAGAACACTACAGCACAGAACAGGCCCTTCGGCCTTCGATGTTGCGCCGACCAATATAAAAAGCAATGCCCCTCCAAACTAAACCATTCCCTTCTCTTCCATATACTTATCAACTAACCTCTTAAACGCCACCAAACTTGGCGCATCTACAACTGCTGCAGGCAGGGCATTCCACTCCCGAACCACCCTTTGGGTAAAGAACCTACCTCTGATATCCGTCCTATAACTATCACCCCTTAATTTAAAGCTGTGTCCCCTCGTGCTAGCTTTCTCCATCCTAGGAAAAAGGCTATCACTGTCCACCCTATCTAAACCTCTAATCATCTTATATGTTTCGATTAGGTCCCCTCTTAGCCGCCTCCTTTCTAACGAAAACAACCTCAAATCCCTCAGCCTCTCTTCATAAGACCTGCCCTCCATACCAGGCAACATCCTGGTAAACCTCCTCTGTACCCTCTCCAATGCCTCCACATCTTTCTTATAATGTGGGGACCAGAACTGCACACAATACTCCAAGTGCGGCCGCACTAGAGTTTTGTACAGTTGCAACATGACGTTGCGGCTCCGAAATTCAATCCCCCTACCAATAAAAGCTAAGACTCCATATGCCTTCTTAACAACCTTCTCGACTTGACTGCCTACTTTCAGGGATCTATGCACATACACACCAAGATCCCTCTGTTCATCAAGACTACTAAGAATCCTACCATTAGCCCTATACTCTACACATTTATTATTCCTGCCATAGTGCATTACCTCACACTTTTCCACATTAAACTCCATTTGCCACCTCTCGGCCCAGCTCTGCAACTTGTCCAAGTCCCTCTGCAAACTATAACACCCCTCTTCACTATCTACCACTCCACCGACTTTAGTGTCATCTGCAAATTTACTAATCCATCCTTCAATACCCTCATCCAGATCATTTATAAAAATTACAAACAGCAGGGGCCCCAAAACAGACCCCTGAGGTACACCACTTGTCACCGAACTCCAAGATGAATATCTCCCATCAACCACCACCCTCTGTCTTCTATCTGCTAGCCAATTCCTAACCCAATTAGCTAAATCACCCTCTATCCCATACATCTGCATTTTCTGCAGAAGTCTTCCATGGGCCACCTTATCAAACGCCTTACTAAAGTCCATATATACCACATCAACCGCCTTACCCCATCCACCTCTTTGGTCACTTTTTCAAAAAACTCAATAAGGTTAGTAAGGCACGACCTACCCTTCACAAAACCATGCTGACTATCCCCAATCAATTAATTTCTCTCTAAATAACTATAAATCCGATCCCTAATTATTCTCTCCAATACTTTGCCCACAACAGAAGTAAGACTGACTGGCCTATAATTCCCTGGAAGGTCTCTCTTCCCCTTCTTGAACAACGGGACCACATTTGGTATCCTCCAGTCCTCCGGAACCACACCTGTAACCAACGACGACCTGAAGATCAGAGCCAGAGGCTCTGCAATCTCCTCTCTTGGCCAGAATTTGGCCAGAATTCTCTGGTATTGGGTGACATTAATGGGAATTCCTGCCATTAGCAAACAACATACGACCTCCCACCGGTGGGAAACACATTCATGTTTTTAAATACACTTGTAGAATGTTGGTGCTGCTGAAAAGACAAGCATTTATTGCCCATGCCTAATTACCCTGGAGGAGGTGATAGTGATCTAATGCTGTTTTTGCTCTTGACTTGCCAGGCGCAACATCATCGTATCTACATCTTTTATGTTGTTTGCACTTCTGTCTTATTAAGATAATAAGGCTATGGTATTTTTGGTCTTCTTTAAGAGTCAACATAATTTTCAAAACTGCCTGAAATGGTATCAATAAGCCACTCAGTTTCCATTATGTTGTGACATCCCTTTAATGGAAAACCACACATGCCAAAATTGTGCTGGCATTTACAGCGGCAGAAACTTACAGAGCCACCAATGGTGCACCCACACCAGAGGTTTCCTGGCAGTGAGGGGTGCATTCGACAGGAAGCCCCATTCAGACCAAAGATTCCACCACTATCCAGTAGTACATGGCTTCCCTCTGTAACGAAACATGCCATGGCGGGAGAGGAAAGTCCTGCCCACAGAGTTTAATGGGCGCTAGTAATGATTGTATTTAAATTATTTTTACTACTTTTGTACTAACTGCAATGTTCTTATAATAATAAAATTATATCACAAGACATTTGCTGAGGTATTTTAAATAGTTTGCACCATCTGCTTTACTATTAACTCTGATACAAGAAGTCTTGTATTGGTGTTGTGTCAATATTTATTGGTGGTCACTTCTATCAGGCCTTATTACCTTAGCAGGGATTAGAAGTTGGTCAGTAATAAATAAGCTCTAATCTCAATCACCTCCAACACAGGCAGCTACTGCTTGGTTCTTATACCACTGTTGGGTTTGCAGTATTTTGTCTCTCAAGCACCTCTTCTTCATTATTAGTAGTAACTCGCTCTGTCCATGTGAGTGCAAGTGGTCTTTCATTTCCTTAAGTAATTGATTGAAACACAGTGCAATGTCTTCACACAGTTAGAGTTGTTTACAATCAGTATCCCATAACTGCAATTGCATAAAGCATCTTTGATCACCATTCCACTACAGTGCAAGCTATGGCTGCCAGCATTTTGAAGAGATGCAGGAGCTGGATAAGGGAAATACATTTTTGACTACATACTTGGCTTTTACATGTAAGCGCAATCATTTTCCACTGAACAAAAATATCCTGAAGGCTTTACTGTCGGAACAGTGTGTTTGTCCGCAGTAACACATTCGTTATATAATTATTGCACCAGTAACACTGCTAAAGCCAAAACTACTACCCAACCAAATCTTCTTATAACGCTTACTGCAAAGAAAAGAAAGTTGCCCAACTGGTCGAATCTCAGTCAAATTTCCATTCGCTGCAGCGGGATCGGAGAATCCAGTCCAACATATACTAAAGACAATATACTGGCTTTAATTATGCTGCACACATTTTTTTTCGATCCAGTTAAATGAATAAGTATGGTGCAGTATTCGATCTTTACCATCAAATCAAATGGCCATTTTCCTGTATGAGAAATAATAAAACACAATGAAAATATTTTTAAAACACAACTTTTATTGTCGCCGTGATTTTTGTCCTGGGATCTTACAGCAATGATTTAGAGATTTGTCTTTAATGTCTGGAGACTCTAGGATATTCCTGGATGGTTGCAAGCTCAACCTTGCACCAATCCTACTTTTACAATCTCTTTGGGTGCACATAGCATGCAGCATGAAAATCGTCCTACGTCACGTGATCTGTGTGTGAAGCATTCTTAATTGGAGGTACATTGACATTGTATTGCTAGATATTACTCTGCATGGTTACATTTTGTGGTCTTCAAATCCCAAGAGAAGAGCTGGAAGGGGGAAAGAGCAGAAGAAACCAGTGAACGAGAGAAAGAAAAGCATAAACTGGTGAAGAGAAAGTGATGGAAGCAGAGGGAGAAAAAAACACAAATCTGGGGGCAGAGGAGAGAAAGAAAGAAAATGCAAACTGAATTGAAGGAGAGATCATATTGGCCTGTGATGTGTGCTTTTTATAATACATTTTGTTCTGGAAGTCAGGCAACTTTGATCTTTCTCTCTGAGGTCTGAACCTCACACTGAGTTTCCATAAATGAATTAAATTAGGCTTATTTTATGGTATTATTTACTATTTTCATAACTTGCTGTGTATTGTAAAATGTCATAAGATTGTAGAAAGTCATTAGAAGTTACTAACATTAATGATGTTTTCGTCAAATCGAGTAATTTATAATGTTTCTCATCCTGATTGGTATCATAAAAACATAGAAGCAGATTTTAATTAAATATTACTTGCCATGATGATAGCTAATTGCATGTTTGGACTCGATGCTGTGCTCAAATAAGATACTGTAAGGTACATTCTGTACTTTGTATGGGTCACAGGGTTGAACATCAAATTACACATATTAGTTGGTCAGCATAGCAGATTAAATGATGTTGCACTTGCAGTTAAATCCATGACATTGAGTATTGTTCTTTTGGCCTGAAGTATGACATTACATCTTTAAATCATTCTATTCTTGTCTGCTCTATGTTTGATTAATACATTATGTAATTATCGTACAATAAAATAAAAAAGTCAAATATTTTAAAACCATAAGACCAAAAGAAGTAAGAACAGGAGTAAGCTGTTCAGCCCCTAAAGCTTGCTCTGCCATTTAATTGGTTTGTGGCTGATCTGATATTCCTCACATCCATTTTCCTGCCCTTTTCCCATAACCACTGATTCCTTTACTATTAAAAAAAAACTATCTCAACCTTAAACATACACAAGGGGGAAAATTTTCCCATTCCATCTGCCACAGGAATTGTAATGAGCAAGGGGCAGATCATGGAAAGGTCCATTGACCTCAAGTAGGATTTTCTGGCTTTGGGGGTGAACGTGGCCAGAAAACATTGCCTTCATAACTTTCTAGGGCAAAGAGTTCCAAAAATTCGCAACACTCCGAGACAAGAAATTCCTCCTCATTTTAGCCTTAAATTGGTATGCCTTTATTGTGAGGTTATGTTTTCTGATTCTGACTCTCGAGTGATGGGCAACATCTTCTCAGGATTTACTTTGTCAAGCTCCTTAAGAATTCTATATATTTCAATGAGACCACCTTCCATTCTAAATTCCAATGAGTAGATTCCCCCAACCTACTCAGTCTTTGTTCATAAGACAATCACTCCATACCCGGATCTTCCTAGTGAACCATGTTGCAGCTTTCTGCATTTTTCTCCATTCAAATAGCACTCTGTGCTTTTGTTCTCTCTTCCAAAATGAACAACTTGCCATTTTCCTACATAATACTCTATTTGCCAACTTTTTTGCCCACTTACTTAAAATACAACTTTGTAAACGTATCCCTCTTGCAACTTGTCTTTTCTCCTACTTTTGTGTCATCTACAAATTTAGCCACATTTACTTCCTTCCCCCAAGTTATTAATATATAATGTAAACAGTTGCAATCCCACTGAATACATGATACCAACATGAAAAAGAACACCCTTATCCCCGCTCGCTGTTTTCCATTCATTAACCAATCCTTCTTCCATGCCAATGTACTACCTCCAACATCCTGGGCTGCTGTCTTAAGATTTAAATTTTTGTGAGAAGTAACCTTGGTGAACATCTTCTGGAAATCCAAATACAACACATTCACTGTTTCCCCTCTATCTACTCTGGTTGAGACTTCCTTGAAAAACTTTAATAAATTAGTCAGATATGATTTTCCTTTCATGAAGCCATGCTAACTCTGCTTGATTAGATTTTTATTTTCCAAATGTACTGCCATTACATGTTTAATAATTGATTCCAACATTTTTCCAACAATAGATGTTAGGCTAATCAGCCTATAATTACCTGCTTTTTTACCTTTCTAAATTGCAGTGTCACATTGGCAGTTTTCCAATTATCCGGTACTTCTCCAGAATCTAAGAATTTTTGGAAAATTAGATCCACCATCTCTATAGCTACTTTGTCTAAGATCTGAAGATACAAGTCATCAAGGCTAAGGGACTTATTTGACTTTTGCCCCATTTAGTTAATCTCATATTATTTCTCTGAGTGATGGTGATAGTACTTAATTCCTCCTCCATATTTCTGTAGTATTAATGGGATGTTTGGTGCACCTTCTACCATAAAGAGTGCTCCTCTGCCATTTCCTTGTTCCACATAACTATCTCCCCAGATTCATTTTCTAATGGGCCTATGTTCACTTTGACCTCTCTCTTTTTCTTAAAAGAAAAAAAAATGAAAATTCTTAGTCAGTTTTTATATTTCTATAGTTTGTTCTCGTAGTTTGTTTTCTCTCTTATTTATGACCTTATTAGTCCTCCTTTGCTGTATTCTGAATTTATCCCAATCTTTTGGATTATCACTGGTTTTTGCCTCGTTAAATGCTTTTTTTTCAACTTAACACTCTCATTGACTTTTTTGGTTTCTCCTTCTCTTAGAATCTCCCCTCCTTACTGGGATATATTTTTGTTGAGAGCCACGAATTACCTCCTTAAACATCTGCCACTTTTGCTTACTGTTTTTCCGACTAATTTATTTACCAATTGACTTTAGCTAATTCTATCCCTATTTCATTGTAATTCCTTTTATTTTAAGTTAAACATCGTGCACATTTTCATAACGTCTTCATGGGAATAGGGCCTGGGTAGATGTTGTATCAGAGAATCGGAGTAGACTCAATGGGCTGAATGACCTCCCAGTACACTGTAGGGATTCTATGCCACATTTATGTTGAAGGCTACAATTTGGGGGCTGGGTGAAGAAGTTGGCAGTTGGGAATCAGAAAAGAGAAGCCATGTTCATCAGAAAGAAACAAAAGGCTAAGCAACTCGGGTAAGCACTCTTGTTCCTCCTGGCCCGCAAGAGTTATTATGAAAGGCACTTAGTCTGGCAGTTACCACCTTTCTTCTGCTGACAGCTTTCCAGGAGGTTACCAGTCCATGCTACCCACTTGCATAAAGATTCCAGCAGGTATGTTTGCATTGAGTCAGTGTTACCTTTTTTTACCCCTTCATAAAGCAGGCTGGTTAATATCATTTCAATTTAATTCCCATTCAATAGAATTGACAAAAGAAAAATTCAGATAAGTATATATGGAAAGAAATTCTTCTCAGATCCTGAAAGAAAATCAAAATTAATTCAGAAGAAATATAATAATATCATTCAATATCTCTTCTTTGCAATAATATCAGCTAACCTTAAACCTTATGTATCAAATTTGAATTTGCTGCAAGAGTTGGAAATGTGTTCCAGTGCTTTACAATCCTTTGTGGAAAATAAAATTTCCTGAATCCTAATTCTTTGCTTAGAAAAAAAAAGACTAGGAAATGTATCTTCTTGCTAACCATTCTAAGTCAAATTAGCTACTTTCACAGAAATGGTAAAGACTGTTCATTGTTTTAAAAGTCTCAGTGGGTTGCCCCTGATGTACTCTCGTAATGTGACTGGACACTGCTCCCTAAGCCTATTGCGCTGTCTGAAAGGTTTGAAATGAGATATTGAAACCTATTTCACTTACCATTTGAGTTGACCAATGATACACAGCGAAGTTGATTTTTAACTTTTTAGCAGTGACCCAAAGCAGACATTAATGGATTGGCATTGTACAGACTGCCTGATCAATCTTTCCACTTCTTTCGGCAATCTTGAATTAAAGTTATCAATGTAACGTAAGGATCTGGTATATAAAGGGTTAATGTGGGATTTGGTACAATACCACCCATACAGTGATGTAAGTAGGCATATGGCCCAGCGCTAACATTGATTTGTATTGGCCAGAAACTAGTTAAATGTAAACGTGGAGATAGCCTCTTGCCTGTCTGCTTCACTGTATGTATTTATATGTAAGTACAAGGCTTGTTGTTAAGATACAGAAGATTTACAAAAACTTCCTTAGCCTCTAATGTCAAAAGTGTGAAGTGGGGGAGATGATAGTAGTAATGTTAATATCTTCAGTAATTTACTAATACAATAGCTATAATGTTGGAATCGTATTAAGGTTTTCACAGTAAGATGAATGCATAAGATTTGAAGTAAACTGGTGCAACTCTATATAAAAAAAAGACTTGGGGAGAGATGTGGTATAAAAGAATGATATATACAGAGTTAATGTTGGACACAGTGGGGTAAGAAGGCACATTACCCAGAGATAGGATTAGTATGACCTTGATGTGACATTTCTGAGTTAAAACTCAGAAATGGGGATATCCCCTTGTCTATATATATGCATATATATATATATATATATATGTAGTTACAAGTAGTTATTGAAGACTTGTTAAAGTCTATCAAGGAGACTATCAAGAGTTCCTTCACAGACATCCTTGCAACAATCATGAAGACTAATCCTATCTAATGTCAGATCACATCACCCTTTCCAGGATGGTAATTCCATCCATTTTGACATTTACAATTTTATTGAAAACCATGATTTACATTAATGGCAACTAAACATTGTTTAATGAAGTTCCTGAATTAGTTTTGAAGAGTTTAATGATCCTATGCAGCTGTTTTTTTGAAATCTTCAGACGCCTATGATACTCATCAAAGAAGATTCTACAGTTGCCACAACATTTATCCAATAATTTCTTCTCTACTGACCCTTTAGTCACAGTTGAGCTCAGTATCAATTAGCTTCATTTTGAGAGCCTGGGAAAGTAGTTTTGCTCAAGCATAATTAGACCTTGCAGTTAGCCACTTTAGTTTTCTTTCACCATGTGCCTTCTTTTGACTCATGGACCTGTATAACATCCTTGTATATCAAAATGGTTTTGAAGATGTTCTATTTTGCATCTGTGTTGGTAATTAGCTGTCTCTGTAGGGTGCCCAATCCAACTCATTTAAGGCCACTGCTAAAGTTTTGCAAATCTAACCTTATTAAAATCTGGAAATAACATTAAATTTTTGGCAACTTCGGTTGGGCAGATCAAATTAAATCTTTTTATGTTGTGATTTCTCACTAAATAACTTGGTTACATGGAGCTATGTTGATGGAGACTATTAATTACTGGAATTATTACCCTTTCTTGCCCACAGGGTATCATCATCTCCAATCTATCTTGTGCTATTGCTTTGAAGAATGGTGGAGGGCAATCTTGATATTAGATGATTGTGTAAATGAATGATACTGATCAGCCAGACACTCATTATAAATTTGCTCCTGATTTTAAATCCATTACAGGCTGCTTACAGTTTTATTGGAAGGTTAACACCTCCACTGTAATGAAAGGAAAAACTAAAATCACCTCAAAGATACCTCTTCTTTGGGTCAATCTGCTTTCCCTTTGATCATAAAGTTTTTGTTCATCATTTTTCAGTTCCCAGGGAAAATTGTAGACAGGAACGTTCTGTTCTTTTCACAGATGCTGACTGATTTGCTCCGTACTTCCACCTTTTTATATTTTGCTTTACATTTCCAGTATTAACATTTTTCTTCTCGATTTTTATCAGAGCTTCCTAGTATACAACTGAGAAAGTTGCCGCTCGATCTCTTCTTTATACCATTATTTTAGATTAAGTATCCTTACAGGATTCCCAGTTCTAAAAAGATATTTTTTGTCATTGTATATTCACCACAGAATTGAACATTCTAAACCCTTTTGCGGACTATTCTGACCTGGTGTGACATGGTGAGCTGGCTCCTTCTGTTCAAACTCCTTAGTTAGTCACAATAGCAGTTTAAATTTATACACACACACACACACACACACACACACACAGAACATACACACACACACACACACACACAGAACATACACAGAATACACACACACATACATTGAACATATTCAAATAGAATATATTCACACAGAATACACATACACACAACACACACACAAACACATAGAACATACTCACACACACATAGAACATACACAGAATACACAAACACATATGGAACACACAGATACATAATACCCAAGAACATAGACAAACACACACAACACACATACACATAGAACATACTCACACAGAAGACAGACAGACAGACACACACACACACATACACACACATAAAACACACACACACAACACACAAACACACACACTCACACAGATACATAATACCCACAGAACATAGATATGCGCACAGACAAATGCAAAACACACACACACACACACAGAACATTCACGCACACACAAACACATAAACACACACTCCAATAATAAAAGGTAAAAGAATATAAGGGTAAGTGTCCTTGATTATTTCTGAGATGTAGATTTTAAACAATGTGGCCACTTTGGGTTAGTTGATTTCTTGCATGTGGTCTGGTGTAAAACATATTCCAATTATTGCAAGGTCTTGGTTCACTGGTAGGTTTCTGGGTAAAGTTGTCTTCTTGAACTGAGTGATATACTTATTCAAAAAAAGAGGGGGAGAGAGAGAGCGAGAGAGCGCAGTCCCAATTTGTTTCCTCTGCTGAATACACTCTTAAGACTGCTTGTGCCATTTGCAATCTCTATCAATTTGCTAGAAGCCTTGCTTTGAAATGTTTCATTCATTGTGTCTTTTAGGGAGGTTTAAGGATGGGTCTGTCCATGGCAGCCATTGTTTCAACATCTAATTCTTTGCATTTTTATCGTCTCTTCTTTGGAAAGTTACATGTTTTGATACGTTATTGGAAATGTTACTCTATTCACTCTCACTTCCACTTTGGAATGTGGCCTAATACTTTGAAGTATTTTATTCTGTCTCAGCACAATTGCAGTCAGTTGAAAGATGAAAATAAATTCAAAAACAAAGTTGTGTATCCTCATAACAGAAAGTGAGCACTTGCAAAATATAAACTTACCTCCTATCAACAAATGTTCATATTTAGACAAGGTCATATAAAATAAATTACCCAGTTCATGTTCAGCATAATTACTGTGCAAAACCTAAGAAGTTACTTCATTAGATTAAAAATACATACTGTGCAAACTTAATCCCACATTTATTCTTTAATTATAAAATATTCTTACACTTTGTCATACTAATTAGCCTTTGTACATTTGTTCAAATACCCACTAAGTAAGTAGAGCTGGAAGGTGAGTTTACAAATTAAGAAGTGACAGCTAATATCCACTGCAGTTAGGTTTGTTTTGTTCAATAATATGGCCTTATCTCCTGACGAGAAAACAAAGTTCAATTTTTGTGATCTTGGGTGGGATTTTCCACATCTCCCATCATGTGTTTCACAGTGACAGAGGTGGCCTGCCATTGACCGGCAGTGGGATCTTTTGACCCTATCACTCTGGGAAAACCGTGGCAGGAACTTACTATCTGCAGGACTGGAAAATTCCACTGACAAGATCGACCAGAAAATTCTGACCCTTGCATTTTGTTTGTTAGATGCCTTGTGCTACATAATTGCAGTGTAAGTAGAAATATAAAAATCTAAATGGTAGTGAGACATGAACAAATCCACAGGCCATCAAACTTGGCTCCATATCACCTGTAGCTTCAACTATATGGTGCTGTTTTTAGCACCAAAATGGTATACAACACTGCACTGTACATACGTGTCCCACATGAACTTCAGTGCCATTTTGGTGAAGGCACTGACACAAATATTAGCAGCACATGCCAGAATGGAAGGGGGAAGGGGAACAGGAAGAGGAGCGGAGAGGGGGAAAGGGGAGGGGCATAGACATAGACATAGAACATTACAGCGCAGAACAGGCCCTTCGGCCTTCGATGTTGCGCCGACCAATTATGAAAAAAGCAATGACCCTCCAAACTAAACCATTCCCTTCTCTTCCATAAAGTTATCAACTAACCTCTTAAACGCCACCAAACTTGGCGCATCTACAACTGCCGCAGGCAGGGCATTCCACTCCCTAACCACCCTCTGGGTAAAGAACCTACCTCTGATATCCGTCCTATAACTATCACCCCTTAATTTAAAGCTGTGTCCCCTCGTGCTAGCTTTCTCCATCCTAGGAAAAAGGCTATCACTGTCCACCCTATCTAAACCTCTAATCATCTTATATGTTTCGATAAGGTCCCCTCTTAGCCGCCTCCTTTCTAACGAAAACAACCTCAAATCCCTCAGCCTCTCTTCATAAGACCTGCCCTCCATACCAGGCAACATCCTGGTAAACCTCCTCTGTACCCTCTCCAATGCCTCCACATCTTTCTTATAATGTGGGGACCAGAACTGCACACAATACTCCAAGTGCGGCCGCACTAGAGTTTTGTACAGTTGCAACATGACGTTGCGGCTCCGAAATTCAATCCCCCTACCAATAAAAGCTAAGACTCCATATGCCTTCTTAACAACCTTATCGACTTGACTGCCTACTTTCAGGGATCTATGCACAAATACACCAAGATCCCTCTGTTCATCAACACTATTAAGAATCCTACCATTAGCCCTATACTCTACACATTTATTATTCCTGCCAAAGGGCAGTCAGTGAGGGGAAGGGGGGAAGGAAAAGGGGAGGAAGGAGGGAAAAGATAGGTCATAATGTCAGTCAGCGTGTGACACTAATTTGACACAGGCCTGCTATTTGCAATCTCGCCACAGCAGCTAACTCCCTCTGTGAAACATGCACAATTGAATAAGCCGAGGGGAGAATCAGAGCCCTCCCCTCCCCCCAGTACAATTTAAAGGGGTCATCAACCACTTCGGAGTTAGCCTATGATTGACTTCCACTGGATCTTTCTGAGCCTATACAAATGGTGCCAGCTTTCTAGTATGATTTAAAGTTGATGAGGTGGTGTTGGAAGTTTTTGGTTCTGACTTCAAGGGTTCTAGTCAGGCCACTTACCACTGCAAATATTGTGGTTACTATCCTTTGTGGCCTGCATTCCTGAAGGTCAAACTAGTAAGCCTGGCACCAGAGAAACACTACAGGGCTACCATAGACTTGTCTCAGAGATCAGCAGCCCATAAAAATATGAATCTAAGAGTTATTTGCCCAGTTAAACTTGTTTCTTGTAAGCATGTTGTAGATGAGGCTTCAATCATAGCTTTGAATGCTATCCTCACTGTTTCATTATTAAGTGCCTTTTTTAATTTTTAATTGGTTTTATAGCATGATTTTTTTTTTGTTATTTATTTTTGGGGCAATTCTCCCCCAAAAATTCTAAATGCTGAATTTGCGTGAAAACTGGAGTAAATCCCATTGAATATTTTAGTGGAATTTTCAGAATGAATCTCTCACACTTTGAGCACTGCAGACTGCCCTAATATGATTCACTCTGAAAATCTTGGGTGGAGCCTATTCCCACCAGAGTGGTTGCAGCATAGCACTGAGTGGGCCACTGCGTATGCGCCGAACTGTCAGTGTCAAGATCAGCACCTGCACACCTTTCCTGCACTGCCATCCTCCCGATCATTGGCCAACTCCACCACTGGCCAGGCCCGCAACTCTGCATCGCTGCCCCTCCAATCCCTCCCCACCCGCCGATCACTGACCTTCTGGATCTCTGCAGGCAAGTCTCAAAGTTCTCCCCCTTCCCCAGTCAGCCCTGATCTCCCCAGTCTTGCCCTCACCACCTGGATGGCGAGTCCTAATCATGCCCTTCCCTCTCTCTCCCAGTGATCCTCTAGCAGAGTGGCAGCAGGACCCCTGCACCTCCACCGGCTTCCCCTATAGGCCCAACCCACTCTAGGATGCCCCCTTGGCAGTGCCCGATACCCAACGGACAGTACCAAGTCCCCCCTGGGCATTACTAATTTGTCCCTTAGGCATTGCCAGGCAGGCATGACAAGGCTGGCAATGCCCAGAGGGTACACACCCCTTAGTCCCAACCTTCTGGAGGGGGTGTCCTCAATGGCCTCTATTCCCTCTAGCGAAGTTGCTCCATAAGCTCCCTATTGTGGGGAGCAGTTTTAAACATCACTGGAGGGAACCACTCCCTCCAGGGAGGGGAAACACAAGTGGACTTTGAGACCTCAGCTAATGGGATGCAAATACTCATTTAAATATTTTAATCAGCTCCACGTCAGAAATCAGCTCAGAGCTGATGACTTCAGAAATATTAGTGCCAGAGACACGTGGAAGCTGTGGCACCCAGTGGGAACCCATTAAATAGCATCCCACTGATGTCTCCCAGCACTTTGCACTGCCAGATCAGTGCAGCAGGCTGGGAGAATCACCTCTTTTGTTGTTATTTATTTCCTATTATGTTTTTGTTTTCAATTAGACTTTAATATCATGACGACATTGTTATCTGTGAGTTGAGACTGTCCTGATTCCAAAGAGTGAAACATGTTAGGGTGATACAGCAGAGACAATAGAAAGGAAGATAGAGAGAAGAGGGGCATGGGGAAATGTTTGCTATAGGAGGCCTGAGTCACTCATGTTCATCTGGGAGCATTTTGTCACCTCAACCAAAGCTAGAGACTGAGTGTGCGTGCCTTTGTCTTACCTAGGACTTGCCCATTGAAACCTACCATCTTCTGTGACTGAGTAATGTGCCTGCCATAGCTGAATAGCTGTTACTTTGTGGAAGCAGCCAGGATTTTGTATTAGGCAAACAACATTCAGAAGAAATGATAACCAGGATTTCCTGCTTCCCCTCATGTTGGCAGGTTTGGCAACTGGAGTGGTAAATCTCGCGATAACAGCCAAATTGTGTTTCATGTTGATGTCAGTGCGACTGCTCCCCCCTCCCTCTACACCCCCCCCCTCCCCCCAGCGTCACCAATGCTCAAGGTCAGGCACATCATTTGAATGAATTAGCACGTCATGATCAGTCTTCTATACTTGAATCAAACCACAACCACCAACCACATCTGAAAAACATCACATTGCCATGAAGACAGAATATTGATTGGGGATCTCAAGTGAGTGAATTGGGAGCAGTGCCTTGGGGCCAGTTCTTGAAGGAATGGATTCCAGGATGAACTCTTTAGCATGGCACAGCCTTTAGCAATGGTACCCCAAATCTAGAGGCCTAGGTTGCTAGCAGCGTAGTGTACCAAAGGTTGCCCAACAGTAATATATCATGAATGCTGCCCCTTGCTGTTTTGATTTCTAAGTGCAGAATAATACAGCAGAGAAAGCTGTTAATGCTGTTGGTGCCACCTCTTATTCTGCCCACTTATTTTGCCCAAACTTTGCCAATTTTTTGGAAAATTCAGCCCAATGTTTTATCATCATCAGTCTCTTAGTCCTTTTGGACTCTGCGCTCCAATGTCACAGGTTGGCAAAATGTCAGTTCTCAGAAAGATATGATGGTGGAATTGTGCTGAGGGAATGAGGAGGACTGAAGCAGAGGAAGTATACACATACATCATCTGTCGTTATGGGATGAGAAAAAGTGGGATTTGAGAAGGTATATTAAGTAGAAATTTCTCTAGTATTTTCAGCCTAAGTCATGGCCACACGCTTGATGTCGATCACTGCCTCCTTTATTAGATTTAGGACATGCAGCCACATGTGTCCCCAGTTAGATAGCTGCTGGTGCCTCCAGTTATACCAGTGAGCGTGATTCAATGGCTGGGACTTTCCAACCACATCGTCGTGGGACTCCCTGTGGGAGATACGACATCCCAGCTAAAAGTCCATTAACTATCAGTGGGATAATCCCAGCTGTGGACAGGACTGGAAAATCATCCCAGTGTGTTTGGGTGATTTGTTATGGTTGAGTTGCTGGTAGGATGAGGAACTATGAGATGTGAAACAGTGTATCTGAGGGTAAGGTGATTGAGTCATGTTTGATGGAGAGTTTCAATTGGTGCATGAAGGCAAGCAGTAAATGGAGCAGAATCTAAGATTAGTGATTCATTCACAAGGATTTGGCATTTGTTCTTGATCATTCGCATGAAGTCACTGAACATCTTGTCACATTGTAATAAGGTTCTCAGGATTTGAATGATAACATTGAATGGGATGGCTAACTGATTCCTCTTTGTCTGTCGGGAAGGCCCTTTCTCCTTGTGTCCGCTCCCAGCATCAATGCTGAATCAAGGAATCTTAAACAACCTCTTTGCTATGTTGCACCACATTCATTCTTCTTGCATGTCCAATACGCTTCTGCAGCCATTTCCAGCACTTTCTGCAACTTAGATGCACTTCCTTTTTAAGCTTGAAGTTAGCTTGAAGTTGTTAGGACTCCCTCTTGAGATATGTAGCCACTCCGCAGCATGCTTAGCACTGGGCAGAACGTTACAGTCTTGTAAACTAGCATGCCACATAAAAATTGCAGGCTGTCTGCATGGCAATAAGCATTTACAGTTTTACCATGGATTATAATCCCTGTGCTTGTTTCTGAGCCTTACACATTTTTCAACAATGTTTTAAGGTGTTAGTGTCTGTTTTCTGATACAATCACTTCAATGTGATCCAGTCTTAAGTCAGTGCAATGGCATTTTTAACCAGATATTGGCACCATTTAGTGTTCGACTTGACATAGAGCAGATGGTTATTTTATTAATAGTGTTCATGTCACTTCAAATGGAGACTGAGTGGGCGTAACCATGAATGGTGCAGTGTGGCAGCATACAAAACTCCCAGATTAACAATTGTATCTTTATTTATCCATTGTAACTTTTCCAGTCTGGCAATACATTGTATTCTCGTGCATCAGTCACTGAAAGTAAGCGCACTGATGCAGCAAGCAGTAAGAAAGGTAAATGGAATATTGGCCATCATAGCGGGAGGATTTGAGTATAATAATAGGTATGTTTTAATGTAATTGTGAGCATTGGTGAGGCTACAGATGGAGTATTGTATGTAGTTTTGATGTCCTTATCTGAGGAAGGATGTTCTTGCTATAGAGGAGGTGTACCGAAATTTACTAGACTGGTTCCTGGGATTGAGGCCTGTTGTATGAGGAGAGACCACGTCAGTTAGGATTGCATTCACTGGAGTTTGGAAGAGTGAGAGGGGATCTTATAGAAATTTATAAAATTCTAACAGGATTAGACAGAATAGATTCAGAAAGAATGTTCCCAATAGTGGGCAGTCTTGAATCAGGTGTCAGAGTTGAGAATAAGGACCTCAGACTTTCTCACCTCAGACCTTTCAGGACTGAGATGAGAAGAAATTTCTTCAGCCAGTCGGTACTGCATGTGTGGATTTCACTACCACAGAAAGTAGTTGAGCCAAAATATTGTGTGATTTCAAGAATAAATTAGATATAGCTCTTGGGGCTAAAGAGATCAAGAGACATGGGGGGGGAATAGGGATCAGGATATTGATTTTGATGATCAGTCATGATCAAAATTAATGGCAGAACAGTCTCGAAGGGAAGAGTGGCCTCTTCCTGCTTCTGTTTTCAATGTTTCTATGTTTGCACATGCCAAGATATTTTGAGTTGATCTGAGGAATTGCTCTTGGCGGACCTGGAAGCAGACATTAAAGGTACTTCAAGCTGCAAATGACTCCAGGATACAATTAAATACTGGCTGGCCGATTAATGAGCAGCCAGTGTGGAACATCTGCTAGGAAAGGCTGAGCATTTCTGGAGAAAGTGGGAAAATACTGCTGTAATAAATCCATGGAGGCAAAAGTTCTATCACCAAATTTTCTTCAAATTTTATAAGATTCCACCATTCCGTGCAGAGATTTCACAGTACGCTGTCTGCATCAGGGAGTGCAGAGGGACTGACACTCCTGTTTAAATACTGGACATGGTCTCCCTATTTGGGCCATCAATTCCCTCTCAATCAGGGACATCTCTTGCTGAGCTTTCAACTAGAGAGTTCATATTCAAGCAGCCCAACCTCAATTGCCTGATTAAAGTCATCACAAACAGGCACAGAGAAAAGTGAGCGTGTGGGCTGTCACTTCTAATGTTCTCCCTTAGGGGGGACAGCTGCTATGGAGATGTCTCAGGGAGCCGAAGACCTTCAAGAAATAAATTGTGATGGATAAAACGCTGCAAAGCATGTCTAGGCGATACGCTGAAACACAAACCTCAGCCCCCAGACACCTTTAAAATTCAGCCCGGATAGTTCACCCACCTCCCCTCCCGGGTTAAAGTTGTAACTGAAATGTATAGGCCTGGTTAATCACCCGCCAATTGCACAAGCAGATGGGCCATATAAAATTGCAATCAATTGGCCACTTAATGGGCTAAATGGCTTGTGTAATTGTTGGCAGGCATGCTGCCAACTCATGGGCTCATCCGCCGAATGAAATATTGCACGAGTGCGGATGATACCGGGCCACGTGCATGATGTCTTTTTGTGTGCCTCTGGGTCAGGCATGTGCCCGCCCGAGCAACATCAAATTCTGGCCATAGACTTGCCACTTGACCAGCAATATTTTAGTGCAGCACTTGACGGGGGTGGAAACATGGGATTTGGAGAATTTGAATCGGTACAAGAATTTTAATTACCATTTCATAATGTTTTAGAATAGAATCCCTACAGTGCAGAAACAGGCTATTCGGCCCATCAGGTCTGCACCAACCACAATGCCACCCAGACCTTACCCTTATATCCCTACATATTTTACCCGCTAATCCTTCTCACCTATGCATCCCAGGACACTAAGGGGCAATTTTAGCATGGCTGATCAACCTAACCCACACATCTTTGGATTGTGGGAGGAAACCAGAGAAACTGGAGGAAACCCACACAGACATGAAGAGAATGTGCAAACTCCACACAGACAGTGACCCGAGCCAGAATCGAACCCAGGTCCCTGGAGCTGTGAAGCAGCAGTGCTAACCACTGTGCTGCTGTGCCGCCTATTTTTTTGTTTTAGAGTAATGCCTACAATCCTTAAAGTTTTTCAGATCACAAGCTTGTAATTAGGCATTCTAACACACAAAAATTCCAAAATTCAGAAGGAACTTGGCCTCTCACATTCTGGACTGGAGAGGTTCCAGTAAACAAGGAATTGCCACCTCATTTCACTTGCACGGTTGAATAGTTGATATTGTCACAATCATGTTTGAATTATTTGGAAGATAAAATCCAATGATAATTGACATCGTGTTTTAAGGAATATCAACAATGATGTAAATCAGTAACTCTGGCCATGCCAGCGAGGGAGAAATATAAAATAAGAGTCAATTTGAGCCACCAGCGACTGACTTGGTGGTTGTGTGTTGCTAAGCAACAGAAGATGCTGCAGTGGTATTGATGTTGCAGGCTCCCTTTATTGAGACACCACATTTAGATAGAGACTTCAACAATGACAGTACTGCCCCTGATTGAAGCAGCCAACATTCACATCAAAAGCATTGTTGCTACAATAAAATACAATAATAGAAGATGCGCGACCACACTGTCTCAATGCCATTTTTGCAGTGTTTCGTACCATAATGAGAAAAAGAATGAAAATAATTAATATAGACATAAACAAATAGTTAAATTACACCATTGCATGAAAGCTGGTAATGCAGGGCCCAGTGACTTACTGACTATCTGGGTTAAATTATACAAGGCACCAGATTCCTCACCACAACCCTGGCTACAACATGTTTAAAAGAGACCAAAGGGGCTACTTTTCATACAGAGGGTGGTGTGTATATGGAATGAGCTGCCAAATGAGGTGGTAAAAGTGGGTACAATTACAATACTTAAAAGCCATCTGGACAGGTACATGGATAGAAAAAGTTGAGATAAAGCTCATAGATCCTAGATCCCTACAGTGCGGAAAGAGGCCTTTCAGCTCAACAAGTCTGCAATGAACACAATCCCACTCATGCCGCATCGCCATACCCCTAAATATTATATCCTCAAATCCCTCTAACCTTACACATCCCTGGACACTAAGGGGCAATTTCTTAGCATGGCCAATCAACCTAACCCACACATCTTTGGACCAAATGCATGCAAATGGGACTAGTTTAGTTGAGGAAAACTGGTTGGCATAGATAAGTTAGGCCAAAAGGCCTGTTTCCATGCTGTATATCTCTGATTCTATGCCGGAATTTTACCATCCCACTCGCCACAGGAGCTGGAGCAGGTAAGGGGCAGACCATGCAAAAGCCTGTTGATCTCAGGCAAGATTTTATGGTTTCCGGATGACTAAGGCCATAAAATCACACCCAAAGATTCTATGATGTAATTGCGGTGGGGCAGGGTCACGTATGAAGGCAATAGGCAGACTGACCCTGAATTTAATGAGCCTATGGCCTTCAAACCTGTCATTGAGGAAACATTAAATCTAGCCTTACTTACCTGTCAATCTTTCATACAACCTTTTTGAACCAGTTGAATAAATTATCTCATTTAAGCAATCATGTCAAAACCTCTGTAATGGTTTAACTTTAAAGGAAGTAATTAAGGTATAATTTTTTGGATTGACTGCTATAAATTAATCCTGAAAGAACAGGACAATTTCATTCCCCATTATTTACTTCGCTAGATTTTTTGACTGGAGGACAAAAAGATGTTTGATTGATGTTAACCATGAGGTTTTTTTCTTTCCCCATTAAATAGTGTTGCATCAAGTCCCAAAATAAATATTGGAAAAGGTCACTACAAACTCCCAGTCAATCAGAGCTGCCATCAGTGACAACAAGTAACAGTGAGCTGTTGCATTAATCATCCAGCTAGTGACTTTGGAGCACTCAGGGTACCTGATAAAATAACAGTGACAACTTGCATTTACATAGGTCCATTAAAATAATAAAGCATCTTAAGGCATTTTTTGAGTCATCAGCAAACAACATTTCATGGAGCATCTTAAAAGAGCAGAGAGAGAGACAGAGATATGTAAAACAGGAATTCCAAAACTTGGAAACCAGGCAGCTCCAAGCGTGGAGCAATTAAAATCAAGGATTTGATCTGATTGTTGATCATTGTCACATGTATTGGGATATAGTAAAAAAAATTGTCCTTGTGCGGTATATAGACAAAACTTATTATTTCCAAAGTACATAGGGAAGAAGAGGGTGTAAAATATGGTATTATAGTCATAGCCATGGTGGAGAGGAAGATCAACTATGCTAAGATTATATATGGTAAGTCTATTCAAAATCTAATGGCAGCAGGTAAAAAGTTCTGCGATTCTCCCCTCCAGCTTTGTTAATGTTTTAGTACAGCTGGCAGGAGATTGTTACATCTTCCAATTCTCAGAGTTCATGGGAGTGTTTGTACCCGCTTATGTTTCTCTATGCCGGATTTCTGGCAGCATCTGCTCCACACCGGAAATTGGCAGGAGAGACACAAAACCATTTAAGTGGTCATTTGAATATGATTTTAATGTGATTAGTGGGCCTGCTAGCATCTCCCACCCCACCACCCTTCAGCGGGGATTACAGTCATTGCGGGGGGGTGGGAGAAGAGGCCTGGCAGTGCAAGAATTGCAGGGCTGGTCAACCATTGAGCTGGTTAGCAATTGGAGCCGTCAGTGCAAGGACCCTACACATGCGCCAAACTCAGAACTGACAGATCAGCACATGTGCAGTCGCCTGCTCAGTGTACTGATTTCAACTTCCCTGAGGATAGCCCTCACCCCATAGTTTTTAATTATATTCATGTTGGTAGCTTCTGCATTGCACAGAGTGTGGAAATTTTTCTCTTAACTCCCATTGAGAAAAAAAAAGTGTGAATTACTTCATTTTTCATATGATTTCGACACTTGGAATATTTTTGGGAAAATTCTGGTCTTGTTCTTGAGTTGGTTGATATGTGACATGGACTTTTGTATCTCTACCCCAATAGAAATAGGTGGAAAATAGCATGTCCTGGATGTGTGGGGTCCTTGATTATGCTGGCTCCTTTTCCAAAGCAGTGGGATGTATAAACAGAATCAATAAATGGGAGGATGGATTGAGTGATGAACTGGGCTTTATAGTTTCTTGCAAATGTACAAGAAGCCAGTGTTAGATAGATGCAGAGATGTCAGGGTGCTGTGAGACTGTAAGAGTTTGAAGAGTGAGGAAGTGGTAAGGCAATGGAAGAATTTGAAAACAAAGATGAGAAATTAAAAAGAGTGGTGTTGCCAGACCAAGGTCCAAAATAATCAATGGGCATAGAGTGATAGATATGCAGGACTTGATGCAAGTGTGAAGTTTACAGAAGATAGAAAAGGAGGAAGTTAGCCAGAGAAGCATTGCAGCAGTTATATTGTGAGATAAAAAGGATATGGATGTGAGTTTCAGCAGCTGATGAGCTGAGCATGTGTAAATTCGAACAATTTTAAGGAGTCGCAAATTTATACAGTGCAGAAAAGGCCCTTAAGCCCATCGAGGCTGTACCGATGCTTAAAATATCCTGATCTGCCCACCTAATTCCACTTGCCAGTGCTTGGCCCATTGCTTTGAATGTGATGGCGTGCCAAGTACTCATCCAGGTATTTTTAAAGAATGTGAGGTGTCCTGCCTCCAGCACTCTCTAAGGTAGTGTATTCCAGACTGTCACCACCCTCTGAGGAAAAAGGTTTTTCCTTACATCCTCCCTAAACCTCTCACCCCTGACTTTTTACTTGTGTCTCCCTCATAAGTGACTCCCAACTAAAGGGAACAACTTCTCCCGAACCATCCTGTCCATACCCCTCATATTCTTGAACTCCTCAATCAGGTCACCCCTCAGTCTTCTCTGCTCCAGCAAAAATCTCCAAGCCTATCCAACCCCTCTTCATAACGTAGATGTTCTATCCAGGCAACATCCTAGTGAATCTCTTCTCCATCCCCTCCAGTGCGTTCACATCTTTTCATGTGGCGACCAGAACTGCACACAACACTCCAGCTGCGGCATCACCAAAGTTCTATAAAACTCCATCATGACCTCTCTGTATTTGTAATCCGACTGATAAAGTTGAGTGTGCCATATGCCTTTTTCACCATTCTAGTTCCCTGCCTTTCCACCTTCAGAGATCTATGGGCAAACGTGACAAGGTCCCTTTGTTCTTTGGAACTTCCCAGTGTCAATTCTTTCAGAGTATACTTCCTTGTCAAACTACGCCTTCCAAAGTGCATCACCTCACACTTGTGGACATACTGACTTATCAGTGATAGACAGTATGGTTTTGTGAAGGGGAGGTCATGCCTCACTAACTTGATTGAGTTTTTCAAGGAAGTGATGAAGATGATAGATGAGGGAAAGATAGTGGATGTTGCAGACATGGACTTCAGTAAAACCTTTGACAAAGAACCTCATGGTAGACTCGTACGAAAGGTGAAGTCACACAATTATCAGGAGAGAGCTGGCAAGATGCATACAGAACTGGCTTGGCCCTGGAATACAGTAAGAAGTCTCACAACACCAGGTTAAAGTTCAAACGGTTTATTTGGTAGCAAACATCACAAGCCAGTGGCGTTTACTACCAAATAAATCTGTTCAACTTTAACCTGGCATTGTGAGACTTTTTATTGTGTTTACCCCAGTCCAACGCCAACATCTCCACATCTTGGCCAAAGAAGACAGAGAGTAACAGTAGAGGGGTGCTTTTCTGAATGGAAGGCTGTGACTAGCGATATTCCACAAGGATTGTTGTTCCCAGTCCCTGTGGAACCCTTTTCAATAAATGATTTGGAGGAAAATGTAGTTGGTCTGATTAATAAGTTTGCAGACGAGACAAAAATTGGTAGAGTTGCAGATAGTGAAGAGGATTGTCAGAGGATACAGCAAGATGTTGACCAGTTAGAAACTTGGTGGACAACTGCCAAATGGAACTTAATCTGGACAAGTGAGATAATGCATTTTGGAAGATCCAATGCATGTAGGAATTATGTGGTAAGTGGTAGAACCTTTAGGAGTATTAACAGCAGAGAGACTTGGAAGTACATGTCCACTGATCACTGAAAGTGGCAATGCAGATGGATAAGGTAGTCAAGAAAGCATACAGCATGTTTGCCTTTATTTGTCAGGACATTATGTATAAAAGCTGGCAGGTCATGCTGCAGCTGTACAGGACCTTAATTAGTCCTCATTTAGAATATTGTGTACAATTTTGATTGTCACACGACCAGAAGGATATGGTTGTTTTGAACAGGGTACAAAAGAGTTTTACCAGGATGTTGCCTGTCCTGGAGGATATTAGCTGTGAGGAGAGTTTGGATAAACTTGGTTTGTTCTCACTGGAATGACGGATGTGGTGAGGTGACCTGATAGAGGTCTACAAAGGTATGAGTGGCATGGACAAAATGGGTAGTCAGATGCTCTTTCCTGGGCTAAAAAAGTCTGGGGTACATAGGTTTAAGGTGTGTGGGAAAAAGTTTAGAGGAGATGTCTAAGGCAAGTTTTTTTGCACAGAGAGTGGTGAAAGTCTGGAATGCACTGCCTGGGAAGATGATGGGAGCAGATACGATAGCAGCATTCAAAGGGCAATGAGAGGAATACATGAACAGGATGAGAATGGAAGGATACGGATTCTGTTTGTGTATATGGTTTTAGTTTAGGTAGGCATCATGATCAGTGCAGGCTTGGAGGGTTGAACGGCCTGCTTTGTTCTCTTTGTTTATTATATAATCTTATTATGTAATAATCTTTAGCTGTAAGACATCTGTTTTGAACTTGAGACCACTCTACTCTTCTTCTTCATAGCTACACAAATTGTGCATTAAAACCTTAAGCTGGGATTTCCCAGCCCTGTCGTGATGGGACCTACTGAAGGAGATTCAACTACACTCTCCTCCTGCAACCAAAAGTATTTTGGCATGACTGGGTGATCTGGGCAGTGGGCAGAAAATCCTGCCCTAAGTTTTATCTCATTGTCTCTCTTCATTTGATCAATACCCATTCTCCCTGTCTATTTCAATAATATAGCATCATAGATGATAGAATTCCTACAGTGCCGAAGGAGGCCATTCGGCCCACTGTGTCTACACCGGCTGTCTAACAGAATATCTAACCCAAGCTCAACACCCCACTATCTCCGTAACCCTATTTATCCTGCTAATCCTCTAACCTACAAACTTTAGACACAAAGGGGCAAGACAGCATGGCCAATCTATCTAACCTTCACATCTTTGGACTGTGAGAGGATTATTAAATTATATTATCATGATCCCACCTCCTTCTACTTTCATTCTCCCCTGTTTTCCTTCAGCAACCAAGAAAACTAGAAACATTTCTTAAATGTTTCTCACAGCCTGGCAGGCTGTCACCTTTTATATTCCTGCTAAGTAACATGTTTCACAGGCTTAGTTTCAGTTTTTATTTTGAAACTAAGAGTAGAACTCAGTTTACTTAGGCAACAGCTCCTGGAATAAATCTTTTGTTAGGTTGAATGTATGTGTGCAAACCACATCTTTCTCTTTCTGTTTAAACCCATTATTAACATAATTAGGATACTATATATTGAAAATTGGCGCTGAGTTGGGATTTTATTGAATCGAGAACATCAGGAGAGAATCCGAAGTAGGAAATAAAACATCATGGGGACAATCTTATCACTGCGACTCACTGGCCAATGGGCACGACAAGCTGGTAAGATCGCGAGAGAGCCAGGAAATCAGGTTTGCACCTAATTTGTTGCCTTTCATGATCTTACCGGCACTGGATATCCGGTGAGGTCAGTCTCATATCCATCTCCGTTCTGAGGCTGAATGAATTATTTCAATGTAATTTGCATAACTTTAATACGTGGTTAGTGAGCCCAGGACTCAATCATCCAGGCTCACTCATCTGTATGATCTCAATGGGAAAGGTTCTCTCCAACAAGAATCACAGCTGGACCCAAACAACAGGGGCCAGATGTGATGGCCTTGTCAGTGGAATGGGAGGCCATTGAGCCCCAGGAGGTCAGGGACAAGGGAGGTGGCTTCCCTTTGGCATTCCCAGCCTGGAACTCTGGAAATGCCAGCTGGCCACCCTGGCAGTGCCCACCAGGTGGGGCCTGATGGGACAGGGCCTACTTGAGAATGGGGACAGCTGGCAATGATGGGAATCTCTCTGCAGGATTTGTGGGGAAGGGAGGTGGAATGATTGGGACTGGTCATGGACAGGAGGTTTGGGCTGGCCATGGGTGGGAGGGAAGAGAGCCAGTTGAATGTCTGCATTGCAATTGGTGGACGGAGGGCGTATCGGGCCAGGCAGTTGACCTGGACTGGTGGGGTCATGTGGATTGGTCTGTGGATGTGGGAGGTTCATGAAAGGCTGTAGTTGGGCAGCTGCTGTGTTTGAGGAAAACTGAGAGCAGCAGTGGCTGACTGACAGGCCTCTGCTGCTAGAGACCTGTACATGTGCAGTTGTATTCTCTGCTGCACTCAGCCAGCTCTTGGGTGATTTAAGTCTCACTCCTCCCCCTACAGATGAAAAACAATTTATGAGGTTTTTTTTTAGTCTATATGAATAAGATAAGAGACTTGGACTCACCGAAAAAATGGATCAAAATCTCTCCTATTTTCACACTCATCCTGGGCTTAGACTTTTTTTTATAAAATCACAGGCCTCTTTTCAAAGAAATAATGAACAATGGAACTCCTATGTAGAGGATTTTCAATACGTTGATAAATTTGCAATTAAGTTGCTTATGCCACCTTTTCTCAGTACAATAGGAAGTAAAACCTTCACTTTGCTCTAGTACTTGGTTCATACAGCAAAGCCAGGAACAGAAACTTACGCTGGAAGTCACAATTAGTTTCAATTGCCACTGAGCAGAGAGCTCCAGAATTGGGAGGGTAAGATTGTCTATAAAAGCATAATAGGAGCTGCTTACAGTGCTCATGATTTTTACTGATCTTCCTGATTCTTTGGTAATGCCCTGAGTTTTCTTTTCTTTGGATTTCTGGGGAGGAAGGGCAGATTTCCCCCATCCTCTACACCACAGGAATTTTAGAGTGTGGGAATGGACCATGCAATGGACCACGGGATGCACTTTCTGGTTTTGGGGTGAGCACGGCCAGAAAATCCCGCCCGTGAGCACTCCTTACAGATAAGTAGCTTTTTAAAAAATATTCATTCTTTACCTTAATTCATAATGATTGCACTTGTTAAATTATTAATATTCAGTTGCACTGTGCGTATCTACAAACAATGAACTGATGTTATGTACATTGTTTTTCAGTTTAGCTGTGCAGGTATCCTCTTCCTAATCATAGCCATCTTTGGGTCACTGGGATAGATTTTTCACTTTCATACTCTCAATCTTCAAACAGTGTTTCTCCCATTTCTAATTGCTGAGGAATCATTTAATAAAAAGCATTGTGTTTTCCCCTGTATATTATTTTCAATGTCTTTCAGAAACTCACCCTGCCCATTAGAATAGTTTAAACAAACTCTACTATTTTATGAAATGAGTTACAATTGATTCAACTACCAATTTTGATCATGACTGAGGGAATGTAGGCAACACTACTTCAAAAAAAATCTAGCATATCTTGGGAAAGTCTCTGTGTAAGAATACAACAGTTAGCTTTTGATTAACTGCTGTACTATCATAGTAAACATTTTACATAAATAACTCCTGAAATACCATAAATTACAATGTATAAATTAATCTGGCATAAGCATTAATGCTATTTTTCTGGCCCCAAAAGTCATGTTTTTGTATAAATGTAACACTATAAGTGGACCCCCTTTTCAGTTATGGCATGCTTTATTTGCATTAGTAATCAGTCTCAATTTTTTTCACATTAATACTTAAAGGTGCCTGATACCGGATGGTGAGGAAACATGTAATACTGTCTGTGTTTTGAAGATGGACAGGTCAGGAAAATAGCAGGATGGTTCACTAATGCATGCCCATTGTCAGTGAATCTCTTGGTGTGTGTCAGTGTGTGACTGGCTGTCTATTCAATGCAAGGTGGACTACCAGCCCATATAAGATCTCAGTTTGAGGCCATTTGGAGCACTTGTTGGCATTTTACTTGCAGAACAGTCCTCCCTCTTCACTATAGAATGACCTGTTGCCATAAGTGGGATAGGAAATCCCGATCTCCACACTGGAGCCAGCCAGGTCAGAAGTGTTAGATGCAGACTTTTGACAGGAACCAGTCTTCAAAGGCACTCCCAAAAATCAGACATTCTGGGAATGTTATTGGGAATCCCAGAGTTAGGATCTGCCCACAATTTTTAAAGAACAGTCCTTTTTTTAAATGTCATCCTGGCTTGGTGAAAAATCATCCCCATATGACTAAAAATAAGATTGTCAGTGTATCATTGCAAACTGAAAGATCGTATTCTCACTGCATATTCATCTATAATAAGTCTGGATATTGCTTTCAAAAAACATAATTAGTGACATTCACAATTTTGACTGGATCATCCCAGAAAATTAGGTATTAATCACCTGAGTATGTCAACACATACACTAAGAGGGACAGCATTAGAAGAACAGAGTACAATAACTGACAAATGGCGAGATGCAACTTAAATGGTCATGATGTACAGACAACAAAATTGTTTTTAAAATTCACAGAATGGGGAAGAGCAAAACATTGTCATTGAAAAGTTCTGAGTTGACAATTATGAAGGAAATAATTATTTCAGATCATTCTGTTAGGAGGAAAGTTGTAGCTTACTTTGAAGAGTACAGTCTGCCATACATCAGTCAAGAAATAAACATTTATCATTCCCTGATAACAGCAACAGGAACAAGGATGAATTTCTGGGACATCACAAAATACTGGGAAAAATGACATTGCTCTTTCTTTAGGCTTTTAAGGTAGAAATGAATAATCCAAATTTGCCTTCAATTGAATCTGGAATTAAAAATATAAGGTGTCTAATTTTGGGGTATGATGGCCAGACACAGAGAAAATTGAAGAGGACTTCACATTGCATTTGGTCCTCATGAATATTCATTGGGTAAACTGCCAGTGCATGTCACGTGCCTGTCAGTAGCTCAATCATCTGAAGAGTTGAGTAATGTGCTCCATCTTTCTCTGACAGTGGTCCATCAGTAAGTTCTAGAAGGGGTGCTGGAATGACGGTTGAAGAATGTAGGGTCAATGAATGCTCCCAAACCTTCAAAATCCACACCAACATTTTTATCAAATTTAAGGAAAACTCACTTTTTCCTCAGCACCTGGTTTCAAGAGAGAGTTTACAATATGTGTCGGTCCCCCCATTTGCAAACCAATTTCTGCTTTTTGCAGCTTCGAACATGGTTTGAATTATTATTGGATCGGATGTATTTCAGGCATCCCATGGGTGCAGGAAATAAGTGCCCAAAACTAACCTTTGTTACTCCAATTTTATCCCATGAAATGAGCACAGTGAGGCTCTCCTCTTATCTGGTGGGAGACAGTCAATGATCAGGCAGGTTGTTCTCCCAGGCTCGGGTGGAGTCAATGATCAAGGTAGCCGATGAGGTTAATCTGAGGTGTCTTCTAAAGCAATTTTTCAAAGCCATCGCAGTCTTTTGGCTAAGATGAATTAGATAAAGCTGGAAGGGAGTACAATGCCTCATTTTAAAGCTTGGATCTTGTTTGATCAAGATCAAGATGGAGTTCAACACCTCACCTTGATGGCTTGGATCTTGTCTGTCCCTCTTGTGGTGACCATGAATTGAATTCAATTTGAATTTGTTTTACTGAAGAAAATAACATTTTTTAAAAAGGTCTACCTTTTATTCCTCTATCTCAAACTAAAGACCTCCAGCAAGATACTTCCTCAAAGTTACTCCCGGATTGCGCTGAAAATCTTGTTTACACTTGTCAGTGGGGGTTTTTGCCGCATTTCCGGGAAAGCAGCATGTGGGAGCAGCTTCAAGGGAATTCTCAATTAAAAATAAAAAACAAGAACAAATTTTGATTGGCAGGAGCTGGCAAGCTAATGAGCTCAGAGTACTTTTGGGTAATATTGAGAAATCAATTTGCAGCACCAGAAAGTCTGTAAAACTTTAATGAACTGATGGGTAGTATTACAGGCACACAGAGAAAAAAAAGCAGCCAAGTAACCTTTGAGAGGCAAGCCAAGAGAAAATAATGACCTCAGAGTTGAAACTTCAGCTAGCTTCTGCAGATCATGTTCTGGAATGTGAGAATAGAAATAAATGGCAGGTAATTAGGTGGATGAAAGATGAAAAAATAATTTACTGGAGCAAACATGAAAAAGACTTTCACTTTGGTGAAAGAAGACAAAGATCACACTGTTTATCTAAAGAAGTCTGATCCATCTCCATGGCATGTAAAAGAAAAATGATTCTTTGTGCTGATGGGAAGAGTAGCATATAGATTCAGTTGTGGCTCTTTTTTGAACAAACTTATCTTTGCCTCATAGGATTTTGCATTCAAATCCTACCTGGGATTTTGAGCAGAAAATTTAAGGCTAACACTTCAATGAAGTACTGAGTAAGTGCGACACTGCTGGAAGTGCTGGGTTGTATTTCTTCGCCCCCCACCCCCTCACCCCCACCTCCCTCCCACAGGCAACATGTGTCCCAGTGGTGGAGATATTCACCGTTAAGGTCCTGCTGATGTCTTTGTTGTGTTGCGTCTTTCACAGGCTGTGCCATTAGGGAACCCACCATGTTGGACAGTAGCGGGGGAGGGGGGGGGGATGTTGGGCACTGTTGGTGGTATCAGAAATTCCCGCTGGCAGGAAGGGATGGGAAATTCAGCCCATTGTCTTGGTAGAGAAAGAGGAGGAAGTCTGCTCCCCAAATACGGATGTTAAAAAATCCAACATGTTGTTTTGAAGAAGAACAGTGTAATATATATTCCTTAAACATCACAAAAACAGATTGCATTGTCATATTGCTGTCTGTAGAAATTGCTGGTCACAATAGACTTCTATGTTACTAATATTAAAATAATGCAATTGGCTGCATTGTGCTTTGGGTTGTGATTTGGAACGATGCATTGTAAATGAAGTTTCTATTGGGTTGTTAGAAAAAAATTGATAGTGACATCATGGATAGGAATTTACGGCCTCACTTATCCCAAAACTATAAATTCCCACCCAAAGTTGACAATCTTTTCCATTGTCCACTCCTCATCAGCTCCGATTCCTATGACGAGCAGAACGATATAATTCCAGCCTATGGTCTGGACATTCCAGACCCGGGTATGATGAGCTAGAAATCTCTTGGATGTTAAATCTGTCTCAGTAAAATGAGTACTAAATTGTGAAATCTTCATTCTGGGCTGAGGGTAGGAGTAGGGATGGTAGCGGGTGCATACTGAAGTCAGGCTTACCGTCCCAGTCCCAGAAATGATCATAGGGTATGTTGGGTTTCGTGGCCTGCCTTAGTTCTCTTGGACTTTGTCTCAGTTGTGCTGTTAAATATTAGGTATCCTAGGCCTCATCCTTCAATGTGCCTCATTCCCACCCACTGCCCATGCTCCATCCTTGCCAACCCAAATTCTTCCACCCATCCTCAGTGTCCCCTCAAATTCTGCATGCCAACCCATGCCCCACTCATTCCTTCGGCCTCTTATTGTGACTGTGCCAATTTAGAGCTGACTCATGTCAACCCCTGTCCTCCCACCCACATGTTCTGTGCCAACTCACGCGGTATCCATCATGGGCAAATCTCAGGAGATATGCTGAGCTCAGAGTCTATTAACACACTTCACTATATTAAAAAATACCACTTCATTTGTAAAAGCCCTTTCAAAACATATAAATATCTTCAAATATGTAATCCATTATTAAAACAAACATGTGTATTCATAGTCCCCAATAAGTTCCTTAATATTCTCTTAAAGTTGCCAGTCAAACTGAGAATTGATAGGCCCACACTGTGACAACAATTGGCTATATCAGAAATAATGCTACAATGATAGCACTTAGATTTTAACAAACATTGAAACTGGAAGTCTTTGAACTTACATACAGGTAGGATTTTTTTTCAAATTCAAAGGCAGGCAGTTTAAATAACTTGATAGATTGACAGTTTCACAGCCTATGTGTGGCCTTTATGAGCATTTATTTCTGCTCTAAAAAAAACTCAAACACTGCAGAACAAAGCCTTCACTCTAGCCAAAATGGTGTCCACTGGAACTCAGTAATAAATTCAAATGGCCTCTCTGAATCTGGGTGTTCTCCATGTTTTCTCCCCTTTAGTAAAAACTGGAGGCAAGATCATCCCAGCTCACTCCGCTGTTGCAAGATATCAGTGGGGGGGCCTTTAGCGGGACTCACGGTAAATGTCCGACCAATCGCGAGTCTCCCAGGCCCTATTTTTTTCATGTAATCAGCCTTGCACCAGAAATCAGCATGGGGCTGATTGGCATATTGTTATTTCAATTTCAATATGATTATTTTTCAATAGGTCCAATGGTTATCTTCCTGAGACACCTCATATGTCCACTGGGAGTGGTTCCCACTGGTGACGTTTACAACTGCTCCCCACTGATGGAGAACAGCCATGCTCATTCCCCCGCCCTGTGTGAACAGAGGCCATTGAGGCACCACCTCAAAGGCGTAAGGAAAGGGGAGCGAGCACATAAAAAAGATGCCACCATGCATATCAAATAATTTTAAACTTATTATGCATTTTTATTTTGTATTTAAAATCAAAACATAATAAAAACGTGTTATTTAATTATTTTACATTTTAAACATAAAACGAAAACAAAACGAAGCAATACGTAAAAAGTATGAAGCAACTACAACAGCCTCTTTCGTCTATGCTTCATTCTAGCAAAGTTATCTATTACTTTATTACAATCTACCACGGTAGCCATCTACCTCAGTAACCAAAGCTAACCCAGGCAATCTATCTTTGCCCATTGTAGAACGAAGGTTGAACTTCATGCCCTTGAGCCGGCTGAAGGATCGTTTCACAACTGCACTAGTTATTGATAAGGTCAGAAAAATGTGGTGCAATGTGAACAGGTTAGAATAAATGGAACACATGTCATTAGCGATCATGAATTTTAGTACATTGTTGATGTCAGTTTCTCGACACTTGAATTTGCTTTACTGCTAGTGCTCATTATTTCTGTGTACATGTCTTTGAATGAAAGAAACTCTTGTATGATTTCAGTTTGACTGTCGATGACGTCTGAGTACGTGTCTGCCAAAAATTCTGATTTGTTCACATTATCTGCGTTGTCCAAATGCTTTGGATCTAAACCACTAAATTTGGAAATCACATTTTTAAAATGCTCAAATCTTTTACTTTTGCTATTTATAACAGAATCTAAGGACACAAAGTATGATTCAACTATGAATTTTTTTCGGGCATCAAATATTCTTTATTTTAGTACTGCAATTTCTTCATGGAATCTTTTTCTTTTACGTTCTCTGTGCTTCTTGTATTCCGTATTAATATTACGTTTCTGTGCCAACTCAGTTGCTTCATTCTCAATCTGTTTGAATTGAAATTCATACTCATTTTGCATGTTTTTCATATCTTTTTCAAAAAGCTGAATCAAATGAGAAGCTGTTACCAGATCTAGATTACTTTTCAGTAAATATATGGATAAATTGAAAGCCTTGTCTAACACTTTACTCCAGGATATAAGAAAAACTAATAATTCGTAAGTACTGAGTGCTCCCAGTATATCCTTTGCCTCAGCAAGCTGTTTAAGAGTACAGTTTTTTTTAATCTCACCAACGGTCAGGAGGGGGAGTTCAGAAATTGGGAGGGGGAGACCAGCAAAGGGGAACCAGTGTACATGCACCGATCTCTCGACTGACAGATCAGCATCTAAGCAGCAGCCCACTCAGCACGCTGATTCCAGCCTCTCCAGCTGATTCCAGCTCCGCCCTCTACTTTCTGGAATGAATCCCCCTCAGGCACTCTGTGGGGCACAGAGTGTTGGTAAAAGCAGGCGGGAAAACCTTCTGTTTTCTCACCCATTGGCCAGTTAGCTCCTTTCTGAGAAAATCCCAGCTGGGATTTTTGGAAAGCAGATGTTGGATTTCTGGATACTGATTCTCAGTACCATTTAAGATAGTCATGCAGCCTCCATAACTTAGAGCAAATCATAACCTCTGAGGCAGATTTTGCTCATCTGACCCTGGGTTGACTTTCAAACTTATGTTTCATACAACACAAATATCTTCCAAATCCACACGAACCTCTCCTTCCATTGTGATATCCCCATGTCAATGGCAAATCATTTTTACACAACTGACAAAACATTTATCCAAATATTTGCCAGTCTGGACTTTGTTTCTCTAAAATAATACAGTGAGATGGCCTTCCTCCATCCTTCATAAACTTCAAATTATTCCAAACACCAAAATACGCATGCCTTGCATTACATTCTGGTGCCCCTTTCATAGAATCCCTACAGTGCTGGAGGAACCCTTTCAGCCCATTGAGTCTGCACCAATTTTCCAACAGAGAATCTTACCTAGTCCCTATCCATGTCACCCCATTTATTTAACACGCTAATCCCACCTATACATCTTGGAACACTCCGGGATAATTTAGCATTGCTAATCTACCTAGCCTGCATATCTTTGGACTGTGGAGGAAACCAGAGCATCCAGTGGAAACCCACACAGACACAGAGAGAACATGCAAATTCCACATAGACAGTCACCTGAATTAAACCCTGGTCCCCGGTGCTGTGAGGCAGCAGTACTAACCACTATGACATTGTGCCTCCCATTTTCCTTGCAGAAATGTCATAGTCCTTGCTCACCCAGATGCAATGATTTTATATATTTCAATTCCTCCAAGGCCTCAGTCCAGTTTCTCTTGGCAATCTACTTTCTGCCTTTCCCTTGACATCCATATTTATCAATCCCAGTTGGTGCAAGTGAAATGCTGTTGATTTGGTTTGACTTATGTATTGGGATACAGTGAAAAATATTGTTTCTTGCATGCTATACTGACAAAAGATACCATTAATAGAGTACATAGGGAAGAAAGGAGAGAGTGCAAAATATAGCATTACAATCACAGATAAGGTATAGAGAAAGATCAGTTTATTATAAGGTAGTTCCATTCAAATGTCTGATGGCAGCAGAAAATAAACTGTTCTTGAGTCGGTTGGTATGTTATCTCAGCAGCTTGCATCTTTTTTCCCGATGGAATAAGGTGGAAGAGAGTATGCCCGAGGTGCATGGGGTCCTTGATTACGTTAGCTGCTTTTTCAAGGCAGTGGGAAGACGAGATAGAGTCAATGGATGGGAAGCTAGTTTGCGTGATGGACTGGGTTACATTCACAATGTTTTGTAGTTTCTTGTGGTCTTGGTCAAAGCAGGAACCATACCAAGTTGTGATACATCCAGAAAAGATGTTTTCCGTTGTGAATCTGTGAAAAATGGTGAGAGTCGTAGTGAACATGCCAAATTTCCTTAGCTTCCTGAGAAAGTGGAAGCATTTTTGGACTTTCTTAACTATAGCATCAGCATGGAGGGACCAGAACTAGGTTGTTAGTGACCTGGACACCCAGAAACCTGATACTCTCAACCATTTCAACTTCACCACTATTGATGTAGACAGGAACATTTTCTCCACTGTACTTCCTGAAGTTGTTGATTGTCTCCTTTGTTTTATTGACATTCTGGAAGAGATTATTGCTGTTGCACTGCTTCACCTGATACTCCATCTCTTTTTTGTATTCCGCCTCATCATTATTTGAGATCCGACCCATTACAGTAATGTCATCCAGAAACTTGAAAATCAAATTGGAGCAGAATTTGGTCATGCAGTAATGGGTGTGTAAGGTATATAGTAAGGGGCTGAGTACACAGCCTTGTGAATACTGCTGTTGAGGATAATGATAGAGGATGTGTCATTACCTATTTTTACTGAACAGTTTCTTTCCTGCTGCCATCAGACATTTGAATGGAACTACTTTATACTAAGCTGAACTTTCTCTATACCCTAACTGTGATTGTAATGCTATATTTTGCACTCTCTTTTCTGCCCTATGTACTCTATTAATGATATCTTTTGTCTTAGCATGCAAGAAACAATATTTTTCACTGTATCCCAATACATGTGACAAGAGTAAGTCAAATCAAAGCAAAAGGATCTCACTTGCACCAACTGGGACTGATAAATATGGATGTCAAGGGAAAGGCAGGGTTAAGAAATCCAGGGTCCTCAGAAATGCCATGTGTAATTAATGTGAGGAGCGAGCAAGATGTATGAATTTGATGGGGCAATGCATTGTGATTGTTAACCAAACTAGACCAATGGGAATTTGAGAAAGCCAGAGGTTGCAAATCATAGAATTGTAGGATCCTACAGTACAGAAGGAAACCATTCGGCCCATCGAGTCTGCATTGGCCACAGTCCCATCCAGGCCCTATTTGTACATCCCCACATATTTACTCTGCTAATCCCCCTGACAGTAGAGTCAATTTGCCAATGGCTAATCGACCTAACCTACACATCTTTGGACTGGGGAAGGAAACCGGAGCACCTGGAGGAAACCCATGCAGACACAGGAAGAATGTGCAAATCCCACACAGACAATAACCTGAGGCCGGAATTGAACCTAGGTCCCTGGAGCTGTGAGGAAGCAAGGTAAATGATTGTACCACTGTGTCATCCCAATTGCTGGCATGTTGTGCAAATATAAATGAGAATAAGTGCAAGAGAAATGTGAGAACGTGAAAGGCTATCCTTGTCCCTCTACACTATGTTTTCAAGTGGCAGAAGCAGCTCACCATCTTATGTTCCTCTGATATCCTCAGCATTGTGTGTGGCTTAAAATCTCTGCTGGCAGAGGAAACTGCCGTGGAGAGGGGTGGGGTGAGATGGGATGGGGTGGGAGGGGGCACTATTTGCTGGACTGGGCAATCCTATCGGTGAGAAGGCCCCCCTCCCCCCAGCCAAGATGGGTTGCCTGCATCGGGGTATCAGGGATTTCCCCCCCCCGCCCCGACATGCCCCCCAGCATTACCTTCTTCACAATCCACCCCTGCATGACCCCCCCGCACATAGCCCTCCACCCCCCTTCATGGCATCTTGTATGATAGACCCCTGCATGACCACCCCCACACCCCTGCCCCTTGCATAACCCCCATCAAGGCACCCACCCAGACCTCATGCCCTGGTACTATTCTTGGCACAGTGGGGTGCCTTGTTGCCACTGCCAAGATACCTGGTGGCCATTGCCAGGGTGTCCGGTGGGCAACGTCAGAGTGTCTGATGGGTGCTGTCCAGCCAATGGCCCCAACCACCTGAGCACTCAATGGCCTCCAAGCCCCCCAGTGTGATCACTGTGCCAGGTCTGCACTAATAGAGACCAGCAGTGATTTTCATCACTATGGTGCTGTGCCAAAGGCCAGAAGATTCTGTGTGCTGTGTTCCCAATGGCTATGCATATTTAAATGCTACTCTACATGTGCTGATTGGCTTTGTGCCCTTTCTGGCCATGAAGAAATGTGTGCCATTGAAGAGGGGCTGGGAATGTAGGCCCCAGTTGGATTGTTAGCATTGCATGCTTGTTTTCTGACTTACCATGCTGTTCGTTGGGCTTGGCAAGCTGGCAAAATCACACCCAAAATGATGCCTTCCTTGTCCTCCAGTGTTGCTGCCTGACCTGGTGGTTTTCTCCAGCATGTTTTTTTCTGTCATTGCAAAGGACAATGCTCCACAAATAGCAATTAAATAATAACGAGATAATCCACTTTTGTAATGTCGCTTGAGGGACATATATTGACCAGGGCTCAAGAGATAACTTGCCTATTCTTCTATGAAATAGTTCCAATGAATCCCAATGACATTTCATTTCCATCTCTCTCAACTCCACTATTTTAAGGGACACCATGAAGATCAGGCTTTCAAGATGTTAAGGGAATGTGGACGTGCACAAATATAAGTTCAATATGACAAGGTGGCCCCATTTTTCAGCAATGAGTCCTTGAGGGTGGTGCTACAGATGGTAACAATCCAGTGGAAGATTCTGTTTCTCCACAGAAGGGAGCAAAATTCCTGCCTCTGAAAACAAGAGGTTGTGTTTGGAACTGTCAGGAGGAGTGTGTTGTCTCATTCCTGGACATAAAGGCCAGAATTTTACCGTCCCACTTGCCACGGGAATTAGAGCAGGAGAGAAGCACAAAATGGAAAATTCTGTTGACTTTGGGCTGGATTTTACGGCTTGTGATGAGTGAGGCCGTAAAACCCCGCTTAGTATCTCAAAAGTTTCAATTATTTACATTGGGCCGAATAAGTGAGTGGCATGATTTATGTCATGTCAACATGAGTTTAATAGGCCAAAATGTCCTTCTGTGCTGTAATGACTCTATGACTCTTGTCACAATCAGGATGGGAGGAGTGCACTATCTGTCCATTGTTCTATGATTCCATGGACCACAACAAAACATAACATAAAAATAGAGGCAGGAATAGACCACCAGGCTCTTTAAACCTGCCCTGCTATTCAATGTGATCATGGCTGATCTATACTGTCCTCAGCTCTTTTTCTGAGACATTTACCCATTCCTCTATTTCTTAATCTATCAAATATTTATCCACCTCCACTTTCAATCCTTCTAATGATCCAACATCCAATCCCTTTGGGGAAGAGAATTCCAAACATTTATCACCCACTGTGAAAAGAAATTTCTACGCAGCTCAGTTTTAAATGATTGTCCCTTTATCTTGTAGCTATGTCCCCTTGTGCTAGATTCTCCCGCTAGCGAAAACATCTCACCATCTACCCTGTCAAGCTCCCTCAGGATCTTACAAATTTGAATGAGGTCACTCTTCAAAAATCCAAGAAATAAACACCCAGACTATTTAGTCTCTTTTGATGGAACATCCCTCTCAGGAATTAGCCTGCTGAATCTCTTTTTGACTGCCTCCGATGATCCTATCTCCTTTTTAAGGTAGCCATGATGTGGAGATGTCAGCATTGGACTGAAGTGAACACAGTAAAAAGTCTCACAAAACCAGGGTAAAGTCTAAAAGGTTTATTTGGAATCACAAGCTTTCGTAGCGTTGTTCCTTCATCAGGTGAGTGATTTCAGTTGAATCTGTTGGACTTTAACCTGCTGTTGTGAGACTTCTTGGCTTTTAATGGAAAGGGACCAAAACTGGATGCCATTTTCCAGGTGAAGTCTCACCAACATCTTGCACAATTGCAACAAAACCTCCCAATTTTTAAACTCCAATCCCATTGCAATAGAGGCCAAAATGCTGTTTGCTTTCTTAATGACTTATTAGAGCTGTTTGCTAGCTTTTTGTGATTCATGCACAAGAACATCTAAATCCCTCTGCACTTCACTCACTCATGGCCTCTCTTCATTTAGATAATAATCTGCCTTTTGATTCCTCCTACTGAAGTGCATGACCACACAGGTATTTAAATGAATTCACTGCCAAGCAATGTGACCAAATAAGTGTTTTAACAATGCATCATAATGACCACTCAATGCCCAGCTTTCACCAATAAGTAGCAATATTATTTATCTATTATAAACCAGACTTGACAAGTAGTAAGATAAACTTATTAACATGCAGTACAGAATATGAATGCATAGTAATCAATCTTCCTAAATAGCCAACTCACACATGCATACATATCAAAAAAAAAGCAACAAAATAAAATAGAGGGCCAGAATTTTACATTGCTCAGACCTGACCCTGAAGCATGCAGCATTGTGCAAAAAGATGTAGGGGCACTCATCTCAGCATTATGGGTTCTGTTTCACCATTTTGAGTCTAAGTGCTGGACGGAGTGTTTCAGATCCAATTTTTAGACCCATTCTGAGGTGCCCCCATATGTACTCTGCACTGCATATACCTATGGCTGGTGGTCCGATTGGCCTCTCCAACTGTGCACGCACTGAAAAAAAAAGATAGAATACTGCTCTCCTGCCATATCTCTCCAGAGCTGGATAATGCCTCTGCCTGACCCCCACAGACATTGTCCCCTTATTCCCCCAAACCCCCCTGCCACCCAGACCAATCATGGACCCCTCCTTTCATCCACCCTACAGATCACAGGTAAAGTGTAGCAGACCCCCCCCCCCCACCCCCCACTGATTACAGGCAGAGTGGCAACAGACTTCTGTTTCACCCCTTGACTGATCGCAGACAGAGTCTTACTCCATCTTACCCCTCCCCCTCCCCCCATCGATCTCAAGCAGAGAGCTGTTAGACACTCGGCATTTACCTCCTCACTAACCCTCACTGGTGGAGCGCCAGAATGGGATATAAATGGAGCATGTCTGTTTCGTACCGATTCCAGATGGGTGAACGCGATGGTGAAGAGGGAAGTGCTGGTAAAGTTGGGCATGCAGTCTGTTAGTCAATTTAAATGCATGCAAATGTATTTAAATAGCCAACGCAACCATTTCAGGTGTGGTCCTGATCGCGGCCATTTTCGCGCCTTGATAAAAGGGGAACTGGTGAGGAAGTGGGCACAAATTGAACTACCTGCCTCATGCCTAACTTTACCAAGTTTTCATACCTGAAAACAGGCAAGAAGCAATGATAAAATCGGACCCTATGATGCACTTGCGCAATATTTGGCAGACTCGCTTCTGTTTCTTGTACACGCCTGCCACAATCAAGCAGGCAACTTAACCGATAGAGACCAATTGACCGAAATTTTACATTGCTTGCCTGCCTTTACAATCGCTCCTCAGGTTAATTGTTCAGGTGGCCTTTAAGTTTTAACTGCATCCTTAACACATGATTGGATGAAATGTCAGGGCTGGAATAAACTTTTAAAATGTGCCTGGTGACTGATGGTTGTGCTTTAATGTGCTGTTTCAACACTCTTTGCGTAGTTTTACAGCTGCAATTTACTTCACAGGTCTGCAACTCCCCGAGAATGCTCTGCAGCTACTGTGCCACTAAGACAGCACCTTGGAAACATCAGCCCACACCTTCCCCTTTTACAGTACTTCCCGTCTTCCTCCCGCCCTGGGAGCACGGAGCCTTTTACAGCGCACATTTCATGTTGGTTAAAAATTAATTGGCCAGTCAGCGTGAAGTCACATACGAGGGCTGATCACAGCCGGAAGTTTCACAGCCACTTCCAGGCCTGCTGAATGTACCTGCCTAACAAGTTGAAAAAGTCAGGCTGAGGAATTCTGCCAAAAGGTTGAAAGCTAATTAGTCGGGAAGAGGATCGACAGTGAAATCTTTGATACATCTCCAGCTTAAATAAATAAACTTTAACTTTAAACTTTAACATAAATAGTCACCTTTACCTCGACAGCAACAAGACAAGGGGCAATGAGAGTTTAAATTATAAGTGTAAAGTTTTTTAATTTATTACTATCACCAGTAGGCTTACACTGATGCTGCAAAGAAATAACTGCGAAAATTCCCTAGTCGCCACAGTCCGGCATCCATTCAGTACGCTAAGGGAGAATTTAGCATGGCCAATTCACCTAACTAGGACATCTTTCAGACTGTGGGAGGAAACTGGAGCATCCAGACATGGGGAGAACATGCACATTTCACACAGTGATCCAAGCTGGGAATTGAATCTGGCACCCTGGAGCTGTGAGGCAGTAGTGCTAAGCATTGTGTCATTGTGCCACCCAGAAGGAGCTGGATCACGACATGCCTGGCCATTGGAAGTGGAGAGCTAAGTATCTTCAGCAACATACTGACAGTATTAAATATTACATAGTCACATGGCATGTAACACTGAATTAAATTGATTTGATGTCAGCAGGCAATAAACATGTTAACCTGCTCAGTGATGATTTAGATTTCTCTCCCCATGTCAGTTCTAATCCTGTCTTTCAGCTGCCAGAGGTCCTGTGGGCCTACTTCACAAGGTTATGCTGGAGGAGAATGGAGACTTCTCAGAAAGGGTCACTCAGCCTGAGGATGCGTCATCACAGATTTATTCAAACAAGCTCAGATACGCATACCTCACTGGGGCTACTGAGCTAAGTTTCTGCACATGTTGAACCATAGCTGAGCAGGACCAGGTGGTGGAGACAAGGACAGCAGCTGAGAGGCTTTGACAGTGAGCTCAAAACGCTCCAGGCTCCACTCAGCTGGATACAGATACCAAGAGGAAGTAGCAACAGAAAATGTGTGAGGTTTTGTCAGCCTTTCCAGAAGCGTTGTGCTTGATGGAGAGTGATTGAAGGAGCCTGTCAACACTGTGCGTGCCACTTTGATATCCATTTCCATGAAGGAGTGTCCCACCTGCATGAAGAATGAATCGCACAGTCAGTTGAGTGCATGCTGAATCTCAGAAATATCTTCAAACTCAATCTGGCAATGCACGAGAATGCTATTTAGTACCACTGCGGTAAAGTGCGAATGGTATAGGTGGGTCATGAATGGTGTTTAGGACCATTAACCATATGACATAGAAGCAGAATTGGGCCATTCGGCCCATTGAATCTGCTCCACCATCAATCATGGCTGATAAGTTTCTCAACCTCATTCTCCTGATTTCCTCCGTAACCTTTGATCCCCTTACCAACCAGGAACCTATCTACCTCTGCCTTGAAAATACTCAAAGATCTGGCCTCCACAGTCTTCCATGGCAATTAATTCCATAGTTTTATCACCCTCTGGCTGAAGAAATTCCTCCTCTCCTTGATTCTTAAAGGTTGTCCCTTTATTCTGAGGCTTTGCCCTCAGATGTTAGTCTCTCTTACTAAAGGAAACATCTTCCCACATCCACTCTATCCAATCCTTTCAGTATTCAGTATGTTTCAATGATCCCCCTCTCTCCCACCCCATCCTTCTGAAATCTATGGAGTACAGACCCAGAGCCTTCAAACACTCCTCATGTATCAAGCATTTCATTCCCAGGAACATTCTCATGAATCCCCTACAAACCCTCTCCAAGGCCACCACATTCTTCCTTAGACACAAGGCCCCCAGAATACTCACAACATTCCAAATGTTGTCTCACTAGAGTCTTATAAAACCTCAGATCAGGAAGATCATATCAGAAAATTAAGATATATTATGCAATTCATCAAGACCCCAAATTTTGCATTCGGCTCTGGCAT
Organism: Sphyrna mokarran; assembly: GCA_024679065.1. Classification (NCBI taxonomy): domain Eukaryota; kingdom Metazoa; phylum Chordata; class Chondrichthyes; order Carcharhiniformes; family Carcharhinidae; genus Sphyrna; species Sphyrna mokarran. The sequence continues at coordinate 44,316,383 of JAGIQG010000015.1, forward strand.
TAGGATGAGCATAAGATGCTTTACCTCAGATATGATACAACTGACCCACTAAGAAGCTTTTATCAAAACAAACTTTATTTACAAACACAATTTGAATTTAACAAAATGACTTAACATAACTTTACCAATTAAAATATTTAAATATAACAAAATATTGATCCAATTTAAGCAATATCCCCATAGACAGCCTTCTTCAGAATTAGTTTGCACCATTATAGGGTGTCAGGGAGGAGTATTACCTTCGGTAGGGAAACATGTCACGTCCTTTTGGGGCAGTTTGTCCATCCATTGTGCCCACCTGGCACTCCGCTCTCACCTGTGGTTCCTCATAGCTGTTTGCATGTGACAATGGCCACACTCCAGGCAATGGCCTCGACAGTTAGCTAAACCAGATGAGGGTAGCTGATGAGTCTCAATCCTTGGTGAGATAAGGAGATGTTTATCTCAACATATGAGGACAGAGTATAGTGGATTGAGCAGATGAGACCAACAGAAGGTCTAACGGTCAAGAAGGCGGTCTCTGCAAGCATCGTGGAATGCGAAGAGCAGGACAAGACACAGAAGATGTCCTGGTCATCCACTGCGCCAAGTCCCATCTCCAGCCATCTTGACTCTAGTCTTGCCACTGGATCTAGATGGGAATTGGGAAGAGAGATTGAGGCTGACGCTGCGCAATTCTCCCTCACTTTATTCCAAATCAAGCGCTAGTTTTGACACCATCACCATCATCAGTGTCCTGTTCAACTCTTGAAGTCCTGTGGCAATGGGTGAGTGATGAAGCAGCAGGTGTGGATACACTGGCAGCTCACGTCTAATGGTTGTTTTCCGCTAACCGATGCAGCAGTGAAACTCAGCATCTACCTGGGCGATGAGCAGTCTGCTTCGGGAACTCATTGCTCACCTCTGTACAATGAGGAACGGGCTAAAAAAGGTGCCCTAAACATTGCCTGCTTCACTACCTCCTGGTCAGTTCACTGCAGCTGGCAGAGATCCCATCTTGCAGTTGAACAAACAAAACAAAACACAAGGCGACACCGCTCACCATTGGCACTTGGAACGTGCGCGCACTTTTGGGCAACCCTACAGCAAACAGATGAGAGAGAAGAACAGCCTTAGTTGCTTGAGACCTTGCAAGACACAACATTAACATTGCAGGCCTGAGTGAAACTTGACTTGCCAACATAGGTCAGTTGACTGAAACTGGAAGCGGGTACACTTTTATCTAGAGCAGTCGTGGCAGCAATGAGAGTCGTGATGCTGGAGTTGGATTCGCCGTCAGAAGTCATCTTGTTTGGAAACTTGATAGTCTACCCAAGGGTGTGAAGGAACGGCTTATGGCATTACAGCTTCTGCTACAGAAGAGAAGTGCCAACCTGGACAAGATGAAAGACCAGTTTGACAAAGAACTAGATGCCCTTCTGTCAGCAGTGAGCAGTAACGACAAGCTGATCTTGCTTGGCAATTTCAATGCAAGATAGGGTGTGACTCTGCAATCTGGCAGGGAGTCATTGGGAGGCATGAAGTGGGCAAGTGTAACAGTAACGGCCAACTCTTAATGAAGACCTGTGCAGCACACAACCTCCTCATCACCAACACAACCTTCTGTCTGCTTACCCATAACAAGACTTCCTGGACGCACGCCCGCTCTAAGCATTGGCATCTTATCAACTATGTCATTGTCAGGAGAAAAGACAGGCAGGATGTCAGAGTAACCAAAGCCATGTGTGGTGCTGACTGCTGGACAGATCATAGATTCATAGTTTCCAAAATGAAGCTCCGTGTCAGACCAAGAGGCAAGTACAAGGAAACAAGGTCATGAAAAGAATCAATGCGGCCAAGCTAAAGAACTCCAGCACAGCTTCAGCAAATCAAACTTGCTGACCTACACCTCGCAGGCAGTGCTGAGGAATACTGGGAACACTTCAGGAATGCTATCCATACATCTGCACTGAAGATGCTCAGGCCCTCCACCCGCAAGCAGCATGACTGGTTTGATGAGAATGATGAGGAGATACAGGCTCTACTTGTTGAAAAGCACTGTCTTCATCGGGCCTGTCAGAACAACCCATCTTCAGCTGCCAAGAAAAATGCTTTTACCAGTGCTTGCAGGATAGTCTAAAATAAACTGCGTAAAATGCAGGATGCCTAGCTGAGCGCCAAGACAGATGAAATACAGGGATATGTTGGCAGAAATGGCTTGAAACTGTTCTATGAAACCCTCAACACTCTCTGCGGACCTCAATCTCTTGGGAGATCCCCCCTCCTAAGGACAGATGGTACAATTCTCATTACAGAGAGGGCTCAGATCCTGCAGAGATGGGCTGAACACTTTGAAGCCATCCTCAACTGACCGTTATCTGTTAACAATGAGGCAATAGACAGGATTCCACAGGTTGATATCAATAACGCCATGGATGACCCACCAGTAGCAGCCGAAGTCACGAAAGCTGTCAGCCAGCTATCCAATGGCAAAACCCCAGGGGCAGATGCCCTATCCTCAGAGATCTATAAAGCTGCTAGTCTTGCACTTAATGAGAAGCTCACTGAGTTGTTCCAATTCTTTTGGACGCAAAGATCCATTCCTCAGGAACTTAAAGATGCTTCCATCGTACACTTCTACAAGAGAAACGGGAATTGGCAATTATATGATAACCACCGAGGAATCTCACTGCTCTCTATCATAGGAAAAAAAACCTTGCAAGTGTCCTGATAAATCGTCTGGTCACTCATTTGGAGCTGGGCCTGATTCCAGAGTCAGAGTATGGCTTCCACAAAGGTCATGGGACTATTGGCATGATTTTTGCTGTGCGCCAACTTCAGGAGAAGTGTCAGGAGCAGAATCGCGAGCTCTACATAATCTTTGTTGACTTCACGAAAGTCTTTGATACCGTAATCCAACAAACGGGAATCAATGTCAAAGTTCGGCTGCCCCCCTAAATTCATTCAGATGGTACACCAGTTCCATGATGGCATGATGGCCAGAGTACTGGATGGTGGAGAATTCTCTGAGGCATTCCCAGTCACCAATGCCGTCAAACAGGGCTGTGTACTCGCACCTACACTGTTCAGCATGATGTTTACTGTCATGCTGAATGATGCCTTCCAGGACAGTGTTGCTGGAAACTGCCTCAAGTACAGAGTGGATGGGAAGCTCTTCAACCTGAGGAGACTTCAAACTATTACCAAAGTGAAAGAGACTATTCTGAAAGATTTCCTCTTTGCCGTATACTGGCTCAGAGCCAGAGATGCAAGTCAGTATGAAGAAATTTTCCATCGCTTGTGACAATTTTGGACTCACCACCGACATTAAAAAGACTGAAGTCATGCACCAGCCTGTTGCTCATGCACTGTACATAGAACCCATAATCACAATCAAAGGGCAGAAACAACAGGCAGTGGACCAGTTCACCTATCTTGGCAGGATCTTCTCCAAAGCAGTAACTATTGATAAAGAAGTTCACTGCAGAATAACAAAGGCAAGTTCTGCTTTTGGTAGACTGTGCTCCACTGTTTAGGAACGTCGAGGAATCAGCCCAGCAACAAAACCGAAGGTCTGCAGCACTGCAGTAGTCACTATCGAAGGCATGCAAGACAGCTCAATCATTTCCACATGTCTTCGCAGAATATTATGCATCCGATGGCAAGACAAAGTACCAGACGCTGAAGTTCTCTCCAGAACAAGTTCTACCATCAGTCCACACACTGCTGATGAGTGTGCAGAGCTGGGGCAGGTCATGTCTTCCGTATGTCAGACAAGCATCTACGCAAGCAGCTCCTTTTTGGGGAACTCTGATGGAAGACACTCACATGGAGGGCAGAAGAAACATATCAAAGACACACTCAAGGCCTCCTCGAAGTTGCTTGACATTGACACGACCACCTGGGAAACACTGGCACAAAACCGCCCTACCTGGGGTTGCCACACCCACAAAGGCTGTCAAGCTTATGTAGCAAGATGTATTGCTGAAAAACAACGTAAGCATGAGCTGCGCAAGTTCAGAGCCACCAGCACAGCAACTACAGTGTCTACCCAAGTCTGTCCAATATGTGCCAGGACATTCCGTGCCCAGATTGGCCTGATCAGTTATCTTCAAACACACTGCAACCAGCCTCAAAATGACTAATGGTGTCGAGGTTCTCATCATGACGATGGACGAAAAACAAGTATGCTCACATGGTGTTTAATTTCCAGCCTTTTAATACGTCTGAAGACAGAGATCAAGACACCATTTTCCAGAGAAGAATATATCCTCAAAATTGCACAACTTCAGAGAAAGGAAAACTAGCCTCTGGTAGTTTCCAGTCTCCAGACTTCAGATAAGGGAAAAGAGAGGTACTGCTCTCTCTCTTTCTCTCAACTCAAAAGTAGCATCTAAACTTGAATATTCTGTGTAAACCGAACTCCATCCAATCACCTGATCTTACCTGACAATCAACCTAATTAAACCCTATTCTGAAAAATTCCAAAACGACACTAAAAAGAACAGAACAGCATTAATCCATATTAAAACAAGCATTCTAGGAATTACAAACAACTATGCTAATGCAGTAACAATACATGATACCGGTTATAGACCGATTGACACCAATAATATAAAAGACCTGCCAAACAGATCCTGTACATGAAACATGACAAATACATTTCTTAAAGGCACAGCATCTTCACAGAGAGAAGATGGTGAAAAGGCCCAGGGAATTGACAACTCTGCTCAAAATATTTACAATTTTGATCGACTCGCTTCATCCTCCTGTGTCATCAGAAGTCCAACAGTCTGCTTCCTATTGTGATAGTTGAGTTTGTCCCTATACAAGTAGAGATGGGACAGTCTTTTCTGATGCTTTCCTGGCATTAAATGTAACTCCACACAACATCCTTGTGAGAAAGGTTTTGGCTCATGGAATAAAAGGGAAACGAGCAACATGGGGGACACAAAATTAGCTGAATAAAAGGAAGCAAAGGATAACAGTCAATGGATATTGTTCAAGCTGAGGGAAGGTCTGTACTAGTGTTCCCCTGCGGTCAGCATTGGGATCCTGATATGTATTAATGATTCAGATCCAGATGTGCTGGAGACAATTTCAAAGTTTGCAAATTATACAAAACTTGGAAGCATTATGAACTGTGAGGAGGGCAGCGTGGAATTTCAAAAGCACATAGACACGTTGATGGAGTGTCAGGTAGGTGACAGATGAAGTTTAATGTAGAGAAGTGTGAGGTGATGTGTTTTGATAGGAAGAACATGGACAGACAACATAAAGTAAGGTGTAAAATTCTTAACGGGTGCAGGAGCAGGGGGCCTGGTTGTATACATGTGCACATCATTGAAAATAGCAGGATAGGTGGAGAGAGCAGTTAATAAAGCATGTTGTATTCTGAGATTTATCAATAGGGACATAAAATGCAAGAGCAAGGAAGTTATGCTGAACCTACACAAAATATTAGTTCAGCCTCAACTGGAATATTGTGTACAGTTCTGGGTGTCACACTATGGAAAGGATGTGAACACTTTGGAGATAGTATAGAAGAGGTTTACAAGACTGTTTCTATTGATGAGAAATTTCAGTTATGGGGATAGATTGAAGAGTTTGGGTAGTTCTCCTTGGAGAGAAGAAGGCTAAGACGAGATTTGATAGAGATGTTGAAGCTTATGAGAGGGCTGAACAGAGGAAATAGGGAGGAACTGTTCCCACTCATGAAAGGAGCAAAAGTACGAGATTTAAAGTACTTTGTAAGAGAAGCAAATGTGATGTGAGAATCTTTTTTTTCACGCAGGTGGTTTGGTTCTGGAATGCTCTGCCTGTAAATGTGGTGGAGGCCAGTTCAATTGAGGTAATGAAGAGGACACCAGTTGATTATTTGAACAGAAACAATGTGCAGGGGTATGGAGAAAAAGGCAGATGAATGGTCCTTGTGTTAGTGAATGTTTAGAGACACAATGGGCGAAATGGCCTCCTGCAGCATTACAATTCTGTGATTCTGTGACAGGGCTTTCTGGCTGGAGAGCCAATGACAGACCTGGGCTGCCTGTTTTCAGGAAGGCTCATTGAATCACTTGCTAATTAAGCAGCAGCAAGGCCACAGGCAAACCTTTCTTGGAATCCCCAGGGGCCGTAATAACAGCAAAGGAGAGCTACTGGGTTCTGCACTCAGCAAAGCCATTGAGGAGACCATGACTGTTGCTGAAAGGACAATCCAACCAGACCTCCAGCATCGTGGAGGATCAAGCTGCATATTTTGGAGTTGAGGGGGTTTGAGGCATTTCCTGGGGTTGCAGGGAGAGCAGAGTAGGGAATGGGTCAGAATCAAGAGCAATGAGTATGTCTCACAGTGCTCCTCCTTCCAATGTGCAGATCCTCAACTGGCTTTTGAACGAGGGAAACATCTTCACTCTCTCCAAGGTGAAAAGCAGTCCACACAAGTTCACCAGCTGTGTACATCACAATGGCAACTGGCCTGCCTGCAACTGGGTTAATCCCAGGAGTGGCAGGATGAGGCTTTTAAATAGTCATTAATTGACTGTTAACTGGCAGGGAGAAGCGGGAAAGTTAGACAGGGGTTTGCCCACAGCTTAATGCTGGCAGAGGCAGTGAGGTGGCAGGGTTCATGTGTGCCACTACCCCATTGAATTAAACAAACTTGCTGCCTCCAATTCTGCCACCGGCAAGAGCAGAAAATTCTGCCCTGTATAAAATTCTAATGATGCCTCAACACTTGAGGTCAATTTTAGTATAACCCAACCATCAGGAACTGATGACTTCAATACAATGTTAACCTTACAACTCCCCTGGTCCTACTTGCCACTGACATCAATGAACATTATTATTGGATGGCTTTTAAAACTGCCATTCCCCATGATCCCATGGGTTTGCTGCCCAGTGAGTTTGATTAAGTTTCCCCTGTAAGACAAGCAGTGTGGTCTCACTGTACATGAACTCTAACAAAAATGTAAATTTATTACGTATTAATTTTAATAGCTTCATTAAATCAGTCCACAGACTTCATAGGGACTTGCTCGCTCCTTGATGCCTTTGTAAATAAATGATTTAAAAACTTACCATGTAGCCTTGGAAAAAATGTATAGTTACTTAAAGTTTATAGTAACCACAGATCTCCAATGCGATTACATGGTGGGTCTGGCAATAACACTGATATCTGCTGACATCTTTATAAAACAAGGCCAAATCAATGACGTCTCAGGAGAGTCAGAATGAGGTCTAGTTCTTCTGACAGTCTGCTAACTTTATGTTTTTTTTTGCAATTCAGTACATTCGTATAAATAGGGCATTTGTGCTGAGGCAACTAAAATCTAATGAAATCAGGATATTTGCATACGCTGTCATAATCCATTCCTGTTTGGCTCATTAAAGTCGAACAGAGATCTGGCCACGATGTTACAGGCTTGCCGTGCTGGTCGATCGGCAAGGTGAGCTGGTAAGATAGCATGCGAGGACAAAATCCGATTCACGCTTGCAAAGTTCCTGATCCTGTTTTGCTGGTGGGATTAGCTTCACACTCTTTCTGGGCACATAGGCAATTTGCATGGGATTGAACATATTTAAATTTTGTTAGTGCATCTAGAATGGCTGTTTACGGATTCCAGCACAACGTCATCCTCGCTGGCTTGATCTCATGTCAGTAGGGATCACTACTGGCCTTCTCTAAAGGTGAACACCAGGTGTGATGGTCACACCTAGGGATCAGAGACCATTGTAGCCCTCAGATGGTTGAGGACATGCCAAGGCAGTGGTCAGTGGGCAGTGCCAGCATGGCAGTGCCCACATAGCACTCTGGAACCACCCACCTGGCACATGGCATTGCCCATTTGGGCACTATAGGTGTGCCAGGATAGTGCCATGCAGGTGTGGTCTAAGTGGGGGTTGGGCATGCAGGGAGTGGGCCATGGTGGGAGGAGTTATGCACAATGATGATGGGGCTTAAGCAGAGGGAGCACTGCAAGAGGAGAGGTTTATGCAAGAGGACTGCACTGCAAAGAAAGATCAAGCAAAGGGATGGCACACAGGTGACCCATGTTGGTGTGGGGGGAGAGCATGATAAGGCGGCGGGGGGAGGCAGTGAGGTCCAATGTCCATTGGGTGATGGAGGCGGAGGTCTGGGAGATCAGGGTGCTTTGTGCAATGGCACCTGAGTGATCTGAAGTTGGCTTTCCTGGTGAGAAACTGACAGATGGTGCAATCTTACTGATCCACTGAGCCAGTGATTTGGTGAATTGAACCTGGAAAAGGCCAAAAAGTTGGTTCACGCCAGATATGAACTGGTCTGGTGCCAAATGCGATCTTCCCAGCCCAGCTTTCCATGCAGAATCAGCTTTGCATATACTGGGTGCAAAATTGATTTTAGTATTGTTATGATTTATGTGTTCCTTCCAGCCCATACCTATTAATTTAATTTGTTGCTGGATGAACTTTAATTTTTAAAGAAATGCAATTAGTAATGGAAATACCAACCAAAGACACTTTGCAAAACTGCAACATCCAAATTTTGTGAATTGACACATAGATTGACCGCTTTCCACAAAATAAAGTACAGGAAAAGCCTGCTTCAATTCTTTGCCCAGAATAATCACCCAATAATTGACGCTAGAACCAGTCTTTTTAAATATTTATTGATGCGCAAATAATCAGCATAGACCAGAATTGATTGCAAAGTTTCAGGGCAGAAAGCATGGGCAATGCTCTCCAACACTCTCATTCAATGATACAGAACTCCCCATCCCCCCCCGACATGTAATAGCTGCTCATATTGATTCATCCTGTGGAGTAACATTTCTAGTTGTCTGGGTAAGGGAATCCTGTTTGGTGAAATTTGTCTTGTCAAAACCCAAGGTGAACATAATCTTTCCAGACTGCACTGTTTGATATCAGGCAATCTTGATGACAGTTCTGCGTGACGTTATGCAATTGGGATACCATATTATCATATTGTCATGGATTCTGTTCGCTTTACTCAGTCGCCTGAGGAAGGATTGCAAAAAAGCTTCTCCTTGTCCCCTAAAATCTGGAGCCAGCTATCCACTACTAAGTTAAACATCCTCGATTAGTGTCATTAATACGAGTCATATCCAGTTCGGCTAACTCAGGAAACATTCCGTAAAATGACTGCACCGACCTCTCCTTATCCTATTACTGACATGCTGCTTCAGGCTGTTGATTAAGGTGGTTTAACTGCACTGAGGCTGAAATCAAATTTGAAATGCTAGTTATTTCTTCTGTATTTTGTGTATGTCATAGATCTGACTTATAGTGGTTTCTCACAAAGGTAATAAATATAATATAAAGTCAAGGATGCACAAAAAATTAATAGCTAGTTATGTCTATAATTAAAAAATAATCACCCAGCTTAATATCACAGAGAATATTGGGAGAAAATTGCAATATGATTCATTTTGCACAAAGCATAACAATTCAGCAATGACTTAGCACAGGCATTTGTCCCATTATTAAATCTGTGGATACCGTGGTCGGAATTCTCCAGCCATTCACACCAGTGAGTTTTTCCATGCCTGCCAGCAGCACAGCCCTGACCACGGGCTTCCCACCAGCATGGGATGATGCCAATGAGGATTCCCATTGATACTGCAAGAACCAGAGAATCCCATCGCTAGCAAACAACCTTTCACCAGCATGAAACATGCGACTGGGAGGCCAGAAAGTTGCATATTTTATTAGGTCCCTTAAACATATTAGCAGGGGATGATGGATGGTTAAGGACTGTTTCATGAAATAGTTTATCAATGACACCTATTCATCGCAAGATTTTTCAGCAGTCCCGTGACCATGAACAAAAGCTTAGCTCTCCTCTTAGTAGCGCTGTTGGAGTACTCTTATAATCCTTGGAGTATAATGATTCAATCAGGCAACACACCACCATCTTCTCAAGCGCAATTAGGATCTGATAAAAAATACTGATCTTACCATGAAAGATTAAATTTAGGAAGTACAAAATTTACCCACACCTCCCAACCCCCCAACTTTGGAACATTAACTCTTCAATAATCTGAGCTGCCCATGTAGATATGGCAGGTGCTGGGAATTAACCCCAAATTTGTAAAGGAGTGACAATGCCCAATTTTGGACTGTCTCCAAGTCTCCCTACTCAGATGCTTACAGAGTATGCAGTGCTGAGACTCGACTTGAATACTTGCCAGGATTCAGTTCTATATGATTACAGTTTCCTCTTTGCTTACAATAACCCCTAGCCTATTTTTTTTATATTTTAAATGGACAAAGCTGTTATACACATATAAACCGCTTCTTCTGTATCCTGAAGGTGCTGATTTTGATCTGAAATGAAATTCACTGAGAGTCAAGTACCTTGCAATATTTTTTGCCCAAGTGACTATTATTCTTGTGAAAATCCTGAAAGTTGGCAGACTGCGTGTCTCCTGGGGGCCTAACAGCTGAGTCTGATCATGTCATCACACACAGTATACACAGCAGGTAATACAAAAATGGGAGCCTGTTTTCCTCCATATATCATATTTAACATCTATTCCACCTATAAAGCTAAATATGTTTCAAGTCTGAATATTGTTTCATTGATCCAATGTATTCTGTGATTTTAATCTTAAAACTTGGGTCTTCCCCAAACCCCCTTCTAATTTAATTCCTTTGCTGATGTGGCAACAAACCTTAACATGATGGACTATTTGTCCCACGAACCATGAGGTCCAGGAGAAAACTTGGACCACCATAGATGGGGGAAAGGATATATATATATTTGTTTTATTCATTTGTGGGATATGGATGTCTCTAGCTGGCCAGCTTTAAACTTATTGTTTAAAGTGTATGTATTAGTCTCACAGATAGGCTTACATTAATATTGCAATGAAGTTACTGTGAAAATCCCTAAGTTGCCATACTCCGGCGTTTGTTCAGGTACACGGAGAGAGAATTTAGCACGGCCAACGCACCTAACTATCATGTCTTTCAGATTGTGAGATGGAACCGAAAAACCCTTTTCAACTGATTTCTGTTGCAGCAGTGACAGCACAGGGAAAGATTGGCGAGTATAGGAGAAGACAGACAAAGAAAGGACACACCCTCTTTTAGTGACAAATTAGCAGACTAATACAATTAAGTTTTTATTTTTTTTATTTGTTTGTGGACCATGGGCATTGCTGGCAGATACAAGGAAGAATAAGCAGAGTCCACACAGTGACCCAAGCTGGGAATTGAACCTGGGCCCCTGGTACTTTGAGGCAACAGTGCTACTGCCCTTACGGTTTGTGTGACAAATAATTGGTTTTCGTGATCATTAGTAAATTCTAAATTGCAGATTTTTTATTAAATTCAAATTCCAATATCTGCCATGGTAGCATTTGAATCTGGGGCCCAGCTGAATTTCTGGATTAATAGTCCACTGATAATACCATGAGGCCATCACCTTCTCTATTAGAGTATACTTTTTCAATTGAACAATTAACAATGGGGTCATCCTTTGCTGTAACTGCTGTGGCCCCAGAATTCTGAATTGTGGGCCTGGACTTTCATCCTCGAGGCAGGTAGAGAGAGTTGGGAAAATGCCTGGATTGAAACATCTACCTCTGGAGCAAGTCCCCGCAATTGCAAAATCCTCTTTGCTTGAGGCCTGTGCGGGCTGGAGTCTATCACTCTAACTCAGTGAAAATCTGGGCTCTGACATCTGTCGCTAGAGGTAAAGTCAGACTTAGCTTACCCATTTCCAGGAAAACTGACAGTCATAAAAATTCAACTAATTTGGCTGTTTGTCATGACAATATTAGAGGAGAGGTGTCATGAGGGGTCTAGGAAACTTGGGAGAAAAGACAAAGGTTGTAAAGTGTGGATCCAGTTTATCCAATCCACAGCGATGCTGCCCATCTAGTTTCTGCACACTGACATTTTAGTGCCTTTTCAGCCGATCTCAATTGCAGCAGCGACAGGTCAGCCCAACACAGGAAAAGATTGGCGAGTACGGGAGAAAATGGACAAAGAGAGACACCCCCTCTTTTGGTGACATATTAGCAGACTAATACAATTAAGTTTTTTTTTATTTGTTTGTGGACTGTGGGTATTGCTGGCTGGGCCAGCATTTATTGGCCACCTTTAATTGACCTTGAAAGGAATGGTTTGCTAGGCCACATCATAAGGCATTTATGAGTCAACCACACATTATTGTGGATGTGGAGTCTCAGGTAGACTCCAGGCTAGGTTACTACAAAATACTTTTAATTCCAGATTTTTATTGATGGGTTCCAAACTTGGGTCGTCAAAGCATCACCCTAATCTCTAAATTACCAATCCAGTGCAAATACCACAATGTTATTGCCTCCCCATATTTTTAAATGTATGAAGTATATAGTAAATGACTAGGTGAAATAATAGTTTAGTGGGTGGGTAAGTAGACAGGTTTGTGGGTGAGTGAATGTACGAATGAGTGAGTGTTATGTATTTTGAAAAGTTACAGGTTTGCTTTAACAGCTGATTTAATGGTGATGTCATTAGATTTTTGCCACAGGTTGTTGTTTGACTTTTAGTTTGTACATTGTGCAGTATAAAGAGCACCTTTTTCAACAAATCCATTGTTAGATTGAATCTAGGTGTGCAAACCACATTGTCATATTACGTTAAAACTCACAACCCTAATATACTTAAGATATTACACAAAACAATTGGCAATGAGTTGGGATATTGTCTCATCAAGAACATTGAGAAAAGACCCAAAGTAGAATTTTAAAAAGTGGTTCCTCACACTTTGAATATTAAAATGCTGGGCAGAATTAACAACAGGATTAAGATGGGAGTGCCAGTGCAGGAAAACAAGTAAGAAAAAACCCTCTGTGTAGTTTTGAAAGAGCATAGGTGAGGATTTTCTGTCAGAGAAGAATAAGATTCCAGCAAGTATCTAGGCCAAAGATATACAGATTAGGTTGATTGGCCATGCCAAATTAACCTTTGATATCCAGGCATGTGTAGGTTAGTGGGATTGGCAGAATAAACATGTGGGATTACAAGGATAGGGCCTGGGTGGGATTATTGCCGGCACAGACTCAATGGGCCAAGTGGCTTCTTTCTATATGTAGGGATTCTATAATTCCATGATTCTATATTTCAAAAGAATGGATGTTTCACTGTATACTGGAGCCATTTGAGAGAAAAAAAGTCAATGGTCTCCAGGATGAAAAGGGGAGTACTGGGGAGAATGTTAAAAATATATTGAGCAGTCTTGAGTCACTTGTGCCTGCAAGAGAAATGGCGGATCAGTTAGGATTCAATGATGAAAATGAAACATGGAGCGTTCAATCTTATTATTAAGATATGCCTGTTTTTGGGCATGAAAACTTGGTAAATTCAGGCGTGAATCGAGTAGTGTGATCCGCGCTGGCTTCTGCGCCCTTCCCCCTTTACCAAGGGCCAAAAATGATCACCCTTGGTAAAGGGGGAATGGGCATGATGTCAATTTAAATGCATTTGGATGCCCAAACTTATCAGCATTTCCCCCTTTATCACTGTGTTTGCCCCTCCAGATTCAGCACAAAACAGATATGATGCGCAAAGGTCCGATTCAGATGTTCTAGCTTTTGAAGAGGTAAGTTCAGAATTTCCAGTGGCTCTCTGACTCAGATCAGTGGTGGTGGTGGCAGTTGTTGGGCAGGGGGGAGGTGAATCTGATCACTCTCTGGTGGGGGAGTGTGAGGAGGGAGGTAGGTAAGATAGTTCTCTGCTAGGAGGAAGGAGAGAGGCGAGTCAGATGGCTCTCTGGTCGGGGGGGGTGGGGTTGGTGGGCAATGGTGACAGAGGGGGGGTCAAAGTGTTCTCTAATGGGGGGCGGGGGGCAGGGGGCTCATTGCCATTCTGCATGCAATCAGAGGAGAGGGGAGGGTTCGCTGCCACTCTGCGTGATCGATTGAGGGAAGGAATCAGGGGATGTCGAAATCACGACTCCTGAGCCTGACTTTAACACAAGCACATATTAACACAATATACTTAACCGACAGATTGAACTTATTTCACTTGCTGGCAAGGGGGTCAGTTCCCAACACAATGGGTGGAGATACCATTCCAACGGGCAAAGAAAATCATCCTGGTTTATAAATTTTAAAGTTCACAGTCAGTTGGACACAATTCCATCAAAAGTGCTACAAATGATATACTTTACGTATTGGCCAATAGTAAAAATACAGAACTACTCTGATCTATGAAATCACAATACCTTATGGGTATATAATCATCTCTACATCTGTCTTCTACTCTGTAAGACATTGTGTCTCTATTTTTGATAGCAAATTCACAAAGCATCTTCACTGAAACAGTCTCACATGGTCATCCTTTAATTGATAAAGAGGACCTATAAGAGCCCATTAGTATTTTATAGCCTTTTCAGTAAAGTTAACTGAATCTCCAAGGGATGTGGCCTTTCAGGATATTCAATGTGCTTTCAGGATATTTCCCAACTACAGCCCTGATAAGTTTTGTTTGTTGCTAACATAATAAAACACATATATACATCATTTATCAATTCAATGACTGAGCTTTTTATCACTACTTACAATTAAAAGGGGTATCATTATGTTACCATTAATTCTTGTCAGTTCCCACTAAGTCCTCTATCATAGCTCTTTTGTTGGCTAAGACATTAATATCTTCCTCTATTTTGATTAGAAACTGTGATGGCAGCTTCATTAAAACTTACTCTTGTATCAATTGTTTCTGATTGTGTCTGGTGAGGCAATTAAGTCTCCTTCATGGCCTTGTGATTCCAACAGTTGGGTGCTTTAAAGGAACGTATCTAAGATATGTTTGGTATCAAAGGACCACTCTAACTGTGCATCAATGTTTCTTTGTTTAATTTCAAAAAATATATAGAAGATATCTTTATATGTGTGGACTAATTAAAAGTATTACACATACCTTTAAAACTACAAAGTATTTAAAACCCTCATTACAATTACTAGCAAACTTGCTCCTCATTGATGAAGTGAATTCTGCATGTGAGTTAATTTATCAAAAACCCTTGCAGGGTCTGCCAATCTTATAGTAGCCCTTTTCTTTTCTATCTTTCTACAAGGGCCACAAACAGTCTGGGTGGCAGGAGGTGGGAGGAGATGGGGGTCAGTTATAATGTGTGGTTGGGACAATGTTTGGAGGGGCCAGGGGGGAGATATTATCCAGTCTGGAAGCAATGCAGCAGAGAAGCATTTTTCTATTTTTTCAACTGTGCGTGCGCAGTTGAAGGCTCCAATCAGAACAACAGCATTTCGGGTGCAATAAGCCCTGTCCACAGGCTCCTGCAGTGCAACTCAGAATTGCTGATATTTTTTCAGGCAGAGTGTATATGGGGCATCTGAGAATGCGTCTAAAGGTCAGATCTGAAACACTTCCAGATTCAAATCCACACAGCACTTCGGAGCAAAATGGTAAAATAGAGCCCGGAGTTCTCATTCAGACTATTTTCAGTACTTCGTACAAGTGAATAAAATTGCAAACTAGCTGTTTGTACTAGTCTTCTCAGTATAATACAAAATAACACCTACAATTTGCTCTGGAACTTGGTTCATCCAACAAAGCCAGGAATCAAAACTTACAATAACTTGATAAAAATCCTTGAAGAGCGTTGGTCTTCAAAATCAGTGATTCCACCAAAGGAATCAAGTGGACGACAAAAACATTGCTCAGCTTATGGCAAACTTAAACAGGCTAGCACTTGGATGAGTGAGTGAGTGAGTGATTGAATGAGTGAGTGATTGAGTAAGTGAGTGAGTTGGAGTGTTGAGTGAGTGAGTGAGCGAGTTGGGGTATTGAGTGAGCGAGTTGGGGTATTGAGTGAGTGAGTTGGGTTATTGAGTAAGTGAGTGAGTGAGTTGGAGTATTGAGTGAGTGAGTTGGGGTATTGAGTGAGTGAGTTGGGCTATTGAGTAAGTGAGTGAGTGAGTTGGGGTATTGAGTGAGTGAGTTGGGGTATTGAGTGAGTGAGTTGGGTTATTGAGTAAGTGAGTGAGTGAGTTGGAGTATTGAGTGAGTGAGTTGGGGTATTGAGTGAGTGAGTTGGGTTATTGAGTAAGTGAGTGAGTGAGTTGGGGTATTGAGTGAGTGAGTTGGGGTATTGAGTGAGTGAGTTGGGTTATTGAGTAGTGAGTGAGTGAGTTGGAGTATTGAGTGAGTGAGTTGGGGTTTGAGTGAATGAGTTGGTATTAGTAGTGAGTGAGTGAGTTGGGGTATTGGTGAGTGAGTTGGGTTATTGAGTAAGTAGTGAGTGAGTTGGGTATTGAGTGAGTGAGTTGGGGTATTGAGTGGTGAGTTGGGTTATTGAGTAAGTGAGTGAGTGAGTTGGAGTATTGATGAGTGAGTTGGGGTTTGATGAGTGAGTTGGGTTATTGAGTAAGTGAGTGAGTGAGTTGGGTATTGAGTGAGTGAGTTGGGGTATTGAGTGAGTGAGTTGGTTATTGAGTAAGTGAGTGAGTGAGTTGGAGTATTGAGTGAGTGAGTTGGGGTATTGAGTGAGTGAGTTGGGTTATTGATAAGTGAGTGAGTGAGTTGGGGTATTGAGTGAGTGAGTTGGGGTATTGAGTGAGTGAGTTGGGTTATTGAGTAAGTGAGTGAGTGAGTTGGAGTATTGAGTGAGTGAGTTGGGGTATTGAGTGAGTGAGTTGGGTTATTGAGTAAGTGAGTGAGTGAGTTGGGGTATTGAGTGAGTGAGTTGGGGTATTGAGTAAGTGAGTGAGTGAGTTGGGGTATTGAGTGAGTGAGTTGGGGTATTGAGTGAGTGAGTTGGGTTATTGAGTAAGTGAGTGAGTGAGTTGGAGTATTGAGTGAGTGAGTTGGAGTATTGAGTGAGTGAGTTGGGGTATTGAGTGAGTGAGTGAGTTGGAGTATTGAGTGAGTGAGTTGGGGTATTGAGTGAGTGAGTTGGAGTATTGAGTGAGTGAGTTGGGGTATTGAGTGAGTGAGTTGGGGTATTGAGTGATGAGTTGGGGTATTGAGTATGAGTGAGTTGGAGTATTGAGTGAGTGAATTGGAGTATTGAGTGAGTGAGTTGGGGTATTGAGTAAGTGAGTGAGTGAGTTGGGGTATTGAGTGAGTGAGTTGGGGTATTGAGTGAGTGAGTTGGGTTATTGAGTAAGTGAGTGAGTGAGTTGGGGTATTGAGTGAGTGAGTTGGGGTATTGAGTGAGTGAGTTGGGTTATTGAGTAAGTGAGTGAGTGAGTTGGGGTATTGAGTGAGTGAGTTGGGGTATTGAGTGAGTGAGTTGGGTTATTGAGTAAGTGAGTGAGTGAGTTGGGGTATTGAGTGAGTGAGTTGGGGTATTGAGTGAGTGAGTTGGGTTATTGAGTAAGTGAGTGAGTGAGTTGGAGTATTGAGTGAGTGAGTTGGGGTATTGAGTGAGTGAGTTGGGTTATTGAGTAAGTGAGTGAGTGAGTTGGAGTATTGAGTGAGTGAGTTGGGGTATTGAGTGAGTGAGTTGGGTATTGAGTAAGTGAGTGAGTGAGTTGGGGTATTGAGTGAGTGAGTTGGGTTATTGAGTAAGTGAGTGAGTGAGTTGGAGTATTGAGTGAGTGAGTTGGAGTATTGAGTGAGTGAATTGGGTTATTGAGTGAGTGAGTGAGTTGGAGTATTGAGTGAGTGAGTTGGGGTATTGAGTGAGTGAATTGGGTTATTGAGTGAGTGAGTGAGTTGGAGTATCGAGTGAGTGAGTTTGGGTATTGAGTGAGTGAATTGGGTTATTGAGTGAGTGAGTGAGTTGGAGTATCGAGTGAGTGAGTTGGGGTATTGAGTGAGTGAATTGGGTTATTGAGTGAGTGAGTGAGTTGGAGTATCGAGTGAGTGAGTTGGGGTATTGAGTGAGTGAATTGGGTTATTGAGTGAGTGAGTGAGTTGGAGTATCGAGTGACTGAGTTGGGGTATTGAGTGAGTGAGTTGGGGTATTGAGTGAGTGAGTGAGTGAGTGAACTGAGATGTGATTCACTTACTGTGATCATGAGTGGGTGAGTAAATAATTTGGGGGTGAGTGAATGGGTTTGTGGGTGAGTAGGTAAGTGAATGAGTGAATGCGTGAGTGAGTAACTGAATAGGTATATCGAGATGTGGGTGAGTGGATAAGTGAGTAAGTGATTAAGTGAATGAGGGAGTGGATAGGTGACTGGGTGGGTGGGTAATCAGGTCAGTCGGATCAGTGACAGCCATGTCAGCTTACCACAGGTGGGGGGTTATTTGGGTCAGGTAGGGTGAAAATCAAACTGGAAGAGAAGTCAGGTGAGGTAGGATTTTTGTCAGACTGGGTCGCGAGTGATGGATGTCGGTTGTGGTGCTCAATTCTGTCACGTTGGCTAATTACAGAGTTTTACTTGATATTAACCAGCATAATATTTCCAGTGCAGTCGAGGCAAAATTCCGCTTATTTAGCCCAAGCATCGGTTACTGAATTCAACATATGAGACATTTGCAGAAGGCCCAATGCACTACAAAATACCTGATTGGAAAGCCAAACTTCCCAAGAAATTACAGTAGGTAGACACCTGCTGGGACTTTCACAGGGTCCTGACACAGCCTTATGTTCAAATGTTTGCTGTTCTGGGTATTGGAAGATTTGGGCTGGAATGTTGGCACTAAGAGTGAGTGACCTAATTCCTGAATGGAATATGGCAGAAGGAACTGGCAAGAGGAGACAAGCATCTTTTTTTCTTTAGACACAAGCAAATCAAAAATTCTATGAATTGAGATAAGGCAGAAGACAACGCACATTTAATGTGTTAAATGCATAAAGTCTATAAATTACGCTGCATGAGTAATCTGCAAGGAAGTTGTAGAAGCTGCTAGCAGAACCTTGCTAACAACCAGCACAGCTCTGCAATGCAGAAAGAAATTCAATGATTTGACAAGGACAGCCAAAATAGTTGCTTTAGACTCAACGCCAATTAGCTCAATGGAATCACTGAGGCAAATGTGCATTGCACACTGTCAGGGGTCAATTAGTGACCTCTTGAAAAAGGAAAAGAAAATTATGTGATCATCTGATTCCCTCTGATTCATCATATGCTTTACGTTTTAAAATAAAACATAAGGGATTTTGATGTTCTTATTCCTTTCTCATTTGAAGATATAAAAGATGGAAAAAGGAAACTTTACGGGCCTGATTTTTCCATTGTGTCGCACCCGTTTGCATTTAACTTGAATTAATGAACTCCCTGTCCAACTTTATCAGCACTTCCCCCTTTACCGCCACGTGCACCAACCTGGAATTGTACCAAAATGGACATACTGAATAAAATTCTGAATCAGGTACTCCAGCTGCTGAAGAGGCACGTTTAGAGCTTCCAACGGCTCTCTAACTCAGATTGGTGGTGGAGGGAGGTGGGGCAGATCATTCTCTGGTGAGGGAGGGGGGAGGGAAGAAAGCCCGCTCATTGTCTGGTTGGTGGGGGGAGGAGGACAGTTCATTATCTGGCTGGGAGGGTGTGCAGAGGGCCAGTCGTTGTCTGATGGTGGGAAGAGGAAGAGCCGATTATTGTCTGGTGATGGGGGCCGGGGAGGTGGTGCGAGGGCTGATCATTATCTGGTGGGGGGAGGGCCGATTGTTGCCTGGTTGAGGTTGGGGGCAGAGAGGCAGGCTGGATCATTTTCTGGTGAGATGGTAGGGAAGAGGGAGGAATGGGTCAGGTATTTCTGGGGTGGGGGGGTGAGAGAATGAGGCCAGATCATTCTCTTTGGGGAGTAGGGGGAGTGAGGCCAGATTATTTTCTAGGGGAGGTGAGGGGAGAATAAGGCCAGATCATTCTCAGAGGTGGGGGGAATGAGGCCAGATTGTTTTCTAACTGGGGAGAGGGCCGATCGTTGTCTGGTGGGGACAGAGGGCCAATCGCTGTCTGGTGGAGGTGGGGAGAGCCGATCATTGTATGGTTGGGGGTGGAGTGAGGGAGGCAGGCCAGATCATTCTCTGGTTGAGGGGGAGGACTGATCATAGTCTGGTTGTAGGCGGAGTGAGGGAGATGGGCCAGATCATTATCTGGTGAGGGGGTTGGGAGGGAGGAGGAGGCAGGTCAAATGTTCCACTGGTTGGGTGAGAGGGGGGGTAGTGAGGCCAGATCATACTCTTGTTGGGGGGAAATGGAGTGAGGCCAGATCATTCCCTGAGTGGAGGGGGCAGGGGGGGTGAGGTCAGATCATTCCCGGGAGTGGAGGAGGGACGATGGTAAGGTGTATTTCTGGGGGGGGAGTTGGGGTGGCCTGCTAATGCTCTGCAGGTGATCTGTCGGGGGGTGCGTGGGGGGGTGACGGCGGCAGAGGTTGTGTTTGGTCTGGGTAGTGGGAGGATCGGTAATGGGGACGGTGATGTCTGTGGGGACCATTGCTCCTGTTTTTCATTCTGTGCTGCTTTATCCGCTTTTTTCTGGCATGGGAGTGATCTGATGTGGGTGTGCTTTTTCAAATTTTTGTCTGAGCATGCACAGTTCAGAGCTCCGATCATTTTAGGCACGATAAGCCCCGCCCACAGCGTGAATGGGACTTGTGATTTATTTTCAGGGAATGTGCTAATGGGGACACCTGAGGGCAGTTTTCCAAGTCGGATCTGAATTGCGTCCAGATTCAGCACTTAGAATAAAAATGATAAAATCAGGCCCATAGAGTCATAGAGGTTTACAGCATGGAAACAGGTCTTTCAGACCAAGCTGTCCATATCACCCTTTTTTAAAAACCCTAAGCTAATCCCAATTGCCTGCATTTGGCCCATATCCCTCTATAAGTATCTAACTCATGTAGTTTTCTAAACGTGTTTTGAAAAACACCCCTACTATTACCCCTAGTGGCTCATTCCACACACTGACCACTTTTTGTGTGAAAAAATTACCCCACTGAACTCTTGTATATCTCCCCCTTCTGCACTACATTAGATGGTATCCTCTCTTGCAGTAGAAATACCTCCCCAGTTCCAATGAACTAAAGGTTGAAGGACCAACAGATATCTATGTGAGAGCAATAGGAAAAGATGATGGCGATCCTATGGATCATTACAATACTGAAACAGGGAATTTGCGATTGATCTGCTTTAAGGAAACAATTATCTTGTAGTCCATTCACAGATCTGCCTGGTTTCCAGTGACAAAGGATATAAGAGCCTTGAAAGACAAGGTGCCAGATTTTCCAATGGGAGATGAGATTTTGGAAGTAAAATGATGCTACTTTCCTGTCTATCTCCAGGTTAGATTGAAACATGAATTTTGCAATTTCTGGGACATTAATTGTGTTGGAGATGGAACTGTCACTCACTATGATAGACTCGACCAATAAATAGAAAGCTTTTTTTTGTTATTTATTTGTGTGACAAATACGTTTATACAGTGTTTATATGTTTATACAGTGTTAATACACTGCAATGACATCGCTGTGAAAATTCCCAAGTCGCTACACTCCAGCGCCTGTTCGGGTACACGCTTGGGAAAAATTTAACATGGCCAATGCACTTATCCAGCACATTTCTGGACTGTGGAAGGAAACTGGAGCACCTGGAGGAAACCCACACAGACATGGGGAGAACGTGCAAACTCCGCACAGGCAGTAACCCAAGCTGAGAATCGAACCCTCATCCCTGGCACTGTGAGGCGGCAGTGCTAACAACTGTGCAACGGTGTCATCCAATTCTGATCCCGAATATCCGATTCTGGAGTGGGGCTGCTGAAAGGTCCACCTCGATGGCTATATTATTAGAAAATCACAACGTGAGTTGCAGTTGGTTTATTATGCTTGATGAGATGTCTTGGCTGCAGCTCAGAGCGTGAGCATTAACCATATTTTCTCCCTTCTTGCTATCCACAATGCGAATGCCCCTATTACAGATGGCCCAACATAAAGGAAATCTAATTAAATAGTCAAATCATTGTAGACCTCTTTGGAGCCTTCACCCTATTGCCTCACTGAATCATCACACAAAAGCTGATGACACCAACTGTATGCGGTCCCTCCCTGCATCTGTCTGCTCTCTGCCATGTCCAGGTACAGCATGTACCAGCAGGATGGTGGAATCGAGTATGGCAGACCAATTCAGAGGCAGCTTTCCTCACACATCTCTGAAGTGAAGTGTCTCCCCCAGTTTTCTTACCTGCCCATACTTCAGAGATGAAGACATCAACTTTAATGCCCTGGATCTTCCTAACTTCAATCATCCCAATGGAAGTGACCAAGCTCAAGGAGATGCCTCTCCCAAGAACCTTGTGACAGAACAGGATCCAACTCCATGATGATCTGTACACATGAACAGTGAGGCAACAAAATCTTCAGACAATTAAGGAACGCAGGACTCTCTTATATTTATGTAAAATTGCTGAGCTGATGTTTTACACAAAGAAGGAAATCGATCCATTGATCTTTGAAACTTTGCTGATCTAAAACCAAATGGTAATCTCTGCCACCAAAACAATCCTTTCTGTGATGTGAATGTCAGAATTTCCTGTGGCTTCTTGTCTATCTGTAAGCATGCCTGGCTCAAATCAATTTTGCTAAAATGCTGGTGTCCTACTAACCCTGCAAACAAGCCATCAATGTGGGGTAATGGATATTGTTTCACACATAGCATGGGATTTAGAGTGACTTTGGAGTCACAGCAAATCAGTACAGATCCATCCTCTTTGATGACTGGTACAATTGATATGGTCCATTCACCAAAACTGACAGGTTCTAAGACTCTGTTCTTCACCAGTCATTCCAAGTGACCCTTCACTTTCTGCCCTATAGCACAGGATACTGACTTTGCCTTTAAGCATTTTACTTGGCTTCCAACTTTAATCTTCAGCTTAACTATGGTGTCTTTTATACTTCCCAGTTTCCCATCCAACATAACCATGTGTTTCTTCAGAATTTTTGTGAGGCTTGACTCTCCATTAATCATCAGACTGACTTCGGCCCGATTCAGTAGAATGTTTTTGAACCATTGTTTGACCCATCAGGGCTGGCTAATTGCCTTGTACTACATGTAAAGGCAAATCTGTTGTTATTTGTTGTTAAGTTGCATAACTACATCAGTGTGACCTTTGAGTGGAACCAGTTCACCTGTGTATGTCTTCAACAATTCTTTAAGTTTTCAAGGCAGTATATCTGAGTTTTTCCATCTATATAATCTTTAGCATCAGAGAGATTGCTACCCCAGTGTTGACTTCTATCCTTATTGGTGACCTATCCAGCAGTGGAATGACCCAATATCTACTTGTAACACCAGCGATAGCAAGCATATTGAGTGATAATTCATTCTCAGACTGTGAGTCACTTTGTTTCTCTCGATCCTTTTGCACAGCATGAACATTTCTTTTATTCTGTTTACATGCTGTTTTGGTTTGTTCTTGCTTCTTATTATTTTTGCCCGTAGCTTTATTTTTCTTCCAGCAGGCAGACTCCATATGGCCTCTTCTTCCACAGCTTCTGCATAATTATACCCATACACCGACATTCTGCATCTGAATGCCTTGGTTTTGTACATCGGTTACATGTGAGTTTCAAAGCTCTTAGCTATCGATTCAGCTGACATTTAGTGTATCTGGGTATTCAAACTTAGTTGCTGAGTTTCTTTCACTGATCTATTGAACTTTCCATGGCTTTTACTTTTGGTTAGCCACTGTTTGCGTATTGCTGTCTCAAACTGTATCAGTTAGCACATCACCAAACTCACAGTACCCTGTAAGTTTTTTCAATATGGCCACACATTGTGTAATTGGTTCCCGTTCTTCCTGATGTTGTTTGTGGAATCTGAAGCAGTCTCAAATAACAAAAGCTTTGGCGAATACTGTGCTTGCAGAATCCTCACGATTTGTTCATATGTTTCAGTGCCTAGCTTCTCCAGTTAAAATGAAACTTTTGAAGACATTAAGTTATACTCCCCCATCCAATGCCTCATACTCATGAACGTGAGAAACATAATATTTTCTGCAATTGTATTTGCCTGTGCAAAATAGTTAAATCTCTCAATATAGGAACTCCATCACTCCACATTGTTTCTGGAGGGTTCCACAATGCTGAAAGCTCCCATTTTCTTCCCCGATTGCAGATTTTGCAATGTGTTTTCATAGAACCACTATATTGTAAAAAGAGACCATTTAACTCACTGAATCTGCACCAAATCTCCAAAAGAGCATCTTACCCATAAAAACTTAAAAACTAACAAAGTTTTATTCATAGGATAGTGACCACTGTTGGCTGCTTTTTCACTGTGGCAGTTTCCTGTGCTAGCGAACTGTGATGTCACCTCTGGCAGTGCCTACCGTGATTCAGTATAAATACATAACTGATCTCTTAGTATGGCCTCGATGTTTTGATTGCTACTTTAGGTGTGGATCTGGTTAGCCAGCTGCAACCATTCTAACGCTGTTGAACATGGCAATATATGGAAACAGAAAATGGATTTCCAGTTTTTTGACCTTTTTTTGTCTTTGTTCTATCACAATTTAGGATGGTAAAATTCTGAAGAGGGTGCGGCACACAGACTAACTTGGCAGAAGTTGGAAGTGATGTTCAGTAACAAAAAAAAATGAAGTACTTTCTCAATTACTGGCAATGCTGCTCATGTTCTTGATGTGGTTCCCAAGTTAACCTGAAAAATGGAGCAAAGCTATTCCAGACTTAACTGAGTGATGCCTCATTTGACATTATTGCAAAAGACATTGGTAAAAGATTGACTGAGTTTGTAAATTTTTTAAATATTTCATTTATGGGATGTCAGTGTCACTGGTGAGTTACCTTTGAGAAGGTGGTGGTGAGCTCCCTTCTTGAACCAGTGCAGTCTATGAGGTGTAGGTACACTCACATTGCTGTGAGGGAGAAAGTTTCAGGATTTTGGCCTATCAACATCAAAAGAAGGCTTGTATATTTCCAAGTCAGGATGGTGAGTGCTTAGGGTGGAACTTACAATTGGTGGTGTTTCTTGTCCTTCTAGATGTTTGTGGTTGTAAGTTTGTAAGGTGCTGCCTAAGGAGACTTGGTGAGTTCCTGCAGTGTACCTTATGGACAGTAAACACTACTACTATTGCTGGTTGTAGAGGGTATGCATGGTTATGGACAGGGTAGTAAACAAGCTTGCCCTGAATGATTTAAACTTGTTTCAGTGTTATTGGAGCTGTACTCATCTAGGCAAATGGGAGGGTATTCCTTCACAATCCTGATTTGGACCTTGTGGATTGTTGACAGGCCTTGGGGAGTCAGGAGGTGAGTTACTTGCCACAGAGTCCATAACATCTAACCTTGTATTGTAACCACAGTATTTATATAGCTAGTCCAGTTCAGTTTTTGGTCAATGGTAATCTCCAGGATGTTGATAGTGGGGGGATTCAGCTATGATAATGCCATTGAATGTTAACGATAATGGTTATGCACAATATTATGCAGCAAGCACACGACTATTATTGATATTCTTGCTGGGGCATTTTGTAGAGATCACCTGACCGATCATGGCACCTGAAGCACATCTCTAAAATGGTTCTCATGCTGATGACTTGGCTACTGTTGTAATTGCCTCTGCCTCACTTTTTATGCTCCAAAAAGAGTCATTATCCAGGCTTTTAAGGAATAGTACTTGTCCTGTAGAAACCAACGACAGATCTGTGAGGCTGACTGAAGTAACCAAGAGAATTAGGAACTTCTCAGTATGAAGAAGTCATGACAGCTGCCAGACACACTTGAAGGGAGACCTTGTGATGGTTACAAATCACCTGGACATTCAGGGTGGCAAAGGTGTCCACATTATGAGCAGGAAACTTTATGACAACTTGGGTGTAATTAATGTCACCCTGTAACTGAAGAAAACTTGCTAATTGGGCAAAAGCCATGCCTTTCTGTGTCTGTTAGGAAAATTAATATGACCCCCCACAGGAGCAAATAGAATGATAGTTACAGCCTTAATACGCAGTGTATGTTGACTGGGACATACCAGCTACATCTCCTGATGGTCTCTGGAGAGATCCTGAGATAAAACAGCAAAGAACGATAGTTACTTTCACAGCCACTGGCAGGTCATGGAGGTTAATGGATTGAGTTGCTGCTAGGTATTGTGACATATATCTGCCACCAGCTCACATTTTAGTCTCGGCCACCTTCGACATTGCTTCTCTATCATGTTGCAGTATGATGTCCTAGGCCTGTAAACCCTTGCATAGAGTAGCACCCCTGACTGCCCTGCATCTCCTCCTCCTCTTCATTTCTGGTGCATGGGCAGCAATCTCTTCCTCTTGACCTTTACCTTCCCACTGCTCTCCAGCTGCTCACAGTGACTGCCATCTATGGCTTCTATGTCCACCTTCTATGTTCTTTCAAACAAAACATTCTACACACTTCTCCAATCAAAGATCTTCCTGGCACCAGAGTGCACAAGCCTGTTACCCTGTGAGACCAGGAACCCCAACCCTTCCATACCATTGGGTTGATGGAAGATGGTTAGAATGTTTTTGCCACTTTTGAGCTGTGAATAAAATTTTAAGACAAAAGCCACAAGGGTATCATATTCTAGCTTTCCAAGTAAATACACGAAGTTCAGATCTAATCTTCTGAGGCCTACTATATATACTGATGGATCCACGCTTTTCAGTGGAGGTAGATGATGATTCAATTGGCTAGCTTCCTCTGTACACACAAAGTGCGCCCCAGCCCCATTTACCCCTCATCAAAATGGGAAGTGTGATGTTCAGAGTGGCACTTAGGACTTTTGGACATTTTACCCATTTGTCACAACAGAGACGAGATGAAAATTTGAGTCTCTTCATAGTTATCAGCTGAGAATTTGGAATTTCGAGGTGTTTTCTCATTAGGAAATCAAAGAGAGTGCTGGCAAGATGCTGCTTAATTTTGCCTCAGAAAAGTGTTTTCTTACAGAAAAATCAAAGAAGAAGGGAATCCAAGGCCAGGAGAAGAAACAGCCAAAGGGCTGCAGTAGTTTTAGAAACCCAATGTCAGTTGTCTGAAATATCCAGGCCTACTTTATAGGATGGACCTTTCTATTAGTCACCACATCCTGCCTACAAATCAATAACTGTGTCCATATATTACCATATTCTATTACAAGGATGATGGCTGGGTGAAAAGGGAAACATTTATGAAACTCTTTTGGATATCTACCAGGCCTGAACAGCACACAGCTTTGGGACCATCTGGAAAATCAAAGAACATGCTGCTACCATATTGCTGAAACACATGGTGCCCTGAGTGCTCCATGAGTCTCTTCGTCCTGGACTTTGTGTTCTCTGCCAGTGGATATGAAGGCAGGTGATGAGATGGAGGGCAGGTAAAATGGAGGGCCTTCTCATCACCTACCCACCCACTGCAGCCTGTCTGAAATATTTTGGGGAAATGTCAGACTGTCTCTTGAGGTTTTTGGGTAACCAATTAATAGCCATTTAAATGTCTCATTCTGCTGCTGCCAGTATTTTACCTATAGTGGTGGGAGGCCCATGTTAAGCAGGAATTCTAGCAATAACAAATGTGTGGACTGGTGTCGGGCAAGGGGTGGTCGACACCTGTCTTGCAGGCTGTCTAGGCTCATTGGAGGCAACCCCCCATCGTCTCCCCTCCCCCCAAAAGATCAAAACTCCATTTTGTCCTTTCCTTTGTACTCTAGAACCCACCCTTTCATTTCTCTGACCGACTTTCCAACCCCAGAATTACCTTGCTTCTGCAGTGGAGTGGGACGGCAGAGCTGCTAGCAATCTGATTGACTAACTGCTCTCGAAGATGGGACTTTCTATGGAGAAATAGCTGAAATCTTGCCTGAAAGCAGTTAATTCTGCTGTGCATGTTAATTTGTAGTTTGGCATGATCAGGATCATGGATGGGCTCCTTATAGACGGAAGGGTGGGGCCACAGCACTGTTCCCCCAGGGGTCAAAATCCAACCTTTCTAACACTTCTAGGTATAACAAACAGTTTTCTTCTCATTGCTGGCTCCTGAAGTCCCCAACCGTATCTTTCTCAGCAGAGGTGCATGAAAAAATATCAAGTGAACTTTCTTCTGTTATTGTCCCTACCCCTAGTACCTGTTGCAACTCACTCCTCCTGTGGGTTAACCAAACGTTGCTATGGTGAATCCTGAATGTTAAAATCAAGACTAATAAGCCAATGGAATAATATAAATGAAGTATATTTACTTGGTGGAATTTATCTATGGGTCTAATAATTGATAGAATCAAAATTCTAGCAAGATATGAAATAGCATTGAAATTAAAACACTAGCATCATCAGAGATTAACATATTTTCTCAATGGTGTTTTCTGCATTTTGACAAATGATGGATCTTTTAAAATAAGCAGTCAAATTTGCCAAAATCAAAAACTGCATGTAGAAAATGCAAATTCCAACTTGTTCATTGAGTCCATAGTTCTTACCAAGTGTTGGTGTTATGGAGTTGTCTGTGAATAGTGATCAAAGGAATATTAATAAGAAATTAATCATGCATCAGGTTCAAAGGATCTATTCGCATCTCATGCTATTGTTCATTCCTGATTTTCAGACCAATCAACCTCACCTAGGCTAATTTCCATCCTCCATTTTGAACTTTTGTCTCAGAACAATTTTCATTTTAACTCTCATTGAAAAGAAACTGTGCATGATATTACTTAATGAAAAAAGATGTTTGGCCCTTCAGATACAAAATAATAGACATTATTTTTCGGAAATGATTCTGGTGACTCTCATAATACAATTGGATTTGAATTATTACGGATGCTTTGACAAATCTTTATGTCTTGTTATGCTGGTAGATAACATTTTACCCAGTTGTCTTCACTCTGCCTCAGCCTGAAGCCACCAATCAAACATTTCCTGGAGGAACACTTTTTTCATTGTTATTCAAGAATTCCATATTAATAAGTTGTATATTTGGGATGATTTACCCTGCCACAGCTTGCAGCCTAAGGCATGTATCGGTCACTTGACATCTCTATGTGAATATTCATTCGTTAGTCCTGGCCTCTTGTTTTCATTGAAATTCAGAATTCATTGGTTAGTATTAGTGTTGTCTCCAAGGCATTCATTTAATTTAAAGAATCTGTATTATCACATCAGTACTCTGTAACCTACGGAATCTAAAAACCTTCAGAATATGCAATGGGGAATGTGATCAAACTACTTTTAGATTTTTCTGAACCATTCCCGTCTCTTGTATTCTCAATTTTTTCTTTCTACCCAAGCTACCTGAGCAACATAGGAACCACTTACAGCTGTTTCTGATCTCTTTCTCTTAGAACAGGTGTCACATTTTGGATCTTACTTCTGCCATCAGTCTAGAGCTGTCATCGCTCGTCAAGTTGTCTGGTCTGCTAAAAGTTGCTGTTAACATCCTGCGTCTGAAAATACCTCTGCACGGAACTAATTTATTTTGCAGCTACTTTGTGCAGTCTTTGTGAAGACATTCAGGCGTTGATGCTCATCTGCTGCAACCTGTCACTGAGTCTTCTTTTCCCCCACTTGTCATTTCTTTGAACTTTTCTTATGCATCACTGTAGGAAGAGTTAAATATAGCAAAAGATGACCAGCTGCTCATTGTGTAATCTCACATAATGGAAATGCTACTGCTACTGACACTAGTTGACCATAAATGACTACAGACTCTGATCTCCAGGTTATTCATGGGGAAATATGCACACGAAAGGTTTTCACGATCATTAGACTATTAAGGTGCTTCAATAATCACAATTATACATATTGTTAATTGATATACATTTAAAGAGGGAGAAGGTAGAGCACACATGCTTGACATGAATGAAGAAAGCTGAATTGGAAAGGGGTAGATAAATTGATGTTGAGAAAGGAAAGATGAAGGGAAAAACAAGAAAAGGTCATCAAATACAGGCAGGGGAAAATGTCCGAGTATGATTTAATTATGTCTGACTTAAGCTGTCATACAAGCTGTGGCTGTACTTAGGCAGCAGATAAAAATAAAATTAAACAGTACATTACTTTCTGGTCCTTAGCGCTCACCATAGAAAACAGTGCTATGCCTCATTTGTTCCTTTTTACTCCACCAGCGATTCCTGTTGTCCTTTTACCCTCAGTTTGCTTTTGTTGAGGGATAACATCTTCCTACTTTCTCCAAGGGCACCATTTATGTCGTAGGAGCTCTCATCATTCAAAGCTCTCTTTTACTGGAACTATGACACAGCTCATTGCTCATTGGCAAACCCTCCCACATTGACCTTCCAAATGCCACATTTCTTTCTCACGTAAGCATCAATTGGAAAGATTTGTACCTTTTTTCAAAGACTGATGATTGAATTGACAAAACGCATCTATTCTGCAGTGCATTTTGTAGGTGTGGGGATGCATTTAATGGAAAATCAATTAAAATTACCTGCAAGGTCCAATACTCTTGTAGGTGGTGCTTGAATAGGCATGCTTGATGTTAGAAGTGTCACTGTGTAATAGAACAGCTGTTAGTTGATGCTGAGAGCATTGTCCTTTGTTACTCAAAGATTTACATTTTTGAGTTCCATAAACTTACAATAAAAGTATATTCAAGTGCAGGCGAAGGGAGAGGGAGTAAGACTGGCATCAAAAAGAGAAAAATCAGTGAAAGATAATTCGAATGTTGCGGGGAGGAGGTGTGGGGATGGGGTCAGTTGCTGAGAGAAACTCTAAAAGGTAATGGCCAAAATCTTATCACCATTCATGCTGACAGGATGTTCCATCCTACTGCAATGAACAGAGACTTGGTTAGCTGACAGGGGAAGCAATGGCTTCATGATATTATTGCTAGATTGTTAATCCAGAAACTCAGCTAATGATCTGGGGACATTGATTTCATTGAAATCAATAGAAAAAATCTGGAATTAAGAATCTATTGATGACCATGAAACCATTGTCAATGGTTGAAAAAACCCACTTGATTCACTAATGTTCTTTAGGAAAGGAAATCTGCCATTCTTACTTGGTCCGATCTACATGTGACTCCAGAGCCACAGCGATGTGGTTGGCTCTCAACTGTCTTTGTTATTAGAGGATGGGCAATAAATACAGCCAGCCATGTACCATGAATTATTATTTTCTAAAAACTCTTGGACCTTGCTGCAGCAGGAATCTGGCAAGAACACCAGGTAAGATTGTGCCCATTGTATAGTTTCATTTAATGACGTTACAATTTTTAGAAAAATTAAGTTCAATTTTGATGCTAACTAATTATCTCCAGCACAGTAATTTTATTTGCATAATTGAAAAAAACAACTGAATTAAATTTTGAAAGCTGTAGTGAGATAAAACTGTGTGTTTTGGTTTAAATCTGAAGGGCTCTATGTGTGTGAGGGAATGAGGGAAATATATTGTTCTAAAGAGCATAACGTGAGGTTTGGTCACCTAGTACAAGAGATAATATAGCAGACGAGAGAGTAGATAGGAGTGCTAATTGAGTTAATCAGTTGAAAAACACAGGATAAATTTATTCTGAGACAGAAATGGGCCAGATTATCTCCTGCTTGTGCTTGGATACAAGGAATCAGACAGGAGGATTATATCACAGTAAAAGTACACATTTGATTTTCTTCTGTACCCCAGTGTAGCAAACAGAACTTTTGCCCCACAACATTAAGATCAGGATACAATTTTTATTTTGCATCACACCTGAAATTTAAGAATTATTTTTGCTATTTCTGGCATCATAAATTGACAACCAAGCCAGTCTCATATTTTTAATTCCTTTCTCTGTGGATTTTCTGTGAGCATATTATCCTTTCTGCATCACTGAGTGCAATCTTTTATTTTTGATGGTGGGGAACTTTTCATTATAATTGGAAAAACTCGAGTGCACAATCTGAATATTGTTAACTTTTTTAGCGGTGCATCAAACCATGATGTGGCAAAATCATTATTTCTCTTTTTATGTTGTTAGTATTCTACGCCCAAATGTCATTAACATGCATACACGGATGAGTTGCATGTTTGAAGACAACCTCAGACAAACACAGTTTCAGACAGACTTCTGTTTACCAGCAGGCTAGCATGGGTACTTGGCTCGGAATACAGGTTAAAAATAACTGCGATGTGAAGTGTGTTTGCTAATGCAAGAAAACACTTACACTTTCTCATTAGCTCATTTGAATTCTGTTAAAAATCTCCTCTCTCAACACTCACCATTTCATGGCTGAACTTATTCAATTAATTTTGATGCATTGAACAAAATCAGCAGTTTAGCCTGGAACCCATCACAGCAGGAATTGCAAACCTCTCTCTTTTCCAAATAAGACAATAATGCAAAATCTAAGAGCTATCAATCATAATTAACAGGTAAGGCACTTCACTGTTATAAGGTGTAAACTCAATGAAACAAGCAGCATGTGAAATGTTCACTTGTTTGTTCATTTTGGGCACACCTAGCTACTGGTCCTAAACTAAAAATAGCTATAGCTCAGAATAAAAGACATGGATATACAAAACTGGTTGAGTGACAGTAAAAAAAGAGTAATGATTAATGGATATGCTTTTGAACTGGAAAGATATTTGTCATGGAGTTCCCTAGAGGTCGGTGTCGGTACCTTTGCTTTTCCTAAATATATTAATAACCCAGACCTTGGTGTAACAGGGCACAATTACAGACTTGAGGCTGATTAAAAAAGAACTTAGAAGTATTGTGAATCATGAGGATACGGTGTAGGTATTCCAAAGGACATAGACTATTTGATGGAATGTATAGACAAGTGGCAGATGAAACTTAGAGTGGGGAAATGTGAACTGATTAATTTTGATAGGAAGAATGCAAAGAGACAATATAAAATGAGGGATAAATTCAATAAAAAAAAACACAGAGCAGGTAAAAACATGGATTGTTCATCTACATTCACATAGGCTGGCAGGGAACAGTAATTATGGAATCTTAAGAGATTGATTGACTTAAGACAGAATCATATTTGTGATCCTGGATGAAGTGGATCATGTATTGACAAGAGAGGATTTAATACAAATGAAAACAATGCAGTTTACAAGGCAAACAGAACCGCAATAAAGTAGAATTGGCCATTTGTTTGCAGGGAGGGAAAGGTCTTATCAAGAAGATTGGATGAGGCCATACAGTTCATTGGTGATAAAAAAGAAAGCATGCCAAAGGAGAGGCAGTGGCATAATAGTATTTTCACTAGCCTAGTAATCCGAGGTGCAAGGCAACGCTTGGGGATTTAGATTCAAATTTCACCATGATAGATGGTTAAATTTGAATTCAGTAAAAATGTGGATGTCTAATGCTGACCATTGTCAATTGTGGTTAAAAACTCATAGAGTTCATTAATGTCCTTCAAGGAAGAAAATCTGCCATCCTTACTTGATCTGATCTACACTGACTTCAGAGCCATAGCAATGGCCTGGCAAGCTGCACAATGAGTTATCATAAAAGGCACAGGATTGGAAAGGCAAAATGGTCTGTTGCTGTGCAGTACTTTCTTTTGTTAATAGATGTTGACAAAGCCAGTAACACACACATCCCATGAAATAATAAAAAAAATAATTCCATCAGGACAAGTAATAGCGTTTCAACTTCAATTTTGAAAAATCTTTGGTGCGGCAGGAACAAACCACGTAACTGAGAAGAAAGTCAGGTGGGGGATAGGGACAGAATGCTGCACCATTTAAAAAATGAGACATTCAAAACTTTTTGTCATTGAAAAATGCCAACAAGCTGTAAAAAGAGAGAGAAATTTTTAAAATAGAGCAACATACAAAAAGTGGAAGAAGCACAGACACAGGAACTAATCTTCTTCGAGAGACAAATGATACTGCAACCAAATATCGGAGTATTCAATTGGAAGTAGAAATCCAACAGAGTTTAAACTTAGACACAGAAGCAGGGGTTTCTGTTTTATCAGATCAAATCAAATGGCTCAACCAGATTAGACTACAAGGCTCTTCAATAAAATTAAAAGTCCTGGTGGAACAATTTTAAAAGTACAAGGCTAACTCATGGCAAAGTTGAAACATCAAGCCTAAGAAATTTTCAAACCTCTGTATCATTCAAAATCAAGAGTATTCTCTAATAAGCAGAAAAACATGCCAAAAACTGAAGTTGCTGATGATAACTATAGCAGTGCACTTCAAAACGAATTTCCAAAATCATTTGCAGACCTAAGGAAGCTAAAGACTGTTTGCTGTATCACCCCATGAACTGATGCTAAACCAATCTGCCTTTTTACACTCTTATCCACACTTGGACAAAGTCAAGGGTATAATTGAAAAGATACAGCAGGAAAGAGTAATGTCGCTGGTCACCAACAAATAGGGCCTGATTTTAGTATCATATTGCGCCCATTTTCGGGCATGAAAACTTGGTAGAGTCGGGCGTAAGGTGAGTAACATGATCTGCAATTGCTCCTGTGCCCGTTTCTCTTGCTGAAAACAGCAAGTGTTGGAACCGCGCACAAATGGGCACAACATCAATTGAAATGTATTTGCATGTGTTTAAATTGACTTAATAGCCAACCTTGCCAGCGCTTTCCCCTTTACCACTGTGTTCGTCTGTACAGAATCGGCACAAAACAGACGTGGTCCGCAAAGGTCCAATTCGGGCCTCTTAGAAGGTAAGCTCTCTGGTGAGGAGGAACTAGCTGCTGGCGGCCCTCTGATTGAGATCAATGGTGAGGGCATGGGGGCTGGCGGGAAGGAGGTGGGTCAGTTGGCTCTTTGGTGGGGAGGGAGAGAGGCAGGTCAGATGGCTCTGTTTGGGGGGAGCAGGGGAGGTGGGAGGTGCAGAGGGGTCCACTGCCACTCTGCGTATGATGGGTGAATGGAAGTGGAGGGGTCTGCTGCTGCTCTGCATGTATTTGGTAGGAAGAAAGGAGGGGGGATTCTGCTGCCACTCTACATGTAATCGGTGTTGGAGAAGCGGGTGTTGCAACCACTTTGTGTGTGATATGGGAGAGGGAGAAGGTGTATGATCGGTGAGAGTGAAGTTGGGGTCCACTGTGTGTGATTGATGAGAGTGAAGCAGGGTGGGGGGAGTCCACTGCCTTTCTGCGTGTGATCGGTGGGGGAGAAAGGGGACAGGGGGCCGCAATCACCCTGGGTATAAGGGGGTCAGTAATTTTGTAGAGATGAAGCAATATCTGTGGAAGTCAAGGGGAGACATATTTGGCCTTGGAACGATGTGGCAGGGGAGTGTTTTTCTATTTTTTAAATTGCAGATGCGCAGTTAGTGGTGCCGACTGGAGTTGCAGGGTTTCAGGTGCAATAAGCCCCACCCACAGGCTTCTGCAGTATGATTCGGAATCGCTGATATTTTTTTCAGGCAGTGCGCATATGGAGGCGCTTGAGAACGGGTCTAAAAGTCAGATCTGAAACACTCCCAGTTTCAAGTCCACCAGGCACTTCAAATCAAAATAATTCTATAGGTCCCAAAGTGTTTGGGGATGGCTATGCGGCGAAAGTCAAATATTTATATTAGGATCTGACTGATTTAATTCAACTGAACAAATCAATGGGCTGTGAGATCCACACAATAGACTCAATGAATAGGAGCCTTTCCAAACTAACCAAGAGGACCATATTTACCAAATTGGATGCAAACAGTGGCTTTGGGAAAGATCATGAGACCAGAGTC
The DNA here is from genome assembly GCA_024679065.1 of Sphyrna mokarran. Lineage (NCBI taxonomy): Eukaryota > Metazoa > Chordata > Chondrichthyes > Carcharhiniformes > Carcharhinidae > Sphyrna > Sphyrna mokarran. The sequence continues at coordinate 44,351,888 of JAGIQG010000015.1, forward strand.
AGAATAGTCCTGAGACTTAGGGGTGCAGGCCTAACACTGAATGAAGAACGAGTATTTGCTAAACTTATGACTATGTTTCTAGGTTAAACAGTGTGAGCTACTGAAATCACAGTTGATCCACAAAATGAAAATAGATATGTTCCATAACCCAGGAATTAAGCCAAGCTTCAAAGGTTTCTCTACTTAGTCAATCAAATAGGTAAGTTCCTATTAGATTTAGTAGAGATCGGCAAGCCCTTGAGATAACTGTTGTTCAACAGCAATGCTGGAATGTAGATCAGCAAATACCTCAAAAACAACTTATTAATCACATCTGAAATCATGCTACATTGCTATCCAGAGTTATATTCTATAACGGCATTATCCACGGGTCTGAGGAAAGTTTTATTTCCAGTGCAGAAAGATGGCAAGTATAAACTAGTCTATTATGCCTCCAGATCACTAACAGTGATAGAATGATAAAGTATCACAATAGAAAGATAATTATTTGCAGCTGCATGGATATGCAAACACTCTTCAGATTTTGTTATGGGATAATATTTCAAAATTGAAATCTACAAGAATCCACTAGTCACCCTTCTGTTCATGCAATAAATTCTGAACGTGCCACGTGACATCCAATGCTTTAGACTAAGATTGATGAGATTTGATTCATTTCAGAGTACGTGCAAGTAAAACATCAAACAACAGTCAACATGCTTTCACAAATACCATCAGAAGCAAGATAATTTACATGTCATCAAGGAGGTTATACACCCTTCATCACTTAGCACTTACCAGTTACTGCAAGGAGGTAAAAAAGAAATAGAGCAATCTCAGCAATGAAATGAGAAATGTCTCCAAATCTGAGAATATTGTCTGGAAGGTTGGCCAAACTACATTTGCACTAATATTACTTTGAAAATATAAGATAGCATTTGATAAAGTGTGACAGCTAGGAGGCCGAAGAACTTTGAAGTTAGTAGGAATCAGGGTTAAACCTCTCTATTGTTTGGAGCCATACCTAGCACAAGAAAGATGTATGAGATTTTTGGAGGTTCAAAGACATAGCAAAAGGAATACCTCAGGATAGCACAATTGGCCCAACCATCTTCAGCAGCTTCATGAATGATCTTGTCTCCAACATAAGGTCAGAAGTGACGACAATATGGAGTATGTATATTCTGGTGGTTCATTTAGAACCAAAGGAACAGGACAATGTGTTGGTTTTAAAGAGGAGTTGTCATTTTGCTGTATTGGACCACAGTCATCTTTGTAAATATAGATACACGTCAGTAAAATGAAGGAGTTAGTCATTGACTTCAGGAGGCGCAGCGGAGGATATGACCTGTCTACATTAAAGGACATGAAGTGAAAATGGTCAAGAGCTTCAAGTTTCTAGATGCCTCGGAAAAGCAGCTAGCATAATCAAGGACCCACACACTCTAGACACACTCTCTTCCACCTTCTTCCATTGGGAAAAAAGATGACAAAAGTCTGAGGTCATGTACCAACCAACTCAAGAACAGCTTCTTCCTTACTGTCATCAGACTTTTTATGGACCTAGCTTGTATTAAGTTGATCTTTCTCTACACCCCAGCAATAACTGTAACACTACATTCTGCACTCTCTCATTTTCTCCCCTATGTATGGTATTCTTTGTCTGGAACTCAGTAAGAATTTAGCAACACCAATTTATAATCCAACCGATTTATTTGATAGTAAAAAAGCAAGCTTTCGACTCTTGTGTCCTCCTCAGGCAAATGCCTGAGGAGGACACAGGAGTCGAAAGCTCGCTTTTTTACTATCAAATAAATCGGTTGGACTATAAATTGGTGTTGCTAAATTCTTACTGAGTTCTTACCACCCCAATCCAACGCCGGCACCTGTACATCATTCTTTGTCTGTACAGCATGCAATAAACAATACTTTTTACTAAATACTAATGAATGTGACAATAATAAATCAAATCAAATCCAATCACAATCAACAGTTCACTATTTCAGGATAATATAATGTCACCTATCATAATGCCTGGATCATTAATATTAATTTTTACAGCACATTCTTCTTTTTGGGCAAAAGTGCACACTGCAGCAGATAGAGTACTGCCATAGTCCCTGTGAGTTATGGCTTCTACCTACTTGTGAAATAATGGTTATACCTCACTGACACCAGCAAAATATCCTTTGCGTAATCCCATGAGTGCATCAAATGGTGGAAATGTTTTATTTATCCTGTCTTACTATTCTTCCTGGCTGCACATCATACATAATCTTGAGTGTTTTCTATTCAGGCATATTCTTATGTTTTATTTTTGCCTACAGTCACAATAGAACAGTAAAAAAAAAGTTAGTAAAAATAAGACGTTAAATCAAATGAGCCTTCAACAGCCTAAATTGCAATGGATATGTCACACTGTACTTCCCGCAATGTGAGCTCTAAGGACGCTGGTTTCATCCTTTTTGATACATTAGTAGCTAGAAAACACCTGCCTGAGTATTTTATTTTGTAAATGATTCAACACTGTTCAAAACAGCCAAAAATATGGACTAAAAAGATGTGCTTTATGGAGGGCCTGTCAAGTGAATTTTCATACAAGCTGAAACAATCCTGTTTTATAATTCCAAACAGCCTTAATATGTACCATGGCGCAAATACTAGATATGCATAGCTTCACGTTAACCAGGAGCAGGAATCAGGAGGGCAAGCTGTGGAGTGAACACCACAATTCCCCTTCTCTCCTTACCAGATACAACTGTGAGGCTCAGGCAATTTTAACCCTCAAGCTTCTCTTGTCAATCAGCTGACTCCCAAAAATGGGCAGAAAGTGACCATTTGTCAAAAGGTGGGTGTGGATTTTTGGACAGTACCAAAGCTAATTCACAGGGAGGAGGTTTTTATGAAAGACCCTCATTGGATGGAGAGGGTAGAGCCCAAGCCCAGTCTTCCCATGCTGGGTGTGGAGAAGTGTATTTACTCCCCCGGCCCCCAAAAAAAAGTAATCAAAAAAACTGTCTGAATAGCTTCATTTGGCCTTGGCTCCAGTTCAACAAATGGATTTCCACACTCAGGTTATGGTAAAAATTGCTGCTGGGCCTCAATGATATTATTGGGATTCAGTTTGCATCTGGAAACTGTAAAAGTTGCTGTGTTGTTTAGACTGACGACAAGGGACTAGCAAGCAGAAGGGTTTATTCAACAATCTTAGCAGCTTTTACATGTTGCGTGTTGGCTCGTACTGGGGGAGAACTCCTGCGCGACTGACACATCACCTACTGCAGCCATGTCATCCCAAAATACTCTCGACCACCTTTCTACATCTTTCCCATTTTCATTTGGATAACTGGGACTGTAGACATATGGCAATATAGGACCACAGTGACAGGTTATAAACTACTTACAGTGTACGGAACACACGCTTGGGCAACAGAACACAGGCTACTTACAATATGCAGAATACTGACTTGGGCTGCTACAACAGGTACATAGCCCCTCACACCTCTTCCCTTTGCTTTATACTAAACTCAGTCCGCGTGTAAAGTCGTACATAGTCCTTGGACATCAAAGTCGGTCTACTCAGGGTGAGATTATGCCATTTGGCTTATCTTGGGATGCCCTTGCTTTATTGTCCCCAGAGTGGATGACATCAGGCATCCTTGTGGTTTGTCCTAGGGAGGCACTTCCATTTCCACCAGTGCAATGGGTGCAGATTACAGACTCAGGGATGATTTTACCATTTTGAATCTGAATGCTGTATCTGGGCACAATTCAAATCCAACTTTAAACTCTGTCTCAGGCATCCCCTCACACATTCCACCTGAAAAAAAAATCACGAGGTTGAATCGCACTATGGCCGGGACTTATAGTGTCCAAAATGCTGCTGCTCTGATTGGTGCCTTCAACTACAATGCACAGTAAAAACAAATTGAAAAACACTCACCTGTCAAATGCTCCTAGGCCGCAAAAAGCAGATGAAGCGGCCTGGGAGCAATAGCGCCCACAGATATCCCCCCCACTCCCACAACATAACTGTCCCCCTGATTCACCCGCTTCCCCTCCTACCGCTATCCAGACCAATTGCGACTCCTGTCCCCTTCCCCCCTCCACCAATTGCTCGCAGAGTGGCAGCGGGACCCCCCCCCCCCCCCACAGATCACTTGCAGAGTGGGTGAAGCCTCCCCTGTCCCCCCCTCCCCCCACTCCCCCCACCGCCAACAGAGATCCATCTGGTCCATCTACCTCCTCCTCCTCCGCTCCCCGCTAGAGAACGATCAGGCCTCCCTCCTCCTCGCTCCACCTCCTCTCCACTAGAGGTACATCTGGCCTCTCTTGACTCCTTTCCCCACCAGACCCTCCCCAACTGACATCAACATGAAACACCCCTCTGGCTATCATCAATGGAAGATGCTTCCTAATCTGAGACAAATTAGTCACAGGTGAATGGTGAAAAAAAATTCAATGATTGCAATAAAAATATTTAAATAATAAATGCTAACATAAAAACTTGCGAACAGAAACATTAAGGTGCTTAAAGATCTAGCTAACTACTGCAGCCCTTCACCCATACCATCTTATAGAACATAGAACATTACAGCGCAGTACAGGCCCTTCAGCCCTCGATGCCGTGCCGACCAGTGGAACCAATCTAATGACACTCTAAACTATTTCATCTTAGTGCAATCACAACTTCCTAACATTATGCCGTATATCACTACGACTCGGTGACATCTCAGAATCTACATTGGAGAAGTTCAGGGCCAGCTGTCTACTTTGCCCCGTAGCCTGTGATGCGCAAGACAGGTGTACTCTGGAGGCCCTAGCTTGCTTCCAGGTGTTTGGGGTATTTCCATGACACCCTCTTCATCCTATTGCCCCTGAGATGTCCCAATGTCAAGAAAAAGGAAGACAGAAGACATAGCCACGGCCACATTTTCCTGGCTGGAAGACCTTGGCATTGGGTCAAGCCCTTTCTCCTCCCTTGTGGGCCCTGGGTCACTCCCTGGGAGTTCCAGAAACTCCAGCATCAACTGGCCCTGCTAGTCTTGGAGGGCCACCTATGCCCTATCCATGTTGGTCGAACCCTCTGCGATGGCCACCTGAGTCACCTGTCAATGGCTGTATCAAGTCCCCTCTGAGACTGGGCCATGCTCTGCAGCTCCTCAGCTGTGGCACTCTGTGACTGGGCCATGCTCTGAAGAACTGCTGCTGTATACTGCTATATCTCAGCACTGTCCCGCGGGGTCTACTGCAATGTCTCGAGCTTCTCAGATATGGGCTGCAGAGCTTTGAAAATCCCGTTTAGTCCCTCAGCTGTGGCCTACTGTGACTTGGAGCCTGTCACTCATGGTGACGATCCCCTGCCCCAGGCTTTACTGACACCATCCTTGCAATGTTGGCCTGTGAAGCACAGAAGACAGGCAATAGTTAGTCTGCTTGAAAGTTTTGGACTTCTCCCAACAGCCTCGTTCTTGGTGCAGTGTGGCCATCATCCTGTCCTGCATTGCCTGGCTCTATTGCTACATCTCCAGCAGCTGAGGGAGAAGTGATCCCAGAGGCCCAGTATGTAGCCTGGGGTCAGCTGATTCCATCAGGCCCCACGTGCCAGAAGCCTCGGATGTTCCCTCCCCCACCCAATGTACATCAGCAGGTATGTCATATTCACCAGCGAGTGGCTTAGAAGCCTCAGCACTGACTGGACCCACTGGTGTATCGGTATCTGGGATGTTGAACTGCAAAGTGGAAGCTGGTGCCAAAAGCTGCCACTCTGGGAGATCTCTTCACCCATGTCCTCCGAGGACTCATCTGAGCTATCTTGACCAGAATGGGTAGGAGCTGCAGTAGCAGCCTGTGGTCCAGAAGGCCCCAGTGCATCCAGTTTTGTCCCTGCCACACAGGACACAAGGTTAAGTGTAAGGGAGGGAGAAGAATCCTGGATGTAAAATACATGATTCATATTTCTCCACTGAGCATAGAACAAAGCACAAAGAAAATTACATCACAGGAACAGGCCCTTGGCCCTCCAAACCTGCAGCAAAAAAGCTACCCATTTGATTTGGAACACTCTATCCTCCCAGAGACTATTTGCATCTATTCCCATCCCATTCATATAGCTGTAAAGACATCCTTTAAAGGTCACTATCATATTTGCCTCCATGACCTGCCCCAGCAGCGAGTTCCAGGCATGTTGTACAAATAAACATTCCTCGAATATCTCCTTCAAACCTTTCCTCTTGCATCCAAAATTCATGCCCCTGAGAAGTTGCCTCAGAGGGTGTGGAGGATTGACAGGTGCTCACGCCTTGACGACACCATCACTGACAGCCCATATGTCCCCTTCCCTTGACAGGTCCTGTGTCCAGTCCTCAAAGGGGGTAAAGACCCGGAGGTCTGGCTCACCGCCCCCTGTTTTCACGCTCTCTCTGCTGTTTTGATCAGTCTTCTGCGGAGATAAAAAGAGTCATGAAAGAATTGATGACATGACTTCTGCAGAACATTAGGTGGTGGTCCTTAAATGGCAAGCAACATGGGGCTTTTGGGGTGATAGGAAGGAGGTGCTTGGTGATCAGGAGCTGGTAGCATGTAGGGTACTGGAGATGGGAATATCTGGGGGAGATTTGGGGGAATATGCTAGATGGGGATTAATCATTCACACTTGATGCCTGGATGAACGTGGCACTGCTCCCCAGTTCAGGAGACCAGTACCCTGAGTACCCTGGTGCCTCCTTGACTGCACTGTCATCAGTCCCCCTCCCATGGGCCTGTATCCTTATGGGAGGGGAGAGGATGTCCCATCTTGCCTCTGCTGCACCTAGTAGCCCCTCCAGGTCTCCCTCAGAAAAATAGTTGGGGAGGGGGGGAGTTGTTTGCAGGGGTTGGGTGTGCTCGTGCACATATTGTCCAGGAATGCCTACCTGCCTTTCCATTCTTGGGGTTTTTATGGAGCTGCCCCTCAATAAGGCAGACCAGCTGCAGGCAGTTTGGCGGAGCACTCCAACAAGTTCCATGCAATTTGCTTCTTAGTATTGAGGGGAAGGCAAGTGAGCACTTGCAGGTGTGCTGATGGGGGCAGGGGAGGGATCACTCTGCCTCATATCGGTCAGGTGGAGGGAGTGAGTGTGGACCTCTCTGCCTGAGATCAGTGAGGGTGGGGGGGGGGGGGGGGGGGTTGCCTGCCATTCTGCCTGAGATTGGTGGTGTGGAAGGGGGGAGGGGAGGAGCTCCTGATCAATCTGGGTGGAGGATGGTGTGGATGGATAATGGGGTCAGCCATGTTGTGGGGGTGAGACAATGTCTGAAGGCGCCAACAGGGAGGCATTATCCGGCCCAGGAGTGATGTGGCAGGGGAGCAGCTTCTATCTTTTCTCTGCGCACGTGCAGTTGGAGGCAGTGATTAGAATTGTAAGATTTCAGGCGTGGTAAGACCCACCCACAGGCTTCTGCAGCGCAATTCGGAATTGCTGATATTTTTTCAGGCAGTTTGTATATGGGGGCACCTGAGAACAGGTCTATAAGTCGGACCTGAAATACTCCCAAATTCAAGAGTGAATCTTAGAATCAAAATGGTAAAATAAGGCTCTGAATCTGCATTTAAAAGGTTGAACATCAACTTTATTGTCCTGATTCTGTCCAGGACCAAACAAAGATGTGCATCATGTTCTTGCACTGCACGTCCCAGACCAGGCTATCATCAATGATGATCTCACATGATTGTCCAACAAAGAGTTGTACCATAGACCATTTGAAGACCTTGCAGTCAGTGGAGATCCCATGGGCCATGCAAAAGAACTGGCACCTGTCTACCAGAGACATAAATGTAGCGAGCTTCAAGGATTCCTCATCCAGCGAGACTTGCCATAACCTACCTTTTGCATCCAAGAAGGTAAAAGCCTTGGCATTGGGTTGTCACCAGTTCAACTGTCCTTGTGGGATAAAGAAGTCTCAGCAGTTATAGAGTGATAGAGTCATAGAAGTTTACAGCATGGAAACAGACCCTTTGGCCCAATTTGTCCATGTTGCCCTTTCTTTTTTAAAACCCCTAAGCTAATCCTAATTGCCCACATTTGGCCTTTATCTCTCTATAACCATCGTACCCATGTAACTATATAAATGCTTTTTAAAAGATAAAATTGTACCTGCCTCTACTATTACTTCTGATAGCATGTTCCAGACACTCACCACCCTGTGTGAAAAAATTGCCTCTCTGGATACTTTTGTATCCCTCTTCTCTCACCTTAAACCTATGCTTTCTAGTTTTAGACCCCCCTACCTTTGAGAAAAGATATTAACTATCTACCTTGTCTATGCCTTTCATTATTTTATAGACCTCTATGAGGTCATCCTTCAGCCCCCCATGCTCCAGAGGTAAAAGTTCCAGTCTATTCAGCCTCTCCTTAGAACTCAATCCATCAAATCCCAATAGCATTGTGCTAAATCTTTTCTGCACTCTTTCTAGTTTATTTCCTTATTTATCAGACGAACTGGGTTAATGAAGGTTTCTTTATGTAGCATCCTTTGCTGAAACCTATTCTGTTGCCTCATCCATGGGGGCTATGACACCCAGTCTTGTCATCCAATCCAGTTTGTCAACTACTTTCTGTTTCATTGAAAGGACACTTTTCTTGGAGCATGGACAATGGACATTATCCAATCAATCAATGTCTTATGATGTGTGATGGATAGATCGCTAACGATGTTGCTGTTGACTAGGTCTTTGTATTCCAGCATCTCTGAGGCCTGATGCTGCTGTGTGTGTGTGTCTGGACCAATGTAGATTAGCCTCAGTGTGATGCTTTCCTGGGGACCCTCCATTCACTTTACATCTTGGCCAACCATATGAAACTGGAAATTATCCTGTGTGCAGTGGAGAGTGGCCTCACCTTCAATACAGATTGTTGTCCATCATAATGTATGAGATTTACCTTGATTGTGGAATCTGGTGCATCATATGGTTTAATTACCCACAGCAGCTGTAAGATATTGCACTCCACACCAGTATCAATGTTGATTTTCAGTTTGACATTGCTATGGGCAACGTTTAACAAGGCGAAGATTTCACCTCTCCCTGCGATGGAATCAATACTGTTGCAGTAGAGTGTTCTAAGATGCTTGGGTGCTCTGACTGCGCTCCCATTCATTGACCCTGTCCATGCTCTGAACCTCGAGGGTTAACCAGCTGTATTACAGCTTGTGGCAGAAACAGGTTGTTCTGTCTTGGAACTGCAGCATTTAGCAAAGTGGTTCCACTTGCCACAGCTGTTACAAAGCACAAAATTCTGTTCTGAGGGTGATAGCTACCGGAGTTTGAGCAGGGTATGTTCTGTACCGCAAAAGCTTCAGTTTCCTGTCTTAACTATTCAGTGCTTCTTTCTAATTTCTCATTTGGCATGCAGTTGCAACGGATGGATCTTAATGTTAGAATTTTCTCTCAAAGCATGATATCACAGTGGATTCTATAAACAATGTGATGGCTCACAAGATCATCGATGATGGTCCTGAATGCAGTTGTTCGCGAGGATTTTTAAAGTTGTGGTGTAAGACTACATGGACTTATTGAGTATTTATTTTGTAGAGTTAAACATATACTTGTCCAAAATGATACTTTTCATCAGCATGTGTATCTGTTCAAATTGCTTTACCAATACCTCTTTCTCTTCCTCCCCTTGGAAGATGAAGGATTGACTGCCTCAGAGCCTGCTAACTTTAACAGTCCGTACAGTGATATCTTTTTTGATTTATCCCAAAAGCTGACACCACAGTAGAAGTGCCATTCTTTTTCAAACTTGGCCTAGTTATCCACAATGTTTTCATCGAGGACAAGCGGGTTGATTAGGGGAGTCACTATACCATCTTGGCCCGCTCTTGACAGACACCATGTTGAAGTTTCTGAATTATATTTATTGACGACAAGGGATAACAAGTGGACAGGTTTACTCAACAATCTTAACAGCTCTTATTCGCTGCGTATCTGCCTGTGCTGTTGTAGAACTCCGGAGTTACTGACACTCCCTGCATATACATAATCCTGATGTACACTTGAGTATACAGCCAACAAAAAGAATGCTGCAATCTTCAGGCATTTGTTAGTTGTTTAAAAGAGCAGCTTAGATTAAATGACAAAGGTAAAACTCTATAGATACTGGAAAATTGGGAAAAACAGAGAGAATGCGGGGAATACGAAACGGATCTGGCAGGATTTGTGGAGAGAGAAACAGAGTTAAAAACTTTCATCAGAATACAAGACGTAGTGAAAGTGGCATCTGTCTCTTTAAGACAGCTCCACAGAAGAGGGTCACCTGGCTTGAGGAACCAATGGGAATGGAGAGCGAGTGATCACCTCATTTCTCAGGCAGACTCATCATGCAGCCATGTCATAAACATGTTAAAACTAAGGCTCTGTCCCATGGCTATGATTTCCTTAGCTGATTCCTCTTCATTAATAAATACATTGCTTTCCCAACCAAATGTGAAGTGTATTAGCATTGCTGTGAGGTACCACACTATTACAAAGATGTGTGGGATTTTCCAGCCTCACCTACTGCCGGATTGTCCAGTGATTTGGCTTGCTTATCGCAGTGCCTCACATTGGGTCCCACCTGGATGGGGTTGGAAAATCCCGGATATATTAAATCAACTGACCAATTTTCAATACATGCCCATCAGTTCTTACAAGCTAGGCTATGGGAACATTGCCCTTTATCTTCAGGAAATTAACAGCAGCCTTGATTAAGACAGTAGCCTGACCACTCAGCCTCTTCCCATTATCATATGACTGGTACTTTTACAGGAAAACTATCTCACTAGCTGTTATAAACACGAGAAAAATCAAAGTAAAATGTAATTCATTAGAAGTCGATAACATAATCAAAAAGTCAGCACTAGCATTGAGAAGCTGGCCACCAATAGAATTGTCACCAGCATCGTTGTAGATGGCTAATTGAGAATTTATTTCAATCCATTATGTCAAATCTTATTGCTATTTGCTTCACTTCTGCACTCTCAATTATTCCATTACCTGTAAAGTTCAGCTGTCAGAAGAATATAACTATGACAATTTCACAAATAATCGAGTGTAATTGGCCAACTTTAATGTTGCTTTTTCCTCTTAGCCCTCTCTGAAATGGCTTTTCTATTGTATAGGCACCTTATAAATAAAAGCTGTTATTTGACATTACTATTTAGCAAACACTTAATGACATTAAAACCATGGCGGAGTTCTCCCAAAAAGTAGTTGAATTCACAGGAAGACTGGAGTAATTCACACTATCTTTTTCAGAACAAACCACACCTGAAATCCAGCACTTGGAGATGCTACTGACGTACAAATGCTTGTGGGAATTCCACAAAATCATCCCTGCACTTTCTTCTGGACTGCTATACTAAAAAATTAGTGCAGCGAGATGTAAGAATCATCTCCTACATATTTCATAGAATCATTGATTTATAGATGAATACAGCACAGAAAGAGGTTCATTTAGCTCACCTGTGCTTTTTTTTCATTCAAAGAGTGATCCAGTTTAACTCCCATCCTCTCTCTTTCTTATTGTTGCAATGTCTTTCACTTTTGGATATTTAGTAATTCAATTCCATGGGGAGACCTCCCCCCCCCCCCCCCCGGCCCAAGGAAGACTATTGCAACCAACATAGCAAGGGTTAGGCAAATTACAGAGCATTATGACTTATGAATCTGGGACAACATTAAAATGACATACTGAGAGATCGATTGGTCTGTGAAGAAATTGATGAGGAAGTTGCAGACAGAAACTGAGATTAACTTTAAAAAGATGCTGCAAATAACATTAGCAATGGAGAGTGTGAGAAGGATACTCAGGAACCTCAGAATATGGAGAACAGTTGTAATCCACTTGTTAGAACAGGAAGCTGCAGACAGTAATGGAGCCAAAAGAGATTAAACTAAATACAGAAGCTGGTAGAGTAAGAAGATTTAGGAGAATGAATCAAAAACCTAGAATTGTTACAGAATGTTGCAAGTTTGAGGGACATCACTTCCAGATCTTTGCAGATTCAAGTGCTGTGCTATCTCTTATGTTTGGAGTGAGAAAATTCCATAAGTATGTCTATTATGGTTGACATTTTACTGTTTTGATGGAGAACAAACCATTGTTGATCTATTCAAGGAGGATAAGTCCATCCTGCTGATTGCACCTATCAGGATTCAATTCTGGACATTATCTTATTGGCTCCTGAATATACGCTTGTATGCCGACCACTAACTCAAATAGCCAGCACTGAAGCTGTTAGTGCCAAAGACTATACAACACTGCCCCCAGTACCATAAGAAATTGTGATTACAATGAATTTCCTGAACAGTGTTGCCAATGTTAACACAACAAATAAAAATTTGGACCAACAGAAACCTGCTGTTATCAAAGATAAAACACAAAATATTGGCAGGTTGACAGAAAGAAATTATTTCTGAATCATACCACATTCAGAAAGATGAACTTAGCTGGAGGACAACATCATTCCATGTGAGAGTTGTCCATGTGCCAAGAAGGAAAATACTCTTTGCAGAGTTGCATAGTATCCATTTGGAAATATCAAAATGCTTGTCAGAATTATATTTGGTGGCTATGCATTCATGCAGATATTGAGAGATCATTGAAGAACTAAAGTCAAGTGCCAGTTATAGCAGAAGCTATCTGCTACACCCTCTTTGCATCCTTAGGAATGGCCAGGTCAACCATGTGTGTGAGTGCATATAGATTATATAGGACTATTTTTGGGCACCGTGGTGGACGATGGCTGCAATTGGATGGAAATATTTGAAATCAGATCCACAACCGCATATACCACAGTTGAGAAACTTGGCCAGCACTCGGTGTCCTATGGAGTACCTGATGTATTCATATCAAATAACAGAATGGCTTTCACAAGCACCAAATATCAAAGTTTTGGTTTTTCAATGAGATAAGGTACATAAGGATTGCACCGTATTATCTCTCACCCAATTGTTGTAATTCAGGTCAGAGACTCCAAAGTGTTTTATGAAGCTCGCCTGGATCATAAGTTTGCACTTTGAATTTGGTAAGGATAAGCATGATATGTCTCAGTATGATTCAAATGACCCACTAGAGAGCTTCTTTCAAACAAATTTTAATTAAGAATACAGTTAACATGTACAGAAAAAAGTAACAATGACTTATCAATTACAAACAAAAAAATCCACCACAATAATACATAATCATTAATAAATATATCTAAAATGTTCCAATCAAACAAAACTTTCCATGGACAAAACCATTCCCATTAGTTTAACACAACCAAGAATGATGCTCGTATGATGCCAAAACCAAATCCTTCAGTTGGAGAATTGAAATCCTAACTTATCAGCTTTGTAATTTCTAGCAGCCCTCGGGGTACATCCAGAAGAGTTTGAAGTCAGGATAGCTTTCACAACACCAGGGAGAGACCCTGGTCAAGCCACCAACAGTTGATTTTCTACTCCAGAAAGACAAGAAGTCTTGATTTCAGCTAGCCAGCTGAATTTCCAAAACCAGAGAGAGAGAAAAGCTTGGTGTTTCTTCTAAAACTAAACTGCTGACAGCTAAACAGAAAATTAAACTTTAAATTCACTAGGAAGAAAAAATACTGTTTAAAACACAGGTCCTGCCAACCAGTCTTCCTCTTAACAATGCAGGGTCATAAAAGCTCCCAGAGTAAAAACACCACTTAAACCACAGAAGAAGCAAAGAAAGGACTCCTACGGACAACCTGGCAAAATTGAAATAAGCTGAGGCTTTGAGAGCTACAGAGAACATGATTTAAAAAAAAAATTCTCAAAGGTGCACTAACATCACACAGTGGATTGGCTGAGCGGGTGGTCCACACTTTCAAGGCTGGATTAAATAAATGGTCAACTGCATCTATGGTCACAAAAAAGAAGCTCAGTTCCTTTTAACTCATAGGATCATCCTATATTCAACCACTGGTACATTTACAGCAGTATTATTGATGGTCACCACCTAAGGACAAGGTACACCTGGTATTCTCAAATTTAATGCGGCTGCAGAGGCAAAACAGTGCAACCAAAAGAAAAAATATAATTTGACTGAAGATGTAAGACCATTCAAAATAAATGACTTGGTTTATGTGAAAAACTTTGGCAGTGCCCGAAGCTGGGAATCCAGGAGTTCTGTGGCCGAGACAAAACCGGTATCTTTCTGAAGTGAGTGTACAAGACAAAACTTTGAGGAAACACAGGCCATTTGTGTGGATGTGAGTTGTCCCAAACGTTACAGTCTGATTCATTGTTGCCAGCTGGAAGTGTTGTTACCTGTTTGAGAAGCAAAGTGTCCAATTGGCCAGTGACAGGCGAGAGTATTGCTCCAACTGAAACAGAGAAGGTGACTGAATCAGTACCAGTAGAGAGAGATCAAGTTTTTACAAAACCTACCTGAGCAGAAGCACCTGAGTTGGTGGAGATGCCATCAGCAAGACTGAATTTTTGATGGACTGATTACAAATGTTTATTGTTATAAATTATGGGGGGAACTGTATTAGTTAACTATTATTCTGTGTACAAAAATACTGAGAGGAAAAGGGGTGTGGTGTCTTGTCTCTTTAAAAGATGATTTTCTGAAAGGATTACGTGAGAGGTGGTATGGTGGCACACTGGTTAGCACTGTTGCACCACAGTGCTAGGGATCCGGGTTCTATTCCTGGCTTGCGTCATTATCTGTGTGAAGTTTGCACATTCTCCCTTATCTGCACGGGTTTCCTCTCATTCCCTGGTTTCCTCCCACAATCCAGAAATGTACAGGATAAGTTGATTGGCCATACTAAATTGCTCCTCAGTGTTAGGGGGAATGTCAGATAGATTAGTAGGATAAATATATGGAGTTTGGGGGAAAGGGTCTCAGTGGGATTCTTGTCGGGTCAGGCTCAATGGGCTGAGTGACCTCATTCTACACTATAGATATTCTATTCTATTATTTGGGTTGATCAATCAGAAATTGAGTTAGTCCTTCATTCCAATTTGTCCGCTCTTGTCTAGCAGTTAGAGCCGAGAGTCATGTCAGAAAAAAATTGAATCTGCATTACCTTGTAAATTGTTGTTGTTAGTCAATGAACATCTATAGTTTGTTGTTAATTGGTGGAGCCAAGTTGCTGTCTGAGCTTAATAATCAAGTCTAGGGTATTGTTGTGTCTGCCGTACAGTCTGTTTTAACCCTTACATGATGGACAAAGAATTGCAAAAAGAATTTCTTGTTAGCACATTTTTTTTTAAACACACAATCAATAATCATCCACCCAAGCAATAGTAAATTACAAGTGAACCACAAGTTCAAATCCAATATAGACCTTGACTTAACTTTGTGTAACTGGAAAGTACCCAGGCAAATATTGGCCTTTACCTGTGTGTCGGTCTCAGCAGTCGTCTGCTTAGTCTAGTCCTTTGGTCTGCCCTGAAACTCTGGCTCCGGTCTTCCTTCCGTCTTGGGTGTGGCGGCTCTCCTCGTGCTGGTCGTTGCTAGTGATGGTCACCATTGTAGTTGCTCATTCATGGGGGCAAAGAAAATGACAGAGATTCTTGGTTGTGCAGCTCCTTTTATACCCTGTTGGATTTTGCGCCCCTTTTGGCCATTGCCAATCAATCGATCAGGACTTAATCACCCTGATCGGTAAAGTCCAATTGGGTGCTGCGTACCAATATCTGCATGTGTTCTCAACGGCCATGTCTGTAGATGCTGGAGACACGTAGGACGCACAGCTCCCTCCCAAATAAGGGGTCAAAGTGCCCCATTTCCAGTAAATAACCCAGTTTGTCCAGGAAGTCCCCTTTGTCCTGGACCCATATCCCAGTATTCAGTCCTCTGAGCTACAGCCTGTTTATCTCTGTCTTTTAGGCTAGAGCCTGCTGTTTTAATTCTTGTCCAATTACCCCAGAGTGCTTCACACATCGTCATTTAGGTGGCCTGTTTGGCCACAGTACCAAGGGCCTCTTCTTGAGTTGTAAAAATCCATGGTTGGGATTTTACGTGCTCGTTTGTCTTAAAACCATAAAATCCTGCCTGACATCAATGAACCTTTCCATTGTCCGCCCCTTGCTCACTCTAATTCCCTTAGTGAGCAAGGCAATAGAATTCCGGTCTGTGACTCTATCTGGTTGTCCATTGCATCTCTTACATGTCTCTCCATGATCCTGGAATTCATGAAAGGCTAATTTGAATCCATAACCTCCTCATGTTCCGATAAACCTTTTTTATCTGAGGGGGATATTCCTTGTGCTCATTCCCTTTCAACATCTGTCTATGTTGCAGCAGCAGTAGACAACAACAAACCCTTGCACCCTCTAGGATATATGTTGCAGACCCCTTTTTTAATTTATTCGTATCATAAACACTAATAAATGTTTGTGAAGCTAGGCTCACATTCACACTGCAATGAAGTGACTGTGAAAATCCCCAATCGCCACATTCTGACATTTGTTTGGGTACACTGAGGGACAATTTACCATGGCCAATGTACCTAACCAGCACGTCTTTTGGGTTGTGAGAGAAATTGGACCACCTGGAGGAAACTCACGCAGACATGGGGAGAAAATGCACAGACAGTGATTGAAGCCAGGAATTGAACGCGGTTCCCTGGCGCTGTGATGCAGCAGTGCTAACCACTGTGCCATACTCTGACAAACTGACAGGCTCAGTAAGAGGTCTGACAACACCAATTTTAAATCCAACCGATTTACTTGATAGTAAACTTGCTAGCTTTCGGCCTTTGTAGCCTTCGTCATTCGCCTGGCGAAGGCTACAAAGGCTGAAAGCTAGCAAATTTACTATCAAATAAATCGGTTGGATTTAAAATTGGTATTGTCAGACCTCTTATTGAGTTTACCCCAGTCCAACGCCGGCATCTCTACATCAAGACTGACAGACATCAAGGCAGCAGGAATACATTTTAAGAAGCTGAAGCTGTTTTCTATGATGGCTTTGGTGTCATTAGTCATCACCTAGGGACACACTTGTCAACAAGGATACATCCATCAATCTGGGTTGGGGCTTCAAAACTCTCTAGGAGTTGTGCAATATATGGACATTTAGAGAGCTCCCTGAGAAATAAAAACATAAGAATTAGGAGCAGGAGTAGGTCATCTGGCCCCTCAAGCCTGTTCTGCCTTTCAATATTTCCTGGCTGACATTTTTGTGGACTCAGCTCCATTTACCTGCCTGCCCACCCTAACCCTTAGTTTCTTTACTGTTCAAAAACTTATCTATCCTTATTTTAAAAACATTCAATGAGGTAGACTCAACTGCTTCACTGGACAGGGAATTCCACAGGTTCACAACACTTTGGGTTGAAGATGTTCCCCCTCAACTAGTCCTAAATCTGCCCTTCCTTATTTTGAGGTTATGCCTCCAAGTTCTAGTTCCACTTGTCAGTGGAAACAACTTCCCTGCTTTAGTCTTATCTATTCCCTTCATAATCTTATATATTTCTATAAGATCTCCCCTCATTCTTCTGAATTCCAACGAGTATAGTCCCAGTCTACCTAGTCTCTCCTCATAAGCCAATCCTCTCAACTCCACAATCAATCTAGTGAATCTCCTCTGCACCCCTTCTAGTGCCAGTATACCCCTTCTCAAGAAAGAAGACCAAAGCTGTACACAATACTCCAGGTGTGGTCTCACCAGCACCTTATACAGCTGCAACATAACCTTGCTGTTTTTAAACTCCATCCGTCTCGCAATGAAGGACAAAATTCCATTTGTCTTTTTAATTATCTGTTTAACCTTTAAACTAACTTTTTGTGATTCAGGCTCAAGGACATCCAGGTCCCTCTGCATGCTGCAATTTTTTACCATTTAAATGAGCAGAGCCTTACATTATTTTTCTGTTGTGGCTGCCCACCAGTTACGTGTTCAAGGAGTGAAACTCTTCATGTTTCATAAATACAGCTGGCTTCTTCCAGGGAGCTTTTATGGTCACAAATGTGATTGATGACATGTTGCACTCAAAAAAATTTAACCATGATATCTAATTCCACCATCCTTGCAGCCTAGCTGTTTTCATCATTAGTGGATAACTAAATAGAATATTTCTCCCTCTGCTATGCATCAATGTGTGGCAGCCTGGAGATGCCAAGTATGTTGCCTATCACACCTTAGAAGCCACTGCTAGCAAAGGAATTAAGAACCATTCTAACCTCCGATTCCCTGCTACAAAACCCTGCAGTGCTGTTGACAGCACTGACCCTGCCCTTTAGGTCCATAAATGTTTTTTTCAATTTATTATTCTCTCTTTTCTATCTTTTTGCCAATTTTATTCTTTTATTCTGTCAACTTCAATTCTGCTAACACACATATTATGTAACAATCAATGGTATTAACTAAGCCTTTGATACATGTGGAGATCTAAAAAGGCTAATGCTGTTCCTTTCCGTAAGGCAGAGTACAGAGACAGAGGCTTTCTCCCTGCCGGCGTTGGACATCAACTATGAGACCCTCGCCATCAGCAGCTACTGCTGCATTTCTGAACCCACTTCCAGAGTCAGGGCTCTCCAAAAGCTAGTCCAACGGTAGCCCCAGGACCAGTTAGTCTAGATTGGGAAGATTCAAACAACCTTTGAGTCGGAGCAATATTGGTGGAATTCTGGCGTAGCATGTCACCAAACATTTCTCCTCTTTGGCATGATGAAAAGGAAACCTTCATTGCTCTTGTTTCCCTCAGTTTCTTTCCTGCGCATGCTTTAGTCTTCCTGATCAGGAGGGATTCCCTTTGAAAAACATGTTAAAGAGGCAGTACACACTGCAAACCCCCAATATGCAGACAGCACAAAATGTGAATAGTTCCGTTCTGTACTGAACGTTTGTTTACAATCCAACTGAATGCATCAAGCTATTTAACTCCCACTGCATCACAGCACCAATTCAAAACTTTCTTGTGGAAGTGAAGCTGTAGAAGCTATAAAGCTGAATAGCTTCCCAATTGGGTGCACTGCACCTCCAGCTACTTCCATTTTTGCCATGAGGTGCCCAATGCTGAGAAGGGCAGTCTTGTGCGTGCCTACTACATGCCAGAAGTATATATATTAATGTGCTATTGTGACATTATTCTGCCCGAGCCAGCTAACTAATCCCTGACATCCAAATTTGGACCATGCAGGTCCATTTAAAGAATGATTTTGTCACATCAAGAAATATGCATTGAGTTGCATGAGAGAGCCAGCATTGCATAAAGGACCGGGCAGCCTTGCAGTTAAGATAATTTTCAATAACCTCTGCCTCTGGCAGTATTGTGGAGTGTTTTGAAAGTGTTGTAGTGAGTTGCTGGATTTGGCAGAGGGAGTATCCTAAAAGGGAAGGCAGGGATTTGGTGACCTGTTCATATAAAGGCCGCAACAAGTATGAGACCAGCAGTGACAGTGCTTCTGGCGTTGTGTTAAATATAGTAGTCTGGTCAGTGACTACTATATTCAACTTCTAAGTGTGCACAGCTACCATCATTTTCCAGTATGACATTCCATCAAGACCTTCACTTGAATCTCCTGTAACAGGACTACAGCTTGGGTTCAAGAACCAAGCTTTTCCCTAGCTGTGCTGGCTACAGCACATTCACAGCCAATGTCTCACCACATACGGTTTTCAGCTCTATAGTGCTGGATCTGAGCTGGTGCTGAATGTCAGATCAGTGTCTCTTCATCACTTCAATGATCAAAACCGTGGCCACTCATCAGAAAATGGAATGCATCCTTATGATCGTTGTCCTCAACATATCCTGCTCGGCTCGCTATCAAGTATCTTGCACTTTGACAACACTTTGTGTTGTCATCAACAGATAAGTGTTTGGTATTGAGAAATGGCTCGATCTGTTTTGTCCTAACATAGGTGATGCAAGTTTGCAGTTGTGATTTGGACATTTGATGCAAACCCATTGCCAATATCAAGCCATGGCTCTGTTGACCGTGTTTGCTAGCTGACGTATGCTTTTGCATTATGTTGTCATTTTGCAATTATCTTATACTTTCACCCTGACATTCTTGTTGGACAGCATTGATGGCATTTGAACGGCCGGAAAGCTCTGATCTATCTTAGGTCCTGCCTCTCTCTTTCCAGTGAATGAGTGCTGCGGGGACCAATATGTGTGAAGCATGAACGGATTGTTCAAATGTTTTCCTTTCTGATATATGAACTGTCTTTGATCACCCTGCGTATTTGTTCAATGCCTCTTTTCAATTGCAGGTTTCAAAGCAATGCCAGTTAGTGGTAAACTCCATTACTTGCTTGGAACTCAATGAACTGACTGGAAACAAACTGCAGTCTATTGTCTGTAGCAATAGTCTCCAGTAAACAGCATTATGTAAATAGCTTGTCTCGAAAGATTACTTATTAGTCACAAGTAAAGCTTACATTAACACTGCAATGACGTTACTGTAAAATTCCCCTAGTCGCCACATTCTGGTGTCTGTTTGGGTCAGCACACCTAACCAGCGTGAATTTCAGACTGTGGGAAGAAAACTGACATCTGGAGGAAACCCATTCAGACACAGGGAGAACATGCAAATTCCATGCAGACAGTGACCCAACCCTGGGAATCGAACCCAGGTCCTTAGCGCTGTGAGGCAGCAGTGCTAACCACTGTGTCACCAGAATGTCAATGACTAATGTGGTGATTATGAAATTCGTTGCAGCGATTTCTGGCCATTTGTAATTTTTTTTATGAAGAACAAGCAGAAAATATCAGCTGTTAGAGACTGCTGGCACATCTTCAAAAGTATCAGTTTGGATTATTGCCGTAGTTTTGCTGACCATAGCTCAGTGTAGAGGTATGGGATTTGTTAAACATGTTTTTCAGAGTGCACAATCTTCTAATGAACTCCTCTGTGCAATGATCTATTGCTTGCCTATTCACAGAACTGTTGCATCATCTTAACAATGCTCAGATGTCTTTCCTGAACAAGATGCCATATCCTTTGTTCAGGGTTTTGCACCCCACATTCGCAGCAGGTGTAATTAGAAATGGGAATGCAAAATATCATGGGAGACAAAGAACAAGATATCCTGGAGGGATTGTGCCCCCCTCCTCTCCCTCCCTCTCCCCGCCCCCATCCGTGTTTGTATACACAAACATATCATTATTGGGCCTCCCTGCAGCAATCAACCTCCCACATTGGAGTGTTCACCTATGACAGCTTGATATCCCGAGATTGCCTTTACAACAAGTTTTAAAGACTGGAATCCGGCAAGTATATCCCCAAGGGTAGTTCAGAGGTGAACACACAGTTCACCATGGGCCACCAGTAAAGAACAGAGAAGAGAAGGCACTTGCAAGATGAGGGGGAACTGCACAGTACTTCAGGGCTTGGAGGAGAGGATGCACAGGCAGTGGGCCAAAGGGCAAGGTGCGGTGGCAGGGGATAGAAACCAGCATGGCAGCTCAGGCAAGGGTGGCCTTGGGTAGGGAGATTGAGCCTCAGTCATAGGGGATGATCCAGAAGATGGAGGGAGGAGGTGGGGTAACAGACAGAGGGGGTGACCCTCCTGAAGAAACGCAACAGGCAGAGAGGGGTCAAAGGGCAATGGTTTCAGTGCCAGAATGGAGGAAGATTGTGAACATTGAAGAAGGAAGGTCTCATCATCCAAATAGAAAGAAAGCCAATTTTAAAATGAACTCAGCCGGAGACAGCATTTAGATAAAGGCAAAATACTGTGGATGCTGAAATCTGAAAGGAAGAAAATAAATGCTAGAAAACTTCAATAAGTTTGACAGTGCAGTAGGACTCCCAGGGAGCTTAGACTACGGCAAAATAGAAAAGAATGGAAAGGATTAATCAGGCAGCCTGGCTATAGCATCCAAACTCACCAAGGTAGACAAATGACAAATTAGAAATAACTACCTCCCAGACAGCATTAGGCAGTTACACTCTAGGTGGTACCCTTCAGAGATTACAGCAACAATAAAGAATCAATAACACTTATCTTAACCCACATTGTCTGGAGGAGGATGCATAGGATCCATTGTGTCTCTGAAAAACTAGTCAATTATCAGGGAGATTGTGACAATTGATATACACAGTTGAAATTTGCATGCCAGAAGATACCTGCAATGTTTTGAAATTACAAATTAGAATTTTTTTGGAGGAGAATTCTGACAATCCTGTCTAAGTGTTCAATTTGCGAGAGTAATTCAGGCTGTTTGTTTTTCAGTGGGAGTTCACACTAGAATTTCCCACACTCTGTGCAATGCAGAGGCCACCAGCATGAATATTATTAGATTTCATTGGGGGTGGGGGTTGGGAGCCTATTCTCGCTGGAGAAGTTGAAACCAGTGGGTCTCTGCACTGCACCCCAATGGCCCTATGGCCTCCTGACCATTCCTGGGCCAGTCCTCCCCCTCCCTGACCCATTGCACCCTGATCTCCAGCCTCCACCTCCCCTCCTTGCCCACCCCAGTGATGACTCCCCACCTCGCAGTGCAGATCTTCCAGGTGGCAGACGATGCCCTCCCCCCATCCCACACCCTGGCTGACACTCCCCTGCAGGGACCCCCCCCCCCCCCCCCCCCCCCCCCCCCCCCACCCCCCCCCCCCCCGGCCCGCCTCTGTCCTGCCTCCATTGATCCCAATAGCAAAGTGGCAATGGAATCCTGCCCCGATTGTCCCCTACGCCTTGCCCTAGAGGCTCCACCCATGAGGTTCCGGTAAACAGACCCCTGATGGATGGTTCCAAGATACCCACTGGACATTGACATCTTGCACCTTGGGCAGTGCCAGAGGGCACAGGCTGGCACTACCAAGGTGCCAACACCCAGGGGGCATCCCCCTCCACCCGACTCCGAATGCCCTCTCTTCATACTAACAGGATTGTCTTGATGGTTCCTCAAAAATGGGGAGTTACTGTAAACCCCAGTAGAATGAAAGACTCTGGCAGGGTGGGAGAGGATAGCAGGCCCAGAAAATTCAGTCCTGGGCCCGCCAATTACCTTGAAAATAGATTTAAAATATATTAAAATGACTTACCTGGTCTTCCTACCAGTTTCCAGCGTGGATGTAACAGAGTTGGAAATTCAGCGGGAAGACCAGGTAAGTCAGATTAGGCATTCACAATGACTGGGTTGTGTAACAGTAGTCCTAAATACAGTGGGGGATATCCTCATTACTAAGGAGACTATGGTTCTGTCACTTTAAGGGGATGCTAACTAATGAGCTGGCAATCTTACAGAGAGCAGATGGAAGCAAGTGAGCATCCAGCCTTTCTGTGGAACATGAAAGCTGTTCTCTCAGTTGCACTATAGGAAGACATCTCTTGAGACTGGGGAGCCATAGTGAGATTGCATTAAGTGAGGGTTTATTTATAATGATGGGTGCTTACTTACAGAGCTGGTAACTATCTACAAGTGCCTAATACCCGTACCCATGCTGTGCAACCAGAGTGTCTTAACCTTTCTAATACTGCCATTACATATTGGAATATCCCCATGATGCACAGCATAGGTAGAGGCAGCCTACTCTCTATGTGTTGGGAATTCTTTTGATGGCCCGGCTGTTTTCAGGGTGCTAATTGGTTCCAGTGCCACCCTCCAGCCTGTGGGGTTGGAGCTGATTCAGTCATAGGAAGAGGGCAGTCAGGTGGATTGGACACTTGTTAAATCACAACATAATAGAATCAGTGTGGCCCATAACCTGGAATGTTACAGCATGCCATATGTTCATCCAGATACTTTTTAAAGGATGTGAGGCAGCGCGCCTCTAGCACTCTCCCAGGCAGCGCATTACGGACCATCAACATCCTTTGGGTAAAAATGTTTCTTCTCACATTCCCCTTAACCTCCTCACCTTGAATCTATATCCCCTCATGACTGACTCTTCAACAAAGGGGAACGGCTGCTTCTTATTCACTCTGTCTATGCCCTTTATAATCTTGTACACCTCGATCAGATCACTCTTTAGACTTCTCTCCACTAACAGAAACAACCCAAGCTTGTCCAACCTCCCTTCATAACTTAAATATCCCATCCATGGCAGCATCCTAGTGAACCTCCTCTGCATCCCCTCCAGTGCAATCACATTCTTCCTGTAACTCCTGGAATCTCCTGAATGCATCAGCTTCGCCTCCTCCCTATGGGTGCTTGAAGGCACTTGATTTCCTTCTTGGGATAGAGGGACAGCTGATGTGCATTAAAAGGCCATGCCATCCTCTGGCAATGGCACTTGTGAATGTCTTACAAGTTCTTTCACCATGGAGTGCATGTACTGCACATGGAGTGAACATCTTGTGCAATGAAATGTACATCATGCACCATGAAGTTCATGCCCTCCACCAGTGCAGAACAGAACACTTATACCAAGGTCTCCACAAGGTCTGTCATCTTCTCAGTGTTGACTTAGTTGCATCAGAGTATCCGCATGATCTCTTTGGACAGAAAACATTGGATTCCTTTATTTAGCTGTGATGCCTCTTTCGTATCACATGCATGAATTTCCCCTCGCTGGTGCCTGTGGTGGATTCCTGTGCCTAGCTGGTGGAGGTACTGGGCTCTTCCCTTGGTGTGTTGCAAGAGAAGGGCAATGATGTAGAGATGCTGGCGTTGGACTGGGGTAAACTCAGTAAAAGGTCTGACAACACCAATTTTAAATCCAACTGAGTTATTTGATAGTAAACTTGCAAGCTTTTGGCCTTTGTAGCCTTTGTCAGGCGAATGAGGTGTTCTGGTCTGCAAAGCACACATATCAGCACAGACAGTTGACAGATTGCTGATTAGAATGCAAATCTTTGCACCTAACCTGCTATTCAAGTCTTAAAGTGGCTAACAATGTGAGAGGAAGGAGCACTGAGCACAAAACGTGAGGATACCATTCACCAGGTACACGGTACATACTCTTGCAACTCAGCCAACGTTGTCTAATACGTTGCAAGAAAGGATGTCCCGAAGCATGGTACATTGGGGAGACCATGCAGACACTACGACAGCGGATGAATGAATATCGCTCAACAATCACCAGGCAAAACAGTTCCCTTCCTGTTGGCGAACACTTCAGCGGTCACAGGCATTCGGCCTCTGATCTTTGGGTAAACATTCTTCAAGGGGGCTTTCATGACACACGACAGCGCAGAGCCGCTGAGTAGAGACTGATAGCCAAGTTCCGCACACATGAGGACTGTCTTAACAGGGATCTTGGCTTCATGTCACACTATCTGTAACCCCCATGACTTGCCTGGGTTAGCAAAAAACCTCACTTACTGTGCTGTCTGGAGAAAATACATATCTCTCTAACCTGTGCTCAGTGCTCCTTCCTCTCACATTGTTAGCCACTTTAAGACTTGAATAGCAGGTTAGGTGTAAGGATTCACATTCTAATCAGCAATCTGTAAACTGTCTGTGCTGATATGTGTGCTGTTGCAGACCAAAACACCTCATTCGCCTGATGAAGGCTACAAAGGCTGAAAGCTTGCAAGTTTACTATCAAATAAATCGGTTGGATTTAAAATTGGTGTTGTCAGACCTCTTAAACAGAAGGGGAATGTCATTGGTGCAAGGCTAAGGCATAATGATGGAAGAGAGAGGACTCATAGTAGGATGATGTGATGAATGATGGTGTTCTTGCTCCTCACTTGGCATTTTGGTGCCCACCTCGCCCAAGATACAGGAGCAGTCACATTCCTTCCTGGTCAACTGATGGGCTCTCTCTTGGACCACAGAGAGGACTGCAACCTTGGCCAATCCTCTGCCTGTCTGGAATATTTCCCATTTATTATGTACCAACTTGTTATGCATGAAAAAAATTGGGAGAATGTAAGCTAGAAGGGAAGATGGTAAGGATATGGCTGTGGTGGCACAGTGGCACAATAGTTAGTATTGCTGCCTTACAGCACAGGGGATCTGGGTTCAATATTGGCCTCGGGTCATTGTCTGTGTGGAGTTTACATGTTCTCCT
Organism: Sphyrna mokarran; assembly: GCA_024679065.1. Classification (NCBI taxonomy): domain Eukaryota; kingdom Metazoa; phylum Chordata; class Chondrichthyes; order Carcharhiniformes; family Carcharhinidae; genus Sphyrna; species Sphyrna mokarran. Next base: position 44,377,761 of record JAGIQG010000015.1, read on the forward strand.
TATATTTGTCTTGGTTTCCAGTTTTCTCCCACAGTCCAAAGATATGTGGGTTAAGTGGATTAGCCATGCTAAATTGCCTCTTAGTGTCCAAAGATGTGTAGGCCGGTGGGGGGGGGGGGGGGGGGGGGGGGGGGGGGGGGGGGATGGTTAGTCGGGTAAATGTTTCTGATTACGGGATAGAGTAATGGTGGGTTTGAGTGGGATGCTCTGTCAGAGTGTTGATGCAAACTCAATGGACTGAATGGCCTCTTTCTGCAATGTAGGGATGTGATGAGGAGACGAGCCACAGGGAAAATAAAGGCATGTGAGGGAGAGTGTGTTTTGGTTTCCATTGACCTGGCAGTTGAGTGAGATCCTTATGGACGTATAAAGGGTGTATGAGTGTATTAGTCAAGAGTGATGAGAAAAGTGACTTATTTAGGCAGAACTGAGATCATTCACCCCACCCCCCTCCCCGCCCCCCAGCCTACACATCTTTGGACACTAAGAGGCAATTTAGCATGGCTAATCCACCTAACCTACATATCTTTGGACTGTGGGAGGAAACTGGAGTACTAGATGTCCATCCTCTTCTGCAGACAGCTAACTGGTGCTTACCAGTTCAGTCATTGCCTTCCATTCAGAGTTGGTGACCTTGCTTGAAGGTGTCCTTCCTGTGCGTGTGTACAGAATGTGCTCATGTTATTGCTCCACTGCATTTAGTATCTGCCAAGGAAGTTTCCATGAATTGAGATGCAGATTTTATTGCTATCATTTTCATCAATGGACCAAAAAGAAGTGGCTGCGGAGTGAGAGGGAGTTCTTTACATGTAACGCCCTGGTGATTGAAGTGCTTGGTTGATTGCAAAATAGGCGAATCTGAGGTGCTCTCTCCTCAGTTGCTGAGAGAATTTTAATCTTGGCCATTCCTCTTCCTGTCTGGGATCTTTCCCGTTTATTACGTGCCAGCTTGTCATGCATGAAAATAAATTGGGAGAATGTAACCAGCATGGCAGACAGGTAAGGATGCTTGGCACGTGTGGTAGGGGCGTGAAACTCATAAGAAAATAACTTTGTCTAAGTTGCTGAAAATACAATGTGAAAGCCCAGAACCACTACCAACAGATTTTTTCTGCCCGCTACCACACTTGGCCAAAGTATGGCAAAATTCTACCCTTTGCTGCCACACTTTTAGTGTATATGGTCTAGTTTCACTTTATGACACAATTGTCATCAAACAGAGGGGGCTCAGCGCATACCCTCTAGTACAGAACTAATTTTTCTATTTAACAAGGCCTTTCTGTTTTGAGATACTACTTTACTTTTTTCAGTAAGTTGCTACATGTCACTAATTCTGCCTTCAATCTTCTCATATAAAAAGATTCAGAGTTGCATTCAAAATCACTGTGATCATGCAGTCTTCAATGTTATAAGTCACTTCTCTATCACTAATGATGCCTGCAATATAGCTAAGCAGGTCGGCTACTTGATTGAATGAACCTATGAAATACTTGACTACAAACTTGAATTGATGATACTGATCTAACCGTATGCAGCTGCATAGATGTTGTTGACCTGATCCTGAGGTATCGTGCTTTTAGTGATTGGTGCAGCAAGTGAACATTTTATCATGGAAACTTATGTACCAAGGTGTGGAAAAAGACTAAGGCTTCCAATTCTTCAGTGGAGGATTGAGTTCAGTTTTTGACAAGGGACGTGATGTGTAGATAATTCATCATTCATTTTCTTCAATGTAATAAGAAACTACAGATCCAACTGCGTTCCCTGACATATCCATTGTGACATACATTTCTGCATGTGGGTTGAAGTGTGTGAAGGCTGGCAGAGGTGCTATCTTTGCCTTTAATATGTTAACCATTGTTTGCTGTGTGGTTGTCCATTCTTATTGTGCATCTTTGTGCAGTGGCTTCCAAAGAGGCTTCACGATTTCTGTGTACTTGGGAAAAAATCTATGATAAAAATTGTACATGTGAAGAAATAATGCTAACTCTTTCCTATTAGATAAGGGTGGAAGCACATCAATGGCTTTGACATTGTTGTACATGGGCTTTACTCCAGCTGCTAACACTGTACCGTAGAAAGCCAGTCTTGGATGCCATGTTTGCCCTTGTTGAGCATCAGATTTTGCTCTGTGAGTTGAGTGAGGACTGTTGATTATATTCTGCTTTGCTCTTTTCATGGGCAACAACATTTTCAAGTAGGTCAAATGTTGCTTCAATGTCTAACAAGACTGGAGAAACAATCTTCTGGAATATACTAATCCTGAACTTAGCCCATAGGGCATCCTGCTGCACTAAAATATAATTCTGTGAGTAACAAAGCCGTAAGATGTCAACTTTGCTAATGGAGGTTGAAGGTATTGCTTGCCAAGTTTTGTTAAGATTGTGGAGTGATGAAAAGATACCAGTAGTTCTTGTCCAATGGAAAGTGGATACTTGTGTAGAATGATTGTGTTGTTGGCCACCTCAATATTGATGAATAGTCCAAGTTCCCCATTTTGCCATCACACAATGAATAGGTTCAAAGTCCATAGGAATGAATGAATTCATTCAATTATAGCATTTTCTTGAAGTAATTTCATCTCCTATGATGTTTCAGCATGGATTGCAAATAGCAACTATCTCAAATTGATGTGTCAAAATGTAGAGTGTGACAGTACCTCTTAATCTTCCCAAATCTGGTCAAAAAGGAGAGGTACTGCTGCACAGGTTACAATAGTAATCTGTACTATTGATTACCTTAATGTGCATTCCAGTGGGGCCTTCAAGTTTGAAACTAAGCTTGTTGAACAGGTTTATCCCATAAGGCCTCTGTTTACTGGGATTGTGAACTTGACTAAATTTCATAGCACACTGGAGCTATGATTGTTACTAAAACTAGAATAACCAAGTCATCATAAGCTTGAAGAGCATTTGTCAGAGGTGTAAATGAAAAATATATAAAAAAAAGATAGAGTTTATTACTCAATATGGATTCTTTCATGGCCATATTTATGCAGACGGACCCTGAAATGTCTGTGATCACAACAATTCAGTCCTTCCTGATGTTTCATCATCCGCAATGATGTGCACATGACATATTTCAATCTCAGGGATACATTATTCCACCTGTCAAAATTATGAAGTCTTATTCTTTGATGACTGCATTCCTTTGCAAAGTGACTAATATTTAAGCATGAATCACATTTTTTCCTTTGAGCTGGACACCAGTGTTGTGAATCCACCGTCACCTCCACAATTTAGGCAAATCTCTGTGGCTTACTGACTATGATGGGGCGCATGTTGATAAGACCACTGAGATCTCTTTGTCCATTACTCTAGCATATGAGCTGGTTGGGCAAGCTGTATCTCTGAGCCTGAGTCTGAAGGTGCATTTTGGATAACATCTTCAAATCCAAGATTGTGGATTTGATTTGGACTGCCAAGGTAATTGTTTTCTCAAAGATCTATCACCATCTTCCATGAGCAGGCATTCCTTAATCCATGGAATTGAAGATTTTCAATGAATTGTTCACAAATTATCTTTGTTGTTAGTATGCAAATAAAAAAGCCAACTGCCACTTATAAGTTTACGGTTTCCCTAATCTCTCTGATGTAACATGTATCATTCGATCATCACATGTTTCTTTGGGCTGAAGTAGTTTTTGAGAACACTTATCACAGTATCATCCATGAATATGACTTCTGTCAACTGCTTGAATATTTGCTGGTCTTCAGTTCCAAGGCAATGCTTGAGTGCCCCTTCTTGTGGATTGCTGCTACCTCCAGAATGTCAATATCCATGGTGAGTAAGTAGGTCTTGAACCTCAAAATCCATTGATCCCGTAGCAGGGCTAGATCTCCTATCAAAGAAAGAAATAGTGCAAGTGCCAGTGAATTTGAATTGTTTGCCATCTTTATCACCAGTTTTTATGCTTTGTGTCTCAGAGATATGCAGATTGAACATTCACCAGTTTCTATTTGTGAACATGAGCTTTTATTCAAATGCTTCAAAATGTTTGCAGCCTCATTCTTCACTGCTTGGTTTCTGTTTCTGTAGCCACACCCACAAACTTGATTGACAGCACACAGTCAACAGACACATATGATCAAATCCCGAACAATTAAACACAATAATAGATTATCCTCAATGTTCACAGCAATCTTGGATGTCACATCTCCATCACGATCAGTTCCAAGATACAGAGAATCATCTCCTCGATATGGTTCATGAGATGCAAATATTTTCCCAATTGGTTTTGCTCTGTTCTTGTATCTCTGTACAAGATATTTTGTACTATCTTGTTCTGCAGGAACAGGGGAAGAATGTCCATGATGATGCTGCACTGTTTGGATGAAGTTCCTGCCACAAATAAACAGCTGGAGGTACGTGGAAGCAAAACAAGCTTGGGGACGGTCTGGTATCTTTGGAATAGGTGAGGCTGAGGAGGAATATCTGGATATCAGTGCCAGAAGCTACTGATGGGAAAGTGTTAGGTAAGTGTTGCAGTGAGCAGGGTAAGTGATGGATGACATGATGGGGAAGTACAATTTAAAGATGCACTCATTTACCATGCCCATATGTGTGAGGTCACCAGACATCTTGTGCCATAGCTACCACATCCTTCGGTCTAGACATGTCGTACCTGACCACCGTCTCCCAATACCTTCTCAAGAAGCCTCCCAATAGCCTGCCTGAATGTATTAGAAATGCAGGCCCCTTTAAGAATAAAGTTGGTCTTGCTTCAGAATGAATTGAGAGAAGATACTGCCCACTAAAGCTTGTACTTAAGAGCATGTTCTCCTCCTCCCCCTTCCCCCCCAATTTGGGGAGGTTTCTGGATAAGGAAAGGATCCAGAAGAGAAGATTGGAAATTAGCATTTGTACTGAATTCTAGTATCACAATACAACCAATATAAATCATCAGAATGTCCTTTATTGCCTTTGAGGCATTAACCTCTGCCACAGTTTGTGGACGTAGTGGCACTCAAGGAGGTAGTGGCATAGTATTATTGCCATTGGATAAGTAATCAAGAGATCTAAGGTAATGTTTTGGAGACCCTGGTTCAAATCCCACTGAGGCAAATGGTGAAATTTGAATCTAATTAAAAATCTAGAATTAAAAAAAAGAACTAATGATGACCATGCAACCATTGTCAATTTTCACAAAAAACACCTAGTGCACTAACATCCTTTTGGGAAGGAAATCTGCCATCCTAACTTGATCTGGCCTGCATGTGACTCCAGACACAATTTGTTAAATGTGGTTGACTCTTAAAATGCCCATACCCTATGAACAAATTTAAAAAACCATGTAAATCCTCGTCTCCTCCACCCCATGCATTGCATGGTATTCCCCCCCCCCCCCCCCCCTCCCCATCCCCAACCTCCTCATCTTAGCAGCCATGGCCTCCACTGTGACATCTGTGACCTTGGAGTCCTTTCTCAGCCATGCTGTTTGTTTTCCATGTTTATAACTAGAGCAATAGTATTCAGGAACAGCCTCCTGTCATTCGGTGCAACCTTTTTTCAAGAGCAACTATTTAAGAGCAGAAGACTTGTTACACCACATTTAGAGGCATCAGCAGTATGGAAACCTTTAGCATAATTGGGAAAATTAGGTAACAATGCCAACTTTGCCTTTGCCTGTCTCCCGCCAGAATAAATGCGGGCAAAGTCACTAATCACACCCTTTGCATCCACAAAATGGCTTAGAACAAATTCTTGCCCTAAAAGTTCATTTTTCAAATACCATTGTTAATTGTTAGTTAACTGCTAAATTTTACTAACATGCAACGTTTTTGCTCAGTTTATAAGTGTTGATTACATTCTATTTTTACTGCAACTAAATTAAATGGAGCGTAATATAAATATTTGTAAATTAGTTCATTTTAATTTACAGGCTTCCTTCATCTATTAGATTTCTGCTTAAATTGATTCCACACTTATCAGTATTCAGCATTACTATTATGTCAGAATTTTTAGCAAAAACACAAATTTAAATCTTTGAAAAATTGTAAATATTTGCATGCGTATGAGTGAACATTTCCTTTTTTCCCGTGATTTTCACTGAAAGTAGAAGTAGTCAAGCAAATGATTATAGCTTGAGGCATTAACCTCTGCCACAGTAGATCAGTTCACACATGCCTCTTGTATTGTATAAAAAGGATGACACATATCTGCGAGGGTGCACAATTGAGATGACAAACTTGTGGCACATCTTTAGGTTAACAACAAGACAGAGATAGAACAGCAGGAGAAGGGACCACATAAATATGTGGAAACATTTACACAATGGAAATTTCAGGAATATATCTGTTGATTATCACTAAAATATTCAATACAAAAAATATTCAATAATTGAACATCTATGAGGAAGGCTGCCTAAAACTTCCACAGTCATTGCACATTCTTTGAAAAGGTAAGTTTTTTTTGTAGTTTCTTCAGGGCTAAGAGGAATGGGAGCAATTCTTTGGATCCAATGGAAAACTTGGGCTCCCCTTATGTTGCCTGTCCTTACTTTGCTATTCCAAGTGTTTCTAGGTGGCCCAAGCCCTTCTGCATATTAATCTGAATATCATTCCCAGTATTGCTGTATGAGTACAGTAGTGCCAAATTCACTGACTCCTGTCTATTGCCACATTATTAATAACAGGTTTATATGAGTTTCAGGCCTAACATATTTAAATAAGACCTAGGAGATAAAAAGACCCATGCCAGAAGTCAACCCAAAACAGATCATTAACAGAGGCCTGGGAAATGCGGTTTAAGGAATTGACGTTTGGCATATTCAAAGTAATTAGCTTCAGGACTGGCGATCATGGGATTTATCTGGGAAAATCCAGCCCTGAGAAGGTTCATTTATGTTAATATTATTCTTATATTTAAAGAGGAGGATAGAACAAGTCCAGGTAAGTATAGACCCAATTGTCGGTAGTGAAAAAAAACATGAAATCTTGACTTAAAGATGTTACAAAAAAAAATCACCTCAAAACCTACTGGCTGTCAGAGCCAGTGGAGTAATACCATAATGGCAAAATGGTGCATCCTGTACCCACATCAAGCAATGTCACAAGGCATCTACAGACTGACATTAATTGAACTATGATTATAGGGCAAACAATAATCATGGGGTTCTCAATCAGCAATCATTTTCTTTACACTGTTGACAACATAGCAATCAATAATGGTATTCAGAAAGTTTACACTCCCTTTATAAGTCAAGTACAATATTAGATGCAGAATCATGCCTCTCTAATACGAGTTTCATTTTCATGTCTAATCTCAGGTTTCTCACAAAGTTGTTCAGTCATATGAATGGAAATAAAAAATACATTGTACAGGGAAATATTCTAGCATTTTTGCAATTGACACAGATTAAGTTTTCAAATACATATTGAGTAAGACAGCAAGCTGCTTTTCAGGTGTATAAATGCTATGATGTTTAGCTGCAAATTTTTTAGCAATTGTTGACTAGTTATACCTGAATTTAAAATTACTCTTTAAGGATTACAGATCCATTGCATTCAAAAATATTTTCTGACATTTAGAATTCTCTGCAATTGGATTTGTTATTGTTTGCAAATGCAGACTTGCTAAGTGTTACATAAATGCATGAAAGAATCTTCAAGCTCATGCTCCATCTTTTCTGATACTGTTCTATTCCACTTAGATTGTGAATTGATTTTGTGTAGATAATTATAACTAATTTATAGTTAATAACTAACTAATGATGCAATTTTGACAAACAGGCTCAGTTTAAAAAAGACTTTGATGTCAAATTTGAAAGATTTCTTGGTTGTCTTTCTTGATATTTCATAATCTATAGATGACATCCAAACAATAAATAATATCTTCTGTGAGTACGAGCATGGTGCATTATCCATTCTCATCCCCTTCAGCATCTTTGTAGTCTTTATTCTACCATCCTCCTCCAGAGGTTGTCCTCTCTGTTGTTTGGGCCACTGGGAGTACTCACACTTGGTTCTACTCTAGTTTTGATGATCATTGCTAAAGCATCTTCAGCAATGTTTTTCCTACCAGGCTGGCACCATGATCCTACAAAACATCAGTTCTGTAGAAGGGTCATAAGGATATGAAATGTTAACTGTGTTTCTCTCTTCACAGATACTGCTAGACTTGCTGTGTTTATCCAGCCTCTTCTGTTTTTATTACATTGATGCTCTTCTGGCCACCTTCCTGTCCTCCACCCTTCGTTAATTTTGGCTTATCAAAACTGTTGTCTAAATCCTAGCCCTGCTCATGCATACTGTGGAGGCTGGAATCTGAAACAAGAACAAAACATGCTGGAAAATTTGAGCAAGTCTGACAGCATCTATGGAGAGAGAACAGAGCCAACATCTCCAGTCAGGATGATCCTATTTTTGTCTGTTTTTGTTGTACATAAACTTTCTGGATATGGAATGCGGGGTACCTAATTAGTCAGAGTTTGCTACATGAATTAGACAAGCAGAAATTTTACAAGCACAGATTTCATAGTTTTGTGCTTCAGGGACTCTTACATGGAGTTATGAAATTTCTAAACATAACACAATCTGAATAATCAAAGTAAAAAAAATTAATAAGGTAAAGATATAAATTGCTTTGGAGCCTTCATTATACACCAGAATTTTCATGAGACAAGGCCTTACATTTACCATCACTTTCATATAATATGCTAACTCCCATCTCATGAATAATAATTTTAAATCACCTTGAAAATCAGGAAGGATTAAATTCATTGGTTGTTGTTTGTATAAGACCTCACAGTGGTTAGCACTGCTGCCTCATAACACCAGGGATTCAATTTCAATTTCTGGCTTGAGTTATTGTCTATGTGGAATCTGCACGTTCTCTTTGTGTGTGTGTGTGTGTGTGTGTGTGTGTGTGTGTGTGTGTGTGTTTCTTCCACTTGCTCTGGTTTCCTCTCACTGTCTGCAAGACATGTTGGTTGGGTGCATTGGCTTTATTAACTTCTTCCTCAATATACCCGAATAGGTGCTGGAGTGTGGTGATGAAGGGATTTTCACTATAACTTCATTGAAGTGTTAAAATACTTGTAACACTAATAAATAAACTTAAACTTATTACACTGATTGCTTCCAACATTTCCAGCTGGTGATATTTCATCAGAGCTGGAAAGGAAAGCACCATGGTACAGTGGTTGTATCAACATGGAATTCAAGCTCGCAGGCAGGCAGGTATGGCTGGTGAATTATTAAGGCCAAGTGTGCAAGATTATGAAAGAATTTAAAAGTAAGGATGCAAACTCTGAAGTCAATTTACTGAAGCACTGAGTGCTGGGAGTTCTGTGAGAGTATAGTATTTCTTTATTACTCAAATCTTTGACAATATATTAAAAAATGCCTCCTCATTGTTTATTAGAACTGACTTTAGAAAGAGTTGTGATATATCCCCCAAGTCTTTTATATTTAGTGTAAATTGGTCAGGAATCTAATGCACTCTGTGATCAACTTCCCAGTTAGTTGTATACAGGCACAGATTATTATGGCTATCCAATGAAGTGTTATGGCTCAGGTCAGAAGCTCCACAGTGTTTTATGAAGTCCACCTGGCTTGTAAATTTTGCACTTCGAATTTGGCTAGGGTAAACATGATATCGTTCATCTCAGGTATGATTCAAATGACCGACTAGGAAGCTTTTATCAAAAAAGTTTATTTTAGAATATAATTAATACATATGAAACAAAATTAACAATAACTTTTATCAAATATAAACAAAAACAAAACAACTGCAAAAAATGTATAATCTTTAACAAGTATACCTAAGATGTTCCCAATTAAACCAAATCTTCCTTTAGACAAAACCTTTTTCACTGGCTTAACACTGTAATGACTGATGCTCATGCAATACTGGAACTGAGTCCTTTGGATGAAGGCTGCAGTTCTTTTGAAACATTCAGAATAGTTTGAAGTCAGAGCAACGTCCCAGAATAGCAGGGAGATTCTTTAGTCAAGTCACCAACAGAAAGGCTTTCAGTTAAGCAGCAGATTTTCCCCAAACCAGGGAAAGAGACAAACATTGCTTTTATTCTGTTGTCCACTTCCTTCTAAACTAAAACCTACATCTCAGAACTGAAAACGAAAGAGTTCTGGTCACCAGACCTGCAAAGATTCTTCTCCTGACCATACAGGGTTATAAAACTAATTCCCAAATAAAGCAAATAAAACCCCATTTAAGTAGCAATAAAAGAATTCCCAGTAAACAATCCACTACCACAATGAGAGCTAAAAGCTACAGAGAACATGATTTAAAAAAAAACTCTTAAAGTTACATTAACATCACAGAAGTTAGATTAGTTAATGGATAACTTGAAACAATTTATGGATATTCATATCGTAAGTTTACTGGTACAATTAAACCGTTATTTTTTATCATAATGGAGAGAATTATCATAATAGAGAAGATTCTGCCAATGAATTGTGGAAATTTGTAGACGACGAACACTTAAAATATTTTGGCTTTACATACATGATGCATCAGTATCAAAGAACAAAGAACAAAACAGCACGGGAAACAGGCCCTTCGGCCCAACGAGCCCACGCCGCCACCCTGATGTTCCCATCTCTACCCGCGATCCCTGTCCATGTTTATAGATCTATGGATTAAAAACCAAATTTGAGACAATTTAGGGAGAATTTGTTTTGCCAATTAGCCTAAGAGCACATCTTTGGGATGTGGGAGGAAACCGGAGCACCCGGAGAAAACCCACGCAAGCACGGGGAGAATGCGCAAACTCCCACAGACACAGGCCCAAATCCATGTATCTGCACAGCACAGCGATAGTCACTGAGCTGTCGTGTTGCCCATCAGATGGTCCAATCAAGCATACACTAACAACATGAAGCAGTAGGATACTCTTGAAAAAGATTCAAGAGCAGTCCTCTCACGACCCCTCGTTAGACAACATCCATGCAACCACATCTGTCTGATAACTGATGGAACATAAATTAAATCAGGAAAGCCACCACAGGTTTGTTGATTATAATTCATATTTAACTAACTTGGTTGAGTTTTTTGATGAGATAAAAAAAAATGAAAATGAGGGTTCTTGTGGATAAATTGGAAAATTTGGGGCTGTTTCCTCATGGAAGAGAAGTTTGAGAGCAAATTTGATCGAGTTGTCCAGGATAATGAGAGACAAGTAGATAGATAGAGAAACTTCCTGTTGGCAGAAGGATTGAAAGCCAATAGACATCAATATGGGTGATTAGTAAAGGAATCAAAGGTGACATGAAGAATATCTTCTTACCTAACAAGTTATTGTGAACTAAAATGTTCGCCTGAAACTATATTGGAGGCATATTCACATTGGCCTTTAAAAGGAGATTAGGTCATTGCAAAGTCAGCTGAATTTCTGCTGCAGACATCCAGCAAAGATATAGCAAGACAAATGGCCCCCATATATGTTGCAATCATTTTTAGATTTGCATCTAAATTTTGCACTAATTTTAGTCGAATAATGGAGAAAAATATTGTAAGGGGTATAAAATAAATGTTCCACCCAATCCTGTGAGGTTTCCCAGTTAGTAATTTAGCTTAAAATAACTGGTTAATTCTGTTCCTTTCTCTCCACGGTCACTGTCATGGAAAAGAATGTAGTTGTAATAAGGAATTTTGAGATTATAAAAGTAATTCTCCTTTAGAGGAAGGATTAAAACCTAAAGCAGAGTTACCATTTAGATGAATACATAACTTAGCAGCAACAGTAGGCCATTCAGCCCTTCAAGCCTGCTCTACTATTCTATATGATCATAATTGATCGGACTGAGACTTCAGCTCCACTTTTCTTCCTAGCCCATATATCCTTTGATTTTCATGTCAGTTCATAATCTAACTCAGCCTGAAAAGTATTCAATGATCTGCTTCCACTGGACTCTGGGGAAGAGAGTTTCATGGACTTGCAATCCTCTGAGAGCAAATTATTCTCCTCATCTCCGTCATATTTTTAAAACTGTTGTGTTCTAGTTCCAGTATCTCCAACAAGAGGAATCATCCTTTCAGCATCAACTCTGTCAAGTCCTTCAGGATTGTATTGTGTATGTCTGAATAAGACTGCCTCTCATTCTGCTAAACTTCAATGGAAACAGACCCAACCTCTCTGACACTACTGCCTCTCAGCACCAGGGACCCGGGTTCAATTCTGCACTCGGGTCACCATCTGTGTGACATTTGCATGTTCTCCCCGTATCTATGTGGGTTTCCTCCAGGTGCTCCAGTTTCCTCGCACACTCCAAAGAAGTGCAGGTTAGGTTTTTTGGCTATGTTAAATTGCCCCTTAGCATCAGAGGGATTAGCAGTGAATACACGTGGCTCGATTTTACCAATATGGCATAATATGGATCCGAGCCCAGAATCCTCATTCCAGCACAACTCTACGCGTTTTACTGGCTCCAATCTGATCCACACTATGGGTGGTGCTTAACACTGCCGGACTGTTCAGATCTCTGAACTGCACGTGCGCAGTTCAAAAAAATCCAAGGGAGTGCACCTGAGTGCTGGGTTGGAGCGCGCGGCTGTGGCAGTTTGTGCTTTCTTACAGCTGAATGTTTCTGAAAGATTGCTTCCTGCTGTGTCAACGTACCCAGCGGATCAATTCAAGTACAACATCAGCAGCTCACTTTGGAAGGCAGGTCTATGCCAGGCTGTATCCTGTTTTGGTAGTTTGACCTGACGGCTCCACCGACAATATCTAATCAAAGGAGCCTAAAAAATTAATATGATGCCTGTCGATGTTTCCCTTCTGCCAGAAGCTGAAAGGAAAGCAAGATTTGCAAAATGTGTTTCCAAAAGAGCTAGAACAAAAGAAGAGCAATTTGAAGATGAATTTAAAGTTGACAATTATAGCAAAATTCTGGACAAAGAAGTAGTCTTCAAAATTTTGGATTTTAGAAACAGCCATCACTGGACTGCTTGACTGGTGCTGATATCAGTGGAACTTTGACAAATGCACTTATTATTGTGATTCATTAACAAGTTGTGTTTTTTATTTATGATCGACTCCATTTATTTTATTAAAATGTTGTTCTATAGGAAGGATACAGGGAATGAGAAAACAGATTCCTGTTTTTATTTCTATTATTACATGGATTAAATGCAAGCAGAAAATGCTTTGAATGTTAATTAGACAACACCCATTCACATTAATTCTGTGCCTCCTGTTCCTGACTACATTTGTGTGGATTTGACTTATGTATATTTAGTTGTTTGTGTGATGTATCATTAAAACCAGTTGCAGGAAAAAAAAAAGCAGAAAATGGAGAGAACAGCTCTGTGACACAGATCATCCTTTGTAGAGAGGGGGGAGGAGTGGGTGCAGATGGATCTCTGTTTGTGGGGTTTGGGGGGGAGGTGGTGGCAGGGGGACCCACTGCCATTCTGCAGGTGATCCCTCCTCCCCACCGGAGGAACAAATCCCTACTCCCTGAATGGATGTGCAGCCACGCCATCCCACCAAACCTTCAGGATCAAGCGATTTCTCACCACGAAGATGAAGCAGAACTGGCCGATTCCACAGTGGATCTGCATGAAAACAGACAACAAGATCAGGGTCAACTCCAAGAGAAGACACTGGAGAAGGACTAAGCTGGGTCTGTAAAGGGATACACATCACTGGTACACGACCATCCACAGCCATCTCTCCTGCTTTCTTGAGCCTGCAGGAAAGAGTAATCTAGGCCGTAACTCCGAGTCTATGGCCAGGAAAGTGCTGTAGGCTTTTGAAGGACTGAAGACGGTCGAGAAGGATGGTGGAGGGAGACCAGCGATTGAGGTAGGTTGGGGGTGTGCTCTGCCGAGGGGTACCTGCTTCCCAGGGGACGCCTGATCTTGTGGGGGGTGTCTGCCGGGGTGGTTAGGGAGGGATCTGCAAAGGATGGTCGAGGAGGATGGTTTTCGGAGCTTCCCCTGCAGAATAAAAATCGGCTTTGGATTTTTATTTTGCAGGTTGCTTATAGCGTGGATCTGGAAGGGACCTGAAGACAGTAAAGTGGGATTTGGCAGAAGAGTTGGCCACGTGGCTCATTAAATCAATTTAAATGCACTTAAATTGTCGGGCTGCCCGATTTGGGCGCAGACCTGATCCATGCCCAAATCATCTGTCGGTAAAGTTGCCATCTGCTGGGATTCTGGTGCAGATTACGTTAAAGGCCGAACGGCCGAATTTACTGTGATTTTGCACCCGAAAACAGGCGCAAAGCTTTGGTAAGATCAAGTTCCATGGGGTTACGAGGATACAGCTTGGGTGGGATTGTGGTTGGTGCAGATTTGAATGGCAAAATGGCCTTCTTCTGTGTGGTAGAGATTTTATGTTCTAATCTGTCTGACATTGCCTCATAGGATAATGCCTTCATCCCAGGAATCAATCAAGTAAACCCTCTCTGAACTTATTTCAAATCAATTATGTTCTTAAATATAAATCCAAACTATATACAGATGTGGTCTCACCAATACCTAATGCAACTGTGTTTTTATGTTCCAGTCTCCTTGCAATGAATGACAACACAAATGACAACTGGGTAGAAACATTCATTAAGGGTGACACGGCACAACAGTGGTTAGCACTGCTGCTTCATAGTTCCAGGGGCCTGGGTTTGATTCGCGGCTTGGGTCACTGTCTGTGTGGCATTTGCATATTCTCTTCATATCTGTGTGGATTTCCTCCGGGTGCTCTGGTTTCCTCCCACAGTCCAAAGATATGCAAGTTAGGTTGATTGTCCATACTAAAAGAAAAATTGCCCTTAGTATCCTGAGATGCGTAGGTTAGTAGGGAAATGGAGGTAGGGCCTGGATAGAATTATAGTTGATGAGCTGAATGGCCTCTTTCTGTTCTGTAGGGTTTCTATGATTCTAACATTCTATTTTCCTTACATTCACCTGCTCTGTCTACATGCAAACAATTATGATTCTTGTACCAGCACACCCAAATCCCTGTTTACCTCAGAATTCTGCAGTCTCATCCTATTTAAATAACACTTTTTAAAATTTTTCTTGCCAAAGTGGACAAGGACATGTTTTCTCACAATGCACTCCATCTGCAAAATCTTAACCCACTCACCACCTATACATCCCTTTGGTAACATCTAATGTCCTCTTCACAACTCGTTTTCCTTATCAATATGCCATTGGCAAATTTAGTGACCATATATTCAGTTCCTTTGTTCAAATTATCAATATAGGTTGTAAGTGGAGAGATGATCAACAATGATTCCTATGGCATCCCATGTGACAACCCAAAAATGATCAATTTTTGTCTAGTTTCTGTTTCCTGTTACTTAGCCAATCCTCTATCCACATTAATCTAATACCCTCTATACCACAGACTCTTAGGGCTTAATTTTACCATCACATTGCGCCCATTTTTAGGTGCAAAAACTTGTTAAAGTTGAGCATGAGGGGAGTAGCATGATCTACACCAACCTCCACGCTGGTTCCCCCAATACCAAGACCCAAAAATGGCCACATGCGTTTAAATTGACTTAATGGTCTGCATCCCCAACCTTGCTGGCACTTTCCCCTTTGCCACTAAATTCACCCGTCCAGATTCAGCGCAAAACAGACATGGTCCGCAAAGGTGCAATTCAGGCGCTTCAGTTAATGAGGAGGTTAAATCCCAAGCATCCGAAAGCTCTCTGCTTGAGATCAGTGGGTAGAGCCGAGGAGGGAAGGTGGGTCTGATGACTCTCTGCTTGAAATGGGTGGAGAGTGGGGATCCGCTGTCACTCTGCCTATGGTCAGTGAGGAGAAGAAGCAGAGGGGGCTGCAATCAGTCTGGGTGGTGAGAGAGTGGGAGGATAAGGAAGTCAGTAATATTGTGGGAGTGGGGTAATGTCTACAAGGGCCAGGGGAAGGCATTATCAGGTCCAGGAGCAATGTGACAGCGGAACTGCATTCTATCTTTTTTTCTGCATATACATTGTTAGGGGTGCTGATCGGAGCTGCATGATTTGGGCATATTAAACCACGTTCACAGGTTTCTACAGTGAGATTCAGAATTGCTGATACATTTTCAGGCAGAGTGTGTATGGAGGCTTCTGAGAACGAGTCTAAAAGTCAGATTTGAAATATTCCCATTTTCAAGTCCGCCTAGCACTTAGAATAAAATAGTAAAACAGGGCATTTATTTTATGTAGCAACCTTTGATGAGGTATCTTGACACATGCTTTCTGGAAACCGAAGTACATCAAATCCACTGGTTCTGCTTTTCCCTATTCCTTACCAATGGCTCAAAAATCTCTAATAAATTCTGTTTGACAAAACCATTTGGCCTCTGCCTGGTCACAGTAAGATTTTCTAAATGCCCTGGTTTAACTTATAGTAATAGACTCTAGCATTTCCCTGTGAAAGATACTAAGCTGGCCTATAGTTTCCTACAGAGTGTCACTATCTTACCTTGAATACAGGAGTTGCATTCACTATTTCCCAATCTGGTGGGGACGTTTTCAGAATCTAGAGAATTTTGGGAACTGTCTCAGCAGGTACTTATTTTAAGATCTTGAGTTGAAGTCAGGTTGTGGGGACTTGTCAGCTTTTATTCCAAAATAATTTTCTCATTATCCTTATTTCTGGTGATTTTAAGTTCCTCCCTCCCTTTTGCCTGTTGATAAGCACTTTCTGGGATGTTGTTTGTATCCTCTTCTGTAAAGCCCAAATTAATTACATCCTCTGGAACAAGGTTCATTGGCTGGTTAAATGTTCAAAAGTTCACAGACATATCTGGGTAGAACTGTGTGTTCAAGGACATCAAGGTGGATCCTCTGACAGAAAGCAGTTCCTCAAATTCAGGGAATGGCTTCTAAATATCATAGTTGCATCAGCACTAATAAATTATAACATCCCACAATTTAACAAAGGATAACTTAAATTTTTAGGGCTGCCACAAAATCATTTACCAACTGATTCCAGGAAACTAAATTCTAATCTGAATTGACAATGTCTCAGTATTCTGTTAGCTCTAAGGATGTTGACTGGAGTGATGATTGCTCTGCAGCATAGGTACTCATGAACTTTCTACTAGGGTGGCATAGTGGTTAGCAGTGCTGCCTCACAGCACAAGAGACCCGGGTTCAATTCCAGCCTCAGGTGACTGACTTTGTGGACCTTGCACATTCTCCCGTGTCTGCAGGGGTTTCCTCCCACAGTCCCCAAGATGTGTAGGTTAGCTGCATTGACCATGCTGAATTACCCCTCAACATCTAAGGATTAAAAGGGTAAGTACGTGGGATCGTAAGGATAGGGTGTGGGTGGGATTGTTTGTGCAGATTCGATGGGCCAAATGGCCTTCTTCTGCACTGTAGGAATTCTATGGATCAGTTCTTTGAATGATATCAATATTGGAAGCACACAATAGGACTTTTAATTTCAATGGATTCACTCCAGTCTCTCTCAGAGTACAGATATTTCTACTGTAATGCAGCAATGTTAGCTTTCCCCTTAAGTAGGATAGAGGTACTATTCTGAATAGCTTTCTATGCAGGGATTTACAGTAAAGGTTGGTAGACATCTTAAATATCTCTCTGTGTCATTATTTAAGATTTGAATTATTTATTATAATCAAGAGTGAACTATCAATGTCATTATTGACTTTCTATCAAATGTCACTTGCGTGATCATTTCTTTAATAAACTTTTATATCATTTAGAAAATATGTTATCTGATAAAGTCTTCCGTATCCAAACTTGAGAACCCATATCCATATGCTGTTCAATGGACAGGTATAGTACTGCAGAGAGATGCTCAGAACATTATAGCATCCTGGTTATAATAATCTAACCAAAACCTGCTGAATAGGTTATCTAATGGATAATAATGTTCTTTGGTGGCTGTGTTCCTTCAGAGAGAATTAGATAAATCCATCAGATCTATTCAAGTGTCTGTGAGGTATGACTTTCTCAAGCTTAGGTGAGAATGCTTTGATTTGATTTGATTTATTATTGCCACATGTATTAGTATACAGTGAAAAGTATTGTTTTTTGCATGTTGTATACAAAAAACATACTGTTCGTAGATAAGGAAACAAGAGTGTACAGAATGTAGTGTTGTGGTCATAGCTCGGGTGTAGAGAAAGATCAAATTAATACGAGGTAGGTCTATTCAGAAGTCTGATGGCAGAAGGAAGGAAGCTGTTCTTGAATCAGTTGGTACATGACTTCAGAAAGGGCTGCCTCTAATCTAGAATGGGAGGATTATGTTATGTAGAAAAGTGGATTATAACTTCACCCCAAAAAGCGACTAGGACTACAGTCCACTTAATATTGACATTTTGGGACAGATTATCTGAGTATAATCTTGCTGACAGGGATAGTATTGCATGTGAGATTGGAGAACTCTGGCATATGTAATACATGTTGATATTGTTCAAGCAATTGTTTCATTTTAGGGCTTTTAATCAATACAGACTTGTGAACTGTTTGAGGTGCAATGTGAAACACAGTGTTAGCTTCTGGAAGTGAATTTGATGTAAAAGAATCATGCATTTATTTCCATTTCTGGTACACTTTGATCAATCCTACAGCAAAGATTTCATGCCTTACTCCAAAAATCTCTGGTATTTTAACTGCTTCTACATGCCACAACGCTAAGGAAAGTTTTGTGTTCATGTTATGTGAAATAATTTGTTCAATGAATTGCTTCAAATTATGTGTATGGAAACACACTCATATTGGTTGACATTCCCAGGTGTTTGTTGATTGCTTTTTGATTTGCTGTGATTGAATAAAGTAAACACAGTTCAGCCCATTTGAATGTTTGTAAACTCCAGTTGCAAGCAGGTTTCCCCAGTTCTTGATTATTGTCAAATTGATTGAATGTCAGCCTGAACAGACAAAAATCCCAGCTGCAGACAGGCAATTAATGTGAAAGCTATGTGTAAGCTTCATGATCATGATTTGGATCTTGGCTTGATGTCATTTTTGAGTAAACCAAAAGGAAAACTATCAATGGCTGCAATGTGAAATAAAAACAAGATACGTTTGACAAATTCGACTTTTGTAATTTGGAACTCCGCCAAATCTCCATTCACTGCAGTGGGATTGGAGAATCTCAGCTGCAGGCAAGGATATTCCAATGTTTATGTGCCAGATCAGAAACATAAAGGTATATTATGAAGCCAACTAGACCCCAATGATTTTTCTATTTTGGTATAAATGTGAGGAAAGGATGTTTCACTCCAGAAGAAATTCCACTGACAAATTAGGGATTATTTGAACAAAATAAGTTTCATTTTTAATACTGTTTAGGTATATCTCTTTCAAAATTAAACAGTTTCACACAACCATTGAATAATCTTTAAATATGAAAGGAAACAAACTCTGAACTTCTAACTTATTACTATTCAGTTCCAATTAAGCAACATTTCTCTTATAGGTTTAAACGCCACTCTAAAAACACTTAGCAAATCCAGGCATACTTGCTTTAATCTTTGCTGACAGCTTTGAACCTTCGAGAGAGATTTTGTAGAGGCAGAGAGAGAGATCTTGTAGGCTAGTCTTTTTAAAGAGCCCTCTGCAGTAAGTGAATTCTTTTTAAAATGAAAAGGAAACTGTTTTTTCTGCTATCAACTTGACTGTTCCCATTAATCTAATATCACATGACTCAGCCAGCCTAGTCTGAAACCTCAGGAGAATTGCAGTATACAAAGGTGCATTAACTCTACAAAGTAACACATTTCTAACTGAAATGAGTTATTATCATGTTTTCTCAGCATCTGTTGCATTCCTACTGAATAAATCTTGCACAGAAAAACAGCGTCTTAAAGCAATTCCCCAAACATAAAATGCATTAGTAGCACAGCATTTTCAAACCGGCCATTGAGTTTTTAAAGTAATCAAGGTGCTTCATAAGAACATAAGAAATTGGAGCAGGAATAGGTCATTTGGTCCTTTGAGCTTGAGCTGCAATATAACAAAATCATGGTTGATTTTATACCTCAACTCTGCCACTCTGAAACATCCAAATACCCTTTCATTCACAAAAAAAGAATCAATTTCTGTCCTGAAAATGCTCAATTAGAAAGCATCCACTGCCTTCTGGGGTAGATAATTTCCAAAGATTCTGACCCACTTGAGTGAAGAAATTTCCACTCATCTCAGTCCCAAATGGCTGACCCATTATTCTGAGATTGCAACTTGTGTGCTAGATTCCCCATCCAGAGGAATCATTTTCTCAGCATCAGCCCTTGAAGCGTCTGAAGAATTTAGTATGTTTCAATTAAACAATCCATCATTCTTAAAAATTCCAGGGGATATAGGCCTTGTCTACTCTATCTCTCCTCAGAGGACAATCCCACCAGCCAAGGAATTGGTCTATTAAACCTTCATTATACACCTTCTTGGGTAAGCATGTCCTTTTTTTGCTAAGGAGGCCTAAACTGCCAATATTACCCCACAGTTCTGCATATGTAGCCTTACCAATGCCTTGCATAATTATAATAAGACTTCATTACTGTTATGCTTCAAGCCTTTTGCAAATTAAGTGTTCATTTGCCTTTCAAATGATTTACTGAAGCTATATTTTTTTTAATTCACTTTATTGAGTGAACATTGCTGTCTGGGTCTGTATTTATTGTTCATCCCTAACTGCTTTCTTTTCCAAAGAACATTAAGGCATCAACCACATTGCTATGTGTCTGGAGTCACACATAGGCCAGACCAGGTCAGGATTTCCTTCGCTAAAGGTCATTAATGAACCATACATGTTTTTACAAAATTCCATAATTGTTTCATAGTCATCATTTGACTTCTCATTCCAGATTTGTATTGAACTCAAATCTCACCATTTGCCATGACAAAATTTGAACCAGTGTTCCCAGATCTTGGGTAAGGTTTCTAGATTATTTGTTCACTGACAATACCTCTATGTCCTTGCTTCCCTCAATGCTAATATTCTATGATTTTCAATTGGCTTTCATTCCTGTCTTTGCATATCCCTGGAAGATGAAATCCACAAATCCATCTGGACATTTCTTATAAGACATTTCTTATTGAGACAATGCTCATCTCCCATTGTCTCCACTAGAAATGGCAATTAGTTTCTTCAGAAGTACCCTTGTCTGGAAAGCGGATGAGGTTCCACTGTCTCTCTCAAAAGATCACTCACCATCATTTCAGTAGTGATTGACTTTACGCCTGTTATCGGACAACAAATTTTATGAAATTAGGCACACAACATGGAAGCAGACTAAAATTACACTCAGAGTCTCTCCACTAAAGGTCATAATGAAACAGACACAACTAACAGGCGAGAGCATGCTTTTAGAGTGCAAATGAGGGCTAGCACTGAAGGGAAGCTGGTCAGGATGACACCTATAGGAATTAAATTAAAAAAACACATCCCCGTCCCACCAAATCAGCACTTCTAACCTAATCAAACAACCTATGGAGACAGCTAAAGATTACATAGCGAAGGGAACATCCCTGGCCCCTCAAACTTCCTGAGAATAATCGCACACCCATTGTTCAAACCCCGGAGATTCTAGACCATTAATAACCAATCAGACAAAAACGATTAACACATACTTAAACCCAATGTTCCAATAATTGAAAATATCAAGACACGATGGCTAAAGTCAAATACTGAAGTAAAGCATTAGCATTTGAATCATACACCGAAGTTCCGGGATAACTACAGCCCGTTTCGGCGGGTCTTTAGAGTGCTTTCAGGACAGTTCGATTGTGTGTCCTGACTGCACCTCCGTCGACGTAAAAGAAAATAAAGCTGTACCGTTGCTGAACTAGATCCTGGGTCCATAGTGCTTCTGCCCACCCATGCTAACACACTTTCAACCATATTTGGTTTGTATGTCATTTTTAAAAACTCGCATGTGTTATACAACGTTCCGTATTTTTGGAATAGTTCAATGGGTTTCCTTTATTATTACGATAATATCCATCTTAAAAGTCAAACCTTTTATTCTTATCTAGTCGTTCTAGTCTCTCCCACAAACAGAAATATCGTCCAGTATGTATCCCGTCAAGTTGCCTCAGGATCTTATATGTTTTAGTGTGATCACCTTGTATTCCTCTGAACTCCAACGGGTACAAGCCCAATCTTCAAAAGGTCAGTCCCTCATTCCAAGAATGACATGATTGAACCTCCTCTGAATTATTTCCAATTCAATTATACCTTTTAAATAGAGGCCAAAATGATACATAGTATTCACGGATGTGCTGTCATCAAGACTCAGTGTATCTATAGTAAAACTCTTCAACTTTTATATTCTATTTTCTTTACATAAATACTGACATTCCATTTGCCTTCCTAATCAGTCGCTGTACAACCACGCTAACATTTTGTGATTCACGCACCAGATCCTTTCTTTTATCACTGTTTGCATGATCTGATTGCCATTCATACCCTACTCCTCCTGCAGCAAGGATGGAGAATTTGGTGTTCAGCCAAACCTCTGTTCACTGCAGTCGGATGGGAAAAACTTGATGGTGTGAACGGTCGTAAGCTTCTGGCCCGAGATGTTTTAACCATTGAGTTTTGTCCTCCCCCTCTGTTTAAATAATATACTATTCCACTCTTCCTCTTGCCAAGTGAATAAGCTCACATTTTTCCAAATTATATTTCATCTGACAATTCTTTTTCCCACTCGCTTAACCTGCCTGCGTCTTTGCAGGCTCCCTACCTTCTCTTGGTGACTGACTTTCAAATCATATTGGTACCAGTAGCAAATTTAACTAATTTTTGCATTCTCGGAAATTAACTGCTTGAGCAGTCTCCCTGTCACACTCTAGTTACTATTATCCAAATGCTTCCCTGTTCTATTAGCTTGCTGTTTCTATATGATTGACTGCATTGCCTCTGACATGATCCCTTCCCTTCTATTATTGGGCCAGGGGACCTTCTTGACCCCTCTGTTGCTTGGCGCTGTTGATGGCCAATTTGACCAGGCCCAGGAGCAGGCTGATGAGGTGGTTCTCCTTCTCCTCCTTCCCCACATACTCCTTCACACCATGTTCCCCAAGATCAGGAAGGGCAAGATGAAAGTGCAACCAAAATTTCAAAAGAAGCCTCTTCAAAAAATGAAAGGAACGCTCCAACATCATAGATATAATGTAGACGTCGTCCATAGATTGCACAAGGCAACAAAAATTGCAGACAACTTGCAAGTTGATGGTTGTATGGATCTGCTGCATGCAATGTCCTCCATCTCAGCTCCTTGATGATGAGGGGGAGTGCTCTAACTTAGACAGCACCCCACAGAGGACTTCCACTGCCAGACCATAAAAGAATATGTCAAGACATGGCCGGATGGCAGGCGAAGATAAGAAGGTGAAAGGTGTGACCAAATATGAAAGCCCTCAAAAAGGCACAGCGTATATTTCCATGAGACAGCACAAGTTGTGGGGCTCCAGCTCCTCAGGAAGGTTTTGGGGTTTGTGGTCAATGTGGAATTCTGTTGAGCAGGGAGACACTCAGACAGTAGTCTGCTGTACACCAGAGCACCTAAAATTAAGTGTGCCAATGAGGACAAGCACCACTATTTTAAGATATTACAGAGAATTTTAGCATCCTGACCGCCACGGGAAACGGAATGAGTGAGGGGCAGACCAGGGTTAGTCCTGTCAACCTCGGGTAGGATTTTTTGGTTTTGGAGAGAGTGAGACCAGAAAGTCCCATCTGTTGTCTCTCTTTACATATGAATCAACCAAGATAAAGTGATGTGATATATGATAAATAACTTTTCATAAATTGATTTGCTGTGCACAACTCACAGCCTTGCTGGTCAGAGAATTCGCACCATAAGCATATGCTGTGAGGCTCAATTGTTCACACTCTACCTGTGACTCACAATGTTAAAGATGTACACTGGGAATTGAATATAAAAATCAAGGTTGAATTTTCAGTGCAGTCCAAGGGAGTGTTCCACTACCAGAGGTGCTGGCTGGAATTCTCCCATCCCATCTACCACTAGAATGCTAATGGGCCCCTGTGGTGGCGATGGTGGGTGGCGGGGGAGAGGGGGGAACCATATAAAGATGCATTAAAGTCGAGTGGCAATCTCTGGTTTTCAGACAAGCATGGCCAAAGAATCCCACCAGCTGTCTTTCAAACAGGATAGAAGACGAGAGTTCATCTTACCTCTTAAGTGGATGTAAAGATCTCATGCCATTCTTTTGAAGAAGAGCAGGGGTGTTATCCCTGCTTTCCTAAATCTTCATCACCCAAAACAGATTACTTGATTGACAGAGTTGTTGTGCAGAGAGCTGGCATGAATTCAATGTACTGAATGATCTTCTTCTGTGCCATTATGAATGTAAGGTCATTATTACAATTCTGTGAACATATCCTTTGGCACACTTTGAACTTACAAAACTTCATAAAAATACTTAATTGGCTATAAAATATTTTGAGGCATCTGCTGATCATGAAAAATGCTTTGTAAGTGATGAAGAGTCACCGAGACTCGAAACATTGTACAAAGAACCATCAGCTTCTGTCACGACACTACGGACTTCCTGCAGAAATTCAGCACACTTGGAGCAGTTGAACCAGGACCAGTCCTTGTCACAATGGATGTCTCAGCACTCTATATCAGCATCTCCCATGATGACGGCATTGCTGCAACTGCCTCAATACTCAATGCCAATCTTCAGATGCAATTCTATAACTCATCCGCTTCTTCCTGGATTACAACATCTTCACCTTCAACAACCAGTTCTTCATCCAGGTACACAGAACAGCCATGGGGACCAAATTTGCACCTCAAAATACCAATATCTTCATGCACAGGTTTAAACAAGACCTCTTCACTGCACAGGACCTTCAACTGAAGCTATACATTAGATAGATTGTTAACATTTTCTTCCTTTGGACTCATGGTAAATAATCATTGAAACAACTATATGATGATATCAACAAGTTCCATCCCACCATCAGACTCACCATGGACTACTCTCCAGAATTAGCATTCTTGGGCACACGTATGCCCATCAAGGATGGTCATCTCAGCATTTCACTGTACTGCAAGCCCATGGATAACCTTACAATACTCTACTTCTCCAGCTTCCATCCTAAACACATCCTAAAGAATCCATCCCCTATGGACAAGCCCTCAGTATACACAGGATCTGCTCAGATGAGGAGGATCACAACAGACACTGCCACACGCTGAAAAACTCCCTCACAAAAAAATGGCGCTCGACTCATCAATCGACAGTTCTAATGTGCCATAGCGAAAATCCACACCGACCTCCTCAGAAGATAAACATGGGACAGAGCAGACAGAGTACCCTTCGTCGTTCAGTACTTCACTAGAGTAAAGAAACTACAACCGGATTCTTCGATATGTCATCGGTGAAGACAAACATTTCGCTAAGGCCGTCCCCACACCCCCGCTTCTTGCTTTCAAACAGCCACTCAATCTCAAACAGACCATTGTCTGTAGAAAATTACCCAGCCTTCAGGAGAACAGTGACCATGATACCACCCAACCCTCCAACAGCAACTTCTGCAACACATGCCAGATCATCGACACAGATGCCATCATCTCACGTGAGAACACCATCCACCAAGTACACTGTACATACTCATGCAACTTGGCCAACATTGTCTATTTGATACTCTGCAAGAAAGGATGTCTTGAGGTATGGTACATTGGGGAAAACATGCAATGTATGGTCTACAATGCACTACAATAGTGAATGAACACCACTAGGCATTTACCAAGAAAGAGTGTTCTCTTCTTGTTAGGGAACATTTCAGCAGTCTTGGGTATCCAGCCTTTGATCTTTGGGTAGGCGTTCTCTAAGGCGGCTTTCATGACTCATGACAATGCAGAATCGCTGAACAGAAACTGATACCTAATTTCCGCACACATGAGGATGGCCTGAACCAGGATCTTGGATTCATGTCAGTCTATCTGTAACCCCTATGATTTCCGTGGGTTTGAAACATTTCACTAATTGCCCTGTCTGGAGACAATACACATCTCTTTAATCTGTGCTTAACCCTCTCTCTCACTCACATTGTCTGTACTTCTAAGATTGATTACCTATAAAGACTCACATTCCAATTATTATCTTGTAAATTGAGTTGTGTCTTTATATGCCCTGCTTGTGAACACAACTCCTCACTGACCTGAAGAAGGAACGACACTCCAAAAACTTTTGCTACCAACTAAACCTGTTGGACTTTAAACTGGTGTTGTGAGCCTTCTTAATCTATTTTGTCTCCACAGATGCTGTCAAACCTGCTGAGATTTTCCAGCACTTCTTGTTTCAGATTATAGTCTAAGCAGTATTTTGTCTTGAGTTTTATAAATACTTGCATATGCTTTTAAGAACAAAACTTAAATTTAACATTTTACTGTAAATAATACCAAGATTCATTTCAAGCAAAATAGTCCAAAATCCCAAAATATGATAAGTACACATGCTTATTTAGAAATAATTTAATAACTCAGTACCAGAGACAGCGGAAAAATAGCAAATTAATTCCAATGATATTTGTTCAGTTTTCTGATTATATTCACTCTAATGACAACTGGGCACCATTTACTTTGTAAGAGATAATTCCCTGTTCAATAGTGGTTTTGTGCAAAGTTTGTTCAAACTGTTTCATTAATAAATCAACTCCATTCACCACCACACTTCGAGCTAACAAATATGAATATTCCTATTTAATAAAACCACATTTGAATCCTATTAAGGAAATGAATAAACAGAAACTTCAAAGGCTTTCCTTCCACTGCATGTTTGAGAGCTAACATTATTTATTAATTTGTTTTTCTGAAAAGTGACAGCAATCTTTTTTAAGCTGAATTCCGGGATCACTAAAATGCATTTCGACACATCAATTGGAAAATCCAATGGGATAGAAATTGAAGAGGACGTGCATATTTTTCAGGTGCAAAGCAGACCAGTTCAGCAGAGAGTCAGCCTGTGCACAATCTGTACAAGTATTAGCCTGACAAACTAAATCCGTCGAGCCAAATTTATTCTTAGACATTCAGACTGGATCAAGCGCTAGACCTCTAAATAATTAACCGAGGGTTTTGATACATAGGACAAGTGTCAGACAGCCTCAGTGGTAGCAAAATAATTTATTTAAAATTGCTCTTGTGAAACTAAAGGGGAGGAGGGTACTCACTTGGGTGAGTTGTCTGGAGGCAAAACCAAAGTTGACAGCTTGTATCAAGTAGTTGATCTGACTGGAGGCTTCAATTTCTATTCAAACTCAGGCATGTTGCTGGGGGGCTTTCACTATGCTACCAGCTATGTGTGTGGACCTGAAATCAGGCCAGTTTGTACCAGTTTGTAGCATTTCTATGGCCAAGCAACGTGTAAAACTTGCCACTTGTTGAAAATGTTATCAAAATTCATGCCTTCATGTTTTATAAAATGATTGTCAGGTAAGAGTTGAATTTGGGGAAAAATGTATCCTTTTACAAAAGCATACAACAATTTGGTTACCAGCAAACTTACACGTTGAACACAGATATTATGCAAATATTAATAATGCCATTCAGCATGAAGACAGTTTACAGAAAGTTTCATCAATGCTCATGTAAACCTATCAAATATTCATAAAATCAAATCATTTAAGCATTCTAAAACAGTGAACACAATGTTAAGATTTCCCCAGGATATTTTACATTTCTAAGTGAAGGAGATTCCATTGCACACACATCCACTATAACATACAGTTCCTTAATTTTGCCAGTTGCATTTAACTATTTACATGTTATTCAGTTCTCATGCTTCCAAGCAGACTTCCTCATTTGTATTGTCCAGGATTTGCAACTACCTTCACACACCTAGCTATGCCTGCAGCATATGAACATTGACATTGGGATCATGTTAGTTCCTCCTTTCATCAGATGTGAGCATCTGACAAGGCCATTGTAATATCTATCCTCATTTGTTTTTGACATGAATGACTTACTACATCATGATGCTGACGTTGGACTGGGGTAAAACACAATAAGATGTCTGACAACACCAGGTTTAAGTCTAACCAATTTATTTAATAGTAAACTCACAAGCTTCTGGGATTTGCCCCTTCGTCAGGTGAATGGAGAGTTCTGGCCTCAGACAAAGCATATAACAGCACACACTGTTTACTACACCATGCCAGAGGGTGGTTGAAACTCACATGTATGCCAGATGTACCCCCCTCAGACATGCTTTCAGTGGGAGGGTATGATAAATAGGGCAAGTACCCAGTCCACCATCATTTTATCCACACTAAGTTACCCCTATGATACCATTATTCTGGATTATGGGGTGACTGTTACTTTTCCCACTGCTATCTCAGCAATGCTAAACACACCTTCCTGTTGTTTAGATTGCAGCTGTTTAATTGATTTGATTTGATTTGGTTTGATTTATTATTGTTGCATGTATTAACATACAATGAAAAATATTGTTTATTGCACACTGTGCAGATAAACATATCATTCATAGAGAAGGAAATGAAAGAGTGCAGAATGTAGTGTTACAGTCATATCTAAGGTGTAGAGAAAGATCAACTTAATGCAAGGTAAGTCCATTCAAAAGTGTAAACAGCAGTAAGGAAGAAGCTGTTCTTCAGTCAGTTGATACATAACCTCAAAGCTTTTTCCCCAGTAGAAGAAGGTGAAAGAGAGAATGTCCGGGGTGCATGGGGTCCTTAATTATGCTGCTGTTTTGTTGAGGCAATGGGAAGTGTATACAGAGTCAATGCATGGGAGATTGGTTTACATGATGGATTGGGCGACATTCATGACATTTTTTAGCTCCTTGCAGTCTTGGACAGAGCAGAAGCTGTACCAAGTTGTGAGACAACCAGAAATAATGCTTTCTATGGTGCATCTGTAAAGGCTGGTGAGAGTCATAGCTGACATGTAGTATTTCCTTAGTCTTCTGAGAAAGTAGAGACTTTCTCAACTATAATGTCGACATGGGGGGACCAAAACAGGTTGTTGATGATCTCAACATCTAAAAACTTGAAGCTCACGACCCTTCCTATTTCGCCCCCATTGATGTAGACAGGGGCATGTTCTCTTTTATGCTTCCTGAAGTCAATGATAATCTCCTTCATTTTGTTGACATTGAGGGAGAGATTATTGTTGCTGCACCAGTTCACCAGATTCTTTATCTCATTCTTGTACTCTGTCTCATCATTGTTTGAGATCTGATCCACTACGGTGGTGTCATCAGCAAAGTTGAAAATTGAATTGAAGGAAATTTGACCATACTGTTATTAGGAGTTATAAGGAGTATAGTAAAGGTCAGAGAACACAGCCTTGTGGGGCACCAGGGTGCACAGGTGCTGCACAGGTGCCTAGAAAAATTGCAGTTGGGAACAAACAGTCAGTATTAGGACCCACTCACCAACATTAACAGGATGGTTTCCCTGACAGCAGCCCATTAACTGGCTATTCCTTAGAAAATATGTCCACACATATTCTGATACCCATTTGTTCCCAGTTTTGGCATTCTAGTTGAATTGGTAACCACCAGCCCAGTCAGTATATTCTATTAATAGTGAACACTGCACATGGAGATTCCAGAATGCATGATACAATAACTTCAAGTGTCAGGATTATCTAACATTGCAACCTGTAATTGTTGTCAGTTAGTTTGCATTCTTGTTGCTGGATGGAGTTCCTCATGTTTATAGTATCAGGTTCTGTATTCAGGAAGGATGAAATGATAGTGGAGGAAGGCTAGGAGCAATGTTATGTTATTCTGAAGCTTATCCTCTTGGCTGAAGCAATGGTGAAGATTTCAGAGTACATGTGCAGAATAAAAGAATTTATAAAAAAGTGCCATTTGTATTTTGCAACATACAGCACTATCTATCATTTACAATAGTGAGAAAAACCAGACTTTACAGAATTACATTGACTACACTCTATCCTTTTCTTATTGGAAGAAGTTGGAAGAGAGTATGTCCAGGATGCACCAGTTCCTTAATTATACTGGCTGCTTTGCCAAGGCAGTGAAAAGTGTAGTCAGAGTCAATGGATGGGAGGCTGGTTTGCGTGATAGATTGGGCTACATTCATGACATTTTGTGGTTTCTTGTTGTCATGGGCAGAGCAGGGGACATACCAACCTGTAATAGAATCAGAAATAAGGTCTCTCTTCTGGCAACTTGACCCAGTTGTCTCCTTCATAGAGGACTTGACACAATATATTGAGCAGCTCAAGTTTTTTTTCCAAGCAAATGAAAGAGGGGAGGAGGTAAAGTGTAAAACATTTCTCCTCAGCATATGTGGAAATTAAACCTACACTCCTCTTCACAGTCTCTCAACCCCAAGTGCACCCGACTCCAAAATCATTCAGTGAGTTTGTGGATTTAGTGAAGCATTATTTTTCAACTTGACCATCAATCACATTCCAGAGATTCACATTTAATTTAAGAGAGAGAGCGAATTGAACATGGCATTGCATCGCTTGGCTTTCCTCCGGGTACTCCGGTTTCCTCCCACAGTCCAAAGATGTGCAGGTTAGGTTGATTGGCCATGCTAAGAAATTGCCCCTTATTGTCCAGGGATGTGTGGGTCAGAGGGATTAGTGGGTATAATACGTAGGCATAAGCGGGTAGGGCCTGACTGGGATTGTGTTTGGTGCAGACTTGATGAGCCAAAGGGCCTCTTTCTGCACTGTAGGGTTCTATGATTCTTGATTCTATGAAGCTGAAGATTTGAGAAAAGAAGGGGGGGCCTGCATTTTATGTGTTCTCATTGGACACCTTTTGATCTACCACCAAGTTCAGTCTTATGGGAGGCACCAAAATCAGCAGCCCCACCCCCCCATTTAAATAATCAAGGTTTGGGTTTGTCATCAAGCTAAATGACCTTGATGATTGGCTACCCATGCCATACAATGTTTGACACAGGCAGACACGTGAGAATGGACAGCCTGATTTTTAAAATAAATTCTTCAAATGGTGGGAAGGAATAAGGGAATGAGTCTATCTTTGGGTGCGATCCTTTTCCAGTCGGGGGTAGACACCCTAAATTAGAAATCTCCTTTCTTGGGATGGCATAGTGGCACAGTGGTTAGTTCTGCTGTCTCACAGTGCCAGGGACCCAGTTTAGTTCTGGCCTTGGATGACTGTGTGGAGTTTACGTGTTCTTCCCATGTTTGTGCGGGTTTCCTCCAGGTGCTCCAGTTCCCTCCTATAGTCCAAAGATGCACAGGTTAGACAATGCTAAATTGCTCCTTAGTATCAGAGAGATTAACAGGGTAAATATGGGGGGTTGCGGGGATGGGTAGAATTGTTGTTGGTGCAGACTTGATGGGCCAAATGGCCTCCTTCTGCATTGTAGGAATTCCATGATTCTTCCTATCCACTCACAGCCTTTTCTACCCAGTAAGGTGTGCAAGTCCCTCTCTGCCTTTGTTTGGCTCAATCACAGAACCTTATAGCTCTGGGATGGGTTGGTTTTGCTTCTGAGGAAGGTGCGATATTTAGCCCAGAGTCTCAGTTGAAAAGTTCTTCAAAATATTTGCTCTAGTGAGCATTAACTGACTCCCCGTCCTCGATGTGCTTGCCTCCATTCTAGAGTCTCAGTGGGGTTGTGCCTTGAGTGATTGGGTTATGGATTTCCATGACAGTACTGGAGAAATTGTGTACGCTGCTGTTGTCTGCAAGTTGTTGCATCTCCCACGCTCTTTCCACCCACCAGTTATTTACTTATGCGATGAGTTTATTGCTATTCACTGCCTCCAGCCACCTGTAGGGCTTTCTGCTTAAGGTATGGTGAAGTCTATGAAAGCTCTGTTCAATTAGATCCAGTAACATTTGGATTCTTCAGGAATTAATGTAGAAGTATGCATCACACTTTGCATATTTGTCATACTCCTGTGAAAATCTTTAGGGATAAGTTTATTCCTAATTCACAGCAACCAGAAACAAAAATATGAATCTTGAATGTTTAGACAAATTCAACAGGTGAAACAAGTTGCGGTGCAAATCCCGAGGATTAACATGTTGAACAACAATATGGAACAAGACATGGCACATCTATAATGTTGGTGTCAATTAATTGATTGACTTACAGGGAATGATCACAGTCTTTTCTTTAACCTCTATTCACTGCATAAAAAAATTATAGGTAAAACATAAAACATAAAGTCAAATAGGAATACAAATATGCAATCAGTATGCAAATAGATCAAATTCATCCACATCAGTGTTACAGAGAAGAGATTAATTCTTTAACAATTGGATATATCTGCTCCAATAAAATACAAAAATTTATGGTTTGATAAGAGATCATATTGAGATTAATATAAATGCAAAATATTACAGACTCTGGAGACTTAAAGTATAAACGGTAAGTGCTCGAAATATAGAAGGTTTGACAACAGAGAGAGAAAGCATTCGATGGTAATGGTAGAATGGGGGGCATGCTGGGCTATGAAGTTACAGATTGCAGTTGAGTGCAATTCTCTGATACTGATGGCCCACAATGCCTTATGAATGACCAGTTTTGAGTTGCGAGATCTGTTTGAAATCTATTCCATTTAACATGCCGTTGTCACACAACATGATGGAGGGTATCCTCAATGAGATGACGGGACTTCAGCTCTACAATGTAGGCATAAATATAGATTTCAATACTTATATAGCATTTTGAGTCAAACATGGCAAGGAAACATCTTGCTAACTATAGTGAACTCCCCACTACCAGCCCCCCCTACCCTCACCTTCTGCTGATGGATCAGCAATTCTCCATTTTGAATACCATTTGGAGGAATCACTAAGTATAACAAGAGCACAGAATGTATTCTGAACGGAGATCTTCAAACAGATCTAGCAACTTAAGACTGGTCATTCAAAAAGCACTGTGGGCCATCACCATCAGCAGAATTGCAGTCAATTACAATCTATAACTTCATGGCTCAGTGTATCTCCCACTCTTCACTACCATCAAGCAGAAGATCAGCTTTAGGTCAATGAAGTGCACGAGTGTATGCCACGAGCAACACCAAGCATGTCTGAAAGAGAGGTGTCAACCTGATGAAACTACAACACAGGGCTACTTGTGAGCCAAACAGTATAGGCAGCAAATGATAAACAGAACTAAGCAATTCTGCAACCAAAGGTTGAAATTTAAACTCTGCAATCCTGCCACATTCAGCCAATACTGGTGATCACAACCAAACAACTCAAGAGGCTCCACAAATACTTCATTCTCAATGATAGGAGAACCCAACACATCACTGCGAATGATAAGGCTGACGCATAAGCAACAACCTTCAGCCAAAGTGCCAAGTGGATGATCCACCCCATCAGGATTCCCCAACATCACAGATCAGTCAATTTGATTCACTCCACATGATAGCAAATAACAGCTGAAGGTATTTGATACTGCAAAGATGTGTGCCCCAGAACTTGCCATGCTCCTAGCTAAGCTGTTCCAGAACTGCTACAACATTGGCATCAATTTGGTAGAGTTGAAAAGCGCCCAGGTATGTCCTGTCCACAAAATATAGGATAAATCCAAGCCAACAAATTATTGCACCATCAGTCTACCATTGATCATCAGTAAAGAAATGGAAGGGGTCATTTACATTGCCATAGGCTGGTGATGGCTTAGTGATTTTATTGCTAAACGATTAATCCAGGAAATCAGCTAATCTTCTGGAGATCCAGGTTTGAATCCTGCCATGATAGATGGTGGAATTTGAATTCAATAAATAAATCTGGAATTAAGAATCTACTGATGACCATGAAACCACTGTTGATTGTCAGAAAAACCCGTATGGATTATTTACGTTTTACCTTATCTGACCCACATGTGACTCTAGAGCCACAGCAATGTGATTGATTCTTGGTTGCCCTCAGGCAACTAGAGATGGACAATAAATACTGGCCAGTCAGAATTGTCCATGTCCCACAAATGAACAAAAAAGATAACAAAAGATAGCAATGAGTTTATTCTAGAGGATATGTGAAAATGTCTGCCCTTGACTTCAAGCTTGGCATTATGGAGCCCAACACAGCTGGAGTCAATGACAATAAGGGGAAAATTTTCCACCGGTTTGAGTCATAACTAACACAAAAAAAAAGATTGAAGTTGTTAGAGATCAGTCACCTTAGCTTCAAAACATCCCTGCAGGAGTTCCATCCTGAGCCCAACTTCTACAACTGCTTCATCAATGATCTTCCTCCCTCATAAGGTCAGAAGTGGGGATGTTTGTTGATGGCTACACAATATTCAGCACCATTCACAACTCCTCAGACACTGAAACAATCCATGTCCAAATGTAGCAAGACCTAGATAATATACAGGCTTGGACTGACAAATGGCAAATGATATTTGTGCCACACAAATACCAAGCCAAGTGCAAGTGCCAAGTTACAGGGAAAGGGCAGGAGCGTGGGCATAAGGAATGTTGAAGTACCCATAATACTATTGAATGGCAAAGTAGGCTGGAGGGGCCAAACAGCCTATCCCAGTTCCTATTTCTTATGGTTTTATCTCCAACAATCAAGAATCTAACCATTGTCCCATGACATTCAATGGCATTAGCATTGCTGAATCACATCCCTCTGTCAACATCCTGGGAGTTACCACAAACAGAAAATGAATTAGATTCACCTTATAAATATTTTAGCAACAAGAATATGTCAGAGGCTCAGAATCCTATGGTGAGTAACTCAACTCCTGACTCCCAAAGCCCGTCCATCATCTATAACGTAGAAATCATGAGTATGATGGAATGCACATCTCTTAGCTGGATGAGTGCAGCTCCAACAACCCTCAAGAAACTTGATACCATCCAGGACAAAACAGCCTATTTGATTGTCACCTCATCAATAAACATTCACTCCTTCCACCACTGACGCACAGTACGAACAACTGCAAGATACTTTGTAGCAACTCACCAAGGCTCCTCAGATAGCACCTACCAAACTCACAACCACTATCAGCTGGAAGGCTAAGGGCAGCACATACATGGGAACACCATCATCTGGAAGTTACTCTCCAGACTGCTCACTATCCTGACTTGGGTATATTAACATCCTTTCTTCGCTGGGTTAACATTCTGGAACTCACTCCCTAGCGGCACGGTGGGAGTCGCTACACCCACTGGTAGGTACCACAGAAGTTCAAGGAGACAGATCACACAACTATCTCAAAGACAATTAGGGATGGATAATAAACGCTGGCCTATCCAGTGAAGTCCACATCCTTTGAATGATTAAAAAATAACTCAGAACTAATTAAGCACTGCGTTTTACAACCTTCTGGACACAACATTGAGTTCAGCAACTTGAAACCATGAATTCTGTATCCCATTTGGGGCTGGATTTTATGGGGCACCGCATTCCCACTGCCATTCCTCACCACCAACTGAACCGTTGGTCTGTAGCCCACCAAAGAACTGGTCCACAGCTATTTAATACAGGATTCAGTGCTAATTGGCTTTGATGAATATGTAAACTCCTGTCTTAGAAGGTGAGGAAGGTGGGAAACTGAGGCCAAGGAGAGGATTAATAGGTGCTGTAATCTTGGAGAGGTGACCAATGGGTACAGGGAACCCCCAGAAGGAGTTCTCCCACCATGCTTAACACCAGCTCATCCAATTGCTACTAGGCAACTTGCTTGGCACAGGCCTCCCACCGCTGTGGATAAAATAAAGAGAAGAACGGAATAAGGCACTTCAAAATCTCCACCCACCCTGCTCGAAAAATGGGAGACAGGTTGGGGCAGGAGGAAAGGCGGCAGGCAGGCCACACATTGTATTTTGCAAGACCCCCCATCCCCTTTTGACTGCATACAACCCATCACATTTCTACTTCCTTCAATTCTGATGAAGTCATTCATATTTGACTTGAAATGTTGGGCCCGATTTTACCATTTTGATTCTATGTGTTGGACGGACTTGAAATTGAGAGTCCTTCAGATCCAACTTTTAGACCTATTCTAGGATACGCACTCTGCAAAAATATCAGCGATTCCGAATCGCACTGCACAAGCCTGTGGGCGAGGCTTAATGCACCTAAAACACCATAGCTTCAATCAGCGCCTCTAACTGTGCATGCGCAGAAAAAAAATGATAGAATGCTGCTCCCCTGCCACATCCCTCCTGGGCCCAATTATGCTCCTCCCTGATCTCACAGACATTGTCCTATTCCTCACCACATTACTGACCCCCTTATGCCCCATCCCCTGTCACCTAGACCCATTGTAAGCCCCTCCCCTCTTTCCCCTCCACTAACCTCAGTCACAGTGGTAGTGGAGTCCCTTTCACCCCATTGATCACAGGCAGACTGACAGTGAATCCCCCTTTTCCCCATTGATCTCAGGTAAAGTGGCAGCAGATCCCCTTCCCTCCCCCACTATGCTCAGGCAGATTGGCAGCAGACCCACCTTCCCCCTCAACCCCCACTTTCTCCCCACCAATCTCAAGTGAAGCTGTTGGAGACTCGGCACTTAGCTCCTCAGTAACTGGAGTGTCCAAATCGGACTTCTATGGATCATGTCTGTTTTGCGCTGATTCTGGATGGGTGAACACGGTGGTAAAGGGGAAATGCTGGTAAGGTTGGGCATGCAGTCCATTAAGTCAATTTAAATGCATTCAAATACATTTAAATGACCATTACACCCATTTCTGGTGCAGTTCTAATTGTGGCCATTTTCAGGCCTTTGAAAAGAGGGAACTGGTGAGGACGCTGGTGCAGGATCATGCTTGACTTTATCAAATTTTCAGCCCAAAAACAGGCACAATGTGATGGTTAGATTGGGCTCATTAACTCTGATTGTCTCTCAAAAGATGCTACAGGCTCCCTGAGCATTTTCAGCACTTTCTATTTTTAGGGTTAATGTATTAAAAAGAGTGAGAAGTAGAGAATCACTCTCAACACTTATATCTACATACTACTCTGATATTAAAGAAAAATGTCTGAACTCAGTTGAAGGTTTGGAATATAAGACTTACATTTCAAAATGTTTAAGTTTATTTATTGTAACAAGTCAATTTACATTAGCAGTGCAATGAAATTACTCTGAAAATTGACTTGTCATCACACTTTGGCACCTGTGTGAGTACACTGAGAGTGACTTTAGCATGGCCAATGCACCTAGCCAACAAAGCCTTCAAATTGTCGGAGGAAATAGGAGCACCTGAGGAAATCCTTGCAGACAAGCAGCGAACATGCAGACTCTGCAAAGACAATGATTCAAGCCAGGAATCAAACCCTGCTCTCTGGTGCTGTGAGACAACAGTGCTAACCACTATGCCACCGCAGGCCTGATTCAAATATCCTTCCTGCCGTATTTGTAGATACACAAAGCTGAGCTCCATTTAGTAACAGAAAATGCAGCAAGGCACAAATTCTTCGTTCTCTGTGAAATGGCTAGTTGAGTTATGCTCAGTTCTCTATTGTAGCTTTGCTCTCCTTTCATTTCTGTCCTTCAGTGATAAAGGGCCATGTAGTGCAGTCACCTTTCTTGATTGTCTTGTGATTGATTACTGCTACTGTGTATGGATTTAAAAGCCAAACAGCTCTGAGGTCAGGACCTTTGAGTTTCTGATATAGAGAACAATGGTTCACTGAATTGACTTTATTATGTGTAAAGAGCAATCCATTGCAGTTGTCTGATAACTTCTTGAAGCAGTGAGTTTGGTTTTAAGCAGAATGTTACCTCATGAATCTTTTTAGTTTGTCATCTCCGAAAAAACAGCTGACGTGTTTGCCAAAAATACAATTAAAATTGTAGAGCAACTTTGTGGATAAAATTGATTTGGACATTTAATAAAAATTTCAGAGTTGCTGGAATTGATCCCAAAAATAATAGGATTTTTCACAAATAACTGTGTACATTTAAATTGTGCTGGAAGCAAAGATAATTATCTGCTGTGAAAGATTATATCAAAATCATCTTTCATTTGGGGAAAAGATTTATTTTATTTGATCTCAATAAGAATTCGAGTAACTATCACTAATGCTTTGTATGAAATATGATGTGTGCTATTTTAAGGAGCAAATTAAATGGAATCCTTTGGTATAAAATGATGAATACTATTGCCCAGCAATGTTGACCTATGTCAGCTACATATCCACACATCCAAAGCCGCATTTGTTTGCATAGTACCGTGTAAATCCAATGATATAAATCTAACTTAGAAATCAAGACACTGACTCACTGCCACAAGCCCGTGTGTACTGAGCTGACTCCAGTGCATTGGCAAAAAATTTCAAATAATAGTGCATTTCAGTCTGCCAACCATGCATTATTCTTGACAGAGACAGATTGAACTCAATGATCAATGACTGTCAGATAACTCATTATTGTTTATTTTTTAAGTGATGTGAGCATCTTTGGCAATGCCAGCATTTATTGCCCATTCCTAATTGCACTTGAGAAGGTGATTGTGAGCTGCTTTCTTGAGGTGGGTTAAGGTGAACACTTCAGAATTTTGACCCAGCAGCAATGAAGAAGCAGCAACTTACTTCCTAGTTCAGATAGTAAATGACTTTGAGAGGAACTTGCAGGTGATGGTGTTTCCATTTGTCTACCAATTTTACTCCTTTAGATGGTAGAGATCATGGATTTGGAAGGTGCTGTCACAGAAACCTTAACAAGTTGCTGCAGTCAGTCTTGAAAATAACACATAGTGCTACCTTTGTGCTCCTGTGGTGGATATAATATCAATCAAACAGGCTTTTGGAGATTATTCCGTCACACTCCTCATTTGAGCCTTGCAAATGGTGAAAAAGAAGACAATGCAATAATTACCACAGATTCCTAGCCTTCAAATTAATCTTGAAACCACATTATTTATGTGGCTAGTCCCATTAAGTTTCTGGTCAATAGTGACCCTTCAAGAAAGTGATTATAGGGGACTCAGCAATGAAAATAAAATTGAATATCAAGGAGGTTTGATTTTCTCTTTTTGGAGATGTGTAGTTCAAAAGTTACTTATCACAGTCTAAGCCTAAACGTTGTCCAAAACTTGTTGAATACAGGCACAGGTTGCTTCACTATCTGAGAAGAATCTTTTGCCAAAATCCCATGTCCTATCTTGTTTTGGAAAGAAAAACACAATGTCGCAGCTAAAAGTTGTTAGTCCAGAACATTGAAGATCTCCTGTAGCAACGTCTGGGGACAGAGACAATTGACCTCCTATAATCAGAAGCATCTTCTTTGTGCAAGATATGACGCGAAACATTGAAAGTTTTCCCCTTGACTTCAATTTGACTAGGGTTCCTCAAGGCCACTCTCGATCAAATTCTGCCTTGCTCTCGAGGGCAAGCACTCTCACCTCATATCTGAAAGTCATTTTTTTATTCATCTGTGGGACATGGG
Source organism: Sphyrna mokarran (assembly GCA_024679065.1). Taxonomy (NCBI): domain Eukaryota; kingdom Metazoa; phylum Chordata; class Chondrichthyes; order Carcharhiniformes; family Carcharhinidae; genus Sphyrna; species Sphyrna mokarran. The sequence continues at coordinate 44,417,022 of JAGIQG010000015.1, forward strand.
CACTTTTGGCTGGCCAGCATCTATTGCATATCCCTGATTGCCCTTGAACTGAGTGGTTTGCTAGGCCATTTCATAGGGCAGTTGAAAGTCATTGCTATAGCTCTGGAAACACACGTAGGCCAGACTAGGTAAAAATGGCATTTCTTGCCCTGAAGAACATTAGTGAACCAAATGGGTTTTTCCGACAATCAGCAATAGTTTCATAGTCATCAGTAGATTCTTAATTACAGATTTTTTTTATTGAATTCAAATTCTACCATCTGCAGTGGAGGGATTTGAATCTGGATCCTCAGAATGTTAACTGAGACTTTGGATTAATAGCCTAGTGATATTGCCATGACGCCATTGCCTCCCCACTGAGATATAGCTGTTCATGCCTGGAACAAATCTGTAACAGGTATATGCATCTGGTGGAACGCAAGCTGAGTATAAGTGAGTAGGTTATTGTTAAGTAAGTGTCGCTTGATAACATTGCCATTGTTGCCTTCTATCACTTGCTAATGATAGTGTAGAAGGATTTCTAGAGTGGATTTATGGAGAGAATTTAAGAATGCACAGCGCATAGCTGGGCAATTTTCCAAAATGTCTTGTGGGTTTCAATGCCCTGGAGCATCTAAGCTCAAGGTGCAGCTAGTTCTGGAACACAAGTCTCAGCTAAAAGCTGCTGTTAGAATGTTTTAAGATCCATTGCTTCTTTTATATCTTTGCCGGAGTCTAACATTTTGATGTGCAAATATGTCAATGGTGTTGAAAGGCATAAGTTTATTACTACAAAGCAACTCCTCTTTGTGTAAAAACAATTGTACAACATTACACTGCAGAACCTAGCTCTATTCCCCACCTTTGCATGTCATGGTATTTTCGAAACATCAGTTGGCACCTTTATTTCGCTTCAGTGAAATATATTGAGCAAGAGTTTCTCACAAATCCTATATACTTTGTACAGGTTTGGCTGCTTGGGGATTTTTCAAAGTAGTAAAATTTATATATTAGCAACTGAAAAGAAACATACCATTTTTAATTAAAAATGATCAACACAATTATTGATTATGTCCAACTGTATCATACACATATGTACAAACATTGAGAAGAGAAAAATAGAAGTGATAGCTTTTCCTTTGGAATGGTAGCATATGTGGGAGTTCTTCATCTTATGTAGGATCTCCTTGTTTAAAAGGTTGCTATATAAAATTCCCTTCAGGCAGCAATGCTTCAACAGACAAATGATCCATCTTGCATCCCATTGAGAGGAATATGCTGTGAAACATTAATTATATGCTCCTTCAATTGGTGTGCTGTGACATTACATAAATTCCAAAAACATCTGCAAGCCCTTTTCCAAACAACAATACTGCAAGTAATGTACGAGCCATGTCACATTTTCATAAACCCCCAAAAACCCACACTATGATCAGTGTTTTCCATATCAAACAGAAGTCAGAACATTAATGACGCTGACTCCACAATGGCTGCCACTGCTTAGCTTGTGTACCAGATGGCATTCTTGTAGGAATGTCAAGGTAAATTTTTCTGCTTGCAGAGCCCAACGTGCATGCAAGGAGCTCTGTAAATGCAGTTAAATGAAACAGGGAAGCTTTACACGCAACCCTCATTTGAATTGAACTGTACACAAATGTAGCACTTTTTTTTCTGTTTCTGTGCTGATCTTTTTCTTGGAAATTCCTAACATTGCACATAGTATTCTTTTAACTGGAAAGCAAACAGCTTGAAACAGTCATAAATAGACAGTTTCTCGAGGATCTCAATTTGTTTCACAATGTGCGGGCATGGAGGCGGCTGGTATTGGTGTCTGGGAGGTGGTGTTTGCGAGGTGTGGAGAGGCATGGGGAGGGTGGGGGGGGGGGGGGGGAGTGGGGGGTGGGGGGGGAGGGGCGGGGGAGGTGGTGTGTAGATGGGGAAGGGCAGGAATATTGGAGGCCGGGTAGTGGGCTGAATCATCTATTGAATCATCCAATTTTTGGATATCATTTGTCACCCAATTATTTTGCAACTGTATTAAAAATGGTTCTGTTGCGTTGTTTAGGAAACTCCATTCAATTCACCGAGTGTGTTTGTGTGGGGAGCAGTATCTGCCGGGGGTGTCCTATCAAAGACAAACAAAGTCCTTCTGGTCCACCATTACTGGATAAGCCCTCAATCCAGTAATGACTTTAAATTTTAGTCTTTTGTTAATTTTTTTGAATGTGAACAAATCCTTGATTAACCAGAACTTTAGACTGATCATTCGGATGTAATGTGGTCAATATAGAACATGGAACAGTACAGCACAGGAACAGGCCCTTTAGCCCACAATGTTGTGCTGATCATGATGCCAAATCAAACTAATCCCTTCTGCCTGTCATTGGTCCAAGTCGCTCCATTCTTTGCATATCAGAGAAAGGTACACAGAGGGATCAGGCAACAGTGTATCTGCAACATACAGTTATTAGCAATAATCCTGAGTAATTTAATATACTACATCAACCTGCTAACTGAAACTCGGCTAGGTGGAGTTGCAGTAAGTGAACAACCATAACCAGAGATTATGGGCAGGATTTTACGGCCTTACCTGGGCAAGACCTGAAATTCCTGCTCAATGTCAACAGAAATTTCTGTTGTTGGACCCTTGCCAGCGCCGATTCCTCAACAGCAAAGTGATAGTTTTGGCCTAGATCTACAGAAAAGGGAGATTACTTCCTTGCTATTTTATACATTGTGGGCTACAGGAAAAGATGTGGGCACAGATCTTGTGGTAGCTAAACTGAAATATTTGAGGACCATGATGGAATCACAACATCTGAGGAGCCAATTTACCTTCAAATCCAAAGGTTGCCGTTTACCAAAATGGATTCTGAGGGCACATATGGTGATGGCCAAAATGGGACCTGGTCATATCTAAACTTGAACATATCATTCAGAGTTACACTGGTATTGGCACTGATTTATTGAGGGCTGTTCCCAGCAATCACAGAAAATGCTGAGGAACACAATACTTCAAATCAGCAGAAGTGTGAAAACACTTCTGCTCTCCCTGCATACCTGGCACCCCTATCCTTGGCAAGCCATGTAATATTCTTAGATATTAACCAATAACCTTGGCTCTGTTCACCCCAACCCTTGGCACTCCTGCTTTACTCATTCATTGCCACCCTCCCCTTGCCTTGGCACCCTCGAATCTGCTCAGTACCTGTTCCCCATTCGGTGGCCCGTCCCCTCTCTCACCGCAAAATCTCTAACTCCTCAGAACAGGCTGATCTGACTAGCATTTTTTGATCTTCTGTACCTTGACTGCTGACGCCAGTGAAGAAGTTGGGAGGGTTAAGATACAGGAGGTGGGAGTGGAAATCAGGTTGATGAAGGGGGTTGGGGTGGGAGTGATGGGTTGTAACTGGAGCAGAGCCATGCTGTGGAAGGTGAGGTGGGAGTTGATCAATGAGCCAGGGCAGGAATGAGGCACAATTTGAAAATTCAATAACAAAAACATTTAAAATGATTAAAAACACTTGGCTGTCATTGAAGTGAAGGCAGAGCTCTAGGGGCATGTCTTCAGCTCGTGCTATCAAAGTGAACATGGCATCTTTGGAATTAGACTGCATAACAGGCCTCTCTACTCACCTTGCTGATGGATCCAAGCTGCAGCTAAGTAAGGAAGTTCCCTTTGCAGACTTCAAAAAGGATAAGAAAATAGATTTATAAAGAGTCAGTTGTATATTCACCACTGTCTCCAAGAATCAGACCATATTTTCTCACTTTTCAGAACTATATACTGTTTACGTATATTGTAGGCAACTAAATCATTTATAAATTCATAAATTTTATCCTGATTTGATGGAGTGCTTATCCAGTCCACATGCTTAAAGAAGACATTTCGAGGTGACAAGTGATACATTCCAGTAGCTGGTGCACAATATAAAGGACGTTGCAAAGGAAGGGGTGCAATCTGCATCACAGGGAACCCAAAGTCAGCTTACAATCTCCAGAACATCTCCAGCTATTACCCTTAAACTGAAGGTGTAATGAGATGGTCTTTGTGGAATAACTTTAATGTAACATTTCAATATAAAAAAATGCTTTCTGGACAACGTTGCAGAAAAGTTTTTCTTTGGAAGGAATGTGAATCCAAATCCTTGATCATCCTCTGCCACTGCATTCCGGATTGTAAAGGTGTTGTCTGAGACCAATCTACCATCTATGGATGTACAGTTGGAACAATCGCACTGGTGGAACACTCTGGTTCTGCAGAATTCAATGTTGATTTCATGGCTTGCTCATCCTGCTGCTGGGAACCCACAGCAGGAGTCAACTTTGGTGGGACTAGAAGATCCTGCAAGCAAGGACAACTGGAAAATTCTACCCACTGACTTAAGATGGCTGCCAGATATATCAGCTTCTGGGAAATTATAATGTGAATTACAATTCAAACATGCTCAGACACCCGAATGGAATTTCACACCTCGGGAAATCAAGAAGTACTTCAAAAGGATTTGCAAATACCCAACATATGTGTGTGTGTGTGTCTGCATGTGTGTGTATATGTGTGTGTATGTGGGTGTGTATGCGTGTGTGTATGTGGGTGTGAGTTTGTGTGTGTGTGGGTGCATGTGTTTGTGTGTGTATGTATGTGGAAGAGAGAATGTGCGTGCATGTCCTTTGGTTCATTCCATATTGCTCACAGCTTAAGCAGTTAAGTATGTAACTTATAGGAAAGAAATTTAAATCTTTGTTGTGACCTACCAAGGATATTGAATAGAGGGGAGCTAATTAATAGAACCCCAACCATGCAGAAGGAGGCCATTTGGCTCATGGAGTCTGCACCAGCCCTCTAACAGAGCAGTTTACCTAGGCCTACCTCCCGCACCCCCATCCTATCTCTGTAACTCCGTGCATTGATCATGGTTAATCCATCTAACCTTCACATTCTTTCTTACCTGATCATTGCATCATTGCAAATACTGAAACTCTCAAAAATACACAAGAAGTTTAGTATCTGTTAAGACTCAACACATACAATCATTGCTTCATTTCTGACCATGAGGGTTATCTGCCCCCCATACAATTTGACAAAAGCAATCATGAAGTGAGAGTGGACAAAATTACACACTCAAACTGTACACTCAGTCAAACAACAGTTGTCAATACAGCTGCACAAATCACTATTTGACCTTGAAAACACTACCCAGCTGGTTGTGGAGCAAGCTGGTTGATTTAAGTGTAGCTCTCATGCTGAAATTCAAGTTAGGAAACAGAAACGTAGAAACAAGGAGCAGGAGTAGGCCATTGGGTCCTCATGCCTGCTTTATCATTCATTTTGATCATGGCTGATTATCAAATTCAATACTCTGATCTCCCATTCCTCCGTATCCCTTGATCCCTTTAGCCCATAGAGCAATATCTAATTTCTTATCAAAATCAGATGTTTTGGCCTCAACTGCATTTTGTGGTAGTGAATTCTATGAATGTGTTGCCATGGAAAGCATTTCAATCGCACCCACAGAGAAACATTATTCACAAATAAAGGGATGTGTTCTCAATTACATGGAGATTTTACGTCTCTACCTGCATGGAAGTAATAACCTGTCATAGATCACTAGTACCCTTGCTCAACAACCCACATAGCGAATCACTTACTCTAATACAGCACTGGGTATTCAAACTACAAGAGTGTGAGTATCAGCCAAGGAAGCTTAATCTGGCAGATTACCTTTTATGACATTTGTTGCTAACAGCCATTCCTATTAGTCATGAGGCAAAGGTTGCTAACCAAAACTGTAAATGTATAAATCTAAATGTGGTGCTAAAGTCAGTGAAACTAGCTGACATCATAGCGGAAACAAAACAAGATGATGTTTTGCGACTCTGCATGATGACTATGGAATCACAAAATTACAAAAATGTGACAAAGACTGTGTCAGTAAACAACATTGCTCACACACTACAAGAGCTTCACAATGTTAGAATCATTGGCAGGAACTCTACCACCTGTCCGCCATGGAATTGACATGGGTGAGGGTCCGACAACAGTAATCTCCATTGATTTCAAGCAGGAATTTCCGGTCTGGCCAAGCAAGGTCATAAAATCAAGTCTATCGAGTTACAGACTGACAGCACAAAAAGAGTCCCTTCAGCACATCATGTCTGTATTGGCTATCGAGCACCTATCTATTCTAATCCCATTTTCCAGCACTTGGTCCATAGCCTTGTATGCCATGACATTTCAACTGCTTATCTGAATGCTTCTGAAATGTTTTGAGGGTTCCCACCTCCACCATTCTTTAAGGCAGTGATTTCTAGACTCCTACTACCCTTTGGGTGTAAACATTTTTTTTCAAATCTCCTTTAAATCTTCTGTTTCTTACTTTAAATCTATGCCCTTTGATGAATGATCTCCTGTGCAGAGAAAGATTCTACCTATCCTATCTGTGCTGTCATAATTTTCTACACTCTTGTTCAGGTTCTTCCTCAGCCTTCTCTGCTCGAAGGTAAACAACCCCAGCCCAGCCAACCTCACTTCATCGCTGAAATGCTGCAGCCTAGGAAACATCCTGGTGAATCTCTCTGCACCCTCTCTAGTGCAATTACATTCTTCCTGCAGTGTGACTCTAATGTTAAAAATGAGCTCACCATCACAACTATCTGATCCTGTATAATGTAGCAACTGTATTGTCATTCCAAGCTCTGTGAACAAGGTTATAATGTTACTAAGTATGTACAAAGAATAAATACAGGTAACAATAAAATATACCTGTCAAGATGAAATTCAGTTTAGTTATCATTGTGAACTTAAAATTTGCAGGTGAGTCGTTGGTTTACTGAAGTAAAATGTTGACATTGAAGAGTTGTGTTCATCAGTTGTGATGGCTTCTGTAATTTAATAATGAGATGAATTTTTTTAGGTGGACTCAGCAGATTAGAAAGTTTTTGGGAGAGAGATGTCCTTTTCTTATTAATTCTGTAGGTTCAGAACTTGCAGGTTGCCTGAACTCTTTTCAAAGAACAGCAATCAATTTTTCAATTCCTCTTCCTTATTCTCCCTTGGCTGAGAATCCTCCTTAGATGCTACATCTCAGAGCTTTTCTGGGGAGGGGGTTTCTTTGCATCCTGTCACACAAGAGGTTGTTTTTCACATGGGTGCCCACCTTGTCACAGTCCCACGCAATACCGATCTCTCCACAATAAAACAAGGAAATAAATGGCCAGTGAAATTTATAGGTTTTGTCAGAGCCATCTTCCCCCATCTCTTGCCAGAAACCTATATCCTATATACTGTCAAAAATGGCTGTTAATTTTCAATAAATAATTGTTCTAAACAGGCTAAGGAATTAATTGAGTCCTTTGAAATCCTTTCCTGACTCCTGTTTCCCTCAGCACCAGCTGGTTTTTTCTCCATTTAATAGTTCCAGTAATAATCCTTGGAAGAGTCTTTATGGCCAGCTGTGAGTCTGACAAGGTTTGAGCAAACACAGGAAAGTGCAAGGTTGTCTCCCCATGCTTTTTGAACTCAGTCTAGAGATTTGAAAATAGAAATGTACCCTTTAAACAGTTGTCTAAAATCTGTAATGTCATCATTACGGGTTTATGATATCCGCTCAAGTTGTCAGAACTACCTCCGTGTCAATGGATTATAGCTAGCGTTGATTTTGCAGATTTCGCCATTTGTTTGTTTCCTCTGCTGACTATTGCAGATTCCTAGTCACGGAAATAGTTACTTCGACAAAAGCAGTCATCTCAAAGTTTGACTAGCTTGAGAGGATGTTACAAACCTCTAATGATGACATTACAGATTTTAGACAATTGTTTAAGAAGTACATTTCTATTTTCAAATCTTTACACTGAGTTCAAAAAGCATGGGCAGACAACCTGGCACTTTTCTGTGTTTGCTTGAGTCTTGTCAGATTCAGAGCTGGCCATAAAGACTCCTCCAAGGATTATTACTGGACTTATTAAATGGAGTAACTAGATTTTCACTTTATTTGCAATCTGTCAAATGGTGTGAAATGACAATGGACCCCATTCAATGGCAATGAATTCAGTAAGTTCACAAACTACCTGGCCTTCATTGAAAAATCACACCCCATTAGCCAATAGCTGATAGAATAATCAAGAGACTTGAATACTTTGAAAAAACTTGTGTGTTACTACAGTGAGAGCAAGCCATGGAAAAAAAAGAATTGAATCATTTCCTTCACAATTACAAAGCAATTCCTCACTCGACCACTGTAAGCTCCCAGCTACAATCTTTGAGCATCCTATGGGGACACATCTTTCTGCGCAACGCCAGAGTTATTGATCAACATGTACACAGTTGTGATTAAGGACAGAAGAATTGAATGATGGTAAATGCAAAGTGAATCATGACATTCAGAGCTATAACTGTTAAAGCCAGGAGATAAAGTGCTTGTGGAGCTGATGGGAAGCATGCAATCCCAAGACATCCAACCAATTGTTGTGACGAACACATATAGATCAATGGTCACTGCAAAGCATGGAGCATGATTCATTACCTGAAATGAGTACTCGATCTTCAAAAGAGCTGAAAACACCATTTTCAAGCATTAAACCCAAATCCAACATCAACATCTGAGATGAAAAATGTGACTTAAATGAGTCCTAATGTCACACTTCATTCCAAGCCTGAGACAAAACATCCAATAAAATTCAATGATTTTGTTGTGGTGAACTATTTTCAATTGGTGAACAAATCCTTCATTTAGTGAACATAATTGTGCGCATGATTAAATTAATACGAATATTACTAATGTTAATTCCTGAACGGTGTGCTTCAGAGATCAGTACTGGATCCACTGTTATTTGCCATTGATATGAATGATTTAGATAAAAATTTAAGAGGCATGGTTAGTACATTTACAGATGCCACCAAGATTGGTGACATAGTGGACAGTGAAGAAGATTATCTAGGATTACAGCAGGATCTTGACTAACTGGGCCAATGTGATGATGAATGGCAGATGGAGTTTAATTTAGATAAATGTGAGGTGATGCATTTGGATAGATCAAACCAGAGCAGGACTTACTCAGTTAATGGCAGGGTGTTGGGAAGAATTATAGGACAAAAAGATCTAGGGCACAGGTTCATGGCTGTTTGAAAGTGGAATCATTGGTGGACAAATTGATGAAGAGAAAATTCGGCATGCTTGGTTTCATTGGTAGAACATTGAATACAGGGATTGGGACATCTTGTTGAAGTTGTACAAGACATAAGGTAGAGGCAGAGAGATTCTTTCCACTTGGAAAGGAGACATGACTAGAGAACACAGCCTCAAAATAGGGGATGGGGGGAGGGACGGTTAGTTTAGAACAGAGTTGAGAAGAAACTTCTTCTCTTAGAGGATAGTGAACCTCTGGCATTTTCTGCCCATTGAAGCTACCTCATTGAATATGTTTAAGTCAGATTTCTGATGGATAAGAGAATTAAGGGTTACGGGGAGGAGGCAGGTAAGTGAAACTGAACCACTTTCAGATCAGCCATGATCTTATTGAATGGCAGGGCAGGCTCGAAGGGCTAGATGGCCTATTCCTACTCCTATTTCTTATGTGCTTATGTTCTTATTGGTAAGGCCACACTTGGAATATTGTGCACAGTTGTGGTCACCCGTTTATAGAAAAGATATTATTCAGCTGAGAGAGTGCAGAAAAAATTTACTAGAATGTTACTGAGACTTGATGGTTTGAGTTGTAAGAAGAGGCTTGATACACTGGGACTTTTTTTCTCTGGAGTGTAGGAGACTTAGGGGTGATCTTCTAAAGGTCTATAAAATAATGAGAGTTATAGATCAGTTAGATCATTAACATTTTTTCCTAAGGTAGGGGAGTATAAGACTAGAGAGACGGGTTTAAGATGAAAGAGAAGAAATGCAAAAGTGTCCAGAGGGACAATTATTTTTTCACATAGAGGTGGTGAGTGTCTGAAACAAGCTACCAGAGGTAGTAGTAGAGGGCGGTACAATTTTGTCATTTAAAAAGCATTTAGATAGTTACATGGGTAGGATGGGTATAGAGGCATATGGCCAAATGTGGGCAATTGAGACTAGCTTATGGTTAAAAAAAGGACAGCATGAGAAGTTGAGCCGAAAGGGTTGTTCTCATGTTGTAAATCTCCATGACTCTAGTAGTGTTAATGGAAAGGTGAATGTTCAAATTGTGTTCAAGTGCATTTCATTAAATTTTGGAAAAACTATTGAAACATATAAGTTTCACATTATTAAAAAGGGAGCAATGTAGACTTTTGAAAATCACATTATATATTTTGTCCACTCAAGACTATTGTATGCACATAACAGCAGAATCTAGAATTCCAAGTTTTAATGGCACATGCATTCTGAATTCTCCTTGCAGAATCTTACTGTTTCTTCCTATGAACTCAACAGTGCCCAACAAAAATAATTGAGTGAAATAGTCTCCCCCTGCTCCTACATAAGTAAGCAAGGTAAGTAACTGAACCCTGGCGATTTGAAGCCTTCACAATTAACTTTGCCTTTCACAATTCATCTTACCACAATACTACATTTTACAGCAGTCAAATATTTAAAACTCTAGCAAAAAGCAATTCGAAACAGCTATTCAATTAGTTCCACTTCCTGACACTTCCACCGCAGCTCTACAAATCTTTCAAGTATGTATCTAATTCTCTTTTATGGTTCTTTTATCAGTGTTTCAGGTACAATCCAGTTCATGACAACACTTTCACTTTTGGATAATTTGTTATATTTCAACTTTAGGCAGCACTTTTGTTTTATGTTTGTTGTACATGCTCTGTACATAGGGCGGAAATTTACTGGCATGTCTACCCGAAGTTCGTACAATCCTGCCTGGGGCCAATGTGAGCGAATTTTGAGGGTATGAAAATTGATAAGTCCCCTGGGCCAGATGGGATTTACTCTAGGATTCTCTGGGAGGCTAGAGAGGAGATTGCAGAGCCTTTGGCTTTGATCTTCATGTCGTCGTTGGCTACAGGTATAGTGCCGGAAGACTGGAGGATGGCAAATGTTGTCCCTTTGTTCAAAAAGGGGAGTAGGGACCATCCTAGAAATTATAGACCGGTGAGCCTGACTTCTGTTGTGGGCAAAGTCTTGGAAAGAATTATAAGGGATAGGATTTATAAGCATCTAGAGAGAAATAAATTGATTAGGGATAGTCAGCACGGTTTTGTGAAGGATAGGTCGTGCCTCACAAACCTTATTGAGTTTTTTGAGGAGGTGACCAAAGAGGTAGATAAGGGTAAGGCAGTTGATGTAGTGTATATGGATTTTAGCAAAGCGTTTGATAAGGTTCCCCATGGTAGGCTACTGCAGAAAGTGCAGATGCATGGGATTGAAGGTGATTTAGCAGTTTGGATTAGGAATTGGCTAGCTGATAGAAGACAGAGGGTGGTGGTTGATAGGAAATATTCAACCTGGAGTGCAGTTACAAGTGGTGTACCTCAAGGATCTGTTTTAGGGCCACTGCTGTTTGTCATTTTTATAAATGACCTAGATGAGGGTGTAGAGGGTTGGATTAGTAAATTTGCTGACGATACCAAAGTGGGGGGAGTTGTAGACAGCGAGGATGGATGTTACAGTTTGCAGAGGGACATAGATAGGTTGCAGAGCTGGGCCGTGAGGTGGCAAATGGAATTCAATACGGATAAGTGTGAGGTGATTCACTTTGGTAGGAATAACAGGCATATGAAATATAGGGCTAATGGGAGGACCCTTAATAGTGTTGTCGAGCAGAGGGATCTTGGGGTACAAGTACATAGCTCTTTGAAAGTTGGCACCCAGGTTGATAAAGTTGTTAAGAAGGCGTACGGTGTGTTAGCTTTTATTGGTAGAGGGATTGAATTTAGGAGCTGTGAGGTTATGTTACAACTGTACAAAACTCTGGTGCGGCCGCACTTGGAGTATTGCGTACAGTTCTGGTCGCCGCATTATAAGAAAGATGTGGAAGCATTGGAAAGGGTGCAGAGGAGGTTTACCAGGATGTTGCCTGGTATGGTGGGAAGGCCTTATGAGGAAAGGCTGAGGGACCTGAGGTTATTTTCATTAGAGAGAAGAAGGTTACGCGGTGACCTAATTGAGGCGTATAAGATGATCAAAGGACTGGATAGGGTGGATAGTGAGAGCCTTTTTCCTCGGATGGTGATGACCAACACGAGGGGACATAACTTTAAATTAAGAGGTGGTAGTTATAGGACGGATGTCAGAGGCAGGTTCTTTACACAGAGGGTGGTGAGGTCGTGGAATGCCCTGCCTGCAGCAGTTGTGGATTTGCCTACTTTGGGGGCATTCAAATGGTCGGTGGATAGGCATATGGATGATATTGGAATAGTTTAGGTTAGAGGGTCCACTGGCCAGCGCAACATTGAGGGCCGAAGGGCCTGTATTGCGCTGTAATGTTCTTTGTTCTATGTTCAATGGAGAATCAGGTGTCAAGAGAGTCATTGTTGTGTCTGGAATAGCTTTTTACTTTGGTGGAACAATTTTAATAAGTTTCCTCAACACAGATGGCCTGCTGAGAGTAATGTGTGTGTTAGAATGGCTTTTAAATATGGCAACCAGATCTTCAACCTCATTAGGTAATAGCAGAATGGACAAATGACTGCCTGTCCAGCTGTGTGATTTGGTGAGTGATTCGCCAATGCATAATTAATGAGTCTCCAAACATAAAATCTAGCATGAATTTCCACAATACCACCTCACAGGAAACAAGCTGTGAAACCATAATGGAAATTCCATCTCCGCGAGTTCCTCACACAAAGATTAAGACTAAAATTTAACAGAATATTTTTAAAAATTGAAAGAGTAAATAATAAATGTTAATTTGCCCTGAATTATCAATGAATTGATAACATGAGTTTATCAACTTAGGACTAGAAATAGAAGCATAAAGAAGAGGCAAAAAATAATGCATTTTTTATGTGAGGAATTATTGGAACATGGAGTATATTGACGTAATGCCTAACGAAGTCAAGTCAGTTCCATAATCCAAGAACAAATGAGATAACTAGTTGAAGAAAAGTACCAAAGGATACATGAAAAGAACAGAGCACTCACATTAGAGTAGAAACCTCTGGTGTGGAACTTGTACTGGCATTAGCACAATGAGCAAGGTTACTGTTTTCTGCATTGAAGTTCGAAAGATTACACTCAGGCGGTGAGCATGAGCAGAACACAGTGATCACTTGCCTATTTCCTGTTCTTTCCTGTGGAGAAGTATCTGCCCCCTGCTTGCTGTCCCAGCTGCCAAGGGTGAGATTAGGAATGCAAACTTGCTTATTCTGTCCATGGCACAGCATGCAACTGCACTGCAGAATTCAAATTCTTTATTCAGTATTTCTCTTGTCATTCCTGATTTTAAGATTATTTTGCTTCTTAATCCATTTGAAACTTTAGATCTTGCAACTGACTGATTTTAATACTTATTTTTACAGCAGTGTAAGTTGTTTCCATGAGGGAAATAAAAGTCCTTTGAAAACTCTATTTCAGTGAATCCAATAGTGAATCATTGTGGAAGTATGTGACAGGAATGTTACTGTCCTGCCCGCCACAGGAATTGGTGCAAGTGAGGGGCGGACCATAGAAAGGTTTGTTGACCTCGGGCAGGATTTTATGATTTTGGGATGAGTGAGGCTGTAAAATCAAACCCAATGCCTGGAAGAACCAGGATGTCCTTTAACCAAAGGATGGCCCTAGGAACCCTATCAGCTTTATACTGGTGGCTTGGGAGACAGTTGAAAATAAGTTGGATGTCCGCTCAAGAAATGCCATCCAGTATGATAAATGAATAAATGATCTCATCCAGGGTAAGTTAACTTCAGCTCAGTCCCTCATGCTCACGCTCTCAGTGGCATCATGCACTCAAAGGGTTACGCTGCTCTGGAATCTCACACAATTTCACTGGGAAGACATCGGCACAGATTGTCTCACGGACTATTTAATCTCACCCGCATCTCATCTATCATGCTGCACAAATTCAGCCTCAATTCTTACTGTGCAGGGCTCAGCACATGCAGTTGGCATGCATTTTTCCCCAACTCTCACCCATTTCTTTTAAATACGTTCCACTAATGTATCTTCATCCAGGTCCTGTTCATCCTCAAATGAAAGATGGTACCCTAGATAAGAGAAGAGATGGCAGGCATTCAGAAGTTGCCCTGCTTTGAGCAGGATGCTACTGAGTTAGCAGGAGAATCCAAAGATCACTCTTGGGAGAAAGGCAATGTTGTCTTCTCCCAAACCAATACAGATGAAACTTCTATGAATTGATCACATCCTGATAAACACAGTGAGTGATGTGGAATGTTATATTCCGCCTGCAGGCAAACCACAAACACCAGCCCCCAGACCACTTCAGAGGATGATACTAAGAATAGATTTGTTAAACACTCCCCACCAGCGCAGAGACACACACCCCTTTGGGTCATGGATATAGATTAGATTCTGGGTTATATTTGGCAAATGCCTCACTGGCATGTCTCCATGCGAAGGTGATAACCCCTTTGGAGAGCTTGATCCAGCAGATTCTGCCGGATTTGTGCTCGTATCTATGCTCCATCACCAAAGGCATCAATGGGATCCATTAACAACTAGGCGAGAGGTAGGTAGGGTACATTCATCTCACTCCAAGAGCCCCATTTCATCAAGGAGTCAGATAGAGTCTCTCAGGAGCTCATAAGGAAGAAGATTTGCAGCTTGAGATCCTGGGTCATTCACACAGATAACTCGGAGTGTGTCCGGCTAATCCAGATGTACAGGCAGGAGACAATGTACCTTCTCCGCTGCATGGCACCCAAAGCAGGCTGGGGCCCTCCAGCTCCTCATCCTTCAGCTGATGACTGACAACGTCACTAAAGACATCTGGGAGAGAAGTGATAGTGTGCCTCCACCTTTGCTGTGGATGTCAGGAATTCACCGACATCTATCGGTAGAGTTAGAAAAATTAAAAAGCTTCTGGATCATGGTATTCAATCAGTATATATCCTGCAAATACATCTTCCGGTCATAAGAATAGCCTTGCTATTTGAAAGCATCGTGCATACATAGTCTATGTGCCATGTAATTCTCACAGATATTTTAAGACCTGTTCCTTTTTTCATATGTTTCTATGATCAATGGTTATAGGGGAGGGGGGAATGCAAGAGTAGGATCAGCCCATTGAGTTGAATGATCATAATGAATGGTGAAGCAGACCAATTGGACCAAATGGCCTACTCCTGCTCCTATTATCGATGATTCCATGAACCACAACCCTCACATTCTTTCATGTATAGCTGAGTCATGATCATTACTCAACCCTTACGTTATGTCAGTGAGATGTGTCAAATTCTTTACTGGAAGTGTCTGCAAAAGGTCTAAGTAGCCTCTATTCCTTACAAGGTGATATGGAATTAGATTGCTCAATGGCCTTGGAAGATTGGCTGGAGTTGTTCCTCAGAATGAGATGACTGTCATTATTGGTTTCAAACCACAAGACCTGCAACCATGATGGTCTCTCTCCAATTACACACAGATTTCAATAATTGTTAAACATTCTCATTAAATCCACGACAAATTATACAGCAGGGAAACCCCCAGGACATCCAGCCCCCATGGAATTCTATTCCCGTTCTACCTCTGCAGAATATCCTCCATGGAGCCTCCCCCACCACAGAACACCACCATCCCATGAAACACCTACCCATGCAAAACCCACCCCATGGTACATTCCTTCTGGCACTTTCCCTGGCACTATACAATACCACCAAGGGAAAGAACCAGGAACAGTACAGCGAGGGCAGTGCTGCAGACATTGGCAGGTGAACATTAGGATTTCTGTTACATCATTGGCCTGGGGTGGGGACAATTGTAACTGGATGTCCTGTCACTGTATACCACTTTTTGTGACTTGCTCGAGATTATCCACTCCCACTTCCGATTCTGCTTATCGAAAACAGGAACAGAAAATCCCCCCTTTTAGTTTTTTGGAGTCATTCAATCAACCTATGTCACTCTTCAGTTATTTGCAAGGCTGAATTTGGTCTTTGGCAGCACATGGGTCTTCGAACATCAGCAACAAATGGGAAAGGAATTGATCAGACTGCTAACTCACTATTGCATGGCTGGTGAATTTCACTCTCCCACCCAAGTTCTCTTGCAAAATCTTAACTTCTTCTGCATTTTTTAACATTTACATTTGAATTTAGACACATGTATTTCATAAAACTGAAAAGGTAAATAACATTAACCTGAATTGGATTTGGTACCGCTTGTAACTGTGTGTAAATGTTATTCTGCTAATGTAATCTTCCAAAAGGTCAGCAGAATAAAAAAAAAGAGTAGAAGTGGGATGTGCCCAAACTCAGATCTATCAGAGAACCACTCAGACACTGACCATATTAATGCTTGTGTTAAATATTCAATTTGATCCACATGAGCATAAACAATCATTAAGCAGCAGAAAGATGAAGAGAAGGCAATTGCTTTTGCAATGCAAAGGATAATAGCTGCCTGTACCAGGCTGGAATCTATTGGCAGGCAACTACGGAGAATCATCAAATGCATGTTAAATGGAATAACAGCGTTGATGCTAAGACAAGCAAATAGATGGTATGCTGAAAAGGTGACGATGATAATTATAATTCAGCTGACCGCACCAGGGTATAAACATGTTTGAATCACACCCTGGATAAAAATAAAGCATTCAACAAAATACATGAATTAGTAATAACAAATTGCCTCCCAAGGGAGGCAGTAAAATGAATAATGAACAAAATCCCTGAAAATGTTCAGCTAGAAAGACGTTTCTTAAAATATAATATCTTTGGTGTCCTGCAAATTATTGAAATATCAATGTATGTGAATTCTAAGGAATGAGCTTTATATTATGTCTCCGAAATTGCTGGGAATTTCCCTTGGCAAAAAACCCTATTTTTCTGCAAAATGACATCAGTCTGCTTCCAGTTTGAAATGAATGGCCCACTAGTAGAAACTGGAGCTCTCTAATTGCTGAGAAAACACTGTCATTAGTGGCTGTGAAGAATTGTCAGTAAGTCATGAGACAGCCAGAATAATGATGCTGCATCAGCCCTCAAGCAACTGATATGCTACTAAAAATGATGTAAATGTCAAAGACTTCCTTCACCTCTTTGAAGGACACAATTATAGTGACAATGGGTAGAGGAAATCTCAATTTTTGCCAATGCTTGGACCTTTCAGAAATCTCCTACTTTTCTGCACAAGACCATTTTCTGCAAACAAAAGGAACATATTGTTACACATTTGAGGCAGTTGTTATATTGTTATATTGCCACTTTAACAGCCCAGTCATGTGTGTAGTTCGTGATATCCTCGGCTGCTCTGAGGGCTTTGGCTTTAGTCCAGATCAACCCTTTGTAAAGTCAACAGCTATTCAATAAACCTGTATTGTTATTTTCACCCAGTCCTTCGTGCTATCACTTCATGTTCTTTTTATGCAAAAAGTACAGTATATAACACATATCCAAACATTTTTTTTAATTTGATGGATATAGGGAAGCCTATAATCCTCTGTGGTTTTCTAAAGAATAATAACAACTTTTACGGATCTCTATAGAAAGCATCCTTTTTGGATGTATCACAGCTCCTGCTCTGACCAAGAATGCAATAAACTACAAAACATTGTGAATGTAGCCCAATCCATCATGCGAACCAGTTTCCTATCCATTCACTCTGCCTATATTTCCTGCTGCCTTGGCAAAGCATAATTGAGGACATCACGCAACCTGGACATTCTCTCTTCCACCTTCTTCCTTCGGGAAAAAGGTACAAAAGTCTAAGGTCACATACCAACCGAATCGAGAACAGCTTCTTTCCTGTTGCTGCCAAACTTTTAATGGACCTACCTTTCATGAAATTGATCTTTCCCTACACCCTAGTTACGATTGTAACACTGCATTCTGCGCTCTCTTGTTTCTTTCTCTATGAACAATATGCTCTGTTTATAAAGCACACGAGAAATAACACTTTTTACAGTATGCTAATGCATGTGACAATAATAAATCAAATCAAATCAATCAAATGAAAATCAATGGTTTGAGCAATGAGACTCTATTTGCCAACAAAACAGTACCCTTTTTTCCTATAACATAAATAGTTGTGAAATTTGATATTCTTGTGTTTGTTTTGATGAGTGCAAATGAAAAAGTTTTGGCAGCATGTCTCTTTTCAGCAATATTCTAGCCCTTTTGTTTTGCTCATGATTCTGTTTGAAGTAGTCTGTAGATAAAGACAGTGACCGAGATTTTCTGGTTCACCTGCTGTGGAAATCATCCCAACTAGGATGGAAAGTTTTGCAGATCAACAATGGCTCCATTAACCTCCAATGGGAATTTTGCAGCAAACGGGACTGATAAATCCAGCCCAGTATTTTTGTGTCAATTTGTTCAGTTTTCACATAATGTATTCAAGAACAGTATAAAGAATAATCAAAACTCACCATTCTGGGCCTCTTTGGTCCCCAGTCCACTACTTCACTAGACAGCAAAAACCCATTACTGCTTCCCACTCAAGTTGGTTAATAATAATTGTTGTTGGATTTCAATGACACCATGTTAAAAAGATTCTGATCTGATTTTTTTTTGCTGTCCGTACAGCACAGGTTATTTCAGTTGATGCCGTGATTTCATAACAATGGGCAGAATCTTGAGTCCGCATTCGATGTCCATAAGAATGACGGCACAAGCTTAAAATTCAACAAGTTTGGGAAAGTGTGATTCTTGTTGGCGTGATTGCATTTTCCAATATTGAGCTAACCGTGCCAATGGATTGGCATGGAACATGCCAGGGAAGTGTAGTGAACATAATTTGAATGCATCGGCATATCATTAGTGAGCGCTCACACCAGATATTGGACACACACTGAATATTCAGCTGGCACTGGCATGATGTCAAATTGGCACACTTTACAACAAGTCTACATAAGCATGAAGCTGATGCTGTCATCAGTGGAATGTCAGAGGTGAACGTTCAGGCAGCCATTATTTCTTGGGCAATCCAATACGCAAAGAGACACCAGGGAGGATGCTTGGAAACAGATTATTGCAGCTTGGGGCTAGGACTGAGGGTCACTGTCCCCGGGGAGTAGGGGAGGAGATGGTTTGAAGGGTGAGGGTGGGTCACCCACAGGCCTTACTTTCCCTTTCATATTGGATTGTCCCTTGTGCCAAGAGGATGTGTTGGCTGCAAGCATGTATCCCTTCCTCATTCGTCCAAGCTAGGTTGATGTTCAAACATTAGCTGAGTGGGTTCCCTTTCTGGTTGGGAGCTCCAAGCTGGGTGGAAGGTGGCCACAACAGAGGTATAGTAATAAGTATGATTATTAGTCATGGGGTCCTACTTTAGGAGAGGCCAGGCTGCAAGGGCAGTGTGGTGATATTGATGATGGGTAGTTACCCTGTTTCATGAGACATAAAGACTCTCTCACTTGGGGGGAAGTTGAATGAAGTGAAACCTACAACCCTCAGTCTGTCAATGGTGTGAAGCCAGAAGGGGTGACTGTACAAGAAGTTCAAATCCACTCCTCTGTGAACTCTGACTCTCGGGTACAGCAGTGAGAGTGCATTGATTGCTCTCGAGCAAGGCTGCTTAACTGCACAACATTGAACACCTTGAAAAATGAGGTTGTCCTCCAGGGAATTGCTTCAAAAGCTAATTGCAAACTCCTCAACAATCAACTATCTCATCAACTTGAAAGTTGTTGTCGGAGCAACTAACAGAAGAATCTTGGAAGAGTCCAGCATGCCAGTTTAATATCCAGAACTAGTTGCACAGTCTGGTGACAAGGTTAATCCTTTGGAACACCAAGCCCCAAGGATGTAGATATGTCTTTCAATTCAAGCCTTAGCAGTACATAGCTTGCACTGTGGAGCTCCTGGCGAAGTAGGATAGCAATAACTAGCACCATTCTCCCTGCTCAAAATCATACAACGGAAGCACTGGGGTGGAATAACGGTTGTGTAAAGTGATAAGATAAGTAGAGAAAGAAGTCTGACAACACCAGGTTTAAGTTATCAGACTTCGCACTGTGCTTACCCCAGTCCAACGCCAGCATCTCCACACCTAGAGTGATATGGGTTCGGGCTCTGTGATGACCTCTCAGCACTCATGGTGATGTTCTTACTTCTTTAGTGCGTGATTCACAAGAATCATGAGTTGGCCTTTCTACTGATCGGGATTAACCAGCAGCAAGGATTATGACTTATTATGACCATGAACTACACATGGAGAAATAATTCAGAAACAGCACCAGCCGAGAATCTTCTAGTGTCAGTATTCCTACCTTCAGTTGTCCAAGTTGCAGTGCTGAAAAGATTGTGTCTTTCCTATGGGCCAGTGGACCTCTCTGCCAAATATTACATGAGCTATCACCTATGGCACTAGAGGACACCCAATGAGTGTGGCCCTTAAATTCCCATCTAACAGGAATATATTAGATGCAAGGTCTGATAGTCTGCACCCACATGGCTTTTAAATCATCATTGTGGCATGAGGCAAAAGGGGGACAAGAAGATCCCACTACAGGATCCACTTCCTCAACAGAGCGATTTGGTCTTCCATGAATGGTGTCTCGGAAACTGGTGGTTTGAGTTGCTTGCAGCAGGGTTTCTTTACTCTTTCCACAGTGTGGGAGAGACATTCTCACACTCACAGGAATGAAACACTGGGTGTGAGTGGGTCCGTTGAGCTTGGCAGCATGAAGTGACAGAGTAGACACTCTGAACAGAGTAAACAGGGCGACTTATTATTGTAATTGTATACAATGGTGACTTCTCTCAATTGTGCCTACTTTGGCCAGTGCCGATCACTTCTTCATCACTTCTTAAAGTCTAGGTGCTTTTCCAGGATCTGCAGTTGAGGAGCCTGTTGCCTTCCATGTCTTGTTGCTTGAGAGGCCTTTGGCAGACATTCCATGGGAGACCTGGACCTCGAGGGCCTTGATCTGCTTTCAGGCAGCATGGGTATTGCAATGCTGCCCTCATTGGTGTGTGGCACCGGACAAGTGTTGCTCGCAGGAAAGGGGAACACAAATACACCGGACACCCCGAGGTCTTCTGGGTTGAAGATTCCAGGCTGTGAACCAGAAGATCCTCATCCTGTGCCCAATGAGACCATGGAAGTGAAGTCCAGAAGCCCAGCTATTCTCTGGCTCAGACACTCATGTATTCCCACCAGTGTTGGCACCATGGAACTGAAGCCCTCAGACATGGGAGTCATGACCTGAGCCATGGTGAGGACATCTCTTACCATGGAGTGCATTTTCTGTGCCAAGTTCTCCAATGTGGATGCCACCCTTGCAATGTTGGCCTTGGAGCACTCAATCTTCTGAACGTAATGCGATGGAACTCCTTAAGCTGGCCTTGCAGTCCGAGGAGGGAACAATCAGAAAATCATTTTCCCCTCTCTTTCAATGCTGCCAGACCGGCTAAATTTACCTAACATTTTCTGTTTCTATTTCAGATTGCTCCATTTGCATTATTTCACTAAAGTTTACTTATTAGTCACAATGTAAGGCTTACATTAACACTACAATGAAGTTACTGTGAAATTCTCCTAGTCGCCACACTACAGCACCCTTTTGGGTCATTGTGCCTAACCAGCGTATCTTTCAGTCTATGGGAGGAAATTGGAGAACCTGGAGGAAACCCATGCAAACATGGGGAGAACGTGCAAACTCCACACAGACAGTAATCCTAGCCAGGCATCAAACCTGGGATCCTGGTGCTTGAAGCACCAGTGCTAACCACTGTGCCACCCATGCTGCCCTAATTTGTTAGAATTTTTCTTATGACAAACCAATAACCTCATGCTCGTTATCACTTAAAGAGGTCTTTCAAACTAATTAAAGGTAATTAGCCACACTTCACAAAGGATCATCGGTATCTTCCCCCAGTAGAAAGACATTTTATATGTGATGGACTCCACTCTGCCATTTGGAACAAGATGAGGAAACAGGCATCCGTGAATTGCCAATTATTCCCAATTTGTTCAATTGACTGAATTCAAACTCACAACTACCATAGATTGTCTTTGAAGTCATGGTTCAGGTGATTAATCCAGGCCTCTGGATTGCTAATTCTGAAACATATGACTAGTATACTGTAATATCCTGGGTATTGTTATTATTCTTCATTACTTGTCATGCACCCAACCCCAATTCCACTGCACCCATCTCCCTATACTATACCAGTTGGTTGCTGTGGTGATAATTGAAATCTTCCTGTTCATTAAGCTGACAAATGTTCAGTTTAACCTGATGAAAAGAATTGATATGTCTGTGGTTATGGAAGTCATATAAACACTGGTCCCCTAAACACTGGATTTTGATATGGTTTGTTTTCTCTTAAGTTTTCTTAGAGTGACAGAAGAAGTCCAAACAGGAAAATCTAGGTCTTTTTAATTGTTCACAAGAAATGAGCAAGGCCAGCATTTGTTACCCATCCCTAATTGCTTTTAAGAAGCTGGTTTTGATGAGGTTTCACTTACTCTATGAATGACCTGGAGATAGTCAATATATTGTGTTTTCTTGAAATAATTGCTTTTAAACTTCTGGTAAATACATTGATCCCTAGACCCAGACAATCATGTGCCCTGGTCTCTTGGAGTCTTCTGACCCTGTCATGCTTACACCAACATCATCGTCTAATTAACATAACCATTAACTCTACAATGATAAGCCACTTTCTTGAACTGCTGCAGTTTAACTGATACAGGTAAATCCCACAGTGCTGTTAGAAATGGAATTCCACAATTTTGATTCTGCAACAGTGAATAAATAGCAATTTCATTCCAAGTCAGGATGGTGTATGACTTGGGGGCAACCTTGCAGGTAATGATTTTTCCTTGTCTCTGTTGGTTTTGTCTGTCGGGGCTGTAGATAGGGTGTGGAACAGGGCTTGTTAAAGTGGACTTGTCAAGTTGGTGCCGTTAATTTTGTAGCTTGTACAGTTCTGACGCTGCATGATGAAGGGACTGAATCTTTAATGTGATACCAATCAAGCTGACTGACTTAACATGAATAATGTCAAGTTTGAGTGTTGTTGGAGCTGCAATCATCTAGTAAGTGGGGAGAATTCCATCACACTCCTTACTTGTACCTTGAAGATGATGAGCAAGCCCTGGCGATGCTAGATGATGTTCCTTACTGCAAAATTCTCAACACTGACCTGGTCTTGCCACAAGATCTATTTTTATTATTTGTTGATGAGATACAGATGCTGTTGACCAGACCAACATGGTAATAGTGGTCTGCTTTCTTGAATCGTGATCATCCACATGTTGTAGCAATAGTCCCGGTGCAGTCAGAAAGGTAGTTTCAGAATTTTGACCTAATGACAATGTAAGGATGGTGATACAGTTCCAAGTCAGAATAATAGGCAGCTTGGAGGTGGGCTTTAAGATGTTGTATTCCCACCTTGAAAGTGGTGGCTGGTCCAGTTAAGTTTCTGGTCAATTGAAATACTACAGTTTTGATGGTAGGGATTTCCCTTGAATGTCAAAGGCAAATGACTAGATTCATTCTTGTTGGAGATGACCATTGGCCATCATTTGAGTGGTGCCAGTGATACTTACCAGCTCATGCCCAAAAGTTGGGTGGATGTGGACTGCTACAGTAGCTGGAACTTTCTGGCCGTTCACGTCAGCGGGATCTCCCAACCCTACGGTGGGGTTTTCTGGTGGCAAGAGACATATTCAACGTGAAACCCTGTTGACAACGGAGGGACCAGAAGATCCCACTACCGATTATAATGGTGGGCCACTTCTGCTACTGTGAAAGATGCAATAAACTTTGTGGAAAATATTGCCTAGTATTTAAGGAGTCACTCAGCACTGTAGGCACAGTCTGTCTATATTTCATTATATGTTGCTCACTGTTTCTTGCTTATTTATGATTTTGAGTTGCGGAGCTTTCAGAAATAAAATTATACAGACTTTCTCCACATTTCAATATTGTCCTATTATGAAATGGCATTAATTGCTTTAATTGTTTTTGTATCACTTGTTTTTTAGAAACCTTTCTCGCAGAATATAAATAACAATGGAAATGTTATGAAGGCTTATAGATTTTCATGGGATATGGTGGTTTAGTCATTAGTTACTGGGATTTGCAAAATCAAATCATAGTATAGCACTTTGAAATTTGAATTCCATTTCTGTTTTAAATTAAAGTTTGTGTCAGTAAAAGTGATCACAAAGCTGCTGAACTGATGTTAAAAAAAATGCTGGTTTACTTGTGTCCTTTAGAGAAGGTGTGGCTGATATTTAACTTCACTCCCACAGCACAGTGGTACACAGTTAGCATTAGCTGTCTCACAGTACAAGGGATCCAGGTTTCATTCCAGCCTTGGCTGACTGTGTGGAGCTTGTACGTTCCTCCTGAGTCCATGTGGGTTAATACCTGAGTTCCTCCAGGTGCTCCAGTTTTCTCCTATAGTCCAAAGATGTGCAGATGAGATGCATTAGTCATTGTAAATACACAGGGATAAAACCGGTCATGGGTTTCTTATGGTGCTTTTTCAAAAAGCCGGAGCAGATTCAATGGGTTGAATGTCTTTCTGTACCATTCAATGGATTCTATTGTAAATCCAAGATGGCGCTGGAACCAGGTGACTTCTTGCAAGCTGTGCCTAGCATATCTTCTATCTTTTCCTTCTCTATGAACAGTATGCTTTGACTGTATATCACGCAAGAAACAATACTTTCTACTGTATGTTAAAATATGTGACAATAATAAATCAAATCAAATCAAGTTGACTTTTGCCTTCTGCAAACCTAGCAATCATAGACATTAAATGTTGTGACATCCCTACTCCAAAAACAAAATTGAAGTATTGTACAAGAATTGAAATGCTTCTTGAAGTCTTGTGCTAACTTAAATGATTTTAGAATATTTTGTATAGTGTCACTATTGAAATAGCTGTTAGAGAGATGTTTGAATTGGTTTTGGTTAAAATGCAACTTAAAGCACTTCCCTTTCCTCTCAAATTCAAGTTTAAATTTAACTTATGATTGAAAATCTCTTCTGAAGATAATCTTACTCTAGTTGTCAACATTTACAATTGGAGAAAAATGAAATAATCCTGCACATTTGGCTAATCTATTGGTTTCATTCGGAACCTTCAGAATAGTTGGTTGCAGATGGAAACCTTGTGATGACATAGTGGTCTAAACCTTCCAAAATCCAAGCAGTGAAATCTTGACTAAAGTCAGCATTGCAAGTTGGGAACCTTTGGAAAGTTTGGAGCGAAAATGTGTGCTGTAACAAACCGGGAAGTTTAAATTTCCAATGAGCTAATTTGCACTGCCCTGGACCTTCTGTTAAAGTCTCTGACATTGAGCTCAGGGTGAAATACTCAGACTCATCTGCAAACTTACCAAGAAAATGTTACCTTCATTATATCTGCTCTGACTCAGAGATTAGCCAGCAGATCTGAAATGTGTACTACAATCAACACCACCCTGCTCCCATCATCACCCTCTCACACCTGACCAAACAAACTCTGGCCACCACCTCCTACGCAACTACCCCTATTAAGATCTCTCTGAATATTCCCGCAATAAAGCACATGTTGGTGAATTAACATAAGTAAATAATGGCCAGAATTCTCTGCTCATTCCAGCCCACCACTACTTCCAATGAGGATGCAGAATTTGGCACTCAGTCAAATCTCTACTCGCTGCCTGGGACCAAGGAATCCCGCTAGCATGAATGGCTGGAGAATCCTGCGCTCTGTCTCTTCATTATTGTACCAATTGGATCAGATCCCCATACATAAAGATATATTCCTTTGTTTATTTTTCGTAGTGTCATGACCAAAATTGTTATTTGGCATTGATTATTATTCATAAAAGTACAATAAACTTATGGCATTCCATGCCTGTTTATTATTGCAGACGTGATATGCCGAGTTTGCTATTACTGAGTGATTAACAGCAAAGAAAAGTCAAAGGAGTAGCAACTCTCAGCAGAGTTGGGTTTCATACTACAAGAAATAACATGAAGATGATTATGAAGAAGACAAATCACAATAAAGTAGAATGTGTTAATTGTGTTTTGAAATGGATACATTTTACAGAGCATTTTACCGAGGTACACCACCTCCCCTTCACCCTGTCCCTGTAATCCCACACATTTACCCAGGTTTGAGTTGCCAGATTTGTTCAAGTTGTAACACCACACAGCATAATGCAGAGTATCTTCAGTATGAAGCTGGGGCCTTGTCTGCACAAGGACTATGCAGTGATCAATCCTATCAAAACTGTCATGCATTTACAATAGGTAAATTGGTGAGAATGAGTATAACTAAGTTTTTCCCACTTGTTGTTTCCCTCAGCATCTTTTGAAGATTCAGACTAGCAGATACATCCTTTAGGACCCAGTCAGCTCAGTCAATTATGCTGTTTACGAGCTGTTTATGAGTAATGGACAATGAAGGTCCCCACCAAGAGTACATTCTGAGACAATGCCATCCTCAGTGTTCCTCTAACTTGTGTTCAACATGGAAGAATACTGTTTCATCAGCTGAGGGGGGATGCTAGGTGGTAATCTGCCAGAAGTTTCCTTGCTCACATTTGTACTGGTGTCATAAGACTTCATGGAGTTCAGAGTCTATATTGAGAACTCCAAGGACAATGTCATCCTAATTTTATACCACAGTGTCACCACCTTTGGTGGGTCTGTCCTGTTGGTAGGACTTTTGTGTTCCCACTCATGAGATCTTGGTACTGTCAGAACTGCTGGAGCTGGCAATTGGATTGGCCAACAGTTCAGAGAGCGTGACTTCCTCCCCAGTGAGCGATGGAAGTTCCACTCTCCATGAATTTAGCCCAGCTGCAATGTGTGATGGCCATGGGGTGGACTAGCATGGAACAAGTAAGCTTTCTTTCTGGCTGGGGGTGAACAGGGAGTGGGGGTGGGAGTGGAGATGGCAATGGGGGTCAATGCAGCTGCACACAAGCACCCCTATCCCATAATCTGCAGCCCAAGGTGTATTTCTCCTCATGTTGAGAACCTGGATAAATTCCTGCACGCAACCATGCACTGGTAGCGCTGCAACCTGGAATGATGCTGCCGTGGAAATAATTAACTCATGAATGGAGAGACTTTAATGATATGCTTCATAAACCTAAAATACCTTTAAACACCACTACCGATTTTGTTTTACTGCAAATTGCTAAAAGTTTCCAATCCATAGAAACAAGGCTAGTGGGATAATGAAGATTTAGGTAGAATAGATAATAAATATTTTGGATAATAGTTTAAGGTGAGAGATGTAATGTTACTGGGAGGATATAACTTGTTCGGGAGAACAACTTCAGATGCGATAAGGAAGAGATGAGGTCAGAGTTATTTCTTAAGGTCAAAAGTTATGTTCAAAGACTCAAGAAGCTATTGGCAGGTAAATGATATTAAAGGCAAAAATGTAAACTCAAGTTTAGACTTTGGGGTATTTTGAATGAAAACAAATCTTTATAAGGTGAAACGATCGTGCCAATAATCTATCCAGGTATCCAACCTTCAAAAAAGGTATAAAGTAAGAGACTTTGGGAATTCAGTGTAGTAGATGCTGAAACAGAATACTGAACAAAGACTCCAGTAAAAGATTTCCTTGGGATTCAAGAAGTAGAGAGAATTTAGGAACCAAGAGGAGAAGTGGAAAAGGGAGAGGAAAGGAGTTGTTTGTGCAAGACAGCCTCAGCAACAGCACTCAAGCCTTGGACCTCCCAGTCTCAGGGGCCTGCATGAGGGTCTCAGTGCTTGGGGCAAGGACCCCAGTCTCAGTGTTCAGGAGCTGGACCCTGGTCTCAGTGCTCAGGGCCTGGACTCTGGTCTCAGTGCTTGGAGCCTGGACCCTGTTCTCAGTGCTTGGGCCCTGAACCCCGACCTCAGAACCCTGGGCTGCATCCCAATCTTATTGCTTGGGGCTTGGGCCCTGGTCTCAATGTTTGGGGTCTGGAACCTGGTTTCAGTGCTCGGAATATAGTGCTCAAGGCTGGATCCCGGTCTCAGTGCTCTGGGCCTGGAATCCTTTCTCAATGGTCTGGTCCTGGGCCTTAGCCTCATTTCTCGGGCCCTGGCCCCCAGTCTCAGTGCTCAGGACATGGAACCCAGTCTCAGTGGTCTAGGCCTGGGCCCCAATCTCGTTGCTCTGGGACTGGAGCTCAGTATCAGTGCAAAAGGCCTGGATCCCAATCTCAATGCTTGGGGCTTGGGCCCCAGTCTCAATGTTCAGGGCCTGGAACCTGGTCTAGGTGCTCAGGGCCTGGATTCTGGTCTCAGTGCTCAGGGCCTGGACCCCAGTCTTAACATTTGGGGCCTGTACCCTAGTCTCAGTGCTCTGGGCCTGGAATCCTTTCTCAATGGTCTGGTCCTGGGCCTTGGCCTCATTTCTCAGGGCCTGGGCCCCAGTCTCATTGCTCTGGGACTGGAGCTCAGTATCAGTGCGAGGGGCCTGGACCCCAGTCTCAGTGCACAGGACCATGACCCTGGTCTCAGTACTCTGGGTCTGGACTCCTGTCTCAGTGATCGGAGTGTGGAGCCAGTATCAATACTCCAGCCCTGAACCCCAGTCTCAGTTCTCGGGGCTTGGGGGACTCTGGGTCTCAGTGTTCTGGGTCTGGACCCTGGTCTCAGTGCTTAGGGCCGGGATCCCAATCTCAGTTCTCTGGATGTGGACCCTTTTCTCAGTGCTCTGGGCCTCGACCCTGGTCTCATTGCTCAGAGCATGGATTCTGGTCTCAGTGCTCAGGACTTGGAACCTAGGCTCAGTGCTCTAGGCCTGGACACCAGTCTCAGTGCTTGGGGCCTGGAGCCCGGTCTCAGTGCTTGGGTCTTGGACCCCGGTCTCAGTGCTCTGGGCCTGGAACTGATCTCAGTGCTCTGGGTTTAGATCCTAGTCTCAGTGCTCTGCACCTGGTCCCTGCTCTAAGTACTCAAGATGTAGAGATGCCGGCGTTGGACTGGGGTAAACTCAGTAAGAAGTCTGACAACATCAATTTTAAATCTAACCGATTTATTTGATAGTAAACTTGCAAGCCTTTGGCCTTTGTAGCCTTCGTCAGGCGATTGAGGTGTTCTGGAATCCAATAGCACACATATCAGCACAGACAGTTTACAGATTGCTGATTAGAATGCGAATCCTTACACCTAACCTGCTATTCAAGTCTTAAAGTGGCTAACAATGTGAGTGGAAGGAGCACTGAGCACAGGTTAGAGAGATGTGTATTGTCTCCAGATAGCACAGTAAGTGAGGTTTTTTGCTAACCCAGGCAAGTCATGGGGGTTACAGATAGTGTGACATGAAGCCAAGATCCCTGTTAAGACGGTCCTCGTGTGCGGAACTTGGCTATCAGTCTCTGCTCAGCGGCTCTGCGCTGTCATGTGTCGTGAAGGCCGCTTTGAAGAACGTTTACCTGAAGGTCAGAGGCCGAGTGCCCGTGACTGCTGAAGTGTTTGCCCACAGGAAGGGAACAGTTTTGCCTGGTGATTGTCGAGCAATGTTCATTCATCCGCTGTCGTAGTGTCTGCATGGTCTCCCCAATGTACCATGCTTTGGGACATCCTTTCTTCAACGTATTAGATAGACAACGCTGGCCGAGTTGCGAGAGTATGTACCGTATACCTGGTGAATGGCATTCTCACATTTGATGTCATCCATGTCGATGATCCGACATGTCTTGCAGAGGTTGTTGTGGCAGGGTTGTGTGGTATTGTGGTCACTGTTCTCCTGAAGGTTGGGTAGTTTGCTACGAACGATGGTCTGTTTGAGGTTTTGGTGGTTGTTTGAAGGCAAGAGGTGGGGGTGTGGGGATGGCCCTAGCGAGATGTTCATCGTCATCAATGATATGTTGAAGACTCTGGAGAAGATGTCATAGCTTCTCCGTTCCAGGGAAGTACTGGACAACAAAGGGTACTCTGTCCACCGTGTTCCGTGTTCGTTCATTCATCTCCGTTATGACATCTCCGGAGTCTTCAACATATCATTGATGATGAACATCTCACTAGGACCATCCCCACACCCCCACCTCTTGCCTTCAGACAACTGTGCAACCACAAACAGACCGTTATTTGCAGCAAACTACCCAACCTTCAGGAGAACAGTGACACAATACCACACAACCCTGCCATAGCAACCTCTGCAAGACATGTCGGATCATCTACATGGATGACATCATCAAACGTGAGGATACCATTTACCAGGTACACGGTACATACTCTTGCAACTTGGCCAATGTTATCTACCTAATACGTTGCAAGAAAGGATGTCCCAAAGCATAGTACGTTGGGGAGACCATGCAGACACTACGACAGCGGATGAATGAACATCGCTCGACAATCACCAGGCAAAACAGTTCCCTTCCTGTGGGCGAACACTTTAGTGGTCACGGGCACTCGGCTTCCGACCTTCGGGTAAATGTTCTTCAAAGTGGCCTTCACGACACACGACAGCGCAGACCCGCTGAGCAGAGACTGATAGCCAAGTTCTGCACATATGAGGATGGTCTTAATAGGGATCTTGGCTTCATGTCACACTATCTGTAACCTCCATGACTTGCCTGGGTTAGCAAAAAACCTCACTTACTGTGTTATCTGGAGACAATACACATCTCTCTAACCTGTGTTCAGTGCTCCTTCCACTCACATTGTTAGCCACTTTAAGACTTGAATAGCAGGTTAGGAGTAAAGATTTGCATTCTAATCAGCAATCTATAAACTGTCTGTGCTGATATGTGTGCTATTGCAGACCAAAACACCTCATTCGCCTGACAAAGGCTACAAAGGCCGAAAGCTTGCAAGCTTACTATCAAATAAATCGGTTGGATTTAAAATTAGTCAGACCTCTTACTAAGTACTCAAGGCCTGGATCTCAATCTCAGTGCTCTGAGTTTGGACCCTGGTCTCAGTGCTCGGGGCCTAGAGCCCATTCTTAGCATTCTGGATGTAAGGGCAAAGGAAGGAAGTGGCAAGAAAGGGAGGGAGAAGTGGCAAAGAGGATAGAGTCAGGAGGAAAGGGGTGAGGGAGAAAAAGAGAGAGATGAAATTTGAGGGGAACAAGAAGTGAGGTTGGAGGGAGGAGAGCAAGCATCGTTTGGGGAGAGGAATAAGGATCTAGTTGGAAGGAGTGGAGAGGGAGGATGGACAGACTAATTGGAACAGGATTTGAGGGAGTGTGACCTGACACACTGTATACATAACTGTCTGGGATATAGGAAAGTTTTGCCTGTTTATTTAGTCCTATTTTGTTGTGATTGCTGCAGGACAGTAATTATGGCAATGACATTGCAAATATGATCACGTGTGAAAATAAAATGATGAGTTCATGTGAAAGTGAAATTGAATAGAACCAGTTGATTGGTTGATTGCTTACGATTGTGAGTGGTATCAAGTGATGACAGACTGATAGCTTTTGAGATGTCAAATGACAGCAAAATGATTACAGTCAAAAGCTGTTGACATGCTGTTGGAAGCAAATGATGTTAAATGAGATGAAAAATTTCACGTGGGCAAAAGAATGCCAGATCCCAGAAACCAGAAATGTTGTGCTAAGCCAAATGTCAACACCCAAATAGAAATTCTCTGAGAATGCAGCAGAGGAGGGAAAGTAAGAGCGAGGTGGGGAACAAAACCCAAATATTTTGTGAGGACAGTACAAAGGGCAAAATAACAAAACTCAAGAAGTTTTAGTTCCGAAGTTCCAAAGGTATACGAATTAGGTCAACTGGCCATGCCGGATTGCCTCTGAATGTTCAGGGGACTAGCAAAGTAAATATGTGGAGTTATGGGGTTAAGGCTTGGGTGGGATTATTTTTGGTATAGGCTTATATAGAAATATAAAAACATAGAAGATAGAACAGGAGGAGGCCATTTGGCCCTTTGAGCTGCTTCGTCATTCATCAAGATTATGGCTGATTGACCAACTCAATAGCCTAATCCTGCTTTCTACCTATAACCTTTGATCCCATTCACTCTATCTAGCTGCCTCCCTGAATATATTCAATGTTTTGGTGTCAACTACTTCCTATGATGATGAATGGCATAGGTTCACCACATTTTGGGTGAAGAAGTATCTCCTCATCTTTATCCTAAATGGTCTACCCCAAATCCTCAGATTGTAACCCCCAGTTCTGGACTCCCCCACCATCACCATCAACCCTGTCTAGTTCTGTTAGAGTTTTATAAATTTCTATGAGATCCCCCCTCATTCTTCTGAACTCCATGAAAACAATCCTAACTTAGTCAATTTCCTCACACATCAGTCCCACCATCCCCAGAATCAGCCTGGTAAACCTTTGCTGCACTGCCCTGAGAGCAAGAACATCCTTCCTCAGAAAAGGAGACCAAAATTGCACACAATATTCTAGGTGTTGTCTCATCAAGGCCCTGTATAATTGCAACAACACATGCCTGCTCCTGTACTCGAAATCTCTTGCTTTGAAGGCCAACATACCTATTACCTTCTTTACCACCTGCTGCACGTGCATAGTTACTTTCAGTGACTAGTGCACAAGCACACCCAGGTCCTGCAGCACCCTCTCCTCTCCCAATTTACAGTTATTCAGGTGCTAATCTACCTTCTTGTTTTTGCTTGATGGGTCAAAAGACCTTCTTCTGCACTATAAGGATTCTATGAATCATAGAGTCTTAGCTGAGAGTAAAGATTGCCAGCTTCCATCTCGAGAAACATGAGCATTTTAATGGCACTGAAAGGGAAGTGAGTGATAGTGAGTCACTCTGTTTCTTTTGCCTTAAGCTAGTCTTTAAAAACTGAGAGATTGTTTTGATTGTAGTGTCGCTCATCTTCTGTGCAAAGAGATGGAAGTCATTTACACCTTTGTAGTGGCATCTTTAATTTTAGTAGTGCAGAGATTTGTTCTCCTTTAAATGTGTTACCTGTCCTCTTTACGTACATATGCTCCAGGTTGTCACTTGAGTCATGTTTTGGTTTTGAACCAAAGTTAAATGGAACTGTGAAAATGTGAATGCAAGTCTGTTGATTTTCATTTAAGATTGTGCACCCAAAAATATAACATTGGATTACATTTTAATTTAAAGTTGCAGATGTGATCTGTTTTGACAATTTGGTTCTGCAATTGTGAATAGTTTGGTTTGTAAGAGATAAGCTTTACCCTGGAATCCCTGAAAATGCCTGGGAGTCATTCAATTTGAACTTTAAAAAACACTTTATTTTATTTTTGTTGTTTTCTTTTAAATTAAACTGCTATTGCTTTTTGCAGTTATAATTAAAGGAGTGTGTTACCTTTCTCCATCTTGAATTAAATAGCAAAATATTGCAGTTGCTGAAAGCCTGAAACAGAGAACAGAAAGTGCTAGGACCACTCTGCTGGTCTGGCAGCAACTGTGGGGAGCAAAACAGAAGAGGAATTTTTTGCCTCATTTTCAGAGCACAGGAATTGAGAGAGAATACTAAAATGACTTTCACACCAGTGGGATGTCACTATTTGATTGTCACCACCTCTCTGCCAATAACACAAATAGGCTTCCTGCAATGCAGTGAAGTAACACCATTATGATACATTAAAACGTAGTTGGAAGGTCACCCGTTGTATCATGCTGAACATGGGTTAATCCCCCCGCCCCACTCCACCAGCAAGATGTCATGCCTGTGGTGTTTCTAGCAGGTTTTTAGCAAGGAGGAATTGGCAAACCTGATGCACACAGTTAAGTATATCTGCCAAAGCAGAGAGGCTCATGCCCAGGCACACTGTTGGAAGTGGGGTGGGGGTTGGGGAGGGGTGGGTGAAGAGTAGTGGTTCTGGAGATTCTCTTGGTTGGGGGAGATTTCCTGGAGGTGGTCCCCTATCTATTGGGGGAAGTTCCACGGAGGCTCTTGTGTGTGTGGGAAGGATTCTCAGTGGGGGAAAATTCCATGCCCACAGTGGGGGAATGCTCATTTAGGAAGTTTCCCATGTCCGTGGAGAGGTGATGCCTATGTGGGTGGGGGTGGGAGGGTACAGGTGGATGGGGGGGGTCGGTTTCCTAAAGAAGTTCCATGTCAAACGGATGGATTCTTTTAAAAATTTTTTACATTGTAGAGCCCTTTAAAATGGTTAGCCTGATCTGTCGGGAGTCCAGGATAGGCTTCACCAGCGTAACATCTTCATTTTTTTTCAAAGTGTTCAAAGATACGATGGAAAAATTCAGCAAAGCAGCTTGCGGGCTGCCCTCTGCTTTTCCTGCCTGAGAGAACATTTTAAAATAAAAATCAGAAATCTCCACCCAGGGTAAACGTTTCAAGTCAAAAATGAGTGTTCAGAACTGAAAGAGCATAGAGATCGGTTATATACCATTGACACTGGGGACAGGAGGAAGAACAAAGTATGGGATAGCATAAGTGGATAAGAGATAAATGACAAAGATATTATGAACAGCAGGATGGAAATTATAAAACAATGAAGATGAACAATGTTAAAGGGACAAATCAGAATCTTGTTTGAAAGATCTAATCTTCTTCAAGGAATTATTCTTCAAAGAGAAGTGGCAGTTAATTAAAAACTAAAATAAAAGCAAAATGTGGTGGATGTTGGAAATCTGAAACAAATGCACTCAGCAGGTCTGTCAGCAGCTGAGCAGACAGAGCAGAGTTAAGAGTTTGAATTGAACAGGACAATTGAATTGAAGGAAGGTCAAAATGTGATGGATCACATGCTGACAAAAGTGCAGAGAGGGAAGAGGAACAAAAGATAAGACCTAAGATAGGGTAGAGGATGGGAAAAATTAAGTGACCACGATGTCACGGACACCAGGAGGGAAATGGAATGTAAAAATTGATTTAAGGAGCAAAAGAATCAGTCAAAGAGCTACAGGTAAAGAAAAAGCTTTACCTCTTTCTTACATGTGTTAAGTTGTAGTGCTTTCTCATTAAGAAGTTGATATCCCTGTTTAATTCTTTATTCAATGAACACTCAAGATTTTATTTAATCACACAACCTGACGTTTCTGTTCCTATAGTTTTGTTATAATCTTTTAGAAAGATGAGAGGGGAAGGAACAGGAAAATTTCAGAATTTATCTTTTTTTCTTGTCTATGTACTGTTCTGTTCTGTGTTATGTGAATACATTGCCAGGATTCTCAGATTTTTGAGACTAAATGCAGTGGGGAGGGGTGGGGAGGTGGTAGATCTGGCAGTGCCTGTCTCACTGATCAGAATGGCAAGATCCCATGCAGATTCTGAAATTGCAACCTCATTAATTACACAAAGATAAGTTCCCCCCACCAAACCACTTGGTGGTCTAGCAGCCGATTTGTCCTCCTGTTGACGAGTTTGAAGGTCTTTGTTCTTTGTTTTGTGTCATATTTAAATACCTGTCCAGCACACTCATTCACTCTTTTTCAGCTCACCTGTCTTCACCAGATTCTGCAGGATGTCAGCAACCCCGAAAGAAAAAGTCATCAGCCTCAATATGAAGTTTGTTCCTTGATTCAAACACCTTCACCCTAAGTCCATCACCCATGCCCACTTGGCTCTCTATCCACTGCATTTAATGCCTTTGTATATTCCCTTTGGTAAACAATGTGGTACCATTTTGATCCCCTTTTGTGTGAGCTTTACATGCAGCCTTGTCAGGGTCCAGCTTCCATTCCCTCAATTTTCCCCGTGCCTTCCATGGTTCGTTTTCTTCACCAACCTCTTTTCCTCTCTGCTTGCTGTTGCAAATGCAAAAGGTGTTCAGGCCATAAGCTAGTGGCAAGCCTGATTGATATTAATCCTCATTGTGAAACCTGGAACACAATTTTACGCCAGTGGATTTTCAATTTTTTGACTCCTGATAGATTCTCCATTCCCACCTGCCAGGGATAGGATTGTAGAATTCTGTCATATGTTGATTCAAATTCATTGTATTCGGGTTAAACAAGCTCTGACAAAGAATCATCCAGACTCAAAATGTTCCCTCTCCACAAATGCTGTCGGAGCTGCTGAGGTTTTCCACTATTTTCTGTTTCTGTTTCATATTCCAGCATCTGCAGTAATTTGCTTTTATCTTAAACCTATTATGTTAGGAACAGTAGAATTTGTGGCCATGGTGACATTCTGGTTCTTAAGTAAAGGTATGTGTGGGACTCACAGCATGAGTTGACAGCTTATAATTTTAAATTGGAATTGGAATTGGAATTTGAGATATTTGAGTTGGTCCTGGTTGACAATAAGCTTAGCCGTACCAAAAATCTTTGGATTGGAAACCTCTTACAAAAGCATGTTGTCTCATAGCATCAGGGACCCAGGTTTGATTCTAGCCTTGGCTGACTGAACTTGGAGTTTGCACATTCTCCCCATGTCTGTGTGAGTTTCCTCTGATTGCTCCAGTTCCCTACCATACTCCAAAGATGAGCAAGTTAGGTGAATTGGCCATTCTAAATTGCCCTTTAGTGTCTTAAGATGTGTAGGTTAGATGGATTAGCCATTGTAAATGTGTGAGGTTACAGAAATAGGGTGGGGGAAGAATACCTGGGTAAAATACTCTGTCAAAGAGTCAGTGCCGACTCAATGGGCTGAATGGCCTCCCTCTGCATGGTAGGAGTTCTATTATTCTAAAAACAAAATGCTAAAATGTTTGGAAGTGACTGGAGTTCAATCTAAAATATCATTTTCCCTAATGTAAGAATGATTTTCTTCAAAGTTGATAGGTATTTTTTCTGTTGTTTCAAATCCCTAAGAATAAAAATTTAGCAAAGTTGAAGAAACAATATCAAAGGAAATAGTTTGCAATGAAGTTTATTTTTTTTCTCTCTGTTGGGGAAGCTCACTTTAAAAAATTACAAGAAGTTTATTCTGCCTCCTAACAAACAAAAAGAAATGTTTATCCTTTCTCTGGGCCACTTTTTCTTAATGTAGAGATGCCGTCATTGGACCGGGGCAAACATAGTAAGAAGTCTGACAACATCAGGTTTAAGTCCAACGGATTTATTTGATAGTAAATCACTAGCTTTTGAGGTTTCCCTCTTCATCAGGTGAATGGAGAACACTGGCCTCAGACAGAGCATATTACAGAGAGTTTACAGATTACTGATTAGAATTTGTATTGGCAAATTAAACCACAGAGCTCTAAAGCAGAGCAAAATTCAGTGTTTTTTTCTGTTTGTCTTTTAAGGACGTGACAATGGTGGCACACATGATGGTAAATGAGAACAGTGAGAGATTAGGCAGTTCAAGGACTTATCCAGACATCAAACAATGCAACATAGTGACAATTTGGACTAAAGGCTTTGCATTTCAAAGACCTCCATTCAGCTAATTTGTCATCTTCCAAGACAAAATGCTTGAAAACAAGAGATATAAATGTTATCTCCGAAGAGTTTGAAAGCACTTCTGCGTCTGATGCAAAAGTACCATTTAAAGTTACCAAATCTGAGCATCGTTTATTCTGAAATTAGAATTGATAAAATAAATTGATATGAATTACTTTTTCAAGCATTCAAAGGGGAAAAAAATCACTTGAAGTTTAAGAGGATAATCATTTTTTTAGAAAAATCTAGTTGGTTCCTGAATGTCAGGAAAAATAGGGGCCAAAATTCTCTGGCTGTTCATGCCAGGGGAATTCTCTGGTCCCTGCCCTTAAGATTCATGGCGACATTGGGTGAGATCAATGGGAAATCCCACTGACAACACTGGCTTAACCAGAGGATCCTGCCACTAGTGAATTGCATGCCCTCTTCCACTGCCAGGAAACATAGTTGGGAGGCCAGAGAATCTCATCCAAAATTTACTTTATAATCGGTGGCAAAGAAATAAAATGAACATTGGCAGCCCACATAGCACTGCCACTGCTTGTGAATGTGAGATGATTTTGAGATGTGAAAAAAAGTCAGGCACAGTTTAACAGGTGACTTCTCAGAAAACAAGGTCATCTGTTTTAAAGCTCTCAAAGAAAATGTTTTTATACCTATGCACCCTTCATAAGTATTAGGACAGTATAGAAATGTGAATTGATAGTGTTCTCTTGGAGGTGTTAACATCCTTGCTATGAGATTATTAATACACAATTGATAGCCTGGACATTCCTGAAACAATTGGATCATGCACTGGGGAGACTTGCAAATACCTGAAGACAGACACCTTTTGATAAAATCATCTGAAAACCCAAAAATGATGCCATGATGACATAGTGGTTAGCACTGCTGAGTCACAGAGCCAAGGTCCTGGGTTCAAACCCTGGCTTGGATTACTATCTATGAGAAATGTGCATGTTCTCCCTATGTCGGCATGGGTTTTCTTCGGGTACTCCGTTTTCCTCCCACAGTCCAAAGATGTGTGGGTTAGGTGGATTAGTCATGCTAAATTGCCTCTTAGTGTTGGGGTGGGGGGGCTAGCACAGATAATTGCATGGGTCATGGGGAAAGGGCCTGCGTGGGATTGTGGTCAGTGCAGACTTGATGGACCAAATGGCCTCCTTCCACAGTTTCAATCCTACTTCTAGGGTCAAAGATATATAACCAAAAAAGAAATAGACACCTTCTTGGTGAACTTTCTTATTGACTATGTATAATGATTAATGATGCACATTACTGTGTCTAAAATATTATTGATGTTACGTATAGTAAGTAGTATAATTTGTTGTCATAATGACAGAAACAAAGAGGGAGGAATGTTAGAAATTTGAAAGGTTGCAGGTTGCTTTCAGAGCTGATTTTTGATTGGATGGTCATGTCAGATGTTCAAGCTGCTTTCAGTTTGTACTTTGTGCAGAGAACATCTCCAAGAAAAAATATGTTGTTTTTAATGTGAAACTATGTATGTAAACCAAAGCTTTTCTTTTTGTCTAAAACCCACAATCCAAACTTAGTTGGTACATTAACCTATTATCATCAATATTCCTGCATATGACACTTGACATGTATGATTTCACTTAATCAATTACAGTATCAAGACTGTGATGTTAGTGTATCTTTAAGCATTTTTTTTTAATTCATGCTCACAGTCTTAGGCAATGCCATTATTGGAAGGAGACAAAATTACGGGCAGTTCAGTCCATTTTCAGTTTGGGAGTTGGAGTGTTAGAAATTCAAGAGAAGTTTCTCCCTATTTTTTCTTTGAAAATTCTATTGGTTAGCAGAAAACAAGATTTTGTTTTTCTGAAGAATGGAAATCTGCTGTTGTTGGGGGCTGGACCAGAGGGTCTCTGATGCTTTGGGAAGTTGTCTAGTCTTCAAACTATTCGGAGTGAATCTAGAGAAACACAGACTTGAACCAAAGGACTCAATTTCTATTATTGCATGAGCAGTCAACCTGTTTAAAGAATGTTGTCTATGGCCAGAATTTTGGTTTGACTGAAACATATTAGATCTCTTTGTTGTTTTGTTTCTTGTTTATAATTGATAAAGTTCCACTAAGTTTCTTACTATACATGTTGACCATATTTTTAAATAAACTTTGTTTGGTAAAAAGATCCCGAGTGGGTTATTTGAATCATATCTGAAATGAAAACTATTAAGCTTATCCTAGTCAACTTTAAGATGTAAATATTATGATCCAGGCAGACTCCATAAGACACTTTGGAATTTCTGACCTGAAATATAACAACTGGGGGCTCTTGCAGGATTAAAATCTATATTTTTTGATTGATTTGGGATTATTGAACTCAATAAGCATATTGGTGTTTTCTTTCTAGGTGTTGTATTCAAGTTTAAATAGGGATTGCCTTATGACATAATATCTCTTTCAGAGGTTAAGAAGTTCTTGGGAGTGGAAGAGGTCACGCAAGTTGGTTTACAAAATGTGCCTGAAATAAAGCTTTTGGAATTGGCAAAAATGTTGCCATTGACATTACCTGACAGTGAATGGAAAAGGGAGATAATTCTGGCAAAGATGTCCATTTAATCTCATAACACAACCCAAGTAAGTACAAGAGAATATTGCCCTATAAAAGAAGACTTAGTAGCAGTGGTAACATTTGGACTCTTAATAGCACCCCTTTCTTTGAATTTAATCCTTGAAAGTATTCCTTAGAATGCCTTAAGATACTACAAGTGTAGGTTAGGTGGATTGGTCATGCTACATTGCTCCTTAATGTCCAAGGAGGTGTGGGTTAGGGATATTAGGAGGGCAAATTCATCAGGTTACCAGGCTGTCTTCACTGTAGAAAGCTCAGAAATCTACTGTTTGAACCAAACAAAAAGCAATAAGCAAATTAGGAGACCACCAGTGGTGGGGAGTAGTTTATAATGCCAGCCAATATCCCTTTGTCTGAATTCTTCAAGTGATACTTGTAATTTCTCAATACCTGACCCATTGCAATTCCATGATATTTGAGTTGCCTAGCACACTAACTGGATAATCAAACCAAAAACCTGGTATGATTAGTAGGAAACTGAAAGTCAAATGTCTAGCTTCAAAATGAGCCCAAGGATAGGCAAGACCTCTTGTAATAGTGGGAGAACAACTGGAAGATACTTAAACAAACAACTATGTTTTAGGTTGTGTTAGACTTTT
This sequence comes from Sphyrna mokarran, assembly GCA_024679065.1. Lineage (NCBI taxonomy): Eukaryota > Metazoa > Chordata > Chondrichthyes > Carcharhiniformes > Carcharhinidae > Sphyrna > Sphyrna mokarran. The sequence goes on from JAGIQG010000015.1 coordinate 44,457,475, forward strand.
CATTTATGGCAGCCATCCATCTTGGAAGGTAATGGGCTGCACCGATGTTATAGATCACTTGTGTGTTGAACATCACCTGTTGTGACTGTAGAGGCAAATTCACGAGTGACGGTCTTCTCTAGGTGAATAGCATTGGCCGAAACACAGCTGATGTGTTTTTCTTCCACTGGGTGCACTTTTCCATATCTAGTTATCTTTTGTTTTCTGCTTTTCCCATGTTGTTTTGACTACTTGGCATCAGGCACTCTTGTCAGCAGCGAGGACTCCCCATTTATCAGTCTGAATCCAGTCAACTTGAAGTTTTGATTGTAGGCATTCTTGCAAATTAAATGTGAGTAACTTGTTGGTTTCCTGCTGATACCAAATTCAATATGGAGCATGTTTTTGAGAATGCAACTATAGTCCATTCTGGTCACATGACCAGGCCAACTGAGTCACTGTTGACTCAGAAGTGAGTATATGCTGGTGTATTTCTGTATCCAGTACTTTGCTTTATCAGGAGATGCCCAAAATTCATCTGAGACAGTAGAGATGGAAACTGTTCAGTGTTTTTCTTGGTTTGGAAAATTGTCCATGCCTCACTAAAGGGATATGCTAAAACAAGCCTGATACAAAAGAAGTTTTGTATTTTTGTTATTGGCTGTTGATCCACACTCTGTTTCTCAATTTGACATGCATTCTTGGCAATTTAGATGCTGAGTTTGGCATCAAGGTTGTTGGTGCTTATTGATCAAAGGTTAATGTAGCTATTGATAAACCTTAAAGTGAGTTTTTCAGTGTTGATGGAAGGTAAACTTTTTATATCTTGGTCCATAATTTTGATATTGCTGATATTGATTGTCAGTCCAAGAGAACAAATCTACAAACTGATTAGATAATGATTTTCTACTTATCTTGCTAAAACCTACTTAAAAATAGATTTTAACTATTTCCCTTTGACAGAAGTTAAACTAACTGTCCAGGCTTTTTGTCTCCCTTCTTTTTTGAATGGAAGTGTTACATTTGCTATGTTGCAATCCTCTTGGACCTTTTGGAGTCTGTGGAATTTTAAAAGACTATAACAAACATCTCTAATATCTCTGTAGTCACTTCTTTTATGATCTTGGGATGCGAACAGTCTTCTCCAAACTTATCAACCTTCATGTCTAAGACTTTTCCCAGTAACTTTTCTCTGGTGATGGTGATTATTTTAAGGTTCTCCCTCCCTTTCACCCTGTAATTTTCAAGTAATTTTGGAAAGATTTCTAAGCTTTCTGCAGTGAAGACACATACAAAATCTATTCAATACATCTGCCATTTCCTTGTTTTCCATTATTAATTCCCCAGATACTCTCTAGAAGATCAATTGTTACTTTTGCTACTATTTTCCTATTTAAATACTTGTAGAAATTCTTATTATCTCTTTTACATGACAAGCTGGCTTTCTCTCAGACTCAATTTTTTACCTTTTTAACTACTTTTTCAATTATTCGCTACTGGTTATTAAACTCTGTTCAACCTTCTGACCTAACCATTAGTTTTTACAGACCAGTACAGTCTTTTTTTCAATTTGATACTATCCTTAATTTCGTATTTTAGTCATAGTGAGAAAATGCATTCCTCTCAAAGGAATTTTCTATCTAAGGTAAATCATTGTTAAGAGTTATTAAGTATCTCCGTACAAGTCTGCCTGTGTGAATTGATATCCTATATTTTAGCTTAATTTTTCTATTCACTTTATCTGTCTCTGCCATTATGCCCTTAGTTAGGTTTAAAATACTAGTCATAGAATCCCTACACCGCCAAAGGAGGTCATTTAGCCAATGGAGTCTGTACTGATCCTCTGACAGAATATCCCATCCAGACAGTAGCCTGGTAACCTGATGAATTTACCTTACTAATCCCCCTAACCCACACATCCTTGGACACTAAGGAGCAATGTAGCATGACCAATCCACCTAACCTGCACATCTTAGACCCATACAGACCTCTCTACATTGGCCATGAAATTCTACAACGTTATAATTGCTGTTGCTTAGAAGCTTCTTTACAATGACATTATTGATTAACTCTGTTTTATTATCTGGTTTAGCAAACCTGTTCCCTGGTTGACTCTGAAACTGCTCTAAAAAGAATTGACCTGAATAAACTAATTTTCAGGGCTAGCTTTACCAATCTCATTCACCCAATTTACATGTTGATTAAAGTTACCCACAATTATTATGGTACTGTTGTTACACGTTTCATTTATTTCTTTCTGTCGAACAACATCTGCTTGTTGAGGAAGGAATGAGTCTGAGGCCAATCTGTTCCTTAAGATGGATAGATTATTTCCAAACCTGCAAAGTAAACAGACTTTTCAAATTCCCTGTAACAGCGAGTGTGAAACCTTTTTATACTCTTTTAATGAAGCCTAATATTTTCCCAATTGGGAACAGCTGCTCTGGATTATCAAGTTAAAGCATGTACTCCATTTCAGCACATTTCCAACATTAACATCAGAAGGCTCTAAACTATTCCCACAAGTAACTTCTTAGCTTTTCTATTTCTTATCTTGACCCAAACTGATTCTACATTTTGCTCTTTCGCGCTATAGTCACCTCTCAATACAGTGCTAATGAATTAACAGATGACCTCATCACCTTCTCCTTGTTTCCTGTCATTTTGAAATAACAAATACGATTCAATGTTCATGTCCCAGCCTTGCTTACCTTTCGACCATATCTCTGTATTGGTCATACATATTTATTTCTATCTGCATGAATTATCCATCTATTGTTATGAATGTTATATGCATTCAGATACAAACCCTTTGACCAAGAACTTTATTCCCTGGGTGGACAAGAGGGGTGTTGTATCTTGAAGGTCTCCCATAAGATGAGCTTGGGTCCCATTGGAAGTTTAGACTTTTGATGGTTAATTATCCATTTAATGCTAATAATTTAAATTGGAGACTTTGGATGGTTCTGATTCTCTTAGTGATAGTTACTCAGATGAAGTTATAAGGGTTAACACCCAACATTCCAATCTGCCCAGCCCCTGTCTATCTGATGCACCAATCTCCCAGCTACTCTCCAAACCTTCTGATTACCCTCCTGATCTGAGTAACCTCCTCATTCCCCCTGACTACCACCCAACCTATTGACTATCCACACCACTTCCGACCTGCCAACCTCCGACTATCCTGCTCCTTCAAGTGCATTCTCGATCCTCCTGGCAACCCAAAACCTTCTAACAGCCAAACACCATTCCCCCGACTACATGACAGCCCCTGACCCCCAAATTCTCTCCCATCCTGATGACATTAATCCCTCACCCACTTATACATTTACCTTCTCCCTGGTTTATCAAATTGGGTGCAACCTTTAAAATGTGCGTGGTTTGTTGTAATTAGTGCCATAAAATGGGGCATGACTTCATGGCCCCCATTGCTGCTTTACCACACTGGATGGAGTACAGAGCTGCTGCATTGTCCATTCCTCATGAGGTCCAAATTATAAGTCCAGGTAAGAAATGTGTAGCACCAGGCTAAGGTAAGGAGCGGATGTAATTTGTGGCTTTTTAACTCTATCTATTACCGATTTTTTTTGCAATCATTCAATTTAACTGCAAGAACACACTTAAGTATGCACACTCTTCTCTTTCTGTCACAATCTGGTTAGCATTATCCAGACCATTAACCTGCTCTAATGTTTGTTGCTTCTCTTAAATTTATGACCTCTCCTCTCAATAGTCCTTTTCTTCGCAATTTAGTTTAAAGCCTTCTCTACTACCCTGGTTATATGATTCACTAGAACACAGATCCCAGCATGGTTCCGGTGAAGATCATCTCAATGGTACAGTTCCCATTTTCCTCAGTACTGATTTCAGTGTCCCATGAATTAAAACCCATGTTATCCCATACAAGACTTACAGCTATACATTCATCTCTCTAATCTCTCTAATCATATTTGCCCTATGCCAATGAGCTTGTGGCTCAGATAATAGTCCAGACTTTGGCATCCTCCTTTTTAATCTAGTCTCTAGCTGTACATAATCTCTCTTTTCCAGTGTTATCTATGTTATTATTATCCACATGGATATAACTTTTTTTGGAATCCTGCTTTCAGCTTCAGAGAACAGCAGAGAACAGACCAAAGGGCCTGTTCTGCGCTGTAATGTTCTATGTTCTATGTCTCTGCCCCTGATTATACTATCCACTATTATCACTACATTCCTATCAGCTCCCACTGCTTGAATGGCTTCCTGTATTATGGTGCTCTGGTTACTTTGTTCATCCACCTTGCAATCTTTGCTCTCATCCATACAAACAGTGAGAACATTGAACATGTTAGAAAATTACAGGGGCTGAGACTCCTCGATTACTACATTCTCAATCCCTTACCTGCGTCACTTGCAGTCACACTCACCTGTCCCTTACCACTGAACAAATCAGACAATCCTTTCGGAAGGGATATTAGAATATGACTCCTTCCGGAAGAAAGTATTGATATAAATTTTCCCTTTCTTGATGCATCACGGTGCCTGTGGCTTGGCCTCCAGCACAAGAGCTCTGAGTCAAATCTTCTTGAGTCATAGACATCACTGCAGATGTCACCGCCTTGGATTACACTGGTGTTTAAGAGCTCCCAAGGAATGGACAAACAAATGAAAATCGACAGACATTGCTGGAGCAACTCGAGGTTGCTGTTATCATGGACTCTGTATGATGAACAATCACTTTCAAACCAAATTGTGCCGCAAGGAGACATCCATAATCTTGCCACTGGCACAATTAGATTTCATTATCACTGAGTGATCCGCCCTGAACAGAACCATTAAAAACACACCACCACCATTATCATCCTCATTCTACTTTAATTAACTAATTAATTATTTTCTTTATTCCTTTTTTAAACTTATCGCCTCTTCTCATACCTCTTACCATCTTAATTTAAACCTAAACCATTTAAAAATGATGTGGAGATGCCATTGTTAGACTAGGATAGGCGTGATAAGAAGCCTCATAACATCAGGTTGAAGTCCAACAGGTTTTTTTTTAATTACAAGCTTTCAGAGCATTGCTTCTCCTTCAATCAAGTGATTTTAAAATAAAAGAGAAAAATAAATTCACCACCTTCTTATTTTCCTTCAACTGATGTTTCTTCATGAATTGGAAGGTAATCACATAAATTTGCTTTTTCTGATTTCTAAACACACACACACACACACACACACACACACACACAGCAATTACTCACTTACAAATCAACTTACAACTTCCTGTGATACTGCTGTTCTGTTTTTCAAACTCTTAGCACCTGCACTTTCCCCAATCTCACAAATCCATTCCTCTCCACCACTCTCCCTGAAGATAAGTGCTGTAGCCAGTGCTCCTCAGGCTAAACATATCTATTCCCCAGCATTGTTCCTCCTGCAGTTTTGCCTCTGAGGGGTTGGGTGTGTATGTGCATGTGTGTGTGTTGGGGGGGGTGAGGGGGAGGTTATCTTAATAATGATTACAGTCACTGCAACCATTTTTGTTTTCATACAGTGTGACTAATTTTACATTATACGTGTCTTGAATATTTCCTTCCAGCAGACGCTAAAGTTCATGGAGACCCTGCAGCAAACTTGGTTTTTCACTTTTGATGATTTCCGGTGGAATGCTATCGTTTCCTGGGGCATAAACACTGGCAAGATTATCAATGGCCATGTTGAGGTCGAAAGTGGTGGACTCACTGTCCAGTTCTTCCACTACAGTCTGTGTCAAGTTTGAGATAGTACTCCATCCTCCTTCCCATCTGCTTGTAGGATTCAGCAATGGTCATCCTTGTCTTTGTTTTCAAGAGGCTGATTTGGTGTCTGTTTCCCTTATACATTCCTCAAGCATCTCTGGATTCAGCAGTGGATCATATGCTGTAACAGAGTTTCAACTTTGTGGCATTGATTTGCAAGAGACCTAATTCTGGCAGCTCTGAGAATATTTTGATTTTGTTTGGTGAGGATCTGCTTTTAACTCGTAAGGGCTTGGTTACAGTAACTGATTCCATTTTATTGCAATGAACCTGAAACAAGTCAGCATTCCTCTGATTTCTTCCTGTTGCAGTGAATGCAGAGTTATAAACCATATCGTGCAGATGATTGCACTCTGACGCCATATTGTAGCCTTGGGTATCATTGCCCAAAAGAGCCTGATTGGGGATGCCGAGAAACACCTGAGTCCTTTTTGGGTCAATGGTACGTTATGTGTTGGCTTGACCATAATGTTTCTTCTTGGGGTGCTGTAGTTTCCTTGGCTAAAGGCTGACCTTGCTGTACACCAGGGATGGCCAGTATCACAGTCAGCACTGTGATAGCTACAAGTGTTAAGGGTGGGTCACTTGGTGATAATGAGATCTAGCTGTGCCAGTGGCATAATCATGGATGCTTCCAGGATACCTAATGGCACAGCTTGGTTCAAAAGTAGCTGCTCATCACATATGGTAGCAGCAACCTTTTGTTTCTTCAGCAACCTCTGTGATTTTCATTTATTTGTTCTTTCCTTGGTGAGCAATGTATGTTGACCAAGTAGTGTAATCAATACCCACCCATGCATTGAATTCCCTTAGAGAAAATACAATCCATTAGTGACAGGATTTTTTTCTAAACATAAACTTTATTCTTAAATCTGTGAGAACATTGCAAAACAACAATTGCGCAAAAAGCAATAATATTTGGGCTCTTTACTTACATCAAGTAACATTCGGAGATGGTTCAACAGAGTAAAGAAAACGTTTGAAACTCATCCTTATAAATGTTGCCAAGTTATTTTAAAGTTGTCACATAGAAAATATTGCACTCTGCAGTGCTTCAGTACAACTGAGATAAATGTAATATTCATTTAGTGAGTCATTTGGCCTAAGGGAGCCATAGAAACTCCACAGTGCAGCAAGAGGTCATTCAACCTAGTGAGTCTACACTGACAACGATCCTACTTAGGCTTTATCCCCATAACCCCACAAATTTATCCCGCTAATCCCTTTAACGTACGTATCCTGGAACACTAAGGAGCAATTTAGCATGGCCCATGCATCTAATCCCACACTTTTGGACCATGGGAGGAAACCCAAACACCCAGAGGAAGCCCAAGGAGACACAGAGAGAACTTACAAATTCTGCACAGACAGTGACCCAAGCTGGGAATCGAACTGAGGTCCCTGGAGCTGTGAAGCAGCAGTGCAATCTACTATGCTGCCCTCCTCTTGGTTCACCGTAGTTAGAAGGTCTTAGACAGCCATTTTCCCCATTGTGCCTCTGCAACAGCTGCCCCAAGCTTAAGTGCATCTCTCAGCATGTAGTTCTGGGCTTTTGAATGTGCCATAGGAATTCTATTGATGACAGTGGCAAGTGCCTCATAGAACTGATCCTTGACATCTGCACCAACCCTTCATTTAACCTTGCTTAATTAAAAAATCTTGCTGTAGTACAAGGGTTCATTAGAGTGTGGATGTAGAATAGAAGTGATTTTAATGAACAACATCATGGTTCAACAGCTTGATTAGGCCTAAGGACAGCTGAAATTGAATGGCTAATACGAACAGCCTGTTCGAAAGTGTTATGAATATTTTTAGACATGGATAATTGGTAGTAGAAAAAATCATTATACTTTAGGGAGTTAGGTGGCGGTAGCATATGGAATGTTACTAAGAGAACAAAACTGGTCAGGGAGAACGGTTTGAGATTTAGTTTATTTATTAGAGTCATTAGGCAGCTTACTGCAATGAAGTTACTGTGAAAATCTCTGAGTCATTGCTCTCCAGCATCTATTTGGATACACTGAGGGAGAATTTAGCCAATGCACCTAACCAGCACCTCTTTCAGACTGTGGGAGGAAACTGGAGCATCCGGAGGAAATGCATGCAGACACGGGAGAATGAGCAGAATCCGCATTGACCCAAGCTGGGAATTGAACCTGGGTTCCTAGTGCTGTGAGGCAACAGTGCTAATCATTTAGATGTGACAAAAGAAAAGTGGGTTGTTCTTCCCAGTGATGAATTTTCCTGCTTACAATTTGAAACATGGATTACATTCAGTATAAAATCAGAAATAGACATGAACAAGGCTGTTTAAAGAAATGGAGGTCAGGTGACTTTTGCAATTTCTGCTCAGATGATTAATTCATGCCTGAAACTGCCTCTAAAGAGTTCTCAAATGCAATTGAGTTTTTCAGGTGTAAGCAACTATGCTTATATGCTGAATTAAAAAGATTTAATAAACAATGACTTCTAGATCTATCAAAGTTGAGTGGGCAGAAGATCAAATAAGCTGTTCTGGTGAGTTGATCGTAGCTGGTTGAAGAATTGCCCAAAATTCTTCCATTGTCTATCAAATGAGCTGGCCCCAAGGACAGTGAGAGGTATTGAAACCTTCCACCATGTAACTGAAACTGGCAGCACTTAACAAATCTATTATCTTAAAAAGCAGAGAGAAACTGACCAGTTTGCAAAGAATCCACACTGCAGAATACCATCTGCACTCCAAGACAATAATACCCATGCCTTTTCAAAACATAGACTGCCTCAATCTTAAAAATTATTCAGACACGTTCCAAGGAGTCTGCCTCAAAAAAGATACACACATGCACACACACTCACACTAGAGAAAGATATGCAATTTTACAAATGATAAGGCAAAGAATAGTTCATAGTTCAATGGGAGAACTCTACCAGGGTGGGAGGGAAAAGATGGTCAGGTGGGTGGGAAGGAGAAAACTTTGCTTGGTGATCGGTGGAGAGAAGGGAAGAGAAATCTGCAGAAGCGGCAATTGGGGTGGGAGAGTGGGGGCTCTGATGCAGGGGTGGCAATTGGGGTTACAGGGAGAATCTCTGGAGGAGGGGAGCAATCGGCAGGGGGTGGTGATATCTGAGAGTTGGGAGACTGGCGCAGGGAGCAATTGGCATGGAGATTGTCCGATGTCCATGGGGGGATTCCCAATGTCTTGTAGTGAGAAGCCCAATATCCATTAGTCAGGGATTTGGGGGGGGAATGTCAGCAGATTTTCCAGTGCACTGAGATCGTAGCGTTTGTGTAATGGCACACCTAGAGCAGAGCTCTCCACTCACATACATAGGATCAGAGACACAAAAGCTTGTGGCTTTTGCTACCAAGTAAACCTGTTGGACTTTAAGCTGGTGTTGTGAGACTTCTTACTGTGTTTGCCTCTAGAGCTCAGCAGCTGGCTTCACCAACGAGTTCAAACTCCACTACGACTCCCCTCCCCCCACTGGCAAGAATCACATCCTGGCACTTTTTTTGCACCCTATCCCAGTCACCTTTTTGAAGTGAAGCATCATACATCATCTGCAACAGACCACAATCATTGTTTTCCTAAGCTAACCATGTGAACTATGGACTATTCTTTTGTTTATCACTTGCAAAAGTACACTTTTCTCTAGTGTGTGTGTGTGGTGGTTTTTAGAGAGTGAATGCATGAATAAATAAAGTTCTTCATCTAAACCCAGAGAAGTTTCCTTCTGATTATTTAAAAATTGACATTCAGCAGTTGAGAAACTGTCCCACCTTCATTTCCAAAAGCACATTGATTATAGACAGTAAGAGGAAGGCGGGAATGGTTTCAGTTCTCTCCCATCACTGTGTGTAACATGAAGCAAGAGTGATGATCAAAGCCAGAATGTATTTTATGATAAAATAAATCTTTATAGAATGGATTGGCCCTGTTAATAATCCCTCCAGGTGTTCACCCCTGAAAAAGGGTCAGAAGTCAAAGCCTTAGTGGGAGCTCAGTGGTGGAAAATAAATCTGAAGGAAGATTCCAGTGAAACAGTTCTGAGGGGCTCAGGAAATATAGATTCAGACACAGAGAAGTGGAAAGAGAATAACAAATGAATTTTTCACACTGGATTAGGCTCAGTCTGGTCTGGTACTCACTAATCATGTGATTGTATGTTCTTACTGCTTAACTAGTGTGTTAAACTCTCATTAAACTCCACATCGCAGTGTAATGGTTGCATCTAATCCTGATTAATTGATTAGATAGTGGTAACTGTCAACTATCTTACAAAGAAAGAGACCCAGCAACCAGGTTTTGATGTTGTCTCTGCACAGCTCCATCGGATTGAGTTGTGTATGAAGCTACTATTTTGGCAGACCTTTCTGAATTCACACAGTATGTTGAAATTCAGCTATGATCCCTCTTATCACGAACTTGAAAGGCTGTGTTGAGTACAATAGGACATTCAAGTGGCTGCCAAGGTTGCTAAACCACTAATGTTCTACCTTTGTTCCCCTCTACATTCACTTGGATGGCACATGATCCATGGTAAGTACTGCTGCCTCACAGTGCCAAGGACCAGAGGTCGATTCCCGGCTTGGGTCACTGTCTGTTTTCTTCCTGCATCTGCCTGTGTTTTCCCCAGGTGCTCCGGTTTCCTCCCACAGTCTGAAAGATGTGCGGATTAAGTTCATTGACCATGCTAAATTCTCCTTCAGTGGACCTGAACAATTGCCAAATTGCGGTGACAAGGGGATTTTCAGAGTAACTTTATTGCAGTGTTAATGTAAGCCTACCTGTGACTAATAAATAGCTTTTGTTTTGTGACCTTAGATTGCACGTGATCCACATGGCAGCAACTTGAATACGTATAAGCTGAGAAACTTGCCATCCCATCACTTGAATCTACATACCTCGAGCAGTAAGGCGAAAATGTACTGCAATATGTTTTCTTCGGCAGCTCCCGGCAAAATCACCACTTCCACCAAATATAAGGGTGAGGGCATCAGGTACATAGGAACACCACCACCTGCCAGTCACTCTGCAAGTCACACAGGACCATGACTTGGGTATATTGCTCCATTCCTTCACTGCCACAGGAAAAAAATCTGGAAACGCTAATGAATGAAAATAAATGCTTCCCATAGCCTTTGGCATTTCAAAGTATTTTACAACCAATAAAGTATCTAGTTAATCACTGTTAAAATATAAAAAGCAAAGCCACCAATTTGTGTACAGCAAGGTCCCACAAACTGTAATGTGCTAATGACCAGGTTGATTGAAGGATAAATTCTGGCCTATGCAATGGGGATAGCTTCCATGCTCCTCTTCAAAATAGTTCCACATGATTTTTTTACATTTATGCAGGAAGATGGATGGAACTTTATTTCAATGTCAAAAAGAAGGCACCTCCAATACTACAGCTGAATTACCAGCCTTGATTTGTGAGCACAATCCTGGAACTGAACTTGAAATGACAGTCAAAACCTGGAGAAATAGAGGCTCAACATGGTAAGACAGGACCACACGTCGGCGATATGTTCTTGGAGATGGTGCTGTGGGTTCTAAGGGCCCACAGGGAACAAAATGTGCCTCTGAAAGCAAGAGTTTGTGGTTGTAAGTGTTAGAGGAGGTCAGCAGTGGGAGGGTGGTGCCCCTGGATACAGTATCTCAAGAGGTTCAATTACTTAATCAGGGCAAGAAATGTGAGAAGCATTGACTCAATGGGCTGAATGGCTCCCTTCCTGTGTTGCAATGATTCCATGGGGGCGATTATTGAGAAGTTTTAAATGTCTAGCTAGTGCGGAAATGGGAAAATTTCAGATACACTTTTTGGATGAGTCCAAAATGCATATGTTGTGTACTTAGAGAAGGAAAAAAAATGCATTAGACCATATCTAGCCACATAGGGAGAGGGCAGATCTTAACTTGCCAACAAGGCTACTGCAAAATCAGAGGCTGTCATTGCGCGTGTGCGTACATGTGGCTGTACATGTGCAATGACAAACAGCAGAGAGCTGAGAGGTCTGAGAGATCTGCCAACTCTCTTCTGCTGCAGCTCGCTGTGACTCAGCATCTACCCCAGCTATCCTGGAGGCCCTTGGCCAATTGAGGTCCTCCCACTGAGAAATATCACCAAAATTGAGCAGGAGGCTTAATTCCCCTGGATATCTGGTGCCAATAAGATAACGAGAAGTGAGAAATCAGGCACAAATCTGATTCCTTGGCTGTCATGCAATTTTACCAACTCACCACGTCCATTGATAGTAAACCATCCCCCATAACTCAGTAACTCTAATTCTGAGCATGTGCCGTGCTCTGTCATTGCTTAAAGCAGAATTCTTTCTCTGCAGTATTGCCTGTACTGTTCAAGTAAAAACCTGATTAGCTGTGATCTGGAGAGAGCTGAAGTCCCTTGATTGATAGAAATTTGTTGCATCATGTCTAACTCTTTCGGTGAGATGGGTCTAGTCAGCAGGACTGAGGCACAAACAGCTTAATAAGTCCTGAAGTACCCCATGAATACCCAAGGTACTGTGCAAAGGGTGAGACAGCACTGTCGCAAGAAATTACGGTAACTCAAATTTTTACCTGGTACTAATTGTTACTATAATGATGTGTTCTTTTCAGGGCACACTTGCCTTCAATTTTTCTCCATCATTATATGGTGAACATACACTTTCCTGCATCACGGGACAACTTTCCTCCAATGCCTCCTCTTCCCAGCACATGAAGTTTCTGTCTTTCTAATATTAACGGAGAGATACTTGATACATGGGTCTCTGTGTGTGAGGGAGGGAGGGAGGGGTGGGATTGGGGAGCTAGGTGGGAAGGGGGCGGTGTATGCTGCTAACCAAGGCATGCTGCTGTAGAAGAAGTTAACATCAAATGATGGCAGGAATTTGATATCCAGAATTGTAGATATATAGCATTTTGTAAAGATTGAACATATCCTTCAAAGAGAAAGTAACAAATGCAGGAGGCACAGTCCAAAGCCAGTTTTTATTTCTTTCACAATCCTCCCATTTCAGCGACAAAAATCATGGCTGTGAAAGCTCCATGTCAAGCATGTTGGTGAAGACTGCTTGGTAATAATGAGTAGGAGGAAGTGGTCAAAGAAGAGCAGAGGACATCTGATTCTGTCTGCCATATTACTGCACTTGTGCTGTCAAGTCATTATCTCCTTGGAGAGGAAAGTGAAATATCTTGTCTCAATGGGCAGCACAACTGATCGTAGCTTCAGTAATGTTACTGCTCTAATGAAGTCACCCAGATCAGAAGTTTCATGATAATACGAAGGAGAGAATGGGGACCGGTTGACCTAGCAAAGGATAACATGACTGCTCCTGTTGGCTTGTGCTTTGTGTAAATTGTCTATACTGTTTCAGTGACTGCACTTATTAATGGATGAGAGCGCTTTGGGGCACCAAAGATTTGATCAGTTCTCATAAATATAATTCTTTTTTACCCATTTATGAACTTGCAGTCATTATTGTTGCATAAAAAGGAATCAGAATTCAAGATGCTTAATTAAATGTAAATGTTAATCATATCTAGACAAACCTTACTTTTCATTAATCAGAGGACCAATGGGTGAAGACTTGTAATAATTTTAAGGGTTACTGTAGTCATCATCCATAAGATAGTCACTGTTATTGCACAATCTGCCAAAAAGATCACAAAAAATCCAGACAAAAGTGAAAAATACTTAACTGGGAAAAAAATGCATTTTAGGAGACCCACTTTTGTGAAAGTATCTGCTGAAGAAACATCAGAAACTCCATTAAATTCACTCTTCAGCTGCTCAGATGAAGACTCATGACACTTAATCATATTATTTGACACAATGCATTGCAGCTCCACAAGGATAAAATGCAAATTGTCTCATTCCACAAATTTCAAGTTGACTACGTATGAGAAGTTACACATTACAAACAAAAAAGTTGGATCTTCACTACAGAGCGATTGTTTTTAAATATCTTGTAAAATGGAACTTTACTTTCTTGTGCCTTCTGTTAAATATTTAAATCCTATGCTGATTTCCCTTGCATTTCACATTGATAATTTGAGGTATTAAGCGTAACTATTTGTGTATGCTACTTGCTTGAAGTTGATTTTACTGCTTTCATTTTCATCAAAGTTTTGCACTTGACTCCCATTGCTTGGGTTGTTGGATTTGGATTCATATGTTCGCCAAGAAAGGTTGTTTGGTATTCTATGTTTTGGTTTAGCTAGGAAAATGGGCAATTGAATGATGAATCTCATATCTTTCCTTGCCAGTATTAAGAGTCGTGTGTGCATGTTTTGGCTTCTTTGTGATTGCTGTTGGAATGTTTAGGTTTCAATTAGTAAATTAATAAGGGTGCTGGAGGATTCTGCAAGTCTAACAATTGGACCATTGTGACTGCTTTGGACACATTTGGTTGTGTGATTGTACGAGAAGGGTGGTAGTGAAATTAGCATTATGAAATGTGAGGAGGATAGCATAGAACTTAAAAAGGACACAGACAACTGGACAGACAAGCAGCAAACAACGTTCAATGCAGAGAAATGTGAAATAATTAATTTGGTAGGAAAAACATGGGACAAAAAAAATTACAATTTTAAACATGGTGCAGGAGTGGAGAGACCTGAGTGTTTATGTACATAAGTCATTGAAGAATGCAGAACAGGTAAAAAATTGGCTTATGAAGCTTACAGTATCCTAGGTTTAATCAATAGTGGCATACAGTGTAAGAGGAAGGGGTTGTGTCAAACTTGTCTAAAACATTGTATCAGCCTCAACTGAAGCTATTAATTTTGTTAGTCCCTAGTAACCAAAGCAACTCGTCTCCTCCGCATTAAGAATGAACGTGTAGCCATGTAATTATTTTCTCACTGTAATCTCCTAACATGAAGCAGAATAGGAGGAATAAAAGCTACTTCTCTCTTTCACCACTGATATTTAATAAGAAAAATAACATTTATGTTTGTAAGAAAATCAAAATTGCCATAAGCAAAGCTAATAATCAAAAAGTCCAACATTTTAAAGTACAGGGCAAAATTAGATGTTTGACTTGAAATAGATTGGAATATTTTTTCAAAGTATTCAGTTTTTTTAAACATATGTAACTGCTCTGCGCTATAATGCAAAAATAATGTTGCTCTGATCTATGCACATATACAGATGGCAGAACAGAGGGTTCATCTGTGCTCATAGTGATAACCGAAGATTATTTTCGTCCGCAGTTTCCACTGCTTCTACTTATCCATTCCCTACCAAGGACTATGATCATGAATAATGTATTCTAACATCGCATGAAAAATTCATAACACATCCTTCTACACCAATTTACTCTTCCTAGCAGAGAAATGAGCAGTTTGAACAGAGATAGAGGTTGGAATACATCTCTGTATAATGGCCTTTCCCTGTTGTAATACCAAATCAATAGGGCAAGATCCCAAGAAAGGTTTCAGGTGGCCAAGACAATCAAGCACAATTCAGGCAATTAATTACACTGGGAAACTTGGTTAAACTGCAATCCTGACTGAATACATTTCCAAACAGGTTATGATGACAGAGAATTGGATTAACATAAATGCTGATGAAAAGGTTAAGAAAAATATAATTGGGATTAGAATTGTTTGTATAAGAAGAGAGTGTATTACTGGTGGTTTTGAGCTCTCAGAAGGATTACTGCAAATAGCAAAATGGTACATGAACTAAATACATGGTACAAAAGGATCATTGAGTTATCAAGCCATGCCAAAACTTCTTAAATTTTGTTGTTTTGACGTAGTCACTAAACAGTCAATACTGTTGCTGTGGGAATTCACAGAATTTCCTAACTACTGTATCTTTAACAAGTTCACTAGATGTTCTACCAATCAGCTGAGTAATTCTTAATGTTGTTTAAAAAATAATTAATATCACTTGATTTCAAGTGCATTTAATGTGCAACCCGTAAAATAATGCATTTTAACCAAATAAACTTAAGATATAGCAAGTTTAAAAGCCATTGTCTAATGCACAATTTGCCAGCTGGAATTGCAATTAAATTGATTATAATAATTATATCTGATATTTGGGACAGCTGGTGGCCATTAAGCTACTTATTTACTATTCAGAACAATAATTTAGCAACCATGTTTTACCACTACATTGACTGTTATCTTAGCACAGTACAATGAGTAAGACATGGCCTTAACAAATAACTTAAAGTAGGCTTGGACACTGGTGTAGATTCTGTAATGCATAACAGTTTTGTCTCTATTATTATAATAGTAAGTCATACTATATTTCGCATTGAGCTATAATTACATGGTATAGCTCTCCTATTTTTAAATGATGTTTGTGCCAAGTTAGAGGCACAAATATATACAGCTCAAAAGAGGATTCTGCAACATTCTCAGGATCCTTATTTCAATCCAGTTTCCTTCGGGTTCTCCAGTTTCATCCCATAATCTAAAGATGTGCAGATTTGGTGGATTGTCTATGCTAAATTGCCCTGAGTGTCCAAAGATGTATAGGTTAGGTGAATTAGTCATAGTAAAAGCATGGTGTTACAAGGATAGTGTCGGGCTGTGTGGGGGGAGAGGGGAGGTGTGGGACGGGGGAGGGGGGGTGGCGATGAACCTGAATAAACTGTCTTTCAGACAGTCGGTGCTGACTCAATGGACTGAATGGCCTCCTTCAAGACTGTAGTGATTCTATAAGTATCATAATGAAGGTTTTAAATGACTCTGTCAAGCAGCTTGGAAGTCTATTTGTCTCATAAGGATACATGAAATCACATTTCTAGGCCATTGTTCCTCAATCATGATCTATTCAACTAAACATTTGACGAACCTACATGCTGAATTCAGCTACTTAATTTCAAAATCATAGCTTGAGGTTTTTTTTAAATACAATGCTCAATGCTAAATCAGATGAAACTATGATTCAGAAAGGCTTTGCTAAACAAAAATACTTTATAATTACATTATTTAGAATGTTAACATAATCATATGAATTTCCTTACATTATTGAGCTTTTATATGAACAAGGTGCCAAAGTGTGATGAACACCTAAACAGCTGTATTGTTGCAGATCCTAAAGTTCTATTACAGTTATGTCATGGTTACAACCAGCCTAAGCCATTGATGCTGACCCTTGTGTATCTTCCAAAGTCAGAGGAAGATTCCTCACTTGCAGTCAAATTATGGGTGCTTTCCAGGTAAATAAATGGATTACTTCTGTCAAAGCTCCTAAATGTAATCTATTTTATCTTGGCTGAAGGAGTGCTGGTGTCTCTCTTAGAAAGACGAAACAATGTCTCTTGTCCTATGATTTCTTTAGTGACCAGGACATTTTACAATGTAAATAAACTGCATCTTAAATCTTCAGAGAACTCAGTGACAATCCTGACCCAGTCTCAATGAACTGGGGGTCCCTCTGAGGGCCAGAAACTCTGAACATAAGGAATCCTGGTTTCATCCTCTTCTAACTTGCTGGTTATAAGGGGCAGCAATGGTTGGAAGCTTTATAAGAAATCACAATTCTTCAAGATTGTAACCTATCTTAATACAACATCAACAGCCTGGGAATTTTCATCTCTGCAGTCGAAATTCATTAAAAATTGAATCTTGGGTCAGTTTAATATTGAATTATTAAGTTTGATTTTAGGTTGAATTTGTCCATGTAGAAAACTGCTGCAAAGATTACTGTATGAAATAAAGAGAAGGGTAAAATTGTTCTTGCTGAATCCCTATGATGAGCTTTTTCTCATGTATTTGGCACATCTATATACTCTTCACTTTTGAATTGAAGGGATCTGACAAGACAAGTACAGGAATATGAATGCCAAATTGAAACACATGATTCACAAGTAATGCTTTGCTGAAACTATCTGGTGATCTTGACTTATTTAAGGATAATAATGCTGGTATCCACACGGACCATCCCAGTTTTAGACCAGATTTGATACAACAACCATCAGTCTACACGACAACCTTTTTACTCGAAACATTGCCCTGACTCACAACACACTTGTTCATTCAGAAGAAAGGATTTTTTATTATTGCCCTGATGCAGTGGTATTTAAAAATGGAAAGGGAAAGATTAAATATTAATAAAAACTTTAAATTTTCAAAGCTGCTAATTGCCTTTTAGTGATGACTATGTAGACCATTTAGCAGACAGTGAATGAAAAGAGTTTCATTTATTAAAGCACCATTCATGATCTTAGAATACCCCACTGTGTTCCACATGGAATAAAATACTTTTACAGCCAATAAATATTATAATACAAGGAAAGTCAAAAATGAATTTTCATGGAAAGCTGTGATCGCAATAAGATAAATGAGCAGTTTTTTGAAATTGGTGAGGATGAGGATTAAATGTTGACATGGATACATGGAAAATTCTTTCATGGAGGGGTGGGAATTTTGGGCTCATTCCACCAGCAGGATCTTCTGGTCCGGCCAAAGTTGACATGGCACATTTTCTGACAATAGGGCAGGTGAGCCAAGCAAAAGCCTGTGGACTTTTTGTGGAACCGAAAGATCCTGTCAGCAGCCAATGGCTCTTAGTCCACCACTGGAAAACTAACCAGAGGATAGGGCATCAGAAAATCCCAGCCTAGATGATTGGCATTCATCCTGGTTGCGATCTTGGTTGAGCATCTAATCAAAATGGCAACATGACAACCCAGCAATCCTTCTTTTCTGCATGGGCTTGCTAGCATAGACTATATACTCATCAAGAATACAGCTTGAAGCCATAACCTTCTGATTCAGGATCTTTAGTGCTGCAACTGAAATATAGATGATAACTGAGAATGAAACAAAGGAGAACATTTTAGGTCAGGACTTCCTGCTTCTGTTTTCATCAGGTTGGTTCAGCGATAGGAACAGAAAATGTCACGATAAGACCAAAATCTCATTTTACTTTGATGGGAAAGCTTGCCGCAATTAAGCCATAGCCCTGTATGTGACTGGCCCCCGTTTCTGCCATTCAATGTCAGGAATCTCATTTCCATTCATTTGCACCTCACTTCAATCTACTATGCAGGAATAATCCTCCTTCCGCTGTCAAAATGTCTGATTTCTGGTGAAATCCCATCCCTACCGTTGAAATAAAGACAAAATTTGAGAAAAAAAACACTTGTGGGAAAAGAAGGGGATAGCCATGCTGATAAAGACTTTTCCTGGGGAATTGCTTGCATATTAAACCTCTTAACCTGTAACTTTCTGAAGATTGAGTGATCAGGGTAGAAATATCAATGTTCAAGTTTGGATTACAATATTTTAAACTTGTTCAAAAATGAGTCAATTTTATGAAAAGCCCAGGAGCTGGATGTTGATTATTAATTTTATCTGCTTCCCACAGACCAATAATCTGTTCCATTAATTGCTATTCTGTAGCCAACTGAGCAAAACATTTCATCTTCATTATAACTGAACTCGAGGTGACAAAGATATACCAAGGATTGCAAAGGCAGGGGAGCTCACTGGGAGAGTCGGAGTGGGTGAGAGGACTGGGAGCACTTATGTACTGACAATTGGAAAAATTTCCTTTGTAACAAAGTAACAGGCACAGCAGTAAGCACTTCTGCCTCATAACGCCAGGGACCTATATTTGATTCCCGGCTCTGGTCACATTCTGTTTGGAGTTTGCACGTTCTCTCCATCTCTGCAAGGCTTTCCTCTGGGTGCTCTGGTTTCCTCCCACTGCCTGAAAGGCGTGCTGGTTAGGTGCACTGGCCATGCTAAATTCTTCCTCAGAGTACTCGAACAGGCATCAGCGTGTGGGAATTTTCATTGTAACTTCATTGCAGTGTTAATATAAGCCTACTTGTGACACTAATAAATATATTTGAAAAGGAAGAAAGGGAAACGCATGGAAAGCTAGGAGGATTGAGTTACTTAGTTTTGGACATAGCAATCATTTTAAGAATATACTTTTGTTAAGAAATCAACATCATGCACATCTGTTCTCCCTGCCCATTTGCCAAACTTTGGGACAACATCGTCTGCTCATGGAAACTGAGAAGAATGTCAGAAATTCTTGCCACAATGCAAGAGATGGAATTCCAACTTATAAGAATGCAAAACTGTGAAAGATGGGCTATCAAATTCAAAGCAGCTGCTAATACTTCCATTGGGGCAGGCGGTACAGATAGGGAGGAAATGTGGAAATAGGCAGGGAACCATCACAATTCAAAGGCCTTGCTGGATTTAATGGCTGGAATTTATATTAGTTTTCATCTTGTCCAGCAGCCAATTGTCAATAAGAGGAGGCCCCAGCTGAGTAGAGACCCAGACATGGATAGGCCCTGGCGAGCTGGCTTGGGGGTAAGGGGAGCAGGGGAAAGAGTATTGGTGGGAGTCTGTATCCAGTGAGAGAGAAAAATTGGGGCTATGAACACAGGTAAATTCAACTGCCAATCATACTGTGAGAAACTGATTTAAATATTACAACAAAATTTCCTGTTTCTCTACACGTGACACATGGACAACTACCATGTATATGCATAAAAAAGGAACAATCACCTGATTACTTTTAACTCAGTGAAGGAACAGTGGTATAGGAACTTAGGAAGGTATGTGGATTGGAGGGGAACTTGTATTGATGTTGTTCCCATGCTTCCTTGTTTCTCTTGGCAGTAGAGGTTGAGGGATTGGAAGATGCTGTTGAAAGAGCCTCAGTGAGTTGTTGAAGTACATCTTGTAGATGGCACACACACTGCTGCTACTATGTGCCGGTGGTGAAGGATGTGAATGCTTAAGATGGTGGATGGAGTGCCAAGCAAGCGAACTGTTTCATCTTGGATGGTGTTAAGCTTTTTGAGTTTTGGAACTGCGCTTATCCAAGCAAGAGGAGGGTGTTCCATCACACTTCAGATTTGTGCCTTGTGGATGATTGGACAGGATTTTGGGAATCAGAAGGCGAGTTTACATCTCCTGAGAAAGATGGAGGCCTCCAGTGACTGTAGACCCTGGAACAGCACATGCAGAAGTAGGTAGTGGAGCTTGATGTTCACTCTGTGGAGTATGGATCTTGGTGCTAGAAATCGTCGACTGCATGATGCACCATTGTATATTAATGGTCTGTGCTGGGGTGGGGAAGGATTTGACAGGAAGGAGAGAAATGACATAGAGAAGAAGGTGCAGAGGCCTAGAGCAGGGGAAAGGGTTGTTGAGAGTAGCTGGGAAAAGACAGAGATACTGTGGGGTTGTGGGATGGAGGATGTGTAGACAGAGAAGAATATGAGATGGGTGTCAGGTGTGAATGGGTATGGGGAGAAGGAGGAAAGGCATTCAGAGAGAGGAATCCATGGCATCAACTGATGAAGCTTACTGGGCATATTGATAGGAACTGATGGTGAGGATTAATGAGGGCAGTGGGAGCTGATATGATAGAATGGTCGAGTGTCCTATGATGATGGGTGAAGGAAAACTGAGTGCTATTGGGGAAGACATGGAAGTAAAACCAGAATCTGAGGGTTATCAGGATGAGGGGAATTTTCTATTGTCGGAGGAATAGGTTTCTTGGAAGGTAGAGCATATGGGCACTCGCCTACATGAAGGGTGATGGGAGAGGGTTGTCGGAAAACTGTGGGTTACACCAAGAGTGTCAAGAGCTCAAAAACTATGGATTGTAGTTAAAACTCATCAGACCAGATTAAAGTATAAGCCTAGTTAATTTGCAAGAGTATTAACAATCATAGTGCATCCGTACAACTACATGTGACATCATATCTTCTTAATCTTTCATTACCTACAACTTTGAGGTTCTTCTTTAACATCTGCAATAGGGCTGGGGCAGCCTGCCAACCACTTTGCCCTGTTCCCTTGGATGACATTGGTGGTCACCCTCTGGAGACCTGCGGTCTGGAGAACGCAAGCTTAGTTATCCTTCTGAGGCACAACTGTTGCCTCTGCAGTCACAGCAGATGAGACTGAAGGGATTTCAGGGAGGGGAATTCAGAAGCTTTGGACACCCTCAAAGAAGCCTGAGTGGAGATCCTAAGTGGGTGTCCAACGGCTGTTCCCCCTTCCTTAGAATGCCCAAGGACTTTTGCGTAACTCCGTGAGGAGAAGAGGGTACCTGGAGGGATGTCCACTCTCATCAGTTTTCTCTATGGCAACATCACAGCTTTCTTGCATCTGAAACCCTCTCAGGTGGGTCAAAAGTTCAAATATGGTTTGTAAATGCACGTAGGCATACTAAAAACAAACAAACCCCAATTTACCTTGAGCTGAAACCAAAACTTAACCCTTAATATAATTCACAACAGAGACAGTGATAACAACAAGATTTTGCTGAAATCAGTGGTTATAAAAACGAGGCTCATAACCATATTTGTACATTATTTTAATTACCGTGAATATGATAAGAGATTAGAGTCTGGGAAAAATGAAGTCAGCCATCTTATATATGCAGCAGCTCAATAATGAAGGGAATGTTAACACAGCAAGTATAATGGGAATGTCTGTGTATGTAATGAATCATCTCAAAACTCTCTGATCCAAACAAAGTCCTGTGCTCAAATGGATGTGTGAACAAGCTTAGCTATTTTCAAAGAGATGGTGCAGTTAATTACAGGGCAAGTTTTCTCTGAATTTATGGAAATGCATATACCTGTCATCAAAATAGATCACTGGCAATTGTGACCAAATGTCAGCCAACAGAACTGAGACATTAGAACTCAAATCAGATCCCATTACCTGAGGTCAAAGAGAGTTGGCCACATAATTTCAGGCTATATTATTGGAGGCACTCCTTGGTCTAGCATTGCAATATCACAATTACTTTGTCATTCTTCAATTCTTTCAATGCTACTATGACCATAAAAAGATGCACTATAGAACAAACTTTTCCTGATGTATCATAGATGGGCATAGCTCCTGCTGTGACTTACACCACAAGAAACTACAAAGGATCAGGAACGTAGCCCAGTCCATTACATAAACTAGCCTCCCAATCATTGACTCTGTCTGCACTTGCAGCTGCCTCAGAGAAACAGCCAGCATAAACAAGGACCTCACACACTTCAGACATATTCTACTCCACCTTCTTATGTCAAGAAAAAGGTACAAAAGTCTGAGGTCATGGACAAACAGGTGGCACAGTGGTTAGCATTGCTGTCTCACAGCTCCAGGGAACTGGGTTTGATCCCTGGCTGTCTTTGCAGAGTTTGCACAATCTCCCCATGTTTGCATGGGTTTCCTTCGGATGCTCTGGTTTCCTCTCACAGGCAGAAAGACATGCTGGTTAGGTGCATTGGCCTTGTTAAATTCTCCCTCAGTATACCCAAACAGGTGCCAGAGTCTGGCAACTAGGGGATTTTCACAGTAACTTCATTGCAATGTTAATGTAAACCTATTTCTGATTCAAAAATATACTGTAACTTACTCAAGACTTCCCTGCTGCCATCAGACTTTTGAATGGATCTGCCTCATATTAGGTTGATCTTTCTCTATACCTTAGCTATGACTGTAACACTACATTCTGCATTCTGTCTTTTCCTTATCTATGTATACTATGCTTTGTCTGTTCAGAGCACAGGAAACAATACTTTTCACTGTATGCTAATAAATGTGACAATAATAAATCAAATCAAATCAAAATCAAAAATGATGGAAAAGGGAACAGAATGAATCAGCACAGTTACTTATCCACAGGTGTCTTAAGGAGGTCCATAATACTGACGTGGCTGATTATTCATAGTGTATTCACAGAACACTGTCGATTGATTTTAAATTGGGCGTGTGGGTGATATCACCAGGCTGATATGATGCGCGCCATGCTATTGACTTTTGGTATCATTGGATCATTAGTCATGTTACCAGGGTTCAAACTTTCATCTCCAGAGATCCTACTTGGAAATAACAGCAGCAAAACAATAAATAAGATTGAAGTAATGAATTACGAGTATTACAGTACGCAAAGAGAATTTTCAAATACATAATTATCTCCAGGCTTTTTATGTTGCACTCAGACTCACTTTGAAAACAAAATACTGATTAAAAACAGAGAGGAAAAAATAAACGACGTGCAAGAAAGACAGCAATAATGCAAAATGGGCTGCCTGCTGGATTCATCTCCGTCAATGCATGGTAACTCTTTCTGAATTACTTTGTTCTGCAAAAAGAAGGTTTTTTTTGCTGTCATATGTATAGTTTCCTATTTCATTATTTTGTGACATGCGTGTTGTCACTTGTTTTGTGTGTGCTGCTGATTAGAGTACAGAGTACAAGAGAGAGGAACAAGTCAAAGATGAAAGGTAGCTGGAGGAAACACTGACTGTATGGTTATTGGTCTATGCAGAAGAAAAGAAGGAAAAGGAAAACTGCTGCAAGATAAAAATAACTGGCAGAAGAATCTGATGTCTGCACTACAGGAATAAGATAAATAAGATGATATGAGTCTTGATGTGGATGAAAAGTCTGTACAATTGTAAGCAAAATAAGAGAAAAGCAGAATGGTCAGATTTTCACAGCAGCAAGAGTGAGGGATGTAATTAAAGTCTTGGAAAAATAAAAATACTTGTGTGGAAGGTTGGACTGTGTACTTTAAATCACAGGTGAAATCTGCTTTCCTTCAAAACTTTAAAATGGATGTTAAGATGATGGGAGGGATTTTGACAGTCATGAAGTTGAGGGGGCTTGGGGCTCAAAGCTGGTCTGGTAGTAATATCTCAGCAGCACCATCTTACAAGCTAATCCAATGACTCAGTTGAGAAACAAACCAAGGGAGGGTTATCAAGAGTTGTAGGAGGAGTCATCTACTGCACTTGTGGTTTAAGTTGCTATATGATGAGCTAATCAGTTCTATGATATAATATTAATATCAAAGCAGGGTAAATCGCATGTTGTCTTTTGGAGGAGTCAAACGCCCAAAGAGATCAAGATAAATATAGAACACTTCCTTCTCTGAATTCTTTTTGGGCCAAGAGAAACAAATGTTTTGATTGTAGTTGCTTAAGCAGTTCTAGGGCCTCCTGAGGACCAGGCAGATTGTGTAAATGTCCATGACATTTTCTGACTTTGCAATCTCATGACTGGTATTGTAAACATGCTCAGCAGCGATCTGAAAAATGTAGATATGTTTGCTCAGCTAAAATTTTGATTTTGATTTGATTGATTATTGCCACATCTATTAGTATACAGTGAAAAGTAATGTTTTTGCATGCTATGCAGATAAAGCATACTGTTCAAAGAAAATGAAAAAAGGCAGTGCAGAATGTAGGGTTAGAGCCATAGCTCAGGTGTAGAGAACTTAATCCGAGATAGGTCCATTCAAATGACTGATGGCAGCAAGGGATAAACTGGTCTTGGTGTGGTTTGGTATGGGACCTCAGAACTTTTGTATCTTTTTCCTGATGGAAAAAAGTGGAACAGAGCACTTGTGGTTTAAGTTAAACCTCCGGGGTGCATGGGTTCCTTGATAATGTTGGCTGCTTTTCCAAGGTCGCAAAATATGTAGTAGAGTTAATGGATGGGAGACTGGTTTGTATGATGGACTGGGCTTTATTCACGGCCCTTTGTAGTTTCTTGTGGCCTTGGGTAGAGCAGGAGCCATATTAAGCTTTGATACAACTAGAAAGGATGCTTTCTATAGTACATCTGTAAAAGTTGGTGAGAATGAGAGTAACATGCCAAATCTTCTTTGTCCCCTAAGAAAGTAAAAATGTTGGTGGACTTTCTTAACTATAGCGTGGAGGACCAGGACAGGTTGTTGAGGATCTAAATGCCTAGAAATTTGAAGCTCTTGACCATTTCCACTTCAACTCCATTCATGTAGGGAGGACAATTTCTTCCACTATGCTTTCTGAATTCCATGACTACCTCCTTCATTTTACTGACATTGAGGGAAACATTATTGTTTCCAACTCACCAGATTCTCTGGTTAAAGATAGCTGTTGTGTTTCATGAGAATCCATCACCAATCTGGCTTTTTAGGTTTTTTCAAGGTTTACTGTGCCATTCCAAACCTTCGTAAACATAGAATATCAGCAGCAAACTCTTGATCAAGACAAACAAATGCTAATTTCTTCAGTGAAGTGATGTCATGAAGTAACAGTTTGAGTCATGCAACCGGATAACTAAAAATGATTTTAAAAGCAAAAAACTGATGTTCTGCCAAATTCTACTCAAAGGTGCTGGAGGAGTTGCTTGAAGAAATTACCTAATAGAAAGATGACCTAATGGAATATATAATGTTCCATTTAAAATAAAGTAACAGTTGTGTAGCTGACCTTCAAAAATGGAGCAAAGATAGCTCAGGGCACAAACCTTTGCCTAAATTTTCAAATAACAATTTGGCTACAGTGACCAATGAATGATGTTGAACAATATCTGTCTGATATTTCAGAAGCTGTAAAGTGAAATCCCCATTGCTCTTGGAAATGTTTTCTGTGGGTGACCCAAATGATAAAGCCATAGAGGATTTATGACTTTTCAATTCAAACATAACTTTCTAATTCTGTGTTACAGCTGAACGTACAGTTTGTTTTCAGGATGCATTGAAAATCTTCTAATTATTGGTGTCTTCAAATCAATGATTCCATGATGTTGATGCTCAACAGACCCTAGGACCACAGTCCCTAGCCTATCTATTACACTAAGTGATCTCCTTTAGACTGCTATGTGGGTCTGCATATTAATATTTAAAAGGGGATATTGATAATGCACAGCCTGTTGATTTGCTCGTGGAAAGTCCCAATTGCTGTGCAGCTCCATATCCATGCAGCTTGAAGGAAGCATAATCCCTGGGCTCTTCAACTGAGGGTAATCCTGGCTCCATATTTCATCTATGTGGGTGAGATGATGGGATAGTGGTAATATCTCTGGACTTACAGCTCAGCAGCCTGGGCTAATTCTCTGCAAGCTTAGGTTCATATCTCACTCTGGCAGATAATGGAATTGAAACTGGATTGGGCATTGAAAGCTGGATTGGTACCATGAAGTTATCATCGATTGTTGTAAAAACCTATCATTAAAATCCTTAAAGAAGAAAATCTGCCATCTTTACACGGTCTGAATACCAGGCAGCTGTGCAAAACTGATTAACTGGCCATCACATTTTCAAAAGGCAATAAGAGATTGGCAACAAATGTTGATCTCACCTATTTTATCTACATCCCAGGAAAGAATAAAGAACAGGAATTACTCTCTCCCACTCCCAAACTCTTATGCTCACTGGTGTTCTGTATTTCATGATATGGAGGTGCTGGCGTTGGACTGGGGTAAACACAGAAAGAAGTCTCACAACATCAGGTTAAAGTCCAACAGGTTTATTTGGTGGCAAAAGCCACTAACTTTTGGAGCGCTTGCTACGACTCACCTGATAAAGAAGTGTTGTGAAACGTCTTGCTCTGTATTTCATCCATTGACAATCCATCTGACCCAGTAGCTATTTCTTCTGTTGCTGAAAGTAGGCCAAACAAATAACTAATCTAAAATGACCATAACTCTCTACTATTGGAAATTTTAAAAAACTAATATTATTCTATGAGAAAGACACCAGTTGGTAAAGATGTACAGAAATTGCAGATCTGAATGTGTCTGGATGCTCATCTCAGAAGCTGACTTCTTACTCCATGTCAATCTTTATGACATGAAGACTTTGCTTTTGTTATGTTTTTACTCTTGAACAAGTAATTGTTAACTGTCAAGGAGAATAAAATCCTTCAAAAAGCACATTAAACTGATGTAAGATAATTTTCGACCTTTAGCTGAATTTCAATTATCATCTTGCTTCCAGCATTGCCATCACTCACAGCTTTGCCTGTCTGTTTGCCTATTGTATGTATGACCTCCTCTTCTGGCAGGCAAAGTTTTAAAGATGGTGGTAATTCCACATTGATTGTTTCAAGTGATAGTTTGATCATCTCCTTTGGTAGAAGGTAATGCAATGTTAAAGACACTTGCATTAAGCTATGAACAAGATAACAAATGCGAGCTAGTGCAAAACATTATTGAACCATAGAATGTTACAGCACGAGATATCATTTGGCCCTTTCCATTTGTACTGGTTCTTTGAAAGAACCATCAAATTCATCTCATTGCCCTGCTCTTTGCCTATTACCCTGTAAATACATTCTCTTCACATATTTATTCTATACCCACTGAAAGACACCGTTAAATCTGCTTCCAACATTTTTTCAGACACTGCTTTCTATGTCATAACAACTGACAACATTTTATTTGGCAAAAGGCGATTAACAATTAACTTATTGTTGCGTGTAAAGACACTTCCTAAACTTTACAAATTTTTCAGCATGGCAAGCTATCATCCTGAGACTCAGCTGGGAAGGCACCCCCACCAACTCTACCATCCAGCTGCCATTTTACACTCAATTGAGATTAATTGGCAGTAGATGGGACTTCCATCCAAACTTGGAAAGAACTCCCTCTTTATAGAGCTATCAGTCCATCTATTGATTGACAGTCTCCATCTTCTCCAGGCACAGCACTGCAGTGGCTGGAAGAGGTACTGCAGCACCATGCCTGAGCCTACGTCCTGGAACTGTACTTCAAGGGAATACCAAGTGTTGTAGGAGAGTTGTGTAGGGGATGCCCTGGGAAGTTGAGAGAGGGCTGATCTTAATTCCGGGATGGGTGGGGTTGGCTGAGGTGGGCAGGAAGGGCCATAATTCCCAGGTTCCTGTGGGGAGAGTGCCTCATCCAGTATGAAGGCAATCTTCCAACTGAGGAGCCCCTCTTTCCCATTGGAGATAACCTTCCCAGTTTCCCATGGTCATCGGGTATCAGTAAGTCTAAAGATTGAGGCAAGACAGGAAAAGGCTTAACTAACTATTAAGGCCCTTGATAGGGGAATGGATGGGCTTTCTATCTGAGGCCCTGCCCCTCTCTGTAAAATCATGCCTGGACAAGAAGCCAGAAGGGATCCCATCCGTACAGTATGATCAACCTCTGCCTCATAACATACCACAATGGGTGGTTAGCACCAAGTTTTTGCCAAAGTGTGTTGTTGAGTTTATGATTGGCAGCAGAATAGAAGAGAAATACTATGGATATTTTTTTGGGGGGATTAGTTGAACTCAACCCTTAGCTGTTGTTAGCTGAAAGTAGACTAAACAAATAACCAATCTAAAATGACCATTATTCTCTCCCACTGGAAATTTTTAAAAAAACTAATATTATTTCATTCAAACAAATTGAAATTTTCTTTGCCAACTTTAGATATTGAAAAGAAGGAAGCAAGATCCAAAGCAAACTAATATTAAATGCTTAGCATAGGTTTTCAGAGCCTTAGTAATCAATATGAAAATGATTTCTGAGAAATAGAAGGAGTATAACTGGTGGGACAATGGCATAAAAGAGCACCACAATGACACAACAGTTAGCACTGCTGCCCCACAGAGCCAGAGACGAGGATTCAGCTCCGACCTTGCCTAACTATCTGAGTGGAGTTTGCACATTCTCCCCATGTCTGCATGGGTTTTCTTTAGGTGCTCCAGTTTTCTCCCAGATGTGAAGGTTAGATTGATTGGCCATACTAAGTTGCCCCTTAGCGTCAGGGGGATTAGCAGAGTAAATACGTAGTGTTATGGGAATAAGGCTGCGTGGGATTGTTGTGAGTACAGGCTCAATGGGCTGAATGGCCTTCCTCTGCATTGTAGAAATTCTATGATTCTATATGAGGACAGCAGTCTGGAATATTGTAAGATAAGCAAAAATATGTTGAATAATGTTGAATCAAAATTACATTTGTATAAGTTTATCCACAATAAACCAATGCTGGTCGATTTGGGGACCATTCCTTAAATAACAGTTTAGCTTTTCACCCATGCAGTATTATTGAAGATTAAGGCTTTGAAAAGTAACTTAAGCTCACAGATATATCTAACTGTAGTTACTCATAACAGCAGCCAGAAGCATGTCTTTTCCTCACATACATATGATTCCAGTTATCAATTTTAACTGATAAAGATAAAACTGAAGTGCTAACAGCTGTGTGTTTTTTGTGAAATGTCTCAAAAATAATAACTACTTACGAAGAAAGAAAATGGTTGCAAATCATAGAATTTATCAGACCTAACCATTAATTTCAAAAACAGATACACATCATTATAAAGTTTAATTTGACCTTCTAGCATATTTGCAGAAACAGAATAATATTGTTTGGCAATATTACAAGGCCCAATTTCTATTTACATTGAGTGAATTAGAGAAATTACACATAATTTTTAAAGATTATCTCAGCTGAATTGTTTCATTGTGAGAGAAGCAGATGTGCTATACCTTTTGGACTATAAGTTTTTAATTTATTTATTGTCACAAGTAGACTTACATTAACGTTGCAATGAATTTACTGTGAAAATCCCCTAGTTGCCACATTCTGGTGCCTTTTTGGGTACAGTAAGGGAGAATTTAGTTTGGCCAACGCATCTAAGAAGCACACTTTTCAGACTGTGAGAGAAAACGTGAGCACAT
Source organism: Sphyrna mokarran (assembly GCA_024679065.1). NCBI lineage: Eukaryota > Metazoa > Chordata > Chondrichthyes > Carcharhiniformes > Carcharhinidae > Sphyrna > Sphyrna mokarran. The sequence goes on from JAGIQG010000015.1 coordinate 44,487,632, forward strand.
GGAGGAAACCCATACAGACACAGAGAGAACCTATAGAGTGCTGTGAGGCAGTAATGCTAACCACTGTGCCTCTGCGCCATCCAGAGTTATTTGCAATCAGGAGAGAGTCATAGGTCTTGAAAATGGACACCATGGCACAAATGGTGTCAGTGCTATGGAAGCCAAAAAGGAAATAAATGTTGGACACTGTACTACCAGACACTGCTGATAGAGCCTGGGTGATACCCCATACTGGGAGAAGACAAGTGCAATCTGTCATATGTGACAAGAGGGCTGATAGTGGCATCCAGCTGATGTATTGTAAGCCTTCATAACTGGAACTGTGCAGATCTAGTGTCTATATGTGCTAACAACTCTAAACTGAACAGTAATGCAAGGGACCCCTAGCTCCTACTGGACCTAATAGGGATAGGCATCTAACTTGCAGATGATCTACTTTTGACTTGCTTCCGGGTAAAAGCACACTGGCTTATTTTTTGGAGATGTTGCAGTGAATTTGTGCATGGAGTTCATGAATTTGCTCACCTGACAATGCCAAATTTTCAAGAAATCTGGGAGTTGTCTTTGCGTTGCTTCTGGGTCTGCAACATGATCAACTGAAGGAGCAAAGGCTGCAAAAAGGAAAAAAAAAACATTGCAAAGACAAAGAAGGAGGAATATTGGGTAGGTGAATGTCCACTACCCTGGCAGCAGCCAAGGTGTTATTCTAAGATGGTCTGACACTCCTGCTGTCCTTAGGCTTCAAAGAAGAAGCAGAAACTTACTGCTAAGTAGTAAATATGACATTAGTGAACCTTAAAAAAATGTGTTTTTTTTAAATAATGACCTTTGCAGCTCCTACAGTCAGTATTTCTCAGCTCACAACCTTAGCAGATATCATTATGGCATTGGTTTGACTGGAGATGTGCTGCTTAAACAGGGCTTTGTTTATTTTTAACTGGGATGCTTATGACTGTATTGTTAGGGGAAAAAACAACTGGTTAACAAGTCAGGTGACAGGAGCTTTCTTATTTTTCAGTTTGGAGCTACAGTTTGAGCTTTAGTTTTAGAAAGGACATCAATCTGAAAAGAAGTCTCTCTCTTTCTGGTATTGGAAATTCCGCCGGTCAACTGAAAGCAAGGTCTTGCCTTTCTGAAGAGGGAAATCGGCTTGCCTAGAGTCCCTAGTGTTTTAGGAAACTGTTCTGAATTCAAACTGTTCTAGTTTATCCAGGGAACTGCAGACTTCATCTAAAGGACTCAAGTTCAGTATCATCTGAACATTAGTCTTTGCTGTGTTAAACCTGTGAAAGTGGTCTTTTGTCTGCAGGACTGGTCTGGTTGGAAAATATTAGATATACTTGTTAAAGTTTATACATTATACTGGTTGTTTTCTTTCTTATCTGTAATTGATAAGAGTTCTTGCTAATTTTCTTTTGATGCACTTTAACTATATTCTTAAATAAACTTCGTTTGATAAAAGCTCCCTAATTGGATCATTTGAAGCATAGTGAACATATTACGCTTATCCTAGCCAAATTCAAAAAGCAAATATTATGATCCAGGCAGGCTCCATATAACAAAGAACAAAGAACAAAACAGCAAGGGAAACAGGCCCTTCGGCCCAAAGAGCCTGCGCTGCCACCCCGATGTTCCCACCTCTACCCATGATCCCTGTCTATCTTTATAGATCTATGGATTAAAAACCAAATTTGAGACAATTTAGGGAGAATTTGTTTTGCCAATTAGCCTAAGAGCGCATCTTTGGGATGTAGGAGGAAACCGGAGCACCCGGAGAAAACCCACGCAAGCACGGGGAGAATGCGCAAACTCCCACAGACACATGCCCAAATCCATGTATCTGCACAGCACAGCGATAGTCACTGAGCTGTTGTGTTGCCCATCAAATGGTCCAGGTCAAGCGTACACTAATGACGTGAAGCACTAGGATACTCTCAAAAAATCCAAGAGCAGCCCTCTCATGACCCATCGCGTGTATGCCCCTTGTTAGACAACAAGGTGGACCAAAGCACCTGTAGGATAAAAACAAATACATCAATATCATCATCTATTTACACACTTCCCAGGGACTCCCAAGGCTCATGATCCCTATTTTAAATCAGTTTTCTATCCCCTCCATTCCCATTCTGTTCATGTGCCCATCTAAGTATTTCTTAAATAACTCCAGAGTACCTGCCTCCACCACTTTACTTGGCAGCGCATTCCATACCCCCACCATCTTCTGTGTGAAAAAACTCCCTCTAGCATCCAAATTATACCTTACCCCCCTCACCCTAAGCCCGTGACCCCTTGTGCTATTTGAGTCCATCCTAGGAAAAAACTTAACCCTGTTTACTCTATCTATCCCCTTCAAAATCTTGTACACCTCTATCAGATCTCCTCTAAGTCTATGTCTTTCTAAGGAAAACAGTCTCAATTTGCCTAATCTCTCCTCGTAACTCAGACCTTCCATACCAGGCAGCATCCTGGTAAACCTCCTCTGCACTCTCTCCAGAGTCTCCACGTCCTTCCCGTAGTAAGGTGACCAGAACTGGACGCAGTATTCCAAATGAGGTCTAACCAACGTTTTATACAACTGCAACATTAGAGGCCAGCTCTTGTACTCTATACCCCTTCCTATAAAGGCTAACATACTATATGCTTTCTTCACAACCTTCTCCACTTGCTCTGCCGCCTTCAGAGACTTGTTCACCTGCACCCCCAGGTCCCTCTGCGTTTCTATACTCCTAATAGGTCTATCCTTTATCATATACCTCCCCCCTACATTCTTTCTCCCAAAATGCATCACCTCACATTTATCAGGATTAAATTCCATCTGCCATCTGTCTGCCCAAGCTACCAGCCTATCTATGTCCTGCTGCATCGCCTGACAATGCTCCTCACTATTCGCAAGTCCAGCCATCTTTGTATCGTCTGCAAACTTGCTGATCACTCCACTTACTCCCTCTTCCAAGTCATTTATATATACTACAAATAGAAGAGGTCCCAGTACCGAGCCCTGCAGCACACCACTAGTGACCGACCTCCAGCTAGAAAAACACCCTTCCACTATTACTCTCTCTCTCCTATCACGAAGCCAGTTACTTATCCATTTAGCTACCTGTCCTTGTATCCCATGAGCCTACACTTTGGAGTTTCTGACCTAAACCATAACACAAAGGATACCCTGTCTACACCTGGCTGGCTACATTCCCATCTTACCCCATCTCCCTTTCCACTTGTCCATTCAAAGATAACAAAGGTATATAATGAAAAACACAGAGAAAATCCACTAAATATAAAATATGTAAATGCCTGAACTAATTGGAAGTATCAATTATTAAACTAGAAAGAGTGGAGAGAGGATTTATTAAGATGCTACTGGGACTTGATGGTTTGAATTATAAGGAGAGGATGAATACATTGGGACTTTTCTCTCTGGAGTGTTGGAGGCTGAGAGATGATCTTATAGATGTCTACGAAATAATGAGGGGCATAGATCAGCTAGATAATCAATATCTTTTCCTAAAAATAAAAGATTGTAAAACTAGAAGGCATAGGTTTAAGGTGAGAGGGGAAAGATACAAAAGGGTTCAGAGAGGTAAATGTTTCACACAGAAGGTGTTGAGTGTTGGAACAAGCTTCAGATACAATTTTGTCTTTTAAAAAGCATTTAGACAGTTACATGGGTAAGATGGGTACAGAGAGATGTAGGCCAAATGTGGGCAATTGGGACTAACAGGTGCTAAAAAAGGGATAGCGTGGAGAAGTTGGGCTGAAGGGCCAGTTTCCATTCTATTAATATCTATGACTCTATGAGATCTCTTATACTTGGTGTTGTGTGACTCCAAGGTCATGGTGGTCTGCTATGCCCTCCACAACATTACCATAATAAGGTACAATCATTACCACCATGTCACCATAGGAGAATACATACAGGAATCCTTGGGTTTTCTGAAAATGTAAGCTTCGGCACCACTTCCCTTAGAGGAACATCCCTGCATCAAGTTGGTCGCACCCTTCCCCACCTTACCATCCATGTGGTACACTTCATCACTCCATGCCTTTGGCCATCATCCTGAAAGAAAAACCATCACCAATAATATTTCCAAAAATGCTGTATCTAAAAAGGCACAATTAATATATGAACAAACATGAACTTTCCATCTTGTGGAATCCCTTCATATTTGTCTTCTGTGTGTCTTGCTTGTCCTGGTATGTCCACATAGGGCTACTACAGGAGCTGCAGCAAAGCTTGAGAGTGTTATGGGTCTGTCCCATCACAACAGTATCAAAAAGTTAACCAGGCTTGATAGGATGTGATTTGCCCAGCAACAGATAAAACTCTGCATAGCAACAGTAGTAGACAGCATTCAAAAGGCATGATAATATGTGACTTTCCCAGTAACGGGATTAAAAGGCATCTAGACAGAACAAAGTGTAAATCACCCTGTTAGTAGGAAACAGTTTATTTGGTAGCTGAGAGATCGGTGTTAATTTCTCAAGTGAATGAATTTGAGAGATGCAGACAGCCAAATACACAGAATGAAAAAATTAAGAAGGAAAGATGATAGAATTGCTAGCACCCTAAAAAGCAAATAAGCCAATTTTTATCTAAAAGTTCAGAGGCTAATCCACAACTCAGCAGGAAGCTGGGCCCCCATCTAGATCCAAGACAGTGCAGAACTTCATAAAGGTAGTTTAGAAAGCTTTGCTTGACCAGGAAAAGATGTTTCCATGAATTGATCATCAGCCTTGTATTATGTGGTAACTATAAGCTGGATTTGATTTATCAGTTTATTTAGTTTGGATGTTGTTTGAGAAATAGGAAATGTTAAGAAGTTCAGGGATTGTAGATATATTTTGGAACAAGGGGTAATTTCTACATAAATTGTGTGTGTGTGTGTGTGTGTGTGTGTGTGTGTTTAATAATGCATGAAATTAATTGTCTTATAGTGTTAGAATACTATTGGGAAACCAAGGATGAACAGACAAATCCATTATTTGCTGAAGTCCAGGTCTAAGGCATTCAAGTCAGGCGACACCAACCAATACAAGGAAGCCAGATACAATTTAAAGAGACCCATCAAAGATTCCAAAAGGCACCATTGTACCAAGGCTAGTCACACGGTTCCCACCAACTATGGCAAGGCCTGCAAGACATAACAGGCTACAAGGTAAAGGCATGTAAAATCGCTGGCTCAATGCACCCATCTCTAATGAGTTCAATGCATTCTATACCCGTTCTGAGCAAGAGGTCAATCAGACCATGCCCTTCACCCTGGAAACTCTGGATGAACCTGTATCTGGGATCAGCATTGCAGATGCCAGAGCAGCTTTCTCGAAGATCAACCCATGAAGAGCAACTAGCCAGGATAGGGTACCCGGACAAGCACTCAGATCCTGTGCAGATCAGCTGGTGGGGGTTTTCATAGGCATCTTCAATCTTTCTTTGCAACAATCTCAGGTCCCTATTAGCTTCAAGAAAATGACCATCATCACAGTACCTAAGAAAAACCAAGCAGCGTGCCTTAATGACTATTGGCCAGTGGCTCTGACATCCATCATTATGAATTGCTTTGAAAGGCTAGTCAAGATATGAATTAATTCCAGCCTCTCAGACTATGTGGATCCAATACAGTTTACTGACTGCCACAATAGGTCCACAGCAGAAATCATTTCCCTGGCTCTGCGCTCAACCCTGGAATACCTAGATAACAAGGATACCTATGTCTGGCTCCTATATTTGACTACCTTTTATTATTTTTCACTGCTGGACTGCAGTGAGAGGCCTACACGCCTCATTCAGACCCACAGTCCATGATAACAGCAGATTCAGCATGCCCGGCAACAAGCATGAACCTAATGAAGTCAGTTTCACTATAGTGGTGAGACATTGGGTGGCTTCCACCTGTGCAGCAGTTACAACTGAAGCATCAGCCATCAGATAATGCATGACAGGTTTGTCCACGGCTACTGACATGAATTTGTACGGCAATTCCCTGTTGGAAAGGATGGGGCACAAATGGACAATGCCTTGATCCATGTTGCAACTGGACTGATCCATGGATCCTGATTGAGAAAAGATGCTGTCTGGCAGACTTTATGTATGCCCTGATCAGCATCCTCCTCTATGGCATTTTAAAGTTCTCATCTGAATCCCCTACAGCAGAACCTATCTTAACTTTGTGCTCATATGTGTGGGCTTGTTTAAAGTTCTTTTTCCTTGACTTGTTTCCATCCATGTCTAGTGACTGACCATGTGCTGATCCTGACTCAATACTATCGTCTAAAGTTTGCACAGTGCTGTTACCTTAAGCTGATGGCTGTAAATATAAGATTAAATGATGGTACTTCTTCATCTGTGATGTGGTGCTGCTCTTCTTCTCGTCCTGAAACTAGCCAGATGGCAGTCTTTTGGAATTTGGAAGCAGAATATCAGAAGGGGAGGTTAAAGGCAAGATGAAAATCAATGTGCCCATAGTGACACCATCTGCCACTCTCATTTCATTGCCATATCAGATGAGGGTGAACTGGGAGATGAGAAGCGACTAAGAATGTTACATACCATCAACCTCAGTGTTGTTGTTGCAAAAATCCTGTCACTGTCGGTCCCATAATACAGACCCACCCATTATCGCTGTTGTGTTCATTACAACCATTCCTGCCTGGTTATGCTCTGCTTCTTTGTATTTTGTCATACTTTGTGTAGCAGGGAAGAATTTCAGTGATTGTATTTCACTGTGCTTGGGTGATGTACCTACCATGAATAACTGTAGTCAAAGATGATTGAGGCCGCTATTAACGGCCTATTGATCAATGCTTTGTCCCTTTAATACAATTATTGCCACTCTCTTTCCCTTTCATTTTATGACATATTTGTAATTTAATCTCCGCACTCTCGAACCTCTCGCTGACTTTTTCCTTTGCTCTACCTGACTCTCCCCACTTTTCAACAATATAAATCCCACAGCATTTTTGCCTCTCTTCAGCTCCAAAGCTGAAAAGTCATGGTGGGCTCAAAGCATTGGAGACTATTTTCCCAGCCTGTCACACTAATTTTGTAGCACAGTAGGCTGGAAGAATTATGTGGCTGGGCATGTGCAGGACTCACGCAAGCATTCCCGCCGTGAACGCATCTCTCAGCGTGGGATTTCCTGTGCCATCAGATCTGGGTGGAAACAGGCAGGAAGACAGGTAAGTTATTTAAATCTTTATTTAAATGTAATTTAAATGTAATTAGTGGGATTGGGACTGAATTCTCCAGGCCTGTGAGCCTAGCCCACCCTGTCAAAGTATTTCACTCCGGCAGGATTTATAGTAGGCCCTCATTTTTGGGGAACTATTGGGATGACCAAGCTGGAGTGAAGGGGGGGAGGGGTGGTATTAGGGACTCCCCAGAGGATCAGGCAATGGGGGAGAGGGGGGTTGTGCCACTTGGACAAGGGCACTCTGACAGTGCTAGTCTGTGCTCCCAGCAATGCCCAAAGTGCCCATTGTCACTCTGCTATTGGAATTGGTTGGTATAGGTGGGAGGACACTGATTGGGAGGGGGAGGGGGAGGGGGGGGAGGGGGAGGGGGGGGGCCTCTGAAGGAGTATCTGCTGGTGGAGGGGTTGGCTGTGGGGGGGGAAGGGGAGGAGGGGGGTGAACTACCTGCCAAAGGAGGGGTGGTGGTCAGCCAAGATGGTCTGCCTCAGGGGAGCGGGCGTTGGGGGCGGGCAAAGTGTGCATTGTGGGGGGCATCATTGCTGGTGAGGGGTTGAACTGGAGATCAAGACAACTTGGGCTTATGTCTACCAGCTGGGATGCCCTGGAGGGCAGATTGTTGGGGCTGGGCCCAGGAATGTTCGGGGATGGGAGGGCACATAATCAGGCCATGGGGGGAAGGAGGAGTTTGGGGGTGGGAGCACTGGCCAGCAATTGAGTTGACCGGCAAAGAAAGAGGCTGACAATTCAGGGCCACTGCACATGTGCAGAAACCCACTGGTTTCAGCCTCTCAGGCGGGTATAAGCCCCTGCCCCCTGAAATCTAAGGATATTCATGCTGGTGGCATCTGCATTGTACAGAGTGTGGGAGATTCTGGTGTGAATGCCTACTGAAAAACAACCAACATGAATTACTCCCGTTTTCCTGTGAATTCAACACTTAGAATTTTTTGGGGAGAATTTTGTTCAACTAAACCTGCTGAGTTGATCAGCATTTTCTGTTTTTATTTCAGATCTCCAACACCCACAGTAGTTTACTTCTATTGGATTCTTTGAATTTTGGACCTGATAGCAAGGGGCAGCAGACAGATGAATGATGAAGGTACATTCAGAAGTATGAGATGTTGGTGGCATAATGGATAGGGGGATATCCTTAGAAGCTGCACTCACTGCCCTTGACCACCTGCATGAGATTATTGAACACTTTCAGGTGTTGCTGCCAGGTTCTCAGTGACAGACATCTGTGCATTGACCTCTCTGGCTCACATTCCTTTCGGTGGGCATTCCTTGATGGTAGAAACATGGTTCCTTGCCTATCAACACCCATGATAAAGGTCTCCAGCACGCTGACAACAAACCAGAATGTCCTTTCTTTGCCCTGGTGCTAGATTTTATTTTTGTTACCTATTGCAACGCTGGCAGTCAGCAGCAGCTTTCTTTCTGTCAATGCACCTCCAATTAACAGAAGCAATTTATTATGTATCAGTGTGAAGAGATGTCTTCTATCCTTGTAACACCTCATAAATGATGATTCGAAGTTATTCTTTAATGTCACCCAATTATGTTAGACTAAAATACGACTAAAATTACACTTTTTCCACCAAACCATTTACATTAGTGCAGTAAAACATAATTAGATCGAAATCATAGAATTCCTACAGTGCAGAAAGGAGGCCATTCAGCCCAACAAGTCTACACTGATCACAATTCCATCCAGGCTCTATTCCCTACAAATTGTATCTGCAAATTCCCCTGACACTCGGTCAATCAAGCTATCCTGCACACCTTTGACTGGAACACCCAGAAGAAATCCGCGCAGACACAGGGAGAATGTGCAAATTTCACAACAACAGAAGGGGTCAGAATTGAAACTGAGTCTCTGGTGCTGGAGGCAGCAATGCTAACCACTGTGCCACTGTGCCGCCCTCTCATAATACATCAGTAAAAATGCATCAAAATTATACAGATGCTAAAATTGACAAGTATGCTGCTTGTTATACCATTGAAATATGACCAACCTCAGGCAGATCTTTATTTCTAAACTGGTAAGAATAGTAATAATTTTGGTTCAGAGGTAGAATGAGGGAGAGGTAAAAATAGACTGATTCAGGTGTGCTCAGTACTTATCAACAACTCCATTGTGCTAGCAGGCAAAAGCAATTTTCACCATTATGGAAGATGAAAAGCTGAGTGCATTTTGCCATTTCCAATCCTGCAATTTAACCCATCCAAGGATAAGTCGTAACACAAAGCTACTGAAGATATAGGCACATTATGTAATTTAATCTGAATTTGTAACTGTACAAAACATTAACACAAATTTAGTGAGGCTCATTGATCTTGAAAGAATTGTGATCTTTCAATTTCCCTGTTTGCTCTCCCCTTGTGCGATTTATAAAGCTACTGAAATTAGAATCATGGGGGAGGAAATTTTAATGTGGGTGAGTGCATGCATTTGGGTAGGTGCAAGGGAAGAAATCCAGAAGAACTGCAAGCCGAGAAGTGGGCCCCAACATGCCAAACAAGTGCAGCACATTAGACTGTGTGTGTGTGTTTGTGTCGCTCCCTTGGGAGAGCGATGTTGTCAATACAATGTCATGAAGATCAGCCATGATCTCATTGGATGGAGGACTAGGCTCCAAGAAACTAAATGGCTGACTCTGACTCCTACAGCAATCACTCAGCTGCTAAGACATTGATGTGGGATTTTCAGTTTAACTTTGGATCCAAAGGTTTACCAGGCTTCCTGAAACTTACCAATGAAAGAATGTAAGAAGACAGTCCAACAGAAGGAATTAAAGCCTTGGCAGGGAAACAGGTCAATAAGTCCCCTCTATTCACAGCTGTGCTCTTATCTGCTGGGGTGAAAGGATTTGTTCACAATACCTCTACTGAGAAACTTTGGAGTTGGCACTGACACTTTGGCATTTTGGAGCTCTGCTCCACAATAACAGTTAGAAAGGCACTTGCACTGTTACTTTGGGACTCAAGATTATCAACACCAGCAGTGTTTGGCCCAGTGATGGCATGCAGCAGAGTCTGTACCAATGATGGGGTGAGCAGCACAGTCAGAGCAGAATGCTTTGTACCAGTGATGGGGGAGCAAGAGGGTCTATACCAATGATGAGGGAGCAAAAGGGTTTGTATCAGTGATGGGGGAGCAATAGGGTCTGTGCCAGTGATAGGGGAGCAGAAGAGTTTGTACCAGTGATGGGGGAGCAATAGGGTCTGTGCCAGTGATAGGGGAGCAGAAGAGTTTGTACCAGTGATGGGGGAGCAATAGGGTCCGTACTTGTGATGGGGAGCAGCAGTGCCTGTACCAGTGATGGGGTGCAGCAGGGTCTGTATCAGTGATGAGGGGAGCAGCAGGGTCCGTACTTGTGATGGGGGAGCAGCAGTGTCTGTACCAGTGATGGGGAGCAGCAGGATCTGTACCAGTGATGGAGAGCAGCAGGGTCTTTGCCAGTGATGAGGGACCAAGGTCTGTGACTGTGATGGGGAGCAGCAGGCTATGTGTCAGTGATGGGGAGCAGCAGGATCTGAACCAGTGATGGGGAGCAGCAGGATCTGTGTCAGTGATGGGAGCAGCAGAATCTGTGTCAGTGATGAGGAGCAGCAGGGTCTGTACCAGAGATGGGGAGCAGCAGGGTCTGTGTCAGTAATGGGGGAACATCAGGGTCTGTATCAGTGATACGCCACAGTGTATTATAGTACAATTAAGGGGATATAGCTACAGAGATTTTCCACCTTCTCTTGTAGCAAGGAATAGCAATCAGCCCTAGGTAAACCATAGATATCCACCACAAGGGAGGTGCTACAACTGTGGCTATGCTAGAGGATGTAGAGCACCCTGTCAGCAGGCATAGGTACAGGCAGTAAGTATCTCTGATCGTGCCGCTGGAGATACCTGCAAGAAAAGCCACAGTATCCTAATGGGAGGGATTGAAGTTCTCTCCAGCCCGTATCCCCAACACAAGACCACGGGCATGACATGGCCGGGTCTCACCAAAATGGGTGTGGTGCCAAGTGGGATAGTGTGAGTTAGGAAGAAACCCTGTTGAGTTCTTATGGACACAGGGGGCTCCTGCACTGTGCTAAACACTCCAGAGACATCAACACAACCTAACACACTAGAAAGGAAATAATTTTAAATGGATTTGTAGGACACTTACAGGAAGGAACCAAAATTGACATATTAAAATTCAGTATAGGGAACCTAGTATGTCACCACCCAGTTATATTGGTAAACCACGTGAAAGAAGAACCCATTCTAGATGCGGACCTTACGCAAAGGTGCAACCTGTCTTTTGACCCTCCTGTGACTGGCAGACAGGTGGAACCCTGACAGTGGTCTCCACGGGAAAATACATGGGCCCAATTTGCACAATAGGGGAGCTGTGGATAAAGCTCACCGAAATATCCAATGAGTTGACAGCACAGGAAATCCTTGCAATGTATGCAAAGGCATCTGTAAGTCATAAGGATGACTGTGGACAGTGTACAGGGGAACTAATGATAGCAGTCCCTGACCCAAAATCCTAGATGCAGTACTTGCTGCAACAAGGAGTCTTGTAGCTTTGATTAACAGTTATCCAATTTGGCTGTTCAGGAAATTGAACAGCTCTTGGATGCTGACAATTGACTTCTGGGAGCTGAACAAGACAACCCCAATCACAGCATCACTGTAGTGACCAGCCCTGAGACCACGATGAGTCAGTCCACACAAGCTTCAGTGTCCAAAAAAGAAAATTCAGGGAAATCTCAGCAGGTCTGGCAGCATTTGTAAGGAGAAAAAATAGCTGACTTTTTGAGTCCAAATGACCCTTTATCAAAGGCAAAAGACATTAAAAGTGAGAGCTTTTTCTACTGCAGGGTAAGAAAATGAAAGATGAGTCATAGCCAAAAAAATCAAAGGAGAAGTATTTCACTGCACTGAATACCAGCAACAGATTTTAGTCAATCCTTCCAAACAAACAGTGCTGGCAAAAATTCACCTTTGCATTCCAGGGCCAGCAATACACAAGGATCTGCATATCCCAGGATTTCTTCAATTTCCCATCAATCTCCACCAAAGATTAGCTAAAGGGCTGGAAGAGTTCTCAAGACTCCAATGTCTGATCCAATACATGGATGATTCCTCCTACAGATCAAGATTAGAGAGAAATCACTTTGCATTATTGAATAAGCTGCAAAACTTCCTCACTACATTAGGATTAAACCCCATTGAAAATGAGGTTGAGTAGTAGGTCATATTTCAGGCTTTTCAGCTGGACACATTTCCTATCTCCCATGTATTCAGGACTCCACTCGATGGTAGATAAGGCGAACCCATCAGTTTGCAAGCTACTAGTAGACTCCAAAAAGACCAGATCATACCACATTAAACAGATGAAGACATACGACTCCCAAAACAGTAGCCACCAGTTCCAATTATCCCTTCAAGGGTTTGAAGCATCGACCTCCAGTCCTGGCTGCTTGGATCCTGGGTCTAAACCTCAGCCATCGATCTTGCCTCCACAGCTCCAGAACCTTAGGTGCTGACCCGTTGTCCAAAGAAGAAGGAAACAAGCTGTAATTCATTCACGTAACAACAGTACATCTGGCACCAAGACCCGTGAAAGTGTTGAGTCGGCATGCTAATGAAGAGACTATGGAGGAACTGGTACCCAGTAGTCAGAGGCTTCCTACTTAGATAACTGTTTTCAGAAAATGCATGGACACTACTTCTAATTGGTTTTGCTCTAAAAAACTGGCAAGCAAAGTTCTCCTGTAGCCCCAGGCGACAACAAATTTTAATAGTCTCCCTTGTCATACATATATGCTGGTCGTGTTATAGAAGGAGCATATTCCCTATCTGTGTTCTGTCTTTCAGACTGATCAATCTCTATAGCCTAGAACACAGCTTATATTAGCTTATTTTGGTCAGAGATCAGCTTGTTAAATTCACAAGTGTGCAAACGTTGCCTAATAGCAGCTCAAAGTACAAGTTTGTTTAACGACTCTTGACCATTCTCACTGGCAGAAAACTCTTTTCAAGGATTTCATTGAGATATAGTCTTGTCTCTTTATCTTTCTTCTCATCTTGTAGCGTGTTAATGGCATGACTCATGTATGTGTGGAGCCCTGCACATTACAGCGGTTAAGAACACCGGTTTGGAAGCCAAAACTTAGCCGGGCCACAGTCGTAGTGTCTTCAGACTGATTCTGTACCGTAGGAAAAGTGTCCCTTCCTTTCTCATCCAGTTCAATTTCCAAGTCGTCTGCAGCACAGTTTCCGTATCTGTGAAACTCTGCATGATGGTTGCTGCCAACCTTTCCCGATTTATGCAGAGTCGAGGAATAAATCAGGCAGCTCTGACTCTTACATAACCAAAAACTCCCATTGACTCCATAAACTCTCTTATTCTAAGAAGAACAAAACCAAATACGGTTGCATGGTCATGAGAACATGCTTCCAACTCCAAATTTTGGGATGAAACCCCAAAAACCTTTCAGTCAGATTTGGTTTTCTTTTCAATTTGATATAATAAAGAAAAGGGAAATTGGGAGAATTGAATACAAAAATGCTTTTAGGGGGAGATTTGGCAGATAAGTGCAGATCAGTACCTGACACGACTGGTAGACATCTTCACAAGTGGAGTCAAGGTTTAAACCAACAAATGTTTTTTGGGAATAACGACAGAAGCTCCCTTGGCTTTTGTCCAGAATGATCGTGTGCATGTGAAACATTGCAATGTTCTTCACCATGAGCTGGAAAGCAGAGCGGCATGGCGCACAATGCTGCTGTCTCACAGCGCCAGGGCCCCGGTTGAATTCTGGCCTCAGGTCACTGTTTGTGTGGAGTTTGGGTATTCTCTCCGTCTCTTCATGGGTTTCCTTCGAGTGTTCTAGTTTCCTCCCACAATCCAAGGATGTGCGGGTTAAGTTGATTGACCATGTTAAATTGACCCTATGTCACGGTGGAAAGCAGGATAAATGTATGGGGCTACAGGAATAGAGCCGGGGTGGGATTGTAGTCACTGCAGACTCAACAGCTGAATGGCCTCTTTTTGCACTGCAGGGATTCCATAAATTGGGATATGGCCTTCAAAGGAGCCAGCTGAGCAGGAACACGTCTACCCTAGAGAAATGTGGTTAGCCCTACTGATGTGGATGAATGTAAGAATGGTAATCTTATTGGTAGACTTCAATGAAAGCGTAATTTTAGGAAGTCACAATCAGCAGACATTGTATAGGAAGGTGAACAAAAGATCAGACTACTGTTATCTGATTGTAAATGCCATGGGCAATTGTTGGGGATTTCCAATCATGGGTGTACCGAGTTAAGATTTCCAGCTGTCAGCCCAGAAAAGGGCTGAAATTAGGGAAACAATGTCCCAGCGACCTTAGAGAGGGGAAGTACATACTTTACAAAATAAGGAATGGATTGAGGCCAGCTATAAGTGCATTCCTCCCCCCTTGCCCTGAAGCGACTCCAGGACCCATATTTAAGAACCCAAGTGTTCCATCAGTTTTTCAAATAAAAAAGGTCCAGGCAAGAGTGTTCTCTTCCTGTTGGGGAACACTTCAGCAGTCACAGGCATTCAGCTTCTGATCTTTGGGTAATCATTCTCCAAGGCTACCTTCATAACACACAATAACAAAGAGTTGCTGAGCAGAGACTGATAGCCAAGTTCCGCACACATGAGGACAGCTCAGCCAGGATCTTGGGTTCAAGATACACTATCTGTAACCCCACAACTTGCAAAATCTCATTAACTGTCCTGCCTGGAGACAATACGCATCTCTTTAAATTGTGCTTAACACTCTCTCCGCTCACATCATCTGTACCTTTACACCTTGACTCCCTGTAAAGGCTCACATTCCAACCATTATTTTGTATATTGGGTTTGTGTCTTTATACGCCCTGTTTGTGAACAGAACTCCCACTCACCTGACGAAGGGGCAGTGCTCCGAATGTTAGTGGCTTTTGCTACTAAATAAACTCGTTGGACTTTAACTTGGTGTTGTGAGACTTTTTACTATGTTTACCTTAGTCCAACGCCAGCACCTCAAATCATGACATGTATTAACATACAGTGAAAAGTATTGTTTCTTATGCGTTATTCAGACAAAGCTTACTGTTCATAGAGAAGGAAACAAGAGAGTGCAGATTGCACTGTTACAATCATAGCTAGGGTGTAGAGAAAGATCAACTGAATGCAAGGTAAGTCCATTCAAAAGTCTGATGGCAGCAGGGAAGAAGCTGTTCTTGAGTCGGTTGATACGTGACCTCAGACGTTTGTATCTTTTTCCTGACGGAAGAAGGTGGAAGAGAGAGTGCTCTTAATTATGCTGGGTGCTTTGCCAAGGCAGTGGAAAGTGTAAACAGAGTCAATGAATGGGAGATAGGTTTGCATGATGGATTGGGCTACATTATAATCTTTTTTAGTTCCTTGCAATCTTGAGCAGAGCACGAGCCACATTAAGCTATAATACAACCAGAAAGAATGCTTTCTATGGTATATCTGTAAAAATTGGTGAGAGTCCTTGGGTGGAGGAGGGAACTTTCAAGGCTTTTGGCATGCAGGAGTTTGCCAGAGGCATGGTGTCAGCTGGTTCCAGGCTACTTGCTGGGCCTCTGAGATCACTTTTCCCTCAGTTGCTGAGATGCAGCAGCAGAGCCGGGGAATATAGGAAGGGCTGTTAGCAACATTGGGCCAACTACAATGATGTTGGGAGGAGTCCCAAAGCTTTCAGGCACACCAAATATTGTCTGTCTTGCATACTTCCCAGGCCAACACTGCAAGATGGCATCTCCAGTGGAAAGCCTGAGTCAGGGGATTCTCAATATGAGTGGCAGGCTCCAAGCAATGGTTGAGTCACAGCAGGCCTCAACTGAGGGACTGAACAGGCTTCTCAAGATTCTGCGGTCCATGGCTGAGAGGCTTGAGAGTTCGTAGAAGATCCTGCAGCACAGCACTGAGACAAGCAGGCTATGACAGCTGCCCTTGAGAACATGACCCAGTTGCAGAAGGTCATGGCTGAGGGGTTGCAGAGCATGGCCCCGTCACAGAGGGCACTTGCTGCAGCCATTGACACAGGTGATCACCGCAGAGGGCTTGACCACATTGGGTGGGACATAGGTTATCCTCCAGGACTGGCAGGTGCGGGTGACACTGGAGCTTCTGGAGCTCACTGCAGAAGCACTGCCATCCCATCGAGTGACCCAGGAGCTCACAGGAACTTCAAGGGAGGAGGAAAGGCTCAGGGCAATGTCAGGACTTTGCAACCAGAAGACTGTGGTGACCCCTTCTGATTCCCCCTCTCCCGATTCCAAGGCATCTCAGGAGAAGAGGGTGTTATGGAAATATCCCAGACACTTGGAACCTGGCCAAGATCCTCAAGGTCCAGAGCCTTTAGAGGATGCCCGTCACATGCATCGCAGGCAATGGAGTGAGATAGGCAGCTGGCCCCTCCACCTCCAGTGTACTTTCTGGTGAGTCATTGAGATGTAATGGTAGGCCACATAAGTTTAGGAAGTGTGGTTGCACTAAGATGGCACAAGTGAAGGGCTGTAATAGTTAGATAAATCTTTAAGCACCTTAACATTTTCCATTCACAAATTCTTATGTTAGAACTTATTATTTAAACACCTTTATTGCAATCATTAAATATTTTTCCACCATCCACTTGTGATTAACTTGCCTCAAATTTGCCTCGAATAGGAATCCTTTTCCATTGATGATGACCAGAGGGATGCTTCATGTTGATGTAGTTGGGAAGGCCCTCAATGCTGTGTCACTGAGAAAAGGAAGCCATTGATTCTCCAGAAGCCACAAGCAATTCCCTTCCATTCCTGACACCACCTTGTATGGGGTTTCAGATTCCTTACCAACTACACAGACATGGGCCCAGGTGCCAACGTGCATGTGGACCTCAGGTAGGAGTCAGACTAGTTTGCACCAGGGCATCATCATAATGGTGTTTAACGAGTTATCATCACCCCCCTGCCTGCCAAATAAACTTGCTAACACAGAGTACCCAGCCCCACCATTCTGGTGTGACAATGTTGCAGGAGATAGAAGGACTTTGGAGGATATCGAATGGGACCCACAGACACAAACCCCTAGTGACTGAACTGTCTGGTGATCAGGGTCTTCTTAGCCACTCTCACATGCCTCATTTGAGCCCTTCAGCACATTGGTGGTGCTTCTTGGCATGATCTTCCTCTTCCTCCTCCTCCTCCTCCTCCAGCAACGCCTGACTGATCAGCCTCCACGTCCTCCTCCTCCTCAAATAGGTTATCTCTCTGCAGAGCCAGGTTGTGCAAGGCACAGCACACCACCACAATGCAGGAAGAGATATGGGGCTGTATTGTATGGCCCCAATAGAGTGGTCCAGGCACTGGAATCTCATTTTAAGGAACTCAGTACATCTCTCCACTATCACGCGGATGGCTACATGGGCCTTATTATAGCAGGACTCTACTCCAGACACAGGCCTCCACACAGGCATCATCAGCCATGCCTGAAGCGGGTAATCCACATCACGTACGAGCCAACCCCGCAGCCTGGGATCCTCCTCAAATACCTCCGTGATGTCAGATCTGCTGACAATGAAGCTGTTGTGCA
Organism: Sphyrna mokarran; assembly: GCA_024679065.1. NCBI lineage: Eukaryota > Metazoa > Chordata > Chondrichthyes > Carcharhiniformes > Carcharhinidae > Sphyrna > Sphyrna mokarran. The sequence continues at coordinate 44,505,433 of JAGIQG010000015.1, forward strand.
TGCTGCCTGGGTGTCAGACGTGCATAATGTTCATATTATGGTCACAGCTAGTTGCAATTTCAGGGTGTGGAACCCCTTTCTGTTGATGATCCTGTTAATGTTATGGATTGTACAGGAGCAGGCTGGGGAGGGGGGTGTTAAGGGCAGCATGGGAGCAGTTAATGGTCCCCTATACATTTGGCATCTCCAGAATTGCTGTGAATCCTGTAGCGCGGGCTTACTGATAGGCCTGCTCCAGGTTAAATTTCATGTGCAGCCCACTCTGGGCATACAGGGCTCCTGTGACCTGCTTGATACAATTGTGCACAGCTGACTGGGAGATACCACAGACATCCCCGTTAGGTGTCTGGAAGAACCAGTTGCATAAAAGTTCAGAGCAGCTATCAAGTTGACAGCCACCAAGAGTTGGTATCTTCCTACCACTCCCCACCCTGCCTCTATGTGCCAGGTTCCATAACTTGTTGCACAGGTGTTGCACTGTCTCCTTTCAGAGATAGAGATGTCGGCAGCACATGGTGTCCAACATCTGTTTAAATGACCCTCATGCATGGATCTACCAGGATCTCTGCTCCCTCTTGCTCCTATGCACCCCCAAATCCTCCACCATCTGCCCTCAAACCTCCTGAGTGAATGGTGGTGCTTCCTGCCTTTGATGTTCATCTCCCTCTGGTTTTGCAAGTGGTAAGGCCTGGGTCTTCTGTATTTGTAATTCTTCCCCCTCCTCAGCTCCAGCAGCAACCAAAAGAACAGCAAGATCAACTGGTTTCATCACAAAAACCATCTTGTCACTCTGAAGGGAGAGAGGCGGAACACAAGTGGAGGTTAAGGAATACTGTTTGCTCCATCCCATCAACAATCACTGTCCATCCTGCCCAATCCCCCAGGCACATGCTTCTCAAAATCACAGATATCTCCCAATTTCCTAGCCACATGCTCCACCAGAATCATAAGACCTTGCAAAGTTCAAAGGCTGCAGCAGTGCAATTTGCAAGGGCTTTGTGCACGTCCTCCAGCTGGAATTGAGCTGAGTAAATTGGGACCCAGAGGCACTGCAAGACCCGAGGTCAGTGCTGAGACCTGGGTCTGTGCTGATAATCAGACATCGGAGATCCTGCTGAACAACAGCCCCCCATCCCCTACTCACTCGCAGAGCCCCTCCAACCCAAGAAAGAAAATGGCTGCAACAAAAGAACACCAGTAAGTAGCAGAGAGCTGTTGGACACTATGCACTTACCTCCTCACTAACCCTCATGGATGGAGTGCCTTCTATGGAGCATATCTGTTTTGCACCAATCTGGCAAACAGAGTGGTAAAGAGGGGAAGTACTGTTAAAGATAGGCATGCACCCCATTATCTCAATTTAAGCAAATACATTTAAATGGCTATCACACCTGTTTCTGACACGGTCCCAATCACAGCCATTTTCGGGCCGTGGTAAAAGGGGAACCAGTGCGAAAGTGGGCACAGATCACGCTATTCACTTCATGCCCAACTTTACCAAGTTTTTGTGCCCAAAAATGGGCACAATGTAATGGTAAAATTGGGCTCAATGTCTGCTCAGCTTGTTTTGTTATTCTCAAAGATTTGTGAATGTGTATGCCACAGCTCTTGCATTCATTGCATTTCGATCATACCGCCTCTTCATTTGGTTCTTTATAAAATACATCCTTCACTTTTTTTTATTTGTCCAGGGAATGAGGTTGTTGCTGGCTAGGTCAGCAATGCCCATCCTGAAGTGTCTTGGTTTTCTACGCCGTTTAAGAGTCAACCATGTCTGAAAGAGATGCTGGTTAGGTGCATTGACCAAGATAAATTCTCCATCAGAGTACCCGAACAGGCACCACAGTGTGAGGACTACGAGATTTTCACAGTAATTTCACTGCAACGTTAGTGTAAACCTACTTGTGACTAATACTACTTGTGGCTAGCAGATAGAAGACAGAGGGTAGTGGTTGATGGGAGATATTCATCGTGGAGTTTGGTTACAAGTGGTGTATCTCAGGTGTGTATCTGTTTTGGGGCCCCTGCTGTTTGTAATTTTTATAAATGATCTGGATGAGGGTATTGAAGGATGGATTAGTAAATTTGCAGATGACACTAAAATCGGTGGAGTGGTAGATAGTGAAGAGGGGTGTTATAGTTTGCAGAGAGACTTGGACAAATTGCAGAGCTGGGCCCAGAGGTGGCAAATGGAGTTTAATGTGGAAAAGTGTGAGGTAATGCACTTTGGCAGGAATAATAAATGTGTAGAGTATAGGGCTAATGTTAGGATTCTTAATAGTGTTGATGAACAGAGGGATCTTGGAGTATTTGTGCATAGATCCCTGAAAGTAGGCAGTCAAGTCGATAAGGTTGTTAAGAAGGCATATGGAGTCTTAGCTTTTATTGGTAGGGGGATTGAATTTCGGAGCCGCAACGTCATGTTGCAACTGTACAAAACTCTAGTGTGGCCACACTTGGAGTATTGTGTGCAGTTCTGGTCCCCACATTATAAGAAAGATGTGGAGGCATTGGAGAGGGTACAGAGGAGGTTTACCAGGATGTTGCCTGGTATGGAGGGCAGGTCTTATGAAGAGAGGCTGAGGGATTTGAGGTTGTTTTCGTTAGAAAGGAGGCGGCTAAGAGGGGACCTAATCGAAACATATAAGATGATTAGAGGTTTAGATAGGGTGGACAGTGATAGCCTTTTTCCTAGGATGGAGAAAGCTAGCACGAGGGGACACAGCTTTAAATTAAGGGGTGATAGTTATAGGACGGATATCAGAGGTAGGTTCTTTACCCAGAGGGTGGTTAGGGAGTGGAATGCCCTGCCTGCGGCAGTTGTAGATGCGCCAAGTTTGGTGGCGTTTAAGAGGTTAGTTGATAAGTATATGGAAGAGAAGGGAATGGTTTAGTTTGGAGGGTCATTGCTTTTTTCATAATTGGTCAGCGCAACATTGAAGGCCGAAGGGCCTGTTCTGTGCTGTAATGTTCTATGTTCTATGTTCTAATAAATCAACTTTATCATTATGAGTCTGAAAGCCAGACAGGTAAGGGTAGCCAATGTCTGTCCATAAAGGACATTAGTGAACCAGATGAAGTTTTACGATAATTGGCAATGGTTTCATGGTCATTGTTAAACTTTTAATTCCAGATTTTCGTTAAAATAACAATTCCTCTTCAGTTGTGGATTTGGACTCAGGTATCCAGAGTATTATCCTGCATCCCTGGTCCAAAAGCAACACGACTACACCATTTCTTCTCTGTTATACACATTAAATCGCATCATCTTTCTTTATTTACATTTAGCCAACCTCTGTCTTCCTGAAATAAAAGGGTGGTTAGAGGAAAAATTGGACCTCTTAGGGACGGAGGAGGGGAACTGTGCTTAGAGCCTGAGGGAATGGCGGAGATCCTAAATGAATACTTTGCGTCAGTATTCACGAAGGAGAGGAGCTTATTGACCGTCCTGTCTCTGAGGGAGCTGTGGACCAGTTGAGGGAAATATGCATACCGAGGAAGAAGTGTTACAGCTTCTGGGTAGCATTAAAACTGATAAATCTCCAGGGTCTGATGGCATTTATCCCAGGCTGCTTAGGGAGGTGCGAGGTGAAATTGCTGGGCCGCTGACGCAAATCTTTGTCTCTTCTTTGGACAAGAGTGAGGTCCCAAAGGACTGGAGAATAGCTAATGTTGTACCGCTGTTTAAAAGGTGTAGTGGGGATAACCCTGGAAATTATAGGCCGGTGAGTTTGATGTCACTGGTAGGGAAGCTGTTGGAGGGGATTCTCAGAGGTAGGATGTATAGGCACTTACAGTGTTGTGATCCGGTTAGGGATATGTAGCATGGCTTTGTTAAGGGGAGATCGTGCCTTATGAATCTGGTAGAATTTTTTGAGGAGGTGACGAAAACGGTCAATGAAGGGCGAGCCGTTGATGTCGTCTATATGGATTTCAGTAAGGCATTTGACAAAGTCCCTCATGGGACGTTAGTTGAAAAGGTCAAGGCTCATGGGATACAAGGACAGGTATCCTTGTAAGTAATGGCTTGGTAATAAGAGACAGAGAGTAATAGTGGAAGGGTGTTTCTCTAGCTGGAGGTCGGTCACTAGTGGTGTGCCGCAGGGTTCGGTACTGGGACCTCTTCTGTTTGTAATATATATAAATGACTTGGAAGAGGGAGTAAGTGGAGTGATCAGCAAGTTTGCAGACGATACAAAGATGGCTGGACTTGCGGATAGTGAGGAGCATTGTCAGGCAATGCAGCAGGGCATAAACAGGTTGGTAGCTTGGGCAGATAGATGGCAGATGGAATTCAATCCTGATAAATGTGAGGTGATGCATTTTGGGAGAAGGAATGTAGGGTGCAAGTATATGATAAAGGGTAGATCTATTAAGAGTACAGAAACGCAGAGGGACCTGGGGTTGCAGGTGCACAAGTCTCTGAAGGTGGCAGAGCAGGTGGAGAAGGTTGTGAAGAAAGCATATGGTATGCTAGCCTTTATAGGAAAGAGTATAGAGTACAAGAGCTGGCCTTTAATGTTGCAGTTGTATAAAACGTTAGTTAGACCTCATTTGGAATACTCCGCCCAGTTCTGGTCACCTTACTACTGGAAGGATGTGGAGACTCTGGGGAGAGTGCAGAGGAGGTTTACCAGGATGCTGTCTGGTATGGAAGGTCTGAGTTACGAGGAGAGGTTAGGCAAATTGGGGCTATTTTCCTTAGAAAGACATAGACTTAGAGGAGATCTAATAGAGGTGTACAAGATAATAAGGAGTAGAGATAGAGTAAACAGGCTTAAGCTTTTTCCTAGGATGGACTCAAATAGCACAAAGGGTCATGGGCTTAGGGTGAGGGGGGTAAGGTGTAATTTGGATGCTGGAGGGAGTTTTTTCACACAGAGGGTGGTGGGGGTATGGAATGCGCTGCCAAGTAAAGTGGTGGAGGCAGGCACTCTGGAGTTATTTAAGAGATATTTAGATGGGCATATGAACAGAATGGGAATGGAAGAATATAGAAAAATGATTTAAAATAGGGATCATGAACCTTCGGAGTTCCTGGGAAGTGTGTAAATAGAACATAGAACATAGAACATTACAGCGCAGAACAGGCCCTTCGGCCTTCAATGTTGCGACAACCAATTAGGAAAAAACAATGACTCTCTAACCTAAACCATTCCCTTTTCGTCCATAAACGTATCTACTAAGCTCTTAAACGCCACCAAACTTGGCGCATCTACAACTGATGCAGGCAGGGTATTCCATACCCTTACCACCCTCTGGGTAAAGAACCTACCTCTGACATCCGTCCTATAACCACCACCCCTTAATTTAAAGCTATATCCCCTCGTGCTAGCTTTCTCCATCCTAAGAAAAAGGCTATCACTGTCAATAAGGTCTCCTCTTAGCCGCCTTCTTTCTAACGAAAACAACCTCAAATCCCTCAGCCTCTCTTCATAAGACCTGCCCTCCATACCAGGCAACATCCTGGTAACCTCCTCTGTACCCTCTCCAATGCCTCCACATCTTTCTTATAATGTGGGGACCAGAACTGCACACAATACTCCAAGTGCGGCCGCACTAGAGTTTTGTACAGTTGCAACATGACGTTGCGGCTCCGAAATTCAATCCCCCTACCAATAAAAGCTAAGACTCCATATGCCTTCTTAACAACCTTATCGACTTGATTGCCAACTTTCAGGGATCTATGCACATATACACCAAGATCCCTCTGTTCATCAACACTATTAAGAGTCCTACCATTAGCCCTATACTCTACACATTTGTTATTCCTGCCAAAGTGAATTACCTCACACTTTTCCACATTAAACTCCATTTGCCACCTCTCGGCCCAGCTCTGCAACTTGTCCAAGTCTCTCTGCAAACTATAACACCCCTCTTCACTATCTACCACTCCACCGACTTTAGTGTCATCTGCAAATTTACTAATCCATCCTTCAATACCTTCATCCAGATCATTTATAAAAATTACAAACAGCAGGGGCCCCAAAACAGATTCCTGAGGTACACCACTTGTAACCAAACTCCATGATGAATAATTTTCATCAACCACCACCCTCTGTCTTCTATCAGCTAGCCAATTCCTCATCCAATTAGCTAAATCACCCTCAATCCCATATATCTGCATTTTCTGCAGAAGCCTTCCATGGGCCACCTTATCGAACGCCTTACTAGAGTCCATGTATACCACATCAACTGCCTTACCCCCATCCACCTCTTTGGTCACTTTTTCAAAAAACTCAATGAGGTTAGTAAGGCGCAACCTACCCTTCACAAAACCATGCTGACTATCCCCAATCAATTCATTTCTCTCTAAATAACTATAAATCCTATCCCTAATAATTCTCTCAATACTTTGCCCACAACAGGAGTAAGACTCACTGCCCTATAATTCCCCGGAAAGTCTCTCTTCCCCTTCTTGAACAATGGGACCACATTCGCTATCGTCCAGTCTTCCGGCACTATACCTGTAACCAACAACGACCTGAAGATCAGAGCCAGAGGCTCTGCAATCACCTCTCTCTCCTCCCAGAGAATCCTAGGGTAAATCCCATCCGGATGTAATTGTTTTTATCCTACAGATGCTTTGGTCCACCTTGTTGTCTAACAAGGAGCATACATGCGATGAGTCGTGGGAGGCTTACTCTTGGATTTTTTCGAGCGTATCCTAATGCTTCACGTCGTTAGTGTACACTTGACCTGGACCATTTGATGGGCAACACGACAGCTCAGTGACTATCGCTGTGCTATGCAGATACATGGATTTGGGCCTGTGTGTGTGTGAGTTTGCGCATTCTCCCCATGCTTGCATGAGTTTTCTCCGGGTGCTCCGGTTTCCTCCCACATCCCAAAGATGTGCTCTTAGGCTAATTGACAAAACAAATTCTCCCTAAATTGTCTCAAATTTGGTTTCGATTCATAGATCTATAAACACAGACAGGGATCACGGGTAGAGGTGGGAACATTGGGGTGGCGGTGTGGGCTCATTGGCCCGAAGGGCCTGTTTCCCATGCTGTTTTGTTCTTTGTTCTTTGTCCTATGCTCTTCACTATTTCCTAAAATGGGGATAATACTTGATAAGCTGTGAAATCATTTTATCTATGTCCAGACCATACATTCAACATGGATAGCAATGGTCTGATTTGATTCTGAGCAAAATGAACAATCAATTAAACTAAATCAAAAAAAAAAATTGAGGGATAAATCAAAAGAGTAGACCTTAAAGGGATATTGCATCAAACAAAAAATCAGATCTCAAAGGAAATCTACAACATCAACCCAAAATGTGATTGAATCTTTACCCTTTAAGGAAATCAAGTAAGACATCATATTAACTGATTACAGGGTCCCAGTTGCAATTTGCAGGTACAAATGGGAAAAGAGTGCATTATGCACACTGCTACCGTTTGTACTAATTGCTGAGCTCTGGAACAAGTCACACTTAATCTGGAATTAAAAGTTTAACGATGACCATGAAACCATTGCCAATTGTCGTAAAAACTCATCTGGTTCACTAATATCCTTTATGGATAGGTATTGGCCACCCTTACCCTATCTGAAAGGGATAGCTGGAGGACACTCAAAAAAAAGCCAAAACAATTTTCAGCTTGAATTTTCATGAGGATTAGAGTGGAAGCCAGGAAATATCAGCTCTGCTACATCATTGTGTTCTTTTAACACCCACAGTTCCCCTGTGACAATTAAGGAGACAAAACTCCAACAATCGTTCAGACCTCCGAATGGTGACTTTTGGAAGAATTTGGAGATAACCTTCTAAGTCTGCAGGAAAATATTCATTGTGATATCAATTTCAAGTGTGTTTGTGCCTGTAACCGAAAGGCATTGGGTTCATGTAGAACCCTTCTATCTGTTAGCAAATGAATTGTTCACCTAACATCCATCTATAGGCAGTACAGTAGTTAGCATTGCTGCCTTACAACACCAGGGACTCAGGTTCAATTCCAACCTTGAGTGAGTGTCTGTGTGGAGTTTACACTTTCTCCCTGTGTCTGCGTGGGTTTCCTCCACACTCCAAAGATGTATGCGAGTTATGTTGATCAGTTGTGCTTATTTCCAGGGGGATAAATTAGCAGGGTAAATATCTGGGGAGTGTTGGGGGGGGGAGGGTGGTTACAGGGATAGGGCACAGGTGGGATTGTTGTTGGTGCAGGCTTGATGGGCTGAGTGGTCTTCTTCTGTGCTGTAGGGATTCTATTATTCTATGATTCTTACATGATTCAATTTCTCCTGCCCATTGCCTGCTTCATGGATACTGGTCACTGATGTACTAATGCAATGACCAAATACTATTAGCAGATCAATTGTATTTCAATGAACACCATTGCATTGATATGAGCGGTTGTAATGATGTCAAGGACTCCATGTGTAACCTTTTGCGCTTAAAGAAATTTTGCCGCCCAGAAGAAACTATACATTCTATCTGTTGACACCTCCTTTCCACAACAAAATAAATGAGAGTGTTGGTTCTTCCAAACATAGGTGTCACTTTGCTGATACATAAACCTATTGCTGTCTACCTAATTTGGCAGATGTCTTCTAGGTTGGGTTGTAAGAATGCAACTCATGCTATGATAATCTTCATTCCTGTGGGACAATGTATCTCTGTTCTAAAGGATTTGTATAGGCTGGGCAGCTGATGCAGAATCCTGTGGCAGTAGCCTTGTGAAGACTGGACTCCTCTGAAATAATAAGGCACCACTAGGCATTGCTTTTGGAAATTCTTAGAGGAGTTCTCTTCCTCATGTCTTTAAAAGGCACTCTGCACTAAAGCGGAACCAAGAGAAAAGCATTGCTGGAGGTAAAAGTTATTACTTCAAAAATGGAGACCATCCAGCAAAATTTAATCCTGATTGAAAATGCACATACATACTTCAAATGCCTTTGAATTTAACCTTTGAAGAAGAGTCGTGCATGCACAAACTTTGGTGTATTTTGCCCAGCAAAACAAAAATCCAAGATCAGTTGTCCAAAGAATTTGTGCCTCTGTTTGAAAGTCTGATTTTCTGACCTAACTGTGCCATGAGCAAAATTCTGCTGTTTGCAACATCAGAAAATTTACCCTGTGGACAGCTATACTTATCATGAAAGATTAAAGTATGCTTGTGTACCATAGAAACTGAAACTTAACTAGACACAGGCCAGCTTACATACATAGGATTTGCAGCACTGAAATATGTCATTGAGCCCAATTGATCTATGTCAGTGTTTATGTTCCACAATGGTGTCTCCTCTTGCCTTACATTATACCATCTTATCATCATATCCATCTAATCCTCTTTCATTCATGTATGTTCTATTTATTTTTACTACTTCTTGTGGTAGCAAACTGCAGATTTTGCAAAAGCGAATGCATACAAGTGATGCAAATATTCAATGTTTAATTCTTCATAATAGTAATTTGCAATTTTGCAGAATATTAAGTGATTGACATTTCATTTCACTCCATTACCTTTACAAATACATTTTAAATAGTATTTTAAGTATGATACTTGGAAGGAAACATCACTACAAGGTTCTTCTACAGGGTCAGTCTCTTGAGTGGAGCAGCCCATCGATCACAGTGATTTGTGACCACATCAAGTAGTAGATGTATGAACCTGTCAAGTTTTATTTTTTGATTTATCCTGTTTCTTTTCCTCCCTATTTTAACCTTGGTAATGTCCTACACCAGGGGTCTTGACTCTTCATCTAGTTTTCTCAAAATAAAAAAAACTCAGTGTTAACTGAGACTTTTCAAAACATTTTCTTTGCAGCTATCAAATACCCCATCTCTATCATGAAAACTACTTTTTGGGAAAGGTTGACTTTGGTTGATTGTGTAAAACAGGAAATATCAGATCAGTATTGCTGTTTTCATTTCTATTTACTGTACACCATAAAACGGAAACTAAATACAACAAGGTAAAGAAATATACTGAAAGACAAGCGCGATAAGAAGATTTGATTAAACGGACAGAAGCAGAAGGTTATGCCAAAATAAATGAAATACTGGATCAGTAGTGGAAAATAAATGAACAAGTCAGAGAATTGTTGAGATTATAAAAGGAGGCCATTCAGGCCATTGTGTCACCAGCAGCTTTCTGAATGAACAATTCACTTTGGGCCATCCTCCTGTCTTCTCGCCATTACCCTGCACATTCTTCCTTTACAGATTACAGTCAAAGGCTCTTTGAAAGTTTTGATTGAACTTGCCTTCACCATGTTCTCAGGCAATGTAATCCAAGTCTTAACAAATTGTTATGTGAAAAAGTTTTTTCTCATATTACTTTTGGTTCTTTTTCCAATCTTACAAACTTAAGATGGTGATTGTGACAGACCCATATGATGAAGCATTTATGGATGAACATGCAAGGAGCAAATAGACCAAAGAATATTTTCAAGTCAGTGAGTCATAGAGATATACAGCATAGAAACTAGTCCTTTGGCCCATCTTGTCTATGCAACCAGTTTTCCAAACTGAACTAATCCCATTTGCCTGTGTTTGGCCCATATGTCTTGAAATCTTTCCCATCCAAGTAACTATCCAAATGTATTTCAAATGTTGTAATTGTACCCATCTCTATCACCTTCTCTGGCATTCCATATACGTTCCACTCTCTATGTGAAAAAGTTGCCCATCAGGTCCCTTTTAAATCTTTCCTCTCTCAACTTAAACCTATATTCTCTAGTTTTGGACTCCCCTACCTTGGGAGAAAAGACCTAGACTGTTCACCTTATCGATGTCCCTCATGATTTTAAAAACCACTATAAGGTTACCTCTTATCTTCCTACACTCCAGAAAAAAAGTCCCAGCCTATCCAACCTCTTCTTTCAGTTCAAATCTTCTGAGTAACATCCTTATAAATCTTTGTTGCACCCTTTCCTGTTTAATAGCATCCTTCCTATAGCAGACAACCAGAATTGTATGCAGTACTCCAAACGTGGACTTACAAATATTGTTACATTACAATAGTTGTAATGTAACATACAACTCCTGTACTTAATGCTCTGACTGATGAAAGCAACCGTGCCAAAAGCTTTCTTGACTGTCCTGTCTACCTGTGATGCCAGTTTCCAGGAACTATGTACCTGTACCCCGGGTCTCTCTGTTTGACACCACTCACAGGGCCCTGCCATTTTGTCTTACCAAAATGCAACACCTCGCACTTATCTGAATTAAACTCCAATGCAATGTATACAGAATGGCCAGTGAATGAATTCTGGATAAGGCTTAATACTGGATTTCTTGAAAGATGAAGATTTACGCAGATAGACTGAAAAGAAACAATGCTCCGAGCATTGATAATATTATTGCAGAGTTGGTGCAGGCAGAAGAGGAAGATGCTATGAAAGTGATGCAAAGGCTGTTTAACAAGATCTTGTTAAGAGACAGTACCTGAAAACTGGATAAAGGCAATTGAAGAGACAAGAACAAATGCAGCAATTATGGAGGAATAAACTTAACAAATTTATCACAGCAAGTATTTGCTGAAGATGTTATGGAGGAAAACAAAAAGATACGTAGCAGCGATACTGCACGAAGAACAAATTGGTTTTAAGCCAAGACAAAATGCGATAGATCAACAGTTAATGATAACACAGGTTGTGGAGAAATCTTTCGAACACAACATCCATTGTTAGAACAACTTTATAGATTTTAAGCAGACTTTTGATGATGTAAGGTGAAAAGGGATGTTGCATGTCTAGAGAATAAATGGTACTTCTGAGAAACTTGTCAGATTGGTAGAAAGTATCTATATCAGTCCTGTTAGAATAGATAATAAACTGACAGAATTGTTTAGATTTACAGCTGGTGTAAAATAAGGATGTACAATGTTGCTTGATTTCATAGTAATCAATTTTTCTGTCTTTCTGAGGCTTCAAGCTATTTTGTTCCTTACCTATGATTTTCATGGACTAATTTTGAGTTTGGCCAGTAACATCAAAAATTGTGCTATCAAATCAGCTGCCCTTTGCGTAGCATTTCTGTTAACTTCTACAGTGAGGAACATTGTCTACTTGGATCAATGGCCCATTTTTAGCTAACATGTATATACCTCTTTTGAATTCTGCGCATAAATCTGAGCAAAATTTCTTCATCAGTGGATCGTGAATCTGTGGGATTCACTACCACTGGAGATAGTTGAGATCAAAATATTGTGTGATTTCAAGAAGAAATTAGATACAGCTGCTGGAGCTAAAGGGAATCAAAGAATATGAACGGAAGGGTATTGATTTTGATGATCAGCCATGAGCAAAATGAATGGTAGAGCAGCCTCGAAGGCTGAATGGCCTCCTCCTGCTGGTAGTTTCTGTGTTTCTATAAATTCCAGTTGAATTCTAAATATGTTCATGGACTGTGAATGGATATAACAGTGCAGCCAGAAGCACAAGATAGATAAAGGCATTTCATCTATTCTCAAACCCGTTTAATATACAAACTCATTCATTAAGTTAGCATCACATTATGATTTATTAAATTATTGGCACCTTAAGCTCTAATGGTATCTGTAGAAACAAAGAAATATTTCAGAGAATTACCTGTTCAGCAAAGCTATGTATTCTAAACGTCGGAACCTTCTGCACTAAAGCTGATTGAGGAGGGCCCTTTTGTGTAATGCATGTAAAGAATGTTGAAGGTAAATCAGATCATTAAAAGAGGAATGCTCATTTATATTCTGAAACACACTTTGTAATCAACTCAAAGGACATCCCCTTTCAGTTTAACAAAGATTTCCATTGTGCTGAAGTACTTTGTTATTCGCACTCAGTGTCGTGACCCAACAGATTTGATTAGAGTTTCTAAACTAAAATGGAACTATCACATCTGCCTACTGAGTTACATTATCATATGGCTTTTGATGTTGAAGTGAATTATATTTAAGCTGAATTTTCTCAATGTTCTGCTCCGCCTGCAGTGATTAGACTAATAGACTGCATTTATTTATAGATTCATAATTCTGCACAAGCAACGTTTCAAAAATAAAAGAGGTTATCTATGCAATTAATTTTAAAACAAAAAAAAGGTACCCATTTTGCCTTGGAAAAGCAGCCAACATAATCGAGGACACTATGCACCCCAAATATACTCTCTGCCACATTCTTTTGCCAGGAAAAAGACACAAAAGTTTGAAATCATGTACCAACCTGCTCAAGAACAGTATTTTCCCTGCTGCCATCAAACTTTTGAATGAACCTACCATTTTTAAGTAGATCTTTCTCCACACCCTAGCCATAACTGTGACACTACATCTTGCAACCTCTCCTTTCCTTCTCTATGAACAGTATGCTTTGTCTGTATACCACGCAAGAAACAATACTTTTCTCTGTATGCTAATACATGTGACAATAATGAATCAAATCAAATATATAATCAATTCTCCTTTATGTGCATTTCTGTTTGAATACTCACTCATGCCTACAATACATATTGCAACCAGTCCACATTTTCCCAAGGCGAGATTTTCTGGCTGCGCTCACCCCAATGCTAGAAAATCCCACCTGAGCTCAACAGTGCTTTGCGCGGTACCTGTCCCACATGCTATGATTCCCATGGTGAGCAGGACGGGAAAATTCTGCCTGTGTCACTGAGTCAAATGCATAATTGGGTGAAAGCAGAAAACAAAAGAAGGGAAAAATTAAAAGGCATAAGGATAGTGCAACAGAATTATTTGAGTCAATGCCAGAGATAAGGCCAAATAGAATTAGTTCCATCATTTAGAAAACCTCTATTTTTTTAACATATTTAGTGGACAATTGTTATTATCTCTTTCAGGGCACTAAAGAATGTCAAAAGTGTGCCAAGATCGGATTGTGGGCTGAGATATTTATTTAGTCGGCTTTTATCTCAAGATGTCACTTTGATAAAGAAGATAAAGCATGCACTATGAACAGCCACCTGGGTGATTATAGACTGGTTAAGAAGCAGTTTATCTGCTATCACTCACTGAAGAAGCTTCATAGCATTTTGGTGAATGGCTTTTGAGTAAATACTCTCTCTGAACCAACTCACTGACAGTAATGTGTTTCTGAGGGTTTCAATTGCTCCTTACACCATGTTCACCTTACAGTTCACCTGTTGTTGGAGGCTTGGGAACTTCTGACACACATTGTCACGATTCCGCCAGCATCCTATTAATATTTATTTAGGACATTATTTGAGGAATTCACCAAAAAGAAACTGGTGCTATGTTCTTCCTCAGGCGTCATAAGGAGAAAGGCATTAGTATTTTGCTAGTGTTCCCTCTGTCATGTAGTAATGGAAGGAAAATATGAGGCCAGTTGGAAAAGTACCAACTTCAGGAGGGTCATGAGGTTGAAGTGATCCCCCTCCTCCTTATTGGTACAGAATAACCTCCTCCTTTAGACAATCAATGCTGTTGTGCAGGTGCCAGCATTGAACTGGGGTAAATACAGTCAGAAATCTCACAACACTAGGTTAAAATCCAACAGGTTTATTTGGTAGTAAAAGCCATTAGCTTTCGGAGTGCTGCTCCTTTGTCAGGTGAGTGGGAATTTTATACACAAACAAGGCATATAAAGATACAACCCAATGTACAAAATAATGGTTGGAATGTGAGTCTTTACAGGTAATCAAGTCTTAAAGGTACAGAGAATGTGAGTGCAGAGAACATTAAGTGCGGGTTAAAGAGATGTATGTTGTCTATAGACAGAGACTGATACCCAAGTTCTGTACACATGAGGACAGCCTCAACCGGGATCTTGGTTCACGTCACACTATCTGTAATCCCCATGATTGGCTGGGCTTGCAAAATCTCACTAACTGTCCTGTCTGGAGACAGTACACATCTTTTGAACCTGCACTTAACGGTCTCTCCATTCACATTGTTTATACCTTTAAGACTTGATTACCTGTAAAGATTCGTATTCCAATCACTATTCTGTAAATTGAGTTTGTGTCTTTATATGCCCTGTTTCTGAATAGAACTCCCATTCACTTGACATAGGGCAGTGCTCCCAAAGCTAGTGGCTTTTGCTACCAAATAAATCTGTTGGACTGTAACTTGGTGTTGTGAGACTTCTTGCTGTGTTGTGTTTCCACCAGTGCTGTGTCAGATAACATGTGCACTCTTTTCCATGGTCTCTGAGCCATATTTAAATTGACCTGCTTTGTGGCAGTCAATTGACTCCACACTTTAAGTGGAGGTTGGTACAAGGACCCCACATATATCAACAAGAATTATTTCCATTCAGTGATTCAGCATTAAACCTACAGATTTCTATTCCAACATATTTGGGTAAGTTCAACTGATGGCTGTTGGAAGTTAGGACCTAAATGGCAGAAATGAATGCTCTTCCCCACGTTAAGGTACAAGGTGGAGGTGCTTTATCAGTCAGGCAGGTGAAAAGGGGAGATCTCATTGGAACTAAGGGGAAGCGGGTCTTCTAATCTACCCACCTTGACTGTATGGCTGCCTCAGGCCATTTCCTTGGGTCAACAGGCCCAAACCTAGTCCACATCTGCTCCCACTGATTCCATTTTTATGAACATTTTTTCCCTCCAAGGTGGATGGGCTGAGCATGGATTTTCCCCCCGAGATGGACAGCTGAGTATGGATTTTCCCAATTTCTGCCACCTGACTCAGTGATGAAAGTCCAGGCCAATAACTTCAGATTTCCCAATGTTTAACTGGAGTAAACCACAACTCACCCGAGAAATCTGACAGCAGACAGGCAGTGGAGAAGTCAAAATTGATAGCAGCAGAGATTTATCAGTGACTATGTGCTGGGCGTTGTTAGCAGGTATGTGGAAACTAGACCAATTGGAGGATATGTCACAAAGGAGAAGTAAATCAATGAGATACAGACTGAATGGGGAGTGGGAGAGTGGGAGCCTGGGAAGAGATGCACAGGGAAAAGTGGAAGCAACAAGGACAATCCTATAAAATTTGGACAATAGAGGCTGGATTTGGGCCTGTTGGCCCAAGGAAGTGACTGGGAACAGCCATGCAGCCAAGGTGGATGGTTTAGAAAACGTGCCTCCACTTAGTTCCACCTATAATGTAAAAAGGCTTGCTCACCCTCGCTGCTCACATCCCTTCATGCTTCAAGTATTCCCAATGCCCAACCTATGCTTCCTAATGCCTCCCCCTCGCCCCGGATGCTAAAATGCCTCCATGGCTCCTTGGAACTCCATACCAATCAGCCCGAGACTTTAAATTATCAATAGCTGAAACTGCAGGCGAAATGGTTTCATTCAGAGGGTTGTGAGTCTTTGCAACTCTCTCCCTGAAAAGCTGGTGGAAGCGAAGACTTTGAACATTTTTAAGCAGAGGTGGATAGATTCTAGGTAAGTATGGAGATGGTAGGTTATCGAAGGTAGGCAAGATGCAGATTTGACGTTGCTATCAAATCAGCCGTGATCTTATGAAATGGCAGTGCAGGCTTGAAGGGCTGAATGGCCTCCTCTTTCTTCTTGTTCGTATCTACCTCGGGTTTGCTGTGGGTTTATCGTCAGGAATCGGATCATACAAAACCAAAGCGATTGGGAAACACTCCAGCACTTATTAAAAAGGAAACAAACTAAATTACCTCTCTGTTTGCATTTACACTTTACATTTGTGAGAGCAAAATTAGCACTATTGGAATGGAGTCCCGACCTGTCTGTAACTCAAACCTCATTATGTATTCATAGCTGACAGCCCAGACAACCATTAGAGTAGTAAAGCATTGGAGCATTAAAACACCCTCCACGAACATGCCATACTCTTTCATACACTCCATGCCAAACCACACACTCTACCCTTCCCATTTATAGCCACTATGCCAATTCAGTACCAACTCAAGCTGACCCAGGTTCTTTAAAAGTCTAACATAACTTTCCTACTTTTGATTTTGAATTTAAAATATATTCCAGTGCCTTGTTGGCTTTTGTAATTGTTTTGCTGAACTACCCTTCTGCTTTTACTGCAATAGTGATATGCAGAAATAGGTTGAATGCCACTTCACTGTATTATCACAAACAGGCACTTGATGTCAGGCACTCACTTTTTACGGGGCATAAAAGTGGTCCCAAAACATTGTTGGTACTCAGAGCCTTTGCACAAATTGTGCTTAATGCTCAGTAAAGACTAGAAACCTATGCAAACAAAAGAGCTTCTCCCAAAAATAAATCATTGGAGCACCTGGAATGTTCACAGTTGTTAAGCATTTAAGTTTTGTGACAGCATTTAGATTTTCGGATGCCTGTCATTATGCAGAACATTTCTGATTTGCTCATTCTCAGAGCCTACAAAATTGTTTCACAATACCTTGCACGATTTCTCTCCTGTCCATGAATAAATATCATGCATGCTCAAAAAGGAAGTCATGCAAGATTTTGAGGGGCAGTTATAGGAACAATACTAATAAGCAGTTAGCAGCATACTGTGAGCAGGCAAGATTCTTTTTGACAGAGAAAGATAGAGAGCCGGTGATTGACATATGGCACCTGATATTCATATGTGCCAAACAGCTACATTTAAGACCAATATAAATCATATAGTTAAATGAACTCCAAAATGGGAAGCGCTCAAATTGGTGTGTCAGTAAATAGCTGTTTCAATTACTAGGCCCTCTTGAATAATCTGTCAAAAAATAACAAATTAATACAAGAGAGACCTTAGACAGCAGTTGTTGCAATATGCTCCAAATCCCGTTAAGGGAATGGCGAGATTGAGGGTTGGGAACATGGCTCGTGTTTAGTTAATGATACACAATAAATTGTTGCTCATTTTGAATGGGGTAAAGTTCTGTCACAGATTTACGAATCCAGCTGTGTATCCTTGCTGGCCTCAATCTGATTGCTGATGTTGAAGGCACAAACTACACAAAAGGAAACCCTTGACATACAGATTTCCATAGCCCAGTGACATAACCACCAATCCACTGCCTCACCTAAAAGTTATGGAAAAATGGTTAGCCTCTTTCTTGCTCTGGTCTGGGAATGGTTGGGGGACCCGCAATTGGACCATGGGACAGTCAGAGGGGCAGCCTTATGGGTCTGGCCAGCAATTGAGTACTGTAAAAAGTCCAACAACACCAGGGTAAAGTCCAACAAATTTAATTGGTAGCAAATGCTACATTTGCTGCCAAATAAATCTGTTGGATTTTAACCTGGTGTTCTGGGACTTCTTATGTGTTTACCCCAGTTCAACACTGGCATCTCCTTATCGTGATTGCAATTGAGCTGGCCAGCAATTAGGAGGCTGACAGCTCGGGGCTGCAGCACATGCCTTGAGGATGGTACTGTTTGAAGCATTTGAATATTATTGAAATTATAAAACTCTGAATGGTTTTGACATGGTTTAAGTTTATTTATTAATGTCACAAGTGGTCTTATATATACATAAAATGAAGTTACTGTGAACGTGGAAGGAATATTTCTTCTTGTTAGTGAATCCAAAACAAGGAGGCGTTATCCAAAATTTAGTGGTCACCCTTATAGGACAGAGGAGATCTTGTGGTGCATTGGGCAATGTCCTTGCTTCTGAATCTGAAGCTCTGGGTTCAAGTTCTACCCCAGGATTTGATGGCCCAGAAAAGTGCATTCAATACATGGTCAAAACAGTTGGAGTACAGACTGCAAAATCTCTCCGCCTCACTAATGGCAAGTTGTTAGAGCAAGTGAGACTCCTGATCAACCATGTTTGATGCAGGATGTTGTCCCTCAAGTTATAAGCCTCTGGTGACAGACTAATGATCTCACTATAGAAACAGGTAAAAGTCTGCTTTGTACACTGCTAGGTGTGGGAAGAGAAACAAATAACATAGGACAGAAAGGGGGTGTGAGACTTTGCTTCAGAAGGTGATGGAGGCAGGGATAATTGAATATTTTTAAGGCAGTAGTAGATAGATTCTTGTTCGGCAAGGAAATCAAAGGTTGTCAGGGATAGATGGAAATATGGAACTCAAAACACAGACAGATCTGTCATGATTTTATTGAATATGGAATGGGCTCAAGGAGCAAAATGGCTTCCTTCTGCTCCTAGTTCATACATTTGTATGTTAGGCCTGGGACATGGCTCTCAAGAATTCCTTTAATGAAGTTATGCAATTAAGATGATTGTTCTCCAATAATTACAGGCATCTTCCTTTCTGCTTGTCATATTTCCAACCACTTTAATCATTTCTCCATTGATTGAAGTTTTTTGAGTACTCCTTGAGCACTGGGTCAAATATTGCCTTGATATCAAGAGAACTACTCTCACTTCATCCATGAAGTTCAGCATTTTTGTCCACTTGTGAACTAAAGATGTAATAACATTTGGAGTTAAGTAGCTCTGACAAAATCTAAATGGAGCATTGGTGAGAAGGATAATGGTGTTTAGGTACCTGTTGAAAGAACTCTTGACAGTTTCTATCACTTTGCTGATGATTGAGCAAAAATGATGAGGTGGTAATTGGATTGGATTTGTCCTACTGGTTGTGGGATCTTTACAATTGAATGGAATTGCTTGATTGCCAAATATTTGAATTACTCGTAGATTGGTCCTCATCAAACCACATATATGAAAGACTTCTGAAATGGCGTATGACTTAGCCTTATACTAAGCTATAAATACTTGCCAGGCTACAAAGCAAATTTTATTTGATCTGTGAACAGTCAACTAGCAGTAATTGACCTTTACCTTCTCAGGTTGTTGAAGGTTCTCTCTGGGGGCAGCAGAAAGAGGACAGGGGAGAACCATCATGTTGGGATTGATGTTCCAGCTGGCCAAGAACCATCCAAGCATAATTCCATTGTTTATCTTCATTGGAACTGAAAGTCATGGAGCAAGCTTGTATCTCCTGTGGCTTGCTCTCCGTAACCCTGATGTAAGCTGAAATAGCAAAGGCAACCCTGATTCTTGGAATGAGATTGAACTGAAATCAGCAGTCCAAGTTCTTTGCTGTGAACATGGACTGTGGTAAACTGAAGAAAGATTGGCCAGACTTCTAGAGTGTTGAAGGCAGACCATCCTGTCCAATTGGGCGATGGAATTTGATGCAAAGTAAGGCCTATATTACTGTTAACTGTATATGAGTTTTCGTGCATGTAAAGGAATTGAATATAGTGTACTTAATTTGTGTGTATGTATGAAATGTTGCTGTGAATAGAAAAGGAGTGCATTACCTAAATAAAAGAAAGAATCCGATATGTCAACTAACAAATGTGTTTGTTGTTTGTCCCAGTCATCTTACTGGACACTTTTGTAACTATGAGGTTGATGCTGTGCAGATGATGTAAATGTCTGGTATGCTGCAGAGTATATAGTTATGTATGAACCCTTTCGTTGCACTTCAAAAGTCCTCTAAATCTTTCCAGTATAATCAAGCTAGAGTTTAATGTGTGATTGCACAAGAATGCAATAGCAGCTGGAACAACAACTATCTGAGAACATTGGGGCAAATGTTCCTGTTCCACCCACCATGGGAATCATAACGGGCGAGGTATGGACCATGAAAAGGTCCATTGATCTCAGACAGGATTCCCCGGTTTCAGAGTGAATATGGCTAGAAAATCCTGCCCATTGTTTCTACTTGGCCCCTCTTTGCTTTCAAACTCACCTGCTACAGTGGTGATAATGCCACTTGCTTCAGAGAACTTTGAATTTGAAAAAAATTATTTCCACAGCATAATAGTGATGTCTAAAACATTTTATTATATAGTCTTGGATAAGAGCTGTTTATGATAATTAAGATGTGGAGATGCTAGTGTTGAGCTGGGGTGGGTACAGTTTAAAGTCTCACCTGATGAAGGAGCATGCTCCAAGAGCTCGTAATTCCAAATAAATCTGTTAGACTTTAATCTGGTGTTGTGAGAATTCTTACTGTTTATGAGAGACAGCAAAGTTTAATGTAATTTGAATATAATGTCTACTCTTTTGCATCAACTTGTGTCAGAAAGCAAGCCCTGTAGGATACTACAACATAGGCTAGCTGTCAGCCCCAATCTGTCACATTTCTTTCTTGTCCCATTCTCTTACTGCACTTCATTTGTGAATAATGCATATACATAATGATTCTTCCTCAACTTCATTCATTGCTACTATTTGAGCTACTTTTTGGATGAAGAAGAATGCTTAATTTAATATGTGATAGGCAAGATGCTGTGGTACCAATGTGTATTGGTATATCTGCCCAGATCCAAAAGATTGGAAGGCCTGATGCATTGACCTCCAGGGAAAATGTTTGGAAACTTTGAACTTTCAAAAAGCAAATCTTCTCCTCATAGGGACCCTGTGTAAACATCAGTTAGAACTGGGGATTTTACACAATTCCATGGGATGTACCTTAACAGTTAGCCAGGAAACATTGACCTGGGAGCTTTTGCAAAGTGGCAACCATCACAAGATTATCAGTCTGTTTGAACTTTACTATGTCTCAACACTACTCTGCATTTTGTGCTGAATTTCCCAGAAATATGGGGCACAATGTTCCTCAGAGTATTCCATCACAATGCTGTAACATTGGAGGAAGTTAGGACACACGTCATTTTTACGGCATTAGCTACCCTATGGTAACTTTAAATATCCAGTGAATGGATGAGTGGATGAACGAGGGAATGAGTCGGGTGAGTAGGTAGGTGAGATTGTAAATGGTAGGATGACAGCTGGTAGGTGGGTAAATGATAAGATGCAATGTGGATGAAATGGTATATAAATAGGGTAGCAGGCACATAAGTTGATTGATAGGTAGGGTAATATGTATGTTGGGTTTAAGTGATAGGGTGATAGATGATAGGAGACAAGGTGAGTGATTTGGTAGATGAGCAGAATGGCAGGTGAGGAAGGTGATTAGTAGGTAGATTGGTAAGTATGTTGGGTGGCACGTGGGGTGAGGTGACAAGTGGTTCGGGGTAGTTGACTGTTGGATGAATAGTCAGGGCAAATCACAGGGGTCAGTGTGAATGACTGAGGGTGGGAGAGTGGGTCAGTTCTGGAGGTGTCCAAGGCTTAGATTATGTTTTATCTGTTTCACATTTTTAAAGTAACTAACTACTTGGATAACTACTTTTGAACTATCCGAAGGCACTGATTCCAGCTCAAAGTCAAAGACATTCATTAAGGATCCCAGAGAGCAATGAATAGGAAATTAGAGAATTTCCTATTCATTGAATCCCATCAGTGCAGAAGCAAGTTATTCAACCCATACAGCCTGCACTGACAACAATCTCACCCAGGCCCCATTCCTGTAACCCTGCATATTTACTCTGCTAATCACCCCTGATATTAAGGGGCAATTTAGCGTTTCCAATCCACCAAATCCATGTATCTTTGGACTGTGGGAGGAAACTGGAGCATCCAGAGGAAGCCCAGACAGACATGGGAAGAATGTGCAAACACCCCAAAACCAGAATTGAACCCCAGTTCGCTGGCACTGTGAAGCAGCAATGCTAACCACTGTGCCACCATACGACCGATGTTGCATGTTCAAAATTGTCATGGAGGTCACACTCTTGGGATTTTTGCAGGGTCCCAATGTGCATTTGGAGAGCAAAAGATCTGGGTGTTAGATCAAAATATTCTAGTTTAACTTCTGGGTAAAGTTCTGGGATCTGACTCCCTAATCACGCACACTGACCCCCTGACATACGCGACTATCCTCACTCTTGACTGCATATCTATGGCCAAACCACACCCTCCCGACCAGACTTAACTAGTCCCCAACCTGTAAAACAGTACCAACACATTCTTGAGCACTTAGCACATGTCCAAATTCATTTGCAAAGCTTTGTCTTGATGCAGATATCTAGATTAGCTAACTGTGGATTGTAATAATGTGGTCAAGAAACTCTCCCCAATCATAATAAGTAAATTCCAACTTGATCTTACCATCCCTGTCCCACCTGCCACCCCACCCAGACTATACCTTACTGATCTGTCACCCGACCCACTTACCTCACCCATATACCCACCTTACCCATTCATTCATTCTTCACTCAGCCTTTCCTTCATTCACCTATTCACTTACATAGAACATAGAACATAGAACATTACAGCACAGAACAGGCCCTTTGGCCTTCGATGTTGCGCCGACCAATATAAAAAGCAATGCCCCTCCAAACTAAACCATTCCCTTCTCTTCCATATACTTATCAACTAACCTCTTAAACGCCACCAAACTTGGCGCATCTACAACCGCTGCAGGCAGGGCATTCCACTCCCGAACCACCCTTTGGGTAAAGAACCTGCCTCTGATATCCGTCCTATAACTATCACCCCTTAATTTAAAGCTGTGTCCCCTCGTGCTAGCTTTTTCCATCCTAGGAAAAAGGCTATCACTGTCCACCCTATCTAAACCTCTAATCATCTTATATGTTTCGATCAGGTCCCTTCTTAGCCTCCTCCTTTCTAACAAAAACAACCTCAAATCCCTCAGCCTCTCCTCATAAGACCTGCCCTCCATACCAGGCAACATCCTGGTAAAGTGGTACATTCCCACTGGAGGGTTAACTTATTATATAGCAGCTAGTGCCATAAGAAGAGTGTGTGCCCATTTTCCCCCTCTATGCCACAGTTTCCTGATGGCTGTCCAGTTTCACAATTCTACAGAAGCATGCTCAGAAGACCCAGCGAGATATCTTTGAGAAAGATTTTAGCCACTCTCTTAAGAACAGAGTATAAATGTCAGTGTCTTTAAATATAGTTAAATATATAAGATTTTTGTATATTTGTATCGGTAATTAAGTGTAACCTTAAATTATTAGTGTTGGATAGAGAGAGGACATGTCTCCTTTTCTTCATATTCTGCCACTTTTCTTTTGTCTCATGTCCACCCCTTGTTGTACCCTGTGATATCTTGCTCTTATATTTTGGTTTGTTGTCTTCTTGTCTCCTGGGCCTCATCCTTTTTTAAGCTATATTATTAGTCCTGTAGTTTTTCTAGTGTGGGGTAATGAATGAGGCGGGGGGTTGTGTGGAGTTGTATAAATTAAGTAATGGCATGATGGGAAAATTACTCAAGTACTTGGTACAAAATAAGGAAAGCTGATCAAGCTATTCTAAAGTGCCAGACCCCTGTAAGACCTGATAAGACTTATTCCGCATAACATAAGACATGAATAAGACCAGAGAGGATCAAGTTATGCCTGACCTCTGGAAGTTCTGATAAGGCTGACTTTGCTTAACTTAAGGCTGGAGGAGTGAGGCAAGATAAGGTCAGAAATGACAAAGTCATTGGCCTCTTCTGTTTTATCAAAAGAACAAAGTAAAGATATGAATGATGAGACAAAGAGTTTTAGGAGGTCAGCAGGTTGTAGCATTTTTTATGACATTACTTATGATGCCACTATTTGATAACTTCCTGAATAAACTCGGGTTAGGCAAACTGATAATGATTATGTATAAACACTGAATTGATTCACTATGCAAGGGCGGACTTGAGGACAAATCAGCAAGTCATAACGACTTGCTCTCTGAACTCAAATTTTTACCAATACTACATGCAGTCTTTTGTAAACAAAGACAAGTTATTTTGCTGGAACAGACTTTGTTGAGTCTTTCTACCGCAGTCAAGAAGCACAAAAATTTCCACTTCAATAGTACCTTCATGTGGGAGATAGAAAGGCAGGAGTCGGGGGGGGGGGCGTGTATGGTGGAGAGAAAACAAAGTGATGGTCTGGTTCTGTCATATTTTAGATGGTTGGAGGGAGGGGACTGATAGGTTGTGGGTTGGGGTAGATGTCAAGGTGGTGCGTGTGTTGGAGAGTTTTTCTGGGGGGTGGTCGTTCCTGGCTGGGGAAGTTTTATATCTGTTGCTGTGTCAGATCGCTTTTTCCAGCTACTGGTGGCGATTATGAGGTGGGTGGGGACGGGGTGGGGGTGGACACGTCCTGCATTGTTGGTGAGTGGATTGTGGGTTGAAGAATGGTTCTTATCTTTCTATGTCTTGGCACTTTTGCCACCCCTGTTTGTCTGTTAGATTGGGTGGGGTGGGCCTGCTCCTAGAGCTGGTGAGATGGGGGGACTTTTTATTTGTCAGCGATTTATGTTGTGGATTTTTGGGTCAATGGAGGAGCAAAATAGGGAGTGAAAGAACAAAGTTATGCAATGAAGGATACTTGCTGGGTAGTGATGGTAAATCTACAAATACCTGAAAAACTCCCTAAGAACAGAGAAAAAAACATTTATCTAAGTGGAGTAAGCCAACTCATGGTTGTTAGGCACTGTGGTAGCTAAGCCCAATCTTGGCCAGCAAAAAAATTGCAGAATGCAAGAATCATTCATTTTGCATCCCATACAGTATCCACACTACAGTGTCTCACTTACTGCCATAATGCTGCTAAGGGAATCAGATGGTCTTCCTAATTTTGGTTGGAATTTTCAGTAAAACTTACCAGTACTAAGCTAAAGACATTCAAGTCTTTATATGGCAGTGATAAGCAACCTTGGCTCGTGAGTGGGTCACACGAGTGCCTCCCTCCCCCTCCCTTCTCTTTCCCCCCTGCCCCCTCCATATTAGTCAGTTGAAATCAGGCTTCTTCACTAACAATAACGCCACGAATGTTGCATAAAATCATTTATATATTAACAAAATGTCATCAACTTCAAATGATACAACTAAAACAAATGTTTATGCTTTGGACACAGTCAATGTTGTGTACAATCAGCATTCACTTTACTTTCCTTACCCTTGCTTCACTTGTATATCACTTCAATCATACCAGATGAAAAAAAAAGCTACACAGACAAGAATCAGCAGAATGTGGCAACCTTACACATTAGCAACAGTCTACAAAACGGCTTGTGGGCATGCTCAGAACCCAGATGAGCCTCATGTGGCTCCAGGCCATAGGTTGCCCACCACTGCACGATGGTGTTTCCTGTACTTTATACTTCGCATTGAAAGAGAAACTTATCGACAGAGGTTTTCCTCACAGTGGTTCCTGATTCACCATTGTGATTTGTCTAAACTCTAAATTCCTCGATCACCTACATTTTGTATTTTCCACAGAGAAGGAGAAAGCATGGCTACAGAGGATAATTCATTTACACTGACATTTTGATAGATTTTGGAAAACTTCCTCTACATTTGCTCCCATGGAAAAAAAAACTCTAAAAAGAGAGATTTACATTTATATGGACTTTTGTGACCTTAGGATGTCCCAATGTGCACTGCAGCTAATGAAGTACATTGGCAGCCAAGTTATGGACATCAAGCTCCCATAGAGAGAAATGTAATTCACTTTGTTTTTTGTTTTCGTTTTTATGGCATGTGGGCATCACTGGCTGGACTAATATTTTTTGCCCATTTGTAGCCACCCTCCATTTCAGAGTGCATTTGACAATCAACCACATTGCTATGGGTCTAGTGTCACAAGTAGGCCAAACTAGATAAGGACAGCAATTTCCTTCCCTAAAGGATATTAGTGAACCAGATAGGTTTTTATAACAATGGACAATGGTTTTGTGATCATCATTATATTTTTATTTCCACATTTTTGTTGAATCCAAATTTCACCATTTGCCATGGTGGGAATCCAGGTACCTGGAATATTACCTTGGCCCTCTGGATTGTTGGCCTAAAAATAATTCCACTGTGCCATTGCCTCCCCATTGTTGATTGATGTGAAGTGTTGCTCAAGATAAGAGGGGATGTTCTTCACCACTTCTCTTCAAAATATTATTATGGGATCTGTTATGTCCAACAGATGACTTGATTTAGCATCTAATCCAAAAGATATTGCGACACTCGTTAATGGAATGTCAGCTTAAATTTTGTGTTCAAGTCTCTGATATGGGACTTGAACCTAGATCTTTGGCTTTGAGATGTGTGTTACCACTGAGCCATGGTTAAGAGCTAGAATGAAAATGAAAGGCTTATACTTTGTCTGGAAAGCTAACACTGAGTTACATGTTTCATAGTGACTGACCATCATGTATTGATAAAAGAAAAACACAATTATGTTCTATAGATGTTACAATTGAGCCTCCAAACCCAATTAACTGTGTGCTTGTAACTATTGACTCCCTGCTGAACAATGTATTAGTCGTCTATTTGAAATACCTAGAGACAGCCAATTGCCTGTTGCTGGTGATGTCCTCTATCTTATCTCGGAAGGAGGTTAATGCATCAAAATGAGGACAATGATGGTCTTGACTATATTAGAATTGGCTGCAGGTCTTCTTTTCTTACAACAGATTTCACAGTTTTGGAACAGACTGCCTGCTAAATATGAGCCTCTGAATGCAGTTCTGTATTACCATTTCCATATATATTTAGTTATTGGCATAATAAAGAGTGCTGTCAGTCCAAATATGCTGCCAGCTGATGCTCCTTGCAGCTCTTGCTTGTACATTTTCACACTCATCCATGAAATCTTGTGAGAAGGCAACACTAAAAGCAACCATCATTATTAGTCATTGAATGGAGTAAAACATTATGTGACAATGCAGCTTTAATGCATCATTTTCCAACATGTGAGGATTTTGTAAGTCTATAAGCTATTTTAACTTGATGGTCTTAAGCTGGTTTGCAGCACAAGGATATTCTGAAAAACCTACCATCTGTCCTCCTTTATCTGCTAATTTACAAATAATTCCAGTTCGGATGAAGATCTCAAAGTGTACTGCCTTCATATCAACATATCAAGGCTATGTTGCAGAGTCAGTCTGAAGGAAGTTAATTCCTCAACTCACAATGTTATGTTTCATGCTCACATAAGTACTGACAGAGAAAATACTTCAGGTGGCAAAAATTCTTAGATTTATTATAGGGATATCAAAGAATTCCAGCAGGGTAACATTTGCCCATTGTGCCAAACTTTGGCACATCTTGAACTGATTTATCTGCACCTGTTGTCACGGATCTGAAAGAGACAGAAATTCCCCAGATGAGAAATCCATACGCAGGTGAGTCCTAAGCCTAACTTGGAGAGATAGGAGGCTGCTAGAAGACTCCATTATTCCTCCAGAGGAATGCTTCTTCTAAGATTTCTTTCTCGACTGTATATAAGTAGCACATGCCTAACAAACTTTAGTTTAACAGTGACTTTCTATTTGTAATATATATAAATGACTTGGAAGAGGGATTAAGTAGAGTCATCAGCAAGTTTGCAGACGATACAAAGATGGCTGGACTTGCGGATAGTGAGTAGCATTGTCAGGCGATGCAGCAGGACATAGATAGGCTAGTAGCTTGGGCAGATAGATGGCAGATGGAATTCAATCCTGATAAATGTGAGGTGATGCATTTTGGGAGAAAGAATGTAAGGGGGAGGTATATGATAAAGGGTAGACCTATT
Organism: Sphyrna mokarran; assembly: GCA_024679065.1. NCBI lineage: Eukaryota > Metazoa > Chordata > Chondrichthyes > Carcharhiniformes > Carcharhinidae > Sphyrna > Sphyrna mokarran. The sequence continues at coordinate 44,533,658 of JAGIQG010000015.1, forward strand.
AAGAGTATAGAAATGCAGACGGACCTGGGGGTGCAGGTGAACAAGTCTCTGAAGGTGGCAGAGCAAGTGGAGAAGGCTGTGAAGAAAGCATATAGTATGCTAGCCTTTATAGGAAGGGGTATAGAATACAAGAGCTGGCCTTTAATGTTGCAGTTGTATAAAACGTTGGTTAGACCTCATTTGGAATACTGCGTCCAGTTCTGGTCGCCTACTACCGGAAGGACGTGGAGACTCTGGAGAGAGTGCAGAGGAGGTTTACCAGGATGCTGCCTGGTATGGAAGGTCTGAGTTATGAGGAGAGGTTAGGCAAATTGGAACTGTTTTCCTTAGAAAGATGTAGACTTAGAGGAGATCTAATAGAGGTGTACAAGATAATGAGGGGTAGAGATAGAATAAACAGGGTTAAGCTTTTTCCTAGGATGGACTCGAATAGCACGAGGGGTCACGGGCTTAGGGTGAGGGGAGTAAAATATAATTTGGATGCTAGAGGGAGTTTTTTCACACAGAGGGTGGTGGGGGTATGGAATGCGCTGCCAAATAAAGTGGTGGGGGCGTGCACTCTGGAGTTATTTAAGAAATACTTAGATGAACAGAATGGGAATGGAGGGGTATAGAAAACTGATTTAAAATAGGGATCATGAGCCTTGGGAGTCCCTGGGAAGTGTGTAAATAGATGATGATATTGATGTAATTGTTTTTATCCTACAGGTGCTTTGGTCCACCTTGTTGTCTAACAAGGGGCATACACGCGATGGGTCGTGAGAGGGCTGCTCTTGGATTTCTTTTTCAAGAGTATTCTAGTGCTTCACATCGTTAGTGTATGCTTGACCTGGACCATTTGATGGGCAACATGACAGCTCAGTGACTATCGCTGTGCTGTGCAGATACATGGATTTGAGCCTGTGTCTGTGGGAGTTTGCGCATTCTCCCTGTGCTTGCGTGGGTTTTCTCCGGGTGCTCCGGTTTCCTCCCACATCCCAAAGATGTGCTCTTAGGCTAATTGGCAAATCAAATTCTCCCTAAATTGTCTCAAATTTGGTTTTTAATCCATAGATCTATAAACATAGACAGGGATCACGAGTAGAGGTGGGGACATCGGGGTGGCGGCGCAGGCTCGTTGGGCCAAAGGGCCTGTTTCCCGTGCTGTTTTGTTCTTTGTTCTTTGACTTGGAAGTCACTATACATTGTCACTATCCAGTGTCACAAGCTGTGCCAAAGCTGAAAATGGGGACAAGACCAATGGAGAGGTGAAAGATGAGTGGAGATGGGTAGTGGTATGTGGAATACAAGAGGAAAGAGGAGAGACAGAAGCAGGACAAGGTGGAAAAAGCAAGAGAGAAAGAGACGAAGGGGTGGTCAAGGAACAGAGTGGAGTAGTGAAAGACTGTCCTAGGGCAAGTTATAAGACTGCCCAAAAATAAGTCAGAGATTGTCTTGGGGCTGAGGTTATACTGTCAGGAGCATATTGAAGAGACTATCCTGGACTGCATTTTAGATGCTCTGCATAGCAGATTTTTGCTAATGGTCTTCACTGCAGCCTCTGACAGGCCAGTGAGACGCATCTATGGGGAAGACTTCCATTTTAACAATCTCTAGCTGATCTGTGTCCACAACTAGAACTTCCTCCATATGTGCTTTCTTTCTTGCAGTTTCCATGACTCCTTCAGCCTCCAGTAATCCAGGCTGTCTCAGATCTTCATTCCAGCCAAACCCATGAATTCATTCAAGGGAGTAAGGGAATTCCCTCAAAGAGATGGTTACTGACCCCAGATTAAGGCATAGAGACAATACAACCAATGACACCTGCTTAGCAAGAGAACCACAGATCTGTCAAACAGGTGATTATGGGGCCTGGACTGGTTGAGAGTGACTCTCAGTAGTCCCGTCTCAGTCATTACGTTAGGACAGTATAGTGGCACAATGATTAGTGCTGCTACTTCAAAAGTTCAATTCCAGCCATTCTCCCCATATCTGCGTAAGTTTACTTCGGGTGCTCTAGTTTCTTCGCACAGTCCAATGATTTGCAGGTTTGGTGAATTAACCATAGTAAAAGTGTGGGGTTACAGTGATTGGGTGGGGGAGAGGGCTTGCACAAAAAAGTCTGTTGAGAGTTGGTGGAGATTCGATGGGCTGAATGGCCTCTTCTACACTGTAGGGATTCTATAATTCTATGTTAGTCTGTTGCAATCTCTACCCTCCAGTGATGCATGCATCTAGACAGTGGTGAGATCCTGGAAGTAGACAGCTCATCCAGAAAGGAGCAGGAGGTAAGAGCAGAGGAGAATTTCTAGATGGAGTGAGATAAAACTAATAGAGTAATGCCCCTTTTGCACAATGAAGTGCAAGCACAGGCCAATTGGCTCTTTTAACCTGTTCTGCTAGTTGATAAAGTACCATTCCACCTTCCTGTTTAAACCCGTAATTTTCTCGTCTAGCAAAAAAAAACTTGGCTCAATCTTGAATAAATTCAATGACCCAGCCTTCACTGTTTTCAAAGGAAGAGAATTCCACTGACTTAAAACTCACTGGCCAGAACTCTACCACCTTGCCTGCCATGGAATTGGAGCAGGTGAGGATCCAACAAAACAAAAATCTCTGCTTGACTTCGAGTTGGTATTTCTGGTCTCACCCGAAAAGGCTGCAAAATCATGCCCACTGGGCCGATCTTATCAGCCATTCATGGCTTGCTCGCACTGCAGCGAGGTCAGAGAATTTGGCGCCCAGCCAAATCCCCATTCACTGCAGCAGGATCGGGAAATCACACCATCATGAATGACTATAACATTCGAGCCATCGTCTTAAAAGAAAGATCTCTTATTTTTATACCATTCTCTGCTTCTGTCCTCCCCCACAAGAGAAAACATCATTCTAGTATCCACCTTATCAAGTCCTCTCAGGGTCTTATTTGTTTCAGTACACTCACCTCTCATTCTTCTAAATATTAGTGACTATAGGCCCAATCTTAGAATCATTGAATCCAATAGTGCAGAAGGAGGCATTTTGGCCATCAAATCTGCACCAACCACAATCCCACCTCAATCCTATCTCCATAACCCCATGCATTTATCCTAGCTATTCCCCCTGACACTAAGAGCGGACATAGCATGGCCAATTCACCTAACTCATACATCTTTGGGGTATGCAGGAAACTGGATCATCCAATTGAAATCCACGCAATCACAGGAAGAATGTGCAAACTCCACACAGATAGTGATCTCAGCGGGAATCAAATCAAGGTCCCTGGCACTGTGAGGCAGCAATGCTAACAATTGTACCACCATGCTGTTCTGTTCATCCTTTTTTCATAAGGCAAGTCCTTCATCCCAAGAATGAATGTGCACTAAACAATTTCAAATACAATTAATTTTTCAAGTGAGAAGGCCAAAACTGTGTATAGTACTCCCAATGTGGTGTCACGAGGGCCCTGTACAGCTGCAGTAAAGCCTCTCCAATTTTATATTCCAATCCCCTTGCAATAAACAGCAACATTCCATTTACTCTCTTGATCAATTGCTGTACCTAAACACTAACTTTTATGTGATTCATACATCAGGGCATCCAAATCATATTCCAGGACATTCAGACCCTTCTGTATCTCAGAGTTCTGCAATCTCTCTTCATTTAAATAACATAAATAATAATAATCATAATAATAATAATGAAGTACTGTTTTTCTATTCTTCCTGTTGGAGTGGACAAATTCACATCTTCTCACATTATACCCCATATGCCATTTTTTTCCCATGCATTTAATCAATCTATATGCTTTTGTAGAACCTTTACCTCCTCTTAACAACTTACTGTTCTTCCTATTTTGGTGTCATTGGTAAATTTACCTACCATACATTTCACCCATGTCATTGACTAGATTGTAAATACTTGAGACTAAAACATTGATTCCTGTGACACTCCTCTAGTTGTAGTTTGCCAGTCTATGAGAGATCCAATTATCCCTACTCTGCTTCTTGTTAGCTAACCAACCCTTTATCCATACTAATATGTTATGTCATAAACTATGTGCTCTTATCTTGTACAGTAATCTTTGGTATGCCACATTATTGATTGCCTTTTAGAAATCCAAATAGATGATATCTACAGATCACCCTTTATTCACCTTGTGTGTTACTTTCTGAAAGAGTGTAAATCAGGTTCTGAAATCAGATCTAACTGCTGCAGTCCTGCCAAATTCAGTTGTGAATGGTGATAGACAGTTAAACAACAAACAGGAGGGAGAAGTCCCGTTCTCAATGAAGGCTGAGCGCAGCACATCAATGCAAAAGACAAGGCTGAAGCAGCTACAAACATCTTCAGCCAGAAAGACCAAGTGGATGATCCATCTCAGCCTCATCCTGAAGTCCCCAGCATCACTGATGCAACTCCTTGGCCAATTCAATTCACACCACTTGATACTAAGAAACAGCTGAATGCAAAATAATAAAATAAAAGCAAATTACTGCTGATACTAGAATTGAAAACAAAACATTTAATGTTGGAAAATCTCCACAGGTCTGACAGCATCTGTAGAGTGAGAGAACAGAGTTAACATTTTGACTTAGGCTGACCCTTTGAAAGAGCTGAAGGCAAAAGGCTATCACAGTACTGACAATAATAGTGAAGATGTATGGGATAGAGGGTGATTTAGCTAATTGGATTAGGAATTGGCTAGCAGATAGAAGACAGAGGGTGGTGGTTGATGGGAGATAGTCATCGTGGAGTTCGGTGACAAGTGGTGTACCTCAGGGGTCTGTTTTGGGGCCCCTGCTGTTTGTAATTTTTATAAATGATCTGGACGAGGGTATTGAAGGATGGATTAGTAAATTTGCAGATGACACCAAAGTCGGAGGAGTGGTAGATAGTGAAGAGGGGTGTTATAGTTTGCAGAGAGACTTGGACAAGTTGCAGAGTTGGGCCGAGAGGTGGCAAATGGAGTTAAATGCGGAAAAGTGTGAGGTAATTCACTTTGGCAGGAATAACAAATGTGTAGAGTATAGGGCTAATGGTAGGACTCTTAATAGTGTTGAAGAACAGAGGGATCTTGTTGTATATGTGCATAGATCCCTGAAAGTTGGCAATCAAGTCGATAAGGTTGTTAAGAAGGCATATGGAGTCTTAGCTTTTATTGGTAGGGGGATTGAATTTCGGAGCCGCAACGTCATGTTGCAACTGTACAAAACTCTAGTGCGGCCGCACTTGGAGTATTGTGTGCAGTTCTGGTTCCCCACATTATAAGAAAGATGTGGAGGCATTGGAGAGGGTACAGAGGAGGTTTACCAGGATGTTGCCTGGTATGGAAGGCAGGTATTATGAAGAGAGGCTGAGGGATTTGAGGTTGTTTTCGTTAGAAAGAAGGCGGCTAAGAGGAGACCTTATTGAAACATATAAGATGATTAGAGGTTTAGATAGGGTGGACAGTGATAGCCTCTTTCCTAGGATGGAGAAAGCTAGCACGAGGGGACACAGCTTTAAATTAAGGGGTGAGAGTTATAGGACGGATATCAGAGGTAGGTTCTTTACCCAAAGGGTGGTTCGGGAGTGGAATGCCCTGCCTACAGCAGTTGTAGATGCACCAAGTTTGGTGGCGTTTAAGAGGTTAGTTGATAAGTATATGGAAGAGAAGGGAATGGTTTAGTTTGGAGGGGCATTGCTTTTTATATTGGTCGGCGCAACATTGAAGGCCAAAGGGCCTGTTCTGTGCTGTAGTGTTCTATGTCCTATGTTCTATGTTCTCCAGAACTAGCCACTATAGAAAAGTTTAAATCTAATACTTACTTACAGTTAGTTTGTAGCTTAGTTACATGTACAAAGAACAAAGAACAAAACAGCATGGGAAACAGGCCCTTCGGCCCAACGAGCCCGCGCCGCCACCCCAATGTTCCCATCTCAACCCGCGATCTCTGTCCATGTTTATAGATCAGTGGATTTAAAACCAAATTTGAGACAATTTAGGGAGAATTTGTTTTGCCAATTAGCCTAAGAGCACATCATTGGGATGTGGGAGGAAACCGGAGCACCGGAGAAAACCCACACAAGCACAGGGAGAATGCGCAAACTCCCACAGACACAGGCCCAAATCCATGTATCTGCACAGCACAGCGATAGTCACTGAGCTGTCGTGTTGCCCATCAGAAGGTCCAGGTCAAGCGTACACGAACAACGTGAAGCAGTAGGATACTTTCGAAAAAGATCCAAGAGCAGTCCTCTCATGACCCATTGCGTGTATGCCCCTCGTTAGACAACAAGGTGGACCAAAGCCCCTGTAGGATAAAAACAAATACATCAATATCATCCATCATCTATTTACTCACTTCCCAGGGAGTGATCCCTATTTTAAATCAGTTTTCTACACCCCTCCATTCCTATTCTGTTCATGTGCCCATCTAAGTATTTCTTAAATAATGGTCAAGTAATTAGTGCATTATTATATTAGTGTATTAATCAATTTACTCTGTGATATTCTGCTTAATTTGTCAATACAGGACACTAACACAATTCATGTTTAGAACTTAGTAATCAATACATCCACACTTGACAACTGAGAAACGCCACAAGGCCCCAAGCCATAATCAGAGTTGGTGCATCAAGGTTGAGCAGTCAGAGTCCGGGAACATTATACTCACTGATGTCTAAAACTTACCTGTGGCACTCATACCCATTACTCAGAGAGGAGTTAGAAAGGCCTATTGAGTAAGGACATTTGTATAAAGAAAAAAATATAGTCACTTTCCTTCTTTGGCTCTATAAGTTTAGATTTCTTAGTTATGTAATCAGCTTTTGTAGCTGATTACATAGCTAAGAATCTCTTGAGTTTTATTCCATATGAATATGTAATATATTATGCTATAATTTTACATGTATCTTACCTGAAGTTCAATGCACTCTGTACACTGATTATAAACATATTTTAGATGGATGTCATATAATTTCTGCAAATTTGTAAATTCTGTAAGGATAGGTTCCACTCTGAACGCTTCTACTATTTTTTAATTGAGTTGTACCAAGTATAGGCAAAAGCACATAATAGTGACGTTGTTCCCATAACCAAAACATGTTGATCAGCGTCTCCCCTAAGGAGAGTTCTATAAGGCATACAAATTTGATATTCATACAGCAATGAGGCACTTGAGATACTGAGTCCCGTTTTTGAGTATTACTTTTATCATACCCATCCTAATCTCAAATAAATGGATACTGAAACTTCCTTAAGGCCCCCCTTATCTGAGTAGGAAGTCATAAAATTTAATGAAATAACAGAAAAAAAACTATAAAGAGGTGGATCCGTCCCATAAGTAACTGACACATTTGAGGGCCAGTCAGGAAATTGTAAAGAATGACAACAATAGATGACTATCGCTCTGAAGAAACTAATCAAAAACTGAATACGTGCCACTTAAACTAATGAGAAACTGACCATGCACTGCCCAAAACATTCCCAATTCAGGAATATGACTGACTATGAACATGGGCTGTGATATGGACAGAGTTAGAAAGCATCAGCTTTCAGTTTCTAGGCATGTTGAATTTGAAACTAAAGACTGCTTTCCATCTGGGACCAGAAGACCAGAGAACTTACAAAACACAACAGAAGGAAAGACAGAAGATTTTGTGCCCTAGGGTGAGTCAGGAAACAAGAACAGTAAAGTTGCAGCCTAACCTTGTTAAATGTTATTTCTTTTTGCTTCATAAATATCTCCTGAGTTGCATCCTATTGCTATGAATAAATTCATTAAAAAAAAACTGGCAATTCTTAAAATGTTGAACTATTTAAAGGACAGGATATTAATTTCACCAATGAGTACAATTGATACTGTCACTCCAAACAAACAAAGATGTTGCAAAAATACTGTGTAAATATCATTGCTACCACTATCAATGGAGATTTAAACATGATGTTGAACTCAATTAAGCTGATGGGATACTTCAGTTGCAATATATCACATGTTAAGTTTGGGAGCTCTAATCAAATCCATTGTGATTTTTAGCCGAAGCAACACAAGCGAAGTGATGTAACTGGATCCCGATGTTTTACGAAAACAAGATGTGTTTGTTCTTTAATCACAAAACATTTTACAGAATAGGAATAAGCCAACATATTTCAGGACTTTTGGGAATATAAATCTCCTAATCTTCTCAGTCATATGATACATAAATGAACTTTTCAATGGACATAATATTGGAAAATATTTTCAGGTTACAATATGAATAACACAGTTATGTTCATGAAACAATATATCAATCAAAGTATAAAGGGACAGTACTCAACAATGGAGTCTGTGATATCCTATGGTTCAGGGCAAGTATGGGGAAGGAAACCTCTTGCCAATTACCACCTGCCACTTCCCCTCCATGTTCAGTGAATTAGTATTCTTCCATGTTCAATAGCATTTGGAAGAAACACTGAGAGCAGAAAAAACACAGAATGTCCTCTGGCTGAGGAATTTCAATGTCCAACATCAAGAGTGGTTGGGCAGCACCACAGTACTAACTGACTGGCCAAATCCTGATGGACTAGTACACTACTTTGTCGCAAGTGATGAGAGAACCAACATGAGAGAATCCTCATCAATCTTATGGATCCATCTACGGCATATTGGCTGACATGATCACTGCACATTTTCATGGGGAGAGAAAGCCCCTGTTTTCACATAGAAGGCACCCTAACTATGTTGTGGGGCACTACCATTATACTAAATTGGGGAGGACTAACTAAATAGGAAGGATTCAGAACAAATCAAGCAACAATGAATGAAGTAGGCCATCAGCAGCAGAACTATATTTCACCAGAATCATGGTCCAGCATCTCTCTCATGTCTAAAGGGTTGCAGGAGCAGAGAGACCTTGGATTATTTGTGCCATTACCATCAAGCCAGATGACCAATATACATTCATGATCTGGACTTGATTGTGCAGGGTACAATTTCAAAATTTATGAATGACCAAATGCTTGGAAGTAATACAAACTGTGAGGTGGATAGTAATAGACTTCAGGTTGGTGGAATAGGTAGAAAATTGGAAAATAAAATTCAATGCTTAGAAGAGTAAATTGATTCATTTTGGTAGGAAGAATGAGAAGAGGCAATATGAAATAAAGAAACATTTCTAAAGAGGTGCAGAATAGTGCGACTAGCAGGTATAGGTATACAAGTCAGTGAAAGTGGCAGGACAATTTGAGAAAGTGGTTAATAAAGCATACAGCATTTGAGGCTTTATTATTAGGCATATTGTGTATTGAGACAAGGAAGTTATGATAAATCTGGATAAAAAGTTGTTTTAACATCAACTGGAGTTGTATGTCCAGTTCTGGACACTGCATTTTAGGAAGAATGTGAAGGTATTAGACAGAGCACAGACAGGATACAAGGGAATACTTTTGGGGGATGAGCAACTTCAGTTATACAGATCAATTGGAGAAACTAGGGTTGTTCTTTTTGGAAAAGAGAAGACTGAGAAGTGATTTGATAGAAGTCTTCCGAACCAGAAGTCTTCAGAGTCTGGACTGAGTAGAAAGGAAGAAACTGTTCCTATTGGTCAAAGAGTTGAAAACCAGAGGGCACACAATTAAGGTGACAGGCAAAATAAGCAACAATGACATGAGGGAGAGAAGAAAAGCAGCAAGGTGTTAGGATGTGGATTGCGCAGCCTAGGAGTGTGGTAGAGGCAAATTCAATTGTGTATTTCAAAATAGAATTGGACAATTATCAGAAGAAAACAAATGCAGAGTTATAGGGAAAAGGTACAAGATTGGAATCAGATGAGTTCTTCTTGCAAAGAACCAGCAAGGATACAGCAGGGTGAATGTTTATATGCTGTAACCATTCTATGAATCTATGTTAACCCAAGTTCAGTAAGGAACATTGAAGGGTTTATCAGGAGCAGCATCAGGCTTTTGTGAAAATAAAGTGCCAAACTAGTAAAGCTGCAACATAGGATTCCAGCAATGCTAAATAGCAGAAGCAGCATGCTACAGATAGAACTAAGCAATCCCACAAACAACAGATCAGAGCAAAGCTCTGCAGTCTTTCCATGCCCAATCATGAATGCTGGTGGACAATTTAACACCAGGAAGAGAAGGCTCTATGAGCCCAGCACATCAGTTCTAAAGACGTAGCTGGAATATTCCCAGCCCATTTTCAACTGGAAGAGAAAGTAAATGTTTCATCTCAACATCCTCCTGAACTCATCTTCATTACAGACTTCATGTCAATTTAATTGCCCTGTGCTATCAACCAATGATTGAGCAACCTAGATACTGCAAAAGCTAAGGACACCAACAACATTGTGGTGTAGTGCATAAGACTTGTGTAGCTGAACTAATAACTCCTCTAACCAAGATTTTCTAGGTGAGCTCCAGCAGTGGCATCTATTCGACAGTTTGAAGCATTGCCCCAGGCATAGCCGGCCCACTAAAAGCAGAAGAAATCCAATCCAGCAATTACCACCCCATCAATTTGCTCCAGTCATCAGCAAAGTTATTTCATGTGTCACCGGCAATGACCCGAAAGAGCATTTACTCACTAAAAAGCTGCTCACCAATGCTCAGCTTGAGTTTTACAAGGGCATTTGGTTCCTGACTTAATTACTGTCTTGTTCCAAACTTGAGCAAAAGACATGAATTTGTGAGGAGAGTTTAAAATGGCTCTGATTAACATTAAAAAAATTCATTTGACCAAGGGTTGAATTTTCACCACGTAAGTACAAAACAGGAATGGGATCTGTTTTTGAATCAGAAACCCAGAAACGGTGAGAAACTGCTTAAAGGTCACATTGTCGTAGTCTGAGACCTTTATTGAAAAGAAGACATATTTCTGCCCACTTAGAACCATTAGGGATAGGAAAAGATGTAGATTGGGTGATCATGTGGACGCTGGGATTATACAGGTACAAAGGGGCCACAAGCAGGCCTGTTCTTTCCTAGATACAAGCAGACACACAGCGTGGAAAAGCTGCTCAGTATTGTTAATAAACATTCACAATTGTTTGTCCCTGGTTGCCAATTATTGCAACCCAATTAGACAAATCAAAGAATGTACTGACATACACGTTCTTAAATTTAGTGGGCCCTGAGGCAGTCGAGAAATTTGGGTATTTTATTTTTAAACAGAAGAAGAAAAGGAAGACTCTGAGATATTGATAAAAGAAAAGTTTGTGCAACCATATATCAGTAAATAACATTATATTGGACATATAAGCATCCAAAATAACCAACCAAAAATTAGATAAATTTATTCTGTCGCTCATCATGACCCTAAGAATCCTGGCAAAAATCTGCCACCTCAGCCATCATTCAGGCATAGCTCTTGAGGCTAAAGGGATCAAGGGATATCGGGAGAAGGGGGAATCAGGATATTGAATTTGATGAAAAGCCATGATCAAAATGAATGGCGGAGCAGGCTCAAAGGGCTAAATAGTTTATTCCTGCTTTACTTTCTATGTTTCTATGTTTCTAACAGAACTACATGTTTGGCATTTGGCAAATGCAAAATTTGGCAAATGGAATCATTTTGCGAAATGCTGCAGATCCAAGCCACAGTGTCTTGCCTAAGCCAGCAGCCACTTTATAACAAGTGATCAAAATACAAACACACTCCTGTCTTATTCCTTGCAGATGGTGGACAGACTTTGGGGATTTATGGGGTGAGCTACCCATTGCAGAATTCCCAACCTCTGACCTGTCGTTGTATCTATTGTACCAACATGACTGGTAGAGCTCAGCTTCTGGTTAATTGTAACCCCCAGAATGTTGATAGCGGGGGATTCTGGTACTGCTTCTGTATGTAAAGAAGATATGATGAAATAATCTCTTGTTGGAGATGAGATTGTTGCACTGAGACTGCATTTGTTTTGTTTCTGATGTGTCAGTGGAGGATTAGATTATCAGACACTTAAGTGACATAAAGGTTCCTTGCCACTTATCAACCAAAGCCTGAATATTGTCCAATCTTGCTGCATTTGGATACAGACTATTTCAGTATCTGAGAAGTTGTGAATTGTGCACATGTATGTATGCATGTTTTGTATACCAAATTACAACTAAGGCGAGGAGGGATTGTATTGTTTCTTGATGATTTGAAAGGATTAATGATCAAAATATATTTTATCTTTATTTCATATCAAGAAAATTCAATAGATATAAAATTGGCAATGGCACATATTTCTTTTTGAGGCACTGCTTTACTTAATCTCATTAAAAAAATAATAATTTTCTTGATCACGTCTCCTTTGCATGCACTTAATGTAATTTGCAAATATTTTGTTTCATTGGTTGTTTAATCGAAGGCTGGTGATTAAAGATTAAGATTTAATCAGTTATAATATTTACTGTATGGACCAAGAAGCAATGAAATTGAACATGCATGGGGATACAAAACAGGCAGGATAGCATGTTGCATCTTATAGCTCATGTACAATGCTTTGTTCTATTAACGTCCATAGGTCCAAATCTTCCAGTCTCCAGATTGTTCGAGATGTTGAGAGATGATTTCAGGATCCTGCAGAAATTCTGACGTACAGACATGTACAGAAATTTCCTTGGATGTTTAAACACGAAATGGACTGACTCCCTGTTGCCCGGGACTTTTCATGAATGTCTCTGACTCTAAGCAGGTGGAGACTTGGGCCAGATATATGGGACCTACCTGCATATTTATCCTAGAAATGGTTGACAGTTTTCCACCTGACCTACCTCAGTGGTTTGCCAAGGTAAACCCAACCGAACCCATGCCAATCACCCAACCCTACATCACCCAACTACCTGCTTGCTCTCACCAGCCACCTATTCACTAACTCCCATTCATATCATACAAAACTTGGGACCTTTAAAAACTTAACTGAACACAGCAGATAGTGTCATAAAAAGATGGTGTATCCTCTCTTTCCTCCAACTCTAATGCACTCACTGGGCTTACCCTGGAGAGAATGCACTGATACATTTCTGCTTCAGCCAGGATCAGAAGGTGAAGCTGAAAATGGGTCGGAATGTCGAATCTGGAAATCTTCACAAGCAGTGGCAATGTGTCCAGCATCATTGCTCACAGGAGGATTTAGGCCAATATCAGATGGAAGTGATGAATGAAATATCTCTGTTTAATTCACCCACAGTGTGTGTAATCAAATGAAAGTTTCAGGTCTGGATGTTAAGACTCACTTTATGAGTCCTAAGACTTTTTTTTAAAAAGTCTGTGCATTTTTAAAATATACCCACCTATTGTTCAATGGTGCATACAATACTTAGCGCAAATTATCATTTCCTGCAATTCATGACATGTGTGCTGACAAGCACATTTAAAATAGGGTGACAGCTCCACTAAGATTTAGCAGTGCATTAACTTTCAAGAACTAACTGAACTCTAACATAATTTACTTATCTGCCTTGATAATGTATATCTCCTCCCCTAACACATCAAAAACAAAACAAATACAGTCTCAGCCCAACAATCTCATCCCAACCTGAAACTTTCACCTTGCTACTCCTCCTATACTTGGAAGCTTTGGCATAACTCATCTATTTACTCTTCTAAATCCTAGTACCCATTTTAACATTGTGAAATGCTGTAAGGTGGTTTTTAATATAACAGGACTTTATAAAGATAAACTTTTGCTGCCACCTGCCAGTGTTAAGTCACACCTATTCTATTCAGCACTCTTCTGCAAAACACAGTATATGTGACAAAAGGCAGGTGGGACAAACCAGCCATAGCTACATGGCTCTTTGATTTGATTTGATTTATTACTGTCACAGGTATTTTTATATAATGAAAAGTACTGTTGCTCGCACTATACAGAGAAAGCATACCATACATTGAGATGGAAAGGAAAGAGTGCATAATGTGGTGCTAGTCATAACTAGGGTGTAGAGAAAGATCAATTTAACATAAGGTAGGTCCATTCAAAAGTCTGATGGCAGCAGGGAAAATGTTGCCAAACTAAATCAGGTACAAATCCAGAAACCAACACAAAGAGGCACAGGAATCCCAAATAGCTCCCACTCTACAGCCAGTCAGGGCATTTACTTTACTCCTTTCACAAATACATCATTTAGGAAGAATTAGAAGACAAGGTATAGTTATTGCATCAACAGTAAAATTCACTGATATCCACACAATTGAAAAATGAAAGAAATATATTGATTTTCCCACATTTGAACTTTGTCTTGAAAGTTAAAATATGATTATATAGAACATGAAAGCAGCCCAGCAGGGGATGGACCCTTATAATAGTTTTAGAAGTGTTGAAGGCAATGTTACAGAAAGTGCTTTGAAGAATGTACTTTGTTACTTAGTGACAGGATGGTCCTTTAAATGGTCAGCACATGTACTAGCTCGCTGTCCTTCAGCACCTGGCATGCTGATCTTTCTGACTTCACTGGCATTTTTCCACTAACATCCCATGGTTAATGTTTCTCCTGCTCCACCTGATTCTAAGTTGTTCTTTAGCTTTATTTATAGCAGAAATACTTTGGTCATTGTGTGCAGCAAAGCTGTGGGGCCTTAGCATATAATTAATGACCTTGGAGACCTCCAGGGACTACTACAGAACACCTCTGATCTGTACAGACTTTGGCTGTAAATTTCCCAAACCAAGCTCTCCTCCAGTGCCTAACCAAATGTTCCTCGACAGAAAGGTTAATGTATTATTCAGTGGAGATTTAGAGTGAGAACTCACTGCTGTCCACTTTCTATTGACTGCAGAAATAGCAATTCAAATCTAGCTGCAGTAGTTTAAAGGCTGGTCCAACTTAAAGGGCTCTAAGTCTGACCAGAAGAGATAGACAACATGAGCCTGTATGCTAGAGCTCCTGATTAATGCCACTGCAAGAGGGAGAAATGCTTTTTAAAGGATAATAAAAGAACTGAATGTTTGTAGCAATGCTAGAAATCATTCTGGCAAAGATGCTGCAGGTTCATTGGCAGCAAGGAAAATAAACCACGGAGAAATAAATCATGTAGTTCATAACTGGGAGGGAAATGGGTCAGATTTTTGGTGTCATTTCACCCATTCAGTGAATGGCACTGACTCAATGAATGGTTATTCAGTACCAGGAACATATTACTTATCTCACTAGATTGACCAACATAAGCAGAGGTATGAGTGTCCATGCAGGTCAATAGAGATGTACAGCATGGAAACAGGCCCTTTTGCCCAACTTGTTCGTGCCTGTCAGATTTTACCATTAAATGAGTCCCAACTGCCCATGTTTGGCCCATATCCCCCTATACCAATCTTACCTACGTAATGGCCTAAATGTTTTTTAAAAGACAAAATTGTACCTGCCTCTATTACGACTTGTGACAGCTCATTCCAGACACTCACCACCCTCTGTGTGAAAATCTTCCCCCTCTGGACCCTTTTATATCTCTCCCCTCTCACTTTAAACCTATGCCTTCCTTTGGGAAAAGATGTTGACTAGCAGGTGCTGATAGAGAGCTGGAAGCATGGCTAACCACTGAATGGTCCAGAATCACACAACGTAAAAGGAGAGATGCGTATCTTAGTTATTGACCGAAAGAAAGCTTCATCAAACAATCTTTCTCACAGCAAGTCATTCATTCTTTACCACCCCATTGCCCCACTTTGCATCTTCTCCAGTGTTTGAATGAAGAGTAAAGGATATTTCTGCATTGCTTGTATAGTGGACTTTTAAATTACTTCACTGTCGTCTTGTCATATCTTTCAAGAATGATGTTATAGTATAAGTGTTTTCAGCATAGCAAGGGAAATTGTAGGACTGGAGAACAGCATCACTCACAGTATGATGTGGAGGGACACATGATAGGAAACAGTTGTATAGAGGGAGTCAAAGAGGAGTCAGCATGAAGTTAGCTTTTAGTTTGGGCTGTAACTTGTATGTTTGTAAATAGTTACACGTTACCAATAAACACAACTGTTCAATCTTACCAACCTTTGAATCTCGTATTGAATAAACTTTATAATAATGCTCGTAATGGGGCAGCACGGTGGCACAATGGCTAGCGTTGCAGCCTCACAGCACCAGGGACCCAGGTTCAAATCCTGGCTTGGATCACTGTTAATGGAGTCTGCGCATTCTCCTTGTGTCTGTGTAGGTTTCCTCCAGGTGCCCCAGTTTCCTCCCATAGTCTGAAAGCTGGTTAGATGCATTGGCCATGCTACGTTCTCCCTCAGTGTAGCCAAACAGGTGTTGGACTGTGGCAACTAGGAGGATTTTCACAGTTATTTCATTGCAGTGTTAATGTAATGTGACACTAATAAACGTTAAAAGAAGCAGGAGGAGAACACATAATGCACTAATTCGTATATTCAAGCCCCTTCTGGGGAGAAATCTGCTTACGGATGTGACTGGCTGTTCTAAGAAAACGTGTTCATTCCAGTGATATCCCCACAAGACACAACATCTTTTGATATCACTTTAATTTGTCTCACTATGTAAGGTTTAGCAGAAGGTTTTCCCGTTCCAAAACCCACACACCCCTCCCCCAACCCCTCACCCCATACTTCATCACAGAGCAGGGGAACTCAATAATAACAGATAACATGATGATATTTCAAATGACGAGTATTACAGCATTGTTATTTCTGATAGATGGTCCATTTCCAAAATGTTAGTGTCAATCGTATACCACAATTTTTCTGTATTTGTTTCTTGGCTTTCTGGATTTTGAGGAATGAGTAACAGCTCCTTGGTTTACTTGTACTGTTTGAATACTGTGCATATGCTGAAATTTGATTTAGAAGAGCAAATGATGACAAAGAAATGATGCACACATCAATGAAGACTCATTCTAGTTGTAAATTTTGGTTATGGAAGGAAGTCATAAGTTCAGGATTTCCATTTCATAATAAATTAGCTGACCACAATCCCCTTTGGCTCTATAATTCACAACAGGCGTTCACACCCTTTTGAGACCATTAATTTAATTGTAAACGGATAACTAAGCTATTGTTGAAGAATAGGGTGAGACCTCTTTGCAATAAACAAGTCACAAACTGGTTTATTACATTATTACTTGTGAAAGCAGCAAATAATGACACAAGCAACCTGGTAAGGTTACTGGTAATAAGGTAAAAGTTTTTTCCCCTTAAATTTTCCTTCATATTTCTTGAGTTTTCTGAATTATTTATAATAAACGTATGAATCAAACTATGCATTCCATAACTGAGCGCTTGCTTAGCTTTCATTTCAAACTATGAGTGCCTTTTTAAGGATTACTGCAGCTTTGAAGTAATACATTATTTTACTTGAATTTTTAAACTCTTCTTCCATTTGTGTATTAGTTTGAGATCGGAAATTAAAGTTGGTCCTCATCCATGAATGTTTGGTAAGGACAAGTCCTACTTGGACCAACACAACTTTATTCAGAGCACCAGCTTCCCAAGAAACAAAACTGTGACTGTCAATAATTGTACCAACAATTCATTTAAAATATCATTGCTTTCTCTTAAGGTATTTTATAAAAAAACAGATCCTTGCATCTAGTGTAAATTTGTGCATAGCTTTTAAGCAGGCAATATGCTTCAGTGCACTTACTGAGTGATCTTCTCGTAGACTGGAGGATCGTAATTTATGAGAGTGACGTACACATTTGCGACATCGACGTATTATACCTGCAGTGTGTGAATTAAATCATTGGTCAGTTTCTCATCTGAGTTTGCAGCAATGGGAGCAATAGCATCAATGAACAAATCATTATTAATGCTCCCAAAAGTATGTAAAATGACAAGCAGGCACTGGAGATGATGCACTGCACCAGCTATGTACTGCTTGCCCTTCCAGTGGCCACTCACTATACTTGCAGGCCCTGAAAACTATCATGACCATGATTGGCCAGCATTGCTTTCATTGGCTTGACAACTTAAGTTTATAAAGTTTATCTCATTAATGTTACAAGTAGGCTTACATTAACACTGCAATGAAATTGTTGTGAAAATCCCTAGTTGCCGCACTCTGGCATTTGTTCAGAGAATGTAACATGACTAATACATTTAACTAGTATGTCTTTGGAGCTGTGGAAGGAAACCAGAGTACCCCAGAGGAAAACCATGTAGACACAGGGAGAACGTGCTGACTCTATTCAGACAGTAACCCAAGACGGGAATCGACCCGGGTTCCTGGCACTGTGAAGGAGCAGTGCTAACCTTATAAAAAAGCAACAATGGAGTTATACAATTTGATTGCATGGAGACCCACAGGTACTCTTGATCACAGGGTTGATACTGCCTGTGATTCTTCAAAAGATGGGCTTCCATTTTTATGTCTGATTCATTTCATGCTGATGTAGTGGATATGAGCAGCATCAATCAATGTGTCATCAATAGTAGTATTGAACAGGGAAATGGGTGTTTCTGCAAATACGTTCCTTTCTCATCAACTGGTAACAATAATGAGAGGGCACTTCAACATTAGCAGCCCATTGGAGAGTATAAGTGACTGACAGTATCGACTTGATCGTTTTGCCCTAAGTGGCTTTTTTGAACTTTAAAGGCTTATCTCCATTCTGATGCAGCAATATCATTGTTTTTTTTTTAATCTTTGTCTTCTTTCAAGGCTAAAATAGTGAATTTATGTGACAACACAACCAAAAATGTATCAATGGACAATATTCTCATCTATCCAATGATGAATTTATGAATCCCAAAATCACGATTGCACAGTGGCACAGTGGTTAGCACTGCTAGCTTACAGCACCAGAGATCCGGGTTCAATTCCATCCTTGGGTCACTGTCTCTTTGCACATTCTCTCTGTGTCTGTGTGGGTTTCTTCTGGATGCCCCTATTTCCTCCCATAGTCTAAGGATGTGTGGGTTATGTGGATTGGTCATGCTAAATTACCTGTTGGTATCAGGAGAATTAGTAGGATAAATATGTTGGGGTTATGGGGATAGGGTTTGAATGGGATTGCTGTTGGTGCAGGCTAGAATGGTCTCTTTCTGCATTATAGGTATTCTATGAACAATGAAACATGTGAGATAGACAATGCTAGCACATAATTAAATATGGTAAATAGATTTTATAATCAAAGCTTTTACAATCATTCAATACATACAACACAAAAATGACAATGGCATAGAAATTCATCAAATTAAACTGAAAAAGCTGATTAAATTCAGCAGGTCTGGCAGCATTCGAGGAGATAAATGAAGTTAACGTTATGAGTCTAAACGATCCTTCTATAGAACCATTTAGATCCAAAACTCTCTTTCTGTCCACAGATGCTGCTACATCTGTTGACCTTATCTAACATTTTCAGTTTTTATTTCAGATTTCCAGCTCCAGTTTCTGCTTCTATGTCTTCCAGCAACCACATATTTTGCTTTGATCACATTAAACTGTACAGGCAGACACTGAAAATAAATCTGATGGATATAGAGAACAAATCTGGAGCTGCAATCTGCCCAGAAACAAAAGGGACAAACAGAACAGAATTTCAAACAAATATTCAGGATGAAAAATATCAAATATCAAAAACACTGACCACAAATTAAATACACCAATTCCCTATCTAATTATCTTATGAAAAACATGTAATATATTGGTCTATTAAGCAAAGTAATCACTGTAAACCCACAAACTCCTAAAATAATGAAGTAACCTAACCTTCTGAGCTTTTAGTGCACCAATTCATGAAGCATGAATAAAATTATTTAGTCTTTTGCATTTCTATTTTTTGATCGCCCCTCCCCCCCACTACTTTCTGACTCCTTCCTATATAAGCCCCCTGTCATTGTTCATACTCCCACTCCCGTCATAGTCCCACCCTGACTCAGCCCCATGCCCATTCAAGGCCATTCCCCAGGGCGGCATGGTGGCACATGGTTAGCACTGCTGCCTCACTGTGCCAGAGACTCGGTTTCGATTCCCGACTTGGATCATTGTCTGTGTGGGTTTGCACATTCTTCCCATCTCTGCTTGGGTTTCTTCCAGGTGCAGATTAAGTAGATTGGCCATGCTAAATTGTCTCTTATTGTCAGGGGAACTAGCTAGGGTAAATGTAGGGATAAGGTCTGGGTGGGATTGTGGTTGGTGCAGACTTGATGGGCCAAATGGCCTCCTTCTACATGTAGAATCCTATGATTTTATGATTCTAACTCAGCCATATCCTCTTGGCACTCCTCCAGAACACTTATAGTGCCCAACTGGCATGATTATGGCACCCAGTCTCCACGACAGCAGAACAGTGGTGATTCTCACCAACTTGACGTCTTGTCAAAGAATGGAGAAGCAACTGTGAGGGAAAACACAGCTGAGCCAGACTTACTAATTTCACTTAAATGTTGGCAGTTCTATCCTAATAGGATTCACACCCTCAAAACAGACCTAGGATCTTGCCCGGTACTTTCCCAGCTCACCGTGCTGATTGACCAGCACGGCAAGCAGGTTAGATCATGCCTGAGGTGTTCTTAAAGCATAAACTGAGCTCATGATAATTATTTCAACCTCATATCTGCATTTTCATCTCATTTCAGTTATTGCTGCCCTCACTTTTATTCTTCAAAGTTATCAGCATCAAGGAAAATTTTAAGGTGCTACCTTTATTGCCCTTGATCAAATATATTTGTCTGATAACTGTATCATGTGACCTGGACAAATGCTAATTTATCTGGCAAATAAGGTATTAGGTTAATTTAATTAGAATTCCACCTGCAGTTTATTGTGTGGCCAAAGTGAAATTTGCACTCTTACAATGAGTGTCGATGGATTTTTATTTATCTCCGGGTCTGAAAGATATTGAGTCAATATCAGATTAGAGATTGCCTGCATCCTCTTGAAAGATAAATATAGTCTGATCCACAAATCGGCCTGCCTGCTCTTCGAGCCATCTTGATATTTAATTTTTCTTAAATACAGTTTTTCAATGAGTCACAACATCATCATGCCGGTGCATCCCTGACTGCAAAAATTAGAAGCATTTTCTCCAGTACGGAAGTCTGGTCAACTTTGATACAAATTAATCCTATCACTCTACCAGCATGCCTGTACCATATATTCCCAAGTCTATCTTATTCTGCTTCCTAAATCCCACAGGCTCCAGCTGTGCAGCCTCATTCTCTTTCCCTGTTTCTCAAGATTTGAAGGGATGAATTTGGTATAAAAGAAACTCAATACATTAGTACTTTCCAATCATCTAATATTCTTTGCTCTTTTTACCTAACTTTTACCCAAATTTTAAAGTTTCCAGCAGCACGTTATAATTAGACGCTCAATGACTGTTATTATTTTCATGTTAGGTTCTTCCATATTTAATCTGAATGTCTCCGATTCCATTTAGTTTCAGGAGCGCTCATTCTCCGCTTCCTTCATCATCTCAAAATTTTCTGCAGCTCATAAAAATACAATTAAGTCCAGGAAATTACTATTTTCTCGCTGCTGCATTGCCATAATCACTTCCCTTTTCTGTTTCTGTTACATGCCTCAGTTATTTTTGTGATTATTTTTATACTTTTCCAGCCTACTCTCTTAAATGCCCTACATGCTGGAGGATGCACTGCTTGGTCAACCAGAGTACATTGTAATCACTTCTCCAACTAAAAAACAGATTAAATTCAAGTTGCACCCTGGTATTAAATACAATTGCAAAAGCTCTCTTTGATTGTCTGAAGAGGGTCCACTATTACTATTTTTACTGAATGTTAGCTCTCTATTCAGACAGCATTGGAAGGAATAGCATGTTTGCAACAAGGTATACTTATCTATTTACCATATCTTATTGTATGCTGGCATTGGCAATCTCACGTTTGATTGAAATCATAAATTCCTACAGTGCAGAAAGAGACCATTAGGTCCATCTTGCCTGCACCGACAATAGTCCCACTGAGGCTCTTTCCCTGTATTTACCCTGCTAGTCCCACTGACACTAAGAGGCAATTTAACATGGCCAATAAATTGATCCAGTACAGCTTTGGAGTGTAGGAGGAAACCAGAGCATCAGAAGAAACTAATGCTAAAATGGGGAAAATGTGTAAACTGCATGCAGACAATGATCCGAGGCTGGAATTTACCTGGATCCCTGGCACTATGAGATGGCAATGCTAACCACTGTGCCACCGTGCCACAGTCAGCATCATAGAATTCCTACAATGCTGAAGGAGACCATTCGACCCATCGAGTCTGCACTGATCACAATTCCACCCAAAGCTTATCCCTGTATCTCCACATATTTACCCTGCTAAATCCTCAGCACTAGATGGCAATTTAGTATGACCAATCACCGTAACATGCATATCTTTGGACTGTGAGCGGAAACCAGAGCAGCTGGAGGAAAACCAAGCAGATAGAGGGAACATGTGCAACCTCCACACAGACAGTGATCCAAGTCGGGAATCAAACCTGGGCTTGTCAATCTTGGCTTTGTATGATATTGTAACATGAGAAGCTTGTTTGAAGTGAGTTGGCAACCTATTAACATCAATAAAAGTACAAATCAGTCAGGGTGTAACATATGCTGCTGTCTCACCCATTTCAACCTATTACACAATGTCAATATCTATTGCTAACTGGTTACAGTTTTTGTATAAGAGATATTCCTAGAAGAGGAATTAGTAGTGATGGTTAAATTCTTAGAGGTTTGCTTAAAAGATCAGAGACTACTATCTCACAATACATCAAGAAAGAATTAAAATGATTACGTTTCTCAGCTAATGGCAGCTAAGGCTTTCTTCTGAAGCAGTATAAATCTGATTGGATGGAAACATGCTACAAGACAGTAAATATAAATGAAGCTTCAAAGGCAGATACACTGAATGATCCTATAAGTTTCCATTAGTAGAAAAATAAAATAGAAATAATTGAGATACTTCAAAAATAATAGAAAAAAGTTTAGGAATAAGCAAGATAAATCTGCATGAAGTCTGAGAAATAATTGCACTCTTGAATTTCATTGAAATTAATTGAGAGTGTAATTTGTTGACGCACCACAGACAGATGAAGAATATTGAGTCCATCTTGCTTTCCCAGGATAGTCTGTCATAGCATCCTTACAATATATAAGGAGGCCATTTGGTTCATCGAGTCTGTATCAACTCTTCGACAGATCATTGTAATAGTGCAAACCCAGAGAGTGTGGGCTGCAGCAGGAGAGGAATGAATGAAAAGGGTTTAACAGACACGACAAACAGACACAACAAATTATCACATCCCAGATAGCACTAATACAGCACCCCAGGAGCAATTTTTCTGAGGCTACAGCAATAGTAAGCGCATTGATACCTCTTAACAAGACTCCATAATGGCTAGAAAGGTCATTGTGCCTCTGGAAGCTGATCAACTAACAGGGAAATGGGGACAATTAACACATTCTCAAAATTGGCTTGACAAACAAATGCTTTGGTATTGTAAATAGGTAGACAGAATTTGTCCAGAAATTGACTAAAGTTAAGGCACAGTAAGAAGTCTCACAACGTCAGGTTAAAGTCGAACAAGTTTATTTGATAGTATACACAACAAGCTTTTGGAACGCTGTTCCTTCATCGGGTGAGTGGAAAATTCTGATCATCATCATGTGGCTTCTCCACATCATAAAGTTAAAGCACACAGGACAATGTAATCAAAAGAATTGTAACAAATTTGAAGTAACGATATGATGACCTAATGTAAATGTTACATTTTATAATGCAAAAAAATGTATAAGAATATGTAAGAACCTTTGAGGAGCAGAGTAGCTTGGAAGCAGGTTGCAATTATAGCTCCAAGTTCTTCTCTCCCTCATGCATGTTGAATAAAAGCCATTTCTGTTGAAATTTGATACAGTCTGAAAAGGCTCAGTTCATTTATTCCTTCCAACATGCCACCTACCCAGTAATGGGGTGTGGTGAATGAGAGGGTGGTGGTATGGTGGGTAGAGAATGCCATACAAAAATATCCTCACCAGTGATGATACATGTGGTCATTAGACCCCTTATAATACTGCTGCCGGGTATTAAAGTCTAGATTCCGGAACTTAGCCTCCCTGATCAACTACTTCTCTACCTCTGAAAATGGTCCTTACCTCCTTGTAGCAGCATGGCATCGCTACTCATGCTGACCTACACAGATAATTCCTCCAATATTGTATCCATCAGTCTGGATTATCTAGTATATTGATTTCAAGACTTTTCATAGTCAAAATTCAATGAGATAGACTGTCTTTAGGAAAGAATAGACTGCCTATACCATATTGTTTGCTGGAATGCTCCTTGGATTGTGTGCAGAGCTTGTTCATTATGTTGAAAAAGAGAGAACAGTGCCAGACATAGAGGAACGAGCAGAGAAATCATTCAGATGAGATGTGAATTTTGTGTCTTACTTAGTTCGCTCTGAATAGGCATGGAAACACCACATGTCATGGTGCATGCCTAAATATCAAATGCCTAAATATGTGCATTTTGATATTCCAATTGTTTTGAACCAAATCACATAGAAAACTGAAAACCAAGATAAATGTTACTGAATGCAAAATGCATAAATATAAACAAAATATAAATAAAATAAATATAAACAAAACAAATAAACAACCGTTTTGAGTGAAAATTGTTCCAACTATTCAAGTGTGACTAAATAATATGGAATCAATACTTGAAATATTGGTTATATTAATAACACAATTGTAGAATCCTAAGTATTCCGATGCGGCTCTTACCTGCGAGACATTATCCTATATAAGGCGGAAGGATATTATTTAATGAGATTAGCAGAAATATAGGCCGGAATTTTACACTCCATTCTCCCCACTCCAGTGTTCCAACGTGGGAGGCCGGTAAGAGAAGGGATGTTGGGGGGAATTCATTGAACTGCTTGAATGGGATTCCCTCCCACTCTAACACTATAGCAGTTTTACACTGGGATAAACAAGGCCTTGGACAGAATCCTTGCTCTTTTCCCAATTAAGGGTTCAATCATTAGGCTGGAAGTGGGGGGGGGGGGGGGGGGGGGCGGGGTTGGTGACAACTCGGGGTTGGGGTGAGGGTAGCGTGGTGGGTGTGGTAGAGATGGTGACCCACAAATATGGAATGTTAGATATCAGGCAGGAAGTAGGGTATTGGTCCTCTATCAGAAGCCCCTTCTGATTGACTATGCACCCACCACCGCCCCCCTCCACCCGCACCCCCTTCTCAACCAGGCTTGATGACCTCCAGACTTTCCTCACCACACTGGATCAATCCTGAGAACTGGACATCTGCCCTCCTCATCATATCCCAGGCCTTCCCTACCCACACCTCCCCGAGACCACTCCCATTTACCTTGGTCTCTGGTTCCCAGGGCTTAAACTCCGGCAACTTCACCTTGTGGCCATTGTTATTGGAGAGACCACAGTCCAATTTGATTGTCCAGCAGCTTTCTGAGGTGGAATCTCTTTCTGAATGAGAGAAGTCCTGCCTTATGCTAATGAACACTCATTAGAATGTAAATAAATTGAGGATGTCAGAGACAGTGAGAATATCTTCTCCACCATTCTAAAAGTTCAGGGCCTACATGACTTTCAATTGACACATTTTAAAGAGAAATGTTTAAAATGCTTGATCATCTCTTTGAACTCCTTAGTACTTTTCAATTTTTTTTAAAGCAGACTGGATTTATAATGAAAGGTCACCAGTCAGTTTGTTCATTTATAAACACTACCAGGCATGCTGAGTTTTTTCAGCATTTTCTGTTTTTATTTGAAGTTTGTTAATGGTTTTATGGGTTAACAAAGTCTACATGGGTGTGCATGAATTTGTGAGTCATATTTTTCTATTTGCATGAATGATGAAGTCGTAGCAAATGTCACCCTGAGCAAAAGTCCTCATTGATATTCAGAATATAGCTTTCACACATGGGCAATGTATGTCTGATCATCTTTTCCAATGTTTATGACATAAATTGAATGAAGGTGGCTCTATATTTTGATAGGCATGGAGAGAACATGCAAATGGACAGCTGAGAAATTATTCATTTTATTCTCACTTTTAGATCAGAGTGTCCATGACTGTGTCCTTTTGCTCTCTGCAGTTAAAGAGATAAGTCTTCAATATGAATGCAGACAGTCATGTATTGATTATGGTTTTCAGCAGGATGGATAAAATTGTAGAGGAGGAAATAAATATAACTATTACTCGAGGATAGATGGTGGAGAAACTAATATTGATGGGGTCAAATTTCCATAAGTCCCCTTGACCGGATGGGTTGCATCCCAGAATATGAAAGGAAATAGCTACAGAGATAGTGAATGTACTGATAGTAATTATTCAAGGACTTTTAAATTCTGGCAAAATTGCAGAGGATTGGAAAACTGCAAGTGTAACACACAGGGAGGGAGACAAAAACATGTAATCACAGAGCGGCTAACTTAATATCTGTCATTGGGAAAATAGAAACAATTGTAAAGAGTACAATCATACAGCACACCTCTCAAATTGATTAGAATGAGCAGGACTTATAAAGAGGAACTAGTAGATGTAATACACTAGGATTTCCAAAAAAGCATTTGATAAGGTATCAAACAAATGGCTGCTCAATACAATAAGAGCCCATAGTGTTGGGGATCTTGGAAGCGAGTCTCCCAAAATAATGTGAAGTGTTGAATTTGAAGAAAAAAAATGATGCAGATAGTGATTGTTTTTGTCAGTGCAATTTCAGACTCGAATCTTCCACACTCATAAAAAGCTCAAGGGCAGGGCCTATTCATGTTGGAGTCTGACTGTTCCAGAACTCAGAACTCAGCCCAAGCATAATGGCCCTGATCTATCATCCTGCACTTTGCTGGTCAGCTCCATCGCTGGCCAACCCAGGACCCTCACAATGCTGCCCCATAGCCCCCTATTGGCCCAACTGTGGCCCGAACATAGCCCCCTCAAGCAGTCCCGGGCCCAGTTCCGATTTCCCCCATGACAAAGTGCCCTGATCTCCAGCCTACTCCCCCCCCCACCCCCCCACCCCCAACCCCAACACTATCCTCGCCAGTGGCAATTCCCCCCACCCTCTTACCCGGTACATTCCCCCCCTAATGGGAGGCATAACCCCCTCCCTCCCTTGCCACACTACCTTCCCAGCCCAGCCCAGGCAATGGCCTCCATCCACCCTGTAAAAAATGGTATGCCCCAGGGATCAGCAATGGAACCACAGTTATTTACAATATATGTTAATGACTTGGATGAAGGAAATGAATGTTACCAAATTTGTGATTGATACAAAAGTAGGTATAAAGGCAAATAATGAGGATATCATAAAGGGCAAAATCTTCCCCAAAAAATTCGAAGTGCTATAGCGGTGTGAAAATAGGAGTCCTCCATGCTGGTCTTTTGGGCAAGTTCGACATTGCAATCTCCTGGCACTCTCAGATTTTCTGACAGTTGGGAAGTTTGTATATCAGGAGGTGGGGGGGGTTGGGGTCGGAGTCCTAGGTGCACCAAGTAAGCTGGCTTCAGAGTACTCTAGCATCATTGTGCAGGGTGTCCAAATCTGCTCAGAATCAGGAGATCTCCTCCCATTGCCCAACCGCAGACATCAGGCCCCACCCCACCCACCACCACCACCATCACCACATCATCGACAACATTGTTATTTCCCACACTGACATGGGTCGCTGGCATTGGGGCATCAGGGCCCTCCCAATGAGCCCCCTGGCAGACCTCTAACATGACACCCCCCCCCCATCATGATCTCCATCTGCAGCTCACCACTGCATAACTCCCATTTTGCATTGGTTCCCACACATACTCCACATGTCCTCCCATGCCTACACACACACAACACCACACACACACACACACACACACACACACACACACACACATCGTTGGACGTACACATCCATCATTGCCCCACTCTGGCCCCACCCTACTTGGGCCACACCCCCTTGACACTGCCACTTGTTCACTTATGCTGCCCAATGAGCACCGCCCTGCCATCTTTGTTTACTTATTTACCAGTGTTACAAACATAGGCTTACAATAACACTGCAATGAAATTACTGTGAAAATCCCTTTGTCGCACTATATCCAGCATCTGTTCGGGTACACTGAGGGAGAATTTAGCATGGCCAATACACCTAACCAGTATGTCTTTCCGATTGTAGGAGGAAACCAGAGCATCTAGAGGAAACTCATCCACAACCACCCAGAGGCTTCAGTAGTCTCCGATCCCCCTGACTTGTTTTGACAGGTGTTAATAGAGGGTCTTTGGGGACCTGGCAGCCTCTTGAAGGTGGAGCATCTGAGGTAGGAAGATAATATATCACTATTATCAATCACAGACTGCCTGCCTGCTGGGTAGGTTGGTGGGACAATAGACAACTGCATCATCATGGCACTGTTGTTGTTTAATTTTAAGTTTATTTATTAGTATCACAAGTAGGCTTATGTTAACACTGCATTGAAGTTAGTGAAAATCCCACAGTTGCCACAGTCTGGCACCTGTCTCGGTGCACAGAGGGAGAATTTAGCATGACCAATGCACCTAACCAGCATGTTCAGACTGTGGGAGGAAACCAGAGCACCTGAAGGAAATCCGCACAGGCATGGAGAGTATCTGGAGACTTTGCACAAACAATGACCCAAGTCAGGAATCAAACCCAGATCCTTGATGTTGTGAGGCAGCAGTGCTAACCACTGTGCCACAATTGCCACTAACTGA
This sequence comes from Sphyrna mokarran, assembly GCA_024679065.1. Lineage (NCBI taxonomy): Eukaryota > Metazoa > Chordata > Chondrichthyes > Carcharhiniformes > Carcharhinidae > Sphyrna > Sphyrna mokarran. The sequence continues at coordinate 44,562,213 of JAGIQG010000015.1, forward strand.
ATGATCATTGGGGAATTTGCTTTGAACTTTTTATTTGAAATAAGACAACCCTATCTCCAACCATCTTATATCTGTCCACTGGACTCCCAACTTCCTCTAAATCCCTTGTCCCTCCACAATTGGTGGACCGAGCTTCAGGGCATCCATCTTGTATCTTGTTAGGATTAGTAAATTGGGAACCCCACTTTCCACTTCTACCCACTAGGCTGATTTATGGCTCCTCTTCTCCCGAAGAGGCAGAGAGAATTAATTAATTCACCCTCTGCCTGTAGCACCATCCCAGCCTGTTCCCACCACCCACCCACCCGTCCACTCTCTAGAGAATCTTGGAGGAGTCCAACAACAATTTGGCAAAGGGCTTTGCGAAGATATTGGAAGATCCTTTCCAATATTGACTAGTTGGCTACTTTCATCAGCACAACTGTGACTCAAATTTTGATGCAACTTCTGATGGCCAATTTTACAGTTTAGATTTGTATCATAAGCAGTTTCCATCAAAGGTCTGAGTGTTGTAAAAGAAGCTCAAACTGCTACCTTATAACCTCAAATTGCTGCCATATTTGTTCAGGATACCACTGTTCAAAAGGACTCCAGAATATTACAGCCTTATGACAAATTTGTTCAACAATGGATCTGATCGTTAAACACCCTCTGAGGATATGGTATCCCGCTGAGACTCTTTCTCGCCCTATTCCTCTCTTTCCCTGTTCCCCTATGTTCTCATGCTTTGCATTGTCTTTCTTCATGTTCAAATCCCAGAGGAAAACCAGCAGCCCACCCATGCCTACAAGCATCTTGCTTCAACATAACATTTTGCATCAGCAAACCAGTATTTCAACCATCCAATTCCCTACAGATAATTCAGATGTTAAACAAGTATAGGGAGGCTCAAAAAACACAGATGATTGTGCCAGCAGCCAAAATCAAAAAACAGTTACTACTTGGAAATACTTCAAGATCACTTTAAACATTGCTCAGAGGGATCTCTCCAGCCTCTTTCTTTAATGTTGTTATCAGCTGAACCAGCTTAAAACAGAGTGTAGGCTGATGGGTGATATACAAAATATGGCACAGCTGATGTCAAATGTACAATCTATGTTGAATGGCATTACAGCTGATTTGTGTTTAGCAATAATCACATCCTGCATGAAATGGACTTTCAGGGTTGCAGGAGTTCAGGAAATGGTGAAGTAAATTGCATGCAGCTAGATATAGATAGAAATTTTAAAGGTTGCAGAATCTTTATTTCTCAGCATGAATTTGTTCTGGCCGATGACTACCTTTCAGTGATACACTCTGGGCAGTCATTCTTCCCTTTCCCAAACTTCAGAAAAGACTCCTTAGATTTTGCATGAAGAATTTTCCATCTACCTTGCTTTCTCCAAAAAGAGAAAAGGGAAATAGAAAAGGCAGCATGATGTAGTTGCAACAGAGCTGAATTAGATAAATTAACTGGTGCCTTTACTCTGACAAATACAGGTACAGGAGATCAAGAAACAACCTCCAAAAAAAAGGTCCGTATTTATTTATAGAGCAAAACTCCTTTGAAAATTTTATGGAAGCTAACTTTATTAGTTATACATTACATTTGTTGCACACTGGTAAAGGGAACCTTTATTTGCCTGCCATAGATGGCAAAGGGCTCTATGCGTCTTCCCTACTTCCCACCATTTACACATTATTGATTATAGAACCTTCCTTGTACTCTCCAAGTATCACAGCACTCAATCTGCAAGATCACCTTAAATTCCAATTTGGAAAGAATAATGGTTGTGGGCACAACAAAGTCAGTGCAATGTATTTCTATCTGATTGCCCACTAGTTCTCTTTTATGTAAAATATTTGACTTCTTATATTTCTACGAGGTACCCATACTCATGGCAAAAGCATGAGCAATAGTAAGTTCTCATCTCTTGGCAATACATATCAAGCTGGTGAAGCTGCAGAATGTACATCTTGGACAGTAACCAGAATAGCCAATTCCTACATACTTCTGCCAACATGTTGTCAGGCATTAGAATGAACAGACAGAAAGACTCACATGTGCTGCTGTCCAGAGAGGCAATACCATTTTTTGAGCACATTTCTGCTATACCATTAATAATGAATATTGATTTACTGTTTTGCCGAAGAACAGACCCTAATTGGACCATAAAGTCCCTGAGGAGTTTTCCTGTAACCAAACCCTAATGGTTGAGGTAGAAATGATAGCCCTTTGCAATCTGACATCCCAGATTTTAATGGCTACAATCTGAACATCCACAACAGAATGTTTTCCTCATTCAAGCTGAGATGGATATGTGCTTGTTTCTTTTTCTCCATGGTAGATCCTTTCTGCCAGCTGGCACTGGCTTCTGAAAAAACTGGCAAAATTTAGACCATCCTGAGAGGTGACACTTTCACCAGTCTCCATTCTTGCTGTGCCACCAGTTTTGGGCACTGGATTTGCAATGCCACTGATCTGCAAAAAAGCTAATGGCATCAATGAAATAAGTGGAAACTTGGCTCATGGATCTTGCTCTTTCCAATTCCCAAGGCTATTGAAACCTGAACAAACAGATCTCTGAAATGTGGTACAGCTTCATGGCAACATTCTGATTATTGACAGAAGTACAAACTATTCTGAAGTCCTTTGTCATGGGGATTTCCACAGCAGATGTCACTGCTAACTTGCCCATGCTCCTTTGTAGGATCATGAAGAATCATCCAGCATGGTACAACAAATGATTTCTCCACTTGATTAGTCATCTGTCACATGCTAGAAGTTCGAAGCACTACACATAGACTTAATGCTCTAAGGGAATTCTTCTATTAAGGCGCTATAGAGTAAATGCAGGTCCCTAACCTCTTCCACTGAGGAATAAACTATTTAGTCCCGCTGGATAACAATGCGATCTTCGTGTTCCATCTTGGGCTCTTCCTTTTCTTGCATCTTGTGCATTACTTAGTAATTTCCTTCCAGCTCATTTGCTAGTTACTCCAGGGTAAATATCTTTAGGCGATGGTTTGGAAGCAAGATGCTGAGTGTTGATATTTGCTTTGAAGAGCTGGCAAGGATTACTCGTAGTGACATATACACTCTTGCCAAGTTCCTCTTCCCCCTTCACAACTTCAGGAAATAAAAGAGGGGAGTTAATAATGTGTTGCTGAGGAACAGAGTTCACATGCCATTTTAAATCAGAGGGATTTTATAGTTGCATAGTTTGTAATGCAGTTTACAAATCAATAAGGAGCGAGGGAAAGGAAGTTAAAATATGCCTTCAATTGACACATATACTTCTACAAGCATTACTCTGAAAGGCCTTTTAATTGCCTTCCTCTTAATCACTGTCACATTTTCTGTTTTCTAATCTCTATTTTCACAGCTTTTTAATGTTTTAAATGTTTACCCTGGCTTCCATTATTAACTTCCCTCTAGCTGAATCCTGGATTTTTGCTCCTGATTTGGGAGTGTAAAGTCAGGACATTCCTTGGTTCCACAAACCACACCTGGGACAAAATGATTTGGAAGCTTTTCTCATTCCAGGTTGGTTGAGGTCCCTGAGAGTCAGCCCGGAAGGCCATGGAACACATGTGGAGGAGGATGCTGGCTGTGGCTTGGGTGGAAGATCTGGCTTGGTGCACTGGTAGTGTTTCAAAGGTTGTTTAAAAAAGATTGTGCCCCATCCCATGTCATGCTCCTCATTCATTCCATGACTCTGATGCTCTCCATGGCAATCTATACACTGTTCACATACTATGACCCAAGTTTATGCCATACTAACCAATGCTTCCATTCATCCCCTTGGCCGCTCATACAGTCCATGCCAAACTATGCCCCTCTAACCAAAGGCATAGCTCTTCCTAATTTCCATGACCACTTAGTGCTAACATATGCCAGCCCATGCCTCCAGCTAATACCCTTTGTCCTACAGCTACCACTTAGTCCTGATCATCAATTCAGACATTTTTTTTTCAAAATAGTTAAAGGACACAAGTTTTAAATGCCTACTACGTTTGACAGTTCATCTTGACACCTTTAACAGTTATTTTTAACAATTCCAATTAGCTTCACAATTTCAATGAGTTCATGTACATTTTAGTCACGTTCAGATCTAGTTTTAAAACCCAATAGCACCTTACCTCTTTAACAGGGCAATTGACTTGCCCCAAATATGTCTTGGGACCATATCCGCAGGTGCACCTTGCCTCTCCAAAATGGTACACTGGCTATCCAAAGAATTGATAAAGTTCAGGCCTGTTCTTAGCAGGTTTACTCTGTATACATTAGGTTTCAGACATCTCTTAGCTGTCTTCTCTTAGTTTCCTGAACAACTGGGACTCATTCTGGGATAGGTGGGACCTCTACAAGAGAGATGGTCTACACCTGAACCAGAGGGGAACTAATATCTTGGGGGGAAAATTTGCTAAGGCTATGCAGGGGGCTTTAAACTGATTCGGGGGGGGGGTGGGATCCTGAATAGTTGGGGTGCTAAGAGGGATGAGAGTAAGGGGGTCATAGAGGAAAGCCGTAAAACACAGCAGCATACGGGTGGGGTAGGGCATGGTTTGAAATGCGTATACTTTAATGCAAGGAGTATTCACAATAAGGGGGAGGAACTTGCAGCTTGGACCAGTACCTGGAACTTCGATGTTGTGGCCATTTCAGAGACTTGGGTAGAGCAGGGACAAGAATGGATGTTGCAGGTTCCAGGGTTCAAATGCTTTAGTCAGAGTAGAGAAGGAGGTAGAAGGGGGGGCGGAGTGGCATTATTAGTCAAAGACTGTATCACAGTGACAGAGAAGAAGTTTGATGAGGACTTGTCTGTTGAGGTAGTATGGGCTGAGATTAGAAACAGGAAAGGAGAGGTCACCCTGTTGGGAGTCTTTTATAGACCTCCTAAAAGTTCTAGAGAGGTAGAGGGAAGGATTGCAAAGTCGATCCTGGACAGGAGTGAAAGTAATAGGGTAATTGTTATGGGGGACTTTAACTTTACTAATATTGATTGGAATAGCTATAGCTCTAGCTCGTTAGAGGAGTCAGTTTTCGTACAAAGTGTGCAGGAGGGTTTTTTGACTCAGTATGTAGATAGGCCAACTAGAGGTGAGGCTACATTGGATTTGGTACTGGGCAATGAGCCAGACCAGGTGTTGGGCTTGGAGGTTGGTGAACATTTTGGTGATAGTGACCACAATTCGGTTACGTTCACCTTAGTGATGGATAGGGATAGGCATGAAGCTGGGGGCAGTAGTTATAGCTGGGGGAAGGGTAATTATGAGGCCATCAGGAGAGAATTAGGGTGCATAGATTGGACTAGGAAGCTACACGGACTGGGAACATCTGGAATGTGGAGCTTATTCAAGGAGCAGCTGCTGCGGGTCCTTGATAAGTATGTCCCTGTCAGGCAAGGAGGAAATGGGCGAGTAAGAGAACCTTGGTGTACGAAAAAAGTTGATTTGCTGGTTAAAAGGAAAAAGGAGGCTTATGTCAGGATGAGGCTTGAAGGCTCGGTTAGTGCAATGGATAGCTATATATTAGCCAGGAGGGAGCTAAAGAGTGAGTTGAGGAGAGCTAAGAGGGGACACGAGAAGACTTTGGCTGATAGGATTAAGGAGAATCCTAAAGCTTTCATTAGATATGTTAAGAATAGAAGATTGGTTAGGGCAAGATTAGGGCCAGTCATAGACAGCAGTGGGAAGTTGTGCGTGGAGCCTGAGGAGATTGGAGAGGTACTGAATAAATATTTTTCTTCGGTATTCATGCAGGGTGATGTAAATGTAGTTATGGAGAACACTGAGGTACAGGGTAGCAAACTGGAAGGTATCGAAGTAGATAGGGAGGATGCGCTAGATATTCTCGAGGGTTTGAAGTTGGATAAGTCCCCTGGGCCGGACGGGATTTACCCTAGGATTCTCTGGGAGGCAAGAGAGGAGATTGCAGAGCCTATGGCTCTGATCTTCAGGTCGTCGTTGGTTACGGGTGTGGTTCCGGAGGACTGGAGGATAGCGTATGTGGTCCCGTTGTTCAAGAAGGGGAAGAGAGACCTTCCAGGGAATTATAGGCCAGTGAGTCTTACTTCTGTGGTGGGCAAATTGTTGGAGAGAATAATTAGGGATAGGATTTATAGTTATTTAGAGAGTAATGAATTGATTGGAGATAGTCAGCATGGTTTTTGTGAAGGGTAGGTCGTGCCTTACTAACCTCATTGAGTTTTTTGAAAAAGTGACTAAGGAGGTGGATGGGGGTAAGGCGGTTGATGTGGTATATATGGACTTTAGTAAAGCGTTTGATAAGGTGGCCCATGGAAGACTTCTGCAGAAAATGCAGATGTATGGGATAGAGGGGGATGTAGCTAATTGGGTTAGGAATTGGCTAGCAGATAGAAGACAGAGGGTGGTGGTTGATGGGAGATATTCATCTTGGAGTTCGGTGACAAGTGGTGCACCTCAGGGGTCTCTTTTGGGGCCCCTGCTGTTTGTAATTTTTATAAATGATCTGGATGAGGGTATTGAAGGATGGATTAGTAAATTTGCAGATGACACTAAAGTCGGTGGAGCAGTAGATAGTGAAGAGGGATGTTATAGTTTGCAGAGAGACTTGGACAAGTTGCAGAGCTGGGCCGAGAGGTGGCAAATGGAGTTTAAATGTGGAAAAGTGTGAGGTAATGCACTATGGCAGAAATAATAAATGTGTAGAGTATAGGGCAAATGGTAGGATTCTTAGTAGTCTAGATGAACAGAGGGATCTTGGTGTGTATGTGCATAGATCCTGAAAGTAGGCAGTCAGGTCGAGAAGGTTGTTAGGAAGGCATATGGAGTCTTGGCTTTTATTGGTAGAGGGATTGAATTTCAGAGCCGCAACGGCATGTTGCAACTGTACAAAACTCTAGTGCGGCCGCACTTGGAGTATTGTGTGCAGTTCTGGTCCACACATTATAAGAAAGATGTGGAGGCATTGGAGAGGGTACAGAGGAGGTTTACCAGGATGTTGCCTAGTATGGAGGGCAGGTCTTATGAAGAGAGGCTGAGGGATTTGAGGTTGTTTTCGTTAGAAAGGAGGCGGCTAAGAGGAGACCTTATCGAAGTATATAAGATGATTAGAGGTTTAGATAGGGTGGACAGTTATAGCCTTTTTCCTAGGATGGAGAAAGCTAGCACGAGGGGACACAGCTTTAAATTAAGGGGTGATAGTTATAGGACGGATATCAGAGGCAGGTTCTTTACCCAAAGGGTGGTTCGGGAGTGGAATGCCCTGCCTGCAGCGGGTGTAGATGCGCCAAGTTTGGGGGCGTTTAAGAGGTTAGTTGATAAGTATATGGAAGAGAAGGGACTGGTTTAGTTTGGAGGGGCATTGCTTTTTATATTGGTCGGCGCAACATCGAAGGCCGAAGGGCCTGTTCTGTGCTGTAATGTTCTATGTTCTATGTTCTTACACCAAAATCACATGGGTAGAAGCAGCTACTGATTTCTATGAGCAGTTGTCTCTTTACGTGCACAAATCCTGACTTGAATCTATTTCTATCCTATGAAAATAATAGTGATCATGCTTAGGGATGGGATTTTTGGAATCAGGTTGCGAAAATCCAAGTCTAAATGTTTTTCACATTTGGTCTAATTTCCTTATCTAGCCAAAGAAGAATAATTTTGATAGAATTCCTTTAGTTGTCAGATTTCTGGGATTTATGAAGGAATCCATATAAAGAGACAGGGCCAAACTGAAGGAATATCAAAGTACAAGAGTTACTTTCCTGAGCTTAAATAATTTAAAGGAGTTCATTTTTTTATAAGAATTCACAAAGGTCCAGCTACCTTTTTTCAGGCGTTTTCTTACAACTATCAGATGTGCTGATCAGTAATGATATACACCCAAAAAGGCCTGCATGTAACTATTTCTTTCTGAATGAAACATAGAAATTGATGAGGCAACTACACTCAGCTAAGACTTTTTGCAACGTAAAACCATTTGCATTTTTAAGAAGCATACCCATGATTGAAGAAAAAATTTGGCAACCACAGTCTTTGCACGTCTGGCTTCCCTGGGATCAAAGGAGCCCATAACTTACTAAAATTTGACAGTTACATCAGTATTAGGCAAAGGGAGGGCCATTTTACAGGAAAAGTCAACAGTAATCAAAACCGAATTCACCACATAAAATAGGAGGAACCTAATTATAATTATGAGACAACATGTATGTGTAAAAAAAACTTATGCAACCCAAAACATTAATATTGAGGAAAAAATAGGAAGATTTTCAAGTCTGCTTAAACTGCCCCCCAATTGAAAGGTGCTACTGCTGAGATTCAACAATATACTCTCTCTTACTGGAGCGGAATCATTTTGCTAACCTTGTAGGGCGGAATTTTCCAACTTGCACAAGAATTCTCAGGTTTCGTACACTCTGCTGTTTCTGCCAGCAAGAAAGGAGAATTTGGCACTCAGCCAAGTCTCTATTCACTGTAGTGGGACTGGAGAATCCCAGCTGCAGATGAGGTTGGAGAATCCGGCCCTAAGTGTCGTGGCGGGAGTGAATAACAGTGGAATCCCTGCCAGCCACAACAGTAGTTTTTTCACACTCTATCATCCACTGCAGAGCCCATTTAATATTCACCCACAGGAAGCATGCTGGAATGCAGGCAGGCTTCCAATTTTGTCATCACACTATGACCTCACTTTCTCCTTGCGCTGAATACTATATTTAAAGTGCAGTTGCATACATCCGGACTGAGGCACAGCACTGATGTACAGCAAGGAGACGTCCACCAAACTCGAAAAGACTACTGCCCCCACATTAAACGATGCTTCCCTGGACTGCCTACAGGGCATGGTTGAGGTCCGCATGATGTTGAGCTCCAGATGCCAGTCCACCAAATTCACCACTCTGGTTCAGGTGCCAGTGGCCACAGCCGTGATGCCAACTTTAATTATTTCATTACTTTTGACTTATGGACTCACCATTGCACTTCCGTATTGGTCTCACTCTCCATTAGTTGGAATCATACCTGACATGAAGGAAGATGTTTGTGGTAGTTGGAGATCAATCATCTCAGTTCTGGGACATAACTGCTACAGTTCCTGAGAGGAGTGTTCGCAGCCCAATTATCCTTAATTGCTTCAGTGACTTTCTTTCCATCACAAGGTGAGAAGTAGGGATGATTGCTGATAACTGCACAATGTTCAGCATAATTTGCGACTCCTCAGATACTGAAGCAGCCCATGCCCAAATGCAGCAAAACCTAAAGAATATCTACACTTGGGATGACAAGCAGCAAGCAAAATTTGTGCCACATTCAAGTGCCCAACAATGATCACCTCCAATAAGAGTGAACCTAACCACTGTTCTGTGGCAATGCATTCAGTGAATTCTCACTATCAATAGCTTGGGTGGATGATGGTTATCATTGACTAAAAGCTGATTTGGAGTAGCCATATAAATACAATGATGACAAAGGCAGGTCAGAGGCTAGGAATCCTGTGGCTCATAAATTACCATCTAGTAGAACAAAGACAGCAAATACCTGGGAACACTGTCATCTCCAAGCCATTCACTATCCTTACTTGGAAATGTATCACTGTTCCTTCACTGTCACTGTCAAAATCCTGTATCTTTCTCCTTAACAGCACATAATTACACCATGTGAATTGCAATGATTCAAGAAGGCAGCTCATCATCATCTTCTCCAAGACAATTAGGAATGGGCAATAAATGATACCTACATCCTGTAAATGAATTAAAGAAAATGCAGGGATAGCAGGTGGCACAGTTGTTAGCATTGCTGCCTCACAGTGCCAAGGACCTGGGTTTGATTCCCGCTTGAGTCATTGTCTGTGTGGAGTTTGCACATTCTTCCCATATCAATGTGTGTTTCCTCTGGGTGCTCCAGTTTCCTCCCACATCCAAAGGTGTGTGGGTCATGTGAATTGGCCATGCTAAAATTACCCCTTCATGTCAGGGGGACTAGCTAAGGTAAATGCATGGGGTTTTGGGGACAGGGCCTGACTGGTGATAGGTGCAAACTCGATGGTCTGAATGGCCATCTTCTGCACTGTAAGATTCTATGATTCTATGGGCCTCATTTATCATTACTAAGTGCTGGGCGGACTTGAAACTGGGAACATTTCAGACCCAACTTCGAGATCCGTTCTCAGATGCCCCCATACACAGTCTGTCCTGCCATCCAGGCTAATCATAGGCTCCCCACCACCCTTCCCCTCCACCCACTCACTCAGTGATCATATGCAGAGTGGCAGCAGACCCCAGTTCTACCTCTACTGATCACAGGCAGAGTGGCAACAGACCTCCCCAAACTGAAGAATGTAAATTGAGGGCAGATGTTTGAGGGCAAATCAACATCTGGATATGCAAGGCTTTCAAGTGTAAATTGATAGGGATTCAGGACCAACAAATTTCTGTAAGGATAAAGAACAAGTATGACAAATTTTGGGAACTTTGGATTACGAAAGATATTGTGATCCTAGATACAAAGAGGAAAAAGAAGCATTGGTCAAAGCTAGAAGGCTGGGAACACACAAAACAAGTGTGGAATATAAAGACAATAGAAAGAAACTTAACCAAGAAGTAAGGACGGCTAAAAGGGGTCATAAAAAAGCATTAGCTAGCAGGATTAAGGAAAATCCCAAGGCTTTTTATACATCTATAGAGAACAAATGCATAGCCACGGAAAGGTTGGGCCCACTCAACGACAGGGAAGGGAATATACGCATGGAGCTAGAGGAAATGGATGAGGTACTAAATGAGTACTTTGCGTCAGTATTCACCAAAGAAAAGGACTTGGTGGATGGGAAAGGACATGTGGATAGTTTGAGTCATGTTGAGATCAAAAAGGAGGAGGTACTGGGGTTTTTGAAAAACATTAAGGTGGACAAATCCCCAGAACCTGATGAGATATACCCCAGAATACTGAGAGAGGCAAGGGAGGAAATTGCTGGGGCCTTGAGACAAATCTTTGTATCCTCAATGGTTACAGGGGAGCTCCCAGACGACTGGAGAATAATAAATGTTGTTTCTTTGTTTAAGAAGGGTAGCAAGAATAATCCGGGTAATTACACAGTAAGCCTTACATCAGTGGTAGGGAAATACTTGGTGAGGATTCTTCAAGACAGGATTTATTCCCATTTGGAAATAAGTTGATGTGTTAGCGAGAGGCAACATGGTTTTGTGAAGGGGAGGTCATGTCTCACTAATTTGATCGAGTTTTTTGAGGAAGTGACAAAAATGATCGATGAGGGTAGGACAATGGATGTTGTCTACAGGGACTTTAGTCAGGCTTTTGACAAAATCCTTCATGACAGACTGATTCTGGAAGTGAAGTCGCATGGAATCAGAGATGAGTCAGCAAGGTGGATGCAAAACTGGCTCGGTCAAAGAAGAAAGCAGTGGAAGGGTGCATTTCTGAATGGAGGACCGTGACACGAGGAAAATGTAATTGATTTGATTAGTAATTTTGTGAAAGCCACAAAGGTTGGTGGATTTGTGGATAATGATGACAACCATCAGAGAAAACAGCAGGATATAGATCAGTTGGAGACTTGGGAAGAAAGATGGCAGATGGAGTTTAATCCAGACAAATATGAGGTAATGCATTTTGGAAGGTCTAATAGATAGGAAATATATAGTAACTGGCAGAGGGATCTGGGTGTACAGGTATAAAAGTCACTGAATGTGACAATGCAGGTGGAGAGGCTGTCAAGAAGTCATATGACATGCTTGCTTTCATCAGCCAGAGCACTGAGTTTAAAAATTGACAGGTCATGTTGCAGCTTTATAGAACCTTAGGTTGCGTTTGGAATGTAGTGTTCAATTCTGGTCGCCACACTATCAGAAGGATGTGATGTTTTGGTGAGGGTCAAGAAAAGATTTACTAAGATGTTGGCTGGTTTAGAGGGCATTAGCTATGAGGAGAGGTTAGAGAAACTCAGTTCATTCTTATTGGAACAATGGATGTTGAGGGAGACCTGATATAAGATTATGAGAGACATGAATAGAGTGGATAGTCAGAAGCTTTTTCCCAGGGTGGAAGAGTCAATTACTAGGGGACACACGTTTAAGATGCGAGGGGCAAAGTTTAAAGGAGATGTACGAGGCAAGTATCTTTTACACAGAGTAGTGGGTGCATGGAACTTGTTACTGGAGGAGGGAGTGGAAGCGGGTATGGTGGTGACTTTTAAGGGACGTCTTGACAAATACATGAACAGGATAGGAATAGAGGAATATAGTCCCTGGAAGGGTAAAGGATTTTAGTTAAGTCAGACAGCATCGTCGGTGCAGGCTTGGAGGGCCAAAGGGCCTGTTCCTGTGGTATAATTTTCTTTATTTTTTTGCTCCCCCTGTCCACTGATCTCAGGCAGAGTGGTAGAGGATCCCCCTTTCTCTCCCACTGATCTCAGGCAGAGTGGTAGAGGATCCCCCTTTCTCTCCCACTGATCTCAGGCAGAGTGGTAGCGGATTCCCCCTTCTCTCCCACTGATCTCAGGCAGAGTGGTAGCGGATTCCCCCTTCTCTCCCACTGATCTCAGGTAGAGTGGCAGTAAACCCAGCTTCCCTCCCCCACCCCCACCCACCCCCCTCCCTTCTTCTCCCCAACAGCACTCTCAAGCAGAGAGCTGTTGGACTCACTTTTCTCCTCACCTCCACCCGATCAAACTCAAGCAGAGAGCCAACAAACATGTGGCATTTACCTCCTCATTAACCCTCACTTATGGAGTGCCCAAATCAGACTGATATGGAGCATGTCTGTTTCGTGCCAATTCCAGGTGTGCAAATGAGGTGGTAAAGGGGAAAGTGCTGGTAAAATTGGACGTGCAACCTAAAAGTGGGCAGAAAGCCATATTAAACCCTGGCCCTATAATTCACTGCCAGATCTAGGGACGATAAGGTGCCCCATGGAAGGCTTCTGCAGAAAATGCAGATGTATGGGATTGAGGGTGATTTGGCTAATTGGATTAGGAATTGGCTAGCAGATAGAAGACAGAGGGTGGTGGTTGATGGAAATTGTTCATCATGGAGTTCGGATACAAGTGGTGTACCTCAGGGATCTGTTTTGGGGCCTCTGCTGTTTGTAATTTTTATGAATGATCTGGATGAGGGTATTGAAGGATGGATTAGTAAATTTGCGAATGACACCAAAGTCAGAGGAGTGGTAGATAGTGAAGAGGGGTGTTATAGTTTGCAGAGAGACTTGGACAAGTTGCAGAGCTGGGCCAAGAGGTGGCAAATGGAGTTTAATGTGGAAAAGTGTGAGGTAATTCACTTTGGCAGGAAGAACAAATGTGTAGAGTATAGGGCTAATGGTAGGACTCTTAATAGTGTTGATGAACAGAGGGATCTTGGTGTATGTGTGCATAGATCCCTGAAAGTTGGCAATCAAGTCGATAAGGTTGTTAAGAAGGCAAATGGAGTTTTAGCTTTTATTGGTAGGGGGATTGAATTTCGGAGCCGCAACGCCATGTTGCAACTGTACAAAACTCTAGTGCGGCCGCACTTGGAGTATTGTGTGCAGTTCTGGTCGCCACATTATAAGAAAGATGTGTAGGCATTGGAGAGGGTACAGAGGAGGTTTACCAGGATGTTGCCTGGAATGGAAGGCAGGTCTTATGAAGAGAGGCTGAGAGATTTGAGGTTGTTTTCGTTAGAAAGAAGGCGGCTAAGAGGAGACCTTATTGAAACATATAAGATGATTAAAGGTTTAGATAGGGTGGACAGTGATAGCCTTTTTCCTAGGATGGAGAAAGCTAGCACGAGGGGACATAGCTTTAAATTAAGGGGTGGTAGTTATAAGACGGATGTCAGAGGTAGGTTCTTTACCCAGAGGGTGGTAAGGGTATGGAATGCCCTGCCTGCTACAGTTGTAGATGCGCCAAGTTTGGTGGCGTTTAAGAGATTAGTAGATAAGTTTATGGATGAAAAGGGAATGGTTTAGGTTAGAGGGTCATTGCTTTTTGTTAACTGGTCGGCGCAACATCGAAGGCCGAAGGGCCTGTTCTGCGCTGTAATGTTCTATGTTCTATGTTCTATATATGCTAGGCATGCTTATCTTTGTCTTGTTGTGTGTTTTTCTCTTCAGCCCTCTTTCCGCAATGCAAGCTCATGCACAACAACAGGAAGGGGTCCCAGACAGGGAATGAAGTGGATGCCACTCTGATTTTTGCTCCCATTGAGCAGCATGTCATTGCATTGATTGGGAAAAATAAACTGTATTTGCAGTGATGAGGAAGTGGGTTATATGAATTGGACTTGCTAAATTGCCTCTTAATATCAGGGGGATTAGCAGGGTAAATGTGTGCAGTCACAGGGATAGAGCATAGGTGGGATTGTTGTTGGTTCAGGCTCGATGGGCTAAATGGCCTCCTTCTGCACTGTAGGAATGTTATGTTATGATTCACTCAAGTGGGAATTCTGCACCAGCTCATCACACGGATGACACTGAGTGCCTAGTACAGATTTCAGGTCCTCTGCCATGCATCCATTTTCTCTGCTCTTATTCAAAGGCACTTCTAACAGTGCATAAGAACACCCAATCCCTCAACTCAATTTCTGAGGAAACCTCAGATGATGAACCTGATGATTACACCCTTGGGGGCCTATCACAGTTCTAATCTCCATTTTCCTCCAGCAAAGAGACACTTACCTCAGTAGGATTTAGATATGGAGCAGATTCACAATCTGGTGAGCACAACACATAATCTGGCCCATAGCAGGTAGAGAGAGGAACATTGGAAGTCGGCAGTAATGCTGTTGTTGCTAAGTTGTGGATTTACACAAAGATAAAAGATATGCTTTGCATGTGTAGATACAAACTAACAAGTTTTATTCGAGGAGGTCTTATCTATACAAAGTTCAAAGTGAAAGTAAAACTGCAGCTTGTTCAACATCCTAATGCTATCATCATTAAATCATGTGATCAGTTCTTAAAGCAATCATAAAACCTTTTTAAATGTATAGCAATATAACATGTGGCACTACTGATTCCCTGTTCCCCCCACACAGTTATCACCAATGTTGTTATCATGCACTTCATATCTATGCAGTCTGCTTCCATTACACACCAGCTTGTGGTCATTCACAGATCATTCCTGACATCAGAGATGCATCATTATTCATGTAACATTCTTTGTGGGAGAAACTTGAGTTTTGTTGACTGTGTAACACTGAGTTTGATGCTGTTCTCAGCTTGCCTGCCCTCAGAAAAGGTCACTGTGTATGTAGGAGAGATGTTGACAGACAACAGAGAAGGGTCATCTGTCCTAAAACTCCATGAACTCTCTGCACATGCTGCAGGGCATACAAGCTGTGAATACCTGATCAGAGCTCCCATGTGCTTCTGAGTATGAATTGTATTTCTGACTTCCTGAATGTACGCGTGGTAAGCTCACCAATAATTATGAGAACGTTGCCATCACAATGTGCCTAGGCTATGCCCTTCTCAGGCATCTTATGGGCATGCCACTAATGCCAACATCCATGAGAGTGTATTACCTTCCAGTTTTCTGCCTAGTGGCATTAGGCTCTGCTTACAATGTAATAATGCAACACTATGTCTCGCCTCACCTAAACACATACTGAGACCAGTGATGGTGATTGCAAATTATGACATATTGCATTTAATGTTGCATTTGAGTAAACAATGTAATAGCTTTTAAATATGCACAAGGAATCTGTTTTATAGGAGCAATAGTTTATGAAGCTGATGTGTACTCCTTGGCTTCAGGTCAAAACTACCTTGATTCTCTCTACAGCAGTGAGGAAATGGTCTGCAATGGTGAATTTCAGGGCAGGTTTCTTTAAGACTTCACTTCCAGGCAACTTTGGCTGATATGCGCTGGGCAGACTTTAAATGTGGAACCCTGATGATTGCAGCACTGAGATAGTGACTGAGTCGGTGAATCAGAGGGCACTTAACCAGTGATACAGTATGGAAACCATGGATGCAAGTTTTTGGCACTAAATGCCTCACTATATGCCAAGAAGAGCCACTATTATTATTGGTGGCCTCAAATTTGTCTTTCCATCAATGGGATCCTTTGCTGATTTCCAGGAAAATCTTTCCTATTTTAACCCAACACTAAGGAAGATACTAAAAACAAAAATCAACTGTAGTTTTATCAAAACAATAGGGAATGTTGCAAACAACAGACATCCCTTGGGGTTACAGGGCGGCCCAGTGGTTAGCACTGCTGTATCACAGTGTGAGGGCTCCAAGTCAAATTCTGGTGTTGAGTGACTGCCTGTAGAGAATTTGCACTTTCTCCCTGTGTCTGTGTGGGTTTCCTCTGGGAGCTCCAGTTTCCTCCTACAATCCAAAGTGCAAATATGTGCGGGTTAGGTTGATTGGCCATGCTAAATTGACCCTAAAGTTGCTAAATTTAGACTAGCAACTAAATTGCTAGTCAAGGAGATTAGCAGGATAAATGTGTGGTGTTGCGAGAATAGGGCCTGGGTGGGATGTGGTCAGTACAGACTCGGTGGGCCAAATGGCCTCCTTCTGTCCTGTAGGTATTCTATGAATTATATTTTCACCAGGATCCAAACTGGACCTGCACATAAATACAGTGGCTGGAAGAGCAAGTCAGAGACTGGGAATTCTGCAATGAATAACTCACCTACTAAATTCCAAAGCATATCCATCATCGACAAGACACAAGAGGGTGATGGAATATTCTTCACTTGTCTCGGTGGGTGCAACTCCAACAACACTCAACAAGCTCGACACCATCCCTGTCAAAGCAACCCACTTGATTAGTAACCCATCTGCCACTCTTAAATATTTGCACCCTCGGCCTCTGACACACAGTGGAAGAAATGTGACCATCTAAAAAGCACACTGCTGGAACTCACCAAGGCTCCTTTGATAGCACCTTCCAAACCTGCTATCATAGAGAAGGTTAAGGACAGCAGATACATGGGAATATCACCACTTGGAAGTTCCCCTCCAATCCACTCACTATCTTGACTTGGAATTACATTGCCATTCCTTTACTGTCACTAGGTCTAAGTCCTGGAACTGTTCCTATAACTGCAAGTATACCTATGTTACAAGGACTACAATGGTTCAAGAGGGCAGTTTACCACCACTTTCTCAAGAGCAAATAGGTACAGGCAATAAATACTGGCCTACCCACCAATGCCCAATCTCATGAATGAATTAAATAAAACAGACATTTAAACAGTCAATGCAGAATGAAAAAAGCCCATCTCTAATTAGTTTCAATGAAGTAGAAACGTGTTCAAAGGTTTCTGACATGAAACATCTAAAAATGTGGTTACTTATTCTACAACAATGACCACAGCAGACATGATCATCAAATGCCCCTGGTCTAGACATCTACAAAGCCAGAGTGACCAGAGAGGTGGATGGGGGTAAGGCGGTTGATGTAGTATATATGGACTTTAGTAAGGCGTTTGATAAGGTGGCCCATGGAAGACTTCTACAGAAAATGCAGATGTGTGGAATAGAGGGTGATTTAGCTAATTGGATTAGGAATTGGCTGGCAGATAGAAGACAGAGGGTGGTGGTTGATGGGAGATATTCATCGTGGAGTTCGGTGACGAGTGGTGTGCCTCAGGGGTCTGTTTTGGGGCCCCTGCTGTTTGTAATTTTTATAAATGATCTGGATGAGGGTATTGAAGGATGGATTAGTAAATTTGCAGATGACACTAAAGTTGGTGGAGTGGTAGATAGTGAAGAGGGGTGTTATAGTTTACAGAGTGACTTGGACAAGTTGCAGAGCTGGGCCGAGAGGTGGCAAATGGAGTTTAATGTGGAAAAGTGTGAGGTAATGCACTTTGGCAGGAACAATAAATGTGTAGAGTATAGGGCTAATGGTAGGGCTCTTAATAGTGTTGAGGAACAGAAGGATCTTGGTGTATGTGTCAATAGATCCCTGAAAGTAGGCAGTCAAGTGGATAAAGTTGTTAAGAAGGCATATGGAGTCTTAGCTTTTATTGGTAGGGGGATTGAATTTAGGAGCCGCAGCATCATGTTGCAGCTGTACAAAACTCTAGTGCGGCCGCACTTGGAGTATTGTGTGCAGTTCTGGTCGCCACATTATAAGAAAGATGTGGAGGCATTGGAGAGGGTACAGAGGAGGTTTACCAGGATGTTGCCTGGTATGGAGGGCAGGTCTTATGAAGAGAGGCTGAGGGATTTGAGGTTGTTTTCGTTAGAAAGGAGGCGGCTAAGAGGGGACCTTATTGAAACATATAAGATGATTAGAGGTTTAGATAGGGTGGACAGTGATAGCCTTTTTCCTAGGATGGAGAAAGCTAGCACGAGGGGACACAGCTTTAAATTAAGGGGTATGAGTTATAGGACGGATATCAGAGGTAGGTTCTTTACTCAAAGAGTGATTAGGGAGTGGAATGCCCTGCCTGCAGCTGTTGTAGATGCGCCAAGTTTGGTGGCGTTTAAGAGGTTAGTTGATAAGTATATGGAAGAGAAGGGAATGGTTTAGTTTGGAGGGGCATTGCTTTTTATTTTGGTCGGCACAACATCGAAGGCCGAAGGGCCTGTTCTGTGCTGTATTGTTCTATGTTCTATGTTCTATGTTCTAAAGCGGAGATGCCGGCGTTGGACTGGGGTATACACAGTACAAAGAGCAAAGAACAAAGAACAAAACAGCACGGGAAACAGGCCCTTCAGCCTAACGAACCCGCACCGCCACCCCAATGTTCCCACCTCTACCCGCGATCCCTGTCCATGTTTATAGATCTATGGATTAAAAACCAAATTTGAGACAATTTAGGGAGAATTTGTTTTGCCAATTAGCCTAAGAGTACACCTTTGGGATGTGGGAGGAAACCGGAGCTCCCGGAGAAAACCCACGCAAGCACAGGGAGAATGCGCAAACTCCCACAGACACAGGTCCAAATCCATGTATCTGCACAGCACAGTGATATTCACTGAGCTGTTGTGTTGCCCATCAGATGGTCCAGGTCAAGCATACACTAATGACGTGAAGCACTAGGATACTCTCGAGAAAGATCCAAGAGCAGTCCTCTCACGACCTATCGTGTGTATGCCCCTCATTAGACAACAAGGTGGACCAAAGCACCTGTAGGATAAAAACAAGTACATCAATATCATCATCTATTTACACACTTCCCAGGGACTCCCAAGGCTCACGATCCCTATTTTAAATCAGTTTTCTATACCCCTCCATTCCCATTCTGTTCATGTGCCCATCTAAGTATTTCTTAAATAACTCCAGAGTACCTGCCTCCACCACTTTACTTGGCAGCGCATTCCATACCCCCACTACCCTCTGTGTGAAAAAACTCCCTCTAGCATCCAGAGTAAGAAATCTCACAACACCAGGTTAAAGTCCAACAAATTTATTTGATAGTAAATTCAAAGTTTTGGAAATGCTGTTCCTTCGTCAGGTGTGTGGAAAGTTCTCAGTGTGAAAAGTACTTTCCACATACCTGACGAAGGAACAGCATTTCTGAAAGCTTGTGGGTTTACTATCAAATAAATTTGTTGGACTTTAACCTGGTGTTGTGAGACTTCTTACTGTCTAGACATCTACATCAGGTCTTCTAGAACTGGGTTTTATCAAGCCAAAAAGGGCACAGATTTTGGAAGATAATTTCAGCGCAGAATGAAGCTGAAAAGATATATCTCTCCTCCTCTCTCTCTCACTGGGAATAAGTGTATCATCTTGTTCAAAAAAAAAATCATCGTACCAAAGAACTATCAACAAACCAAAATGTTGAGAAAATCGAAACATGTTCTAATTGGCTGCAAGGTCACTTCAATAGGCTATAGTGTTTAATCTATTGCTCAAATGTAAGCAAAGAAGTTCTTTTAACTTCTATTTGGAACTCTCCTTACTATTGGGATCTGGCTGTATGCGTGGCATCAGATCTTTTATTATTTTTTTCTCAAGCTTGCTATCTCTTTCTTTGACTCAAGGAAACCTTGCTAATTAGCTTCTGATTGTTGACTGCATAGATGGTTAAAATATCCACTTTGAAGTGAAAAAGGCATACATGGGGAAAATATATTTATAAAGCCTTTTGTTGCATCCAGCCAAGGAGGCTGAATAGAAGGGAATTAGTTCACTGTTCCTCATTTGGTCATAACACATGTTCCTTGCTAAATGTACCCTCCAGTGACTAAATGGGAAATGCTTTGATATTGCAATAATACAGGGAACAGTGCTGAAACATGGACATTTTTGTGTATTTAGAAAGGTGAGTGGCTAGTCTACTGTGCTGTGAATTCTTCCTTTTCAATGTTTC
This sequence comes from Sphyrna mokarran, assembly GCA_024679065.1. Taxonomy (NCBI): domain Eukaryota; kingdom Metazoa; phylum Chordata; class Chondrichthyes; order Carcharhiniformes; family Carcharhinidae; genus Sphyrna; species Sphyrna mokarran. The sequence goes on from JAGIQG010000015.1 coordinate 44,582,450, forward strand.
ACCAGTCACGTCATTACATCAATGATCTGGATGATAACGTGGCAAATTGGACCAGCAAATTTGCTAATGATACAAAGATTGGAGGTAGAAGTGGACAGTGAGGAAGGTTTTCAAAGCTTACAGAGGGATTTGGAACAACTAGGAAAATGGGCTGAAAAATGGCAGATGGAGTTTAATGCAGACAAGTGTGAGGTATTGCACTTTGGAAGGACTAACCAAGCTAGAACATACAAGATAAATGGCAGGACACTGAAGAGGAATCTGGGAATACAGACACATAATTCCCTAAAAGTGGTGTTAAAGGTCAATAGGTTTGAAAAGATTGCTTTTGGTACATTGGTCTTTATAAATTTTATAGAAGTATTGAGTATAAGAGTTGTAATGTTATGGTGAAGTTGTATAAGATATTGGTGAGGCCGAATTTAATGTATTGATTATCTAATCAGTTTTGACCATCTAATTACAGAAAGGATATTATTAAGGTTGAAAGAGCACAGAGAAGGTTTACAAGGATATTGCTGGGACTTGAGAAACTGAGTTACAGAGCAAGATTGAATAGATTAGGACATTATTCTTTGGAATGTAGAAGAATGAGGGGGGATTTCATATAAAATTATGATGAGTATAGCATGAATTCAAGCAGGCTTTCTCCACTAAGGAAAAGGGGAGAAAAAAACTAGAGGATATCAGTTAAAGGTGAAGGGTGAAAAGTTTGAAAGGAATATTGGCAGTGTTTGGGGGTGATGAGGGTGGTGGGGGTGGAGGGGGGGGGGGCTTCTTCACATAGAGAGTGGTGGGGGTGTGGAATGAACTGCTAGATGAAGTGGTGAATATAGGCTATTTAAGAAAAACTTGGACAGGTACATGCATGAGAGGGGTGTGGAAGGATATGGTCCAGGTGCAGGTCAGTGGGACTAGGCAGAAAAATGGTTTGGCATAGCCAAGAAGGGCCAAAAGGCCTGTTTCTGAGCTGCAATGTTCTATGGTTCTATGGTTCTAAGTGTTGTTAAAATGCATCATCAGACAACATCAGCCTCTATGGCAAATTTTCAGACACCAGTGCATTTCTTCCTTATCTGATAAAGTGAAGTCGCTGGCATTGGACTAGGGTGGGGATAGTAAAACGTTTCTTAAGAAGTAAGAGATTTCTTATTTGATAAGATGAGATGGTCTTTATTCCTGCTGCTAACTTGCATTCAATTTTCTCCCAGGCTATTCTTCAAAGCAAATGGCTTGTTAGTCCAAAAAAACAGCCTTTCTCACCAGCATTTCTTGCAATAGAGCTTCAAAAGCTGTAAACTGGAAAATTGCAGTTCACAGTCTTCGCCTTGCATGCTTTGAATCTACTCCCTATTTGTAGTATTATTCAAAGGTGACCAGTGGCTTTAAGAACATTGCTTCATGCACATATGTTCAGCATATGGAATATTATATGCAGCTAACCTTGCATTAGAGTGAAAGGCTAATTCCTAGCTCTTTACGTATTGCAGCATCCAAAGACAAGCTGCCCATTGCAACAGTGTTGAGGTTGTCTGGTGCTTTAAACACAGTAAGAAGTCTCACAATACCTGTTTAAAGTCCCACAGGCTTATTTGAGAACTCCCACTTATCTGACAAAGGAGCAGCACTCTGAAAGCTAGTGGTATTTGCTACCAAATAAACCAGTTGGACTTTAACCTGATGTGTAAGACTTCTTATTGTGTTTACCCCAATTCAACACCGGCACCTCCACATCATGGCTTTAAACACATGGTAGACATGCAATAGTTTAAACATGCTACTGTCTGTGATAACCCCATGACTTGCATGGGAAAGGCAATAACTGACTTCACTGAAGGGCTCATTAAATATGAGCTCCCCGGAGATGGTGCTTAACTAACCAAGTGAAACTCATATACCGAGCCCTGTATAAAACAAGCTCCTGAGTGAATCCATTATGGCATTGTCCTGGTTGTGATCTGTCATGTTTACCACAGACTTGTAGTTTTTGCTTTACTTCATTTTATGAAATAAAGCACCGCTCCTTTACAGCCAACTCCTGGAGTTATTATACTCATGATGTGGATATGCCAGCGTTGGATTGGGGTAAACACAGTAAGACGTCTCACAACACCAGGTTCAAGTCCAACAGGTTTATTTGGTAGCAAACACCACAAGCTTTTGGGGCCCTGCCCCTTTGTCAGGTGAGTGGAGAGTTCAGAACTCTCTACCTGATGAAGGGACAGAGCCTCAAAAGCTGGGGGGGTTACTACCAAATAAACCTATTGGACTTTAACCTGGTGTTGTGAGACTTCTTACTGTTTTAATACTCCCCATAGAGGGTTTGACAGTGAAGAGGTGGGAAGGCCAGAATAGGTGCAGCATTTCTTGTTGCCTCTTTGCTTGTTGTCTGTCGTACCTTAAATGAAAAAAAATTAAAGCAATGAAGAGGAGCTATAGGAAGATATGTGATGATGAAAATAATTTAAAACAGAGCCTTAAGTCTTTTATGTTCATAGAGTTTACAAGAAGAAGTGATCCTCTTTCCTTTTGCTAGTTAATTATCCCAAATCAGATTGCTGAAGGAATACAGACAGAGGTGGTGCAACACTTAATGCTATCAGCAGGAGTTGCTTGTGGTATAGGAAGAGATGCAATGATGCCAAAAGAGTACTGAGGCAAAACTTGTTGTAATATGCCTTTTAAGTGGATGACCATGGCGGGGTGTGGTGGGGCGGGGGGGGGGGGGGGGGGGGGGGGGGGGGGGGGGGGGGGGGGGGGGGGGGGGGGGGGGTGGAGTGGAGTGGATTTTCCAGCTGTGCTCGCCTAAGACCACAAAAAACCACCTGAGATCAATGAGTCTTTGCATGGTCCATGTCCTGGAATGCGTAAATTCCGCCGCATGTGTCTGTGTGGATCATTAAAAGGGGAATGCTGTGTTAATTTTAGTTTTAGTTTCATTTTTGCTGCAAGCAGCAGGACAGACAACACTGCTTCTCATTCTCCAAGCTTTACAACAAAGACTGTTCTCAAGTTCCTAGACTTAATAAGTGAACACACATGTTCACCTAATCCCTTATGAGTAATTGGTGCAGCAAATACACTCAAGCACTTACATCATTATAGGAAAGCGACATTTCTATAACGATGTATCTCCTTGAGTCTGTTTGCTGCATCTATTACTCGTAAGAGATTAGGTGATTAGGTGGCTCCTTCTAATAAACATCTTTCAGAAAAGCCACAACACAATTGCAAGGGTGAAAAAGAGATTAAGTACAGGCACAACACGCCGAGTAGCGATCGTTTATACTACACATGAGAATACCTGTGACATTTTGGTCCGATCGCAACAAAATCTTTGCACTGGACATGTTAAAAATGTGGTGACTGTGAAGAAAATAGGGAAATAAGGATTATGAGGAAAGAGGTGTTGGGGCTGTTAGGCAGCTTAAAGACATATAAAGCTCCGGGGCCTGATGGCATTTACCCCAGGCTGCTAAGGGAGTTGAGGGAAGACTTGGCTGGGCCTCTGACGCAAATCTTTGTCTCTTCCTTGGACACAGGTGAGGTCCCAGAGGACTGGAGGATAGCAAACGTAGTACCGTTGTTTAAAAAAGGTCAGAGGGATCACCCAGGGAACTATAGGCCGGTGAGCTTGACTTCAGTTATAGGTAAGCTAATGGAGAGGATCCTTAGGGACAGGATGTATGAGCATCTGGAGCGCTGCGATCTGATCAGGGATACGCAGCATGGCTTCGTCAAGGGGAAGTCTTGTCTTACGAATCTAGTGGAATTTTTTGAAGAAGTGACAAAAACAGTTGATGAAGGACAGGCTGTTGATGTCGTCTACATGGATTTCAGTAAGGCGTTTGACAAGGTTCCTCATGGTAGACTGATAGAGAAGGTGAAGGCGCATGGGATACAGGGTCGGGTATGTAGATGGGTCGAGAACTGGCTCGGGAGGAGGAGACAGAGGGTAGTAGTGGAAGGCTCTTTTTCCGGCTGGAAGCCTGTCACTAGTGGAGTGCCACAAGGCTCAGTACTAGGTCCTCTTCTATTTGTGGTCTACATAAACGACTTGGAAGTTGGGGTAGGTGGTGAGATCAGCAAATTTGCTGATGACACCAAGATGCTTGGATTGGCGGGTACAGAAGAGCAGTGTCAGGCAATACAACAGGACATAGACAGGTTGGTAGACTGGGCAGATAGATGGCAAATGGAATTTAATCCGGAAAAATGCGAGGTGATGCATTTTGGCCGGAAAAATGTAGAAGAGAATTATAGGATAAAAGGTAAAACTATACGGAGCATAGAGACGCAGAGAGACTTGGGGGTGCAGGTTCACAAGTCTCTGAAGGTGTCCTCACAGGTGGAGAAGGTGATAAAGAAGGCGTATAGTATGTTAGCTTTCATAGAAAAGGGTATAGAATACAAGAGTAGGAGTTTGATGTTGCAGTTGTATAGAACTTTGGTTAGGCCTCACTTGGAATACTGCGCCCAGTTCTGGTCTCCGTACTATCGGAAGGATGTGGAGTCCTTGGAGAGAGTGCAGAGGAGGTTTACCAGGATGCTGCCTGGTATGGAAGGACTGTCCTATGAGGAACGATTAGATAGACTGGGGTTGTTTTCCCTTGAAAGACGTCGGCTTAGAGGGGATCTCATAGAGGTGTATAAGATTATAAGGGGTATAGATAGAGTAAATGGAGGTAAACTTTTTCCACCTTTAGAAATGGATAGGACGAGGGGTCATGGCTATAGGGTGAGGGGGGCTATGTATAGGATGAATATTAGAGGGCAGTTTTTCACACAAAGGGTAGTGGGGGTGTGGAATGCACTGCCGAGTAAGGTGGTGGGAGCAGGCACGCTGGGGCTGTTTAAGGGTCTCTTGGACAGCCACATGAGCGGTATGCAGATAGAGGGATATATTAGGACTGTTTAACTACGGCTTTTTTCCACAGGTAATTCGGTCCATAATTTGAGCACGCATTCGGCAGGTGGTGCGGGTACAGCTCTTGGATGTTGATTCATGGGTTGCCTGGTACCTCATGTCGTAAATGAGTGCTTTATGTGGACCATCTGAAGGGCACCATGACAGCTCAGAGACTATCGATGTGGCTGTGCAGACATTTGGAATTGGGCCGGTGTCTGCGGGAGTTTGCGCGTTCTCCCCGTGGTTGCGTGGGTTTTCTCCGGGCACTCCGGTTTCCTCCCACAACCAAAAATTCGCTCTTAGGCTGATTGGGAAACAAATTGTCCCTATGGTGAAAATTTTCCATATTAGGAATAATATATATATTATTATATAGGAATATTAAATAGGATAATGTATTTGCTACTATATAGTATGACGGCGGCGCGGGCTCGTTGGGCCGAAGGGCCTGTTTCCCGTGCTGTGTTGCTTAATAATAAAAAATAAAAAAAAAAGAATTTGGAGACAGCTTTGTCGACTACTGAGCTAAAGTATTGGTAATCAGATGGATCTCATGTGGTGAAATTGAGCATATAGCTCTTAGCTCAGTGAGTGGGATCGCATAAGCAGCAGTGGGCTAGCTCAGTCAGAAAAAGCAAGTGACCAGGGTGTGGACTGGAGCGATTGTGAGCAAGAGTGCGTCAAAACAAAACGAAAGTAGAAGTCAGGCCAGAGAAGGTTCCAATTATAATGGAAGGCATTGGGAATTACTGAAAATTAATTTGAATAAAAAGCAATGATGCCTTTACTCAAATGTGCATTCCTGCTACAACTTGGAAAAGTGAATGAGAGTAGCCACAGTGAAACTCATCCCAGCAGAAGGAAGATTAAAGGAATATTTTCAGAATGTTTATGTAATTGCCCGGTTTGAAGTGGAGTGCAGCTGACCAACAATGTCAAATTCAAAATGTTTAAACAGCATGAAAAACAATGGTTTCTTGATTCAGATGCATTTGAACCAGACAAGCAAGACATAAACATTTGCCTATCAATTGAGAATGAACATCTACATGGGCTAAACACAGGATTAACAGACAAAAAGCAAAAGGATCCTCAAAAATATAGATTGAAGAATCCATACGCCAGTTCTGCAGCTGATACAGGGAAAAAAATGCTTAACTACTTATTGTGATTTTTGAGAAGTAAAGAACTAGCAAGTAGAGTTGTTGAATTGATGATCATATAATTGATTGATCTCCCAAGAAGCTTTCTGGAAAGGTCTGCTGCTCAAACAAATACATATAGCATTAAAGAGCTGCTCAGGATGGACATAAATGGAAGTGATCACTATGAATAGAAAAGCTTACATGCCCTATGTACAATCCCAATTGTTGACATATTTACTAGAATATCTGGACCTGACAACTATGTGACAGGTATATACTCTTACAGACACCAAGAAAATATCCAGCACTCTACTCATTTCTGCAGGGCGTGTGGTAGAAACAGCCATTTGTAACAACAGTGCAACAGAGCAAAAGCTGTTGGAGCTACAAAGTGCCATGCACTGAACCAAACAAATCATACACAAATGGTAATTTCAAGTTGTAAAGATGATAGTCTGATATTCTTAGAAGGATATACATGAGGTGATTGACAAACCAGAAAATGATAATGATGTGTATGATCTGAGGAAAACGGCACATATGTTTCACATCATCAGTCTTGTACAACACATAGATGCCATCACACTGTGGCAAGTGTTTGCCAAGATTAAAATTATGTAACCAAAATAAGTTAGCAACCACTCAGTATTGGCCAAATTAGGCAAAGGGGCAAATGCCATTTGTGCCTCATATGCAAATTCTAAAAGACAAGTACCCAATGCCATTTGTGCCTCATATGCAAATTCTAAAAGACACATACCCACAGATGTGGAAGTTCATGGTGAAATCAATTACTTTGAAATCTTTCAGTGTCTAACGGTTCACTAATTCCATGTGCATGGAATATAAATAAAATGAATCCTTCTCAGTGACATAGATATTCTACATTGTGGAAACTGATGACATGTTGATTGCAGATCTATTGGCATATTGAGATCTCATATTGGTAATATTCCATGGTATCAATCAGATCTCACAAGGCAGACAGGTCATCATACTATTATCCCTGTGATCAGATATTCTTCAACAATTTCTTCATTCCCATGTGGATATAAATCAGATGAGAAGATTTGCAATAGACATGATCTATTGGCCATGTATGATCAATGGCATTAAAAGTCATCATCAAGAAGTGTGAGACATGTCAAAAGAACATATCAAATTAGCACAAAGAATCACGACTTCACATGAGATTCCTATCCATTCTTGATCCAAAATTGCTTCCGACCTCTTCTACTCCATGAAATTAACTCCATTGTCAACAACTTGCACAAGTAACCCATTATTAAATAATTGCAATGTAAAGTTTACTTATTAGTCACAAGTAAGGCTTTCATTAATACTGCAATGAAGTTACCGTGAAATTTCCTGAGTCGCCACACTCTGGCATCTGCTTGAGTAAATGTGCCTAACCACCATGTCCTTCAGACTGTGAGAGGAAACTGGAGCACCCAAAGGAAACCCGCATGGACATGAGGAGATAGTTCAAACTCCACACAGCGTGACCCAAGTTGGGAATCGAACCAGGTCCCTGATACTGTGAGGCAGCAGCGCTAACCATTGGATCACCACACTGCACCTGTTGTTATGCATATTATTTTGAGCGAGCTTTCATTTTCAGTGTATGATTGTTCAGGGAACTTATCAAGGCACTTTCATCATCTTTTCAGAAAGGTTCTCAAATTCCCTTTCTAAGTGCTTCTTAGCTTTCTCCACTTCTCACTTCTACTTTAAACCTATTTCTTTTACCAAGCTTTTGTTACCCCCTTTAAATATCTCATTCGTTAACTGAGTGCCCACTTTTTTTTGGTCAGGTTACCAACTCAGGAAAACCTGCTCAAGTAATTAAGTAAATGAAAGTTGTTGTCATTGTCCAAGCAGGCTACACACTGGCAAAAGAAAATATAGCTTTCAACATTTCAAAGCGGCAACAACTCCAAACGCAATACACCATCGGACATTTTAATTGCAGGCTGCGAGCTTTCTGCATGCTGGCAGCCAACTGAGTAGTGGCAGGGTGCAATATTATCCAAAAGTTGCTTCCATCCTGAATACTTATGTGCAGGAATATTTCTATCAAGCTAAATCATGCACTGAGAGTAAAAGAGTCATTTCAAAAATTGCCTGGAGAACAGTGCTTTCAATTTTTCAACCAGTCAGCATAGCTCGGGCAATTCAAAATGCCATTCCAGAAGTTTGGCAGGAACGAAAACAGATCTGTCAAGCTCACAATATCCGTACAGTAATTCTAATTGGTGCTTTTTATGGGCATTTTTAACTCTGGTGTCAGCATCAATCCAGCTGTGAGTGAGACAATAGCAATGGTAGACAAAAAATCTGATGACGAGCTATGAAGGAACTAACACAGCCATCATAGAAGATGGATTCAACTTAGTCCTGCAAATAATTCTTAAAGAGATAATCATCGTTGACTTTCTAATATTGCTAGACTGGTCTGCCCTATACTTCCACAAAGCAAAAGTTAACTCGTTGTAATGTAACTGCAAATTAATAAATAAATGATGTATGCATTGCTTTTCTTAATGAACTTGCAAATTGTTTAGATATTTCACTGAATTGTTAAAAAGGTACTAAATTGATTTATTTATGTAAATGAGAAAGAAATTATTGTGACACACAATTAATTTGTTCCAGATAATTATAATTCTTAACTCCAAAAAAAAGACAGCGGTGTTGTTGTTCATATATTTAATAATGGGAGCAGGCCATATTTATGCAAATGATTTTATATTACATTCTTTCACCTGAATGAAGGGTCTTTCACTGGTCCTTCATTTTTTTTGTATTAACTGATGGATTTGATCCTCAAAAATAGTGCAGTCTGCTTCTAGCTTCCAGCTGTATCTCTATTCCTCTAGTGCAACTCCTTTCACCTTTTCCTGCTTTTATTATTGATTTTCATCTTGGCTACTGCATACTAATTGCTCTGAAAGTAGTGTGGGTCATTCGTTCAGGATATCAGATGGGCACAATAGCTGCACAACTGATTTTCTGCATGTTAGAAATCACACCTTTTCTGCCAATGCATCATTTTAATCGGCTTCTAAATGTTATTGCCTACATTTTATCTCCAAATTGCCTTCATAAAAGTGATGGCTTGCTCCATCCACTGTTCAGTGTTTGTTTTTATGGAACTTTTACCAATAGACCTAGAGGTTATTTATTCATGCAATTTGAGGATCTGCTGTCAATGGTCCAGTATTGGACAGAAACTGAACTGAACACTTAGCGTGACCAGCTGCCTTGTTGGAAATTACTGAGCAATGTGTTTAATAGTTCATTTGATTGCCATCTTTTGAGTTGTTGGAAAGCTACCTCCATGTTTGACAACAAATTAGTATTGGGTTGTCAGCAGAACTATAATCATAGAACCATACAACACAGAAAAGGTGCGTCGGTCCATTGAGTCTGCACAGCACATGAGAAAGAACTGACCTCCCACCTAATCCTCTGTACCGGCATTTGGCCCATACCCTTGAATGTTATGATGCGCCAAATGTTCATTCAGTATTTTTTAAAGGATGTAAGTCCACCTGCTTCTTTCACCCTCCCAGGTAGTGCATTCCAGACTGTAACCACCCTCGGGGTTAAAAAAAAATTCCTCACAGCCCCCCAAACCTCCCACCTCTCACCATGAACCTATGTCCTCTCGTTACTGACCCTTCAACGATGAACTTTGTTTGTGCTCTCATAATCTTGTACACCCTAATCAGGTAGCCCCTCAGTCTTCTCTCCTCCAATGAAAGCAATCCAAGCATATCCAACCTCTCTTCATAACTCATATGTTCCATCCAAGGCAGCATCCTAGCGAATTTCCTCTGAATGTCTAGTGCAATCACATCTTTCCCATAATGTGATGACCAGAACTACACACAATACTCTCACTGTGTCTCACCAAAGTTCTATCAAACTCCAGCATGAAATCCCTACTTTTGTAATCTATGCCTCGATTAATAAAAACAATTACCCCATGTGCCTCCTAACATGTCCTTCTGCTCTCAGAGATCTATGGACAAATGCACATTTGTTCCTTTGACCTACAAAACTTCCTAGAGTAATGCCATTCATTGAACATTTCCTTGTCAAATTACTCCTTCAAAACCTTGTCCTTCCCTATGTAAATTTGCTCAAGAACTTCGCAGTCTCTCTCCCTGAATTCCATACCTTCATCCTCATTCTCTTGGGTGAAGATTGATACTCTACCAATGTCCTCGCCGTCCACAGATTATTCCTTTGGTCTCTAATGGACCCTACTCTTTCCCCAGGTTATCCTCTATCAATTTATATATTTATAGAATATCTTGGGATTTTCCCTACATTTACCAGCAGAACTTCCTCATACCACCTCTTTGCTTTCCTAATTGCTTACTTAAGCTCCACCCTGCATTTTCTGTATTTCAGTAATGTCTCTGGTGATTTGTTTCCCCTGTACCTGCTAAAAGCTATTTTTCCTTCTCATTATATCCTGAATACTCCTCATTATCCCTGGTTCCCTAAGATTGTTACTCCTTCCTATCACCCTGGAGGGAGCAGACTGGGCTTGTACCCTTCCCACTCCCTTTCAAGTTCTGATAGTTCTCACTTCACAACTAGATACAGCTATAGAAATGTTAAAGCATATCTCGTATGTGCAACTTGTTTGGCAAGTAAACCAATTCTAACAACAGAGCAGAATGAATTCTTGAGTGAGTTATTAGGTAGGCCTCCTGAAGCTTTTTGCAACTTGAGGGGCCAACTGAGTAAGATCTTGCCGGAATGATTTCTGAATAAGAGGAGGTAAGAAAGAAAGTTTGTTTAGAATAAATATTCTGACCTTGGGAAGAAAGGAGGCAAGAATTGGTTCTAATTCATTAAACCGAACTGATATGACATGAAACCAAAAGGTTTATTTTGGACATTCCCAATTTTCCTTTCCATTGATTTCAAACATCAAGTCCAATGGAAGATAGGTGATCAGTCTGAGTCTATTAGTTTTGATTAAACTGACATGTCTGCAGTGGCATTGAAATGAGGGGACCAGCAGCACTCATGGCATCAGGTTTTTGTAGAATTGTGTAAAGTTTCCAAAAAGAAATCCAGTATTGGTGGAATGCAAGAGAAAAAGAATATTGAGCTTAAGGTAGTCTCTGTATTTAGGAAGGGAATAGTTTTGTGAAGACACATTTCAGAATGTGGTTCCTCTAAATTTAAACATAGTGAAGCAAAGGGAGGGACATGGGAATGAATGATGGCAGACAGAAGACAGAACAAATCGATACAGGAAGATATTGTGGATTTGTTCAGAATAACAGAGACAGATTTGAAGGGGAATCCAGTTCTGTTCAGCCAGCCAAACTTGTTTATTAGTTTCTTTTAGTTGGACCCAGTCTGTCAGGGTTTCATCTCGCTTTAGGCAACTCAGGCCTCTCACGAATCAATTCATTTTATATTTACAGCAATATAGTTGTTGATTCACTCAGGAATTGCTTCAGTTGGTTTAGGTTCATTTGGCTGGATGGCTGGTTTGTGATACAAAGAGGCATCAACAGTGTGGGTTCAATTCCCGTACCAATTGAGGTTATTCATGAAGTCCTGCCTTCTCAATCTTGCTCCTTGCCTCTGGTGCAGTGATCCTCAGGCTGAATCACTATCAGTTAGCTTTCCCCTCAAAGGGGAGAGGGACGACAGTCATCTGGGACTATGGTGACTTTACCTCAGCTCAGGTAATTGTGTCCTTCAATTCTCACCTTTGGTGTGTCACTGTGGCAGCAAAGAGAAAAGGAAAATAGAGAGACCCTAACCATGAGAATGATCCATGGTCATTAGGATTCAATAATTAAAGGGACAGACACTCTGGTTTAACTGCTGCGACCTGAGTCTGAGATAGTAGCCCATAACAGATTGGGTAGAATAACATCTGAGAAAAGAATAATTTATGCAATAAATGACAGGTGAAAGGATTTTAAAGTGAATTTTTAGAGGGATTTTTAAAAGTTAGAATATTGGATTATTGTCCAAGGGCGGAATTACGTGAAAAGAATTTTTGGTGTTAAACGAGCAAGAAAACGGTAGAGTTTCAAACTGGTATTTTGGATGAGTTTGAAAATGCAATCTTGTGGCACTTAGTGAAGACAGAAAATGCCAGGCTGTGATTCTTGCCAGTCTTCAGGCATATCAGTTTACTCCAAGTGATGTCAAGAAATGACTTAGTACAATGAATAAAGCAAAGCTGACGAGACTGACAAAATCATAATACTTGTACATAATGTTTAATTGTGTCTTGGCTGAGCTATTCCAGTACAGCTACAACATGGGCATCTACTTGTCATTACCAAAAGTTGCCAGCTTTTTCTTGTTGACAAAAAGCACAGGACAAAGCCAATCCTGCCAATTACTCCACCATCTATTTATCATCAGTAACGTGATGGGAGGTGTCATCAACAGTGCTGTCAAACAGCACTTACCCAGCATCAAACTGCTCACTGATGTTCAGTTTGGATTACCTCATGGCCACTCAGCTGCAGGCCTCATTACAGCCTTGGTCAAAGCAGAAAGGTTGATTTTAAGTGGTAAATTGTGAATGAATGTCCTTGACATCACGGGCAGCATTTGAGTGAGTGTGGCAACAAGGACCCCAAGAAAAATTGAGGTCAATAGTAACCAGTGAGAAACCTCAACACTGTTTGCAATCATATCTAACGCAAAAGAAATATTTGTGGTTGTTGGAGGCCAATCATCTCAGCTGCAGGACATTCCTGCAGGAATTGCTCTGGAAAGTGTCCTAGGGCGAATCACCTTCAGCTGCTTCATCAAACACCTTCCTTCCATCATAAAGTCAAAAATAGGGCTGTTTGTGGATAGTGGTACAGGATCCAGTACAATTGTTATCTTCTTTTCACATACTGAAGTGGTTCATGCCCGCATACAGTGAGACCTAAACAACATTCAGGTTCTAACTGACACATAACAATTGCACCATACACAAACATTACATAATGGCCATCTCTAACAAGCAGTAATCTTTTCCTAACTGCTCTGAAATTCAATGGTATTACTATCACTGAATTTCACTCTATTAAATTCATTCCATTGACCAAAAACTAGCCTGGACCAGCCAGAGAAATCCTGTGCCCACAGGAGCAATTCAGTGATTCAGTGACCAGTAGTGGGTAACTCAGTTCCTGAGACCCCCAATCCTGTCTACCATCTACAAGACACAAGTCAGGAGTATGATGGAACACCCTCTACGTGACTGCATAAGTGTAGCTCCAACAATATTCAAGAATCTCAGTACCATCCAAGCCAAAGCCCCTATTTTCTCCCTTCCATGCTGGTGTACAGTGACAGCAGGGTGAACTATTTACAAGATGCCACAACTCTCCAAAGGTCCTTTGACAATACTTTCCAAACCCATGATCTCTAACACCTAAAAGGACAAGGACATCAGACACACGGAAATATCACCACCTGTAAAATGCTGTGTATGTCAACCATCATCCCATGTTAGAACTGAAATGCCATTCTTTCACTGTCACCGGGTCAAAATTCAGGAACTTCCTCCCGAGCAGCACTGTGGGTGAATCACTGCAGAAGATGGAGTCAGAGGGCAGTTCACTACCACTTTCTCAAGTGCACTTAAGAATCTTTCACAAATGCTAACATAGTCGGTGATGCCCACATCCAAGAAAGATTTCTTAAAATTCCCTGCTTCTATATGAGCAAGTTAAATTATTATTGTGTTATATGGGCAGAACAGTGGCACAGTGACTCGTACTGCTGCCTCACTGCATCAGGGACCCTGGTTTGATTGCCCCTTAGTGCCCAAAGATGTGCAGGTTTAATGGATTGAGGATGCTAAATATCTGCTTTGTGTTCAAATATGTGTTGGTTCTGGGGATTAGCAGATAAATGTGTTGAATAACAGGTATATGGGGGGGAAGGTGGGGGGGTCGGTGCGGGTGTAGCCTGGGCAAGATGCTTTGTCAGAGAGTCAATGCAGGCTTGATGGGCCAAATGACTTCCCTCTGCACTGTAAGTTTATTTATTCGTGTCACAAGCAGACTCACATTAACACTGCAATGAAGTTGCTGTGAAAATCTCCTGGTCACCAAACTCCAGCCCCTGTTCAGGTTCAGGCAAGAGAATTTAGCAAGGCCAATGCACCTAACCAGCACATCTTCAGATTGTGGGAGGAAACCAGAGCACCCGGAAGCGACTGACACAGACACTGGGAGAACAGTGCGGGTTCTGCACAGACAGTGATTCAAGCCAGGAATTGAAACTGGGTCCCTGGTGCTGTGAGGTTGTGATGCTAACCAATGTGCCAGCATGCTGCCCAGGGTTTCTATGACTCTATATCAATTTTGTTGTCCAATTCTGTAACAGATTCTTTATTATTTGCCTTGCTTCCAACTTTAGAATTAACTGCACATATTGCAATGTTGCTTAATATATTACCACACACATCTTTAAATACATTTTTTTTTAAATAGTGAGGGATTCAAGAATCAAATGCTAAACTGGTTTAACCAAAAGCATGTGATTAACTTATTCCATTACAAACATTTTGAAAGTGCCAAATTATTCACAGTATTGGACAATGCTTAAGTTTCCAATTCTCCTCTGCTGCAATGCAGGCTAACGTAAAATTTGCTCTGAATATGTCACTTTTGATTGGCACTTCCATTCCAGAATAAAAACACCAAAAGTCTATGAGAATTTTAGGACCTGAACATAGAGATATCTGTTACTATGTAGTAAAATAAAATTTCAGAAATCTTGCTCCATTATCCTTTTAGGCACTTAATCTCTCTTGTTTTGCAATCTATCAAAGACCTTCCCTGGCTTTGTAACTTGTTTTTTTTTCCCAACTCCCCACTGCTGACTTACCCCTTTTCCCTGCTCCTGCTTTAAACCAATTACATCTCAAACTTTATCCATTTTAGATAAAAGGTTACATACCTTAAATGCTAACTTTGTTTCTCTCTTCGTAGATGCAGCCTGGCCTACAATATTTCCAGCATTATCCATTTTTATGACGGAAGAAATGTTTTGCTCCACTGGTATTCCTTCATAATTCAATATAATACTGCAACTGAAAATCCAATTGCAATTGCTTCATGCCTTTCCCGGGATACTGAAAGCACTGCGTGACATCAACTACACGTATTTCAAGCTATTGACGGCTAGCCTTAGTACCTTGTTAAATCAGATTATTTTCAAGTGTTAATATTCAAAACCCACACTTACATATGAAGTCCTGTACCAAGGTTTCCTGCTTGTTAATTTAAATGTTTAGAAAAACATCCACATTTGAATTTCTGATATGTATGCCTGGCAGAAAAAAAGCTCTCCATGTGGAGCAGGATGTCAAAATAAATACCTTTCATTTCATGAATACAGTAATGCAAAATGGTCTTGGTCGTCAACTACTAGACAGCTATGGCTGTAATCTTTCTTCAATACAAGCCAGGAAATTTTATTAATACAGTTTGAGCCAACCACAAAAAGTTAGTTACCTTGAATTATCAAAAGTACTTTTGGCAGTCTTCCAGTATTGCTGTAAATGGTTTCCAATAGACAGGATCACAGAATTGTAAACTGCGCGGAAGGAAATCATTTAGCCCATTGTGTCTGCTCCAGCTCCACAACGAGACATCATGGCTTTGTGCCATTCCTCTGCCTAAAGAAAATTGACTGCTGTTAACATAGGTACTGCTTTGCACTGTCTAATGCTGGTGCGCATGAGGTTCAGGCAATGGAATTAAAAAAGAGCCCAATCCTCCCAGAGGGGTGAACAGGTTATTGACATAACATTCTAGTTATTTCCCCAATGGTCTCACCTTCATAACTCTTCCTAAGTTCTATATCTTCAGCCAAATATTTAGTCACCTCTCCTGTTCTTGCTGTAAAGGGCATTGTCAGCTCTTTCTTCACCCATGAAGTACCTTGCAATGTTTTTTTCTGTGTTAGGGGAAATGAAAACAAAACCAGAAGATGAATTAAACATAAAAACTGCAATTCAGCTACCCACCATATATTTTGATGGGTAGTTTAATAGAGATCACAGACTCATTGAATGATTGCAGCGCAGAAAGAGGCCATTCAGCATGTCATGTCAAAGACGGCCCTCTTAAAGATTAATTCACCCAATGCTATTCTCCTGCTTTTTCCACTTGCAATTTTATTTCCTTTTCAAATGTTCCAATTCCTTTTAGAAAATTTCAGTTGACTTTGCCTCCTCCATACACTCAGACAGTGCATTCTGGATCATAATTACTCATAAAGTCATAGAGATTTACAGCAATAGAAACAGGCCCTTCACCTCAAAATGTCAATGTCGCTCAGCTTTTACTATTAAGCTTGTCCCAATTGCCCACATTTGGTCCATTTTCCTCTATATCAATCTTACCCACATGTAAGAGGAAGTGTTAGAGCTTCTAGGTAGCATTAAAACTGATAAATCTCCTGGGCCTGATGGCATTTATCCCAGACTGCTTAGAGAGGTGCGAGGTGAAATTGCTGGGCCTCTGACGCAAATCTTTGTCTCTTCCTTGGACACAGGTGAGGTCGCAGAGGACTGGAAAATAGCTAATGTTGTACCATTGTTTAAAAAGGGTGGTAGGGATAACCCTGGAAATTATAGGCCGGTGAGTTTGACGTCAGTGGTAGGGAAGCTGTTGGAAGGGATTCTTAGAGATAGGATGTATAGGCACTTAGAGCGTTGCAATCTGATTAGGGATACGCAGCATGGATTTGACAAAGTCCCTCATGGGAGGTTAGTTGAGAAGGTCAAGACAAATGGGATACAAGGACAGGTAGCTAGATGGATAAGCAACTGGCTTGGTAATAGGAGACAGAGAGTAATAGTGGAAGGGTGTTTCTCTAGCTGGAGGTCGGTCACTAGTGGTGTGCCGCAGGGCTCGGTACTGGGACCTCTTCTATTTGTAATATATATAAATGACTTGGAAGAGGGAGTAAGTGGAGTGATCAGCAAGTTTGCAGACGATACAAAGATGGCTGGACTTGCGGATAGTGAGGAGCATTGTCAGGCGATGCAGCAGGACATAGATAGGCTGGTAGCTTGGGCAGATAGATGGCAGATGGAATTCAATCCTGATAAATGCGAGGTGATGCATTTTGGGAGAAAGAATGTAAGGGGGAGGTATATGATAAAGGGTAGACCTATTAAGAGTATAGAAACGCAGAGGGACCTGGGGGTGCAGGTGAACAAGTCTCTGAAGGTGGCAGAGCAAGTGGAGAAGGTTGTGAAGAAAGCATATAGTATGGTAGCCTTTATAGGAAGGGGTATAGAGTACAAGAGCTGGCCTTTAATGTTGTAGTTGTATAAAACGCTGGTTAGACCTCATTTGGAATACTGCGTCCAGTTCTGGTCGCCTTACTACCGGAAGGACGTGGAGACTCTGGAGAGAGTGCAGAGGAGGTTTACCAGGATGCTGCCTGGTATGGAAGGTCTGAGTTACGAGGAGAGATTAGGCAAACTGGGACTGTTTTCCTTAGAAAGACGTAGACTTAGAGGAGATCTGATAGAGGTGTACAAGATTTTGAAGGGGATAGATAGAGTAAACAGGACTAAGCTTTTTCCTAGGATGGACTCAAATAGCACGAGGGGTCACGGGCTTAGGGTGAGGGGGGTAAGGTATAATTTGGATGCTAGAGGGAGTTTTTCACACAGAGGGTGGTGGGGGTATGGAATGCGCTGCCAAGTAAAGTGGTGGAGGCAGGTACTCTGGAGTTATTTAAGAAATACTTAGATGGGCACATGAACAGAATGGGAATGGAGGGGTATAGAAAACTGATTTAAAATAGGGATCATGAGCCTTGGGAGTCCCTGGGAAGTGTGTAAATAGATGATGATATTGATGTACTTGTTTTTACCCTACAGGTGCTTTGGTCCACCTTGTTGTCTAACAAGGGGCATACACGCGATGGGTCGTGAGAGGACAGTTCTTGGACCTTTTTCGAGAGTGTCCTACTGCTTCACACCGTTAGTGTATGCTTGACCTGGACCATCTGATGGGCAACATGACAGCTCAGTGACTATCGCTGTGCTGTGCAGATACATGGATTTGGGCCTGTGTCTGTGGGAGTTTGCGCATTCTCCCCGTGCTTGCGTGGGTTTTCTCCGGGAGCTCCGGTTTCCTCCCACATCCCAAAGATGTGCTCTTAGGCTAATTGGCAAAACAAATTCTCCCTAAATTGTCTCAAATTTGGTTTTTAATCCATAGATCTATAAACATGGACAGAGATCACGGGTAGAGGTGGAAACATCGAGGTGGCGGCGCGGGCTCATTGGGCCGAAGGGCCTGTCTCCCATGCTGTTTTGTTTTTTGTTCTTTGTAACTGCCTAAATGCTGTTTAATAGATTAAATTATGTCCACCTCTACTACTACTTCTGACAGCTCATTCCAGGCACCCACCATCCCTGTGTGAAAGAATTGTCCCTCTGGACACTTTTGTATCTGTCTCCTCTCACCTTAAACCTATGCCCTCTTGTTTTAGACTCTCCTACCTTTGGCAAAGGGTGTTGACTATCTAGTTGATCTAGGCCCTTCATTATTTTATAGACTTCTATAAGATCACCCCTAAGCCTCCTAAGCTCCAGGGAATAAAGTCCCCGTCTATCCAGCGTCTCCTTATAACTCAAACCATCATGTGTTGGTAGCATCCTAGTAAATATTTTCTGCATTCTTTCCAATTTAATAATATCCTTTATATAATAAAGTGACCAAAACTGTACACAGTATTCAATGTGTGGCTTTATGATTGCTTTGTACAACTTCAACAAGATACCCCAACTCCTGTATTCAATGTTCTGACCAATGATACCAAGCTTGCTGAATATCTTCTTCACCATCCTATCCATTGTGACTCCACTTTCAAGGACCTATGAACCTATACCTCCAGATTGCTTTGTTCTATAACTCTCCCCAATGTCCTAACATTAACTGAGTATGTCCTGCCCTAGTTCAATCTACCAAATTACATTACCTCACATTTACCCATCTGCCATTCTTCATCCCACTGGCCCAATTGATCAAGTTCCATTGCAATCTTAGATAACCTTCTTCACTGTCCACTATGCCATCAATCTTTGTGTCATCTGCAAACTTATTAATGATGTTTCTTAAATTCTCACCCAAATCATTAATAAAAATGACAAATTAAGTGGACCCAGCACTGATCCTTGAGACATACCACTGGTCACAGACTTCTAGTTTGAAAAATAGCCCTCTATAACCACAGTCTCTCTTCAGTAATCAAGCCACCCTTGTATCCAATTACTGACTTCACCCTGGATCCCATGAAATTTAACAATACAACAACTTAGCATATGGCACCTTGTCAAAGGCATTGCTAAAGTCCATGAAGACAATGTTGGCTACATTTCCTCATCTACCTTCTTGGTTACTCCTTCAAAAAACTCAATTAAATTCGTGGGACATGTTTTTTCCACTCTCGAAACTATGCTGACCGTCCATAATCAGTCCCTGTGTTTCTAAATGTCTGTGGATCCTATCTCTCAGAATGCCTTCGAACAACATATCTATTACAGGTGTTAGGCTCACTGGCCTGTAGACCCCAGGCTTTCTTCTGCAACCCTTCTAAAACAAAAACATAACATTTGCAAATCTCCAATTTTCAGGTACCTCATCTACTTGCTGCATGAAGATCAGCTTCTATTGCCAATTGCCTAAAATCTGTGCCCTCTCATTCTCAATATCTTCCATCAATGGGAAAGTTCCCCCCATCCATTCTGACTCTCATGATTTGGAGTGTTTCTATCAAATCCCTCTTAATTATCACTTCTCGAAGGAAAACAGTTTAAATTCTCAAAACGTTTTCCATAACTAAACTTCATAATCCCTGGAAACACTATCATGAATATTTTCTTCACCCTCTCTAATATTTTCATATCTTTGCTAAAGTGTGTCCCAGAATTGGATGCGATATTCTATTGTTTTATACATGTTTAATGTAACTTCTTCACTGCACTATGTATTCAAAGCCCTATTGATAAAGCTCAAAGTTTACTTATGGGTGACACAAGTAGGCTTACATTAACACTGCAATAAAGTTATTGCTAAAATCCCCTAGCTGCCACACTCTGGTGCCTTTTTGGGTACACAAGGGAAAAGTTAGCACGGACAATGCACCTAATGTGCACATCTTTCAGATTGTGGGAGGAAACCAGAGCATCTGGAGAAAACACACATAGACACGGGAAGAAGGTGCTGACTCCACACAGATAGTGAGCCAAGTTGGGAATTGAATTTGGGCCCCTGGCTGTGAGGCACCAGAGCTAACCACTTTGCCATCGTATCACTAGGATGCAGCATGCTTTATTATCCACTCTCTCAACCCATTCATAGTTGAACTTTGTATCTTTGCCTTTTTTCAGGATTATACAGAGAGCATTTGCAGGACAAATCAATTTTCTATTCACTGATATATGAAATGTCTGACTGGTATATTGTTCATCAGGCACAGCAGTTGCTTTTGCAATCCAATAGAATACCAATGGCAGCATGACAGGGCTGTCCAATCTTACTCCATTGTAGGGATCCCTAATGCATGGGGGTGATTTACAGACTCATGTGCCCATTTTGGGGTCTATTGGAACAAGATGTTAGTGTAAAAGAATGGAAAGACTTTTAACTTCATCAATATGACTGAGTCAATGATTTAAAAACTTGATAATCTAAGCTAACACCAATTTCCCAGACAGGTAACCATGCGTACCAGGTTTGAGAAAGAGAAGCGTGCATCGAAGACTAATATTTTAAACTTAAACAAGGGAAAATATGAGGGCACGAATGTGGAGCTAGCTAAAATGAACTGACAAATGTGTTTAAGTGATAGATCAACAATTATGCAGTGGCAGACACTAAAAGGGATATTCCAGAACATGGGGAATAGACACAGTCCAATGAGAAGTAAAAATTCCAAGGGAAGGGTCCATCTTCTATGGTTAACTAAATAATGAAAGGTAGTATTAAACATCAAGAAAACGAGTGGCAGGTCAGAAGGTTGGAAAGAATGTAAAGCATATCAAAGAATGACAAAAAGATTAATAAAGAGGGGAAAAATGGGTAATAAGAGCTTCTATAGGTACTTAAATAAAGAAAGAGTTAACAAACAACATTGTCTTTACTGTGTCTAGGGAATAATTAATGGAAAGTAGGGCCCAGTTTTGTGTTGTCAACAACCTTGGAAATATTACATTTGGGTCCCTCATCTAATTAATTCTCATATATCATGAACAACAGGAGTCAAGAATTGATTCCTTTGGTATGTACCCCATTAGTCATTGCCTAACACCCAGAAAAAAGACCCATTTATTCCCATTTATTTCTGTTTGTCAATCAATTCTTGATCCACCCTGTGCGTTCAAAGATATTCCATGAGGTCAAAACTTTCCCACATGTTCAGTACTATCTTGTGCACTCAAATCTTTCCCATGCATTGAATGCTATTCTGCACACTCAAAGTTATTCTGTGTGCTTAAAGCTATTATACATGTTCAAAACTATCCTGCATGCGCAAAGATATCTCAAACTCAAAGCTATTCCATGCATTCAAAACTATCCCAGATTATCCAACATGTTCAACGTTATCCTTTGTGTTCGAAACTATCCTTACACATTCAAAGCTATCTCCCAGGCTCAAAGTTATTCTGCACACTCAAAAGCTATATCAGATGGTTAAAGCTGTCCCCACACATTCAGCAACCTGCATTGAAAAATGTAAGAAAATTAATTACTTAAATAAGATTTGATTTATTCAGTTTTTCACTTTGTCCAAAAGAATTTGTCCATTAAAAGTTTGAAAGCACCATCTGACCCCAATTAGTTCTTAATTAATTTTGTTCTCAGTTTCTGTGTGCTCCAGCTATCCACTCCTCAGGTTTCATGGTCAAAATTCTGCACCCCTCCCTCACCACCACCACCACCACTCTTGGCTTCAGCCTCAAGGTCTAAATTCGCCCCCTTTCTCCCTCCAGGCTCCACTCTGTCCTCCTTTTCCCCAGTCCCCACACACTGTCCCTTTCTCCCTCTGAATTCTTCCCTTCCCTACGATCTCCAGCCTCTCTCTTCCCTTCCTTCCATCCTTTGCCCTTGCATTCAGTCTGACTATCAGGAATACAGGAGAGGGGGAGTAATGTAATGCAGCTTCAGATTTGTCAGAATGGCATCTTACTCCGTCATGGTCTTGGTGCCGGAGTGTCTGTGTTTGTGTCAGGTCAGGTCATCCTCACAGGCGTCATTAGACATTTTTCATGAGATAGCCCTTATCACCAAGTACGTATTTTACCACAGATTTTTGGTTGGTGTAAAGATTTGGAATGCATGAGCTCCAAGAGATCTTTGAATCATGACTGCAGTCCATATCCCTGGCATACACTTGCACGACATGTCAATTATGGTTACACACCAGTTACATATTGATCGAGTGTAGTGAGTCTTTCCCATATAAGAAGGTGCAGGGCTGTCAAGCTGAAACTTTATGTATGTGCAGTCAATGTTGCCCTGCATTCTGGGAAAACCCTTAATCGCTGCAAATCCTTGCGCTTTATCCATTTGAAGTAAATATAACTGCCAGCCATTTGAAACATTATATCTGTGACCACCTTGATACAATAGTGCCCAATGGGCTATATTACCCATTGGGGTCTCCACAGTCTTCCTGGAATGAACTTATTTCAAAGATGGAAAGTAGTGCTGTCACTTTCAGAATGATAGACATTGGGTGATTCTTAAGAGAGATCGCTGCTGAGAGAAGCTCACATGGAGATATCACAGCCACCCTTAAAAGCCTGAGTCTTCTGCACTGAGATTCACTCAGTTGTAGGGAGCTGAATCACTGCTGTACGACCTTGAGCTGACAAAACCTCATCTGTGCCTGTGCTGAAGGTTTCTGGACTCCTCCTAACAATTGAGGTCTGCTGTTGTTTTATCCTCTACCCAAGGAAATAAAGCATTCTGAGTCTCCTTGTGTTCCCTTCTTTCCCTTACTCTTTTCCTCCTAATACTTCTCTCTAAGTGAGAGAGTTGTGCCTCCAACTGAGACCAAAATTCCCACCTGTCTCTCTGAGTCTTTGCCCCTGATCCCTGGGCAACAGGCAGGAAAATAATCAACAAACTATCAAAGGATCAAAGGATCAAAGGATGAATGAAATATGATTTCTTCTCAGGGAAAGCATATCCAAAATGTTACTCCACACACTCAGATGAACAATCAACTGAGCTTCAACAGCAAATCTGAGGCTTCTTGGCTTAGTTATAGTTTTAAAACCCTACCAAACAATCTTGCCCTTAAAAAAATTGATTCTGCTCATCCTGAAGCATATTATTGCCTTTGGACCATATTATTGCAGTGAAATAGGTAATTTTAAATTGACCGATAAATAAAGTGCAAAGATTCCTGACTTTTTTACCCACCCACAAGCATACACATTATGAACTGGAGTTGGCTTTGAGGAGAGGTTGAATAGACTGGGATTGTTTTCACTAGAAAAACAAAGGCTGAGGGAAACCTGATAGAGATCTACAAAACTATGAGAAGCATAGACAGGATAAATTTCAGAGGCTTTTTCCCAGGGTGAAGTGTCAATTAGAAGGGAGCACATGTTCAAGGTGAGAAGGGGAACGTTTAAGGCTGATATGCAGGGAAGTTTTTCATGCAGTGAGTGGTGGGTGTTTGAAACGTACTATACAGAAAGTGACGAAAGTAGCCACATTAGCAACATTTAAGAGTCACCTGAATGGGTACATGCATAGGGAAGGAATAAAGGAATATGGTCTGAGTAAAGCAAAAGATTTTTTTTAGTTTAATTAGGATATCATGATTGGCACAGGCTTGGAGGGCTGAAGAGTCTGTTCCTGTGCTGTATTGTTGTTTACTCTTCAGTAGGTCACTCGGCCACATGCTATACTATATTGGAAACTACTGTGATGATGTTGTAAACAGTGTCCAACCTCATCATTCCACTACACACACCCTGCAAGGTGGGAAGAACTCTCAACCATGGAGCATATCGTTCAGCCTATTGAGACTGGAACTACATCAATAGTATTTTGCTTTTGCGAGGTTTATATAGGAAGACAAATGGGAGTTTACCCAATGAAAGAGTGAAATGTTCAAATCTAGACAAGCAGATCTAATTATGAAGGTTCTTCCAGGTTGGGTGTAAATGAGCTAATCCTTGCTGCAATCAGTAAATGTAAAGGTGCTGGAAGTGCTGGTAAATTCTTCTTCTCAGCTAACAAAAATAGAAGAGAGACGCATGATATATTGAGGGTTACAAGATATCCTTTGAAATCATCGTTACATTGTCATAGGCCATGGCAAAAAAAATGGTGGCAATTCTCCTGCTTATTGCTGGATCCTTGGGAAAACTGAATTGTGCAGATCAATGAGAGAACCTTTAAAATATTTACCACTTAACGTGTGACATTTTTCTGCTTCAGCACATTCTGCATGTGAGAGAATGATTGATCAAAGTGAGTGAGTGGATGAATGGAAAATAAAAAGAAATTGATAGCACTAGCCCTGAGGTTGGAGCAGCTCTGACTTCGATCTCTCTCACTCCATTTGTGCTATTATTGTCCATCCAATGCATCTATGAAAAGAACATTGATAAGAAAATATAAAAAAAAGGCAAAAAAGGAACATGTTGTCAAAGCTTTTGGTCTCACACTCATCGGGATAGCTCATCAGAAATTACAACAGCAATGGGGGAACAACAATTGATACTGCATGAGAAGTGCAATTGTGCATCTTCTCATACAATATAAATTATGGTTACTAGTTATAGTTGGTAATTTCTGATAAGCTACCCTGATGATTACAAAATGAAAAGTTTTGATAGCATGTCTTCTTTTTCTGCAATATTCAAGCCCTGTAATTCTGAAGGACTATCAGAAATAAGACTAGGAGAAGACCATTTGACTCGTTGAGTTTGGTTTTTAATTCAATATGATCATGCCTACATATTTAAACAAGGATATACTTGCATTGGAGGCAGCACAGCAGATGTTCACTGGATTAATTCCTGGGTGACAGAGTCGTTCTATGATAAGAGATTGGCTAAAATAGGTCTATATTCTCTGGGGTTTAGAAGAATGAAAGGTGATCTGGTTGAAGCACACAAGATTCTGAAGGAGCTCAACAAGTTAGATTCTGAGGAGTTGCTTCCCTTGAATTTAGAATACAGTGTTACAGACCCAGATTTTCATGGAATCAGGTTGGATTGAGAGATCTTTAAATATGATGAGTGGGATTTGATTCCCCCGTTCCATTTTCAGCAATTTCTGCAGGGTGGAGGTTGTGAAACTGCACACAACATTTCCACCCTGACTGTTTCCATTACAAGGGGTAGACATTTTAAACTTTGTAGAAATTTGGTGGAGTGGGCCCATTTTGTTCGACATTGTTTACATGTGAAAGTATCTACATATGGACTGCTATGGTTTAAGGAGGCACCACCTTCTCAAAGATAATCAGAGATGGGCAAAGAATGCTGCCCACATTCCTTTAATGAATAAAGGAAAATGTATGAATGAGTGTGGAGAAGTCACAAGGATGGATGAGAAAGTGAAGTTCAGAGCAACTTCTGTCTCTAATTAGGAACCTTCAATAAAGTAAGCTAGGCATTCAACATTCCTTTTGAAAAAACAGTATCTTTCATATGATCTCATAAAGCTGTCAAACAAACAAAGGAATTGAAAGTCCCAGTCAGAAAATCTTCAATCCACTTCACACCTCTTAATCTGTCTAAAAAAATGCACAAACATTGCAGAAATACTTCATAGAAAGATCATTCTATTACAAGGTAATAAAGATGTTAATCAATCAAAGCTAACAGTCCCCTTTGAAAATGAATAAACTAGCACCTGTTAAGATCAGCCAAGAATTCATAATGAGACCTTGCAGAAAAATAAATGCCAGGACATCTGTATAAACTGTTTTTTTTATTGCAATGTACAGAAGGCATGGAGGCCAGACATCTCAGCCCTAGAATTTCACTGCAGGAGTTTTTTAGGGACTGCAATAAGCCCAGCCATCTTTCAACTTCCTTAAGATCCAAAGTGGGGATTTGCTGATGACTGGGCAATGTTCAATGCCATTCATGACTCCTTAGACACTGAAGCAGTCCATGTCCAAGTGTAACAAGACTCGGGCAATATCTAGCTTTAGGTCAACAAGTTCCAAGTAACATCCATGCCACACAAGTGCCAGACAATAAGTATCTTCAACTAGACAGAATCTAATTATTGCCCCATGACATGCAATGGCATTATCATCACTGAAACCTCCGCTATCAAAATCTTTGGGGTTACAAGGCACAAGTCGGGGTGTGATGGCATATGTCTTATTTCCTGGACGAGTACAGCTTGAACTACACTCAAGACGTTTGACATCACATAGGATAAAGCTGCCTGCTTGATTGGTATTCCTTCCACAAACATTCACTCCATTCACTGTTGACAAACTGTGGCAGCTGTGGGTACCATCTACAAGATGCACTTTAGCAACGTGCCAAGATTCCTTAGACAGCTCATTCCAAACCTACAACTACTACCATCTAGCAGAACAAGGACAGCATACACCTGGGAACACCACCATTTGGAATTTCCCTTCAAATCACTCATAATCCTGACTTGGAAATATATCACCATTCCTTCATTGCCGCTGGGTCAAAACCATGGAATTCATCCTTAACAACATTGTAAGTGTACCTGCACCAGATGGACAGCAGCAGTTCAAGAAGTCAGCTCACCATCACCTTCTCAAGGAGAATCAGAGAAGGCTGGCCTATCCAGCGACATGCACATCCCTTGAATTCATAAAAGAAAAGATATGAATTGGTGTGCAGAGGTCAGGAGAGTCGATAAAAGCATGAAGGACAGTGCAGGTGATGGATAAAGGGTCCAACAGCTGTTATTATAATTGGGTTGAAGTCCCTGTAAACGAAAGCAGGGCATCACACTTGTCAATCTTGCTATTCACTGCCTTTGTTGCTGCATCAATCTTGCTGTCATATGAAATGGGCCCATCTTCAACCCATGCTCAGCTTGGGAACACAAGAACCAGGTTGGCGTGCTCCTCCAGAACGGAGATAGATTTACAAGCTCAGGGAAATTCCTAATTCTCATATCTGTTTTCACTGACAGAAATCCTGCTTACAGTCTCAGGAAAGGAACATTTATGCCCAAAATGAGAAATGTCTTCATTCAGCAGATTTCTTCACTCATTTAGAATCCTCTAACCCAGCAGCTTGTCCATGTTCTACCATCAAGGGTAATTAAGGTTGAAATGGACAGGTTTTTCATTTCTCGGGAAGATGGAGGTTAAGCAGAAGATTGGCAATGATTGCATTGAATGGTGAAGAGGGCTTGAAAGGCAGAATGATCATTTTTACTCTTATTTATTACATTCTAATTTTCTACATTCCCAGTGACAGAAAAAAAACTTCACAGCTTCTTTACTGTGCTCCTAAGCAATCACCAGATGGGTTTTGTCCACATAGAACACAGAACAATGCAGCACAAACAGGCCCTTCGGCCCACGAGTTGCGCCGATCACATCTACCAATCCACAGACCTATCTATAACCCTCTATCCTATTCGTTTCCATATATTCATCCAGAAGTCTTTTAGAAGACCCCAGCGAGTTGCCTCAACAACCTCCGACGGCAGCCGATTCCATTCACTCACCACCTTCTGAGTGAAAAACTTACCCCTAATATCCCCTCTGTATTTGCTTCCCTGCATCTTAAATCTGTGTCCTCTCGTAGTGACCATTTCGGCTCGGGAAATAGTCTCTGAGAGTCCACCCTATCTATTCCTCTCAACATTTTATAAACCTCTATCAGGTCGCCTCTCAACCTACGTCTCTCCAGTGAGAAGAGTCCCAGCTCCCTCAACCTATCTTCATAAGGCCTGCCTTCCAATCCAGGCAGCATCCTTGTAAATCTCCTCTGAACCCTCTCAATAGCCTCTACATCCTTCCTATAATGAGGCGACCAGAACTGCGCACAATACTCCAAGTGGGGTCTGACAAGAGTCTTATAGAGCTGCATCATTACCTCCTGACTCCTAATCTCTATTCCTCGATTAATGAAGGCCAGTACACCGTACGCCTTCTTGACCACTTCCTCCACCTGCGAGGCCGATTTAAGAGTCCTATGGACCCGAACCCCGAGATCCTTCTGCTCTACAACACAGCTAAGACTCCTACCCCTTATATTATACTCCTTCATGTTCAAGGAAGATTAATCTGATATAGAACATAGAACATAGAACATAGAACACTATAGCACAAACAGGCCCTTCGGCCCACAAGTTGTGCTGAACACATCAAAACCTACCCAGCCATAGACCTATCTATAACCCCCAATCCCATATAAACAGATAAAGTAAATAAGGAAAATAAAGCCCAAAAGATTTGGTTGATCTCATTTTGAGTGACTTCCCTGAAGAGTGCTAACAGCCTGCATTCAAACATGGATATCTGAGGTACTGGAAATTTTGCACCTCTGACTTCATAAACACATAGAAGACAAAGTCTACAAATGTTTGTGTGCCCATATTCAGGTCAGTAATTGGGTAAGAGGGTAAAGGTTCGCAAGAGAAATGACTTGGCTTCAGGATGTGGCCAGGAGACCATTGTGGGGGAAGAGAGGGTGGTCAGGGATTGTGGAGTCTGGAGTTGCTGAATTGAGAGTGTTTTGTGCAGAGTTGGGAGTTTGGGATTGCCTTGGGATTGGGGATCTTGGGATTGGGAATGATTACAGCCAGTACTTATTTTTTTTAATTCCATGCTGTTAAACACTGGCTTTTATTTATGCCAGTGATGCTGCCAAACCTGGTCAGATTTTCCAGCATTTTCTCTTCTGTTGTTGACTACTTCAAGTACAACCCAAAGTTGCAAGAGGCAATGGAATCAAGTGGTATGTTCCATATCTGCAGAAGCTAATCACTAATTGATTGCTTCAGAGATGAGTACAATGTTTGCCTCTTGTTTATCATTCACCAGAAGTGTACCAGGTCTGGCATGCATCAGAAATTTGCACATGTGGTGCAAATGCCATTTCTCACACCTGGATTGCCAAAGGTAAGGAGGACCATAGGACCAAATTCTAACCCAAAGGGTCATGACATTCCCTCAACTCTAATGCACAGGAAGGTTTATCATCTAAAAATCGATAAACAGTGAGGTAATCAATGATTGATGTTTCGTGAAAATTAAATTTCCCCTCCTGAATTATGACATTGTGAGATAGATTGTCCATCTGTCAAAAATATTAAAAGAATGCACCAGTTAAAATACATAAATGTAGAACTGTGTTCATAATTAATAGACATATTTGCATACCAGTGGGCAAGGAATGGATTCAGATTCAAATCTTATTAATTATTCCATTCCTGTCTGCAAAAGGGTTGCAGTCCTTGCTTTTTCATGCCCATTAACTTAACTAATTGACTACATGCAATAGATAGCTCCTATCTTTTAATGCAAAAGCTCAAAGACACATTGACTGTTTATACTCATTTTTCATTCTGAACCAAGGTCAGTCTTGCCACGCATAGTTCATTCGTGAGGAATCAACTTTAAATACTCCAACGAGAAATGCATATCTATGTATTTAGACTTTCTGGTGTAGTTCTGAGGAAGCACTTTAGAATATTCGCAAAGGGTATGCCTTTTGTGAAATTGTGCTGCATAATTCCAGAACCTTTGTGGAATACTATTAATTCATTACTTCAACTGAAAAATGTTGCAAAGTTAAAGCATCCATCCAGAACGTTTGCTGCTCTCAGTGCTTCCTCCAATTGATGTTCAACATATAGAAGTGCAGATTCATTGGCTGATGTAGGTGGTGTTGGTGGTAGGTGATAATTGACAGGAGTTTCCTTGACTATTTTTGATATGTTGCCTTGAGACATCACGAGGCCCAGACTCAATGTTGAGACTTTCAGGGTAATTCCCTCCTCATGATATGCCATTGTTCATCATCTATGCCCATGGAACCACTTTCTTAATTGTAGTACAAACTTCCAGATGTTAGTAAAGGGTTGACAGGGATGAATTTGCCATTGCCATTTCTGGTGCTTAAGTTGATGCTGTGTGGTCCATCCAAGTTCATTCCTTATAGACTTTACAGCAATTGGATATAACCACATGACTTGCTTGGTCACTTCAGAGGGCAGTTCGGAGTCAACCACATTGCTGTGGCTCTGGAGCCACATGTAGACCTGACCATGTAACGATGGCAGATTTCCTCCCTGCAAGGACATTAGTGAGCCAGGGAATTTTTATAACGGTGGTTTCATGGTCATCACAGACTTTTAATTCCAGATTTTTCTTATTGATTAAATTCGAATTGCATCACCTGTCATGGTGGGATTCAAATCCAGATCCACGTAACATGACCCTGGGTCTCTGGATTCCAAATACAATGACAATATTATTACTCCACTGCTTCTTCCATCCTGATACCCATTTTAGCCCCAGCTCGTGGCACAAAAATTCGAGTTTCTGGAGCACTTTTACCAGGCTTGGGTTTGCAGAGCTGGGAATTTTCCTGACTCTGATTTCCTCACCAGAAGCGTAAATTCAGGCTCAACTTTCATATCACATGGAGTGCAACACGCCAGACTTGTGACTGCACTGATCATTCTTCCAGCTTCAGACTCACCGACTTTCCCACTGTGATTTAGGGCCATCATGTTTGCCCTTGATATCTTTAGTATAGTCACTTTCAATCTGGAAACAAAAACTACAATATACTGGGATGAACACATTGTTGGAATTTCTAAACCATCAGTTTGTCAATAATAAAACTGTTTTCAAGATCAATAAGCCTTTGTATCAAATCAATGGTAGAATGTATAAGTTGAATGGCAACAAAAAAACTTTAAAAACCTGCATTTGAATAGCGAAACAATCAAATGTATAGATGCAAAAACTTTTGTTGGCATTATTTACCAATTACAATAACTTTGTGTATTAGATTTCCGATGATTCAATATTCTTTATTCCTTGTTGAATGGAACATTTTATTCTACAAAAGGTGCAACAAATGCAGTTTGTAGACCACTGACATAGTTCACTGAAAGAAAGGGAATTTGTGACAAGAAAGCCATAAAGCAAAAATGATGAAAGGAATTATAGCTATAACAACTGTATAATTATTGTTGAATTCTGTATTATACAGCTAATATATAAAAAAAATCAAAGTGACATTTGTGCATGTGAACACACCACTTTTGAATCCACTATTCTCTGAGTCTTGGATGGAGCAAACCTTGGCCCTTCACACTCAACAATGCTGTACTCTGGCACCTAAACTTACATTGATGAGGAATGTATGTGTAATTAATCCATGCAGAGGACATTTCCAATTAAATTAAAAATCCTCCATATTAACAGCAGCATGTTTTTCTTTACATTATTACAGAAGGCCCTATGATAAGGATTTATTTCCAGCCAATTTTCTAAGATGTGACAACAAGTGCATTTCAATCCCTAAATTATTATAGGTAATTTAACTAACCTTCTCTCCCACATTTACCATATTATCCATGAGTGACACTCCCTGCCCTGACAATGAGTGCTGCTGCTTTATTTGGGCAGTTGTTTGCTGGTGAGATACAATGTAAGTTTAGGTGCCAGAGTACTGCATCGTTGAGTGTGAAGGGCCAAGGTTTGCTCCATCCAGGACTCAGAGAATAGTGGATTCAAAAGTGGTGTGTGCACATGCACAAATGTCTAGATTCCATGAGAATTATGAGTCTCCACTTAATGTACATGTAACAAGATCATTTCAGAAAAAAGTTCCTTCAGGCACATTGGGGACCTTTGTCCAATAATGCCACAATTTCCATTCCTTCTGCTTCCAAAGGCAGAGGCAATGTTGAACCAGGGCACTTAAAAAAAATGGCTGCTTTATACGTTTTGGGTGATATGTGGCACAGTGGTTAACACTTCTGCCTCACAGGACTCAGGTTCAATTCTGGCCTTAGATGATTGTTTGCACATTTTTCCCATGTCTGCAAGAATTTTCTCTGGATTCCTTCCTGTATTCCAAAGATATAGAGGTTAGGTAAATTGGTCATAGTAAATTGCCCTTCAGTATCCTAAAATATGTAGATTAGGTGGATTAGCAGGCAAATACATTGGGTTATGGGAAAGGGCCTGCATGAGATCGTCTGTCAGATATTCAATGCAGATTTGATGGGACAAATTGCCTCCTTTGCACTGTGGGGATTCCAATCCATCACACAAACCAGCCTGCCATTCATTCTTTTGCACTGTGGGGATTCTATATTGACAGATAGTCTATTGTTGACAATGCCCAAGATTCCTATTGTCTATCTCAATGCTGCCCGAAGAGTTTTTATGCTAAAACTAGAAAAGAGTCTTTATGCTGGGTGCTATGAACACTGTTAAAATATTTGAAGAGGTGATCTCGTAATATGATGCAGCATCAGCCCAACTGGCTATGTGTTGTTATAATCCTTAACTATGTCCCAGATTGTGGATGAGATCTGATTCGGGAACAAAAATCCTTGGGTTAACATAGACCAAGTTTGAGATTCAATATACTTGTAAACTGAACAAAGTCATAGTATTCCATGGGTTTGGAATGAACAAAAATAAATGTACTATTCAAGTTCATAAATGTAAAATAATTTATAATATAATCTTACATTCAATACATTCAGGGCAAGCATGAGGTATATATGAATTAGTTGGTGAACTGTGATCAAACACATTATAACACACAATAAATGCTATCAGACTTGATTCCATGGACTTTACAACAGTTCACTCAGATATTTGTCAGATTTATCACTGAAACTTTGTCTTTCTCATGCGGGTTTCCAATCTCCATATTTGAAGATGTCACTTTGGAATTCTCACCAAATGTTGTTCCTGTTTGGATAGCTTCAACCACAGCCTAGCTAGCAATCTTGTCTTTTTTTCCGCTGGGTTTCTGAATGTGCATAGGAGTCACCTTACAAACATAATTTCAGATCTTCAGCTGTGCCAAGCAGAATGCTACTTCTCCAAAGGCGAATCTTTGCCTTGATGGCCGACAGCATGGGGTTGCTATCAGATCTCCAGGCCTTTCTCAAGCCCATTTTACTTGAGGTATTCTCCCTGCAGCTCTTCCTGTCATTCGAGACCGTTTCTCATTTCGTTATTGTCATTGGAACCAGTTACTGTCCCCAAACTCTTATCCTTACCATTGGGACACTCCCTGGAACTTATCCCTGTCCACAGTCCCTTACCTGGCACACTTGCTACTCATGGGACTCTGCATTCTGTCATCTGACTTGACTATTTGCACCATTCTTCAACTTTTTGTGGACATGCAGAGCTCGCATTGGACCTGAAGAATTCAACCAATCCCTAGGTGACATATTTATAGGAGGCCCAAAGCTTATCAGATGTTGGAGCTCCCAAATTCAGTGATAGCTTTGAATTTCCTGACAATTGCTCATAAAGAACAACAGTCCCCATGGTTTTGCAAACAGATTGCGCTATTAGCCCCTCTATTTGTAATTTTATATTTAACTATATTAAACATCACTTGCTAATTATTGGCTGCTAATACAAAAATAAACTACAGCACATGCTGGAAAGATAAAATAAGACCAGAGAATGCTGGAAAAGCTCTGTAAGTTAGACAGCATCTGTGGGGAGAGAAACAAAGCCTAGATTTTCATCCTCAAGTCAGGCTTGCAGAGTTAGGAGAATTCCCAACTCCATGAACCTGACTTTGAAAAATGTCTGACTGATTGTTGCGTTTTCTTTCTGGGGTGGCAGGCCATGTTAGCCAGGCCAGATGAATCCACAACAAAGAAAGGGAGCGGGCTGCAGAGGCGGACTGGGTAGGAGGCCAGCCTCTGTGCACCAGCATTGTATCAAAGGGCTGAGTAATATAAATAACATGGTGATGAAGGGGAGAGCACAATGCCTTGCTCTCCCACCCACCCCCGGCCCCACCCCTCCCCAGAAGCAAAGTTCCACATTCACAGGTTCTCATGCTTAGCCCACCGAAGGGAAGGAGGGTGGGCGGAGGGGCCAAGGGAGGGACAGCGAGGCCAGGGGCTTAGGGGATGTATGTCCATGTGCGTGAAGGCTCCGTATTTCCTTGTGAGGGAGGTGGAGCTTCCTTTTGTAACTTTTTTTTCACTCAGTCAGTCAGAGTATTCTTTCAACCAATCTGTCAGGAGCCGAGGTTGTGAGCAGGCCAGTCTTGTTCCGATACGTACCTTTCAGTCTGATATCATGGGACCTACCTTTTTGATTTTCTTTGACTGAGTACCAGAAAGTAAGTTGGGAAAAGCTGACAGTGGAGCTGGGGTGCTACAACTCACTGTTCCCGTTTGACTTATCAATTTGTCAAAGAAATGAGAAAATTCTGCCTGTAAAAAATAGAAACAGCAGTAGACCATTTGGCTCTTTAAGCCTGTTCTGCCATTCAACACAATCATGCTCATTCTCTTTCTGAGTACCACACACTCACAGTCATCCCATACTCCCTGACACTTTAAAGTCTATCTGTTTCTTTCTTAAATTTATTCAGTGACTTGGTCTCGACAGCCTTTTGTGGTAATGAGTTCCAAAGGTTCAACGTCCACTGAGTGAGGAAGTTTATCCTCACCTCAATCCTAAATAACCTTCCTGGTACCCTGAACCTGTGCCTCCTTCTTCTAGATCCATCCTTTCCCCCAACCAGAGGAAATAACATTCTGGCATCCAGTCTGTCTAACTCTTTCAGAATGTTCTCCATTTCAACGAGGTCCCTCTCATTCTTCTAAACTCCAGTGAATACAGGCGTAGACAACCAAATCCTTCTTCATGACAATCCTGCCTTCCAACCCTCTAAAAGAAAAAAACTTTGTAAAAGAAATTGGGCTTCCTGCTCCTGGCTTTCATTTCTCTTTATGTTTCCCTGTTTTGCACTCAGGTTCCCATCCCTGTACTAAACTAGTTTAAACCCTGCCCAACAGTACTCATTAAAAGCTCTGCGAGGGTATTGGTCCCTGTCCAGATGGGGTGCAGCTGTCCAGCTTGGACAGGTCCCATATTCCCCAGGACAGGACCTCAAGCCTTAGGAAACTAAATCCCTCTCTCCATCTCTTCAGTTACAATCCATTTGATCTACTTTCCAAATATGCTCTTGTTAGCATGTGGCACTGGGAGTAATCCCTGAGACTATCATCTATTTTTTAATATATTTCCTAGCTCTCTGTATTCTACTTTCAGAACGCCATCGGCAGATATGGATAATGATCTCTGGTGGTTCAAACTCCCACTTCAGAATGTCCTTCAGCCACTCAGTGTTATCCTTGGTCCTGGCAGCTGGAGGCAACATCTCTTCCTGGTGTCACATCTGTGGCTTAGAAATATCTATCTGTTCCCATTATAAAGAATTCCTTACTACACTTGCTCTTTCACTCCTTTTCTCCTTCTACTGTGCCATTCACACTGACATAGACTTGGCTTTTGCTGCATTCCTCTGAGAAACTGTCTTTTCCCAGCACTATCCAAAATAGAAATGCTCTTAGAGAGGGAGATGGATCCAGGAGATTGCTGAACTACCTGTCTAATCTATTTACACTGTCTGGATTCACAATGTAAGTGCTATCATGATTATCCCATTCTTGCCAATGCTCCATAGTTACACCAGTCACAGATCCAGCTCTGAAATGTGCATTTTGAGTATCTGCAGCTGAAAACACTTCCTATATAAGTGGACAGATTGGATACTGGAAGGCTCCTGAACATCCCATATCACACAGAAGAAGCATTCCAGGTGACTAAGCTGCCCTGCTAAGATTTAGCTTTAAATTACTATTTCACTTCATCTAGCTTTGAGTGAATTAATTAGAGAAGAAATATTCACCAGATCCTCCTTACCAAGGCCACTCTTCTTTCTGAGGAATGGTACAAAAGGAAGGGACCAATTGCTTCTCTCTTCACCAAACTCATTCAGTCACCAAAATCCAAGTTATACAACCTGCTTCAACCCAAAACGGCACTCCAGTAGAAACACACACTCCATGCCAACTCATCACTCCTATCCACAACCCTTTGCCCGAACACTTACCATGCCAAAACACCCAATATCCACAATTGGCAGACTTGAGGACCCATCTTGGCACAGTGGTTAGTAGTGCTGCTTCACAGTGCCGGGGATCCAAATTTTATTCCACTCTTGGGTAACTGTGCGGAGTCTTCACATTTTCTCCTTGTCTGCATGAGTTTCCTCCGGTGTTCTGGTTTCCTCCCACAATTCAAAAGACATGCTGGTTAGATGAATTGTCCGTGTTAATTCTCCCTCAGTGTACCTGAACAGACGCTGGAGTATGGCAATTAGGGGATTTTCATAGTAATTTCATTGTGGTGTTATTGTAAGCCTACTTGTGAGAATAATAAATAAATAATAAGTAAAGTTTTAGGTATTCTATTGTTCTACTGCAGAAATTACTTAAAAAAACACTCTCAGTCATAAAAATCCATGTATTACATTTACACATCTTCAACTACATTATCATCCCACTTCAAAGCTTCCATAGCCAGTTGAGGCTGTCAATCAAACAGTGAAATGGCAGGTACCTTACTGAAATGATGGACAGTTGTGAAGGTAGGTATATAACTAATCCAATAATGGTAGCCCTCAGGCTGATGTCAATAGATAGTTTGAAAGAGCTAGTGATTTACTTAAAACATCCCGACATTTTCTTCAAAGGGCCGAAGCTTTAAATGCCTTGACAGCTTGACAGCTCCTTTTGACAGTTCATCTTTACACTTTTCATAAATGTTTTTGATAGTTCCAAAGATCTTCAATTTTCCATGAATGTATGCACTTCTTGTGCAAGTCTATACTGACCTTGTGCAATCCCAAAGGGTATCTTACCACATCCATAGGGCATCCTTTCTCTCCCAAAGGGCCCTTGACTTCACCTAAATGGACCATACCTCTCTCAAAAGGCAACTCAGCACTTCCAAACATGTCTTGGTACCACAATCAAAGGGGAACCTTACCTCTCCAAAAGTGTATCCTGTCTATCTGAACAAGTCACAAGTGCTCCTATCAGGTCTAATCTGCACCAGTCAGGGTTCAGAAACCTTTCACACTAAAATCTGTGAGAAGTTTGTATAATGTGCATGTGCAAATCCCACCCTGGGCTCTTTTCCACTCCAGAGAAAATGGTAGGTGTCAGGTTTGGGACCTGGACTCAAGGGTTCTGATCACTTTCACAATGATGAAAAGGTGCACCATTCTGACAAAGGTCCAGACCAACATTTCAGACATGTGATCTTTTATCTGACCGTCCACATTTACTGTCAGGCATGAATGTTTCTAGAATCCATGTTCTTTTCTTTATACCTTTAAACAAAATCTCTTTAATTACATTTATTTTCCCCCTTTCCTTCGTTGCTGTAAACAACACACTTAGAAATTCAACTTTTTATCCTCTCAAAGATTTTGTACGGAGACTGAAAATCACAAATAGTCACAAACTGATCCAAGGGAACACTACAATTATGACAACTCTTCGACCAAATTAAAACACCCGCTTATGGTAATACAGCTTTTATTTTTTAGATAGATTTTAATCCATTTTCTTGGTACCACTGCACCATCTGATAGGTTACCTTTTCTATCTTCAAAGGTTCATACTTTAGAAATGAGAATGTAAGCTCTAAATCTAATTTGGTAATTTGAATTTTAATACTAATTCTGTCAGCTGACGAAGTTATAACTAGCTTCTGAAAATGACATCTCAGCATGCATCAAGATGATATATTCAGCATAGTTTGGCCATCAACAACCAACCTGCTCTGCGGCTGGATCCTGAACTTCCTAACTCACAAACAACAATCAATCAGAATAGGCAACAACACCTGCTCTATGATCATCCTCAACATCGGTGCTCCATAACGCTGTGTTTTCAGTCCCTTCCTACACTTCTTATACACCTATAACTTTGTGGCCAAATTCCCCTCCAATTCGATTTTCAAGTTTGCTGATGACACCACTGCAGTGGGTCGGATCTCAAACAATGATGAGACAGAGTACAGGAATGCAACAGAAAATCTAGTGAACTGGTGCGGCAACAATAATCTCTCCCTCAATGTCAATAAAATGAAGGAGATTATCATTGACTTCAGGAAGCGTAAAGGAGAACATGCCCCTACCTACATCAATACAAATGAATTAGAAAGGGTCGAGAGCTTCAAATTTTTAAGTGTCCAAATCATCGACAAGCTGTCTTGGTCCTCCCATGCTTACGCTATAGTGAAGAAAGCTCACCAATGCCTCTACTTTCTCAGAAGACGAAGGAAATTTGGCATGTGAGCTATGACTCTCACCAACTTTTACAGATGCACCATAGAATGCATTCTTTCTGGTTGTATCACAGCTTGGTATGGCTCCTTCTTTACCCAAGACTGCAAGAAACTACAAAAAGTTGTGAATGTAGCCCAATTCATTACGCAAACTATCCATGGACTCTGTCTACAGTTCCTGCTTCCTTGGCAAAACAGCCAGCATAATTAAGGACCCACACATCCTAGACATTCTCTCTTCCATCTTCTTCCTTTGGCATAAAGAAACAAAGTCTGAAGTCACATACCAACCAACTCAAGAACAGCTTCTTCTCTGCTGCTGTCAGACTTCTGAATGGACTTACCCTGCAGTAAGTTGATCGTTCTCTACACTTTAGCTATGACTTTCACACTACATTCTGCATTCTCTCATTTCCTTCATTATGAACAGAATGCTTTGTCGGCGTAGTGCAAAAGAAACAATACTTTTCATTGTACGTTAATACATGCCACAATAATAAATCAAATCAAATCAAAAAGGGGAGAAAAGCCATTTGATACAAAAACAAAGAGTGAGATTCTCCGTTCTCCCAGCCATGTGTTTCCCAGTGGAAGATGGTGCTCGCAGTGAGATTCTCTAGTCCCACTGCTGTTAATGGGAATTCCCATTAATGTCACTCCAAGCCAATGGGGAACCCACAGGTGGGGGTGCACTGTCAGCGGGACTGGAGAATCCTGCTGGTGTGAATGGCCGGTGAATTCAGGGCAAAATTTCATGTGATTTGCTCAGATATGTGTCTGATAGGCAGCATTTTGATTTCGATCAGAACTTAATTGAATTCATGAATTGGTGACAACCTTCTTTACATGTTTATCAGCTTGTATTTGTCCAATGAGGTGAATTGCCTCTGTTAAATTGCCCCTTAGTGTTCAAAGTGTTAAACCACTCAGTTGCAGTCCAGCAATAAATGATGATGCAAGTCCAGCTTCTTCACAAACAACTTATTCTCTTTTACAACTCCACGTACGCATACCCAAGAGTGCCAACTGTAACCCCTTTATATATTGCAGTGAATTAGTGTGCCTTAATAGCTAGATGGCTCTGACATCCATCGTTATGAAGGTTAGTCATGGCACGGTTCAATCTCCCAGACTGCCTGGATCCACTACTGTTCACCTGTCTCTGTCACAGTAGATGCCATCTCGCTTTTCCAGCACTCAATCCTGGAATACCTAGATGACAAAGGCAACTATGTCAGACTACTATTTATCAAATACAGCTCAGCCTTCAACATCATTATTCCTACAAACTTCATGGCCTGGGGCTCTGCTCCTCCATCTACAACTGGATCCTGAAATTCTTAACCCACAGGCTGCAATCAATAAGGATAGGCAACAATACCTCCTCCACGATGATCCTCAACAATGGTGCTCCACAAGGCTGTGTCCTGAGCTCTTTACTATTCTCCTTATACACCTACAACTGTGTGGCCAAATTCTCCTCCAACTTGATTTTCAGGTTTGCTGACGACATCACAGTGGGTTGAATCTCAAACAATGACGAGACACAGTACAGGAAAGAGATCGAGAATCTGGTGAACTGGTGCAATAACAATAATCTCACCCTGAATGTCAACAAAATGAAGGAGATACTGAGGACATCAGGAAGCATACTGGAGGACATGCCCCTGTCTATATCAATGTGGATGAAGTAGCAATGATTGACAGCTTCAAATTTTTAGGTGTTCAGATCACCAACAGCCCGCCCTGGTCCCTCCGAGCTGACACTATATTTTAAAAAGTTCACCAATGCCTCTGTTGCTGAGATGACTAAGGAAATTTGACATGCCCGCTAAGATTCTCACCAACTTTTATAAATGCACTATAGAAAGCATTCTTTCTGGTTGTATCTCAGTTTGGTATGGCTCTTGCTCTGTTCATGACCACAAGAAACTACAAATGGTCATGAACGAAGCCCAGACCGTCACTCGTACCAGCCTCCCACACATTGAAACTGTTTACACTTCCCGTTGCCTCAGAAAAGCACCCACCATAATGAAGGGCCCCACACACCCCCCACTCTCTTCAGTTGGGTAAAAAATATGGAAGTCTGAAGACATGTGTCAACTGACTCAAGAACAGCTTCTTTCCTGCTGCCATCAAACTTTTGAATAGCCTACCTTGCATTAAGTGAATCTTTCTCTACACCCTAGTTATGAGTGTAACAGTATATTCTACACCCTCTCCTTTCCTTCTTCATGTACTGAATGCTTTGTCTGCATTGCACACTAGAAACAATACTTTTCATTGTATGCTAATATATGTAACAGTAATAAATCAAATCAAATCAAGATGGTACAGCCAGTGCAATATTTGTAATACTCAACATCTCTGAGGACAGAACAAGGCACTTGAGCAACACTGGGTTCAAAAGCTATCTCTGTATCACTAACACATGGTGGATATAAAATGTCCAGTTTACAGAATGAAAATAGAAACTTGCTAAGCTTCCTGTGATCATTGCTGTGGGAAAAACAAGAGCTGCAAAGTCCTGAGCACATCAACTCCTACAGATCATCCTGATCAGGACGTAGAATTTGTCATCCTTGCATCAAGATCTTCAAATCTCTACCTTGTGCTGATAATCTATAAATCGTATTTCCTGTTTTGATACTTACTAAAGGATTCCCTGTGCTATCTGGTGAACTGGTGCAATGACAATAATCTCACCCTGAATGTCAACAAAATGAAGGAGATACTGAGGACATCAGGAAGCATACTGGAGGACATGCCCCTATCTGTATCAATGATGAAGTAGCAATGATTGAGAGCTTCAAATTTTTAGGTGTTCAGATCACCAACAGCCTGCCCTGGTCCCTCCGTGCTGACACTAAGTTCACCAATGTCTCTGTTGCTGAGATGACTAAGGAATCATGTGCAAGGATCACCCCTTTTCATAATTTGTTTGAAGTAAAGTGAAGTAGCCAATTGCAAGCAGATGCTGTTTAATCCTCTAAACATGCTGATGCTAGTCTGATTAAATATTGCAAATAGTTTGTTTATCCTGCACTGGAAGTAATTATTGGAAGGAAAAGATCCAGCAAAGCCAGATTTGACAATCTTACAGACACTGGTGTTTGTGTATTAGAGACGCAACTCAAACTTGTTAACTATGGCAGCAACTCACATGGGAAGTCCATGTCATCCTTCAGAATGAAAATCTTTGACTTGTAGGTGCTTTACTGTAAATATATGTACTCTTTCTGCTTTCCCTCTTTATGACGGAAGTATTTTAAAGAATCATTGAATCTCTACAGTGCAGAAGGAGGCCATTTGACCCATTGAGTCTGCACCAACTCTCCGACAAAGCATCTCATAAAAAAATCTCACCCTGTTGCCCCTGCATTTGCTCCATTAATCCCCCAGTGCTACACATCGTGGGGTACTAAGGGGCAATTTAGCATGGCTAATCCATCTAACAAACACATTTTTGGATGGTGAGACAAAACTACAGCACCAAGAGGATATCCTCGTGGACATGAGGAGAATGGGGAAACTCCACACAGACAGTCACGCTAGGCTGGAATTGAATCCAAGTCGCTGGTGCTGTGAGGCAGCAGTGCTAACCACTTGTGCCACAGTGTTGCTCCATTCCTTCTCTTTCTGGGATGTTCACCTCCAATAAATCTGAATGATTTGGAAAAGAGAAGGCTGGAAGAGAGAATGGATGGGCAGAGCTCTAAGATTATGAAAGTGTTTATTTGGATAAACTTGGAAAGTACATTTTTTCACTTTTGGAAAAGACCAAAATTAGCAGCCAGAAATATATGATAATCACTTATAAACCCAATAGAGAATGTGGCAACAATATCTTTGACTGGCTAAAGTGTCCATTTTGCTACCAAGCAGAGTATTTCAATACCTTGGCATGGAAGTATTTAAGCAAAAGCTTGGTCAACACATGAAAGAAGTGAATGATTATGCTGACTGAGTTACAAGAACAGGAATGGGAAGAAGTTTATGTGGAGAAGAAGCAATTAGGTTAGATGGCCAGCTTCTGAATTGTGCATTGTAGATAATACATAATAAAGATCCACCCATACTGCTATTTGATCTTGTTTCAAAATGGCCAGAACTCAGTGAATCTTTACACAGTGGTAACATGCATCAAAATCACATGTATCAGTCCAGAGGCATCCAACATGAGACATTTAGATTGTGAAGAATAGAACAGAACATACAGATAATGAATAACAACATTGGAAAAGGTGAAAATTAAAAGAGGCTATGGAGGTTAAGAAGAATACAGCATGGGCCAGGCAATGATAATCTCAACAATCTGATCAACTCTCCTTGATATGCAAATTCTCACCATTGCTGAAACCCTCACCAATAACATTCTGGGAATCAAAATTAACCATAAACTTTACCAGGCAAGTTACATAAACGTTGCATAAATGCATGCATGGCTCAGATTGTGTTTGTTTTATTACATCAAACTATCAATAATGTACATTTCAGAAACTGAACCCAACCGTTTCTTTTCCACACATAAATCTTCTAATTCCAAATCAGATTGGAAACAATTTTCACCGTCGGCTGTGATGTGATTATTGTAAGTTTACTGCTTCTACTTTGATCTTCCCCAAAATTGGAATCATATATGTGGGTGCTTGCACATATGGACTTTGTAGGATCTTTTATGGGTTCATCTTTTAATCATGATAAATGCACACTCCAAATGGTTGCGTGTACATCACGTGGCTCCATGACATCTCTGGCTACAATTGAGAAATCATGATAGAGTTTCTTCATGCATGCAATACCAGAAGTCCTGGTTTCTAGTAATGGCATGGTCTTTAATGGTACCTGTGCTCTCTAATGGTATCTGACACATCCGGGCAGCACCATCTGTTGTCAAATGGATTAGTAGAATGAGTGGTGCAAAAGTTTACAAATGGCACAAAGAAACAACTGGCGGCAAACATTGGTGCAAGTCTTTTGACTATAGGGCCACGACAGCAAGGACGTGGATTCAGAGATGGAAGGAGAGGAAGAAGGTATCTTGGAAAAAGCAGAGCTCTAGGAGGAGCCTGCATTAACAAGTCTGCTACAGTCCCTCCAGAAATGAATGTTTCTCCATTCGGTTCATACCACCTGATAGGGACCCACTTTCAATGGACCTCAGACCCATCACTGCATGAGGGAGAGGACCTTCTCACAATGAGTATGCTGGAGCAGGAATGAATCTAAGGGCTGATCCACTCCTGAGGTGAACCACCCTCCTCCTAACCAATTAGGCCAAAGTGGATACAATGCAAAGGTCCAAATTCCCGAGGCCTTTCAACTTCAACCACCTCCCTCACCCAAGCATGACTTGAACCAAGGCTTGAGTACTCCCCTTGAGGCCCACCCTCTGACCTGAGCCCAACAGCCCTTACACTTTAGCATGGCCTATACATCTAACTGCACGTCTTTGGACTGTGGGAGGAAACCGGAGCACCTGAAGGAAATGCAGGCAGGTATGGGGAGAATATGCAAACTCCACACAGATAGTCACTCAAGATTGGAATTGTACCAGGATTCCAAGTGCTGTAAGGTAGTGGTGTTAACCACTTTGCCACATGTTGCTCCCTTTTAATCTTTTTAACTTTTTCTGTATAACCATTAGTGTAACCCAATTGGAACTATTGGAAGTTTGTGATTTAAATCATGTGTTTTGATGGTTCCCAGTGCAGCGCAATTGTTCAGGGGAAGTTTGTAGGAGTAATTGTCATGTAACCCCTTCCCTGGGAACTTCTAAAGGGGATTCCCCAGAGAATATTTGGAGTATCCTCTTCCTGCACATTTTTCTCTTGAATTTCAGAGGTTATGCATCTATAAGAACTTGTTTGGCTTAAAATGTTTTGTTACTGTAGTATATTTCCAAAGTTCCTACCAGAGTTCATCAATTCTTTGTGCATCAGTCAGGGCCAGTAGTTGGAATTTAGGTAGTTCATA
Organism: Sphyrna mokarran; assembly: GCA_024679065.1. Classification (NCBI taxonomy): domain Eukaryota; kingdom Metazoa; phylum Chordata; class Chondrichthyes; order Carcharhiniformes; family Carcharhinidae; genus Sphyrna; species Sphyrna mokarran. Next base: position 44,626,880 of record JAGIQG010000015.1, read on the forward strand.
TAATGATTATCACCACCTTTTATCTCCTATCATAGAGCAGCAATACAGAATGCATTTTACCACTGATTTTGTGATATTTGTGCTGTCATCTCTGCTCAGCAGTGATATGACTCAAAAGTTTCAGTTTACTTTCTGAAAAGATTCAGAAATTTAGGAGTGATGCTGCCTTGGAATTATGTAACCTATTCCTGAGGCTTTGACACCTGACAAGTCTCCATCATTCATCCACCTCCCTGACTCACTTAACCACATACACAGCTATCGACGTAAACAGCTCATCCACCTGCCACCCTATCACCTCACCAGTTTACCACCTCACCATCATACCCACATGCCACCCTGACCACTTACACACTTACCTCATGCACCTACACATTCATGCATTCAGCCATTCACCCACTCATATGTACACTTATTCACTAGCATATTGAAAAGCTTTTGAGAATTTTAAAATGTGATAACCTACACAAGGTCCATAGAGAATCACTGATCGACCTTCCTGTGGGACTTGTGTGAAATTTTCTGGTAACAGTCTGCTCAGCTGAAACTCATGACCTGAACCTTTCGAAAGGCAGGCCCAGGACTGTGTATTAACAAGTGTGTCAACCCCACAGTTGTGGTTTTAATTGGTATTTTGCAATAAATTATGTTCTTTGCCAGTTGGGCTTTCTCAGTTATTATATTGGCCCCAGTATGCTAAAAGAATGCAATGTTTCTTCTGGGCAAATGGACTGGAAGGGAACAACCAGCAAAATGTCACTCTCCAACTCATGGAGTGACTCAGAGGCCACTGAGCACCCTGAGGGAGGAGAAAGCATTGGAGCATAATCCGAGATTTTCCACCAGGAGCTCCTGGCAGTTGCCAGCCCTTCTGAATCCTCATCTCTTGACATGAGTGCATTTACTGGGATTTGGAAAGGACACATTGATGTAACATCACCACTGACACCCAAAAGTCAGTCAGTCCCCTCTGGATGCAGGCCTGCCTGAGGCCATCCACCAGGGGCATCACAGGCCACAGGATGTGAAACACGGCAGAGTGCATCTCCTGATATGCAGTCCAGGGGAACACGGGGAGGGAGCAGGAGACCTAGAAAATTTTTAAAAATTGCAGTAGCACAGAGTTGACACAGGTGATATATAGAAGGATTAGTTTTGGAGAAAGGGAGCATTGAATATACACTTATATCAGTAAAGTATTGTTCACGCTAAGGCAGACCTCACTTTGTGGGGGTCATCTTCATCAGTGGAGAATGGTGGAATGAAGGAAGTGAGATGGGGTTGGTGGTATTGGGGATGGGAATTGGGGAATGTTGGGAAGGGGTTGGTTGGTTGGGGGGTTGGGGTGTACTGCACTTCTGTCTCCAGTGTTTCACAGGCCTGACAGGCTTAGCCTCCAGTCGGAGGCTATGTGAGGTAGAATGAGACATGCTGGTTCACAACTGTACCACTCACTTTGCAGGAATCCCTGTCCCTCGTCCAACACCACCCCCCCCCCCCCCCCCCCAACTCCCCATGGATTGACTGGGGCCAGATGGAAGCGTCCCCATCACACACTCAGTGGTGGAAAGGGAAGTCAGTGGGATGCATTGAGATCGACAGGAGTCAGATTTCTTGTTATGGTGAGCAGTTCCACAGTGTTTCTCATAGCAAATGATCATTACCCTCCTGCTTTGTGATTACACTCACTGAAACTGCCACCCAGAACCCATCGCCCTGGTGTGATGTTGATCATTGGAGCGGGGTTTAGAAGGGGGGGAATGTGGAAAGTAAGGTATGGGGTGGAGGGTGAGTGCTACAGAGGAAGTAGGTGGGAGATTTGCAGTGTAAAATACATGATAAATCTGAGGATATGAGTGTTGTAGGGCTTCATATGAGTGTCAGCCTTCTGTGACAAATCTGGTGACAGTGAGAGCCTCCCTGGTCCAAAGGCATTGTAGCACCCTACCCGCTGACTATCCATCTTCCTCTGGCTTCTCCTCTGGCTTCTCCTAGCATCCTCCTGGCTCTCCACTTTATGCTTTTCCTCAGTGCCATTATTCCTCCTCATCCTTCTCCTCCTCCTCCTCAACCGTACACCCTTCACTGCTGTGCACAATTGTGGAGAACACAGAAACTGACCACAATCTTGGTGACCTCTTCTGGACTGTACTGCAGCTGATCTATATACATCTGAACTGCACCTTCAGAAGGTCTCTGTAACACTTGATAAGATTCCTGGTGGCAGAGTGGTTTTCATTGTAACGGTCCTCCACTTCCATCTATGACCTCCGCACAGGCATCATTAGTCATGAGCTCAATGGGTAACCTTCGTCCTCAATCAGCCAACCCTTCAGCTGAGAGTTACTTCTGAAGATACCAGGTGCCTCTGAGTTTGCCACTATGTAGTCATCATGCACACTCTCAGGATAACATGAATGAAATGCAGTTTATGGTCACACAGGGTCTACAGTCTTGTTATCTTCTTGCCCCATCCTCCACCTGACTGGTGGCCAGTACTCTGCCTCTGCAGCATCCCCCTGATCTTTGGATTCTGTCTCTGGTAGCGCAGGACCATGACTGGGCTGGCCCTAACACTCTTGCAACCTCCTGCTTGTCTTGGCAGCAATGCCCAGAACCAGAATGTCTCTGGTCCAAAATCCATCTGTGGATGGATGTGGATGAGAGACAGTGCGAGAGTGAGAGTGAGAGAGATAGAGAGAGTGTTATCCATCTTCCACTCTAACATTTTCCCTCATCTCTATGTAATGCAGTGGCTGGAAGGTGGCCAAGCCTTAAAGTCCACCCCTCCTCCCCACCCATGCAGCAAAGCATTTTAGCAGCTGCTTCCTACACCATTCACCTTGAACTGTGTGGCCTTTGCTTCCTATCCGCTCTTCCTGCATCATGACCTCCTGTCCCAGCATCCCTCCCTTCACTACAGCTATGGAATACTTTTGGATGTGCTGAAAGTGGTGAAGACTGAAGATTCTCTTCAGTAAGTGATGTGAACCTCTGGGGAAGCTGTGCTGCACTAAGTGACACAGGTAGAGATTTTTGATGAGAATGAATGAATTCCAGGAGACTTCACGTCATCCAAAGGGACAACATGAAGGTTCTGCATGAAGACAGGACTCTGCCAGACTGCGAGACGTTAACAGATCCAGGTATGCAGGGGGCATGTATTCTCAGAGCTTGGTTTCTATGAGCCAGAAGGTCAGATCTGAGATCAGACACAGAGAGGAACTTACACTGTTGGCATACAGGTGCCCAAACTGATATGGATTGGGTTAGGTGCAACACTTCAAAGAGGTAATGGAAATGGTCAGACAAGGCTTTCCCATCCTGTGGAGTCTGCATGAGGTCACCCCTTTCATCCAACTCCAACTTTAGTTGCCCCCATTTAGATGGACATGCCCCTCCCCAAGCTAGACAAAGAAAATGAACACTTTGCCTCCTAGCTCCCCCTCAGATGTTTCGGCACCAGATCCCTCTTTTTCAATAGTAACTCCAAACTACACCGACATCGCTTCCTGTACTGAAGTTGGTGATTGATCTAGACTCAATCCCATTAATTGGATTGAAATGAGGGTATTTGCACAGTTAACAGGTTGCTGCTCGCTCGGGGCGGGAAACTGATCAGGGCCAGCTGAGGTAGGTTGGGGGAATCCCTGGAGCTTTTATGTTCCTCAGGAATCCCAACTTTTGGCCAACACCCTGTTTGCTGCACATCAGAATTTCAGCTGTCTGAAGAGGTCAGTCCAATGTTTTCACCGACAGTGTGGTTAATATGTGGAACCTGCTCCACAAGGTGCACTCCAGGGGAAGCTACATAAATAGATGGGGGAGAAAGACATGAAAGGATATGTTAATTGGATTAGGTAAGGAAAAATGAGAGGAGATGCATATGGAACATTAGCACTGGCACGGACTATTGCGTTGAATGGCCTATTTTTGTACTTTGCAATGCTGTGTATTTAATCATGAATAAAATCATGTTATGTTAGATCAGTGATTGAAATGAGATGGAAATTGTGTTTTGGCAGCAAGAGTTGGATTGATTTTGGGTCCATCTGATATATCATGGAATCAGATGACATTTCCCTGTAGGAACATTTTAATTAAGCTTTTTATTCTTAATAAGACATTCCAGGATAGTCTAATTAGTTCCATATGAAATGTCAGCGTAAATAGACTTTGTCAAAATTTGCCACATGAGCAGCCGTAAATTGGGTATAACTTTCCAAGGACACTTCTACAAGTTACTTCAGGTGCTGGTTCTTGGCAAACTGATGGAATTGATAGAATAGAATCACTGCAATGCACAAGGAGGCCATTTGGCCCATCAAGCCTGCATAGACAACAATCACACCCAGGCCCCATCCCTGTAACCCCACGTATTTTCCCTGCTAGTTCCCGACACTAAGGGGCAAATTAACATGACCAATCAGCCTAACCTGCACATTTTTGGAGTGTGGGAGGAAACCATTCAGAGGAAACACACACACACACACATACACACACACACACACATACACACACACACACACATACACACACACACACACATACACACACACGAAGAATGAACAAACTCCACACAGTGACCTGAGGCTGGAATTGAACCTGGGTCTCTGGTGCTGTGAGGCAGAAGTGTTAATCACAGTGCCACCGTGCCTCCCCTCTCCCCAACCTCTGATTAGATTAATATACACAGTCATTGGGATTTCATGTGCTTTATTCTTACTGTCCATGTCAGCTGGCAGAATTTACATAGGGTATGGACTTCTGCTGCTGTCTTGCTGTAGTTCTAAGGTATCCAGAGACTATTATTAATCTCTCATGCCCATGATCGGCGATTCTGTCATACATGAGTGCATATTCCAAATTGACTCCTGGTCTGGATTGTAATTAAATCATTTGGCAGGAGAAGGTAAGTTAGCATTTCCAACTTGAAATGTCAACTGAAGTGTTCCTGCAGCAGCTAGAACGTCTAGATCTGTTTAACAACATGCTAAAAGCCAAACAATGAACATATGATTCAATTAGGCTTGCTGCAGAATAAACGATGTATTACATCTTGTTTTCACTGCTTAATAACTTCTGGGAAGCTGTTTCCTGGCATGAAACCAATCAATGATTGTAAACAGAACACGTGCTATTTACATTGTACTCAGCTTTTAAAGTTCTTAACCAGGCACGCTGTCAGAGTTCGAAATGCTCTGGTCATTTGTCAGTATGAGGGTGATTCTCTGACCCTCTTAGCCCCAAGTGCAAATCCTGCTGGGACAGTGAATTCAGCGAGAGGCCTGAATGGGATTTGCACACATACCAGCACAGACTGTTTACAGATTACTGATTAGAATGCGAATCTTTACACCTAATCAGTAATGTGTAAACAGTCTGTGCAGGTATGTGTGCTGTTGGAGACCAGAACACCTCATTCACCCGACAAAGACCATAGGTCGAAAGCTTGTGAGTTTACTATCAAATAAATTGATTGGATTTAAACCTGGTGTTGTCAGACTTCTTACTGTGTTTACCTCAGTCCAATGCCGGCATTTCCACATCCGGATTTGCAGCAGGCGTTAAACAGGGTTTTGTTGCTCATGAGTGAGATTAAAGTCAAATGCAGTGGCCTCCAGATCCCTGCAGTGGCAAGTCACTATGGATCCTCTATTGGGACCAGGTACCATGGACTCCAAGGCAGAGCACAGAAGTGAGCACTACTCAACACTTACCTCCAATGTATCCATGGGAAAATCATCTATTACCAGGATGCAGAGAGGAGTCTCTTAGAGAAGGAAATCTGTCATCTTTTCATAGATGTGATCCACTTTCAGAACAATGTGTTGACTTTTATATAGTCTTGGTGATGGGTAGTTAAAACTGGCCACATCCCATGAATAAATAAAAATAATTAAGGGGGCTGGTGGGGAGGAGGGGATTGGGCTCAGCAGGACAGATTCAGAGTGGGGCCTTCTTTGAGAAAGGGGTAGCAGAGTGAGTCTTCTCTCTGTTTTAAAAGATTTGAACTATCTATCAGCATGTCCATTTCAAGGAGCTGTCAGCTTGCAAGGCTTTGCTTCTCTCTGTAGCTTTTTAAAGCTTTGAAGTGCTTTGTTTACATGCTATTTCACACTCCATTAACTTTCACTCGTTTAGGGAGGGTGCTGGTATTAGTTTTTGAAGGGGCCTGATGCTGGCGATTGTTGGGAGGGGAGCGGCGATGGCAGGTCTGATGCTAATGATGGGTGGGGGAGTGGTCTGTAGCATCGGTCTGAGATTGAGGTGTCTTTTTAGCAATTTCCGAGCAGCCGTCCTTGCTGGCGTCTTTAAGTCCTGCACATCCCATTCATGGTGCAAATGATTCCAAGCTAACTAATGTCTGTGTGTGCAGATTATAATCAGTATCAAGCCAACCCCATCAGACAGGAATCACAAGGAGCTTCCCGCCAGAGACCACACTTAGAAATCTTTCAGGAGAATTGCGCCATAGTTGTTGACAAAAATTAATGCTGGATTAAAACTTCCGATGATAGTTTAGAATCACATGTAAATTATATCAGAGAAAGTGATATGTGGCAGAGATAGATGTAATAGTGTATCATCCAAACACGCAACTGCCAGCATCTTTACGAAGGACAGAAAATACATTGGAATACTCACACTTCAAATTTCCCCTTGACTTGGAAACATGTCGTTGCTTCTTCAATACCACTGGGTCAAAACCCTGGAGCTCCTTTCCAATAGCACTGTGGCTTTCAATACTTCTTGTCTGTGTTTTTGTGAAAATAATGTGTATTCTAACAGACTTACAACTGTTCTTTTATTTGAGTGGAAGTTTTAATCCTTTCGTAGGCTGAATCAATTCTTTAACCATGCAAGTCTTCCATTAATGTAAAATATATAATTAGAGAGATGATGTAAACGTACTAACTATCAACATTTTACTGCTTCCATCAGCAAGAGATGAGGAATGGAGTAACGATCTTGGAGAATAATACATCAAATATAACTTTCATGACAAGGTTCATCATTCAATGAGCTACAAAGTTATTTAAATTTTGGCAAATGTGTTTGTGCCATCCCATATTTGAGCTCTTTTGTTCTACAGATGAATTGTTTTCCTAATCTATATCCTGCTTCAACATCTCTCCCCTTTAGGAGATGTGCTTAACATCTCTATGCTTTCTTGGAACATGCCGGACACTATTAGGGACTTTTCTTCTGGAATATTAGCCCTATTGACCAACCCAGGTAATACAATTGTTGCTTTAGAATCCCAAATGACTTCATATTAACTTGTGTTTCAATGCATTGTCTCCCTGCTTGAAAACTTCCATGTTAAAAAATAACTTATATCAGTCAAACATGATAACCGTTAGCAATTTGTATTAGTTCTAAGTGTATTTTCATACCAATCTGATTTACACTTTGGGGAATAATGGGGAAGTGGTGGAAGAACTCTGAGCTGATTTTCAGCCTGTTGAACTTTATTACGGATGCTCCTTTCATGGCTGGCAAGTCCTGGTGTTGGATTTGAACTCACAGCTTCTAGTTCAGAGGTAGGTGCTCTGTGCCACTCGCACACCTCAGCCATTTTCATTAATGTCAGCGTTGCAGCTCCTGGTTGCAGTTTTTTAAAATTCCCCATTTATTTCAGACAGAATTAGCTATGTTTAATGTAAGTATTCAGCAAAAGTAACATTTTATACATAGTAATCCCAGTTGGCAAAGTTTAATTCCCTAATTAGGTGTTCAAATGGTTGTTTGGTAAAAGAATTATCAGTTGCTGAGACTGAAGTATATTAGATGAAGTGCTGGCCTTGAAGTCTGTGGAGTTTATTATAACTCCATTCAGCACATTGTATGAAGAAGAATTTTACATGTGGGACGAATCTAACTTTGTACCACACGTATATTGTAACTACGTCATACAACGTAAGACCATTTACTTTGCATCAGTGCCAAAACTGGTAGATAAATGAAGACAGAGAGAAGCCTAACTCCAGAGTAAATCACAATGTGATATCGCAGGGAGGGGTATATGGCACTAACATTTGTTGAAAACAGTGTGACTGCCACTGTGGGATTACTGCTTTAGCTGTTAGGAAAAAAAATACAACTGATTGCATAGTGACATCATTTTAGCCTGAGAGAGTAGTCAAAGCAGGCTTGACTGAAGCATTTTGAAAGGAATTAGGGAGTTATCTAAATAGGGAGAATGTGCCGTGTTACAGGAAGAAGATGGGAGAGTGGCACCGAATGAAATGTTCATTTAGAGGGCAGCACAAACATGATGGGCCAAATGTCTTCTCCTACGCTGTAACAATTCTGTGATTTTGGTATGATTTCTGCATTCTCACTGGAGCAATCAACGGTAAAATGGCTAATATTCCCTGCATGTAGATTGAAGTAGCAACAGTGACCTTAAAGGTTGGTGGTTGTGCTTTATGGACATGTAGCCATGGCTACGGGTCTTCCTTCAGCAGCTTACAGATTTGTGTCCCTGTAGCAGTTTTTTGAGGCACAGTTCTCTGACATCATCTGGAAGCTTTTGTACTGATGACAAGAGGCTAGCTTTTCATGAAGTTGGGGAGATTCGGTGGAACTGTGAAAATTGTTGCTGACACCCAATTCCTTTATTTCTGACCCCATTCCTGGGGTTTCTGATTATCAGCAGTGCAGGTTAAAGTTGTGGTCTGTTACTGGTCATGAGCCTGTATCATACACTCTCAATCTTGCTGGCTCCTTAACGGAAACAGGTACGTCCTAGCCTTCTGCAGTTTTCATGGATTTGGGCCAGAAACGCAGGGGTGTTGTGAACTACAATCTGCATGAAGAAACCTCTTGAAAGCTAAGTTCAAAAGACTTCTTTTCATGCCAGCTTGTGTCTCTCCACCGATCCTCCATGGCCCTCGTATCTTTTATTCTAAACTCTGCCCCTCTATCCAGCCTCATGGCACGTGATATCGTCCATGTCAAACTATGACACTTTCAGGCCCAATCAGTCACTATGCCCTGTATATAGAACCCTATACTGACAATTGGATGTGTTAAAAACGCTTTTGAAAAAACCAATGAATCTTAAATTTCCATTTTCTTGATTAATACTTCTTTTGACAGCCGCGCAATAAAACATCAAACATCTCAATGCTTTCAAACCCAATTGCTGAAACCACAAGCACTTGAAACCTTTATCTTTTGTAAATAATCATTATGCAACTGCAAGATTATGCGCCCTATTTTACCATTTTGATTTGAAGTGCTGGGCAGACTTGAAACTGGGAGTGTTTCAGATCCGACTTATAGACCCATTCTCAGGCCGTCCCCACATGCACTCTGCCTGAGAAAATATCAATAATTCTGAATCGTGCTGTAGAAGCATGTGGGTGAGGTTTAATACGTCCCAAATCCTGCAGCATCGATCAACGCCTCTAATTGCTCATGTGCAGGGAAAAAAAAGATAGAATGTGGCTCCAAGTGCCTCATTGCTCCCGGGCTGGATAATGCCTCCCTCTGGCCCCCGCAGACATTGCTCCACCCTCGGTATTACCGACCCTTTTATCCCCTCACCTCTTCTGTAACTCAGACCAATTGTGGGCCCTTCCTTCTTTCACCGCCACTGATCCCAAGCAGAGTGGCAACAGAGCCCCCTTCCCCCTCATGATCACAGGTAGAGCAGTGGCAGGCCTCTCTTCCTCCTCCTTGATCCCAGGCAGAGTGGCAGCAGATCCCCTCTTCCCCCTAAACTTATCTCAGGCAGAGTGACAGCGGACCCCCCTCCCGCCACCCCGTACCCACCAATCCCAAGAAGAGAACCGTCGGACCCACCTTCCCTCCCCACAAGAACCTCAAGCAGAGAGCCATCGGACTCATCTTCCCCCCACCCCCCCAACTCCGTCCTCCTACTCCATCAATCTCAAGCAGAGAGCCGTTGGACACTCGGCATTTACCTCCTTACTAACTGGAGGGCCCAAATTGGACTTTACAGGGGCATGTCTGTTTCATGCCAAATCTGAATGGGCGAACGCAATGGTGAAGGGAGAAGTGCTGGTAAATTTGGGCATGCAGCCCATTAAGTTAAATTAAATGCACGTGGTTCCAATTGCAGCCATTTTGGGGCTTTAGTAAAGGGGGAACTGGTGCAGAGGTGGGTGCAGTTTACTTTACTCACTTCATGCCTGACTTTACCAAGTTTTCGAGCCCTAAAATGAGAGCGATATATGGTAAAACCAGGCCCTATATCTGGGAACAAAGAACTATCTATCAAGAAATGTTCTCACTGGGTCACAGCTGTTTCAACTCTGTAATGGATGAATGGGTTCTCAGCTAAGAAAATATAATGAACCCAATTATAATATATTCAGACTACTACTTAAATAGGTTGAGTAAAAGCAAGAAACTAATTGAAACAGCAGTTATATGATAAAAAGTTTAGTACATCACTGGAACTTAAATAACCAAATAATATTAATCTTATTTATTGGAACAAATATAAAAGCTTGAATGCAAACAGTTCCTACATAATATGGTTAGTTAGTCGATTCTGAATCTCATGCTCATTGTTTTGAGATCCATATTGGGTGATGATATTTTTTAACATTTTACTCAAAGTATTTATTTTCTCCAATGGTATAACTTCACAGTTAAAAACATAAAATGTTGTTTACAAGACTGAATCTCACCCAAATTAATTGACCTTGAGGATAGGGCAAGGGGACATTTATTTTTGCCATAATAGGTATCCCATTTCAAAATGGTCACTCAATCATTGCAAACGTTTTCCATCAGCTGTTTTATTGTGAAAGAGACAGTTATAAGGCACCAGCTCACAACAAAACAAAAATGAATAATTTGGCAATTGAAAATAGAAGTACAATTAAAAGCATCTTTAAACAGCATGACACTGTCACTGCATCTGCACATTTTTAGGACATTTTCCCTGCCTCCAGTGTTGCACAAATAAACACAGCCTTCTGCTTAAGCATATCCAAGGACAGTCCAATTACGGTAATCACTATTAGCCTCAAAATTATATGCTAAAGCCAGACTTTCGAACACATCTCATTGGCACCACAGCCACTTAGTGTTTGTTTTTCCACTTTCATCAATAAGTGCATTTACATCCAATTTGCAAATGGGAATAGACCAAGACTTTCACTTTAATTGAGAATCGTTGGACTTGCAGTTTTTGTTTGACCCACTAATATACTTCTTAAAATTTCTAAGAAAATTATAATCTATGAATACAATATTCTATGCACTTCAAATAGACAGAATTTTATGCTCCCTCCCCCTACTTGGGGGGTTCTCAAATTGCATGGAAGGAGTTCCCTCTGACTTCTGCCCTCCTGAGTTTGGTGGCGAGTTTATGCTGGGAAGGGAAGGATCTCAGAATAGAAGCCTGCTCTTCTTCCAATTAAAGCCCTTAAGTGAACACTTAATGTCCATTTAAGAGTCTTTTTCCATCCAGTCTCAATTTTTGGTGGATGACAGCTCAGGTGGTGAAATGCAAAAATCATTTATGTTCAATCTTAGTTGGGAAGTGTGGCAACAGCCTTCATCAGACCCCTAATCTGACTGGAAGCACCATCTCTTTAAGGCCCAGTGATCTCAGGACTGCTCCTGCTTCACACAGCTTATCCTCCAAGACCCCAATCATCCCCTTACCTACTCTCCCTGCCCAGGGAACCTCACCATTCATCTGTCAATTGAATGTCAGCCAACTCCCTGCAGAACCTCTCTCAACCACTGCAGCACTGTGCCTGGAGGACTGGAGGTCTGCCGGCCAATTGGATTAACTGGCTGCTCTCCAAGATGAGGCTTTCTCCAGAGTGGAGGTCCCATCTTATGCCAGTCAACAATTATTTATATGGCATTAGGGTGGTAGTGTGCGGATATATTACATGCCCCTGCCACCAAATATGAATGTGAAACGACCATCTGACAAGAGTGACAATATAACAGTGTAATTGTAAAATTGTGAAATAAGAGAAATTTATGGGTATGATACAATACATTAGGGTGTTAAGTTTGTGTAAAGTGGCTGGAACAGCAGTGTGAAGAAATCTCTATGGTTATGAAGACTTATTTCTTTCAGATAGCAGGGCATGATCTCTCCCCCCGCCGCTCCCCCGCCCCCGGTCCCTCCCACCTTCACTGCGCTGCTCCAGGAGCATAGTGGGACAGGAAATACAAGCAAGAGGTGGAAAATCAGGTTTGTGCCAGATTTTTCGCCTCTCGTGATATTGCTGGTTTCAGTCTGCCAGTGTAATCACGGAGGCCAATTTAAATATTTATGAACACATTTTAATATCATTAATCAGCTTAGGATACAGTAGACCTGACTCAGTGAGCTTTCTGATCTCATCAGTGGAAGTTCTCACTGGCAGGATCACAAATCGTCCCCACCAATTGGGACTAGATGTGATGGCTTCACCAGTGGCACTAGAGGCCAATGAAGGGTAATGATTCCAGGTATGGGAGGGGCAGGGAGTGCCACTTGGGCAATGCCAAAGTGGAGGGGCCTGGAAGGGGTGGAGTTTGACAAGATGACGCCTGACATGGAGGTCAGGGTTGAGGCCAGTCATCAGAGAGCCACCAGTCAGGGGTTGAAACCGATGATTACGGGGCTGGCAATCAGTGGGATGGGTGGTGATCAGGAGGAGAGGTCCCTTCTACTTATGTACAGTATATGGGATATCAGGATACATGCCTGGCACTCTACAGCTGGCTTCCCAGGTAAGCTTAAGCTCTGCCTTCTCTCCTGGCATGAAACTCTCAACCGAAAAAATTGACTGAGTGTTGGAAAATTGCATGACGTTCATTTTCTGACTTTTGTGATACTTACAATTTATTTGTGAAGATTGTAAGACAATTCTAAGGCATGTCTGTTTGAGAGCGGAATTTGGAGACACTTAGGTGGAAGTAGAAGTGTGGTGAGATCATTTGGCTCACAGCAAAATAGTCATAGGAGGGCTTGGGGGGGTACAGATTTAAAGAGAAATCCACAGAAATTGAATGGCGTAATTAGTTTCAGATTGAGGTGTTGTCTGACCACAGTTTGCCTATTGGGTTATAGAGACTGTGTGTTTACTCAGAACGTTACAGCACAGGATGTACTCAGTGACCTGCGTGTTCTTAAAACCTGTGCATCTTTGTGGCAATAAGTGGGAGCGAAGTAGTATTGTATTATAGTCAAACATTTCATGTTTAATGAACTTTTTTTGTTGTCACAAAATAATTGGCACACTTGTAGCTGTATTCATCCAAGAGTTTGAAAAATGAGGATCAAGGTTATGGTCTTGAGCCAGGACTGCATTCTGGCTACTTCTTATTCAGTAGTAACATCAGTTGGAATTGTAACAATTTTGTATTGTTGATTTATCTGTTTGATTTCATGTTTAAATAAAAGCTTGTTGTTATCACCTAAACACTGTTGATATTGTGGTTAAGAGTGCTATGCCAATCTGAAGGTAAACACATTTATTGCGGTGGTGGTAGCTTTGGAACATTTTCACATTTCTCATCAAGGAAAATCAGTGAATTTATACAAACAGCAACAATTGATAATCATAGGCTCTTAACAACAGAAACGGTGGCGGTCACCCGTTGGGCACCGAAGCAGTTGTGTTTAGGGAAGACTGGAGCAGTCAATGGATTGGATCATTGGTGGCAAAACCTCATCTACACTTTGACATTTCATCCAAACATTTGCCCTCTTTCTTGTTCACAGTTTCACCTGGGGGAAGAGACCAGATCCAACCCTCCTTGTAAGTTCAAAGGCACAGTAGGTTACAGGGTGAATCCAGAACTTACTGCTCAAAATAAAGTCAACATATTGGACTTGATGTTAGGACATATAGCAAATTATTGCCCTGTATTAACACATAACTATTGTCAAAGCATCTAAGTCACTTGCATCGCTTTGGAAATATGGCTTCCAGGTTACAGATGGTCACCTCCTAAACCAAGCTGATTTGGAGCTGTGTGATGGCACAGTGGTTGGCACTGCTATCTCACAGTGCCAGGGACTCAAGTGCAATTCTGGCCTTGGGTCACTGTCTGTGTGGAGTTTGCACATTCTCCCCATATTTGCGTAAGTGTCCTCAAGGTGTTCTGGTTTCCTCCCACAATCCAAAAATGTGCATGTTAGGTAGATTGGCCTTGTAAAACTGCCCCTTAGTGTCACAGGGACTGGCAGTATACATACATCGGGTTATGGGGATAGAACCTGAATGGGATTGCTGCCAAAGCAGGCTCAATGGGCCAAATAGTCTCCTTCTGCACTGGGGGAATTCTATGATTCTATGATTTTAGAATACAGTCAGAAATCAGGCATAAGGATTAATATCAATGTCTAATGGCATTCTTTGAGAATAACTTCATGCTCTAAGGTAGATTCGGTCATTGTGGTCTATCTCTTGACAGGGATGAAAAGATTTTACCCCCCTACTGGAGAACATAGTGGTCTTACATTGGCTATAATTCATTCACTCTTGTATACCATGTCTAGTAAAGCAGGAGTATGGTATCAAGCTCAGGTCATGCACCCAAGCATTCGGCAAGCCAGAGACTTCCCAAGTTTTGGGTTTGCTGTTAAATAAGATTCACATCACTGCTGTTGTAAAAGTTCTCCATGGTGCTGCTTTTCCCTTTCTGAAGTAGCAGACAGCTTTGTCCTCCTGTAAAAACACTTGGCACCCTAACTCCTTTCCTTCAAAAGCAAGCTGGTCGATCAGATTGACATTTTCTCAACCAGTGTAATTACAAGGTTTGTAAGGTATCTACTATCCTGAGTGATGAAGACAAATGATGTTGTTATTATTGTAGTTGATTGTTCAGATGAAAGGGATGAGGGATCTACTGATGCTTTGTAGGAAATAGATGCACTTTGTGTCACTTTATCGGTCACCCTACTTAGATTTAAACACATTCTTTGAACACCATGCCATTCTAGTTACAGTGGAGCCATTGGCAACATGACCCAAGCTTCCACAGCTATGAGATGCTATATTCCAGTCAAGGTTTCATGCCTTCATACCAAACTGGTCACCAGAATGATGGTTTATTGCTTTTGTATGTTGTAGAGAAATAAACTCCTCTATCCAGAGGCAATCATAATCCTTCCTTCCAAGGCCTGACTGATATTGATGTGTTTGCATACTGATATGTTAGTTTGATTGGTGCAATGCCTCCAATTTAGTTGAAGGCTCTGCTACCTTTGTCTATGGATGTCATGCTTCCTCATACACCATGGAGTGGAATTTTCCCACCCTGCCTACCACGGGAATTGTAATGGGTGGAGGCAGACTATGCAAAGGTCTGTTGACTTTGGGAGGTATTTCTGACCTGGGAGCAAATGCGGCCAGGAGATCTCACTCCATATCTCAGAGTCCATTGCTCCTCAGGCATTGTGTTAGGCTCAACAAAACATAGCATGGGTAGCTATATAATCTAATTTGCCCCCACTTTTTTGCACACTTATTGGAGGCAACAACCCTTCAAAAAAGCTTGCTACCTCCATGTTCCTACCATTGCATGGGATGGTTTACTCATTGTGCAGTGCAATGAGGGTCTTGCTTCATCCAGAGAATGCATTATTGTCCTGTATGATGCCCTCTGATCACTGCACCCCAGTTATATTTTGATTCCCATTATGCCCACAACTCAAATTTGCTAGCCATGCTATCTCTATGCACTTGACATGGAAGTCTTCATTGAACAGGTCACAGATACCACATGTGCACTGCTCTCCAAACTACCCTATCATACCTCAGTTTTTGAATGACTCTCCAGAGGGCATCTCATTTGCTGTAGATATTATCAAGCATGAGCCACAACTTGTTTTAGCTGCGTAGGAGTACGTTGCATGTTATAAAATTGTTTAATTGTTGATGAATGCTGTGACAACTTAAGAGATGCTTGCGACAGCATGAAAAGAGGACCCTGGGACAAGTAGTCAGGAGCACCTAGAGGCTCAGTAATTATATTTAAAAATAGATCTGAATATTTAAATTAGCCTCACACCCTCTCCACGTGCAAGGCTGATCATGTTAGCACCTAGGACTGGTAAGATTGTGAGAGGTCACAAAGCAAATTTTTTTGGCTTTCTTGCGATCTTACCAGCTTGCTACACTAACCAGCATGACAAGCCAATAAGATTGCCCCCAGATGCTGAATGAGCACCAAACTGGGAGAGAATCTTGCGGGTTTATTGGTTGAGCTGCAAGCCACATTCTTATAGCTGTTAGTGTAAAAATAGAGCCAGGGTGCAGGTCTTGCCAGTAGGGGGAGGGATTGAACTTGCTTTCACTGGCAAAGTCAGCTGCTGAGCTTGCAAGTGCCATTCCACAAGTGCCCCAATCTCACAATGTACTGGGACATCTCCTGCTGCCCCTGCCATTCCCTTTCATGGATATTGAGATCCCCCCCTCCCCACCAATTGCTCCCTGTGCTGGTCAACCCCCGAGACATCAGGATGCACTGCCCCCACAATTGTCGCTATGCAGAGATGCCTATGTCCCCTGATTGTCTCCTCTGCAGAATTCCACTGGCCTCCCCCCAGATTGCCATGCCTGCAGAGTTCCAGAACCGCAAACTTAATTTTCTGCCTCTTGCCCTGTCTCACTGGCTCGCCATGCCAATCAACCAGTGTGACAAGCCCTGCATCTTTCTCCTCTTTGTAACACTGAAAGCTCTTTATTTTAAATTAAACCATCTGAAACAAACATACATGTTCCAGAGGTCATTTCTTACAGAAAATGGAGGAGCAGAGCTCCGAGTACAGAAATAGTTTTTGAATCTTTGATGTCTACTGAGATCTACGAAGTTGAGGCTGTGGTTCTACATGATGAACTTGATGATCAACATCACAGTTGAGAAAGGAAATATGTCCTCATCACTGATACTCACTGTCATTGACATGTCAACATGTGCTTGCTATCAAGCTTCTTGCATTCCACATAGTGTTGTCATCCCACAGGTAAGTAATAGCCAGAATAATTGAGTCATCTTGAGCCTCAGGAGTGCCTATGGCTAAAACGAGAGAAAGTTATAAAGAATACTGACAATAAAGTTTGTCACTCAAAATGCATGCTTTTCTGTCAACATGGATAAGAAATGACACTGAGAACATTTCTTAAATTGACCCAGTACTTTACTATTTGTGATGATACACAAAATGCTGTATCTCAGTCTCAGTAGGACCCACCTCCACATGCTGAGCGAAACGAAGACCTCTTCTTTGTCTGGAAGATCTTAGCAAACTGGTTCCATTTTAAGCATGAGTTACACTTTTCCCCTAAAATTGAGCAAAATATTGGGAGGAATTTTTCAGCTGCTCATGTTGGTGAAATTCACTGGTCCCATGGCAGCAATTAGAGATTTAGCTGAGCACCAAATTCTCCATTCTTGCTTGCCATGGTGGTAGGGGTGTTGTAAATTGAAGAATACTTACACTAGGGTGGCATGGTGGCACAATGCTTAGCATTGCTGCTTCACAGCACCAGGGGCCTGGGTTTGATTCCCTACTTGGGTCACTGTCAGTGTGGAGTTTTCACATTCTACATCTACATAGGTTTCCTCTGGGTACTCCACAGTCTCAAGATGTGTGGGTTAGGTTGATTGGCCAAGCTAAATCGTCCCTTAATCTCCCGGAATGTTTAGGTTAGAAGAATTAGCAGGTAGATGTATGGGGTTATAGGGATCTGGGTGGGATTGTTGTTAGTGCAGATTCAATGGGCCAAATTCCTTATGCATTATTAAGTTTCTATGATTCTATGATTTTTAAAGACAACTTAGAAGACATTTGACACTTGGGACATGTGCTGGGGCCAATTTGTCTGTAACTCTTGCACGTGAGCTGGGGGGACAAGCTGAGTCTGCAACTCTGAAACTGCGGGTGCACTTACTTAGAACCTCATTGAACATAACATAGCTGATTTGGGTATGAAATCTGTGGATTTTTCTAGGTTAAGCTCATTCTCCATAAAGAAATATTCTCTAATTCATGAAATATCAAGTCTTATCAATTAGTGGTGACAAATTAGTTTGAAGATTAGAGTAACAAATTTGCATCTATAAACCAGTCATCACAATGTTGCCATGTAATGTTTCAGGGGCTCACCATTTCCCTAACATTTCTGGTGGAATATATGCCAATGGATCATCACATTTTTCTTAGGCCCAAAGTATTTTCTAAGAGTTTTTAATGACATATCAAATGTAGAAATATGAACTGCTGAATTATTTGCCGGCTTTCTGCTCCAAGACTATGTATGAATATCACATTCTTGTGAATCACTGATACATCTTGATTATCTATCCCCATAGCCAGCAAAAAACCCAATTTTTTATTGATCCCATAGCATATATGTGTCTCCCAGTAAGGAAAAGAGAAAATAATTACTTACAGGACACAATTTAACCATTTTCATTCTAAGTGCTGAATCTGGGTGTAATGCAGATCCAACTTAGAAATCTGCTTTCGGGCATCCCCATATGCACCCAGCCTGAAAAAAAAACTCCAGTCCCATTTGCACTGTAGGTGGGCCCTAGCGTGGCTGGAGCTCTGAACTGGAAACACATTTGTAAAAGCATGACCATGTCAGTTTCTCCAGGGCCGCAGATAGTGGAGAAAGCAGCCCAGGAGTGAAAAGCTGGAGTGATGGCCTCCACATACATCACTGCCCCCCCTAATCTACCCCCCTACTAACCACACACATCACTGCCTCTCTCATCCAACCCCCACTACCCACACACATCACTGTCCTCCTTATCCCCCTCCCCATTAACCACATAAACACATGCATCTTTGTCCTTCTTATCCATTCCACCACCACCAACACGCATTGTTGTTCCCCTTATTCACCCACCCCCACCCCGCAACCAGACCAATCACCACCCCTATCCCCTTGCCCCTACTCCTCCCGTCCAAGATTGCCCGCAGACTGGCAGCCCTTCCCCCCCCCCATTACCCACCAAAGCCTCCCTGTCCTCCCACCAGAGATGCATTTGCCTCCTCCCCTCACCAGTAAGCGAAGAGGCCTCCCCACCTCTGCCAACAGACAACAATCTGACCTCACTCACCCTCCCACCCCAGGAGAAACATCTGACCTGCCTACTCCTCTCTCTCCACTAGGCAACGTCGTCCTCCCCCCCCACCCCCACCACCAGAAGATGATCAGCCCTTCAAACCCCCCTTCCCACCAGAGATACATCTGACTCACCTCTCCTCCATCTCAACCAGACAACAATTAGGCCTCATCCCCCTACCATCCTCCCCGTCAATGGAGAATGATCTGAACTGCCTCTGTCCTCCCATCCCCACCACGATCTGAGTCAGAGAGCCGTTGGGAGCACTGAACGCGCTCTTTAGCAGCAGGAATGTCAGATTCAGGGTTTTATTTAGCAGGTCCATTACGGTGTGATTCTGGATTGGCAAATGTGGTAATAAAAGGGGAAAATGCAGATAAAGTTGGGCGAGCAGTTCATTAACTTAATTTAAATGCATGCAAATGCATTTAAATCACCGTTGCACCTGTTTTGGGTACAAAGTGGATCATCACCATTCCTGGTTTCGGTAAAATGGCAATCTGCAGGGATGTGGTCGTGATCGTGTTACTGGCCTCACACCTGACTTTACCACATTTTTGCACCCAAAAATGACCACACAATGGTCATTACCTCACAATGGTAAAATTGAACGCATAGTGTTTCAAAAAGCCCACCATATAGCAAACATGGCAGACAAGATACATACACCAGATCCCACAGACAGAAACCTGATAATAATTTATTTCTTTGTGTGATTATAGTGATTGTCCCTTTCAGGGCAACACAGCAGAGTAAGGATCACCTTTGCTCAGTGATCAATCAGGACCCAGAGTGAGAAACTGCCCTATGGGTAGGAGTTTTCTCATAGGCAGAGGCATTTTAGTGTTAACGGCAAACATACTGCTGGTCTTGAAGATCATGAACAAATTGCTTTTTGTTCGCAAATGAAATGTCTCTGAAGGTGTACCATTCACTGATGTTAATTGAGACATAAACACTGGCCGAGGCGCAGAGAAAATCCTCACTGCTCTTCTTCAGGTAGTGGTTATGGGATCTTTTACATTCATCTGTGAGGGCAAATGTGGCCAATGTTTACCACTTCATCCCAGGAATTTTCAGGTGCAACTAGATAAAAAACTATGTGCATTATTGGACTGTAAACTATTAGAATCTTAAGACCATTGAATCAAAAACTCCACTAGTTTTTCAATACATTAGCAGGTTACTAGATCATCATACCCCTTCATAAGCCACTAAGTAGAGCAAACAATATTTCTATTCCTGCTGAAATTTTCATGCACAGCGTGTACTGTGACAAAAATAAATTGCACATTGACTGAAATAAAAGGACTAATGGGGCCCTACAACCCTTTCAGCAACGGAATTTTCCAATTTACCCTGCAGGAACAAGTGATTAAAGATATTTCTCTCTGACAGACACAATTAGATTTCCAAACCATTTGTATCCCTAACTTAGAAACAATTGCTTACACTGATTTTGCTGTTCCTGGGCGTCTTTTGTAGGTACGGTTGTATAGAATTATACAGAAATTACAACACCATTCATCCAAAGTGGTCTCTGTTGGTTTGAATCCTTGATATGTGCAGAAGATCAAATCTTTGTGCCGCAAAGGATTGCTCAAATGCAGCAGTTAATGGAAATTCAGGTAGAGAGCATTGTTCATTAATAATGGGCCATACCCATTTTTTCTAGCATTTATTTTAATGGAGAAAACATCAATTCTGTTCCATATGGGATCTTCCCATTCAGTTTTCCTGTTATGCTCTTGCACATTTGAGGATTTTTTTTTATTAATTAGTTGGTATAGGAGAGATGCAAGGGAGGTGGTGGCATAGCAATGGACTGTAATTCAGAGACCCAGGGTAATGCTCTGTGAACTTAGGTTCCAACCACAGCAGACAGTGAAATTGAAATTCAATAGAAATCCGGAATTAAAAGCCTAATGATGGCCATGAAACTATTGTCGATTGACGTAAAAAAAAACCATCTGATTCATTAATGTCATTTAGGGAAGGAAATCTGGCAACATGTGACTCCAGATCAACAGCAGTGTGGTTGGCAGTCAATGTTATTCAGTTCAGTTCAACGGCAATTAGGGTAATAAATGTTGAATGAGTCAGAGATGCCCACATTCCATGACTGAACAGAAAATATGTGAAGTTGCAAATATTTCCTATATTTAGATGAATGTCGCTTGGACAAGTACTCCAAACCTGATCTAACCTAACTCCTGCTTAGAGTCAGCACTGCCCTAACTCTAAATGGTAGCCTTAATGGAGCATATTTGCAAATAAACTCATTCATTCAATTGTTCATTTTTCAGTGAGTATTTAGCCTCAGATCTCTTGAGCAATAAATGTAAACTGGCAAGATTAAAGTGGCAGATGGCGATTCACAAGATAGCAATTAGGACAGTATATTATTACACCAGTTTTCTGTCTTCTTATCAGGTACTATCATTTCCTTTACAAACAACAGTCCCTGAACAATTCAACTTGTGTTGTATAGAATGTGTTGATTTCTAACTCAGTTTCATTTTGCCTCCTACTTTCCCTCAGTCTGCCCTTTCCTGTTCTCCTGCCTGCTCCCATTCCAGGTGCAATTGTCTTTAAAGGAGAGCTTCTTAAAGGAGCCGACTTGAAGATCGGAGCTCACAAATCATCTTTCTGAAGGCCCCTTCCATGAAGTCTGTGATTTCCTAACACAGGTTTAGGTGATTGTTATGTCCACAAGTTTGTAAACTGATATAAGGATTGGAGGAACTGCAAGAATTCCCACTGATTCTGCTCTGATGACCAAATGAACAATATGTCTGTAGGTTTTCATAAGTTCCCAATGGCAGAAGTGTGACCCCAAATGGATTCCAATGTTCTTCTTCTGTGTAAATTCCATCTAGAGTGGCCAACTCTGAACACAAATATTAGGCATATTTGTACTGGTGGACCCCACCTGGCAGAAACCCTAGCTCCATCAATATTTATGAGTTCCCACCAACAATTCTCTGACGCTGGAGTTCTGACAGATTTAGATTTGTAAACTTCTGACAGCATTGCTATTCTGTTGAAGAGAGTTTGAGGATTTCTTGGATTACTTACTTCTTAAGGAACTTGTCTCATAAAGCCCCATTAAGTGTTACACTTCAATAATTATTCAAAGGAGTCCTTGTAAATAAATCTCTGGCCTTCTTTTCCCTACAGGGTAGTGCAGCAGGCTGGAGAATTCCGGCATGGTTTCATCAGAAGAGCCTTCTCAGAGATGTCATCCCTTCTTACTGCTATGGTTGATTCCCTGATCAAAATTGAAATATCTCCTTCCCTGTCTAAATCTTAAAGGATCTTAAATGCTTCAAGTTTATTAAATTCTAATGGATACAAACCTAAACTTTCCAACTATTTCTCAGAAGATAATCCATCCATACCTGATATCAATCTATTAAGCCTTCTCTGAACTGCTCCAAACTGCTTTACAATCTCCTTTCTTTTGTGATCAACTCCCCATACAATAAATGATAACATTCTAATTACTTGCTGCACCTGTCTTTTGTCCCCTGCACACCAGAACTCTGCAAATTCACACCTTTTAGGTAATAAATTTCATTTGCGTTTTCTTACCTAAATTAACAGTTTCACATTTGCCCACATTATCCACCATTTGCCAGAGCTTTGCCCAGTCACTTAACCTATCTGTGCCCCTTCGTAGCTTCCTTACAACTTTGTCACAATTTAGTTTCCTTCTTTGTGTCGTCCACATAATTTGCAATCCTATCTTCAGTCACTTCATCCAAGTCATTTCTACAAGTTGTAAAAAATTGAGACCCTAGCATTGATTCCAGTAGCACATTACTCATCACATCCTGCTATCCAGAAAATAACCTATTTATGCCAACTCTCTGCTTCTTGCTTTCTAGCCAATCTCCAATCCATTGTTATCCTCTCCACCAGGAGCTCTTACTTTCCACAATAACTTTTGATGTGGTACCTTATTGAAAACTAAGTATAATACATTGACCAGTTTGCCTTCATCCACAGCACATGTGACTGCTTCAAAGAACTCAAATAAATTGGTTAAACATCATTTTCCTTTCAAAAAACCACTTCCAAGACACAGCCGCCAAACTACCTGATTTTAAATAGTCAGGCCATCACTTCTCATTGATATCCTAGTTTTTGTTTGGCAAATTGGCCTGCAGCATATAACATGCATTAAAAGAGGCAACATCTCCTTACTCCTGCTCCTGAAAGTCTATCCCAGTAAAAACTAATCCACAATACGCAATGTATAACTGGCAAGAAGAATTAATTAAACATCAATGAAATGTCAATATAAAGAAATTATGGCAAATTGGTGCTCTTGCTTCATGTCTATGTGTGCACAAGTACAGCAGGAAGTAAATAAAACAAATTTATGTTGGCCTCCATAGTGAGAAGATTTGAGTATAGGAAAACAGATATTTTACTGCAATTGTGTAGGGAGTTACTGAGGCCACGCCTGGAGTATTAGTGCCTCTGCTGATTCTTTGCTGTAAAGCCATCTCAATGTTTTTCTTTTCAATTATTTATCTAATTCCATTGTGGAAGTTACTTTTGAATTTGTTTTCACCATCCTTTCAGGCAGTGCATTCCAGATCATAACATCTTGCCACACATGCATCATTCTCCTCAATTCCCCTCTGAAATGGAAAGGGAGATATCAACTGTGAAATCACAGTGACATCAAAAATAAATTAAATAAAATGTAATGCTTTTGTTTACTTATTTTACTATTTTTCATAATTCCAATTCATTGCTATGAAATATCAATTTTGCAGTTTCTAAATTCCAATCTATAGAAACACCAACCGTCAAGGGAAGCAGGTTAATTATTAAAGAAGGAACTGTCTCATTCAGTTTGGTGCCTGAAGTCTAACTCTGAACACAATACTGAGTGCAACCTAATTCCCACACTACTGCCATAGTTAAAAAAGCCCATAAATATCTCTACTTTCTGTGGAGGCAAAAGGTATTTGGCATGTTCACTATGACTCTTATCTTATAAGAACAACATAGAAACCATCCTTTTTGGATGTATGCAGCTTGATATGGTTCCTACTCTGACCAAGACCACAAGAAATTAGAAGAGTTATGAGTGTCGCCCAGTCCATCACACAAACCAGTTTCCCATCCATCAACTTCTTCTACACTTCCTGCTTCTTCAGAAAAGCAGCCAGAATAATCAAAGATTCCATGCTTCACAGACATGCTCTCTTCCACCTTCTTTTCTCAGGCAAAAGATACAAAAGTCTGAGAAGTCGTATCAACTAATTCAAGAACAGCATCTTCCCTGATGCTGTCAGATGTTTGAATCGACCTACCATATATTAAGTCGATCGTTCTGTGACTGCAATGTTACATTCTGCACCTTCTGCTTCCCCCTTTCCTTCTCTCCATGTGCCTTATGAACAGTATGCTTTGTCTGCATTGTATACAAAAAACAGTATTTTTCAATGTATCCCAGTAAATGTGACAATAATAAATCAAATCAAACTTTCATGTTATTAGTGAGCTTGAAAACCAGAAAATGTCCGCAATTGGAGACATCTCTGTTAGCAATAAAACAACTGCATTTGCAACTAGCGTTTGAATTCCAATAGCAGCTTAAAAGGACAGATACCACGGCTAGAGTTTTTCAGCCCTTCCCATCAGCAGGAACTTCTGGTGCCACTGCTGATGTGAATGGAGATTTCAGAGGCTTACCAGTAGCTGGGTACTGGAAAATTCTGGCCCATGACTTTTTTTAGTTTGTGGAGTAACAGTCACTTAAAGAACACTTACGTTTGCAAGGAGAGGAGTAGATCTCAGAGTGGATTGGTTCTCTGATGGTTAATCAAGATTCTTTTGAGTATGTCATAGAGTCAGAGATTTATAGAGGTTTACAGCTTGGGAACTGCTCTTTGACCCAACTTGTCCATGCGGCCTTTTTTTTTAATCATGAAGCTTATCCTAATTGTCCACATTTGATCCATATTGTTCAAAACCCATCTTACCCATGTAACTATCTAAATGCTTTTTAAAAGACAAAGTTATAGCTGCATCTATTACTACCTCTGGGAGCTTACTCCAGGCAATCACAACCTTCACTGTGAAAAAATGACCCTCTGGACCCTTTTGTATCTCATTTCCCCTCACCTTAAACCTATGCCTTCTAGTTTTAGACTCCCCTACCTTTGGGAAAAAATGTTGACTATCCAGCTGATCAATGTTTCTCATTATTTTGTAGAGTTTTGTAAGATCATCCCTAAGTCTCCTATGTTCCAGGGAAAATAGTCCCAGTCTGTCCAGCCTCTCCTTATGACTCAAGGAACTCTTGTAACCCTCGATCTCTTTGTTCTATTATTCTCTCCAACACCTGACCATGAACTGAATAAGTCCTGTCCTGCTCGACCAACCAAAATGCATCACCTTGCATTTATCTAAATTAAGCTCCATCTGACATTCATCAGTCCACTGGCCCAATTGAGCAAGATCCCATTGCAATCTTAGATAACCTTCTTCACTGTTCACTATGCCACAAATCTTGGTGTCATCTGCAAATTTACTAACCATGCCTTTTAAATTCTCATCCAAATCATGAATATAAATGACAAATAATAGTTGATCCCTGAGGCACACCTGTGGTCACAGGCCTTCAGTTTGAAAAACAACCATCCACAGCTGCCCTCTGACTTCTGTCATCAATCTTCTATCCATTTGGCTATCTCACCCTGGCTCCTGTGGGATTTAACCTTAATAAACAACCTACCATGTAGTACTTGTCAAAAGCTTTGCTGAAGTCTTTATTGATAACATCAACCGTACTATCTTCACCTGCCTTCTTGGTTACCCTTCAAAAATCTCAATCAAATTTATGAGACATGATTTTCCACTGATTTTCCACATGATTTTCCAAGCCATGCTGACTGCCCCTAATCAGTACTCAAATTGTTGCTTACAGCCTTTGCAATAGCATAGCTATCTTAATCCTCCAATGGGTCTCTCCTTAAGAGTGCAAGATCCTGAGTGAAACAAGTCCAAAACTACCTCCAGAGTTGAACCTCAAACAGTTGAGCTACATTATTCACATTGGAAAAACAAAGTCCCCCCGGTTGATTAGGTTTCAAATAAACAGTATTATAAATCATCATTGTTGCTATTGTTTTGGAAATTATGTAAGTTATTTATGTACTGTACAATAAGAGATTTAAAGGGGAAGGAATGTAGTAACTGGGTCCTTTAATGGAGGTACATAGAGAGAGAATTGTGACCCAATTGCCCAATAAGGAGTGAGAATGAGGATCTCGGTGCAGAGGGCGGACTTTTGCAGCCAGAGTGGATTTCAGAGTTGAAAGTGAGAGCATTGTGAAAGTACTCTGCATGTATGTGTTTGTAAGTAAACCATTATGGCTTGTTATACTAACTGGTGGCCAGCAACCCTCCCAATTACTACAAAATCCAAGCTAGAGTTTAGATCGTATTGTGCTATTGGGAATTCTATACCACTCACCAAACTAAACCACGTCTGTTCAACAAAATGTTCCTGTTAATAATCTGTAAATCTCAATCGTGATATTATTTTAAAGTGTACTTATCATAGCACTCTACTTTTTAACAGCAACACCTATTAAACATAAGCCAGTGAATGACTTTTCTAAAATAATGGACTGAAGAATACCATATAAGTATATAAAATACTCACCTTTCTAATACCACAATCATTTTTGGGGCCAGACGGGTGATTTTCACAGTATATAGAAACAGCAGGCATCCATCAGCATTCATTGGAAAATCACAGGCCATACCTGATTATTTTACAATGTGCCCCTATGATGACAGATGTTGCTTGTTGCTAATTCATATAACAAAAAAACTCAGTAATTTTATATCTGTCATGGGCATCTCCACTTTTTTGCATGCAACAGCAGTAATAAACAACTTTGTGCTTGGAGTTTGGATTTATAAATGGAGTTGTATCAAATGAGGGTTGGGGATATTTACTCCACTATCTCTTATCTACTGTAGTTGCACAGGGCTTTTGACTCTTTGACAATTATTATTTAAATAGCCATATCGGGGCGGGGGGATGGGGGGTTGGTTATAGTCACCCTACCAAGAAAATACCTTCACTCTTGTCAATGAGCAGTTCAATTACAAGTTGGATCAAGAGGTTCAATAGAAGGATAACAAACTTAATGAACATTAAGTAATTAAATTGGTCTGCAACTTAAGAAATATCATTGATCCTTTACTTATACTATAGAGATGGGCTTTGGACAATCAATAATAACTTCCTATGCTTGTGACAGCATGAAGGCAACATTATTGCACTCATCAGAGCTGTGTGCCCACAGAAGTTTAAGGATAGTTAGCTGGAGTGTTCTAAGGGGCAGAGAGGCAGTTTTGCTGTGGTGGGGAAGAGGGTAGGATTCTCCCTAAATCCCACTGTAGCTTCAGTAGAAGACAAGCAATAACCCAGGAAAAAGAGAATAAATGGCCAAAACTACGGCACAATTTGCCAAATCCCTTTGAAAATTGTCGGTTTGTTATCTAAAGTATATCACTGTTAAATGAGACAATTAAATTGCAGAAGCAAGGTGATTAAACTGAGTGAAGATACAGATCAGCTAAGACCTAACTAAATGCCGGAACATGTTGGAGGGGCCAAATGGCCATCTCTCTTACCTCCACTCTGAACTCTAATTGTAGTCAAGGGAATATACTTGCGTTGTAAGATCTCTTGGACTTCCTTTATTCCTAATCAGCTGTTTCAATACTGATGTAGACTGCTATGCTGTATGCATACAATCAGCCTTACATTTAAATCAGACAATCCCAATGCGGTAACAAAGAAACTGACCTTGGGGAAGATTACACAGCCTGATAATGATTATGCTTTAGCACTCTAGTCTTATTTCCCAGTACTTCCCCATGTGATGAGCTCCTTCATGCTAGAATGCATTAAGAAGAAATCGACGCATTTACACCAACGGTCTAAAATGTGATCTTGGAAGACTTAGTTTGTTCTGGTATCCTGAAAGCAATGTAATCTGAATAGTAGGTTATTATCGTCCCTTCCCTCTCTGCCAGTTAAGGTGTTTAGAATTGTTACATGTAACTACAGCAGCTCAAGGAAAAATCATTTGACTATCAGAATTAATGCAAATATAACTGAAAAGTATGTTTGTAATGCGAATCAAAATCTCTGATAAATGAATGGCAATGAAAGTTTTTACCTGTGAAATTATATTCTGGAGTCGAATATTCTACAAATCTGATTGATTTTACTATACATTGAATCTTGGCATCACAGAATGATACAGCACTGATGGGGACCATTTGATCCAAATTGCCTGAGCTAGCCTACTAATTTCAATCTCTTGTCCTCATGTCCCTGAAATCTTTTCTCCTTCAGATATTTAACCAATTCCTTTTTCAAAGACACTATTGAATCTGCTTCAATTATTCTTCTAGACTAGACAATTATTTTCTAATTACTGAAATAAAAGACAATTTGTTGAAGCTTTTCAGACTGCACTCATTAGGACAAATAATGTAGAGATGCCAGCATTCGACTGGGAAAAACACAGTAAGAAGTCCGACAACACCAGGTTTAAATTCAACCGATTTATTTGATAGTAAACTCACAAGCTTTCGACCTATGGTCTTTGTCAGGTGAATGAGGTGTTCTGGTCTCCAACAGCACACATACCAGCACAGACTGTTTACAGATCTTCCAGCGTCTGGAGGTGTCTGTCACGATCTTCCTCATCTGAGTAAATTCTGAGTATACAGAGGGCTTGTCTGTAGGGGATGAGCTCTTTAACGTGTCTAGGGTGGAAGCTGGAGAAGTGGAGCATTGTGAGGTTGTCGGCTTGCAGTACAATGAAGTGCTGAAGTGACCGTCCTTGATGGAGATGCGTGTGTCCAAGAATGCAACCGATTCTGGAGAATAGGCCATGGTGTGTCTGATGGTGGGATGGAACTTGTTGATATCATCATATAGTTGTTTCAATGATTGTTCACCATGAGTCCAAAGATAAAAAATGTCATCCAGACGCTGAAAGATGCCCTCAATAGAACAGGGTATGGCGCTGGACTCATCGATCAACAGTTCCAACGTGCCACAGCGATAAACTACACTGACCTCCTCAGAAGACGAACACGGGACACGGTGGACAGAGTACCCTTTGTTGTCCAGTACTTCCCCGGAGCGGAGAAGCTACAACATCTTCTCTGGAGTCTTCAACGTATCATTGATGATGATGAACATCTCGCCAGGGCCATCCTCACAGCCACCCTTCTTGCCTTTAGACAACCGTGCAACCTCAAACAGACCATTGTTGCAGCAAGCTACCCAGCCTTCAGGAGAACAGTGACCACAATACCACACAACCCTGCCACAGCAACCTCTGCAAGACATGCTGAATCACCAACATGGATGACATCATCACATGTGAGGATACCATTCACCAGGTACACGGTACATACTGTTGCAACTCGGCCAATGTTGTCTACCTAATACGTTGCAGGAAAGGATGTCCCGAAGCATGGTACATTGGGGAGACCATGCAGACACTACGACAGCGGATGAATGAACATCGCTCGACAATCCCCAGGCAAAACTGTTCCCTTCCTGTTGGTGAACACTTCAGCGGTTATGGGCGTTCGGCGTCCGACCTTCGGGTAAACATCCTTCAAAGGGGCCTTCATGACACATGACAGCACAGAGCCGCTGAGCAGAGACTGATAGCCAAGTTCCGCACACATGAGGACGGTCTTAACAGGGATCTTGGCTTCATGTCACACTATCTGTAACCCCCATAACTTGCCTGGATTAGCAAAAAAACCTCACTTACTGTGCTGTCTGGAGACAATACACATCTCTTTAACCTGTGCTCAGTGCTCCTTCCACTCACATTGTTAGCCACTTTAAGACTTGAATAGCAGGTTAGGTGTAAAGATTCGCATTCTAATCAGCAATCTGTAAACTGTCTGTGCTGGTATGTGTGCTGTTGGAGACTAGAACACCTCATTCACCTGACGAAGACCATAGGTCAAGACCTCGTGAGTTTGTCATCAGGACAAACACAAAATGCCCAGTTACCAATGAGATAAAAAAAAAACAACTTATGGAGAAAAAGAGTGCTGATTTGATGCCAAGTGGACCCTGATTTACTGAGGTGTTGTCTTGGAGAAAGGGGCAGAGAGCTATAGGGTTCTCATGCCTCCAAATGTTTCAAAAAAGACTTGAACATATTTGCTTTGTTTGCAGAGAATGGGTCCCTGTGTATGAATGCAGATCACTTCTAACAAGCACAAAGAAGTCACTCATGAACTTGATTGATTATTAGTGCAGCTATCAGTGCATTTGGGATTGTTCAAGTACTGCCCAGAGACACAGGCCAAACATTGCAGTATTTGGCTATTTAAATGAAACAGCATGTTACTCTGGCTGTTGTAATAGGTAAAGTACAAATTGTACTTAACCAACCTGTGCTTGCAAAATCCAAAACAAAATGGCTGTTGTCAGATATGTTTGGACAACACTTGCTGAACATTTTTGAGTGCACTAATAGCTACACTAACAACTGATTTAGGATTATCAATCTAGCTCAATATGTTTGCTGGAAGCAACACATTCATACACAGGGGCCAATTATCTGTAAAGAAGACTTTTCAAGATTTTTTTGAGAATTATGCAGGAGCTTGGCGAACCTACAGTCCCCTATTGCTTTCTCCATGGCAATGCCTAGGAAAAGTAGAGCCATCTTGCCAACCAATCAGCACTCCACTGAATTAATTTGTTGTGATTATTTGGAATTTGGCAATCTTGTATTTGTCCTGATGAGTGCAAGATGAAAAGGTTTGGCAGCATGAGTCTTTTTCAGCAATATTCAATTTCTGTATTTCAGTGCAATTTTTTCCCTTATGTTACTTGTGATTTGTTTTGCCAATTACATTGAATCTATGTCCCCTGTTTACCAACATATTTGCCAGCGAAAACAATTTGCCTTTATTAATTCTATAAAAACCCTTCATGAATTTGAATCCTTCTGTCAAATTTCCCTTTAATTTCCTCTATTTCTCTGGTCTCTTCAAGTGACAAAGACCCTGGTTAATGACACATAGTAAATTTCCTCTGCGTCCTGTCTGACATCTTTCCTAAAGGGTGGTGCCTGGAGTTGGCACTATACATCAGTAAGTTGAGAATAAATGCCATTGACACAACTTCTTATGTCCATTCTTAATGGACTTTTTCTTGAACTCTGATTGACAAATGTATTCATAATCCTGGTTTAAATTATCTGTTAATTGCTGAGGAAGCCTATACTTCCCTCTTGGTCATTTGCCTTGGTGATCATAAAGTAAGATTGCTGGCAAGATAAATGAAAATTTTAGATTTGCTTCTTCTTTTTAAGGTGAAAATCCTTTTTGTTCATTATCATTTGCAGCTTTGAATTCCAAAAATTTTGTACTGAAGGAACTGTATTTCATGATATTATTCACTAAATGTTACCTTTTCTCCAATTCCAAATGTAATTAAACTGATAATATATGCTTAAAACCATTTAATTGGTATGTCGAGTTTTATCAGCTTCAAAATTGCCCTTTGCTAGTGAAGCATTTGCAAATTTAAGAACTATTCATGAAGGGAGTATTTAAGGCTTTTCACTCTGAGATAAGCAAATTCCAAGAAAGTGAGTTAATATTCCCAAGAGATTAAATGGGCCTGAATCATCTGTTTTGAGACAAAGTGCTCCCGCCAGCAGGAAACTGTGTGATTGGCACTTCCACTGGCAGCAGAGTTCACGAGCCACCCTGCCTGTTCAAATGGGCAAGTCCAGTCTCCATATGAAACGCACAAATTCTCCAACTCCAGCAGCAACTGATTCACTGGATTCAGGAATCAACTGTACAAGCAATAAGTGGGAGCAGCTTAAAAGCACTCCATGCACACTCCACAGCTGCAACATCAGGGAAAATGGTCAGAAGGACACCAGCACCTTGCTTCCTAGGTCTGAACATTGAATGGATGTGAGGCGCCAGTGAGGAGAGGAAGGTCATCTCGTTGTCAGGATCGGCAGGAGGCTCCAGCTAGCATAGTGGCAGAAGCCTGGGAGGCAGTGGCTGAGGCTGTTCGCCACAATCTGCCTCAAAGGACAGTCGTTCAGCGGAGGAAGAAAATTAATCACCTCTTCAGAGAATGATTACCCACTTGTCCTCCCTGGCATCATTCCCAATTCTTACCACAGCCATATTACAATAAGCACATCAAGTCTTCAACCAGCCAAACTAGCAGCACCTCCCTTAGAACCCCCCATTAAACCTCTCCACTATAATCCTCTCTCCCAACATGATCCCACACAGGCTTGCCCCAGATCCCACATGTGGCATGAATGTGAAGCTCCCAAACTCACCTGATCACCTTTTCAAAATCTCCCTTTTCTCTCCCTAAAGGACAAATCCGTGCATCACAGGAGGGAGCAAGGGAAAACGGATGAGGGCATATTGGTGTTGGGATTCGCAAGGGATTCAGGAAGAATATGTTGACCAGTAACACTCGAATGTTGGCCAGATCCCTCTAAGTCCAGGCCATCCAAGCTGTGCTGGCCACAGGTTGGAGAATACAGCAGGTTGCCTCCACTTCTGATGTGCAGTCTGGGGGGACAACTAGAAGGAACGGGAGACCTCAAAAGTTAAGAGGTTGCAGAAGCACTGAGTTGGCCTTGGCCAAGCACCAAATTCCAAGGAAGTGAATTAATATTCCCAAGAGATTAAATGGGCCTGAAATAACTGTTTTGAGACTAAGTGCTCCTGCCAACAGAAAACCTGTATGGTTGGCATTTCTGCTGGCAGCAGAGTTCACAAGCCACCCTGCCTGTTCAAATGGGCAAGCCCAGTCTCCATATGAAACACACAAATTCTCTAACTCCAGCAGCAATTGATTCACTGGAATCAGGAATCAACTAAATGAACAATAAGTAGGAGAAGCTAAAAAGCACTCCATGCACACCCCACAGTTGCATCATCAGGGAAAATGGTCAGAAGAACACCAGAACCTTATTCTCAACCTGTGCTAGTGTTTTAAACGATTTAAGTACATTAACCCAAGGTTTTCTGTTTCCTGTACTCTGCCCTAGAATTGTATATTTTATTTGGTATTACCTCCCCAATTTTTTTTTAACCAAAATATATCAATTCACATTCCTCTGCACTAAATATCACCTGCCACATGGCCACCCATTCCATGAAACTGTTTGGCAGTGATTTAGCAAACCATGCTGATTGCAGATGCAAAACATTAATTACCGCTAAATCTTGCGTGGCCAAAAACAGAAACTGTGCTGGCGAGACTGCAATTTGAAATCTTCCCCATCGACCCCCACAACCTCCCAGCACTCCCCCAGCTGCCGCAGGTGACATAAACCTGATCCCATGAATTTCAGCATATTAATGTACACTTAACAGGCTTGATGCTGTCTGGCCCATCCATGACGTATCTTCCCCCCTTGCCGGCATGACGCCATACTGGCGCCAATCACTGTTAGATTTCAAAAACATAAAACAGTAGTGATGGTCATGCTGGAAATGTATAGATAAACATAGCCCCCATTTGGTGAAGGAAATGCCTGGGCAGTGCTATGACACTGACTCCCGGATTCCCTCGTAGCGTCAACCCAGGAAAGAGAGTTCCAATGCTTGTGAGTATGGGGAGGATTTGTGAGGTGGGGAGAGGAGGGACAATGCCTCAGAGATCTCCAATGATGGGATGGCGTGAGGAGAGAAATCATGTCTTTCGATATTTGCTGGTGCTGAAAAATATCCTTCACACTGTTTTTTTTGCCTGAACCAATGCTCTATGCATTTTTAGGAAGTTCTGCCCAATATGTCTTCTGGATATCTATCAGCATCCTCCGGTTTGTTTGCAATGCTTCTAAATCATGTATTATAATCAGGAGAAAGTTGTGCAGATGGCCGAAATCTTGGTCAAAAGGGTAGTTTTTCAGGAGTGTCTTAAGCAAGGAACTGAGGTAGACAGATGGTGGGATTGAGGGGGAATTTCAGAGCTGAAAGCATGACCATCAATAATACAGCAATTAATGTCAGGCGTATTCAAGACGCCAGAACTGGAAAATGTTGTAGAGCTGGAAGAGATTACAGAGATAGGAAGGTGGGTGGGATGAGGCTGACAAGACCATGATAGGATTCAAAAAGAGGGATGAAAACTTTAAGTTTGAAGTATTGCTTAGCTGAGAGCCAGTGTAGGCTAACGAGCACACAGAGATTTGAAAAGCAGAAGATAAGTGAATGGGACTTGATGCAATTGAGCAGATAGATATTAGACTTTTGGATAACTCAAAGTTTATAGAATGTGGAAATTCAGCCTGAAATTTATTAACATCATTGAGTATTTAAAAAATTAACTCAACGCATCCATCTGGGTGTATCTGCTTGGGTCAGCAATAATTGGTTAATAAGTGATGGAAGTTCTTTTTCATTCGATTCCCATAACAATACATTTTCAAATGTTTAACACAACAATAATGAATTTTTGCTTGCGGGCTAATGCAGTAATTAAGCAAATTACTGAGGATGATCCTCATTAGAATTAACTTGATTAAGACTCTCTTTTTTTTAACCCTTTCCTGCAGGAGCACGGTAAGAAGAAACTGAGTAAGTTTTAACAACCGTTTGTGATTTACAATATTACATAGTATTATTTTCTATCTTTAATGGTATAGTATATTTTGCGGTAACAAAGCATAGAAGTTCATTCTAATTAATGTTGATGCAACATTTAAGATCTACAGAATTGATTGTGCAAGACACAGGGCCATCTTACATAAAGCTTTCAATTTTTGCAACGGAATAAGAACAAATTGTCTGCATGACATCAAATGGTACAGGAGACAGGTATAATGAAAAATAATGACATATTTAACAAATGGCTTTAATATAAAGAACATAGAACATAGAACATTACAGTACAGAACAGGCCCTTTGGCCTTTGATGTTGCGCCAACCAATTAAGAAAAAGCAATGACCCTCTAACCTAAACCATTCCCTTTTCATCCATAAACTTATCTACTAACCTCTTAAACGCCACCAAACTTGGCGCATCTACAACTGCAGCAGTCAGGGCATTCCATACCCTTACCACCCTCTGGGTAAAGAACCTACCTCTGACATCTGTCCTAAAACCACCACCCCTTAATTTAAAGCTATGTCCCCTCGTGCTAGCTTTCTCCAGCCTAGGAAAAAGGCTATCACTGTCCACCCTATCTAAACCTCTAATCATCTTATATGTTTCAATAAGGTCTCCTCTTAGCCTCCTTCTTTCTAACGCAAACAACCTCAAATCCCTCAGCCTCTCTTCATAAGACCTGCCCTCCATACCAGGCAACATCCTGGTAAACCTCCTCTGTACCCTCTCCCATGCCTCCACATCTTTCTTATAATGCGGGGACCAGAACTGTACACAATACTCCAAGTGCGGCCGCACTAGAGTTTTGTACAGTTGCAGCATGACGTTGCGGCTCTGAAATTCAATCCCCCTACCAATAAAAGCTAAGACTCCATATGCCTTCTTAACAACCTTATCGACTTGATTGCCAACTTTCAGGGATCTATGCACATAAACACCAAGATCCCTCTGTTCTTCAACACTATTAAGAGTCCTACCATTAGCCCTAAACTCTACACATTTGTTATTCCTGCCAAAGTGAATTACCTCACACTTTTCCACATTAAACTCCATTTGCCACCTCTCGGCCCAGCTCTGAAACTTGTCCAAGTCTCTCTGCAAACTATAACACCCCTCTTCACTATCTACCACTCCTCCGACTTTGGTGTCTTCCGCAAATTTACTAATCCATCTTTCAATACCCTCATCCAGATCATTTATAAAAATTACAAACAGCAGGGGCCCCAAAACAGATCCCTGAGGTACACCACTTGTAACCGAACTCCACAATGAATAATTTTCATCAACCACCACCCTCTGTCTTCTATCAGCTAGCCAATTCCTAATCCAATTAGCTAAATCACCCTCAATCCCATATATCTGCATTTTCTGCAGAAGCCTTCCATGGGCCACCTTATCGAACGCCTTACTAGAGTCCATGTATACCACATCAACTGCCTTACCCCCATCCACCTCTTTGGTCACTTTTTAAAAAAACTCAATAAGGTTAGTAAGGCACGACCTATCCTTCACAAAACCATACTGACTATCCCCAATCAATTTGTTTCTCTCTAAATAACTATAAATCCTATCTCTAATAATTCTTTTCAATACTTTGCCCATAACAGAAGTAAGACTCACCGGTCTATAATTCCCAGGAAAGTCTCTATTCCCCTTCTTGAACATGGGGACCACATTCGCTATCCTCCAGTCTTCCGGCACTATACCTGTAACCAACGATATCAACCATATAAAGGCACACAATTTCAAGCAAATATGTTTTAGCATTTAACAACCAACTGAATGATGATTAATTGTTCACTACCAATGACATCACTGACTTCTTACAGCAATATAATTCTCAGTCTCTATTTCATGCCAATCATGTCCCAACAACTACATGACAAATCAATGGGGAAAATTATCGGTTGGGTTAAAGTAGTGTCAAAAATCAGAGCTATTAGATTGAAGGTATTTCAACAGGTGGTAGAGTAGAAATTGATGTGTTTCCTTTCAAAGCAATGTTTTAAAATTCAGTTATCTAATATTAGCATTCAAATATTTAATACATTTTCCTTGTTTATAACAATAATCTTGTCTGATGCTTTTGATTCATCTGTTTTAATCACCTCCCACTGTTTTAGACTGATTCATACTATGGCACACTTACTCAATGTAGCTGACCTCTGATCCAATATTACTTTCAGATCAAAGCAGAAATGTTATTCTCGCACATTTATGCTCCAAACTTTCTATTAATTTAGGTATTTGAAAGAATTTATTCAAATAGAGAAATCCTGCTTAACTGCTGATATCAATTCCTCCGCATGAATATTAAAATGTTCAGTGCTTACTTTCACTAAATTTCCATAGATGTGTACAAAACCTATTCTGCGTGAGATCCATCACAATACCATTTTATTGCAACAAAGGAACCTTTGGTTATCTGTGTAAAATACATTGATTACTGAAGAAACATGCCTTAAATGAACCATTGATACTGACTGAGTCAGGATATACAATTGCCTATTTTCCTGTGAAGACTGGTGGCGAAAGTTCAACAAGCTACTGTAATTCCTCGCTTAACATTGATTCAGCCAATATTGTTTTGTTATAACATTGTGGTGCAGTGGCACAGTGATTAGTACTGCTGCCTCACAGCACCAAGGAGCTGTGTTCGATTCCAGCCTCAGGTCCATGTCTGTGTGGAGTTTCCACATTTTCCCTATGTCTGCATAGGTTTCCGCCCATAGTCCAAAGATAAATAGGTTAGGTTAATATATTACATTTATTATTGTTACAAATATTAGCATACAATGAAAAACATTGTTTCTTACGTGCTATACAGAAAAAGCATACACGATAGAGAGAAGGAAAGGAGTGGGTACAGAATGTAATGTTACAGTCAAAGCTAGGTATAAAGAAAGATCAATTTAATTCGAGGTAGGTCCATTCAAAAGTCTGATGGCAGCAGGGAAAAAGCTGTTCTTAATTGATATGCGACCTCAGGCTTCTGGGTCTATTTCCCTATGGAAGAATATGGAAGAGAATACGTACAGGGGTGTGGGGTCCTTGATTTTGCTACTGCTTTTCTAAAACACTGGGAAGTGTAGACAGAGTCAATGATTGGGAGGCTGTTTTACATAATGGACTGGGCTTCATTCACGATCCTTTGCAGTTTCTTGCCATCTTGGACACAGCAGAAGCCATGCCAAGCTGTGAGACAACAAGAAAGAATACTTTTTATGGGTGCATCTGTAAAAGTTGGTGAGATTCATAGTGGACATGCCGAATTTTCTCAGTATCCTGAGGAAGCAGAGACACAGGTACAGAAGGCAGTAAAGGCAAATAGTATGTTGGCCTTAATAGTGAGAGGATTTACACGCAGGGAAAGAGTAATTATGTTACAATTGTATAGGACTTAGTGAGGCCATACCTGGAGTATTGTATGCAGTTTTGGAGACATTATCTGAGGAAAGACATCCTTGTTTTTGAGGGAGCATAGCGAAGGTTCCCCAAGTCGATTCCTGGGATGGCAGGTCTGTCATATGATGAGAGATTAAGTCGTTTAGGATTACATTCACGAGTTTAGAGGAGTGAGAGGAGATCTCATAAAAACTTATAAAATTCTAACAGGGTTAGACAGGTAGATTCAGAAAGAACATTCCCAATGGTAGGGGAATACAGAACTAGGGTCATAGTATGAGAATAAGGGATAATTTTTTTAGAACTGAGGTGAGAAAAAAATTCCTTCACCCAGAGGATGGTAAATGTGTGGAATTCACTTCTAGAGAATGTAGTTAAGACCAAAACATTGTCTGATTTCAAGAAGAAATTAGATACAGCTTTTAGGGCTAAAGGAATTAAAGGATGTGGGGGGAAGGGGAGGTCAGGATATTGAACTCAGTGATCAGTCATCATCAAAATAAATGTCAAAGCAGGCTCAAAGGGCTAAATAGTCTACTGCTGCTTCTAGTTTCTATGTTTCTATGGTTGGCTTTTTTTTATCTATAACATCAGTGTGAAGGGACCAGAGCAGCTTGTTGGTGATCTGGTCACCAAAAAACTTGAAGTTGTTGACTATTTCTAATTCAAAACTGTTGACGTAAACAGAGACATGTCCTCCACGACACTTGCTGAAGCTAAAAACTATCTCCTTCATTTTGTTGACAGTGAGGGAGAGATTATTGTCATTGCACCAGTTCACCAGATTCTCTTTCTCTTTCCTGTACCCTATCTCATTATTATTTGAGATCTGGCCTACTATGGTGGTATCGTCAGCAAACCTGAAAATTGTGTTGGAGAGGAATTTAGCCAAACAGTCATACATGTATAAAGAATATAGTAAGCAGCTGACGACACACCTTGCAGGGTATTGGTGTTGAGGATGATTTTGGAGGAGGTGTTATTGCCTATCCTTACTAATTGCAGTCTGGAGTGAGAAAGCATAGAACGGCTGAGTCGAGCCCCAAGCCATGAAATTTGGAGATGGGTTTTGTAGGAATCATGGTGTTGAAGGCTGAGCTGGAGTAAATAGGAGTCTGACCTCAGTGTCCTTAATATCCAGGTATTCCATGGTTGAGTATAGTGCCAGGGCATCTGCTATGGACCTGTTGCAACGATAGGCAGACTGTAATGGGTCCAGGCAATCTGGGAGGTCAGAATTGGTATGTGCCATGACTAACCTTTCAAAGCACTTTATTATATTGGACATCAGAGCTACCAGACATTAGTCATTGAGGCACGCTGCCTGACTTTTCATTGGTACGGGGTAATGGTCATCTTTTGGAACAAATAAGTATCTCAGATTAGTGAAAAGAGAGGTTAAAAATGTCTATGAATACTCCGCCAGCTGGCCAACGCCTGAGGGCTTGTTTGAGTATCCCATCTGAGCCAGTCACTTTCTTGATTTGGATTAGCCATGCTAAGTTGCTCTTTAGTGTCAAGAAGTTTTAGCAGGGTTAAAGGGATAGGGCAAGGGTGGGATTGTTGTCAGTATTGGCTTAATGGGCCAAAGAGCCTCTTTTTGTATGGACTTTATGATTCTATTAAAGGAACAGGGCACTTTTACCAATGCACTGCCTTCTCCAGCACCATTTTCTCCACTTGAGGAAGCGTAAAGGAGAACATGCCCCTGTCTACATCAATGGGGATAAAGTAGGAAGAGTCAAGAGTTTCAAGGTTTTAGGTGTCCAGATCAGCAACAGCTCAATCTGATACTCCAATGTGGACACTATAATTAAAAAAAGCCCACCAAAGCCTATAATTTCTCAGAATGCTAAGGAAATTTGGCATGTCAGTTATGACTCTCACCGACTTTTACAGATGCATCATAGAAATCACTTTTTCTGGTTGTATTGCAGCTTGATATAGTTTCTGCCCTGCCCAAGACTGCAAGGAATTACAAAAAGTCATGAATGTAGCCTAATCCATCACGCAAACCAATCTCCCATCCATTGACTCTGTCTACACTTCGTGCAGCCTCAACAAAGCAGCCAACATAACCAAGGGCCCCATGCATCCCCGACATTCTCTCTTCCACATTCTTTCATTGGGAAAATGATACATCAATCCGAGGTTATGTACCAACTGACTCAAGAACCGCTTCTTCCCTGTTGCCATCAGGTTTTTGAATGGACCTTCCTTGCATTCATTTGAACTTTCTCTACTCTATGACTGTAACATTACATTCTGCACTTTCTTGTTTCCTTCTTGATGAATGGTAAGCTTTGTCTGTATAGCACACAAGAAATAATACTTTTCACTGTGTGTTAATACATGTGACAATAATAAATCAAAACAAATCAGAAAAAAACCCTTCACCTTCATTTTCTTTAGCCACCACCACCTACTCTTGCAAACATGATGACTAAAAGCACTGTGGAAATATATTTCAAAAATGCTTTTGCATTGGGGAAAGCCACCTTTGGGGCTGGCGAGTTTGACTATTTTTTGAGAAAATTTCACCCAATGTTTTTTATCCAATACAAAATGGCCAGAAACACCTAACTCTGGCTTAAGTATCAATTCTTATGGGAAAATCTGATCCATGTAACATGGTTATGCTGCACTTTCCCAGAACATACTGGGACATTAAGTGAGAAATCCCTCTATTCTGTCACAGGAATAACAATGATGATGTTTCCATCCAC
Organism: Sphyrna mokarran; assembly: GCA_024679065.1. Classification (NCBI taxonomy): domain Eukaryota; kingdom Metazoa; phylum Chordata; class Chondrichthyes; order Carcharhiniformes; family Carcharhinidae; genus Sphyrna; species Sphyrna mokarran. The sequence continues at coordinate 44,667,791 of JAGIQG010000015.1, forward strand.
TGCTGTTAACCTATAGCCTTCACTAACACACCAGTCTCATTCTCTGTCAGATGCAATGTCTGCAGCTTGTAGGAGATGTGATGTCTCTCATTTTGGAAATGCGTCTTCCATTGCTCTGTCTGTCATATGCACAATTGACTCCTTTAATATTGCTGAATTGTTAATAGATTCTGACTTTTTATTGATACAGTGCCATTCGTCTTCAGCCTAATCATTTTTCTCAAATTGGTATTTATCTCTAAGAGTTACTGTTTACGTTTTAGTAAAATGACATGCTTTGAAGATTGATTGACTGATCTATATACCTTAAATAAATTTGCAAAAGAATGTACATTTCTGATAACTGCATGGGTTTCCTCCAGGTGCTCTGGTTTCCTCCCACAATCCAAAAATTTACAGGTTGGGTTGATTGGCTATGTTAAAAATTGCCCTTAGTGTTTGGAGACGCATAGGTTAGAGGGATTAGCGAGTAAATATGTAGAGATATCGGGCTAGAGCCTGGGTGGGATTATGGTCAGTGTAGACTTCATGGGCTGAATGGCCTATTTCTGTACTGTAGGGTTTAGATGATTTCTATGATAATCTCTAGTCCACTGTGAAACTGATAGACTATGGCAAAGGGTTTTTTTTTAATGAGTGTCACAAGTAGGCTAATATTAATACTGCAATGAAGTTACTGTGAAAATCCCCTAGCTGCCACACTTCACACCTGTTTGGGTACACTGAGAGAGAATTTAGCATGACCAGTGCACTTAACCAGCACGCCTTTTGGGCTGTGGGAGGAAATCAGACCGTCAAAAGGAAACCTGTGCAGACGGTGGGGGGAAACGTGCAGACTCCACGCAGACAGCGACCCAAGCCGAGAATCAAACCCCGGTCCCTGACACTGTGAGGCAGCAGTGCTAACCACTATGCAATCATGTCACTCATACTGTGCCGCCATAGTTTATTGAGAATGGATTTTGTGAAGCCATTTCAGTTATATTGCTGTCAACCTGAATTTTCATTATCCAAAATCAAGCCCCGGAGTTTTGCAATGACATTGACAGGATGCAAGACTGGGCGGAGAAGTGGCAGATGGACTTCAACGTGGATAAATGTGTTGTGGTCCATTTTGGCAGATCCAACGGGATGAATGAGTACACTATCAAAGGTAGGAGTCTTAGCTGTGTGGAAGAGCAGAGGGATCTTGGGGTCCGGGTCCATAAGACTCTCAAATCGGCCTCCCAGGTGGAGGATGTGGTTAAGAAAGCTTACGGTGTACTGGCCTTCATTCATCGAGGGATTGAGTTCAGGAGTCAGGAGGTAATGCTGCAGCTTTATAGGACCATTGTCAGACCACACTTGGAGTACTGTGCGCAGTTCTGGTCGCCTCACTATAGGAAGGACGTGGAAGCTATTGAAAGGGTGCAGAGGAGATTTACAAGGATGTTGCCTGGATTGGGAGGCATGCCTTATGAAGACAGGTTGAGGGAGCTGGGACTGTTCTCCCTGGAGAGACGAAGGTTGAGAGGCGACCTGATACAGGTTTACAAGATGTTGAGAGGAATAGATAGGGTGGACTCTCAGAGACTATTTCCCAGGGCTGAAATGGTCGCAACAAGAGGGCACAGATTTAAGGTGCAGGGAAGCAAGTACAGAGGGGATGCTAGGGGAAAGTTTTTCACTCAGAGGGTGGTGAGTGAATGGAATCGGCTGCCGTCGGTGGTGGTCGAGGCGAACTCACTGGGGTCTTTTAAAAGACTTCTGGATGAGTATATGGGATCCAATGGGATTGGGGGTTATAGATAGGTCTATGGCTGGGTAGGTTTTGATGTGTTCGGCACAACTTGTGGGCCGAAGGGCCTGTTTGTGATGTAGTGTTCTATATTATATGTTCTCTGTTCTATGACATTTACATCAATGCTGCACTTTTCAAAAATATGGTCATTCTGCCTCTGATTTAAAAACCAAGTGAAACTTGGTAAGCAATTGAGCCTCTGAGAGATTTCTGTGCAGCTTTTAAAAATTACGGTCAACCTGTTTTTTCAGCAGCACTCTAGGGAGCAAATATGTAAATCACAAAAGCTGCTTCCCTCTCAAATTCTTCACTGCGTTTCTCGCCAATATCTTAATTATATTTTGGCAACATTACCAGCAGTCAAATGCCATCTGTGCTCACAGGACAGCAGGACAGAGCTACAACAAGGAGCATGATCTGTAATTGAACTGATGAAGATATTTAAGCTCTCATTAATGAGATTGACAGAAGAATGCGCAGAGTCCTGGAGTGATATTTTATACAGGAGGGAAGCTGGAAAATGCAGAGAGACTTTCAGAAACCAATTAACTTTAGCAAGACTAGAAAATCCATCTGATGGGAAGGGCTGTAAAATTTCACCCCTGGACCCACAAACATCACTGACAAGGAATCTCTGTCATTACACCTGGAAAGCAATCATTTCCCTCATTCTTAGGATGACAAAACTGTGTTGAATCAAGTTCAATGACTTGGCCGGAACTGCCAAGGTAACAAACTCACCAATTTTTGCCTTTCATTCTTTTTTTTGAACGGTATCATTTTTTTAAGAAATTGAAGCTATTCATACAGCCCCAGGAGCCTGCTAAACCATTCAATAAAATCATGGCTGATCTTTGATCTTCTTATCAAGGGAGATCTTTGATCCTCCCATCCACTCCCATACCCATTTGCCTTGATTTTCTTAGTGTCAAAATCAGCACTCAAACAAATAGCTCAGCTGCATACTTGTTTATTTAAATGTACTTCCACCTCCCTATTCTTGCATTACATTTACACATGGGATGCTTGCTGGCATCAAAAGTAAAATGTATTCACATTTATAAATATACTTACTCTTCCTTTATTGCATAGATGGCAATGTCACTGTTACTGCCCTGCATCCTCGATGAGATCCTGCAGAGAGGGAGAGAAAAAGAAACACTGATTTCTCTTCTTCAGACACTTTTGTTTGATATAACAAAGGGGCTTACAATTGAAAGGCATGATTAAATTTGCATATCACTGTTCAAAGTTCAGGGGTGCTTTGGAAGTGACCAGGAAGTCACCTATCCTTTTATTCACAGGCACGGAGAATGGAAGAGGGGCAGAGAAGAGAAAGCAACAGAAGATAATGGTGATGCAAGTAGAAACAGAGACATTCCTTTCTCTTATCAGCCAAGCAACCATATTGCTCAGAGCCCCAGCAAAAATGCATAACTGAATATTAATTGGTAGTGGGCCCCTGTTCATAGAAATAGTTTATCCACATCGACTCTATCAGAATTTGAACACTTCGATGAAAGCTGTCCAAGATGTTATGCATGATCAGTTCTAAAGTGTAGTGATGAGCATTGTATACCATAGTTAAGATTACCTTGCATTAAGTTGATTTTTCTCTACATCCTAGCTATAGCTGTAACATTATATTCTTCACTCACTCATTTCTTTCTCCATAAACGGTATATTTTGTCTATATAGCACACAAGAAACAATCATTTTCACGGTATACTAGTACATGTGACAATAATAAATAAAATAAAATGAAATAAAATCAAAACCAAATAAGGCCAAACAAGTGATTGATAAAGATTAGCCAAGCTTCCTTGCTTCCATGCCCCATGATTCAATCTTTTTCTGTCTTGCTGCCTTCAAAGATATTTGTATATGATTTCCAAAGTCTCTTTGTTCTTGTGCCCAATTTGAAATTGTACCATTGATCTTATACTGCCTTTTGTCATTGTTCCTTCTAAAATGTAAGTATTATAAGGCCTGCATTTATACCTGTTGTTTTGATCTATTATTCCATAACTCATGTTAATGCTCTTCATCCAACTGAAAGCATCAGTTAGGTGAACGATATTTTTATTTGTTTGAAGTGCTTTGCTTCTACTTTCTTTTGGTTGATGCAAAACATTTGAGTGTAATTGAGGTTAATTTGGAGCCACTGTCGTTTACCATTTTACAGCTTTAACTGGATTATATAAATGTTCATTGTGTTGAATCCTTTGTGGTGCTCTTCACACTTCACATGTTAACACCTTTGCACTTGTGACTGGAAGCAGTTTTGATATTCTATTCTTCAGGTCAGTACACTTCACATTAATTCAAATAGTACTTCAGCAGTGAAGTACAAGAGACTAAATAGAGTCCAGATTATTTTACAATGCATTCATATAGTACAGTATAGTAGAAAATAGTACATTAGTACCCTCAGTAGGATTACCAGCTTTAGGGAAAGGTAACTGTACAGTAGTAGCATTGCCAGACTAATAACTAAGACTAATATTCTGAGAAAATGGGTTAAAATCCCACCATAACAGCTGATAGCATTTATGTTCACTTAACAAATTTGGTATGACAGTGGCAAACCCACCCCAGCCCTACTGATTGCCACCTACTGCCACCACACCACCCCACTCATGCCATACAAATCCCCTGTCCCCTCAGCTGATGAATCAGTACTCAAAGAACAAAACAGCACAGGAAACAGGCCCTTCGGCCCCATGTTGAGCCCCTCTTGGAGGAAGCATTGATGGTGGCAAGGGCACACAATGCACATGGGTGAGGAATTTCAATGTCCAACACAAAGATTGGCTAGGTAATAAATACCATTACCACCCAAGCTTGCAAAGTCCTAAAACAAATAGTTGCCAGACTAGGTCTGTGAAAGATGGTAACAGAACTAACTAGAGAGGAAAACAGAACTGATTTTTTTTTCTTCACCAACCACCTTTCTGTTGCAGATACCCCTGTCCAAGACAGCAGTATTAGAAGCGACCATCCGATTGACCTCATGGAGACATGTCCCATCTTCACATTCAGGACACTAACAACTCAAAATTTGGAATTTGTGAGGCACTGTGGGCATCAGCAGTATTGTACTCAACCACAATCTCATGGCTAAACATATTCTCCCACTCTGGCATTTCCATCCAGCCAGGGGATCTACACTGGTTAAATGAAAAGGACAGGAAGACATGCTAGGAGCAGCTCCAGGCATACCTAAAAATGAGATGTGAAGCTGGATGTAAAATGTTGTGGGTTCCTTAAATGACCAATATCAAGGTCTTCCAACAAAGGTAGTTTATTGCTGAGCTCAACAGTTACATGCAACACTTGTTCTCTGCCCGCACTCCTGGGATAGGCTGCGCACTCCTGCCTTTTGTAGTCATGTTATCATATTTTCAGGTGATCACTTGGCCCAAGCTGGTGAAGCTACAAAACAGAAGTTGTGTGTCAAATAACAAAAAGAGCATGCAGTAGACAAAGCTACCCATGAATCAGGCCTGTTACGTCCAGCTGTGAATTGTGCTGTGAATTCAGTAAGATACTTCAATATCTTACTGAAGGAGGAGGCTCCACAAATATCCCTATCTCATTAATGGTGGAGCCCAGCATATCAGTCCAAGAGACGAGGTTGAAGCATTTTCAATCAGAAGTGCCAAGTGAGTGATCCATCTTAGTCCTATTCCGAAGTCTCAAGCATCACAGATGCCATTTTTTATCTTATTCCATTTCCTCCATGTGATGTTTGTGAAATGGCTGAAGACACTGGACACTGCAAAGACTGTGGACCCTGACAACATTCCAGCAACAGTACTGCAAGACTTGTGCTCCAGAATTAGCTGTGTCCTTAGCCAAACTGTTCCAATACATCCACAACACTGTTATCTGTCCAGCAATGTGGAAAATTGCCCAGCCATGTTCTGTCCACAAAAAAAAGGGCAAATCTAACCTAGTCAATTGTGATAGTGGAGATTCAGCTCTAGTCTCTCAGATGAACTTTGCACCATATTCTCCCACATTCGGTCTCTTTTTTGGGAAAGTTGGGATTTTTGCATCAGTACTGGGGAGAGTGGGGGCTAAACACACTGTTGATTGAGCCTGGCTTCAGAGCACTTGGGCACTATTTTACAAGGACACCCAATCTCTCAGTGCATTTGGAGACACCCTCCACTACTCCCCACGGATATCAGAACCATTTTCGTCATTTGCACATACCCCCACCCCAACATGTGTCACCAGCTAAAGGGCTTCAGGGTCTGACCGAAGTGTCCCCCATAAAGATCCCAAAATGCCCCCTCACCTCCCAACTTGATTCCTATCATGCACCCCTGTCATAACTGTCATTATCTTCATCAGGCTCTACCAACTCATTACTGCCCTTGGCATACTGACAGTGCCCAACTGGCACTTCCCACCTATCTGATGGACACTGCCCAGCCATGCCTCCAATCACCTGGGGGTTTCAATGACCTCCAACTGCCCCTCCCAAGCATGAGCATTGAGCCAAGTTTAATGAAAGGACCCCTTCCTGCTCTTAGAATGTCAATTTAATAAAATCGCAATGTCTGCCTGCCCCTTAATGCAGCATGGCAGGTGCAAAATCGCATGAGCAACATAAAATCCTTATTAATAGAAATTTAGTGACCTTAATTAGTCCTTCAAATTTCAACAGATGTAGCTCCAAATCCCATGTGTGCCCACTAACCTCAATATTGCACGTGTGGATGGATACCTGGGTCATTTTGCACAATTTTAATTGCCCTTGAGTTGGACAACAGCTGACTTTTGAATGTAAACTTCAGGCTTCTGTTTGAAATGCATCCCAATTGGTGCTGAAGTTCTTTACAAGTCTTCTGCAAGTTCTTTTGGAGGCTGTCATTCAATGTATTCTTTTTCCTGGCTCTATCAAGAATGGTTGTTGCCTTCCCACCATCCCCAATCCCCAGTCTTGTCCAGCTCCATAGCAAGTGGTGTTGATTGTCTAACACTTGCTCCCATGCGAGCTGTTGCAACAGTTGGACTCAGACTTATGCTCCCCTGATTAGTAGTTACTTTATCAGTACGCAAAGCTGCCTATTGAAGCAAGAGGCAATGTCCTTACAATGTGGATCTGTAATTTACTGACATCTGCACTGTTGCTGAATCACTCAGATAGAGATTTCCATGTTGCTGTTAATGGATTTGTAAGTTCCTCAAACTTCTGCACACTAGAATTCAGTTGCATGTGGCGGGATTTTGTATTGCATGTTCTGCAAAACTTTCAATTCAAATCTTAAAACACCACCAGCTGTCACCTTGTTCTGTTTTCCACCTCAGACAAAAATGACAACTACACAAAGGGAATGAGTAATTCAATTAGATGAGTTCTTTCATTTGAAGAGATAACAATGATATACAACAATATCTGTGAAACTAGTTAAAATTGTTAATTTCTAGGACTGCTCCAGTCTTCGGCCCAGTGATGACATAGCAATACCTATCATATCCTGTCTGGCGAAACACAGTAGTTTTAGGTATATCCCTTTAAATGTATACCACAACAGACTGTGCACAATAGTCTGCCAGGATTGCAGTCTTCCCCATGGTGCAGAGTGTCATCAAATAAGTGGCTTTGTGGGCTCTGCATCTAAATGTAGAAATGTAGAAATGAAGTTACCAAGGCTTCCATGCTCTGAATGTGTCACTGTTGAGAGTCAATCACATTGCTATGGCTCTGGAATCACATGTAAACCAGACCAGGTAAGGACAGCAGATTTTCTTCTCTAAAGCACATTAGCGAATCAGACCGGTGTTTCTGACAAATGCTAATGGTTCCATGGTCATCAGCAGATTCTGAAATTCAGGTATTTTTATTGATATTAATTTCCACCCCTGCCGAGGTGGGATAGGAACCTGTGTCCCAAGAACTTTTGCTGAGTTTCTGGATTCATATCTATCATATTGCCCACAATCAAGGGACTTTTTTTTTAATTGACACTCTGAAATGCTTCCAGATTGTGCTGGATCATTGAAGATTTTACATTCAGTGCTATATACTGAACTTGAGTGAGAACAGTGGGGAAAAAGAACCATTTCTTACAACCAGCACTTTTATTAAAGTTAGCATGATTTTGAATCCAACTTGCCTGGATTACTATTTACATCTGGAGAGAAATTCTTGGCAAACAGTCTGGGTCACCATACCAAAAAACAGTTTTGGTATAGAAAAGGGTAGCAAAGCTGATCCCCTCCAAAAAAAAAGGAATGAGTTATAAAGCAGTGGTTAGCACTGCTGCCTCACAGCTCCAGAGGCCCGTAGTCAATTCCTTGCTTAAGTCACTGTCTGTGTGGAGTTTGCATGTTCTCCTTGTGTGTGTGTGGGTTTCCTCCAGGTGCTCAAGTTTCCTCCTGTAGTCCAATGATATGTGGGTTTGGTGGATAAGCTAAGTTGCCCCTTAGTGTCCCAGAATGTGTAAGCCAGAGGGATTAGTGGGGTAAATATGTGGGTTTACAGGAATAGGATCTAGTGGGATTGTTGTTGGTGCAGACTTGATGGGTTGAATGGTCTCCTTCTGTATTAAGAATGATTCAATAAAGAAACATTCAAAGTCTAGAAAGGGTCACCTTATCAGGGTATATTAAATAATAAAGTACTTGATAAGTTTGTTGATGCAAGTAAGGAAAATATAATAAGAGAACATAAATTAGAAATAAGGAAAAAAATTGTTGAAAATGTAACAGATATTTGGAATAATCCATCAATCATGTGATAAAAATTAATACATTAAGCTGTTCAAAATAAAATTCAATATAATTGTTAAGATGCAAAACCTTCACTGGATTTTATTGGCCTTTTCTCATTCCTCAGTTTTCTTTTTCTTTTCTAGATTTTTATTTTTATTTCATTCCATTCACAAAGCTAATGGACCCAGTGGCCAGGAAATACCCTTAATCCATCTCCTTGCTTGCTCCAAAAACCAATTCAAATTGAAACTAACTCATGGTCCTCCCATGAGAGACATCGAAGATCCAAGCTGACAAGAAAAAGCATGAATCTGATCTCCGGCTTGATTATTTTAAAAATGTTATTCCTTTCTAAAAGTTACAAAGCCAGTGCACAGAGTGGACAAGGAAAGTCCTTTAACGCATCTCCTTTTTTGCTTCAAGAAACAATTTAAATTGAATCCAAATCATGGAACTCACAAGAGAAACAAACAAGATCCAAGCTAACAATAAAAAGCATTGTACTTGATCTTAACCAAAAGGCTGAGAAGCAACCCTTGACTTTTCTAAAATATGAATGATAAATAGATGCCTTTCTTTTACATTATAATTGTTTCATAGAATTTCTACAGTGCAGAAGGAGGCTATTTGGCCCATCAAACCTGCACCGACAACAATCCTACCCAGGCCCTATCCCCGTAACCCAACATATTTACCCTGCTAGTCCTCCTGACACTAAGGGGCAATTTAGCATGTTCAATTAACCTAACTTGCACACTAATGGTCAACTTAGCATGACCTATCAACATAACCTGCACATCTTTGGAGCATGGGAGGAAACTGGAGTACCTGGAGGAAACCTAACAGACATGGGGAGAATGTACAGACTCCACATAGCCAACGACTCAAGCCGAGAGTTGAACCTGGATCCTTGGGGCTGTGAGGGACCTTTGCTAACCACTGTGCCACTGTGTGCCATTTCCATTTCACTCCAGATGAAAGCAATTGTTTTCAACTCCAGCACTGTGTCAACCTCCAACAAAAATTTCACTTGGAATATGGTAGGACAAGAATGTTTGGCCTCCCAGTTGTGTGTTTGCTGCCAGTGGATGGTGGCATGCTGTTTGCTAGTAGTGGGATTCTCTGGTCCCAACAGTGGGAATTCCCATTGACGTCTGCCCACACTAGTGGGAAACTTGCAGGTGGGGGTGCACTGCCAGCAAGACCAGAGAATCCCACCAGCATGAACAGCTGAGAATTCTGACCAAGACGTAATTAGAAGAAATTTGGTCAAGAGAGGCAAGTATGGTCAGTAACAAAAAATGGGGTTAAAAACAAATTTGTTCAGTGAGGTTATCTGCACTTTATGACTGGGTTTACATTTAACTCCCATATCCCCTTATATTAAATGCTTACTGGATTGTGCTATTTGAGAAATAGTGCAATCCAGTCAAATAGCAAGATAAGGATTAACAGAGTTCCACAACTAAGCATTGAGATTGTTATATGTGGTTTGCATTCTGGTGTGTGCGTGCAAAGACACATTATTGCTGATTTGGAGTTACCATCAGTTTAGCAAATAAAATCTAAATGAAGGTAGTATCGCTGCCAATTTCATGCATGTACTAATCTTAGAGTGGAAAGCAATCTGTATTTTTGTTAATAATCCCCACTGATAATCATTAAAGGCAAGCTGTTCTACTCAACAGCACTGTCAGGCAGATGTGCTTTGAGTCTGCACTGATTAAAACAGGAGCAGAAATTTAGCTTAAAAGTTGAGAAAACAGATGTACACATTTTATTACTTTGCCTGCTGCACCAGTGTTCAGCAAATAGCTAAACTTATCAAGTAGCAAAATCATTGTTTCTGTCCCAAATCTGTGCTGAGTAAACCGATCTCGATTACAACACAGAAATGATAGTCTCCAAACTGTCAGGGAAAACAAGTCAAAGTTCGCACTTCTGATAGCTGCCTAGCAAATCCAATCACAATCAGTCACATAAAACTGACTGGCAGGAGAAAAACCACTGACCCATCAAGCCAGCTCCATAGTCATGCTGGCTGGGACATGGTGATTGCGTACTTCATCTCTGTTCTAGTATTTCTCCTGCCCTTGCAGCTTCATAACCTTCTGATTGAAGCAAAAATATTCTTTGGGTGTGGACACCTTGGGATGAGCTGGGAGCTTGATCATTGAATGGCTTTGATGGACCTAAGGGTACACATATCCTATCAACAGCCATTGGCTGAAGCTCATGCATCTGCACTGGCAGGACTTTAAATGAAGGGGAAGAGATGGAGGGGTGGTTGGCAGATTGAGGGGTGCATGAAGGAATGGAATTCCCCCTTTGTTCCCCTCTGCCTCGATTTCACAATGTTACACTGGGATAGGCAAAGCCTCGTTTCCCATCCTTGCCCAAACTGATGCTCTTAAGTGGTCAATTACTGACCACTTATGGCTTGTTTCCCTCCCAGTCTCAATTTTTAGGCTGGTGGGAGGACTTACTTGGCATGGGTGAACTCTGAGACGGCTTAGATATTGGATGGAAAGGGTGACAGGTCATCCATACCAGAAGCCTCTTTTGATTTTGGGCATTTCCCCACTGCCCCCCTGCTGCCCCAACTTAGCTGCTGGGCCTGCACCCCTCTACCAAGCCATTCCTCCAGCACCCTTATCAAAAACAATGTACACCTTAATTTTCCTTACCCTCTCCATCCAGGTGTCACGAGTCGACTCAGGCACCTTCTTGAAATTCCTTTTTTGTTTAACTGTAGCTCTTGCTTTTACAGGGACTGGAGAACCGCTGAAAAATCAGATGGGCAAGCAGCTTTCTAAGGTGGGACTTGCTCCCGAGTGAAACGCGGAAGTTTTGCCTATTTCCTAATTGACGTTCACTCAAAGCATATGGTGTCTGCAAAGCAGATGGCGGAGATGACTCTTTGGATGGTGGGATGAGAAATATACGCATCTGAAAAATTCAGACCACTGTCAAGCTCACACATGAACACTGAAAACCTGACTGAGATACTGGAAGCCAAATAACATCCAAGTTACTGTACTCAACAAAGAGTCAGTGAGGATAAGGAAAGCAGTAAGCCATATATTTCAGTTGTAGGACATCACTTCGAGAGTTCCTCAGGGCAGTATCCCAGATCCAACCATCTTCAACTGCACCATTTAGTGACTCTCCTTCTATCATAAGGTCAGAAGTGGAGATATTTGCTGACGATTGCACCATGTTCAACATTCCTCAGATACTGTAGCAGTTCATGTCCTAGTGTAGCAGGACCTGGGCAATATCCAGCACTGGGCTAACAAGCGGTAAACAACATTTTACACCACATAAATGCCATCTAGAAGGACAAAGGCCACAGTCACTTGGGGACACCACCATCTGGAAGTCCCCTTCCAAACCACACATCACCCTGACTCACCGTTCCTTCACTGTTGTTGGGTCAAAACCTTAGCATTCCCTTCCTCACAGCACTGTGTGCGTACTTACTTCTCAAGGACTGCAATGGTTCAAGAAGATAGTTCACCATCACCATCTCCAGGGCAACTAGGAAAGGGCAATAAATGCTGGCCTGGCCAACAATGCCCACATCCCTTGAATTAATTAATAACATTATATTAGTTCATTTAAAACTTATATTCCATCTGCAGTTATTGTTAATAATGTAAGAACGTCTCAAAGCTGGGGTATCCGACTTTTGAATAATGGCTATTATTTATTTTCAATGATCAATGGCACTAATAAATGTCATTTTATGAATTCTGGTTGTGTGGTTAGAGATTTCAACTTGAGATATTAATTTATCTTGAGATATTAATAGACATAATAGGGCTGAGGTCATTCACACAGAAATTTAGAAGTGTAAAATGCACTACACAATTAAATGGAATTTAGGAAGAGGTCATACTGACAAATGTTGTGTAACAGACAGATTTGTGATGTTTGTCACATACTTGTAGCATTATTACATTATATGGAAAAATGATTTAAATTGTGGACTTGCCATTTTCACTTATTGCATAGGGAGTTATAACATTTGATGAGTTGCACTACAATGGAGACCACTGCCATCTTTTTACGGTTCTCAAGGCATTTCTTTTGTGCTCAGCATTAAACTGTTCTGACAGACAAGCCCTTGCTCGCTACAAATTGGAGCATCATTTATTGTTCATGTGAACTGGTTTGAAGATCTTTGGCCAGAAGCAGTACAGTAAGAACTTGTAATTTTTTCAAAATGTCCATGGATTCTTCAGTTGTTTTAAGAATGGTTGAAAAGAACAATAAGAATTTGTATCAATTCACATGACCTGACAACCCATGACTATAAAATTTTATCTCATTAAATTATTTAAGAAAGAAAGTTGCTGGAAGATACTGTAATATGCCTGTAAGATATTGCAGCATGACATCATTCGAAGGATGTGTGTCCTGTGATCCAGTTTTCATTTAAACTTTTTGTTTCCTGCAAGGTACACAGACACAGCTCTGCAGATCTGATGTTTTGAAACTTTATATTCATGTATATCTGTTCAATTATGCCTAGAATTGATAAATGAGCCAACAACATACTCACCCAATCCCTACTTGAAAAGAATGGCTGGCAGTAAGCCTTGTGCCCATGCACATGTTTTGCAATCCAAAATAGGATCCTGGATATATGACCAAAACTTCTCAACCATATTAAATAAAGCATCGTGAAATTTAACCTACAGCCCTGCTATGACCAACATGCTATTGACTTATGACCTGACCCTTAACTCCGATGAAAATCTTAAGAACAGTTTTATTCTAACGTTGATAAAGTCCTCATAGCCATCCCAAAGTAAGGAAAAAAAAACATCACTTTGGAGAATCTTAATGCCGGGTTTGTTTACTCCAACGTCTGGAGCACAATCATTAGAAAATTGGAGTGAGAAAAGTCCATGCAAGATGTCCTCTTGCTGATAAGATGTGCTCAGCATCACTTCATTATAACAAACACTATCTTCCACAGAAGAGCAAAACAATATGGAGGCCTCCTAGGTCAACACATTGGTACTTTCCTAGGTTATATCATTGTTCAGGGAAATTATCTAAGTTGATGATATCTATATCACGGGGTCCGTGCAAGGGACTAACGCCTCCTGGGCAGATCACTGGCAATAAATATCCACCGAGCACAAAGATGTTGCAAGACCCAAAGATCCATGAGGACAAAGCTGAATATCTCAGCCCATGAGCAGCCTGACTGAGTGAGGAATTCCAACTGCAGCAGATGAAAGTCTAGAAAACATTCACATGCCTGACTCAATTCCAGAATGGTGGGATTGAATAAAGTCAATTGGGCAAGGCTCCTGTGCCCAGACCATTGGATCTGAGTTTTGTCATGACTAGGACTGATTTGATGAATAGTTTTTTGAGATATGTGATCTCCTAGATTGAAAATAAGCAGCTTTCATTAACTGACAGAACACTCAAGGTCACAGGTCAAGAAGACACCATTCCTACAGCTCAAAGCTGATGCCCAAAGAAAAATCGGGAATAGAATGAGTAGGTAGTGGGAAACCATGAAATCTAACAGTAGGCTGACTATCATAACACAGTCTTTTAGAAGCCTATCTTTCAACCGCAGGATGGAGTTACCTTCTTAAGGTTGAAAATGCCAGAGGGGAAATTTTGCATCTGCATTCACTGTGAGCGCAAACTCCCAGAAGGGAGATTAACATGCTGTGGTATTTCATAGATTCATAGAATCCTACAGTGCAGAAAGAGGCCATTTGGCCCATCAAATTTGCAACCATCCAGGCCCTATTCTCATAACTCCATGCATTTACCTTAGCTTGACCACCTGACATTGAGGGGCAATTTGGCATGGCCAATCCACCTAACCCATAAATCTTTGGACTGTAGGAGGAAACTGGAGCATTAGGAAGAAACCCATGCATATAGGGGGAGAATGTACAAATTTCACACAGACAGTGGTCCAAGCCGTGAATTGAAAAATGGGTCCTTGGCACTGTGAGACAGCAGTGCTAAACACTGTGCCACCCTCTTGTCCATAGCAAGGAATTTCCTGACCAATATTTCTTAATATTGAGGAAATTCTCCCAGAGACACAGTATAGTTTTAAATGTTACGGAGTCTGTGATATGGCCTTTGTTGTCAGATAAATCCAAAAAAAAATGTCAAGTACAACACAAGGAAACTTCATTGACCTGTGAAAGCATTTAACTCAATAAATCATCAGGTTCTATGGACTATATTCCAAAGATTTGAATGTCCAAGGAACTTTATCACAATCCTGCAATTGTTCTGTGATGATAGAATTGAAATGTTTTGACTGGGATATTTGAAACAGATGCCTTAAAAATCTGGATTGAGGTCTAGCAAGTCTGTGATTTAGTCCCCATACCATTCACAATCCACCTGTCAGTGCCTATTCGCTTCATCAAAGATCAAATGCCATCTGTTGTCAGTATTAAATACCACCTCGATGGAAAACTTCTTAACCTCTGTCATCTCTGAGCCAAAACTAAACTGACCACCTCAGACACACATGACCCATAATTTGCAGCTCACTGTAGTGTTATTGCCCACTGTACATCAGTTCTGAAGCCAACTTAGTAAGCATTCAGGCAAAACACTTTCAATCCCTTCAATTCTGCAAATGTGAAATTTAGGCGGCTCTTAAATGTTTCCAAAATAAAACTTAATATTCCACAATTGGTCAGCCAAATATTCCACCTCCAATATCTGTTGAAGGAAAGACTCCGGAATTTGTTGAGCACTTGGCAGTAACTACACTCAAAAGGCTACCATTGGTGAGGACATCCAATGCTACATTAGCTAAGCCAGCTCAGCTGCTGCAAAGTATTGAAGCAAGTCAATAAAGTACATTAGAACACTCGAGAAGCTCCATCACCAATGTCTGAGCTGCATCTTCTGAATGCGGTGAGAGGGACTATCAGACAAATGCTAGCATCCTCCACAAACTAACTCTGCAAGCATTCACACAAAGCTCCTGCAAAACCAACTTTGATCAGCTGGACTCTGTGTCTGGATGGGTGAAAAGTATTTCACTGTTTCATCAGCTTGTGAATAACATTCCGTGTTATTCTCAAAGAAAATGCTTCAAAGATACTCTGAAATTCTCCTTGAAACAAAGAAGCATTGACGCTACTGGGAGGAGCTTGACACCAATCATTCAAAATGGTGACAACTAGTTCATCAAACTGTATCATACTTTCTGTCTCAGCATCTTAATGATGAGGCAGAGTTGTAGCAGAGAAGGAAAAGAAGGGAATCCCGCTACCTTGTGAGTGATCCTGCCTCATGTGCCTGAAGATATTCAGGTCAGGATCCCTCTATTGAGCTACACATAAACCCATAGCAAAAACTAATAATCCTGAGTGGTCATCATCCTCGAACTGAGGGACATCCAATAATGTTGATTGACTGCTGCCCATCTCATAGAACAATTACCTGGTCAATGCCATTTTACTGTTTCTTTCTTTGTAAATTCAATCACCAAAGATCTTCCTGCCTCTATTCTGTTGCGTTCAGAGGAACTGTTGGTTTGCTGGAGATATGGCTCCTAGACATTTCTTTGTTCAACTTATTTTTGTTTTAAATGTGGTAGCTTAGTACCCATGCTTCATTCTCTAGGTGCCACTTGAGGTCCAAAATGGCAGCCATGTGCTTCTGTTATTGGCTACATTGCATGTATCTTGGTGATGACACCAGTTCAAACACAGGGAGCGTACACCAGATGTATGTTGAGTGGACAGATTGTAATGTCAAAAGATTTTGATAATACTATTAATGTTTCGGGTTCTATGTAGCTTTGAAGAAACATTTGTGGATTTTAGCTTGACCACTTTTTTTTAAAATCAGCTCGGTTTGAATTTTATAAGTGGGACAATTAACAGTTAAGGCAGCTGTTTGTGAGGAACAGGTTGACGACTTAATTAATCCAGAGGTACCAGAAAATCTCGGTTCAAGGAATTGCATTTGTTTTTAATTACACCATAATTGAGAGCTTCTTTGTCAGCTTTCAAGGAATAAACAAAAGGTTTGAGCTCAGCAGTTTGAACTTAGTATAGCATCTTAGCCAGGAATTAATGACCTGCCACAATATGTCTCCTCCCGGTGGATGTGGTAAACTATTTAAATTGCCGCTTTCTTCTCGGGATCATAATATCCTGCCAAATGGGAGGGAATGTAAGATCTTGACCCCAAATCCATAATGTAAACCATGCATTGTATCTTTTATTAACTTTTAGCTGGAATTCTCCGACTATTCATGCAAGCAGAATCTTCCGGTCTCACCAACAGCACACCCTCAGTTTGGGTTTCCCAACGGTGTGAGGTGGATTCCCATTGACAGTGAGGGGAGCAGGAGATCCAGGTTAATGGAGCACCACCTCTTGTTGCGAGAAACATGTCCAGAGAACCACCCCCACACCTCCAATATATTAATTAACCATCTCTGTCAGACAGAACATTTGTATTAGATACAGGCAACTCTTTACCGACACTATGTAGGAAGTGTGATCAACATTTGTTCCTTAATGGCTTTGGTATCCATGGAAATGAGTTAAAATATGTTGATGTGAATGTTTATGATGTGTGTATCATTAATAAGAAGGTGTAACTGATCAGTATCTACAAGGATATGTCATTTGTTAATAAAACGTGTACCTGTGGGGGGCCGTGACAAAAGGATGTCTCCAGTCTGTATGATGTTCATTTCAGAGGTGAGGCGACACCAGATAACCCTCACTCTAAACCAACGAGAGACTAGAATTTGAATTATTCCAAAATAAGAGATGAAAAGTAGGGATAGAAGTTGGCACAATTTTGCCATGGTTTCTATAATTATGTTCTTCGGAGACATAGATCATCCTAATATCACTTCAGAGAGAGAAGGAGGATGTTGCCTATTTTGGAAACACTTAAGGAGCCTGGGGTCTTTAGGGATAAGAACCTTCCATGTTGTTTACACTAATTTTTTGTTAAATATATACAAAATCCTGCTTACTAAATGCTTTTTGATTCATAAATACCAATTCTTCATACTTTGTTACGTTAGGCACAAGTGATGACCACATTATTAGAAATTAAGAATTTCGAGCTTATGTATTTTAAGCAAAAATGTTTTGTACTTTAAAAACCCCAAATCGTACAAGTATGTAATAGTGATTTGACACTAACAATGTCATTTCTGAATGTGAAATCCCAGCTAAAGCCCTTCTTAATCTTGTGATCCACTACAGGAAAGACCATGCACCAACACTGTTTAAAAAACTCCTAAAGTAATAAAGTAATAACTACTTTATTATTCCTAAAGTAATAAAATCACTTATTTTTAGTTTAATTGCTCGTTGACTCACCACAGCTGAAGAATTTAGTGGTTTGTGCTCTATTTTAAAGTTGGTGAAATCTTTCAGGTGTGATGTTAATATGATGAAACCTTCATTCTGACTTCAAGTATTCTGCTCAAACCACTTGCTTCCAGTCACAGGCACAGTAGTTGTTATCACCAATGACCTACAGCATGGTGAGGAGAATGAGCCAAGTTAACAGAGGACAATAAGCTGTCTGAAGAATGTGATGTGAGATGCTCTGCAGAAGGGCATACCCACTCAGAGCCACAGGATGTAAATCTCCTATCTCAGCCTCAGAGAGAAACAGTGCAGTATACCTCACTTCATCCAGAAAATGCTGACTGAAATCTGCCACTTCTCACATTCAGAAATGAAGTCTCAGAGGACAGCAAGAATGGCATTGCCAGTGGCTTCAGTCAACCCTGGACACCTTCCTGGCTGGAGAAGAAGATATTTGCAACACCTCCCAATTATTTTTTTATGTATATTCTTTCATGGGAAGTGGGTGTCACTGACTAGAGCAGCATTTGTTGCTTATGTCTCATTGCCTTTAAGAAGGTAATATTGAACTGCCTTCATGAACAGTAACAGTCCATGGGATATTGGTGTTAGGGAAGGAGTTCCAGGACTTTGACCCACTGTTAGTGAAGGGATCATAATAAAGTCCAAGTCAGGATAAACTATGGCTTGAAGGGAAACTTGCAGGTGGTGAGTTATTCCCATACATCTGTTGCCTTTGTCCTTCTAGTTAGTAGAGGTCATGATTTAGGACAGTATAGTCAAGGAAGACTTGGTAAGTTGCTGAGTGCATCTTGTATCTAATACATACTGTCACTACAATGCATCAATGCTGGAGAGAGGGAATCTTCATGATGGTGGATGTGTTGTGGAGCAATTGGACTGTTTTGTCCTGGATTGGTTGAGCTTCTCTAATGTTGTTGGAACTGTACTCATCCAGGCAAATGGATATTACATTAGGCTCCTGACTTGTATATTGTAAACGATGGAGGATTGATATGCCAGGGTGAGTTACTCACTCCAGAATTCCCAGCCACTGACCAATTCCTGTGATCACAGTATTTACATGGCTGGTCTCAGTTAAGTTTCTGGTCAACGATCACCCCCAGGATGTTGGTATTAAGTATTGCTACTGATAGCAATGCAGTTCCATGTCAGGGGAGATGATTAGATTCTCTCCCATTGGAAATGGTCATTTCTTGGCACTTGTTACAAATGTTACCTAGCATTTATCAGCTCAAGACTGAGTATTGTCCAGATCTTTATATGGATATGAATTGCTTCAATAACTGAGAGATCGAAATAGTGCTGAACATTTGCATTCATTCGTGAACCTTCCAATTTCTCATTACATAATGGAAGGAAGTTCACAGATGATGCAGCTGATAATGGTTGGACTTATCCTGCTAAACTTCTGCAGCCATATTCAGGCATTTGTTAAACAGAGCAACAGTGAGGATGTTATGACTACACAAGTGCTGTTTAATAGTATTGTCAGTGACACTGTCCATCAGTTTGCTGATGAAAAGAGTTGACTGATGTATGATAATTGGCCAGGTTGGATTTGTCTGCTGTTTATGGACTAGACCTACATGGGAAAGTTTCCACTTTGTCAGGCTGATGCCAGATTATAGATGCACTGGAACAGCTTGGCTAAAGAAAATGGCCTGTTCTGGACCAGGTTTTTTAGCAAGAAATTGCTGGAATGTTGAGGATCCATAGATATTTCAGTATCCAGTGCCTTCAGCCATTTCTTACTATCATGTGGAGTGAATCGAATTAGTTGAGGATTGACATCTGTGATGTTGGAGACTTCAGGATGAGACTGAAATGGCTCATTCATTTGGTCCCTCTGGCTGAAGATTGTTGGAAATGCTTCAATCTTGTCTTTTGCCCTGATGTGCTGGGCTCCCCAACACTGGGGGCAAGGGGATATTTATGGACCGTCATTCTCCTGTTCGTTCTTTAATTGTCCATCATCATTCTCAACTGGATGTGGCAGGACTGCATGGCTTAGACCTGAACCTTAGATGTGGGTTTGCTTAGCTCTCTTATCTGCTGCTTCCACTATTTGGCATGTTAGTAATCCTGTCTTGTATCAGGTTGGCACCTCATTTTTAAATGATGCTTGGTACTGCTCCTGGTATACTTTCCTTCACTCTTTATTGAACTAGGGTTGATCCCTTGGTTTGGTAGTAATGACAGACCGTGAGGTATGCCAGGCCATTAAGTTACATCGTTATTGAATACAGTTCAGTTGCTGACCTGCCTTGTTGCTTAAGGGAGGTAACCTAGGCAAAGTTTGCAAAATGAGCTCAATACATTTCACTTTCTTCTGCCAGAGAGAAACAGATGGAGCAATGGCTTTGCCAGGATCAGAACTTCCCCATGGTGCAGCAGCTATTTATAGCACAGACATTGATTTGTAAGTGTAATAGAAAAGCTTTGAAATATACCACAAACAGAAACAATTTTTTCCCCTCAATGTCCAACTGGCGTGTAACCATTCTTGATGCATCAGGCAGCTCAGTGCTCTTGTAACAATTATGTTGCCTTTATTCTGAGATATTCTGATGTATAAACTACATTTGAGCCGCCATAAAAAAAACAGAGGAGGAGGAGAATGTAGGATTGTGACTCCAGACTAGAACCCATGCACACACGATGCATACTTAATTTCTCTCTGCCACTTAGGTCGAAGTGGAATGTGAGGAAGACGAGTAGGTACGAGCATTCTATCTTCTCTAATGATTTCTGTATCTTCCCTGACTACGTTGCTAATGGACACTCAAACATTGGCAAGCATCATCATCTTCATGCATACCACCCACTTGCCTCCAGTTGTGTGCCATCTTGTCCTGAAATGGGAGGAAAACAGTGCTAGTGAGTGTTCCATATTCTGTTTGAGTGATGTTGTTGCTATGGTTAAATAGATGTAATTGTGGTGTATGGATATAAAATTTGCAGCAGTGCAACATGTCTGGTGGTGGGGAGAGGCATATGAATGTTAGATTTGAGTCTTGATTGATAGCCATTATTGATGAGTGACTGATGGGGACGTGGTGCATCGATTAGTGTATATAACCAGTGGGCAGCTGTTGAGGTATGCATTTACTGACCTTGACTACTCATGTGAGATGATTGAATTTCTTGCCATACTGCATCAGATCCTCTGGCCTCAAATCTTGGCATTGGCCAACTTATTAACTTCCCTTTGCCATCTAAGAGTTTGCTTGGAGGGTCTCCTGACTCCCTGTGGATAGCTGAAATCTCTCCTCATCTGTACCTCCTCCAACAACGCCTCTGGCTAATCTTTGGAAAATCCTGCAGCAGCTGGAGCCTACATTGTGCCATCTTTTAGTACTTTTCTTCTATTCCCATGCTGTTATGCAGCCAGTGCCAGCACTTGCTGAAGCCAAAATGCAGCTGCCCTTTTAGTGAGTGATTTAACTGGTGCAAACCAGTTTTGAGTGGTGATATTGTCCCATAATCAGGTGTGCCATTCAATAATATGTTTAACACTGGATGTGCTCAGCAGTCATTTAACTAAAGTCAACGGCGGCACGATAGCACAGTGGTTAGCACTGCTGCTTCACAGCTCCAAGGACCTGAGTTTGATTCCTGGCTCAGGTCACTGTCTGTGAGGATTCTCCTCGTGTCTGCGTGGGTTTCCCCCGGGTGCTCCAGTTTCTTCCCACAGTCCAAAGATATGCAGATTAGTTTGATAGGCCAAGGTAAAAAATTGCCCTTAGTTGCCTGAAATGCATAGGTTAGAGAGATTAGTGGGTAAATATGTAGGGATATGGGGGTAAGGCTTAGGTGGGATTGTGGTTGGTGCAAATTCAATGGGCCAAATGGCCTCTTCCTGTACTATGGGTGTTCTCTAATTTCAATATAAAGTTTACCTGATGAAAGAGCAATGTTCTGAAAGTTCATGGTTCCAAATAAACTTACTGAACTTCAACCTGATGTTATGAGACTTCTTACTGTGCCCACCCTAGTCCAGTGTTGGCATCTCCCCAAAATGAAGTTCACAGCAGAAGGAAAAAGGTCACGTTAATGGGAGAAGACCGTGGATAGGATCCGGAGAACATGTGAACATTTCAAATTCCCTATCTTTTGCAGTAACAGCCACATCTCATCCAGGTAGGACCTTCCGGGTATGCTCGCCTGAAAACCAGGATAACAGGCCTTTGCATTGTCTGCCTCTCCCGCGCCATCCCCTTCCACTCGCTATGATTTCATTGGCATGTAGGATGGGAAATTCCGCAAAGAGATCTTCTTAGAATCTGGCCAGCATGGATCTCACAATTTATTTGGAAGTTGCCAATTTGGGAATGAGTATTTAGTATTGCTTTCAGTGCATGATAGAGTGGAAGGATTATCATAGCAGTATGTATATTTATAATCCACTTTCGGCCAGAAAGACATCCCAGAGCAATATAAAGGGTGAAGACCAATGAGAGCTAAACAGAGGAATGTGGGCAACTGTTGTGGAATGGGGAAAGGTTTGGGATCAAGGAGAAGAGTGTTTTAAAGACTTTTGAAAGCAAGGAGGAATATGTTCTGTGAAGAAATTACGAGGACAGGGTTATGTTGGTTTTGAATGGCCATTGATAGAGGAATGAAACAAACAGTAAATTGAGAACATATAGCAGTGGAGAGTACATGTAATGAGCAGAAAAAACACAGATGGAGACAAAATTGAGGGATTTTAAAGATGATATAAATTCACTGTTGAGTGGAAAGTCTATGGTGTAAGCAAAAGATAGAGAAGATAAGAATATGGGCCAGGATTATATGCTACCCACATTTGCCCTACTCCAAGCACTGACATGACCAGGTTTATTGGCTACTTAGGGTCATTTCTGCCCAGCTTCAATGTTTAGGTTGATTGACTTGTGAGGAGAAGCCTTGAAACCAATGGAGTTGGTTTTCAGTTGGGAAGGTTTTGGGGGCAGAGGGTGGTGGTGGTAGAGGGGGTGAGGTGTTGTTGTCCAGGAGTGGATGTGGGGAGATAGTCCCCTTCCGTAATCAACACTGCTCCATTAAGATCAGGTGGCTGCTTGATCTCCCTCCCTCGCAATCCTTACCATCAGACTCTTTTCATGCTGTTGCATTGTATGATATTTCTTTATCTTCCCTATCACATAATCTCAGGCACCTTCATGCAATTCCTCTTCAATCCACTCTCGTTGCTTTGGGGACTGTAGTATTCCCAGTCAGTCAAAATGGCTGACAGTTCCATGAGGCAAGACTTCCTACTGAGCGAGGGCTCATGCTCATTTGAGAATGAAATGGCCGAAAAGTGCCAAACATTGATGGGGATTTTTTTTTTGAATCATTCATGGGACATCGACGTCACTGGTTAACCAGCATCTGTTGCCCATCCCCATTGCCCTTGTAAAGGTGGTGGTGAGCTGCCTTCCTGAATGGCTGCAGTCCATGTGTGTGGGTGACCCACAATGTCTTTAGAGAGGGAATTTCAGGATTTTGACCCAGCAACTGCGAAGGAACGGCAATATATTTCCAATATATAAATCATTTCAATGATTGCTGCATGCAGCCAGCTGCAATTGCACTCTTTACTGGCTGCACATACCAGCAGCGACCCAAAACTGTAACTCTCTTGCATCTGTTAATGCCAGCAAGGGCACAAACCAGATTAGTATATTTATATGTTCATTTAAGCATGCATTTCCGAATTTGAGAAAGATTCACCTAGCTCCTGGCATTCACCAACCTGCAATGGGAAGTCAGTGGGAATTAAGACTGGTCTCCTAACAGGCACAGTAATGTTGTGGAAGTAGGGCAATGTCTGTGGGGGGGCCAGGACCTGGCATTATCTGGCCCGGGAGAGATGTGGCAGGAGAGCAGCATTCTACCATTTTCTTTTTTTGCGCATGCACAGTTGCAGGTGTGATCAGAGCTGCAAGGTTTAAACCCCACCCACAGGCTTCTGCAGCACGATTCGAACTCGCTGATATTTTTTCAGGCAAAATGCAGAGCGGATCTAAAAGTCTGAAACAATCCCAATTTCAAGTCTGCTCAGCACTTAGAATCAAAGTAGTAAAATAGGGCCTTTTGTGTTTGACTGGGTTCAGCTCGATACTTAGCATCTAAGAGAAAAGCCTTGCTTCAAGGCCTCAACTGAACTAATGCTTGGTCTCAGTTTGAGTAAATTCCATTTAGCACTTCAAAGAGTACTGCATGCAATTCCCAGGCAGGCAACCTGAAAACTCTCAGAGACATCTGCTCTCTCCACTCCCACTTCTTAATACTGGAAATTACTGGTCGTTTCCCTGCAAGACGGATGCCTGGCAGAACCAGGTAATGCATCATGTTCTCATATTTTGCTCCCCGGCTAAAGATTGTACTGGAGAACTTTCGGAGGAAAAGTTGGCGAATATTTATTTTTCTTGCTTTCAGCAACAAAATATCGTGTAATAGTCTATTAATATGTAAATCTGTAATACATAGAATTATGGAAGGGAGCTGTTGCTCAAAATTCACAGATGTGACAGCACATTGTGTGCTATCTTTAAGCAAATATATGAAGACATTATTGCATATGCAAGACTATTCTACAAGCCAGTGCATAATAATGACATCTTAGAGTACAAATACCACTGGAAATTTTTAATTCATTATGTCTTTGAACTAATGATAGCCTCCTAAATTTCAAGATTATTAAATTTATAAAGTTAGAATCAAAGATAATTATTACCTGTAAATGTGAGAATTAAACACAGCTTTGCAAGACAAAGCATTCAAACGTTCCTGTTCGATTAGCAACTCAATCCTTAATTTACAAGTTGTATTATTTCTGAGCTGCAGACAACACATCCTGCCTCATACTTTAATATTTGAAATGTTAATTAATATTTACTACACAGTTGGCAGTATTGAAATTGGTTTCGGCAGAGCTAATGTCAGGCTTGCTGAATGTGTGGGCTTGAAATATCATACAATGCAATTTCAAACTTGGAATTAGTCAGAAATGGATCAGTTTCATTTTGTGCTTATTGCAAGTCTGAAGCCCTACAATGAGGAACAGCAATTAAAGATAGTACAGCTCATGGATCTTTTAATATATATTTATTAGCTTAGTCAGCAGCTATCACCCTTTATCTGTATCTAATGTATTCCGCGGTCCCTCTCCAGTAATGTTTCACCATTCAGTGTTATACAGCAGAGGAACAAAATAATAGTTGATATAGAATGCCTGAGCATATTAATATTAATACATGTATTCAAAAGTGAGAAGGGCAGCCACTAGTTAAGCATTTTTATTCTGTAGTATTTGTGTTAAAATGTCAATTCTAGTTTGTTATGCTCTCAGTACTGTCATAAAATCATAGCCAGGTGGTATCAGACTCATGAAACGTTGACGTTTTTATTCATACAATAAAGATTAATACAATATAGGCACATGAGATGGATCATAAACTGTAAGTATCTATCCTGCAGATTCAACAGTCTCCACAGAAAACTATCCTAAGACTGGTTAACAATATAAAGCCTGGATTAGTGACTTTGGCAATTACTTTATCACTCATGTCACATCTTTAAATTGCTATCTTTTTGCTGGAATCCAGCTCAGAGTTAAAAAGACTGAGGCCTGAATTTTCACCAAATCGGAATGACTTGGGAACCCTTTTAAGAAGGCAGTAGAGTCCCAATTCTGAAATACTTGACCCTGGTTCTGGACTATCTGATTTTTGGAAGTGCTTTTAAACTCAAAGGCCCATATCAAATGCTCCTGACGTGGCTGGCTCCAATATACAGGTAGATATGTTTTACTCTTCCACAGTTATCATGGAGTCAAACCAGGTCACACAGATCTGCAGGAGGAGGTATTTTCAAAGATAAGTTCACAAGGTCTTCCTGTTGCCCCCTATGTCAAGCTATGTTCTCATCCAATCTTAAAAGTTCCTCATGCCCACCATGCCAAGCTGTGGTAGTTCATAGAATCATAGAATCATACAATGTAGAAGAGGCCCTTTGGTCTATCAAGTCTCACCGACATTCAAGAAACACCTGAACTCCCAACTAATCCCATCTACCAGCACTTGGCTCATAGCCAAGTGCTCATTTAAGCACTTTTTAAAAGATGTGAGGCAACCCACTTCTACTACCCTTCCAAACAACACATTCCAGAACATCATTGACCTCTGGGGTAAATATGTTTTTCTTCACATCCCTCTGAACCTCGTACCCCCCACTTTGAACATATGTCCCTTTATGATTGACCCTTCATTGAAAGAGAACAGCTGCTCCTTATCCACCCTGCCCATGTCCCTCATAATCTTGTACAGCTTGATCAAGTCACTTCTTATCTCCTCTGTTCCAACAAAAACAACCCAAGTCTACCGAACCACTCTTCGTAATGTAAATATTCCATTCCAGGCAACAACCTGATGAATCCCCTCTGCATCCCCTCCAGTGCAGTCACATCCTTCCTATAATGTGGCAATCAGAACTGCACACAGTATTCTAGCTGAGGTCACCAAGGTTCTATACAATTCCAACATGAATTCCCTGTTTTTTTAATCTATGCCTCAATTGTTAAAGGCAAGTGTCCCATATGTTTTTTTCACCACCCTACTAACATGCCTTTCTGCCTTCAGAGATCTGTGAACAAACACCTCAAAGTCTCCTTTTTTTCCACACAGCTTCCTTATGGCCTGCTATTCATTGAGTACTTTCATGCTCATTGTTTCACTCTGCAATGTATAGAACAAATGAATCCAAAAGAAACAACAAGTAAGAAGAAAACTATAAAAGAATTTCATTCATAATTTTCTGTGATGTGAAACATAACTTCATCTCAAAGACAATAAAATTGTCATTCGTCTATGCCATTTAACAAAAACCACAAACCCTTGAAACCATACAATCTTGTGTAAAAAAAACAAACATTGTAGAATTGAAGCAAAGATCAGAGAGCCTGACTATCAATCAAACAATATTTCCACTGGAGTGCAGATGTTTCAACCAGTCCAATGGATGTCTGGGCTCTCAACCAGGACTCATTATGAGATGGGCTGTTAATTAGCTGCAGCTTGAAGAATTGCACAAAGGCAGATCTCAGTAAACGTTTAGGTTGGCACCTGCGTACAGCCTTAATGTTCAGAAGTATTTGAAGCAGGGACAGCCATTTGAAGCAAATGTTACTGTAATAGATATCATGGGGTGGCATTTCTAATCGATAACTGCATGCTCACACAAAACAAACTGTTTGTCTATTAAATAACTACTTTACCATTTTGGTGCATTTATTTTTTGTTAACTTGTTTTGTTTGTTTTTGCTTTTGCACTGGTTTATCCAGGTGAAATCAGCCATTTTAATTCAAGGATAAGTTACACCCAACATGACTTAAATTTCCGTGATCTTTCGTGCTTGTTTAACATTATTTTTCACAAAATCAGCCCCATGCACAAAATTGATATGTTCCGAGATTAAAATCAGGAGGATGCTAATTATTTGCCCATTGAACAATTCAAGAAGGATCTTCAGATTGAGCTTAGTTACTTAGGTGCAGACATTGTTCGGCACATAGTAAATTAAACATCATTCTTAAAGAAGAAAAGGTGACTGACTATTGCACCCAAAAGAAACTGGTTGGTAGACCAATAAAGTTATTTTAGTTATTTTCAGTGATTCATAGGTCATTTGCAATGCTTTTAAAGCAGGGAAAACACAAGACAAGGTGCTCATTTAAAATGCTTACTTTTTATGTTAAACTCAATTTCTGTTGTATTAATAAAACATTAGCAGATTTCTGACACCAAGTTTTTCAATTAGTATCTTTTAATACAAAAAAAAAGTTACATTGCATCTGCCCATTTGCATTGGTTCAAGGAATATTTAACATTTGTGATTATGTGAATGAATTTTAGTGGGCTTTTAAACTATAGTATCATAGAAAAGAATCATAGAATCCCTACAGGGATTCAGCCCATTGAGCTTTCACCGACAACAATCCCACCCAGTGCCTATCTCTGTAACCACATATATTTACCCTGCTAATCTCCCTGACAGTAAGGAGTAATTGAGCATGAGCAATCGACCTAATCTGCACATCTTTGGAACATGGGAGGAAGCTGAAGCACCTGGAGGAAGCCTATACAGACACCAGACACAAAGGGCAGAATTGGGGCGAAGTGGGGTTAACGTGCAAACTCCACACTTACCCAAGGCTGGAATTGAACACGGGCCTGTGGCACACTGAGGCAGCAATGCTGATCACAGTGCTGTCTTAATCTAACCTTTTCCAATTCAGGAAACGTTTGTATCCGATTTTCATTTATACCCAAATCAGAAACTCTAACCTCTGAGATAAAACATGAGGATTGAATTTGAAATGTGTACTATTCATAACAACTGTGAGTCTGTCTGTCCCATACTTCTGGTGGTACAGAACTTGAATATTGTTGAAAAAAGAGACATGTCATTGAAACTTTTTGTTTTGTACTCATCTGATCAGATGCTAGAACGCCAAGTTTAAAAAGAAGCAACAATTTGTATCAGATAAGAATAGGATGCTGATTGCTTGGCAAGTCAACTCTGAATGGTCCAGATATTGCCATGGTGAATGCACTAGCAAATGATTATCCGCCACTTTTAATTCAAAAAAGGCTAAATTCCTGGTCATATTTCTTTTGCTTACAAACGCCAGGCTCCTGCATATGAATACATGTAGCTTCTAGAAAGCCACAGCAAGCCCAACTGATAAATATAAATTAGTTGTTAGTGTATTTTTTATTACACTTGGGATTATTCAGCAAATGCTGCCAATTGCTGAATCACACCTAAAGTTGGACATTACGTTCTGAGTTTTGCAAGCATGGGCTGGTTTGAGTATGAGAAGTGCTTTGATGTGATTCACCAGTTGTCAGGACATGCAATCTAACATCACATCAGCATGTAAATTTAAATACCACCTTACTGACCTGAGTCATGGACAGAACATTCTTGTGGTGGGAGAGCACAAGATGGAAAATACCATTTGTGTTGTGACTGTATAGTAGTAGAGTGAAATGGCTAACTTCACATATTGCCTAAATATCTCAGATACCTTACCCTTTAGTGGTAATTTGAGGTAGACTGGGCAGTTTAAATATGTTAAAGTATATGCACAATAAATAGTAAGCAATAATCTGATTGCGGTAGCTATTATCCCACAGGTTGACTTTGATTCCACATAAATCCATTGAGACAGCATGGTGGCACAGTGGTTAGCAGAGCTGCCTCACAGTGCCAGGGACCCAGGTTCAATTCCAGCATTGGATGAGTCTCTGTGTGAAGATTGCATTTAAACACAGATTTTCTCCCTGTGTTTATGTAGGTTTTCTCTGGATGCTTTGGTTTCCTCCCACAACCCAAAGATGCGCAGGTTAGGTGGATTGCCATGTTGAATCATCCTTTAATGTTTGAAAATTTGTTGGTTAGGGGAATTTGCAAGATGGATGCATCGGGTTAAGGGGATAGGTTGGGGCTGAGCCTACTCTGTCGGAGAGTTGGTGCAGACACGACAGCGAAAATAGCCTCCTTCTGCCCTGTAGGGATTCTATAGTTGAATGATTAGATATTTATTAGTACAATTTCAATTCATTTTTCTCTTGTACACATTGTTAGAATTTTCGGCAGAGGACAATTTACGTGCTCTTGTGCAACTTTGTATTTTTCAATATTATTAACAAAACAAAATGTATTTTTCTTTTGATTCAGCCTGCACATTTTGGTAAATGTTTTATGCTTTACCATGCATTGTACAAGAAGTAAACAATCTCAAACAAGTATCCTTGGAGTTCATTTATCTTTCAGCTTGAAGACTGACAGGCTTACTCCAATTCTTGTGCTCCTCCTTTCATGTCTAAATTATTTACAGTTGCCAAGGAAGGGAAAGTTTAAGCATCGCTCTCACTGTGCACTGCCATTCAACATCAGTGGAGCAGAACACATCTGACAAAGAAAAGAAAGCTGAGAGGGAGAAAGCGATCTTACAAGTATGTCCAAAAAAAAACCTGAGATCAGCCAAAGATGAAAAGACGAACCAGCTCCTGATGTCCGAAATCTTGAGCTCCCTCCCTATTTTTAAGGCCTTAGAACAAAAAGAAATAAAATGTTGGCCCAAGAGTACAGAATACAAAGAATAAAAATACAATTATAAACATAAGCTATAAAATGCATAGAGAGTTCACTGAAAAGGCAGCCCTAAAATAGGAATTAGTTCAGCAAATTGCCTTCCTTCATTCTCCTGCAATGATAGGCAGCATGCAAACAGAGTGAGTAATGCTCTTGGCTCAAAGAATATTGAACAATAACCACTCAGGCAGGTACAGAACTGCAGCAATAATCTGTGTGCTTGACCATGAATGAGTGAACACCTTTAGGAAGGAAGTGGGGTGGAACAAGTTGGTGATGATCAATACTATTACAGGAATTGGATGAAGATAGAGGAAAACTTAACATGAACCAAAAATATGTGTGGGTATGAGGTAACATATTCCAATCATTGCCCATTTCCTTGAGCACTTGTACATATGAAGAAGGGAAATTTGAAGAAAGTGATGAATTAAATCAATATGCTCAAAAGCAGACTTGGTGCTCTTTATTGATAAATAAAGAGCACAGTGGTTAGCACTGCTGCTTCACAACTCCAGGGTCCTGGGTTCAGGTCACTGTCTGTGTGGAGTTTGCGCATTCTCCTCGTGTCTGCGTGGGTTTTCTACGGGTACTCCAGTTTCCTTCCTACAGTCCAAAGATGTGCGGGTTAGGTTGATTGGCCATGCTAAGAAATTGCCCTGTTGTGTCCAGAGATGCGTAGGTTAGAGGGATTAACGGGTATAATATATGGGGGTGGGGCCTGGGTGGGATTGTTTTCGGTGCAGACTCGATGGGCCGAAGTGCCTCTTTCTGCACTGTAGGATTCTATGATCTATGATCTATGATAAACTAATTCACATGTCCAGTTCATGTTATCAGGGAATGACATCCTTTGTTAGTCCGAAAGGTACAGTGGGCGGGATTTTCCGACCGTGCTTGCCCCAAAACTGGAAAATCCCACCCAAGATCAATGGACCTTTGCACAGTCTGCCTAGCACCCACTATGATTCCCATGGTGGACAGAACAGGAAAATTGCCCCCCGTGTATTTGGGGTTTGAAATGCAACCATTACTAAGTATCCTGACTGGCTTGCCATAATCATGTGGTGTCAGCCATGAGGGAATGTCTGGAGGCAGCTATGATACTTTCAGTTCAATAAAAACATTATAGGAGAAAGACTATCACCATTGGGTGTCAAAAATGGAGCTGAGATTGGTTTGAAAAGCTGGAAGATAAAGCACAGCTACAGAAAGAGGAACACAGGAATGTTCCAGCCTGCTAAAAGCTGCTGAAAAAATATACGGATGAGGAAAAGCTAACACAACTACATATGTTTCATATATTACTGTGCTTTGTACAAGAAGCAAACAATCGCAAGTCTTATTGTTTGAAGGCTGCAAGTAAAATACTGGGTGAGACCAAAATAGCTGTAAATTTCTATTCCCAGCTCCTGTCACAATGAAAGTAAATATGTGGTATCCTGGCAATTTTTCCACTTGCAATGGCAAAGCTGGTAGATTGCAACCAAATTAATTAACAAGTCAGAACTAATACAAACAGCTCCAGTTTTAAAACCACTGGAGAGAAACTGCTACAAATTGTATTCTACCTAAATCTATCTGAAGACCAAGAAAGATAGAACACAGAAATTCTGCAAGTTTTGAAGGCACATTTTGGAGCTAATGTAAATGTGACTTATGAACAGTAGGTATTCAACATTTGGGGTCAAGGTGAAAAAGAGTACCAAGATGAATAGTCTAGGAAGCCAATGAAGACGCACAATGTCCCACACAGACCAGATATGAAGCTTGGAGTAGACCACTTCACTACAGCGGCAATTGATTATCTTGTCTCTATAGACTACTATTCTAATCACTGGGTGTTAAATCAGCTGACTTCAATCATGATATGGTAATAGAATGCTTGAAAACACATATCTGTCTGTATATCATTCCAGACATAGTGATAAGTGACAATGTCCTGAGTTCATGAGTAACAAATATAGCCGCTGCACACACAACTAGGAAATTCAGCACTATACATGTCACAAGTATTAGTGTACAGTAAGAAGTATATTAAATGTTTCTTAAACGCTATATAGACAAATCATATTGTACATAGGCAAGGAAAGGAGAGAATGCAAAATGTAGTATTACTCAGTCATAGCTAAGATGTAGAAAAAGATCAATTTAACGTGAGATAGGTCCATTCAAAAGTCTATGGCAACAAGAAAGAAGGTATTTTTGAGTCAGTTGGGACGTGATTTCAGACTTCTGTTTTTTTTCTCGATGGAAGAAGATGGAAGACAGAATGACCGGGTGCATGGAGTCCTTAATTATGCTTTTCCGAGGCAGTGGGAAGTGTAGATAGAGGCAATAGATGGAAGGCTGATTTGAGTGATGGGCTGGGCTTCATTCATGAATCTTTGTACTTTCTTGCATTCTTGCACTGAGCAGAGCCAAACCAAGCTGTGATATAGCTAGAAAGAATGTTTTCTATGGTTCATTTCTACATTATCCCAAACTCAATTGAAAGGCTGAAGTGGCATTGAAAATCATAAAAGGATTCATCAAGAAATCAAGAAAACCAAGCACAGATTTCTGCAAGACAATGCTCAAGTGGAGAAACACACTAACTAAAGGCATGGAAAGTAGTCCAGTCCAAAGACAAATGACATGTCACATCCAAAATATTTTTTCCAATAGCAAAAAACAGACTGAAGCCAGAAGCAGTCACAGGTGTGAGTGAAATAAATCAAGCTTAAACGGCAGAGCCAAATTTTATTTTGATGAAACTTCTAAACTCTTGCCAGAGTTGATCACTGGAGAGCCAGTTAGGGTACAAACTTTCAATTCATTCAACAAGAGTCAGTCCATGTGGCAAAGTGCATAGAGCAGTTGTCACCTCTATTTTAAGTACTGGATGTGAAGAACCAAATATACCATGCAATCCAGGGATATATGAACAACTAAAGAAACTGTTCTGCCACTGCAGGGGACCAATTAAGAAGTTGGTATCTCATCAACCAGACAGAGTGCAGAACAACCATCAATCCCGGAGGTCTACCAATCCCCAAATTAGGGAATTACAACAACAACGGCTACTTTGGCAACAAGTGCCAGAGAAACAACATTCTGCAACAGGAACATCACATGCAATCTAACATCACATGCAATAGCTAATAACAATATGTACATACACCATTAATTGACATCCATACTTTTACATCCTTGTATGCAATGCATGTACAGTGATTGATGTGAATACAAAAGAGTTTGCGAATGTATGAGAAAATTTGTGATATGGGGTTTTTTGAGCAAGATTTATAATTGGGGCAGGGGTAATTATGATGCAATTCGTCAAGAATTAGTGAGCATAAGATGGGAACAGAAACTGTCAGGTGTAGGCACAAACAAAAAATGGAGCTTTTTCAAGGAACGAATACTGTGTGTCCTTGAGATTACGTCCCTGGTCGGCAAGGAGGAAATGGGGGAGTGCGGGAACAATGATTCACAAAGGAGGCTGAATGTCTTGTTAAGAGGAAAAAGGAAGCATATGTAAGGATCAAAAAAACAAGATTCAGTTGGGTCGCTTGAGTGTTACAAAGTAGCTAGGAATGTGTTAATGTGCTTAGGAGAGCTAGGAGGAGGCATGAGAAGTCCTTGGTGGATTGGATAAAAGAAAACTCAAAGGCTTTTTACTCTTATGTGAGAAATAAAAGAATGACCAGGTTGAGGTTACGGCCATTCAAGGACAGTAGTGGGAACTTGTGCATGGAGTCAGAAGAGATAGGTGAGGTGTTGAATGAATACTTTTCTTCAGTGTTCATTAAGGAAAGGGGCCATGTTTTTAAGGATGAGTGCATGATACAGGCTGATATGCTGGAGGACATAAATGTTCTGAGGGAAGACGTATTCGCAATTTTGAAAAAAACTGAGGATGGATAAGTCCCTTGGGCCACATGGGATACATCCTAGAATACTTTGGGAGGTCAGGAATGAGATTGCGGAGAATTTGGCTTTAATCTTTGGGCCCTCACTGTCCACGAGGATAGTGCCAGAGGAGTGGAGAGTGGCAGATGTTGTTCCTCTATTCAAGAAAGGAAATAGGAATGACCCTGTTAGTTGTAGGCCAGTTAGTTTTACTTTGGTGATTGGTAAGTTAATGGAAAATGGTAGGATTTATGACCATTTGGAAAGATACAGTTTAATCCAGGATAGTCAACGTGGTTTCGTGAGGGGTAAGTCCTCTCTCACAAATTTGATTGAATTCTTTGAGGAGGTAACTAAGTGTGTGATGAAGGTAGAACAGTTGATGTTGTATACATGGATTTTAGTAAGGTGTTTGATAAGGTTCCGCATGACAGGCTCATGAAGAAGATAAAGATGTGTGGAATAGAAGGCAATTTGCCTAATTGGATAAGTAACTAGCTGTATCATAGAAGACAAGGTGGTGGAGGGAAAATTTTCAGACTGGAGGCCAGTTATCAGTGGTTACCACAGGGGTCAGGACTGGGTCCTCTGCTTTTTGTGATTTTTATCAATTACTTGGAAGAGGGGGCTGAAAGGTGGGTTAGTAAATTTGCTGATGACACCAAGATTGGTGGAGTAATGGATGAGGGGAGAGCTCTTGCAGACTGCAGAGACATTGATAGGATGCAGAGCTGGGCAGAAAAGTAGCAGATGGAATAGTAAGTGTTGAATGCAGATTACAGGGTTAATGGCAGGGTTCTAAAAAATGTGGAGGAACAGAGAGATCTTGAGGTTCATATCCACAGATCTCTAAAGGTTGCCACTCAATTGGATAGAGCCATGAAGAAGGCTTATTGTGTGTTAGTGTTTATTAACAGGGGATTTGAATTTAAGAGCCGTGATGAGAGGAATTGATTGAGTGGATGTGCAGAGACTATTTCTTTGGGTGGATGTAGCTGTTACTCAGGAGCATAGCTATAAAGTTCATGGTAGGAGATATAGGAGGGATGTCCGAGTTAGATTCTCACAGAACAGTTGGGGTGTGAAATAGACTGCCTGCTGTAATAGTGGAATCGGACACTTTAGGAACTTTGAAGCGGTTATTGGATAGGCACATGGAGCATGCAGAATTATAGGGAGGGGATAGCTTGATCTTGAGATTGGACATAGCTTGGCACAACATTGAGGACCGAAGGGCTTCTACTGTGTTGTAATGTTTTATGTTCTATGTTCTATATGTACTAACTCACAGTTACCCATGATAGTTCTTAGAAACTTGTCTGTTGTTCATTATGAAAAAGAGAATGTTTAGGTTTTAGAATCAAAGACCCCACCCATTACAGAAGGAGGCTATTCAGCACATTCTGCGCCAACAACAATTCCACCCATCTGCTATCCCCATATTCCAAGTATTTACTTTGCTAGTCCCTCTGACACTAAGGGGCAATTTTAACATTGCCAAGCAACCTATTCTGAACATCTTTGGACTGCAGGAGGAAACTGGAGCACCCGGTGGAAACCTACACAGGCACATAGAGAACGTGCAAACTCCACACAGATGGCGACCCCGAGGGCAGAATTGAATCCTGGCACTGTGAAGTAGCAGTGCTAACCACTGTGTCATCATGCTGCCCCATACAATCATTATTAAGTGTCTCATCTGGTTTGACACAGTTATATGATGGCTACCATGGAGGGAACGTCTGGAGGTAGCTAGGATACATTCAGCTCAATAAAAACATTACACTAGAATTACACTGTTTGTGCTTATAAGTGGACTACTATACACTCTATTTTATGATATTGTTGTCTTCTAAGGTAAACCAATTGTAATTTAGTCAGCTGGAAGACACGTAGTTAATGTGGCTTTAATGATGTTATGTGCTAAGTAAATGAAATCTACATTTTATTTAATTAAAATCACAATCAATTAATTTTTAAATTTAATTCAAAGAAAGTGTATTGTCATCAGTCAATTTTAAAATGAAAATAAATGATCATTTGGCTAAAAAGTCAAAAACACCATGCATGATGAATTGTGCTCATGTGCAGTTATAACTTCATATTCATTATATAGATATCAAGTAAATTAATATGTTAATAAGATATTCATTGTTTCATTTGATACTTTATAAATGCTTTGTTCTGTGTGTATTACACAGCTATTAATTCCAATTGTTTGTTCACTTGACTTAGCTCTTCTAAGCAAGTTTCTAGGATAATTTTCCAATCAGTTTTAATGATGAAATATTGCAGTGAATTATGCCAGTTTCACCTTACAGCCATATTAAATGACCTGGAATTTCCTGTGTGTGTGCAACACAAAGATCGGAGCTGAATGCACTTGAACATTGTGTCAAGTGCGTTTAAATTTGCCATGAACCTGGTTAGAATACTTCTGAACCGATTAAAAATCTCTTTCAGGATAAAATTAAAGATTCAATATGTAATTCATATTCAATTGTCATTTGCGTATTTCAACATAGCCTGTTGGATGTTGTAAGTAGGAAACAGTTTTCATTTCTAACATTGCTTTTACTGACGATATGAAAATCATGGAATCATAGAGCGGTTACAGTACGAAAGGAGGGAATTCACATGGTCAGTCTATGCCAGCTCTGTGCATAAATACCCCCAGGTCCATCTCTGCCTGCATTCCTTTCAGAATTGTACCCTACGTTTTATATTGGCTTTCTTCATTCTTCTTATTGAAATGAATCACTTCAGAATTAGCTGCACTAAATGTCATCTGCTATGTGTTTGCCCCACCAGCCTTCCATGTCCACTGGAAGTGCATCACTATCTTCCTCATAGTTTGCAACACTTGCGGGTATCATCTGCAATTTTGGAAATTTTGCCTGACACGTCCAAGACTACTACGTTGTTAATATATATATATAAATCCTAACGCCTACTAGTGTGGAACCCTACTTATATCCTCCTCCTGTCTGAAAAATAACTATTCACCACTTCTCTCTGCTTCCTGATATTCAGCCAATTTCCATGGGCTCTAAGTTGCTGACATGTTATGTGACACTTTATCAAATACATTTTGGAAGTTTATGTGTATCACATCAGCCACATTTAAAGAAACATAACTGAGCAGGTTTCAGTGAGGATAGATTTTTTTTTAAATATTCAAAACACTTCAGTGAAATGTGAGGAAGATTTCTTTGCTTCCTGCTGCTGACAATCTGGTTTTAATTTGAAGAAACCCTCTGAACAGGCACCATTGCAGAAAACACATTTAAAATGATCTGTAACTTGGAACAGGAGCAGTTTTCCAGGCAATGGGGCATTCTTGTGGAAGGATCAGCAGACAGCTATAAACAATTTATTTAAATTCTTTTTTTGCTAGGCTTCATTTATTGCACATGCCTAATTGCCCTTGAAAAGGTGGTGGTGAGTTGCCTTTTTGAACCACTGCCATCCATGTGGATTAGGTACACCCACAGTACTGTTGTGGAGGGAGTTCCAGAATTTTGACCCAGCAACAGTGAAGGAATGGTGATGTATTTCAAAGTCAGGATGGTGAGCGGATTGGAGAGTAAGTTCCAGCTGATGTTCCCACGTTTTTGCTACCATTGTTCTTCTATATGGTAGCAATCATGGATTTGGAAGGTCATGTCCAAGGACCTTGGTGAATTCCATAGTTCATCTAGTTGACAGTACACACTTCTGCTACTGTGCTTTGGTGGTGGAGGAACAGAACGTTTGTAGAAGATAAGCCAGTCAAGCAGTAAGGTATCAATTTTCTTGAGTGTTGGAGTTGCAAGAATCCAAAATAAGTGGATGTATTCCATCATGTTCCTAACTTGTGCCTTATAGACAAGTTTATGGAAGTCAGGAGCTGAGTTTCTCACCACAGGATTTCCAGCCTCTGACCTGTTTTTGTAGCCACAGTATTTATATTGCTGGTCCAGTTCAGTTTTTGGTCAATGGTAACTCCCATGATGTTGATCATGGAGGATTCTGCAATGGTAATGCCATTGATTCTAAAGATTAATGGTTAGATTCTCTAATGTTGGAGATGGTCAATGCCTGACACTTTTGTGACACAAATGTTACTTGCCACTTTGTTAGCCAAGCCTCAGTATTGTTTAGGTCTTGGTATGTTTGGACATGGACTGTTTCAGTATCTGTGGAGTCGCTGCACATTGTGCAATTGTAAGTGAACATTTGTAGTTTTGACCTTATGAAGGAAGGAGCGAAGCAGTTAAAGATGGTTGGGTTGTGGTCATTATCTTGAGGAACTTCTGCAGTAATGTCCTGGAATTCAAGCAGTTTACTTCCACCAACAACAACCATCAGACTTTGTGCTAGGTATGATTCCAAACAATGAGGACTTGCCCCCCTGATTGTCATTGGCTCCAGCTTTCTCAGGG
Organism: Sphyrna mokarran; assembly: GCA_024679065.1. Taxonomy (NCBI): domain Eukaryota; kingdom Metazoa; phylum Chordata; class Chondrichthyes; order Carcharhiniformes; family Carcharhinidae; genus Sphyrna; species Sphyrna mokarran. The sequence goes on from JAGIQG010000015.1 coordinate 44,706,146, forward strand.
CTCCTTTCTGTCACACTCCATTAACTGCTGCCTTGGTGTCACAAGCAGACACTCTCACCTCGCCTCTGGAATTTCGCTTTTTTGTTCATGTTTGAACCAAGCCTACAATGAGGTCAAGAGCCCTGACAGAACCCAAAATGAACATCAGTGAGTATGTTATTGCTAAGCAAATTCTGCTTTATAGCATTGTTAATGACCCTCTTCCATCAAGACTAAACTGATGGGACATTAATTGACTGATTGGATTTGTCCAGCTTTTTGTGTAGAGGAAATAACAAGGCAATTTTCCGTATTGTTGTACAGTAACAGCTTGGCTAGGAGCATGGCAAGTTCTGGGACTTCAATGCTGTTACCAGAATATTGTTGAGGACAATTGCCTTTGCAGTATCCAGTGTCTTCAGCCCTTCCTTGACAGCACATAAAATGAATCGAGTTGGCTGAAGGATTGCATCTTTGCTAGGGACATCCGGTGAGGCTGAGATAGATGATTCACATGGTGGTCTGAGCGTAATGTACTTACTCATTTAAATCATTTCTACCCAAAATTTCACAATCTTTAAGACAATGGATTTGATTTAAATCTTGATTGCATGCGCAGCAGATTTCAGGTAAAGAAAATATTTACCTCTTTGTGCCAAAAGGCATTCTGTGCTATTCAAGATGCCCAATGGAAACACACATGATGAAAAGCTGTGTGCTTATCGTGCACATCTAATCTCTGTTCACATTTCCACTCCATTATGCCCTGATTACACTGAATGTGGAGCTAGAATCTCCCTATTTTGCTTCAGTCAATATGTAGCAATCAAAACAAACTCGTTACCATGCAAGGCATACCTGGAATAGCAGATACTGTGGGTTGAAATTACACCAGTGAAAATAGTTTAATAAAATCTACTTTATGCCTTAAAACAAACTGAAGCAATGTGAATGTGATGCAATAACACAGTATTCTGGGGTCTGATGGTAACACAAATGCACTTATGCTTGTTTTTCTGTGGTCTCACAGTAGAACTACTCAAGTGTGTTATAGCAGACACAAACATTCATTATTCCCTAATATCAGTTCAGTAAATGCTCAGATATCTATTCTGTATCTCTCAGTCAGGCATGGCACACAAATCACTGTCAATAATATTGTGGCACCAAAATAAAAGTGAAAAATAGACTCATTAGTGACCCTTGACCTGTATAATAGATGAAAAAAAAGCTATGTAATCGTCTGTTGGGGTCTATAGTGCATACAGTTCTGGAATACATGTACAAAATAAATGATGTCTCTCCAGTTTCAACGTATATCTTATTTACTGATTGTTCCTCATAATAACTGCTATGAACCATTTCTGAAATATAAGATTTGTATTCCTTGCACACAGCGGTCAGACAGAGTAAACTTAGTAATTGAAGCTGCAATATGATTCCTCTTATATTACCAATTGGCACCACTTTTTAATTCACCGTCCACCAATAAAAAACACAGCCTTTTTTTATGAATATGTCCATGCCATGCTAGCTCCAGATACAAGCTAGACTCTTCAGTGCCTTGAGCCAAGGCTATCCAATTTAATTTGGCAGTACAACTTGTTATAGTATTTGATGAGGTTTTACCCCACTGAATGTTATCAACGCAATAAAGCAGTGATGGGCTAATTAGGGACGTAGAAGACATAAGGAATGTTCCCACTGTAATTGTGGAGAAGTTAAGCTACAGAAATTATTGTGAGATGCTAAAGTTTATTTGGAATTCTCTTGTATTTTTTGATGATTTACTTGAATAATATCTCGCCTTTACACTCCGCTGCTCTACTATAGAGCACTTTATTGCGCCCCTGACCCCTACAGTGCAGAGCAGGCTATTTGACTCATCAAATCTGCACTGACTCTCCAAAAGAGCATTTCACCTGGGCTCAACCACCTGCCCTATTCTGGTAACCTAGTATATTTAGCATGGCCAATCCACCTAATCTACAATTCTTTGGACTATGGCAGGAAACTGGAGCACCCAAAGGAAACCCATGCAGACATAGGGCAAAAGTGAAAACTCCACTTAGACAGTGACCTGAGGCCTGAATTAAGCCTGGGTTTCTGGTGTTATGTGGTGCCAGCGCTAACCATTGTGCCACTGTGCCACCAGAAGATTTGTTTTTCCATCTGTCTCACTCTCTCTGCAGATTTGAACCAGTCTACTTTAGCTGAAGCATTTCCAATCATTCCCTCCCTTGCATCCTATCCTTCTGTTCCATAAACACACAGGGCACTCCAGTGAACAATATTCTCGCATTCTCCTGATCTGTAATTGTCTTCGTGTAGATATCCTCCTTCTTCCTCTCACCAAATACTTCTTCCTCCCTCCATTCATACTATGTTAAGCTAACCCACAGATTTGCACAGACTTTCAACAGCACACAAACCAATGCATTCCAACTTTTTTTTCAAGAGCATCTGGCATAAATAATTTGTGTCATGTTGTCAACTATCTGCATATTTAGAGAGTGGAATCCCCTTCTGTTTGTATAGTTGAGATAATGTTCAGTCAACATTGTCTATGCAACCTGGACAGCATTGACAAAATCTTCGAGCATGGGATAACTGGCATCCCTTGTAGCTCTTCTCTCTGCTACCTGGCCAAGGCGCTAAAGCTAATGAAATGGAATGCTCAACATATGGGGCATCAATTGTACATATGGGGTATGCATATCCTAATGCTCTATAAATTTTGATGTAGAGATACTTCAAGCTGTCTGAAAAGAGCATGAGCTGTAGAGATCAGGGCTATGTATTGCAGTCACGCACAGAGCAGGGTGATGGGTGAGTGTTTTTCAGGTTTTAGTTTAGAAGGTCACTGACATGGCTGGTGAGAATTTTGAAGAAATGAATCCTTCTGCACAGAGCTCCTTAGAGAGATCAACGTAGTCCTTACACAGCCTGTCAGCCGTCAGCTTTTTAAGGGGGTAGGTAGCAAATGGGTTCTAAACAGTTGGTGAATGGATCGCAGAATGTGTAAAAAAAATTGAGGAAACACTGGAAGCAAGCAAAAACGTGCATAAGTGGTTATTTATGAGCTGCCACAAGGAAGATTGATGATGAAATGTAATGGATTATCATAAAACACAACTAGTCTTTCAGGGAAGGGAGATAGGACTGTGGTTTACCTCATGTGACTGACTCTTAAAGAACCTTTAAGCAGTCTAGCCATTCATTCCATCATAAAAAACAAATTATCAGGATAATTAGAACCAAGCAATTAGAACCAAACAAGTCAAACATTTGACCTTGTCAAATCTATTACAGAAATATGAAAATGACAATACAGACAGTGCTACAAAGTCAGATAATGCATACAGATTGATTTCTATGTGGTTTGATAACAACCAATCCAGTTTGGTGTCAGATGCTAAGTAGAGTAAGGCTCTGTTGTCACTTAGATGCAACACTGCCAAGGATTACCTGGTGTTTTAGGATTACTGCCTTTTAAATAATACAAAAGATCCCATGACACTACATTGAAAAAGACAAACAAAATATCAAACTGTAGCTGTTAGCATTGCTCGAGAAACACTGCTGAATTCTTTACCACTGGAATGCTACTAATTCTAGTCCCTTCAAACTGCACAAAGTACAAATGTTGATAAATCTGAAGAATTGACCTATAAAATCAGCAAAAAGAAATTATTACATGCAAAACAGAAGAATTTTGGTTTGTGCTTACTAGAATTTGCAAGTTGTAATGTTTTTCAATGCAATATGTTTTTCAAAATAATTAAAATGAGAGATTATTTGTTCCTTTTTCTACAATGTGTTCTTCTCAGCCTTGGAATGGCTTTGTGAAAAAAAAACTAAATGCGCAATTCATTTTTATGACAAATAGTCTTAAACTCAACTCACAGGAAGTGATGGGCTTGTGGTGGAGGTACCCAGGCAAGCACTCACATCCTGTGCAGAGCAGTGGCACGGTTTCTCGCAGACATTTTGAACTTCTCCTTGCATTGATTTGAGATATCTATCTGCTTCAAAAAAGATAACCATCATCAATGTACTAAAGAAAAGCAAGGCAGCATGCCTTAGACCATAGAATCTATAGTCTGGAAGGAGGCTAATCGACCCATTGACTTTGCACCAACCATAGTCCTATCTTTGCCCTATTCTCATAACTCCATGCATTTATTCCAGCTAGCCCCCCGACACCAAGGGGCAATTTAGCACAGCCAATCAATCTTTGGCCTTAATGACTATTGTCCAATGGCTCTGACATCCATCATTATGAAGAGCTTTGAAAAGTTAGTCATGGCATAAATCAACTCCAGCCTCCCAGATTGTCTGTATCCATTATTGTTCACCTGTTGCTGCAAAGGTCCAAAGCAGATACCACCTCTCTGGTTCAACACTCAATCCTGGAATACCTGGATAACAAAGCAACTTAGGCCAGAATCCTATTTATTGATTACATTTCAGCCTTCAACATCATTATTCCAACAAAACCTATCTCCAAACTCTGTGTCCTGGGGCTCTGCTCCTCCATCTGTGACTGAATCCTAGGCTTCCTAACCCACAGACCACAATCAGTAAGGATAAGCAACAGCACCCACTTCACGATCATCCTCAACACCAGTGCCCCAAATGGCTGTATTCTCAGCCCCTTACTGTACTTGTTATATACTGATGACTGTGTGACCAAATTCCCCTCCAATTCAGTTTTCAGGTTTGCTGATGATACCACCATAGTGAGTCAGATCTCAAACAATGATGAGATGGAGTACAGGAAAGAGAGAATCTGGTGAACTGGTATGACGACAATAATCACCCACCTCATGCATCTGGACAAAGTCTCTTCTACTTTCTTCTGTCAGGAAAAAGATACAAAAGTCTGAGTCATGTACCAACTGACTCAAGAACAGCTTCTCCCCTGCTGTTATCAAACTTTGGAATGGACATACTTCATATCAAGTTGATCTTTCTCTACACTATAATTCTATATTCTGCATCCTCACTTCTCCTTCTCTAATAACAATGTACTTTGTCTGTATAGAGTGCAAGAAACAATACTTTTCATTGTATACTAATGCTTGTGATAACAATGCATCAAAACAAGTCAGCAATATGACCATAGAGCTATGCAACTTAGAAAATTTATCAATTTAGATAAACAAATGTGACAAATCATTGGAAAATTGTCAGTTCATGAAGTTGGGATTATTGCCAATCAAGATAAAGAGTGGAATCTTGTGTAGGCAATGGGATTCTGGCCTGCCAGCTGGAGAATCATCAAGGCTTATGGCATCCCTCTTTTCAGAAAGGCCTATCATTCAGGCATTTGACAGGCCAGTGACAGTCCTCGCCTGGGATCAAGAACCTCCTGGAGTGGAAACCTCACCCACTGAGAGCTGCCACACAGGGACCAGTTATGCTTCTGTACCGTAGCGTCACCAAGAAGGCTGGTGGCTACTGCCGGCAATGCACCATCCAAGCTTTGGATTGAGGAAGGTGCCAGGCACAGCTCTCTCCCTTTCTCTCTCCAACGCATCTTCACTGTCATACTTTTTTTATGATTTGGAGAATAGTAACAGAAAGATTTCCAAGCTGTTTATCAGCCCAGCCTTCCTTGGCCAGCAAATCCTGGCATTGGACTCGAACCTTGAGCTTCTGGTGCAGTGGTTGGGCATTATCACTATGCCATAGTGCTCCTAAGCACAGCTGACTGATGACAGAATGGAGATACTAAGATAACTGAGGAGGGGGCAAGGGTGGTCATCAGCAATGGCCAGGAGTGAGTTTCAGTGGGCTCCCCCCTCTTATTGTCAGGTCTCTCAATCAGGGACTGAGTGCCATTAAGTGAATGACACCCAACAGTCTTGCCTTGGGAGCATGCTAGCAAACATGCTGGGATTTATTTATCATGCTCTCTACAAGACAAATCCTTGGCCCTCTCCGGTTTAATACCAGTGGCAGCAGGATGACACCTTTAAATGTATGTTAAGTACTCAGTTAAGAGGGGTGAATTGGTTTCGGGCCAGAACTACAGTCATGTTAAGACTACAGTCAGGGGTTTAATCAAGATGGAGATAGGAAGATGCCAGATTCCCATCCAAATAAATTCCCCCTGCAAGCAAACTTACCATGGGGGAAGACACAAGATTTTGCCTAATGACAGCTATTTACATTGAATATACCAGAGGTTTTATGATTAAAAATGAATTGATCCTCTTGCATACCTGATATTTTCAGGGATGCTATATGTAGTGAAGCAGACACTTCTATTATTATCCAGAACCCCATAACTTGCACAGTGACCATGTTAGCTTGGGTGCAGTTATGAACAATTTCAGTTTAGAGGTTCCTTTTTCTGGAGTCCCCAGTGTTGGCAGCGAGATGAGCACCTGGTTACCTGTTTGTAGATTTGACCTAACCAATTCATAGAAAAGAAGCCCTAAGAACTTTGCCAGCCCCTGCAGAAATAGTCTGAACTGGTCTTCTACACTTGGAACACAAATAAAATGGGGAAATAAGAACACTGGTCAAATTATTTTTTCCTGCTGTGCTGGTTAGTCTTGGTATTATGCAGCGAGCACAATTAGCAAAAAGTCCTTCATTTAAAAACGCATCAGTACCTGATTAAAGTTTTAGAATCATAGCATCTCGACAGTGCAGAAAGAGGCCATTTGGGCCATCAATCTGCACCAACTCTCCAACGGAGTCTTATCCCTGTAACCCCCCAACTTGTACATCTATGGAGTGTGGAAGGAAACCGGAACACCTGGAGGAAACTCACAGAGATACAGAAAGTACAAACTCCACACTAACAATTAAACAAGGCTAGAATTGAACCTGGGTCCCTGGCACTATAAGGCAGCAGTGCCACTGTGCTGTCCCTGAGATATCAGCGTCAGGAAAGTAGGTGACTGCTGAAAGCCAAACCAAGCTTTTGCTACTGACCCAAGTATCCCATCCACCTCTTGCCATCATTCACTTGTGTTTGCATCCCTCCTCAAGCAGAAGCTTTGAGTGGGCATAGTGCTGACAGCAACCACCACCTGTCCAGTGGCACTGCTACAACAAAGACCTCTGATTTGTTAGCAGCTTTTGGTGAGAGTCGGAGATGAGAAGGTGGGCGAGAACAGGACTACCACACCCATGGCACTTAATATCAGGAGAAAGCCCACTGCTGACCTATTAAATGCCTGTATGGTTCAAGATACGATGAACCTTCTCGAATAGTGGCATGGGTTTCACCAATTCGCCAATTATCAGCTGCTACTTCCATGTCCCCATGAGATTTTGTCCATTGCTGACAACCTTTTTTGAAATTAAGTTCAGGTTCAATTCATGGAAAATATAGAGTGAGACAAATTATTTATAAGGATGCATTAAGATGGCTAGGACTTCAGGGACATGCAAATGATAATCCTGTACTAAAAATACTCTTTTTAGGAATCATTTGTTAACATCAGATCTGAATCAATCAATGCGAATGTAGAGTGGATTTTAGTTTCAAATTGCTTCCTCTTTTCCCAGGCGGTGATTGATTGTTGCTGGAACCCAGATTCAAGGGCATCCACAGTCATCCAAATAATTACCCAAATGACCAATATTCATGTGCGAAGCTGAGCATAATAGTGACAGGTTATTGGGGAGACTAAGATCCATGAACACTCTGTAAGCTATAGCAAACTCATCAGAGGCCAGAGGCATCCTGCATATTATTCAATACAGTTAGAAGCATTTTCCTACAAAAGGCATCCGGCATCTCACAGTAAGATGATTTAATCAATTTTAGAAAGGTCCAAAAATGGTTAAATTAACAGGAAGCCCATCCAAATCAGCAGCCAGCCTGCCAAGCTGAATAGCTTTGAGTGTGTTAAGTCAAGCCTATCTAATCAAACTCCTTGGCAGGTTAGTGGACATTGATCCATTCCACAGCCATGGGTCACCTAAAAGTGGAACCTGAACTCATACTGATTAAATTCATGAGCACAAGCATGAAGAACTAAAAAAAATCCTCTAATTTTTTAAAACACCATAAGCTAGCTGCAGCTCATGACCAGTGCAAAATAATTTATTCGCAGACAAATAAAAGTTAAGTCAACGGCAAGCAAGCATTTAGTGTATCCATAGTTTTGTTGGGTTGGACTACCCAACCCCCCATAATTTCCCCATAAGGCATTCAGGTTAATTAAAGCAAAGGCCAACTTTGCACAAGGCTGAATACAAAATTGGAATCATCTACAAAAAAACGATGACCTAATGACACCTCCCTCTGGCCTTTTATTGCATCTGTTAGTCACTAAGTTTGAGAATTGTTATTGACAAAGGAAAGCAATAGTATTACGGATAATATTATTCAATGGGAAAACCATTGAGACTTGAAGTCCGGTAATAACTAGTTACTAGACTGTCAAGGAAGTGAACTGTGAAAGGCTGACATGCTGTGAAGGGCAGATATGCTCTGAGCCTAAAATCCTCTTGAAGATTAATCTACAGAGCCTCTGCATCCTCACAGCCATTAACATAACAGAAATGAGACAAGGCTGGATCTCCAGTGTTTGGTATTTTTTTCCCAGTCAGTATTATAGAACCATCTGAAATCCTCCGACTTTTTGGCAAAAAAAAATATTGCATATGGAGTTTAATCTGAACAGGAGCACGTAATGCCTGGAGTCTTCATTAACAAATGGATAAACAGTACCTGCACACCTGAGCTCTATAATTACTGCAGCGAAATCAGCTCACACTTCACATTTGCTATGCAACCCACTATCACATAATGTGCTGCTTATTGCATTAAACAGCTCCCTCTTGCATAGTGGTTTAATTAAAATCACTTCACATAAGATCATTTATTTTTAGAGGTATCATCCATCTGTGAAGAATTCAGGATCCAAATTATTGAAGCCGTCTAATAAACACCTCAAATGTAGATTTTAAAGCAGGCAAAAATGCCAAGGAATTAATAAAGACACAACAGTCGTCCTTGCAAATTCATTTCACTTCAAATCTAGGCAAGTGTGCAGATATAAAGTTGAAGTTTCTGAGCCACTTGGAGTTCATTACTGTCCGCAGTCATTAAAATCTAACATTTTAGTAGGTGCCAAAACTGACATCAAAATTGCAGATGTCAGAGGAAACATATTTTTGTATCATCAAATCTGGTATTTGCATTTTTAGTAAAATTATTGACCAAACATTCTATGGTTGCCCCATGACACTAATTTCAAACTGTAGCAACTTTGACTCTACCAGTTGAGAACAAACTAGACACATTTATCAACAAATAACAACAATTTTCATGGTGGTATAGATTCAATCTTTCTAGACATGACTGTTGGATCTAACTGTTTGGGCAAGCCCAGACAAGTTGGGGTGAAGCCCCTACTCAGTTTCTGATTGATCAGCTGGGGTTATATGATCCTTTTAGATAATCACTGCTTGAAGAGGCCAGACCCCACACAAACCAACACTTCTTCATTTATTAATTAATGTAATAGCGAATATTGTGCTTGTGCTATTATAATAACCCTGGAGGTCTAACTGGAAAGATGATAGTTTATTCCACAGTGCAAAGTCAGACTGGAAAAGAAGATATTTTATTACAGAATGCAAAGTAAACCACTATCATGATGTACACACACTTAGTCCCCTGTCTAATGACTACAGTTTGAGCAGGCCCAAGCTCACAATGAGAAAGTCTGTTACAACATGACATAAGTGAGTACGGGTCAGTTTGAAGTGTGAAAAAACATACCATTTTACATGGATATCCTCTCAAAGACTCTCCTTGTCACAGTCCAGGGAGGGTGAGGACTTAGAATGTGTGCATGGGAAATGTTCAAAAGACCATATGCCATGGTTCTGGGGGATTCTGGCATCATACTGTGCTGCAGATGGCATACTTACAGTCAACAGATGCATCTTCAGTCTAAATTTGGGGAAAAAAGTAGTTTTGGGGTTCAGGAAAGGGGCGACTGATTTGTCTAACTAGGTATGATGCCTCAAGATAGGAAATGACGAGGTCCTGATGGGGCAGATACACCACTTCCCAAGATTCAATGGACAATATAGAAATTTGCACCACAAGCAAAAAAGGTTGAAGAATTGGCATGGGAGAAATGACAGTTGTTGGGTGCAGGAGAACCTGGAAATGATCTCCTTCAGGCTGATGAGGGGGATTTTTACAGTTGCACAATGAGAGTGCAAGATGGTCTGGAACTGAGAGCTTTGCATCACCATCTTTCAATCTGAAGTAAAGGCAGAGTAGTAAATTAGAAAGAGGGAACACAATTTGCAGGATTTGATGCCGGAGGGACTGAGAAGAGGTCCATTGTAATAGCTGTTAAAGTCATCAGCTTTTGTAACTACTACACTACTTGTTCTTTCCAGGTCTCTGTTGGGAACCTTGGCAGAAACACTCAAGCTTCCACACGCAAGTATATTCAAGAGGTACCAGATACCTTTTTAGCAAAAGCCCACGACTACATTAACTTCAATAGAGACCAAAGCAGCAAAGACATGAGAGCATTGGACATTGCTGCGATATCCAGATTCCCACAATGTGTAGGGTGCCATAAGCTATATTCATGTTGCTATCAAAGCTCCCTGACAACAGGAACTACACTATATCAACAGAAAAGGCTTATACTCTGTCAGTGTGCAGTTGGTTTGCAACATCAAGAAACAAATCCAATTACATGTCAGATACATGGGAGACTGTCCTTACTTGTGGACTTGAGTAGGTTGGAGATCCTGCACAAGGTGGAGGGATTCAGCGTTGGCTGCTTAGTGCCAAAGGGTGCATTTAAAGGATGTGGCTGATGATGCTCAAGAGGCAACTGCAAAATGTATCTGAGAATAGGAACAATGGAACACATACCACCGCTCATACACTGGTGGAACAGAATATAGGAACTTGAAGATTAAGATGGATTCTCCCCAAAAAAATGTCAGTATCAAATTTGCATAAAAATTGGAATAAATCCCAGGGTTTTATTTTTGGTGGGATGTTGAAAATGAATCTCCCACATGCTGTGCATCATATAGTCCCCAGGGTAAATCATGATAAAAATCCGGGGCAGGGCCTATTCATGCTGGCGATGCCACTGTACATGTGTCCATACGTCATTGTGGAGATTGATGCATGTGCAGTAATCCCACACTGCCAGCTTCCCAATCACTGATCAGACACTACGACAACGGATGAATGAACATCACTCGACAATCACCAGCCAAGGCTGTTCTCTCCCTGTTGATGAGCACTTCAGTGGTCACAGGCATTTGGTCTTTGATCTTTGGGTAAATGTTCTCCAAGGTGGCCTTCACAACACATAACAGCACAGTGTTGCTGAGCAGAGATTGATAGCCAGGTTTCGCACACATGAGGACAGTCTCAACCGGGATGTAGTATTCACATCACACTACTTGTAACCCTTGGACTTGTAAAATCTCACTTATTGTACTGTCGTGAGACAATACACATCCTTTAACCTATGCTCATGCTATCTTCACTCACACTGACTGCATCTTTAAGACTTGAATAGCAGGTTAGCTGCAAGGACTTGCATTCTAATCAGTATTCAGTAAACTATATGTGTCTTTATATGCCTTTCTCTAATCAGAACCTTCCACATACCTGATAAAGGAACACCGTTTCCAAAAGCTTGTGGGATGACTACCAAATAAATTGGTTGGACTTAAATCTGGTGTTGTGAGACTTCTTACAGCCTGATCACTAGCCAGTCTGCGACCCTGCATTACTGCCTCCCACTGGTAGCCCCAACCTACCCCTCTGCACTACCCCCCCCGAACAGTTCTGAACCCCCAGCAGGCTGCCATCCCCTCCACTCCAATTCCCAATCCCTGACCTTCTTCCCTCTGTCACTGATTCCGAGTGCAGAGTGACAATGGCACCCTACACCTCCACTGGCTGCACTATCAAAAGCTGTCCCTCCCTGCCCCTTGGCACTGCCCAATGCATAGTGGGCAGAGCCAATGCACTCCTTGGGCATTGTCACTTTGCTCCTTGGACAGCACCAGAGTGTCAGGCTGGCACTGCCAGTTTGCAATGCCCAGGAGGCACTACCCTTACACAAGGCCTCTTGAGGTACTCCATGGCATCCCTTCTCTCCCATGAGGTTGGGCCACCAATGTTAGTGGGGAGCTATTGCAAATCCCACTGGAATGAAACACACCTCGTTAAGGGCAAAGGGATTTCAGTGCCTGGCCCACTAATGATATTAAAATTCTGATTTTAATATTTAAACCAGATCCACACTGATTTCCAACAGGGGGCTGACAATACAGGAAATATGGCTGCTGGAGATGCACAGAGGCCGTGTGCCAAGCAGGGAGCCCGCTAAACGGTCTCTGCTGATGTCTCCTAACCGATAGCGCTGTTATAATAATGTAACAGGCTCAGAGAATCACCTTGAAGCATTCGGACTGACTGTTTCTGCCACCTCTTGCCAAGACAGAGTGGACCTCCATCAACCAAGATGAGGATAGAAAATGCCACGTGGTTCTTTCCAACATCCCAGTGTGTGTCCCACCTAATTAAATCTCAAATCTGCCGTCTTCTTGCTTTTCAGGCTCATGTCTTCAGTGGAACAGTCCTATGTTGCTTGCAATGAGATGGCTATGTGAAGCTGCTCTTTAAATGTGGCAGGTGGAGTGAAGTACTAATGTGCTAACACAAGGTCGGTGAATCAAAGGCTGCCCACTCCCGATTTAACATGTTAGTCATAGACACATCATCAATTTGGCAAATACGAAGTAAAAATCCATCAACTGCATTTCCCTCCTCCACTGCACTAATAGCGCAGATGGGAAAATCCCACTGTATTACTGTTCCATCACTATCACTGGGTCAAAATCCTAGAACTCATTCCCTAAAAACATCAGATGAACTTCAGCAGTTCAGGAAGACAGCTTACCACAACCATCGGCTTAAGGGAAATTATGTGTGTGGTAATTATGCCAGTGATATCCACATTCCGTGAAAGAATAAAAATAAACTATAAATTTGTGTTTTTTGGTTCATGATCCTTCCTCCAATCAGAACAATTTTCAAACTACTCTATCTGGAGCCCTCATGGATTTGAACATATCTGCCAAATCTCCTCATAAACTTTTCTTTTCTAAGGAGACCAATCTGAGATTCACCAGTCTATTCTCTTAACAGAAGGGGAAGGTCCTTGTAATTAGTCTCATAAGTCTTTTTCGTATCCTTTTTAAAACCTTCACATACTTCTTAAATGTGGTGCCCACAATATTATGTACCGAACCAATGTTTTATAAATATTCGTCATAACTGGTATACTCATATGGCTTCACATTTACCATCCAAGATGTGTTATGCCTTTTGAGAACATAAGAACTAAGAGCAGGAGTTGGCCAATTGGCCCCTCAAGCCTGCTCTACCATTCAATAAGGTCATGGCTGATCTTTTCATGGAATCGACTCCACTTAATCTGTGCTGTGTTGAATCTCTTTAAATGGTTTTACCAATGTAAGTATTTTGTTTGATTAGGACAACTCCTATGTTTGTTAAGGGTTATATATTTTCGTGGATGTTTTGTGTTGTTTGTAATTGATTCACCATAACCCTTAATTCTTTTTGTTATTGTTCATGTTAAAAACTCTAAATGTTTTAAGGGATGCACCTGGATCATAAGTTTTGCATCTTGAATTTGGCAAGGATAAGTAGAATAGATTTCACTTCAGGTATGATTCAAATGACCCACTGGGGAGCTTTTATCAAATAAAGTTTATTTTTAATAATATAGTTAACATGCATAGTAAGAATGTTAGCAATAACTTCTATCAATTACAAGCAACACAAAACATCCACAAAAATATATAATCCTTAACAAACATAGGAGTTGTCCTAATCAAACAAAATACTTACATTGGTAAAACCATTTAAAGAGATTCAACACAGCACAGATTAATACTCGTGTGATACTGGTCCTTTGTATGATGCCTGCAGTTTTCTGGATAGATTCAAAACTGTTTGAAATCAGAACAGCTTTCAAAGCATTAGGGACTCTCAGCAAGCCACTAACAGCAGATTCCACCCCTACCCCCATCCCCTTCAGAAAGGCAAGAACTTTCTTTCAGATGATCAGCAGAATTTCCAAAATCAGGGAGAGAGAGAGAGAGAGACTTGTTACCAGGTTGCTGTCCCTTCTAAAACTAAAACTTACAGCTCCAAATTGAAAATGAAAAGAAAAGCTCCTATCACCTGACCTGCCAACCAGTTTTTCTCCTAAAAATCATAAACTTCCCATTAAGTTAAGTAAACCTCCATTTAAACAACAATAAAAGGACATCTCCAGTCAAGCTGGCAATCATAATATCAACGAAAGCTGTGAGCTAAGAAGACACAGCAGCTGTGAGAGCTGCAGTGATCAAGATTTTAAAAAAAGCCTTTCTTAAAAGTATGCAAATGTCACACGTTACTGTTCAAAAATCTATCTATCCTTGCCTTGAAAATATTCAACGAGGTAGCCTTAACTGCTTCACTGGGCAGGGAATTCCACAGATTCACAAACTTTTGGGTGAAGAAGTTACTTCTCAACTTAGTTCTAAATCTGCTTCCCCTTATTTTGAGGCTATGCCTCTTAATTCTAGCTTCACCCAACAGTGGAAACAACTTCCTTGCTTCTATCTTATCTATTCCCTTCACAATTTTACACATTTCTCTTAGATCCCCCTCTCATTCTTCTAAATTCCAATGAGTATAATCTCAGCCTACTCAGCCACTCTTCATAAGCCAACACTCCCAACTATTGAATCAACCTTGCGAATCATTTCTGCACTCCCTCCAGTGCCAGTATCTTTTTCTCAAGGAAGTAGACCAAAAATGCACACAGTACTCCATATATGGCCTCACCAGGGTCTTATGCAGCTGCAACATAACCTCCCTGCTCTTAAACTCCATCCCTCAAGCAATGAAGAACAAAATTCCATTTGCTTTCTTAATTAACTGCTGCACCTGCAAACTAATTTCTTTGTGATGCATGCACAAGGACATCCACGTCTCTCTGCACAGCAGCATGCTGCAATTTTTTATCATTTAAATAATAGAGCATTTTGCTGTTGTTCCTACCAAAATGGATGACCTCACATTTACTAACATTGTACTGAATCTGCCAGACTCATGCCCACTTACTTAATCTATCTATATCCCTTTTCAGGTTATTAGTGTCCTCTGCACACATTGCTCTACCACTCATCTTAGTGTCATCTGGGAACTTTGATACGTTACACTTGGTTCCCGAATTCAAATCATTTATACAAATTGCTAACAATTGTGCTTTCAATACTGATCCCTGAAGGCACACCATTAGTCACTGATCGCCAACTAAAAGAATACTCATTTATCACCACTTTGTTTTTTGTTAGTTGATCAATCCACTATCTGTGTTAATACATTACTCATAATGCCATGCACCTTTATCTAACGCAGAAGCCTTTTGTGTGGCACCTTGTTGAATGTTTTTTGGAAATCCAGATGCACCACATCCCCGTTGTCAACCGCACTTGTAATGACTTTAAAATATTCTACTAAATTAGTTAAACATGACCTGTCTTTCATAAACCCGTGCTGCATCTTCCCAATGGAACAATTTCTATCCAGCTATCTTGCGATTTCTTCCTCGATGATAGATTCAAACACTTTCCTTGCTAGAGAACTTAATCTAATCAGCTTATAGTTACCCACGATTTGTCTACCTTCTTTTTTAAACAGTGACATCACATTGTTTTCCAATCTGCTAGAACCACATCAGAGTCCAGCAAATTTTGGTAAATTACCACTAGTTGCATTTGTTATTTCCCTCACCATCTCTTTTGTCACCCTGAGATGCATTCCGCCGGGGCCAGGAGACTTGTCTACCGTTTACCTCATTAGCTTATCCAACACTGGTTCTTTCATGAGAATGATCTTTTAGAGTCATAGAGTCATTGGGGTTTTCAGCATGGAAACAGGCCCTTTGGTCCAGCTTGTCCATGCTTCTCTTTTTAGTTAAAGCCCTAAGCTAATCCTAATTGTCCACATTTGGTCCATATCTCTCTGTACCCATCTTATTCATATAACTGCCTAAATGGTTTTTAAAAAACAAAATTGTACACACCTCTACCACTTCCAAACACTCACCAACCTCTGTGTGAAAAAAAGAAATGCCCATATGGACCCTTTTCAATCTCTTCCCTCCAACCTTAAACTTATGTCCTCTAATTTTAGACTCCCCTATGTGGGAAAAAGATATTGACTATCCACCTTGTCTATGCCCCCCATTATTTTATAGATCATCTATAAGATCACCTCTCAGCCTTCTAAGCTCCAGAGGAAAAATGTCCCAGTCTATCCAGCCTCTCCTTATAACCCAAACCATCAAGTCCCGATAACATCCTGGTAAATCATTTCGGCACTCTTTCTTGTTTAATATTATCTGTTCTAAAATAGGGTGACCAAAACTAGACACAGTATTCCAAGTGTAGCCTTACCAATGTCTTGTACAACTTCAACAAGATGTCCCAACTCTGTATTGTATGTTCTGATCAATGGAACCAAGCATGCTGAATGCCTTCTTCACCACTCTGTCCACCTGTGAATCAACTTTCAAGGAGTTATGTACCCCAAGACCTCTGCTCTGTAACTCTCCCCAGTACCCTACCAATAACTGAGTAAATCCTACCCTGGTTCAATCTATCAAAATGGATCACCTTGCACTTACCTAAATTAAACTCCATCTGCCATTCGTTAGCCCATTGGCCCAATTGATCAAGATCCCATTGCAGTCTGAGATAACCTTCTTCACTGTCCACTATGCCACCAATCTTGGTATCATCTGCAAACTTACTAACCACACCTCCATATTCTCATCCAAAATTTCTAGATCCCCATCTGCCTTAGCCTCTTGTCATCAATTTTTGGCATGTTATTTGTGTTTTCCACTGTGCAGACTGACACAAAATGCTTGTTATTGTGATCACCTGAGGAAGCTGAATAGAATGTAACACTCTCACTCTTCCTCATTAGTAATAACATTATTTTGATGTCTTTTGAAGGTGCTGCAATATATCCTTAAGGGATTGCAGCATGATGATACTAAAAATAAGCATATCATGCAATCCAGTTTTAGATTCACTTTTACTTTCAGCAGAGCGTGGACACACTGCTCTGAAGGCTTCAAGTTTTATATTCATAGGCATCTATTCATGTTGGTTTGATTTGATTTGACTTATTATTGCCACATGTATTAACATAGTGAACAGTATTGTTTCTTGTATGCTATGCAGAGAAAATATATTGTTCATAGAGAAGGAAACAAGAGAGTACAGAATATATTGTTACAGTCAAAGCTAGGGTGCAGAGAAAGACCAACTTAATGCATGGTAAGTCCATTCAAAAGTCTGATAGAGCAGGGAAATAGTTGTTCTTGAATCAGTTGGTACATGACTAAGATTTTTGTATCTTTTCCCGAATGAAGAAGGTAGAAGAGAGAATGTCTGGGGTGCGTGAGATCCTTACTCATGCTGGCTGCTTTGCCAAGGCAGCAGCAAGTGTTAACTGAGTCAATGGATGGGAGGCTGGTTTGCGTGATGGATTGACCTTTTGTAGATCCTTGTTTTAATTGCCTCATTTCATTGCCTCATCTTAATAGCTGAACCCACAATGTGTTTCCCTTTTTCTTATGAGTGATTCATATCTTTATGTTGTTAAAGATTCATGACAGAAGGTGGGTGGGGTGCAGGGGTTTCAATCTTTTTTTTTAAGCAGTTGCATCAGCTGGGTGAAAATTGAGACTCAATGTGGCTTTGGGTGATTTTTACTTGTTGGTTTAGGACACAGGCATAGCACTGCAAAAATTATCATCTTGCCCTTTCAAAGTGCCAATTTATAAGCCAACTAAGTGTAAATATATTTTGGATTGTATGTGTCAGACTGCGTCTCTGTGAGTGTGCATGTGCTACTTCCCTAAGTTCCATGGGTAATACGTTCACATACTTATTCAGCTATACTTGTGACTTAGCAAATAACATTCCGAGAAACATCATCAGTTTATTTCCCTTGGTTTATTTTAGCTCCTGCTTTTATGCCATTTTCCCACAGGCTCATCTGATCTTTCAAAAAAAGATAGCAGACAAAGCTACACATGATTTTGACTGACAATTTTTTATTAAACATTAGCCAGACATACAAAGTTAGGATAACACACTTTTTTTTTTATGACCGTTATTAAAATTAGCCAGCTCTTTCAATAATAGAAAGTGGCAAATAATTTGGAGCTAACGTACTAAGCCAGGGTTGTTAAAAATTGCTGACTATTCGCAGTAACTATGGCAACATTACAGACACTAATTAGGAGTCTTACATAGATTCATATGTACTTCACATGAAGACTTATTTTAAAAGAATCTGGCACTATTCACTACCCAGTGGGACAAACATTCACGATGATCAAACAAGATTCATTCAAATCTCTCACTCTTTCTTCAGCCAACACATCCAGAGGTTAAAATATTTGCAGATATGCGGGTAGATATTATCAGTATCAAGCACACAGCAGTAATGTCTATTGCTCATTCATTATTGACCAATCAGAAATGTAATCTATCACATCTGGATTCTCAACTAGTCACATGTGATTCACAGGCAATGCATTCGATAACATTAGACAACCTGACTATATTGAAACTGAGATTTTATGTAACATATGGAGTTAAATAAAGCATGTCTAATTTTCATCACATCTTCCTACAAGCTCAATAAAAATTTGGCCAAGAAGAAAATACTATTTGGAGAAATAAATTACCTGCATCAGTCTGCCCTGATGGTCACCAGCTGCTGTCCACTAACATGAGACTTGTCATAGGCAACGTTCGGTATGATTAAAACATTGAGAGGAGCAGTACAGCTCTCTCTTTGCGTTCAGCACTGTATCTTCCAAGAACAAAGTCCAAATACAAATGCAAATACAAAAATACAAGCTACAATCACCCTTCAGCACCATTATTCCGACAAAATTCACCTCCAAACTCCATGGCCTGGGGCTCAGCTCCTCGCTCTGCAACTGGATCCTAGACTTTCTGACCTACAGACTGCAATCATTAACAACACCTCCCCCATGATTATCCTGAACAAGTCTGTGTCCTCAGCCCCTTATTATAGTCCTTATACACCTATGACTGTGGCCAAAATCCCTTCCATCTTGATTTTCAAGTTTACTGACATGACTATCTTAACCAAATATGAGATGGAATACAGGAAAGAGATACAGAATCTGGTGAATTGGTGTGATAACAATAATCTTTCCCTCAATGTGAATAAAACAAAGGCTATTGTCATTGACTTCAGAAAGCATAGCGGAGAACATGCCCGTGTCTCCATCAAAGGGATGAAGTGGAAATGGTTGAGAGCTTAAAGCTTTCAAAGAACAAAGAAGAACAAACAACAAAACAGCACAGGAAACAGGCCCTTCGGCCCAACGAGCCCGCGCCGCCACCTCGATGTTCCCACTTCTACAGTGATCCCTGTCTATGTTTATAAATCTATGCATTGAAACCAAATTTGAGACAATTTAGGGAGAATTTGCACCATCTTCTTTCCTTTGTTATGTCTGATATGCTCCCTGTATAGTGCTCAAGAAATGACACTTTTCATTGTATACCAATATACGTGACAATATCAAATCAAATTTTAAAAATCTGAATTCATTTGTATTCACAGCCAGAATCTTCCATTTTGGAGTCGATGTTTAATGATGGGTGTGGAAGTGAGGGTGATTTCCACTGGGCTGGAAGTTGTGCAGGGGCAAAGTGTGAGGGGGGAGAGGGGTAGTGGCTAATGATACGTGATTTTACGCCGTTCAGCTCATTAAATATGCACCTATGAGGAGCATGGCAAATCTCATATTGCAAGAGACAGGAAGTCACTGCAGGCACCCCATGGGACTGAAGATTTGGACACCATATATAAATGGCAGCCAGACAGCCTGCACTACCCCTCCCCAGCCAATGCTTCTTTTAACACTGCTAAACCTAGCTCTCTTCTTCCTTCCCTTGATACCTTCTGCTCAAAATGCATTGTCATCACACATACACTCCCCAAAGAGAGCAATAGTTGCCTAAAAAGTTACTGAAAGTACATTTTGATAGTGGCATATTGTGGGAATCAGATATCTGACAAAAGGAGTTGATTGAACAGGACACCAACAGCATGTTACCTTAACAAATAGTGATGGAAATATGCACAGAGGAAGGAGTGATTATGAAGATGAATTAAAGCCCTAAAGTGTGGGGGTTGGGAAGGGTGGGGGAACAAGAGCTGGAAATTAAATACCAAATCAGGTACAAAAAGAGAAGTAAAGAATCCGAAAGAAAGATTGTATGAAGACGGCATGTAAAGAAAAACAAAGTAGAAAAAGACGCATAAAATTTAATACCTGACTTTATAAAACACTCTGAAAAATTCAAAGAAGTGAGATTCCACATTTATAATAGTTATTTTCTTTATGCCAGAGATATTGATTGGCAGCCATTAACCCCATGTTGTTGAAAGGGCACTTGCACATTGAATGATGAGACTTGACGTTTTGTGACACATTTGATTGGTAATTAATGAGTAAATACAGCAAGTTCCCCAAAAAAGTTGGAGAAGCTAAAATGTTCTTGTGTTGCAATGTGGCTTGGACAACAATTTCAAGATAATTCCACATTAAACTGTGCATCTGTTCCTTGAATAAAGTTCCTGCATTATTTACCCATACATAACAGCAAGCATCATTAGGCTTGCCATTATTTTGACAGCGAATTCTGTTTCTCAGTCAGAAACCAGCACTATACCATACTCCTAAAGTTACAAAGATTGCCGCACTTAACTCTAAAACCAGGGATCATCAATACCGGATGATCTTGGAATCTGCTTATTAAGCAAGGACACATTATTGATTTTGGAAGTTCAGAAAACCTCGCTGTCTTGTTGCTTATTTGGTGCAAGAAAATATCTTTTTGCCGACAGTGATTTCTGCTGCAAAAACTGTGAATGTCACAAGTTGAGGTTTGCTTACTCTGAGCCTATTCATTTCACCAGGAAAATGTTGGCTCTTTAAAAGAAATAAACCTACCATTATGATTCAAGGTTGAAGGCATTGTGTGGTCCAGCACTTTTATCACTGAGTTTGATATGCAGCTTAGGATGTTATTGCCTCTTATCACCGATACATAGTATTAGGCACATCATTATTGTTATTGAGAATGTGAATAATCGTTTTACTAATAGAAAACTGTAAAAGCTGCAATTACTCTGGTCTGAAACTAGGCTGCATCTTATTTCAGTCCGTCTCCTGGATGTTTCAATTTGCATTACAATCTGAGCCACAGCTCACTTTATAGTCGGGTGGTACAAGTGTTCAATCTCTGACAGAAGCAGCAGCTGCCACATCTTGTCAGTCTTCCATTACAGCTGTTCATCTTACTGCCTGGATGTTTGGTGTGATGAATTCAAAATTACTTACTTGCGGGATTAGTCCCAGAGATTGCCAAAGACTTCAAAGATAACAAAAGCAGCTTATTGAAAATCCTCCTATTTCATATGCAGTTTCGGTTCCATAATGAATTAAAAAATACCCTTCAAGGATTTTTTTTTTTCCCAATGTACTTGCCTAGGATAGTGAAGGAATGCCACCTGAAATCTTAGCCAGTTGACTCTTTGAATTAGAATAGAAACAAAGGCTGTACAAGCCAATGTTCACTAGAATCTTAACCAGTCAACGTGATTAAAATCAAAGTTATAATGAGAAAGTAAGGTTAAAGCCACTTCCCTTTTCTTCTATCAGACATTTTCTGTTGACTGTTATTTCTCTACATCAGTTTTATTGTTGTGAACATAGCAATGTGATACAGGCAGTACCAGAGCAGCCAAGCATGCAAATTGCACCATTTACACACAGATTTGCACACATATACTTATGTATATTCACATATACTATTCTATTTCCATGGCAGTGCACTGGAATGCAAACCTACCCTTTGTGCTTCCATTTGATTCAAGTTCAAAGTAGTCTGTGGGTTAACCAAATAGGTTGTGTTTTGCAGTCAGTCACAAAGCAACAATGCTCACTGCTGACTTTGAAGAAAACTGCAGGAAAAGATACTGGGTGGAATTCTTCCCAAAAAATTCCAAGTCTCCAGTTTGCATGAAATCGGGGACTAACTCCCTTTTTTTTAGTATGATTTTCAGATTGAATTGCTCATATTCTGTGTATCACAGAAGGCCCTAGTGGATTCCATCTGAAAATCAGGGGTGGGGCCTCTACCCTCCCAAGGGGCCGGCAGCATAATATTAAACGAGCCATGCTCATGCGCCCGTATTTCAGAGCAGAGATTGGTACATACACAGTGGCCCTGCATTGTTGGCCTCTCAATCGCTAGCCAGCCCTGTGAGCTCCATCGCTGGTCCTCTGACCCCTCAATTCAAATTGCTGACCTCTCAAACATCTCCAGCCAGTCCCGATGTCTCCTCACCCCACCCCTCCACCGCCAACTCCGATCTCCCTGATCCTCATCCTGGCAGTCCCACCCCCTCCTCAGGCATTCGCATCCCTCTTGGCAGCCCTGACCCTCCCATCACCCCAATGGCCAGCACTGACCACCATCTTATCTTCCTCTGCCTGAGATCCTCTGGCAGTGGGACCCCTAGACCCCCACCAATTGGTCTCCCCCAATGAGCTTTACCCACCCAATATTTCCTGCCTCTACTGGACATGCACCTGTGACGCTACCCGGTGCCCAGTGGGTAGTGTCAGGTTGCAGCAATGCAGTAGGCTGGGGGAATTGCCTCCCTTATGATTTCTTTGCTATGGACCTCCTTTCTTTGGAGGGACGGGCGGCAAGGAGTTTGTCAGGATTGTGGCGGGGCGTGCGAGTCAGGTTGCGGGTGTTGGGTTTCTTGGGGGGCGGGGTTGTTGGTCAGGGCTACCAGTGGTGGGAGGAGGAGAGGGCTCATGAGATTGTGACTACTGGGGGATGGTGGGGAAGATTGAGGTGCGCCGGGGTGGTGGCAGGGCATGGGAGCTAGCCCGGAGATGTTTGGGAGGCGAGCAGTCGAGGGATGGGGAGATTGGAGAGCAGTGATGGGCGGTTGCTGTACTGGCCAGTGATTGCAAGGCCAGCAGTGCAGGATGACTGACAGATCAGTGTGTGCTCAGTGGCCTGCTCAGCGCTATGCTGAGTGTCCAGCAGGAGTAGGCCCTGATTTTTAGGACTCCTGATCTGTAGATCCCCTGATTTTTATTATAATTCACAATAATTCTGCAGACTTCAGAGTGTGGGAGATTCATTTTGAAATTCCTGCTGACAAATAAACAATAAGATTTATTCCAGTCTTTATGTGAATTCGGCCCTTGAAATTTTTGGACCTTTAGGATTGTGTTTTAAGGAGATCTCAACAGCAGACCTGGAAAATTACTGAAAGAAGCCACTGAATTTCCATGCTATTTTTAGACTCCTGAGGTCACTTTCAATGGAGCACTTCTGGTGAATGCTCATGTTTTTGCTCTCATTCCTGATGAAAACCTGGTCCAATGGGCCCGATTTTCTCATTGTGACCTGCAACTTTTATGGTGGGTCCTATCGGGAGAATCAACTGTCAGTTTTTTTCTGGGATTTCGCATGCGCCAGGAATGCACGCATACTCTCAGGGCCGGAGAACAGTCGCAAGTTGAGACCATGCTGGAAACTGGTAGGAAGACAGGTAAGTCATTTGAATCCTTTTTGAATGTATTTTAAATATATTTTGCATGTCATTATTGGGTCTAGCACAGAATGTCTGGGAGACCCCAACAGAATCAGGGCTCCCGGGTGGAGGGACGATTCCCCCTTGGTGTGGGCACCCTAGCAGTGCCATTCTGTGTCCCCTGGCACTGCTCAATGGGGAAAGCATCCATAGTAAGAAGTCTGACAACACTAGGTTTAAGTCCAACCAATTTATTTGATAGTAAACTCATAAGTTTTCAGGTTTGATCCTTCGTCAGGTGAATGGAGAGTTCTGGCCTCTGTCTGAACTCTCCATTCAACCTGATGAAGGGACAAACCACAAAAGCTCGTGAGTTTACTGTCAAATAAATTGGTTGAACTTAAACCTGGTGTTGTCAAACTTCTTACTGCGTTTAGCCCAATACAACGCCGGCATTTCCACGTCATGGAAGTGCCCATGCCAAGGGGGCATCTTGGCACAGCTAACAGAGCATCAGACAGTGTCAAGGGGGTGTGATCTATTGAGGACAGGGCTTAGGAGGCGATTTGTGGGGTGGGGATCCGGCTGCCACTCAGCATTGTGATTGATATGGGCTGGAGGTAGGCCAGTGATTGAGGCGGGCTGGACGGGGTGTTGGGTTGCCTGCTGCAGGGTCTGCCTCCCAGGACAGTGTCTGACCCAGAGGGGAGTCAGCGAGGGGGGATCAACTGGGGTGAGGGGCGTGGAGAGATCAAAACGTCTCTGGGGGGGATAGAGGTGGGCTGGACATCAGGGAGCTCCAGATTGAGGATGGTCAGGGCTGGCCATGGAATTGTCGTGGGGACCACAATCGGGCCATGGGGGGAGCTGGATGGGGCAGCTCTGAGGGGATCCTGGGCTGGCCAGCGATTGAGCCAGCTAGCAAACAGGGAGACTAACAGATCAAAGCATGCGCAGATTTCCAGAATTGCCAGACTCCCGTGAGAATGGCAACTCCTTCCCCTACACACCCTGGGGATTCCCGATTGTGACCTCTGCATTGCACAGAGTGGGGAGATTCAGGTCTGAAGCTTCACTGAAAGAACATTCATGATCTAGACCAGTTTACCCACCAATTCAGCACTGTTGGGAGAATTGACCCCAATATTTCTGAATCATCCAAAGACATAATACAGATAGAAATGTGACCATCTCATACAAATGGTATTTTAACTTTGATGACTAAATACAAAATAAATTTATTTTACAATAGAAATTTGAATGACAAACTACACACTCTTCACATGACATTTATTAATGCATGAAACAGGTGCAGCTAAATATTGCAGACTTCATTCATTTCCTTTGCTGCTGTAAGTTAATATATATGTTGATATATTTCCTTTGTTGTCTTTTTTGTTTCAACATATTTCTCCTCTGTAATTTTTCCATCCATTAATGTTATATGTGTAATATTATCAGAAGTGAATGAATCAATAATTTGTACTATGTGTGTAGAATGATAGATTTTTCAGGCCTGAAGCCCTTGCATAGTATTTAAAGTTTAATGTGGCTGTATTTGGTTTTGCATCAGTGATGCTACCCTTATGGCTGAGATTGTCTTGCAGGATTCCTTGTGTGTTCACTTTGTACTTGTTCTGCAATTTGCCTATGGTTAGTTTTGTTCTTGGATACCTATTTCTGTGAATATTTATTCTTTGTTTTGTCGTCTATCGTCGGTTCAATTCTGGAAGATTTTCGGGTGATCAATGAGGATCAAAGACAGTGTCTATAGTGGAGGAATCGATGGCTGCTGTATAAATGTCAATCTGTGCTTCCTTCTGTATTCTGTGTCTTCTATTGTGTCTTTATTTGTCATGGAGCTTGAAGGTTTGTGTAATGTGACACGTTTTGATTGGCTGCTGGTGAGTATCACCATGATGCAGTGAAGTTCAAATGGGAGGGACAGGATTCTTTGTGCGTAGCTAGGGTACAGGACAATAATTAAACAGTTGCCTTGTGTAAATGTATGTACATGTCAGTATCATGCAGTCTTGGCAGCAAAATAATTTTTGGAATTAATTTAGCGCAACTAAACCATCAGTATTTCGTTTTCATTCTCTTTTTCCTTCAAAACCTCTAGTGGGTCAACATCTCGTAACTTCAACCCTGACAGAATTGTGGGAGTGAATTCACCACACAGACTTCAGCAATTTATGAATCAGGTCCAATGCAATCTTTGTGGGCAAAAAATACCAGCCTTGCCTGCAGTATTCCTGTTCTGTGAATTGCTGATAAAACTCATTGTTGTAATCATATTACTTGATAAACCCATTTCTGTAGCTGTTGATAGCTCCTTCAATTTTTTTTTGTCTTTTGCTCACTTAAGTGGTTACTGTATACATGATTCTCATTTTAAACAAATAGATTAGGTTAATGATGTTAATTTTTGAATGGTAATACATTTGCTATAAAAAGTACACTGCATAGCACTGGAAGTGGAGCACTTGTTAATAATGTTAGATTCTAAACTCTGCTCTCAAAGTGATTCAGTGAGTGGGATTTTTCTTCTTCTCCATGATGTGTTTAGCCATGGCATGGAGGCGGCACGGCACTCACTTTGTCAATGGGGTTTCCCGTTGAACATATTCTATGCCACCAGGAAACCCACAGTTGAGGTGTGCCATTGTCATTGATGCACCATTGGCAAGACAGTAAGATCCCATTGGTGTGGGTGGCAGCAAAATTTCAGTAATTGATTCTTGGCCTGCAACATGACTATCAAATGAAGTGACGGTTGCAGAAAAGCAAAGTTCTGCAAAGATGAAGGAGGTGAGAATTCTCCACAGCTGGCCTTACTAACAAATAGCTTACATCATCTCTAACCTGACTGGGACCGCGCGGGGAAGGGGAGGGATGGAGGTGGTCAGAGGTGTCGATGTCGGGAAGGGGTGTGATCAGGAAATTGGGATTGATCTGGGTGGGAGGTGGGGAGTGGAGTCCAATATGGGCCAGGAGAGGGTGCAGGGGTGGGGGCTGCAACTTCCTGGACACGTTCGGAACGTCAGTGAACAAGGCAAGAGGTATTCACTCGGTCTGCGATAGGAAATTGTGGGGCTGGCCAGTGATTGAAATGACCGACGATCAAAGAGCTGGCAATAGGGGGGCCTCTCCAGCGGGAAAAGGTTCCACCTCTTTATTTTTCATGGTATGCCTGCTAGTACACCCTGCAGTGCATAGAGAGTGGAAGGTTCATTTCAAAGTCCCACTGAAAAATAAGTGTAATTTACTCCATTTTTTACCCAAATCTGGCATTTAGAATTTTTTTGGAAAAATCCCATTCAATGAGTTTCAGAATTGCCAGAAACATTGTAGAGCAGATAATCAGCCTGTCCAAAGCAGTTTGCTACTTTCACATCTAGAGGGAAATACAGAAAACTAGTCAGAGTGAGGCTTGATGTTTGTGGCTCTCTGTTACATTTTCCATAACATTACTGCTTTGAGGGAACAACTATTGCCTCCAGGAATTTCAAGGTCACTTTTGAAGGTGGAACAGAAACAGGAGGAGAAGAAAGAAGAAAAGGAAGAAGAGGATGAAGGAGGATTACAGGTTACATTTTAGGTGTCTTCACTCCAGACCAGTTGTCAGAAGTTAAATTCTCAGACGTTGTTTTCAATAAAAAAAACTTCCCTTGAACAGAATGAATCTGAAATTACCCAGTGTTACATCCATCTGAGATGCCCCATCACAGAGTCCCACTGGTCACCATTCACCGTTAAAACATCCTGATAGAATCAGTCTCAATAACACCTTCATCCAACAACATACCCAGTTATACAGTAGGAAGGAATAATTTATCTTTAGATCAAGGAACTTAAGGTGAAGGAATCCCTAGGGAGCAGTGACCACAATATGATAGAATTCACCTTGCAAGTTGAGGAGGACACATTGAAATTGGATAAAGCAGTGCTACAATTGAGTAAAGGAAACTACAAGGTCATGGGGGAAGAGCTGGCCAAATATGATTGGAAAGGGAGCCTAGCAGGAATGACTTGGAACAACAGTGCAGGAGTTTTTGGGGATCATTTAGAAGGCACAACATAAATTCATTCCAAGGAAAAGAAAGCATGTTCAGGGGAGAACAAGGCAACCATGGCTGACAAGGAGAGTCAGGGATAGCATACTGTGAGGCAAAGAGGATTGGAAAACCTGTAAAAACAAACGGAGGAGACTACAGAAAAGGGATAAGGTGAAATATGAGGGTAACCTGCTTGTAATATAAAAGAAGATTGCAAAAGTTTTTTTTGATGCATGAAAGGGGCAGGAATGGACATTGGACCGCTGGAAAATTAGGCTGGAAAAGTAGTAATGAGGGACAAAGAAATGACAGGCAAACTGAATGGGTATTTAGCATCAGTCTTCGTGTTGGAAGACATCAGCAACATGCAAGAACTTCAAGAGAATTGGGGGCAGAAGTAAATATGGTGGCCATCAGTAAAGGAAAGGTGCTAGGGAAGCTGAAAGTTTAAAGGTGGATAAATCATCTGGATCTACACCTGAGCATTTTGAAGGAGATAGTTTAGGAAATTGTGGAGGCATTAGTGATGATGTTTCAGGAATCACTGGAGTCAGAGAAGGTCTCAGAAGACTGGAAAAATGCTAATGTAACACCCCTGTGAGGGAGGAAGAAGTTGGGAAGTTATAGAACATAGAACACAGAATGTAGAACATAGAACATTACAGCACAGAACAGGCCTTTCGGCCTTCGATGTTGCGCCAACCAATATAAAAAGCAATGCCCCTCCAAACTAAACCATTCCCTTCTCTTCCATATACTTATCAACTAACCTCTTAAACGCCACCAAACTTGGCGCATCTACAACTGCTGCAGGCAGGGCATTCCACTCCCGAACCACCCTTTGGGTAAAGAACCTACCTCTGATATCCGTCCTATAACTATCACCCCTTAATTTAAAGCTGTGTCCCCTCGTGCTAGCTTTCTCCATCCTAGGAAAAAGGCTATCACTGTCCACCCTATCTAAACCTCTAATCATCTTATATGTTTCGATTAGGTCCCCTCTTAGCCGCCTCCTTTCTAACGAAAACAACCTCAAATCCCTCAGCCTCTCTTCATAAGACCTGCCCTCCATACCAGGCAACATCCTGGTAAACCTCCTCTGTACCCTCTCCAATGCCTCCACATCTTTCTTATAATGTGGGGACCAGAACTGCACACAATACTCCAAGTGCGGCCGCACTAGAGTTTTGTACAGTTGCAACATGACGTTGCGGCTCCGAAATTCAATCCCCCTACCAATAAAAGCTAAGACTCCATATGCCTTCTTAACAACCTTATCGACTTGACTGCCTACTTTCAGGGATCTATGCACATATACACCAAGATCCCTCTGTTCATCAACACTATTAAGAGTCCTACCATTAGCCCTATACTCTACACATTTATTATTCCTGCCAAAGTGCATTACCTCACACTTTTCCACATTAAACTCCATTTGCCACCTCTCGGCCCAGCTCTGCAACTTGTCCAAGTCTCTCTGCAAACTATAACACCCCTCTTCACTATCTACCACTCCACCGACTTTAGTGTCATCTGCAAATTTACTAATCCATCCTTCAATACCCTCATCCAGATCATTTATAAAAATTACAAACAGCAGGGGCCCCAAAACAGACCCCTGAGGTACACCACTTGTCACCGAACTCCACGATGAATATCTCCCATCAATCACCACCCTCTGTCTTCTATCTGCTAGCCAATTCCTAATCCAATTAGCTAAATCACCCTCCATCCCATACATCTGCATTTTCTGCAGAAGTCTTCCATGGGCCACCTTATCAAATGCCTTACTAAAGTCCATATATACCACATCAACCACCTTACCCCCATCCACCTCTTTGGTCACTTTTTCAAAAAACTCAATGAGGTTAGTAAGGTTAGTTAGTTAGTTAGTTATAGGCCAATTAGCCTGACATCGGTCGTGGGTAAGATCTTAGAGTCCTTTATTAAGGATGAAATTGCTGAGCACTTGGAAATACTTGGTAAAATAGGATTCAGTCAGCACAACTTCAAAGGTAGGTCATGTCTGACAAACCTGTTAGGATTTTTTGAGGAGGTAACAAACAAGTTAGACAAAGTGTATGAGATTTATTTGGATTTCCAGAAATCCTTTGACCAGGATTACAGGTTTCACATTTTGCCTTACAGGAGATTGCTAAATAAGCTAAGAGCCAATGATGTTAGAGGCAAGGTACAGGCATTGATAGAAGATTGGATGATAGGCAGAAGGCAGAGAGTGGGGATAAGGTGTTCCTTTTCAAGGTGGCAACCATGGTGGTCCACAGGGGTTAGTGTTGGGACCACAACTTTTCACTTTATACATTAATGAGCTGGAAGATGGAACTAAGGGCATGGTTGCTAAATTTGTGGATGATGCATAAATATGTAGAAGAACAAGGAGTGTTGAGGAAGAGGGGAGATTACGGAACGATTTGGACAGGCTAGAATAGAGGGCAAAGTGGCAGATGGAATACCATGTGGGAAAGTGTGAGATTATGCACTTCGGCAGGATGAATAAAGGTGTAGACTATTTTCTAAATGGGGAAAGGCTTCAGCAATCTTAAGCACAAAAAGACCTGGAAGTCCTGGTACAAGAGTTTCTTAAGGTTAACATGTAGGTTCAGTTGGCAGTTAGGAAGACAAATTCAATGTTAGCATTCATTTCTAGAGGGCTAGAATACTAGAGCAAAGATGTACTGCTGAGGCTGCACAAGGCTCTGGTCAGACCCTATTTGGAATATTATGAGCAGTTTTGGACCCAATACTTAAGGAAGGACATTCTGGCCTTGGAGGGAGCCCAGCGGAGGTACACAAAATGATCCTAGGAATGAAGAGTTGAGGAGTCGAGGTCTATATTTGATGGAGTTTAGAAGAATGAGGAAGGAATCTAATTGAAACTTACAGAATACTGAGAGGCTTACATAGAATGGACATGGAGAGGATGTTTCCACTAATGGGAGAGACTAGAACTTGAGGGCATAACCTCAGAGTGAAGGGACGCTCCTTTAAAACTGAGATGAGAAGGAATTTCTTCAGATAGAGGGTGATGAATCTGTGGAACTCATTGTTGTAGAGGGCAATGGAGAGCAGGTCATTGAATGTCTTTGAGATAGATTCTTAATCAATAAGGGGATCAAGGATTACAGGCAAAGGTAGGGGAATAGAGATGAGAACTACATCAGCCATGATTGAATGGCAGGACAGACTCAATGAGCCAAATAGCCTAATATTGTTCTTATTTCATCTGTTTTTTAGCTATATGTAGGCAGAGACCTAGTTGGCTTTGAACTCTCCACCTGAGGAACTGTACCCTGAGCTTCACTATAGGGTTTTACTCATGGTGGCTTGGCTAGAGTAAAATAAGAGAAATTTGCTACTGCAAACATTAATCAATAGTAAATCTGAGTGTCTTAAAATACCAGAGCTACTTACTTTGTGGACTAAAAGGGTTGTAAACCTGCAATGTTTCAACCTTCAAGTGTTCACATTGTGGTAAAGCAAGTGTAAAACAAGGTTCTTCAAATCGTAAGGGAAAATGTGGCAGGGAGGTGGGGAAAGAACTGTTAATTATATTGAAATTTATTAAAATACATTAAAATAAGGTTCTCACTCTTTGGTGAACCTCATCACATCACAGGCAAGAAGCAAGGAAAATTGTGGAATGTAATTTTGCCGATGAGAATTGCCTTTCCCAATTCTCTCCAGATTTTCAGCCTGTGTTGCAGCTCTCTCCGACAGTGAATACCTCCTGAAAATTATCCCCAGTGGGTGTGTTTGAGGAGGGGATGAGGATAAGGAGTAGTGGAGTGGGGGATTCAAGTCATAAATATGATCTTTGAGTCCAAAAATATCTCCAGACCAATTTTGGTCTCCACCTTTATTGCCAAGTGCAATTTATATTGTATTATTCCAATAAGGAGAATAAATATTAGCAAAATACAAAATTTACAAAGTGATGCACAGATGATTTCACAGTGCATGTAAGGAGCTACTGACATCTTTGTATTTATGATGTTAATTTTTTTCTTCCTATAATCTCTCTGAGTCATCATATGCTGCAGTGCCCTGGCTTGTAATGTCATGACATACAATAGTTATTACTCACTGCTAACCATTGATGCTTCTAGATATCAGAGATTGCACAAAGGTAAATGGAAGCACTTTCACAGTGCATGAGGGGTTTTATTAGAGGCAGATGAAAAGCTTATTTGACAATGAGGCCATTAACCAGACATTGTCAACAGTTTCATTTTATAGCACTGCCTCACGCCAGTAATCATAGCATTTACTTCTGCTTTCGCAAAGGTCACTCCTTCAGAGTCTCCTTAAAACTATTATTCAAGCCGCTCCATGGAATGCCAGGCTACCTGCTTTGAATCCTTGATCAACATCTGTGCTCTCCTTCATTTTTGAGAATTTCAACCCTTTCCTGCTCAGTGCAAATCTATTAGAGTGAGTATATCGTCTTTGGAAAATTGAGCTACTTTTTGAAACAGTCAAAAAATTCATTTATGTGTAATTATATTAATTAGATACCTGTGGATGTGCCACACCAGGGTGGAAATGATAGAATGCTGTATTCAATCATATGATGAAGTTGAGACACTTGAATAAACCAGTGGAAATGCCAACTCTATTTGTATGGTAATGGCTCACTTGAGTTGTTATTCCCTGTGTGTTTTGGAATAATTATTTTATTATGTGATGATTTGGACCAGTCTGTTGGATAATTTCAGTGACCAGAGGATATTACAGAAAGTCTCACTCCCGGATTTGAGTACATTTTCAAGGTTAGCATTCAGTGCAAGGAACCTTGTTGATTGTCAGAGAAACTGAAGGAGACATTCAACTCAAAGCCATCAGATTTGTGCCAGAGAAGTGTGTGACCTTCAATTGAAAGTGCAATGCAAGGTAGATGTGGGTGAGAGGCAGAGTTGGGATGAGTGGTTGCTCATCTGCGAGAACTGTCCTTGAATACATGCAAAACCCACTGTTGGGTCCATTCATTCATTTGAAAAGATGAGGGGACAGCACTGAAGCAAGTTTTAAAATGGCTTTCTTTTATTGGAAAGAACTTAAAATTAACATAATCGAAGGAAAGAGAAACAATGCTTATGTGTGTTCCAAAGGATCGAATATGGGCCCTAACTAAGCGCTTGAGAGCAAAAGGTTTTGGAGCTCAAAAGGAAAACTTCTGATACTTCTGGACTCAGGGATATAAACAAGGATTTCTTGGGCTATTCTTTTGAGTGGGCTGTGCCAAGGGTACTGATGGGCAGTGCCAGGATGCGCAATGGGCAGTGCCACAATGTCAGGCTGGCACTATCCAATGGATAAACCCTTTGCCTCTAACTTCCTGGGGGGCCATTGATGAGGATCAGTTATAATCCCCGCTGGTGGATACCTCTTTTAGTGAGGTAGAGGGGACACTATCGAGCCCACAGACATCTGTCCTGGGCTCACTAATTTTACGAAAACATCAATTTCCATATAGTAATCAGCTTGCACTGATTTTTGGCACGATGCTAATTACATCAAAAATCATAGCTTGGGAGACTTGGATGCTAGACTTGAGTCCCATTACAGGCCCCCCGCTGATGTTTCCTAGCCCGCTGCACTGCTTAAGCTGCAAAGCAGGCAAGGAGAATGCCAATTGCCTGCCCATTATGTTCTACCCTCGGGTTGGCTTAAAATTGAAACAGAAATTGCTTGAGCCCCTAAGGATAAGTGTTTGAGATGTTTTCCTATTTCCCATCATGTGAGCTGCATCCAAAGCTTAAATCTAAACTACGATAGGTCTGATGTTTGTGCACCTATTGGACGCACGCACCATGTTGCATGTTAACTCAGAACCTGTCACTGGGAACATATTGACTTCTCCTGTTTTGAGACTGGGTGCCCACACCGGTGGGAAAATGGAAGTGATTCCCATTGGTGCTGGCAAAATCTGTCAGGTGAGTTCACCCACCTAAAGATGCAAATGAGCTAATTTTGCACCAGTCTTGTTGCTCTGAGACCAGACTGCCATTTTTAAATCGTTCTTAGATCTTCACATGCAGAGACAGCCACCCCCCCGCCCCGCCACCCTCCTTTAAACTCCCACAAAAAATTGATTTCTTGAACATGATTGCAGTTTGCAAATGAGGAAATGAAATCGCAGGCTTCCTATCAGGCTTAGACTCTTTCAATATTATGGTCAGGATCAATGAGATACTTGAGATCCATTTGTAAATTTATAGTTATAGAGGTTCACAGCATTGAAACGGGCCTTGTGGCCAAACCTGTCCATGCCGTTCAGCTTTTACTATTAAACTGGTCCCTAAAGGCCATGAGTATAGCCCAATCCATCATGCAAACCAATCTCCCATCCATTGACTTTGTCTACACTTCCCGCTGCCTTGGCAAAGCTGCCAGCATAATTAAGAATCACATGCACCTCGGACATTCTGTCTTCCACCTTCTTCTATTGGGAAAAAGATACAAAAGTCTGAGGTCAGGTACCAACCTACTCAAAAACTGTTTTTTCCCTGCTGCTGTGAGACTTTTGAATGGATTTACTTTACATTAAGTTGATCTTTCTCTACACCCTAGCTATGATTGTAATATTGCATTTTGCACTCTCTCGTTTCCTTTTCTATGAATGGTATACTTTGTCTGTATAGTGTGAAAGAAACAATACTTTTCACAGTATGTTAAAACTGTTACAATAATAAATCAAACCAAACCAATTGTCCACATTTGGCCCACATTCTTCTATAACTATCTTACCCATGTAACTGTGCAAATGCTTTTTAAAAGACAAAATTGAACTCGCCTCTATTACTACCTCTGGCAACTCATTTCAGACAGTCACAACCCTCTCTACCCCTCTTAACCTTCTTGTATCTCTCCCCTCTCATCTTAAACCTATGTCATCTAGCTTGTTGGGAAAAGATGTTCCCAAGATAGCTCATCTACCTGAGCTATGCTCCTCCTTGTTTTATCTACAAGATCATCCTTAGGTTTCCTGGGAAAGAAGTCTATCCAGTCTCTCCTTAAAGCTCAAAGCATCAAGTCCCGGTAGCATCATTCAAGCATGAAGGAAAATTAACATAAACACAGGTGGCTGGAGCAGAAATCCATTGAGCTGTCAGTGGAAACTTTTTCAAGCCACTGCACATTAAACTTGTTAGAGATCAAAAGTTTCCTTCAGAATGGAGAGGATTTCAAAGATTTCAGCTTACTAGGAAGCCTCAGCAACTTCAAATCAAACCTGTTGAGACTGGAACTCTTTATCCCCCGCCTCCCCTTGTGAAGTTGACATCTCCTCCCTGGCACAGGACTTCTAAAGGGTCTGCTCTGACCTGCAGCTTCTGACAGAGAGAAAGGAGATCCGTGTTGCAGAATGAAGAGCTGCAATGATTTAAAATCCTGCCAGATCCAGAGGGGCATGGAGGTTAAAGTGACCTGGCCATTTCAGAACTTTCATGGCTGACTGATAAGAGTACAGATGTTATTACAGAAATACCTGAAATCACCATGCCGGGGATGATCTTTAGGTCTGCCAGGGCTAGAAGGGGTAGTCCAACCATGAAATTCCAATCCGGATGAAGAGTGCCAAGGACAATCCCTTGCCCCCAACCTGAACTCATCCAACATCCAGGATCTGCAATGGACCCTTCCTCTGCATCCTGGCAACTGGACCTATCCCATCTTCAAGTGCTCTCAAAGCTCAAGGCACTAGGCCAGGTTGCCAGTGCCAGGGTGCCAGGGGCAGTGCACTGTTTGCACTGCCTGAGCAAGTGGCCTGAAGGGAAGCTGAGTGGGGTGTCTGAGAGGGGATGGGGCTCAAAGGAGGGCCTGAGTGAAGTATAGGTGGGAGGGGGTGACTCTTGATTTGAGTGGTTGGGGGGAGGGGAAGATGCCCCTCTTTTCTGAGGAATTGGTAATTCTTCCCTGGACTCTCGGGGTCCAGAGACCATATTCCCATTTGTGGGCAGCACATGCAAAGGCTGTCTGCTGCCATTCCCGCTGGTTGGCTGGGTGAATGGTGGGAGACTAGCCAATGAATGGCCAATCAAATCCACTAATAACATTCAAATTAGGGGGTTTGCATAATTATCAGGTTGCCATCCGCTCTGGAACCTGAACATGGCTGACAGAGCAGGTCAACAGATGAATTCCGAGAGCCCTTACATCTATCGGGAATCCTGATTTTTGGTGATGCCCCATTCACCGTGGAATCAGGATTCTCACTGGCTGTCTGAGGAGATTGGAGAATATGGGCCTTGAGAGAATTTTACACCGACACAAGTTCTGCTCTACCTCATTGAATGTCAGCTCAGTACTAGACTCTATTCTCAATAACAGTTCGCAGTAAGATTCAAACATTTCATCTATTGACTCAGACATGGAAACAATACCACAAGGCTAACTGTTATCATGGAAAAATCAGCATGTCTGGCAGCAACTGTAAAGACAGAAAAGAGCCAACATTTTGAGTCCAGATTACCCTTTATCAAAACTGTTATCATGGTGATTGCCCTTCCAATGTTTAAATGGCAAAGTGTGCTTTATTTTAGTGCAAGTCATGTGGCTGAAGCATGTGAATTAGTGGCTAGCAAGGTGAGAAAGAAAGCAACTTTTTGATCATGTAAACTATGTTAGATACAGGGACTGCGCCAAATACCTTTTATCATAATGCCACCTCTGGCATCGACATGATCAAGCTGGAATTGTACTGGTTATGCTGTTGGATTAATAACCCAGGATCTTGGACTAATGATTTGGAAGATGTGAGGCTAAATATCAACATGGTACTTCGAAAAATTCATTCAGTTTTAAATCAAAATCTGAAAATAAGAAGCTAGTGTGTGTAAAATAGATCAGAAAGCTGCTTGATTGGCATTAAAAGCCAAACTGAGGAGGAGGAGATTCTTACCTTGTTTGGCCTATATGGTGCCAATGTAAAAATGCGGGGTTCGACATCCTGACAAGATTACTTCTGAAGAATACAAAGCAAATCCTGATCCCTCACTTGAACTTTGTCAAGGTGAGATCTTGGATTGACAGCTCAGTCTACCCATCGTTGAGAAATGTGCCTAATTTCAGTTTATCCAACCCACATTGCATCAATCAGTTCAGATTACCATCCTCTCATTATAGTCTGTAGAAGAATGCATTAACCTTTTCTTGCCTAATCATCAAAGAAGAAATTAGACAGACGTTTGTTCATTAACCTTAGGATGACAATGAATAGCAATTAAATATTTCACATTTGCTTACTAGATTGGGTTAAGTGACAGAATGAACACTGTACCACACAAGCAATTTTGTTAGTTTACAGTAATTCACTGTTAACTGAGTACAATCTGAGTATTAAGATCAAAGAAGAATAAGGAGCAAAGAAAATTACAGCACAGGAACAGAATCTTCGGCTCTCTAAACCTGCATAAACCATGCTGCCTGACTGAATTAAAAACTCCTATGCTTCCATGGACCATATTGCTCTATTCCCATCTCATTCATGTACTCATCAAGATGCTCCTTAAAAGTCACTACAGTATTTGCTTCCACTACCTCCTCTGGCAACGAGTTCTAGACACCCACCACTCTCTGTGTAAAAAATTTGCCTCGTACGTCTCTTTTAAAACTTGACCCTCACATCTTAAATCTATGCCCCCTAGTAATTCACTCTCCCACCCTGGGAAAAAGCTTCCGACTATCGACTCTGTCCATGCCTCTCATAAACTCGTAGGCTTCTATCAGGTCTCCCCTCAACCTCTGTCATTCCAGTGAGAACAAACCAAATTTCTCCAGCCTCTCCTTATTGCTAATGCCCTCCATACAGATAACATCCTGGCAAATCATTTCTATGCCCACTCCAAAGCCTCCACATTCTTCTGGTAGTGTGGTGACCAGAATTGAACACTATATTCGAAGTGTGGCTTCACTGAGGTTCTATAAAGCTGCAACATGACTTGCCAATTTTTAAACTCAATACCCGGGCTGATAAAGGTAAGAATGCTATATGCATTCTTGACTACCTTCTCCACCTGCATTGCCACTTTCAGTGACCTGTGTACCTGTACACCCAGGTCCCTTTGCCTATCAATACCCATAAGGTTCTGCCATTTACTGTGTATTTCCTACCTGTATTAGACCTTACAAAATGCATGACCTCACATTTGTCCTGGATAGATATAAAGTAGTGAGATTCATTAGTGATTGGATATTTTAAATAGTTGACAAATTCTCTTCAGTATATCACAGAACCTCACAATGCAGAAAGAGGCCCTTCGGCCCATCGAATCTGCACCGAACACAATCCCGTCCAGGCCCAGCCCTCATATCCCTACATATTATACCAACTAGTCCCTCTAATCTATACATCTCTAGTCACTAAGGGGCAATTTTTTAGCATCGCCAATCAACCTAATCCACACATCTTTGGACTGTGGGAGGAAACTGGAGTACCTGTATCTAATCAATTCTGATCTAAACCGCACCCCCCCACCTCCCCTTATTTTGAGGCTGTGCCCTCTAGTACTGCAATCCTTTCTAAGTGGGAAGAATCTCTCTACCTCTACCCTATCCATCCCCTTCATTATCTTATATGTCTCTATAAGATCCCCCCTCAACCTTCTAAACTCCAACGAATACAAACCTAGTCTACTCAAGTCTAGCTAGATAAACAAGTCTACCTAGTCTACTCCTAGTCTAGGCACAAGGAGAATGTGCAAACTCCACACAGACATTAACCCGAGCCGGGAATTGAAGGAGTATAGTAAGAAATGTTTTCAGGACTTGTACTGGCTTCACTTTGAATTGGTATAACAAAGCTGGTTTCCATGCCCTCCTCCAAAATGATAATGTTTTATTTCTGGAACATCAGAATGGCAAATTTCCATCCACCAAAGTAATTTATTTTTCCCTATTGGATCCTTTACTCCTGGATAAGTTCATCACATGTATTAATAGATGATACAATCGGCGTTGTTGGCTTAAACCTCACTTCCCTACACCTAAAGAAACTCTTGCATCAAAGTGACATATTTATATCTGCCAGTATGTCACACAACTTTCAATGCTAACTTTGTGGATCTTGTTCTCCACTTCTCCTTCCCTCCTGCTCAGAGGTGTCGTTTTTTTTTGTAGAGATATCCATCTACTTCCACTTGACAATGAAGGCCTACACTGACAGTCGCTTGAGCCTTAGGGATTCCCATATTTTAACATATTCAAAAAATGGAGGTGATTTTGTAGGACTGAACGAATTGAATTTGAGAAGGGTTGATTTGTTTTAAATGTTTCAATTCCAAGACCCTTCTTCAAGATTGACTTGAGGATGGAGAACGAGCGTGCCCAAAGAAATTATCAATACATGTGATTTGGATTAATATAGCCACCATTCTCCCAAAAGCACTGAATTAGTGGAAAAATTATTCTGGACCCCAACGTGTCAGTTCAGCTTCTCACTCAGATCTCCCCACTTTACATTGCAGAGGTCATAATCATGAATCTTATTAAAGGGAGGTGCAGGGCCCATTCACCCAGAGTTTGACAATTCTGGAACTCTGTCCATGCATGGTGGCTCTGATCTGTCTGACTCCCCATTTGCTGGCCAACTTGATCACTGGAAAGCCCAGGATTTTGCAGTGCTGCTCCTCCAGCCACTCATACGACCCGGATCATGGCCCAAAAACAATTCCCGAGCCAGTCCTGATCCTATCCTCCCTGCCACACCGAAGCATCCCAATGTCTAGCCCAATCCCCCAGCGATGGGGTGGATCCGAGGGAGGTGGGGCATCGAACACATATGCAGCAACATAAGCTCCTAGTGACCAAAGTTTATAGCATCAGTGCTCCTTACTGCTTATTGCTGCCAGCCCTCCAGCACCTAGGCAGTGTTGCTCATTATTGCCCTCCACTTCCTCCTCTCCCTTTTCTTCCTCCTCTTCCCCTTCCTCCTCCGACCCTAGGCAGCCTCCTCCCCAACAATGCTTGGTCGACCTCCCATATCCTTCTTCTCCAAAAGACCTCCTCGTTGCTGCCCAAGGTTACGTAGGGCACCAAAAGGGAAGCTTTTTTCTCTTTTGGTTTCAGATTCCAGCATCTGCAGTAATTTGCTTTTATCGTTGTGTAGGGCGTAGCACATGATCATAATGTGGGGCGATATCAAGGGATTATATTCGAGGGCTCAGCCAGAGTGGTCCAGGCACCTGAACCAATTTTATCCATCTCTCCACTATTGAACAAATGGCAATGTGGGCTTCATTATGTTAGGCCTCTGCATCAGTCTCAGGCCTCCGCACAGGCATCATCAGCCATGTCCAAAGCAGGTACCCCGTGTCTCTGCCATCCCTGCACCCTGGGCTCCTCCTCAAACACCTCCAGGACACCAGAGCTCTTCAATATAAAACTGCCATGCACGCTGCCGGGGTAACTGGTGCAGATATGCATAATGTTCAGCTGCTGGTCTCATACCAATTGCACATTTATTGAATGAAAGCCCTTTTTTTTTCTGGATTCTTCACTCGGGCCTTGAGGACGACATAGGGGTGCAGTCTATAGCCTCCTGTATAATTGGCATTTCCGCAATAGACGTGAATCATGCAGCTCGGGCTCCCTGCTAGGCCTGGTCCAAGTTAAATTTAATGTATTGGCCAGCCTCATAAAATGGAAGTCTGGGAAATGCCACAAAGGTCACCACTAGTCTGGAAGGACATGGTGGCATAAAAGTTTAAAGCTGCCGTCACTTTCACCGCCACTGGGAGTGAGTGTGCCCCCAGTGCCCCAAGATGCCAGGTCCTGCAACCATCGCACAAATGCCATACTGTCTCCTTTCAGAGCCAGTGCCATCGGCGGCATGCGAAGTCCAACAGCTGCTCAAAGGATATTTGCGTGCAGAACTGCCAGGGTCTCCACTGCCTCCCTCTCCTGCGCCCCCCCTCTGGGTGAATGGTGGCCACTTCCTGCTCTCTTTCCCTCTGTGAGTGGTAAGGCCTGGGCCTCCTATACCCACAATTCATCCTCCTGCTCCTCTTCTTCAGTTCCAGTAGCAACCAAAAGAACAAGATAATGAGATGCTTTACAAAAGCTATCTTGTCTATCTAAAGGGCAGTGGGGAAGCTATCTGGGGAAGAGGAGAATAGATAGAGGGATTAGAGAAATCTGCTCACCCCTAGCTGAGCAACACACGCTCCTCATACCCACCCCCCAACACAGTTATCTTATCTCTCCTCCCATAGACCTACAGCAATACACACTCCTCTGATCTCCCCCATCTTCCCCCAGAATGGCAACACATCCCCTCTATTCACCCAACTCTCAAACACACATTCAGAATCCATGCAGTCTTAGCCCCACACAATGCTGCTTGACAGATCCTGAGGCTGCAGCACTGCCACTTCAGAGAGTTTCCATGCCCCACCTGCAACTGTGTTTGCTGCTGTCACCACAAGAACCCAGAGTCAGCGCTAAGACATGATTTCAGTGCTTCGATCTGGGTCCGTGCTGAGAGACTGAAGTGGACCCTGTGAACAACAACTGCTTCTCGCACACTTTTAAGCTCCCCCAAGCATAAATGCAGCATGGCCACTACAAAACAACCCTCCTGAGCAGCGCTGAGGAGTTTGAAAGCAGAGACTTACTTCCTCGCTCGCCCTCACTGCTCAAGCACCTGAATCCGACTCAGTGTTTTCCTGACTGAACCAGCTGCGGTGGAAGAGGTTGTTGTTTGATGAAAACCAGTCCTTGTCTATGAATCTATATAATTTCTGACACTAGTAAATGAGCCACATCATGAGCATTGCAGATTACCTCCAAGTGGCTATTCGTGTAACTATTATTACACTCAGGATTGTTCAGCAGGTCTGACCCAATCACAGAATTATATCCTTCAGTGGATGTTTTATTCACTATGCATCATGAAAACTTGCAAATGGGCCTAAAAAATTTAGGACTTGTAAAGCATCGGTTCATCTCAAAGTTACCAAAGAAAGAATAGAAACATAGAAATTAGAAGCATGAATAGATCATTCGGATCATTGAGTCTAATCTGCCATTCATTTTGATCATGGCTGATCATCGAATTCAATATCCTGTTTTCCCCTTCCTCCCATATCCCTTGATCCCTTTAGTCCCAAGAGTTAGACCTAATTTCTTCTTGAAATCAGGCAATGTTTTGGCCTCAACTATATTCTGCGGTAATGAATTCCACACTCTTTGGTTGAAGAAATGTCTCCTTATCTCAAGTTTGAAAAGGTTTACCCTTTATCCTCAAAATATGACTCCTAGTTCTGGACTTGCCCACCATTAGAGACATTCTTGCTGAATTTACCCTATCTAACCCTGTTAGAATTTGATATGTTTGTATGAGATGTCCTCTCACTCTTCTAAACTCCAGTGAATATAATCCTAATCCACTTAGTCTTTCCTCATATGACAGACCTGCCATTCCAGGAATCAGCCCGGTAAACCTTCTCTGTACTCTCTGTATAGCAAGGACATCCTTCCTCAGATACGGACACCAAAACTGCAATGCTCAGTTGTGGCCTCACCAATACTCCAGTTGTGGCCTCACCAATGCCCTACACAATTGCAGCAAAACATCCTTCTCACTACACTCAAATCCTCTCGCTAAGAGAGGCCAACATTCCATTTGCCTTCTTTACTGCCGGCTGTACCTGCACACTTACTTTCAGTGACTGATGCACAAGGACTCCAAGGTCTTGAGTATCCACTTCTCTCAATTTACATCCAATATATCTAAAATATAAAAACAGTGGGTAGAATTCTCTCACTTTCAGGCTAAGTGCCAGGCTCAGTACACCATTGGCACTGCCAAGGCACATGGGCTGAAGGTGGACCTGAATGCGGATTGAACGGGGGGTGGGGAGGAAGGGGGTTTGTTGCTAAGGGAGGAGGATGGGCTGAGGGGAAAAATGGGAATATTTCCGACTAGTGCTGGCAACATCTGTCAGGTGGCATTCACCCACTTGAAGATGTATATAAGCCCATGCCAAGAAACCCGCCGAACAGACCTGCTGTTCAAAGATCTGTTTAATGTGTGTTCCAATGTCCATGGTTGGGAATAGGACTCTCTTCTAATAAAAAGTGAAATAGTAATCACCAACCCCTCAGCAAAGAGGTGCATCCTCTTCCCCATCACTCATTCAATGCATCCCTCGCACACCACTGAGGCAATTCCCCCACTCAGCCATTCCGTCTCTTATCCCCCAATTAGCCCCATCACCACTCAGACACTCACACAGTTCCTATCCACTTGGTAGGGTTCAGACTAGCTCCCAATTTTTGGGGAGCTAGCAGGAGACCACGCTGGAATGAAGGGGTACAATTTGGGCCCCGCAGGGGATCGGGCAGTGGAGGAGTGGTGCACCTGGGCATGGGTAGCCTGACAATGCCAGTCTGTGTGAATGGAGTACTGCAGTGATATTAAAGGCTACCAGGTGACCAAGGGGCATGGAGATTAAAGTTAGCAAACCACTTCAAAGTTTTCACAGCTGACAGGTAGAAATGCAGATGTTGAACATAGAGCTACCTGAAATCCTCACATTAGGAGTGATCTTCAGGTCCGTCCTAATTAGGAGGAGCAGACCAGTCATGAGACCCTCATCCTAGATGAGAGTGGTGAGATCAACCCCTTGTCCCCAGTCTGAACCTAAGTCCACCTCACCCCCGGGACTCTTGAGAGATCCTTTCTCTGTAGGCTGGCAGAGGCAGCAGCAAGTGGCAATTGGATGTACCTCCTTAATTTACCTCGGGGCTCAAGGCCGCAGGCCAGGGTATCAAAATTAAGGTGCTGCAGATCACTGCACCATTGACCCCACCAAGGCACATGGCCTGAGGGTAGGTATGAGTGGATGTTTGAGGGGAAAGGTGCTGAGGAAATGTTGGGGCTGAGGTCTGAGGTGGTGCCGGGTTGGATCCTTTCATGCCTGCATGGTGAGTGCAGGGGAATAAGGATAGAGTGAGGTGACCCATTGTTTGCATGTGGGGATGATGTCTCCTTTGCTGAGGAGTTGTGATACTCCCCTAGACTCTGAGCCCAGAACATCAGGTTTTTGTAGATGATTATCAGCACCAAAGCCCACCGGGGTGCTGGTGCATTGCAGGGGCGGAGGTGGGGGGTGGGGGGGTTGCATGATAAATGGGCTGTGAAAACAATTAGCCGATTTGCATACTAATTTAGTTGTCACCCACCATGAACAGAAACTCTATTTGAGTTAATAGGGCAGGTTGTGTGAATCCTAGTTGTCTTGACACTCATTGAGAATCCTGATTTTTGGCTAACATCCCATTCAATGGGGCAGTGGGATTCCTGTTTGTTGCCTGAAGAGGATGGGAAATCCTGCCCTGCAGGTTATGCAAGCAGTTTCTCGATGGATAGCTATAGATTAGCCAGGAGGGAGCTAAAGAGTGAATTGAGGAGAGCTAAGAGAGGACACGAGAAGACTTTGGCTGATAGGATTAAGGAGAATCCTAAAGCTTTCTTTAGATATGTTAAGAATAGAAGATTGGTTAGGACAAGACTAGGGCCAGTCATAGACAGCAGTGGGAAGTTGTGCGTGGAGCCTGAAGAGATTGGAGAGGTACTGAATAAATATTTCTCTTCGGTATTCACGCAGGGTGATGTAAATGTAGTTATGGAGAACACTGAGGTACAGGGTAGCAAACTGGAAAGTATTGAAGTAGATAGGGAGGATGTGCTAGATATTCTTGAGGGTTTGAAGTTGGATAAGTCCCCTGGGCCGGACGGGATTTACCCTAGGATTCTCTGGGAGGCAAGAGAGGAGATTGCAGAGCCTCTGGCTCTGATCTTCAGGTCGTCGTTGGTTACGGGTGTGGTTCCGGAGGACTGGAGGATAGCGAATGTGGTCCCATTGTTCAAGAAGGGGAAGAGAGACCTTCCAGGGAATTATAGGCCAGTGAGTCTTATTTCTGTTGTGGGCAAAGTATTGGAGAGAATTATTAGGGATAGGATTTATAG
The DNA here is from genome assembly GCA_024679065.1 of Sphyrna mokarran. Lineage (NCBI taxonomy): Eukaryota > Metazoa > Chordata > Chondrichthyes > Carcharhiniformes > Carcharhinidae > Sphyrna > Sphyrna mokarran. Next base: position 44,750,919 of record JAGIQG010000015.1, read on the forward strand.
TTATTTAGAGAGAAATGAATTGATTGGGGATAGTCAGCATGGTTTTGTGAAGGGTAGGTCGTGCCTTACTAACCTCATTGAGTTTTTTGAAAAAGTGACTAAAGAGGTGGATGGGGGTAAGGCGGTTGATGTGGTATATATGGACTTTTGTAAGGCGTTTGATAAGGTGGCCCATGGAAGACTTCTGCAGAAAATGCAGATGTATGGGATAGAGGGTGATTTAGCTAATTGGGTTAGGAATTGGCTAGCAGATAGAAGACAGAGGGTGGTGGTTGATGGGAGATATTCATCGTGGAGTTCAGTGACAAGTGGTGTACCTCAGGGGTCTGTTTTGGGGCCCCTGCTGTTTGTAATTTTTATAAATGATCTGGATGAGGGTATTGAAGGATGGATTAGTAAATTTGCAGATGACACTAAAGTCGGTGGAGTGGTAGATAGTGAAGAGGGGTGTTATAGTTTGCAGAGTGACTTGGACAAGTTGCAGAGCTGGCCGAGAGGTGGCAAATGGAGTTTAATGTGGAAAAGTGTGAGGTAATGCACTATGGCAGAAATAATAGATGTGTAGAGTATAGGGCAAATGGTAGGATTCTTAGTAGTCTAGATGAACAGAGGGATCTTGGTGTATATGTGCATAGATCCCTGAAAGTAGGCAGTCAAGTCGAGAAGGTTGTTAAGAAGGCATATGGAGTCTTAGCTTTTATTGGTAGGGGGATTGAATTTCGGAGCCGCAACGTCATGTTGCAACTGTACAAAACTCTAGTGCGGCCGCACTTGGAGTATTGTGTGCAGTTCTGGTCCCCGCATTATAAGAAAGATGTGGAGGCATTGGAGAGGGTACAGAGGAGGTTTACCAGGATGTTGCCTGGTATGGAGGGCAGGTCTTATGAAGAGAGGCGAGGGATTTGAGGTTGTTTTCGTTAGAAAGGAGGCGGCTAAGAGGGGACCTAATCGAAACATATAAGATGATTAGAGGTTTAGATAGGGTGGACAGTGATAGCCTTTTTCCTAGGATGGAGAAAGCTAGCACGAGGGGACACAGCTTTAAATAAGGGGTGATAGTTATAGGACGGATATCAGAGGTAGGTTCTTTACCCAAAGGGTGGTTCGGGAGTGGAATGCCCTGCCTGCAGCGGTTGTAGATGCGCCAAGTTTGGTGGCGTTTAAGAGGTTAGTTGATAAGTATATGGAAGAGAAGGGAATGGTTTAGTTTGGAGGGGCATTGCTTTTTATATTGGTCGGCACAACATCGAAGGCCGAAGGGCCTGTTCTGTGCTGTAGTGTTCTATGTTCTATGTTACTATTCAGTGGCTATACAAATGGTATTTTCACCAACAGGATTCTAAGATTAGTCCAAAATGATGTCCTGCCAGTCTCATAATTGAACAATGTTGTGTATGAATTCCTGTGTTGATACAATGTTAGGTAGGCGTTTGGCTAAACACATCGAACTGCAAATTCCTTTGGTTGTTCATAAGTGCAGAGCACTAATTCTACTCCAACAACCTTCGCTTTCAAAACCAAAATGAAGATGTCTACTATTAGATGTGATTCCACAATTGGGCAGCACCTGCTGAACAAGCCTGAGTGCACTGAAAGTTACTCTAATAACCAATTTAACGTAATCAGTTGAGCTTGTAACACAATTTATTTACACTTGCTAAGAAGTGACATGCATTCATATACAGGAGCCCGTTCTCGGTAAACAAGAGGAGTATGTTGAAGTCTTGCATTTTTTTTGAACACAAATGGAGCTTGGGGAGCCATCATTCCTCATTGCTTTCTCCATGGCGAAGGGTCAGCCAATCAGCGTTGACTTGCACCTTTTTCTCTTGCAGTTCTTGTGCTGTGGTTCTTGTGTTTTGCCTAAGGCTTGAAATTTGAAGTTTATTTATTAATGTCACAAGTAGGCTTACATTGGCACTGCAATAAAGTTACTGTGAAAATCTCCTAGTCGCCACACTCAAGTGCCTGTTCGGGAAGGAGACCTTCCCAAGAATGCACCTAACCAACACATCTTTCAGTCTGTGGGAGGAAACAGGAGCACTTAGAGAAAACCCACGTAGACATGGGGAGAACATGCAGACTCTGCACAGACAGTGATCTAATCCAGAAATCAAACCTGGGTCCCTGTTGCTGTGAGGCAGCAGTGCTAACCATTGCACACCATACTGCCCCTGAATGAATCTGTGATGAAAACCTTTGGCCACATTTCTCTATCCTCAATAATAATTTTTACAAAAAAAAATTCAATCTCAGGTTTGACATTTTCAACTGGTCTCACTTTGCAGAAGAAAGTTTCAGAACAAATTGAATTGGCAATAATTTCATTGAATTTCTTATGCCCCTTATCAATTAAATGTGACATGTATTATTGTTATTATGTTCACACTGCACTTCATGAACAAAACTCTGGCTTTCTCATCCAGTTTTTTTAGGTGAAGTAGCAATATCTTCAGTGAAGACACCATTGGCACTGAGAGAACAAATTAAGGAACATGAATTGTAGCATCCTCCGCAAAATTCTGCAATTGTAAAGCAAGGAAGACATGCCTATCCGGAGTAGCTCTCATGACCTCAGGAATCCTAAAGCACTTTATATCCAATTATGTGCTATTGAAATGTAATCGCTACTATAATGTAGAGAACACAGCAAGCCATTTTACACACAGCCAACTTCCATTAAAACAAATGTGGTAACGAGCAAAAAATCTGTTTTTTGTTGATGATTGAGAGATAAATATTGGCCAGGACAGCAAAAATAAATCCCCTGCTTTTTTAAAAAATAGTGCCATGGATTTTGTATGCCCACTTGAGACAGCACGTTTAACATGGAAGAGCACAGATTTCTCCTTTACAGCACTGGGGTGTCAGCCTCAATTTTGTGTTCGAGTAGATTATCATTTATACATTCCTACACAATGAAACAGAGGCAGATACTGAATTTTTATGAACAGTCAGCTCATAGATCAATTATATACACACACACACATTATATATCTATTCTAAATGCAATTATTCTACTATAAAGTAATGCATATTTGAACTATGCTTTATTAATTACGTTACCTTTTAATTTTCGATGTTTGATTCACAGAGTAATTAAGTGGAGTTAATTAACTAACATGGCATATCACTTAAGGCTGGCAATACTTTAACATCTTGTGCAGAGCAAATGACATAATTAAAATTCTTTTACTAAACTTGTATTGGGAGTGACTCATATTTTTATGCATTTTATCTCATGAAAATGAAAGGCAACAATGAAGAAAATAAAATAATGTGTGTGTTTTGATTTTTACCTGATAGCTTCATTAAAAAATCGACAGTTCATCCTGTTTTTAAAAAGTATTGTTTGTAATTATTATTTGAATCATAGGTAGGAATTGTATGAGTGCAGCAGGAGTGACAAAAATGGACTGGAAACAACCCATCACAGACATTTGAAGGACTTCTGGATACATTTAGCATTTCTTCGGCAACTCATTCATGGCTGCTGATATATTCCTGTCTCTTTAAAGTACCCTCCTTCCCCGCGAGTAGCTGGCCAATTGGAGGGCTTGTAACTGAACAGTCTCATCAGAAGTGGTGGCCATTGCTGGGACTGAACTTGCAAGATGAAGATGTCATGGGTGTAGAATGTCCTCCCACGTTATGGTGGCATAATAGTGAGTACTGCAGCTTCACAGTGCCAGTGACCCAAGTTCAATTCCTGCCTTGGGTGACTATCTGTGTTGGATTTACACATTCTTCCTGTGCGTGAGTGGGTTTTTTTCCAGCTATTTTGGTTTCCTCCTACAGTCCAAGCTGTGCGGGGTTAGGTAGATGGCCATGCTTTTTTTCCCTCAAAGTCGCGGGGTTAGGGGGGATTAGCGGGTAAATGTGTGGGATTACAAGAAGGGGGATGGATGGGATCCTCTCTCGGAGAGTCAGTGCAGGCTTGAAGGACCAAATGGCCTTCTTCTGCACTGTAGGGATCCTATGAATCAGGTAAGAGGAGTCGGAGGCACAAAGGCCTGTCAGATGGTTTGGAGACATAATGTTGGTGAGAGTAGGACACAATTGCCATGGAGGCAGCCATTCCTGCTAAGTGAGAGTGCCCTCCCTGTGCCACAGAGTGTCACAATAAATGTTTGTCCGCCCCCTCCTCCCCCGCCCTCCCCACCCCCCTCACAATCCCCTCCCATCCTGATTCCATAAGAAAGCAATCAAGGCTCACCGGGTGGCATGAAGGTGGGAAGGGACCGTTAACTAGCCACTTAAGTGACTTAATTTAACAGCCTGCAGGAGATCTGCCTCCACTTCCCATTGTGCTGATAAAGTATTATGGCAACAGAGAGATGATGAATGCCCACCACCAACCATTCCTCTCCATTTTACTGGACCCATCCCTCTGATTCTATCACGAAAGGACTGGGAAAATTCAACCCAAAGACATAGGACACAACTTTCCTCCCCAAAAAACTAAATGCCCAATCAGTCTGCAAAATAAATATCAATGTTAGGTTACGTCATGAGTGTCGAGGTAAAGCAATCATACACAGAGCTCAGTCCCCAGATACATCGATTCATTTTATTTCAGCCCTGACAGTTCACCTCGCCTTGGACTGAGGTTGCATTTGAAATGTAAAGGTCGCCTGGCCAATCAATCTGTCCACCAACCATAAAAGCAAACAGACCACTTCAAATTGCATTCAATTTGTGCAGGTTCAGTGGATTGGCCGTGCAAAATTGTTCCTTAAATGTCTAAAGAGGTGTAGGCTCGATAGATTAGCCATGGGAAATATGTGGGGTTAAAAGTATAGGGCAGGGAAGAGTGTCTGGGTTAGAAACTCTGTCAGACTGTTAGTGCAGATTTAATGGGCCAAATGGTCTCTTCTGCACTGTAAGGAGTTTATGATTCGATGAATTGGTCCCCTGTTGATTTAAGTTGTCTGCTTGACTGTCAGCTGGCATGTTTCCAACTCTTGCGTGTGTCCACCGACAGAAAATTGCGCAAGTGTGTGATAGTGCATGAAGAATGCCTAACATTTTCTCCCGCAATTTCACATGTTTCCGGGTTGTGCGTGTGCACGCCCAAGCAACGTAAAATTCTGGCCAACTTATTTCAGATCCTAACTACTCTGTAAAAGGATTTCTTTTGAAGTTGCCTCTGATCCTATTCTCTATCGCTTTAAAACTGCTTCCTTTGGTTTTCAACCCTTCTGTCAATAGGAACAATTTCTTCCTATTGACTCCAGCTAGATTTCTCATGTTTTTGAATAGCTCTGTAAAATATCCTCTCAAACTTTTATTCTCAAAGGAGAACTTCCCAGCTTCTCAAATCTATCCACTTAGCTGAGGTCTCAAATCCCTGCAAAAAACCTTGTTAATCTTTTGCACTCTTTCTAAAACTTTCATGTCCTTCCTCAATATATAGTTTAGTTGAGGCCAAATCTGTGTTTTATAAACGTTAATCTTAATTTCCTTACTTTCACTCTTTTTTCCCCTATTTAGAAGCACCAGATTCTGTGTACCTTTTTAATTACTTTCTCAAACTACTCTCCTTCTTTCAACAATTAGCACACGTATATTCCAGTTCTTTCTCTTCCCACATCCACTCTACAATTGTACTATTTTGATTCTTTAATGGTATCAAAATGGAATGCTTTGCTATACCTTGTGCTGGGAACACATGCGCATCTCCCAGACCTGACAAACAGTCGATGGTCTGACCACACCGAAAAGGCAGGTAAGCAATTTGAATCTTTTTAAAATATATTTTAAATCTGTTTAGCAGGTCATTATCAGGAACTTTCAGGTCCCGGTCAAATTTCCCACCCCGCCAGGGGTGGAGTTCATTCTGGTGGGGTTCAGACTAGCTCCCCATCTTCAGGGAACTAGAGGGAGACCCCTCTGAAATGAAGTGGGGGGCAATTGGAGGCCCCAGGGGGTCAGGCAGTGGGGAGGGTGGTGCCCCATGGACATGGGCACCCTGCCCATGCCAGTCTATGCCCCCTAGCATGGTCCAAGGGCGAAGTGCCCAGGCCCAGGTGGCACCTTAGCACTGCCCACTGGGCATCGGGCAATGCCAAGGGGATGGGGCCTAAAGTAGGTAAGGCCTAACAGCAATTGGTGGGGATGAGAGAGTCCTGCTGCCACACTGTAAACAGGATCAGTCTGGATTGGAGAAAGGGCAGCGATCGGGACTGGCTGGGGGATGTGTTGTGGGGGACGTGTAGCTATGGGTGGTCTGTCAGGGGACGGGAGCTGCCTCTGTGGGGAGGGGGAGGCATCAGTGCCAGGAGAACGTCTGCCAATGTGAGGGGGGTAGAGGGATCGCCACATCTTGGGTGGGGGGCAGGGGGGTGTTGGCAGCTGGGATGTGCATCAGAGCACACCGGAACAGTGGGGAAGACGGGAGGATACAGGGCTGTCCTGGGAACTGCTGTAGGGCTGGCCAGCAAACAGAGAGTCTAACAGATTGGGACAACTGCACTTACACAGATTTCCAGAACTGTCAGAGTCCGGCGTGAATAGTACCTCCCCGCCCTGGGTTTTTAATGATATTCATGAGTAGGACCTCTGTGATGCACAGGTTGCAGAGATTCAGGTGAGAAGCTGAATTGAAAAAAACAGTTGGGATTTAGAATATTTTTCCTGCCAATTCTGCACTTTTAGGATAATTGCAGCCATTATTTCTATGGAAGGAATAGGATATGTTATATATAATGTCTGCATCTATAAAGATAATGCATTTAAACTACATAGCATTGTTAGCCTGTATTTCATTATGTTAAATTGGAGTAATGTTGAATGTTAACAAAGGCATCTCTAAGAACCTCTCCCATTCAATGTGTGGCCATTGTAAATGACAATGAATGATTCCAACTCCTGATAAGAATTCTCAAGAACAATCTTTGAAATAACTAGTTTCTGTAAATTGTCATTCATAGTATATTTAGGAGCAAGGCATAAAGCAAAGATTCAATTGCCTGAGAAGTTTAAATGATTCAGAGAATACTTCTGCCAGCTCATTTTGCATACCTATTGTGGATTAACTGGTTAGATTCCATTAAAAGTTCAATGATTTTGATGTCCAAAGCAATCTGAGAAAACTTTCCTGAATTTGAAGTTTGGATATTTTCTTGTTTCTGAGCCAGATACTGTGGATCTCACAGTTTAATGCTAGTTAAAGTATTACTCACAGAGAACACATTAATTATTCGCACTCTACACTTGAGACCGTGAGGACAAACCTCAATGAGTGGTGGATTTCTATTTTGCTGTTAATAAATGGATTCTGTAATTTTCTTCACTGTTATACTTTATAAAATCCCTGCAGTGCAGAAGGAGGCCATTTGGCCCATCAAGTCTCTACAAACCACAATCCCACCCAGGTCCTATTCCGTAACTCCACACGTTTAACCAGCTAATCCCCCAGACACTAGGATCAATGTTAGCATGGCCAATGAATCTAACATGCACATTTTTAGACTGTGGGTTGAAATCAGAGCACACAGAGGAAACCCATGCAGGTATGAGGAGAATGTGCAAACTCCACACAAACAATGACCTGAGGCCGGAATTGAACCCGGGTCTAGCGCTGTGAGGGAGCAGTGCTAAGACTGTGCCGCACATTGTTTAATGGAAATCTGGCTGGGCTTAGTCCAATGTATTGTAAACAATTGCAAATGCCTGACAGTTCATTTGCTCATGTTAAGATCCCAGAATGAACTTGTGGGCTAATGTTTACAGTTTATCCCAATTCCCAAGCACAAACTCTCCATTCTCAAATTGTCAGCGAATTCACACTGTCACACTCCAATCCCTGTTGGTAGGGCAGATCCATCAGTGATTGTTGCTGAAAAGAATCAGTACAACTTCACCACTGAGCATGTAATTAATAAATTAAGCAGGTGAAAAATACAACATGAGGAAATTGATTGAAAACATATTGTACTATTGTAACAATTCATGGGTTTAAATTGGATGTGTTTTGTTGTACCCAACAAGTTTGGCAATGGAATCCATCGACAAAATCCATTTCTGAAAAGAAAAGTAACTAAAAAAAAGAGAACAGAAAACTGTTTGGGAATAGTATTAAAATGTGTAAAGGAAATGAAATAGCAGAATATGGATAACATCTACAGAGGAACAGCATGAGAAATTGTATTTGCAGGCAAAGTTTTAATAATTGGATAAACTGTTTAAAGTTTTTCTCAGTACAAGTATGAAGATGATTTTGAAGCACTGGAGTAATCTTTATGTCATTGCTCTTAAGTGTGGCAAGAAATTGTATGAACAATTGAAGGAAATGAGCTTGTAGGGTTGCAGAGACAGAGTGGAAACTGTGCTAACTGGATTGCCCTGCAGTCCATTAACCCCATGGTCTGCTACGAGGCATATTTTCAGTGGGAGGAAGGAGCTGATGGCGCATATAAGATATAATTGGTGGGGAGCCCACCTTCTTCACTTCTGACTGCTATGGCTGCCAGTTCTCCTGGGGAGGCCATCATGTCTGGTCCCTGTTGATAGGGACCGTACATGATCCTCACCAAAGAAAGCCTACCCCTGCAAGGCTACAGAGGCAAGTGAACTCAGGCGATTGCATACCGGGCTCTCTTATAATACTTAAATGCTATTTTAAGTAGCAAGGCTGATCGTGTTGGAAATCCGGTGTCTGTAAGATTGTGAACGGTGAGAAATTGGGCACAAAACCAATTTCTGGGCTCTCTAGTGACCTTATGACTCACTCCACCCATCGGCCCCCTCACACTCCCCAACGGACAACCCCCAAACTTTCCCAATCGCCACCGCCACCACAGATACCCCCCTTTTCTCTAACTGCCCCATAAACCCCATCCAATTGCAATCCCCTGACGGACCCCCTGATAGCTGGCCACTTGATCACCCCCCCTCGCACCCCGATTGCTGACTCCACTGATTGCCACCCTCAACCCCTGATTGATATAGAATTCTCTCCATCTCTCCCCTCCTACTGGCTCCCCTATCTGGCTCCACCCCTGTCTGACTCCTCTCCCATTAGGCTCCACTCCCTTGTCGCTGCCCGGTGCCTAGTGAGCAGTGCCAATGTGCCTGGTGGGCAGTGTCAGGGTGCTAGATTTGCAGTGGCAGAGTGCTAGGTTGGCATAAGCCAGATACAGTCAGGATCCCAGACTGGCAGTGCCAGCTTGTCACTGTCCAAGGGACATTGCACCCCACCCCCCTTCCCTGACCATCCGCATAGCCTCAATGGCTGCCAACTCTACCTGCGAAACGACCACATGAAGTCTCTGTTGCTGGGGACCATCTGTGATCGTCACTGCTGAGAACCTCTGGCCACAGAGCTCAGTGATTGGGACTATTATGTCATGGGGTGGCTAATCACATTTGTATGAAGTTATAAATATTTAAATCAAATGCATGCCCAGGATGTGTGCAAGCTGATAACATCAGCAAAAATGGCCAGGAAGGATTGTAAATGACCTGCGCTGGGCTTGATTCAGTTGAACATCTCCCAGTTGAATATCATACACTGTAACACTAACCGACCAGGGCAGTGGAGTGGAACGATCACGCCTTTTGTGTCTGGAGCATCAGGTGTAACTCTGTGAGCCACAGACTGTGGGTAATATCACCTTTTGTTTTTCCTCTGTAGCAATTTTGTTAACCATAAATAATAACACAATGTTTCAATATACTGCTCCCAGTTCTAAATGTTTTTTTTGCCAAATGGCTCTATCTTCCTTATTAAATGCATTTAAAGGGCATCTGTACCTGTTTCCTTTTGGCTTCAATGACCACTTTCCTCCCTTTCTAACTGATCTCTAGATAACTGATGTAGTTTTCCCTCATTACCAGTGTGAAAGATTGGAGGTGACTGGGTGTGGATGCAATGACAAACATTTATTAAACAATAATAAATATTTACAAACTAAGGGCCTGACTGAACATATGCACAAGTCTATTCCCTTCTCCTCCTTAGCTCCAACTAATGTCCTCCTAGTACCAGGACTTGCACCTTCACTGCTGAATAACCCTAGGGTACTGCCTGATTGTATAACTCAAAAGAATCACCCCTTAAAGGGGCCACGTTACCACAAGTTTTGTGAGGTCAGAAAAGGCAGGAGTATCCTTCAATTTCCAAAAATAATGTAGGTTACTGTTGCTTGGACTTCAGGCAGCAGAAACCCATTGCCAGGGACCTACACAAACTTTTTGTGGAAGCCAAAGAAAGGGACAAATGAATTCAGGAGGAAGGAAAATTGAGGGAGAACGGAAATGAGTTGGAAAGGGCTCATTAAACTGAAACATTAACCCAACACATTTCTCTCCTGCAGAATGCTTCCAGCATTTTCTATGAAATTGTTGTGCATTGCATCTTTAGCCAATGTACAAGCTTTCTATAAATTATGAAGCTATTTGAAAGAAGAAGGCAAACTTTTCATTCATAAAGTTAAATATTTATATTATTTACTTTACATTAGATATTATAACCTTTAAACAATTGGTCTTAAAATGTTCTTTGTCTGCTAAGTGAGATGATATTCAGGACAACCTGTGCATTTTCAATAACCATACATTGTATTTTCACACATGGAGGGAGGGAGGTGATGAAGGGGATCGATTCTCTCATTCTGCTGCGCTGTCTGGAGAATCATGTGAGGGTGGTGATTTCCGAGATTCTTGTGAGCATCACCCAACGCCAGATTTCCAGAGCACTCAGCTCCGTGCCAGAAACTGGCAGGGAGACGAGGCTAGCATTTAAATGATATTTTAATGGTGTGGGAGATTCTAGTCTGAACTCCCACTGTAAAAACCAGCATGAATTACTCCAGCTTATCCACAAATTTAAACTCAGAATTTTTTTGGGAGAATTTTGCCTGAGTTGGTTGCTCAGATTAAAGAAATTATTTAATTAAGTAATTGAATATTGTACCAATTTCATTTGTGAATTCTTTGCAATTCAAGTAAGATTGAATATCTGTCATTTGTATTTCTTTTTTGGAAATGTTCAGGTTTTACAAATTATTTTTGATATATTGGCTGGTAACATCACTTTTTAATGTCAGTTGGTAAGATCAGATAGTGTATGTATCGCTGGTCTGAAGCAAGATTTTTATTTTTTAGCTCAGGACAACTTGCTCTCAGAAAACATCAGGTCAGTTGAAATTCCAGGTGCTGTGTAAAACAGTTAGATGTCTTGTTTGTTGAGAAGTGCATTAGAAGCAGTGGTAGCCATACAATGAAAAATGTGCTTTCTGTGATTTATATGTAGAATTTCAGAGGAGATCCAACTTGCATCGATGTGTACATATATGAAGAAGCAAAGTTTATGTTCTTAAGTTTAGTTATTAGTGTCACAATTAAGCTTAAATTAATAATGCATTGAAGCTACTGTGAAAATCTCCTAGTTACCACAGTCCAGCGCCTGTTCAGGTATACTGACCGAGAATTTAGCATAGCCAATGCACCTAACTATCTCAACTTTTGGACTGTCGGAGAAAACCAGAGCACCTGGAGAAAACCCATACAGACATGGGGAGAATGTGCAGACTCCGCAAAACCAGTGACCTAAGCCAGAATTGACCCGAGTCCCTGACACCGTGAGGCAGAACTGCTAATCACTCTGCTGCCCATAGTACTGATGCAATATAGATCATGAATGTGATGTGTTAGGGCTCTATATGATACTTTAAGAGAGAAATAATGTAGTACTGTGTTAGACAGTAAACTACTAAATAAATGTGACTGTGAGGAGTTATGAACTACAGACTCTGCAGGTCTTTGCCTGATCCCTGAGAGAAATGGAAAATAAATACCTGGACCTTTCCTTAAATTAGTTGTATTTTCTTTCTGCTTTTATTTTGTTTTTTCCACTGAGATCAGTGGATAGGATATTTATAGCATTCTTGAACCAGGACAGAGTGGACTTGAAGGGCCCAATGATCTCTTTCACTCTTTTTGTGAGTCGGACCATCCCTAAACTCTAGTCACCACTGGGACTCAAAGTCTTACAGTAAATTAAACAAGATATTATTTGCCCAGTAAGAGCCTGCTTCATTTTCAAAGGATGTAGTCAATTGTACAGAAGAGATATTGAAAAAACATTAACCCTGAATTGACTTTGTTAATTGCATTCACATCTTAATAGTGCAGCCTTATAACAATTATTGATCTTGTTTCATATTTTTGTTTTCATTTCTTCATAAAATACAAATAAGACATTTGTTCTGTCTGTGTTTAATTTTAGGAGGACTGTGTCACAGTATTAGTCTATGATTAATCCAGCGTGCAAATTACTAAAGGTAAAATGATTGTTAATCATACAGGTGACCCAAGGGCAGACTGTTAAGAACCATTTACAATAAAGAATGGAAAGCCACTGGAAGGGAAAGTAATGATCCAAAGGCTCAGAAACAGAGCTGATAGAACACTGAAATGTAATTGCTGCATACTTAAATATTTATACTTTCTCGAGTTCTTCAGAACTTTTACAGTTTACTAGATCTTTTCTTTTAAATTTTCATTTCTCCCAGTGACCTCTCCCTTCTCTTACCCATGATCTTTCTCTCTCTCCTTAGTTCCCTATCTGTTTGATCAAAATCAAAGCTTTCTTGAGATGAACTTAATAGAAAATATATACATTGTGTAAAGTGGTGTGATATAAGTGTGCAATGTTTATTAAATTGTAAATAAACTTTATCCAACTTATATAATATTTACTTTCCTAGTTTCTTATTGCACCTCTGTCTGCCAATGAATGCAACTTCTTCAGTTTCTTCATTATTGAGCTTTTTTTTGTATTAATTTGTGGGACTTGGACATTGTTGGCTTTTATTGCCCATCCCTAGTTGCCCTTACTGAGTGGCTTGCTAGGACATTTCTGAGGGCAGTTGAGAGTCAATCATATTGCTATAGCTCTGGCATTACAAGTAGGCCAGACTGGATGAGGACAGCAACTTTCCTTCCCTAAAGGACATCAGTGAACCAGATGGGTTTTTTCAACAATTGACAATGCTTTCATGGTCATCAGTAGATTCTTAGTTGCAAATATTTTTTATTGAATTCAATTTCTACCATCATGGGACTCAAAATCAGATACCCAAACCATTAGCTGTGTTTATGGATTAATCATCTAGTGATAATACAACTAGCCAAACACCTTCCCATATCTACATCGATACGCAAGGTGCTGCTATTTGGATGTTATTGGGGATGGGCTCGTTATATTTTCCTCCCATAAGCTGCGCCCAACTAGCGTGAACTGTTCTGGGCTGGAGAAGCATGCTGTTTCAACTGTTTCCAACTGGAAAGGTTAGCTGACAGCAGCTCATGTTGGCCGTTTCCAGCCAAGAAAAGCCAACTGTCAACTGCCAGTGCCAACTATTCCCATATTTTCAGTTATTGACTCTTTCAGCCATTGCAATGATTTTTATTTAGAAATCATAGAAACCCTACAGTACAGAAGGAGGCCATTCAGCCCATCAAGTCTTCACCGACCACAATCCCACCCAGGCTCCACTTCCATATCCCTACATATTTTATCCACTAATCCCTCTACCCTACACACTTCAGGACACTAAGGGGCAATTTCTTAGCATGGCCAATCATACCTAACTTGCACATTTTTGGACTGTGAGAGGAAACCAGAGATCCTAGTCGAAACCCACACAGATATGAGGAGAGTGTGCAAACTCCACGCAGATAGTGACCCAAGCCAGGAATCGAACCCAGGTCCCTGGAGCTGTGAAGCAGCAATGCTAACCGCTGTGCTACCGTACATTTCCGTGAATTTCCTGTTCTGTTGTAACGTACCATTCTGCAACGGGAGATTTCCTTCCGGAAAGAACATTAATGAACCAGGTGGCTTTTAATGACAGTCCAAAATCTTCACATTCACTTTTGCTAATAGTAGATATTCATTATCAATTTTTTTTAAAACTTACTTCAAATTGTCTAACACCATGTTGAAATTTCAACCCACATTCTTTGAATTATTCACCTACCCTTCTTGTTCACTGGTCCAATCTTCCCAGGGTTTCCCACCACCTTCTCCACTCATAACTGTGGGAAGCATTAATAAGGGTCAATACATCAAAGAGGACAGACATAATCCTGGTCATGGCATTGAGCAGACTGCAGGTCTCATACTCTCATTTTCCCTTTTATTTCTTTTATTTTGTCTGTTGGTGAATAGACATTGAGAAATTATTGCTGCTAGTTAGCAAGCCTAAAACACAGTAGCACAGTCTCAGGATAAGGGGCCAATCACTGAGGTCAAAGATGAAATGTGAATCTTTGGAATTCTCTACTGAGAGGATTGTGGATGCTGCATTGGTGAATACACTCAAACCTGGTGTTTCAGGGAACAAAGGGGCTTGTGAAAATGACGTTAATGCCCAAGATCAACAATGTTTGTATTGAGTAGGGTTTGATGGACCATATGGCCTACTCCTGCTCTTATTTCTTGCGTTTGTGTGAAACATATGAACCTGCATATTATTTATTGTTGCTCGCTTTCTTATAATCAGTATTTTTAAAGAAAGTCAATTTTCTCTTGTACCAGAAATGTGATGAAGTAAACAACGATCATTCTGAACTTGTTTGCTTTTGTTCTCAGAGGCAAAGGGCATGAGTGCATGCTTCCTACAATGATTAGAGCAGTTCACTCACACAAGTATCTTAGGCCTTATTAAAATAGATTTACCAAAACGGAGCCATTTCAAATATCAAAAAATTACTTATTGTAGTTGAAACAACTCCTGAGAGTTCGATGTCCCTTCACCAAAACTGATCGGTTTACAATGCTTTGCTATATTGGGACAGATAATTCCCAGTTCTGTGTATTCACCTTGAGTGCTGCGAACCCACACACTCCTATGTTTCTGTAGAGCTCTGTAGAACCCCCTGATTGGACAGCTTTAACAGGCCTCAATTAGGAGGATCATATTCTGGCAGGTCCAACTCAGGGACCTTGTTGAAGTCATTACAGTACTGATTTGAAAGTAAATGCTTTGTATTGAAATTATTACTCAATTTAGTATACATGCATAATGAAAAAAAAAGTGTGCAGTAATTAGCACTGCTGTCTCACACCTTCAGAGACTAGAACATAGAACATAGATCATTACAGCGCAGTACAGGACCTTCGGCCCTCGATGTTGCGCCGGCCAGTGAACCCTCTAACCTAAACTATTCCAATATCATCCATATGCCTATCCACCGAACATTTGAATGCCCCAAAGTAGGCGAGTCCACAACTGCTGCAGGCAGGGCATTCCACGCTCTCACCACCCTCTGTGTAAAGAACCTGCCTCTGACATCCGTCCTATAACTACCACCTCTTAATTTAAAGTTATGTCCCCTCGTGTTGGTCATCACCATCCGAGGAAAAAGGCTCTCACTATCCACCCTATCCAGTCCTTTGATCATCTTATACGCCTCAATTAGGTCACCGCGTAACCTTCTTCTCTCTAATGAAAATTACCTCAGGTCCCTCAGCCTTTCCTCATAAGGCCTTCCCACCATACCAGGCAACATCCTGGTAAACCTCCTCTGCACCCTTTCCAATGCTTCCACATCTTTCTTATAATGCGGCGACCAGAACTGTACGCAATACTCCAAGTGCGGCCGCACCAGAGTTTTGTACAGTTGTAACATAACCTCACGGCTCCTAAATTCAATCCCTCTACCAATAAAAGCTAACACACCGTACGCCTTCTTAACAACTTTATCAACCTGGGTGCCAACTTTCAAAGAGTTATGTACTTGTACCCCAAGATCCCTCTGCTCGACAACGCTATTAAGGGTCCTTCCATTAACCCTATGTTTCATATGCCTGTTATTCCTACCAAAGTGAATCACCTCACACTTATCCGTATTGAATTCCATTTGCCACCTCACGGCCCAGCTCTGCGACCTGTCTATGTCCCTCTGCAAACTGTAACATCCATCCTCGCTATCTACAACTCCCCCCACTTTGGCATCGTCAGCAAATTTACTAATCCAACCCTCTACACTCTCATCTAGGTCATTTATAAAAATGACAAACAGCAGTGGCCCTAAAACAGATGCTTGAGGTACACCACTTGTAACTGCACTCCAGGTTGAATATTTCCCATCAACCACCACCCTCTGTCTTCTATCAGCTAGCCAATTCCTAATCCAAACTGCTAAATCACCTTCAATCCCATGCATCTGCACTTTCTGCAGTAGCCTACCATGGGGAACCTTATCAAACGCTTTGCTAAAATCCATATACACTACATCAACTGCCTTACCCTTATCTACCTCTTTGGTCACCTCCTCAAAAAACTCAATAAGGTTTGTGAGGCACGACCTACCCTTCACAAAACCGTGCTGACTATCCCTAATCAATTTATTCCTCTCCAGATGCTTATAAATCCTATCCCTTATAATTCTTTCCAAGACCTTGCCCACAACAGAAGTCAGGCTCACCAGTCTATAATTTCCAGGATGGTCCCTACTCCCCTTTTTGAACAAAGGGATAACATTTGCCATCCTCTAGTCTTCCGGCACTATACCTGTAGCTAAAGACGACATGAAGATCAAAGACTGGGTTTGGTTCCCAGCTTGGGTCCGTGTGGAATTTGTACATTCTTCCCATGTCTGCGTGGGTTTCTCCTGGATGCTCTGGTTTCCTCCCACAGTCCAAAGATATGTGGGTTAGGTGCATTGGCCACGCAAAATTGCCCCTTAATTTCCCAGGATGCATAGGTTAGAGGGATTAGTGGGGTATATGTATAGGGTTACAGGGATAGGGCTGAGGTGAGATTGTTGTTGGTGCAACTCGATGGGCTAAGTGGCCTCCTCTAGCACTGTAGGGATTTTATACTTTGATACTTGCTTATCCTGTGTCAGTCTCAGATAATTTTAGATGCTGTGATGTAAGTGGCAAGCATCTCGTATTTAATTGGTTGATATCCTATTATCAATCATAGTTTTTGGAATAGTCTTTCCATGTTGGACGCATTCACCAACACAGGCACAGGTTGTCCTCAAACTCATGCTGGTTTTCTTTAGTGAAATTACTGCTCAGGTTTCTGTTCAGCATAACCAATTGTTTGCATTGAAGTCAAGGGGCGTTCCAATGCTTGTGTGAGGAAGCAAGTTGCCCTTATCTGTGGGTTGGCATGGTGCATGTGAAGTGGAGGTGAGGGATTCCCCATTTCTGAGAGGACACTATTTGTGGAGCCGTTTTGCTGGCGGTATCATGCCTCACCTTATTTCCCCCACTGCGTTAAAGTCAGTCACACCTGTAACACTTTTAATCAATGCACTGCATTATTTGGTGTGAAAAGCCAATTGTGCAGCCAAGGAGCTACATTTCAGTTTTTTCATCAGAGCCAGCAGATTAGACATTTTTTTTCTCAATGTGTCTGTTTCAACTACACCAATTTTAAATCCAACCAATTTATTTGATAGTAAATCCGCGAGCTTTCGACTTTACAGCCTTCGTCAGGCAAATGCAGTGTTCTGATCTGCAGAGGCACTCATATCCACACAGACAGTTACAGATTGCTGATTAGAATGCGAATCCTTACATCTAACCTGCTATTCAAGTGTTAAAGTGGCTAACAATGTGTGTGAAGGGAATCCTGAGCGTTGGTTAGAGATTTGTGTATTTTCTCCAGACAGCACAGTAAGTGAGGTTTTTTGCTAATCCAGGCAAGTTACGGGGGTTACAGATAGTGTGACATGAAGCCAAGATCCCTGTTAAGACCATCCTCATGTGTGCGGATGTGTGCGCTAGGGCCATCCCCACCTCCCCACTTTTTGCTTTCAGACAACCGCACTACCTTAAACAGATCATTGTTCTCAGCAAACTACCCAACCTTCAGGAGAACAGTGACCACAATACCACACAACCCTGCCACAGTAACCTCTGCAAGACATGCCAGATCATAGACATGGACGACATCATCAAACGGAGGATACCATTCACCAGGTACACGGTACATACTCTTGCAACTCGGCAAACGTTGTCAACCTAATACGTTGCAAGAAAGGATGTCCCAAAGCATGGTACATTGGGGAGACCATGCAGACACTACAACAGCGGATGAATGAGCATCGCTCAACGATCACCAGGCAAAACAGTTCCCTTCCTGTGGGCGAACACTTCAGCAGTCATGGGCATTCGGCCTCTGACCTGCAGGTAAATGTTCTTCAAGGGGGCCTTCGTGACAGACGACAGTGCAGAGTCGCTGAGCAGAGACTGATAGCCAAGTTCCGCACTCATGAGGATGGTCTTAACAGGGATCTTGGCTTCATGTCACACTATCTGTAACCCCCGTAACTTGCCTGGATTAGCAAAAAACCTCACTTACTGTGCTGTCTGGAGAAAATACACAATTCTCTAACCAATGCTCAGGATTCCCTTCACACACATTGTTAGCCACTTTAACACTTGAATAGCAGGTTAGATGTAAGGATTCGCATTCTAATCAGCAATCTGTAACTGTCTGTGTGGATATGAGTGCCTCTGCAGATCAGAACACTGCATTTGCCTGACGAAGGCTGTAAAGTCAAAAGCTCGCGGATTTACTATCAAATAAATTGGTTGGATTTAAAATTGGTGTTGTAAAACTTTACTGAGTTTACCCCAGTCCAACGCTGGCATCTCTACATCTGTTTCAACTAAACAAAGTAAGTCACAGCTCTGATAAAGGGTCACCTAGACTCCAAAATTGGCTCTAATCTCTCTCCACAAATGCTGTCAGATCTGCCGAGACTTTCCAACATTTTTCTGTTTTTGTTTCAGATTCCAGCATCAACTGTATTTTGTGTTTATCTTAGCGCTTAGCTCATTATCAGTTCACTTCTTAGAAGGCTTTTCCTGAAGAAGTGCTGTTCTTCTCTCCATTAGAATTTTTGTTTGTCTCTTTTATCCTGTGCACTGTCATTGTTTTCCATTTCCCTCTTGGTATTTGATAAAGTGTTTACTAAAACTCACTTTCACAGCTATACTTCCTTCCTCAGTGAATGTCTCCA
Source organism: Sphyrna mokarran (assembly GCA_024679065.1). Classification (NCBI taxonomy): domain Eukaryota; kingdom Metazoa; phylum Chordata; class Chondrichthyes; order Carcharhiniformes; family Carcharhinidae; genus Sphyrna; species Sphyrna mokarran. The sequence continues at coordinate 44,769,915 of JAGIQG010000015.1, forward strand.
CCTCCACCTCACCCTATGTTGGAGCAAAATAAAATGAGTTGAGCCTTGGAAACTATGTTGAACTTCAAGAGAAGTTTTTATTCCACATGCATGAGGGAGAGCTGAACTGAAGCCTGAAATCTGAGGTTGCCTGTGAGTCCTCCCAGTCCCTGGTAGATTGGTACAATTTAATATACTGTTTTGAGACGCAACGGTTTACATTAACATCTTAATTGCTCAAGTTGAATACAAAACGGTTCTTTTAATCTCATTATGCAGATTGCATTGTTCAGTATAACTTCGTAAATCAGTTTCCTTGGCAGTTCAGTTTTTGATTATAATGTCAAAGCCTTGGATTTGCCCAACCGATTTACTCTGATGTGTTAATCATTATCGCCCTCTGCTAGATGATCGTGTTTTATAGAAGACTATAACCTCCTTAGACTATATGGAGCCTGGCTATCTTAATGCCGGTTCTCCTGCTGTCTTGATAATTCGGAGCAATCCACTGCACGTCAGAAGTTGATAGAATGTGTTAATCATTGTCTGTTGGCAGAGCAGGCCTCTAGCTGTTTACATTAATCCTTTCCTTCCCTCTGGTAAAGCCTGGCTCTCTAGGCTTGCTGTATGTATTGCCAGACTTCTTGCTGTATGTAGCCCTACAAGTAGTATATTGAAATTAAATAAAGTACGAGCAGACATATAAATTAATATATGAAAGACATGATTTCCAATATTGCTCTACCACAGCCCACATGGTGAAGTTTCACCCTCATCTTTCAAATCCACCCAGGATTATAGGTATCTCCAGGACATAAAACATTCCTCAGCCTGTTGTCGCCACATCCTGAGATTCATTTTCAGTGCCATGTGCCACCATATGCACATCCTTGATATTTCTCTACAGCAGCACCAAAACTCACTCTTTCTCAAAGCTGTCTTGGTCCTCAGGTTCACTTCATTCTTCATCTCATCCTACACATTAACAAGAAACATTTTCTCTTTCTTTTAGACGTTAAGTGACGCAAATTCCAAAAACTCAGCTCTGAAGAAAGGTTACCCAGACTTGAAACATTGGATCTGTTCTCTCTCTCCAGATGCTGCCAGACTTGCTGATGTTTTCCAGCATTTCTCTGTTTAAGTCACAGCCCTGGTTCATTGTCCTGAACACTGGTTCATACTCGGCTCAATGCCATGACTAATCAGAGTCAAGTTATCTGGTTTACATTTTCTAACAATGCAATAGTTAACTGTCAAGCACCAATAATTGGTGCATCTTCCATGGCAGTGCCTCTATCAAAGTGTACTTGCCAGCCAATCAACACGATCTACTTTTTTGTTTGTTTTTATTCCAATTCAATCAAATCAAGTCCAATTCAGAGTCTCAACAAGTTGGGACATTCTCAATCCAAGCTGACAAGACAAGGGCTCTCACCTCCCAGATTTACTGGTCAGATTTCAACACGATGGGTGGAATTTTCCTGGCCTACCCTACACGGGAATCATATCAGGCAGAGGTAGACCATGCAAAGCGTCCATTGACCTTGGGTGGGATTTTCCAGTCTTGGGCAAGCGCAGCTGGAAAATCCCGCATCATGTTTCATGGTGCTGGAGGCAGATTGCTAGTGGTTAGTGACAGGATCTTCTGACCCCTTTGCTAACAATGGAGTTTCCCGTTATATGCCCGCTATTTGGATTTCCTAGAAACTTGTGGTGGAGGTTTACCATCGGCAGAAAATTCCAATCAGTGTTTTTTAAAAAATGAAAAAGTTGCTTCAAAAAGACAACTCATCACCACTCTCTCAAAGGAAATTAGGACTGGCAAATAAATAATGCTCTTTCTTATGATGGCCACCTCAAAATATCTCATAAACTAATTAAAGATTATGAAACTCAATGCAGATCACATTAGAAATTCCACCATCTTTAGAGCTTTACTTTCAATAAAAAGGAAAAAAAAGGACAAAAAATTCTATAAAATATTGTTAGCACAGCTCAGTTCCCATAGAATTGCTGTTGGATTTTGATTGATCCCTCATGAGCCTATGTTGGCCCTATGGAATTTTGTAGGATAGGTCTGTATATTATTGAGGGCAGGTTACTAGCATAATAGGCTCTCACAGCTGGGAAATTACGGAAAGAACTAGATAAGAAATGTGCAGTTTTTGCAGCAGTTAAATTACCACAGGAGCTTCAGGGCAGACACAGATTTTTGATCTGGGAATACAGAAGGCCCTTTCAACCAAAGAAACGTAGTGAGAATACCACAGCAACAGACACATCTGTTCAAGTTTTAGTTTCCCAAAGAAGGGAAAGAAAGTGAACACTTGTTTGGAATTAAGGGAATGATGCCAGCCAAGGTTACGTTCCCAGTGCCAGGAGATGGCTGTGACATTCAATGCTAACCACACACCTTAAGACAAGGCACTGTTATATGACGTTCATTGAATTCACAAAGCAAACAGAGATAAGAGATTATTACACCATGCAAGAATGAACTGTAATGGTTTACATCCAAAGCCATGATGGTGATGAAGTGGCTCAACAACAAAAGGCACTTTTGGACCTTTCACATCTATTTCTACTTGCACATATTCTTTTGGACAGAACCATACTATAAGTCAAAGCTTTAAGAATGCTGCTATGATGGCCATAGGAGATCATCAGTCTATCTCCCTATGGGCCTCGTTGAACATGAACTTCCCTATAAGGCAAATGGAGGCTCATTCACCAGTGAAGCAGCAATGTGGGGGTCGGGAGGAGGGGGGGATGGAATGATTTATGATCTGCGATCTGTAGCCATTGAACAGGATTTAGATACCACTGTAAATAACTAGGTGACTGATGATGGAAAATTGGCCTTAATAAGATTATTACATTGGCAATGAGGAGTAAAGCCCAAATTTGTCTGATTAAACCACTGTCTTCCAAATGCTAAATTATGCAATCATTGATACTGGAATCTAGCAACTTCCCTAGTACTGATGTTAGGCTCATATCCTCTTTTCTCTCTACCTCTCTTTTTGAAAAGCAGGATTCTTTAAGCTACCCTCCAATCTGTGGTAAAAAGTCCAGAATCCAAAGAAATTTAGAAAATAACCACCAATGAATCTATTATTTCCAGGGACACTTCCTTATGTACTCTAGGTTGAAGATTATCAGGATCTGGAGATATATCCTCCTTCATGCTCATCAATTTCCTCAAAACCATTTCTCTATTCATGCTGATTTCCTTCAGTTACATACTAAAACATGTTTCTCTCAGCATTTCTGGTACATTATTTATGTCTTTCTTTCTGAAAACTGAAGCAAAGTAGAAATTTAATTTCTTGGCCATTTCTTTATTCCTCATTATAAATTCTCCCCTTTCTAAGTATAGGAGAGCCTACATTCATCTTTTTTTTTTGTCAATCTTTTTCTCTTTAATACTTATGGAAACTTTTCCGGTCAGTTTATCTGTTCTCTGCTATCTTACTTTCATATAGTATTTTTCTGTTCTTAATAAATCCCTTGGCCCTCCTTTGCTGAATTTTAAGCTGCTCCCAATCCTCAGATCTATTGCATTTTCTTGCCAATTTGTATGCTTCTTCCTTGAATCTGATACTACGTCTAATTTCCCGTGTAAGCCATAGTTTGGCCACAATTCCCTTACCAATCTTGTGCCAAACAGGAATAAACAACTTCTGGAGTTCACCTATTTGTTCTTTAAATGTCTGCCATTGCCTGTCCACTGTTTTTCCTTTCAATAATATTTTCCAATCCATCATGACTAATTCATGTGTCATACCATCATAGTTACCTTTATTGAGATTTAGAACCCTTGTCTCAGACTCAACTACATCACTATCCACATTGAAAAAGAGTTCTACCATATTATGATCACTCACCACCAAGGCTTCTCTCATAACTAGATTATCAATTAATCCCTTCTCATTGCACAACACTCAGTCAAAATTACTTTTTCCCTTCTCAATTTCTCAACATATTGCTGAAGAAAACTATCCCGTATGCATTCCAAAGTTTTCTTCTCTGTTGAACCGTTACTAATTTGACTCTCCCAATCTATAAACAGATTAAAATAGCCCATAATCACAGATGTTCCTTTAATACATGCATCTCGAAATGTTCTACATTTACAGTATAATTCACACCTAAATTTGATTCTCCAAAATGCATCACCTCACATTTGTCCGAATTAAATTCCGTCTACCATTTCTGTGCTCAAGTCTCTAATCTATCTATATCCTCTGACAATCCCTGGCACTATCAGGAATTCCACCAGTCTTTGTGTCATCTACAAACTTATTAATCAGCCCACCCACATTTTCCACCACATCATTTATATCTGCTATAAACAACAGAGGTCTCAGGAATGATCCCTGTGGAACACTACTCTCCATTCTGAAAAATACCCTTCCGCTGCTATTCTCTTCTATTCTTCTATGATTAAGATATGGAGGTGCTGGTGTTGGACTGGAGTAAACAAAGTAAGAAGTTTCAAAACACAGGTCAAAGTCCAACACGTTTATTTGGTAGCAAAACACTGTTTCTTCATTAGGTGAGTGGGAGTTCTATTGATAAACAAGGCATACAAAGAAACAAACTCAATTTACAAAATAATGGTTGGAATGCACCTTTAAAATTTCATGATTTAAAGGCTCACATTCTAACTATTATTTTGTAAACTGACTTTGTGTCTTTACATGCCCTGTTTGTGAACTGATATCCCACTCACCTAATGAAGAAGTACTTCAAAAGCTAATGGCTTTTGCGACCAAATAAATTAGACTTTAATCTGGTATTCTATGACTAACACAATAAGCAGTCTCACAGCACCAGGTTAAAGTCCAACACATTTATTTAGTAGTAAACACTACTACTTTCAGAGCGCTGCCCCATCGTTAGGTGAGTGGAAAGTTCTGATCGCAAATAGGGTATATTAAGGCACCCACAGTTTACGGAATATTGTTTAGAATGCGAGTCTTTGCAGCTAATCTGCTATTCAAGTCTTAAAGGTGCAGACAACGTAAGTGGAGATAGCATTAAGCATGGGTTAAAGAGATATGTATTGTCTCCAGATGGGACAATAAGTGAGATGCTGCAAGTTCAGGCAAATTATGGGGGGGTTACAGATAGTGTGACATGAACCCAAGATCCCGGTTGAGGTCATCCTCATGTGTGCGGAACTTGGCTATCAGTTTCTGCTCAATGATTCAGTCATATGTTGTGAAGGCCGCCTTCGAGAACGTTTACCCAAAGATCAGAGGCCAAAACTCAGTGTTTACCCCAGTCCAACACCATCATCTCCACATCATTCTATGACTAAGCCAGTTTTGTATCCATCTAATCAGCCAATTCTCAATCCCATATGATATTAGGGTTTTATTTTAGCCCAAGAACTATAGAACATAGAAATTAAGTATTTTAGAGTGAGACTAGTTCCATACTCCCTATGGCAAAAGGTAGAGTCAAAAAGCTGGAAAAGCTGGCATAAGCACTCATACAGTTTGCAGGAGTGGGCCACGCCGGTTGTTCCTGTACTTAAATCAGATAAGTTGGTCCATCTTTGGGAAGACTATAAGCTCTCTGTGAATAGGGTTTCTAAGCTTGACCTATATGCCATGCCCTGGATCAATGACTGTACGCCTGGTTGACTGGGGGCCAAACATTTTCAAAGTTGGACACGGACCAAGTGTGCCTCCAAATGAATTGGAGAAACCTTCCCGAAAGTTCATAACAATTCATGTCTGCCCTTTGGGGTCTTGTCCACATGTTCCATTTTTCAATGGAGAAATTCTCAAAATTTTACCTCAAGTACCAGTGTACCTGAACAATGTCCTGGCCACAGGAACTTCGAAAAACGAACAACTAGCAAAACTAAAAGAGGTCACACAATGATTTTTGTAGGTTGGTATATGCCTGAAAAGGGAAAAAATGTGTCTTTCAAGCAAGTGCCATGACCTATCTGGGCTATTGGGTGAGTGGCAAAGGTCTTCACCTGGTGAAAGACAAGGGGAGGATCATCCAGGTGGCGCCAACTCCAAGGAACCCCACGGAAATCCTTCCTGGGGCTAGTGAATTATTAGTGAATCCCGTGAAGGCAAAGCCCTGAAAGCAACTGGCATTTTCTACCAAGTAAACCTGTTGGACTTTAACCTGGTGTTGTCAACTTCTTACTGTGTTTACCCCCGTCCAACGCCAGCATCTCCACATCATTCCTCCCACACTCCAGAGTTCTTCAGGCTCGATAGACTGGCCATGGAAAATGTATGTGTTACAAGGGTACGATGCACTGTTGGGTAGTTGGTGTAGACTTGATAGGCCAAAAGGTCTCTTTCTGTACTGTAGGGATTCTATGAACTCAGTATAAAGTTATCCAGCACCTGCTATGTCACTCCCTATCGATTTTTAAAAATTGAAACAACTGCGAAAAGCACCAAATTTAAGTAGAATTGTAGCAACTGCCTGAAGAAATCAATCAAAAACATGTGTTTGTGTGCAGACTCCGAACACAGTGACCCAAGCCAGAATCGAAACCAGGTCTCTTGTGCTGTGAGACAGCAGTGCTAATCACAGTGCCACCGTGCTCCCTCAAGGTACTTCTCAGCTTCTGAAAATGGCAACACCGAACTCAAATGTGCCTGTAAGTATGGCAAGTATTTTAATACTAACGTATGATGACAAAATGTCTAATTTATTCATTGTACCTTCATTTTAAAGCAGAGAGTGGTGGTGAACTAAAGAAAGGAATAGCCACCAGATCTTGCATGAGTAAGGGCAACTTGAGATGAAGATTCAGTCATTATTAGTGTTCATGTTCTCATGCTGTGCCTGTTTCTGCAGCATATAATTTAGCTAGTGTGAAAGCAGACACTAAGTATGTGCGGAGCTAATAAAGGACACCTGCATTATTTTGACCTCAGTTGCTGATTGCTATAATTTGAACTTGTCTGGAGGTGTGAAAAGACACCTGTAGATTTAGCATTCAAACGCTGATTAGAACCACTTCTCAGAGAACGGCACACATTCACTCCTGTTCAGGGACTGAAGGAGAGAGCATAAAAATCATGACATTAAAGGCTCTGGTGGAGGTAGTTGAGTGAAGGGGAGGTCGCCCTGCATTCACATGGGGATGGAAGATGTCACCCCATTCCTCTGTTCCTCTCTATCACAACTGGTGCTGCCCTCCCCAGTTACATATCCTCCTTATCCAAGCCAAAGTAGAAATTTTTACAAGGTGCCAAAGACCAAGCATTCCCTTTCTCCTGGTTATTCCTGCAAGGTGCAGTGGCAAAGTATCCTTCTCAGATGAAATCCTCTGAGAATTTCCAGAATAAGTGTCAGGGAGGTTTCTCCCAGAAGGCCTCTCAGTGTGTTTTGGAAATCCCACAATGGAAATAGCCAGTGAAATGAAATGGTAAGTATCCCCTTAAATAGTACCTGAAATTGACACAGACATCATGTTTATTCCCAAACTGCTGGTCATATTAAGAGGATTTAGAAAAAAGTAGGAGCCACCAAAATAGTGTGCAGCCTCATTAATAAGCACTCAATGGTACTTAAATGAACCTTCACATTGTTGTCCCCGACACAGACTTCAACTCCTTTACTAAGATCTCATCCTGGCACCTCAGAAACCAATAACACCTGAATAAATGCCAAGGGGTGGCACAGTAATTTTGAGAGTGAATTCATAGAATCCGACAACGCAGAAAGCAGCCATTCAGCCCATCGAGTCTGCACCAACCACAATCCCACCCAGGCCCTATATCCATAACCCCAATGCATTTATCCCAGATAGACCCCCCACCCCCCCGACATGAAAGGGCAATTTAGCATAGAAGATCCACCTAGCCCATGCATCTTTGGACTGTGGAAGGAAACCAGAACACCCAGAGGAAACCCACACAAGCTCCACACAGTCAATGACCCAAGCCAGGATTCGAACCCAGGACTCTAGAGCTGTGAGTCAGCAGTGCTAACCACTGTGTCACCGTGCTGCCTGTAATTGTTTAGCTTCAAGATTTATTAACAACAATACTTATATTAATGCAATCAAGGGTTTGATAGAACTGCAACATACATCTGTTTGCTTCTCCTCCAGAGGCCAGCTGAAGTTTCACTCTGTTCCTAGATGCCAACCTTGGTCCTGATTGGTCTAGCTTCCCACATGATCTCTGCATAGGGTTCAGCCCATCATATGGCCCTCAAAAGGGCCATATTAGAACATTAGAGGTCATTCCTTACACAGGAAGTTGAGGGGGAACTGAAATGAATTCCAACAACTTTGAAGAGTGTGGAAGGAAGGCTCACTATTCCTTGGTTCAGGGATTGACGAAGAGTCTGTGATTAAGTGTAAGAGTTTGAAGTCTTGGAGATGATTCAAAAGAAATTTGTTTTGTACAGCACACTTGAATTTCTGTAACCTGCAAGATTTCTAAGAGCTAGAAAGTTGGATGAGACTGGATGTTCCCTTATTGGCCCACTCAGATACATTGAGACAAATAGTTTCCTTACACACTGTAAATTTGTATGATTCTATTTAAGTTCTGATGGCACTGCCTCTCACTCACCAGACTTTCACTACCAGATAGAAATTCAAGAGATACCTGATATGGGGAGAAGTGTTTAGTAAGTCAGTAGAAAGTACTCAGGATAGTGTTGCGGATGAGAGATAAGATTGCTTGGAGTTGAGAAGGCAAATGTTGTACAAAAGGTAAGGAGATAGCTCCCCTTGTAAGAGGGGTATTGGGATGCAGATCTCAGGAAGTTTTATTTAAAAGAACAATGCCTACAGAATATCAAATATTAGCAGAGACACAATGATGAGCAAACAGATGTAACAGGTGGTGACTCAGTTTAAGTAGTTTATTAGCCAGATCTGTGGAGCCATTATGAATGACGTGCATGCATTACCTTCATCATTCTGGATCATGTGGCGGATCCTAATAAGCAGGATGATAATAATTTCCAGCATTGAAGCTGCAAATGCTGCCTGAGAGGCCTTAGACAGCAGAATGTTGAAGTGTTCAACCTCCACATGTTTCAGATTGGAACAGGTCACTGTGAATGATTCATTAATCTTATCACAACTGCTTGGCTTGCTTTCCCAAAGATCAAAAACTACACAGATTTGGGGCTCATTACCAGTTGGATGGTAGATAAGCATTTCCACAAAGATAGTACAGTGCGTGTGAACTCCTTGCAATGTGTGCATGTAAAATGCCTTTGGAGCAGTGTAGTAGATTATAACCTGCAATGTGTCACATCTGGGGCCTCATCGCGATAAAGGCCACTGCAATTCTCCGAATCTTAAAGAGGAAGCAACAGTGAATCACCTCACATCCACTGACTAAGCTTCAAAGTGATGCAGGAATAAAATGGATATCAAGGGAAAGCACAGTGTAATGTAATGTCAGGAAATACACAGTTTTACTTTCATTCAGGTTAAGTTTTGACTAAAATTGTATTTTTACATATGTGGTTAGGTGTTTCTGATAGTGGAAATACATTAGATTAGATCTCAGGAATGGGTGATAAGTATGATTTCAGCTTAAATATGAGACAGGGGATGGATTCAGAAAGGATGTTCTTGATAGTGAGGGAGTCCAAAGCCCAGGGGTCATAGTTTGAGGATGAGGAGCTAAACCTTTTAGGACTGAGATGAGGAGAAATTTCTTCACTCATACTTTGTGGTGAATCTAGAATTCACTGCCACAGAAGTTGAAGCCAAAACTTTATGTGATTTTAGGAAGAAATTAGATTTGGTCTTGGGGATAAAGGGGTCAAGAAATATGGGAGGAAGGCAGGATTAAGATACTGAATTGATGATCAGCCATGATCAAAATGAATGAGGAACAGGCTCAAAGAGCTGAACGGAACACAAATGGTGCATTTCTGCTTCTATTTTCAATGTTTCCTCCGAAACTATCTGTCACACATTGTTGGTGACAGGTAATATCTATACAGGAATGAATTGGTGTTTACAATAGTAGACAGAAACAAAAAGCCTTTTTGACACATAGATCAGGAACAACAATAACATTATTGAACAATGTGGTGACACAGTGGTTAGCACTGCTGCCTCAGACTGACAGGGACCCGGATTCAATTCTGGCCTCGGGTCATTGTCTGTACAGATTTTCACTTTCTCCCTGTGTTTGTGTGGGTTTCCTCCGGGTGCTCTGGTTCCCTCTCACACTCCAAAGATGTGCGGGTTAGGTGGATTGGCCACGCTAAATTGATCCTAGTGTTGGGGCATTAGCAGGGTAAATATGTGAAGTCATGGAAATAGGGCCTGGGTAGGATTGTGGTCGATGCAGTTTTGATGGGCTAAATGGCATCCTTCTGTACTGTAGGGATTCTATGATTCTTCTATGATGAAAATATATTTGTGCGCAAAGCAGTCCAGGTCTTTTCTTGAACCCACATTAAAATTGTCTCATTTAGCACATGTTGTCGAACATCATTCTGATGAGGCAAGGAACTGAATGTTAACAGATAGTTGCCCAATTCAGGTGGGTATAAAGCCAGCTGCACAAGAGTTTTTACTGTGAGTTAGAGCTGAAACATATATTGCCGAGTCAATTTTTTAAAAATTGTCCAGCCTTTGCTTTCAAGATTTGCCTGTTTCATTCAGTAGGTTTTCAAAGCAATCAACTTCGTAAGATGACAATATTCTTGACATCCACGCATGAAAAAATGAAATTTTGATGAGAATAGTAATAGCAGGAAAACAAATCCTTTGAAATTAATATAGCTGCAGCTAAATTTGTTTTTTACTAGCACATCTGTCGCTCACCATAATTGAAATTTGGCAGATTTGAAATGTTATAAATCAAGCTGATTTACTGCTTACCTTCATGAATCAACCGTCCCTGTTACCTTGTGTGAAATTCCCCTCCAGCGTCCTCATATCTACTTAATTTGCAATTTTAACATCTTTCTTGCTCCAGCTTCCCAATAGTATCCCCCTAAAAAGAAATCTTATAGAATCATTGCTTTCTTACAGTGCAGAAAGAAGCCAATAAGTTCATTAAGCCTTCACCAACAACAATCCCACTCAGACCCTAACCTGCAACCCCATATATTTACCCTGCTAATCCCGCTAACAATTTAGCACGGTCAATCAACCTCACTCATTGGAGAAAACTGAAGTACCTGGGGGAAACCCAGAATGTGCAAACTCCATATAGACAGTCAGTCAAGGCTGGAATTGAACCCGGGTCCCTGGCACAGTGAGGCATCAGTGCTAATTTGATCTCCATTTCCATCTCCTTCTAGTTCTCTTCCTCCTATGTTTCTGTCTTCCTTGCAAGTCCCTTTCTCCTCACAGCTTAATGAATGCAGAGTCCCTAAGCCAAACAGTTCCCTTCTATCCTGCACTGTTGTGTGTAGATAGGCCTCCACTGAGTCTGTGGATTAGACTGTCTTCTATGATATGGTGTGTTGTTTGCTCTCTCCTGCAAGTACATGGGGGCTGGCATTAATGCCCTATCTGTGCAGATTGGCCAAGCAGGCGTTGTAGCTAGTCCTGAACCTATTGAGGATGGACAACTCTTTCCTTGGAAGGTTGAAACTAGGCAGCTGTTGGTTAGATTTGAGACCAGGTATTTGTGTCCAAAGATCACTTGTTTGGGTGGAATTTTGTGTTGAAGTTCTATGTAAGAGGTTTTTCCCGATTGACCTCCTTGATGAGCGTCATACCTTGGATGGTTGAATAGATCAGCATGAAATGGTACTGAGGGCAATGCAAAATCTTTCTAGCATTTTGTATCTTGTTGGTAGTTGGTGGTTATATTGAGGTGTGATTTTTGCTAGGACAGGGAGCCAAGGGAGTGCAAGTGTGCGTATATGAGTACAGTCACACCTGTTTGCAGGTGTCTACTGTTTTCTCTTTGCAACCAATGTTCCCTCTCTCTGGCTTTTTTTAGTTTTCGCTTCTCTTCCTGTCAGACCTGTTTTATTAGCCTAGATATTGCAGTCAGCAGTGAGGCTATGGCACATCGCTGCTGACCTCCAAGGCAGCTGCCAGAAAGGATGGACTGGTTCAGTGACAAAGTTTTGCCCTTTCCTGACAGCAGTTTGAATCTGGTGCCAAATCAGCAGAATATCTTGGCACGCCGCAGCAGTGATGTGGGCAAGCCAATAATAGCCAATTATATTGAAGTACTCACACATAGCAAGCCAGAGATTTAAAAACATTTACTTATTCTTTCCTTTTCATTTAAATTTTCTGATAGTGTAATAGGGGACTAATTATACGTGGTATTATCACTGGACTATTAATCCACAAACTCAGCTAATGTTCTGGAGACCCGGGTTTGAATCCAGCCACAACAGATGGTGGAATTTGAATTCTATATTAAAAAAATTGAGAATTAAAAATCTATCGATGAGCATGAAACCACTGTCGATTGTCGGACAAACCGATCTAGTTTACTAATGTCCTTTACAGGAGGAAATCTGCTGTCCTCACCTGGTCTGGCCTACATGTCACTCCAGAGCCACAGCAATGGGGTTGACTCTCAACTGACCTCACGCCCGAGGGAAGGGCAATAAATGCTGGCCAGCTAATAATGTCCATGTCCAATGAATGAATAAAAAGCAACTATTATGATATGTTTGAGGGAAGAAGTTAAAATAAAGATAAAAAGCTTAATTGTTACAGAGAAAGTGGGCATTTCATAAATTCTTAAATGCCATTTAAGAATTGTTTCAGAGATGAAGAGGAAGGGTGTGAGAAGGTGTACTGCAGTGCGGGGAGAGGTGTATGGTTATTGTGGGTTGGGAGTCGTGGCAGTAGAGTTGTGGGGAAGCGCAGTGGTATTGGCAGGTCTTAATAAAATTGGGATGGATCATGTTGGACAGGAGGTCTGATCTTGTCTCCTTATTTCTGTACTAAACTGATTGTGGCCAATATAGCAGGGGAATTTCATGCACGGTTGCAGCAGGATGGTAGGAAAGTAATTTATTTCCAATCAAGAGCAATTTTATTGGTGCAAGGAGTTGAATTTTACTGGAGGTGCACCAGGCACCAAAGACTTACTGTGTAAATGAAGGCAGTGAGACAGCAGGAACTCAAAGCTCACTCTCTCCGGCAGCCATGGTAAAAGTCAATGTGGTGTGCCAGAGGGGGTGAAGTGGCATGGCCAACAACAAATGAAGCCTGGGGGGGAGGAATATGATGCCAACACTGTAGGACGAGCAGTCAGGGTGCCACTGAGGCTTTGCAATTGAGCACAAAAAGCAGAAGAAATGTATCGGAAAAGGACTTGCAAACCAAAAGAGGCCATCTCCCCATGGCGGTGGGGTGGGGGGGGGGGAGTGTTCATTTAGCCAGGCTTTGGGCCCCACACTGAGGAGGAAATGCAGCAGAGAGAGAGAGAGAGGGAAGTGTCATTCTGGGGAAGTGACTATGAACCCAGGGAACACCAACTTGTTGTCCTGTATCAAGGAGGCAGTAATTGTTCTCCCAGCACTGTCACTCAGCCAATATCCTCCCTATTTGGAATAACTCCAATTCACCATTTCAACAAATAACAACTGTAATGTTTATTTACATATAACTGCAATACAGGGGCTTGAAGTTGCATGGCTGCCAGTCAGCCCATAAGAAGGTCCTGGAACAGGATTCTGAGTTCACTAGGGTGATCTCCCACCCTGTTAGCTGACTGGTTCCCTGGGTCATGTGACTCTTTGTTGCTAGATGGGTCCTTAAATGGGCAATCACTGTACTATTGTCACTGTCAGCCAGTCTAGAATATTGCCACTTGTGTGGAGATGTGCAAGCAAGGCCCAGAGTTTTGCTTGTTCTTATTCTAAAAGACCGGGTGCAATCCCTTCACTGGAAGTCACCAGCCTTCAACCAACAATGCTGTAACAACTGGGGTAGCATTCTGTAGGAGCACTTAGATCCAGCAAAAGTACACTTGAGATGGGCACGAAGAAAGTGTAAAAGGGTGACCAATTAACATTTCTACGCAATTTGGCATACTTAGATTTAGAAATTTGGTTTGAATGTTTGAATTTGGATGACTTTTGTGGTTTTCAATAGAACACGGTGATTGTCATTGACAGAGAGTGTGGGATTATTGGTGGCTAGGTCATTGGGATTGCAGTATTCATATCACAATCCGCCGAGTGCTTCATGGAAAACTGGAGCTGAAAGGGGCTGTCTATGTTTCTCCATCCAATTCTTTGCTTTCTCCTCATCATCCTCAGCTGATCGCAATATTCCTGATGGCAAGAGCAGTTCCCTCATCATGGCAAGGTTCTGCAGCACACAGCAGACCTCCAGAAACATTGGCACCCATTCTGTTAAGTAATGCATGATTTTTCAGGACAGAAGAAGCATTGGACTGAATTTTTCTGGTTCAGGGAAGATTGGTTTAGAATCCAAAGAACAAAGAACAACACAGCATGGAAAACAGGCCCTTCGGCCCAATGAGCCCATGCCGCCATTTTAACATTGTGAGTGCTCTTTTCTACCTATGACCTTTATCTACGCCTATTGGACTCCACAATAACGGAATCATATCCAGATTGAGGGATGACTAATTTAGGGACAATTTTTTAGCACCAATCAGCCTAAGAGCACATTTTTGGGGTGTGGGAGGAAACCAGAGCATCCGGAGAAAACCCACGTAAGCATGGGGAGAACATGCAAATTCCTACAGACACTGGCCCAAATCCACGTATCTGCATAGCAAACAGTGATAGTCACTGAGCTGTCATGTTGCCCATCAGCTGGTCCAGTTTAAGCGTACATTAACGATGTGAAGCACTAGACAACTCTCAAAGCAACATCCAAGAGCAACTGTCGCATGACCCACTGTGTGTATGCCCCTTGTTGGACAACAAGGCAGATGGAATCAGCTATAGATCAAAAGAAAAGACATCAATAAACATGCACAATTTATACATATATTCACGGAATCCCCAGAAGCTTAGAAATAAGACATTGAGCCATAAAAATATGTTGGATGGTCCATAGGAATCAATTGATTCCCAGGAACATTCCAAGACTCTTGATCCTTATTAAGAACAGTGTACAGTATCCCTCCATCTCTAGTCCGCTCATGTGCCTATCAAAGTAAACCTTAAAAAACCCTAACGTGCCTACCTCCACCACCCTACTTGGCAGTGCATCCCAGGCCCCCATAACCCTCTGTGTGAAAAACCTCCCTTTAATATCCGAATTATGCCTCGCCCCTCATACCCTAAGCCCGTGGCCCCTCATAACTTGGAAAAAGTTTAGCACTGTTCACTCTATCTATACTCTTCATAATCTTATACACCTCTATTAGATCTCCCCTCAGTCTACGTCTTTCTAAGGAGAACAGCCCCAATTTGCCCAATCTCTCCTTATAGCTCAGTCCTTCCATAGCAGGCACGTCCTGGTAAACCTCCTCTGCACTCTTTCTAGGGTCTCCACGTCCTTCCGGTAGTAAAGCGACCAGAACTGGATGCATTACTCCAAATGCTGTCTAACCAACATTCTATACAACTACAACAGTAGACACTAGCTTTTATACTCTAAACCCTTCCTATAAAGGCAAGCATATCATAAGCCTTCTTCACCACCTTCTCCATCTGTACTGCCACCTTCAAGAGTTTGTGTATTTGCACTCCTCGGTCCCTCTGTGTTTTTATACTCTGAATAGTCTACCATTTATGGTATAACTCCCCCCTACATTATTTCTTCCAAAATGCATTACCTTGCATTTATCTGGATTAAATTCCATCTGCCATTTCTCTACCCAACATAGCAGCCTATCTATATCCTGCCTTATTGCCTGACACTGCTCATCACTATTAGCAAGTCCAGCCATCCAAATCCAGACTAGAAAAATTTGGGATGGAAAATGTGTCAGGACAATTACCTGACTTAATACAACTACCTGTAGACATTCCCAGGAGCAGACTGGGAATTGGGTCAGCTGCCAACATCAGGAGTGGGAGTAGCTGCTTAGTGCAATTAAGGCTCCATGCAGGGCCATTTTGGCAAAGCGCCATTATTTCACAAACATGAAAGCAACACCTACACACCCCACCCTCACTGTCTACAGTGTTACACAACTTGATTAAGGGACATAACTGGAAACAGGTTAAGGGACTATAGGGGCCAGAGGCTCCAAAGACATGTCATGTCCCAATGACAGGGGTAGAGGGATGATAGGCTAAAGCCTCTTTTATGAATAAACCTACAGAAATTTCATTGCAAACCAATGGCCCTTGGCTTCAGATGTCTTTCAGTGATCATTTGTATGCAGGTAGACAAGGCCACAACCATCATATTCACTTGACTGCTTCAGGAGGGCCCACATCTCCCCTTGCAGCTGCTGGTTTGATGTCACTACAGAAGCATTTGATGATCTTAGCAGGCAATTAAATGGTTGCCTCCCAGAATGTTTTATCAGTGGGCCTACTGAGGACATGCACAGATTTGGGATTCCACTGTTGGGTGCCCAATGCTGGGAGTCTGGGTTCCTTCTGGAAAATGTAGCCCATTGATACAGCAAATGATCTGCATATCACATTTTATGTTACAACTTTCACTGTGCACAATAGCAGAGTTAAAAAAAACAACTGCAACCATGGTAGAAGTAAATTATGATCTCTTTACAAAGTTTTAGTGGGGAGATTTCTGCATGTTTCTGAAAGAATGTTCAGCTATGTGAAATTATGAGATGACATTAGTTGGAGCGCTGAGTTCCAAAATGGCACAGCTGGCATCAAAGCAACATTGTGTACTGATTGCATCATGATCTGCCAACTCTGAAGTTAGTAAGAATTTAGCAACACCAATTTATAATCCAACCGATTTATTTGATAGTAAAAAAGTGAGCTTTCGACTCCTGTGTCTTCCTCAGGCAAATGCAGTGTTCTGGTCTGCAATAGCACACATCAGCACAGACAGTCAGAGATTACTGATTAGAATGCGAATCCTTACATCTAACCTGCTATTGAAGTGTTAAAGTGACGAACAATGTGTGTGAAGGGAATCCTGAGCATTGTTGGAGAATTGTGTGTTTTCTCCAGACAGCACAGTAAGTGAGGTTTTTTGCTAACTCTGAAGTTCCCATGCACATTCGCTGCACTCACATTAGGATCTTGAACAGTATGATGTCCATGCAAATCATCCCACAAGTGTGTATCTACACCATAGATACCATTTTGGAGAGCTAAAGACATTTGTAACTCCCAAATACAGGCACAAATAACCCCAATTGCTCAACTGTTCTGTTTTAGGTACCTTCCAGTTTTCCATGAAGCTACTCTTGGTAGGAAATTGACAACGGAGCATGGGAGGAACTTGAGGTTAACCTTGCCACATTCTGATAGCCCATCCAGTAATTCATAGCACAGGCAGAAATAGGCAGCAAAAGCTCTGCTGTGCAGAAGTGACAGAAGCAGAAGGAGTGAGATAGGAGCCCTGACTTGAGAACACCAATTTTTTTCTTAGGGCAACTCCATTCCCCTCTGCCCAGGGATCAGTGCCTCCAGGAATGGCCTGCTGGGTCACCTGGGGACATACCTAGCATTGATCCCTATTTAGAGAGACAAACAAGATGAAGAGACAGTTGATGTACCTTTTGGGCATATGTCCCAACTCTAGTGGCCACTTGGATTACCCAGTATTCTGAAATTCAATGGACTTCCAGCTTCACTGCTGGTGTGACAGGTCCACCAGTGACAGGGCCAGAAATTCCCAGCCTTTATTCATCACCATGCCACCTAGAATTTGTTGGCAATATTATTTTTTTGTCTGTGCACTGCTAATTCAACCTTTCTTTAAAAAACAAAACCATGATGCAGCGGATTAACTTGCTCAAAGCATTATCTGTACCATTAAGGGGAACAGAGAAACAGAGTAACTGGAACACAGGAAGGAAGGAACAGACATAAGCATTCAACCGTAGTGCATTTTGTGAAGGCCTCGCATTTGGCTTCAGAACAGCACTGCTTTTTGAGTGAGGAAGAGAGAATTGAATGTGTTCGTGTGTGTGTGTGTCTGTGTGTATTGGGGGGAGGGGTGTTGACAGTAAGAAGTGGGATGAAAATATTTAATAGAAAAATGAAGCAGAAAAAGAGACAGCCATTCACTGCTAAGGTGATTAAATATGGGTGATTAATTGCAGATCATTATCCAGCATATGTTTATCAAGCCTGATAATTTAGTTCTTTTTTAAACAGGGAATCAGGAACAGTGAGGGGGAAAAAAAAGCCCATTCTGTTCTTAGGACATAGTGTACTGGAATGCAAAGCAGGCTTTACATTATTAATGCTTCTCTCTAAGGAGCCATGCACTTACATCATTCTTTTTGCTTCAGTTTACATAAGCAGTCTACCTACATCTGCCACTCTGTCACTGGGACAGCACAAACCAATGGACTTTCTAGCTTCTTCCTTTTTTTAATTCATTGCTTATTTTTGTTTGTATGAAAATGAAAACGTGGAAGTTTTCATGAGCTGTGGGGTTTAAAAGGAAAGTTATCCATACCAATATCTCGTTGATTAAAATTGTATTAATAATTGAATCGTGAGAGGAAAACACATGGTTGCACAATGTTGGGTATCTTTCCAATCTGTTGGTCGAAGTTTCCAACTGTGATTGTTATGATGAAACTATTTGCAATATTTCGCCAATATGTTTCAAATGTTGTCATACGAAGAGTAACTATAAAAACACAGGTTATAGCTTTATCACAGGTGGAGATGTTTAATGTATTAGGTTACAATGGAAAGACAGGGTTACTTCACTTTTCTGCAAGTCTAATTTTAAACAATAATTAACATTTTCTCCCGTTTCTGCATTTGTTTATCTCAAAGGATTAGGTTTAGCAGTGCATGGAGAAAGAGTGCACGCCAAATCAAATTGGAAGGAAAATAATTATTTAATTCAAGCTCTAAAGCATCAAAGGCATCTTCCTTCTGCATTCAAGAGGAATGAGGCTTATAATGATAACCCTTGTGGAAGGATAAAGAGCCACTGCGTGTTCAGAGCAGACTTACACTAACGTGGAGGTCCATTCATTTACGTAATTGTGTTGAGTGCAAGATGCGCTGGGAGCACTGCTGGGTCACCCAGCATCAGCTGCACACTGTTAAAACTGCTCTACCACTTGCAATGAAAAACTGTCTGGAAGAAGCATTTAATAAGATACCTCATATTGAAGCTCATTGAAATTCCTTTCTGCTTTAGGGATTTGAAAGGCTCATCATTTTGAGCACTGCAGAGAGCTGTATTTAAATGGAACCAGCTTGATTGGCAATGCACTGACGAGATCAGTCATCAAAATTCACGCAGAGCAAGTTTTTGTTTAATCGTTTTTTACTCTTTCGCAGGCTGTGAGTGTCACTGACAACGTGAGCACTTATTGCCAGTTCCCAACTATCCTTTAGTGGTCCTTAATTACCCACCTTCTTGAAATAGTTTGTGTGTTGAATGGACTCCAACAGTGCTGTTAGGTAGGGATCTTCAGGTTTTGAGCAGTGGTTATGAAGGTGGGTTATGTGTTTCCGCAAGAGGGTGGTATATGAACTAGAGAGGAATTTACAAGTGCTGCTTTTTACCCATGTCTGCTGGCCTTGTCCCTTGAGGTAGGAGAATAGGTGCTGAAAGTGATGACAAAGAAACTTTGGTGATTTACTGCAGTGCACAACATTGTACAACCATGTTATGCCTATGACAGAAGGGACAGAATGTTTAAGGTGTTGAATGAGATGCCAGTCAAATTGATTGTTTTGGTCTGGATGGTTTGAGTTTCTTGAGTGTTGTTGGAGCTTCACTCATCCAGGCAAATGGAGAGTATTCCATCAAATTCCTAACTTGTGCCTTGTAGATGGAGCCAGGAGGTGAGCCATTCACTGCAGAAGACATATTCTCCATTGGCTGTTGTAGTTACACACATATCTTCATGTCCAGATAAA
This sequence comes from Sphyrna mokarran, assembly GCA_024679065.1. Lineage (NCBI taxonomy): Eukaryota > Metazoa > Chordata > Chondrichthyes > Carcharhiniformes > Carcharhinidae > Sphyrna > Sphyrna mokarran. Next base: position 44,789,829 of record JAGIQG010000015.1, read on the forward strand.
GTCATGCTGCATTCACAACTTTAGACATTTAAATATAGAAGCTTATTTCATTTATTTATTTACTTCAAATGTTAAGATGGCTGTCAAAAGGGAGGAGAGGGTGGTCATGTAATGATTGCAACCTCAACCCAGCTTATCAAGCTTTCTGGAAAATTCAGAATTGAATCATATTTGGTGGGACTGGGCGGGAGGGGAAGGGGGGGTGAAATCTCCCCTTGAAAGGATACATCCAGACAGCTCATGGGTGTGGAATTCATGCCTGCAATTATTTGAAGCCCACTTCAAAATACTGAGTCAATGGCTGGAACGTCCTGGCTGTTCACACCAGCGAGACCAGGAGATTCCGTCTCCAACCAATGGCAAGCTGCCTCTGCCACCACAAAACATGCAGCAGATTGAATAGAAACTCCTAGCCCAGCACTAAGGCTGGAAGTTTATGAGTCTGGGCCAGGCAGGTAAGTGAAATCTTGCGAGAAAATAATTAGGAGTGTTTCCCAACATCATCACCATGAACATTATTTCAATGTCCATGGGCACATGGATGAATCGGATGAATGTCCAACAACAATTACAGGGTTAATTAAGGCTATTAAAAACCTAATCTACAAGAATTTCATGCTGCCCATGCTATTTTAAGCTCATTGCAATGGTAAAACGGGTGTACGACCATGATGTATTCTGCATTCCATAATTCTCAAGTAGCAGCAATTTCTCCGTGATAGAGTCCCTCCTTCAAGAAGATGATCATCAAGCCAGGCAGTATGTCTTAATGACTATCGTCCAGTGACATCCATTATTATGAAGTTTTTCGAAAGGTTAGTCATGGCACAAATCAATTCTGCCTCCCAGATTGTCTGGATTCACTACAGTTGGCCTACTGCCGCAACAAGTCCACCAGACACCATCTTCCTGGTCAATACTCAACCTAGAACACCTGGATAACAAAGATACCAGTGTCAGGCACCAATTAATTGACAAAACTCAGCCTTCAATACCATTATTTACATGGAACTCATCTCCAAACTTTGTGGCCTGAGGCTGAGCTCCTCCCTCTGCAACTGGACCCTGAACTTCCTAACACAGAGACAACAATCATTAACGATAGGCAACAATACCTCTTCCACCATCATCTTCAATACAGGTGTCCCACAAGGCTGTGTCTTCAGCCCCATCCTGATAACACCTATCATTGTGTGGCCAAATTCCCCTCCAACTTGATTTTTTATTTTGCTGTTGATCTCAAACAATGATGAGATGAAATACAGGAAAGGGATTGAGAACCTGGTGAACAGGCGCAACGACAATAATCACTCACAATGTCAACAAAATGAAGGAGATTGTCATTAACTTCAGGAAATGTAGTGTCTATATCAACTGGGACGAGAGCGTCAAGTTTTTAGGTGTCCAGATCACCAACAACCTGTCCTGGTCCCCTCATGCCGACATTATAGTTAAAAAAGCACACCGATGCATCTACTTTCTCAGAAGACTAAGGAAATTTGGCATGTCCATGACGATTTTCATCAACTTTTGCAGTTGCACCAGAGAAAGCATCCTTTCTAGCTGTATCACAGCTTGATATGGCTTCTGCTCTGTCCTAGACCGCAAGAAACTACAAAAGGTCATGTTGAAGCCCAGTCCATCACTCAAACCAGCCTCCCACCCATCAACACTGTCTACACTTCCCGCTGCCCCAGAGAATCAGCCGGTATAATTAAAGCTTTGTCTGTATTGTGTTTAAGAAGCAATACTTTTCACCACAACACTCTGGTGCTTGGGAGAATTTTATTCCTCCAAGAATAGATAGATTGGGAGTGGATAGAGTGGGTTAAAACTTCTTAATTTTCATCTGTGAACATAATCTGGTTTCAACCTGTTCATTGTAATGGAGGGTTATTTACATGCAGGCAAAATTTACTAAGCAAATTTGAGGATTGAATTATTGCAGGCCAACAGGTACTTATTGGTACAATTAACATCTGTTAATAAGATCTTTACAAATTGTTTTAAAACTTGATTTAGCTTGAGCAGCATGTGTATCTCAATACTTGGAGAGCTGGCCAGGTAAAAAGAGATGATTTTAAATAGCAGTTTAGGTGACTATTTTCATTGCCCTATCTGAACAAAAGGTCACTTTATTGTAGCTGGAATCCCAATTACTTCTGTTGGAGTGTTTGGCAGAGTGCAAATGTAGATACAACTTTTTACAACTCTTAAAGTTTTCTCAGTAACAAGCTCAGGATGGGAGGCACATTGGGTCAACTTTGCCATGTCGGGTGTTACCTGGCAGCCATGGCAGTGACTGTGGACATAACCACTGCCCTCAATTTATTTATCTCCAGGTTCTCCCAGGACATTAGCAGAGATACATTTAGAATTTTCCATTGGCTGCTCAGAAATACAGAAGGCACTTCACTGGTAGATTGTTTGCCATGGCCAGGAATTATGCAAATTTTCCCCATAATGACGATAACCAGAATAAGCAAATGCTGGAATTCACCTCTCTGGCTGAATTCTCACATGGGCTGCGTGCTATCATCACTCAGTAATCCAAACATGACCACTATAACCAAGAGATTTTGTAAATTGCATGGGATATTCATTCAAACGGATGCAATTAGTGTGAAGCAATGAAGAGGTTCATGCGGGTTTGCTGTAGATTGATTGGGAATTGTGATGATGTCTTGATACATATCAATCCAACATTCCAAACCATTTTGTTCCGTAAAGCAGACTTAACAGGACTAGGAATACACCATTCAAATTAATATTCATCTCTGTGACCTAATGAGGCCTAAGAACATTGCAACAGCAGCTACTTGACCACCAGATGTGTCACAGAACACACCTCAGGAATGTTGAAGATAAACTTCAGGTGCCTAAATAGAGCTGGAAGCTCATCAATTCCATCATTGAGAATGCCTAGAATAAGGGATGTGTACCACATTCTGTACAACATTGTGAGGTAGGGTGTATGCAAGAGAAGGAGAAGAAAAAGGACACATCATCATCTTCAGCGCTGAATAACATAAAGAAGGAGGCGAATGAAGATATGACACCCATTGCCAGATCAATGGTTAAATTGCTGCCTGGTATGCGAGGGCTGTTCAAATATTGCAAATACTTTCAATGTAAAACATAAAAAATGAGATCCTGCAGACTTCTCCCATGGTCAGAACAATGCCCTTAACCCCAGCTCACTTAAACAGTCCATCAACCAAGATCCACCCATTGGTTATTGGTCCAATTGATCCCTTGTTGGAAGTTACCACGAAGCAAGTGAATGGGCAAGTTGACCATTAGACTGTAATGACGGACAAGGTTGGGTATGATGCTAATCAGTAAACCGTAATGTTATTCCCAAAAAGTTAAAGGAACAATACAAGTGTTGAAGATTTCACACCCATGTCTGCTGTGGCTGTAAAGTCACACGTGAATCAGAAAATGAGAATTCCGTCAATGAGGTCTCATTTTCACATCCCCTCCACCCCCTGGTGCCAGTGACATAAAGAGATTCCTGCCCAGAAAGGTTGATAACTAGATTTAAATAGATTTTAAAATCATTAATGGGTAACCCTGTTGCATTGTTTCCCCCAATTTGGGATGGCAAGGTTTACAGCAGGGTAGCACCAGTAAGTACAGCTGCTGCAGGGAGAAGGACATTACTAGGCAGTACTTTGGTAGTGTCCCTTAGCAGTTCCCCTGATACTGCCCTCGAGCTCTGCCCCAGCACCTCCTCCTGTCACTCTTGCAGAGCTTTATGGGGTTGGTTCCCATACCCAAGAAGGTGGGGAGAGGGCGGGTGGTGACATGGGGCAATTGCTAATGTACATGTGGGGAAGGAGTCATTGCGTGCATGTAAGGGGCTTTTTTGTGTTATCAATGATTAGAGCGTTCTTGGTGGTTTTCCCTGCCCCACCAGTGTGATAGTGTGAGCTGGTTAAGAAGTTCAAGAGTCCATTTGTTTGAGGGTGACTGGCATTTGTTGCCTCAAAAGCCACAGAGCTAGAGACCTTGTTGCGGGAGTATGCACAGTCAGGTTCCTGACTGTCTCCTAGGAAAGTCTTTGCACCTCTAATATTGGCTCAGAGAAAAGTCTCGTTATAGTTGGTGTAGTTGTGTTAACACTGTTCGACAGTAAAGATGGCCCTGTTTGGGTTTCTCCCGGTTCTCCCTTCCCCTGCTTGGCTGATGCCAGCCAATGGCCTGTTGGTCTGCGTTGCCGTGTGGGTCTGGCCCTCCTCTGTTGAATCCTGTCCTGCCTGGAATTGCAAAATGGTTGAGTGCAAATGATGAATCCACAAAGTGAACAGTGTGGAGAAAGCAGGTAATAATATGAGCATCTCTGCTGACATGTCTTTCATTCCTACAGCAGCTGCAGTTGGCCAGTTAGAGTGCATGACCCTCCCATGGGCCACACCCAGATCTCCTTGTATCCAACAATAACTTCACCCCAAAATAACAAGATCTCTGGACAGCAGTTGTTGGCACTCACAGCACTAAGGACCCGGGTTTCATTCCTGGCTTGGGTAGCTGTTCAACATCTGCACATTCTCCCCATGTCTGCATGTGTTTCCTCAATGCTCTGATTTCTTCACACAGTTGGAAAGACTGGTTATGTGCATTGGCTATGTTAAAATTTCCCTCAGTGTACTCGACCTGGGACTGGAGAGTGACTACTAGGGGATTTTCACAGTACTTCATTGCAGTCTTAAGATAGGCCTACATGTGACACTAATAATTAAACTTTATGCTTTAAATTCTCACAAGGTAATAGTTTCCTAGCAGTGCCCGTCTCCAGATAGGTAACAGTTTCTTAGCAGCATGGTGATGGACATGGAATCTGTAGCTCAGTAGCCGCAGCCTAGCCACCTCTACCAGCACTTTGTTGCCCTCGAGCTTCCTTCCCTCTTCCTGGACTCTCCCAACATCATTCTGCTTCTTCCCCAATCATCCTGCAGCAGGGAGCATTGCTCTTGACGGACAACCATTGATCCTCCACCTGCACTTTGTCACGCTTGACTTTCCTGCTGTCACATCCTGTATCTGCCCTCATCATCCTTCATCTGCCTTCACTTTGCTTCAGCCCTCTCTCAGGAATCATTAGCCTGCACCCCAATCCCGCTCCATCCCAAGCAGGACTTGCCGTTTCAAACATAATGCTCCTTCCCTGACCTGTCTTGTGTGGTGTAACCACCTCCTTGAACATATAGGACATGATTACTGCAACAACAGACCTTGCCTTATAAATTGGAACTTGGCTTCCTTTGAATAACTCCTCCCTCATGTCCCAAACCTGCCAGTGCTTTGAGGTGCTGGCATTGAGGAAATGACCAACAGCATTGCTCTTTTCTCAGTCCAATTGTGATACTTTTTGAAGATCTGATCACCACACTTTACATCTTCTTGCTGTCAGCAGATCACCCAGCTTCTCCTGTGCCCTATTGTGTGCTGCTGCCTTAAACAAAGGCAAAACCTTATCTCAAATCCAAAGATTGAATAAACTCACTTGGTGCACACCAGCTTAAAGCTGCCAGAAAACAGGAGGCATGAGTTTACCATATACAACTGGCTTAAGCTTGAAGCTGAGACATAACTTGGGGTTCTTCACAATTAATAAACATTCAAAAATGTGGATGAATGGTAAATTCATTACTTGGCCATTCTCATGTTGCCAACTTTACCTCACAAACTCAACCTGACATCAGAAAACTGAAATTCTAGATCAGATGACAGAGAGTACTCCTAGATATGGATTACAGCGCAAGGAATGGATCCCAAGGGCAACTTGTCTTTGTGCAAAAAGCCGAAGCATTATGGCAAAGCTTGTGTGACGTCAATAAAAGATTCCTGTTGCATACTTCAGTGTCATGTCTCTGTGATTCACTATAAATACCACTATTTCTGCCACTGAGAAGAGCTCCCTTTTGAAAGAGTTGGCAACTATTAAACCAGATGCATATCTAAATGCTTATGATGCCATAATTCTCTTACCATCCATTGTAAGATGATTATGCCAGTTAATTTTCATTTGTTTCCAGTTTTACATTCTCTTTTGTCCATTGAACATTTTTATTCATCACCAGTTTTATTTGCCCTTCTAATTCTGCCAGACTCAGCCAAGAGAGTAGCCAAATGATTAGTTCTGCCTCCTCTCCTGATGTTAGCACACTATTCAGAGCTGTATCCATGCACATTGCAGTTAACTATACTGTCAATTGTTTATTACTTTCATTCCGTGCCACTCACAGGTACTCCAAACCTCTGACTTATGTCTCTAGTCTTTTGTCATTTGTATTTATGAGGCTGCTTAATCCAAAGCGAATGCGATAATAAGAAGCGCTGTATTAATAAGAAATATACTGTCTTCAAAATAATCCCTTGAAAGAATCTGATTCGTTCTGATCATCAGCAAGATTATGGACACCATTTTAAATGGTGCTCAAGACAGACTATGCATGATTTGAATGTGTGAAGTAAAATACAATACATAGAGAACATAATCAGATATCACAATTCATTGTTGGCATAACATTTGTAAAAGTCAGCTGAAAATCTCACTGCAGTTTTATTCACGTTGAAAAGATAACTACCCAATTCAAACATAATCAAAATCACCTTGAGATCCTCTGTGTAGCCATCATGTGTGGGTTAGATTTCTAAATTGATAATGTTTCATCAAATTATTTTTCCAAAAGCAATTATTTTTAACCATACAGACATTTCCCTGTAATTGATTCTTGTTCTCCAACTGTTTTTTTCACAGATACCATTGCAGAGATCACATCAAACAACCAAGTAACAATACATGCATTTTTCACAAAAATTCAATATATTGTTCTAATGGAGTGACCACACCAGCAATAACTTCCATCAATGTCATCTATTTTTGTTTCAGGCTTTCAACATAAGCTACCTATTATAGATTTCCAAATTCATTTCATCTATCAGAAGCCACTTTCTGTGTGTTTTGAATTACTGGGTCCATGGTCAGTGATTGGAGGGTGTGACTATGAATGAGGCAGACAATAGGGATTATGCACATAGCATGAGAGAGGCCTAAGCCCTTGCAATTGCCCAATAAGATCAAGGTTCTTGCAACTTGTGTGGACAAGAGCAGAGATTGCAGTAAACTGGATAATTAAACTGACAGCAGCAGTGTTTTAGGGAGGTATTCAATTTGAGGGAGAAAAAAAGTTTTTTAAATTTATTTGAAAAGACTGAGAGATTGAATAGACTAGGTCTATACATGTTGGAGTTTGGAAGGCTGAGGGGAGATCTTATAGAGACGTATAAGATAATGAAGGGGATAGAATGAAGGGGAAGTGGATAGAGCGATTCTACCCACTCAGAAAGGATAGCAGAACTAGAGAGCACAGCCTCAAAATAAGGGGGGTGGGGTGCAGTTTAGACCAGACTTGAGGAGGAACTTTTTCACTCAAGGGTGGTGAGTCTCTGGAATTCTCTGTCCATTAAAGTGATGGAGGCTACCTCACTGAATATATTTAAGTCATGAGTGGATAGGTTTCTGATAGACAAGGAAATTAAGGTTATGGAGAGAAAGCGGGAAAGTGGAACTTATCCACTTCAGATCAGCCATGATCTTATTGAATGGTGGGGCAGTCTCGAAGGGCTAGATTGCCTACTCTTGCTCCTATTTCTTATGTTATTTTGTTTCTGTTGCAAGTAGACTTACATTAACACTGCAATGAATTTACTGTGAAAAATCTCTGGTGCCTGTTTGGGTGCACTGAAGGACAATTTAGCGTGGCCTATCCAGCACATCTTTCTAACTGTGGGAGGAAACCAGAGCACCCTGAGGAAACCCATGCAGACATAGGGAGAATGCGCATATTACTCACAGATAGTGGCCCAAACCGGGAATCAAGCCCAGGTCCCTGCCACTGTGAGGCAGCACTGTTAACCACTGTGCTATTGTGCCACCCTAAATGCAGTTGTACTAGATGATAATATTATCAGAGGGATAGATAATGTTGTCTTCAGTCGAGAACATGAGCTGTGGAGACTGAGTTGCTAGCCCATTGCTAGCATTAAGGACATCTCCTCAGCACCAAAGAGGAACTTGGAGTGGAATGGGATTGATCCAGCTGTGTTAGTCCGTGTTGGTAACAATGATATAGATAGGACTACGAAAGAGGTTCTGCTGAGGGATATGAACAGCAAGGGAGTAAATTAAAAAGCAGAACCTGTTAGAAATCTCTGGATTACCACCTGAGCCATGAGCAAACTGACATAATGAGATTAGAGAGTTGAATGTGAAGCTCAAGAATTGTAGTAGGATCAATGTGTTCTGATTCATGGGGTACGAGCATTGGGGAAAATGGGAGCTGTACCTGTGAGATAACATTCAGCTGAATCATACTGGATCAATGTACTGGCAATCATATAACTAGGTCTGTGCAAAAGGCTTTAAATTATATAGAAGAGGTTGGGCAGGCTTCATATGAAAGGAAATTTGGAAAGTTAAAGAGAAAGAGCAACAGTACAGGATAGATATGCAAGTAATTATAACCAGATTGTGTGGAAAGGAACAGCACGTACAAACATAAGTGTGCATCAGTAAATAAGAGCAGAGTAGGGAAAAATGATAAAAAAATAGAATTTGAGGCACTTCATTTGAAAGTAAGCAGCATTTGTTACCAAGGGGTGGCACAGTGGTTTGCATTGGGTTTCGATTCCAGCCTTGGGTGATTGTGTTCATGTTGTTCTGGTGCCGCGTGGATTTCCTTCAGGTGCTTCAGTTTCATCCCACAATATGCTTGTTTAGGAGGATTGGCCAAACATAATTTAAAGTTTATTTATTAGTGTCACATGTAGCCTTACATTAACACTCCAATGAAATTGCAAGGAAAATACTCCAGTTGCTAAACCCTGGCGCCTGTTCAGGCACACTAAGGGACAATTAAGCATAGCCAATGCACATAGCCAGTATACCATTGGGACAGTAGGAGGAAACCGGAGCACACAGATGAATCCCACGCAGACATGGGGAGAACATGCAGGCTCTGCACAGCAGTGACCCAAGCACAGGAATCAAACCTGAGTCTCTAACACTGTGAGACCGCAGTGCTAACCACTGTGCCACCACGCCATCTCTTAATTGCCCCTTCAAAGGTCTGTAGGTTGGAGGGGAATTAATGGAGTAAATGTGTGGGATTATAAGAATAGGATATGGGTGGACCTGGGGAGGATGCTCTTTCAGTGCAGACTCAATGGGCCAAATGGCCTCCTTCCTACACTATAGGAATTCTATGATTAAGATGGATGAATTGATAGTACATATATATGTATATATATACATATATATATAAATGACTCTGATATGACAGCCTTTACAGAGAAATGTTTGCAAAGTGCCATTCACTGGGATCTGGAATGTTGAAGGACTTTTGACATTGCAGAAGATAGAAAATTTGATTTGGTTTGATTTATTATTGTCACATATATTAGTATAAAGTAGAAAGTATTTTTTTTTTTAAAGCAACACAGCACGGGAAACAGGCCCTTCGGCCCAACGAGCCCGCGCCACCGTAATACCAAATACATTATCCTATTTTAATATTCCTATATAATATATATATTAATCCTAATTTGGAAAATTTTCACCATAGGGACAATTTGTTACCCAATCAGCCTAAGAGCGAATTTTTGGGTTGTGGGAGGAAACCGGAGTGCCCGGAGAAAACCCACGCAACCACGGGGAGAACGCGCAAACTCCCGCAGACACCGGCCCAATTCCAAGTGTCTGCACAGCCACATCGATAGTCTCTGAGCTGTCATGGTGCCCTTCAGGTGGTCCACATAAAGCACTCATATACGACATGAGGTACCAGGCAACCCATGAATCAACATCCAAGAGCTGTACCCGCACCACCTGCCGAATGCGTGCTCAAATTATGGACCGAATTACCTGTGGAAAAAAGCCGTAGTTAAACAGTCCTAATATATCCCTCTATCTGCATACCGCTCATGTGGCTGTCCAAGAGACCCTTAAACAGCCCCAGCGTGCCTGCTCCCACCACCTTACTCGGCAGTGCATTCCACACCCCCACTACCCTTTGTGTGAAAAACTGCCCTCTAATATTCGTCCTATACATAGCCCCCCTCACCCTAAGGCCATGACCCCTCGTCCTATCCATTTCTGAAGGTGGAAAAAGTTTACCTCCATTTACTCTATCTATACCCCTTATAATCTTATACACCTCTATGAGATCCCCTCTAAGCCGACGTCTTTCAAGGGAAAACAACCCCAGTCTATCTAATCGTTCCTCATATGACAGTCCTTCCATACCAGGCAGCATCCTGGTAAACCTCCTCTGCACTCTCTCCAAGGACTCCACATCCTTCCGATAGTACGGAGACCAGAACTGGGCGCAGTATTCCAAGTGAGGCCTAACCAAAGTTGTATACAACTGCAACATCAAACTCCTACTCTTATATTCTATACCCTTTTCTATGAAAGCTAACATACTATACGCCTTCTTTGTCACCTTCTCCACCTGTGAGGACACCTTCAGAGACTTGTGAACCTGCACCCCCAAGTCTCTCTGCGTCTCTATGCTCCTTATAGTTTTACCTTTTATCCTATAATTCTCTTCTACATTTTTCCGGCCAAAATGCATCACCTCGCATTTTTCCGGATTAAATTCCATTTGCCATCTATCTGCCCAATCTACCAACCTGTCTATGTCCTGTTGTATTGCCTGACACTGCTCCTCTGTACCCGCCAATCCAAGCATCTTGGTGTCATCAGCAAATTTGCTGATCTCACCACCTACCCCAACTTCCAAGTCGTTTATGTAGACCACAAATAGAAGAGGACCTAGTACTGAGCCTTGTGGCACTCCACTAGTGACAG